>OX383287.1:2503362-7647123 GCA_947523025.1 Dryobota labecula
GATACGCGTGCGTCAAGTGTACGTGAAACAACCCGCCCTTAGACAATTACGGGACCACAGTAAAATACAATAATTTCGAGAATTGTTTATTGAAAACTCGTGTCCACGTAGTGTTCCTGGATTTAAAATAATTGAAGGCTTTACAAAAGATCTACACCGCGTTCACATAATTATATTGATTACATTCGAGAAAGAATTATATTGATTGAAAATTAAAACTAACATTTAAAATATGAAAAATCATTAAAATGAGGAGCATCGTAGGTAACATGATTTAAAATATTTAATATCATGACTTCAACTATTGGTATTAAAAATTTGTGGTAATTAAAAACAATAAAGATATACAAGTTTTAACAAGACCTAAACAAGTGTATAAATATGATTTATCTATTCTAATACAGCACTACGAATTAATAATACTAATTAGTAACTACATGTCAGTGGTTTAGTATTTATGATTTACAATCAATATCACACATTCACATGTCGCTTAAATGGTGCTTTGACATTTAACAAAAAAAAAAAGCTAACAGTTCTCACTTTCACCGAAGTTTGCTTCCAGGTACAGTCGTAGAATGGTCCTAGAGAGAAGCAGGTTGGTCCAATTAAAACCATTGAAAGTCCATTCTATACTATTTTCAATGTTTCTAACTTATGTAAAACAACAGTATATTTTCCTATACGTCGGAGATTAAGATCTTTGTGCTACAACACCATCTATAGCCCAAAAGCGGAACTTCTTTGTTGCACGCCATCTATGGGCTATAAGTGGAAACACTTCGTTGCTCGCCAATGAGGTGAACAAGAGTACTAATGGAGTTACATGGTGGAGTCGGCGTGTCACAGTTACGTCACAACGCTGGTACGAGTATGTAGTGCTGGACATGGCTGTCTGGAAAGTCTACGAACAGGCTGTTCCAGGTCTACTTTAGAGAGAAACTCTAAAATTCACTCTAAGTTTGTTTATTTAATATTGTGAAATAATTGTGAAAAGTTAATTGTAATAAAACTAATGTAATTTAATACTATCTATTGCTTGTCCGAAATACCTAAAGACCGAGGAAACATCCACGTTTAAAAAAGAACATGGTTCTCAAAACGACGCAAATAAAAGAGCTGGCAGCATAAAATATCTCAATTGGAGGCACCAAAAAGTATAGCTAAAGTTTTGCTAACAATCTACATTCTACCTTAATAACAATATACAAAAGTTGTGCTTTGTTACTTCGTGCTTAGGCAACTATAACATTAAAATAACTAAGTTGACTCGAGACAAGTCGGCATACTTTTCTTCCTGGCCCTGTTCCTAAACAGGGCTTTTACCAGTAGTTAGACAACCAACCATTTTTTATTAATTATTTATTGCCAAGCAAAAATATTGTTTATTTTTCTAACAGTAACAAAAATACATCACAATAGTTACAACGTCGTCGTTCATAAACTCAATTAAAATTAAATTCTGCCGTATTAAATTTACTTTAAGTAAAATATGTATCTTTCGCCAAGTTAGGAGTAATAGTGTTCAGAAGAGACAAAAAGGAATGTTAATGAGATTAAGATTAACTGCAAGCTGAGTTAAGTGGAACAGACCTATTATTTCTTTCGAAAAACATAGATACTAATTTGTGTTCAGCAGTTTGTGCCTTGAGCAAAGCAAAAAAAATCTAGAAGCAGTTACTGACATCACATGTTTACATTACGACAACGAGCACAAATACCATTTTGTTACTAAACTCGTGTCAAAGAAGCTAAGCGCGACTCAGGCTGTTTCCAGCCGAAGTATAAACCGGAACTTGTCATCTGAATTCCGTTATAATTATGTAAATAAGCTGACAAAATCTGAATGATTAATTGAAATGAAATAAAAATGAAAATTAATGTAATATTGAGATAAAATTACTAATTCCGATTATGAATTTAGAGAGAATTTCCGGCTGTATAAGTACCAGCTAGACAGAATAAGTGGTATATCCAACAAACAAATATTGTGAAGTAACTATAACCCAAAATCTCAAATTCATATAATTTATGTAAACAAAGGGGATAACATAACAAAAAAATATCTTCGTAATGGTAATTCACATAAAATTGCGAAAAAGAGGTTCCATTTTCTTTTAAGTACTGATTTTAAGAAATAATAATTAAAAAATAATCATACCGTCATTATTTTTATAAATTTTCGGTTTTAAACAAAGTTATTAATAAAAGGAGATTTTCTGGTATAAAATATTTTATGATACTGGTAACAATGCAGGAGATCCAGACATTTCAAATTTTGTACATCTTCAACAACACTAATATTACAACTTTCATACATATATTCATATTGTAAGTAGCATATCTAGCCACATTTTGGATGAAAGCGGCTGTAAACTGTTTCGATTGGAAATCGATTTTGGGAGGCCTACGTCTAGCACTGGTATTTAAAGAGCTGATTATAACGATCATATACCGTGTCTCCGACACACTACACAAAGCATTGTATGACAACGGTATTTTGTTTGCATAGTTCTTATAATTAATTCACTTTAATTTTATCGATGATTATTTACGAAAACATTTAATGATAAAATGCTTTGCACCACTGTCCTGTCATTTTGACAGTGACATTTCTTGACATTACTTTGTTTACATAAATTATCTGAATTAGAGGCTTTGGAATTATTTTTATTTTTTTCTTCGATCAAACGATCAAGTTGTTTGCTGCTGGGGAGTTTGTTGCGCCACTTCTTCCCAGCTAAAACAATATGAAGTGGTGAAGGGTGGGCGTTTTGGGGGCTGTCTTATGTAATTTTGACGTTCGAAAAGCGCTAATTCTCAGCCTAGTTTGAATAAATTACTTTTGATTTGATTTGTTTACCGGGATAACTTTTTGGAATAGTTATTTCTTTGAAAAATAACACATTTTTTGGAATACATCTTCATAATTATAAATTAATTACAACAGAATGTACAACAGTAATAGATGCCTATTATATTATAACTATCGTGTTACAAATATATACAAAGATACTATAGATATAATTATTTGTATATTGTAAATTATATACAGATTAATAATATAAAATTTTCATTCTATCATGATCTCACGTAGGTACTTCTGGGTATCTACATATAGGAACGTGTAACTAAAAAGTTTAAGCTTAAGTACTATAAGTATACATACATCATAAGTTTTATACTATAGATAGACTGAGGAATTTTACAAAATCATGTAGAAACACGACACTTTACAAAATCACACAAACTTTAGTACCAGAAGTTGGAAAACTTCATTCCAAACACACAACACTTTACAACACTGAACATCCTTTCAACATTCACTTCTTCAGAAGATCCCAACATTAAACAGACACAAGCCTACACAACAGTCAAAATTCATCCCTTCTTCTCTTACGTCAGAAGAGCCAAGAAGACGCTATAACTGTAAAGAATCCGAGGCCGGCGGAGAAGGCACGGCCTCGCGATGCCTAGGTCTTCTTCCCTGGCTGAGGTCTTTTAAGCAAATGCAAGGGATCTTTTCTGTACCTCGCGAACAGTTCCCTCTTGAATGTTTCGAAATGTTTCCTGTTCTTTTCGTTCTGTTTCTCCCGCCAGAGTGGGCGGTTTCTTCTGGCTTGCAGCCCCCAATGGATGGTGAAGATTGGGGACAGCACCTTGAATTGATACCCGATTAAGAACATCTCGTATACCTGGAAGCAAAATGTGATGGTTTAGAATTTGCTTTGTCTAGTTCTGAAAATGCCATGGATGTAACATTTTAGGGGCTACCTTTTTGAACCTACTTAGAATGATTAGTCGAAGATTCCAGTATTATAAAGTCTATGCTTTCATAGTGCATTGTCATGCATGAACTCCAGAACCAATATTTGATTTCGTAAAAAAAAGTTTGTACATAAATAAGGTGTATTTATTACTTTGTGTAAGTAAAACAACCATTAATACGTCCGAAATACTAATTACAAAGAAAACAATTATATTTGTAAACTTTATTTAAAAAATGTCTTTTACAAAATAATAACACTTATACAGTCTAGGCAGAGCTTAAGATCGCTTAAAATCTTAATAGTATGCACAACTTAGACCATTTAACTCAATACTCAATACTCAATATATTTATTGCTTCCACATGTGAACTTAGGTGGTAGGTTTTACAAAGATATGATCATTATGGACCCTGTCGGGCACGGCAAAAGTAGGAGAGAGGAAGAAGGGCTTTTATTTGACTACTTAGTTGTTATAATAATAATATTGAATAGGTGTTGTGATTATTAAAATATAACATGTTATTTAAAATTTGTCATTTAAGTATTCATTGATATTATAATAGCATTTAGATAACAGAAATTGTTTTAATTTATTTATGAATGTATAAAGTTTTTGTTCACATGGTCTAAGACGCGCTATGAAATATAATTCCCTATTCATTTATTTTGAAGAGGAACTCATAACAATATGCTCCTAATAAAAAAATAAGGCAATGGAAACTGGGAACAAGAACCAAAAGACTTACAGTACACTAACTTAATCGAGGGTACAAAATTACAAAAACAATATTTCCTAGTAATCGAAAAGCTGGCTCCAAGCCAGGCTACAGCAAGCACTAAGTAACCAGGATAACTTAAGCTCTGCTGAATTCTACATACATTTATCTATCACAGTATCGCTGAAATTTAAATCTACATGGTACAGGATAGGGTTGAATTTGGGTTAAACTCCGGTGTTGTCTGTGATCCAATTTCTGAGTGAGGCTATGTTCGTGAAGACGGTCGGTGATAGCGGTAATGCGCATCCTCTGGCGAACGAAACGACGCCAAATGCTGTGTTGCGGAACACCGCAGGTCCTCCGGAGTCGCCCTGAAATTGTTATAGATAAGTGAGTTTGATGATTTTCTTTAGTAATGCATTGTTTTCTTTGATTGCTTCCGATATACGTACGAAAAACCTTCGTAACAGCAACAACGAAACATTTTATGGCAATTTAAAAACTTTGCTCTAAAGGGCTTTACTACAAAAACATAAAAGGCTTGCCAATTTTATAAATCTGTTCAAAGCAGATTTAGCACGTGTCGACATTTCCTGTCTTATACTCTTTTTTGCCACCCACCTGACAAGACGACACACCTCCGATGAGGAAGTGTCCCCCGCAGAACATATGGTTGGTCAGAGAGTCTCCGTACGACAGGCGGCACAGCCAGTGCGGTACCACCGGCACGTTGGCCTCCATCATGATACGCGGGATTCGACGCCCACCTACCTGTAGGGCACACGAGCACAAAAAAATATTATCACGTGGCGAAGATGGTGGAGTACCGAAAGAACTGGGCCTCAAGTCTGCTATTACAATAGTGTCTGAATGGTCTAATGGTCTATCATTGATTTCATAATTGTTGATTTTGACAAGTTTGGTAATCTATAATATAATGGCGTCAGTATGACTTTGCGATGGTCAGCCACTGACACTCCATTGAAAGAATTGGTAATCTCGTACATAATGACAAATGAAACTTCCTACTAAACTTCCAACTTCCTACTACTTCAGATTGCTTATAACACTAATAAATAATATGTAAAAATGTATATAAATGAAATCTGGCATGAATAAATGTTAAAAATGCCATTATAATACAATTCTATTACAAGACCATTGACCGACCAATGATCGACCATTATGAATTTAGCAGATTACGAACTTTTAGCAAAATGACAATGGGATCGTGTTGGAGTGACGAATTTATAAAAATAGCAGACTTTGGCCCCTGGGCTATAGAACTTAAGAAAAGAGATGTGTGAATAAGGGCGAAACCATTGCCCTGCAGAGATAGACTACGGTGACAAAATTTATCCAGAATTAACCCTTCAAAAAAGTTCTTGTGCTTTGTTCAAAAATGTTCCTAATTGGTCCTGAAATCTGTGAGTTGTTATGAGCAAACGTTTGTGAGTAATCACCATCTGACCATAAACCCATACATGAGCCGTTAAAATAATAAGTTCATTAAATACAGTTCTCATACTCACAGCAGTAAGACCCCAGCCAGTCACAGTAAGCCTTACAAGCGGTACCGCTTGTCCCCGCTGTGGCAGTCTAATAGCCTGTATGTTGTCGTTGAAGTTCAGTGACCTGACCAGCCTCAACGCGGCTATGTCATTGTCGAACTGTGGTCGTCCGTATTGGGGATGTACCGTCACGTTGGAGACTCTCACTATCCTGCCGCCGGAGTCACGACGAGTACTGCCCACACGCAGTCGGATAGCGCGGGGTGATGTGCTAAAATAAGGCAAATAAATAATCACTTCAAAAGTAAAGTTACATCTATCTATCTCTATATATAAATATAAATAAATGTGTGTATGTTTGTCCTTTATGCGTTCCTAAACCATTGATCAGTTTGTGATGAAACTTTGGTAGGGTGTTCTGAGGATACCCGCAACGGTTTCTGGCCAAAAAAAAATTGGCCAAACACTTTTTTGCTTACGTGGCATTGCAAAGCATGCCGGGTGCAGCAAGTATATTATAATTGTAACAGTATACTCTATAATCATTAGCAATAAATGCTAGATATAGACGAGAGTGGTTAAGGGTGATACATGTTGTTTGGTATAGGTATGCCAAGCATATACATACCTAATACATAATAGATTCCCTAAGGCTGAAATACATATGCTATTAAAATGCACGCTTATTTTAGAATGCTGTCCGTGTGTGTTAAATAATCGCACCCTTCTCGTATCCGTGCAAATTTTGTGCTTATTGGTAGCATCTGCTCACATGGTATGTGTATTCCAGGCT
The DNA here is from genome assembly GCA_947523025.1 of Dryobota labecula. NCBI lineage: Eukaryota > Metazoa > Arthropoda > Insecta > Lepidoptera > Noctuidae > Dryobota > Dryobota labecula. The sequence continues at coordinate 2,510,156 of OX383287.1, forward strand.
TTACGTATCATTCGATAGGCTATGTATGATAAAATATGTATGCATATTGGTTTCTACCTTCGTTTCTACTAATAATAATTAATATTTTACTACGAAGCTATTTATGTCCGCTGTCTCCACTATTCGGACATCCGGGCCAAGTAATGTGCGAACTACACAAATCTATATGCCTATTATGCAACATACCATATTACGTTCAATTGGCTGCTTGTACTGCTACTGACAAGCTGTCAGAAGCAGTGCGTGCATGATCTGAACCTAAGAGTTAACTAGCGATAAATCCATCAAAGTTTCAAATTAATTAATAAACTTAAAACAGTTGCAATGAAGGTTGCGGTGCCGAAACCCAACAAAAATAAGATTAAAGAAATCTTAATCAGCGCTAATCGACTTGTTTCGAAAACATGATTAAGATCTAGCAATCTAGCTTTACTTATATCCGAACAATTTCTGGGAAATCTAAAAACAATAACTGCAAGTTTTTGTGCCTTTTTTACGAGTATCTAGGTTTAAAAAGAAACAGAGCGAGCGATCCATCAACAATTATCTAGATAAGAAGTTTCAAAATGTTGAAAGTTAACAAAAAAAGGAAAAATCATTTTTATTCAAATTAAGCTGAGAATCAGCACTTTTTGAAAGTCAAAATTAATTAATGGAGTCTCCCAAAACGGCCACCCTTCACCACTTAATAATAACAGTAGACACACTTACGTGTCTTACTTACTTGAGTATACTCTATAATCAAACAAAATAAAAATTGGTACAGAAACATACTATATTGAAGAGCTTTACAAACTACTTCAAGCTTACAAACTGATCTGATTGCTCCACAAGACTCATTCAACCATGCTCTCCATCAAACCAAAAATGAACTCTCCAACTCCATGAATATCCGAGGGACGAGCATTGCATCGTAAACTCGTGAAGAACCACTCAACCAAAACATTCGTAGTGGAAGCGGAGGGCACTTGAGCCCATGTTACACTGTGCTTCATAAAATATTCACGCACAGAAAAACCAACGGGTCACGGCTGTAACGACCACGATTATACACTGACACTATTTGCTTTGGATGATATTGTTAGGGTAGCTGTAGACGTGGTTAGTTTTAAATGATGTTTTGGAGAACAATATGTAATTTTACGTAGCGTACGTTACGTACGGTTTTACGTTTGTATTTTATGTGGTTTGTTCTATATGCTCTCAAATTCTACATAAAATAAAAGCTGAGCTTTTCATTTGCAAAACTAAGAATCGTCAATGAGAATATAATAACTGAAGAAGACTGACAAATTAGCTCATTAGAAATAATGAAACCCAAAGAAACTGAGAAAATGATGGAAGACTTGCAAATCAGCATTAAGAATTTTAGTACCGCGCTTCGCACTATGGAAATGAAACGTCCTTCCTTCGGCGAAATATTTCTGGGCATAAATAATTTTCCTCGGCCTATATATTTAACGGAAGCTTCGAAGTGATAAGCAACAATGTTAAAGAAGACCATAAACCCTAAGTCCCGCTCCTCTGGTCACAGTTTTATTATGACTAAAGTCGTAAAGTTAAGAAACGTTACGAGCATAACCTTGACACCGGAGAGCCCAAAATGGTGTAGTCTACGAACAATATCTCCAAATTTACTACGCCTAGTAAAAAGTATAACTATTTTTATGATTACTGATAAAATGGAACGTCAACAAAGCCCCATTTATGGTCACATTAAATTCCTCTTTGATTTTTCCTGCCCGAATAATTTGGATTCAGAGGCTGACCGTAAATTTTATGGACTTTTAGATTCAATGTGTGTAGATCTATAGGGCTATTCAATTACGGAAGAGATAAAATATTTACAACAGATTTAGCTTCTGTTTATATTGGAGTAAGTAGGTACCCAAATTTATTTTTATTCTGATGATATACTGTAAATTTTTATTGCAGCCAACGGATGATGCAAAAAAAAAAATTACATTATGAACTTACTTCTGTACACAATGCGCGGCAGTCAGCACATAGTCCCTGCTGATGATGAACCCTCCACAGAAGGAGTTCCCATTCAGCACCATGGATACTTGATAAGGATGTCTGTTCACAGACGTCGGTCTACCTCCGATAATCTGACCGCTCAGTTCCGGACAAGCTTCTTCTAGCTCTACATCTAGTTCTTGTTGAGTATCCTGCTCTTGAGCATCGTCTGCTACTGCGTCTGCGCAACATTCTGCGTCTACCGCCTCTTGGAGGTCTGCAAATAGTGTACACTTTGTAGCTGCATGAAAACTTTTGACAAATGGATTTAAAATTAAAATAAATGGAAGAGAACTTGAGTTAATAAATAATAAACGAAAAATGACATACTAAAGCCAAATTAAATTGTTTTGGAATTATAAAGATTTCCGTTTCATTAATCGTCACAAAAAATGCCAATTTATATGACAAAGAACAAGTCATCGACATAACCAACAAAAAAATCAAAAAGCCATCTTCACAACACATATAAGCAAGCAACAAGATCATCACTCACCCACAACCCCGACAAGACACAACAACAGCAGCCCAGCTGTCACCGCAACCATGATGCCTGGTAAACTCCACCTGCTTCAAGCACAGACTTAGCCGCCTGCGCCGGCGCAGCTAACTGTTCCAAATTCAAGTTATTGCCAAATGTCTGGCGCAGGTAATTTCGCACGGTAAGTCCACGGTCGCGACCTTTTCACCAGCTTCTATTAATCGAGTTAAGTCAAGGTGAAAATGAGTAAGAAAAAATTATAAATTGACGAGGTGACTTAATATGCGTAACGTAGGTATGACAATAGGACGAGGGCAAGATAAGTAGTTTCAGTTGTTGTATGAGGTCTTCAGTCACTACAAGATCCAATCAATCTATGAGAATTATACACCGCAGATTTTTTATAGCAGGTATCTAGTTAAATATTTGGTATTATTTGTTTAAAAAAGCAGTTATAATTTTGTCATTACACCGAATATTATTAATAATTAACGAACATTTCGCGACTTTGTTTGAACTTTTGGGGGCGTTAAAGGTGTCAGGTAACAGTCATGAAATATTAGCAGTTCGGTAAAAAACAACCAAGTTTATAAAGATGTTGTTACACAATATCAATCAATACAATAGAAGTGCATTTAATAATCGAATGTCTACATCCAGAGCATGAAATTAAATTAAATTAAAACTAAAAATATCTGATATGTTTTGGTGAAATTAACCATATTCAAACTGCCAACAAATAATATTTTATTCTAAGATCTAAGTTATAAATAAAACGTTAATAAGACACTGCATTGTGTCAACAATCTGACTTGGGAGTATTAGGACGTAGATTTTAGTAAAGCTTTGGTTTGTCATGTGGCACATATATCGCCGCCGAAAATCCTACGAAGAAAAAAATGAGTTGTAACACAGTTGTAATTTAGAGGTTGTAAGAAGTTTAATTTCAAACGCACAAATTTGAACGCCAATGTTACAAAGTTCTTACAGCCCCCAAAACCCCTTACCACATCTTATACTTAAGCTAGGAAGAAGAAGTAAGACTTCAAACTCCGCCTTAATACGTCTGTATCTGATTTTCAGTCCTGCTTAACTCCAATAACGTTGATTGAAATATAAATAAAAATAGCATGATAGACAAGAAAGCAAACATTTCGTGAATAAACAAGACCTTCAGTAGTTAATAAAGGATCATCAGGCGTTAAAATACGCCCCTTCGTCAATCGCAAATTAGCAGAAACGACCATAAATATAATATTGTTGACGAGTTGCTTGTTTTACGAGATACATTAAAATATCCCCAACTGTCGGCTCTACCAACCAACTCGTTGTTTATTTTTAAAACACTAACTTTTGCACACGACTTCGTTTGAATGGTTCACAAAAATTTACATGACTGTGTTGTGTGTTGACAATATCTCTTCACGTTCATGGTTCCGCGGAAAATCTTTTATCTTTTATTTTTCTTTTTTCTGTTGACGCTAATTGTTTGTTCATGGGGCGTGTATTTTTTAGTTTTGTTATCAGGGAGTTTGATCTCACTGTTACTTAAATGTTAACAATGGATACTGAATTCATGGCTCCTGTAAGTTAACTCACTGAAACATTATAAACTTTTCTTTTTTTTTTAGTGGGAAATTATCAAATACCTTCTCCCGCTCTGGGCGGAGCGTCAGTGTCAGTGTTAGACTTTTATTGACTAAAACCCACCCGTGTTCCTTCACTTGCCTGTGTGCCAGGGCTACGGTATCCCTTTCGGCAAACCCGCAACCCTGGCAGGCACCGGTCCTAGCAGACCCCGTCAGTGCGTGCTGACATCTCTTTAAGGCGCGCGTGGAACACAACGCGCCGTCGACCCGGGCCTGGTCCTTACCGGACGGCAAGCTGCCCATAGCTCGCCGTCCGCATGATGATGATGCTGATGGGGCTCCTTTTTCCACAGTTAGACTCTCATTTGGTCCGTTGTGCGTGGGGATTCTGGCTAACAAAGCCAGCCTAGCTCCGCCCAAAAGCACAGAAGCTTCCTGGGAGCTTCACAGGCTTCACGGAGCGATCTCACTGTTCCGAGGATTTCTTCACGTTGTTGAGCCATGGCCTCGCATTCCAGGATGACGTGGGCGGCTGTTTCCTCGGCGTCAAGGCAGCCCCTGCAAAGGGGGCTGTCTGTGGCGCCTATGTTAAAAAGATGTTTGTTAAGGGCCTATACTACCTCAAATGGCTTAGCATGATCCTCCGTTATGTCGAAAATACTGCAGCATTAATTTTGAAATAAATATATGGTAAAGTTGAGGATTAATGTTAAGTACTATGTTAGCCGAAAACACGATTCCGTAAAATTTTCTCGATAGAAAAAAAAACCAAAGTTACCTCCAAACCGAACAATAAACCGCTGGTATTCAAAAAATACTTCAAATTACATAAATAAACTTTGCATATTAACTGAACTAACTATTAAGCAGGTCTTATGTTATTTACTTTTTTTAAATGACCATTTTTTTCACCGTAAAACGAAATTACCTAAACTATCGGCGCCTTGGAGTCTTTTCCCTGCCGCTCTGTCTCGCTTGCTCGCGTGACCGGTAGCAATAGTGTGCGAGCGAGATACAGAGGGAGGTGGCGCTGAGGTAGTATAGACTCTTAAGGAGTCTATAGCCCCTAATTGTACCTATTATTATTCTAAGGTTATTTCTACTTAGGCTGAGAAGTTTTTTTTGGTTAATCGCGGGTGTACCATTGGTAAAGCCCATTATGACTGTCTACAGTCTGTTACCCGTGACCATCGCCGTCCACAAGCCTTAAACCTGTGGGCAGAACTATACATATATTGATAATTCCTTCATCGCAATTTATTACTATCGGTACGGAAAGCACGCTGGCACGAGGCTGTCACTTTTAAATCTTTGACTGTCGTTACAAGTAGTCAGAAACCCGAAAGTCTGACAACCAGTGGTATCGTGTTACCCAGTAACTGGGTTGTGAAAGCAGTCGTTCTATGTAAAATACTGGTATTCAACTGCAGCAGGTTAGAATGGAAGCCGACACCAACACGTTTGGGAAAAGGCTAGACAGATGATGATGTGGCAACAACAGGGTTAGGCCGTCTTCTGAACTAAACATCGACCCAAGCAAAAGATATGAAAATCTAGCTGCGAGCATACGAAGTCAGCTAACAGGTAGCTATAAGCCAGCTGTATTAAAATATCCAGACAGGTGGAAATCGGTTCGATATCGCGCAATATAATTTCGGTGAGAAGTGGAAGTGTTCCTGTTCTAAAGCATGCTAACGCAATATTGATTAATATCAACCTAGCATTTTTGTTACAAACGATACTTTATACAAATACTAGCTTCTGGCAGCGACTTTGTCCGCGTATAATTTCTTATCCCCAATCCGTTCTCGAAACATCATCAAAAAAGCCGTTCCATACAAAACGTATGAGAAAATGAATTCACAATTATTTATTTTTTGTGAATTTTTCGCTTGTTTTAGTCGCTTGTATAGTTATTCTGCTATTCGGAGCGGAGACAAATCCAACAAATACAAGATCATAAAAATCGCTCCAGCCGTTCTTGAGTTATAAATGGTATAAATAACCCGACTTTTTTTTATATGTCGGAGACGAGTTGTATCCGGTACGCCAGCGCCGCTGATGATAACGAGAGAAACTTTCCGTTCTCCGACATATATATTAAGAAAAGATATGAACCTTTTCTTGAAACAAAAGTTCTAGAATTTACTAAATTATGATTAATTACCTGTTCATTGAATTCTAGATTGAGTTGATTGAGTTTGAATAACAAGTGGAATTCCTCTAACCTGTCTCAGGGAATAAAATCAGAACACGTGTTATTTCTGCTATTAATAAATGCTATTTCAAAGACCAATAAAGAGATCATATTATAAGTAAACATATTTGATGTAAATATACCATAGTGAGGCCGCGTCCTATTTAAAAAAAGCGATCGTCGCGCGAATACGCGATCATCGCGCTCATATATATGTCGTTTTTTGTTCGGTGAACCTGAACGCGTGGTCGCGCCGACAGAAGGCGTTTTCCAGTTCTCCGAACAAAAAATGACATAAGTATGCAGATGACTATCGCGCATTCGCGCAGCGATCGCTTGTAAATAGAAGGCAGGGTGAGAGTCATTGCAAAAAAAATCATAGAATCAATAACATTTCATTATGATATGATTTTCCACACAAAATCAACGTCACAATTAAAATTCGTGAAGTATTCACATAAGTTAATTTCACAGTACTCGTTCAATATAAAAATATGTTTTTAAACCGACCGGATTTAACATTCCACATAGACCAACAGACTCACTAACACACATACCTATTTCTACTAATTTTAGCCGGCAGCATCCGACGACGGCTAAAAATAATTATAAATCTAACGCTTACAACACCGAGCTTCATGATATTTTAAAATATCTTGCGCTACGCTGCAGCGGTCGTGCTGAAACTGATGATTGAATTATTTGTTATTCGGTTATTGAATAAAAGTACCTATGAAACTTGTGCGTAAATAATAACAGGTAGGTAGGTATCTTTTTTACAGATTTACACAAAAAAGATTTTGGAGTGAAAACTTCTTTAGCCGCGTTGAGCGATTTTTGGTAGGGGAAAAACTTATGGGTTCGCGTCTAATTCATCACTACAACTTGCAACTTCAAAATAAAGCTTAACCTACTTACCTTATTGACTTTTAATGAAAAGCTACTGAAAATCGGATAGATCAATCAAGTCATGAAACGCTAAGTATACTGTTCAAAATGTAAGAAGATGACTGTGCCCAAAACAACAATAATTTTGTAATTGCATCTTTAGTATTGTTTTAAAAGCTTTCTTAATTTGAGTACCTACCTACATCTACCCAGTGATAAATTCTATAATTACAATGCTCACTTTATGTCGGTGAATCCATGACATAGATACCATAATTGAAATTAACCACTATCAAACTAATTTAATTATATTTCGACACATTGTTATTAAGGTAAAATTATCTACCATTTGTTTTAATCAAGTTGTTAAGGACACACGAGGCCCTGGCCTCATTATGTAACAACAAAAAAAACGGAACGCATTGCCTAATTACGCATCTGTTTTTATATCTATAAATTTCCTACAATGAATGCCAAAACTAAAACAATTAAAATAATTGCCGTTCGATTCGTTAACAAGCTGATCGCTATTAGAACAATATCTATAGCTGAGCCGATCAGGCGATGACTCAGTGACCTTCCACCGACGCGCGGCGGTGGACCGCGACAAACCCAGATGTTTACTGGATAAGTTATGAGAGGCAGCGAATAAATTAGATGGAGACTAAATTGCTTTATGAAAATTCTACTGTCCTGCTAGCATAGGTATTCATGAAAGAAGTCCAAAAAACATCCTAGAGCTGTAGCGATTGTCTATCTTCGATTTTTAAGCAAAATTCAAACATCTTATGTCCTTATCAATTATCTTTAAGTACGCACTGACGCCTACAATCGCCATCATATTAGCTATATGAGAATAAAGTCCCTGAAAATGTAAATGAATGAAATGACTCATCAAATCATCAGCAAACTCTAATTAAAATAATTTATAATTTAGCTCTAACCTCATTAAAAAGCGCTACTAGAATGCGAGCGAATATTCGAAACCGTTTCACATTGTCAAGATTCCAAAACTGACGTAGTCGTGTTTATGCTCTACTACCGATATTTTGGAAACTCGCCATTTGTACAAACAATACAGCTACGGATTTCTCATGAATTACGGAACAAATAGGAGTCCACATAATTAACGGGGCGAGCGGAATTTCACGTACTAAAATCAGGTGGCTATGTGATAGCATATGCAATTTTATATCCAAGCTTTTCGCATGTCAACCTCGCCTTCACGCAGTGCGGTTATCGACCAGGGTTCTAGGATGTGACCAAAAAAGGCCGAAGTTTTTCCGTGTATTTCCGTTCGTCTCATTGCCGTCGTCCCACTGGTGGGACAACTACAATAATAAATATAGTTAGGATAAATGTTTTTTTTTTTTTTACCATTGAACAAATTATTCAGAATTAAAAATAAATTACTAAATTATTCCCTTTCGTAGACCTAACAAAATCAGTGGCACGAACGGGAATTTATTTAATACTATTTATTAAATACACGAGTTTTTCAGAACAAAAATTTGCACCATCAATAAAATCGTGTCCTCACAAATAATCAACTAACTACTTGCTTGCCCATTGCCCCAACAGAACGTTACACAAACAAAGAATCTACATAAACAATATTTGGATTCGTTCATGTTTTTCCAGAGCGACTGGTAATTTTGGGTGCGCCGGATTAAACTCATTAATCCAGAGTTGTTTCAATATCGGAACGTTAGCGTCTATAAATTTCCCTGTGACCAATTACGTTCTGTCCCGAATGGATAAAAAAGTATGTTATTTATTACGAGTACGTACGTATGTATCTACGTACTTCGATGCTTTGAGAGCACGTACTTGAATAGTTTTTCTTTTCGTTATTGAAAACAAGAATGTGTTTTTTCTTTGCATCGGCTTCAGAACGGGATAACACAAAACCTGTTTCATTTGTCTGAGGCATCAGTTCTTTCATTTAGCAACTATCTGTACCTACCGCAGCTGATTTTGATTCATTATTGATGTTGTTATTATTGTGAATAAATGATCTTTGGTAATTAGCCGTGAAATCGGAAAGACACCGTGTTAAAGACGACTTCATCGCGGAATTAAAAGTAACATTAAGTACCTTTTGGCAAAGCAGAAGATTTTCGACAAAATAAATAATTGAGCAAACGTACCGTCGTTTACTTTAATAAATAAACCAAATGTTGTCTAAACATATTTCTGAAAAAACTCTGATGCAAAAATAAACATACTGCAAACGTTTCATGTAGTATGACTGTATGATACGAGTACTGACCGCTACCGGAATATTACGAAGATGCATTTTATTTCTAAAATAAATGACATTCAAAAGTTTACAAACTGGTATTTTTACATCTCAGCTCTGTTTAGATATTATAATATTATAGCTGCAATGACAACAATTGCGAGACGAGTCTACTTAGTAAGATATAGTCAAAAACAAAGCTCTTGGACAGCTAAAACATAATAATATATTACCCTAAATGACTGCTACGCTAAATACCTTGTAGCACAATGTCAAAACATTAATTTGTGATTAAATCTGACAATGTCGTAGCGACACACTATAAGGTACCTATAAGGTTATAATGGCATGGCTACAATAAGGTACACCGAAGATCCTGAATTGTTTTTCAACCACAAGTTGTGTGTGGTTTTTATACTTTTATGTATTTCATCTACTCTTACACACGGTGTCTACGTCTCCTTTTGACCAAATCTCCAATCCCAGATAAGCTGGAAGAGATCTCTTTAGAAATCAGCACCACCTTTGTACGTATTTTTCTATTTCTTTCATCTTGTCTGTTTGTATGTGTGTTTATAAACTGTTAAATGAATAAATAAAATCTTCCAATTCCACTGTAACTATGTGTTGATGAAGCATTTCAGTCCGAACCTCGCCACACTCACTAGCAACTTCAACTTCTCCTCTCAACTTTCTTCCTAAGTGTAGGGGGCGTTTTATAGCCTTCACGAGGATTTTATTTTTCTCAAGGAAACCCTATTTTTATTGCGGTCCTTAAGCCCAACACGTAACTCTGTACATGGTCTCACGCTTGCACGTCGCTATGTTGACCATGACTGGGAAACTGAATTATGAAATATTTAGAATCTATGTAACAAAAATTAAATGCTGTTCGTTGGTAAGCTCATAACTTGAGAACAGCTGGAACGATCAGGCTATTATTTGTTATAATATAATTCTTCTGTACGTGTGTTTGTCACCTAACTCCTCCTAAACGGACAGATTTAGATGAAATTTTGTGTGAATATTTCAATGGGATCCTGGATGGTTTGATAACACAATTGGACCCGGTAGGTGGCCCGGAATCGGGTTCTATAGGATCGTTCAGACAGGACAACGTCTGTCGGGTCCGCTAGTTTGTTATAAAATGTTTGTAATAGTCCAAATTAGGTTCAACGGAATGAAAAATTTTAAAATAAAAAAATTGTGGAAATTAAAGGTACTTTTTTCAATGGGATTTTTGTAAGAATTCAAGACCATATTTAAATTTTGACAAAACAACGTCATTATAACATTAGACAAATAACTGTTCTCACCCTTTCGTTATTTCGATGTAAACGTTTAATAAACTCCGTTATTTCACGATAAATACAAAGCACTGTAATCTATTTACCATTTACATTAAAAAAATTACTCTAAAGTGCAGTAATTTCAACAATATTACACAATAACTGTCGTTATTTAGCCGTTATTTGGCTAATGTTTGTAAATGGAGTATATTTATATATACTAATAAAAATGAATCGCTAAATGCGTTGCTAAGCGCAAAACTCGGCAACGACTGGACCACTTCAGCAATTTTTTTTTAAATATTCCTTGAAGTTTGAGGAAGGTTTTTATGAAGAAATAAATATCATTAAATTGAAAATAAATAAACGTACGTTTCATTTTACTTTTTTGTTTAAATTACACATTGTTGACTGTATGTATAGTATTACAAACTTATCTGCTCTGGTAGTAGATTTGGTACTAAAAATTAAAGATGACATCACAACATGTACACTTTATTAGCGGCGCTATCACCAGAATTTGACCAGAATAGATAATTTTATTTCTGTAGATATGTAAGTCTGTTAATCTTCATTACTTTCTTTGCATTTAGACAAACTGCCACGGTCAAATAGCTTTTGACTGAACGACGTGTCGGGTCAGCTGGTCTATATCTATACATATAATAAAATCGTAGCGAAAACAAAACTGTAGTTTAAATATAAAAAAGTAATTGCCACGAGGTCTTGGAACGATTCTGATGCCGAAAATATAGTTTTTAGATTTTTGTCTGTCTGAATGTATAAAAGTCAGAAATTGCCCATAAAGTTGGTAGAAATGATACTGAGATGAAAGCGAACACAAGATACCAGTGTATGACAACAGTCGAATTATTCCTTTACTTCGCTGGGCTGAATAGGAAACTTTATCAGATAGTTACAGATTCAATCTTTAAAATGTTTATCATACCTTTATGGAGCTAAGCAGTCAATCATGACATATTAGGCTATTTCAAACAACTTTCTACAACGGAATGCAAATCTGATTTCGATTCCCAACAATTGATAATTTTGTGCTTCTTTTTTTTTACATTTAGCTATACTATTAATTGTAATAGTACGAACGAAGAACGTACACAGAATAATACACTCCCGGACTCCGAAATCGAGCCACCGTGCATTTTTATGTTTATAGGACTAAAACATTAAAAGAATGATAAGTTAGAGAAAAAGTTTCATTTATTTATTTAACGATTTATGTACCTACACACATATAAACAGACAAGAAAAGAAAAAAAAAGAAAAAGAAGAAAAGTTTTATTGCAGTTTTGAAGCTGACATACTGGCCATATCACCATTTGCCATATTCACGAATTTGAAAAAGAGAAGAAAATCGGAGTTTTGGTCGCTCTTAACAACAAGCTTTGATTAAAGCATCTTTATGTCAATAGTTATTTCGTTGTGTTTTGTTTTGCATAAAAAGAGAATCGAAATAGTTTTTCTTTATTGACGTGAATACGTCTTTAAATTTGATTCCATAGTGAGAACGTTTTCAGCAATATTGCATTAAAGAGGTGGGTTATGGCGGTGGGTCATAAACAGTGTGGAGTGGAATTTCCAAAGAAGGAAAAACTGGTCTTGAAGTTGTGGTGGGACCACGGGTGCCACCACTAAATATCGACCGATACTTTTGTCAACGCCTAGAGACTCAATTGATGCCATAAGCTGAGTTTGTGGGCCAAGATTTAATTTTTGTGCATGACAATGCAAGAGCTATGAGCTATGTATATATGATAACTAAAGAGTCGTGTTCGAGCTAACCAATCAGCTCCAGAAACTTTGCAAGAGTTGAAAACTGCAATTTTTGGAAGCATGGGAGAACATAGCACGTCAATTCACGTCATAGTGACATTAGTTAATTCCATGCCAAACCAAATGACGGCCGTTATAAATATTCTTGGAGATTACTAAATAAACGCTTTCTCTATGTATACCACTATCTTCTTCAAAAATTCAACGCTAATGTTGCCCCTGAGAAACGCGGAAAAGACGACTTTAAAATTAAATTGTTTTCTTTAGGTTATCCGATTTCAAAATTGGAACAATGGCAAACGGAAATGATAGTGAGTGACTGGTTTCAAAGACACTTTTTCTTTTCTTTTTACTACGGTTCCATTATTTAAAAAGATAGAGATATTTCAACAAAAATATGCAGGGTGGCTCTTTCCAGGTGTCCAGGAGTGTAATTAAGTTAGACCTCTTCTGTCATCTATGGTTATAATAAAAATAAATATCTATGGTTAGGTTAATGAGAAATCCCAAGATGATCCCTCAAAGATGTCTTTACCGTTGAGTAAAATAAGAACGAAAAGCTGTTTGTATAATTACGAGTATATACCATGGAAAAATTGAATATCATAAAGCTACAAGAACATTCCTTGTTTTACGTATTCCAATGATCTGGTGTGGGCCAAGAGCGTCGGCGTTATATTTACACGACATAAATTACAACAGATATTTAAAAATAGACACTTTCGCAACGCAACAGCAGACGAAGACATTAACACGCTTTGGATTAACCGAATCTAAGTGCATCCGGAACCTAGGACCGGAACGATCGATCGGAAAGATTTATTCATCCAATCTACGTTTCATTGCGTTTTTCCTTTATAGTACTCGGTCGTAATATTGCAGGCATGGTGCATTGGATTGCAAACGGTTTCAATTTTAGTGTCGAATAATTTCATAGTACGGTGATTTGCACACAAGTGCAGATTTCGAAGCATTAATTGAAATGCTAACGGTTATTGCGTCGTTCAGAATGCGTCTATAAAAAATGTTTGTGCATGCCAAATGGCTCTCATTATTACTAAATGGATTCACTAATTTAATCTCTACTGTTTGTGTTTCTGAACAATTGGTTTAAATAGATTAATTTGTAGGATCTGGAATTGTAATTAAGGTGACATATCTAAATTTACAATGTTTACAGAATATAAACATTACGTGCAGCTTAGGTACCGCAGCGCAGTAGACAAACTAATTTATGAGTAATCATACTAATTACTACAGATATAACATAACCGATTGATAATAATGATAGCTGTAGCATCATCTAATTTTTATTTGGGGTCCCTGGGGTCCCGGACCTTTGGAAGGCGTACGAAGGCAACTCGCAGAGGTCCGTTAGACGCTTTCAATGAAATGTGGCTCCAACCGACGATTATCCCTGTATGCATGCACTACGCAAGTGCACCCAAGGATGACCCCCGGATGGTGTAGGTCTATTTTACGATATGGAAACAAAGATATTGGACTCTGGATTTGGGTGGCTAAAGTGGACTGGTTACCTAAATCTATGGAAGGACTAAGACCCCTGCCTGACCAATGTTTTATACATACATACAATAGCTTCATCCAATTATTAATATACCAATTGATAGAAACATTTCAGTAAAAAAGTCGGTTGATAAATCTTCAAATTAGCAATTTTGGTTAGAAAGCATTATTTATACTTGTATTCTAAAGTAAATGAAATTCTATTGCGTGTATTAAAAACTTACGCAATTTATTTAATTTTAGACGGCCAGATGTAAATTGCTATTAAATATTAAATAATCTGTATTCCAGCGTGGTCGACACTTATCAATGTCATGTTCTCCAGATTCCTGCGCTATAATTTATATCTATATAAAACTGTAAACACCATGAGATTAAATAACATCTTAGGAAGATTATTCAAATCTTTTATTTTTATTAGGCAGGGATAGATTACTCAAAAGTAACAAAGACAATGCAATAACCTAACAAGATAATTCGAATTCTCACTAGAATGAAAAATAAATATTAAATGCGTTGCAATGCTTTTTTCATGTTTTCTTTTGTCAGAAACCTTCTCCGGCGCGTCCACAACAACTTGTTTTTCACAATCATCATCATAATCGGTCGAGCCATTTTCGAGTATTTACGTGACTAACGCACGGCAATTGATTTTTATATAAATAGATATAGTTAGATAGATAGATGTGAAAATAACTATGTCTGTCTGTCGGCTACTCCCCACGGCTACCTACGACTATCTTATTTCATACTGGATAATTATTTAAAAAAAATATTAAATACTATAAATATATGCAGACAAAGTCACGGGCAACAGATAGTGAAAAATATGTTTTGAACGCATTGAAAGAGTTCTAAAATTACACGCTGTTAATTATAACAAGTAAAGACACAGCTAACGGATGCATACGTAAAGCAACATTACGGCTATAAACGTTTACCTCCCATTACGAATCCCTTAAAACAATAGTGAGCGAGGAGCAACGTAAATAGCTGGTCGGGTTATGAAAATACTCGCGCGGAATATTTCTGTACCGCGGTGTAATGCGATACGTGATACCGTACGGTATGCGAGGGGGGAGTGGTCTTTTGGTCCTATGGGTTGAAAAGACCATGAAGTTTCTTAGGATGCTGCTTGATTTTACATACGAAATGGTGAAATTTGAGCCACAAAATACATTTTCATAATACAGTGTAAATTCTTCATAACTTCGTTTGTTATAACGAAGTCTTCCTTAACATAGAAATTAGTTCACTTTGGTTGGTTTACGCCCATACATTAATACACTCTTTATAGCCCAACAGCCATTATCTATTACGAAGAAATATGTCCATGTTTAGACGCCAGCAAATATTTACAGAAGTACATAATATAAATATAATATGATGGCCAACGTCAAAGTTTTTAATTAGGTACTGTTAACACAAATCGTCAGTGAATATCTGTGCTTTAAGATAACACTTTAAACGTAAAAAGAATAGAGCACAAAGGTATCAATTATCTTCGTAACTATACCCATCAAAGAATTACATAGTTGCAAAAGCGCCAAAATTCCCAGAAGTCTATCATTTCCTACAGTTTAGTGAGTAAGGCTGTTGGCACATTGCAAAGACACTCTATCAAGGGATTAGCACTGAATTGTTGGCCAAAATTGTATTGTATAACAGTGCCTCAAAATAGGTGCATGACCCACCATATTGTTCTTCTCTAGTATATCAGCACAAGGAGAAGAAGAAAAAATAGCCACGCAGCGATGTGGTAGCAAGATTGCCTGTCTAGGGTGCACTAGAAGTACACGTTTCGAGACTCGTATTTCAATATCATTATAGTTTATCTGTATTTTTAGTTAGCAGGTATCACAGCTGATCTCTTATTCTATTGGAATTCCGTACTACGCTAGGTCAAAGCGCGACGCAGTACGATCGATTGGTCGTAGGGAAATAACTACTACAATAAATACTAAGCTTGTAGGGAAATAACTAATTATCTATAGTTCCTAATGTTAGATATAAAGGAAAACACTAATTTGGTTTAGGGCAGCTAGTCAATGGTTCAAATAGAGACTTGTTTTGAATTTGAATGTAAAACTTATTATTTTATTATATTACTATACCTACTCTGGTCAATAACTAACAAGATTAGTATCAAGATTATTACCGTGTATACGTAAGTATATTCTTCCACTGTGACTTTGATACAAATACACATCTATTATAACTGGACCGAGTTTCATTCAAATGAAAAAGGTTCCTACAAGCTAAATAAACATTACAGGAAATAACGTATAATAGGTTTTTTTCTTCGAGCGATTTTGTATGTATCGGTCCAGTCACTCCCAAATACTAATTAGCAATATTCTATACCCAAAGTCTCTAATTCAGATAATTTATGTAAACAAAGTAATGTCAAGAAATGTCACTGTCAAAACGACAGGACAGTAGTGCAAAACATTTTATCCTTAAATGTTTTTGTAAATAATCATTGATAAAATTAAAGTGAATTAATTATAAGAACTATGCAAACAAAATACCGTTGCCAAACAATGTTTTTTGTAATGTGTCGGAGACACGGTATATGATAGTCATAATCAGCCGTTTTAAGGCCAGTGCTAGACGTAGGCGTCCCAAAATCGATTTCCAATCGAAACAGTTTACAGCCGTTTTCATCCAAAATGTGGCAAGATATGCTACTTACAATATGAATCTATTTATGAGAGTTGTAATATTAGTGTTGTTGAAGATGTTAAAAATTTGAAAATGTTTGGATCTCCTGCATTGTTACCAGTATCATAAAATATTTTATACCAGAAAATCTCCTTTTATTAATAACTTTGTTTAAAACCGAAAATTTATAAATATTATTAAGGTATGATTACTTTTTAATTATTATTTCTTAAAATCAGTACTTAAAAGAAAATAGAACCTCTTTTTTCGCAATTTTATGTGAATTACCATTACGAAGATATTTTTTTGGTATGTTATCCCCTTTGTTTACATAAATTATCTGAATTTGAGACTTTGGGTATAAATAGTCTGACATACTCGCAATCACAGCCACAGCTGTCTGCGATAACAAGAACTGAAATATTTGCATGCAGTCAGACCGAGTGACGTGGAAATGGCACTAATTTGTTTGTTCTACAGAACGTTATTCGTTCTGTAGAATCAACAAATTAGTGCCATTATTAGCGCCAAACGAACGACGATGTCTAACGTTTTCCTGGGTTACTATGTAGTAAGTTTATTACTATCGGGGAAAAACACTGAAAAATACTACTACTTAGCATGTCAATTTTCCAACTTTCCTATTCGATTTTAAAATCTTTGTCTTGTAATTAATTAAATATACAGGGTGTTAGGCAGTAACAGCCTGTCGGTTGAACATACAAAAATAGCGAATCCGTGGGGCCGTCTTCTAAGTGTTTAGGCCCAGGCCACACGCATTTTGTTTAAATTTTATTCGACATTTTTCGTTGCAAACTTCAAACTTCACGGATCCGTCATTTTCATATGTTCAACCGTCTGCCTAACACCCTGTAGTATCTAATTACGATTACTAACAAGAATAACATGTGCTAGCATTACCCCAGATGCAAATGAACTCTGTAGTATGTATGGTAGGTTTAAAAATACAGCAAATCCAAAATACAGCAGGTAAGCAATTGGGCCGTTAACAGCGTTCCCCTCTAACATCGACACAGTGTTACATATATAACTATTATATACCTAGGTAATCGTGCGATCAATATCTAAAACCATAACGTCAACCTTAAACGAAAAGCATTTATTATACCAGTTTTTGCCTGGTAAAACTACAACCTCTCTTTTGAACTGCTAAGGTGTAGAGTTGCAAAAAATCATGGAGTTTCTTATCTTCAGTGGTTTAGGCTGTGCAGTCGATGTATTGATAACTGTCGCTTATTACAAGCTTTATTTTCTTACTTTTAATTACCCACCATAACTTCAGCACACTTGCACCTTTTTGTTGTTTATTTTACACGAAAAAGTTCAGTGCCAACAGTTTCCACCGCTCGCATGTTTTTCCAGCGTGCACAAAAATCCGAGTAGCGAACAACATATTGTTTGAGCGAACAACATAATATCCCGAGTGTCGATTATGGAGAGGTGCCAAACGGGACCATTTGGCAGGCGGCGCTACAAATCTATCAGTAGCAGCTCGACGCTATGGGAGTCTGCTACATGCTGATTAACTTACATCCACGCTGGGGTTTTTGCAGATTGGCAAAGAACAGTCTACTAATAAAGGAATGACAACGCCAAGGGTTTGCCTTTGAACTTGAACAGGTGATTAAATAGGAAACTTTTCACAAAGTAAAATAGCAATATAAAATCTAGATTCCGAACTTTGCTGATTCAATAATGATTTCTGTTTCCATTATCAATATACTTATAGACACCAGGTGCTGTTTCCAGCAGATAAGCATCAGGGTGCTGGAGCAATAAGTAACATTACGATGATGATCAAAACTATGTTTAACTAGAAATCATCAGTAATGTTTCATAAAGGAGATAGAAATATTTTTTGGCAATAATCGACATTTGGTCATGTATGAATATTATTATTTTGGCTTCTGTTTGAAGTACCGATACAATAGGTATATATATATTTTTTTTTTCATTCCCTTTACTTGGACACAGGCCTCTTCTCTTCGAGAGGGAGTGGGCTGTAATGGACCACGCGGGCCCAGTGCGGGTTAGTAGGCGACGGTATCTTCAAATTTTTTCTTCGGTGAAGGAAAACATCGTGAGGAAACCAGCATGTCCTTTGCCGGTTTCCTCACGAAGTTTTCCTTCGCCGTTTTGAGAGCAGTGATGATAAAATTATTTACACAAAGTAAAGCGCCAGCCTGGGTTCGAACCCACGACCTTACAACTCGTAAGTCGGAGCCGTTACCACTGGATCTACAAATTACAGCCGGGACGAACGGCTTAAGGCGAAAGCATCAGGGTAGCCCCCGAAATGCCAATTTTTTTACGTTTTTTAAGATTTGCAGGTCAGTATCAGGTTGTATGTTGATCTAAAAATGATTCACGGCCGTATCATATATTTATTTATAGAATATTAATCATCAATACAACTCTCTAAGTTTACATAATCCCAAGAGCGTCGCCAAGGGGGGGCAGGGAGGGGCAGCTGCCCCTTCCTAGATATTTAATTTAATGAAAACTTACAAAATTTTCATAATCAACTGGTCGAAAATTTTCCAAAAATCCATGGATAATTATCCATACTAATATTATAAATGTGAAAGTAACTCTGTCTGTCTGTCTGTCTGTCTGTCTGTATGTTACCTTTTCACGCCTAAACCGCTGAACCGATCGTCATGAAATTTGGCAGAGATATAGCCTGGGTTATGGAGACGGACATAGGATACTTTTTTACGCGATAACCGACATGTACGCGGGCGGAGCCGCGGGCAAAAGCTAGTGTTTTAATAAACTCAAAATAAGAGTCTCGCTTGCACTTTATTATTAAAATATTGTAACTTTATTCCATTTTTCTAATAAATATAATAGCTTGGTTTACAAGTTTTATTTATTGTACAGTTAAAGAGCTCGTGGTGCTTTACACATTGGACTTTGTACCACTCTCATTACAATCGTCGTAGAGGTAAGACTTGCAGTACAGCTTCATGTCCTCTTGACTGTACCTTCAATTCATACTTCTCCCATCCTCCATATTAACTTGCCCCCCTCTGGGCCATCGGCTGGCGACGCTCTTGCATAATCCTATTGAATGACTATTTCACGAAACTTTGATACTTAAGGATTATACTAACTTAAAGAGTTGTATTACTGCTCTAATGATTATAATTCTGTAAAGCCATATTTGTTACGATCGCGAATCATATTTTAATCAATAGACAACCTGACATTGACCAGCAAATTGCAAACATCCTAAGAAAATTTGAATTTCGCGGGCTACCCTAGCGCTTCCCCCTTAACAAGCGTTTCGCGACACGGAGGGGTCTGGATATCTGGTCTGCGCCTGGTGACAGGGACCATCACGGGACACTGCTCGCTAAACAAACATTTTCACACAATAGGGATAATGGACAGCCCTCTGTGCAGGGCCTGCATAGAGGTGGAGAAAACCGTTGCGCACGTGCTCTTCGAATGCACAGGCGTCAACCAGATTAGGACAGAAACCCTCGGGGCACCCAGATCCTTCACCGATGTTCTGGACAAGCTGGGAGACGTTATTAACTTCTGGAAGGAGGTGGGCTGGTTGGAAAAACCACCGACGGCCGCTATGGCTCACGCACAATGCTCCGTCTGAAGGACTAAGTGCGGAAACCAAACCCTCTAACATAGAACATAGGGGTCTGGATATATAATGGATGGTAACCATCAGGCTAGCGTAGCTAGCCAGGCTAGCGTTAGGCGTAGCTTAACCTTCGACCGACCCGAGCAGCTGTTATCATTTAGTCACGAGCCCATTAAACAATCAGTTGTCAAAATAATCATAATATATAAATCTGAATACATATTAATTACGAGGTGTCGTGTTGTAATTAATTAGCAGGCAAGGTTCTTGTTTATGTAAAGTACTTTATAAACTAAGTACCAACCATGGCTGACTTGGATTTAGTATTATTGTATCAATCGGTCACACCAGCATGAATATTGAAATAACTGTAAAATTTTTGAAGCATCCAAAAGTGGAGGCCTATGCCCAGTGGCGTAGCTGGTCCTAAATGGGCCCTGTATCAAAAAATGATTGGAGGCCCTTTGTCGCCGTTTGCGACGAAGGCCAAAAGGAAGGTAATGTTTCTTTAAGAAATAAGCAAAATCACTCGACAATACAGGGTCTTGGTAAAACTAACAACCTCTCAGGACTATATTACTAACATCATAAACAAAAACTTTTGTTCTATGACTTTTAATAATTCATCAGACTTTAATGTATCAGATTTTCACACAAAAATAAAAATATTTAAATTCAATGCTCTAAATGTTACGAACTCTACGCGTAGAAAAACAAACCGTATCTTACGACTGTCAGTGCACAGGAGGCGTACATACGTAGGTACCACAAAATATAGAATTTAAATATGTTAGACTAGCTTTTGCCCGCGGCTTCGCCCGCGTGGATGTCCGTTATCGCATAAAAAAGTACCCTATGTCCTTCTCCATATCCCAGGCTATATCTCAAATTTGTAACTTAATATTAATTTTAAAGTGATTCTCTATGAGAATAGAAGCCGAAACAAATGACAATGATTTAATATAATAAAAGTACTTATGTTCTGAACGTCTGATGAGTCTTTACCTAAAGATAACAAACACAAAACCAAAATACGAAATTTCACTCAAATTCTTAAAGCAATCAATTGTACCAAATTACAACACGAAATAAAAATGCGACTCTAATATTAATTTTAAAATAATTCACGTAAGTACCAACAATGTGAAAACAAAACGAATTAACGTCCGAAATGTCGCATGATACACCGTTTGTGCTGAGAAAACGCTTGAAACGTCTAATGAGCACCATTGGTGCATAACTTCATAACTTTTCTCAGGGTCACGTTCGCAATTGGACGAAATATTTGATATTTATTTTGTACTTGCAACACGGTCTGGCTGTAGAATTCGATTAATCGACTAATACTTGACCGGTATTAATACATTTTAGCGGGAACACCACTAAAGGAACAAAAAAAATACGTCTGTGGTCGTGTAGCGTGTGGCGCGATACATATTGTAAACATTCATCAAGGTTATACGTGCGTAAAGTAATGGATTCAATGAGAAAACGGTTTAATCATAGAAGAATCTTATACAGAATAAATATAAGTATAAATTTCGTATTGAGTGTTAGTTTATCGAAAAGTGATAAATATGTCAGTGAAAAAGTAACGAAAGTTTTGGAATGCACAAATTTTTATTTTAAGGCCGCTGTGTTTAGTAATGTTTTTATGATAAATATTCTTGTATACTGTTTGAAATACACATAAGTAGCTAGCTTATTTATCTACGAACATAATTTGGCTAATAGCTACTGATATTATAGCGTATTGTTATCGTAACCGTATTTCCAAGAGTAAAATTCGGCAAACTAATACCTACAAAAAGGCAATAAAATGGATATCGTATGTTATCCTTAAGAGATAGACATATGCCATCGCGGACTTTTTTGAAGACCTTTATAAGATACATAATTCCACCATACATTATTTTGTTATATCTCAAAGGGTTTAGACAGCGTTTTCGTTGAAAGCTCCCAGACGGCTTATTTTTTTCCGACACCTTCAACAAATATCGTTAATTTATACAAAAATATATACAAAAACTTAACAAATTATATAAATTATATTAAACCTTCCTTGAGAACCAAGCTATCCATTGGTGAAAACAGCATGAGAATCGGTTCAGTAGTTTTTGAGTTTATCGCGAACAGACAGACAGACGCGGTGGAGGACTTTGTTTATAATATGTAGTGATAGAACACCGAAATCTTGAAGGTTTGTTTTTGGTAAACGTTTTTTGTAAAAAATCATAGAACAAAAGTTGTTATGATATTAGTAATACCAACTATACCAAAAGAACGCTGGATGGCCTACGAGTACAATATAGCAATATTTTTAGTATGCGGTTGGAACTGCTACGACGGTGCAGCGCTTTTACTATGTTTGCGCAAAACCGAACTTACGGCTTCCACGCCGTCATTCGCACTTAAACTATTATTAAAAGTTTTGTGAGAAGGACAATCACTAAACATAAATTTGGGGATGTCCTTTTCACAATACTGTTTATTTTGTCTTCTTCTCTATTGTATTTTAACTACTAACACTAATAATAAGTTATAATATTGTTTACTAACACGCTGGATCACTGTTGTCCGAAAATAAATAATATTATTATTATTTATTTTTCAAATGTCTTTGACATATTTCGATCCCCTGGGGTCTAGAACCTTTTGAAGGCGTACGAGGGGGCGAAGCCAACTCCACTCTATTGAAATGAGGCACCAACAGATTATACCTGTACGCACTATGCAAGTGCACCCAATTACAACCCCCGGTTGGTGTAGCAAGATATGGAAACAAAGATATTGGACTATATGTTTAGCTGGTTAAAATGGACTGATTACTTAAAACTATGGAAGGACTATATGGCCCCTGCCTGATCAATGATTAATTGTACACGGATAAAAAGGCATGGGGTGACTTGCACAGTCAGTAATGGGCCCACGGAAACGCTCACTAGCACTTAGTGCCGTAACAACAAGGGGCAACATATCCTAAGTGCTTGAGGACTGGAGAGGTATTCCACGGCTACGAGTACCAGAACAATCCCAAAGCCCAGTCAAGATCTCTACTAGCACTTACTGGAATACTTCCTTCCTCCGAGCACGTTTGGTCTTGCGAATCTCCACTCAAGCTGGCCAATGAAGGCAAGAATGAGGTGGGAGCTCAGTTCCTCGTCAGTTTTCACTCAAGCCGGCCGATAAAGGCAAGCCAGAGATGAGGAACATGACTTCTCCCAGGAGATTGGGTCCGTGGGGTCGCTACTGGCCAACAGCTCGCCACATGCTGCCCTGCGGGTTTCTGTATCTCTCTTGGTCTGGCTCCTCATCCTAGACCTGTTCCGGCAAAGTAAACTCTACCGGCATATAACTAAAGTTCGGAGCGCTATGCCCAAAAGCGGGACGGTTAAGGGTCAAAATAATATTGATAAGAACATTAAACATGAAAGAGACGACGCACTGCGAAGTCAAACTTACTCTCAAACTCTAGACACCTTAATTATTACAAAACAAAGTATTTATTTTAGACCCAGGTTTAAACCCTTGAGCAATTTTTAATTTCAAACCTTATTCTGACTTAGCTAAAGTTCCAATTACAAAATCTGAAATTTAAATTGAACTTTACTTTGTTCGGACCAAAGTACTAAATACAATAACTGGCTCGATTGTTTCAAGTTGGGCTAAAGTTAGAACTGGTTCTGTAATTTAATAAGACGGGAAGTGTTTAACATTTACATACATGGAGTTTACCAATTAACATAGTTAAGTAAGTATGCTTAAGGCGACAATAACCGACTTTTAATGATTTTATACTGAAGATCACGTCTAAACGAGTAGTGTTAATGATTTGGAAAAAATATCACGCAAAATTTATCAGAATCACGGATCGACAGAATCACGCAAAATCTATCAAGCGTATTTTTCTGAAACGTTCACTTTTAGGTAGATTTCGTCAGAAAAATCTACCTATTGGTCTTGCACCTAAAGTCGAGTTTTCCGAAAATTTCACCATAGGGGGTCTAGTTATGACCCCTAGAACCCAATTCAACCGCCAGTTAGAAAGTTTATATATACCTATATATAATATATGTATACGTATGTATGTTGGTTGGTGAGGCGACAAGCAAAATTTAGCTACACTCTACAGGTCGCAATTATACACCGATTGCTTTCAAACTTGGCCCAAAAATCGAAAGGGTCAAAACTTAGGTTAAGTTCGTGAATGGGCGGAATGCGTCCATGGGGGGCAGCGGGAGGGCGGTTTTTCGAAAATCTGTTTTTGGCCATAACTTTTTTCCTATGTTTTTGAACCATTTAACATTTTTATTATTCCGAGTAAGAATACGGACAACTTTCAAACTGAAGCTTTTTTGATGCAACCCCTAACTTGGGGAGGGGGTCGAAATCCCCAAAATTTTTGGAAATAAAATCATATCTCCGAAACAGTAAACCTTTTTAATGTCGCAAATATAATTTTTTGAAGCTAATTGTTTACTCTATAATTTTTAACGTAAAAGTCTAGCGATAAAACTTAAAGTTTTCGAAATAAAAAATTCTAACTGAAAAATTGAGGGCGTTTCCATGCTAAAAAATTATACTATGTCCTGTACTGTTTATTTTTAACTTATTTTTTGTTTTTATTATTAGTTATCTAAATCTAAATTAACTTAATTACCTATTTTGTATGGAACGTCATTCCATTCTGTATCTGGAGAGGGGTGTTGATAGCTGCGCCACAGTTTATACTTTTGCGGCTATCATCGTTCTACTTGTTGTACTTGTCTTGTGTTATTGTTCCGTAATAAACTTTTATTTTTTATTTTTTTTAACTCGTTGCCTTGACGACCAAGTCTTTTGTTAATATGGAGGTACTTCTAAATAGTATTTAGTCGCAATATGGAGGCAGTCACGTGACAGGCTTCATTGGGTCTTTTTTTTTTCTCTTTGCTAACCCATATCACTCCCATTTTTGAATAAGGGTAATTTGATGAGAATGTCAGCTCGGAGAAAGCTTCTTCGTGGAACCTTCTTCGAAATCTACCTCCTCCTGCGGCTTGCCGAAGGGATTTTTTTAAGATAATTTATTTATTGATCTTTTAATATAAGTACGTGTTTTATTAAAATACCTTTTGTTTTATGAATAATAAATTAATAATGCGTCTTATTTGGGACAGCGCTCCTGAATGGGCGATTCCTATTACTGGCTAGACGTACGACGCGTTGAGTGAGCTCAGTACAGAACACGCAAGCTAACCACTCAAGGTCACAGGCATATATCTGCGTCTTAAGGAGCTTCCCTTAGCGAACGACCTCGAGCATTCGGTACTTCTCTGTCGCGCCCTGGCGGGGCCGCTCTGTCCCGCTCCCTGCGCACGCTAAATTCACACAATTTTTGGAATTATTTTAATAAAGAAATAAAAGTGATCTTTTGAAATAAAATAAAACGTGAATTATTTAGAAGTTTAAATTATGCGTCCATTAATGTTAACTTCAAATTAATAGAACGTCACCTTTAGCAAAAGATGCATGCAATCAATTCTAAATGAAAAAAACAAATAAGAACGTGCAGTGATGATATGATATTGAACATTAATCATGTGCTATGTAGTTTATTCCTCTTAGCTTATGAGTTAATAGCTCTGAAAAATGCACCATCGGAAGGTTTTGCTCGGGGTAGCGCGCCTTAAATTACAAATCGAATCACTTGTTTCCAAGAAAATGGGCGAGGTCGTCGGACACCATCAGTTTCTGAACTTTGTATACGGTGAACAAAAATAGACGCACAACAGCTGGGCGTCGCCTCCATAAGTAAATTAAAGAACATTGATAACTGATCTAACATATGATTAACTGTCTTATTCATAATAAAGTTATCCGCGTCATAAACCTATTTTAGCTATCGAAAGGGATAAAACAATTCGATAGCTCAAAGGGGTTTATGAAGCGGATAACTTTATTATGAACCAGACGGTAAGTATTTAGTTTAGTAATTATAAATATTGGTAATTTAGATGAAATCGTAAAAGGGTAGATAAGTATTATTTTACTCCGGAGTTCTTTCTGACTGGCTTCATCATTCCAGCCGAAAGACGTGCACTGCTGGACATAGGCCTCCTCCAATTGGGGGGGTTTGCCATAATCGCCACGCTTGGCAGGAGGGTTGGAGATCGAAAAAAAAAAAAAAAATGCCTATAGAACGCTGCTGCCCATTCTCTAGTAAGTCCCTTAGTCGCCTTTTACGACACCCACGGGAGGAAATGGGGTGGTGCTATTCTTTACGTCCAGCACCACACGGCTGGCTGGCTGGCTGGCTTAACGAGTCGATATTGTTCGATTTCCCAATGTGTTATTTATAAGTATTAAACCGTCTTTTGTAACTATTGACGTCCAACAAGTGAAGATTTTTCAGTCTTACAATGTTTGTCCACCGCCACGTCAACCGGACGTCATCGAGGAACGAGATTATTCGAACCGAACGTGGCGTCCCGTTGACGGATGTGCGGTGGACACGCGGCCATACTAAATGTATGGCATCGCAGTATCGCTACGTCTGCGCCGTCATCTCGTTCTCATTGACGTCCCGTTGACAAACAGAAAGAAAAAATTAAAAAGTATTTATTGGGAATCGCACAGGAAGGCCACAAATTAAAATGTGTTTATTTTAATTTGTGGCCTTCCTGTGCCACTCAGAGAAGAATTTAAAAAAAAAAACGGGCCAACTGCATATCAGACGACACACAATGAAGGGTTCGGTAGTTGGGACGAATGAATCCCGAAAACAAACTTAACATTGTAGTTGAAAACAAGTTCTCCCATATATTCCAACTGAAAATGTAAGTTTGTACGCACAATATTGAGAGATTTACCATGTTATACTTCTTATTAATTTTCCTACAGGTCAATTAATAAGAAGTCTCATCTATAAATAACAAAAAATTTTTTTTTTTTAATTTGTGATCAGTACCTAGTTCCAGAGATAAGGGGTGTAATGGTACATTTTCATCTATTTTCTTAAATGACTTTGAAATCTTAAATTCTTACAACGAGCTCTTTCATTTGATATGTCACACGGTACAGTTTGCAAAACTTTCTTTTCTAATTTTCTATTTTAACCCCCAAAAGTTTAATTCCGTTACACGACCGTGTATGGGTCGGACAGGCAGACAGACACACGTGTGATCCCATAAGGGTTCCGTTTTTCCTTTTGAGCTACGGAACCCTAAAAACAAAAGTAAAATGAAAACAAAGTCCTGTACGGGGCCAAAAGGCTCCTATCTCAGCATGATGCTGCGACATTTAAAAATAAGCGTCGAAGCGCGCTGATACTCTGCTAGGGCTTGGGCTGTGACGTCGTGGACAGATACAGAAAAAAAATTGATAAAATATGTCGCTCCGAGTACTAGGAATGACAATAATAATAATAATAACCCCACCGCCGTATCTCTACGTTGACGTCGTGGTGGGGCTTGCGCGCTCTGAACTCTGGGTCTGTGCCGGTAGAGTTTACTTTACCGGAACATGTCTAGGGTGAGGAGCCAGACCAAGAGAGATACAGAAACCCGCAGGGCAGCATGTGGCGAGCTGTTGGGCAGTTGCGACCCCACGGACCCTATCTCCCGGGAGAAGTCATGTTCCTAATCTCTGGCTTGCCTTTATTGGCCGGCTGGAGTGAACACTGACGAGGAACTGCGCTCCCAACTCATTCTTGCCTTTATTGGCCGGCTTGAGTGGAGATTCGCAAGAACAAACGTGCTCGGAGGAAGGAAGTATTCCAGTAAGTGCTTGTAGGGATCTTGACCATCTTCCGGGCTCTGGGATTGTTCTGAGAGCCTTGGAATACCTCTCCACTCTTCGAGCACCTCAGGACATGTTGCTCCCTTGTCGCTACGTCACTATGTGCTAGCGACCGTTTTTGGGGGCCCATTATTGAGTGTGCAAGTCACCCCCTGCCATTTTATCCGTGTATAATAAAACATTGATCAGGCAGGGGCCATAGTCATTCCATAGTTTTAGGTAACCAGTCCATTTTAACCAGCCAAACCCATAGTCCAATATCTTTGGTTCCATATCCTGCAATAGTCCTACACCAACCGGGGGTTATCCTTGGATGCACTTGCATAGTGCGTACAGGGATAATCGTCGGTTGGTGCCTCATTTAATTAAAAAGCGTCTAACGGGCCTCTACGAGTTGGCTTCGGCCCCTCGTACGCCTTCCAAAGGTCCGGGACCCCAGGGTCCCGAGATATTTAAACGTATAATAATAAAATTTATTCAAAAATAAAAATTGGAAAAATACAGTATAAATCTTAGAAATAATGTAGGTATTACAAAGTATGATGCCTGTACTTGGATAAACCTGTATCACAGGTGGCATGAGTTCTTACAATTACTCTTAGGACAACTGATTTCTTAACAAATATTTAACACTAGCTTCTGCCCGCGACTTCGTTCGCGTGGAAGTCGTAAAACACCATAATATACTAAAATATTTTAATCGGCCACATTTTAATAAAACTTCCCTGAACACTACGTTTGTAGTTTTGGTCACAGCAGTCAAAATATACAGAGTCGGGACTGGTGACGCGGGAGCAAGCGACGTACAGTTCAATGTTCTATGGTAAAGGGTTTGGTTTCCGCACTTATCCTTCAGGTGGACCATTGTACATGGGCCATGGCTGCCATCAGTGGTTATTCCAACCAGCCCACCTCCCTCCAGAAGTTAATTACGTCTCCCGGTATGTTTAGAACATCTGTGAAAGATCAGGGTGCCCAGAGGGTCTCTGTTCTAATCTGGGTGACGCCTGTGCATTCAAAGAGCAAATGCGCGACGGTTTCCTCAGCCTCCATGCAAGCTCTGCACAGAGGATTGTCCGATATGTCTATTGTTTAGAATTGTTTGTTTAGCGTGCAGTGTCCCGTAATGGTCCATGGTACGGAGCGAGAGTGTATGGGAGACCGTCACCTCCTTCTGCGAAACAGTAATGCTTGCGAAGGAGGAGGCGGAACGCGTGAGGGAGAGGTATTAGTCTGTGCGCCCTCACGCCCCTAGTCACCGCAGAAGACGCCCTGGGCGGCGGGAATCAATTGGCGATTCCCGGCCACCGTAGGCGCCTACGGTGGCCGGGAATACGGCTTGCGGACGGCGAGCAATGGGCAGCTCGCCGTCTGGTAAGGACCAGGCCCAGGTTGACGGCGCGTTGTGTTCTACGCGTGCCACAAAGAGATGTCAGCACCAGCGCCGGTTCTAGCCCATGTAGTGCCTGGGTGCAAGCAATACCCTGGCGCCCTCTAGTTGGCGCGCGATCAAACACACATTATCCCTAGTGATCGAAAATTTGGGTGAAAATGGTGCAATCACAAATGATGTTGGGAAGCAATAGCCCATTCTCTTCGTTTGCGGTACGCCCCCGAGGAATCGCTGGTAGACCGGTAGACTCGAGGGTAAAAAGTATTTTTTTAGAGGGAGGGCTTATAAGAATAAAATAGCACAACTTTGTCGTTAATTCAAAAATATTTAATTATGGCCAGTGCTCGGCGCCCCCTGAGACCCTGCGCCCTTGTGCGCCGCACACCCTGCACCATAGGTAAAGCCGGCCCTGGTTAGCACGAACAGTGACGGGGTCCGCTAGGACCAATGCCTGCCAGGGTTGCGGGTTTTTCCGAAAGGGACACCGTGACCCTGGCACAAAGGCAACTGAAGTAACACAGGTGGGTTTTAGTCAGTAAAAGTCTGACACGCCCTCCCGCTCCCCCCAGAGCGGGAGAAGTTATTTGATAATTTCCCACCCAAAAAAAAACAGTCCTATAAAGTTCTTCGAACTATCACAATTACAGTAACAAAATGTAAAAAAACCGGTCAAGGGCGAGTCGGAATCACGCACCGAACGTTCCGTACCATCATAATTGTATAGCTTTATTCGTATTAGTACCTAACACCACAACTTACTGTGCTTAACCCAAAGCAATCTGCGAGTAGGTAGGAAGGAGGACATTTTGGTTGTGAACCGTGAAATGTTTTTAAATTTTCATCGGCGAGGTCAATATTCATCAGAGAATTTTAACACTGCGGTGTACAATATTGCAGTTTTAGGTCAGCGCCATCTCTTGACCGATAATGGAACTAATGTAATTTTTGTTGATGATTTCTGAAAAGTGTGTTATTTAGAGAAATCGTTTTATTTTTCCTGTAATCTTTACATAAACTACTATCACATAAAATAATTTCAGATTTTTTTCTATGCAAACAACGGAGATAAGGGCTGGTTTTTTATTTATTTTTTTGTCAAAAGTCGAAAAAATGGGGCCTAAAAAAAATTATGAGTTTGTACAAATAGCGCTCTTTAATACGATACCCCACATACCCTAGTAGTCCCACTTCGATTTTTTAAGACACTTAGTTAAGTCCCAGTTGCAAAAAAAACTTTCTTATTTGCAACATAGTTGGGCAAACATCATCTAAAATTATTCAAAATTTCAAGTTTATACCATTAGTAGTTCTTGAGATATCTAGCTGTGACAGACAGACTGAGTCGCACCATAAGGGTCCTTTTTTTTTAATTTGGTACGGATCCCTAAAAAGAAGCACATAAATATCAATTCTTTGGAATCGAAATCAGATTTGCATTGCTTTGTTGAAAGTTGACAGAAATAGCATAATATGTCATAATTGACTACTTAGATCCATAAGGTATGAATGATAATCATTTAAAAGATTAAATCTGTAACTATCAGATAAATTCGTTTCCTATTCAACACAGCGAAGTAGTAATGGAATAATTCGACTGTTGTCATACACTGATACATTGTGTTCGTTCTCATCTCAGTCTCACCTACGACCTGTATGGGAAAACTTTTTTTCGATTTCTGACTTTTCTAGAACTCAAACCTCAGTTGGTCCCATAGAGTTTTTTGATCCTCGTAAGAAACAGGATCGATTGGCATCAAAAAACTTTTTGTGAAAATTGCCCATTTTCTTGCTGACTTTAATTTTTTTTTTCAAAATCTGTGAATGCAGATCAATTTTTTTCTAAAAGTTTTTGGTCTTAAGACCATTTTCTTGTAGTGACCACGGTTACAAGAAAATCCCTTATGGACCCATCTCAAAACATAATGCAATACTGCTCATCCCCCATAGCAAATAGCGTGATAATTTATACGTAGTAATTTGACCAGACCTATAAGGAATATCTATGCAAAATTTGAACAAAATCTGTCTGGTAGTTTTTGCGTTTAGCTGGAACATACATTCAGACAAACAGATAAACAGACAAAAATTCTAAAAACTATATTTTCGCCATCAGAATCGTTCCCAGACCTCGTAGCAATTACTTTTTTTCAAAAATATTCAATGTACAGTTTTGACTTCGCTACGATTTTATTATATGTATAGATGTATAGATAAGTTTTATGAATAGTGCAATAGTTAGTTAATTATGTTAATTTAAACTTAAATACTAATAATTAAGGTCTTAAACATGTAAATAATTTATATAATTATTTACGTGTGGCGGCATCAACAACGCCACATGCGAACTACGCATCAAAGACCTGACGTCACAAATCCTGCATCGCGCTATCAGAGTTTACCGCGCGAATAGCTTATATAAAACATCCCGACATCAACCGTTGGGCAGTTGCCCACCAGACACAATACCCGTCTGGTCGAAGATCCTCCCTTTACTATAGAGTATGAGTGAACTTTACACCCTGTTTCTTATACCTCTCAATTGGTGACCCCGAACATGGACATTAGCGCAGCCTTCGTGCAACTACTTCAGCGTGACGTCATCCATCACTTCCTCAAGCTTTCGAGCGGCGAGTCACACAGCCAGCCAGCACCCACGGCTTCAACGGGTATCCTGACCACCAGCATGCAGCGAACGCGCATACTTGGTCATCACCCTCAGCCTCATCCAGCCTCAGCAACCTTGGCACAGCACACTGCACTTTCGGCCGGTCCACAAGCAGAGCCCTTCAACGCTCTCCTGGTCGACGCCAGCAGTCAGCCTCAACCCGACGCTATACGACGTCCGACTCACTGGATCAACAAACGCAGTGCCACCCCAACTCACTGGGGAATCACCGCAGACAGTTCCGACTCACCGTGAACTATGCGGCACGCGGTTCCGACTCACTGGAATCACAACTGGCCCTAGCAAGAATCATATGCACTGACTCAGCCCACTATCGACCTCCGGTCTCCGGAGGGGAGTAATGTGGCGGTATCAACAACGCCACATGCGAACTACGCATCAAAGACCTGACGTCACAAATCCTGCATCGCGCTATCAGAGTTTACCGCGCAACTAGCATATATACAACATCCCGACATCAACCGTTGGGCAGTTGCCCACCAGACACAATACCCGTCTGGTCGGAGGATCCTCCCTTTACTATAGAGTATGAGTGAACTTTACACCCTGTTCCTTGTACCTCTAAATACGTAAAATAGTTGTTAGCACTTAGTAACACGATTATGATTGCGTCTGCAGTATTAATAACTAGGTTGAAAACAAATATTGCATAAATCACCTTAAATGCTACCTACATTTGATTTTTGAAGCGATCAGCTAATGTGCTTAGCCAGCAACAAATCGATGGTAAGTAGAACATCGCAGTGGTCAGGTATATTGTTGAGTCAGCAACAAGGAAAACGTAAGTCTGGCCTCGAGTATGACGCACTAGGTGCCCTCATAATCGATGGAGTTAATATACCTGTTCTCTGCAATGTGATAAAGACTAAAAATAAATTTCTTTCTTACAAACTTATTAGTTTAGTATTCAATAGTGTATTATTTTAATGTCCGGCCACTCCCCACGCCATCCATAAATAACGTCATCGCGAAATTTTGTAATGATTTAACAACAACTAGTGACGTCAGAGTCAGAACTGCTCTCCAACCGCTGATGTTACTATGGATGTGCAATTTTACTGGCTGATGTAATACAAGGATATGTACTTATAAATAGACAACATCATTCAAATATTATACAAAAAAACAGCTTTCCAAAGAAAAATAATGCGCTTCGTGGATCGTCGTCTATATTCGGAAATACAAACGCACGATGATAAAAATAAGAAAAAAGTCATCATCATCATAATTTTAGCTGAAAGACGTACTGCTGGACATAGGCCTCCCCCAAGACTCCCCCTCGACCGGTTCCGTGATTCCCGCATCCAGCGTATTCCTGCGGCTTTCACAAGGTCATCAGTCCACCTTGTGGGAGGCCTTCCTACGCTACGTCTTCCGTGTGGTGCCAGCCATAAAAAATAGCACCACCCCATATCTTCCCGTGGGAGTCGTAAAAGGCGACTAAGGGCGTACTAGAGAATGGGTAGCAGCGTTTTCTATGCATTTTTAACACCATACTGCGATCACCAACCCGCCTGCCAAGCGTGGCGATTATGGCAAAAAATAATAATACAATAATAGAGTTTTTACAACCATAAGAAGTACTGGCCTATTTTTATTGTATTACCAATTTTCAAACTTTGAAAGATATTTGACGATCTACGACCGGAAATAGGTACCTAAGCGCGGTAGGTAAAAAGTTAGAAGCATTGTAGCATTGCATTGTTACTAACCCGTTATGAGTCTTGGCTCGAAATAAAGTTTTTATTATTATTATTGCCTCCGTGGGGGTTACTTCGTTGCGCGACGTTCAACCTTATTCGGAAATACGAACATTATCGAAGCACATACCTTTTCTGGTTCACCTGTAAACTTCCCTATCAAACCACTGCGTTTCATCAACCTCAAAATGCAACAAAACTTTGTTATAGACAAACCGTTATTTTTCAAAATTTTAAAGGACTGCCAATGACATAGATCCGTCTCTGTCTCACCTGCGTGTTCCTAGTGAACCCGTATCCGAGGAACCTCTCATCATGAGCGGGCACGGTGTCGGCCGCCACGTAAAAAGGCTCGTACAGCAGCTCGAAGTTCGTCACGTTGTGGCTGATGTGCGTCTGCGCAGACTCGTTGCCCCCGCTCGCTTCCCATCTGGAACATTCATGCTAGTGGAGAAACTATCTCGATGCTTGACCCTTAAGCAAGTCCTGGGAATATGCTACCTACATATCTTTTTTAAAGCTGTAGGTAAACAGGTTTTGGTTTAGTAACTCTCACAATCTGTCAAAATCCAATCAATATTATATTACCTGCGGCTGGCATGCGTCACTTAGTGTACCTACTGCACAGTACTGGAACGTAAATGTGACTTTAGTGTCCATTTGAATTCGTTTGAGAAGTTAGCTAGGATTGATTAGAACTGTGGCCAAATGTTTTCATGGCAAAACATACGGTGTGGACCAAATAACTTAGAATAAGTAAGTTTTAGCGCGCAGTTCTACATATTTTCTTGATATTCTGTGTGTAACAAAAATGATTTGCATTGTCAACTTACCTAGAAAAATTCGAAGCGTACTGATTATAAATGAACACTTTTCTATGGAATGGTATCGCTAGTTTACTTCTCGATAGCCGCACCAGCTCCGATTTGTTAGCTGGGAACTTAGCAACCCTTCGGTCCAGCTCATAAGTAGGTACCACGTATGCACACAGTGGACATTTGGGCGTACTTGCCAGAAAAATTTCTAACGCATCCGTCATTCCTTTAGATGGTACTATATCAATATCCACTAAGAAAACAAAAGGTGTGTGGCAATTCTTCCGTGCTAAGTTCCTCATATGATTCTGAGGGTAGGGATGCCTCGCTCTCCACGCGACGGTGTCCGCTCGCCTCTCCCCCGGTGGCAGGGGGTTGGCCTCACAGTCCCTCCCCCACGTCGGCATCGAACCGTGTAACCCTGGTCTTTCCGCTGGCATAGTTATATGTAAAGCTAATCTTGAATATATTTCTGGTTGGCATCTAAACAACCAAGTAGTGAAAGCTCTTAACAGTCTCAGTTCGTCCCCGGCCACGAAGACAGCAACAGAGATGGGTCCCGTCCAATGGGCCGCTATCCTCAGCAGCTCGTGGAGTCTCTCAATGGAGCTCTGTGTGGCGAGGCACACGCGGCTGTTGGTGGACACTTCGGCATACAGCTCCCCGACCGCTGCGTAGTCGAACAGTCTGTAGGAGCGGCTGCCGTCCCACCTGCCCAGTCGCAAGTCCACTCTGGATATGGGGTCATCATCTAAGGCGGAGTTGGGCGCCGTGCCGCCGCTGCAGGGCTCGCAGGTGGGCGGCTCGGAGGGCGGCGCGGAGGGCTGCGGCGGGCAGGACGCGGGGTGCAGGAGCCACAGGTTGGCCACGGCGTTGTAGGCTACCAGCGCCACCGCTGCGAACATCACCACGCTCCATTGGAACCGCCAGCTCCGCTGCTAGAAACACAATTAACAGCAGTCAGCAAGGTTCGCATAAATAAATGCAAAGTTTTCAAACATATACGTACTGTTGGGTAATGGCGTCTTTGCCAGGAAACAAGCATTTGATGTTTATGAATAAATCTAAATATTACTAGAAGGTAGTCTAGTGTACCTATAATATTTACACACCACGAAATGAGACCGGAATGCTCTGTAATCATCAATGACGGAAGTATCAGCTATGCTACCAGCACCTCTCACCGTCTTTTTATTTCAAATCTCGCACAATTTTGAGTTATACTTGCTTTTGTATAAACAAATTCGCAGAACGCAGGCATCTATTCTACTTACGATTGATTTTTATAGGTTATTAAATTGAATTAGTCAAATTAATATTGATGCATGTCATCATGAAATAATTTATCATAAGAGGCTTATCAATTACTTGTATTTCAAACTTTTTCAAGATTTTATAAAGAAGGAACGTTGTGCAAACCTGAACCCACCTGAACTGAAAATCTGAAATTCCTTCGAGGTAATTTCATAATTTTGGTAGTTCTAAACTCAAGGCGTTCAACATTTCTAAAGATTAAAATTAAACTTTTTATAAATTCAACACACTTTTCAGGAACCTGAAGGATTAAATTAAGAAAACATAAATTACGACTTCAAGATATTATACGATTTGCAACATCCGTATAATACATACATACTACTTTTTACCGCACCTATTAATTTATTATTATCAGAATTTATAAACGTCTAACGACATGATTTTTAATTACGTATTATGTTTATGAGCGTATAAAACCATCACAAAAATTTCGCTGATGCCGATGTGTGGATCACAATAAATATGGGATTCACCCCACTCTCCTATGCCAAAGAGAACTTGCGTGGGCCTATTGGTACCTAGTGTTCAATCGCAGGGAGGTACGGCAGAGAAAGGAGCTACATGAGTGCTTCTACGGTTCACTTCATGGACCCAATTTGGAGCCGTACCCTACAGGGTAATTGCGTAACACACTTAGCAGTAGCAATGGGTTTCATTTTGGCAGTTCAACAACATTCATTGAACCAGAATTTGCCTTATTTACGTTATTGAGCAGACAAATTCAAACATATGAAACAATGAATTAGCAGTATCCTTCAAAATCATTCAGATTGTGATTGACAGTGTGTTACAGAATTAGGGTGCTGCTTACTAAAGTTTCGGCATCTCGTCGTGGAAACAAAGTTTTGTATGTGCAATTATGAATTTAACAGTACAGTATGCAGTATACATAAAAAAAGTTCTCAGAATTCATATAAAAAAATTACATAACATAACATAGCATCATGCCTGTTTCCCCAGAAGGGTTAGACAGAGTTGTATTAGTACACCCACGTTTCAAGAATAGCACCATCCTATTTCCTCCCATGGGTGTCATAAAAGGCGACTCAGGGCCTTACTAGAGAATGGGCAGCAACGTTCTGTATGCGTTTTTAACACCATACTGCGATCGCCAACACGCCTGCCAAGTGTGGCGATTATGGCAGCCCCCCCCCCCCCAATTGCGGGAGGCTTATGTCCAGCAGTGGACGTCTTTCGGCTGAAATGATGATGATGAGCCACGTTTCGTCAGTTATGTTTAAGTCTCATGTTAAAGGGGGCGAGCCTATTTCCATCAACTGGGCACAAATAGTACCTTCCCCTGGGATCATTTTCGACCACCACGCGAGCGAAGCCGCTAGCAAAAGCTAGTCTCTTATAAAGATAAATTCTTGACAATTTGGGTTCAGCTACATTGATGCTTACTCAGTACGCACCAGCAAAACTTTATTCGGGCAATTACAACCTTCATATCTCTGATAAAACATGGAGGAAAAGGCAGACGTATTATAAATAAAAGCTGTCATTTGAACTAATAATAGTGGTAAAATTTAATAAGAGCCTGAAAAAAACAAGAGCCAATTAATTAATGTACGTGTACAAAAAATTTGTTGATTACCACTTTGTCTCTTCTTGCTTTGCCCATTGGTCTTGGTTTCAGGTTCTAATGGATGCACTGGGCTGTCAGTCAGACATCATCTGGACATTATCAGCATTTTATTAATTTTCTTCAATACTTCGTCGGTCTGGTGAGAGGAAAAAAGTATTTTTCATAATGAGTTTCAACGAATCCGTGGACGTAACAGCAAAATCTTCATTCAGGCTGCAAATGCTACAGCACTAGGTCTGTTGCCCTACACTGTTAAAATAGTGTATTTGTACAAAAGAACGATTTTATATAGACTAGTTACACAAAGGAGAAAGCCAAAGGAAAATTAAGACACCGAAAATAACTAACAATAGAATGAACATAACATACTGATCGGTTATCAAACGAAATTGACAAATAATTGGTTACTATTCAATGATTTTGCTTTTATGTCCAATATTTCAATATTGGACATAAAAGCCTTTCTATAGGTATCTTAAAAAGACCTAAATATCTGTACCGTAATATTGTAATAATATTTTTTATGAACCTTATCAACCAATCCTTCGATCGGTTAATTATATACTCGTTCCTATAACTAACCGATCGTCAGAGTTTTTGACGAAGGACGACTCGTAAGTTTTTAAAAGTAAGACTGTTGATAACCATGTAGATAACCCCTCGTGTTCGTGGCAGATAACCTCTACGATAACCTCTCCTAAATAGTCCCCGAACCTAACAATTGCAATTTATTGATCGTGAGAGTTGAGAATGAAAAGTGCTGATTCTTAGCCTAATTTGATTCTATGACTTTTGATTTGGATTTTGATTATGAATTGTGCGACACGCTCATGACGTGTTGCGCCAAACTGTCAGTTATTCAAAATTTTTGAGTTTTCACTAATTATGAGTAAGTACAATGAACTCTACCAAGATTTTTAGTTATTACAATTACATCTTGTATGTAAAGGTAAGAACTAGTATTTCTGAAAATTCATCCCCTGAAGCGATTAAATAGAGGATGAAAATTTTGTATGGAAATTCGTAATTTTTGACGCACGGCTTGTAACGATCACCCACAGAAAGTAGACCGTAGTAGGCACTTCGACAGAGCCGGTCACACATGGGATACCATTGAATTGTTTCCTTCATTCATACGGTATATCACATCCATACTATGAACATAAACCTGTTGCCGCTGTTAACAACTGTCACCGACTAGAACCAACGACCTTAACAGCTCAGGCTCTTCACCATTGCGCCAATTGAAAGATATCTACATAATAATAAGTTTTTAATAAGCGTAATTTAAAGTAGAATAATCTTCGTAAGCGCGGCGAAGGAGTGTGGTCATTCTCTTGTTTAAAAAGGGTGATAAGACACTTTTAAAGAATACAGACCCATTTCGCTCCTTCGCCACCTACATAAGTTATTTTCAAGAGTCGTCACGAATCGTCTAACGCGAAGACTCGACGAGTTTCAGCCACCGGAACAGGCCGGGTTTCGAGGAGGATACAGCACCATGGACCACATCCACACAGTGCAGCAAATTATACAGAAGTCCGAAGAGTATAATCGGCCCCTATGTCTTGCGTTTGTGGACTATGAAAAGGCTTTTGACTATATCGAGACCTGGTCTGTTTTGGAGTCTCTGTAGCGATGCCAAATCGACTAACGATACATCCAAGTGCCGAGATATCTTTATGACAACGCGACAATGACCGTCCGAACCCAGGATCAGCGAACTGAATGCCCCTGCGTCGAGGCGTGAAACAAGGGGACGTAATTTCCCCGAAATTGTTCTCTAACGCATTGGAGGATGTGTTTAAGATGCTAAACTGGGAAGGACGTGGCATCAACATCAACGGCGAATACATCTAATACTTGAGATTTGCAAATGACATTGTCATACTGGCTAAATCGCTGCATGACTAGCAGCAGATGCTGGATGGCCTAGTTGATTCTTCTGTACGCATTAATCTCCGGATGAACTTGGACAAAACCCAAGTTATGTTCAACGAATTCGTCACTCCGGGACCGATTGCTGTCAATGGCGGTGCTCTCGAGGTTGTTCGGGAATATGTTTATCTCGGGCAAACTCTGCAGTTTGGTAAGAACAACTTTGAGAGGGAGGTTAATAGAAGAATTCAGCTGGGCTGGGCAGCATTTGGGAAACTTCCTCGAGTCTTCTCGTCGCGTATTCCACAGAGCCTAAAGACCAAGGTCTTCAATCAGTGCTTCCTGCCTGTTATGACTTACGGAGCTGAAACGTGGACACTCACGGTACGGCTGGTCCATACATTCAAGGTCGCTAGCTATGGAACGGGCTATGCTTGGAGTTTCTCTGAGAGATCGAATCCGGAACGAGGTGATTCGGCAGAGAACCAAAGTTGTCGACATAGCTCACAGAATAAGCAAGCTAAAGTGGCAATGTGCCGGCCATATTAGCCGTAGAACCGATGACCGTTGGGGTAGACATATTCTTGAGTGGAGACCGCGAATCGGCAAACGTAAGGTAGGACGCCCTTAGGCTAGGTGGAGCGACGATCTTCGCAGGGTGGCTGGTAGCAGCTGGATGAGAGTTGCGGAGAATCGAGCTGAATGGCGTGCAATTGGAGAGGCCTATGTCCAGCAGTGGACTGCTATAGGCTGATGATGATTAGAATCTGCGCCAAACCCCAAAAATTAATCTTTTATGTGCTTCTCTACCAACTCGATCATCCCCGATCGATTTATCCGATCGTTTAAGACTTTTTGACGTTCCATATGTCAATTTCAATTTTATCTTTATTGCAATCCATAATACGAGTATACACATACAGGTGGTAAGTATTAATAAATATAAACAATTACGGGTCCCGCTGGGTACAGCAAATTTTAAATAAGAGAGAGTAAGAACTCGACACAGCTGATTACCCAGACTCATCGACGCCAAACGAGTTGGTGGCGAAACCTTTGTAGAGACTGGCTGGTCAAATGAGGGACATATTGACAGACACCATCGAAACCAAATTCAAAAAGAGAAGGGTAGTTTCTATTCGAATCTCGTTTAGAATGTGTAAAAAATCTCGTCATATACAAAAAAACATCGTGTGCCATTTCAGTCTTTTTGAAATAATTCATAGGTTTATTTATATTAGTTTAAAAAAAATCTAAATCCTTTATTATTATCCATAATGTACAATTTACAAAAAATTGTATTAATAATTGCAAAAAAAAAACTGGATTATAACACCCTAAATGTGACACACTTTAAATCTCGCATTTTGTAAAATAGTGAGCTTTGCAACTTCAATTAACTGAGTAAGTAGGATAAAATAACAAGATCTAAGACGTAGGAAATCATTTGGTTTTATTATGTCTACGCTACTTAAATCCCTGTAGTTTTCTTAAATTTACTTCGTTTTTACAATACTTATACCTACATACCTACACTGATTACCTGAACATGTCAACAGACTGATTCCTTCTTTAATGGTAGATATAAGTAGTTTCCCTAATTTATATATATGTTCACGCAGTTTTCAGAAAAAAGACGACCATCCTTTACACCAAAATACTTACATAGATATGTTATGTGCAGTTAAATAGCACAATTATATTTCCTTAAACATTGCAACACTGAAAAGACTCCTTATTTTCATGAATACAAATGACACTTGCTAAAATACACACAGAATAACTAACAACACAACTGCATCTTTGTCATTGAGGTTATTGTCTTAAATAACTGTAACGAAATATCACGGAAACACAACCGCACTGTAAAAGGAATATTTTCCATAAATGTAACGTTACTAAAAGTGATGGAATTATTTTATTTTAATTAGTAAATAACACAAACAGAGCCCGTGGGTGGTGAAATATGATCACGATTGCGCATGTCAGAATTACGGGCATGCGCAGTGGGCCCCTCGCAAATTTCAGCACTATCTGTACTTATACCTATGATACAAAACAGACATGCAGGTGGGTAGGTACTCGTAAATATATTATAGGTGCGTGTAGGTATAATTCTTATGGGAGGTCCGAAACTTAATGAATTCCTATCAAGAAGCGCACACGAAATTCAGAATGTCAACAATACCTACTTTAAATACCTTTATTATAATAGAACCTATTTAAATAATAATTAGGTACACAGTTGTTACGTGGATACGTACCTATATATTTGTACCTATACCTATGAAGGCGATAATTACTAACCGTTACGAACTGCTGAGTAAACTACCTTGAAAAAGTCCTAAAAAGGCCGGTCCTAAAGGGGCTCTATATTAAAAAAAAAGTTATAGCTTTTTTATTTTATTTTCATTAGGTATTCATTAATTCCGGGCCATTTAGCAATAAGAGTTTGAGGTTGTGGACAATATATTACGAATTTTCGTTCGAGGTGCCCTGTAGCCCAGGGACCCATATCATTGATACGGCGGTAGCTACCCCCCTGATTACGCGCCTACCTACCTACTTACCCTCGTTCTTCCCAAGTAGTAAAATTTTCCTATAGGAATCGGCTTATAAGAATAAACGTCATATAGGAATCTAATAGACGTTTTGACTAAGGCAGTGATCTTACTACAGCATTTAAAAGAGGATTTGCGCTACAAGTACATACGAAACTATAACAAATTTTATAAACGTTTACAGGATTACTTTGTTTCTTACTAGAACTTGCAGTCTTATAAGCGCATGTTATAAAACTAATTAGGAAAGTGTCGCTTTTCGTCCTATAAATGCATTTAATATGATTGTTTGCTCTTGTTAACGTCTTGTTTCATTCTTCTATAAGACATGCACTTCTATATACGTCTTAGATATAGCTGCAATATGTCAAGGATTTTAAAGGATCAATTTGTCTTAGTCGTGACTTCTAATGGATTGTTAGCACCAAACTAGCATGCCCTCCGATTTTTATAGGTAAGATTCTACTTAAATGTGTCCTATATTTGCTATTACTAGAGTAATCATACATTTTGCTTTCATTTTGTGATTTGTTAGAGAAAACAAGAGAAAATAGAAATAGATTTAAACAAATGGAAAAGATTTAAGCGTAGTGGCAGTTATCGAAGACGAGTTTCGTTATCTATTTCGCAATCAATTTTAAGAAATGTAAAATCGTTTCAAATTCCTAATTCTGACACTATTCTGAAAATATACGTTCTGTTTAAAACATTACCATACATATACTGGCATGCGGGGGGTTATTTCTTTTGTATTCTCTAAAAGAACCCTAAAACTTAAATATGGTGACGAAGTAGGTATATCCTGTAGTAGTCTTAAGTTTGACTAAGTTGGTTTATAACAGTTTTGATAATGCAATATTATGGCACGGAATCCAAATCCTATGGCGGCTTACAATTTAATAAGTATTTTTTAATTATTATCGAATAAAGTTAATAACAAATATGTTTATTTTTGAAGGGACATGAAGATATGTTTATTATCATCGAACACTTTATCAATAAAATTAATTTCGCAAGTTGAGTAGACATTCTAAACACAACAGTCAAAAGACAAAAGTTCTCACCTATTGTAAATAGATATTAGAATGTGGAATACTTACCCTTTCAAAATATTTTTTTTCTTAAGACACCGCAGCACGTAACTGTTACAAAAAGTGATCGAATGAATGCTCCAGTAATGGCATCGCGCTGCCAACTGTTGGATCAATTACACCAGTAGCAGCACTCGTCATATCGTTATAAGTCATAAGTCATAAGTCATTTATTCATTTGCTTAACATAATATATAATAATAATGGTATAAAAAGATAATAAAGAGTACGCTATGCTATGCCAGAGAGCGTACCAAATAATGATTGTAATCAATAATCACAATTAAAACACAGATTAACACAAATATAATCACACAATTCATAATACGAATTTATTACTAAAAATTATAGCAATAAATCAATGTCAATAAAAAGAGAAAAAATAATATAAAAATGGAATCAGCCGCCCACGTCATCCTGGAATGCGAGGCCATGGCTCAACAACGTGAAGAAATCCTCGGAACAGTGAGATCGCTCCGTGAAGCCTGTGAAGCTCCCAGGAAGCTTCTGTGCTTTTGGGCGGAGCTAGGCTGGCTTTGTTAGCCAGAATCCCCACGCACAACGGACCAAATGAGAGTCTAACTGTGGAAAAGGGAGCCCCATCATCATCATTATCATGCGGACGGCGAGCTATGGGCAGCTTGCCATCCGGTAAGGACCAGGCCCGGGTCGACGGCGCGTTGTGTTCCACGCGCGCCTTAAAGAGATGTCAGCACGCACTGACGGGGTCTGCTAGGACCGGTGCCTGCCAGGGTTGCGGGTTTGTCCGAAAGGGATACCGCGGCCCTGGCACACAGGCAATTGAAGGAACACGAGTGGGTTTTA
This sequence comes from Dryobota labecula, assembly GCA_947523025.1. Classification (NCBI taxonomy): domain Eukaryota; kingdom Metazoa; phylum Arthropoda; class Insecta; order Lepidoptera; family Noctuidae; genus Dryobota; species Dryobota labecula. Next base: position 2,554,101 of record OX383287.1, read on the forward strand.
GTCAGTAAAAGTCTGACACGCCCTCCCGCTCCGCCCACAACGGGAGAAGTTATTTGATAATTTCTCACCCATAAAAATTCTTTGTGTTTTTAATAATTTTAATATCACAATCAGTTTCCTTAGTCACATAATATCGCACCTTTGGGAACAAAGGGTCATTTCTGCATGTTTTCCAACTTTACAGGAAGAGCATTTGTTTCCCCCAAATTTTTTAATAACTCTGTACTGTTTTAGAGTCCTAAGGCGATTCTCAGTCTTAAATTGATTAGTTCTTCACGGACAAGCGTGCTGTGTATATAAAGTCGATTATGGCGGTTTTTCTGCATATTTAAGTTGTTTTTGCAAAAACTTGCAGAAGTGACGCTTTGTTCCCAAAGGTGCGATATATTGCAAAATCAGCTTTGAGTTACAATAGAATTTAGAAACATATATTTTTTGACGACACGGTTGGCGCAGTGGAGCGATTAACTGCTGCGCTGCGTGTCGCGGGTGCGATTCCCGCATGGAACAAATATTTGTATGACCTACAAGTAGTTGTTCCGGGTCCGACTATTTTTTTTTTTTCTTTTGGGTTCACAGCTTATTACTTTGTTTGCCGTACTCCATAAATTCTTTTAGAGCCGGAGGCGCGCAGGGGGGCAGCCTCGACGTGTTTTATATGCAATTTTTCACTTTTTGTACATTTTATTTTATTTTATTTTATTATGGGCTTGCTGTTGACTGTAGTCTAGGTCTGCACCTAGGAGCATGTAGGAGCATGGCAACATGTTGAGTTTTAGGGGTTTATGGATTTTATAGGGGGCGTCGAAATTGTCTTAATTTTTGCGATAGGACACACCATTTTCGAGATACTTATAAGTAAAAGAAAAGAAAAAGAAAGATACAGTAAGTACTGTTTTTGCACCTGAAGTCGAGGTGTTGGTGTGAATTTTAGTACATGACAACTAATTTTATTCCACACACACAACTTATTTCGTTGTTATTTAATTATTTTATTCTTTACTCGAAAAAGGTTACTCTATGAGGTTTCAGAGTGGAAATAGCAAATATTTCTTTAGTTATGTAATATCGGAGATTTTATTTTACCACTTCGTCGGCGTGCGTGACTATTATGTAGGTATACCCATATCAAATTACAGCTTTCTAGTACAAAGCTAAGAGAGTTTCTTTGTAGTCTCAGAGCTAAGCCGCAGACGGACAGACAGACAGACGGACAAATGGACAGACGAACAGCCGAACAGACGGACAGACAGACAGACAGACAGACTACACCCAACTTAGGTGGCAAGGATCAATTTGTTATCAATGGATGAATAGCATTTCCAATTTAATTTGAGTTCAAGAATTGTTATGATTGTGATTGTTATTTTGTTGTTAATTATTATTAACGCTATACACCTTTATTAAAATGTTTATTTCTTATTAAAGCTGATTACTTGTAACTCATAATTAGGTACTCATAAAGTTTTTTTAATGCAGAAATCCTAATTTATCATTAATTCCATATGAAAAAGGAAATTTATGAGAATTTTCTCGGAAATATTCTCGGGAATATTCTCACTCAGGAGAATTTACTGAGAATTTACGTTGTAGAGTAAATTATTTAGACGTAAACATCGTAAAACATTTCAATGCACTCAAAACTATTACTCTTAAAATAGATTGATACAATAGTTTCAACCAATTTTTTAATTCTCGTAAATTCTCTTCCAAAAGAATATTCTCGAGAACTTAACAGCAAAGTTCTTGCAAGGAGAATATTCTCGAGAATTTACCATCACTAGGCTGTATCTGTAGATTCTGGTTAGAAGGAAGTGTTTGTTTTTTTATCAGATTTTTCCCTATTGCAAGGGAATTAAATATAATTGACGAAATGTGAGTTCCACTCAGTGTTTCCACTTACGTTTTATGAATATATATAATACGTGATGCCAAATGGAGTGCTTTTTACTCTTACAGCGTAGCCACACGATGCGTTGCCGGTGCGTTGCGACGACGTGCAACGACGCAACGCACGCTCAACGGACAAGGAGACCAGAGAAACGAAGCGGGGAAGGATGTTTTGGTGTGATAACAGACTAATATATTAGTAGGCCAGCTAGGTGCAATGCCGCGCGTCGGAACGGAATCGTAGCGTAGCATAGTGTTGCTTGTCTTGTACACACGGCTACATATCAAGCTGTACATTTCCAGTATAAGCTGATCTCTCATTGTACGGAAATCCTATACAAAGCGAGACCCATCTTTCATGGGGTACTGTTTAAAATGTTATAATAAAATTCCTCCCCACATACTTCAACTGAATGAGACTAAATTTAAATCTTGTATAAAACGCACACTATGCAGGCAGGCATATTATAAGTTGGGGGATTATATCACCGATAAAAATGCTTGGCTGAATGCTGGTCCTGCTCCACAACCTCAACTAGGTAATTGATTAACATTTGAAAATAATGTTGGAGCTGCTGAAGATTGTACGAGTAAGACTATCTTTGCATAGTATAAACTCAATCTCCTTTGTATTATATAATTGCATAGCACAGGTGTGAGTACTATGTACTATAGAGCTACCATTGACCGGGTAATATGTCTTTCATTGACTTGAATGTGCCCTGGCGGCTGAGAGTATGTCATGCTCACTTAGATGTCTCGCTGATGGTGGCGCGTGTGTTGGATCATTTAGCTCCCTTCAAAATGGTTGAGCTGAATGGTGCTAATCCATGCGTCATGTTCGTGAACGGGCACCGTCAGTTGGGACTGGTCATCTATAAGCTGCCATGGCTTATTTTAATTGTTTTATTATTGAATTGTTTTTTTTTTTTTTTTTTTTTTTCTATTTGGTGTATCTGCTCTGGACGCTTTTATCGTGTATGTTTTTATTTTTTTATTTTTACATCGTTCTCACATTATGTTATAAATTCAACATTATATGTGTAACTAATATTTTTGTAACAATTTAATTTAAAAGAGTGTCCATGGAGTTTCTTGCCCGTTCTTCTCCATAGGTACCTACGCTTAGAATGGGAATGTACGACTCCTTGACAATTCAAAAGTGCCTGTAAATGGTTTAATTGAAATAAATTATTTGAGTTTGAGTTTGAGTTTGACTAGATTCGTATAGCTTGATATGCAGCCGTGTGTACGCTGGCCAGCAGATCAAGTTACCACAAACTGTCAAATTTTCTCGTCCGATTTTGAATTTAATCATCAACATTTTAAAGTTTAAAATCGTTTGGAGAAATTTGACAGTTTCGTGTAGCTTGATGTGCTGGCCACTGTACTAAAGAAAACGGACACCCAACACCAAGACGCTGCGACGTCGTAGTAAGCGGAGTTGCGTTACGTTTCGACACCGCATTTCCCGTGTAGCACTCGATGCGTTGAAACCATACCGATGCGATGACGCAAAGCACCGGCAACCCTCGTGTGGCTTCACTTTTTAAGTGAGTGTCACCGCTTAGGCGTCGCAACGCATCGTGTGGCTTTGCTCTTAGACAGTAGACCATTTGACCTGATATTTTGTAATTATTTCTCTTCCTAAACGAAAAACCAAACGCCATCATGACATTGTGATATCGTCAGAGATGTGTCAAACTGACAGTTGATTTGATGACTCCCCGGACTCGCGCATTAAAAACATAACCTTAATTTATGTAGACGAAAATTAGTTTGATAGACTGTGTTAAATTGGCACTATATCAATATGTTTAAAATACCAGCCTGGGAGGATGACGGCCCTAAAACCGAATCAACATTTATACAAAAAGTAAAGGTATGTTGGTAAAATTGCTTGTACTTACTGTGTCTTCCAGTGTCACTACGTGCCCCGCGTGTTTTATATAAAAAAAAGAAATAATACCCCGAGTAGGTATTCAAAGTATTTTGTAAAATAACAGCTCAATCCGTTAAGAAATCATACGTATTCTTTTAAAGTTTAATTCTATAAGTTGCCGAATTTCAGAAACAATCATCCGAAGTTCTACAAAGTAATTAAAATTAACAATACAAGCCCAAAAGCAAACACCACCACCAGCTTTAAAAAACATTCCTCAGATTCTGTAGCCTTTCTATACGTACTTATTTTTTTTTTCCAGAAAAATGATATGTCAGAGATCAAAACAAAATCACCAAAAGATAATCATGTTAAAGAAAAGAACAATAATGTCAGTGTTAAAGGTCTCAACCAGGCATCACGAAAACGTAAAATAGAAAACAAAGAAATAATAAAAAGTAAAAAAGATACAATATCTAATACAAAGAAAAAGAAATCTGAAGAAATAGAAGCCATTCCAGAAACACAGAATTTTGATGAAATACTTCTCAACGCTAAGAAGAAAAAGTTCAATGAGGTCATTGAAAATGATGATAAGGAAGAATTGTTGTTCACTGAAAACAAACAAAAGAAAGGAAAGAAAAATAAAGTGAAATTAAATCCAACTAATTTAAGTATAAATAATAAGCCTAAAGAAAATTTAACAAAACAAAATAATAAGAAAAATAGTAAAGTTAATGGAGAAGTCAAACAAAATAATAAGAAAAATAGTGAAGTTAATGAAGAAAATGATAAGACAAACACTGTAACTGAAGTTATTGAACCTGTTAATAAGAAGAAGGCTAGACTGAGATCTTTACTAAACAATAAAAGTCACAGAAGCCCTATCAATATTAATCAAACAAGTAATAAGCTGCGAGATAGAATGTTGGAGAGGTTAAAAGGTATGTTTCTTGTGCTTAGTACTACCATTGAAATTAAACCATAGTTCTCTCACCTATTGCTTTATTCCATGAAAATAACCTTATTAGTGCCATCAAATAAACTAATGCATTAGGAAACAACTATTTTTAATCAGGCCAAAGTCTTTACACCACAATGGTGCCGATTCCCTTGTTCACAAACTAAACTAAATTTAAGTTCAGTGGATCTTTTTCTTTCTATTTCATTTAAAAAAAGACAGAAGAGAAATAGTTTACTCCTGTCAAATTAATCAGTGCCTGTCACTACTCCATACAAGTTTAGAGACATTTCTAAAAACTTGCTGACTAAAATTACGTTAATTTAAGTCAAACACTGATTAATTTGACAGGACTAAACTAAAATTTGTCTTCTGTCCTTTTCTTAATGAAATAGAAACAAAAAGATGCACTGAACTTAAATTTCGTTTAGTTTGTGAATAAGGGAATCGGCACCACTGCCTGCATATTACTTTTGTGTCAATTGAGTTAACCAAAGTTAACATTAGTTCAGCCTACTTACTTATTAATATTATTGACACTATTGAAACCATTTATGCAGTATATACTTAAGTTATTAAGTTTGTTGGTTGACAAAAACATTGAAACGAGAAGAAAAAAAAACCCATTATGTTTTATAAGCCTTTCATTTCTTTTCAGCTGCCCAGTTCAGGTATCTAAATGAGAAGCTATACACATCATCAGGATCTGAAGCTCAGCAGCTGTTCCAAAGTGACCCAACTGCCTTTGAGACGTACCACCAGGGGTATCAGCTACAAGTCAAAAAGTGGCCTGTCAATCCACTGGATGTTATTGTTAAAAAGATTATAAAAATGTAAGTTGGTTCTAATTCTGCTTAAAGTTATCTTGAAGTGGCCTGTTATAATAATGAATCAGAATGAAGCTTTTTATTGAGTTCAGGTTGGAACCTCCATTATAGTTAAATACACATTAAAATCTATGCTTGCTAATAGAACAATCATACAATATTAAATACTAGCGTCTGTCCACGACATTCTTGGCCTGCCCATGCTATTACTTCGTTTTCGCTTAGCGTTCTTATTTCTTCTTTTTCTTGGCTTATAAGGCTGCTTGTACACGCTAAGAAAAGTCACCGGGCCTATGCAAGAATTCGTGTGGTTTTACACTTGAACTGTGTACACTGCCACAGTGCTGAACAAGACAAAATCTTGTCTGCGCTAGACACGACGCTCTCTGAGTTGCTGCGGTATAGGGAGGGACGGGGCAGGTGAGGTGGTTCAGGTTGTTAGTGTACGTTTAACGCTTGGACGTGTTCTTCACTCACAAACAATTGCAAATTAATAACAGACTTGTCTAGAGCAGCCTACCATACCGTACACACGACTGCCCGAAAACAATCTCATCATGTACACGTTCATATTTGTCTTGTCTGCAGCAGACACGACAAGTTTTCGTGCCTAGGTCCGACAAAATTCTTGTCGTGTATTTGATGAATTGGTCCTGTCTGCAGCAGACACGGTAAATTTTCTTAGCGTGTACAAGTGCCCTAAGGGTCCCAGCGTCATTTTAAATAGCTTATAGCCTTCTCAAGAAATTGGCGGTTTTAGAGATTAGCATGTTCAAACAAACAAAAAAAAACAAACTCTTCAGCTTTATTATTAGTATAGATATAGGTGGCAAGAAATGCTTGTTTTGAACCTACTTCCTTGCAAAGTTGCAGTAGTAACCAATTTCTTGAGGCAAAATTAACACTAACCTAATTTAGAGTATGATGAGATTAATATGGGATTAATCAACTTTTTCTTATATTGAAAACATCATCACTTCTCATCATCATCATCAGTCATCACTTGCTGCCACTACATTGAACCCTAGTGACAGAATCAACATGCGACTCAAAAGTGACTTAAAATTGACTTAAAGTTGCATTTGAGTAATCGGTTGCAATAGTTACCTACTAGCAGTTTCCTGCTTTGTATCATGGTCATAAAATAGTCTTCAAGATCATAACACCAACCTAATTTAAAGTATGACCCATATTAATCGACTATTTCTTATATTGAAAACATCTCAAGCCACTTTTAAATATAAGCACTGTACGCACGGCTACAAATCAAGCTATACATTTCCCGTATAAGCTGACTTCTCACTGTACGAAAATCCTATACAATGTGAGATCAGCTTATACTGGACTTGTAGAGCTTGATTTGTAGCCGTGTGTACCTTTACCATACCATTTACAATCTCAGCTAAATGCCATCCACTGCTGAACTGGACATAAACCTCCAAACAACAAATTGTCAAATGCTTCTTGATATACAAACCATTTTTTTAAACCCATTCGCGTCCTCACCAGGCCCAAAACCCATACTATAGCAGACTTAGGCTGTGGAGAAGCTGCTTTATCCCGTCGGGTGCCTCACAAGGTGCGTTCCTTCGACCTGGTGGCGACTGCTCCAGGAGTGGAGGCCTGCGACATGGCACGGACGCCGCTGTTGACTGCGTCCATGGATGTCACGGTGTACTGTCTGGCACTGATGGGCACAGATCTCACGCAGTATCTGGTGGAAGCTAATAGGGTGTTGAAAATGGGGTAAGTTCTATTTAAACATAACACCACGCCTGTTTTCCCCAAAAGGTTAGGCAAAGATGACCTGTACACCCACATTCTGCCAGTTGTTTTAATCCCATGTAATAGGCGAGCCTATTGCCATCAACCGGTCAAAAGTCCAAACTCCTGAGAAATTCCTTATGAAAACAACCCAATAACACTGCCAGACCTGGAAACACCGAATCAAACACCGAAAGGACCTCATGCTCAGCAAGTCAGTAGTAGCCCTAACGACCTCTAGACCCGTGATGCAGTTCTATTAGAGAAGATATATAAACCCACGCCTTCTTCCCATGGGGGTAGGCAGAAACTGCAGAACGCCACCTGCTACGGTCCTTACATACTCTTGCTTCGTTTACATTCATACATCTTGTCATACACGCACGGCGCTAGTCGCGATTACTACGCACCTGATCTTTCACAAAATATCACCAACAAGGTCACTATTTATATCCTAGAGCGTCCCTTCCCGGCGTTTCCACTCACATCTGCCTGATGATTATTTTACTAGCCGTGGCTCCTGCTTTGTTTCGGGATCATAAAATAGTATTCAAGTCAAGACCATGTGGAAATGTTTAGGACTAAAATACACAGGCTATTTATTTTCTCGTAATTCGCAAGTAGATTTATGATTCTTTAAATTATTTATTTCAACTTTTTACTTTTGTCCACAGCGGCCATCTCCTAATTGCCGAAGTAGAAAGTCGATTCGACAAGGTGGAAAACTTCGCTAAGGAAGTCGAAAGACTCGGCTTTAAACTGAAACAGCTGGACAAGAGCAACAACGTGTTCTTCTTCATGGAGTTCACAAAGATCAGGGAGCCGCCCGTGAAGAAGGCCAAACTACCCGCATTGACCCTGAAGCCATGCTTGTATAAGAGACGATGAATAAAGCTGTTTTGCGTACTTTGAGTTGTTTGTTCTTAAAAGCCTGTTATCCACTATACCCAAAGTCTGAAATTCAGATAATTTATGTAAACAAAGGGGATAACATACCAAAAAAATATCTTCGAAATGGTAATTCACATAAAATGACGAAAAAAAAAGGGTTCCATTTTGTTTTAAGTACTGACTCTAAGAAATAAAAAAAATAATCATACCGTAATTATTTTTATAAATTTTCGGCTTTAATCAAAGTTATTAAAATAAGAAGATTTTCTGGTATAAAATATATTATGATACTGGTAACAATGCAGGAGATCTAAACATTTTCAAATTTTTTACATCTTCTACAACACTAATATTACAACTCCCATTCAATTGATTCATATTGAGTATTAAGTAGCATATCTATCTCCACATTTTGGATGAAAAATGTTTTGAGTGGAAATCGATTTTGGGAAGCCTACGTCTAGCAGTGGACTTAAAAGGGTTGATTATGACGATCATAGGCCGTGTCTCCGACACACTACACAAAACATTGTTTGGCAACAGTATTTTGTTTGCATAGTTCTTATTATTAATTCACTTTAATTTTATAGATGATTATTTACAACAAAAAAAAATGCAAAAATGTTTTGCACCACTGTCCTGTCATTTTGACAGTAACATTTCTTGACATTACTTTGTTTACATAAATTATCTGAATTAGAGACTTTGGGTATAGCCGACGAAATGTCGCGACTTGTGTTGCTGCAAAAAATCAAATTCTTGTTTAGCTATTTTTAAATTTGTTGTAATATTGGTTGATTTCAGTTTGACTAGAAATATTGAAAATTACATAAAATATTGTTTACTAATGTTAGAAACAAAATTGTGAACGCAGTTTAAATGGTTTGACAGATGTTGATTTGTTCACATTAGTCACGGAAACATCGACACGAAAGAAAACAATTTATTATTATAATTTGACTCCTTTATTTTTATCATAACAATGATATTGATTGTCATACAGCGATCCGTTAAAGCTTTTACCTGATAAAGTTTCACTCACAAATAAATTAATTCGCTTACAAATAAATTAACACAATCATTTTATTATAACATTCACTTTACTATGGAATATATTTTCACTATGTACCAACATCATTAAAGACAGGAACTGGCATAAATGCATCAATATCTTACTGAGGTATTAGGTAGGTCGTAGGCTACATTTATGGTGCAAAAGATTAATTAATTAATTATAAGTACACAGAGCAGGTAATCGCCGCTAGGACAGCGTCTTGAGACGGCACTTCTAATAAAATTCGTGACGCAGAAAGTGCGTTGAGCGCAGTGCTGCCATTTTAGCGCTTTCGGGGCTAGATCTAGAGCAATTCTAGGGCAGTCGACTCCCAATATTTTCTGTTTACTCCTAACAGAAAATCTAGCGCTATAACCAAATATTGGTGCCTTGATAGGTAATTAATTTAAACCTACATAGGTATTTATTACCATTTTAACGAATAATATTTTGTCAGACATAGTATTTTGTTAGTGATAGTATTTTTTAGATAAATTGGCAGTAACGAAAAATAAACTGGTGTTAGCCCAGCGCAATATACATAGAAACCACAGAACCACAACCAGATCTGAGTCATCTGGAACAACATTTGAATAAACATCTGGATCTGGGAGTCTTCAAAATCCATCAACAAAAGCGACCGACGGCAAAGATGACGATTTGTCGGTTGACTATTGATCTTGACTTTTTTATCGTATTTCTATGCATCTAATATTAATTTGTTCAATAATGCATACTTTTTGTTATAAATTGTTAATAAATATTTCTTTATGTATTTCTAACTTTTTATTTAGTGCTCACACCATAAATTATTATTATTAGTCTATACGTGAGGATTTGTAATTGGCTTTCTGGTGACTATGGTTTCCTTTTGTGTCTGTTTTTATTAGCTGTAAGTCCTCCATGTACTAAAAAACTATTTTAAAAGTAGCATAAAATGTAGCGCTTTTTAAAATCACATTTGTCTAAAGGAATCCAGCTCTTTTTTTTTTGGGTGGTGTTAGCGCCCAACACTCGAATGGACCTGGCAGCACTGGCTGAGCGTACAACTTCAGTCACGGACCGCCTTCAAAGCCACGCATACGTAAATAGTTTCGTGCGAGTAAACGGTGACAACCTTGACGACCTTGCCGCCGAGGCCCAGCGCGAAATCCCCGACTAACGAATAGTCCTCCCCGACCCTTGACTGTAAGTGAAGCGCCAGCACGCGTTTTAGCTGAGCAGCATGTAATCCAAACTCCCCACGATAATAATAATCAAAACACTGATTTTATCCAGCCACCGTCGGTCCCTTGCCACCCTCCCTCCGACTCAGCTGCCCTAAGCCGAGGTTCGTACCCCACAGGGGGTGCCCTTAGCGAGCAGCAGTCGTTTAGTTTATAGTTTTTACGCCCTGGCTGGAGGCATTAAGTTTCGTTAGGAGCTTAAGGCAGCCACAGGAAAGTCCGGTTAAAGAGTCGGAACCTTAATGGTTACACTCTGAGATGCCCTAGACAAAAAAAAAACGGTGACACGCTTGGTTTGTGGGCAAGTGTTGGCGGTGGCGCCTGGAGTTGGGCCGCCGAGGCGTGTCCGTGCTCCGTGGTACTTTAGAATTAGTGAAATCACAGCTGTTGATATTTAACATTATTACTTACATTCGATCCAATCTTATTAATCTTTATATGTACAATTTACTACGCTCTGCCTTCCAATTCAGAAACTTAGCCTTATCATGGTATAAAAAAAGTTGTGCAACACTGTTACAGCAACATTATTTTATATTGCTGGAAACATGTTTCACACATCATTAGATGCAGTGTTGCCAGCAACACAATCACAAACTAAATCCAAATTGACGTCATACCGTTCGAGGTTCGTTCATAATTGAAAAGTTTTGAATTGGAAGGTATATGATTGAAAATTAATTTATTTTAGACATTAAGTTCTTCCATAACATCTTCAGCTTCAGCGCGAAGATTCTCCACTTTTTCAATGAGCGTCATCTGTAAAAGATTACATAAGAAATAAGCCATACTGACTTTTTAATTAGTATAAGTTCCTGCACACAGCAAGCAAAAGACCTAGGGTTTACCCCTTCGCTAATAACACAACGCTACAAGGTTCTTATGGTGCGTGGCCAAAATCGGAACTAATGCCGACACCTTGTTTTTTTTTTTTTTTAAGTTAATAAATAAATAAATAAAAAATGTGTACAAATAAAGTGAAGCCCTGAGCCCTAACTCCTGCGTTAGGTAACAACACCTGTGTTACAGGAGCCAGCGACTTCTCCCAATCAGTAGGTTCTGTATTTTATGCAAAATACATCGTTTGAATTTACTTTACGATAAACAAATAATTAAAATAACAAAACAGTAGTTACATTTATTAAATTGTATGATTAGAATGACTATATTTAGTTGCCGTGCAAAGTCTCGCAAAAACTCGAAAATGGCTCCATCGATTTGTTTTTTAATAATAAGGTGGTTTAGGAAAAACCCAAAGTTCACCGGGTAATCATAATTATCATCATTTACATGATTAAAAAAAGAAGTAATGTGATAGTTCCACAAATGTTTACCAACTGACAGGGGGACGTTTGCTCCCTTGTCAAAAAGATGTACAAGGAACAGTAATAAATAAATAAACCAAAGCCATTTTACCTGAGCAGAACTGATGAGCTGGTTGGCGGCATTCCGCGACAGGTGCGACACGCGTGACGTCAGCTCGTCTGCGCACGCCTTGGCCACGTCCTCCACGCGTTTGTAGAAGATGTTCAAGGAACAGTAATAAATAAATAAACCAAAGCCATCTTACCCGAGCAGAACTGATGAGCTGGTTGGCGGCATTCCGCGACAGGTGCGACACGCGTGACGTCAGCTCGTCTGCGCACGCCTTGGCCACGTCCTCCACGCGTTTGTAGAAGATGTTCAAGGAACAGTAATAAATAAATAAACCAAAGCCATCTTACCCGAGCAGAACTGATGAGCTGGTTGGCGGCATTCCGCGACAGGTGCGACACGCGTGACGTCAGCTCGTCTGCGCAGGCCTTGGCCACGTCCTCCACGCGTTTGTAGAAGATGTTCAAGGAACAGTAATAAATAAATAAACCAAAGCCATCTTACCCGAGCAGAACTGATGAGCTGGTTGGCGGCATTCCGCGACAGGTGCGACACGCGTGACGTCAGCTCGTCTGCGCACGCCTTGGCCACGTCCTCCACGCGTTTGTAGAAGATGTTCAAGGAACAGTAATAAATAAATAAACCAAAGCCATCTTACCCGAGCAGAACTGATGAGCTGGTTGGCGGCATTCCGCGACAGGTGCGACACGCGTGACGTCAGCTCGTCTGCGCACGCCTTGGCCACGTCCTCCACGCGTTTGTAGACGATGTTCAAGGAACAGTAATAAATAAATAAACCAAAGCCATCTTACCCGAGCAGAACTGATGAGCTGGTTGGCGGCATTCCGCGACAGGTGCGACACGCGTGACGTCAGCTCGTCTGCGCAGGCCTTGGCCACGTCCTCCACGCGTTTGTAGAAGATGTTCAAGGAACAGTAATAAATAAATAAACCAAAGCCATCTTACCCGAGCAGAACTGATGAGCTGGTTGGCGGCATTCCGCGACAGGTGCGACACGCGTGACGTCAGCTCGTCTGCGCACGCCTTGGCCACGTCCTCCACGCGTTTGTAGAAGATGTTCAAGGAACAGTAACAAATAAATAAACCAAAGCCATCTTACCCGAGCAGAACTGATGAGCTGGTTGGCGGCATTCCGCGACAGGTGCGACACGCGTGACGTCAGCTCGTCTGCGCACGCCTTGGCCACGTCCTCCACGCGTTTGTAGAAGATGTTCAAGGAACAGTAATAAATAAATAAACCAAAGCCATCTTACCCGAGCAGAACTGATGAGCTGGTTGGCGGCATTCCGCGACAGGTGCGACACGCGTGACGTCAGCTCGTCTGCGCACGCCTTGGCCACGTCCTCCACGCGTTTGTAGAAGATGTTCAAGGAACAGTAATAAATAAATAAACCAAAGCCATCTTACCCGAGCAGAACTGATGAGCTGGTTGGCGGCATTCCGCGACAGGTGCGACACGCGTGACGTCAGCTCGTCTGCGCACGCCTTGGCCACGTCCTCCACGCGTTTGTAGAAGATGTTCAAGGAACAGTAATAAATAAATAAACCAAAGCCATCTTACCCGAGCAGAACTGATGAGCAGGTTGGCGGCATTCCGCGACAGGTGCGACACGCGTGACGTCAGCTCGTCTGCGCACGCCTTGGCCACGTCCTCCACGCGTTTGTAGAAGATGTTCAAGGAACAGTAATAAATAAATAAACCAAAGCCATCTTACCCGAGCAGAACTGATGAGCTGGTTGGCGGCATTCCGCGACAGGTGCGACACGCGTGACGTCAGCTCGTCTGCGCACGCCTTGGCCACGTCCTCCACGCGTTTGTAGAAGATGTTCAAGGAACAGTAATAAATAAATAAACCAAAGCCATCTTACCCGAGCAGAACTGATGAGCTGGTTGGCGGCATTCCGCGACAGGTGCGACACGCGTGACGTCAGCTCGTCTGCGCACGCCTTGGCCACGTCCTCCACGCGTTTGTAGAAGATGTTCAAGGAACAGTAATAAATAAATAAACCAAAGCCATCTTACCCGAGCAGAACTGATGAGCAGGTTGGCGGCATTCCGCGACAGGTGCGACACGCGTGACGTCAGCTCGTCTGCGCACGCCTTGGCCACGTCCTCCACGCGTTTGTAGAAGATGTTCAAGGAACAGTAATAAATAAATAAACCAAAGCCATCTTACCCGAGCAGAACTGATGAGCAGGTTGGCGGCATTCCGCGACAGGTGCGACACGCGTGACGTCAGCTCGTCTGCGCACGCCTTGGCCACGTCCTCCACGCGTTTGTAGAAGATGTTCAAGGAACAGTAATAAATAAATAAACCAAAGCCATCTTACCCGAGCAGAACTGATGAGCTGGTTGGCGGCATTCCGCGACAGGTGCGACACGCGTGACGTCAGCTCGTCTGCGCACGCCTTGGCCACGTCCTCCACGCGTTTGTAGAAGATGTTCAAGGAACAGTAATAAATAAATAAACCAAAGCCATCTTACCCGAGCAGAACTGATGAGCTGGTTGGCGGCATTCCGCGACAGGTGCGACATGCGTGACGTCAGCTCGTCTGCGCACGCCTTGGCCACGTCCTCCACGCGTTTGTAGAAGATGTTCAAGGAACAGTAATAAATAAATAAACCAAAGCCATCTTACCCGAGCAGAACTGATGAGCTGGTTGGCGGCATTCCGCGACAGGTGCGACACGCGTGACGTCAGCTCGTCTGCGCACGCCTTGGCCACGTCCTCCACGCGTTTGTAGAAGATGTTCAAGGAACAGTAATAAATAAATAAACCAAAGCCATCTTACCCGAGCAGAACTGATGAGCTGGTTGGCGGCATTCCGCGACAGGTGCGACACGCGTGACGTCAGCTCGTCTGCGCACGCCTTGGCCACGTCCTCCACGCGTTTGTAGCCCGCGCGCAACAGTTGCATCGCTCGCGCCTGACGCACAACGTGCAGGTGATAGGTGGTTAAGACCATAAGGCTGAGATCTTCTTCTGAGCTTCACATATTATGTCAATAAAAAAATCTATACAGCGTACTTAGCGCACTTTGCTAAGTAAGCGTTTTATATGAATAGGGACATCTACTTAATAAAATTCAAAATTTTCACTGACAGACAACCCACAGCTTATACTGCCGGGTTTAGAAGCATGAAATTTTGCACAAGAGTTCCTTAAATGGCGAAAGTGAGCACTAAGGAAAAGATACTTGAAAATGAATCCCCTAAAGGGGTTAAATATGGGATGAAATTTTGTCATTACTACCAATGGGAAATCCATGCTCGTTATTCGAGTAAAAACATTTTCTTGTTCATGTGGGTCGCATTCGCTTCCAGGAATATACCTTCTTAACATTGGGCAGCTCCATGAGCTGGCGCAGCTCGGGCGCGGCGCAGTGCTGCAGGCGCGCGGCCAGCTCGCCCAGCAGCGCGCAGAAGCTCCAAAGGCGCGGCAGCTCCGCGCACACGCGCGCCGCGCCCGACGCGAGGCGAGCGGCCGAGGCCATCACTGCCTGCACTGTGCCGCGGGCGAGGCTGTACCTGACAGTAACCAGTCATAACATCACGCCTGAAAATTTCGTTTCTTGCTGATGGAAAAACTTAGTATTACGATGATAGAATCTATACAAACAATAAAATTGAAGGGTCTGTTTGTAATGTCAAAATAACAGCTTTTTACTTAATGCATATGAAAGTATATACTGTGTATATTGTTTGCCTACGGAGCAAACAACTATTTTAAAGGCGAGTGTTTCTTCGCTTTCTTTCGCTCAGGATTCTAAAGTAGAATCCTGAATGCAACGAGGGATTCAAAGGTGTACGTTACCCCAGCAGGAAAGTGTCTCCTAGAGTGATATGAGTGGAACGTATAATTAGTGCGTAATCTGCTGTAAATGTGCGCCACATAAAAAGTTTGTGCGTTTTGTCGTTTTGGAATAAAACGGAAAAAACGATTCCTGCTGGAGTAACGTTTTTCCAGCAAGAAAATTCTAAACGAAAGGTCGGAGAAAGAAATATTTTGTATGGGCAGAAAGCTTATATTTGTGCAAAAATGTGCGCCGAAAATATAATTTGTGCGTCTTCAGGTTTTCGAGATATTGCATTTCCTGCTGGAGTAACGTTTTGCAGAATCGAGGCACGTATTTTATGTGCGCCTGTAGAATAAACATATACGAGTACCTCTTTATTTGTGCGTATTTGTGACAGAATTAGATTTAAGAACTTTGACGGCAAAATACAAGAAACCGGCTCAACCCAAGATGTGTGGATCTAAACCAAGAATTAGTGCGTTTAGTCAAAAATATACATACAGTGAAAATTTTCAGCTTGGAAATGTTCGCATTAAGTAAATATAAACAAAAAACAAAACATGTACACAACGGCTGGTTGTTCCACCAAATTCGAATGACTATTAAAATGCGACGATTTCATACTTAACGATGACCTTCTTAACTTTACTCACGAACCGGTTGACACGTGCTGTGCCTGAGTACACTGAAGTAGAAAAGAAGTAAAAAAATAAACTTGTTATTAGATTATATTCCATTATCTGTTTCCGTGACTTTTGCACATGATTAAGTACATTATAAAAAGTAGCCTAAGTGCTTTTCCAAGGTATATGTTATCTTCTTATTTCCAAACATTGAAATAAATTCAGTGTTTTGTGTGTGAACGAAGGACATAGGTAGGTACATCCAGACATTTGCATTTATAATATTATAGTAGAAAAAAAGTACTATAAAGACAAAAACGGTAAAAAAAAAAAAAAAGTAGTTCAAGAAATGTATGAAAAAGGGCCTACAGATACCTACAGTTTATAGATTAAAAATAAAAAGTCAATTAACATAACAGTAAAAAAAGACATAGAGTATCTACATATATTGATTTAAGCCTTATGTTAGATAAAATAATTAAGTTTTTCGTCATCGATACGCATTTTTATTATCATATCACGCTTCTTTTACCCGAAGGGTTGGGCAGAGGTGTACCTATAGTAAACCCACATTTCGCCAGTTATGTTTAAGTCCCATGTTAATATTTTTAATTAGCTCCCAAAGTTAGGTCATATAATTGCCAATAAACGTTTGAACGCGACTGTACGGACAACAGCTTAGGTTTAATACGTCCAATAAAGATGGTCATCGTTAAGTATGAAATGGTCGCATTTTTCTAGTCATTCGAATTTGGTCGGATAACCAGCTGTTGTGTACATGTTTTGTTTTTTGTTTATATCTAATTAATGCGAACATTTCCAAGCTGAAAATTTTCACTATATGTATATTTTTGACTAAACGCACTAATTCGTGGTTCCGACCCACACATCTTGGGTTGAGCCGGTTTCTTGTATTTTGCCGTCAAAGTTATGCCACCGTCGTTTTGACTTTTAGCAATATTATGCAATAACGCATGCATGCACACTTTTGAAACTTTTTATGGTTATTAAAAGCGCCAAGAAGGATCGAATACAGTTTTCAGCGAGCTTATACGTTTTCTCATTTAGGCGCTACGATATTTTTTCGGGTTTTCAAAAAAGCGCGATTACTTGAAAATTATAAATATTTTCTGAAATCTAATTCTGTCACAAACACGCACACAAATAAAGAGGTACTCGTATATGTTTATTCTACAGGCGCACATATAATGGTTTTAGAGATACACGATTCTGCAAAACGTTACTCCAGCAGGAAATGCAATATCTCGAAAACCTGAAAACGCACAAATTATATTTTTGGCGCACATTTTTGCACAAATATAAGCTTTCTGCCCATGCAAAATATTTCTCTCTCCGACCTTTCGTTTAGAATTTTCCTGTTGAAAAACGTTACTCCAGCAGGAATTGTTTTTTCCGTTTTATTCCAAAACGACAAAACGCACAAACTTTTTATTTGGCGCACATTTACAGCAGATTACGCACTAATTATACGTTCCACTCATATCACTCTAGGAGACACTTTCCTGCTGGGGTAACGTACATGATTCAAAGTACGTCACTCGAACTTAAAATAGTGTTGCTGCCGAAGTGGACACTACTTTTTATCACCCTCTATGAGTAAATAAGTAAATGCAACTTATGAAGAAGAATAGTACGTTTATATATTTAAGGCTAATGTTTATTTCATTCTCAATACTTGAGGAAAACACACTCATTTTTCATAAAACTAAGTAAAATCTGAATTTGAGTAAACAATTACGAACGAAGTCGGAACGCATTTGGCGCGTTTTTTATTCCTTCACAAATTTTTATTTTTATTTGACTCGCGCGTGGTTTACTTTATCATACAACATGTTACTTATTTATACAATGTTCATGATTAATCTCTTTGGTGATTGAAACTTTTACTAACAATACCCACATTCCAAATTCAAATCACTTTTAGTTCCTTGGGATTACAGAGCTATTTTAGTCCCTGTTTACGAAGAATGAACTAGCTCTTTTTGAATAGATGTGACAAAAAAATGTTTTACATGTTTGTCTGTCTGTTCCGCCTAATGTCCGAAACGGCTGGACCGATTTTGACGGGACTTCGACATCGGATCTACTTCATAAAAATATTAAATTCATTAAATGTACGAACAGATAACGCACTGCTTCTAGACCCAACGGTTTACACTGGGTCTAGCACAACAGTTACTCAAGGTGAGCAGTACGGAAAGATTATTTGATTCATCCCCTAGAGGAGTTAAATAGGGGATGACAGTTTGTATGGAAGTTCGTCATTTTTGCCGATGGAAAGTCCCATTGGGCACTGGGCATTGGGCAGCTTGTGAAACAATAAAGCATTTACACGATATAGAGTTTAACAAGGGGGGAGCGACTTTGTTTACGAATTTACGACCCCTGCCAGCTCTTATGGCCAATAAGGTGAGTGTATGCTCTGAAACTTACTTGTATGCAACTGCAGGGAAAGGCATTTGGTTCCACAAGTCTTGCAGCATCAGAGCCAAGTAAAAGCGACACAGCACGATCTCAGGTACGTTCTGTAAGCAAATGCGTCAACATTCTCATATTAAAATAGCCTTCACACGAAATATGGGCTGCGAAAACTATTTGTAAAGACTTACTTTAATAGGTTTTCCAGTCATCATTCTTATTGCGTTATGTTCAGTGATTCCTAGTATTTTCGCAGTCTGAACGCCTTCTTCGTCTAAGCTGCAATACTGAAAATGATACATGACTTGGATATTAACGCTATAGATATGGTTAATTTGACAGTGTATGTACTATGGGGGACATCCGAATCGGACCACGATAAGGACTATTCTTGCTTGCAGCGCTCGGCCGCTATAGTAACGCTTATCAACCAATAGTATCGCAGCATCAGATTTTTGCCGAGCCCCTTGTTTTTGTAAAGGGGTCATTCAAGTATTACGTAAGCACCAAATGGGCGTGGGGGTCTTTGCTTTGATTATTTTTGATGACATGAGGGATCTCTCAGGTCTGGATGGTAACTGCGTCTGCAATAATTATTTATTTACTTTTCAGATTTTTCTGCAATATTTAATTGATTTAGCTTTGAAAAAAGATGGCAACCCCATGTTCAGGATATCCCCAAAATGCTTGATATTGCTTACGCGAGTAAAACTACATAAATGGTTAAACACTAATAATTTCCACAGCATAAAAAAGTTTACGAACGCGAACCATTTTATAATGTAACCTATAATATTATTTACATGCTATGATAATTATGACTAAAACATGTATGCTCTATGTATTTTTAAAACAACTTTATACACCATGTTTTATGCAAATATAAATTACTAGCTATTGCCCGCGGCTTCGTCCGCGTGGCTTTTTCTATAAAAATAAATAAAATTGAAGTAAGTATCTGTTTGTAATGTAACTTTTGTGTGTAATGCATTTTTTTTTATTCACGCAGGTGAACCCGCTGGCAGCAGCTAGTCGAGAATGAAAGTAGCCTAAGTTACCCCTTATAAAATCAGCTATCTGCCAGTGAAAGTCCCGTCAAAATCGGTCCAGCCGTTTTAGAGATTAGCCGGAACAAACAGACAGACAGACAAACATTTTTTGTTATAAGTACCGTATATCATTTCATATGCATTGAGTAAAAAGCTGTTATTTTGAAATAAAAAAACAGACGATACAATTTTATTTATTTGTATAGATGTATAGATTTTTATTTCTAAATAAATACATTCATCATCATCATCACCGGCAGTCTTGTTCCACCCACCGATAAGTATAGGCTCCCTTTTGTGCAATGCTTCCCTGGTCTGTGCGACTCTCATCCATTTCTGTAGGTCGTCCACCCACAAAATCATAAAATCAAGTTTTGATACGCAAAAAATCCTATCCTTGTTCAGTCCATGCAAGAGAAATCAAAGTATTAGATAAAGAAGACATACCAGAGAATAGTAATGTGGATAGTCAGGCCTGATGCTAGCTGCATCATGAGGTGTCACCAAGTACAACAGGTGCAGACTGCCCATGAGCACCAAACTCCTGGACGCACGCTCCAGGTCAAGGAGAAGTTGTTTAGCCACTGATAGGTCCATGCAACCTTGAGGAAAAATTGTAGCAATATGACACAGATGAAAGGTTATTGAACTTTATGACTAAGGAAATAAGGCTTATTATGGCTCAAACCGCGCTATTTCTGAATGCATCTGACCACTCTCGCCACAATGCGCTTGTCCAATGCCCTTATTGCAGCTTCTGGAATCTTCTAGAAGCCATGTAGAACAGAACAGACGAAGCGCGGCCCCGTGACCTGCCATCTGACGCTCGTGCATTGGGCCGCGTGCCGCGATACTAATCTATTGTTTTTTTTTTTTTTTTACTTATTTCCTTATCATAGTCTTTTCGTTATTTGACATTATATACCTACAATTCTAATTTCAACTCTTTAGTTTTGAGGACATGATATTTATTCAGATTTTTTACTGTAGTTAATTGTAATGGCAATCAGGTCATTTGGTTTAAATAGGTTTTCATTTTTGTTTTATATATATATTTTATTTATGTAGATTATTTTCTATTTTGTGATCACTGTAGGCCTAGCACAGTGTTTCAAATGACCAAAAAAAACAAAAAAAAATCCCTCTGCTATTTATGGTATTTATCGATCAAGGGATGCATTTATAATGTACGAGTAAAACACCCACGTAACCATTTCAAACACTTTTTTTTTGATCTCGAAGTTTTGGTGATCGTTAAATTCTGAAAACGTAACTGTCCAAGATATTAATTTTATATAAATATAATCTGATAGAGCATCTTTGGGCGCATATATTCCAGTTTTTTTTTTTCTCCCTATAAACTCAAAAGTGCGACTTGACACTAAGCACAGAAATATTGCTGGTAACAAAGCCTATCACTGATAAAAAAACACGTTGCACTATCGCGGTTTTTGGGAAGAATACGCCATTTCGTTCTAAGGTCAAATAATACAACATAGCTGTCGCAAAAGGTCAAAAAGTTTTTTTCTTTTTTTGTGAGTTACAAGGAAAAAAGCTAAAAATAAAAAAAAACGCTCGTTTTTTTTTTTTTTTTTTTCCTGAATGACTTTTTCTTTTAAAGTTCTTATAAGCTATTGTTATACATATAGAATAAAATATAGTTCAAAACAAAATAAAATGAATTAAGGTCAAATACAGTGACATCCGTAACGTTGCATTTTGAAATTCAATTCCTTCTAAAAACGAATGAATTTGTGAATTTTTTATCATTAAATAGGTGTGTTAAAGTAAATATGTATGTATAACTACGATAAGTATTTATCAAATTTAGAAACTAAGAGCTACTGAACATAATTATAGTTTATTTGTCTATTGACAACTTTTAGATTATTTATATTTTTTTATAAGACCGTCTTAGTACTTTTCGCCTAAAACACAGGATTACCTAGTTCAGGCACGTAAATCTTAGGATTTTTTTTTTTTTACATTTTTGTTACGAGCAATATTCCTGTGCTAGTCTCAAGTCGCATTTTTGAGTTTTTAGGGGAAAAAAAATAAAAACGAAAATCTGAAAAAAAAATACGCGATATCCGGAGGTGATTTTCCAAAAATAAAAACTGTAAAATATGCGCCCAAAGATGCTCTATCAAAATATAAAAGTGTTTAAAATAAAAAAGGGTTGGAAATGGTCACGTGGGTGTTTTACTCGTGCATTATAAATGCATCCCTTGATCGATAAATACCATAAACAGCAGAGGGTTTTTTTTTTTTGGTCAATTGAAACACTGTGCCTAGTAGACTAGATTTGTTGCCCATTTTCTAATTTGTTAAGTGTACATGGTAGTTGTTGAAAGGCCTACATTGTCCTCCCATACCTAATAACAGTTATTTGAAAATATTGTAAAAGCCAATTATTTTTAAAAGAGTAACCGTGGAGTTTCCTGCCAGCACATCTCCATAGGAAACAACCAATTGGAACCGTGCACCTAGCTTCTGACGTTTCATGAGTGCCCAAGATAGATTTATGTGAAATAAACTATTTTTAATAAAGAGAAATATTTTTTTTTATTGTATGTTTGTTTGTAATGGATAAACTCAAAATTTATTAACTAATAAAATAAAATAAAACACCTACAGAAAGCTAGATTATCAGCGAGTAACATGGTATGTATTTTAATAATCGGGCTATCAAATGCAAAAATAGTTTTACAAATTCCACTGATAGTTCCAGAAATTAGCACGTTCAAATGAAAAAAGCAATTCTTCTGCTTTATTATATTAATGTAGATTATATTTTACTGTTTAGTTTTTTATTCCCCTAGTGACTTACTATGTCTGTGTGTGTGTCCGTGTTATCATAGACGGTGCTATCAGAATATATCTCATTAAGCTCAAGTAGGAGCCTTTTGCTCTCGCACAGGTATTTTTTAGTTATAAATGTTCCTTTTTGCACCCAATTGCAAATTATAAACCAAAAGAAAATTAATGGGTCCCACTTGCAACTAAGCTTAATGCGGGTATTTAACTTAAGCTTACAGCTCATAATATAGTATGTTGAACCGAAATAGAGTTTACTTTGTTTATAGTATATTTTAATTTTGTTTTCTATTCTCAATCTTTATTCGGTCTTTATAGTGCGTAACTTTTAAATAGTCTTTTTTTAATGGTTTGTATTGCCTGTGCAATTTTTTTTTTGTTCTTCCTTTAATTATACAAAGGTAAGAAAAAATAATCATTTATTTGTTCAAACATGAGTACAATACATACAACTCAAATTGTCAGCATACTCGTACAAGAGATGTTAAAAGTAGCCGGCCAAATGAGCCGCTTACCTTTAATAGCCGCATTTCCCAGCGTACTAACAGTAAATTCATCGTCGTTAAAATCGTTGCATTCTATGTCACTGACGTGTGACGCGTCGTCATTCGCCTGTGCTTTGTTCACCACTTCCAATGCGCCGGATTGAAGCAGCGAGTGGAGGGAATCATCGCAGATTGATTTGATGTCCGAAGGGCTGTGAATTTGAAAGCTTTTTTATTAAACCCTAATTACCGCCAATGGTGGTCAAAATTTGCACATCATTGTTTTAGCAGCATGTTTTTGTGTTGTGGGACATATGGATGGCAATATTGTCTGTAGTTGCGGCCACTCGCGCGAGCCGCAGATTACTCGCGTATCATCTCCCGTGACAGCTAGCAGCGTGCAGCCCAACAAGCTCGTCAGCTCTCTGCGCGTGCGGGCCAGGCGCAGCGCCACGCCGCTGAGCAGCAGCGCGGCGGCGCCCGGCCGCAGGCGGCTGCGCGAGCCGCAGATTACTCACGTATCATCTCCCGTGACAGCTAGCAGCGTGCAGCCCAACAAGCTCGTCAGCTCTCTGCGCGTGCGGGCCAGGCGCAGCGCCACGCCGCTGAGCAGCAGCGCGGCGGCGCCCGGCCGCAGGCGGCTGCGCGAGCCGCAGATTACTCACGTATCATCTCCCGTGACAGCTAGCAGCGTGCAGCCCAACAAGCTCGTCAGCTCTCTGCGCGTGCGGGCCAGGCGCAGCGCCACGCCGCTGAGCAGCAGCGCGGCGGCGCCCGGCCGCAGGCGGCTGCGCGAGCCGCAGATTAATCACGTATCATCTCCCGTGACAGCTAGCAGCGTGCAGCCCAACAAGCTCGTCAGCTCTCTGCGCGTGCGGGCCAGGCGCAGCGCCACGCCGCTGAGCAGCAGCGCGGCGGCGCCCGGCCGCAGGCGGCTGCGCGAGCCGCAGATTACTCACGTATCATCTCCCGTGACAGCTAGCAGCGTGCAGCCCAACAAGCTCGTCAGCTCTCTGCGCGTGCGGGCCAGGCGCAGCGCCACGCCGCTGAGCAGCAGCGCGGCGGCGCCCGGCCGCAGGCGGCTGCGCGAGCCGCAGATTACTCACGTATCATCTCCCGTGACAGCTAGCAGCGTGCAGCCCAACAAGCTCGTCAGCTCTCTGCGCGTGCGGGCCAGGCGCAGCGCCACGCCGCTGAGCAGCAGCGCGGCGGCGCCCGGCCGCAGGCGGCTGCGCGAGCCGCAGATTACTCACGTATCATCTCCCGTGACAGCTAGCAGCGTGCAGCCCAACAAGCTCGTCAGCTCTCTGCGCGTGCGGGCCAGGCGCAGCGCCACGCCGCTGAGCAGCAGCGCGGCGGCGCCCGGCCGCAGGCGGCTGCGCGAGCCGCAGATTACTCACGTATCATCTCCCGTGACAGCTAGCAGCGTGCAGCCCAACAAGCTCGTCAGCTCTCTGCGCGTGCGGGCCAGGCGCAGCGCCACGCCGCTGAGCAGCAGCGCGGCGGCGCCCGGCCGCAGGCGGCTGCGCGAGCCGCAGATTACTCACGTATCATCTCCCGTGACAGCTAGCAGCGTGCAGCCCAACAAGCCCGTCAGCTCTCTGCGCGTGCGGGCCAGGCGCAGCGCCACGCCGCTGAGCAGCAGCGCGGCGGCGCCCGGCCGCAGGCG
This sequence comes from Dryobota labecula, assembly GCA_947523025.1. Lineage (NCBI taxonomy): Eukaryota > Metazoa > Arthropoda > Insecta > Lepidoptera > Noctuidae > Dryobota > Dryobota labecula. The sequence continues at coordinate 2,578,871 of OX383287.1, forward strand.
GCTGCGCGAGCCGCAGATTACTCACGTATCATCTCCCGTGACAGCTAGCAGCGTGCAGCCCAACAAGCTCGTCAGCTCTCTGCGCGTGCGGGCCAGGCGCAGCGCCACGCCGCTGAGCAGCAGCGCGGCGGCGCCCGGCCGCAGGCGGCTGCGCGAGCCGCAGATTACTCACGTATCATCTCCCGTGACAGCTAGCAGCGTGCAGCCCAACAAGCTCGTCAGCTCTCTGCGCGTGCGGGCCAGGCGCAGCGCCACGCCGCTGAGCAGCAGCGCGGCGGCGCCCGGCCGCAGGCGGCTGCGCGAGCCGCAGATTACTCACGTATCATCTCCCGTGACAGCTAGCAGCGTGCAGCCCAACAAGCTCGTCAGCTCTCTGCGCGTGCGGGCCAGGCGCAGCGCCACGCCGCTGAGCAGCAGCGCGGCGGCGCCCGGCCGCAGGCGGCTGCGCGAGCCGCAGATTACTCACGTATCATCTCCCGTGACAGCTAGCAGCGTGCAGCCCAACAAGCTCGTCAGCTCTCTGCGCGTGCGGGCCAGGCGCAGCGCCACGCCGCTGAGCAGCAGCGCGGCGGCGCCCGGCCGCAGGCGGCTGCGCGCGGCCGCGATGCCGCCGCCCAGGACTGTCTGTAGTTGCGGCCACTCGCGCGAGCCGCAGATTACTATGCTTTCTCCTACGTTTATTTTTTTGAATTTATTTAACTATGAATATAAAAAAAAATGACAATAAAATCAAAAAAGGTTTATATTCTGAGTTTTATTCGGCCTTTCTTCTCAGAGTAGTCAGATAGGAAACGCCAACCTCATCTAGTTTTCAGAATAAATATGATTGACGTGTGAAAGTGTTTGTACCTTAGAATAATAACTAAAGCAGTTATTATTCTAAGGTTTGTACAAACCTACTTTACAGAAATAAAATCGTTTATCATTAATACATTTAATAATAATAATAATAACCCCACCGCCGTATCTCTACGTTGACGTCGTGGTGGGGCTTGCGCGCTCCGAACTCTGGGTCTGTGTCGGTAGAGTTTACTTTACCGGAACATGTCTAGGGTGAGGAGCCAGACCAAGAGAGATACAGAAACCCGCAGGGCAGCATGTGGCGAGCTGTTGGGCAGTTGCGACCCCACGGACCCTATCTCCCGGGAGAAGTCATGTTCCTCATCTCTAGCTTGCCTTTATTGGCCGGCTGGAGTGAACACTGACGAGGAACTGAGCTCTCACCTCATTCTTGCCTTTATTGGCCGGCTTGAGTGGAGATTCGCAAGAGCAAACGTGCTCGGAGGAAGGAAGTATTCCAGTAAGTGCTTGTAGGGATCTTGACCATCTTCCGGGCTCTGGGATTGTTCTGAGAGCCTTGGAATACCTCTCCACTCCTCGAGCACCTCAAGACATGTTGCCCCCTTGTCGCTACGTCACTATGTGCTAGCGACCGTTTTCGGGGGCCTATTATTGAGTGTGCAAGTCACCCCCTGCCATTTTATCCGTGTATATTAAAACATTGATCAGGCAGGGGCCATAGTCCATCCATAGTTTTTGGTAACCAGTCCATTTTAACCACCCAAACCCATAGTCCGATATCTTTGTTTCCATATCTTGCAATAGTCCTACACCAACCGGGGGTTGTCCTTGGGTGCACTTGCATAGTGCGTACAGGGATAATCGTCGGTTGGTGCCTCATTTAATTAAAAAGCGTCTAACGGGCCTCTGCGAGTTGGCTTCGGCCCCTCGTACGCCTTCCAAAGGTCCGGGACCCCAAGGTCCCGAGATATGTAAAAATATAAAAATAATAATAATAAAGTTTATTCATCAAAAGTAAAATTACAAAGAGATATATTCGGTGAGCCACAAACTAAGCGTTGCTTGTATCTTGTGGTTCTGGAGTATGAATTTAACTAAGTTAAAAAGGTAAAGTTACAATTTGAGAATGTTAGATAATTATAATAAATTAAAATAAAGAAATAAAATAAAGATTAGAGTTAACAATGGATTTGAGGTGTGGTGTGTGAGTTTGTGTGAGCAAGTGTGAATGAGGGTGCGGGTACATGTGTGTGTGTGTGTGTGTAAGTACTATATCAAGGCTTCGGTGTCATCGTATGATAATTTTAAAAGAGCTGAAGTTATTATTTTCTTACAGGTCGTGGTTGAGCAGTTCTTTAGGTCACACATTTTGCTAACTTTATTGTAAGTGTAGGGAAAGGAAAAATAGGTACAGCGTCTAGCGAGTTCTGATTTGGCATTTGGTATGGGTACTTTGAAGACACGCTTGTTTAATAGGTCGTTATAGTCGGGCCGTTTTTTTAATGTTGCGTGATATTTAAGTGTTGCTTGTAGTACGAATATTTGTCGTACCCTGAGGACTTGAAACTCATGGTAGACAAGGTCTGTGGGAAATCTGAAAGGTTTTTTTAGTGCAACCTTGATAAGTGCCCGTTGAGCCCTCTCTAGCGTTAAAAATTTGCTTTTACCAACGCGTCCCCAAATGCATATACAGTACTGTATGATTGACTGGCAGAGAGCGAAGTAGACCATTCGCAAAGTATCAATAGGTGTACAGTCACGGAGTTTTTTTTAAGACGTGTATTAGTTTTCGAACTCTGGAGGAAAGGGCATAAATGTGGGCTTTGTACGTTAAGTTGTTATCTATGGTTATTCCGAGATATTTAATCGTGTCAGTTCGTTTAAGGACTATGCATGAGCAGAGATGGTGTGAAACAATATTGTGTTCCTGTGGGCAGGAGTGTATTTTTAAGGTCATAGATTGAGAGGGACTGGAGGAGCTTGTTTTGGAGAAAGCAATATATTTACTTTTACTGGCATTTAATGTCAATAGGTTAGAGTCTAGGGATTGCGCTATCTGAGAGAGGCATTATTCCGTCAGTTGATACACTCGATTCCATGACGTGTCATGGATAACAATGGCTGTGTCGTCAGCGTAGGATATCACAGTAGCGTTTCTAAGTTGGAGATTTACTACGTCATTAACGTACAGCATAAACAACGTCGGACCAAGAGTACTACCTTGTGGAACACCAAACGTGATAGGAAGCGACATGCTTTGGTGATTGCCTATTTTACAATATTGATACCGCGATGTTAAGTAGCTTCGAAACCATTCTAGAGGTGTTCCTCTTATACCTATTGCCTCGAGTTTCTTTAAAAGCAGTCCAAAAGATACAGTGTCGAATGCTTTTGCTAAATCTAGAAAAACATCAATACAGCATTCTCTATTTTCTATGTGGTGGGAGACTTGATTAGTCAAAAGTGAAACCGCGTCATCGGTGGATCTGCCGCGGCGAAATCCGAACTGCCTATCTGAGGCAATGTTGTGCTTCTCTACAAAATTTATCAGTCTTAAGTTTACAATTTTTTCTAAAATTTTAGAGACTATACTCAGCAGGGCGATAGGTCTATAGTTTTCTGGCATGTCTTTGGAACCACTTTTGTAGATAGGGGAAACTGCAGCAATTTTCCAGGAATCGGGAAAGACACCTGATTCTAAACTTAAATTAAAGATGTGCGTAAGTGGCTTAATTATACTTTCTCTTGAATTTATGAGAAATGGCGCGGTTATTTGGTCTGGCCCTGGTGCGCTGTCTATTTTCAAGTTACGTATTATGTTGGACACTTCTTCTTCGTCAGTGGGATGCAGATAGAAAGATTGTGAGATAGAGTTAGTAGCTATGTTTGATTCTATTAATGAATGATGAGTGGTTGAAAGTTTGTCTAGGATCTTGGCTGCATGTTTTTCCCCGACAGATACGAAATGTTTATTGCAATTGTCAAGTGCTAAGGTTGGTGAAATACTGGACGCAATTAGGTCAGATGACGAGTTTTTTGCATTTTTGGTTCCACATATATTTTTTATAGTTTTCCAAAGCTTTTTAGGGTTTTTCTGGTTTCCTTCAATTTCTTGTCTGTTATGTAAGTTTCTGAGTTTTCGAAGAAGTGTGTACACCAAGTTCCTGTATCTGGTGTAAATTAGTTGTTTTGTGAGATCTTCAGGGTTGGCTTTACAATCAAGATGAAGTTTGTCGCGTTGTCTCATGCACCTAATTAAACCAGGAGTAACCCAGGGTTGAATGTTAGCCATTCTACGACTTATTTTAACAATTTGTTTATGTTTTTCAACGGCGCGTGAGATAATGTCGTTGAAGTAGTTTAAAGCAGTGTTTACACAAGATGAGCTAGTAACTGGATCCCAGTTTGTATTAGTGATCTCACCAGCTACAGCAGTCCAGTCAGTTTTGACTCTCCAGCGTTTAGTGTTATTAGTGCGTTCAGGTTTAAAGGGGACACAACATAAGACTAGGTCGTGATCAGTAATGGATAAAACTACAGAAACTTTAAATTCCTCACCCGCGCTTTCTGCTGCTTTACTTAGAAAGAATGTAAAGGCATGCCCTTTGGAGTTCAGGTTTCAACACACAAACCCCCAGGCTGTTATAAAAGCTTTTAAAGATCTTAAAATTAAATCAACAGAAGATCTTTGGGGAATGTCTGTAAAAGTCTGTAGGTCTATTATCGAAACCATTGCGCCCTATTTAGCTTTCATATTTAACACCAGTGTAGACCAAGGAGTCTTTCCAGATCTCATGAAACACAGTAAAGTAGTTCCATTGTTCAAATCCGGTGATAGTAAGGAACCTAACAACTATAGGCCTGTGTCAATTCTTCCAGTTCTCAGTAAGGTGTTTGAAAAGTTGATACTCAATCAAATGTTACGTCACTTTAATAAAAACTCCATCTTTCATGAACAACAGTATGGTTTCACCAAGGGGCGTTGTACAACTGACGCCGGTGTCACCCTAATAAAGAACATTTTTAACGCTTGGGAAGAAGCACAAGATGCCATTGGAATCTTTTGCGACCTCTCTAAGGCGTTCGATTGCGTAAACCATGAGACACTTCTGCTGAAACTGGAGCACTACGGAATTAAGAATACCGCTCTTGATTTACTTAGATCATACCTGACGGATAGGAAGGTTAAAGTTCAGGTAAACGGCGTAAACTCATTAGGGTCTGAAATGAAAATGGGCGTTCCGCAAGGTTCGATATTGGGTCCATTCCTCTTTTTAGTTTACATTAACGACTTACCCCAATTACTTCAAAATCAACCGCAGATGGTGTTATTTGCAGATGACACATCATTGATTTTTAAAATAGATCGACGGTCACAAAAACTTGACGACGTGAATAACTCTATTCTTCAGGTCCAAAATTGGTTTACTGTAAATAATTTGGTACTAAATAATAAAAAAACCAAATGCATTCGATTTAAGTTACCTAATGTTAGAAGTAGCGAATGTGACATCATATTGAACGGAGAAAAACTGGAATTTATTAATCAAACGGTTTTCCTAGGAATCACGCTAGATGAGAAATTACAATGGGGACCTCATATAACATCTCTTGCGGGGCGGCTAAGCTCGGCCGCGTATGCTGTTCGAAAGATAAGACAGTTAACAGATATAGAAACCGCGCGTTTAGTTTATTTTAGCTACTTCCATAGCATTATGTCGTATGGCATTTTACTGTGGGGTCGGGCTGCCGACATTGAATCCATTTTTATTTTACAAAAGAGGGCTGTCAGAGCCATTTATAATCTACATCGCCGCGAATCTCTTAGAGAACTATTTAAAACGATTAATATAATGACGGTACCTTGCCAATTCATTTATGAAAATATTATGTATGTAAGAAAAAATCTACATATTTTTAATAAAATCAGTGATAGGCATAATTTTAATACTAGAAATAAAGATAAAATAGATCAACCATTTTTCAGATTATCTAAGGTACATACATCTTTTATGGGGTACTGTGTTAAATGTTACAATAAAATACCTTCTGATATATTACAATTAAATGAAAGAAAATTTAAAACTCATATTAAAAGTACACTTTGTAAACAAGCATATTACAAATTAGAGGATTATATCCAATATAAGAATACTTGGAAACATGCTGGTCCTGCTCCATAGGACAATTTAGAGTCTAGACAAAATCAAACTGGTTGCTAATTTAACTGTATAATTTATAATTTTTATGATATTAATTTTATTTTCTGTGATTAATATTTTAACTCACACACTGACTTATTATATGTCGATTTTATTTTTTATTTTTTTGGGAAATCATATACAATGTTTGTAAATATGTGAGCACCATGTACCTATCGCATTTATTAATTTTTCTGTTATTACTTCACTTTTCATTATTTTTACCAATTGTGGTAAGTAATTTTGATGAATTTTTTTTATATTTTTTATTTTTTTATTCTAGGTACGTAGTCTTCACCTATAAATATTAATTAATGTATACAAACTATTGTTAACATTTTAAAAGAGTAAGTATGGAGTTTCTTGCCCATTCTTCTCCATACATAACTACATTTTGGAAGGCGCAACTAGAATCAATTAACTATTCATGTAATTTTTGACGTTCAAAAGTGCATCTTCGTGCCTATTTGAAATAAATTATTTGACTTTGACTTTGATAAGTTACAAATGAGACCAAACGGTATTGCTGGTGATTTAATAAATATATGGTCAATACAAGCTCCGCATCTTGTTGGTAGAGTAATAGCAGGAGATAAACCGTGTGAGGCCATGAGACAAGCGTAGTTAGAAACTTGGTTATTACTAAGGTTGTTTATGTTTAAGTTAATATCGCCAGCCACAATTAGTGTTTGTTCGTTTTTAACATCGAATAAGTTGCTGTCAAGGGAATTAAGAACATTGACACTTCACTTTGAACTTTTTCATATAAAGTTACGTGTTAAGTGATGTAATCCTTCTAATATAAATGTGAAAGTTTGTATGTTTGGAAAACCATGAAAACGACAACGATACTATGAAAAAACATTTAAAAATTTCACAGCCACCATCTTGAATTTTCATTTTGTCCCCACTATCGACTCTAGCACCCTCGAAAACCATCAAAACGACACCCATGATGGAAATTTGAACATTTTTGCAGCGGCCATCTTGGATATTAATTTATGGGTGGTAAAACCATTTTTTTATTAGACGCACATTTAAAAATTAAAAAATGGTCCGCCATCCCATTTGACGACCAACTCTACCACCGCATGCGCTCAATGGTCAATCAAATAGCGCGCGCTTGGATTCCTGTTACACACTTCCGTCCCTTTTCACGAAATCACTCCCATAGAAAGCGACAGGAAAGATGTTTCACATCAATAACTAAAGCACACAACACAGAAAATGAACAAGCAACATGCGCAATGTTACCTGTGTCACAGACGCCCGCGCGGCCGGCCCGGCCTACCATCTGGCGGTAGGCGCCGAGCGTGAGGAAGTCGCGGCCCACCTGCGGCGCGCGGATGATGACGCGCGCGGCCGGCAGGTTCACGCCAGCCGCGAGCGTCGACGTGCAGCAGAGCACTGATATAGCACCTGACCTAGGAATCATTACCGAATCATCTGTTCACTTTATGACAAACTAGCTTCTGTCCGTGACTTCGTTCGCGTGGAAGTCGTAAGACACCACAATATACTAAAATACCATCCAACATTTTAATAAAACTTCCTTGAATACTACGTTTGTAGTTTTGGTCACAGCAGTCAAAATATACAGTCAGGACTGGTAACGCGAGAGCTAGCGACGTAAAGTTCCATGTTCTACCGTTAAGGGTTTGGTTTCCGCACTTAGTCCTTCAGGTGGACCAATGTATGTACATGGGCCAGAAGTTCATTACGTCTCCCGGTCTGTTTAGAACATCTGTGAAAGATCTGGGTGCCCCAAGGGTGTCTGTTCTAATCTGGGCGACGCCTGTGCATTCAAAGAGCACTTGTCCCGTGATGATCCCCGTCAACAGGCGCAGGCCGGTCCTGTCCAGGGGTAATAAACGCCTGGTTAGCCTACTATCCAGGAATGGCATAGCCTGCCTGGACTGTCTGCAGCCCGGTGTCGAGGTCCACCAGCTCTTTTCTAGTGAATTATTAAAGGCCCGCGTTCCTGCATATACTCTAATGGCACAACATTGACACATTGAATGTTTCTTATTGTGATTCTTACAGATTATTCCTGACGAACACCTATCACTTATCACTAATATAATATTACAGTACATAGTAATTGTAAACACATGGAATTTCTCAGTAACAGTCACCTAACCATAGATATTTATTTGGGTTGGCTTTAGTATCGTGCGGCACGCGGAGGGGGTTAAAAAGGGTTAAAGCTAGTAGGGTTTGGGTCCCCGATTGTAACGCTATCACTCTTATTACAAGGTAATGCATATTTTTCGAGAAATTAATGAAAAATGTTTCTAACCTCAAATCAGTTTTATAGCGAAAACGGAACGTTAAAATGGGCGATTGACAACTAAATCTGTTCCACATATTGTCTATGGTGCAAAATTACGTGAAAAGTTGGCAAAATGGAACGTAATAAAAAAGATATTAATGTTATTGTGTCACTGTCATTGTTCATGTTCATTCCGTTCACAGACTACTTGAGTACTTACTTGGACTTGGGGCACCCCGAGTCGGATAGTTTAGGTTAGAAGGGTATGGCGGGGTCGAATGAGCGAGCGAAGCGAGCGAATAGACCCCGCCATACCCTTCGTGGTTATTTTTTTTTAAACCACTCAGTAGTAGGAGCCCCGCGTAGCGGGGCTCCGTCTACCGCCCTTCCCTCGACTGTGCTACATTGAGCGCTTTTTATGCGACTATAAAATGTTTTGAGGTTAGGTTACATTTATTAGTTTTTCTCAAGAACGGTGTGTTGCCTTTACGTGAAAGTGGTGTCAGGGCAGACGGGCACCTCCTCATTTCCACTTCCAACTCAAATTTTAACCCTACTACGCCTTTTTAAGCGACTATAGTGTTTTGAGGTTAGGTTACATTTATCGGTTTTTTTCAGGAATGGTGCATTACCTTTTAATGGGAGTGGTACCAGGGGGCAAGAGGGGACCCCCCCTTTCCTCCCCCCCAACCCCCTCCCCCTACGCGTGCCGCACGATACTAAATTTTACCCATTTATTTTTATCGTAACCTCATACGACAGAAGAGGTCTAACTTAATTACACTCCCGGAAACCTGAATTGAGCCACCCTGCATATTTTTGTTGAAAGATTTCTATCTTTTTAAATAATGGTAGTAAAAATCAAAAGAAAAAAAGTGTTTTAAAGCCAGTCACTCACTATCATTTTCGTTTGCCATTGTTTAAATTTGCAATCGCAAAAACTAAAAAAAAAACAGTTTAATTGCAATAAGTCATCTTTTCGCGTTTCTCTGGGGCAAAATGAACGTTGAATTTTTGAAGAAAACAGTGGTATACACAGAGAAAAATATTTAAAACGGCCGTCATGCGGTTTGGCATAGAATTATAGAGGTATGAGGAACAGGGTGTAAAGTTCACTCATCTTCTATTGAAAAGGGAAGATCCTCCTACCAGATGGGTGTCGTGTCTGGTGGGCAACTGTCCGACGGTTGATGTCGGGATTTTGTATATATGCTAGTCACGCGGTAAACTCTGATTGCGCGATGCAGGATTGTGACGTCAAGTCTTTGATGCGTAGTTCGCATGTGGCGTTGTAGATTTAACTAATGACCACAGAATTAACTAATGCCACTATGACGTGCTGTGGAATGTTCTCTCATGCTTCCAAAATTGCAGGTAGTCTTGAACAATAGGGATGATGACATTAAAAAAAATTGTCCGTCATGTAGATTATAAAAAAATATTTGACACCTATTTTTTCTTTTCTTACGTAATCAAAACATTACGGCGATACATTGAGTTCAAATGTGGCATGAATTCACTGCTTGCTAGATTTTATACGTAGATGTGACGTAACGAACCCCCACTCCCCAAGTTTAATGTGTTACGCCAAAATCATTGTAGTGTTTTCCGCCAAAATCATTATCACGCACAAAAATTTAATCCTAAACAAGAAGCACAAAAAATATAAATTCTTAGGAATCGAAATCAGATTTGCATTGCTTTGTTGAAAGTTGACTGAAAAAGCATAATATGTCATGACTGACTGCTTAGATCCATAAAGGTATAATAATCATCTGTAAATGTAACGAAGCAACAAAATACGATCTAGAGGAATGTGGCCGTTTTTCTTTAGCTCGAATTTTGTTGCTTCGTGTCTCAATATGAAACTTTACAAAAGGTATTAGAAAATTCTAGACTTACCGAGGTTGCTGATTATTACTGACAATATTTTTTTAAAGGAGTGGCGCTAGTGGACCTGTGAGCGCCCTCTTAACCTATATACTACTGCCATGATTTTTTCACATATCCAAAATCAATCATTTAGCTGGCAGGGGAAGATGGAGGGATACTTGACTTTAGCAAAAAAAACTCTTTAAAGTTTAATATTACCCAAACGGATCCCTGACTCGAAAAATGGTGCAAGGGAGGTACAATTTTTATTTTCAGGATTTTATTTTACTCCTTTGTCGGCGTGATAAATATGTATATCTGCCAAATTACAGCGTTCAGCTGAGCTCAGACGCGGACAGACAGACGGACATGGCGAAACTATAAGGATTCTTTGTTTACTACGGAACCCTAACAATTACGAACCCCAGAACGATGTTCTAAATTCGTTTAGCGCTAAACGTTTGCGTGTGGTACAAGCGTACTTTAATAAATAAATGACCTACCTATAAGCCTGTTCCAGCAGAGATCGCTCATCGCTAGCTAGCCCCGCGTGATGAAAAGCGATGCCGTAGCGCACCGCCAGCGCTAAATCAGCGTTCGCCCCCTCCGCCCTTAAAGCGCTTTCAAGCGCTTGACGCTCAGCTTTCTTGTGGGATATCATCTCCCTAAACGCATAGTCTTAGAGATTAAACATTCAAAAGCAGCATCAAAAATATTCGCGAATAGAACGTTTAAAATTATCAGAACAACACAGGAGTGTTTCCGAAAAACAATACATGACAATATTGTTAATCTAACAAGAATTTAACAACACAGACTGTAGTCTAGTGTCGTCTTGATATTTTTGACGTTGAATGTACAGTCAACTGCACATCAGTGGTAACACTTGCACTAGGAAAACCACCCTTATAGGTACGCTAATTTTAATTTCGTCTGGCAGCCTTGACGGATCCCTTAAAATAACTTGGGATCCGCAACTGCGGATGTGAGCCACAAAAAATTCGCATCCGAAACTGCGTCCGCGATGTAAAAAAATCTGTAACATCCCTAATTTCAACCGTTACTACTTATATGCGGTTGAATGTACAGCCGTATTCACATAATGTTTTTTACCAAAACTGCGTTTAAAATGTCGGAACTTTATTTATACGTATTTCAATAAACATTGTCTACCAACCGTCTCTGTAACTTGCATAGTAACGCGGCGACGTTCTCACAGTTGCGCTTTGTAGAACAGAACACCAGACAGCTACCTTTAGGCACCACCTCGGAGACCAGACCTCCGAGAAGATCAGGATCTAGTGTCGTTGCAGCTGCTGAGTACTGCAAATAAAACTGTTAGAAGCCACCAGCTGACTTGTCATCAGCTGGTGTTAAACAGCAAGGGTGCGTTTTTTGGCGCTGTATGTTGCGAATATACATAGACTTTAAAAACTGCTGATTGCTAGCCCAATTTATATACCTAAATGATTTATACATTTAAACTTTTGAGATCAGAAAGGAACACCCAAGTAACACAGACATGCTGAATAAAGTTTGAGTAATAGCAATTGGCAAATATTTACAGCTATTAGCTCCATAACGTGTGAGTAAAGGCTATTGAAATAGCCAAACTCCGAATAATATTCTCTTTCGGCCTTTATAACTCTTGAAGCTTAGTAAAAGTTGTATTAAGTTGACCATTTTTCTTCAAGCTTAGTAATAACTTCTATACCGCATATAACACAGATGTTATTAAGCCTAAAGCATTACAGATGATTTTAATTTGAAAAAGAGTGCCTGGGACAGAGTTTATCTGTATAATGGTATAAGTAGCTGAATAAACGTACCTAGTAATCTTATACTAAAATACAAACTTTACTCACTTATTGCTTATGAAACCACTATATGCTGTAAAATTGTGTTCTCGGCAGCTGTCTTCTGAAAAATGGTGTAGTTAATGTCTATTAAAAAGCTTGATTTTGAATAACCACTTTTATTTTATCTTCAAGTCACATATAGTTCCACATTTTATGAATTATTCAGCTACTGTCTAAAAGTGTTTTCTGGGGTCTATAAAGAGCATATTTCGGTATAATGGAAATGAAGTCATAGTTTATAGCTAACTAACACAGATGGAGGCTGAATGATGTATTTTTATTCTGCAAGTACAATATTTAAACAAGTTATACAGAGTATTTCTGGGTAGTAATTGAATTAGGGTCGTTTATTCTAGTGTTATTCAGATATTTGTACTGCCAGATCACTATTTCTCAAATAAAACTTTAATAATTAGAAAGGCGTGACTGTGATTCAGAGATATGCTCTAAAATACCTGAAACCCCTAAACCTTTATTACTCTACATGTAAGTAATCTTTTTTTTTTCCATACTAAAAATGAAAAATTCCATAAAAAACACGTCGCGGCTGCGCATGCGCGCCTCCGGCTCTAAAAAAAATCATGGGCAAACAAGTACAAGATTGCGAAGCCAAAAGAAAAAAAAATACCACGTGGAGTCACGATTGTCAAATTCGATTTAGTTGTGTCAAACTTATTTTTAAATTTAGATAATTTTGTTTGCAGAATAGCTTTAAGATTCTCATAGCCAAAAGTAAGGAATTTTAGTAATAGTTTAGTTAGTTTAGTTCGGTGTACAAGAGAATCGGCACCATTATGTATATCAATTGCCTCATTTTAGTAATTAATTACAGTTAAAAATACAATATATAATTAATTTAATGATTTTTAAAAGATAAGCATTAGCTGTTTTATCCTAAATATATTGTGACTTCTAAAAGCCTTTACTTATGTCTTATTTACTACCACTAAACTTGATTATCTAAGCGGCGCGTGAAAAATGTTGAGATAATTCATATGCTATTCACGATAAAACTATTTGCGCAGTAATATTTAACGTATATCAGGGTTATAATACATAATAACACCGTTCACCTCGTTATTGATATTTATTCAATGCAGGTAAACTATTAAGTATCAGAACAAAGACATTCTGCAAGATTAAACGCCACTTTTTTCTACTTTACAACATAACTCTTAATTTTGTTTGAAAAGTATTACGCAAATGAACTTAATTCTGAATAATTTCTGAATATCAATATCGATATACATTTGTCTGAATAAATATGAAATAACAGCTCTATAAAAGAGATGTCAGCTTTTTCTCAGATGTTACTAAGCTAAGTGGGCCATTATTAAGCTATTACCCAGACTTTAAATCGCTGTTATACAGACTAAGGCATTTAAAACTGTGCCCAAATTGCTTGATTAACAGTTGAATAGACGTTTAGTCAGACATTATCCAGACAATAGTTTCAGCTTATAGTTTCGCGGATCGCTATTATTCAAACTTTATTCAGCATGACTGTGTTACTTGGGCATGATTAATATTGTCGTAAGGTAAAAGGTCAGCAAAGACGTTTTCGTAAATTATGCGAAGGTAAAAAGGAAGAAGTAAATTAAATTGAAAACCAGTATATAGGTCGCACAAGTAAGTAATGTTATATCGGATAGTTCAAATACTAGATGCCGATTCCCTTGTTCACAAAATAAAATAAATTTAAGTTCAGTGCATCTTTTTCTTTCTATTACATTAAGAAAAGGACAGAAGATAAATTTTAGTTTAGTCCTGTTAAATTAATCAGCGCTTGACGTAAATTGACGTAATTTTAGTTGGCAAGTTTTTAATCACGTCTAAACTTGTATGGAGTATTGACAGGCGCTGATTAATTTGACAGGACTAAACTAAAATTTATCTTCCGTCCTTTTCTTAATTAAATAGAAAGAAAAAGATGCACCAAACATAAATTTAGTTTATTTTGTGTACAAGAGAATCGGCACCATTGACGTCTAAAAACAAACCATGTCTGCATTTAGGTGAACCGTTAACAGCTTGATATAATCTCGTTTTTTTTTTTGGGATTCACTTACATCATACTTTAGCTCTCTATCCGGCACGACCTCGACCTTCTCCCCCCACACGATGCGATGCAGTACATCTCCCAACTTCACGTACTCCTTCAGCTCCACCGGACGGAACTGACGTTGGAACACGTCAGCCCGCAGGAAGCGCGCGATCTCGTGCAGATTGCCTATTGTGGCTGACATGCCGACTATCTGGATGTCCTCTGAACGATAAAAGAGTTTTTATAAGATTACTAGCTGCTACCCGCGGCTTCACCGGCGTTGTTTTTTCTAAAATAAAAGTAGCCTGAGTTACTCCTTCAGCAGCTATCTGCCAGCGAAAGTCCCGTCAAAATCGGTCCAGCCATTTCGGCGATCAGCCGAAACAAACAGACAGACAGACCGATAGACAGACAAACATTTTATAAATTGTTTTTTTTGTTTTAATTACCGTAGGTATATACTTTCAAATGCATTTTGTAAACAGCCGTTATTTTGACATTAAAAACAGACACCAATTTTAATTATTGTTATAGATTATAGATAAAATGATACAACCTCAATTGTCGAATAAAAAATGTTTAATGTGATTTAAAATTATAATTTCGGATTTAAATAATCAATAATTCAAATAATCAACTTAACTTCTAATTGGCACTACAAATTTGTACATTTTTTGATCCATTTGTTTCCATTTCGACGACGATAGGTAGCATTTCCCTAGTTTTGTTTCAGTTCCATGTAATATGACCCATGGCTTATAATTGTGGGGGAATTTTACGAGAAAACATGGATGAAGATGAATAAAGCTGATTCAAAATCCTTAGAGATGGGAGTAAAACTTACGATTGGTAAATATAACAGTTGATAATAATGTTTCAAGCGTACCGCCGCGACCCTTCTCGCCAATTAAATGTAATTCATCTACCTAAAAAATAATACAAAATTCAATTTCATTAAATAAACTAGATGACCCAGTGAACGTCGTACATGAGACATAATTTAGTTTTTTTCGATTTTTCGGCTGTTCCTGTGGGGTTTTCCTAATTTTCTTTTTTCCTAAACAACACAAAACAAAACATAAAAAAAAAACAAATCAGTCGATCCATTTTCGAGTTTTTGCAAGAAACGCACAGCAATTGATTTTTATTTATATCGATCAAGTAAAGAAGGATGTGGCCTTGCTTAAAAAAATTTAGCATGTAATTGTATAGTAGGAATTTGCTAAGTAACTTTGTAGATGTGAAGTAAGCATTAAATCCCATGTCAACACTCCTTCCAAAAAAATGTGTCTATGTTCGAACCTGCAGTTATTTGAGAAATACTGTACCTTTCCAAAAAAATTGGTTAATGTGACCCATCTCCAGATAAGTTCCTGTTAACTTATCTGGAAGATTATGTGTAACTAATTTTGTCACATGTCTTATGAATAGTGTCTATTTGGAAGTAGTGGAGAAAACATGCCTTTATTTATTGATATATGCTTTATTGTACAGACGCCAGCACATCAAGCTACTACAATCTGTCAAATTTCTTTAATAGATTTTCAACTTTATCACTACAGTATAAGGTTCAAGGTTGATTGCGAAAATTTGACAGTTTCGGGTAGCTTGACCTGCTGGCGTCTGTACATCAGATTACACATGACAAAACAAAAGAAAAACATAAACACTATAAAATATACAATGGGCGGCCTTATTGCATACTGCGATCTCTTCCAGGCAACCTTGGCATGGATAGTGAATTTGTGGCCCTTAGTTAATTACAAATAAAAATCTTACCACAATCAATCCAATCTCATGAAGTCTGTCCAGCTCTATCAGACTCCTGACTAAGGCCAATCCCTTTTCAATGGTAGCTATATAAATACTGTTCATCCTTCGTCGCTTTTTGGGTGGTACATGACCCTTGCCTGCTGCATACTCTTCTACTAGAAATTCTAGTTGTACAGCAAAGGTTGATAAAGCCCATATCTGAGATTTAAAATAACATTATATATTTGCTCTTAATAAAATGGAGAATAAAAAAAGCTAGGTTTGTTGATATGTATATTCATATTTTTATTAGTGTTCCAAAATGATGTTTTGTTACATTTGAAGGTTGACACCACATTGAACGCGAAGAATAGCAATGCTAATTGGTAGTTTTCATTTGAATAATTAATAATATAATTAGACAGCCTTAAACTAGAAATAATATAGATAGAAAACAACTTATCATACTTCTTTATTGTAAGCCTTACTTTTATGAGTGTAGTAGTGTAGTTATTGTGATATTTAAGTACATTTGCAGATAAAATAATACATAAATTAGATAAGCGAAATGTTAGTATCTCATTCACAATCTCCTTTGATTGTAAGTTAAAACTTGTTACCATACCTAAAACAGGGCTTCCTCTCTCCTACACTTTTGCTGTGCCCTACAGGGCCTATAATGATCTAAATTATATATTTACCACCTAAGTTCACATTATGGTAAAGCAATAAAGATATTGAGTATGTTACTGGTACTTAGTTCGAGCTACTACCTTTTCCTGCACTATAGCCACAAACGGCAATATAAACAATGCATTCTTCTTCCTGTTAAGCACTTCCCTAAGCATCAGGACTTCGGCCACCAGGGTCTTGCCTCCACTTGTTGGTAGTGCGTAGATTAAATTCCTTCTCTCACGAACAGATTCCAGGTTCAGGCATTCTTCTTGCCATTCTAAAATTGCAATAGTTTATAGTACAGCATGGTCATAGACAAGTCATAAATGAGTAAAGAGTGTCATACTCACCATACAACTTCTCAATGTTCCGGTATGTTTTGAATAAACCCTTAGCAATCATTGGTAGACCATAAAAAGTATTAATGGGATTGACTACTGCTGCTGCTTTCTTTTTTGGTTCATTTACAATTTGATTGCGATGGACAAATTTTTCTACAGTATCTTCTTTGATATCAAGTAGAAAATAATTTCTAGTTTCAAACAAAGAACTCTTATTCTTCCTAACATCATCAAGGTTGCCAATTGACTGATTTATGAAATCAAAGCTCTTTTCTATTTTGTCCTTAAAACTTTTATCTACATGATTGAAATCAGATTGTTCTAATTTCGAATGAAACATATCTTCCGAAAAGTCTTCCATCACTTCTGGTTCAACTTGATTATTTGTAGTTTCATTATTTATTTCACAGATTTCGTTTATCTTATTGGTACATACGTTTAAAGACTCCCATTCGTTTCTAACTGAACTCTGTAATATATCAGGGGAGCATGGTTTTTCGTAAGATGAATTTGAATTGTTGTAGTCCGAATCGCAGATGCTTCGAAATTCTACTTGATTGCATGGTAGAAGCGGAGAATCACACCTATCTACTTCGGTGGGTCCATTATGGATATATGTAGAAGTGATTGGACTGCAATCTGTAAGTATATCACTATTCTGTGCAGCTTTACTTAAACTTGATCGAAATATTCTTCCTGTACCTAGTCGCCGGCGTTTCGGTGTCGAAGTATCCTTTATTTTACTTATAGAGTGCATTGCTACAGATTTTATATTTGATTTACGAAGGAATTGATCGTTAACACAATTTTTGTTAAGTTATTTACATGATATTTTAATGAAAAACACAAACCCAAACGTAAACATAACCAAACAACTTTTGACATTTCAAAATGGACTTCCCTGCATTCCGAATAGGGCCATAATCGCTCATAGCGCTCACATCAATAATACGTTCAGATTTAGAATATCACGATTATGACAACTGCGAGCTGTTTGACAGCGCTCACGGTGATAATACTATCCCTGCATTCCGAGTTGCGATAATATCGATATTCGCGTGCTAAAGCCCGTTGCGAGTTAGGTAGCGTGAGCGCGATAACGATGTCCCGTGAATCGTCATAGATGACGTCATGACATTCGCCATCTTGCGATAACTCCGACCATGCCTTTTAATATTATCGCCGTGAGCGCTGTCAAAAATGACAGTTGTGCTGTTTTGTTTTGAGTCGTATCGTTTCTAACGTGGCATTTTGAAAATTGTTCTTCTGGCTACAGTTGCTAACTAACCTAATAAGAAGAAATTTTTGGTGTATACACAGAGAAATACTCTAATATCATTTTGAAATTGAGTGAGCACCGTGAGCGCGTTCACGAGCGTTCCGAGTTGTTGACAGCCGTCGGCTGTCATAATCGTAATATCTAAATCGGAACGCATGTGAGACGATATGAGCGCTGTGAGCGATTATAGCCAATTCGAAAGGCGGCCTATAGGATATGGTCGCCGGTCGGCGTTATCGCAAGATGGGCATGTCATGACGACACAGTGTTGCCAACTCCAAAAGTTCAAAATATCGAATTCCGACGTCGAAATTATCGTTTTGTGGGCAAAATTATCGTACAAAATACAAAAACATAAAAAATAAATTGCGCTGAATTTTCCAACGCCAGATAATTTTATCGGAGGAATTTTCTACAGTTCTTTCTTATAAAAACTGTCAGACATCAATTTTATATCACGAATAAAATCGATTAAAAAACCAGCCCTAAATATTTATTTGAAATAAAAATTGATAGCAAACGTCAATGAGTTTTAAATTATGTAGCAGGGCTTGTTAACGTTACCAAATAACGAAATAATAACCGATACATAACGTTAAATTTCAATGTTATACCTACTAACGTTACAAAAATTTAACGTTACTTGATAACATTACCAGTAATATAACGTTAACAAAAATACGATAACTAACGTTAATTTAGCTACGTTGCCGTTCTGTGGGTAAGAATTGGCATATTCAGGCAACGTTTTGATCGGCACGGCATCAGAGGCGTGAGGGCGGGCTCCCGCCGCGCCGCACGCCTCAGGCCCCACTTCTTACATCTCACCCATTTAAAATAACGACAAAATTAATAGTCGCATAAATAACGTTAAATGATTAACGTTATTTTAATAATAACGTTAACTCTGTCAATACAAGGTAACGTTATGAAAATTTTCCGGTATTTAAAGCCCTACTATGTAGACTATAAGAAGTAGAAGTTTATGCCAAGTTTCACCACTAGTGGCGCTAGCAGCACAAACCGTAAACATGTTTTGTTAGTCTAGTTTTTTTTTTTTTTTTCTAGATAGAAGCAAATAGAAACAGGGTAAAACGCGGAGTTTCGGACGAAACGCAAGTGAAAGAAATGTGAGGGAGAGCGAGAGAAACCCTTACTGTGACATAAACTTACTTGTTGACATACGTGACATTGACATTTTGTTGATTTTTTAATAGCGTTTTTAATTTGTCTGAAAAATACATTTTGTTTAATGGAACTTTTTTGTCTTCAATACTCAAAATTATCGTACGTTAGACATTCACTATCGTACCATTGCCCAAATTATCGTGCGCCCCCATAATTATCGTGCGGGTTGGCAACACTGCAGACGACATCTATGACGATTCATGGCACGGAACATCGTTATCGCGCTCACGTCAATTCGGTACGCGTAAATGAACGCTCAAATCAATTACAGTACAATTCGGAACGCAGCCTTGATTCTCGTGCATGACACTGACAGTCATGACAGAAAGTTCGTTGTTTTTTTTTTTGTCGGATCTGCCAGCCTTCGCACTTTACTTACCCTCACGCAGGTAGCTAAATGAGTTCCAATAATTATTATAAAGTTTAGCTACATAATTTTGCCACTTTACAGTAATTTGATCATTTATTAGCTAGGCGTGTTAAGAAGAAATGAAATAAGGAAGGTGCCTGCCTGATCGGCAGCCGTCGGGGTGCCTTCTCATAGTATACCTTTTCTGTGTAGCCATCCATCAAACCTTTATCTCTTCTCCTTTGTATAACCGTATCCCTCTATTAACACCTCGGCCTCGGCTCGTATGGATCATCTATATATCTCATTAGGAGTCCTTGTATCTTTTTGAACATTAAAATACTGATAACACTTCGGTTACAAAACTGGTACGTTTAGAAATTAGTATATTTATTCTTAAAAAAGTATATAATCAAACATACCTATCCCTTCTTGATCTGATTGTAAACTTTTTGAGAATTAATTTACCTGATTTATGCTCAGAAGCACAAGTTAATACAAAATCAAATTTTTATTTCAGACCATGGGATTCATAGTGTTAGTATGAACTTAGCCTATGTTAGTCTACACAATAACATAATAATAAAATAATTTAAAAAATCCTATATTAATTGGCTACATAGACATGTGCACGCACATGTCTATCAGCCCAGAGCCTGATAAACGGTCCATCTACCTTGTCCGCCAGTGTAGCTAAGATACTGTTCGGGCTGCCCCTGTATCGCCGGAACATCGATGCAAACCGTTTGCGCATGATGGCATGAAAGTCATACCTGTCACGAGTAGCGCCATCTGGATTTCATGTTCCGTAACTAATCATATTATACATACCTACTAGTGGTGGGTCGTTGTCGAATTTTTGACGAACGAAACGCAACCGTTTTCCCGACGACGAAAACGGTTGCAAAAAACGGTCGTCGTTGCAACTGGTTTGAAGACGGACGACGAAACTTAATTGCGTTTTCGTCGAGTGAAATAGTTGCAGTTTCTTACAACTATCAACAGGTTTGATCGTCGCATCACGAACGACAGCATTGACAACTGGTAATACATTATCGACTGTATTTCATTGACATAAAGTTCACTTTCTATTGCAAGGACTGCTTTGTAAATGAACGGACGACGACGCGACGGACGAGACTGTTGATTGAGAGTTGACTCATTGCATTCTAGATTGTATTTTCATAGATGTAAAATAAAAAATCGCACTAAATAATCCGAAGACTGGTTTGTGCAACGAAGAATGTTTGAACCCAGGACGTAAAACGGTTTCATCGTCGCAGAACACAAAACGGTCTTTGAAAACGGTTCGTCGTCGCAACGCCCACTCCTAATACCTACCCTACCCTTCATTTTCATTTGTTTGTGTTTGATATTTCCCATAATTAAAGATTGATTGATTTAAAACCATGTTTGGTAGTGTGAACACACTACAATACTTAACTAATAGCGTCCAATACCGCAAAACTTAACTAATAGCGTCCAAATATCGCAAACAAACACAGAATTCAAGTCAGCCATCGCCTCACGGAAACACTCAACGCAAGGAAGGACGTACTGGCGAATCTGATGATGTACTCTTCAAGCCTTTACGGAACAGCAGACAGAGGCTCAAAGCAACGTATTAGCAGTAAAGAAAACAGCATAAACAACACGTAAACAATTTTGCGCACACGCAAATCGCAAAACGTATCGGCCATTTTCTATTGACAATTTCGAATTTTGACATTTGTGATTTTCTTTAGCAGTCGATTTATTAAATTGATGATCCAAAGAAGTATATTTGTTCCTATTTTATCTCTTTAAAATTAAAATAAATAATGAAAATAAATTAACTTTAGTAACTTTACCCCCCCCTGAAGTCATCTATTCGCTCTTCCGCAAACATGCCCGATACACTGCAGAACCGAGGCAGCCCCAACAATATCCTGAGCGCATTATTATATTAATAACTAGCTTCTGCCCGCGACTTCGCGTGAAATTTCGGCCCACCCATCGCGTCGCATTCGCATCCCGTCGCTCGCCCGCGCTAAATCTTCGTTATCGCTTAGCGTTCTTTCTGACTTCCGTTCTTTTCGCTTGGCTTCTAAGGATCGTAGCGTAGATATAATATAGCCTATAGCCTTCCTCGATAAATGGGCTATCCAACACTAAAATATTTTTTCAATTCGAACCAGTAGTCCCTGAGATTGGCGCGTTCAACCAAACAAACAAACTCTTCAGCTTTATCCTAAAATGTGAAACGTCATAGATATAACCTGGGATATGGAGAAGGACATAGGCTAATTTTTTACGCGATAACCGACATCTACGCGGGCGGAGCCGCGGGCAAAAGCTAGCAAATTATTTAGCTGACCCGCGCAACTTCGTCTGCGTCACCTACTCGTAAGAGAGAGAGTGGTTTAAGTAATGAATTTTCTACTTATTTTGTTGCGGAGTTATTTTAAAATTATGATATCTCCTAAGATTTTGATTGAAATCAAGTGACGTCAAGGACAATTTTGTTTACATTTAAATACTTGTGATTAATAACATATTTATTTGGATAAAGATTAATATTTTGTTGATAAAACTCCTTCGCAAATAATGCATTAATTTCGAACAAATTTGATTACCATAAAAAAAGGTCATAGTGAGTCAATCTTAAAAGATAGACATATGCTGACGCGGACTTTTTTTTTGAACTTTTAAAGAGGAACAATTCCATAATACATGATATTTGCGTATTCCAACCAGCAGTTCCTGAGATTAGCGCGTTCAAACAAACAAACAAACAAACTCTTCAGCTTTATATATTAGATAAACGCAGAGATAAAGCGTTGTAAGCCTTCTGCGTATACCTAACCCACAAGCTGCACGAGTAAAACGGCTGACAGTAGGCTCTGAAGAGCGTCAGTTTTACCTCGTCAGTGCACCGCGCAATCCTGCGGGCGAGCATATACCTTTTTCGGTTATTGCCTTCGTAGCATTGATATTTGTTGGATTTTCTTAGGTTTAACAAAGTGGGAAATAATTTCCAATTGTTTGTTTCTGCATTGAAAAAGTACCAATTTCTATATATACAATAAATAACTTGTCTGTTGCACTATATAAGTAGCTAAATAGGTATAGGTACTTGTAGTCTTACCTAACTAATCTATATAAATATAAAAATGAATCCCTATTTCCCTTGGTCACGGCATCACGCGTGAACGGCTGGACCGAATTCGCTAATTATTTTTTTGTTGTGTTTGTTATTGCCAGGAGAAGGTTCTTATGTAAGAAAAACTTAAGAAAGTTAAAAAAAATTTTTTTTAAAGAAAACAACCATATTTACATTCTTATTGTAATAATAAGTAGGTAACTCTATCTTCTAATGTAACTTTATGGCGTTTGACATAACGTGCCAGTCATCATTTGGTAGGTCTGAGAATAGATTTTATAAAAAAAAAAAAAAAAAATATTGAAGGTTTTAGTTAGGTAGGGTAGGGTAGGTAGGGTTGGTAGGGTAGGGTAGGGTAGGGTAGGTAGGTGGGTAGGGTAGGGTAGGGTAGGGTAGAATAGGGTAGGGTAGGTAGGTAGGGTAGGGTAGGGTAGATAGGTAGGTAGGGTAGGGTAGGGTAGGATAGGGTAAGGTAGGGTAGGGTAGGTAGGTAGTTTCCTATGCGCGTAGACAAACTGCCACAGTCAAATAGCTTTTGACAGAACGAAGTCTGTCGGGTCAGCTAGTATACATTATAATAAAAAAAACAAGCAAAGTAGGAGCAACTAATATGTTTAGAATTTGTAGTAAAAATGTATCAAAAGTTTTGAGCTGTTCCGGATAGTGGGAAATAATTTCCACCTTAATTATAATTTGCTTTGAAATACCGGATAATAGGAAATCATTTACCACTGCAAAACCACCATTCCCCCCCTCTTTATAGGAAAAGGAGTCTTTTTTTCGGAATCTCCATAACCCACTTACCTAAAAACCGTAACCAGATTTCAATTTTCAAAAAAAAAAAACATTGTTTGATTAAGCGTTATTACATTTTAAAACATCAAATGAATAATTTCCATTATAATGTTCCTAAAATTGGCAAGCATGAAGCAGAAAAATATTATTCTTCCTCTAAATGCTACCCAATTAGATCCTAAGTTGTTACTTAAAATCTTAATTCATAATTAATCAAGAATGGCACAATCTTTACAAATTAGCATAATTATTAAAAATTCGCGATAGAAAATCCCGCAAACAGTGAACGTTCAGTTGCACATTTGACATTTAGACCTCACTCTACACTTGCGCCTCTAGCGGCGAATTCAAGCGCGATAATCATATTTCAATTATTAATCATTCCAACTTCTTGGGGTCAAGCAGCGAGTTTTAAGCTTGTTCAAACGCAGCGTTTAACAAAGTTTGTCTGCGTTTTGCGTAGCGTTGAAAAAAGCAGGAAAAATTCCTGTTTATTTCCAATTATTATTCCGTTGTTGTTATTTTTTTATATTTTTTTTTTCAATGTTTCCTTCGTAGTTTCAAGAAAATTTGCTAGTAGGTATATATCGCCGCCTTACAACGAAAAGCAATTAAATCGAAATTTTAACGAAAATGACTTATGAATGCCAAAGTACTTAAAATTTTGTGTTCGCTGCTAGCTAATAAAATATGATAACCAATTATTTCAAGCATTTCCAAGGTTTGTTTTCAAAAACAAAACATTAAGCAGATTATGTGACAATTATTGAAAATTTCATTACAAAGCAGTAACTTTTTTAAATCTCAAGATCTCAATAGACATGTTTAAATAGAACATTTATCAATGTACTGATGCTATGAAGTAATAATACAATTTAATACTTACTACATAGTTATTTGTGCAACAAGAGAGCAAAGTCGTTATTTGCTGCGAGTGCTGATTTTGAATCCTGAGCAAGCAAAGGATTCAACGATTGAATCACGAGCGTAGTGAGTGATTCTAAATTTGAATCCTGAGTGTGGCGAGGGATTCAAAGGCACGAGATGAGATTTCCAGTGGAAGTTGAAAGGAAAAATATCACAGCTAAGTAGGCAAGTTACCGAGTAATAGTCGACCAACTTAAATTTGCAGTTGAAAAACATGTTCTCCCATACAATCTGTATGGGAGAACATGTTTTTCAATGACAATGTTAAGTTTGTTCTTGGGATAAATTCGTCCCAACTACGGAACCTTTCATTGTGCGTGGTCCGACACGGCCGGTTTTTTTAATTTTAAAAGCGCGTCAAACAAAATTTTTGTTTTAATTTATAGGTGGTAACCTATAAATTAAAATCCAAGGTGGCCGCTGCGAAAATTTTCTAATTCTTCATCATTGGTGTCGTTTTCATGGTTTACCAGATCAAAAAATCATTTCAAGTAATACCTGAATCTTTTTTTTTTTTTTTTTCAGGATACATAAAATGTTAAATTTGCTTATTACCACGGTGAGAGTCAGATGTTACACATCATATGAGACTACTATAAGGCTCGCTCGTTTTTAGGGTTCCGTAGTCAACAAGGAACCCTTATAGTTTCGCCATGTCCGTCCGTCCGTCCGTCTGTCCGTCTGTCCGTCCCCAGCTTAGCTTAGAGACGTAGTACTAGAAAGCTATAATTTGGCATGGATATAAATATTAATCACGCATTTTTTATGATATTTATTTTATTTTCTGTGATTAATATAAATTTAACTCTCACACTGACTTATTATATGTATTTTTTTTTTTTTTTGGAAAATCCTGTACAATGTTTGTAAATATGTGAGCACCATGTACCTATCGCTTTTATAAATTTTTCTGTCATTACTTCACTTTTCATTCTTTTTACCAATTGTGGTAAGTAGTTTTTACTTTTATTCTAGGTACATCGTCTTCACCTATAATTATTAATTAATGTATACAAACTATTGTTAACATTTTAAAAGAGTAAGTATGGAGTTTCTTGCCCATTCTTCTCCATACATAATCTACTACCTCTGGCACCCTAAACACAAGTTAAATCTTACTCTGGGTGCCAGAGTTCATATAAAACACTCTTTGTCTCTCTTTTTTTTTCTTTTTAGTAGTAACCCTGCATTTTGTTTTATTATGTGTTTTTATACAATTGAAGTAAATAAAAAAATATTATTATTTCCTTTATTCAAATAAATGTACATATAAATTATATTTTTAAATATTAGAATATAAAAAATATAAAAACATTTAAAAATATAAAAAATTGTAGCCCACCGGTATCGGGAACAGGGTCCAAGCTACCGGCGGTCAGGGCTCCAGAGAGAGGAACCTCCTAACAATGCGAGCCGTGTCCAGAAGTACCGCTCTCTGAATCAAGCCCTTGATCCAGCCGCCCAACGAGAGCCTCCTTAGATGTTGGTCGAGGCTCTTGGCAATTAAGCCATTGGCTGATACGACTATCGGTACAATGATCGCTGAATCCACATCCCACATGTCGACAACCTCGCGACCCAAGTCAAGATACTTGATTTGTTTATCTTTCTCGGCTTTCACGAGGTTCTCGTCATGTGGGACTGTTATGTCAATAATCATTGCGCGCCGCTCTATAAGATCCACCACCACTATATCAGGCTTATTGGCAACAATAGTCCTGTCAGTGATGATGGATCGATCCCAGTACAATGTGATATGTCCATTTTCGAGAACTGGGTCGGGCACATACCTGTAGTACGGCACTTCCGATTCCACTAGGTTGTATTTCAGAGCAAGTTGCTGATGGATAATCCTGGCTACAAGGTTGTGTCTATGCACGTATTCTTCGTTAGCTAGACGAGGACACCCGGAGATAATGTGTTGGATTGATTCTCCCGGACGGTGGCATGCCCGACAAATGTCAACCGTGCCATCCTTCACAATAAATCTCCGGTAATTGTTCGTCATGATAACTTCATCCATAATTGCACAGACAAAACCTTCGGTTTCCCCAAAGAGGTCACCGAAACGCAGCCAGGCTACGGACGCTAGCAGATCTACATCGGGTCCATGTAGGGCCCGGAAAAAGCGTCCGTGAAGCTCCTTACTCTGCCATACCTCCCTGCGATCGTTAGTGTCAAGCACTACAGGCTTGCGCCAGTTCTCTTTAGCCAAGGAGAGCGGGGTGAGGCCCTTGTCCACCGCGACCACATCTCGATGCATCCCCACGTCGGCTTTTAGAAAATATTCCCTGAGACTGCATATCTCGCGATTGTGGAGGGTCTTAACATTTAAAAAGCCTCGACCTCAACACTTACGCGGGATATACAGTCTCATTACCGATGACCTTGGGTGATGCATTCGATTTGCAGTCAGCAGCGTACGGACTCTCCTATCCAGGGTGTCGAGTTCGGTCTGAGTCCATTTGAGTATGCCGAAAGAGTACATCAAAACCGGCACGACCCAACCGTTGAAGGCGCGCACCTTGTTTCCGCCCGATAAAAGACTATTAAATACTT
This sequence comes from Dryobota labecula, assembly GCA_947523025.1. Taxonomy (NCBI): domain Eukaryota; kingdom Metazoa; phylum Arthropoda; class Insecta; order Lepidoptera; family Noctuidae; genus Dryobota; species Dryobota labecula. Next base: position 2,605,927 of record OX383287.1, read on the forward strand.
TATTCAGGCGGCCAAAGAAGCGTTCCTTCAACGATTGCTTCATGTCAGTAACATTGATGCCTAACGCTTCCGACATACCCAAATACTTATAGGTTTCGGATGCGGAGAGGGCTCTAAGGTTTATGAAATCCGAGAGTTCAGTTCCCACGGATTCCATAATCTCCCCTCGCTTTACATGCATGACCGCACATTTGTCCACACCAAATTCCATCCTGATGGCACTACTGAAAGTTTCAGTTACTTTCAGTAGCTCCATCAGTTGCAAATTGTTGCCCCTGATGGAGCAAAAGCTCTTTGCTCCATCAGGGGCAAAGAGTTTTAGGTCATCCATGTAGAGGAGGTGAGATATAACCTGACCACCTCTCCTCATCCGATAGCCTAGACCCGAACCCTCCAGCAATGTGCTTAGAGGATTCAAGGCTAAGCAGAACCAAAGTGGACTCAAACTATCACCCTGAAATATGCCTCGCTCGATCCTTATCGGCTCGCTATTCCTCTGGATATCTCGACATCCTGGATAGCGAAGGACCGTCCTCCATTGCCCCATACATGACATCAGGAAGGTGCGCAGAGTTGCATCTACTTTATACAACTCCAGCACCCTCATGAGCCATGTATGTGGTACCGAGTCATAGGCCTTCTTATAGTCTATCCAACATGTCGACAGATCCTTTTGGGGACGACGAACCTGTTGGCTAATGGCCATATCAATGAGGAGCAGTACCTTAGTACCGCGGGACCCGTTCCTACATCCATTTTGAGAGACAGACATGATGGAATTGGTGTCTACATGTTTGTTAAGTTTAGTTTTCAAAATGGATGTAAGAACTTTATAGACCGTCGGTAAACATGTGATCGGCCTATAATTTTTGGGTTCCGCGGTGCTACCTGATTTATGGAGTAGGTGGGTAACTCCTGTCGTTAGGAACTGGGGCAGCGAACCAGATTCCAAAGCTGTCTGGTACTGTGCCGCCAAGCGAGCATGCGACTTCTGAAAACATTTTATCCAGAAGTTGTGCAGCCCATCCGGCCCTGGAGACTTCCAATTAGGCAACGGACGAACTGCACGTGCTACATCTTGGGGGCAGATAGTAATAGCCCCCATTTCTGATATTGGATCGCATGCTCTCTCGACTTCCCTAGTCCAAACACCTTCGGTGTGACTGACAGGCACCGACCAGATACTGCGCCAGAAAGAACACATGGCATCATCATCCGGTAGGCGCGTGTCAGTCACACCTTGGGCTGGTCGCTCCCAATCCCTATAGACCCACCTTTCATCGTTCTGGAAGGTGCGATTCTGAGTGTATCGGCTCACTCGACGCTTATACCTACGAATACGGTTGGCCCATGCATACACTTTCTGCTTCAGGAAGTCGATGCGCTCTGTGACACGGGACGTATAGTCCTGAGGGCAGATATCAGTCCCTGAGAACGCCCGCCTCACAAAGCGCATCACTCTAGGGCGAGTATTGCCCTCCCTGAAGCAGATTAGTTTGCCGATGAGCGCTCTGGCCTCACCAATACGGCGTTCAATTCTGCACTGCCAAGCTGGTACGGCTAGTTTTGGTCGTGTAGCTCTGGAGTCAATAGCAAATTTGACGTGAGCTACACGACATGCCGCTACAGCTGCGCAGTACAAAATCGAATGAGTATCGGCGAGGTCTTCGCAGTCATCAAAATAATTTGACAACTGCGAATCCAGGACCGCCACCAGCGCCCTATTTTTGTTATGCATGGGCAAACGAGGTAATCGTGGTCTAAGTTCGGGCGACATGAACCGATATTCTCGAATCGCACCCTCCAAAGCACTCCTCAATTCCTCATTGTACTGGGTACTTACGTTTGTAGCCCTGTCATCACTCCCCTCGTCAGCATGGTTTAGGTTGGACTGTGATGATACTACAACAGTCTGCGACTGGGGGGTAACGACATGGCTACTCTGCATTTGAATTCGCAGGCGATCAAGTACAGTGTCATCCAACATATGATTATGCTGGATGACCCGCACCTGATCCCATAGTCGTTGTGCCGACACGTTGACAGCTGGTTCAAGCACCTGAAAAAGAGAGGGCATCCGAACACGGTACGCGGTCAGATTGTTTCCCCCCTCTGTAGCCCCATAGTATGAGCGCATGACGTTCTCGTTGATGGATTGTGTCCATTTCATGCGCTGCACACTTTCGCCGGCAGCTGGGACCCTATCAGAGGCCAGTGGGCCTCGAGGTCCTAAGCCGTCCGGCGGCCGGCGTCTTCCCCGTCGACGAGCAGGTGGTGGCCTCGTGGGCGGGGAGAAATATTCGTCGCTCGAGCTCGACGCAACTACCGCTGCTGGTATCGTCACAGCGTTTACAGTGAGGCTGGGTACCGGCGGCGGCGAGGCGGAGCTGAGCGACGAGTCCGGATGTAGTAGGCGTGCTCGACGTGCGGCTGATCTTGTCAACATATCGCTTCAATATTCATATTAGGTATTTTCTTGATTTTATCGGAGGTGACATGACAGAAGATGTCACTTCCTTTTCGGCAGTTTTTGATTCATGTCCAAATGCATTTTGCTCTTTTTCAGAATAAATGGTGTACTCGTATCAGGTTTAATTTGGGTTTGGTTTTAACACTTAAAGACTTTAAAACTGCGTCGAAAAATATATTAATACTGTAAAAATGATTAAAAATATGAAAATCAAATTTTCCGACGTTTTGTTGACGTTGGTGTTGCCAGCTTTTTAATTTTTTAATATTATTATCATTATTATACCTTTTGGAAGGCGCAACTAGACTCAATTAACTATTCATGTAATTTTTGACGTTCAAAAGTGCATCTTCGTGCCTATTTGAAATAAATGATTTGACTTTGACTTTGACAAAGTGGTAAAATAAAATCATGAAAAAAAAATATTTAGGGTACCTCCTGTATGTACATGTAAAGTGGGGATGTTTTTTTAGCCTACCTTATTGTGGTATTATCTTTCAAAAATATTACGGGTTTGTGAAAACAATTTTTCGATTAAGGGATCCGTTTCTGAAATATTAGGCTTTAAAATGCAAATTTTTCTTAGATAAAGCCAGCCCTGCCAGCTAAATGGTTGTACTTGAATATGTAAAAAAATCACAGTAATAGTATACACCGTGGCATTTTAGTCGTCTTACAAAGACAGCCCACTTCATGTATCCAATGAGTACTAATCATTCATGTATTTTTTAATTTTTTTTGAACATTTGAATTTTTATTTTTATTAATTATGACGTATGACATAGTTTAATGATTAGTAGTCATTGGATATATGAAGCAGGCTGTCTTTGTAAGACGACAAAAATGCCACGGTGTATATAACGAAGTTAATAGGAAAACTATCACCGCTAAGTAAGCTTTTCAAGTTTACGAGTAATAGTCAACCAACTTAAATTTGCAGTTGAAAAACATGTTCCCCCATACAATCTGTATAGGAGAGCATGTTCCACAACTACAATGTTAAGTTTGTTCTTGGGATAAATTCATCCCAACTACGGAACCCTTCATTGTGCGTGGTCCGACACGCACTTGGCCGGTTTTTTTAATGTAATTAGCCTACAAAAAGATTTTCGGGCTTTTACCTTTTCTAGTGCAGTAAACCTTGCTCCTTGCCAAATGTCATGAATTCATGATTCTAGGGCGACGGGAATTAAGTACCCTATTGGTTTTGTTTAGTATCAAAATATATCGCATGTCTCAGATGCTTGATTTTTTTAGAGCTCCAAGGGACCGTAGATCTATGTAGGTACTTATTTGATATTAATTTCAATTTGATACCTCCATGCATTCCTGAGAAAAAAGGTCTTAACAGACTGACAGACAGACAAACAGATGGACATCGAAGTGATCCTGTAAGGGTTCCGTTTTTTCCTTTTGATGTACGGAACCCTAAAAAACATCTTAAGTAAGTTTTAATTTCCAAAGCATGACAGCCATCCCGTCAAGCATAAGCCTATAATGTTCTCACTGCTGGGACACAGGCCTCCTCTCTGTGAGAGGGAAGAAAGAGAGGGTCGAAATCCACCACGCAGGCCCAGTGCGGGTTGGTGGATCCCGGAAAGCGAAGTCAATAAATTCTCAGTTGGTTGTATTCCCTACGTCACCACTGCGTTTCGTTCGGTCCGCGTGGGCCACACCCCCGCTTTGCCTTAACGTCTAGTTACGCGGCCAAATAGCAGAGCTCATAATAAATGCATAGGAACAATATGACTCCCCACCAAATGCCAATCTACCGGCAAGCTAAGCTAAAATATAAAAATGTAGCGATTCTATCGGTAAGCTTTTAGTCAGGCCTGCTCCTCTCCGCCGTCTTTGCCTTGACGACAGACCGGCGTCGGCTCATACTCACACACCCGTAAGTGAAGTTTACAGTTAAGACTAAGAAATCATACAATTCAGACAGTATGACTTAACATATTTATATAGCGATTAGGTAATCAGGAAGTACAGCGATTACCGCTGTCCTTTTTCTTCTTACGGCGAAAATGTAATTCCCACGCTGAAATCTGAATAAGTGACAGTGATGTTTGCGTATCACTCGAATGTCCCATTTTACAAGTTTTGAGTAACACTAAGTAGGCGCTGATAGGAGTTTCGACCATTGACCTTATACGAGCCTTGGTTGAGAATGACAACAGCCGGGTGCGGTAGTAGCAGCCCAGCAACTGAGGCAGGTTGACTTCCTCCCCCTGTGGCCGTTGCACCTGCAGGCGTGTACGCGGGCCGGCCTGGCCAGTCAGTTTCCCTTTAGAAACCGGAGCTGGCTCGCAATCGTCGGCTCAAAAATGACCGGCGCTAAATATAGCGGCGGGCGCAGGGGGGGCGAGTGCGCGCGGCCGCTGCGCCGCCCGCCGCCGGCCAGAGCCGCCCCGGTCGCCGCGGACTCCACATTCCAACGTCGCTGTGCTGCCGGTTCAAGAACCAGTGCCGTGACTGAGTGACCGTCTTCCACCCGTGCGACGTAAGTGCCGTGCCGTGAGAGTGCCAGTGACGGGCCCAGCGGGCATATAGTGTGTAGGATAATGGTGTTACCGGAGTCCTTGTGGATGTCCAGTTCGGAAACGTCGAAGATAAAAAGACGGCTCGTAAGGAGGCTGGTCTAAAAATACGCGCGCGATATGTGCCAAATGCGGACGGGCGCGGGCGTCGCCACGCTGAAATAGAAGCAACCGCCTTGTATAGTGCGCCGGATTACGTTACCGCCCGAGACTCGCGCGCAGCGAACGCGTAAAGTTTCAGCGAAAATCTCTACGTGGACGTATGAGAATCGCACTGAACGCACAATTTTAATTTCTGAGTGAAAAAAAACGCAAATTTTATAATCATACATACATTTACACTACACACTATACCTACCCGAAAACATAACTAACTATTTATTAAACTCAAAAATAATGTGACATTCTCACATTATTTTACAATGCCTCAAAATTACAAAGTTCTAACAGTTTTTGGAGGTTGATGTACTACCAGCATCATTAATCGATAAATGCCAGAATCATTAATGTAAAAATAATTACCTAACCCTGAATAAAATCATAACAAATTTCAGGGACAAAAAAATTACTTCCAAGTTAAAAAAAACCGGTTGCATATTTTTTATTTATAGTGTGTATTGATTAATTTTTTGCGCGATAGTTTATCTGACTTCACTTGCATCAATTCCATCTAACTGAGGATACTGTGGTTACATAGTTAATAGTTTAAGTAATTCGATTAACCGAAGCATTGAAAGTGACCATTGATTCTAAAGATAGAAAGCACATAGAAAAAATTTCAAGATCTATGAAAATAGAACTTTTTTAATAGTAACCAGATGACAGGTGTTACATTATTACACGACTTTCACATAGATATTGATAGATGGAAACATTATTTAGGTACACTGGTACACAAAAAAAAACTTAGCTGTAACTAAGTCGATTTTTTTAGGTACGCTATCTACTTATAACTTGGATGTTTTTAAAAGTTCCCAAGAATTGGAACTTAGTTATGAGGTCACAAAATGATTTGATTACTTACTTTTTTCTTAAACTCAACCGATATATTTTTTTAACTTTTATAAGGTTGTAGTACCGTCAATTTGCTATTTGTTTTTCTTTATCATAAATTTTTTCGTTTAAAGTTTTCTAACAGATATAGCAAGAAGGCTTATCAAATCAACAATATGACTTTAATTTGGAAGTTTTCTCGTTTGACCAAATCGATATACCTACCTACTTAAATAATGAATATCTGCGCGGGTTTCTCTTTCATCATCAAATATCTTAATTTTATTGTTGTGTTTTCCTTCGATACTAGAAACTATTAGAAAACTAATTCATGACCGAAAGCTATCTTGACCTCATTCCAAACTTACGTGTTGAAGGAAATCTAGTTCAATGGACTACGTTGAGAATTCTTATTCATTAAGTTTAATAGTATAAACACAGATATCAATACAATTTGAAAATCAAACATTTGAAATGAAAGTCTCTTTGACAAAACGAAGACAGGAAACAACTGAACACAAAAGGAATCATGAAAGCTTATTCGCGGAAAAATCTGTAAAAATTCAAGGCTCATCGAAATCCGAATCCTAGGCAACATTGAGTTGAACGCGAAATCCAATTTTACACTTTCTTTGAACAGTTGCCAGCACGTAGGTGTGCTAGAAGGCAGGAAAGATAAAACCGCTAAAAATAAAATGGACTTCATAAACAAAACGCACGCTTCCCGCGTTCACGTTTCGCGCCCACGCCATTTTTTAAATGTTGGCACAAAAGAAAAAGTTCGACGTTATTGATATTGCTATTGTCTATTTCGAGTTTATGTATGAGTTACGTGTTGGCTGACGGCAATTAGCTAAAAGGAAGCAGTGATTCACTCAACTTTGTTAGGAACCTACTTACAAATTAAAATTGTTATTAGCAATTAAAGTAGATTCTAACCACTTGTTTTTTTTTTTATTCGGGTGCAAAAGTTAAAACTGTCATTTAATCAATAGGAAAAACAATCGATTTGCAGACAAACGATGATAAAAATTACCTTTTTTCCTTTCAAAATCTTATCGGACAAGTAACATTCCAATTCCCAAGTGGAATTAACTGTATCAGTAACACTACCAGAAACTAGAGGAGCAAGTTGTAACAATCTGCACATAAAACAGAAGATAAATGTGTAGGTTTTAAATATTAAACGGTTATGTGCGGAACGTCAATAGTCTATTTTGGGAGCCAAATGTAAACACATGTGTATGCACTGATGAGAGATAAATCTGTACGTCGATAAATGTTAATAGATGCATCTATTGACGTGTTGCCAATATCTGCTGCGTTATGCTATGACGCCATGCGTCATGTAAACAGAATCGATAATGAGTTATCAACATTAGATCGAACTATTTATTGGTAATTTTGATAATTGGATGGGATGACTTGGCAATCTGACACTACAGCAGTTATGATCTTGCACTCAGCACGTTACTACTGAATTTGCCTCCGAGAGGTGCCAACGAACAATCAATCGTTCAACGAACCATTGACAACAATTGGCGTTTTGATAACCCGGAAAGAGATAACATCAAGTTCGCAAACCTGTGGAACATTTTGTTTCAAAATTAGCACCGGTTGGAAAGGAGCTCAGAACGTTTCATTCAACGTAACTTTTCTTCTTGTATTTCAGATTAAATAAACTACCACCATGTCTGACGAAGAAGAATACTCGTAAGTATTTAACACATAACACACCAACTGTCAGGATCTCAGGACGTAAGATGTTTCTTTGCTTACACAACACAACACAAACACAAATACATTTATAATTCACTCTTCCACACTACATGCAATCTGTCCCCTGTCGTCTGTAGTATAACCATGTATATTTTTTGTGCTAACTACAAAAAGACTGTCTGTTAGTCCTCGAATGTGTACGTTAACTCCATTACTATCTATTCCACAGTGGCTCCGAGGAGGAGGAAGTAGAAGAAGAAGTCCAAGAGACGTAAGTATGACATCTTGGCGGACAGTCTCTCCCGATTCCCGAAATTTGTTCTTTTAGAAACTGTTTGGTTTTGAAAACTTCAGCTTCTCTCGGCCTGATTTCTTACTTTGCCTTGGCGATTCTATCATTTTACAAAACTATTAGAACGGTGAAGTACACGTGGATGTACGTCGACAGCCTTACTTTTTTGGACATAAGCGTGAACTATTTGAGCATGATCGCAAGGTTTGATTCCCAGTTTCTTGGAACCCCCCCAGTCTCGGGCTTGTTGCACGCCCTCACCAAACCCTGTTCTCTCTTTTGTTGCAGGAAGTAAGTGGCGTGCCATTTTGGTTGATCCGGCACTCACAAATGCTTCGCTCGTTTTAGGCTAAGTTTAGATGGCGACCCTAACGCTTGTAGCGCTTATCTCATAGCTTTCGTTGCTTCCAGATATACAACTTACGCTAGGTGCTGCAGCGCTGCAAACCGTGCTTTCTAACATTGAAATCTTTCATATAACAAACCGAACCATGAGTTTGATGCTATCGGAAAGATCAGTGTAACGAGGACGAGTAAGTGCCTGATCTTTCCATGACATGTACAGAATGGAACTGTACCTACCAGAGTGTTGTCGAAGTTGTGAGTGAACATCAATTTGGCTTTAACCCCTATGCTTCTGGTTCTGTAAATCAAATGGAATATATACTTCTTCGCGGCTGCACAGTTTTTAATCGTGTTTTGTTTTTCTTTTCCCGTCGCTGCTCCTCTCGTCGTTGCAAACTGAAGACCCGCTCCTAAAGCAGAGTAAGTAAACTCTTGTTACGAACTGCCCTACCGCTTCGCTTCTAGCCACTGAAACTGTTTATGGCACTATGATTGATTGGCACAAAATTAACGAATTTTATACCAACTAGATATTTTGCTTAAGCAAAACGAAGTACGGTCCTTTCGACAAAATTCTAAAATGTTGATTACAACGGCTAGTGGCTTGTGATGCAGTGTTTGTATCGTGTATGCGCAGAATACACTAATTGTCACCGCTTCTTTGGTTACGAACAATGAATTTTGCAATACAGTAGAATATTGTAAAAGATAAGTAGAAGGCTGATTGTTGTTTTCTGTTTCTAGGAGTAGACCATCGATCGCGTAAGTTGCACCGCTCTCTGTGGTGTCACTAACTATAATCCAATCATTAACTGGACAAGGCGCGGGCGCATGTTTTTTACGATCGTTTCCCAAATTTATCGTATCCGACCAGATGATCGTTCGGCGAATGAACAACCGCACGCCGAAGTCGGTCGCTATTTTTATATCGGTTGGTAGGCGTTCTATTTTAGAAAACGGTACTGTGCTGCGCCCGCGCCATTCTGCAAAGAAACAAAATGTCGGTCAACGGGCGACTGCTCGAGTTGCCCCGACTTATTTTTGATTTATTGCATGAAAGTAATAACACGACATCAAAGCATGACTACCTTGTAATACATAATATAATATTGTCGTAATATGTGTATCTGTCCGTGTACCACAGTCATGGTAATTATATATGTTGTCATAAACCCACAACAAACAATAATATCATTTACAAATACCAAACTACACAACTATGAATATAAGTTGAACATAAAGCCCATATTAATTTATCTAAAATTTTATGTTATACGGTTTTAGAGAATGAGGGATTATAAATCGTATAACAATAATAATGTTAACAAATGAATAATATTGTCACGTAGTTGTTCAGTACACAAGTATTAAAGCTAAAACTTTAACAATATGTACAGTACCTGATGTCCCTGCTTACACAACGATATAAAGCGTAACAGCGGAAAACTTAACTTTAACGAGTTATCGTAAAACTCAATCACCGTAACAGAAGTTATATATGTATTGTGACCGTTATAACAACGGTTTCTAACATTAACACGAACTTATTTTATGACAACATAATTAATATGGGTATTCTGTATTTTCAGGGGTGAGGGAGACCCAGAATTCATCAAGGTAACTACAATGAATTCAGCTCTTCCACTAACTGATTTCGCATTGCATAAATTAAAGTAACCAAAACACATTGAAATCTTTCAACAAGATTGCATATTTGCACTAGACATGGTGCCAAGCTTTCATCAAATAACATTAATATTTGTAAACAGCGTCAAGACCAGAAGCGGTCGGACTTGGACGATCAGTTGAAGGAATACATCAACGAATGGCGCAAACAGCGGGCCAAGGAGGAAGATGAGCTCAAACGCCTCAAGGAGAAGCAGGCTAAGCGCAAGGTGAGGCTCGTTTACATAGACGATATGATAGTTGCAAAATGTTGCTGTTTATTTTTTATGATGGCTAAATTGAACGTTTGTATTTAATTACAGGTATCTCGCGCTGAAGAAGAGAAGCGCCTCGCCCAGAAGAAGAAGGAGGAGGAAGAAAGGAGAGTTCGCGAAGTTGAGGAAAAGAAACAACGCGACATCGAAGAGAAGAGGCAGCGACTCGAGGAGGCCGAGAAGAAACGCCAGGCTATGCTCCAGGCTATGAAAGACTCCAGCAAAGTCGGACCCAACTTCACCATCCAAAAGAAGAGTGATAACGTAAGTCAATCAAAATTACAGTTACACATTCCATCGAATAGGTTCTTCTGTACTTTTTCAAAAACATAACCGTATATTCTTTGATAAACACCCTTTTTATTTAAAGTTTAAACACATCTAATGTGTAAACAATTCAAATTGTAATTTGAGCTGTTCTGAGAATAAACATCGTCTGTTTAAATCATCAAACAAAATTAAATTTTCTGATTGTATATTTACAGTTCGGCCTTAGCAACGCTCAACTGGAACGTAACAAGACCAAGGAGCAGCTGGAAGAGGAGAAGAAGATCTCCCTTTCCATCCGCATCAAGCCCCTGAACATCGAGAACCTCGGCACCGAAAAGCTCAGACAGAAGGCCACAGAACTCTGGGAGTGCATCATCAAACTCGAGACAGAGAAATACGATCTTGAGGAGAGGCAAAAGAGGCAGGACTACGACGTAAGTATTGTGACAATTTTGAAGTAACTTAAAGTAATGAATTTTAGAGATATTATTAGAGCACTCATATTTTTTTACAGAGTTATATAGTTTTCAAGATTTCGTCACTTGTAAAGATTGTTAAAGATCAAATTAATAAAATGTAATAAAATTAAGGATTCAACATCTTTGCTAAAGTAGTTACATTTTTGTTTTGTTAACAGTTAAAAGAGCTCAAAGAAAGACAGAAGCAACAGTTGAGGCACAAGGCTCTAAAGAAGGGTCTCGACCCTGAAGCCCTCACAGGCAAGCACCCGGTAAGCATTACATTTACATTCATAATGAAGAATATGACTTCTTTTACATAGTTTGATGTAAGAGAAAGTTTCTAAAGTGATGCTTTATTTTCAGCCCAAAATCCAAGTAGCGTCCAAGTACGAGAGACGTGTCGACACAAGGTCCTACGACGACAAAAAGAAGTTGTTCGAGGGTGTAAGTATTCCTCACAGACACACAACCTTACAGCCATACCTACCACAGAATTATGAGATACTATGTAACGTCTGGAAATTAAAGACACATTAATTTCCGGAACACATTATTATTATCAAATCCTGCCCTACATAACTTGAGCTTCTGCCAAGATCTCGATCCAAGTCACTTTCACATCCATTTAATTTCCAGTCGTTACGTAGCAGCAATTAAAATGTTAAAACACGTCATCGAGGAAATTTCAGCCGCCTTAAAAGTAACACATACAAACAGAAAATAATTTGGTAACTTAACAGAACAAAGACTTCAAGAGACATCAGATCTAAAAACATATACATTGTGACACATTTACGAATGTGAAAATTGATATTGATGATGACATTTAAACGCAGGGTTTGGATACTCAATTGGCAGAGATTATGGATAAAATGTGGAACGCGAGGATGACCGAGTTCATGAATCGTACCAAAAGTAAGAGGCGAACGCAATGTTTGGCGTGTTCCCAAAGTGACCCCTCGACGCATGTCTTCACGGCATGTCCTGTTCCATTTGTAACCTAAATGTACCTATGTGTACTGTTGAAAAATTTGGAAGTGTGACTTTTTACTGCAGAACTTGATTCGATTAGTTTAGAAAATAATGAAACAATAGGTTAGTATCTGTAGTAAATCTCACGAGCCACATTATTTCGACAGTTAAAAATACATTTTCCAAGTTGGATAAGCCCCAGTCGTGTGTATCACCCATTGTACCACTGTCATTGTATTTACCCTGTGTTAACGATTCCTATAGGACCTTGAGAAACTGAACAAGGACTTCCTCGAGAAGGTGTGGCAAGAGAGGGCCGACCAGTTCGGTGGCAGGCAGAAGAGTAAGTATAATTGACAATTTAATTTTGCAGTTTATAAAACGGAAAACGTATGGACGTTTAGTTTGAATTTTAATTTGTCCATCTGCAAAGTTATGTTGGTGGAATGTGTATGTCCAATCCATCTGACATTGAAGACTGTGCACAAGTTTTTGACGATATCTTGTTGCATGTCTTTCGTCCTCCTGTGTAAATAACTGTTTGTTTGTAAACGATATTTAACTAAGAGCAAAACCTACTACTTGGAATAGATTTGTAGTTCTAGCTTTAGTGATGTCAACTGTGGTCTCTATACATGAGGATCTGGGTTCGACTCCCACTACGACCAAATAGTGAGAAACCAAAATTAGTGGAAATACGAATGATTTATAAAACTATCACTGCATTTAGGTGCAATTATACTAACTAGACTGTCTAGTTAGTATAATTAGACTTTTAACCGCCATTGGTGAACCGCCGATTGATTTAACGCAATAAGATGTAAAGACCATAGATTAAAACTTGTCTCAAATAGTCAACAGCATAATAGGCCAACAACAATATAATCCTGATACTAATATTTACTTAACAACAGCGAGGCTGCCCAAGTGGTTCGGCGAGAGGCCTGGCAAAAAGGGAGGCGGCGAATCCCCCGAAGGCGAGGAGGACGTAAAGGCCGAAGTTGAGGAAGACGACGAGCCCATATACGAACCTGAGCCCGAGGAGGAGGTCGTGGAAGAAGAGGAGGAAGAGGAAGAGGAGGAAGAAGAGGAGGAGGAGGAGGAGGAGGAGGAAGAGGAGGAAGAGGAATAAGTTAGTATTAAACCCAATTTGAACGTGATTCGTTTGAAAGTTGCCCACTAGTAGTTCCACAAGTTTGTTTGACCACCGAGCTAAAAGTAGAACTAGCGAAGCCACTACAAAAAATGGCTAGGTCTGTCCTTTATTCGTTTAATTTATTTTACCTCTGACAACCTTATAGCTACGACAATAAAGATCACTGTGATGCAAAATCAGAGGTGAAGTAACTGTGAAAGTAAGTAGTTGTTTTGCCAAAAAAAATGTTTTATTTCTTTTATTTAAACTTCACATCAGCCATTATTTCAACGAGTGCCAGAATTGATGTAAAAAGTCCCTTACTACTTACTTTTTTTATTTCTTAACACATTGACTGCCACCGCGGTCATCGGTGACCGCTAACAATAGTTTTTCTATTGTGTCTGTTGTCTGGCAGTCAAAGCCTTATAAACGTATTTAATCATTCGAAACTTTCTATTTGGAATATTATTTTTATTATTTAAAAATGTTGGGTACTCACTGGTAATGCTACTCGGGATTTATAAGATTTTTTTTTTGTTCCAGACGTACGCAGCACGATTGATCAGGGAAGCTAGATCGCCGACACTCACGGGTCGGGCAGTACTGTTTTGTAACCAATCCATTAACTTATTACTATTATAAATTATTTTTATTATTTATACTGTTGAATCATTCGTTACGGAACATGGACATTTTTTGCACTTAGAACGTCGTGAACAACTATGGCGTAACAATAAACTAATTTATTTCATAAGGCTGTCGAGTTTTTTATTTTACCTTCAAACAACGATGAGAATAGTCATCTTCTTTTCGAGTCGATGGTAAATGTTAATAATATATTATTATGTTAGATGAGTTGGGCGCAGGAGGTGGCCACGCGGCATTTTAGGTCCTCAGAATAGTCATCAGTATATATAAAACTGGCAGTGAAAATAAAGTAACATTTGTTTAGTCTGGAAACCGAATCTTGCATTACCACTTGGCTGATAGCCAGTCTAGTCATGATTAGGCATCCAAAAAAAGTATCGATACCGTAGCTATATTATTTTCCCTGCCCTGGTCCCATGTTTCATTCCATGGAAGGAACGCCCTAGGAGGACATATAGTGACCAAATTTTTTTTTTAAACGTTACCCCTCACTAGGAATTTCTCTTGCATTGTGGGTGCATTTCCAAACATTTAAACTTACATACACAAACAGCCAGACCCGGAACAACTACTCGTAGGTCATACAAATATTTGTTCCGTGCGGCAATTGAACCCGCGACACGCAGCGCAGCAGTCAATCGCTTAACCACTGCGCCAACCGTGCCGTCGTAATTGGTGATGTTCTTCAGAAAACTCAGGTGCGTAGTACTTGCAACCGGCGTGCGTGTATGACGAGCTACAAGTCGTAAGTTGCGACCGTTACCACTTGGCCACCACTGCAGTCGACTCTAGACGCTATAGTGAATGATAGTTGCCCCTTCCAAAAGGTCCAAAAGGTTATCGAGAAAAATGGGCAAGAAACTCTATACTTACTCTTTTAAAATGTTAACAATAGTTTGTATACTTTAATTAATAATTATAGGTGAAAACGGTGTAGGTACCTAGAATAAAAAATACTATACCACAATAGGTTAAAAGAATGAAAAGTGAAGTAATGACGGACAAATTAATAAATGCGATAGATAAATGGTGCTCACATATTTACAAACATTGTATATGATTTTCCCATGGTCACAATTGTTCAGTTTGATGGTCTGTACCAATCAATCTGCCTAGCCTTTTCTCAACTATGTTTGGGTCGGCTTCCATTCTAACCTCTGACCTCCACAACCCTGTTACTGGGTAATACTATACCCCTTGGTAAAACTTTCGAGCTTCTCATGACCCGTAACGACTGTCAAAGATCCACAAATTACAGCAGGGACGCACGGCTTAACGTGATTTCCGAGGCACGGAAGGGTCTTGGCATGTAAAGATGGTCACCCATCCACGGACCAACCGCGGCAAGCGTAGCTTAACCTGATCGACCGGCCCGTGCGGCTGTTATAACTTAGCCACTTAACCCTTTGATGGTCTGTACCACAGCCTAAATATGACCACATGTTCTGATACACGCTGTACAAAGACAAAATCAAGCAAACCCTGAGTTGCTTCGAAATGCGAATGTTACTAAATAACCTTCAAAACCGATATAGAAATAAGAGGTTTACAAATAAAAATATATAATTGTTAAATGGTATATTCAATACAATAAATCTATAATAATAAATGTTCGTTACAACTAAATAGCGTAATACAAAAGGACTAACTAACAACTACACAATGAGACACTTATTTCATCTACAATCCTTTGCATTCAAATACGTACAAATGAAAACATATAAATAAACAAATTAAATTATCTAAAGTTGCCTATACACTTACCCGCTTTTATCGATATCAACATTTCTCGACAGAGGAACGTTACTAATGTAGAAAATTCTATCGGATTTCATCGATCAAATTTTTTTTAACTAACGAAATTGGGCAAGTCTATAGGTACCATTATACAAATAATAGCATTATTCGAAAGAACAACTAAAGTCAAAATTAAAATGAGGAATCAAGACTTCAATAAAAAAAAATATTATCGTCTACCCACTGATATGTTCAAAATTAAGCTTAATGATAATTTTGGCAGACACACAATTCTGTGACAAGACAAATATCACAGGTTTTGTCATGTCTCTCATACAAAATGTCGACTTAGAAAAAGTGACATGTGTCTTGTTAATTGTGAGATAGCCAGCTGGAGGGGTTAAGACTCGACATAACCTACAGTAACACAGGTTTAAGTCTTCTTCTTCTGCCTGGCGTTACTAATCCCGGCGTTTGCCAGGCCTCGCCTACATAAAACATAAAAGTTTCAGTAAGTAACATAAATGCAAGGGCTTATAAAATAACTCAAACACAAATGAGGTTAGTTTCGTAGAATTTAATTATTATTATTGAACTAATTTTAATTTAATACATGGCAAGGAACTTAATAATACCCGGAAAATCTGAAAGACGAGATTTCAAAATCAAAAATATCGATATTCTACCTGATAATTTCATGAGACCTTGTATAGCGTTAACGAAACGAAATCACTTGTTTACGACTAATTTCCTTCCGAATCTACGCAAACGAATACAATCCTTAAAACTGTACTATACGGTCTAATTTAGCAACAGACTCTACTACAGTGATTCTAATTTTAAACATCTTTCGAACCGGGTTATTGGATGCGTAGGATGCAATGACGACTTTAAAGACTACATATCAAGATCTAATTTCGCGTACGGTCGCGTTCTAACACTGAGCACAGTAAGGTCTAAGATATCAACTTTAAAAACAAATTAAGATGGGCATAGCCACATGCATATTACTTTTTAAATTAAATGCTGAACGTATGATCTTTGTACAAGGCTAAACTTCTTCATGAGTTTTTTCTTCATAATATTATGGCATTTATGTCAAGCATTTGTTTATTCTGCGATTTGTCATTTCTCTAGCGACCGGCCTCAAGAAACAAAAACATGCAAGCAATAATAGACCTTAAACATTTTCCGTCCGCGACTGATCACCCTTTAATACTCATAACCTTTACGACTAATTTCGTGTCACAAAGTGTAGTTGTTAGACAGTCAGTACTATTATGGGGATATCTTACGCGGCGGGAATGGTGTTGGAAGCTGGCTTCTGTTGAGGAGTCTTGTGCATCATGTTGATCTTGTCTCCCAGACTTAGCGCCATGCCCTATAAGGGGATAAAATGTATGTGGTTAGTTGTATTAAAAAACATAAGATGCAGGCTAGTATTCTACGAAGAGATAAGGAGATAAGCAGAAAAAAAAACAAAATCAAATGCTATTTATTCAAATTAGGCTAAGAATCAGCACTTTTCGAACATCAAAATTACATAAGACGGTCCCTAAAACGCCCGCCCCCTTCACCACTTCCTAGTGCTTTAGCTCTGGGAAGAAGAGGTGGCGCAACAAGTCCAGCAGCACAGCTGTCTGTTCAGTCAGAAAAACTGATTCTACAATACAATAGTAGGTACGAGGGCGGCACTGAAAATTTCGGGAATCAAGGAAGAGACACAACATTACTATTTAAAAATGTATTTATTGCTTTTCGAAGTATTCTCCGCGAAATTTGACACATTTTTCCTTACGATGGAACCAATCATTGAAGCAACCATTCCATTCGGAAGTTGGGGTCTCCAAAATGGCCGTTTTGTAGGCGTCCACAGCTTCTTCAGGTGATGAAAATCTCTGTCCACGCAATTTATTCTTTATTTTAGGGAAAGTATAGAAATCATTAGGGCTTAGGTCGGGGCTGTACGGCGGATGGTCTAATAATTCTATGTTTTCTTGCTCTAAAAACTCTTTTGTTCTGTGCGCGGTGTGAGAACTCGCATCGTCGTGATGGAGGATGATGCGGCGGTTGCAGTTCTCTTTACGGAGTTCAGAAACGACCTGTGGCACACAAATGCTAGCATACCATTCTGCATTAACCGTTCTTTGTCCCTCAAGAGGAATAGTCGTAACATGGCCGGTTTTGGAGACAAACGTGGCCACCATTTTTTTTGCAACACTCCGTGAACGAACAATGTTTGTTGGCTTTAACTCATTTTCGAACACCCAAACTCGTGACTGGTTTTTTGTTTCGGGTTCGTACGCATATATCCAGGATTCGTCACCTGATACGATGTTGTATACAGCATTTGAGGATCCTGCGTGGAATCTTTCGAGAGTTCTGACGCACCAAGCAACGCGAGCCGCTTTTTGCTCTTCACAGAGCCAATGCGGTATCCATCGGGAAAACAACTTTTTTACACCTAATTGTTTATGCAAAATTATTTGTATTTGACTCATGCCAATGTCTAAAGTTGCCTGAATTTCGCGGTATGTCACATGTCGATCTTCCTCAATCAGCTTACGCACAGCATCAACGTTTTTTTGGGTGACTGCAGTTTTTGGACGACCTTGACGGGGATCATCACTGAGCTTGACACGGCCACGTTGAAATTCAGCAAACCAGCGATAAATTGTGGTTTTGGATGGGGCTTCATCACCAAATGCAGAAATCATCCGGTCAACACACTGTTTTTGTGTTAAACCACTTCGAAAGTCATAATAAATCATAGCTCTTGAGTTTTCTCGAGTCAATTCCATTTTCTCAACGACTCAACAAGTTTGACAAATTCTTGTGACAAGACCGAGAATCTTTTTAAAAATAAATAAATGGTATTCGATTTTTAAAACCAAGGAGTTTTCAATTAAAAAGATTTTAATATGACAGGAACAGTGGAAATATGCCATTCCCGATACTTTTAGTGCAGCCCTCGTATGCAAATTAATTAACATTAAGAGACACAGAACAAATTACAGACATTCATTACAGACAGAGAAAATTATTTGCCATTGTCAGCTAGCACACGCCAATATACAAGCAAATACAATTAAAACTATACTCAAACAAAAAACTAAAAAATGTAACAATACTTAATCTTAATAAATAAAACAAAGTCGGGTTATTTACGCCATCTATGTGCTGGACCGATTTTTATGAACTTGGATTTGTCGGATTTGTCTTCGCCCCGAATAGCAGAATAACGATTAAAATATGCAAATATTTAACAAACAAAAAAAATATATATGTAGAAAATTCACTCTCTCATACATTATGTACAGAACGGCTTTTTTGATGATATCTCGAGAACAGATTGGGGAACGGGGGAACTAGAAATTTCACGCGGACGAAGTCGCGGATAGAAGCTAGTACCTAAATAAAAGTCTCCTGGCATAAAGTGCCATTCCCTTCGTGTTTATTTTTTTTTTCCCGTCTTCCGTCGACAAGCCTTCTTTTGCTTTGGAAACAAATTTTACTTTGTGAATGTGAGAACGTTGTAGGCCTAGTAGACTGTAGTTTTGTTGACCATTTTCTACTTTGTTTAGTACCTGGTACTTGTTGAAAGGCCTACACTCCTCCACTACTCTTACTATTAACACTGTTATTTGAAAATATTGTAAAAGCCAATAATTTTTAAAAGAATAACCGTGGAGTTTCTTGCCGGCTCTTCTCCATAGGAAACGACCAATTGAAACCGTGCACCTAGCTTCTGACGTTTAATAAGTGCCCATGTAGGTTTATGTGAAATAAAATATTTTGATTTAGATTTTTTTAAATAATTTGTCATTAAGACAGCTAACTTCACCTAAGTGGGATTTTGACATGATAGATCGGCAGACGTGAACGTAAACGAAGCTAAAAGAGTATGTAACGATCGTAGCAGGTGGCGTTCTGTAATTTCTGCCTCGCCCATGGAAAGAAGGCGCGAACATAAGTACATAGTAAGAAAGTATAGAAGCAAGCTACATACCTGGCTCTTGGCCCGTATCCGCACATGTCCGACCACGGCAGAGTTGGGCTTGTGCAGCGGAGTCTCGATGCTGAGGTTGGCGAGCGCGTCTTCACCGAAGATGGAGCGCGCGTATAGGTTCGCTGCCATGAAGCCGCATTGGCCGGATAATGCCTGGTGACGACAAATTTAGTTAATAAATTCATTCATTCTTTAATCATTCATTCCTTTCAGCCGAAAGACGTTTACTGCTGGAAATGGGTCTCCTCGGAGCGCCGGCACTTCGACCGGTTCTGTGCTTCCCGCATCCAGCGGATTCCTGCGGCCTTCACAAGGTAATCGGTCCACCTTGTGGGAGGCCTTACTACGCTACGTCTTCGCCACTCCAGAATCTTTCGGCCCCAACGGCCATCTGTTCTGCGAGCAATGTGCCCTGCCCACTGCCACTTAAGTTTGGCAATTCTTCGGGCTATGTCGGTTACCTTGGTTCTCCTGCAAATCTCTTCATTTCTGATTCGATCACTTAGGGAAACTTCAAGCATATCCCTCTCTATTGCCGTTTGGGTGACTTTTAGCCTTCTAATAAGGCCCACTGCGAGCGACCACGTTTCAGTGCCATAGGTCATCACTGGCAACACGCACTGGTCAAAGACTTTCGTGTTGAGACACTGCGGTATGTGGGACGAGAGGATATTGCGTAGTTTCCCGAACGCTGCCCAGCCGAGTTGGATTCGACGATTGACGTCTTTCTCGAAGTCGGACCTACCTAACTGGACAGTTTGTCCTAGGTAAACATACTCGTCCACAACTTCTAGTGTAGTTAATAAATAACGGGTCTACAAAAGACGCTTAAATAAGTAAGACCGACGCAACCTGGGCAGCAGTTAGCACTGTTACTAACTTGCTGACTGGCTCCTATTTAGTACCAGGCCATGAGCAACAGCTATTTACATAAGAATAGCTACAGTGGTTTAGATTTTTCACATAATTCAATATTTGGACCTTATCAGCAATAATATCGTTCAATGCAATAATACAATGTGTTTTAAATAAAAATATCCAATTCGATTTTAGCTAAACTAGGCTTTTACAAAAAAATCTGGTGCAAAAACAGCAGGTGCAGTTTTCATCATAATAGCTCGACTTTTAGAAGTAGTGGTGGCTTAGCGGTAACAGCCGCGACTAACGAGTTGTAGTTCGTAGGTTCGAACCCTGACAGGCGCTTTACTAGTGAGGAAACCGGCATATCCTAGAAAAATTCGAAGATATGTGAGATCTACCAACCAACTGGGCCCGCGTGGTAGATTTCGACCCACTCCCTCTCACAGAGGAGGCCTTTGTCCCAGCAGTGGGAATATTATAGGCTGATTATGCTACTGTAGTTTCTTGTGTGCTTATACGAATAAAGATCACTGACGAGATAAAGAGATCTCTTTCTATCAGGAAGCCTAACAGAAGAAACAATGTTATGATGATGTTACCTTTTCAGGAGTGAGACACTTCATGTTGGTTGAAGACAGTAGGTGTTGTAGGTACTCGCGCAGATCTGTGATGTTCGTGTTCACCGACACCTGTACAATACACACACGTTACTATTCGAGCATGATATATTGGGTTGCAATCATTCAACTGTACTCCTAAGGTTCCGTACCTCAAAAGGAGAAAACGGAACCCTTATAGGATCACTCGTGTATCTGTCTGTCTGTCCGTCTGTCACAGCCAGTTTGCTCTGAATCAAGTTAAAATTTGGTACACAAATGAACTTCTGTGACCCAAACACGCGTCACATTTGAGGGGCAAATTAAAAAATAAAAATAAAAATTTTTGCTAACTGTACCATGTGACATATCAAAAGAAACTTTTTTTTTCCTGTGTCTTTAATCCTGTGCATTCTGAAGTTTGGCAACGTAGCAAATAGCTGTCGAATATTTTGCTTTCAAATTAATTAATGAACACATTGACTGCCACCGCGGTCACCGATGACCGCTAACAATAGTTTTTCTATTGTGTCTGTTGTCTGGCAGTCAAAGCCTTAATACATAATTACGATTTTCGATTTTTCGATTGTTTATTTGTTACACTTTCACGCTAAAACGGTTGAACGGATTTGGAAGAAATTTCGCACATTTTTAGACCATGACCTGTTAGGACATAGGATACTTTTTATCCCAACTACTACGACTTTTTATTGAGACTTATGCAGGTCAAACTGCAGGGCGCAGCTAGTTATAAAATAACGCTCTGTTTTATACTAACATTTTGAATAAATTGCAACAACAGTTATTGATATAACCTACCTATATATATATTTTGTGATATACCTTTGAATTGAAATTATAATGATGTCGTATCTCTTTGTATTTAACTGTGTGTACATAAATAATAAAATAAATAAATAATATAAAGTGAAAAGTTGCACAAACATCGACGCAGACATTTGTGTGTGCTTTTTACACCTTTAACTAAATATTCTGTGTCTATGTTTGTGCAACTTTACACTTTATATCAATAGATATAATTCCACTGTCTAATTTCCATCCATAATGAATTACCTTGTTCTCCCACTCGAACTCGGCCCACATCTGTCTGAAGTCGGCGTCGGTGCAGACAGCCGGCTGGATGTAGTCCACGATGTCGATGTGAATATCGTTCAGTACCACGACGCCGCGGTCCATTGAAGCTCCTGATACTTCGTATACTGTGGTGAAAGATATAAATCGTGAGTTAATATATAATACATAATATTATAAATTATAGATATGTAGATAGAATACTCTTTATTATGTAGACCAAAAAAATTACTGATATTAATGTAGAAAGGTTACATAGTCGCTTTTCATGTCTGTGTGACCGTGTCGTTGTGATTTTGATGCGGTTTTCACTATCATTTAGGAAATTTATTCCGGAATGTGTATAATCTATACGAATATTATAAAGAGGAAAGATTTTTTTTTGTTTGTTTCTTTGTATCGAATAAGCTCCGAAACTACTGGACCGATTTTAACCATTTTTTCACCAATAAAAAGCTTAATTATTAGGAAGTAAGAAAGGCTATATATATATTTTTTTTTTTTTAAATTGAAATCCTTAAGAAAATTGCAATAATGTAACCCAAAGTAGCAAAATTTTGCCTAACAACCACGGAATCGAAACTAACGCGGGTGAAACCGCGGGGAGAAGCTAGTACATTAATATTAACAAACATATAATAATAAAGGTAAGGTATTTAGTACAAGGCAGATGTGAGTGCGCCCGGCCGCTCCACCAGGCGCGGGTGGCTCAGCTAGAGTTGTATCGATCGTCGTACACTCACCGATGTTGCCAAAGATGATGCCGTTCTCGGTAGAGGCCACCTTGACGTGCGCCTTGATGGAGGCGTAGTCCCGCGGCGCCAGCACCACGGCTCCCGGCCGCTCCACCAGGCGCGGGTGGCTCAGCTAGAGTTGTATCGATCGTCGTACACTCACCGATGTTGCCAAAGATGATGCCGTTCTCGGTAGAGGCCACCTTGACGTGCGCCTTGATGGAGGCGTAGTCCCGCGGCGCCAGCACCACGGCTCCCGGCCGCTCCACCAGGCGCGGGTGGCTCAGCTAGAGTTGTATCGATCGTCGTACACTCACCGATGTTGCCAAAGATGATGCCGTTCTCGGTAGAGGCCACCTTGACGTGCGCCTTGATGGAGGCGTAGTCCCGCGGCGCCAGCACCACGGCTCCCGGCCGCTCCACCAGGCGCGGGTGGCTCAGCTAGAGTTGTATCGATCGTCGTACACTCACCGATGTTGCCAAAGATGATGCCGTTCTCGGTAGAGGCCACCTTGACGTGCGCCTTGATGGAGGCGTAGTCCCGCGGCGCCAGCACCACGGCTCCCGGCCGCTCCACCAGGCGCGGGTGGCTCAGCTAGAGTTGTATCGATCGTCGTACACTCACCGATGTTGCCAAAGATGATGCCGTTCTCGGTAGAGGCCACCTTGACGTGCGCCTTGATGGAGGCGTAGTCCCGCGGCGCCAGCACCACGGCTCCCGGCCGCTCCACCAGGCGCGGGTGGCTCAGCTAGAGTTGTATCGATCGTCGTACACTCACCGATGTTGCCAAAGATGATGCCGTTCTCGGTAGAGGCCACCTTGACGTGCGCCTTGATGGAGGCGTAGTCCCGCGGCGCCAGCACCACGGCTCCCGGCCGCTCCACCAGGCGCGGGTGGCTCAGCTAGAGTTGTATCGATCGTCGTACACTCACCGATGTTGCCAAAGATGATGCCGTTCTCGGTAGAGGCCACCTTGACGTGCGCCTTGATGGAGGCGTAGTCCCGCGGCGCCAGCACCACGGCTCCCGGCCGCTCCACCAGGCGCGGGTGGCTCAGCTAGAGTTGTATCGATCGTCGTACACTCACCGATGTTGCCAAAGATGATGCCGTTCTCGGTAGAGGCCACCTTGACGTGCGCCTTGATGGAGGCGTAGTCCCGCGGCGCCAGCACCACGGCTCCCGACCGCTCCACCAGGCGCGGGTGGCTCAGCTAGAGTTGTATCGATCGTCGTACACTCACCGATGTTGCCAAAGATGATGCCGTTCTCGGTAGAGGCCACCTTGACGTGCGCCTTGATGGAGGCGTAGTCCCGCGGCGCCAGCACCACGGCTCCCGGCCGCTCCACCAGGCGCGGGTGGCTCAGCTAGAGTTGTATCGATCGTCGTACACTCACCGATGTTGCCAAAGATGATGCCGTTCTCGGTAGAGGCCACCTTGACGTGCGCCTTGATGGAGGCGTAGTCCCGCGGCGCCAGCACCACGGCTCCCGGCCGCTCCACCAGGCGCGGGTGGCTCAGCTAGAGTTGTATCGATCGTCGTACACTCACCGATGTTGCCAAAGATGATGCCGTTCTCGGTAGAGGCCACCTTGACGTGCGCCTTGATGGAGGCGTAGTCCCGCGGCGCCAGCACCACGGCTCCCGGCCGCTCCACCAGGCGCGGGTGGCTCAGCTAGAGTTGTATCGATCGTCGTACACTCACCGATGTTGCCAAAGATGATGCCGTTCTCGGTAGAGGCCACCTTGACGTGCGCCTTGATGGAGGCGTAGTCCCGCGGCGCCAGCACCACGGCTCCCGGCCGCTCCACCAGGCGCGGGTGGCTCAGCTAGAGTTGTATCGATCGTCGTACACTCACCGATGTTGCCAAAGATGATGCCGTTCTCGGTAGAGGCCACCTTGACGTGCGCCTTGATGGAGGCGTAGTCCCGCGGCGCCAGCACCACGGCTCCCGGCCGCTCCACCAGGCGCGGGTGGCTCAGCTAGAGTTGTATCGATCGTCGTACACTCACCGATGTTGCCAAAGATGATGCCGTTCTCGGTAGAGGCCACCTTGACGTGCGCCTTGATGGAGGCGTAGTCCCGCGGCGCCAGCACCACGGCTCCCGGCCGCTCCACCAGGCGCGGGTGGCTCAGCTAGAGTTGTATCGATCGTCGTACACTCACCGATGTTGCCAAAGATGATGCCGTTCTCGGTAGAGGCCACCTTGACGTGCGCCTTGATGGAGGCGTAGTCCCGCGGCGCCAGCACCACGGCTCCCGGCCGCTCCACCAGGCGCAGGTCGCCCAGCGTGGCCAGCTCCACCGTGCAGTTCTGCAGCGTGTCGTCTGTACGAGACACGCCATTGCTTCATTGAAATAACGAGATTCGCAGGACACCAAACATGGCAACACGCTCAAAACCAATTTTGGAGTGATATAATATGATAGTGTGGGTCGCGAAACAGATTGCAGAAAATTATAAATAAATAGTGTACCGACGCAGCAGTGCGTGAGTTTTGCCTGGTCCAGACTAGTGTTTTTTAATTTCGCTATAAATTATAGACACGCTAAAGACTATAAATATATTTTTATAGCGCGTTAGATTATAAGCTATCATTATAACACGTTGTAACAAAAAGTCAGCCGCAAACTAAACGCAAAGAAGTTTTGTACCGCAATACGCTAAAAGGTATAATGAAGCGCGGTGATGTTACGAGGGCAGCACTGAAAATTTCGGGAATCAAGGAAGAGACACAACATTACTATTTAAAAATGTATTTATTGCTTTTCGAAGTATTCTCCGCGAAATTTGACACATTTTTCCTTACGATGGAACCAATCATTGAAGCAACCATTCCATTCGGAAGTTGGGGTCTCCAAAATGGCCGTTTTGTAGGCGTCCACAGCTTCTTCAGGTGATGAAAATCTCTGTCCACGTAATTTATTCTTTATTTTAGGGAAAGTATAGTAATCATTAGGGCTTAGGTCGGAGCTGTACGGCGAATGGTCTAATAATTCTATGTTTTCTTGCTCTAAAAACTCTTTTGTTCTGTGCGCGGTGTGAGAACTCGCATCGTCGTGATGGAGGATGATGCGGCGGTTGCAGTTCTCTTTACGGAGTTCAGAAACGACCTGTGGCAAACAAATGCTAGCATACCAATCTGCATTAACCGTTCTTTGTCCCTCAAGAGGAATAGTCGTAACATGGCCGGTTTTGGAGACAAACGTGGCCACCATTTTTTTTGCAACACTCCGTGAACGAACAATTTTTGTTGGCTTTAACTCATTTTCGAACACCCAAACTCGTGACTGGTTTTTTGTTTCGGGTTCGTACGCATATATCCACGATTCGTCACCTGATACGATGTTGCATACAGCATTTGAGGATCCTGCGTGGAATCTTTCGGGAGTTCTGACGCACCAAGTAACGCGAGCCGCTTTTTGCTCTTCACAGAGCGAATGCGGTATCCATCGGGAAAACAACTTTTTTACACCTAATTGTTCATGAAAGATTATTTGTATTTGACTCATGCCAATGTCTAAAGTTGCCTGAATTTCGCGGTATGTCACATGTCGATCTTCCTCAATCAGCTTACGCACAGCATCAACGTTTTCTTGAGTGACTGCAGTTTTTGGACGACCTTGACAGGGATGATCACTGAGCTTGACACGTCCACGTTGAAATTCAGCAAACCAGCGATAAATTGTGGTTTTGGATGGGGCTTCATCACCAAATGCAGAAATCATCCGGTCAACACACTGTTTTTGTGTTAAACCACTTCGAAAGTCATAATAAATCATCGCCCTTGAATTTTCTCAATTCCATTTTCTCAACGACTAAACAAGTTTGCACGGCACGCAAACTTAGAACAAAAAATTTCAACCGTATACTCTATGGTTGGAAGAATAGAATATGACAGGTCTCCTCGCCCCCTTCTATCACTCGTCTCCCCTCATAGACCCGATGCCAAAACTATAGACAATATACAAATTTCACTGTCAAATTAAGGCGACGGTTGTCGATGTTTTCGAATTTTTCGCTACCGCCAATGCAGTTTTGTTGTTGATCGAGTGAAGTCTGCGTTGATTAATTTCCGTATTTACCTATCCTCTCAGTGATTTTAAACTGTAATATTTTGCATCGGTAGTGCAAGATGTACAACAAGTGTTGTATCGAACATTGTGGTGCTAAACGAAAGGACGTTAAAATGCATCCGTTGCCTTGTAGTGAGATAAGACTCAAAAAGTGGCTTCTGAGCATTAACTGTGATTATTTGCGTAGCTTAAGCGCACAAGAACTTCAAAAACTATGTGTATGCCAGAAACTTTTTGAAAAAAGGTTCATCAGTGAGGAATTATCGGCTCAAAGTTGGTTCTTATCCAACATTGTTTTCGGCCGATGAAATTACCTCTGGAATACCAACAAAAGTTGACGAAGGTTCGCACGTATTTAGCGGTTAATAAATGTCTGCTAAACTTGTAAAATAAGTATATTCCATTATAACCCAGTCCAGTTTTCATAGCCAGCGTTATTGCTTTTTATAAAATGAGCTTCTAACAGGCTGTCCAACTTTACTAAATAATAATATGAGGTAATTATTGCAAATTTAATAAGGCTGACAGAAAACCTGCAAAACTAATGTGCGCTTTTATAATTTCCATTGTACATAAAATGTATGAATACAATTAGGTGTAAGTTATAACATTACCATGGATGGAAATTTAAAAGTGTCTTCCTATATTTCCTTAAATTATACTTCCCTGTATTATTGTGATGCTGTAATGTGGAGTGGATGTTCAGATAATATTGCCACGTAAGAAATTATAAAAGCGCAAATTGGCAAACAGAATTGATCACCGCTCTACCACCCATGTAAAATGAGCCTTTCCACATAGTTTATAGAAGAGTTTTTTTTTTTTCAGATGTTCGTCAAAATAATGATCATAATCATTCTCATTTGACTTCCTTTCTTGTGAAACACATAAAGAAGAAATTGAAAAGGCCTTCCTTGGCCATGGGTTAAAATTAGTAATTTTTAACTGGTGTTGTATAATAAATAAAATAATGAAAGGCACAGATATATCCCGATTAATTGGAAAATCTCTTTCCAGAATGCAACTGAAGGCTTACAATAAATATAAAACTAAATAAAAAAATATATTTTTTAATAGGTATTTGTTGTGTTTAATTTACATATTTCTTAGTAGTTCCCCGGTAATACCGATGAGCTCATCTAAGAGCTCATTAGTTATAGGCTGATAAAAGCAAAAAAAATTGAGATTTGAATACAGTACCAACTGCAACGGGGCAATTGAGGCTGTCTATGTGAGCCTTTGCCAAAAACTCAACACATATATAAAAAAAAAACGAACTGTCATGTTCTAAACTTCCACCTTTTGACAATCTCTACTAACCATTTTTTCTCTATGGGAGTGGGTCGTCTGATACGTAGTATCTCTAAGTAGTCTGTGCAAGTTTGACAAAACCTTGTGACAAGACCGAGAATCTTTTTTAAAATAAATAAATGGTATTCGATTTTTAAAACCAAGGAGTTTTCAATTAAAAAGATTTTAATATGACAGGAACAGTGGAAATATTCCATTCCCGATACTTTTAGTGCAGCCCTCGTATCTCGCAACGCGCTGTTCACGAAAGAATATAATCATGAGAAATCAATGAAGTTTCCTTCATAATTTCATGGCTTAGAAGTGTGTAGCAAAATTTTTGAGACAGTTATTATTTAATTAATATAGGCGTATTTAAAAGTTTATTCTAGTGTTTATGTTAAAATCACTTCATTTATTTAGTTACAGTAGACAATTATTAAATTTACAATACATGTTAAACAACAACAAAATTACAAAACGATTAAACGAGATCGCGGCAAGCGCCGTGTTTACAAACAGCGCGTACGCGGCCCGACTGTCGCCGAGTTCGCCCGACGCGCTGTGTTGCTCCCCCGTTCTTGCCCCGCTATGCGCGTTGAGACGTTATGATATAACGTCTAACGCGATGTCAGAGCCGATATTTTACCAAACGCTAGATGCTTTGTACCCATATCGTCTTATGTTTTTGCGCTATACGATTTATTAACCATCACTGGTACACTATAGTGATATTAATATGTGACGGCGCGGTTGGCGGAGTGGTTAAGCGATTGTCTGCTGCGCTGCGTGTCGCGGGTTCGATTCCCGCACGGAACAGATATTTGTATGACCCACAAGTAGTTGTTCCGGGTCTGGCTGTTTGTGTATGTGAGTTATATAATTAATCAATTTCATAAATAATGTAATAATTATGTTTGTAATAGTTAAATTAATGAGTTAATGAATAATGTAATAAGTGTTTTTAATTAAGTATAATAGATATTTGCACACCTGTTTAGTTAGGATATGGTTTAAAGAACTTTTCTTGTATGTATCACCCCATGTACCCATATTCAAGCAAATAAATGATTTGATATGATTTGATTTGATTTGATTTGAGTTTAAATGTTTGTAAAGGCACCCACGATACAGGAGAAATTCCTAGTGTGGGGCAACATTTAAAAAAAAAAAAAAACGATCCTATGGGACGAGGGCAGTTATGTGGA
Source organism: Dryobota labecula (assembly GCA_947523025.1). Lineage (NCBI taxonomy): Eukaryota > Metazoa > Arthropoda > Insecta > Lepidoptera > Noctuidae > Dryobota > Dryobota labecula. Next base: position 2,635,315 of record OX383287.1, read on the forward strand.
TTACAAGGTAACAATTAGATTTTCAGCGTAGGAACTTACTGTACCTTTTACAGATCGAATCGGATGATGAGATTGTATTAGGTCTTTACCTATGAAATAGCCGTTTTTCATGAAATAAGTTAACGCCCTTGTTTCTCTATATTTTTTATTTTTATTAATCAAAGTAATTACCAGTGATAGGAATAGGTATTGCCTATTTGCCTAAACTTCGAAGAACAGAGACAAGAAACGGAGACTTCCTTAGGACTACATTTTTTCCGGGATATCTGTCCCGAAATTCGGGACAACACTTTTAAATACATTAAAAAAATATGTTTAAAGTTTGCAACTAGACATAACATTTATAATTTATAACTCCATAATAATAACTTATCCTCTATGGGCTCTAATGGAAAAATAAAACACATAGAATATTGTTAACAAATATATGTATATTTATATTATTTTTTAAATATAACGTAATTGGAATGCATGAAACAAAATGTACAGACGGAAAAAACTTAAGTTACAAATTTCTGTTTATCTCTCTATGTCATATTTATTTTACTGATGTTGAGTGATGCAATTTTAATTCAAATCAAAGTACAAATTAACCTTTGAAGTTTAACATTTAGGACAATCAGTTTTAATAGTGAACTACTATGTAACTGTTCGGTTTTGATACAAATCTTGACGCATTAAAAATTGCTAAGAATTTGAAAATCTTTATTCGTGTTACAAATACCATAAAAAATAAAGAACGATTTTAATTTTATCATCTTGATTCGATTCATCAAGTTCAGTATCAGAACCATGAAGAAATAAAATAATAACCAGAAATATACTTTAGAAATATATTTCATTAAAATAAAATACAAATACCGTTTGTTTATGAAATGATAAATTCGTCCTACTATAGAGAATGCTAAAATTATAAAAATTACCGTTTTATTATTTTAAAGACAAAATGTCTTTTTTTTTTTCAATTATATATTTGAACTTTAGAAATCTCATTAAACGTAGCCGAGAGTGAGCTAGAAAGAAGATATTTACTTCGAAACGTGTACGGCTCCTTATACAAACATTGTGATTCATAGTATTAAGATCAACAAGTAATTTAAAAAATGACCTCCAAAATTTTTTTCAGAAAATTTTATGGTTGTAACGACTGTGAATGTTATTTATTATGTTATGTCTAGTCGCAAACTTTAGGTAAATATAGACGAATTACTTATTCCAAATAACATATTTTTTTAATGTATGTCGTCGCAAGCGATTCTAAGACGACAACATTATCAAAATATTACTTCCCGTTGATTTTCATAAAATTGGTCAAACTGTAACTTAATTCTGATTGGTTGATCGGTAAGTACAGTGAACGCCGTGCGCCTTGATTTTCCCGCCATACCTACACGTGGACAGAGTCGATCGAAAACGCGCGACAATCACATTGCTGTAGCTGACGCCATAGAATACTGATCATACGATCGAAACTGTCACGTTCACCGTACAAGTCTTTATTTCTTAATACTACTTACAACTACTGTAAATTGCCGAATAAACGTGACTGTGATTTTGTACTCCAACCTAAGTTTTACTGGCTTGCCTGAGTACCCACCTACCACATGGAACCCGCACCAAGAAACGATGACGGTCACCCTATTATCGCTACGCCCACGCTCCCGCCGTCATGTATTTAAAAGTGTTGTCCCGAATTTCGGGACAGATGTCCCGGAAAAAATTTAGTCCTAAGGAAGTCCCCGTTTTTTGTGTCTGTTCTTCGAAGTTTAGGCAAATAGGCACTACCTTTTCCTATCACTGGTAATTACCCACACAATCAATGCATTTTTGCCAACCTAGTGGTAGCTTAGAATTTGTTGCCTCCCGTCCAGCAGACTTTTTCAAAAAGGGCATCAACCTTTTTGAAAAAGTCTGCTGGACGGGAGGCAACAAATTCTTCAAAAGCATTTTGAACTGCCTCTCGGTTATTGAATTTTTTCCCCGCCAAGAAGTTATCCAAATTCTGGAAAAAGTAGAAGTCTGTATGGGCAAGGTCTGGTGAGTACGGTGGATGACGGAAAACTTCCAATCCCAGCTCTTGTAACTTGGAGACCGTCTGCTGTGCAGTATGAAGTTGCGCGTTATCGTGCAGGAGCAGCGGAGCCGAACGATTGACCAAAGCTGGTTGGAGATGTGCGAGCTTCTCCATCATTATGTTCACTTCTTCACAGTACACATCTGCAGTAATGCTCATCCCGTTTGGTAAGAAGCTGTGATGAATGACACCGGCGCTAGACCACCAAACAGTGACCATCACTTTTTTAGGGGTCAGTTTTCGATTGGGGCATTGTTGAGGTGCTGAACCAGGATCAAACATGCTGAGCGCTTGCGATTGTCGAACAGAATCCATTTTTCGTCGCAAGTAACAATGCGATTCAAAATGGCTTCGTTTGTGTGCCTGTTGAACAGTGCAAGGCTCAACTCGACGCGTGCTTCACGCTGGCGATCATTCATTTCGTGGGGCACCCATTTGTCAAGCTTTTTACCTTGCAATTCGACGCTAATGGACCAATATTGTTTTGATGCTAACATCGACAGCTGCTGCTAATTCAGTTGTAGATTGAGAATCATCAGCTTCCACAATCGCCTTTAATTCGTCATTGTCCACTAAAGTTTTCGGTCGACCAGGGGGTTCATTTCTTAGGTCGAAATTTCGAGAACGGAAGCGGGCAAGGCAATAACGGGTGGTGCTATCGTTAGTAGTGTTCGCTCCGTATACGTCGTTGATGTTGCGTGTCGCTTGATCGCTTCTGCTGCTTTGCTGCCACGACGGTACTCATACTCCATAATCACTCGAATTTTTAACGTATCCATGATGACGAAAAACGTACAAATGCGATTAAAACAGAACGATAACCATTAAACAAATGACTAATTTTCTCAAAAGAATTCCATATTTTAAAATTAAAAATAATTTCAACTTAGATATAAATTGGACTTGAAATAGCCAGTACGGCAGAACGGAAATTTCATAGGTAAAGACCTATTATGTGCCTTTAATATAGGAAGGAGCACCGTTTTAGTGGAGATCCCAAAATCCCTTCACCTTCCCTTGCCGGTAAGTATCGATAAGTTCCTGACGTTATACCGTTCAAAATAAAAAACTATTAGCTGAAACTCACCCGTCTGGTTGACCACGAGTACATCGAGTACGATGTCGTACTGGTTCACTGCGACGATGGCCTCGGCGTACACCGGGTCCGAGAACCCGGTCAGCTGCGTGACCTTGGACAGCTTGCCGCGCTCTTCACTCACGCCTGTACTGCGACCTGTGGGGTCAAATACGCACAAGAAATAAAATAATAGCAATACAAAAATACCAAGGCCAGAAATGGTTCCTATTTCAGCCAAGTTGTGTCTAACTTATTTTATAGACTGGCCAATATTTTCATGAGAAGTGAAGTGTTGAAAAAAAAAAAACTAGTTTCTTGTTTTATATTAACAAGAAGAAACCAATAACAATTAAGAAAAAAAAAAACTTTTTCTTCATTCTCATTAACGTAAGCAATGAATCGAACATATCGATCGTGTTACATGGTAACTGTTACTGACTAGATTCGCTTCCACGAAGCTACTAATGAACAAAGTCGCTCCTACCTTGCAGCGCCTTAGAGAGCGACAACTCGAACATATCGTGATGTGTGCTTGCGGCAGTGTTGCCAGCTAACTGCGCGAATATAATGCCAGCCTCCACGTCCACTTTGTTGTCTTGACGCTTTGATTCTCGGTCCTGTAGGACAAAAGCGGTAATGTATTGCGTGCATATTATATTTTTAAGATTGAAAATCAATAGTCATTTAATCAAATTAGGCTGAGAATCAGCACTTTTCGAAAGTCAAAATTACATAAGACGGTCCCCCAAGCCACCTGCCCTTCACCAATTCCTCGTGCTTGAGCTGGGAAGGAGAATTGTCGCAACAAAATTCCCAGCAGCTCAGCTCTCTCTGTTCAGTTAGAAAAAAAAAATGATTCTATACAATAATAGGTATGCAAAGTAATTAATATTATGAGACACAGAACAGTAAATTAAATTATTTGCCATTTGTCAGCTAGCACACGCCAATATACCAGCAAATACAATTAAAACTATACTCAAGCAAAAAACTAAAAATGTAAACAAAACACAATACCTAAATAAAATTCTCCTGGCATAAAGGGCGTGCCCGCTTACGTATCAACCATCACCATCGAAGTAAAATCAACAGTTAATTACTAATAACAATAATGAAACCATGGTCAGCAAGAGGACCAGTCACCACAAGCAGCAGCCGTTCGCGAGCATAATGCAAAGTTCAGCCATTACCCCCCATATTTGAGGGAAGGAGGCAACCCGGCCCTCGACGCTACCGCAAGCAGTAACATCTAAGGGAGCATGACGAACTTGCTGCCGGTTGCTAATCGATTTATTAATGGTATTAAATAAAATTTAATACCATTAATAAATCGACTTATCCACTCACGTGTCCGATCCAATCTACTGGCGCTGAGCGAAATCGCTGAAATGTCCAAAACCTTGAGAGTTGATTCCTTGAGTTTTTTTCGCGAATTTTTTAATTTTTTGTGATTTTTTTTAATGCAGCTACTGATTTCGTTCTTGTATTGACAGAAAGTCATTGAAATTCCTGATATGTTCGTCAGGTAGCGTTGGTTGATACGGGCATAACAAAATATTGTATGAGTAGTTAAAGAGGCGGCGCGGCGCGTTGGGGCTCGTCGTCGGTGGGCGGTTTGTACCAAGTTATTTGTTTCTATTTAAAAACTTTGTATGAAAAATGGTTACTATTATGATGTCATTTGATTTAGACTGAATTAGGCTTTTTTTTAGGTAAAAAAAAAAACATAAGATTATCGCTATAGATTTTGAAATAATATTATGTATTTAAATAAATTGGCGCGTTAAACAAACATAAACAAAAATTAACGTATTACAAAAAAAAAAGTAAGTCATTTATAGCTACAAAACAAGTTGTGTAATGTAGCCTGGTCTGTGCACTTGAGGAAACAGTAATTAGTTTATTATGAGTTCATAAAAACTTTTTGTTTAAAAGCCGTGTTTATGTAACCCGACACCCCGCCGTGCGGTGATAAAAAATGCTCACGGACTTGTCTAAGCGCGACGTGCGGGGGCTGGACACGTGAGTGGATATACAGTCAAATAATATAAACAATTATATGAACTCATATAACCTGTCAGTGGGTAACTAATTCTGGAGAAAGAACATAAACATTTTCTTGAATTAATCACAGCGACCAACTACTTACTAGTCGAAATCAGGGGGTCTACTCCCTAAGCACGAAGTCCGTCGTTTCGGCCTTCGTTTCGGGCGTTTCCTACTCCCTATCACCAACGGACGGACGATTCGTTCGGGGCCCGACGAAGAATGAATGACAACACGATTTGACAACTGTCCCTACTCCCGATGCGTTTTTGCCCGTCCGAAAAGTTGAACTTGACGCTTGTTTTGACGGAATCTTATGTCAGTTGATACGACATCAAAATAGTTGTCGTTCTGTCGACGAACGATTATAATTGTTTACACTATTTAGAGACAAAGTAAGGAATTCCAAAGTACGGCTGCTTTTTTATTGCTTGACGAAGCTATATAGGAAGAGCGGAGGTAACGTCGACAATATTTACGCCAAGAATTTAGGTTGGCGAGTATTCCCGACGTTACTGACTTATCTTAAAGCTATTTGGTAATTTTGCTATTCTGAATTTGACGTTTTTAAACTAAAATTTAGATTTTCTAACTAAATCTGACTATTATTAATCGCGATTAAAAAGATGTAGAATAAAATCAATTAGTTGTCATGAACTAAACTTCACACCAACATCTCGACTACTGGTACAAAATCAGTATGTTACTGTATATATTTTTTTCTTTTCTTTTGCTTATATCTCGAAAATGGTGCGTCCTATCGCAAAAATAATGAAAATTTCGACCCCCTATTAGAAACCCTAAACCCCTAAAATTCAACACGTTAGTAATAAATTTTTTTTTTCTACACCAAAAGTGAAAAATTATTTATAAAGCACGCTGAGGCTGCCCAGCTCCTGCGCGCCTCCGGCCAGAGTCCGTGTCCGTGAGTTTCTGCAGCGGTTGGGGCCATTTTACGAAATGAATAAGAAACTAAAATAAAATAGTTTTAAAACTTCCCGGCTAGAATCGTTGAATTAATTTGAAAATTTCCGTCAAAATGTCAAAAAGGAAAAAGGTATCAACAGGATAATGCCGGTCTCCGGACAAAAATTTCAAAAATAATTCTAATCTTTATAATAAAAAGTATATTGTTAAAAATGTAGTCATTTTCTAAGGAAAAAATATTGATTTTTGTTTATTTAGCTTGAAAACCACAAAATAATTAAACCGGTAATCGACCGGTAAAATAGCACAACTCTATTGTCATCAATCGCCATGCGTCTTTCGTTCACGAATATTTTCTACGATTCCGTTGGAAACTGATGAATCCGAAATTACTAGGGAGTAGGGTTCAGTCCGACGTGTCGGACTACTAACGGACGGGCCCGTTACTTCGTTGACGGACTTAGGGAGTAGACCCCCAGAAGTTGAAGTTAGAATATCAGCAGCTTTGCCCCACAGCAGAATAACGTAGTATAACCGCTATGAAAATAACTAAAATAAAATACTCAGTTCGGCCGCCTACACCGTCATGAAAGCTGACGGCGTAAGCGACGAACTGAGCCTCCCCGCTAGGTTCAATAAATGTAGACACCACTGAAGTTTGGCATCTACTGTTATACCCAGAAAAACTGCCGAGTCTACAGTTTCAAGCACCTCTTTATCTAAGACGAATTTGGGTCCTAGATTTTAACATTTCGTTTTCTTAGCATTGAGAACAAGGTTATTTGCCGAAAACCAATCCATGACCATTGAGAGTGTGTTGTTTACGTCGTCAAAATCTTGTCTATTCTTGTGTACTTAAAAAAAAAAGAGAGGTATCATCTGCAAACAGTACAACAATTATTGTGTCCAGTGAATACGAATTAAACCATTATATAATGTTACAAGCCGTGCGCCCGTTCGGGTTTCTCATCGGCAAAATGTCAGACTCCCATACCAACTTTCGTCCCATAAAGGGATAAAATTTTCAAAAATCCTTCCCTAGTGGTCACTTAGGGCCGAGCAGTGTCAGACTCACCTTGTCGGCCTCGTCCAGCAGGTTGGCGGCGCGGTCCGGGAGCGCCAACAGTGCGGCCAGGGCGTCGCTGGAGCCGCCCAGCAGAGCGTTGCGCACGATGTCGGGCCGAGCAGTGTCAGACTCACCTTGTCGGCCTCGTCCAGCAGGTTGGCGGCGCGGTCCGGGAGCGCCAACAGTGCGGCCAGGGCGTCGCTGGAGCCGCCCAGCAGAGCGTTGCGCACGATGTCGGGCCGAGCAGTGTCAGACTCACCTTGTCGGCCTCGTCCAGCAGGTTGGCGGCGCGGTCCGGGAGCGCCAACAGTGCGGCCAGGGCGTCGCTGGAGCCGCCCAGCAGAGCGTTGCGCACGATGTCGGGCCGAGCAGTGTCAGACTCACCTTGTCGGCCTCGTCCAGCAGGTTGGCGGCGCGGTCCGGGAGCGCCAACAGTGCGGCCAGGGCGTCGCTGGAGCCGCCCAGCAGAGCGTTGCGCACGATGTCGGGCCGAGCAGTGTCAGACTCACCTTGTCGGCCTCGTCCAGCAGGTTGGCGGCGCGGTCCGGGAGCGCCAACAGTGCGGCCAGGGCGTCGCTGGAGCCGCCCAGCAGAGCGTTGCGCACGATGTCGGGCCGAGCAGTGTCAGACTCACCTTGTCGGCCTCGTCCAGCAGGTTGGCGGCGCGGTCCGGGAGCGCCAACAGTGCGGCCAGGGCGTCGCTGGAGCCGCCCAGCAGAGCGTTGCGCACGATGTCGGGCCGAGCAGTGTCAGACTCACCTTGTCGGCCTCGTCCAGCAGGTTGGCGGCGCGGTCCGGGAGCGCCAACAGTGCGGCCAGGGCGTCGCTGGAGCCGCCCAGCAGAGCGTTGCGCACGATGTCGGGCCGAGCAGTGTCAGACTCACCTTGTCGGCCTCGTCCAGCAGGTTGGCGGCGCGGTCCGGGAGCGCCAACAGTGCGGCCAGGGCGTCGCTGGAGCCGCCCAGCAGAGCGTTGCGCACGATGTCGGGCCGAGCAGTGTCAGACTCACCTTGTCGGCCTCGTCCAGCAGGTTGGCGGCGCGGTCCGGGAGCGCCAACAGTGCGGCCAGGGCGTCGCTGGAGCCGCCCAGCAGAGCGTTGCGCACGATGTCGGGCCGAGCAGTGTCAGACTCACCTTGTCGGCCTCGTCCAGCAGGTTGGCGGCGCGGTCCGGGAGCTCCAACAGTGTGGCCAGGGCGTCGCTGGAGCCGCCCAGCAGAGCGTTGCGCACGATGTCGGGCCGAGCAGTGTCAGACTCACCTTGTCGGCCTCGTCCAGCAGGTTGGCGGCGCGGTCCGGGAGCGCCAACAGTGCGGCCAGGGCGTCGCTGGAGCCGCCCAGCAGAGCGTTGCGCACGATGTCGGGCCGAGCAGTGTCAGACTCACCTTGTCGGCCTCGTCCAGCAGGTTGGCGGCGCGGTCCGGGAGCGCCAACAGTGCGGCCAGGGCGTCGCTGGAGCCGCCCAGCAGAGCGTTGCGCACGATGTCGGGCCGAGCAGTGTCAGACTCACCTTGTCGGCCTCGTCCAGCAGGTTGGCGGCGCGGTCCGGGAGCGCCAACAGTGCGGCCAGGGCGTCGCTGGAGCCGCCCAGCAGAGCGTTGCGCACGGTGTCGGGCCGAGCAGTGTCAGACTCACCTTGTCGGCCTCGTCCAGCAGGTTGGCGGCGCGGTCCGGGAGCGCCAACAGTGCGGCCAGGGCGTCGCTGGAGCCGCCCAGCAGAGCGTTGCGCACGATGTCGGGCCGAGCAGTGTCAGACTCACCTTGTCGGCCTCGTCCAGCAGGTTGGCGGCGCGGTCCGGGAGCGCCAACAGTGCGGCCAGGGCGTCGCTGGAGCCGCCCAGCAGAGCGTTGCGCACGATGTCGGGCCGAGCAGTGTCAGACTCACCTTGTCGGCCTCGTCCAGCAGGTTGGCGGCGCGGTCCGGGAGCGCCAACAGTGCGGCCAGGGCGTCGCTGGAGCCGCCCAGCAGAGCGTTGCGCACGATGTCGGGCCGAGCAGTGTCAGACTCACCTTGTCGGCCTCGTCCAGCAGGTTGGCGGCGCGGTCCGGGAGCTCCAACAGTGTGGCCAGGGCGTCGCTGGAGCCGCCCAGCAGAGCGTTGCGCACGATGTCGGGCCGAGCAGTGTCAGACTCACCTTGTCGGCCTCGTCCAGCAGGTTGGCGGCGCGGTCCGGGAGCGCCAACAGTGCGGCCAGGGCGTCGCTGGAGCCGCCCAGCAGAGCGTTGCGCACGATGTCGGGCCGAGCAGTGTCAGACTCACCTTGTCGGCCTCGTCCAGCAGGTTGGCGGCGCGGTCCGGGAGCGCCAACAGTGCGGCCAGGGCGTCGCTGGAGCCGCCCAGCAGAGCGTTGCGCACGATGTCGGGCCGAGCAGTGTCAGACTCACCTTGTCGGCCTCGTCCAGCAGGTTGGCGGCGCGGTCCGGGAGCGCCAACAGTGCGGCCAGGGCGTCGCTGGAGCCGCCCAGCAGAGCGTTGCGCACGATGTCGGGCCGAGCAGTGTCAGACTCACCTTGTCGGCCTCGTCCAGCAGGTTGGCGGCGCGGTCCGGGAGCGCCAACAGTGCGGCCAGGGCGTCGCTGGAGCCGCCCAGCAGAGCGTTGCGCACGATGTCGGGCCGAGCAGTGTCAGACTCACCTTGTCGGCCTCGTCCAGCAGGTTGGCGGCGCGGTCCGGGAGCGCCAACAGTGCGGCCAGGGCGTCGCTGGAGCCGCCCAGCAGAGCGTTGCGCACGATGTCGGGCCGAGCAGTGTCAGACTCACCTTGTCGGCCTCGTCCAGCAGGTTGGCGGCGCGGTCCGGGAGCGCCAACAGTGCGGCCAGGGCGTCGCTGGAGCCGCCCAGCAGAGCGTTGCGCACGATGTCGGGCCGAGCAGTGTCAGACTCACCTTGTCGGCCTCGTCCAGCAGGTTGGCGGCGCGGTCCGGGAGCGCCAACAGTGCGGCCAGGGCGTCGCTGGAGCCGCCCAGCAGAGCGTTGCGCACGATGTCGGGCCGAGCAGTGTCAGACTCACCTTGTCGGCCTCGTCCAGCAGGTTGGCGGCGCGGTCCGGGAGCGCCAACAGTGCGGCCAGGGCGTCGCTGGAGCCGCCCAGCAGAGCGTTGCGCACGATGTCGGGCCGAGCAGTGTCAGACTCACCTTGTCGGCCTCGTCCAGCAGGTTGGCGGCGCGGTCCGGGAGCGCCAACAGTGCGGCCAGGGCGTCGCTGGAGCCGCCCAGCAGAGCGTTGCGCACGATGTCGGGCCGAGCAGTGTCAGACTCACCTTGTCGGCCTCGTCCAGCAGGTTGGCGGCGCGGTCCGGGAGCGCCAACAGTGCGGCCAGGGCGTCGCTGGAGCCGCCCAGCAGAGCGTTGCGCACGATGTCGGGCCGAGCAGTGTCAGACTCACCTTGTCGGCCTCGTCCAGCAGGTTGGCGGCGCGGTCCGGGAGCGCCAACAGTGCGGCCAGGGCGTCGCTGGAGCCGCCCAGCAGAGCGTTGCGCACGATGTCGGGCCGCGAGCTGCCCGCCAGCACACACATGGCGCCGTGTTCCAGGTCGTCAGCTGTAAGGCCGGATGTGGCGCCGCTGGAGCCTAAGAAGAAAGGATATTTTGTGTGACATAGAGGCAGTTTTATACCACTTACAAGCTTTTATTCAAATTGCAATGTTTGTTTGTTCGTTTGTTAAGGTCGAATCTTGCAAGCTGAATTAAAACCACTTCCTCTTATCAAGACAATGCATTTTAATGATAAGCATGACCTGATTCTATACCCAGGATTGGCTTCAGACGAGGGCACTCCTCAACGGTCAACAGTACAGACAATAAATTTTGTATACGATTAAATTATGATAGTCCGTTCTAAACTCCACCATGACCTGGCTGCTGCATCCAGGATTGGCTCCAGACGAGGGAACTCCTCAACGGTACACAGTACAGACACGAAAAGTAATACGAGTTTTAATTATAGTAGTCAGTTCTAAAATCCACCATGACCTGATGTTGCACCTAGGATTGGGTTCAGACGAAGGCACTCTTCAATGGTCAACAGTACAGACAAGAAATTTTATATACGATTTAATTATGATAGTCCGTTCTAAACTCCACCATGAACTGGCTACTGCACCCAGGATTGGCTCCAAACGAAGGAACTCAACGGTACATAGTACAGACACGAAATTTTATATACGCTATAATTATTATAGTCCGTTCTAAAGTCCACCAAGACCTGGCTGCTGCACCCAGGGATGGCTCCAGACAATGAAACTCCTAAACGGTCAACAGCACAGACACGAAGTTTTATATACGCTTTAATTATGAGAGTCATTTCTAAAATCCACCATGAACGTGCTGCTGCAACCAGGACTGATTTCAGACTAGGGAACTCGACGGATTTTAAACTCGTTGGCTTTGTTTTGACAATTACTATAGTCAAAAGTAGTGTCCAGGATTTAATGATAGAGCCGGAAGGTGACCATAGGAACTGCTCAACCAAACATGAAATTACCATAGCATTTGGACTCATTGGATTTGTATTGATAAGTACTTTCAAAATAGGTGGTGTTCACGGTCTGATGATGGAGCCGGAAGGTGGCCATAGGAACTTCTCAATCAAACAAGATAGCACCATCGTGTTTGGACTCAATGGATATGTATTGAAAAGTGCTTTTACACTAGGTGCTGTCCAGGATCTGAAGCTGGGGCTAAAGGTGGCCATAGGAACTCCTCAACTAAAAAAGATAGCCCTGATGTGTTAGCGGTCGTTAGTGTCCAGGGTATGATGATAGTGCCTGAAGGTGGCCTACAGGAACACCTCAACTTTACAAGATAGCCCTGTTGTGTTGGATTCGTTATATTTATAATAATAAGGCGAACGCGGCGGTGAACGTCCTTCTTACACTTAAAGATAAGCCTCAAGCTTTTCAGAAAATAATAAAGTTCTATATTAACTGAAGTTTTATTTAGTATTTTTTAGTTAAATAAAAGCTTGTTTTTGAAAATTATTTTACTTATACAGGGTGGAAGGGACATCGACAAGAAACCGGTTACCATGGATTCAGTACATGATTCTGGACCCCCTGCGTTGAAATTTTTCGTCGGTTATGAAACAACAAATACTTACCAGCATTTTGCTTGTGGAACGCCAACAGCGTAGCAGCTAGATGTATGGCAGCAGTAGCGTCGTGCTTGTCCAGCTTGAGGGCCAGCTTGCACAGCGCGGAGCAGGCGCACGCGGCCGTGAAGGACTCGCCCTCGCCCAGTGCGGCCCACAGGCCGGGCCCTGAGCTGGCGGCCGATGGGTTGCTCCTGGATGGACGACAAATTGCTCGTTTTATGTATTTCAAAATCTAAAACCAAGATGGTGCCGCCATCGCCATCTTGAATTTTGTTTTTGACGTCATTCCCAAGTAACACAGACTTGCTGAATAAAGTTTGAGTAATAGCGATTGGCAAATAGTTACAGCTATTAGCTCCATAACGTGTGAGTAAAGGCTATTGAAATAGCCAAATTCTAAATAATATTCTCTTTCGGCCTTTATAACTCTTGAAGATTAGTAAAAGTTGTATTAAGCTGAATATTTTTCTTAAAGCTTAGTAATAACTTCTATTCCGCATATAACACAGATGTTATTAAGCCTGAAGCATTACAGATGATTTTAATTTGAAAAAGAGTGTCTGGGACAGCATTTATCTGTATAATAGTATAAGTAGCTGAATAAACGTAGTTATCTTATACTAATATATATACTTTACTCAGCTTATTGTTTATGAAACCACTATATACTGTAAAATAGTGTCCTCGGCAGCTGTCTTCTGAAAAATGGTGTAGTTAATTTCCATTAAAAAGCTTGATTTTGAATAACCGCTTTTATTTTGTCTTCAAGTCACATATGGTTCCACATTTTATCAATTATTCAGCTACTGTATTAAAGTGTTTCCTAGGTTCTATAAAGAGCTTATTGCGGTATAATGGAAATAAAGTCATAGTTTATAGCTAACTAACACGGAAGCTGAATGATGTATTTTTATTCCGCAATTACTTGTAAAAGTACAATTTTTGCTAGAATGTAGGTACAAATCAAGATCTTAAGACTAGCGTGGCCCAATTACATACAAAAAAATTAAAACAAGTTAAAACCAGTTATACAGATTTTTTCTGGGTACTAATTAAATTAGGGACGTTTATTCAAGTGTTATTCAGATATTTGTACTGCCAGATCACTATTTGTCAAATAAAACTTTAATAATTAGAAATGAGTGACTGTGATTCAGAGTTATGCTCTAAAATACCTGCGTGGAGAGGTTTTATCCAGCTTATAATGAATCGCCATTAAAACTTATTTTTAAGTAAACTATTAAATCATTATGTATATCAAATGCCTCATTTTAGTAATTAATTACAGTTAAAAATACAATAAATAATTTATTTAACGACTTTTGAAAGATTAGCATTAGCTGTTTTATCTTAAGTATTTTTGTCACTTCTAAAAGTCTTTATTTATGTCTTATTTACTACATCTAAACTTGATTATCTAAGCGGCGCGTGAAAAATGTTGAGATAATTCATATGCTATTCACGATAAAACTATTTGCGCAGTGATATTTAACGTGTATCAGGGTTATATTTATAATACATAATAACACCGTGCACCTCGTTATTGATCTTTATTCAATGCAAATTACTATGTTCGAAGTGTCAGAACAAACTGCAAGATTAAACACCACTTTTTTCTACTTTACAACATAAATCTTAATTTTGTTTGAAATAGATTACGCAAATGAATTTAATCCTGAATAATTTCTGAATATCACTATCCAAAGCATTTGTCTAAATAAATATGAAATAGCTGCTGTATAAAAGAGATGTCAGCTTTTTTTTCAGATGTTACTAAGCTAAGTGGGCCATTACTAAGCTATTACCCAGACTTCACATCGCTGTTATACAGACTAAAGCATTTAAAAATGTGCCCAAATTGCTTGAATAACAGCTGAATAGACGTTTACTCAGACATTATCCAGGCAATAGTTTCAGCTTATAGTTTCGTGGGTCGTTATAACTCAAACTCTATTCAGCATGACTGTGTTACTTAGGTTTCTTATTCATTTTTTTTTAAGATCCACTAACAGTGATACCAATCAAAAATAGGATGTAAAATATAAAAAATTGAACTTACACTGGCAAGTTGAATGCGGACTGTGAGGCGTAGGTACCGTCACTGGTGACCAGTTGTCGCGGGGCTGATGTGTCCTGAGTTTTAACAGCCTCTGATTCTTCCTACAAAAAATACCATGCCATTTACGTTTTTGACGTTTATTGAGTTCAATCATCATCTGTATAGCCTTTTCCCAGCTGTGTTGGGGTCGGCTTCCAGGCAACGCGGATCCAGAATACCAATATTTTACATGGAACGACCGCCTATCTGACCTCCAAACCCCAGTCATTGGGTAACACGGTACCCCTTGGTAAGACTGGTTGTCAGACTTTCGGGATTCTATCTACCCTTAACGACTGTCAAATATCTATAAATGGCAGTCGGGACCAACGACCGTGCATTCCGAGGCACAGAGGGATCTTGGTAATAGGTTGGGGAAAAAGTTTTTTCGCATTTTTTAAGAAAATTCAAAACATTTTTTAATATAGTTTATTTACATTTAACTATAGTATGTAGGTACCATTTTGTTCGATAACTTTTTGCCATCTTGTAGGTAGGGACATGATCCCATTGCTATAGAAATTTTGGGACTTCTGATCGAAATACCGCGACAAGTGGTTTTGGCAGTCCTCTCGTGATGTTAACCTGACACTGCCTAAAGAATTCTGAAGAGTCCGAAACAGGTGGAAATCTGAAGGTGCAAGGTCAGGACTATACGGCGGATGCATTAACACCTCCCAGCCAAACTCTCTTAATTTTTGCTGAGTGGCTAAAGATGTGTGAGGTCTAGAGTTATCATGATGAAAAACCACACCCCTTCTGTTGATTAATTCTGGCTGCTTTCTCTCAACTTCTTGCTTTTATCTCATCAGTTGTTCGCGGTAGAGTTCAGAATCGATGGTCCTGCCTGGTGGTAACAGCTCATAATGAATAATGCCCTTCCAATCCCACCACACACACAGCATCACCTTGTTGCGAGTTAACCCGGGTTTCGCCAGTCTGTGAAGCCTGACCGGCCTTTGACCACGACCTTTTTCGCACGTTCTTGTCGTACGTGATCCACTTTTCATCACCAGTTATCAGCTTCTTCAAAAATGGTTTGGTTTCATTACGTCGTAATAAAGAATCACAAATGAGTACACGATTCATTAGGTTTCTTTCAGTGAGCTCGTGAGGTACCCAAATATCGAGCTTTTTTGTGTATTTTTTTCAAATGTGCCAAAACTGTTTTGTGGTCAATTCTCAGTTCTTCAGCTACGTCGTAACTTTCCTTTTCTTTCCTTGCTCCACTTTTTCAAAAATGTCATCCATTTTATCCGTAATAGGGCGACCAGAGCGACGTGCATCTTTGACATCAAAATTTCCGGATTGAAAACGCTTAAACCAAATTTGTGCTACTCTCACAGACACTGCACTAGGTCCATAAACATCGCAATTTTTTTTTCGCGGCTTGCGTTGCATTTTTACCTTTTTTGTAGTAAAATTTTAAAATGTATCGAATTTCTTCATTAGATTCACTCATCTTGACAGTACGAAAAGCAAATGAAAATCACACATTTTCCTAATTTGAATTTGGAATTATGTTCTTTAAAATTTAAACTTTCAATGATACCAAAACCAGCCAGATACAAATAGTATAGCCAAAGAGATTTGATTACAAGTTCATACATACTATAATGCGAAAAGACTTTTTCCCCAACCTAATATGTAAAGATGTTCACCCATCCACAAACCACCCACGGCAAGCGTACCTTAACATGATCGACCGACCCGTGCGAATGTTATTACTTTGAGTAGCCCCTTATTTATTAAGTTCAATGAGGCTGTTCATTACAGCAACACAAATTATAATCCATACTAATATTATAAATGTGAAAGTAACTCTGTCTGTCTGTCTGTCTGTATGTTACGTTTTCACGCCTAAACCGCTGAACCGATCGTCATAAAATTTAGCAGGGATATAGCCTGGGATATGGAGACGGACACAAGCCTCATTTTTTTACGCGATAACCGACATCTACGCGGGCGGAGCCGCGGGCAAAAGCTAGTGATGTAATAATTTTGCGCATGCTTTGATTACCATGAAAAGTATTTCCTTTTAATCTTCAAATCACACAGAAAAATCGACTGCGTATATTTTTACGTCAAGAGGATATTAAGTAGTATTTTCATAATGGATATTATTTTTTCATTGTTACAATTTTCATTACCTAAGACGGAAATGTTCTTAGTGAATAAAATGGACAAATGCAGAATCTCCAAAATGGAGGACTGAATTATAAAAAAAAAAAACAAAAAGAACAATAAAAAACATCTGCATGTTTGCAAAGTAACAGATGATTTGTTTTGAATGCAGACAATACTCTCACCTTCTCCTCTCCGCCAGCTGCCGATGGTATGACAGAAGACAACGCAGCCAGCGCCGCTTTGGCCCGCGCCGGGGTGTCTGCGAACTGAGCCAGGAGCCACAGTGCCGAGCGAGCTATCTTACCCACTCTGATACCTGTCACGGATTCTAGAAGTTTCTGGAAACACACATGAATTATTAGTAGAACTGAATTGGTATATTTCATTTATTTAAAAGTATATGTATGTATTTGCTCTTGTATTCACTACTAAGCAAAGGCCTCCCCCAAATCCTTCTAGGCGTCCTTTCCTAGAGTCCTCGGGCTAGCCCTTGCGGTACGCGTCTAGGTCGTCACGCCACGTGCGCAGACACGAGCCCCACCCAATCCCACTTCAGCTTGACAGCCTTTCCTCCTACGTCTAGGATCCCTATTTTGGAGCGCAGCGTGTTTTGTATTCTGTCTGTTCGTTTAACGCCGAAAATGCTGCGCTTCATTGCTCTTTGGCAAACCCCAAAGGCGGAACTTTTGCAAATATCGATGAGTTATAACTTCCAGGAAATCGGTAGATCGATCGATATAACATAAATTAAAAAATAAATACTACACCAAAAGAATCCGCGGGATTGTTTACCTGATAGATATGGTCTCGCAGATCTACGAAGGTGTGTAGCGCAGATCTCAGGAACAGCATGACATCTTGCGCGGCCGGCTCGCTGCCGTCGCCCAACAGTTCTAGTAGAGCCGGGGCTACGCTGCCTGCTACTTCCGGGAACTATAACAAATTAATTTAGATTAATTTCAAAATCAAAATATTTTACTTTACATAAACCGACATGGACACTTATGAAACGTCAGCAGTTAGGTGCACGGTTCCAAGTGGTCGTTTCCTATGGAGAAGAGCCGGCAAGAAACTCCATGGTTACTATTTTAATAATAATTAGCTTTTACAATTATTTCAAATTCAGTGTTAATAAGTATGGGATGACAGTGTAGGCCTATCAACAAGTAGCAGATACTTAACAAAAAAAAAAAAATGGTCTACAAATCTACAGTCTATTAAGCTTACAAAATTCATTAATTCACAAATTATAAAATAATCTATATGTATTAAAGAAAAATAAAATAAATAAAAACCTTTTAAACTAAATGACATGATCGCCATTACAACTGTAACAAATCTGAATTAATATCTTGTCCACAAAAGCCACTAATAAATAGTTGAAATTAGAATCGTAAGTATATAATGTCAAATAATGAAAAGATCAAGGAACAATGTAAAAAAAAAATTAAATAAAAATTTGGGGTGTCGCTCTGTCGCGGACACGGCCTTGTGTTTTACGTGAATATGTGTACGTCTGCAGACGTACATCTGCAGACACGCCGATACCGATGCCGTGCCGATGCGCCGTCCGTCGTCGATCCGGTCGGACGCCTTCATTATTTTACGTTCCCGGAACCGCTTTATTCTATCATAAATGGTGTTTTATGGGTATCACTGGATTGCTTTTGAGAAGCCCTTTCCAACCGTATACGATCTCTACATTTTGATTTAGCTTTTTGACGAATATAGGCCAACATTGCATTTTTTTTTTTTTTTTTTTTTTATTTTAACTCCATAATATATTCACTATAACTTTTTATTTTTTTGTATATGCAATCATAGATTTTAACGAGAGCTGACGATTGACTCAAACGAACGTCGTAGCTTCTCTGAGATAAAATATATACAGTGGACCCCCGGTAATCCGACAAACGTTTTGCAGGGCAGTGTCGAACTATCGAATTTGTCGGATTATAGAATACTGCCTAAGACTATAGTCCGGAATTTTTTACAAAAGAGTACCTTGTAATCCGACAAATTACAGAATCAATAATAAAATTCTATATGTTATCTTTGAAGTACAAATCATACATATGTACTTCATTATGTATGACGAATTTAGTCAATTAAACAACACAATAGAGAGCTTACGTTTAGTTACAAAATTAACGACATTAATGCTATCTATAGAATTAATGACGTTAATTTTGTTAACTTACAAAAAATAATAACGCGAAGAGCGAAGACTGTCAAAAAAATATTCAATAATAATATGTACAGACATGTCGGATTACAGGGGGCGCCGGATTAGACAGGGGCCGTATTACCGGGGGTCCACTGTACTTAACGGAAATTATGTGACGCAGCGAAACGACCTCAAAATAGTGGCGCTTCCCCCTCCACCGCACGCTATGCGTCACAGTCCTCACTAAACGTAACGAATTCTTTGATCATTTAGCTATCGAGTGGTGTAATTAAATTTTGGATGAAGAGGATAGATAAGTAGCTGCAACACCAGACTGTATCCCCCGATTCTGATAACATCAGTTTTCTGAATTACGGAGAGGCAATACGTACGGGAATACGTCTTTAATGGCATAGGTATTCATGTCAAAAATAGACATCGTAATTTGGGAGCAGTTATTAGACATTTTCATAGGTATGCCGTTAATGACCACAGAGTACATTTATATATTAATGAGATACCAGAGAAGCCACATGACATGTGCAGAAGGAATGATTGCCAAACTTCCTTGTCTTCGACGTATATCACTATGGTACTCTCTTAATATCAGTTCGAAAAGTGTCAAAGAGATTTACTTTAAAAAAATTGTTCCAATATAGAATTGTGTGCAGCCATTTGTTTTATGGTGCACGCGCGACCCGCCTCTGCTTCGCACGGTTTTTATACCTTGACAAAACATTATTTTATAAATTCGGTGGTGACGATCGATGGTAGAATCCGCATCAAAATCCGATGCGTAATTTGGAAGAACAACGCAGACACACAGACAGACAAGAAAAGTGACTTTCATTTATAATACACTAGCTTTTGCCCGTGGCTTCGCCCGCGTGGATGTCTGTTATCGCATAAAAAAGTACCCTATGTCCTTCTCCATATCCCAGGATATATCTCAAATTTCTAACTTAATATGAATTTTAATGTGATTCACTATGTGAATAGAAACCGAAACAAATGATTTAAAATAATAAAAGTACTTATGTTCTGAACGTGAATGAGTCTTTACCTAAAGATAACAAACACAAAATCAAAATACGCAATTTCACTCAAATTCTTAAAGCAATCAATTGTAACAAATTACAACACGAAATAAAAATGCGACACAAATAATAATTTTAAAATAATTCACGTAAGTACAATGTGAAAACAAAACGAAATCCTCCGAAATGTCGCATGATACACCGTTTGTGCTGAGAAAACGCTCGAAATGTCTAATGAACACCATTGGTGCATAACTTTTCTCAGGGTCACGTTCGCAATTGGACGAAACATTTGACATTTATCTTGTACTTGCAACACGATCTGGCTGTAGAATTCGATTAATCGACTAATACTTGACCGGTTGACATTTTAGCGGAAACACCACTAAACGAACGAAAACAAAATACGTCTGTACTCTGTGGTCGAGTGGCGGTGTGGCGCGATCGTAGGCAGAGAAAACTATAGACTGCTGGTCATCTTCTATCTTACTTACACAAGAAAAAGAAAAATATATACAAGATGCTTGTAAAGAAAAGAGACAGAGCCTAACATTTTCTGTCCCTTATCGCGTGTCACGTTTTTCAAGGCCAGCACTTCATTTGCTAAACAAAGTTTGACTTTTGATACGCGTTCGAAAAATGGTTACGACGAAATGTTAAATTATTTAATTTGTTATTTCGAAAAATACTAACTACTTTGTGTTTTAGTTGAGAATTGACTTTAGCTACTGCTGCAAAATGGTAAGGTGCAGTGTTCTTGGTTGCAAAAGCAGTTAAACTTCATCATTAACAGCACTATGCCTTTTAAAGACTTACAAGACCAAGACGTCACAGACTCAGGCGAGATGAAATACGCCTTGAATAAGCTACACAAACGCATCGACGACATGAAAAACAGCCAAGTGGAAATAGGAGAAACGTTATCCATTCACGACATCCATCAGTATGCAGTAAGCCACATCCTGCTCGGCGCGCTGGATCTGGCGGCGGGAGCGCGGCGCGAATATGACGTCGGACATGGACTTCAACCCACTACAAGTATTAGTGATGTGAACGTCCATAGTGTTAGTGCGCGGCAAAACATGAGTGAACGTCAGTCTAGTGCGACACATAATTATAGTGAATTAAACAATACAACAGTGAATAGGGCGTGTCCTCGCGTGCCTAGAAAACCTTTAGGAACAATAAGCACTTAAATTTATTTAAAATCATTTTTACTTTTGTTCTACTAACATTTTAATCTTAAGTTGGCTTGTTTCGGTTTCGGCTGTCGGTGTCGGACACTAAACATTTTCAATTTCATACATAAGATTTTATGTCTTTCTTTTTGAAAAAATCGTAACTTAATCCTCATAGAGTAAAATCTCCTAAACAGCTCAGCTATGTATTACACAGTTAGTTGGTACATACCTTAAGTGCGGCTCTATGCAGCGCCCTCACCAGTAGTTGTCTGTACTTGGCAGCATCGTCATGGTCTGCTGACGTGGCTCTTGCAGCTTCCTTACGAAGAACTTGGACTAACTCCTCCGCGTGACGGGAGCTCACCAGCTCCAGGGCTGAGGGGAAATTCGTAAGTTGCCATTGAATAGGGCTAAGGGGTATAATTTGTGCAGGTAGATTGTGGTCAAGTTATGATAGTTTCAGATATGATAGTCAGCTTTATCCAGTAACAAACAGAGTTTGAACTCTGTTTGTTACTGGGAAAGCTGAGACTGGCAAGGAAACATGTGGAGTGATAGACATAAGATTATAGGACGTCAGGACGTTGGACTTCCACGCGTCCTCGCACATCGCGGCCAGGCGCCCCACCGCGATAACTTACCCAGCTGTAGCGTGTGCTTCCTAACATCCAGGTCGGAGCTCTGCAACACGCGCAGCACGTCCATGGCGAGATCCGGCAGCGCGCGCGCCGCGGCCTCGCCCGCGTCCTCGCGCAGCGCGGCCAGGCGCCCCACCACGATAAGCTTCACGTTGTTGTCGCTCTCTTTCACTATGAGGTCGATGTAGCATGCTGCTGCTGCCTGGGGTGAAGACATTGGATTAAAATTAAATGTGTCTGTATCAATAATGCAATTAAACACTAAGCGAAATGACTCACTCAGAAGGTTCCATACGTAAAAACAGACACTGTGTGAAACTTTTTTTTATTGCCCAGCATCAGTAGGATTGTAACTAACGTTTCGATTTAGAATACCCTAGATACACCGTCAACGCTTGAAATGTGTATCGATACAACTGTGCTTAAATTACTTCTAAGCACAGTTGCGCTCTCAGTAACGCGCGCTTCGTTGTCGGGTGAACATGCCAAAGTGCTCCGTAAAAAAGTGCAAAAATAATACTTTAACCACGTTGAAAAGGGATGGCATATCGTATTTTCGGTAAGTACTATATAATAGTTTTATAAAGTAGTGAATTTGTGGCAAAATACGCCTTCAAACTAATTAAAAACATATTTTTTTTTTTTTTTTTCAATACGTCTCTTACATTACATTTGACGCTACGCAGTTGGCTTTTTCCCTCGCGCAGCACTTGTATTAAGTGGAATCATTTATCATTTATCATTTATTAAATGAATAGAGTCGCTTATTGTTTTTTTCTTTCTGCGGTATGTCAATAATATGGAATTAACATAGAATAACTATAGCCTGTCCGGAGATGAGTAAAATTTATTTGAATGGTGATTGGTGTTTTTTATATTATAGTTATTATTAATTGAAAGGGAAAAATGGCGAAAAATTATAGCTAATGAGAGGAGTGAAGATTTTTTTAAGCCAAATGATTCTATAAAAAAAAAATAGTGTGGTTCGCTCTTGTCACTTCTCAGAAAATGACATGTATTATACGCAGAAAGGCTTTCGGAAAGTAAAGAAAGGGGTTATTCCATGTATTGCAGTAAGTTTTTACATAAAATATTGTGACTACTGAGTAAATGTGCTGAGTTAATGGTGCCGATTCTCTTGTACACCGAACTAAACTAACTAAACTATCACTAAAATTCCTTACTTTTATACTTACTTACGGCTATGAGAATCTTAAATTAAAGCTATTCTGCAAACAAAATTCTCTAAATTTAAAAATAAGTTTGACACAACTAAATCGAATTTGACAATCGTGACTCCACGTGGTATTTTTTTTATGGCTTCGCAACGTTGTACTTGTTTGCCTATGATTTTTTTTAGAGCCAAAGACGCGCATAGGGGGGCAGCCGCGACGTGTTTTTTATGGAATTTTTCACTTTTTGTTTGGAAAAAAAAAAGATTACCTACATGTAGAGTAATAGCGGTTTAAGGATTTCTAAAAGAGGGTCGAAATTTTCATTATTTTTGCGATAGGACGCACCATTTTGGAGATATAAGCAAAAGAAAAGAAACAAAAAAATATTGGGATAAACACGAAATATTTTAAGTGATACACCTATAGGTGGTAAAGAAGCCATGGAAATGATTTTTTTTTTTTAATTCTGAGTTATTATTAAAAAAAAAAAAAAAATTACTTGATATGATGATTAATTATCAAAATTCACCGCGCTCGTGCCGCCACCCCACCGCACCGTTCGGCGTCACCGCGTCGAGGCGGGTCATTCATAGAATAAGTAAATAAAGGATTTTTCGCAAAATGTCTCAAGCAATTTTAAAATTATAATAATAATGTAGAAATATAAAACACTTAGATAAAAAAAAATTCGCTGCTGTGGCTTTTTTACGACTTAAAGATATTTCTCTTAAAATATTTCGTGTATGAATAGATACACCTTATATACAGTACTGGTTTTGCACCAGAAATAGTGAGAGTAATTTATTCCACACCTTTTTAATCGCGATTATAAATATATCAGATTTAGTTAGAAAATCTAAATTTTAGTTTAAAAACGTCAAATTCAGAATAGTAAAATTGCCATTTTCACTAAATTTAAAAACTCAGTACCATCTTAGAGCTGTCAAACTAAATTATAGTTAAGTTGTGTCACTTTCGTCAATTTCAGAATAGGAAATGGTCGTTTGACAGGAATAAACTAAATTTTGGTGATTTTTAGTCTTAGTTTAGAGAATTTTGTGACAAGAGAATCGGCACCATTATCTATCAATCTTTTTCTCTTAATAAATAAAATAAAAATAAGTTAATTTTAACCACCTCAACCTGTTTTATTTAAGCACATAGTACTGAGTAAAATTTCAAGACCACTCCATTATCCTTAAGATAAGATAAGATAATATTTATTTGCTTAAACATGTGTCATACATACAGGAAAATACATGCATTCAAGATGGCAACAACATTATTAGGTACAGGCATGTTTGCCACATGATGTGACATGCAAATCTTAAGAATATTAGAATCAATTAAAACATTCTCTTAGAATAACAATAAATTAGGTAATTAAAGTGCAAAAATAATATTGTAATAAATTTAAAATAACAAAAATCAGTCAGAACATTAAAACAAAAATAAGTTATTACGACTGATAAACAATAATCATGACGACAATAACAAAAAAAAAAAAAAATATAATAATATAAAGATCCAAAAAAAGCAAATTAACAAATTCAAAAAATGAATAATCAAATCAAATAGTTACTATGTCAATACACATCTTTCCTCTAGGAACTCGTTAATATTATAGTATGCTTTATTTACTAAATGTGTCTTCAGTTTTCTTTTCAAGGGTACATTATTAAGCTCCTTCCAACTCTTAGGCAACTTATTGTAAATAATTGGAGCCATATGAAAAACACTTTTGCGCATAAGTGCAGTCCTACAGGGAGGTACACAAAGTTGGGTTTGGTCACGCCTGTTCCTGGGAAATTGACCTGCTCTGCGCGGAAATAATTTAGGATTGTTCCTGACAAACATAATGGTTTCAAGAATATAAATGGATGGCAATGTTAAAATTTTATGCATTATAAAATAGGGTTTGCAGCTGTCCGTAGTTTTCAAATTAAACATTGCTCTAAGGCATCTCTTCTGTGCTTTAAATGCTACTTCTCTATTAGTCGAGTTACCCCAAAAGATAACACCATATCTGAGAACCGATTCAGCCAGACCGTAATAAGCTGTTAATAAAGCCATTATTAACATTTCGTGACAGCAAGTACAATGCATAGGCACTACTACTAATTCTCTTAGAGAATCTATATGATCCTTCCAATTTAAATGTCGGTCAAAAATTAGTCCCAGAAACTTAGTTGTATCAACCGTGTCAATTGTTACATTATTATATGTTATGTCAAGATTGGAAAAAGTCAATAAACGCTGGCTAAAATGCATAATTACTGTCTTACTTAAATTAATTTTTAAATTATTATTGTCTAACCATTGTATAGTATTGATCAATGTATTATTAATGTCATATTTATATAGGTATTTATTATTACAGGGTATCGATATAGTACTGTCGTCCGCGAAAAGTGTTACTGGGTGGTCTATTGATTTAGGAAAGTCATTTATGTACAGTGTAAAAAGTGGAGGTCCTAAAACACTTCCTTGCGGAACTCCGTAGGTAACTGTTCGTTCCTCCGATAGAATGTTCTCTTCATGTTTGGTTCTAGTGTTCAGACTACTTATTTCGGTTATTTGTTTTCTGTCGTGCAAATATGATTTTATAAGTTCAAGTACATTCCCTCTAACACCATACGCATCAAGTTTTTTTACTAAAATATCATGTTGGACATAATCAAATGCCTGAGTCATGTCACAAAATATAGCACATACTGGAGTTTTTTTATCCATATTTGACATAATAGAGTGCAAAAAGTCATAAACTGCCATATTTATTGTTTTCTTTTTTCTAAATCCTTTTTGTTCGTTACAGAGTATATTGTTCACCTCTAAATAACAACTAAGTTGGTTATAAATATAGTATTCCAAAGCAAAAATTTTTTACGACTGTCACGCGGCGTAAACTGAATTTGACTTAATAAGCATTTGCTTAAGGAATAGTATCGTTTAAAATTATCTTACCTACAGCTGAGAGCAATAAAATTTTACGACTTGCGCGATGGTCTAATTTTGAAATGTCATAACCGCCCATCGCGCGCACTCGAAACCACACCTTAATTCCATTCACATAAGGTTGTATGTAAGGAAAATTGAAATGTTCTTAAGTACATTATGTGTTTTAGATTTGCCTTAGTAGACGCACACACTTGTAACTTAGTGATGGGACACTTTTGCGACTTTGATTTGTAGGTGATAGTGAATCTAGGGTATTCTAAATCGATGCTAACGTTGATAAAAAGACAAATAAAGAAAGTGAAAAATCTCATGCCCCTAGCACCCAAAATCCTTTAATGTGAATACAATAATCCTTACATTGACTAAAGAATGAAAAACTGGAAGAGATTTCAAGTTGCATGTGGACTTACTTTGATAGCAGCCGGTGCGTTAGACAACGTGACGAGTGTACCAGCCGCCTCGTATCTCACAGCTGCGCTGGTCGCATTTAGTAGTCCATACACTGTTCGGATGAAGCGAGACCGCTCTGAAGGGTTCGCGTGGCACACCTAGACATAATGGAGGATTTTTTTTAAAATTATGTGCTTCCGCACAGCATTCGATTCCAATCCGAGAAAATACGAATCAAGAGATCATTCGAGTTTTCTTTACGCATTTGGTCCAAGTTTTCTTAGTAATTCGTAAGCACTCATACAACTTGTATTGTGACTACGTTTGTTTTGTAATGTTTTCGTTGTTGTTGATTTATAAATTTCTATTTCACTGGAAATGTCGTAATTAATGTAAAAATTTGACTTCGGAAGTCGTTTGGTGTAACTATAAAGTTTGTTGGAGATAGACTAAAATTAACAGACTAACATTAAATATTTACATGCCATTACTGCATGGCGGAATGTGTCTTTGCACTGAATATTATATGTATATGAAACATCGTTAGTACCACATTTTATGCAAATAAACGATTTTATTTTAATAATATTCAAAGGGGTTGGAAATGGTAAAAAAAAATATATCAAAACCTATTTAAATAAACGTGGCTACGTTGGAGCTCATAACACAGTAGCCTAGAGAGTTTTACGAACTAAAATCTCTCAAATTAGTCTCACCTTATAAATCAACTCCACAATAACCAACTGCAGGATGTCACCAAAACCCTGCACATTGTCCAGCCTAGACGCCAGATAAGACAGCGCCCTCTCCTGGTCGGCATGCAGCAGCATGAGGAAAGCGTTCCTCTTGCACGACATGTCCTGTTCCGTTTCCAGGAAGTTGGCAACCAGTTCCGGAGCGTCCGGGATTAGGAACTCGAAGTTTCTGGTAGAATTATGTTTGATTTAGTAGTTTTTTCAGGGCTCATCATCATCATCATTTCAGCCGAAAGACGTCCACTGCTGGACATAGGCCTCCCACGATTGGAGGGAGTTCAGGGGCAAGGGGTGCAGGGCTACTGAGGCCCAATTCCTCAGTATTTTGATGTTAAAAATAGTGCTTGGGCAGAGTAAAGAAAATATATCATATAATAAAATTGTACTACTAGTGATCAGAGGGGGGAAGTTTCTGAATGTCACACAAACTTTTCTCTTGTAATATATAAAAACTTATATCACATAGAGACAGAAAATATGTAGATCTTGTAGCTAATAATAAGCTATGAAGAACAACAAGGTTTTGGTTCTATGGGTAAAAAGACCAGACCAGACTCTTTGACCAGAAAGGCAGAAATTAATTCAAGAAAATGCTGAATATTTGATCATTTCAATATTTATATTAGAGCATGGACCCCTAACAGCTTAAAAAACTGAACAGATAAACATATAATCAACCGTAAGCCAATAACAAGTCTTAATGTTCATAGATAGAGTAGAATTTGGAATCTGAGCAAACAAGAGCACACCGTTAAAGTTAACATATTATGCTGCACTAGTTTATACAAGACATACTAACCTGTAGATGGTAAATATGGCGAGCACTGCATTTCTCCTCACATAAGAGTGGCGGTGGTCCAGACAAGCCCTGATAGCAGGCATCAGGGGTTCTAGGAGTTCTGGCTCCTTCAGCTTGCACAGGAACCGCAGGGTAGAGCCACGGATGAACTCATTTGGATGTTGCAGATCCTGGTTGAAAGAGAATTAATTAAATGCAGTGGTTTTTTTCGATACATTCAATGTGGTGACAGAAAGGAATACCTGAAAGAACTTGAGGTATCCATCTTTGTACAGTATTTTTTTTCTTGTGAATAAAGATAAAGATTAATAAATAAATAACCTTGAGGGAGACCACGTAGTGAGACAGTTAAAGAAACATTTAAGGAAATTGGCAATTTAGGATTTAGTCTAGCAGTCATTTAGCTGTATAATAGAGGGGGTTTGTTTATAAACATTAATTAAAGTTCAGTAATGATTAGCAACTGTTTATTCATAATTTTTTTATGTTTAAACTTCTCTTAACTTTATGCAATGTTTATAAATAAAGGGGACTATGTTTGCTGTTGTACTGTTCATGGAACAGTTGTTTTTTTTGGCCTCAACAAGAAAAGTTGTTGAGTACATACATAGAGCAAGTCACCAAATTAAATATTGTAAGTTTACAGTTAAAATGTTGTCAATTTTTTTTTATAACACTATTTGATATTTACATACCTTCCTGTAGGCATCACAGACAAGGATCATCTCCTGCATCAGTTTGCCATCAGGTGTGGTCTTTGGCACAATCTCCCAGAAAATTAGCAGTAACTTCTTGATCATATGGTCTTGCAGTGGCAGCACAAACCTGATGATAATCATCAGAAGACCAGGAATCTTTTCACCAGAGAGGATGATGCCAATTGTCTTCTTTAGCGCTTCTATCTTCTTCTTTATGTCACCTTTTTCTGTTTAGAAATAAGTAGTGGAGGAATTTGACTTATGATACTCAACATTTTGAAAGGAGATGTTGTAGAAGTTGCTATGGAACTTTTATCCATTTTGTGTCATGTCTTAACCTAAATACTAACAGCTTTATTACAAGAAATATTTTCTACTGAGCCCATATTGTAAAGTGTTAAACCCATATTTTTCATCCTGCAGTATTTATCTATCTCTCTAGACAAACTATGGCTCCTACACAATATAATACTACCCAAGACACTTCTACATTCAGTTGTTAAAGGTTTTAAATACAAAATGTAACTTACCAAGGTCCAACTTGAGTTGCATCTCATTGTAAGGCTCTGAATCCGTCGGGAAGTTGATAAGAGTATAACATGGCTGTTCCACACCCGCCATGCTGCAAATGCATCATAAATTAATATACATTTTTCAAAATATACCATTTAGACATTTATTGTAAAACAAAATAATAAATTGACATATTTTTAGGAGATACAAGCGATCTATATGAAGGTCTTACTAGAACTTCTGATCGAGAAGTTGTAACTTTCGATCATATTTCACAGTGTCTACTGATGACTACGTGACTTGTTCCACCTAATATCTACAATAATACTCAACAAAATATGAAAAAAAATACGATTTTTGTCTCCAAAGAGGTGAGAGATATAGATTTTTCCTATAACCTGTATCTTAATCTTGAAATACTGAAGTAATTTGGAATTACAAGCGTCCGGTCGGTCCTTCATACATCAGTATTTACTTACCTGAATCAATGTTAGTATTCGGTATTATATGTGCAATACGATGTGTTTTCACTTGGGTTTTGCCACTGGAAAATCTGTAAATCACAGAGCAAATGATAATAATTTACAACCCAAAACTAAAATAATACGTGTCCACATCCACAACTTAAAACGTCAACGTGACATTAATAGTGATGTTCATCATGTCATCTTGGGGTGCGTTCCGAGTTGCGATAATAACATCCTGATCCTGAACCGATCATTAAAATGATCGGTTTAGGGATCTGTGACGTAAGTGTGTGACAGACTTACCATCCCAATGCCATACATTTTTTGACGTGACAACGTCTAATAAATCGATGCAACGCCGGCTGCATGCACGACAATGTCCCGTTACGCTCGTTGTCCCGTTACGCTCATTGTCCCGTTACGTTCATTGTACACACGGCTACATAACAAGCTATACAAATCCAGTTACTATATATGCTACTTACATTAAATCTATGAATGAGAGTTGTAATATTAGTGTTGTTAAAGATGTAAAACATTTGAAAATGTTTGGATCTCCTGCAATGTTACCAGAATCATAAAATATTTTATACCAGAAAATCTCCTTTTTTTAATAACTTTGTTTAAAACCGGAAATTTATAGAAATAATTACGGTATGATTATTTGTTAATTATTATTTCTTAAAATCAGTACTTAAAAGAAAATGTGACCTCTTTTTTCGCCATTTTATATGAATTACCATTACGAAGATATTTTTTTGTTATGTTATCCCCTTTGTTTACATAAATTATCTGAATTTGAGACTTTGGGTATAGTCACCGTCTTCAAACCTGTTGCAACGACGACCGTTTTCGTCGTCGGGAAAACGGATACGTTTCGTCAGTCAAAAATTCGACAACGACCCACCACTAGAAAATGTGGAGTGCTTGTAGATTTAAAAAAAAACCAGGATGCAATCACCGTCATTCACGTGTCTTTAAAATTCTTCAACAGGATCTGACTATTCTGAGATGAAAAATATAATTCATTTGAAAACTGTAATAAAATAATTCTTTGGCTGCTTTAGTCTTGCCTTTGCCCGTGGTGTGGTTCACCATAGAAGAAAGTACCTAAGTGGTTCACACAGGAAAAATCAATACTTTTAAATGTCAACAATGTCAAAATTGTCAAAACGACAAAAATATTTGGATGTCGCGTTGTCGCGTCGTACAATTTTGTGTACCTATGTGTTTTGGGACTTTAAAAGTAATATTTTAAAAGTTTAAATACACAATGGATGTGTTAGTGACCTTATTTTACCTTCTATTCTCGATATGTGTCGTTTATCCGCCCACCGAATTCGTGTCAGCCGGCTTTACAATAGCTCAGCTGTTCGAGAGTTTCCTGGGATCAGAAAATATGAATTTTATCGGATACCATATGAAGAGGACTACGATTACGGCTTTGATTCATTCTGCTTTGCCCTTGGGTTACGTTTTCTGCCTGTTATTAGCTGGGGAACGCAATCCCTGGTTGCCTGCGGCGGCGGCAGCGACTGCCATTATTCCATTGCTCATGTGCTATAGACTGTTATGCTGGTGGGAAAACGGGCAGGCGAGACATCCCGTCGTGAAGTCTCTAATAGCTTACGTTATCCCTGGCACTGACTGGAGACTAGTGGCTGCCAACCTCAATATTGAGTTCAGGAAGTAAGTAAACAACAATTATTGCTGCTCCAAATAGGACTGAATATGAAGGAACCTCTAGGCACTTAAAATAATGTAAGAAACTGTTGTCTACCTGCATAGAAAAATAAAATAAAAACAACTTTATCACCCTTTGAATGAGAAGAGGCATTTGCTCTGCAGTGAGACAGTTATAACCTGGTATTAAACAAAACTTAGGGTGTAAGAGCGAATGGAGCGAGCTCAGGACTTGGGGCACTTTGACTCGGACAGATTAGCTGCCATACCTTGCATGCTTTTTTTTTTAAACCATCCAGAAGTAGGAGCCTTTCTCGACAAGCCTTATTATCATTGCTTGGAAACAAAGGACGTTGACCAGGTTTGGACCAAATGCTGCCCAAACATGGGAGTGCTTCCAAATGGCTCCTTGTATCGATTTATACAAAAAAAAAAAACTATCCTAGGAATAAAAAGTTATGTAAGGTTTTCTGGTAGTTTTTTTTTTTTTTTTTTTTTTGTGTATTTATAAGATAGCGTCATTGATTTTGAACTCGTTGGTTTTGTCTTGATAAGAACTATATAGCCCAAGGTAGTATCCAGAGTCTGACGATAATTCCGGAAGGTGGCCATAGGAACTCCTAAACCAAACAAGATGGCACCATCGTGTTTGGACTCATTGGTTATGTATTGACAGGTGCTATTAAACTAGGTGGTGTTCAGAGTCTGATGTTGGAGCCGGAAGGTGGTCACTGGCACGACTCAAGTAAACCAGATAGCCCCGTTATGTGTGGTTTTATTAGATTTGTCTTGACAAGTCGGTCGCCGTCGTCTTTAAAGTACAGTGCTTCCAAATTCAAGAAGTTAACCAGTGCAATATTGTTACAGTGTTGACAAAGTGTCAATCCAGCTGAATGCAACCAGCAGGTTTGTGGCTACGGAGACATGGCTGATCAAACTGACGCAGTACAAACTCAATGTTGTCAAGCAAAGAGACTGCACTCTTGTGGCTACTGCTGTGAGTACTAACTAAAAAAAAATGCCTAAAGTAAAATATATATATATTAATAAAATTAATTAATTATATTAATTATTATAAATAATATATAATAATATATATTTTTTTAATTATATATATATATTTTTTGTAGTATCCTCATCAGCCTGCGGGAGAAATTCTAAATTAATAAAAATAAAAATGATTGAGTATCTTTCCTTAACAGACCGACAGCCACAACCTAACTCCATCAGGCGAGGACGAAATCCAATACATAAACATAGAGGCCATCCCAACTCGCGACGACGTAGAACGTTTCACCTTTCGCATCTCCACCACGGCGCTGCGGGACTTGCAGCCCAGACTGGCGCAGGCAGTAAGGGTGCCCGACCACATCTCACTGTTGCCGACCCTTATTGAGAGATTCGTCAATGTTTTCAAGCAATATGTCGATCAGAATCCAGTGTATTATGTTGATCAGGTTAGTAGTATTGTAGTACCTAGATTTGGGGTATCCAACTTAAATCTAGGTCACGAAGTCAAACAAGATAGCTGGTAACAATTATTTGATAAGTAACATTTCTGGCTTTAACTTAATGTAAACCAAATATTGTTAAACCTTTTAAAAGAGTATCTATGGACTTTCTTGCCCATTCTTCTCCTTACGAAACTACCCTTTGAAAGGGGCAACTAGACTCCGTTCTATTTTCTTATGAATTTTGACATTTAAAACTGCCTTTTAATGGCCCACTTGGAATAAATGATTTGACTTTTAAGGTTGCACTATGGTAGTAGAGCTTTTTGTTGAATGAGCTCATTACCAGCTGGCAGCTAATCATAAAATACTTTGTCTTCCCAGGAGCCAGAACTGTGCATCGGCTGCATGCAGTATCCTGCAGATGTAAAGCTGAACAAGCGATGTGTCGCCCCTCCCCCGCACCTAGAGGGGGGCCCGCCACCGTGTACGCAGTGCAATTGCCGGTAACTTTTTGATATCAATTATCTTCGCGTCTAAAGAAAGAATGAAAATACATTTATTTGGCACCATACTGTATGCAAGGAACACATTTGACCATGAAGGAATCAAGTATCATGTGTGCCATGTTCTTACAAAATGTGAACATTTTGTCAGAACGAATTTTTTGATTGCGTTGATCACAATTGGCTTCTCAATATTCCCTGTGGTTTAAGTTAATAATAATAACCCCACCGCCGCCGTATCTCTACGTTGACGTTGAGGTGGGGCTTGTGCGCTCCTATGAACTCTAGGTTTGTGCCGGTTTAGTTTTCCGTAGTTTACCGAAACAGGGCTAGCCTCGTTTGTCATGTGTCTCTTGGTCAGGCTCTTCAACCTAGGGTGAGAGCCTGACCAAGAGAGAGACATAAACTCGCAGGGCAGCATGTGGCGAACTGTTGGGCAGTAGCGACCCAACAGATCTACCTACCTATGACTATCTCCCAGGAGAAGTCTGGTTCTGGAGGAGTAATCATCCGTTGCGACCTCATTTCATTAAAAACATCTATTGGGCCTCTGCGAGTTAGTTGGCATTGACCCCTCATACGCCTTCCAAAGGCCCTGGCTCCTAAGAGACCCGAGATATGTCAAAGATGTTAAAAAAAAAAAAGCCCGTATTGGCCCACTGCAGGGTCTCCCTTTCCTTTTTCCACTCAACTCGATTCTGGGCCAATATGGACCAATCCCTTCTATACGCGTCAAGTTTGTCCTTTACCTTAAGTAGAAGTACGAAAAACACTGGGGTAGTGACAAGATATAGCTTGTAGACAGATATAAATGTAAGCTCTTTAAAAGTTTGAATACATAGATCAGTCCTTTTACATTGGTAGCCCCGAGGCTCAATACTTGGTCCGGTTGGTCTGGTCGTAGTGAACTTCCGCTAATACGTAGACTATATGGCAAGTGTCACTCGAGCCCGGTGTGCTGTGCGCAGAGTGCTGTGGTGCTGCTCGTGCATGGGCCGCTGGTGGGCCGCGCGCGCGGCGGGCCCGCCGGCGGGCTGGCTGGGCGGCCGGGCCTCGTGCCCGGTGTGCCGCGCGGCCTTCTGCCTGCTGGACGTGTGCCCGGCGCGCGCGCCCGGCTCCTGACGCCCGCGCCCGCCGCACGTCCTGCTCACCGTCACCGCCATCTACCGGCGTTAGGTGCAAGGTGCGTACGCGATTTTATTTTGCGTGAGTCCCATCAGCAAAAATGACAAAATTTCATCCCTTTTAAGGGGTGAATTTTCCAAAATCCTTATTGTTCACTTTCGTTTCAAAAGGAACTCTTGTGCAAAATTTGACTTGCATTGTCCGTCAGTGAATGAATGAATGTAAGATTTTGTTAAGTAGATGTTGACGACTGATAGCGAATGTTTTACTTTCGGTAGAAATTGTTTGTTGATTCTGTGTTGATATGTTTTGACGTAACCAAATATCTGGTTTTATAAATCTTCCCGCGAATTTTTAAACTGTGGCTTCTCAGTGATGAACTAATGTGACATATTTATTGATCTTGGTGTTGGACCAATTTAAAAATATTGTTTAAATTTGTAGCCTCATGATTTTAAACAAATTCGATCAAATAGTGTAATTGAGTGTTTTTATTTTTCTTTTATAATACTAATGATGGACAGTGAAAAGTTATTTATTTAAAGTGGATACGCTGTGGTAGCCCGCGAAATTCAAATTTTCTTGCGTTTTATGCAATTTTCAGGTCCGTGTCAGGTTGTATCTTGATCAAAATATGATACGCGACAATTTATGTATTTACATAATTTTAACCTTATAAATCATCAATACATCTTTCTAAATTAGATTTCGTGCAGATTCGTCGAAAAAACGAAATCTAACGAATCTGCTATATGTTTTATCGTCGCGTATCATATTTAGATCAAGATACAATCTGACACGGACCTGCAAATTGCATAAAACGCAAGAAAATATGAATTTTGCGGGCTACCACAGCGCATCACGCTTAATTGTTTACTTTAACAAAAATGTTACATCAGTACTACTATTACCTATGTACTGTTTCCAAAGAGGCTCTATACCAATCATATCAATCCTTATAACCAATTAGAATTGATGTAATCCATCATAATACATAATATTATACCATTGATGTCTGTATCATTATAATTAAAATAATAAAATTTATATAAAGCGCAAATAATTATTCAGTGTTATAGAAAATGCAAATTACATTTCTCCCTCTCACAGAGAGGAGCCTCCTCTCTGTGGGAGGGAGAAATGAAATGTGTCCCAGCTTTGGGAACATTATATGCTGAATATGATTAGTTACATTTGAAGTACGCTTGAACGAGATAATATCTGAAACAAAGACAATAAAAACGTTTTCTTGGTTAAGTCTCTAAGCTCGACTAAAAAGTATGTAATTATCACGGACAAGCTTGCTTGAAAATATACGCCTTGGATGTATTTTTAATGTGATGACATAATCATTTATTAAACTATTTTAAACTAGGAACTGAATATGTATACTTTATAACTCTGTATGTGTAGATATAGCTGTAAGTGGCGTAGATATCATCATAGGGGTCAGATAGTGATGTGAAAAATTGTCTTCAATTAAATTGAAATCGACTTCACACATCACTAATTTTGTTAGGTTAATTGCATTAAATTGTAAGGTATATTAAATTAATTACATGTATATTTTATCTTAATAAATGTATTTTGGGAATCAGGGGAAGATATCTAAAATTTTGCTGACATTTTACACATAGGAGTAATATTATAATCACCTAGTACAATAAAAAAATATATTGAAATAATAACTGTCTGTTTCTAAATGATCTGTTAAGCTAATAAATTAATCAAATACAATTTTAATGGGCATTGTTGTTGTATTATTTGCTGCAGTTGCGTAAAGTGACAAACGATGTGGTCTGACATTGAGTGGGCTGTTTAGATGGTATCTGTTCGATCGCATGGAGCCCCGGTTAAGCCCTTGACCTTTTGCTGAAGGACGCGACCCACACATGGCACGTGGACGTAAATCACCTGACTGGTAACTTTGTGACATTTGACATACTTGTTTATTCGTGATGGGTTCTCCACCATAACGCAACTAAAGGGAAAGGAATGAACTTTCCTCTGTCAGTCAGATGTATGATTTATTAGGTTGCGCAGCACTTCTGAACAATTTCTTTTATTTCTGTTTTCATGACTCTTGTTTACTGCAACGATTATTATACGAACTTGTCTCGCCAATTTCATGATATTTTGCAGTGATGGGCGAGACCAGTGACGGATTAAGACTACTTGATGCCCTAAGCAATCCACGCCTGTGGGTCCCCCTATCCGTATGTCAACTAGAATCGGTCTTTAAACCTTTACCGCCTAAAAACATTAGTTTTTTGTAAAATAAGATGATGAGATGTAATGTACCTTAGAAGTGGAGTAGGTGCGACAACAATAAAAACCAAAGCATATTATTTATTTATTGAAATTCGCCCTGCGGCTTTTTCGGGCATTGAATTCACGCAAGATAGTATTAACGTCTAACGTTTTTAACATATCGGACTCTATGTATAATATCGATAAATTATCGAGCCTTTCTTGTATCATCTTTGTCCTTTTTTCATTTTTTTATATTTTTAATTTTGAAAAAGAACGTTCCGCTGAGCAATTTGTAATCATAAATAATAAAAATAATAATAATAATTTGTTTATATCTTAGCTATAAATATCTTCTAAATTGTTTTCTGTTATTGCACCTACTGTGTATTATCTCTGCATCACCCTAAGGTAGACTGGTAGAAAATGTCCAAGGCATGAAGTCCGCCTTTGTACAGTTTTTACTTGTGCATAAAGTTTTAATGAACGTCGAGGCAATTCAGCTGCTAGACAACACAAATATAGTGCGAAGACTAAAACGAACAAAACCCTTTGAGTTAGTGTAGTGTAAAAAGTGTAGAAATAAAAGTGACAATGACACACATATAACACATGAACAAAGTGTTTTTATTATTATAACTATCAGATTCTAAGAAAGTGTAACGGACTTGTGTAAAGTGCAACAAACACTATTCTAAGTTTTAAAATAATTATCAAGTAAAAAGTTAAGTTAGATTAAAATTTATTGCTTATACGCCTTAAAGGCTAGATTGTAATTAATTATTAAGAACCTAGTTCTTTTTAATAAAGCATAAAAAAAAAGGTTTTAATAAATAAAAATATACGCAGGGCTGTTTCCACATTAGGGAAAGCTGATTCAATTTTAACATCATGTATTATTTTATACAATTGTGCGTGAGTTTGTGCTGCTTCTGGTGCCCCCCCCAGACGTGATGCCCTAGGCAATTGCTTAATTTGATTAAGGGTTAATCCGTCACTGGGTGAGAAGTTTTTAGGACTTTCTTTTGTTTTCTAACGTTTTATAAATTGCTATATTATAAGTGATTAGTAGCTTATTTTGTTCCAAATATTAGGTTGGGGAAAAAGTCTTTTCGCATTATAGTATGTATGAACTTGTAATAAAATCTCTTTGGCTATACTATTGGTATCTGGCTGGTTCATCATTGAAAGTTTAAATTTTAAAGAACATAATTCCAAATTCAAATTAGGAAAATGTGTGATTTTCATTTGTTTTTCGTACTGTCAAGATGAGTGAATCTAACGAAGAAATTCGTTAAAAGGTAAAAATGCAACGCAAGCCGCGAAAAAAAATTTGCGATGTTTATGGACCTAGTGCAGTGTCTGTGAGAGTAGCACAAATTTGGTTTAAGCGTTTTCAATCCGGAAATTTTGATGTCACAGATGCACGTCGCTCTGGTTGCCCTATTACGGATAAAATGGATGCCATTTTTGATAAAGTGAAGCAAGATCGGCATATCAGTAGTTACGACGTAGCTGAAGAACTGGGAATTGACCACAAAACAGTTTTGGCACATTTGAAAGAAACTGGGTACACAAAAAAGCTCGATATTTGGGTACCTCACGAGCTCACTGAATGAAACCTAATGAACCGTGTACTCATTTGTGATTCTTTATTACGAGGTAATGAAACCGAACCATTTTTGAAGAAGCTGATAACTGGTGATGAAAAGTGGATCACGTACGACAAGAACGTGCGAAAAAGGTCGTGGTCAAAGGCCGGTCAGGCTTCACAGACTGTGGCGAAACCCGGGTTAACTCGCAACAAGGTGATGCTGTGTGTGGGGTGGGATTGGAAGGGAATTATTCATTATGAGCTGTTACCACCAGGCCGGACCATCGATTCTGAACTCTACTGCGAACAACTGATGAGATCAAAGCAAGAAGTTGAGAGAAAGCGGCCGGAATTAATCAACAGAAGGGGTGTGGTTTTTCTTCATGATAACGCTAGACCTCACACATCTTTAGCCACTCAGCAAAAATTAAGAGAGTTTGGCTGGGAGGTGTTAATGCATCCGCCGTATAGTCCTGACCTTGCACTTTCAGATTTCCACCTGTTTCGGTCTCTTCAGAATTCTTTTGGCTGTGTCAGGATAACATCACGAGAGGACTGCCAAAACCACTTGTCGCAGTATTTTGATCAGAAATCCCAAAATTTCTATAGCAATGGGGTCATGTCCCTACCTACAAGATGGCAAAAAGTTATCGAACAAAATGGTACCTACATACTATAGTTAAATGTAAATAAACTATATTAAAAAATGTTTTGAATTTTCTTAAAAAATGCGAAGAAACTTTTTCCCCAACCTATTATATTGGCCCGCAATCTTTGATGGTAATTAGCAATCAAGGTTAAATAAAACGGCTTTTAAATCCAATGCTAATGATGTAATTGTTAAATACAAACCAAATATCCTTGAGCCCGTTCTTGACCATCAAATACTACTTTTCTGATCAAATCTGAACCCATTAGAATTTGACCAAATATGTGTCGCGACAGGACAAAATTATAGGGTCGCAAGGCAGACACAACAATTATACATTTGACCTTTAATTGTCGGTTAATATGTCTGCTGTGATAGGTATAATTAATCCGCTTGACAAGGACGCTAAGTACACATAATGCCACCGTTACTGCAGTGACCAACTGCTAGTCAAGTGCAATAGGTCGTGGATTAGGTACTAATACATTTTTGGTTAAGTCATTGTCTTTTAATTTGAGTTTTGTGACAGACAAACAACTCTGCAAGAATTATTGTAAGAAAGACCTAAGAATTCTTGTGTGAAGTTAAAAAGTAATATAAATATAAGCACGGATTATTTTATGCCCGTGAATGAAGAAAGTTTTTCTTCAAATCTTTCTATCTTAAACGAGGGGACTTCTGATTGATCCTTCAACTGATAATTATTAATTTTAATAATAGTGTATACAATATTAAAATCATGAGAACGTCAAAAGTGAGTGAAACGATCCAGCAGTATTTAAAAAACACAACGTTGCACGGTTTCAAATATTTGTGCTCAGTACACTGCGTCGATCGGTAAGTACGAGTTTTGTTTTAATATTGTGTCTTTAGAATTTTATACGTAGGTAAAGAGTAGGACTAGGTATGCCTTGCAAACAGTATGATTAGGATCGGTAGCTTATTCATAAGTAGGAAGTCTAGTTACCTTGCTGGGATGCCAAAAACCAGCAGAACTAGAGGCGAATTTTGTTAAAATCTGGAATTGTCATGTTTCTTGCGAATTTGTGTAAATTAACAAGGACATCGTTAAAAAAATATTTTCTTTTATACGTAAAAAAGCAGCATTAGCTTGAGCTATTTAACTTCGTACAGTCAACAGCAAAATAAGTGGCGTTAATGTATAAGCATAATCAGCTTATAAATGTACCCACTGCGGGGCTGTTATCTACCACGTGGGCCCAGCGCGAGTATAAAGGCCTTTTCACAAACAACGTCCTACTGCCTGCGCAGCGTCGGCTGGCTACTGTGCTGCAGCGCCAGCGCGGGCTGCGCGGGCCTGCTGTGCGCGGTGCTGTGGGCGCGCTTCCTCGAGGTGCCGGCGCTGCTGGCGCTGAGCGACGACGTGCGCTCCGCCACGTACGGGGAGGAGCACGTGCCCACTGTAGCGGTCTGCGCGCCCGCCGAAAGCGTCGCCGACATGTTTCTGCAGCAGTTGTAAGGAAAAACTAAGGTGGCCATTTGGGATGGGGCAGTGGCGTGTAGTGGCGCGGATAGTGTGTTCGGCTCCAGACTTTACCCAGCATGAATATTATTTTTTGGATACTAACATCAGTTTTAAGTTTTCATTACTAACTACTGTATGGATTCCCTGTGGTCTGAAATAAAGGTTTATTAGACATTACTATTAAGGGCAGCTACCATAACCGTTGTAATATCCTTCTGCATGCCCTGTGCACTTCCTCATCCCAAATTACCATACCACCTTGTGATTGACCTATGGCTTTAGACTTTGTTTTCGTAAAAGATCTTGTGGTAATGTCAAAGCAAAGCAAATTGGGTCATTTCAGTAACATCCATTTTCTTAAAGACAGAGTAATGTACCTTTTTCCTAATAGTTTATAAAATAAACTAAAAGTACCAAATAAAACTTACGTAAACATTAGAACGTTATTATTTTCTTAAAAACTTGAGACTTATCTTTAAGTGTCAGACGAACATTTACGCCCATAAAAGGTTGATGAAAATAAAATACTTATATTTTATTTTGTACTTTTTAGAATTTGTTTAAATATCTGTTCTATCACCTTCGCTTATAAGGTACTTGTCAAGACAAATCCAATACATCCATCACTACAGGGTTATCTTGTAAGGTTGAGGAGTTCTTGTGGCCACCTTCCGCCTCTAAAATCAAACCCTGGACTACACCTTAGGCTATGGTTTTTGTCGCGACAAAAATAAACGAGCACAAACACAATACCAGGGCTGTCTAGCAGTGGCGAGGCTTGACATTTTTGTAGGAGGGAAGCCGAAGCAGAAATTGTTCAGTTCTATAAATAGTCATAAAATTACGTCAAATTTAATTTATCTACGCAGAAATAAAAATAATTCCTTTACTTTACTGACTTTAACCATCTGTCGTCAAGTAGCAGAACCAAAGAGACGCTATCAATACCCAAAAGGAACTTTCGATGTTTTACAGTAATAAACTCAACTTCTAATTTTACTAATAATTAAAATTATTATTGGAATATAAATCGAATAAAATACAACTGAGCAGGTGAAAATAAAATAAAATGTGTCCGAATGGAAGCCTGTAGGAATACAGTTGTTAGAGCGCTACGCCTTTGCTATCTAGTTTAGTTGAGGAGTTCCTGTGGCCACCATCTGGCTCCACCATCAGACCTTGGGCAGCACCTTTGGCTATAGTTTTTGTTCAAGACAAAACAAACGAACCCAAACACAAGGAGGCTATCTTGTTTGATTGAGGAGTTCCTATAGACATCTTCGAGCTCCCTCATCAGACCAGGTCCATGGTATCATATTTTTGCGTAGTCACCGTAGTTATATGTATAAGTATGCCAAGTTTCAGCTCAATCGGATGGCAGAAAGTGCTTGAAACATAGATGACAATGCGACTAACTGGATACATAGAACGACGCAAGCTAATATAAAGCTTGTAAAAAGAAAAAAGAAAACATTTTAGCACAAACTGCAAGGCACGCAAAAGCTCTTTTGCATCCTACATCTTGTCTTCAGTCCCAGCTGCTATACTTCTTGGGATTCCCACACGTTACACCAAATATTTGTTCTTTCAAATCAAATCATTTATTGAAAGTATTCATTTGAATTATGGTTAATACATGAGGTGATACATTTAACAAACACAGGTCCATCAACTCACCCCAAACAAAACGGATACCAAAGACTCTGGCACGTCTTCTAACTGGAAAATCAACAGAAAAAGACCAGCTCGTATTGTTGGACGAACTCCTGGCTTCCCACAACGTGACCCTGCCCCAAGTCATGATGAACTTTACTCCTGGTTGCAATGAGCAGACGAAGAGGTG
Organism: Dryobota labecula; assembly: GCA_947523025.1. Taxonomy (NCBI): domain Eukaryota; kingdom Metazoa; phylum Arthropoda; class Insecta; order Lepidoptera; family Noctuidae; genus Dryobota; species Dryobota labecula. The sequence continues at coordinate 2,677,187 of OX383287.1, forward strand.
TCGGTACCAGAGGAAAGTGCTGCCCTGCGAACAGCTCTTTGAAAAGGAGTTAACGTATTGGGGACTGTGTTGTGTTATGCGGCCGGATAAGTAAGTGCTATGTGATAATGTTCTCAGGGCCGATTTTTCAATAGCCTGATAACTTTTAACTGAAGAATAAGAATGGCGGTTTGACATATTTTGTATGCAAAAGCTGTAAAGTAGAGATTTATTTGCATAGATTGTAGGTACAGTACATAAGATGTTACAATTAAAATATGGGTGATCCTTGTACAATCTACCTTATATAGGCATGCAACATTATTATTAAATTAATCATTAATTATAAAATGAAATACAATGGTTACACAGTTAAATTATTTTGAGGTATTACAGTTGGCAGTTGGTATGGTACATTAATATAAAGGACAATAAAAGATTAATTAAAATATCTACAACACAATAGTAATAAAATAAAATAGATCGAAACAATGTCATAATTAGGTATGTCAAAATTTAATTACATTAAATTATTCAGTACATAAGTCAGTGTCATTTAGAAAGTCATTCACAGAATAATAGCATTTTACAATTAATAATGCTGTCAGCTTCTTTTTAAAATTATGAATTGTGTCATTTTTAATTATGTTAGGTATTTTATTATATATTACTAACTTTTGCCCGCGGCTCCGCCCGCGTGGATGTCGGTTATCGCGTAAAAAAGTAGCCTATGTCCTTCTCCATATCCCAGGCTATATCTCTGTAAAATTTCATGACGATCGGTTCAGCGGTTTAGGCGTGAAAACGTAACATACAGACAGACAGATAGACAGACAGACAGAGTTACTTTCACATTTATAATATTAGTATGGATTGGGCCCATACTAATAACACTTTTTCTTTGTAAAGCAGTATTAGATCTCTCAACATGTAGTAAATATTTATACTGACTTCTTAAAGGTCTCTTTCTATCTTTTGACATTGCAGTGAAGAGGTTAATGTTACATTTAACGAAAATTGCGACCTCTAAAATGTACATAGCCGGGAAAGTTAATAGTTTGAGGGACTTGAACACCGGAATGCAACTATCCATCACTTTCATATTAAGTATTGCCCTTAAGCAACGTTTTTGGGCCTTGAACACCTGTTCTCGTAGAGTACAGTTTCCCCAAAAAATTATTCCGTATCGTAATTTGGTCAAACTGTCATATTTATTCCTCCGGTAAAACTTATCTGACGACTGAAAAATCAGCCCTTAGATAACTAAACCATAAGTGAGTCCCATATTCAAAATTATTTATTTACGTTACACTTTCGTGTTTGGGTCACAGAAATTCAGCAAATTGGCTGTGACAGACGGACAGACAGATCGAGTGATCCTATACGGGCTCCGTTTCGTTTTTTCTTTTTGAGGTACGGAACCCCATAAAGATTTATTTATTACTATACAATTCAAAAATTACATAGTACCTAAAGATTTAAAATAATGATCGTATTTTTATTATTTTTGTCACTTGGTTATTTTAACGGATCAGTGATGGATTTAGCACTTTGTAGACGAGCCACAGCTCACTGTGACGTGTTTCTTCATCGCAGCTGTGTCTACAAAGGGCCTACACGTAGGTGTTACCTATGAATTTTAATTAGCAGAATGTTTATATCTTTCTAATAAAAATATGTTTCTCGAATGATTAGATTATCTTATCAATAACAGCTGATGCTACATCTTGAAGGCGATTAAAGTTACTAAAGAATATCAACTGTTAATTTATTTAATCAACCATTTGATCGAGATTTTCCAAAGTAACACATTTAAAGTGTTTAAAATATACCAATAAAAGGCCTATAAGTATACGAGTATAAACGTCATTAAAAAAAATAGAATTGAGATCGAGAGTAGTAATTTCGAGTCACTTTGTTTCGTATCACTCAAACGTTAATTCCTCCTGTAGGAATGAAGATGATTTTTTTGTCTGAAAAAATATTGATTATTAATAAATTGCAAATAAGAATGTGATAAAGCCGTGTAAAAATAAAGATAGATTATTTTTTTGACCGGTTTCTCTAAAATTTTGAAGAATCGCGGAACATACATGGGGTATTTTCGGATACCCCAGGGCATGAGGAATCTAACTTTTTAGAACGACTTAGAAGAAGCGGCGGTTCACACGGCGCACGGTGCTGTACTGTATGATATTTTACGGTATAATATTGGGATCACACATTCGCACTTCAACATCAGGTTCATACTAAAAAGAAATGCAGTATGAAACTACGATGTGATCCCAAAATTAAACAGTAAAATATTGTACTTATTGACACCGTGTGAACGTGGGTTTATTGTAACAAGATGAATGTTACAGATTATCGAACGCGCAGACGGGGCTGCTAGGTCGCTCTCACACCACGCAGATGATAGACTTAGTTCTACAGTGCACGCATGGATCTGTGCTGTATGGTTGCCAGGTACATTAATATTAACAATAATAAGTTGAATCTATAACTTGACCAAAAAATTGCTGAACAAAGCCTTCTGGCTGACGGAAAAGTTAAATGTCTATATCGTTATCGTAGGTGGAGAACTAAATGACTACGATTTACGTCAAAATTACTTTTTACCATTTTCGTTACACCCCAACCATGTTGCATATTTTCACCTGACAAGCATTTTTCATATTCCTGCCCTGTTCAGAAATATAGGATTTTTATGTTCCAATGGAAAAATAAATATGTCCAAAACCATCACTAAATCGTAGAAGAAAAAGTAAATAACTCAATAAATAAATCCATAACTGCTTTATGATAAGTTGAGTATTGCAAGAGTTACATAAAATAAGTCGTTTAAGTTTTCTTCGACTCTAAATGTTATAATCAAATAACCATCAATCGCAATTTTCTCCAAACTAAAAAAAAATAGTTATTCAGTTCTCCACCTACGCCGACGATATTTATCATGTCTTGAATCTCATTGTTTATCACTAATGACGAATAGAGCCGACGTCAAATGAAATGAGATAAGGCTAGGCAGAGAGACAGAACGTGTGTTCGTCTTAGCGAATAAAGGCTTTTCTATTGTTATTATTTAAATTAGCTAAGTAATAACAGCCGCGCGGTACGATCCATCAGGTTAAGCTACGCTTGCTGGGGTTGGTCGGTGTATGGGTGACCATCTTTACATACCGAGACTCCTCCGTCCCTCTGGAAGTACGTTAAGCTATTGGTCCCGGCTGTCATTCGTGGATCTTTGACAGTCGTTAAGAGCGCTATCGCGGGTCCACTAGCACCACTCCTTTAAAAAAAGATTTTCTCGTGAAGGAATTATGAAAAACGACTCCTATCAGCTGCCTCGGTAAGTGCGTCTAGAATTTTCTAATACCTTTTATAAAGTTTCATATTGAGACACGAAGCAACAAAATACGATCTAGAGGAATGTGGCCGTTTTTGAGCCGTTTTACATAATTCCTTCTCAGTCACGAGATAATCTTTTTTTAAAGGAGTGGCGCTAGTGGACCCGAAATAGCGCTCTTAAGGGTCGTCAGAAGCCCGAAAGTCTGACAACCAGTCTTACGAAGGGGTATCGTTTTACCCAGTTACTGGGTTTGAGGTCAGATAGGCAGTCGCTCCATGTAAAATAGTTGTATTCAGCTGCATCCGGTTAGATTGGAAGCCGACCCCAACATGTTGGGAAAAGGCTAGGCAGATTTTCTTTTAACCATTCGTAATTACAGAAACAATTAAAAAGCCATCACGTCTCGCGTGTATCCACGTAAGGGTTAAAAGATTTTCCTTTCATCCGAACGACATAAAACGAACACTCTTTCGTCACGTCCGTGACATATTTCCCTTTCCCTGATATTTAAATAATTATGGTTCTTGTATAGTCGACTTGTCGAATTGCTTTGACACCCTTACAAAACTCACTTGCAGGTCACAAATGATAAATTATTTTATTTCTGTAAGTATTTTTGTACAAACACTTTTACTCATCAAACATATTTTAAAAACTATATGAGGTCGGCTTTTCATATCTGACTACTCAGAGAAGAAAGGCCAAAACAAACTCAAAGGTCACAGTCTCTTTTAAAGTCCAGACATAATCAAATGTAGATTGGTGCTATTCTGTAGAAATCTCACCGTGAAAACCTAGCTGTCAATAGTGTCAATTCCTAGTCTCAGATGGAATGACAGATCACTTCACCTAAGGTTTCACGGTGAGATTTTTATAGAATCGACCGGTTATCCAGTCAGTGCAAGCATTTGTTAGTAATCGTGCAGATCAACTCAGAACTTTAGTTCAATGTTGTTTGGTTGAGCTGTGAATTGATCGTCGAATCGTTGAGCTCCTTAAGGAGCTAGATACCAAAGAAAAGACATTTGGTTAGGCCGTATAAATTACTCAAACTGCCAGTCCACGATTAAAATTAACTGAGAAAAAAACAAAACAAAAAAAAAAAACAATGAGTCTTCACATTCACAATAATTAAAATAATATGAAACACAAAATAATATATATACAAGTTCAAAAACACTAACAATCTCCCAGGACTATATATAACATCATAAACAACAACTTTTGTTCTATGAATTAATAATATGTTGATCAGATTTTAATTTATCAGATTCTTATTCAAAAATAAAAATAAATAAATTCAACGCTCTAAATGTTTCGAACTCTACGCGTAGAAAAACAAACTGCCGTGTGTCTAGTGCAAGGGAGGTGTAGGCAGGTACAATAAAATACAGAATTGAAATGTGTTAGATAGAATAACGAAATCTAGAAGGTTTGTTTTTGGTAAATGTATTATGTTTTGTAAAAAGTCAGAACAAAAGTGGTTGTTTATGATGTTAGTAATACAGTCCTGCAAGGTTATTGTTTTACCATTAACCCTGTATAATTATTATCCATACTAATATTATAAATGTGAAAGAAACTCTGCCTGTCTGTCTGTCTGTATGTTACGTTTTCACGCCTAAACTGCTGAACCGATCGTCATGAAATTTGGCAGAGATATAGCCTGAGATATGGAGGATATAGGCTACTTTTTTACGCGATAACCGACATATACGCGGGCGGGGCCGCGGAAATAAGCTTGTAGACAATAAATAGACTTTTTCGTTTTGTATATTAATATATTTATAGCTAGCTTTTGCACGCGGCTCCTCCCGCGTGGATGTCGGTTATCGCGTAAAAAAGTAGGCCTATGTCCTTCTCCATATCCCAGGCTATATCTCTGCCAAATTTTATGACGATCGCTTCAGCGATTTTGGCGTGAAAACGTAACATACAGACAGACAGACAGACAGAGTTACTTTCACATTTATAATATTAGTATGGATGCGACGTTAGATAGTTGTTTTAACCTTAGTCAAATTAAATCTGGGAAACGTTTTCAAAAGTGGTAAAGCAATTACATGCAACCCCTGATCAATACCTGGACCCGTGATCTATCAATTCATAAGTCAGCTGTGTCCTTCCAGCTAGTAACGTACTACGAAGGCGAGGATTGGATGGAGCCTGATACCCTGTCGGCCGGCTACTACTACATGGCACAAATCCGGTTCACCGCCATCCCAGAGAATCCCAACACTAATCCCGCCAGTCTTGTGGGAAGCGCCTGTGTTCATGATAAGAAGTATTCCAGAGCTATTTGTATGGTAAGATTCAATATTTATCAGGAGGAGCTGGTGGCTAAGTAATAACAGCCGTACGGGTCGATCTATCAGTTTAAGCTACGCTTGCCGTGGTTGGTCGGTGGATGGGTGACCATCTTTACATACCGAGACTCCTTGCCCCGGAAAGCACGTTAAGCCGTTGGTCCCGGCTGTCATTTTTGGATCTTTTTTGGATTGTTTGATTTCTTTATAAAAAATGTTTTACGAACCCAAAAAACTCGATTCGATCAAGAATAAGGTCAGAACACTCAGACTTTATGACCTACGCACATCGAAATATCTCAACTCAAATGTGAGCTTTATTTCGTGTCACGTGGGTACCATAGACATGAAGCTTACGACACCGTGTTAGCAACTACGAGTATTGTCACTTAATTTGAGAAATGTCACTACGTAATTTGTTAAGCATTTCATATGAATATGAACACAAACTCGACTCAAAGTTAGGCATTGAAATGAGGATCACATTTCAATGCTTGAGTCTAGTTGGTTTTGAGTGGTTCCGGTTTGCGACGGCCATTTTAATTATTTATTGAGTATTGCTTTACATAATATTTTGTTATCTTGGCAGCAAAGATGTGCAGAGAAAGCATGTGGGTGTAGCGACCCGCTACTGTCCAAATATTACAGCACTAACAGTGACTTGCCGGTGTGTCCCATCAAGCGACTCAGCTGTCTGAGAGCCAATATATACAAGAAGTTCAGTAAGTACCTCATGACCCGATGATGATGTGCTTGTACTTAATCCCCTAGAAGGGTAGGACAGAGGTACAATTGTACAGTACAACCGACATGTCGCCGGTTATGTTTAATTCCCATGTAATATGTCATTAACCGGGAAAAAATGCAGATCCCAGTCTGACAAATTCTTAATGATAAAACACTTTACCCGACTTGGGAATCGACCAACAAGGCAGCTGAAGGTCGCTGCATACGTAACGTGTTTTAATCCGGACGGTACGGGACAATTTTTTTGGAAACATCGTTTCATAGAAAATGTATACGAAAGAGCATACTTCGGGACGGCGACGCGCGACGTGGCACCCAAGAAACGGTGACGTGGCGCCCAAGGGATGTTGACGTGGCGCCCAAGGGACGGCGACGTGGCACCCAAGGGACGGCTACGCGGGACGTGGCGCCTAAAGAACGGCGACGTGGCACCCAAGGGATGGCGATGTGGCACCCAAGGGACGGCAACGTGGTGCCCAAGAGACGGCGACGTGGCACCCAAGGGGCGTCGACGTGGCACCAAAGGGACGGCGATGTTGCACCCAAGGGACGGCGACGTGGCACCCAAGGGACGGCGACGCGCGACGTGGCGCCTAAGGAACGGCGACGTAGCGCCCAAGGGACGGCGACGTGGCACCCAAGAGACAACGACGTGACACCCAAGGGACGGAAAAAATATCTTTGGTGACGATGTTTAGCAAGTCCGCCCCGCGCGCCAAGTCCTGTCCGTGATTCCGTTGCGTATATACAGTCGCTTCGGTCAGTCCGGAGAGCTAAGTAGTGACATATTTTCTTGTTTTCCACGCTAGCACGTTAGTTTCGCGTCACTGTCGCGGTGCGTATGGATTAAACACCCGTCTGTGTTTTCATAACATCACGTTCCGTCGCCCCCCCTTTCCACGTTCTAACGCCGTCCAGTATGCGGCGACCTTTAGTTATTTGTTTGTATCCGACGTTCTCAATTGAGCTTCCAAACATGTAAACAAATATGTGTTTCTGGAAAAACGACTTTAATACCCACACATAAAGTTCAGTTTGCGCTACAACTTAATTTTTTTGGCTTTCAATAGTAGTAGAAATTCTGAAAGAAACATAATTCACACAGTAAGTTGATATTTGTTTAAGTGAAAATAACATCTATAGTAAACAAGGATTTGATTGTACTTTAATCGTAGTTTCGATTCTAGTCGACAAGATACTCGATGCTCACTAAAAACGTATTGATTTCAGACTATGTAACCTGCCACTGCTTGCCGTCTTGTAAAAAGATCACGAGCGATGATATGGTCCTCGAATCAAGTCCGATGACCGTCATCAAGCATGCTATCGATCCTTTGTAGTAAGTACCGAATATACGAGAAAAAACTAAACTTTAATTCAGAATCTCAGTTAATTATCAAGTTTTGGAACATCAACTCAATGTCGTACGTGACAAATTTCAAATTCTATTTTTCATAAAACCCAGAATTTCAAAAATTCGCCTGTACACTTCCAATACCGAATATTGGCCTCCATAAAATTTGCAAGATTAAATTTAAAGTATACGTATGTATGTATGGTTTAGCGTATAGGTGAAAATGTGTTATTATAAATTATGGTTATGTAGTGGCTCCCTATTCGACTTCGCAGGAACTCTCGGATATTATGTCTGCTATATTTTAACATCCTACATAACCCTAAAACGCCTTCCTATCTGCGGGAAAGCTTTTCCTACGCCCGTCCTTTTGATGCGCCTTGGTTGCGACCAAGGCACATCAAAAGGACGGGCGTAGGTCTTAGAAACCTCCTTAAAATTCCTTGCAGCCGACTTCAACTCCAGTCCTACTCCTTCACTGTGCACGCGGTTCGATTGTGGAATTCACTTCCACGTGACATTAGGAACTGCCACACTGTTGCAGTATTTAAAAGAAGAGTGGAAGAACACTATCTTATCGCAGGGCATACCTGCGATAAGATAGTGTTCTTCCACTCTTCTTTAGAAGAGAAGAGATATCTTTAGAAATAAGCATCACCTTTCTACGGATTTTTTTTTTGTACTTAATGGTTAAATAAATAAACAAAATAGGAGCTGGGTATATATAATAATAATAATAATAAATTCTTTATTTACTCCTCAAAATTACAAACTTATTCTAGGTTTTACATACATTATAGTCAAAAGTAAGATTTCCCAAACAAGTAGGTATAATGCCTAAACTAAAACTAAAATAAGTTTATTACAAGTGCAAGTATTGATGGTTCGGAATTACAATATTTGGTAGCGACCCGCCCGATCTAGGTTAATTTAAACCTGTGTTTCAGGCCATCACTTTACATCTGAATTAAATTGGAACACTAAAAATTTAAAGTTAATCTGATATAAAATAATCTATTAGCAACTATGAGAAAAGCATACTGGTACTGGTACTGGTACATTAATAACTAAACCTATGTAAATATACAAAAATAAATACTTACGAGGGATAAATTATCATCATGACAAAATTTCTAGAAGTTTTTCTGTGTCTGTGTAATTGAGTATCGCTAAATGTTCTGATAACATTTTACTACATTTTTTATAACCTACTCTATAGAAGCTTAGTAACTTGTTGAGCCTATTATACAGAAAAGGACCTAAAAACACATACAATCGATTAACAAACGCATGTCTAGTTTGAGGCTTTATGCAAACCAAGTCCTTCCTTCTCTTGTCGGTAGGTGCAGGGTCAAAAGGAAGCGCAGTGTGCTGGTGTAATACTATGCTTAGTATAAAAAATTGCCGTACTGTTAGTAAATTACATGCTATGTAGAGCTGGTGCGTTGGAAAAATAAAAGGGCGAAATGTAGCAACGATTGGAATTGCTCTTTGAGCACGCTCTAGAGGGAGTAAAATTGTTTTTGCAGCACCACCCCAAGAAGTTATGCAATAGGTAAGAATGGATTGACACAAAGCTAAATAAACCTGTTTAATTAATTTATAGTCAGCTATATTCCGTAAATACTTAAAACTTCGATCAATAATAGCACTAGATACAGGATCAGGAACAAAAATAAGTCATTGAAGTGGCCACGTTTACACACACATACACATTTACATTTGTTACTACGAAATATAGAAAAATGTTTTATAATATTAACAACTTCAGTTCAATATAAACCTTAACACTCAACTATAAAGTTTTATTACGATTGCAAAATATTTATATTTAAGTCCTTCTATCATCAGAGAAAAGTAAATAAATAAATTTAAAATGTCACTTGAAAATAAAAAGTCATTTTTATAATAAGTACAATAGTTATTTGTGCAACAAGAGAGCAAAGTCGTTTTTTGCTGCGAGTGCTGATTTTGAATCCTGAGTGTGGCGAGGGATTCAAAGGCACGAGATGCAAAAAACTTTGCTCTCGTGTAACACACATAACTTTTCACTTCAGCAGCGATATCCCATTAGTTCTAACGATGGAACAGGTAGAACAAGTGGGAAATAGAGACTCCCACTAGTTGTACTATTTTGTAATATAGTATATCGTAGTACTAGTGAGAACAAAACAAAAACTCCCATTAGTTCTACCGTGGAACTGTTCAGTAAAACAATTAGTGGGAATAGAGAATCCCAATCCCAAAGCACCTATTTTATTTACTCCCATAGGCTGTCTTGTACGACAAAAGACCTGTCAAGGTTCGTCTTCGTATTTTTCAATTTTACTAACAGTAATTTATCTGAATGCTTTTCGATATTATTAACTGTTAGCTCGTTATTGCGACACGCTCCACTAATTCCTATGATCAGTACAACCTGTAATGAAAATATTACATAATTAATATGCATAATTTAACATTTACAGCATCTTTTACATATCGTAATAAATATTTTAACAGTATTGCTAAGCCAGACTAGGATTCATTGTGCCTCCAAAAATTAGTAGAAGCCAGTAAGTACCTTTATACATTGTTATGTATAAAGGTACTGGCTTCTACTAATTTTTGGAGGCACAATGAAAAATTAGTAGAAGCCAGTAAGTACCTTTATACATTGTTATGTATAAAGGTACTTACTGGCTTCTACTAATTTTTGGAGGCACAATGAAAAATTAGTAGAAGCCAGTAAGTACCTTTATACATGGTTATGTATAAAGGTACTTACTGGCTTCTACTAATTTTTGGAGGCACAATGAAAAATTAGTAGAAGCCAGTAAGTACCTTTATACATTGTTATGTATAAAGGTACTTACTGGCTTCTACTAATTTTTGGAGGCACAATGAATCTACACACAAATTTTAATAACTAACAACATAGATTAATAGGCACCACTTACTTTAGCGGCAAGAAACTTGCAGTCCGGAGCTTCATTAATTTCTATGTTAAGGGCCGTGAACATTTTGGACTTTTTAGCCTTATGCCCAACTGACATTCTTTTTAGAAAAGATACGAGTTTTGCGTATGTTTCAATATGCACGTTATGTTTTGTTTTTAAAGTAGCTTTCAACATTGAGTAAATACTCCACATTCTAGATGATCGCCTCGTCTGTGATAAATCTAAAAAATAAGATAGCAACACCGTCTCCGAAAAACTACTTGCGCCCTTTGTAAGTCTCCATTCATTGAAGATTATAGTATGCTTTCAGATATTTCTCGCGAGACTTCTCAGGTAGGAAACTTAATTCTGCATTAATAACTTGTTGTTTGAACTCTTCCGGTATTAAAATACTGTTCTCGTCGCTAGTTTCACTCATATTTTACGATTATTTTAATATTTTTTAACTTATTCAACTCTTTACGCCAGCCACGAAATTTTATTCCCGCTCTTTTATTTAAATTAAGGCGTGTTCGGAAATAGCACCCATAATATTTTATTATTCAAAATATGTTACGTAACATTATTGAAACTAGAAATAAATATTTACAGTTTAAATATCAGTTTTATTTGCAAGAAATACTTATTTTCGTTTAAATACAACAATAAGTTAAAAATTCAATAAATTACATTAAAAGACATAATTATCTTTTTGCAAAATTTCTTTAGTTAGTATGAAATTCCGAACGTGTTTGTCTTTGAGGTCGAATTCAAAATCGGAACTTCGAAAGGGCTGGTCTTTGTCTCTCTTTCTTTCTAATGGCGGGAAAGAGATAGAGTGTGAATGTTTCGAATTGTATGATTAACCCAAGGCTGAATAAGATATTCGCGGCTTTCTTAAAAAAAATATTAAATAGTTACTTTGTCTCACTCAGTGAGCAAAATCGCATTTTGCTCACTGATTTCAGGCAGCAAAACCTACATGTTTGAGCTACTGAAGTGAAAAAATATTTATTCTAAAATGAAACTTAAAACCTAAGCAATAAGGTTAAAGACATTTTGTTGACAATTTCGTGCTTACTCTATTTTGGAACTAGACGTAGTTCTTGGTATGACATTTCAATGCTCAGAACACAGTAATCATTGAAAGACGTAGAGTTGCAGAATAATAATATAATTTTTTTAAGCGAAGGTTCTTTTTTTAACCCATTTGGACCCAAATACAAACTAGTAGTAAAATTTTGATAAAAACTTTATTGACGTAACTATTGGAGGCTAGTAAGACATTTTATAAAGAAAAATTAAAAATAAATAACTTCCTTATGTATTAAAAACACCGTCCTCAAATGGGGCCAATGGGCTTATGTATGGTATTTTTCAAAGCATACTTTTTCGATGCACAATTTTTTTATGCATTTTTTATATTGCTAACGATCTTTCATCTGGCATTCGTTGCATCCTAGCTGGCTTGGCAGTTTCAGGGGAAAGTGTCCAACACTATCTAGATTCATACTTGGCACCACTGAAGAAGGTTTATGACGCTTTTCATCGGGTCTTTACTGAAAGAGGAGTGAGGAGTGTAGGCATTGGCCTACACTCCTCAAATAAAATCGGGCGATACTTCGGCGAAACTGGAGCTGGTCTAGTTTCTCTTCAGCGGTCAGGACATGGAGACGCCAAGCACCAGCTACAGCCAAATCCAGCATGTACATAGGTAAACAGAACCCACTACCATTTTTTGCCTCGTATAGCTGTTAGGTATACTGCGATTGACTGGTCAGCTTGATCACCTCCGCCCATGCCTTTGGTGTAGTTCTGGAAGACAAAAGGGATGTCCACGTCTACTTTTCTTCCTTCTGCAGAGCTCCATGTTTTACCTTACCAAGAGGGTAAACAAAGTCATAGTTTGTAAATGATATGAAATGTTCACTAGTGGCTTGACCAGTGTTTGTACCATGGGGGTACAAACACTTGTCAAGCCACTAGAGGACATTTCTTCGTCCTATTTTCCTTCACAGTACCAGTCGTACGATAACTAGCTTCACGCAAATCTCGCAGCAATGCGTGACTGGTAAAAAAGTTGACGAAATACACGATATCCTCATGCAAACGAGCGATTACTTTTTCCAACAGGCCCTTTACCACTTTTGATCCTAAAGGCTCATTACTGGGTCCTCCTACTGATTTACCGGAGTATACATCGAAGGCATAACAATAACCATCAGCAATTATAATCATTTAGTTTTTGTTCCCGAATCGTACGGGATTGCCTCTTATGAACTGCTGCCTGGGGGAATGGCCACTATGACGTTACTAACAGCTGGATCATCCACTTCATTCAGAATGTTTTCGATAGCTTCCTCGAGTCCTCGATAGTCATTTGCAACATCAAACGATCGGCTAGTCATTGTTCATGCCGAAACTAAACCAGCGAATAAAAAAAAAATATGTTAGCAATCAGCCCATTGGACCCATTCGGGGACACCATACTAAAATATCTCCCTTTATTGTAAAATCTTGGAAAACACTGGATATAATAGCATTATTTACTAGTCGAAACTATGCCCAAGTGATAAAAAAAGAGAAAAAACATTGTATATATAAAAAAAATATGACTTACCTTTGGTCCAACACCTATTTGCTCAATGAAGTGAATAAAATCACTTATTTCATCCACTCAATCCAATAAATCACAAAAGTATAATTTGTTTTACAAAGCCACATTCTTGGGCCCTACGAATTTGCCTGCAAACTAAGGATAGCTAAAATAAGTTAAAAGATGTGGACACTTAAAGAAGTGTCCCCAAATGAGGACAGCGGGCGTAAATGGGTTAAGGTAGCAAATATTTTTGATCAATTTAAAAAAGTTGGTAGTAGGACTAAATTAGTACAATCGTTATTTTAATAAGGGGGATGCGCTGTGGTAGCCCGTAAAATTCAAATTTTCTTGCGTTTTATGCAATTTGCAGGTCCGTGTCAGGTTGTAATATTGATCAGTTCAGTTATGTCCAATTTATCAAAATGAATTGAACAAATTGTTGAATAAAAAATTATATTATTATTATTATATTATTACTTATAACTTTTTCAAGGTTTAAATATTTCTTCTCTTTCTTTCCGACAATAGATACCCATTTTGCATTGCGAAATTGGTCGCTAAGAAATCTACAAACAAAAATAACATATAAAATAACAATACTACTCCATGCATTTCCCTGTTCCAGAACAGTCGATGTTTGTTACAATAGTCGGTGCGTTGTCGCAAACATTGGCCAAACAATCATAATATTTGCTAAATGATGTATAATTTACTATTTAATTGTTATTATTTTATGAAAAACACAAACATAATGATATAAACTTACCGAAAAAAGATATTCCTTCCAAAATCTTGGTGTTACGGTGGTTATATACACAATTTTTGAACGTGCACTGCGGCATTTTGACGTCTTAACGTTGGCTATGTTTGGACGACACTAATTTGAAATAAGACCACAAAAGTATTTGTGCTCTTATTTTCCGGGCCGTTTTTGAAGCGCTTATCGGGAATCTAGTGCTATTATTGATCGAAGACTTAAAAACATATATTAATTTGCGCACTCTAGTACAAAGTAAATCGATATGTTTACGGAAGTTTAGATTGGAGTCCAAAGTGACACCCAGATATTTTAAATGATCAGCTTTAGTTAAAGTGGGACAGGAGCATGCAGTGTCAGCGTACGTGCTACAATTATGTACGTTAATGTTTAGATTAGTAAGCGGTATGTTAGTATTTCTCATTGCAAATAACATGTATTTTGTTTTATCTGTATTTAATGTTAGTAGATTATAATGAAGCCAATTAGACACAATGTTAAAACCATTCTGAGCATGTTCATAGACCTCAACTCTTGATTTACCTGAGAAAAATAGAGCGGTGTCATCCGCATAAGACATTATGATACCATTTTGAAGTGACAAGCAGCACAGTTCATTTATATAGATTAAAAATAACGTAGGGCCCAAAATGCTGCCTTGTGGAATTCCAAAACAAGTAGTTTTAAGTTCAGAACTTGTATACTGACCAATTTTTACACATTGCTGACGATCGCTAAGATAATCAGATAAAAGTTGAAGTTGTGCTCCTCTTATCCCAAGTGTTTCAAGCTTGTGCAAAAGTAAAGTACATGAAATGGTGTCAAAAGCCTTGGCAAGGTCTAGGAAGATCCCAATTGTGTTCATACCCTTATCTAGATTGGTAGTGACATAATTAGTCAATTTGTGTACTGCTTGGCTAGTTGATCTTTTGGGCCTAAAACCAAATTGACTATCTGAAAGTAGTTTGTTATCTTCCAGATATTTTAGCAATCTACTGTTAACGATTTTTTCTAATATTTTTGAGATGCCTGTTAACACTGAAATGGGTCTGTAGTTATTCACAGAGTTTTTGTCTCCAGACTTGAATACAGGTGTGACCACAGCTTTTTTAAGCAACTTAGGGAATGTACCTTGAGATAAACATAGCTGAAAAATGTGTGTTAGCGGAGGGGCAAGGAGGTATTTAAATCTCTTAAGTATATTATTAGGTATGTCATCCCATCCAGTAGCACAAACATCCTTTAACCCGTTTATTATTGTAATTACTTCGCAAACGTCGGTATCTAATAAAACAAATGAATTTAGAGTAGAGGATGTCATAGTCGGGTTTTGACGGGAAAATTTACTAGAATTTAAAGATTTTTCAGCCAAGTTTTTACCAACGTTAGCAAAAAAGTTGTTTACTTTATACATTGCTTCGGATGGGTTTGTCTCTGTGGATAGTAAGTCAAACGAAGGTTCTGGATTTTTCGATCTAAATGTATTCGTTTTTATAAATTTCCACACAAGTTTACTATTTGTCCCCGCCTTCTGTAATTCAGTTTTATCATACTGATTTTTTACTTTTTTCAAAAGATTATTACAGAAGTTTTGATACCTTTTATATGTAACAGAAAGTATTTAGTTATCAGGTGCAAGTTTCAATTTTAGATGGAGTTTGTCTCTATGTCTTATACAACGAACGAGACCGGGAGTAATCCAGGGTTTTATACAACTATACTTTCTAGGTATTGTCTTAGTGAATGTGTTTTTCCTTATTGCATATTGTAGCGAATCTATAAAATACTTTAACGTAATATTTGCATCGTTTGAATTATAAACTGGGTTAAAATTAATACCGCGTAAGTCATTTTCTAGGTTTGTCATATTGACTTTAGTGTAGCTAAGTATGCAGTTTTTTCTAGGTGAACATATTTGTAATGTTAGTAAAACAGCTTGATGATCGGTAAGCGAAGAATTAGTAACCAATATGTCCCTGTAAAATTATTATGTCCGGGACTATACCCAAAGTCTGAAATTCAGATAATTTATGTAATAAAGGGGATAACGTATCAAAAAAATACCTTCGTAATGGTAATTCACATAAAATGGCGAAAACAAAGGTTCCATTTTCTTTTAAGTACTGATTCTAAGAAATAATAATTAAAAAATAATCATACCGTAATATTTTTTATAAATTTTCGGTTTTAAACAAAGTTATTAAAAAAAGGAGATTTTCTGGTATAAAATATTTTATGATACTGGTAACAATGCAGGAAATCTAAACATTTTCAAATTTTTTACATCTTCTACAACACTAATATTACATCTCCCATTCATGGTTCAAAACGTAAGTAGCGTATCTAGCCACATTTTGGATGAAAAATGTTTTGAGTGGAAGTCGATTTTGGGAAGCCTACGTCTAGCAGTGGACTTAAAAGGGCTGATTATGACGATCATAGGCCGTGTCTCCGACACACTACACAAAACATTGTTTGGCAACGGTATTTTGTTTGCATAGTTCTTATAATTAATTCAATTTAATTTTAGCGATGACTATTTACAAAAATAAAATATGATAAAATGTTTTGCACTACTGTCGTGTCATTTTGACAGTGAAATTCTTGACATTACTTTGTTTACATAAATTATCTGAATTAGAGACTTTGGGTACCTAAAGATAATTTTTCATTTATAATTTTTTGTTTAAACGGCCAAAGATACAGTCATCATCATGCTTGACAGACGAGAAAACGCTGCCTCTGACAGCAGCACCAACATGTTGTAATGTTTTCTCTTACTTGCAGCTCCGGATTAAACGTCACGCCAACCATAGTAGTGAACCTGCGAGTCAACGTGGCCCATTCTCGAGTGTTTCTACTGAACCCGACTGAAACGTGGCTCACTTTGCTGTGTAAGTATCTTTGAATGAGCATGAGTAGACTACTTACTTTACAGACAATAACAGCTCATGATTTGCGACATGAATCTCTATAAACATGGCGAAATGGCTCTCTATACGGACTATATTATTATTTTTACGTATATTATGTATCGACGGCTCCTAAGTATACTGAGTCAACTAACAAACGGCAATTGTACTTTTTAGGATATTACAAACAATTAAATCATTTACTATCCACCTGTGTTAAAAACGTTCATATTATTAGAAGTACAGTTGACTCAGTATACTTAGGAGCCGTCGGTATGTACGTTCATGGAGAACCATGTTGGACTTAAACTACTGATTCATGTTTACGAAATATTAAAAAAATCTGCTTTTCAACTATGTTTACCTAACTGAATTAGTGCATATTATGAAAATCGTTTATTCAGAATCGTTTACTGAATCGATTTCAGTCATCCGTCGAAGTAACTTTGTCTGTCTGTCTATCTGTCTGTCTGTCTGTATGTTACGTTTTCACGCCTAAACCGCTGAGCCGATCGTCATGAAATTTGGCAGAGAAATAGCCTGGGATATGGAGAAGAACATAGGTTACTTTTTTACGCGATAACCGACATCCCGCGGGCGGAGCCGCGGGAAAAAGCTAGTAATATTGTAAAGAAAGAGAACGAATTTTGTAAGTTTGTGTATATGTGGAGGGTAAACTCCGGAACCACAGCTACAATTTGAAATACTTTTAATAATAATAAAAAATAAATTTTACTGTTTGAATGGTAAATTATTCCAAATGGAATAAATAAAGCTAAAAGTTATGATGATATTAGTCAACTAAGTCGGATGCAATAAAAATATTCATTCATTCGGAAGAAAAGTAGGTACCGGAGCGCATTGCCAAAGCAAAGCCGGGGCGGGTCATTAGTAAAAAATATTATAAAGAGAGAGAGGAAATTGTGAGTTTGTGTATATGTGGAGGGTAATCTCCGAAACCACAGCTCCAATATAAAAAAAAAATATACACCGTTTGAAAGTTACATATATTATTATTGGAAAATTATTACACAATTATTATATAACGTTTAATTAATTATACGTCTTTGACATTTCTCGAGACCCTGGGGTACCGGCGTGGCACTGTTTTTATTGTCGGGAACGACGTCTGTCGGGTCAGCTAGTATTTAATATAGGTAATTTTTTATCTTATAAAAAATGTAAACTACGTAAATTACAGTCACACTTCCGCTGTATAGTCAAAACAAACCAAAATGGACGAAGTACCAACTTACTACGGTAGACCCTTATACGTGTGCGTGCGTGGATTTGTAATGTGACCACAATTTTCGCCAACATCAGTATAACTAATTTAATAAATAAACAAGTGTATACGTATTAGTAAAAATTCAGTTTATGTAATATGATTATAACATAATATTCCAATTGGGGTGTTTGGTGGTGTGCGTTAATAACGAGACATGTTGTGTATCTTCCGCTTACTACATGCATTTGCATTCTACGCTATATCATGAAATTAACCTTGATTTTCTTTGTTCCAGCGTCCTTAGGTGGAGTTTTCAACATGTTTCTGGGCGTGGGACTGTTCAGTGCGTTGGAATTTCTATACTTTGTAATTGGAAAGTTACCGGTAGCTATAAGAAAATCGTCTGAAATAGACCCCACAGTTAGGTATACCACCTCTGGGCCTGTTCGGTAGACCTCAGTCAGTGCTTATCGTGGGTTGTTTTCTTGCATATTAATATTTTTTGTATAATTAAAGCCCTGTATTCACCGCAAGTCAACATTTTGCAAGATGTTTATGTATTGCGCGAAACAATGCTGCTGGTCACTTGGAATGTTTCGGTGTTGCTGGCAACATATCAATGTTCCTTATTCACGGTAAACAAAAGAACATCAAATGTTGCGGGAACAATGTTGCCAGATTGTTGCTTAACATTGTTTTCGGTGTATTCGGAGCTTAAGAGCGCATACATCGGTCCACTAGCGCCACTCCTTTAAAAAAAGATTATCTCGTGACTGAGAAGGAATTATGAAAAACGGCTCAACAGGGACCTCGGTAAGTGTGTTTAAAATGCTCTAATACCTTTTATAAAATTTCATATTGAGATACGAAGCAACTAAATTCATTCTAACGAAAAACGGCCACATTCCTCTAGATCGTATTTTGTTGCTTCGTGTCTCAATATGAAACTTTAAACGAAAGATCCGTCATCAACGAAAGAAGCGTCACGGTAACTCGCGAAATTCAAATTTTCTTACGTTTTTTGCAATTTGCAGGTCAGTGGCAGGTTGTATGTTGAACAAAATATGATTCGCGACCGTAACAAGTATGGATTTACATAAATAAAATCATTTAAATCATCAATACAACTGTCTAAGACCAAGTTACCCTATAGAATGACTATTTCATGAAATCATTACATTTGAGGGTAATTCTAACTTAAGGAGTTGTATTGCTATTTCTAATGATTATAATTCTGTAAATACATATTTGTACCATAATCAACATACATCCAGGCAATGAGCTGCAAATTGATAAAATCGTAAGAAAATTTGAATTTCTCGGGCTACCTTTGCGCATCCCTATATACAGGCGTGATTTGTCTCTCGGCCCCACAATCCAGGGGTCTATGTGGATATTGTTGTCAAGTGTACCTGTCCTGCAATTTCCTCAACTGTAGTACTGCTTATTTCTGTTGTTACTGGCTTGTTATTCCCCTCAAATAAATAATTATTTTTAACAAACTATGTATTTGTTAGTTATTCTTCCTCGCTCCCCTGATATCCACAAAGGATATCATTATATTGCAACCCAAAAATTACAATAAAAACAGGTAAACAACGTCCTGAACATTTTTTACACGATACTATGACCAGGGACATCTATGATTAACCCTGAATTTGAAAATGCCAATAATCATATTTTTTTAATTTTTGATCTCAACCAATTCCGCCATTCATTTTCCTTTGGTTTGATTCATCATGGATCCATCAGTAATAACTACAAGTATCATAATTCAGTGGGATTCATCCATCTCCATCTATCTCAACTGTTCAACCTGCTTTTGACAACTGCTTGTACACAGTGGCGTAACTAGCATGAGTGGCACCCGGTACGGATAAAGTTTAATTGTTTTTAATAGCAAATATTACAAATTATTTTTATACGTTTTTTTATTATTATTAATCAACGGTGTTGGAAATTTAGTTAAGCAAACTCCGAAATCACACCAACCCTTTCTATGGTGCTGAACGAAAAAAAACTTACTAGGCAAATAGGCACCTACATTTATTGTTGTTACTTACATTATGTTTATAAAACCTGGTCTATCAATATAACAGTTTTAAATGTGGATTCATCCTAATCCTATTAATATTATTATGCGTGATTTTTGAGATATAAGCGTACAGACAGCGGGAGCGCGAGCGACTTTATATTATACTATGTAAAGATTTATAATTGTATGAATGTTCAGAATGTTGTATACCTATATGAAATGGCTGCAAGAAAAATATATTAAATGTATTTCATGAAATGGCTGCCAGAAAAATTTATACCAAGTTTACCACAAAATAGTGTAGTAATAATGGACAATGCAACTAGCATTCAAGCAAATCAACAAGCCACCCTCGATTCAAAACCGAAAAATTGAAATTCAAAACTGGTTGGCAATCAATAGAGTTGCATTATGAAGACTGTTACTCAAAAGCTGAACTCCTTTGCCTGGTAAATGAAAACAAACCCACACCCCGGTATGAAACAGAAGAGTTTCTAAAACAACATGGCCATGAAGTTTTAAACCTACCTCCATATCATTGTGATCTGAACCCGATCGAGAGATATGGAGTTTAGCTACACGCAGGATCGCAAGCAAAAATATGGAGCACCAGCAGTATTTCTCCAAATGAGTGGAAAAAATGTACAGACCATGTTGTTCGTGTTGAAAATGAGTATAAAAAATAGAGACTACTAGAGAATGAAATAGAACCGTTTATTATTAACGTACGCGATGACAGTGACAGTGACAATTCCTTTAGTGACATTGTATTCCTCGAATCGGACTTCGTTAAGATTCGTAACTTTTTGAATATTATTCTGTATTAAACATATTTGTACAAAATCTATGTTATTATTTTTGTAATCCAGTTTCCTAAGTTTTCTGCTATGGAAACCTTCATAGAAAACATAGTATTAATGCATAGAATTAGGTTAAGTAATCAAATATTAAACAAATATGACCTACATATTTAACATAAATTATTGTGTAATATTAATTTCTATGTGACTTACAACCTTGTGATCATAAAAGCTTATCTACTCAATTTTTTGCTTTATGCTTTCCTATTATTCTGCAATAAATAAAAATAAATATTCTGCATAAAAAATATTCAAGTATCAAATACGTTTTTTCCTAGTTGATCCGGGGATATCCGACCAATTTTTTTTTAATTTGTCGCTTTTTCACTTAGGTTTCAGTAGACAGACTCTACATTCCGATTTAAGTCGTAATGCCCATAGCACTCACATCAATAATTTGCGTTCCGATTTAGAATATCACGATTACGACAGCTGAGAACTGTTTGCAAGCGCTCACGGTGATAATAATTATAGGATATGGTAGGCGTTATCGCAAGATGGCGCATGTCATGACGTCATCTGTGACGATTCACGGGACATCGCACAGTGGAACGAATGTATGGGAGCGGTTGGACGTAGACATGTCCGAAAAATAAGAGTAAAATTATGACAAACTAATGATGCCATCTTATTCGATTACTTAATGCCTTCATAAATTGTGGTGATGAATTTCTTCATAACTCCCATATTTCGGGAGTAATTTGAGAAAATGTGAAATTTTACTATGAAAATGAGTGTATCGAGCTCTCTCCCTCCTGATTCCGGGCTTGTTTCAAGTAGCGGTCTCTAATATCGTAATGCTATTACTAAGAGCTATATTTAATACTAAGACACATAGTGCGCCAAATGTGCACTTTCTGGGATAAAAGGAAATGAAAATTTAAAAAAAAAAAACGTTTTTTCCCCATTTGTATTTACTTTAAACCGCAGACAGACTTATTAAGAGGTCTATAAATATATTATATATATACAGAAATATATATTAACAAAAATATTCACAAGAACTGATGAGAGTATGACTTTTAAGTAAGTTGATAATAAATTACCTAGTTTCATTAAAAGTACAATAAATAATTAAGATGTAAGCTCTAATTTACTAAGTTACACATTTTAAAACAATAACATCATTTAATTATCTTCGTCATCATCATCATCATCAATTAATTCAAATTCAGAATCGATGTCCGCTAAATCATTTATGTTAACAAATTCGATATCACTTTTCTCAGAATCCGTAAGCTCATAAAATTCCTTAAAAGAAGATTTTTTTACAAACTTATTTCCTTTTGGACGGATACTTGTAACAAGTGGATCAGAAGACAGTAAAAGATTGTGCATAATATCTTCATTGCATGAGATACTGCTATGCTTTCGAGAATGCCCCTCTCTATATTTTCTAAAATCTTTATTTCTAGCCTCAGATGCCTCTTCGGATAGAAAACCAATGGGCACAATTGACATGTTCTGAACTATGTCTGGCCCATGCATTAAAATTTTATGAAGTGAAGAAGGCATATAATACCATGGGTATAACTCCACGTAAAGCTTAGCAGTATCAAAGCAGAACTCTCGGAATTTAGTTACGTTGATCTTCTCTCCTGATGAAATACACTGCAAGATCACACAGATTTTTCTTAAAAGCATAGCATCTATTCCGGTCAGTTCAGCAGATTTAGTGTAGTTTTCAAAAAATCTCCTTGCCGAGTTGCCATTGTTGGTGGATCCACTGCCTTGTTTCACAACATCGAGAAGTAAGCCCGTTTCTCTTCTTACAGCCTCTTGAACTCTTTTCTTCCTGTCATCAACTTGCCTTTTTGCTATATCACCCCTTACTTGCCATGATTTTATGTCTAATTTGTAGGAAATGTGTAATAAGCATTCCATTGAGCGAATCCAAGCGTGAAGGGTGCTTAAGCTATATTTATACATGTCCTCGTTTGCGTGTTTATCTTTGATTAACTCTAAATTATTCATTTCTTTAGGACAAGCCTTGCATATGTCACACACTGAAGCTGCTGTATTGGATATAATGGAATGAATTTTACCATCAATCATTGTCAACAGCAGTTGGTGTTTGACACTAATTCCATCAGTGATGGTGGATGGAGTTAAGGCTTCAATCTCTGCTTCGATTTCAGCCATCTCTCTCTGCACATTTTCTTTGGTTTCCTTTATAAACTTAAACAATATTGGCCGGCAAAATGAAGTGGAAGATGGTCGCTCGTTTTCCCAAATTGTTACACCTTTTGAGACGAGCCGCAGTGGTACAAGACTAATCATAAAATTACTAGCAAGATCGATTTGCTCATCTTCACTCGTCCTTTGATGATAAATGCTTTGGCTAGATGATCCGTCAAAACCCCATTTGCTGGTCAATACGAGCTGTTGATTGGGATCAACAGGGGTTTCTAACGACCTAATAAGTCTTCTTGAGGTTAAATCCATCAAGGCTTGTAATTTGATTTTTGCAGAGCTCTCTGTAACTGTGAGATCTTCTTTGGCCGGATAGCACTTAATTTTTTCTTTAACCAACATGTAGTAACTCGGGTATTGAAGAGCTCCTTCTTGAGTGTTGAAATCCCGAAGAGTGTTATAGCGCCATTTCGATAAGTTCATCGATACATAAAGAGCCAATGCCTTCAAAGGGGATATTTCCCGTACCTGAATTGATTTACCTTCAATGAAGGCTTTGATTTTTGAGGCCTCTTCTGGATTCTCCGTCAAGTATTTCATAACATAAGCTGTATCGCTTTGTCCTGCCTTTTGAAGCGCCCTTTCGGCCGAAAACATAATTTCAGCGCTGCTACTGCTGCATGAAAGACTATCTTCAGTGCGTCTTCTTTTTTGCCGGTTACTAAGGTCCTCAAAAGATTTACGAGGACTAGGATGTGTACAAGTTGAAGCATCAGATTTAGCAGGAGAAATTATGGGCTCGATGACGTCACTTATATTTTCTGTAGAAGGTTCCATATTTTCATTCTGTAATTCCGGCCATTGAATTGCAGCCTGTAGCCAAATCTCATGTTTCTTCCGAAACTTATCTGTGCTTCTTCCAGACTGTGTCCATTTTGCATAAATGCGGTAGCAAAATCGACGACACCAGTCTTTTAAACTTGTTTCAGCACTTTCACATAACTGAACACAACTGTTATCTTTTAAAACACTGAACAAATAGTTAAAGTCGCGTAAATCTTTATGTGCGCGTGCGCATAAAGCAACGTGAATATCAAGATTTGTATTAAAATTTGGAAAATACATTGCGAGATTAGCTTGGATACAACGAGGTGTAAATCAACACTGATTTTAAAGTTACTAATAGTGACCTATTTATATAAAATCCAGGTATCCCAGGTATCCTTTGTTAAATATTGCAAGGTAATTAGTTATTGTGATAATTAGTAAATGATGCATGCTAAATTAGTGTATTAAGAGCCATTTAGTAATTAAATAATAGCAATGTTCTTATCAGTAATCATTAGTGCATCAGTTTTATATGTAAACCTTAAGTCCCTAATTATATATCCTAATTAGCTTATATCTTCTCTAATTGGCTGCTCAGAAATGTTATTGTAATAAGGTAAACCTTTAGAAAAACGGTTTTAATCAACAAAATAAACAAAAAATAAAAAAATTGTGTTATAAAATAAACATCACTCTTTATCCCAGAAAGTGCACATTTGGCGCACTATGTGTCTTAGTATTAAATATAGCTCTTAGTATTAGCATTATGATATTAGAGACCGCTACTTGAAACAAGCCCGGAATCAGGAGGGAGAGAGCTCGATACACTCATTTTCATAGTAAAATTTCACATTTTCTCAAATTACTCCCGAAATATGGGAGTTATGAAGAAATTCATCACCACAAGTTATGAAGGCATTAAGTAATCGAATAAGATGGCATCATTAGTTTGGCATAATTTTACTCTTTTTTTTCGGACATGTCTACGTCCAACCGCTCCCATACATTCGTTCCACTGTGCATCGGTATCGTACTCACGCAAATTCGATAAGCACGCTCAAATCGATTACAGTGCAATTCAGAATGCAGCCTAAGCCAATAATGGCTGTCAATGTCAATGTCAAATTGCTTTCCAGCCTCGAGGAGGGTTTTGTTTATTTACATTGGAATCCGGGAGTGGGTTTATAAGTTAAAACTTGAATGAAATATCAAAGATAATTATTAAATGTAATAATGAATAAAGATGGAACGAAAAAACAACGCGGCAGTAATTATACACCCATAGAACAAACCATGTTGCTTAAATTGATTCAGAAGTAAGCACTCCCTCAGCGATTTATTAATTTGTGAACATTTCGTAATGAATAAAGTATTCTTCTAATATTAGGAGTGGTGTTGGTTCATTATTAATTTTGATATTTGTTTTTAGAAATGTAGAAATTATCGAAAGTAAAGAGACAAATGCTGTAATGAGTTCAAAAAAAAGAACAGCTTGGAATGACATAGCCCAGCGTTATAATGGAATGGCTGTAACTGGCCCAAGGAATTGGATTCAGCTACGGAATTTATATGAGAATATAAAACAAAGAAGAAAAAGACAAATTCATAAGGATGTAAGAACACTTTAAATCTATTTAAACCATATAAATGAACCCCTGCTTACTATAGTTAAATTGTGCTTACCTATATTTCAGAGGCAACAGTTGTATGTTAAGAAAATAAATGAGCTGAATAAAAAAGCATCCAGTGATACGGTTTGTACACTCAATTACTTTTTTTTGTTTAATAATTATCCTATCTGTCTTTTTGTTACAGAAAAAATTATCATGCACTGATGATGATGCATATAATACAAGTGCAAAGACCGAAAGTGACAAATGGATTCAGGCAATGGTCAGTCCAAAGATCAAACCCAGGCAGTTTGGTATAGAACTAACAGTGTCAGGTAAAAAATATGTCAATCAGTGATAATAATAATAGCATATCAATCGCCCATCTTACCCAGAATATTTTTGGGGAAAGAATAAGAATACAAGAATACACAATCTATACAAATAAATAAAATTGAGGTGTCTGTTTGTCATGTCAAAATCACTTTATTTTTTGTCTGTCTGTCTGTATGTTTGTTCCGCCTAATCTCGGAAATGGCTGGACTGATTTTGATAGGACTTTCACTGGTAGATAGCTGATGTTATAAGGTTTTATTTTAGAAAAGCCAGGTAGATAGCTGATGTTATAAGGTTTTATTTTAGAAAAGCCAGGTAGATAGCTGATGTTATAAGGTTTTATTTTAGAAAAGCCAGGTAGATAGCTGATGTTATAAGGTTTTATTTTAGAAAAGCCATGCGGATGACTCCGCGGGCAGCAGCTAGTACTGAATATATTGCATTCCACAATGTGAACTTAGGTGGTAGATTTATAAAGACTTGATCATATCAGCAAATTAGGAGTGGAAGAAGAAAAGACAGAAGGAGAGAGAATTTCCTTGTTAATTAATGGTTCAAAGGCAAATTTTTATTTTTTAAGGTGATGATATGGATACTATAACTGTGCCTGCACAACCTCCTTTTGTTGTAAAACATGAGATTGAAGAAGATAACATTTCTACGGCAGGTAGCAGTAAAGAGTTTCCTGATGGTACAGTGAAAATTACTATCTAGTTCTGCTTTCTCCCTGACAATACTTGCCTTCTACTAGATTGCATGTGACTAAACACCTTTGAAATATTGTGTGTGTATTAATAGTCTAACATAACACCATGCCTGTTTTTTCCAAAGAGTTAGGCAAAGGTTATCAAATTTTATTTATGTTTTGGTATTCTAGATATTTCCAAGAAAAAGCCACCTGAAAACGTAACATGCTGCAGTTCAGCAAAGGAAGAGTATTACAAATTAAAATTAAGAAATGCTAAACTAGAAAGAAAGTTCCTACTACAGAGGCACGAAATGGAAAAAGAAAAGCTCACATTAGAATTAGAAATCCTGAATTTAAAAAGACAAAAATTATTATAATATTAAAAAAAAAATCTGTACAATTTTTTATATGTAGGTACTTCCATGAACTGTTACAATAACTGTAACTAAACAAAAATTATTGCAGTGACTTGATTTTATATAATATGAATGAAAAGATAATTATACTGAAAATTGAATAAATGTGTAGATAGTAAAATAATGTATACCCTGAAAAGTAGTTTAATTACTATATTTACCTACATGAGTAATAATACAATTTTTTTTCAAATCGCAACTAAAACCGCTCAAGTCCGAATTGAGTGTTGTTTTAATGTTACTAACATCACGCCTATATTTCACGAAGGGCAGAGGTGTGTACACCCACTTTTCAGTTTTGTTTCAGTCCCATGTAATAAAGTCAAGAATATTGCCATCAACAATCAATCAAGTCTATTTGTAAACACAGGTTAACACAGTGTGCAAGATGTTACAACTGTTATAATAACAAATGCATTAGGTACATAATATTATGTTCCTAAGATATAGATGGACCAACAAAAAAAAAAAAAAACATCAATGCATTGGAATATTAGGTATATAATAAAATAAAACGCATACGTGAAAAAACTTTTTTTTATATAAGAATATCTACGTATTGCTAAACTCCATACACTAAAATGTAATATTGGTGCCGATTCCCTTGTTCACAAGCTAAAGTTCAGTGCATCTTTTTCATTCTATTTCATTAAGAAAAGGACGGAAGATAAATTTTAGTTTAGTCCTGTCAAATTAATCAGCGCCTGTCACTCAGTGGTGCCGATTCTCTTGTCACAAAATTCTCTAAACTAGACTAAAAATCACCAAAATTTAGTTTATTCCTGTCAAACGACCATTTCCTATTCTGAAATTGACTAAAGTGACACAACTTAACTATATTTTAGTTTGACAGCTCTACTGTCTACTGATGGTACTGAGTTTTTAAATTTAGTGAAAATGGCAATTTTGCTATTCTGAATTAGACGTTTTTAAACTAAAATTTAGATTTTCTAACTAAATCTGACTATTTTTAATCGCGATTAAAAAGGTGTGGAATAAAATTAGTTTTCATGAACTAAAATTCACACCAATTACCTCGACTTCTGGTGCAAAACCAGTACTGTTTATAAGGTGTATGTATTCATACACGAAATATTTGTCTGCGTCAGGATGACTGGACCAAGGGAGATTTTGGATGTTTGGGCAATACCAAGTTTTAGTACCTATTTGGTACCAGACATCAAATAATTGGTACCTCGCTAAAGAGGGAAAACTATTACGAAGAAAGTGGCCAGCCATTCTGACTTCAGAATGGCTGGACCAAGCCCATTTCACCTAGTTGTAGGCGTTATAACTAGTTCATCTTTTCGTTAAAATTTAGTACCTCATTGGTACCTCAACATATGTTTTTCTTATATTTTTTCGCTAAGCCAATAAAAAGTTATACCTAAAAGAAATTTTGCATGTAATCTGGAGCACGTTGATTTCACCTAGTTGTAGGCGTTATAATTATTTATCTTTTCACAAAAATTTAGTACATTATTGGAACCTCCACATATGTTTTTCTTAGATTTTTTCGATAAGCCAATAATAAGTTACATGCACCTACAAGAACTTTTGCATAATAGGGTGTATCTATTCAAACACGAAATATTTTAAGAGAAACATCTATAGGTGGTAAAAAAGCCACATTAGCGAAAACAAAAAAAAATATGTATGTGTTTTATATTTTTACGTAATTATTATAATTAAAATTGTTTGGGCCATTTTGCAAAAAAACCTTTACTTACTTATTTTATTTTATTCTATGAATGACCCGCCCGGACGCGGCGATGGTGGCGGCACGAGCGCGGTGTCTTTTTGAAAATTAATCATCATATCAAGTAATTTTCTTTTATTAATATATTCAGCTAAAAAAAAAAAACATACGTTTCCATGGCTTCTTTACCACAAACTTTCTTTACGTGAAACACCCTATCTATATAATAATGTTTATTTTTGTACCAAGAAAATTACCGAAAATAATTTAAAATAAATTTATTGGAGCTATATTGTAATAATGATGACAAAGTACGAACTAAAGTTATTGTCATAATTATGAAAACAGGTTTAAATATTTTACGTATACCCACATTTTTTCTAGAAATAATGTCTGACTATGTTTTACTATCCGCATCTTTAATTTACTATAAAGTTGAATGAAAAATGCAAAATAAATGGTCGTATTTAATAATAAATCAATATGTTGAGTATTACTACATAAACAGTAAGATAACAGAAGTTTTGCTTGAAGTAAGGATAAACTAATAAGCAGTAAAGACAGGACTATTTTTAAATCATTAACTAAATCACAGGGTGTTCTACCCTGGGCATGCCACGATTGTGGCGATCCCCTCTTTGAGCAGTGGCTAGAGAGGTGCCACGGCGTCCTCACCTTCCGCCTGACACAGGTCCCCACCGGACACGGTTGTTTCGGGAGGTTCCTGTTCAGGATAAGGCGGGAGGAAACGCCCGGGTGTTACCACTGTGTGGATCGCCCGGAGGAGACGGTGGAGCATACGGTGGAGGTCTGCCCGGCTTGGGCAGAGCTCCGCCGTGTCCTCACGGAGGCGATCGGCGGCGGCGATCTTGCGTCCGGCCCTGGTCCAGGCCATGGTCCGGAGTGAGAGTGCATGGGAGGCAGTCACCTCCTTCTGCGAAGCAGTAATTCTCTCGAAGGAGGAGGCGGAACGCGTGAGGGAGTGGCAGTCTGTGCGCCCTCACGCCCCTAGTCGCCGCAGGAGACGCCCTGGGCGTAGGCGCGGGCTTGCGGACGGCGAGCTATGGGCAGCTCGCCGTCCGGTAAGGACCAGGCCCGGGTCGACGGCGCGTTGTGTTCTACGCGCGCCTCAAAGAGATGTCAGCACGCACTGACGGGGTCCGCCAGGACCGGTGCCTGCCAGGGTTGCGGGTTTGTCCGAAAGGGATACCGCGGCCCTGATACACAGGCAACTGAAGCAACACGAGTGGATATTAGTCAGTAAAAGTCTGACACACCCTTCCGCTCCGCCCACAGCGGGAGAAGTTATATGATAAATTCCCACCCAAAAAAAAAGGGTGTTCTACCCATGAATATGAACATATTCAGGTACCAACTCTGAAATCACAAAAAAAATCTGCTGTTTCTTACATTGTGGTCCAGAAGATATTGAACGTTCATAATATATGTAAAAGCTATTTTTTTATATTTATAGATACCTATTTATTTATTTTAAACATGTTTCGTTATAAAGTACCAACTGGCTTAAAAAAAACCGGGCAAGTGCGAGTTGGACTCGCCCACGAAAGGTTCCGTACCACCGTACAATATTTATTAACACTATGTATTTTTTTTTTAAATACTTGTGTTTAAAAAACACGATTTTTGTAAGGGGACCCACTTTCATTCTTTACTTTATTTATTTTTATTATTTTTTGATACAGCGGCATCAGAAATACACAATCTGTGAAAATTTCAACTGTTTACTTATTAAGGTTCATGAGATACAGCCCGCTGACAGACAGACGGACAAACAGCGGAGGTTTAGTAATAGGGTTCCGTTTAGTATCCTTCGGTCACGGAACCCTAATAAGATCACTTTTTCAAAGGCCATTAAACATGAGTATTTATCATTCAATTAATATGGATGTATATGTAATATTAAAACTTATGTGTATAAAAAAAATCGGAAATGTATTTCCTTTGTACAAAAATAAACATTATTATAATACTTACGCAAAAATTCTTGTAGGTGTAATTTATTTTTCGGCTATAGAAAAAATCTAAGAAAAACATATGTGGAGTTTCCAATGAGGTACTAAATTTTCGTGAAAAGATAAACTAATAATTATAACGCCTACAACTACGTGAAATCAACTTGCTCCAGATTACATGCGAAATTTCTTCTAGGTATAACTTTTTTTTGGCTTATTGAAAAAAATATAAGAAAAACATATGTTGAGGTACCAATGAGGTACTAAATTTTAACGAAAATATGAACTAGTTATAACGCCTACAACTAGGTGAAACCGGCTTGGTCCAGCCATTCTGAAGTCAGAATGGCTGGCCACTTTCTTCGTAATAGGTTTCCCTCTTTAGCGAGGTACCAATTATTTGATGTCTGGTACCAAATAGTACCAAATAGGTACTAAAACTTGGTATTGCCCAAACATCCAAAATCTCCCTTGGTCCAGTCATCCTGACGCAGACAAATATTTTAAGAGAAACATCTTTATGTCGTAAAAAAGCAGCGATTTTTTTTTTTATCTTAGTGTTTTATATTTTTACATAAGTATTGTAATTTTAAAATTGCTTGAGACATTTTGCGAAAAAATCCTCTATTTACTTATTCTATGAATGACCCGCCTCGACGCGGTGACGCCGAACGGTGCGGTGGGGTGGCGGCACGAGCGCGGTGAATTTTGATAATTAATCATCATATCAAGTAATTTAAAATTATTTAATTTTTTAAATAATATACTCAGAATAAAAAAGAAAATCATTTCCATGGCTTCTTTATCACCTATAGGTGTATCACTTAAGATATTTCGTGTTTATCCCTATTTTTTTTTTTTCTTTTCTTTATCTTATATCTCCAAAATGGTGCGTCCTATCCCAAAAATAATGAAAATTTCGACCCCCTTTTAGATACGTTTAAACCGCTACTACTCCACATGTAGGTAATCTTTTTTATTATTTTCCACACAAAAAGTGAAAAATTCCATAAAAAACACGTCGCGGCTGCCCCCCATGCGCGCCTCCGGCTCTAAAAAAAATCATAGGCAAACAAGTACAACGTTGCGAAGCCAAAAAATCAATTTACCACGTGTAGTCACGATTGTCAAATTCGATTTAGTTGTGCCAAACTTATTTTTAAATTTAGAGAATTTTGTTTGCAGAAAAGCTTTAATACAGATTTTAGCAGTTTCCACTACAGATAAAAGGTTCAATGCATCTGGCAACACTGAGTGAGTCTGTCAATGTCAAGTACACGTGGTTAGGTTATGTTGTTTCAGTAGGGACAGTAATTTGTGTTGTTTTTGTTCCAACAAATAATTACAGTAGTAAAAGATAAATCATAAAACATGTCATCATGGAAGAAAGCCGCGAAGGCCAACCAGAAGACGCACAAAGAGCGTCATCAGCCGGAATCGCGGAAACACCTAGGTTTACTTGAAAAGAAGAAAGATTATAAGAAGCGCGCAGACGATTACCATGAGAAAGGGGAAACTCTCAAGCTATTGAGGAAACGGACGCTGGACAAGAATCCCGATGAGTTCTACTTTCATATGATCAATTCTAGAGTGAAAGATGGGGTGAGTAAATTGTAATGACTACAACTTCTAAAAGTTTTTTTTGAAGCTAAGAATTGAACTATATAGATGCGTAAGCATTTCTTGTGATCGTATTTCGTGTATATCGTTTATTAACAATTAACCGCACATTCATTTAGTATCGAGAATTTGAGACATTTTGTTTTGTAATAATCTATCCAAAAATATCCATTGCAAAAAGTATAATTCAAGCCTAGTTTACTACTATAACTTCTTAAATGAATATATGAGCAGATTATCAAGTATACTCATTACTTTGTAGGAGCACCATGAAGTTGAGAAGGTGGATGAGCACTCTACTGAGCAAGTGAAGTTGATGCAGACGCAGGACATCAAGTACATTAACATGAAGAGAACTATTGAGAGCAGGAGAATCAATAGGCTGCAAGTATGCATTAGTCAATTGACAGTTTTAGTTTTTTGGTAATACTAGCTACTTCTCTTTGTTTCACGGTTTTCTTGCACCATTTGAAAAATAAAGATAACATTACTTAAACTATAATAATAATAATAATAAACATTTATTTCGGACATAATCCATAGGTGTCAGTCACAATTTTCTTAAGATCTATGTTAGTAGGTGCCTATACAAAAAAAAAAACAACTATATTATCTGTGTGACTATTCCCACCCAGTGTGCTTGTATGGGACAGTCACTTCGGGATACAATCTGTAGGATCTTTACACCCTTTAATGATGTTATTTTGAATGATATGCAAGAATACGTAGTAATAACTTTTATTGATTTATTAAATGAATGATAATGAGTGCACACGATTTGAATGATATTTGTGTACTAAATTATAGACCACACGTAGCAAGTAAAGTGCTGACACAACGGTGTCAAATATGTACGTGCTTGCACTGTACACAATCATTTGCAAAATGCGGTTGGTGCTACCGCGCAGTTGTTGAAGTAGCAACGCCACTTTCTTACGCACTATAGCATGAAAACCATCAACGCGCGCATTTGCGACGTACTACAATGCCGCGGCAACCCCAACAGCATTCTGTAAGCGTTATTATATTGAACACATTGGATGTTGTAGGCTCTGCATATACCGAACCCACAGGCCGCTTGAGTGAAAAGATTGGCAATATGCGCTAAAAAGGGTTATTTTTTACTTCCTTAGTATATCTAGTGAACATATGGGCCAGCATATTGTTCCTTACTGCCAAATTCCTGCATTCTCTTTCAATATCTAGGTCATCTTTTAAGTCAAATTAAAGTCGAAGTAAACTATGCTGTATTAAAATATTTGTTGTTTTTGTAAAAGACCAGCTTTTTATTATTAGTTTATTTTGATTTAACTTTACTGATTCGCAAAAATTTGAACCAACCTTCTAACTTAAAATATTTGGTTAAAGGGTTCATGTTTTAGATAGAAAAAATATACATTGACAATGCTTTTTTTTTTCTAAATTCATGAAATATCTTTACAGGCTCAACTCCATATGACAGATGTAGCAGAAGCAACTCCTAATACTCACACATTCTTTGTAGAAGAGGGAGAAGAGAAAGAGTTTGACCTGGCTAAGAGACTGGACACACACCCAGCGTTGTTGGGTAGAAAGTCCAACAGGCCCAGGATGTCTGACTTAGATAAAATTATACTGCCTGATGTCAATGATGAGGTTGGTATTTAAGTTGGAATTTGATGAAGTTTATCACTAGCATTGCATTTTTATTCATCACTTATTAGTACTTTCTTTCAATTACGTGAAGATTTAGCTAGTGCCTGTCAAGGTAAACTGTTGCAGCCTTTAAAAGAAGAGTAAAGGATCACTATCTTTCTACTTCGTCATAGTTGCATATTATTATGTATTTATTATTTTCCACTACATTGTAGTTCTAAGTATATATTTGAGTGATATTTATTTTAGAAGTATGTATGTAAGTATATTCTCTTATTGTATGTTTATAAGTATTTATATTAGTGTAGGTAATAGGTAATACGGGCTGGTGTCCGCAACTCCACGACAATGCGCGTATTTTGCGTACGGATGGGAATTCGATTATTCGATCCATCCCAGCTCCTCAAAGAAGGCCAGCAACGCCTTGGTGTTACTGACAATATCACGTAGGGTACCTGGGTTACCGAAGTACTTGGGCCTGTATGTGGCGACCACCGGGCAGTTTAGCAGCACATGAGCTGCTGTCTCGTCGCCCTCCATGCAGGCCCTCCATAGCGGACTGTCTGTGCCTCCTATGATAAAGAGGTGTTTATTAAATGACCCATGGCCAGTTATAGCTGCTGTAACTGTACGCAGCTGTTGTTTCGTTAGTCGGAGAATCTGTGTCGTGAGGCGGCCATCAATTGTGGGGAGAGCTTCCTTAGCCTGCCGGCACTCACCTTGGTCCGAACATAGTTTGTGATGTTGGTCCCTGGTGCGTTTCCTTACCAGAGTGCGTAAGTACCCGAAGGGGAGTGGTACGAAGGGTTCAGGACCCACTGGTGCCATGTTCGACCCCCTTCTGGCAAGCTCATCGGCTGCATCGTTGCCTAGCGAACCGCTGTGTCCTTTGATCCATTGAATGGTTATGTTGTTGAAGCTACCCACCTGGTTGAGGCGCTGGTGGCACTCGTATATTAGCCCGGAGTCGACTGTGTGACTACTAAGCGCTTGTAGGACAGACATGCTGTCTGAAAGTATGCGGATCGAGTGGTCCTTAACTTCCCTGGCCAAGATGGCTGAGGCGGCTCGAGAAATACCCAAGCATTCGGCCTGGAATACCGTGTTATGGACCCCCAATGGTGTGGCTATGTGTATGTTGAAGTCCTCCGAGAAGATTCCAGCACCTGTACCACTACCTGTTTTGGCTCCATCTGTGAAGATGCGCAGCTCTGCGGGGCGTAACCCCTCGCATCGGTGATCCTCGTGAAGTTGGATTCTGTATTTTTTATCAAAGATAAATTGTTTGGGTACCCGATCATTTATGGCTTTCGTGATGGGGATCTCCTTGTTGAGACCCTCAAGCAGCGCGGTGTGTCGTGTGTCACTCTTACCCCAGAGATTTAGTGCATTAAGACGCACTGCCGCCAACGTCGCTTCCTGCTGTACGAACAGGTGCAGCGGCGGCAGTCCCAGCATGGCTTCGACTGCTGCAGTTGGAGTAGTCCTCATGCAGCCCGTGGTCGCCATACAAGCTAGTCTTTGCGTGCGTTGTAGTTTGTTGAAGGCTGTAACTAGCTCGGTGCGGGGCCACCAGACCACGGCCCCGTAGGTGATCATGGGGCGGATCACAGCGGTGTACAGCCACAGTATAATTTTAGGAGACAGGCCCCACTTCTTACCTATCATTCTCCTGCACTGCCAGAAGGTGATGCAAGCCCTGTTTAGTTTGTTGTCTAAGTGACTACTCCAGTTTAACTTACTGTCTAGAATGACCCCGAGGTACTTGACTTCGTTGGCCAACTGAAGTTCTGTATTGAATAGTTTTGGTAGGCAGAAAGGGCCTAATGCACGTTTATGGGTAAACATGACTAGCTCAGTTTTAGTGGGGTTCACTGATAGGTCAAATTCCCTGCACCATCTCTCTACGATGCGTAGCGCCTGCTGAGTGAGGTTACAGATTGTACCCGTCACCTTTCCCGAAACAAGGATTGCGAGATCGTCTGCATAACCTATTGTGTAGTAGCGGTTGGCGTTGAGTTTGGTGATGAGGTCGTTTATCACCAGATTCCATAGGAGGGGGGACAATACCCCACCCTGGGGGCAGCCTTATATATATTAGTGTATAGCAATTTTGATTTTATGTATATATATTTTTTTTTTTTTTCTTTTTTTCTCTTCTAGACTTACACACGTTGTCTACATCTCTATATCTACTTTCCTATCGCAGGTATGCTGGAAGAGATTTCATTAGAAATAAGCATCACCTTTGTACGTATTTTTCTGTTCCTTTCTTCTTGTCTGTTTATACTCGTATGTGTGTACATAAATTGTTAAATAAATAAATAAATAACACTGGCAGATTAGCATGTGGTATTTAAGAACTCTCTGTCCTCTCAATCATTAGCACATAGCAACCCACTGTAGGACATAGGCCTCTCCAATTGCACGCCATTCAGCTCGATACTCGGCAAATCTCATCCAGTTGTTACCAGCCATCCTGCGAAGATCGTTGCTCCACCTAGCCTGAGGGTGTCCTGCTTTACGTTTGTCGATTCGCGGTCTCCACTTAAGAACACGTCTACACCCCAACGGTCATCGGTTCTACGGCTAATATGGCCGGCCCATTGTCACTTCAGCTTGCTTATTCTGTGAGCTATGTCGACAAATTTGGTTCTCTGCCGGATTCCATCCCTCAGAGCGACTCCAAAAACCATAGCCCGCTCCAAAGCTCGCTGAGCCACCTAGAATTTGTGGACCAGCCGCTCCATGAGTGTCCGCTTTTCGGCTCCGTAAGTCATAACAGGCAGGACGCACTGATTAAAGACCTTGGGTTCTTTAGTATTTGTGGAATACGCGACAAGAAAACTCAACAAAGCTTCTCAAACGCTCCCCCCCAGCCCAGCTGAATTCTTCTGTTAATCACCCTCTCAAAGTTGTTTTTACCAAACTGCAAAGTTGGGTTCCCGAGGTAAACGTATTCTCTAACAACATCGAGAGCACCGCCATTGACAGCAATCGGTCCTGGAGTGACGTGTTCCTTGAACATAACTTCGGTTTTGTCAAAGTTCATCTGGAGACCAATGCATACAGAAGAATTAACTAGGCCGTCCAGCATCTGCTGCAAGTCATGCAGTGATTCAGCCAGTATGACGATGTTATCTGCAAATCTCAGTGTGAAATTTAGAATACCAACTCTCCCTAATAGCAATATAATCGTCCGCGGTCAGAATTAACGTAGTGCTAATTACAGACTTCTCTTTGCTTTTGTCTCTTTGCCACCTATTATAAAGGACTTTATGTACAGTCAGTTACTGCAATTAGCTGAACTAAATCAGGTACTAAATAGTGGTTTGATCAGAATGATCTAATTCGTTGTAGTTTTGGAGTACAGGCACATGGTCTCCTCATTATGACGCATCATAATAGCGGGACCAGTGTTATCGAGAAATTCCGTTTATACCGTGTGAGGTACAAAAATTTCAGGATAGGTACAAAATAGTACTAAATGGCTACTAAATATACGTGGTAGAATCTTTCAATTACAAGAGTTGGTCTCGCTATTATGACGTTTATAGAAAAACCTGTGCAAAAATTCTTTTAAATTAATACGATTTGGATACACTTTAATTCGAATTCCCCATTCCAGACATTGGAATCAATGAAGAAGAAAAAACAAAAGATCTACAATGAACTATCAAAGAGGATAGAAAGGGAGAAAGAGTTGACTGTCATCCAACAAAAGATGGAGCTAAAACGTCACTTACAAGATGTGAAGATCATGAAACCCAAGAGATTAAAACCTGGCACTAAGAGTTCTGCCCCTGTGTATCAGTTCCAGTATATGAGGAAGAAGTAATGATTGCCATTATTTTAAGTAGAAGCCAGGAATTTTCTTGCGGTCAGCCATTAGTGACGTAATGGCGATTAAGAAATAACATCTCAGGTTCAATAAAGAGGATTAGAATCCTTCAGGGTATAAAATAATAACAGGCATAATAAGGTCATTTCGACTTTTTAAACATTTTGTCCCTCATGACTAGAGATCGAATATTCGAACGCATATTTACCTAAAGTTAATTTTTGGCTATGAAATTTAGGAAGCGTATTTCTATTTTTTATATATAAGTACCGGGATTCCAGAACGACTTAGGGTCAGTCCACACCGAGACGCGACGCGACGTGACGATACTGGAAGAGGCCAGTGATTTCGCACTGCGCCGCGCGCCGCTGCGAGACGCATCGCAACGTCGCGAGGCGCATTGCAACGTCGCGAGGCGCATCGCAACGTCGCAAGGCGCCTCGCGACGTTGCGATGCGTCTTGCGACGTTGCGATGCGCCTCGCGACGTTGCAATGCGCCTCGCAACGTCGCGAGGCGCATCGCAACGTCGCGATGTGCATCGCAATGTCGCGAGGCGTATCGCAACGTCGCGAGGCGCATCGCAACGTCGCGAGGCGCATCGCAACGTCGCGAGGTGCATCGTAAAATCGTTGGCAACACGACGCCTCGCTGCGCAGCGAGACGCCGCGCGGCGCAGCGGAACGTGTCTACATCATATAAATTATGCTGACATTACGGTGATATCTTCTTTTTAATTTTATTTTTGTGTTCTTCTTCTTCCTCTTCTGCAAGAAGTCCGACTATAACAAAATCCCAGTCATCATTATAATTTCACTCGAGCACTCGACCGAACTGCATCAATTCTACACGAAGTCTGGACGGAAATAGTAGGGACAAGTCGCCACGGCGGCTTCGGTTGCACCTCGCGACGTCGCGCGGCTTCGTGAGGCGCAGCGCCGCTGTTGCACGCCGCGCGTACCGGCGATACACCGCTGCGTCGTGATGCGTCGCGCGTACCGGCGATACACCGCTGCGTCGCGATGCGTCGCGCGTACCGGCGATACACCGCTGCGTCGCGATGCGTCGCGCGTACCGGCGATACACCGCTGCGTCGCGATGCGTCGCGCGTACCGGCGATACACCGCTGCGTCGCGATGCGTCGCGCGTACCGGCGATACACCGCTGCGTCGCGATGCGTCGCGCGTACCGGCGATACACCGCTGCGTCGCGATGCGTCGCGCGTACCGGCGATACACCGCTGCGTCGCGATGCGTCGCGCGTACCGGCGATACACCGCTGCGTCGCGATGCGTCGCGCGTACCGGCGATACACCGCTGCGTCGCGATGCGTCGCGCGTACCGGCGATACACCGCTGCGTCGCGATGCGTCGCGCGTACCGGCGATACACCGCTGCGTCGCGATGCGTCGCGCGTACCGGCGATACACCGCTGCGTCGCGATGCGTCGCGCGTACCGGCGATACACCGCTGCGTCGCGATGCGTCGCGCGTACCGGCGATACACCGCTGCGTCGCGATGCGTCGCGCGTACCGGCGATACACCGCTGCGTCGCGATGCATCGCGCGTACCGGCGATGCACCGCTGCGTCGCGATGCATCGTGCGAAGCCGCGAGGCATCACGAGGCGCAGCGCTGCATGGTGCAACGTATTCTGAATTCTCACAATCAAATGTGTATCTTTTCGTGTAGAAAATAAAGTTATATTTTGAGTCGCTCTTTTAAAGTGTGCGCGCACCGTCGCGTCGTGTCGCGTCTCGGTGTGAGCTGACCCTTATTAAACATGTGGTATCATTTAACTTTACACCATAAGCTAGTATTCAATTCTGTAATCAAAAATTAGTAAATTTATGAATTCCGGAATCGCGAGATTTTTACAATCGATACAAAAGTGTATTCCATATTGGCCAACACCTCAACGTCAGTAAATATACTTTCAATAATAGCCCAACTACTTTAAGTAAATATGCATCCGATTATCCGATAATGTTTACTGTATTTTGACATGAGGGATTACATTCCCTATAGTCTACAACTACTCTAACATGTGGCGTAAAAAGCAAGGAAGAAATAAAAATACATCTTAAAAGTTTAAATTCGTTTTAATTTTTCGTAATAAATATTTTTTTCTTCATTACATTAAGAGATGCACCCAAGTTATTGTGTGATATAATGATATTAAATAGAAATTCAAAATAGAAATCGAATTAAACAATATCATTTGGAAATTGATTATAAAATTGTTTATAACTTAAAATATGTTTTAACTATAAGTTAATGTAGTTAAAATATGTTTTAAGATCTTTACAATTTTATGGAATGTCCCTGATTAATCATTATAAAATAAAACATTACTTAAACCTAATTATACAATAGCTCAATGGGTAAGACATTTACTGGTTATTAACAATTCCAAAGTTCATATTCTTCCCATTGAGTTTTTAACATTACCAAACCTAACTCCTATTAATTGGAGGGTTTTATCACTCATTGTCAGGAACGCTACAACATAAACATGCTAGCCAACCATATAACTTAGACAACTGGCATTTGTGACATCATTTACGGATTTGCCGATTTGGTACTCAAGAAATAATGAAAGAAAAAAATTGCGGGTTGCACAATTTAAAATACAGAATTAGAAAATGTTAGAAAAGGAATGTTTACGCGAAAGAGTCCCATCATAATTTCATATGGCAACACTGGTTCCACCATCTCACGCTAGAGACGAACGCGCGGAAATAAGCCGCATTTCACACAGTTAACTAATTGTCTGTGTCGGCTACTATAATAGCATTTCTTCATACCATTATGACTACTTAAAAATAATACGTCCATCGCATAATCCCTTGAGTGCATCACAGTATAAAAGTTGTACGTATAACCTAAGGCGGTAACTTTTAGTAAGCTAACGGCCAGTTCGTCGAACGAAAATTGTCACATTCATTTTGCAATAATTTGCAACATACATTTTGCGAGAAACTGGCCCCAAGAGTCTTTGGTATCCTATACTACATCACAGTGTCACCACAGCACGCACTTGTGCTCGGGGTTCATGGGCGACCCCGCGGGGCAGCTCCAAGCGTCCGCGAACTCCGCGGAGTTGCTGAGCGTGCCGATCACGCGGATCTTGTTGGGGCTGTGCACGCCTTCTACCAGCTTGGACTTCAGGGCGCCTACCGTGGAGTTGCCGCACCAGATCTGTTGGGCGGATTTCATTCATGAACTTGGTAGGTGAAACCTGTACGATTTCAAGAGGATAACCATCAGTAACTTTATGTGACCTCCAAATAAATAAAGACATTACATTAGAAGTTTTTGTTTATTCACACATTCCTGTGGACGTCACAACCATTCCAGCCATACCATTTTTAATAAACTTCATGTTTTGGTACCATTCTTCACTTATCTCAAACAAATTTTCATTCACCTCTAAAGCGCTTTCGCGTCAGCAGCATTTTGTCGACTTATGCATTAACATGACTATAATGTTTCGATATCATCATGTTTCAATATCATCATTTCTACGTGTTTCAATGTCAACCAACGATCCCTGCGAAGAAAACCTAAACTAGGTAATACACACACACATAACATCACGCCTGTATTCTCTGAGGGGTTAGGCAGATGTGTACTTGTAGTAGGTACGCCACGTTTCACGAGTTATGTTTGAGTCCCATGTAAAAGGGGACGAGCTTATTGCCATCAACCGCGCACAAATTCAGACTCCGGGCTGCTCCTGAGAAATTCTAGACGGAAAAACCCAATGCCACTGCCTGACCCGGGAACCGAAGCCAGGATCTCATGCTGAGCAGTAGCGCTTGCGACCGGTAGACTAACGACTCGGTGATACAGTACCTGTGCGAATCCCAAGAAGAACAGCTGCTCCGGCTTGTAGGCCGGCAAGCCCGGCAGCGCCACCCTGCCGTGCGAGGGCGCGCGATGCGCGAGCAGCTGGAAGATGTGCAGCTAGAAGGTGTGCAGCTGGAAGGTGTGCAGTACCTGTGCGAATCCCAAGAAGAACAGCTGCTCCGGCTTGTAGGCCGGCAAGCCCGGCAGCGCCACCCTGCCGTGCGAGGGCGCGCGATGCGCGAGCAGCTGGAAGATGTGCAGCTAGAAGGTGTGCAGCTGGAAGGTGTGCAGTACCTGTGCGAATCCCAAGAAGAACAGCTGCTCCGGCTTGTAGGCCGGCAAGCCCGGCAGCGCCACCCTGCCGTGCGAGGGCGCGCGATGCGCGAGCAGCTGGAAGATGTGCAGCTAGAAGGTGTGCAGCTGGAAGGTGTGCAGTACCTGTGCGAATCCCAAGAAGAACAGCTGCTCCGGCTTGTAGGCCGGCAAGCCCGGCAGCGCCACCCTGCCGTGCGAGGGCGCGCGATGCGCGAGCAGCTGGAAGATGTGCAGCTAGAAGGTGTGCAGCTGGAAGGTGTGCAGTACCTGTGCGAATCCCAAGAAGAACAGCTGCTCCGGCTTGTAGGCCGGCAAGCCCGGCAGCGCCACCCTGCCGTGCGAGGGCGCGCGATGCGCGAGCAGCTGGAAGATGTGCAGCTAGAAGGTGTGCAGCTGGAAGGTGTGCAGTACCTGTGCGAATCCCAAGAAGAACAGCTGCTCCGGCTTGTAGGCCGGCAAGCCCGGCAGCGCCACCCTGCCGTGCGAGGGCGCGCGATGCGCGAGCAGCTGGAAGATGTGCAGCTAGAAGGTGTGCAGCTGGAAGGTGTGCAGTACCTGTGCGAATCCCAAGAAGAACAGCTGCTCCGGCTTGTAGGCCGGCAAGCCCGGCAGCGCCACCCTGCCGTGCGAGGGCGCGCGATGCGCGAGCAGCTGGAAGATGTGCAGCTAGAAGGTGTGCAGCTGGAAGGTGTGCAGTACCTGTGCGAATCCCAAGAAGAACAGCTGCTCCGGCTTGTAGGCCGGCAAGCCCGGCAGCGCCACCCTGCCGTGCGAGGGCGCGCGATGCGCGAGCAGCTGGAAGATGTGCAGCTAGAAGGTGTGCAGCTGGAAGGTGTGCAGTACCTGTGCGAATCCCAAGAAGAACAGCTGCTCCGGCTTGTAGGCCGGCAAGCCCGGCAGCGCCACCCTGCCGTGCGAGGGCGCGCGATGCGCGAGCAGCTGGAAGATGTGCAGCTAGAAGGTGTGCAGCTGGAAGGTGTGCAGTACCTGTGCGAATCCCAAGAAGAACAGCTGCTCCGGCTTGTAGGCCGGCAAGCCCGGCAGCGCCACCCTGCCGTGCGAGGGCGCGCGATGCGCGAGCAGCTGGAAGATGTGCAGCTAGAAGGTGTGCAGCTGGAAGGTGTGCAGTACCTGTGCGAATCCCAAGAAGAACAGCTGCTCCGGCTTGTAGGCCGGCAAGCCCGGCAGCGCCACCCTGCCGTGCGAGGGCGCGCGATGCGCGAGCAGCTGGAAGATGTGCAGCTAGAAGGTGTGCAGCTGGAAGGTGTGCAGTACCTGTGCGAATCCCAAGAAGAACAGCTGCTCCGGCTTGTAGGCCGGCAAGCCCGGCAGCGCCACCCTGCCGTGCGAGGGCGCGCGATGCGCGAGCAGCTGGAAGATGTGCAGCTAGGAGGTGTGCAGCTGGAAGGTGTGCAGTACCTGTGCGAATCCCAAGAAGAACAGCTGCTCCGGCTTGTAGGCCGGCAAGCCCGGCAGCGCCACCCTGCCGTGCGAGGGCGCGCGATGCGCGAGCAGCTGGAAGATGTGCAGCTAGAAGGTGTGCAGCTGGAAGGTGTGCAGTACCTGTGCGAATCCCAAGAAGAACAGCTGCTCCGGCTTGTAGGCCGGCAAGCCCGGCAGCGCCACCCTGCCGTGCGAGGGCGCGCGATGCGCGAGCAGCTGGAAGATGTGCAGCTAGAAGGTGTGCAGCTGGAAGGTGTGCAGTACCTGTGCGAATCCCAAGAAGAACAGCTGCTCCGGCTTGTAGGCCGGCAAGCCCGGCAGCGCCACCCTGCCGTGCGCGGGCGCGCGACGCGCGAACAGCTGGTAGGCGTGCAGGGCCGCGCGCAGCCCGCCGTTGTCGGCGATGTTCTCGCCCTGCGTGTTGAAGCCGTGCACCTGCGGGCAGGAGACATCATATACACACCTGTGCTCAAGAAACGTACGAGCATTTAGAGCCAGGCCACACGTATGTTGCCTAAAGCTCCGTAAGAGTGAAGAGGATGAGGAAAGAAGTAGAAATGGTCTTTATAAAACGTCAATATAGCTGATGATGTTAAAAACATTTTGCGAATCAATGGACTGCGGATAACCAAATTGCTAAAGATTTTTAGCTCACACATCGCGCGTTAGGCTGAAAACATATAATTTGTCCTAACATATAATTTGAAGACTTTATTTTGACACTATACCTGCACAGCATAGCTAATGGTGGTGTATAGACTAAGGCCAATGGGAATCATCCACTTGCATCCGGCACTTTAGCCCCCCCCCCATTACTATGCTAATTTCCCAATACTTTTACCATGGCATTAGCTGGTATGCTCTCATAGTTGGTGCCGAAACTTACGGTATAGTTGGGCAGCTGCGGCAGGTGGTACTTGCTGTACTGGTCGATGATGCACTGCACCTTGCTGTGGTAGTGCTCCAGCGTCGCAGCAGACCACCACTGTTTCAAATTGCCTTCCTCGTCGTAGCGACGACCTGAGGATGTATAAGTAAAAAGCATTAGGAGGAGATCTCTTTGTAAAGTCGTCTGGAGACCAAACGTCTTTTAAGCCATAAATAGGTATTTTACTTAGGTCGTTTATTGTGGTCAAATAAAAAGAGGAAAATGAAGGGTTCTAACTAATCATAGTCTTCCTGGCAAAATCTCGGCTATGGCGACCAATCTCAGCGGAGCCTAGCTATCAGCGCGCATGAGATGACAAAGCCACAGTCCCCTCCTGCCCTCTCACTCTTGCCACGGCGCGGGGCCGTCACACATATGACAGAGCCACAGTCCCCTCCTGCCCTCTCACTCTTGC
Organism: Dryobota labecula; assembly: GCA_947523025.1. Lineage (NCBI taxonomy): Eukaryota > Metazoa > Arthropoda > Insecta > Lepidoptera > Noctuidae > Dryobota > Dryobota labecula. The sequence goes on from OX383287.1 coordinate 2,721,959, forward strand.
CGCGGCGCGAGGCCGTCACACATATGACAAAGCCACAGTCCCCTCCTACCCTCTCACTCTTGCCACGGCGCGGGGCCGTCACACATATGACAGAGCCACAGTCCCCTCCTGCCCTCTCACTCTTGCCACGGCGCGGGGCCGTCACACATATGACAGAGCCACAGTCCCCTCCTGCCCTCTCACTCTTGCCGCGGCGCGGGGCCGTCACACATATGACAAAGCCACAGTCCCCTCCTGCCCTCTCACTCTTGCCACGGCGCGGGGCCGTCACACATATGACAGAGCCACAGTCCCCTCCTGCCCTCTCACTCTTGCCGCGACGCGAGGCCGTCACACATATGACAAAGCCACAGTCCCCTCCTGCCCTCTCACTCTTGCCACGGCGCGGGGCAGTCACACATATGACAGAGCCACAGTCCCCTCCTGCCCTCTCACTCTTGCCGCGGCGCGGGGCCGTCACACATATGACAAAGCCACAGTCCCCTCCTGCCCTCTCACTCTTGCCACGGCGCGGGGCCGTCACACATATGACAGAGCCACAGTCCCCTCCTGCCCTCTCACTCTTGCCACGGCGCGGGGCCGTCACACATATGACAGAGCCACAGTCCCCTCCTGCCCTCTCACTCTTGCCGCGGCGCGGGGCCGTCACACATATGACAAAGCCACAGTCCCCTCCTGCCCTCTCACTCTTGCCACGGTGCGGGGCCGTCACACATATGACAGAGCCACAGTCCCCTCCTGCCCTCTCACTCTTGCTGCGGCGCGGGGCCGTCACACATATGACAAAGCCACAGTCACCTACTGCCCTCTCACTCTTGCCACGGCGCGGGGCCGTCACACATATGACAGAGCCACAGTCCCCTCCTGCCCTCTCACTCTTGCCACGGCGCGGGGCCGTCACACATATGACAGAGCCTCAGTCCCCTCCTGCCCTCTCACTCTTGCCGCGGCGCGGGGCCGTCACACATATGACAAAGCCACAGTCCCCTCCTGCCCTCTCACTCTTGCCACGGCGCGGGGCCGTCACACATATGACAGAGCCACAGTCCCCTCCTGCCCTCTCACTCTTGCCACGGCGCGGGGCCGTCACACATATGACAGAGCCACAGTCCCCTCCTGCCCTCTCACTCTTGCTGCGGCGCGGGGCCGTCACACATATGACAAAGCCACAGTCACCTACTGCCCTCTCACTCTTGCCACGGCGCGGGGCCGTCACACATATGACAGAGCCACAGTCCCCTCCTGCCCTCTCACTCTTGCCGCGGCGCGGGGCCGTCACACATATGACAAAGCCACAGTCCCCTCCTGCCCTCTCACTCTTGCCACGGCGCGGGGCCGTCACACATATGACAGAGCCACAGTCCCCTCCTGCCCTCTCACTCTTGCCACGGCGCGGGGCCGTCACACATATGACAGAGCCACAGTCCCCTCCTGCCCTCTCACTCTTGCCGCGGCGCGGGGCCGTCACACATATTACAAAGCCACAGTCCCCTCCTGCCCTCTCACTCTTGCCACGGTGCGGGGCCGTCACACATATGACAGAGCCACAGTCCCCTCCTGCCCTCTCACTCTTGCTGCGGCGCGGGGCCGTCACACATATGACAAAGCCACAGTCACCTACTGCCCTCTCACTCTTGCCACGGCGCGGGGCCGTCACACATATGACAGAGCCACAGTCCCCTCCTGCCCTCTCACTCTTGCCACGGCGCGGGGCCGTCACACATATGACAGAGCCACAGTCCCCTCCTGCCCTCTCACTCTTGCCGCGGCGCGGGGCCGTCACACATATGACAAAGCCACAGTCCCCTCCTGCCCTCTCACTCTTGCCACGGCGCGGGGCCGTCACACATATGACAGAGCCACAGTCCCCTCCTGCCCTCTCACTCTTGCCACGGCGCGGGGCCGTCACACATATGACAGAGCCACAGTCCCCTCCTGCCCTCTCACTCTTGCCGCGGCGCGGGGCCGTCACACATATGACAAAGCCACAGTCCCCTCCTGCCCTCTCACTCTTGCTGCGGCGCGGGGCCGTCACACATATGACAAAGCCACAGTCACCTACTGCCCTCTCACTCTTGCCACGGCGCGGGGCCGTCACACATATGACAGAGCCACAGTCCCCTCCTGCCCTCTCACTCTTGCCGCGGCGCGGGGCCGTCACACATATGACAAAGCCACAGTCCCCTCCTGCCCTCTCACTTTTGCTGCGGCGCGGGGCCGTCACACATATGACAAAGCCACAGTCACCTACTGCCCTCTCACTCTTGCCACGGCGCGGGGCCGTCACACATATGACAGAGCCACAGTCCCCTCCTGCCCTCTCACTCTTGCCGCGGCGCGGGGCCGTCACACATATGACAAAGCCACAGTCCCCTCCTGCCCTCTCACTCTTGCCACGGCGCGGGGCCGTCACACATATGACAGAGCCACAGTCCCCTCCTGCCCTCTCACTCTTGCCACGGCGCGGGGCCGTCACACATATGACAGAGCCACAGACCCCTCCTGCCCTCTCACTCTTGCTGCGGCGCGGGGCCGTCACACATATGACAAAGCCACAGTCACCTACTGCCCTCTCACTCTTGCCACGGCGCGGGGCCGTCACACATATGACAGAGCCACAGTCCCCTCCTGCCCTCTCACTCTTGCCACGGCGCGGGGCCGTCACACATATGACAGAGCCACAGTCCCCTCCTGCCCTCTCACTCTTGCCACGGCGCGGGGCCGTCACACATATGACAGAGCCACAGTCCCCTCCTGCCCTCTCACTCTTGCCACGACGCGGGGCCGTCACACATATGACAGAGCCACAGTCCCCTCCTGCCCTCTCACTCTTGCCGCGGCGCGGGGCCGTCACACATATGACAAAGCCACAGTCCCCTCCTGCCCTCTCACTCTTGCCACGGCGCGGGGCCGTCACACATATGACAGAGCCACAGTCCCCTCCTGCCCTCTCACTCTTGCTGCGGCGCGGGGCCGTCACACATATGACAAAGCCACAGTCACCTACTGCCCTCTCACTCTTGCCACGGCGCGGGGCCGTCACACATATGACAGAGCCACAGTCCCCTCCTGCCCTCTCACTCTTGCCGCGGCGCGGGGCCGTCACACATATGACAAAGCCACAGTCCCCTCCTGCCCTCTCACTCTTGCTGCGGCGCGGGGCCGTCACACATATGACAAAGCCACAGTCACCTACTGCCCTCTCACTCTTGCCGCGGCGCGGGGCCGTCACACATATGACAAAGCCACAGTCCCCTCCTGCCCTCTCACTCTTGCCACGGCGCGGGGCCGTCACACATATGACAGAGCCACAGTCCCCTCCTGCCCTCTCACTCTTGCCAAGGCGCGGGGCCGTCACACATATGACAGAGCCACAGTCCCCTCCTGCCCTCTCACTCTTGCCGCGGCGCGGGGCCGTCACACATATGACAAAGCCACAGTCCCCTCCTGCTCTCTCACTCTTGCTACGGCGCGGGGCCGTCACACATATGACAGAGCCACAGTCCCCTCCTGCCCTCTCACTCTTGCTGCGGCGCGGGGCCGTCACACATATGACAAAGCCACAGTCACCTACTGCCCTCTCACTCTTGCCACGGCGCGGGGCCGTCACACATATGACAGAGCCACAGTCCCCTCCTGCCCTCTCACTCTTGCCACGGCGCGGGGCCGTCACACATATGACAGAGCCACAGTCCCCTCCTGCCCTCTCACTCTTGCCACGGCGCGGGGCCGTCACACATATGACAGAGCCACAGTCCCCTCCTGCCCTCTCACTCTTGCCACGGCGCGGGGCCGTCACACATATGACAGAGCCACAGTCCCCTCCTGCCCTCTCACTCTTGCCGCGGCGCGGGGCCGTCACACATATGACAAAGCCACAGTCCCCTCCTGCCCTCTCACTCTTGCCACGGCGCGGGGCCGTCACACATATGACATTTTTTCTTTCCGTTAGTGTAAATTAAGTAGAATGGACATTTACAACAGTTCGCTGCTTTGCATGAATAACCGCACAATCCAAAAACACACATTTTACAGGGTAGCTATTTGAAAATTAAACAAAATATTTATTGTCATAAACTCATAACTTTGCATGTATTTGATCAATAGAAGAATAAATGAAATGTATAAATCGAAAGGGCATTAATCAATGTTTACTAAGAACTATTTCGCATTTTGCTGTGTTATAATTTTATAAACCAGTATTTTAAAAATTTTGGTTTGTGCGGGTATTCATGCAAAGCAGCGAGTTACATTTTGTAACCCTCATGCTCGACGTAACAGTCTAATACGAGTACGAAACTAGGCAGCAAAAAAAAAAAAATGCAGGCATAAATGCTCTACTACTTGCGCGAAGCCGGGGCAGGTAACAAATGTAAATTAATATGCAGGATCTCGATTACGATACATTACCTTGATCGTCAAATCCGTGAGTGACTTCATGTCCCATTATGGCACCAATGGATCCGTAGTTGATCGCTCTGAAACAAACAACGTGTTATCTCTTCCGTTCCAAACTTTTTTGGCAAGATTTAAATATTTTGAAATATGAGGGTAGGTAGATACTCACTCAATTCCATTTCCGTAGAACGGTGGTTGCAATATTCCGGCGGGGAAAGCTGGAAAAGTAAACTTTTGTGGTTAGTTACCAAAACAAAAACTGTAGCTCACACACAGTAGGAACAGTACGGACAGTGGTCTGCATTACCTGACCCCTCTTACAAAGAAGGAGAGGTGATGAGGAGTCGGGTTATGCAGGTCACTGACTATTATGGTAGTTTCAAGGACAGTATTGGAGACTAATGATAGGTAAATGATTTTCTGTAAGTAGATTTGTACAAACCTTCCACTTCAATCATAAATTTTGAAAACTAAATGAGATCAGCGATTCCTATCTGACTACTCGGAGACTAGATCCAAAAAAAATCTGTTTGTTTAATTAAATGCTTGACATTAAGTAAACTTGACATTAAGTAAGCCTAGTTAGTTATTTTTTTGACCGAAGACTGATCACATTAGATTACTGTTTTTGTGTCTAGTTGTTGGGTGGTCATCATAAAAGTTTCTTCCATTTCGTCTTTAGTGAAAGTTACAAACAATAACAATAGTATTTTAAGTGCAAACCTGTTGCTAACAAAGTTATGGATCTTTCAGTTGTCCGAAAAAATTTTAAGGGGAGAAAAGTAGCCTCACTAAAATTGTGCCTCATCAGATGGTATACTCACTGACAGAGTTGAGGGTCGCGGAGTAGAAGGCGTTGACCGTGGTGGCGGTGGCGACCCAACGGTTCCTATCAGGCTTGTCCCGCAGGGACTCCAGCGACTTCTTCACGGCCGCGAACGTGAGCTTCAGGTAGGTTTCGAATAAGCTGCCTTCTACTACTTCCGCCTAAAATTGACACGAAAAATGAATGAACAAGTTTTGGTGTGAAGACAAGATGACAAAAGGGGAACAGTTTTGAATTGCAATTTAAGCATATCAAGAATCTTCTACGCACCTTTTTAAAATAGAAAAACTAAATTGCGAAAGTCTGAAATTGGTGTTTCATAACAAATAAGAATTACGAAAAGTACGTAATTTAAAGTAGGTAGGTACTACTTTTTTAGTTTAAAACCTGTAAGATTCTTGAAAAAAGACAGAAATGATAAATGTGTGCGTTACTCCAGCGGAATGTTGTCGCTTTTTAACCGACTTTCCAAAAAAGAGGAGGTTATCAATTCGGTAGTTTTTTTTTTTGCACAATTAGGCACAAATGTGATCTAACTAAGTAGCTAGTTTGTACTCAGCTACGACCATCGGTTAAAAAACATACCGCTGGGGTAACGTTACTCCAGCGGAATCTGTTTTTCGTGAATATTTTTGGATCGGCTGGACGCACAAATTCTAAATTTCGGGCACATTTACATGAGATGGGGTACTAATTATCTGTCAAGCCGAAATCCTGAAAAGCGACAACATTCCGCTGGATTAACGCACACACTTAGAAATGGTAGATTTACCTAGGTCATACATCAATAGGTACATCAACGCTAAATCTATCATTTCATATACAAGTTTTATGACGTACTACTTATGTCTAACTCGATTGCCCCAGAATGGGAGTTACGTTTTTCGTTTTAAAGTCTAGATTCACTTGCACAGAATATTTTCTCAGACGCTAAAACCAAATTTCCGATAGCGTGACGGTTAACAGTAGAATGGAGGACCTATAACATGGGGGGCCAGGGCAGAAAGGTGGTGATGATGACGCTATAATTAAATCTCCGAAGCGGTACGAGCTGAACAGTTTAGCTCGTAGTGCTGCGGATATGAAGAAAGCTTAGTCAAAAGTTGTAAGCCTCCTTTACTAACAAAAATACTCACGTGTTTATAATGTTTATCAAGCTGTTCATGCGTGAGGAGCCAGGCGGGGAAGCCAACAAAGTTCCTGATGGCCTTCAGTTTATCCAAGGTCTTGAGGCGAGTGGTGGAGTCCATCCAGTCCAGCTCTTGCACGGCGGCCGCGAAGGCCGAGCGCACGTCCTCCACCATCTCGATGGCCTGCGGGACCATGTCGCTGGTTACACTCTTTCAAATTTACTACTGTTTAACTATTTGGGGAAATCGGGAGACTGGAGCCAGGTGTACTTTGAACTTTATTCACAGCACGGTAAAGTTTTAAACACATAATTGACAATTTAGACTCAGGTTTGATGTCAGTTTTTGTAATTATAATTTTAACTGTATCGAAATAAAGCCCGAAATAAAAAAATGGATCGATGGTTTTAACCTGGGTCTAGAGAAAAACCTTGTTTTGGAATAAGGCCGATTGAATTACAATAGCTATTCGGGAAAACTGAGAGACCGTTAATTTTTTTTTTTTATGCGGCGTTATTGTTAACAACAACAACAACAACCTCTCAGGACTATATTACTAACATCATATTATACAAAATCTTTTGATAATTCAAAAAAATAAAATAATAATAAATTAAAATATTAATAAAAATATTTAAATTCAACGCTCTAAATATAAAATAATTTATAATAATTATAATAATAATAATTTATTTATTTCTTACCACAAATTACAGATAATTAGTACAAAGTCTACAGACACAATTTTATAATTAATTTGTGGAAGACTGGTGCCTAAACTAGGTTTTTTTCAAAACCTGTATGTTAGGTCACCAGGCCCCCTAAAACAATGTTTTGCATTTTTATTGTTGTACTGGAGACGATCTGATTCGCATATAATATTATTCAAATAAAAATCTCATACATTATAATGTTGCAATATTACTCATAAAAATTGATTTACAAAAATAAAAATATAGAAAGTAAAGTAATTTATTAAGGATACATGCAAAGGAAGATGTGAGTGTATGTGTGCGGTGTGTGTGTGATGTGGAGTGTAAGAATGTGGTGTTGTGTAATTGTGCGTTGCAAAGGGAACATTATGTTAGGACATGGTTTTGAAAAGATCTTCAATTTGGGTATAATTTAAGGTGAGTCAGTTATTTTTCTTTTAAAAGTTCTTTTGTTCAGGGTATGAATTGAAAGTAAATCATTCAGTCTGTTGTATAGAAATGGGCCAAGAAAAGATATAAAACAACGAAATCTTGAAGGTTTGTTTTTGGTATGTTTTGTATAAAGTCATAGAACAAAAGTTGTTGTTTATGGTGTTAGTAATACAATCCTACAAGGTTGTTAGTGTTTTACCAATAACCCTGTATATTTCCCAATGTAGGGTATTTCATAGTTCTCAATGATCTGCCGCGGCACATGCATGGGCGCTACTTTTGCATAAACAATTAAATCAAACCGCTACATAACATTATATAACATCACGCCTGTTTTCCCCGCAGGGTTAGGCCAGACAAACCACTACTGTAACAATATTAAATAATATGCCCATTTTGTTGCATTTTACAACATCGGTGCAACGAATAATTATTTTCTGATTACGATTTGTGCGAAGGCATCATAAAAAATTTGCTACAACGTAGCAAAGGAGTCAGGGCTACGCGTGCTACGACGACCAGAGGCATAGCAGTTAACCGATCCGCTACGCATTGGACTATTTCTCAAAAAAAAAGTATCGTTTTCAGAGTGATTTTAGTTTTTTAATTGATGATGATCTATAGGTACCATCGCATTATATTAAAAAAAAAAAATGTCGTAAGGCAAAATGTATTAAGACTATTTATAAAAAAATCGGCCAAGTTAGGGTCAGACCACGGACAATGAAGGGTTCCGTAGTTGGGACGAATTTATCACAAGAACAAACTTAACTTTGTACTTGAAATATATGTTCTTCTATACATTCCAACTGCAAATGTAAGTTGGTTGACTATTACTCGTTATCTTGTAAAGCCTACTTTTTTATGATAGTTTTCCATTTAAGTTCGTTCCGTGAATTCTTTCACATATCTAAGAACAACCATTGAAAACCACTGAAAAATAGTTTTCACAAACCCGCACTAATACGGCCTATGCAACGATACTCGAATCTACATCAATTTGAGAAAAAAAATTGGCAGTCTTATGGACTGCCGACTGTAGTGAAAACTCAAAACTTTGGAATAACTGACAGTCTGGCCCAACACGTCACGAGCATGTCGCGAACCCATAAGTTTATCCTATCAAAAATCGCTCAACAGGGCTAAAGAAGTTCTCACTTAAAAAAAAACTCAAAACTTTGGTATAGCTGACAGTCTGGCGCAACATGTCACGAGCATGTCGCGACTTTCGGTGACGCGGTGACGTGAACCAGTATGTAATTCTGTTCCTTACCAAAAGTCGCTCAACGCGGCTAACGAAGTTTTCACTTCAAAAATATCATCCCCACTTTGCGTGTAGGGCAGGTACCTTATATGGTTGGTCTTTGTTTTGAAACATAGTTTATACTCGTATGCCTAAGTGAAACATAATCCATACCTTTTGCCTCGACGTGTAGTCGAAGTGCCTCTTCACATACAGATAACTCAGAGCCACGCCGAAGTTGGCGTTCACGTTGGCGGTGCAGCTCTTCCAGCGCGGGGTCCGTTGTTGCAAGCCGAACACCGCGCGCGAGAACTCGAAGCCCAACTCGCGGAAGGCGCCCAGGGTCATGGGCGCCACGGTGGAGAATACGCTCCACCAGAGGAAGCGTTCTGCGGGGAAATATGTTGCTCTTACTTTGGCTCTAGACATCAAGCAACAATTTAAACATGTGTTAACAGTCAAGCAAGCCGTGAAGATTATGGCCGTAAATAGAAAATCCAACAGCGTTAATGGTAGGACTAGACCTTTCATTAGGTTATCATAATGTCCGAATGAAAAATCGGAACTTTTAAAGGATTACTCGTGTCTCTCTGTCCGGAATTGGCTGTGACAGAACAGCCAATTTCCTCAGAATCTAAAGGACCGATTAAGGGATTAACCGCATTTATTCAGATCTGTTCAGCTATTGTCCATAGAAAACAACGATTTTGTATGGAGATGCGTACGCATCCGTTCAGCTTTCCGCGTCTATCAGATGCGTACGCATCTCCATATAAAATCGTGGTTTTCTGGACTGTCAAAGTTGCGCTTTTCAAAGCGTACTGTCAGTCCTAACTAACGCAGCGGACATGCAGCGATTTGCGCGTCCAATACAATAATGCGCTCCGCGACGGCTTTGCGGCCATCTTGCGCAAAGGTGCGCTTCTATCATCGATGCGCGCACTGGCGGACTGATGCAGCGGCGGGACTCTCCGATGCTGGCTCGAAGTTAGGGCTCGTCATCGGGCCATTATCGGGGAGTCCACCCGGACTTAACACTTACTGATTTCATTAAGTAGGATTATAAATTGTCATGATTATTGTATGTTATTTCATTAAATTATTATTATATGGTCATTGATTATTATTAATTATTACAAACACGAGTTTGTGAGCTCGCATTTTTGTACTAACAAATATGGATGTAATCGTAAGATGAATCTGAAATAAATGATTTATAATTATTATTATTGTTTTTATTCTTTAACATATATTGGGTCTCCGGGGTCCCACACCTTTGGAAGACGTACGAGGGGCTGAAGACAAGTCGCAGAGGCCCGTTAGACGACTTTAATGAAATGAGGCACCAACCGACGATTATCCCTGTACGCACTATGCAAGTGCACCCAAGGACAACCCCCGGTTGGTGTGGTGTAGGACTATTGCAGGATATGGAAACAAAGAAATTGGACTATGAGTTTGGGTGGTTAGAATGGGCTGATTACCTAAAACTATGGAAAGACTATGGCCCCTGCCTGATCAATGTTTTATTATACACGAATAAAATGGCAGAGAGTGACTTGCACACATATTGATGAGCCCCCGGAAACGGTCGCTAACATTTAGTGTCGTAGCAATAAGGAGGCAACATATCCTGAGGTGCTTAAGAACTGGAGAAGTATTCCAACACTATCAGAACAACCCCAAAGCACGAAAGATAGTCAAGATCCCTATCAACACTTACTAAAATACTCCCTTCCTCCGAGCACGTTTGCTCTTGCGAATCTCCACCCAAACCGGCCAATAAAGGCAAGAATGAGGTGGGAGCTTAGATCCTCGTCAATATTCACTCCAATCAGCCAATAATGGTAAGTCAGAGATAAGAACACAACTTCTCCCGGGAGATAGGGTCCGTGGGGTCATTATTGCCCACCAACTCGCTACATGCTGTCCTGCGGGTTTCTGTATCTTTCTTAGTCTAGCTCCTCGCCCTAGATCTATTTCGACAAAGTAAACTCTACCGACACAGACCTAGAGTTCGGAGCGCGCAAACCCCACCACGACGTCAACGTAGAGATACGGCGGTGGGGTTATTATTATGGACAAAAGCCGAACAGAGCTAAATAAGTGTGATTAGTCGTTAGAGATACTCTAAGGGTTAGTCCCTTAGTTGAAATTTGGTAAACATGAATTTCTGTGATACAAACGTCAAACATATATGTATAAATGAATTTTGATTGTGGGGGTTACTTTTGGGAGTCAAATAAGACAATTAAAAATAAAGTTTTGCACACTGTAGGTACCGTGTGACATATAAATGAAAGCGCTTACTGTGACGATCTTAAGAATATTTTATTTATGATTTGAAAATAAATATATTGAAAGTTATTTAACAAAGTAGGTAAAAAATGACCATGTGAGTAACGTATATTTGTGTGGTAGTAACACGGTACTGCATTGGCGTTATAGCTGTTAAGGTGTTATGTACGTAATTTTGAATAAATAAATAAATTTGTAGTTGGAATGTATGGGAGAACATGTTTTTCAACTACATACATTATTAAGTTTGTCTTTGGGATAAATTCATCCCAACTACAGAATCCTACATTGTACGTGGTCCGACTCGCACTTGGCTGGTTTGTCGGAATAGGTAGTAAGGAGAAGAGCTCGTACGGCTACCATCTTCCTTATTTCTGCCGATATACTTATTTAATTATGGGCAGGAAATTACGTGAGATTTTCAGCTCTGTATCTGGAATGGCAAGGCACCTGCATTGCCTCTGGTATTGTAATAAAGTACTTACAGCTCCCAAATAACCAAAGTAAAAGTTGTCAAGAGGTTGCTCACCAATAATAACAGGCTTGGTGTCAGCCAGTAGAACGGCCAGCTTCTGAAGGTAAGGCAGGTCCATGACGATGACCCGGTCCGAATGCAGCTGGAGCACTACGCTCGTGTTGGCCAGCACCAGCTTCAGGTAGCGGTCCCAGTCGTGCTGAGGACGAGAATTGGATGAAGTAACGGACATTGGGCAAAAGTGAGGATATAAGTACATGCTGAAGTAATCGTAGCCTATTGCTGTCGCACTGCTTGACATAGGCCTCTTCAATCGCTAGCCATTTAACTCGATTCTCGGCTAATCTCATCCTGTTACCACTAACCTAGCGAAGAAAGTCGCTCGTAGGTGACAGATAAGTGACAGAATACACTAACTAATAGTTGACCCCTATAGATATCCTCCAAAACTGATCAATTACCATCACAATTCTTTAGTTGCTGTGGCCAGTCATTCAGGAAACTGTGTGAGACAGTGTTGTTGACAATTTTACGAGTGAAAGAGATTAAAAGTAAAAGCCGTACCTGCTTCCACTGCGCGGGCCCCCCCCCGGAGCCCTGCAACAGCTGCTGCACCGACACCTCGTGGAACAGGTGAGTGCCACTGCGACGCACCTCCACTGGCGTCATTATCTGACGAATAGCTTCTACGATTAGACTCTAAGGTATCATCAAATGAACGACCGAGTGCAGTCATTCGGAGTGTCCACTATGGCAGAAAAACTTACAATTTTTAAAGGTCAGTTAATGTTGCTTTTAGTTATGTTCGTATTATTTTGATGGGCAAGTTTATCTGAAGTATAACCGATGAAGTATTTTCTTTTTTTCAATAAAACGAGATAACTGTAAGTAATGTCTTCAAATTTTAGGTATCCAGGTGGTAAAATTTTAATCATCACATTTACGATTCTGATATAACTCATGACAAAACAAGATAGATTTAAAATAACTGTAGCTAACCTTAGCCAATTTCTTGCTGAACTCGACAATATCATCAGCAAACTGCTCAGCATCAGTCTCGTTGTCAGCGATGCTGATCATAGATTTGATGTACTTGTGGTACTGCTCCAGCTCGTGGGAGAACTGCTCCGGCTGCAGCAGGTAGCGGTCGCTGAACCCTGGGGAAACTTGCTCGATCTGGAAGGAAAATATTACTTGAATATTTGACATAAATTAAGACTGGGGAAATACGAGAAGTTGAAACTATTTTGTTTCGAGATTTTTTACGTTTACACAAGCTCAGTAGTTCTAAAACGCGCCTAAAGTTAATCTATAGTGAAGCACAATTTTCCCTTAATAATCTTCTTTATTTGTTTTGATTTACCTAAAGATAAGTTACGGCTTCCCCACTTTTATGCTACTTTGCCAATCGAGTGTTTTTATTAATATAGATACCAAACTCACGAAAAAACATGCGTTCGATAACGAACATAGTTCTGCTAAAAAATAAAACATTATTACACTGGTAGTAGGATCAGGAACACAGTGGAATTTTTGGTGAAGTCTGAAGTAACCTTCCATTCTCCCCAGACGGAGATTGCTCCATGAGGATTTCGCAAAGAAATAAAGCTTCACGTACCACGACACGATTCCTGCTGGTATTCCTGACGTCCTCGGCGACCTGCACGCTGAGCAGTACGTTGAGGCCCAGCTGCCTGCGGCCGCGCCCCGCCACCGCCTCCCACGAGAAGTCGGCGCTCGCCGCGCGGGGCGGCCGCGGCGGCAGGCCCAGCTTCTGCAGCAGCTGCTGGATCGGCTCGATGCCGTCAGCTTCTAGCTTTTCTGGAATATGCAGACCGGAAAATATGTGTAGCTGTTCCACCCGAGACCAATGAGTCCAGTTGTTCTTTATAAAGAACTTAGGTTTTTTTTTTGAAGATGAAGAAAATATTGAAATAAAAAATCTGTTGAATGGGCAGTAGCAAATGATTTATTATTATTAATAATAATTTAATCTATATTTTTATAATTTGAAAATATTTTATATTCAAATCTTTAAAAAAAACATTTTATACGAGTATGTATACCTATTAATTAAAATGTAATAACAGATATAATAATTGAAACTTTAACTCTTATGAATTCATTATCGAAGTAGATGTTAGGGTTACTATTAGACCTGCCAGGGTTGCGGGTTTGTCCGAAAGGGATACCGCGGCCCTGGCACACAGACAACTGAAGGAACACGGGTGGGAATTAATCAGTAAAAGTCTGACACGCCCTCCCGCTCCGCCCAGAGCGGGAAAAGTTGTTTGATAATTTCCCACCCAAAAAAAAGGGTTACTATTAGAGGCTTAAAACTATGTAAAAAGAAAATTATATGTGAAACAACAATATTTTCATTTCAATGCAAAACAGAGAGACCACAATAGAGCCAGTATTCATTTGAAAAATTTGAATGGTATTTTGTAACCCTAATTTAGAGTGTAATAATGATTACTTATGATTATGAGACGTTTATAAAAAATAAGTAACCGTGTTAATAAATAAATAAATAAAATAAAAATTATTTATTTCAGACGTTACAGTCCATAGATTGTTAGTAATTCGTTAGTAACAATTTGTGCTTATCTGCTATGTTGGTAATGTTCGTAGATAACTCTGAGTTTCAGGATTACAGTAAACCTAAAGCCACCTCCACCAGGTGCCTCTGGATGAGACAGTCTGGTCTCGCAACAATCATTTTCAGGATGCCATTCCGACTGTTACGTAAACGTTGTAGTAAGGATGCTGCTTTCTTACGCATAATGGCACGAAAGCCATCCGTATGTGCTTTCGCAAACATGAACATTAATAAAGACTCAAAGTTGTAAAAAATAAAAATATAAAAAATAAAAATAAATTGAAACAATCGAATATACATTTTTTTTTGTTGTCTACTATATTTTTCAGGCGAAGGCTTCGAAAATACTAGTGTATTTGATATAAAAAAAGTTGGCAACTAGTTACTATTAACCCAAAAAGCACCAACTAAGTGAATAAATATTTGAAAAGCAGACAAAACACAATAAAAATCATTGTGTTAAACAATACACTAAGTATTGTGAATAGCTTCATAAGTACCTACCTACTGCTTAAATAACCATCAAATAGTGATCTCTACAAACACTAACCAGTATTAATACAAGTCCTATACAGACTTTTCGCCTTCACAACGCTCTGAGGCAGTCCCTCATCATCCTTCGCCTCCAAGAGTTCCCTCAGATCATTGACCAGCTGTTCCCTTAGCTTCGCTAGCTGGTCCCAGGATGTGGCCCAGTGAGGCACCGGGTTCTGTTTGATCCAGCCTCCACACGCAAACTCGTAGAAGTCTGTGCATGGGTCCACATTTTTGTTTAAGGCTTGTAGGATTCTTGATGCTGTGGATGAGAGATATTTAATATGAGTAAAAGGTAACAATTTATTTAGGTAATAGCGTAGTGTTCAGAGTAATAGCACGGCATGCCAACGGTCGTGAAGTCGAGTCCCTGCTCGTATCAGTCAATATAATATTAAATCTCGGCAAAAATATTGTTAATTGAATTATATCGTTTGTTTGAAGAATAAGAGTGAAATTATAATTCTATCAAAAAGTTTAAACTAAATAATAAATGATTTCTGTAAGTAGTTTTGTACAACTTCTACACGTCAATCATATTTTAAAAACTAGATGAGGTCGGAGTTTTCTATCTGACGACTCTGAGAAGAAAGGCCGAAACAAACTCAAAGGTCACAGGCTCTTTTAAAGTCCAGACATAATCTTGGTCAGATCATGTGAAGGCCATAATATGTAGATTGGTGTCTGAAATGGTCTATTGGGCAAAGAACCACACAGATTGAGTGGACCCGTCCAGTCAGTGCACGCATTTGTCAGTAATCGAGCAGCTCAACTCAGAACTCAAGTAGCTCAACGATTCGACGAACAATACCAAAGAAAGAACCTTTGTGTAGGCCGCATAAATTACTCAAACTGTCAGACCATGATTAAAACTAACTGAGAAAAAAATAAACAATCACCCGCATAGTCTTCACATTGACAATTATTAAAATAATATAATACTTTACAAAGTAAATATTCGTGTCATTGTATACCAACTAATAGATAATGATAAAGATATATTTATTGCGTTACTGTGTACAGTCGCCAGCACATTAAGTTACCAGAAACTGTCAAATTTTCTCATTCGATTTCGAACTAAACTATCAACATTTTAAGGTTTAAAATTGTTTGGAGAAATATATCCTGATGTACTGGCGGCATCAAGTTCTTATTTTAAACGTAAAAAAATATGCTAAACATCATGTGTACCCATGTCGGTTATGCAATAGTATTACAAGGCAAATAACTTTTAAAAAGATTATAGAAAAATTACAAATAAATTACATACGAAGATATTATTTTCTCAAAAAACTCATGTAGATTATAAAATACATTATCAATTAATAGTATCAGTAGTATAATTGTTGGTCTTTTCACACAATTAAATATAACCAAAAAAAATTTTTTTTTTATTAACTTAGCAGCTTTATAAATCTCGACGCCTCGAGGAGAGAGGGGAAAACAGGAAGCTCGCTAGCTTTCTCTATGAATGCATAAAATATGCGCAATATCTTAATAAACAACGGGTTTATGTAACCTCACGCCTACCTACCGCAGTAGCACACGCAGATGATACAGTAAAAATATGCAATAATGATATAATAGTTTAATAATTATTATTATCAAGATGCTCATTAAAGTTGTTGCAAAATGTTACTAAAATAAAAGCAGTGATGAGCATTGCTTTTATGAATGCGTAATTTTTACAAATATTTTGTACAAAAATATTAAAATTAAACTGGAAAGTTTTAAACTAGTTTTAACAAACCTGTATCCTCAAGAGGAGTAGTTTTTTTAGTAATAGCATTATCCTGGTTCACTTTCGAAGCAATTCTGGCATCAACAACCCCAAAATTAGACAAAACAAAAAGAAGCACTGGATACAAAAACACTAACAACAATATTTTAAAAGTGAAACTAAACGTAAACAAATACGAATGCATTATGTAATCTTCCTTGTTCAAACGACAGCAAGACACAGTCTAAACAAAGAATCGAACGGATTGATGTTTTTATTGATGTATGAAAATAATTAAAAATTCATCAACAAATGACACAATTGTTGTCCTAAGTACTAATGTTCTATATTATTACCAACACGTGTTGTAACTGCGTACAAACCTAGTATCCAATATACAAAATGCGTCTCAACCCTTTTAAGAAAAACGTAGCTAAGTACAGTAGGCTGCAAGTAACAAAACTAGTTTATGCTGGCCTCGCATTCTATTGAAACTCCGTACTACGCTAGACCAGCTCAAAGTCAAAGTGTTACCACGGACGTGCGGTCTATTGTACCTATATGTAGGTGTTACTCAAAATAATTAATTTGTGCAACAATTTTATCGCCAAAGTGGCGCAGTTATCTCTTGCATAGAGTAAACACGTGGATTGTAAAATAAGTGATGTAAGAACTACTAGGGTTAAATCAGAACATGCGTTTTATTTTGAAATGTATGCGACAATTTGTATTTTAATTGGAGCGATATACGCAGGGATAAATGCGCTTTTTCTTTGAAGACTGAGCAACTCAACAGGTATGTAACTCAAGTTGAATGTACAACGTTATAAATAGACTTATTAGGAGCCATCCACTGTCGCGTCAACGCAGGCGTTCGCGTCGTCGGAATATCTCAAGAAAAACATCAACAACATTGGTCCCTGTTCGGATGTAATAGGTCATTACAAAAATTCTAATCCAAAATAGAAATTATTTTATTTACAAGCAATTGAAAAAGCTGCAAACAGCAAGATTAATTTAATATAATTAAGTAGTTATGCAACACATATATAGTAAACTAGTTGTAGAAAGCGATACTGGGACCTATCACCTATTTTGCCCTATACATTCTTACAAGCTTCCTGTTAAGGTAACGTAGGTACTTGCTTGGAAAGAAAATCTTTGGCTTGAAGCATTTGGTAGGACAGGCTGTAAAACTATTCGTTCAGTCTTTGTTAAGATTTCTCTCACAGAGTATAAATTAGTAGGTTATACCTATTCTGTATGTCTACAGCCTGACAAGGCATTTCTAGACAAAGACGTGTTAATACTAATTACTCGACGATAGAGATTCAATCTTAAAGGATGAGTCTACACTATTTGCATATGAAAATGCAACATTATTCACATCGTGATTGAGGCTCCTAATTATTCTAAGGCCCTGCGCAGACGACAGACTATCCGTGACGCACTTTTTAGTCTGTGAAAATAGAACCTATGCAATTATATGCAGTAACGCACACGACGCGCAAAAAGTCCGGCGCACAAAAAATCCGTGTAATTCGGGCAGACCGCACCGCGCCGCGGCGCGCCTCTCCGCACAAAAAGTGTGTGAAAAAAATTGAACGTTTGCTTCAACGCGCGCTAACGCAGACGGCGCACACTTTAGTCGGCAATCTGCATTTGCTAGGGGTGGACGTAACGCACGCGATCTATTATCATGGCGCCAGAGGTCGATGTAACTATGTTAATTCAAGAAATACAAAACAGACCAGCAATTTATGATACTTCTAAGCCTTTCTTCTGGACCAATGCACCTCCTCATTGTTGTTTCTGAATGAGTAAAAGCAGGTCTCAAAATAAATAGCAACTCATCAAATGTAGTAACAGACATTTTATAAAATTTGAAAAAATTTGCCGGATGTTGTTTCAGAATTGAATGTTTAGTATGGAACTGTCCCTTCAGTAATCTTTCCGAAAGTATAGGATGTACCCAAAATTCTCTATTTCTTCTTCTTTTTCTGTACTTCATGTACAAAATAATACTTCGCGATCTCTGCACGATTTCCATAGCGTCTACGTCCCTACAGCTCTGCCGACAAAATGATCGAAGATGTGCGTCGTGTGCGTGAAAAGTGTGCCGTCTGCGCAGGGCCTAACACGGTAATAAAATGTACGTTCGTAATTAAAACTGTGATACAAAAAACTATGAAGCATTCTTCCGTGGCAGATATTCCCATAGACATGACATGGTGTTTATTATAGCGATAAAAGAGCTTTTAGACGCATCATTACACTAGTTACATACCAACGATAAATTACCGGCTAATTACGATTGCGCGAATCGACACGTGTCGCGGTATATGTTATGGCAAACGTGTGGTAAAATGTGGTAATCTCCGCAATTTACCATAACGAATAATAAATACGTTTATTTACTTAGGACTTATTTTTTTGTAATACTCTACAGTCGGATGTTTGTTTGTTGTTATTTAGCATAATTAGCGCACGCGTAGACTTAATTACTGAGTTGTTGAAACAGGTTCTATTAAATAATTACCTACCCTAAGGCCTATTGTACTGTGACGTGCTATTTCTGTGTATATTTAAATCGCATGATAAAAAGTAAATGTTGTATGCCAAAAAAATACTGAACTCAGAACTGACTTGTCCAAGGCTTCTGACACTATCTCTTTCTGTACCTTGCTGTCTAAGCTTGTGAAAATAGCAGATGTGAGAAGCTATGCAAATGCAATTTTTAATAAGTGACACTAAAAATATACCTAATATAGGCTTACATGTAGGTGTAGACCGTAAACTCTCTTTTGGAGTTCCTCAAGGTTAAATGTTGGGGCCAACATTATTTGTACCGGCAGATACCTGCGGTATCTTTGGATTACAAAGGGCAGCGTGGGTACAGTTAGGTGTATGGCATAAAAAAATGATATTTCATATAAACACTCACCGGTCCCGACGCACTGTTCGCTGACACAGGGCCGAGGGCTGCGGTACTCAGTGAGCACCAGCACTGCTGTGTATACGGCCAGGGCTATCAGTGAGATACCTAACGCGCCGATGAGCACTGATGAGCAACGGACTGTGCGTTCTCTGGAAAAGAAAGTAAGACTTAGTTTTAAGGCGCTTTAATCCGGCGTTAGAGCCGACTCACAGTGTTTTTTTTTGCCCCCAAAAAAGTGACATCAGCTTTAGTAAAAATAGTTTACTACAAATGCACGAGTAGCACTCCCAGGTGTCAATTTTGTATACTCTATTTTTTTTTTATCTTTAAGTTTTCGTGATCTTACAGGTTAAAATACATAAAATAATTCGTACAAGAAAAATATACGATTGAGTTTTGTTTGCATTGCAGATTTATGAAGCAACTCTAGGCGCACATTTTTCCGTTTTTATTTAATCAAAAATGACATTAGAAACCATTCAAAAATATGGTTTACCGAAACCAGTTTTTGTTTCCAGCTTGAAGTAGAACCTCTGTCTGGTACAAATAAATTCCTTATAGGGTTTATGAGAGAAAAATCTCACCTGGAGGGACTCTAAATGCTGGAGATAGCTAATTTTCAAAAAAAAAAAACATTTATTTTTTTAAAGAAACAATTCTGCGTTTAAAGATTTTCGAAAATTTTCATGCCATGAGAATTGAACCAAAATCTGATAAAATAACCTCCTGTATAATTATGGCATCAATCAATGGGGTCAATCATAAGGATAAAAAGTGTAAACCAACTAATTAGTTGCTCGAAATGAGCTCTATTTTGTTGGAAACACAAAATTCTTTAAAACAATTCATTTCAAATAACTTTTAATAGCGAGTTGTGATGAAAATTGAAAATGGTTTACACTTTTTTTTTGTTCAATTGAAATAAGTGAAGATTTTATGGTTTTCCTTTCATTTAATTTATCATGTTTGTTAGAGAGATTTGATCCTTATGATTGACCCTATCGATTGATGCCATAAAAGTACAGGTTGTTATTTTATCAGATTTTAGCCGGTTCGATTCCCGAGTGTGGCAAGCAAATAAATATTTGAATGCAGCATAGTTTCTTTAAAAAAATTAAGGAATATTTCCTTTGAGTAAAATTTGCTATCTCTAGTATTTAGAGTAGGTACTTTCCCACCAGGTGAGATTAAAAAATTCTACCCCGTATAATGTTGGTACATATTGTACAGTAAGATCACTTTCTCTACTTCATAGATAGTACATAGTAAAGTGTTTCCTATATTTTAGATTCGTATCTGACACGCGACGTGACTTATGTAATTGTTTTCTGAAATATTTTGATTGTGACGATGTAAGTAGATACCTTTTCTGGGCTTGTAATATCAAATACACACACATTACTATAAATTACGTGCAAATATATTTTTTCGTAGTCTTTTGTGTTATTATGATGAAGTGGTTCTTTAGGAAAATGGCTGTGTTCTCTGCAAACCGTAACGTTAACCCCCAAAAAATCAAATAGGCCGGCGTTTTAATATACAGTTATGGTAGCTAATATCAAGATTAGTAGAATCAAATAAAATATGCATAATACTAAAGGACGTTCTACCGTCACTAACCCAACTAGGGCTTGGAAACGTTATTTAAAATAACGTTTTTAAAATGTTTCTAATAGTTCTCGTTCTTTTTTTGTACAACATTTCGTTCGGAATTAAAACGAAATGAGACCATTTCCAAAAACCGGTTTCTTCCGCAGGCGCAGCCGCGCACAGGGTGTGCGCCGACAAGCATGAACTTTTTTAGTTAAATTGTACCTTATCTTCATTTCATTACATCATTGATTCCAATGCGCTCGCCGCTTACGTATTGATTAGGTTATGTTGCGAGTTTCCTATCGATCAAACAAAAATAATGGAAAAACGTTTAAAAACGTTTTATTAACCGAGAACGATATAAAATTTGCTGTTCTTCAAAAACGTTTTTGTAACGTTCCGTTCGAATGTAACCGAAACAAATCGTTTCTTAGGTTTTTAAGACGAAACCGTTTCGAAAAATATACCGTTATCCGAGCCCTGAACCCAACTAATCATTTGGTTATTCGTGTTTATATTATTTTTCAAACATCACAATTAATTCGTAAATAATAATATACAAAACTTTACTTCAAGTAGGTAATTTCTCCACTCTACGCTCAGTGATTGTAAAAACTGCGAGTCTGTGTCATTTCCGCCAGGTAATGCAATCTGTATGGAAATTTCACCATCACCATGTACTTATTATGTTGTTGTTGTTGTTAAATTGTGGTTGAAATATTGTTTTATTTTAACTAGTGGGAAAGAATTAACGGTGTGTTGTAATTTTTATTTGGTTTTTGATGTAGTGTTTCACAATTAGAAATTGAATGATGTATATGATGAAACTAACTACTTAGAAACTAATGAGGCGGCACACAGTGGAACGAATGTATGGGAGCGGTTGGACGTAGACATGTCCGAAAAAAAAGAGTAAAATTATGCCAAACTAATGATGCCATCTTATTCGATTACTTAATGCCTTCATAACTTGTGGTGATGAATTTCTTCATAACTCCCATATTTCGGGAGTAATTTGAGAAAATGTGAAATTTTACTATGAAAATGAGTGTATCGAGCTCTCTCCCTCCTGATTCCGGGCTTGTTTCAAGTAGCGGTCTCTAATATCATAATGCTAATACTAAGAGCTATATTTAATACTAAGACACATAGTGCGCCAAATGTGCACTTTCTGGGATAAAGAGTGATGTTTATTTTATAACACAATTTTTTTATTTTTTGTTTATTTTGTTGATTAAAACCGTTTTTCTAAAGGTTTACCTTATTACAATAACATTTCTGAGCAGCCAATTAGAGAAGATATAAGCTAATTAGGATATATAATTAGGGACTTAAGGTTTACATATAAAACTGATGCACTAATGATTACTGATAAGAACATTGCTATTATTTAATTACTAAATGGCTCTTAATACACTAATTTAGCATGCATCATTTACTAATTATCACAATAACTAATTACCTTGCAATATTTAACAAAGGATACCTGGGATACCTGGATTTTATATAAATAGGTCACTATTAGTAACTTTAAAATCAGTGTTGATTTACACCTCGTTGTATCCAAGCTAATCTCGCAATGTATTTTCCAAATTTTAATACAAATCTTGATATTCACGTTGCTTTATGCGCACGCGCACATAAAGATTTACGCGACTTTAACTATTTGTTCAGTGTTTTAAAAGATAACAGTTGTGTTCAGTTATGTGAAAGTGCTGAAACAAGTTTAAAAGACTGGTGTCGTCGATTTTGCTACCGCATTTATGCAAAATGGACACAGTCTGGAAGAAGCACAGATAAGTTTCGGAAGAAACATGAGATTTGGCTACAGGCTGCAATTCAATGGCCGGAATTACAGAATGAAAATATGGAACCTTCTACAGAAAATATAAGTGACGTCATCGAGCCCATAATTTCTCCTGCTAAATCTGATGCTTCAACTTGTACACATCCTAGTCCTCGTAAATCTTTTGAGGACCTTAGTAACCGGCAAAAAAGAAGACGCACTGAAGATAGTCTTTCATGCAGCAGTAGCAGCGCTGAAATTATGTTTTCGGCCGAAAGGGCGCTTCAAAAGGCAGGACAAAGCGATACAGCTTATGTTATGAAATACTTGACGGAGAATCCAGAAGAGGCCTCAAAAATCAAAGCCTTCATTGAAGGTAAATCAATTCAGGTACGGGAAATATCCCCTTTGAAGGCATTGGCTCTTTATGTATCGATGAACTTATCGAAATGGCGCTATAACACTCTTCGGGATTTCAACACTCAAGAAGGAGCTCTTCAATACCCGAGTTACTACATGTTGGTTAAAGAAAAAATTAAGTGCTATCCGGCCAAAGAAGATCTCACAGTTACAGAGAGCTCTGCAAAAATCAAATTACAAGCCTTGATGGATTTAACCTCAAGAAGACTTATTAGGTCGTTAGAAACCCCTGTTGATCCCAATCAACAGCTCGTATTGACCAGCAAATGGGGTTTTGACGGATCATCTAGCCAAAGCATTTATCATCAAAGGACGAGTGAAGATGAGCAAATCGATCTTGCTAGTAATTTTATGATTAGTCTTGTACCACTGCGGCTCGTCTCAAAAGGTGTAACAATTTGGGAAAACGAGCGACCATCTTCCACTTCATTTTGCCGGCCAATATTGTTTAAGTTTATAAAGGAAACCAAAGAAAATGTGCAGAGAGAGATGGCTGAAATCGAAGCAGAGATTGAAGCCTTAACTCCATCCACCATCACTGATGGAATTAGTGTCAAACACCAACTGCTGTTGACAATGATTGATGGTAAAATTCATTCCATTATATCCAATACAGCAGCTTCAGTGTGTGACATATGCAAGGCTTGTCCTAAAGAAATGAATAATTTAGAGTTAATCAAAGATAAACACGCAAACGAGGACATGTATAAATATAGCTTAAGCACCCTTCACGCTTGGATTCGCTCAATGGAATGCTTATTACACATTTCCTACAAATTAGACATAAAATCATGGCAAGTAAGGGGTGATATAGCAAAAAGGCAAGTTGATGACAGGAAGAAAAGAGTTCAAGAGGCTGTAAGAAGAGAAACGGGCTTACTTCTCGATGTTGTGAAACAAGGCAGTGGATCCACCAACAATGGCAACTCGGCAAGGAGATTTTTTGAAAACTACACTAAATCTGCTGAACTGACCGGAATAGATGCTATGCTTTTAAGAAAAATCTGTGTGATCTTGCAGTGTATTTCATCAGGAGAGAAGATCAACGTAACTAAATTCCGAGAGTTCTGCTTTGATACTGCTAAGCTTTACGTGGAGTTATACCCATGGTATTATATGCCTTCTTCACTTCATAAAATTTTAATGCATGGGCCAGACATAGTTCAGAACATGTCAATTGTGCCCATTGGTTTTCTATCCGAAGAGGCATCTGAGGCTAGAAATAAAGATTTTAGAAAATATAGAGAGGGGCATTCTCGAAAGCATAGCAGTATCTCATGCAATGAAGATATTATGCACAATCTTTTACTGTCTTCTGATCCACTTGTTACAAGTATCCGTCCAAAAGGAAATAAGTTTGTAAAAAAATCTTCTTTTAAGGAATTTTATGAGCTTACGGATTCTGAGAAAAGTGATATCGAATTTGTTAACATAAATGATTTAGCGGACATCGATTCTGAATTTGAATTAATTGATGATGATGATGATGACGAAGATAATTAAATGATGTTATTGTTTTAAAATGTGTAACTTAGTAAATTAGAGCTTACATCTTAATTATTTATTGTACTTTTAATGAAACTAGGTAATTTATTATCAACTTACTTAAAAGTCATACTCTCATCAGTTCTTGTGAATATTTTTGTTAATATATATTTCTGTATATATATAATATATTTATAGACCTCTTAATAAGTCTGTCTGCGGTTTAAAGTAAATACAAATGGGGAAAAAACGTTTTTTTTTTTAAATTTTCATTTCCTTTTATCCCAGAAAGTGCACATTTGGCGCACTATGTGTCTTAGTATTAAATATAGCTCTTAGTAATAGCATTACGATATTAGAGACCGCTACTTGAAACAAGCCCGGAATCAGGAGGGAGAGAGCTCGATACACTCATTTTCATAGTAAAATTTCACATTTTCTCAAATTACTCCCGAAATATGGGAGTTATGAAGAAATTCATCACCACAATTTATGAAGGCATTAAGTAATCGAATAAGATGGCATCATTAGTTTGTCATAATTTTACTCTTATTTTTCGGACATGTCTACGTCCAACCGCTCCCATACATTCGTTCCACTGTGCGGCAGGTAATTCCAATAATATACGACACGGCGCAGCAAATGCGGCGCCGCCCCGTTTTGTTTCGAAGTTACTGGAATCACCGAAAAGGTAGGATAACACTGGCTGCTGACAATCACTACTAGAGCGTCGCATCGATGGTTGTGTGGTGACTGTCTTCTGATGACAGAAGATAATGTCAAGGGAACCCCTGTCGTACCATGTCCACAGAGTACATTTTTTATATAATCATGTCCACGACGAACTGCTATATTCCGGCACAATCCTGATGATATTGAAGCTGCTGAACCCTTAATATGATGATCCGTTATGGTAAAGGCTATCCTGCGCCATTATATTTTTTTTATTAACCTATACTACCCACTGCGAAGTTGAACTAGGTATACCTAATACCCCCCCCCCGGTGGGTTCCCGCATTGTCGAGGCGGGGGGGCTCAGTAGCCGTGGCTTGGAGGGCCACGGTGAAGCTAAGAGGAACCCGAGGAGGGGGCCGCTCGTCAGGGCTTTTGCGGCTAAGCCGACGACGTAGCGGCCGTAGGTTGCGGTGCCGCTTTGGCGACATCGCAACTGAGGCGGGCCGCGATGTCGAATGGGCGGCATCGCGGCTGAGTGTGGGAGGCCGCGGCGGGAGAGGAGTGCCGGTATTGCGGTGAGCCGTTCTCCCTACCTTCCGCGGCCTTGACGGGGTCGCCACCGTTGAATGGCGGACGCGGTGGGGCCGCAGAGGAAGAGGAGTGTCGGTATTGCGTTGGCCGCTCTCCCTATCCTCTGCGGCCGAAAAGTGGTAGGCGGCGGGGCCACTAACCTGACCCGTTGCGGGGGGACCAGGGGCGCCTGGACGCGAGATCGTCTGGCGCGAGGTCCCAGGTGGAGGCCAGCAGGCAACGGGTGCGGGGGCACCCTTGCCTGTATTGCACAGGCCTCTACCAGTGTCGGACGGGAATGGCCAGGTGTTCCCGGTCATTCCCATATCGCCCCCAGGCTGAGGGGCATGCGGGGCCCGCCAGTTAGGCGGGCATGCGCCGGGAGGGTTGTGGACGTAAAGGCTGTGCCGGTTTCCCATGACCCTCCCATCAAGGCGATGAGGGAACTCCGCTGAGTTTTAGTGGGTATTCTGCCATTTTGGCAGGGAGTCCCACATACCCCGTCTCGTCCCCCGACGAGCGGGCATGCGTAATGCATTTCTCAGCGTAAAAAAAAAAAAAAAAAAAAAAAAAAAAAGGTATACCTAATACCTAGTTCAACTTCGCAGTGGTTAGCAATCCATACTAATATTATAAATGTGAAAGTAACTCTGTCTGTCTGTATGTTACCTTTTCACGCCTAAACCGCTGAACCGATCGTCATGAAATTTGGCAGAGATATAGCCTGGGATATGGAGACGGACATAGGCTACTTTTTTACGCGATAACCGACATCTACGCGGGCGGAGCCGCGGGAAAAAGCTAGTGTAAGATAGGCAGATAAATAGATCACCCTAACTTAACATACTTTAAGTTTTGAGTGATACCATTTATTAAACAGCTACTTGTAGGAAATTAACCAAATTATTCGTTGCGCCATAAAAATAGACAAAATTTGCCCCCCTCCCGCCTTAAACTAATATACATTCATCTAGCCCATATTCAATGTCCATAAAAATATATAATAAATTACCAGAAGACCTAAAACAACAAAATAAAACCAGTATATTTTTAAATAAACTAAAGCAATACTTGATTTAAAAAGCTATTACACAGTACAAGAATATTTAACGGATAAATTAATAATACATAACTATGAATAACAGATATAATTTAATAAGTAAAAAACAAAAATAAATTATACTTACTTAATAATTATATTGCATTAATAATAATTATAATGAACAATTTTTAAGCGACTAAAAAAACCATATTAAATAATATTAAATAAATAATAAATGAATAGATGACCTGCATATAAAATATTAATAGAATAAGTGAATGAATGGAAATATTTTGAAATATTTTAATAGGATATAAAATAATTCTAACAGAAAACAAGGAAATTAATAAAGCGCTCTTCCTCTCTCTACTTATTGAAAAATTTGCTCCCGACAGGGTCCATAATTGTTTCTGTTATTATTTCCTTATTTACCACCTGTATTGTAAAATTAAAATATTTGGTTTATTATTTATTTTATTCATTACGGATTGCAATAAACGTTTTTGATTTGAAATCAATTTCCCTGTTAGGAAAGTTCTTTCCCTTGTGAAGTGGGGATAATATGAGAACTATGTAAGTGTGCCACACAAGCGTGACTAGTAGGCAATAGGCAGGTATATAATTAAGCTATAATCTATCTTATCACATAGATTATAGATCTCATAATTATATACACAGCTACGTAAGATTGCTCGTACTTCTGAAATCGAAACTGAATTCAACCAACCGTGGACGCTCATTCATACTTGCATCACTACTTCTTCACAAAACTCATTGACATCTATGCTAGAGATCAATCTTACGGTATGTGACTTTGTATACCCAACCAATAGTGCAGCTATCCGACATTACTAGGTCACTCAAAACCCCTTTTTCCCTCGAGTACGAAAATGTACCTAATGCCAATGCTCAAGCTATGGTAAAAAGATACCTAAAAGCCAGTCAGCATGATTGATATAAGTTCGGCTGACTGCTTAAAGAGCACCCTAGTTTATTGAAACCCGCTTCAAAATTTACATGACCAGAGGTATATTGATTAATTACTGTTTGTCTTTTGCAGAGATGATTGAACTTGAATATAAGACTTTCAAACATGACTCCATTCACTGATCCCTTAAATTTCTCAACTAAGTACTAACTAATGCCCACTATCTATTTCTATTTTATCATGTGCTCAAACAGACATTTCAAAATATGTATAAACAACTTCTGCCCGCGATTTCATCTGCGTGAAATTTCTTGTTCCCCCGACCCACCTCGTCGCATCGCATCGCCCCGCTTGCGCTATTACTTCGTTTTCGTTTAGTGTTCTTTACAAAAAAAATATGCTCGGCTCCCAAGAGTCCTAGCGCGATGATAAATGCAAAAATAATTTTTCTAATCCAGAGATTAGCACAACCAAACAAAAAAAAAACTCACAACTTTATTATTAGTAATCGTATTGATTTAGGTAATGACTATAGGCAGCCAAATTACTCAGTATTCCAGGCTAAGAAAACAAGGAAAATGTAGACAAGTGTCCAGTAGAGAAGCGTGGGGTGTACACTTCTCTCGTTTGTAATACGGATCCGACGGACGCGCTTATTGTCATTTTACAGAGCACTTGTCCAGAAAAAACCAAGACCACTTTGCCCTTCCCGGGGATCATAGTTGAGTCAATCTCAGTAATTGCGCGTGCAAGAAATCATAAATCAAAAGTCATTTATTCACTTTTCGAACGACAAAATGACATAAGACAATCCACCAAAATGCCCGCCCTTCACCACTTCCTAGTGCTTTAGCTGGCAAGAAGAAGTGGCGGAACAAACTCCCCAGCAGCACAGCTGTCTGTTCAATAAGAAAAACTTGATTCTATACAATAGTGGGTATGCAAAGTGATTAACATTACGAGACACAGAACAGTAAATTATTTGCCATATATCAGCTAGCACACGCCAATATACTAACAAATAAAATGAAAACTATACTCAAGCAAAAATCTAAATAAAATATTTAAAAAACTTAATACCTAAATAAAATGATGTTCTTATATAGCTGTAACACAAATGATAAATTAGGACCATCGAAGTAAAATAAATAAACAGTTAATTACTAATAAAAGTATCGAAACCATGGTCAGCAAGACGACCAGGCACCACAAGTAATAAACCACTAAGGCAGGCTAGAGAAACTTAAAAGATGAAATCAAACTCAATTCTATGTATAAACGGTTATAGGTAAACGCCGTCGTCGGCACTCGAATCTCTTCCGGCACGCCCGCAGGCGCGGAACTCTGAACAAATAACAATTTTATTGCCATCGCGCATCGGAACCGTTTCACTTTCCTCCTCAATCAGCGCCGTGCAATGAGGAGGGAAGTTCTAGCAAATGGGACGATTGATACTTGTAGTGTGTAATCTTGTAGGAGACAATGAATGATGTATAGATTACGTACGTCTTTCATTGACTTGAATGTGCCTTGGCGGCTGACGGTATGTCATGCTCACTCTAATGTCTCGCTGATGGTAGCGTGTGTGTTGGATCATTTATGTAGCACCCTTCAAAATGGTTGAGCTGAGTGTTAATCCATGCGTCTTGTCATCGTGAACGGGCGCGGTCAGTAGGGACTGGTCATCCCTTAGCTACCAAGGCTTATTTTAAATAAATTTAATTTTTGAATCGTTTTTTTTATCTATTTATTACGGTGTTTTAACGTTCTGCATCGTTCTCACGTGTATAATTTCAACATATACTTTGATTTAAAAGAGTGTCCGTGAAGTTTCTTGCCCGTTATTCTCCATAGCTACCTACTACGCTTTGGAATGAGCAAAAAGCTTCATCTTTCTGACTGACCAACCCCTTGACAATTCAAAAGATAAGATAAAGATTATTTATTTGTCCAAAACATGAGTATACACCTTTTATCTATTCTGTGGTATATACACACATGGAATGCAAGATTTTACAATAAAATTATATCAGTCATGTTTTGTCTTAACGGTGTACGAACATAAATAGGCCAGTAGTGGTATTCTGTAAAAAATCACCGTGAAACCTTAGATTAAGTGAGCTGTCCATCCCAAGATTCCCTAGCGACAGGTAGGAAGACAGTTCACTTCAAGCTCACTTCACCTGTTTTCACGGTGAGATTTTGACAGAATAGACCGGCTGTAATTGAATTATTAGAAAATAAAAAATTTGAATCTTGAGTTTCTCTTTTGTTTCTTCTCGATGAGTATGTTTGTAGTACTACCTAAATAACAGGTGTTAAACATTAAAAAACCGGACCGAGCTGAACTCGTGCGGAGAGGATTCCGTACGACGAATATGTTATCCTAATAACAAACTTAACATTGTAGTTGAAAAACATGTTCTCTCATACATTCCAACTGCAAATATAAAATTTTACGCATAATACTGAATGATTTACCATGTTAAGACCATGTGTGCTAAATTTCAACCTTAATCGGTCCAGAGATTCGGAGCAAATGGGCTGTGACAGACCGACATACAGACACACGAGTGATCTTAAAAGGGTTCCGTTTTGTCATTAATTCCCTAAAAATGACAATGTTAAACATGAAAAATCAAAAAAATACTTGCTAAGTGTGTGTCGGACCACACAAATGATGGGTACCTTAATTAGGATGAATTTATCCAAAGAACAAACTTAACATTGTAGTTGAAAAACAAGTTCTCCCAATCATTCCAACAGTTAAACTTTATTTTTATTTTCTAATTTGCCCCCCAAAAGTGATCCCATATTTAAAATTCATTTATTTACGTTACACGTCCGTGTTTGGGTCACAGAAGTTCATATGTGTATCAAATTTCAACTTAATTTGCCCAGTAGATTGGGAGCAAATCGGCTGTGACAGAGGGACGGACAAACAGACACGAGGTACGGAACACTAAAACGGAAATAAGTACAAAATATAAATAAAAACTTAGGATAAATATTATTCCTCAGATGAAATCTCTTAGTTTCGAAACTCTACTTATTTATTATTGTACTCTTTCCCACCGTTTCCTCTTTCTTCTTCCCTTTCTTTTCTCCACTTCATTTAATTTAAATTCGAACTAATAAGGGGTACAAAACTTTCAGTAGTTAGGTATCACACAAAAGTGTGCATTGAGACAGTAATGCAAATAACTGTGCATACTCAATGACTTAACTGCAAACAATTGCCAGAATAATCAATGCTAATTAGTTAGCCCACTTTAACAAAACAGTTAACTTGTAAACAATGAAGTAAACACAGTCAAGACATAGACCTCATAACAGCACAAGAAGCTGAGAGGCTCATGTTTGATTATTAACCTAGTGATTCAGAATAATTCTAAATTGTCTACCGTCCGCGTTTCATGTCTAATTGCCTAATTGCGTAACACAGTATCGTCATCAATCCTTAGGAAAGAGAGACCTCTATCGCGATAGACTGAGTTGATAGCTAGGTATAAACATCTGAGAAAAGCTCGGTATCTACTACAAACATAATATCATACTGTTCGTAAACAAATCCAAGGCGTTTTATAAATTCCGTATGCGTGTCAAAAGAGTTTTTATTTAACAACAAAGTTTTCGATAACAAAGAATATTAGCATTTTAAAACTTTTCCTCAAAACTTTGCACTTATTCGATATTTATCTGAAATTCCTCCGCATACTATCTTCAACTAAAATGTTCATGTGCGAATATATTTACGAGCATTGTCGAAGTTGACACAAGGCATTGACTTGGAAAAATAAAGAGTAACGGTAAAACCTCCATGCTTTCCGACCTGGATAGGTCATTAGGTATTCTGCTCAGTCCCTACGGAGACGTCGCGAAGATTTACAGTTTGGTCAAACTCGTGCCTAAAAGTAGCCGCAAAGTGATAGATGTTTTTTATGTTTTTGATGACCATAAAGGTAAAAGGTGATTGATGGGTTGTTTTTAGGAATATTAGTCACACATTGGTCACTAAATTCGCAACTGCATTGTTGTCACATTTTGTGAAGACATTTAAATGTGGCGTATTTTCCTACAACTACTAAATATAACTTTTGCTAACTTTTCTAACTTTGCGCTTGGAGCTGTCAAAGTCGTAGGTTGTCAGTAGTGAATTCAATACTGACAACCGCCCGCTTAGCTCCTCCGCACCCAGCCGACGCCGACGCCTCTTAGTACGGTCTACACAACTCGTGTCGTCTGCACAGTTCTGTTTATTATTCGTTAAGTGGTTATTGTTATAATACAATACACATTAAATGTCAGTTGTTTTTAAAGTCACCCTGTACATACATACACTGTAATATTTTGACGTTGACAGGCGCACAGTTAGAAAAATCGGGTTATAACACGATTACTCTCTTCCTCATCTGTGTAGAACACATTACGATAGACGCAACGCAACTAGGCCCTCAAACTGGTTCTATTAACTCTAGTAACTCTTTTAGCAACTGTTTTACTGGTTATTTACCTAATTTAACTGTATAACTATATTGCCTACAAACATTGCGGACTAAATAGTTTTACTTGATAAGTATCTGGCATTGATTGTAATTCACGAAACGGTAACTTATTTCCGATTTATTCACATTAGAAAACGAAATCATTAAAGGATAAAATAAAGCGTTACCTTCCAGGTAAACTACTAAGGTTAATCCAACCACAGTATGTCTCACTTACCTACCACGAAAGTTTAGGGAATGACTGTGTCCTTTGTCATCACGTTATGCAAAGGAAAACTGATAGCATCTAATCAATCTCGGACATGACAATAAAAGCTTGGTATTTCCAAGCGTTGCATTGTCATGTGACACATTATGTAAAGCGCTTTACCGGTTTATTGTGAAGAGATCGATGTCAGACATTACTTTAATTATTTGTGCTTAACTGTAGGCTTGTGGAAAAAAAATCTATCTGTGCTTAACTGTAGGCTTGTGGAAAAAATGTATCGATATATCGATATTTTTTGGCAATATATATATCACTATATCGATATAAAATATCAAGTATCGAAAAAGAACAAAAGCAACACCGTTGTCGCCACTGACTAAAACCGCTGGAGTTCAAAGCCATTAAAAAGTAGTTTTTTTTTAATTGTCTGTCAAGCACAGATATGATATGATACATTTTCATTTCAGTTACCGACATAGCTTGCAGAGTAAGCAAGCTGAAGTGGCAGTGGCTGGCCAAGTTTGTCGAAGGGCCGACATGGGCCGTGGAGCAGACGAGTCCTGGAGTGGAGACCTCGAATCGGCAAGCGTAATGTGGGACGCTCCCCAGCTAGACGGACCGACGACCACAAAAGGGTGGCCAGACTGGACGCGAAAGGCGAAGGACAGGGTGTTGTGGCGCAGCCTGGGAGAGGCCCATGTCCAGCAGTGGACTGCGATAGGCTGAGTTGATTGATTGATTGAAACCCTATTACATGTAGGTGAACTATTGGTACCTACACCTCTGCCCAACCCTTCGCGGTATTCAGGCGTGATGTTATGTTATGTGTATTTTTTAATAGGTAACAGTTTTTCCTCCGGAAAAAAAAAAACCCAAATCAGCTGCATGTCACGTTAACCCATTAATAGTGACCGCATGACACAGTACAGTTTCCATTGAAGCATTGTGTTCACGCGATTAGCATATCTATAGAACGAAACAAATGCCGAATGTGTGTGGACAGGGGAATACAATATTGGACACTTTCTAGTGAACAAAATAAAATAGCGAACTGTCTGCATTGGTTCCGGTAATGTTTGTTGTAGGTATGTTTATGCTAAATATTGTAAAAATCTGCGGCTTTCAGGTTAATAGGTGAAATTTGTTGAGTGGTAGGCACAGTTTTTGTGAAGATAGGTATGTTGATGTTCTAGTTCTTATACTTTCTTTGAAAATCTCATTTTCAGCTACGGAGAGAAGTCGGCACGCAACGAGATTACATATCATAATCTAATAGAAAGAGGGAGACAAATTTAATAAAAATAATAAATCTAAATATATAAATCAAACTCGGGTTAGTTACACCATTTATAACTTAAGAACGGCTCGAGCGATTTTTATGATCTTTGATTTTTTGGATTTGTCTCCGCCCCGAATAGCAGAATAACTATTTAAATATGCGAAAAAAAAAAAAACAATTATGAAGAAAATTCACATTCACAAAAAAGCCGTTCCATACATTTTGTATGAAACGGCTTTTTTGATGATATCTCGAGAACAGATCGGGGAACAAGAAATGTCACGCGGACGAAAATATATTTATGTATCTAAGTAAGATACAGGGTGTTTGGCAGAACGTTGAACATACGAAAATGGTGGATAGGTGGGGTCATCTGCTACTTACTCAGCCCTAATTTATTTGGCCCTGGCCCCCTGAATATAAAAAAAAAATTTGTTTGCTTTCTTTTAGTTTCACCACTTTCTTAACTTTAAAGTGTATTTTTTTATTAAAAATGGGTAAAACAGGCAATATTTTAGTTTATTTTTTTATCTTTAATATTGGCAGATTCTTATAAAATTATTGCTTTATTCAGATGTTAGCTAGAAAAAAAGTTATGACTCCTCAAACTTACAGAAAGATGTAATAAATAAAAATATTGCCTGTTTTACCCATTTTTAATACAAATTACACTTTCAAGTTAAGAAAGTGGTGAAACTAGAAGAAAGCAAAAATTTTTTTTTTAAATATCCAGGGGGCCAGGGCCAAATAAATTAGGGCTGAGTAAGTAGCAGATGACCCCACCTATCCACCATTTTCGTATGTTCAACGTTCTGCCAAACACCCTGTATATCGGAACTGATTGCAAAAATCTGTTAGTAAAAATAAATTGTTTGATCAAGGAAAAATGAAATCTAAGCAGTAAGTAGGTACCTAATTATATTTCGGGAGCGGAGCGATGACTAAAAATAAAACCTTAGGACTGGTTTAACTAACAGTTTATTAGAAAAACTACCCGAACTTACAGAGTTTGATATATAAGACTGAATATTATAACTAGCCTAATACATACGTAGAACTTACTAAGCTGGTGGTCACTGGCGCCTTCTCATCATGCCATGTCTGGCTGATAAGGCCAAGAGCGCAGCGTACGTGCTTATGGCTCTACCACAGCGATATGGTGGGTTCGAAGGATTTATTTTGTTATTAAATTGAGCAGGTATAAGTATCAGAAATTATTTGTCAACGTCGCTAACTTTCATTAGCTTCCGCCACAAACTTATCTCATTTAAAGTGGCTACCAGTAATTAAGATTAGTCGTTGATAAGTTAAAGTTGTCCTTTGGGTATATGCTTGTTCTATTTTTAACATTTCCGGGCTGGCCTGTTTGATTAAGCTAAAAGCGTCGCGATAAAAGTCGGGCTTACTCGTACATTCAATTTTTATGGCGATTCTTGATAGGAGTACTTAGTTATTCCTTTTGGAAATTAATATTTATCTTGAAGGCGAGAGAGTGAGAGTAGCCCGCGAAAATCATTTTTTTTTTAAGTTTTATGCAATTTGCAGGTCAGTATCAGGTTGTATGTTGATCCAAATATGATTCGCGGCAAGTAGATAGAACACTTCCGGTTTCATCACCTTTTATAAATAACTAGCTTCTGCCCGCGACTTCGTCCGCGTTAAATTTCTTGTTCCCCCGACCCACCCCGTCGAAACACATTGCCTGCCCGTGCTTTTACTACGTTTTCGCATAAACTTTCATTTTTTTTAAAATGGTGTTCTAGTTAATAGGAATGTGATTCTTCCTCAAGAATTGGGCTGTAAAATGCAAAAAGATTTTTTCAAATCCAACTCGCAGTTCCAGAGATCACGATCAATCGCCAAGTGCGAGTCGGACTCGCGCACGAAGGGTTCCGTACCATCCATACAAATCCTTATCCTTACTAATATTATAAATGTGAAAGTAACTCTGTCTGTCTGTCTATTTTTCTGTATATTATAAATGTGAAAGTAGCTCTGTCTGTATGTCTGTCTGTCTGTCTGTATGTTACGTTTTCACGACTAAACCGCTGAACCGATCGACCTGGGATATAGAGAAGGACATAGGCTACTTTTTTACGCGATAACCGACATCCTCGCGGGCGGAGCAAAAAAAACGGCAAAAAATCATGTCCGTTGTATGGGAGCCCCCTTAAATATTTTTTTTTTCTGTTTTTTTTGTATTTGTTGTTATAGCGGCAACAGAAATACATCATATGTGGAAATTTCAACTGTTTAACTATCACGGTTCATGAGATACAGCCTGGTGACAGACGGACAAACAGACAGACAGACAGCGAAGTTTTAGTAATAGGGTCCCATTTTACCCTTTGGGTACGGAACCACCTCGCAGAGTTGATCATTATTTTGCTGCGGAGTTATTATAAAACAGTTATATCTCCTAAGATATTCATTGAAATTAAATGATGTAAGGGCAACTTTGTTTAAAATTAAATACTTGTGTTGAATAACGTATTTATTTGGATAAGGATTAATACCATGTTTATGAAAACTCCTTCGCAAATAATACATTAATTTCGAACAAATTTGATTACCATAAAAAAGGTTATAGTGAGTCAATCTTAAAAGATAGACATATACGGTCGGGGAGTTTTTTTTTGGAAATTTAAAGAGGAATAATTCCATCATACATGATATTTGCGTAACTTAAACCGTTTACGCAGCGCACGCAACGGAAGCTCTCAAAAAGGAATAATTTTTCCCGTTTTTGCAACATTTTTCATTTATGCTCCGCTCTTTTTGGTTATAGCGTGATGTTATATAGCCTATAATATTCCTCAATAAATGTACTATCCAAAACAAAAATAATTTTTCAATTCCAACCAGTAGTTCCTAAGATTAGCGCGTTCAAACAAACAAACAAACAAACAAACTCTTCAGCTTTATATATTAATTATAAAATTATAAATTATATTATATTATAGTATAGATATAGATATAAAGTTTATTTTCAAGACGAATGTGTTTTTCACATGTCTCATGATTTAATCGTCTCACGTTTACGAAAATATATCACGTAAAATGTGTTGAACGAATTTTGATGGGACTTTCACAGACAATAAATAACCCTTTCACTACTCCAATGCTGTAGCTAAATGTATAGCATCGGATGAGCCCGTAAAGTAAGTCAAACTGCTCAACACAAACACATAATTTTCAAGCTCGCTTACGATATAGTGTGGCGATTAAGTTATCACATTAATTGAAACACGTATTCTACATAACGTATATTAAAACATACGCAATTAGAATAATGACAATTATCAATTTACAATGATCAATTTATCATTCTAGCCGTGGGACATTTTTTTTGTTATAGTATTTAACAACATTAAACTTAATTTGTGATTATTTGGTAACAATACCATAAAGTTTGTGTTGAATTGTTTGATACCATCGCCCCGCACGTGATCAGTGCCTTATTATCAAGGTGGTTTATTTCGTGCCAATTTGTACGCTATTTATTTTATTTGTAAAATTCAGTTTTCTATTTTTAGAAAAAAAAAAAAAAAAAACTATTTTAACACTGATAACTTGTAATAACTGCTGCACTATTTGATGTGATAACCTTATCGGCACTCTGTATAAAAAGGAAGAAATTATTACCAATTTAAACTTGCATAAACCATAAACCACCTTCCTGCTAACTCATCATAACCCCATAAGCACCTTATCGGAAGCCTAACACCTGATCATTAATAGAAAGCCGATTACGTGCATATATAAGCACCTAATGGCACATAACAGCGCTTCCTAAACACTGGAGTTTACTAACTAGGCGGTTCATGGCGGTTCAATGCCACGGACCTACGCACGCGCTGATAATGTAATTAAAGCGAAGCACGTCCGAGGCTTTCCATTGGTGGGCGAGGGTTAAGGTGGAGGAGGTTAGCGAACTTGGTTGGTAGTGTAGATAGAGGTAGTTGATGAGGGCTTTGAGCACATGAGTAAAGAAACAGAACAGAGGCAAGGTTTCATACAACCGTGCTATGATAGGTACACTACTACAAGCATGAGGCGCGTGTGTGCGTACCACTGGCGGCTTCGTCGCGTACGAAGAGAAACCGGTTTCTACCGGCTCGGCCAGTTTACGTTTCACGTTTTGACATGAGTGTTTTAATTTAAAAAAGTGTAAATATGGTTGTTTACTGTACTGTGTGTATGAATAATACTAACAAAATCATTTTTTAATTAACCCAAAGACTCCACTTGGTAAGTAGTAATTTGATTACTTATAATTTATTATTTGTAATGTGGTAGATAGGTAGATAACTCATACATACCTCAACATCGAAAGATAACTCAACCCGATGATGCAAAAAAGTTTTGGTGTTGATCGTAAATGGTTTATTGATTTTTTTGTAAGTGGTACTGAATAAGAACCTACAATGCGTTCCACGAAAGATGAGACTTGACACACCACGTGGTTTGACTTGCGCAGTACATGATTTCAAGTCTCTTTAGCGGTATGAGATCTGTGCGCGGGACGGGATCGGTCGTCATCGGGGCGATGGAAATGGCGCAGGAGGCGCGGTCAAGTCTCATCTTTCGTGGCACGCTAGTACCTGTCTAAACGGTGCATTCAAGAGCAAACATAACGACTATTTGAGAACTGTTTTTTTACAATTCATGCCAGATGATTAGTGTGTGGTAGTGGTTTGTAATACGTAGGTAATATCTACCGACCTATTAGTGATCGAATAATTATGTTTATAAATTGAAAAACGTAGTTGATTAACGTTCTGTTTATTTAGTTTTATACTCCTGTGCCAACCCTACCAATATAGATATACGAGCAAGGTCTTTAGAAGCTTTGCCTCTGTCCGTTTTTACTCTGTACTTTGAGTAGGTATGGTACGAGTAAGATAGGAATTTTGATACCTAAAGATTTTAATGATAATTAATTTGAAATCATTTAAGGCACAACTTTTGTGTTCATGATACTAGTATAATTGACACCTTTACCGCTTCCGCTTATAACTTGAGCACTCCACGTGGGTTCAACTTCAAATGCTCGCACTATCCGAATGAACCGTATCATAGTGTCTACGACTTGATTAGCTCTAAATATGGATGTTACTTTCGCTTTTAATTGTTGTGTGTGACTAGCGATGGACTTTCGACCGGTGTCATCGAGAGGGCTTTTTCGTAATAGCTTTTAAAATTATTTGATAGAAGTTTATGTAAACATTACAGGAAATCATCAACAAAAATTAAATTAGTTCCACTATCGGTCAATTAATGGCGCTGACCTAAAACTGAAGTATTCTACACCGTAGTGTTAAAATTCTCTGATGAATAGAAGCCTCGCCGAAGAAAATTTTAAAACATTTCACGGTTCATAACCAAAATGTCCTTCCTATCTACTCGCAGGTTGCTTTGGGTGAAGCACAGTTGTAGTTTTTTCTAGGCACAGAACTATACGAATGAAGCTTTATATACGAATGATGGTACGGAACCCT
Source organism: Dryobota labecula (assembly GCA_947523025.1). Classification (NCBI taxonomy): domain Eukaryota; kingdom Metazoa; phylum Arthropoda; class Insecta; order Lepidoptera; family Noctuidae; genus Dryobota; species Dryobota labecula. The sequence continues at coordinate 2,761,260 of OX383287.1, forward strand.
CAGTGCGCGAGTCCGACTCGCTCTTGACCGATTTTTTTAAACATTTTGTAACTGTAATTGTGATAGTTCGAAGAACGTACATAGCATAATACCCTTCCGGACTCCTAAATCGATCCACCGTGCATTTTTATGTTTATAGGCCTAAAACATTAAAATAATGATAAGGCAGCGATAAAGTTTTTACGCAGTTTTGAAGTTGACATTCTGGCCATCAATTGGATATCACCATTGTTCCATATTTTAATTCAACAATTCGAAAAAGAGAAGAAAATCGGAGTTTGGTCGCTGTTAAAGGAACAACAAGCTTTAGAGCATCTTTATGTCAATAGGTATTTCGTTATGTGTTTTGTTTTGCATAAAAAGACTGTCGAAATTGTTTAACTTTATTGACATGAATATGCCTTTAAATACGGCGTTCGTTGACGGCGTTTATTACCCCTGGACAGGACCGGCCTGCGCCTGATGTCGGGGACACACTACACTATGAACACTTCCACACAATAGGCATAATGGACAATCCTCTTTGCAGGGCTTGCATGGAGGCTGAGGAAACCGTCGTGCATGTGCTCTTTGAATGCACAGGCGTCACCCAGATTACAACAGAAACCCTCAGGGCAAGGTCTTTCACAGATGTTTTAAACAATCCGGGACACATTTAACTTCTGGAGGGAGGTGGGCTCATTGGATTAAGAAACGTTGAAAGGTAGGTAGTATAATTATTCAGTTACGACTCGTCCCATTAGTTAGGAGACCGGGACAAATACTACAGAAAATTTACAAAAAATTAATTCGATGCTCAAAACATGATGTGGTATGCACGAAGCGATGATTCACTTTCGATGCAATTCGCATCCACAAAAATGTCCCAATCTGCCATCACTTCGTGTCCACTGGCTGATAGTGCATTAGATAGAGCCTCGTTTGTTTGCATTGAGCCTTGACATCCATGCTCTGTCGACGATATCTCTGTGAGCATTTTTTTTTGCCGTGGTTTGAGGTTTACCAGGTAAATGGTCAAGTTGCTATTATTTCATCTAGTTTTCACCTTTATTATTAACTAGCTTCTGCCCGCGACTTCGTTCGTGTGGAATTCGTAAGACACCACAATATACCAGCCACATTTTAAAAAAACTTCCGTGAATACTATGTTTGTAGTTTTGGTCACAGCAGTCAAAATACATATTCAGAGTCAGGACTGGTGACGCGGGAGCAAGCGACGTACAGTTCTATGGTAAAGGGTTTGGTATCCGCACTTAGCCCTTCAGGTAGACTATTGTACTTGGGCCATGGCGGCCATCAGTGGTTAATTATAGACAAAAAAAAATGTTTAGCCGATGTTTGATATGTATACAGATTTAATTTTACTAAAAAAAATAAAAATCTTCTCTTTTCCGTGGGCATTACTTCGGTTTGCTGAATTAATTTTAACTTCTTGACCTATTAAACTCTTGCACGATAACAAGATCATTTCATGATCAAATCAATCAATCAATTAGACTTGCAATTACATAAATTGATTACTATAATTATTATAATTTAATAACTCAATGCTTTTAACCTAGAACTTGCCTATAAATCATTTGTTTTTAAACAAAGATGCACCTCATGACTAATTACGAAATATAATTAATTTTCCTAATTATTATTCTAGTAACTATTCGTGATTTATTACAATTATTACCTATTACATAATCAGGTTAACAATACTACAATAGATGGGTATCTGTCGGTCGATTGCTAAATAAATTGTGCAATTACTTGGAACGAAATCGAGCGAATATAATTGCTGGCAAAATACTTGAATATTTAAATATATGACCAAGGTTCAGTTCAGAAAGATAATAATGTCATCATTTTATAATTTTAGTATGGATAGAGGTATGAGGAACAGGGTGTAAAGTTCACTCAGCCTCTATTGAAAAGGGAGGATACTCCGACTAGACGAGTGTTGTGTTTGGTGGGGAACTGCCCGACGTCTGTTCTCGGGATGTTGTATATATGCTAGTCACGCGGTAAACTTTGATTGCGGGATGCAGGATTTGTGTGACGTCAGGTCTTTGATGCGTAGTTCGCATGTGGCGTTGTAGATGCCGCCACAAGGTCAACATTCATAGTACCAATCTACTACTGAATATCAAGTTTCAAAATACTTGTAATTGTGCTCGATCAGTTACATACAATAGGCGTACTTTTATGAATGAAACAGCAACGTTTACATTTGTACTCTTTGCGTGTCTTGTCACTATTCATTATTCAGAGCCAGTAAGTTCAATTGAGGCAAACGCTATGATATCCTGCGCGTAAGTGATCTACTATAGTTATAAATTACTTACGTACGTGACTTTGAACTAGGTGGATGTAGTCACTTCTCATTTTCGGAAAATATGGGTGGATGTTTGTAATCATTGTCAAAGAAAACTTAGAGAGGGAAAACTTAAATTAAAAAATGAAATGCCAATCGATATATCCTTAAAACGCATTGAGTAGGTACTTATACGGGAATATTGTGGACAATATGTTGAAGTATTTTGTAACTTAATTGACGTCTACATTATCTAGCGATGGCCAGCGGTAAACTTCACTGGGATTGATGATGTGAAAAGAAAAAAGAAAGAAAATAAATTTAATTGACGCAGTTTAAGGCACACAATACAGACACAGAACACAAAAGAGAGAAAAGCCTCGCGGCTACGCCAAATAGGCCCAGTTCAGCATACCTACATGCCAGCCAACTAGTGCCTGACGCTGGTTTTCAACTGGACCTTGTGTTGCGAGGACGTCTTACGGACGTAAATCAGTTTTATAATGTGTGTAATATATAATGTGTATAAATATTTAAGTAAAAAATAGATTTGTGATTGTGTAGCGAAATAAAAATAAACTCGACTATATATTTGTTTAAAAAATGATTAGATATAATTATATAGGTTTAATAAAAGAAATAAAATAGTACGGTTGTCAATAATTAATAGATTTGTCTAAAATAACTTCATACCAATGAATCATTCTGATGGACCATGTCTAGCTTCCGTTGCGCATCTATGAGTGGATGTCATTTTTCAGGAAAATATTCCTTCTCATACGTATTTTTCTTACAAATTATAATTTATCCCAAGGCACCTTCCCCGTTTAATAACAGACAAATAAGTACTCAATAAAATACTTAAGTACCAAATTACTGCCTTAAGAACTTGTAATTACCGGGCATATTAGCCAACTATTTATTACCACATCACGCCACAAGTTAATCATCCTCAAACCCGCATAATTTCCATCAAAACAATGTGCAGTTACTATCTGCCGAATACGGAAGTGTTGAGAGCTGAGCCATCTCACCTCACAACAAAGGGAAATACTAAAAATTACAATAAACATAATTACCAATGCGAAGCTTTCTTTGTTAACTGACTTATAGGCTATTGCGAGAGGGAAGGGCAGACACAATGTGTCGTTCCGTTGTACGCATACGTAAACGCTTTGTCATTATTACCTACTAGTAATTGAATGTTAATTACGCGATTTGTTTGCAATGAAAATGGATTTTCTATCAATGTGCGAAGACGTGGTGAATATCTTAGTCAATTGTAGAAGGAAATGTGTCATTATTGACATCATTTAAAGACAATAAAATAGGATAGTTTATTGCAAAAACACAAGTGTTAATGTTATTATCAGGTGATTAATAAAATAATAACAGATAAGAAACAACAAGCTAGTAAGGACCAATAGTATATTCACACTTCCTACTAATAAATGGCCGTCGGTAGCTGTAAAATTAATTATCGATTTAAAAAATCATAATTTTTCATTAATTTTAATCATACATAGCTGTAAAACAGACTTGAAAAATATGTGAAGTACACTGCCTATGGAACAAGAAACTATTCAAATATTTTAAGAGTACTTACGTGACTCGATAGTTCAGTTCGATAGGACAGCTAGGTCAGATTAGATGCGGAAGCTGTATCGGGCGTTTTCTCAAAGCCAAAGAGTATGAACCGAGATACTCCGCCGAACATACTGCCACTTTTAACACTTAAACTCAATTAAGGTTTCTTGGACTTTCATTTGGAAATATTTAATTAAATTAGGAGTAGTTTTACCTCGGAGTAATTAAGGTAAGCAATTAACGCCCCGCTTGAATTCTTAGAACAATAAGACAAAGCCCTTTTCTTTTGTTTCTGCTGTAATTATTGAATATAAATCAATGGCGGCGAAACATCACAACACGAGAATTTTATGAATAAGTATTTCTTTAATGCAGGAATTTTGACTTCGTAGTATATTAAAGAACACAATCATATGTTCGGTTTAAATGAATTAGGCAGATCCCCAAAATGACTTCATTCATGATCATTACCAATGATAGTGAATTTATATGGAAAATTATAAGTATTATTGGAACGATCGATACTTCGATGAACATCAAAGTGCATTATGCGGTTTAAAACTTCCAAAAATAAAACAAGGCTATTATTTTTAGAAGTTTCAAACCGCAGCATCAATAAGTGAAATAATGCCTAAATAGTTAGCAAAAAGTTAATGGATAACAAAGTAACGCACGTTTTATAGAAGTGGAAAGTCCCATGTTTTGTGCCATATTAATATTGTTAAATCATCGATACCGCCGATAAAAAATTGTTTGATGTATATACATATTATGGTTTAGATATTGGTTTGTTTAAAAACATATAAATAAACAACAGCAGATATTTGAAAAAGATTCGCTAAAAGAAAATAATAAAACAGTAGTAATTCAGGGTGTTGAGACCTTCAAAAGATGACCACTGTTACAAACTCCTTGATATACCCATGGCCACATCAAAACAAAATAAACAATTCCATGAGATTTGAATAAAAACCATTGCTATCTGAATGACGGCCTTCTTTCGACTACGGAAGAGTTCAGAGGCCGCCTCTCGAGTGCAGCGAGATGAACGAAACTGATGGCACAAAAAACTAAATACTTCTTACACATGCATGACTAAGCAAGGTCCATATTATTTGGGGAACTTAGTGTGTGTGTCTTTGGGTGCATTAAAATAATCTCCGTGAAAATCGTAACTAAAAGGCTCGTCGGACGCACCCTGAGTGAGTAGTCAGACCTGCGTACCTGCTGATCATGGTTTTGTTTTGTTATTAGTAATTAATTGTTTATTTATTTACTTCGATGATCAAAGTCACAAATAATAAACTATCATTTGTGAAGAAATTGAAACAAAATACCGTTGGAAAACAATGTTTTATGTAGTGTGTCGGAGACACGGTCTATGATCGTCATAATCAGCCGTTTTAAGTCCACTGCTAGACGTAGGCCTCCCAAAATCGATTTCTACTCGAAACAGGTTACAGCCGTTTTCATCCAAAATGTGGCTAGATATGCGACATACAATATGAATCTATGAATGAGAGTTGTAATATTAGTGTTGTTGAAGATGTAAAAAATGTGAAAATTTTTGGATCCCCTGCATTGTTACCTTAGCAGTATTATAAAATATTTTATACCAGAAAATCTCCTTTTTTTAATAACTTTGTTTAAAACCGAAAATTTATAAAAATAATTACGGTACGATTATTTTTTAATTATTATTTCGTAAATTCAGTACTTAAAAGAAAATGGAACCATTTTTTCACAATCTTATCTGAATTACCATTACGAAGAATTTTTTTGATATTTTATCCCCTTTGTTTACATAAATTATCTGAATTTGAGACTTTGGGTATACTAGTGTCGCGTCGCGCCCGCGATATCGCACTAGTCTGTACGAGCCTTTATGTAAGTGGACACGCCCTTTATGCCTGGAGGCATTTATTTAGGTATTCAGTTCTGTTTACTTTTTTTATTTCTGCTTGAGTATAGTTTTATTATCAATATTATAATATCAATTATTTTGTATGGAATGAAGTTTTCCTAAATGAACATAGCTGTCATAAGAAAATAACACAATGCAACGTAATATCTATACACTGAAGGGGTTGTACAGTGGCCAGCACATCAAGCTTCACGAAACTGTCTTTCTCCAAACGATTTTAAACTTTAAAATATTGATGAATAGGTCAAAAATCGAACGCGTAAATTTGACAATTTGTGGTAACTTGATGTGCTAGCTACCGTACCTTCTGTGTATAAATATCACGTTACATTGTATAATCATATTTTAAATGATATTGACGGGAGGCTATCGATATCTCGATGGGTAGGCGCTGAATATCTCAACTTATGACATAACAACAATAAAATTAAATCAAACCACGTAAATAAGTTACTGTCCATAAAACGTGACATAAAAGCCTATAAAATAACATTTTTGAGTGACGTGACTGTCAAAACTCACGGTGGAAAAGACATCAACGCGCTGTACTGAATTTTTACCGAGATTATGTGCTTCGCGTATTATTTTTCTTTGAAATCCTTTTAAGGGCTGCTTTAACGACCTACATATCTTTTGAATTTATTGTGATGAATGTGGATTTTATATTTTCAAGCACTGTCTTAAGTTTGTTTTCTCGGAAGGATTGGTGGAACACCAAAACCTATTTATTTATTCAACTTTCTTGTTATCAGGAATTGATATTGCCGTGGCCTACTCAATCGCCAGACCTCAATCCCATCGAGCACGTATGGAACATGCTCCAGAGACGTGTTCTAGAGAACCTGGACGGAGTGTCAATAATCCAACAACTGAAAGACTTGTTAAAATTCCATTGGGAGCGATTGCCGTAGGATCAGATAAACAATCTTATAAATACGATGCAAAATCGTTGCCTGGTTTTAAACAACAGAGGCGACATTTTGTATTGAATTAATAATACAAAATGTCGTTATTTAATTTTGTAACACTTGATAAGTTTAATTTCGTTTTAACTTTAAACTACGTATGTTACGGTACACATATTGTTAATTATTGTGATTAAATGAAGGATTTTGTTGCTTTAGTCACTAATGCATAAAAAATGCTTAGTTATTATTTATAAAAGAAATATAAATACAATACAATAGTAAAATCGTTCAAAAGTTCAAAACCGTACATGTTGCTTAGACTTTTTTGATGTGTGTAGTAAGATATACCCCATAATGATTTGTGGTAAAAATTTATTTGCTATACCATAAAATCAACCAACACAGACTCATACAGTCCTCAAATCACCATAAACCGACACCATCAAAATAACATAGGAAATCAGTGAACGCCATTGTGTTACTTTACATAACAACAACATCGCTCATACAAGTCATACACATCAATCATACAGACGCATAAAGGTGCAATTGTATGCAATCGTTGTATTATCATAACGCTGTGTCATGTGGGGGTGGGTCGCAAGATGGATGACAGATTTTCTTGATATTTTTTTAATTAGATGAACCAAATTTTTATGTCGGTGTCGTTGTACTGTAAATTTGCTAAATGTCAGTCACTGTGGTATGGTTATAGCACACAATCTTGACATCTTTCAATAGAAAATGTTATATTGCGAAGATATTTAGCTTTTTTTTTCTTTTACAGATTATTTTATTTATTTATTTAACCATTTATGTACACACATATAAACAGACAAGAAGGAAGGAACAGAAAATTACGTACAAAGGTGATGCTTATTTCTAATGAAATGTCTTATACTCCATCTTCTATATTTTAATTTTACTTTTTTACGTTTCAATGAGTGTGTTTAGTTTAATTTGTGATCTTTCCGTGCGAGTCCCAATATACACGTTTTATTTCTTTCATTTTTGATACAAGGGCACGAAGTGACAAATTAAGTATAGGGTATCCCGAATCGAATTATTGAATTAGTACAGTTGGCTACGCTGTTTCATGTAACTGCCATCGGAAATCAGCCTGTGACGAAAGTTTAGTGAACATTTCCATTCCAATTTTATTTTCTATTCAGCAATAATGCAACAGCCAAGTTACGTATCTCCCTACCACCCTGACTCTGACCCTGGGTGACTGATAAACGATGCCTAAGGTATTAAGTCCGTACCTACCTTTATTGTGCACAAAGTTTATAAATAAATAAGATTCCGGAAAAAGTCTATAAAAGTCTGAAGTAGTTTACAAAACCCGAGTTACACGTAACAATCAATCATCGCCAGTTTTAGCACTTAAATTATAACTGTTTTTAAATGAATGTAGTTTATGATCTTAAAAGAAACATGTTGATAAGTGTGAGAAAGAATGTAAGTAATGTAATGTGCACAAGTTTTCATGTTCACAGATGCATCATCAGTGAGCTGACGTCACGTACGACAAGTAAGTTCAGAGTTTACAATAAGTCTTGATTTACTGTAAGAATTTCTCAATTCGTTAATGATAAAAAAATATTAAACAATCATAAATAGTTAGTGCAACAAAACCCTATTAAAAAAGGCACACTATTAAAAATAACAATTTGATACAAAACAATTAAGTACCATTACAATTTCAAAACTTTTCCTCCAATTCAATTTCAAGTCATTATTGTGTGTAAGCGAAATCGCAAGCGACGCACAGCATTCAAAGTGCGCTTAAAGTTTCGCGTAATTATACGCAATATGGAACATTAAGATCCGCACATATTATTAAACATACATGTTTATTATTGCACGCACTTTTGCTTTTTCTTTTGTCTTTCGTTGCGTGTCGAAATCATTTGTTTTGTCTCAAGGGTGGTACTCTTCTTCAGAAATTCTGTTAAAATTACAAAATTTAAATACAAAAGCATTAATATTGAATTAATTCTGAAGTGTCATAAGTAGGGACGCTCGTTCTTCGTAATTAATGCAACCGCATAACAATAATTTATTTATAATTGAGGTGGTGCTGTTTGCAAGGACATTAGACAATTGTCAAAGTTAATTTACATCGTGAATCTTTATTACAAGGGGCTAAATAACCTTTATTATACTTTATACTTTGAGCGTAACTTTAAATCAATATGACTACTCACTGCTGGCCCCTGATAGTTTTCATACCTTGCAATATACTTGGGGCCGGTGCAAATCACAATAAACATTTACAATGCCATAAAACAATGATTAATTACTACACTAAGTTAATATAATAATAACGATATATTTATTTGCCAAAACAGTGCTTCACAATCCTTATAATCAACATTAATAGCTACGTTTACATTTTTTTAATAAGACGCAAAGGAAGTAGTTTACTTATGAAATCCACACTAGGTCGAGCTTGTCTCGTGGAAACTACTATAATTTCGATGTAACACCTACCAAAAACAAAAAGGGTTTTACAGATGTATCATCATCAATTTGTGTATGTGAGTTTAAATGGCTTATTCCACAAATCCCCCCTGAAAAATCCCCCTTAGGGGGAAAAGTGGAATATATAAAAACCAGTCTAGAATTCACCCCTGCTTATTTCACTAATCCCCCAGAGAATCCCCCTCAGTGGGGAAAACTGAACACTAATGTAAAAAAAGTCACTTTCAGGGGTCTTGGAATAAGTTTTTTTTTTCAATTCTAGTTTTCTCCCCTAAGCGGGATTATCAGGGCGGATTTGTGGAATAAGCCAGTTTAAATGTTTGTAAACGCACCCACAATACAGGAGAAATTCCTAGTGTGGGGCAACGTTTATAAAAAGTCTGTTGCCCTTATCCCAATTTATTTGTGGCCGGTGCAACACGTCTTTTTCTTCCATACTTCTCTATTAGTCATCATCTCGGTAGTAGGTACCCCCTTTCTAGCCATCTATCTATCTTTCATACGGTCCGTCCATCTTATAGCCATTCACATTCATATTCAAAACTTTCTTCACGACAAACGTTTTACAGATGTAGAAACAACCGAAATGTAACAAAATTTATACAGCATACAGAAGTTCTAAAGTCTACGATACAAATACAATTCGCGTGTGGTTCTGCAATCTTACAAATAACATGTAACACACATGACATAATAAATATAACTGTATACTTAACTCTTTGTTATACAATCGTTGCGTTATTTTTAATCACTTTTATTTTAACTGGTTTTAAGTTTATTTTTATTTTAGTACTTCTGTATTGGATAGCTAATTAAGATTTGAATAACTGTTTATCGTAATAAATAATTCATTTTTATATAATAAAACAATAACAAACAATAAAACAACATGTTTTTGTTTGTTGGTATATGAAGAAATTGCATTGAAATCTTGGTTGGAAAAAATATATTTGCGTCGACTTGAGAACCTCCTCATTTTTTTCATCCGTTAAAAATGCCAAAATACTGAAAGAATATGACTGTATTTACTCCGCTTACTAAGAGTCATCGAAAATAATGACATGCATGTAGGAGTTTACAAAGAAAAGAAGTAAGATGTAAGATTTAGCAGGCAAGTGTGCCTCACGGCTGCACCATTCAGGCCCAGTCCAGCAAAAATGTTGGTTTTCAACTGGACCTGAGATTAAACGGTGGTATCTTTTACCTTGTAAATGGCTGCCATACAGTGATCCTTATTCGAAGTTCTAGGGCCTTCTGAAGCATTCGAGTAAGAACAACGAAACTCCAAGACACATGGTGTGTCTAGTGGGCTTAGAAAGAACGCGCGAAGTATAGCCTGGAATTCACATGCTCTTAAAAAGCATGCTTGTTTACTAGTAAGTAGCATGCTTATTTATAGCATGCTTTCCATGTGTGTAAAATTATCATACTCTCTTCGTAAACACATGATAATTGTGAGCTAGTAGGTAGCATCTGCTCAAAATTTGCTTGCTTTTGTGCTCCTTCATAGCATGTGTATTCCAGGCTTTAACGTAATATAAATTCAAAAGATTTAAAAATTGACAATTCTCCTTTCGCACATAATTTCCCTTAGTTTTAATAATCTACGGGTCTATCCGAAATGCTATTTAGTTGTATTTTAAATTCGAATTTACGTAACGGTTTCGTTGGCCTAGGATATGTCGGATAACCATCGGAAACTGAACCGAACCATACTCCAACAACAAAGGTTTGAATACCGCCATTGTGTGCAGTCGTCCACGCGCGACTTCTCATAATAATCGCTTATTTCTCCCATGGCATGCCGCGGCATTGAATTAATTAAAGGATTCTTACTGTTTTACCTTCTTACTGTGTTTTTTTTTTGAGGTTGTGGGTTCAAATCCGGGCAAGTACCAATGTAACTTTTTCAATTCATATGTACTTTCTGAGTTTATCTTGGACATTACTGACATCGGTGAAGGAAAAACCATCGTGAGGAAACCTGGACTTTATAGTTAATATAAGTCTGAAATCGCTAACCCGTCTTGAGCAAGCGTGGTGATCAATGCTCGTGCCTTCTCTGTATGAGAAGAGGCCTTTGCCCTGCAGTGGGACAGTTATTATAGGCTGGCTGGTACTGTTTTACCCAAAATGTCTACGTCATTAGCATAAATATAAGCATGATCAGCCTAAAATGTTCCCACTGCTGGGACACAGGCCTCCTCTCCACTGAGAAGAGGCCTGTGTCCCAGCAGTGGGAACATTTTGGCGTGGTGGATCCCTCTCCCTCTCACTAGAGGGAGAGGGATCCACCACTCGGGGCCAGTGCGGGTTGGTTACGTCATTAAATAAACATAAAATAAACGTTGCCTTATCCTCCAGAAGATTTTTCTTATGTGATCTGTGTGATAGTGAATTTTTTTAGTGTAATTAATGGTGGTTTGACATTATTAATGGTGATTTTGAAGTTATTATTACTGATTTTGACATTATTAGTAATTATTACCAAAGTTCCGTGTGGTGCCGGACGTAAAGAATAGCACTACCCCATTTCCTCCTTTGGGTGTCGTAAAAGGCGACTGAGGGACTTACTAGAGAATGGGCAGCAGCGTTCTCTATTCATTTTTACACCATACTGCGATCGCCAACCCGCCTGCCTAGCGTGGCGATTATGGCAAATCCCCCCATTTGGGGGAGGCCTATGTTCAGCAGTGGACGTCTTTCGGCTGAAATGATGATGATGATGATGATTACCAAAATTTGCCAAATGTATGTACGGTGGCTAGCACATCAGGTTACTGTAAATTTTCTCCAAACTATTTTAAACCTTATTTTGATGGCTACTTAAGTTCAAAATCGAATGAAAAAATTTGATAGTTTGTGGTAGCTTGATGTGCTGGCGACTATACTAACACTAGTGTTTAAGATGTGTAGGTATGTAATTACTAACAAATTGGATTGTATGATCTGGAAAAATAAATTATTATTTATTATTTCCGTTAATATTTCATTTAAGATTTTCATTTGTATGAATTCTGATATGAAAATTCAAAATAAACCGAGTATAACTTAGTGTTTAGGTCTACGATGCGTTATTAACTTATTACCATTTTCGCATGTCATTTTTATACTTAACTAGCTAATGCCCAGCATACGTTTTAATGCCTTTTTTTTGTTATGTTTGGAACCTTCTCCGGCGCGCACATAACAACTTAACAAGTTTCATCACAATCGGTCGAGTCATTTTCGAGTTTTTGCGAGATTAACGCACGGCAATTGATTTTATATACAGGGCGTCCCACGATATTGACACGTGGACGGAAAGTACCTTGCATACTTTAGAAAGAAAAAATTACTGAATGAAGACTTCATTTTTCTTTTAAAAACAATACGAACCGCATTCATAGAATTTTAAATAATCGCCTGTCTGAAACAGGAATCGAACCTGCTAAATGTGAAAAAAATAAAACCTGTAATTTTACTTATTAAAAGTTGTTGTTCATCTTAAATAATAGACTAAACCATACCATGCGTAGAACTTCGACGTCTTTCTGAATATTATTCAACAAATTGAAAGATCCGTCTAAACCAAAACCAGTAAATCACGACAATGTTGTGTAGTTGATAGGCTATCAATCCTCTAAGATGGAATTACTTTACCATTTCTCAATTTGTGTAAACTGCAGTCTGCAATAAACATTCCGCGGGTATATAAGTATTATATTATTTGTTATATTAGAGTTGTATAAGACGAGACTGCGTTATGTCTGCAGTCGCGACCCCACAAGCTTCCTATATTTCAGCATCTAGTAAAGTTAAATGTGAAGACTTAAAAGAATTTGCGAAGCTATGGAAGATTTTTAGGTAATTATGATTTGATTGCTTGTTTTATTGGAGTTAGACGCTGTTAATTTGTTGATTGGTAAATTAAATTGATTTGTTTTAATTTAAAATGCAGGTTTTAATAAAATAAATGTCATTGATTTTACATTCTGTGATACTCAAATCAAATATAATAGCCTAACAGAACTAAAACTATTAAACAACTGTAATATGGCGTCGAAAATTCCTCCGCATCGTTGTGACTGATAATGTACCCAAGAGACTGGGGGCATTGCAAATATTGCTGAGAATTTGGTAGATATTTTATATTATATTTACTTTGTAAACAAAAATATACCTAATAATACCTACCTATTAATACCTTTTACTGAAACGAATGCAAACAATGGTGCCGATTCCCTTGTTCACAAACTAAACTAAATTTAAGTTCAGTGCATCTTTTTCTTTCTATTTCATTAAGAAAAGGACAGAAGATAAATTTTAGTTTAGTCCTGTCAAATTAATCAGCGCTTGACGTAAATTGACGTAATTTTAGTCGCCAAGTTTTTAATCACGTCTAAACTTGTATGGAGTAGTGACAGGCGCTGATTAATTTGACAGGACTAAACTAAAATTTATCTTCTGTCCTTTTCCTAATGAAATAGAAAGAAAAAGATGCACTGAACTTAAATTTAGTTTAGTTTGTGTACAAGGGAATCGGCACCATTGTTGTACTTGTTTAAGAGACGTCGTCATCCACTAGATATTAATTTTTATCAAGGTATAAAACTACATACTCGTACATATAAAATTTATCATCATTGCGGTCATTGAATTAACAGAATTGTCGGAAATCTAAAGAGTCACTACCCTCAGAACAAAGACAATAAATAGTTAAGGGTTTATTCATCCATAGTTTACGTACTAAGATTTCAGTTTGTTCTGAGAAAACATGAAGATATCACTGGTATCAATGGCATTATTTAATAGTCTTGAAACAATAGATATTTGCGTCAAATAACACTTTAGTTAAGTTAATCTGACAACGCTGAGTCAGTCAAGAGTTGTTTTGCTTACAAGGATAGAGTTGCAATGAATTTCCTTAGTCTAGTTATATTTAGTGCTTAGGTAACAGATAAACTATTAGTTGAGATTTAATTTGTCAAAAATTTGGGAGCATTAACTTTACAATACAGGAACAACGCCGTGTAAAGAATGGTAACTTAGTTCCTTCCTGATTAGATTATGTAAAGAAGGTAGAAAGCAGCATTATACAGAGTTAAAAAAAATTGATAGCAAAACTCTGCAGACTTGGAGGGTAGTATCTTGACATGATAAAATAGTTTTTTTTTTTGGCTTCAACGGCAGCTGGTAGTGTTATTACTTGAAGTATGAGTTGAGAAAATCTGTGTTATTTTGTTTTATCGTGTTTAGGTATGGATACCAATCAGGTCTGTGATGTTTACACAAAAAAAAAAACTATTCTTATAAACTGATATTACAAGTAATTACATTAACTGCGGTCGATGACCCCACAAAAAAGTCGTCAAATTAATTTATTTTTGTTTTATCATGTTTAGATATCGATACCCATAACGTCTGCGAAGTTTCGCTAGCTAATTGAATTTGACGCTGTATTTACACGGTAAAAAATATACGATACCCAATATTTATGATGCTATAAATAAGTATATACATATGTCTTTTTGAAAGTGAGATGAAGGTTTTTTAAAATAAATTACAATAATAATGGTATCAAATAAAAGCTAGTAATGAGACAATTCCTATTAATCATCCAAAGGTTGACTGTTAGAAAATGCCTATGCATTAAGTTCGCCTCTGTACATTTCTGTGTTTGAAGTATTAAATAAATGAATAATATATATATATTATTTATTCAATAATTATATTTAATATACCGGATGACTTTTTTACCGTCTCGAAAAAAAATGGGTATACTAGGTGAACGGAGTAGAAGCCTATGGGATAGCAATTTTTTTTTTTCAGAAATAAAACTAGAATAAAAGATAAAAATATTGAAATTTGGGTGCGTATGATTTAAATTTAAATATTATTTATCGTATTTATTTATTGAATTATGTTTTTTGTTAAATTTCTGTGTTTATTGTTATAGTATGATAAGTTTACTTCAAATGTGTGGTATTTATCCATAGATCAATTTCTTTCTAGGTTAAAGAAAAAATAATAAAAACTATGCCATAGGCTTCTACTCCGCTCACCTAGTATACCCAAATTTTTACGAGACGGTAAAAAAAGTCATCCGGTATATATTAATACAACTAAAAAGCTTGAAAAAACCATTAGTCTGAAGTATGGTGTAACTTTTGTTTGTCCACTTGCAATACGAAAATTCTTCAGATTATAATGCTTGTTTTTCTCTTTTCACTTATGTTTTTACAGTCGGGGTTTTTTGTTTTTTAAATAACTTTTAGGAGGTATTTATGGTTATGAGACATTATTTATGGGGCTTGTTTTAACTTGTAAAGCAATGCACACATAACATAATAATATCAGCTCATAATTGTCTGCGATCTAAGCTCTTACCTATTGTCTCTGAAAGAAAAATTATGATTACAGATTTTAGCAAACAATTGTAACAATACTGTAATGTCAATTTCTTAAGAATTCTGTTCACAAGACTTCATTTTGTAACAAGAAAGCCGAACTTTATCTTAATCGTGATAACGAAGGTCATTTCATAAAAAAACATCGTTTTCAGAGTTCCGTGCATGCACTTCAATATAAAAACCGGACATACGGTAGCTGCTTCATCAAGATAACTTCAAAATTATCACCTTGGGATGTCACCTATAGTTGCTTAGACAATACTAAACCTTCGGTGACAGAGGGTCGTGGGTTCACTGTTTGTTGCATTGAATTTAGTGAGATTTTAAGCATTGTTAAAGAAAAGTATTAATATTTTTAAGGTCACTTTTTAACTTTGATATATGAGAAGTCTGGATCTATTATACTGAATCGAGCTGGAATATTATTCGCTGTTGGAAAACTTTCACAATATAACGTTAACGCTAAAGATCAATTCATACTTTACTTAAAAAATAATAATAATAAGTAGATATACGGATCCTCACGCATTTTTGAAAGGCGCTTTACTTAAATACCAGCCTCTCTGGACTTGTATTATTATCTGCACCATTTACTTGGGCAACTCTTGTATATGTTAACATAACTTTTGAGTTTACGTAACTCTAACCGTGTTGCAGGTTAATTCAGATATTGCAAGACTCAGCACTCAGTGGACACAGTTTTGTAACCTTTCTTAGGTAGCTAATGACAGTTTTACAGTGTAGGAAAAATGCACTACTTTGGTATTATGTGGACATGGTTTGATGATGGGTAAATGTGAAAGGTTAAGTACATCCTGGGGCATATTTTAACGTACATTATTGCTTGCTGAAGTTGAAATTATATACTGTGACTTGTTCTAATAAAACAGCTCGAACAGCATCCTGAAGGTGTTGTCCAAGCGGTGGGAGCTGCCCCTGTTGCAGAGGTGCATTTTTAATGTATTTTATATTTGATTTGATTGACGTGTGTATGTATTTTAATTTTATATTTGATTGACTTGTGTATGTATTTTATTTTATTTGAATGTTTGAGTATTATTTTATGGTGTATGTGTAATTTTTATATCAATCTTGTGTTTTTATTTAATTTAATTTAATGGAAGTTGTCTTAAAAATATATAGTGAAAATAAATAAATAATTTAATAAAATTTGCCCATTTGTCCAGCGTTTTAGATTCTATTTCCTTCAGTGGATTATTTTATGATAAGTTAAAGTAAAATTTAACGGATTTACATCAGATGCAATTCTGTTCAATAACTAGGATCAAATATTAGTGTTATAAACGTAGACTTACAATTTTTCTTCTATGGAGCTCGCCGTCACCTTCCCGGAGTTGTGGCTCTCAGCATCGATGTCCTTGACCTGTAAAAAATTTAAAGTCAATAAATAAATAATTTACTCAGAAGTAGGATACGTAGGCTAAAAGGAAATATTTAAATAATTTGCAATCACTCCAGAATATTTGGGAAATTAAAAGGAGTATCATCATCATCATTTCAGCCAAAAGACGTCCACTGCTGGACATAGGCCTCGCCCAAGCACCGCCACTTCGACCGGTTCTGTGCTTCCTGCATCCAGCGGATTCCTACAGCCTTCACAAGGTCATCGGTCTACCATGTAGGAGGCCTTCCGGCGCTACATCTTCTGCGTTCGCCACTCCAGAACCTTTCGGTCCAATCAGCCATCTGTTCTGCAAGCAATGTGCCCTGCCCACTGTTACTTAACTTTGGCAATTTTTTGGGCTAAGTCGGTCTCCTTGGTTCTCCTGCGGATCTCTTCATTTCAAATTCGATAAAAAAGGAGTATAGAAACACTAAACAGCCACCATTATTACACCACTCTATAGGCGTATGCCCTAAATAGCACAACTGCAACAGTTTAGATGCATTTTGTAGACATACATATAGCCTTATTAAAGGCTCTGTCTTACGTAGGTACCAAGTAAGAAAAGGTTAAAAACTGTGAGAGATCGCGAGACCCCCAATTCTATTTCATTTAAACTTCATAGCATGATTAACATGTAAAGATTGGTATCATACCAATTTATCGCTATTATCAACATTACAAATAAAATTATTCCTGTGCAATAACATAAAGATTTGGATGTTCGTGTTAAAGTTAACAAGTTAATTGCCGATTAACTAACTTTATTAGTGTCCAATTTTCAATGCCAGGTTAACTTTATTGCATAATCAAAGACTACTTACGAAAGGTTCAATAAACCAGTGGTTTATTCTAGCATCAAAGGGCCTCAGTCTCGGGATACTATCATAAATAAAAAATAAAAACATTCAGCCGTAGATATCCTCCTTTTTGAAGTCGGTTAAAAATGGAACGGGATTTGTAAGAAATTATCTGCCGAATACTTAAGCAAAGTCAAGAACCTAATATTCGAAATACCGTGATCTGGCTTAGGATTTACAATTGCAGCTCTCTCTGAGTAAAATCACAAATTCAACGACCAACCTCAGCATGTATCTTTTGGATATAGGCAGAGATAATAAACGATGTCATCAGCCCATAATGTTTCACTGTTGGGACACAGGCCTCCTCTCCTCGACCTCGAGAGGGAGTGGCCTGATTTACCACGCGGGCCCAGAGCGGGTTGGTAGATGTCACATAAATCTTCGATTTTTTTTATTCTAGAACATGCCGGTTGCCTCACGATGTTTTTCGTCACCGTTTTGAGAGCTGAGGTGATGAAATTATTAACACAAAGTAAAGCGCCTGCCTAGGTTCGAACCCACGACCTATAAAAGAGAAAAGAATTCTGCCGAAGAGAATTTGCTGGCTTTATATTGTCAGTGGTAGTCAACCAGATTTAAGACCTTCCTAACAAAACTAGAAGGAAAGAGACTAACAATTCTTACATAGGGACCTCAATATATATATTTTTTATAATTAGTAATATTACTCCACCGTGATGTAACAGTGAACGTGAATCTCAATATCGGCACCGGTAGTAATGGCCGAAACAATGAACCAGCATCACTCATTGTGATGGCATACGTAACATTAACAATGCCGCGAGTACGCGCTGTTATTTTAATAATAATATATGTGTATCTTTATCGTTTTTACGCGGTGTGGTTATTCCATTTTGGAAAATCTATATCGACTAACGCACGGCGATGTGGAGCAGAGGAGTCCTGGAGTGGAGACCGCGTATCGGAAAGAGTAGCGGTTGTCGGTGCATCCAGCTGGGGGGCGTCTGTGTGGGACTACCTCAAAAAGGTGACTGGAAATACTGGAATAGACTGTATGCGTAAGGCAGCAGGGTGTTGTGGCGCAGCATGGGAGAGGCCTATGTCCAGCAAAGGACTGCAATAGGCTGAGTTGATTGATTGATTGACGGCACAAGAATGTTTCGGAAATACAAAAAAATCCTACTACTACACCTACTTGAATATCCAAGATAAGAATGCTTGGAAACATGCTAGTCCTGCTCCATAGGACCATTTAGAGTCTAGAAAAAATCAAACTGGTTGCTAATTTAACTGTATAATTTATAATTTTTATGATATTAATTTTATTTTCTGTGATTAATATAATTTAACTCACACACTGACTTATTATATGTAATTTTTTTATTTTTTTTGGAATATCATATACAATGTTTGTAAATATGTGAGCACCACGTACTTATCGCATTTATTAATTTTTCTGTCATTACTTCACTTTTCATTCTTTTTACCAATTGTGGTAAGTAATTTTTATTCTAGGTACATCGTCTTCACCTATAATTATTAATTAATGTATACACAAACTATTGTTAACATTTTAAAAGAGTAAGTATGGAGTTTCTTGCCCATTCTTCTACATACATAACTACCTTTTGGAAGGGGCAACTAGAATCAATTAACTATTTATGTAATTTTTGACGTTCAAAAGTGCATTTTACGTGCCTATTTGAAATAAATGATTTGACTTTGACTTTTGTACAACCAACCGCACAACAGTGGTGACACTTGCACTACGAAAATCACCCTTACTGCTACGATAAAGGTGCTGTCAATTTCAAATTATTACCACTGATGTGTAGTTGATCGTACATCATAATTATGAATTACATATCCAGCCGTTTCGGGTCGAGCTATATCGATGTAACAACAAAATTCCTAATTCAGTAGTAGTGTGTTGATTTTATTTTTATCCAGAGAAACTGCTTTGAGTCCATAGTTTGTGTCTTAGCTACTGTTGAACATCTTCATTTTGTAAAGATTCTTCAGCAGTAGACATCGAAATAACCTATCTCCTAATTGCACCATCCTTATTTGAACAAGAATCCGTCATCTTGGATGAATATGTGAAGTTAATTCCTAACCTCGAGACAGTTAATTATAATTTTCTTTATTCAAATAAATACATATAAATTATATTTTGAAATATTAGAATATAAAATAATAATAATAATTATAATCAACTACTTACATAGTTGTATAGGGCGCCACCATTGTAATAATATCATGACCTAAAAAGTAGACACATCTTATCATGAGGTGGATTTCCTCTGCTATTTCGTGCACCACTGTAAAACATTGTATATCTTATCTGTACTTAGCATATAATTGATACTTTTCTATGTTACCGATACCAATGCGTCCTACTAATTTAGGCCACTAGAATAATTTTGCAAAGAACTACTATGTAACAGAAAGGGAAAGAGACTAAAAGTTACATTACGAAAACATACTTAAGTATCTAAATAATGGCGAACGTAAAAACAATGTAAAATAAGTTATTTTTCAATGAACGGCAACTGTTACGATTCTGAGAATTTCAAAGGAGCGATACCTGAAAACTAATCCAAACATACCTCCAAAACAACTCGGTCACAATATCGAAATATTCATTTCCACTGGAGTAAACATTAAATATAAATAGGTACAACTACAATAAAACAGTGAAACTATCATTGCAAAAGTGATCAAAACACAATTGCTCGGAGTAAAGTTGCAAAAGATCGAAATAACGACAGACAAGTGTCCCAACGTGGGACTAATTAATTAAACAGATTGAAAATAATTTAAACACAGACATTCAAATCAGGATACAACCAGGCTGGTATTGAAGCATTTACCCATAGACCCATTCTTAACGATATCATGTCATGATACCTAGATGATGAAGAGATGAACAAGCAGCAGTATCCGATTTTACTGCCATCATAAATTTTCTAGTAAAACTAACTTCCCATAATGTGGTTGAAAGAACTAACACATTAGCTAATGAGCCTAACTATTTCCTCAAAACGAAGGAAACCTTGACAATATGGTTTAAAAAAGTCGGATGTATATTGTCTTCCTTGCCAGCTGTTTACCTATAACAGCTTAGGATACAAAAGATGGTTTAGTCACGTCCATATCTAAAACCGTTAAAACAATTTTCTTGTCACGGGTCAGTGATCAGCTCTTCAACTTCAATGCTCACAATCATAAACATCTTTCAACACTAGACCTATCTTCTGATTGCAAACCAACCGAAGGCAAGTCATCAGTTGATGGTAACTAGTTACAAATCAATCAAGTGATCAGCTGATGGTCTTCATTGAAGCGTCATGGTGCGAATTGGTTTTCGCAACTTGGGTCAGTGTTTGTACAAGCTCCAGTGCACAGCGAGTAACGTCATTCTGAGATGGACAATTTTTTTTTCCAGATTATTAGGTCTTATAAGGTATTGAATTGCGTGGTCTATGTTATGGCAGCTACTGTTTGCATCAATATTCCAAGGCATAATTTTAGTACATAAACTTATAAATTTTAAGATTTATTCCATCATTAATCACCAATCTTTACAATTTTTCTCGACGTAGTTTTTTATAATTTATCAAAGTGTTATAAAATTTAGGTCCACTCTTAACAACGTGTCTGTTAACGTTTGTTTCGATTTTCCTACGTAACACACTAGTTATAAAAGTAATTTTTATAACAAAAGATTAATTTGTATGATGGTTTGAACAATTATGTTATCACCAAAAAAAGATATCGTCGTTAATCTTGTGGTTTTTAATGTAGGAAGTCATATAGTGCACTCATGTAAACGTTTTTTGAGTCATTCGTTTATAACGCTTTGTGCTGAAGACCCATTAAATATTGTCAGTTTGAATCATCTTCATGTTAAATGGTTACAAACCTTTAAAAACTTGAATTAAATCACTTAATCAAGATTGATGTAAATCTCAAAGTTGTTTAACGTAATTGCTAACTTATTTTCTGTACTACTTACCTACATGAAATATTTTAAATACAATATATTAACTACAGATAGGTAGTACGTGACCTGCATATTGTATGAAACAAGAATACAAATAACCTCATAAAAATGTTTCTCGGATAAGAACAATATGCACCTCAAGTCATAACATTACTTTTCAATGTTCAAATAAGGGAAAAAGTCGTGACTTTACATAAAAATCGAACAATATTGTTCCACTATTCCAGTATAGAGTAGGTACGAACTGTAGGAAGTTAGATAATTGGATCGAATCCGAACAAACGCATATCCGATCGCGTGCAAGCAATGCTTCGTCCAATGTCGTCTACAACCGCACCGGTATTACGGCGTCATATAACGGTCTAAGAGCCAGCCACCATGTTATTTACATCTTTATATGTAGGAAGATTTGGAAGAGTTTTCTGTCATTCGTGGATCATTGGCAGTCGTTATGGGTCGTCAGAAGTCAGAAAAACTGACAACCAGTCTTATCAATGGGTACCCAGTTACTGAGTTATGGAGGTCGGATAGGTAGTCGCTCCATGTAAAATACTGGTATTCAGCTGCATCCGGTAAAACTGGTTGATTGATACGAGTATGTAGGAAGATTTTATAAAAAAGCTTTCCAGTTCACGAAATCATCTAAGGTGTATCCTATTCATACACAAAATATTTTAAGAGATACATATTTTAAGAGGTGGTAAACAAGCATTTTCAAGAAACGATTTTTTTTTAAATCTATGTATATTATTTAAAAAAACAAAAAAAAATAAAATGATAAGATGATTAATCATCAAAAGGCACCGCGTCCGGGCGGGTCATTCATAGAATAATTTTATGAAGTAAAGGTTTTTTGCAAAATGTCTCAAGCAATTTTAAAATTATAATAATTACGTAAAAATAAAAAATCTATATCTATACTCTATACTAATATATAAAGCTGAAGAGTTTGTTTGTTTGTTTGTTTGTTTGAACGCGCTAATCTCAGGAACTACTGGTTGGAATTGAATTTTTTTTTTTGTGTTGGATAGTCCATTTATTGAGAAATATTATAGGCTATATAACATCACGCTACAACCAAAAGGAGCGGAGCATAAATGAAAAATGTTGCAAAAACGGGAAAAATTATTCCTTTTTGAGAGCTTCCGTTGCGTGCGCTGCGTAAACGGTTTAAGTTACGCAAATATCATGTATCATGAAATTGTTCCTCTTTAAATGTTCTAAAAAAAAATCCGCGACAGCATATGTCCATCTTTTAAGATTGACCCACTATAACCTTTTTTGTGGTAATATTTTTTTTTCGAAATTAATGCATTATTTGCGAAGGAGTTTTCATAAACATGGTATTAATCCTTATCCAAATAAATACGTTATTCATCACAAGTATTTAATTTTGAACAAAGTTGCCTTTACATCATTTAATTTCAATGAATATCTTAGGAGATATAACTGTTTTATAATAACTCCGCAGCAAAATAATGATCAACTCTGCGAGGTAGTCTATTCTAAAGCCGAATAGTTAGTTTTTAGGGTTCCGTACCCTAAGGGCAAAATGGGACACTATTACTAAAACTCCACTGTCCGTCTGTCTGTCTGTCTGTCTGTCCGTCTGTCACCAGGCTGTATCTCATGAACCGTGATAGTTAGACAGTTGAAATTTTCACAGATGTTGTATTTCTGTTGCCGCTATAACAACAAATACTAAAAAACAGTAAAAAAAATATTTAAGGGGGGCTCCCATACAAGGGACATGATTTTTTTGCCGTTTTTTTGCTCCGCCCGCGTGGATGTCGGTTATCGCGTAAAAAAGTAGCCTATGTCCTTCTCTATATCCCAGGCTATATTCCTGCCAAATTTCATGTCGATCGGTTTAGCGGTTTAGGCGTGAAAACGTAACATACAGACAGACAGATAGACAGACAGACAGATAGACAGACAGACAGAGTTACTTTCACATTTATAATATTAGTAAGGATTAGTAAGGATAAGGATTTGTATGGATGGTACGGAACCCTTCGTGCGCGAGTCCGACTCGCACTTGGCCGGTTTTTTGTTTTTTGAACGCGCTAATCTCTGGAACTGCGAGTTGGATTTGAAAAAATCTTTTTGCATTTTACAGCCCAATTCTTGAGGAAGAATTACATGCCTATTAACTAGGAGACTAGGACATAATATTTTTTTTATGATTTTTTTTTCGAAAACGAAGTGAAAGCACGAGCAGGCAATGTGTTGCGACGGGGTGGGTCGGGGTACAAGAAATTTAACGCGGACGAAGTCGCGGGCAGAAGCTAGTATTAGATAAAGATATTGTTTTCGTTGAAATGGCTTTTTTACCACCTATAGATGTTTCTCTTCAAATATTTCTTGTATGAATAGTTACACCTTATATATGAAAAAGGTGACTTGGACGCTTACCGCTATGTTAGGGCTGTTTCGACGCCATGCGATAAAGTGCCTGGAAAGTGGAAACACTTGGAACAGGTCGTTGTCTAACAGAGAGACTGTATGGGCTAGAAAAAAGACACCAATATGTGTGCAAGGTTTACTACGGAAAGATATGCTGATAATGATAAAATTACCGGTAGAAATCGAACAATACCATCTTAGGTTATTCAATCAATCAATTATAAAACTAGTACTATTGAACTGTTAGAAATGCGGTATCATAATTTGTAGGTTGTTAAAGTCTTCAGTAATAATAAATAAGAGGTTGCTTCTTCGTTCTTCAAAACCATAGGTACAGTAGATACATATACATAGAATATGTATCTTATACGAGTATTATTGAAAAGCAGGCCCAAATGTACAATTCCATACAAAACAAAAACACGTGATTGTATAGCGGTCACTGGTTCTTAGCTCATAGAATCGAGTGCTATTATGTCATAACGTTCCACTTGCAGTGTGTTGTCCCAATTGGCGTGCAAACCGTTTTTGTCTATTTTGTGTTGCAGGTCGCTTGGATCGGATTCGAAAGGTCTGGCGGTGTAGTCTGTACCATCTTTTGAAGACTGTTTATACGTTCTAGTTTTTGGTATCATTCAATGCGTTCTGGCTTTTTCAGTTTTAGAGGCAGTTTAATTATTAGATGTTAGGTGCCAGTTTCTGTATTGGCTTTTTCAAGACATTACTGTTACTCTTGGTTACTCATGTTTACATTTTATATTTTATCTTCCTTAGTTTCTCCTCAATTTATAATTCTTCATCTCAGTTTTATCGTTGCGTCGTCTTGCTTGCGTTTCAGACGACGTGCACGTCGACGATAAACCAATACCAATCGGATCATGTAGAAAAAATATCGTTGCTGTTATGGAGCAACAAATATTACAATATCATGTACCAAGATAACACTAATAAATAAAATAAAAAAGTAAATACCACTCTAATTAAACTGTTAATCCAAGTTTGTCAGAAATCACTCAAAAAAGCTGCTGCGTTTACCTTACATTACGAAACAATGTGGGAGCGTGGTGCGAAAATATTGCAACGCTGCAAGGTTTCTCCGCGTGGGAGGGTGAAGTCATTTCTTATCGATAACTTTCCCTTTAGCTCAGTATTGTCTGGCTTACTAGCCTTAGCCTTAATTTTCTGAGCCTTTTTGGTGCAAATCTTCGACATTTTCTTTATACGGAATTCTCTGGAAATTTTAGGAGGATGTGCATAAAAAAGGACTAATATTACTACAGCTTGCTACTTTGAAAATGACGTTATTCTTAGTACGGATTACGAAGACATATGGCCAATATCCGGTGGTGAATCCTAAGCCCTACCAGCTGTGGCAGGGCCTTTTAAGTTAGTCACACTTAAAAATAATAGTTGATGGCAAATGCCTTAAATAATGACAACTATTAAGTACTGGCATTATGCGTATAAGCCTGCAGTTGTTTATGTGAATAGCCTCTTACTAACAATTAACACCTAAGCTATGCTCGCGTGGGAAGCTCTTTTGTTTTTGTTTAATCACTTACTACATGACTGTTATTTACATAATACTAACTGCATAGCAGTAAACATAGCTTTAAAATTGTTCATGAGCCTTAGTAAATACGAAAATAATTTTGGACTCTCTGTTTACTATGCAAATGTGAAAATTAGCATCAGCTTCATTACAATAATTTAAAATATATAGTTCCCATCAAAAAGAACCTCAGCTTCCAAGTTCTCGGTCCAGCCGATCGTGACCTCCAAATTCGCGCCATTGCAATCGCCCGCCATATTTGTCGCAATCACCATTTTCCACGTTTTCGCGCCAAATTACGTTCCGTTCGATCGCTCCATTGACTTCAGTAAGAAACAGCGAAAACCACAATTATGGATAGTAAAGTTTTCCAAAAGAAACCTCAAGTTCATGATAAATGTAATATAATCGTAATTCTGTTGAAAACATTTTGTGGGTGTTTAAAAATGGCGGTAGTTCAATGACTGGAAAGTGCAAAAGGGCCCATGAATAAGCAGTTTTTGTTTATTTTCTATCATTAAGTATTATGTTTTCTCTTATTGGTATTTGCCAATATTGCAACATTGCTGTTATTATAGAACAACAGAGTATGAAATTATATTGTTTATTTTTTGCCGGTCTACGAATACATTACTTAGGTAGGTATCTACCTATGATAATTCTCGTAGTGCTTACGTTCTTCCAGAATATTAACTACACGTGTTGCAGGTTTTATCATTTTTTTCAGTTTAATAATTAGTTGAAGGAAGTCGTCTTGAATCTCAGTTAATTCACAAAGCAAGTCAGTTGTAGAGCCCACCTTATTTCTCAAGCTGAATCCATCTCGGTGTGTGTGTTTACATAAAATATATCGTGCTTGCTTCAAATATTAATTCTAGCATCTTCCTAATAATTTCCATAACTGCCTACTAGTTAAGTGCATCTATGTTTCTCGTATCGTGAACTCGCTAAACACGTTTCCATCGTATTTGCAAGCGTAATTGCATAGTGCTCGCATTTACAACATATTATGTAAACCAGGACTGAAGAAGCTACAGCCTCCTTGGCACACTTGCGTTCTATTGTACATAAATACTATCCACGGTGTTGTTGTTATCAGATTTTACTAAGATATTATTTATAGGTTGTTAAAATATTTCTCATTTGCCTGTAAGTGTTCGATTTATTAGGTCTTTTGAGCAATTTGATATACACTAGACTTATAGGAAATAACTGAAATTAGTAATAACCAAAAAATTTATGGTCCTTATTCAGAAACAATAAAGATTTCCAATGTGATGTTATTTCGGGGAAATAAGTCATTGTCAGCGTTTTTTTATTACGGAAACAGGATCGTTCTGGAGGTAAAAACTTGTTATTCCAGAACCAAAAATAATATAGGAACATAACCTCGCGTGTAAAAGTAAAAAGTAAACAATTCTAATTAATTAGTGAACCATATCCTAACTAGATAAGAAAATAATGAGTGCATTGTACATATTAAACTAAAACACAGGCGAACGGAAATGTCCTGTACCTAGACTTAATACCCGGAATTAACAACATCATAGTTAACCGGAAGCTGACGTAACAGGCTCATAACAAGACCATAGACAGTAACACACGGCTTATCTTTGGAGGGAAAGCGCTGGGCTTATACTTATGATTCGTGCTATGGTATGATGTATGACGCAATGAAGATGGGTTTTAAATCGAAAGTTTGGATAAAAAGTAATGTTGTGGATAAAATATATGTTTCTACAATAGGCTTTATAGACATTAAACAATAAGTTACAAAGTAAAGAAGAATATAAAGACGATAAGGGCATATTTAAAATTACTGACAATGCGTTAAAGGTAAAAAAAATACAAAATTATAATTTTTCACAACATCTATACTCAATATATTTATCTAAAACTAGGTACGAGAAAAACTTGTACAATTGTTGAATTATCGGAAGGCCGCCTGTCGGTTTTATTAAATAGGCCCCTGGTAAACGAAGAAGTGAAGGTTAAATGGAACTTTAACCATATAAATTACTATGTTCAGCAAAGTCTGATAAGATCGGAAGCCTACCTCAACAGAGTTGTTAAAGGGTTGTCAACACTATTAAATTTCACTCAGTAATTTTCCAGATTGGACATAGGTACCTACAGATGGCCAGCAAAAAATTCTTTGAAGTGAACCAAAGCTGTCACGAACTTGTGTTTGTGGCTAGACTGTATGACTCATCAATTCATCGTGAGACCAAAGATTTTTATCACAACGCTTGTTCTGTGTTACTGTATGTGCAGAGTTGTAACTGGTACGAATCTAATGCTATGCTATAATATTATAGAAAAAATAATATTTTATAGTAATGGAGAGAAAGAAAAAAAAAATTGTTTAGTCACAAGACGTGCTTATAAAAAAAGACAAGGTAGCTCAAAACAACCAATCCAAAATAAAATCAAAATCTGAAATCGCAACCAGGATTATATGATTATAATAATGTAGGTAGTAGTAGAACTTTGAATAACACAGTCGAATGACCATGTTCATCTGCCACTTGAAGCAGTTTGTACTGTTAGTAGGTACCTATGTAGGTAGCCAAGTTATATCCATCATTGCACGTTCAAGTACCTATTCAACCTGTACGATTGTCAATGCGTCTCCCGTACGAGTCTCCCGTCATCATAAATTAATGTCTGCCAACTACAAACAAAACGATAAAGAAATTCGTAATAAAAACTAATGTGTGTAATGGCCGGGTATTCCAGAGAATGGTGCCGATTCCCTTGTTCACAAACTAAACTAAATTTAAGTTCAGTGCATCTTTTTCTTTCTATTATTTCATTAAGAAAAGGACAGTAGATAAATTTTAGTTTAGTCCTGTCAAATTAATCAGCGCCTGTCACTAGTCCATACAAGTTTAGACGTGATTAAAAACTTGCCGACTAAAATTACGTCAATGTACGTCAAGCGCTAATTAATTTGACAGGACTAAACTAAAATTTATCTTCTGTCCTTTTCTTAATGAAATAGAAAGAAAAAGATGCACTAACATAAATTTAGTTTAGTTTGTGAACAAGGGAATCGGCACCATTGGTGCCGATTCTCTTGTCACAAAATTCTCTAAACTAGACTAAAAATCACCAAAATTTAGTTTATTCCTGTCAAACGACCATTTCCTATTCTGAAATTGACTAAAGTGACACAACTTAACTATATTTTAGTTTGACAGCTCTAAAATGGTACTGAGTTTTTAATTTAGTGAAAATGGCAATTTTGCTATTCTGAATTTGACGTTTTTAAACTAAAATTTAGATTTTCTAACTAAATCTGACTATTTTTAATCGCGATTAAAAAGGTGTGGAATAAAATTAGTTTTCATGAACTAAAATTCACACCAATCACCTCGACTTCTGGTGGAAAACCAGTACTGTATAGAAGGAGTATCTATTCATACACGAAATATTTTAAGATAAACATCTTTAGGTCGTAAAAAAGCCATATCAGCGATATTTTTTTTTAATCTAAGTGTTTTATATTTTTACATAATTATTATAATTCTAAAATTGCTTATGACATTTTGCGAAAAAAACATTAATTTACTTATTCTATGAATGACACGCCTCGACGCGGTGACGCCGAATGGTGCGGTGGGGTGGCGGTATGGGCGCGGTGAATTTTGATAATTAATAATCATATCAAGTAATTTTAAACTATTTAATTTTTTGAATAATATACTCACATAAAAAAAAATCATTTCCATGGCCTCTTTACCACCTATATAGGTGTACCACTTAAAATATTTCGTGTTTATCCCTATATATTTTTTTTCTTTTCTTTTGCTTATATCTCGAAAATGGTGTGTCCTATCGCAAAAATAATGAAAATTTCGACCCCCTTTTAGACACCCTTAAACCCCTATTACTCTAAATGCAGGTAATCTTTTTTTTTATTTTCCACACAAAAAGTGAAAAATTCCTTAAAAAACACGTCACGCTGCCCCCGCCATGCGCGCCTCCGGCTCTAAAAAAATCATGGGCAAACAAGTACAACATTACGAAGACAAAAGAAAAAAAAAATACCACGTGGAGTCACGATTGTCAATTTCGATTTAGTTGTGTCAAACTTATTTTTAAATTTAGAGAATTTTGTTTGCAGAATAGCTTTAAGATTCTCATAGCCAAAAGTAAGGAATTTTAGTGATAGTTTAGTTAGTTTAGTTCGGTGTACAAGAGAATCGGCACCATTGTCTGTTAAAAAGTTGGCTATTAACTAAAGATGTGATGTGAATAATACATAGAGGGGTTTATTTATAAACGCTGCTTAAAGTTAAGTAATGATTAGCGACTGTTTAATTAGCGACATTTTTGACGTTTGAGCGTCACTTAACTTTAAGCAACGTTTATGAATAAACCCCTTAATTTCAAGCATTCGTTGTTATGATTGATGGTACATTAAAAAGAAAATATAAAATTCCAGTCATCTCTTGGGTTTTTCTCGCCTTTTCGGGTCAGCCTACATATGTAGATGAAGCAGTGAATATATTTTATTCATGCAATGCTTCCAATAGCGACATTTTACGCCGCTACTGGAAGCATTGTAAAGTCTGTTTCTGCCGCTACATCACAACAAAAACAATATTTGAACAATATGCAGTTTAATGCACATTAATAAGTTTGTGACTAGTTTATAGGCCGATGTTGGTAGTACCTGTGCTATTACTTTTGCCTGCTCGGGAATCCCAGATGTCATCCTCAAGGCACATAATATAAAAGTTCCATAACTATGTCTATTGCTCCGTAAAGGAAAATATGTTACAAACATATAACAAATCCAATAAAATTCCTTTGAATTTATATTATCGCATTGTATGTTTTTCATCTCAAGCCTATCTTCCTAGATCAAGACAAACAACTTGAAACAGTGAAACATCACCAAGTAATTATATCAACCGTATGTATAAAAGATGAGTTCATGTTTTATTTAATAGGTATTTTCATTGTTTCATTAAAACTATGGAAGATAAAAAAAACGTGAGATAGAAACGTTTTGCTTAAAGCTTGTGCAGTTTTTATTATTTTCATGTTTAGATTCTCGAGTCATTTGTTTTTTTAAACATGTCGTTCTAATTGTTATCTTGAGTTGGTTATTATGAACTGATAATTTTAAATGGGTTAGGGTGTTTTATGAATGTAGCCCGATTCCTATAAAAGGTTTCTTTAGTGAAAATAAAAAGTTTGCAAAGCAAATACAAATTAATAAAGTTAAACAACCACATCAACAAATAAAAGAAACCAAATAATTATGGCCATGATAAACTGTAACCTAGCCTAAAGCGTACTTATGATGATAAGTAGGTCCCTGTCATAATTATATCACCTCAAAACGGACCCTTGATCCCTACGAAGGTTAATGAGGCACGATATGTATATTCTATAGGAAGTGGCGCATTCACGACTGTGACCAGTAGCTAGAAGCCAGTAGCACGACTAGCGTACGGATAGAGAAATTTTAGCTATAATTACCTTAATAATGACGTAGCATTAGACGCGACTTCCCTGTCGATGCGTTTAGGTGTACGCTTCCAATTATATCAGTTATTTGTATAGTGACGGAAAGTAATTGATTTCATGTCGGTTTCATAGGAAACTCTGCTTCTAAATATATTGGGAGGTTCACCATAGAACTCTCTCATTAACATTTCAATGTCCAGTTTTCAATGAGCAAATTGTTTAGGAACCCAAACCTGCCGGAAGCCGTTACAATTTTGTAGTAATATTATAATATAATAAATATTGAATATTGAATCTTATCTCCCAAACAATTTTTTTGAGAGACTTATTCTTCAAAGCGACCTAGCACGAACACAATTTGCCGGTATCATTAACCCATTCCGTCAGTGTACTCATTGTTTACTGTGTATGCCAAAACACGCTATTGGCATCTTCCGGGTCAAATACAATAAAATGCCATCATCACAGACAAGATCCCTAATCTAGAACAGTTCTAAATCGTGCTAACTTAGACCTCCTATAGCTCGTGATATAGGAAACGTGCTTGCTAGCTAAGTACACTACAAAAGTAAGTGTCGGGCGGTGCGCGGCGCAAGCGCATCCGTTATGCAAGGACAAGAGCTTCTAGGGCTGCTGTCCAATAAATTTAAAGAAATTGACACTTCTAGGCAGGCCGTTACTGGTCCATTATAAACCAATGACTAAGTAGAAGAACGACCGAAACTTAAAGACTAGTACTGCAGATAATGAAAATCTAGGAGCCGAGAGGTCGTTGTTAAAAGTAAATTGAAAATACCAAGTTATCTCGTGGTGTCCACATGAGAATGTGCGTTGCTGCTTGTACAATTTATTATTGTCTGTAAATTTCTTTAGACTTCGGAGAAGATACATTCAAGACACCCAATGATGTCACAATTAGATACAATAGAATTTTCTTTGTAGTGGATATTACTGCTGAAGCTTCTACCGCTGGGTAGTGTGAAATACTACATTATCAAAACAACAAACCATCAAACAAAATCAACCATCTCTAGAACAAAGCAAGATTTAATAAATATAAATATCAAATCTCTCTTATCAATTTTCTCACGCCTCTAAAGATACACCTATACAAACACTCATACAGTATTCATAATAGGTATTTATTAGTAAGGTAGGATCTCAAAACAAAATTCCTAGCTTACAGAGGTGGTGACCCCACGGAGGATCGCCTGCCGCACCTTTCCCGAGCTATTTGGAAAACTATTGAGGTTTTACACTATACTGCAGAACGATTGTGTAAGAGCAACATATTTTATTGTGCTGTATTAAACTGCAGTTTTGTGGAATGTTTGAGGTGGGGAAAGTAAGATGGGTAATAAAATTCCAACTTTTGAATTGTCTTGATTGAAAGTACGATGTAGGTATCGGGATTAACCAAGACTAGCCAAGACCACTTCCGACTTAACGTAGATAACGCTAAGGTTTATAGCCTGGAAAGTGCTAAGAAGAAAATACCAGTAACAACTCGGTAAAAAGGCCAAATGCCTTGCAGGGACTGGCAGAAGAGAGTGACTCTCAAATAGACAGCAAAATACATTCTGCAATTAATCCATCTGGTGATCATATCTAATGCAAGGCGACCGTTTAGTTCGCAGCTGTCAAGAGGAGAGGACCTATCCAATAATCAACTTATACGAGCAGTTATGAATGAATGGAAAGAAGTGTCATTAACATTCAAATAATCAACGACCATAAACAGTGGTGTGTGCATATTTACGACTACGTAAACGGTATTTAACAATGAACGCCCATTCATATACTCTATGAATAACAAGCGAGCGAAAATCACAACCATGGTCAAATCTGCCAGCAAAAAAATACAATACAATAATTCGGTCAAGACGACATACGAGTAATTTAACTGTACAATCAAACACCCATTGTAGGAGTCACACGGGTGAATGACCGATCAGATCTTGTCAAAAATGACGGATGACAATTGACCGACCCATTGTCTGATAGTTCCTAGGTTCTAACGGTGCTTAATCTGTGCTACATTTAAAACGGGACCAGATTGATAAAGGATAAGGTACCGTTAAGTACTTTGGATGGAACTAAATTGTGCATGACCTGGTAATTCGTATTGTGGTGTCCTCAGATGTATGATAGAAAGATAGATAGGTACATAATGATAGAACTGATTAGGTTGAATAACAGTGAATAAAAGGTGGCTTATCAGCGAGACCTAAATCTGTTTACCAGTGGTTTGAAGCAATTTATATAGGCATAAGATAGGCAATGAATTCGAATCGTTGGATGGCAATGGATGGGCAAGCCGATATAACATACGAGCAAGGGAAAGTGAAAAACTTCAAGCTGCAGGTTGCAACTATAGGTCGAAGAAAAACGATAGTAATCAAATAAAAGATGCTACGTATACATTTTCAACAGCTAAGTCCATGACAGGGTGTTTGCAGCATGTTGTTATAGCTAAATGGATAAACTATTAGGGATGGTGGCACAATGAGTACCTATTTTTATAGGTAATCCAATGAAACTAGACTTAACCATAGATGCATCGTGTACAATGTCTCTACCCATTTTCGTGTATGTATAGGTTTATTGTCAAACACGCTAACGGTAGGCCGTAGAATTGATGTGATGTCACTTACTATACCAAAAGTCTCTAATTCAGATAATTTATGTAAATAAAGGGGATAACACATAAAATTCATTTTTCTTTATGTACTGATTTAGAAACAATAATTAAAAATTTATCATAGGTACCGTAATTATTTTTATAGATCGGTTTAAAACAATTTTCTGGTGTTGTAGGTATGGTAACAATGCAGGAGATCCAAACATTTTCAATTTTTTTTACATCTTCAGCAACACAAATATTACAACTCTCATTCATAGATTCATATTGTAAATAGCATTATCTAGCCACATTTTGGATGAAAACGACTGTAAACTGTTCCGAGTGGAAATCGATTCTGGGAGGCCTACTTCTAGCAGTGGACTTATGTCCACTGCTAGACAGTACAGTACAGTGTGCTCAGTGTGTGTGTGTGTGAGGGTGTGTACAGTGTGTTTGGGACATAAAAAGGTAAGTTTTTACCAAATTTCGTGAAAAAAAAAAGTGATTTGTATAAATTTTGAGGTTATGTGAAAAAAGTGTAAATACAAAAGTTGCTGACCTTTTTATTACCTACAACTTTGCCATTTAACTTTTTTCCATAGGACTTGTAGTTTTGCCGGAAATCGAGATAAACCGTTTTTTACCCTTAAAACCTCACCCCCTTCCACTTCCCAGCCTCAGATCGCCCGTAAAAATTTTTCCTCTAATTTTTGTTATATTCTCTTCCTTTTCCAATGGGTTTCATACTACTATTTTTTTTTTTACTTTTTACCGTTTTCAAAGGCTTCAGCCCTGGTCTCACACGGCTACATATCAAGCTATACAGTGCCAATATAAGCTGATCTCGCATTGTACAGGATTTCCGTACAATAAGAGGTCAGCTTATACTGGAACGTAGTATAGCTTGATATGTAGCCGTGTCTACACGATTTAATATTGTTTAAAGATTGTAAAATCCGTTCCGATTCGATGCGATGCGAGCCGTTTGGTGGAAATTATCCTTTATTTAGGCTTGACCTGTGACTAAACGCGCGCGGGCCGAGCGAGCGTTGCGAGCGGTGCCGCGGTAGCGGCCGGTAAATATTACTTCCAAGTTTGATTTCTTACCAACTTATTCCGATTTGTTGACTGCCCAGTCATGATTTATTTATTTACCAATTTCAATATTCGTTATAAGCGTCTTACTGTGTGTGTTAACTTAGTTTACTGCTCAGTTTTTACTGCCGAACTTGTTAATAAATATACATTTTATAATTTTTAATTTACCAAAACTGCAATAAACAACTGCCGATTTAAATCAGTTCCAAATAAAAATATAGACGAACAAACTCGCAATCAGGACGATGGTTATATCATTCGAGGATCGTTTAAACTACGGGGTCAAGGGCCGAAACGCATATTCAACGATGACAATGAGAGATCGGTACCTAAAGATAGATGTAGAATTCATATAACTACTTGTTCTTTGTACACTTTGCAGATATGCGGCATGACGCTCAAATCCCAAGTTCCTATATTGCAAAGCAATTATATCCTCATCATTGTCTTTAACTTGGTTAGTATACCTACTCCTCGGATTCATTGTTCTGATTTCAAACTTAGTTGTGACTTTGTATCTGTATGAGATTTCGTAAGCCACTGTGATGTTACTAGTGACAATGCATCCATGCACTAGTTAAATAGGTACTTATATGATGAATTTTCACAACCGCATCTTCAGGTTTCGTGCTTGCGAAACACGGAAACTACCAAAGATATTCGTTCAGTGTATGTCATCGGCATTTTATTATTTTGAGAGCACAAATAATTAAAAAAATATACAAAGAGCTTCTTGTTCCCTTCCTGTATATAAAAGCATATTAACAATGTATATTAACAATAAAATAACGCATATTAACAATGGCTGTTGCAGTTATGCTTACTTTTACAAAACATTTTCTTGTTTTGTTTCGACTAACACAAGATTTTATGGTGGTCTGTGAAAAAAGAAATCCTGTATGGATAAAAAGACTGCAACAATAGAATTATAAGATGTATTTGTAGTTCTTAATCAAATAAGTCAAGTAGTTCACTGCTTAAGTGCCTACCTAAAAGTTGCAATAGAAATACTTAAATGTCAATGAATGCCGAGGAGCGGAGTTGCTATGTCGTAGTACCTGTTACTTTACTACGTATGTTACGTCTGCAATTTTATTCTGTTTGATAGCTTTCGATGACTAATCGTCTCATCGTAGTAAAGACTTTGTTCTTGCCATATTAAAGGCTCAAGCTATACAATTCCAGTTTAGGCTGATCTCGCATTGTATAGAATTTCCGTACAATGAGAGGTCAGCTTATACTGGATATGTACGGCTTGATTTGTGGCCGTGTGTACGAGTACGTAGGTGCGGCAATAAAATTGCAGGTCCCACCGAGATTTGAACTCGGATCGCTGGAATCAGAGTCCAGATTGCTAACCATTATACCATGGGACCACTTGCGATCAAATTAGGGTGTGGTATGAAGCACCCTAATTTGATCGAAAACAGGTAACCAACACAGGTTTTGTTTATGAGAAAACTTACAAATATACATAGGTAGGTACTACAACAATTACCAAGCCATTTCAGAAATATTAAATTCATGATAATTTAAGACTAGCTGCTACCCGCGGCTACGCCCGCGTGGCTTTTTCTGAAATAAGCCTAAGTTACTCCTTATCAGCACACTAGATATCTGCCAGTGAAACTCTAGTCAAAATCGGTCCAGCCATTTCGGAGATTAGCCGGGACAAACAGATAGACAGACAAAAAAATGGGGCAGTCTTTGAGGACTGCCGATAGAAGTGAAAACAAGTATAACTTGAAAGCGTTCGGTGACGATGATTTTTGTTCACCCAAAAAGTGCGCAACGCGCCTAAAGAAGTTTTCACTTCAAAAAGGAAAAGGTGCGTGGAAATAGGCTGTCATGGTATGTGGAGGAATGAGGGAATGTCGTCAGGAAAGTTTTGAGTATGAATGTGGATGGCTATAATAAGCTAATAGGGGAAGACCAAAGAAACGATGGATGGACTGTGTGAAAGACGATATAGCTAGTGACTGGAAGAAAAAGACAGGTTTCATCGACCCCAAATAAATTGGGATAAGGGCAGGAGAATGATGATGAATGATGATAGATTCTTGTGTGCACACAGGAAGCGTAGCGCGAAGCTTATGAGATCGTATGTGCCTCAAACTTATATGTAGTATTGACAGAAAATATCTGAATGTTTCCATGGATGGTTTGTGGAGTTTACAAGAGTAACCTAACCTAACGACATTTTATCACTGACAGAACAGCTGGGCTATTCCATAAAGCATAAAGATCTCACCGTGATAATTTATGTGAAGTAAGCTTGAAGTGAGCTGTCAATAGTGCGCACTGAGCTCACTTCACCTCATTATCACGGTGAGATTCATAAAGACTTCAGAAAGTCTGCAGTTAAAATGATGTGATAGGGCAACGGCGTGGTTTAAAAGAAGATGTATTGACAACATTTTTAAAGAGTATGCTTAGATGGTTTGGTCATGTTGAGAGGATGAATGAAAGGCGACTAACAAGAGGTATTTAGGCAGATGTGAGTGAAAACGCCGGGACGGGACGCCCTAGGAGAACATTAGTGACCTAATTGGTGATGTTCTTCAGAAAGGTCAGCTGTGTAGCACTCGCAACCGGCGTGCGTGTATGACCAGATGTTTGAATGTGGAAGAGGTAAAGGGAGTATGTAAGGAGCATAGCAGGTGGCGTTCTATAGTTTGTGCCTACCCCCATGGAAAGAAGCCGTGAGTTTATGTATGCATGTAGGTCTGCAGTTAAGAACTCTGGGTTTGCGGAATCCAGTAGCGGAGTAATTGCGTAACACACAGTAGCAATGGGTTTCATTTTGACAGTTCAACAACATTCATTGCGTTATTTACGTTGCTGAGCAGACAAATTTTTCGAACACATGAAGCAATGGATTAGCAATATCCTTCAAAATCATTCAGATTGTGATTGATAGTGTGTTACACAATTAGGTTATTTTCTCAACATCTCTGAGTCCCGAATCGAATTGAATGTGATTCTTGTAGGTAAGTACTAGGAAACTCAGCTGATTCCAAATCGGTTGTCTAAATAACTAGGTAGGCCTACACAATTACGTTAGATCGTGCGTTTGCGACTTCCGATATGAATGAATGCCACACAGGTAAAACTCAATACAGTAAAACGCGCTCTATTATTATGTTATACAAGATGTTTCGATTATACATTCGACGACAGATGTTTTGACCAGGCCATCATGACCTGCAAACGATTTACAATTAATCAATGACAGAGCTTCGGTCATTTTGGTCGGCATTACGTACAGACAGTGTTCTGTGTAGTGTGGTAATAATAAGTGGCAATGGCGAGGCTTGGAATTTCCTAGGGAAGTCGATGAAGAAATTGTTCAGTTCTATAACATACAATTACGTCAAAATTAATTTATCTACGCAGAAACAAAAATATTTCCTTTTCTTTATTGAATTTAACACCATCTGTTGTCAATTCAAAGCTAGGAATATGCGTTTTTTGTTTTGAATATGATGGTGTATTAAATACCTGTAGTATATCTATCCTGCCAGGGTTGCGGGTTTCTCCGAAAGGGATACCGTGGCCCTGGCACACAGGTGACTGAAGAAACACGGATGGGGCTTAGTCAGTAAAAGTCTGATACGCCCTCCCGCTCGCCCAGAGCGGGAGAAGTTATTTGACAATTATAATTATAAGGTAGTCAGCGATACACCTGTGTTACAAAAAAAAAAGCCACATGCTGTGGTAAAAAAGCCATAGCAGCGATTTTTTTTTAATGTCAATGTTTGTATTTTTATATCATTATTATAATTTTAAAATTGCGTAAGAAATTTTGCAAAAAACTTACCTATTTACTTATTCTATGAATGACTCGGCCGGACGCGGCGACGGTAGCGGCACAAGCGCGGTGCCTTTTGATAATTAATCATCATATCAATGTTTTTTTTTTTTTTTTTTAATAATGTACTCAGATTTAAAAAAAATCGTTTCTTTGGCTTCTATACCACCTATAATGATGATAATTTCCAAAATGTACCGTGTGATATATCAAATAAAAGGGCTTATTATAAGGATTTTAAAACTAATGAATATATAAAACAATAATAATAATTTAATTTAATTTGATATAATTTAATTTAATATCTATTTCATTTTTTATTTAATTATTTTTTATGATACCTAAACATAAAAAAAAACTTAAAAAAACTTGCCTGAAATAAATGATTTTTTTATTTTTATTTATATATACTTATATTTTTTTATAATTTTAAAATATACATCTACTTTTAAAGTTATTTAAGAAAATAGATGAAAAATGACCATTGCCTTATCTCCGAAACTATTGAACCTAAAATAAAAAAAAATAGAAATACAGAAAATATGTAGTTATTTTCTTATAGAATACAGGAAAACCTGTAAGAAGTCTATGGTCTTTAAATAACATGGTTAATCACTCAATATTCAAACTTAAATTTGCTGTTAGAATGCAACAGCAAATTAGCTAAAATGTAAAATTCATCTCAACTACGGAACCCTTCATTGTGCGTGGTCCGACAAGCACTTGGCTGGTTCTTTTTATATTTATTGCACAAAAAAATTTTTTTGCTTATTGCACTATTATCTCCCTACTAGCGAGTGCATCAGGGTGCTACGCTTAAACAATTTTCTTCATAGCGCGTAGCGCTATGCTACGCAACATGATTTTTAGGCAGAATTATGTTGTAAATCTACCTAACATTTATGCTATGAAATTATTTTTTGTGGGTATTTCGAAAATCAATTCTCGTAAATTGTTTCAAATTAATGATTTTTTTAATGATTTATTAACTTTTTTTTTTGTTAATTTGGTGGTAATTTTTGTTAAAGTTTCCTCTCTCCTACTTCTTTGCTGTGCCTGACAGGATCCATAATGTATGATGTATCTCATTAGGTACATTTTAAGTTAAAACCCTAAGTACCTACACATTATGATATGCCACAGAAGATTGATGTCCTATAATGAAAACTTAAAAAAAAATACGTATAACTCTCTCTTACTTAATCTTAATGTCAGTTTCAAATCAATGGAGACAAACGCAAAGTGGCTGTTAAGATTACCTACTTCTACGAATAAATTTAACCTATTTTTTTTTGTTTTTGATGGAATTGATGGAAGTCTTCTCGAATTTATGAATATTTCATAAACTAAAGAAAAAGTGTAGCTAGTTGTTTGATGAACAATAAATCCATTGTAGGTCTCTAAGTCATTTACGTGATTGAAGCCGAACGTTTAGATTTCATCAATAAAAATAGGAAGGTCCCTACCTAAAATATTATTTGCATAAAAATACTGTATAATAATTAAATGCTACAAAAAGCCATGTTAACAAGCTAAAAAAAAAAGAAAAAAGCTTACCTTATATTTCATTTTGAATAAAACTCGTCTTCTTTAAACAAAATCACAACACTAACAATGACAAAAAATAACAATCAAAATATTCTACGGTAAAAATAATATTTCTCGTTCATAAAATAAAAATGTAAATAAATATAATCGTCAAAGTTTGCGATCGCGAAATATTTTAGCGCGCAATTCGCGATATACCCGCGCATGCGTTCAGTGCGGCTGCGCGGTAATGGCTGCGCTTTACGAGACGCGACGGTTTTGCTTCCCGCTGTTGAAGTGCAACGACCACAGACTACAACTTCCCCGCCCCGATGCAATGAAGGTGAAGGTAAAAGGTGAGGTGCGAAATTGTTGCCGAAATGGCCAGTACTTACAACGCGTAAAGCCCAGTCGACCGATAATGCGTTTCACGCAGTTTTCACGGTTTAATATTGCAAATAAGTATTTATTGAGACAGTTAGTTACCCACAGCTTTTGGGCAATTAATATCGACAGCACGTAAATTTATTTGACTACCTTTTTACGATTTTATGTGCCAATGTGAAACAGCTACGAGGGTGAGTTCAGAACAGTTGTTAAATAAGTTGATTTGCAAATAGTAAGTCAAATAGGTACCCACATAAAATGCAAAC
This sequence comes from Dryobota labecula, assembly GCA_947523025.1. Lineage (NCBI taxonomy): Eukaryota > Metazoa > Arthropoda > Insecta > Lepidoptera > Noctuidae > Dryobota > Dryobota labecula. The sequence continues at coordinate 2,802,249 of OX383287.1, forward strand.
GATTCAATAAGTAAGTATGCAAAAAATTACCAGTGGTGCTAATCCATAATCTTTACATTTCAAAAATCTCTAATTTAGGTGATTTTGGGAACCCACATTAAGGATCCGTGCACGAAAAAAACTCTCTTTTGGCAATTTCTTATCTAATTGTAAGAAAACTTGAAATAATCGAAACATTAAGTCTGTGTAACTATAAAAGTACAGTTTTCATGGTGCTAAACCATTCGTGTCAGTCACAGCAGCTTTTAATAGTTTCATCATTTTTGTGCTCTCCAAAATATAGTTTATTTCGCCATTGATTTACATAATGAAGATATTGTATAAACATTAAATAAAATTTTGATTATATTTCAAGGAAAGCTGAAGACTAATTTGTGATTTTTAAATTTCTTGATATGATTTGCTAAATAATAGGAAAAATATATATTACTGACGAGGTTTAAAACAAAAAAAGGTTTTTTCAATATTATTTTTCTTCTATATTTTATATGGAAGTTGAAAAAAGTGGTTCCGCCACATGCAAGTAGACCATATAATGATGTCGATGATATTTTTTAATGTTCAAAATCAAAAGTAGTTTCTTGTAGAATGATGATCAAATGTCAGTCTTGCGTCATTTTTCGCAAAACTTGTTGCAAATATTAGTGATTTACCGTGAATACTTAATTTATTTGAAAAATTCCTTTCAGCCACATGCAAAACAAAGAACACGACTTTGCAAATCTCAAATAATTTTGTTTAAATTATGTTTCCCTTTCTCACAAATAATGAACAAAATTGATCAAAATCAGTCGATTTCGTGCACGGCCTCTTAAAGAGATTTTTTAAATGGCTCTCTTTGTTACAATTTATAATCAAAAAGCATACACCTACAGTAGTTACGCGGCGGTCTATGTAGGTATATGGCAAATGCCCCGCGATGTTCCCTTATTAATAAACGCAAACTAAGTAACTACTATTAACTTCCGGCATAGCTTGCGAGTGTATGGCTCAGTAATCCGGTTACTGTACCTACCTACTTATTTTAATCAAGAATGTATTATAGTTTTTATCTACGCCCTTGCTATAAATCCTCTATAAAAGTTTCTGAAACAGTTAGCTTATTGCCAACATTAAAACACCCAGTGTCTTAGTAACCATAATAGCATCCAAACGGGAGTTATAATGTTGTACTGAATTTCATAATGCAACTCCTTTGCTTTTACGAGGATGATGATCCCTTCCTTACTCATCTGTTTGATGAGTAAGGAAGGGATCATCATCCTCCCTTCCATTCTCACTACTCAATTCGTGGTATCTTTATGAATTTCAAAAAAAGAACATTGTCACGCACGCGCGTTTCACTATAGGTACGAGTACTATACCATAGCGTCGTATCCCGCCATTTCTGTTCGATATTAGTATTGCAAAAACTGTTTCAGAACCTTTTATAGAGGATTCATGTCATAATTAGGTATTAAAACACTCATGTGATAAACCCACATTCGTGTTTTGATACCCCTTAATATAAAACAGTTGCATAAATAACTATTAACGAAAAATACGAAAACACATTTTTTCAGATGCACCATCAGCCTGACTCGCCCAACAACTATCTGTAGATCAAGGCTCGTACAGACTAGTGCGATATCGCGGGCGCGACGCAACACTAGTAGCACAATTTCTTTATCGCTGCTTGTGGCGTCCGCGATATCGCGCGAGTCTGTACGAGCCTTCATACAAATATTTCTCCCGCGCGGGAATCGAGCCCGGTTCACGCGTACACGTAGCGCACCCGCCAATCGCTAAGCCACTACGCGGTAACATTTTTTGACATGGCAATTATTGCTCTGCTCAGTCGTCACGACAAACATTTTTTGTAATTCAATGAGAAAGCTAGGAAAGCGAACGTTTTAACTTTTAATTGCATAAATCCTAGCCAATACGATCCGATTTTTACTCCTAATTGGATTTATACCTAAGCGCATGGAATTAAGCGTAATCTATACTTCTTCTATACTATTCTTTTTTATTCTTTTTTTTAATTCCTATACTAATTTATTAAAGTGGAATAGTTCGTTTTTTTTTTGTTTGAACGCGCTAATCTCTGGAGCTCATAAGTAGTCGGATTTGAAAAATTCTTTTTGTATTTGGTAGCCCAATTGTAAAGGTTTTATTTTTATTAATTAACATTAGGCTGCGACCCTTAGGAGCCGAGCAGAAATAATAAAGTCAGAAAGAACGCTAAGCGAAAAAATAGTAGAAGCGGGGGTGGGCGATTCGACGCGACACGGTGGGTCAGGCGCCGAGGGAGTTTTATAAAAAAACGTTGGCTGTTAGTTTAGTATATTGTGTATCTTACGAATTCCACGCGAACGAAGTCACTCGCACAGAAAATCGCGGCGGTAGTCTCGCCGTGCCATCAAATTCAATAGAAACTCTATGAATCAATCTCCACACGGCGATATCATCGCGGCGATTATTTGAAGGCCCAGCGTGAATATCGCCGCGATTCTCTCGTCCGTGGAGATGGTGCCTAAGCATCTTCAGCGTGTAACAAATACACAAATGTTGAAATCAATACATCATTATCACTATACGAATACTATACGATACGAATTGCCCCCGCCGCATCTGCGGAGCGGATTTTCATACGGTTTTCACCAATGGGCGGAGTGATTAATGAAGAGGGTTTAGGTGTATAATTCATTAAGGTTTTGTGTACGATATTTTATGAAGCACTAAAAACCGTGCAAAGCAGGGGCGGGTCGCTAGTCCTTACTATCCTTACTAATATTATAAATGTGAAAGTAACTCTGTCTGTATGTCTGTCTGTATGTTACGTTTTCACGCCTAAACCGCTGAACCGATCGTCATGAAATTTGGCAGAGATATAGCCTGGGATATGGAGGACATAGGCTACTTTTTTACGCGATAACCGACATAAACGCGGGCGGAACCGCGGGAAAAAGCTAGTAATTCATATTTTAATAGTGTATTGATAGGGTAACAATTATAGTAGATTGTTGCATCGTGCGCAAAGTGAGTTATCAATGCAGGAGTGCTATGTTGGTGCCCGAGCGCACTAAATTAACACGAGTCTATATTTAATTACTTACCCACTTTAGAAGGTGCGTAATCTACTTTTCTTTCAACTACCAATTTACCTATCGTGATAAAATATACCTGCTCAAAACAAAAACTCAAGTTAATGAAAACAAAGTTTTCATAAGCTTTTAAATATTTATCCCGCGACTTTTGCGGCATAAGGTTATTAAGACGAAGTTCTTCGAGCGTGCATTTTTGTTCTAGAGGTGGCAGCTGGGCGCGAGTAAATTGTGCCGTGAATTACGTTAATTTTGGGTTGAAAATTATATGTTTTACGATATTAACAATGTTAAACCCGACGGACATTACATCATCATAGACGTTTATTTTGGTGTGATTTTCAATTCATAATGTGGTAAAATATTGAAGTAAAATTATTTTAATCTAGAAAATAAGGGTTTGTTTGCATTTTTTTTCTATCGAGCGAACTTTATCCAATTATATAACAAGTACCCGACGCACCTACAGAAAGGTCTCAAAAGCAACATATAATTTTTTCACGTGTTTAATCATTACCGTTTCTAAATAAAATGAAATTAAAATTACATTTCTTAGAGGTTAACTTGAAGAACCTCGCCTTAACAATTTCATTTGCAGCTGTTTATATACTTTCTGGAATTGAATTGCTATCGATGTAAATTTTCATGTTTTTAAACTTTTCTTTCTAAATATGAAGTATCAAAGTTTTACAATGGTAGAAAATGCGCGCCATTTGTTTTTTTTTTTGTTTTCACCAAATCGGTTATAATCAGCCGATTTTTATTTTCAGCCAGTATCTTTTCGATCTAATGCATACATTTTATATTAAACTTAATGGGTGACATTAAACCTGTGTATTAAACCTGTGTGTTAATTTATATTTAAATAAAAATTAAAACATTAATGAAAAACTGTGCAACCATGAGATTTCATATAACATTTCTGCACTGTTTTGGTTCTGAGCAAAAATACGTTGTGATCGGTTTTGTAGTGATTAATGATAACATTAATACGTAGTTGAAAGAAAAAATCTGTTTATATGTGTGTACATAAATTGTTAAATAAATAAATAAAAAAAGACGTGTGGCACTCGGGGACTGCCGCGGTAAAGCTATTGCATAGCATTTTGTATCAACTTATGCAATTATAATTATTTATTTATTTTATTTATGCAGTATTTCTTTTTCTTTGATATTAATTCAAGTTACACTTTTTGAGCGTGGTGACCGATAAGAAAACAAATTTTTCTTTTATTAAATAAACAAAGAGTATATAATATTAAGAGACGGGAGTCCCATAAATAAAAATGAAAAACGTCGCTTGTATGAAACGTGAGCTAATAATGAATACCAACATAACAGAAATGACACGGACTGCAGACATGACATAAAGCTGCCAACATAATAACAAGATAGGGATGTACTACTACTCACTCGTAATTTTTATCGATATGTTGCTGTAAAAAATTTCGGGTTTTAGGATCCTGACATTTTTACGGTTTCATTCTTAATAAATTTAAGGCAAAGGTCACTTAGGCCAACGGTAACTTTCGATTTGAACTAAGGTTACGTGGTAATTTTCTTATAAAAAGAAACCAGCTACGGCTGTGATTCCACGTTGGCGTAAGCGGGGTTCAGGGACAAATCCCATTGTATAGTCTAGATCTTATCCGAGGTAAACTTGACTATAAGATGAGATTTGCTGTGATGATAATAAAATAAAACAAAACTTTGGACTTAAGTTTTTTAATAATAATTAGAACACCTTTTCCTTTCTATTGATCATTCAATTGGCAATGGTTCAGCAGTTGATGTTGAAGGTACTGAAATGTAGAAAACACGTTGCTTATTAACTGACACATGAACAAGTGAATTCAAATTTAATTCTAATCTTGAATAGTTACTTGGGCTTAGTCTCATTCTTTTTATCACATTTTCATTTGAAAAAGGGTCTGTAATAGACAAAAAAGTATCTGTAATATTTACAATTGATACATTCAATACAGTTAATCAAATAGTAAAGTGAATTTAATAAGTTTAAAATAAACATAAACCTTACCCGCAATAGAACATATTTTCCTGTCTTTTGAACATTCTACTGGCAATGGTTCAGCAGTTGATGTTGAAGGTACTGCAATAAAAACAAAATGTAGTCATTCACTTCTAATTCCAAAAACAATGAAGGGTATCGTAGTTGGGATGAATTAATCCCAAGAACCGAATTAACATTGTAGTTGAAAAACATGTTTCCCCATACTTTCCAACTGCATAATAATAATGTAAGTACACACAATATTGAGTAATTTACCATGTTATTTTAAGACCATAGACTTCTTAAAGGTTTTGCTGTAATCTTTAAGTATATGTAGAACTGTACACTGTATTTTTTTTAATGTTAGGATCAGCAGTTTCGGAGATAAGGGGGGGAAATGGTAAATTTTCATCTATTTTCTTTTTTTTTAATGTTAGGATCAGCAGTTTCGGAGATAAGGGGGGAAATGGTAAATTTTCATCTATTTTCTTTAATAATTTTCATTAAAAATGTAAAATGAAATGAAAGGACTTGTCAAGAGGATTTTTTTTTAAATAATTTTAAAAAAAGTTCACTTGTCAAGTCCTTTCATTTCATATGTCACATGATACATTTTGCATGTGTACCAAAATGCAACTTAATCGGTCCAGTAGATGAAGGTACATAAGGGTTCCGTTTTTTCATTCGGACGTACAGTACCCAAAAAAAAATAAAACTTACTAGATGTACCAGTCCAAGAATCGCAGTAGTCGAAGTAGAAGATAACTCTGCAAAATATAATTGAACATGAGTTACTAAAGTAATCGGAAAGGGTGAGTTAGGATGAATTACGACTGGAAAATAAAGTCTTACCTGTTTGCTCACTTTTGAAGATGTGTAGTGGAAATCCAACGAACAGCTCATCTGCCATTGGTTCTGCAATAAGTTCTACAGACGGAGTAGCATTTTTTCTTAGTTGTGTCTTCTTTTTATTGAAATCGTTTGGTAGAAAATGACTGCCACAAATATGTTCCAATTGATGTAGCTTTTCAATGGGTACATACACCAAGTCTTCTTTCCCGTAACTTTAACCCATTTTTTACATCTAGCTGGAACATTTTATTACATTATTATGATTATAATAGTAGTGTATTTAAACTTATATCTTTGTTATTTTGGTTTTGCAGTATTAATAGAATAACAGAGAAAATTAAATGAAATAGGAATAATATAATAACAAAAATATCGACAGTCGATAAAAAAGTAACATGCGTCAAGCACTAGCATATTGATAGGTTACTTTGTAATTTTGTAAATTTTGGACTTTAAATCAAGTAATTTATTTTCTGTAAGAGCTTATCAATGTTTTTTAACATAACAATTGAAAATATATGCTTACCTATCTTCATTCAAAGGAAATTTGGCTATGAAGATTCGCATTTGACCATCTGACCGGCCGGATCTTATAACATATATTTCACACGTTTTGTAATGCATTGCAACTTAAATTACGTCACACGTACATACATAAATACAACAATAACTCTAATTTACGATAAATATCCACAAAACACAGAATAAAAACAAAAACAGCGCTTTGTTGACAAAGTTCTTGACAACAAACAACTAACAAGTCAAGAATATGGCGGCCGGTAGCTATAGCGGCTGAGTAGCGTAGTGCGATAGAGTCGAATAGATGTTAAAGCGAGACAGCGATAGCGTGAGGTTTTTTCGTTACGGAATTTCTGGATTCGGTCCCCGCGCTCAAGGCCCGCGATAGAAGCTATGCAATAGCTTAAAACCCGGCAACACTTATCATGGCTAACTAGGGCATGCTAGCGTTTAAGGGGAAAGCTAAAGCTTCCCCCTTAAACTCAGCTTAGAATGGAATGCAACTTCCTAAGATAGAATTTGAGGGCAGTCAAATGTAATGATTTCATGAAATAGTCATTCAATAATTAAGGTTACTTGGTCTTAGACAGTTGTATTGATGATATAAATGATTATAATTCTGTAAATACATACTTGTTAGTTGTAACGGTCTCGAATCATATTTTAATGAACATATAATATGTATATACAACTTAACCTGCAAATAGCAAAAGACGTAAGATAATTTTAAATTCGCGGGCTACCCTGGCGCTGGCACTCATTTTGACATTACTTTCGTCGTCGAAAGACCGATGTTGCAAGTTAATAAAAACAAAATATTTTTATGATAGCAACATTGGCTTGAAATTCCGTTTCATTCGACAGATGTTACGCATGGAATTAGTATGTACGGTTGCCAGCACAGACTACAATAGTATATGGTTGCCAGCACATCAAGTTACCATAATCTGACAAATTTCTCCAAATGATTTTTTGAATTATTATTTATGTTATTTATTTTATTAATATTTGTTTTTTTAATTATCTTTTTTTATTTTTTTATTCATTTTTTTTTTATGTACGCCAGCAGGTCAAGCTACCCGAAACTGTCAAATTTTTGCAATCAGCCTTGAACCTTATACTGTAGTGATAAAGTTGAAAATCTATTAAAGAAAATTGACAGATTGTAGTAGCTTGATGTGCTGGCGTCTGTACTCTGTGGTATAAATCACAGACTATATAGAGAACACGTTATATATTATGTATGTCTGACTATTGTAGTCTGTGGTTATAATATAGTCTGTGTCTGTGGTAATGTGGTTCTGTAATACTATATGGTCTGTGGGTTCTGTGTTAAAGATTGTGTTGGTGCACAGACTACTTAGAGATACTACGTATGTTGGTTGCAGAGTCCTGTGAAAGAGTCTAATAATAATATGGGGATGGTTGTTTTCTTGCGTTTGTGAATTAAAAATAATCGGAAAAAAGTTTTTGGGTGTAATTGTGATATTATTTTTATAACTTCTAAATAAATTCTTCATAGACGATGATAGAATTCATGCTTGATCATTGGTAAGCTTATTCATTATTATTACTTTACTTTTACCGGTTTCAGTTCCGCCTTCAAAGAGTTACCCATTAAAGACTAGCAACTAATATAGCAATCTAAGTAGTCGTCTCCAAATTATTTCCTATAGGTGACTTATTCTTTTTATTCAGAAGTTGCATAAATATGCAGATTTCCTGTGACAAGAGGTTGATGGTGGCTTACAATATATTTGTAATGGGCCGTTCTTCCTGACCTTTCATCAGAAAGAGAGAGGAGGGTCATTTTGGAAGAACTCCAATAGAGCTCTTCGAATATTATGGTTGTACTACCAGATTTAGGAATGGTTCCACCACCCAACGATGTACCTAAATTTAAATCCAGATTTTTGGAAAGGCTATAAACATGAAAACGAAAATGATTTTCCTAAGTCAGGAGAAACAATAAGTAGATGTGTTGGAGCTGACTGTACACACGGCTACATAACAAGCTATACATTTTCAGTATAACCACACCTGTCAATGTATGGAAATCCTATACAATGCGAGATCACCTTATACTGGAAAATTGTAGCTTCAACAACAATACACAATATACGTGTACAATGTTATTTATAGAAAATTGACACTCTAAAGTATTTTAGTACTATTTTTTTAAATAAAATCAACTAAACAAATCAAATTAAAAAAACCGGCCAAGTGCGAGTCGGACTCGCGTACGAAGGGTTCCGTACCATTATCTATAAAAACGGTTAAAAAATCATGTCTGTTGTATGGGAGCCCCCTTAAATATTTATTTAACTGTTTTTTAGTATTTGTTTTTATAGCGGCAACAGAAATAGATCATCTGTGAAAATTTCAACTGTCTAACTATCACGTTTCATGAGATACAGCCTGGTTACAGACGGACTGACAGCGGAGCCTTAGTAATAGGGTCCCGTTTTACCCTTTGGGTACAGAACCCTAAAAATGCTTCAGTTGCTTGTGTATCTAAAATAGCAGAAGATCGACTTTTGTTTGCTCCTTTTGTCCTAGCGTTGCCGTTTGGTAACAGTCCAAAACTCGAACTAGAGTTCTTTAGTTTTTTAACCTTTTGACCGCCAGAGCGTAAACGAATCTGTGGCATGATTCAACGCAAATACCTACAAAAAAAAAAAATTGTGATCCAATATCGATAACCAAGTCATTGCTTTTCATCCCCTGTTTCTCGTAAAATCACTATTTAATGTAATTTGACTCTATTCTTCTTTTCTTAGCCGATGGTGGCTTGTTAGACAGGTTTTCATTTGTCGGCTATACCCGACCATGGCGGTCAAAAGGTTAACAACAGATGCTGTTAGTAATAATTATGTACCACCCAACATGCACATTTGAGAGAATACCAAACATTCGATGCCACCAGCAGTCAAGACACTTCCTGAACATGTAGGGGTTTATTTATAAACATTGCTTAAAGTTAAGTAATGATTAGTGACTGTTCAACCATACATTTTTGACATTTGAATGTCACTTAACTTTAAGCAACGTTTATAAATAAACCCCATAATGTTGCTGTTTAACTGTAAAAAATGCCTCCAAAACAAGTTTTTTTTAGGAATGACAATTTTGCCGATTCCGATTCAGAAACCTATTTCGTAAAAGAGGAAGACATAGATCGCTGTGCCACAGAGAGGATACTTAGAAACCAGTTTAGGAACCCCCTGTGGTCCAGCGACTCAGAAGATGATCACCCGCCTAACAAAATAAACTGGAATGAAATCTTCAAGTCTAAACAGGTACCTAAGTTTATTTTAATATAGCCAAGTTTTGTGCCTGTAGAACAAGCAGCAGTTAACTTATTTGCTAAATTTAGAAAGGGCTGAATTTATTTAGTTCAGGTATAATACTTCAAACCAACCATGCAACTTAGAGCTGGTCATCTAGTGTCACACTTTTTTTAAAATCCTCAATCAATGGGCAATCTCTTGGCCTTTATCTCACCTGATGGTAAGTGATGATAAGGCCAAAGCTGAAAGGAAGCTTCAACCGAAATCCTCAACTACAGAGGAACTGGCTTTCTTCTTACCTCTGACTACCGAAACACATCAAATGCTGTTAAGTAACATTTTTGTTATGGCAACAGACTTAGATAAGAAGGTAGCTAGCCAGGATGTTTGTTCCCAGTTGTTCTACTAAACAGTTCTATGGTAGAATTAATGTGTTTTTTTTCTCAATAGTCCTACAATATTAGGTGTTACAAAATAGTAGAACTAATGGAAACTAATTTCCCACTTGTACTACTTGTGACACTAAATTTAAAAACACCATGTTCTTTTTCAGCCACAAAAATTTAAATATTTTGTGCCATGTCTCCGACCAGCGCCTCCGTACCCAAAGGTATCACAACTGAGTACGCGCCAACACTACTTGATTTTAAGGATTATGAGTGATGACTGTAATGTTTTGGAAGATTTGTTTTTAGGCAAACCCACCAGACAGGATTTTAAAGCATTTGAAGTAAGTTTTTTATAGGTTAATTTCATTTGGTTATTATTAGAGATTGAATAATCGGGTGCATATTTACCTAAAGTTAATTATTAGCTATGAAAGTATGGAAGCAGCTTCTTAATTATTTTTTTTTGTAAGAAAATATTCTGTGATGCCAGGAATACCGGCAATGCATAACTAGTCCGGTGTATAGTATGGAAGCAACTTCTGAAATATTGTATATTAAAAAAATATATATACCCAGGATTCTTGAATTGCATAACTATTCAGATGCATAATTATTTATTTAAAATTATTTTAACCCCCTATGCAAATATGTGTATTTAGGGTGTAAGAGCAGGGGTGGTGTTTGTTAGTTATAATAAAAATAAAACATCGGAACCGCGGGATTTATTCGATACAAAAGCGCTTTCCATAATAGCAAACATCTCAACTTTAGGTGAATATGGATCCTGGATATTCGGATCCATATTCACCTAAAGTTGAGATGTTTATCTCTAGTTATTATGCAATTTAAATCTATACTAATAATTAAGCTAAATACAATAATCAAACTTGTATAATGTTTTATTATGTTTTGTCATTGATGTACCTATACAAAGAGGAAGACTAGGTACGCTCTAAGTAAAATTACTGTAGGTATTCGTCAAAATAAGCAGCAATAATGCCTTCCTTACTTTTTTTTGTATTTTTTTTTTGGGTGGAAATTTATCAAATAACTTCTCCCGCTCTGAGCGGAGCGGGAAGGTGTGTCAGACTTTTACTGACTAAACCCCACCCGTGTTCCTTCAGTTGCCTGTATGCCAGGGCCACGGTATCCCTTTCGGACAAACCCGCAACCCTGGCAGGCATCGGTTCTAGCGGACCCCGTCAGTTCGTGCTGACATCTCTTTGAGGCGCGCGTGGAACATAACGCGCCGTCGACCCGGGCCTGGTCCTTAAAGGACGGCGAGCTGCCCATAGCTCGCCGTCCGCAAGCCCGCGCCTACGGTGGCCGGGAATCGGCAGCCGATTCCCGCCGCCCAGGGCGTCTCCTGCGGCGACTAGGCGCGACAGACTGCCGCTCCCTCACGCGTTCCGCCTCCTCCTTCGCGAGGATTACTGCTTCACAGAAAGAGGTGACTGCCTCCCATACACTCTCGCTTCGGACCATGGCCTGGACCAGGGCCGGACCCGAGAGATCGCCGCTGCAGATCGCCTCCGTGAAGACACGTCGGTGCTCTGCGCAAGCCGGGCAGACCTCCACCGTATGCTCCACCGTATCCTCCTCCGGGCGATCCACACAGTGGTAACACCCGGGCGTTTCCTCCCGCCTAATCCGAAACAGGAACCTCCCGAAACACCCGTGTCCGGTGAGGACCTGTGTCAGGCGGAAGGTGAGGACGCCGTGGCGCCTCTTTAGCCACTCCTCAAAGAGCAGACTTATCTTGTGGCGTGCCCAGCGCTGGGTTGCGACAATCGCACCCTCCATGTCGCCGACCGGCACAATTTACCTTAGTCAGAACGAACTTGTGTTTGTGTAGCACATGTGCAGCACGTTAAGTAAAATTACCGTAATCGTCTAAATAAGCAGCAACAATGCCTTCCTGTGTTTTCAAAATGCGCTCAAATAATTCACAAACCACAAACAAGTTCCACGGGATTACTTTCCACTCGTAAGTACATCAAAACTTATTTTCTTTAAAATTCTCCTGAATAATATTTGTCTGACAGCTAGTCTTACCAAAGGGTATCGTGTTACCCAGTTACTGGGTTGTGGAGGTCAGATAGGCAGTCGCTCCATGTAAAAATGTTAATAATAACAATAAACCCACTCTGCTTGAAAGAAGTGTAGGTTATACGAAAAGGAATAAATAAAATCTTAAAATCCACCAACTTAAAAGAAGGTAAGTAAGCAAAAACAAAAACCGTCGGGGGCTGCCACTTGCTGTCCTGCAATTACACAATTACAAAATACAATGGTTTGTCACATAATCAGTAGAATTGCAATCGTTTATTCCATTTTAGGGCAAGGAATGGCAGCCCCGACGGTTTTTGTTTTTGCTTACTTACCTTCTTTTAAGTTGGTGGATTTTAAGATTTTATTTATTCCTTTTCGTATAACCTACACTTCTTTCAAGGGGAGTGGGTTTATTCAAAGATTTCAATTTTTTCTTTTTTTATTATTAACATTTTTGCACTATTCTGTCTATTCTCAAGGGTAGTTATTATTTTCGACTTTTTAAATATTCACTTTTCTTTTTTGCGTTGGGAGTTTTAAAAATTTAAAATTTAATTTTGATTTTAAATTTTTTAAACTTAGTTATAAAAACCTGCCAAGTGCGAGTTAGACTCCCACACGAAAGGTTCCGTACCCTTAACGATACAGAACAAAATTACAGGGAACAACAGTAGAAAAGGCTGTTGTATATTTAGGCAAAAAAAAAAAAACGTTTGCTAAAAGCCAGGCCTATGTAGCTGAGCCGTCTAAGAAGTTTACAGGGTATAGAAATTTGTGAATTAGATATAAAAAAAAAACTATTCAATTGTCCTCACGATAAATCAGCATTGGAAGAACTGCAAAGAATTAGAAAACGAAACGAAAACTAAATATTATTAATGAGAATAAAAGCTTTGTCTCAATAATACTTAGTATTGTTTTGATTTCTAATTCGTTACAGATAAAAGCTTTATCTCAACGTCTGCTGAACGTAAGTGAGGAGTAGGTTATCCAGCACATTGCCGGTCATGTTGCAGCATCAGTTCAAGTAGTTACTAATCTTCCTATAATCTGTTTTTTTTTTTTTTAAACGTTGCCCCACACTACGAATTTCTCCTGTATCGTGGGTGCGTTTACAAACATTTAAACTCACATACACAAACAGCCAGACCCGGAACAACAAATTGTAGGTCATACAAATATTTGTTCCGTGCGAGAATCAAAGCAGTCAATCGCTTAACCACTGCGCCAACCGTGCCGTCAGTGACGAATGCGCTGCGCTGCGCCTCGCCAGATGTGGGCTAGCCCTTACGTGACATTAGAGCAGTGCCTTATCTTCCTCTTTTTATTCATTAATGTTTTTTGTGTTATAATTTTTAACAAGTTCAACAGGCCTTTATGGACACAGTCTGCAAAAGAATTATGCAATCTCGTGATCGAGATCTCGGCAGAATGCCGGGCGAGATCTCCACCACAGACTTAGAGACAAGATCTCGAGTTGCCAATCTGGACTCGAAATTGCATTCCCTAGTTGCAAGATCTTTTTTTTTGACATATTTAACTAACAAGATAACCGTTGTTGTAACTCCATAAATAATTTCAGTCTGCAAAAGAAACATACCTAAAAGAACAAAACGCGTACAAAGAATGGGCAAAGACCCTTTGGACAACCGACCATTGTATCCGGGCGCTACGGCCGAAGCCCGATGTGGAAAGAGTGTATGAGGCTGAGTTCAAAGTGAAAGCGCAACGGATGCAGGCTTTACCGAAACACTACGATGTAGCGGCTCATATAACACTCGAGAATGGGAGTAGCAACTGTCATGCTGTGCTTAAACAGGAATTGATCAGAGTGAGTATACTGCAAACTGTTCTTAGTGTAGTGCTCTAAGCTTTCATGAATATTATGATCTTAGTAGCTGCTGCCCGCGGCCTCGCCCGCGTGGCTTTTTCTTTACGTACAAATAAATAAAATTGAAATGTCTGTTTGTAATGTAACATTTTTTAAGCCATGCGGGAGGACCCGCGAGCAGCAGCTAGTCTAATATAAAAGTAGCCTAAGTTACTCTTTACAACATCACCTATCTGCCAGTGAAAGTCCCGTCAAAATCGGTCCAGCCGTTTCGGAGATTAGCCGGAACAAACAGACAGACAGACAATTTTTTTTACAGATTTTTTGTTGTAAGTACCGTATACACTTTCATATGCATTTATTAAAAAGCTGTTATTTTGACATTTCAAACAGACACTTCATTATTTATTAGTATCGATAGTTATATTAGTTGATGTTCTCGCGCAACAGACCCAGTAGGTCGTTATGTGGATTTTCATGTAATACACTTATTAGTGGCGAAAGTGGAAAATCCAATAGTACGCTTTTATGCAAGGTTTATTTTTATTAAAGTACTCCATTATAATTACAGTAGCTTATGTATGGATCATGCAATATATTATTTTTATTTTACATGTAATGTTCAAATTCCTAATAAATCCAAAGAACAAGGTAAAAAGTAACCAATGTCTATTTTCTGCAAATTTAATGGCAGTTAACACTAGCCGTATTCAAGCATCGTTTCCCACTTTCAGGTCACCCTAGCAGAGATGCCACAGGTTCAGATTCCAGAAAAGATTGAGCAGCAGTTCAGCATCATCAAACCTTGCATGTTACCAGAGCCTTGCCAGAAACATCCATACCAGATTGTTTTGCCAAGTAAATATACCACACTTTTGTATTTCTTCTTTGTGTCAGTGAACCAAAACATTTTAAAATCATGCTTTCTTCTTTACCATTTTAGATATTTCTAAGAACACCAGCAAGTTCTTAAAAAAATGCTATTTAAAAAAACTGAGATATATTTTTTTGTTAATTATTTCACATGAGTTTGTATTATTTGGGGTTTGTTTACAAGAGATGGTAAGGATAATGAAGACGAGGAAAAAGAGTGAATGCAGGATATAAAGTGAGTGGTCCTATACATGTGATGCAACCAGTCTATCTCAAAAAAGGTTTCAACTGGCTGTTCACAATGGTGTGCTGGTGATGTATGGAAGTGAATGTTGGGTGTGGCAAAAGGCATGACAGTGCAATACATGCTGTGGAATTGCGTTTCTTGCGAAGCATGTGTGGTGTAACTTTGAATGATAGACTGGGGAATGATGTGCTAAGGCAATGTTCCGGTTTAAAAGAGTGCTTCGATGGTTTGGTCATGTTGAGAGGATGACAGGCAACTAACAAAAGGTATTTACAAGGCAGAAGTGAGCGGAAACGCCGGAAGTGACTTTATTGGTGATGTTCTTCAGGTCAGTTGTGTAGTTTACGCAAATGGCGTACGTGTATGACCATAACGTATGAACGTAAACGAAGCAAAAAAAAGTATGTAAGGATCATTCTGTAGTTTCTGCCTACCCCATGGGAAAAAGGTGTGAGTTTATGTAGGTATGTAAAGTAAAAGTAAAATCGTTTATTTTAGCATTCAAAGGAGATCACCCATTCTGGGCAAATTTTTTTTTTTTGGGTGGCCCTCGATAATTCTTACATATTTTAAAAATATGTATAGAATACATTATGTTTTACTATGGCACCAAAGACGAGAACAATTTGGGTTCGAAGATTTCAGAGACGGGGTTTACACGATTGAACTGTATAATGATCCTAATATTATCAACTTGCCTAATGTTAATAATACAACGAGACTTCTAAGAGGTCGTATTCAATCGCGACATTCGAGGGCCAGGACGTACTATGTTTATATTATGGCAGATTATACGGAAAATGGCAGAAATGCAATTAAAAAATATTATTGTACGTGTCTTACTGGCAAAAAAACTCTAGGCTGCTGTGCTCATACCATGTCAATTATTTGGTTTCTCGGCTTGGCTAGACATCTAGATGAGCCCTTACAAACACCGGCAGGTTTTTTAGATTATGTTATCGTTCAAGATAATGAGCATAATATGTAAGATCACTGTATAAAAAAAACAATAAATTGATACTTTTGTACCCTTTTCTTTGTTTTATTATAATCCGTACAACGCCTATTATATATATCTAGTTGGTTAGTAGATAGCAGTGTTGTAATCATAAAATATAAAAAATAGGGATCGAATTCAAAATGTATATTTTTTTAGCTGTTTTTCCTAACCCAAAAGTTGCCTGGTAGAAATTACTGCCAAGCAATAAGGCCGCCCGTTGCATTATGTTCTTTCCATTTTGTTATTTTATGAATACCAAAAACCATGAAAATCGGTCCAGCCGTTCTCGAGTTAAAGTGTTCGAACAAACCCGATTTTATTTTTTAAAGACCGTTCTATATCTTTGTCCCTAAATTAATTATAACGTTGTCACCATACAATTTTCTTTCTACTCCTGTAACCTTTCAAATAAAATGTATTTCATTCCTGGCCGCCAACTTTTTTTTTTAGCCCGTGTCGCCCTACTAAATGAGTGATCTCCTTACAATTCTGAGGTATCGTTGGTCCCAAATTAGGCACAGCCTGTATTTTCGGCATCATGTATGTAAGTTTTAAGAACAAGCATGGTCTATTATTGAAACCTAGCTAAACATTTCTTTTCTCAACTTACAGATGAAGACGCATTATCAATGCTACCAATTACAGAGATACACAGTGAACTGGCAATATTCGCTCTAAACAATGAAACACATTACATAGCAAGTGAGAACGCTCTCAAATGTCTGACGCAGTGGAACAGACACTGGCTGTTACCACTCTCAGTTTGTGACACTATTGGCCCTGGTAAGTTGTAACTGCTGGATATAATTATGTATAGGCCTCTCGCACAAAAAAATTCTAGGCAAGTGGGTTGGTCAATCAGCCCTCTCTTGGGTGCTAATCTGTTGAAATTTTGATGGGAAGATTGGCTCATGGCCATCATTGTTTAGAAGAAGAAAAAAAAGGATATTGTTAATAGTCTTGTATAGCTCCATCGTTTTCTAGGACGGGAATAATAATGGCTCTTAGGCCTTTTTCATGTCGCGCGGGTTGTCGCCCGCATGCGTCAGCTTAGCGCGCGTGACGACCCAGCAGCAGTCTTTTGTAAATAGCAACTCGACCCTGCTTCGCACGGTTTTTCGTCTTGAAAAAACAGTGGAAACCGCATCACACTTTGCGTGGCATGCACCATGCACGGCGGGCAACGCAAGCCTCGACTTGAAGCCTGCGTGCCTCGCCATGAACACGAAGGTACGCACGCTGCACGCCTCGCAAAGTGTTTGCAGAAGAACAACGCAGTCACATAGACAGACGAAAATCGTCTTTGGTTTATACTTTTTATAGATCTGAAGCTTGTGTTACTTCTGATTATGTATTTCTTTCAACATCAAATTTTGCCTTGTGTTTGTCACCAGACGGCAACAGAGTAAACGTGCTGGTGTTGGACAGCGAGTTCTCCGTGCACAAGGAGGCTGCGCCCATGAGAACGTACAAAGCGTTCCGACATCTGCTAGAGCAGGCGCTAATACCGTATGTACTGATGTAGTTGCACGATTTTTTTTTTTTTTTTTTTGCTTAATACACCTACTATTAACAATACGCAAAAATCCCTGTCTATTTAGGACGATTGGAAACTTGAGTGTTGATTGGCAATAATAACATTTTTGTTTTGGTTGGAATGAAATTGTTTATTCTGTTACAATTTTTATTTTATTGTTTTAATTATTTCGGTCTCCTTTATTATATTGGAATCACTTTTGAAGAAATGACGAAACAAACTCAGGGGTCAGTCTCTTTTAAAGTCCAGACATAATCTGAATACGAATATTTTTATAAGTTTCCAATAATCCCAGGTCCTTTGCAAAAATCCTAGGATTTTTGCAAAAATACTTTCTTTTTTCTTTCTTCTTATTCTGCAATATTAAGGTCGATCTTCACAATCTCTTAACTGTTAAAAAAAATGTTTTTCATCCAGTGAACAGATGGATGAAAGTCGATCTTCTTCTTCTTTCGAAAAATTTGACTATTAATTGGATTGGCCTAACACAAAATCAAATTAAAATCTGCTTTACCATTTAATTTCTTAAGAAATTGTTGTATCTAATTTATTATTTGAATTATTCCATTAAATTAACTATTGTAAGTAATGATTATGAGCTGGTGATGATTATGCATGTGATTACCAGGTATTCAGAAAGAGAGAGGATATGGGGAATTCGTAAGAGTAGAACTATAAAGAAAGACAAATTTTCACTTGCTCCTCCAAAACTTAATGTGAGTGCCAAACCCACTGTGCAAGACGTGGATATGAGCAGCGATGATGAGGACAACCACTTATTTATTGACACAGGTATGTTTGATCTATTTTGCGCACTAAGCTGTTGTATAGCTTTATCTCTTTCCAACATTCTGGACACAGTACTTTTTGCTTAACTTTTTTTAGTATTATAGTTTGTTTAAGCAATGCAGCCAATATTTTACGCCGTAACGGCAAAGCATAACTATGTTCTCACTTACTTACAAGTTAATCCAACCATACCTTGAGAGGTGCGTCGGAAGACGTTAAGAGGGAGTTCACCGGTCCACTAGCGCCACTCCTTTAAAAGAATATTATTTCGTCACTGAGAAGGAATAATGAAAAACGGCTCAATCGGGAACCTCGGTGTCTCTAGAATTTTCTAATACCTTTTATAAAGTTTCATATTGAGACACGAAGCAACAAAATACGATCTAGAGGAATTTGGCCTCTTTTCTCATATGTATTGTATTGACACACTTAACGAGGTTCCTGATTGAGCCGTTTTTCACTATTCCTTCTCAGTGATGAAATAATATTTTTTTTGAAGGAGTGGTGCTGGTAGACCGATGATCTCCCTCTTAAACCGTTGATCCCGGCTGTCATGCGTGGATCTTTGACAGTCGTTACGGGTCGTCAGAAGCCCGAAAGTCTGAAAACCAGTATTACCAAGAGGTTTGGTATTACCCAGTAACTGGGTTGTGGAGGTCAGATAGGCAGTGGCTCCATGTAAAATACTGGTATCCAGCTGCAATCTGGTTAGAATGAAAGCCAATCCCAACATTGGGAAAAGGCAGATTGATTGCCCTAGAGAATGTAAATAATGCTTACATGGTCGTATATTTCCTTTACTTTCAGGAGAGGATGGAGAGATGGATGAACCAGAATTCGCAGGTTTTGCTATACCCAGTGAAGGTTTTAGTTCACCTAAAGCAGGCTTACGCTCACCGACAGCAGAGTTTGAGTCACCTAAAGCAGGTTTACGTTCACGTAAAGCAGGATTTGTGTCACCTAATGCAAGTGTTTCACCAAATGTCTTTAGTTTTGGTTCACCACAAGCCGATCAAAGTGTGGTAGGAAATACTGAAGGTGTCTTTAGTTTTGGTTCACCACAAGCCAAACAAAGTGTGAGAGGAAAGACTGAAGGTAGCCCACGCAGGTCGGCGCGTCTGTCTGGCCAGGAGAGCCCTTGCCTCGCGAGGGCGCCCAGTGGCAGCTCCAGGGAGGAGTGCCTCGAAGTACCGGATATTGGACTGTATAGCTGCACTTGTCAAGGTAGGACAGCTTGCTACTTGTCTAGGCTAAGGGTGCTTGCATAAAATTCACGATTTGCATGCGTAGCTATGTCGACTTTTTTAGTTCCTAATAATTACTCTCTACCACAACTACTAACATCATAAACAACAAATTTTGTTCTATTACTTTTCCGTGTCGACTTTTCCGTGAGAACCTGTAACTTTATGCAAGCACCCTCTGACTAGGTTATATTAATAATATAGACTATGAGATAGTTTGTTAACTTATACAGTCAGCAATAGTTTCAATTTCTCATTATTTAATATTATAGAATCGAATTATTATTTTAGATATAACACATATCTTGTACGTATTCTCAATACTTTAACCATAGATAAATACCATTTTTTATTCATAAAGCTTATAAAACATTGGATAATGGTAACCCACTTTTGTGGCTCACTTAGAGCGTAACCTTCTGAATCAATTTCAATAAAATAAAAGATGACTGTGTTTCAGAGCAAGCTTTACTGTGTGACTTTCATAGTATAGTAACTATTATTTCTCCACAGATACATTATATGAGAAGCCTCCACGTCGCTCATTCAGGAAGTGGCAGTTCAAAAAAGAGGGAACAATTGAAAAGCTTGACATAATTATTCACAGTCCACATAAAGCTAAGGTGAATACAAATGTCATATGTTATTGTTTTAGTTCGTCTAGATTCACTAAACATAACAATAGGTCTGTATTGATTAGGCAGTACACTCACATTTCTCCAGTTATGTTTTAAGTCCAATATAATAATAGAAGGCGAGCCATTGCCATCAATCTGACAGAAATCCAGACTCCGGGCTGCTACTGAGCAATTAGCAAACCCAATAACACTGCCCGACCTGAGATTCGAACCCAGGACCTAAATAACCGCCTAGGTTAACAGCTTTATCTATTAATTTTGTTTGTACAGGATAAAACAGGCGAGCTATTACTGGAACCTCTGCCAGAGTACCAGTTAGACTTGGGAGCGAGCGAACAGTCACCAGACGCCGTGCGAAGTGCGGCACTGTCACTCGCGCTTAGGAAAAACGCTTCTTTACTAAATGGTATGTGTATTTATTTCTTCATTCACACAAATAAGGGCTAATTTTTTCAACGCCAGATATCTTGCGAAAAATAATTTTTATTTTTTGACAGTTTATCCATACTGAAACTGTCGAGACGTCAATTTTATTCCACCGGTAAAAATACCTGACGTTGGTAAAATCAGCCTTAACATAATTAAATATTTCATTAAAATAAAACGAGTTCCACCAGTATGGGGTTCAGTCAAATTTCTAGTAGTATTTTTTTTCGGTGTTTTCAAACTGTGTCTGCGCAGTTTGGTTAATCAAAATTTGTGTGTTTCGGCGCTAGGTGTTATGCCTCTGAGCGCACCGTACAAACATCGCAATTTTCGCATTTTTTTATAAACTACTTGCGCCTGTTTCCCACGATTTTTACGACTTGAAAAAACATCGAGATTACTTTATTATAAAAAAAAGTTTAATATTAATGTACACATAAACCTGCCGGAATAAATTCTCTAAGACATGATGGTAAAAACTGCATCGAAATCTGATAGATATTGGCAATTTCCTCACAGTTCGTGTAGACGGTCCTACGGGTGACGTGGCGACCTTCGAGAAACTATCTTCCGAAGCGTTCTCTAAGAGACACCCTGACGTGACGCAGCAGGTCTTCAACACAGTACACACCGTGCTCAGCCAGCTACAGGACCTGAAGGCCGGGCACTACGTGCTACAGCATGAGGTATCATTACAATTATACAGTTCTTTGTTTCATGATTATTATTCAATATATACAGGGTCAAATTAAATTTGCGAAACTGCAGAAGTGATCGGTATTGATATCTAAATGCGACGATGTGGTCGAATTTTTTGATGCCTTATGATTCCTTCCCCTCCTTTTTTATGTACATGTACATATTGTCGACATAACTCGCAGAATAAGTAAGCTGAAGTGGCAATGGGCCGGCCATATTAGTCGTAGAACCGATGACCGTTGGGGTAGACGTGTTCTTAAGTGGAGACCGCGTATCGGCAAACGTCAGGTAGGACGCGCTCAGATTAGGCGGAGCGACGATTTTCGCAGGGTAGCTGGTAGCAGCTGGATGAGACTTGCCGAAAATCGAGTTCAATGGCGTGCAAAAGGAGAGGCCTATGTCCAGCAGTAGACTGCTGTAGGCCGATGATGATGTACATATTATTTTTATTTTAAGACTGGTAACTTACATATTACTAGCTGCTGCCCGCGGCATCGCCCGCGTAAGTTTTTCTTAAATCAAAGTAGCCTAAGTTTCTTTTTATAACAGTTACTCCTTATAACTATCTGCCAGTGAAAGTCCCGTCGACATCTGTCCAGCCGTTTCGGAGATTAGCAGGAAGACAGATAGACCGACAGACAGACAGATAAACATTATATATATATATATTTTTTTTGTGTTTTGTTAAGTACTGTATATACTTTCATATGCATTTAGTGAAAACTGTTATTTTGACATTAGAAACAGACACTTCAATTTAATTTATTGTATAATGTACATGACAATTTCTAAGATTTATATTATATTGTATTTTACCAATTTAAATTGTTGAATAAATATTATCTTTACTCTTTCAGCCCAGTCACGGTCCCAACGCTATGCTGATGTGTCCCCGCTCTGCGAGAGAGCGACACGCACTTCAGCTCAACTTCGACAGCGGACAGCTGATCGAGGTCGATGAGGCACAGCTGGCCAAGATGCCGCCCACTATCACCGCTGCTCTACTGCCTTATCACAAGTAAGTTACACAGGCTGATTTGTAAAACATACATATATCCCAAGTAAAGCATGCGCTTCGGGAATCATCGTCTATCTTCGGAAATACGAACGTGCGATGATGACATCGAATATAGAGTTGTTACAACCCTGGAAGTTCTTACCTATTTTGTATTACCATGATTCCAAAAAAAAAAAAAAAATATCGAAAGTCATTTATTTAAATGAGGCTGAGAATCAGCACTTTTCGAACGTCGAAATTACATAAGACAGTCCGCCCTTCACCACTTCCCAGTGCTTTAGCTGGGTAGAAGAAGGGGCGGAACAAACTCTCCAGCACAGCTGTCTGGTCAGTTAGAAAAACTTGATTCTATACAATAGTAGTTATGCAAAGTAATTAAGATCGAGACACAGAACAGTAGTATGGTGATTACTCGTCTGTCTGACGATATACATTCAAAACTAAAAATAATACCAATTTGTTTCGCTATTACCTAGTCCTGTATGGAAGCAGAATTGGAAAAAAATATTGTTAGTAAGTTATAAGCGCTTCCATATTTCAACACTAATTGTAACTCATCTTTGGGCGTAAATAAATAGCTTATGTAGAGTGAAAACTGTAAAATAGAAACCGTACAGACATAGATAATTTTTTCATAAGTTCAAATAATTTTTTTATTAAGTAGTTTAGTCATTATATCAATACGCCCAAAGGTCTGTTCATAAAATGAAATCGCGCATGTGAGCGTCATTAGTGTTGGTATACTATACGGGAGTGTGTATCCGTGCGCGCAATAGCTTCTTACTGCTCATCACAGTGTCTGTCCCTAACGCACACGATGTTGTATGAAATAGCATGCATTTGAACACGACCAACGAGTTCGAGCCATCGACTAGCTTCACCTTAAAAACAAAAGTTTTTAGCTAATAAAGTGCAGTAGTAAACTTATGACAATGAGTACAAACCATACATTTATGTGGGAATGGAACGTTGATGCCTGCATGACTATGTGAGAGACGCTAAGGGGTAAGTGAGGCAGATGACGTATGCTTGGGATGACGTGGAAGATATTTAAAAAGATACATGACAGTTTCAGTCAGCTTTCGAAAGACGGAGAGAAAAACGAAATATGAAACTAAAGATGTTATTTTATGTTTTGTACTAGTTTATTTATTTACAACTAGCTTCTGCCCGAGACTTCGTTCACGTGGAAGTCGTATAACACTACAATCTCCGTTCCATACAAATGTACTTATGAGAAAATGAATTTAACCCACAAATTTTCTTTGTTAAGACAAATCACACAAATCAAAGATCATAAAAATCGGTCCAGCCGTTCTTGAGTTATAAATGGTGTAACTAACCCGACTGGTATATATATTGAGAAGATATTAAACCAGCTGGTGAAATACTAAGTACTTTTCTTCTGACCCCTATTCTCACATTTATATACCACTTGCAGCCACATCTCTGCCTTTCTCCATCCCTTAGCAATACAAAGGGCCCTATCACATTGAAATTTTGGCGAGCGTATTTATCCTTCGCCAAATTTCAATGTGAGAGGGGTCTTAGCTCTAGAGGGATGGGTGTTAAAGAGTAGAGCAAGATGAACTTCTGAAGACATGCGGAGTTCCTTTGTGACCCTGGGATCATCATTTATTTGTTTATTGTCGCCATTGTTTTTTTTAACGCTGGTATTTTATTTGTGAACGTTTTTCTTCACTTACCCTATAAAAGCTAGCGCAAATTGGGGCGGGATGAACCGCAGCGCATTTTGAAAATCCTCCTATATCATTTCCGTATATTTTCTATGAACCAACGCACACTTAAGCGGGCCGTTGCGGCTGTAATGTGCGCTTGGCTTTTGGGGTCTGCGCAGTATCCCTTTTGAGACTTTGATTGGGTTTTTCTGTTCATTAGTGTGTCTGTCTCTTGCATTGTAATGTAATGAACAAAAATATCTAATAATTATACTTATAATATTTATAATTTAAATGTGAAACAGATATCTCTATTTCAAAAGTATTGTATCCGTCATCAATAAGGCTGGTTACACACGACGACAATATGCAGTCGCTAACCGTCTACATTGTTTGCATCACCGCGAGTATCGCGATGCAGATTGTATCGCTGCAATAAGTCGCCGTGTGACTACTCTAAGTTATACCCAGATTTTAAACACATTATTACTTCCCACATAGGCACCGTAGAGTGCTACCCTGCGCTTTCACGCCGTTCGAGAACATGGTCGCGAAAGAAACCAAGAAACCGCAGCCCAAGAAGAAAGCGCCGCCACAAGCCATCAAGGTGAGGAAACAGACAAAAAACGTAAATAAAATGTTCTTCCATCAGATGAGGTAAGGTGTGAGTATACCGAGAAATTTTCTTTTTTATCACGGTGTGGTGAATTGATTTCAGACTCTACAGGCCTGTTTTATTATAAGTTCTGCTTAAGGCGAAAGCGCCAAGGTATTCCGTGACATTCAATTTTTATAACGTTTTTTTGCAATCTGCAGGCCAGTATCAAAGAAAGAAAGAAAAAACGTTTATTTGCGGTAAACATGACGCAAAAAAAGAACACAACACAAAAAAAAATAAGTTTGGGGTAAATATGCGTCACATCCACGCAAAACGGCCATCGCTCAGCATAATGCTGCGACCCTATGCGAGACAGAGCCCCAGCGCTGGTTTTCAGCGACAGCCGGCATACAGTTTGTATGTTGGGCAAAATATGATTCCCGACCGTAACATAGATGTATTTACATAATTAAAATCATTAATACAACTCTAAGTTCAAAATCATGAAATCATGGCATTTGAGGCCAATTCTAACAAGTATAGAGTTATTGATTATTCTAATGATTATAATTCTGTAAATACATTATTTGGTACAGTCGCGAATCATATTTGTATCAACATACAACCTGACACTGACCTGCAAATTGCAAAATAGAAAATTATAATTTCGTGGGGTTACCTTATCGCATCTCCCTTAACATGTCTGGTGTTTTTTATTTTGCGTTTTCAATTTTGGTCCCATTGTAAAATTGGTTCATAATGATGAGTTCAATGATGACTTTTCGGGTTTTGAGATATTTCAATAATTTGATTTTCAACAATAAACACTTTTTCCTTCTTTCTTTCTTGCAACGTTAAATATAAAGGGCAGTTTTACATTGGAAGTTTTATAATTCTGTGCAAAGTACGTCTGAAATAGATTCACCACACAGATAGAAACTGAGAGATTTCCCGGTGTACATGCAATGCACACTATTACCATCGCTTTGTCTCGCACATTCCACAAGCGATTCTAATGCGGTGGAGTGTTTAGTGTTGCAAGGATCTTTTGGTGTTTGAATAATATTGACAGGTTGTTGGTAAACATTTGTGACATTAGGCTAAGTACACACAGCGCGTTTTTTATAACATTCGATTTAAACCGTATTAACAGCGGGCTGATCACACGACACATTTTCTCCGAGTAAAAACGAATAGCCACAGTTCGATGGTGTAATATTATGCGCTACTTCAGACTGAACCCGTTTTCTGACAAGTCCGATGGATATTCGATAAACGTATTTAGCTATGTAGGTACGTTTTTTTGCAGTACAATTTTTTTATTATTGTATAAAACAATGTTTATTTATTAAATTAGTTGGTATAATTGTGATTAAAATAAATAAATAGTTATACTGATTGTAGGAGAAAATTGAGGTCACATTACAAATTTACGCACGCATATAGTCGCACACGTATATGGGTCTAGCGTAGTAGGTTAATTGTCTATTTTGGTTTATTTTGACTGTACAGTGGAAGTGTGACCGTAACTAACGTAGTTTTAGTTAATTTTGGGAATTTTTAGAAATGATGCAGTAAACGATTCTGTACGAAACTACTCTCCTAATGTGCATTAATTCAATTACACATTGTATATGCGCCACTACTTATTCGGCAACATTTATCCCGCGAAAAAAACGTGCATGCGTGTGTACCTAGCTTTATTGTCACAGAAATTGCATTGAAAAAACAAGATTGGGTTATTTGTTCCCAGTTTGACCACGCACCAAAAGCACCTTGTAGCGTTGTATGTTTGCTTCATTCATAAGGTTCTACGACCCTTGCCTTTTGAGCTAAGGCTCGCGGGTTCGATCCCCGCACGGTGCAAATATTTGCAATACAGATATTTGGTCCGGTTCATTAAAATTTTATTTTCGAATTACGCGTCGTTGGGAAAGAAAAGGAAATATTAAAATAAACCCACGGCGGTGTATTGGTAAAGTTCATCGGATAAATGAAGTTAATTCATATTCGGCTTATCCACGTTATGTCCGTAGTTTATTTTCAAATCAGCAGCGGTCGATAGAGATTTAAAAGTAATGCTGCACGGTCCCGGATTCGATTCCGGGTATAAACTATTGTCATTACAATCTGCAGGGCATAGGCTTTTATACTGTCACTTTGAAAAAAATATTCTTTTACATCTAAACGAGTATTTTAATGTTTTCAAAAACATTTCAATGTATTTTGAACGATTTAAGGACAGTTCAGCGTCCCCTCAACTAAACGTCCAAAATCTTTACCAAAATATCGATTCACTAATCGTTTTAGTGAACAGAAGCGAAACCAGAGTTAAATCAAGATAAAAAAAAATATACCCGAACTACCGACATCTGTCAAGTTGAGTATGAACTAAGACATAACGTGGACATGTCGACTTTACTTTCTACTCACTGGTATTCGGGTATAAAGTATGTATTTGTAAGTTTGTTTGTTTAACCTATTTAAAGAAAGAAAGACACGTTTTTTACAGGTAGATTATTTTGCGAAAGCTCTGAAAATTGACCACCATGAGATGTTTGGCATTTTTACAAGCTCTTATTCAGCTTCAAATATTTACTTGTTTTGCGGGAATCGTTTAGTCTTGTATCATTAAATATTAGAGAAAAATTTGCCATCGCAAATTAGTATGGCGTTGTATGTTTCGTCCAACTCTTGCAAAACAATAATGGACCAATTTCCCTTGACACCAGCTCAAATTTTCTTTAAAAAAATTAAGTTTTAGTGACAACTTTACAGTACGTTTTTCAGTCAGGGATCGTACTATAAAGTGTTAAAGTCATTGTTTCGTTCCGAAAGAGATGACCATATTTAATGCCATCTCACTCTGTCATTGCAGAAAACGCTATCGCTAAATAATAAGCCTGTAATAAAAACAACTTTCTTTCTCTCTTCCTCTTAACAAAACGCTAATGTTCCTTCTGGCCTGAAACACGGCTTGAATTTTCAGGTGTTTCTTCAGGAACATAAGAATTTGATGAACTGAGTCAGTGTTTAAAATGTGCCTTATAAACGTCAGGTCAATGACCCCCGAGGGGCGAGGTAGACGTTTATATTCCCGCAGGTCGCCAGTAGCAGGCCTAGGTTCGAAGGGGCACCTGTGACCACGTAGTGTCTTGTCTGTCAAAACTATGTTTTGTTGTTTTTCTTTTCAGTTTAAATAGGGACCACCCGTGACTTCGTCCTCGTGGATGACTCAAACTCTCAAACCAATAGTTTAAAATAATATTAAAAGGATGACTACTTTACATGGAGTGAGTTTCTTCACCCAAATATTAGATTGGATTATTACCTTTGTACGTATTTTTCTGTTCCTTTCTTCTTGTCTGTTTATATGTATGTACATAAATTGTTAAATAAATAAATTAGTAGGAACGCAAAAATAAACCACTCACCATGTCGTGTAAAACCATAATTCTAATATCGTCTTTAAACTATGTCTTGGCAGGCGACAGCCAATTATCTTTTTAACATTAGAAATTAGTTGAGGATTCCGGGTGAAGCTCGCTTCCACCTTCGGCCTTATCATTACTTACCATCAGGTAGGCCAATGGCTTCCCTGTCGAGGATAAAACATAAAATAAAAACTAGAATATAAGGTTATGGACGTTTCTTAAAACGTATGTATAATATAGCCCAAGTGTTCAAGAAACTCTCCATTTATAAGAATGCTCAATACATTAAGATTTTATATTATTAACACCAAACAAAAAATTAAGATAATTAAAGACATTGTATGTATTTAACGAAAATATTAATATTAATTCTATTAATCTTATTTTTTTTATTTAAAATCTATAAATTGGAATAATTTCAAAATGTAAAAATATGGATTGTTCGGTGATAATGACTTACACCTCAACCTTGATCTAACAAACAGATCTATTTTATATATATAGCATAACCAGCCTATAATGTTCCCACTGCTGGGACACAGGCCTATTTAATAATATATAAATATATAATTTATATATTTATTTAAATTAATACTTTACTAACCAAAATGCATATACAATTAATCGCTTTAACATTGCTTTAGTAAAATGGCGTTAGGTTAGTTTAACTTTTAATTGTTTTAACTATGACCTGTGTCATGCGCAATGAAAAAATCAAGAAATTATTTTTGTGGCGTAGATATTGAATTAAAAAATAAAACTAGTCTGTGACAAGTTTCATCACGCGGGCGAAGCTGCGGGCAAAGCTAAGTTCGTCAACAAATCGTATTACGTAGGCACATTTTAAACGACAGCTGTCTCAGTTCCCCACAGGTTTCTGTCACAAACAGTCATAAGGAAAGTACTTGGGTGTTTGTTTGTTTCAAATGTGGAAATCTACTTGTTTAGTTGCAAGCGGAGCAGCAGGATAACGGGCCTCGGCGAAAGGTATCAAAAGGGTTATCCAACGAATTAAAGTACCCGCCGTAAAGTATGAAAAAATGGAGCTTCAGGGCTTACAGAGATTAGCGGAATAGTTCGACTGGGTTCTGTGCTATTAATTTTAGTTAGCAACAATTTTTATAAGTTGAGCAAATGCTTGTTTCGTTTAACGCTTTTATAAAAAAATATTAAGTAAACAAATATTATGTATGAAGTATTTTTTGTGTTTTGGGCAGTTTGTGTCACGCATTTCAAAATTTAGTTGTTTTATATTTACTGTATTTATTTTGTCTGCTGAAAATGGCTTTAATTATTTTTTTAAATTAAATTACAAATTTCGAACTGCATGCCTGGAATTATACGTTATGTTTATTAATATGCCTTTGATTTCACCCAAGTAGAACTATCGAACTAATCTCTGAATGTATGTCGGTTTGCTGAATAAGACGAGACACGGGTCACTCAAAACCAACTAGCACATTCAACGGAGACGGTATTTAAAGCAACATCAGAAGTGGACTGCTATTTTGTTGTAACAGTAACCAGAAAAGTCATTTAATTAATATTTAGTTGGTATTTTAGCTGATTGCTGCTTCGGTTCCACATAGCGTAAGTCATCATGCATGAGGGTTAAAAAGGATCCAATGAGATTCGGGATCACCGGCAATTATTTCATTATTTCCTTATTCTTCTTCTTAGCTTGTCAATGGCAATCTAAATTGAGTCGTCCCAGAAGTCACATTTTCGTACTTAATAATTTTGTGCTCGACTGTACTCGACTCTTAAAATGTATGTAAAAGTTTACATGGAAGTTTAACATACTTCTACAGAGTTAACCAGGTCATAGTAGGAGACGACAATTTTATAAAAAAAAAATATGTTTTATTAAAAAGAACTAGGTTCTTAATAATTAATTACAATCTAGCCTTTAAGACTAATAAGCAATATTTTTTGACACCAAATTCAAATTAAAAAACGTAAGCGTTCCGCGGTAACAGGTGAAGATTGGTCCGAGAAAGGCTGACCACGTAATCCTCACTGAGACACCTTTATAACTATGAAAACTCTTAATGATTATTTTCGAGATTTAGCATCGCGTTACGAAAATTTTTGACTATTTTTTGGAATTGAAACCAAGCCGATAGCTCAGTTTGCTTGCACTGAGGTGAGGATTGTGTGGTGAAAGACACTGGAAAAGCCCATTATTAATATATATTATTATTTATTTTGTATTATTTAAATTCTGCATATTTAATTATTCTAGCAAGCGTGGCCGCAAAATGATCTATTTGTCGAGAAACTCCCGGGAATCATATTTTGTCTTGTGAATTCACAATGTTCCTGAACATAAAATGCACCTTTGTCTCTTACATATTCATTTCTTTGACTTGTGTCGTTCGGAACTGAAGCAGTAATGAGTGTTATTCATTTTCTACCGCAATCCCTCCGATGATTGTACAGTATCTTATTCTATATAATACGCACTCAGTGTCAGTGTTGACGCTGAAATTGAGTTAAAACTGTGAAACGTAAAACATCAGAGATATTTGTCCAACAAGGTGCTGGGCCAAACTTTTTGTCCGCCTGTCTTCTAATGATAGCTCACTGCCACGCCACGCGGTAGTCATCATTAGACGGTAACCTCCTTCATTTTCATTTAAAAAAAGGTATAAGGTAAATTGTAAAATCTTCAGCAAGTTTTGATAAGGAGTATCGGCGGCCAAAAAGTAAAACATCCTGTCATCGCTTGAGAGCTTTAGAAGTGGGTTATCCAGTGGCGGATCAAATGATAGACTGCAGGCAACAGCGTGGACTCAGACCTCCTGACTCATGAGGTTCCCCTCCAGGGATAGACCAGAGAACACGGTAACATACGACTTTAGCCTACCAAAGCAAAAACACCGCTGATGCCTTGGCGACCCTTCTTTTTAGCTCTGTAAAGTTAAGACTGTTTTTTTAGATCTAGCAACCATACTGCTGGTCAGCTGGTCATGTGTGCCTCTATTATTTAATAATAATAATTTTATTTATTATTAAGTTACCAAGTCCCAATATTAAAAATATACAAAAATCACATTGAAATGTGTGGTTCCTCTGTATGCCGTATGATGCATCGGTAAACTTGAAGCCTTCAATTAAAGTTTGACTTTTGAAGCTGATGAAACGCTCAGGGGAGGCCTCTGCCCAAAATTGTGGCAGTATAGCTCCTCATGGTATATAAAATCTAACCTGTCCCAAAGAAATTTGGTTACTAATTCCTTACGCCTTCTACCAACTCCAAGCAGACTGGTTTAAGGCCTTTGATAATTTAAGTGTTCACTGTTTCATTGATAATGAAATTTCATATAATAGGAGATGAGCCTATTACCATGCACTAGGCATAATTCCAGCATATGGACTGCTATTTCTCTGGGTAACCCACCATATCCGCCACTGTGATCATTCATTTCCCTTATTATCCCTTTTTAAGGAGACGTAGAGGACATTGGGACATTGATAATGATATACTGTATCTCCTAAAGATATAATATGACAATTGAATATTTTTGGACACACTTACTAGAAACGGTTTTAGTTATAAGTAAAAGATTAAACTTTGACTTGTTCGCGTTAAATATTAATTGAATACTATTAAATAATTATGTCTTATTTATGTTACTGCCAGCAACTTACCGTTGAAGTGATAATCTTAGGCACCTCTAATAAATCTACGATGTGTTCTAGAAATGTTTGTTTATATAGGTAACGCTTTTATAATACATAGTTTGCACGACGTTGTTGGACCCATTTTTTTTGTAATAATAGGCGTAATTCAAAAGTCATTTTACAAACATGCTTGTGTTCATGTTAATTATGTATTTCAGTAGTAGTAAAGAATGCCAATGTGATATATTAGGGCAAGATACTGTAATAAGTTATTCAGCTGTAACATATATAATATAATCAATACTGAAGTCAATACTAGAACAAACATACGGTTTTTATCGATTCAAGACAAGTCAAGATGCAAGTCAGAGTTTATCTTTGATGTTATAACTAAATGCGAATGTTACGGAGTTGTTTTTGTTTCAGTTTCCCAAGAGGAGGGGCAAGAAGAAGTAAGATAATAAATAAAACTTAATTTATTTCATAAAACTTACATAATTTATTCATAGTAATATAATGTTTACATGTGATATAATCATTAAAAAATCGTGTCATCAAATAAATATTGTATTTCTGTTTATTCTAGTACATTCTCCTCTAATATACATACAAAAATAGTGTATTTAGAGTGTGAACTACGATATCAAATGAAACTCTCATAAGACTTCCATAATTTATTAATATTCATATAATTTAATTATTCCGTGTTTGATAATTATAAATCGTGTGATTAAGTAAATAGTGTCTTTCTGTCTATTCTAGTACATTCTCCTCTAATATATATACAAATAGTGTATGATATTAAGCAGCTTCGTCGAAATACCCCTCGAGCTGTGTAGCGATCTGTAAATAAATTATAACCAATGTTAGAAAATCATTCCATGACGTTGACGGGGGCCGCTGTTTGTATAAATTTGTGCAATTGTGTTGTGAAATGTTTTGTAAAAACAAGATTAGTTCGTTAGCGGCGGTAGTTTCAATTTTGGCCAAGCGCCAAAAGAACCTTGTAGCGCTATACTGACCTGCACGGGACTGTACTTGACATATTTGTCGGGGTTCTTGGAGAATGGCAGCGACGCGTAGTGGTCGTAGAAGGTGGTGTATGGCGGTAGCAAGGCTTGCTTGTTGTCCCTCTTGAGAGCTTCTCGCAGCTCCGCGTCCGGTACGCTGTAGGTACGCTGCACGCGGGAACACTCCTCCCATTCGCGGTTGAACGACTGAGGAGGGAGAGGAATGCATTTTAGCAATATTTAAAAAAAATAATTAACTAAACAAACGACAGAACTGCAAGGTAAAAACAGAACAGTCAGAATTCTGAGCCATTTAATGTGCCTGATGCTAGTTGACATGGTTGCTAACAGGTTAAAACTAGTAAAATTGTATCATCAGCTTGATTTAGGAAACTAGAACTGATATCAAGGACCAAGGATTTCGTTTAATAACTACGTATACATTGAAGTTGCTATAATTATTGCATATGTAGCAAATAGTAGATTTATGGTTAAACTTATAAGTATGTACTTTTGAAATCCAAGACTTGGTCCCTTCATCTTGAACAATCACTTAATTTTGCTGAAATCCTCGATTAGTTCATTACAAACCCTGTATAAACAATGTGTAACTGAATGAATGCACAAGAAAGTTATTTGTTCAGAATTCGTTTACAGAGTCGATTTCTGTAATTTTTAATATAGGAAATGTTTTATCCTAAAATGATTAAAACTACGTAAATTACAGTCACACTTCCGCTGTACAGGCAAAACAGGCCAAAATGAACGAAGTACCTACTACGCTAGACCCTTACACGTGTGCGACTGTGTGCGTGCGTAGATTTGTAAAGTGACCACAATTTTCTCGCACAATCAGTATAACTAATTTAATATACAAAACAACGTTTTATACATAATAGTAAAAATTCAGTTTATGTATTATGGTTATGACATAATATTCTAATTGGGGGTGTTTGGTAGTGTGCGTTAATTCCGGGACATGTTGTAGAATGGCTATTATGATTTATCTGAGAGTACGCTTGTTGTTACTAGTTGGGAAAAGGCTAGGCAGATGAAACTATGAATCGCCATTTCTACATGTTAGTACTTACTGCAAACTTATCCTTGAGTATCTGCCTGTCCCTGTCACGTAACTTAGCAGGTAGGGGCTCGTCTAGCACAGTGTGTGCGAGAAGTTTGTTCCAACTGTAATACCAAACATAATTATATCAATATGTTTAGGTGAATACTTATTACCTTGTAATTGAAATTTCACTAAGTATGAAACTATTTGTCACGTAAAGAAAGAAAAAGTGTTTATTGTGTAATGGTACACCAGTGACTGCCTGCAATATTGTCTCTCGATCTACCTTTAATCCATCCAAATGTTATCTGTAAAAGATCGCTTTTGGCGATAAGACCGCCCATTGTGTCACCTCATAAATGCAAGCTCAATAATGATTATACAATCTGTAGTGAACTCGATAGTAAAATGAAAACAATCTATGGCAAAGATTTTTTGAGTTCTCCTAATAAGATTTCATCTAAGCGAGTTTGACGCATTTGGTGCACATCTCGACTTGTACACCATGCTCAAATGGTGAACTTAGCAACTGGTGCACTTCTCATATGGCACACTTCGCAACTGGTGCATTTCTCAATTGGTGCACTTCGCAAAAGGAGCACTTTTTAAGATGGGTGGGAGATTTGGAAAAATTGTCTAAAAGTGAAAGAATCTTTGGTTTTGCGTAGGTAATTTTCTTAAAAATACAATCAACAAAATAATTTTAAATTAACTCTACATAATCACTA
Organism: Dryobota labecula; assembly: GCA_947523025.1. Taxonomy (NCBI): domain Eukaryota; kingdom Metazoa; phylum Arthropoda; class Insecta; order Lepidoptera; family Noctuidae; genus Dryobota; species Dryobota labecula. The sequence continues at coordinate 2,836,889 of OX383287.1, forward strand.
TAACATTTTTATTTTTTCAAAAATAAAAAAAAAGTCACTCGGAAATAATAAAAATATAATTATGTAAGAAAAAATTAGATTTACAGCAGAAATTCTGGGAGGAAAAATTCAAGAGTTCAATCAAAATTTGTGCTTTATTATTTTAAACATTTGTACAATTATTCACAAATAAATTTTGACAAGTAGTCCGCATTTTTCTGTTGAGGCGACTTCAGTCTATGGATATAACCAGTAAACCGATAAACGCTTCAAATTATAGAGAGTAGGGAATCACGGACTTCAAATTATTGCATGTTGGCGGCAAGATACTATTCCTTCATCTTCAAATTATCGAGAGTCGACTGTAGGTACTTATCTATATAAATATATATACAATAATAAACATGAAACAAGAGCAAGGGACTATTTGTAATCATGATATTTAAGGAGAGAAGAGCTGTTTTTAGGGTTCCGTACCAAAATGGTAAAAAGGAACTCTTATGGTGCGACTCAGTCTGTCTGTCTGTCTTTATGTCACAGCTGGATATCTCAAGAACTACTAATGCTAACAACTTGAAATTTGGAATAGTTTTAGATGACGTTGGACCAACTATTTTGCAAATAAGTTTTTTTTTTCCTGAATGAAACATATAATTATGATGGTACGGAACCTTCGGTGCGCGAGTCTGACTGCTCTTAACCGGTTTATTAATTAGAATTAATAATGTAATGCATAGTCTACAAATAACACTTTCACAGTTATCTTACCTCAGACAGCAACCCTATAGCAACGAGAATAAAGAACACTGCTGCAAATTTAGAAGTAAAAAAAACTGAACGGACTATAAATACCTTTGTAAGTACGAATTCTTGTGTTCCTGTATCATATCCCTGTAGTTAGCTTCACACTCCGGCTCGGCGAGCATCAACACGTCGAGTAGACCGCTGCGTTGGAGACCCTGGAATAAAGTGCGTCAAAATTATGATTAGCTAGTACAAAAGTAATTCACAACAACTAAATACAAAGTCGAGATATAATGTCCAATGCACAACGAAACTGAAATGAAGACTGATCAGTTTAATTCAGAAGACTGATAAGTTGAATTTTCAAAGCTTCCTCTCTCCTACTATTTAGCTGTGCCCGAAGGGGTCCGCAATGATCGTATATTATGATATGTTACCACCTAAGTACACGTTTTAGAATGCAATAAACGTAAACTCAATGTATTGAAACAATACAACACAAATCTCATCATCATTTCAGCCGAAAGATGTCCACTGCTGGACATAGGCCTCCCCCAAAGGGAGTTTGCCATAATCGGCAGGCGGGTTGGCGATTGCAGTATGGGGTTAGAAATGCATAGAGAACGTTCCGAATATTCTCAGTCTCCCCCACATCGATTGCCACCAGGTGGCAATCGATAATAAATTTCCCAGTTGCCACCCACCGGGTGGCGACACTTCAAATCGCTGTATACTGCGACGTGGATCGCCAACCTCCCTCATCGCTGTCTTACGGCCGCGATGACGGGGTTGGGAGTCAGACTTTTTCAATGTGGTTTGATAGGTAGATAAGTGATATTATTAGGGACATACAAACAAAATGTTCCTTACCGTAATTGGTTGGTTGGTAACTACGGTGAAGAAAATTTTGTTTGTATCTGTGACTAATGAGTAGCATATGTTAGGTAATTATTGTAAATACTTGATTATCTGTGTTAAGTACCAATTTTATCAGTGGCGGATTTACCAGTAGGCTTGAGCCTAGGGCATATTTGGCGACCGATTTTTTCTTCCGATTCTTTCTTAAATCGTTCCGACGGCTTTTCCCTCTTCCCTTTCCTTTCAATTTCGAGCTCGACGCTCTCGCTCTTGCATCTCACATTCTTGCTTTTCAATGAAAATGTCCGTAAATTGTTTTTTTGTCATTCAATTTCTGCAAAATGTTACTAGGAATGCCTACATAAACTCAGAAGACCGGGGGGCGGCCTCATTTTGTTTTGCCGCCTTATTAGTGGTACATGATTGATGAGCTTTGATTCGCTCAGAAATATACCCAAAAACTATTTCTTGTGCATTAAAAAAAAAAAAATATAATATTTGAATTGTAAAAATAATCTAGAAACTGACAATTGTAAAGACAAGGGCGGCAAGAAATATACAGCCTATACTTGGAAAATGTGTAAATCCGCCACTGAATTTTATACCAGGTTTTTATGATTAATAATAATAAGTGATTAAAAGCAACTAAGATGAAGAATATTTTGTATGTCCCTAATAATATCACTTATCTACTAATCAAACCACATTGAAAAAGTCTGACCGCCAATCCCCTCATCGCGGCCGTAAAACAGCGATGAGGGGGGTTGGAGATCCACGTCGCAGTGTACAGCGGTTTGAAGTTGGGGCAATAACTTCCCAGTTGCCACCCGGTGGGAACTGGGAATTTTATTCCCGATTGCCACCTAGTGGCAATCCATGTGGGGGCAACTGGGAATATTCGGAACGCTGCTGCCCATTCTCTAGTAAATCCCTTGGTCGCCTTTTACGACACCCATGGGACGTAATAAGAAGAAGAAAAAAAAAACAATCTATACTACTAAATGCATATGCAATTATATACTGTATGGGTGTGTCTGTTTGTTCCGGTTAATCTCCGAAACGGCTGGACCGATTTGATGACCTATTGACGAGACTCACTGGCAGATAGCTGATGTTATAAGGAGTAACTTAGGCTACTTTAATTTTAGAAAAAGCCACGCGGGCGAAGCCGCGTGCAGCAGTTAGTTGTAGTTACTCTAAAATGAAAGAATTGAAATGTAAGCTTAATATCGGGAATCACAAAGTGCCGATTCGAAAACGAAATGTTAAACATACAAATCACAAATTTTTGTGACACGACATAAAGTTCACATATCAATGTCTTGCTTTATTTTCGAGTCGAATTGATGTGTGCAATAGCCGCCTATGGCCGTCAACAATCACTACACATTATAAGATAGTAAGTATTGAATCATGTACCTGTAGTAAGTATAAAGTGTTGTTCAGTAGAAATATCGCTTTTAACGCATCAGGATACTGTTCACTCTTGTTTCTTAGTGCGAAATTCAGCTGGGCCAGTACTTTGCCTGAAATAAGTTAAATTTTGAGAGTTTAATACTTAAATTAAACATACTTACAATATAATTAGACGGAGTTAAACGAAAAGGATCCAATCCACAACATGGTCAAAAATTAATTAAGTATACGAAACTGATGCTAAATATAAAGGCCAAGCAAAAAACAACAGTTTATCATTTGGATCAACCTCAGAACCAACCCATATTGCACGGAAATATAAAATATGATATATCTTCTAAACTTCAAACGGCAATATCTCTAAAGTCATTTTCTGTGGATAAGTTCCTTTTCGTTTAACTACTTACGTCCAATTTCATCATCATCATTTCAGCCGAAAGACGTCCACTGCTGGACATAGGCTCCTCCAAGCACCGCCACTTCGACCAGTTCTGTGCTTCCCGCATCCAGCGGATTCCTGCGGATTTTACAAAGTCATCGGTCCACCTTGTGGGAGGCCTTCCAACGCTACGTCTTCCGGTACGCGGTCGCCACTCCAGAACCTTTCGGCCCCAACGGCCATCTGTTCTGCGCGCAATGTGCCCTGCCCATTGCCACTTAAGTTTGGCAATACTTCGAGCTATGTCGGTTTCCTTGGTTCTCTTGCGGATCTCTTCATTTCTGATTCGATCACGTAGCGAAACTTCAAGCCCCAAGCTCCCTTTCCATTGCCTTTTGGGTGACTATTAGCCTTCTAATAAGGCCCATTGTGAACGACCACGTTTCAGTGCCATAGGTCATCACTGGCAACACGCACTGGTTTGGAACTAGTGCGGTATGTGGGACGAGAAGATATTGCGTAGCTTCCCGAATGCTGCCCAGCCGAGTCGGATTCGACGATTGACCTCTTTCCCGAAGAGGTTTAGTTTTTTTTTTTTTTTTTTTTTTTTTTTTTTTTTAGTTTTATTTTCTTTACCTACCTAACTGGATTCCAATTTATCAAGAAGTTTTCCCACGATGGGAGGGAGAATCTATTACCAAGATCATTATAACAAAACTACGATGAGTACTGTGTATAAATAATAACGCTTTTCGGGTATTGTTGCGATTGCCGCACTTCTGTAGTGCCTCGCCAATGTTTGCAGACGCACGCACTGACGGCTTTGATGCACCGCGGCGTAAGAAGTCTGCCTCCTGCGCAGCCTGCGGGCAGTGCCGACACATTCTGCAGGCGGCAGCCGGGCGGGCGCTTGCGTACTAACATGTAACTAAGATATTTTGTTACTCATACTGTAGACCGCATTGTAGTCAGGATAAACAAAGATTAATTAATTAATTAAAAATAAAACTTACGCATGTACACAGCCAACATGACTGCATTCCTGTCATGCACGCCAGATAACTGACTGACTGCACGGTTGTATGACGGTTCTGTAGCGAGCGCAGGCCCTGTCAATGTGAAAAAGAGAAACGACAAACAAATTATATTAATGTTTTTTAGTTGACATAACCTTATCCGTAAGTATAAAATAGATAGAATAGACTCTATCTTCAAAATTTTGTTTATCCTAGAAAACTGTAGGAAAGAGGGGTTTTCTGTTTCCATTGCTGGGACACAGGCCTCCTGTCTTCGAAAGGGAGTAGGCTGTAATCTACCTCGCGGGCCCGGTGCGAGTTGGTATATGTCACATGTCTTTTAATTTTTTGGATCTAGGACATGCCGGTTTCCGCGCGATGTTTTGCTTCACCGTTTTGAGAGCAGTGGTGATGAAATTATTTACACAAGTAAAGCACCTGTCTGGGTTCGAACCTACGACCTACAACTCGTAAGTCTCCAGGCAGGCACCAGCTGTGGCAGGTTTTGTTTTGTTAACCATATTTGTTCGGGAACTCGGTAGGGCTTACCCCCTTATCTTCTAACTAAAAGATGGACAATATCATAGGAAATAATACTTCACACAAAAGTGAAACTGGGCGTATTATACGCCCCGTTGTAAAGTGCGATATTAAACGTGTTCGGGACGTATGATTCGTTTTTGTACAACCAGTCAAGATTGGCCCCTTACGACCCTGACTTCTTGAAAATATCACATTGAGGTGTTATACAGGTTATACACCCCGAAACTGTGGTGTCGACGAGTAGCTTAACCTCAAATGCGTTCTGAGCGGGAATTTATTTTTTATTTTTAGGAAGTTTCATTTGTTTTTTATGATAATGGCTGGAATATTAGCCGTGAGAACATTGTAGGCTATAATGTGTCGTGCTCACCTATAGTATGTACTCGTATGTGCAGTGCGAGAGCCTGGCAGTGCGCCAACGCGGCTGCGGCCAGCTGGTACTGTGTCGTGCTCACCTATAGTATGTATGTGCAGTGCGAGAGCCTGGCAGTGCGCCAACGCGGCCGCGGCCAGCTGGTACTGTGTCGTGCTCACCTATATTATGTATGTGCAGTGCGAGAGCCTGGCAGTGCGCCAACGCGGCCGCGGCCAGCTGGTACTGTGTCGTGCTCACCTATAGTATGTATGTGCAGTGCGAGAGCCTGGCAGTGCGCCAACGCGGCCGCGGCCAGCTGGTACTGTGTCGTGCTCACCTATAGTATTTATGTGCAGTGCGAGAGCCTGGCAGTGCGCCAACGCGGCCGCGGCCAGCTGGTACTGTGTCGTGCTCACCTATAGTATGTATGTGCAGTGCGAGAGCCTGGCAGTGCGCCAACGCGGCCGCGGCCAGCTGGTACTGTGTCGTGCTCACCTATAGTATGTATGTGCAGTACGAGAGCCTGGCAGTGCGCCAATGCGGCCGCGGCCAACTGGTACTGTGTCGTGCTCACCTATAGTATGTATGTGCAGTGCGAGAGCCTGGCAGTGCGCCAATGCGGCCGCGGCCAGCTGGTACTGTGTCGTGCTCACCTATAGTATGTATGTGCAGTGCGAGAGCCTGGCAGTGCGCCAACGCGGCCGCGGCCAGCTGGTACTGTGTCGTGCTCATCTATAGTATGTATGTGCAGTGCGAGAGCCTGGCAGTGAGCCAACGCGGCCGCGGCCAGCTGGTACTGTGTCGTGCTCACCTATAGTATGTATGTGCAGTGCGAGAGCCTGGCAGTGAGCCAACGCGGCCGCGGCCAGCTGGTACTGTGTCGTGCTCACCTATAGTATGTATGTGCAGTGCGAGAGCCTGGCAGTGAGACAACGCGGCCGCGGCCAGCTGGTACTGTGTCGTGCTCACCTATAGTATGTATGTGCAGTGCGAGAGCCTGGCAGTGAGCCAACGCGGCCGCGGCCAGCTGGTACTGTGTCGTGCTCACCTATAGTATGTATGTGCAGTGCGAGAGCCTGGCAGTGAGCCAACGCGGCCGCGGCCAGCTGGTACTGTGTCGTGCTCACCTATAGTATGTATGTGCAGTGCGAGAGCCTGGCAGTGAGCCAACGCGGCCGCGGCCAGCTGGTACTGTGTCGTGCTCACCTATAGTATGTATGTGCAGTACGAGAGCCTGGCAGTGCGCCAACGCGGCCGCGGCCAGCTGGTACTGTGTCGTGCTCACCTATAGTATGTATGTGCAGTGCGAGAGCCTGGCAGTGCGCCAACGCGGCCGCGGCCAGCTGGTACTGTGTCGTGCTCACCTATAGTATGTATGTGCAGTGCGAGAGCCTGGCAGTGCGCCAACGCGGCCGCGGCCAGCTGGTACTGTGTCGTGCTCACCTATAGTATGTATGTGCAGTGCGAGAGCCTGGCAGTGCGCCAACGCGGCCGCGGCCAGCTGGTACTGTGTCGTGCTCACCTATAGTATGTATGTGCAGTGCGAGAGCCTGGCAGTGCGCCAACGCGGCCGCGGCCAGCTGGTACTGTGTCGTGCTCACCTATAGTATGTATGTGCAGTGCGAGAGCCTGGCAGTGCGCCAACGCGGCCGCGGCCAGCTGGTACTGTGTCGTGCTCACCTATAGTATGTATGTGCAGTGCGAGAGCCTGGCAGTGCGCCAACGCGGCCGCGGCCAGCTGGTACTGTGTCGTGCTCACCTATAGTATGTATGTGCAGTGCGAGAGCCTGGCAGTGCGCCAACGCGGCCGCGGCCAGCTGGTACTGTGTCGTGCTCACCTATAGTATGTATGTGCAGTGCGAGAGCCTGGCAGTGCGCCAACGCGGCCGCGGCCAGCTGGTACTGTGTCGTGCTCACCTATAGTATGTATGTGCAGTGCGAGAGCCTGGCAGTGCGCCAACGCGGCCGCGGCCAGCTGGTACTGTGTCGTGCTCACCTATAGTATGTATGTGCAGTGCGAGAGCCTGGCAGTGCGCCAACGCGGCCGCGGCCAGCTGGTACTGTGTCGTGCTCACCTATAGTATGTATGTGCAGTGCGAGAGCCTGGCAGTGCGCCAACGCGGCCGCGGCCAGCTGGTACTGTGTCGTGCTCACCTATAGTATGTATGTGCAGTGCGAGAGCCTGGCAGTGCGCCAACGCGGCCGCGGCCAGCTGGTACTGTGTCGTGCTCACCTATAGTATGTATGTGCAGTGCGAGAGCCTGGCAGTGCGCCAACGCGGCCGCGGCCAGCTGGTACTGTGTCGTGCTCACCTATAGTATGTATGTGCAGTGCGAGAGCCTGGCAGTGCGCCAACGCGGCCGCGGCCAGCTGGTACTGTGTCGTGCTCACCTATAGTATGTATGTGCAGTGCGAGAGCCTGGCAGTGCGCCAACGCGGCCGCGGCCAGCTGGTACTGTGTCGTGCTCACCTATAGTATGTATGTGCAGTGCGAGAGCCTGGCAGTGCGCCAACGCGGCCGCGGCCAGCTGGTACTGTGTCGTGCTCACCTATAGTATGTATGTGCAGTGCGAGAGCCTGGCAGTGCGCCAACGCGGCCGCGGCCAGCTGGTACTGTGTCGTGCTCACCTATAGTATGTATGTGCAGTGCGAGAGCCTGGCAGTGCGCCAACGCGGCCGCGGCCAGCTGGTACTGTGTCGTGCTCACCTATAGTATGTATGTGCAGTGCGAGAGCCTGGCAGTGCGCCAACGCGGCCGCGGCCAGCTGGTACTGTGTCGTGCTCACCTATAGTATGTATGTGCAGTGCGAGAGCCTGGCAGTGCGCCAACGCGGCCGCGGCCAGCTGGTACTGTGTCGTGCTCACCTATAGTATGTATGTGCAGTGCGAGAGCCTGGCAGTGCGCCAACGCGGCCGCGGCCAGCTGGTACTGTGTCGTGCTCACCTATAGTATGTATGTGCAGTGCGAGAGCCTGGCAGTGCGCCAACGCGGCCGCGGCCAGCTGGTACTGTGTCGTGCTCACCTATAGTATGTATGTGCAGTGCGAGAGCCTGGCAGTGCGCCAACGCGGCCGCGGCCAGCTGGTACTGTGTCGTGCTCACCTATAGTATGTATGTGCAGTGCGAGAGCCTGGCAGTGCGCCAACGCGGCCGCGGCCAGCTGGTACTGTGTCGTGCTCACCTATAGTATGTATGTGCAGTGCGAGAGCCTGGCAGTGCGCCAACGCGGCCGCGGCCAGCTGGTACTGTGTCGTGCTCACCTATAGTATGTATGTGCAGTGCGAGAGCCTGGCAGTGCGCCAACGCGGCCGCGGCCAGCTGGTACTGTGTCGTGCTCACCTATAGTATGTATGTGCAGTGCGAGAGCCTGGCAGTGCGCCAACGCGGCCGCGGCCAGCTGGTACTGTGTCGTGCTCACCTATAGTATGTATGTGCAGTGCGAGAGCCTGGCAGTGCGCCAACGCGGCCGCGGCCAGCTGGTACTGTGTCGTGCTCACCTATAGTATGTATGTGCAGTGCGAGAGCCTGGCAGTGCGCCAACGCGGCCGCGGCCAGCTGGTACTGTGTCGTGCTCACCTATAGTATGTATGTGCAGTGCGAGAGCCTGGCAGTGCGCCAACGCGGCCGCGGCCAGCTGGTACTGTGTCGTGCTCACCTATAGTATGTATGTGCAGTGCGAGAGCCTGGCAGTGCGCCAACGCGGCCGCGGCCAGCTGGTACTGTGTCGTGCTCACCTATAGTATGTATGTGCAGTGCGAGAGCCTGGCAGTGCGCCAACGCGGCCGCGGCCAGCTGGTACTGTGTCGTGCTCACCTATAGTATGTATGTGCAGTGCGAGAGCCTGGCAGTGCGCCAACGCGGCCGCGGCCAGCTGGTACTGTGTCGTGCTCACCTATAGTATGTATGTGCAGTGCGAGAGCCTGGCAGTGCGCCAACGCGGCCGCGGCCAGCTGGTACTGTGTCGTGCTCACCTATAGTATGTATGTGCAGTGCGAGAGCCTGGCAGTGCGCCAACGCGGCCGCGGCCAGCTGGTACTGTGTCGTGCTCACCTATAGTATGTATGTGCAGTGCGAGAGCCTGGCAGTGCGCCAACGCGGCCGCGGCCAGCTGGTACTGTGTCGTGCTCACCTATAGTATGTATGTGCAGTGCGAGAGCCTGGCAGTGCGCCAACGCGGCCGCGGCCAGCTGGTACTGTGTCGTGCTCACCTATAGTATGTATGTGCAGTGCGAGAGCCTGGCAGTGCGCCAACGCGGCCGCGGCCAGCTGGTACTGTGTCGTGCTCACCTATAGTATGTATGTGCAGTGCGAGAGCCTGGCAGTGCGCCAACGCGGCCGCGGCCAGCTGGTACTGTGTCGTGCTCACCTATAGTATGTATGTGCAGTGCGAGAGCCTGGCAGTGCGCCAACGCGGCCGCGGCCAGCTGGTACTGTGTCGTGCTCACCTATAGTATGTATGTGCAGTGCGAGAGCCTGGCAGTGCGCCAACGCGGCCGCGGCCAGCTGGTACTGTGTCGTGCTCACCTATAGTATGTATGTGCAGTGCGAGAGCCTGGCAGTGCGCCAACGCGGCCGCGGCCAGCTGGTACTGTGTCGTGCTCACCTATAGTATGTATGTGCAGTGCGAGAGCCTGGCAGTGCGCCAACGCGGCCGCGGCCAGCTGGTACTGTGTCGTGCTCACCTATAGTATGTATGTGCAGTGCGAGAGCCTGGCAGTGCGCCAACGCGGCCGCGGCCAGCTGGTACTGTGTCGTGCTCACCTATAGTATGTATGTGCAGTGCGAGAGCCTGGCAGTGCGCCAACGCGGCCGCGGCCAGCTGGTACTGTGTCGTGCTCACCTATAGTATGTATGTGCAGTGCGAGAGCCTGGCAGTGCGCCAACGCGGCCGCGGCCAGCTGGTACTGTGTCGTGCTCACCTATAGTATGTATGTGCAGTGCGAGAGCCTGGCAGTGCGCCAACGCGGCCGCGGCCAGCTGGTACTGTGTCGTGCTCACCTATAGTATGTATGTGCAGTGCGAGAGCCTGGCAGTGCGCCAACGCGGCCGCGGCCAGCTGGTACTGTGTCGTGCTCACCTATAGTATGTATGTGCAGTGCGAGAGCCTGGCAGTGCGCCAACGCGGCCGCGGCCAGCTGGTACTGTGTCGTGCTCACCTATAGTATGTATGTGCAGTGCGAGAGCCTGGCAGTGCGCCAACGCGGCCGCGGCCAGCTGGTACTGTGTCGTGCTCACCTATAGTATGTATGTGCAGTGCGAGAGCCTGGCAGTGCGCCAACGCGGCCGCGGCCAGCTGGTACTGTGTCGTGCTCACCTATAGTATGTATGTGCAGTGCGAGAGCCTGGCAGTGCGCCAACGCGGCCGCGGCCAGCTGGTACTGTGTCGTGCTCACCTATAGTATGTATGTGCAGTGCGAGAGCCTGGCAGTGCGCCAACGCGGCCGCGGCCAGCTGGTACTGTGTCGTGCTCACCTATAGTATGTATGTGCAGTGCGAGAGCCTGGCAGTGCGCCAACGCGGCCGCGGCCAGCTGGTACTGTGTCGTGCTCACCTATAGTATGTATGTGCAGTGCGAGAGCCTGGCAGTGCGCCAACGCGGCCGCGGCCAGCTGGTACTGTGTCGTGCTCACCTATAGTATGTATGTGCAGTGCGAGAGCCTGGCAGTGCGCCAACGCGGCCGCGGCCAGCTGGTACTGTGTCGTGCTCACCTATAGTATGTATGTGCAGTGCGAGAGCCTGGCAGTGCGCCAACGCGGCCGCGGCCAGCTGGTACTGTGTCGTGCTCACCTATAGTATGTATGTGCAGTGCGAGAGCCTGGCAGTGCGCCAACGCGGCCGCGGCCAGCTGGTACTGTGTCGTGCTCACCTATAGTATGTATGTGCAGTGCGAGAGCCTGGCAGTGCGCCAACGCGGCCGCGGCCAGCTGGTACTGTGTCGTGCTCACCTATAGTATGTATGTGCAGTGCGAGAGCCTGGCAGTGCGCCAACGCGGCCGCGGCCAGCTGGTACTGTGTCGTGCTCACCTATAGTATGTATGTGCAGTGCGAGAGCCTGGCAGTGCGCCAACGCGGCCGCGGCCAGCTGGTACTGTGTCGTGCTCACCTATAGTATGTATGTGCAGTGCGAGAGCCTGGCAGTGCGCCAACGCGGCCGCGGCCAGCTGGTACTGTGTCGTGCTCACCTATAGTATGTATGTGCAGTGCGAGAGCCTGGCAGTGCGCCAACGCGGCCGCGGCCAGCTGGTACTGTGTCGTGCTCACCTATAGTATGTATGTGCAGTGCGAGAGCCTGGCAGTGCGCCAACGCGGCCGCGGCCAGCTGGTACTGTGTCGTGCTCACCTATAGTATGTATGTGCAGTGCGAGAGCCTGGCAGTGCGCCAACGCGGCCGCGGCCAGCTGGTGAACTGTGCCGTCCACCGGGCCGGCCGCCGCGTCTGAGCGGATACCTTCCACCCACTCCTCCAGGGACTTCACGCACTGGAATATAAGGGTTTATCGTTCGTTGGTGAAACGATCTGAATATATTTGCAGGGGAGATGTTGCCAAAAATCGTAGAAGACAGAGAGATTTAGAAGGAGAAAAGGAATGTTTTAACTTACACTGCCGGTCAAAAGTTTGAGACCACTATAAAAAAAATAAGAAAACAAATAAAAGTCAACATATTTAAAACTTTATGAAAAACAGGTTTTATTTTCATGTTACATAAGATTTAAAATTAACAAAATTACACGAAGTCTTGACGAATACAATATTCTAAAGAAAATACACACAAGACAGTTTATACAGATTTTTCATCAAAATATCCTCCTTTGCATTTTATGACCTGTTTTACCAATCTTGGCATGCGGGCAATTTATTTATTTATAGTCTCTTGCGAGATATTCCTCCAGCTTTCTTCTAATGCATTCCACATGGCCTGCTGTGAAGAAGGACATTGTTCCCGAACGTTTCGGTCAAGCTCTTCCCCCCTACATAATTTTGAACTGTGCTTTGGATCATTATCTTGTTGGAAAATAAATCCTTGGCCGATTAACTTTAGTCCGGAGGGAATAGCATTTTTCTCCAAAATTACTTTATACTGCTCCTTTTTCATAATTCCTTTCATTTGGACCAGATTTCCAGTCCCATAGCCTGAGAAACAACCCCAGACCATAACAGATCCGCCACCATGCTTGACAGTCGGGACTACACACTGTGGCATCAACTTTCCTTCGGCGGAACGTCGAACGAAAATTCTTCTTTTTGAACCGAATATTTCAAATTTAGATTCGTCACTCCAAAGTACTTTTTTGAAATCTTCTTCGGTCCAGTCTCGATGGGCTAGAGCCCATTGCAACCGTTTTTTCTTATTCTGCGGTTTTAGAAGAGGTTTTCGAACAGCAACGCGACCAAACAACTTGGCTTCTCGCAATCGTCTTTTCACTGTAGACACTGACACAGGTTTTTCCCGAGATTTGTTGACTTCAACAAGTATTTAAACTGCGTCAAATAAATTTATTTTCTTTCTTTTATTTCTGGGGCTGTTAAGCGTCTATTTCAATTGCTGGTTACCACAATAAATTTGTCTTCACTAAAAGTCGTAGCTCTTGGTCTCCCGGAGCGCGGACGATCTTGATTACAGCCAGTTTGTTTGTGGCGCACAATAGTGCGATGAACACAAGTCTTCGATAACTTCAGTTGAGATGCAATCTTACGTTCAGGGTTGCCTTCATCATAATGCGATCTGCCATCGTTGTTCTCCATAGAGAACAACGATGGCAGATCGTGTTTCAATACTAATTTCGCAAACTTTTCCCATTTTAGAGACGTCTTGACTGTAGGAATCACACAATCAGACTAACTGCGGATATTCGTAGATAACCATGAAAATATCGGGTTAGAACAAACTTTGAAACTATTTTAAGAATTTAGAACAATTGCATTGTAAGTTGATGTAAAATAAAAGAAGTGTCAGCTGCGGTAATGAGGTAATAAAAATTTTACAATCGATTATCAGACTCGAATCTTCCTCGGTTCACATTGAAGTATGGAAACAACGCTTGTTTATTGCCCTTTCCTTGGCTAATATATAAAAGAATAAGCTTTTAGGCAGTCTTTATAAACAATAGAATATGCAGGTGTGCAGATTACTTTTTATCACCAATATTTTGAAAATATTTACTAATAACAAAAGTCTTTTATTAGTGGTCTCAAACTTTTGACCGGCAGTGTAGTTCAGTAGTTGCACGTAAAGGGCCGGGTTTGGACCAAATGTTGCTCAGACATAGGAGTACATACTTCCAAACTGTTCCTTACGTCAAAAAAGTTTGTTTTTAGGTTTTTTTTTTCTTTTACTGGCTATGTGTAAGATAGCGTCGTTGAGTTTGAACCCGTTAGTTATCTTGACAAGTGCAAGCCTCAGATGGCGTCCAGGGGCTGATGATGAAGCCGGAAGCCGGAAACCGGTGGCCACAGAAACTCCTCATCCAAACAAGACAGCTCCATCGTGTTTGGACTCATGGAATATGAATTGCCAAGTGCTATTACACTAGATGGTGTCCAGGGTCTGATGGTGGAGCCGGAAGTTGGCTATAGGAACTCCTCAACCAAACAAGATATCATCGTGGTTGGGCTCGTTGTCGTTGTCTTGACGTTGTATATTTTTACAAATTTTATTTACATATTACAAACTTTTATTTAACTTGCCTTGTTAGTAAGTTAGTTAGTATGTGATGTAATGGGGGGCCTAGAGATCTAAAATACTGGCCTAGGCTTAGTTTACGACTCCAGATCTCCCACAAATTACAAAATTTTGTCAGTACCTGTAAACCTAATATGTATAACTAGTATAAGAATGTAATTTGTGGAGATAAATAAACATTATTTTAATTTATTTTTTATTGTTCAAATCTTGCAAGCTGAATTAAAACCACTTTCTCTTATCTTAGGGAGTTGAAATTGAACATGTTGATTTTGTTTCGAAGACAATGCATTTTTATGATGCATGACCTGATTCTACACCTAGGATTGGCTCCAGACGAGGGAGCTCCTTAACGGTCAACCGCACAGACACAACATTTTATATACGCATTCAATTATAATAGCTCGTTCTAAATTCCACCATCACCTAGGTGCTGCATCCAGGGTTGGTTCCAGAAGAGGGAACTCCTTAGCGGTCGACAGAACAGACTCAAAATTTCATATAACTATTTAATTATGATAGTCCGGTCTGAAGTCTACCATGACCGTTCTGCTGACCCAAGATCGGCTCCATATGAGAGATCTCCTCAGCGGTCAACAGCACAGGCACGAAATTTTGTATACGCATTCAATTACGATAGCCCGTTCTAAAGTATAGCATGACTTGGATAGTGCAAATCGGTTGGCTTCACACCAGGACTTGTGTAAAGACGTGTTTGGGTTTGTTGGATATATTTTTACAAGTACCTTTCAAGGGAAGATAATAGAACAGACATTAAAACAAATTCTAATGCGAAAAAACACAAAATAAAATTTATTTAAAAGCTTTTTTTTAACCCGCTTTTAATGAACTAAAAAGTACTAAATAAAACATACATTAACATAAAACTTTAATATTTTCTTAAAAGCTTCAGGCGTGAACGACGGAACGTCCTTCTTACACTTTAAGATAAGCCTCAAGCTTTTAAGAAAATATTATAGTTCTATGTTAACGTAAGGTTTATTTAGTTCATTAAAAGCTTGTTTTTAAAAAGGGTTTTTATTCATTTATTTATTTATTTAGTACATGGAGGACTTACAGCTAATAAAAACAAAACACGTTTTTAACCAGTGCGCAAACTTTCACAAATTAAACTTAAACGAGTTTTTTTTAAACACCTATTTCTTATTTTGACATGCCTTAGTACAAAAAAATTTTGTTCTTTATTATGTACACCATAAAAATTACAGATATAAATGTAGAACTGTTACATAGAGTGTCAGAATGGGCGGTCTTATCGCTAAAAGCGATTTTTGGATGGATCAAAAGTAAAAGGAGAGACAATACTGCAGGTAGTCAGTGGTATACCATTTACATATACAATAAATACATACATACATAAAGCATATAGATACTTATACACACTACTTATATATATACATCCAATAATAAACATGATACAAGAGGAACTTTAAGTAATGATGATGTTTAAGGAGAGAGTTAGTGATTTTTAACCAGAATTTTAAATGTGGACAAAAATTGAGCACGCCCTATCGAGACGGGCAAGGCATTCCATAACCATTCATAAGTTATCGTTAACGAAAGATGTTTATTTTGAAACTGGTTTAATGGCAACTCGCCGCGCGCCGCGTCGGCGCGGTCAGTGAAGCGGAACGCAGTAGTAGGTACCTATCAGCTGTGTGCCCGCGCAATTCGCTGACGTAGGTATTTAAGCGGGTTATCAATCGCAAATTTTATCAGGTTCGAACTAGTTTTTTTAAGTTTAGGCCGTTAATTGAAGAGTAATTCAAATTTTACTTTCATACTTTCATGGGCTTAGAACCATCAAAATGCAGAAATGAACATTGTGATCAATTAAATAAAGGCACTTATAACAGTTTTATAACACTTACACTTCTTCGGGGTCCTGAACTGGCTGTGATCATTTTATCAAACAGCCTTTGAGTGGCTGCTAAAATGGCCCTTTCCATATGGACCGCGGGGTTGACTCGCATACCAGGTATGCTCATCCTCGCACACATTCTTCGAGCTGCTCGTAAGTTTTAACCACTTACCAAATACACTCGCACCATCTCGTAAAACTCGCGATTAATAAAGTCTGACATCGTTGTAGGTAAGTACAAAGATGTGCATTGCGTTGCATGTGCAGGACAGCGTCGCGACGTAACGTCACTCGCGTGCGTAACGAGACTATCAGCGAATGGGCGCGGCGACGCCCCTCCTCCCGGCAGGGGGATGCACCTCGCCGACACCCGCCGCGTGCACTCATTGATATTATTACGAATAGATTGTGTCCATATTTTGGTGATTTCATGTCAGACAAAAAAAAATTGAACAAATAATGGAAATGGGTTACTGATACTGAAATACCAAAAACATTTTTTTTCCTGTATATAAATAAATATAATGTATTTTTTTTTCCTCGACTGGGAAGCTCTTGGCCTTCATCTCACCATTATATTTCAAAGTAATGAAACCTAAAAGCCCGTATCTACTCACATTCTGCTGACAGTGCTGCACTATAACTGCATAGGGCTGCGGCGAGGCCGGCGCGAGCGCCCGCTCCAGCTCGGGCTGCAGCCGCGTGAGGCGCGCCAGCACCGCCCAGCAGCCGCCGGCAGCTCCGCAGCGCGACGCGGCGCGGCGGGAGCGCATGCAGGCGCGCTGGGGGATCATATTTGAAGAGTCTATGTATTCCCAACGTTTGAAATGTGTTTGGGAATGAGTTAACACGTTCGCTGCCTCACCTCCACGTCGCTGGCCAGTATGCAGAAGCAGTCCTTGAGCACGGCCGCCAGCAGCGGCGGCAGGCGCGGCAGCGGCACGAGGCCCAGCAGCTGGCGCTGCTCGTGGCGCGCCACGCGGCACACCGCGGCCGCCACGTTGCCGGCGATCTCGGCCTCCCACTCGTCCAAGGCCTCGCTGCTGTCTTCTGTGTCTGAAGGACAGGTTCCAATTGACAAGGCGCGATGGCCTCACGACATAGGCCGTGAGAGAGCTTTCTCTTAGTAATTAACATGGGTTGAAGGCCACTCATAAAAGCGTACTAACGTTGCATCGCAGAAAAACGGCGATATCACCCGAAAAGTTTCTGCAATTCATGAAGTTTTTTCGTTGTAACGTCACGCCACTTTTGTGTGGCGACACGGAACTTAGAGCACCGTTCGGATCCGAAACTAGTCGGGTGAAGCGCGAACAACCGTAAAACGCCATTCAAAACGGAAACATATTAATGATGATGTGCGTCACGAACATAAAATGTTGAGAGTGCTTCCGCTGCTTTATTTTAACTTCGACCCATATTTGTATGAGATTATGATTGATCAAAAAAAAAAAACAACAAATCGGCTATTCGCCTCCACCAACCAATCAACTGCCCAACCAACCAACCCAACCCAACCAACCTAATATAAAAGCAAAAAAATATGAAGACATACGAATGAATAGCAACAACGAGTCGGACTCGCGCTCTATACTTCCTTACCACGGAAGAACGTTACATAAATGATATTTATTTTGTAAATAAGTTAAAAAGAACACTTTTTGACCTACACGTAATTATTTTGATTTAAACAGTTAAACTAGATGAGGTCAGTTTTTCCTAGCCAACTACTCAGAGAAGTAACACTGAAACAAACTCAGAGGTCAAAGTCCATAAAATATAACGTAGTACGAGTATAGGATCATGATACGAAATTAATTTCAAGAGTTTCTTAAAATAGTGCCCTGTGACAAACAGACGACACAGACAAATTAGGCGGCGTTGGTTTAATAATTATAAGGTCCCGTTGGCACGTTTGTGTACGGAGCCCTAAGAAAGAGTTACCACTGGTTTCCAATTGGGTTTTCCCTTGGTGTCGGCGCTGGCAACGGAAGCACTCCCTAAAACGTTGGACATACAGTCCGTAGTGCAACTCGGAACGCAATGCTAGACAGAAAAATAAATCAAGAAGAATCCAAGATATAGAAGACACAAAAACATATTTTTTGACTTGCAAGTAAAATGAGAAAAAGACGGCAAAAATTTAAATGAATTCCAAAATGAAATAATTGCTCATTCATACTTACAAGCTTCAGATATAGACTTCCTGGGTCCTATAGCAAAGCCAGTGGAATTCTCCAAAGTCTGGGACGCTTTCATCATTATCTTGTTCGCGCGTTTTTCGATACTAAACAAAAAAACATCCATCTTTATTATAAACACCGCAGCTTATAATGCATAAACGTCTTGCAATTAATAGTACATTGTGATACAAGGGTGGCAAGTAGGTTATTGCAAACGAGCTGTCATTAACAAGCCCGAGCCGAAGGCGAGGGTTTTTAATGACACGAGTTTGCAATAACTTAAACACCCGTGTATCACACGACGTTTTTCAATACAGTTGTGGGAAATAGTAAAAAACTAATCAAAGAATTAAAATATTTATCACACAAAAAATTAAAATGTTCAGAAAACGGCGCGTTTTTGCAACTAGACTTTTTTACAACCAAAACAGCCTATACAGCCTATTCGATTTTTGACAAATGTTGATGTGAAAATAATTAAATTAAAACTGGAAATTAATAATACTGGTAAACAAAATTTAACTTTTTTTTTGTTTTATGAAGTTTCTAAACTGTTTCTTAGTAATTTGAGTTCGCTGATTTCATATCTACCCACAGTTTTTTTCTAGCAGCTCTAGTTTTTGTGATATAGGTACTTCCATAGAATGAATAGGCTTAGAACCGCAGTAGTCGCGCGCAAAGTGAAGCAATTTCAAGTTACCCTTTTAGGGATACGTATGACTTTCGGCGCGTCAGTACTCAAGAACAACTAACTATTCCTGTAAAGAGCTCACGCAATTCCGAAAAAAAAAAAAAATACATTGTGTTCAGTGAAAGGGCACACACACACTCACAGCTCATCACATAATCATGAAAAACATTTAAAGAACTCATTTCACGGGCAAGTATTGCTTAGCATCTTATATTTTTGTATAAAAAATTTGATTCAAAACGAAAAAATAAATCGTAAATTTGAAAAATGTTGCTAGGCATAGGAAAATAATCTTACCCCATTTTTTGTTATTATAATTATGTACTGCCTATAAATCCGAATTCACCTGTATGTAGGTATTTTTATTCGCCAAATATTACTAGGGTTCCCACATGTCACGAAAAAAAAGTGTTGATTTTATTTTGTTTTGATGAAGTGAAGATACCATTTTTTTGGTATTTACTCGTATTTTAGAATTAATTTACATAGTTAATGATTGTTTTTCTTTTTATTCTTATTAATTCCGAGTCCCACATTTTGACATTTTCCAAATACACGATACGGTTTGCCACTAGTTAACAGTGGTGTATTAAGTTAAAGATAAAATCAACGTTTAGCCAAATATTATTAGAATGAATAAATAAATAAATAATTCTAAACGCAACCTAATTAATAATTCTATACCTATGCCTACCGGCAAGGTTACCAAAATTTAAACAGTTCCATTTTCCCCACTTTTTGAGGAAAATGTCATTTACTTGCAACATTCTTCGTTTGCTTGTGTGTGTCGGCGAACGTAATAAAAGCACACATTGATTGTGTTGTTGCTTCAACTTTCAACGCAATTTTGAATGAAACTATCACTTACTGTACTTCTTAAAATTTCGTTACGCGGCTTACTAATATTTTTTTAGTGCATTAAAATATTAAATTCCATAAATAAATCGATATGTCTACATTAATAAGAACTTGCTTAAACGATCCAAATAGTTTTTGTGCTGTTTGTGGTGAATATTGTTTCGAGAATGTCGTTTAAGTGCGTCTGACTTCATAAAAAAGGCCTGCTTGGACTTCTTTGGGACGCCATCACAACTGTTTAGTAAGCCATGGATCCCAAAATTTGTATGTGGTAGTTGCGTAACATCATTGCGTTTATGGGCTAGTAAAAAAAATACCTACGTTGAAGTTCAAAAGTCCTATTAAAATTAAAATTTGGCGTGAACCGAATAATCGTCACGATGGCTGTTATTTTTGTGTTGTGAAAATTACCGGAAATAAACCGTAAAAATCGTTCCAAATGGATTTACCCGAATTTAAAATCAGCTATTAGACCAATTCTAAGTACCAGTGACGAACCTGTGGCTGATACGCAACCTAGGAAATAAAAAGTCTCTAGACTACATTCAACACATTCAGCAGCTCATGTTTCACTTTCAAAGACTAGGATGTTACATGAGCACCAAGATGCACTTCCTCTTCGGCCATTTAGACTGCCTCCCAGAAAATTTAGGCGATTTAAGCGAAAAACAAGGAGAACGCTTTCATTAGGACTTTCGCACGATGGTAGAGCGATACCAGGGTCGTTGGAATGCAAATATGATGGCTGATTACTGCTGGAGCATTCAAAACAAGGCTGAAGTTTCGATTCATGCAAGGAAATCTTATAAAAGAAAGTTTTTTTCATGTTAGGTTAGAGAAAAAAAATATATATATATAATTCGAGTATTTTTCGCTAAAAATGTAATATGTCAATATTTCAAAAACTAGAGCTAGAGAAAAACTGACAACAGATTTGGAATCAGCGTGGCGGAATCATACAAAATCAGGTATGAAACTTCATAAAACAAAACTACTGTTTACCAGTGTAATTACATTAAACAACCATTTAAAAGACTTTTGAGAATTCAATGCTAAGACGTACGGACTCATTCATTTTTCCTCGTATAAAATTTATCCCATTTTATTATAAGTATGAAAACTCCTTGCTACTAAACTTTTTAAATTGACATAAACATTTAAAACTCAACTGAAAAACAAAATGATCGAGCTCGTAAACAAAAGTCACGAACGCGTAACAGAAAGATGCCTATGCAAAAGATTTAATTTTTGAATTATAATTATAGCCTCTGAAAGTACGCCATGTTTAACAACTGTATTGAAAAAAAGTATTACAATGCTGGAAGCGGTAGGGTCAGTTCACAGCAAGCGAAAAAATCCTCGTGCATGTTCGGGCATCCTCCTGGGCGGTCATTCATACCACGGGCAAAAGTGTGCTGCGGACGTGGACGCGCCGCGGAGGATCAAACGAATGCTCGAGGATGTTCGAGGCTGCGCGAGGTTGCTCGAAGCTATGCGCAGAAACCTTCTGGGGTTGCTCTGTTCGCACTGGTAGTTAAAAGAATCGTGACGTGCGTGCTTGTTGAAAATGATAGACTGGGATATGGTTTTTATTGCGCTATTGGCAAAGGACGACGAAAAAAAGAACAATGTAAGGGTTAGCGCAGACAGAGGAATAATCCCCGCGCGGTCTCGGGCATTTTCTTTACGAATCGCGTATGATACCCGCGTATCTTCGAGGACGCGCGAGCATTAAGTAAGTTAACACAATTAGCGCGAGCGAATTTACGTAGGATGCGCTTCAGTTTAGCCAGAGTTCAAAGGCCACATAATATTTCAAGCACAAGTGATCGGGACAGGTAGAATTTAGAACGAATCAAAACTTTTTGAAGTCACCTGTGAAGAAGAAGCTAATAGGAATAGTACTTTATGTTAGAACTTACACTTTTTGTAGTTTACTAGTCCTTCTCTGAGTGCTGTCTGAACGATGTAATAAGTTTTTGGCTCTCTGAAAAAAATGCTTTATTTGAACTTCTTAAACACCACTACAAAAGTTAAGGTAATGCTTGTAAGCATTTTTTGAATGTTCATGTTGCAAAAGTGCTGAATTTGAATGTCAACCTACTTTGAACAAATGAGTTTTTGATTTTGTATAATTTTTTCGCAACTGGCGTACTTGTTTGACCACGTGTCGTAGCAGGTGGCGTTCTGTAGTTTATGCCTACCCCATCAACAGGCACCTATGCTTACCATAAGCGGCGACGCAGCCATGGAGCGGGACCTCAAGTAGTCCTTGAAGGCCAGCAGCGAGCTCTTGGCGGCCGGGCCGCGCACGGCCAGCAGCGGGCGCGCGGGCGGCAGGCCGGCCGCCGACAGCCAGGCGGCCGCCGTGCTGCCGCTGCCCATTAACAGGCACCTATGCTTACCATAAGCGGCGACGCAGCCATGGAGCGGGACCTCAAGTAGTCCTTGAAGGCCAGCAGCGAGCTCTTGGCGGCCGGGCCGCGCACGGCCAGCAGCGGGCGCGCGGGCGGCAGGCCGGCCGCCGACAGCCAGGCGGCCGCCGTGCTGCCGCTGCCCATTAACAGGCACCTATGCTTACCATAAGCGGCGACGCAGCCATGGAGCGGGACCTCAAGTAGTCCTTGAAGGCCAGCAGCGAGCTCTTGGCGGCCGGGCCGCGCACGGCCAGCAGCGGGCGCGCGGGCGGCAGGCCGGCCGCCGACAGCCAGGCGGCCGCCGTGCTGCCGCTGCCCATTAACAGGCACCTATGCTTACCATAAGCGGCGACGCAGCCATGGAGCGGGACCTCAAGTAGTCCTTGAAGGCCAGCAGCGAGCTCTTGGCGGCCGGGCCGCGCACGGCCAGCAGCGGGCGCGCGGGCGGCAGGCCGGCCGCCGACAGCCAGGCGGCCGCCGTGCTGCCGCTGCCCATTAACAGGCACCTATGCTTACCATAAGCGGCGACGCAGCCATGGAGCGGGACCTCAAGTAGTCCTTGAAGGCCAGCAGCGAGCTCTTGGCGGCCGGGCCGCGCACGGCCAGCAGCGGGCGCGCGGGCGGCAGGCCGGCCGCCGACAGCCAGGCGGCCGCCGTGCTGCCGCTGCCCATTAACAGGCACCTATGCTTACCATAAGCGGCGACGCAGCCATGGAGCGGGACCTCAAGTAGTCCTTGAAGGCCAGCAGCGAGCTCTTGGCGGCCGGGCCGCGCACGGCCAGCAGCGGGCGCGCGGGCGGCAGGCCGGCCGCCGACAGCCAGGCGGCCGCCGTGCTGCCGCTGCCCATTAACAGGCACCTATGCTTACCATAAGCGGCGACGCAGCCATGGAGCGGGACCTCAAGTAGTCCTTGAAGGCCAGCAGCGAGCTCTTGGCGGCCGGGCCGCGCACGGCCAGCAGCGGGCGCGCGGGCGGCAGGCCGGCCGCCGACAGCCAGGCGGCCGCCGTGCTGCCGCTGCCCATTAACAGGCACCTATGCTTACCATAAGCGGCGACGCAGCCATGGAGCGGGACCTCAAGTAGTCCTTGAAGGCCAGCAGCGAGCTCTTGGCGGCCGGGCCGCGCACGGCCAGCAGCGGGCGCGCGGGCGGCAGGCCGGCCGCCGACAGCCAGGCGGCCGCCGCGCGCATGCCGTCCAGCGCGGCGCCCGACGTGCTGCCGCTGCCGCTCACGGACACGCTATCTACGCTCGAGTCTGGGGGCAACGCAACTGTTTGCTCGAAAGAAACTAAAGATCGACTTCAAAAAGAATAAAATATGATAGGGAAAAGGTGTCTTTGATTTAAGAAAAACTGGCACCAACTGTGTAGTGGCCATTGATATACTAAAAAACCCAAGATACACAATCAGCGTCTCAAAAGCGTCCACATAAAAAAGGCGCAACATTTAAAATTGTGTGTATATTTCAAATAGTATCGCGTCCGCCGCGTACTGTACGCTCGCTAAAACTGCCGAAGTATTCAATGAAAATTTGTAAAAATATTACGTCAAAAATGTTGAAAAAGGATGGGATCTCGAAGTTTCGGTAGGCAAAAGAGTTTATTGATCTGTTTTTGTTGTTTATATGACTAATTATGGAGAGAAATATTTGATTTTTATTTAATTTGTTTTAAAACGTCACTCAACGGTCCGAGTATAATACGGCAAATTTTAATGGCTGCTTTTTCAGTGTAAGAACAATGCATTACAACCTCCATTGAATTTATTCGAATAATACAAACTGACCGGATTGAAAGGAAAGGAGTCGATTTTTTCTTATTGCGTAATTTTTTTTTTTTTTTTTGTTAGTAAGTTTATTAATTTTCGTACTTTTTTATATTTAGTTTTTAACCGACTTCTTCCAAAAGGAAAAGAGGAGTTCTTTTTTGGGGCTAATTGAGTAATTCTTTTTTTTACTTTGTAAGAATATAATCTTCGATTTAAGTCGAAATTAATGTGTTTCCTACTGTGTTATTTGAAATAAATACCTATTGAAAATTGCATTTATGAGTTTTATTTTATTTCATAAAATAAGTTTCAAAATTGTGTAATGGTGGTCCATTACACAATTATCAATAATCCACAGTCCCAATATTCACAGAACTAAGATAAGTACCAAAAACTGCATACTGTTGTACTTATAGGTACATGTTATGTTTTAACCTATACCCAAAGTCTCAAATTCAGATAATTTATGTAAACAAAGGGGATATCAAAAAAATATCTTCGTAATTACCATTACGAAGATATTTATTCACATAAAATGGCGAAAAAAGAGGTTTCATTTTCTTTTAAGTACTGATTTTAAGAAATAATAATTAAAGAATAATCATACCGTAATATTTTTTATAAATTTTCGGTTTTAAACAAAGTTATTAAAAAAAGGAGATTTTCTGGTATAAAATATTTTATGATACTGGTAACAATGCAGGAGATACAAACATTTTAATTTTTTTTACATCTTCAACAACACTAATATTAGAACTAGATTCATATTGTAAGTAGCATATCTAGCCACATTTTGGATGAAAACGGCTGTAAACTGTTTTGAGTGGAAATCGATTTTGGGAGCCCTACGTCTAGCACTGGACATAAAAGGGCTGATTATGACGATCATATGCCGTGTCTCCGACATACTACACAAAACATTGTTTGGCAGCGGTATTTTGTTTGCATAGTTCTTATAATTAAAACACTTTAATTTTAGCGACGACTATTTACAAGAACAAAAAAATATATAACATGTTTTGCACCACTGTCCTGTCATTTTGTCAGTGACATTTCTTGACATTACTTTGTTTAAATAAATTATCTGAAATAGAGACTTTGGGTATAAGTTGGTATTTAGTGTCGATATAGGTATTGGTGCCGATTATCTTGTACACCGAACTAAACTATCACTAAAATTCCTTACTTTTGGCTATGAGAATCTTGAAGCTATTCTGCAAACAAAATTCTCTAAATTTAAAAATAACATTGATGCAACTAAATCGAATTTGACAATCGCGACTCCTAGTGGTTTTTTTTTTCTTTTGGCTTCGCAACGTTGTACTTGTTTGCCATAGCCCGTACCCCATGATTTTTTTTAGAGCCGGAGGCGCGTATGAGCCGCAGCCTCAACGTATTTTATATGGATTTTTTTACATTTTGCATGGAAAAAAAAAAATATTACCTACATGTTGAGTTTTAGGGGTTTGCCAGTTGCAAAGGGGGTCGAAATTTTCATTATTTTTGCGATAGGACGCACCATTTTCGAGTTATAAGCAAAAGAAAAGAAAAAAAAAATTGTTCGAAATCGTCGTTTGACAGTAATAAACTAAATTTTGGTGATTTTTAGTCTAGTTTAGAGAATTTTGTGAAAAGAGAATCGGCACCATTGTTGTTGTGACAATACCTTACACATTTATTTAAAAAAATACCAACTCTTAAAATACTTAGTCAATGTGCAAACAATAAAAACTATAAAATTTTATTCGACTCCACTTCATGCCTTGTCCAGCCGGCAAATTTTGGTCATAAAATTTTATTGCTTTTTGTACCTACATTGCTTTGTAAAAACCACTTTAAATCATACGCGTAAGGTTTGAATTTGTAAAAAAAGTATGTTTATATCATAACTATAACTACTTATGTATAATTGGAGACAGTTTTGAGTGTTACTTTTCTTCGAGACTGTGTATCTTGGGTTTTTTATATATCGATGGTATTGGCCTCATATTTATATCCTCCCGACAAATAAACAAAGTACGATCTAGAGGAATGTGGCCGTTTTTATTTAGATTTGTTGCTACGTGTCTCAATGTGAAACTTTATTAAAGGTATTAGAAAATTCTAAACACACTTACACTTGTTTTTCATAATTCCTTCTCAGTCACGAGATAATATGTTTTTAAAGGAGTGGCGCTAGTGGACCGGTGACCAATAATATTATATTAACAGATATGCTATACACTCACAAAACAACCGAAAAAAGTGTTCGATGGCTTGATAAAACAACAAGAAAAAAAAGCGGCCAAGTGCGAGTCGGACTCGCCCATGAAGGGTTCCGTAGCAGCTAGTAACATAATATAAAAGTTCTTGTAGTTCGTTGTAACTTTGATCGATGTTTTAATAATAGGTAAATTGCGGTTTACGATTTATGACGTATAAAAAAAAAAACTACTAACTAGATCTTGTTCAAACCAATTTTCGGTGGAAGTTTACATGGTAATATACATCATATTTTTTTTTATGAATGAATGAATGAATGATTTTTATTCACTTAAATTTCTTAACACTAAATACATTGCCCCACAAAACTGCTTACGCAGTTTAACTGTGTGATCGTTGAGTCTCTCTTTCAATAAACATATTGTCAGGTACATCTATAACCTATTTATACTTAATACCTACTCTTACATAGAATCTAATAAATATATTTTAAGATTACGTGCGAATTTTACTTTATTATCTTCTTGTCTGATGTCAGCAGGCAAACTGTTCAATAAATAGGGAACTCGTTTTTTTAAAGTTCTGTCACCATAGTAATTACTAACTCTGGGTACATCATATTTACCTGCTGTCATTTTGTTTTATCATTCTCTTATTCTAGAAGTTACAGGGGGGGGGGGGACACATTTTACTACTTTGGATGTGTCTCTCGCGCAAACTATTCAGTTTAGAAAAAAATTATAGTAGAAACCTCAATATCATTTTTGAAAACCTATCCATAGATACCCCACAGGTATGGAATTGACGGAAAAAAAAAATTGGGTTTCAGTTCTAAGTATGGGCAACCCCCAAAATGTATTGTTTGTTTTTTCTATTTTTGTGTGAAAATCTTAATGCGGTTCACAGAATACATCTACTTACTAAGTTTCAACAGTATAGTTCTTATAGTTTCGGAAAAAAGTGGCTGTGACATACGGACGGACAGACAGACAGTCAGAAATGACGAATCCATAAGGGTTCCGTTTTTTGCCATTTGGCTACGGAACCCTAAAAAGAGACTTACGTATTACTCGTCGCCATGCGTATCGCAGACAATACGGCCCAATTAGGACGTTTTCGAGTCTTCACGATTGCGCGGTCACAACATATATCTGTTTAATACAATATCATTGCCTTATGGCGAAATCGTGTATGGTAGCCCGCAAAATTCAAAATTTCTTACGTTTTTTTGCAATTTGCAGGTCAGTTTAAAGTTATATTTTTGATCATTTTTCATCAATTTATTTTTTATAATGGCAACAAGTAAATAGTTTCTTAGTCTATGAAAATAGCTGCACTTGCCTTCTTCCAAAGCTATCATGTCCATGAGTGTAGTGGGTGATAAAGGCCTCGTGTTTCGATTCAACAGCTCCTCAAACGCGTTCTCTAGTTTAGACACACCAGTATTGTACAGCTGATTCTGTTGAACAATGAATAATAGTTATCTATATATACACATACAGGGTAGATTTTTTAGACGGGGCAGTAAGGGTAGGTACCTATCTTATACGTTATAGTTACAGAAAAACAATTTCAGGAGACTGTCCATATTTTTTTTTTTAATTTTTGGTCCCCATTCAAAGATTAAAAAAAAAAAATGTATATTCAGCAAGAAAATGGGCCATTTTCACAAAAACTTTTTTTGATGGCAATCGATCCTGTTTATTATAAGAAACAAAAAATTTTATAAGACCAACTGAGGTTTGAGTGCTAGAAAAGTCAGATATCGAAAAAAAAAAATCCCCTACATTTCGTAGGAAATAAGACTCCAACTTACTTGTTTATGATGAATAGACGGGCCACTACAAAAGCCAGAAATCGCAAAAAACTTTTCCCATAACAGTCTAAACGTTGTAAACTATTGAAAGACTTTTTTTTAGAATTACCGAAATCACACGCAACAAACTATCTAACTTCTGTTTTCCAAATAAATAAAATTTTAACGCGTTTTCGTTCTAAATCCGAAGTTTATTTTATTGTTATTTATTTTCGGCCCGTTTTTATTGTAGCGGCCAGTCTATCCATAGTTAAAAAGTAAGTTGGAAGTCTCATTTCCTACGAAATGTATGGGAAAATTTATTGAACACACTAATCTCTGGAACTGCCAGTATGGTTAGAAAAAATATTTTTGCATTTGATAGCCCAATTCTTGTGGAAGGTTATAGGCTATTTAACATAACGCTACGACCTTTAGGAGACGAGCAAAAAGAAAAAAAATCAGAAAGGCTAAGCGAAAACTAAGTAATAGCGCGGGCGGACGATGCGATGCGACGGGAAATAAGAAATTTCACGCGGACGAAGTCGCGGGCAGAAGCTAGTAGTTGAGTTATATCTTAGAAAGTATTTTGTATGTTCGCAAAAACTTGGGACTTTTCAAAATAAGAAGCGATTTCCATAATATAAATACACGTAGTAAACATGAAATTGTGATACCCAAATTCAGATTAACTAAAACTAGCAAGTCATTTCTTATAAACAGTATCCGCTTCTATAACAAGTTGCCAAAGTCGGTTACAGAACTTAGCGATGGAAAGTTCAAAACCCACATCAAACGTGTCCTTATAAAAAAAGCATATTATAAAATAAAAGACTACGTTGAAGACAAGGAAGTTTGGCAATAATTCCTTCTGCACATGTGGCTTCCCTGGTACCTCATAAACAACATAACTATGTCAATATCTATTAACTGCTCCCAAATAACGATGTTTATTTAGAATTTTTAATAATTTTTTTACATACTTCCTTGACATAATCTTTTCATTATTTGACATTATTTACCCACAAATCGAATTCCAATTCTTTATTAGTGGCTTTTGTGGACATGATATTTATTCAGATATGTTACTGTAGTTGTAATTGCAATAATGTCATTAATATTTTATATACTTAGATTATTTTCTATTTTGTGAATGTGAGAACGTTGTAGGCCTAGTAGAGTGTAGATTTGTTGGCACTTTTCTATTTTGTTAAGTACCTGGTAATTGTTGAAAGGCCCACACTGTCCTCCCATACCTATTATCACTGTTATTTAATAATATTGTAAAGCCAATTATTTTTAAAAGAGTAACCGTGAAGTTTCTTGCTGGCTCTTCTCCATAGGAAACGACTAATTGGAACCGTGCACCTAGCTTCTGACGTTTCATAAGTGCCCATGTAGGTTTATGTGAAATAAAATATTTTGATTTTGATATACAAGTTCCTTTGACAGTTGTTTTATCTGACAGCAGCAACCCAACAGCAACCTCATTGTAACAAAAATAAAGATCACTGTGATATTGACACATTTGTCAGTGTGGTAGCACCTTATTACGAGGGCTGCACTAAAAGTATCGGGAATGGAATATTTCCACTGTTCTTGTCATATTAAAATCTTTTTAATTGAAAACTCCTTGGTTTTAAAAATCGAATACCATTTATTTATTTAAAAAAAGATTCTCGGTCTTGTCACAAGAATTTGTCAAACTTGTTGAGTCGTTGAGAAAATGGAATTGACTCGAGAAAACTCAAGAGCGATGATTTATTATGACTTTCAAAGTGGTTTAACACAAAAACAGTGTGTTGACCGGATGATTTCTGCATTTGGTGATGAAGCCCCATCCAAAACCACAATTTATCGCTGGTTTGCTGAATTGCAACGTGGACGTGTCAAGCTCAGTGATGATCCCCGTCAAGGTCGTCCAAAAACTGCAGTCACCCAAGAAAACGTAGATGCTGTGCGTAAGCTGATTGAGCAAGATCGACATGTGACATACCGTGAAATTCAGGCAACTTTAGACATTGGCATGAGTCAAATACAAATAATCTTGCATGAACAATTAGGTGTAAAAAAGTTGTTTTCCCGATGGATACCGCATTCGCTCTGTGAAGAGCAAAAAGCGGCTCGCGTTACTTAGTGCGTCAGAACTCTCGAAAGATTCCACGCAGGATCCTCAAATGCTGTATACAACATCGTATCAGGTGACGAATCCTGGATATATGCGTACGAACCCGAAACAAAAAACCAGTCGCGAGTTTGGGTGTTCGAAAATGAGTTAAAGCCAACAAAAATTGTTCGTTCACGGAGTGTTGCAAAAAAAATGGTGGCCACGTTTGTCTCCAAAACCGGCCATGTTACGACTATTCCTCTTGAGGGACAAAGAACGGTTAATGCAGAATGGTATGCTAGCATTTGTTTGCCACAGGTCGTTTCTGAACTCCGTAAAGAGAACTGCAACCGCCGCATCATCCTCCATCACGACAATGCGAGTTCTCACACCGCGCACAGATCAAAAGAGTTTTTAGAGCAAGAAAACATAGAATTATTAGACCATCCGCCGTACAGCCCCGACCTAAGCCCTAATGATTTCTATACTTTCCCTAAAATAAAGAATAAATTGCATGGACAGAGATTTTCATCACCTGAAGAAGCTGTGGACGCCTACAAAACGGCCATTTTGGAGACCCCAACTTCCGAATGGAATGGTTGCTTCAATGATTGGTTCCATCGTATGGAAAAATGTGTCAAATTTCGCGGAGAATACTTCGAAAAGCAATAAATACATTTTTAAATAGTAATGTTGTGTCTCTTCCTTGATTCCCGAAATTTTCAGTGCCGCCCTCGTATAACGATATTATGATTACTGTGACTCACACATTTTGTCAGTGATACAAAATCAAAGGTAAAATTAACTGTCAAAGGACTCTATCATTGTCTTAAGGTGTAATTGACGCGCGTTCGTGAAATGTAACAATAATTATAGCATCTGAAAGTATAAATAACAAAATGTACTTACAATGTTTTCCAGTTCCACACTCTGTGGGTTGTTCTTGTTGAAATATCCTTGTGCATCTGCAAGTTTGTCGAGTGCCTGCGAAGGAGATTTGATTAGAAAATATCATCCTACTAGCTACCTACTAAGAAAATTGTGAGTTGGTTCTAGGGTATTGTGTAAAGGAAAGACTTACAATAAAACACTATTGCAATTGAAGCTGTTTTCAAACTTCATGTAAATTTATTTGATCTTTGTTGTAATCTAGTTCAGCACCTTAATCACGTCTTTCTATATTGTTCTCACATGTATAACTTCAACATGAATGATGTAACCAATATTTTGTTTTAAAAGAGTGTCCGTGAAGTTTCTTGCCCGTTCTTCTCCATAGGAACCTACTACGCTTTGGAATGGGCAACTAGCTTCATCTTTCTGACTGACCGAACCCCTTGACAATTCAAAGTGCCTGTAATTGGTTTATTTGATATAAATGCTTTGAGTTTGAGTTTTAATTACGTAACACTATCAATCACAATCTGAATGATTTTGAAGGATATTGCTAATCCATTGCTTCATATATCTATGAAAATGAAAGCCACTGTCGATAATTTCTTAACACACATAAGAAATTTTTGTTTTTAAGAAATTTTATTTTGTTTTTGTGTTGTGCCAGACAACAGACACAATAGAAAAACTATTGTTAGCGGTCACCGGTGACCGCGGTGGAAGTCAATGTGTTAACCTATTTTATCACAAGATAATAAGTAAGTATATCATGAGGATATTATGTTATTTAACTATTTTGTGCATCAGCTGTTTCATTTGATGGATTCAAGCAAAATTCCCAATGAATATCGATTTGGATTTTAAAAAAATCGATGGAAGGGTCTACTCTTTCCAGGCGAGCAGTTTTTTTTTTTTGTAGTAGTTACCGCGTCCCCCGCCAAAAATTACAGAATCATTTGTTCAGAGTATTGCGCTTATGCCTTCTCGAGTGTTATATTCACTAAGCTAACATGCCCGCACGCAAGATACAGGCGCTGCCTAGTTTGGGGACCGTTCAAATAACCTTGTTAAATATTGCAGTTACAGTAGCCATACTTTATACTTATTTTTAAGATTTATTCTGTAACAATGGACAATGGATAAATAAGTTACTCTTATTTTAACTTACTTCAAGATAAACATTGAGTGACTCAGTAGTGCTGGTGTGAGGACCAGCTTGTATCAGGTCTACTAGCTCTCTGCTCACCATGTAGTAGTTTATCACATGGTCCAGTGAGCGCACTGTACGCTCCATGTCTGGAAATACGCAACTTTTATCAATACATAAAAATAAATATTCTGACTGAGTCATCAAAGCCCAGCCCAAACCATTGGACCTAGAAACCTTAGATTTTCTCAAAGGTTCGTTTTATGATGTAGACAAAGAATGAAGGCAGATTTACACAGGGTCAGTAGCTGACTCCAAACTTCAACAATATCAGCGCTGACCCGATATTGTCTTCATTTAAATTGAATTGAAGTCAGTGCTGACTTAAACATTTCCGCTTGAATAATTTAAAGTCAGTCCACTCCCCCGTCACCCGCGCCAACGATACTGACCTCGTCTACACGACGAAGCAGGGTTCGAAAAATCCTATTTTTATAATAAATATCAAAAACCCGATTTTTTTATATACATCGGATATATACCAGGCCAAGAATTTCATTCTGTAAGGGGATTAAACACTTAAAAATGTGAAAGGAATTTGTAAAATAATATAAGTGTCAAATAACCACATTTTTTATTTAAAAAAAGTAACAAAAGAATTAGTGTTTATTTGAGTTTTTTTTTTTTATGAACACTTAAAAAAACAAGTACCTGTTATTATAATAATCTTCATTTGTTTATGAGATAAATCAACTAATTTTAATAATAATTTGTAATCATAAAAAAGTAAATTATTCATATAATTATTAGTCGTTTTTCGCTACGTGTTGCCAGTGTAAACATTAATCTCCAAACTGTTTAGTTCAGAAGACAGGAAAAAATCAATTGATATGTATATATCAAGATAAAAATCAATTGATATATATCGTGATATATATCCGCTGATATATATCGGCTAACCCTGCGACGAAGACACTGCATTGCAGGGTGACGTCGCGTCATGTCGAAAATTCAAGCGGTTCAATTTTATCGCGAAAATTTACGTCTATGGGAAATTAAATCCCAATATTACCGTATTAAAGAAATACGTACAACGGCATTGCAAATTTTTCGCAGAAAATGAACATAGAAGGTCTTAGCCCAACTGAAGTTAAAAGTAATATTAAAGCCTTTTTATATACCTCTTCACATTTTCTCAACAAATAATATAACCATAGTAAAGTCTGCAAGAATTCATTTTTCCCATTGTCTTCACTTAACGTATGTACACCGTGAAGAAATAACCACGACTACTAACTGCATGTGAACAATGAGAGTCAGTTCTCGGCGCTAGCACTGACTTCAGTTGGGAGTCAGCTACTGACCCTGTATAAATCTGCCTTTAGGGTGGATTTTTCGAAATTCGAAAAATCCACAACGTAAAGCGAACAACGTTGCTGCCAAAGTGCTAGTTTAATATACAAACAGTGGTCAGTTATTGATGAGGGAAAAGGTCTTTTGATATGAAGTGGGAATAGGCTGATATTTTATTAATTAATTTATTTTATTTTTAGGAAAACTTACAGCTAAACAGATACAGTATGAAATAGTTTATGCAAAATAAGGCCAATTACAAGTTTAAGATATAAATAATAATTTGTTCTTTTGCTGTTACTGTTTGTTTAGGTTTTGCTTATACAGTATCCTTTAACACAATAATCACATGATAATAATGGAGAAAGTGAGTTTAAAGGTGGCATGCAATGAAATAAAAAAATGATAAGATTATTCATTTAAATATAGCCACAGATATTTATTATTTTATTACTTTCAGATGGCTTACAGGGTGGATTTTTGAGATGGGGCAGAAAGGTAGGTACTTTATTCGTTGTAGTTACAGAAAAACAGTTCCAGGAGACTGTCCTTATATTTTTGAGAAATGATGTTCCTCATTCACAGATTTAAAAAAAAAAAAAAACTTTTTTTGTTGCCAATCTTTCCTGTTCCTTATTTCGATCAAAAAATTCTATTTCACCAACTGAGGTTTGAGTACTAGAAAAGTCAGAAATCGCGAAAAAAAATCTAATACATTTCGTAGGAAATTTCTACAACTTACTTTTTTATGATGGATAGACTTGCCACTATAAGAGCCAGAAATAGCAAAAAGAACTTTTCCCATAACAGTCTAAACTATTAACGGACATTTTTTTCAGAATTACTGTAATCACAAGCAACAATCTAAATTCTGTTCTCAAAGAATAAAATTATAACGCGTTTTCGTTCGAATTCCGAAGTTTTTTTTTTGCATTTTGGCTAGTTTTTATCTATGGATATACTGGCCGCCAGTATATCCATAGTAAAAAGTAAGTTAGGAAACACATTTCCAACGAAATGTATGAGAAAAGTTTTTTTGGATTTCCGACTTTTCTAGTACTCAAACCTCAGTTGGTCTGATAGTTTTTTGATCCTTATAAGAAACAGGATCGATTGGCATCAAAAAAAGTTTTTGTGAAAATAGCCCATTTTCTTGCTGACTGTACACTTTTTTCAAAAACTGTGAATGGGGACCAAAATTTCTCAATAAAT
Source organism: Dryobota labecula (assembly GCA_947523025.1). Taxonomy (NCBI): domain Eukaryota; kingdom Metazoa; phylum Arthropoda; class Insecta; order Lepidoptera; family Noctuidae; genus Dryobota; species Dryobota labecula. Next base: position 2,871,368 of record OX383287.1, read on the forward strand.
AAGGACAGTCTCCCAAGACTGTTTTCCTGTATCTGCAGTGGTGTACCTGCCCTTACTGCCCCATTTCAAACATCCACCTGTATAAATAAAAATCTATTTTAAATAAAGAATTAATTTGCGCAGTGGAAGCGTGCTGGGCCCATAACCTATTATGGAGTAAAAATCTATTATACATAGAACTATTTATTTAAATTAAATATTCATTGAATTTGCCTTTTCTTTTTCATTGATGTCTCTAAGGATAACAAAACAGTAGTCATGGAAACGACAATTTCTTTTTAATATTGTCATAGACTCGTTATCTATAACAGTAACACTATGGAGACTCCTGCAGCACTCCACTATGGAGACTCCGGCAGCTCTTACATACTTTTAATAGACTTACAACTTTTTCCACAGGCATTGGCAAAAACGAAGGCATGCCACCTAGTACAATCTTTACATACTACTTTAGTTTTGTAATTTTCTGATTTTATACATACGCTGGTTGTGAGAACTACACACCTGACCTTTTAGAATAACAACTAGATCTTCTTATAGATATTACTTTTCATTTTCCTTACTAAAGTACCCGAATAATGTATTGGAAAACTAGATGGTAATCTCTTACTTTGATGAATATGTTGCAGCCTAGCAGTATCTCCATACAGAGGCAGTACAGCAGTCTCCAGCTGCTGCAGTCTCTGCTCACACGCGCCGAGCACGTTGCACACATCGCTGGCAAGAGTGGAGCCGCGCTTGGCTGCAGCCTTCAGTTCTTGGATGTTAGTCATCTCCTGGAATGTGGAAGGTTGATATTGTGTATACTAGATAAAATCATGCGAGTATTTTATCCCTCTAAAGAACTGTTATTTGGCATCTGCTGACCAATTTCTGTTTCAATCAAAATAATGGTAAGCATAACAAACAAAAACATGACACGCCCCCAAAAATATTATTCTTTCTTGCCATCAAGTCACAAAATCTTTAGCATACTTATTATATAATTAATTTAAAATATAACAGGATATTTGGTAATAATATAACAACATTTTCATGATATAAAATTTAAATAACTGAAAATTCAATACGTAAACATACCTTTCGTAACTTCATTTCAATTTCGAATTTCTTCTCTATTGCATACATTTTGGATGTTATAATTAGGTTCTTACTACCTTTTACTAAACCTTATAATATTATATCAGTTTCATAGCCCGTACAACGTTAATTAAACACAAAATAAGATTTGATAACAACTTTGAAAATAATTCGACAATTTCTCAAATCAGAATTCTGTCACCCAACTGTCATTCATAGCTGTCATTACTGTCAAACTTGATCGCGTAAATACAGAGTAGCATTTAGATTTGTTGCAGTTGCCTTCTTAAAGGTATTTTTTCAAAGAATAGCACTAGCTCTCTTTTAACTATGAATAGACTGGCCGCATCAGCGTGATTAAATGTATACCCATGCCAAATAACAGCTTTCTAGTACCTACTAAAAGACTCTGAGCTAAGCCGTGGACAGACAGACAGACAGACAGATGGATATGGCGAAACTATAAGGGTTCCTCGTTGACTAGGGAAGCCTAAAAAGAGCTATTCTTTGAAAAAATACCTGTTCAGGAGGCAGTTGCAACTAATCGCGTACAGACAGACGGAAACAGCGGCTAATCGCCGTGCCATATACGTCGCATTATCATAATTGATGCACAACTTACCACTCACCATGCATTAAAACAAATAGATTATTATTTGCATGTGGATACTTTCTGAACTTTAAGAAAAGACATTCGGATTTTTTAAATAAAGTAGACAAGACACTATGGATGTATGGACTCCATAATGTCTTGTCTTTCATCATTCATTATCATCTTCATCAGTTTAATCATGTCATTATCACTTTATCAGTTTTGCAAATAAAATACTCGTAACATTGTTATTAGTGAAGTGTGACTTGATGTCACATCACGCTTTATCACATATGCCAACGCAACATGATGCAACATGGAGTCCAAAAATAGTGTTTAAACTATGAAATAAACAAGGCCGTAAAAAAAATCATATAAAAAAAAAATTATAAAATCATCGTAACATTGCTACAGTGAAGTGTGACTTGATGTCATACTATGCCACTTAAGAGGGCGCTCACAGGTCCACTAGCAACATTCCATTAAAAAAATATCTCATGACTGAGAAGGAATTATGAAAAAACGGCTCAATCAGCAACCTTGGTGTGTCTGGAATTTTATAATACCTTATATAAAGTTTCATATTGACACACGATGCAACAAAATACGATCAAGTGGAATGTGGCCGTTTTTCTATAGATCGAATTTTGTTGCTTCGTGTTTTTTCATTTCATTCAGTTTCATTTCAGGCAAAACCTTTTTACAAACTCACAAAATTAGATTTTTGATGCAGTTCTAGAGATCTACAGGTTCAACAGCGCACAGCGCAAGTACGGTGACCAGCACATCAAGCTATCACAAACTGTCAGATTTTCTCGTTCGATTTTGAACTTAATCTAGAACATTTTAGAGTTTTAAATCGTTTGGAGAAAGGAGAAACCCGTTTCTGGGCCTAACCGTTACACGAATCAGATATGTACCAAAAAATTCGTCTATTTTGCTTAATCAACCCATTTAAATCCTAGACTCAATAACAATGGCCAAGTGTAGAAAATAAGTACAATTCTATTTTTTGTTTTAAACAACCTTTATAAACCGTTACAACACTTATTTCATTATATATCACTAACTTCACAAACGCTGGCATTATATCAATAGAGCGTAAACTAAGAATATAATCGATTTAGTGGAAATCGATACTCTTAAATAATTAAATAATACTCCATTGTTTTAGTATAATTGTTCTTTTAGGTATTCAAATCATTGTAAAATAAAAAAAATCAGGAATCTAATTAATTTTTAACGAAAGCACCATTAAAAAATTATTAAGAGAAATAAATAATCGATAAACTCGATTGCATCACGGATTCCACTGGTAAACGGTAAATGTCAATGTCAACGTCTGTCAATTGTCATGGTTGTAATGTCATGTCAATAATGTCATTTGCTTTTCGTACCTATTGTTGCGCAAGTGAATTTGTTTTTCCGAATTTCTCTTCGATTTATTATTTAATAAGACCTATGCTCGAATACTAGACTCAGAAATTGATTGCCTTCTGACTGACCCTCGCTTGAACATTTGACACCGTACCCTGCCACCCCTGCTGGGCTGCTGACCTTTGCTGGAATACTGGACACAGAACACTATACTCCTTAGCGGAGATACTGGATCAGCAGTGCTATTCTGTAAAAAACTCACCGTGAAAACACAAGTGAAGTGAGCTGTCATTCCATTGATGCTAGATATTGACACTGTGTATTGATGCTCACTTCACCTGAGTTTTCACGGTGAGGTTTTTACAGAATAGATCGGCTGTTTATCTTCGACTGGTTCGACATCATGAGCCTGTGCATTAATTGCGGAATAGCAACGGATCGCTGCAATACAATAGGAAGGCGAAGATTGGAAGATGAAATGATTCTTTTAATTGTACAGGAATGGGTCGCGCCTCAAACGGTTAGTATCTGATATTTATTTATAGTAACATTTTTGTTCAATGTAATTATTTAATGTAATGAAACGAAATAGTTATCGCTTATGATCAGTTGTCTGTTGATAATTGTATTTTATAAAATGATGAATGTGCAACAAATTCATATACATGACGTGACATCACCATTCCGGACTGAACCTGAATGGTTCATTACGGCCTATTCCCTCTCACAGAGAGGAGGCCTGTGTCCCTGCAGTGGGAATGTAATAAGGCCACTTATGATTACCCATATGTGCCACTCAGATGTTTATTGCTAAATGCTAGTGCTAGACCTAATAGTCAAATGATAAATGTTTGCTTCAGGTAAATGAAAATGACTATCTGCCAAGCTTGCTGGATTCATGCCAATGCTGTATCTCTTGATGCAAATAGACCAGAAGAAAGGGAACAGACACCTATTGGACACCGACGAGTGTGTATTCACTGTGGACGTTCTCTTCTGAGAAGAGTTCGTTGCCCTCAACTTAGGAATGGTCCAGTGCAAAATACATGAAGTTATAAGAGAATGGATACTATCACGCACGGTTAGTATATCAGTTTTATTCTGTTTATTAATAACATTGTTTAGTTTCGTTTTGCTATCAATGGCATTAAAAAATGTTATTTGGTATGCTAAAATATTTAAGTGAAAAAGAAAGACTTTGTGATAACAGTGGTCAAGCTAAAGCAAAGAAATCCTGCGAATGAGAAATCCTGACGTAGGAACATCAGGATTTCTCATTCGCAGGATTTCTTTAGATTTGTCATTTTCAAAGTGATCAATAACACATCACGTGTCTCTGTGTAAAGGCATCCTTTAATGTAGATAAATTATTATTTTCAGGTGGGTGCTTCAAGTGTTGTCTGTCACTCTTGTTGGGTCCATTCAGGCCCCTCAACATCTAGTGCATCTTCATCAGCTGTCAATGAGCCAAACAGTCAGGACGTTCCTCATTTAGAAGAACTTTCAGCAAGGCAAGAAACTTATTCTGCACCAAGGACATCAACTGTTGGAACGCTTATTGTTTTACCTGATTATTATAGAGCTGTTGAAACTGAAAGAAGATGTTTTGTGGAAGGATGTCAGAGACATGAAAGAAACCAAATAACAATTACAATGCGAAAACAGTTACTTAAAATGTGTAACTATTATGTACATCCAAATATTTGCCTTTGTGATATCCATTTAACATGCACATCATGGGACTTTCTCAATGATATTAGTGATAATATTGTTAACACATTCAGTGCATATCAAATTCAAGATATGTTTTCATTAAAAGAGTCTGAATGTAATTTTTGGATTTCGAAAATGTTGAGTCTATGGAAGACCATTTTTTTTTTTAATATTATGATAATCCTAATGAAGGCAGTGACTAATAAAACAATTTATCACAATTGTGTTTTTATTTTTTAATATATTATTGCAATCTCAGATTACTGTAATCTGAGATTGCATCGAATCACCTAGTAAATACAATATTAGCAAATGCAAACGACAGTAGTGTCTTAGGGTTGGCTTTAGTATCGTGCGGCACGCGGAGGGGGTTAAAAAGGGTTAAAGCTAGTAGGGTTTGGGTCCCCGATTGTAACGCTATCACTCTTATTACAAGGTAATGCATATTTTTCGAGAAATTAATGAAAAATGTTTCTAACCTCAAATCAGTTTTATAGCGAAAACGGAACGTTAAAATGGGCGATTGACAACTAAATCTGTTCCACATATTGTCTATGGTGCAAAATTACGTGAAAAGTTGGCAAAATGGAACGTAAAAAAAAAAGATATTAATGTTATTGTGTCACTGTCATTGTTCATGTTCATTCCGTTCACAGATTACTTAAGTACTTACTTGGACTTGGGGCACCCCGAGTCGGATAGATTAGGTTAGAAGGGTATGGCGGGGTCGAATGAGCGAGCGAAGCGAGCGAATAGACCCCGCCATACCCTTCGTGGTTATTTTTTTTTTAAACCACTCAGTAGTAGGAGCCCCGCGAAGCGGGGCTCCGTCGACCGCCCTTCCCTCGACTGCGCTACATTGAGCGCTTTTTATGTGACTATAAAACGTTTTGAGGTTAGGTTACATTTATTAGTTTTTCTCAAGAACGGTGTGTTGCCTTTACGTGAAAGTGGTGTCAGGGCAGACGGGCACCTCCTCATTCCTCTTCCAACCCAAATTTTAACCCTACTACGCCTTTTTAAGCGACTATAGTGTTTTGAGGTTAGGTTACATTTATCGGTTTTTTTCAGGAATGGTGCATTACCTTTTAATGGGAGTGGTACCAGGGGGCAAGAGGGGATCCCCCCTTTCCTCCCCCCCAACCCCCTCCCCCTACGCGTGCCGCACGATACTAAATTTTACCCGTGTCTTATAAACATAGCTTTCAGCCGACGTTTTCGGTAAAGGTAAATGTCATCCCCTAAGCGCTTTTTTATGTACCTAAAACGTCATCGTAATAGGCTGCAGGCGCTACAGCTGCAGCATATCGCGTGTGCGTACCAGAAAGCCTCAAAAAGATATTTTTTTAATGAAATAACTCTAAATATAAAAATAACCTAAAATGTAAACATTGTCTGATTTTACCAATTTGGCCATTACTGGGAGTCGTGAAAATTGGGCTCGTGAAACCTTCCTAAATGCTCTAATTTATGGCCAAATTGCAGCCCTGTAACGTCAGGCCCAAGTTTCTATGGAGTTTGGGTTTCTCCTTTGACAGTTTCGTGTAGCTTGATGTGCTGGCCACTGTACCTTTTGAATATTGCCCTGCAGAAACTTTTGCAATAATATTGAGGAAACTATATTGTTTTGATAAACCAGACTTGCTTAAAAGATTTACCGGATCATAACATGGGTGATACAAAACAACGATGAAGACCTTGAGTAATAAAATAATTATGAAAAGCACAAATAAATAATCTCAATCTCACTCATTTCGTGTAGGTCATATTTTTTCATGTAGGTAGGGCATGATAAAAACACAAGTAACAACGGTTGACTTGACAAAATATCCGAACGCGCAATGTGTGGTGACGTGCCGTGAATCTCGAAACGTGGCTGACGTTTGCGTTGTTTTGTCAGTTTTCTGTACGTGATTTCCAATAGCGGCTGCCGCTAATACTACGCTAAAATTGCGCTGCGCCTAGTATTAATTAAAAACCATTAATTTAATTATTACATGTAAGTAATTGTGGTTCGTTTACCGTTTTGCCATTAGAACCCTATTGTAAAGGCGAGTTTTATCTAACTGTTCCGTGTCCTATTTCTAGAATAATGGATCAAATCGCTAAGTTCGTCGAGCCTGGCAAGCAGTTCGCCAAGGACTCCATCAGACTGGTCAGGAGATGCACAAAACCAGACAGGAAAGGTGAGTTTATCTTTGACATGATTACTTTTTACTATGTGTACAGTTACGATGTTGGCAGTAGTCCACAGAGATCCCGTTGTTTCTAGACAGTTGTATCTTAGTTAATCATCATAAAATGTCAGAAAGTTAGGATCCACTTTCACTGCAATGATTGTAATTAATCAGTTTGCCTGTGAACAAGGTCTATCTTCTGCACATATGTTACAAGAATTCTTTGATGGCTATGAAACTTGTAGGGAAAGTAATCCGCCCCTAAGACGACCCACTGACCCTACCTTTATGCTCTTAACTTATATTTTGTATGAGAACCACTGTTTGTTATTTAAATATCTATGCATAGTCTTTGTTTTGTAGGATAAATGATTTGAATGTTGACACCTCATCTATTGTGATGATGACATTATGTCTCGTGTACCATCATCAGCATAGCTCTTTTCAAAGTCAAATCATTTATTTCAAATAGGTACATAAAAGGCACTTTTGAATGTCAAAAATTACAAAAATAATTAATTGATTCTAGTTGCCCCTTCCAAAAGGTAGTTAGGTATGGAGAAGAATGGGCAAGAAACGCTATACTTACTCTTTTAAAATGTAAACAATATTTTTTTTATACATTCATTTTATTATTAATTATATGTGAAGACAATGTACTTACCTAGATTAAAATTACTATACTACAATAGGTAAAAATAATGAAAAGTGAAGTAATGACAGACAAATTAATTATGCGATAGATACTCACATATTTACAAACATTGTAAAAGTAGATGATGTTCCTAAAATTTTTACATTAAATAAAATTTATATCATAAAAATTATAAATTTTACAAATAATTTTGTCTAGACTCTAAATAAATTGTCCTATGGAGCAGGACTTGCATTTTTCCAAGCATTCTTATCTTAGGTATAATCCTCTAATTTGTAATATGGTAGTTTACAAAGTGTGCTTTTAATATGAGTTTAAAATTTTCTTACATTTAATTGTAATATCAGAAGGTATTTTATTGTAACATTTAACACAGTACCCCATAAAAGATGTATGTACCTAATTTAGATAGGTAATCTGAAAAATTGTTGCTCTATTTTGCCTTTATTTGTAGTTTTAACATTATGTCTATTGCTGATTTTATTAAAAAGATAGATTTTTTCTCTCTTTTTCAGCCATGTTTGTGTTGCAAATCAAACTGGCTTGGAATGGATAGCAGTATTTCAGTTAAACTATGTTTCAAGATGTGCAATAATCAGCTGATTGTTGTTTTATGTTAGCTCTTCTATGCAATGGTCAAAATGTTCTAGTAAAATATGACTTGAGTTTACAATGTAGTACTTGTTTTTTGGTTCTGGAGTGTCATCATCATCATTTCAACCTGGAATCACCCACGGCTGGGTATAGGCCTCCCTTTTTTCCGCCATACTTCTTGATTCTGTGCGTCCCTCATCCAGGTGTTTCCGCGACTTTGACGATATTATCAACCCAACGCGCTTTTGGCCGGCCCTGGTTCCTTTCGTCTAACCTTGGCCACCATCCGGTCACAGCTTTACTCCATCGGCCATCTCCGCGTCTAACTAGATGTCCGGCCCAACTCCACTTGAGGCGAATCGCCCTGACCCTGCCCCGACGTTGTAGAGTTTCGACCAACAACAGATTTCGGTGGTACGGACTCGGGTCTAGTAGGGTTATGCTCGCTCCATGGCCCTTTGTACTACTCATATGCGGTGGACAGACCCCTTCGTGAGCGTCCATGTATCAGCATCGTAGGACATTGTTGGCAGGACACAATAGTTAAAAAAGCGGGTTTTTAGGCACTGGGGGATCTTTTTGGACTGAAAAATATGTTCCCGTTTACTAAATGCCACCCTACCAACCCCAAGCTGTATTCTCCTGATAATCTCTTTGTTGGAATGTTGCTTGTCAAAAGATGAACCTGTCCCAAATAAACATAATGGTCAACCACCCCCAGATGCTCGTTTTCAACTATAACAGCCTGCAAACCGAAGGTGCGACAAGTAGACACCATTGATGTTTATACCACATTTGTCCCATTCCAGTGGTTTCATCACATCTTCCTGAGTAGCAGTGGATTTTGGGCGAAATGCACTGCAATCCTTGGCGCACTCCCGTTTTAATTGATATTGGGGCCATAAGTTCATGCAATCTGACCTGCATTGTTGCCACATTGTACAACTCCTTGAATACATCTACATGCTGAGTGTCGATTTGGCAGCAATGGGGAGAGTTGAACATGGCTCAGTGCTGAGAGAGTGAGCATGGAGAGTGCTCTACATTTATTCCAAAATTTTATATTTTGTTTCAAGGAAAACAATCTGTTTAGAAGACTAAAAATATTCAATTTAATGGAATTATTATTTTAATTTCATTAAGATTTAAAGAAATTGTTAAAACTCCACACTATGAAAGAACACAATTTTGACTGTCTAGATGAGATTATGCCAAGGTCTTTAGTTTTTCTGAGAAATACTTAATTTTGTGAATGAGAGTTAATACCTACACAAGGGAAAGGGATCAAGCCTTTCTTCCACAAATTTTCCGCCCACCATATTTTTGTAATGTCTTATTAACCCATACTTATTATTTATTTTCAGAATTCCAAAAGATCGCGATTGCCACAGCTATTGGATTCTGCATCATGGGTTTCATCGGCTTCTTCGTCAAACTGATACACATTCCTATCAACAACATCATAGTCGGATCATAGACAACCTAGCATAGTTTTAGACTTAATTCTACATGTAAGACCCTCAACAACTCTTAAGTTAACTGTTGTCAATTTCATTTATAATTGTTTCTTAAAAAATAAATTATTCTTTCCATACTTCTTTACTTTTTCACTGGCAACTTCATAAGAATTTATACCGATGTGCATGAATTAATGAATGGTTAAATATTTGAATTTAATGGATTGTATTTTATTGATTTGTTTGTGTAATATATTACAATAAATTATATATTTATTTAAATATATTAGATCTATATTTCACTGGATTTTTCTATTACACTCTAAATACTTTTTTTACTTCTTTTTTTTTTCATTTTAATTTTGTCCCCATGGAAGAGGATTATTGTAAGAATCGGTGGTAAGGTGTTTTTCTGGAATTTTTGCTTACGGCATGTGCAAAAGTTTATGTATGTATGTAACCCTGTGATGCTGATAATGATTGGGCGCCTCAGGTTTGATGCAAGCTAGTGTATCATTGTCATTTTTAGGTAATTTATCAGAGAAAATCAGAAAAACAAATTAACAGTTTAATTTCATCACAATATTTGTCATTCTATATGCCTACCTACCGTAAGAAAATGTCACTTTCACACATAAAACATTTTAGATCGAATCTAAAAGTTATATTATTAACACTTTCGCTGTCCCATGAATCACATATGACTCACGTTAATTGTTTAACTATTGTGTCTACTTTGTGGACAGTGAACCGGTTAAATTATTAAAAAAACTATATTCTTTGAACATCATGTAAGTAGATTTGAAAACAATAATGTAAAACTATAACATAGTCTTCATTTTACAATAACAGAGGTACATAGGTATGTACCTCTGTTATTGTAAAATTTCTACAGACTTACTAAGAATAATTAGAAAGGACTTCGTCCCAACTTACTTTCTACTTTTTGCGACGATAATGTCAAAATTATATAAAAAACTGTAGGTAAAGTATAATATAAAATTATAATTATCTTTCTAATAAATATAGGTAACTATCAATCGCTGCCTTTCTCAAGCACATGTATGTAAAAACTGGGCACAGCGACATCTTTCAATGGCTTGAAGTCTGCGTAGATGGAGTGTTTGGCGCGGTTGTCGAAAGCCTCATCCAGCATCTTTGTGAACTTTTCCAATTTGTGAGGGAAGTAGCACAGACGGAACTCGCTGCAATCACAAAACAAGGCAATATATAAGTCAACTATACCCACGCTCTCTGTAGGTACACCTCCATGAAAGATCTTTGACTAGCGGCTAAAACTAACTCTGTCGACGTGGCTGAATTTTGGTGAAAGCTTTTAAAGAATGATCGTTCAATCTTTATGTAGGTACGGTCAGCAACAGAGGTTCTAGAACTGTCACTTTTACATAATAATCATAATGAACACAAAATGATTCATTAAGCTGCTTAGTGTTAATTCTTTTTTTTTATCTTTGTGCTGATTCTAATACCTTTATAGACACCAAATTATGATTTTTATTTGCTGGATATTACTGTATTGTAACGTTTTAACATTAGGGACAAGCTTAGAGTATAGACAAGCCTATGGCTTCCACAAAACGTATGTTTTCCTTAATAACAGATAGATGGCGCTGTGCGTAAGATCCAATCCCAAATGACTGGTTTCATTGGGGTACTTCTGCTAAGATAAACTTATCCATGCTAATAATTAAGGCGAGGTTCTTCAAGTTAACCTCTAGGAAATGTAATTTTAATGTCATTTTATTTAGAAACGGTAGTGATTAAACACGTGAAACAATTATATGTTGCTTTTGAGACCTTTCTGTAGGTACGTCGGGTACTCGTTACATAATTGGATAAAGTTCGCTCGATAGAAAAAAGTCCATATATAACCCTTATTTTGTAGATTAAAATATATTTTTTTCAATATTATACCACATTATGTATTGAAAATCATATCAAACGTTTATGATGATTTAATGTCCGTCGGGTTTAAAATTGTTAATATCGTAAAACATATAATTTTCAACCCAAAATTAACGAAATTCACCGCACAATTTACTCGCGCGCAGCTGTCACCTCAAGAACAAAAATGCACGCTCGAAGAACCTCGCCTTAATAATATACATGTGAAAGTAAATCTATCTGTCTCACATCTTTTCACACTTGAACCACTGAACCAATCGTTATGAAATTTGACAGATAGGTAGCCTGGAACCTACTACTAATACCTACTTTTCATCCTAGATATTTATATTTTTTTTTTAAACCGGCAAAGTGCGTGTCTGACCACACACAGTAAAGGGATGTAGTAGTTGGGATGAATTTATCCCAAGAACTATCATAACATTGTAGTTGAGAAACAAGTTCTCCCATACATTCCAACTACAAATTAAGTTAGTACCTACGCACAATATTGAGAGATTTACCATGTTATTTTAAGACCATAGACTTATAGGTTTTCCTGTAATCTATTATTAAAGAACATTTTCTGTATTTTTTTCAAAATTGTAGGCTCAGTAGTTTCGGAGATAAGAGACGATACAAATGTATATAAGTTTTAATATCTATTATTAAATTTATTAAATTTATATATCTATTTTAAAATTATAAAAAGAATGTAAGTATCTGAAATCCTTACAATAAGACCTTTTACTTGATATGTCACACGGTACAGTTTTGCAAAACATTTTGTAATGTGAATTTTCTAATTTGCCCCCCAAAAGTGACCTCCATATGCAAAATTCATTTATTTATGTTACACGTCCGTGTTTGGGTCACAGAAGTTCATATGTGTACCAAATTTCAACTTAATCGGCTCAGTAGATTCGGAGCAAATGGGCTGTGAGTGCTGTGACAGACGGACAGACAGACATACATGAGTGGTCCTATAAGGGTTCCGTTTTTTCCTTTTGAGGTACGGAACCCTAAAAACGATAAAATACACGCAGAAGAAGTCGCGTGCAACAGCTGGTAGTAACAATACGTTCTAAAATTAATACATCTCACCTCCTTTCATTGGTGGTATTGTCAGTAGTTATGCAGTAGTCTAACGCAACCAGCTGAGCTTTGCCGCCAACCACTAGCACCGATGTCCTAATGTCTACTGGGTATTTACTCTGGAATTTAAACAAATTATACTTAAATTACATACAATACACAAGTAAACGCGGCATGCCTGAGAGATTTCTCGACGGCATGTGTAACCAAGTCAGAGGCTCACGGGCGGCGTAAAAACTCTGACACCAGCACTAATTGCGTTACACACTATCAAATTACAATCTGAATGATTTTGAAGCTAATCCATTGCTTTTTAAGTTCGAATAATTTGTCTGCTCAACAACGTAAATAGCGCAATTAATGTTGTTGAACTGTCAAAATGAAACCCATTGCTACTGTGTGTGTGTGTTACGAAATTACCCCCAGATTATAAGTCACTAACCACACGAAAAGAATAAGAATACAACAAGTACCTACAGTCGCCAGCACTTCAGTAGAGCAATTCTGTAATAATCTCACGGTGAAAAGTGAAGTGAGCTTGAAGTGATGTGTAATTCCACCTGCAGTACTATTCTGTAACTATCTCACCGTGAAAACATAAGTGAAGTGAGCGTGAAGTGAGCTGTCAATAGTGTCAATCCCAAGAATCAGGTGGAATAATTATTGCTCCCTTCACTTAAGTTTTCACCGTGAGTTTTTTACAGAATAGCACTGCTGATGCTTGAGATTGACACTGTTGACAGCTCACTTCACCTTAGTTTTCACGGTGAGATGGTTACAGAATAGCACTGCAGGGTATACGAAACTGTTAAACTCCAAACGATTTTAAACCATAGCATGTTGATGGTTAAGTTCAACATCGAATGAGAAAATTTGACAGTTTGTGGTAACTTGATGAGCTGGCGACTGTACATAAGTAGCCATTACATTAGGATTAGTTTAAAGATATATATCTTAAAAATTATCCTACCTAATAATAAATGTTTATTCTTAACGTTGCTCCGCACTAGGATTTTCTCCTGTGGCGTGAGTCTTTTTACAAATATATTCCACTTGCATAAACACTCAATCCCGGAACATCTAGTACTAGAACATAAATAACCAGCCTATAATGTTCCTACTGCTGGGACGCAGGCCTCCTGTCTTTTGAGGGGGAGTGGGGCCGTAAATCCAGCACGCAGACTCAGTGCGGTTTGTTAGATGTCACAAATGTCTGATGATATATCCAGTGTAATCAAAGTCAGTGACAACAAATTATACGGAACCTTTGAGCCAGTCTTCGAATTTTTGGTTCTAGAACATTACGATTTCCTCACGATGTTTTCTTTCACCGTTTTGAGAGCAGTGGTGATGAAATAAATCGCACAAAGTAACGCGCCTGACTGGGTTTGAACCCACGACGTACAACTCGGTAAGTCGGGGCCGTTACTACCGGGTTACCACTGCTCTATAATAGTTCTAGTACCGCAAGCGACGCTGCGCCTACAGCGGCAACGTCTGTGCGTTTCTTCGTTTATTATTTAGGTATTTATTTTAGAGGCAAATTCTTCTCCCTTCAAAAAGGTATTAAAGGAGGGGGTTCAAAATAAGTCCGAATCTTAGATACGGAATAGAATAATGAGTATACCCATTTATCATTTTTATTTTGAGGACTATCGCGAGTTTTTAGGATTCCGTAGTAAACAAGGAACCCTTATAGTTTCGCCATGTCTGTCTGTCCGCGGCATAGCCAGAGACTTAGTGCTTTAAAGCTGTAATTGTAAAAAAAAAAAAAACGAAAGTGGTACAAAAAATCTTGGATAAAAAATTATTTAGGGTAGGTACCTCCCGTACACGTAAAGTGGGGATGATATTTTTTTTCTCGTCTATTCCATGGTGTGGGTTATCGTTAGATAGGCCGTTTAAAAATATTGTGGGTTTGTGAAAACCATTTTTAGATTCAGGTATCCGTTTGCGTAATATATTAAGCTTTAAAGTGCTAATTGTGCTAATTCCGCTCCTGCCCCTGCCAGCTAAATGGTTGTATTTGGATACGTGAAAAAATTCACAGCAGTAGTAGGTATATACATATAGAACGAAGTTAAAAGGAAAACTATCACAGCTAAGTAGGCTTAACAAGTTACAGAGTAATAGTCGACCAACTTACATGTTAAGTGTAAAGTTTTTTCTTGGGATAAATTCATCCCACCTATGGAACCCGTCATTGTGCGTGGTTCGATACGCACTTGGCCAGTTTTTTACTAATTATTCATAATTATTGTAAAGATCATGCCATTCCTGATTAATTATGGCTTCAGATTTTAAGTAACAACTTAGGATCTAATTTGGTAGCAGTTGGAGGAAGAATTGGCAAGCATGAAGCAGACGGAAATATGTCTGCTTCATGCTTGCCAATTTTAGGAACATTATTTTATTGTAAATACCTATTCATTTCATGTTTTAAAATGTAATAAAATAAACATTACATGATTATAAGTAACTTAAACATATCCAATACATATCAAAGAAAACTACCTACGTACTGATAGGACCTTTACTCTGATTTTTATTTTTGACGCTGATTTGCTGATTCGTTTTCTCCTCTAGGTACTGATCGTTATTTCTTCTCTACCAATCGTTATCTTGATTTAAAAGAGTGTCCTTGGAGTTTCTTGCCCGTTCTTCTTCATAGAGATCTACGTATTGGAATGGGCAACTAGCTTCAACTTTCTGACTAACTGACCGTATCTTTGACAGTTCAAAAGTGCCTGTAAATGGTTTAATTGAAATAAATGCTTTGAGTTTGAGTTATTTCTCCTGACAAAGTTTATTCTGTTTATATGTGTGTAGGTATGTATAATTGTATATATCTGTATTCTTGTATTTTATAGTTATTTTCGTTTTATTTATCCCATATTATGTTGCACCTGCCATATTTCCTCTGCATCACTCTAAGGTTGACTGGTAGAAAATACCTCAGGCATTAAGTCCGCCTTTGTACGGCTTTTTATAAAGCTTTATTAAATAAATACTCGCCAGTGGCGCCAGCCACCAGCTGGCGCCACTGGCGAGTATTTATTTAGTACAAAAACGGTAGCCCCCATTGAAAGGGAATTTTCGTCCTGGCTGGAGGCATTAAGTTTCGTTAGGAGCTTAAGGCAGCCACAGGAAAGTCCGGTTAAAGAGTCAGAACCTTAGTGGTTACACTCAGAGATGCATTAGATTAAAAAAAAAAAATGGGAATTCATACTAGGTGTAAGTACCTACACGTGATGTTATTGAACTTGAACGAATCCTTGAACTAGACAAGTTAGCTTGATTTAACATCGAATGTGTTTGTCATCATCTGAACTTGTTTATCATATCATTTACTTAGATAAAATTGAAAAAATTATGTTGACCTCTTATTTAATAAATTTATCGTATCGTACAGTAATATTGTAGCGTGATAAATATGCTGTTACCAAATAATATGGTCCATTTATCAAAGAAATGTATATAAACATTTTCGATTACGAAATTGATGACAAAACTTGCCTAGAAACAGAATTATCGGATGGAAACAGTGTCTTTTGGTCATTTCGATGAATGAAAACAATAATTTCATTTAATCGCATATGTACCTACCTAAGTACCTACCTTAATTCTGATTTACACCGGTGTCAACTGGATTGCGTACAAGAATACCGATAAGATTACACGTTTACAAGTATTTCTAGTTTAGCCTAAACATCGTTTCAGTCACAGTTGTCACTTGTTAATTTTATAAAGACGACTAAGAAAATTCACTAAATTCTTTTCGTTTACTTTAATTAAATCTTAAATGAAAATCAATTTTTTTATTAAAAAAAATATATAAAAAAACCCTCGATGAAGCTGGGCAAACTGAAGCGAATCCCGTGCGGGTTGCAGACGATGTTCTTTGCGCCGATTGTGTCGACTTACTTGTCTAGAGGTGTACAATACAAACTGGCGCGGATAGTCGCGTCCCGCGTGGGATAGCGTGTTACGCAATTAGGGTGTAGTATGGCCAAAGCTTAATACGTAAACTAAAAAACCGGCCAAGTGCGTGTCGGACCACGCACAATGAAGGGTTCGTAGTTGGGATGAATTTATCCCAAGAACAAACTTAACATTGTAGTTGAGAAACATGCTCTCATAGACAGATTGTATGGGGAACATGTTTTTCAACTGCAAAAAGTTGGTCGACTATTACTCGTAAACTTGAAAAGCCTACTTAGCTGTGATAGTTTTCCTTTTAACTTCGTTATATAATATACTACTATCGTGATTTTTTTCACCTATGCAAAACTAACCGTTTAGCTGGCAGGGACACACACACACTTGACTCTAACAAAAATTGTCATTTCAAAGCCTAATATTTCAGAAAAGGATCCCTTAATCGAAAAATTGTTTTCACAAACCCGAAATATTTTTGAAAGACTCATCCAACAATACCCCACACCATAGAGTAGGCGAAAAAAAAAATCATTTCCACTTTACATGTACAGGAGGTACCTTTATTTTACTACTGTCGGCGTGAATAATATGTATATCCATGCCAAATTATAGCTTTCTAGTACTAAGAGTCTCTGAGCTAAGCTGGGGACGGACAGACGGACGGACGGATATGGCGAAACTGTAAGGGTTCCTTGTTGACTACGGAACCCTAAAAAGGAAAACTGTCTAAGTCAGTCCATGAACTTACATTATAATAAATAGAGTGTCCTGGTGTGGCCCCCCCTTCAATCATCGCATCATAATTCCTATGGTCAATAAACAGGAGACCGCCAGGTTTCAGGCAAGTGGCGAAATTCCTAAGGCACATCTTCTGAACTCTCTGATCTCCAAACTCGTCCAAGAGATGGGCAAAGGAGTTTCCGAGGCATATGACTGCGTCGAACTGTGCGCCGGGTAAGAAGGCTTCGACGTCACGAGGTAAGCTTTCCCAGTTTGCTTCCTCTATAACTGAAATGAGAAAGGAAAATATTAATTGGCTATTTTTTATTCGCACTTGGTAAATGACTAGGCTAGGACTAGAATATACAGGCTAGGGATGTCCTAATTTTCTTTTACTTTTTTAACACATTTAGCTGGTTCGATTCCCGGTTCAGACAGGCGATTATTTAAAATTCTTTAAATGCAGTTCGTATTGTTTTTAAAATAAAAATAAAGTCTTTATTCAGTAAATGTTTCTATCTTCTGTATTTAAGGAACTTTCCCTACATGTGGCAAAGTCGTCGGATGCCCTGTATATTCTATACAGGTAATTTGTTGCAGCATAAGCGCAGGTAATTGCGTAAGAGGGGTATACACTACAACATATCTAGGATCATACATAGGATCGTATCTGTTCTATGTAAGTAGGTAAGTAGTACTTCTTTTCTTTTTTATTAGGGTACCCATACCCAAAGGGTAAAACGGGAACGGGAGGGAATAGATTATATTATATACTCATATTGGTCATATTAATATGATAATGTAATATAAAGTATATTACATTATCATATTAATATGACTCATAGACCTGTGATCCTAGATAATTATGATATAGTATAATACCCCCCTTGCACTCATACAATGACAATTAATCGCAATGGGTTTCATTTTGATAATTCACCCACGTTCACGTTGTTGAGCAGACGAATTTTTCTATGAAGCAATGGATTATCCATCAAAACTCTTGGATTGTGATTCAAACTGTGTTACGCAATTAGGGTGCAGGATAATTAACAAACAAGAAGTTTACTAATTGCAACGCTAAAATGAATCACGGGAAAATCTTGCTCGAAGTTTTATCCCTTATGTTTTCCTTCTAAGCAATGCAGTACCTATAGAAATATAAGGAAAATGCAACATCATGTGCATGGTAGCTGAATGAATACCTGAGATAAATAATAACAAGTCTTAACAGCTGTTAGTTATTAAATTATAAAAGGCTAAGCTAAGATGACATTTGATAAAATCTTATCAGAATAGAAGTAGATGAGCCCTTTTTGACCGCATGGGATCAATCATGTTAAGTAAAAGTACCATTACATAAAGTCATTACTTCTGAAACGACTCCTACTACTGCAAACAAATAACACTTTTATCGTCCCGATAATCAAATCCAGGTGTCACGCATAAATACGACTACAGCGAGTGTAACAAATCATAGTTGCGAAGTTCGTTACCGCGATGAACGTTACTGCGAAAGTTTACCATTGCGACGTACGCTGTCGCGAAAGTTCTTTACTGCGATGATTGCAGTTTCGATGTGGGTCATGTAGGAGGGTTGCTGATACTGGTGATAGTGGAAATACTATATGGTTGGACATGACTAATAAATGGACAAAAATTGTAAGCAAATTTAATTATATTCGCAGTAAAGAACTTTCGCAACAACGAACGTCGCTATAGTAAACTTTCACAGTAACGTACATCGCGGTAATGAACTTCGCAACTATGATTTACACTAATAATAATACTAATAAGCCGCTAATTTCGATTAGCGGCTTCATACATAAACAAAGAGGGAAGACTTCCGGGTAGACTCCTCTGTTTATACACTATCACGTAAATGAAATTTTCATATTGTTGTGATTTATACTGTGCCTGTCTCTGTGTTTATATGGTGTATCTTTCGTTGGTGATCCCAAATAAATAAATAAAAATCTCACTTTGAAAACTTAGGTGAGGTGAGCTGTCTTTTCACTAGATGTTACGGAATTTAACAGTATTCATCTAAGTTTTCAGGGTGAGTTTTTTACTGAAAAAATGACTAACGAGATGTGCCATTCTGCTATAACAACTCCTAAGCTGATTGGTGAATGACATAATGGCATGCAAGCTACTTGCATACTCTTGTGCAAGCTATAGGTATGAGTACCTACTTATTACTTACATGCTTTTGTAAGGAAATTGGATGGTGGAACATGTTGTGAGGAAGGTTTGAGTATGAATATGGATGGCTTTATTATTAGGGGATGACCGAAGAAACGATGGATGGATTTTGTCAAAGATGATATAGCTAGAAAGGGGTGACTTCAGAGATGACGGCAAATAGAGATGAATGGAAGAAAAATATATCCTGAGCCGAACTCAACTAAATCGGGATAGCTGCAGGACAGTAGGATGATGAGTACATAAGCAAATTGGTACGTACTCCATTGATCGTATTTGGAGTCTTTTCTCTTGTCCCACCGCGCTTTGAGTGCGTGCTTCAGCATCTTGTCGGAGGCGTCTATCGAAACCAGGTTGAAGCCTTCGTCTACCAGCATCATGGAGTCTATTCTGAAATACATAGGTTTGGAAATTTAAAAATAACGTAGATAAAGCTTTAATGCTTATTTTATAATGGATTAGAGGACGCAAATGTAAGTGTAAAAAAAAAATCTTCTAAAGCTTTGATACGCTTAGTTACACTATGATTTTTTCATTAATTTCTTATTCGTTCACTATTTCTATTTACCCTCGAGATACGTAGTATTATATTATCTGTGCTCGAGTTATGAAGCGGGGTTTTCTCAAAATAATTGTGTCTCTATATCTACCTAGGTATGTACGTATATTGTGGCTTAGCATTGACTTATATTGAAATGTTATATGTACCAACTTATTACAATTTAACGCCTTCATAGTACTGAATACAAAGAGTAGATATAAAGGTACCTTGCACTGTCGAATTTTAGGTTGAATACTTAACAGCTATAGTTACAGGTTTAGTTAGTTGGTGAAAAAAGATCACAGGTCAAAACCAAAGAATAAATTCTATGAAAATGAGAACAAGTTGTAGTTGCTTGGCGATAACGGTGCATTTTCTTTACAGAAAGTGAAAATTTTAATGATGATTAATGCCGGAACAGTCAACTAGATAACATGATTATGTGATAACAATGCCTACCAGATTTCGTCAGTAAAATCTTGTGTCAAATGACTTTAAAGTTCAAAAGATAACAAGTGTTTATACATAACATCGACAATCGACGTATTTGCTGATTTAACTGGTAATAATTACAAAATAACGATAATGATGGTGTACGGTTCACGTACAGGCAAACTGCTAACGCCGCAACCTACTTTTCGCTACTCGTTTTATTTACTTGTATTATTATATTATTTAGTTGACCAATAGCTGCCGTAGCGCTATAACCGCGGATTAGCATCCAACGAAACTTTGTTGTAACTTTTACGAATAAACTGAACTATCGTGAAATCTGTGGTTTTCGTCAACTCACATCCAACAACTCAACTACAAGTAACGGACCACCCTGAACCATACATAAAAGTGGTCCTTCGAGCCGGATGTAACAGGTGCGTAGTGTCTCTGTTAACGTTAGTGAATCGGTCTAGCTGGTATCCCAGAAGAGCGGATCGCGTTAGTGGGGTGCCAACGCACTTAATATCCAAAACTTGCGGAAACTTCGCAACTTTGGTGAACTAGTACCTGCAGTGATACAACTCTACTCTACCAACGGTCAAACCAATAACTAATAACAATGGTTCAGAGTGTAACGGAACTGATAAGCTGTCAAGAAACGATCTTCAGAGATTTGAAGCTTATTTGCACTAACTACAAGAAGGACAGTCCCACCAGGAAGAACTTGGCGTACCTGGAGGAGCGTCTTTCTCGGTTGAACAACAACTGGGAGAAGTTTGTTCAAAACCATCAACTACTAGAAGAGTCTGGAGCAACAGACCTTCAATACTTCAACGACGGCATTTTCAACAGTACGAAGAAAATGTATGAAGAAGTGCTGCAAGACATGTTGAAACGTAAATCGGAATTGCCGTCTACATCTACTAGTAAGACGGAACAACCACCTGCGGCGCCTAAGCAAGGTAAGGGACAACCGGAATTTACTTTCGATGACATCAATTTCCACATACCTCCTCGGGAAACAAGCGAGTCGACGGAAAAGCAACAAGATCTTTTGCGTCAACAATACTGCAACTTTAGAGCGTTCGAACGCACTGTGGAGAAGCTAAACTTAGCATTGGCGGTACCGATGGAAAAATGGGAATTAGAAGACAACTTAAGCACCCTAAAAACTAAATGGGAGCATGTCGAAAAGGCAAATTGGGAACTAGACTACATACTACAAGATGAGGACTCAATTTACCAACAGAAATACAATACAGAAGAAAATCTGTATGATGACCTGAAAAGGAAACTACAACTTAACATCTGGAACAATGCACATTATGAGAAATCAACACCAAAAATTCAAATTCCGGATTTTCATGGAAACTATAACCAGTGGTTGACTTTTAGAGACCTTTACCTTGAAAGTGTACACAACAATCCGACACTTTCAAAGGCTCAAAAAATGCAATACTTGAAAACAAAGCTGAAGGGTGAGGCGGAGAAGCTGGTACAGCATCTTGGCATCAGTGCTGAGAACTACGCATCTTGCTGGGAGATGCTGACCCACCGCTACGATAACAAACGGCTGTTATTTACATCATACATGAACACGCTCCTGAATCAACCTAGTATTCAGCAACCAACCGCTGAAAGCATACGGAAGCTTCACGACGTGATGATGGAGTGTTTGAACGGGCTCAAAAACATCGGGGTAGACACCACCAACTGGGATCCGATCGTGGTTCATCTATTGATCCAAAAGCTAGATAGCGTTACTCATAACGAATATATAAAGGAGGTCAAACATCCCAGGGAATTTCCTGACCTGGAAGAGTTCGCCGAGTTTTTAGAATCAAAATTCATGTCACTGGAAGCTCTGCAGGGAAGTAGCCAAAGACTATCGTCATCTACCAAACCATGGAAATCGGAAAAGCAGCCTCATAAGGGATCAGAAAACCGAAACAACAACTACAAGAATAAAATGCAGGGGTCATCGTACGTTAACAAGTCACAAAACTTACCAAAAGCCTTCTTCACGACAACAAAGACATGCCCAATATGCAAAACTAATCACGTTTTGATGAATTGCGAACAATTCTTGGCTATGAACATAAACAAACGGAATGACGCAGTTCGCAACTTGCATATTTGTAAAAACTGCCTATTCAGCCATGGAGAAAAACAATGCAAATCACGAAAGACGTGTAAATTGTGTCATAAGGCACACCACACACTTATGCATGAAGATGAAACTGATCTATCTAGCAACAAACAAGCAACAAGGGAGGAAAACCCATCGCCAACCCCTTCAACTTCCTATGGGGTCAACAACATAATGAACGAGGAAAAGGAAGTGTTGTTGACAACTGTACTCCTGAAAGTCAGAACAATTGATGGAAACTTCATCAACTTGAGAGGTTTACTCGATCAAGGCTCCCAAGTGAGCCTAATAACGGAAAACGCGGCACAGCGCCTCCGATTACAGCGACGTAAAGTGAGCGCTGTTGTATCGGGTGTGGGAACCCTTAGCGGCAACTGCAAAGGGGCAATGAACTTAGAATGCCAGTCCATACATTCAGACTATAAATTTAACTTTGAAGCATTAATTATGAAAAAACTCATAGGTAACTTACCTACCGCATCGTTTTCAATCAGCAACTGGGATTATTTGGAAAACTTAAAACTAGCGGATCCACAGTTTAACTTGTCAGGACCGATCGATCTGCTCTTGGGCGCGGACATCTACTCAGAACTTATCTTAAACGGCGTCCACAGGAGTGATAAGGGATACCCAGTAGCTCAACAAACCAAAGTGGGCTGGATTCTATGCGGAAAGGTAAAGACATTCAACTGCTTGGTGACACTTAACGATTTCGAAAACATGGCAAGATTTTGGGAAACCGAGGAAATTCCAGACAAGTCATCATCAACTAGTGAGGAACAGCACTGTGAGGAATATTACAACACAACTACCACAAGATTGGCGAACGGAAAATATGTGGTACCAATGCCTATGAAGCCTAACTTCGAAACAAACTTAAAAGGTGCAAGGTCACAAGCATTAGCACAGTTCTTACAGCTGGAAAGGAAAATGCTAAAAAACAAAGAACTCAGCCACGAGTACAAGCGTTTTATGAACGAATACATCGCTATGGGACACATGAAACCTGTCACAGGAGAAAGTAGGGGCCAAGTCTACCTACCTCACCATGGCGTGTTGAGAGCTGAGTCCACTACAACAAAACTAAGAGTAGTGTTCAACGCGTCGTACAAGACCAAAGGAGACAGGAGTCTCAACGATCACATGTACTGCGGTCCGAACTTACAGAAGGATATATTGACACTACTAATTAATTGGAGAACGTACAGATACGTCATTACGGCAGATGTAGAAAAATTTTATCGGTTCATCTGGCTGAACAAAAAACAACAACATCTGCAAACTATAATATGGAGATCTTCCCCTAACGAACTTCCACAAGATTGGCAGTTGGGTACAGTAATTTACGGAACAAAGGTTGCACCAATGAGCAAAAGGATAACTGTACCAAGAATGGAACTTTGCGGGGCCGTTTTACTAGCCAAACTGCTAGAAAAGGTTCAGAAGACTCTCTGCAATAAAAACCTACATATAAGGTGCTGGAGCGACTCCAAGGTCGTTCTATCCTGGTTGCAGGGCGATATAAATCGATGGGAGAAATATGTAGCTAACAGAGTGAAACAAATAAACAGCATTATCTCGGCCAACTGCTGGAACTATGTGAAGTCAGAAGAAAATCCTGCTGACTGTGCAACTCGAGGGCTCACACCATTTCAACTCCTAGATTTTAAACTTTGGTGGAATGGACCAGATTGGTTAAAAACAAACACGCCGGAAATCCATCAAAACAATCGCCTGAACTACACAACAAACACTGAGTTGCAAGAAATAAACTGCTGTGCAGTCACATTCAAGAAATGTGAAATAATTGATACATTACTGAATAAACACAGTAATTATAAACGCGTAATACGAGTGCTTGGATGGATTTTACGACTGAGCAACATTCGTAAGCAAAAACGCACACTAAGCTCAATCAATAACTTAGCCGACTGCGGTAACAAAAAGGTGGTTATGAGTTTGTCACCACAAGATATTATGGGAGCAACAGAATTGGTCATCAAGAACGTTCAAAATGAAAACTATGGAGACGAGATGGAATGTTTAAAGAAAAATCGACCGCTGTGCCCCTTAACAGAGGATGTCGAAGACCTGGAATATCTAACTCCCGGTCACTTCCTCATTGGTGGCCCCCTACTGTCACTACCACAAGAAGAGCAAGATTTTGCTGAGCACGACTTAAGAAACATATGGAGGCTTGTTGAACAAATGAACAAGCACATCTGGAAGCGCTGGTCGAACGAATATCTACATCAACTGCGAATCCGAAGCAAATGGCAGAACCTAAAAGAAAACCTGAAACAAGGAAGCCTAGTATTAGTAAAAGATAAACACTTACCTCCTGGCCGCTGGGCTATAGGAAGAGTTCAGGAACTACATCTAGGTGCAGATGGTCGAGTACGGGTCATTACCTTGAAAACTAATAAAGGGTCACTTAAACGACCAATAACGAAACTTTCACCATTACCGCTGAAACTCGAAGAATCAAGAGTAAACGGAGAAGAAGAGAAAAGGATAGCAACTCAGGAACCTAAAAAACGGAGAGGCACAACAATAAACAAGAACAATTGGCTGTCATTTGTTCTCCTATTCATACTAGCAATGACGGGATTTGCACTATCAGCGCAAACGAGGAATAACTTGAAGATTGAACCTATACCGAGTAATCATCCGATTTACTTCGATGAAGCCGGGAAAATACAACTTATACATGACGAATGGACTCTATTGGTTTATTACAACTTAACGTCATACTGGCAAGCAACTGATCGGATCAATGAATATGTAAACCAAATAGATAAACTATGCCAAAGAATATCACATGAGTACACGCCTTGCGAAACCATTGTCGGCCACCTACGTCATGAACTGAGTCACCTAGTTGACTACAACTCTATGCTGCTCACTCAACACTCAAGACCAAAACGAGGTTACTTTGATGGAGTTGGGAAATTAGCAGGTACTCTTTTCGGAGTGCTCGACGCAGACTTTGCCGAAAAGTACGAAAGAGACATACAGAATCTCCGATCAAATGATGACTACCTACTACAACTTATGAAAAATCAAACATTAATTGTAGAGGCTGAAAACAACATTATAAAAAGAAACACTGCCTTTATGGATAAACAATTCAGAACATTGCGCGTCTACATGAACCAAACTTGCAACGAAATCACAAAAATTGTGAACAAGGCGCAAATGCTATTCACGATGAATGACATAAATTCCGCTGCCGTGACGTCAACGCTGATTTTAACCGACTTAAATCGAATATTGGAAATGCTGATAAATGCTCTCGCCAACATTTACAAAGGACATTTAGATACCCATCTATTTCCGGCTAACCAACTGATCGAACAGCTAAACATAATATCCGGAAGGTTGCCACAGGGACTGTCATTACCTGTAAAGGACATTCAAAGGGATTTGAAAAATATCTATGACCTCATCCACGTGAAGGCTCGAATTACAAAAACATATATGCTATTTGAAATACACATCCCCTTGCTGAGTGATGAAGACTACAAGATATATCGAGTCATACCAATACCGTTCCTTAGACAAGGACATGTAAAACTCGTACAACCAAGTTCAAGCTTTATCGCAATCAACTTCGTAAAGAACTCTTACATAACAATGGAAGATCAAGACATGCGCCAATGTACTCCATACGGAGAAGACGAATTCATTTGTGTCTCACGTAATCCTGTCTATAACATGCACAATAAAGACGCCCCATGTGAGGCCTAAGTCTTCGACCAACAAGAGTCATTATCATGCGTCCTAAATGACGCAACATGCAAAGAAACCTGGACAAAGCTTCACAAACCAAACATGTGGCTATTTACATTGTGCGGCAAACAGCTGATGCGCGTCATATGTAACGATCAAGTTACGCCAGCGGTCATTGACGGGACTGGAGTGATTTCCTTGAAATCAAAGTGCTTACTGCAGAAAAAGGACGCCACAATATTTACACACAATCAGCTGGGAAGTAGTTTAAACATGAAACCAGAGATAGAAATACCAACCATAAATTCAACAATTAATAACATCTTTGACCTCGGCTGGAAGAATGCAAAATTAAATATAACAGATCAAGAAACGCCAACTGCAGTAGAAACAAGAAAAATAGACCAGCAGTTGGAATTCCAGAAAAGCAGAGAAATATTACCGAACGCGTCTGACATGTCAAGTCACGACATCTATCTCTACTCGGTTACTTCTTTGCTGTTGGGAGGAATCGCTGTGCTTGCCCTCTTTATAATCATTAAACGATGGTGCAAAACACTGTCTGCCAAAACAGAAGTGACACCTAGAGGAAGAGACAACTTTGGAGGGGACATCGAGCTACAAGAAATACATTCGACAGCTGCGGAACCCGTTTACAGCGAAGCAAGACAGCCGAAGAAAGCATTTCACTTTGACGAATTAAATTGAGTGTTATACCTACACTTTTACATTTATATTTTACACATTTACTATTGTTTACTTTTTAACTTTAATT
This sequence comes from Dryobota labecula, assembly GCA_947523025.1. Taxonomy (NCBI): domain Eukaryota; kingdom Metazoa; phylum Arthropoda; class Insecta; order Lepidoptera; family Noctuidae; genus Dryobota; species Dryobota labecula. The sequence goes on from OX383287.1 coordinate 2,898,509, forward strand.
ATTTACTTAACACGTTTCTTATATTATTACTTGCTTTGTAATGGATGCTCATCCCACTTTTCCCTCGGGAGCATGTACGGTTCACGTACAGGCAAACTGCTAACGCCGCAACCTACTTTTCGCTACTCGTTTTATTTACTTGTATTATTATATTATTTAGTTGACCAATAGCTGCCGTAGCGCTATAACCGCGGATTAGCATCCAACGAAACTTTGTTGTAACTTTTACGAATAAACTGAACTATCGTGAAATCTGTGGTTTTCGTCAACTCACATCCAACAACTCAACTACAAGTAACGGACCACCCTGAACCATACAGATGGGATGAAATCTAAGCAAAGCAAAAAAAAAAATTTGGTTCTGTCCGTTTTCAGAAAAGCTTTCCTGGAAAAACATTCATTCATTTCGTTCTGGATATTAATGAATGCATGTTTTCAAAATAGATGCAGGTTCACTTTTACTGCTTACCTACGTATTCCTTCTGTGCCCAAATCTTCTATCAAACACGTTTATTTATTAAGCTATTGCATAGCTTCTATCGCGGGCCTTGAGCGCGGGGACCGAATCCAGAAATTCCGTAACGAAAAAACCTCACGCTCCCCACTCCGACGGTTTTCCTACACCAGTACCCTCTAGTGATCTAATAATTTCTGGCAGTTCCTTTTTTCTGTGTACTGCGTATTTTATTCTTATAAATATTAGTTTATTAAATTATGATCTTCACAAAAAGTGATTGTTGATAGTGGGGTTTGAACTCACGAGCAGTCGATTACGAGTACATTCAGTTCCCCTGTTGCACCGCAAGGCTACAATGACTTAATTAAAGCTTGCCAAATAGTTGATACCATTCCAGTTGAACAATTTTTAAACTTGACTAGACGGTTGGAAATGACTCATGTACATGGAATGTTTTTGCCGTCAAAACAGTTTGTCACTCTTTTTTTATTTAAAATTACTTTAGGTTCAACACTTTCGTCTATTTTAAAGTTGTTATTATGCTTATATTTGAATAGTATTTGACTTTGTTTACGTAGTTATACACTTTTACGACGTTCAGCACTTATTTATTTTGTTTTTAAGCTATTGCATAGCTTCTATCGCGGGCCTTGAGCGCGGGGACCGAATCCAGAAATTCCGTAACGAAAAAAAAAAAATCATATCAAAGAAAAAGAAATACTGCATAAATAAAATAAATAAATAATTATAATTGCATAAGTTGATACAAAATGCTATGCAATAGCTTTACGGCGGCAGTCCCCGAGTGCCACACGTCTTTTTTATTTAAACTTCTCGCACAGAATAAGGTATAAAAGCGGACTTAATACCTAAGAATTCTCTAAACCAAGGGTGGTGAAGAGATAAGATGGCATGTGCTGTGTTTAAGTGGAGATAATAATAATAATAAAAATATTAAAAAGATCACAAATCAAGTTGGTACATAAATAGGTTATAAACTTATATTGATATATACATAATCTCAATCTTATTTTCGTGTCGATGCGCGATGGGACATTTTTATATTATTTTATACTAGCTTTTGCCCGCGGCTCCGCCAGCGTGGATGTCGGTTATAAAAAAGTAGCCTATAATCTTCTCCATATCCCAGGCTATATTTCTGCCAAATTTCACGACAATCGGTTCAGCGGTTTAGGCGTGAAAACGTAACATACAGACAGACAGAAAGACAGAGTTACTTTCACATTTATAATATTAGTATAGTATATTAGTATAGTATTTAAGTATTTATAATATTAGTATGGATATTAGTATGGAAGAATGGATCAGCTTTTGCCTGCGGCTCCGCCCACGTGAATGTCGGTTATCGTGTAAAAAAGTAGGCAGCCTATGTCTTTCTCCATATCCCTGCCAAATTTCATGACGATTGGTTCAGCGGTTTAGGCGTGAAAATGTTACATACAGACAGACAGACAGACAGAGTTACTTTCACATTTATAATATTAGTATGGATTGTGTGAGCCCAGTAGGTGGCCTCATTGATTACGGCATCAGTGGCATTCTTTAGGTCATCCGAGGTGCAGGTGAACGGGCACTTAGGTCCGTATTACAGAAGGAAACTCAAGCGTTGATCTCTGTTTAAAACTAGTTTTGAGGCTAGTTTTAATTTTGTAACGTTCCTCAAGCATGGATTCATTGATCATAGTTCAGCTGAGTTTGGCTTTATTTTAGATCGTTACTCAATTCGTGAATCGAGCCCAAGCAGAGATTGGACCTGTAATCACCCAAGTGTGGTCGAGACCGCGCTTGAGCATAGATTGTTATGTTTTTGTTCTGTTCAAGTCTATCTGCGTTGTCGAGTTTTCATATATTATTGTTGTTTTTTTAATTATTGCTACGTATATTTGGATTATGGATTTAAATAGAAGGTTGAACTTTAGCGTTCCTCTCAGATATTTAAGAGATTGAGTATCTCTTAAATATCTGAGAGGAACGCTAAAGGACCAGGACCCATATAATTGTGAAAACTTTAAAAAGAGGTACAGATGTGGTAAAATATTAAATTCTACCAAGGTATAATATACCACGATTTCAGAAAATCACACAACCGTGGGCATCCTATAGCCTCAGAATTGCAAATTCTTGTATGTTTACGTTTTATGTTTTTTTATTAATCATCAAAGCAAACAACGTTGTATACAAATTGATGTACAGTGGACCCCCGGTAATCCGACAAACGTTTTGCAGGGCAGTGTCGAACTATCGAATTTGTCGGATTATAGAATACTGCCTTTTTTTTTTTTTTTTTTGGGTGGGAAATTATCAAATAACTTCTCCCGCTCTGGGTGGAGCGGGAGGGCGTGTCAGACTTTTACTGACTAAAACCCAACCGTGTTCCTTCAGGTTCCCTGTGTGCCAGGGCCACGGTATCCCTTTCGGACAAACCCGCAACCCTGGCAGGATAGAATACTGCCTAAGACTATAGTCCGGGTTTTTTTACAAAAGAGTACCTTGTAATCCGACAAATTACAGAATCAATAATAAGATTCTATATGTTATCTTTGAAGTACAAATCATACATACCTATGTACTTCATTATGTATGTCGAATTTAGTAAATTAAACAACACAATAGAGAGCTTACGTTTAGTTACAAAATTAACGACATTAATGCTATCTATAGAATTAATGACGTTAGTTTTGTTAACTTACAAAAAATAATAACGCGAAGAGCGAAGATTGTCAAAAAATATTTAATATAAAATATGTACAGACATGTCGGATTACAGGGGGCGCCGGATTAGACAGGGGCCGGATTACCGGGGGTCCACTGTATTTATTTTCACATAATTGACATGCTGACATTTCAAGTCAAGTACAAGTCTTTTAAGCTTGACAATTTTGATTACAAAATTAATATACCTCGAAGAGCTTTAGTTTCAATAAATAGGGGATTGTACTATTCAGAACCAAAATAATAACGCAGATTTCCTAAATAATTGCGCTCCTAAGCCTCCTTAGGAGCGCAATCTAAGGTACCTATATTTTAATATTTCGAACCCAGTGAAGATCAGAACAAAGTTGGTAAATAAAATAAATCGTAAACGAAAACAGGCTGATGCATAGGCAATACACATCTCTGCTTGAGGCTCGATTTGAGTCTCGATTCAGCTGAGTATAGATTGATTACCGTTCTGGAATAAGAACGATGCTCAAGTACTGATTCTATACTTAAACAATGACCGACTGATTGAAGATCAAACTGGACTTGAGGAACGTTCTGTAATACGGGCCTTAGGACACTCCAGGGCCTCAAGTCTGCTATTACAATAGTGTCAGAATGGTCTCTTCATTGTGAGTTTTTGACAGATTTGCCATACAAACACTGTCAAATACTCACAATGGCGAGACCATTCTGACACTATTGTAATAGCAGACTTGAGGCCCAGCAAGTGGGGCATGGTCTGATCAGAAGCACTGCACTCGCACTGGGTGTTGGATGGGTCAGTAATACCCCACTTCGACAAATTGTGTCTGCAGCAGCCTATTTGGGTACGCAATCGATTGAGAGCTGTCCATATAGGCCACTGCAGATTACGCTTGGGGGGCAAATGCTCCTGAAGTTTAACGAAGCCGGGAAGTGATGAATACTTCTCTTCCCACAATTTGCTCCTCTCGTTGGTCAAACACGTTATTGTAAACGCACCTAAGTAATTGAAGAGGAGAAATTGGTATCTAATAATAGGACACAAATAAGGTTAGTCAAAAGATACAAAATAGTAATTTCGACTTACCCAGTACCACATGCTGTGTCAAGCACTTTCTTGCAGCCATGCTTCTTCAGGATTCCGATCAAGAAGTCCTTGTAGTTCTGTGTCCTCTGGTTGCTGTCTCCTATGAACTTGTTCCATGTCCTTGCTGCCTTGCCGTCTGCGTACTGATCCTTCACACCCTCGGAAGGTATACCTTCAGATCTCGAGTGGAAAACTTGATCGGCTGACATGGTTTACTGGAGAAAGAGAAGATTTTTTTGACCAAAGGTCGACGGCAGAGGGAAGCATTAGGGATAATACAAACTAGGATTACAAATACCTAGGTAGGTTTTTGTCTGAAACCCGACGGACGTAAGACGATGTAAAATGCAAAAAAAAAAAAAACTATGTAGTTTTAGTCTTAACCAAGCTCTTTCAGTAGGTGTATCTACTGCACTAGTCCTTCGGGATGTTACTAACAACCTCTAATAATCGTAATCAATTCATTTCATTCAACTGAACGATGACGCAAGATGATGCAACGACCATAATATTATGTTTTTCTCCCTTATCAGCATGATAAGTAGAGATTTAACGCTCGAACATGTACTACTAATATGTGCTACTAATATTGTTTTGGATCGCTGCCTTTTCTTATAAACTGTATTATATACCAACCATAAACATAAAATATGTCTGGTTTCCACGATTTTTACAAGTGAACTAGTATTTTCATGTAGGTATAGGAGTGATGGCCTTTACTCTTCAGTTGGTCAGTTGCAGGAATTCAGCCTGTAAACTGAGAATATAATAAGTAAATACTTCTAATCATTAGTATTTAATTAATTTTGCTAAAAGGGCAACACTTGGGCATATTTTTTAATGGTTCAACGGCTGCGGGCGTCATGCGGGTGACGAGTTCGAATCTAGCGTGTTGCACGGTTTTGGTTAGGGTTAACAGATGTGGACATAAGTAGGTAAAAGTGTCATTAGAGAACTACCTATCACGAAAGAACCTTGTAAAGAAATTGTTATTGTGACCAGCAATTTTCTTGCTAATAATCACGTCTTAAATGAATGTCTGCACCAGGACCCTGACTGCAATTCTATCATTATTCATAACTCAACATACGGCATAGTAATTTTAAAAAGCACAACTTGTAGTTAAGTACCTTCTCTCTAATCTCATTTTTATATCGTGGATTTCCAAATCTTGTTATGTTACGCGAAAAAATAATACCTATAGCGTAGGTATAAAACTTGAAATTAAAATTATGTTTTCGCGGAATTCGAATACTTATTTAAAATAATTAAATGCATAGTTTACCTAATACACAAATCTCATTCACGCGAATGATCGAAATATTAGCACAATACAGTCGTAAGTTCACAGGGTCAACTCTTGGTTGAAGTAAACATCATTATCAATTTTGCATACTGTGCCTATGGGGTACGAGTATCACCCCATACGTGGCACATGTAAACTCACAACACATTGCATCAGTTTCTATAACGATTGTTGATCAGTAGGTTACCAAATACATAGAAAAAAAAATCTCCGTGGAAAAGGTAGTAAAGAAAACCATACCTCTAAAAAAAATCAAAACGAACTCTTTGATAAAGCATTCAGAACTTTTCACTACGTTTGTCTTGTGTTTATTATGTTACGTAATTATATGAGTCACTTACAAGGTTGGTTACCGCTCGCGAAGACGTCGCGAATCTGACTGATTGAGTTCCTGAGATGACGCGAATTATAACCGTTTTATGTGCACACTTGAACGCTTTCTTAGACACTAGTAGAAACCAAATGCGTAGTGTAACGAAAATTCATATTATATTATAAGTACAGTGACGAGCATAAATACCGTACAGCTACGCAAAATTCAAAAGCGTTTTTCTCGTGAAATAAAACCTATTTCATAACATGGTATGGTTTAGATACTTAGAACTATGTTTGTAACACCATAAAATATCTATCAATACTTTCGGGGAAAATCACTTATGAATTTTGCGTAAGTGTAAGGTATTTATATATTTTATTTTATTTATTTATTTAGGATTTATTTATTTATTTATGTTTCCTCCTACTGGAAAGCGTACAAAAATTAACTATCGGACCAAAAAACTACTTCATGGGCTGCTATCCATCTACCCTGCGCGCGGTGGACATCGAAGGGGCGGCAATGGATCACGCACGTCGCAGCGTCAAGACACTTCAACATAGTTTCATAACTACATAGGTACATTTCCACTTCAGGATCTCCAACAAAAGATGTACTTACAAAATATATGACACATAAATAAAGGGCGACATCAGGTATGAAGTATGTGTAGGTACCTACTCCTTCACACTTATACAAGACCATAGCATGCACAATAAAGTTAAAAACTAAGCTAACAAAGTTAATAACTAGCTTTTGCCTGCGCCTTCTTCTGCGTGAAATGTCTTGATTCCCCGATCCCCAATCCGTTCTCGAGATATCATCAAAAAAGCCGTTTCATACAAAATGTAAGAGAGAATGAATTATCATTAAAAAAAAAACCTGAAATTTTCGCATTTTTTAATAGTTATTCTGCTTTTCGGGGTAGAGACAAATCTAACGAATCGATCCGATACCGATCATAATTTAAATTAGCCGTTTTTGAGTGTATGTTCGTTCTTGTGTTAATGGTGTACCTATTTAATTTAATTTCTTAAAATATTAGGTAATTAAATAGGTACCTACCTATGTTAAAGGACATCGTCGGAAATGGCCCCAGGACCAACAAACATCTGACCTACATAATAATTATAAATATATTTTCTGTATGGCCCGTTCCATACAATCCGGCTGACGGGTTCTGCCGGATCTTATGGAAAGGTGCTGATTTTTTAGAGATAGCTGTCCTTCACACAATTAAAAAAAGTCAAAACTTTTGTTGAACACTAGGTCATCACTAAATCTGCGGAATCTTATAATTAGTTGGAGTTGATATATTAAACAATTTATTTCCTTTTATATTGGCCTAATTCGTTTGCCATTACCTACTCTATGTTCGCTATCAATACCTATAGTAGATAACTGTACCTTAAATTGTCACCGCGATGACGTAACGTGATGTTGCCGAGATGTTATCATCAATAAATAATCAATAGGTCACGTTCACGATAGCGTTGTTATGTTATAGGGATGCGTGAACTAGGGCTTATCATTATTGTAATAAGATTTTGTTCCGAAGTTAGAAGATTTTATATTATGTGAAAAACCCGTGTTGATGTGTTTAAGATACCTAATTAAACGTTCGTATGTTATTAGATTAAATTATTTTCTTGTCTTCAGCTTTTTAGGCTCTGGGGAGTTCTAAATCAAATCATTTATTAGGGTGCCTGCCGTTTTGCCGAAAAGATTTTGACAAAATTTCATGACGAACGCAACCTTTTTTTATACCATTGCAATATTTCGAATGATTTTAGTACGCATATTTTCATTTGGTAAAATTTTTACTTGGCAAAATATTACCAAATAAAATGTCATTATAGCATTTGGTCTTTAATCAAATGATTTATTACAGCAAACAATCTTCAGACAATAAACGTTTGGTGAAATGATTTGTTAAGACAAAATATATTAATGCAAAAATAAGATTTTTTGGGAAATGTATAATTAAAAAATGCAATTTTATTTTAATATAGTAGTTAGAGTAGGTTAATTATTAAAAAAAAAAAATGGTTAGGTTAGGTTAGGTTAAAACTGTGACCTCCTACGCACGAGCCGAGCGAGCGAAGCGAGCGGTGCCGCGGGTAGCGGCCGGCGAGTGCCAGACACGACTTGCATTAATAGAAAAATGATATTGTTTTTAGTAGGTTACCCGGAACTCAACTATTTAGAATTGAAAACTGACGATACAAAATATTTGGCTTATTTGATTTTGCATAAAAACTGTTATTCCAACTGAAATATTTGACTAAATAAAAAATGTTAAAAGTAATAGTTGGTAAACAAGTTATAGTTTAAACGTTCATTTGCCAAATATTAGGTTTGCGTTACAATTTTTTGTGAATAATTTTTTTGCTAAGTAATAATTTGGCAAATGAAATTATGCGAAATTTTTTTTGGGAAGTGAAAATTTGTCAAATTCCTTTCGGTCAAACAAGGGAGACCCCATTTATTAGTGTGATTTTTGGTAATAGGTACAGGAAGGTCTATATATTTACGTGCTCAATAATCTACCCATTGGGCTTTACTTTTTGCACTTTAATAGCCATTCTATGAAGTAGGTGCGTAGATTGCGAGATGCATGTTTTTCGTTGGATCTTCTCTCCTCTCATATTTTTTATAACGGCATTTCCTGTCGACTGTACAAACTCGGCATGGAAAAGGTAACTAGGCTCTGTTTTTGCCATATGGAGTTTTGTATACCTAATAAGGAAAATATTCTTTACAATTAAGAAACACAACACTTTCCTGTAAAGGTCACACCGCATTGAGCTGCACTGCACTGTAACTTAGCGACGCGACCAGTTTTTAAAATCGATTTCATATATGAATTCATCAATTAAGCATGTCCTGTGAGAAAATTCAAATGGCTAGCTCTTACAGTTCTGAAGATACAGCCTCGTGACATACATACAGACAGACGTCTTTCTTGGTACAGTCAACCACACATTTATGGTGAAAATTTGACATTGACAGCGCCTTTATTCCGTCGCAGTAAGAGCGGTTTTTATAGGGCATGTGTTACGAATGGAGTGCGGGAGACAAAAATAAAAGGAAATGAAATAAACCATTTTTTAACAAGACATTTAATTATCATGAAAACATAGTCTCAACTTAATTAAAATGATTGTTTGAAGTTTGGACCTTATTCCAACATAAATACAAAGGGTTAAATTGATGTTTCCCGAAGCCTTTAGTCAATAATAGAGGATTTACTAAACTATAACAAATACAGGGTGGCAGGGACATCGACGCCAAAACTGTAACCATGAGTTCTGATTCTGAATGACTATAAACGTCGCATTAAATAAAAAAGCTGTTTCAAAGAAACGTGCAATAATACCTACGCGGTCAGAACGCGGTGGAAAATAGCTGTTCCAAACATGGAACAGCTATTTTTTTTAAAAACCGACGAAAAATTTCAACGCTGGGGGTTCAGGATCATATACTGAATCCATGGTAACAGGTTGTCGGTTTCAGGTGGTACTTCGATGTCCCTGCCATCCCGGGGAATAACCCTATAGAATAGAACAAAAGTAGTTGTTTGTCCTGCAAGGTTGTTAGTGTTTTACCAATAACCCTGTAAACATATATACACCGTGGCATTTTTGTCGTCTTACAAAGACAGCCCACTTCATGTATCCAATGACTACTAATCATTCAAGTAAAAAAAATGTTTTTTAGAACATTAGATTTTTATTATTTTATTAATTATGACACATGACATAGTTTAAAACAACCTGTTACGAGTGCAGTCAGAGCCTTGTGTTACAAGGGCGCCGCAGAATGGAGCTGCGACATACTTCAGAGTTCATTTACCCTAACGCAAAAATGTGTTTCTTACTATTGCAACTTAATCCATTCTGCGGCGCCCTTGTATCACAAGGCTCGGACTGCACTCGTAACAGGGTGTTTTAAACTATGTCATGCGTCATAATTAATAATAATAAAAAAAAAAACAAAAAAAAAATACATGAATGGTTAGTAATCATTGGATACATGAAGTGGGCTGTCTTTGTAAGACGACTAAAATGCCACGGTGTATATATATATATATAATAGAAGGAAATTTTGGGATTCCCGTTCGGTATACACAAACACTATTTTATCCCTTCATTTAAATAATGACTTATTATTATTGTATCATGAAGAAACCAGCGCAGTTTATTATAACATCTGTAAGCGTGACAGTATAAAATGCTTGTAATATTTAATGCAACACCATGTAAACGCATCGTAATATGTATCTTATTAGCAATAACACATACTTTTGACACATTAATTAATGAAAATCCTACATTGCGCCTACAGCTTGTGGTAAATATATAAATTAAAAAAAAAAATGCAATTGAAAACCGCATTAAATAATGAATGTCAATTAATTCAAGACTCATAGAGTTAATTACAGTAAACTATTAATTAGGACCTAAGTACAGGGTCATTGGTAAAACACAGGACTATATTAATAACATAATAAACAATAACTTTTGTTCTATGACTTTTAGATGTCAGATGTTTGTTGGTCCTGGGGCCATTTCCGATGTCCTTGGTTAGATAAAACAACGAAATCTTGAAGTATTGTTTTTGGTAAATGTATTATGTTTTGTAAAGTCATAGAACCAACGACCATATAGCCCATAGACGCCTAATAACAGGTGACCGATGTCTGTCAACACATCAGACTTATAGATCTGATGTAGGTCGCCACTCAATAATTTCGATTCAGTTTCGACCAGTTCTGTGAGCCGTAAACTCTTCCGCGTTAGTCAATAAGAATTGGTGAAAATAAATATTATAATATCCCCTTGCACAATACGTTGGTGTGGTAAAAACAGCCAGTCTTCGAGTTTTCTTAAAGATGGCATAACAAATTCATCGGTAAGTTAGTAGTTACATAATCATAATTAGATTTATTTTCTGATATTATTTATCGGAGTTCATCTTATACTGGTCATACTTGAAGGTGAACCAGAGGTGCAAGGACTTTCGTTGATGTCTTTCGAGTTTGCGTCCCTTTATTTTGAAAGTAATTTTTTCGCTATCTCTTTTCCTCTATTATTAGGTAAACATAAATAGTGATGCAGCAAATCCAAATTGACCAAATCTGTTATCGATAAAGCAAAAATTATACTATAGGTATAAATAAGAAATTTGAAAAAAAAAAAAAAAAAAAAAAAAAAACTCATTACAATAGAGAAAAGCTGCCCAATGCAAAGGCGAACGCCACTTTAGTGTTTGACAGGATTAAAATGAAATCCAAAGTTAAAAATAGTCTAATAGCTTATAGAGACAAAGGTGGCTTGATATATCCTTCACCAACTGTGATCAAAATTTGTCGTCGTTCTGAAATAACCATAAATAACTTGAAAAAAAATAAAAAAACCAACGTCCTGGTCAATAATACTTTTAAGCATTTTCATTGGCGAGGAACTATTTCCTAATATAAGTAACCATCAATTCCACTCTGAACTAACCAATCATGTAGTGGATTTGTCAATAAGTGTTATGCACAAATTATATTTCCACAAAGCTAGCTTTCTTACAAAGTGTGCTCAACACAAACACTGTTCGAAAGATTTAGACAAAGTTAATACATTTCAAAAATGATTAATGTATCAGTGTTTTTGATTGTCCAAAAATTATGTATATTTTAATCCACACAGAAAATTTCCCTCTCACGGAGAGGAGGCGTCTGTCCCAGCAGTGAGAATATTATAGGCCATTATTGTATTCTATAAATAATTATTTGACTTCCAGAATTTAGTCTTTTTTTTAACTTCAATCAACCTTGAACCTTATGCTGTAGTGATAAAGTTGAAAATCTATTAAAGAAATTTGACAGATTGTAGTAGCTTGATGTGCTGGCGTCTGTACAATATATGAAACAACCTCTGTTTTTTTTTTTTTTTTTTTAAATAAATACGGAAAGAATTTTGATATTTTGTTTTTATTTTTAACATTTTATGTTATTACTTTAAGTACCTATATTAATTACTTAAGTGCATGTTAAAATACTATTTAGAAATAGGAAGGTAAAACAGCGATACCTTACCAGCGAAAAAAAAATATCGATACCTTCGTGTTTTATTTAAACTTGCCCCATCCCTAGTAATACGTAATGACCTTGGTAGGGCCAATCAGAACGCAGTACCCCGCTTCCTCATACCTCAGCTAGTTGACAGAATTGTTTTGATGCGTTAGATCAAGCATTAGGCGTCTGTGGGCTATATGGTCGTTGCATACAATGAAAGTTGTCGTTTATGATGTTGCAAGGTTTTTAGTGTTTCACCAATAACTCTGTATTCCCAGAGCATAATTTGACAACACCCGTCTAGATTATTGAGCATCTGAAAATGATCAGAGCTTTCTTATAAGATAAACTAAACAAACAAACTTGTAATACTAAATACTCTCGTTTTCTTCGCTCGGCATTAAACATTAATAATGCAATTTTCAGCAAAATATACATTTTGTCAATAAAATGTATGTGGAGAGTCCTATGTCCAGCAGTGGACTTCGATAGGCCAAGTGAATTGTATTCAAGAAAATAGCTCTAGCAAACTTTGGCGTCAATGCGAATCGGCACCAAACACGAGGGCCGGCCATAGAAAATGAAATAATACTTCGTATAGATGAGAAACTCATGTTTCGCTTTACAAATAATACACTTTTACGCTACAGTTAACGCCCCGTTTCGCATCTATACGAGCATTATCATCATCACCATCATCATTCTCTTGCCCTTATCGCAATTTATTTGGGGTCGGCGCAACATATCTCTCTCTTCCGTTGTTCTCTATTACGAGCTCACGAAGTATTATTCCTTTTTCTATTCCTTCTCCTAAATGCAGCCAACATCTGAAGCATCGATGCCCAACATCGCCATATCATCCATTTCCTCCTTCTTCCTGGCAATATTTCCATTCTCCACTTCTTTGAGTTTCTGTTGTTGTGGCGTTGGTCTAGGTTCATGTTTAGGTTTAGGTCTTTTGTGTTGCTGTCTAGGTTTGGGGCTGGGTACCAGGGGCACATGAGTGTCGTAGAGTTGTGTGCGCGGTTGAAAGAGTGGTCCGTTGAGGTCAAAGCCGAACATCTGCGTCATTTGTGTCTGCATAAGGGGTAGGGGCGGGAAGGGGGGCATGACTCCTCCTAGGCCTGGTACGAAGCCAGGGGGCAGGGGGAACAGGCCGTCTCCTTGAGAGAGGTCGGGCTTCACATCCGTGGGGAAGATGATGTCGAGAGCGTCCTGGAAGTCTTTGGGCAACGTGGGCTGCTGCTGTGGTTGCGGGGTCGGAGCTCTGTAACAGTAATGAAGCTCGTTAGCGAAATGTACTGATGTTTTATGGCGGGTACACATATGTGATACGAACATGCCGTCCAAATCTATGCAATGCAACCTAAAATTTTAAGTTGTATAGCATATATAATTTAAGCTCGTGGTTCGTTTAAAATGAAACATACGAGTTACAAGTGAGTGTTTGGCTGTTCAAAATGAGATCAGCGCGGCCAGCTGCGTGGGCGGCGCCCAATGCCACCTGGGCGGCGCCCTATGCCACCTGGGCGGCGCCCTAGGCCACCTGGGCTGGCGGCCCAGCTGTGGCAGATACTCACGGCAGGAGCTGCTGCGGCGGCGGCAGCGCTGGCGGCGCGTACGTGACGGCGGGCGGCGCTTGCGGCGCGGCCAGCTGCGTGGGCGGCGCCCTATGCCACCTGGGCGGCGCCCTAGGCCACCTGGGCTGGCGGCCCAGCTGTGGCAGATACTCACGGCAGGAGCTGCTGCGGCGGCGGCAGCGCTGGCGGCGCGTACGTGACGGCGGGCGGCGCTTGCGGCGCGGCCAGCTGCGTGGGCGGCGCCCTATGCCACCTGGGCGGCGCCCTAGGCCACCTGGGCTGGCGGCCCAGCTGTGGCAGATACTCACGGCAGGAGCTGCTGCGGCGGCGGCAGCGCTGGCGGCGCGTACGTGACGGCGGGCGGCGCTTGCGGCGCGGCCAGCTGCGTGGGCGGCGCCCTATGCCACCTGGGCGGCGCCCTAGGCCACCTGGGCTGGCGGCCCAGCTGTGGCAGATACTCACGGCAGGAGCTGCTGCGGCGGCGGCAGCGCTGGCGGCGCGTACGTGACGGCGGGCGGCGCTTGCGGCGCGGCCAGCTGCGTGGGCGGCGCCCTATGCCACCTGGGCGGCGCCCTAGGCCACCTGGGCTGGCGGCCCAGCTGTGGCAGATACTCACGGCAGGAGCTGCTGCGGCGGCGGCAGCGCTGGCGGCGCGTACGTGACGGCGGGCGGCGCGGCCAGCTGCGTGGGCGGCGCCCTATGCCACCTGGGCGGCGCCCTAGGCCACCTGGGCTGGCGGCCCAGCTGTGGCAGATACTCACGGCAGGAGCTGCTGCGGCGGCGGCAGCGCTGGCGGCGCGTACGTGACGGCGGGCGGCGCTTGCGGCGCGGCCAGCTGCGTGGGCGGCGCCCTATGCCACCTGGGCGGCGCCCTAGGCCACCTGGGCTGGCGGCCCAGCTGTGGCAGATACTCACGGCAGGAGCTGCTGCGGCGGCGGCAGCGCTGGCGGCGCGTACGTGACGGCGGGCGGCGCTTGCGGCGCGGCCAGCTGCGTGGGCAGCGCCAGCGGCGGCGGGCCTATGTCCACCTGCGCCTGGCGCTCCAGCTGCGCGCGGGCTATCTTCTCCTTGAACTCCGCCACCTTAAGGTTGGCCAGCCAGAACCAGTGTTATAGTATATTTGCGAAGGTAACAAAAAAGAGAAAGAGGATGAAGGCATTGCAAAACCTAACAGTTCAGGCGGAGATTAATTGCTGCACACTAGCACGCTATGCACGTGTTCACTTCACTTTCGATTGGAAATAAGTGGGAGCATCCACTGCGACATACGGCGACACTACATACGGATGCGTGTATTGATAACGTTCACAGGATCGCGAACAGTGCGAGTTTATCCCTTACCCCTACAGTCAATCGTTGTTCTTTGGTACACAATTTCTAAGTTCAAATGCAGGAAATAATGTCGCATCTACGAGTAAAATACATAATGCTCTTATTTACAGGTCGTATTTATACCAAGCATACATATACAAGGTGTACCAGAAAGGTGTGGGAAAATTAAAGGGTCCAACCAACATCGTAATCGCGAAAAAATTGTCAACCCCTCCCATACAAAACTTCAATACCCACTCGGACCAAATGTATGGGACAGCTGAGAATTTTTCGAGATCACACCTTTCTGGTACACCCGGTAAAACAGGTAAAATAAGATTTTAGTAAGCATCCGTTGTTCACGTTTATACAAAAATAATTAGGTAGAGTATTCGCTCGTTTGGTCTAAACTAGGGCATGCAAACCGGATACCCGGATAACCGACTGATTTGAAACCCGGGTTATTTTGTATGTAAAAACCGGATTTTTCAGGTTTTTTTTTCGGTCAGTCTTTTTATAGTGACATGAGTGAATGAGACGAGTGCTCAGTGCACATGTTGTGTTTGTCGGTAGTCACTGCAGATATTATTTTTATCAAGGTAAGTTTGATCACATTCTTTTATATCACTCGTATATTATGCATTGCTTATATAACATGAAGTGTATGACCAAATACTGAAATGTAATCACAGCAAGGATGTTTTGTATGTTTAAGTAATAGCTTCAATTAATTAGGTTATGGCAGCCGGAACGTTCTTATTTTTGTAAATATGAAATAAATATGTATAATGTACCTATAAATAAGAGCCTGTTTTTGTTTGAAGTAGTTTGAGCTGATCACTTAAGCATATTGTCACATTTAAACTGTAATGTTTTGAAAGTTTTGATTACGTATATTAATAACGAAGTAAATTTGAATGATTTTTGGATAATGTGAAATATGAATGTTAAAAATATAAAATTAATACATAGCTAAGTAGACTTACAAAGAGTGCGTTTTTTTTAGTAAGTATTAACTATAGGTAATATGGCACAAATGTGGCATATTGTTTGCTTAATTGTCTTCAATTATGAATCTTCGTCGTTGAGTTTCTGCCTTTCAGCACCTAAAGTGCATTTAACTAGACTACGTCGCCTAAAACTTCCTTCCAGTAGTCCGTCATTGTTTTTAAGATTATGATCATGAACGTTTGCAACAATGGCACTTAATATATACAGAAAGAAAAATCATAAAGAGGGCTGGCGATGTAGATAATGCCGATACAGCAAAGACAAAATATGTGGAAAAAAAATCCGCTGGTGATAAATCATCAGTATGGTTTTATTTAAAAAAGCAAAAAATAGTAATTTGGTTTAGCTGTGTAACTATAATTTGTAATCTATATCTATAAGAATGACTGATTTATGTTTTGGTAAATTAGGAATAAGACTTATATTTTATGCGATATTTAAATAATAATTTCGATCACATTTTACGTTTTACTATTTGGTTTTGCTTGTTTGTATTTTATGACAGTTAAATTGTTATTTAATATTCTGTGATGTTAGACCTTTGTGTACCTACCAAATGTTCCTAATTTTGAATGTAAGGTACCTTAAATTCTGAAGACTATGTTATTTTCCTAAATAATAAGCTTTATTCTATGTTATATATAAAGAAAATAAACTTTTTGTATTGTCACTTAGTACTTGTAGCTTATTTCAGTCCAAACAAATGCTCATTATTATAAAAAAATAAAATAAAAATAAGTGAGATAAACGTAAAAAAAGACGTATCCCTAGTATTGTATTTTATTCTATTTTGGTTAGACTTCAGAATTTTCATTTCTTTACACAAATATTTCTCATTTCTTTAAAATAATTAAATAAAAAAAACGAAAAAACCGATTTAACCGGTTTTGTATTCTCAAAACCCGAAAAAAACGGGTTTTTTAAACAACCCGGTTTTTGCATGCCCTAGTCTAAACTAAACCAACCTTTAGATAACTGTACAAACAAGTAATCAACACTTACCTTCTTCTGTATTTCAGCATCCATCTCTTCTCGTCTTTTCTTGCTCACTTCTTCCTCGTCTTTTTTCTTCTGTTCTTCCTTTTTCTGTTCCTCGGTTTTGGAATTCTTTCCCAAATGCTTGTAAACAGGCATTTTTCCTATAGCAAATATATTATACAGACACATTCAAATTATCAGAGGGAGGAGGTCAGAGTTGCCATCGCATCAGCTTGTGGAAAGAGCATCTAAATTGCGAATCACATTTTCTGTCACAATCCGAAGGATTTTGAAGGAAAATTCATAACCCATTGCCTTATATGTTTGAAAAATTCGTCTGCTCGACAATGTTATAAACTTAACTGTTGCAATATTTAAAAGAAGAGTGAAAGAACACAATCTTTCTATTTCGTTAGTTATTTTAGTGATATTTATTTTAGAAGCCTATATATACGAGTATATTATTATGTTTTACATGACAAATGATTTGTTTTTGCTTTTCTGTATTTCTTTTCTATTTCTCTTACACACGTTGTCTACATCCCTTTATCTACTTTCCTATCGCAGGTATGCTGGAAGAGATTTCTTTAGAAATAACCATCTGATTCACATTTGTACGTATGTTTCTGATCGTTTCTTCTTGTGTACATAAATGGTTAAATAAATAAATTACGCAACGAATATAGTTAAAATGTCAAAAATTAATAGCATTGGGATTGTGAGTGTGTTATGCAGTTACCTCGCAGATCACCTCTTGTCTGTAATTAATTTCCCTGACTGTATGTGTGCTGCTGTGTGAGTGTGTACAGGCGGGAGGCTATGTGTATGTGCAAATATTTCTTCTTACCTATAAAAGGCATCTTCCTGATCTCAGGTTTCTTGGTGTCAAGTCGAGGCGTGGTCTCCCTGTCTCTCTGGTCGTCTCGTCTCTCGTCTCGTCGGCGCGAGTCGTCACGTCGGTCGCGGTCTCTGTCGTCGCGGGTACGAGACTCGCGGCGTTCACTCTCTCTAAATGTGGGGAATTTATTGACAAGCGTGTAAAAGTATGACGTATGTGATCAAACTACTTTTGTATCAGCGATTTTTTTTTCTATGAAACCTATTTCCGATTTGAGAAAATTGTTATTTTGGGTGTTGCATTGTTCATTACGTTTTATAATAGTGTGGCATAATGTAACGATATTATTTTCTATTGGCATACGCATGCCATTAAAATACGGATACTAATATGACATGAGAAATTATGTCAATGAAATAGTTAAATGTTTTGCAACATTAGACGTAGAACATAATCGTGATTATACTTGGTTTGTGGCCCTAGACTGCAAAATAGGCGTGTGTAACTCTTTACGGAACCGACTCACTGATCCGGATCATTGAAATGATTCAAAAGATTGGTTCAGTAACAATGTACGTAAGGAAAAATTTACATCTTTTTAGAAAAAGAGGTGAAAGACATAAAATTATAGTACTAGAAATAGGAACCTATTAGTTCAACCAGGTTTCAGACTGGCTAAAGTAGACTCATCTTTCATGGGGTATTGTTTAAAACGTTACAATAAAATTCCGCCCCACATACTTCAACCGAATGAGACTAAATTGAAATCTATACTAATATATAAAGCTGAAGAGTTTGTTTGTTTGTTTGAACGCGCTAATCTCAGGAACTACGGGTTGGAATTGAAAAATTATTTTTGTGTTGGATAGTCCATTTATTGTGGAATATTATAGGCTATATAACATCACGCTACAACCAAAAGGAGCTGAGCATAAATGAAAAATGTTGCAAAAACGGGAAAAATTATTCCTTTTTGAGAGCTTCCGTTGCGTGCGCTGCGTAAACGGTTTAAGTTACGCAAATATCATGTATGATGGAATTGTTCCTCTTTAAATTTTCTAAAAAAAAGTCCGCGACAGCATACATATGTCTATCTTTTAAGATTGACTCACTATAACCTTTTTTATGGTAATCAAATTTGTTCGAAATTAATGCATTATTTGCGAAGGAGTTTTCATAAACATGGTATTAATCCTTATCCAAATAAATACGTTATTCATCACAAGTATTTAACTTTGAACAAAGTTGCCCTTACATCATTTAATTTCAATGAATATCTTAGGAGATATAACTGTTTTATAATAACTCCGCAGCAAAATAATGATCAACTCTGCGAGGTAGTCTATTCTAAAGCTGAAGAGTTAGTTTTTAGGGTTCCGTACCCAAAGGGTAAAATGGGACCCTATTACTAAAACTCCGCTGTCCGTCTGTCTGTCTGTCCGTCTGTCACCAGGCTGTATCTCATGAACCGTGATAGTTAAACAGTTGAAATTTTCACATATGATGTATTTCTGTTGACGCTATAACAAAAAATACTAAGAAACAGAAAAAAAAAATATTTAAGGGGGGCTCCCATACAACGGACATGATTTTTTTGCCGTTTTTTTTTGCTCCGCCCGCGTGGATGTCGGTTATCGCGTAAAAAAGTAGCCTATGTCCTCTATATCCCAGGTCGATCGGTTCAGCGGTTTAGGCGTGAAAACGTAACATACAGACAGACAGAGCTACAATATACATACATAATACACACATACACACACATTTATAATATTAGTATGGATAGCTTGTGCCCGCGGCTCCGCCCGCGTGGATGTCGGTTATCGCGTAAAAAAGTAGCCAAGTAAGTCCTTCTCCATATCCCAGGCTATATCTTTGCCAAATTTCATGACGATCGGTTCAGTGGTTTAGGCGTGAAAACGTACCATACAGACAGACAGACAGATAGAGTTACTTTCACATTTATAATATTAGTAAGGATAAGGATTTGTATGGATGGTACGGAACCCTTCGTGCGCGAGTCCGACTCGCACTTGGCCGGTCTTTTGTTTTTTGAACGCGCTAATCTCTGGAACTGCGAGTTGGATTTGAAAAAATCTTTTTGCATTTTACAGCCCAACTCTTGAGGAACAATTACATTCCTATTAACTTGAACACCATTTTTTTTAAATGAAAGTTTATGCGAAAACGAAGTAAAAGCACGGGCAGGCAATGTGATGCGACGGGGTGGGTCGGGGGAACAAGATATTTAACGCGGACGAAGTCGCGGGCAGAAGCTAGTCTTGTATAAAACGCACACTATGCAGGCAGGCATATTACAAGTTGGGGGATTACATCGCTGATAAAAATGCTTGGCTGAATGCTGGTCCTGCTCCACAACCACAACTAATTGATTAACATTTGACAATAATGTTAGAGCTGCTGAAGAGTGTAAGACTATCGTTGCATTGTATAAACTTAATCCCTTTTGTATTATATAATTGCATAGCACAGGTGTGTACTATAGAGCTACCATTGACCGGGTAATATGTCTTTCATTGACTTGAATGTGCCCTGGCGGCTGAGAGTATGTCATGCTCACTTAGATGTCTCGCTGATGGTGGCATGTGTGTTGGATAATTTAGCTCCCTTCAAAATGGTTGAGCTGAATGGTGCTAATCCATGCGTCATGTTCGTTAACGGGCGCCGTCAGTTGGGACTGGTCATCTCTTAGCTGCCACGGGTTATTTTAATTATTTTATATTGTTTCTATTTGTTGTACCTACTCTGGACGTTTTTAACGTGTAGGTTTTTATTTTTTTATTTTTACATCGTTCTCACATTTAGTTATAAATTCAACATTATAGATGTAACTAATATTTTTGTAACAATTTAATTTAAAAGAGTGTCCATGGAGTTTCTTGCCCGTTCTTCTCCATAGGTACCTACTACGCTTTGGAATGGGCATGTAGCATCATTTTTCTTACTGACCGACTCCTTGACAATTCAAAAGTGCCTGTAAATGGTTTAATTGAAATAAATGATTTGAGTTTGAAAAATGATTCAAACGCATCATTTGGATCTGAAACATTCAATTAGCTCTGTGCTCTTTCCGCGCGACGCGTCGCTTGCGAGGCGACTGAGCAGTGAGCGAGAGAGGGAGACTGAGACACACTGAGTTACTTTACTACTGACTCGCGAGTCATGAGTGAGCGGGTGACATATGACAACCTATACAAGTCAGAAAGAGATACCAAGTGAGATGTGTATCACTCATACTCTCACAGTTTTTCGTTGTCGTTATCCATGCACGTAAAAATTAGCACCAAGGCGCTTACTTATCAAATACTATAAGCGTCGTTTTTTGCATATAATGTTTGGACTTACAAGTTATCGTTTTTATTTGATGCGTAAGTGAGCCGATATTCCAAATGATCCAAATGAAACATATCAGTGTTCTGGATCATTTCAGTGATCCAGATGCAAATGTTCCAGTCGAAAAAATGATACACTTTGCCCACGCCTACTGTAAAAAGAACTACATTACGAAGCGTTAAAATAAGGGTAGTTGAACGCTAGAACTAGTATTTCTATATTTGAATTCAGAATCTCAGATAGATATCGAGTTTTGGTAAAACATATTCAATGTCATACATGACAAAGTTCAAATTACATTGCAATCGAAATTTATTTAAGACCTTTTAATGTTTGTAATAAAAGGTCGTAAATAAATTTCGGTCTTACAAAACTCAACTTAAGACTACCAAATGCGAAAGTATATAGTTGATTAGGTGGCAATACATGTAAATTATCTAAGATTGGGTATTCTAACTACTTATATTCTACTAGGTCGACATCAAAACTTCGAATCAGGAGTTGTTCAAACCTTTCGGGCGCTTGTTTGACGTGTCTTAGGGTTGATGACACTTGAAAATATCTGAAAGTAAAATATTATGTCACTAACCTCACTTTCCTAGATATTTCAGCAGCTCGCTCTCTGTCATTCCGGTCAGCTGATCTACGTTTATCATCATCCACTTTTTCTTTCTTCATCCTAGATAACAGGATACATAAAAACATAACAATTATGAAGAAACATAAAAGAACAGGAATTATCGATTCAGTATGTTAGATTTAGACCATGCAGTATGAGTATGTCGCAAATTAACGTCAGTTGTGAGGGGTAATGATCAACTAAGGATTACGCAGAGAGGAATCAAGTCATCACCATGAGATATAAGGTTTGTATAGTCGACGTCGTAATTGTGTTACCAATTTTGACAAAAACTCCCAATAAATTAAAACATCATAAAAAAAAAATATATATTTATATGTATATATTAATTCAGACATATTAAAAACAATGCTTGGTTTTACTGTACTTTTATAATGTGTGCATGTAAATCTTTCATTAGAATGTATATTGCTTTTTTTATGTATTCTCAATTTTAATGATGTATTACAGAGCAAGTGTGCTCGATAATGTGTAAGCTGTGGTTACCTGTAATAGAGTGTGCATTACAGGATAATTTATATTATAAAAGTTTTTATTATTGTAAAAGATAAATTGTTATGTACCTGGTCAGTAATCCTTCAATAAATAAAACTATTATGGCCAAAACTGAGTTGACATCTCATTTTCACGTTACCAGTCCATAGTAACTTATATCTGATTCAATTCAGATATAAGTTACTTTGGACTGGTAGCGTTGTAAATGACAATAACAATAAATAATTGATAGTTACCTGCTCTTGAGCGTGTCCAGAAGTTTCCTGTCATTGTCGTTGAGTCTGTCCATCTGGATGTTGGACATCCATTCTGTAAGGGACTTCTCATCACGACCGTCTGCCTTGCTTCTTTGTTTTTTTGCTGGAAATAATACATCTATTGTATCGAACAAGTTGTTATAAGTTGAAATTGCTGACACATGACCAGAGATTGGAATAGGTAGGGTATATTTAACTAAACTTCAAGAGTAACATTGAGTGGATAATATCTCCTTTAAAATCCCGAAATGATAATAATGTTATAATCGTTTTAATCCCGGGATTTAAAAATCACGAACTATTTATTGGACTTATAGAGTTACAAATTAAAACATGTGCTTCAAATACATACCTACATACATTTTGTTGTACAGATATTTGGTTATTCTTACCCAAGTAGCGGCGGTGGTTCCTATTGTTTGAAAATATCTTTTGTAAGGTACACAACAAAAGTGATTTCAATATTTTAATCTCTTTCACATGAAGTAAGAGTTGCTATTTTTTTATCTCTTTCACTCAATGCAAAAGCTCTGTGAAAGAGATAGCAGCTAACGTTTTCTATTGTAATTGTGTTAACAAGAATGTTTTCTAAGTGTAGGTAAATATATATTGATTAGATATTTTGCTTTTTTAAATAAATACACACAATAACCAGCCAACTTTTTAAGAATGTATTTTCCTATATGTAAAACAAAGCACAACTAAAGCCCACACACGGAACCCTAAAAACGTAGTAAGATTCGTCAAAACAATAATTTGTTACGACTGTATTTAAAGTGCAATAATTTACAATTTCTTAAATCCCGGGACTTAATCGTCATGTTTATGTTTCCGGGATTTTAGAGCAGATATTATTCACTTAATGTTACTTACTACCTCAAAGTTTTGGTAAATAATATACTCTACCTATTTCGCTAAATAATATACTCTACCTATTTCACTTTCTGCACATGACAGTCATACATATTGCTAAAAACAGTGGAAAAGCAGTTAGGAAAGTCGGTTAAAAATGAGTTTTCATTTTTCAAATTGGAAAGTACGCTTGAAGTTACCTAATCAGAGGGATGAAAACAGTACTTTTCGTCCCTGGGAAACGATTTACCCTGCAGTCAAAAAATTTAAAATTAAGCCTGTTCCAACTTTTTTTACAGCCACTCTGTTGAATCGCGGCGTAAAATTGTAATTAAAAAACCGGCCAAGTGCGTGTCTGACCACGCACAATGAAGGGTTCCGTAGTTGGGATGAATTTATCCCAAGAACAAACTTATCATGTAGTTGAAAAACAAGTTTAAGTATTTTTTTTCCCATACAGAATGTATGGGAGAACATTTTTTTCAACTGTAAATGTAAGTTGGTCGCCAATTACTCGGTAAATTGTAAAGCCTACTTAGCTATGATAGTTTTCCTTTTAACTTCGTTATATATAGGTACTACTGCCGTGACATTTGAATTTCTAACTACAACCGTTTATTTGGTAGAGGGGAGGGGACACTTGACTCTAACGAAAATTGGTACTTTAAAGCTTGATAAGTCACGACCGGTTTACTTAATCAAAAATCGGTCTTCCCAAACCCCTAATATTTTTGAAAGACCTATCCAACGATATCCCACACAATAGAAAAGACGAAAAAAAAAAATATCATCCCCACTTAACATGTAGGGGAGGTACCCTAAATAATTGTTTTTTTCAAAATTTGTTTTACCACTTTTTCGGCGTCATTAACGTGTATACTCATGCCAAATTACAACTTTCTATTACCAATAGTTTTTGAGCTGAACCGCGGACAGACAGACGGACATGGCGAAACTATAAGGGTTCCTTGTTGACTACGAAACTAAAAATATTATCAACAATTTCGTAACATGACTTTATACTTATAATTTACTTTTCACTAAATTACTATTTAATTTACATACATTTGAGCTAAATATTTACAATTATTATCATTGATAAAAATACTGGCTGGTAGAATGCCACAGAAAAAGAAACAAAAAAGGCGGAAATTAAATCTTCAGTTGTTTTGTCGAGTGCTTATTATTTACATAAACAGATATTTGTATAAAATGAGTTCATCAGATTCAGTTGAGTAGGTATTTGTTTAACTAATTTACTTTCCTCATATTCGAAATGAAAAGCAGTGTTCACCTGGGGTGAAAGAACCTATTTAGGCACTCGGAACGATTGGCGCCCTCGCTACGCTCGTGCTCGAAACCATCTCGTGCCTACATAGGTCCCTTTTATCCCTGGTATAACAATCTACTATTAAAAGCTTGTCACTCTTCATCAATGATATGAAGTTACAGACACTTCAATTTTATTTATTTGTGTAGATTCGTGACGTTTCACACATACTTTTACTAGTCTTCTTCTTCTTGACCGGCTCACTATCAGAGCTGCTAGAATCACTAGAAGAACTGCTGCTACTCTTCCTCTTATTCTTCTTCTTTTTATCCTTCTTCTTCTTCTTATCTTCTGGCGTGGGAGTGGGAGATTCCTTCCTCTTGGTGCTGAACCCATCTTTGTTAAAAGTGATGGTGTGGGAGGTGTACTGAGCTGGCTTCTCTGATTCAGATTTCACTTTGGTTGCGCGGTTCTTCTCGAAAGCTTTCTGACGGTCTGACATCCAGTCCGTCTCCCAGTGTGGGTTCTGTTCTACGAAGTTCTGGAAAGAAATACAAAAAACAAGTTAATAAGAAATTACTTTTCTGACATTTTATATGAAGACTGAAAATATATCTGTCATTTCATCTGCCCAGCCTTTTCCTAACTATGTTGGGGTCGGCTTCCAGTCTAACCAGACTGGAAGCCTAACAAAAGGCCTAATAAAAGGAGTTTTTTTTGTTTGACTATTATGGTGAGTTAAATACCCGTCGTGTTACTATATTTTTTGGCAATTAAATAGTAGACAATAATGACTGCGCCATTTTCAATAGCGGTAGAGTTGCTGATGCGAACCTCCGATGAGAAGCCGGTAGGAATCGTGTTGTATGGTACTTTCGCCACTGCTGGGTAACACGATACACCTTGGTAAGAGTGGTTGTCAGACATTCGGGCTTTGAGTATCCTGTCAAAGATCCACGAATGACAGCCGGGACCAACGGCTATATGTGCTTTCCGAGGCACAGAGGGGTCTCGTTATGTAAAGATGGTCACCCATCCACGGACCAACCGCGGCAAGCGTAGTTTTACCTGATCGATCGTCCCGTGTGGCTGTTATTACTTAGCCACAAGCCCCAACTGATAACAACCCACAATATAACTGTCACAATTATGTCTATGGTAGGCCATTGCTAGACATAGGCCGCTCCAATGATAATTTACCACCAGCCGCTCATTGCCACTCTTTAATCAACTTGCTGTGGTAATTTGCGGTTCATGTATAAAGCCCATTTCCCTGTTAATTGTTTTTAATAGGCGTATCATTGCATTGCAATTAATTTATCAATCCATTCATCCATCCTTCAGTATACTCACAATTCAATTAATACTCACAGTATAATTCTTGGAATGTACGACAGATTTGAGATGCGCAGATGCACAGTGCAGGTCTCCAATGAACTGATCGCATAGTTTGCAGTACCACGCGGTGGAGGGCACGAAGAATTGAAGGCCTTTGGGACGCAAATGAGTTAACGAAAAATAAAAAAGACGTTTTTTTAAAGTAGGTATCTTTATATATAGTTGACATCGTAATTGCTTTACTGCTTTTGACAAAAAATCCCAGTAAATTGAAACTTCACTATGAGAATTAAAAGACGATCGAACGTACAACCGCTTCGTTCCGTACATTTGTTAGTCTTAGTTGTCTTAGTTGTTGTTGTTAGTAGGCAAACGAGCTGTCATTAACAAGCCCGAGCCGAAGGCGAGGGTTTTGAATGACACAACTTTGCAATAACCTACACACCTGTGTATCACACGACGTTTTTCAATACAGTTGTGGGAAATAGTAAAAAACAAATCAAAGAATTAGGTAAATATGAAATTAAAAGTTTCAGAAAATGGCGCGTTTTTGCAACTGGTTTTTTTTTTACAACGACAACAGCCTATACGATTTTTGACAAATGTTGATGTGAAAATAATTTAATTAAGACTGATAATTAAATATATTAAACAACCATTTAAAAGACTTTTGAGAATTCAATGGTAAGACATACGGATTCATTCATTTTTCCTCGTATAAAATCTATCACATTTTATTCTATGTATGAAAACTCATAGCTACTAAACTTTTTAAATTGTCTTATAAATTTAAAACTCAACTGAAAAACAAAATGATCGAGCTGGTAAACTAAAGTCCCGACCGCGTAACAGAAAGATGTATGCAAAAGATTCAATTTTCGAATCATAATTATAGCCTCTGAAAGTACGCCATGTTTAACAACTGAATTGAAAATAAATAGGATTGATTGGCATAAAAAAAGTATTGGTGAATATTGCCCATTTTCTTGCAAAAATTTTCTCAAAACCTATGAATGCAGATCAAAATTTTCCAAAAAGTTAAGGGCAGTCTCTTTAGATCGTTTTCGTGTATTTACAACGGTAATGGTAACTGCCCTTACTGCCCCAACTCAAAAATCCACCCTGTTTAAGGTTATAAAAGAAAACTAACCTTTGATGGGCGTCCGTTTAGTTGGCGCCGCAGGAAAGCTAGGGAACCCTTCATTGACGCCCGATACGGTGTGCCACGGCGCTTCCATGTGCGCTGCAGCCATCCTTCAACACGATTTAAAGTTTTCTATGCAAATACTTTCTTAAAATTGGATCCAATTTTTACAGTAAGAAAGAAGATTGCTTATTTGTGATGATCATAGGAATACCAAAGCATAACAAATTAAAAAAAAAAAAAAAAAAAATGCGGAAATATGCATTACATTCGTGCAAAATGGCCATTAGATAAAGATTTCATTTCACGAATGATGACGCTCTACAATTCTTCCATTGGTCCATCTGCTATCACACCTATCGGTTATCAGATATCTTAGCTACTGACAGAAGGACCTAACACAGATAATTTCATAGCTTAGCATAGGAGACCTTACCGTCCTTTAAAAAAAAACATCAGTAAATGGTTTTTTGTGACATTTGATTTAGACTAATGAAATTCTCGCAGAACAGATGGCCGATAGGAACAAAAGGTTCTGTAGTGGCGACGGCGTACCGGAAGACGTAGCGTTGGAAGGCCTCATACATACTTATGATGGCATACCTATTCTTGGAATACCATCTGATACCCTGACATACCTATGAGCCATCATAGGTATGTCAGGGTATCAGATGGTATGCCAATACCTATTCCTGGAATACCATCTGATGCCCTGACATTAGCAAACTCATTGATGCGAGTCATAACCAAAAAAATTGCATTGAATACTTACTTATGATGAGCAGGTGAGTGTAAATGGTTCAGATAATCTTTAGCAGTTGGCGGGAATTCATTGCAGACTCGACACCAGTGCATCTCTGGGTCGTAGTACACATAGTTGAACTTCTTGTTGCTCGGAGACCTGAGGAATGTCCCACAATGTTATAGAAACGTGTCGAAAATCATAATACATGTCAAGAGGATGTTACATTTGCTCACGGTTGAAAATTCTCGGGGTGGATGGTTCCAAATTGTAATTTCGTTCAAAAATAATGTTTTGAAATTGTATAGATCACTTATTATTTTGTTTTTATATAAATGGTCTTCACTCGCGCGGTTTTTAACGTGTAAATAGAAACAAATATTCTTCGTTTTGTTCTTCATTGTTGTGTAGAATTATGAATCCGATGACTGCTCTGGCTCCAGCAAATTATTTTCCTAATTGTCTTTTTTTCTCTCGAGAGTTCCAACCCAAGTTCAATAAAACAACAATAATATAAACCACATTTAATGGAGACAGAAAATAAAACAGTAAAATACATAGAAATAAATATAAAACGGTTTATACATTCGGTATACGCATTGGCGACGTCTCTATAACTATTTTCTTCTCGCTCACACACAGTAAATTCGAGTGAGAGGCGAATATAAGCGTCATATTGATTTAGCACTTTGGTATCTCTCTAGTATGCGAATGACAATTTGCCTTAATGTATAACAGCAATAACATATTACAAAAGCTTACATTTTACAAATAATTCAATTATTTCTTAGCATTTCATATTATTTTCGAGTCTTTTTTACTTGTTTATGCCCCCAGATAGTGAGTAGCCAGTACGAAACAATATTATTATTAAACGCATTACAAAATATCATGTATAAGCAGATTCCATCGGTGAACACTTCAAGCTTTTTCCTTCTTGAGGTAGGCAGATCACTAATATGTCAAAGCGAATAGCTCGCAAGGGCACGCGAAAGCGGTGCAGTCCTGCTTTTGGGAGAGAAATATAGAAACTAAAAACTATTCCTTTGTACACACATTCTCATATAAAATCACAAATGCTTGGGTATGAAAGTTTATCGCTATGAACTTTAATATTTTCATGAACAATAATTTTCAAAACAAATAACTAGCAGATTACAGAGCTCTTCAGAACTTTAAAGAAAGAAATAAACTTTCAAAGCTTTAATAATCATTTAAAAGGAAAAATAAAATTAAGACAGCCACGCACCTAGATTTACGTTTGTTGGTGCGATCCGCAGCGTCGGCTTCGACGTCGATAATCTCGTGCGCTTCCTCGCCGATGATGCCGTTCAGCATGTCCACTACATTGTAGATCGTCTTCAACTTATTCTGTATCTCCAACTATAAGGAACGCATTGATGCCAAACATTATAGATCTTGTAGAACAAGCCTTACAATAAAGCAGAAGACTATAGTAGGTATAGACAAATATGAGCTGTAAGTCTTAAAACATAAAACATTATTTTGTGTATTGCAAGTCAAACCTGTAACTTGGTGTTTTCCTTCAAAAACCTCTTGGTGTCTGGGCTCGGCGATCGCTTGGCGTCGCCCCTCAGTTCGTTCCGTTGGTCCTTCAACGTGTCCATCTCTTTCTTGAGTATATTTGCTTTCTTTATGTAGTCTTCTCTCTGTTTGGACAATGCCGCTTTCTGTTGACGCATTTCCGATTCGATAGCCGCTGCGAAAATATTTTGTTATTTTATAAACTATAGTAGGTTAGCAGATTAAGTGTACTGTCATATCGTGAACAGGTGACAAGAGATCTTTAGTTGTTTCATAATCTTGACACAATAACTCAATACAACAATACACTTAATAAAAGCAAAAATATGTAAACAAGACTTCTCTTAGCTGTCATGGACCCAATTCTGCTAATTTATCTTTAAAGGCAGTTCCAAGTTGCATTTTGGAACATTTTAACTCGGTTTAAAATCATGCAGGGATCGCAAGGAATAGCAGAATATGGTTGTAGGCGGAACAGTAATTATATTATTAGTTAAAGCAGTAAGAATGTTTCTTGTGCCATTTTCTGTTGGTTTCTTCACACCGGTATTTAATAATGTAACTTGTAGGAGCACTTGCCTATAAATATATTTACAAACTATGTGGTAACAGATAAATCAAAAGCACCTGAAATAGAACATTCAACATAATTGGTTTTTTGGGAGTAGGATGACACAATAGAATATATAAAATATTTGAAATATGTACATACAGTTAAGCTTTAGGGCGCACTGAAATCCTGTTTTCGAAAACAGCGTGAACAATCACAATATATAAACGAAAGTTTATATATAAATAAAATAAAAAGACTTAACTACCAGCCAAACTACTGTGTAAGTGTAACTGTACTATTGTATTAATAACAGTCATGCATTTGGAAAACCTAAAACATATGTACATGTATCAAAACGCAATTATTTAGCTTGCAGTGCACTTGAGTAAACAGTATAAAATTATGTCAAAAATTATAGCACTGTTTTCAGTATCAATTTGGTCAGTATCTAAAAACAATAGTTTCAATGCTCCCCAAGTATAAGTTGTTTTAAAAGCAAGTTATAATATCAGAACAATTAACAATATTATTATGTAATTCTGGCAGCAGAATTAAGGTTAGTTCTTAATGTGAATGACGAACAAGATAAAATAATAAACATTGGTTAGAATGAACAATGGATGAATATTTGAATACAATATAAATAATTATACACGAATTCAACTTTTTCAATGTTTTACCCAATTCTTCGTACTGACATGGTAAACTAAATACATACATTATGTCCTTATTACATTGGATAACAATTACACCAGTTTACACATACTTCCTTTTCTCCTTTCTTCTCCAATAAAAGGCCGTAAAAAAAAACCCAGACCTGTAAAGGAAAATCATATAAAGGAGGCAAAAGGAAATGGAATGCATACCTTCTTTCTTGATCTGATCTTCAACATTGTTGAGGAAGGGGGCAGGTGGGGCTGCCTGCGGTGGCGGTGGTGGCAGCGACATCTGGTTCCATGCTGCCATGTCCGGGGGAAGCGGTGTTTGGGGCACTCCACCCAATGTCGGGAAGTCATCGTAGATACCGGAGTACGACGGCTGGTAGTTAGCAGTGTAGTTTGCAGGTGCCGTTACTGTTGTGACTCCCTTTAAATTCAACGTGGGTTTTATAAAATTTAATAATCTCAACAGTACTATGAATATGAACTTATGAGTATTATTATTAACTAGCTTCTGCCCGCGACTTCGTTCGCGTGGAAGTCGTAAAACACCATAATATACTAAAATACCAGCCACATTTTAATAAAACTTCTCTGAACACTACGTTTGTAGTTTTGGTCACAGCAATCAAAATATACAGTCAGGACTGGTGACGCGGGAGCAAGCGACGTACAGTTCTATGTTCTATGGTAAAGGGTTTGGTTTTCGCACTTAGTCCTTCAGGTGGACCATTGTACATGGGCCATGGCAGCCATCAGTGGTTATTCCAACCAGCCCACCTCTCTCCAGAAGTTAATTACGTCTCCCGGCATGTTTAAAACATCTGTGAAAGATCAGGGTGCCCCGAGGGTCTCTTTTCTAATCTGGGTGACGCCTGTGCATTCAAAGAGCACATGCGCGACGGTTTCCTCAGCCTCCATGCAAGCTCTGCACAGAGCAAAGCAATCTGCGAGTAGGTAGGAAGGACATTTTGGTTGTGAACCGTGAAATGTTTTTAAATTTTCATCGCCGAGGTCAATATTCATCAGAGAATTTTAACACTGCGGTGTACAATATTGCAGTTTTAGGTCAGCGCCATCTCTTGATCGATAATGGAACTAATGTAATTTTTGTTGATGATTTCTGAAAAAGTGTGTTATTTAGAGAAATCGTTTTATTTTTCCTGTAATCTTTACATAAACTACTCACATAAAATAATTTCAGATTTTTTCTATGCAATCAACGGAGGGGGGGGAATGGTTTTTTATTTTTTTTTTGTCAAAAGTCGAAAAAATGGGACCTAAAAAAAATTTATGAGTATGTGCAAATAGCGCTCTTTCATACGATACCCCAAATACCCTAGTAGTCCCACTTCGATTTTTTAAGTCCCAGTTGCAAAAAAAAAAAAACTTTCTTATTAGCAACATAGTTGGGCAAACGTCATCTAAAATTATTCCAAATTTCAAGTTGATAGCATTAGTAGTTCTTGAGATATCCAGCTGTGACCGACAGACGGACAGACAGACTGAGTCGCACCATAAGGGTTCTTTTTACCAATTTGGTACGGATCCCTAAAAAGAAGCACATAAATATCAATTCTTTGGAATCGAAATCAGATTTGCATTGCTTTGTTGAAAGTTGACTGAAATAGCATAATCTATATATATAAAAATGAATCCCTATTTCCCTTGGTCACGGCATCACGCGTGAACGGCTGGACCGATTTCGCTAATTATTTTTTTGTTGTGTTTGTTATTGTCAGGAGAAGGTTCTTATGTAAGAAAAATTAAGAAAGTTAAAAAAAAAATAAAAAAAAATTAAAACGACCATATTAACATTTATAATGTAATATTATGTAGGTAACTCTATCTTCTAATGTAACTTTATGGCGTTTGACATAACGTGTCAGTCATCATTTGGTAGGTCTGAGAAAAGATTTTATCAAAAAAAAAAAATAAGGTTTTAGTTAGGTAGGGTAGGGTAGGTAGGGTAGGGTAGGTAGGGTAGAATAGGGTAGGGTAGGTAGGTAGGGTAGGGTAGGGTAGATAGGTAGGTAGGGTAGGGTAGGGTAAGGTAGGGTAGGGTAGGTAGGTAGGTAGGGTAGGGTAGGGTAGAGTAGGTTGGTAGGTAGGTAGGGTAGGGAAGGGTAGGTAGGTAGGTACAGTCAGTATACACAATTAGCTGACCCCTCCTTGCATAAATAGTTGAGATTTTTTTTAATACGGATCGATAGAATTTTAAAATTCATAATTTAATTTAAATACCTATACGAAATCTACCCGAAACTAGAACATAAATTAAAATCATACGATTTGTTAGTAAAAAAATGTCAACCATTTATGCAAGGGGGGTCAGCTAATTGTGTATACTGACTGTACATAGGTAGGGTAGGGTAGGGTAGGGTAGGGTAGGGTAGGGTAGGGTAGGGTAGGGTAGGGTAGGGTAGGGTAGAGTAGTGGAGTTTATACTATATTTCCTTTGCGCGTAGACAAACTGCCACAGTCAAATAGCTTTTGACAGAACGAAGTCTGTCGGGTCAGCTAGTATGTAATAATTGACTGCTTAGATCCTTATGGTATGATAATCATTTAAAAGATGAAATCTGTAACTATCTGACAAAATTCGTTTCCTATTCAACACAGCGAAGTAGTAGTGGAATAATTCGACTGTTGTCATACACTGATACATTGTGTTCGTTCTCATCTCAGTATCACCTACGACCTGTATGGAAAAACTTTTTTTCGATTTCTAACTTTTCTAGTACTCAAACCTCAGTTGATCCCATAGAGTTTTTGATCTTCGTAAGAACCAGGATCGATTGACATCAAAAAACTTTTTTTATGAAAATTGCCCGTTTTCTTGCTGACTGTAATTTTTTTTCAAAATCTGTGAATGCAGATTATTTTTTTTTCTAAAAGTTAACGATAGTCTCTTAAGACCATTTTCTTGTAGCGACCACGGTTAAGGTACCTGCCTTTATGGACCCATCTCAAAACATAATGCAATACTGCTCATCCCCCATAGCAAATAGTGTGATAATTTATACGTAGTAATTTGACCAGACCTATAACGAATATCTATGCATTTGAACAAAATCTGTCTGGCAGTTTTTGCGTTTAGCTGGAACATACATTCAGACAAACAGACAAAAATTCTAAAAATTATATTTTCGGCATCAGAATCGTTCCCAGACCTCGTGCAATTACTTTTTTTCAAAAATATTCAATGTACAGTTTTGACTTCGCTACGATTTTATTATATATGTATAAATGTATAGATATAGATGTGCGCGGTAATAACAGCAGGACCAAATTGGTTATTATTCGAAATGTTCATAATAGTCTGAATTAGGTTTAGGTATATGGAAAGTAAAATTGGAAAAGATTCCTGGAAAAATCTCAAACTTGGGAAAAACTGAATGTCCCTCTCATGGGATTTTTATTTGAATTTTGGTTTGGTCAGGACAATGTCTATCAAGTCAGCTAGTTACACATGAATGTCAGAATGGATGTGGTCAAAATTGCAAACTGTTGGACCATGTCAGCCATGACATGGGATGGCGGGGTCTGCTCGCTCGCTCTCTCGACCCCACCATCACCTTCTAACCTAACCTGTCCGAGACGGGGTGCACAAAATCCTGCTCGCTTTGCTCGCTCTTGTATCCAAAGTAACCGTCTAAAGGAAAAATAAACAAAAAACTATGGTTTGTTGACTTAACTATGCATTTCCTAAACTTCCCTCATGCGGGTGTTCCTCCAAAAATATATATGTACCCATAAGCGACCCATAAAAATGCTCTAAAATGCGAGTACAGACATTGGATGACATGTCACAAAAATATTCAAAATAGCTGCCAATGCGTTTGCGTTTTGTTTTACCTTTAGCAGATACCAATAAGATAAAAATAATAATTTTTGTTTGTGCAGAATAAACAATTTTTCTATCTTTCTTTAGTTATACACAAAGTCAAAATTTTCGTAGTTAATCAAAAAAAGCTCAAATCACTGTGAAATTGTTAAACACAAATAAAATTACAAAAATAATGTGAATTTTCACAAAAAAACAGAAAGTGCGCATTAACTTATTATTTGCAAAATCAAAATACGTTATTAAAACTCCCTAAAATAGCAACACCTTCTGTCAAAAGCAATAAAATTGTGCAAAAGTTAAATTAAGTTAAGTTATCAAAGTTTGATATTTTTTATTTCCAAAAGAATTTATTTCCTAAACTTGAAACTTCATGAGATTGCTTAAGATAATTAGAACTATGCACAAAAAAATCAAGAGTCTACTGCAGGTCCCAAGATGAGCCATAATAATTATTTTGTTTAACACTTTGCAGGATGCTAAAACCCCAGACGTAATAACAATAAAAAGTCTATTGTGTATAGTGTTGTGTCTTGTCTTGTTGTCTTGACAGACACTGTCTGTCAACCAATTAAGTAGAACACCAATTCTAAGCATTATCAAGCTTCAATGCAAAAGATTAAACATAGTCTTCATGGCACTGTATTTAACAATAGAAAACACTGAAGTAATTGTTAATGTATGGCAATAATATTTATAGTGTACATAAGTATCAAGTACCTATTGTCCATTCATTCTCAACTTAAATGGAGCTGTTTTACAATCCAATCAATGCTAAATAAAAATTGAGTCACCACAATTTATCTAAAAAGGATGTAGAATCTAGGTTAACAAACTAATAAATATTACTTAGATGTATTGTT
Source organism: Dryobota labecula (assembly GCA_947523025.1). Lineage (NCBI taxonomy): Eukaryota > Metazoa > Arthropoda > Insecta > Lepidoptera > Noctuidae > Dryobota > Dryobota labecula. The sequence continues at coordinate 2,933,722 of OX383287.1, forward strand.
ATTACTTTAACAACATTAAATATTAAATCTGTTCCGAGTGAACTCTAGTCAAGTCAAAATAGTATGAATAAGTACCTATGGACGACGGTCACACATCCAGTTTGAATACACTTTTACCAGACTATATACGTATGTCATGCTGATTTATTTACAAAATTTATTGCTCCAAAAGTGGCCAGAATCTGAGTTAACAAATAGCTAGCCGCTAGCTTCTCGCCTATTAAACAATGACTACAACTTAACAAACAAACAAAAATTTTAAATTTAACATGTGTAAATTACAGTGTAATACAGTACCTCTTGTGGCACAAAGCCAGGGGGAGGCTGTGGAGGGAACCCTACGGTCTCTTGAAACTGTTGGTTGTCCCACAGCTCACTGGGGTCTGGCAGCTTTGATATCTCACTCAAAATGTTCTCGTCAATGAGGTCTTTATCGTTCTTCCGCGGTGACCGGCTCCTGCGCTTGTCGTTGTCATCCCTCCGAGGAGGCGTACGGCTTCGCTTACGGAGTGGCCGGCTTCTGTAATCATTACGATCACGATCTCGTTCTCGTTCACGGTCTCTGTCTCTATCACGTTCACGTTCGCGATCGCGGTCCCTCTCCCGCTCCCAATCTCTATCTCTGTTGTAAAATCTAGGGTCTTTTCTGTGGTCACGAGACATTGTCAATAGTTATTTTCAAATTCACAAAACTATTGGTTTGTTTTACAAGAAAACACACGCTCTGTTTGACGTTTGTGCCGCCATTTTAGAGTTGCTAGCAAAAAAAATATGACTATGATGCTATAAAAGAGTTACCAGCACAGAGTACTTTTATCAACCATTTTAATTAAATGTGACTGTTCCTAAATTACCCTCTAAGCTGATAAAATTTTCGTTTTTCCTAATTATGTTAATATTAGTGTTAAGTATTTTTTATCAAATCTATTCAAAAATATTGAATTTGGAATGTGGATATTATGTATGAGTAAGTAACGGGCTGTATGATAAAGTCAACTGTAACAAATGGTAGATGCACTTCCATAAATTATTGTTCATTAAAACATTAGCCTCTAATTATTTCTATGTTATCTCTTATTGTTTCTAATTGTATGTAAATAAATAAACGTACTATTCTTATTCATAATTTACACTTACTTATTTTCTCATTTAAGCGATACAAACCGGCCAAGTGCGAGACGGACTCGCGCACGAAGGGTTCCGTGCCATTATCTATAGAAACGGCAAAAAAATCATGTTTGTTGTATGGGAGCCCCCCTTAAATATTTGCTATATTTTAATTTTAATATTTATTTTTAAAGTGAATATATAACTTAATATTCTGTGAATATTTCAAGCGTCTACCTGTTGCCGTTATGAATATCGAGCAAAAACGAGCAAAAAAATCACGTTGGTTGTATGGGAGCCCCCCTTAAATATTTATTTTATTCTGTTTTTTAGTAAGTATTTGTTGTTATAGTGGCTACAGAAATACATCATCTGTGAAAGTTTCAACTGTCTAACTATCACGGTTCATGAGATACAGCCAGGGGCCCAAGTCTGCTATTTTTATAAATTCGTCACTCCAACACGATCCCATTGTCATTTTGCTAAAAGTTCGTAATCTGCTAAACTCATAATGGTCGATCATTGGTCGGTCAATGGTGTCGTAATAGAATTGTATTACAATGGCATTTTGAACATTTATTCATGCCAGATTTCATTTATATATATTTTTACATGTTATTTATTAATGTTATAAGCAATCTGAAGTAGTAGGAAGTTGGAAGTTTAGTAGGAAGTTTAATTTGTTATTATGTACGAGATTACTAATTCTTTCAATGGAGTGTCAGTGGCTGACCATTGGATAGTCATAATGACGCCATTATATTAGTAGATTACCAAACTTTTCAAAATCAACAAATATGAAATCAATGATAGATCATTCTGACACTATTGTAATAGCAGACTTGAGGCCCTGGTGACACACGAACAGCGGAGTCTTAGTAATAGGTTCCCGTTTTACCCTTTGGGTACGGAACCCTAAAAAGTAGTGTCCTCCTCGGGAACAACACTATTTTAAGCTCGAGTGACGTATTTTGAATCGCTCGCTACGCTCAGGATTCTAATTACAAATAAGAAACACTCTCGCCTATAAAATAGTTATTTGTTCCCTAGGAAAACAATCTACTAATTTGAACGTAGGTAATAGTTCCATGTTGCACCGAGTGGTCAAGTATACCTACTGAACATTCTGTATTAGTAGTAGTTTTAGGTTTTAGGGTACTTGCCGTCCTTGCCGAGCACGAAGAGAGATGATTTTTTTGATAATTTGGTAGAATATACTCTGGTTAACACCTTTAAAAAAAAAAAAAAATACTCATACCTAAGTACCTGATATTCTATTTCATTCAAATATGAAAACAACAATAAAAAAAATTACAAATTTCTAAAAACTATTCGTAGTTCCATTGTAGTTAAGATTGTCGTGGCCAACGTGAAGGTCACATCAAAATTAGTATTATTCTAGTTGACTTTTGTACATGATAGAATTTATTTATAAACGCTACATAAAGTTACGTAATGATTAGCGACTGTTTACCTATACATTTTTGACATTTGAACGTTACTTAAGGCGAGGTTCTTCGAGCGTGCATTTTTGTTCTAGAGGTAAATTGGGCGCGAGTAAATTGTGCCGTGAATTTCGTTAATTTTGGGTTGAAAATTATATATTTTACAATATTAACAATGTTAAACCCGACGGACATTACATCATAGACGTTTATTTTGATGTGATTTTCAATACATAATGTGGTATAATATTGAAATAAAATGATTTTAATCTACAAAATAAGGGTATGTTTGGAATTTTTTTTCTATCGAGCGAATTTTATCCAATTATGTAACGAGTATCCAATGTACCTACAGAAAGGTCTCAAAAGCAACATATAGTTTTTTCGCGTGTTTAATCATTACCGTTTCTAAATAAAATGACATTAAAATTACAATTCCTAGAGGTTAACTTGAAGAACCTCGCCTTAACTTTTATTATTATTATTTTATTTTTATATGGTTAACCATAAAAAAATAAAAATATATGTTACCAAAGGTACCCCCGAGTCCCGAACCTTTGGAAGGCGTACGAGGGACCGAAGCCAACTCGCAGAGGCCCGTTAGTCGCTTTTAAATTAGTTAAATGAGGCACCAACCGACGATTATCCCTGTACGCACTATGCAAGTGCACCCAAGGACAACCCGCGGTTAGTGTAGGGCTATTGCAAGATATGGAAACAAAGATATAGGACTATGGGTTTGGGTGGTTAAAATGGACTGGTTACCTAAAACTATGGAAGGACTATGGCTCCTGCCTGATCAATGTTTTATTATACACGGACTAGCTTTTGCCCGCTCTTCGCCCGCGTGTATGTCGGACAAAATCTAACGGGAACGTACTACCGGAATTGAAAGTACCCTATGACCGGGATTAAAAATACTTTTGAGTAATTCAAAAACTTAAAAATAAAAACTTTTGAGTTATTCAAGGCACGCAATAAAATTCTCCCCTAAAAACTTAATTACCCCTCATTTCCCTGTTTGGGATCAATTATCAAAAACCTCATATAATCGTAATCCTTTTTTTTCTGTCAAAAGAATGAGCACCTTTTGAGGGGATATTTTGAAAAACGAATTATGACAAACTTTGTCTTATTTAAGAACGTATTTGCCGAGTTTCAAGTTTATGAACTAAAAAAAAATGACTTTTCATACAGTCTAAATTAAATACCCCCCTTTTCACCCTTTTAAAACCCTTCTTAGAGCTCCCCTAGGTACAATGTATGGAATGTTTTATTCTGGAATAGATCAGTCCGTTATGGTTTTTTTTTCCATACAATCTTTGACATCCCCAATCTCCCCTTGTGCCAAATTTAATGTTTATTAACTCAAGGAATACGGTTTATCAAACAAATCAAATCACCCCTTTTTACCACTTTACGGGTTGAATTTTCAAAAATTCGTTCTTAGCGGATGCCTACGTCACAATAACTATCTGTGTGCCAAATTTCAGCCAAATCCGTTCAGTGGTTTGAGCTATGTATGTGTGAGCCATCAGTTTTTCCAGACAAACTTTGACATCCCCAATCCCCCTTTAAGAGGCCTACCTCTTAAAGGGGGATTGGGGATGTCAAAGTTTATTGATTTCTGTTTAAACTACCTATAGTTTAAACAGAAATCAATAAACTTTTTTATTTAATTAGATAAGCATTCGTGCCAAGTTTCAAGTTAATAAACTCAAGGAATAAGATTTTTCAAACTAACGAAATCCCCCATTTTTACCCCCTTAAAGGTTGAATTTTCAAAAATCCTTTCTTAGCTGACGTCTTCTACTCTATTATATCCTAATCTAATCTAACCTATCCTTATCTATAATTATGTATATCGATTCTCCCGGAGATGGGGATGGGGGAGGGGGTTCTCCGGGGGAGGGGCCCGTGGCTAAATAATAACAGCCGCACAGGTCGATCGATCAGGTTAAGCTACACTTGCCGCGGTTGGTCTGTGGATGAGTGACCATCTTTACATACAGAGACCCGTCCGTGACTCGGAAAGCACGTTAAGCTGTTGGCCCCGGCTATCATTCGTGGATCTTTGACAGTCGTTACGGGACGTCAGAAGCCCGAGAATCTGACAACCATTCTTACCAAGGGGTATTGTATTATCCAGTAACTGCGTTGTGGAGGTCAGATAGGCAGTCGCTCCATGTACTCGTAAAATACTGTAAAGTTAGAAACAGTACACGTGTACTTATATTATTTTTACTTAAATAAAAAAATTAGCAAATGAACAACTTCAATACAAAACTTCATCCCTCTTTTCAGACCCTTGTGGGTTGAAATTAAAATGTTTCCGACCATAAGCCGAAATATTAGTGATTTTAACTTAAAAAATAAAGAACTTTAATTAAAAACAAAATTTTATACCCCGCTGGGATACGTATAAATTAATTTTCAACTGTCAGCCTAAACACAAAATTTGAAGATCCTAACTTCAAAACTGACGGACTTTCATACAAACTTTCATCCACTATTTTATCCCCTTAGGGGTGGAATTTCCAAAAATCCTTTCTTAGTGCACCCCTAAACCTCATAAGGAACCTACGTGCAAAATTTCAAGTCTCTAGGTGCAGCGGTTTGGGCTGTGCGTTGATATATCAGTCAGTCAGTCAGGACTTTGAATTTTGTATATATATATAAATATATATAAGGTAAAATGGCAGGGGGTGACATGCACACTCAATAATGGACCCCCGAAAACGGTCGCTAGCACATAGTGACGTAGCGACAAGGGGGCAACATACCCTGAGGTGCTCGAGGAGTGGAGAGGTATTCCACGGCTCTCAGAACAATCCCAGAGCCCGGAAGATGGCCAAGATCCCTACAAGCACTTACTGGAATACTTCCTTTCTCTGAGCACGTTTGCTCTTGCGAATCTCCGCTCAAGCCGGCCAATAAAGGTAAGAATGAGGTGGGAGCTCAGTCCCTCGTCAGTGTTCACTGCAGCCGGCCAATATCGGCAAGCCAGAGATAAGGAACATGAATTCTCCCGGGAGATAGGGTCCATGGGGTTGCAACTGCCCAACAGTTCGCCACATGCTGCCCTGCGGGTTTCTGTATCTCTCTTGGTCTGGCTCCTCACCCTAGACATGTTCCGGTAAAGTAAACTCTACCAGCACAGACCTAGAGTTCGGAGCGCGCAAGCCCCACCACGACGTCAACGTAGAGATACGACGGTGGGGTTATTATTATTATTATTTTTATGTTTTTGACATATCTCAGAACCCTGAGGTCCCGGGCCTTTGGAAGGCGTACGAGGGGCCGAAGCCAACTCGCAGAGGCCCGTTACACGCTTGTAATGAAATGAGGCACTAACCGACGGTTATCCCTGTACGCACTATGCAAGTGCACCCAAGGACAACCCCCGGTTGGTATAGGGCTATTGCAGGATATGGAACCAAAGATATTGGACTATGGGTTTGGGTGGTTGTAGTAGTAGGTATATATAACGAAATTAAAAGGAAAACTATCACAGCTAATTAAGTAGGCTTTACAAGTTACCGAGTAAAGGCTCGTACAGACTCGCGCGATATTCCGGGCGCGACAGGCACCGACAAAGAAATTGTGAGTGTCGCTGTCGCGTCGCGCCCGCTAAACTGTATCTAAATGTAAGTTGTCCGACTATTATCGGACAACTTACATTTAGATACAGTTGAAAAACATGTTCTTCCATACATTTCGTATGGAAGGACATATTTTTCAACTACAATGTTAAGTTTGTTCTTGGGATAAATTCATCCCACCTTCGGAACCCTTCATTGTGCGTAGTCTGACACGCACTTGGCCGGTTTTAAATAATTAGGCTCGGAGTGACATTATACTTTATTTAATTAATAATATTTGCATGCCATTGTAGCAAACGTGATGATCTAATTCTACTTTTAACATCTCTTGCATGCTGACAATTTGTGTTGTATGTATTGTAGGTACTCATGTTTGAGCAATTATGAGATTGTCATAATAAGAACGTTCGAATGAATAGTGTAATTTCAAAGAAGGCATAGCAGAATGAATCAAAAAAATCTGCAAAATCGATGGAAATATGGAGAAGCTAAACGGTTTAAAAGTTTTTGGAATGGATTACCTACCTATTTCCATTTTTGTCGTGCGATACAGACACTGTATGGCTCTAATATGAACATATTATGGAAGTTACATACTCTTTATCTAGTAGTTATGACAAAAACTTAACTTTTTGTAAGTTTATTACTTAACTTGGAAATTTTAAAACTTTTACAGTTTATATGTTATTGTTTGCCCTATTGACAATCAATAAATTTTTTGAAAATTGATGCTTCGCCGCGTCGCGGGAAGCCTGGTAGATGTGAAACATCGAAACTATTTTGTATATAAAATATGCATGAATGGATGGTATTAAATGGTATATTAAATGAAATAAATATTGCATTATAAAAAATATGGCATAATCAAAATCAAAATATTCAGATTATTCAAAAAAAAAAAAAATAACAAAAAAACAAATACGTATACGTATATTTCGTTTGGATGTGCGGTGTTGGCTGTTGGTCGCGTCGCCACTCCAACAGCCGGACGAGTCTGATCCGCCACATTAGCTGATGTTCCACATCAAAAAATGTCATCAGTTTTCTTTAAGCCTCGCAAAGACTGGCGCGACAGGCAGCGCGACCCTAGTCGCGCCCGCGATATCGCGCCAGTCACCGCGAGCCTTTATAAGATTTCAAACTTAATGCTTTTTAATGAATGGTTTTCTTAAAAATAAACAACTGGTAAAAAATAAAGTAAAAAGCCGTTGATTACTTAAATATTCTTTATTTATTGCTACTCTATAGCTTCAGCCAGCGACTTCGTTCGCGTGAAAGTCGTAAGACCACAATATACTAAAATACCAGCCACATTTTAATAAAACTTCCCTGAATACTACGTTTGTAGTTTTGGTCACAGCAGTCAAAATATACAGAGAGTCAGGACTGGTGACGCGGGAGCAAGCGACAGTTCTATGCTTACAGCCAAGAATTTGGCTAAACAAATTGCTTCTATTGAGCAATGCTATGACATGTTAAATAATTCAGCCAATAATTTGGTTTCAAAAATTGACATTGATAATAATTTAAAGTAGAAATTAAGACAAGAGAGGCAACCTCTAGCAATAATGTACACAATTGCAAAAATAAAAGTTTAAAATCAGTAAATAGTATCAACCTGGTGCATCAAAATATTCAAGGATTTATGAACAAAGATTTAGAAGTAGAATTATTTATGAATTGTAACAGTATTGATATTCTTTGTATAACTGAACATTGGCTTAAAAGCCACCAGTTCTTGTTCAATTTTAGTAATCACCAGGTTGGTAGTTCGTTCAGCAGAGTAAATGCTATACATGGTGGCTCATTAATTTTAGTAAGTAACCAGCTTAAATTTAAAGACCGTAAAGATATTGTGAGCCTACCTGTTGAGCGGATAGTTGAAATAGCCTGTATAGAATTGGAGCAGTTTATTGTATTAAGTGTGTACAGACCTCCTTCAGGATTGTATGACTGCTTTGAAAAGGTAATGGATGAAGTGTTACACAAGATTTGTAACTCGAACAAGTCCATTATCACTTGCGGTGATTTTAATATTAATTTATTAGAAAAATCAGGTTCTTGTAGTAAAATAATAAGTCTTTTTCAGTCCTACAATCTTGTACACCTATTTTTGGAGCCCACAAGAATAGACCCTACTAGCGCCACATGCCTAGATAATATTTATACAGATATTATACCAAGCCACAAAAAAATTATAAATTTACTAGATTCTGATCATTGCGGGCAACGGATTACTATCCAAAACCAAAATAACAAAATGGCAAAAAAGGATATCACTGTTAACCCCAAAACTGCAAGTCGCTTGGAAGCTTTTAAAGTTAAACTCATTAATAAATTACCAGCTTTGTCTATTCACGCTGATCCTATTCATCTATATGATGATTTTTTTGATATATATACTGTAAACAGTTTCATTCCACGTTTATTGCCAAAACTATCTCGGTTAATAGTAACGCATCTTTCAGTGATTGGGCTACCATGGGTATTCATAAAAGTAGAACACGGCTTTATGAGCTGTACAATGAAAGGACTTGTGTAAATACCGCTGAATTTAATTTATATGTTAGAAATTATTCAAAATTATTTAAAAAAGATTGTTGTATGGCCAAGTCGCATTATTTGAGTTCGAAGATTAAAAACAGTAGTAATGTTATTAAAACGACTTGGAATATTATTAATAGTGAAACGGGAAGGTCTAGCAACCGAAATACTGACTACAGCCTATCAATTAATGACAAAATAATAAAATCAGACTCACAAGTCGCCGCGGCCTTTGAAAATTTCTTTTCGGATATTCCCGTTTTAACTACTAAATCCCTAAACTCTTCACCTTCTGTTGCCGAGTCTTTGCTTAAGGAAAATGTTAATGTTTGCGATTCGGAATTTAATTTTGAACGTATTACCTGTAGAGATATAATTAAAACCTTTCACACTTTAAACGTAAAAAAGACTGCGGATCTGTGGGGTAATTCTGTAGAAGTTGCTAAGTCTATTATTGACATTGTAGCACCTACTTTAACTCATAACTTTAATAATTGTATCGACTGTGGGGAGTTTCCCGATCTTATGAAAAATAGTAAATAATACCATTGTTTAAATCAGGTAGTACATCAGACCCCACAAATTATAGACCTATTTCAGTACTACCTACCTTTAGTGAAATTTTTGAGAAATTAATGTTAGACCAATTGCAAAGATTTTTTAATAAAAATAAATTATTACACAGTAAACAGTTCGGTTTTACAAGGGGTCGTTCAACTACTGATGCCGGGGTTGAACTTTTAGGACATATTTATAATGCATGGGAAGATAAATGTGATGCCTTGGGCATCTTTTGTGATTTGTCCAAGGCATTCGATTGTGTTCTTCATGAAACGTTAATCAGGAAACTCCGCCACTACGGGATCCGGAACACCGCTCTGGATCTTCTTGCTTCATACTTGAGTAATAGGTTTCAGAGCGTTGACGTTAATGGGAAAAAATCTCCCGGATCTTTAGTAACAATGGGAGTCCCACAGGGCTCAATTCTTGGTCCTTTTTGTTTCTTATTTATATTAATGATTTGCCTTACCTCATAAAGGATAATCATGAAATAGTGTTGTTTGCGGATGACACTTCACTTTTGTTTAAACTTAAACGTTCTGGTTACTGACGATGTAAATAGCGCGATCTCAAAAGTAGTTCATTGGTTCAATGTTAATAATTTACTTCTTAATGAAAAAAAAAAAACCAAATGCATTAAGTTTACGCTACCTCACGTTAGGCAGGTGAAAAATAATGTGTTGATAAAGGACGAAGAATTGAATCCTGAAGATAGCACAGTATTCTTGGGCTTAACTTTGGATGCTAAGCTTCAGTGGGGCCCACATATAGATAAATTGTCTAAGAAGCTGAGCTCCGCAGCATACGCCGTTAGAAAAATTCGTAATTTAACTGACATAGAGTAGAGACAGCCCGTTTAGTGTACTTTAGTTATTTTCATAGTGTAATGTCGTACGGTATTCTGTTGTGGGGAAATGCCGCCGACATTCAGTCTATCTTTGTTTTGCAGAAAAGAGCTGTTCGATCAATTTATAAATTAAGTTCGAGACACTCTCTCAGACAGAAATTTAAGGAAATTAATGTTATGACTGTGCCTTCTCAGTATATTTTTGAAAATCTTTTATATGCCCATAAAAACATAAAATTGTTTAAAAAATACAGTGATATCCATAATATAAATACTAGGAACAAACACATGTATGTTGTACCTAAAACACGGCTCAAGAAAATAGGTGGTTCGTTCAGATGTCAATGTATACGCTTTTATAATAAACTTCCCAGCCACGTTCAAGATCTAAGCATTAATCAATTCAAATCATTCATTAAACGTAAGTTGTGCCAGAAAGCCTTTTATACCATTAAAGATTATATTGAGGACAAAAAGGCTTGGGATTGAGCTGCTCCAAATTTTATATATTGAAACTTTTTTATTGTGATTGCTTTATACACATTGACATGAATATTTACTTGTGAAGTATAATGTTATTATTTTAATTATTGTGAATGTGAAGACTATGTGGGTCTTTGTTTATTTTTAGTTTTTTCTTCTCAGTATATATATATATATTTTTTTTTTTTCTGATCATGGTATGGCAGTTTGAGTAATTTATGCGGCCTGCCCAAATGTCCTTTCTTTGGTATTGTTCGTCGAATCGTTGAGCTCCTTATGTTCTGAGTTGAGCTGCACGATTACTGACAAATGCGTGCACTGAATCGACAGGTCCACTCAATCTGTGTGGTTCTTTCTTCAAAAGACCATTTCAGACACCAGTCTACATGGTCTTCACATGATTTGACCAAGATTATGTCTGGACTTTAAAAGAGACTGTGACCTCTGAGTTTGTTTCGGTCTTTCTTCTCAGAGCAGTCAGATACGAAATGCCGACCTCATCTAGTTTTAAAATATGATTGACGTGTAAAAGTGTTTGTAAAAACCTACTTTCAGAAATAAAATCATTTATCATTTATGTTCTAAGGTAAAGGGTTTGGTTTCCGCACTAAGTCCTTTAGAAGGACTATTGTACATGGATCATGGCGGCCATCAGTGGCTGTTCCAACCAGCCCAGACTCAAAGATTCTTAGTACCTTCTATAAAATGTAATTTGGCACGGTTATACGTATTAATCACGCCAAGTGGTAATTTTTTTTTGCAGTGATCCTCCCTTGCTTGTGGGGATGATATATTTTTTCTCGTCTGTCCCATGGTGTAGGGTATCGTTAAATAAGCCGTTCAAAAATATTGTGGGTCTGTTCAAACCATTTTTCGATTCAGGGATCCGTTTGCCTTATATTAAGCTTTAAAGTGCTAATTTTTCTTAGAGTCGTGTCTTGCCAACTAAATTGGTGTTTTTGGATATCTATGTGAAATAATTCACGGCAGTAATATATATATATATATATATAATTATAACGAAGATAAAAGTAAAACTATAATAGAAAAGTAGTTTTAAGTAATAGTCAACCAACTGACATTTGCACTTAGAATTTATTGGAGAACATGTATTTCAACTACAATGTTAAGTTTGTTTTTGAGATAAATAATTCGTTCCGACTACGGAACTCTTCATTGTGCGTGGTCCGACACGAACTTGGCCGAGCTTTTGAAATTATTCTTTAGACGAAAGGACGACCGCTGTAAAATACGGCGTAATGGCCGTTTTGGGTTCTATATGCCATCATAGATGTCGCTGGGGGCTAAAAAAACATTATTGTCTATGGCATGTGAATATTGATCATCGTCATTCAGTTGAAAAACGTCAACTGCTGGACTCAAATCCATCCATGATCCACACACGTTTCGAAAGTGGTAGCTACCTACTGTCGCGGGTAATACAGCAGGTCCTATTGCACCAATAGGTTCTTAAGTAGGTAAGTATACACAGCGTCAAAATGTGCTAACCCCTCAAGTTTTAAAATGTTACACTGCTTTAACATTGAATTCGATACGAATAATCGACTTGAATTCGAACCATCATGTCACCGAACGTCGTCATATTCAGGCAGTTTGACGAACTAGCCAGCAAGCCCTTAAGAGTTGTGATGAAATTGTTATCTACTATCGTCCGAGTCTCTTTATATTTAGGTCTCTGCCTAATCGATAGATGTTATAATTTGAGGTTATCCATTAATTTTACTTAGGTACTTACGTTTTATTTATAAAATTAATCCATACCCTCAATTTATAATTACTTACAATGTTTGTGTTACCTAATAGGATTTCACTTGTCTAGGGACCGTTTTGTATCAGCAGAATATGTATAATAAATATAATTATCAAATCAAATTGTAAAATATAAATCTTTGTAGTAAAATAAAATCAACGTTTTGTTAAATAATAGCAATAATAAATGTTATTAAATGTTTATTAAAGTATTTTATTTTTCTCGATTTTCAAATACTTTATAAATATTACTAAAACAAAATAGTTACGTACTTTATTTAGAATGTATGACAAAAAGCAAAATTCGTGCTTAGGATTTGAGCCATTCGGGGCTCAAATCCTCTCCTCTTTTGGGGGGTAACCACTTATTGGAGCTGTGTGTACTTACCAAACTGCGCGATCCAAACTCACCGTGCTTGTTGGTTTACATCCATACAATTTTTTTTTAAATCCACAATTGTGAAGCCTTTGGTAGGTGATTTTACCTGATGGTAAATCATGATCAGGCCAAAGGTGGAAGCAAGCACCCGGAATCTTCGACCACAGAGGAACTGGCTCTCTTACCTTTAACTGCCGAAACACAACAAATGCTGTTAACATTATTCTTATGGCGACAGTCTTAGATAAGGTGGTGGTTGCTAGCCAGGTGGACTTAGAACAAGCCATACCACCAACCAAACCGAGCAGAATATTTTGCCCTCGCTGGGAATCGAACCCGGGATCTTCGGGGTGAGACAGGTGACCACTAGACCACAGATGCGGTTCATTTATTTATTTAAAGACATCAATTACCAGTAACACTTAAACTATTAGAAACTTCAAAGCGCGCCCGTTTGTCGATCAATGGAGCTAAAAGCGGAAGTTTGTATAACAATTTTGTTTACATTTCAAATACGTCATACTCGCTGATCTCCATTAAATCGTTCAGCGGAGCGGAATACACTTTTAACAAATGAAGTGTACGACAGCAAACGTTGTTTGGGGGGGACGTCACATCCAATGTTCCACTTGGTTTCATCTTATTTGAAGGCTTAAGTGCGCCCCAGATTGGAATTCGCGCCAGTGCGACGCCATAGTAAAATTGGAGCATTAAGGCTTCAGGACACCTGATGAATTTGCTACATTTATTTAGACAATCCGATTGAATATGGATGCACTAGTGTATTGTTTTTTCCAGACAATTTGGGAGATGTGGGGACTTTGCTGTTGCTACGTATACCTTAGGCATTATGTTTCCTAGTCAATATAAGGTTTAGGCAATACTTGGCATAGACGTTTTGATTTTTAGTCAGCATGATCATAAAGGGTTTCGTTAAACTTTGATAGTGCACTACACTAAAAAAATAAAGAAATAAAACTACCAGAAAAACCTTAAGCGTAACCCTGAGAACGATTTTTTTTTTGTATAAATTGATGCAAGAAACCATTTAGGAGAACTCTCATGTCTGGGCAGCATTTGGTCCATACCTCGTCAATGTCCTTTTCATCAAAATTTTAAAACCCATTTTGCCGAATTTACCATTAAGAAATATTCTGCTGTCGTGAAAACTGTCTCGAGTTCTCGACCATAAATGTGAATGGACCTAAATCCTGAGAAGTCTTAATGGATACTTTGATATAGGGTCATTTGGCGATGACAGTTCCACTTTAAGCACCTTCGAGTCAGAGGCAATGCGTCTTCAGATATTGAGCCGATGATGTGTAGGCACTTCTGTGATAGATAGTCTCCTTGCTGTGACTAATGTACACAGCTCCCTGTTTAGGCAAGGTGGCAAGTTTGTAGATACATTTTGGTTGATTGATCGTGTGGGTTGTTAGAAATTATTGTCATAGTGGTTGTTAATTGCAAATAGGCGAAATTAAAGATATGGAAAAAAAATGTAGTACATTATTTTAGTAGTTCTAAGTTTAATAACAAGATTTATCTTGTAGTTTTTATTTGCAAGTCCGGTACATAATTCTTTTGTTTGTAGGTTTTCTTTGTTCCTAAGTCATTTTAATTTTTAAGGTATAAAAAACGCCAAGTATTACACCAGCGAATGTGGCGATGCCTTACAAGTTTTCTTGTTAACCCTTTCGATCTACATGAACGCCTTACAAAGGTGAGCAATGGAGCCACCCTTCGACACCTTTCCCAAATGAAAGGTCACCCATCAAATTTCACTAACCACCGTTATTGTATTGACGTATTCGAATATTAATTATTATCAAGGGAACATGTTACAGGAGTATAAAATGGGGATTTTTGCTTCAGGCTTCCACATTCGAGCAAGGTGCGTTCCGAGAAACTAAGGTGTTAAAGGTAAATTGTTTTCTTTAATTTTGTACTAAATTGATTAAGAACGTGGATAATAAGAATATGATAACTTTTTTTTTTTGAGCATATTGTTGTTTTTATTTGTTAAGCTACGCTTGCCGGGGTTGGTCCGTGGATGGGTGACCATCTTTACATACCGAGACTCCTCCGTGCCGCGGAAAGCACGTTAAGCCGTTGGTCCCGGCTGTCATTCGCGTATCTTTGACAGTCGTTATGGGTCATCAGAAGCCCAAAAGTCTGACAGCCAGTCTTACCAAGGGGTATCGTGTTACCCAGTTACTGGGTTGTGGAGGTCAGATAGGCAGTCGCTCCATGTAAAATACTGGTATTCAGCTGCATCCGGTTAGACTGGAAGCCGACCCCAAAATAGTTGGGAAAAGGCTAGGCAGATTGATTTTTGTTGTTTTTATTTGATTTTACTTTTGGGGTATTATTTCAAAGAGGAATTTCAGTGCATCTCTACATCATTAACTTATAATTTTCCACTAAAAAACTTTAATCTATGCGTCAATTTTACGGAGACTCTCACAGAGCATATCTTTTAACATTAGCATTACAAATAAACGCGGAATAAAGTCATCCTAGGAATAACTTTTCGGCATAACCATACAATTCTTGACGTTTATACCTAGCATAACTTTATTCCGTGTTTATTTGTATTAGGACTAGGGTTAAGGGTTTGAGATTTAAGACCCTAATCTAGGTATAAAGTCCTCCCATGATCTGATAAATATTATGTCTGGACTTTAACTGTTAAATTCCAGACATAATATTGATCAGATCATGTGAGGAATTTGTATGTAAGATTACTTGAATCTCGATTTAAATATAGCAAAATATTTGATGAAGAAGAAAAAGTAGTAATAAAATAAAAATACATTTACCTACCAAAATACATAAATAATATAATCACAAATAAGCGCTCTTCCTCCTTTCTCCTACTATGCTATTCGACAGGGTCCATAGTTGATTCATACCTTTTTAGTCTACCGACTGTTTTACCAACATTATGGAATCCAATCAAGAATTTGAAATACATAATTATTATAAGTGATTATCAGAGATCGGAATAGGTAGAGTTAATTTGCCTAAACTTCGAGAAAGCTTGTAACATGGAGTGGATAATTCCTCCTCTAAAATCCCGGAATAATTATAATGACGTTTAAATCCCGGGATTTAAAAACCACGAATTATTTATTGGAGTTTATTAATAGTAAATTATTCCGTACTAAATTTTTTAATTTAAAGAGCTTTTTTAGCAATTTTAGTACGTAACCCTAAGAAATATTATATGATTTTTCAAATCAATAATTTGATATTATATATATATATATTTGATAATAAATAAACTCCATAATTCGTGGTTTTTAAATTCCGGGATTTTAGAGGAGGTATAATCCACTCATGTTACGTTCTTCCTTGAAGTTTAGGTAAATTAACTATACCTATTCCGACCTCTGATGATTATACTACATTAAAAACAAAAGTCATTTATACAAACTAAGGTGGGAATCAGCACTTATTGAACGTCAAAATTACAATACGGTGTCCCCCAAAACGCCTGCCCTTTATCACTTCCTAGTGCTTTAGCTTGGAAGAAGAACTAGCGCAACAACAAGAGTGTACGTGGGTAACGAAAACTAAGCTCCTTATAAGTTTATTTGCTCATAGCTGTTGGGCATCCTTTCCCGTTCCGATATTTCGTTTTAATCTCGTACATTTACTTTGCCAGTTGGCTGCTCGGCTCCATTTATATATCAATGTGGATTTATTGCGTTTGATACCCTGTACAACTTAATGTGGTAATGTAACCAGCCAGCGTGTATTCCCGAAAAATATCCGAACAATGTGTATTACTTATTAAAATTAAAAGCTGTTCAATTATTGTGGAAGTATATTTCTACGAAATTATTATTTTATGATATTAATGTCAATATTATATGATTTTACTAAGTGCTTATCCAAATGTACCCCTGATAATGATCCTACGAGTATAATCTTCTATACAAATAAATAAAATTGAAGTGTGTTTTTAATGTAAAAATAACAGCTTTTTAGTAAATGCATTATGAAAGTATATACGGTACTTATGTATGTTATTCCGGCTAATCTCCGAAACGCGGGCAGCAGCTAGTGGTTAAATATGATCCCTGTAAATTGAGTCGACTAAAGGAAAAGAAATCTTTTATTTTCTTTCAAGAATTACAAATAGACAATTTCTAGAAACCTCCATTCCTGAAAATCTTATGATTATATTCAGTTTCGTAAACATAATAACATTATAGACTGTATTTCCTAAGAGGTAAGCAGGGCTGTATAGCACACCTACATTTCGCAAGTTATAAGTCTCATAAGATCCGCACGAAAAACCCTAATAGTTTGACAAAGGACCTCAAGGCGACGATAACCGACTTTTAAAGATTTCATACTGAAGATCACGTCTAAACGAGTTAATGATTCGGAAAAAATATATGTTAAATTAGCCCATTGTCTTAATAACTAAGTATACCTATGAATATTTAAATTATGTTTGTATTACATAGTGAAATTAATTTGTAAAGCTATGTCTAACGCGGATAAAAAACTGAGAATCACGCAAAATCTATCAAGCGTATTTTTCTGAAACCTTTTTAAAGATAATTTAATTATTGATTTTTTAGTATAGGTACGTGTTTTATTAAAATACCTTTTGTTTTATGTATAATACATTAATATTGCATCTTATTTGGGGCAGCGCTCTAGGGCGAGTCCTATTACTGGTTGGACGTACGACGCGTTGCGTGAGCTCAGTACAGAAAACGCAAGCTGACCACTCAAGGTCACTGGCATACCTGCGTCTTAAGCTTAGCAGTAGCGCTTGCGAACCCATAGAATCCAGGGATCACCTATTAGTTTAATTGGGGGTCCGTTTATGAAAACAATATTACTGTCGCGGTCGCTTTGGTAGACGATAACTAGCAAGCAAGAGTAAACAAAAAAAAACAATTAAGAAATAAACCGAATGAAATGTGAATAAGTTTTTATTAAGTAATAAAAAAATTATATGTAATGAACAAAAATAACAAAGTAAGTTATTAATATTAATGTGAATAATGAGATTTCTACTTTGAACTACGAGTCTGAAGACAAAGCGCGGGCTCAATTAAATTACTTATCTTTGGTTACTCCTGCACTAGATCAACGAGGTAGTCAGTTTCATTTTAGAAATAATAGGTAGTTTCTTCAACATTTTGGGGTCGTTTTCCAGTCTAAACGGATGCAGCTGAATACCAGTATTATTCATGGAGCGACTGTCTATCTGACCTCCAAACCCAGGTACACGATACCCCTTGGTAAGACTGGTTGTCAGACTTTTGAGCTACTGACTATCAGTAAAGACTTTCAAAGATCTACGAATGACAGCCACGACCAACGGCTTAACGTACTTTCTGAGGCACGTGGGGGGGGGGGGGGATGGATCCACGAACCGACCGCGGCAAGCTTAGCTTAACCTTCAATAGACCCGTGCGACGGGTATCATTTAGCCCCGAGCCCCTGATTTTAGTAGTTTCTTCACTAAGTAAATTCAATTGTTCCAGATGAATCCTCAACAGTCCATCCTCCTTGTGGCGTTGTGCACCATCACAATATGTTCCGCACACATTGGGGGAGGGCAGGTGTCGTACCAGGATGTCAATCCTCAGATCTACTGCGGCCGGTCACTCGCTAGAGCACTGGCGTTCTTGTGTTTTGAAGAAGGCGGCTCGGAGAGCAAGCGGTCGGATTCTGGATCTATGTATAGTAAGTTGGGGTTCTCTACTCTTCTTATCATCATTATCATCATCATTTCAGCCCGGAATCCCCCACTGTTGGGTATAGGCCTCCCCTTTTGTCTGCCATATTTCTTGGTTTCGTGCGTCCCTCATCAAGGTGTTTCCCGCGACTTTGACGATATCATTAACCCAACGCGCTTTTGGACGACCCCGGTTTCTTTGGCCTAACCTTTGCCACCATTCGGTCACAGCTTTACTCCGTCGGCCATCTCCACGTCTAACTAGATGTCCTGCCCAACTCCACTTGAGGCGCATCGCTCTGTCCCCGACGCGATGCCGTAAACTTTCGACCGTCGACGGATTTCGGTGCTACGCACTCGGTCTAGTAGGGTTACGCTCTTCTTATACTAGGTCAAATTAAATCAGCTAGCGAAACTCCACAGACGTGATGGGTATCAAACATCAAAAATAATAATATTTTTTGTGGCTTAATGTATGTACTCGTATTTACACAGTGTGTTTTATCTTCTTTTGATATTAAAGCCCATAAAGTCTGTGAAGTTTCGCTAGCTTATTTAATTTGACCCTGTATAGTTACAGTGTTAGAAGTACCCAGAGCTCTTTGTGAAGGAGCACGCCATAATGCCGCCAAAAAGTTTATATGTTCCGTTTGAAAGGTAAATCAAATCAAATCAAATCAGTTTATTGCAAACATGTTGTACAGAGGTTGGAAGAAGACAATTATAAGTTTCAAACATGCACCCTGTAAGGGCACTGCAAACAAAATTAATAAATTATATTACAATACAATACATGTCCTAATTATGTGTCACTTTACAAAAATAAAAATAAAAATACACAGTTCAAATCAATAGAATAGAATAATTAATATTTATTGTTACTGTATTAATCGAATTATATTATAAGAAATAAGGATTAAAAATAAGTTAAAGCAAAACAAAACCGAATAATTCAAATAAATTAAATATGTAGGCACCTATGTGTACAAACAATGGTCAGCTATTTATTCCATTATCTTTTATTTATTCATATCGTTCTTTCTCCAAAAAACTCTTTCAATGTGTAGTAGCACTTCTGGTTCAAAAAAGTGAACAATTTTTTTTTAAATATATTTATTTCTTCTAAAGACTTCGGGACTTTATTGTAAATCTTGATACACATAACATACGGTCCTGAATGAAACATAGATAGTTTTGAAACCGGTAATGCTAGATCGTTTTGGTGTCGTAAGTTTCGTGGCTGGGTGTAATGATCTTTATTTAAGGGGAACTGTGATATATTTTTCCTAACAAACAAACATATTTCCAAGATATACAGAGATGTGAGTGTAAGGATATTGTGTTCTGTAAAATGTGGTCTACAGCTGTCCATACCTCCTATATTCGTCAAGATTCGTATGCAGTTTTTTTGAAGCTTGAACAGCTTGTCTGCGTTGGTACTATTACCCCAAAGCATTATACCGTAACGGAGCCAAGAGTGCGCGATGCGTTATATGCTGCTTTAGCAGATCTGAAATACGTAGATCTTTTCAATTCCGATAAAGCGTAAGAGAATCTAGATATTTTGTTACTTATATGTGCTATATGTGATTTCCAATTTAAGTTTGTGTCAATATTAAGGCCCAACAATTTTTAAATTATCAACGCAGTCTAATGTAGTTTTATTATAAGTAAAAATTATTTGGAGGGGTCGTTTTTGGTAAGGTCTAAATTGCATTATTTTAGTTTTAGTGAAATTTAGTTCAAGGTTATGTTCTTTTAACTAAGTAGTTATGTCAGATAGAATTTGATAGATGTTATTGTTAAGGGTCAGGTTATTTGTGCATGGAAAGACAACTGAAATGTCATCTGCGAATAAGACGCTTACAGCATCTATTATTTTGGGGAGGTGGTTGGTATTGGTGCCGATGTGGTAAATGAGACATTTTAGCTTAGGGTCTGGGCTGGCAATGCATCTGTGATGCCTCCGGTATGGCAAATGTACTATCGTGGTGACGGACATCTGACCACCGTAAATACTATTCCTGCTTGCAGCACTCGGCCGCTATAGTAACGCTTACCTACTCTCATCAACCACTAGCATCGCAGCATCAGATTTTTGCTAAGCCTTTTGTTTTTGTAAATGAAAAAGAAGACTAAAAAAACCAGCTGAGGTGGTCAGACATCTGTGATCATTATAACAGCCTGAGAAATTTATTTAAACAAAAGTTTTTTAATTTTTTTTTGGCTGACGTAAAAATGAGCGGTTAATAGATGTGGTCTTCGTGTTTACGGGATTTTGTTTTCAAAGTGGTAAGATATCCGTGACAGTGATTGTACGAGGACCAACAAAAATAAAAAATAAATGTGACAGTAATCATTTTCCATCGGTACTGGAAGAGTACTGATTCTTCAATGCGAAAATGTTTTACAACTACAATCAATATGAAGATTATTACAATATCCTCTCAAGTCTCAACCGGAGCGTATCTAACAATAAAAGAAAGCTCTCTTATAGTGTACCAGCTGCTTATCTTCTGCTGCAATTTGTAAAAGTCGAGTAAGGGGAACGATTTATTACAAGCGGTCTACCGATCCGTCAGTATTTAAAGCAATCTGAATCTATCTCCATAGTATAGTGGGAATTTATCTTCTTATTGAATGAAATGACCAAGAGTAATTGTTTTAATGCTGATTCAGGAAGAAATGGAAGGTAGTTGAAATTGTTTTAGTTAAAGACGGAATTAAGTTCTACGTTAAAGTTTGACTGTAGAGCGTATACATATGAGAAATTATAATGTGTGTGTATGTTGTGTGTATGGGGAATCATTATCTTTACATTTCGCATAATTGAAAAGTACGCTTGAAGATACCTGATCAGAGGGATGAAAACAGTACTTTTCGTCCCTGGTAAAAGATTTTCCCTACTGTCAAAAAATGAAAAAGTTTGCGAGCCATGTCGCATATTTGTATACAGCCACTTTTTTAAATCGCGGCGTAACATAATGTAATAAAAAAATATTATCAACAATTTTGTAACATGACTTTATACTTATAATTTACTTTTCACAAAATTATTTTTTAATTTACATAGATTTGAACTAAATAAATACCATCACCAATGATAAAAACATACTGGTTGGTGGAATGCCACAGAAAAAGAAACATAATAAAAAAGGCAGGAAAGCGGCAATTCGATCTTACGTATACAGTTATTTTTATAAACTGAGTTCATCAGATTAAGATATTATTAATATTTGTTTAACTTTTTTTCTTTTTTTTAATCCTTGCCCCACTCTTAGGAATTTCTCCTGTATTGTGGGTGCGTTTACAAACATTCAAATTCACATACACAAACAGCCAGACCCGGAACTACTACTTGTCATACAAATATTTGTTCCGTGCGGGAATCGAACCCGCGACACAAAGCGCAGCAGTCAATCGCTTAACCACTCGCCAACCATGCTGTTTACCTCAGGTGAAATAACCTATTTAGTCACTCAAACTATGTGCTACACGCGTGCGCCAAGCCATCTCGAGCCTAAATAGGTCCCTTTCATCCCTTGTATCAATCTACTATTACACTTATTTTTCAGAGGTCCACTAAGTTCTTTACTGTTTTTTTCCACCATCCTGCAGACATCAGCCTGTAGCCCAAATGATAAATTCAGAACAGGCCTCCATATATTATTGAGCAATGAAAATACACGAGTAAAAATTAATTGCGCAATAAAACAAATTGAAAAGAGGATTCGTGATTGCAGTTGTGTTTTTACCAAAACGAGGACACTTCCTACTTTTAACCGACGAAAAAAAGGAGAAGGCGAAAGACGACGTGTATGTTTTAAAATCACCTTTATTATACAAATTCCTAAACAGAATTTTCTTCCAGACATGCTCTTATTATAATGTTTGTAATTATAATATTATACATATATTATTATTCTGCCTTAAAGCCATAATCTTCTTCCAGACTCAATCCTGTCACCTTACTACAAAGAGCAGGAAGCCCAGTTCAACTGGCCATGGATGGCTCCTCACAAGGCCAGGGGCATGTCCCTACCTTCACGAGGCAAGAGGTTCGTCGTCAACGAGTGCTGTGATAAGGCCTGTAGTCTCAGCGAGCTGCTCTCCTACTGCTAAACAGTATTTAAGATGCTGTGTTGCTGATGGAGATACTGGAGTTCTTGTGCTTTTAATGTTAACGTATTTGTTAGTCTGTGGTTAGCTACTCAGAAACATACTCCCGATATAAATTCTAAGTTTGAACCAAATTGCATTTGGTTCGAATTCGTGCCAATTTGATACTGATTTGAATGAATTCTGATGCGATTTCGAACTAGAAAATGTCGAGACAGAATCGTTCGAATATTTATATCAGGGTTGTTGGTAAAACATTAAAAATCTTGTAGGACTGTATTAATAATGTTACGAGCTTGGGATTCGTGACAATAAAAACTGCCGATTTAATATGATGAATTATTAAACGTCATAGAACCAAACTTGTTGTTTATGTTGTTGGTAATATAGTCCTGAGAGGTTGTTAGTGTTTTACCAATCACCCTGTATATGTAAAAATCAATTGCCGTGCGTTAGTCTCGCAAAAACTCAAAAACGGCTCGATCGATTGTGATGAAACTTTGGTAAGTTGTGTGTGCGCCGGAGAAGGTTCCTAATAAAAAAGAAAAGGCATTGCAACGCATTAGCTAGTTTTATATACAAAGGTCACGCGTTGTCTTGCCCTAAAAATAAATACTTATTCAATTTCTTCTGTTTTCAAAGTGTCTTTGTAAACCATTGTTATTTTATGATCTTATTTCGAGACATTAAAAACTCTTTAATAATAAATGTCCCGCGTTGGCAACACAGCGATAGCAATATTTTTCTATGTTATTATTTCATCTCGATGGATGACCATAAATCATTATAAAACGGGTAATCCCCTGATAGTGGATCGTTGCTCAGACAGTCGTTTATGTGGACTTTTTACTTTTTATAGTAGATAAATGTTGTTTACTAGTGAAAATATTTTATGTGATAATAAATTTATTGTTGCTGCAATTCGGTTTTATTTTATAAAGACCTGTAAAAGATAATCTTTTTAAGTAGTTGTCATTGATATTTATTATCATAGATGCAACAATACAATACTGGAATTATATTCCCTCTACAAGAAGTGTACAACTTATTTCGTTTAACAGTCTTTTTTAACACGACTTATACATAAAAACGTTATTTTTTTTTTTTAAATACTGTTATAATCCGCCATTAAAAATTGGTAGAAGAGACTGAAGTTAATTTAGATCAAAATTTGAGTAGGCATTTTTTTACATTCCTCGCCCGCAATCTTGAAATTAAGCACTTACATTTCCTCACTAATTTCGCCTGCTCTGTTTTTATAGCGGTATTTACTCATAAAACTTTTAAAGCCCGGCTTCTTTCATTGTATCTTTTTGATGTTAATTGCATCTTCTCGTAATAATCTCTTTGTTTACGCCCATTACGGGCTCGGAATTCGAAATGGGATCCAATCCTTCACAACGAGTCGACAGAACGTGTATTCAGCGAGAACATCGTAGTGTTCGTTTTCCATTGCTGGTTTTGTACAGGCATCGTCTTCATGGATTCTAACTTAGTCGGCAGTGTATGTGATAGTGTTGGGAGGTGTGAATATGGAATGAGTTTTTGCGGTGGCATAGTGTTGCAATATGGTAGTAGGTATGTATTTGTTGGTGATTCAGTATTCAAGTCACGGCGTACTCTAGGCGTTTGCCGGCGACGGCGGCGAGTGCATTCGGTTTAGCATAAAGTTTCTTTACTGTATCTGGTTTTTGTACACGGGCGGTTGGAACGTTCTTGTTCAGGTTGTGAAGATTCTGAAATTATGAGACAACTAATTGGTTGGCACAAAACTGTATTTTAAAAGTGATATGAACGTTTTCACAAAACAAGGATATAATAATGAAAAAGTAGTGGGACTTAGAGTTTTAGTTGTGTTTTTCATCATCAACCTTTTGAACAGCATCACAAAGAAGAGGCGAACTTAGCTTTTCTTTGTTATACATAAAGAGCAATAATGGCAATAAGTACAACAATCTTACTCAAGGCAGGACACAGAATTAATATCATTAAACAAATAAACGTTATTTACCAAGAAATAAACCTTTTAGGCCGTTTAAAATAAAAGGGACTGTAATACAATTAAAATGTTAATCTTTTCGTCAAGCGTCTTGTTGCTCGTATTTTTTCCTTGTGCAGTAAACGGAATACTGCTTAAATTAAATTAAATACGCCTACGCCATTTCTTTAGACACTAAAAGATCCGTCTTTTTGGTGTATGGGCACAAAGTTGTCTGCGTAGACTCAGCTCTTCTATCTTGTTTGCTTAAAACTAGTTGAGAAGCAGCAGTTTGATCTGATTTTAGTCTGAACTAAGTATTGTATGTATTTTATTTTATTATTCTTATCTTATTATATGCTGTACTGGTTGACGTCATCACGTCAACGCCGCTTTCGCAGAAAACCAGCGCTGGAGCCCGACTTGTTATTTTCGCGTTTTTGTTCTTTGCGTCATGTATTCCGGAAATAAACGTATTTTCTTTCTTTTTTTCTGAAGCACAGAACCAGTCGAATTGGCGGTGCTTGGGGGAGGCCTATGTCCAGCAGTGGATGTCTTTTGGCTCAAATGATAATAATCATGATGAAAGGGTTCATTTCGCAGAACCTAAAAAATGACAATGCAGAAAGTAAACTTTATGAGCAGCTAGACAAAATATTGTGCTCAACATTTCGTTTAACAGGCGTATACGTGATTAGGGCATGCAATATCGGAAGGTTCTCAATTCCGGAACTGAGTTCCAATACTGGAGATCTGATTCCGGAATTCCGGAACTGGTTCCGGAACGGGTAACTTTTAAAGTTTGATTCAAATCAAACAAGATTTCAGATATCAGTATCAGATATCAGTCATATCAGTATATGATCAGTCTTTTAATTATTTTTAGTAACAAATTAAACATCTTTCTCCCTTATTACTCTAATTAAACATTGGCCGTCTACCGGCAAAAGCGGCGTGGAAAGTTCCACAGACTAGTTTGGTTGCGTTTAGATAAAATAATAATCAAAATATCAAAAAAATATGAATTTCGGAATTCCGATATTACTCCTATCAATTCCGGAATTGAAATATCAGAAAAATTGTTACGGAATTCCGGAATTACGAAATGCATACCCTATACGTGATATCAGTAAGTAGGTTCTTATTGGTAGAAAGAGTGAAGTAAATTGTGGGAAGAGAGGTTTACACTACCTCAGGACTTCGTAAAGCCCCAAGAACACCTGCCTCCCGGTCGCGAAATGCAGTGGCCTATTTGTAAAGCTGAATCGATGCATACCCAACAATCAATACGAGTACGGTGCTCCTGAACAGGCTATGTCCCATCTGCTCAATCCCCAATTGTCCGTTCACTTGCACCCTTGTCCATCTGAACAACGCCTCTGACGCCGCAATAAATGTGGCCATCTATAACTGGGCCTAAACTGTATAGATGTACCGTCGAACCGAGTACCAAGTATTGCTATCCTGCTGCTGTTGTCGAATAAACCCTTTTTTGCCTTTTTCTATTTATTTATGGCCGATTGAGGGGAGTGAAAACTAATGCGACTTTTTATACCTATTCGATCGCATTAGCGTTAACTTACGTCTATTTGTATACAATGGAATAATAGTGTTTCCCAGTATTTTCCCTATACGTGAAACAGTGCTTATTCATCATCATCATCATCAGCCCATAGCAGTTCACTGCAGATGTAGGCCATTGTTGGCCATAATTGCACGCCATTCAGCTCGATTCAAACTCTCATCCAGCTGCTACCAGCCACCCTGCGAAGTTTGTCGCTCCACCTAATCTGAGGGCATCCTACGTTACGTTTGCCGATGCGTGGTCTCCACTCAAGAATACGTCTACCCCAACGGTCATCGGTTCTACGGATAATATGGCCAGTCACTTCAGCTTGCTTATTTTATGAGCTATGTCGACAACTTTGGTTCCTGCCGGATCACCTCGTTACGGATTCAATCCCTCAAAGAGACTCCAAGCATAGCCTGTTCCATAGCTCGCTGAGCGATCTTGAATTTATGGACCAGCCGTACCGTGAGTGTCCACGTTTCGGCTCATAATGTCGCACGCGCTTATTCAGTTCCAGTACAAATTGTAGGCTCTGACTGGCATAGGGTCGCAGCATTATGCTGAGCAATGGCCGATTTGCGTGGATGTGACGCATATTTTCCCCCAAATTGTTTTTTTTTTTGTATTTGTGTTCTTTTTTCGTCATGTTTACCGCAAATTAACGTATTTTCTTTCTTTTTCTTTTTTAGTTTACGTTAACGCGGTCGAATAGATATAAAAACTCGCACTAAGGCCTCAGAAACCAAGCATGTTTAATACATTCAACGCCATGTTGTCACAAACTAGTGGTTATATTACCAGTTCAAATTGTTACAGAAGTTCAGTCGTTTTCCCCGTCGGTCTGCAACTCTTAACAATAACAAGACAACATTTCCCCGCTTCCTTTTTGAAGAAAACTCTTCAAACTCTGCACTAAGGAGATGTTGCACTCAACATACAAATTAGACTGTAGCTGGCCGTGAGCTGGCCAATATTCTGGCACTTCCATTTCCTTTTTTTTTTTAAATGGCAACTCAGAGTTAACCACGAGGGTTTGAGATTCTTTAACCGGGCTATCCTGTGGTGCCTTAAGCTCCTAAAAAAAATTTAAGGCCTCCAGCCAGGGCGTACTTATAAGCTAAACGACTGCGTGCTAAGGGCACCCCCTGTGGGGTACGAACCTCGGCTTAGGGCAGAGTCGAAGGGAGGATGGCAAGGGATCGTCGGTGGCTGGATAAAATCAGGGTTATGATTATTATCAGGGGATTTAAAGCTACAGGCTCAGCTAAAGCGCGTGCTGGCGCTTCGCTTACAGGCAAGGGACGGGGAGGACTATTATTTAGTCTGGGATTTCGCGCGGCGCCTCGGCGGCAAGGTCGGAATGTTCCATTACCTACTTTACAATGCCTTAAATAATAGAATGAAAGGTGATGTTGCTAGTCAAGTCCAATAATAAAAATAAATGAAAAGTTTTTGTTGATGCAGTGTTAGTATAGTTTAGCACAGGTTAAAGCATTTCAGCTGATGGAAAGTGTGCGTGTTTTCCTTCAAGCGTTAGGGAAAAAATAGATTTGCGGAAAATTTTACTAACACGTCGTAGTGGTAACGACCAGCAAAACACAGCATTGCTGTAGAAATAGGTATGATAGCGGTACTTTAACTCAGGCTCATCAGATTATTTTTACAGGAAATTCAATAACACTTTATTGGTGTAACCTTAAAATCATACACGTGCTTGTACGAGTAAGTGGAGATAGCTTAAAAATACGGTATGTATTTTTAAGCTATGACTACTACCTAATAGACTTTCAGTAATGAAATATTATCTCTTTGTTGAAACGATAAACAAAACACTAACATTCTGAAACATTGTTTTCTTTACAAGGTTTTCGTAAAAAAAAAAGAAAAGAGCAAATCAAGGCATGTTCTAAGAAACTTGTCTATTTCATATTTTCACAAAAAATTATTATCTTCTAAAAGTTTTCAGAGTTGTATGGTCTTCTTTATATATTGTTAAGAAAAATACCTCATTATTAGTCCTCTTGTTTTTATTCCGAAGAATTTCTCACAAAAAATGGTTGAACATTATTTAATTTTTCATGACTTTTTTTTGTTGAGGTTTTAGAACACTTTATTGTGAGGTTTATTAAAATTGTTCGTAATTGTTTGTTGAAAGGAAACTTACCAAAAATAACCGTGTAAAATACGATGTAACACAAATTCAACTAAAACATAAATTATTTTTTTACCCACGACGGAACGGACGGAACGGGTTAGAGGATGTTTGTGCAAATCCATGTTGCCATTTTTCTCCAAAACTACTTGTTCGATTTTGATGCAGTTTTCAGTGATGGATTTGGGTTTGATTGGTGCATGTTCTTAGATAGGTGTTACGGTGACAACTCACCAGGGGGCGCTGCAGTAAACATTTGTTTGTGCAAAACCAAAACTACTAGTCCAGTTTTGATGCAGTTTTTTTATTTATATTAGTGACGGTATTAGTGAGGGTGGTTAAATAGAAGTTACGGTAGTAACTCACTAGAAGGCGCTGCAGTAATATATTTTATATTAGCTACTACATATTAAAGACATTTATGTCCAAAAACTACTAGTCCGATTTTGATGCAGTTTTCATCAAAGATGGGTACGAGTTTAATTGTTGTATGTTCTTAGATAGATGTTACGGTGACAAATCACCAGGGAGCGCTGCCGGGCAAAGTTTATTTGCAAATACTTATCTAATGTACTACTACTCTAGCAGAGGCGTATCTTCCATAGGGTCATTCGAGCGAACGTCCGGGGCGGCGCATTATGTACGTAATATCTATGGTCTCTAAAAAGTTAAAAATAAAAAGCAAAATTAAAACGACATGGTTAATTTTTAACCGTCGTGGGTTTTTTTCAAAATAATTAACTTTGCTTTTTATTAAGTGTACCACACTATAGTTCGTTCGCGTTAAGAATGCAGTCATAATTATCCGTTGGCCTAGCCCCGCCCCCTAACCAATCAAATCTTTTCAAATTACAAAGTCAAGTTCACAATTAAATTTAAATTAAATTATATTTTAAAAGACCTTCAACTGTCATTACAGTTGAAGGTCTTTTAAAATATAATTTGCTTGAATTTAACACCACTGTGAATACACCTTTATCTTGCAGTTGCACTGATGAGATCACTGCATTATTAACGCGAACGAACTATAGACCACCACCACCCAGACCCAGGCCATACCTAGACTAGAGTCAAGAGCAAATCCATAGTCAAATATAAAAAAAGTGTATACAAAACTATCTCAGATTTATACATACACTAGCTTTTGCCTGCGGCTCCGCCCGCGTGGATATCGGTTATCGCGTAAAAAAGTAGCCTAGGGCCTTCTCCATATCCCAGGCTATATCTTTGCCAAATTTCATGACGATCAGTTCAGCAGTTTAGGCGTGAAAACGCAACATACAGACAGACAGAGTTACTTTCACATCTATATATATAAAAGAAAGTCGTGTTTGTTACAACACTTATAACTCGAGAACGGCTGGACCGATTGCCATGGTTTTTGATTTGTTGGATTTGTTTCCGTCCCGAATAGCAGAATACATCTTAAAAACAATGAAAACTCGATATGTGTAATGAATACTTAATCATTTCAATAGATGCTGATTTGTTTATTACATGTCAAACATTTGTTGTCCAATCCTGTCAAATAGTGTAACAACAATTTTTTTTTTTGGAGCTTATAGCCTGGTTGCTGAGACCTTTAAGCCACAACTTTATTTTTTTCTGAAGACATCATGTGTGCGTTCAGAAATTTATTTTTTGTAAAATGTCTACAAAGTTCAGGTACTGTTATATTTGTTTGTTTTAGACATTAATTTTCGAAAATTAATTATTAATTATTTAATTTTTAATTCCCGAAAATAATACCTAAGATTTATTCTACATTAAAAAACATAAAATCATCGGAAAGGAACGGAATTTAGGGAATAAAAAATCAGTTGGTAAAGGTTATAAGATTAAGGAAAAAAAATCTACAGGTTAACAAAAGTGTAAATGTCTTTTTATAGGTTGTCTATGATTTTTCTTGATAAGCTATTCATACGTAGTGGCTATATACTCTTTGAGCTATTGTCTATGTCTCGAAAGTTCAGGCACTGTTATTATATTTGGTGGTTTTATGCGAGTGCACATTTTAATAACAATGCCGCGTCCTAGAAGATCTAATCTTTCCCAGCGAAGCCGTAATGCAATTAGGCAACGGAATATCGCGAGTCAATTATCTGATGGAGAACGAGAAATTGCACGAGAACAGCGCCGCGTTAGTATGGAGCAAAGAAGGGCCTTAATTCGTGCTTCTCAAACACAAGAGCAAAGAGAGGCAGCCCGTGAAACGGCTAGGTTAGAAACGAGAAATCGTCGAGCTTATCGTACAGATGAACAGTGGAATAATCTTCGAAGTGCAAGAAGAAATGGTTCAAGTATTGATTTGAATCGAGCAGCGTTTCTGTATGATTGCACCATCGACTACAGCTTGCATCGTTTAGTTTGCATTGGTCCAATGGACGTTGTTTGCCAGCATTGTGGAGCATTGAAGTTTGCTGGTGAAACGCCTGGTTTGTGCTGCCTTAGTGGTAGGTAGGTAGGGTAGGGTAGGTAGGTAGGTAGGGTAGGGTAGGGTAGCGTAGGGTAGGGTAGGTAGGTAGGTAGGTAGGTAGGGTAGGGTTGGGTAGGGTAGGGTAGGGTAGGGTAGGTAGTTAGGTAGGTAGGTAGGTAGGTAGGTAGGTAGGTAGGTAGGTAGGTAGGTAGGTAGGGTAGGTAGGGTAGGGTAGGGTAGAGTAGAGTAGTGGAGTTTATACTATAGCTTTTGACAGAACGAAGTCTGTCGGGTCAGCTAGTTTGTAATATTTCTAGTTGACCCGACAGACTTCGTTCTGTCAAAGGCTATAAATTCCACTACTCTACCCTACCCTATCCTACCCTACCTACCTACCTACCTACCTACCGACCTACCCTACCTTACCCTACCCTGCCCTACCCTACCCTACCTACCTACCTAAAACTTAAAAAAAAAAAATTGATAGTAGCCGATTCTCAGATCTACTGAATATGCATATAAAATTTCATAAAAATCGGTCAAACCATTTCGGAGGAGTATGGTAACTAACATTGTGACACGAGAATTTTATATATAAGATTAGTAATATTAGTAATTAGTATATTAGTATGGATACATACACTCACGCCTTTTTCTCATGGGGGTAGGCAGAAACTATAGACCGCCACCTGCTACGCTCCTTACAGATTCCTTTTGCTTCGTTTACATCCATACATCTGGTCATACACGCACGCCGGTTGCGAGGCAACCGGCGTGCGTCCGACTTTTCTGAAGGACATCACCAATTAGGTCACTATGTCCTCCTAGGGCGTCCCCTCCCGGCGTTTCCACTCAAATCTGCCTTGTAAATACCTTTTGTAAGTCGCCTTTCATTCATTCTCTCAACATGACCATACTATCTAAGCATACTCTTTTAAATTTTTGTCACTACATCTTCATCTCAGATTTGTTACCAGTAATTATGCAGCATGGCTGTATATTGACCGGTTCGTGTCTAAATGATAACAGCCTCAAGAGTCGATCGAAGGTTAAGCTAAACTTGCTGCGGTCGGTTCGTGGATGGGTGACCATCCATTTCATATCGAGACCCCTCCATGCCTGAAAGCACGTTAAGCCGTCGGTCCCAGCTGTCATCCGTAGATCTTTGACAGTCGTTACGGGTCATCAGAAGCCCGAAAGTCTGACAACCAGTCTTACCAAGGGGTATGTATTACCCAATTACTGGGTTCTGGAGGTCATATAGGCAGTCGCTCCATTTAAAATACTGATATTCATCTGCATTCTGTTAGACTGGAAGCTGACCCCAACATAGTTGGGAAAAGGCTAGACAGATTGGTTTTTGTCTGTATGTAATATTGTGCCTGAGCAAAAAGTAGGATAGCTTACAAGTTCGCGTCCAAGTGGCTTTGATTCTATTTCAAGTGGCTTTCGATTGAATTTGATACTGCACTTATGCTCTTACTGTGTACTTTGATAGCCAAATAATACCCCTTTTATGTCCAAACTACTGCAATCTGGCCAACCATGAATTTCAACAGATATGCGCAAGCTGTCCTTTCAGAAGCTCTCCTTAGAAATGGTGGTCAAAGGATGGTCGGCAATAAAGTGGGGGTTGACTCAAGCCTCACGGTGGACGTATAAAGTGCTTCCTCGATGCATCGTCAGGGATCGAACCTGTATCTGATGTCTGCGATCACTTTGGCATTCATGCACATCAGGCTACGAGGTAATAGATACGGCAATTTTGTAATGAATTTTAAGAGATTTTTAAATTGTTGATCAGCAACTTTATGGCTTGTGTGAGCTTGCTGAGCTTAGAATTTTGGAGTAAATAAATAATAATAATAGCTGCGGAAATAATTATGACTTTTGTTAAGATTGAGGTTTGAACTTGAAATTATCATGAAACTATGATCATTTGAATGAAAAATAATTAATCCTTTATAATAATTAATTAAGCTTGTGCTATCAAAGTATTCCATAATAAAGTGAAACGAAGTTATCCTATCACAAAACCAAAACCCCTAAACACGATTCGTTTTGTAAACACAAGTTGCGTAGCACTTGCGTAGCGCTGCTACGACGGCGTAGCTACGTTCGTAGCAACAGTTACAAACTTAGGGCGGGTTGTTTCACGTCCACCTGACGCACGCGTATACGTCATAAATGGCGCTAACTAACGTCAAGCCAAAAAAAAGCGTTGTTTCACAAAATTATGCCCTTAACGTTCGTTTAAAAATAACCATTACAGTAACCGGTGTCATACCCACCGGTTAACGTCATTTTGTTCTTTTACATTTGAACGTTGACGATCGATTTTTTAACGTTAAACATCATATGTAATCGTATATCCAACCGTGTGAAACAACCGGCCCTTAGAAAGGGGGTGACTACCGAGATGACGACTAAGGCCTCCTGTGCATCACTCCAGAGGCGCACCGGCGCGGGCGCATGTTTGTGTATACGAATACGAAATCACGCATGTGCCGCACCGCCGCGCCGCCATTTTGTGTATATTAAGGACATAAAGTAACACTTTGTTTTTTTTTGGTTAAAGTTTACATCATAAGGTACATCCATATTAAAATGTCTTAACAGTTTCGTTGGCAATGCTTTACTGAACTGTGATCGTTGCTATACTATTTAACTCGGCATCGATGCGGTGTACACACGGTTTCAGTGCGGCGACGGTGCGGCGCATGCGCGATATTTATTCGTATACACAAACATGCGGTCCGGCGTCATGTACAGGAAGTCTTATAGAGAAGAATGGGAGAAAAGTAAATTTTGTGCCCACCCCTAATAAATTGTGATATATAAGGGCAAAAGGATTATGATGAGGTTAGCCTACACTGTCCCACTCTTGTGTTAAAGCTTCCCGCCACTCCTTCCATCATTCGCGAGGCCACGCGTCCTCCTTCCAATTTTGACGGAACCTATCCAGCTCGTCCCGCCATCTTCTACGTGGTCTGCTGCGACCCCGTCTCTATGTCGCAGAGCACCAATTTTATGCTATTTGGGCCCATAGTTTGTCGCGGCTGCCCTGCCCAGTCCCATTTAAGTTGGTATGATATTTAGGTTTATTTATTAAGTAGAACGCAGCTAAGATATTGTATCCTCGTTACCACATCCACATTATGTTACCGCTTGCTGAGCCCCTAGCTAGGTAAATCCTGAACGTCTACAGGCTGAAGTGTTGTCACTGGCCGCCGGGCCACTTAGGGTCGTGCCTTATCTTTAGATTTACAGAGGCCCCTAGATACAGCCGCAGGTATAGACTGGCTTTAGATATTTTACATACTGAAACTTTTTTCTTTGTGATATTTATACATATACCTACACATCGACATGAATATTTACTTGTTATTATTTTAATTATTGTGAATGTGTAAGGCTATGTGGGTCATTGTTTTTTTTTTCTTAATTTATTTTTAATCATGGTAATAATTTATGCGGCCTACCCAAATGTCCTTTCCAAAGAAAGGACAATACCAAAGTATTGTTCGTCGAATAGTTGAGCTCCTTAGGATCTGAGCTGCACGATTACTGACAAATGCGTGCACTGACTGGACAGGTCCAGTCAATCTGTGTGGTTCTTTCATCAAAAGACCATTTCAGACACCAGTCTACATGGTCTTGACCAAGATTATGTCTGGACTTTAAAAGAGACTGTGACCTGTGAGTTTTTTTCGGCCTTTCTTCGCAGAGTAGTCAGATATGAAACGCCGACCTAATCTAGTTTTAAAATATTATTGACGAGTAAAAGTGTTTGTACAAACCTACTTACAGAAATAAAATCATTTATCATTTATGGAAGGTTGAAGTACCGCCAATGTTGGGGCCAATCTAATTGTTGCTGATTTTGATATATATATTATATCAAAATCATAGGAATGTGTCCTGGGTAAAAAAAAAGAAAAATTGTTTAGTCCGTCAATCAGATAATAAAAAAATATTAGACACGTATTTTTTGCTTTATCATATTAATAAAAAATGACACAGATAAAACACATTAAACTTGGGGAGTGGGGGCTCGTTACGTCACACTCATAGCTACGTATAAAATCTACTGAGAAGTGACGTCATGCCACATTTGAACTCAATGTATCGCCGTAATGTTTTAATTACGTAAAAAAAGAAAATATACGTGTCCAATATTTTTTAATAATTTATATGACGGACAAAAAATATTTTTTTAGTCATCATCCCTATTATTGGGACCAATATTTTATCAAGCAAAACTTTTATGTGTTCTATAGAAAGAAAGAGTACCTAACTTTATTTTGGTAACAGTTCATGAAATACAAAATCCATACTATATCTATATCATTACCAAAGTAAAGCTCCTGTCTGGGTTCAAACCTACGGACCTACAACTCGTAATTCGCGGCCCATACCAATGGGCTACTACTGCTCCACGGGCGCACGGCAATAGTAACACACGTTGGTCTATCAGCGGAATCATGTATATTCAGATTACATGTTTAAGCCAGACTAAATCTTGATACCATTTTACCCACAAAAGGAGGCTGAGGTTGAGATATACAAATCGCCTTGAACACAGTGAGCATGTAACTAAATTGCAGAAATTCATATCAGTGTACGCCTCGCTCCAATCTTGATACATTGAATATACTCCGAGCTACGCTTCATCGGTCCCAGTAATCTTGATACACAATAACACTGTATTGAATTCATTCGAATGTGTAGCGTATGTTTTGATAAAGTTGTATTAAAAGAAGTGTTGTCACATGATAGGATTTCTTTGAAATACTATGGAATTTAAAAAAAAATCTAATTGGCAGTCATAAGGACTGCCGACAGAAGTGAAAAAACAAAACTTTGGAATAACTGTTCTTTTATACATATAGCTCATGGAAAGCATTCGGTGACGATGACGCGAGTTCCATGATTTTGTTCACCCAAAAAGTGCTCAACGCGCCTAAAGAAGTTGTCATTTCGAAAAAGGTGGCCGTCACGGGACGCCCGTCAGATGTGAAACATCTAAGTTAATATTAGAATTCATAATTAATAAAAACCCTTAACGAAATATGGAGTAAAATAATAAGTAAATAGAGTTTTACACAGCTCACACAGAAAAGCAACCAAGTGTATAGTACGAGTATACACGCGCGCACAAGGGAATCGAGAGCGGTGGCGTAGAGGGGACATCACAGCATGACGGCGTCATACCGTTTGTCGTCACGGAATTCGAGTCGGTTTTACTGCCAATAGATGTTTCACATCAAAAAACCGTAGGCAGTCATGGGGACTGTCGACAGAAGTAGAAACTAAAAAATATGGTAATATTCACATTCATTGCTGGCCAAGCACAACACGTCATATTCATAGCTACAGATATAATGTTAACATTAACATGTCGGTGACACGAACCCATAAGATTTTTACCTATCCAAAATCGCTCAATGCTCAATATTTTTTTTTGCTGGACCATACCTGGGAATGTTCTGGCTACGGAGATATTGAAAGACAAACTTCCAACTTTTAATTAACTTGTTTTCACGAAAATAAAGTTTCAAAAGTTTCTCCACGGGTCCTGTGTACCATTGCATTCACCCATAAGTACAATGTTTTGAGTGCATTACATTGTTTGCTGCCGTTAAAAGTAATTTTTCACAACATAAGCCAATATAAGCCGTTGCCCAGCAATAATTTTTGCTTGTTTTTTGTCTTTTTCACCACTGTATATTACCACTAAAAATACCTAATTAATAATTCTAAACCAGAATCATACGGTGCATTATATCTAACATAAACAAAATATTCAATTCCAATTTCCACAAGAAAAGCGAAGGAATAACCCTCGCAAACCAGATGCATCCATCGGATATTGTTTCAAAGCAATCTCTCCTATGTTTTATCGTTCCATCCGTATCAAACGTGTTGTATTGGATTACTGAAGATTGCAAGATACACGGAATCTTCCACCAGTATGTATAGTCGCGGAACAAGCAGGTTTAACAATTTTAAAAACTTAGAAAGGGTGTGACTATCGAGATGACAACTAATAGAGGTGTATTTAAGAAAAATATATGTTGCGCCGCGCCCACCACAAATAAATTGGGATATGGGCAGGAGTATGATGATGAATAATTAATTTAAGTACCTGGGGCATTTAGTTACGACCGACCTCAAGGACAATGCTGACATGGAGCGGGAACGGAGGGCTTTGTCAGTGCGGGCGAACATGCTCGCACGCAAGTTTGCGCGCTGTTCGAGGGAGGTGAAGATATCGCTCTTTAGGGCGTACTGCACGTCTCTCTATACGTGCAGTCTGTGGGCGAGGTACACGTATGCATCTTACGGAGCCCTCCGCGTCCAGTTCAACAACGCGTTCAGGGCCGTACTGGGGCTGCCTCGCTCTTGCAGCGCCTCAGGTATGTTTGCTGAGGTCCGTACCGATTGCTTCCACGCTACCATGCGCAAGCGGGGCGCATCCCTGGTGCGTAGAGTGTGGGGCAGCGCCAATTTTGTCCTGGCAATGATCGCGGACTGACTGGACTGCCCATACATACGGCACTGCTTTGATAGGCATGTCAGCAGAGCCGGTTAAATTTAAGTATTTTAGTTTGTTTTATTTTTATTTTTATTATAGTTTTTATTGTGTGTACTCCAAATATGAGTTAAGGTTGCTTTTTAAATCACTAATTGGGTACTCCTACTTTATTCCTTTACCACAAATTGGGTAAACAGGCAGCGTGATCAACACGTCATCAAGCTGAGGTGCGGCGCGGCGGCGACACGGCTCGGTCCGATGTCCACTCGCTTCAACGGACTCCACCGCGACGAACGATATTCCTCTCTAATTTTATTATTAAGTATTTGTTCGGGAAAGGTTACAATTATGTACTTAATAAGTACTGCAATAAACCATTGCCTAAAATACAGTCTCTTTTCTTGCTCCCCGCGCTAACAGTCTTCTTTTAAATTGCCTCATTAGCCACCCATTACCCATTAGTCGCCCATTGTGACAGCCTATGTAACAGTTCTACATTTATATCTGTAATTTTTATGGTGTACATAATAAAGAGTATTCTATCTATCTCATTAGTTGACAATGCATAGGCATTGTCAACTTTAATAATGAGGCAATTTCGTCGTTAAATAATAAATATTTTGTGTTATTGAAAATATTATCGCTCGTATAAACTGGTAATACGAGTACCTAGGTATTCATTGTTTTATATTTATGCGAGACGTTTATTATATTTATAGATCGTTTAGTGTCCTTAAGGATTGAGGAGCCTTCTCTGATATTTAATCACGGATAAGTACACCAATATTTAGTAGTAAATTAGCTGATTTTGTTGGCTAAAACCTGGAATTTGTAGTAAAAGCCTTAAAGAGTAACAAGACGTTTAAGGTGGCTCCTCCGTTCAAACGTCTGAAGGCCTTACCTTTTTCCCACAGAGCCCGAACCGTGCCGCCGATACGATCCTAGAACGCATCTTGAGAACGGATCGCAAGAATCTTTACACTGGCTCCGATCCGTTATACGATACATAACCAATCATTCTACTTCAAGATTGCATTTGAGACGGTCGCGTGAAAAAATACACAAGGGGTGTTCAAAAACAACATGAGTACCGATGAGCAAAGTGAAACATGTTCAGATGAAGAGCGAAGAGAAGATGAATTACTGTTGTTATCTTTATTGCTGAATAGAAAAAAAAAGTAATAATAATAATAGAATAAGAAAAATCTAGGTCCATGACATTAACAAAAAAATAAATAAGTATAATAATATATTATATATTTGTTGAATATCATCACTTAGT
This sequence comes from Dryobota labecula, assembly GCA_947523025.1. NCBI lineage: Eukaryota > Metazoa > Arthropoda > Insecta > Lepidoptera > Noctuidae > Dryobota > Dryobota labecula. The sequence continues at coordinate 2,972,225 of OX383287.1, forward strand.
TGAAGATTTGCAAGATACATACATACTTCAAAATGTTTTTTGAAGTATATATGTTTGTACTAAAGGATAAACTTCGTAAAAGGAATACTAACTGGAGGAAAGCAATAGGAACAAAAGAAAGACTTGCAATTTGCTATTATAGTATTATACAACACAGGATATTGACGCGCAGCGTCAATCACAACTTCAGTAAAATTGTCCGCCTTATGAGAGCGTCCTGTTGCCACGCGATCACGCGAACACTGTCACCGGAGACTGAGATCGCATGAGCGGCGTGCGATCACTTGAACGCGTTGCGTTCTACCGTAGGCAGGGGGAAAGCTACACGGGCAGCGATTGGTTGCAGAGAACGCATTGTTAGATCGTATTGGCGGCACGGGTCGGGCGCTGTGGGTAAACGTCTTGAATTGTGAGGCGCCACCTTAGAACTCGAAAATGTTGTATCATTTAGTAGTGTTTAACTTATTTGAAGCGGTTCCGTGAGTTTTTCGGATTTAAAAGTACTTACAACTGAATCCGAACGAAAAACAATGATTATAAAAAAAAGGTACCTATAAAGTTAAATACAGTTATTCTTAAATTTAGAAACCTGTTTATGATTGAATGATAACTATCTAAAAACCTGTCGAGATCCAAAGTCTTGAATTCTAGTAAGACATGTCGGTTTTTTCCCGCCATATTTTCTCCTAAGACATTGAGAGCGTGAAAAAAATCACGTAAAACTATAAAGATAAACAGAATGCGGATGATTGATCACAGCAGTCGGTACTTAAGATCCTGGGAGGACATTAATCAAAACTTCTTAAGCGCTATTAAAATAACAACCCTTTACCCGATGGTTACCGGTCACCTAAACACCTACTGTTGGTATAAAAGTCACGAAGTTATCGCTTTCATGAAACGGTGATAATGTTGCAATGAGATAGTTTTTCATGGGTTTGTGGCGGCATCTACAACGCCACATGCGAACTACGCATCAAAGACCTGACGTCATACAAATCCTGCATCGCGCAATCAAAGTTTACCGCGCGACTAGAAAAATTATACAACATCCCGACATCAACTGTCGGGCAGTTGCCCACCAAACACAACACCCGTCTGGTCGGAGGATTCTCCCTTTTCAAAAGAGGATGAGTGAACTTTCAACCTGTTCCTCATACCTCTATAAGTTCAATTTATTCATCATCATTAGAATTTTCCCAACTATAATGGGGTCGGCTTCCAGTCTAACCAGATGCAGCTGTGTACCAGTATTTTACATGGAGCTCCTACCTATCTGACCTTCACAACCCAGTTACTGGGACGTTACTTCTTGGTAAGACTGGTTCAGTTAATTTATTGTGAGGTGAAATTTGTATTAGGTGTTAGAAATAACATTACGCCTCTATTCTCAGTCCTTTTACACGTGCAGTCTGTGGGTTGACTATTTGCAGAGTGCGTACAGTGACCTGAGAGTGCAGTATAACAATGCATTCAGGATACTGATGGGGCTGCCGCGGTACTGCAGTACCTTTGGAATGTTTGCCGAGGCCCACGTAGATAGCTTCGCTACGGTCATGCGCAAGCGTTGTACCTCCGTGCTAACACGCATGCGTGCAAGTAACAATAGCATCCTGTGGGTATTGTCAGACCGGTGGGGTTCTCCGATACTCGAGCGCTGGATACGACTGCACGCAGTCAAGTAAACATGCGCTCAAGTATCGGATTATCCGATTATCCGCTATTGTTATTTTTAAGTATGTCATGTCATTATTAACATTAGTTTCTCATAAGCATTTCTGTGTTACTAACAATTTTATGGATGTACCAATTTGTAAATCTGAAATAAAAGAATATAATGATAATAATATTCTACTTCCACGATCATTAAATGATGGCCTTCTTAAATGTCCCACTCACCGCACAGGCTTTATTTACTCTTCCTTCTTCGTTCAGTCTATCTCTCTGTGGATTGCGCTCCCCCTGGAAATCAGGATGACAACCAACCGATTAACTTTTAAAGTAAAAGTTGGCGAGCGCATTCGTAAGAAGCTGGCAGTATCATCACAACGTTAATCGGTTAATGTTTTCCCATTGTTTGTCTTATTTGTTTTAGTATATTCGTGTATTTATGTGTGTTTATTTGTGCTTTTGCCCGCGGCTTCGCCCGTGGCTTCGTTGATGTCGGTTATCGCGTAAATAAGTAGCCTGTGTCCTTCTCCATATCCCAGGCTATATCTCTGCCAAGTTTCATGATGATCGGTTCAGCGGTTTAGGCGTGAAAACAACATACAGACAGACAGACAGACAGGGCCTCAAGTCTGCTATTACAATAGTGTCAGAATGGTCTCTTCATTGTGAGTTTTTGACAGATTTGCCGTACAAACACTGTCAAATACTCACAATGGCGAGACCATTCTGACACTATTGTAATAGCAGACTTGAGGCCCAGACGGACAGACAGACAGACGAACAGACAGACAGAGTTACTTTCACATTTATAATATTAGTATGGATTACCTAAGCTAATTCTGGAGAAAGAACATAAACATTGTCTTGAGTTAATCACAGCGACCAACATCTGGAACAGGTCTGTTACTCTAATTACATCGCAGCTACTGAAACCTTAATTGAAGAAAACCCGACTACTTTTTGGAGATTTGTTAAGCAGCGTTCAAAGTCTAATGTCTTGCCAAGCTATTTTAAATATAATGAAACGACAGTATCTTCCCCTGAATCCATTTGTAATACCATACCGCTGTTAAACCCGCGATGGTTTGTGTGGTATGTTTAAACCTCAACAAATGTTTGTAATAAGATTTTTTGAATAATAAAAATAATAAATAAAATAAAAAATGCGTTTTCTTCTCACTTTTATTCTACGTTTCTCCACTCAGGCCCACCCCATAGTAACTGTTCTTCCCAAATTACTTCTAATCCTAATATACTCTCCGATATTCATTCCATTGAAATTAATATAGATGATTTGATTATGCTACTTAGTAAACTAGATCCCACAAAATCAGCAGGCCCGGACCATTTGTCACCTGTGTTCCTGATTGGTTGTGCTAAAACTATTGCCTTACTGATATCGTTATTATTTAAAAAATCCCTATCAACTTGTACTGTGCCCCATATTTGGAAGTCTGCCTTTATAACACCGGTCCATAAAAAAGACCGCAAAAACGAAATAGCTAATTATAGACCGATTTCCAAACTGTGTATACTGGCTAAAGGTTTTGAACGATTGGTCTTTGATCAGGTTTATGCAGCACTTAGCTCATCTTTTAGTCCTTCACAGCACGGGTTTTTAAAGGGTCGTTCAACAGTCTCCAACCTAGCTTTGCTAAATGACTTTTTAACTCTTAGTATGGACAATGGGGCGCAGGTCGATGTCGTTTATACGGACTATAGCAAAGCGTTTGACAGAATTGATCATGACTTACTTAAAGCTAAACTCTTTAACATCGGTATTAGAGGTGACTTACTTCGCTGGTTCTCGTCTTACTTAGATAACAGGTCTCAAGCTGTAGTTGTCAGCAACTATATTTCGAGCTGGGTTTCGGTTCCCAGTGGTGTTCCTCAAGGTTCCCTGATGGGCCCGTTACTCTTCATTATTTATGTAAATGATATTGACTCGTGTTTCCATAACTCTAACCTTCCTTGTTTTACTGATGATATGAAGATATTTTCTTCTATATCATCATTTAGCGATATGGATGCTCTCCAATCTGACCTAATAAGACTTGATGAATACTGTCGCGTCAATAAATTAGACCTTTAACCCTTATAAAAGCTCCATAATTTCGTTCAGCAGAAAACGCTTTCCACTACATACCTCCTATAGTCTGAAAGGTCAGCTACTGCAGAGGTGTGATGGTGTTCGTGACCTGGGCGTATATCATGACTCTAAACTTCAGTTTAATGTTCACGTGGAGCAAATAGTGGCTAAAGCATCCAAAGCATTGGGTTTTGTGATGAGACTAGCAGCGTGTTTTAAGAAAGCAAAAACTATTAAGATATTGTATTGCTCATTTGTTAGAAGTCATTTAGAATATGCTTCTCAAATTTGGAACTCACGTTATGGCGTGCACATCGACCGCATAGAGGGTGTGCAAAAAAGACTTGTTCGGTTTCTGTGTTATCGTTTGCGCATACCATATCACAGTTGTGATTATTTGAATCTTTGCAGGAAATCCCACCTGCAGCCACTTACTAACCGCCGTCGTTTGGCAGATAGCACATTTTTGCTCAAAGTTATATCTAATGAAGTGGATTGTCCACACCTACTGCATAAGTTGTATTTTAATGTTCCCCAGCGATTACTCAGATTTAATCCACCTATTGCTATTCCGTTGTCTTCTTCCAACTACAGGCAAAACTCATATTTAGTGCGAGCGAGTAAAGACTAATGAGTTATGTAAGCGGTTCTCTTTTGACTTGTTTACAACCAAAGGCTCAAGCGTTCGCAATAAGCTGAACCTTGAATTCTTCAAAATTAATTCTTAGTATCAATATTGGTTCTAGTTCTTGTTTTTTATTATTGTAGTTTATTTGGCGGTGCCGATTTAATGATTGGTGTGCTTCTTGACAACTTGTCGTGTATAAGATCTCTTATTGTATTACACCATAGCTAGCCGTGAAAACCTATAATTGGCTTCATGTTTCTTATGCGAGTTTATTTATTGTGTTTATGTAAAGCTGTTGGTTTTCCATGTGATAAATAAATAAATAAACTATTCTTATTATTTAAGTAGTCGTCGATGGGATAGTATGCTTTTGAGCAAATATTGAATTTTACTATAGCTTTAAACGCATATAAAGGCAAATCTAGCAAAGAAGAGGGTAGCTTATAATAAAAGGTTATACCAAGCCCAACAAATGAGTTATGAACCTTACGAAGCCGGTGAAACGGAGCACGTAGTTTGTCCTTACTTCTAGTGTTAACATTGTGAATATCACTGTTTTTAGTGTATAGGTTATTTTGCCTAATATATAAGATGTTGGCGAAGATGAATTGTGGTGCCACCGTAAGAATACCAATATGTTTAAAAAAATCTCTCAGTGATACTGGCACCTAGCTGGTAAATTGTGTGTCTCAATAAGAAAGATTTCGCAGAGATGCCATTATTAATCGGATCCAGCCTGTCCCTTGCCGTTCTTCCCCAGTGACGCCCTAAGCCGAGGTCCGTAGCCCACAGGAGGTGCCCTTAGCGTGTAGTCGCTTCATTTATAAGTTTATGCCCTGGCTGGCCTTAATTTATTGAGGCACCCACAGGAACGTCCGGTTAAGCAGACAACAACGTCCTAGGTTGACAAGCGAGATGCCAATTAGAATAAAAAAGAGATGCCATTAAACGCGTGTAACAAAACCATAGCGCGATTCAGAAAAAGGTACAACTACTAAACTTATTTCTATAGTTTTTTTTATCTTATATGTATATAAAATTTTCGTGTCACAATGTTAGTTACCATACTCCTCCGAAACGGCTTGACCGATTTTTATGAAATTTTATATGCATATTCAGTAGGTCTGAGAATCGGCTACTATCTATTTTTTTTTAATTTTAGGTAGGGAGGTAGGGCAGAGTAGGGTAGGTTAGGGTAGGTAGGTAGGTAGGGTAGTGTAGGGTAGGGTAGGGTAGGGTAGGGTAGGTAGGTAGGTAGGTAGGTAGGTAGGTAGGTAGGTAGGGTAGGGTAGGGTAGGGTAGGGTAGGGTAGGTAGGTAGGGTAGGTAGGGTAAGGTAGGGTAGGATAGGGTAGAGTAGTGGAGTTTGACAGAAAGAAGTCTGTCGGGTCAGCTAGTTATATCATACAATTCTTAATAAATTATCTATTTTATTTTAATTCTGTGTCATAGTAATAAGTATTTATACTGGAAAAGTTAATTTAGAACCAAAGATTTAATCTAATTTTTAAATTGATATTGATAAAAATATTGTATGTTATGTTCTTCCATGAAGTGACTAACTAATGCAAAATATAAAATTATCATTATCCAAAACCCCTATTATTATTTTTTCAGAATGTATCTTATTATGATCCTAACTAGTAATATAATATTTTTATATTATAAATGCGAAAGTGAGTTTGTTTGTTTGTTTCGCTTTCAAGTTAAAACGGCTGAACGAATTTACGGATTTTTGAATGGTAAAGGGCACATACTCGTATACAATAAGTTTCTTAACAATTAAGATAGAGAACAGTTGCTTATTTGCCTGAACTAGGTTGAACCTGTACTTCAGGCTAGGAAGTGCATAAATACTTAATGTAATAAATTAACAATGAGTATAAAGTGAAAACTAAATATAAATTAGGTTAATAACAGTAAAATTTCATGTTAGCGTTTCTATTTGCAGACAACAAGTAGCTCTTCTGTCTGTGCATATGCGATGTTTAGTAAATATTTACGTATAATTATTTTGCACCTAAAATAATTTAACTTATAGATACTTAGTTTTCAGAGAGGTCAGGTGCGTAGCACTCACGCATGTATGACCAGATGTTTGAATGTAAACGAAGCAAAAGTAGCATGTAAGGCACTCCTTACATGCTACAGGCAGAAACTATAGAACGCCACCTGCAACACTTAGCAGGTGGCGTTCTGTAGTTTCTGCCTACCCGCATGGGAAAAAGCGTGAGTTTATGTATGAATGTATGCTTAGTTTTCTATTTAATCTATCGTACAGAAATGGGCCTAAGGATGTAAAAATCTTTTTACAGAGACATGTTTTAAGGTTACATTAGATGTGCATACCTACTATATCATTCCGTGTCTTGTAAGTATTGTCAGCAGTGTAGGTAAGCATGGTGTGCTGTTTTAATACTAAGTGCATAATTAAAAGTTAGTGAACAGTTAGCACGTTGCAGGATTTATATAGCAGATCTGTGGGATCATTTCCCGGGTGAAGCCGCGGGCAAAAGCTAGAAACAATGGGCTGAAATTATTTGGATGAACTTTTTCCCAAGTTTTTACATTCCCTACCATAACGAATGTTTCTCCTTCGTTTATTTTCACAAAAACATAGGAGAGTTGCATCAACGTTAGTGGTAATTCTAACATTTTTCTCTCGGCACACAACATATAATAAATCATTGTCAGCTGGGGCTCAGTTGCAGGAGTTCTGTCCATCTTCTTAATGCCAACCCTTTTTTTGCAAACTACCTAAGTTAATTAATTTGCGAGAAACGAAGGTACCATTTACTTGCCCTTTGGAGCTGTTTAAATTACGACTCTAGTGCTTTATTTAAAATCGTGATCGTGAAGGATATTTTTTTAGTGTCTGCTCCGCTGCATTCATGTTTTGATGTAGGCTTTGTTTATTTTTCTGTTGTTGTTTGTAATACGATATTATTAAATTCATATTTTTATGTTTTATAGTCTGGAAATTAATATGAACCCGTAAAAGTGGTAGTTAACATTCCTGGTAACCAAGAACAGGAATGCTGTTTCATGCTTTAAACAGCAATTGTTTCATTATAGCATTTGGCGAAACCCGAACGCCTGAGTTTATTAACCAGATCAAATTGACGATTCCAATAAGTTCAAGTAGAAGTATGTAGCAATGTTACTTCATTATGGATTGATTTCTAAAGGTTTTTTTTTGTTTACAGAAAGGCTAATGGGTTGTTCTCAAAAAAGTAGCTCTGTAACCTGTCAGGCAGTTTTTAGTGGAAATGTGCGTTTTCTAAAATATTTTTTATTAAATTCTACACAATATTGTACCTAAAGAGGCTTTTCATGCAGAGGCTGAGTAATATTAAGAAAACCGTAGTGACGTTCTTACAACAATATAAAATTGTAACATCTGTTTCTCACTAACCTGCCATGTCCAAACTCTAAGAGTCACACTTTGAATAAACATTAAAAAAAATAAAAATAAATGAAGATTTTATTTCCTTAGAACAATTCAACATAAGAAAAATACCCAGAATGAAAATTTATATAAAAAACTCAATAATTGATAGATTTTCTCAAATTGATAAATTTATTCGAGCGGTGCCACTTTTTTGAGAACGACCCTAATACGAGTTAACAAAAAGATCTTATTCTAAATGTAAAATAACATAATCCGAACAACAATGTTATATAGGCTAAATCACCTCATGTATGATTGAGTGACTACTAGTTTAATATATACATACAGAGTGTAAGGTACAGCCCTCCGCAAACTAACAGGGTGCATGCTCCATATTTTGAATCATATTCCAACGAGGATTTTTTTTAAATCGTTTTTCAGTTACTATTCCTTAATTTCAATGTAAAATTACATTTTCTGTACGCAGCACTTCAAATATGTAAGTAATACTGCTAAAATAAAAAAAATCTGCAATGTATGTTGAAATACTCTAACGAAAGAAGCACAAAATCAGCTGTTCACTTTCTGCCTAGGTACAGAGTTCATCGAACTCACTCGTTGCGCTGCCGTTCGCTACGTGCGTTTTTCCACGGTTACGATAAGATGCGTGTGAGGCAATAAAACAAATCAGTTTTAATGGATTTTTAATTTATTGGATTCCCATAACGTTCCCGAAATAATTTCATTTACCGATCATCTTAGTCTGATATACTGAATTCACCACATCAGTCTGTGGAGGGCTGTCCCTTACACCCTGTATAATACTGTACTGTTATGGAGAGTTTGCAGACCCACAGTATTTAATATAAGTTACCCAGGTCTCCCATTTTTAATTATTTTGAAATTATCTAATTGTTACATTATTAAGCATTGTAGAATAATTGTTAAAACATATGTTTAGGAATTTATACATTCTGTACTACAAATTAGTGAGTTAGGTGACTGCAATCACGCTGGACAGGTGGCAAGTCTGTTTCAATATCAAATCAGTAATCAAAATCAAAACCGAAAGTCATTCATTTAAACTAGGCTGGGAACCAGCACTTTTTAAACGTCAAAATTACATAAGACAGTCCTCCAAAACGCCCGCCCTTCACCACTTCCTAGTGCTTTAGCTGGGAAGAAGAAGTGGCGCAACGAACTCACATCATATAGAAAGTCAAAATAATCATTAGGAACTCGCTTCGCAGTGGCGTTTTCATTTGATTCAGCGCAAAGATCCCTCCAGTTACTTATTCATATTTACCCAACACAGCGCAGCATATAAAAACTAACGCAGCCCCGGTGCGAATCGCTTCCTATTACATTATTCAGATATTATACATTCGGCAACTGTAACAGGGTGCCCATCTAATTCTAGATGTAAAATAACTTTCAGAATTCAATATTCCCGAAACAATATAGCAACACCTGTGGTATATTTCCATTTGGGCTCGGGGCCTGTATAAATATTCAATTTAGACACTTGCCCATACACTGCTGTATATATTGATGGGATATTTAAACGGTGCTGATATTGATAAGGCTTAGCATTCCGGATCATGGTTCAGGAAGGTTTGTGATGATGAGGGTTCGAATTGCTGAAGTATTTTCTGAAGTATTTTCTTAAGTATTTCCCTAAGTATTTTCTAAAGTATTTTCTGAAGTATTTTCTGAAGTATTTTCTTTAGTATTGTCTGAAGTATTTTCTGAAGTATTTTCGTGGTTCATTGAATGTACTAACGATTCTTTTTGATTGAGAAGTGGCGTGTGAATTGTTTCGATGCATTTTGAAGACAAAGTTTCCTGATTTTAAGATGACGATGGCGTTATACTATGCCAAATTCAGAGCGTTCATCCCGCGCGGGCTGGCAACGTCGCATTTCCTAGAGGTTTTTCGTGATTATTTTATTAAATTTAAATCAAAGTACTATTTTTTTTCAGCCTAACACTACATCTTTGATATTTATAAGTATGTATGCTATTTTATTACAGTTATTTTGGTATTTACTCATAAAAATTGACAAATTGTCAATTACGACTAAATATTTGTATTTACAATAAAGTAAATGTTAAAATAATTATGAAATAGGTACAACGATCTAGTGCTTGGCTGAAAAAAAGTTTTACTTTTATTTAAATTTAATAAAATAATCTCAAAAAATCTCTAGAAATGCGACGTTGCCAGCCCGCGTGGGATGAACGCTCTTAAGCTTTTCCGTGTGAGCAGCGATATCCTTTTAGAAAAGTTGCTATTGGCTGATGTTAAGCAAGATTCATCATCATTTGATTTTCTATACAATTCAAAATAATTAACGGTTTGCCCAACAAAATATTCACATTATCATCATTTTCCTACCCTTTTCCCAATTTATTTGGGGTTGGAGGAACATGTTTTTTTCTTCTATATTTCTCATACAACAAAATACCCACAAAAACATTCTCATACAAACGGTAAGACATTTGTTCGACATTTGTTCGGGTTGGTACGAGTCGGTACAGCTAGGGATCCGCAAAAAGTATCGATACCTGAGTAGTATCGATACTTTCTCTTTGATACCTAGTATTTTTGTACTCGATACTTTAGTTCCGATACTTTACTACGTATCGATACTTTTTCACATACTCGATACTTTTGTCTTCTCACTCGTGTCATTTTACACAATGTCACCAGTTCTCTTTCTAACTTAATTAAAGCGGTATCTCTGAAAGCAGTCTTTCCAAAATTATATATATTGTTTGGCAAGTTAATATTTGATAATACTGAGTACTTCAGTCCATAGTTCATACTCCCATCTGAAAGGCTGAGGCGACGGTGACAGTGACAGCGGTGCGGAAACGGCTTACTGGGACGCGTATAGACAAATTACTTTTCATGTCAGACTGCATCGAAGAAGATTGGGGATGTGGTACCTTATCCATTGCAGCTACACGAAAATGGTCTTAGGAGACTATCCATATTTTTTTATGGAATTTTGATCCCCATTCACAGATTAAAAAAAAAAAAATGTACAGTTAGCAAGAAAATAGCCATTTTACACAAAAACATTTTTTGATGCCAATCGATCCTGTTTCTAATACTGATCAAAAACTTTTATGGGACCAACCATCGTTGGAGTACTCAAAAAGTCACAAATTACATAAAACTTTTCCCTTATTTTTTTTTTTTAATCTGTGAACGGGGATCAAAATTCCATAAAATATTATGGATAGTCTCCTAAGACCATTTTCGTGTAGCTGCAACGGATAAGGTACTTCCCCTTACTGCCCCGCTGAAAGTTTCCACCCTGTATATATAATTACCGTATAAAATTACATATTATTATGCATTTAGTAAAAACTTGTTTTTTTTTACATTACAACAGACACTTCAATTTTATTTATTTGTATAGATTTTGATGAGATTTTGTCGCCCGGCCGTGTCAACTCATGCCGAACAAGTGTGTAGCACCCCTAACAGGCAATATCATACCTTTTCATACAAAGCTCTCCAGTAACTTTACAGGTGACACTGACGTAACTCAAAGTCAGAACATTTAAATTAGTTCGTTCATTTCATTCACCTGTTGCGGTCGCTCTTTATAATTCCAATACAACTCTCCATTCTAGACAATATTCCAAAATTTGCGGCTTTTGTTTAACTTTGAATATATACCTGAGAACAGATATTACTTATTCTGGGCTCTCAAAAACCTTTTGATGGTATCAAAACGTTATTCGAAAGTTTTAATATTGTTTACTGTGGTTTGACTTTCGTTTTAATAGTTTAGAAATTATTATTTGGTGAGTTATATTTTATTCGGATTGTTAATCGGTTTTCGTGGTTAACTATTAAAGTCTGTTTCGTTGAGGTTTGCGGCGATGGGTGAGACGACTCTCAAAATAAGTAAGTGGGAAATAATCAAAGGCTTATTTATGTGTTTATTTTGAATTGTCTTATATTGTTTTTTTTTTTACATTGTTCTCATGCAGAAGCAACAAGAATAAGGTACCCAAGGGAATGTAATACCTATCTTGATTTAAAAATATTAAAAAAAAACAAAAACCCGACCGAAAAATATATAACTGAAAAGAGGAAAACAAGCGTTATGAAATTATAATTTATAGAATTTGTTTTATATCAAGCTTTTTAGTTTTATATTTGGAATTGATTCATTGCTTTTATTTGATACCAATAAAGTTGTGCGCGAGTGTGACAAATACTTACGCATTGCTTTTTAGTGGATGCTTTTGTGCGTCACTTCCAAACTTAAACAAATATATTTTCCTTACTTTTATATAACTTAAAAAAAAAAATTGTGTCCTTTACTTGCGTTTTGTTTTGTGACAAAAACGAGGGCAATGGTGCGAGCCCTTTTCATTTCTTCATGATTTAAGTTGACCTGTTTCTATACGGAACCAAGCGCAGCCGGGGGCGATCGTTTTCATCATCCACGCCTGGCCGCTTAGTAGCAGAATAAAAAAGGTACAGAAAAAGATATAACGGCGTCGCAAGGATCATCGTATCACCTGAAATGAACAAAACGTGTGATTAAAATAAACTTTTCATATATTTTTTTTTTTAATATATCATACGTAACCGCATGAAAATAACTTTGCATGAATTTAATATTGATCCTTATCGTTATCAGGAATTTTGTCGAGTAGTCAAATAATATATAAGAAAATATTGTATTTACGGTTAGACTATTTTCCTTGATTCCCTTACTCTCATCATCTGCCTTTTCCCAACTAAGTTGGGGTTGGCCTTCAGTTTAACCGGACGCAGCTGAATGCCTGTATTTTACATGGAGCGATTGCCTATCTAACCTCCATACAGTACCCCTTGGTAAGACTGGTTGTCAGACTTTCGGGCTTCTGACGACCCGTAACGACTGTCAAAGATCCACGAATGACAGCCGGGACCAACAGCTTAACGTGCTTTCCGAGGCACGGGGGGTCTCGGTATGTAAAGATGGTGACCCATCCACGGACCAACCCATGCAAGCGTAGCTTAACCTGATCGATCGACCCGTGCGGCTGTTATTTCTTAGCCTCGGGCCCCTCCTCTCGGATAATCCCCTTAATCTCTAAGCACTTAATTTTACCACCACAATACTTACCGATCCGAAATGATCGCATTTGTTAAGCAAATCGATGCGGTAAGCAACTTGTTAATTTCTCAAAAGTGATTAATAAGTAAACAGCAAGTTAATAAATTAATGGCAGCGGATCAAATGTCCACGCCGGCTTGCTAACGACTACAAAATGATAAATCAACTTTAGGAAAACAATACCTCGAAGTCAGTTTGGGGTAAGGAATGTTCTATAGGGTAAGATGGGCGGTGCCTTGGTTTTGCATTGGAATTGAAAGGTTATTGACATTTATAATTAAAAGAAAGAGAGATGGAAATCCACTGCGCCACCGTTCGTTCTGAAAAGATTTCCAATTTTTATTTTTTTATAAATGACTTCTCGCAGTTCAACTTAGGAGGTTGTCTACTACTTAGCCGGACTTTCCTGTGGGTGCCTCAATAAATTAAGAAAGAAAGAAAGAAAGTTTCATATTGAGACAAGAAGCAACAAAATACGATCTAGAGGAACGTGACCGCTTTTCTTTAGATCGATTTTTGTTGATTCGTGTAGGTATTAGAAAATTCTAGACACACTTACCGAGTTTCCTTATTGAGCCATTTTTCATAATTCCTTCACAGTCACGAGATCATTTTTTTTAAGGAGTGGCGTTAGTGGACCGTTGTACACTCTCTTAAGACATATGTATATGAATAATCAAACATACTACATATAGAACACCCAAATTAAAACTTAAAAGTAGATTTTAACTGATTAGCCTTATCTAATCGAGTAAGTGCTATAGAGGTATGACGCTACAGTGCCTTAACGCCTATTAAGGCTCCCGCAGATAGGCGCGACGCGACTCTAGTGATAAAGAAAGAAAGAAAGAAAAAAAGAAAGTAGAAAGAAAGAAAGAAGTAGGTAGAAAGTTTTTAGTTCCAACTATTTTTAATAACCTTCCAGTCGATATAAATAATGATATCACAAAACCTTCTTTTAAAAATAAAATACATAAGTACCTACCTCCTTAACATATTTTGTGAAAGCCTCACTGCAGAGAATTTTTAATGTTTTTTGTTTTTTTTTTTCTGATTTAATAGAAGGAATGCCAGAATAGTTTTAACCTCTAAGTGAAAAAGTGTCAATAAAAAAATATGTTACTATGTATAAAAAAAAGGAGCTACATCTGCCAACAAACTGCTTTGCAGTTTGGCGGAGGTATATTATATCGTGTAAGCAATTGTTTCTGTGAATAAACGCTCTTTAATTATTATTTTTAATTTTTATGAAAACTTCATGCTTCTACGGGAGCTATTAACCGATTTAAAAAACCTAGTGAAATCAAATCAAATCAAAATATTTTATTTCACATAACCCTACATGGGAACTTATAAACAGTCAGAAGCTAGGTGCACTGTTCCAATTGCTCGTTTCCTATGGAGAAGGTAAGAAATTCTACGGTTACACTTTTAAAAATAATTGGCTTTTACAATATTTTCAAATAACAGTGTTAATAGTTATGGGAGGAAGGTGTAGGCCTTTCAACAAGTACCAGCTATACTTAACAAAATAGAAAATGGTCAACCAATCTACAGTCTACTTCTGAGTGTGAGAACGTTGTAGGCCTCTACAACGTTCTCACACTCACAAAATAGAAAAGAATCTATATAAAGATAAAAATAAAAGTTAGTACCTTTCTCGTGGTCCGTAAGTCGTGGCCCGTGGATTAGATACATGTATGCGTGGGATTATGTAGCCTACCTCTAAGATCCTTAGCATGAAGCCCAGATGTTGTAGAAGAATCAGAAATTGCTATCTTAGTGCAGTCATATCGCTTAGCTACCACTATAAAACACCTTAAACTCTCTGTAGGTTTGAAATTAATCAAATAGTCTGTTGATTCTGTAGTTATGACGGCGCGGACATTCCGCCAGTAGATTGATGGGCCCAGGGGAATAGTTGGGTATCCAGTTCAGACCCCGGCTGAGGCATTGTGCCTTGTTTTGATGTTAATTGATTAAACTGTTATTGGATACTGTAGCTGGCTTGTTTCTAGAGTAAGGAAGGGCGATTATTAAGTAAAGTCAATTACAGTAACAAGAGTGGTCGTTGTAACTATTTAAGATCTATGTAAAGATGTTTCGGAGGAGCTCGTGGCTAAGTAATAACAGCCGCACGGGTCGAGCTATCCGGTTAAGCTACGCTTGCCAGGGTTGGTCCGTGGATGGGTGACCATATTTACATATCGAGACTTCTCCGTGCCTCGGAAAGCACGTTAAGCCGTTGGTCCCGGCTTTCATTCGTGCATCTTTGACAGTCGTACGTCGGTCGCGGGTCCTCCGTGTCCATCCGTGGCTCCCAAAAAGAATATAACACTGGTGAAGGCATAAGAGCGTTTCCGCACTACATCCGATCCGAATTCGAGTCGTCGGACGGACGGAATTCGAATCTAGTGCGCAACCCTTGATACAAATGGTACTACGGGGACTGCGGACCGCCACTGATTTGGATTGGATGTAGAGCGAACGCTCTTAGGGTAATTCTTTGAACTTAAAGTCTGTCACCGGTAGCAACTAATAAAAAAAAATAAAAAAAACGAGCGAGCCTTACACAGTAGTCGCACATTATATAATTATGATGTGTAACATCTGATATCTCACCTTGGTAATAAGCACTCTCGAAAAGCATGAAAAACACACCCATGATGGAAAATTTGATAAATTTCGCAGCCGCCATCTTAGATTTTCATTTTGACCTCGGTATCGGCTTTAGCACCCCCGAAAACCATTAAAACGACACGTAAAACCAAATTTTGTTTGACGTGCATTTAAAAATAGATAAAAGAGAGGTCCACCATCCCATCTGACTGCCATTTCTACCACCGCGCGCGCTCATTGGTCAAATCAAATAGCGCGCGCTTCCCCGGCTTCCTGTTACGCACTTATGTCCCTTTATACGAAACCACTCCCATAGAAACACGAGGAAAGATGTTACACATAAAACAAAAAACAATATAAATGTCTAAATATAATAAAAAAGAATATTTACATACGAAAGGTTCTTCATTCTTTAAGTAAAATTAGCGTATTTGAACGCTTGTAACAGGGATTTAACGGCCCACGATTTTCACGGAGCTCTGCGCGACTTGAAAACGATTTAAAAAGTGCATTAGAATCGATTTGAAAGTAGTTTTTATGAACGTACTAGAGTATTTGTTCTTGTACTTTTACAGAGGGGGTCTTCTAAGTCTTCATAAGGCTTCTCCAGTGTTTCTTCTTTTCTTTGGTCGTTTCGCAACTCGCGTCTCAGTGACTCGTAGTATGTTCTAAACGTCTTCTTTCTTTTATTTTTTTCGCAGTTGCTGTCGCAAGACGCGTGTCGCTTGAGCGTGTAGCTCATAGCTTAAGGCCAAGTGATGATAGATTAGATGACTATTAGGCGATGGTATTGATTCCCCTTGCATTTCAAGTTACCCTGTTTGTAATCCAGTTTTTATAATAGAAAGTAATTAGTATTTAAATAAAAACAAAAACTAACAAAGTAATTTTAACGCTGTAAATGCTACGTTCAGTTTTCTTTGCTTAAATTGCTTTTACATGCCTTAAACTACATTAAACTTTAAACTTTATAAATAATTTTCTAACGACTAATAGGAGCTATCACATCACCTTACTTCAAAGCTAAGCCTTACTAAAGACTTTAGAACCTCAGAAACTAAACTCAAACGTTCACTAAACCATCGCCTTAAGAATAGCCACATCATCAAACTCACACTAAATCTCTTCAATATCTCCCCGTGCATGTTTGAAGACGTTTAAGACGTTGAAGATGTTCTCCGTTGCACATTTGGCCGTGTTTGAGATCGTAATTGGCCCCTAAAGTAGCGGCTACACGAAGCTACATCACCTCGAGCCACGCCCCTTCGCTGTTCTGTCCTCAGCTTATACGGCACAAGGATGATGTTCTATTAAGGGTATCATCTTGTACCTATAAATGTGTATGAGTCGGTACTTTTGTCCGAAAATGTTAATTACATTTCCATATAACAGCTGTTATTTTCAATCAGTTTATCGAAATTAATCTCCCATGTTTTTTCGGTTTTATTACTTTTTCAAGTGAATTTTCATAACGCCTGTTTTCTAGAAAGAGTAGGTAGTTTACACAGATTTTTCCGGTTATGCTATAACTGAGTTCTAAGAAGCAATACGTAATATTTTTTGGAACTAAGTTATCTCAAAGATAAGCTCAAATACTCGTAAATGGGAGTTATTTTTCTTGCTAACCACTCGCTTAAATTCGACAGGGAGATGTTATTTCTTCGAAATTGTTCACTGCTGCACTGGAGGATGTCTTCAAGGTTTTGGATTGGAAAGGGGTTGGCATCAACGTCAATGGCGAGTACATCACTCACCTTCGGTTTGCCGACGATATAGTTGTCATGGCTGAGACTATGGAAGACCTCAGTACAATGCTCGATGATCTCAGTAGAGCTTCCGAAAGAGTGGGTCTTAGAATGAACATGTATAAGACAAAGGTCATGTCAAATGCCCATGTAACACCCACTCTCATGAATATCGGAGACGCTACACTCGAATTTGTGGACGAGTATGTTTACCTAAGACAAACTGTCCAGTTAGGTAGGTCCAACTTCGAAAAAGAGGTCAATCGTTGAATCCAACTCGGTAGGGCAGCGTTCGGGAAACTACGCAATATCTTCTCGTCCCACATATTGCATTGTCTCAAGACGAAAGTCTTTGACCAGTGCGTGTTGCCAGTGATGACCTATGGCACTGAAACGTGGCCGCTCACAATGGGCCTTATTAGAAGGTTAAAAGTCACCCAAAGGGCAATGGAGAGGGCTATGCTTGGAGTTTCCCTACGTTATCGAATCAGAAATGAAGAGATCTGCAGGAGAACCAAGGTAACCGACATAGCTCGAAGATTTGACAAACTTAAGCGGCAATGGGCAGGGCACATTGCTCGCAAAACAGATGGCCGTTGGGGCCGGAAGGTTCTGGAGTGGTGACCGCGTATCGGAAGAAGTAGCGTGGGAAGGCCTCCCACAAGGTAGACCGATGATCTTGTGAAAGCCGTAGGAATCCGCTGGATGCGGGAAGCACAGAACCAGTCGAGTGGCGGTGTTTGGAGGAGGCCTATGTCCAGCTGTGGAAGTCTTTCGGCAGAAATGATGAACCGCTCGCTTATGCTATTTAGGAATAAACGATTTCAGGAAATGCGTATTTACCAGGCTGAGCCACACTCAAGTTTCAAAGTGTATTCAACAGAACCATTCCAAACATGTTTTCCTGTTCACAAAAATAGTAGACTGCACACAACTCATCAAATATATGATCAACACTGGAATCCCAAGCATTCAACATTCCTTTTCAAATCAAGAACAACAAAAAGACTCGCACATGACTCGCTAATGTCCGCATCACTCCGCAACGCATCGCTTCGCAGCGCACCGTATCGTAAACGCGCCGGCCACGCATCGATCAGGCCACCCAGTGTACCGTGGCTGACTGATACCTCCATTCAATACACAAATTGTCTCCTACATCATATGGGGTGGAGTCACGCCGCTTAAGTGTAACTATTCGTCAAGTATCGCGGAATGTTAAGTCAGGCTTTTTTTTCGATTTCGGAGCGTCGTTTATAGGGAATTTGTTTGTAATGGGACAATTTTTTCTGGTAGTGTTTTCTCTGGCTCAATTTGTGTTTGTTTTAAAGAAGGGGTAAGTGTGTTTTATGTGTGGCATAGCTGGGTAAGGCTCAGGTTACGCTAGCGTCATGAATTAGAAGCCCAAAGTTCACAGAGTAGTTACTAAACAAACGAGAGGAGTACCTGTTCAGTTCTGGCGAGTGATTTGTAGGACGTATGCATTTACAAGAACATTTATTAGTTGGTTTACTGTTTACCCGTTCTCTGGCTTACTCTTTGTAAATGTATTTTTATTATTGTCAGTGACCCAATGATCTGCACTGATTGATTGACCTGCTTCTGTGAGTTAGATGCCTTATTTCTAAGTCTCGATCAAAACAAAATTTCATAGATCATACTGCATTTTCCGTGGGAAGAAATTCATAAAACAATATACCTACACGTTAAACTCTTGTGTCCGACAAAACAAAACAGGTACTTCGGAACATCATTTAGCGAACTAAAACCGAATAACACTAAAAGCTGTTTTGGCGAAGTCGTTGTCGGGCGCGGAGTATGTAAGTAATTCATAGTAAGCGAGTTAGGTGGACCGAGAACTTCCTCGAGCTTCACTAAAAACTATGGATCAGTTGTACCGAGACGGTAACGGCGGGATTTTTTTAGTAATGTGATTAAATACAAAATATAATATACACGTTTTTGAGGAGATCGTGGCTAAGTAATAACAGGCGCACGGGTCGATCTATCAGGTTAAGCTAAGCTTGTCTTTACATACCGAGACTCCTCCGTGCCTCGGAAATCACGTTAAGCCGTTGGTCCCGGCTGTCATTCGTGGATCTTTGACAGTCGTTACGGGTCGACAGAAGCCCGAAAGTCTGACAACCAGTCTTACCAAGGGGTATCATATATTACCCAGGTATTGGGTTTTGGAAGTCAGATGGGCAGTCGCTCCATGTAAAATACTGGTATCCAGCTGCATCCAGTTAGACTGGAAGCCAACCCCAACACAGTTGGGAAAAGTCTGGGCAGATTGATTGATTAAATACAGATCTTGGTTAGAAAGGAGATACAGGTTTACCACCTAGTTCGGATGCAGATAGTCCCAAACTTTGTATATTACAAACTTTATTTATTTTATTTTATTTTATTCTATTCGGGAATCTTACAGCTAACATAAACAGTGTTCTTAAACAATATGCATTTGAAGGCCATTTACAAGTTTCCACTGATAAACACTTGAAACAAAAAAGACAACAAATAAGCGTACAAAATACCTATAACATAAAGTAGGAAACAAAATAACACGATCGATTAACACAAACTAAAAATCATTCAGACGGAAAAGATTACTTTTCCGTAAAAAAGCTTTTCACCAACAACTGCTTAAGCCGAGAAACACTGGTATTGAAAATGTCCAAATCATGTTCACCAATTAGTTTATTAAAACTTCTGCTCGCAAGAATAATATACGAATTCTGCCTGTACGCGGACTTGGTATGAGGGACATGCAACAAGCTAGGATTGCGAAACATTTTGCAGTGTGTAACTAATCCTAAGCCGCCTAACAGTTCAGGGCAATCTATAGTACCATTTGCGATTTTAAATAAATATGCCATGTCAGCAATACGTCTGCGCTCATGCAGCGGTAATATATGAAATCTCTTGCATCGCGCTACATAATTAGGAGAATATTTCCTAGTTTTGTACTGTAAGAAACGTAGGAACCGCTTTTGAATTCCCTCAATCCTATTTATATAAATATTATAACTAGGGTTCCACACTTGTGAGGCGTATTCTAAATGGCTGCGGACAAAAGCACAATAAAGGATTTTATACGTTTTCACTTTTTTTAAATCAGCTGATAGCCTCAGTATAAATCCAAGTGCTTTGGAAGCTTTAAGTTTATTAACACCGTTTTCGATTATTATTGACTAATGAAAATATTATCTATTATTTAGTGTATTATATTGTCATTAGTCAATTTTGTAATACGTGTTCTTATTTTAGTGAATAAAAATTGTTATATTATTACGGTTCAACCGTATCCATTCTACGGGTTTTTCTTGGTTTAGATGTTTTTTTTAAAATGTCACTAACAATAGTTATTTATGATACTAGTGCGGTAAGTTGGTTTATACAAACGAGTAGACGAATGTAAACCGGAGACAAAGTCGAGAACTTACCATAGTCACGAGTTTGTGAATACTAATTTCTGCACGTGTGTCATACAATGTTTTTCAACACATTTGCGAGAAAACAGTACAATATGTAATGAAACAAAATGAAAATATAAAAAAAAAAATGTTAATAAATTATAACATTATGATAGACTGTCAAGAGACTCATTCAAAATATCAGGTGGAGTAGATTCCATATTAATATCAGATTCCTGGTTTGCACTAAAATGATTATTTTGTTTATAAATATCAGTCGGAAATTCGCAACAATCTTTGACGTTTCTATTATGAAAATGGCGCCACATGCACGTGGTGAAAATTAGAACTATATCTTTCGTCTCATTTACTCTTTAGTATTAAAGTGAGACAAACGTATTGAGCAAAAGCGCTTCCAAGGAGGTTCGATCAGTCAGCTTATTTATTCTCGTAACGTGAAACTCCTTGGTGGAGTTCTTATAATATTTTTTCAACACATTTGCTCAAAAAATGCATTTACGAAGCCTGTATACATTGTTCAAAAGTTAAAATTTACGTACCATACAACGGAACGTGCGGTAAAATAGGTAAGCTCACCTAAGTACCTATTTTACCGCATAGCTCGTTGTATAGCACCGTGCGTATTCTTTAGGGCTTTTTTTATTTCCATAAAAAATATATAACGGAGTGATCTGTCCGTTTCTGACCAATCTCCGATGTAGTTCGTCGTTGGTAGTAAGTAGGTGTTGAATTTGAATAACACACACTGTCAACACTTAACTCAAAGCATTTATTGTCACTAAAACAGTTAGCTACAGACACTTCTGAATTATCATCTATCAAGCAGTCAGTTTGAGTTAAGTCACTCCCATTCAAAATGTAGGTTCCTTATGGAGAAGAACGGGCAAGAAACACCATGGACACTCTTTTAAGTCTTAACTTTGTGTTACACAGGTTTTGTTTTTGACTATTACAATTTTAATCCTTTTTAACACAACTTTTCTTATATTGCGATAGGACGCCATCCTCGCATTTCTAAGTGGGCGGAAGCGCTACTTTTATCATATTAAGTCTTATTACCTAATTAGCTGAATAAAGCTTACATACAATATTAAGATGCTTATTATTTAATTCTTTTGTAATTGAACAATGCCAATTCACAAATACAAAAGCGTTTACGGAAGTAACGTTAAATTAGAAGCTTTATTCTTCAACTTTATTATTACTATTTCACAACACTTAATTCAAGGAATTTAATCAAACAAAAGGTATTCATTAATAAATTGCTATGTAAAATAATCTTATTACTTAATAATTTGTATTCTATTATTGAATCTTATTTAGTTCTCGTATTCAATTATTGATCATGAAAATCACAAACCGCGCCATTTTGGGCACGTAATGTAGAGGTATATCATAAACAAATTTACTATGTCAAATGACCAATTGTAAATATGACTAAAAACTCAAAGACTATAAAATAAATATTCCCTTTTAATTTTAGCTACAATTTTAACGAGAACATCAGAATTAATGTAATATTTAAAATTAAAACAATACTAGGTGTTTCTAGTTCATAATGAAGCCAATAGATGGCGCTGATCTCTCAGATGCAGCCGCACGTTGTATTGATTGTAATAAATTCCTACAGAGGGTGTAATATCAAGATTATGATAAATTGAAATAATTAATTTATTACGAATAATATTATGTAATAATCTTAACAGGTAGACGTTCTTGCGGCGACATATATAATAAGAGGAAAAGGGTGTATTTTGGCATTATTGGAATATACGTAAAACGTAATTAGTCGAAAAGAAAAATTGAGCTAGTTGTGACCATTTTTCGTTCCTGCAAAGCATGAGAAAAGGCCATTGGTTTACTGTGGGAGAATCACAGGCTTATAATGTACTTGCTTAAAATACATTTAGGTTAACATTTAACAAACGTAGTTTTTCATTATTTCAGTTACTTTCATAGTATCATGTCTTACGGTATTTTATTACGGACGCTTCTAACATGCATGTCTTTCTACATTGTTCTCACATGTATAACTTCAACATGAATGATGTAATCAATATTTTGCTTTAAAAGAGTGTCTGTGGAGTTTCTTGCCTGTTCTTCTCCATAGGAACCTACTATGCTTTGGAATGGGCAACTAGCTTCATTTTTCTGACTGACCGACCACTTGAAAATTCAAAAGTGCCTGTAATTGGTTTATTTGAAATAAATCTTTTGAGTTTGAGTTTGATTCAAATCGTTGAATTAGAGTGTAGGTGTGTACTCAGACATCCTCAACACAATGTATTAATCTATTTTGTAAATTACTAACGAGATAAAAAAATAAAATAGTCAAGAGCGCAATCATGCCTTTTAACATTTAGTCTCAGAGTATTCTCAAAGGATTTAAGCCAAATAACATAATTATAAACCATTTATTTCACAGAGCCTAGTCTTACCTCTTTCGAGTTGCCAAGACTTAAACCTCAAGACGTGTTAAGACAGGAGTTCTTAAAATTAACCTAAAAATGAAATCGTCAAAGAATGTGTTTTCGTATGTGAAAAGGCTCTCGAAACTCAGTGATTCTCATTAGCGTAATGAAAGACGCAGGATGCGCATATGATTTTTTTTAAATAAAACAAAAGCTTTTAAAGCAAAGCTTGCTTTAAAATTTGCCACTAAAAATACTCAAAGAATGACTGGAACGTTGAATGCTGTTTCATTTTTTGTATAGGACCCGTCACATTGTGTTGCGAAAAATTACAAAATTGTTATGTAGGTATTTATTGCTAGTAGTTTCCATCTAATGTCATGAGCTAACATAAAAACAGGGTGTAAAAGTTCCCTCGTTTTCCATATAAAAGGGAGGATCTTCCGACCAGACGGGTGTTGTGTCTGGTGGGCAACTGCCCGACGGTTGATGTCGGCATGTTGCAGTTAGTCGCTCGGTAAACTCTGCTTGTGCGATGCATGATTTGTGTGACGTCTGGTGCTTTGATGCGTAGCTCGCATGATGTGGCGATGTAGATGCCACCCACACGCATTTCCAGATTTTGTTAGTTTCCTGACACGGACGCTGGGCCAGCTCAAAAAGCTTTGACAAAACAAATTGAGCCCCTATACATAAACTTGTGACGGTACATGTATGTTCCCCAGTGGGCTTTGGTACTTTTAGACATTCTACTCCTTTGGGAGTCAGTGCGAAAATAAGTAAATATACAGAGATCTTTTAAGTGTAGTCAAATATCTTGGAAATTCAAAGTGAACGAATTCAATAGGGAACGGCTGACATTTGCACGTCATATTTAAATCACTTACTTTTAGAAGAACCATTACGTCTTCCCAGTTTGGAGCAGGATTAGTAAATTTTATTTTTGTTATAAAATTTGACCAATAAACCCAATAATATATAGAGGTCTGAGGCTTGATGGGTCCAATAGATCACAAGGAGGGGACTGGACATTCTCTGATGAAAGCAAAAAAAAAAAAGAAGTTAAACCCAGATTAACCTGCCACAACCTAAAGTCTAGTTAACTAACGTTGCACGGTGCAACCTCAACAATTGGTTAACGAATTTATCAAGAGTTAGCGAGCGGGCAGCTGGTACAACTAGCGTACTTTGTTTTACTTACTGCACACGCATGTGTAGTTACGGTGTAGTACTAAGTTTACACGAGCTTTTTAAAGGTGAAGCGAGTTTGTTTGTTTGTTTGAGGAAATTGTTTTACATAAATCGATGTTTGTTTTTAATCAACTACGTTAGACGGATGAGGAGTGTTACCTCTTACTACTTGTAGGTATAAGAAAAGGAATATAAATGTCTTGTTATACCAACGAATACAATGTTTCATTAATTATATATATATAAAATATAAATTTAACTAGGCCTAGTAAACTGTAAATTTGTTGACCATTTCCTATTTCGTTATTAAGTACCCGGTACTTGTAGAACGGCCTATACTGGCTCCCATACCTATTAACAATGTTATTTGATAATATTGTAAAGCCAATTATTTTTAAAAGAGTACTCGTAACCGTGGAGTTTCTTGCCGGCTCTTCTCCATAGGAAACGACTAATTGGAACCGTGCACCTAGCTTCTGACGTTTCATAAGTGCCCATGTAGGTTTATGTGAAATAAAATATTTTGATTGATTGTTTGAATTACGAAACTGTGACATCAAACCGACGTTATCTTTCGACTGATCCTCAGCTTCTGAAAGATGAAAATGACGGTAGAAATCGTGGGTTGATCTAACTGAAAAAACTCTATCGTAGATGACGCCATCATCATCGTCTGCCTAGCCTTATGTTGGAGTCAGCTTCCAGTTTAACAGAGCGCCTGCCTATCTGATCTCCACAACCCAGTTAATAGACTTTCATCGATGACACCAACTCAACATAATTCAACTCTAAACGCCGATTAATTAAACAAATCGTCAGCAACTCGTTTACACAAGTGACGGCAATCTATCGGATACATCCCGCGACGCCGAGGGATCGGAATAACTACGCATACATGTAGTTAATCAGAGAGGCGTGTAACAGATAGCTATGTCCCCGCGGAGCATGACCGTCGATGTATACTGACGTCATTGTGTCGCTGTGTTTAGCCGCTAAGTAACCCCTTGGCAGCTCTGGACAGACGGACGTGGAAGGAGGGTAGCAGTAGGAAGGTCTTTGCCTAGCAGAGGGGCAATAATGCCTATAAAAACCGGCCAAGTGCGTGTCAGACCACGCACAATGAAGAGTTCCGTAGATGGCATGAATTGATACCAAGAACAAACTTAACATTGTAGCTGAAAAACATGTTCTCCCATACAATCAGCCATAGTCATATAGATCACACATTACAAACATTTTAATTCATACCTGTACATACATATTTTCAAGTAAAATAAATCTTTAATGTCATAATTTGTTAGGTATTAAGTTTTGTTTACATTTTTAGTTTTTTGCTTGAGTATAGTTTTGATGTTTTTGTTGGTCCTTAATAGTGGCGTGTGCTAGCTGACAAGTGGCAAATAATTTAATTTACTGTTCTGTGTCTCGTAATGTTAATTATTTTGCATACTTACTATTGTATAGAATCACGTTTTTCTAATTGAACAGACAGGTGTGCTGCTGGGGAGTTTGTTGCGCCACTTCTTCCCAGCTAAAGCACTAGGAAGTGGTGAAGGGCGGGCGTTTTGGGAGACTGTCTTATGTAATTTTTACGCTCGAAAAGTGCTGATTCTCAGCCTAATTGGAATAAATGACTTTTGATTTTGATTTTCATGTGTCACCGAGTGTGTTTAGCCGTCGGTTAGAAGTGAAAAATGGGATGGTTAACCCTGATATCAAATAGGATTGGTTTATCGTCGCAAAAGAAAAGAGCAGAATAAACGTTAGCTGGATGATGATAAAAAATATGGATAGATAGATAAATAGATATTATACTCTTTATTGCACACCATAAAAATTACAGATTTATAAAAGATATGTATAAAGATCGCTCTTAGCGATAAGACCGCTCATTGTTTCACCCCTTGTGAAATTTCTACATAATATGTAGAAATTTATTTTATTTATTTTTATTTATTTATTATTTAAAGACAACCTTTGAATGGATTTAGGGGGAAGGAGAGACAATACTGCAGGTAGTCTGAGGTTTGACATATATACAATAAATACATATGTACATACATAAAACATGTTATACTTATCTATATAAATATTATACAATTACTAGCTGACCGGACAGACGTTGTCCTGTTTCCTAGAACTCCATCGCAGCGCCACCTACCGGGTCCAATTGTGAATCTAAACCACCCAAGGACCTCCTCAAACAAACACAAAAAAAATACTACAAAATCAGTTCAGCCCTTTAGGAGGAGTTCAGTCACATACACGCGCACAGAAGAATTATTTAAATAAATAATAATCATAAATAGTGTAAGGAACAAAAAAAAAATGTTTAAGTTAAAAAGTGTTTAATGTAAAGTTTTTATAAAAACTTGAAAAAGCAAATGGCGGGCATTGAACCCATCATGACACAAAATCCTCTAGAACACTTCAAATGTTTAATATCTTAGATTTAATTTGATATGTACATTAAGACGATACCTACGAGTAGACTGAAACATTAGCTGTTTCACTCACTATAAACATTATTCAAGTAATTCAAAAGTGTTGTAATAAAATATTCAAACTAACGGCGAATGCTAATTGCATTACCGTTTTAAATGCTACAGCGTTTATAGTTTCACTATATTAAACTATTTTATTTTAGCGATGTTAGGGTTCTCACGAAACATGGAGGGTGCGATTGTCGCAACCCAGCGCTGGGCATGCCACAATTGTGGCGATAAGTCCCCTCTTTGAGGAGTGGCTTGAGAGGCGCCACGGCGTCCTCATCTTCCACCTGACACAGGTCCTCACCGGACGCGCTTGTTTCGGGAGGTTCCTATTCAGGATAAGGCGGGAGGAAACGCCCGGATGTTACCACTGTGTGGATCACCCGGAGGACACGGTGGAGCATACGGTGAAGGTCTGCCCGGCTTGGGCAGAGCACCACCGTGTCCTCACGTAAGCGATCGGCGGCGGCGATCTTTCGCGTCCGGCCCTGGTCCAGGCCATGGTCCGGAGCGAGAGTGCATGGGAGGCAGTCACCTCCTTCTGTGAAGCAGTAATGCTCGCGAAGGAGGAGGCTGAACGCGTGAGGGAGCAGCAGTCTGTGCGCCCTCACGCCCCTAGTCGCCGCAGGAGACGCCCTGGGCGGCGGGAATCGGTAGCCGATTCCCGGCCACCGTAGGCGCGGGCTTGCGGACGGCGAGCTATGGGCAGCTCGCCGTCCAATAAGGACCAGGCCCGGGTCGACAGCGCGTTGTGTTCCACGCGCGCCTCAAAGAGATGTCAGCACGCACTGACGGGGTCCGCCAGGACCGGTGCCTGCCAGGCTTGCGGGTTTGTCCGAAAGGGATACCGCGGCCCTGGCACACAGGCAACTGAAGGAGCACGGGTGGGTTTTAGTCAGTAAAAGTCTGACACGCCCTCCCGCTCCGCCCACAGCGGGAGAAGTTATTTGATAATTTCCCACCCAAAAAAAAAAAGGGTTCTTACGAAAATAATTCAGCAGTACCTAAGTTAAATAAGTCACGTGATATTGAACGCGAATCAGAGCACGACGCTTCACAATTTCCAGACGACAGTTTCAAATTGTGAATTGGAACAAACTTTATGCGTCACCATGACGCATAAAGTTTGACGGTCAGACTTATAGTTTCTTTTGCGTTACAAATAGACGTTCGAATAACACTGATTGGTAGTGTGAACCCTCTCGCACAAAGTGACAGTGTTCATTATCCATCTACTAAATTAGTAGTATTTAGTCATTTAGTCATATTTTGTGCAGGCATATTAAAAATTAGGAAAATCGTCTACCTACGACTGACAAAATAAGCATTAACACAAATTGTTGTTTGTCCGCTTTGAATGATATTTTATAAATATATAAAACGTTATAAAAAAAAAATAAGTTGATATGCGAGCAACACTGTTAAAGTATCTCTCTGTTTTGACGGAATGAAAGTGTTAAAGTTGAGGTTATTTGAGCCGCCATGACAGATGCCTCATTTTGTCATTCAAAATTTAATTACGTTATAAAAATGAAAAATTGGTTTTGTTAATGTTAATATTCATATTTTGAGGTAAAAAACCGCAAGGAACATTAATAATTGGTTTCTCAAAAACTGTCAACTAGCCTATATTGTGCACTCTAGTAGTTGCGATTAGGGCTTCCATTACGTAATTACGTAATTACGCAATTACGTAATTACGGACAGATTTTAGAAATCTCACAAATACGTAACTGAAGAGCTGCAGTCCGTAATAACGTAACTATAGGATAATATTAATTAATTTAGGTACCCATTTATTTAGTTCTATAGTTTCTGCCTACTCCATGGGAAAAAGGCATGGGTTTATCTGTGTATTTACAATTTACCTTAATTTAGTTAACCTACGACTTACATTATGACAACACCAAAACCCTTTCTGTGGGTATCCCCCGAATTCCCGGGGTTTATTTTATAACTTCCAATTTGAGTCCGCAAGATTTAATTTCTTAGTCGTACAGAATAGAGTTCATTGTTGACCAATCGGGAAACGAAGGGAATCCCCGTTGGTTGTGGATAGTTCGGTACGTAACACAATCAAAGTTTATAAGTGTTTCGCAAGTATTTGATCTACCTCGTAGATAATAAAGTTTAATATTGTGGATTGAGCAAGCTAAGGGAACTCCCTACATTTTTCTTTACTTTCGTGAATTTAGAAACAATCTCAATACTCGGTACTCAGTCGTCTTACGTACACCTGCGAGATACTGTCCTGCCTGGTCTAAGCTTATTTTATTGACTTTTGTGATTTTGTGTATGTGCCGCAAAGTTTGACGCTTGGTTTTCAGAAGCTTTTCATTACAAGTTTCTAAGTAGATATCACCATACACGAGTAGAGATACTTCAACGAAAATGTAAGTACCTATTTTAACATTACTTTACTTGTCTACTTACTTTGTTTCTAGGGTATTGTGTGAGAGTTTATACATATAATTTAGTAGTTGATTTTATATTGTTGACGGCACGGTTGGCGCAGTAGTTGAGTGATTGGCTGCTGCGCTGCGGGTCACGGGTTCGATTCCCGTACGGAACAAATATTTGTATGACCTACAGATAGGTGTTCCGGGTCTGGGTGTCTTGTGTATGTTAGTTTACATGATTGTGAGTGCACCCACGATACAGCAGTAATTCCTAGTGTGGTGCGACGTTTGAAAAAAAAAAAAAAAAATGTGCGATTTTATTTTATTGTTGCTTGTTAGATGTCTGTGCAAATAGACATTGATTATGAGTTCACGGTACGTATGTAAATGTATCCCGTTTTAAGTGTAGTGCCTAACTATAGATGCTATTTATATGTATTACCTAACTATTAAATTATGAAATATTTATATATTGTTTTAGGTCTGCAGTAAAGAAGACTATTTATAAGGAGTTTTTGAACAAACGCACACAATCAGCTATATGGGAACACTTTTTGAGGGCTGAAAATGGGCAAAGTGTCCAATGTAAACATTGTCAAAAAATTTTGAAGACTCCTGGTGGTGCTACTGGAGCACTACATACACATATGCGTGCTAAACATATTGGCGAGATGTCACAAGAGCAAGATGCGCAAAGGGCAAGTACTTCATCGTGCTTTCAAGCAAGAAAAAGTTTAGAACCTCCATCGAAGAAAACTAAACTAACGGATTACTTTTCCACTGAGTATTCCTTGGACGTTATAGTGACTAGAATGGCAGCATTGGATGGCATCCCATTAAGCAAATTTTGTACTTCTGAAGATCTAAGGTATGTTTTCAAAAAATCTGGCTATGATCTACCGAAATCTCCTTCAACTATTACCAAAATTGTCCTGGAACAGAGTTGTGCCATAAAAAAACAATTAATAAATCAGTTTAAAGATATGAAGTCCCAAAAAAAACGGTTTACTATAACGTTTGATGAATGGACCTCTACCCGGAACCGGAGGTATATGAATATAAATATTCATAATAAAGACCTAGAACCAGCTAAATATAAAAATTTAGGACTAGTAAGGATAAAGGGTTCAATGCCAGCTCACGTTGGAACTGTACTGTTAGAAAATCATCTAAATGACTTTTATTTGAAACTTGAAGATATAATTGCATTCACAACGGACGGAGCCAGTGTTATGGTTAAAATGGGCAAAAATTTTGATGGTCACCATCAGTTGTGTTTTGCTCACGGAATACAACTTGCAGTGCTGGACGTATTATATAAGACACGGAAAAGTACAACTACTGAACCAGAACTAGAAGATGAAGCTTCAGATACTGACACTGAAGAAATTGAAGAAAACGATGGCGGACTTTTCATAGAAGTACCTAGAGTTCTAGAACCAGAGTTTCTGTACAAAGATATTATAGTAAAAGTAA
This sequence comes from Dryobota labecula, assembly GCA_947523025.1. NCBI lineage: Eukaryota > Metazoa > Arthropoda > Insecta > Lepidoptera > Noctuidae > Dryobota > Dryobota labecula. The sequence goes on from OX383287.1 coordinate 3,002,905, forward strand.
GAAAACTTGTTAAATCATTCAAAAAATCACCACTGAAGACCGATTTGTTGCAAAAATATTCTTTACAAGAGCATGGTAAAAGCCTCGATCTTATACTAGACTGCAAAACGCGATGGAACAGCTTATCAGATATGGTTGGACGATTTCTGAAATTGAAATCAAGTTTATTTAAGGCTTTATTAGACTTAAAATCAAATATAAGTTTCACAGACACAGAAATACAAGATCTACATAACATTCATCATAGTTTAGATATAATAAAAACTACAGTGATGGCATTGTGTCGCCGTGACTCGAATTTGTTAGCAGCAGATGCTGCGCTTCAGTTTATGTTAAATAAGCTTGATGCTCAGTCCAATGGGCTCAGTGACAAGCTTGCTGTATCCCTTAGAAAAAGAATAAAAGAAAGGCAAACAAATGTGTCTGGTGTCTTGCAGTATTTGCATAATAATGAAGAATATTATAAAACCGAAGAAACAGAAACTTTTACAAAACCGACGTCGGATTATATTAGAACATATGTTGCAAACTTATTAGAAAGGCTCAAATTTACACCGCCTACAAGTACACAAATGAGTTTAGATTCCGAAGCAGATGACAATGATGCTAATGATGGTTGTGGCGACGAGTTGACTGTTGCACAGCAACTAGAAAAAGAAATACAGAAAACTATGTCGACAGTAAACAAATCTGGAGTAAACACAGATCTTGAATCCATCATCAGAGTTGAAATGTGTATCTACGATAGCACTGGCGGCGGTCGTGAAGTTTTCCTAACAGCAGCTTATAATTATTTACTATGTATAATGCCTACTAGTGTTGAAGCAGAACGGGCATTTTCTTCTGCCGGCTATCTTTGTTCTAAACTAAGAAGTTCCCTTGGTGACAGAACATTGCATTCGTTATCATTTATGAGATCATATTATCAAGAACAAAGATTGGAAAAATAACCATATTTTATATTGTTTCTTACTTTTAAACCATTTGTGCGTGGTACATGTTTTGTTTGAATTGTTGATTTTGAGTTTAATTTTAAAATTATCATTTTAATCTGTAATTTACTTTTAATTCCTTAATATTATAATTTTTTTCATTTGAAGTTGTTTGATTTTTTACTTCTAAAATACGTAATAAGCCCAGAATTTATCGTGCTTTAAAAAATCAAAACAGTTAAGTACGTAATTACGTAGTTACGTAATTGAAGCATCAAAATGCGTAACTAGTTACGTAATTAGCAAATCCGTAATTTTGGAAGCACTAGTTGCGATGACGCTACATTCCAAGAAATTATACTATGTAATAACGCGATTTTATACTATGGTTGTGACGGAAAAGGTTTACGTGGTGGCTATGAGAAATAAGACCACGTAAATTGTCATCACAAATATATATATTTGTGTGGCCGCGCGGGTAAATATGTACCCGGCACGGAGCCTGGTCATCTCCAGAGTAGTCAGAAGGTGGTAGGCCGGAACTTAGGAAGCTGATGCCACCGATTAAGGTGGATTGATCAATATGGTAGCCGGTATTTTAGACCGGAGTCTTAGACCTCAGAATGGGGTTACGAAAACGTTTTGTGTTTGTTCACTGTATTGGTGGCCCTACTGCTGCCCTGGAGGAGGGTTATGGGGTCATCTGGGTCGGTGAGAACATGCTGTGGACGACGGAGCTTACTGATGAGAGAGGGGGTATACTTGGCGGCCTGAACAACCAGAATGTTGAGATGAGTGGCTGCGGAGTCGAAGAAACGCTTTGAATTGCACTTCATGAATTGTCGGATAGTGAGGATTTTGAGGTCTAGGTGGAGGATGTCGTTCTGAACGAACCAGGGGGTTCCGTGATTTTACGGAGAAAACGGTTTTGGAGGGTCTGCATCCTATGGATGTGATGGGGTTTTGCATGTGCAAAGACTGGACAGGCATGTCACAGCGGTGCGTACAGATTATATAGGTACTTGTTAGTACGCTCGGATACGTCGGCAACACGTGTAACTGGTGTAGACAGCTAACTTATGTTGTTTAGTTCCTTCGAACGTATGACATATGACATACGTCTGTGGTATGACTTGACATTTTATTGCTGTCATTATGTTTTTTTCTAAGAAAGTTACGATACAACGTTACATGGTAACGAACCTCAAATTATTGCTACTTACGGTAATTTAAATTTTATGGGGATATTTATATTATTTCCACACATAATAAATGCCTAGCCAAGACAGTGTGGACGTGTTTATTTAAGGGGGAAGCGCAAAGGTAGCCCGTGAAATTAATTTTCTTACGATTTTTGCAATTTGCAGCTAATGGTCCGAGTGTATGTTGATGAAAGTATGAATCGCGACCGTAAAAAATATGTATTTACAGAACTATAACCATAAAAATTAGTAATACAACTCCTTAAGTTAGTATAATCCTAAAAGTAATGATTTCATAAAATAATCATTCAATAGAACGAGAATTGTATTGATGTTTTTTTATAATTATAATTCTACTAGCGGTTATCGCGTAAAAAATGACGATCGGTTCAGCGGTTTAGGCTTGAAAACGTAAAATACAGGCAGACAGACAGACAGAGTTACTTTCACATTTATAATATTAGTTTGGATAAATAAATATTTGATACGGCAGCGAATCATATTTAGATCAACAAACAAGCTGATACTGACCTGCAAATTGCAATAAATGTAACAAAATTTAAAATATGCGGGCTAGGTACCTTGACGCTTTCGCCTTAAAGTCATAAATTATTTTGGCAAAGCTTGGAACTGTCGCAACCCTAGTCGTCCTCATTCACTTGATAGTTCAACGTTATTGGTAGATTGTAATAATGTTTTTATTGGAGTCTAGTCGATGTCTGAGAACCCTAGAATGTGCGTTTAAATTCATTGCATTTGCTTGTATAGGAAAGTTTACAGTGCATTGGGTGTTTTATTAACCCCTGCGATTCAAGCATAAACCTATTTCTAGAGGTACTTACTGCTTCATTAGAATAAACAATAATAACAGGCTTCTTCTGGGTAAGCTCACTCCATCGTAGACTTTGTCTCTGTCACCTAGACCTAGACTAGAGCCAAGAGGCGGTACCTACCCAAAGTAAAAAAAAATCGAACATACGTTTTTAATTACCACCAATCCAACATACTTACCTAATGTTTCTTCATCATCAGAACAGCAGACCACTACTCGACATAAGTCATTTAAATGTACATTGTGTAACAGTCATGAAACAAATTCTCTTTTTTTTTAATTAATACTTTTTTTAATTACTTACTTTACTTTTTATCATTCATTTTTTTTTTTTTTGGTGGAATGGTACGCAAACTCAAAACGCGGTGTTTTCAATAATGCCGGAAGTAGCGAAAAAAAACTATGTGAACAAAATCTATTCTTTGCATAGTGCTTGAAATCTCACTAAGGTAAGTAAGTACGAGTAAGTGGGAGTTGTGCTTAAATAAAGCACAAAAAATAATTTATTTTATGATTTGAGGCTAAAACATAGATGTGGACAAAGCAAATTCGTGGTAATTGACGTCACATCATGACCGTGACAGAAACGGACGGTTGAACTGTAGCAGAAAATTGTTGGAGTTTCATAATTTTTTTGAGCAACAAGCGGCAGTTGAATTTAATTTTTTTCTTTCAATTAATTCTTCTTTCGTTGAATTAATCTTTTTTGGTTTATTTAGTGTCTGTTGTTGATCAAGTGAAAATAGTTATTTGTGTAACAAGAGAGCAAACTTGGTTTTTGCTGCGAGTGTTGATTTTGAATCCCAAGTAAGTGAAAGATTCTTTAATTGAATCACGACCGCAGCGAGTGATTCCAGGTAAAAAAATACAATAAGTTTGGGATAGGATTCAATGCGCACGTCAACTTTTGACTTTATTGCGGTTTTCAACATTGAGTAAATACTCCACATTGTAAATGGTTGCCTCATCTGTCATAATTCTATGAAGTACGATAACAGTACAGTGTTATCGTAATTCATAGAATTTTGTAGCGCACATGGGATTCATGGGGACTTTTAAAACTTCCTTTTTCATGGTAAACCCAAGCTCTCCACGAAATTTCAGCTTTCCGGGAGTTTTTGTTATTTCAAAAGTCTAAATTGACCGGACTATTCATAGCATAATCAGCTTATAACGTTTCCACTGCTGGGACATATGGCTCCTCACTGTGAGATGGAGTGGACCGTAATCCACCACGCGGGCCCAGTGCGGGTTGGTAGATATCACATGTTTTCGAATTTTCGGTTCTAGGATATGCCGGTTTCCTCACGATGTTTTCCTTCACCGTTTTGAGTCCCTGCCTGCGTTCGAACTCAAAACTTACAACTCGTAAGTCACGGCCGATATCACTGGGCAACCACTGCTCTCATGTGTACCAAATTTTCAACTTAATCGGTACAGTAGATTCTGAGAAAATTGGCTGTGGCAGACGGACACACAGACAGAGAGACATACGAGTGATTCTATAAGGGTTTCGTTTTTATCCTTTAGAGGTACTGAACCCTAAAAATAAAAATTAATGAACTTAAAGTGTGGATAAACATTCTATCACTAAACACCAATAAAACAAGGTGTTAATAGCAAAGAAGTGCAACACCGAAAATTAATGCATTCAACATTCTACTACCCGATTGCAAAGCCACAATACCGCAACCCTTTCTCAGCGCAGTCGGGTAGATGTGTTGTAAATCTCATAAAACTCATGGGCCTTCGCGCAGTTAAATGATATTAAATCTAAAATGCAAATGTTACAGCGTCGATACTGAGTCGCTCTTTTGTAAGTAACAAGGAGATTGGCCGTAGATGAACGCTCTCTGGATGGGTTAGTCTTTTTGAAATTGGAATTCTCTTTTCCTGAGAATCCATCATCTACTCACAAAGAGTATTTTTGAAGCTTGCTATCCTTCTCCCGCAAAAAAGGAATTTTACAAACATAGGTACATTTTATGTTCTCTTTACAGTTTTACTCGCCAACCAACCAAGCCAACCACCAACCCAAGCCAGCCAGCCAGCCTCACTACCAAGTTTAAGGCGAGGTCGCTGCAGCTTGAGCTCTGTAGAGCAATTCTGTAAAAATCTCACGGAGAAAACTTAGGTGAAGTGAGCTTGAAGTGACGTAATTCCACCTGATGCTTGAGATTAACACTGTTGACAGCTCACTTGACGCTCAGTTCACCTAAGTTTTCACGGTGAGATGGTTACAGAATAGCACTGCTGGTGGCCCAGTGGTAACAGCCGCGACTTACGAGCTGTAGGTCGTAGGTTAGAACTAAAACAGGCGTTTTACTTTGTGTAAATTATGTCATTACATTCTTGACCATCTTTTCCTTCACCGTTTTGAGAGCAGTGCTCAAAACGTTGAAGGAAAACATCGTCAAGAAACCTGAAAAATGTCCTAGAACAGTGGTTCCCAAAGTTCACTGGACCGTGACCCACGTAACAAAAATGTCAAAATTCGGGTCTCACCTCTTGGCAATCATTGAAAAAAAAAAAAAAAAAAAAACAATGTGGCATAACTATATGAATGAAGGACTATACAAATAATAAAAATAAAAAAAACATTCAGGTACAATTGATTTCAACACTTAATTAAATACAAGGAGTGAGTGTTATTTCAATGAGAAGGATGTATTTGTTTAAATTTTTTGTCACTATAGTTTTAGCATCAACTTCAATTTTAGTTACTTTTAATCGCAATGAGTTTGATATGTCCTATTTATTTCGGTATTTAGTTATAATATTGATCATAGCTGAAAATATTTTTTTCAAGGCCCACCCAATATTCGCTCGCGAACCACCAGTGGGTCGCGACTTATAGTTTGGGAAATACTGTCCTAGAAACAAAAATTCGAAGACATGTGACATTTATTAACCCGCACTGGGCCCGCGTGGTAGATTACAGCCCACTCCCTCTCACCGAGAGGAGGCCTGAGTCCCAGCTGCGGGAACATTATAGGCCGAGTATACTATGCCATGCTATGAGTTCGCTGCAATAATCACAAAGAGCCACCATAAAGTCCTTCCAAAGACCACTTCCATTGCACCATACCTCCGAGAATTGCATTTATTCCTTGTGCACACGGTAGAACTAATCAGCTAATGCATCTATACTTACTGCGGATCGGACCTCCATTTGCAGGGTTTCGGGAACCATTTCATTGCGCCCGAGTTTGGTTTCAGTCGCATTTGACAAATCTATGTTTGACGGTACGAGAGGACGGACATTTTCTAGGATTCGTTTTGAATGAAGTGCAGCGGATATTTTTTTGGTGGCATCCATTTCTTGATGAGTATGTGATGTGACTGAATGAATGGGTGAGGTATCGGCGGAAGGCACCTTTTCATTCAACAGTTTTCGGGTAAGTTCATTTTGGTTCAAAAATAAAAAATAATCATTTAATTCAGGCCATACAACCCATATTACATAATTCACAATACACTACAACAGAATAGAATAAAATGATAATGCAATAAAAAAAAAAATATAAACGAATGAGTGGGTATAAATTATAAAGGTTATTTATACAGAATTAAAATTAAAATAAAATATCAAATGCAATTAAAATACACAAACGAGTAGATACAATTAAGGGTCACATAATAGAAATTAAAATTATTATTATTAGCTACTGAAAAACATTTCGTAGAATTTGGCTTTGACGAGCAACGGAACAAATCTTTACATAGTATACAATATAATAAAGTAGTAACGAAGAAATTTTGTTCGGTTATCTGGATGTATATTCCGGATTGATGCAAAAACAGCCGAACAGATTTTAATGAAATTTGGCACACAGATAGTTTGTAACCTGTATTAACACATAGGTTAATTTTAATCCCGGTATTACGTTCCCGTGGGATATTTCCCGACATTCTCGCGGGCGAAACTGCGGGCAAAAGCTAATATAATACTATAAAAAGAAAATTTGTTAGTTTGTATTTAAGGGGTAATCTTCGGAACTACTGATCCAGTGTTGAAAATTATTTATCTAATGGGAAGTTACATAATTGCCGAGTGTCATAGTGTATATTTAATTAATATTTATCTACTTGAAGGCGGCCATCTTGGTTGCAAGCAGCTCTTATGAAAATGAAATTTTCGAAAATCGAATATTCTTTTACTTATAATGTGCATACAAATAAATAAAATAGTGTTTGTTTGTAATGTCAAAATAACAGCTTTTTACTAAATGCCAATGAAATGATACGGTAGGTATTAAAAAAAAACAAAAAAAAATGTGTCTTTCTGTCTGTCTGTCTGCTTGTTACGGCTAGTGTCCGAAACGGCTGGACCGATTTTGACGGGACTTTTACTGGCAGATAGCTGATGTTATAAGGAGTAAGTCAGGCTACTTTTATTTCAGAAAAAGCCACATGGGTAAAGCCGCGGGCAGCAGCTAGTTTTAAATAAATAAACTTTTCCAGCGTAAAGAAAAATGTCTTTTAAAGCCAAGGTTATTCTTAGACCAAGCAGTTTAATGCCGAGGAAATACTCGTAACAAGAAAATTAGCAGTGCACAAGTTTAATGGCACTTGTAACGATCTTACGGGAAACGGATGTCCGCTGTCGATGCCTCTAGACGTTATAGGTTATGAAATTGATCGAACTGCGCCTTTTGAGGAAGCGGTAGATGGGGGGAACAGTTCATGGGACTGAGTTTTATAAGTAAATAAATAAACATGACACAATACACATGCCTTTCCTCCCTATATTAGGCTCAATCGTACATGGATTGAGATATTACGGGTTTCTGGTAAAACTAAACAAGTATTTGTCAGCTTGAAAGTGTACAGTATACCTTGTGCATACTACTGATTGATATACCTAATTTGAAGTAAGCAGGTTAATCCTCAGAAAAAAATCGCAGTCATAAGGACTGTCTACAGAAGTGAAAACACAAAACTTTGGAATAACTGTTCTTTTATACATATAGCTCATGGAAAGTGTTCGGTGACAATGATGCGAGTTCCATGATTTTTGATCACCCAAAAAGTGCTCAACGTGCCTAAAGAAGATTTTACTTCTAAAATTAAAAGATGGTTTACCTTTGATGAACATTTTCTCAATTAAACCAAGTGACTATATCATTGGATTTCCTTTTCTTAATTTCTTCAAGCAAGCATTTGTACTGACATTTCCGCAACATCCTTACCTTCTGCATCATGTATAGTAGACCCACTCACCTCACACTTATAAAGTAAGTGTTACTTAGCTCGATTGAGTCGTCCCACACACGTTATTACGTGCACCTGCTAATGGCCATTTTATTGAGCCCTGTGCCCCTGCTCACCCGCTTATCCTGATGATAGCGATCAATAATGGACGCACGTATCTTTGATTAACAGCTTTTAATGTATTGCTTTCTGTTTTATTGGCTTTCAGGATATTTACTTTATTGGTTCCGCAGTTCGGCTGAAAATATAGTCAACTTCACATTTATACACAACTTATAATAAAGTAAGTAAAAATACACAGTTACATAACTAACCGATAAAAAAACTAAAACTTACCATATATAACTTCCTTCTCACTCAAAATGATGAAAATACTGAAAATATACTAAAAAAGTGTAAAATAAAAAATATTATAGGCAGTCTTTGGGGACTGCCGATAGAAGTGAAAACTAATTTAAGTAACTTGAAAGCGTTCGGTGACGATGACGCGAGTTCCATGATTTTTTTTCACCCAAAAAGTACACATATATACACAGTATACATATAGCTCATGGAAAGCGTTCGGTGACGATGTCGCGAGTTCCATGATTTTTGCTCACCCAAAAAGTGCTCAACGCGCCTAAAGAAGTTTCCACTTCAATAAAACCGCTCAGGCCTATTCACACACGCAAATACACAATATGTGCACACACACGCACGATACTAATTAATCATTCATATCATTGTAATACTTACAGTAATACTTTTGCACCGCACCACACTTGTAGTAGCAGCTCGGTCACGGTAACGGAAGTAAAAGTAATTGGTTCTTGTAGCACAGGAATCCTCCTAGTGTAAGCCCAGTTGCACATGTTTAGCCACTAGCTTATAATTATTGTAAATAGGCTTCTTCGTCTTGAACAAATAAATATTATTATTTAGGTATTTAGAAGAAGTCTGAAGATGCTTGATACCTACCTATCATACCGTTACAAATATTACCAGTTAATCATAGGAAGAGTTACTCGTAACGTCTTTTCAGTAGCATTCAGCAGTTGGCAATCTAAAGTTGCTTTAAACAAAACCAGCCTTCGTCTGTTCGAAAAGGTGAAATGTGGAAAAAAGAAGCCGTTTCAGAAAGACCAAAACTAATCGCTGTCTTCGTAAAACCTTAGAATTTATTCTGTCCCCCTTTAACTAATCCTGTACAAACAAAAAAATCTTGCGCAGCACTTATAAAAGCGTAACAACAATCCTAAACACACGTCTTTCTTTTTATTTGTCGAACAATAAAAAGAGACAAAAGCTCACGCGAGCGACAAACGGGAGCGAAAGTACTAGGCTCGCAGCGACACACGGATATGTTTAACAATTCAACTGGCCGCCTTTGTGCGCCATCACGGCTTGTTGTTTGCTTTCAATTAGACAGTACGACTGCGCGGCATCCATGATTCCCTAGTACCTCTGTGAATTTTGGTTTCGATTAATGGAGGACAAAGCGATCAAGCTGATGCATTGTTAAAGCGGAAATTAAACTGAAATAGGTACATAAAAAATTAACATCAAATTGAAGAAAAGGAGACCTTTCCCCCTTTTTTATATGTATACTTTTAGCACAGTCCATATTAAAGACACACTGGCGCTATATCGCGGGCGCGACAAGGGTCGCACTGCCTGTCGCGCCCGCGATATCGCACCGGTCTGTGCGAGCCTTTATATTGTACTTGTAGGTACATGTGATTATTATTATTTTAAGACTGCTTTTAAATTATGTAAATATTAGTTTGCAAATTGAAAAAATTGAAAAAAAAAAAGAGAAGAGAAGCTTTAAAATAATTTTTGTTCCACGGCATTTAGCGTCTTTCGCAAGCTTGGATGTTTTTATATAACGTTGTTTCATTTTTATTTGTCAGTGAGTGGATCGTCCGAGTGCATTGTTTTTCGGTGGCCAAGAGAATCTTTGTTGTATACCCAAAGTCTCTAATTCAGATAATTTATGTAAACAAAGTAATGTCAAGAAATGTCACTGTCATAATGGCAGGACAGTGGTGCAAATTTTTTCATCAATCATTTTTTTTATTCGATAAAATTAAAGTGAATTAATTATAAAAACTATGCAAACAACACACCGTTGCTAAACAATGTTTTTTGTAGTGTGTCGGAGACACAGTATATGATAGTCATAATCAGCCCTTTTAAGCCCAGTGCTAGTCGTAGGCGTCCCAAAATCGATTTCCAATCGAAACAGATTACAGCCGTTTTCGTCCAAAATGTGGCTAGATATGCTACTTACAATATGAATCTATTTATGTGAGTTGTAATATTAGTGTTGTTGAAGATGTAAAAAATTTGAAAATGTTTGGATCTCCTGCATTGTTACCAGTATCATAAAATATTTTATACCAGAAAACCTCCTTTTATTAATAACTTTGTTTAAAACCGAAAATTTATAAAAAATATTACGGTATGATTACTTTTTAATTATCATTTCTTAAAATCAGTACTTAAAAGAAAATAGAACCTATTTTTCCCAATTTTATGTGAATTACCATTACGAAGATATTTTTTTGTTATGTTATCCCCTTTGTTTACATAAATTATCTGAATTTGAGACTTTGGGTTTAGTTAGTTTTTTTTTTTAAACATCGTTATGCCTACATCGATCACTTATTTGTTTGTGTAAATGCCATCAGTACCTACATCCATTCAATGACTGGACATTGTATGGACGTTTCACTCGGCTGAAGTTATACATTGAAAGAAGATTTTCTTGTTGATCGTTCTTAGGTAGGTATGTATTCGTACGTTTGTTGCCGGAGTCCGCTTTGTGCGCCAATAGCCGCTTGATGTTAGCTTTCAATTAAACGGCGGAATTGCGTCGCATCCATGGTTTGGTATGGTACTCGTGAATTTTGGTTCTAATTGGAGCAAAGCGATCAATGATGAATCGAAAGATGAGGAGTTTGAATTACCATGAAATTCTCCGGTAGGAGTAAAAAAATAAATAACGTAAAGTAATGTTTATGCTGTCATTGGTAACAAAGCAATGAAATTGATGTTCTATCAAATCAATTAAGTACATAGTTTCAAGGCTGGGTAGCCATGCCTTTTCAGGATTACTCATAACTGCAAATAGTAACGATTGAAGGCTCGTACAGACTCGCGCGATATCGCGGCCGCGACAGGCACCGACAAAGGAATTGTGCTACTAGTGTCGCGTCGCGGCCGCGATATCGCACTAGTTTGTACGAGCCTTGACTCGTTGATGTCGGACTTTTATGACATTCTTGGAAATAGAATGTCATAAAAATTGTTGATAATCACACCATTTCCATTCACCTCCTTCAAACATCTATTCTACCAGTAATACATTAACATTCACACAGAATAAAAACTGTCCCTGATGTCATATCTACTTTCACAGGACATAGGAGTAACTTTTAATTGCGTTGGACGTTAGTAGACGTCAAAGCGAACGAGCTTGCCATCCCTTGGGCAAAGACGAGTAGCTTAAACGTCTATAGACGAACCGATGTTTTTTGGAAAAGTTAGGTACATGCTACATGCTGTAACTGTTTTTATTGGTCAGTCAAGGGAATAGTACATAGTTATGTCCTTGAGTGCTTTGTGCACGTGGTTTGAGGTTGTAATGTGGATATTGCTAGGTTAATGTGGAACTGTTAGAAGTCAATCCAGTCAGTATTATTCTGTTTTCAAGCATTGATTTGCGGTGTCTATGCTTCAATACCTTTTTCATTTCTCATACTTGGAAAGTACGCCTGAAGTTACCTGATCAGAGGGATGAAAACAGTACTTTACGACCCTGGGAAACGATTTTCCCTGCTGACAAATAATGTAAAAACTATGCAAGCCATGTCTCAACTTTTTATTAAGCCACTCGTTAAACCGCAGCGAAAAATTGAAATAAAAAAATATTATCAAAAATTTTGTAACATGACTTTATACCTACAATTTACTTTTCACTGAATTATTATTTAATTTACATAGATTTGAGCTAAATATTTACCATCATGAAAAATATGTATAAAGGTGATGCTTGTGTGATTTGTTTGGATTTGTATATATTTGTATTTGTGTATATTTTGATTTGATATTATGTATATTTTACTGTAATGCATATTTGTTACGACCCTTGTGTTCAGTCGGTAGTTCTGTGTCTGTTAAAAATCAATTATTATTGTATCAGACATTCTCCGTACTTAAATTAACAATAAAATTAAATAGACCAAACTGCGTTATTTCAAAACAGTTGTCAAGTAATGAATAACGATCGAGCAAAAACAAGACGTTCACCAAAGTGATTCTGTAAGCATCTCCTAATTGCAGCCTCAGGGCGAGCGGACCAATTTTAAGGCTGCTTGACCATTATAGCTCGGAAGCGAAGCGGTGCGTGATGGAGCTAGCTAAGAAAACATTGAACTAAAGAATTCCTGCGAATTAGGAATGCAACGGAGGCCATCTTAGTGAAGTCGGAGGTGCAGAGTGACCTCTGCTGATGCGGAGATTAACGACCTGCGTTAAGAGGCCTATCACAAAATGGCATTCGCCAGCTAGCCGACGATTATGTAGCAATTTGGCAATTGTAATTACGTTTATTTTAATTTTTATATATTTTTTAATATGAAATTTAATTTCTTATGAACTAACGGTTATTCTTGTATAAATACGTAATAATATTGATATAGTAAGGAGTGATTTTAGCAGTTTTATAGTTTTGAACGGGATTTTTTAATTTTGAATTTTATATTTCATACATATTTAAAAATTCTGAGGCCACTATGAACTAAACCACAATTTAAGAGATATTATTATATATATTTCATTTCTTTTGCTTCTACAATAGTTCAATCCACGAGCTCGAAAAAATGCCATCGCGTATTTTATGAAAAACTTGCTTTGGAATTTTGGCATTATATAAACACATAAGAAAAAATTGGGAAAAGGTGGCCGCAATAACTCTCCACCACTTAATAAGTAAAAGTTGTCGAAGTCTTTTAGAATAAGAACACCAAAGTTGGCCATTTAACGCAAAAATTACAGTCGAAATGTAATAGGCCTCTTAATCTCCGCATTTGGAGGCGGAGGTGGACAGATAAAGAAAAACAGTTTAATGAAAAGTAATAAAGAAAAAAATCTACCTATTGGTAATCAAAATTAAGAAGAGGCAAACTATATTTCACGAAAAACACAGTTTTTCGGTTTTGCCAGCTTCTAGACAATTTCTTGGTGGTTCAAAAACGGGCTCCACTAAATGGTTACTCACTTGGTGAACACTAAACTAGGCGGCGCGGCGGCGCACTATGGAAAATGGTAGAACAAGCGCATATCAAAAATGCTTTTTACGAATATCATAATTTGGCTAATATGGCTATTTTATTAGGTTCTCTAATAGTCAAATTATAATATTCATTAGGATTTTTTCACTTAATACGCGAAATAATATTTTTTTTTCATAGATAGAAATACATAGAAGACAGAAGTGCCAAACTCAAGTCTTTGCGTATACATGTTTCAATACCATATTGTGAAAAAAATACTTGGTACAGATATGCAGTATTATACATTTTTAGAAAGGTTATTTTATGATTTTTGCGATACAGCTTAATGATTTTAAAAGTAAAGAAAAATATTTCAGTAATTACTTAAAAAGTGACATACCTTATTTTTCACTCATATTTTTTTTCGTCGAAGGTTTTCAGTGTTACCCACGTTTGCCCAAGCGCTACTTTTTGTGTTGACTAGTAGTCTAACTATTCATAAATAGAATGCAAAAAAAAATCAGCTGCGGATATTTGCGGTTTTAGAAGATATGAGAAAAAAACTGATAAAAGTCAGAACCCGAAAATTGGTATCTTTTGCGGTTTACCACTGACACCATTCATATGAACAATATGGAACTTTTTGGATATTTTCTTAATTATTTCGTGATAACAAAGGGACCTTATCAAATTTGCACTCAGTTTGCGTGGGAAATTACAAGATAATAATGATGTAGGTACCAATTCGATATTGTAAAATGAGTACATCAGTGTAACTTCAAGTGAAGCAAATCTCATCTACGCCTATTATTTCTGCAGATTGTGAAGTGTTAAAATGTCTTCCTTCAGCTGTACCAAACGAGACTTCATAATCCCCTATATCGAGGGTGGCAAGACCATGGAATCATTATCCAAAGTTTTAGTGGAAAAGCTCAATGTTTCTGAAAACAACTTGTGTTTTATAATTAGTGATATACAAAGGCACATTCTTCCTATTTTCAACAAGCGCTGGGCCCTGGCATCTCGGAAAAAAGAAACATTTTTACAGAAGAATTGTACTTGGTTGGACTCAAGGTATTCGTTAAATTTATCGGATTCTGAACAATATTCTACGCCATCAACATCTGGCCAACGAAGAAGAGCATGCGTGGCTTATGGAGACTCCTCAGAATCTACCAAGAAGAGGAAAAACACTCTTCTACTCCAAGAATATGGCTTGGAGCATATAAAAAACGCCTATGTGCAGGGGCTACGGGCTTTACGTGAGTACACACAAGCTCATCTTGTCGAAGAATTAAGAACCGCTGACACTCAAAAGAAATTAGATATCTCAAGTAAGTGGAACGACTCAGACCAGATGAAGATTCTTTCCGATACGGAAGCATTGAGTACTTTTATAGATTTGGATCTAACAAAAGCACAATAAATGTACCTGAAAAACTTAACCAACGAACGAAAGTGTTGTATATTCCCGCCTTACTACAAAATACAAGAAATAAAAAGATCCTGTTATCCACCATCTTCTACAATCGAAATCACGAATACTTATGATAAAGTGATTAATATCCAAGATTTATTGGATCATACTGCTGCTAGAATTTTAAAAATCGATTCTGTTTTCCAAAAACAACATAGAACATTGATCCTTTATTGTAAATGGGGATGTGATGGTTCATCTGGTCAAAGCCAATACAAGCAAATACTTGCAGAAGAGTCGGAAACAATTTCAACTGCCAATTTGTTCATCACTTCATTAGTCCCCATCGGATTAGTTGATGTGCAATCGGGATCCGTTGTTTGGCAAAATCCGGTACCTTCATCTGTCCGTTTTTGCAGACCCATTTCTATTGAGTTTTGTAAGGAAACTCCAGAAAAATCCAAGGCAGTTGTCGATGATATTAAAAAACAAATTAGGGCTGCACAAGCATCACTTATAAACAAAGATGGTGTTGTAGTAAATGTGAAGCATGAACTATTTCTAACGATGATCGATGGAAAGGTGGCTCAGGTCCTTACAGATACTCCATCTGGTTCCACATGCACGATATGTGGGGCTACTCCACGGCTAATGAATGACCTATCGAAAGTAACTGCCAGACCTGAAAACGAAAACGCCTACCAATACGGATTGTCCACCTTACACGCCTGGATTCGCTGCATGGAAATGATATTGCATATTTCCTATAATCTTTCGTTTAAGACTTGGTCTGCTTCAACTGAGGAAAATAAGAGATTAAAAAAAGAAAAGAAAGAACTTGTTCAAAAACGTTTCAGGGAGGAGTTGGGATTAATCGTCGACAAACCTCGGCAAGTTAGCGGGAATACGAACGATGGCAATACCGCATGAAGATTTTTCTATAATAGCACTTGCTCATCGGAAATAACAGGTGTAGATGAGGCATTAATTAAACGCCTATACATTATCTTGCAAGTTCTTTCTTCTGGAATGATGATCAACCTTGAAAAATTTGGGGAATATGCAATAGAAACTGCAAGAATCTATGTAAGTAATTACGATTGGTATTATATGGCATCCTCCGTTCATAAAATACTCATACACGGGGAAAACGTTATCAAACATTTTGCGGTGCTTCCTATTGGACAGCTATCGGAAGACGCACAAGAGTATCGCAACAAAGACTACAGAAACATACGACTTCATCATGCCAGAAAATTTTCCCGATCTGCTAGAAATGAAGATGTCTTTAAAACGCTTTTAACACGTCAGATCCATATATAACAAGTTTGAGAAAACCGTACGTAAGAAATGTGAAAGAACTTGAAGAAGAGGCACTAAAAGGCACCTGAAAGTGAACCCACATTTACTGACCCTGATCCTGAAGTGGTATAAGTTAAAAATAATATTTATGTTTAGTTATTACTTATATTTGTACCTAGCTACATCATTTCCTGAAGCCAGAGTATAGGATGTACCTATTAGTAATATGATTTTAATTTAGTAAATTGTTTTCATATATATATATTTTGTTTACTTTGCTTGTTGTAATTAACCATGGTTTAATCTTTTTAGTCATTTTATACTTGTATTCCACTTGAAATAAATTTTTAACTATTTTTTTCGTGATTTTTTCCCATTTCTTTCATTCTGTGCAAAAAAACATACATAGATATACAAGAAAACACTATAAACTATACATCATTCGAATCTCCAAACCTTACTGCATATTTGTGCCAAATTTCATCACGATACGACAAAAATTCATGAAGTTACAGATTTTTGATCCGATACCGACCTATATTTTCCATAGTGCGGCGGCGGTGACATGGGAGAAAAAACTTGAAACTTTGGGTTATATCTCCACTACATTAAAGATGTTTTGGTTAGTTTTGGATCAGATTATATTTATTACACCTTTGTTTAACTACGTTAACCCTCGAAATACCTGGTAGGGTCTGACAGACCCACCTAGGCACGTAAACTGTTGTATTTCTTTCAAATTTTAATTGTTGTGGAAGAAAGTTTTTTAGATTATGAAATTGACGACTGACATAACATCAGGTCTATATGTTTTGCGGAGGGTGTATCGTATTGGTATTTGTGGAGGGAAGGCAGAGGAGTGTACTATACGCCTCTGCTTATGCCTGATGAAGTAAGTGACGAGGCTTCATTATATTATTACTAACCACTTTCAACAACCATTTCTTTCAAGAATCTCTGTTTTGATATGTATTTTATGTTGCAACAAATTTCGATCTAAAGAAAAGCGGCACATTCCTCTAGATCGTATTTTGTTGCGGTAGAAAATTCTAGACATAGTTACCGAGGTTCCTTATTGAGCCGTTTTTCATAATTCCTTCTCAGTCAAAATTAATAATATTTATTAAAGGAGTGGACCGTTGAGCGCCGTCTTAATGTTTTGCTAGCTCCTCACCGCTCTGCCTTTCTCCGCTTCAATGTAGACGCAGCCTATAGCGTCAAAAATACAGATCTCTCAGTACCTACTTGAGGCATTAAGATGTTTGTAAATGAGTTTATGCTTGTTTACGTGGAGTTAACAGTTGATTTTGAAGTGGAAATATTGTAATACTCTCTGCCAGCATCTTGGACCATCTTTACATACCATGCCCTAGAATGAAATAACTGTTTCTAAATATTTTTATTGCCTCTACAATTCAACATTTAACTCACATTTCTACGTCATCTTTCAAAAATAAAACAAGTGACGCTCGCGCTTGTCGACTTTTTTTTTGTATAAATAGCTTCCTGTACATTGTAAATTGAGGGGAAATAAATTGACAATGGGAGAATGTTTTAAAAAGTTTCTCCGTAATGTATTGTTGGACCACCTACTGCGTAATTATCAAGTTTTCAGGCTTCCTTTGTCTGAATTTACTAAGAAATGTTTTGATAGAATTGTATTTTTTGCGGCTTTTTATTGTCACGTTAATAGATGAGTTGAAAATAGAATAATATAAGGTTGTATTTTGATTTAATCATTAAAAAAAAGAGTAAATTAAATAGGTTAAGTAATAGGTTAAAAGCGACGATGTACTCTTTTACGAGGTTTCCTTTACTGAGTTTTTGTAAAACGTTTCATTTTAATTTTAGTAGTGGAAAAGAGTACCTGTTATGGACCATGACAACACTGAAAACTAATTTAAACCACAAGAACTACCAAAAGAGGCAAATAAATATAATACCTGAACGAAAACCAAAACGATAGAC
Source organism: Dryobota labecula (assembly GCA_947523025.1). Classification (NCBI taxonomy): domain Eukaryota; kingdom Metazoa; phylum Arthropoda; class Insecta; order Lepidoptera; family Noctuidae; genus Dryobota; species Dryobota labecula. The sequence continues at coordinate 3,021,030 of OX383287.1, forward strand.
GACCAACTCTTTTAAACCAGAAGAAAATTTAAAAAGATCAAAAACATTACGACCATTAAGCTATTGCATAGCTTCTATCGCGGGCCTTGAGCGCGGGGACCGAATCCAGAAATTCCGTAACGAAAAAACCTCACGCTCCCCACTCCGACGGGCACGGAGGTGTGGCTTGAAGGCCGTGCATCGTCTAACGTCGTTTCAGTTCGGCAGTCTTCGACACGGCGTTGTGTGCGTGCGATTAGACGTATTGTACGACTCTACGAAACTCTGTGGTGGATTTACCGCGCAACGCAACGCCATCTAGTAATCGCAGGTAGAACTAACTAAATAGAGGTGACATTGGCGTGGCTTGTGATTCGTAATCGAGACAAGCGTTGCTCTGTTGGTGGTCTCAGTTGTGTTTTGTTGTCGGTTTTATCCACTAGATGGCAGGCATCGTAATTCAAAAGTTTTTGAAAGGTTGTTGAGGTATGTGAGCAATTTATTTATAAATCAATAATTTTACTCGTGTTTATGATTCTCCTAGCTAGAATTAACATTAAACATTAACGTTCTTCATAGCTTATAAAAACCACTTTTAAACGGTTCTCCAAAGTTCTGGGCCGATTATGGATTGACTTTACTTTCTTATCGGTCACCACGCTCAAAAAGTGTAACTTGAATTAATATCAAAGAAAAAGAAATACTGCATAAATAAAATAAATAAATAATTATAATTGCATAAGTTGATACAAAATGCTATGCAATAGCTTTACCGCGGCACTCCCCGAGTGCCACACGTCTTTTTTTTTTAAATTACTGATTGGGCCTGCTCTTGATCTCGATCTCGCCTGATGGAAAGCGATGCTTGTGCTATGCACCTTTGCTGTTGATTCTAAGTGTTACACTACATAGATGTCATAGCAGCCGCACGGGTCGATCGATCAGGTTAAGCTACGCTTGCTGCGGTTGGTCCGTGGATGGGTTTTTCCATGAGGAATGTCTCAGTAACAGCCCGGAGTTTCGAAGTTGGCGGTGTGATACCCCCGTGCCTCGGTGCGCACGTTAAGCTGTTGGTCCTGCGCCTGATCTCTCAAACTCAAATCATTTATTTCAATTAAACCATTTACAGGCACTTTTGAATTGATAAGGAGTCGGTCAGTAAGAAAAATGAAGCTACATGACCATTCCAAAGCGTAGTAAGTACCTATGGAGAAGAACGGGCAAGAAACTCCATGGACACTCTTTTAAATTAAATTATTACAAAAATATTAGTTACATCTATAATGTTGAATTTATAACTAAATGTGAGAACGATGTAAAATAAAAAAATAAAAACTTAAATGTTAAACGCGTCTAGAGTAGGTACAATAAACAGAAACAAAAAAAAAAACGAATAATTTTTTTTTTTAATTAAAATAAGCCGTGGCAGCTAAGAGATGACTAGTTCCAACTGACGGCGCCCGTTTACGAACATGACGCATGGATTAGCACCATTCAGATCAACCATTTTGAAGGGAGCTAAATGATCCAACACACGCGCTACCGTCAGCGAGACGCCGCCGCCGCCGCGCCGGTCACACACACACTCTCCGTCCCATCGGACTATGAGAGTGAGGGAAGAGTGAGTGCACCTGTGTCTGCGCAAACACTTGTGCACTATAATATCTCCCGCATCCAGAGGATTCCTGCGGTCTTCACAAGGTGATCGGTGCATCTTGTTACCGGTCTATCGGCAGTGCTATTCTATAAAAAACTCTCCGTGAAAACAGGTGAAGTGAGCTGTCATTCCATTAATGCTAGGGATTGACACTGTGTACTGATGCTCACTTCACCTGAGATTTCACGGTGAGATTTTTACAGAATGGATCAGCTGTTCTACGAGAAATGTGCCCTGCCCTCAGAACCGGTCGAAGTGGCGGTGCTTGGGGGAGGCCTATGTCCAGCAGTGGACGTCTTTCGTCTGAAATGATGATGATGAAGTCAAAAAGTCAAAGTCAAAAGATGAGATGGCTAGTCTCCGTTGAAATTGGCCACCATGGCCAAAATTCAGTCTGGAAGACTATATATTATTTTACACAAGGATCTCCAAAACTGGAACAAACTTAGAGAGACGATAGCAAAAACAACGCTGTATCGCATTGTGAACGGTCCCACAAAAACTTCGGTAACTAAGTTTTTAATTGCTTTTTTAAGTAACGAGCCTTTCAGCCGCTGTGGCGCTTTGTTATCCAATTTAAACAAATTCTGTGGTACGCTGTAATTTGGGTCATTGTGTTGTGGACTTATTGATTTTAATGATGATCGGAGTTGATAAATGTGAAACTTTTTATTTAATTACAGTGAAGTTCATATAAAACCTACATTATAATGTAGTAACACCGTATGACCTGTATGCATAAAATAATATTATTATTTGATATGATTTGATTTTGAAAAACATTGTTTCTGGGTAAACAACAAGTTTCTAAACCGCCTCTGTGCTCCAGACCACCTGTATTATTATAAACATCTGGGAAGAACCCACATTTTAGACTTTTTGAAGAAAATTGATTCTCCATAATTCTCTGTATTATTTGTATACCTACTAGTACATAAGTATCTAGCTGTTCTATACATACAAAGAAATAAAGTTGAAGTGTCTGTTTGTAATACTCGTATCAAAATAACAGCGTTTTACTGAATGTATATGAAAGTATATACCTACGGTACTTATATCAAAAAACTATTTTATCTATGTGAATTTCTTTATTCCATAACTTTTAAATGCCTAAACAGATTTGGATGCATGGAATATCGTTAGAATCCTTACATCATCCCAAGTGAACTGGCAATATTTTTTTGTTGAAAAAAAAAAAAAAAAATACTGTATGGCGGCAGTAGGCTAAGGTCATTTTCAAATGTAAAAAAAATCTTCAAATATTACAATATGTTGATATATATTGTAATATTTGAAGTTTTTTTTTGTAAAATGTATGCCAATAAATTATACAATTATGATTAATTATATAATTTATTGGCATACATTTTACATTGGTAGGGTGTAGATGTAACAAAAAAAACACTTAACTTATTTTTAAGCAAGGCAGTCGTGTTTTTAGGGTACGTAGTCAACAAAAAACCCTTATAGTTTCGCCATGTCCGTCTGTCTGTTTGTCCGCGGCTTAGCTCAGAGACTCTTAGTACTATAAAGCTATAATTTGACAGGCTTGCTTTAGCATCGTCGTATAACTACAATCTTGCCCGAAGTTATGCAATCATGATATAGGCAAGATTCATAGAGCTCACTTTGACTTTACTTTGTTAAGTAAAGTACGTCTCATTATCAGAGTCTTTTCCCTACTATATTAGGGTCGGCTTCCAGTCTAACCAGATGTAGCTGAATACCAGTATTTCACATGGAGCGACTGCCTATCTGACCTCCATAATCTAGTTTTTTTAAGGTGCGTCCAGACTTGGCGAATGCGCCGCTCGCGAGCCGCTTGCGAACTGCACGCGCGTTGCTCGCGTGCGGTTACAGCCTACATTTGGTACGCTGCTCTACTGCAGCCCTAGCAAGGCGCGCGTCCAGCGCGCGCGCAGCTCGTGCGCACATACGCGTGAACTATGAGCCTCAGTTGTGAATTTGCCTCGCGCACCTCCTGCGCCGCTCGAGTACGGCGCGTAGCTTGCGCGCGAGCGGCCATATCCATTGGTAAGACTGGTTGTCAGACTTTTGGGCATCTGACTACCCGTTACGACCGTCAAAGATCTATGAATGACAGCCGGGACCAACAGCTTAACGCGCTTTCCAAAGCATGGAGGAGTCTCGGTATGTAATGGTTACCCATCCATGGACTGACCTCGGCAAGCGTAGCTTATACTAGATCGACCCACGCGGCTGTCGTCTCATACGAATATAATAGCAAAGTCAAAGACAATTACACTCATACATAATCAGCATAATTATAATGTTCCCACTGCTGGGGTACAGGCCTCCTCTCTGTGTGAGGAAGTGGGCCATAATTCACCACGCGGGCGCAGTGCGGGTCGGTTATTTGTTCAACTAACTAAACTGGTTAAATAAATTAACCAACCCGCACTGGGGCCGCGTACCACACGTAGCACGCACGCGCCGCACGTTGCAATGGGCGTCGAACCCGGAAGCGGAACGGCTGGAACGCAACGTGTCACATGCGCCGGTGGCGGCCATTTTTTTCTCTCTCTTCCCTTCTCTGACTGGCACGATGGACGAAGTGCGCTAAAAACTCACTTGCTTAGTAATTCTAAAATTAACTATGTAATTCTGTATAACACGTCAAAGTATTAAACCTATTAACTGTTCGGCCCGAGTATTATTGAAGTTGATCACCCCCAACACACTTAATTACAGATTGCGTTGGATAACTGGTCATCCAACGCAATATGTAATTAAGTTAAAATAACTACATTAAAGATATTTTTACAAAATCAGGTAAAACCTGTATCGACGCACATTTCCGTCCTGCCCCGGCGTGTAGCATGAAATATAAATAGAGCGGGCCTGATTCAACGAGCCCTGGCCATGCGTTATTCACGACCCGCTTCCTATACTTTTGATTTTTTGATAGCATTCCCATGTACCGTACTTTCTTATTTGTTTGCACTTACTTGCAAATGTGTTTTTAGAAAGTTTTTGGAACATTTTTGGCAGTGAAGGGTTCTAAATTGTATTGACGAAGTGGAACTGTGTTCGTGATAGAAATATAATATTTTAAAGATTTATTTGGTTTTTCCGTTACATCCGGTTAGACTGGAAGTCCTAGCCCTTGATGGGAAAAGGGTAGGCAGATGATTGCTCAAATCGCCAAATTCCTTGCTTTTTAGGGTTCCGTACATAAAAAAGAAAAAAAAAAAATGGAACCCTTATGGCTTATAAGATCACTCGTGTGTCTGTCTGTCCGTCTGTCAGAGCCGCTTTGCTCCAGGTATTAAGTACAAATATCAATTTCTGTGACCCAAACACAACGTGTTACGTTAATAAATGAATTTTGAATATGGGGGTCTCTCTAAAGAGAGAAATAACAAACTAAAAATAAAAATAAATCCACACTGTGCCGTGTGACATTTCAAATAAAAGAGCTTACTGTGAGGGTTACAAGAATATTTTTTCTATAATTTTAAAATAATTTTTTTTAAACTTATTTAGGAAAATAGATGAAAATTTGCCATTCTGCTACTGACCTGAAATTTTGAACAAATACTGAAATTAGTTCTATATTTATAGATTACAGGGCCTCAAGTCTGCTATTACAATAGTGTCAGAATGGTCTCGCCATTGTGAGTATTTGACAGTGTTTGTATGGCAAATCTGTCAAAAACTCACAATGAAGAGACCATTCTGACACTATTGTAATAGCAGACTTGAGGCCCAGGAAAACCTATAAGAAGTCTATGGTCTTAAAATAACATGGTAAATCTTCCAATATTGTACGTACAAACTTACATTTGCAGTTGGAATGTATCGGAGAAAATGTTTTTCAAGTACAATGTTACTCATTTTAACTAGGACATCTCAGAGTTGACCTTTAGAGATCGTGACTCCTTAACCGGACTTTCCTGTGGTTGCCTTAAGCTCCTAAACACTTAAAGCCTCCAGCAAGGGCATAAAACTTATAAACTAAACGACTGCGCGCTAAGGGCACCCCCTGTGGGGTACGAACCTCGGCATAGGGCAGAATCGCAGGGAGGACAGCAAGGGACAGGTGGTGGCTGGATCAGTTCAGGGTTATGATTATTATAGGGGAATTTAAAGCTACACGTTCAGCTACGGCGCGGGCTGGCGCTTCGTCGAGCAAGGGTCGGGGAGGAGTTTGTTATTGGGATAAATTCATAGGGCATTTTTCATTGTGCGTTGTTCGACATGCACTTGGCCGGTTTTTAGGTATATTCTTTCATAACAGTTGACCTCATCTCTTTCTCCTATCCTTATCCCAATTTATTTGGGGTCAGCGCAACATGTCTTTTTCTTCCATACTACTCTAGTTTGCTTAAATGTTATTATTTTAGTCAATAAATACTTAATTTCGTGAAGCGTTTCTAGTTTGATGCACAAGTGCTTGAAAAGATAGCCGAGAACGACTGAATTTTATTTATGAATTGTTTTTGTTGTGTCATAAAGAGAATTTTATTCATAGAATAGAATTCTCTAATGAGATTTTTAGAAGTTCCTCCAAATATAGTTTGGAGTAACTTGAAAAAATATTTCTTCATCTAATTATATGTAGGCAGATCTATACTAATATAATAATATTACGTATTTACAATGTTATCCTCGGTATAAAGCCACCTAGGTACTTACGACACAAATAAACGCATAAAAGATAAACATCATAGGTTTCTAGATCAAAAAGATTACATGGTTGTGTAATTAGAGAAATTTGGCAATCAATTGATTTGTGCGGCTTTGAACCGAGCGGAGGTTGTACGAGTACCTACTTGTTTTCGGGTTTAGATGTAATTGTACATGCTACTTTGTTGTAATGTGGAATGACATTATGGAAATAGGGCATTACGTGTGTATTGGCGCTACGTTTTGGTAGAGAGCTATTGGTGCCGATTCCCTTGTTCACAAATTAAACTAAATTTAAGTTCAGTGCATCTTTTTCTTTCTATTTCATTAAGAAAAGGACAGAAGATACATTTTAGTTTACTGTCAAATTAATCAAAAAATGTGTGTTTAAACAGTCACTAATCAATTTATACTTAAGGCGAGAGCGCACGGGTAGCCGGTAGTATCATTTTTCTTACGTTATTTGCAATTTGCAGGTCAGTATCAAGTTGTTTGTTGATCTGAATATAATTCGCGACCGTAACAAATCAAAATGTTAATATCACGTAAGATCATTAGAATGATAAGGAAAAACTTTGCAAGGAAATAAAGCTATTTTATTTATTTATTAATTTTATAACAAATCTGTGTTTACAGAATTATAATCATTAAAATCATCAATACAACTCTCTAATTTAATGTTACCCTATTGAATGATTATACTATGAAATCTTGACATTTGAGGATTAAACAAACTTAAAGAGTTGTATACTGATTCAAATGATTATAATTCTGTAAATACATATTTCTTACGGTCAAGAATCACACAATTTAGTCAACATGCACCCAGACAATAAGCTGCAAATTGTAAAAATCGTAAGAAAATTTGAATTTCACGGGTTACATTAGCGCTGCCTCCTTAACTTTAAGCAATGTTTATAAATAAAGAGGCTAGCGTTAAGGGCTTTATTTAAATACTGCGACTTCTAAAAAGTCGTTCATTGCCCTTTAAAAGTCCTGTTGAACTTCGTCAAATAAATAAAGCATAAAACTGAATAAATTGTGAAATAAAAGTCGAACTAAAAAATAACGAATCGCTCAAAAAGATTGTATAAAAACATTATCGTGATTTCGTTTCATAAAATTATAAGTTTTTCAATATTCTGGTTTCTTTTAAGTCGTAAAAGTGAACGTTGGGTTATTAAATGCAAATATTGCAATACTGAGGGTAATAAAAGATTGATTACCTATTGCTCGGAGCTGGAGCAATCCATTTTCCTTAGGTAACTTTAAAATTATATATAGAACCTTAATCTTGGCAGATTTGCATAAAAAACGATGTGGGTACCTACTCAATATGCATTGTAGGATGGTCTATATTATAAGGTACTAGCGATGCGCCTCGGCTTTGCACGGCTGCAATTTTCATATGAAGACTGTAATAATTCTGTTTACGACACGTTCTACACAAGTTCTGAGCTGGAACCGAACAAAAAGTAGGTACTAAGCTTGCATGAATTCAAGATAGTACCTATTTCATTAGTATTACTAAATTTATAAAGGGACTTTATGTTAGTAGAATACACAAATATAAACTTTAAGAAATCAATGTCACAATGGGCAGCCGTTTCCCTAATAGCGATAAATAGTTCAGTTTCAGATTACTCCTAGCAAAAAGTATACTTATGTCCGTAACTGAATGTTGTAAGCAGAGTCCAAAAGACAGCAAATGCGTGTACAAACTACGTGTTAAAATACACGTGCCATCCAACAAACTAAACTATTTCCTCTAGGGGTAGAGCAGAACTAAAAGCAGCATTGACACGATCTGGCACCACGTGCTGCCGTTATGCGTTAAAGGCAGGTTCATACGAATCTAGTTCGGTGACGCTAGTTGTACAGACTTGCCTGCGCTGGCCTTGCCGGTGTTGTTAACATAAGGTCAGTCTTTTATACATTTTTCTTGTGATGTACGCACGTACATCTCAATTAAAAAAGAATTCCGACAAATCAACCTGTTAAAAGAAATGATTAAAAAACTTAAATGCGTTATTACTAGAGAAGTTGAAAAACCACAAAAATCAAAAACATGTGCACTTTAAGGGGATGCGTCAGCGAATAGCCCGATGTGTTTACACGGGTCTTACCGCTGCCGCTGGAGATGAGAGACCTGAGCGAAGGTCACTGGCTAGAAAAAAATACGGACGCTCTATTCATACCACCAGTGCTGGCCTGGCAAGAAAAATGGTTTACACGGGGCCAATACCAAGCGAGCACTGCCTGCCAGCCAGTCTAACTGGCGGCGAGCTCTGGCTTTGTGTTAACCTGCCTTATAACCCGACAGTTTAAGTTCGTGTTAACTTGTCCGGACAAGTTTGGCTGTGACAGGTTGTTGTCCCTTGCCTGTCTCATAGATAAATGTGTTCAATGCGCAGATAGAGAATTGTTTAGATTCACTATCAGCGTATACCTCATGAAAATACAATAGTTTTTGAAAATTGTACCGTGACTGCCGTTTAGTTGGGCCCCAGTTGTAGTTTAACAACTTAGGTCAGATAAATAGTTTCATACGCGAAGGAGATAGAGAAAATATATTTCTGTCTCGTTTACTCTTACTATTGGATCTAATGTGCTCTTGTCTCATTATTGTTTTATTTTTTGACTTGTTTGTTGCTACACTTTGTCTACGGTTGAATGTAATTTCATTTGTATTTAGAAAACTTAAATACTGTATGATGTATGCTGTCATGTGCATGAACGAAACAAAAACAGACCGCTACGTGCAACGATCCTTGCATACCTCATGCAAGGATCGTTGCACGTAGCGTTCTGTTCTGTCAGTCCCTATGGGAAAATGCGTGCAGTTTTGTGTGTTTATAAATCAATTCTAAAGACAAAGCAATTTAAATAATGTAAGATAAAATGTCAGTGAATTCTTAACTAAAAGAAGTAAGAGAAAAATGTTACTTGAAAGTTAAACTAAAGAAAGCCTACTTGTTAATTTATTCAGTGGCCTTTACTAAATGTGTCTCCAAAGGTTTAATCCCATATTACCTTTCATACTCTTAGAATTATTCGAACGAAAACCAAGGAATCACAAATAGCTAGAATCAAATAATACCTATTGATAGCCCAAGTTTCAAATAAATTCCTTGTTCCTGCGGCTCCGAAATGCATGTAGCTTTCCGATGTAGAATCTAGATTTAGAACATTCTATTTCCAAACATTTCTGGCAATATGAATAAATTCCATTTTCTAAAAAGAAAAGCGCACCTTGTACAAGAATCACAGACAAGAATGCTCTGCTTTTTTAATCGTATCGTAGATATAAAATTGCTATGTGCCTGTATTTTTCTTTTTATACCTTTATACGTCGGAAATATCGGTTGTATGGGACCTCTTTGAATATGACTCTCTACTTTCTTTGTGAGTTATATCTTTCTATTGTAGTCGGTACATTTGCATGGCAAGATACTTTTATTGTTCGCTTTTCAACGGATTGCTATCAGTACATAATGCACCATCTTAGGTCGTACCTCGGAGTTATTGCGGTCCTGCCAGTCTTTTAGTTTCGTTCATAATGTTTTTTTGATATTGTAGACGTTATTTGTGGGTAGCTTGTATTTATTTATTTTTATGCTCGTTTACTAACGATTTTACTGAGTTTTTCAAGACGGTTTTGGGTATAAAACATTATTCAGTCAGACATTCTATTTTATCTGATCAAACCTAGCAAATAATTAGTTATGGTACTGAGGAGGTCGTTGGTCTCTTAGAAGTCTTTTTGAGTAAGAGGCTTTTGTCATTTAGTCGACTGATAAGGTTTAGACGATCTATTCTAAATATGTATATCCCAATACGGTGCTCGGGCTGTCCTATTTGCGGATACGACCATTGAGTCTAACAGTTCAGTCGACGATGTTTACATCGTTTTCTTCTTCTGCTTAATTAAGAGAGCTATTGGTATTTATTTCTGCAGTGGGTTTATTTTTATTTGAAATAAGAGAATCTAAAGGTTATGTATAGCGTAAAGTACTTATCTAAGAATAAGTGTTTGTGTCGCTCGCTACTGCTCCAATCATCACAATATCACAGCATTTTGGAACTTTCATCGCTCATAAACTGCTGATTCGCAACCTAATTTGACTATATGAATTTGATTTAAATCTTTGCTTGTGTAACCCACGTACGTTGAACCAACTATTGTTAAATATTTCCCTCGTTTAAAATATTATATCATCCAAACAGACTCCAGAAGTACTCCACCCTTACACACATCTACCAGGTACGTCAGTACAAAGACGATTGTTGACGTTCGATTACCGACCACACAGGCCTTCGCCGGCCACCGTGCATAATTCAGACCACAATTGTTCCCTCCCCAGTTTATTCACTCGTTTTAAGGCTTTACCTGTTTGTGGCCGATGGCTTTTTGAATAAAAGAAATGGTGCTTACATGAGATAGTTCCTTTATCGTGTATTGTGATAGCCTAGAGGTGAGAATGGTTATTTTAGTGTGCTGTACGACGTTCTTGTACAAGACATGATATTAGGTTCCTACAGAACAAACAAAGTACAGTAAAGTAGTAATGATTTTGGGTTATGTTTGTGTTTTATTATTTTATTTCACATAAACCTACATGGGCACTTATGAAACATCAGAAGCTAGGTGCACGGTTCCAAATAAAAGGAAAAGAATCGGAAAGAAACTCTACGGTTACTCTTTTAAAAATAATTGGTTTTTACTATATTTTCAAATATTTAATGGTGTTAATAGGTATGGATTTACCGTTGTGGTGCCGGACGTAAAGAATAACACCACCCCATTTCCTCCCGTGGGTGTCGTAAAAGGTGACTAAGGGACTTACTAGAGAATGGGCAGCAGCGTTCAGCATTCTTTATGCATTTTTAACACTATACTGCGATCGCAAACCCGCCTGCCAAGCGTGGCGATTAGGGCGAATTCCCCCCCTTTTAGGGCAGGCCTATGTCCGGCGGTGGAGGTCTTTCGGCTGAAATGATGATGATGATGATGGTATGGGAGGAAGGTTGCCTTTCAACAATTACCAGGTACTTAACAAAATAGAAAATGGTCAACGAACCTACAATCTACTAGGCCTACAACGTTCGTTCAATCATCATTAGAGATCGGATATTCGGATGCATATTCACCTAAAGTTGAGATGTTGGGTAATATGGAATGCGCTTTTGTATCGAAAAAATTCCGCGGTTCTGGCATCTACAAATTTAGGTTTCTGATATATGTTTCTGGTATATTTACTTACTTTCAAATGTTGGTAAAAATCCCAATTTTAAATAAATATGCATCAGATTAGTTATGCAATCCAAGAATCCCGAGTTTTTTTTTAATATATAATTTTTAGAAGTCACATACTACACACTCGACTAGTTATGCATTTCCGTTGTTCCTGACGACACGGGATTTTTTTACAATAAAATATTTTAGAAAGCCGCTTCCATACTTTCATAGCTCAAAATTAACTTTAGGTAAATATGCATCCGATTATCGGATCTCTAATCATAATTCAATGATTGTGTATCGCGTGGATCCACGTTCACGTTCATATGAAGGCTTTTAAAGGGCTAATTTTGTTAGAAGAGCTCTTTGAGTCAAACGGGTTCGTCCGGGTAAGATACTACCACCATGCCTATTGTATTGTATAACGGGCTGGTATCCGCAACTCTACGTTCAAGCAGGTATTTTGCGTACGGGTCACCATGCCTAAGTCTGGTTGCACCTATGATTACTTTAAGAGGCTACCGAGCGCACAGTGGCGCCCTCATCGTTTCGGTGATTTCTTTTATTTTAGAATGAAAATGCAGAAAATAAGCTCGTCAAGTTGTGCTTCATAAGACTATACGTTATTATTACTACAAACAGTAGTTTTAAATTGTTATGTTTTATTGTAATCATTAAAACGGAGCTAAGTGGCCACTATTTTCCGTTTTAATGATTACAATAAAACATAACAATTTAAAACTACTGTTTGTAGTAATAATAACGTATAGTCTTGTGAAGCACAACTTGACGAGCTTATTTTCTGCACTTTCATTCTAAAATAAAATAAATCACCGAAACGATGAGGGCGCCACAGTGCACGTATCATTAGGAATGTTTTTGTTTGTAGAAATTCTTCTTCTTTTACAATATTTGTAAACATGTGAGCACTATGTATCTATCCTATTATTAATTTATCTGTCATTGCTTCATTTCTAATTCTTTTTACCTGTTGTGGTATAGTAATTTTATTCTACTTACATCGTCTTCACATATAATTATATGATTAATGTATGCAAAATATTATAAACATTTTAAAAGAGTAAGTTACTGCCCAGCACAGTGGAGTTTCTTGCCCATTTTTCTCCATACCTTTTGGGAGGGGCAACTCGAATCAATTCAATTTTTTTTTTTTGTAAGTTTTGACGTTTATTGTGCCTTTTATGTGCCTATTTAAAATAAATGAATCTGAATTTGACTGCTTGCTGCTAGTTTAAAGGGTGTCCGTGTAATTTAGGACACATGAGACAATGCCTCGCAGATATCTACATGTTCGCCACGTCGGCGATCACTTATCGTCTGTGTGAACAAGTTACTCGTATCCAATAACATAAAATAAATAAAAATAAGAATTACAAGACTAGACAGCCCAGACAAACAGGACTCGTACAGGACTCTGTTTTTATTTTTTATTTTCTTAATGTATAATTTTATGTTTTATACTTTTATAAAGAAAAGAAAAGAAAGAAAGAACATACGTTTATCATTGTGTGTTTAGTTTAGTTTGTGATCTTCCTGTGCGAGTCACATTAAATACTTTTTCTTTCTAATTATTTATTTGTTGATAAATATATTATTATTAATATATATTTAAATAATATGGTGATCATACTTCTTATCTTATCTTGTTTTCATCTTACTAATAAATTATAATTGTGAACATTTGTGAGGATGGATGGATGTTTGTTACTCAATCACGACAAAACGGCAGAACGGATTTAGATGAAATTTGGCACACATTAATACATATGATGATTTTTATCCCGATATTCCCACGGCATCGAGACTTACGCAGGTGAAACCGCAGGGCGTAGCTAGTACACTATATAAACTTTATTCTATGATCAGATATTTAACATCTGTATTTGAACCCCAGCGCTCTTCCCCTGTTGTAGGCGACACATAGAAATTAGCTTTGTTTGACCGCTATACACATCTATAACACATTCGTATAGTTAGAATGTGAGCTCTCTTTATGGGTCGAGCGATTTTCAGCTGGCTTATGAGCTTTCTCAGAATTATATGGGCAGCGTGTGGACCGGATGCGATTGGATGATAGGTACTAATCGCCATATCATTTCTGAGAAGTCAAACACGTTTAAGAATTTGCTATAATAACAAGTAGTCCTTGTTGTTGATAAGGCTGATTAACTCTTTCATAAGGATAATGGAAGCATTTGTGCCAGAGCTATTTTATATCTAAGTTATCGAAGATGAGCTCTTCCCTTCCTTTTTTGTGCTTTTATATACTTGTATATAATATACATATTTTAGTGTTAGATTGTATTTAAGATTTCTCCTTTGTGGTCTTGGTAAAGAATAAAGAACTTCGTTAATTCGGAGGTTCAATAATGAAAAATTGACGATTTCTTAGTAAATATATGAAATAAGTTTTGAAAATGCTTTCATCCACACATCAACCATCAACCACTCAACCTAAATTATCACCAGCCCAATTCAACTACCAGGCTCACATAAACATTCAGCAGATCTTAAAAACTAAAAACATTCCATACTTAGAACAGTCGAATGGCGTTCAGCCAAGTCTGTGTCGCGGTTAGGAGCAACCATTCCAAACGGAATTCGGTACTCCATACATTATTACCATGTATCATGTCCCTGGCGAATTTATGGGAGCCAGCAGATAGAGCTGGCGTCTAAAGTCTAAGAATTAGAGTTATAGGTTGAAATATGATGGTGTTTTAAGAAATGGGTCTTTTAGTCCGATAGTTTTTGTTGGCCAAGATCACTGAACCATGTTTGATTTGATTTGTAACAACTTATCGAATCACATTATGGTTATAATTATAATAAATATTATATATTATTATAATTATACGAGTATATATATCAATCAATCTGCCTAGTCTTTTCTCAACTATGTTGGGGCCGGTTTCCAGTCTGACCAGATGTAGCTGAATACCAGTCTTTTACATGGAGCGACTGCCTATCGGGACTCCACAACCTAATTAGTGGGTGACACGATATCCCTTGGTAAGACTGGTTGTCAGACTTTCGGGCTTCTGACGACCCGTAACGATTGTCAAAAATCCACGAATGACAGCCGGGACCAACGGCTTAACGTGCTTTCCGAGGCACGGAGGAGTCTCGGTATGTAAAGATTGTGACCCATCCACGGACCAACCCCGGCAAGCGTAGCATAACCTGATGGATGGACCTGTGCAGCTGTTATTACTTAGCCACGAGATCCTCTTATATATATATGTATATAATAATAATAATTAAAATATGATGGTTTACTGTTTTGGTTTGTATTCCTACGTTCAAATGTTTTACTTTGCAATACTCCACCAATATAACGAGTTTTTTGTTTTGTAAAACAAAATCATTGCCTCCTTAGTCTAGTAGTCGCAAGCGCTACTGCTGAGCATGAGGTCCTGGGTTCGATTCCAAGTTCGGGCAAACTGTTATTGGGATTTTCTATCAGGAATTTCTCAGTAGTAGCCCGGAATCTGGATTAGTGCCCGGTTGATGGCAATGGGCTCGCCCCCTATTACATGAGACTTAAAGATAACTGGCGAAATGTGGGTGTACATGGTGAGGTACAGCTCTGCCTAACTATTCGGGGAATTATAGGCGTGATGTTATGTGTGTTTAGGTAAAATGATCGTATTCACGGGTTTCCAATTATACTAAATAATGGCATAATTGTACAGGCACATCAAGTTACCACAAACTGTCAAATTTTCTCATTCGATTTTGAACTTCACCATCGACATTTTAAGGTCGTCTGGAGAAATTTGACAGTATCGTATAACCTGATGTGCTGACCACCGTACACTAAGCGGATGTAACTTAGTCTGAATGTTGCTTTTTGCAATTAGCACAAACAAAAACGTAATTTCATAACAAACTAGATTTAATGTTTTTTTTATCGATCAATCAGCACAAGGCCCGCGCGTTATGAATTATGGCCCACTCCCTCTCACAGAGAGGAGCCCTGGTATGTATGTATTTAGGCTTATATGTAATTGTTTTTTTTTTTGCGATGCAGCTCGTGCCTTGCTTTCCTCCCCCAGCGACGCCCTAAGCCGAGGTCCGTACCCCTGCAGGGGGGGGGGGCCCTTAGCGTAGACGCTTAGTTTTAAGTTTTATGCCCTGGCTGGAGGCCTTAATTTATTGAGGCACCCACAGGAAAGTCCGGTTAAGCAGTAGACAACCTCCTAGGTTGAACTGAGAGAAGCTATTTATAAAAATAAAAATAAAAAGGTTTTTTAAATAAAATAATCATCAATATTATGAGTGTCCTGTTACCTAGGTATATCCCCGAGCGTGACAATTGTAAAGTTCCAACAAAAAGCATCAATATTCATTCCAATTGGTAGCCGTTTAATTTATTGTGGGTTAGTGTGACCACACGTCAGGGCCCGATATCGCGACGGTCCTATTCTTTTAAAACATCAAACGCAAGTAAAGTTTTTCATCAATTAATGGTTTACTTTGCTTGTACCAACTCGAAAAGCGTAGGTCACCTAATAAAAGCGAAAAAAAAAATACTATACTAATAATAAAGCTGAAGAGTTTGTTTTTTGTTTGTTTATTTAAACGTGCTTTTCTCTGGAACTATCAGTCGGATTTGGGAAATTATTTTTGTCTTTGATAGCCCAATTCTTAAGGAAGGTAATTTCGACGAAGGACGAAGTCGTGGGTAGAAGCTTGTCCCGACAATTATCCCAAAATCCCGACGGTTGAAACTTTGCCTGGATATTTTAATCTTCTCATCTGGCAACCCTACCTCCACCGCCATCTCTACTTGCCACCTGGTCTGGTATAGGTTAGCACCTTAGATTGGTGATTGGTCGTTCTAGAAATAATCTCTTAGTCTTAAGAACAAGCTTTGTATTATCCTCGAGAATGTTCTATTTCTAGCGTCGACAAACAGATACAAAAGTAGCATATTCTATTGTGGCACCACACAACTGCTATAGCTGGAGACTACACTGAGTGAATACTTAAACCAAATGGGGCTCAAATATTAACTCTCAGTTACCTCAAACCCAAGATACCCCAAACACAGCTTAATTTCAATTTCAGAAGTCTACCTTCTACCTAAAACAATTGTGATGAATCATAAAATCTGTTACCTCAATAAACCGGTGTTTAACTAAATATCTATTCTATGTTATCTATCTATCTATGTATACTAATATTATAAAGCTGAAGAGTTTGCTTGTTTGGTTGAACGCGCTAATAATCTCAGGAACTAGATACTGGTTCGAATAGAAAAATTATTTTAGTGTTGGATAGCCCATTTATCGAGGAAGGCTATAGGGTACATATATAACTTCACGCTATGATTCTTAGGAGCCAAGCGAAAAGAACAAAAGTCAGAAAGAACGCTAAGCGATAACGAAGTTATAGCGCGGGCGAGCGACGGGATACGACGCGATGGGTGGGCCGAAATTTCACGCGGTCGAAGTCGCGGGCAGAAGCTAGTACAATAATAAAGCTGAAGAGTTTGTTTGTTTGGTTGTTCGAACGCGCTTATCTCTGGAACTACGAGTCGGATTTGAAAAAATATTTTTGCATTTGATAACCCAATTCTTGTGGAATAAATATAAAATCACGTGGCGACCCCTAGGAGCCGAGAAAAAAGAAAAAAGTCAGAAAGAACGCTAAGCGAAAACGAAAGACTAGCGCAGGCGGGAGATGCATTGCGACGGGGTGGGACGGGGGTACAAAAAATTCAGGCGGACAAAGTCGCGGGCAGTAGCTAGTAGTAAATATGGTTCATAGAATTTTAGTGAAAGTTCTGCTTTGTACAGCGTTCTCCCTGTCACTCATACAGTGTGTGAGTCTCTCTCTTAAGTTCGATGTGTCATATTTTGCCCGGGTACTGTACTTCCGAACATAGCCGGTTCTAGGCTTATCCGTGTGTCCTAACGTTTGTATGAACCGTGTGCACCCGAGCGCCTATTCTGACACAACATTGTTGGATAATTGAAATTTTTTGAAAATTCTTTCGACGAGGCCTTAAATGAAGTTGGTTGTTGTTTTGGAAAATTCGACTGATGTTTTTTAGCTGTGTCAGATGGTCTATTTTTGGAAGCATATTATGTATACCTATACTAATAATTCCTCAAAGTGCGAGCGTCGTGTTGTTAAAGCATGATCTACGAACGGCCTACGAATATTCTCCGAGACGTGTACGAATAGTCTACGAGAATTTTTAAGCTTATTTCATGAACGATGAGGTTTCACTGTTTTCAGATTTGTATCTATTATATCGAGCTTTATGCCTAAAAAATAATTCCTTGAAATAAGAATTCCTTTAATTCCTGCAAAATTTGTAAATAACAATTCCACTGTCTACAACTGTAGGTACTTACACCAATCGTAGATGTTTCTGACATACCTGCAACAAAAATACCAAACCATTAACTAATGAAAACGATTACACAATCAGCAATAAATAACTCTATTCACTTTGCAGTTCCCAGAATACGCCCCCGCTACGCGCACTGCAATACGTCAGCGCTATGCATTTAATAAATCATGAAAATCGTCCGTCCGTCTGTCATCGTGCGCGGATGACAAATTGCGAAACTACCCGATGCCCCCCGAGCACCCGCGAGCGCCCCCGAACACCGCCGAACCCCCCCTGACATGCCACCCGATTGATGACCAGCACGTAATTGCATTGTTTAAATTTTTCATCTGTGTGTTGAATACTGTTAGAAATTTGTGGTTAAATGTAACGTTCAGGCAAAATGTCATGGGTTTTGTTTATTAATTAAATTTATCAGAGTAGGTACTAACAGGTTTCTGTTTGAAGTCATATTGTTTTGATACCGTTGGAGTATTCAATGTTGCTGATTTTTTAGATTTATTTGTTGGCAAAAGCTGATTTTGTTAATGCAATAGCCTAATTATGTTAATCTGTTAATAAATATTAAATCGCACTCATAAATCACAAGACAATGTAAATAATAAATTATGTAACCAATTTTTCAACGTCAATCCAATATAAATGATAAGCCAGGCATAATGATACGAAGTTGTCTAAAGAACATGATTATGTTTCATATTATGTATTTACATAATAAAACTTCATTATAGAATCAGATGTAGTGCTCGATGAATTATTTATAAATGTATTACGTTAAAGATTCGATAGTAACTGATGTGAAACTTAAGTGGCATTGGACAGGGCATTGCCAAGACATTGCTCGCAGAACAGATGGCCGATGGGGCCGAATGTTTCTAGAGTGGCGACTGTGTACCGGAAGACATAGCGTTGGAAGGCCTCCAACAAGGTGGACAGATGACCTTGTGAAGGCCGCAGGAATCCGCTCGATGCGGGAAACACAGAACCGGTCGAAGTGGCGGTGCTTGGGGGAGGCCTTTGTCAGGCAGTGGACGTCATTCGGCTGAAATAATGATGATGATGAGTAATTGATGTGAACTTGATAAATAGAGTGATTTTTTGTAAGTAATAGAGATCTTCGAACTTGGTATTTAAATAAATAAAAAATGTAATGGAGAATTCTTCGTCAAAGTACAAGTCAAATCATTTATTTCAAATAGGCATGTACTCGTAAAAGGCACTTTTGAACGTCAAAATTTACAAAATAATTGGATTGATTCTAGTTGGTTTCCAAAAGGTAGTTACGTGTCGAGAACAAAAATTTGTATATTTCAATTATATAATTACACTAGCGTTTGCCCCCGGCTTCGCCCGCGTGGATGTCGAAAAATATCCGACGGGAACGTACTACCGGGATTAAAAAATAACCTATAGGTTAATCCAGGTTATAAATTATCTGTGTGCCAAATATCATCCAAACCCGTTCATCCGTTTTTGTGCAAACCGGAACATACATACAAACAAACAGACCAAAATTCTAAAAACTATATTTTCGGCATCAGACTCGAATATTCAATGTAAGGTTTGACTTCGTTACTATTTTATTTTAATTATCTAGATAAAATAATTTATATTCTTTTTATCTAGATAATTATGTAACTTGCCGCGGTTGGTCTGTGGATGGGTGACCATCTTTACATACAGAGACCCGTCCGTGCCTCGGAAAGTACGTTAAGCTATTGGTCCCGGCTGTCATTCGTGGATCTTTGACAGTCGTTACGGGAAGTCAGAAGCCCAAAAGTCTGACAACCATTCTTACCAAGGGGTATCGTATTACCCAGTAACTGCGTGGTGGAGGTCAGATAGACAGGCGCTCCATGTAAAATACTGTAAAGTTGGAAACAGTACACGTGTACTTATATTATTTTAACTTAAATACAAAATTTTGCGAATGAACAACTTCAATACAAAACTTCATCCCCCTTTTCAGACCCTTGTGGCAGAAATTAAAAAAAAAAAAAAGTATTACGTTGTGTTAGTTTCCAATCATAAGCCGTAAGTGATTTTAACTTAAAAAATAAAGAACTTAAATAAAAACAAAATTTCATTCCCCTTTTCACCCCCTTAAGGGTTGAAATTCTAACAACACCGTTGCCTTAGCTTCCAAACATAAGCCTAGATAGTAAATTTAGTGACTTTTCAACTTCATCCCCCATTTTAACCCTTCGGGGGTGGAATTATCAAGAACGCTGAGACACGTATAAATTTATTTTCAGTCGTCAGCCTAAACAAAAAATTTGAAGATCCTAACTGACGGACTTCCATACAAATTTTGATCCCTCATTTTATCCCCTTAGGGGTGGAATTTCCAAAAATCCTTTCTTAGTGCACCCCTAGACCTCATAAGGAACCTACGTGCCAAATTTGTAATCTCTAGGTCCAGCGGTTTGGGCTGTGCGTTGATATATCAGTCAGTCAGTCAGGACTTTGAATTTTATATATATAGATAGATAGAAGATAGAAGATGTGAGGACGATGTACCTAGAATAAAATTAATATACCATAATAGGTAAAAACAGAGAGATCTTGGAGATCCAATCACAGAATTTGACTAAAGTAATTGCCGAAAAACTGTGCTTCAGTTTGTCAGATGAAATAAGAAGGAAAATACCAGATAAAAAAAAAATAGTTTCATTTTCGTACAATATGCAGCTGATAAAATAAAGAACATGTTTTTCATGGCATTACAGTGAAATGCAAGTGATTCACTGACGAAGTAACAATATATTCAATAGCATTTGCAAGTCTTAACAACTTGTACGCTTATCAAGATCTGCCAGACCTCTTTAGACATGGTAGCAATCTTAACTCGTTACGGAATAGAAGCACCGATTACATTCAGTCTGTGATTTCTCGTAGAGAAACAGCTTTATAACCTACAAAGAAATAGTTAGTCATTACAAAAAGTAGTTAGTTAGTGACCGTAGCGCACGTGTAAAACTCGTTCACACATAATATAAAGCCAGGAATACACATGCACAAGCTAGTCACTAACTTGCGCAAAAGTTAGTGAGTAGCTTGCATGCCATTGTGTCATAACACCTAATTGGTGATTGACATGCAACAAGTAGAGTCCGACATAAAAAAAAATTGGCTGCAAAAGGAAACGAAATTCGGCATGATTTGCATTTTCGGCCGAAAATGGAAAATGAAAAGGAAAAAACTGTTTTTTTTTTTGGTTTTTCGATAGGTTTCTTTTGCTAAAATTAAAATTAATGAAGTGTCAATCTTTTATTTATGATTTTAATTAACCGTTTCAACTTTAATCACACGAAACTTTGTAGTTTTCTCAAATACTTTTTATATGATCAAAGAATTATTAGTAATCAACAATCTGATATTATAAGCATTTTCAGCAATGTCTCAGTTATTTGGCTTTGACATGTTTCGACCACGACCGAAAATGAAAATTGCCGAGAACTAAAAACGAAAACAAAATTCGGACGGACTGCACATGTAAGCTACTTTCACACTATTGTGCAAGTTAATGGCATGTGTATTCCTGGCTTAATAATTATTTATTCTGAACCCATAATTACTTACACTCGTACATACAGTTTTAATGTAATTATTATCGTTGACCAACCAACAGTTGGTGTTGACAGAACGAATGTTAAGAGTAATCGTATGAAACCATTTACACTGTTCGGTTACTATGAAATCAGTTGATGAAGATAATTTAAATTATATCGGACATATTACCACGGTATTGTCGAAATAATGGTTATTAACTACTTTCATTATTTTTATAACAGCATATGGCGTTTCGCATAACGATATTAATAAAAATATATTCGCACTACAACGAGACTCAATAAATCTACGAATGACAGTTATAATACTCAGTTATTTAATCCGATTTTCTTAGTAATTTAATCCTAAAAGTGTGAACAACTAGTGATAATGTTATCTCAACTTCTGCAAATAACAAAGTTAAAAGTGTTATAAACTGGAGCGTAGATTGAAGCAAAACTGAGACTGTGTTGAGTTTTAGTGCATGAGAAATATTATGAACTATTAAAAAAATACTGTGAACAAACTGTCAGTTTATGTGATCAACAAAGAGAGCGTAAGACCAGTCCATTGTACCTAGCCCGCACCCATGTTATCAACATTCTGCTATATGACGAATCCTCTGATGTCTTCACGAGTACTGAGCTGAGATTCCTCAACACTGCTACTCTATACCTGGAGTCTATTGCCACTCTCAGTACAATATCCTTGGAGTAAATTAATAAAACTATATTTTGTTAGTAATTTTATTCCGATTTTAATCTAATTTTATCCGAATTCTGTCTAATTTTGTCTAATTTTATCTTATTTTATCTAATTTATCTGATTTTATCTAATTTTATCTAAGTTTATCTAGTTTTATCTAGTTTTTATGTCATTTAACCTAATTTTATGTGTCTATGTGTAATCATTAGTATTGACCAATAACTTATATGTGTGGTGCAAACTGTTAGTAGGTATAAGTTGGTTATTAATAAATAAAGTAAATAAATAATGGTTGTGAATATGTGAAGGATAACAAAAATTTAAAATTTAAAATCCACCGACATAAACAAAGATGTTTAAAAAGTAAAAATAATATGTGTTGGCCCTTTAAGTTTAATATAACTTTAGGTATTATTTTGGTCCAAGCGTCGTCGTTTCGGGGGACGGCTAATCAATTTACGAAATTAGTCAGTTTCAGTTTTCAGTCGGGGGTTAAAAAGGAATACTGCTATACTTAAGCATCTCTAAATTTGTGATTGCAGTTTACCTATCAAAGTTTAGTAATCTCAATAATGATCAGTCGCCTTAGACCATACTTATATCTGAGCTAATAATAATCTATACTAATAATATAAAGAGAGAGAGCGATTTTTGTGAGTTTGTGTGGATGTGGAGGGTAACCTTCGGAATCACAACTCCTATTTAAAAAAAAAAAAAAACACCATTTGAAAGGTACAGACGCCAGCAGGTCAAGCTACCCGAAACTGTCACATTTTCGCAATCAACCTTGAACCTTACACGGTAGTGATAAAGTTGAAAATCTATTAAAGAAATTTGACAGATTGAAGTAGCTTGATGTGCTGGCGTCTGTACATTATTCCAGATGGACATAGGCTACATAATTGTGTATTTAAAAAAATTGCAACCGTGCGAAGCCGGAGCGATTAGCTAGTAAAAGAAAAAAAAATGTAGAGACAAGATTTGATTTTTTGTATGTTTTTGTTACGCTTTCACACTAAAACGGCTGAACAGATTTCAATAAAATTTGGCACATGAGCAGACCATGACCGGAGTTAGGACATAAGATACTTTTTATCTCGATATTCCCACGGGATCGAGACTTACGCGGGTGAAACCGTGGGGCGCAGCTTGTATAATATACTTTGCTATACTCGTATGGTAGTACGTATGTGCCATGTATGTATGAGGGCATAGCAAGTAAGCCCCATATTAGCGATTGAAATCATGAGTCGTAAAGTTTCCGGAAACAATTCCTGTAATTTCACTGCACCTTTACCCTATAAACCGGAATACAGCAATGGTCCTTAATGGCAGTAATACATTATTTCTCTGAACGAACGCTTTTAAGCATCTCAATCTAAAACTAGGTTTTTTTTTGTGAATTGGTATTTAAAAAAAATGCTAAAGAAATGCTAAAAAAAATGCTTCATAGGTACCAACTTTTAGAGCCCACGAATATAATCAAAGACAAGTAATAATCGGACAAATTAAATTCACATATAAAAATAAAATGCGTAGTTTCGCACCGCCCGCCGCAGAAATTGGATGTCGCTTGCGAGCTGGGCGAGCATCGTTTCACCTCTTTTCGTACTTCGGTTACACACACCCCGAACTAAAGAGAAAAGCTACGTCAGCGATACAAACGATGCGATTGAAATATCCGAAGATGCCAGCGATACTATTCGTTCACCTCGCTTAGCATTTTTTTTTATCTAGGGCATCTCAGAGTTTAATCACGAGGGGTTGCTACTCTTTAACCGGACTTTCCTGTGGTTGCCTTAAGCTCCTAAAAACTTAATGTCTCCAGCCAGGGCATAAAAACTTATAAACTAAACGACTGCACGCTAAGGGCATTCCCTGTGGGGTACGAACCTCGGCTTAGGGCAGCGTCGGAGGGAGGGTGGCAAGGGACCGTCGGTGGCTGGATCAAATCAGAGTTATGATTATTATCCGGGGGATTTAAAGCTACAGGCTGCTCAGCTAAAGCGCGTGCAGGCGCTTCACTTACAAGCAAGGGTCGGGGGTGAAACGATGCTCGCTCGCTCGCTTTTATACTTCTTAACCTTTAAACGATAATGAAGCTCCGTCGTCTACGTCAAAATCATCCCTTATAATTATATATTTTCAAACCTTGAAACTTCACACCATATATTAAATCTTTGTGTATTTATCACAGTCTCAAGTTTTCAAATAAAAGCGTGTTACATTTTAACAGCAAGATAGAGAAAAAAAGAGTGTGGAGTTTCACCTGTCCCGGTGTCTGCATCTGTAATTAAATCTTGCGAGTTTCCCGGTTTCCGATTGAGCTGAAATTTTGCACGCATGTGTAAATCAACAGACAGGACATACACACATACACAGGACAGGACAGAACACAGGACAGGTGAAACTAAATAAAAGCTTGTATAAAATAGTTTACGTTTTGTTTTTCTTACATATATTCTGTGGATTTAATGGACAAAATTTATAAAGTTGGAGTAAGCTTCCAAATAATAACTCATTAACAGTTTGTCCACTCCACACCGACAACAAACTAAAATCGACAATCTTCCCATTACCTATACCTAACATTAATAGCCACCGAATATCATCGCAAAGACCTGAGTAGGCTCTCAAATTGCTCTCATATTTTGATTTTTTTATGGTGTACATAATAAAGAGTACTTTGTTCTATTCTATCCCAGACAAACAATTTCCTATCGCTTATCAATCTCTGTTTTTATAGAAAATATATTAGAATTAGATGTCCGATGTCCTAGATAGTTGGCTGGTCCCAATTACGATAATGTGTCACATATCGAGTGAATCGGAAAGCGATGTATCAAGTCGCCAGGGGTAGTAAATCAGCCGGTGAATATCGGCGTCGAGTAATACGTTGCCAAGTGTTGTGTTAAGCCGCGTTTTCACTACCCTATCGAGCGAACATTTTGTTCAGAGCAAATGTTTGCTGTTCTGCCGATGATCGCTCAAAACATAAAACATCTGTTGTCACTACAACGAGAAAAGGAATACTCGCTTGCCGTGACGTCGTTTTCATTGAAAGAATGAGCGAGCGAGCATTCGTTCGCCGAGTCCAACCGATCATCACTGAATAAACATGTTCGCTCGGTCAAGTGTTTTCATTTACCGCGCGAACAAACGGTTGCTCGCTCAGAACTGTTCAGAACGCCAAGTGAAAACGCAGCTTAACACTTTCCGGGATTCTAAGCGCCCATAGACGTCATAACAATAATAGCCAAAGTCAAACCATTTATAACAAATAGGCACATAAACGGCACTTTTGAACGTCAAAATTTACCAATAAATTGAACTGATTCTAGTTGCCCCTTCCAAAAGGCAGTTTCGTATGGAGAAAAATAAGCAAGAAACTCCATCGTTACTCTTTTAAATGTTTTACAATATTTTGTATACATTAAAATAATTACACTAGTAAATGTTAAGGCGATGGGTAAAAATAATAAAAAATGAAGTAAAACTTCTTTTGTGTCTCGTTCAGTGTCTTGTTGCGTTCGTTTTCAAGTTGTAGTGAAAACAGATGTTTACTGTTTCGAGCGAACGTCGCGCGTCGGCAGAACAGCAAACATTAGCTCTGAACAAACGTTCGCTCGGCAGGGTAGTGAAAACGTGGCTTCACTGAGTTATGTGGCCAATATATACGTATAAGTATACATACGAGAACTATCTGAACGTGTTTGGGAATAAGATAAGCTATCCATTTTCTCCTCTATTCTTTGCAGTGCGTTTTATCATCATGGTCATGATACATTGTCTGATTACTAAACATTTCTGCCAAAGTTGCGAGCCACTTGTACTCCCCGTCATTGTGATTTTTTTGTACTGAACCATACCTGGGAACCTTCTGGTTACGGAGATATTGAAGGTCAAATTCCAACTTTTTTGACGATGTTTTACGAAAACGAACACAAGTTTAAATGTTATAACTTCGGAGCGTTCATTAGTCGCGGGCTGGCAACGTCGCATTTCTACAGGTTTTTCGTGATTATTTTATAAAATTTAAATTAAAGTACATTTTTTTTTTCAGTCAAGCACTAGATCTTTGTGTTATATAATTATTTTTAACATTTACTTTACAATAAATAAAAATATTTAGTCGTAATACGGCAAATAGAAAATAAGTGTCAAATTAACAATTTTTTTGAGTAAATACCAAAAACACAAAAAAAAAAATCATAGTCATAATAATGAATCATCATATTTTTTTTAAATAGCATATAAATATATATCTTTAAAAATAAACTTAAGAAATGGCTTTTTGATAATGTATACTACACAATAAGTGAATTTTTAAATTATAATGATAGTTCAAAATTGATCTCACTAGCAATATAATAATATGATGTAATTTTAAAGATTTTTTTTACCACATGATCATAATAGTAACGATTGAAGTGTTTTTATTTACCTATAATTTTACTTTAAGGTATTTCTTGCATGCTGAAATAAGTAAGCAAAATAGGTATGCGAAACTATTTATATTTAAGACCTCTTGTGTACCATATTTTATGCAAAATAAAGATTTTACTTACTTTACTTTTACTTACATACATACTTATAAATGCCAAAGATCTAGTGCTTGGCTGAAAAAAATAGTAGGTACTTACTTTGATTTAAATTTAATCAAAACCAAAAATAAAATTCGTTTGCCATCGTCGGCATTAATTTTTGCTCAATGTTACTTAGATTGATGTACAAAATGCGTAGATGACAGCTTCGTGATGGACCTTTTTACACCCTTTTTTTCTACCTAATGGCAAACTGACAATACCTTTCAGAACAAGTACACCTTTAAGTAGCCTAGTTAGTGCTTTATTTTTATCGATTTTGGCCTGTTTCTTAGAACAATATCTCTTGTCAAATATCTTATTCATATACCGCCCGTCTGCTGACTACCAAATATGAAGAATGTTATGCAAAAATAGCAACGTTCACCAAATATGCAGCCAACACGATCTCTACGAGAGAAAACCGTGACAATGCATACATTCACACATTAAGCACACACACTTAATTTAAATGTAACTGCTCCCGCAACTTTATTTTATTTTTATTGGCAACTTTTCACTATTTTCGCACTAGTGACTGTAATAAATCCTGACTTTAATAGCCCATCCTGAGACAATTGTAAAATGCTACTATAATTTCCCAAAATTTTTGTGTTGGTAATACCTCGAAGGATGGTCATACTGGTCATGCTTTTTATGGTTCGGGTGTACACCATGGGCAAAATTGAATAGCTTTGAAACGGCATTGGTGGAAACTATAATTAAGTAAAAGAATCTAGAGCTCGGGGTTGTTTCTCGTAAAAGAGGTTAGAAAAAAAAAATGTTTAGCATAATTAACCTATAATGTTCCCACTGCTGGAAACCTGGCTATCTCTCTTTGAGAGGGAGTGGGCTGCAATCTTCGAATTTTTAATTTTTGGACATGCACCGGATTCCTCACAATCATTCCTTAACTGTTTTGAGAGCAGCGGTGATATAATTATTTATACAAAAGCGCCTGCCTGGGTTCGAACCCACTACCTACAACTCGTAAGTCGGGGCCAAAACCACTGGGCCACTACTGCTCTGATAAAGAAAGTTTGTGCATGTGCAATGAAAAATAAAGATATTTGGAACTGGAAAAAAATCACAGAGCGATTTTTATGTTGGCATTTTTTGTACTAATCGACTTTTATAACTTGTCACCTTGGTTTCAGGTGTTTATTCTTAAAAATTTAGCTAACCTGAAAACAACTCTTAATGCACATGTAGTAAGCAACTCGCAACAGTAGTAATATTTACATTTTCACCTCAGCAGCTCCGGCAGCGGCGTCGGTAATCAAACGCTAGACGTTCAGTCTACATCAGCTGCAAGTGTTGCTGCTCCATCCATCACACGAGGGCCTGAATAACAGCCGGGAATACACCTGACTGAGGAAAAATAAAGGAAAGACAGGTAATACACTGCATATATTCAGAACAAACATGCATGCATTTAAATAAACACACATTTAGGCCTGCTTGCACCACCGACATTAATCACGTTTAGCGCTAATCAAATCAAAATTTATTTAATCAGACAACAAAGATTCATAATACTAAATACCTTATAGTCAGTGTTAGTAAGTAATATAATTATTATTATTTGAGTTTGAAGCATTTTGCACAGAAGATGACCAAGAAAGGTACAAGTTTCTTAATTGGCCATCCTCTCCACAAAATGCCTCAAAATGGGAAAACAGAAACTCTCGGACACTGTTTTCAGAATGCTGTTGCTACTGGCCCGTGTTCTAATTACGAATGATGCGATTTTTTACTATATTGGTGCTAAACTTATAAAATTAAAACAAAATTAATAAAAACAATAAATACTACTTATTAATTAAAACATGGTTCTGTTTCTGATAGTCGTTTGAAGATGACTGAGACAGAATGATGTTTTAAATATGTTAAGCGTTGCAATTCATAGTGCAAGTGCGCTTTACAAACGCACATTTGATGACAATAGTCGGGATTGCATTATGCAATCATGCGGAAAGAAATGAAGCAATAAAGTATACTTTATCTTTTATCAATTTACTATCTTCTGCCCGCGACTTTGTCCGCGTGAAATTTCTTGTTTCCCCCGTTCCCCAATCCGTTCTCGAGATATCATCAAAAAACCCTTCTATACAAAATGTACCTATGATAAAATGAATTTTCTTAATATTCAGAATTTCGCATGTTTTTAATAGTTGTTCAGCTATTCGGGGCGGAGACAAATCCAACCAAACCAAGATCATAAAAATCGGTGCAGCCGTTCCCGAGGTATAAAATGGTGTAAATAACCCGACTTTGTTTTATACATACTTATACTAGCTTCTGCCCGCGACTTCGTCCGCGTGAAATTTCGGGCCACCCATCGCGTCGTATCCCGTCGCTCGCCCGCGCTATAACTTCGTTATCACTTAGCGTTCTTTCTGACTTTTGTTCTTGTCGCTTGGCTCCGAAGGATCTCATCATCATCATCATCATTTCAGCCGAAAGACGTCCACTGCTGGACATAGGCCTCCCCCAATTGGGGGGATTTGCCATAATCGCCACGCTTGGCAGGCGGGTTGGTGGTCGCAGTATGGTGTTAAAAATAAATAGAGAACGCTGCTGCCCATTCTCTAGTAAATCCCTTAGTCGCCTTTTACGACACCCACGGTAGGAAATGGGATGGAGCTATTCTTTACGTCCGGCACCACACGGAACTAAGAATCTAACGTGATGTTATATAGCCTTCCTCGATAAATGGGCTATCCAACACTAAAATATTTTTTCTATTCGAACCAGTACCTAGTTCCTGAGATTAGCGCGTTCAACCAAACAAACAAACTCTTCTTTATACTGTACTGTATAGCTTTATAATATAGCTGACCCGCGCAACTTCGTCTGCGTCACCTGAGAGAGAGAGTGGTTTAAGTAATGAATTTACTACTTATTTTGTTACGGAGTTATATTAAAAGTATAATATTTCCTAAGATGTTGATTGAAATCAAGTGATGTCAAGGATAATTTTGTTTACATTTAAATACTTATGATTAATAACATATTTATTTGGATAAGGATTAATATTATGTTGATAAAACTCCTTCGCAAATAATGCATTAATTTCGAAAAAAAAATATTACCATAAAAAAGGTTATAGTGAGTCAATCTTAAAAGATAGACATATGCTGTCGCGGACTTTTTTTTTGAACTTTTAAAGAGGAACAGTTCCATCTTACATGATATTTGCGTAACTTAAACCGTTTACGCAACGGAAGCTCTCAAAAAGGAATATTTTTTCCCGTTTTTGTAACATTTTTCATTTAAGTTTCGCTCCTATTGGTCGTAGCGTGATGTTATATAGCCTATAATATTCCTCAATAAATGGACTATCCAACACGAAAATATTTTTTAATTCCAACCAGTAGTTCCTGGGATAAGCGCGTTCAAACAAACAAACAAACTTTTCAGCTTTATATATTAGTATAGATTAAGATATTTAGATTTAGATGTGCACGCACGATCACGCACGATAGCCATGTGAAATATCATCTTACGTGTTAAAAAAATCAGTTAATAATTGACAAAGATGACATTCGAAAGCCGTCATGTGTTTAAAAAAAACTCGATGTGCCATATTAACGGCTAATTTCTAGATGCAACGTCACTATTCTTTCCCTTCCAGCGCTTAAAGCGATGTCTTCAACTCAGTACTCAGCACAACATTCCCCGCATTTCTTTCCCGTGAAGGATAGAAGACGTTACCGGAATGAGTTTCTCTAATTTCTCAACAACAAACCTCCTGTGTATCCTTTGCTGATCTCGGCACAATATTTCAGCGCTCACACCTAACATTTGTTACCGCGGCCGCCGTCTGACGCGCGTTCTGTTACTGGTGTTGTTACCCTCCTGTACATATGTGAGCCTGGTATTTTGAATTTACGTTTGTATGGAATTTTTGGCTTTTGATTGATGTTTATTAGTTGTTTGGAATGTAAATGACTAATTTAATTTATGTGGAAAAGGCATAATTTTATTGAAGTGAAAACTTCTTTAGCCGCGTTGAGCAATTTTTGGTAGGGGAAAAACTTATGGGTTCCCGTCACCGAAATGCGCGACTTGTTCATGACGTGTTGCGCTAGACTGTCAGTTATTCCAAAGCTTTGGGTTTTCACTTCTGTCGGCAGACCTTATTTTATACTTTAACTAGCTTTTGCCCATGGCTCCGCCCGCGTATTTGTCGGTTATCACCTAAAAAAGTAGCCTATGTTCTTCTTCATATCCCAGGCTATATATCTCTGCCAAATTTCATGACGATCGGTTCAGCGGTTTAGGCGTGAAAACGTAACATACAGACAGAGAGACAGACAGAGTTACTTTCACATTTATAATATTAGTATGGATGAAAATTATTATGTAGAGCCATCTATTAGCTGCAAATATTTTGGTTCTAGTCTGAATATTTGTGATTTTGTTTGAGATTGGATACACGATATGAGTCTTTAAAAGTGACTATGTCTTTCACATAAATAAAAATACGGAATTACGAAAATTAACAATTCCGAAAGTTGGTCAAAAAACCGTACTGTTAAAAAAACCGGCCAAGTGCGTCAGATCGGAACACGCACAACGAAGGGTTTTGTAGTTGGGATGGCTTTATCTCATGAACAAGCTTAAGAGGGCGCTGACCGGTCCACTAGCGCCACCCTTTAAAAAAAATATCTCGTGACTGAGAAGAAATTATGAAAAACGGCTCAATCAGGAACCTCGGTAAGTGTGTCTGGAATTTTCTAATACCTTTTATAAAGTTTCATATTGAGACAGGAAGCAACAAAATACGATCTAAAGAAAAGCGGCCACATTCCTCTAGATCGTATGATAGCCCTTTTTTGAGGAAGGTTATGGGCTATTTAACTATGACGAAAAAAAAAAAAACAGAAAGAACGCTAAGTGAAAACGAAGTATAATAGCGCGGGCGAGCGATGCGACGTAACGGGGTGGGACAGGGAACAAGAAATTTCACGGAGACGATGTCGCGGCCAGAAGCTAGTTTTTTTAAATGTTTGCCTCACACTAGGAATTTCTCCTGTATTATGGGTGCACTTACAATCATTTAATCTCACATACACAAACAGCCAGACCAGGAAAAACTACTTGTAGGAAAAATTTAAAATAAAGTAGCTGAAAAAGACATGAAACAAGCGGGTGGGTATTCAGTTAATCTTCTAGTAGGTAAATAATATTGGATTGTATAGGTACAATCACGGTCACGGACATCTGACTACTTTGAAAACAAACTCCCATGCACACGATGTTTACCGCCTCTTTTTGCAACGACCAATAAAAAATAAAAAATTGTTTAAATAAATTTCTCAGGCTCTGTTACATCCTGTGATCATTGTAACAGAGCCTGAGAAATTTATTATTAATTTATTTTATTTGGTCAGACATCTGTATGTCTGACCAACTTAGCTGGTTTTTTGACGTGATAACGTCTTATAAATCGATGAACGCCGGCTGCACGCACGAAAAGCATGACTCATTGTCACGTTCCGCCTGAGCGGAGTGTGCAAGCGAGAGCGCGGAACAAGCGATAGAGAGGCACGATCGGTCTAAGCGTTCGGATTGTGACGCAATGTTTTCTTATGACCTTATCACGTAAAATTATCGTCCGTAAACCGACTTAACAGACAACAAACTTTTAACAAGGGGCTCAGCATAAATCAGATGTTGCGATAATATGCTATTGGTTGATGTGCGTAGGTAAGCATTACTATAGCGGCCGAGCGCTGTAAGTAGTAATAGTCCAGATGTCCGTGACTGCGATAGTACTAGCTACCTCCCAAGTAACAAGTTTGGAGAACAATATTATTTATGATGTTAGGTTTATCTGTCACAGTCATATTGATTGAAAACGTGACTGGGTCTTACTAGAGCATGACTATTTGAATTTGTAGAATGTTTACTAGATTTTTTGTATTTTTATATTATATGTGTCTTCAAGGATTCCCACGAGACGCAAGAAAATGGTACCTATCCTATTTCGTGTACCGTTGAAGATGAGAAGTGGGAGTCGCGTATTTAATTTACTGATCCAACGCGCTTATTGGTACGAAGCACGTCATTATAAAAAGTAACGGCTCTGATTAAAAAGGGTTTGTTAAGAATTTAAGGGTTGTTCAAGTCTTATGTAACCATTAACAGGTCACATATCCAGACTTCGTGTAGCTACTGAGAATTTCCCAATAACACTGCCCAACCCGGGACCAAACGCAAAGCAGCCGCGTTTGTAACCACTTGACCAACACTCATAGTCAGCCTATAATTTTCCCACTGCTGGGACATAGGCCCAATTCATCATCATCATCATCATCATTTCAGCCGAAAGACGTCCACTGCTGGACATAAGCCTCTCCCAATTGGGGGAGTTTGCCATAATCGCCACGCTTGGCAGGCAGGTTGGCGATCGCAGTATGGTGTTAAAAATGCAAAGAGAACGCTGCTGCCCATCCTCTAGTAAGTCCCTTAGTCGCCTTTTACGACACCCACGGGACCAAATGGGGTGGTGCTATATTCTTTACGTCCAGCACCACACGGTGCCGGCCCAATTGCTGGGCTGTAATCTACCACGCCCAGTGCCTGTTAGTATAGATGTCACATGTCTTCGAATTTTTGGTTCTAAGACATGCCGGTTTCCTCACAATGTCTTCCCTCACCGTTTTGAGAGTAGTGTTGATGAAATTATTTACACGAAGTAAAGCGCCCGCTTGGGTTTGAAATTTGAATAAAGATGCCTCTCTTCTTCTTCTTCGCTTCGCTCTTGACAAAGCGGTCGTGGTCACAATGAGTTTTGTCCAATCGCAGGTGTTGTCGTAACTCGCCTCACGATCTCCCTCCATCTGGTTATGTCAGATGACAGTCTGGCGCATTCACTAACAAAGCCTCCAACCGCGGATTTAATTTGACCGGTCTACCTAATCGGTGACCTCCCGCGTGCCTTTATTACTATTATTTACTTTACTACATCTATAGGCATCTTTCTTCGATCATTTCAGCCGAAAGACGTCCAATGCTAGACATTGGCCTCCCCCAAAAGGGGGGAGGGTTTCTTATAATCGCCACGCTAGGCAGGCGGGTTGGCGATCGCAGTATGGTGTTAAAAATGCATGGAGAACGCTGTTGCCCATTCCCTAGTAAGTCCCTTAGTCGCCATTTTTTTTTTTTTTTTTTTACGACACCCACGGGAAGAAATAGGGTGGTGCTATTCTTTACGTCCGAAATCACACGGCACAATAAATTACATACCGTAACAACTAAATTAGCAACCCGTTTGATTTTCTCGACTCTAGGATTGTCTGATGGAGCAGGCCCAGCATGTTTCCAAGCATTCTTATCTTGGATATAATCCTCTAATTTGTAATATGCTTGTTTACAAAGAGTGTTTTTTAGGTTTTAATATGAGTTTTAAATTTTATTTCATTTAATTGTAATATATCAGAAGGTATTTTTTTTGTAACATTTAACACCCCATAAAAATAAAAATTTCCCCTCAGTTCCTTTTTGGTTCAAAGTAACTGAATCAGATTTTCAACAACCCAAGTTTGTAAAACTACAAGCACTAACGTAATTATAATCCAGCAAAATATCCGTTTAGCCTTGATCCCAGCAGAGGTCAATGTATGAGTAAATAATATATATTAGGTTGTATATTAGGCAACAATAAACAGAGTATATCCAGGGCCACGACGTGATCCGCGGAGTCCTACAGGCCCAAGGGATCGTGCACGTACTGACTAGACGGGCCGCTAAAATGACGCAACGAGACGAATAGGCTTTGAGCTGAAGTTTTGAGATGTTGGATGTTCTTGTTTTTATACGCAGCGTTTGTTTTTATACATAGAATACACAGGGACCTTATAACAGTTTTTTTGTGCATGGTGTATAAAAGGTTTAGTGTGGAAAGTAGTCGCTTAAATACATTAGTAGATACGTCTGCTTATAAATAGAAACTTGCCACAAAAATTTGGTGTGTAAGTAATAATAATAATAATAATAACCCCACCGCCGTATCTCGACGTTGACGTCGTGGTGGGGCTTGCGCGCTCCGAACTCTAGGTCTGTGCCGGTAGAGTTTACTTTACCGGAACATGTCTAGGGTGAGGAGCCAGACCAAGAGAGATACAGAAACCCGCAGGGCAGTATGTGGCGAGCTGTTGGGCAGTTGCGACCCCACGGACCCTATCTCCCGGGAGAAGTCATGTTCCTCATCTCTGGCTTGCCTTTATTGGCCGGCTGGAGTGAACACTGACGAGGAACTGAGCTCCCACCTCATTCTTGCCTTTATTGGCTGGCTTGAGTGGAGATTCCCAAGAGCAAACGTGCTCGGAGGAAGGAAGTATTCCAGTAAGTGCTTGTAGGGATCTTGACCATCTTCCGGGCTCTGGGATTGCTCTCCACTCCTCGAGCACCTCAGGACATGTTGCCCCCTTGTCGCTACGTCACTATGTGCTAGCGACCGTTTTCGGGGGCCCATTATTGAGTGTGCAAGTCACCCCCTGCCATTTTATCCGTGTATAATAAAACATTGATCAGGCAGGGGCTATAGTCCTTCCATAGTTTTAGGTAACCAGTCCATTTTAACCACCCAAACCCATAGTCCAATATCTTTATTTCCATATCCTGTAATAGTCCTACACCAACCGGGGGTTGTCCTTGGGTGCACTTGCATAATGCGTACAGGGATAATCGTCGGTTGGTGCCTCATTTAATTAAAAAGTTTCTAACGGGCCTCTGCGAGTTGGCTTCGGCCCCTAGTACGCCTTCCAAAGGTCCGGGACCCCAGGGTATCGAGATATGTAAACACATAAAAATAAAATAATAATAATAATTGACTTGGCTCGCGAGGTTGTCGACATATGGGATGTGGACTCAGCAATCATTGTGCCGATAGTCGTTTCAGAGAATGGCTTAATTGCCAAGAGCCTCGACCAACACCTAAAGAGCTCTCGTTGGGCAGCTCTCGTTGGGAGCCTTGATTCAGATCAGAAAGCGGTACTTCTGGACACGGCTCGCCTTGTTAGGAGGTTCCTCTCTCTGGAGCCCTGACCGCCGGTAACTTGGACCCTGTTCCTGATACCGGTGGGCTACTATTTTTTATATTTTTAAATGTTTTTATATTTTTTATATTCTAATATTTAAAAATATAATTTATATGTACATTTATTTTAATAAAGGAAATAATAATAATAATAATAATAATATATACATTTACTAGTTTTTGCTCGCGGCTCCGCCCGCTTTGATGTCGATTATCGCGTAAAAAAGTAGCCTATGTCCGTTTCCATATCCCAGGCTACATCTCTGCCAAATTTCATGACGATCGGTTCAGCGGTTTAAGCGTGAAAACGTAACATACAGACAGACAGACAGACAGACAGACAGAGTTACTTTCACATTTATAATATTAGTATGGATTAGTATGGATTGTACAAAGAAAAAAAAAAGCACAACATACGGTTAAACATACAAGCACAATGTACAAGTAGGTACAGAACTTTTTAATTTAGTATCGTATCAAACGCTTGTTCATTGTTTACGTTACAAATCTGTATATATAAAAATCTATTGCTGTTCGTTAGTGTAGGGAAGGTTTAAACGGTCAGAAAATATGAAAAAAAAAAAAAAAAAAAAAAAAAAAAACTATTGTTGACGGCTGGACCAATTTCGCTAATTATTTTTTATTTTATTATTTAGTTAAGTTATTATCAGGAGAAGGTTGGACGGTAGGTAGGGTAGGTAGGGTAGGTAGGGTAGGTGGGGTAGGGTAGGGTAGGGTAGGGTAGGGTAGGTAGGTAGGGTAGGGTAGGTAGGAAAGGGTAGGGTAGGGTAGGTAGGTAGGGTAGGGTAGGGTAGGGCAGGTAGGTAGGTAGGTAGGTAGGGTAGGGTAGGGTAGGTAGGTAGGGTATGGTAGGTTAGGTAGGTAGGGTAGGGTAGGGTGGGTAGGTAGGGTTGGATAGGGTAGGTAGATAGGTAGGGTAGGATAGAGTAGTGAAGTTTATACTATATTTCTTTTGCGCGTAGACAAACTGCCACAGTCAAATAGCTTTTGACAGAACGAAGTCTGTCGGGTCAGCTAGTATTCTATAATTATAAGTACATACATACTTCCCAGCCTCGTTGTTGTTCAGGGATATTATTTATCTAAATCATTGGCTATCATAATCCTTGCAGATACTCCATACGTCACCGCGACACTGCGCAACATTTTAGTCAAAGCAAAACTCCAGTAAATTCGCTTATAGCGTCACTAACAGCAAAACAACTCCAGGGACCTACGTGACATGAACAAATAAAAACTACTTGTTCAACTTTGATAGCAGGAAATTGTTTTAAGCAACGTTCAGAAGGAGATTTCGTAGGTGGACTGTCCCAGAACTCCCTGATGTAGGTAACTTTCAACCCCTGTGTTCTTGAACGGAAAATAAAATAAAGAGTTTGATGTTGACTCCCTGTTTGTTGTTTGTTTAAGTTGGTCTTTGGCGGGTTCGTTAAGTCTCGGCTCAATGGGTAGTTTGTGAGTTATGTGTGTTTGTGTCGCCGGGTAGAATCACGACCTTTTCTTATGTGTGTCTTTAGGAGCAACTATCAAACTATAGATACATTTTAGGCCCCATTTACAAAGTGCGTATTTTGATTAATTTCTTCGGAAGAATACTTTGGTAGATCGAGTTAAAGCATTTTGTCTACTAGGGTACCTACTTATTGGAAATAATTTTAGGATTGATGCGCTTAAAATCATACTTGCTGCGGTGGTGATCTGTGATGGAAATCGTAGTAGAGATGCAATAATAATATATCGCTACAGTGTCAATGTGGTGTCTAGCTACATGTCTGAGTTCAAATGGATGTCCATTCGCCAAAGAAGAAGTTTGCGCGCTTTGACCACGCTTTTTTCTCTTCTCAACTCTCCTACCCCTCCTTCTTATCTTATGTCTCACTTCCAATATCTATGTTCTTCAAACGCTAAGAATCTGCGTTTTTCCAACAATTTTTTCCTACTCTGTCTAGCTCATACTTCTGACTATGTTCATTCTTCCTTTCATATTCAGTCCGTTCTTCTCTGGAATGCGCTTCCTTTTGATATCAGGACGGCCACCAGTCGGTATGCATACGAGTATAAGCGGAAATTTCAGACTTATTTTCAAAACAAATAGCGTAGTCATAATATATTATAGGTAATAAGTACATATGTACGTGTATTATAATCTTAGAACCTATTTATATGTATCTATTTTAATTATCATATTCATTATGTTATGTTTTTAATATTTTTTATTAATATTATATATTCTCAATCAAAGCAGCAGCAACATAAGATGGCAGAAGCCATCTTATCTCTTCAGCACCTTTGGTTGACGGGTAGAGCATGCATAAGGCATTAAGTCCGCCTTTTTATCTTATTGTGTGCGAGAAGTTTAAATAAATAAATAAATCATAATTGATGTAGGAATTAAAGTTGTGATCTTGTAATTTTTAAGATATTACTTTGAAAACTCAATGATAACATGAACATTCACTCAAATAAATGATTCGATTTCCTTCCTTTCTCCTTCATTCTACCGCCCACTGTGTTTGTGTTTGTAAACAAACGTATGTACAATACTAGCATGTTCTCATGCATACGAACCTCATTGGAAAATCCAATTTCCTTAGAACGTGAACATTTTCCCGCGCAACGAAGCATCGATATTGTAAAGACGTGTTGGATATCATTTCTAAAGTTATTATATTTATCAGTTCATCAAAGGGTTTGTTCGTTTGGATGTGAAAGAAAATGCAGAATGGAGAGAAAGAAAACTTGTTCGACGCAGGTTATTACACTATCATAATACGGGTCAAATTGAATTAGCTAGCGAAACTCCGCAGACCTGATGCGTGATATCTAAACAAGATAAAACAAGGAAAAAAGATAAATCCCCTTGAGGCAGGCAGGTTACGTTTTGAAAACCTGCTAAATAATAATATGAAGTTTTCCAAGTGAAATTCAGTTATCTAAATAGCACACTTTGCCAGAAACACCACATAGAAAATATTTTTGATGTATAAAATTACTAACTATTTTACAGAAATGATAACAAAAGCTCGTAAATTCTATGTGAAAATGGTTTTTGCCTTTTTTTTTTTAAACGTTGCCCCACACTAGGAATTTCTCCTGTCGTTTACAAACATTTAAATTCACATACACACGCTTAACCACTGCGCCAACCGTGTAACCGTGTGTGTAGTTTTAGCTGATCTCTAGGCTAGGATAAGTTTGGAAGAGAAAATAAACAGATTTTTCAATAGTTGCTTTAACTAACAATTTTAGAATGAACATGAAATTTTACATAATTTTACAAAACGAATTGACACGTATTTGAAGGACGGTATATATTTGAAAACTTTCATCTATTTTACTTTTTAAAACGTAGTTACTGTACAACATCATTGTGTAAAAGCTGTTTATTTTTTACCAAGACGAGGGCAACAAAACTTTGTAATATCTTTGAATATTGATTTATTTTGTATTTTAATATTTCGTTGTTTTTGTTTGAAAACACCATGTAATCTAAGGAGACACAATGATCAATTTGTAGTTTTTTAGGGTTCCACACCTCAAAAGAACGGAACCCTTATAGGATCACCCGTGTGTCTGTCTGTCTGCCTATCAGTCTCTCATAGCCGATTTGCTTCGAATCTACCGGACCAATTAAGTTGAAATTTGGTACACATAGAATTTTTTCTAATACAAACACGGTCGTGATATGTAA
The DNA here is from genome assembly GCA_947523025.1 of Dryobota labecula. Taxonomy (NCBI): domain Eukaryota; kingdom Metazoa; phylum Arthropoda; class Insecta; order Lepidoptera; family Noctuidae; genus Dryobota; species Dryobota labecula. Next base: position 3,060,544 of record OX383287.1, read on the forward strand.
AAAAATAAATTTTGCACACTGTACCGTGTGACATATCAATTATAAAGGACTTACTGTGAGGGTTTTTTTTTACAATTTTATAATAAATAGTTTAAAGTTATTTAAGAAAACAGATGAAAAATGTATTATTTACCCCTCATCTCCGAAACTAAAGACCTTAAAATAAAAATATAAAAAAAAACAGAATATCTATAAGAAGTCTAGTCTTAAAATAACATGGTAAACCTCCCAATATTGTGCAGACAAACTTACATTTGCAGTTGGAATGTATGGGAGAATATGTTTTTCAACTACAATGTTAAGTTTGTTCTTGGGATAAATTCATCCCAACTACGGAACCCTTCATTGTGCGTGGTCGTTTTAATACGGATGGTTTTGAAAAAGCACATTATTATTTGAGTAGTCAAATTCAATTCAAAGCTATATTTAAGTCATTAATTTAGGTTGTAAGCAAAAGACAAAGAGGCCGGTAAAAGGGCAGGAATAATTTAAATTAATTCTTTAACATCGTTAAGAATTATAATGCTGATACTCAAAATAAAGCTCCATCCTTATTTTATCGTAATCAGATTTTTGAGTTGGGTCATTTTAAATCCCTAAATACTGCTGTAATTTTAATTATTCTTGTTTCGCAAAATACAATGCAAAGTTAGATATTTTTGCGAGATAATACAATTGAAAACAGTTTTGTTTGCTGATTTTTAGGTATGTTGTTAATTGGTTATTATACTTTACATAGTCGATAAACTATGCCATTTATTTTATTGTTACCCGCCTCTGCTTCGCAAGGTCTGCGACCTGACAAAATATCGAAACTTCGTTATTAAATGCAAGTTTAACATTAATGTTTTGTAGATATAAACCTTTCGGAATAAATTCCCTAAATGATGGCGAAAACCGCATTAAAATCCGTTGCGTGGTTTATAAAAACATCGCGGTCACACATACACACACGAAAAGCGACTTTAATTCATAATAATTTTAATTCATTCATAAAGTTTAGATATCGATATTTATCTGTTTAATAATTTAAGCACACAAAATGTACAGAGGCGAACTTAATGCCATTTTCTACTAGTTGCTGTTGCTGATTTAACTGTATAATGTATTATTTTTATGACATTAATTTTACACTCTGTGATAAGTTTAACTGGAACACTTACTTTTTCTTCATAAAAATTTTAGTAAAATCATTTATTCTAACAATATTTGTAAATATGTGAGCACCATGTCTCTAACACATAATTATGTGCCTATTTGAAATAAATGCTTTGACTTCGACTTTGACAAGTAACCCTTATAGTTTCGCCATGTCCGTCTGTTTGTCTGTCTGTCCGCGGCTGAGCTCAGAGACTCTTAGTGCTAGAAAGCTGTAATTTGGTATGAGTATACATATTAATCACGCTGACAAAGTGATAAAATAAAATCTTGAAATATAATTATTTTTAGGGTACCTCCCCTACACGTAAAGTGCGGAAGATATTTTTTTCTCGTTTATCCCATGGTGTGGGGTATCGTAGGATAGGCCGTTTAAAAATTTGTGGGTTTGTGAAAACCACTTTTTGATTAAAGGATCCCTTTTGCGTAATATTTGGATTTAAAATGCAAATTTTTGTTAGAATCAAGTGTCACCAGCTAAATGGTTGCGTTTAGATACTTGAAAAAAGTTAACAGCAGTAGGTAGTGTGTATGTATATATAAAGAAGATTAAAGGAAAACTACAAAAAAAAAAAAAAAAACTGTGGCTCAGCCAGTATATACTCATAATAATAAAATAGGGCGATTATATTGTTGTCAAGTGAACAATAAAATACTCGAAATTACGACATTGACAACATAACATAATATGTACCTATGTAATAAAAAGAAAAAGATAAAGAAAGATAACTAAACAAAAAAGATAATAGGCAGCTCATGTCTTGTAAGTATAACATATAGGTACATGAGCCATCCAGGCGGAATGTTCGATGAATATATCTTAGATCATTTTATTTCTTTTGTTATATTCCTATTGTGTTCAATTCGTACTGCCAGTTATTTATGTTTCAGTTGACATTCTTACGAAAGGTACAAGTAACCGTATATTATGTTAAATGAATTAATATGAAAAGAAAAGAAAGAACGATGAAACAATATTATAGAAAGAATATGCTTCTTTAAAATCGAGGAAATTTAACCTATTTTAAATCGCCGATGGAGTTTTTAAGTTTGAATAAAAAAGTTATAAAAAGATTGGTTAACTTTTCCAGTGCGGTATACTCACTGTAGTATCCCAATTAATATTCAATCAATCAATTAAATCTTGCTATCAACTTACAAAATTACGCCGTAAACTTAGTTTAATCGGTTTTCCGTTTTTCTTGCAATTTTCCACTGACTTAATTAAAAAGTACCTAATCATTTGCAGGAAATAAGAACTGCTAGGTCATTTGAAAATCCATAAAAGTTCATTTATATAAAAGTAAATCATCGCAATATATAATTATTTGAAGGCTGACAATCTTATCAGTGTGATTTCACCCTCTCGACTCAGGGACATTGCATGCGCCACTGAGAAGATAAGAACAGTAAGTCAATTAGTCTTCACATAATTATGTAACCACAGTTGAGGATGGATCGACGCACGTGCAGTCAACTTCACGTCCAATGTAACAAAAGATAAGTTATGATGGCGTTACTTTCTCGAAATCCATGACACCTCCTGAGGATGCCCTGAGGAGGGCCGAAACAAGTGTTGAGTATAGTTAGGGTAGCATGTTGTATTATAATTATCACACCTGCATGTGGTTATTTTTGCGGACTGGGAGCAGTGCTGCATTCTGCATCCAGGACTAGAGAAGACTAAGATCTAGTTTTTGTGGAATATTATGAATATTATGTTATAATCATCATAATACATTCACTGAATTTATACTATTATGTGTAAAACACTGTTTATTTATGAAATTAGTTATACTGGTTGTATGAGAAAATTGTGCTCACATTACAAAACTATGCACCCACACAGTCGCACACGGATAGGGGTCAATGGTATTCATCCATTTTTGTTTGTTTTGACTGTACAGCGGAAGTGTGACTGTAATTTACGCAGTTTTTATTATTTTTGGGGTAAATAATTAGCTACCTATATTAAAAATGTCAGAAATCGATTCAGTAATCGATTCTAAACAAACTAATGTCATAATGTATAGAGGTATGAGCCCGACGGTTGATGTCGGGATGTTGTATACATATATGCTAGTCGCGCGGTAAACTCTGATAGCGCGATGCAGGATTTGTGACGTCAGGTCTTTGATGCGTAGTTCGCATGTGGCGTTATAGATGCCGCCACATAATGTGCATTAATTCAGTTACACATTGTACATAACTTGTTTTAGGTCCGGAATTAAAGTCCTTATACATAATATAAACCAGTGCAGCAAGTTAAATCTTTTCTGGTAGAAAATGCTATTACTCGTATACGGTTGATGAGTTTCTCAATGATGTGTTTTTACTAGACCATTATTACAAAATTGAACATAACATATTGGAAATGCTGACATCAACGTATTTAATTGTGACATTGAATACAGGAAATAAAGGGATGTGTGAATTTTTAATGTTTTTGACAATAGTAACTGGCTCTGACATATTTGGATTAACGTAGTGAATTCTAGATAAAATATTGTAAATTATGGAACTAATCTAATTCTGTGTAGCATTTGTTATTATTTTAATTATTTGTGTAGGTATATTGGTAAAACATTCAGACACAATGTAAATTGTTATTGAATAAATGAAATGAAATGAATGAGGTGTAAATGATAGTGGTAGACACAACATGTAAATACATTTTATACCTTGGTGTAAACTCGTGGTAAGGAAGCTCATAAGCAGCTTCAACTTGTCCTACTGTCATCACTCGCACTTGGCCGACTGCCAAAGTGACGTGGCACAGTAAGCGTAGATAAGTTAAATTGAAAAAGCGATCATCTTCGCTCGCTGCCTCCCTGGTACACTGTCGGGAATATTATAAATTGTGAACAATGAAAGTATAGCAGCCGTGGAAAAAATGGACAACTGACTCCCGAGGGTTGTGAGCTGCATAGGAGGCTTCATTTATTTTATGTCATATATCTCCATTCTATGGAGTAGTGTTGTAATAATCTTCTTGCTTGACAATATTTCGATTATTATTTAGTGATTGTAGTATGATTTTAGTAGTAAATGCACGGATATCATCATCTGCCTAGCTATGGTAAATGCACGGAGATAATATTGCAAAAATACATATACAGGCTGGTATGGATATCGACGCGTAAACTGTAACCATGAATTCAGCAAAAGAATCTAGACCCGTAGAAAATATTGGTCGGTTATTAAAAATAAGTTGGCCGTCACGGGTCGCCCTGCAGATGTCAAACATCTATGTTAATATTAGAATTCATCATGAATAAAAAACCTTTAACGGAATATAGAGTAAAATAAAGAAATATGCAGTAAAATTAAGGAACTCACACAGCGATGCAACAAAGTGTATAGTATACGTGCGCGCACACACAAGAGAGTCGAGAGCGGTGGCATAGAGGGGCATCACGCCGTCACGAGTCGATTTTACTGCCCAGGAGCGCCAATATATATTTCACATAAAAAAAATCTGCTGTTTCATAGAAAGGTGGAAAACCTACGCGGTCTAAATGTATTGCGCAGCAATTTTTTTTAATAACCGATGAAAACGTTTGAATACAGGAAGGTTCAGAATCATGTACTGAATCTATGGTAACGGGTTGCACGTCGATGTGCCACCCTGGATAAAATGTGTATCAGTTTTCAGATTACCCCATAGTCATAAGTGATGATCTCTCTCATAAATGATGATCCTTGTCATAAATGATGATATCTGATTGTTATGTTAAACATCTTCATTATTATTTATTTTTATTTAATCCAATAAGTTACAGTTTGTTCTTACATAACATCTGCCAAACTGCAAAGAAATTTATCGGTAGTAGGTTCTCGTGGATTATGCACGAAGTTTTGCTTGACTAAACATTAAGATTAAATCTAAATTAAAACTAAGACTAAAACCCTGGCTCTTTAGGCAGACTCCGTATGTGAATACAGAGTAGTACTACCCACACAACCATAGTTTCTACAACCACAGTTACTACACTCAGCGGCATCAGGCACCTGACGCAACGAGACCATCCCATAGTTTAAAAGGTAAACAAACTTAAGATTAGGACCAACAACATTAGCCGTACGAGGCCGCCTATTACTATATTAACTTCTTTTTAATAAACATCAATTACTTTCATAAACACATCGTTTTGATCTGCGACGGCTCAGCCAAACTTTCACTTGATTAAACTCACACCAAAATGACATCATAAAAATATACTGAAACACGAAAAAAAAATATAACTCCGAACACATTAATCTGCTACGTGCTAAATAGTCATTCATAAAACGCGCATTACGTCACGGTAAGGGCAAGTTCACACCTAGTCGGGTCACGTCGCGTTATCAAAGTAATTTACACGGCGCACGGCAACTCCATCTAACTTGTGGAAAGTTGGTTGATTAGGCGCGTGAGACGAGACGCGATGCGGTAATTATTTCCTTACTTGAGGTGTCGATAGATTGTGGTGGTTGTATGGTATTCGTCTTTTATGGGGAAGTGGTTTTGGTTAAGGGTTCTTCTTGGGGGTTTTATGTTGTGGTTAATACACTTATGTGTACAGAAAGACCATCACTAAAGAGAAAACATACCAATTGGTTGAAACTAGTTTTAAGTAATGTTTGAGTATTGAGTGACGTTCTGTAATACGGGCCTAAATGTTGCGAACTCTACGCGTATTAAAACAAACTGCCGTGTCTTACGAGTGACAGTGCATGGGAGCCGTAGGTAGCAACAAAATACAGAATTAAAATGTGTTGATCAAACAACGAAATCGTGAAGGTTTGTTTTTGGTAAATGTATTATGTTTTGTAAAAAGTCACAGAACAAAAGTTTTTGTTTATTATGTTAGTAATACAGTCCTATAAGATTGTGTTTTATCAATAACTCTGAATATTACTCTTAATTTATTCGTCAGATAATGGAGTAAATCCTGTTGGTTAGCTAGCTAGCTGGCTCATTGGCTGACTGGCTGGTTGGTTCGTTGCTTGGTTAGCTTAACTTATTCTAGTTTTTATTGAGAAATGCCTTAATGCATCGTATTTTTTATAAATCAGCCTACGTGTGCTGTATGATAAAACGGAACCCTTATAGGATCACTCGTGTTGGTTAGCTAGCTAGCTGGCTCATTGGCTGGCTGGCTGGTTGGTTCGTTGCTTGGTTTTAACTTATTCTAGTTTTTATTGAGAAATGTCTTTACGCATTGTATTTTTTTTTAATCAGCCAAAAAACGGAACCCATAAAGGATCACTCGTGTGTCTGTCTGTTCGTCTGTCACAGCTAATTTGCTCCGATTCTAATGGACCGATTAAGTTGTTAGGTGCACATATCAATTTCTGTGACCCAAACACGGTTGTGTTACGTAAATAAATGAATTTTGAATATGGAGGATACCTTTGGGAGACAAATAAGAAATTTAAAAAATAAATTTTGCAAACTCTGTACCGAGTGCCACATCAAATGAAAGGGCTTACTGTGAGGCTCTCAGGTATATTTTTTGATAATTTTAAAATAAGTAGTTTTTAAAGTTATTTTAGAAAATAGTTGAAAATTCTCGAAATCAAGTATTTTAGACATTATTTTTGTACCCTATCACTATGTTTTTCTATTTAATCCAAAGGTTGACTGGTAGAGAATGCCTTGTGACATTAATTCCGCCTATGTACCACTATTGTACCTATATAAAGTTTAAATAAATAAATAAAATTAAACATTCCATTATCCTATTCCTTCCATTCCCCTTATCTCCGTAACTACTGATCCTAATTAAAAAAATAAATAAACAGGATATAGTTCTTTTCTTCGAGTTGTATACTTGAAGATTACAAGAAAACCTATAAGAAGTGTACGGTCTTAAAATGACATGATAAATCTCCCAATATTGTGCGTAAAAACTTACATTTGCAGTTAAATTTGTTCTTGGAATAAATTCATCCCAACTACGGAACCCTTCATTGTACGTGGTCCGACTCGCAATTGGCCGATTTTTTGGCAATGCTGTCTATGCTTTAGAACATTTTAACTCAAATTTTCAATGCATTGATTTCTACCGAACCTTACAAAATGAACTTAAATCACGCTGAAGTACCATATCAAAATCGAATAACCGGAATCGAATCCCGTCTCGATAACGTTTCAAACATCTATAAAAATACTCATTTAATTCCTGGCTGCAAACCAAATCGCAGACCGAATTTAGTAGAAGGAAACGCATTTTTCGGTACAACAGACTAGTGTAGGTACTATTGTTTTATTTCATCTTAGTGGTAGTAGGAATAATCGATCTCGTAATTGCTTTATCACCCTAGAGGTAGCGGGTCGCGCGGCCGAGACCGGAGGCCGAGACGCAAGAGAGAGACAGGAGATCGGGAAACATGTCTCGTTCTCCGCTGGTATCATCATTCTCACAGTACATGTGGGCCGAGACCGAGACCAAAAACTAAAAACTGTTTAATCAGTAACAGTATTGTCGATTCAGCCGTCGGAGTTAATAGTCTACATTGTAATGGAAAGCCAAGTTAACAAGTTACTATTGGAGAAAGAAGAAGACGATGACTTGCTGTTATATTATTATTATGAAACTAAACCAAGATCAACTAATTATTTACAACTAGATCGTTTTCACTATTTGTGAGATGTTCAGGACGAATTTTCGGCTCTTCGAGCGAGACGCGCGACTCTACTGTGGGGTAATTGCGTATAACACATGCAATGACAATTGATCGAAAGGGTTTTATTGTGACAGCTCGTCCTCGTTCAACGCGTTATTTACGTTTCGCGGTTTCCTGTCTCCCGTCTCCTGTCTCGTTCTCGCTCGCGAACGAGCGCACATACGAAACATAATGACTAGTACCGGTTTGGGTCTCCTATCTTTGTCTTCCGTCTCCGTCTCCGGTCTCTGTCTTACGTCTCAGTCTCTGGTCTCTCTAACACTATTTGTCTTTGTGACGGTTAGATATTTTCAACTATAATGAAGTTTGAATTTACTGGAAATTATTGTCAAAAGGTGATAAAACAATTACAAGGTCGACTACAAGTAGTTGTTCAGGTCTGGCTGTTTGTGTTTGTGACTTTAAATGTTTGTAAACGCACCCACAATACAGGAGACATTCCTAGTGCAGTGCAGCGTTTTTTTTTTAAAGACAAAACAAAACAAACAAACAAGCATCAGAATTTGGCGTAGAACTAACTTTGTTGACTTTTTTTCTCTTAGAGAATAAAGTTGCATCCTTTGGGAACTGTGTAGTTTTGTTATTGATTAAAACAAAAGGCTGGCTTTCTGAAACAACTACAAGAATGTTTGAGCGCTAAGCGAAGGCGGAAACGTGGGTTTTGGCAGAGGCGAGGAATAATTGTGGTTGGTTGGTGTAGAACAAGAAATAAACCATAGAACGGTACGGTATATCATGATTACATGTCATGTGCTGCGGATTACTGAGTTTTAACTTCTTTGGTGCATTTTATACAAGATGCATGCCGCATGAGTTTCTCCCTAAGTCTGCGTGGAGAAAACTATGGGGGTGGTTGGAGAGTAAAAAATACACTCATAATATCACCCCTGTTTGAAATTGGGGAGTAGGCATGACCCTAAACATGATCCATGATTCTTATCTTATTATTTTGCTCCTTTCAAAAACTGTCATGCTTATTTCGCGTACAAAAGAGTCTGATTGTTTTAAGGCTGTTTTTTTAGGCAAATGCTAACAAGGTATACTGCTGCAGGATACTTCAGTTTAAATATTATTGCTTCCATCCATTTCAAGACCAAAAAGAAGTGAGGAACAAAAGGACATTAACTCTATAAGAAGACTAAACATCAAAACAACTTTTATTAAAACCATTGTGTTTCTAGACTCATAACAAACAACTAGCAAAAATGCTTTATATTCCCATTCCATTTTCTTGGAAGTTCAAAGATAATTATTCCCGTTATTAAAACTATAAGCCAGCTGAAGGAAAAATGATTCGAAACTTTTGCTATGAACAGGTATCAAGTTCCGAAGAATAATTTTAAAATGTAACTTGTTCAAAAAGAGATGTAACGCAAGAAATGTAAATTAAAGTAGGTTCAGAAGAAAAACAACATCGTTATGCATTAATGGAACTGTTCCGGGTTTAGGGCGAAAACACACTGAAAAGGTTAGGTAGGCTATAAGATATTAAAGCTATGTTTAAGGTAACGAGTCTTGAATGCGAGGGTAGCAATGAATATTTGAGAAGAATAGGATGGCACAATCTTTGTGTAAATGTTAGCATAAGAAAATGTGCTTTTAAAGGTTCACAGCGTTGAACACAGTCGATGCAATGTTAGTTAGTGAATTAGTAATGTGTTTGGATAAATAATAATAATAAAACTTTAATTCAAACCATAATTTTGTCCATAATTTTGTTAGTATTTTGGTGTTAGTAACAATTGTGCTTATGTAACTAAGTAACTACTTGTTAGTTTTCACACATTCATTTATTATATTAGACCTATAATAATAATAATAATATATTGTTTATTCAAGTAACACAGACTCATTTTGTTAGTAACAGAAACTTAAGCTATGTTAGAGAAAGAAAATAAAATACAAAAACAAAAAATAAGGCTCGTACAGACTAGTGCTATACCGCGGGCATGACGCGATACTAGTAGCACAATTTTTTTGTCGCTGCCTGTTGCGCCCGCGATATTGCGCCAGTGTGTAGGAAGGAGCCTATAAACATAAAAATTAAAAGTAAGGAATCACCGCTGCGCCATCCCACGAGAAATAGCACAGCAGTGATTCACATATCTGCAGTCCAGTCTGCCCCCTATTATCGACAGTACGTTGTTGGGGCTCCCTTTCACTCTGCGCACCAGGGATGCACACCTTTTGCGCATCCATACTAATATTATAAATGTGAAAGTAACTCTGTCTGTGTCTGTCTGTCTGTCTGTATGTTACGTTTTCACACCTAAACCGCTGAACAGATCGTCATGAAATTTGGCAGAGATATAGCCTGGGATATGGAGAAGGACATAGGCTACTTTTTTACGCGATAACCGACATCCACGCGGGCGGAGCCGCGGGCAAAAGTTAGTTGTAGCATAAAAGCAATCCACCCGCATTTCAGCGAACATCCCTGATGCACTACAAAAGCGGGGGAGCCCCAACAGCATCCTGAATGCATTGTTATATTGACTAACCCACATATGACTATGACTGTCTGTGTTCCTGACAGTCCGCTCTGGCAGCAATCATTTTTAGAATGCTGTAGTCACTACCATGCAGGCGCTGTAGTAAGGAGGGGGGGGGGGGGAGATAAGCTGAGGAATTCATTCTTTGTGTTTTCCATTCTATTGCGTGCATATAAGGAACCTTTCTTACTTGTGTAGCATGTCCAATTTGGTAAGCGCATGATTAGCCAGTGGATTGGATTATGATGTTGCTTTTACGTGGTTAGTATTATTTACAGTCAGCATACCTATCTCATTAACGCACACTATGCAGCCAAGCATATTATAAGTTGGGGGATTACATCGCTGACAAAAATGCTTGGCTGGTCCTGCTCCACAAGGGCGTATAAACTAATTGATTAGCATTTGAAAATATTGTGGGAGCTGCTGAAGATTGTAAGACTATCTTTGCATTGTATAAACTCAATCTCCTTTGTATTATTTATAATTGTATAGCACAGGTATGAGTACTGTGTACTATAGAGCTACCACTTACCGGGTATTATATCTTTCATTGACTTGAATGTGCCCTGGCGGCTGAGAGTATGTCATGCTCACTCAAATGTCTCGGTGGTGGTGGCGTGTGTGATGGAGGTGAAAGGTGCTGATCTATGCGCCATGTTCGTGAACGGGCGCCATCAGTTGGGACTGGTTATCACTTAGCTGCCACGGCTTACTTTTATTTATTTTAATTTTTGATATGTTTATTGTTTTTATTACGGACGCTTCTAACGTGCACGTATTTTTACATTGTTCTCACATGTATAATTTCAATATGCATGATGTAACCAATATTTTGTTTTAAAAGAATGTCCGTGGAGTTTCTTGCCCGTTCTTCTCCATAGGAACCTAGCTTCATCTTTCGTACTGTCCGATTCCTTGACAATTCAAAAGTGCTTATAATTGGTTTATTTGAAATAAACGCTTTGAGTTTGAGTTTAAGAGTGAGTTTGAGTATGAGTTTTGCAAATGACCCGCATTTGCAAAACTCATACTCAAACTCACTCTTGATTGAAATATCGCCAAATTACATCAACCATCAGTTGTTTGTTTGATTTAATTTGTCGATATTTAAATGTATTTTCTTTCTGATTTCTTAGATACCGGTGATCGATACAGCTCCGAGTTTTGCCTAAGTCTGCCCTCTTTTTATTAAGGAAACTCTCATAGTATATCCCATCGCTTGCACTACGTTCCTCTTCCACCTAGCACACATAAGGAACGTCGCAAGTTCAGACATTAAGATAAGACAAATTGTTCGCCTCTTATTACAAATGGATTCTTAATGCGCAAGATACGTTTGCGATCACTAACTTATGGCATTGCATTTAAAAAAAAAAAAAATTGTAATATTCTGGGAAGTGGTTTGTTATTAACCAAATTATACTTAATGACACGATTCATAATACTTCTTTTTTAATCTAAGAGCACTATATTTTCGGTGCATTTTCCACTACTGCCTTATTGATTGCTAGTTCTTAACTTGTTGTAATCTTCGCATGGACATCATCTTAGTTTATGTGCTATCAACTGCTAAAAACTGAAACTTTTAGCTATAAACTGGGAGTATTTAAGTAAAAGGTGAACCTAGGTACCAAAGCTTGCTCTTTCGTCGGCCTCATAGCACAGCATCATGCTGAGTGGAAGCCTTCTTGTTAGTCACGACGTGCAGCTGCCGAATATTTCTGTTATGTGCTCGAGTAGGTATAAATCAAGCAATCTGCCTAGCTTTTTCCCAACTATGTTGAAGTCAGCTTCCAATCTAACCAAATACAGCTGAATACTAGTATTTTACATAGAGCGGATGCCTATCTGGCCTCCACGACCAAGTAACTGGGTAATACGATACCCCGTGTAATTTTTGACGTTCAAAAGTGCATCTTCGTGCCTATTTGAAATAAATGATTTGACTTTGACTTTGACTTTGACCCCTTGGCAAGACTGATTGTCAGACTTTCGGGCTTCTGACGACCCGTAACGACTGTCAAATATCCACGAATGACCAATGGCTTAACATGCCTTCCGTGGAACGGAGGAGTCTCAGTATGTACAGATGGTCACCCATCCAAGGACTAACCGCGGCAAACGTAGCTTAACCTGATCGATAGACCCGTGAGGCTGTTATTACTTAGCCACGAGCTTCTCTTATCTATTTTGTTTTATCTTATTTTTCATTATCATTCGAGTTAACTGATCTTTTTGTAAGCACGTTTTTCTGTGATAAATAAAACATATTTTTCTTTCTTTCATGATTTTTTCAGGCGAGACACCTTACACGCCATGGAAATTACTTTGTCATTAACCTGTAAAAAGTTGGCAAGCTTTGGTAAATAGGCATAGCAAATACCTACGTCAGAGCTTATTCAGAAAACCTATTTACCAAACACCCCATAACACGATCAAATGAAGTCATATCAATAAATCTCGCAAGCAGCATACAATAATATTAAAAGGTGGAAGTTGAAGCAAGAATTATATGTAACGGAAGCAATGGGCAATGTTCCAAACTGGGGAGTTTACTCACTGAGGAGATGCCCCGGGCTATGTGACTGTACTTGTGTTACTGTGAATGCGAATTAACTGGTGAAGTTAAAATGATATAGGTATCATGATGCACATGCATTATGACCATGATATCTATAAGTGTGGTATGGTGAAGTTCCTCAGAAAGGTCAGGTGCCTAACACTCGCAACCGGCGTGAGTGTATGACCAGATGTATGAATTTAGACGAAGCAAAAGGAATATGTAACGAGCGAAGTAGGTGGCGTTCTATAGTTTCTGCCTACCCCCATTGGAAGAAGGCGTGAGTTTATGTATGTATGTATATATACCTATAAGTAAATTGCCAACTGGCAATTGTTAATCTTGTAAGGTACCTGCGTATTTTACACTAACTGCGCCCCACGGTTTTACCCGCGTAAGTCTTTATCGCGTTAGAATATCGAGATAAAAAATATTTTATGTCCTAAATCAGGTCATAGTCTACCCTTGTGCCAAATTACATTCAAATCTGTTTAGCCGTTTTAGCGTGAAAGCGTAACAAACATACAAAACATCAAATCGTTTCTCTTTATTATCTCTTTTATTATAATGTATGTACATATATATTAGTTAAGATAATTGTTGTATCATCAAACTTCTTAAACTATGTGTAATTATTGTATTTGGGCAACACAGTTGTTAAGATTAGAGTAATTGGTGCCAATAGCATGGTCGCCGCATGATACAGTTATATTTATGTACTAGCGACACGCCCGTGATTCGGGCGGTTGCAATTTTTTTATACATAATATGAAGCTTATGTCCTAGAGCGAATAATGTAACTTTAGATGGTGAAAGATTTTTTCAAATAGGAGCTACGTGTATTCTGTAAAAATCTCACCGTGAAAACTTATGTGAAGTGAGCTTCTAGTGAATTGTCATCCCATCTGATGCTAGGGATTGTCTCTATTAACAGCTCCCATCACCTAAGTTTTCACGGTGAGAATTTTACAGAATAAATCGGCTGGTGTCTTCAAAACCGACTAAGTTATTACGTAAGCCTGGAAGTCTCTAATTAGTCTCCGACCCAGATTGGTTGAAGCAAGGGAAACCTGGTCAAGTGGAGATTCATCGATGACTGGAGTGTAAATGTGGTGCTGATCCACAAACTAAGGGACTAAGGGACACTTTCCCGGGCCGTGCGGAAGGTTAAAATATGTAACATGGAGCGTGAGGGGGTGTATAAAACCCTGGTAGGAATCTTGTGAATTTAATAGTGTAATGTATTTTTATTGTTTTTTAATTGATTATTAAGTAATAAGTGTATTTATAATTGAACCAGCATTTAAGGTAAAGTAAAAAGATTTTTTAGGGTTTTTATAATCAACAAACTAACCAATTTGAACTTATTTTTGTAGCATTATACACTTACTCATTAGTTATCGTCTCATATTTAAAAAAAAACAACGAAAAGTATGTTTTCTTCTAATAAAACAAAAAAAAAAAAATTTTATCTGTAGTTTTGTATATTAATAAATAGTTTTTGCCCACGGCTCCGCCCGCGTAGATGTCGATTATCGCGTTAAAAAGTAGCCTATGTCCTTCTCTTTATTCCAAGCTATATCTCTGCCAAATTTCATGACAATCGGTTCAGCGGTTTAGGCGTGAAAACGTAACATACAGACAGACAGACAGACAAACAGAGTTACTTTCACATTTATAATATAAGTATGGATTAAGAACAGGAATAAAAACTGCTAGTTCAAAATTCGTTACACGGAGCGTAAGGTGGGTGTAACTCACCCGCTGACACCTTTGAGGTCGTCTATACACTTCATCGAGTGGCGGTCGACTGAGCCGTGACCAGGTTTCCAGATTTGATTTCTCAAATTTCCCCAGATTCAAAATTATTTTTCCCCAAAATGATACTTTTTTCAAAATAAACCCCCAAACTTAATTTGTCGGAATTAACAATGAAATACACAATGCAACATGATATTTATTACATTATTCATTAAAAGTACGTAAGTTTCCAGTTTTTAAACCGGTCTATAACGTTTAGCCATTGCATTTTTACTAAAAACTGCGGTTCTTAGTTTATAGTCTTGATTTGCTCGACCGACTGACCGACCGACCGATCTTTTTTTTTTTGTTCATGGGGTTAACGGTACTGGAACACGTATTTTAGACCTCATTTTTAATTTTTAAATGCGTTTCATAGATTTCAGCCATTCGAAAATTTTAAGTTATTGCCTAAGCTATATAATAGGATATTTCATTCTTAGTCAACCCTAAATTTCCCCAAAGTCAAATTGTTTTCCCTAACTATTTCTCCGAAGATATAATTCCCCTAAACTTTCCCCAAATACGAAATTTTTCCCGATATCGAAAAAAAAAAAAAGAACTGGCAGCGCTGGCCGTGACAATCGGCGGTTTCTTACCATGCTCCGCGCAGCTACTCAGACGAATAGCCTATTGTAACGATTAACCACAAAAATATCGATCGATTTATCGTGTTCTGCGTGTCCTATTGTCAGCACGTTATAGGATTTG
The DNA here is from genome assembly GCA_947523025.1 of Dryobota labecula. Classification (NCBI taxonomy): domain Eukaryota; kingdom Metazoa; phylum Arthropoda; class Insecta; order Lepidoptera; family Noctuidae; genus Dryobota; species Dryobota labecula. The sequence goes on from OX383287.1 coordinate 3,075,940, forward strand.
ATGAAGGCTACTGAATCGACAAAGTAGCCAAATTCTGGGCCGGACTGTATTTACATAGATTGCCATTAACAGGCTAAGAAGAAGATTACACATCAGCGCCCACAAGAAGCTATGATCATCTCATATACATCAGCCAAACGTTCAGGCCACTCAAAAGTACATGTGATATTGCCTAGACATATTGCGACCAGTCACGTCTGTATTGCTCTTTATTGACGACCATCACGGTCATAGTTTTCGTCCAAATAACAAGAGAAGACACTTTCTAAGGTTAATTGCCCAAATTAACACACAAAGGGGCTCAAATGAACGTATTTTTTTTATGATAGTAGAGAAATAAATAAAGCTACATTTTTATCTAGTTTCACATAAAATGTTTCGAACCTAAATAAAATATTGTATAAAATAGTATCTCAAATTTTCTGAATAAAGATGATTTTTATTATTTATCAAAAAATAACCTCTCTGTATCTTTTTGGATACATAAAATATTTATGTCTGCTAGGCAATAATAATAGTTAATATTTATGGCTGCTCTCTGATCATTACAGAATAGAAGGATAATTACCAATTTGTATCGTCGATACCTTCAAGGGGAGATAGATGTCCTTGGCAGTACAGTCACGTGCTATAGGCCGGCGGTGCACCTCGTTTGCCGAATCACCGATTTTTGATACCGACTGTACACAAACCAACAAAACTTTTTGTTGACGGTTTATTTTCTAGTGTGCTGGTAGGATTGCTATATTCGTAGGCTGCAATATTTTTGTCTGGGAAAAAGTTGGTTTGATTGGTTTTTACAGTGTCAATTATATTATATTTCTTGCTCCTGAAAAACAATATTTTTTTAATTAATGGGGAGATCCTTGTATAGCAGTACATCGATATGATAACTGGAGATTTAATAATTATGTATACCTAATAATGAATGTAAAATGAGGTTGACTATTAAGAGTGTAAATGTATTATTATTATTAATTATTTTTGACATTGCCAATAATATTGACAGACATTATAAATATTGTACACCCAATGGGTATGTTACAGAGATACAAAAATGCATACTGTAAGAACTATCTTTTCACCTGTGACAAACAATAAATAAATGAAATATGAAATAGACTGTAGATTTGTAGAACATTTTCTATTTTGTTAATTTTGTTAAGTGGGTACCTGGTACTTGTTGACAGGCCTACACTGTGCTCCCATACCTATTAACACTGGAATTTGAAAACATTGTAAAAGCCAATTATTTTTAAAAGAGTAATCCTCCATAGAAAACGACCGATTGGAATCGTGCACCTAGCTTCTGACGTTTCATAAGTGCCCATGTATGTAGGTATATGTGAAATAAAATATTTTCATTTGATTTTTTGAGAGATAGTTGAATGTATCAATAGCGCAAACTTTAAGTAGTTTTACTGATAGTGACTCTTGCAACTGAAGCTGTATTCTCATGGCAGAAAACACATTCGCATATAATAATAAAATATATTTAAAAATAAAAATTGCAGTGGTCAGGTATATATTTTTTTCTTTTTTTTTTAATAAACTTTGCCCCACACTAGGAATTTCTCCTGTATCGTGGGTGCGTTTACAAACATTTAAACTCACATACACAAACAGCCAGACCCGGAACAACTACTTGTAGATCATACAAATATTTGTTCCGTGCGGGGATCGAACCCGCGACACGCAGCGCAGCAGTCAATCGCTTAACCACTGCGCCAACCGTGCCGTTATTGTTGAGTCAACAACAAGCAAAACGCAAGGCTGGTCTTGAGTATGAAGCACTATGTGCCGTCATAATCGATGGAGTTAATATACCTGTACTCTGCTATTTTCCTAGCAGGGCATTCAGCGTCTCCCGTTTTGTGGTCACTGGGCTTTTTAAAGCGTGAGCAAGTAAAAAAACAAACATAATATATAAATGTAACATGTATATGGAAAATAATTGGACATCTAGACGCACTGCAAGTTACCACCCCTACCTAGTTGATATTCCACCAACTCGCACTAAGCGTTTTCAAACGTCTTTTATAATTCGCACAGCAAAGGAGTGGAACTCTCTGCCTGCGGCTGTGTTTCCGAACGCATACAACCCTAATCTATTCAAAGTGAGAGTGAACAGGCTTCTTCTGGGTAAGCTCACTCCATCGTAGACTTTGTCTCTGTCACCTCTTACCTAGACTAGAGTCAAGAGCAAACCCATCGTAAAATAAAAAATAAAAGACAAATTATATTACCCAACGTAACGAAATACGAACAACTGACGCATAACATTTCGACTCTCACAAAACGTAACAATAATCTTCTTCATACGCTTAAATTTTCACAATCCAATAGTTCTCTTCCCCGTGTATAGTGTCATTTATAAATATTTAGAAAAACCGAAACGAGTTCGCGCCTTACTACAGTCCCACTACTCGAACATTGAAGCCTCGAAAGTGATTAGGATAACTGCCAGCAGTGTATCCTGCCAACTTACTGATATATGGAATGGAGCTAACTTCAAAAACTATTGCGATTCTTACACTGAAATATGGGATAATTCCTGTTGCAATTAGGAAGTTTGCCGATGTTAATTTTGAGATTTTGTTCGCTACGGTAAATGCTACGGGGCTACGGTTCGTAGCGCGTGAGCTACGAGCTTTAATCGGCTACGCAGTTGGATAATTATCTGCATGTATATTTTGTTAATTTGTGGGGGCCTACTAGCTCCATTTAAAACCATACATTTGTATTGTATGAATAAAGGGTGGTCCAACCATAACGCACGATGTTAATTGTAAAAAAAAGTTTTCAGAGAATTATCTTATTTTTTTTATTATGATAGAAAGATCTATGACAATTATGTGTGGAATAAAATATCGGCCAAATGCTCGCCACGGCTTCGGTGGCATACTTCTATCCGATGGTCCATATTTTCAATGACGCTGAGGCATAATTGAGGTTCAATGTCGTTAATGTGCCGAATTATCTCATCATTTAGCTCTTGAATTATTTTTGGCTTATTGACGTACACTTTTTCTTTTAAATATCCCCAAAGAAAGAAGTCCAACGGTGTCAAATCACATGATCGTGGCGGCCAATTGACATCGGCATCGCCACGTGAGATAACACGGCCATTGAATTTCTCGCACAGAAGAGCCATTGTTTCGTTGGCTGTGTGGCAAGTGGCACCGTCCTGTTGGAACGACATACGTCCATCTGCATATCCTCAATTTCTGGCCACAAAAAGTCAGTTATCATCTCGCGTTGGCGAACACCGTTCACGGTAACTGCTTGGCCGACCTCATTTTCGAAAAAGTACGCACTGCTCAATTATGTACCTCTCCATGGTTGAATTTGTCAAAGACTGAAACGAAGAAATGTCAAAGATGATTGGGCGTACGGACGTCAAGCTGGTGTTACCCAAGTCTGTTTATTTTGCTTTAAAAAAATAAAACAAGTAGTTAATTACAAGTATTTATTGTTTTAAAGTGTTACATATACAGTCATAAACAATATAGTCTATTATACAGTGAAACAGTGGTTTATAGAGACAAGAAAAGTACAAAACAATAATCTTAAAAAATAAAGTGAAAAAAAAGTACCTACTACTACAAAAAGTAAAATTATAATCGTTTATTTACAAATATTGATAAGGCCCTGATAACGGAGTGTATCCGGTGTGTGTGTTGTGTTGAAAACAGTGCAGCGTTCTATGTCTTGTCACTCCATTAGATTTCCCATACATTGAACCCACCATAAACACAATTTGTTGGTATAGCGCCATCTACTGACGCCCCGGGGTACCCAGTCGGCAAGATCGATCGCTAATAAGTGTGAAGCTAATTACTGTACGCAGCAACATGGTAGCGAAATGTGGAGGTTGCGCAAAATTTATATCGCCACTAGAGGCCGCTAAGTGTTGCACCTGCAACGCTCTCTTTCATCGGGCCTGCGCTTTCTTACCACTGTCAGGTATTATTAAACCCACCTGGGCCTGCCCTAGTTGTAAAAATACAACGGATAAGGGCAAGGCGGATGCTTCACAGGCGGAGGCATATTGTATGGAAGAGTCCGTGGACACCAGCGGATTGAGCTGTAGCACACTGGGTGATACTCAAGTTAGTGCCCCGGGTTTGTCTAACATCCTACGCATTTTTAAGGAGGAGTTGCAGACTGAGCTGCGCCTAATGTTTAAGGAAGAATTGAGGTCCGAATTGCTGGCATTGCAGAAACAATTCCAATGCGAATTCCAGAGTCTTCGTACAGATCTGGCTCAGCTCCAGGCGGACAGAGACCATATGAGAGGGTCGATTGAGCAGTATGAGAAGCGAATGGATGGCATGGATAGTAGAATGGAAAGTCTGGAGCAAAAAATGACTGCCACTAATGGTTCGGGCGCTACCGAGGAAATTGCTCAACTAAAGCGAGATTTAAATGACCGGGACCAACAATTGTTATCCAATGATTTGGAAATCTCAAATTTGCCGGAACTAAACTCAGAAAACCTAACGCATACGGTGAAGCTGATAGCTACAAAGTTAGGCGTACAAATTGAAGATCGCGACATAGTAAGCGTGGACCGCATGGGCGGCAGGCAAGTGAATGCTGCGAGTGCTGCAGGCCCAGTGGAGACCCGCCCGCGTGCCGTGGTCGTGCGCTTCGTGCGCCGCGACCTGCGTGACGAGCTGATGCGCGCCGCGCGTGTGCGGCGCGGTGCGAACACCGCGGACCTCGAGATGTCCGGTCCGTCAAGTAGGTACTACCTAAATGAACGCCTAACTAAAATAAACCGTCAGTTATTTCGGCGAGCACGCGAGGCAGGCCAACGTCTCGGCTGGCAATTTATATGGACGAAGCACGGTCGTATTCTTGCACGACGTAAGCCAGGGGACAAGGCGAAGCTCATACGCAATGACTCGGACCTACTGGAAGTCATTGGACCAGACGGTGGAAAACTCCCTCAATTCTAGTTCTGCTGATGTTAAGCTTCGTTTCATTTTTATGTTAAGTTTCTTTATTTTTTTAAAGTTGTCGAGTCAGTTTTTGTTTGTTTTAATTTTTTTTGTGTTGGGCACTGCACATCGTAGCTGTGGGAGGAGCAGGCGTGTACTAGTTTTGGGTATAGCGTACGGAGATCATAAGTATAAGATTATTATATATATTTTTCTATCACTTTTAGTATCAAGTCACTATTTTATTACGTCACTGTACCCGTTTTTTACCCAATTTGTTATTTATGTGTACTTTTATTGCTCGTTTGTTTCCTTACTACACGCATTGTCTCGCTCAACCCTGGTATTGAATGTGTTTATACATGCTTCACGCACAAATGCCGCGCAATAAACATATTAAGTTTGGACTTCTGAACGCGGGCTCATTATCAACCAATCATGATGAGTTTATTGTTGCTATGAACCATCACTCCGTCGATGTCATGGCAATAAATGAGACGTGGCTGCGGGAGGGAGAGGAGGGCCGGGCGCCAGTGGTACCTGGATATCAAATGCGTCATAGACCACGCCCTGAGACAATCCGTGGGGGGCGAGGGGGTGGAGTCGCGTTTTATATTAAAACCGGAACCAGCGCCAGAACTAGAGCTCACCCGCATCATCCGCAGGTGGAGCAAATGTGGCTCAATATAACAGCAAAAAATAAAAAACTACTCATAGGAACTGCATATCGGCCCCCTTGGTTAGATTTAGATATCTACCTAGATGCGATCACGGAAAGCATTTGTGCATTGGCTCCTTACGATAATATTATTTTTCTGGGCGACCTCAATGTTAATATGCTTGATACAAACAATTCTAAAACAAAAAAGGTTGCAGAATTTCTAAACTACTGCAACATGGATCAAATTGTACTCATGCCTACGCACTTCGTAGGAGACAGTGCTACTCTGATCGATGTGATATGTACGGATGCGCGGTATCGGGACGTTGGTGTCGACCACATCGAGGAACTAGGTCATCACTCGATCGTATCATGTGAAATCGTTTTTAAAAAAGAGAAACCGTTGCGTAAAAAGGTAACCTATCGTCCGTTTAGAAATATATCGGCTGATGATTTCCGGAGGGATTTGGAGGCAATCCCGTGGGATTCAATCTGTGGACATCAAAGTGTAGATGACATGGTGAATTCCTTCAATTCACATGTCATTGGGCTTTTCGATGCCCACGCACCTTTAAAAACAAGAGTTTTTAAAACCCAACCAACCCCTTGGATAACAGACATTATAAAATTAATGTTCAAATTGAGAAACGATGCCCGCTATCGTTATCGTCAAACCAAACTGGAAGCACACAAACATTATTACTTAGATCTTAAGCACCAAGCAATAGTTGGCTTATTCAATGAGAAAAAAGCGTTCTTTACCAAGTACATAAATGACAACAGTAGCGACTCAAAATCATTATGGCACAATATAAAAAAACATGTGCTTCCAGTAAGTAAGGACGACGATGTACTTGTAGAGAAATTTAATGACCCAGACGGGATAAATTCGGCGTTCCTAGATGTCCCGGGCGACCCTAATGTCAACACCTCCCAACAATCCTACTTCGAATCCAACCGGTATGGGACCGCGAAATTCACTATGATGCCAACGGATCCGAAGACAGTTTTAAATATTTTAAAAAACATTTCAACAAATGCGCAAGGGATTGACGGTATATCGATGGAAATGCTGAGTCTTACCCTCCCGCAATCATTGACTACTATAACTGAGATAGTAAATAGATCCATTTCCTCAAATGTATTTCCTGATCTGTGGCGTAATGCAATTGTGCGGCCTATTCCAAAAAATAATAACCCACAAAGTTACAAAGATCTTCGTCCTATAAGCATATTGCCATGTTTATCCAAGGTATTGGAGAGAGTGGTGTATCTGCAGGTTTCTGATTTTCTCGAAGCACACGGTGTATTGCCTGACCTGCAGTCGGGTTTCAGAAAGGGACGCGGAACCACAACTGCCTTGGCCGACGTCTTGGGTAATGTCCTTGAGGCGCGGGATCGTGGTGAGGGATCTATTCTGGTACTGCTCGACTATTCGCGGGCATTCGACTCAATTAATATTCCTCTTTTGTTGTCAAAACTGTCGTATTACGGTTTTGATAGCCGAGCTATAGGTTGGTTTAAGAGTTATCTAACAGGCAGGTCGCAGCGGGTTGAGATACGTATGAGGGATGGTTCTACAGTATCTTCCTCACCACAATTAATAACAAGGGGCGTTCCTCAGGGATCGCTGCTCGGCCCGCTTCTCTATATACTGTATAGCGCCGACATGACTACGTGCATTAAGAACTGCAAATATCATGTATATGCGGATGACACTCAATTGTATGTCTCGTTTAACGCCAGTAACACAGCGTCCACCGTACGTACCCTAAATGAGGAACTTGATAGAATTGCTTCGTGGTCTATGGGTAACTCACTAGTACTGAACCCTCAAAAATCTAAGTTTATGGTCATGGGGAGCAGAAATCAAATACAAACAATTCTTTCTGCTAAACCAGATGTAAAAATCATGGGAGAAAGTATACAAAGAGTAGAAGTTGCACGTAATCTTGGTCTAATCATCGACCCGGAACTTCGTTTTGAGGGGCATATTAATGACGTGGTAAAAAACTGCTTTTATAGATTAAAGGTTCTGTACAGGGTGAGGGACTTCCTTAGTATCACAATGAGGAAGAGATTGGTGGATAGCCTAATACTATCTAAACTGAATTACTGTGACGCTGTATACGGACCGTGTCTCCTTTCCCGTACAGAGCGTCTAATACAGCGTGTACAAAATGCGTGTGCTCGTTATTGCTTTGGCATACCCCGGAGGCATCATATCACACCGTATTTAAATGAACACAATATATTAAAAATGGCTGCCCGACGGAAACTACATTTAGCCGTTTTAATGTTCGGTATCATAAAAACACACAAACCGAAATACCTGTTTAAAAAAATTAGCTGGAGGCACGAGCACTACAGCTATTCTGCTCGCTCCACGTCAAACCCGATCTCGATGCCTCGACATAGGACCACAGCTTTCAGAGGATGTTTCAAGTATGCCGCTTCTCGCTGCTGGAATGATTTACCACCTCCCATAAGATCCCTGAAAACAAAGCAAAATTTTAAGTTACATCTGAAAAAAATCCTATTAGAAAAACAAAAATATGAGCAGCAAATTTTTTATAAATGAATACTCACATAAGGTTTATCATCTATCGGCAAGGTTTATCAATGTCCAGGCGGCTCGAGGCGGCATATCGATGCGTCGGATGCGTCTCGACATCCTCCCTATCCGTATAGCGATTGTATAGGTACTTATACGTCAGTGGTATACACAAAACATCGCACGTCTAAACGATCCACCGTTTAATAAAAGTACTGTGTGGTCCACTGACGGTGTATCTCTTTCCGGTGGGAACTCGCTATACTCGTAGTCACGCGCGACGTGCACGTGACCTCACAGGCCTCGCCGCGCGCGCCGCCGCGCCGCCGGCCGCGGCCACCACCACCGTGCACCGCTGAGCCGAGGCGCGCGAGCCGGGCGCCCGGCTCGATGACTTACAGTACGTCATCACGCTCATATACGCAATAGAGAAATGGAGGAACGCAACGGTATTTTGATTGTATAATGTGATTGTGAGCGCGCGCGCAGGCGACGCGAAGGTGGGGGTGTGAGCGAGACATAATTATATTCTTGCGTAATGGTATGTTTTAGTGGATACCTACTTTATTTATTTATTTATTTCTACACGCGCGTGATGCCTGCGGATTATTTTGTGTTTTATTTTTATCTAATAATATTTATTGGTATATCAGGTTGTATAGTTAGATTATATTCTGAGTACTGTTTGTTTTATTTTATCTAGTTGCCTATTTATGTTCATTTCTTTAAACCTGACTTGGTTTCCGTATGTCCTTTCCGGGTAACCACTGAAAATCAGCGCTGTGCTGTGGGTCCCTCATAGCACAGCATCATGCTGAGTGGAAGCCTTCTTGTCACAGTCATGACGTGCAGCTGCCGACTATTTTGTTTTGTGCTCGTGATTGGAATGTAGATCTATTTAGTTTTATTTTTTATTTTTCTTATACCATCTAATCAAGTTAATTATCTTTTTGTATGCACGTGTTTCTGTGACAAATAAACCTATTTTTCTTTCTTTCTTTCTTTCAAATAAAGTCGGGCAAAAAATTCGACGTTAAGGTGTGATTCACAATTAACATCGTGCGTTGTGGTTGGATCACCCGTTACCTTAACTAAGATCGAATACAAAATTTAACCCCGTTTGATTCATTCAGGGATGGTGCTTCGAAATATACATCAATTCTTAATGTTTTAATTTGTAAAACCTCTTAAGTACACAGTTATTCCACAAATTGATTATTCTTAACCTAACAGGTAAATACTATATTTATGTTGTTCTTGTGTTTGTAAAGTAACACCAAAAGTATCGACAAATATAATATCTCAACATCAAGTTAAAACTTTTACTACACCTTAAACACACGTCGAAACAATCCTTCCTCCAATCAAACGTATGTTCAAACCTGTTACAACCCTGTTGACTACTTCCCCCCCCCCCCTAGAGGGGTAAGTTGCGCGATCCATTAGCAACGTGTTTGTAAGAGCATTGCGACTAAAAGCATTAAAGAAAACGTCTGGAACGTTGAAAATACAATAAAATTGTTTATTCAAAATGTTCCATCGTCTTAGCTTTATTTGACTCTTGATGATATAAAGCACTGTTGTTGGTTTGGTGTGTATTATTGTTGTTTTTTGTGCTCATTAAAGAGGGCTTAGGTACAACGGTCCACTAGAAAACGGTCCCTACCGGAAGGTACGGCCTCTTTAAAAAAAATATTATCTCTTGACTGGGAAGGAATTATGAAAAACGGCTTAATCAGCAACCTCGGTAAGTGTATTTAGAATATTCTAATACCTTTTATAAAGTTTCATATTGAGACACGAAGCAACACAATTCGATCTAGAGGAATGTGACCGCTTTTCTTTAGATCGAAATTTGTTGTTTCGTGTCTCAATATGAAACTTAAGTTACATAAATTATTTAAATTATGTTTACGGCAGTGTCTCGCTACAACTCTTCAGACCAACTATCTTATTTTATTACGAGATATGAGATTTTCTCGTATTGTTTGTGCATTATGCAGCTATATATCATTTTTCAGGGCATGTGTGGGGTTGGTTAATTTATTTTTCAGTTATACTGGTATTGCTTTCACCATTGATCTATAGTTTTGCTCAGGCTTTCACATAGTTGTTGAAAGTAGGCCTATGTATTTTTCTAATATTTTAAGTTAAACACATCTATTATACAGAAGAAATTCTCACTGTAGGATAAAAAATATTTTTATTGTTTACTAGCTGCACTGTATGCGTGTAATGCCAAGTAAAATATAGAAGTGTTTGGTCAAACTTCGTCATCAGAATACCCTACCAAAGTTTCATCACTATCTGATCAATGTTTAAGGAACGCGTAGAGGACAAACATACAAACATTGATTTTTATTTTTAAAGAAGAGGAAAAATATCTGGCTGTAGAGGAAAACTGAAACAAAAACCTGTAATAGCAAGATTTATTGCCTTCAAAGTAAATCAGGTAATGGCCCGTCGATGAAATTGAATCTCTAGTGTTTAATGTTATGGGCGAGCGATATCGCTCACTACTACAGCACTGCATCGCCTGCTTGCACTCTACTTAATTACAATGTAGTCAAGTTCGTCATTTTATTGCTGTTACGTTCAGCTGTAGTGGAAATAGCTCACAGCTGAGGATAGCTAGAAATTCATTTACGAACTGAAATTATTCACACACTTATGTTAATTGGAAGGGGCTCGTGGCTAAATAATAACAGTCGCACGGGTAGATCGAAGGCTGAGCTACGCTTGCCACGGTCGGCGCGTGGTCGCTCCATCCATTACATATCGGGACCTCTCCATGCCTCGGGAAGCACGTTAGGGCGACGATAACCGACTTTAATGATTTTATATTGAAGATCACGTCTAAACGAGTAGTGTTAATGATTTGAAAGAAATATATGTTAAATAAGAGCATTTTCTCAATAACTTTATCATCATCATTTCAGCCGAAAGGCGTCCATTGCTGGACTTTGGCCTCCCCGAAGCACCGCCACTTCGACGGTTCTGTGCTTCCCACATCCAGCGGATTCTTGCGGCTTAATAACTTAATATACGAATATTTAGACTATGTTTATATTACATAGTGAAATTAATTTGTAAAGTTATGTCAAACGCGGATAAAAAACTGAGAATCAGGCCAAATCTATCAAGCGTATATTTTTCTGAAATCTTCACCTTTAGATAATTTACTTATTGATCTTTTATATACATGTTTTATTAAAAGACCTTTTATTTTATGTATAATAAATTAATAATGCGTCTTATTTGGGGCAGCGCTCCTGGAAGGGCGAGTCCTATTACTGGCTGGACGTACGACGCGTTGCTTAAGCTCAGTACAGAACACGCAAGCTAACCACTCAAGGTTACTGGCATATATCTGCGTCTTAAACTTGAGTCTTTCGGGCTAATAGATAGATAGAATACACTTTACTGCACACCATTTTTTTTTGTAGAATGTAATAGTTAGGTGCTTTCGTTGTAATTACAATGAGATGTATCTTTGGGTTGGCCATGGAGCCGTATATTATATTAATAAGATATATGTTGACTTGAAAGAGCATGGCAGTTGAGAGTATGTCATGCTCACTTAAATGTTTCACTGATGGTGACGATCTCTGTTGGATCATTCGATTCCCTACAAAATGGTTGAGCTGGATGGTGCTGATCCACGCGTCATGTTCGTGAATGTACGCCGTCGGTTGAGACTGCTCATCTCTTAACTGCCAGGGCTTATTTTAAATCTTATATTTTGAATTGTGTTTTTAATTATTTTGTTACATTGTTCTCACATGTAGAAGAAACAAGAATAATGTACCCAGGATTTTGTAATATCTTGATATAAAAAGAGTGTCCTTGGAGTTTCTCGCCCGTTCTTCTCCATAGAGATCTACGTTTTGGAATGGGCAACTAGCTTCAACTTTCTGACTAACTGACCAACTCTTTGACAATTCAAAAGTGCCTGTAAATAGTTTAATTGAAATAAATGCTTTTAGTTGTGCGTTTGATGATTCTTAAAAAAATACTGGTTGCTGTTTGAGCTGACAGCCCCGTTACATTTGCTGACTGGCTAAGTAATCTATTTCTCAAGACAACATGAGGTAAGAAGATCAGACGAATAAAACAGTTAAAGGTTTTAGTTAATTAATTTAGCCAACATTACACCCAAAATTGTTTCCCCAATCAAAAGACAAGATGTTTTCAACAGTTCTAAGACAGAGGTAATGCTATTCTCTCTATTAACGAATTTGTCCTTCAAAGAAAGACGTAACTCTTTCTCGTTAGGATGTGGAACAAGCCCACAAATGGCACGTGTTTTCATTCGTTCAATATGCTAATTCTCATGGTAACATTTGTACCATTAATGACGTTTTCGTTAAATTCGACGCGCTTTGAGAACCAAATGAGTGGTAGCATGTGGTGAAGAGATGTGTACGAGTGTTTAATTGAACTAAGAATAATGTTTGATGTTTTTGCTTGGCTGGTTTCATTAAGAGATTAGCATCATAATATCAGCCCTTAGCACGAACTCGTGACGTTAACGTGACGTAAATTCAAACGAATTTTCAATTAAAAATACAACTATCCTTTAGCATTTAGGGTAAAATTTTTGCTGCAGCACAATTAGTATCACGCATAGATTTGAAGGTCGCTCAGCGCGTTATGGAGCGGGCTATGCACAAGTTACCACTGACAACCATAAATATACTTTGTTCCCTAGTATAGCAAGGACAACCTCCAAACTAGAAAGACAATACAAAATGGCACTGAAAGCTGCAAGTGCCTTCCCACTTCGCACTGAAACAAAAACGCTGTGGGAAATGCTCGGACAAGACCCCTGGCATCTCAGAGCACACGATCTCCACCACGATATGATAGAAAAACTCACCTCACTGACGATCAGCGGCCTCGACGATCCTGGTCCCGCGTATACGAGATATGGACAATTCAATCCATCCCTTTTCTCAAACAGTATAGGTGAAATCGATACATAAACAAAGCGGAGAGGGCCAAACAGCTCCACAAGAGAACCCCCCCCCCCCCCCCCCCGTCAGCATAGGCTTTGGCTCGTAACTGCATTCCTAGCAAATAAGTTATTTCAGGCCTAGACCTGCTGGGATCCTAAATCCAAAACTTCGCGCAGTTATATAACTCAATCGTGTGTGATAAGAATTCAACAATACGTTCAAAAGATCCCTTCCCGGACAAACTGTGCCAAAATAAAATACACCTAATGCTCTTGTAAAATTACATTTTATAAGTGATATGAAATAAACATATATTCTATTCTATTCTAAGAACAACCTCCACAAGTGGGGGTTTATGAACGGTTCAGATCTCCGCATGCCCTGTCACATGTACACGTGAGGACCTAATGGCTGCATCAGCGAACGGTATTCGCGTTGCTAAAACATGACAGTAAGAAACTTAACACAGTTATTATTGTTTTATTATTATTAGATATAATGTACAAGTACACTAATTAATAGTGCCGTGCTTTCCTATAATTTAGATACATGCAAGATCTATAATTATGACAAAGATTGTGGGTAATGCGGTGTATGTATTTTGTAGTTGGTAAGCCTATATACACACATACATAACTCTTTATTTTTAGCTGCGTCGTATTCAGATAAGCATCTCTAATTACACACCATCCCACACATAATACATCCCACACTAAATAGTACGCACTAACAAGCTCCTCCATTAAATACTGTAATTGATTTCCAACAATAAGCCTTGAACAAATTCACTAACTGAATTATTAACTACTGAAATTCTGAAGCTCAATAATGTAATTTGAATGTACTAATCAATCACTTTTGTCGTAATTATTTTATTGAATTAAATTATTAACTGGTACTTGTTTGCAACGTTACTCGTGTTGTGTAGAGTGGATTAGCGGAATTACGTTGTTTTATTTTAATTTAGTTTTCGTGGTGTGGGTCTAAAATGTTATTTTAAAAGGTAGGTTTCTTTAAATAAAGCGCAGGTACTTTAGACTTGCTAAACGGTGTGAAGTTTTTAGAAAACATTTTTCAAATCAAATCAAATCAAATTATTTTATTGTGGGCATAGGTTATACAGATAGATGTTAGGTAAATTACAGATCCATTATGTCCTGCCTAATAGGCATACAATAATAAATTATGTCAACATGCAACATATCAAAAATTTCATCGTTCATCACATTAAAGCAAATCTTACAAAATAAGAATAAGGTGTATGGTGACAGATTATAGTAGGTACTAATTATTAAGAAAATCTTGGATCGTATAGTAACCTTTGTCAATTAAAAAATTACGCAATTTATTTTTGAATAGTGGGAGTTCCTTGGTGTTTAAAATGTCCACAGGTATTTTATTGTAAATTTTTGATGCCATTCCAAAAAAACTTTTGCCCAGAAGAGCATTTTTATGTGGTATACTAGATATTTTAAGTGCATATCTTTTTGATTTTAGTTCACCAAATAGATTTTTATTTGTTTTAACAAATACTGTAACTTCATAAATATAGGCTGATGGAAAGGTCAAAATTTTAAACTTTTTACCTTTTTACTTTTAACTTTTTTTTAACTTTTTTTTTTTCTTTTTTTTTTTTTAGGTGTTTTTCTTGTTTTTATATTTAATTGTTTAACATGTTTTTTATTTCATGATGTATCAACTATTTAGCAAAAGTTAAAATCAAACCCGTGCCGTGTGGTGCGTAAAGTATAGACGTAAAGAATAGCACCACCCTATTTCATCCCGTGGGTTTTCATAAAAGGCGACTAAGGGCCTTACTAGAATAGGCAGCAGCGTTAACTATGCCTTTTTAACTCCATACTTTGATCGCCAAGCCGCCTGCCAAGCGAGGCGATTATGACAAACCCCTCCATTTGCGGGAGGCCTATGTTCAATAGTGGACGTCTTTCGGCTGAAATGGAAATCAAACCCATAGCGTAACTGGAAACAAAAGTAAGATGAGCAAAACACTGAAATATCCTTGATTCTTAAACTAATAGCTAGAATACGCTTATTTCCCCGTTATTTTTGTCTCGAAATCAATGATTCAATACTGTCATAATTCAAAGTTAAATCATTTATTTCAAATTGGCAAGTAAAAGGCACTTTGGAACGTCAAAAATTACAAAAATAGTTAATTGATTCTAGTTGTCCCTTCCAAAAGGTAGTTATGTATGGAGAAGAATGGTCAAGAAACTCCATACTTACTCTTTTAAAATGTTAACAATAGTTTGTATACATTAATTAATAATTATAGGTTAAGACGATGTACTTGGAATAAAAATTACTATACCACAATAGGTAAAAAGAATAAAAAGTTAAGTAATGACAGACAAATTCATAAATTCGATAGATACATGGTGCTCACATATATACAAACATTGTATATGATTTTCCTTAAAAATTAACATATAATAAGTCAGTGTATGAGTTAAAGTATATTAATCACAGAAAATAAAAATTAATATCATAAAAATTAATATCATAAAAATTATGAATTATATAACAATTAAATTAGCAAACAGTTTGATTTTGTCTAGACTAAAATGTCCTATGGAGCAGTATCAGCATGTTGCAATTACAACCGCCTTGCCTCCACCTTCCTTCTGTAACAACCGGTCATTTCCCCCAGCATCTCGCCGTAAACATGACGCCTCATTGTCAAGTCGGCACGACGAGGTACCTTTCAGGCTAATTTTAAGTTCAAACTAACCTATTTAGCCTCTCAGCGGCCCCGGGGCGGCGGAGTTAGGGCGCGGCCATAAGGACCTGTTCAAGTTGGACGAAGAAAGGAGAGTATTCGTCCTTTTTCTGTGGTTGAAGAAGCCTTTGACTGAACGTAGGACGATTCTTGTCATCCTGATTTTCTAAACTAATAGATACAGGTTTTTTTTAAATGGCTAGCTAAACTCGGCAGACGCAATGGCCACGGATATCTAAACATGATATATCAAAAAAATAAATAAATTTGATGAATTTTTTGTGGGGTCATCCACCGCATTTATTGTAGTCACTTGAAATATCAGGTTTTTTTTTGTGTAATCTTCACAGACTTGGTAGGTATATGGTAAAACATAATATAACAGTTTTTCTCAACTCATTATATATTTTTATTTAAACGTGTTTAGATATGAATACCCATCGCGTCTGCGGAGTTTAGCTAGTTAATTTAAAATAACCCTGTATTATAAAAGAGGTAAATTGTTTACTGATCCGATTTCAAACATTCTTTCATTGCACGAAAACTAAACTAGTCTATTTACCGAGTGCCATAGTAAGTATATGTTTGCGACTTCGTCCGCGAGGAAGTCAACTATATTCTACCATAAGTCGACTATTGTTGACTTCAAAGCGGATGAAGTCGCGGGCAGAAGCTAGTTAGAACCTAAAAGGCCCACCTCTTACTTTGAAGATTGACGGGATAAATATAGTAGGGATCACAGACGCTGATTGGGAGTTCTCCATTTTGGCTTTACGTTGAGTACATATTATTATCAGAACATCACTTCAAGTATCATCTGCGTATACCTTATGTTGTCCATCTCGAAGATGGTAAAAGAGAGCTGAAGTTAGGTAACTTCAGCTCTCTTTTACCATCTTCGAGATGGACAACATAAGGTATACGCAGATGATACTTGAAGTAAACATAACACAACATAACACCTGCTTCGCGATGCCCACACGTTCTTGTCGAAACAGAATCAGAATCTGTAGAACTACCAACAACAATAAAAAGTTAATTACAATTTGACAATTTTAAACTCGTCACTCATAGAAACGAGTTTTCGCACAAAATGTGGAGAATGTATGCAGCTCTGCAATTGTGATAGCCTGGCTTGATTGATTGATTGATGACTCGCAAACAGTCAACGAGTGTAACGAAGTGGGAGTTTTTCCAGTGTGTATTGAGTCACTGGGCTTACTGGATGGAAAGTTTATACCTTATGTATATGTAGGAAAACCACTGCTTGATGTAAAAAATACAATAGTATAGCGCTATAAATTCATTAATGAAATTAATTACGATAGTAGCACTATAAAGACTATTTGCATACCTTTAAAGGTATAAGGAACAGAGTGTAAAGTTCACTCATACTCTATAGTAAAGGGAGGATCCTCCGACCAGACAGGTGTCGTGTCTGGTGGGCAACTGCCCGACGGTTGATGTCGGGATGTTGTATACAGGGTGGAAAAAAAAAACCGTGGTTGGAGGAAAAGTACCCTTAATATTGATGATGGCAAATTTTACTGAAAGAAAACATTCTTTTATTTTCAAAAATAATTAAAATTGCATTTAAAGATTTTTTTTTAAATCACATGCTTGAGCCGGGAATAGAACCGGTGAAACGTGAAAAAAAAAAAAAAGACGCTGTATTTTATGATACCAGCCGAAAGATTCATTCATAAGGACCAATTCCTTTGAAATAACATAGTATCTTAAATTTATGAAAGACCAAGAAAAAAATTTTTTTTGTTGTAAAGCTTACTCACTATCTAAAGAAAATAGTTCACTTAACTTATGAATTGCTCAAAATGAGACCCACTTTCACGTATGCACAGACGTATTCTTCGACTGAATTCGCCTTTTATATCGAGTTTTTTATCGTCTTTCTTTCATTTAAGATACTATGTTGTTTAAAAGGAATTGATCCTTATGAATGACTCTTTCGGTTGGTATCATAAAATACAGGTTGTTTTTTTTTCACATTTCACCGGTTCTATTCCCGGCTCAAGCAGGTGATTTTTCAAAAATCTTTAAATGCAGTTTTAATTATTTTTGAAAATGAAGGAATGTTTCCTTTCAGTAAAATTTTCCATCATCAATATTAAGGGTACTTTTCATCCAACCACGGTATTTTTTTTCCAGCCTGTATATGCTAGTCGCGCGGTAAATTCTGATTGCGCGATGCAGGATTTGTGTGACGTCAGGTCTTTGATGCGTAGTTCGCATGTGGCGTTGTAGATGCCGCTACATTACTTCCCTCCGGAGACCGGAGGTCGATAGTGGGCTGAGTCAGTGCATATGTTACTTGCCAGGGCCAGTTGTGGTTCCAGTGAGTCGGAACCGGGTGCCGCCTAGTTCTCGGTGAGTCGAAACTGTCTGCCGAGTTTCCCCAGTGAGTCGGGGTGGCGCTGCGTTATGCTTCAGTGAGTCAGATGTGGTACAGCACCGGTTTGAGGCTGATAGCTGGCGTCGACCAGGAGAGGATTCATGAGCTCTTCTTGTTGGGCGACCGAAAGTGCAGTGTGCTGTGCCAAGGTTGCTGATGAAGCTGAGGTTTATGACCAGGTAGATGCGCGTCCACTGCAAGCTGGTGGCCAGGATACCCGTGGAAGCGTGGGTGTTGGGTGGCTGTATGACTCGAAAGTTTGAGGAAGTGATGATGTTGATGGTTGATATCGGGATGTTGTATATATTATATGATAGTCGCGCGGTAAACTCTGATTGCGCGATACAGCATTTTTGTGACGTCAGGTCTTTGATGCGTCGTTCACATGTGGCCTTACCGAAAATATTTTGTAAGACGCACCTGAAACCAAAAGAAACCTAATATGGGCCTAGACAGTCGCTAAAGCGTTGGAATAGCGGCATCAGATATTGCAACACCCTCACAATAGCCCTTCCTGTCCTCAATCACAATTTGATTCTTATTAAACCTTCTCTTCACATGCACATACAAATCGTAGCCAATTGCTTTACATATTAACGCTTAACCCAATAACAGGTCAGCAGGAACGGGGGTGCGCCAGCGATTTCGTGATTGGGCTTCCCGCTAATTCTCTTGGGAGGACCGCGAGTCATGAATACAAATAAAAGAGTACATTTCGCTCTTGTTTATATCCTGCGTACTCACTGAGTGTAAATCTTATTCTGTGCTATTCATTTTGAACCGCACAACTCGTAACAAAAGTCGACTGACTTTTAAAGTAAATCACTGCTGGAATCATTCGGAGGAAAACAGCACTATTATATAAATTGTGTAAGGGACCACTTATTTGATGGTTTATAAAAAGGACAAAGGGTCACTTGAGGAGTAGGTGGTACTTGAAATACCTACCTACACAGGTACTAAGGGTGATGACAACCTGAAACAAAACAGACTTTTGAGCTGCCGGTTCTTCTTCTTCTTCGTGTTCCTGGCACGAAAGTATGTGCGATCTTGTTGGTCTAAAACTTTGCCACTTCCACGGCGTCGTCGGGAGCAGCGCATGTTTGCTGCATGTTTTGGGATACAGGGGGCAGGATAGGAGGTGGAGCATAGTTTGCAACATAGCTCCACATCCAAACCCTGCTGCCATTTCGTCGAGGTAGCCAGATGCTTCATTGGTGGAAGAGAGTAAGTAGGAAGGGGTAGAGTCTAATGCCACAGTTTGCAACGGGCGTCGGCCGGGTTTCCTGGTAGAGACACTGTCGATTTTAAGAAACAGTGCCTGCTTTTCGACCGTTGCGATGGCAGTTGTACGCACGATAGTGGGTCGTTACGTTTTCTATTCAACCCTTGGTAGTTAAAATCGACAACATGCGACGAGGATTTATTCTGCAACTAGCTGTTGCATGGTTTTTTTATAAATAAAAGTAGCTTAAGTTACTCCTTATAACATTAGCTATCTGCCAGTGACAGTATCGTCGATAATCGGTCCAGCTCTTTCGGAGATATGCCGGATAAACAGACAGACAGACAGACAAATAGACAGACATACAAACAAACAAAAAAAAATGAAGAGTGTTTTTTTTTTTGTTATAAGTACAGCATATACTTTCATATGCATTTAGTAAAAAGCTATTATTTTGACATTACAAACATACACTTCGATTTTATTTATTAGTATAGATAATACTTTAATACGCTATTTTATGCACGTTTTTAAACGTTGCAAGAATCCTTACCTCAGCTCTGAGAAATCTGTTCAAAAGGAAGAGTTTGCCATCACCCAGTGTATAGACAACTTAAGTTTACGATAGTAATTCCGTGCTTGTGAGGTTCCTAGTACCTACCCTGAACTCTTTTATAGGTTGAGCATCTGTAAAGCTTTACTAGATTGAGAAGCTAAATACGACGGACGCCAATTTTATTTGCGTACTTTATCATCACGACCGAGTAAGTAAGTAGGTTGAGTTATATACTTATAAATATGTGGTTACATTAAAGGTTAGTGCCAGTTTCCTAATACCTACTAAAACTTTTAATCTTAGGTACCTATTATGATTTTTTAAATTTTTGAAGCATGTCATTTGGAAAGATTCAGCAACAATTTTTTTTTTTTACTTTAAATATTTCTGAGATAAACGGTTTTAAAATTACTTAAAATAAGTATCTCATGTCGGTACAGTTTTTTTTGTTTCACGAAACGACGCGTTTATGATTACCAAGAGTACAACGACGCTGTTAATGTGTGTGTAAGCGCAGGGGCTCTCAGTACCGTCCGAGACAGCGGTGAAGTCGTAAGTGTAGTTATATGCTCCTCGTCTTTACGCACACATTCACAGCGTGTTTGTACATTTGCTAACCACAAGTAAGGTGCGCGTCGCTTCATGAGATAGAAATACAATATTAACAGTTGCTTACAACTCCAACAGCAGGTACCAAACATAACAGCAAAAAAAAAAACTTTTTTTCTTGAAATCTTAAGTATTTTAAAAGCAAGAAAACCCTAATTTATGGCCGTGCCCTAAGCAGCAAAGTTTTAAAATAGATAATCAAATATCAAGGCAACTTTTAGCGAGACAGAGTGCCGCCTTCACGTGCAACTGCGAATTCACTTTAGATTTTTGCATAAATTGCTATGTTGCGCTAGCAGCCTTTAAGATATTTTTGTAGATGCCTTTTCTTCTAAATAATAATTATGGATAGCAGCTTATTAGTAGTAGTCCCACTGTAGCATAACAAAGGCCTATTTAGAGAAGAAAGCAAACGCATTCTTCTTTTTTGGTATCGGGTATGCATTAGGAATAATATACATATGTATTATAATAGCTTATGGTGCTTGTCATTTTAGGGAGTTTGGAGTTAGGAGGACCTTATGAAGCGCGTAGAAACCCGCTGGATGCGAGACGTACAGAACTGATGGACGTGGTGGTGCTTGGGGGAGGCCTATGTCCAGCAGTGGATGTCTTTTCGCTGAAATAATGATGATGATGATGAATAGCTTATGGCATTGATTGGAAGTCGATCTTATTTATCAATTAAATTGTATATTTATTTAAATCACAAATATACATGTATAACTTTACGGAATCACCCAAGGCAATAAGTCCAAATTTACGGAAACTAAAATGACTTCTAAGCAAAATTACAAAGAAATATAAACAAGATAATAAAACAATTATAAACATGACAACGTTTATAATACAAGACCTCGCTCAGTTATTATTTGTGCCATTTGAATGAATCTTGGCAGGTTCTGTCCAAATATATCCTCCGATATCAACATATATGTAGTTGGGAAAAGTTAATATTTTTTAAAGTATGGTGTTTTAAAAATAGTAGCCAGACTGCAAGATGGCGAAGGCGGTCAAACCGCAAAACAAAAGAAACATCACCATGATGATATTTCTATAGAAAATAAAACATTTGGTGTTCGTATTAGTTAACCCTAAAACGGTTGGTCCAGTACATGATTACTCTAATAAACCTAACTTCATTATAATTGATGTTAAATAAATCGGTAGCATCGTAGGCAGTTACAAAAACGATTAATATTTTAAAGGTTCGAACGGCCATTTAATCGGCCTAAGCCTAATGAAAGGGCTTTCTATGAAATCATGCTTTGAAATTTTAATAATGCCCGCGAGGATTCCGGTTTTTTATAGAGTTTCGTAAAAAGCAAGCGTTCGAAGCGATCGGCGTGGTTGCAAATTTTTCAAAAGGACGCATTTTTCGCTTTTATAACGTGACGATATTACCTATTATCGTGGACGTCTACGTCCATAAAATGCATGAAGATACGTGCACGTTACAACGTTATCGTGGCCAGAAATTTAAAAGCGTCTTCATATAATTCCATACATTTTACTTCCCTGTGTTATCGTGAAGCCGTGACGTGGACGTGGACATCCATGATAATCTTCCACAATAATATCGCCATGTTAGAAATTAAATAAGCTCACATTAGATTCGTTTTACGTATGTACGTAGAAATTTGTGCGTAATCTTTGCGAAATCTTTGTGAAATATCTACAAATTGTGCAATTTGTAGATACAAGTCTTGTTTGATTTGTTAAAAACATGGCACGCATATAATATCATAAATGTATTGACGTTGTTCCAGACAAACAATAGACACAAACGTTGATGTAAACGCGGGGTTTTAACAATATAAGTGACAGATAAATTAGAAATAGTAAAAAAATACTATATTTATTTGGGATCTCTAACAAAGGATACACATCTATCTAAATATATCAAACAAAGTCGGGTTAGTTACATCATTTGTAACTCAAGAACGGCTGGACTGATTATTATGATCTTCGATTTGTTGGATTTGTCTCCGCCCCGAATAGCAGAATAACTATTAAATCATGCGAAAATATCACAAAAAAAAAATTATGAAGAAAAATCATTTTCTCATACATTCTGTATGGAACGGCTTTTTTGATGATATCTCGAGAACGAATTGGGGAACGGGGGCGCAAGAAATTTCGCACGGACGAAGTGGCGGGCAGAAGCTAGTAGGTATACAATATAAATTAGGATACTATAAAGTAGCTTAAGCTGCAGTGATGATGATGATGGTATAAGTTAAAATATCTTAATTTGTAATTATTATTTTTTTATAATAAAAAAAATTACATGTCGGAGACGCGAACCCATAAGATTTTCTCCTATCAGAATTCGTTCAACGCGCCTAAAGAAGTTTTTGCTTCAACAAACAAAAAAATATCAGCTAATTAAACTTCAGTTACAATTTAATATTATTACATATTTTATTACTTACAAATGTTTCGCATAAAATGCGTTTATTACAGCTGTTTTAATGTTAAAACAAGAACTTGAATTATACTACTGGTTCGCACTTGACCTTTTTTCATTTCAACCCATAAAATAAAATGAACTTTGAAATATTAATAGTAGGTTGTACCCGTGGGATGGATGAAGCTCTTTACATCTCACGATTGCACATTTATTTTATAATCATGAGCTCATTTATTGTTTGAAGTTTCTTGTATTTTTGTAGGGAAATGTTTTGTTACACAAAAATTGTTGGTTGCTTCAGTTACTTACAAAGAACGATTCGATGTTACAATTACAGTTGTTAGAGAGACATCTGCCATGACACTGGTTATTTTAGTAATTCTCTAATACATATATAAATACTAAATAATACATAAATTCACGCTTTATTTCCATGGGTTGGGGGTAGGCTGAAACTACAGAACGCCACCACTCGGATAACGGTATATTTTTCGAAACGGTTTCGTCTTCAAAACCTAAGAAACGATTTGTTTCGGTTACGTTTGATCGGAACGTTATAAAAATGTTTTTGAAGAAGAAAAATATATAAATCGTTCTCGGTAAATAAAACTTTTTGAGCGTTTTTTCCATTTTTTTGATTGATCGATAGGAAACTCGCAACGCAACCCTAATTAATACGTAAATGGCAAGCGCATTGGAATCAATGATATAAAATGAAGATAAGGTACAATTTAACTATAAAAGTTCTAGCTTGTCGGCGCACACCCCGCGCGCGGCTGCGCCTGCGTAATCAACCGATATTTGAAAATGGTCTCATTTCGTTTTCATTCCGAACAAAATGTTGTGCAAAAAAGAAAGAGAACTGTTAGAAACGTTTTGAAAACGTTATTTTAAATAACGTTTCCGAGCCCTGACGCCACCTGCTACGATCCTTACATAGGTACTCCTTTTGCTTCGTTTATTGTCACACATTAGAAGCTCAAGTGTGAGTTTCTTACCGTGCGGTAGGGTTGGGTAGGGTAGGTTAGGTATGTAGGTAGATACGTAGGTAGGGTAGGGTAGAGGTATAATAAGGTTAGGTTACGTTCAGTTGTTCAGCAAGGAGTTGTTAAATTCAAACAGACCATACGTCATAATGTCAATGTTGTATACGCCAGGGAAGGTTTTAGGTACGATAGGTAGGTAGGGTAGGTTAGGATATGGTAGGGTAGGTAGGGTAGGGAAGGGTAGGGCAGAGTTGGTAGGTAGGTAGGTAAGGTAGGGTAGAGAAGGTAGGTAGGTAGGTAGGGTAGGGTAGGTAGGGTAGGGTAGGTAGGATTAGGTAGGTTGGTAGATAGGAAGGGTAGGGTAGGTAGGTAGGTAGTGTAAGTAGGCTAGAGGGTGGATAGTTAGTGCTACCCGTGCGAAGCCGGGCCGGGTAAAGCTGGTTCTCTAATAAAAGGCACAAAATGACACTTTTTGCTACTAATCTATAGGTAGGTATGCAAGGTACTCAAAAGGAATGCATGAAGCAAGAGTTTTTTTTACTGATTTCTTCCGTGCTTTAAATTCATTACATTCATCCATTTATTCATATTTTACCAACATAATTATGTATTTATTGTATTGCCTCTTAGGGGTCATTTAAGTATTACGTAAACACCAAAAGGGGGGGGGGGTTTGCTTTGATTATTTATGATGACATTGGGGACGGGGCGGTTTGGATGGTGATTACGACAGCAATATGTTTAAGCTATTGCATAGCTTCTATCGCGGGCCTTGAGCGCGGGGACCGAATCCAGAAATTCCGTAACGAAAAAACCTCACGCTCCCCACTCCGACGGTTATTTTACCAGGTTATTACCAGTACCCTCTAGTGATCTAATAATTTCTGGCAGTTCCTTATTTCTGTGTACTGCGTATTTTATTCTTATAAATATTAGTTTATAAAATTATGATCTTCACAAAAAGTGATTGTTGATAGTGGGGTTTGAACTCACGAACAGTCGATTACGAGTACGTTTAGTTCCCCTGTTGCACCGCAAGGCTACAATGACTTAATTAAAGCTTGCCAAATAGTTGATACCATTCCAGTTGAACAATTGTTAAACTTGACTAGACGGTTGGAAATGACTCATGTACATGGAATTTTTTCGCTGTCAAAACAGTTTGTCACTCTTTTTTTTATTTAAAATTACTTTAGGTTCAACACTTTCGTCTATTTTAAAGTTGTTATTATGCTTATATTTGAATAGTATTTGACTTTGTTTACGTAGTTATACAATTTTACGACGTTCAGCACTTATTTATTTTGTTTTTAAGCTATTGCATAGCTTCCATCGCGGGCCTTGAGCGCGGGGACCGAATCCAGAAATTCCGTAACGAAAAAAAAAAATTAATATCAAAGAAAAAGAAATACTGCATAAATAAAATAAATAAATAATTATAATTGCATAAGTTGATACAAAATGCTATGCAATAGCTTTACCGCGGCAGTCCCCGAGTGCCACAAGTCTTTTTTTATTTATTTATTTATTCAGTTTTTTTTTTTGAACACAGATGTCTACCCCATTTTCAGGGATTCCCCAAAATAATTGAAATTGCTTACTCGCTCTCACGCGGTGTTTTATGGTTGGAAACAACCGAAGTAGGGAAATTACTTATATGGGCATTCAATTAACTTTTAGTCTGAAACTTGTAAATTGCCTTCTAATGCATATTATTTAAGAACACTGTTTATGTTGGCTGTAAGTTTACCGAATAGAAATAAAAAATCCTTATTTTTTTGACTCATGAATAACAATAAAGAATCCCGTTTTTTTAAAATCTGTTCAGATAAAAAATAAAAAAAAAACAATTTTGACATAAGCATAGGAAGGGGGTATGAGCTTGCTTACTTTTGCTGACACGGCGGAAGTGGGGTTTCAAAATAACTAGAATTCTGCTTACGTAATACTTAAATGGACCCTTACCCTATAGTTGTTATTATGATCTCTATGGTACAATCTCACTTTGGATATGTAGATTAACACTATTGCAATACGCTGGTCTTGCGGCGGTGATCCTGCCCACTCCACTTAAATCCTGCACCCCGTATCATATAAAAGCCTCTGCCGACTGCTGCGTCTGGGATCCGAGGGCCAATTCGTATGAATTGTATGCTCCCGGTTAACGATTGTTGCGAACACAACCGGTTCGGTTGTACGGCTGTACCCGGTTCACTGATAAGACACGTACTCCGGTTAATTTGTCCGTGTACACTGACGGGTTAGCGAACACTTTTAATGTTAAAGTACGGTTGGAACAGTTTGCATGCTTTCAATTGTTTTAAGTGTTTGTTTGTTGGTACTTGGTAGATTTTTTTTTATACGGCTGTGGCGTAAACAGTTAGTAGGATAGTGTTGTGAAAAATGATGTCGTTTTTCTCTTAGGATAGATTTTATCAGATAAATTGAAAATGGCTGTAAGTAAAGTTCTTATTTTGAATTATTTCTTTCTTTGAATAATAAGAAAACGTTGAGTAGTAATTTTAAATCTCTGAACAAACTTTTTGAATAACTGGCCGACTTCTTGACATTTCTAAAAACACTTTATAAATAGCCTAGGTAATTGAAATAAGTGCGTTGAATTTGACAAGGACTTTCTAAGGCCTGTGTTCACCAACATTCAAACCACCGGTTAGGTATTTAAACAGTTGGTTTATGTCAAATTTCCTATGAAATGTTGAGTAAACAACTGATTAAACATCTAAACAGTTGATTTAAATGTTGGTGAACACAGGCCTATGCCTGGTTTTTTTGTATTTGTTGTTATAACGGCCACAGGAATACATCATCTGTGAAAAATTCAACTGTCTAACTATCACCGTTCATGAGATACAGCCTGGTGACAGACGGACGGAGACGGGAAAAAAATGATAAAACTGAAATCACCTACATATTAATACAGCAATATATATTACATATTTTTATACCAAATGTTACCACATTTAATATTCAAACAAAGGGGGTGAATGTTAGCCGGCGCGTGTAAGCACTTGCGTGATTAAAACATTGCATTTATGCATGCGTGGGCACACGCATAAATGTATTAAAGTTATCAACGTGGGCTTTTAACACTTTTAATATCAATCTGGTAGATGACATCTGAGTGATGCTGTGCACAGTTACTAGGTATACTGGTCGTTTCCTGTATGATGACTGCAATATAATTATTTACGAAGCTTTGTACAGTAGGCTGCAAGTTAGTGACAAAAAACGCCGGTAGAAAAAAAAAATGGCAGTCATACGGCAGAAGTGAACACATCACGAGCATGTCGCGCATTTCGAGGACGCGAACCCATAAGTTTGTCCACTACCAAAAATCGCCTACGCGGCTAAAGAAGTTTCCATTTCTAAAAGTCTATACAGGATAAGTTTTTCACCAATGCGCAAATTTTTTTTGGTGGCTCAGTATTAGTAATAAGAAGTTAGAACACATTTCCATAATAGGTTCAATAATATTTTGTTGGTCCTACTTGAAATCAGATATTTTTTATTTATATATTTAAATCACAATTATAACATAACAATATGGATACAATCTATTCGTAATAATATCAATGGGCGAGCGCACAACTGAGAGGTACCTACTACTGCGTTCCGCTTCACTGACCGCGCCGCCGGCGCGTTGCGCGACGAGTATTCTTTATACCAGTTTCAAAATAAACATCTTTCGTTAACGATAACTAAATTTTCTTGTACTAAGACCTATCAAAATAAGAAATAGGTGTATAATAAAACACGTTTTAGTTTAATTTGTCAAAATTTGCGCACTGATTACAAACCTTTCCTGTATTGTTCAAGAGAGCAGTACAAATTCAATAGAATTTTTGTCTGTTTGTCTGAATGTATGTTCCAGCTAAACGCAAAAACTACAGGACCGATTTTGTTCAAATTTTGCATAGATATTCCCTATAGGTCTGGTCAAATTACTACGTATAAATTATTACGCTATTTGCTATGGGGGATGAGCAGTATTGCATTATGTTTTGAGGGTCCATAAGGGCAGGTACCTTAACCGTGGTCGCTGCAAGAAAATGGTCTTAAGAGACTATACTTAACTTTTAGAAAAAAATTGACCTGCATTCACAGATTTTGAAAAAAATGTACAGTCAGCAAGAAAATGGGCAATTTACACAAAAAAGTTTTTTGATGCAAATCGATCCTGTTTCTTACGAGGATCAAAGGTTTGAGTACTAGAAAAGTCATAAATCGAAAAAAAGTTTTCCCATACAGGTCGTAGGTGAGACTGAGATGAGAACGAACACAATGTATCAGTGTATGGTAACAGTCGAATTATTCCATTACTACTTCGCTGTGTTGAATAGGAAACGAATATTAGCAGATAGTTACAGATTTAATCTTTTAAATAATTATCATACCTTATGGATCTAAGCAGTCAATTATGACATATTATGCTATTTCAGTCAACTTTCAACAAATTTTGTTACTGTAATTGTGATAGTTCGAAGAACTTTATAGGACTTTTTTTTTGATTGGAGAAGTTATTTGATAATTATCAAATAACTTAATTATTTATTTATTTGCTTACATGTTAAACACTGGTTAGTAGGCATGCATTGAAATTTCATGACACAGTATTAAGACATGCACCCTGTAAGGGCACTGCAAATGTTTCCTATCAAATTATTGTAATACATAATATGTTACTGATTCTAATTATTACAATTATTCATTACATTAATTATACTAAACATTAATCAATCATTTATTTAAGATTAATCATTATTTTCATTTCAGTTTATTAGTCATTTATTTCACATTTACGTCATGCATTATTACAAGTTCAATTTATTCACAATTTGTCAGCTTTAAATTCTTCAACGGTATAGTAGCCTTTCTTTATTAACATAGGTTTTAACTGTTTCGAGAAAATTGAGTCATTTGGTAAGGATTTGAAACTTTCCGGTAATTTATTAAATATATTAGCTAGTCTTGAATATGGGCTCTTCCCGATAACTTTTAAGTTTGTGATATTA
This sequence comes from Dryobota labecula, assembly GCA_947523025.1. Taxonomy (NCBI): domain Eukaryota; kingdom Metazoa; phylum Arthropoda; class Insecta; order Lepidoptera; family Noctuidae; genus Dryobota; species Dryobota labecula. The sequence goes on from OX383287.1 coordinate 3,105,031, forward strand.
GTCTATTCTTGTTACGTCGGTTATAGTTTTCATTTAGCTCGATATTAGATTTGAATAGGTGCCTATTTTTTCTAACGAAAATACAACTTTGCAGTATGTATATTGCTGGTAATGTGAGAATTTGTTGTTTTTTAAAGTGTCCCGCTCTGGGCGGAGCGGGAGGGCGTGTCAGACTTTCCTGACTAAAACCCACCTGTGTTACTTCAGTTGCCTTTGTGCCAGGGCCACGGTATCCCATTCGGAGAAACCCGCAACCCTGGCAGGCTGGAGACCCGAGGGCCACCCTGATCTTTCACAGATGTTCTAAACATACCGGGAGACGTAATTAACTTCTGGAGAAAGGTGGGCTGGTTGGAATAACCACTGATGGCCGCCATGGTCCATGTACAATGGTCCACCTGAAGGACTAAGTGCGGAAACCAAACCCTTTACCATAGAACATAAAACTGTACGTCGGTTGCTCCCGCGTCGCCATTCCTGACTCTCTGTATATTTTTATTGCTGTGACCAAAACTACAAACGTAGTGTTCAGGGAAGTTTTATTAAAATGTGGCTGGTATTTTAGTATATTATGGTGTTTTACGACTTCCACGCGAACGTAGTCGCGGCCTGAAGCTAGTATTAAATAAAACTAAATTTTTCACATGGAAACCATGTAAAATTGAATAGATACTATATCAAAAGATGCGATAATCACTCGAATATTGAATCCTAGCCCAATCACTAATGCAAAACCCTACACAACTGCTAACCCTATTATCGCTAACTCACTTTCAGCCTTGAAAGGAAATATGGTATCTTAAACTGCCTAAATAGCATTAATGTCTGAGCTAAATATTACTCCTTTATACAAACAAAATCAGTAATCAAGGTCCTTGGACTATCTGCACGGCACAGATGATAATAATTTTGTTTAATAGCACTTGTAATGTTCTAAACGATCGCATTGGCTGTTGGGGCCTTAATTTTAGAGCTGGTGGACAAAACCGCTTGCTCAGAGTGTGTCTAATGCATATGATTATGAGGTGACATTGTGTAGCTCTTACTAAGGTGGTTAAATATAATTTATTTTAAAGTTGTGAGTAAAATCATTGTAAGGAAACCACAATTGTTTTTCTGTTTTTTATAGTTTTATGGTGCTTTTTTTCTTTGCTGTAATGCCACTAGACGCATTTTTCTTAGTTTTCGGCCCCTGTGATACAGGATGTCCTAGTTCAGGGGTCGAGAACTCATTGATGTAACGTGTATTGAAGTTTGGAAATAAATAAATTACTATTACTATTAATTTCTTTTCTTTCTTTCTTCTTCATTTCAGACCATTGTGAAAATGATCTGAAATTGACAATCAGCGTTGAGCAAACGTAGTGATTAATGCTCGTTCCTTATCTGTCTTTGTAGTTGGTTTTGCTTTGCAGAGGGATAACAACAGTCCGGTATGGTTTTCCTCATGTCTGCGGGGGAGTGGCGGTTTATATCATAATTTTTTTAAATTTGCTTATCTGTAGAGATCGGATATTCGGATGCATATTCACCTAACGTTGAGATGTTTGCTATTATGGAAAGCGCTTTTGTATCAAATAAATCCCGCGGTTCCGGTGTTTTATTTTTATTTTAACAAACACACCACCCCTACGCTTACACCCTACATACACATATTTGCATAAGAGGTTATAGTAATTTTAAATAAATATGCATCTGAATAGTTATGTAATCCAAGAATCCCGGTTTTTTTTTTTTAATAATTAATATTTTAGAAGTTGCTTTCACACCCGACCCCGACTAGTTATGCATTGCCGGTATTCCTGGCATGACGGGATATTTTCTTACAAAAAATATATTTTAAGAAGATGCTTCCATACTTTCATAGATAATAATTAACTTTAGGTAAATATGCATCCGATTATCCGATCTCTACTATGTGTGATGACGTAGAAAACCTTCTGATTCGTTGATTTAGTAAAGATAAAGAAAGAAAACAGATTAATGAATTTAAGTCAAATTATATACTCGTAACAAAAACAGATGTTAAATTCGATTCGATAATATCGCAAATACCTTCACTATTTAGTCGCGTCAGTGACTAAAATCTTAGAACCATCGGATAGTTTCCTGAAAGAAGTCCTATAGTGTAAATATTTGTGTGTCTCGCTGAGCACAGGTCATGTTTGTTGGTGCACCTGCACACACACACCACTGTACTGCACTGTAAAATAATTGCCATTTTTTTACACAAAGTTAAAGAGTAAATTATGCACTGCATGAACACTGTTACTTATGTCTTTTAGGCAGAAGAGGCAAAGCTTGAGAATGTCGTCATTACTTTGAGAGAACTGCTAAGCTCTCAATATTTGCGAACAGATCTATCCTTTTTGTTAGCTTAGAACATTAAAAGTGAAATCTAACTGACCAACACCCTAACTGCGACACACTTTGAATCTCAATCCAAAAGTTTTGAAGGTTATTTCTAATCCATTTCTTCATAGGTGCTTTGAAAAATTCGTCTGCCCAACAACAACGCAAATAACGCAATGGACGTGGGTGAACTGTCAAAATGAAACCCATTGCGATCAATTGACATTTTATGTACATATGTCGGAGAACGGTAAGTTTCTCCCGTTAGCATCAGCCATATTTTAACTACTGTGGGCGTACTGTGGGTATTGTTGGTTATTGCGCAATAGAAAAGCCGTTATTAAAATCAAAAGTCATTAACTCAACCTAGGCTGAGAATCAGCAGATTTCGAACGTAAAAATTACATAATACAGTCCCCCAAAACGCCCGCCCTTCACCACTTCCTAGTGCTTTAGCTGGGAAGAAGAAGTGGCGCAACAAACTCCCCGGCAGTACAGCTGTCTGTTTAGTTAGAAGAACTTGACTCTATACAGTAATGGTTATGCAAAGTAATTAATGCAGGTACACGACACAACTATACCGAACGCGCGACAGTTTCTAGACGTCTTCACTGCTTGACCGCCACCAACCAACTTCACTTGTCAAATGTGCGGCGATCACTTACCGCCAGTCGAGCGTTATGTTGTAGACTCTGTCATGCGTCGCTACGCAGCGCTGGCATCCCGATTAGTCAACAATCGATGGCGCGAACTCCACCAACTCCATCGAACGCCACTAGATGGAACTGGCGTACCGGATACAACCCGTCTCTGACATGTATGTTACGCAACTACCCTGCTGAGTTGTGTCCACACTCTTGAAATACCTACTGACTGGTAATCGCAGTTTGTGATTTAATTATTAAACGGGCGAGTGCTGCTTATCCTCGTAGTATAGTCTCTCAGTCTCTATTCATAGCAACGACCTAAGCATAATCAGCCTATAATTTTCCACTGCTGGGACACAGGCCTCCTCTATGTGAGAGGGAGTGGGCCGTAATCCACCACGCGGGCCCTGTGTGGGTTAGTAGATGTCACATGTCTTAAAATTTTTGGCTCTATGACATGCTCTCAAAACGGTGAAGGAAAATATCGTCTGGGAAGCGCCAGACGATATTTTCCTTCACCGTTTTGAGAGCAGTAGTGATGAAATTATTTACACAAACTAAAGCGCCCGTGTGGGTTCGTAATTTGAATAAGATGCCTGTAGATATAATGATGGGTAAATTGATAGTAATGGTGATGTTCTTCAGGCCAGGCTATCGCCGGTTCTCACGATGTTTTCTTTCACATTTTTGAAAGCAGTGGTGATGAAATACAAAGTGAAGTGTCAGGGTTCGAACCCACGGTCTACATCTCGTTAGTCGCGGCAGTAACTACTAAGCCACCGCTGCTATCGACCTTAGAAGTCAGAGTGAAATAATTCTTCGCCGCTACTAAATATTGCAAAACTTTTACATTGTGCCTTTTATTTATCGCCATTATAGCTTGAACGCTATCGCCGTTTATAAAAATAAGCACCGAATATATACATAGTGTCTAGCTCAGAAGCGTGGAATCATTGTCATTTGTCACTGCGGCTATATATCATGGGGATGATACGAAAATATCGGCTGTCACGCCACGTCACTCTACTCTCAAATAAGGTTTTCTGAAGCGGATGACGCTGTATCGGTTGTTGTGAAATTTAATGTCTCTTTCATACGTTGAAAGTACGGTTGATTATGGTAGGTCAGGAGAAGTCTTCACAATATAGTGGTGGAGACAAGGAAGATAGAATGAAGGATGTCCTGTCCTGTCCTGCGTTAAGAAATAAAAAATCACCCGTGGGCACCCGGCTGACGATATCAAATATTTCAGATCGCTACTATTTTATTGAAGTAGAAGTTAATAGGTCGATGGTATGCAATAGTGTCTTCTCACTAGCCTCTCAATCAATCGTTAGCCATATTGCAGTTCACTGTTGGACAAAGGGCTACGCAAAATCGCATCACCGCACCCGATTCTCCGCTTCCTGTATTCAGTCCGGTAGTTTAATTTACAAACGTATAACAATTTTTTTTTATAGTGTTTATGATCTATTTTATATTTTATTAATTCATACGACACGTTATCGCATAATATGTCTTTAAAAGTATTATTTAATTAATTATAAAGTAAGGTTCGTACCCTTAAATTTTTGAATCACATACTTATCTATAATTTTAATTTATCCTCTGTACATAAAATATTGTAAAATTTACTTTATTAACATTTACATTATAATAAAAGTTACAGTCAAACCCCTATAAACAACGTATAATTAGATTAATTATTTATATTTTTTTTATTAAAAAACATTATTTATTTATATAACAAAATACCAACAGCATATATAACATGAAAAATTGGTTTACAAAAGTATTTAGGTAAGGTATTATGCTAATGTATATGTCGCAGCCACCTGGTTAAATTAGTTAGCCAATTGGATGCCAAGGCCGATAGTTAATTGAACTATATGTATATAATCAACATTTAACAACTTGGCGTATTGAAAGTCAGCCCTTTGAAGATGACTGAAAAGCATCACATTCATTGACTCAGCCAAGTGATTCAGTGCATCGATTGATTAGTTCGATCGTCGAACGAATGAATCGAAGCATTGTACTTAAATTTGTTTCCAAGCAATAATAAGGCTTGTCGACGGAGCCTCGCTTAACGGGGATCCTATTTCTGGATGGTTTATAAAAATATAACCACGAAGGGGCTAGCCGGGTCTTTGTTTGCTCGCTTCGCTCGCTCAATAGACCGCCATCCCCCTTCGAACTTAACCTGTCCAAGTTAGGGTACTCCAAGACCCGAGCTTGCTTCGCTCGCTCTTGCAGTAAAATCTCACCCTAACTAAACATTACAAATTCATCAATATCTAACTTAACTAAATAACTACACGATATTCAGCCATCTGGTTAAACGTTGCGCTCAATGACTTGGCTAGTTGTCGTTCAGCTATTTAATTGGATGCTGGCGTTTATGAACGGCCTAGGCGTCTAATTAGCTGGCTAATTTAACCAGATGGCTGCGGCATATACATTTAAAGAAAAATTCATTGGACAGAAACTGCTTATAAACGAAAAGTAAAAGTAACAGCCTTGCAGTTTTTTTATCGAATGTCATCTATATATATAAAAATGAATCCCTATTTCCCTTGGTCACGGCATCACGCGTGAACGGCTGGACCGATTTCGCTAATTATTTTTTTGTTGTGTTTGTTATTGTCAGGAGAAGGTTCTTATGTAAGAAAAATATAAGAAAGTTAAAAAAAAAAATGTTTTAAGAAAACGACCATATTTACATTTTTATTATTATAATAAGTAGGTAACTCTATCTTCTAATGTAACTTTATGGCGTTTGACATAACGTGTCAGTCATCATTTGGTAGGTGTGAGAATAGATTTTATCAAAAAAAAAAAAAAAAAAAATAAGGTTTTAGTTAGGTAGGGTAGGGTAGGTAGGGTTGGTAGGGTAGGGTAGGGTAGGGTAGGTAGGGTTGGTAGGGTAGGGTAGGGTAGGGTAGGTAGGTGGGTAGGGTAGGGTAGGGTAGGGTAGGTAGTTAGGTAGGTAGGTAGGTAGGTAGGTAGGTAGGTAGGGTAGGTAGGTAGGTAGGTAGGTAGGTAGGTAGGTAGGTAGGGTAGGTAGGGTAGGGTAGGGTAGAGTAGTGGAGTTTATACTATAGCTTTTGACAGAACGAAGTCTGTCGGGTCAGCTAGTATTTAAATAATTTTCATTACCAACCAGTATGGTTGCAAGTGAACAAAATAATACGAGTGCGCGCTCTTTGCAGAGTATTCGGTGGTCGCGGCGTGGTCGCATCGATTTTAATAAACAGACCACTAAACTTCGCTCGCTGGCTGTGCTAATGAATTTCTCTGTGGTTACTGTGCTGTGTGTAATTAGTTGTTAGTGTGTGTGTGGGTACTTGAATGCTGGCATGTTTTATGACTTACTAGCTGATGCTCGCGTTACGCGCGTCCTAGGAGAACTCCTTCTTGTACCTGGTTGAGAATTTTTGTATGTCTTTTAAGGGCCATGCTTCAGCTCTTTACCGAATTTTGTTGAAATCCATTCAGTAGGCTCAATTCAGGCTTTACGAAGTAACAATCGAAAATATACATATTCAGATTTATAATATCGGCATGCATTTACAAGGTCTTTGCAACATAGCAAAGGTATGATTAAACATTTTCTTTCTTTCTTTTCTTTGATGGTTTCTTGCACTGGTTGCTCTTGCTGCAATGCTTCAGGTCAGTTAGAAATATTGAGGAAAGTCACGGCTTTTGATTTTTACTCATCAAAGACACTATGGTGCTACGGCATTCATCTGTGGGGCTGCACCAGTTAAAGCAATCATACAACGTTTTCAAAACAAAGTACTAAGGGATATAATCAACACGCCCTGGTACGGTAGAAACAGCGACTTTCAACGACCTTAAGACGGATGTCGTAATCATAGTAATATTTTTTTTTGCAGAAGTTCATGATCGCAGACTTCATCGTCATGTGAATGTAGAGGCAATCCAACTTCTTGACATTTCTGAATTTGTGCGAAGACTGAAAACGGTAAAACCTTGCGAGTTAGTTTAGTGCAGTGTGAGTGAACTTAAACTGCAGTGTAAGTGCTGACTATTATAAAAAAAACAAGCGAATTATGAGTAAAACAGAGATTATAAGACGATTTCTCAATTTAATAGTTACTTAGTTAGTTACTCGTATTACTGATATCGTGAGGAAACCTGGACTTATAGCTAATAATATTAGCTATAAGTAGGACTTATATTATAAGTCTGAAATCGCCAACCCGTCTTGAGCAATCGTGGTGATCAATGCTCGTGCCTACTGTGTATGAGAAGAGGCCTTTGCCCAGCAGTGGGACAGTAATAGGTTGGTATTATTATTATTATAGTTACTTAGCAGTTCAAGTTATATTTAAATTACTTATTAGCTAATAGGCTAGATTGTAATGTGAATAAAGTATCATTAACTGTGATAAATTAGAAAAAAGACACTTCGTAAGAGGCACTTCATATCTAGACATAATTATACTATTTCGGTAAGAATCATTCAGTGAAGAATTGCCTCCTAAAAAGGCAAAAGCTTTTCGCCTAAAATCCTAAAGTTACCTAATTTCAAACCGGTTTCGTTAAAATTACCGAATCAATTTCCCTGTAACGACTGATTGATGTCTAAGTGATAGTTAAGGAACATAATTCTCGATATTGATCACGGGACGATTTGCGTGAATTGATGAAATCTTCGCATGATAGATTTGAGTTTTCATCGAGCTACGAATATTGGACGATGAAATAGAATCGATTTACAAAGAATTGACTGTTAAACTTTTATCTGTATAAAAACACGAGATTATAGTTCATTTTTAGGGTTCCGTACCCAAAGGGTGGCAACGGGACCCTTTTACTAACGGTCCGTCCATCCGTCCGTCCGTCTGTCACAGGGCTGTAACTTTTGAACCGTCATAGGTAGACACTTGATAACAAATATTTTCGTTTCTTAGGGACAGGCTTGAAAAAAAAATTAAGGGATCCTCATACAAGGAATGTGTTTTTTTCGGCGATTTTTGCTCAATCTTAATAATTGTACGGTGGTACGGAACCCTTCGTGTTTGAGTCCGACTCGCACTTAGCTGCTTCTTTTTTCTTTTCTATTATTTTACTGATACTGCATTTGGGAACGCTACGAGCTCTTTGGTATTCGGTTTATAGAGCAGCAAACTGCCTTTGTGCAATCAAAAAACAAATAAAATATTTCAAACACTATTCAATGAAACTACTTGCTCTATATACAGAAAACATACAAAAATGTGTTATTGTATTGAACCGCGGAGCGCCGCTGTAAGCCTTTTGAGTATAATTAACCCACAGGCTGCTCGTGTAGAAAGATTGGCAATATGCTTTGAATAGCGCTAACTTGACTTCAGCTGAGCAACGAGCAAACCTGCGAGCCAACATAATCCGGACCGCCAGCGCTCTGCGTTCACGTTCAATGTCCTCGTTGTCCCTTAGATCATCTTATGAAAACGGTTCCCCGAATACAGGCCCTATGGCATGCTTTACAGAGATCTCCAGCACCCCACATGTGGGCCATATCGACTAATGAAATCACAACAAAACTGCAACTCACTTCGTAGCTCCCGGTCACAGCGTTGAGCGAACAATGATTCGGTTTTATTAAGGCGACATCTGTTTCCCCGGGCGCTAAACCGACGCGGAATTAATACGTACCGATTTTATCGTCTGCATTCAACTGTTTACAATGTTACTGTCGCGAGATTGTTGGGCTTTTAAAGAAAATAGACCTACAAAAAAAAAAAAAACACTTTATGCTGTAAAAACTTTGCCTTTTTCTTGGTATTTATCTTCTGGGCTCTTGAAGAATTTGTTAAAACACAAGAGATACAAATAATGATTTTCATAGGTACATTCTATCCACTGTTGTAAATACTTTTATTGCTTATTTACTTTAAAATCCCCATATAATTAGTACACGTTAGTGACCCAGTCAAGTATTTATTCTTCAATAGCACCCTTCTACCGTCGGACATCTAGACGCACTGCAAGTTAGCATCTCTACCTAGTTGATATTCCACCAACTCGCACTAAGCGTTTTCAAACGTCTTTTATAATGCGCACAGCAATGAAATGGAACTCTCTGCCTGCGTCTGTGTTTCCGAACGCATACGAGTACAACCCTAATCTATTCAAAGTTAGAGTGAACAGGCTTCTTCTGGGTAAGCTCACTCCATCGTAGACTTTGTCTCTGTCACCTCTGACCTAGACTAGAGTCAACAGCAAACCATCGTAAAATAAAAAAAAATGCAACAAATTCTCTGTTCAAAACTATACTCAAACCACAAAAGAAAAACCCTAAAAACCACTACGACCTTATTTTAAAACTCCACTAGCCCATAAATTGAGCCCAAGTTCAGTCATAGGCACGTCCTCTCTCCCTGAACTAATTCCGCGAACAGTTGGTACAATGCTTTTTACCGTCTATCGGGTTTCCACCCCATAAACGCCCAGTGGGACACATTGATTGCCGCCTCAGATTTCGTTCTATTTGCATTTTATAATTAAAGAATTAGATGTTAGTGTGGTCTTAGTGGGGCATGAGCTGAGTCGGTTAAACAAAGATAGCGAATAGATTTCTTTTTCTTGCTACTTTATGTTGCAGTGGCTTTTATTATGTTAGCAACGTCTGAACAGAACTTAACTTACATAAGTATTGTAAGACGATGGAGATGAAAACAAATCAAAAGTCAAAGTGTCCAATCACTCTCAAATTACGTCATATTGTGCTGAAAGCTGAAATTTTTATTAGCCATAAGATATTTAAGGCTAACGGCTTACTGTTTCCCTATTTGTCAGTGCTGCACTTTACACACTATTTTGATGGCCAACTCCTCCTGATCTCTTTATACCTAACTAGCTGACCCCGACAGACTCCGTTCTGTCAAAAGCTATTTGACTGTGGCAGTTTGTCTACGCGCAAAGGAAATATAGTATAAACTTCACTACTCTACCCTATCCTACCTACTTACCCTACCCTACCTACCTACCCTACCCTAACTAACTACCTACCCTACCCTACCTACCCTACCTACCCTACCTACCTACCCAACCCTACCCTACCCTACTTACCTACCTACCCTACCTACCTACCCTACCCTACCCTACCCTACCTACACACACACTAAACATTTCAAAACTAAAATCAGCTAAATCGGCCCAGCCGTTCTCGAGTTTTAGCGAGACGAACAGCAATTGATTTTTATATACATATATAGATTACAGCCATTCTAGCTCATTTACCTACCTACATTTATTTCACAGATGTTTCCTCTCTCCAGCTCAGTTAGCTTCGCTCATTTCTCGCTCATCTCGACCTAGGGCCTGACTCAGTGTCGTGGGTCGAAGACAGTTTATTTGTAGTGGCGCGTCGACTTTTACATTTTAATGGCACGTTTTCGACGACGCCCTTTTTGCGACTTTAGTGCCCGACGATGATTTGGGGGTTGAGATGTAGTGCCTGTGCTGTTAGGATTTTTGGGTTAAACTAAAATGTCTTTACTGTCGTGTTCATATTTTATAGTACACTTTCTGAAATGCTGATTAATACAAAAATTTACTAGTAAACGCTCGTGTCATTTGCTGTGAGTAGTTATCCAGAGTAAAAGTCAATAAAATCACTTGACATGAGATCGATAGGTTTATTTTAGTGCATTTTCAAAAGCCGGAGTTATAGTTTTTTTATTTTTATTAATTTGACATCGATATCTACATAAATATCAAACTGTTTACGTGTATCTGTTTCGTAATGGGTAACTTTCAATTTTGTTTAATGTGAATTCAAAAAAGTTCAGTCTTACGAAAGGTACCCATCTTATAAATTGCCATACCATCCAATTCATACAGAATGTATTATTTAAAACTAAACGCATATGAATAGTTGGCGTCCGGGCCTCGCGGGGCGCGTTCCCCCCGCCTAATGTTAAGATATAGCGCTCCTCTCTTCATATTTTATGTTAAGTTTCATACGCAGTGCCGTGATAAATTCTCTCAACTTGCATTATGTAATAGGAAGATATTTATTATGTGTGGCTTGGCTTATGACGTGTTTGGTCAGTTAGTAAGCAATTTTTTTGTAAATATTCATAATCCATGTTTATTTTTTTCACGGGAAGTCGAAAAGAAGAAAGAATCTTTGGATCAGTATTCAATACAGAAAATGCCTGTTTTCACTTACATTACGTGACACCTAAATAATGAATGCCTAAATAAAAGCGCAATGTTGGATTTTTTACGCTAGGTACAGCTCCAAGAGTAAAAAAATGGAACAATGCTTACGCGTTTATTTAGGTGTTAACTGGTGTTTACGAAAACGGTCATTAGTCTACAGAAACATTACGTTCCTCCTGGTGCCGTCGCGGTGAAATTATAAAGCAAATAAATGCAATGTAAAGTAGATTACTAAATGTTCTAATACATTAGTGACAGATTGTAAGAAAAAAACCGGCCAAGTGCGTGTCGGACCACGCACAATGAAGGGTTCTGTAGGTGGGATGAATTTATCCCAGGAACAAACTTAACATTGTAGTTGAAGAACATTTGACCATGTTTTTCAACTGCTAATGTAAGTTGGTCGACTAATACTCGGTTACTTGTAAAGGCTATGATAGTTTTCCTTTTAACTTCGTTGTATATGTATACTACTGCTGTGAATTTTTTCACGTATCCAAATACAACAAATACAATTCAGCTGGCCGGCGCGGGGACACATGATTCTAACAAAAATTAATACTTTAAAGCTTAATTGCGCAAACGGATCCCTGAATCGAAAAATGGTGTTGACTAACTAAAATTTTTAAACGGCCTATCCAACGATACCCCACACCATGGGATAGTCGAGAAAAAAATATATCATCCGCACTTTACGTGTACCTACGTTACCCAATTTTTTTTTTTTAAGATTTTAGTTTACCACTTTGTTGGCGTGATTAATATGTATACCCATTTCTAATTACAGCTTTCTAGCACTAAGAGTCTCTCAGCTAAGCGGTGGACAGGCAGACAGACTGACGGAAATGGCGAAACGATAGAGGTTCCTTGTTGACTACGGAACCCTAAAAACTTTAAAATAAATTATGTATTTTTATGTTTCTACTTTTTACTATAAAATCAGGAGAAAAAAGTAGATAAAAAATATACAAGTTACATATCTTCTGCCAGGAAAGCAGTGTCTCTAAACACAAACCAGTTTTTCTACTAAATTATAATTCCATATAAAAAAACGGAAATTGCATCAATAAAGAAAAAATAACAGCACAGGATGTGATCGGGCTTCCGTTCCAAAACGACTGCCATAGAGAAATAAGTGCGTGGAGTGCCAATATGCAAAAAAGACAGGATGAGTAAGTAGATCTTTTGGTTTTTCGTTTATTAAATATAAAGCTCCTGCAGTCAATTTGTTGATAGGCAAGCATTTTTTGAATAGTATGAGCTAGTTTTATAATAAAATAGGGTGTAAGGGACATCGATACTCAAACTGTTGCACCATTGTTGAACACCATGAATTCAATACATGATTCTAGACCCACAAGCGTTGATATTTTAGTGGCTTATTAAAAAAAAATTGCTGTTTCATACAAAAGTATGTGTTTTTTGATCCACAACGTCAAAAAAAATATATGGAGCACCTGTTTTTTTTAAAATCCTGTGTGAATTCCTGTGTTATATATAACAGTTTGCGCGTCGATTATAGTTTTGGGGGACTGTCTTATGTAATTTTGACGTACGAAAAGTGCTGATTCGCAACCTAATTTAAATAAATGACTTTTAATTTTGATTTTGTTTTTGATTTTGATTTCCCATGCATACTGTACGGTTTATGAAATTACTAGAGAAAAATAATTAAGCAGTTTAATTAAAAACTGTTAGAGAGTACAGAACAGTATCCATTAATTTGTATAAACGCAGTGGAATATAAACCAAAAGAGTGTGAATTATGGAAATTAATCCACACATATTTTCGCTGGATTTCCATTCGCTATCTTCTCCACAGAAACGTCTATTTTCCTCTCGACTATACAAAACCAAACGTACAGACACACATACAAAACATTCCGAGTATTGTTTTCCACTTTTTTCTCATCTACCCTCATTCTTGCGTTATTTCCCCAAAGACTTACTGAAACAAATAATGACCTTTTCGGTAAATAGAGGAAAAAAGTGGCTTCGAAATGGCAAATTATTGGAGGATCGTACCTGTCTCGTGCAGACAATAGATATGTATTACTTTTGTTTAACATTTGAGTATTTCTGATACAGATAAATACTGATATTGTTCTATTGTAGGTATTCGTTAGTGAAGAATTTAATTTAGTCATTTGTTATTAACCTTGTTCTTTTAACGTTTCTTTTTACGACTAACTTATTTATTTATTTAAAGCTTTTGGAAGACTTACAGCTAAATACAATGGTGATAAATAACAGTATAATATATATTATAATATATAAAAAAAAAACTATATATATATATATATTATCGACTAACTTATCGAATTACGAGTATCCCTTCCTAATGTGGTTAAATTTAATAAGTTTTAATCAAATTCGGTGATTTGCTTTATTACCAAAATTGATTAAAACCTGACATATTTTGTAACATGACAAAAAAACTGTAGCATACTGATTTAGCAATGGATTTACCATTACTAAATCAGTGTGCTACAGTTTTTTGTAGTGTTTTTATTCTTAATTTTTATATTATGGGCCTTACAAATAAACACGGGAAAAGTTATGACAAGCATAACTTTATTCCGTGTTTATTTGTAAGGCCCTAAGACTTAGTATAAAACACCACATTCTTTAACCATCCCTACCTACCATCAACACTTAAATAAATACGGTACATTCTTTAAATATATTCATAATTAAAAAAAAAAAACATATTTAATTCAGTTCCTTCACGCTCAGCTAATGAGGTGCCGAGCAGCAGGGAAGGTTCGCAATGCAACCCCATAGATCATGACTTGCATTAGGGGTGTGATATAGGGGTGCGAAATCTATAGTACTTAACCCCTGTGACATTCCGCGATTTTGAATATAGGGGCTCTTTTTGAACCCCCTAGAGCGTTAAATTTGACGGAGTGTACTAGGGTACCATGTTTATAAAAGCAGTTAAGTGTATTATCGTCTTTTGTGTGGGGTACTAGTAGAATGCGTAATGTAATTAAATATTTCAAAGATCTATCGCGAATTTAGTATTCATTGTGATGCACGTGGTGGGGTGAATTTAATTTTATTATCACTGGCGAGGTCAAATGATCTAGTAAATTGAGAAACATTGCGCTTTTTTGTTTTGTATATATTTTTTTTTTGTTGAAAAGGTATCGCCTTTTCTTTTATAAAACCTTCTATATAAAATTACGTAGAAAACAGTCGTATTGTTAGTTAAACTTCACGGCTTTTGCTGTGAAGAAGTTTAACATTCTTCTATTTAGGTATGCTAACCTAGACGAAAAAAAACCGGCCAAGTGCGTGTCGGACCACGCACAATGAAGGGTTCCGTACTTGGAAAGAATTTATCCTAAGAACAAACTTAACAATGTAGTTGGTAAACATAATCTCCCATACATTCCAACTGCAAATGTAAGTTTGTACGCACAATATCGAGAGATTTACAATGTTATTTTAAGACCATAGACTTCTTATAGATTTTCCTGTAATCTATAAGTATAGAACTATATTCTGTATTTTTTTCAAAATGTTACGTTCAGTACTTTCGGAGATAAGGGGGGGGGAATGGTCAATTTTCGTCTATTTTCACTTATAACTTTAAAACAATTTATTTTAAAATTATAAAAAAAATATATATTTGAGACCCTCACAGTAAGTCCTTTCATTTGATATGTCACACGGTACAGTTTACAAAACTTTTTATTTTAATTTTCTTGTTTGGCCCCCAAAACTGACCCCAATATTCTAAATTAATTTATTTACGGTTCACGTCCGTGTTTGGGTCACTCAAATTGATATGTATACCAAATTTCAATTTAATCGGTCCATTAAATTCAGAGCAAATTGGCTGTGACAGACGGACAGACAGACAGACAGAAAGACAGACACACGAGTGATCCTATAAGGGTTCCGTTTTTTCCTTTTGAGGTACGGAACCCTAATAATCAACTATTTGTTAACAATGTATTCTGTATGGCGACCAAAGTTTATAATACACTACCAGATTGTTTTAAAACTCTTGACTTTAGGACATTTAAATGTAAATTATTCAATTATCTCTTAACGTAATGCTACTAACTCGACTGATGATTTTATGAATGAAAAGTTGACTTAAATACGTGTTATCTCTTAGACCTAATTTAATATTTTTGACATTTCCATACCTAATATTTGACTAATTTGCAATTTGAATTTTATCCTATTTGATTTAATTCAATGTTATATCTAATAATCTAACCAAAACCCTGAAAATGTATTTGTACGCCGGAAACGGCAGAATATTATGAACTTTTAAAACTATGTGACCACTCTGTAACAATATTCTGATAAATAAATGGACTTTTACTATTACTATTACTAAAAACCCCAAACCATTTCCGTCAGTTAAGAGGGAGAAACAGTGTATCAAATGACAAAAGCAAAAACCTTCATAACTTGAAAGAATAATCTCACTAAATCCACTTTACAAATCTCCATTAGCTTTAACATTCCGGAAGCAACTCTTCAAAGCCAACGAATCGTCTGTCCCATAACACAAAAACTTTTCTCGCAAAATACAAACTCAAGCCCGGCCCGTAAGACATCATTCTCTCCGCACAGATTTCATTCATTAAAACGAACAACAACTTCACTCCGAGCGAGTTCGTTTGGACCGACATGTGGTTCTAAACTTTCTTTAAACGGTTCACGCCGTTTGCATACCTGCATACTTTACTCACGCATCACCGAATACCTCTTACACAAATAAATAAAGCTTAAAATTCCCTGAATTTCATGTATGAGTATTTTGCGAACAGTAAGATGCTCTAGGAGAAGAGTTAGTTGCACCGCGCATGCGCAGTCCTCACTGCAGCTCGGTGTTCCACGTTGTGTTGACCAGTTGTGACAGTCGATAGCTGACTGCCAGAGGGAACGGCCGCGCGCGACCTTCCCGTAAAATACGTCTTACGTATCGTATCGTGTTTAATTTTTAGAGTGTTCGTAAATTTTACTTTTAGTGTAAATTATTAAATTAAAGTAAATGTGTTTTAACGTGCCACGTTTAGCAATTAAAGGATTTGAATAGGTAAGTGAGATTTTAATAAGAAAATTGAGATGAGAAAAATGCTGCGTGAACGAGGAAAATTTTGTATAATTAGTTAAAGGGCCTTTTCAGATTTCGTTCTTTATAAGCGGAAAATCTTCCTTAGGACGTTGGCTGTTTTGTTATCTTTGTTGTGATTTGGTTTCGATTAAAAGATTTCGATTTATCTTTTCAATGTTTACTGTAAAAAGATTGGAAATTCGGATTTTACCGTTGAAGAACTTCTTGTTGAAAAGAGGGATATTCATATTTCAAACCAATGGAACATTCAATGTGAACGGTTGAAATTTTGAGAAATCATACTACAATAAAAAACAATACCTCGAGTATACACACTCCGTTTCAACGTTCTGTTTAATTGATACTGTTGACAAAACAAGGAAAATATTCGACAACTCTTGTATTGCGGGAACTGTGGTCGGAAAATATGAATTGAGTTTTTTAAATTTAATTGAAAAGGCTTATGTTTGAAACAGTTTAGTTAGGTATGGTTTATTTTGGAACGGTCTTTTTTTGTATAGACTCGTATAACTATGAATTCTAGTAAAGGTTTATGAACAATGTTTACATAGATTCCGTCAGCAGATTTTTTTCTAAGTCAAAGTCATAATCATCATAATTTCAGCCGAAAGACGTCCACTGGTGGACATAGGCCTCCCCAGAAGGGGGGATTTGCCATAATCGCCACGCTTGGCAGGCGGGTTGGCGATCGCAGTATGGTGTAAAAATGCATAGAGAACGCTGTTGCCCATTCTCTAGTAAGTCCCTCAGTCGCCTTTTACGACACCCAAGGGAGGAAATGGGGTAGTGGTATTCTTTACATCCGGCACCACACGGAACAAAATAAGTCAAAGTATAATATAATCATTTATTTCAAGTAAACTGTTAAAATTTAGTTTTGAACGTCAAAATTTCAATACTCCTTTATTGCATTCCACAATGTATATGCTTAGGTAGTAAACATTAGCTTAAGAAGAATCCTGGACCCTGTCGGGCACAGCAGAAGAAAGATAGCGTTTAGAGACGAGGACTTATCGTTTATCTTATAATCTAACATATTCTAAAATAAAATAAACATTTTTATCATTTAAATATTCGTTTACACTGTAATAACATTTACTTATTAATAGCTTCTTTAATTCATTAGTTTTTCTCAAGGGTTCCAATAAGTATTTGCGTAACGATGTCTTGTTCGTTAAAATAAATCTGCTATAATTATGTAATAGGATTTAGTTATTTTGGGATTTTATTGGAATGGGATATATTCTACTTGAATGGCAAGTGTATTTATTTATTTATTACACAGTTTATGTGCACACATAATATAAACGGATAAGAAGAAAGGAACAGAAAAACACATACAAAGGTGATGCTTATTTCTAAAGAAATCTCTTTCAGCATACCTGCGATCGGAAAGTAGATAAAGAGATGTAGACAACGTGTCTAAGGGTATAAGAGAAAGCAAAATACATAAAATACAGAAACTATTTACCAATTTAAATATAAACATACAATATGAGAATACACTTACATACTTATATCCATATTTTTGCCGTATATTGTTTTAGAAAATTGCCTATTATGATTTATGGTCTATTTCTCTGTTATCAAATAGTTACAACATAGAGTCAGACGTTAATACTAACTAACATACAAATCGTATGTTAGTTTATGAAACAAAACTTTTCTCAACATTTCCATGGTTACTTTTATTACCTACTTAGAATATTTAGATTTTTTTATATATAGGTATAAATGAAAATTGAAATCATGAAATATACCTATTCTATGCTTTTTTTTAATTATTTATGAAATATGCAGTATTTATGTCAGCTGTTCATCATCATCAACATCATCATTCCAGCCGAAAGACGTCCACTGCAGGACATAGGCCTCCCCCAATTGGGGGGGGGGGATTGCCATGATCGCCACCAGCATCAGCTGTTAAAAAGATATTATTAAAATTAAAGTTTCAAAAAACTTACGTTCAAATATTTTTAAGTTATCATAATTTTCTTATGTTTAAGTTAAAAATATAGCGTGTGCATAACGTGTCAGCTGCTTGTTACGACTTAAGTAAGAGTCAAGTTAAAGTAATTTTGTGAAGCTAAGCCTTCGTTTATTGCTAAACGTGACTTTAAGTTAATTTGACGACTGTCGATGTTAAATGGTACTAAGTTATAATTTTACGGTTAGCTGTATAATAAAAATAGCTTATGGAGTTAGTTATTAAAAAGTAATACTTAATTATTAAAATTTTGTACCTATTTTTAAAATAAACTATCAATTTCAATTCAATTTATTTATTCAGTAACAATTGCCATTGCGTTCGAATATAATCCAGCTTGAAACATAAGTATTAGATGTACAAATATAAAAGAATATATGCAATTCAATATAAATAACAAAATATAATTTAGACCAAAAGTTAAATTGTAGAATACCATGCAAACGTAAATTATACAACCATAAAATGTAAATAAATTAATAGAAATTTAAACGAAAACAATAATAAAAAATAAAAGCCATATGAACACAATATTACACCATACACAAATAATGACAAGTCAGTTTTTAATAGCAATAAGACTATTACAAATCATTTTATAAATAGAGACATCTTTCCAACAGGAATGCCTTGAGCCTTGCCTTGAATGAGCATTTTAATTGCCCGATACTGTGGACTATCTGTTCCAAGAGCCGGACGATTTTGTTCCCAAAGTCTTTTCTACGCGTTTTTCCCTTACCAGTCTATTCTTGTCTGTTTCGTAGTCAAATATATATTTTAAAGGTGTTAAACAGTATTACTACGTAAAGGCTGGGAAACTACCAAGTTCTTTAAAATACAGTCGACGGTGTATCGTTGAGAAATGCGGACAATATGGCACGGTCGCTCTTTTTTGGTGAACGAATGTCCTATACCAGTTATAACTATACCAAAACTGTTTGCTGTACCTCAGTTTGGACTCAATCAGAGTTTTTTTTCACAACAATGTTGGTAAAAAAAAAAAAAAAAATTATGGTAACATAATTTTATTTGCTTGGTTACAATAAATTAGTAGTGCCTACAAATAATTTTGCGGGCCATAAAATAATCCCTTAGTAAACCCACCTAAAGATTAGCGTTGGTATATTCTATTTAAAAAAAAGTTTATTTCTTAAACCTTTTTAATACCTATAAAAATGTTGGCTTACAAATCTTTGTTGGCAAAACAAGAGCTAATAAAAATAAAATAAAAAATAAAAACAATTTTTTATTCTGTCTAACAAACCTTTATTGGCAAAACTAACACTATTATATTTTTGCCAATAGAGAAACTCAGCTTAAGGTTGCCTGTATCATTCAGATTTATCTATTATCGTTTACAAATACAATTGCCTCTAGATTCTTTTCAAAGGAGGAGTTAGAAGTTTCGAAAACTTGCTTAGCACGTAAGATTAGTAGTTGGTCTTAAGAGTCTGGGCATATCAGGCCCCCGCCTATCTAAATATCTTACCATTAGCGCATATATAGGGTTGAAGATGATTTATGCTAGACCCGACCGAAACCAATCTCTGCTATCTGCGTAACGATCTTAAGTAGTTCTAGGTCTTAGGTCTACATCTGATACTACATGTGCTAACTTTGATAACTTTAGTTAATTTCAAGTTAAGTTTAAGTTGTAAAATTAGTTGTGTTTATGTTAGGAATAGGTATTTGACTGAATCTTTGGTGGTAACTGTCTAGTTTATATTTATTTATTTATTACTAGCTGCTGCCCGCGGTTTCGCCTGCGTGGCATTTTCTAAAATAGCCTACGTTACTCCTTGTTTAGTTATCCGTCTGTGAAAGTCCTGTCAAAATCGGTCCAGCTGTTTCGGAGATTAGCTGGAACAAACAGGCAGATATATATAAATTAATAAAAATGAAAAATTTGTTGTATGTAAGTACCGTATATTATCGTATAAACTGAAATATGAATTTAGTTAAAAAGCTGTTACTTTGACATTACAAACAGACACTTGAATTATATTTATTTGTAAAGATTGGCTAACATGTAAAACACTGTTTAGTAGGCATGCATTAAAATTTAATGACACCATTAATCAATAATTTATTGAAAAAAAAATACGAATTAGTAATAATGATTAATTTTAAATAAATAAAATTAATCATTATTATTAATTCGTTAATTTTTTTGTCATATAAGCATAATACAGTTTAAGTATCCATTTATTTCCCATTTACGTCATGCATATTATTACAAGGTCAACTAATTCAGAAATAGTCACTTTCAAATTCCTCTACGGTATACTCGTAGTAGCCTTTCGTTATTAACAGAGATTTCAAATGTTAAGAGAAAATTGAGTCATTTCGTAGGGATTTTAAACTTTCCGAAAGCTTATTAAATATATTAGCTAGTCTTGAATATGAGCTTTTCCCGATAAATTGTAAGTTTGTAGTCTACTCTTGTTCCGTCGGTTATAGTTTTCATTTAGCTATATTAGATTTGAAGCGGTGCCTATTTTTCCTAACGAACATACAACTTTTATAGTATATGTAGATTGTTTCACGGGTCAAGAAAAATTGGTTCTTATGAAACGGTTAGTCCTTTGGAATTTCATTGAGGCAAAAATAATCTCAGAAAAAAAAAAAAAAACATTCAGTGTAAAAATAACATTCCCTTGGTTATTTAGACATTAAATATTCCGCACTTACTTATTAAAGATAAGTAGGTTGAAATTAAGGAGGAATGTTAAAAGAATGAGGCGTGTAAAATATTGCGAAATAATTTAATTATTATTATACCTCTTGGAGCTCTTTTAAATTTAATGTTTTTGTACTTTAATCTTTATAGACTTGCGCGTTAAACAGAAATCGTTTCGTGAAATAGACGGGGCTTTGTGAAAAAAATAAGAAAAAGGAATTTGCGTTTTTTTTAAATTACGTACTAACTATGATTTTAAACTTCAAATAAGGTGTACTTGACTGTAACAGTAATTTTTGGAATATCAACGAGGCTTTAGTTAAAATATAAAAGACTCGTTTTTTTGCGTTTGCTTTTGAAGTACGGTGCATATATTTTTTTGTATTTTTACAAAAATGTTACAAATGAATCTTTGTTTTTGAAATAGTGAAACATTTTTTGTCGAGGGGCAAGCATTCGCTGACTATGTTTTTTCTGTAACCTGTATCTGCTGGGTTGGTTTAGAGCGCTTTCACGATTGCCGTGCATGTGGTACCTAAGGGGCTAAGATGCCAAACTGAGGAAAGTACATACAGGCAGCTATATTGTACTACTTTTGAACAATATTTTTAGTGTGTTGAGAAGGGAATTCTTTCACAACTCTCTTATGTATGCCATATGCTTAAAAAGTTATATAATACAAATTAATATTGGCAGTGTATTGCTAAGGTGAATATTTTGGACTGCACGAGTGTACTAAATAGCCTGTGCCTAAATAGAGTTTATTAAGCATGCTTGTTTCATATCAGATCGTTAAGTAGTAGGAATACATCATAGATTAGTTTGGCAAGTAGTGGGTAAATTTTATCTGTCCCAGCCACCTTTTATAGAGGTATGAGGAACAGGATGTAAAGTTCACTCATACTCTATGGTAAAGGGCGGATCCTCCGACCAGACGGGTGTCGTGTCTGGTAGGCAACTGCCCGACGGTTGATGTCGGGATATTGTATATATGCTAGTCGCGCGGTAAACTCTGATTACGCGATGCAGGATTCGTGACGTCAGGTCTATGATGCGTAGTTCACATGTGGTGTTGTAGATGCCGCCACACTTTTTGAAGTCGTCCGTCCATCTGGCTGGGGATACTACGCTTGCCGATACGCGATCTCCACTACAGGATTCATCTGCTCCACCGTCCATCGGTCCTACGACAAACATGGCCAGCCCACTACCACTTCAGCTTGCTTACTCTGCAAGCTATGTCGATAACTCCGGTTCTCTTCCGGATAATTTCATTCCTAATTTTATCCTTCAAAGAATCTCCAAGCATATCCCGCTCCATAGCGCGCTGAGCGACCTTAAATTTGTGGGCCAGCCCGACTACTAATGTTCACGTTTCAGCACTGTACGTCATAACGGGCAGGACGCACTGGTTGATGACCTTACTTTTGTTAATATGGGTTAAGATCTTGTTTTTTTTTGTAAATGTTATGCGGAGAATATTCCAGAAGAAATTGTAATATTAATAACCCCTTTTTTATCTTTTCTAGACTAAGGCTTCCAAGAAATAATCCCATTCCTAGGTTCCATAATCAGTTGTCCTAAAACGACATGAGTATGTCGTTTACGTATAAGGGTAAGGTCCAACAAATGTGCCGGCCACAATGTCAGTGCGGCGGAATTTCATCACGCAGCTGTTTGAGACAAATGCCCGCAGACTATGTTAGTTATTTACAAGATTTAGTGGAACGTACCACTATAATATGTATTGTAGTCAACAATGAGAGTCTGTCTATACATAATTTAACTCATGTATAGTTTTGATAACATTACAATGGTTTGATATAATGATGAAGTTACCTCGTGATTTCCTCGTTGGACGAATGTTTGTCTGCGCGACTGCTGAGCTTCGGGTTTTGGGTTCGAACCCCTGGTCGGACAAAGTGTAAAAATTGGGTTTATCATTAGGTATTTCTCAAAAGCAGCACGGACTTTGGGGTAGTGGCTGGTTGATGGCAATAATTAAAAATCCAGTCTTTTCAAATATAATATCTAAATTTGAATGTAGGTACCTATTATTCTTGAAGTTTTGAAAAATCGTTAGCGAGTCAAGGACTGTCACATCAATCATTTCAAGATATCAACGACCGGTTCTAATGACTCATCACGTCGAAATCGATTCACCAGTTGAACCAAATACCTAATGGAAAATAAAGTCATGGTAATTTCATGGATTGTTATTAAAGAAAATACCATAGTTTTCAGTCCTAATTATCCAAAGTTTTGTGGAAACGATTCTTGCGTATCTATCACATAGATAGGTGAATTCAAAATCGAGTCAGAAAGCTGGTTTTGTATTCGCCAATGTGACTTAATCAATAGAACAGTACCTTTGTACTCAAAATTATAATAATAATAATAACGTTTATTTGGTCTCAATAAAATATAGCCTAATACAGTTATATTCCTAAGAACTAGGATACAAATAATGTAAGTGAGTAGACGGCTAAAACTATGTGAACTCCTGACTTCCAAACTAGGTAAAAAATCTTGGAAATCAGTGCTCTTCCGTGATACATTAGGTGTAAAAACTTACAAATCACATACATGAAAATTCCAAAGTCAAAAGACTTAGACTATGGTACTTAAGTCTAAAACTTGACGGATGAGTGACGTAGGTGAATGTGTGTGGTGTGTGTAGTGTGGATGTAGTGTGAGAAAGTGCGTGCATGTGTATGTAGTGTGGATGTAGTTTGTGAATGTTTGTGGTATGTGTGTGTAGTGTGTAGTGTGGTGTAAATGTGTGTAGGTGTACGGTGTGAATGTATACGCGAATGTGTATGTGTGTTTTTGATATATTAATTCTATTTTAAAATATCCAGTGTTTTTTCCGTATTGATATAATCAAGGCTTAAGAGCCATTTAGTGACCACTATTTTACATTGATGTTTAGTTAAAGGATATATTTTTAGAATAAGATTGATTTTGTTGTACAAATGGCCACCTAAGAAGTTGAAAATTATAATTACATATGTCGTATCTCGATGTATTTTACTGTGTGAACATAAATAATAAAATAAATAAATAAATATAAATAGAAATATAAATCATTTATTTGCTTATAATGTAGATACAAATCATCATCATCATCATTTCAGCAGAAAGACGTTCACTGCTGGACATAGGTCTGCCCCAAAGGAGGGGGTTTGCCATAATCGCCACGCTTGGTAGGCGGGTTGGCGATCGCAGATAAGATACAGATAAGATGTTATTAGGTACCTATGTGTGTGTATGCCTTATTAGAGAATGGGCAGTAGCGTTCTCTATGCATCTTTAACACCATACTGCGATCGCCAACCCGCCTGCCAAGCATGGCGATTATGGCAAATCCCCCAATTGGGGGAGGCCAATGTCCAGCAGTGGACGTCTTTCGGCTGAAATGATGATGATGATGATGATGTGTGTATAAATGTACCTATTTTCAAAGTGAACAAAAACTCTATCAAATTATGTTTTTTTCTCTTTGTCAATAATAACAAAAGTTCGTAATAATTGATTGATATCTAACCTAATAGACTATTAAGTAATTTAAATCTAACATATTATTTTTACGTGATAGATGATGTGATAACAAAGAATGGTGTCAATTTGCTCTTTTACAAAATTCCCAATTTTAAGTCCAGAATTTTCCACATAAAAATTATGGTGAATTTAAATATCGTCAACTTGGACTTAAAATTTTTGCAATCGCTAACAAGCAAAGAGGGAGTGTTATGGTTGGACGTGACAATGTGGTAATAGTTGAAAGCTGGTATTTTATTATTTACTTGCACAAGTGTCACAATTTGTACTGAAGGACCATTTAAACCCAAACTGGTCCTTTGGTACGAAATTGCAAGCATTTAATTATTCATAGAATTTTCCATCAAACGTTAGATATTTTTGCAAACCAAATGACCAAAAACTTTTAGGCACGTTTAGTGGAATGGCAGTAACATTAATTATAATTGCTCGTCTTTATCTACGCCTAGCTTTTAGTCGGGAATGTCTAGGCATTTAGCTCACAACGATTTATTGTTAATGTCTACGACACACGGTTTTCACAGACAATTGTTTCCTTTGCGGACTTTTGGGTGATTGTAAAACTGTTTTTTTCTTTCTTTAATCTTAATCATTAGCTAGACACTTTGTTTGCAATAAACGTATCGAGTTTGACTTCGAGACATGACACCATGACTTTAGTTAAATTCTTTAGACAAATATTATATATTATATAAGACCTATTTAGGTATTTTATATGAATGATACGCGGATGAAATTTACATCACGCCCGTTTTCCCCGAAGGTTTAGGCAGAGGTGTACATAAATTAATACATTTCGCCAGATATGTTTAAGTCCCATGTAATAAAGGGCTAGCTTATTGCCATCAGAGCAAAAATCCAGACTCCGGGCTGCAACTGAGAAATTCCAGAAGGAAAAACCCAATAGCACTTAGCCCGACATGGGAATAAAGGCGTAATGTATCGCGTGTGAATTAGCCGTTAGAGGCGCTAGTGTAGTGTGAGGTCTCCGAAATGTCAAACACTATTTGTGGGTGGATTATGCGGGTTTATTTTAACTTAGATTAATGTTGTGAATATTTTGCAATATCTGAGATTAATTATGGCAAATATGAGATACGGGTCAATGGATGTCAGTGTTTTGAGAGTTTTATCCTTCGGAAACTTATGTCCTCCTTTTTTTTTTCGAACAAAACGGGACTGCGCAACACTGCGGCATGCTCGATATTTTTACGGTACGGTTTTAAGGTATTTAATATGATTTATATGTAAACTTTGTTTTCACATTAAAAAAAAAAATTGTAGTAAAAAACTTTGACAACTATACTTCAGGACCTTACTCGACAGTGGCGCCAACTGGTGAGCACAAAAACGGTAGCCTTCATAGAACCTCGGCCCTTACGCTCAGCAGTTGGTATATAAATACCTTAAGATGCTTTACATCAGTACTTTAGGTTGAGTCCGCCTGGGGAGGTGCTCCCCATTACAAGTGTGGTCCAATACTACTGTGGTGTCGTTTGAAGTAGTTAGGAAAATTTGTCGTTTAGCAAAACGACTTTTAAATTGTTCATAATATTCAAATCTAACTATAATTTATTGAATTTTGTTTAAAATGGCTGGAGCAGTGGTGGCCCATTCGCGACTTAGGAGTTGTAGCTCGTAGGTTCGAACCCAGACAGGCGCTTTATTTTATCTAAATTATTTTATCGTCACTGCTATCTAAACGGTGAAAGAAAACTTCGTTAGGAAACCGGCATGTCTTAGAGCCAAACATTCTGAGACATATGAAATCTACAAACCTGCACTGAGCCCACGTGGTAGATTGCAACCCAGTCCCGGAGTGGAGGCCTTTGTCTCAGCAGTGGGAACATTATAGGCTGATTATGCTTTAAACAACGTGCGTTTGCGTTTAAAACGGCAAATCGAAGTAATCTGGAAATATGATACACAATTGGTTTTCCTGACTGTACATAGAGTAGCCATTAATGTAAGATTGACAATGCTACTTTGGATGTGAGACGACCCCAATCCATCCACTTTTCCATCATAATTTGATTTATTAAACTCGAATTTATCGTGCTATAATTAATTCGGTACTAGTTATTACAGTGTTATCGTAAAGGTATATTTAAGTCCTAAAATTATTTCTCACTTTGTGTATTAATTAGGCCTCCTTGTTTGAAAATGACTTTAATGATACTTTATAGTGCTGAGACCAATTACTTACTATATTATGTGTTTGTCTTTGTTTTTGATGTGGCGGCATGTAGATGCCGCCACATCAAAACACAACAAATACACCAAACACAACAAACACACCACAAACATGTGGTGTAGAACACCACATGCAAACTACCCATCAAAGACCTCACGTCACACAAATCCTGCATCGCGCAATCAGAGTTTACCGCGCGACTAGCATAATATATACAACTTCCCGACATCAACCGTCGGGCAGTTGCCCACCAGACACGACACCCGTCTGGTCGAAGGTTCTTTTCTTTTCTATGGAGTATGAGTGAACTTTACACCCTGTTCCTCATATCTCTGTATTAAAATCGTAATTGTTAAATTATCGAGCTATAATTAAATCGGTACTAGTTATTACAGTGTTATCGTGTAGGTATATTTAAGTCCTAATATTATTTCTCACTTTGTGTATTCATTAGGCCTCCTTGTTTGAAAATGACTTTAATGATACTTTATAGTGCTGAGACCAATTACTTACTATATTATGTGTTTGTCTTTGTTGTTATGAAGGACACAGTCCCCTTGTGATTAGGGTACCCAGATAATTCTTATGAATACCTATAAATAATAATATAATATAGCCTTGATATCAATAACAAAAAAATACTACATAATTTATACAGCGGATTAATAACATAAAAAAACATAAAAAAAAAATGTATGTACTTTAAAAATAATAAACGTAGTGCTTGCTAAAAATGGGGAAAATTTTACTGTGACCAATCGCTACTTACTCGATCAAATCAGCTTGTGACTCTCGATAGCAATCGTTACCGGGCCATGTTGACACACATATTTTGGCAGGAATTGGATGGAATGAACTTAAATGAGATATGGTTTCAACAGAATGGTACCACCTGTCACACAGCACGCAAAACAATGACGTTGTTGCAAACCAAGTTTCCAGGACGTGTCATCTCTCGTGTTGGAAACCATAACTGGCCGCCAAGAAGTTGCGATTTAACTTCCTTGGATTATTTTGTCTGGGGTTTTTTGAAAAGTATGGTCTATGCAAACCACGCAGAGACAACTGAAGAAATCAGAGAAGTTATTGCACGCCAAATTCGCGAAATCCACTAGCCTTTACTTCAAAATATACTGAAAATTTTACCAAAAGAGTGCATTCCTACCAACAATGCAACGGTGAGTATTTAACCGATATTTTGTTTCTTGTGTACATGTCATTACTACCTCTGTAAATATTATGAAACAAAATAAAACTTTTAATTAATATATTCTTTTAAGTTTTTTTAATTCAAGTTCTTACTGAGACACCCGTTAAGTAACACCCTTTATATATTTTTAGAAATCGCAAAAAACTTTTCCCATATAGTTCGAAGAAATGATATTGAGATGTACACAATATACCAATGTATGACGACAGTCGAATTATTTCATTACTTATTTATTTATTTATTTAATACTTTCAGCACAAAACATGTACAGAGGCGGACTTAATGCCATATGCATTTTCTACCAGTTTTCTACTTCACTGGGCTGAATAGGAAACGAATATAGCAGATAGTTACATATTTAATCCACCTATACCTTTATCGATGTAAGCAGTCAATGATGACATATTAGGCTATTTCAGTCAACTTTCAACAAAGCAATGCAAATCTGATATTTTTTTGCTTCTTTTTTTTACATTTTGTTACTGTAACTGTGATAGTTCGAAGAACGTACACAGAATAATACACTCCCGGACTCGTAAATCGATCCACCGTGCATTTTTATGTTTATAGGCCTAAAATATCAAAGTAATGATAAGTCAGCGAAAATGTTTATAGGCAGTTTTGAAGTTGACATACTGGCCATCAATTCGATATCACCATTTTTAGATATTTGAATTCACGTATTACAGTGTTATCCAGGGCTGCTGGGTAACACGATAACCCTTGGTAACTAAAACCTTCACAACCCAGTTGAGTTGTCGAGGTCAACAGGCGTCGCTTCATGTAAAATACTGGAATTCAATTGGTTCCGGTTAGACTGGAAGCTGACCCCAACATAGTTCAGAAAAGGCTAGGCAGATTGTTTATTTTATAACTTTTATATTCAGATGCATAGGTAAATATTGGGTAAATATCATCACAATTAATTCTATCAACCATCCTCTTCGGAATCAAAAACGTGCAAGAGAATAAATCAAATTCAAAACCAAAGTAAACGTTTGAACCACCAATCAATAT
Organism: Dryobota labecula; assembly: GCA_947523025.1. NCBI lineage: Eukaryota > Metazoa > Arthropoda > Insecta > Lepidoptera > Noctuidae > Dryobota > Dryobota labecula. The sequence continues at coordinate 3,133,964 of OX383287.1, forward strand.
GAAAGTGGTTACCTAAAGCCTCTTATTTAAAAGAATATTTAAAAGCTGTTAACGTAAGAATAGCGATTAGAGTAAGGAGCTCTACTTAATCCCGTACGCGGATGTAGAGCCACGTTCTATTTGATTAACTATTTGCTTTAACTAGAGCTGTTAAAAGGGTGCCGATGACGTAAATAGAGTTTCAAGTTTAAAGGACTCTATGGTTTTAGTTAGAAGTAGTGGTAAGCTTATTGCCCATCTAGGATATTATAGTAAATGTTTAAGCATTACTTTAATAATGATCACATAGGTTTTTTTTTTTTTTAAATCTCATTTACACATAAAAAGACTCAAAAACTTGTTTTCTTCTTAAGCCCAGAAGAAACTCATTTTTGAGGGACTTTATAGAATGAAAACAGAAAATGATATCAAGAGAACTCTTGTTTTTTTTTTTTTAACAGACTGCTGCAATTATCATCATCATCTGTCGAATGCAGATGCATCATCAGATGCAGCTGAATACCAGTATTTTATATTGAGCGGTTGCATATCTGACCTCCAAAACCCAATAGGGAAGTGTCCAGGGTAAAAAAAAAAAAAAAAGAAAAACTGTTTAGTCCGTCAATTTAAAAATTAAATTTAATAAAAAAAATATTAGACACATATTTTCTGCTTTATCATATTAATAAAAAACTACTTAGATATAACACATTAAACTTGGGGAGTGGGGGCTCGTTACGTCACAGCTACGTATAAAATCTAGTGAGAAGTGACGTCATGCCACCCCTCCGTCTCTGCCCTAAGCCGAGGTCCGTACCCCGCAGGGGGTGCCCTTAGCGAGCAGACAGAATTTAGCTTATAAGTATGCCCTGGCTGGAGGCCTTAAAATCTGTTAGGAGCTTAAGGCACCACAGGATAGTCCGGTTAAAGAGGCCGAGCCCCTCGTGGTTACACTCTGAGATGCCATCTACAAAAAAAAAAACGTCATGCCACATTTGAACTCAATGTATCGCCGTAATGTTTTAATTACGTCAAAAAATAAAAAAAATACGTGTCCAATATTTTTTAATAATTTACATGACAGACAAAACATATATTTTTAGTCATCATCCCTATTACTGAGTAATACGATACCGCTTGGTAAGATTGGTTGTCAGACTTTCGGGCTTCTGACAACCCTTAACGACTGTCAATGACAGTTAACAAACATACAGTTTAACAGTACTGCAACGATCTACAAAACATCGATGTTATGATTTCAATGCGTTTTTATTTATTTGCCATTACAATAATTTTGTTATACTTAAATTGATCTTTCCTGATTACATAATAGAACGTCATTCATTTGAATTCCTTCAGGATCTGTTTGTTCCAACAGAGAATAGTCTGTCGGTATATCCGTGGGTATCGTAACAGATTACCAAGGGATAATGTCAAGACCCATTTCCTCCCGTGGGTGTCGTAAAAGGCGACTAAGGGACTTACTAGAGAATGGGCAGCAGTGTCCTCTATGCATTTTTAACACCATACTGCGATCGCCAACCCGCCTGCCAAACGTAGCGATTATGGCAAACCCCCCCCAAATGGGGAAGGCTTATGTCCAGCAGTGGACGTCTTTCGTCTGAAATGATGATGATGATGAATGTCAAGAGGGTAGGCTGAACTTATCAGTTTTAAGGTGCGCCCACGTAATAGCAACCAACAATTAATTTGCCAGACGTCGGCTTCGTGTAGAATACTCGTACAATGTTTATTTTTATGATAGTCTTAAACGTAATGTAGGTCCAGAATCATACTCTTTAATCACGTCTCCTTTTTTTAAACTTTTTTTTCGAAAGAAGTGTCCGGGATATGGGAAACTTTAATTCTCGCTCAGCGCGCTATGGAGCGGGCTATATGCTCAGAGTTTATTTCGGGGGATACGATCGGAAATGAAGTTATCCGGAAAAGAACCAGAGTTACCGACATAGCCTGTAGAGTAAGCAAGCTGAAGTAGCAGTGGGCTGGCCATGTTTGTCGAAGGACCGATGGCCGGTGGAACAGACGAGTCCTGGAGTAAAAACCGCGAATCGGCAAGTGTAATGTGGGACGCTCCCCAGCTAGATGGACGGATGACCTTAAAAAGGTGGTTGGGACAAACTGGATGCGGAAGGCGGCGGGCAGGGTGTTGTGGCGTAGTCTGGGAAAGGCTAATGTCCAGCAGTGGACCGCGATAGGCTTATTGATTGAATGGTCGAAAAATTGCAATATTCTGCGATCAAGAGGTCGTAAATACAAAAATTCCGCGTTGCGCTTTAAATGTGAAATCATACGTAGAGCAAGTTAATTTCTCATTATTTTAAAGGAATACTAGTAATATACAAACTGTAGAGATAGAACCTCGTCGAGAGAAGTAATCACAAAAAAAATAATATATTCTACACATTTTTATCATTCATATTCTAGCCTCTTGTCCTACTCAACCCCAAAGGAACGTTATAAAAGCGAATCATAATGAATCGTAATGTTATTCGTACGTAAACGTCGGACGAATAACAAACGTGTATGTTTTTACAGCGCACTCATTTGTTACAGTTGTTGTTAGGGCCAGTTCGCATTGTTTCGTTACTGTTCGAGTTTTTATTGTTCTGGTACGTTGTGGAATAGATACATAGTGCAAAATGGCAAAGGAAAAATACGTAAGTACATATCGCATTAAAATATTACGTTCTTCTAGGAAATAAGGGGGGTCTAAATAGGGGCAATCGTAAAAGGCAACTAAGGGACTTACTAGAGAATGGGCAGCAGCGTTCTCTATACATTTTTAACACCATACTGCGATCGCCAATCCGTCTGCCAATTATGGCAACCCCCCCCCCAATTGAGGGAGGTTTATGTCCAGCAGTGGACGTCTTTAGGCTGGAATGATGATGATGAAATAGGGGCAATCTATTGCTTATTGTTACGCTAGTGATCTTTATGTGTTATGATACCTATGTCATATTTTCATTCACTTTTTGTTTTATTCGTAATAAAACAATATTAATAGCTTATAGTAATAAAAACTGATTTCCGAAATGACGACTAATAGAGAAGTATCTAAGAAAAAGACATGTTGTGTAGACCACAAATAAATTAAGGGCCACAGAATGATCAGTAAAACAAGACTCGACCAATGTTAAATAGATCTGGTTATTTTTTTTATTTTATTAGAATATGGATAATTGAGACATGCGGATACATATAAAAAGCCCTTATCACATGTAACTCGGAATATGAACGGTACGAAAACAACAGGAATGGCCCACAACAATGTTTTTGTTGAACGCATTTCATCTTCGTTCACCCTGAATATTTTCCGCTGCGCAACGAATTTGTGTCAATACTCCTTCATTGTTTTTCTGTATGTTAGGTATGTTGCTGCGTTTTTATGCGGTTTCGCGCGAATTTTTTTAGGTATGAATGTTCGAATGTGTGTAAATTCGGTTTTAGTTGTAGTATAACTATTTTGCTTTTTGTTGTTGTGCAGGCTTGTAGGCATTTAGATCATATTCATATTCATTATTATTATTTATTTATTTTACATACATACGCTACCATTACAGTGTCCAATTCGGTAGGTAGTGTAATTACTTATTTTTTGTATTAAATTTAGAACATTAATTCCCATGTCATATAATACAATAAATACAACACCATACAATATTTACATACTAAAAACATAACACGTGTAACGTTACTTTTGCGAACTCGCTCATATATTTATTTGCATTCCATAATGTTTAAAAGGCGTTATAAAGGCTTAAAGCACCAAAGATATAAGTCACCTAAGCTTCAATTGCCACCGTCAGTATGTAAATATGTAGCTGCCCAGTCTTTACATATCAAGGTCCCACTGAGCATTGGAAATAAAGGTAAACCGTCTATCCGGGTGGTCAAAGGATTTTTCTTTTCTCATACTTGGAAAGAACGCTTGAAGTTACCAGATCAGAGGGAAGAAAATAGTACTTTTCTTGCCTTTTTTTTTGTTTTTGGGTGGGAAATTATCAAATAAGTTCTCCCGCTCTAGGCGGAGCAGGAGGGCGTGTCAGATTTTTACTAACTAAAACTCACTCGTGTTCCTTCAGTTACCTGTGTGCTAGGGCCATGGTATCCCTTTCGGACAAACCCGCAACCCTGGCAGGCATTGGTCGTAGCGGACCCCGTCAGTGCGTGCTGACATCATTTTGAGGCGCGTACGCGCGTGTGGAACACAACGTGCCGTCGACCCGGCGGCGTAGGAGGAGTATTTTTCGTCCCTGGGAAACGATTTTACCTGTTGTCAATTTTTTTTAAAACCTAGCCATGTTTCAACTTTTTATACAGCCACTCTGTTAAATCGCGGCATAAAATTGTAATTAGAAAATGTTATTAACAATTTTAACTTGACTTTATACTTATAATTTACTTTCACTCAATTATTATTTAATTAACAGAGACTTGAGCTAAATATTTACCATCATCAATGTTAAAAATACTGGCTAGTAGAATGCCACAGAAAAAGAAACATAAAAAAGGCGGGAATGCGGCAATTCGATCTTCAGTTGTTTTGTCGAGTGCTAATTATTTACTTATAATATTTGTATAAAATGAGTTCATCAGATTCAGATAAGTAGGTATTCGTTTAACTAATCAGGTTTTTATTTATTTTCCTCATATTCGAAATAAAAAGCAGAGTATAAGTTTTTAAACTGTCATGGTCACTAATATTATTATTAACATAAGCGGGATATTTACCATGTTTATTCATTGTTATGAGTTCCCGATATTTCGGCGCTGTTGCAAGCACCATGATCACGGATAAACTGAAGTCACTGCGAGTGGGTGTTTATGAGCAGACAAAACGGTCTACCCTCTTTCTTGTTCGTTTTTTGCACTCAGTACCGCTACCACTGTCACTCGCAACTCGATTCTGTTCCCGACACACGAAACTCACTGTGTCCGCTCGCGAACTTTTTTCGGCACTTTTTCGGTTTTTACACAGCTGAACCACTGGATTCCAGGCTCTCGACAGTTGAAACCCATCATCCCGGTTGAAGTTCCTATATTTGGTAATCTCAATAGCTTCTCTAACCAGTCTAGGAATATAGTGAGTTTCGTGTGTCGGGAACAGAATCGAGTTGCGAGTGACAGTGGTAGCGGTACTGAGTGCAAAAAACGAACAAGAAAGAGGGTAGACCGTTTTGTCTGCTCATAAACACCCACTCGCAGTGACTTCAGTTTATCCGTGATCATGGTGCTTGCAACAGCGCCGAAATATCGGGAACTCATAACAATGAATAAACATGGTAAATATCCCGCTTATGTTAATAATAAAAAGCAGAGTGTTTACCTAGGGTGAAAGGACCTACCCTTAGGCACTAGGGTGTCCCTTATATGACATTTTTTTTAATTTATTTTTTTATCTATACGCATAGCCTCTAATTTTTTTATAAACGCTAAAATATACTCAAATATGAAATTTCAGCTTTCTAGCATGATCGCAACCCGTGCCGACTGAGCTTCAAAGTTTATTTAAAATCGTGTTTTGTCCTATTATTCCGATCTGCTATAAAACTAATATAAATGCAACAAATTTGGTGAGTATGAGGTTAAATAAAATAAGGTAAACATTAATCTTTATTTTAAAACATAAAATTATAACAATCAGCCAGGGTAACTTCTCTTTAGTGTAGTTTTTTAACAGTCCAGATACAAATTTCTATGTTCCTGGGCACAGCGCAAAAAGCATTGTTTTTGCTCTTCTTCTGCCGTGTTAAGTAAGGTTTTGAGTTAGGAATGCATTAGACTGTTTTTAGGACGAATTTATAAACCTGATGACGACAACCGAAAACCAAAAATTCTCTCTCTAACGTCTGCTCCAAAACAGCACAAGCTCCATTAAAATGACCAGTATTTTAAGCTTTTGTATCGCAGCACATTATTTGAACTTTATTATTAAGGTTTCAGTCAAAGAGAGCAGATGAGACGGCTTTAGCTTGATGTTATCCAGAAGAACTCTCTAGTTTTGGCACTGCAAGAAGCTGTTCTCTATCTTCAAATGAAGCAATAATGGGGCAAACGTTCTTCTTTTGAACTTCGTACATCCAATCCGGGTAATAGTTTTCCATCCCAATGGACTGTGACTACGTCAGGTACCTTGTTTTGAAAGTCAGTTTTATTGCTTCTGCCCTTGTTATTCTCGTCTGAGTACAAATTCGCTGAATCGAGGATTTGTTAATAGCGAAATCGTCGCTGCTCAGACCAAGCGCTTCTACGAGACCGCATGCAGAAAGTAAATGGAGTCTCTATGCTTAACTGACATCGATCTAAAACTGCGACAAGTTTAGGCGTTATAATATCCTTTCTACCTCTTTTTTAACTTTTTTTAGGGCAGGGAACGTCTGGCAAGCTCGAGTTCAGTATTCAAAATCTGTTCTTCGTCCGAATCTTCTGGACATTCAAGATATTTGAGCTATAAGTAGATGCAACAGCCAAAAACTCTCTTTGTCTCACATTCCTTTCCTCCTCTTCTAATCGTCTTTGCATTAGTCTTTCTTCTTTCGTCGCCAATTTTTTGTCCACACCACCTAAGTATTCCGGTCGACCTGGCTCTCTCTGTTTCCTTAAAAGTACTTTGTCTTCCTCTATTTTCATTCTTTCAAAAGCATCAGCATGTGCAATATCAAATAAGTTATCAAGGTTAATTTTAAAATTATTTTGTTTATCACTCCGTAATTCCATCCACATCTTTATGCAATTAACAATAGCGCATTAATAGTTAAAAATCACGAATGAAATGACAAATTAAACACGTAGTTACAGTTCGCAGCGCATTACCCGCGCAACTTATATGGAGAAGTTTAAATCGCAAGTCGGCACGGGTTATCGTTTATAAAACGGGCTAATATTTTTTCCTAGACAATATTGGGTTATTGCGAAAGTTTTAAGAAGGTATGCGTAAAAATATATTGAACTTAAAATTTAAGGGACACCCTATTAGGCACTCGAACTCTTTCGTGCGCTAAACCATCTCGTGCCTACATAGGTCCCTTTCATCCCTTGTATAATAATCTAATATTAATGACAGTTTTTACGGGTATTCGGATGCCTGAAAGTCTCACACATGGGCTTACTCTAAAATGTTGGCGTTGGCTTTGCCTTTTCTTGTTGTTTTCATCAAAGGCAAATTTATGTAGGAGAACGGTAGGTTTCTCTCGTTATCATCAGCTATATTTTAAACTACTGTGGGCGTACCGTGGGTAGTGCTGGTTATTGCGCAATAGAAAAACCGAATTAAACTCAAAAGTCATTTACTCAAGCTAAGAATCTGAACTTTAAAGTTTACGTAAGATAGTCCCAAATACGCCCATCCCTTCACCACTTCCTAGTGCTTTAACTGGGAAGAAGAAGTAGTGGAACAAATTCCCAGCAGCACATCTATCTGTTCAGTTAGAAGAACTTGATTCTATACAGTAATGGGTATGCAAATTAATTAATGTTGGTACCTACACGACACAACTATACCGAACGCGCAACAGTTCCTAGTCGTCTTCACTGCTTGACCGCCACCGATGAACTTCACTTATCCTCTGTGCGGCGATCATTTGCCGCCAGTCGAACGTTATGTTGTAGACTCTGCCATGCGCCGCTAGGCAGCGCTAGCGTCGCGATTAGTCAAGAACCGTTGGCGTGAATCAACCAACTCTATCGAACGCCAATTTTTTCTTTATTATTTATATAAACTTCTCGCACACAATAAGGTACAAAGGCAGACTTAATGCCTTATATTCGTTGACACAACCAATTCGTCAAATATTTTCATATTATATGAGTCTTTGCGGTCTCATCAACCAATTACAAGCTTGTACTGAAAACTAAAACAATTACACATGACAACTCACCTAAACTAATTAGAATAAAGGAAACATGAAACAAGCCTCGATAAACCCCGAAAACGAAATAAAAAATTCAATCGAACCAAATCCCTAATACAAATAAGTATGCTCATTAGTTCATAATCGTTGTTAGATAAGTATCTTCTTATCTAACATCGATTACGAACTAATTAGCGACACAATTCCGAAACTATGTTCAGGTAACTGCTAAAGTTACATCAGGTCAATGTACTGAATCAATCCATCATGCTGACACAAAAAATATTTGATGGGTATAATAATATGAAGCTCCCTCCGACTACTAAGAAATGTTCACTACATAGATGAAATTTCCCTTTAATAATATTAAGTAACAGCTACAAAGCTTATGGATGCAGGGATGTAAGAGCACTATTTTATGTATTAATACACTACTTTTCGTGTAAAAGTCTGGAGAAATGAGAGTTGTTTCTAAAACTATGAGTTTTACATACAAACTCCTGACATCGACATAGCCAGAGACATGTTAGAAAATAACCCATAACACTCAGAAGGCAAAAACATAAAAATATGCCAGTTCCTTCAAAAGATAATGTAACTAGCACCTTAAACCCATAAATCGATAATTCACAAACTCACTCACATAAATTAAAAGGGCTTCAAAACAAATAGCGCACCACATCACTAGAATTACGTCACACCTCCGGCGTTTATCAAAACGGGCCGCAACGAATTTCAATTGTAATCAAATATGGCGCCCGCTCTGGGTAAACAAGATAAAACGGTGTAAGCGTGTGCTTTGACAAGCTTGCGGCTTCCTTGCGTGTTGTGTGCGGATATTCATACTTGGGATTTAGAGGGTAGCCAGAGTTTAGATTAGAACTTTATGGGTTCGTAAACTTTGAATTAAACTAAGGCTGAGCTGGACATCATTGGTTAGAAAGTTAGCAGTTAGGCCGCGATCAAATCCTTCCAAGAACTCTTTTCCCGCGCTACCTCGAGCAGCCCTCACGGTACGCGTCCAGGTCGTCTCGGCGGCGCCGTTCATCTTCAGGCAAGTATAGTGTTGCGAATTTTGCCCAGCGGTCATCATTCATGCGGCTGATGTGACCCGCCCAATCCCATTTGAGCCTTGCAGCCTTTTTTCCTACATCCAGTATGCCCGTTTTGGAACAGTGTGGGGTTCCGAATTTTGCCCTGGCTTTTCACACCCAGAATGCTGCGTTCCATCGCTCTTTGCAAACTCCAAGGCGGAAATTTTGCGAGTCGGTGAGCGTCCAGGGACACTCGCTGAGCACCGTAGGTTAGGACGGGGAGGATACACATGTCGATGAGTTTGCGCTTTATGGAGTACTAAGAATCTATTAGTGTCCCAATACAGGGTAAAGGCCTCTTTTCTTATATGGAGAAGGCACGAGCATTGATCACCATGTTACTCAAGGTGGGTTGCCAATTTCAGACTGTGAGTGTAAAAAAACAACTTCAGCTGCCGACTGTCTGTCCTTTGTTTTTCATACGTTTTCATAGACGGCAGCGACTATCCAGTCCGATCATTATATATGGCAAGCTGATCCTTTGGGAGAAGATTCAAGATATCAATATTGGCCAAATAATAGTCTTCCATTAAATCCACGAGCACATTAATGTTATATTTTTTTCCCGGAAAAGTAGTACGTATAATGTATCTTAAAGTGGCTAAAATGAGTAACAGAGATTCACCAAAACTTTATATCGACATACAACATTTTCTTTAATCCATACTAATACTAATACTTAATACTAATATTATAAATGTGAAAGTAACTCTGTATGTCTGTCTGTCTGTCTGTCTGTCTGTCTGTATGTATGTTACGTTTTCACGCCTAAACCGCTGAACCGATCGTCATGAAATTTAGCAGAGATATAGCCTGGGATATGGAGAAGGATGCTACTTTTTTACGCGATAACCGACATCCACGCGGGTGGAGCCGCGGGCAAAAGCTAGTCCTTAATAAAATATAAACTGAAAGTAATCCCAAAATATCGTACTCAAATCTATAACAGAAAGCATATTGTTATATTATTTGAAGAAAGAGCCTATTTTGTAAAAAGACCCATTGTTAGTCTAATGCATCTTATTATAGACTGAACAATCTATAGGGTTTTCCATTAGCTGGTTACAAACACGCATTATAGGGTTAAAAGGGAACGAACTTTACTTTTGATGTTTTATTTTAAAAGCGGTTGTTTTGTTGGTACAGTAAAAAAAATGTCTAGGTGTTGTGGAGGCATAGACCTCACTTCTTCTTTTATTACGAGTAATGGCGAAAAATAAGCATGTAAGTTTAGGTATTATGTTCTGATAGTAAACAAAAAAGAACGATCAACAAGACTTCTGGCATGGTGATTGGGTAGTCCATAAGTCGAACAATTGGTATAGTCATGACTGTGTTTAGTGGCAGTACTTTACACTGTGCACTATTATTTGTTTACATATAATTACTTTAAAAAAAAAAAACTGGTATGTACAGCCCGCATAGCATGTCAACTATTAACAGTGAAACTTAAACGGTGTATAGTCGACCTCGTAATTGCCTTATAATTTTTGACAACAATTGTAAATTGAAACTTTACCTGAGGTTGAATCTGTCATGTAGACAATGAAAGAAATTACGGGGTTACAGTCTCGTAATTTTACCTCGTTAAGATTGAAATGTCGCTTGCACTTCATAAGACGACCCGGTCTATTGGTCTTACGCAAAGATTAGTGCGCCCGAAGTGAGTCTGCGTGCAGCAAAGCCGAACACACCGGTGTACATCTCCCGCCTGCACTTCACCACTAAGGCGGAGGACATCGTGGAGTACGTGCGCCAAAGGACAACGTACACGCCGAGGATTCAGTTACTGGAATCGCACCGGAACGTCAACTTCAAGGCGTTCATCGTGCGTGTTCCAAATCTGTATCTGCCCATCGTCATGGTAGAAGACTTTTGGCCGCAGGACGTGGTGTTCCATCGCTTCCGCGGACAAGTTCCACAGAACTGCACAAAGTGCAGCTAGTGCAAAGTGAAGTGCTACTAACATAGTCTTAAGCCTTTTTATTAACACAAGCTTTATATTAAAATATGTATGTTTAGGTAAAGGTATTTTTCTATGGGCCTGTGTTGCCTGAAATAAATGGTATTATTATATATATTTTTTTAAATATATTTACATATCTTGGGACCTTGGGGTCCCGGACCTTTGGAAAGCGTACGAGGAGCCGAAGCCAACTCGCAGAGGCCCGTTAGACGCTTTTTAATTAAATGAGGCACCAACCGACGATTATCCCTGTACCCACTATGTAAGTGCACCCAAGGACAACCCCCGGTTGGTGTAGGACTATTGCAGGATATGGAACCAAAGATATTGGACTATGGGTTTGGGTGGTTAAAATGGACTGGTTACCAAAAACTATGGAAGGACTATGGCCCCTGCCTGATCAATGTTTTATTATACACGGATAAAATGGTTGGGGGTGACTTGCACACTCAATAATGGGCCCCCGAAAACGGTCGCTAGCACATAGTGACGTAGCGACAAGGGGGCAACATGTCCTGAGGTGCTCGAAGAGTGGAGAGGTATTCCGAGGCTCTCAGAACAATCCCAGAGCCCGGAAGATGGTCAAGATCCCTACAAGCACTTACTGGAATACTTCCTTCCCCCGAGCACGTTTGCTCTTGCGAATCCCCACTCAAGCCGGCCAATAAAGGCAAGAATGAGGTGGGAGCTCAGTTCCTCGTCAGTGTTCACTCCAGCTGGCCAATAAAGGCAAGCCAGAGATGAGGAACATGACTTCTCCCGGGAGATAGGGTCCGTGGGATCGCAACTGCCCAACAGCTCGCCACATGCAGCCCTGCGGGTTTCTGTATCTCTCTTGGCCTGGCTCCTTATCCTAGACATGTTCCGGGAAAGTAAACTATACCGGCACAGACCTAAAGTTCGGAGTGCGCAAGCCCCACCACGACGTCAACGTAGAGCTACGGCGGTGGGCTTATTATTATTATAGTGTAAAATACTGTCACTAAACACTCCGGCCAAAACAGTCACTTACCGTTAATGCCAAAAAATACAAAACAAAAAATAAATCTACACCACCCTTACCTTGAAAAGTCAAAACATTAATTTATTTACTGCCGCATCTTTATAAACAGCTTACCAACTTAACATAATTAAGTGATTCTTTTCCAAACATAATGCCACTGCTTTACATACTAAATGTTGTCGGCGCATATTTTTAAAGAAACCTTTCACCCCGTGACCACGAGCTACACGCTCAAGCGATACGCGTCTTGCGACAGCGACTGCGGCGAAAACAAATGAAAGAAGTTGTGTATGCCACGAGCAGGGCTGCCAGACCTGAATATAACGCGATCGTACGACCTCGTCTAAAAAATCATATTCTGCAGAAAATCTAAATAAAAAGATCGTACATAAAATAATATAAAGAAATACGAATTGAAATTAAAACAAAATGTGTAATCTTTTATGGTACTCTGCGATGTAAACATTTATCATAAATAATATATGCAAATTTACATAAAAATAAGTACGAAACGAAGTAATTTATGATAAACTACTTATTTTTATATGTCATCATTTTCGTCGTGTTTTCAGTAGCTAGTAGGTTTAAATATCGCTCATTTAAATTTTTATTAGATTTTTCAATACAAACGAAATACGCGTAACAAACATGACTGTACCTCTCAATCACTGCAAGAACAGGTTTATTCCAGTCGAACTTCTTTTAGAATAAAAGAAGGGTAATATGTGCCAAAATGCAAGCAATCCCGAGCTTTATTACGTAACATATAAATGTGATAATCCGTGGTGTATAATATAATCTGGGCAACCCGGGGCGCGGGGGAATCCTCAATGAATTATTGTGAATTTGTGAACATGTTTGTTTCATAGTAAAAATGTACCCAGGAAAAACCTAAGTATGTACTTATATTAAAAAATCGTATGTTTTTTGTACGATCTTAGTCTTGCGATGGTACATTACTAAAATAGACAAATAATCGTAGGAATACGATTTAAATCGTACATCTGGCAGCCCTGGCCACGAGTCACCGCGACGCGACTTGCGGAGCGACGGCGATGGATGGAAACAAGTGACGCGCGCTTTAGCTTGGCGCAAGTCGCAACGTACGAGGCTGTGAACGGTTCTATGAGCGTTGGCTCGAGCCGATTGAAGTACCTATTCGCGAAGTCGCGAGTGGTTGCCTCGCGCATTTGCTAGGTATTTAAACAGTAATTATTTGAATCATTTTCACCTTCACAATCTTACTAACTTTTCATTTACATAAAAAAATAAAAAATGTCCCTTTTGTAGCACTGAGATAAATTAACCATTACGAAAAGGGGTAATTTTGTTTTTTTTTCTATCAAGAAAAGTTAATCTAATCGTGTTATTAAAAGCCAGTCCATGTCCGCCTGATCCTTATAAGATATTTTTTGTTTTTCAAAACTTTATAATGTTGTTTTTTATGTTTCCCATGGATTCAAAAAGTAGTAAGCGTGGTCTCTGTCGTAAGCTTTAAACCGTCGTCACTAGACCCTTAAAACGCATAATTATCTCTTTACGGAGACATTTCCACATTTATTCATGGGGCTATGTTGTGGCTAACGGCTAATTTATGACTTGATCTTACCTTTGCGACCTTAGGGTGAGGTGAGAGTGTAAGCTATGGCTATGCGCGATGATAAGAGATAATATTATAATGAGTATAAATTGATTTGCTTTAGATTTTTGCTTGAAGCCTGTTTTTAATTCCTCTTAATTATTTTTTTTTTTTTTGTAAATAGATTTATGCAAACATTTGTTAGTAAGGTTTTTGTTAGACGGTTTTGCCATAAAAATGGGACTTAATCCGTGCTGAGTTTCTGTGTCTACGTAACTAATCGTTTTATTCAGAATAAAATAGATTTAAAAAAATACTACAACATTTTTAAGTGTTACCCATAGGTAACACTAAAAAAATTGTTGTATAATGTTTTGTTTTGTGTTTTGTGTGTAACCTACTGCAGTGGTATATAAAAGTTCTACATTACTATTTATTAGAGTAAGTGCATATTTTTGTGTCATATTTTTTTTAATAAATCGTAGATAACTATGTATTGTCACAGCAGTATATTATTATTTAGTTAAAATAATGACACGACACTTATCTCTTGCAGATTTGATAGCATATCTCAACATATCTTGCAGTGTGACATGAACAGAAACTCGGCCATGTGGCTGGAAAATATTTCGACGAAAGCTCATTTTGTAGCCATAAAGAGGTCAAGACCCCTTGAAATAATTAAAAGTACATAATTGTGAACTGATGTCACAGCGGTTATTTGAGATTAAATAGTCCTTTTTCTTAAAGTAAAAAAAGAAGCATTTTACACGTAAAACCAATATGATAAATATAAAATAACATGTCGCCTGTATTCATCGAAGGGTTCGGCAGAGGTGTACATTGTACACACACATTTCGCCTGTTATGTTTAAATCCCGTGCAATTAAGGGGGCAAGCCTATTGCCATCATAAACTGGGCAAAAATCCAGACTCCGGGTTGAAAAAAAGAAAGAAAGAAAATACGTTTATTAGCGGTAGACATGACGTAAAGAACGAACGCAAACATAAAAAGAACAACTTAAGGGAAAATATGCACCACATCTACGCAAAACGGCTATCGCTCAACATAATGCTGCGACCCTATGCGATACAGAGCCCCAACGCTGTTCTCAGCGACAGTCATTGATGTGATGACGTAACCCGGTGCAATTCCTGATGAAAAACCCGGCTAAACCACGCACAACGAAGGGTTCCGTAGTTGGGATGAATTTATTCTAAGAAAAAACTTAACTTTGTAGTTCAAAAATAGGTTCTCGCATACATTTCAACAGCAAATATCAGTTGGTCGACTATTACTCGTTAAATTGTAAAACCTACTTAGCTGTGATAGTTTTCCTTTTAACTTCCGGCCGTGTTATTATTTCACATATCCAAAAACAACCATTTAGCTGGCAGGTTGGGGGACACTGGACTCCAACAATAATTTGCACTTTAAAGCTTAATATTACGTAAACAGATCTCTGAATCGAAAAATGGTTTTCACAGAACAACAATATTTTTGCAGCCTATCCAACGTTACCCCACACCATGGGATAGACGAGAAAAAATAATATCATCCTCACTTTACGTGTAGGGGAGGTACCCTTTTTTTTTGGGTAGGAAATTATATTATATTATTATATTTATTATATTATTTTCTTTCATAAATTTATAAATCCAGTTATGAGTTCTCGGATAATATCTGTTGTATTGGTATTGTATCGTGTGTTACTAGCTAGTTTTTAAATACTTTAAATAGTAATCTGTGGAGAACGTAGTGGGTAGCATAATTGTTTTAAATTGTGATATTTAAGATATTATGACTGTTTCTTATTGTGCTACTGTTTGTTTTCCTTAAATAAATAAATTATTAGATAATTTTTTCCAGTCTAATAAAATAATGTCAATTTTTTTATTTTACCATTTTCGGCGTGATTAATATGTATACCCATGCCAAATTACAGCTTTCTAGTACTAAGAGTCTCTGAGCTAAGCCGCGGATAGACAGACAGACAGAAACTATAAGGGTTTACTACGGAACCCTAAAAAAATATCAAACAACTACTAGTTTCATAATGTACTATTAATTGCCATCAAACTACTGAAACAAATCTCTAGTTGTGTCTATTTACTAAATTACACTTTAATCAAAATAATTACACAACAATCATGAATCATTAAGTTATTGAATTGGTAATCTTCTAAACATATATGTATATAAAATTGAAGTGTCTATTTGTAATGTTAAAATAACAACTTTTTAATAATATGAAAGTATGTACGGATAACAAAAACAAAAAAAATATATAACTGTCTGTATGTCTGTTTGTCTGAACCGGTTAATCTCCGAAATAGCTGGACCGATTTAACGGGACTTCCACTCGTATCTGATGCTATAAGGAGCAACTTAAAATACTTTTTATTTAGGAAAAGACACGCGGGCGAAGACACGATCAGCAGATATTTATAAATAACTATTGCTTGACTACTTGACCTCCAGACAGACTGGGGTGAGAATAATCAAAATTTAATTTGTGTCTAGATATTTTTTAACAACATTTTGATCTACGACAGCAGAATGATGTATAGGAGTCTTTACATAAAGCTGGGTTATGAATTTCATAAAATCAATCAAAATAAAAATATTTTATTTCACATAAACCTACATGCTCACTTATGAAACGTCAGAAGCTAGGTGCACGGATACAATTAGTCGTTTCCTATGGAGGAAAGCCGGCAAGAAACTCCACGGTTACCTACTCTATTAAAAATAATCGGATATTTCAATATTTTTAAATAACAATGTTAATAGGGATAGGAGGACGGTGTAGGCCTTTGAACAAGTACCAGGTACTTAACAAAATAGAAAATGGTCAACAAATCTACAGTCTACTCGTACTAGGCATTCAACGTTCTCACATTCATAAAATATAAAATATTCTATATATATATATATATATATATATATATATATATATATATATATATATATATATATATATATATATATATATATATATATATATATAAAATAAACTATTACTAACTAAATACAATGTCCACAAAAGCAACTAATAAAGAGTTGAAACTACAATAATTTTAGGAATATAATGTCAAATAATGAGATGATTATTTGATTATGTCAAGGAAGAATGTAAAAAATAAAACACTGGAGCTGTTAATAGACACTTACATAATTATGCCGTTGATGAGTTACCAAGGAAGCCCCACGTGCAGAAGGAATTATTGCCAAAATTCCTTGTCTTCAACGTAGTCTTAGTATCTTATAATATGCTTTTTTGATAAGGACTCGTTTGATGTGAGTTTTGAACTTTCTATCGCTTAGTTCTGTAACTGACTTTGGCAACTTGTTATAAAAGGGAAAAACGTAATACCACTTTGTCCGACCCGGGAATCGAACCTAGGGTGCAACAGTAGCGTTTGCGAGCACAAGATCAACGAGGCAGTAATTTCTGTTAATATTGACTGCTAAATGTGAAGAAACAGATACTAAATAGTTGTACGGGCCACTATAAAGTCAAACCCCTGGAACAATATAATTTATCGAAACGATACTGCAATTTTTTTTATAATTTGCAAGCAGCATACTGTGGCGCTGGTTTAGTTGTTTCCTTTACCAGTGTTACGTAATTGATTATTGAAAACTGTTTTTTTTTTTTGAAAAAAAAAACAGTCAAAAAAAAACAATCTTCATGTTTACAAAACAAAATGCAAAAAATAAATCAATTTGCAGTACGAGTATCTTAAGCCGTCACGATATCAAGTGGCCCTTTTAAACCCTACAATACTACGACAATAAGGGTGCATGAAAAGACACATTTGGCATTCAGTTTGTTAGCGCCGGGCGGGCCCAGATTTTATCGAGACACCCCCTCCCCCTACCTCCTTACTTATGAATGATTGATTCATACAACGATTTATGTGTGTTTAGTTACGAGGGAGTGTGTGTGTGATTTTTAGATTGCTAAGGATTTTGTTAGCAGCGAGTAGATAGTCTAGAAGGATTGCTCAATCATTAGTCTTGATTTAAATGTCGTCTGAAATAACCCTTAAATCCTAAAACCCCCTAATAAAAAAAATCGGGGTGTGGCTGTGTCGTGGACACGGCCGTGTGTTTTACACATGAATACGTGTACGTAACGGATAATATTTTTGACCAGATGTACTGACGCCGTCGTTGATCCGATCAGACTCTTCCATCCTTATACGTTCCCGGCACCGCTTTCCTCTGTCATATGGTGTTTTATGGGTATCACTGGATTGCTCTTGAAATGCCCTTTCCATCCCTTTGATTTGGCTTTTGACCGGTATAGGCCGACGTTGCATTGTTTATTTATTTTTTTTACTTTAACTCCATATATATTCAGTATAAATATGTTACATTACTGTTCTATATACGCAATCAATAGATTTTGACGAAAGTTGACAATTGAAACTCAAACGAAAGTCGTAGCTTCTCCGAGACAAAAGTTATACTAAATGGAAGTTATGTGACACAGCGAATCGACCTCAAAATGGGGGCGCTTCTCCTTCCATCGCGCGCGATGTGTCACAGTCCTCACTCAACGTCACGACTTCTTTGATTCTTTAGCTATCGAGTGGTGTAATTAAATTTTGGATGTGTGTGATAGATATGTAGCTTCAACACCAAACTATATCTCCCGATTTTGTTATCATCAGTTTTCTGAATTGCCTTCCACTATAGAAGCGAATTTAAAGACATAGGTATTCACGTCAATATTCAATATAGTTAAGCATGATAAGTTACTTTCTTAAAGCTTCCTCTCTTCTACTATTTTTCTGTTCCCGACAAGACCCATAATGATCTCATTAAATTAGTTATCACCTAAGTACACATTGCAATAAATGGTAAAGTATTGTTTACATTCTGCATTCGAGTATAGATGCAAACTTGAAACAACATAATGGACCTAAGTATAATCTCCGATATATATTGTATATAGTCTCCGATGCTGGCTCGCTGGATACGGCTGCACGCAGTCGTATAGTGGTTTGTCACCATCATCGGGGAGTCCACCCGGACGTAACTTTCTAATTTAATTGAGTAGGATAAAAAAAAAATTATGATTATTTTATATTATTTAATTAAATTATTATTATATTGTATTCAGTCAACAACAATTATCATTCATTATTACTAACAGTAGTTTGTAAGCTCGCATTATTGTACTAACAAATATGGATGTAATCGTAGGATGAATCCGAAATAAATGATTTATTATTATTATTATTATTTTTAAATGTTTACATATCTCGGGACCCTGGGGTCCCGGACCTTTGGAAGGCGTACGAGGGGCTGAAGCCAACTCGCAGAGGCCCGTTAGACGCTTTGTAATTAAATGAGGCACCAACCGACGATTATCCCTGTACGCACTATGTAAGTGCACCCAAGGACAACCCCCGGTTTGTGTAGGAATATTGTAGGACATGAAAACAACGATATTGGACTATGGGTTTTGGGTGGTTAAAATGGACTGGTTACCTAAAACTATGGAAGGACTATGGCCCCTGCCTGATCGATGTTTTATTATACACGGATAAAATGGCAGGGGGTGACTTGCACACTCAATAATGGGCCCCCGAAAACGGTCGCTAGCACATAGTGACGTAGCGACAAGGGGGCAACATGTCCTGAGGTGCTCGAGGAGTGGAGAGGTATTCCACGGCTCTCAGAACAATCCCAGAGTCCGGAAGATGGTCAAGATCCCTACAAGCACTTACTGGAATACTTCCTTCCTCCGAGCACGTTTGCTCTTGCGAATCTCCACTCAAGCCGGCCAATAAAGGCAAGAATGAGGTGGGAGCTCAGTTCCTCGTCAGTGTTCACTCCAGCCGGCCAATAAAGGCAAGCTAGAGATGAGGAACATGACTTCTCCCGGGAGATAGGGTCCGTGGGGTCGCAACTGCCCAACAGCTCGCCACATGCTGCCCTGCGGGTTTCTGTATCTCTCTTGGTCTGGCTCCTCACCCTAGACATGTTCCGGTAAAGTAAACTCTACCGGCACAGATCCAGAGTTCGGAGCGCGCAAGCCCCACCACGACGTCAACGTAGAGATGCGGCGGTGGGGTTATTATTATTATTATTATAATGAAACTGTTAATAAAAAAACAAAAACACGACTGCGTAAAAAATAATAAAATAAATAAGTTATTTTTTTTTTACTTTAGTTTAAACTAAAAAGAAAGAAAGCCCAGCAGTTTAGAATTCTGTTAATTAATAACTACACCCTTCGATCAATAATTTGATCGAAGACTACACCATTGAAATAGTTTTATAATCGATTCACACATAAAACAAATAATAAATTCTAATGCAGAATGACCAACAGTCGGGACCCATTCAAATTGTACCAATTAAATCTACCCTTGACACAGTTCGTCGATTTTTTCTTTATTTTAACATATGGCGTCTGGTCGTCGCTGTGGTGAATTTTGATTACTGACATGTCTTCAGTAACACTTGCAAGGTTAAGACGGAACCTATTATCGTAAAAATCATCAAAATCGGCCTACGCATTTGGTCTATAGAACGCCACTTAGGAACAAAGAAACATAGACTGATAAGCACATTAACGTCCTCAGATGGGTTAAAATATTGCGGTATTTTAAATCGAGAAACATCAGTAGTATCCTGTCTGGTTTAAACAACAATCATTATATGATAATGATCACCGATCCTTCTACCCGATGTGTGCATACTGAAAGCGTTTTGTTTGTCTCTTTTCCTGCATTTTCTAGTTCGTTTCAAAATCAAAAGTCATTTATTCAAATTAGGTTGAGAATCGGCACTTTTTGAATAGGTATCAAAATTACATATGACAGTCCCCCAAAACGCCCACCATTCACCACTTCCTAGTGCTTTAGCTGGGAAGAAGATATCGCGCAACAAACTCCCTAGCAGCACAGCTGCTCGTTTCTATACAATTTTGAAGTGGTTAGGTAATCTTTTCCATTAATAACACGTTCAGGTCCAACATTACTCACACTTCCTTATTTATTATTACAAGGTGCCATATGACACTTACATACCAACACATTCAAGCCGCGGCTTCCTTAATATAAATCCCATTAACTTATGGCAACGCATTGCGACTGCGGTCCGGTCGTGTGAAATAATTTTGTTATCATTTGGTTACCGTAGTATCACCGTCATTCTTGTGTTGCAGGGCTCTTAGATTTCCGCTTGATTGAAGGCCTAAAATGACAGTACCTACATTACGAGGATATAAAACTGTTTTTAAGTGATAAGCTTTTAATTTAGTACCTAGCAGTGGCGAGGGATCCACACAACTCGATAAATACCGGCTTCCCTTTGTAACAACCACTCTACTAGAGTCTACCATTGTCAAATGCAAAACAATGTCAGTAACCGTTGCTTGCTTGTCCAGACGTCATATCTATAAATTATAAACGATGAGATGGATTTTTTTAACATTCACCGCACCGGCTTGCCTGTTACAAAAATTTACCCTTCACCACTACCTAGTGTAAATAGTTAGTTGTGTAATAAATTGTATTTAGGTAAACAATTAAACTTAGATATATTTCAAATAGGATTCCAATATAGTGTTATGTGAAACAATATTTTATTTTATATAATTATTTAACAACTTATGGAGTGGTCCATAAACCACTCGTGAATCACAACGAGTTCTGATTGTATAAAACTGCGTCGGAACTCGGAGATCGTCGCATAAACCGATCCAGCCCGTCCCTTGATGTCCTCCCTCAGCGACGTCCTAAGCCGAGGTCTGTACCCCACAGAGGGTGCCCTTAGCGTGTACCTAGTCGTTTAGTTTATAAGTTTTTTGCCCTGGCTGGAGGCCTTAATTAATTAAAGCACCCACAGGAAAGTCCGGATAAGTAGACGACAAACACCTAGGTTAAACAGCGAAATGCCATAATAAAAGAGATCTTCGTAAACAACTTGTGATACGACGATCTCCTGAACCGATTCGTTTGATTGGTCAATCCTGCATTACGACACGCCACGTCAGCCTAGTTTGAATCCGGCTTTATGGTGGACTGAAAATATATATTTTTTGGGTCGTTATATAACATGAACTCTTCACCTCAGTCATAGTTTGCAGGGCTCCTTGAAACATGAATTTTATATAAAAAATACAGTTAAATTACTACTCAGAAGCATGTGGCTTGGCTTCTACCGTTGAATGATTGATTCCTTCATTTTATCAGTTTTAGGGTTCCGCACCTCAAAAGGAACAAACGGAACCCTTATAGGATCACTTCGTTGTTTATCCGTCTGTCTGTTTGTCAAGACCCTTTTTCTCATGAACGCGTGGGTTGAAATTTATATCAAATACTTCTTTACGGTCTAGGGTCCCTTGGAGCTCTATAAAATCAAGCTTCTAATTCAACACAATAAAAAAATACACTCATTTATGCGACCTATGTTGATACCTACTCGCAAATAAATCAAAATTTATAGGTTACATCCAGTTGACCTAGAATCAGGCAAGAATCAAGGTCTCACAGCACAAGTTATAAGTTCTAAAGTCGTAATTTTTAGATTACTCACATTAATTTTTTTTTTTGCGATTATAAACTTCCATTTGCAGTTGGAGAAATGACTTCGACGTATATCGATATATGGGAGAACATGTTTTTCAACAACAATGTTAAGTTTGTTCTTGGGATAAATATATATATGTATAGTACAGATAGGAAATGTCGACTCCATCTAGCTTATTAGTTTATTTTTTATATGACTTATAAAATGATTCCGATATCCTATTCACAGAATAAACGATTTAATTTAATTTCATTAAGACCCAACTACGGAACCCTTCGTTGTTTGTGGTCCGACACGCACTTGTCCGGTTTGTATGTATTTGCCAGTCTTGCAATTTTCAATTATTTACATATTTGCGATTTACCAGTAACCACAGTAACCAGTTTACGTACGTCTCAAAACCAAACAAATATATTTTTCAATCTGTAAGTATGTAAAATAAAAACATTTAAAATTCTGTGTTTTTGACCATTTTCATTATAAAGCCACCTAAACTCATGTATTTTAGCAGAACCATCCATTAGAAAAGTTTCTTTTGCGTATAATAAAATGGTTTCCATTTTCTTACCTCACTTGCCAGTAACACAAACACAATTTATTCAGAATCAACGACGTATCACATGAACAACGACTTTCAAAGTACACATTGTTAATTCATCAAAATCCACCAACCCAAACACGACCATAACCCGCCGGCACTAAGATCAAAATCATTCATCAAACATCGCCTATTAGGTCCGAAAAGGGAAAGAAAGCGCGAATAACAACATTGTTATCGCTAATAAGTCATCGTTAGCCATGAACGGTGTTCTTTTGATCCGACATTAATGGGTAGGAAGTGGAAAATAGACCTTTTATCGCATTAATAGAGTCCATTGTTGTGTGACCTAATTTATATAGAGCGTATAAAATACGTTGTCTGTGGTACAAGGAAGTATTCTTGATAATCCTGGTTAATTCAATTATGGCTGTTTATTTGTGAAGATGTGTATCCTTAGGAATTTTATGTCTTTGAATTTTCATATTTTAATCCTCCATTTTTCTCTTGATAGCCGTTATTTCGGGGAGATAAGGATCTTAGTAGCACCCCCATACCTGTATTTTAATTGTATATTTCAAAAAAATCTGCACATTGTAAATGACAGTAGAATTAACTTCCGAGTTTGATATTGCAGAAAGCCCATAATTCAAGAGTTCCTCACCTTGTCCCACTCAATAACTTGACCCATTTTCAAACTGTAATCCTTTTAAATAAGGTCATCTGAGATGTAAACTAGGTTAAAGAAAAAAAAAAAGGTTTTAGCTTAAACTTGAAAGAATTAGTAATGTCACAGAAAATAAATGAATAAAAAATCTAGACAAGTAAAACCATTACAAAGAATTAGATAGCTCACAATCACAAGTCACGCAATCCGAGACCGTAATTTGAAATAGAAATCTTTAATGTGACGAGTTCAGCCACATTCGTTTTTTATCAAAATGATAGATCGTTTGAAACCGCTGAATCATTCATCCAATAACTGTCATAATACTATTAAATACCAACGTCAAAAAAGAACTAAATAGCTTGAAAAATAATGCATTTTCGTATTGTTTCTGCAAAATATGATAAATGGAAGCAGCCATCATTTGTCAAGCGCGTTGGTTCCCATAAACTTTGAAGTAAATATATCATTTAAAAGTAGATTTCGTGGAACGTATTTGCTGCTGAACGGTATAAATACGTCAAATTTATTTATGTTTCTATACCGCTTTGAATTGCTTTGGAAATACGTATTTAATAAGAATTCTTTCCAAATGTGTTATAATTGGTTCTTAACTAAATGCTATGTAATTTGATACTGTTGTTGGTGAAATATGTATTTACTTTTGGTTCTTGTGGTACAGGAACTCTTAGAACAAGAACCAGGGCTACACCGATGCTTGTGTCTTGAAGGGAAAATAAATAAAAAATAATTATTATTTCCTTTATTACATACATATTAATTACATTATTAAATATTTCTATAAAATATTTAAAAATATAAAAAATAGTGGCCTATCGGCGTCAGGAATAGGGTCCATGCTGCCGGTGCTCAGGTCTTTAGAGAGAGGAATATTTCAAAAATAGTAGCCCACCGGTATTGGGAACAGGTTTCAATCTGGTCAGGGCTTCTGAGAGAGGAACCTAATCACGATACGCGCCGTGTCCAGAAGTACCGCTTTCTGGATCAAGCCCTTGATCCAGCTAACGTGAGCCTCCTCAGGTGTTGGTCGAGGCTCTTGGCTGTTATGCCATTGTCCGTTACGACTATCGGCACAATTATTGCTGTATCTACGTCCCAATGTAGAAAACCACGCGAGCCAGGTCAAGATACTTAATCTGCTTATCTTTTTCTACTGCTTTTTTTACTTACGTCGTTTCAAACCTAACCCAACTTTCAATCTCAATTTCTCTTTCATCTTAGCGTGTCGATGGCAATCTATAGAGTCAGCTCAGAATTTGACGAGTTTGTCACGTACAGGATCGTCCATCAGTTCCTGTCTTCTGTATGATATTAAGTGCCACATTTTTTGTGAGAGTTTACTAATAATAAGCATAAAATATATTGTCATAATTTACATTGGCATAACGAAATTCAGCATAATGATCACTACGCTTAATATTATTAAGCATAAATGTTTTGCCATAATATTTATTGCCATAAATACTGTTATAATAACATATTCATAATAATGAAGCATAATTTTACAAAATGTAATGTTTTAAACGCATAATGCACACATAATATTTTTTGTAATAAAAATATTAAACCTTAATAAATACGTAACTACTAACGGTAGTAGACATTATGTATCGCATTATTGATTATTGCTCTAATTTTGGAGCGACTGTAGTATAGCAACCGTCGCTTTTTTACAGTAGTTTTTTTTTTAGGGTTCCGTACCTCAAAAGGAAAAAACGGAACCCTTATAGGATCACTCGTGTGTCTGTCTGTCTGTCCGTCTGTCACAGTCAATTTGCTCCGAATGTAATGGACCGATTAAGTTGAAATTTGGTATACATATCAATTTGAGTGACCCAAATACGGACGTGAACCGTGAATAAATGAATTTAGAATATTGGGGTCAGTTTTGGGGGGCAAACAAGAAAATTAAAATAAAAAGTTTTGCAAACTGTACCGTGTGACATATCGAATGAAAGGGCTTACTGTGAGGGTCTCCAATGTATTTTTTAAATAATTTTGAAATAATTTTTTTTGAAGTTATAAGTGAATATACACGAAAATTGACCATTCCCCCCCTTATCTCCGAAACTACTGAACCAACAATTTTGAAAAACAATACAGAAAATAGTTCTATACTTATAGATTACAGGAAAGTATATAAGAAGTCTATGGTCTTAAAATAACATGGTAAATCTCTCGATATTCTGCGTACAAACTTACATTTGCAGTTAGAATGTATGGGAGATTATGTTTACCAACTACAATGTTAAGTTTGTTCTTAGGATAAATTTTTTCCAAGTACGGAACCCTTCATTGTGCGTGTTCCGACACGCACATGGCCGGTTTTTTTTGGGTAGACTAGACCCATTTTAATGTATATTTTAAAACCCTAAAGTGCGCAAAAAAATACATGCCGAGACAAAAATCACCAAGTTTATTTCGAGATTGTGGGATAGAGGGAGTATTAAGGGTGGAGAAGATCATGTGGTGGGTCTAAATTTGTTTCCAAACAAAAATAATGCGTAGTCGACAGGCCCCCGCTTCGCGGAGCCCCTATTTCCCGGTGTTTAAAAAAGAATACCACGAAGCAAGTAAGCGAGTTTGTATATTTGGGGAGTCAGTTTACAAGGGATGGAAAAATTGATAAAGACGTGGAAAGGAGAGTAAATGCAGGAAATAAAGTGAATGGTGCTATACGAATAGAATAAAATAGAATAAAATAAAATTAAAATAAAATAAAAAATACATACGATTGTGACCAACCAACCAGTCGATGCCCAAAAAGGCTCGACTGTTCACAATGATGTGCCTACGCTTAAGTATGGAAGTGAATGTTGGGTGTGGCAAAAGAAGCATGAAAGTAGAATAAATGCTGTGGCAATATGTAGCGTGACTATGAATGATAGGCTAAGAAATGATGTGATAAGGCAAGGGTGTGGTTTAAAAGAAGATGTAGTGACAAAAATTTAAAAGAGTATGCTTAGGTGGTTCGGTCATGTTAAGAGGATGAATGAAAGGCGACTAACAAAAGGTATTTATAAGGCAGATGTGAGTGGAAACGCCGGGAGGGGACGCCCTAGGAGAAGATATAGTGACCTAATTGGTGATGTTCTTCAGAAAGGTCAGGTGGGTAGCACTCGCAACCGGCGTGCATGTATGACCAGATGTGTGAATCTAAACAAAGCAAAAGGATAATGTAACGAGCATAGCAGGTTGCGGTCTATAGTTTCTGCCTACCCCTATGGGAAGAAGGCGTGAGTTTATGTATGTACATATGTATGTTTATTTATTTATTTATGTAAAGCAAGAGATATTTAATCGAGTGCCATGTCGCTGAGGTGACTGCTATTCCAAGAATGTAGGTCGCCGCCAGATACATGTTGTATCATACGATGTACGGTGAGACTTTACCTAGTTTTAACGTGTCTAAGTTGTGATTAGGTTTTGAAAACACGTGTCTGGTCATTATTTGTCTGGCATTTTCCCAGCTGTTTTTGGGGTCAGCTTCCAGTCTAACCGGGTGTAGCTGAATACCAGTATTTTACATGGAGCGACTGCCTATCTGACCTCCACAACCCAGTTACTGGGTAACACGAAACCCCTTGGTAAGACTAGTTGTCAGACTCTCGGGCTTCTGACTGTAACGACTGTCAAAGACGGCTACGAGCCTCTTCTTGAACTTAAAAAACACGTGTCATAAGTATATGCTTTGAATGAGACTTGCAATACAAAAGTAGATAAGTTCACTTTGCTAAGGCGCTATCTCCACGGACGAGAAAACCGCGTTGATTTGCACGCTGTGCCTTTTAATTATCGCCGGGATTTTTTCGCTCGTAGAAATGGCAGCTAACTATGTATATTAGATACACGGCGAAATTTTTAACCATGATTCGGGGCACTTTTTCCAATAAATACCTAAGGTATTATTTAAAAAACTAGCATCTTTTAAAACGTCTAAACAAGAAACCGGCCAAGTAGAACCACGCACAATGAAGGGTTCCGTAGTTGGGATAATTTTATCCCAAGAAGAAACTATACGTATACATTGTAGTTGAGAAACATGTTCTTCCATATGAATGTGTGTATACAGAATGTATTGGAGAACATGTTTTTCAACTGTTGATGTAAGTTGGTAGAATATTACTCGGCAACTTGTAAAGCCTACTTAACTGTGATAGTTTTCCTTTTAACTTCGTTATATATACTACTGCTGTACATTTTTTCATGTCTAAATACAGCCACCATACAAAACCATTTAGCTGGCAGAGGTGGGGGGGAGAAATGACTGACAAAAATTAGCACTTTGAAGCTCGTTATACAAACGGATACCTGAATCGAAAAATGTTTTTTTTTTTACAAACTCGCAATATTTTTGAAAGACCTATCCAAAGATACCCCACACTATGCGATAGACGAGAAAAAAAAAATATCTTCCCCATTTTTTTCAACATCTTGTTTTACCACTTTGTCGGCGTGATTAATATGTACACCCATACCAAATTACAGCTTTCTTGTATTAAGAGTCTCTGAGCTAAGCCGCGGACAGACAGACAGACGGACATGCCGAAACTATAAATAAGGGTTCATTGTTTACTACGGAATCCTAAAAACATTAATTTCTATCAAATCTCAACACCTCAAGGCTCAAGGTCAACGCCATTACTTCCACCATTTTTCTTCGAAAAGAATCACGACTAAAGACCTATTCACTATTTAGCAAAAGCAGCTTACAGACGATATTTCGAAACTTGTCAAACTTTTACATAACAACATGTATTTTTCAATTCAGCGTGTTCCCTAATGCGAATCTCATAAGAGTGGCACAAATGTAGCTGACGCGGCGAAAAAATTTATTTAGCATCGCGTTGCTGACTGTAATTCATATCGAAGCGATCGTGTTGGCTTGACATATACGCTTGTGTTTATATTTTCGTGTTTGATTTAATTTGAATGTAAATGTAGCGTTCATTTTAACTTGGGTGTTTTTTGTGGAGTACTAGAAGTGTAGAACGTTAGTTTATCAAAGCAAAAAGATGATTTGATTTTCATAATTTTTGTTGTGTATAAAAAGCACACATGATGAATAATAAAATCAATATTTTTGGTTCAAAACTAGGATTGTCTACGCAGTGGGCAAGATAATAATATCTTACAATATTCAGGCACGGCAGCAAGGTCAAACGCGAAGAAACTTATAAAACTGATATCAACACCTAACTTATTACATTAACAAGATCTCAGTAATAATTTATGAAGCATCACCCAGAACACGTCCTAACAAAGGCATTACAGTAATTTGGAAACCGTGTTGTTACAAGAACTGCGTCAAGTTCGGTGAGTAATTTCAAAGTCTGGACCCATTTCTTACATCGTAGAATCCTTAACTCTAATTAAATGAAGGCTTGTTTTTCTCAACAAGTTTTGTCAAGCGTGTTTGATAGTCTGTAGCCCGCCTAAGAGGACCGAGAGTTGTAAAACTTTGCGAAACAAAGGCCCGCGATCATTTGTCATGTTTTTGTTCGATAGACTTAAATTAGATGCCTCGTAATGAAAAGGGTATTTTTGTGTTATAGCACTAAATAATTTGGAGTTAATGTAGTCACCGCTTTTTATACTGAAGAACTTCGTAATTAATTATTTAGAAGGTTTATTAAAAGTTGGCTATAAATTCGCAGACTCATGGGCTAGCCACTGGCTATCAAGCGGGTCTGTGGTTTATAATTAAGAGGGGAGATTAATTGATTTTTTATACGTTGTTTCATTTTAAAGGCTAAAACAATTAAGCTTTTAATTTAGAACAGCGTTGAGTATCAGAAATTACTTTTGCTGTGTAAACAAAGTTGTACATTTTAGTTTGGTGTGGCTCGTAGCGTTTTCGTAGCGGTGCTACGAGCTACGCTAATAGCGTAGACGTTTCGTAGCATCATTCCAAGCTGAGAGTTTCAAATGATAGAACATTCCTAAATGCAGAACTCTGAAATTTCTGTGTAACATACAAACCACATACATCCGACTATTAAAATTGCCGTGCCAAGATTTAAGGGCATACCATATTAATATAAAGCCTCAATAGATACGGAGGCTTAAATAATATGCTCTTAAATATCTTACAGTACTTCCCATTGAGCGTCTACAAGTCGTTTAAATATTCATTTATTTCCCCATTCATGTGAATCAGATCGATGACCTTAAGTTACAAGAAAAATCGCCGGCAAAGCGAAAAGGTTCGTCAAATAGCTCAATCAACTTTGTACTATGATGTAAATGTTTCCCTTTGATGTTTCACTTTGAATTAATGAGCCTTCCGTACAATATTATGATGTTCGTTTATGTATAAGAACATAGGATGTTACGATGTACGGCGGATATTTTTGTAGGAATAAAATTTTTGGCTGGATGGTTTTTTGAATATTTTAAAACATGTAGCTTTAACGAGGCGAACGATTCACCCTGTCCGCTATATAGAGATCTGCTATATAGAGAATATTGCCGTCCCATGAAGCAGCAGTCGAAGTAAAGCGCCCGTCTGGGTTCGAACCTATGACCCACAGGTCATAGGTTCGAACCCAGACGGGCGCTTTACTTTGTATAAATTATTTCATCACCTCTGCTCTCAAAACGGTGAAGGAAAGCATTGTGAGGAAACCGGCATGTCCTAGAACCAAAAATTCGAAGACATGTGACATCTATCAACCCACACTGGGCCCGCGTGATAGATTATGGCCCGCTCCCGTTCACAGAGAGTAGGCTTATATCCCAGCAGTGGGAATATTATAGGCTGATTATGTTTAAATCAAATTATTACATGGCTTGAATACAATAATATTCCTATTAATATTAAGGAAACAAAACTAATACAATTCCAGACATATACCAGTACGCGTCCACTGCTTAAAATACAATATGGAAATGAGACAATATAAGAGGTCGATTACGAAAAATTATTAATTCTAACCGTAACTGGAAATCTCATATTGATGATCTATGTAAGAAGATAGATATATTTGCATTCGATTTATATAGACTAAGGGCCGGTTGTTTCAAACCGTTGGTTAACGTAACATACGTACATCAAATAAAAACGATTACATATGATGTTTAACGTTCGTTAAATACAAAGCGTTGTTTCACTGGGCTTATTCCACAAATCCCCCCTGAAAATCCCCCTTAGGAGGAAAAGTGGAATCTGAAAACAGTCTAGAATTCACCCCTGATAATCCCACTAAGGGGGGAAAACTAGAATTGAAAAAACAAAAAATAACGTATTCCAAGATCCCCTGAAAGTGATTTTTTTACATTAGGGTTCAGTTTTTTCCACTGAGGGGGATTCTCTCAGGGGAGATTAGTGGAATAAGCCGTTTCACTGCATAAAAAACCAATTGTCAAAGTTCAAATGTAAAAGAATAAAATGAATTTAACCAGGGCCTCAAGTCTGCTATTACAATAGTGTCAGAATGGTCTCGCCATTGTGAGTATTTGACAGTGTTTGTATGGCAAATCTGTCAAAAACTCACAATGAAGAGACCATTCTGACACTATTGTAATAGCAGACTTGAGGCCCAGTGGGTATGACACCGGTTACTGTAATCGTTATTTTTTTATGAACGTTAAGGGCATAATTTTGTGAAACAACGCTTTTTTTTGGTTTGACGAAAGTTAGCGCCATTTATGACGTATACGCGTACGTCAAGTGGACGTGAAACAACCCGCCCGTAGGTGTAAACGATAAACGAAACTAGTAGACACAACTTATACAATACATGTTTTATGCCTTGGTCTAAAAGAAGTAAGAAAAAGTTTTCAGAGAACACGGTCCACAAAAACTGCCCTATCCTAGCGCAACTCAATCTCAATTTACTATATTTTTGTGCTTGCTGTTATAGCATGCCCCTATAGATTAACACTTAATAAAGTTACACTCTATATGTATCTAGCTAACGAGTTTCCATTTAGTTTGTAAG
This sequence comes from Dryobota labecula, assembly GCA_947523025.1. NCBI lineage: Eukaryota > Metazoa > Arthropoda > Insecta > Lepidoptera > Noctuidae > Dryobota > Dryobota labecula. Next base: position 3,165,185 of record OX383287.1, read on the forward strand.
TAAACGTATTTCGTTTGATATTGTGAGACGTTTTGTTCTCTTTGCAGGCACATGTTCATAATATTTGTATTTACTTTATTTATCTTGTTTGGTAATTATATTAACGAAGCGCTTTGTAGAACTCAATCTGCAGATGTAATTCACTTGATATTTCGTTTACGCACAGTTTGTATTTTCATTTAACATATGGTAAACAAAAAACCACCTGTTCTCCACATGTGGATCGACTTATAGAAAAGGGCACAAACATCCTCTTGTCACTACAACCGCCCAGAAATATTCTTCTCTTTTTCTGAATTTCTTTAGAAAATTGTTGACCGGGATTGTTCACAATGCTGATTCTTATTACTGCTGCTAAACAGTATTTCGTTGTGAAACCACCTTCTCCGCGGTCTACTTCGACGGCGATGGCCTCCCTCAGGCATCCAGTGGGTGACGATCTTTGCCCATCTCTCTGGGTGCATTCGTGCGACGTGGCCCAGCCACTCCTACATCAGCCTGGCTGTATTTTCTCAATTCAATTTTTAAATCGTGTTAATTTTACAGTACAAAAAATCCATTAAATTTCAACGTTGTTTCTTAGATTAGCAATGCTTCGGCAAATGTCCTAATGTTGCAGGTCACCACGAAGGTAACTTTATGAAAAGTGGCACACCGACAGCCTGATTGCCAACTATTTCATAATACCGCCCGGCTTTGCTGGGCCACACACCGTCACTACGTCTCTGTGCCTCATCATTGTGCTGATTATACCCACCGCGACAACGACATACTCAACGTATCATTTGTCTGACATTTCTGACTTGTCTGACGTTCTCACGTGTCAGACTAACGAGTTAGAACATGCTCGCTTGCATGTTGGCTGTCACATAACGGAATGTTGGTCATTATCGGACATTCATTATGTTTTTATGCAGTGTCAGTCCAGCAGTATTTAGTGTTAGAACAATGTAGTACCTACATATACATTTATGGTGGAAGTAATATGTGGGGTCGTTGCGGTGCATGGGGAAGGTGATAGCGATTTTAAACTATTTTCATAATAAACAAAGTGAGAACTTTACGTGGAGCGGCTGTTTTCGAGCAGTCTATTTCATTTAAAAAGGTACATTTAAGACAACTTAGTAAAACTAGGACATTATAATATACACATACATACATACATAAAATCATGCTATCATCCCATGGGGGTAGGCAGAAACAACAGAACACCACCTGGTACGACCTTTACATACTCTTTTTGCTTCGTTTACGTTATAATTATGTCGATATGTAAAAGTAATATTGTAGCCCTATTTTTATAAACGACGGTTATGGTTTTTAAAACATATCCCATCAAAACATGAATCATATTCTAGTTTGGCCTGTTGGCACATTACGAAGTTTTTGGATTGGTTTGGATTGATGGTTCATCCATACTTATATTATAAATGTGAAAGTAACCCTGTCTGTCTGTCTGTCTGTATGTTACGTTTTCACGCCTAAGCCGCTGAACCGATCGTCATGAAATATGGCAGAGATATAGCCTGGGATGTGGAGAAGGACATAGGCTACTATTTTACGCGATAACCGACATCCACGCGGGCGGAGCCGCGGGCAAAAGCTAGTAAGTTATGAAGTATTAAAATAACTTTTTTAAACATGTTATTTTTTTATTTTTCCAGGTACGTACAACATCATCGGATCTGATCTTTGTGAGTTTTAATTTTCCCATATTATTAAGCAAAGGGTATTTAAAAGGATTTTTTCCGTGTTCGGATGTCGTCATAAAAATATATAACCTTGTCTTTGCTGTCGCGCAGTCGGGTAAAAAGAGTTCTCACTCACCGCTTAACACTTAACGTCTTTAAATACCAATGTCACATATTAATAATTACGAGCGCATTGCAGTTACCTATTACGGCGGTACCAGCAAGTATTTCTAAATAAATACTAGGTATTAAATACTAGGTATCAGACGTCATTACTGATAAAATGTAATACTCTTGTCGACACACCCACCGTTCCGTGATATACCTATTACTGATTTCGTTTAATGATATCATTTACTTTGAAATGGGGCATGGATGAGTTTACGTACCTAATACAAAGTTATGTAATATCTATGTTGACTACGTAGACTACCTCTTTGGTCTAGTTGTCACAAGCGCTACTTCTGTGCAAGAGGTCCTTGGTTCGATTTCCGAATCGGGCAAAAGTTATCTTAAAGTTAATTTGAAATCCCACTGGGAAAATGTAGGTCTACTATAGGTAAATCTCTGTCTCATCTTTCGGGGAATATTGGCGTGATATTTTCTGTAGGTAAGCAGAAATCTGTCGAAATTGATTCAAGTTAGTTCGTGGTTAGTTGATTAAATCTAATTGGAATTTATTGGGAATACTGAAATCTCGGAACTATTTCTGATAATTACTTAACAGACAACACCGCAAAATTTGCAATCTGAGCCAGTATTAATCTAATCTTTAATTCTCTTAACTTTTAATAAGTTTTTCTTTGAAGAGTTGGGGTTTGTTTATATTAGAACTGTTCTAGCTATAATTACTATATTAAATTGCAGCATTGAGAACAATACAACTATGAGACGAAATTACTATAATGACAAGAAAAATAAAAAAAATATATACATATACATATAGACGAACATAGAACCTCCTCCTTTTTTGAAGTCTGTTAAAAATAAAGGCCCCTACAAACAGGCGCAACACGCGACGTGACACAAAGGTACCGCTCGTTGCGCGATACGCGGTGTCTTTGTGTCGCATCGCGGGTCGCGCTTGTTTGTAGGAGCCTTAAAAAAAGAGCTCACTGAATCTATGAAATACGCAGGTACCTACCAGCACTCTTTCAAAAATCAAAATCAAATGACATTTATTCAAATAAGACTATGAATTAGCACTTTTTGAACGACAAAATTAGATACGACAGTCCCCCTTCATCACTTCCTAGTGAAGAATTTACTTTAGCTGGGAAGATGTGCAACAAACTCCCCAGCAGCACAGCTGTCTGTTCAGTTAGAAAAACTTGATTCTATACAATAGTAGGTATGCAAAGTGATTAACATTACGAGATAGAACAGTAAATTCAATTATTTGCCAGATGTCAGCTAGCACACGCCAATACACTAGAAAATACAACGAAAACTATACTCAAGCAAAAAACTAAAAAATGTGAACAATACTTAAAACCTAAATAAAAGCTTCCAGGCATAAAGGAAGTGCCCGCTTACATATGAAATGCTGGATTATGTTCATATAGCTGTAACAATGATAAAGTAGGACCATCGAAGTAAAATAAATAAACAGTTAATTATTAACAATAACGAAACCATGGTCAGCAAGATAACCAGGCACCACAAGCAGCATCCGTTCACGAGCATAACGCAAATATCAGCCAGTACCCAAACTCAGAAATCAAAATCAAAATCTTTTATTTCACATAAACCTACATGGGCACTTTTTAAACGTCAGAACCTAGGTGCACGGTTCCAATTGGTCATTTCCTATGGAGAAGAACCGGCAAGAAACTCCACGGTTACTCTTTTAAAAATAATTGGCTTTTACAATATTATCAAATAACAGTGTTAAAAGGTATGAGAGGACAGTGTAGGCCTTTCTACAAGTACCAGGTACTTAACAAAATAGAAAATTGTCGACAAATCTACAATGTTTTCACATTCTCAAAATAGAAAAGAATAAACAAAAGATTTTTTTTAAATATAATATAAAAATGAAAACCTGTATAAACCAAATGTCATGATTGCCATTACAACTACAGTTATTAATAAATCTGAATAAATATCATGTCCTCAAAAGCCACTAATAAAGAATTGTTATTTTTTTTAAATTAGATTTGTTTAGTTTGTATATAATGTCAAATAATGAAAAGAAGAATGAGGAAGTATGTAAAAAATAAAAATAAACATCGTTATTTGGGAGCCGTTAGTAGACATTTACACAGTTACCTATGCCGTTTATAAGTTACCAGGGAAGCCACATGTGCAGAAAGAATTATTGCCAAACTTCCTTGTCTTCAACGTAGTCTAATAAAATAATTATGCTTTATAGTAAAATTTTATAGTAAAATAATTATGCTTTTTTGATAAGGACACGTTTGATGTGGGCTTTGAACCTTTCATCGCTAAGTTCTGTAACGGACTTTGGCAACTTGTTATAAAAGCGGATACTGTTTGGTTAAGACTTGATAGTTTTAGTTAATCTAAATTTGGGTATCACAATTTCCCCCTCGCTATATTTGAGGGAACGGGGCAACCTAGATCACCAAAGATCTCCATTTACAAACAATGTTGTCGAACCTAGCTCATACTCGTAACTCATTTAGTTGCTTCACTATTGAATTCTATTTACTTTTGCTACCAGTAAATAACAATACAACAAACAAATAATATTACAAATTCTAAACGTCAGAATATCAAAAGAGACGATCGTAATTTTGGCAGTTTTGTGGAATTGGTATTTATCAGAATGGGAACTTCTGATGAAAGATGATTAAAGTGTTTGAGCAATTGTTTCAGAAAACACTCATTACTTCGAGTTGTTTGTAATATTATTAATAATTGTGTGCTCTGTTAAATAAAGGACTATACCTAAATATAATATTATCTGATCATGTTCTTGAGTTTAATCTGAAGAGGCGAGAGGTCTGTAATCCAAAGGGTTGGTAAACAAAGATTGTTTCTTTATTTGAAGTAGACGTTTTTATTGTTTTAACTTATTTAATTTAAGGCACAAAAACATAAGTTGTCTAAAATTCAAAACTAATCAGATTAAGTTCATTGATAAATGTTACTAAACGTTATATTTTTGTGTGTATGTAACACACAAAAATATAACGTTTAGAACCTAATATTGTTAAAGTTTTTTTAGGGCGATGATGATAAGCTTTTGAAGTTTCGTGAACGATCTTATACGAAATTGCGAAAACCGAAGCCTCTTCATTTTTAAAAAAAGCCACCGAAAGTAAACTACCTTCGTACAATATTAACCAAAAAACTCCGAAAATTTTCATTTCTTGTTTGACTCCCTTTAATTTTTAACTTTATTTTATTTGTTGTTATAACGTCAATAGAAATAAACAATCTGTGAAAATTTAAACTGTCTGTCTATTACAGTTCATGAGATATAGCCCACTGACAAACAGATGGACGGACGGACGAACAGAGGAGGCTTAATAATAAATAAAGAATTTTAAATAAAAAAAAAAAGAATAAAGCCAGTAATTTAAAATAGAACACGTGCAAATTTAAAAACAGAATTGCTTCCAACAACAACTTGCCGACAGCCCTAAGCACAGGGTTGCCAACCTACAAATAAAATTGAGCTCTTATTGGTCAGTCAATAACTCCAATCAATATTAAAAACAACTTTAAAGCCATTATATGGACTGATTCACGATTGCGTGTAGATATCGCTTTTGTATGAATAAATAAGCGATTCGCGGTAAGGCTGGCTGCACACGTGCGGGCGGGACATAAAGCTCGGACGTGCTCCGTAATTGTAGCAAATGATCGCGTGCGGACGTCGAGTCATGTTTGAGTACGATTGGCTTATAATAAGATTATGCCTGATGTTATAATAAAGGTTTATGTTAGATGATAATAATAATAATTACAGTTTTGTTTTCATATTGAATTCGTGTTAATTGTATGCAATTAACAGCGATTATTTATTTTATTTTTGTTGTAGAACAAGTAGAAACGTGGGAAAGTGGTTATTTGAATTCATTGCTTTTTGTAGGCTTGAACTTGTACGTAGATATTTAATGAAAATTCCAACACTTTAAACTCAAACTCAAATTATTTATTTCAATTAAACCATTTGCAGATACTTTTGAATTGTCAAGAAGTCGGTCAGAAAGAAAAATGAAGGTACATGCCCATTCCATAGCGTAGTAGGTACCTATGGAGAAGAACGGGCAAGAACGGGCTTTTAAATTAAATTTTTACAAAAAATGTATTAATTTAATTTTTACAAAAATATTAGTTACATCTATAATATAATGTTAAATTTATAACTAAATGTGAGAACGTTGTAAAAAAAAAAAATGAAAACGTACACGTTACAAGTGTCCAGAGTAGGTGGTACAACAAATAAAAAAAACAACAAATAAACATTTTAAAAATGAAAGCTAGACGTAAACTCCACCTAGCGAGCCTACTCTTTGGCGTTATTAAGTCTCATTCCCCCTCTTACTTATATGACAGACTACCTTGGACAAGAAGACACAGAATTGGTGAGGGAAGAAAATGTTCTCAACAGCTTTCCATCCCACGTCACAAGACAGCGGCTTTCAGAGGCAGTTTTCGCTATGCTGCTACTAAATGCTGGAACAATATCCCTCCACCCATAAAGTACAGTAAAAGTTGCTCAACTTTCAAATTAAAATTAAAAGGATTTTTATTAAATCATCAAAAAGATTTTGAAAATGTTCGAGCCGACATATCTGCCATATAATTTTTTTTTTTATCGTTTTTATTTTTTTTTACATTTTTATCAATTTTATTTTTTTATTGGTCAATTATTTTTGTTTACTGAAAACCGCATCAAATTCCGTTTTGTAGTTCAGAAGAACAACGCAGTCACATGATTTGCCTTGGGTAGTTTCTATAGATTTATTATTTTAATGTAGGTAATAGGTACACAGATATTGGGTATTTATTTTGGTAATTTTCCATTAATCACAGCACAACACATATACAAACATGTATGTCGTAAAAATTTATTTTATTTCGTATGAGTATTTTATATCACCTTTATCTTAATTTATGTATTAAAACGGACACTTTTACCTATGTTTTTATTATTCTAGCGAATGGCACTCGTTTGTTGCAGCTGAAAATCAGCGTCAGTTGGTACACCTTGTGTGTCATCTGACATTATGCTGAGCTGAGGCCCTTTTGGCATTATAATCATTGTTTTCTGTTTTTTATAGTTTTAAGGTGTATTTTTTGCTGTAATGCCAATAAACGCATTTTTCTTTCTTTCTTTCAAATAGAATTTAAAAAAAACTAAACTACTTGAAAAATAAAATAACTTAAATAATCTTTCATACAATTATCATAATCTATGCCAAAAAACAACATACTTTTATATAGTAATCGTTTATTTATTTTTCACGGTTTAACATACCCAAACAAGATTGGTGTTCCCAATCCTGTTTTTGTATGTTAGATTTTCGATTAGATACAAAAACCCTTTGTATATTCGCCATTACTTCAGCCCTTTGTGACAGTTAACACGACGCTCAAAGCCCACGCTCCATTTTATTACGCCACGTGTAAAATTACAGTATTTATTTATAAATTTAGTCATTTTAATCGCTTCTGAATAAATTGATAATTTGTTTAATAACAACGAAACATTCGTCAGCCGCGGTGTGCTACGAAAGGACATGTCCGTAATGGTTTTTTATTATTCAATCATTCTAACCTGGATAAGTTAAATATATTTCGATAAACAACCCAAAAAGTAGTGGTTCTAACTATATCATACATTTTTAAAGACCTCCAATTTTGAGGAAAGCTTTTGTTATTTTAATGTGAATTTACTCCTAAAACGAGAAAACCTTTATAATTACCTATTTTAATAACGTGAACACACCGTAAAAAATGGTAAACTTGTCAAAATTGACATATGGTACTGTCATTACTGTCCACCAATGTTTGATTTATGAGTAAACAAAACGTTATTAAAATCAGGTTATTTGTCTATATATCATATTGATGATAAAAATATGAAATAGGTGAAATGGGATCACAGAGTATATAAATGAATAGAATCATCTGTCAATTGAGACATTTTCAAAGTGTGTGGGAGGTTTTATTTGGGTTGCCATCAACGGATAAAATATATGTACTAACATTAAATAATATAATTATAATAATAAAAATAATTAAAACAGTTAATTTAATTAATTATATTATTATGTTCATAATTTTTATCTCAAATGGAGGGATCTAAAAATATTATTTCAGTGGTTCCAAGTTCCATATTTTAATCGCTTTTATTTAGATGTAGATTGATGCTGATTAGATTTTGCTCGGAATAAAAAACCAACGTCCATACAAAAAGCGGACATTTCCTTTGCTTCGAAACCGTAGACGGAGTGCTATGCTCCTTTTCTTACCGCGGTATCCTTAACGTGGAACGTTGTCAAAAAGCCACAAAGTTGAAGTAGGACTGTGCTGGCCACGTCTGCCGCATGCCCAATGACCAGTGGACAAAAATAGTCACTATTTGGAACCCTGGGGAGACAGCTAGAAGATGCCGCGGCAGACCCCGTAGAAGATGGCGGAATGAGCTGGACAAAACAAATGGCCAGTTGTCCACTTTAGCTCTGGATCGCAAACACTGGAATTCATGGGGAGATGCCTATGCCCAGCGGGATGATGCAGGGTAGCAGTAGTAGTAGATGATGTCGGTGTTTCCTATTCGACTTCTCTGAGATGAATACTGTCATCCTACTCAGCCCGCAAAAGTGAGAGAGTTTATTAAGAGGGTACTGAGCGCGCAGTGGTGCCCTCATCGTTTGTTTGGTGATTTATTTTATTTTAGAATAAAAATGCATAAAATAAGCATGTTACGTTGTGCTCCACAAGACTGTACGTTATTATTATTACAAACAGTAGTTTTATATTGTTAAGTTTTATTGTAATCATTAAAATGGAAAATAGTGGCCACTAAGCTCCGTTTTAATTATTACAATAAAACATAACAATGTGATACTACTGTTTGTGTATTTTTTTTAAACGTTGCCCCACACTAGGAATTTCTCCTGTATTGTGGGTGTGTTTACAAACATTGAAACTCACAAACACAAACAGCCAGACCTGGAACAACTACTTGTAGATCATACAAATATTTGTTCCGTGCGGGAATCGAACCCGCGACATGCAGCGCAGCAGTCAATTGCTTAACCACTACGCGAACCATACCGTCTTATTAATATTAATAATAATGTATAGTCTTGTGGAGCACAACGTAACATGCTTATTTTCTGCATTTTCATTCTAAAATAAAATAAATCACCAAAAACATGATGAGGGAACCACTACGCGGTCGGTACCCTCTTAAACACACAGTTTTTGTTCGAAATACACCTCAAGGCTGCTACCACCTAACTACCAACAAACTTCACGAAACTATTTTAATTAAATTACCCTAAACTTCATCGAATTTGAGGTCAATTTACCCTGAGGTGGTTACCCTGCTATCCGAGAGGTATGCGCTTAACTTTTCCCTCATTTGACAGTTGCGACGTAAGGAATAACTCAAACTAGAAATATTTCCGAAGCTGAAACATTATTGGGACATATTTAGGATTGTTGAACGGAACAAATTCTTGACTTAAATATTTGATGGCTAAATTATGGAGTATTTTTTTCGGTGGTTCAGTGAAGAAGTCATTAAATAGTTGGGCCGCTACTTAGAATAGAATGCTCAATAAATAGTTTTTTTTTATCAACTTGTATTTTTTTGATTGACTAGAACACAGCAGGTATCCGGTGAATGAAGTTTATTTAAGTAATATCTTGCTGTACGATAAGATCTCTGATTCCAATCACGTTACTATTATGTAAGGGAAGAGTCATTACTTGCCTCATTTCAAGCTCGAACGAGAAATAGAATAATTATGTTTGAATATACATTTTTTCTAGACAACAATCAGAGGTCAACCTCAGAAAGTAACCTGGTGATCCTTAAAAAAAGTTTTTTTTAAATTACCAACGATGGATACATTCCAAATTAATATCTTCTACAAAATTGACGTGTCTGTTTGTACGTATATTGTCGAAATAACAGCTTTCTACTAAATGCATAATATTAAAGCATGGTACTTATAACAAAAAATACATTTTTTAAATTTTAGCTTGTCCGTCTAAACCTGTTTATTCCGGCTAATTTCCAGCTCGGCTGGACCAATTTTGATGGGACTCTCACTGACAGATAGCTGATTTTATAAGGAATAGCGGGAGAGGGCAAAGCCGCGGGCAGCAGCTAGTAAAAAGTATAGATAAAGTACACTTTATCTTGTAATGCACACTCAATAACAATCACAGCTTACACTGACGATGTAAAATAATCGGTTAACAAACTCACATATAAGATACACATAAAACCCTTACAAAAAGAAGAAATAAACCAACCAAAAATCCTCAAATTGAACACATACAAGAAATTGGTTTAGTCCGCAAGAAATAGTTGCTCGTTCCATAATCCTACCCGTTAATACTTTCATAGCGGACAAATAGCGTGTTTACCGTACATTTGGTCATGTCTGAACCGTGCCGCATTCCGTGCTCGGGATTACTCAATTAAGGGCCACTCTATTGTTTACGAATGAACAAAACTTGTACGAATAGAGGTTCATGGACGTGGGTTTAAGTTGCCGGCGATCTGAGGAAGGGTAGGGCTTGTTGCGCGATTTTTTGCGGCAGCGTATGTCTTAGATTCGAAGAATGTTGTGAAATATTTTTGCGAAAGAGATTCAGAGAAAAAGTAACGCTAGATAAGGAAACGTTAATAAACTAGAGACGCCTAAATACTCGTGGACCTAGTTTTAAAACCCCATTCGGTGTTACCCGCTCGAAATAAAAATACCTCTAATGAAATAAATTCGTAACATATATAATAGTCGATTGCAACTTTAAAGAAGTGTTACAATAAATCGACTAAATCATCGCGCGCCGACATATATATACATATATTTTGGTAATGTTGCTCCTCCATATGACAAGCAATCCAAGTATGTTAGTAGATGAGCAAATAGGTATCGTTTTCCATGACTACGTCTCAGTCCGAGAATCATCGAATCAGAATTGTTGTTTCTTTTTAAGTGACAGAAAAAAACGAATTTGTAAGAATATTGTTCGTAAACCTGCACGAGTGTCAACTGTCTTTTGTTATTGAACAAAGGACATTGGACACGTGTGTAGGTATCTACTTTATATGTTAAACAATATCGCTAGTATGTACACAGTACACAGGTTTAAGATTACAGCTTTTATATTTGGGTCCCACTGATACGATTATGAAAAGGTTTAATTATCTAACATATTTGGTCATATTGTCTCATTGTTGGGGATTCGAACGATGAAATTCAGATTCAGTTCGGAGTTTCCGAACTTATGTTGAATTGAGGTATTTTTATTATTTCCCCGTACGCATAGGTTTGTTGTTTAAATTAATACTTTATCAGTAGGTACCGTAAAAATCGATTGAGAGAAAACGTCTTGATGATGGCACAGTTCTTTTGATCGAAAATAATGTGGAAAGATTTGTGAAGTTTAGTGGGTACAACACGCAAAGGTAAAATTAAGTACATTTCATACAATATTCCCAATTGGCATGTAAGTCTTCTTTCTTGGTTCATGAAGAGTGGTAATTTTGGAAGTCTTCTTCTTTTCGTGTCTATGGCACTCTTCTTCGTAGTTTTTTTGTTAATTACTTTATTCTAGCTACTGCCCGCGGCTTTGCCCGCGTAGCTTTTACTAAAATAAAAGTAGCCTAAGTTGCTCCCTATAACATCAGCTATCTGCTAGTAACAATTCTGTCGAAACCGGTCCAGCCGTTTCGGAGATTAGCTGGAACAACTAGAGAGATTTTTAATATATATTTTTTGTTGTCTTCTTCTTTTTGTGTGGTTAGTGACTAACATAGTGTCAGTTTTTATGCCACCTACGGGCCTCGAGTATAAGTACCGTATATGCTTTCATATATATTTAGTAAAAAGCTGTTATTTTGACATTACAAACAAAATATACACATCAATTTTATTTATTTGTATAGACAGATGAGCCCAGTAGGTGGCCACGTTGATTGCGGTATCAGTGGCATTTTTTACGTCATCAGAGGTGCAGGTAAACGGGCACTTAGGATACTCCAGCAAATGGGTAAAAAAAAAAAAATTAGTTCGACCCTATTTTTAAATCAATTTCCGACAATTTGAACCCAAAGAAGTGAGCATCACCCCTAACGCTCGGCAATCACATGCTCGTCGCGATCTATCGCCGATCGACAAATGTTTGCCAGTCGATTACCAACCCCGCCCTCCGCCAACACACATTCAATATTTCCTCTCATACCTCTAATGGAAGTACTTTTACCGACGAATTTCGTTAGAATTTGATAGATTGATGTCAGAATTCGTGGTAATCAAAAGGTTATACAGAGAAGCATTAGTTTTAGCGGAAATGGTGTTTGTTTATTTGTTACATGCCCTCATTTATAAAAAAGTAAATAAGCACGTTCTTCGAAATCTTTTATTAACCAATTTCTATGACTTCAGATCGATTGCCCAAATGTTTGAGTCTTTTTCTACTGAATAGTTTAGAAGGACTTTAACCTTAAACGATGCGACTTCATTAACTAATCAGCAATACGTGTTAAGTATGTCACTTTATTGAATTACGGGATATGAGTGAAATAGTAGATTGCTATACAAGGGTCGAAAGGCCAGGGTTGCGGGTTGGTCCGAAAGGGATACCGTGGCCCTGGCACTCAGGCAACTGAAGGAACACGGGTGGGTTTTTAATCAGTAAAAGTCTGACACGCCTCCCGCTCCGCACAGAGCGGGAAAAGTTATTTGATAATTTCCCACCCCAAAAAAAAAGGGTCGAAAGGAATCAATTCCCATACGAGGTATTTAAACACCCGAGCGCAGCGAGGGCGGCTATAGTCCTTGTAGGAATTGGTGACTCACCCGTGTTAAACACTCTATTATTCATTTCGAATATAATAAGGAAATTAAAACATAGTAGTTTTTCTTAAATAATCGTTGATAATTATAACGTGTTGCTCGTCAGTTCCTAAACCATTGTGTGTATTTAAGTATCTTTCCTTTGAAAGGCAAAAGATTTTCGATTACTGTAGGTATCATCATCATCATCAGCCTATATATAGCAGTCCACTGCTGGACATAGGCCTCTCCAATTGCACGCCATTCAGCTCGATTCTCGGCAACTCTCATCCAGCTGCTACCAGCCACCCTGCGAAGATCGTCGCTCCACCTAGCCTGAGGGCGTCCTACCTTACATTTGCCAATTCGCGGTCTCCACTCAAGAACACGTCTACCCCAACGGTCATCGGTTCTACGGCTAATATGGCCGGCCCATTGCCACTTCAGCTTGCTTATTCTGTGAGCTATGTCGACAATTTTGGTTCTCTGCCGAATCACCTCGTTCCGGATTCGATCTCTCAGAGAAACTCCAAGCATTCCAACTCCGTTCCATAGCTCGCTGAGCGACCTTGAATTTATGGACCAGCCGTACCGTGAGTGTCCACGTTTCGGCTCCGTAAGTCATAACTGTAGGGATATCAGTTTCTATTTGTTGTACCTACTCTGGACGCCTTTAACATGTAAGTTTATTTTTATTTTTACATCGTTCTCACATTTAGTTATAAATTCAACATTACCTATAGATGTAACTAATACTTTTGTAACAATTTAATTTAAAAGAGTGTCCAGGTACCTATGTACCTACGCTTTGGAATGGGAATGTAGCTGCATGTAGCTTCATTTTCATACTGACCGACTCCTTGACAATTCAAAAGTGCCTGTAAATGGTTTAATTGAAATAAATGATTTGAGTTTGAGTTTATCAATTAGCCGTTATTAACCGAATCTGAGGTCAACATTTCAGAATCGCTTGAACTCATTTATAATCAAATATTAGTCTATAAAACCGAGATATTGAATTTCATTAAAGCTTACAGAGTTAGTATTCTGCCAAATAATATAGTCTTTTTTAATTTTAAATATGGAACATACCGCGTCACCACCGTGGGCCGTCCCGCTGAATCGGTTTTTTTTTTTTAATTCACACTGGCTGTTTATATACTCAAAAGAACGCAGCATTTTTTTATCGATATTGTAATTAATATGAAAAAAAAAATATTGTAGCCGACTACCTAACCAAATTGAGTTCTATTTTTTTTATTAATTCCCGCCCTAGAGAGGGAAGCAATTACTATGAGTCTTTCCGGCCCAGAGGTGGGAAGCAGTATCTTCCACCCGCTACTCGGATCAAATAAACACTGCTTTCAGAGAATGAGCAATGAAAAATGTATTATAAGCTTTTACTGTTTGTAAGACGGTGAAGCTAAAAATTAAACAAAATACCCTTCCACCCTTTCAAAATTCTTCATAATCAACACTCCAATCTCAAATTTTTTTTTCCTAAAAATAATCTTTATTAATTAAAATCTAAACTGTACCGGGTGCGCTAAGTAATTTCGTAAGCTCTGTAAAAGCCATCACGGAGCAAGAAGGGCCTGATACGGCAAACAATCTCTGAATATAATCGCCACTTAATTCACAACGAAGTAATTTAAAGAAAAATAACATTAGCAATTCAGATGACTCTCTATCGGGTGCCGTTATTAACTGTCAAACTGGGAAAAGTGAGGGCTAAAACAAATTGACTTTGTGAAGGTCGCTACTTGATCGCGAAACTCGATTCATCTGATCAACTCGACGTCATGCTTCTTAAGAGTTTCCGATGGAATTTGAATAAGAATTAATTTATTATAAAAAAATTAAGATTAGGTATAATAATGTACTACTGAATAGTTTTAGTAAAGTCAGGGAAGTTCATTGTGTATCAAATTGGCTATCAACTTAAATTGTCCGTATATTCAAATCATAATTGTCATTGTCTTCATCTCTTTGAGAGTTTTATGAAATAGCTAGAACACGGAAAATTGAAGCAGTGTTTCAATTTGATAAACAATACATTTTCCTGTCTGTACGTGGTTAAAAACTCCAGTCTCTCAGGAATTTGTTTCAGTATAGTTTTTAACAAAAAAGTGACCGAAAAGGATCGGTTTTATTACCTAAATAAAGAGTGGGATTGGCTTTGACAAAACGAAACCAGAATTCGGTTGTCATTCATGGAATCTAAAACTGGTGAATGGTACACTAGTTTTTAGGGTTCCGTACCCAAAGGGTAAAACGGGACCCTATTACTAAGACTCCGCTGTCCGTCTGTCTGTCTGTCTGTCTGTCTGTCCGTCTATCACCAGGCTGTATCTCATGAACCGTGATAGTTAGAAAGTTGAAATTTTCACTGATGATGTATTTCTGTTGCCGCTATATCAACAAATACTACAAAAACAGAATAAAATAAATATTTAAGGGGGCTCCCATACATCAAACGTGAATTTTTTGCTCAATATTGATAACGGCAAAAGGTAGACCCTTGAAATATTCACAGAATATTTAGTTACATATTCACTATAACAATAAATAGATAATTAAATTAAAATTAAACAAATTATTATTTAAGGCTCCCATACAACAAACATAATTTTTTTGCCGTTTTTTATAGATAATGGTACGGAACCCTTCGTGTGCGATTCCGACTCGCATTTGGCCGGTTTTTAAATTCAGTTACGTATAATATCGTACGTATAGAAAGCAGAGAGGCTCTCTTTTAGACAAATTTATGTTAACCGTCAAAACCACGGAAAAACGGATATTTTTATGAATTTATAAAAAAACCGGCTAAGTGCTTGTCGGACCAAACATAATGAAGGGTTCCCGTAGTTGGGATGAATTTATCCCAAGAACAAACTTAGCATTGTAGTTGAAAAACAAGTTCACCCATTCATTTCAACTGCAAATGTAAGTTTGTACGAACCATGTTTATTTATTTATTTATTGAACAAGGCACACCAACAACATATTTACAAGGATAGTAATAATAGGTAATCACAAGTCTTCAGTACTCTGTAAATACATCACTTATAGGCATGCACAACATTGTTATAGATAGGTGAACAACTATACAATTAAAATTTTAAATTCCTTTGTTGAGAGATTTACCATGTTATATTAAGACCATAGACTTCTTATAGGCTTCCTGTAATTTATAAGAACAATTTTCTGATTTTTTCCATTTTTTTCTTAAATAACTTTAAAAGTGTATATTTCTAAATTATAAAAAAAAACTCAAATCCTTACAATGAGTCCTTTCATTTGATATGTCACACGTTATAGCTTACAAAACATTTTTTTTGTAATTTTCTACTTTTCCCCCCAAAAGTTACCCCATATTCAAAATTCATTTATTTACGTTACACGTCCGTGTTTAGGTCACAGAAGTTCATATGTGTACCAAAATTTACCGAGACAGACAGACAAACAGACACGCGAGTGATCCTATAAGGGTTCCTTTTGAGGTACGGAACCCTAAAAAAGACATAAGTATGAAAGTGGCGAGAGTGGCAGAAAAGTTAAAAGGGAATTGTTTGTCTTGGTATGGGCATATGATGAAGAGGGATGAAATGCATGTTATTTAAGGAGTGATGAATGGAGAGGGAGAGAAAGGCCAAGGAAAAGAAGGATGGATTCTGTGAGACATTATATGAGAGAAAAGGGAGTGAATGATTGTGTCACAGTATACAGGGGAGAATAGAAGAAGAAAACGTTTTGCACCGACCTCAAGTAACATAGGACAACGACAGGAAGATAATTAAAGACATTTGTAAATGCGATATCGAAGCATAATTAAACACAATTATTATTCCGACAGGAAATCGTGGCTAAGTAATAACAGCCGCAAGGGTTAATCCATCAGGTTAAGTTACACTTGCGGAGGTTGGTCCGTGGATGGGTGACCATTTTTAGATACCGAGACTCCTCCGTGCCTCGGAAAGCACGTCAAGCCGTTGGTCCCGGCTGTCATTCGTGGATATTTGACAGTCGTTACGGGTCGTCAGAAGCCCGAAAGTCTGACAACCAGTCTTACCAAGAGGTATCGTATCATCCAATTATTGGGTTGTGGAGGTCAGATAGGCAGTCGCTGTATGTAAAATACTGGTATTCAGCTATATTCGGTCAGACTGGAAGCCGACTCCAACATATTTGGGAAATGGCTAGGCAGATTAATATATAATTCCGACACATTCTATATAAAATACACGACACACCAACAAGTGCAAAGCAATTAACACCCACGTTTACCAAGCTATAAAAGCGACCATCAAACTCCACCAGACAGTTTTATTAAGATTATTCCGCCACATAATATTTGAAGTTTTTACGTCCTTAGCCTCAGAAATGTTAATAAACGAGTATCACAGCTAATTGGAAGTCTCCGGATAATGGTTGCTTGGAGATTGCGGATGGTATGTGCTCGTAAATTAGTGGGGTGTAAGGGGGTGTAAGCGTGTGTAAGGGGGGTGTACATGCGAGCATTAGGCCCGCTGTTAGGGATAACCGGCAATTTCGGTCGGACTTTTTACTGGCTTAGCTAGAGATAAATGTGTCGTGTGGATTGGTGGACCGATTGATTGCTTGTGTTTTTGTGAAACAATGCTAAAATGTAAGTAATTAGGGTCTAATTGGTTAGAGGTAGGCTTTCATATTATGCTGGTGCCTAGCTTTGCTAATGAGTAAAAATATTATGTTGTAAAGTTTTCTTAGGCAAGAACTTTCTATGAGACCTTCTATCATGACCAGGGGCCTTACTCCCGGCAGCATTGAGTTCAAAAAATAGTTCCCGAATCAATCGAATTGGGTTCGAATTAAATGCCGATCCATACTCTTGAATTCAACACTAGCGCATGATCGTGCGGTGGTTCGAAGCGAAACTAACTTCGGTCAGTTTTAAGTTTTAAATCGAGTTCGGATCAGGAAACGAAATCGAATCGGAATCAAAATCAAACTCGAATCGTTTTCGGGAGTAAGGCCCCAGATAGGGAAATATAATTTTGACCTCTACAACTAATATTATGTCTATGAACAAAACATTAGCAAAGATTTATTCAAGAAATGAAATCACGACAGACATGATTCATTCAAAGATATCTTGTTGGCGTACTTATTTTAAAGACATAAGAAAAAAACGGAGGCTTTACTTATTTTTAAGATAGGTTACTTTTGTATTTGCTTTTGAGATGCCTACTCAAAGTGGTTTCTTGACTTCACGTCTATTTAACACCGGATATTCTAAGAAAAATAAAACGCTTTAGTAATCTATAAATTCGGTACAAGTAAGAATAATATTGAGTTCCACGAAGAGGTCGGCTGCCGAACAATTTTGTTGTGTTATCCGATACAAACCCAGAAACAATCCAACTTGATTGTTTGAAACGAAACACTTCGTTTAATAAATAGAAATCTATACCATTTTTGTTTGCCAATTCTTTTACGTTTGTCTTTTTTATTTTTTTGGGAGTGGCAGATTACGTGTACATACCACACGGATTCTGCCACGTTTTCTTAAACTACTTTTTTGTAAGGTTTAAAACATTGAGTTGTAATTACAAAATATTGGGTTTTGAGGGAATTGAAGAAATGTTAAGCTACTATCCTGCAATAGTTTGTTCTACAGCCGGAAAAAGGTTTTAATAACTGCGATTTGGCTCTGCAATCTCTAAGGAGAACATACATAGATACCTATAAGAAAAGCTAATTGATGATGGAGATTGACATTACACAAACTTTTTTCTGACGACCCTTTATATTCTACTATGCTAGCTTTAGTTCATTCATAAATTAAGCTACGCTGAATACTTTAACAAGTAACCTATACTTATTTTTCTTCTTTTCGTGTGTTTAGTGACTAAATACGTGTCAGAGTTTTTATGTGTGATGTTATGTTATAAAAATCTTTATTGTAGACCACATGGTCCATAAAAACGCAGTAAAATAGTTACATATTAATACAAAACAAAAAAAACAATAAAATTTCATCATGAACTTACGCCTTTCTCATATGTTCTGTTACTAACATAGTTTTTAAGTCGTTGTTAGTAATACTATATGGTTTGTGTGTATTTTTATGTGTAATCCGCAATAAATGAGAATATAATACATTGCCATTATTATTCCTCCACTTTCATCGAGTAGGTATGCTAATAGTGGTAGGTATTCGAAAAGCTAACAGAAAGAGGTAAATCGGGAAATAGTTTACCTATAGACTAGATAATCTGGATACGTTGGTGGCTAGGCTTCACAGCCTGGCTCATTGGCGTAATGTTGCTTGCCTGTTGGTCTTCTGCAAACTGTACTTCGGAGAGTGTGCGCTGGCGCTCCACGACCTGATCCCACCGTCGCCTTTTTATTGACATGATAATGTACCTGATAAAACTTTGGCACACAGAATTACGTCTTGAAAACAATATTCCTAGAATTATAATTGACCTATTAATATACAAAGGTTGTTTAACGAAACTTCTTAATTATGTATAGACAAGGTAATTCTCAAGCTAAATCCATGTACCTAATTTCAAAGTTTGCGCAATATAATTCATAATAATCACTTGTCGCGATAAATTATACTTTCTTTTTACAACCAATAAAAACTTTTCTAATTAATATCTAATTAAACAAAGTTATTTATTTCAGACGGTAAATGCCGAAGATTATTGATAAGTCCGTAATTACTTGGTCGGGACTTTGTTAATGAGATTTTTT
This sequence comes from Dryobota labecula, assembly GCA_947523025.1. Lineage (NCBI taxonomy): Eukaryota > Metazoa > Arthropoda > Insecta > Lepidoptera > Noctuidae > Dryobota > Dryobota labecula. Next base: position 3,184,623 of record OX383287.1, read on the forward strand.
TTTATGAAAACAAATATGCATAGCTCCGTTATATTTTAAAAGTAAAAGTTAAGATACAAAGCTATCGGAAGATCCGCCTTTTTTTAATGATGTGATCTTATATAGGTACAATATTCCGGCTACAACCGTTGAGCAGTTGCCCACCAGACTCGCATGCCCGTCGGGTCGGAGGATCCTCCTTTTTTTATAGAGTACAAGTAAACTTTACACCCTGTTCCTCATACCTCTATAATTCCATCAGAACGTATAGCACGTAATAGGCCTTTAATAATTATTTATCTATGAACTACCGACCCGCTCCTGTTTCGTATGGTTATTACGACTTGATAAAACTTCGATATTTCATTATAACATGTGAGTTTATTATGAATGTAATAGACACATAAAACTTCCGGAATAAACTATCTAAATGATGGTGGAAAACGCATCAAGTTTATAAGAACAACGCGGTCACTCCGGTGGACTCAAAAAGTGACTTTAATCTATATAAATAAAAAACCGGCCATATGCGTTTCGGATCACGCACAATGAAGGGTTCCGTAATTGGATTTAATTTATTCCAAGAACAAACTTAACATTGTAGTTGAAATACATGTTCTCCCATACATCGATATACGTGACGGTCAATTCTCCTACTGAAAATTTAAATTGGTTGGCTATTACCCGTTATCTTGTAAAGCCTACTTTTCTGTGACAGTTTTCCTTTTAACTTCGTTTTTATATATTACTGCCGTAATTTTTTTCACATATCCAAAATCAACCATTTAGCTGGCAGGGGGGAGGACACTTGACTCTAACAAAAATTGGCACATTGATGCTTAATATTTCTCAAACCCCTGAATCGAAAAATGGTTTTCACAAACCCATAATATATTTGAATGTTGATATCCTGTTGGGTAGGCCATTCAAATATATTGTATCATGGTGTTGTTACACCACGTGCTAGACGAGAAAACAAAAATATCATCCCCACTTTACGTGCAGGGCAGGTACCCTAAAAAGAACTGTATTTCAAGATTTTATTTTACCACTTTGTCGGCGTGATTAATATGTAAACTCATACCAAATTACAGCTTTCTAGCATTAAGAGTCCCTGAGCTAAGCCGCGGACAGACAGACAGACAGATGGACATGGCGAAACTATAGATAAAGATTTTTGTTGACTACAGATACTTAAAAATGAAATGATGTTCGTTGATTAGTGCATCACTTGAAAACTGCTGGTCAAATTCCGCTAATTTTGGTTTTAAAATGTTCATTATAGACCGAATTAGGTCCTTAAGGAATTTATTTTTAATTTTTATTATTTATCATTTATACAAAAGAACACAGGATTACTTAATAAATATTAACAAAAAACCATTGAGGTTTAAACTTATTAAAAAGATTACCTGAAATTTTTTAAATTCTTGACAATCTCAACGTCCTTTTTCTATGGATTTTTTGTAAGAATTATGGTTTGACCAGGACAACATCTTCGGGAAAGCTAGTCTATAATACAATGTATAGATGATAGTTTATAACAGTTTTCAGAGATTAGAAAGGATCAGTTGAGAAGTAACAACGTAACAACAATCCGTTATAGCACTAGAACCGACCGTAAAAAGATAGTTTGCACTTAAAACGATTACTTTCACACGCAGAAACGATTGACACTTACTTTAGGCACCTGTCCCAGAGTTTCGCGACGAGGAAGCGACTAGCGATCGAAGCTGACCAACGATTTTCTCGCTCAAGAAATTTACAAAATTTTGTAAGTCCCGTATCTGTAAAAGAGATACATAGGTATATTAATAGTTGATCTCTGACTATTCACACCGCCCGCCGTGTGCCGGCGAGCACTCGTTTGTCTTAGTGACAACAGCTATCAAAGAGAGTTTATTCGCTCGCGTATAGCAAGACTCGCTTGGCAGGCAAAACACTCGCTGAAAAACTTACGCATACCAGCAAGTATGCGTATGTACCAGTAGCACATTCATACCAGTTTTGAGTATGAAAATATGGATGGAATGTGTGGAAGATGATTATAGTTTATTGATAGTTAATTAAATAGGTGCAACACCAATTACGTTAATGAAACAGAAATAATGATTAAATCGACAATAATTATGTTGTGTATAATTTAATTTAAAACTAACATGGAACAGTGCACAGTGCAGTGCAGTGTACAGAACACCAGACATATACGCATAATTTTTCTCCATCCGCAATCACATTCAGGGTTTTCAGTCCGAAGGGCGTTTAGCATCTTTAAGGTACGACCGGTACGATAGACTGGGGGTTCGATTCATGGCTTCAATTTTGGATGGCAGTTGCGCTAATAGATTGTGCTCTGACTGTGTCCGATGTATTTGTCGGGCTATGGTTTTGTTGGGATATGGCTAGAAAGGCTAATTCCACTAATCCCCCCTAAAATAATTCCCCTCAGTGGAAAAAACTGAACCCTAATGTAAAAAAATCACTTTCAGGGGATCTTGGAATAAGTTATGTTTTGTTTTTTCAATTCTAGTTTTCCCCCCTTAGCGGAATTATCAGGGGTGAATTCTAGACTGTTTTCAGATTCCACTTTTCCTCCCAAGGGGGATTTTCAGAGGGGATTTGTGGAATAAGCCGCTAGAAAGGGGGTACTACTGAGATGACGACTAATAGAAGAAAAAGACGTGTTGCACCGACCACAAATAAATTGGGATAAGGACAAGAGAATGATGATACGTACACCAGTAAGCAATCGCTCGTCACCGTATTGCACTCGCTACTCGTTGCTAGCTCTACTCGCTTTCGTTATTCGCTATCAGTAAGATAGATGCCTTAGTGTATTATCAATAATCGCACGTGTATACCATCCTTTAGATATTATTATAATACACATGTCAGAAAATCATCCACTGATAATTAAGACATCGATACCTTCATTTAATTTTGTTAATTGGAAAGGTAACATTATAGTACGGAAAGCAACTATTAATAAATTAATGAAAACGTGTAATCTAATATATTGTGATAGTCTGAAACTACACTACTGAACTACGGTATTATATAACGTTTATACCTAGTTTCAGAGCTGTTATTAGTAGGTATTAATGTTAAGAGGTCGTACAATGGTCCACTAGCACCACTCCTTTAAAAAAATATTATCTCGTGACGAGAAGGAATTATGAAAAACGGCTCAATAAGGAATCTCGGTAAGTGTGTCTAGAATTTTCTAATACCTTTTATAAAGTTTCACAGTGTCCTGACTAAATATGTAAGCCCAATAAACACATAATTGCTACTTTGCTTGCTTTGCTCTAACTGTATGTACGTAACAAAAGTTACAATAGAATAAAAAGCTGGTAACACACATGTCGCACATGCAGAAGTTTTATTAAGATATCCAGTCGAACGATAAATCATGCTTGGACAAAATGCAATTGTGGCCGCCGACTGTTTTGTCGACCCTACGCGGACTGAACGTCATGTTGTACGGTTCGGAGAAGACATTGCCGAAAGTTTACTTTTTCTTTTAAATTATGTTGTGTCGCGTGTGTGTTGGTGCATTCAATGTTTAATTTAGTTATGTTTGGTGTTGTTGTTTGATTTTATAGTAAAAAGTAGAAACATAAAAATACATAATTTATTTTTAAGTTCCGTAGTCAACAAGGAACCCTTATAGTTTCGCTATTTCCATCTGTCTGTCCGCCCATCTGTCTCTCCGCGTCTTAGCTCAGAGACTCTTAGTACTAGAAAGCTGTAATTTGGTATAAGTATTACTCCGACAAAGTGGTTAAATAAAATCTTGAAATAGTTTTTTTTTTTTAGGGGATGGGAAAAAAAATATCATCCCACTTCACGTGTAGGGGAAAGTGGGATGATATTTTTTTCCTCGTCAATCCTATGGTGTGTGTTATCGTTGGATAGGCTTTTCAAAAATATTGCGGGTTTGTGAAAACCTTTTCGAATCAGGGATCCGTTTGCGTAATATTAAGCTTTAAAGTGCTCATTTTTGTTAGTCAAGTGTCCCCCCCACCAGCTAAATGGTTGTATTTGGATATGTGAAAAAAAAATCACAGCAGTAGTAGGTAGATATACATAACGAAGTTTAAAGGAAATCTATCACAGCTAACAAGGCTTTACAAGGTATCGAGTAAAAGTCGACCAACTTAAATTTGCAGTTGAAAAACATGTTCTCCGATAGATTTTGTATGAACATGGAGAACATGTTTTTCAACTACAATGTTAATTTTGTTCTTGGGATCAATTCATCCCATCTGCAGGACATTTCATTGTGCGTTGTTCGACACGCACTTGGCCGGTTTTCAATAATCAATTAAGGCCTGTGTTCACCAACATTTAAATCAACTGTTTAGATATTTAATCAGTTGATTACTCAAAATTTCATAGGAAATTTGACATAAACCAACTGTTTAATTACCTAACCGGTGGTTTGAATGTTGGTGAACACAGGCCTTAGTCACCCTTTTCTGTTCATTTAAAAACAATAGAACAAGATGAAGATATGAGCTACCAGTGAAGACTTGCAAAATTTAACCTAAGATGTACTTTTTGATGCACTATGACCTCGCGGTAAAGGTTTGGTAGGTCAAAAGTAAAGATAAATGCACATAAAATTAAACCAATTAATGCAATGCGACCCCTGAAAAATAACCAGCTTAGCGAAGAACGAAAAGATAGCTAAGGTAACATATGTATGTGCGGAGTGATATTAAGATATCCAGTGCCCTCGATAAATCATCGAACAAACGCATTTGTGGCGACAATGTTTTTGTCGACCCTACCCGGGGTACGGATAGGTTATTACTATCTGTATATAGGTACATGGATACTGATCTATGTGGTGGAGTTTGTTCAGAGGTGCTACGTAGATTACCTTGTACTTGCTATGAGAAACAATTTTTCCTAAAACAATGTGACGTAACATAATAATAATTGGTCTAGTGGTGTCAAGCGCGAGTGCTGAGCGTGTAGTCCTGGGTTCGATCATCAAGTGAGAAAAGTGCTACTGGGTTTCCCATTAGGAAATTCTCAGAGGCTGGAGGCTGCACTGAAAAAAATGTTTACTTATACATAACCAAACTTTCGTCAACATGTAACACAAAAAAATGACCACATAACTTTATGCAACATGTAACCAAAACCTGCGCTGGCTGTTGTGTATCACTTTTATTAAATCAAGTTAACTTTTATAAAGTCTTGTCAAACTTTGATTATTCCTGAAATAGCCAAAGTAGTTAGGCTAAATATTTTTTTCAGTGTGAATTTGTGGCAATAGGCTCTATTATCTGCCTAGCCCTACAGGCTATACACGGTGGAAAAAAAAAGACCGTGGTTGGAGGAAAAGTTGACTGGTAGAGAATGCCTTGTGGCATTAAGTCCGCCTATGTACCACTATTGTACATGAAGTTTAAATAAATAAATAAATAAAAGTACCCTTAATATTGATGATTGCAAATTTTACTGAAAATAAACATTGCTTTATTTTCAAAAATAATTAAAATTGCATTTAAAGATTTTTTTAAATCACATGCTTGCAATAGAACCGATGAAATGTAAAAAAAAAACATCCTGTATTTTATGATACCAACCGAAAGAGTCATTCATAAGGAACAATTCCTTTGAAATAACATAGTATTTTAAATTAATAAAAAGACCAAGATTTTTTTTTTTTTTATTGTAACACTTACTCACTATCTAAAGAAAATAGTTCACTTAACTTATGAATTGCTCAAAATGAGACCCACTTTCACGTATGCACAGACGTATTCTTCGACTGAATTCGCCTTTTATATCGAGTTTTTATCGTCTTTCTTTCATTTAAGATACTATGTTGTTTAAAAGGAATTGATACTTATGAATGACTCTTTCGGTTGGTATCATAAAATACAGAATGTTTTTTTTTTTTCAAATTTCACCGGTTTTATTCCCGGCTTAAGCAGGTGATTTTTCAAATATCTTTAAATGCAGTTTTAATTATTTTTGAAAATAAAGGAATGTTTCCTTTCAGTAAAATTTGCCATTATCAATATTAAGGGTACTTTTCCTCCAACCACGGTCTTTTTTTTTCCACCCTGTATAGTCTTGATATTATGTGTATCTATTTATCATACTATTTATTATTTATTAATTTATTACTAATCATCTTCATTCACTATTCTCGACAAACCCACTTCTCCTTCTTACCTAACTTCCCATATTCAATACAGCTCTGCCCATAGTAAAAATTTTCGTTCTACCAACAGTCGTCTTCTTCGATGCCTTTTTCCATTCAGGCGGTCTTTCTTTGTAATGCGCTCCTTCTGAACATCAGGACGGCACCCAGTCGGTTATCTTTGAAAGTGAAGGGACGTGAACATGCAACGATGCGTAAGAACTTGGCAGAATCATCTCAGCGCTGATTGGCTGGATTCGTTTTCTCCTCTACCGATCGTTATTTCTCCTGACAAACTTTATTCTGTTTATATGTATATTTGTATTTATATATCTATGTGTTTATTCGTGTATTTTACAGTTATTTTCGTTTTATCTATCCCTTATGTTGCACCTGCCATGTTTCCTCTTACCTTAAGGTTGACTTGTAGAAAATGCCTCAGGCATTAAGTCCGCCTTACACTTGTGCATAAAGTTTAAAAAAATAAAAATAAAAATACTTTCTTAACTTAAAGTGAAATAATCAAGTGACAAAGTCTGCGTTCAGATTTAAAAACGATTTGAAACCATTCGGTCGGCATTCTCGTTCAGAACAAATGAACTATGCTTTATGTGACTGCTTGAATGTGGCGTTCATTCGGTCACACTTGAACGGACCGTTCAGTTCATAATTTTGAGAAAACTTCCAGAAACTGTCGTAATCTTGAAATGTGGCAAGCTTTGTTCCGATTGAGTTTTAATATTTTAAAATTTAGAGGTAGGTGGTGAACTTATAAGGAGTGCTATCGCAGCTTGGTTTGACATTCATCAGTGATTTAGCATCATAGTGATCTTTATTCTCGTTGCAATAAGATTGCTTTTTGGTTGCTGTCAGTGGTAAAATAATTGTGGAAGGACTGTATGTAGCTGACACAACGCTATATTATATTTAGTTCCACTCATTAGGGCCGATTTTTCAATCGCTTGATAACTGAAAATGGCGTTTTGACATATTTTCTATGTAAAAGCTGTCAAACTGACATATTTATTTCTCTGATAAAAGTTATCTGATGATTGAAAAATCAGTCCTTAGTGTTACAACCCCTTTTGAATAATAATGTGGGAAAATAACACTTAAAAATTAACCCATACTAATATTATAAACGTGAAAGTAACTCTGTCTGTCTGTCTGTCTGTATGTTACGTGTTCACGCCTAAAACGCTGAACCGATCGTCATGAAATTTAGCCTGGGATATGGAGAAGGACATATGCTACTTTTTTACGCGATAACCGACATCCACGCGGGCGGACCTAGCGGCAAAAGCTAGTTTAATATGAACATGTTACATACATGTCACCAAAATACATAAAGCACATTTCAAATAATATTCAACAAATTTAATAATTTTCCTTTAATTTACATACTTAGCTGCCACAATCGAACTAATTTAGGGATTACAATATAGGACTTAGGTGCAGCGCAGACGGCACACTTCTTGTGCGATCGAGTCTGCGGCGCACAAAAAGTCTGCATGGCGCGCAAAAAGTCGGTCGCGGATTTTTCACAGACTCAACGCACACGACGCACATCTTCGATCATTCTGTCGGCAGAGCTGTAGGGACGTAGACGCTATGGAAATCGTGCAGAGATCGCGAAGTATTATTTTGTACATGAAGTACAGAAAAAGAAGAAGAAATAGAGAATTTTGGGTACATCCTATACTTTCGGAAAGATTACTGAAGGGACAGTTCCATACTAAACATTCAATTCTGAAACAACATCCGGATTTTTTTTTTTCAAATTATATAAAATGTCTGTTACTACATTTGATGAGTTGCTATTTATTTTAAGACCTGCTTTGACTCATTCAGAAACAACAATGAGGAGGTGCCCAATGCACCTCCTCATTGTTGTTTCTGAATGAAGAAGAAAGGCTTAGAAGTATCATAAATTGCTGGTCTGTTTTGTATTTCTTGAATTAACATCGTTACATCGACCTCTGGCGCCATGATAATAGATCGCGTGCGTTACGTCCACCCCTAGCAAATGCAGATTGCCGACTAAAGTGTGCGCCGTCTGCGTTAGCGCGCGTTGAAGCAAACGTTCAATTTTTTTCACACACTTTTTGTGCCGAGCGGCGCGGCGCGGTGCGGTGCGGTCTGCCCGAATTACACGGATTTTTTGTGCGCCGGCCTTTTTGCGCGTCGTGTGCGTTACTGCATAAGTTCTATTTTCACAGACTAAAAAGTGCGTCACGGATAGTCTGTCGTCTGCGCTGCACCTTATGCACACTTTGATACTTGTTACTCTTTTTCACAGACTGTGAAAGCTCCTATAAACATACGCGACACAAAGAGACCGCTCGTCGCAAGGCGCGCAGTGTCTTTGTATCGCGTCGCGTGTCGCGCCTGTTTGTAGGAGCCTTTATGAATACTTTTAGAGAGTTGTGGACTTGTGAAGAACTGTACGCAGAAAAATAAATATGAATATGACTGGGGCTCGATCAAATCGTATAACGCCTTTTACTAAACGGTCGTTCGCAGAGGACGTCAGGTGGCGGACCTGACGCCATGAAGCCTTTTACAATTGAATAAAAATCGTCTATAACAATAAGTGGAGGAACTACATGTAAAATAATAAGAACAAAAAGACCTCATTGTTGCCATGGACATAATACCTACCTTATTTTTTCACATTTAACCCACTCAAAAACCTTCAACCTTCCCAGGCTCACATTATTTAATCCGATCCCACGCTATAAAGTCCACGGTAACGGTCCACGGAAGGGCCAACTGTCATCGGTTTACGCGTGTCGATAAACGCGAGTGGCGACGTTAACTCGCCCTTTCGGATGGATGGAGCGCTTCGCTTCCTGAGGGGATCGCGGTTAAACCGACCATGTTGCTTTTTGTATTCTTTTTTGGCAGTTTGTATTTCTTTTGTTATGAAGTTTGGGCAAGGGGAGCAGTGACTGGGTCGTAAGTCTAGAGGGATGGTAGGTATTAGTGAGCGCTAATAATTATTCAGGCTATGCCCTATAGAGGTGATCTATGTGGAGGTCAGATGGGCAGTCGCTCCATGGTATTCAGCTGCATCTGGTTGCCCCAACGTAGCTGGGAAAAGTCTATGGGGCATTGTGTTTTCGCATGAAAGTTTTGTATCTGTAATAGGATAATAGGTACCTAGTTTGTTAGTAGCCACAAATCTCTCTGTTTATGAGAGAACAGTTTTTTAAACGATTCCCACGTTTTACAAAAAAAAAAGTTTGTATTATGGCTATCACTGTGTTGATTGAGTGTCTGATATTGGGCTTTGCTATTCAACTACACCATCATGGTAACCGAAAACATTAATTCCAATTTATCAATGACACACGAGCCTACTTACCTACATTTAACTTGATGTGTCTCACTATTTAACCCTAAAACGTCACTTAAATACGATTACAGTGCAAAACTCTGACGTCACCATACGTAAACCACACGCGATAACACGGAAACGCTGTTCTCAAGTGTTAAGTGTTTTACTCATTCACAAGGAAAATATCATGACCTCACGTTATTTCTCACGTAAAAACTGAAGTACCTATTCTTGTTTTACCTTGTCATTGAAATTACTTTTGTATTGCTTGTAAAAGAAAAGGATTCTGATTTCTTGTGACGAGTAATGTATGTACATAGTAAGAGTGGTACAAATACCATGCACGATTTTCCTTACATACCTATAAAAAAGTAGGTAACTTACCTTATTTTTCTTCGATACTGTAGCATCGCTTACTGTCATGTGGTTAGTGGTCAAACCACTGAGTACGGGCAGAGGCAAGCTTCATATAATACAACCGCGCTATGATAGGTACACTACTACAAGAGACGGCACGGTTGGCGCAGTGGTTAAGCGATTGACTACTGCGCTGCGTGTCGCGAGTTCGATTCCCGCACGGAACAAATATTTGTACGATCTACAAGTAGTTGTTCCGGGTCTGGCTGTTTGTGTATGTGAGTTTAGATGTTTGTAAACGCACCCACGATAAAGGAGAAATTCCTAATGTGGGGCAACGTTTTTAATAAAATAAAAAAATAAAAAACAAGCATGAGACGCGTGTGTGCGTACCACTGGCAGCTTCGTCGCGTACGAAGATAAACCGGTTTAAGGCTCGTACAGACTCGCACGATATCGCAGCCGCGACAGGCACCGACAAAGAAATTGTGCTACTAGTGTCGCGTCGCGCCCGCGATATCGCACGAGTCTGTACGAGCCTTTATACTGGCTCAGCCAGTTGAATCGCTCAGGGCTGCGCGTATGCGTCACGCGTCGTGTTTGTTTACATTTCATGATTTAATTTAACGACATGCACATGAGGTAAGAATAATAAAGTGTGTTTTAATATAAAAAGATATAAATATGAAACTGCACTGTGTGTATGAACAATAGTTAAAGGAATAAAAACATATCAATTTTGAATGACTGAACTTGATTATTATTTATTATTTTTAATTTGTCGTAGATATATAGGTACTTAACTTATACGTCAACATCAAAGTTTTTGAGGTAAGTGGCACAGAATAGTTACCTATCACGTAAACGGTGCGTTCAAGAACAAAAATAACGACTATTTAAGAACTTTTTTACAATCATGCCAGATATGATTTGAAATACATAGGTACTCCCGATCTGATTCGTCTGATTCATCTGATCGTGATTGAACAAATATGTTTTTAAATTGAAACACGTAAGCTGATTAACGTTCTGTTTATTTTTTTTTATCCTCCTGTGTCAACCCTACCAAAATAGATATAAATTTTGCACGCTCACGCTCAGTAAAGAAACGGAACAGTGGCAAAGCTTCTAAAGCTTTGCTTCTGTCCCGTTTTTTCACTCATGTGGTCAAACCAAATAATAGATAAAAGAGGTCTTTTTCATATATGTAGGTACCTATTACGTGAGCCAAACCGACCTGATATAAAATAAAAAACAAAGTTGTTAAAATCTGGAACAACTACGTGTAGGCAATAAAAATATTTGTTTCGTGCAATCTGTAAAACTAGACAGAAATAACACTACAATAAAATACATTGTACCATCGATCATTGCACCAATACAATCTTCACATTCTCAAAACGTCCCGTCATCCCCTGAGTTTCTGACACATAACAAGCAGTACTTTAGAAAGTCACCGCCATTAAGGAGGTACACACGTATATTAGGGGCTTTAAAAGCCGTTCGCAGCTCGCTCTAATTTGCGACTAAACGTCGATGGGAGATTACTGACGCCAGTCACTTGACTAGCCCCGTTTGTGGAGTGCGTGTAAATGTAGCACTTCCTTTTGTTGTACTTTTTTTATCCACAACAGGGAAGCCTTCAACTTGGTACTTGTTTTTTACGAACTTTGTTTGTTTTAGAAGGTGCGTCTAAAACCTTTTTTGGGTAAGGATTATTGTTTACCGAATTTCAAGGATGTGCGATCATTTGGTCTTCATGGTACACGATAAGATAGGTTTTACTCAGTCAGTGGAACCTTGAAATATATTTGAAAAACTTGTTTTAAATAACTTTAGGTAAATACAGTGAGTGTTTTGTTTTATTTTTGAACAATATTCAAGCCACGAAGTAAATATATGTCGCCATAAGTTGGTTGAAACCGTTATATAGTTATATCCCCAGGGTTTTAGCTATAAGCCATAATATAGTTATATGAAAGCGGTTCATAACTGTCTTACTAGGAAAAAACTACTTTACTGGAATAATCCAGTGAATTAATTATAAATATATATTTTCTTTGATTATCACAACTGGTTATTCATTATAAATAAAACGATTCAATCAAATAACCATTTTCTAATTACTCAATCGTCACAAACAGAAAAAAAAAAAAAAATGTTATTATACCCAAAGTCTCAAATTCAGATAATTTATGTAAACAAAGGGGATAACACAACATAAAAATATCTTCGTAATGGTAATTCACATAAAATTGCGAAAAAAGAGGTTCTATTTTCTTTTAAGTACTGATTTTAAGAAATAATAATTAAAAAATAATAGTACCGTAATTATTTTCATAAATTTTCGGTTTTAAACTAAGTTATTAATAAAAGGAGATTTTCTGGTATAAAATATTTTATGATACTGGTAACAATGCACTTTTTTACATCTTCAACAACACTAATATTACAACCCTCATAAATAGATTCATATTGTAAGTAGCATATATAGCCACATTTTGGATGAAAACGGCTGTAAACTGTTTCGTTTGGAAATCGATTTTGGGACGCCTACGTCTAGCACTGGGCTTAAAAGGGCTGATTATGACGATCATATACCGTGTCTCCGACACACTACAAAAAACATTGTTTGGCAACGGTATTTTTTTGCATAGTTCTTATATTTAATACACTTTAATTTTAATTTTTAATAAATAGTAGGTACAATACATCTTTTCAATATACTAATCTAGTGAGATGACTAGATTAGTCTAGTAAGATAGTTACATAACTATCAGAAAGCATATTATATCAAGCAAGTCCTTATCAAAAAAGCATATTATAAGGTTAAAGACTACGTTGAAGACAGTTTGGCAATAATTCCTTCTGCACATGTGGTTTCCCTGGTAACTCATTAACGGCATAATTATGTAAGTGTCTATTAACTGCTCCCAAATAATGATGTTTTTTTTTTTATATTTTTACATTCTTTTTTGACATAATCAAATAATCATCTCACTATTTGACATTATTTGACATATACCTACAATTCTAATTTCAACTCTATATTAGGATATTTCGTGGACATTTTACTTATTTAGATTTTATTTCCTATTTTGTGAATGTCAGAACGTTGAAGGCCTAGTACACTGTAGAATATTTGCTGACCATTTTCTACTTAGTTAAGTACCTGGTAATTGTTGAAAGGCTTTCACCTTGCTCTCATACCTATTAAAACTGTTATTTGAAAATATTGTAAAAACCCATTATTTTTAAAAGAGTAACCGTGGAATTTCTTGCCGGCTTTTCTCCATAGGAAACGACTAATTGGATACGTGCACCTAGCTTCTGACGTTTCATAAGTGCTCGTGTAGGTTTATGTGAAATAAAATATTTTGATTTTGACTTGGTCGTGCTCGTACGAGTATCATAGTTATGTTCCTAGTAAGACAGATAGGAACCGCTTTCATTTAATTATATTACAGCGTATATATAGCTTTATCCCAACAACCATCTTACTGCGACATATACATAGATTCAATCAACACAAAATCTTTAAATTTTGTGTGATTTTCCATATCCAAGCATTTTTAATATTTCCTGCAAAAAACAAAATTAACAAAACACACACATCCACCCACTTATTTATCTGCTTATCTGCATAAACCAATAAAAACCGATGACAGCACAAAAAAGGCTCTCATTATTATTCTAAAGCTTCGCGGGAAGTAATCAGACGAAAATGTAATTGTCATCGCGCATAACATCTGCTGAATCTAATTTATTCACTGGATGCTGCGACTGGGAGATGCTACTGTGTGTCCTCGTGTTATACAGACTTGATTTATTATATCGTTTGAGTGAATTATGAATGAGTTTTTCCAGAATATGTACGTTTTTTGGCGATACCTATATTTGTAGTTGCTGTAAAAATTATGCTGCTTATTTATTTATTTATAAAGGTACACCAACAGCTTCTGTACCTATACAAAATATCAAATAACATAGGTAACAGTCGTGGGCTTATACAGTTGCCAATAACAGGTGAACCAAAATTCTCAAATTCAGTGATAACCTAAGGTACAAACGAAATGAATAAAAATTAAGTGTTATCAAACTATATAAACAGAAATATAAAATTATAAAAGAAATAAGCTACCGATGTTGCAAGAAACACCTACATACTAACACTATGAATTTTTAGATTGTGTGGGCAAAGTCTCGTTGATGTAGCAATTCATATCTCTAATTTACTTTTGGTATGTCTCAAATATGTTTAATAATAATAATTTTGTATAAGAACATATTGGACGGTGACCCCCTAAGCAATTTCCTCTATCTTGGGGGCTGTATACTTACTTAGTAACATTATATCTGGATTATATATGTACAAATTTTTTAATAGTTATTGCTGACTGATAATATGTAAGCTGTAACCTTATCACTTCACACACTATTTACTTTAGTTTTACAATAAACTAATACATTAACAACAGATTATTAAATAAAAACTTAATATCCTAATATTCAGTAACAGTAAAATTAGATCTGTGTAAAACTTTTGTGGTAGGTACCTAATGACCTCCTAGTCTGAGTGAACTCAAATTGATATTATTGTCACTTAGTGCTTTTAAGTTAATATCTAGTTCCCGATACTGATGGGCTACTATTTTGTTATTTGATAATGATGATGATGTCTTGATGGCTCAGTCGTTATGAAGCCGCCTCTTATGCACGAGGTTGTGGGTTCAAATCCGAGCAATTACCAATGTGACTTTTTCAATTCTTATGTACTTTCTGAGTTTATCTTGGACATTACTAACATATAATTACATCAGTTTGTAATCGCTAACCCATCTTAAGCAAGAGTGGTGATCAATACTCGTGTCTTCTGTATAGAAGAAGCGGTGCCCTGCAGTAGGACAATAAGGCTGGTATTATGACTTAATAATGTACTATCGGGGACATTCGAATCGGAGCACTTTCATAACAAAATCCTGTGCTCACGGATGTCCACATCTGTTCACCGCCCCATTTCTGTCTCCTAAGATACAGGATTACCTAGTTTAGGAGACAGGGTTACATAATCTGTGTAGATTTATGTAGATATATCATGTTTTTTTGTTTGTTTGTACATCTGCTCTTGTGTATCATGAATCTTGTGTGTTTTATAATAAAGATTATTATTATTATTATTTTATTTGTATATGTTTACATTATTATTATTATTATTTTGCAACGACCAATAAAAAAATTAAAAAAATCTTTTTTATTTTCTCAGGCTCTGTTACAATGATCAAAGATGTCTGATCACCTTGGCTGGTATTTAGAGATCTTTTTTTTAATTTACAAAAACACGGGGCTTAGCAAAAATTTAATGTTTCGATGCTATTGGTTGATGAGCGTAGGTAAGCGTTACTATAGCGGCCGAGCACTGCAAGCAAGAAAAATCCTTATGGTCATCCGATTCGGAAGTCCCCGATAGCACTATCGCTGTCAGTCGAATCAGCTCACTTTCAAAACAAAATCGCATGCTCACGGTGCCCACATCTGTTTGCCTCCCCTTTTTGCATCGACAAATAAAACAAAAATACATATGAATATTTTGTTTGAATAAATTTCTCAGCCTTTGTTATAATGATCACAGATCATCGATCCGATCATCGCTGTCAACTGGTAATGTACCCAAGAGACTGGCGGCATTGCCACGTTGTATGGCAATGCTTAGCCTCTGGCCAAGGTAAATGCAATCCCTTGGGTCACCGGAAGTGTCAACCAGCCTTTTGGAGATTTCATTAACCCTTCATGTATAATGATTATATTATGAACGTGGATCCACGCGAGACACAATGGTTTTTTAATTGTACCTGTAATTACGGCATACGAGAGTTTAAACAAACCATGAGCACTCGGACTCCACGGCCCGAGGGTTTCAACCCAAAGCTGTTCGTAAATTCATTCATTTCAGCCGAAAGACGTCCACTACTGGACATAACAAAGAAAGAAAGAAAGAAAAATAGGTTTATTTGTCACAGAAACACGTGCATACAAAAAGATAATTAACTTGAGTAGGTGGTATGCAGAAAAATAAAAAAAACAAAATAGATCTACATTCCAATCACGAGCACAAAACAAATTAGTCGGCAGCTGCACGTCATGACTGTGACAAGAAGGCTTCCACTCAGCATGATGCTGTGCTTTGAGGGACTCACGACACAGCGCTGATTTTCAGTGGTTACCCAGAAAAGACATACGGAAACCAAGTCAGGTTTAAAGAAATTAACATAAATAAGCAACTAGATAAAATAAAACAAACAGTACTCAGAATATAATCTAACTATACAACCAGATATATGAATAAATATTATTAGATAAAAAAAAAAAAAAAAAAAACGAAATAATCCTCAGGCATCACCGCACGTGCATAAGTAGGTATCCACTAAAACATACTATTACGCAAGAATATAATTATGTCTCGCTCACACCCCCACCTTCGCGTTGCCTGCGCGCGCGCTCACAATCACATTATACAATCAAATACCGTTGCATTCCTCCATTTCTCTATTGCGTCTATGAGCGTGATGACGAACTGTGAGTCATCGAGCCGGGCGCCCGGCTCGCGCGCCTCGGCTCAGCGGTGCACGGCGGTGGCCGCGGCCGGCGGCGGCGGCGGCGGCGGCGGCGGCGGCGCGCGCGACGAGTCCTGTGAGGTCACGTGCGCGTCGCGCGTGACTATAGCGAGTTCCTACCGGCAAGCGATACACCGTCAGTGGACCACACAGTACAGTCACCCAAAGGGCAATCTTCGGGTGACTTTTAGCCTTCTAATAAGGCTCATTGTGAGCGACCACGTTTCAGTACCATAGGTCATCACTGGCGACACGCACTGGTCAAAGACCAAAAAGTTAATAATGGTCATAATGATCGTAAATATACTTACCGATGAGGTTAATAATAACGAGGGAGGGGTGGGGGCGTTAAGGTTAATTACTTTCGTCGCTCGAGGTTTTCCATAGCTGCAGCAGCGGCGCCAGCATAGAACGCCGAGCCAGGGAGATGGGATGGCGCAAGAGTATGGACACACGTTGCGTCCCATTCTTAATTACACATCCCGATACACGTTTTTAATTAATCTGGAAATCCATACTAATATTATAAATGTGAAAGTAAGTCTGTCTGTCTGTATGTTACGTTTTCACGCCAAACTACGAAATATTAAAAAAATCTGCTTTGCAACAATGTTTACCTAACTGAATTAGTACACATTATGAAAATCGTTTGTTCAGAATCGTTTACTGAATAGATTTCAGTCATCCGTCAAAGTAACTATGTCTGTCTGTCTATCTGTCTGTCTGTCTGTATGTTACGTTTTCACGCCAAAACCGCTGAACCGATCGTCATGAAATTTGGCAAAGATATAGCCTGGGATATGGAGAAGGACATAGGCTACTTTTTTACGCGATAACCGACATCCACGTGGGCGGAGCCGCGGGCAAAAGCTAGTACATAATAAAATACAGTCCCATAGTAGTAGTATTTAGTACAATTGTGAGGCAAAATTGTAGCCGTAATGAGTAATTGGATTTGAGAGGAAACTCAATAGACGACTGTTTTATTTGCGTTATGTCTTTATTATGCATACATTTTGTTTGTATCATTGTTTCGTGCAGCATTGACGACGTGAGCTGTCCACAGTGTAGATTTGTCTGAACATTTTATTTATTGGAATGGTATTTTTATTTTGGTTCGTTTGTATACTGATTATCAGACGATCGTTACGGGTGCGCCAGAAGTCTGACAACCAGTCTTATCAAGGAGTATCGTGCTACCCAGTAACTGGGTTGTGGATGTCAGATAGGCAGCCACCCCATGTAAGATACTGGTATTCAGCTGCGACCGGTTAGATTGGAAGCCAACCCCAATCAATATGTAGGTAGTTAGGAAAAGGCTAGGTAGATTGGATTTTTTGGTATAGGTACTGATTATAGTAATTATAAAACACAACTGCACTACTGATCACTCTAAATTCACACTTGAAGATCGCTTGTTTCGTTTGAAGTTTACTTGTCGCTTGATCGCTTGTTTTTCGAGTGTCCCGAGACGGGGTCCATACCGGCCTTATATAGTCCTCAGATAGTTCCAGAACCTTCTACTGTAGAAACATCTAAAATGTTCGAGTACATACCGGCCCCGTCTGACCAGACGTCGAAAGTTCTAGCATCGAACTTTCTAGAAGCATCTTGGCTCTGCTACTCGATACTAGATGGTGCTAGTGGTACTTAATGTCACGGATGTACCAGGCATTAATTGTGGCGCGCAACAATAGTATGGAGTTTCAATAGATTAAGAGGCCAGTTTATATTGGTTTTCATACCATGGAAGTGCAGCCTACCGTACATTATTGAACACTCTGTATCATCATAATTTCAGGCTGCATCCACCAATAACTGCACTCTTCTGTTGTCTGTGAACTTGCCTACCCACATCTATATAAATAAATAAAATTGAAGTGCCTGTTTGTAATGTCAAAATAACAGCTTTTTAATGTAAGCATACGAAAGTTACGGAACTTATAACATAAAAAACATACTGTCTGTCAATTTGTTCCGGCTAATCTCCGGAATAGCTGGACTGATTTTGACGGGACTTCCTTTTTTTTTTAAACCCACGCGTGCAAAGCCGCGTGCAGCAGCTAGTGCCTATTAATGCGAATAAAGTAGTCAGAAAAAATCCAATTCAAATGGCTCTCACAGAATATTGTAGTTATGTTATGTTATTATATAATTTTTCATTGTGCTTCTAGTTCACAATAAAATAAAATGTAAAACACGAACAAAGGTGGAAAAGCTTTACTCAAAATTGGATTTTCTTAGTTTCTGTCTGTAAACCTTTGAGCGATTCAGAGAATAAAATTTATGAAAGCAGAATCTAGTTTACAACAGAAATGAAGTAAAATTCTGCTTGGATAGAAATACACTATATCCCAGGAAGATTTTTTTTTTCTTAAACCTTTATACGTAAGTTTAAAAAAAAATACCGTACAACGGCGGTCTTAATGTCTCAGGCATTTACCATTCAACCTTAGGGTGATGCAGAGACAAAACATGGCGGGTGCAACATAAGGGATAGATAAAACAAAAATTTGTATAATATCTGAATAAATATGGCACAACGGCACGGTTGGCGCAGTGGTTAAGCGATTGACTGCTGCGCTGCGTGTCGCGGGTTCGATTCCTGCACGGAAAAAATATTTGTATGACCTACAAGTAGTTGTTCCGGGTCTGTCTATTTGTTTGTGTATGTGAGTTTAAATGTTTGTAAACGTACACACAATATAGGAGAAATTCCTAGTGTGGGGCAACGTTAAAAAAAAAGCTATTTAATCAACATCCCCACTTGTTACTTATACACAAAACCACTAAATCCGAATACAATACAGTATACAGTACACACCACAGAAACGTATAAAATCCCTCTTTATCGCTAAATACATTCATTTAATCACATCGAGCGACCGTCGTAAAATGAAGCCTGGTCATAGCAGGGTGAGGGTGGCGCCCATTTACGTCCTATTCGGTTAATAATGAACGACCCACCAAGTTGCCTACGATTTCTTTACGATATGAAATTTGAAGGCGTTTAGAATTAGGAGATACTTAAAATACTTAAATAAATTAAATGGTAGAAAAGAAGATAAAGTAGTAATAAAATAAATATACAATTACCAGAATACATAAATAATATAAACACAAAGAAGCGCTTTTCCTCCTCTCTCCTATTATGTTGTGCCCAACAGGGTCATAATGTAAATTAAATTAATTTAAATAACTAGGGCCTTACAAATAAACACGGAATAAAGTTATGCTAGGAATAACTTCGGTATAACCATACATTTTTTGACGTTTATGCTTGTCACAACTTTATTCCGTGTTTAATATTTGTAAAGCCAATAGCGTTTTATAATTTTAATATCGGTAAATAGTAGTTTTAATTTTGTTTTTTGTGATTTATTAATTTAAATTTTATGCTATTGCTGTGCCTTTACAGGGTCCATATTTTTGTACCTAGCTTTAAGCCTTTTGTAACATTTTTTTTACAATATGGAATGCAATAAATTAATATGAACAACCACTTGTCATATATGCATTATAGACCACAAAAAAAATGTCACAGTGTGTCCTTGATAATAGTTATTTCTTATACAAGAGTGCAAATTTGCTTTTTAACCGCGTGCTCAATTTTGATGACCGAGCAAGCGAAGGATTCGGAAATTGAATCATGAGCGCAATGATCGATTCAAAAATTAGAATCCTGAGCGTAAGCGAGGGAATCAAAAGAGCATCATCATCTTCCTGCCCTTCTCCCATGTTACTTGGGGTCGGCGCAACACGTTTTCTTTTTCCATTCCCCCCTGTCAACCGTCACTCTATCATTCACTCCCTTAAATTCCATATCATTCTTCACACAATCCATCCATATTTTTTAGGGCCTTCCTCTCCCTCTCCATCCATCCACATTTATCTTCATCACTCTCCTCTTCACATGCGTTTCCTCCCTCCTCATCACATGCCCATACCATGCCAAACGACGTCCTTTCAACTTTTCTGTCACCGGCGCTACTTTCAAACTTCCCCTTATATACTCATTTCTGACTTAATCCATTCTCGTCACTCCACACATCCATCTCAACATTCATTCATTTCTCAAGCTGACGTGATGTCGCCACACGGGGCAGCATAAATAATGAGACAAAAATAACAAAATAAGAAATAAAATAAATACAATACTTCTAAAAGTTTAAATAAATGGGAAGAAAAATGAATGAAGAAATGTTGCTAATACTGCCAATTTTATTAGCACCCATAGGCTGTCTAACACACTTTCCGTTGCGATATTGTAGAAAGAATTTATTGATTGGAGTGTTAGGCGGGCGTAAGTCTTGATATTTCTCAACAATTGTTACGTATTCCTTGCGAATGACGAAGTTGCTGTCTCTTTTTGTCTTTGTATTAGGTAAATTAATTAATTGTAAGTCATCTGAATGTTTCTCAATGATTTTGACATTAAGTTGTGTTAGTTCATTAGTTCGACATGCTCCGTTTATACCAATAATAAGAACAACCTGTAACGTAAAGCTTATTA
This sequence comes from Dryobota labecula, assembly GCA_947523025.1. Taxonomy (NCBI): domain Eukaryota; kingdom Metazoa; phylum Arthropoda; class Insecta; order Lepidoptera; family Noctuidae; genus Dryobota; species Dryobota labecula. The sequence goes on from OX383287.1 coordinate 3,205,589, forward strand.
TTGTAGTAAATAAATTAATAAATTTGATATGCATGCATAATTATGCCTATCAACATCTACTAAGTACGTATTAGATTATATTAAGTAGTTGATTAATATACTTAAGTAGATACTGAATGTGTAACTGACTTACTTTTGCCGCCAAATATACGGAATCAGGTGCTTCGTTAAGAAACTTTTAAATTTCAGATGCTGTGAAAACCTACGATTTTTTTGGTTTATGACCAGATGAGGCTCTTTTTAAAAATGCCACTAATTTAGGATATATGTCGATATGTATGTCTTTTTTCATCTTTATTGTTGCTTTTAGCATTAAATACCTACGTACTCCATAAAGTGCTTGATTTCTTGGTCTCGGATAATTCAATAAAATATGCCAGCAAAACGTTTTCTGAGAAAATTTGGCTCCTTTAGCTAGTCGCCATGTGTTAAACATATCGCACTGTTTCAACTACTTACTTCTCGCGTGATTGTTGAGGGAGAAAGCTCATTTGCGCATTATTAACAGTTTCAGTCAATTCTGTTGGCGTCAAATAAACTTCCTCGTCGCTAGAATCACTCATTTTAGGTTTTTCACTTGTTTTCAAGTTTCTTGTTTATAACCTAAGGTTTTAACAATATGACGTGAAAAGAAAATGGCGCGCACAAAGTAAATTAAAATAAAGTACACCAAGAAGGTTCCGAGTCTCAGTTTTTAACAAATTAAAAAAGGTTCTATGATTAATTCGGCACCATGGAGGTAGAAGTAAATAGGTTTAATGATGTTTTGAATTCACAAAACTTAGTGCACACGATGTTCTTTTTCCTCTAGCTCATAAAAACGGCTTTTGCACTCAGATAACGAAGAGAAAAAATACTCTTTCCGAGATAGGGGGATGAAAAAAATCTTTAATTGATTCTTTGACTGAAAACGCATAACCTAAACCGCTAGATGTAGAAGCATGCTCAAAAATTCTTTATTATAATGAACGTAAGCACTAGGGAATAAGTATGATGAAAATTTGTATGGAAGATCGTAATTTTTGCCGATGGAAAATCCCATCGGGCACGCGGCTTGTAAGGTAACCTAATATTTTTTTTAAAATCGAAATGCTAACTTTTATATGATAATGAAAAATATTTAAAAGTGCTTTTTGTCCGTATTTTTGTGACTTATTAGTTTTTAAATGACTTTTTCAAATTCTAAGCAGCTGTGACTTTCTCAGTGGGCTTGTTGTTTCAAGCTTTCATTTTATCTCTATGGTCAGATACTCGCAAAAGTTTTGTGAGATATGAAAAAAATTGGTGTTTCTTGGAATTTTAATAATATAGAAACTAGCTGAATGAATTATTTCGGAGATAGTGGCTTTTAGTCAAATGTAATTGGTATTTTTTCGGAGAATTGTTCTCTGGTGAGTAAAACTCACATTTCTATAAACCGATTTCTATTATAATAATTCCAGATTTTTCGTAAATAGACGTAGTTTTCAAAATCTACGGAGAATGAGTTAGTTTTTGATCGGTTTTCTATAAGGGATCGTTAAAAATGGACAAAACCGTCCAAAAAATCAACACCAATAATGGCTTACGTAAAAAAAAAAAAAACATGGGATGCCAGGAACACCGGGAATGCATAACTAGTCGGCTGTATAGTATGGAAGCGGCTTCAAAAAATATTTATTAAAAAAAAAAACCCCGGTATTGTTGGATTGCATAACTATTCAGATGTAGGTATATTTATTTAAAATTAATGTTTGACCTCCGGTGTAAGAGGTGTGGCGTGTGTTAGTTATAACAAAACAACAAAAATGTATATTTAACTATATTTTTTTACTAAGTTAAGTACTATAATCCTGATTGGGCGTAAATATTACCTCGGTTACTTAGTTAGGTAGATATGCATCCGATTCTATAGTCAGAAAAAAACACAAAATATGTCGATTCCGGGATCGCAGGATTTTTACGATCGATACAAAAGTGCATACTATATAAGCCAACATTTGAAAGTAAGAAAATATTTATGTATATCCGATACTATAATCAGAAACCTACAGTTCTCGATCCCGGAACTGCGGGATTTTTTCGATACAAAAGCGCATTCTATATTAGCCAACATCTTAACTTTAGATGAATATGCATCCGAATATCTGATCTCTACTTATAATATACCTGCCTATGTGTAGGCTCGACTACATATCAAGCTACAGATTTCCAGTATGGGTTGGTTTTACATTGCGCGGAGATCAGTTTATACTGGAAATGTATATAGCTTTATATGTATCCGTATGTACCTCTGTAGCACTGTTACATACTACATATATATACTCATACTATATATATATATATATATATATATATATATACTCTTTGTTCATAATATTTCCAGAATTGATATTGGTAATATTCGTTTGAATAGATGCGCATCTAATTGATATTTGACGCGAGGATTATCGCTATGTTCATTTGTATACCTCAACCGTAAAGCTTTTGTTCGAATATATGTTAGGAATTTATTTGACAATATCTATTGATTAATAATCTATATCAATTACAAATAAATAAAATTAAAGTGTCTGTTTGTAATGTCAAAATTACTGCTTTTTACTATATGCATATGCAGGTATACCAGGTACCTAAAACAAAAAACAATTCATTTTTTTGTATATCTTTTTCGCTGACTGTTTGTTCCTGCTAATCTCCGAAAAGGCTAGATCGATTTTGTCAGGACCTTCACTGGCAGATAGCTGATGTTATAAGGAGTAACTAAGGCTATTTTTATTTTAGAAAAAGCCACGCGGGCGAAGCCGCGGGCAGCAGCTAGTTATAAAATAAATCGTAGAGTGTATCTATAAAATAGTCTTATTACGATATATTATATCATCTTAAAAAAATGGCCGCCTCTGTACATTTCTGTGCTTGAAGTATTAAATAAAAAATAACAAGGTGCCATTATACAAAAAGAAAAACATACATAAATAAATAGAGTGACAATATGACATAATTCAATCAGTTATCAAATATACAAGGTGCGGTGTGCGTCTTAAGGCTGCACCAAATGGGAGTCCAGCTCAGCATGTGTCAGGCAAATATACCTGACGCTGATATTCTGCTGGATCCCTGCAGCCAATAACAGATGATAAGCTTCTCGTGTATGTAGGTACTATTTAAACTTGTGCTTATTGTCCATCGTTCCGTGTGGCGCCGGACGTAAAGAATAGCACCACCCCATTTCCTCTCGTGGGTGTCGTAAAAGGCGACTAAGGGACTTACTAGAGAATGGGCAGCAGCGTTCTCAATGCATTTTTTACACCATACTGCGATCGCCAACCCACCTGCCAAGCGTGGCGATTATGGTAAACCCCCCCAATTTGGGAAGGCCTATGTTTAGCAGTGGCGTCTTTCGGCTGAAATGATGATGATGATTGTCCATATTTCAGGAAGTGGAAAGGTCTTTTCACAGAAAATATTATTTGGTATAGCTGCGAAGTTTTGCAGTTAGATACAACATGTGGAACTAAGTGAAGCTTTTGTGAATATACCTTCCTACTTGTATCCAAAGGCTTTTGATTCATACACATTGTTAAATCAGTTATCGGGAAGCCAATCATATCTTGAACTTTGAAGCAAATAACAATTTAAGTAAAAGTCTAAGATACCATTTCGGTATCCACATTTTTAATTTTAAGTAGCTACGTACCCTTTTATATTTCCAACAGCAAAGTCTCCATCAGTACCCAGTAAAGGCTTCCAAATTTTTTTACATAACCTAACATTCATGACGTCGTAAGAGCACAGCTGGCCGAGCCTTTAGCATTTATGCGAGCGACGTGAGCTCTATAAAGATGGAGCCCAAATTAAATTCATAAGCATATACGGGGTTATGAGCGGTGGCACTCGATACTAGCACCGAGGGAATTAGGGGTGGTTTGAAAACACCGTCACTAATTGCACTTTTGCATTATTTTTTGACGGGAATTGTGAATGGAATTTTTTTCGGAGTTTCATGGCTATTTTGCTTTGTAGATTGATGGGATGGCGTGGATGGAGAAGGGACGTTTGGGAGTTGAAAAAAATGTTCATTGGGTATTTTGTGTTACAGTGGCAGGGGGAATTGCAAATTGCATATATTGTGATGCGGTATTTCAGTTGATGACATGACATTGTGGCGAGATCTACAACGCCACATGCGAATTATTACGCATCAAAGACCTGATGTCATAAATTCTGTATCGCGCAATCAGAGTTTACCGTGCGATTAGCATATATACCTAAAAAATCCCGACATCAACCGTCGGTCAGTTGCCCACCAGACACAACACCCGTCTGGTCGGAGGATCCTTCCTTTTCAATAGAGTATGAGTGAACATTACACCCTTCATCTTCTTACTTAATTTGAGTAAAAACGTGCGGTAGCTATAAGTTTAAGTTATAGGTATTTCTGTTAATCAACTCAACCTATCCCAGTCCACTGCTGGACATTGGCCTCTCCCAGGTTGCGCCACAACAACCTGTTCTCCGCCTTCCGCACCCAGCCATCTTCTTAAGGTCGTCGGTCCATCTAGCTGGGGGGCGTCCCACACTTGCTTACGTCAGCTTTCGGTCCTTCGACAAACATGGCCAGCCTACTGCCACTTCAGCTTGCTTACTCTGCAAGTTATGTCGGTAATTCTGGGTCGTTTCCGGATAATTTCATTCCGAAAAGACTCCCGCTCCGTAGCACACAGGGCGACTTTGAATTTGTGGACCAGCCCGACAGTCAGTGTCCACGTTTCGGCACCGCATGTCATGACGGGTAGGACGCTCTGGTTGAAGACCTCAGTCTTTTCTTAGTAAGTACAGAGTATAGTAGTATTTATGTTTATATTCTGTCACTTTACCTGTTTGAATATATCTTTGTCATACGTACCTTGCCCAAACACCATTTATAAAATAGGTCAAATGTGGTGTGTAATTTTATGGAAAACTTCGATGGAAATAAAAGCCCAGTTTCAAATTACCGAACAAATTCGCGAGGTAAAGTTGCTTTGATTATGTGTAGGAATTTGTAAAAACATCGTTTCAGTTTACTTCGTTATGGAACAAAAAGAGGTCATAGGGTTTCGGAGACGGAACCCCTGAAATGAACAATTAGGGGAAATATAAATTCATATACATTTTTTAGATTTTTTCGCAATTGTGGGGATTCTTACTCGGGTTACTTATGAATACTTGATGAAATGGTTTTTTAAGGTTTTGTTGAGTTTTGTTAATGTGGGCTTGATAAACAATTGGGAGTTTATAACTATTGCCAACCGGGCATACTCTGGGCTCCTTCTATAGACAAAGTCCTAATGAGGAAAAACCCAAAAACACAACTTTCAGCAGTTGGTTAGATACGCAGGCGGATTCTGATGAATAAATAGTATTGAATACATATTTCTCTATTAGTTAATGCACGCGCGGTAATGCCTGCGGATGAATTTTTATGTATTTAATAATTTTATTCAACTAATTGGTTGTATAGTTGGATTATATTCTAAGTACCTACTGTTTATTTTATTTTATTTTCAGGTCAGTCAGGTTTAATGAATTGTACAAAAATAGGTAACCTATTTATGTACAATTCACTAAACCTGACTTGGTTTCCGTACGTCGTTTTCGGGTGACCACTGCAACCTAAACACACAGCGCTGATTTCCTAAAATTTTGAAAAAAATACAGAATATCGTTCTGAAATTATATATTACCTACAGGAAAACCTATAACAAGTCTATGGTCTTAAAATAACATAGTAAAACTCTCAATATTGTGCGACAAACTTATATTTGCAGTTGGAATGTATAGGAGAATTGTTTTTCAAATACAATGTTAAGTTTTTTCTTGGATTAAATTTGTCCCAACTACGGAATCCTTTATTGTGTGTGGTCCAACACGCACTTGGCCGGCTTTTGCTGTAATGCCAAACGAATTTTTCTTTCTTTCTAATTGTGTAACACACTTTCAATCACAATCCGAGAGTGTTGGAGGATAATGCTAATCCATTGCTTCATAGGTTTGAATATTCGTCTGCTCAACAACGCAAATAACGCAATGGACGTGGGTGAACTGTCAAAATGAAACTCATTGCGATCAATTGTCATTTTATGGGTGTCACGCACTGATGTATAAAATAGGGTTTTACGCCATTACCCTGCAGATGTATGAACGTAATCGAAGCAAAAGGAGTATGTAAGGATGCAGGTGGCGTTCTGTAGTTTCTGTCTACAGCCGCCATTTTAGAATGGTTTGAAAATTAAATTATATTACTTTATCTACAATAAATAAATTAGTTTAATATCGAAGCAGTAGCTTTAAAATATATAAAGTTCTTTCATAATTTTATTTTATCTCCACCGTCTCTTAGTATCTAGACTGTAATAAATTTATTAGGGACCTAGACAGGCTTTGACCCCGAATTTTTTGATGTAGGTAATATTTAGAAAAAACTTGAGCCCTCTAGAGATTTAGGTATTTTAGTCGGTACTTACTCACTAAAATTCTGTACGTTCAAAATCTTGTTGTTAGTCTGTAAGTAGAGTTTTGTACTTCAGGTGCTAAAATAAAGTCCTAAAAAACATCGACGCTTTCCGCCACAAAGGCCGTAACTCCAAATCCCATCATTTTGGCAAAGAGGAAAAAACAAAAAAAAATAAAAATTATAATAATAATAATAAATTTTGGTATTGCAAACTCAAACTCAAAGCATTTATTTCAAATAAACCAATTACAGGCACTTTTGAATTGTCAAGGGGTCGGTCAGTCAGAAAGATGAAGCTAGTTGCCCATTCCAAAGCGTAGTAGGTTCCTATGGAGAAGAACGGACAAGAAACTCCATGGACACTCTATTAAAACAAAATATTGTTACAAAATATGGGTTACATCATTCATGTTGAAGTTATACATGTGAGAACAATGTAGAAAGACGTGCACGTTAGAAGCGTCCGTAATAGAAATAATTCAAAAATTAAAATAAGCCGTGGCAGCTAAGAGATGACCAGTCCCAACTGACGGCGCCCGTTCACGAACATGACGCATGGATCAGCACCATTTAGCTCAACCATTTTGAAGGGAACTTAATGATTCAACACACACGCCACCACCAGCGAGACATTTGAGTGAGCATGACATACTCTCAGCCGCCAGGGCACATTCAAGTCAATAAAAGACATATTACCCGGTAAATGGTAGCTCTATAATACATAGTACTCACACCTGTGCTATGCAATTATATAATTCAAGGACATTGAGTTTATACAATGCAAAAATAGTTTACAATCTTCAGCAGCTCCAATAATATTTTCAAATGCTAATCAATTAGTTTATGCGCCCTTATGGAGCAGGACCAGCATTGCAGGCGGGGGGGACTGTTTAAAGGGGACAAACAAAAGTTACACCATATTTCTGGTTATTGGTTTTAGTAGATAACTCGAAAAAGAATAAATAATAATAAATAAATACTAATAATACATATTACACACACAGAAAAAACTTTGGAGAATTATTCTGGAGATTTTTATTTTAGAAAAAGAATAATTACTAATACATACATACTAATATATAATATACTAATATGTATGTATTAGTATATATTTATTCTTGTTCGAGTTGTCTATCCCCTGCCATGTTTTCTCTCTGCATCACTGGTAGAAAATGCCTCAGTCCAAGCATTAAGTCCGCCTTTGTACAGTATTTTTTTTTTACTTGTGCATACAATTTTTATACATAAATAAATAAATTAACACTATTGACAGAATAGACCGGCAGGTATCTTTTCTCTCTACTCCATTTACTATAGCATTAGACAAATAACGGCTAAATAACGACAGTTATTGTGTAATATTGTTGAAATTACTGCACTTTAGAGTTATTTTTTTAATGTAAATGGTAACTAGATTACAGTGCTTTGTATTAATCGTGAAATAACGGAGTTTATTAAACGTTTACATCGAAATAACGAAAGGGTGAGAACAGTTATTTGTCTAATGTTATAATAAATGGAATATAGTTCTCACACGAGTTAGTTATTTGAGAGGGAGGTACTCGTAATTTAGCCAAACTGCATGGTAACAGGGCCGACTGTTCACGCGTTTAGAACGTATCTTCGTTTGTGGAAAAAAAATCCGGGAAGATGAAGTCATTTTGCTATACGGCGTGCCGCTTTAATGGCGACATTAATTAATATACCTTTTATGGTTTCGCGTTTCCGTTTTTTATAAAGATATTTTAGCTTCATTTAGATATTATTATTTATTGAATACTAATTTTTTTTTGAAGGAGCATCCTATACCTACTTAAAGAACTGTAGGGCAGAGGTCATTTGCCGGGGTCACGGATCATTATATCGCATCAATGAAATTAAAACGAATAACGTGCAAAGAGTAGGCAAATTTAAAGAAAGAGCCTTATGTCAGCGAGCGTTTATAAATTTAAATTTTTCGAACTATTTGATCTTATTATATCTTATTTTCTTACTAACTGCTGCCCGCGGCTACGCTCGCGTGCCTTTTTCAAAAATAAAAGTAGCCTAACAATCAGCTATCTCCCGTCAAAATTCGTCCAGCCGTTTCGAAGATTATCCGGAACAAAAAGACAGACAGACAAAAAAAGACGTGTGGCACTCGGGGACTGCCGCGGTAAAGCTATTGCATAGCATTTTGTATCAACTTATGCAATTATAATTATTTATTTATTTTATTTATGCAGTATTTCTTTTTCTTTGATATTAATTCAAGTTACACTTTTTGAGCGTGGTGACCGATAAGAAAGTAAAGTCAATCCATAATCGGCCCAGAACTTTGGAGAACCGTTTAAAAGTGGTTTTTATAAGCTATGAAGAACGTTAATGTTTAATGTTAATTCTAGCTAGGAGAATCATAAACACGAGTAAAATTATTGATTTATAAATAAATTGCTCACATACCTCAACAACCTTTCAAAAACTTTTAAATTACGATGCCTGCCATCTAGTGGATAAAACCGACAACAAAACACAACTGAGACCACCAACAGAGCAACGCTTTTCTCGATTACGAATCACAAGCCACGCCAATTTCACCTCTATTTAGTTAGTTCTACCTGCGATTACTAGATGGCGTTGCGTTGCGCGGTAAATCCACCACAGAGTTTCGTAGAGTCGTACAATACGTCTAATCGCACGCACACAACGCCGTGTCGAAGACTGCCGAACTGAAACGACGTTAGACGATGCACGGCCTTCAAGCCACACCTCCGTGCCCGTCGGAGTGGGGAGCGTGAGGTTTTTTCGTTACGGAATTTCTGGATTCGGTCCCCGCGCACAAGGCCCGCGATAGAAGCTATGCAATAGCTTAAAAAATTGTTATGTACCGTGTATACTTTCATATGTATTTAGTAAAAAGCTGTTCTTTTGAAATTGCAAACAGACACATTTTATTTATTTGTATAGATAGATGATTACTGGCGACTAGCCATAGCCGTGTGTTAAATTAATGGCGCCATAAATTGTAGAGGCACGTTGTAGATCGGTCCCTCAAATACCCTGGTAGACCTGTCAAAAATACTTCCAAATCTTTATACCTTAAACTCAAAGGTGAAACTAGTGAGTATCGTACGTAATTTTTTTGGTTAATTTAGTATGCTCTCAGAAGATTCAAATATGCAAACGTAATGTATTTTTTTGACCCTAGGCTCTGCGAAGGCAGAAAGGTACCTGAAGTTTATAGACATAAATTATTGGCACGTCGATACCTTATGTAAGTTTGAGGTGGGTAGAGAACATTAAAATAAAAATGGCATAACATATAACTGGAGAATATTCTAGAAGCAACTTATACTTAATTACTTACATTAACCTTAAAACGCTTTATATTTCATTATATAATCAAATAAATATTTCAGGCTCCTACAATTTAAAATTTTCATTTTAATATATACGAGTATATGTATATCTCTTTTATATAGATTATTTTCTATTTTGTGAATGTGAGAACGTTGTAGGCGTAGTAGAGTGTAGATTTGTTGGCACTTTTCTATTTTGTTAAGTACCTGGTAATTGTTGAAAGGCCTACACTGTCCTCCCATACCTATTAACACTGTTATTTGATAATATTGTAAAAGCCAATTATTATTAAAAGAGTAACCGTGGCGTTTCTTGCCGGCTCTTCTCCATAGGAAACGACTAATTGGAACCGTGCACCTAGCTTCTGACGTTTCATAAGTGCCCATGTAGGTTTATGTGAAATAAAATATTTTGATTTTGATTTTACAAACAGGCGCGACACGCGACGGGCCACAAAGACACCGCTCGTCGCCCAACACGCGGTGTCTTTGTGTCCGTCGTTTGTCGCGCCTGTTTGTAGGAGCTTTTACTTTGTAAAGTATATATATATATTTTTTTTTGTTACTCTGAAGATTTTTTTTCTCAGTTAGTTTGAATCATGTTCTGGCAATTTGAGTACTTTATGCGGCCTACCCAAATGTCTCCTTTCTTTTGTATTGTTCATCGAATCTTTGAGCTCCTTAAGATCTGAGTTGATAAGGTAAGATAATATATTTTAATTGCATAAAACATGGTATAAGGTGGTGGTTGAGCTTTACGATTTCTGACAAATGCGTGCACTGACTGGACAGGTCCACTCAATCTGTGTGGTGCTTTTCTCAAACGAACATTTCGGACACCAATCTACATGGTCTTCACATGATCTGACCAAGGTTATGTCTGGACTTTGAAAGAGACTGACCTCTTGAGTTTGTTTCGGCCTTTCTTCTAAGAGCAGTCAGATAGAAAACGCCGATCTCATTTAGTTTTTAAAATATGATTGGCATGTAAAAGCGTTTGTCCAAACCTTCTTACAGAAATAAAATCATATATCATTTCCAAATGCTGGCTTTTGGGCAGAAAAATTGTAAATACGAGCTACGTATGCTTCTTTAACACAACCTGGGAACCTAACAAATGAGTTGTGTTAAAGCAAAGTAGGAAATACGTTCACAAAAATGTTCCCATTCTAAGGGTGGAGGGAGAATCAGCAAAACATAATCAGCGTTCCCACTGCTGGGAGTCAGGCCTCCTGTCTGTGAGAGGGCGAGTGATTTTTTATCTAGTTGTAGACTACGAATGGGTTCGGAATTTGACTTCTGTAGCTAAGCTTTGATATTAAAGTTATGATATTACAAACTTAATAAGTATACATAGACTTGGTACGGCCCCGATCTAATATTGCTTTTTACCGCGACATTTTAATATTATTTTCTAAATCCCTTTCATCTCTACCTTTAATGTTCTTTAATATCTCTTTGTGGTGCGTGAAGTCCTTGAGGTGTTGAGTGAAAAGGTACTGTAATAACTGGGGCTTGCTTCAAAATCAAAATCAAAATATTTTGTTTCACATAAACCTACATGGGCACTTATGAAACGTCAGAAGATAGGTGCACGGTTCCAATTGGTCATTTCCTATGGAGAAGAACCGGCAAGAACCTCTACGGTTACTCTTTAAAAAATAATTGCCTTTCAAAATATTATCAAATAGCAGTGTTAATAGGTATCGGAGGACGGTGTAGGCCTTTAAACAATTACCAGGTACTTAACTTAATAGAAAATCAAGTCAACAAATCTACAGTCTATTAGGCCTTCAACGATCTCACATTCACAAAATAGGAAGTAAATAAAAATAAATAAAAAACTATTTGAACCAAATTATATGATTGCCACAACTACAGTAACAAATCCGAATCAGCACTGACTAAATATCACACATGTAACATTACTATACATTTTAAAGGCTAGATTATGAATGAATGATATCTTTATTTGCTAGAATGTAGGATGCACATAAGATGTTATACAGTTTGTTTGTTCCACTATATTCAACCTTACGGTTCTGCAAATGTTAAGTCAAAATAAAATAATAAGTAAAATATTGTCATAAAATATCATTTCAAAGCAAAAACCCATACTAATGTTCTTAAAATATAATTTACATTTCATACCAAAAATATATACCCAGCAAAACATATTATCACTTAATCTTAACAAAATTGCCAAGTATTTCGCTGAAAATGTCGTCAATTTGCGACATTTTTCTCGGCATATTGGATAAAATTATGAGCTCGCTTCATCAAGCGAGCTGTGAGGTGGTGTTCATTAATTTTATGAGCCTAATATACATGCTAAAGTACACTAAAGGCCATAAATTTAGTACAGCCTACCTGGGAATTAGCTTTGTGGAATTATTAAAGCTTAATGTGAACGGTGTGGGTGGTGTGGATGATATGTGTGGCCTAGTGTAATAAAGAACTGTTGCATTGTTTACATCGCAATCAAGGTTAAAGTTATTGTTTTTTTTTTTGTTGTAGATAACAAACACACACACACAACAAACCACACAACAAACAACAAACTGTACAACTCCTCACCTGTTAACCATAAAAGGTGTGGTTTTGTATAGTTTGTTGTTATGCTATAGTTATAACTATCAAGTTTAGTAGTTACCCTAGTAGCATTTTCGTTGGCGTTTGGTTGGGCCACATACCTCTGAAGTTGGACCAACTAAATGCCAACGGAAAATGCTACTAGGGTAATACTATCATATAAACGAAAAATTATAATAATAATAACAAAGACGTAGTTAAAAAAAAAAAAAATGACTTATTGCGTGACGGATCACACACAATGAAGGGTTCCGTAGTTGGGATAGATTTGTCCCAAGAACAAACTTAATATAGTAGTTGAAAAAGTTGTTCTCTCCCATACATTCCAACTGCAAATGTAAGTTTGTACGCACAATATTGAGAGATTTACCATGTTATACTTCTTATAGGTTTTCCTGTAATGTCTATGTAAAGAATTATTTTCTGTACTTTTTTCAAAAGTTTAGGACCTCTAACTTTCGAGATAAAGAGGGGAATTGTAAATTTTCATCTATTTTCTTAAATAACTTTAAAACTATTTATTTTAAAATTATTAAAAAAATATATATCGGAAATCCTTACAATAAGCTTTTCATTTGATATGTCACACGGTACAATTCGCAAAACTTTTTTTTTAAATTTTGTAATTTGCTCTCATATTAAAAATTCATTTATTTACGTTACACTTCCGTGTTTGGGTCACAGAAATTCATATGTGTACGAAATTTCAACTTAATCGGTCTAGTAGATTCGAAGAAAATTGACTGTGACAGACGGACATACAGACGGACAGATAGTCAGTCATGAGTGATCCTATAAGGGCTCCGTTTTTCTTTTGAGGTACGGAACCCTAAAAATCGCTCAATAGGGCTGTCACTTTTACGCGTAATATAAGAAAAAAAAATACAATCAAAAAGCTACAAACGCCATATCCCTTGGAACTCGAAATATTTATATTTAGTGCTATCCGAATTTTGCGGACGGATTTTTTCCCTTTAATATCTTATATTTTGGGCACGTACCGCGTTTGGCGTAGGCCAGACGAAAATTCATAAGTCGGGCATATTGCGGGGGCTATATTGAAAAATAGTTATTTAGATTACTGTAGGAATCATGCGAACAGACGGATGGTATTCGTCGGTTTTATTCGTGATAAGATTTTCTATATAAGCTGTAGTTTTAATAAAAGAACTGCGCGAATTCGGAATGCGTATTCGAAATTAAATAATGAGAGTTTCGCACGTAATTTCGTGTTCTATTACTAGATCACGGGATTGTGATAAGGACGTTTGTTGGAATCCTAGTTAGATTGATGAAGACGATGAAAATACTTTCTCTAATTATGTCCAATAACGTTATAAGGTAAAGATATAGGTTACGAATTTGTATAATCCGATCCAGCGTGTCCCTTGCTGTCCTCCCCCAGCGACGCCCTAAGCCGAGGTCCGTACCCCACAGGTGATGCCCTTAGCGTGCAGTCGCTTAGTTTATAGGTTTTTTGCCCTGGCTGGAGGCCTTAACTTTTTGAGGCACCCACGTAGCGTATATGTATGCTGATGACTTGTGCATACTTCGCTCTGGAACTAACATAGATGATACCTACCAGCTAATTCAACAAGATATAGACGCGGTTGTTAAATGGTCGCACGACAATGGCATTATATTGAATGCTAAATTATTGTTAATTTATTCGCCACATTTAAGACCTCATAGTGTGATTCCACCTTTATTTACCCATGATTATATGCCACCATAATAACTTACTGGACTGTAAATGTAAACCTTTTGAAAGAGTTGACTGTGTAACCTACCTTGGCATGAAAATAGATGAGAACTTCTCTTGGTCCCAACACGTAGACTACATTTCAAGTAAACTAAGAATATTATTAATTAAAATATACCACCTAAGCTTTAAAGTTCCTATTAGTATATTGAGATGTATTTATGTCATTAGTAGATTCTATTAAGATTTATGCACTTGACGGCTATGGATTAACATTCAAAACTAACTTGGATAAATTAGAAGCTCTTCAAATTCGATTCTTAAAACTACTTGTTACTAAAAAACTAAAAACAATTGTAAAGGAGATTATAGGAAACTATTTAAAATATGTAAAATTCTACCTATCACTTACAAACATAAATATCTTTTAGCAGTAAACCATCATGGTACCCAAGAGTATAGCTTAAATCACGTATTCAACAACCATAACACACGATCTGTTGCTGCTGACAGATTCAATGTTCCCAGAGTCACCAATTACTTTGGTGAGAGAACTCTAAAGAAACGAATACCATACCTATTGAATAGTCTACTGATAGAAATAAGGAGTGAAACAAATAAAAATAGATTTAAAAGTAAATAAAAAAAAAAAAATATTTAGATATATAAGTGTGGTTAAGTATTATTGTCTAGAGATTCACTGACCCCACAGTCAAACCATTGCAATGGTTTTGTGGGGCTAAGTTTATAAGTTAGGCACCTACTTACAATGTTAAATAAATAAATAAATATAGACTTTATATCTTTTAGCTTTTCTTCCAGAATTTAAATACTGTATTTTTTTATTTTAATACAGGTTCGTCCCTTTGACTTAGCATTTCAAACTGTCGTCAGAGGAAAATATTATTATAAGAAGTGACGTGCCCTTTTTTTTTGCTGAGTCGCACATGTATATGTGGATTCAATCAATCAATCTGCCTAGCCACGAAGTCTTTGGAAACAGCAACGTGTAAACGTATAACACAGCATAGCAGTGACAGAAAAGAGTCGAGAAAGCAACTGGACTTTTCCTTTTTTTTTGTTCCGGTGTGGAAAATCCTCATGGATGTCCTTCGCCCTAGGTCTGTCAGACTCTTACTGACTAAAAACCACCTCGGTGTTCCATCTCACACCTACGCCGGGGGTCGCGGTAACGTACTAGTCTTCCGCAACCCCCGACTGATCCTGGCCCGCCTTGGTGGGCCTCCTCAGGTCGAGGGGAGGAGTGAGAGGGTCGCGCATGGAACACTACACACCGCCGCCTCTGGTCCTGATGTATGGAGCAACTAGACCTGAGCCAACCTGGCGGCGACGTCGTTAAAAAATCCTATAGATAAATATCACCCGTCTCTCCACAATTCCATTGCCTACTTTAGAATGCATATCCGGTACGACTCTAATAACTCTTCCATATCCTATGGGCACGTCTTCCCTACCATTATCGCGCCCCCCGGTCTACTCGTTGATATGCAATGGTCATTGTAGCCCCATGAAACATGAGGCTCTAGGGGCTAGTGTGAATCTTTGGGTTCATTCGAGTAATCGAGTCTGGTCAAACCACGCTGGGGTCGGTGATTTTATTCATTCATTCAATCAATCAGAAGCTGCATGAGCAGCCGCTGCAGCTGCTGGAAGCAGCTGGATAAGAGTTGCCGAGAATCGAGCTGAATGGCGTGCAATTGGAGAGGCCTATGTCCAGCAGTGGATTGCTATAGGCTGATGATAATTTATACAAATATTGTTAACATTTTAAAAGAGTAAGTATGGAGTTTCTTGCCCATTCTTCTCCATACGTAACTACCTTTTGGCAGGGGCAATTAGAATCAGTTAATTATTTTTGTAAATTTTGGCATTCAAAAGTGCCTTTTATGTGCCTATTTGAAATAAATGATTTGACTTTGATGATTCAATCAATCAGTCTGCCTACCGTTTCCCCAACTATATTGGAGTCAGCTTCCAGTCTAACCGGATGCAGTCGAATACCAGTATTTTACATCGAGCGACTGCCTACATGACCTCCCCCTTGGTAAGACAGTTTGTCAGACTTTTGGGTTTCTGATCCTTAAATTCCCAGTCAATACCATAAACTTCGTCTAAAACGTACAAAACTACAAGCAGGACTGTTATTTTTTTATTCGGCCATGATACGAGTCTGTAGCGTAAAAATCCCAGAACGAGGTCGAATACGGCTGGCATATGGTTATTGGAATATTTGGCATCGGTCAATTTTAGTGGCATTTATTGAATCTTGACCGGGCTATATTATTATAGTGTTGTGGTTTTTATTATTATTGGAAAACGGAACGGAGAAAATCGAGTAGGATCGCATGAACCGAGTTTGAAATAGACTGGCCTAAATTAATAATGTTTACGATTTAATTTTCTATTACTATTTCGTTTTGAAAAATAAATTGGAGACAAAGATTTAAATTTTAAACTACTTACTAAATAATATTTTTTGCAAAGTTTATGCCTACTTAGGATTTATTCGTAGTGCGCCTAAGCTATCCGCTTATGGAGGATTAAGTTTTCTTCAAAAGATTTATTATTGTCATCGTATACCTACATAGATACAATGTCTTCCAAAATTCCAATTCTCAACCAACAGACCTCAAAAAATAAGTTCTAACAATACATATTTTTTTGTTACAGAACTCAACAAATGTGCAGATGTAGAAATGTAACAATCAAAGCGAGAACATCACCAAAAATGAAGCGGCGTTCGCTAACCACAGTCCGCGAGGAATCACCACCTAAGACACTATGCAGTGACGTCACCATATACGTCATGGTCACCACCACCGCTGTACTGTCCTACATGAACAGTTTGAACGGGGACTTTGTTCATGATGATATACCTGCTATAGTGACGAATGGTGACGTCATAGGAACCAACCCGCTGAAGCAACTGTTCCTTGATGATTATTGGGGGATGCCGATGGCTGATGTGAACAGTCATAAATCGTATCGGCCGTTGACTACGCTGTCTTTTAGGTAAGTTTTAGTGCTTAGTCCTTAAAGTTTTTACTTTTTATTATCTTATGAATCTAGAAGCCTATACAGAGTGGCTATTTGGTTATCACATTAAATAGTACAGCGGTTAACAAAATAATAACCGTTAATTGATGTTTTTATTGTTACCGTTGTTTGTTATTCCACCGCCCGCACGTCTCTATGCTGCCCACGTGCGCGACGTTGCCGCTTATTCAGGTTAGTAAACTAATATTTATTTTGATTGAAAAACGCATTTTTAGAACTTCGTAACCAAAGGGTAAAACGGGACCCTATTACTAAGACTCCACTGTCCGTCCGTCCGTTTATCACCAGGCTGTATCTTATGAACCGTGGTAGTTAGACAGTTGAAATTTTCACAGATGATGTATTCTGTTACCGCTATAACAACAAATACTAAAAAACAGAATAAAATAAATATTTGAGGGGCTCCCATACAACAAACGTGATTTTTTTGCTCGTTTTTGCTCGATATTGATAACGGCAACAGGTAGACGCTTGAAATATTCACAGAATATTTAGTTATATATTCACCTTAAAAATAAATAATGAAATTAAAATAATACAAATATTTAAGGGGGGCTCCCATACAACAGACATGATTTTTTTTACCCGTTTTTATAGATAATGTTACGGAATCCTTCGTGCGCGAGTCCGACTCGCACTTGGCCGGTTTTTTTACAGACATATATGAACTTTTGTTAACCGCTGTAAGATTTAATGTGATAACCAAACCGCTACACTGTATAGTGTTTTCTTTAACCAAAATACACAACATCGGCATGGGTAAGAAACCCATCCATGGGTATCGCTTTTGACCCCTGAGTTTGTTTCGCCATTTCTTCTCAGGGGTAGTCAGATAGAAAATGTCGACTTCACCAAGCTTGTTTTTATATTTTTTATATGACGTGTAAAAGTGATTTCGATATCCTATTTACAGAATAAACGATTTCATTTCATTTCGCAATAGATGATTGAGATAACGTGAAAAACAAGCGCAGAAAAGTCCTTAATTCGGGTACCTAATAATAACAAACTGCAATAAGCAACGGTTCTGCTAGTCTTATGATAACTGAAAATTCTACTAAAACCATTTTAGTATACTGATCCGTAAGACCTCGGGATATTTATGGCCTCATAAGAGATACCTACCTAAATCTATTTCTAAACTATTTCATACTGCTTCGATTCTAAACCCGCGCCTAGACTTTCTCTATCACTACAGTCGCAATGAGGTCACGCATTTGCATCGACACAATTTCGCTTCCCCGTGGTTCAAAGACAAACGCTCCGAACTGCGCCTCTGCGGCCGCGCGTTGCTATTGCACATCGCATTCATTTACTAAATTGACTTCCCAATTGTCGTCCGCGACGCATTTGTGCGCTTATTAATCTGTGGATTGTTTCGTGTGTAAGTAGCTTATCGAATTGACTAAAACGTGCCGAATTCATACGTCATCGTTATTGTCGGACCGAAAGCGGTTATTCGTAGATCTTTAACAGTCGTTACGGGACAGTTTTTAACAGTCAGAAGCCCAAAAGTCTGACAACCAGTCTAGCCAAGGGATATCATGTTACCCAGAAACTGGGTTGTGGAGGTCAAAAAGGCAGTCGCTATATGTAAAGTACTGGTATTTAGATGTATGCGGTAAGAAAGAAATAAATGAAAATGTGTTTATTAGAATTACAGCAAGAATACACTTCACAACTATAAAAAAACAGAAAACAATGAGTATCAAAGGGCCTCAGTTCAGCATAATATCAGATGACAACACAAGGTGTATCACCTGACTCTGATTTTCAGCTGCAACCCACGAATTCCATGCGCTAGAATAATAAAAACTTAGGTGAGTGTGTCTGTTTGAATAAATTAAGAGAATAAATTAAAGGTCTAAATTAAAGGATCTATAAATTAAAGGATAATATAAAAAAGCTCATACGAAATCAAATAGACTGGAAGCCGACCCTTACGCAGTTTAAAAAATCTAGGCATATATTATCGGACCGTTAGCTTTTACAGCTGGTTAGACGTTCGTTTTCTATTAGGTATGTGAATGCCAAATAGAAATGTCGCAATGGAAGATAAAATCACCTTACTTGGCAGAAGGATAGATGGTCTAATTTTATTGTTTGATTATAGGTAATTACCATTCCCATCCGTTCGATGTTATTTCTTCATCACCTTTAAAATAACCGAAGGAGGAATGAAAATGGCTTTTGAAAATTCGAACGCATTCAAAATTACGCATACTAGCAGGCAATGGTAAAACAGTAAGCAAAATAACAACTGCTCATCCAAGCAAAAACCATGAATATAAGTTCGTAATAATGTGCAAGAGAAAACAGTACAGCTAGTTGGTTTGCGTATCATAAATTTATTGCTTCATATTTGAACTCGTGCCGAGCCAAACCTCTAAAAGCACTATTGCCATTGCCAGTGCAAATCCAGCAACTGTATTGCCACTATTGCCAGCGTATTGCCAGCGTTTTGCCTGTGTTTTGCCAGCAATACATAGCGTGTATTGCGAAAGTATGGCAGAGGCGTGCCAAGTTGCAATTATGCGTGTCGTTTCTGTTTGATGTTCAGTTTTAGGTTGTCGATGAAAAAGTTTCGAAAACTAGAAATGGGCAGTCCTATGCACTACCTACAGTTAGAGCATTGTGTTTCGCTAGCCTATTTTTGATTTGATGTCATTCTATTGTACTAAACTTGAATGAGTTCAGCATAACGGAATAATATTATTTTTAGAAATCATGTCTATTTGTCTAATAATATATTATTTTTTGAAATCACCATCCATGTTTTGCTTTCAATATAAATGAAAACCACCAGTTTACTTGGATATTTACTCACACCGGGTAATCTTGATCAGTTCCTGAAAATAAAACAATAATTTTGTTAATATTTAATCGGGCAAGGTTACACTTGTTTTCCATACAAAGGGCGTTTTAAAAGGCGAGTCAGGGATTATCTGTTTATCTATTTCTAGTATAATAATATCATTAAGTAATACTACTTAAAATGAACGCTTAACTAAACTTGATTGTTGTTTGTTTAAAAAATATATATATATATATATATATTTATGTATTTTATGTTTGTGTTTTTTGTGTATTTATGTATGTTTATTTCTGCTTGTATTTATATAGAAATTGGAAATTTGGTATATATATTATATTTATAGTTTGTAAGTATCTTTATAGTTATTCCTTGATTTTTCGTAATTGCACCTACCACTGTTTGTCTCTGCATCACCCAAAGGTTGACTGGTAGAAAATGCCTATGGCCTATACTTCAAGCACAGAAATGTACAGAGGCGGACTTAGCATCTGTACATTTCTGTGCTTGAAGTATTAAATAAATAAATATATAAATATTTTTTTAATAAAACCTTGCTCAAATAAAATAATTTCTAAACTGAAGGCACATGAGGTACTCCATCCTTTGTCCTTATTTTTATCGGACACAGATTTGTTTTATTTAAGTATGCAAACACACACGTCGCAGTATAAAACGGATTTACATCCGTCACCTCACACTTCAGGTCCAGTTTAAAACCAGCTTAAGGCACTAGTTGTCGGGCATTTATGCTGAACTGGGCCTTTCTGCGGTGTAGCCGTGAGATACACTTACCTGTTAATTTTTTACATCGCACTTTACACTTTTTATTCGTTTTTAGGGTTCTGTAGTAAACAAGGAACCCTTATAGTTTCGCCATGTCTGTCTGTCTATCCGCTGCTTAGCTCAGAGACCCTTTGTACTAGAAAGCTGTAATTTGGCATTGGTATATGTACATATTAATCACGCCAACAAAGTGGTAAAATAAAATTTTGAAATATATAATATTTTTTTAGGGTACCTCCAACACGTAAAGTGGGAATGATATTTTTTTTCTCGTCTATCCCATGGTGTAGTGTATTGTTGGATGGGCCGTTCAAAAACTTTGCGTGTTTGTCAAAACAATTTTTCGATTTATTAATCCATTTACGTAATAATAAGCTTTAATTAAAGTGCTAATTTTTTTTTAGTCACGTGTCCCCCCTGCCAGCTTAATGGTTGTATTTAGAAATGTAAAAAAAATTACAGCAGTATTATTATTATAATGAAGTTAAAAGGAAAACTATCACAGCTAAGTAGGCTTTACAAGTTACCTAGTAATAGTCGACCAACTTAAATGTGCAGTTGAAAAACATGTCTCCCATACATTCTGTATCGGAGATCATGTTTTTCAACTATTGTAGTTGAAACACATGTTCTCTGGCATTTAAGTTCATGTTATGTTTGTTTTTGGAATAAATTCATCTCAACTACGGAACTCTTCATTGTGCGTAGTTCGACAAACACTTGGCCGGTTTTATAGGGTTTCATAGTCAACAAGGAACCCTTAAAGTTTTGCTATGTTTGTCTGTCTGCCTGTCTGTCCGCGGCTTAGCTCAGAGACTCTTACTACTAGAAAGCTGTAATCGCATGAGTATGTATACAGATTAATCACGTTTACAAAGCGGTAAAATATAACCATGAAAAAAAAAAAAAAAAAATTTAGGGTACCTCCCCTACATGTAAAGTGGGGATGATATTTTTTTTATCGTTGATCCCATAGTGTGGGATAGGTTGTTCAAAAATATTGCGGGTTTGTGAAAACCATTTTCCATTCAGCGATCCATTTGTGTAATATTAAGCTTTAAAGTGCTAATTTTTGGTAGATTGTGTCCCTCCCTGCCAGCTAAATGGTTGTATTTGGATATGTGAAAAAATGTACAGCAGTAGTATATATAACGAAGTTAAAAGAAAAACTATCACAGTTACGTAGGCTTTACAAGTTACCGAGTAATAGTCCACCTACATTACATTTGCTGTTAAAAACATTTTTTTCAACTACAATGTTAAGTTTGTTCTTGGGATAAATTCATCCCGACTACGGAACGGACTCGCACTTGGCCGGTTTTTTAATCTGCTGTGTATTATATTGACTCATGTGTGCCTTTTCGTATCAATCTGCCTAGCCTTTTCCCAACTATGTTGGGGTCGGCTTCCAGTCTAACCGGATGCAGCTGAATACCAGTATTTTACATGGAGCGACTGCCTATCTGACCTCCACAACCCAGTAACTGGGTAACACGATACCCCTTGGTAAGACTGGCTGTCAGACTTTTGGCCTTCTGACGACCCGTAACGACTGCCAAAGATCCACGAATGACAGCCGGTACCAACGGCTTAACGTGCTTTCTGAGGCACGGAGGAGTCTCGCTATGTATGTGTGCCTTTTAGTATGTACTATATAAATGTATTTTCTTTGTTTCTTTCAATTTCTATCAAAAGAGAAAGAATCACATCACAAAAACCTGTGAAAATAGTTTTTAATCCAACCGCCCCATA
Source organism: Dryobota labecula (assembly GCA_947523025.1). NCBI lineage: Eukaryota > Metazoa > Arthropoda > Insecta > Lepidoptera > Noctuidae > Dryobota > Dryobota labecula. The sequence goes on from OX383287.1 coordinate 3,228,124, forward strand.
AATTCTCCTACATAATTTTACTTGCATTAGTTGACACGATAAGCCGTGCGCCCGAACAAAGCACGAAGATACCTCAACCCATTATGTGCGCGAAAAAAGCGCCGAATGCCATAAATTAACATTTCGGTAAAGTGCGAGTCCCGTGCGAGATAAGAACGTGTCTTTGTGGCACGTGCTATCGTAATTTATTAGTGCACTGTGTGGGGAGGGGCAGATACCGAGGCTACTGTAGTGGGAGTTTTTGATTTTGTTGCATATGATTTTTTGTAGATGAAAAAGATGCAAGCATGATCAGCCTATAATGTTCCCACTGCTGGGATTCAAGCCTCCTTTCGAAGAGGAGTGGGCTGTAATCTACAACGCGGGCCCAGTGCGGGTTGATAGATGTCACAGGTCTTCGAATATTTTTCTAACACGTGCCGATTTCCTCACGATGTTTTCGTTCACCGTTTTGAGAATAGTGGTGATGAAATTATTTACATATAGTAAAGCCCTGTCTGGGTTCGAACCTACAACTTGTAAGTCGGGGCCGTTATCACTGAGCCACCACTGCTCCTCAACGATGATGATGATTTATTAAAATCCTGTACCATCGCTTCATGTAAAAATAGTGGTATTCAGCTGCATTTGATTAGACTCGAAACCAACGATACTGGAATACAATACATAGAAAATACAAGACATATAGACTGGATACAACCAAGCAGATACAGAAGCAGATACAGAAGCATATACAGAAGCAGATACAGAAGCAGATACATGATGCACGTTTCTTAGCAAATACTTGAATTGTGTAAACGGCTTTACACAATTCATCTACCTTCAATCTTTTTAAAGGCTACGATTATTAGGACATTATAAAACAGTTTTTAGTGATGGTACATTATTTAAACGGAAGTACAAAATCAATGGAATAGGTACCTTTATCTGTATAACGCTCTGATTATTCTAATTAATAAAGCTTTAATTACAAATAGTTGTTATTAATTATAGGCACCTAGTGATAGTAATTGTTTGCGTTGATATATCAAACCTAATCAATCATACAGTGAATGGTTGATTGGTGTATTAATCGTAAGGGACTATCAAATGCTCTATTGTTTGGTCGACTGTACTACTGTCGTAAATTAGAGCTTGAAATTATGTCTGATATTAATTGTGTTGTGTAGTTACTTGCATTGTTATATATCAACGGGTTTCAAAGGATATTAATATTCTATTAGAACGAATGCCCAGTTTCTGAGCTTCTTAGGTAATCTCTCAAAAGCTGTTGATTTGTGAAGTTAAGTGAAGGCAAAGCGCTTCCCCCATTTTCTTTTACACAATACAAAGAAATAAATGTTAAGGGGGAAGCGTTAAGGTAGCTCGCCAAATTCAAATTATCTTATGATTTTTGCAATTTGCAGCTCATTGTCTGGGTGTATCTTGATTTATTTTTTTAATTTTAAATTTTGCCTCTCATTAGTAAATTGTCCTGTATTGTGGGTGCGTTTACAAACATTTAAACTTCATATACAAACAGCCAGACCCGGAACAACTACTTGTAGGTTACACAAACATTTGTTCCGTGCGGGAATCGAACCCACGACACGCAGCGCAGCAGTGAATCGTTTAACCACTGCGCCAACCGTGCCGTCGATACACTAATGATGATGATGATTTTAATGATTATAATTCTATAAATACAGATTTGTTACGGTCGCGAATAATATTCAGATCAACATACAACCTGATACTGACCTGTAAATTGCCAAAAAGGCTACCCACAGACGCTTTCGCCTTAACTAAAAGCAGATTCAGTTTTCTCCTCAAAAACTCATTCAGTACACAATATGATAGATAAGGAACACCTTGGTCCGAAACTATTTGATTGCGCCAACATTCAAAATTTGATTGACTTCCGCTATTTCCTATATCCATCTCCCTTCCGCACATACCTCGCGAGTGATTAAGAAGATTTCGACCGCCATTCTTTGTCGCGACTCACTTCCGAATTTCTCCGCAACGCACGCGCAATGTTGTAGGCCCGCTCCGCTCGAAAATATTGATAACTTTGGAATCACCGCATTCATGTAATAAGACTATAATCAATAGTTTGTGTTTGACGTGTGAGGACAGTAACTTGAAGCCCAACTGCCCCTGAACCTGGAGAAGTGAACCGGTGAACCGGTGACGACGCGAGCACGTGGCTCCAGTAAAGCTTTGTGCTTCCCTCTCTAATTTTCGGGTTGTATTCTATTGTCCTACAGCCACCGCAACTCGAATTACCTATCGCCAAGCTTTTGTCAATCGTTTTGTTCCGCATCTTAAAATACAGTTCACTGAATTAGCCTTTCACGCCACCACTAGGTATTTCGACAATCTCAAAACATGCATTTTTTACAATTTACATTAATGACATTTATAGAGTAAAATTCTGTTCGCAAATTAACAAAATTATAATTATTTCGAGTGTATATTGTTAAAACGGACATATTTTCACATACAAAATAAATACGCAGAGATAATATACGTACAGGCAATTATTTAAAAACATTTCATCCCGGTGAGTAAATAATCATCACGTAAAATAAATACTGGAGAACGTTTCAACATTCCTTTTTTGTCATGTTTCAATTTCCTGATTTTGAAATTCGAAACATTTTTGGCAGTCAATAAATTATGCTGTCGTTTTTTTCATGTTTTCAGGGCTCAATTTAACTTATGACAACAAAAAAAAAAAAAAAAAACGATTTTGAACGAGGGAGGAATTGTATGTTAAATTGTAGAGTTTTGAATAGGTACTTTGAAAATATATAAAAAATTCACTGTGTAGTATATATAACGAAGTTAAAAGGAAAACTATCACAGAAAATTCAGCTTTACAAGATAACGAGTAATAGTATACCATCTAACATTTGCAGTTTTGCAACTACAATGTTAAGTTTGTTCTTGGGATAAATTCGTCCCAATAACGGAACCCTTCAATGTGAAAAAGAAAAGAAGAAAGAAAAATTGTTTATTCTGCACAAACAAAACGCACTTAATAAAAAATAAAATTATAAAATACATACATTGAAGTAGCCAAAAGCCTCTTATTCAAGCAATAAAAGTTTGACAATTTAGTCCATTGCTTGATGTCAGGACCAGGGACCAAAGACAAGCACTTGCCCAGTTTTTGTTAGTTTAACTTGAAGTTAAATAATAAGACGTGTTGTTGTTGTCTTTGGTCCACTGGGTTACCGGTGTCTATGGCAAGAAAATTATTTTTATGTGATGGTTCTTTCTTTTCTGTTAATGTATTTAACTAATTTAAAGTATTGTTTTTTTTTCTAAGTCACATAATCTAATGACACCTAATGTGTCACTTATAAATCTCTAATTAATAAAACTCTAACTAAATAATTAATCTTAATTATGACAAAATATAGCGCAACCCCTATTTATGTAAACACCTGTTTCACAAAACTGATTGATTGATTGACAATAGCCTGCGACTCTTCAATTTATGTATCTAAATAACAATAAAAAATACGGTTACAGGAATATTTGAAATTATTTTATAGCACTATAAAATAAGTTAAAAAGAGTTCACAGCACAATTTTATTTTTACGACAAAACAAAATATTTTCGCAAAACTTAAACTGCCACAAAACGTATAACTTCGCTAAGACTATGAAAACAAACACGAAAGCGGCCGAAATCGGATTACACGGGGCGCTTTTCAGCAAAAACCAATAGCAGGGACCAACTAGTGCCGCCAGTAATAAAGCTCCGGGAACGGGACGGAAACGCGGAATTAAAGGAGCCGGAATACGGGACGCGGCGGCACGGGGTTTTTCGGTGCAGTTTTTATGTTTTTTTGAAGCTAGTTGGAGTGGGTTTTCTTGGCGCTTTTTAGCTTTGTTTATTGTTATTTTTTCAGCACATCGCTATTCGATGTTGCGTATACATTTACACATTTAGGCGATAAGTAAACAAGAGATCGGGCAATGGAACCGCTGCGTAATGTTTTAAATTACTGAAAGGAAAGTGAACTCAATACTTTATTCAATAATATTGTTAACTTTAGAAGATCTTAACTTGATATCTGGGTACAGCAATAAACGATTTCTATAACATTAAGCTAAAAGTACTGAAGTGAAAGTAAGTCAAAACATAATATTTTATTAAAACGAACCTCTTCAACACAACTTAAACTCACGAAGAGCTCCGAAAATCCCGACCAATATCCCGGGGGGCAACCATCTTTCTGGAACAACTGCGACGTCCCGGGAATATGGGACACACGACAACACTACCCTTAAACACCCAAGGGGCAGACGCATAGAGGTCGTGTAATCTTATTTTTTATAGAAACGTGAACGTTTCCTTACATCTGATAGTGTAAATGTCGGGGTGGTTGATAGAACTTTATCACTGTTTTTATTGATAATAATAGTGTTTGAAGGGTGTAGAATGGCTGAATGGTATTATTATTTATTTTTGGTCTAAGGCAAGCTCTGTACGTAGAAATGAATTGCTAAAATAGATTAGTGCCCCGAGAGCACTCATGGTATAAGCTGATACTGTGATCGGCGCAGGAGGATAATATATTAAGCACTGCGTTTTGCGGAATGCATTGGCTGAAGTTGAGTTGAGTGAATATGTAGAGGTATTAGCAGTGTATCAAATGTAATCCCTCGTTTGTTATGATTATGTAGAATGTACTGATAAAACTAACGGGAGTTTTATTCACTAGGTACTGAAGATATCATTGATTTTAGTGTTTAAGCGGTTGTAGCGTAAACGTTATGTTCTTCCCGAAAAGTACATCAATTATGCCTGAATTTCAGCTTGGTTATTAAGTTGAGTAGGTACAGGTTTTTCGATTCACTTATGGGTGAAGTGCGCAATTTTATTGCCAGGAAAGGCGCATGTTATCTTATAAAGACGTGGAATAGAATAGAATAATCACTATGAAAAGTTACAAATAACACAACTTTACTTTAGACACTCCGTACAGCATCTTTATTTCACAAACTTTCCTCCGCCAATAAATAACGCAGACCACCCACGACCCAATTTTTAAAACCTGACGAATTTACTTCATAACTTTAACGAAATAAACGCTCCATAAAGACTTTTTTCCGAGCTAACAAGACGAAACTCGATTTATTTATTACTAGCAGGAGCTTTGATAAATAGCAACTTGGGGTGTGTGCCAGCCGCGCCAACCGACCGAATTAAAGAGACCACGCTCCGCAGCGGTGCCCGAATAAATTGGTGTATATTAATCTTTGTCATCTAATACTCCATGAAGTTTGGCGTGATGAATTAGGTTGCACCTGACGAAGTCCCTGATGAACGCACAATGATGATGCGATCATAAACTCAGATTAATTAGATTTTGAATAATTCGGGGACAATTTTTGATCTCATTCCGGTGAGGTAAGGGTTGAATGGGGCTTTGTTTCCGGGGTCAATGTGCTTGTGAATAATTTAATTTAAAAGGGTTTTCAATGAACCTATCAAAAAAAGATTTAGGCCGCTAATAGTGTCGTTGAAAGTATAGATGGAAGGTTGTATTTATCTACTGGATTTACAAAATAAAATTGTTACTGAATAAAACTAGTCAAAACGTAATTTTTATCGTCAAGTTAGAAACTAATAAGATCAGCGTAGTGCTTGCATATGTTGTATTCCCCAATGAACGCACGTTCATGTGCGATCGTAAAATGAGATTGCATTTTGAATAATTTGAGGGCAATTTTTGATCTCATTGCTTTATGGTGAAAGAGTTAAGAGCGGGTATTTCCCGAATGTGATGATATTATAAATATTTCAGGCAGTCCTTGGAATGAGAAAAATACGACGAGTAGATTAGAAGTTATGAGGGGACAAATAAACATACGTATGTTCATTTGTCCCCTCATAACTTCTAATCTACTCGTCGTATTTTAGCTGGCTATGTACATACGTATGTACATAGCCAGTTAAAATCGTAACCCTCCTTTAGCTTTGCCATAGTCGGGTAAAAATGTGTCAGTGTCAAACTTATAAAGTTTCCGAAATCGTACCGAAATATAAATTTCAAGTTAGCTATACTCCATTTACTATAGCATTAGACAAATAACGGCTAAATAACGACAGTTATTGTGTAATATTGTTGAAATTACTGCACTTTAGAGTTATTTTTTTAATGTAAATGGTAAATAGATTACAGTGCTTTGTATTTATCGTGAAATAACGGAGTTTATTAAACGTTTACATCGAAATAACGAAAGAGTGAGAACAGTTATTTGTCTAATGATATAATGAATGGAGTATAGGTACTACAAGCAAGATTAGAGGGTATGCTGTAGGTTGTGTCTTGTATTTAATTCGTGCATATGTAAACGCTGCACAACTATAGCTTCATATTATTGCCCACAATACAACAACACAACATGCACGCATTTCCCCAAACAATCTTATTATATTAAAACGGAACTCCCGGTGCGATCTGCAGGCAATTTGCAACGAACCGCACGCATGACACGCGTTATGGCTCGCGTTCCAGCGAGAGTTGCGCATACACGGGCGACTTTTCAGCAATTATTATTTCCTGGAAATAGTTGCCTGATTTCGTGGACCAATCTACGTTAATTGTTGTTTTGGCAATATAACGTTTCTCTATTTTCTTGAAACATTCTGTATTGTTTATAAATATTGCCTAGTTTTTTAATCCTGTCGCTATCCCATAAGATTAATGCTTAACTATGTGTTTGCTTTAGTGAACCTGTTAAGATACTCTTATTATCTCAATATAGAGTGATGATATCTCTAGCAAACAATTGCTTCTGTTAGCATCGTAATAAATAGAAAGAAGAACGTAAAAGAGGTTTATTTGTCACAGAAATATGTGCATACAAAAAGATAATTAACTCGAGTAGGTAAGTAAACAGAAAAAATGACCAAAATAGATCTACTTTATAATCACGAGCACAAAACCGAAATAGTCGGCAACTGCACGTCATGACTGTGACAAGAAGCCTTCCACTCAGCATGATGCTCTACTATGGGGGACCCACAGCATAATGCTGATTTTCAGTGGTCACCCAAAAAAGACGAACGGAAACCAAGTCAGGTTTAATGAATTTTACATAAATAGTTAACAGTATAAAATTAAATAAACAGTAAGTATTTAGAATATAATCCAACTATACAACCAATTATATGAATAAATATAATTAAATAATATACAAATTAATCGGTAGTCATCACCGCGCGTGCATAAATAAATAAAGTAGGTACCCACCCAAAACATAGTATTACACAAGAATATCCAGTGTTTCTCGTGACATTATAAATATTTACATAATATTGCCCAGAACTGAGCAACTTAAGCTGCCCGTGTGAGCGTACATTTATTGGTCCGCTGAAACGGGTGTATGTGTTGTCATGTGTGAAATCGGTAACGGACAATGAGTTTTAGGTTAGGATTAGGGTTTCTGACTAACAGATCAGCGGTCATTGTGGTTCGAATTGTAATAATGCTATCCAGTTTAGTTACAGAACCAACCAAAATCATGATGTCATTGCTCAATCGAATTTGTTAGCCTATGTCTTGCCTAAGGTACTTGCTTTGTAACTCATATTGTTTTTTAGGGTTCCGTAAAAAAGGAAAAAGATGTGTGTGTCTGTCCGTCGGTTACATGCTCCGAATCAACTGGGCTGATTAAGTTGAAATTTGGTACATAATTATATGAACTTCTGTGACCCAAACACGGACGTTTAACGTAAATAAACGAACTTTGAATACGGGGTTTTCACTTTTGTGGGAAGAATTTGAAATAAAAAAGTAAAAACGTTTTGCGAACTGTACCGTGTGACATATCAAATGAAAAGGCTTATTGTATGGATTTCTAATCTATCTATCTATCTATACTTAATATATAAAGCTGATGAGTTTGTTTGTTTGTTTGTTTGTTTGTTTGAACGCGCTAATCTCAGGAACTACTGGTTGGAATTGAAAAAATATTTTTGTGTTGGATAGTCCATTTATTGAAAAATATTATAGGCTATATAAAATCACGCTACAACCAAAAGGAGCTGAGCATAAATGAAAAATGTTGCAAAAACGGGAAAAAATATTCCTTTTTGAGAGCTTACGTTGCGTGCGCTGCGTAAACGGCTTAAGTTACGCAAATATCATGTATGATGGAATTATTCCTCTTTAAATTTTCTAAAAAAAAAAGTCCGCGACAGCATCTGTCTATCTTTTAAGATTGACTCACTATAACCTTTTTTATGGTAATCAAATTTGTTCGAAATTAATGCATTATTTGCGAAGGAGTTTTCATAAACATGGTATTAATCCTTATCCGAATAAATACGTTATTCATCACAAGTATTTAATTTTGAACAAAGTTGCCCTTACATCATTTAATTTCAATGAATATCTTAGGAGATATAACTGTTTTATAATAACTCCGCAGCAAAATAATGATCAACTCTGCGAGGTAGTCTATTCTAAAGCTGAAGAGTTAGTTTTTAGGGTTCCGTACGCAAAGGGTAAAATGGGACCCTATTACTAAAACTCCGCTGTCCGTCTGTCTGTCTGTCTGTCTGTCCGTCTGTCACCAGGCTGTATATCATGAACCGTGATAGTTAAACAGTTGAAATTTTCACATATGATGTATTTTTTTGCCGTTTTTTTTGCTCCGCCCGCGTGGATGTCGGTAATCACGTAAAAAAGTAGCCTATGTCCTTCTCTATATCCCAGGTCGATCGGTTCAGCGGTTTAGGCGTGAAAACGTAACATACAGACAGACAGACAGAGCTACTTTCACATTTATAATATTAGTATGGATAGCTTTTGCCCACGGCTCCGCCCGCGTGGATGTCGGTTATCGCGTAAAAAAGAAGCCTATGTCCTTCTCCATATCCCAGGCTATATCTTTGCCAAATTTCATGTCGATCGGCTCAGCGGTTTAGGCGTGAAAACGTAACATACAGACAGACAGACAGACAAATAGACAGACAGACAGACAGACAGACAGAGTTACTTTCATATTTGTAATATTAATATGGATTATATCTATCTACAAAATAGAACAATTTTACCTAAAAAATAAAATTGATATTAAGCATACTTACCTTTCTCTAAGCCATAAATTGCTTTACAGTTACTTTCACATTTATAATATTACTAGCTTTTGCCCGCGGCTTCGCCCGCGTGGATGTCGGTTATCGCATAAAAAAGTACCCTATGTCCTTCTCCATATCCTATGCTATATCTCAAAATTCTAACTTAATATTAATTTTAATGTGATTCACTATGTGAATAGAAACCGAAACAAATGATTTAATATAATAAAAGTACTTATGTTCTGAACGTGAATGAGTCTTTACCTAAAGATAACAAACACAAAATCAAAATACGAAATTTCACTCAAATTCTTAAAGTAATCAATTGTACCAAATTACAACACGAAATAAAAGTGCGACACGAATAATAATTTTAAAATAATTCACGTAAGTACCAACGATGTAAAAACAAAACGAAATCCTCCGAAATGTCGCATGGTACACCGTTTGTCCTGAGAAAACGCTCGAAATGTCTAATGAACACCAATGGTGCATAACTTTTCTCAGGGTCACGTTCGCAATTGGACGAAATATTTGATTTTGTACTTGCAACACGATCTGGATGTAGAATTCGATTAATCGACTAATACATGACCGGTTGACATTTTAGCGGGAACACCACTAAACGAATGAAAAAACAAAAAAAGAAAACAAAATACGTCTATACTCTGTGGTCGTGTGGCGGTGTGACGCGATGCTTAATGTAAACATTCATCAAGGTTATACGTGCGTAAAGTAATGGATTCAATGAGAAAACGGTTTAATCTTAGAAGAATCTTATACAGAATTACTGAGAAATAAGTGTAGATTTCGTATTGAGTGTTAGTTTATCGAAAAGTGATAAATATGTCAGTGAAAAAGTAACGAAAGTTTTGGAATGCACAAATTTTGATCATAAGGCCGCCGTGTTTAGTAATGTTTTTATGATAAATATTCTTGTATACTGTTTGAAATACACGTAAGTAGCTAGCTTATTTATCTACGAACATAATTTGGCTAATAGCTACTGATATTATAGCGTATTGTTATCGTAATCGTATTTCCAAGAGTAAAATTCGGCAAACAAATACCTACAAAAAGTCAATAAAATGGATATAGTATGTTATCCTTAAGAGATAGACATATGCCATCGCGGATTTTTTTGAAGACCTTTATAAGATACATAATTCCACCATACATTATTTTGTTATATCTCAAAGGGTTTAGACAGCGTTTTCGTTGAAAGCTCCCAGACGGCTTATTTTTTTCCGACACCTCCAACAAATATCGTTAATTCATACAAAAATGCATACAAAAACTTAACAAATTATATACTAAAACCTTCCTCGAGAACCAAGCTATCCATTGGTGAAAACAGCATGAGAATCGGTGCAGTAGTATTTGAGTTTATCGCGAACAGACAGACAGACAGACAGACAGACAGACAGACAGACACGGCGGAGGACTTTGTTTTATAATATGTAGTGATAGTGATATAGTAAGGATAAGGATCTGTATGGATGGTACGGAACCATTCGTGCGCGAGTCCGACTCGCACTTGGCCGGTTTTTTGTTTTTTGAACGTGCTAATCTCTGGAACTGCGAGTTGGATTTGAAAAAATCTTTTTGCATTTTACAGCCCAATTCTTGAGGAAGAATTACATTCCTATTAACTAGAACACCATTTTTTTTTTAATGAAAGTTTATGCGAACACGAAGTAAAAGCACGGGCAGGCAATCTGTTGCGACGGGGTGGGTCGGGGAACAAGAAATTTTACGCGGACGAAGTCGCGGGCAGCAGCTAGTATATTATATTGACGGTTAAAAGGTAATAAGCGACATTTTTTCAGAAAATGAGTCATGAATGCCATCCTACTTTAAATAAGACTTTTAGTAAGATGGCATTCATGACTCATTTTCCGTTTCTTTATTAACCGTCGATAATTTTTTTATAATTTTTAAAATAATTAGTTTTAAAGATATAGGTAAGAGAAAATAGATGGAAATTTACCATTCTCCCCCCTTCATCTCCAAATCTACTAAGCCTAAAATATTGAAAAAAAAAAAAAAAAAATGTTCTTTACTTATAACACATTACATTACGCCTTGTTCCCTCAAAGGGTTAGGCAGAGGTGTAACTATAGTGCATAGTTACACCCACATTTCGACACATTTTAGTTTTTTTTATAGTTTTCACAATTTTCGATTGTACTGGAAGCAGGGAACCTACCTTTTTGTGCAAGTTTGCACCTACCTTAAGTCCAGGATTGTACCCTAAGCCTTATGGGTTATGTACTTGTTCCGCACGAGTTCTTGGTTTTCCTCTTTTTATGCAAGGGAGGACAATCGTCTTATTATAAGAAATAATCCCGTAACATTTACCAGAAGGAAGGTACCTCTATACGACATTTACGCATGAAAAACGTTTATCGATATATTGATATCGATAAACGTTTTTCATGCGTAAATGTCGTTGCATTAAAAATTATGGGTGAAAATAAAGAAAGAAAGAAAATACGTTTATTTGCGGTAAACATGACGCAAAGTTTATTTTTTATTTATTTATTTAAATCACACTTATAACATCTTTACAGAGTCATCCAAGGCGATGTTGTAAGTTACATACCATGTGACTTACAACATCGCTTTGGATGACATGTAGAAGGAACGAAAACCCGAAAAGAACAATTTTGGGGGAAAATATGCGTCACATCCACGCAAAACGTCCATCACTCAGCATAATGCTGCGAATCTATGAAAGACAGAGCCCCAGCACTTGTATTCAACGACAGCCGGCGTTGACGTGATGACGTCAACCAGTGCAGCATATAATTAGATAAAAATAACAAAATAAGAAATAAAATACATACAAAAAGTACTTAGTGAACAAGTATGGGGACTGTTACTAAGTTGGTGGGTTAGTATTTTTACTGCATCAAATCAAATACATAAAATCAATTGTTTATTAGAAAGTAGGTACATAATTAAAGGTGCTTACAAAATGTTGTGATCCCTGTACAATCTATCTTAAATGCAAACAACAAACTGGCAAAAAAATTTGTATAAGCGAAAAACGAGCTTAATATTAATAATAAGGAAATGTCAAAAGTGTAGTATCATTTAAAAAATCATTGGCTGTCAGTTTCTTTTACATTAGGATTTGAACATTTTCTATGATATCTGGTATTTTGTTATTTATATGGTATGGTGGGACTCATCTTGAGCTGTTTATATGAATAGTTTTTTTAATGCAGGATTTATAAAAATCCCGCCAAAAGCAGAGAAAAAAATCCAGTTATCCGGAAATATATATATAATATATAAAAAACATTCTTAGATAAACTAAAGAGAGTTTTGAATATCCGTTCTCCAGCAATTGAACACAAACATATCATCTATGTACACACACCATAACTTCCTCTTACTTATAACTTACTTGAACTTACGCGAACAGTTAAGCTGTGTGTTTTCCTTCCATAGATCAGATCATCCTCACAGCTAATATTTTGACTTGTAATCAGAATTTATCTGATATTCGGAAAGTAGGTGTGTATGAAGAAAGGTTTATAGGGGAAAGAAACATTTTTTTTTTATAAACTTTAAAAAATAAAAACTGATGAACTATGCTACCTTTTTATTTTGTCTTCTTACACATACATACATAAACTCACGCCTTCTTCCCATAGGGGTAGGCAGAAACGATAGAACGCCACCTGCTACGCTCCTTACATACTCCTTTGGGTTCGTTTACGTTCATACATCTGGTCATACACGCACGCCAATTGCTTCTTACACGCGATGGCATATTTGAACAAAGGATGATAGTGAAGTGTCTCATCAACAGAATGATAAAGATAATATTCTAGATTTTTATAACGAAGCTAAGCAGTATTAAGTACGTACTTTTACAGCTTATGTTCCTCCCCGACCCTTGCTTGATGAAGTGCCAGCCCGCGTCGTAGCTGAGCCTGTAGCTTTAAATTCCCCTGATAGTAATCATAATCCTGATTTTATCCAGCCACCGTCGGTCTCTTGCCGTCCTCTCTCTGACTCTGCCCTAAGCCGAGGTTCGTAACCCACAGGGTGTCCTTAGCGCGCAGTCGTTTAGTTTATAAGTTTTATGCCCTTGCTGGAGGCTTTAAGTGTTTAGGAGCTTAAGGCAACCACAGGGAATCCGGTTAAAGAGTCGCGATCTCTAATGGTCAACTCTGAGATGTCCTAGTTAAAAAAAATATATATTATGTTACAAAACTAATTTGGAACTGAAATAAGTTTATCGTGATGATTGTCAAGAGTTCTGTCATTGACATAATGGATCTGTAATTTACCTAACCTCTGTCTGTATAACCTATGCCCTAGTAAAAATCTGGCTGAGAAAAGGGTTTTGCTGTTGGTGGAAAGGCATTTTCAATTTGCGGTACGCTGACGACACCGTTCTCCTTGCTACAACATTTGATGGCATGAAGGAGATATTACGTAGATTGGAGGTGGAAAGTGGCAAATTAGAGCTTGCAATAAATAGACAGAAAACCAAGCTTATGGTAATAGATCGGGCGGGAAAGCTATCGGGTGCCTATTACATCCAAGGCATCGATACTGTGGACAGTTTTATTTATCTGGGCTCTAATATTAATAATGAAGGCAGCTGCGTCTCAGAAATAAAACGACGTATAGCCATGGCTAAAGATGCTATGACACGCCTCCAGGCCATCTGGAAAAATCGTGGTATAAGTTATAAAACCAAAGCCCGATTGGTCAGAGCAGAGCACTAGTTTTCCCGATTTTCTTGTATGGAGTTGAGACGTGGACAATCCGAGCAAGAGAAAGACAGAGGATAGACGCATACGAAATGTGGTGCTGGAGGCGGATGCTCCGAATACCATGGACAGCCAAACGCACAAATGTGTCTGTCCTTTGCCAACTCGACATAAAGACCCGATTGTCTACAGTTTGCTTACAGCGTATTTTGACCTACTTCGGCCACATAATGCGAAAGGGAGAAAGCAACCTTAGCAACCTTGAAAAGCTGGTCATTGTTGGCAATACCGAGGGAAAGAGAGCACGAGGCCGGTCGCCAACACGATGGTCTGACCAAGTAAAAGAAGCTACGTCCTCAAGCAAACTTCAGCAGGTGGTGATGGCAACGTTGGACCGGAGTCGATGGAGGCAGATTGTCCGTTTAAAGGGGTCCAGTGACCACGATCCTCAGTAATGAGGGACCGAGTGAAGAAGAAGTAAAAATATTTGATTTGATTTGAACTGCGAGGTACTCGCGTAACACACTTACAGTAGCAATGGCTTTCATTTTGACAGTTGAACAACATTCATTGCGTTATTTGCGTTGTTGAGCAGACACATTTTTCGAACATATGAAGCAATGGATTAGCAATATCCTTCAAAATCATTCAGTGTTGAGAGTGTGATAGCGTGTTACGAAACTAGGCTGTTACTCATAAAACATGATGCACACAATCTAATACAGAAGCTGCCAGCAAACAGTAGATCTTTCACCCCGAATAACCTTATCCAAATTCAATTTTCCAAAAAAATCCGTCGCTTCATATTATCCAGTCTCATGTTTACCGCTGAGTTGGCTCCATTTCCATGTAATTACATCAAACGTCCGTGGATAGGAACTGATCCCGATTGATCCCAGTTGTTAGCACCACATGAGCTCGAAAACGATATTTTGTTTGGATTGATTGATGGTAATTGGCGCTTGTGGACTTATCTAGCTCGAATGTTGTAGTGATTTGTGGCGTAATGATGTAGAAGGATGGAGTGCCATGTGTGGGTTTATATTTTCTAGAAATATTTTGAAAGGAAATAAAAATTAAATGTTCCCAAGAGCGACATTTTTTGAGTGTAACTTTATATTTGGTAAAAGAAAAAGGATGGAAAATAGTTAATTCAGCACAAATAAAACGCACATTATGGGAAATGTTATCCTCAATATCTGGTCCGTTGAAATAATGGGTTTAGTAATAACGTTAATATGACGGATAATTAAAAGCGGCCGCTGTTCGCATTCTATCAACTAAACCTATCGCAGTCGACTGCTGAATATAGGCCTTTCCCAAGCTGTGTCACAACACTCTGTCCTCCGGCTTCCGCATCCTGTCTGTCTGAGCCACCTTTTTAATGTCGTCGGTCTATCTAGCTGGGGGGCGTCCCGCATTACGCTTACAGTACGCGGTGTCCACTCCAGGACTCGTCTGCTCTACCAGCTATCGGTTCTTCGACAAACTTGGCCAGCCCATTGCCGCTTCAGCTTGCTTACTCTGCAAGCTATGTCGGTAACTCCGGTTCTTTTCCAGATAATTTCATTCCTGTTTTTATCCTTCAAAGAAAATCTGAGCATTTTGTCCTGTATCAGGATGTAATATTGTATCGTTAAAGAAATACATTGTTACATTGAGTACACTTAACCTGTCCATATAATCAAGTCACAATTTATTGTCATTCTTTGCAGTTGTATGAAATGGCAAATTGACGTACGGTATCAATTCGGTTTTCTGACTGTACTTAACTTCATAACGCAGTATTTGACGGCAAGGTTGGCACAGTGGTCAAGCGATTGACTGCTGCGCTGCGTGTCGCGGGTTCGTCCCGCACGGAAAAAATATTTGTATGATCTACAAGTGGTTGTTCCGGGTCTGGCTGTTTTTTTATGGGAATTTAGATGTTTGTTAACGCACCCACAATACAGGAGAAATTCCTAGTGTGAGGCAACACAGAAAAAAAACAAAAACAAATGAAATGTAACGGGCAATGTCTCTACAGAATTCAACTGGGGAATTAATAGCCGTTGCAACAACCCATTACGATATTGCTTTCTTCGTTCTTGCAACACTTGTCAGAAATTGCAATATTCTATTTTTTACATTTCTATATTCTGTTCAGAGGACTTGGGGTTCACAAGGGATATCAGTCTCTAAGGGATTTCAAAAGTTTTGAGTATGAATGTGGATACCTATACGATTAGGGGAAGACCAAAGAAACGATGGATGAGTGGACTCTGTAAAAGATGATATGGCTAGAAAGGGAGTAATTACCGACATTACAACTAATAAAGAAGTATGGAAGTATGAAGACATTTTTTACCGAATTGAGAAAAGGGCAGGAGATGGTTCTCCTGCCCTTTTCAAAAAAAAAAAAAAAAATTTTACAAAAATGTTAAGTTTGATATCCCATTATGGTTAATGGGATATCAAACTTAACATTTTTGTTCGCTTATGTATTGTAGAGGCTGTAACCTGACATGCTATCAGCATGCAACCTCCGCGAGTGTAAGTTGATGGCACGAATAGAAGTCAAACATTTAATTTATATTTAGAATAGGATAAAAATATGAGAGGCTCGGCTCCCTGCGCTGAAAAGCGGATGTCTTGAGATACAAATATTATAATGTAAAAAAAAACATTCATTTATCCAAATAATAACGCGATATAATACGACCAAGCGTTTTATTTATTACAGTACCGTTAGCTCGTGGAGAGCTGTTCCAACTAGCATTTTATTTAAAGTATACACACACGTGTTTATTCAAACATGATATTTATACGGCCCAAATTGACCGTCATTTTTGAAGCTTTTGATTATACAAATACGCTGTGTTTTTATTTATGCTGTTTGGAGTTAATTGGATGAATCCACCCTACAAAACCTTATATTCTGTGCAATGCTTTACAATGTTTTGTTTAACTTTACTCAATCCATACTAATAATAAAAATGTGAAAGTAACTCTGTCTGTCTGTGCGCTGTTACGTTTTTATGCCTAAACCGCTGAACCGATCAACATGAAATTTGGAAGTGATATAGCCTGGGATATGGAGAAGGACATAGGCTACTTTTTTACGCGATAACCGACATCCACGCGGGCGGAGCCACGGGCAAACGGGCGGAGTCGCGGGCAAAAGCTAGGTTTCTAACAATACTTTAAACAGTCATAACACTCTTAACATGGAAGACCAAAATAGAGAGAGAGATTGGTTTGTTTCATAATATTATTTATTGTTACTGCAGGTGTTTAACAAAAAAAGTTAGTCAAAATAAAAAAAGTAAGTACCTCTCTATCATACCTCTATGGTGTACCTACATTAATAAGAAAATAAATAAAAATAATGGAACACGAATAAACAGCTATTCTAAGTATTATTAAGTACTAGCTTTTACCCGCAACTTCGCCCGTGTGGATGTCGGAAATATTTTTTTTGTTATAGACTCATAACAAATAATAAACATGGTAAATATCCCGCTTGTGTTAATAATAATAATAAGGTATATCTTTATATTTAAATAAATATTTAATTCGGTTCATTAAATATTTATTTAAATATAAAGATAACTTGTGTGCCGTGTGGTGCCCGACGTAAAGAATAGCACCACCCCATTTCCTCTCGTGGGTGTCGTAAAATGCGACTAAGGGATTCACTAGAGAATGGGCAGCAGCGTTCTCTATGCATTTTTAACACCATACTGCGATCGCCAACCCGCCTGCCAAGCGTGGCGATTATGGCAACTCCCCCCCCTCCCAATTGGGGGAGACCTACCTATGTCCTGCAGTAGTCGTCTTTCGACTGAAATGATGATGATGATGAAAGATAACTGGTAATAAAACCGGGTGAAAATGCAACTAGATTTAATATAAAAAAAAAAAAAATTGGGAACCCCAAAATATTTATTCCTAGATTGATTGGTAGAAAATGCCTATGGCATTAAGTCCGCCTCTGTATATTTCTGTGCTTGAAGAATTAAATAAATAAATAATCCGTTCAGCTGTTTTTACGAGTTTGAGTAACAAACATCCAACACACAAACTTACATATTTATAATATTATTAGGATGTTTTCTTACAGAAGCCTTTCTTTTATACTATACCTAGTACGAGTGTCAAAGAAAGAAAGAAAGAAAAGAAAGGTGGTTGAGGATTCCGGGTGAAGCTCGCTTCCATCTTCAGCCTTATCATCACTTACCATCAGGTGAGATGAAGGCCAAGAGCTTCCCCGTTGGGTGTAAAAAAAAAAAAAAAGAAAGAAAAAGTATTTATTGTGACTCGCACAGGAAGCAAAGCACTCTTTTGACACCTGCACATTGTATAAGACCAAATTTGTTTTTATGGAGATTTACTGAACCCATTCTTCTAGTAACAAAGGTTTTTTTTTTATACACCACAGTTTTATGGTCTCCATTTCCTGTGGAATTCCCAGAGATTCATATTCTGCAGGACTACTGATTGAACAAAGCACTGAACGTTGGTCAATGTTTGACTAGTTCTCTGCAAGGCGTGCGAATCCCGCAAATTGTACGAGTAAATGCCTGGAGCGCATATTATAGTCTGTGTCAAAAGTATTTTATGACAGTGTAAATATACCCTTCACCCTAATTATGTAACACGCTATCAATCGCAATCTGAATGATTTGGAAGGATATTGATAATCCATCCATACTAATACTAATATACTAATATACTTATACTAATATACTATACTAATACTAATTCTAATACTAATATACTGTACTAATATACTAATACTAATATACTAATACTATATACTAATATACTAATTACTAATATTACTAATTACTAATAATATTATAAATGTGAAAGTAACTCTGTCTATCTATCTGTCTGTCTGTATGTTACGTTTTCACGCCTAAAACACTGAACTGATCGTCATGAAATTTGGCAGAGATATAGCCTGGGATATGGAGAAGGACATAGACTACTTTTTTACGCGATAACCGACATTTACGCGGGCGGAGCCGCGGGAAAAGCTAGTTGCTTCATATGTTCGAAAAATTTGTCTGATCAACAATTTAAATAACGCAAAGAATGTTGTTAAACTATCAAAATGAAACACATTGCTACTGTGTTGTGTACACACGGCTATATATCAAGCTATACATCCAGATTAAGCTGACCTCTCATTATACGGAAATCCTATACAATGCGAGATCACCTTATACTGGTAAAATTATAGCTTGTTGTGTAGCTGTGTGTACACAGGTAACCCGCTGAATGCGTGTGATCCCTGGGCCTAGCAAACTCCTATTGGCTTATTCTTAATTTTTGAAGTGAAAACTTCTTTAGCCGCGTCGAGCGATTTTTTGTAGGGGGAAAACTTATGGGTTCGCGTCACCGCAATGCGCGACATGCTCGTGATGTTGCGCCAGATTGTCAGTTATTCCAAGAGCCGCCTTAAAAACTGAATTCCTTTGTTACCGCTTTGTATCGGTTCATGCAATTAGTATTATTCATTAGATTATTTCTTCTTTTTTTTTTGTTTTTTTAGTGATGGGATGTATACTGTATGTATGCTATACTATACTATATATATGTATACTGCCATTTTTTTTTTTACTTTTATGACTTTCTCTATTCTCAGTAGAACCCCAGAGTCCAGATATGAGTCCGGTTCATGATTATGAGACTGTAAGCCACCCTTCTAACTAATTTGAGTAAGGTAAAATACAAATGACGCTTATATTTTCTACTAGCAGCTGCTCGCGTTTTCTGAAATAAAAATAGCCTAAGTTACTCCTTAAAACATCAGCTATCTGCTAGTGAAAGTTCCGTCAAAATTGGTCCAGCCGTTTTACAGATTAGTCGGAACAAACAGAAAGAAAGACAGACAAAAAAAAAATTGGTAATATTTACCGTATATACTTTAATATGCGTTTAGTAAATGGCTGTTATTTTGACATTACAAACAGATACTTCAACTTTATATATTTGTATAAACAAACATAATATAGATACTTAACTGTGTACAAGAATGTACAGCTTCAAGCACTTACACATTTCCCGTACCCCAACAACTTGTTGATAAGTGACAGACAAACACTTCTGTTTCGTCCCGAACCGGCGCTAAAATAATGCAAACATTGTCCACAAATATTGACATTCTCTTACATAAAATCCTCGTATGATGTCATTCAACTATGAAGATGAAGGGCGTACTGACGAGGATATAATATGGGTCCTTTTTGAGAAGTATTGCGATGGAATGTTGACATTGCCAAGAGGAAAATTATTAGGCCTAGTATACTGTAGATTTGATGACCATTTTCTATTTTGTTAAGTACCTGGTACTTGTTGAATGGCCTGCACTGTCCTCCCATACCTATTAACACTATAATTTGAAAACATTGTAAAAACCAATTATTTTTAAAAGAGTAACCGTGGAGTTACTTGCCGGTTCTTCTCCATAGGAAATGACCAATGAGGAATAAAAATCAATCTGCCTAGCCTTTTCCCAACTATGTTGGGGTCGGCTTCCAGTCTAACCGGATGCAGCTGAATACCAGTATTTTACATGGAGCGACTGCCTATCTGACCTCCACAACCCAGTAACTGGGTAACACGATACCCCTTGGTAAGACTGGCTGTCAGACTTTCGGGCTTCTGACGACCCGTAACGACTGTCAAAGATCCACGAATGACAGCCGGGACCAACAGTTTAACGTGCTTTCCGAGGCACGGAGGAGTCTCGGTATGTGAAGATGGTCACCCATCCACGGACCAACCCCGGCAAGCTTAGCTTAACCAGACGGATCGACCCGTTCGGCTGTTATTACTTAGCCACGAGCTCCTCCAATGAGGACTATGGCGCTTTAAATCGCCGCTAGAAGCGCTAGTGTAGAATGAGGGTTCTAGAAATGTCAAATGTGAAATTGTACGTTCACTGTTTGCGGGATTTTCTATCACAAATTGTTACTTATTATTCATAATTGTAAGATTGTGCCATTTTATCTAATCTAATTTTACGAAATTAGATCTTAGGATCTAATTTCGTAAAATTTGATCCTAAGTTGGAGGCACTTGGAGGAAGAATAATATTTTAACATTATAATGTAATAATGTAATGTTCATTTGATGTTTTTAAATGTATAAAATAAACATTTTATGAAGTACTTAAAAATATCCAAAACATATAAAAGTAGGTACTGACAGGACCTTATTCAACAGTGGCGCCAACTGGTGAGTACAAAAACGATAGCCCCTATTGTAACCGTCCACCTAGCTTTTGACGTTTCATAAGTGCCCATGTAGGTTTATGTAATTTTTTTTTGTTGCCTTTTTTTCTTGTTTACGAGTTGGATGCTGTGTAATTGAGTAAAGGCTAGACGGGTGATGATATTGTTAGTTACATCGTTTACTGCTGCAAATTTCTCTATCTAAAGATCAGAAGAATTTACGTGATAAGAATTGTTTTTATTTTTACGAATGCCAAAATTAACGAAACGAAAAAATAAATTACTTATATAAATAGGTAATTTATTTTTTCGCTTCGTTAATTACTGACACACTGACTTTATAAAAAGTCAGTGTTCTTTTTTTGATGTATTAATTTGCATCTATTAATTCAAATTATTATTTAATTAAAATACGTACCAAGGTATAAAATACAACTCTAATAAATTGAAACACTAACAAATTAAAAATATTGACAGTTTGCTTCTATTAACAATGTTTAATTGCTATTGACTTGCCATCAAGAAACGATAAATGGTACACTCACTTTTTGTTGTTACCAGTAGAAATGTAGAAAAAAAAATGTGCATCTACTACTTACTAGAATATCTAAGAGTACCTACCGTTCTTCATAAGTTCGTGTATGTAGTATTGAGATTAACTTGTATTTCTCATGATAAGTGAGTTTAGTTTTTTTATAATGGAGTTTATTTGTATTTTATCCATCCAAAAGTTTTTTTTATTTTTAGAGAACCGTCTATAAAAGATTGATTTTAGCGATAAGACCCCCCATTGTGTCACCCTATGTAACATTTCTACATTTACATCTGTAATTTTCATGGTGTACCTACATAATAAAGAGTATTCTATCTATCTATCTATTGTATTACTTTTGAGGAATAAATGTCTTAAACCGTAAAATGCTGGGAGTCGTTTATTCTCTGCGCCTGATTATTTGCTAAATATTGCTTAAGCCTTAGTCCTTAGTCTACTGTTATGGAACATTCAGGCCCGTTCCATCCATATTTCTGAACACTTCGTACGTGATCCTGACACTCATAAAATATGAGTTTACTACTCAAAACAATTACTGCGTTACAAAACCACTAACATTCCTCCACAAATAGAAACAAAAACCAGCTTCAACATACATTTTTTCTTCAACGCATCTCAAACATTTTTTTATGACATTACAAAAATAAACATATACGACCACAATCTGAACACAATAATGAAAACATTCAACCATACAGCCATAAGAATTTCACTGACGTAGCCACAATACAGGCGTTCTTGGGCGAATATATTTTTATTTAGTCCTGTCCCCTCTGCGACGGTCGGGGTTGCAATAAAAATATTATATACCTAAGTGCTCTGCGGTCGATGTGTGGTGCAAGGTTTGAAGCGAGTAGCGTATTAAGTTGGAGTAAGTGAATTTGTGGTTTTTGGATTATTCAAACGTTTGAATTCAGTGTGTGTAATTGATGCATAATCAGCTTATAATTTCCTCCTCTCAGTGAGAGGGAGTGGGCCATATTCCACCACGCGGGCCCAGTGCGAGTTGGTAGATGTCACATGTCTTAAAATGTTTGGTTTTAGGACGTGTGTGATGAAATAATTTACAATAAAGCGTCTGTCTGGATTCGAACCTAGAACTCGTAAGTCGCGGCCGTTACCACTGGGCCGCCACTGCTAGATGGTAGTAGGCTCGCCCCTTATTACATGGGACTTAAACATATCAGGCGAAATGTGGGTGTACTTTAGGTAAGTACTTACACCTCTGCCTATCCCTTCCGGGATTACAGGAGTTATCACCGAAGATATATTATGTGATGTGTAAGTGAATGAGAGTTAGTGATTGCTGTGTGTATAGTGGAGTGAAAATAATAATATAGATGCAACAACGATATAAATAATCAACTTTGACCACTTTTCACCATCAGTCAAAGAACAAGCTTGATAAAAGTACTCAACATCGCTCGTGTTAGTCTCAGGCAACATATTTTTTTTTATCGCAATAGGGGGGAGTTCTTGGCCCACCTGATGGTAAGTGCTGATAACGCCGAAAGTAAAAGCGAGCTTCACCCGAAATCCTCAACCACAGAGAACTGGCTATCTTACCTCTAATGATAAATGGAAGTTATTTCTGTAAGTAGGTTTTTACAAACACTTTTACACATCAATCATAATTTAAAACTAGAATGAGGTCGGCGTTTCGTATCTGACTACTTTGAGAAGAAAGGCCGAAACAAACACAGAGGTCACAGTCTCTTTTAAAGTCCAGACATAATCTTGGTTAAATCATGTGAAGATCATGTAGATTGGTGTCTGAAATGGTCTTTTGAAGAAAGAACCATACAGATTCAGTGGACTTGTCCAGTCAGTGGACGCATTTGTCAGTAATCGTGCAGCTCAACTCAGAAAATAATGAGCTCAATGATTCGACGAACAATACCAAAAAAAGGACATTTGGGCAGGCCCTATAAATTACTCAAACTGCCATACCATGATTAGAAAAAATAAAAAAATGATAAGAAAAAATAAAACAATGACCCACATAGTCTTTATATTCACAATAATTAAAATAATAACATTATACACAAGTAAATATTCATGTCAATATTAACGATCACAAAACTGCCTAAAATCTCTAACTGCCGAAACAATAAATGCGACTAATATTGTTGTTATGGCGACAAATAGATAAGATGGTGGCAGCTAGCCAGGCGGACTTAGAACAAAACAAACCGAGCAGATATTTTTTTCCCGACTGGGAATAGGACCCGGGACGTCTGGGTCTGAGACAAGAGGTCTTAACCACTAGATCACAGAGGCGGTCAAAAAACACTGGAATCAATAAACTCATTCATGCATCCCTAGTCTGCATTTCGTACTACTTCGCTATGATCTCATAACTTGCACCGCTATGAATGAAACATAGTCGGTGTACTCATCCTTTATGCCAGGTACGAGTTTGTAGTTGGTGGTTTTCCTAGAGTTTCATTACGCTAAAGTCTATCCGACCCCTAATAAGATATACAACAATACGTAATATTATAATGACTAAACTGCAGTGTATTAAACGAGGATTAATTAGTTCGTGTATTATTTTGTTGCTGTTACCTTGTCTCTACTGTGGGATGGGAAATTAACAATGTTTTTAGTATTGAGTTGTGTTGTTTGGTCAAATGGTGCACTGGCTTAGTGCTTCTGTATGCTACTTTAATTAAGCTTTGGGATAAATGTGTGTGTGTTGTTGTGTGAATAAAGAGTATTCTATCTATCTATCTATCTATCTATAATAATTTTCTTATTAATTAACAAGGAAGTTATTTTACTAATTACTAGCTGCTCCCCGCGGCATCACCCGCGTGGCTTTTTCTATACATATAAAAAAAAAATGAAATGTCGGTTTGTAAAGAAACAATAAAAAAAAATATACCATAACGTGGCCATGGGCCAATACCATTTACGGCCTAAAGGGCCAATACATTTTTTTTTTCTTTTTAGAAGTTTTTGTTTGTGTCGGGGGTTTTTTAAATGTTTAATTTTGTTTAAAGTACCGTATATACTGTCATATGCATTTAGTAAAAAGTTGTTATTTTGGTATTACAAACAGACACTTCAATTTGATTTATTAAAAAAAAAAAAAATAGAAGTACCTACCAGAAAAAGCTATGGTCTAAATCATGTTTTAAGGAAACCTATTGTTTGCAAACAACTAAAAAGGCTTTCGACACAGCACGTGCATTTCGCAACTTTACGAAAATCTTGACGGCAAAATTTCTTCATACCTCAAAAATAATAACAAATAGCATAATATTTTCCTTAACAAAATGAAGACTTACAATTTGCGCGACACACGGAATAATAAATAACACGTGTAAGCATTGTAGGGATTAAAATAACCCCTTTTGTAAGGGGCGACCGTAGGGGTTAGAGTTTATGCCACATTTTATAGTATCCCAGATCCTAAGGGAGCCGGCAGGTTGCTTGCCTGAATTCTTTGTGCAGGTACTTTGTATTGATTTGAATGTAGTTTCTCGTTGGGGAGTAAGCAAGGATTTTAGACAGTCGAATTGGTTGGAAGAGGGATGCCTGCGAACTTAAGGATACTTTAAATACAGTAAAGATGGACAGACAGATATAATAATACTCTTTAGGTATTATGTACACCATACAAATTACAAATACAATTGAAAAAATGTTGGGTGACACAATAGGCGATCTCAAGTAACCTTAGTTACTGCTTATAACTTCAGCTATCTGGTAGTGAAAGTCCCGTCAAAATGGGTCCAGCCGTTTCGGAGATTAGCCGGACCAAACAGACAGAGAAAGAAAATAATGTTTTAAGTACCGTATAGACTTACATATGCATTTTGTAAAAAGCTGTTATTTTGACATTGTAAACAGACACTTTAATTTCATTTATTTGTATTGTTTAAATTGGATTTAACCCTAACGAAGCATACAAAACAAGCATGATAGAAAAATGTAAGGTACCGAAAATGACTAATGTATGGTGTAAGGGACGGCCCTCCGCAGAATGATAGGGTGAATGAAGTATATCATACTAAGATGACCGGTACATTAAATTATTTCAGGAACGTTATGGGAATCCAATAAACACACAATGTATCGTTATCATGGCAAAACGCACGTAGCGAACGGCAGGGCAGCGAGCCTTCGGCTGTTCTTCCCGCCACGGGGCGCGGTGAGTTCAATGAACTCTGTAGCTAGGCAGAAAGTGAACAGCTGATTTCACGCGTCTTTCGATAAAGTATTTCAATATCCATTGCTGTTTTTTTTTTAGCTGTTTTATTTACACACATGGAGTGCTACGTACAGATAATGTAATTTTACATTTAAATAAAGGAATAGTAACTGGAAATTTCTTTAAAAAAAGAATATTTTCTTGAGAAAATTTCCGGTAGAATATGATTCAAAATAAGGGACAGCTCTCCGCAAACTAACAGGGTGCATTCAACCCTGTTAGTTTGCGGAGAGCTGTCCCTTACACCTGTATAGTCATTTTACAGCCTGGGAAATTAATTGTTTATTCAAATCAGAATGTTATTCTTTGACAGTTGTATGAAATGACTATATCACGGTAAATTGACGTAGTATGTCAATAATAATAATAATAATAATGAATAAAATAATAATAATCACTAGATACCGACGGTCTATAAAGTTCTTACTTCCATTTTGAGAGTTAAAATTAACAAACATAGACGCCAACTCCATCAAGTCTGCCTCTCAAAATGGATGTAGGAATGGATCCCGCTGTACTAAGGAGCTAAGAGCAGCTCCTTAGTATATCGATAAGGCTAGCAAACAGGTTCATAGTTCCCGAAAGGATCTTTCGACATGTTGGATAGATTATAAGAAGGCCTATGACTCGGTGCCACATACATGGCTCATAAGGGTGCTGGAGTTGTATAAAGTAGATGCAACTTTGCGCACCTTCCTGATGTCGTGTATGGGGCAGTGGATGATGGTCCTTTGCTATCCAGGATGTTGACATATCCAGAGAAATAGCGAGCCGATAAAGATAGAGCGAGGTATATTTCAGGGTCATATGAACTATACCTCGCTAGTTTGAGTCCGTTGGCTCTGCCTAACCTATGCTAACCTCAATAAGAAATTAATTTCCCTAACTGTAACTATGTACATATTAAAAAAAAAAAAATCATTTGAAATTCGTTTATGACTCTATTTAAAAACCCATTTTCAGTAGACAAATAATCTAATTTTGTCACGGAAATGTTGCGTTTTTGTTGACACTGTAAGTTGGGACCGGACATAAGACGGAATACAGAAGAACGTGGACAAAGGGTAACCCAGTGCTTCGAAAAAGGGGATTAAGAGATTATGTAAAGGGTATGGGTAGCAGGGCCCTGTTTATGGCATATTAACATCATGAGTTGGTAGTGTGTAGTATGTAGTTCTGTTCCTAATCTCTTGGTAAAACAAGGTTATTAATTACTTATCTCGTGAGCTTATTTAGAAACTGAATGCTATACAGGCTGATTATTGTGAATTTTTCAACGATGTTTATTAAGCTTTTATGCTCACATACTGATAAAAAAAAAAAAAAAACTGTCTTCGTCGTAAATTTTTAGGGATCCGTACCTCAAAAGGAAAAAAAAAAAAACGGAACTTTTATAGGACCATTTGTGTGTCTGTCTGTCACAGCCGATTTGCTCCGAATCTACTGCATCGATTAAGTTGAAATTTTGTACACATATGACTTTCTTTGATCCAAACATGAACGAGTAATGTAAATATGAATTTTGAATATGGGGTTTAATTTTCGGGGAGAAATTAGTTAATTGAAAAAAGTTTTTGAAATTGTACCGTGTGACATATCCAATGAAAGGTCAAGAAGAATACAAAAGAAATGAAGAATATAATATGTGTAGTGTGGTATGAAGATTTCAATTATTTTTTTAAATAAGTTTTAAGCAATTCGTATTAAGGTTATTAAAGAAAAAAAAAAAAAATTAACCAGTCCCCCTCCTTATCTCCGAAACTGCTGTGCCTAGTGAATATGTTTTTCAACTAAAACAACGTTAAGCTTGTTCTTGGGATAAAATCTAGATGAAATTACAAATCGCCCCGCAAGCCTCTACACAACACCCCATTTTTTTTCTGGGTCTCTTACCGCCTCTTTAGGCCTGCAGCGCCCACAAGGGAGCGTTATTGCCCACTTTGGGAGAGGCTGGGATAAATTCATCCCAACTACGGAACCCTTCATTGTGCGTAGTCTGACATGCACATGACCAGTTTTTAGGGTTCTGTAGTCAACAAGGAACCCTTATAGTTTCGCCATATCCATCTGTCTGTCCGTCTGTCCACGGCTTAGCTCAGAGACTCTTAGTACCAGAAAGCTGTAATTGGTATAGCTGGAATGGGTATACATTTTAGTCACGCCGAAAAAGTGGTAAAATATAATTTTGAAATACACGTAAAGTGGGTATGATATTTTTTTTTCACGTCTATCCCATGGTGTGGGGTATCGTTGGATAGCCCGTTTAAAAATATTACGGTTTCGTACAAAGCATTTTTCGATTCAGAGATCTATTTGGGTAATATTAAGCTTTAATGTGGTAATTTTTGTTAGATTTAAGTGTGTCCCCCCACCAAGCTAAATGGTTGTATATGGATATGTGAAAAAATTTACAGTAATAGTATATATAACGAAGTTATAAGGAAAACTATCACAGCTAAGTAGGCTTTACAAGTAACCGAGTAATAGTTGATCAACTTACATTCTGTTTGGGAGAATATTGCCGGTTTTTTATTTAACCTGGCTAAATAGTTTAACTGGGCATTAAACATTGAGTTTGATGTATGAGCGTCTGCTGTTTTGAGCCCTAAGATTATACGGGTATAATATATGTATTTACTTTCATACATAATTTATTGATGGTCTAGTCGTAAATTCTAGCATACATTTTGTTAAAAATGTTTTGTAAACATACTTTTGATTTATGGGTGATATTTAAATGAATTTAAAATCTGCTTTAGTTTATCTGTTAAATAATGGGCTTGTGATTTTACTAAAACGAATGAAGTTAATTTCTAACCTTTACGATTGTCTTTTGCCTTACATTATAATAATAATGATCTTTAGGTCATCAGTTGCAGGATGGTTATATTTATTATAATCAGAGGTTCGTTAAATATTATATTATTATGTGTTACGCTCAAAGATCGAAAACTCTCATTGAGCGAAAAAACAGCTCACAACGCGGTGTGGTCACTGTAAAACATCCACATCGCGAAATTCGTGTTGTCAGTTGTTTCTGGGTATGTGAAAAAAATCACGGCAGTAGGTTATACATATAACGAAGTTAAAAGGACAGCTAAGTAGGCTTTACAAGTTACCGAGTAATAGTCGAGCAACTTAAATTTGCAGTTGTAATGTATAGGATAACATGTGTTTTAACTACAATGTTAAGTTTGTTCTTGGGATACATTCGTCCCAACTACGGAACCCTTTATTGTGCGTGGTCTGACATGCACTTGGCCGGTTTTTTTTACAAATGGCTATAGGTAGCGTATACAATTTTACTGTGTGTTTAGTATTCCACAAATGTACTCGTATACCACAACCAAAGCAAAGCTCTTTCATAAAACCCCTCTGACTAACGCGCAAAAGTCAGTCAGATTCCTAGAATAGAAGTGACGTTTTCTATCCGCTTATAAATTCTCAAGTAAAATAACATTTACGTACGCAAGTCTAGACTTCACAGTACCTGAACCTACATAATATAAGCGAAGTGAACGAGACAGATTTTCTGGGAGAAATGTAGCGTGTGCAGAGATACGACGCGTGCTATCTAAATAATTCTCGTGTCGTGTCTTATCTTATCATGTTTTAGGAGCCATGTTCAGTGGGACCTTACCTCTGTCTAGTACGATGTTATACCCTAATCAGAATACGGTTAAACCCTTTATTCTAAGGAGTAAGAATATTTTTCCATCTTTTTCGTCAGGTTTAAGTCACATGAACAAAATATTTATTGAATGAATGAATGAATGAATGAATGATATCTTTATTTGCTAGAATATAGGATGCACATAAGATGTTATGCAGTTTGTTTGTTACACTATATTCAACCTTACGGTTGTGCAAATGTTAAGTCAAAATAAAATAATAAGGAGCATTGACATTTTACATTTAGAATTTTCATGCAATTTTAAACTTGATTAACAATGGTGCCGATTCTCTTGTACACCGAACTAAACTAACTAAACTATCACTAAAATTCCTTACTTTTGGCTATGAGAATCTTAAAGCTATTCTGCAAACAAAATTCTCTAAATTTAAAAATAAGTTTGACACAACTAAATCGAATTAATCGAATTTGACAATCGTGACTCCACGTGGTATTTTTTTTTTTTTGGCTTCGCAACGTTGTACTTGTTTGCCTATGATTTATTTTAGAGCCGGAGGCGCACATGGGGGGCAGCCGCGACGTGTTTTTTATGGAATTTTTCACTTTTTGTGTGGAAAATAAAAAAAAAGATTACCTACATGTAGCGTAATAGTGGTTTAAGGGTTTCTAAAAGGGGGTCGAAATTTTCATTATTTTTGCGATAGGACGCACCATTTTGGAGATATAAGCAAAAGAAAAGAAAAAAATATATAGGGATAAACACGAAATATTTTAAGTGATACACCAGTGTTATGTTTACACAAGTGGTAAAGAAGCCATGGAAATGATTTTCTTTTTTATTCCGAGAATATTATTAAAAAAATTAAATAATTTAAAATTACTTGATATGATGATTAATTATCAAAATTCACCGCGCTCGTGCCGCCACCCCACCGCACCGTTCGGCGTCACCGCGTCGAGGCGGGTCATTCATAGAATATGTAAATAAAGGATTTTTTCGCTTTTTTACGACATAAAGATGTTTCTCTTAAAATATTTCGTATGAATAGATACACCTTATATACAGTACTGGTTTTGCACCAGAAGTCGAGGTGATTGGTGTGAATTTTAGTTCATGAAAACTAATTTTATTCCACACCTTTTTAATCGCGATTAAAAATAGTCAGATTTAGTTAGAAAATCTAAATTTTAGTTTAAAAACGTCAAATTCAGAATAGCAAAATTGCCATTTTCACTAAACTTAAAAACTCAGTACTATCTTAGAGCTGTCAAACTAAAATATAGTTAAGTTGTGTCACTTTAGTCAATTTCAGAATAGGAAATGGTCGTTTGACAGGAATAAACTAAATTTTGGTGATTTTTAGTCTAGTTTAGAGAATTTTGTGACAAGAGAATCGGCACCAATAGCTTAGTAAGTCATTTAAATCATTTGGGTCACTTAGTTAATTAGTTATACATCGAGTCTACATACATACAAGACCCAGTCGCTTCCTAACAATTTATAACTGCAATACTGATACTGATATTTTAAATTGATTTAAGTTAATTCTATAATAGTTCAAAATAAATTCATAGCATTTAAAATTATAGATGTTTAAATACATTCATAGTATATAATTTAAAAATAATTAATTTAGCTATTGATTTAAATGTAATTTTATTTTACTTATTACTCGCAATTAATAAACCAGTTACCATTTTAATAAATACTGTTCTTGTTTTCTGCCTGCAACTCCGTCCCCGGGAAATTTCATGCTGGATCCGTTCGTGTGAATTTATAGAAATTTGGAAAATCCAAAGGTGTACGCCTCATATCGCACGATTAATTTATAAAAATAATAATACTTAGTAAGTAGTTTAGTCAGTTACATAGTCGACCACACACGCCTATTTGTCGTCGTTATAGGTAATAAAAAAAACATTGAATTAGACTGATTTTCAATAGGCCTTAATTTATGAGGATACTGAAGCGTATGAAAAACATAAATGGACTCGATACGTTAAGTTTTTCGGGCGTTATCGTGACCACATACATGGATTCATACATACAGACAAACCGACGGCCACGGAAAAGAATATTTAACTATACCCGAAGTCTCTAATTCAGATAATTTATGTAAACAAAGTAATGTCAAGAAATGTCACTGTCAAAATGACAGGACAGTGGTGCAAAACATTTTATCATTTAATGTTTTCGTAAATAATCATCGATAAAATTAAAGTGAATTAATTATAAGAACTATGCAAACAAAATACCGTTGTCAAACAATGTTTTGTGTAGTGTGTCGGAGACACGGTATATGATCGTTATAATCAGCCTTTTTAAGCCCAGTGCTAGACGTAGGCCTCCCGAAATCGATTTCCAATCGAAACAGTTTACAGCCGCTTTCATCCAAATTGTGGCTATATATGTTACTTACAATATGAATCTATGTATGAGAGTTGTAATATTAATATTGTTGAATATGTACAAAATTTAAAAATGTTTGGGTCTCCTGCATTGTTACCAGTATCATAAAATATTTTATACCATAAAATCTCCTTTTATTAATAACTTTGTTTAAAACCGAAAATTTATTAAAATAATTACGGTACTATTATTTTTTAATTATTATTTCTTAAAATCAGTTCTTAAAAGAAAATGGAACCTCTTTTTTCGCAGTTTTATTAGAATTATCATTACGAAGATATTTTTTTGTTACGGCATCCCCTTTGTTACATAAATTATCTGAATTTGAGACTTTGGGTATAGCTTTTTTTATAATATATCAAATTTATAAAAAAATCTATTACATGGTTTCTTTACCACTCTTAAAATATTTCGTGTTTGAATAGATACAGCCTATATTATATATGATAGAAGCGATTAAGTCTCGAGAGTTGCTTGACCTTGACACGTTGGAAGTAAAGCACTACCTCAAACGCTCCACGTTATGAGGCGTGATCTTGGCGGAAATAATGCGGCGAAAAGAGCAACACGTCTTTATAGCATCAGGCCTCGGCCGGCACCACAGGCACTATCGGTACGGTACACAGGCGTTTACGCACACATACGTACGTATTATGTTTGGAAATAAGAATAAGCGATTTACAAAAAATCTATAGATTGGACAAAAAATTAAAACACTATTACGTTAATATGTTGCTTGAAGAATAATCTGACAAAAATTTAGAATGATTGCATGTGTGGTTTTTAATTAAAATATTTTTTTAGAGGTATCTTCGTGATTTTTTTCTAATCAAATTAGTTATATATCCTGAAGAATATCACACATATTTCTGATTTTGTTTACTGCAGTGTATCATATACTTTTAGGCATTATAAAACTTCCGTTTAGCTCCTGTAGCCCTCTTAACATAAAATATCGCATCGCATCGCTCGCCCGGGCTATTTCTTCGTTTTCGCTTAGCGTTATTTCTGACTTTTTTGCTCGGCTCCAAAGGGTCGTAGCGTGATGTTAAATAGCCGAGAATTGGGCTATCAAATCCAACTGACAGTTCCAGATAGGTTAATTTATTATATGAGTATAAGATAAAGACTGAATATTACAGACGTTGTGAACATGGGACACCCCAAAATTTCTCCTAAACATTTGGTACTACTCGCTTCCAATCCCATCCTAATTACCATATTCAAGTCTTTAATCCTCAGTAATCGACTACAGAATACCTAGCTACACAGACAATTTCTATTATTAATTTTAAATCTGTTCTCAATCGCCAACTAAGCTCCCACCGTTAACTAACATTTTTAGCGCACACAAATTCTCCCACATCCATTTCGTATGTTTGTTAACCAAATAGCAGATAAGCCTTTAATTCGCGTTTAATAACGGGAATTACTGGCTTATCGCTATAAACATAGTATCGACGAGCACGGAGTCGCGGTCGCATGGCACTGCGCAATTACGTCAACTGAGCTCCAAGGAATTTTTGGTAAATACTTAGATGTTGAGGTTTGCTGGAAAGTGTAGTCTGTCTTCAGTTAAAGGGTATGAAAAGAACCTTGAAGATAATGTTGCTGATTGGAAATCTGACATCAGGTCATCATCTGCCTAGCCTTATCCTGACTATGTTGGGGTAGACTTCCAGTCTAACCGGATGCAGCTGAATACCAGTACTTTACATAGAGCGACTGCCTTCAACAACCCAGTTACGGGTCATACCGTGTCAATACGACACCCCTTGCTAAGACCGGTTGTCAGACTTTCGGGCTTCTGACGACCCGTAACGACTGTCAAAGATCCGCGAATGACAGCCGGGACCAACGGCTTAAAATAATTCAGACAGACTTTCCAAACCCTTCAAAGCGCCTCATCCAGTACATTTAGATCCATAACAATAAGATTTATGTTTTTTACTCAGCTAGGTTCCACATGGTACGGCCTACCACAGCGCGTAATTACGAAATTTACAACAGGACTGGCGACTCAGCATAATTGTTCACATTCATGACTAAATGACGGCCGTGAACTGCCTGGCTTTGTACTGTTTAGAGCCCAAAATAGGATCGA
The DNA here is from genome assembly GCA_947523025.1 of Dryobota labecula. Taxonomy (NCBI): domain Eukaryota; kingdom Metazoa; phylum Arthropoda; class Insecta; order Lepidoptera; family Noctuidae; genus Dryobota; species Dryobota labecula. The sequence continues at coordinate 3,262,094 of OX383287.1, forward strand.
AAATGGTTTATGTAATGGCCGTACATATGTTTACGATTAGTAATGTTGGTTGGTTCGTGGACATTGAACTTTAGTAGTGTGTAAGGATTGTAGACAGGCAGTGCAGTGGTGGCCTAGTGGTAAATGCCACAATTTACGAGTTGTGGGTCGTACGTTCGAACCCTGACCGGCGCATTATTTTGTGTAGATTATTTCATCATCACTACTCTCAAAACGGTGAAGGAAAACATCCTGAGCAAACCGGCATGTCCTATAACTAAAAATTCGAAGATATATGACATCTACCAACCCGCACTGGGCCCGGGTAGTGGACTACGGCCCGTTCCCTCTATTCTCTCCCTATATTTATGAAGTTACAGTATTTGTTAAAACAAATAAAAATCTATTTGGTGAACTAAAATCAAAAAGATACGCATTTAAAATATCGAGTATACCACATAAAACTGCTCTTCTGGGCAAAAGTTTTTTTGGAATGGCATCTAAAATTTACAATAAAATACCTGTGGACATTTTAAACACCAAGGAACTCCCACTGTTCAAATATAAATTGCGTAATTTTTTAATTGACAAAGCTTACTACACGATCCAAGATTTTCTTAATAATTAGTAACTACTATAATCTGTCACCATACACCTTATTCTTATTTTGTAAGATTTGCTTTAATGTGATGAACGATGAAATTTTTGATATGTTGCATGTTCACATAATTTATTATTGTATGCCTATTAGGCAGGACATAATGGATCTGTAATTTACCTAAAGTCTGTCTGTATAACCTATGCCCACAATAAAATGATTTGATTTGATTTTGATTTGATTCGAGAGGAGGCCTGAATCCCAGCAGTGGGAAAATTATAGGCCGATTATGCTAAAGATTACTAGCAGGTGGTGTTCTGTAAGTTTTGTCTACCCTCGTGAGGGGTAGGTAAGCCGTGAGTTTATGTATGTTTAATATAATATGACGATTATGTTCTTTAAAGAGGTTCTGAGGGGTATAAAGAATTTCGTCAAATATGTTTAAGTCCCATGTAATAGGGGCGAGCCTATTGCCCATAATTCGGGCAAAAATCTAGTAGGGGAATACCCGCATTTTTTAAAGAACGTTCGAATTTTAATCTCAATTTCAATCGTACAAAGCTGTTATTTTTACATTACAAATAGACACTTCAATTTCTTATTCTTTTTTAAGGTTCCGTACCTCAAAAGGAAAAAACGGAACCCTTATAGGATCACTCGTGTGTCTGTCTGTCTGACTGTCTGTCTGTCTGTCCGTCTGTCACAGCCAATTTGCTCCGAATGTAATGGACCGATTAAGTTGAAATTTGGTATACATATCAATTTGAGTGACCCAAACACGGACGTGAACCGTAAATAAATGGATTTAGAATATTGATCTCAGGTTTGGGGGGCAAACAAGAAAAATAATAATAATAAAGAGATTTGCAAACTGTACCGTGTGACATATCAAATAAAAGGGCTTACTATGAGGGTTTCAAATGTATTTGTTGTATAATTTTAAAATAAATTGTTTTAAAGTTATAAGTGAAAATAGACAAAAATTGACCATTCCCCCCTTATCTCCGAAACGACTGTACCTAAAATAAAAAATACAGAAAATAGTTCTATACTTATAGATTGCAGAAAAATCTATAAGAAGTCTATAGTCTTAAAATAACATGGTAAATCTCTCGATATTGTGCGTAAAAACTTACATTTGCAGTAGGAATGTATGGGAGATTATGTTTACCAACTACAATGTTAAGTTTGTTCTTAGGATAAATTCTTTCCAAGTACAGAACCCTTCATTGTGCGTAGTCCGACACGCTTTTTTTTACTGTTACAATACTCATTTGTGTGGATAACGTACTTGAAATTAACAATCGTATTGTTAGCTTAGCGTAGCTAAAGTTAAAATGTTACAGTCAAACTCCGAAATCGATATGAAGGTTAATTTGACCGTCGGAAAGGATAGAAAATTATTGCCCTGAATATGAAGTTAATTAGTTAAGTTACAAAGGGAGGATAATTTACTCCGTCAAGGTTGAAATGTAGGTAAATATTATACCAACTGAAGTTATGTTAGGAGGTAGTAGTGGTTCTTGTTTAGGTATGTATAATTTATAGGTTCTTGTCGTGGACTAAGTTTGAAGATTTTTGAAATTGTTTAGTGTTTAGTTTGTGATATTTGTTTAACTCTTTAGCATGTTGCATGTACTCTGTATTTTTTTTTTTTAATAGAAAAATGTACTTGCTGTGTAGCTGCTACTAAAACCTCCATTATGACAACAACTGAGGCTTTGTTATTAGGTCTTGAACTTACTAAAAACTCCTGACAAGACATCTTGATCGAAATATGGTAATTTACTAACTTCTTTTAGCTAAATTTCTAACTTGTCCATATAAATATTGAATTTACTTTACCTACTACAAATTAACCGTTCTAAAATAAAACTCAAAAAGTCACAATATTTGTAACATTCGAAAACACAGAAAAAATGTGACACTTGACCGAAATACTTCTTTCAACCAGCGTTAATGAGAGTTCGCTTTAACCAGTTAAGGGCACTACAGTTGTCATTATTTTAATGAACACCACCCCCCTTCCCTTCTCTACCTCCCTCGAACACCCTCTTATTACGGTAATGACAGTGTCAAATATTCATAGTGAACTAACAACTGTAGAAGAGAAATCGACTGGTTTTGGTTTGTAATTGTCCCCAGTTATTTTTACCGTTGATTTGATAATATAGGTGAAACAGCTGTATATCTTCCTTTGGAATTGTAGGAAAACAGGAGAGAAAACAATTTTATAATAATAATAAGTATTTATTCGCATCAAAAAAGACTATTTAATACATACTTAAGACTTAGATTTATAAAAGCATACTAGAAATTATTGTCGTAACTAGCACCCTTGCTAAGTTATCAGGATAACTTGTATTAAGGGAGTTCCAACCCTTGGTTCGCTTATTCTAAGGCATTACAAAAAGAAAATTGTAAAAGTATTTAGTGGTTTATGTCGTTGACTAACTATTAGAATCTAGAGGTAAGAAGTTACTGTTAATTGTTACTTACCGCCTGATTCTAAATCTCATCTAACAATGTTATGTTTTTGCGGAACATCCCTAATCTCTCTGCTGTTGGTAAATAATAAAAAAAAAGATCCATTCGTCTCAGTAATTTAATACTACCACGAAAGAAAAAAAAAAATACTGCCAAAAAACATTTTTAAACAAAGTACACAACGATCACCATAAAACCATACCCCATTTCTGAATTTCCAATGCAGTGCATAAATACAGAAGAGGCAATATATCTACCGGTCCTTTGTGAAGCGACAATAGCCCAAAGGCTTGTTGACAAACGATCGAGTGGTCGTAACTTCGATTCCTATCCTGGTCAACTATTGTGGGGAAGCCACTTCTAGTTAAAGTATGTCTAGCTGAGTTGGAAGCATTGCCGGGTGTATTATAAGCTGCTATCTCAGCCTAATCCTATTTTCGGGAAATTAATTTAGCTTCTTAATATTTTTGAAGTGAATACTTCTTTACGCGCGTTGAGCACTTTTTGGTGGGGGAAAAACTTACGGGTTCGGGATCGTCACCGAACGCTTTCCATGAGCTATAAGTATACTGTGTATATATGTGTACTTTTTGGTGAACAAAAATCATGGAACTCGCGTCATCGTCACCGAACGCTTTCCATGAGCTATAAGTATACTGTGTATATATGTGTACTATTTGGTGAACAAAAATCATGGAACTCGCGTCATCGTCACCGAACGCTTTAGTTACTTAGTTTTCACTTCTATCGGCAGACCCCAAATACTGCCCCACATGTTTTTTTTCATGTAGCTTCGGTCACATTAAGTTCTCATTATGTGTGATAGCATTTTTGACATTGCTTCTTTAAAAGTAAATATCTATCTCTTTTGTAGCATGATAATATTTTTGGTGATGTATTAGCATAATCAGCCTATAATATTCCCACTGCGGGGACAAAGGCTTCTCTGTGAGAGGGGGGACCTGGCCGTCCACCACGCGGGCCCAGTGCGGGTTGGTATATGTCACATGTCTTCGAATTTTTTGGTTCTAGGACTTCCTCACAATGTTTTCCTTCACCGTTTTGAGAGTAGCAGTGATGAAATAATTTACTGAAAGTAAAGCGCTTGTCAGGGTTCGAACCTACGACCTCCACTGCTCTAGCGATAGCTGTATCGATCCATTTCCAGGAAGTAAATAAAGTTCACAGAATGTGACGTTCATTTTTAATGTATCACAACGTGTAGGTCTGTGCAAAATAAATACAATACACACTATTGGAAATAGGTAGGTATTTATTTAAAAACTAACATTAACATTCTACAGACGGTACACTATCGAAGGTGTATTTGAAACTTCTAGGTAAACACTAGCAATATATTTGCATGAAATAAGCAAATAATATATTATTATCATACGTCCCAAACGACCTGTAGATGTGTCTCGGGTGATGTCTAGACGTTTCTCTAAATAACTGATCACGTGAAATGACCGCGATGTGAATATTTTAGTAGGTGTTTTAAAAAATTAGGTTTGGGCTGAAGGGTTTCGTATGAAAATTTATTTAAAGGGAAATTTGGAGGCTTACCTACCTAAAGTCATAGTACCAACCTAAGTGTTACCCGAAACATCAAATTCAAAATATTTTATTTCACATAAACCTACATGGGCAGTTATGAAACGTCAGAAGCTAGGTGCACGGTTCCAATTGGTCGTTTCCGATGGAGAAGAGCCGGTATAAAACCCCCCTTAGGTAGGCCTTTACTAGTTAGTTCCTTTATAAATAGAAGTTACTCGAGAAATACTGCCTTTAACTGCCTTCAAAACATTCTACACAATGTCATATCACATAGTTACCAAAGCTCTAAAAACGCACTTAGATAAAACTAACATTAGTTCTTATATGGTTATTGCACGGCAGTTGGCAGTCGGCCACAGCAGTGCAAATATCAGGACCCAGTGCGTATGACATGCTACCCTATTTAGGGACCCGTGGAATTATTTAAATGTGTTTTGCAGTTAGAGCGGTGACCATGATCTATTTAAAATCTAGGATAGAGGCGATGCAAACTATGAAAGTTAATGAAGAGAAGGGTATTTGGTACAAGACAATTCAGTCTGAACCACCAAGGATTCCTTGTTTTTTTTTTAATCCTCAACGGTGATAAGGCCGAAGATGGAAGTGAGCTTTGTCCGGAATCCTCAACCACAGAGGAACTGGGCTATCCGAAACACAATAATGCTGTTAAAATTGTTGTTATGGCAATAGACTTAGATAAGATGGTGGTAGCTAGCCAGGCGGATTTAGAAAAAACCCAGCCACCAACCAAACCGAGCAGAAAATTTTGCCCCTGCTGGGAATCGAATCCGGGAAATTTGGGTCTGAGACAGGCTTGGTAGAGATGAATAGACGATTGTTAGTTACAAGCATGCGTCTGCGACCCCGCACATTCCGTAGCATGCGTCTGCGACCCGTGCACATTCCGTTGAATGCGTTCGGGCATCTTATGAAGGAGGTTGATACACCAGACTGTGTGATTTGTAACATGAGGGAGGACACCTATCACGCTTTGGCGGAATCATCAAACTGCTGGGCAAAGGTCTCTTCCCATGAATTCCAGTTCTTTCGATCCAGGGCTAATGTGGACTGGACTAAATTAATTAAGTTAAGGTCTTAGTTATAACTGACTCTCTATTTATTTTGTAAAACTACGAGGCTGGCCAAATAACGATATAAAAAAATATATGGTTAGTAAATAAAATAAAAATAAAACTTTTAACGGTTAACATTCGGTGAAACAGCAAATTCCGGCAACAACGTGCCGTATGTTTCTAAAACAGTGTTGTCATTATTTGGATCGCAGAGTGTGATTACGCAAAAGTTACGCGTCCAAATTAGCTGGATTTGTTTGCGAATTGTTACATTACAGCAATGATTACATCGCATGTTGCACATGTGTGTGGAACGAGTGGAAGCGCGTCATTAGGAAATCAATGGGCCGTAAAGTTTAGTGAGACTGCATGTATTGGAATTGTTTGGTACACACGGCTACATTACCAAGCTATACATTTCTAATTTAAGCTGACCTGCCATTGTACGGAAATACTATAAAATGCGAGATCAGTTTATACTGGAAATGTATAGCTTGATATGAAGACGTGTGTACATATTCACAAAGATAAAATAAACATCGATGTTTTTACAAAATCTGTGAATCTTGCTTACTAATATTTCAATCGGCCTAATCAAATACTTAGATGGAAGTAGTGAACCTAACTTAGTATTTTTGTTAATATACTTGCAGAGAACAATATTCATACTTTTAAAGTCAGTATAAATTGATATAAAATTGAACTCTAATCGATTGCTTGAATAAAATTATGAACATATATTCAGGATGCCTGCATATTTAAAAACAGAAGAAAATAACCTCCCTACTTACTTTTGGTCCTGCATTTTCATTTCAACATGGCGAACCTATGTTCTATAACAGTAGCCGTGCCAAAATGGTTTACATTGTTCTGTGCTTATGTACGGAACTCTGCCAGATAGGTTTCAATTCACTGCTTTTGTGTCGCTTATGTCGAAATTCAACATTTTATTACGCGTATTGGTAAAAGTATTGTCGAGTTTGGAGTGTTGAAGATTTTTTTTAAAATATATGTAGATTGTGTGAGCTTTGTATTTTTGATGTGCAATAGGTATCTATTGGCGCGCCTTGGTAGTAAAACCGACTCGTATGCCGTGACGGCAAACGGCATGCCGTGATGCCTCCTCTACGCCACCGCTCTTGACTCCCTTGTGTGTGCGTGTTTATTTCTTTATTTTACTCTATAATTCGTTAAAGGTTTTTATTAATTATGAATTCTATTAATATGATGTATCACATCTGCCGGGCGTCCCTTGACGGCCAACTTTTTTTTGTAAGAAAACCACGCGTTTCCTTCGGCAGAAAATAAACTCACTTCAAATTATACCTGTCAGTATCACAGATTAGAAATTTTCTTGGAAGGGCTCTTCTCAAACTTCCGTTCCGTCTGTGACTATATAATCTTGTTGTAAAAATGTAAACGTAAAATATAATAAGCAGGTACTGTTAGACATATATTAAATACGAAACACGAGTAGATATTTGAGGAAAGAGATTACCCTGCCCAAACGGAACCGCTGTGCCAACAAAAACTAAATTAAAAAACAAAACAAAAAAACTTAATTAAATACTGTCAAATACCCAACACTTTTCGAATTTTTCGAATCATGAACTGAATCCATAGGGATTCAGTACATGATTCGAAAAATTTTAATACCCCGTGCATTGAAATTTTTCGAAGGTTATAAAAAAAAAAAAACTGTATTCGTTACATTTTGACCACGTAGGTATTGCACCTTTCTATGAAACAGCTGTTTTTTTTTATAACCGCGAAATATTTCTACGCTAGGGGTCTAGAATCATGTGCTACAGTTTGCACGTTAATATCCCTGCCACCATGTATTCAGTTCACATATAGCAAATGTAACAAGATGGCATAAAGTAGTGAATAATATTCGTCGCAAGCAATAATTCCCATAGTTCAAAGAGCATCTATTATCTTTGAGTCGTTTAGTCGTCGGCTGTAGTCGTGTCGTCGTCGGCTGTAGATGTGTCGCGGTCGGCTGTAGTCGTTACGTCGTCGGCTGTAGTCGTATCGTCGTCAGCTGTAGTCGTGTCGTCGTCGGCTGTGAGTCGTGCCTCGTCTCGTTCTTTTCACACACAAAATTAATGGTGGGGCTCACGCGAACGTTCTTTTTATGTAATATTTTTGGTGTAAGGCGTGGGTGGAAAGCGAATTTGTGAGTTTTTTCGTTATCATGGCTTATTCCAGAGTTTTGTGTGCATTTTTCAGAAAAAAAAGTGTTATGTCACTTTCTGTTAGTTCGGAAAAACTGAAAGTCAATGTCAGGTTTAACAATCTTAGCTTTTTGTTGTTTACTACTGCATACATTTTTCTATATCACATTTAACCTATTCTTATGTTATTGTTTCAGGTATGTACTGTTTATATTACCTACACTTGAACGACACCACATTAATTTGATAAAGTAAGTAAAAATGCATTAATTATGTATCTATTATTAAATCTATGTAAGTAGGTAGGTAATTAGTGCTACTCAGGTATGCAACAGCAATAGTTTACCGCTACATCGTGTGAATTGCACCATATTCTACAAGGAGTTGGAGGTTTTTATCATGGCGTAGATGGGCGTGTGCCATTCAGTGACTGTCACAGAAATATGTTTGTAAATTCACCCGTGTTTGAATTGATAATGCCACGATGTCAGGACTCTATACCATTAAATTTTAATTCATATATAATGACTTGTTTGGAAAAATCTTTGAAGGTTGATGGTGGTTTTATTGGCTGGTAATAGGGCTGTCTTTATAATGTGTATTTTTAAGGGATTGGAACGATTGTAACAGTTGGTTAGGTAAAGAAAGGAAATCGACTTGTTAGGCAAATTGAGCACAAACTTAAATTGTACGAATATTCAAATCACAATGTAATTTTTTGACAGTTGGAGAGGCCTTTAGGCTGATGATGAATGACATTTTTTACAGTTGTACGAAGTACTGAAAACTTACGAGTTGTAGATCGTAGGTTCGAACCCAGAAAGGCGTATTACTTTGTGTAAATTGTTTCATTACCACTTCTCTCAAAACGGTGAGGGAGCACATAGTGAGGAAACCGGTATGTCTTAGAACCAAAAATTTGAAGACATGTGACACCAACCCACACTGGGTCCGCGTGGTGGATTATGGCCCACTCCCTCTCACCGAGCGGAAGCCCAGCAGCGGGAATATTTTAGGCTGATTATGCGATCATGTACGAAGTAGCTGTATTACGGCAAATTGTTATTTGCAATAAAATCCCTGACTGTACTTAGTTCACCAATAAAGTAGGCTATACTGAAACTTTTGAAACTTTTAAGGACTGCTGAAAGCTCAACATTATTTTGTTCCACAATCAAGTAAAGTATGTAGTAATGTTACAACAAACAACAGCTACCGTGCAATAATGTAACGAATTTCGCTAATTTCGATTGTTTGCCAATCGAATAACGTAATCCGGCTCGCATTCATTTTTGGATTTCCCATTGCAATGCCGTTCAATAATTCACAATTCCGCACAAAATGGAACAATCTGTTTCTGAACTGTACACAGCAACGGAGCTAAAACCTTTATGTTTTAAAATTGAATGCATTCTATACAGATTCATGTCATTTTACATACCTTTTAAGTATTAACGTATTCCATACATTTATTATACCAAATGCCTTATATTTTCATAGTTCATTTTGCATTGACTACTGTATGTCCCATTCATTCATAACACCCCAGCTACACAGCAATGAATGCTGTCTATACGATGTCATTACAATGTAGCATGTTGTGTCGCGAACATGTTATTATTATTAGAATAATTTGAAAGTAATATTATGCGGATCAATGTTTTATTTTTGTGCTGCTTATATTAATGGACTAGCTGCTGCCCGAGCACTCGTGTGGCTTTTTCTAAATCAAAATCAAAATATTTTATTTCACATAAACCTACATGGGCACTTATGAAACGTCAGAAGCTAGGTGCACGGTTCCAATTAGTCGTTTCCTATGGAGAAGAGCCGGCAAGAAACTCCACGGTTACTCTTTAAAAAATAATTGGCTTTACAATATTATTAAATAACAGTGATAATAGGTATGGGAGGACAGTGAAGGCCTTTCAACAATTACCAAGTACTTAACAAAATAGAAAAGTGCCAACAAATCTACACTCTACTAGGCCTACAACGTTCTCACATTCACAAAATAGAAAACAATCTAAGTATATAAAATATTAATGACATGATTGCAATTACCACTACAGTAACATATCTGAATAAATATCATGTCCACAAAAGCCACTAAAATGAAAGTAGCCTAAGTTACTCCATAAAACATCAGCTATCTGCCAGTGAAATTCCCGAAAAATTTGAAATTCAAATTCGGTCCAGCCGTTTCTGAAATTAGCTGGAACAAACAAACAGACAGACAGACACACCGACAGACTTTCATATTTAGTAAAAAGCTGTTATTTTGACATTAGAAAGAAAGAAAGAAAGAAAAATTGTTTGTTCTGCACAAACAAAACGCACTTAACAAAAATAAACAACATTACAAACAGACGCTTCAATTTTATTTATTTGTATAGAATAGATTAGTAGATCATTAAGTACGCACAAAAGTATTATTTTGTTGATGTCTGATCTACTTGGCAAAAATATTGCTTCAGTTTTGAATGAATGAATGAATGAAATGCTCCGACCACAGCGTGGTTAAAACCAGACTCGATTACTCGAATGAACCCAAAGATTCGCACTAGCCCCTTGAGCCTCATGTTTGATGGGGCTACAGTAACCATTACATATCAAGGAGTAGACCGGAGGGCACGATAATGGTAGGGAAGACGTGCCCATAGGATATGGAAGGATTATTAGACCCTACCGGATATGCATCCTTAAGTAAGCAATGGAATATTGGAGAGACGGGTGATATTACTTGGCAAAAATATTGCTTCAGTTTTTTTTTTATTATTTGTTTTTTTATTTAACAGTTTATGTATAGTGGCCAGCTCATCAAGCTACACGAAACTGTCAAATTTCTCCAAACGATTTTAAACTTTAAAATATTGATGATTAAGTTCAAAATCGAACGAGAAAATTTGACAGTTTGTGGTAACTTGATGTGCCGGGCACACGGGTCATTTTTTGTTGGTGCTTGTAATTTGGGGGGGTGCCATAATCGCCACGCTTGGTAGGCGGGTTGGCGAACGTAGTATGGTGTTAAAAGTTCGTGGAGAACACTGCTTCCCATTCGCTAGTCCCTTAGTCGCCTTTTACGACACCCACGGGAGGAAATAGGGTGGTGCTATTCTTAATGTCCTGCACTACATGGTATATTAGATATATCCACCTACACAATTACACTAACCCAACTGTGTGGAACGAACAGTAACTTGCATATCAACGCATCACCCCGCTGGGACCAAAATCCACTAGAAAATTAATTTCACGGTCCAATATCGGCTAATTCGGTGTCTGCTGTAGCATATCTAGATGTATCTGATGATCCTCCTTTAGTACTGTAATTAGCGGTAATGATTTGGACAATGATGATTATTAGTACGGTTGCATATTGTTTTACGTTGTACAATATACGGTCAGATCCAAAAGTAATGATAAAAATGTAAACGAATGGATCAGAAAACATACTTGTGGATGCCTACTGTCATTTCCAAGTGTTATTTACAAATATTGAGTGTTTTTTTTATTAGATTATTTCAGTACTTTAATCAGAAAACTTAATTTTAAATCACCTTAAAGAAGTTTTTTATTTGACAATTCTGGTTAATTTACGTCGATGATTTTCCAATTAATATGTTCTTTTATTTTGGCGGTCTCTCCAGCTCTGAGGCCATAGCGCTTGATGGCACGCTTCTCCTGGTTTGCTTCGATTTTCGGTATCACGGTTCACTCGTGCAAAGCGATGGCGAAGTAGATCAGACTGTTAAGCACAGAATTAACACTGGGTGAATGAAATGGCGGCAGGTCACGGGAACAATATGCGACTCCCGCATTCAAACAATGGTTAGACCTGACCTCTTGTATGGATCAGAATGTTGGGCCGCAAAAGGGATACATGAAAGACAATTGCATGCAGCTGAAATGAGAATGCTAAGAGGGATGTGTAGTGTTACGCGAATGGACAAAGTAAGAAATGAGTATATAAGAGGAAACCTGAAAGTGAAACCGGTGACTGAAAAGTTGTATGGACATATGTTGTCACGGTATGGGAATTTGATGCGGAGAAATGGGGAAATGTCGTCAGGAAAGTTTTGAGTATGAATGTGGATATGGGATGGCCATAGGAGTAGGGGAAGACCAAAGAAACGATGGAGGACTATGTGAAATATGATACGGCTAGAAAGAGAGTGACTATCGACATTACAACTAATAGAAAAGTATGGAAGAAAAGACGTGTGGCGCCGAACCCAAATAAATTTGGATCAGGGCAAGAGAATGACAAAAATATTGTTATTCAAACAATAATTGTTGGAAAAAGTGGTGAGATATAAAGTTGAAACCTTCTAAATACAGATGAATGTGGTAAGAGATTCGTTAACGCAGCTACAAGCATAATGTTCAGCATAATACCATAAGGGGGCGGGCGGCCACGTAGGAGATGGCAGGATAAACTGGACAGATTTCGCCAAAACTGGAAGGAGGACGCGCGGGCTCGCAAAACGGTGGAAGGAGTGGAGGGAGGAATTTGTCCAGGAGCAAAAAAAAAAAAATCGGGGTGTGGCTGTGTTGTGGGCACAGCCGTGTATTTTACGTGAATACGTGTACGTCTGCAGATGTTCTGGCGCCGTCGTTGATCCGCTCGGACGCCTTCATTCTTTTACATTCCCGGCACCGCTTCACTCTGTCATATGGTATTTTATGGGTATCACTGGATTGCTCTTGAGGTGCCCTTTCTAGCCGTTTACGATATCTATATTTTGATTTGGCTTTTTGACGAGTATAACATTGCATTATTTATTTTTAAAAAATATTTTAACTTCATATATATTTACTATAACTATTACACATTAATGTTAAGTATACGCAATCAATAGATCTTGATGAGAACTGACAACTGAAACTCAAACGAACGTCGTAACTTCTCCGAGACAAAATTTATATTAAATATAAATTATGTGCCGCAGCAAAAATACCTCAAAATGGTGGCTCTTTCCCCTCCGCCGCGCGTGATGCGTCCCAGTCCTCACTCAACGTAACGAATTTTTTTATCCTTTAGCTATCGAGTGGTATACTTCAATTTATTTTGGATGTCAATGATAGATATGTAGCTGCAACACGAAATTCTATCCCCCAATTTTGTTATCACCAGTTTTCTGAATTGCCTCCTACTATAGAAGCAAATTTAAAGAAGTATTCATGTAAAAAAAAAAAGGAAAAGATCAATAGGGATCCTCTACAATATCGTGTTCTTTTGTCGGAGATCGATGCCAGGGGTTACACCGTATAGCATGAAATACCATTTGAAATAAACAAGACACATTTGCTTATTACTTCACGTTGTCCTTCGGGAAGCTTGACAGCTACCAAGGAGTGTTTGAGTATAATGTTATGTTGTACCATACACCTCAGCTCATAATTTTGCTGCGTCATTTCCCATGTTCCTCTGAACAACAATAACGTACACGTTCTACATTTTGTTAGTAAACATACGTACCTTAGTTCCTTATCGTCTGTCCTGGCTTGCGTTTGTTGGACCACTGTTTTGCCTGGTGATAAGCGATAAAATTATTTATTTGGGATCATCAACAAAGAATACACATCTATATCTATACAAAAAATAAAATTGAAGTGTCGGTTTGTAAAAAAACTTTTTTTTTTATTATATTTGTTTATCTGTCTGTCTGTCTGCCTGTTTGTTTCGGCTAATCTTCAAAACGGCTAGCCCAATTTTGACGAGACTTTCACTACTTTAATTTTCGACTAGCTGCTGCCTGCGGGTTCAACCGCGTCGATTAACAAAATAAAAAAATGTTACTTTACAAACAGACACTTCAATTTTATTTATTTTGATAGAAAAAGCCACGCGGATGAAGCCGCGGGCAGCAGAGCTAGTATACAACATAAATAATAATAATAATTAAAAAGATCGGTCAAGTGCGAGTCCAACCACGCACAATGAAAGGTTCCGTAGTTGGGATGAATTTATCCCAAGAACAAACTTAACATTGTAGTTGAAAATCAAGATTTTATTTTACTACTTTGTTGGCGTGATTAATATGTATACCCATACCAAATTACAGCTTTCTAGTACTAGGAGTCTCTGAGCTAAGCCACAGACAGACAGACGGACATGGCGAAACTATAAGGGTTCCTTGTAGTTACTACGGAACTCTAAAAAGGTTCTTTTACGTGTGCTCCTTCAGTTACAGGAGACCACAGTAAGCACAGATAACTAGGTGTAACAGGATAAAAATAAAGACAAACGATGAAATTTGAAAAACAAAAAAATATTATACATATGTCAAGATTGAACATTCATATTACAATTGGTTTAGTATGGTAATAATTATTTGACATTTGTTGACTATTGGAGGGAAGAAACATAGTAACATACTTAGTTATTTTGTGGTGGTTAAATTATATTATCGAAGATAGTCTAGCGTTGCCTTGCAGTATTACATTCTCTATGATAAATGATAAGTAGGTTTCTGTAAGTAGGTTTTACAGAAACTTTTACACGTCAATCATATTTTAAAAACGAGATGAGATTGGCTTTTTCTATCTCAGTACTGTGAGAAGAAAGGCCGAAACAAACTCAGAGGTAACCTTAGCCTTTTTTGAAAGTCCAGACATAATCTTGGTCAGATCATGTGAAGACCATGTTGATTTGTGTCTGAATTGGTCTTTTGAGGAAAGAACCACACAGATTGAGTGGACCTGTACAGTCAGTGCACGAATTTGTCAGTAATAATTCAGAACTTGCTCAGCGATTGATTCGTAAACTCCTGGGTTACAGCTATTAACACAGATTTGAGAAATGAGTTACACTCCATCTTTAATTATGTCCTGACGTTTGAACTACTGGTTTTGAAAGGGAAGTGCTTAACAGGACATGTTGCGGGGGAGTTTTCTTGTAAATAAAAATAAACACCAGGTGGAACGGCGGCCCCAGTCAGTAGTTATTTACTGGTTATATAAAAATAATAAGGTCGTTTATTTTACCATTCCCATAGCAAGTGACACACAGTGCCAACTAGTGCCATCTTATAACTATTACGCTCCTTTACTGTTGCGGAGCACGCAATGCAAAGTTAGTATTGCGTTTGTGAAAACAAATTCCTACATAAAACGCAATGTATTTTAATAACGTGTATAGTTTTGTGACCGCATAAAAGTTGGTTTTTGTTCAAACTGCGTTTCGTTTGAAGTTTTTCTGTTTTTGCGTTATGGCTGGTACGGAAATTACCAGACAGTATCAATATTTCACAAAAAAAAAAAAAAAAAAACACTTTAATTTTATTTATTTGTATAGAAAAAGCCACGCGGGCGCAGTCGCGGGCATCAGAGCTAGTCATCATCATCATCATCATCATTTCAGCCGAAAGACGTCCACTGCTGGACATAGGCCTCCCCCAAAAGGGCGGATTTGGCATAATCGCCACGCTTGGCGCTTGGCGCAGTATGGTGTAAAAATGCATAGAGAACGCTGCTGCCCATTCTCTAGTAAGTCCGTCAGTCGCCTTTTACGACACCCAAGGGAGGAAATGGGTATTCTTTACGTCCGGCACCATACGGAACTAGTATACAACATAAATCATAAAAATAAATAAAAAAAACCGGTCTAGTGCGTATCGGACCACGCACAATGAACGGTTCTATAGTTGGGATGAAGTTATCCCAAGAAAAAAAAAATACATTGTAATTGAATAACATGTTATCCCATACATTCCAACTGCAAATGTAAGTTAGTACGCACAATATTGGGAGATATACCATGTTATTTTAATAACATAGACTTATTATATGTTTCCCTGTAATCTGTAAGTAAAGAACTATTTTAAGTACTTTAAAAATAATAATAATAGGGTCAGTAGATTACGATCCCTCCCACGTCAATTTTCATCTATTTTATTAAATAACTTTAAAACTACATATTTTTAAATAAATAAATAAAAATATATACTTGAAACCCTTCACAGTAAGCCCTTTCTTTCATTTGATGTCACACGGCACAGTGTGAAGTGACCCCTATATTCAAAATTCATTTATTTGTGAGAAATTAATATGTGTACCTCAACTTAATCGCTTCATTCACGGGGGACACTGTACACCGTGGGTCCATTAGATTCGGAGCAAATTGGCTGTGACAGACAGACAGACACACGAGTGATCCTATAAGGGTTCCGTTTTTGTATTCAAACATACGGAATTCTAACAAACCAACAACCAATGGTCGATATTAGCCCTGGATCGCAAGAGCTGGAAATCTTGGGGAGAGGGCTTTGCCCAGCAGTGGGATGATGCAGGCAAGCAGTAACCAGTATGAATATAACGTATTTATTTTACACCTTGCCGGTGACTATCTCATATGCCTAGTGATCAAAACGGCCACCAGCTACGCTGAGCTGAAGATTGCAAGTGGGATTGCCGACTCTAGCTCAATTGGCAGTTCGAGCAAATTGTTGTTAGGCACATAGGTATTATGGGCTTGTGACTAAGTACTAGCAGCCGCACTGTTCGATCGATCACGTTAAGATACACTTCCCGTGGTTGGTCCGTGGATGGGTGACCATCTTTACATATCAAGACCTACCCGTGCCTCGGAAAGACGTTAAGCCGTTAGTCCCAGCTGTTATTCGTGGATCTTTGGTAGTCGACTGGTTACTGTACCTAGTTACTAGGTTGTGGAGGTCAGATAGGCAGTCGGTCCTTATAAAATACTGGTATTAAGTTTCATCCGGATAGACTGGAAGCCGACCCCAATATATAGTTGGGAAAAGGGCATAGGCAGGTGATGAGGTATGTATGTAGATAATAATATTGCTACCATCACTCATCACCATTATCATCTCGCTTGGTAACGAGATTGATAATCACAGAATGTTGTTAATGCAAGAAAAAATGTGAAAATTCCGGTTTTCAATCGCTTTTACGACCCCCACAAGAAAAGTCTCGATCTTTCTGCTCCATCTCAAAGATTAGAGCTCTCAACATAATTTTGTAGTACAGTTGTAACCCGGTACTAACAGCCATACCATATTCAAAGTACCATCCCAAATATTACAAGTACACATATTACGGCGTACTACGCAAATACGACGCGTACTTACGATTATGTAAATAAGTACGCCGCCTACAAACTAACTGGGCTGGGAGGAAGGATGTGCCGGCTTAGTTTAAATACGTCGAGTTCTCGTAAGAGTCAATAGGATTTCTTAATGTGTATGTTTTATGTAAGGAATGTTTATGAAGTGATCTTTATGGAGTTGGTTATTGAAAGTTATGGATTTTTCAATAACGAACAAACTAAACTCTATAAGATAAAGTAACAAAAAATGGAAAGAATTTCCGCTATCGTTATTAAAAATAAGCCTTCGAAGCTTTTTGTCAGTCGAAGCATACTATAGCGTAACAGAATTCTAAAGAGAAAAAATAAATGAAACATGCACTGTTTAATAATTATGTTTGGTTTTGTTCTGTTTGTTAAAGTTTAGTAGATGAGTAAAGTAAGTAGAGGGCAAAAGTTACAAAATTATTAACTAATCCACTAAGGATACGAATCGAATAAGACTACTGGTAAAATATTATGATTGAACCTATTCCCAATACCATGTAATGTACCCACATTTGCAAAATAAAATATCTTTATCTTTAAACTAGACAGTTTATTACTTTTATGAACATCGCAAGATAAAAGACAGGTTCTGCAGGTTTTCATTATTTTATCAGCGCCTTTCTACTGTCAAGGTTGAAAGATATTAAAATAGATTTTCTGGGAAAATTTTACCACCATTAAAATTTTCACTGCACTGCAGCACTGGGCACTGGTATGCAATTCCACGGAAGCCGATTTCTGTTCCTATTAATAAATCTACAGGGGCGCAGCCTTCATACAACCCGATTCCTATCGGCTTCCCTTCGGCACAACCACTCTTCTTAGTGTCTACTTTTGCTAAATAATATATAACACCTGTATGTGTAACTGTATATCACATCATATTAAAGATATTAAATACCAGTTTAATGCATCATAAGACTAAACACATTAAAAAAAATCCTAAATTTTCTTTTGCATTTTATTCGTAATAAAATCATATTTTGTAATTAAATTTTCAGAAATAAAACTATAATTGGTAATATTATCGTTCTATTTATGTTAAACATTGATAATTCTGTTTAGAGTAGTGATAGCGTCTCTTTGGGTATGTTAATTTGCCATAGATGGCGTTGAATTAAGAAAAGTAAAGGAATGACTTCATTTTGATGATACCAAAAGTTTATGAGAACCATAGCATTTTTTCTTCCGTTTCCTTCTAACGATAATTGTAGCTGCGCCACTGTAAACCTAACATTCAAAACCTTCCTCGTTAAAACCAGCAGCCAACACCCTCCTGTTTCTAATTCATCCCCCAATAACCCTTATTCAATCAAAGATAAGACAAACAAAACACAGCGCGAATCAACACCAAGGTAATCTCAATTGCAAATAGACTCAAAACTCGAGCAACTCTAACAAACAACCGTCAGTTCTATCAATAAATAAAACCGTCACCAATTATTGATACAACCCGATTTACCCCCTTTCAGCCCTAGCAGGGATGGCCAACCTTTTTGCCAATTTAACAAAAACAAAAATATGTTTTTGAACAAGCATTTTTTTACGAGTATATATGTATATCTATAGTCATCAAGTGCCATCGATATTTTTGAGAAAAATAAGGTAACATTAAAACATCATCATCTAGTTGAAGATGTCAACAGCTGAACATAGCCCTTCCCCAAAAGCATCACCCAGTCCTATGCGACTCGCATCGCACGATTCATATAATCTTCACCAGGTCATCGGTCTACCTTGTGGAGGGCCATTAATCGTATACACATTTAAAAAATAAAAAAATAAAAAATAAAAAGGTTTATTTTCTCCACCACATAATGAAAAATTAGTACAATGTGGATACTGGGTCCTGTACTAGGAACACCTATGTTATGATGGTTGTGTTACCTATGTGTTTGTATGTGTTATCATGAACGACTTGTAACACAAACGTGGAATTATACAATATAACATGAGACCACTGCCGTAATCCGCGAAGGGTTATATCAATGCCCAGAATTATCTTTCGCGTGTCAAAGGTTTGCCATCCCTATGTCTAGCGAAACGCCTTTAATACTGGGGATGAAACAAAGAGCTATTGTTAGAGAACACACTTTTCAACTTTATCTCGCACGAAGTGATAGCATTGTAGTTAGGGTGTCGGCGATATTGTTTGTGTCACACTTGATCGATGTTATGTTTGTTCGTCATTATTTTGAGCTTGCAGTAGTGAAATGGGATTGATCATTAGCGCTTTTGATAATCATTGTGATGGTAGTGGCATGAGGCAGACCGCATTTCATTGTTAGAACTTAGTAAAGTGCTGTTAAAACTGTTATTGTGTACTGCATCTATTTAAACAGCATTTTATCTACTTAGTTTGATATTTCGGAGCCTGGAACTTGGTGTCAGCTGTTATTGTTTTTCTTCTTTACAACCTTTGTTGTCAGTTATAAGTAGTTTTTCACCTTTTTAGGGTTGCGCATGTCCGAATGAAAAAACGGAACTCTTAAATGATCACTCGTGTGTCTGTCTGTCTGTCCGTCAATCACAGTCAATTTGCTCCATATTTAATGGACCGATTGAGTTGAAATTTGGTACACATATCAATTTCTGTGACCCAAATACGGACGTGTTACGTAAATAAATAAATTTGAAAATGGGGTCACTTTTGGGAGACAAATGAAAAAAAATAAAAAAAAGTTTTGCTCTGAGTACCGTGTGGCATATCAAATGAAAGGGATTGTTGTGAGGGTCACAAATACATATTTGTTTAAATTTTAAAATAAATTGTTTAAAGTTACTGAAGAAAATAGATGAAAATTTACAATTCTCCCACCTTATCTCAACAACTCTGTTATCTTACAATTTTGGCAAAAAAGTAACCTATACCTAAGAAGTATAATATGGTCTTACATTAAAAATAGTAAATCTCCTTATATTGTGAGTACAAACTTACATTTGCAGTTGGAATGTATGGGAGAACATGTTTTTCAACTACAATGTTAAGTTTGTTCTTGGGTTACATTCATCCCAACTACGGAACCCTTCATTAGAAGAAAAATAAATAAAAAAACCGGACAAGTCCGTGTCGGTCCGAAACGCACTTGGCCGGTTTTTTTTGTTGTATTCATTTTTAAGCACACTACCGCTGTAAGATCACGACAAAACGGGTCAAACAGTTTAAATACCAGAATACTGGTCACGTTACGTTAACAGCTGGATATTTGAAACCCTTTCCATAGTTCTACGAAAAGGTCTATTCCGGTTAAGCCGAAGGTTTCAAGAAACTATCTACTTGTAAAATATTAAGGACTTAAGACGTTAATCGTTTGATAAGGAAGGAGCTACTTTATGTCAGTAAGTTACTGTTAATCAGTTAATTGTTAACTTGCTAATGCCCAGGATTTTCGAGGGTACACTGATATGAAAGTCGGGTGTATTTATGTGTTTGTTAAGTTATGTCTAGAGATTATTATGCTGCTAGATATACTACGTCAGCCTCTTCCAAGCTTCTGATAAGGAATAAAACTCGAGTGTTATGGTCTTAAACTACTAAGCATATACACAAATATTTTTTTAATTGCTTTCAAAAAAGGAGAAGGTTCTCAGTTCGTCGGATTTTTTTTTTTAATATATGTTCCTTGATTACTGTAATACGGCTGGACCGATTTGGAAAATTCTATTTTGTTTGAAAGGGTATACTTTTTAGATTGTTCCATATAAAATTTATTAACTTTGCTTGGGTAGTTTTTAATTAGCTTCAATACTACTACTTAGTGAAAAGCTAAAAATAAAGTGGCAAAAAACGAAATTACAAAACTAAAGACACTTGCTTCCGAAATTAAAGTTGTTTCACTTTGTCGTGTTTTTTTTTTTTTGAAGTCGGTTCTCTTTTTGTAAAAAAACTTTTTATATATAGAAGTTAATTTAATGTAAAAAACATCCATATAATCAAGTCGTGATCGATTCTTGTAAAACTAAACAAACAATGCAAATGAGTAAACATTTGCATGATAGTTTATATTGAAAGTAAAATATATTTAAAAAAATATATAAAGTCACTTTGGTGCATTAGCCGTAACTTTATTAACTCTCATAGAAGAAATATTAGAGAGATAGGTACCTATCTATAACGTAAATCTACGATGTTTTTACAGCAAGGTTATATATTATTCTAATTTTATTACTTTTTAACTCTCATAGAAGAAAATTTAGAGAGGTGCATAACTATAATTCGTTTTAACGTAAATCTGCGATGCTTTCACAACAAGGTTATGAATTATTCAAATTTTATTAATCTTTTAAAATCTTAAAAGCTTGCAACAAATAAATTGTTGAACGACCAGCAAATAAGATATCTCTACATAAAGGTATGTAATGATATCTTATTTGCTGGTCGTGCCCTTGGTAGAACCAATTTTCATTACGCGTCTAATCAAGACACCGATTGCAATTCCTGCAGCGATCCGTTGGAACAAGCGGGTTGTTAAGACTTTTACTTATTGTAGTGCTGGGGACCGAACAATTTGTCGGTCGATCGGCTCCGACGGCCAAAGATTGCTTTTTTAAAGATACACTTCGGATGGCAAGTTGGATTGTCCGCATTCTTGGCAGGGTCAACGTTTATTTAGTTGCTGTGCAGGTTGGAAGCGTTTAAGATACGGATTCTTGTAAATAGTGGGGATAGCTTGGTAAAAAAGTCTTGATTTGGGACTGCTTTTCATTCTTTTGTGGCAACGGAATGTTAGCTGTTTTGGAAGTTGCGGATATTTATTTATGTGACTTGAATTTGAAGTGGAGCTACACAATATATGTTCTTTGAGAAAGATCTATTAATGTACATATATTGTATAATAATATACTGGTTTTAGAACCCAATGGCAAGAATATCGTCGCGTGCCAGACGAACAGACGTAATGACCATAATGCCTTAGAAGGCAGGTAGGTTGGTGTGGGATGCAACGTGAATCAACACCCTTGCATCATCCCATCTTCCTAGCACGGTGGGCTGTGCTGGGGCGACTGCTGCAGGTGTGGAAAACCTCAACGCTCGTCGCAAATACTCCAATCTTATTGTTACTTGATGTTTAAGCCGTTAGGGTTTGAAACACTAGGGCCATCGGGTCCGAGTGCTCACTTAGTTTTTCGAGACATCGCCAAGTGGTTGGTCGACTGCTAACGCAACCAGAAACGCTGGCCTATTTCTTTAAAGATTTTTTTTGAAAGTTAATAAAGGTAGTTGTATATATAACGAAGTTAAGGTTTATTCACAAAAAATACAGAAACACATTTATAATGTACATTACAATTCATTACAAGTTGCAAAATCTGTACAAAATGTTTATAACCCTGTCTCTTAAAAGTATTTTATATGTGAATATTACCGTACTATTTTAATTTTAGGTAGGTGGAGCTATAACCTTCTAGAAAGAAAAGTTGAAGAAAGGTAGGAAAGGGAGATGTTATATTTAACGACTAGCTGCTGCTCGCGGCTTCGCCCGCGTAACTTTTTCCAAAATGAAAGTAACCTAAGTTACTCCTTATACCATCAGCTAAATCCCGTCCAGCCGTTTCGGATATTAGCTGGAACAAACAGACAGACAGTTTTTTTTTAAATAAGTACTGTAAATACTTTCATGTACATTTAGTAAAAAGCTGTTATTTTGACATTATAAACAGCCACTTCAGTTTTATATACTTGTTAGATGATTTTATGCATTTCAACTGCATTTATCCAAATAATTAACTTATGCAATACTAATATAGAACCAAGTCTTATTCGAATGCATCGTTCCAATTCCTAAGTACATTTGAACATCCTTAGATTCAATAGGTACCTAAGTTCTGGTACTATTTGCAGCTCAATTCAGCTCGAGTATCTTCTATGTGCCTTTCAAACGTGTACCCACGCTTAAACTCGTCTATGTTTACGGTTGTAATGGATTGGTGGTAAAAGATAATTCTGACAGAATGTCCGGTGGGCTATAGCATTTTACAAATTAGACGATTATATCCAAGATAAGAATGCTTGGAAACATGCTGGTCCTGCTCCTTAAGATTTAGAGTCGAGACAAAATCAAACTGATTGCTAATGTAATTATGTAATTAATTAATTAATTATATTTTCTGTGATTACTTTAACTAATTATTTGTTCAAATTTTAGGAAAATCATCTACTTTTACAATATTTGTAAATATGTGAGCATCATTTGTATCTATCAAATAATTTAATTTGTCTGTCATTACTTCACTTTTCATTCTTTTTACCTATTGTAGTATAGTAATTTTGTTCTAGGTACGTCGTCTTCATATATAATTATAACTAGCTTTTGCCCGCGGCTCCGCCCACGTGGATGTCGGTTATCGCGTAAAAAAGTAGCCTATGTCCTACTCCATATCCCAGGTTATATCTCTGCCAAATTTCATGACGATCGGTTCAGCGGCTTAGGCGTGAAAACGTAACATACAGACAGACAGACAGAGTTACTTTAACATTTATAATATTAGTATGGATTATTAATTATTGTATACAAAATATTTTAAAAGAGGAAAAATGGAGTTTCTTGCCCATTCTTCTCCATACGTAACTACCTTTTGGAAGGGGCAACTAGAATAATTTTTGTTTTGTTATTTTCGACGTTTAAAAGTGCCCTTTATGTGCCTATTTGAAATAAATGATTTGTCTTTGACTTTGCTATTTAGTAACCCGCTTTTAACTTTGATGGTTAATTAGGGAATCGATTAGTTTATATCATCGTCATTAGTTGTATAGAGACTTTTCTTTCATCTTTTCTTTTTAATTATTTTTTTTTTCTTTGTTATCTTCTTGGTGACTGACGTCGCAAGCAAATAGCTTGAGAAACCTGGATCACAATAATCTGAAAAACAAAGTATGCAAGCGTGGTAATCATGCTCGCTTCTTTCGATAATTCCGAAAACAATTTTTAATAGGAAAGTGCTTCGATATTTAAACATATATAATGTGCTAACATATCTAAGAAAGAAAGAAAAAATATTTATTGGGACTCGAATGGAAGATCACGAACTAAACTAAACAGACATTTGTAAAAAATCAAACAATCTAAAAATAAAATAAAAATAAAACAGAAGGTTATGTACGAGACCAAAAGGCTCCTATCTCAGCATGATCTCTAATAATAAGTATTAGTACGGTAAACTATATATCTATAAAAAAACCCTATTATAATAAAATTAGATTTAGTTCAAAAGACTGATAAGCCACGTTTTGAAAAGCTTCCTCTCTCCTATTATTTATAACTTACACTATGACACATACACACACTCATAAAATCACTCGCATACTTCATACAAGTGCGTTCTTTTTTTTTTTTTTTTGCTTTTATTATATTTTGATGCATATTGCATACCAGTTATAATATTAAGTGGAAGAGCAGTCACCTAACACAAGCATGTCCTTGCTTAAAAGGTGATCTCCAACTCATGTGTGTAAAGCATTTATAGAATTGCAAAAGGTTTTTTTTTGTTGTAAATAATGAATAATATTAATAATTTTGAAATTTTTATATCTTATTATTAACATAAGCGGGATATTTACCATGTTTATTAATTGTTCTGAGTTCCCGATATTTTGGCGCTGTTGCAAGCACCATGATCACGGATAAACTGAAGTCACTGCGGGTGATGGGTGTTTATGAGCAGACAAAACGGTCTACCCTCTTTCTTGTTCGTTTTTTGCACTCAGTACCGCTACCACTGTCACTCGCAACTCGATTCTGTTCCCGACACACGAAACTCACTGTGTCCGCTCGCGAACTTTTTTCGGCACTTCTTCGGTTTTTACACAGCTGAACCACTGGATTCCAGGCTCTCGGACAGTTGAAACCCATCATCCCGGTTGAAACACCCACCCGCAGTGACTTCAGTTTATCCGTAATCATGGTGCTTGCAACAGCGCCGAAATATCGGAAACTCAGAACAATGAATAAACATGGTAAATATCCCGCTTATGTTAATAATAATATTAGTGACCATGACAGTTTAAAAACTTATATTTTGATATCTGCTGTAAATAATTTTTGTACACGTAATGTGATGTAAATTTTACATGGGTGTAATAATTATATAATTTTAAGTTACCACGTAAGTAGGAAATAAAGTATAGAGTATTAATAGATTTATACATAACTATAGTGTCCCACCCCTGCTTCACACGTTTTTGACGACTTGACAAAACAGTGAGATTTCTTTATTGTACGTTAGATTATTTTAATGTATTATACACACAAACTTTCCGGAATAAATTCTCTCAATGATGGCGAAAACTGTATTCAAATACCTTGCATAGTTTAGAAGAACAACGCGGTCACACAGACAGGCACGAAAAGCGACTTTAATTGATTAAATAACTAGCTTTTGCCCGCGTGGATGTCCGTTATCGCGTAAAAAAGTAGCCTATGTCCTTTTCCATATCCCAGGCTATATTTTCTTTCTTTCTTTCTAGATATTAGAGCATGACAGAACAGAACACACAGAACAAGACACAACTACAAAAGTTTGAGAATAAGATCCAAGATTCACTAATAACGTACGTGGTTTACCATTAAAACATTACAGTTGTATTTTCACAAGACTGTATTTTTAAAAAGTATACGCTTGCGCATCCGGAAAAATAATACGAGAACTCTTGAATGAAAACATGAGGTTTGTTCAAAAATATCATTCTTCTGTCTGTGTTTGTACTCACTGACTTTTATTTTGTTGTGTTTTTATGCTTATATTTTTTCTACATGATAATAAATCTGGGGTGCCCGTCATGTTATAAATAGAGTTGTAATAGACTTTATCATTTAGAGGAAAAAAATATTATTTACCAGCTTTTATGTTTGATGATTTACCAATGTAAACGATGTATACTCCATTTGAAATAACATTTAAAAAAACCTTTTTTATAGTCCGTTCAACCGATTTTGACTTCTATTCCGTAGCCATAAGGATGGCATCAAAAGCAAAAAAGTGGTTACAATACCAACTGTTCACTGCAGCTGCCATTTGTCATACCACCAACGTAATAGAAGACAAAATCGGTTGAAAGAACTGTAAAAAAGGTTTTTTTAATGTTATTTATAATGGATTAGGTAAACATAGTTTATTAAATGACTAATCTGATTTCAAATAGAGTATAGTTGTGTAGGTATAAGTTTATCCATTACAATTTACACAAGATTAGTCAGAATACAAATATGAGCAGAAAAAAATCATTGCATAAAAGATAACATCACGCCTTGTTTCCCCGAAAGTTTAGGCAGTATACACACATCCACATTTCGCCAGAAAAAAAAATCTTTGCATTATTCTAAAAAATAAAGAAACAAAACTATTTATACATAGTTTACCAAAATTTTTGTGTTACATGTAAGTATGTGACCTAAGTGTCAGACCTAACACCGCATGACTGACGACGGATTACCGTGATAGGTGGGCCTCGCGAGGGTATACTCGTATCCCAATTGATTTTTGGTAGAAGTTTATAATATAGTAGGTGTATTAGGAAGTATTTATTTATTTTATTATTTATGTACACAAAGTAAATAAAATATATAGAGATACGACATAATTATAATTTGAGTGCATAGGTACTGCTAATTTCTTAAGAAATTTCTTAGGAGAAATGAAAAAGAAATGTAGATAATAGTGTGTGAGAACAAGAAGACTATGAGGAAGGTGGTTTTATTTGTAGTGTATGAAATGTATGTATTACTTTATTAAACGTGAGCTTTGTTGTCAAATGTTTGTTTAGCATGCTTTAACGTCTGAATATTTCAACCGATTGTCGTAAAATTTTACACAGGAATTGTCTTCTAACCCATGTCCGCCATTTGCATTGCTTTTTGTCCCTAGGATTTAAAACGCTTCACACGGGCCCAGTCGATGATGCAGCTTATTAGACACCGCAAAATGGTCCTGCAGTGTTTAAGAAGTAGAATCTGCCTGGTGGCTTACACTTGCGTGTTTGATTTCGTTTTTTATCCACAGTTAGACCAAATAGTCGTCAATCAATGACATAAAAATACCCTAATAAAGAATCAAATAGTATCAGAAACGTTTACCGAAAAGAAATTCCGTCAAAAAAATGACACGCTTGTAATAAATGATATCGTGCGTGACTTTCTAAAAATGGTGATGGGTAACGCAACCTGTCGTAATACGAATGAGTAACTGACGTTGTTTTGTTAACGCATACTATTTTTTGTTTATTTATCGACCTATTTCTTATTTTTTTTTTTGTACCACTAAATCTGCTGAAGAATGGTGACGTTTCCGTACCAAATTACGGCAGCGGGTTATTCAAACCATGTATGTAGAAATGTGACTTTGTAAATACATAGAAGTCTAAAAAATTTAGAACATCCAAAAGTGCACGCCTCACATGCTTTTATTATACTGTAAAAAAATAGAGGAAGCACTAATTTAAAAGAGAAAAACAAAAATGAAAAATATTGTTACGAAATTTTTGCATGCCTTTAGCGCAAACCCGCGGAGGTATGCTCTATTTTTTTAATATATTTTAAATGGTTATGTATGAGTTCGATAACAACAAGCAACAGGGTTTGATCTAAGGATGAATGGAAACCTATTCAAAAGGATTTATTTCAAACCATAGCGTATACTTTTCTAAAACGTGAAAACTCACTAACGGATAGACCAACGGACGGCGGTGCATATAGTTTATTAATTACAATTTGTGTTGTATAAAAATACATTCACATTATAATTTCATATCTCTAATGTGAAAACGTCCCTTTTTGTATGGATTTAACTTAGGCTATATGGATCATTTTATGTCGGAAAATTGTCACATGGTGGGAGCATATCGAGAGTAGAGGCTTGCAATTAGCAATAGATTATGAAGTAAAAAGGATGTCGTGGTTAGTTCATTTACCTAGATATGCAAGGAAATATTTGATATGCAGTGCCAACGGCTAATATGTAGTCGTATTGCTGTCTTAATTATTTGACGGCGCAGCAATTTGCGCTGCCTCATTTTGTTACGAAGGTTCTGGTCTCACCGTCAATCACCGAAAAGGTCAGATAAGAGTGACACTGGCTGATTTTTTGGACAGTTTTTGTGGACAAAATATTAATTCAGATTTGTAACAGTTGCAATGGTAATTATGTCGTTTAGTTAAAATAGGTTTTTATTTCTCTTTTATATAATAGATTATTTTATATTTTGTGAATGTGAGAACGTTTTAAGCTTTATATGTAGACTGTAGATTTGTAGACCATTTTATATTTTTTAAAGTATATGGTACTTGTTGACAGGCCTACACTGTCCTCCCATACTTATTAACACTGTAATTTGAAAACATTGTAAAAGCTAATTATTTTTAAAAGAGTAACCGTGGAGTTTCTTGCTGACTCTCCTCCATAGAAAACGACCAATTGGAACCGTGCACCTAGCTTCTGACGTTTCATAAGTGCCCATGTAGGTTTATGTGAAACAAAATAGATTGATTTTGATTATTGTTACTCTAGCAGAGCGTCGTATCGATGGTTGCGTTGCGGCTGTCTTCTAATGACAGAGATGATGCCAGGGGAGCCGCTATCGTACCATGTCCACGACGAACTGCTACATATATTCCGGCACAATCCTGATGATATTGCAGCTGCTGAATCGCTAATACGATGACCACTCTGGTAGGCTAAACTGCGCCTATTTATTGACGGTACCAATAGGAAAACTATTTTAAGTCGCCCTCTGTTAGTTAAAAGGGTTGACTTTTCTAAAAGATAGGTATATTTTAGAAAAGTCAATCTTTTTAACTAAAAACCTAAAAAGTCCAGTACCTTTTTTGCATTAATAAAAGGCTAGGCAACAGTGAACAAAGGCGTATAAATAAAATACCTACTTACTACTAAAAGTTGCATCAATTTCCACATTAAAAATGCAATGAAATTTCAGCGTAGTCGATTGTCTTACGTAAGGCATGCATCTGCATGGCAAAGAGTCGGTATTCGAGTCGACAGAGAATTTAAAATATGTATAGTGAAAAATTGATGCCTCTTCCAGTCTGCGGAATGATAATGTACAACGCGTCTAGGAAATGCTGTAGTCATATCGAAAAATGCTTAGAATGTAAAAAGAAAATATGTGTTCCATTAGCTGTTTTTCTTTGTTTGATAGCTTTTTATATTAAAATGTTCGCGAGAAAGTATGCGCCTTAGGCTGCATTTTTCTGTCGATATGATAAAAAACACAACGACAATTTTTACACTGTATTTTCTTGAACTATTGCATTGGATTTCAGGATAAAATAACTTGCACTTTACGCTCTGTTTTGTGGGCAATGTTGACCTATCTGTCGCAAAACGCAAAAATGATAGAAGTGAAAAACAACATACTAGTGATGACTAGTATGTTGTTTTTCTCCTCTATCATATTTGCGTTACCTACAAACGACTTATACCAGTGTATTCCTGTTGTCTCCACCGCCCGTGTCCCCGTTCATGGTATGCATATTATATTTCACTTAAAATGGCGAAAAATAAAGCTTCCATTTTCTTTTAAATTCTGATTTTTTAATTATTATTTCTACAATCGGTAAGTACTTAAAAGAAAATTGAACCTTTAGTTTCGCCATTTTATGTGAATTACCATTAATGGGGACAGGGGCGGTGGGGACAGCCGGAATACACCCTTATACCTAATACCGGGAAAATCCGCATACAATATCCTCCATAACGCAATACTGTAAGCAATACACTCATACACACAATTCACCTCACGCCAAAAAAAAGTATTCAAACGCCCCATTTACGCCAAATGCTACCTCAGCGCAACGGCCGTCATTTTTCATCCGATTTCGTGCGAACACGATCGAACACGAACGTTAGGCAATATGTTCCGTATGTCATACAAATAAAACAAGTCGGGTGATAAACTACAGTCATTTTCGTTCGTGAAGAGGTGTACATTCGTCATGAAGCCTTAGCTCACTTTTCATCCGGATCCCTTATCGTGGAAGACTGTGTAAGTGACTCACGTAAGCTTCAGTAAATCTGTAGGTAAAGACGCGGGAACGAGTTGACGTTGAATTTGAATTAGGAATGGGGACTTGTTGACGTTGTGGTGTTTTATACTTATACCTAGGGGAATGGTTGTAGGTTATGTTAAATGAACAATTTTACCGTTTCTCCTTTGATAAAACTATTGCTATCACTGTTGACGATGAAGCAACGTCGAAATGAATGTGAACAATACGAATACATAGCCAAGTTTTTTATTTTAAGAAATATATAGGTTAGTAATGTTATTTTTATAGTCGCATGTTGTTTCTAATGGCCTGGGATAAACAGCTATTCAAAAGACAGCTTTAACAGAATAATCACCGAGAACCCCATCAAAACTCTGTCTAGACTACTATTTCTAAATTATTATAACAAATAAGCACCGACCACAACAAACGCTATCCAAAACACAATAGCTACAATAAAATCCTTAAATTCAGACGCTTCTATAAAATATTTGAAGCATTATTTAAGTGGGATTTAGTCGTTAGCTAAACTACTATAATGTCCATTGTTCAAACGGTAGTTTCGTACAATTTCGCGGTACATTTGTGGCGGCGAAACTGCACGGAGAACTAGCGCTCCCTAGCGGCCAAAGTGTGGACTAGTCTGTAGGGAATTTGGACTTGTTTATCGCCGGTATTATGTGCTGTAATGTTCTCGTGTTGGTAGTTTTTGGGAGTTTAAAATGTTATATTCTGGTCTTGTTATCTATTTGCGCGACCTATTTATGTATATGGGAATAGTTTTGTCTTGTCTTAGTGAAAAGCTTAGAGTTTAAGATAGGCAACACTGGAAATCGTTGGAGCAGGCCTTTGCCAATAGGCACACCGAATTATGAGACATTTTATGGTTTTTAATCTTTATACTTTTTTTTCCGAGTTTAAGTGAAAATGTTAGTATTTCGGAATAAAAGGGCTTTATTATTACTATTATAGTGAACAGTTAGGCAAGAATCCGCCCAGGCGTTAAGTAAAGCCATGATGGAGTTCTTTAGTTACTGGAGCAGTGTTATAATTCTAATAGTTAAGTATCTTAAAGTAATAGTTAAGCTATGATTATATTAGACAAGACCTACCTACTACACCTACTTATATAGTAGGTATAGTTTTCTTAAATAATCAAAGATACTATGTACGATGGTTTAAAACTCACAAGGAAACCAACATTCATAGTTCGAAATCTCAACACGCTTTAGAGTGTTCAAAGCTCGTTCTATCTCTTGTGGTGGGCTACTAATGCAAAGCAAAAAGCAAATAATTATATGTTATTTCCCCACATATATTTTTTTTTATTGTGACTGTTCCTAAATTACCCTTGGCTGATAAAAATTTAGTTTTTGCTAATTTTGCTAATATTAGTGTTTAGGTCAGTTTCCCCATTAGGGTAATGAACTGCACTCCACCCCGTACAGCCCTGTAGAACTTGTCACCAGAGTGGTCACTGAGATTAAATGAATTCCAAATATGAAGAAGTCCATGCCTTGTCCCATTTAATAGAGCAAGGAAAGGATTGAAAGAAATGGTAAATAACACTTAGGAATTCATAGTTATGAATTTGGATTTGGTTTTAGAAAGGTAATAAATAATAGAGTCGCCGAGCATTGTGCCGTGTGGAGCCGGACGTAAAGAATAGCATCACCCCATTTCCTCCCGTGGGTGTTGTAAAAGGCCGACTAAGGGACTTACCAGAGAATGGGCAGCAGCGTTCTCAATGCATTTTTACGCCATAGTGCGATCGCCAACCCGCCTGCCATGCGTGGCGATTATGGCAACGCCCCCCTCAATTGGGGGAGGCTTATGTCCAGCAGTGGACGTCCTTCGGCTGAAATGATGATGATGAAATAATAGAGAAATGCAAAGTAAATTATATAAACTTGTAAGTTACCCTTACGTTACAGGTATTTTGTCAGTCATTACTCACGCGGTACCTCACATTTGTACTCGGAGTACTCAGAGCAAGTGGCTTTTCAGTGGCATTGCGTCGTCATCATGCTCTTTTGGAGATATGATCTCTAGCAGTTCTCTCGAACTGATAAACGTGACGAAGCGGCTTACCGTGCAACCGTTGTCTAGCAACGGGGTGGCTAGTTCCAGTGGTACTAGGCGTTTCTTTTAGTATATTTGTGAGTAAGAAAGGTCGGAAAAACAGTAGCTGTATTTAAAAGAAGACTGCTTTCTATTTCCAAAACAACCATAGTGTGGTTTCTATCAAGCTTCC
Source organism: Dryobota labecula (assembly GCA_947523025.1). Taxonomy (NCBI): domain Eukaryota; kingdom Metazoa; phylum Arthropoda; class Insecta; order Lepidoptera; family Noctuidae; genus Dryobota; species Dryobota labecula. The sequence goes on from OX383287.1 coordinate 3,294,320, forward strand.
GACGGAGACAACGCTATCCCTCTACTTCCCATGAGTGTCGTAAAAGATGACTAATGGTGTACGTACGGAGGATGGACACCATTTGTCATTATTACTTTATTTTGTTTAGAGGAAAAGGCAATATCACTATATTTGTCACTTTTCCCGGAGATTGGAACAACCACAAAATTATTTAAATATATCCCCTCCTCCTCCTCCTCCTCCTATCTCTCCTCTTATTCTATCCTATTATTACTTTTTTAAATTATAATTTAAATATAATACAAATTTAATTTTTATTTAACGAAATTTAATTTATGTTATCTGTTTTTTTTTTCTCACTGGTAACTATCACATTTCAATAATTAGCTTTATTTGTTTCTGTTTCTTATTTAGTTTGCTACCTTAGGCGCGAATATTTTGTTGTGATTATGTATGATCGCATTTTTCTCATGAACGATGACGTAATGAATTTTATTTCATTTTACTTCTTATTATTTAATTTAATGTCGGGTTTTTTTTTTTGTACCGTTTAGTATGTATGTGATGTTGTGCATGCCTCTAATAAGTAATGTATTTACACAGTAATTAAAGATTTGTGATTATTTACTGTTACTCATCATCATTATCTGCCTAGCCTTTTTCACTATGTTGGGGTCAGCTTCCAGTCTAACAACTGAACGCCAGTATTTTACACGGAGCGACTGCCTATCTGACCTCCACAACACAGATTACTTACTGTAACTATTTTTGTATATATGTCGTTGGTGTGCCTTGCTTAATAAATAAAATAAATAACTTACAACTTAGTTGGTTTTTTGTGCCAGTACTGAAGCTATTTTGAAAGATCTTTTAGGTGTTATTTTCCTATATGATACATAAAACTTAGATTCTCAAGGCCACTGACCGACCCAGCCGACCCCACGACTCTCCTCCAGGAGAGCAGTAGGGAAACGAGTACAGTTCGAAAGAGAATACACAAAACACGACCGTCATTCGACCTCGTCGCCGAGGTCCCGCGCGAAATCTCCGACTAAATGGTCCTCCCCGACCCTTGCTCGTAAGCGAAGCGCCAGCCCGCGCTATAGCTGAGCCAGTAGCTTTAAATCCCCCAGATAATAATCATAACCCTGATTTTATTCAGCCACCGTCGGTCCCATGCCATCCTCCCTCCGACTCTGCCGTAAGCCGAGGTTCGCACCCCACAGGGGGTGCCCTTAGCGTGCAGTCGTTTAGTTTATAAGTTTTTACCACAGGAAAGTCCGGTTAAAGAGTCTCAACCTCTCAAGGTTAACTCTGAGAAGCCCTAGAAAAAAGAAATCTCAAGATATGAATTTACATACTAAACAAACAATCTGATTGCGATTGTCGTGTGCATAGCATAAAGCATAATCAGCCTATAATGTTCCCACTGCTGGGCACCGGCCTCCTCTCTGTGAGATGGAATGGGCCGTAATCTACCACGCGGACCCAGTGCGGGTTGGTAGATGTCACATGTCTTCAAATTTTTGGTTTTAGGACATGCTGGTTTCCTCATTATGTCTTCCTTACTACTGGGCCACCACTGCTCCCTGCACTGCTGCAATGTCGATTATGCAATAGTAATAAAAGGGAATTTTACTATTTCCTTATGATTTTTCAATTAAACTTGAACAGGATTATTAAATATTCTGCAGGGAGCTTCGTAAAAAGATGCACATAATATTTAATAACCAAGGAATCCTGCAAATAATAAAGTAGCTTCCAACGAACAATGACTGTTCATATCACTCATTGAAACATTGGCTGGTGGAATTACTCGAATTAATCATTTAAAGGCGGCGATGTATTATTTATTACATTAACTCACGGAATCATGAACTGTTCGGAGCATACATATTATTTTTTTTAATTTATAATGAATTCGCTACCCTGATTTGTTTTCTTCACTAAAGTGATCATTTTGATTGTTTACTTTAATTTGTTATTTGCATAATAATATTAACATAACATAAAATCACAGGCAGGCGCATGTTATCTCTTCGAAACTGTTCACCGCTGCACTGGAGGATGTCTTCAAGGTTCTGGACTGGAAAGGGGTTGGCATCAACTTTAATGGCACATCACTCACCTTCGGTTTACCGAAGATATAGTTGTCATAGTTGAGAGTATGGGAGACCTCAGTACAATGCTTGATGACCTCAGTAGAGCTTCCGAAAGAGTGTGTCTTAGAACGAACATGGACAAGACAAAGATGTCAAATCATGTAACACGTGGGTATTACACGATCTTCATGGGAGTGGTCTTATGAAAATCGGAGACGCTACACTCGAAGTTGTGGACGAGTATGTTTACCTAGGACAAACTGTCCAGTTATGTGGTTTAATAATTAGGTTTTTTTTTTTTGTTTTTGCTTGATCAATTGTTTTATTGAGATTATTATAAATTCTGTTACTTTTATTTAATCGCAGTTATGTATTCCTATTATTAAAATTTAACCATTTTATGCATCAGCTGTTTTATATAATGGACTCAAGCAAAATTCCAAATGAATATCGATAAAAAAAATCGTTGGTATGGACTTCTCTTTCCAGAGGAGCAGTTTTTGTTTTTTATTGTAGTAGCTACCGCGTCGCCCGCTAAAATTGACACACTTTTTTGTTTAGAGTATTGCGCGTTTGCCTTCTCCAGTGTTATATACTCTAGGTTCGTGATGGATAAACTCAACCCTTGTTTTAATGTGAAATCTCAAATCACCATAGCAGTTGATTCACCACCAAACTATAAAAACACAGTATCACCTAAAAATCATCAGTCAACCGGAAAATTCAAACCTTTATGAATTTACGAAAGTTATTTTCAAAAATTCAAACGTACTGTAATAAAATATTCGGGAGCGCTTCGCCGGGTTCACACCGCACAAGATAGCCGATGTTTTACGGCCGTGTCTGGCTAAAATTTAGAGCTATGTATTTCAGACGGGGCGAGTGCATAGCAACGGCTTGATTTACAAGCTGTACCAACTCGGTGTGCCCGAGCGTCTCGTGCTCATCTTACGAGACTTTTTGTCGAATCGCACCTTTCGCTATCGCATAGAGGGAGCCCTCTCCTCCTCCCATCCCATACGCGCAGGAGTCCCTCAGGGCTCTGTGATATCCCCCCTGGCTTTTACGCTTTACACCAGCGACATCCCGAAGTTTAAAAAGGCTCAGTTGGCTCTGTTCGCAGACGATACGGCCGTTTACTACAGAGGGAAGTGTCATAATGTCATTACCAACACTCTCCAGACTGCAGCCGACAAGCTCGGTGCGTGGTTTAGAAAGTGGCGGATCGAAGTCAATCCTGACAAAAGCCAAGCGGTTCTCTTCGTAAAACCGAGAAAAATCCCCCCAAAGCCCAAACCTGTCACCATGTTCGGCAAGCCTATCCCTTGGGAGAAGCGAGCCAAATATCTAGGTGTCATTCTCGATCAACGCCTCTCCTTTTCTGAGCATGTAAGTAAGGTGCGTTCGCGCGCCGCCTTCGCTCTCTATAGGCTTCACTCCCTTGTCCACGAAAATAGCAAATTGTCACTCAAGTGCAAATTGCGATTGTACACCGCGTGCATCTGCCCCATCATGACCTATGCGAGTCCAGTCTTTGCCCAAGCAAAATCACATGTCATCCATAAGATGCAAATCATTCAAAATCGTTTCCTCCGTAAATGCACGGGAGCCCCCTGGTTCGTTCGGAACACAAACCTCCATGTAGAGCTTAGAATGCCTACAATAGCCCAATTTCTGAAACGCTCTTCCAAGCGATTCTTTGACTCTGCCGCCACCCACCGCAACACTCTCGTTGTGCAAGCCGCCAATTATACCCCCTCCCGCATTAGTACGATCCGCCGTCCAAGGCACGCACTGACCGACCCAGACGACCCCACCACTCTCATTCAGGAGAGTCGTAGGGAAACTAGTACAGCTCGAAGAGTACACACAACACGAATACGATCACAATTCCGACCTCGCTTTAGAGGTCCCGCGCGAAACCCACCCCGATTAATAAGCCCTCCCCGTCCCTTGACGACGCTTAACGATGTGCCAGCATGTGGTTTAGCTGAGCCTGTAATCCAAACTCCCCCGATTAATAATCAGAACCCTGATATTATCCAGCCACCGACGGTCCCTTGCCACCCTCCCTCCGACACTGCCCTAAGCCGAGGTTCGAGCCCCACCTGGGGTGCCCTTAGCGAGCAGTCGTCTAGCTTAAGTAGATTATAGTAAAAACCCCCTGGCTGGAGGCGTAAACTTCGTTAGGAGCTTGCGGCACCACAGGAAAGCCCGGTTAAGGAGCAGGAACCCCCAGTGGTTATACCTCCGAGATGCCATACACAAAAAAAAAAAAAAAAAAAAAAAAGAGTGCATAGCGCGTATTGTATGTAATAATTTACGGATCGCTTTGTGACTGCACCTCGCATTGTAAAGTATTAGGCAGGCTTTTGACTGACGTGATGTTGAGTGCTTCGTTTAGTATGCTTTGCAAGTCATCAAATCAAATCAAAAATCATTTATTCAAATTAGACTGAGAATCAGCACTTATCGAACGTGAAAATTACATAATACAGTCCCCCCTACACCACTTCCTAGTGCTTTAGCTGGAAAGAAGTGGCGCAATAAACTCCCCAGCAGCACAGAGATAGTTGTAGTGGTTTGAATGAAGTCTCGTTGTGATTGCGTGATTCGCGGTTTAATATTAGAGCTATGTGTTTGCGTATGGATTTTTGGTTTAGTGGCCACTTGTTGAGGGTAATATCCTCATGAATAGTAATGGCTGTCTGGCTGCAATAGGGGATGATAACGATTACTGACTACTGTTTTCTCTGGAATGTTTGAATTCAGTATGGATTTATTTATTTATATATTTGCTTACATGTGAAACACTGGTTAGTAGGTATGCATTGAAATTTCATGACACTTATTTCACACAATATTTCATATCAAATTATTACATAATTTAAATTTTTAATACATAAATTACATAATATATTATTGATTCTAATTATTACAATTCATTACGTTATATTATACTAAACATTAAAAAAAATATCTGTAAGATTAATCATTGTTATCATTTCAGTTTATTAGTCATTTATTTCACATTTACGTCATGCATTATTACAATATAATTTGTGTTTGATGCTGAAAGTTCAACTATGTATTTCATTGGCTCACCAACTATGAATAAAAAAGTAGATCAGAGAAATCAGCCTATAATGTTCCCACTGTGAGAGCGAATGGGCCGTAATCTACCACGCGAGCCCAGTGAAGGTTGGTAGACGTCAAATATCTTCGAATTTTTGGTTCTAGGACATGCCGGTTCCCTCACGATGTTTTCCTACACCGTTTTGAGAGCAGTGATGATAAAATTATTTACACAGTGTAAAGCACCTGCCTGGGTTCGAACCCACGACCTACAACTCGTAAGTCGGGGCCTTTGCCACTGGGCCACTATAAATTCATAATAGCAAATAACTTGTTTATAGGTGCACGGTAGTATTATTATGATGTTATACTCCATTTTTTTATAATTACAATACATTAGACAAATAACTGTTCTCACCCTTTAGTTTTTTCAATGTAAACGTTTAATAAACTCCGTTATTTCAGGATAAATACAAAGCACTGTAATATATTTAACTACCTATTTAAATAAATAAAAAAATAACTCTAAAGTGCAGTAATTTCAACAATATTACACAATAACAGTCGTTATTTTTTTTTTTTTTTTAAACGTTGCCCCACACAAGGAATTTCTCTTGTATCGTGGGTGCGTTTACAAACATTTAAACTCACATACACAAACAGCTAGACCCGGAACAACTACTTGTAGATCATACAAATATTTGTTCCGTGCGGGGATCGAACCCGCGACACGCAGCGCAGCGGTCAATCGCTTAACCACTGCGCCAACCGTGCCTTCAGCCGTTATTAGCCGTTATTTGTCTAATTCTATATTAAATGGAGCAGAGTGTGATTATTACTTACTAATCTGAACAAGATTATGTCTGGACTTTAGAAGAGACTGACCTCTGAGTTTGTTTGGGCCTTTCTTCTCAGAGTAGTTAGGAAACGCAGACCTCATCTAGTTTTAAAATATGATTGACGTGTAAAAGTGTCTGTACAAACCTACTTATAGAAATTTATCTTGTACCACCATCTGTAGACGCAACGAAAAGAAGTTTGCTGATGTTTCAACTCCATTAATATGTTCCTACATATTTTGATCGGTAACGGTCTACAACTATTTAGAAAACGCTAAAGACTTTATTCGGAGACCTAATAAGTTTTTAATTAGAAAACCAGTCTCTATAATGGTATATTCATGGGCGCTTCTAAAACCGCCATAACACACCTACATCCAGTATAAATTTAGTACTAACTAATGCGTTGCAATGCCTTTTAATTTGTTTTTTGTTAGGACCCTTCTCCGGCGCGCACACAACAAATGACCAAAGCCTCATCACAATCGATCGAGCCTAACGCACGGCAATTGATCTATATATACAAATAAATAAAATTGAAGTGTGTTTGTAATGTCAAAATAACAGCGTTTTAGGGTTCCGTAGCCAAATGGCAAAAAACGGAGCCCTTATGGATGCGTCATGTCTGTCTGTCCGTCCGTATGTTACAGCCACTTTTTTCCGAAACTATAAGAACTATACTGTTGAAACTTGGTAAGTAGATGTATTCTGTGAACCGCATTTTAGAGGCATGAGGAACAGGGTGTAAAGTTCACTCATACTCTATGGAAAAGGGAGGATCCTCCGACCAGGCGGGTGTTGTATCTGGTGGGCAACTGCCCAACGGTTGATGTTGGGATGTTGTATATATGCTAGTCGCGCGGTAAACTCTGTTAACGCGATGCAGGTTTTGTGAAGTCAGGTCTATGATGCGTATTTCGCATGTGGCGTTGTTGATACCGCCCTAGCATTAAGATTTTCACACAAAAATAGAAAAAAAAAAAAACAATAAATTTTGGGGATTCCCCATACTTAGAACTGAAACTCAATTTTTTTCCATCAAACCCTTACATTTGGGGTATCTATGGATAGGTTTCAAAAATGATATTGAGGTTTCTGTCATTTTTTTTTAACTATATAGTTTGCGCGAGAGACACTTCCAAAGTGGTAAAATGTGTCCCCCCCCCTGTAACTTCTAAAATAAGAGAATGATAAAATTAAAAAAATATATATATGCTGTACATTACCATGTAAACTTCCACCGAAAATTGGTTTGAACGAGATCTAGTAAGTAGTTTTTTTTTAATACGTCATTAATCGTAAACCGCGCTTGCTGCTACGGAACCCTTCATGGGCGAGTCCGACTCGCACTTGGCCGCTTTTTTTATATATGTAAAAAGAAATACTAAGATTTTATATATATAGAAAGAAAAGACCAAAACTGTACTGGAGTTGTCTGAGGCAGTGGTGTCTAGTCTTTGAACTGTGCTTAAGTAATTCAATAGCGCTTTTGTTAGCATAGTGTATTGGCATTTGTATAGAACTTTGATTCAAACTTCGTCTAAGTAAAGTTATGGTTTGGGAAGCAAGGTTCCTGTTTTATTTGACACTAGCTGCTGCCTGCGGCTTCACGCGCGTGACTATCCATCCATACTAATACTAATATTATAAATATGACAGAAATCTGACTGTCTGTCTGTTTGTTACGTTTTCACGCTGAAACCGCTGAACCGATCGGCAGAGATTTGGCAGAGATATATAGTATATACCCTGGGATATGGAAAAGGACATAGGCTTAAGACTAATTAAGCTGAAGATTTTTTTACGCGATAACCAATAACCACGCGGGCGGACCCGCAGGTCAAAGCTAGTTTCTAATAAAATATTAAGTAGCCTACTCCTTATAATATCAGCTATCTGTCAGTGAAAGTCATATGGTGTGGGACGGCACGGTTGGCGCAGTGGTTAAGCGATTGACTGCTGCGTTACGTGTCGCGGGTTCGATTCCCGCACGGAACCAATATTTGTATGACCTACAATTAGTTGTTCCGGGTCTGGCTGTTTGTGTATGTGCACCCACAATACAGGAGATATTCTAGTGTGGGGCACGGTTTAAAAAATAAATAAAAAATAATTATAATAAAAATAAATGTCAAAATTGGTCCAGCCGTTTCCGAAATCGGTAACAATCAGATAGACAATATTTTTAATCATTGTTTAAAGTACCGTATGTATACGTAATCTATTATAGAAAAATTATACATTCTTCCTAGCCTTTTTGGGGGCGGCTTCTAGTCTAACTGAATGCAGCTGAATCATCATCATCATCATCATCAGCCTATAGCAGTCCACTGCGGGACATAGGCCTCCCCAATTGCACGCCATTCAGCTCGATTCTCGGCAACTCTTCGCTCCACCTAGCTTGAGGACGTCTTACCTTACGTTTGCCGATTCGCAGTCTCCACTCAAGAACACGTCTACCCAATTGGTCATCGGTTGTACGGATAATATGGCCGGCCCATTGCCATTTCAACTTGCTTATTCTGTGAGCTATGTCGACAACTGAATACCAGTATATGGAGCGACTGCTTATCTGTCCTCCAAATCCCTGTTGGGACTGGGTAGCACGATACCTCTTGGCAAGATTGGTTGTCAGACTTTTGGTTTACCGCTAACGACTGTCAAAGATCTATGAATGACAGCCAAGACTATTCCGAGACACGGAGAGGTCTTAATATCTAATGGATGGTCACCCATCCAGAACCGACCGCAGCAATCGTAGCTTAGCCTTCGATCGATCCTTGCGGCTGTATAATTTTGCCACGAGTCCCTCACATTATCCATTTTTCAGTCCTAATAAAATCACGTACAATATTTTGTCCTTAACAATCCACTCATGTTAGGTTGAGGGTTTCCATTGATGTTTAAAACTAATCATGAATACTAAAATGTGTACGTAAATAATACACAAACAACGGCAAATAACAGATTTGTTGAGTATTTGATCAGTTTCATGGAATAAATAATAAAATGAATGTGAACTGCGAATGACAAACTGATTACGTTTAAACTCGGTTCATGAGTATTTGTAAATCAAACTAATTAATTTTAAAACATATCGATTAGATCACACTGTATTTAAACTACATGTTAGGTCAGTCACCTAGTCCTGCATATTTGTTATACAAGGGTCGAAAGGCTAGGGTTGCGAGTTTGTCCGAAAGGGATACCGTGGCATACAGGCAACTGAAGGAACACGGGTGGGTTTCAGTCAGTAAAAATCTGACATGGTCAGTTATTTGATAAATAATCACCCAAAAAAAAAAACACCTAGTCCAGCCTTTCCTAACTTTCCTAACTTTCCTAACCGAATGCAGCTGAATATCAGTATTTTCTTTATTTAATAGCTTTTGCCCGCGGCTTTTACACATACTCATTGGCACAAGATCTTCTAATTAAGTTATCAAAAAAACCAATTTCAAAAATGGTGTTTAATTACATTATAATTCAACCCGGTTATAATTTATTTTGGTAAGTCCATTGTAACTATGAACATAGCTCCTATTATTCCTAGTTTCAAATTAAGTTATCAAAAGTGGAAAATGGAGCAATTATGTTCATTTGACAATGTGAAATTTGTCCTTTGTGGAATAAAAGGTAATATTAAATGTGGTGTGAAAACTGTTTGTCATTTCCGTGCTGATTATAGTACCTAGTTACAATTTTATTTGGAATGGGGTTATTATAACAGTATTTGTGATAAGCGGACAAATAGACTTGTTTACTTATGAATGACTAGAGGCCTTCGTGTGATTCTAGCTGGTGTTATTTTGTGTTTTAGCTGATTAATCTGTGTTTATGAAGGACTAGCTTCTTCGTTCACATGGAAATCGTAAAAAACCACAATATAATAGTCCTCCAGATCGAATTTCAACCATGGCGACTAATCTCAGCGGAGACCAGTCTTCGGCATGGGAGATATTACAGTGCACAAGTTTGTGCACAGACACAGGTGCACACTCTCTTCCTTCACTCTCATAGTCCGATGGAACGGCAATCCGACACGACCGGAGAGAGATGACGACGGCATAAATTGTTTTAAGTTGACTACAATAGCCGTTCTTATCATAAATAGTCATGATTGACTGCGTAGCTCCATAAAGGTGCAATACCTTTGATGATAAATACCATTTAAAAGGTTAAATCTGTAACTATCTTGCAATACTGCTCACCCCCCATAGCAAATAGCGTGATAATTTAAAGCCTACAGACTGACCAGACTTATAGAGAATATTTGATCAGAATCTATTCGGTAGTATTTGCGTGATACTGAAACATACATTCAGACAAACAGACAAACATTCTTTAAACTATGTATATGTTCGGCATTAGAATCGTTCCCAGACCTCGTAGAAATTACTTTTTTTCATAAATATTCAATGTACAGTTTTGACTCCGCTATTATTTTATTATATGTATAGATAAAGGAATTGCAATAGACTTGTAGCTTTGTTTTAATCAATCAATTTGCCTAGCCTTTCCCAACTGTGTTGGGTTAGACTGGAAGCCGACCCCAACATAGTTGGACAACTGGTAGCTAAATACAGTATTTTACATGGAACGACCTCTGGATCTGACCTGCACAACCCAGTTAAGGCTCGTACAGACTCGCGCGATATCGCGGCCGCGACAGGCACCGACAAAGAAATTGTGCTACTAGTGTCGCGTCGCACCCGCGATATCGCACGAGTCTGTACGAGCCTTTATTAGGTAAAACGATACCCCTTGGTAAGACTGGGTTGGTAGACTTTTTGGCCTTCTACTACCCATAATGTCTGTCAAAGATTTACGGATGACAGCCAGGATCAACGGCTTAACGTGCTTTCCAAGGCACGGATGGATCTCGATAAGTAATGGAAGGTCATGATCACGAGACACCAGTTTTTATACAAATAAAACGTCACTAGTTCACAATAACGTAACTCACTAAGTGCCACATTACAACGACAAACATATAAAAAAACTAAGGTACAAAACGATATCTGTAACTTTACATAGCCAATCAGTCTGAGTGCTTCAAAAACAGGCCTTAATATTTTTCCAAGCCATTAACAACAGCAGACAAACAAATAAAATATTTTCGCTCTCTCAACTATTGATAAATTTTTGCCATTGTTTCCACTAAACTACAACTATGACAAACGACGCCAATAAAAAAATAAACGAAAACGTTAAATTTCCGAACAATCGCAATAATAACCGGCGGGGAATTGCGCAATCATCAGCGGAACATCGGATGAGCCGTGGCCTCGGCGATAGCCCTTGGGCCACGTCATAGATAGGTACAGATTTTTAAAGAAAAGTGTGCGTTTCGGGAATCATCGTCTATCTTCGGAAATAAGATCGCGTGATGATGAGATCTAATATTATAAAGCTGTTACAACCATGAAATTACTTGCCTATTTTATGTTACCATGATTACAAACCTATAAATTAACAACTCTCTGCAATTCAAAAGAACTTTTGAGTGATAGATGACATTCTTCGACCGGTGCAGGTAATGCGACAAAGATAAAACTTCATCCAAACGCGCTATGATACACTAAAACAAAGCGCGGTAGTACAAAACTTAGAAGCTTTGTCTCTGTTTGGAGTGATTCAGTGGCGCAACGTTCATGCTAATTCGGAAACACGCAGATTACTGAACCGCATACCTTTTTGGTTTACTTGTATAAAAGCTATTGATAAACGGGAAGATAAGAATATGGATATCACATAATTTGCCTAGAAAGAATGATTCTTAGCTATGTATTTAACCGTGACACTTTTATATCAACCAAACATCGGACAGCCCCTGGTCTCGAGGACAGCGAGTCGATATTGGTTGGGCCACGAAATATACATAGGTATCATAGATAATGTCAACTTCTGTTAATCGTATAAACTTTTTATTTGTTTCAAGCAGGTAAAAATATGAAACCTAATGGCCTCGACGATAGCGAATCGATAGCAGTTGGGCCATTATACATACAACATAATCAATTATGTTTTATTCTAAGGCATACCTAGCAACAAAAAGTCCGTGATTTTATATCCCAGACCATCCATCAACCCCTATTTCGCTAACGTCATTTTCAAGGCCGCCACCTCGTGTCCCGTCAGAAAGTACAGAAGTGGGTCCCGCCACGCTGCCGGCAATCTCTGTAAATGAATATTATCCGAAATGAATACGAATAATCTTCATTGAGAATTGAGGCTCACTTTCCAAATGAACTGTGCTACATCGATTGAGTCTATTCATGCCAATACAACCTTGTTCATTTTACAGTTAATTGAAACTTTTATTAAACCCCCGGTATTTTTTATTTAACGCAAGAGTTATCAGTTTGTCATTAATAAATAAAACATTTTATGGTTACGGGAATGTTTTGAAAAATTGCCTAATTTTGTCGGTGTAAAATCGTACTATGTGCTTTCTTTGGTATTGTTCGTCGATCAATTGAGCTACACGATAGCTAACAAATGCGTGCACTGACTGGACAGGCCTTTTCAAATCTGTGTCATTCCTTCCTAAAACACAATTTCAGACACTGATAGATTACATGATCTTCACATGATCTGACCAAGACCATGGGGTTTATTTATAAACGCTGCTTAAAGTTAAGTAATGATTAGCGACTGTTTAACCATACATTTTTGACGTTTGAACGTCACTTAACTTTAAGCAACGGTTATGAATAAACCCCTATATGTCTGGACTTTAAAAAATAATGTGTGACCACTGAGTTTGATTCAGTGTTTCTTTTCAGAGTGGTCAGATAGGAAACACCTTAGGGAAACACCGACCTCATGAAGTTTTTAAAACATAATTGACATGTGAAGTATTTGTATTAAACCTACTTACAGAAAAAAAAAAACACATTGTTTTGTCTGTGTTCTTCAGTTAATTTTATCTTTACCAAAAAATTGATCAAGAGTCTCTATGTTAACCTTTTTCCTGTATGTATTTATGTACATATACCTTGTTTGTTGTGTTTACATAAGTAATATATCCACCCAAACACCTAAAATCTAAAACACGAAGCATTTATTTCAAATAAACCAATTACAGGCACTTTTGAATTGTCATTGTTTTGGGCCGATCCCTTGACATTTCAGTCAAAAAGTCTAATTTGTAATCTTCAGCTAGATTTGCACACCATATTTTACGCCTCCTGGCATAAAATAGCGCTCTGTTCATCAATTATAAGATCCGACGCGTTTCCTTACCTATGATTAAGGATTTAAAAAAAAAAGCTCAAGCTAGTTGCCCATTCCAAAGCGTAGTAGGATCCTATGCCGAAGAACGGGCAAGAAACTCCACGGACACTTTTAAAGCCAGGGTATAAAGGCTTTAAAAGAGTCTCCGTGGAGTTTCTTCATAAATCAAAGAGAAAAAATAATGATAACTTCAAGTCAATACTTTTAATAAGTACGCTCTTAGTAGAGCTGATTCCGCAATAACACTAACAAGGCCTTACTACAATCATTCCGCTCTCATTCCGCGAGGCCGTGCCCTATAAATCCTGCGTTGGTATCGGAATATAAATATGATAGTAGACTAACCATCCAAGGGCTTGATAAAGCTAAATTACAATCATGCTGCTGACTTGTGACTCTCAAGGACAGAAAATATTCGATACATTGTAATTTCGCATTTAACCATTCTTTTTACTTTACTTGCACTCCGATTTTAATTAAATATTAAGCTTAATAACTAAGATTTTAAAACTGAAGTGTTAATCGACTTTTGTTGCTATGTAAAGCTAGGTAAAGCTAGCTAATAAGATGGATTGGTTTCTTATTATAAACCGAACTTTGTCCAAAAGGCGATAATAAAATAAACTCAGTTATTTTGATCGTTGTCCAGCAGTAATTTGCAAAAATAGGATAAATTAAAATATTACACTTTTACCTTTCCAATATAGCTTTGCAGAGCAAGACTAAAACCAAAGCTGAAAACAGACTCTGAAAGCTGACGGCTCTATTTGAGCGGGCCGCACCGCTACGAAAAATTTCACCCAGGATCACTAGCGTTCATTTTGATGTGGCTATTATTATTATTTACTAGCTTTTGCCCGCGGCTCCGCCCGCGTAGATATCGGTTATCGCGTAAAAAAGTAGCCTATGTCCATCTCCATAACCCAGGCTATATCTCTGCCAAATTTCATGACGATCGGTTCAGTGGTTTAGGCGTGAAAAGGTAACATACAGACAGACAGACGGACAGACAGACAGAGTTACTTTCACATTTATAATATTAGTATAGATTTTACAGTACACACCTAAACACAGACTAGAAGAAAGGAAATCTCTTCCAGCATACCTGCGATAGGAAAGTAGATAAACAGATGTAGACAACGTGTGTAAGAGTAGAAGAGAAAATATAAAAACATAAAATAAAAAATAAACTATACAATACTATTATATAATATTTATTTGATTTTATTTGAATGTTGAGTATTATTTTAATTCGTATGTGTGAATTTTATAAAAAAAAAAGAAGAAAATACGTTTATTTGCGGTAAACATGACGCAAAAAAAGAACACAAACACGAAAAATATGCGTCATATCTATGTAAAATGGCCATCGCTTAGCATAATGCTCCGACCCAGGCTGTGATATAAATGAATTATTATTTTATTTTGCGCTTGCTTTAACAGAACATAAAAATGCCATAAATGAGTGAGAGACAGAGTGGAGGTAGACCTCATCGGCAATAACTGTAAATCAAAATCTATACAGAATGGTCCACTCAACCAAACAAAATTGACTACCAAGTCAATTTGCTAAGCAATTAATTTCACTGACTTTAAAACAGATAAGTATAAAAAGGAATATCATATTTTTACAATATCCCAGACTACCTTCAGGTTATCTATCTACTTTTAAATCGTAAGAAATGATAAAGAACAGTAAAAACACGATTTCTTTTTCTCCACACTTACCAACACTTACAAGATAACAAGCAAACAGAAAATATATAAAAAAATATCTCAGATTCACAATCTCGGAACTGAAAAAGCTTTGTTCTTTTTTAATAAGCGCTGGTCTGGGCTTTAATGTCGCCATTGTATGCGTAATTACACGCAGTCTGGTACTATGGTGTTTACTTACTAGGTAATGACACTATCTTGTGTACTGACTCGTACTTGCTTATGTGGTTAGAAGTTTGTTGGGTTTAAACAGGTATAACAGTTTGTTAAAAGTAGATTTTGTTTGGTATTTTTAAGCCAATTGTTTGATTATTTGCCAATACAGAACTATATTAAAACCATTCTGATGGGAAGTATAGTTTCTAATGGTTATGAACACAGATCTGCAAAATTAGGGCGACGTCATTGAGCTGCAGATGTCGGAAACAATAATAATTCTAAAGAGCCTCAAACGTCGTATTTAAGAAAGAAAGAAAATACTCTTTAACATAAGTTATGCTTGTGCCTAAACGGCCTCAACTTAATGCTAGAATAATCGCTTCGTACCAACTACCACCTGTACTATCATAAAGCAAGATCTACTAAATGATCTCTTTAGACATTCAACCAAGATCACTTAACGCAACATTTCAGTCATCCATCTCATAAAATCCACCGTCAGATCGCTTAGCAACAACACGAAAACAGCTGATCAATACACTTTCCTCAGAAAAATACCTAAAAAAGTACATTAAATACAAAATATACGGTCTGGGTAAAGAAGCGATCTCTTCTGTCACTCCACCCTGTAGTGACGTGTGAAATCAAAGCTCGTTTATCAACCGAACTGCCGTGATTGGGGGAAAAACATGGCTTGGCATGTGACAAGGCAGAGGAGGCAGTAATACAAGTTTGAACTTTGTTGCATCGTGAAACTTTTAATATTTTTTTATGGATTTCATGCCATCATCCGTAAACGGCCTTACTCCTGAGGTGAATAAGAGGCAGTCACAATAGCATCCTGGGCTGTGGTGGCAGATACTTCCTCACTTTTCATTCATTCGTCTTTAGTTTAATGACAAATATACTGGTGACACACCTATTGATAAGCTATGCTAATGTCTCAATAAGTAAGTTAATTTATATGACATCAATACCTAAGTAATTTAATTTTAATTTTAATGAAATCAATGAATAATTTAATTAGTATGAAATCAATGTATATGTGAATGTGTTTAAATGTATGAATTAATGTATGAATTTGAATTACTTAATTTTTTAATCTGTCTTTGTGAATGAATAACTATATTAATGCATGATGAAGGTTGACTTAGGACGAATAATGATTTTAAAGTTAACCAACATTAAATATTGTACACCTTATAGGTACGTTACAGCGATCCTTTATAATAATCATAAGAACTGATATTTCACCTGTGACAAACAATAAATGAATTTGAATTTGAATCTGAACTAACAATAGTATTTTAAGAGCAAACCTGTTCTGCCGCGCTAACGAAGAATACAATAACTGGATTTTGATCGATTTTGAGTTATATATTCCTTGAGTTATATTCAGAATCGGCGTATCGAAATCTATTAACTCTCTCTAAGTAACTTTTTATGAATCCTTCAGGAGTTCGATTTGAAGTAAGCAACAAATGCAATAACTAAAACTTCGTAACAAATTCACTTGAAGCCGCAAAATCGAGTTATTGTATTCTTCGTTAGCAAGGCAGTGCTACCAACAATTTGTGGATTTTTTTTGCTGTCCGAAATAAAATGATTTTATTTTATTTATTCATATAATGGTCAAAGTTCTAGTGCGTAATGTCTGTGCATTCCCTTAAATCAGTCAGTCTTACATGCCAATCGTAACTGGAATTTTAATTTGAAGCGGTACCTACCTTTGTAAGAAAAATGAAGCACAATACTTACATGGTCTACAATTCTAACGTAATGGTATGGAGACTTTGATACTTAAAGAAAGAAAGAAAAATAGGTTTATGTGACAAATTCACAGAAACTCATGCTTAAAGAAAAATAACATCGGACCACCACCTGCACCATGGAAATCAGAGGCTTAGAGAGATCAACGAAAAGTAAAAACAATAAAAAATATCTGAATAAAAAAATAATGACTAGATACTGTTATTAAGTTCCCTTCAAAATGGTTGAGCTAAATGGTGCTGATCCATACGTCATGTTCGTGAACGGGCGCCGTCAGTTGGGACTGGTCATCTCTTACCTGCCACAGCTTATTTTAATTTTTGAATTGTTTCTATTACGGACGCTTCTAACGTGCACGTCTTTCTACGTTGTTCTCACATGTATAACTTCAACATGAATGATGTAACCCATATTCTGTAACAATATTTTGTGTTCTTCTCCATAGGAACCAACTACGCTATGGAATGGGCAACTAGCTTCATCTTTCTGACTGACCGACCCCTTGACAATTCAAAAGTGCCTGTAATTGGTTTATTTGAAATAAATGCTTTGAGTTTGAGTTTTTTGAGTTTTTATTTTTATTTATTTTAGGGGTATACTGGTGCAATACCAGTATAACCACTGAAATAAATTACAGTAAATATTATTTACATAATAATCATAATCTAGGAATAAATCAGAGACCACGTTAAGCCGTTGGTCCCAGCAGCCTTAGCAAGACGCTTTCTATTTCTACGATGAAGCACAGCTCTTTTTATACAAAGTGACATTTCGTTTCTCCATTTTTGACATCGCATCGTAGAAATCTTTTTACAATCTTTGTCTATCGTTTCTAACGACCTTTATCTAGGTCATTTTTTATGTAGACTATTTCAGAAGAAAGTTTTCTATCCCAAACTGTCAAAATCACACTGAAAACGGACAGTTGTCTCAGGTAGTAAAGACAATTTCATTTTGTAATCGCCATACTAAAGACAGTAGAAAACTTTTTACTCGACGGCCACAAAGTATATACAAATATCTACAAAATCATGATTTTACAGAAGAGAGTTTTGAACGCAAGACTGTGATAATTAATAGAAGAACAAAGCTATTATATCTTCTCCTTTTTTACATCATTTAGTTAATAAGGCATTACCAAGGAAATGATTAAGGCCAATATTACAGATTTTTTTGTTCCTAAATACGGTATTTCGACACTTTGAGAAAAATTGTTGTAGTTGTCTTTATATAGCTACGTGACTTAATATCAGCAAAAATTGAGAAATAAACAGAAAAAAAAACAGGATGACAAAACAAAGAATTCTGAGTCGAATTATGCAAAAGAGTGAATTTCCTAAAAAGTGCATTTGACTCTTTCTACTTTATTGTCGTCGTGCTGTCTACACGGAACGTCATTTTTGTCTAGTCTTCCGTCGACATAACGGTGCTCGTGCTAAACCTGCAGGTCATTCGTAGATAATTGACAGTCGTTACGGGTAGAAGTCTGATAGTTTGACAGTAACTGAGTTGTGGAGTTCTGAGATGCAGTAGATCCATGAAAAAAAAAAAAAAAAACTTGTATTCTGCTGCATCCGGTTAGACTGGAAGCCGACCTATGACGACCCGGTTGGCGCAGTGATTAAGAGATTGACTACTGCGCTGCGTGTCACGGGTTCGATTCCCGCACGGAACAAATATTTGTATGACCTACAAGTACTTGTTCCGGCTTGTCTGGCTGTTTGTGTATGCGAGTTCAAATGTTTGTAAACGCACCCACAATACAGCAGAAATTCCTGGTCATGGGCAAGGTTTAAAAAAAAAATTTAAAAGAGGCTAGGCAGATACGATGATGAATTTATTCATAAATTTATGAATGCTGAAAATGTGTCTATTTACAGCCAAAATTACATAACTATTATAATCCCTTATAACTTGATGAAGTGATGCCACTTTCACACCAACCTAAGCTTCTGCCATCCACCTGTACGATACTGTAGCGGTTCAGTGATTACATTCGTCGAGTCCGCCCTGCTTAGTTGGAGCGTTTGAAAAATTGTTATGTCAGTAAATAAATGTTTGTTTACTTTTCCACCGGGTTCCTGAAGGCAGTGTCAGCGGTTCACGCCTCGGTGGTTACAATGGCTCTTTATGTGATAATAATATGTTATTGGGTACTTTTTGGTTGGTTAATTTTGGCTACGGTGGCTGTAGGCTGTTGAGTTTTGATAATAGAATTTTGTTGAACTTGTTGTTAATAGTGTTTTATTTAAATTAATCGTTCGTTTTTGTGGAACAAAATGGCTAGTGTTAATTTCAGTAGATGGAATTAATTTAACCAATTATTGCCTATGTTTCAGATATAAATTTTATCATTATTATTATTATTTATAGGCTACAGTTTATCTACTTAATAATAATAGATTTCTTAAAAAATCCTTACATTCCTACTTAAATTAAAAAATAAAAATATTTTATTTGGGACACGCACAAGAAACACAAACAGTAAAAAAAAAAAAAGAGCTTTTAAAGCTAACAAAATTTATGTAGTAAACAACAACAAAAAACATAATAGAAAAAGACCTGTGCGAGGACAGAAAGGCCAGTATCTCAGCATAATGCTGCGATATTTAAAAAATAAATACCGCAGCACTGATATTCTGATAGGGCCCGCAGTAATGCCACAGACACACCTACGGAAATCTATAAGTCCCATTAGGGTATTAAAAAAAAAAGTGGCAATAAATGAGCTTTAACCATAAAACCCTAAGGATCCGTCACTCCCACCGTGCTGAAACTGAAGTCCATTCATGAAAAAGAATGCTATTGAGCCATCAACTCACTGACTCGCTGGATCGCGACAACCTTGATAAATGAAACCATTCTAACAGCGACAGTTGTTCAGAACTAGATACTATGTAGCTTTGTTTGGAAAGAGACTTATATTGACTTGTTTTATCCTTTTATTGAAGAAATGAAAAAGAGTATGTTGCAAATAATGACAAGCTCTTAACTGTGAGTTATTATTATTATTATTATACGAAGTAATATTGCTGACTTCTTTTTGAAATAATGACTGTCTAGACATTACGATGGTTCTGTGAGCACGGTAAAGTTGTGAAAAGCTCTTTATTTCACCTGCACCAAATTGTTTCAGCTCAAAGTATAGCTTAGTGGAAGAAATTGGTGGTTATCTTTTTTAATGATCTCTTAAACAATAAGCTCTTATTAAATGCTTGTAAACTGCGTGTACCTAATCATCCAATAGTAACATGCAGGTAAGTTTTGGCACCTGGGATGCTGGTCGCTTATCACACATGTTATTTATGTATTCATTATTCAAAATATCTTTATTGTGGGCATAATTATGTTTGTTACAGTTCTTAACAAAAAAATAAGTTCCAATATGTCCTGCCTAATAGGCATACAATAGTTATGTGTTGGCAAAAAATTTAAAATTATTTTACATGTCAAATTTAGTTATTATAAATGTCAAAATATCAAAATACAGTGAAATTAATTCATGGTCAACAAATCAATCAATAATTCAAGAAATCTTGGATCGTGTAGTATGCTTTATCAATTAAAAAGTTTCGTTATTTATTTTTAAATACTGGAAGTTCTTTAGTGCTCAGAATGTCAATAGGTATTTTGTTGTATATTTTTGATGTAATGCCAAAGAAGCTTTTGTTAAATAGAGCCGTTTTATGTGGTACATTAGATTTTTTTTACATATATCTTTTCGATTTGAGTTTATCAAATAGATTTTTATTTGTTTTTATGAATACGGCTCCTTCATAAATGTAAATTGCAGGAAAGGTAAATATTTTAAAAACATTGAAATATGGTTCACATGAATCAGGAACACAGATACCAGCAATCGCACGACACATCTTTTTTGCGCTTTAAACACTAAATCCCTATTAGTGGCATTGCCCTAATATATGACGGCATATCTCTTTATATAAAGGCTTACCAACTTATTACACAGCATAAACATAACCAGCCTATAATATTCCCACTGCTGGGAGGCTGGGACACAGTCTTTGTGAGAGGGAGTGGGCCGTAATTTACCACGCGGGCTCAGTGCTTGTTGATCGATATTACATGTCTTTGAATTTTTAGTTCTATAATTTGTAGTTTCTTACGATGTTTTCCTTCACCGTTTTGAGAGCTGTGGCGATACACAAAGTAAAGTCTGCCTGGGTTCGAACCTCACGCAAACCGGCCGTTTCTACTGAGCCACCACTACTTCACTAGGCCACCACTGCTAACTGCGCCACTACTACTCACTGGGCCGTCACTGCTTGCAGGGCCACAACTGCTCACCGGGCCATCACTGTTATACTAATTACATACACAGCATTAAACCACAATCTCTGCCATAATTAAAGATCTCGCATATCGTATTAACACCGTGTACAGCCGCCCTTACAACTACGTACACGTAGATAATGAAGTTGTATTCACACACATCAATTAATAAATTAACACATTCAGCACAACAATAATTATCGCGGTATCAACAAACTTCATTTATTATGGACAACAGTGGTTGTGTTGTTGAATAAATAAAGGGATACTGCATTGCAATGCTATCGTGCATCATTGATATGTTACATCAACAATCGTTTGTGTTGGTTTGAGTATATTTAAACGGGGTGTTTGGCCTGGGGCAAGCTTCAGGTGTTGTTAATAACATCACATAATAATATCACGCCTGTTTTCGGGAAGGCAGAGGTATACCCTTTAGTACAGCCACAAGCACAAAATATTTGTATACACTTAGCAATATCCAAAAGCGATTTTGTCGTGGAATAACGGTTGCAACTTTTTGATAAAAACCTATTTCATAATATTATTATAGATTCCAAAATACTATATTCGTAACAAAAAATAGTAAGAGAAAAATTACTAAAAAGTTGCTTTTATTGCTCGTGACTCGTATAGTCGAATAAGCTAAAGGCAATCATTTTTCCTTTTTGTACTACACTGCCAAAATTAATTTCTATTGCGGGTGTAATAACTTTTAAACTTCTGGCATACTAAACAGGGTGATGTAATGGAATTGACGCACTCACAACATCGCTGTGAGTGTGTCTGTTCAAAGATATACAGACTTGGTAGGGTTAGCATCTTGACTTTTTGTAAAGGGGTTTGCAAGATTCCCATGGGCGTATTAAAAATGCATTCACGTCATAACGTGAATGCATTTTTTCTATCTGATGAAAACTCTGACTTTCTGTTGAGTAACATCCTATGATAAGACCATAATTATCTCAACACAGAATCAACGTACCCATAGTATCAACCCGTAATACGGTGTTTAACGCTGATGTTTTCGAGAGTTCGTATAGAACGTACACGAATTTATTTATTTTATTGCATACTTTATTGTCGTCTTCCAGTTGCGGTGTTTATCAATCGTGATACCGAGAAATGTCGTTTCGTTAACTTCTTTTAATTTAAGACCTGTACAAACTATCCTGTCTAAAGTCTTATTTTTTCGTCCATATGTACTGAATTGAATAAAATTAGTTTTTGTTAGGTTTACACGTAGACATTATCGATATCAGCGCCAAGCCATGTTATTTCAATAGTATTATTAATGACAGTTGTATAATATATTTATTAATGTCAGTATTATTCGATGTCATTATTAATACGATATATTATACGATGTGTCATCTATCAACAGATAACAGGGGTGATTAGTAAATTCGGAAAGGCCATTTATATTGAGTAAAACCGGCCAAGTGCGTGTCGGATCACGCACAATGAAGGGTTCCGTAATTGGTGTGAATTTATCCCAAGAAAAAACTTAACATTGTAGCTGAAAACATGTTCTTCCATATGGGAGAACATGTTTTTCAACTGTAAATGTAAGTTAGTCGACTATTACTACGTCTAGGAGGTACCCTAAAAAAATATTATAAGATTTTATTTTACCACTTTGTCGGCGTGATCAATATGTATACTCGTGCCAAATTATAGCTCTCTAGTACTAAGGGTCTCTGAGCTAAACCGAGGAGAGACAGACAGACGGATATGGCGAAACTGTAAGGGTTCCTTGTTGACTACGGAACCCTAAAAAAGATAGGGAGCTGAGTACACCCCCTTGGGACACACCAGAATTGTTAGGTTTATAATTTGATCTGTATGATTTTAGTTCTAGTTTATTATATATTTTTTCGGTTTCAGCACACTGCATTCTGTAATTTAAATTTAAATAACTTGCTATCTATTGGACTGCTGGGCCCGGTATGCCATATGTTTCTAGTTTGTCTATCAGCAATTTATGTGATACGTTGTCGAACGACATGACAAAAAATATGCCTGTGAATTCGCCTATCTAAATTAGTAGCGATTGTGTGAATTAGATAAATTAAAACAGGGTAATTTTGGGGATTTTTTTTCCCTTTGAAAACCATATTGTTCTTCCCTTAGAATAGCATGCTTGTCGATGAATTGAGTAAGGCAGTTTCAACGTTTTTTTATGATGGGTATGAGAGTAATTGGTCTGTTGTTATATAGATTTTTCTTGCTAACCTTTTTTATGGGGAGGTTTTACAACCGATTGTTTAATTAGGCTAGGAAAACACCCAGATTCAAAAGATAGATTTATTAAAAATGTTATGACTGATTCAAATGAACAACTTTTTAGAATTTTTGTTGCTAATTCATCATAACCTACTGAGTTTATGACATTCAAAGATGATATAATTCTATGTATGTCTTCATATCAATATGGTTTTAGGATTTTTTATCGTGTCCTGCGTGTTTTGTCTTCACGTTACAGGAACTGATGAACGCTACTGATGGCGCCAAACACGTAGCCAAAATCTAGGCCGACTACATTTAGATTGACATGACATTGACACGCTAAGACACGCACAATGATTGCTCACTGCATGCTGGCAATCCTCTGAGATTACCATCATGCAGTGAGTAATCATGAGACCAAAGCTTAGAGTGTATAACACTGGAGAAGCCTTACGAACACATCCCTCTCTATAAAAGCACAAGAACAAAAAAAAAAATCTAGTTAGTTCATAAAAACTACATTCAAATCGATTCTAACGCACTTCGTTAATCGTTTTGAAGGCATGCGGAGCTCCGTGAAAATGCCTGGTTGTGCTGTTAAATCATGTAAAATACGTTTAAATACGCCAAACTTTCCTAAAGAATTTAATAACCTTCCTTATGTAAATATTTTGTAATAATATTTAGTTACGTTTTTATTGAAATTCAAAATCCTAACGTCATAATGCATTTTGACTTTTCATTCGATTCAACAATGATTCAATATGGCGGATGGCATGGATCGGCATTGATCGATTTTGACATTGCTTTTGTGACATCACCGAGTCTCGCTACGTCGTTTTTAGAGTTCCATACCTCAAAAGGAAAAACCGGAACCCTTCTATGATTACTCGTCGTCTTTTTGTCTTTCTGTCTGTCTGTCCCTCTGTCAAAGCCAATTTGCTCCTAATGTAATGGACCGATTAAGTTGAAATTTGGTAAACATATCAATTTGAGTGACCCAAACACAAACGTGAACCGTAAATAAATGAATTTAGAATATTGGGGTCAGTCTTGGAGGGCAAACAAGAAAATTAAAAAAAAGGATTTGGTTTAGGTTTTGGTTTGGCTTTTCGTGTGACAAGTCAAATAAATTGGCTTACTGTGAGAGTCTCAAATTTTTTTTTTTATAATTTTAAAATAAATTGTTTTAAAGTTATAAGTGAAAATAGACGAAAATTTACCATTCCACCCTTATCTATGTAGTTAACCGAATAAGTTGAAAGGTACACATATGTATCAATTTGAGTGACCTGACACGGACGTGAATCGTAAATAAATAAATTTAGAATATTGAGGTCAGTTTTGGGGGGCAAACAAGAAAATTAAAAAAAAAAAAGTTTTGCAAACTGTACCGTGTGACATATCAAATGAGCCCTTTCATTTGATATGTCACACGGTACAGTTTGCAAAACTTTTTTTTTTTTAATTTTTTTTGAGGGTCTCAAATATATTTTTTTATAATTTTTAAATAAATTGTTTTAAAGTTATAAGTGAAAATAGACGAAAATTTACCATTCCCCCCTTACCTCCGAAATCTTTCCAAGTACGGAACTCTTCATTGTGCGTGGTCCGACACGCACTTGGCCGGTTTTTTTATGTTCATATACTTTAAAATACTTTTCTTTGTATTACGAAAATATACGTCAAATTAGCATACTTGACATGTGATTGTGTCTTTTAGTAACAATGTAAGCGAGACTTCCGTAGGGTTGAGGACATGTTTGGAACCAAAATTGACATGTCGATAATTTTTTAATACAAATTGGTAATTTATTAATATATTATAACTTAAAAAAACATACATTTTTGATATTCTTGATTTCATATTTCCATTCTAATGGTTTTATAATTTAAAATCATTTTTTTATTTTGGTTTTAACTTCACCTTTTTTATCATTGAAAATATTAAAAAGAACAATGGCGAGAAAATTGTTGATGAAATTATTAAGCGTCTACATATATCACCGTGATAGGTACCGACGAAATAATTCACTAAGTTTTATCAAATCAAGCTTATCACCTATTAAACTCTGGAAAAAAAGTCGTCATAATTGAAAACTGAATTGACTAGATTAATGATGATGATAAATAATCATGGCTTCGTTACTTTTTTCTGGCTTAACCTCATGACTTTTGGCTAAGCTGAACGTTTAATGTTGCCATGCAATATAAATCTTGGTCAAGTTACATAAAATGCTTTGCTTTTCGTATTGCATTAATATACTTATGAAATACATTTCTGCAACAGAAAATAAATGTGAAAATAAAAATAATTGTATGTGCTAAGAATATAGCGGTCGTAATTGTTTAATTTAATAAATACATGACCTCATAGTGCAATTTATTCGAGTAAGGCAAAATCGCAAAAAAAAAAAAGAAATATGCCATTAAAGTTGTCAACGCCGCATATTGACATGTACCGTACTGACAACTTGTTGTTTACGCGTGCGTCTCGTTATTTAGTTTTCCATCGATTTTCCGTGATTTTCTACTTCATCAATTGCTTCTGCTTATGGACTCTGAGATTTAATGTTCCCTATGTGACTAGTGCTTGCCTAAGAATTCTGATTGTTTGCCTATACGACGGCATTTTTCTGTGACTCTGGATTCCGATTTTGGCTGATACCTTGGATTTTGTTGTGTGTGCATCGATTTGTTTATCACAATGGGTAACAATGTAAAGTGCACGCATATTATGTGTCAATAAAATGCGCCGATACCGGAAAAAAATAATGTGAAATAAAATAGTAACGAACTGTTGGATGTTGCGCTCATACAATGACTGTAGTATGGTATCTAGGATGGGCTAGACATCAACAAAATATCTCAGTACCTGCAGGTTCTCTTGATGGCAATGTAATAAAATAAGATAAGGAATAAATATTTAAAAACAATTTTTTTTTTCTATACCTGTAACCTACCTCTACCATATAATTTACCACATAATATATCTATAACTTTCTGAATGCGTACTCCGTATCTTATTTTGTCGTAAAAATGCATTTCTATCAATGATATTTTAAGCGGTAAGTAGGTATTTCTTTTCCGATTAGTTTGTTGTTGACAAGACATATAACCTCTAGAACTTCAAACTGGAATATCTTTAATTCCTGACTTAAAAACCTTGAAAACTGTTCAGGAATTCAAAATCTATACCTTTACACATTTTTCATAAGCAAACGCAAAAAAAAAATGTCAACAAAAATTTGTTCGGGAGTTCGCCTTTGTTCTTTGTTACTTTTATTAAAAAAATTGTAGTTTTAAAAATTTAACTATTTTATGCATCAGCTGTTTTATTTGATGGATTCAAGCAAAATTCCCAATGAATATCAATACAGATATACTTTCATTTAAGATACTATGTTGTTTAAAAGGAATTGATCCTTATGAATGACTATTTCGGTTGGTATCATAAAATACAGGATGTTTTTTTGAATGAATGTTGTTGTCCGCTAACATCCGTGACGTACTACAACGCCACAGCAGCCGCAGCAGTACTCCCAGTGCATTATTGTATTGAACACGCAGGTCGCTGTATGCCCGCTGAGTGAAGTTGACCCACAGGCTGCACGTGTAGAAGGACTGACAGTAAGTTTTGAAAAGCGTTACTTTAACTGCCCTCGTACATCGCGCAAACCTGCGGGCCAGCATGTTACAACGGACAGCCAGAGACCTTTCAATGTCACAGTTATCTTTAAGGTCTGCAGAGATCCAGTGGCCCAGATACTTAAACTTGTACACTCTTCGTAGGGATTCTCCACACAGTGCGACAGGAGGAATACAAGAATATGTCATGCTGCCTGCTTTGAAAACCATTAGTTCGCTCTTTGTGACGTTATATTTGAGCTCATGATTCACCGCATAACATGCGCATATTATATCGATCAGCCGCCTCAGAGCTCCAATCGATGTCCAAACTAAACAAACCAGCCAATAAACTAAACTAGCTAGTTTTTCAACGCACAAACTTTTTTTCACACTAAATTCTGATCCAATATTTCTGAATATTGATGTCTTTTATTAGAAGTTGAAGTGGCCACTCAAATCCCGAAACAAACGGGTCTCGGTATCCAATTTGGTCTAACACCGATGTATCGCGTTCAGAAATTTAATTGAAAAAGCAATCAGCGATGACAACCGGCTGGGGAGGTCAACGCGTAAACTGAGGACTTTATCGAATTTGATACGTTTCTATTGTCATAATACCAGTAGGAACATCTTGCTTGTAAAAATTATTTAGAATTTCATTTTTAGATTTTTTTAATGTTAGCTATTCATAATTTATGTAGGAAAAGTTTAGCTGTCCCGACGTTGCTGTTTTTGAATAAATATTTTACATAGATCGTATTTATTTATAAAAAAATATCTGCATGCAAGTTAGTTATTTAAATTCACATTTTTGCGAGTTCTCTATTACAAAATATGCGAAAAATTCTGAACATATTTTTGTTGAACAAAGTTAGGAAACTGGCATCACTATCATATCATTTGTAACTAGAGCCAAAACATAAACTACGTAACTTAGTATTCCGTCATCCATCTAACTTTACACAAAACTGCTGCACAATCATCACAAATCCGCCCACCCATCAGTTTCGCGACCTCGTACACAAGCGCCGCGCCGCCCTTCAGCTATTTTATAAGGGTTTGAGGCCTTAAAGTCATCGTAAACATGGCCGCTGTCTCCTATCCGTTGGGTAAGGCGAGATATTTACAATGAGATGTTTTGGGATGCGGAAAATGGGGTAGAGATGTGCCTCTATGTTTAAGACTGTTTTGTAAGACATCGATGAAGTTTTTGTGTTGCATAATCAGCTTATAATATTCCCACTGCTGGGACTCAGGCCTCCTCTAGAGAGAGTGGGCCATAATCCACCACGCGGGCTCAATGCGGGTTGGTAGATGTCACATGTCTTCGAATTTTGGGTTCTAGGACATGCCGGTTTCCTCACGATGTTTTCCTTCAACGTTTTGAGAGCAGTTTTGATGAAATAATTTACACAAAGTAAAGTGCTGTCTGGGTTCGAACCTTCGACCTTCAATTCGTCGGCCGATACCACTGGTCGGTCGTTGTCTGGGCCACCACTGCTCTTCAGTGTTGAATCAGCAGGTAAAATATTCAAATGCATCTCAATTTGAAGAGCGTGATATCCTTGACAATTAAATATGTTGTAGCGAAGGTTTAATACTCTTGACTGGTTTAAGACTCTTGGCGTCACAAATTACTAAATACGTTTAGCAATAAACTGCGTTGCGTGGAAACGCCGGGGGGTACGCCCTAGGAAAATATATAGCGACCTAATTGGCGATGTTCTTCAAAAAGGTCAGGTGCGTAGCACTCGCAATCGGCGTGTGTGTAAGACCAGATGTATGGATGTAAACGAAGCAAAAGGTGTCTGTAAGGAGCTTAGCAGGTGGCGGTCTATAGTTTCTGCCTACCCTTATTGGAAGAAGGCGTGAGTTTGTGTACGCGTATGTATTTCTATCAATTGTTTCACGTTGACAGGTATAGAATGATAAAATGTTTAGCGATAAATGTATTAAGTGGGCTATAAAGCTTGTTATTATTATTAGTGTCGTTTGAGTTTTTAAATGCCAGATTTTTCATTTTAGTGTATACACCACCTGTACATAATATACTATTTTATTTCGTGTTTTAAGTCCACATAAGATTGCAATGCCATCATATATCTCTGGCACAGGCATCTTGTGCGACTGTCGTATAAATATTGCAGTCAGAGTTACTTCACAATCTTCAATCCCAGCGGTGTAAACAAAACTTCTAGTCCCGAGTATGTAAAAGTGTGACGTCATATAACATTCAAGTTATTTCTGGGAAGCTTGATCTTTTGTAACAAATAACTTCCTACCAAAAACAAACCAGGTATAGCTACCTTATACATTGTTTTAACAGATACTAAAACACGAAAAAACAATATGACAAAAAAAAGTTTTTTTTTTTAAATATTCATCATCATCATCATTTCAGCCGAAAGACGTCCACTGCTGGACATAGTCCTCCCCCAAGCACCGCCACTTCGACCGGTTCTATGCTTCCCGTATCCAGCGGATTCCTGCGGCTTTCACAAGGTCATCGGTCCACCTTGTCACCTTCCCACGCTACGTCTTCCGGTACGCGGTCGCCATTCCAGAACCTTTCGGCCCCAACGGCCATCTATTCTGCGAGCAATGTGCCCTGTCCATTGCCACTAAGGTTTGGGAATTCTTCGAGCTATGTCGGTTACCTTGGTTCTCCTGCGGATCTCTTCATTTCTGATTCGATCGCCTAGGGAAACTCCTAGCATAGCCTTTTCGGTGCTCTCCATTGCCGTTTGGATAACTTTTAGCCTTCTAATAAGGTTTTTTAATATTATCAGCCTAATATTGGGTTGGTTAAAATAAAAACCATGGCAATGATTACAATGTGCGTCATTTGTTCCCTGAACAGTCAGCCCTACTATGGCCTTGTTTTTTTTTTACCACAGCATGAGCTAATATAGTTACGATTATAATACAAACCCACACTAACTTGTAACTAGTAATCTCATTATCTGTCTAGTCTTTTTCCAAATATGTTGGGGTCAGCTTCCTGTCTAACCGGATACAGCTGAATACTATTATTTTACATGGAACGACTGCCTATCTGACCTCCACAACCCAGTTGGTGGATACCCTTTGGAAAGACTGGTTGTCAGACTTTCGGGCTTCTGATGACCCATAACAACTGTCAAAGATCGAAAAATCACAGCCAGGACCAACGGCTTAACGGGCATGGAGGGGTCTTGGTATGTAAAGATGGTCACGCATCCACGTAACAACCGGCAAGCGTAGCTTAACCTGATCGATCGTCCCATACGGCTGCTATTACTTAGCCACAAGCCCGTCTGTATCTAGTTATCTATTATATTAAAAAAACGGGCCAAGTGCGAGTCGGACTCGCGCACGGAGGGTTCCGGATACCATTATCTATAAAAACGGGTAAAAAAAATCATGTTTGTTGTATGGGAGCCCCCCTTAAATATTTGTATTATTTTAATTTAATTATTTATTTTTAAAGTGAATTATAACTAAATATTCTGTGAATATTTCAAGCGTCTACCTGTTGCCTTTATCAATATCGAGCAAAAACGAGCAAAAAAATCACGTTTGTTGTATGGGAGCCCCTTTATTTTATTCTGTTTTTTAGTATTTGTCGTTGTCGGCAACAGAAATACATCATCTGTGAAAGTTTCAACTATCTATCTATCACGGTTCATGAGATACAGCCTGGTGACAGACGGACAGACAGACAGACAGACGGACAGTGGAGTCTTAGTAATAGGGTCCCTTTTTAACTGTTAGGTACGCAACCCTAAAATTAACTCAAGAAAGTCTGCTGTATAAAAAATATAAGTCACCCTTACACCATTCTGTTATTCACGATAAAACTCCTTTATCAGCAAAAAAGACGCTCAAAAAACCCTTCTGTTAAATATTGCAAAACTCGTAAAAATATCCGCCTCCACCATTATAATTGTCAAGTCCCAATCTATCGCGAGGCGAGTTCGACTGGCCGGCGTTTTATTGTGAGCAATATCCAACCAAACTTATAGATTCTACTATCAGCTATATCTTTGTTGTGAGCGGTGAAATGGTGAGGAGGATGTCGATTGAGAGGGAATTCGTTTAGTATTTTGTTAAAGAAACGGAGTTTACGGCTTAAGACACTTATTTCTCAAAAGAATACAGCTCACATATCATGAGAAATACAAGTTAATCTTAATATTATATACACCAACTTATGAAGAACGGTAGATACTCGTAAATAATCTAGTAAGTAGTAGATCCACTTATTTATTTTTTACAGCGCTGTGAGTAACAAGAAAAAGTGAGTGTACCATTAAATAATTATCGTTTCTACATGGCAAGTCACTAGCAATTACACATTTAGTTTAAGTTTCTTTTAGAAGCTCTATGACACTCTACTCGTACCAAGAATTATCTTCTGCGAAATATAAAACAAAGTCGCTTTTTGTGTCTGTCTATAAACCCGCTTACATCTTCTGAACTACACAATGAATTTTGATGCGGTTTTGACCTTTATTTAGAACATTTATCCAATCAATCAATTATTTATTTTATTAAACATAGGTATGGTTACTGATAATATAAATTGTCTAAAATATGTGCACTATGTTTTGCCAATATAATATGGCGTACAAAATTAACATAAACAAGCAATTACTCGTACAATTAAGGTGGCATGTCAATAGATTACATTAAAAAACAAAACAAAAAACCATTCAATTAAAAATATGCTAGTTAGATAAACAGTTAATAAATAAAATCATAAATGTTTCATCAGCAAGTTGGAATCGTCATACCTCTGTTTATCAGTAGTAAACTCAGTGATTACTCAGAAAAGGAATTTAAACAAAGACCTCTTATAGGTTCCCAGACACTCTTTATTTCTAATAGCTGCTGGTATACTATTATATATTTTTGGGGCCATACCTAACACACTTTTGCCGAAAAATGCGGTTTTATAAGAGGTAACATGAATGGTATTCTAATAACGGTGAGAGCGAGAAAATGTTGGCGAGGTTTCGCTCATTAATTAGCTTTTAAAAATTAAACTATCAACTCAAAACCAAAAGCGTATACATACGCAGACATTCATATAATTACACACACACACGTACCCAACCCATCATTTCCGTTGAAATTGTAATATTCCGTGCCGCTAAATGTTTTATAATGACACAGGCATTTAAACTGTTTTGTTTATACCTCTTTGTGGTGTCCATGTTGTACATTGGTCGTCCAAACGGTAATGGCAGTGGTGTCGAATGGTCAGTGTGGCCATTTTGGCCTTTTGTTCAGTGTAATTGCGTTTTTGTGTTTTTGTAGCGTAGTATTTCATTTTAATGTAATGGTCATTGATTTGAGGTTTGTTTTGAAGGGCGATGTTGATTTTTGTGCTGATGGATTGATTTTAATTAAATGGTTTTCAATTTTATTGATGTTATTGCAATGGTGTATTTGTAACATTAATATTTTTACCGTGTAATATCATCATGATTCTATTGTTTGTGCCTGAAACATTTGAATTCTGTTAGTATAAAAGCAGATGAAGAATCTCTTATTGCGTCCATAGCTATGTCTGTAACAAACCTCGCATCTGCGAAAATGCCTGTATGTAAAATGTGAGATTTTTGTTCTCGATTGTAAATATATTATTTTATAGTTTACTTAGCATAATTAAGTATTAGCACATTTATTAAAAAAAAAAAAATGTAATCCATTGCTTGACGAGAACAACTGTCAACAAACTGTTATGCAGTTTGGAAAACTTTATTTATGTTATTGTTAATACCTACAGATTTTGAATAAATAAAAAAATAAAGGATAATTAATAAAAAAAAAACTACGATCCTTTGGCAGGAATTTAGTTTGACTTGGGGAACTCAAATCAATCAATCAATCAAAATACTTATGAATCGTCAGAAGCTGGGTGCACGGTTCCAATTAGTCGTTTCCTATGGAGAAGAGCCGGCAAGAAACTCCACGGTTACTCTTTTAAAAATAACTAAATCTCAAAGCCAAGTTAAGTCCCAATAATAACTCTAAATGAACTTCAAAATAATTGTCATTCACTTTGACTGATTGTTAAGACCGCAAATTAAGCTGTACACAATTACGAAATAAAAACTAGAGACGTGACGGGAACAGGCAATTAATTGTACGTAAAAAGGGACATCGTGTGACGTCAGAGAAAAACGGCTGCGCGGCCCGGCCGGTGAATTGTGGATATGTGTTCCGTACACATAGGGAATTTATTTTATTGCTGCTTCAAGAAATAGTGGACAATACAACAATATAGATTAACTGACACAAATGAAAAGTTGATTGTTATCCTTTAAAATACATAAAACTTTAACCGGCTTACAAATAAACGCGGAATAAAGTTATGCTAGGTATAAACGTCAAAAATGTATTGTTATACCGAAGTTATTCCTAGTATAACTTTATTCCGCGTTTTTTTTGTAAGGCGGTAGTTAACTAATAATAAATAAATAAATTATTTTGTACCAAACACTTGTACACTTTTTATTAACCTGCCAAACTGCGTGGCAGTTTGTCGGAAGGATTAGGACTCGTTATAAAACATTCGGTATACTATCTAGTAAAACATCTAAGTAGGTAGATACAGATAATTTAAATGAAGGGTAAGAATATTACAGCGCAATATAGTTCAGTTGAGTGTTCCTCAAGCGATTAGTTATTGTCACACGTTGCTATTTAGCTATTATTATTTTGGAGCTATTTAGCTAATTACAAAAGCAATTCTAGAACACCAGAAACCACAGATCTTATAATTACTTTTAAATATATACTTATTAAAAAATAAAACAACTTCAAAAAAAAAAAAAACTACAACACGAAATTTTTATTTCATTTCGCAAGGAGATAAAAAAAAAAGACGTGAATACAAAACCAAAGACACCGCCTGCCGAAATCAAAGTTATTTTTGATAATTAATACAGAAAATCATTCTATAGGTATGTAGGTACTTATAGATTACAGGAAAACTTATAAGAAGGTAAATCTAAAAATAACATGGTAAATCACCCAATTTGTGCGTACAAACCTACTTTTGCAGTTGGAATGTATCGGAAAACATGTTTTTCAACTGCAATGTTTTTTTTTTTTGAGAGTTAGAAGTTTTTTATTTATTTGCAAAGATACAACATACAAACTAAAAATAAAATATTTATACTATAAACCTACACGAAAAAAAGAAAAAAAGGGGAAAGTGCTCATTGGGCATCAAAAAATTCTTCCGCATCGCCGTCAGTGGAAAAAGTGCCCAAAAGGCTGGCAGCGTTGCCACGTTGGATGGCAACGCTGATTCTTTGGCTTAAAAATAGGCCAGACCTCTGGTCACGTGAAGAGTCGACCATCTCCTTGGCGATGTCCCGATATACACGATGAGCACTCGGACCCCACGGACCTAATGTTTCAGCGCCAAACGGCTCAAAAATATAACTCCCTATAAGCTTGTTATATTTGCGCCGTTTGAGGTTTTCTGCACCTGCAGCAGCCACCCCAGCACAACCCGCCGTGCTAGGAAGATGGGGTGTCGACACAGGTTGCATCCCACACCAAAGGCCTACCCAACTTCCAAGGCATTATGGTCATTCACTGCAATGTTAAGTTTTTTCTTGGGATAAATTCATCCTAACTACGGAACCCTTCATTATGCGTGGTCCGAGATGGCTACTAGGCTAGTTTTTTTTTTTCTCCCAAAATTTTTCTTTTCCTATATTTAAACTACATCAGTCCACAAACATACAGAACGCTAAAAAGTAATAGAAACCTCGTATCTCGTACCAAAAAAACAAGTAAGAACACCTATCAGTGTTAGAGTCCCGTGCTCGGATGATACCGGTGCCTATTAAAAAGCAATCAAGGATCGCTTCGTTAACCTAACCCCTTGTTTGTACTTGCGCCGGTCTAAAATGGATGCCTTTCTATTACCCGCTTTCAAATTGCAAGAATATTGCTTTAGTTTTTTGGCGTCCGATAGATTTTTGTTTTGTGTCTACGAGAGATTGATTTTGCACACAGTGAAAACATGTTTTTCTTGTTTATGTTTGTGTACTTTCTTTTTTATTCATGCATCGGTGAATAAATCATGTTTATTTATTTCATTCCAAACTTAGAAGCTTATCGAATTGTTTTAACATTTGATATAAAATTACGGGTGTATGTTTGTACTATTCCGAGAAAGGAGGCAGGTGGCTAAACACCTGGTTGAAACATACTAATAGGCCTCCACATTTTGCTGGTTATTTTTAAAACTCGTGTACTTATGTGGGCGAGCGTATTGCCATTTTTGTATAAGGGTTCTAAAATAAAAATAGTCTACATCTATCTCTGCGAAATATAATCATAATATTGTAAAAAGAATACCGATATCTTTAATGTTAAAAGTCTCTATGAATACTGATTTGATTACAAAAATTATTTCTTTCACTGTGCAAATATCGTTCGTTCCTCATTTCCTCTCGTGGGTGTCGTTAAAGGCAAACAAGGGACTTACTAGAGAATGGTAGCAGCGTTCTCTATGCATTTTTAACACCATACTGCGATCGCCAACCCGCCTGCCAAGCGTGGTGATTATGGTAAACCTCCCCAAATGGAGAGGCTTATGTCCAGCAGTGGGCGTCTTTCGGCTGAAATGATGATGATATTTTTCATAAAATCAAGAAATTATAATTTCAAAGTCGCGGGTAGAAGCTAGTATACCTATACAGTATTATATAACCCCATAAAACTTCTAGAGAAATCAAACCATACATTCACCCAACCCACATGCAGAAATTCCAAGAACACAAACTAAGATAGTAAGACTTAAAGTAATTTTGGTGCAACGCAGTACAGTGTTCGTACATTTTGAACGAACCGACTTAATTGCTTGGCGCAATGAAAGAGTTGGCTCGCTCGTGGTGTCAGCAAATGGGAAATATTAATACCTCTACCATCACGCAAGCCTTTGGCGTCTATTAAACTTTCGAGAACTTTAATGCTTTTGAATTGTGGTGATTTTAAGAAGTGAGGAAAATTAAGAAGAAAGAAGATGGCGGAATAGATTTTATGTTCCTTAGGCTGTGTTGTATTGTTATTATTGTTATTGTTTTTTATGTTTGTATGTATGTTTGTGTCTTAATCAATTTAGTCTAACATAGTTTAAGTAATATTAACAAATTATGAGTAATGTGTCTGAATTAAAGATGAATAAATAAATAAATAAATTGGAGTGATTGAACTTGAATTTTAAAAATGCTTTAGCGTTTGTTATTTATTTTTCAACCGTCAGAGCTAGACAACGATCTATTAAGTTCCAACGGTTAGTACTTAGTGGCCATTATCATGCTGCAATTTCACATAGATTATTTCTCCATTTAGATTAGTTACATTCAGTTTTAGTATTTATGCTAGCGACGTTTATAGGAGTTATTTAAGAAATTGGTACATAGATACAGTATTTATTTATTTTTGCTTTAGGTACTGAAACTGATACCCAAACTAAGCCAGGGCTTGTATTTTGGGAGTCAGTTCGAACGTGGAGCATTACGGGGAGATCGTGTCAAAGTGAATGTCGTAACGTAAATTATTATTATTATTATAGCATATTATCTTGTACTAGTGAGTGTGGGTACAAGCGCGCGTTTTTATGTATTTGTCTGTGGGTGTGTGTGTGTTGTGGTGAGGTGTCAGTGTTAAAGTGTGTGTTATTTATGATATTACGGGATGTACAAGTAAGTCTTCGTTTTTTCATAGTCTAATTACTGGAGCCAGCCAGCAACAATTACGCTGGAACTCAAGTTTGGTCAAGTACCTACACTTAAAACAAAAAGTGAAACGTATTCAGTTATAAATAAAACCATGTTAAATGTAAGTAAATGATAATGAACGTCTGTGAGATGAAGCGTTTGTAAAATCCATTTACTACAATGAATAGAATACTTTATTCAATAGCTTTAAAGTCCAACCCAACACCATTCCACTTTTAAACTAACAGACGAAGCAACTGGTGTGAACATTCAAAGATGAAATAGCGTTAAAACCAATACTTAAACTGAAGCAAGCTCATTAAATCGTAAGGACTGTGAACCCGACACTTGTGACATTCGATCTTTGCATTTATCAGTCGTCTCTGAATATTGTCGATGCAATAAAACTCCCGACTACTGGAGTGCTTAGAATTGCCACTATAGGGAACTGGAGGATGTCTGAAGCATAGTCAGCAATATGGCCTGTTTTGTGTTTTGTGACGTCTGGTTGCTTTTTTATGGATTCCAGTAGCGCAACTTTTTTTGTTTTCCAATGAGATTATGCGGCTTTATTATCTAAACAAAAAAAAAAAAAAAAAAAATTATTGTGTGCAGAGTTTGCTTTCGTATGTGTGCGATTACATCACTGCACGTGGTTTGCCACACACGCGACAGGCTCAACGAATCACTTTTAATGATGTCAAAATCAGGTACCTTTTATGTTTTTTTTTTGTTTCTATGTAAATTAATTTAATTGGTGTGTGATGTATATATTTATTGTTAATTAAGCCTTTACCGGGTAATATGTCTTTTATTGACTTGAATGTGCCCTGGCGGCTGAGAGTATGTCATGCTCACTCAAATGTCTCGCTGGTGGTGGCGTCTGTGTTGGATCATTAAGTTCCCTTCAAAATGGTTGAGCTAAATGGTGCTGATCCATGCGTCATGTTCGTGAACGGGCGCCGTCAGTTGGGACTGGTCATCTCTTAGCTGCCACGGCTTATTTTAATTTTTGAATTGTTTCTATTACGGACGCTTTTAACGTGCACGTCTTTCTACATTGTTCTCACATGTATAACTTCAACATGAATGATGTAACCCATATTTTGTAACAATATTTTGTTTTAAAAGAGTGTCCATGGAGTTTTTTGTCCGTTCTTCTCCATAGGAACCTACTACGCTTTGGAATGGGCAACTAGCTTCATCTTTCTGACTGACCGACCCCTTGACAATTCAAAAGTGCCTGTAATTGGTTTATTTGAAATAAATGCTTTGAGTTTGAGTTTGAGTTTGAGTTTAAGAGGGTAATCTAAATTAACAACAAATGTATACATCATCATCATCATCATCATTTCTGCCGAAAGACGTCCACTGCTAGATATAGGCCTCCCCAAAAGGGGGGGGGGGGTTGCCATAATCACCACGCTTGGCAGGCGGGTTGGCAATCACAGTTTGGTTTTAAAAAAGCATAGAGAACGCTGCTGCCCATTCTCTAGTAAGTCCCTTAGTCGCCTTTTACGACACCTACGGGAAGAAATAGGATAGTGCTATTCTTTACGTCCGGCACCACACGGTACAACAATGTATACATAAGTAAATAATAAATCAAACACATAATCAAATTCGCCGCACCCGGCAAATGCTCACAGCTTACAAACCATTCGCAGCGCATGCCTCATGATGTCTGTACGCGGTCTTACAGGGCACTTCAAAAATTGTTTCACATGTATCGCAACTTATGTCCTAACACGGATGAGGCATCTCTTCTTTGAGGCACTACTAATAGTGCTTGTTAAGGCAAGGCTCCGGAAGTAGGACGCTGAAATAGAGAAAAAAAAAAAAAAAAAAAACAAAGACTTTAGTCCGCCATGCCTTTCAAAGACCTTACTTGCTTCTGAATTCCAGATAGTTATCTACAATCCTGTAGCTCAGCTCCTTTGAAAGTATGCTTTTCGGTGCCTAATTTTTTTGTGTTCTTTCGTTTTTCTTTTGTTCTTGCTTTTGAATGTTTCCAACCCGTTTTACATGTGCAGAGAAGCTTTTATGCACTGTGCAGTGAAGTTACGACTTATACTCTGTAGTACTGAGTTTATTATCATCGAATATTGTACGAAGCCCCGAGGGGCAGTTCCTGTACTTTAAAGACCGTTTGCAGTTTTGATGTGTCAAAAAATCTTTAATTTACTTACATTTTTAACGTTAATTGTGAGATTGCGACTTGAATTTTGACGTTTTTTAATTACGTGAAATGCCTTCTTATTCTTTTCTATTGGAATCAACTAACTTAGTCTAAATTATCCGGAAGAGAACCGGAGTTACCGACATAGCTTGCAGAGTAAGCAAGCTGAAGTGGCAGTGGGCTGGCCATATTTGTCGAAGGATCGATGGCCGGTGGAGCAGATGAGTCCTGGAGTGGAGACCGCGTATCGGCAAGCGTATTGTGGGACACCCCCCAGCTAGATGGACCGACGACCTCAAAAAGGTGGCTGGGATAGACTGGATGCGGAAGGCGGAGGACAGGGTGTTGTGGCGCAGCATGGGAGAGGCCTATGTTCAGCAGTGGACTGCGATAGGCTGAGTTGATTGTTGATTGAACTTAGTCAAAAAAATTGGTAGCGGGCCTCACTGCCTAGGATACTCGAGATGTCATAAGTACACCTTCTTAGTATTATGCAATTTTGGTAGATAAAATGAGCCCTCACTGTTCTGTAAATTTTTAATTCTTTATCAACCTCGCTTATTGGATTTCCTTTCAAAAAACCAACTACAATCGAATTCCATACTTTAATTGACCCCGCATACATTCTGTTTTCACCTGTTTTACCAACAACATATACCCAAAATCAGTGGAGTTTAGGGATAATTTAATATAGAGGTAAATTAATTAAATCAGGGGAAATATTTTGATATTTGACAACGCAGCGCCATTCGGGGCGCTGTAGAGCACTCGGGATGTTTACCTGCTATAAAATTAATTAATGTTCTATTAAATTATGTTTGGTATAATTTATTTTTGCTAGGAACATGAGGAATAGATTAAATATTAAAGAGTGTATTTTGAATTGGAAATGCAAGGCTGACAAAATCTTTTCATCACTCAGATAATTTACACTCGGTTTTGGAACTGAAAATTTGGGTTGGTCAATCTCTAATTTAGCATTCCTGTCACCGCAAATTTCAATATTTAGAGAGAATTCTTTGAAGAGATTGCATAATTTTGCCGACTGCCGTCAAGATTGCGCTTGCACAATCGCTTCTTCTACCCATCCTTGACAATGCTGATAGCAGCTATCTTGACCTTACCCAAAAACAACTCGATAAACTTGAGCGGCTTCAAAATTGTTGTAAAGGTTCATATTCGTTTTGCATAAATATGACCATGTTTCTGAATTTCGTATGAAGCTCAAGTGGTTACCAATTCGCCTTCGCCGGAATGCTCATATTCATTCCTTTTTGTATAATGTGCTCTTTTCCCATTCCATCCCTTTCTATCTCAAAACACGTTTCCAGTTTCTTTGCGACTCCCACACGAAATTTTTAAGGCCATCAGATAACTTAAAGTTTAAAATGCCTATGCATTCCACAACTTTCTTCGACAAATCCTTTACTGTCCAGGCCGCTCGTTTGTGGACTGCATTGCCGGTTCAAATAAAACGCGCGCAGTCATTGTTTGTATTTAAAAAACTCGTGAAGGAACGTTATTTGTCGTAATTTTGCTCTCGTAACTGTAATTATCTATAGTCATTATTCAGTATTCAGTTATTCAGTATTTAGTTCATTTATTTTCGTTGCTTATATATATTTAGTACTAGCTTTTGTCCGCAGCTCCGCCTGCGTGAATGTCGGTTATCGCGTAAAAAAGTAGTCTATGTTCTTCTCTATATCCCAGGCTTATATCTCTGCCAAATTTTATGACGATCGGTTCAACGGTTTAATCGTGAAAACGTAACAGAAAGGCAGAGTTACTTTCACATTTATAAT
Organism: Dryobota labecula; assembly: GCA_947523025.1. Classification (NCBI taxonomy): domain Eukaryota; kingdom Metazoa; phylum Arthropoda; class Insecta; order Lepidoptera; family Noctuidae; genus Dryobota; species Dryobota labecula. Next base: position 3,335,045 of record OX383287.1, read on the forward strand.
ATTAGTATGGATGTATGTATTTATGTATCTATTATTTAGGATATTTATATATCTGTGTATCTATTTTAGTACACACACCTACACACATCATATTTAACTCCATTTATGTATATTCTTGCATGCCTTAAAATAATAATAAATACTTAAATTATTTTCAATCTGATTATATTCAATTAAATTCTATTTTTAATATTTTAATTAAACTTAAATAAGCGCGACTTAATTTGTACCAGAACTTTTTGTATCATTATATTATTACTATAGCAAATCATATGTCACGGTTTAGCTTGTAGGAGGGAGGCGCCGGTGTCTGTCACACAGTTTATAGTAGCACAGACGTCGTCGTTAACTCTATCTTTAAAACATTCGAAACTCTGTACATTGTGTTTTTGTTTAGGATAGATGAGTTGTACCCACATTTGTTAATAAAAAAAATATTATTATTATGTTTATATATCGTTTATATATCTCGGCACCCTGGGGTCCCGGACCTTTGGAAGGCATACGAGGGGCCGAAACCAACTCGCAGAGGCCCCTTAGACAATTTTAAATGGAATGAGGCACCAACCGACGATTATCCCTGTACGCACTACGCAAGTGCACCCAAGGACAACCCCCGGCTGGTGTAGGACTATTGTAGGATATGGAAACAAAGATATTGAACTATGGGTTTGGGTGGTTAAAATGGACTGGTTACCTAAAACTATGGAAGGACTATGGCCCCTGCCTGATCAATGTTTTATTGTACACGGATAAAATGGCAGGGGGTGACTTGCACACTCATTAATGGGCCCCCGGAAACGGTCGCTAGCACATAGTGACGTAGCGACAAGGGGGGCAACATATCCTGAGGTGCTCGAGGAGTGGAGAGGTATTCCACGGCTCTCAGAACAATCCCAGAGCCCGGAAGATGGTCAAGATCCCTACAAGCACTTACTGGAATACTTCCTTCCTCTGAGCACGTTTGCTCTTGCGAATCTCCACTCAAGCCGGCCAATAAAGGCAAGCCAGAGATGAGGAACATGACTTCTCCCGGGACATAGGATCCGTGAGGTCGCAACTGCCCAACAGCTCGCCACATGCTGCCCTGCGGGTTTCTGTATCTCTCTTGGTCTGGCTCCTCACCCTAGACATGTTCCGGCAAAGTAAACTCTACCGGCACAGACGTAGAGTTCGGAGCGCGCAAGCCCCACCACGACGTCAACGTAGAGATACGGCGGTGGGGTTATTATTATTATTATTTAGTATATTGTATACTTATTATTTGCAACAGCGAGAGCCCCATTTTAAGTCCAGGCACATCACTGTCCTTTCCATGGTTGCTTGGAAGACATCGCAGAAATCCATAAGGCCGCCTAATGTATATTTTGTATTGTTTGATTTATTTTCTGTTATTATTTATTTATTTAAATCCTATTAATACCACCTTTACAGACTAATCCAATGCAATGTTATAAGAAACAACATCTATACTGAAACACAAAAAATTAAATGACCGGCAAAAAGAATTACAAAGAACTAAATACTAATAATTATAAAAAAAATATTGTAAACATGCCAACGTTTATAATCTCAGACCTCTTTCAAGAATAATTTGTGCCCTTTGAATGAATCTCGACAGGTTTTGCCCAAATATATCCTCCGATACTGTAATGATGTTAACAATACGTGTGGTCGTGGCAGCTCATGACATAGGGGTGTACTTGAGTAGATTAGACCTAGCCGCTGGAACGTCCAAACGGGGCGACGCGTGGCGGCGCGCACCTACGTACCCGTCCGGTGCGCGGTATGAGAGTACCTCTGGGTGATGCAGAAACCCTAACAGTACACGAGACACGTACGTCACGTAATTATGTAATTTTGTGGTGTACAGTGGCCAGCACATCAAGCACAGGAAACTGTCAAATTTCTCCAAACGATTTTAAACTCTAAAATGTTGTTGATTAAGTTCAAAATCGAACGAGAAAATTTGACAGTTTGAGGTAACCTGATGTGCTGCACACCGTACAATAAAGTATATATAAATAAATAAATATTTATTTGCAAAAAACTAAGAAATTACGCGGGCTATATTGAAGGACTGATTTCATTAGTGACACTACATGACTTAGACTGTTATTAGAAAAAAAATATTACAGTATTCAAGAATACTTAGAGGATAAATCATTAATAATATAATAAAGTAAAAATAGCCTTTAATCCACTACATGCAAAAATGACATAATTCCATTATTAATTATTGTTATTACCACAATACAATCAATACAATACAAATAATTAACTATTATACATTCATATTTTATTCTCTATTTCATTATTATTCTTATTATTAATAGATTAGAAATATAGGATTTGTTTTTGGAAATATTTGTACGCATAATTTAAATATAAAAATAATAGAAATATTTTACTATGGTATAGAACCAATATTTGTAACGTCTATTGTACCATAACCTAACAAAAAACATTTTTAATTTGATTTGATTTGAAGGAATAACCAAATTTTCTATTCAGTGGTTACTGAATAGAAAATTTGGTTATACGGTTACGACTTACACGGTTGTGTAAGTCTATCTGTATTCAACTCATATCCAGCATACCCTGAACCCAATCAACTTAGTTATCATATAATTTCCTTTGGAAAACATACATAATGTTCAGCAAGGAGTTTAGCTTACCAGCTATACCAACCCTGGCAGGTCAGCCTGGAGCCTAATTTAAAACAGGCAGGCGACACGTGACAGGTGACAATCCGACGAAGCGAAAATTGTATTTATTTATTTCATTATTTATGTACACACAGTAAAATACATAGAGATACGTCATAATTATAATTTGAATTTTTAAATTGCTTATTTCTTAAGAAATAAAACAATCGCCACGAATACAAATTTTCTTACGTTGTTTGTAAATTCACAGGTCAGTGAATTTAAAAAACGTAAGAATATTTGAATTTCGCGGACCCTGGTGCGACGCCCTTAAAAGCACCTGTTGTGAAAATGTGTCAGTTTTGTAATTTTTCGACAAATAAGCCACATTGTCAGTTATTATAGCGCTTCAAGATTCTTTTGGTGCGTGGCCAAAATCAAAACTAACTTCTGATCTTGTTTTTAGGATTCTGTAGTCAACAAGGAACCCTTATAGTTTCGCCATGTCCGTCTGTCTGTCTGTCTGCGGCTTAGCTCAGAGACTCTTAGTACTAGAAAACAGTAATTTGGTATGGGATCACATATAGTTACGCAGACAAAGTAGTATAATAAAATCTAGTTCTATTTTTTTTTTTAGGATACCTCCTCTACACGTAAAGTGGGGATGATATTTTATTTTTTCTTGTCTATCCCATGTTGTGGGATATCGTTGGATACGCCGTTTAAAAATATTGTGGGTTTGGGGAAACCATTTTTGAGTCAGGGATCCATTTGCGTAATATGTATTAAGCTTTAAAGTGATAATTTTTGTTAGAATCAAGTGTCCTCCCCCCCCCCGCCAGCTAAATGGTTGTATTTGGACATATAAAAAATTCACAGCAATAGTACATATACATAACGAAGTTAAAAAGAAAACATTCTGTACAGGAGAACTTGTTTTCCAATTACAATGTTAAGTTTGTTCTGGGGATAAATTCATCCCCACTACGGAACCCTTCATTGTGCGTGGTCCGACTCGCACTTGGCCGGTTTTTCAATATATTTTACAAAATAATTGCACAAAACGTTTACCAAAAGCGCCTCCCGGTTAACATCATTCAAGCTTCAAACGAACCTTGCTTATCTGTTTGTTCTTTTTGACAGTTCCTAATGTTAGACAGTGAACTGTCATATTTGTATTGAGTATACAGTTGATAAACATGGTTTGTAGTTTAATGTGTTTACGGTATAATTAATACGAGTATGACATGTTTCCGCAAATAGAAACTTAACAAGGTTATGAACCGATATAATCTGTCAATTATGCACTAATCACATGTTTGTAATTAGCATGTTGTGGTTTATCCAATAATTATATCCTTGCAAGTACCTACGAACGACATACTCACATATTTTAGGTAATAATATGGTGATACCATAAGATGGAAAACTGACTGGCGACGACAACGTGACTTCAAAATACTGCGAAGCGATGTCGTAGCAAAACTACGGCAGTTTGCTACGACGTAGCAGTACTGCTACGCCGTAGCCAGCAGTATCAACTCATTCAAAATCAAAATCAAGTCATTTATTCAAATTAGGCTGAAAATCAGCACTTTTTGAACGTTTGGTTGCCTTTTTAATCATTTTATCAAGACCAACTCAGTGAATTGCGCTAAATAATCTTACTTTCTTTATATTATTATCATTAATTAGTTTATTTCGGATAAAATTAATCCATACAAATGACAAATACATAAAGTTACATTGAGAAGTACATAGAAATAAATAAAATAAAATACAGAGAAATAAATTATTACAATTACAATATTATCTAAATATATAAAAGAAGAAACTGACTGACTGACTGACTGACTGACTGACATATCAACGCACAGCCCAAACCGCTGGGTCTATAGATTCCAAATTCGGCACGTGGGTTCCTTATGAGGTCTAGGGGTGCACTAAGAAAGGATTTTTGGAAATTCCACCCCTAAGGGGATAAAATAGGGGATGAAAGTTTGTATGAAAGTCCGTCAGTTTTGAAGTTAGGATCTTCAAATTTTGTGTTCAAGCTGATGATTGAAAATTAATTTATACGTGTCTCAGCGTTTTTGATAATTCCACCCCCAAAGGGTTAAAAAGGGGGATGAAGTTAAGTTCCTTAATTTTCGAAGAAAAATCACAAATTTTTACTATCTAGGCTTATGATTGGAAGCCAAAGCGTGTTGTCGGATTTCCAACCCTTAAGGGGATGAAAAGGGGGATGATTTTTTTTTGTTTTTAATTAAAATTCTTTATTTATTAAGTTAAAATCACTAAAATTTCGGCTTATGTTTAGAAACTAACACAACCAACGTAAATAGTTGTTTTTTTTAACCGACTTTTCAAAAAGGAGGAAGTTCTCAATTCGGTTGTATTTTATTTTTAATGTTTGTAACCTCAGAACTCCGTTGTTTGTGAACCGATTTGGCAAATTCTTTTTTATTTGAAAGGATATACTTCCAAATTGGTCCCAAAATCCAGTTCTGATGATGGGATCCATGAGGAATTGAGGGAACTCCTCAAATTTTATAGGCAAACATATAGCGATTTTTGTATTTTCATCAAAAACTCAAGCATTTGCATTCAGTAAGTATCATTTGATGAAGTGGAACTGATGAAGAAGACCACAAATGGGCTCAAATGTTCCTCAATGATAAGTATTTCACGGGTGGCGGGTGGTTCACTCGGGCTATAAATGATAATTAACCGATTTTTATTAACTTTGCTTGGGTAGTTTTTGAGTTAGCTTCGATAATACGTATTTAATCCACTTCGTATATCTTGTGTCACTGTTGTTTGTGCGGTGTAGCAAGTAGTGGTAATCGAATTGTTGTGGGGTAGGTACCATAACTAAAAAGTGAAAAATTAAAACTATTAAACAAAAAAAAAAAAAACAACCGACTTCCAAAAAAAAAAAAACACTATAAAGTGAAAAATAACTTTAATTTCGGAAGTCGGTGGCAAAAAACGAAAATGCAGAACCAAGGTCACCGACATCCGAAATTAAAGTTATTTTTCAATTTTTTTTTTTTTTTTTTTTGGAACTCGATTGTTTTTTTGTTAAAAAGTTTTTTTAATTTCATCCCACAAGGATCTGAAAAGGGTGATGAAGTTTTTTTATTGAAGTTGTTCATTCGCAAAATTTTGTATTCAAGTAAAAATAATATAATTACAGGTGTACTGTTTCTAACTTTACAATATTTTACATGGAGCGTCTGCCTATCTAACCTCCACAACGCAGTTACTGGGTTCAGTTCATAAACTTGAAACTCAACACAAATACGTTCTTAATACATAAAACACAAAGTTTGTCATAATTCGTTTTTCAAAACATCCCCTCTTAAGGTGCTTATTCTTTTGAAAGAAAAAAATTAAGAATTACGAGTATATGGGGTTTTCGAGAATTGATCCCAAACAGGGGAATGAGGGGTAATTAAGTTTTTAGGGGAGTATTTAACTGCGTGCCTTGAATAACTCAAAAGGTTTTATTTTTAAGTTTTTGAATTACTCAAAAGTATTTTTAATCCCGGTCATAGGGTACTTTCATTCGCGGTAGTACGTTCCCGTTGGATTTTTTCCGACATCCACGCGGGCGAAGCCACGGGCAAAAGCTATCTCTATACCTATATATATAAAATGGTAAACTGACTGACTGACTGACTGATATATCAACGCACAGTCCAAACCGCTGGTCCTAGAGACATGAAACTTGGAGGGTGTGTTCTTTGTGAGGAGTAAGTATCCACTAAGAAAGGATTTTTGGGACTTCTACCCCTAAAGGGGTAAAATATGGGATGGAAGTTTATATGAAAGTCCGTCAGTTTTGAAGTTAGGATCTTCAAATTTTGTGTTTGGGCTGACAATTGAAAACTCATTTACATGTGTCTCAGCGTTTTTGATAATTCCACCCCCGGAGGGTTAAAAAGGGGGATGAAGTCGGATTCGAAGAAAAATCACAAAATTTACTATCTAGGCTTATGGTTGGAAGCTAACGCAACGGTGTTGTTAGAATTTCAACCCTTAAGGGGGTGAATAGGGGGATGAAATTTTGTTTTTAATTAAAGTTCTTTATTTTTTAAGTTAAAATAACTCATATTTCGGCTTATGGTTGGAAACTAACAAAACGTAAATCATTGTATTTTTTTTTTATTTCATCCCTGAAAACTGGGATGAAGTTTTGTATTGAAGTTGTTCATCCGCTAAATTTTGTATTCAAGTAAAAATAATATAAGTACACGTGTAATGTTTCTAAATTTACGGTATTTTACATGGAGCGACTGCCTAACTGACCTCCACAACGCAGTTACTGGGTAATACAATACCCCTTGGTAAGAATGGTTGTCAAACTTTCGGGCTTCTGACTTCCCGTAACGACTGTCAAAGATCCATAAATGACAGCCGGGATCAACAGCTTAACGTGCTTTCCGAGGCACGGACAGGTCTCTGTATATAAAGATGGTCACCCATCCACAGAGCAACCGCGGCAAGTGTAGCTTAACCTGATCGATCGACCTGTGCGGCTGTTATTATTTAGCCATGGGCCCCTCCCCCGGAGAAAACCCCTATCCCCTTCTCCGGGAGAATCGATATAGATTAGGATAGTTAGGATACTAACAGAATGCGATAGTGCTCATCCAACTGATACAATACATAAATAGTAAAGATGCAATTTAAGCAATATGGCTTTTGTCACGGCTCCGGCCCTGGATGTATCTATTATCACTCAATAAAACAGTTGATTGTTGTACATGGAGTTTCAAGCATACGCTATGCATGCAGCAAGCATGCAGCATGCAATGAGCAAGCAAGCAAGCAAGCATGCAGCATGCAAGCGAGCATGCAAGCAAGCATGCAGCATGCAAGGGAGCATGCAACATGCAGCAGGCATGGTGTCTGTCACGGTTCCGGCGCTGCGGGGCTCCGGCGGTCCCACGCGAGCTTATCGTCGCAGATGGTTACAACCACCTGCTCCTCAACTCGTGGGCCGCCTCGCCCCTCCGCACCTACGCGATTCTAAATTACACTCTAGGGGTAGGACGTACAAGGCTGCATGGAGTCGGATTTACAGCGATTCGTTTTTGTTACTAAAACATGGCTTTTGTCACGGCTCCGACACTGGATGTATCTATTATCATTCAATAAAACAATTGATTGTGAATATGGAGTTTTTATTTCCCTGTAAGCATGCAAACAAGCATACACTATGCATGCAGCAAGCATGCAGCATGCAAGCGAGCATGCAAGCGAGCATTCAAGCAAGCATGCAGCATACAAGGGAGCATGCAACATGCAGCAGGCATGGGTTCTGTCACGGCTTCGGCGCTGCGGGGCTCCGGCGGTCCCACGCGAGCTTATCGTCGCAGATGGTTTAACGCTCACCACCGCAGCTTCGTCTTGCTGGCCGGCTTCGCCGGCCAGCCTCAGCCGCGGCGGCAAGCGTTACAACCACCTGCTCCTCAACTCGCGGGCCGCCTCACCCCTCCGCGCCTACGCGATTCTAAATTACACTCTAGGGGTAGGGCACGTGGTGCACTCTACGTGGAGTCGGATTTACAGCGATTCGTTTCTGTTACTAAAACTTATTTTTTTAGCAAATGCAGCAAACAATCTATATATATACAATTCAGTAGATAGTAAAGTTAGATTAGGTTAGATTAGATTAGGATATAGATTAGAACACGTCAGCTAAGAAAGTATTTTTGAAAATTCATCCTTTAAGGGGGTAAAAAGGGGAGATTTCGTTTGTTTGAAAAATCTTATTCCTTGAGTTTATAAACTTGAAACTTGGCACGAATGCGTATCTTATTAAATAAAAAAGTTTAATTATTTCAATTTTTTTTTTTAAAAGGGGGTGTCAAAGTTTGTATGGAAAAACTGATGACTGTCAACACATATAGCTCAAACCACTGAACGGATTTCGCTGAAATTTGGCAAACAGATATTTATTGTGACGCAGGCATCCGCTAAGAACAGATTTTTGAAAATTCAACCCGTAAAGTGGTAAAACTTGGCACAAGGGGGGATTGGGGGATGTCATAGATTGTATGAAAAAAAAAACCTTAACGGACTGATCCATTTCAGAATAAATTTCCATTCCATACATTGTTGACTCTAAGAAGGGCTTTAAAGGTGTGAAATGGGGGAGATTTAAATTGTATGAAAAATCTTTTTTTTTTTTTTTCATAAACTTGAAACTCAATACAAATACGTTCTTAATACATAAAACACAAATTTGTCATAATTCGTTTTTCAAAACATGGTCATGGGTCTTAAGGTGCTTATTCTTTTCAAAGAAAAAAAAAAAGGATTACGAGTATATGGGGTTTTCGAGAATTGATCCCAAACAGGAGAATGAGGAGTAATTAAGTTTTTAGGGGAGTATTTAACTGCGTGCCTTGAATAACTCAAAAGTTTTTATTTTTAAGTTTTTGAATTACTCAAAAGTATTTTTAATCCCGGTCATAGGGTACTTTCATTTGCGGTAGTACAGTCAGCTGCAGAGAAATCTCACCCCCTAGCAATGAATAAATACATTGCTAGGGGGTGAGATTTCTCTGCAGCTGACCGTACGTTCCCGTTGGATTTTTCCCGACATTCACGTGGGCGAAGCCGCGGGCAAAGCTATCTCTATGTCTATATATATAAAATTCAAAGTCCTGACCGACTGACTGGTTGGACTGGAGGTTCCTTAGGAGGTCTAGGAGTGCACAAAGAAAGGATTTTTAGAAATTCCACTCCTAAGGGGATAAAGTAGGGGATGAAAGTTTGTATGAAAGTCCGTCAGTTTTGAATTTAGGATGTTCAAATATTGTGATTAGGCTGACGATTTAAAATTAATGTATAAGTGTTTCAGCGTTTTTGATAATTCCACCCTCGAAGGGTTAAAAAGGGGGATGAAGTTGAAAAGTCCTTAATTTTCGAATAAAAATCACAGAATTTACTATCTAGGCTTATGGTTGGAAGCTAACGCTACGGTGTTGTTAGAATTTCAACCCTTAAGGGAAAAAGGGGGATGAAATTTGGTTATTAATAAAAGTTCTCAATTTTTTCAGTAAAAATCACTAATATTTCGGCTTATGGTTGGAAACTAACACAACGTAAATCGTTGTTTTATTGTTTATTTTCAACCCACAAGGTTCTGAAAAGGGGGATGTAGTTTTGTATTGAAGCAGTTCATTCGCTAAATTTTGTATTCAAGTAAAAATAATATAAGTACCTACACGTGTACTGTTTCTAGCTTTACAGTATTTTACATGCAGCGACTGTCTATCTCGTCGGTCCAGTGGTCAAGTAGCCAATTTGTAAAAAACATTTTTTCCAGGAGAGCAAAAAGAATATTGAAATTGGTCCTGTAAATTGGAATCTTAACGTATCTTTCTGAAATTTTAAATTTAGTATTAAAAAATAAATGTCCTTAAGTGTATGTCAAATTAAATATTCATTTATTATTATTTATGTAAATAAAGCAGATTGGTGACTTTACCGTGGTCACTTTAGATTTCAGTAATCTATTCTTATGTTATAAAGTAGCCTATGTGGTAATTAGTCTAGTTTACCATGGATATTATTTACTATATAAAATGAGCTGGACGATGGTAAGTGGCCAAACTGCACTACAACAGTAACAATATTCGTGATATTTGCAGGAAATTGTAGATATTTAGGTTGGTATTTTAGGAAAGTAAGTGTTTATTGTTTGACACATAAAATAAAATAAAAACATTTGTGAATCAATATTTATTCTTTCATTTATTTAAGTATGAAATTGAGAAAAGATGAAAAATAAAAAGTTATTCGAAATATTCTTATTGAAAAACGTAATGAAGAATTATGTAAAGTAACATATATTGTAAGTATCCTGTAGAATCTTATAACTAAAACAGGGTTATTCGCTGATCTCTGCGGCATCAGGCTCTGGAAGAGCGTCCCTTGTAGTTTCCGAATCAGGAAAATTAGCATAAAAGCTATGGTACATTTTTGGTATTTGTAAATCTGTGCATAACTTCATGAGATCTTGTTTCTTTTTTGAAGAGATCTTAAATCTTTCTGAATACGCAGGTATCGGATAGGGAATCACTTTGCCTCTTCTTTTTTTAAAATTAATTTCTATAAAAGATTCATTTTTATCGAAACTTGTTTTCAAAAAGATCGTAGTAGGCATTTCTTTTCTGTATTGTAACCAAACGGCATCATTTATTCCATATTTTTCTTGTGAGGTTGAGGGTTTGCTATGAAATTGGTTTGTCATTCCAAATCCTTAAAATCATCGTGCTGTAATGACGTAACGGAAAAAGGTCGCGGGTAAGTTCTAGGTAGCCGAACTATCTGAGTCCAACCATCTGGAGTATATACAGGTATATTTTTTGATTTATTTTCAATTTTGGAGTGGATAGAGTCACACTCCATGTGCGTATGGCCGCTTTCAAAAAACTTGTGATCGATAACCTGCAAGCTAGCATGTTGTTGAAGAGTTAATAAACACATGGAGCTAAAATGATAATTTTTTTGCTGACCTCCACAGCCATCCGACATCATCCTGGCGTGTTTAATGTTATGATGTGCCATAATGTACGTATGAATGCAGGTTGATATTTCAATACTACCACGCTTCCCTTCCGTCTCATCCCACATATAACATTCTACATCTTGATTGCCCAAATTGTAGACGGTCAAATTGTACACCGCTAACTTACGCACATAAAAAAAAGGCCCAGCTGCTCCTTTGGGTGTATTGAGAACAGCTTCCAAATCAAAATTAAAGGAGAGTATTTTGTCATCACTTTTGCTATCTCTTTATCTTCATCTCTACATTGTCTTGCTTCACTTTTCCGAGCTAAATGTAATGTATGAGTATCATGATGTTTGCTCTTTTCATCGTTACTCATTTCCTTAAACGCTAAGCACCGTTTGCATAGGTCTTTCTTAGGTTTGTGGAAACTTAATTTATAAGTTTTAAAGATTGAGCGATATTTCTCAAATGATACCCCTTTAATTGATTTAGTAGCGCATAGCTTCTGGTATTCTCTATGCATTATTGTTATATTAAGAGATGGATCTAAATATCTTAAAGCACTATCACAACGACAATAATGAGACTCAACGACTGGGAAAGACTGAATCTGGTCATGAATAAATTGTTCTTCAGATGGCAATAATTTATTAGGAGGAGCTTTTTTGCCTCTATTTTCTGGTAGTAAAAGACCTTGAGCATTCATTTTTTTAAGAGCACCTTTTACAAATGCACCCGTAATATTTAAGGTATCTAAAAAGAATTTTTAGATACCTTAAATATTTATTTAATTTTTTTTTTTCTTCCAAACAATTGGAAATTGAATTGTTTTTAGAAAAAACAATGTTTGACATTATCTGTTTAACTGAGCATTGGTTAAAAGAACATGAAATGTTAATTAACTATGAGAATTATAGTGTGGCCAGTTGTTTTAACCGAAAATCAATGCTGCGTGGTGGTTCACTAATTTTAATAAAAAATTGTATTAAATCAAAAACTCGTAAAGACATAGGTGAACTGTCGGTTGAACATAGCATTGAGTTGTCTTGTGTTGAGCTAGATAAGCATGTTATAGTGTGCGTTTATAGACCCCCAAATTATCAAAACTACTCTATATTTGAGTCTGTTATGGAAGATGTTTTGGCAAAACTTGCAACTGGTAATAAATCAGTAATTATCTGTGGTGATTTTAACATTAATATTTTAGAAAATAATTCAAATACCAGTAGATTATTAAATTTGTTTAAATCATTTAATTTGTCAAATGTGTTTGTAGAACCAACCAGAATAACTACGACTACTGCTACATGTATTGATAATGTTTTTTGTTGCTGCACCTATTTAGATAAAGCCATAGTTAATTATCTCCCTTCTGATCACAGCGGTCAAACCGTAACCTTTGAGTCCAACATACCAATACAAAAAGTGCAGATACAGTTCAGACCATTAACAACAGTTAATTTAAATAAATTTAATAGCACTTTAATTTATAAGTTAAATGATCAGGACCTTACAATGAACAATGTTAATATTTTGTATAAAGAATTCTTTTCAGTAGTCCAAACCGAGTTCAATAATTATTTTAAAAAGAACACTAAAACTATCAGCCCTAGGTTTTTATTTAGTGACTGGGCAACTAAAGGACTCAGGAAAAGTAGGGAAAGACTTTTCGAGTTGTATGGCCTTAAGCCTTATATTAACACAGAAACTTTTAATAAGTATGTTGCTACTTACTCTAGAATTTTTAAGAACACTTGTAAGGCAGCTAAAGCCTTATTCATCAGTAACAAGGTTAAATCAGCAGACGATAAAATAAAGACGGTTTGGAAAATTATCAATAATGAAACAAATAGGAACAAAAAGCATAATTCTGATTATACACTGGAGACGTCGTGTGGTCTTATTTGCGATAACAAAGTAGTTGCGCAAGAATTTGTAAATTTCTTTACCAGTATCCCACTCAAAACGACTGAAACCTTAAATTCCTCACCCTCGCTCTCTTTTGATTTAGTAAAGGCGAACGTTTCAGCCTGCCCGATTGAATTTAACTTTAAGCATATTAACCCCATAATAGTAATAAAAGCTTTTAAGCAAATCAAGATCAAATTAACCGAAGATCTTTGGGGAATGTCTGTTAAAGTCTGTACCTCTATAATTGAGACTATAGCCCCTTACTTAGCCTTAATATTTAACTTGTGTGTAGATCAAGGAGTCTTCCCGGATTTAATGAAATACAGTAAGGTAATACCTCTTTTCAAATCCGGGGACAGTAAAGACACCAATAATTATAGACCCGTATCCGTGTTGCCGGTTTTCAGTAAGGTGTTTGAAAAGGTAATGCTTAATCAAATGCTCAATCATTTTAACACGAATAAAATCCTTCACGAACAACAGTATGGTTTCACCAAAGGACGTTGCACGACCGACGCCGGTGTAACATTATTAAGACACATTTTTAACGCGTGGGAAGAGGCCCAAGACGCCATAGGAATCTTTTGTGACCTCTCCAAGGCATTTGATTGCGTCGATCACGAAACCTTACTTTTGAAACTTGAGCATTACGGACTTGGAAAACTTGCACTTAGTTTAGTAAAATCTTATTTAAATGATAGACAACAGCAAGTTCAAATAAATGGTATCAATTCACTCGGTTTAAAAGTAAAAATGGGTGTTCCACAAGGCTCGATATTGGGTCCTTTCCTTTTTTTAGTGTATATAAATGATCTACTCCATTTATTAAAAATTCAACCACAAATGGTGTTATTTGCTGACGATACTTCCTTAATTTTTAAGGTAGATAGACGTGCTACAAATTTTGACGACGTAAATAACGCTCTATTGCAGGTCCAAAATTGGTTTACTGCTAATAATTTAGTATTAAATGGGAAAAAAACGAAGTGCATAAAATTTTCTTTACCAAATGTCAAAAGTAGTGATTGTGAGATAGTATTGAATCAAGAGAAACTAGAATTCGTCGATAAAACTGTTTTCCTGGGGATCACGCTGGATTCAAGACTACAATGGGGTCCTCATTTAACATCTCTTGCAGGACGGCTAAGTTCAGCAGCATATGCTGTCAGAAAAATCCGTCAATTTACTGATGTAGATACCGCGAGGCTAGTCTATTTCAGTTACTTCCATAGTATAATGTCTTACGGTATTTTACTTTGGGGACGGGCTGCAGACATCGAGTCTATTTTTATTCTGCAGAAAAGAGCCATCAGAGCCATATATAATCTCCGCAGGCGCGATTCTCTAAGGGAACTGTTTAAGGATATTAACATCATGACGGTACCTTGTCAATATATCTACGAAAACATCATGTACGTAAGGAAAAATTTACATCTTTTTAGAAAAAGAGGTGAAAGACATAATTATAGTACTAGAAATAGGGACCTATTAGCTCAACCAGGTTTCAGACTGGCTAAAGTAGACTCATCTTTCATGGGGTACTGTTTAAAATGTTACAATAAAATTCCTCCCCACATACTTCAACTGAATGAGACTAAATTTAAATCTTTTATAAAACGCACACTATGCAGGCAGGCATATTATAAGTTGGGGGATTACATCGCTGATAAAAATGCTTGGCTGAATGCTAGTCCTGCTCCACAACCTCAGCTAGTTAATTAACATTTGACAATCATGTTGGAGCTGCTGAAGATTGTAAACTATTTTTGCATTGTATAAACTCAATGTCCTTGAATTATATAATTGCATAGCACAGGTGTGAGTACTATGTACTATAGAGCTACCATTTACCGGGTAATATGTCTTTTATTGACTTGAATGTGCCCTGGCGGCTGAGAGTATGTCATGCTCACTCAAATGTCTCGCTGGTGGTGGCGTGTGTGTTGGATCATTAAGTTCCCTTCAAAATGGTTGAGCTAAATGGTGCTGATCCATGCGTCATGTTCGTGAACGGGCGCCGTCAGTTGGGACTGGTCATCTCTTAGCTGCCACGGCTTATTTTAATTTTTGAATTGTTTCTATTACGGACGCTTCTATTACGGACGCTTCTAACGTGCACGTCTTTCTACATTGTTCTCACATGTATAACTTCAACATGAATGATGTAACCCATATTTTGTAACAATATTTTGTTTTAAAAGAGTGTCCATGGAGTTTCTTGTCCGTTCTTCTCCATAGGAACCTACTACGCTTTGGAATGGGCAACTAGCTTCATCTTTCTGACTGACCGACCCCTTGACAATTCAAAAGTGCCTGTAATTGGTTTATTTGAAATAAATGCTTTGAGTTTGAGTTTGAGTTTGAATTCTCGGCAGACAATTTTATTTTCGTTGGCAACATTTAGGAAGTAAATGAGAGTAAATTCTCTCCGTGAACGTGATTGGGTCGTTTCTCGTTTTTTTTAACTCTTTGTCACGTGATTTACGACAAAATGTCGTTGTTCTTGTAGACTTGATAGGTTCCGAAATTCAGTGTAGATTTTAAGTCGCTCATCTTTGGGAACTAGAGAAATACATTTATGTTTAGGTAGAACTAAACACTTAGCTGGTTTAAGGGGTCTGGCTTGAATCACTTTACCTTTTTTGGTCATATACTGTTCACCCCTCAATCGTTTTCGTTTTTCGACATTTATTTTCCATGTCATAGGATCTCTGTTTTTTCGTTTTTTAAAATTAACGCTTGATTCTTCTAAATTACCTGATGGCGCTAAAACCGGAATGTCTTCATTTTCCGCAATCAAATTTCCAGAAATTTCAGTTAATATCGACGGAGAATTGCTACGTTTATTTTTAACAGCAGGTTTATTAAATTTACTAATTTGGCTATTTTCACGCGCATCTGAGTCGTCATCGGTAGTACTTTTATCAGAATCTAGAAAATTTAGTTAAATTTTATATTTAAGTATATTAGGTTTTTATTTGTATGTTTATTATATTTACGTTATATTACTTGTAAAATCAATTTCAATTTATTTAATGGGTCAGTTATGTTACTAGACCAGAGTGTGAAAAAGTTACCAACTGTTTAAAGAACAAAAGTAAAGTATTTAATCTGCCACTTAGGCTGGTTGATCACTGTGAATTTTAGCATTGCAATAAATTTGTACCAAGGTAAAATATACAATCTGCCACTTAGGCTAGTTGATCACTGTGAATTTTAACATTACAATAAATTTGTACCAAAGTAAAGTATTCAATCTGCCACTTAGACTAATTGATCACTGTGAATTTTAGCATTACAATAAATTTGTGCCAAGGTAAAGTGTTCAATTTGCCACTTAAGCTAGTCGAGCATTGTGATATTTTTGAAAAATGAAAATTTTCTGACTTGGTCAACTAACTTATCATCACATAGGACAGTTTACTATTGCACACATTGTATGGTTCGCACTTTGGCACCAGGAAGATTGTCCAAATCTCGTACAATTTTAATGTTACGTTTCCCATATTTTGCCACAATATGTATTAAAAAAAGACATTAATATTGACATTTTTAACTCAAAAACGCCAAAATGGCAGATTGGCTACTTTACCACTGCACCGACGATCTGACCTCTACAACGCATTTACTGGGTAATACCTCTTGGTGAAAATGATTGTCAGAGTTTCGGGCTTCTGATTTCACGTAACGACTGTCAAAGATCCATGAATGACATCCGGGATCAACAGCTTAACGTGCTTTCCGAGGCGCGGACGGGTCTCTGTATGTAAAGATGGTCACCCATCCACAGACCAACTGCGGCAAGTGTAGCTTAACCAGGTGGATACTGGTCCTTTACAGTAGGTATTTCTTTACAGTATTTCTAAAATATCACACGTAGTGGAGGACAATTAGCCATGAACAAAGCTCTATACTGTTATTGTTATAATAATTCATACTTATCTAGAAAAAAGAATTTATACTGTACGCAGATGAAGTAAAATAAAATAGTAACGAAGTCAAACCTTACATTGAATATTCGAATCTGATGCCTAAAATATAGTTTTTAGAATTTTGGTTTGTTTGTTTGTATGTATGTTCCAGTTTGCACAAAAAACGGATGGACGAATTTAGATGATATTTGGTACACAGATAGCCTGGATTAACAATAGGTTATTTTTTAATCCCGGTAGTACGTTCGGCTTATTCCACAAATCCCCCCTGAAAATCTCCCTTAGGAGGAAAAGTGGAATCTATAAAAAACAGTCTAGAATTCAACCCTGATAATCCCGCTTAGGGGGAAAACTAGAATTGAAAAAATAAAAAAAAACTTATTCTAAGATCCCCTGAAAGTGATTTTTTTTACATTAGGGTTCAGTTTTCCCCACTGAGGGGGATTCTCTGGGGGGATTAGTGAAATAAGCCGGATTATCAGTGGTGAATGCTAGACTGGTTTTTATATATTCCACTTTTCCTCCTAAGGGGGATTTATCAGGGGGATTTGTGGAATAAGCCGTACGTTTCCGTCGGCTATTTTTCGACATCCACGCGGGCGAAGCCGCGGGCAGAAGCTAGTTACTTATAATAATTACCTATTATGTTAGTAAAATCTTATGCACTATGTTAGTCAACACCTAACAATGCAATAGGCACGAGATAAAAAAAAATCAAATCATTTTTATTTCAGGCATTGCATAAGTAGGTACACAGAAATACAAATACATTTCACCCATAGTGACTACATGTCATAAAGTAATAGTAGTAGTGGTAGTAATAGTAGTAGTATCTGCAGGATACTGTTGCTACCGCCTCGCACGCGCTGCAACAAGGAGGCTACTTTATTTATTTATTTATTTATAGGAGAACCAACAGCTATAATAGATAGATAACAATTGAATATGAATCATAGAGTAAATTACAGGTTTTCACGGGTAAAAACAGAAAAAGTAAGATCTTAGGATCACTAAGATTTATTCATTTATTTATTTATCATTTTGTTCCGTATAGTCGCATGAAAGTCGCCCGTTCGCGCCTCTGCGAACATTCCGGACGCACTACAACAGCTAGGCAGCCGCATAAGCATCCCGAAGTCGTTGTTGTATTGGCTTAGCTATGAGATTGATTACGAAAAGGGGTAACTTTGGGATTTTTCTCTATGAAAGCCGCCCGTTCGCGCCTCTGCGAACATTCCGGACGCACTACAACAGCTAGGCAGCCGCATAAGCATCCCGAAGTCGTTGTTGTATTGGCTTAGCTATGAGATTGATTACGAAAAGGGGTAACTTTGGGATTTTCCTCTATGAAAGCCGCCCGATCGCGCCTCTGCGAACATTCCGGACGCACTACAACAGCTAGGCAGCCGTATAAGCATCCCGAAGTCGTTGTTGTATTGGCTTAGCTATGAGATTGATTACGAAAAGGGGTAACTTTGGGATTTTTCTCTATCCAGCAAAGTTAATCTAATCGTGTTATTAAATGTGATTGCATATCCGTCACATCAGTAAATAAGGTATATCTTTTTACGACACTGTTTTTTAAGTTCCCCATGGATTCAAAAAACTTGTAAGTGAGGTCTCTGTCGGATCATATCGCCTTAGTAGAAAATGTATTTATCAGCTTGCATATATTCAAACGCTTTTCTCTTTTACCCAACAGTTTATAAAAAAGCGGGCACTGTACCCTACAAAATAACCTATTTATTGGTTATACAGGTGTCAGTGTAACAAAAAAAGGTATATTTTTCCCTCAGTTTTATAAGGAACGCACGTCTCAGGGTAAATTGTAGGGAAAAAAGGTTCCACCACGTAGTTTACTTACGGGGAATTACGGACGTGCATAAGTAACGCATTGCCGTGTAGGGGAGAGAGGGGAGAATCGAGCCTACTTCCGGAAAGTAGGGAAGAAAGTTAATTATGTATGAAGACACATGTTTGGCACTGCTGATTGCTGATGGTCTTTGTGATGAAATGAGGCGCTGAGGATAAATGATTTTTATGTAAATTGTCGATATAAGTATGATAATGCGCCGTGTGGTGCCGGACGTAAAGAACAAAACCACCCTATTTCCTCCCGTGGGTGTCGTAAAAGGCGACTAAGGGACTTACTAGAGAATGGGCAGCAGCGTTCTCCATGCATTTTTAACACCATACTGCGATCGCCAACCCACCTGCTAAGCGTGGCGATTATGGCAAACCCCCTAATTGGGGGATGCCTATGTCCAGCAGTGGACGTCTTTCGACTCGGATGATGCATGATGAAGTATGATAAGCTCCTTAAGCTGCATTGCCGTGATTAGCTTTAGATGGGTTATCATTTTATTCTGCAAAAAGAAAATAAATAAACAACTATATTTGCGACTAAAATTGCAGGGTATAAACACTTTCCTTCTATTAAAGCTTGTACAATTTTGACCAATTTTATAATATCAGATGATAAAGATCAAATAACATTAAACTGAATGAATCAATCATTTAAATTCATTAGAAAGGCTGAAGATTAAATTTTTCTGCGTGCTTATTTTTACGACTTAGATATGTTTGCTAAGTAATAACAGCCGCACGGGTCGATCGATCAGGTTAAGCTACTAGGTCCGTGGATGGGTGACCAACCTTACATACCAAGTACTAGAAGACTCCTCCGTGCCTCGGAAAGCACATTAAGCTGTTGGTCCCGGCTGTCATTCGTAGATCCTTGTCAGTCGTACGGGTCGTCACAAGCCCGACAGTCTGACAACCACTCTTACCAAGGAGTATCGTATTACCCAGTTATTCGGTTGTGGAGGTCAGATAGGTAGTCACTTCATGTAAAATACTGGTATTCAGCTGCATCTGGTTAGATGATGAGCAGATGATGTGGTACTTTTACGAAATAGGTAACTTAATTGCAACATTGTACACTTAGTTCGCAATAAACGTTTTGACTTTAACTTTTTAATAAAAAAGAATACACTACCACAGCCATCTTTATGTCACCAGTAGCGGAACATAATCATTCTATATTACGAGTACGATTACTCCATAATCTCGAACAATAAAAGTAGATTGTATCGTTTCGTGATGCCAATAAAAATAAAAATAATATTGCTATCATGTGTACAGAAACCATCTTTTCCTTTTGGCAAGATCGAGTTGTATCAGTTTCATATCTGAGCCCAAAATTATTGGAAATAAAAAAAAAATTGGTCATTTGTTGTCTGTTTTCGTGGAAAATTGGATGAGTAGGTAGGTATTTTTTTCGAGATTGGGCATGGTAGGCAGTTTGTTTATATGAAGTTGTGCTACCATTTGTTGGTGAAAGGGTTCACGGAAATAGGAAAATGGATATTGTTGTAAACGGGGTAGGGCATGTCAATACACTATGTATTGACTGCTTGTTTTAGCTATAGTAGAACAAGATTACATAACGGCGGAACGCGGTAAAAGTTTATAGGTTTTTGGAACGAAGTCCTATAACGCGATTTGCGAAAAAAGCTTTATGCTCCTCCATGCGACTTTCTCTCTCTCTCTGTCTCTTTCTATTTTAATAAGAGAGAGAGAAAGTCTGAACTTAATACGCGAATTTAATAAAGAGGCATCTAGTGTAAGATTTTAGAAGCCCTAATAACTTATACTAGATGGCTCTGTACAAAAAAATGCATGCGTGTGCAGGTAAAACAGTCTATGCGAGCTAAAACAAACTTCAATTTTTTTTTTCACTTTCAAGGTCTCAAAACAGACAGAAAGAGAGAGAGAAAGTGTGAATTTAATACGCGTATTTAATAAAGAGCCATCTAGTGTAAGATTTTAGAATCTCTAAAAACTTATACCAGATGGCTCTGGGAAAAAAAACCCTCTGTAGGTGGGTCAAACAGTCTATGTGAGATAAAAGAAAGTCACTTTCAAGGTCTCAAGTTTCAAGTGTCAAACGTTTTTGTTTTAAATCATACGTATGTGTACAAACACACTTTTTTAAAGTTGTTTACGTACACACACACTACACTCACACGAACAAGCACAAACACACGAATAAGCTATGGTCGTTCATTGTAACTGTATATTGCATTAGCCTAAAACCATATTATTCATACATACATACATAAACTCACGCCTTCTTCCCATGGGGGTAGGCAGAAACTATAGAGCGCCACCTGCAACGCTCCTTGCATACTCCTTTTGCTTCGTTTACATTCATACATCTGGTCATACATGCACGCCGGCTTCGAGTGCTACGCACCTAACCTTTCTGAAGGACATCATCAATTAGGTCACTACATTTTCTTCTATGGCGTCCCTACCGGCGTTTCCACTCACATCTGCCTTGTAAATACCTTTGTTAGTCGCCTTTCATTCATCCTCTCAACATGACCAAACCAACTAAGCATATTTTTTCTATTTTTGTCACTACATTTTCTTTTAAACCACACCGTTGTCTTATCACATAATTATACATATTATCATATTATTCATATTTTTTATTAAAAAAAAACTGTTCAAGAGAGTATTACATAATTCAAATAGCACTAGCCTCCACACTAGGATTCCCGGATCGTAAGACTAGTCTCCTTCGTCTTTCAAGATTACAAAGCACATAGTGGATAGGTACATACACAGCATCGGTTATTACCGACTGCTACGGCTGCAGGATAGATTTCTTATTTCATATGTAAGAAAAACACAGCCATTCGGTATAGAATTAGAAGTACATTGAAAGATAGTGCAAAAAACAACCACGTATCAAAAATAGACAATAAAAACCAATAAAAACTACCAAAGATAAATATTGTATAAAAATTTCACATCATATCGTGAACATCGGTCGATAAGATTGGCGACATTATTCGAATGTTCTTCTAAATCAATAAATTCATCTAAATATATGTAATTAACTTAGGTGTATTAAATTTGAACGTATATAGTGTATTGTATACGTGTGTGGTGTGGGTATGTGATAGTTTTTCATTAGCATTAGGTACAAATATTTCAGTAATTCGTACCAAAATAACTGCATGCGCACCAAAGCCGAAATAGCAGGGGTGGCTTTTTGCTACTAGGGAACACAACGATGACGGTAAAACACGATGTTTAAAAACTCCACAGAATGTCAATAGCAAGTACAGTGCATACACGTACCTTGGACTGCTACGACACACGCTGAGCCTTCTACCTCCGATGGTTCCAAGGGCAGGAACACAGGAATTCCGGGATGCGAGTCTGAGATTTACGCGCGTAGAAGAATGAAAACGATGGTTTGTCCAGTCTCGGGACAGGAGAGAACGTTAAGCGCGAAAGGAAATGTTCTCACACACGGGACTTTTCTAGAAAAATGAGTAAAAAAATAATAATAGTAAGTTGAAACCAAAAACTATTTTGTTACACTCTCGGATTCTCATTCATACCTAACCGTAAAAGCCAAACCGATCACAACCGATAAAAACAAATTCAAACAACTCAATCTTTACTAACTTTTACCAAATTAAAGTAAAAACTGACGAATTTTCTCCCTTTATTCGCCTCACAATCGATTCGAGGCTTTCGTCAACTAAGCAAGGCGAAGTTAAAGTTAAATTAACGAGTTGAGAATAACCGCGGCTTTTAGAACAAACAAACAAGGGTCATTAATCATAAAACTAAGGCCCAAGGGTCCTGTACACTTAATTATTGAATAGAATTCTAAACAACTTTGATTCTAATAGCTGGGCTTAGTTTTCGGTTGTGTTTTGTTAAATGTTTAATGTGTTGCGTGTCTTTTAAGTCATTTATTTGCATAGCTCGTTCATGTCTTAAAGAGGTTTTTGTATTGTGTTTTTGTTCCATGTAGACTAGCCGTTGATTTGTTTGTGGAGAACCTTGAACGTCCAGTCCGAGAAATCCTGTCTTAGTGTACCTCTACTTTACCCCGTGAGAAAAATATCTCCCTGTCGTGTTTCTATTTTTGTCTTCAATGGTTTAAGCTGTGCGTTGTCTGACACACTAAGCACAACTAGAATTCACAGATATATCCGAAGACTTAATTAACTTATCTTGACAGATAAGCCCTAATTAACTGGATTTCGATCTTAATACACATCCGGTAATTGCCACATAAAGAGCAGTGGTGGCCCAGTGGTCAAGGCCGTGACTCTCGAGTCTTGGGTTCGAACTCTTTTTTTTTTTTTGGGTGAGAAATTATCAAATAACTTCTCCCCCTCTGGGCGGAGCGGGAGGGCGTGTCAGACTTTTACTGACTAAAATCCACCCCGTGTTCCTTCAGCTGCGTGTGTGCCAGGGCCACGGTAACCCTTTTGGACAAAACCGCAACCCTGGCAGGATGGGTTCGAACCCTGATAGGCACTTTGTGTAAATTAATTAATCACCACTGCTCTCAAAACGGTGAACGATAACATCGTTAGGAAATCGGCATGTCCTAGAACCCAACATTCGAAGACATGTGACATTTACCAACCCGCACTGGGCCCACGTGGCGGATTATGGCCCACTCCCTCTCACAGAGAGTAGGCCTGGGTCCCAGCAGTGGGATCGTTATAGGCTGATTACGTAAAGGCCACATGATATAATTCTTCTTATTTACTTTGATAAGTAGGACGGAGTATCGATTTGTTTTTTTTTTTTTTTGTTTTTTTTTTTTTGTTTTCCCACACTCGGATTTTCTCCTATGTTGTGGGTGCATTTACAAATATTTAGAGCCATACCCCATCGGAACGCCATGGCGGCGCAGCCAGGTCGCGTCGCTGCGTAACCAAGCGGACGCCAGGTGAGCCACCCTCTATATAGCTGTTTATACCTAGTTGGCAGCGCGATCTGGTGACGTCACCATGGCGTTCCGGTGAGGCATACCTGGTTCCTGGTTCCGGACCCGGAACAACTACTTGTAGGTCATACAAGTATTTGTTCCGTGCGGGAATCTACTGCTGCGCCAACCGTGCCGTCAAATTTCGTAATTGATTTGTAATTCATTCATTATTCGTAACTCAGTGTTATCGTTACGGAGAGATAAAAAAAATGTGTGTTTTTGTGATATGCAAATAATCATTTTTGCTTTATTTCTTTCTTTCAAGTGTAAATTTAAAATTATGGGAAAAGAAAAAAAAAATGAAAATACCTCAGAATTGCTAAATTATCTTGGCCTCAAATACGGATGTCTTGTCAAGCAAGTATGAAGACCCCAATACACAGGGAATCGAAATCTACCAAAAAACCATCACAAATTTTTATCCAAATAAAATTTCAACGAATATTTTTATTTTTGGAAGCTATTTTCCGAAAGTAAAAATATTGTGTGAAATTTTATTTTTATTTTTCATCGCAATCGTATTTACCAGTCACTGGGTTGTGGAGGTTCGACAGGCAATCGCTCCATTTAAAATCCTCGTATCTAGCTGCATCTGACGAGACTGGACGCTGACCCCCAACATAGTTAGGAAAAGGCTAGGCAGATAATGATTTTATTTATGTATTATCAAAAGTATTATTCATATTAATAGTAATTAGTAAAGTAGTAAATAGTACTAATAGTAATATTTCATTGTTACAGGCTAAACCACGCACTCGCCGGGCTAAGGCCGTGGTGGTGGCACGCGTGCAACGTTGCACTTCATGCTGCGTGTTGCGCGCTTGTAGCGCGAGCGTGCGTGACGATCGCACGACTACAGCGACCGTTCGCTGCGCTTGCGGCGGTGTTGTTCGCAGTGCACCCTGTACATACTGAGGCGGTGAGTAGTATACCTACGTATATTTACATTATGAAATTGGTACTAGTAAGACCAAGTAGTGGTGGAGTAGTGGTAAGTGGTACTTGTAGTTTCTCTGTGGGATCGAATCCGGAACAAGGTGGTCTGGCAGAGAACCAAAGTTGCCGACATAGCTCACAGAATAAGCAAACTGAAGTGGCAATGGGCCGGCCATATTAGCCGTCGAACCGATGACCGTTGGGGTAGACGTGTTCTTGAGTGGAGACCGCGAATCGGCAAACGTAAGGTAGGACGCCCTCAGGCTAGGTGGAGCGACGATCTTCGCAGGGTGGCTGGTAGCAGCTGGATGAGAGTTGCCGAGAATTGAGCTGAGTGGCGTGCAATTGGAGAGGCCTATGTCCAGCAGTGGACTGCTATAGGCTGATGATGATGACTAGTAAGAAGTTCAGACTAAAATCGTACCCGTGTCTTAACCAAAGTCCCCTTCATAAGATTATGTATACTATATATTATACTTGTTTCGAACACCGGAAGACACCTTCTGTCGGCGCGACGACGACCCATTCGGGTTCGCCGAACAAAATTAACGCAACGGTCACGTGTTCGCGCGACGATCACTTTGGTTAAGACATGGCTTTAGAAGAGGTCGCCCCTGCCTTTTGCATTAGACACGGCAGTTCGTTTTACTACGCATAGAATTAGTAACATTTAGAGAGTTGATTATAAATATTTTTATTTTTGTATGAAAATATGAAAATTAAAATCTGATGATTTATTAAAAGTCATAGAACACAAATTGTTGTTTATGGTGTTAGTTATATAGTCATGAGAGCTTGTGAGTGTTTTACCAATGACTATGACTCGACAAAATCAGAAAAAGATGACTAAATCCGGTTAGACCGGACTGAGAACCAATTTATATCACTTATATCAGAATCATATTTAAAGGCCGTAATTGTCTTACAAACTCAGTAGGGGCTAACACTGAGAGTATTGCCTTTGTACTTCGTAATTGGCGTAATGTTTAGAATAATAATAATAATGTTATACTCACTGTCAGCTGTGATGCTACCTTATCTACACAAATAAATAAAATTGAAGTGTCTGTTTGTAATGTCAAAATAACAACTTTTTACTTTTTTTCTCTTCGTGTCGATGATACTCTTCTTGGTTATTTTTTTTAAATATTATTTTATGTTGTATGAGCCCAGTCGATGGCCACGTTGATTGAAACATCAGTGGCATTCTTTAGGTCGTCCGAGGTGCAAGTGACCGGGCACTTAGGACATTCCAGCAAAGCATGGTGTAATCAATAGCACCGCATTCGCACTGACCAATGTTTAATTGATGTTAAATGTTTAATGTTTTGACGGCACGGTTGGCGCAGTGGTTAAGCGATTGACTGCTGCACTACGTGTCGCGGGTTCGATTCCCGCACGGAACAAATATTTGTATGACCTACAAGTAGTTGTTCCGGGTCTGGCTGTTTGTGTATCTCACACACATTACATTTAAATGTTTGTAAACGCACCCACAATACAGGAGAAATTCCTACTGTGGGGCAAAGTTTAAAAAAAAAAATTATAGGTTAATATAATAATAATACCAGTCTATAACTGTCCCACTGCTGGGCAAAGGCCTCTTCTCATACAGAGAAGGCACGAGCATTGATCACCACGCTTGCTCAAGACGGGTTGGCGATTTCAGACTTATATTAACTATAAGTCCAGGTTTCCTGCCGATGTTTTTCCTTCACCGATGTCAGTAATGTCCAAGATAAACTCAGAAAGTAGGTACATATGAATTGAAAAAGTCACATTGGTACTTGCCCAGATTTGAACCCACAACCTCATGCAGAAGAGGCGAGGCCTTAACCAACGGGCCATCACGACGTTTAATATAATATTTTATTAGTATACTACTAAAATATTATACAATTTTTTTTTTAAATCTATAGATAATAATATGTTTCTATTGTCGGCAGGTAGCCGGAGTAGTGGGCAGAGCTGATGTATTAGCTTGTATATTCTTTTTATCGTCACTCCTTGTGTATCATAGGTAAGTTAATTTTCTCACTTTTGATTTTGTCCGTATATTAAAATCTTAGTTTTCGTTCTTTGATAGTAGTATGAAAGAGCTATAAACACTGCAAATTGACGTAGTATGTCAATTTGATAAACAATTAACTACCTTGACCGTATTTAATATAATGATTTATATAATTAATTATGCAATTACTAATATTAAAATTTAATTGTTATTCCACTTTTTGCAAATTAAAAATGTACTAAAAGGACGAAAATTCATGTCACATTACGTAAACATTTCCAATATTATTTCTGTCGAAGGTTTATTTCACGAAATGTATTTCAATTGAACATTTCGTATATTTCGTGACGAGTAAAGCCTGTTAAGGTTTTTTGCGCACTGGGTACCATTCGTTTAATCCCTTGGTAATAGTGAGCATTTGTAATGCTCTGACGGCAATACAGTACCTATGAAATTGGAGCTTTGGAGTGAGCGATTGACAGCATCTGTCTCACAAACCTAATTTTCGTTATTGTATCTACTATCGGCAAATTACTTTATACGAAATCGTCAACGCTTGGTCAATTTTATGTTCTGTATATGTCACCGTAAGTTTGTTAGCACCGTTGGTTTATAATCTATCTAGCGAGATTGTAAACTATCGAAACATTGTGAACAATATAACGCATTCATATTCAGTAGTTTATAGTCGTCAAATTGTGAATGAACCTGCACTTATCGACAAGGTTCATAATGAAGTATTCCCCTTTGAGCACCTACTATTGAGCATCTATTTATTCTCTAATAAGTTATTTAAATAAAACTTAAACTGCTCAGTCCTAAATATAAAATTAAAAATCGTCCAATAATGTCTTTCACTTATGTTAAGGGGAAGGCACATAATTCACGTGTTCTTTAGTCAGCACTTGCAATGCAGTTTAAGTTCACTCACACTAGAGTGCTAGTGCATTGCAAGTGCAAGTTTGTTTGGTGCCACTGCACCAAACAAACTTAAAAGGTTTTACCCTTTTTAGTAATTGAATCATAAGAGAGAATAATATAATCAGCCACCTTGTTTCCGTTTCGCTCCCTTCAAAGTCCCATCCTAATAAAAAATGTACCATATAAAACAACGTCTATTGTTTCTAGGCCTACGAGTAATAAGAAGTGTGTTTGGTTGAGTGTGGTCCTCGGAGCTCTCAGTATGCTGGCCAAAGAGACCGGCATCATGATATTTATACTCAATCTAGCGTTCGACTTTTATAGATGTTGGCCATTTGTTAAAAGGTATTGTAATAGATTTTAATCTTTTATGAAATTCTTTACCTTGATGGTCTGAGTTTATGTTTTGGAAAAATTGACTTTCCCGGTGTGGAAGACATTAACTAGGAAAGACAATTTTCCATTATAAAAGAGATACATTATCGCTTTTCAAATGTTATGTTCGCAGTCAAACTTTTTATTTTTATTGTTACATTTAAGGTTTTGAATACGAGGCTTTTAGTTACTTTGTATTAGTATGTGTATTTTGTCTATTTTTTATGTAATGTGCGTTTTGTTTGTTCAGAATAAACAATTTTTCTTTTCTATCTTTTTAGAGTTTGTTAAATAATAAAAAGCTGTGTCATTATGGATCTCAATATAGCAGAAAAGCATTAGCCAGTGCAGTGGGCCAAGCATGAACGCGCGGAGTAATCGCAATGTCAATTAGAACGATTTATACAATTTAAAACACTCGTTTCGCACACAATATTTACTTAATTTGAAGACTTTATTCATATCTATGTATATTATGCCTGTCGCAAATATATAAACCCCAAATGCTCTAGGTTAATTGTATTTTGGATTCAGTTTTTTTCAAAAATTTCAAATGTTCGTTACCTTTGTTTATGTCGCGTGTTCGTGCTCAGGTCCCGGGCTCTGATCTAGATACGTTCTGAACTTGACATAATTAATAAACTTTAAAAAACCCAACAAAAAACCGCATTAATTGGACCAAGTTTCGAACAATTTTCTGTTCAACAAAGTAGGTATGCATCAGTTAGAACTGGGTGCCCCACAATACTTGAACGAGGTTCATTATGAACCTGCGACCTTCTGGTCGTAGTATAGAGTGCAGACTACTACTTGTTGGACACTTGTAGCTTTTATTTGCTTCTCATTTGTCGGAGTGCTCGCTGAGTTTTTGCTCGGCAACTATACTAGGATAATAAGAGATAGACAAATATTACGATAGACAGCCGTCCGTGTGTTTTAATGATGCTTTTAAGAGTTTACTTGTGGTTTTTTTTTCCTAATGGTTTCGTGGTTTAATGATAGGATATGCGTTTTTATTTACGTAGTCTACTAGTGTGGAGTTGTGTCATGTTTTTTTTTATCATGATCGTTATTGTGTAAATGTTTTCCTCGTTTATTATACCTACACCAAAATTATATGTTTTATCTCTGGGTTGCTTATAATGTATGTATTTTAACCCCTAAAATACTTTCACGGAATTGGTGTTATAAGTGTAAATATTTATACTATAGTACAATAAAAAGGCGTATTCATAAAATACGTTTTACACTCTTGGTCATTTGTTTATATTGCAAATAATATTTATAGCTATATTTTAAATTATAGGGAATCTATTTTTATAATGCATAATATTATAATCATACCAACCAAAATATTTGCAGCCAAATCAACAATAAAGTTATGTAGAACCTATTCGTAGAATATTCAATTATAATAACAGCACAAAACGCAAACTGTAAATCATTTCGTGATAAATTACTGCATGTTTCTTGTAAAAATGCTTGTTGGTACAATAATAATTACTGTTTCATTAATAAAAGTGAATTTTCAGGTCAATATGTTCGTTTAAAATTGAGA
Organism: Dryobota labecula; assembly: GCA_947523025.1. Taxonomy (NCBI): domain Eukaryota; kingdom Metazoa; phylum Arthropoda; class Insecta; order Lepidoptera; family Noctuidae; genus Dryobota; species Dryobota labecula. The sequence continues at coordinate 3,364,684 of OX383287.1, forward strand.
AGAAATGTACTGGCTTGTCGCTAAGGACTATCAAGGTGGTGCTCTCCTTGGCACTGCTGGTTTGTTTGAGGCTAGCACTATTGCAAGGCACCTGGCCTTCATTTTCACCACAGGACAACCCAGCCGCTTTTCATCCCAGTTTTTTTGTAAGGTAAAGTATCATATAAAGTACTACCGCTGTCACGGACATATGATTACCGTAGGGACTATTCCTGCTTGCAACGCTCGGCCATTTTAGTAACACTTACTTACGCTCATCAACCAATAGCAACGCAGCATCAGAAACCCGAAATTGTTTGAAAGGGGTAACGCTGCCCCGGATCATAAAGGGCCAAGGAAGGAACACGGGTCGGTTTTAGTCAGTAAGAGTCTGACACTCCCTTCCGCTCCACCCAGAGCGGGGGTTGGGAAATCATCAAATGACCCCCATTTGATGATTTCCAAACCTCAAAAAAAAAAGTGACATATGAGTGTATTGAGGTACTTTGACTAAGTTGGCTCCATATTTCATCCATAATCTCTTATCCATAATCTCTCCATAATCTCTTAGCTGCCACGGCTTATTTTAATTTTTGTGAATTGTTTCTATTACGGACGCTTCTAACGTGCACGTCTTTCTACATTGTTCTCACATGTATAACTTCAACATGAATGATGTAACCCATATTTTGTAACAATATTTTGTTTTAAAAGAGTGTCCATGGAGTTTCTTGTCCGTTCTTCTCCATAGGAACCTACTACGCTTTGGAATGGGCAACTAGCTTCATCTTTCTGACTGACCGACCCCTTGACAATTCAAAAGTGCCTGTAATTGGTTTATTTGAAATAAATGCTTTGAGTTTGAGTTTGAGTTTAACACAACCTACCACCTAACAACCCATCCTCAAAAAAAAGAAAAACCATCAGATTCGAGCATTTTTTGTAAAATAAAAACATCGTAAAAAAAAAAAACCAGCCAAGGTAGTCCAGACATCTGTGATCATTGTAACAGAGCCTGATAAATTTATTTGGACAGGTGTTTTTTTATTGGTCGTCGCAAAAAGGGGCGGATATAAGCAGATGTGGTCATCGTGTATACGGGATTTTGTTTCCAAAGTGGTCAGATGTCTGTGACCGTGATAGTACCTAATAACTGTTTTTCTATACCATACATATGGTATCTTTATCGTATACAACATATCCCGGAATTACCGCACACCAAAAAACACCCCAATTAGAATATTATGTTATAACCATTATACATAAATTGAATTTTTACTATTGTCTAGAAAACATTGTTTATTAAATTAGTTATACTGATTGTGGGAGACGATTGTGGCCACATTACAAATCTACGCACGCACTCACACACATAAGGGTCTGGCGTAGTAGGTACCTCATCCATTTTGGTTATTTCTGACTATACAGCGAAAGTGTGACTGTAATTTACGTAGTTTTAGTTATTTTTGGGATATAAATTACCTATATTAAAAATTATATTGATTCAGTAAACGATTCTGAACTTTCATAACGTGAAAGAAAGAAAGAAAGAAAGAAAAATAGGTTTATTTGAATTGCAATTTGTATTTGTATTTTTGAGTTTATTGGTTTTGCAATTGTGCATTAATTCAATTACATATTGTACGAGTACCTATATTAAATCCAAACATCCAATCCAATAGTACCACAAAGAGGCGAAAAGAGGAGTGTTAAACACATGACATGTTTTTTGTTCATATTATTACGCAATGCGCAATGTTGACTTAATGCTATCAAAATAATATGATTTCGAGGAACTCTTTACTGATATTCTTCTTCTTCTTCGCTTCACTCTTAACAGCGGTCGGGGTCACAATGAGTTTTGTCCAATAGTAGGTGTTGTCGTAACTCGCCTCACGATCTCTCTTCTCACGATCATTCGTATTATGAAATGTGTGGTTATATTTGTGTTAATTTGTGTTTTTATTGTGATTAATAAAAGTAATATAATATTATTGATTACAAACATTTGTACGCTCTCTGGCATAACATAGCGCACTCTTTATTATCATTTTTTTACCTATCATTATTATTGTACATACTTATGTTAAACAAATGAATAAATTACTTATGACTTATGACTGGTTCTGTTAGATGACAGTCTGGCGCATTCACTATGCCGCCAAGCGCGGTTTTAATTTGATCGGTCCACCTAATTGGTGACCTTCCCGCGTGGCCTATTTCCTTCTACTCTGCCCTGCAACACTAGACGCTTAATATCTTATTCCGCCTCGATATATGAGCCGAAGCCGAGCCGTATTCGAGATTGTAATAGTACGTGATTGATATTAATTATTGTTATTTAAAATATTGGGTATTTGTTTTTTGGTACATTCAAATCACAAATAATATATTCCTGATGAAAACACACATTCTTTGCGTATTTTGTTCGATAAGTTGGATTAAAAATGATAGTTAATATTGAGTGATTGCAATATTGTAAAGTATGCGCTGACTTCAACTAAAGGCTCCTACAAACAGGTGCGACACGCGACGCGATACAAAGACACCGCGTGTCGCGCGACGAGTGGTGCATTTGTGTTGCGTCGCGTATAGCGCCTGTTTGTAGGCCTTAAAATGGAGCCAGGGCTGAAACACGATTAATATTGTCAAGTCTAAGAAATTTAAACAGCCTTTATACATAAAAATATACATATAATAATGAAGAGACATTTATATGTACAATACATATATTCATACGAATTTTTTCTTTTAGATTGATGACTTTCTGCTACTTAGCCGCGTTCAACTGGTGGTTACTGTTGTGTCCGTGGACGCTCAGTCACGACTGGCAGATGGGCTCGGTGCCTCTTATCACGAGTGGCTGGGATCCCAGGAACCTGCTCACTTGTGCTGCCTTCGGAGCCCTGCTGCTGCTGTGCTATCGGTTTATTGCTGATTTGGAAGTAAGTCCTATTTTCTGAAAAAAAAAAAAAAAATAACAAGTTGGGGTAAATATGCATCACGTCATGAAAGCAAAACAGTCATCGCTCAGTACAATGCTGTGACCACAGTATAAACACTTAACGACGCTTGAAAGGCAATATTGACCAAATAAAATGTTGGCAACTTAACAATATAAAATACTCCATTTTAAAGTTTTCTTTTTTTTGTGGATAAAATACTTTAAAATGCTCTAGTGTAAAGTTGTCAACATGCCGTTTGGTCAATATTGCGTTTCAAGCGTCGATATGTATAGACTGTGGCTGTGACTATGTTTTCGGAAACACATTGCAGCATGTACTTTTTCAATTATCTAAGTGCCAACGAGTCCAAACGCTGTGATAGTTGTAATAATGAGATCGCGGAATTGATTTCCAGATCGAGTAAAGTGTCATTACATTGTTTAATCAGAAAATTCTGAATAACTGTCTGGAATTTAGAACTCATCATCTGCCTAGCTTTTTCCCAATTATGTTGGGGTCGCCTTCTATTCTAACCGGATGCAGTATTTTATATGGAGTGACTGCCTATCTGACGTCCACAACCCAGTTACTGGGTACGATACTCCTTGGTAAGACTGGTTGTCAGACATTCGGGATTCTGACGACCCGTAACGACTGACAAATATCCACGAATGACAGCCGGAACCAATGGCTTAACGTGCTTTTCGAGGCGCGGAGGGGTCTTGGTACGTAAAGATGGTCACCCATCCACGAACCAACCGCGGCAAGCGTAGCTTAACCTAATCGATTGACCCTTGCGGCTGTTATTACTTAGCCACAACCCTACCCCTGGAATTTAGAACTATGGCCAGTAAATTGCAATAAACTTGCCCCCAACTCTTTTTAGGGTTCCGCAGTCAACAAGGAATCCTTATGGTTTCGTCACGTGCGTCCGTCCGTCCCCAGCTCAGAGACTCTTAGTACTAGAAAGCTATAATTTGGCATGGATATATATATTAATCACGCCGACAAAGTGGTAAAATAAACCTGAAAAAAATAGTTATTTAGGGTATCTCCTATACATGTAAAGTGGGGATGGTTTTTTTTTTCGGCTACCTTATGGTGTGGGGTATTGTTGGATGGGTCTTTCAAAAATATTGCAAGTTTGTGAAAACAATTTTTCGATTGACCCGTTTCTGAAATATTAGGCTTTAAAATGCTAATTTTTGTTAGAGTTAAGTGTCCCCCCCCTGCCAGCTAAACGGTTAGCTTTGCATAAGTGGAAAAATTCACGATAGTAGTATATAATTAACGAAGTTAAAAGGAAAACTATCGAAGCTAAGTAGGCTTTTCAAGTTTACGAGTAATAGTCGACCAACTTAAATTTGCAGTTGAAAAGCATGTTCCCCATACAATCTGTATAGGAGAGCATGCTTCTCAACTACACTTAACATTGTAGTTGAGAAGCATGCTTTGTTCTTGGGATAAATTCATCCCAACTACGGAACGCTTCATTGTGCGTGGTCCGACACGCACTTGGCCGGTTTTTGTATTAAATGTTTTACTTATCTATCTATAATATACCTAAGCTACGGTACGACATATTATGTAACTTGTATGTTAGCTCCATCCATGTGAAATTATCCCATCGTGTTTAAAGTTTTCCTGTCAAAAATGCTTTTTCCATTACCCATGTTGTGCATGAATAATTGTCATACTCATCAGGTGTATAAAATAACACAAAAAAGTACTAATGCTACTATTATTACAGAAGACATTGATGTAAAATATTGTTTCTTTCCACGATAGGTACAGAAACACACGCCAGCAGTGATCGGACTACTCTTAATGGTCCTACCCTTTGTGCCTGCAAGCAATCTGCTGGTAACAGTAGGATTTGTAATTGCCGAGAGAGTACTCTATATACCGAGGTAAAATGTTTTATATTTCCTCTACTACCCAGCAGTATTGCTGTTTGATTACTTTTGTTATAGTTCCAGTTTGAGTTTTCAATAGTTTTCAATTGAAAAGTTTTCAGTATTTTATTTTCATGAGTACGTACTATTTTTAGTTAGTTATAACACACTAAAAATAGTATATAATCGTGTATTGTGTGTATATAATCGTGGTGATCTCAATACAAAATTATGCTTCCATTATTAAAAACAAATTGATTTCTTTTTCTACTAGCTGAATAAAATTTTATGTTCAATTATTTTTTTCTTAAATACTAGCTGCATGCGTTGCAATGCCACGTAAAGTAAAACAGTTTTGGTCGAAGTTTTTTTTTTGGGCTAGAAACCCTCACGGGCCTCCTCAGAACATCTTATCAAAGTTTCATCACAATCTGATCAATGGTTTAGGAACGCATACAAATATTGATTTTTATAGAAATAGATAGATAGATTAATAATCTTGAATACTTATAATGTATCGAATTTTAATTTTATTCCCACTTTACGGATTTATATTGCGAAATTAATATTTAAAAAACGTTTTATAATAAATAAATAAAAAAAATATAGTTAGACAAAGATACATTAAAACTATGATGGAAAAATCAAAAATGTTTTAAATTGTCATAAGCTACCATCCTGTTAATGATAAATAATTTTATTATTGTAAGTAGCTTTGTATAAACCATTTTGCACGTCAATCATATTTTAAAAACTAGATAAGGTCGGCGTTTCCTATCTGACTACTCTGAGAAGAAAGGTCGAAACAAACTATGAGGTCACACTCTCTTTTAAAGTCCAAAGTTAATCTTGGTCAGATCATGTGAAGACCATGTTTATCGATGTCTGAAATGGTCTTTTGATGAAAGAATCACACAGATTGAGTGTTTAAAGTCGTTATAGAAATATAAAACTCCTTGAAAGCGATTGCTAGTTGTCTAGGCCATCTGGACATATTTATTATCACGTTCCACTCATACTAATATGTGGCACTGTGGCATTATACTATTACATCTTTGCCCATTCTACAAATACAAAATCTAACAGTGTTCTTTATTTCAGTGTGGGCAGTGTCATAATAACTGCATACGGTGTGCAGTTGATGTGGTGTTCCAAGCCCGGCACTAAAGTGTTCCTTGCAGTAGGCCTAGCAGTACTCGCTGCTAGTGGAGTGGCACGGACACATCGTAGGAATGCCGAGTGGAGGGACCGAGCTACGTTGTTGAGGTGAGCGTTCCTGAATGTTGCATGTTAAGTGTAAGATAAGACGTAATAAAGCAAATATCGAACGCTTCACTGGTTGTTCATTTTTGTCCTTCATTCACAAAATGAATCCAACGATTTTGGATTTCGGCATTTGGCATCTTTCACTCGCCTACTGGATTATCGAAAAAAAATAATGAAAGGAGTAAATGAACGTTCATTCCTTCGTAATTTTGTCGGTGTCGTGTGAACGTGGAATGAAATAAAAGTGAATATTCTCTCGAGTGAACCATTAACTCATATCAGCATCCTGTAAAATGCCTTTAACTTTACTAGATTTCGAGGTGTTTCGGAAGCAACTTCTTAAAGTCAAACTCTGTCCCTTCCTGTACCAGTTCTGTACCAGAATATTCCTGGATCATAGTTGGGCGTACACACAAATATATTGTAAAACACATACAGCATCTCCACAGTACATAACCACTCAAAACAGACGAAGCACAGGGATGAAACACGTGCACCGTAGCTTAGAAAGCCGACTCCTGAACCAGAGCCTTATTTAATTACAAAATTGCCCTTTCCAAGCTCCATCGTCATTAAAACTTGACCATTCACCTCAGCAGATGTTCCAGACATCGATAACAATTACAAATAATGACAAGTTATTTGTCTAGCCTTAACCTTCGAAGTTATATCGATATTTTGAGACCTTAATACAGTATAACGACTTGGGACACTTACTTCTAAAGTTTAGAACTTGAAAACTATTTAATTGGTGGCAAATTGTTACTGTAAGCCCAAGAGTCGGCGGCAAAGTTGTAGTAATAAGTTTATAGCTATCGAAGTAATATTGGTTTTGTTTCATATTTTTAATGTTAGTTGAAAGAAGCGTAGGTACATTGATCATTATTGTAAATGTATTACATTCCTGTTTGTATAAATATCGATAAATAAACAAAATATTCTTTTACCTTTATAAAAAAAATGCGTTAATGTTATTACCAAGAACCTATCTACCGAGTATTAATACCACAAAATAATTTTTTACTAGTTTTTGCCAGCTTTTGTTTTATGTCGGAAATTATGCCACGCGAACGTACTACCGGGCTAAAAACTATCCTATGTGTTAATCCAGGTTATAAACTACCAGTGTGGCAAAATTTCTTCCAAATCCATGGAGCCATTTTTGCGTGATTAAGTAACAAACATCCAAACACACAAATGTTCACATTTTTTTTTTTTTAATATTTATTATATAGTAGGAATTTATAATATTAGTAGGAATAGACTTAGAATAACTTCGCCTCGTTATTCTAGTAGTTGCAAGCGCTACTGCTTAGTATGAAGTCGTGGATTTGACTCCCAGGTCGGGAAAAGAAGTTCTCAGTTATAGCTCAGAATCTGGATTTGTACTCGGCTGATGGTAGTCTCACCCCGAATTACATGGGACTTAAACGTAACTGGTGAAATGTGGGTGAACTATAAGTAATTCTCTCCCTAACTCCTCGGGGATAACAGGCGTGATGTTATGATTTATATTTTACTGTAATATTTTGGGATCAAAGACTTTCAGACGAAAGTCTTTGACCAGTGCGTGTTGCCAGTGATGACAAAAAAAAAACGTGGTTGCTCACAATGGGCCTTATTAGAAGGCTACAAGTCACCCAAAGGGCAATGGAGAGGGTTATGCTTGGAGTTTCCCTACGTGATCGAATCAGAAATGAAGAGATCCACAGGAGAATCAAGGTGACCGACATAGCTCGAAGAATTGCCAAACTTTAGTGGCAATGGGCAGGGCACATTGCGCGCAGAACAGATGGCCGTTGGGGCCGAAAGGTTCTAGAGCGGCGACCGCGTACCGGAAGACGTAGCGTTGGAAGGCCTCCCACAAGGTGGACTGATGACCTTATGAAAGCCGCAGGAATCCGCTGGATGCGGGTAGCACAAAACCGGTCTAGGTGGCGGTGCTTGGGGGAGGCCTATGTCCAGCAGTGGACGTCTTTCGACTGAAATGATGATGATGATTTTGGGATAATGAAAGTGCTGATGAAAGGAAACCTCCCTCTGTAACTGAAGCAAAAAACTATGGACATGTGCATTCTTTCCATTTTGAACTATGGAACTTGGTCTTTGACAAACATTTAAAATCCAAACTCAAGGTTTGCCAGCGTGCGATGGTGTGCAGTATTCTAGGCGAAACATTTACAGATGTAAACGTTACCCCACAGTAGGAATTTCTCCTGTATTGTGGGTGCGTTTACAAACATTTAAACTCACTTAAACAAACAGTCAGACCCGGAACAACTACTTGTAGGTCAAACAAATATTTGTTCCGTGCGGGAATCGAACTCGCAACACAAAGCGCAGCAGTCAATCGCTTAACTACTGCGCCAATCATGCCGTCACATAATACACAATCCCACACTGCGCTCCAAAACAGGTTGCTGACGTTGCTCAAAAAGCCTCAAAGTTAAAGTGGAACTAGGCTGGCCTCGTCTGCCGCATGCCCAATGAGCTGTGAGCCAAAATGATCACTGGAACCCTGAGGCAGCTACAAGGCGTCGCGGCGACCCCGTAGAAGATGGCGGGACGGGCTGGACTAAACAAACGACTAGTAGTCCATATTAGCTCTGGATCGCAAACACTGGAATTCATGGGAGTGGCCTTTGCCCAGCAGTGGAATGATACAGGCTAACAGTAACAGTAATATTTTGGGATCATTCCTCATCAAGCGGTTTCATATTGCAGTTGTTTTTAACCGTATGAACTTTGGAACGTGCGATCCCAACTTTTTACCGTAAAATGTCGTACTGATCATCACTATGTGAACGAAACCTAATGCAGACATCTAATTGAAGGTCTACACCTTCAATTAGATGTCTGCGCTCAATTCTCCAGAAAACACAATATCATTAACATAACTTCAGCGATTTCTAGATACAATTATCCTCAATAATTGTAGTATTCTCAGTATTGAAATTACCTACATACGTCTACCGTTAGATATTTGTTGACCGCAGCCTTATACGCAGTATTCCACAGAAGTAATTACTTTCGGAACGTTTCTCGAAACGTTTTATTATCAATATCGTTTTATTAGTCCATTTGATAGCATTATTAGTGTAAAAGCGTATAAAAAGGAATGCCTTGTAATGCCCTTTAAGCAAAAAATTATGAGTAAGTTGGCATAATTGGTCGTTAAATCATGCTTTTGTGTAATTTAGGATAATGCAGACAGTTTTTTTTTTTAGTTTTTTTTTTTAATTTATTTATTATTTATTTATTCATTTAGTAGTTTACATACATTGTATACATTTAAGTTGGTGCCAACATAAACTCATTAGAGTTTCACCGGGCACCAAAAACATCGACTACATAATTTAAATAACATAAGAAGGTACTTGCTCAATAAAACTGGTAACAAAAATATAACGAGGGTGTAAGCGAAATAATAACAGTTATCTATTACTAACGAGCGAACATCGGTGACCAATCTGACCGTCCGGTCCGTCCTTAAAACAGAAGTGGTGGAGGAATGTTTTTGAATTGGTACAGGTTGATCCTAAAAAGTATAAATGTCTTTGTTAGCTTTAATATTTTAAACAAACACTATATTTGTGAAAACACGTTTTTCAAGCTCATTTATTTATATTATCTCTTTTATTTTATTCTATTCGGGACCTTACAGTTAAGCATTGTTCTTATACAAAATGAAATTGAAGGCCCTTTAAAAATTTTCACTGATAAGCACTTAAAATAAAAATGAAAAAAAAAGATGGGTACAAAAAATACATAACATAAATTATGAAATACACGATCGACTAATACAAACGAAACATCATTTAGACGCAAATAATTACTTCCCGAAAAGAAGATTTCAGCCGGGAAACACGGATATATATCCAAATCATGCTCAATAGACTTATTTACAGTAGTTTTACATACAGCTTTATGTATATCTAATGTTAAACCCAACTCTTATTGAACACATAATTCACTAGTCGTTTTCATTCTTTATAAGCAACGGTGAAATGAATAAATATCCACAATACACATAAAACCATTTCACATTTAATTTTTGCACACATAAAATGGAGAATACTTAAAAAAAGGATCTTCCTTCTAACTGAATTCAAGTCCAACTTCAGTACAAACGCTCCAAACCACCTCAAATGCGTTTGATATCATCGCAAGCAACTCAGATCTCTTTTAAGACGTAAATTCATAAAATACTCCGTAATGAAATATCGGTGTTATTAAATTCTGTTGCCTCTTTATGAGTTCATTCAATTTTCTATAGAACACGTTTTAGAACTTGTTTATGGTGGAGTAAATGTGTTCGCTATGTCGGTTTAAGAGGTTTATTTAATAGAAACACTGATGGAACCAGCTTTAGATGGTTTTATTTTATGTATTCAAGACGTGAGACGTGACGTTTACTGAAAGTAAACTTCCTATATTTCTGGAATGGTCTATGCTTGACTCTCGGCGGCCGCTTCTACAGGCGGCATTGTCTATCCTTTCTAATACACCAGGCGTGTTATCATCTCCTCGCATTGCGACACAAATGACGTATAAGGCTTTTTGAGAGCGCGCGCTCAACCCATTTTCGGCGCTGGCGCGGCGATTCCTTACTCTGTGTGTAATTAGTCCTTCCTGATTTCTCCATTGCAGCATCCCTGTGATTGTTACCATATTTTCTCTTTCAGAAACAACCTAAGCTCGTTTTTTCATTCCCCAGACGCGAATTAATTAGAAGTCTAAACCGGTACTTTATAACCGGCACTAAGAAGCTTTCTGTTTAGACACCTTGTTTACAGCTCCTGCAACGAGGTCTCACCGGATAGTGAAAAGTCATTAATTGTATAGTTTAATGTACACAGATCCAATCTGTTAATGGATTTTGATAGTCTGTGCCATCGAGATGAGTTGCAAAAGTATTTGTAGGAGAAGTAGTTAATTCGAGTCTTGTTTTAACCCGACTGCCCCAGAAGGAGGATGTTTTTCGAGAGTATGTACATATGTATGCTTTGGCACGCCCTGTAGCCTAAACGGCTTGATGGATTTTAATATGAGAGTCGTTAGATTCGTTTTAATTGTGGGAGTGAAATAGGCTACATAATATTTTACCTATTGCATCTGCAAATACAAAAAAGCCCTCTCCTTTTTTATATTCGCAGATAGATAAAAAAAAAATTACAACAATATTGGTGTGAAATAAAAGCTAGTAATGAGACAATTCCAAATATATCTTTATATATATATAACTCTTCTGTACGTGTGTTTGTCACCTAGCTCCTCCTAAACGGCTGGACCGATTTAGAAGAAATTTTGAGTGTATATTTCAATGGGTTCCTGGATGGTTTGAAAACACAATTGGATCCGGCAGGTGGCGCTGCAATCGGGTTCTAGGATCGTTCAGACCGGACAACGTCTGTTGGGTCCGCTAGTATACAGGAAAAGTTTTCAATCAGTGCGAAAATTTTGACTAATGAAACATAAACGTGTTTTATTATACACCTATTTCTTATTTTGATATGACTTAGTACAAAAAAGTGAAGTTATCGTTAACGAAAGATGTTTATTTTGAAACTGGTTTAATGGATACTCGTCGTGCAACGCGCCGGCGGCGCGGTCAGTGAAGCGGAATACAGTAGTAGGTACCTATCAGCTGTGCATTCGCCCATTGATATTATTACGAATAGATTTTGCTGATTTCAAGTGGACCAAAAAAAAGTATTGAACAAATAATGGAAACGTGTTCTATTACTGATACTGAACCACCAAAAAAAAATTGCGCATTGGATAAAAACTAAGACAAGACAACACTAAGACAAAACAAAAAGACACAAGACGAGACAAGACTAAGATAAGATATAATTAATAAAACAAAAAGTTTGAAATAAAAGGAAATTATTTAAAAAAAAAAAACTCAAAATCCGAATGTTAAAACTGAAAAGAGAAAAACGAATATTATAATATACAGATTTTTTTTTTTGGTATTTAAGTCAGAGTTGCGTGCCTTGGGTTCGAACCCGAGACCTATGATTTGGCAATCCGACGGTCACACCACTAGGCTATCACTGCTATGTAGGAGAGGATGTGATGGCAGTACAAGTTTACCTAACGCAGTAAATAAAGTAAAGTAAATATCTACATCATATAAAGAGTATGCGTTTTCTCCTTTGCCTGTTCTACAAACACTTCATAAACAAGTATTTCCATAGTTCAAAACCAACCTGTTTTAAATAGTTCTAACTTGAGTACTTGTATAAAGTGGGTGCACGTAGCACTAACTTTATACAGGGTGGCCAGTCGTTATCCGGTAAAGTTTTCGGCTCCGAAAACTCAATGCATTCCGCGTGCAAGATAAACTTCTATAACGACTCCTTCAGAGCCGTACGGCCTTAAGGCTCCCCCTTGTTCGAATGGATCGCATAGATTCAAAACTAAGTTAACTCATAAAGTACAAATAGATTTTGCAGATACTGAGCTCGGAACACAAACAACATACCTTTTGTTCCAGGTCTCTTTGTAAATCTATTTATAAACGAAGTTGATTTACATTTCAATCCGGCAAAATCTACTTAATCTCTTAATCACCCAAAAGGAGACACCTCTTTCGGGATCGGATTTCGGTCCCTCGCTACAAGCCAATTATGTTGGTTTTGTTTCACTTTAAGTAAACATTCAAGATGTAGAATTTTACACTTTTTTAAACTTCGTGAGAGAGAGAGCCAATTTTGATCAGAACAGTCCAAACTCCGCCCCACCATTAGTTAAACAAACACAATTTTAACCACAAATCGTTTTCCCTAAACAATAATAACTTTCACAAGGAAACGCCTCGAAATTTTCATTTCCAAAAACATTAAAGAGAAATGTATTAAACATGACACAAAATGGTAACCACGATTTAGGTCTTGCAATATTCGCTCTACGGTCGCCGCATTCGCGCGTAAATTACCTCCAAATGTGTTTTGTTTGTTACAGGGCGGATTTAGTGACTTTGCCGCAGAACGCTAAACTGCACTACAACTTGGCAAACTTTCTACGCGAGACAGAGCAACAAGACAGCGCCATCAAACATTACAAAGAAGCTTTGAGGTAACAAAGCCGTTTGCCTTAACGCGAACTATTGCGGGTCGAGTTCAGGAAAGTTTATTAAGCTATTCGTCATGTATGCGAGATATTTAACCCGAGAGTTGAGCTTGAAGCAAGGCTAACTTTATCTCAAGCAAAATTTTCGTTGAAATAATACAAGTTCGTGGAATACCGAACAGTTAGAACGTAGCTACATATAGTGTACAATTCGCATCACAATTCACAGTATCTTAGACAGATACAGAGTTGCTTGTAGTCCAAATGCATAGTCCAATGAATGTCCAGCCTCTTACAATTGTTAGGATGCAATCAAACTGCGTGCCAATCGCCTTTGATTGCCTTGAAGTAGCCTTACCGTGTAATAGGCGTAGGAATTGTGGGTTGCTAAAGACAGGTTTGGGTACAATGGAACGAGCAATGGATAGGAGCTAATAGATACCTACTAGATAGTGACAGAGACGTAAAAGAGTAACCGTGGAGTTTCTTGCCGGCTCTTCTCCATAGGAAACAACTAATTGGAACCGTGCACCTAGCTTTTGACGTTTCATAAGCACCCATGTAGGTTTATGTGAAATAAATTTGATTTTGATTTTGATAGGTACGTATTTGTTAGATATCCATTATACTTGGAAATATTTTTTGCTATACTAACAGGGCTTTCGTAATTTTATTAGTATTAGGATGTAGGGAGAATCTGATGTAAAAACTTAAATTGCGTGGTTAATAAGTTTCATAACGTGTAAGTTTTTATTTGATTAGAACTTCACGGAAAATAATGTTGTTTATGTTTGAGAAGAATGTAACTTGCTTGTATGTGACTTGCTTGGAAACTGTTGTATCATAAAGATATTTTTTCTGCTACTGTCATCACTCGGGGTCATGATCTATGCATCAAAACAATAATAAATATTAATAATTATTATTTGTAATAATTATAATAATTATTAGACTATTTTAATAATAGATAGATATATATCTATATAGTCTATGTAGTATATATAGTCTATATAGTCTATGTAGTCTATATATATCTATCTAGATAGATAGATAGATAGAATACTCTTTATTATGTACACCATAAAAATTGCAGATATAAATGTAGAACTGTTACATAGGGTGTCACAATGGGCGGTCTTATCACTAAAAGCGATCTTATCTTAATATTGTAATTCCATTAATTCATTTTATATATATAAATTATATTTTTAATTATTAGAATATAAACAAATTATATAAAAAATAGTAGCCCACTGATGGTATCGGGAACAGGCTCCAACCTACAGGTCATGGGTCCAGAGAGAGGAACCTCCTTAAAATGCGAGCCGTGTCCAGAAGTACCGCTTTCTGAATTAAGCCCTTGGTCCAGCTGCCCAACGAGAGCCTCTTCAGGTGTTGGTCGAGGCTCTTATAATAATTATTACTAACCCAATTGAAGTAATTCGTTTTGTTTATTTTTTAAACTGACAGGAGTCTAATTTATTAATCCATTTCGTTCGAATCTTTTTTCTTCGATTCAAATGTAGCTTTTCTCGACTTTTATTTTCTCCCAGGTTATGGCCAAGCTACGCGAGTGCTCACAACAACATCGGCACTCTAGTCTCAGGGATGGATAACGCCGAACACCATTTCTTACAAGCCATCAAGTTCAATAAGTACCATGTGAATGCACACTACAACCTCGGCAAGCTTTATAAGTAAGTAAAGCTGTGTTAATTAGGCCAAATGTTCTTATGTGATAGAGTGCTGTTAAGTTTCAAAATGAGTCTGAATAAAAAGAGAGGATTTTAAAAGAGACAATAGATTTTAATGAATGTGCCATAAAATTCTTAGAAAATGCTACAATACTCGTAACTATGAACCTCCCTAGACTCAAATACGTTATACTGGCAAGTAATGAGACAGGTTGAGAAGATAAAAAATCCTTTCGGAATTAACAGGAAATAGTTTAAAAGCTCCTTTTATACTACGTCCTGATTGTAAACTTATCTGACAGTTTTTTTAATACTATACTGGCTTTTTCCCGCGACTTCGCCCGCGTGGGAGTCGGTAACCATCCCACGGGAACGTACAACATCACGTATCTAATATAAGATACTTTTTATCTCGGTTGTCACCTTTTATCTTTGCTATAAACTAACTGGGTGCCAAATTTCATCCAAATTCAGGCTTCTTCTGGGTAAGCTCACTCCATCGTCGACTTTGTCTCTGTCACCCAGACGTAGACTAAAGTCAAGAGCAAACCCATAGTAAAATAAAAAAATAAAAAATCCGTTTAGCCGTTTTAGCATGATTGAGTAACAAACACCCAAATATCCAAACATACAAACTTTCACAATTATAATATTGTTGTAGGATCAAATTTTGTGCTTTTATATCGTAGCTATTCCCTATCAAAATACTGTATAACAAGCTCCGAAAGTTAAAATCACGACATAAAAAAATCTTTGCAAACCAAACTACTGTATTATAGAGCTACAAAAATTAAAACCTGCAAAATCTTACAGGAAAAGTGGGAGGATGCACCAAGCTGTATCAATGCTAGAGAAATGCATTTGGCTGCAACCAAGGTTCGTGCAAGCCCATGTGGAGCTGTTGACACTGAAGACAGAGAATGAGAAGCAAGGGATCCTGATGAGGCTGGTAGACCTGGACCCGAGCAATTGGGAACATTATGTGCTTTACGGTGACTGGTTGAGGAGTAGAGGTGAGTTTAAAAACCCAAGTTTTTGGGTCACTTTATTTCTAAAAGGATTTTTTTTTTAAAAGATTGTAAATACATTTGATTTGTATTAAAGCAAGATATAATTTAAGATGTTTTCACAGAATACGTGTACCTATGACCGCTCTTATGACAATAAATAATATTGTAAAATAAAAAGCTCAAACCAAAGTGGCCTTCGGTTTGAGACACAAGATAAAAAAAACCCTATCTTGAAGACGGTTAAACCTACATCAGTTTGTTCCAATAATAATTGTAGTCTATTGTACTCTATTATAAAGAACATTTTTTTTTTGTAAAAACGAAATTTATTACAGTTTTGATGGTACCGACTCGGTTTTCTCTTAATTTTTAATTTTCATACATAAATCTATTGATAGGTATTTTTAATTCCATTTTCCTAAATGAGACCATAATTTCAGGTTTACCAGCTCCAGCCGCAAAATATTACCTTGAAGCCACAAGACTGAGTTTTCGGTATCGAGGTGCTGAGCGAAACGTCAGAGCGGATTTGATATCGTTCAGGTATACAGCGCTGATGTACCGGTCACTGGGGCAGAAGTCTAGGACACTGCAGTTATTAACAAGGTTAGTAGGTACCTAACATATACAGGGTCAAATTAAATTAGCTAGCGAAACTCCTCAACGTGACGGGTATTAAAATCCAAACATGAAAAAGAAAAACAAAAAAAAAAAAATGGGGCTGTCTTTGGGGTCTGCGGATAGAAGTGAAAACTAAGTAACTTGTGAATTGTATCGTCGAGCTATTAGATTATTAATTTCGAGCGTTCTGTGACGATGACGCGAGTTCCATGATTTTTGTTCATCCAAAAAGTGCTCAACGCGTTATGATCACCAAAAAAAAAAAAAAATATTGTGAAAACTTCTTTAGGCGCAGATCAGACGCTCTCAATCGATATAGAGAGTCGATTGAAACCGTCTGGTCTGCACCAAGTGCAAAGGGCAACTAATAGAAATCTGACGACTGACGAAACACAAAGTTTGCCGAAGGACATTAAGAAAATAGTTGTACTGTCCGACTGTATTCTTTAAATGGGCATTAAACGAAATATTTATTGAAAAAAGTTATTACACAATTGACTACTTCCTTAATTATGAATCACTGACTGAGTGACATGCTATTATTACATTTGATATTTTTTATTACTGTAACCTAGTCGATTTTTTTTTTATGACTGTAAAGGTACACACTAGGTGCACACTAGATCTGGTCATAGCACATTATACCAGTACCACAACTGCACAGCTGCAGCACGGCGTCGCCTCGAAATTAGGCTACGGCTAGACGCCAGCGCGCTAACTACGCGTCTTCCGCGAGGTGCAAGCTCGCAGTCCGTGCACCGGCCGCGAGGTGCAAGCTCGCAGTCCGCGCGCTGACATCGAGGTGCAAGCTTGCTGTCATCGCGAACACAAGTGTTATATGGCATTTATGATTAATCACGCCTAGGACTTGGACGTTTTCATAACAGAGACAGAGACATTATGAAAACGTGCAAGTCCTAGGCGTGTTCAATTATAAATGCCATATAACAATTGGGTCAATGGTATGATGGTAGCGGCAAGCGCACTTTCTGCCCGCCGTTGGCTTTTTCATATAGGCATTATGAAATATATTTTACGACACACGATTTACTGCTCTAATTTGAATGACAAGTTAATTACTGGGTTGAAGCGGTGCCGTTGCCGTGCCGATATACTGTGCCATGGCCTTTAGACATCCGCAACGGACAGTCCGCGTGCGGGTTGGTTACTAGAAAATCAAAGACCGCTACGTGACACGGACCGTCCGTCGAAGACATTCGTAGGAAGACGTGACCACGCCATTTCCGTCGCGGACGGCCTTATATTCTCCTATTTATTTTCTTCTTCTAATCCTTAGGTGGCACACGTGGCGACGGGGCTGGCCAAGTGCAGCCGCAGCACACATGTACTTAAGAGACTGGCGACTCAAGATGGAGTTGGAAGGTCGAGCGCAATTATACTCTAAGGCCGTAAATCCTACGGTAAATAACTTATTGTGCAGTCATGTTTATTTGAAATTGTGAATATTTGATTTTGTGATTTTCATTCGGTGAAATTCATAATTTAACAGGTTAGGTTCATAAATTGCTTTTTTTTGTATTCTACAAACCATCTTCCATCTTATGTAGGTATATTATGTTTACCACTTTCACTGAAACACCTTTAATTTGTCCTTAAATCCTATTCTTGATCTACTTCCTTAAATTTCTTAAAATATTCACCACACACACATATGTATAACCGTATAACATTGAATTCATTTCAAAATTTTCCCTGTTTCTATTTTATCACTCAGTGATCATTTCCAAGTTCTATACATTTTTATTAAAGTTCTAACGTTAGCATTAGTTTATATAGTATAGTTTACGATGTGACACTCACAGTGTTCTGCAATGTTGTAATAGATACAAGGGTATCACTAGTTCTATTACACTGTGTTGCACCCAATGGAGCTATTAAATCAACATACGCGATACTAGATTCACTTGTATCTATATAGTGAGACTTAGGTTCTACTGTTACGTTTAATACTGGTGTACTCGTATAAGTTAATGTAATCAAAGATCGGGTATCAACAAAGTTAGCGTTGGTATAGAAGAAGAATTTAACTGGCAAAAGTTGTTGAATAAGTTCATTATACATAGCATTTGAGCCAGGACAATTCTACTTGCAACAGTCATAAAAATATGGTGAAAATTATGTGTGCACAGGTGAAAATGCTAAAACTTTTAATTCTTTCACAGAAATCAACGAAATGCTTCGACCACACACAACTAGCGGTCGGTTCAAAAGAAGAGCGAATACCACAAAAAGAAGAAAAAAATAAAAATGTGGACACAAAAAGTGCCACCAAAACATCAAGTGATAAAAAAGACAGTGACAATAGATCGTGTGGGACCAAAAAACGTAACTTATCTGTTTCGTCGCAAATAAAAACAACACACAACAAATCTGAGATTGGACTGAAAGACAAAAAGTGTACCTTGCATAGGAAAGATAAGAAAAAGGGCAACGGTGTTATAGCAACTATTGGTGCGCCTCTAGCTGAGCATATACTTATGAAAACGTATTAATTTAATGGCTTTTATATCGTTTGAGACAAGCAATCGGGATTGGAGACCACTTTAAACTGATTGGAAATACAAACGCTTATTTTGAATGTGAGAAATAGAAAAGAACATTAGAAGTTTCGTGTTGAATGGAATCATTTTAAAACAACAACACGATTGTCCAAATTGCTAGTTATCGAAACAAATCGATTGCAGTGGAATACCAATACAAGTAAAGTGAAAGACATTTTCAATGCTATTTCTGCTTGCTTGTCCTAATAATTGAAATTTGATACCTCAAGTGGTTTAAGTGACGAAACAGTGAGTGAATTGATTCACGTGGCTATATCCATCTGATAAGGAATGTGATATTTAGACCATGACTGTTTCTTTGACGTAGAAGACGCTTCGCAGTTTTGTTAAAACGAGTTAGTTTTAGATACGCCGACAATATCGCAAGATGTAGTTAAGTGAGGATTTTCCATTTTGGAAACTTCCAGAAACAAAATGGAGTTTCGAAAATGGATGTGTTTAGATAGAAAACTAATTTAAACGATGTGTAGTAATAATGAAATGAGAAACAATCTATTTTTGTCAGAGTGTGTGGGGGTGATTTATATGAAAATGCACAAAATTTTTACGCTAGCATTAGTGATTTGTAACGATTATGATTAACTGTTTTAATATTGGCTCAGGATTTATAATTCATCCCGTCAGATTGTTGTAGTATACTTTTCCTGATAATAGTTATAAAACATCGATACACATATATTTTTTAAGTGACTGTATTTAATTAATTGTTAAAGAAATATTGTAATGAATGGACTGGTTAGAATTTTTGTGTGATTAAGTTTAAGACTTTACACCCGATTTTTTTATTGAGAATTCGAATACTTGTCAAACTGTACTTTTGCAAGGTGGTTCCGTACTAAGATTCTTTGCAAAATGAAGGTTTGGTTTTGTGGGCTACATCGAAGAAAGCTGCATCAAGCGGGCGCCCGCGATGGGCACTCGTCGCTTGTGTACGCGCGTGGACACATGGCTGGGCTCCGTGTGCAATTAATAACCCGTAGTTTAACTTTAACGGTGTGCATGTACAGTCGTGTCGATAGAGAACTTGGAAAAACAAAACGACAGCCAATAAGCTGGCGCTACAGGGCCCCGCGCGTGTCACTTTTTGTATGGAACCGCGCGTGTGTCCGCTTCACGCAGTTTCTGCCCTTTGTAATGCTAAAATAGTTTGATAATTTCTCAATTCAAAAACCGGATGTCAGTATTCATTGACGGGTGATATTAGTTTTTCATTGCTATAATTTATTATTCCTATGGTTCATAATAAAGGCTAAGGATTGTGCCACAGCTAGTAACCAGAATTCGCTTGGCCTTGATCTGTATTGATACTACAGATGATTGTGAAAATTAACAATGAAACTGATGATCAACTATCAACATTTACAGACGAAATAATGGCTAATGATTTTACTGTTGACAGCAATGATCGCAAAGACAGAAAAGAAAACTATCAGAAAGAGTTATGAGAAAAATGGAAATATTTAAACATTATTAGAACTCAATAAGGCTTTTGGTAATAGTACTTAAATTAATGGAAGTTTCAACATCAATCTTCTACATATAAATATAAATGAAATGCTGTTGGTTGGTAAGCGCATCGCATAAGAACGGCTAGAACGATTTGCTATTTTTTTTTATAAAATGTTATTAATAGTCCCGAGTTAGATCTTTATGGAGAGAAAAATAGGAAACGTTGCCCAGAAAATATTCATATACGGAAAAAAAAATTGGTTGTCTGTAAAGTTGGTTTACGGACGATAGTTTAACGTGACAACATCATAACAAAATATTGATGCGGCGCAAGCGTACAATGAGCGTAACAGGACAATGCGCGTAACGGGACAATGAGTCATCCTTTTTCGTGCATGCAGCCGGCGTTCATCGATTTATTAGACATTGGTGCCGATTCCCTTGTTCACAAACTAAACTAAATTTAAGTTCAGTGCATCTTTTTCTTTCTATTTCATTAAGAAAAGGACAGAAGATACATTTTAGTTTAGTCCTGTCAAATTAATCAGCGCTTGACGTAAATTAACGTAATTTTAGTCGGCAAGTTTTTAATCGCTTCTAAACTTGTATGGAGTATGACAACGCTGATTAATTTGACGTGACAACGTCTAATAAATCGATGAACGCCGGCTGGATGCGCTTGCGCCGCATCAATGTTTTGTTATGATGTTGTCACGTTAAACTATCGTCCGTAAACCAACTTTACAGACAACCAATTTTTTCTTTAACTGTTTTATTCCTTTTATATGAACTTTTGGACAGGACTGTCGGGTCAGCTGGTAAATAATAAAAATATTCATTTCGTATTGAAACTATAAAATACTGACTTGAAGCCACATAAATCATTTGATCATTTCTGTTGAAAAACGTCATTAATTAACAAACATCAATGAAGCTAAAGATAATAATAAACTTGATACTTCTAACGATTCGGTACATTTAGTACATGTTCTGAATAATATACAAGCAAGTATCATTGCTGTCAACGGCAGAATAATAAAGAGCGATCTCATATAACACTAAGATGTAAATAATATATATAAGTATAGACTTTGGCACGTGACAATGCTTTGAATGTACTGAGAATAAACAATTGAATTATATTTGTGTAGTTTTATTTTGGTTGGCTGTGTTATATTTTTGTTCGAGTCTATTACCAAGCGTGATACATTTCTTTACTCTTGATAATAATAATACAAAAGTATCAAAATCATATTCCGTCTTTTCTGGTACTCGTATAGGTACGAGTTTTACGACAGAATCTTATGAAATGGTAAGCAAATTATCCAGTCAGACTACTTGGTATATTTAATAGAAACTATTTTAATGCTAGCCCTTAGGCCTTGTCCTAATGTAAACGATCATCGCATGAATACGCGATTGGCACAATTTTTTTTTTCTATCTTTTTGTCGAGCCGACATCGACAGTGGGCGCGCTTGTGTTTTCATAATAGATAAGTGATAAATAAATCACGTAATCGCACGATGATCGCTTCCATTAATTGTACAAGAAGTTAACGTTCAATCCCGAAACATAATATGTTTGACTTTAGTCAAACAACAACTTTAAACACAGATGCCTAGCCTTTTCACAACTATGTTGGAGTTGGCTTCCAGTCTCATCGGATGCAACTGAATACCAGTAGGCACTTTACATGGAGCGACTGCCTATCTGACCTCCACAACCCAGTTACTGTGTAATGCGATACCCTTTGGTAAGACTGGTTGTCAGACTTTCGGGCTTCTGACGACCCGTAACGACTGTCAAAGATCCACGAATGATAGCCGGGACCAACGGCTTAACGTGCTTTCCGAGGCACGGCGGAGCCTCGGTTTGTAAATATGGTCAACCATCCACGGACTAACCCTGGTACAGCAGTTATTACTTATCCAACAAAACAACAACAACAACTTTAAATACAATCTTCAAAACAACAATCGTAAAGAAAACCCACATCAAATAATAAGGCTGATATCTCAGTAAGATTTCCAACGTATCAACACCTGAGTAGGTGTTCCCACTAACACCGTCTAATAATACTGCTAATCCTTTAGATTGAATCTCGCAACAATGGAATCGTAGGACTTGCAACAAGTGGGACATTACATTAACTTCAACATTCAACTTTATGTCGGTACGGTAAAGTTGGGTTTTAAGTAAACGGAGAAATACGTTTTTATGCAGACTTACAAACTTTCTCAGTTGTGTAAAGCGTATTTTATTATTGTAATGTTTTTACTTGAGTATTTACTACTGATATTGAAGATTATATAGGCTCCAATAAGCAGTTATAAAGTTTGATGACTGAGAGTTATAGTGATGGTAGCTGTTAATCATGAAAATATTTATACATACATATACTCACGCTTTCTTCCCATGGGGGTAGGATGAAACTATAGAACGCCACCTGATACGCTCCTTACATACTGCGTTTGCTTTGTTTACATTCATACATCTGGTCAAAAATATTCAGAAAATTTACAACCTGACGTAGTTACCGCCATTTTATCAAAATAATGAGCAGTTTTTTAGAACCCCTCTTCACCTGTCTTAAGGCTCGTACAGACTCACGCGATATCGCGGCCGCGACAGGCACCGACAAAGAAATTGTGCTACAAGTGTTGCGTCGCGCCCGCGATATCGCACTAGTCTGTACGAGCCTTTACCCTTGGAGTAAAGCAAGTCTGATATAATGTTATCATATTATTTCTAACCTAACACTAAAATTATGTATACAGGATAAGTTTTTAACTAGTGCGCAATTTTTTTTGGTGGTTCAGTATCACTAATAGAAGACATTTCCATTATTTGTTCAATACTTTTCGTTTTGGTCCACTTGAAATCAGAAAAATATGGATACAATATATTCGTAATAACATCAATGGGCCGTGTGTCATATCAAATGAAAGGGCTTTGTAAGGATTTCAGTTTCTTTTTTTTATAATTTAAGAATAAAAACTTTTAAAGGTATTTAAGAAAATACATGAAAATTGACCATCCCTTATTTCCGAAACTACTGAGCCTAAAATATTGAAAATGAAAAAGAAATTGTTATATACTTATAGATTACATGCAAATTTATAAGAAGTCTATGGTCTTAATATAAAATGGTATATCTCTCAATATTGTACATATAAACTTACATTTTCAGTTGGAATGTATGGCAGAACATATATATTTATATTTCAACTAGAATGTTAAGTTTGTTCTTGGGATAAATTCGTCCCAACTTCACTGTGCTTGGTCTGAAATGCACTGGGCCGGTTTTTGTAGCATCCTTGATATAAGTAGGTAGGGAATTGACCTACCTATTCCTCCCCGACCCTTGCTCGTAAGCGAAGCGCCAGCCCGCGCTATAGCTGAGCCAGTAGCTTTGAATCCCCCAGATAATAATCATAGCCCTGATTTCATTCAGCCACCGTCGGTCCCTTGCCACCTTTCCTCCGACTCTACCCTAAGCAGAGGTTCGTACCCCACAGGGGGTGCCCTTAGCGCGCCCTAACTAGAGATATAAAGTTTCGTTAGGAGCTAAAGGTAACCACAGGAAAGTCCGGTTAAAGAGCCTCAACCTCTCAAGGTTAACACTGAGATGCCCAAGCAAAAAAAAAAACCTACCTAGTTTGTCATCGTCTGTTTCCAAGATAAACCATTTAAATTGTCTCCAAGGTACCTTTCTATAGATAGTGCAACATACTTGTACAAACTCGGGTACGTGTGTTCGATATAAAACAAGGAAGTCTTAATGCCGCTGAACTACGAGTTGCAAACCATCCGAATAGAATTTAGTTCACCTGTTTAAACATTCAGGGACTCTTCAAGATTAAAGTTGTGTTGGTAGTTTTAGGGGTTAAATTAAAAAACCCAATAAGTCATTTAAGGATTGAATGTACTTTGTGTGTGAACTTTAATATGAAATCAAAATATTTGTTTTCACATAAACCTACATGTGCATTGGGCACTTATGAAACGAAATAATATTACTGAAACGAGATAGTTTGTTAACAAAGAGACCATTTTTACCGCTTCTTTTCCCGAAGCTGCAATAGTATTTTTTTTTTTTTTAATTAAAATTTTTAAATGTGGATCACATGGAAAAATACTGTGAACTAGACTCGCAAAAAACACAAGTGCATAAGTAAAGCATTTAGGTGCTAAAATCTTTCTTATCCCTATAGATTATCTGTTCTAGAGCTCTCACAGTTGTAGATGAATTTGTGATTAAATTCTTGCTTAAATTTTTAACTAATTTATACTTAACATACAAAAACTTCGCAATATTTTTTGCTTAACCTTTTCTGTTCCACATCAGAAAACAGGTCTCCTTTATAGCTCTCCATGTCACTCTGTCAATCTCGCAATCTTTCTAAAGAAAAAAACCCAACGCAAAAACCACTCGAGACTAAAACAAAAATGCAATAAACAGTTAACTCATTAAACAGTTGACGAACACCGACGCGCTGATCAAAGTTTAAATTAGACGAAATAGTTTCACGTTCGCGTACCCGCCACACTGGTGACTAATCCCTGGTAATCACCACTTTTAGTGTTCACTCCGTAATTGAAAATTTGTTGTAAATTATGTTGGAAGTGACGGATGAACTTCGATGGGTTTTTGTGTGAAGTGTTGCTTCCATGCGCGTTGAGAGGCTATTGTGTTCTGTATCTAGGAGAGATGGCTAAAATGTTTCCGCTAAGATCGAAGTTGACTCGATGACATGATAATCATCTAGGATAGATCTTAGGCATATTTTATTATTAGTGTCAAGTATATTAAGAAAGAAAACTTTTTTTTTTCATTATTTATAGTTGTTTTAACTCTTCTTTTGCAATTTCCTGTAGTGAATTTTTTAACGTTAAGTATTTAAATGTACCTACAATACAACATTTTTTTCAAAATGATAATTGTAGATTTAAAAGAAAGAAAGAAAGAAAAAGTGTTTATTGCGACTCATACAGGAAGATCACATTTTAAACTAAACACTCATAATAACACTAATAAAAAATAAAATAAAACACAAAAGTAAAATGAAAACAAAACCTGTACGGGGCCAAAAGGCTCCTCTCTCAGCATGATGCTGCGACATTTAGAAATAAGTGTCACAGATTTCTTATTACTTGTTAATAATACTAAACGGGCTAATATTAATAATCCTTATTTGCAGTAATAAGCATTAGAACAATAAACCAGCATGAATAGTTATTATTTACATGTTATATTGTAGAATGACAAAAATCTCTTTCTGTTTTTTGGAACATATTTGTACGTTGATTTATGAATTAAATTAAAAATCAAGAAAAAAAATCCAAATTATGTATAAAATAAATAAGGGCTTAAGTCTTAAGTCGTTATTAAACACCACAATACAAAAACACTACGCTAGTTCTATAACTAGCGTAGTGTTTTTTCCTATTGGCTTAAGAACATTGCGGCCCTTTTAATATCTAATAATTTTTAACACAGCACATTGGCCATTTTAACTTCCGACAGATAATACCCCCCGTTATATAAGTTTAACGCACTTAGCTGTGTATCTGTTTAAACAGATATATGCCAGTGACCTTGAGTGGTTAGCTTGCGTGTTCTGTACTGAGTTCACGCAACGCGTCGTACCTCCAGTCAGTAATAGGACTTGCCCATCCAGGAGCGCTGTCCCAAATAAGATGCATTATTAATTTATCCATACTAATATTATAAATGTGAAAGCAACTCTGTTTGTCTGTCTGTTACGTTTTCACGCCTAAACCGCTGAATCGATCGCCATGAAATTTGGCAGAGATACAGCTTGGTATATGGAGAAGGACATAGGTTTTTTTACGCTAAAACCGACATCCACGCAGGCGGAGCCGCGAGCAAAAGCTAGTTATACATAAAACAAAAGGCATTTTAATAAAACACGTTTACTAAAATATCAATAATTAAATCATCTTTAAAAAGGTGAAGATTTCTGAAAAGTACACTTGATAGATTTTGCGTGATTATCAGTTTTTTATCCGCGTTAGACATAACTTTAAAAAATAATTTCACTATTTAATATAAACATAATCCAAAATATTCATATATTAACTTATTAAACACAATGTTAACGTCAAGTTAAAGCATTTATTTCAATTAAACCATTTACAGGCACTTTTGAATTGTCAAAGAGTTGGCCAGTTAGTCAGAAAGTTGAAGCTAGTTGCCCATTCTAAAACGTAGATCTCTATGGAGAAGAACGGGCGAGAAACTCCAAGGACACTCTTTTTACAAGATCTATATTACAAAATCTTGGGTCCATTGTCTTAAATAAAACAATTCAAAATATAACATTAAAAATAAGCCAAGAGATGACCAGTCTCAACTTACGGCGCCCGTTAACGAACATGACGCGTGGATCAGCACCATCCAGCTCAACCATTTTGTAGGGAACCGAATGATCCAACACACGCGCCACCATCAGTGAGACATTTAAGTGAGCATGACATACTCTCAACTGCCATGCTCTTTCAAGTCAACATATTTATACATCATAATAACATAATAAACGGCTTCATGGTAATCACATTTACAAATACACAGAATAATTATATTGTCAAGAGTTTCATATTATATCATGTTACACAGATTTAATACGGCAAAATAACTAATTCCCTTCGTTTTTATCACATGTCTTAAGAATATATTAATGACTTAGAAAAAACTCCAATAAAAATCACTACCAGCTGCAGAAGCATCATATATACTACTCATTTAGCTCGTTCTAATATCCATAAAGATGTAAGTGCACTCTCATAGTAGTTAAACGTTATTAACGAGTGCGGAATGCAAAGCACGCCTCGCCACTAAACACGTACATCTTAAAGTCTGTTTGGACGGATGCGAGAAACGACGGAGGATGCATTAGTAAAAGGGTTCACGATGTTACTAATTAAAATACGTTTTTAAAACATAAAACGTAGCGATTGACGAAATATGCAAGATTAATTAAAGAAATTAAAAGTAGAAAGAAATATAAAGCAAAAAGAGAGAGATGAAATATTATTGTGTGTGATTTCATATTTAAGATTTAAACTATCGACTGATGCTATAAAAATATAAGTAACATTTTTTGCATTTCAGTTGGTTCAATTCCCGGTTCAGGCAAGCTAAGCTTATATTAAACAAGTGCGTGTCGGACCACGCACAATGAAGGCTTCCGTAGTTGGAATGAATTCATCCCAAGAACAAACTTAACATTGTAGTTGAGAAACATGCTCTCCTATACAGATTGTATGGGGGAACATGTTTTTCTACTGCAAATTTAAGTTGGTCGACTATTACTCGTAAACTTTAAAAGCCTACTAAGCTGTGATAGTTTTCCTTTTAACTTCGTTCTACTATCGTGAATTTTTCCACCTATGCAAAACTAACCGTTTAGCTGGTCGGGGAGGACACTTGACTCTAACAAAAATCTGATAAATGATAAATGATAAATGATAAATGATTTTATTTCTGTAAGTAGGTTTTTACAAACACTTTTACACGTCAATCATATTTGAAAACTAGATGAGGTCGGCGTTTCGTATCTGACTACTCTGAGAAGAAAGACCGAAACAAACTCAGAGGTCACAGTCTCTTTTAAAGTCCAGACATAATCTTGGTCAAATAAATCTGCATTTTAAAGCCTAATGTTTCAGAAACGGATCCCTTAATCGAAAAATTGTTTTCACAAACCCCCAATATTTTTGAAAGACCAATCCAACACCTCACACCATAGGGAAGACAAAAAAAAAAAAAAAACAGCCCCACTTTACATGTACAGGAAATAAAATCATGAAAAAAATTATTATTTAGGGTATTAACAATTTTTTTCATGTTTTTAATTTACCACTTTGTCGGCGTGATTAATTAATATGTATATCCATGCCAAATTATAGCTTTCTAATACTAAGAGTCTCTGAGCTATGCTGGGGACGGACAGACGGACATACGGATGGACATGGCGAAACTATAAGGGTTCCTTGTGGACTACGGAACCCTAAAAGTGTTGACATGCGGTTTTACTCACTTTTGAAAATCGAATGTTTCGAGTGAGTAAAAATTGGTGGTGGTGATTTAAGGTAGCTACATCCTCTCCGGAAAACGCTTCAACTTTCCACCCTGTATACTTACGTACGTCAGGCGTCATCTGGTCTGGCTATGGCTAGTCTACTTATCGCTGCATAAATCGTTTACAGGTTTACTAAGATATAATCAAAGGTGAAAACGTATGAAGACATGTTCAATAGATGAAGGCTATTAACGAGTGGAGTGTGGAGTTTCTTGCCGGCTCTTCTCCATAGGAAACGACTAATTGGAACCGTGCACCTATGTAGCTTCTGACGTTTCATAAGTGGCCATGTAGGTTTATGTGAAATAAAATATTTAGATTTTGATTTTGAGCGTGGAATGCAAAGCACGAATCTGCTGTAAACAAGTACATGTTATCGTCTGCATTGAGACATATGTGACAAGTGTGTTGATGTGTGATTTGTGTGTGATCACTCATAAAACAAGGTTCATTTTTAATGCGACATTATTAAAATCACGAAAATGATCACTCATTATTTTTAATTATTAAAAGCCTTTATTTAACTTCACTTGTATCCTGGAATTTTGCAATCAGTTCCACTGAAGCTATCGGACTGAAATTTGGCACACACGTTTGGTTCTCGTAACAATGCACGATTACTTAAATGCTACCATTTTTAATCCAATTAGGCAGACGTTACAAAATGGTGATTTATAATTCCCATAGTAACCCCTATCAAATGAAAGGACTTGATAAGCGAAACACAATAATTAAATTGATGTCTATTTATAGATTATATAATATATTGTGAATGTGAGAACGTTGAAGGCCTAGTAGACTGTAGATTTGCTGACTATGTTTTATTTTGTTAAGTACCTGGTAATTGTTGAAAGACATACCTACACCTTCCTCCCATACCTATTAACTGTTACTTGAAAATATTGTAAAAGCCAATTATTTTCAAAAGAGTAACCGTGGAGTTTCTTGCCGGCTCTTCTCCATAAAAAACGACCAATTGGAACCTTCTGATATGTGCCCATGGAGGTTTATGTGAAATAAAATATTTAGATTTTGATTCACGTCTGAAATCCAGTAAAAACTCTAGAAGATCCTACAACTATTCTTACATCAATGTCCCAACTAATTTCTTAAGGAATGGCAGCGATGCAGCTCCGCGGGGTGCAGAGGGAGCACAAAGATCGCCCGACAATCGCCTTACGCAAACATTGCCGGTTTTACTCCACGCTCCCAAGTATGGCTGCGTTCCGAGGCACCAATGCATTGAAATGTTTGCTGAATTGTTGAATTCTTCAAGGTTCTTGCAGTGTGCGGTATTTTTGAATGGATGTCCGTCTTTTGTGTGAAGGCATGGTATTAGTGTGTGTGTGGTTGATCTTCTTTTGTTTGTGGGATTTTTATTTGTTTGTTTTATTATTTATTTTCTGTAAATTATATTGTGCCATGTCTGTAGTCTGTGCTAAATATACCTACGTATTTTGTTTCTTTCTTTGGGATACTCGTTTTATGATTGTGTGGATCGTGCATGAATATGAAGCGGTATTTATTCAATACTAGCAACCCGCCCTGGTTTCGTACCGGTAGCGGAGCATATATGCCTACTTTTTTTTTCCGTCGTAGGGTCGTATCAGCCTGTTCCGTCGAGCATGTGAGCTAGATAAAAATGTAACAGATGTTCATCCTACTTCGAGTATTTTACGTCGTCATATTTCAGCCAATTTACACAAAACTTAATGAATTATATACCTAAATCTTCCTCATGCATTATACCGTCCATTGATGAAAACCGTATGAAAATCCATTCGTAGTGTTTAAGTTTATCGCGTTCAGACAGACACAGCGGGGGACTTTGTTATATAATATGTAGTCATACCTACAGCCGGAGAAGGGTGGGGGGAGGAGCTTATGGCTAAGTAGCAACAGCCGCACGGGTCGATATATGGGTCAATCGATCAGGTTAAGCTACGCTTCCTGCGTTTGGTCCGTGGATGGGTGACCATATTTAGATACCAAAACCCCTCCGTGCCTCAGAAAACACGTTAAGCCGTTGGTCCTAGCTGTCATTCGTGGATCTTTGACAGTCGTTACGGGTCGTTAGAAGCCCGAAACTCTGACAACCAGTCTAACAAAGGGGTGTAGTATTACCCAGAAACTGGGTTGTGGAGGTCAGATAGGCAGTCGCTCCATGTAGAATACTGGTATTCAGCTTCATGTTAGACTGGAAGCCGAATCCAACATAGGTGGGAAAAGGCTATGTAGATTGATGAACTTACAACCAGAAAAGTTAATTGATTAGCGGATTGACACACTATGTCAAATTACATATTTTCCATGTTATTGCCATTTAAGATGACTGATAAAGAATTACGATTGTGCTCTGAATTTACGGAACATTTAGGTTTAAAGTTAACTAGCTTTTGCCCGTGGCTTCGCTCGCGTTAATTTAGAATTTGACAATCGATTCGGGTTACACACTACTAAAGTTTATATAATAATATAGTTCAATCATGATTCGAAAGACCCGTGGCGCCATCTATTATCATAAGAACGTTATTGTTGTTTTCCTCGGGAACAGTACTTTTTTAGGGATGAAATATTTTTTTATTTTTTTTATTCATAAAACAATTTACATTGTGTCGAATATATAAACATGCAATTTTACATACAAATACAAAGAACTATGAATGTCTTAATAGAACATTACAAGTGAAATTCAAAAGTGCCAAATAGTTCAAATATAATGTCAAACAGGTTTAAATATGATGTCAAACAGTTTAAAATATAATGTCAAAAGATCCTAGATTACACTATGTACAGATTATTCATTTATTATTGTGTGACAGTTCCGATATATTAGATATACAGACATTTCTCTAATAAAAAGGCATTTAATTTTGCTTTAAACAAGTGAATGTTATAAATCAGGATCTTTAGCTCAAAAGGCAACCCATTAAATATTTCTACAGCTTGGTACTTCGAGCAATGCTCTACTATATAAAATTTTGGTGCTATTTGTTGCTTAAATTTTTTTCTCCGCGTGCTTTAGTAATCTCACGTTCTTCCTGTGATTCAAACTCATGTAGATACTTATCGAAATGACTTAGCGAAAGGTACCCTATGTCCGTTTCTGTACACCTGACAACGTATGTGCAAAATTTCAGGATGATCTGTTCAATGGTTTAGACGTGAAAAGGTAACAAACAAACAAACAAACTTACTTTCGCATTTATTAGTTAGGATTTGATTATTTACATTAAGAAAATTGGAAAAGCTAATTTTTAACACATACTTTCACATATTTTTCACAGCATTGATAGCCAAGTGGTGTGACCGTCAGACTGCCAAGTCATAGGTTTCGAGTTCGAACCCAAGGCACGCACCTCTGACTTTTCGGATCCATGTGCGTATTGTATAATTATCACTTGCTTAAAAAACGGTGAAGGAAAACATCGCGAGGAAACCGGCATGCCTGAGAGATTTTTCTCGACGGCATGTGTAGCCAGGTCAGAGGCCACTGGGTGGCATAAAAACTCTAACACCAGATTAGTTACTAAGCACACGAAAAGAAGAAAGAACATATTTTTTTTATCGTTTTTAACTTTTTTTTTTATAATTTAGAGCTGAAATATATCCACTTAACAAAGACCGGTGTAATTTTCTTCCCCAAATTAACCAGTGTCATGCTTCAAATTAACAACCACGATCACGTTGCTAACAGTCATTAACTAAACAAGTATTTAATGGCGAGACAAGTAAATAAAACCGTCCGTACATAGTTACGAGTTACGGGTAGTAGCGCGTCACGATATCACAACTTTAAGGATGAACACTGAATTAATGGTCGGGACGTATTCTGTAAAATAAGCGGTTAGAGCTAAAAAAGACATTAAAAAAGTTTTTTTATTGTGTCCTTCGTTGACACTGAACCCGCCCTGAGCATGGCACGCAATTTACTAAAACACCCAGTAGAAAGCAGTTTAAATAAATTATACAAATTCTTACTATATCTACTACTAATCTTATAATTTTCAGAAAAATATTTATTAAATTCAAAGAAGGAGTAGTTCGCTTCTGTACGTAATACTCTCAGAATAAACATTCCAAGTTAATTAATTTGTTAATAAATAAATAAATAAATAATTTAAATAAATATTTTTTTATTTACTTCAATTGTACAAAAAAAAAACACATAATAAAACAAAATGCAGGGTTACAACTAAGACAAAGAGTGTTTTAGATGAACTCTGGCACCCAGAGTAAGATTTAACTTGAGGTTTAGGGTGCCAGCGTCCTCGCCTATAATTTGAACATTTAATAGTAGCTGTAAGATGAGCACAGTATATTATTAATAAGATAACTACTTGCTAGCAAATGAAGTATATGAGATATATGAAGTTGCCTATTAAAGTACCAATGTGGGGGTATGTATATGTGTATGTATTGAGAGAGATAAATTTGGTGAAAACTTGTGTTTATGTAAGTCTGTATAAATGTAATTATAAATATAAGACTTTATTAACTACATTAGGTTAAGCAATTGATACACATAGTAAATCCTCAG
This sequence comes from Dryobota labecula, assembly GCA_947523025.1. Lineage (NCBI taxonomy): Eukaryota > Metazoa > Arthropoda > Insecta > Lepidoptera > Noctuidae > Dryobota > Dryobota labecula. The sequence goes on from OX383287.1 coordinate 3,397,848, forward strand.
TCACAGACAGGATATCATAATGACGCTGAGCAAGGGCTGTTCTACATCCCCGAGTTGAGGATATCTCGAAGTGTCTACGCTTTTTAGCAGCCTTTGGATTGTATACCACAGAGGGATGCCTGCGCAGAATGGTGCCAAGAACAAAGAGCTGTCTCACAGTGAGGACCTGACATTTGATGTAGAGAGCCGAGGTGGGATATCTAAAGGGCTTCAAGGTCATAACCTTGAGGATAGCTCTCTGTGCTCGTTCCAGAGGCAGGAGGTTTGTCTTGGGAGTCCCACCCCACACTGTGATGCAGTAGTTCATTATGCTTTGACACAGGGCATAATAAACAGTTTAAATGGTACAGAAGTCCGCGGAGTGCCTTAGTTAAAAAAAAAAAAAAATACACTTGCGGACTCGCGATATGAGATTGCTAAGGTGAGGTTTTCAGCTCAAAGAACTATCTACATATACTCCGAGATACTTAACAGACTCACACCGTGTGAGTAATGGACAGCCGCATTAACATAAATAAGAAACAGGGTAGGACCTAATATTGAGCCCTGGGGAACGCCGAAACTCAATGATGTAGTATCACTAATAACGTTATTTATTTTTACGCATTGGGTTCTATCACACAGGTAATCCTGGAAATTTTTTAAGGTATCTAAATCCGCGAATGCCCGCAGCTTCCAGTTTAGATAAGAGGTTGGGAATAGACACAGTGTCGAATGCCTTGGAAAGATCAAGGAAAATAGCCAAGCATTTCATTTTACTATCTAGCTTAGATACTACATGATCTACCAAGGCAGCAACAGCATTTTCAGTTGACCTGCCACCTCTAAATCCATACTGGTTGTTAAATATCATTATTGTCAATAAAAATGTATTTTTGATCATAATACCCTTTAGGCGAGAAACACACGGCGGGGCGGGCCGGGCCGGTCAATTTGACCTCGAACAATAGTGCAAAGGGAATCCTATACTACCAACGCACATAGAGGGCAAAAAGACCGCGCCGCCGGTGCTTGTCGGATGATGTTTCTCGCGGTCATTAGTGGTCAAAATGACCGCCGTCTGCAGAGCGCCTTACGGTCAAGTGGAATTAACAGATGGATGACACTTCAACCGATCCGATATCGGATGAAGTGAGCTGTCAATAGTCTAAATTCCTAGCATAACAATGACAGCCCACTTCACCTAAGTTTTCACGGTGAGATTTTTGCAGAATAGACCGGCTGATTAGATAATATAATTATTACGGACAAAAACGACTCGCTTCGTATCAAAAAAGATATCATTAACAAAACAAACCAAAAACTCCAGAATACTCCTCCCAAAATTTAAAACGACACCGTTGCATGCCTACCGGCCATAGCAGTGGGGGCGCCACTGTCTTCGCAGTAAACGGATGCGATTTATTATAATAATTTCCGTTAAAATGGCCGCTCTTCGTTTAAGGCTGTGCGTTCGCGTGATGTACCGTGGGAACCCGTACATGAATGATGGTGATGTCTCCAAAAGGATTAAAGTAATAATGTAGATTAAAATTTGTGTAATGATTTGTCATCGTGAGGGTTGGTTGGATTAATTAGGGAATGTTATGTTTTTGGATTGTTTAAACCTAGTCTTATGAAGTGATTTCGTCCAACTGTATTTAGCTTTCAAACTTTTGTGTGCAGAGTAAAAGGGACTTAACTATAACTAAAATAAAAATAAATAAACATCACAAGTACTCGTATTTTGATTTTATATAACAGGGGGTGGCAAAAACACTGTACACAGAGGTATTCGAAGAATAAATTTCATAAATAGCACCTCGATAGTTATCCAACGATGAAACGTATGGGTCACTGAGAAAGCCAATGTAAGATGAGGGCTTTCCCAGTGAACCATACGTTTCAATTTTATTTTCTTTAATGCCGTGATCAATAACCCTCCCCCCCGTCCTTTTTTCTACCGTCTCTATTTCTTTCTATCGTCAAAAATCTCTGTACTTAAGACACTACTATTCAGTAATGACTCAGTCAATATAACAAAGTCATAGGTTTCTAAGGATGACACCTCTAGTATTTTGGTCATAAATATTAACATCCGTGAATTTTATCAAAAATAAAAAATGCCATTGCTGCTTTTATTTATATATCTGACATAATGTATTAAAAAAAAACTAAATTAACTTGTTTAAGGTGTCCATGTTTCTAACCATAATGTGCTCAGATTCTTGTACTTTACGCACAAAAATTCTGCCTCCCCGGATCCAGACAAATTTGTAACCAAGTTCCCTGGCTTTGATCCTCGCCGCAGAGTGCAGAGCCCTATATGTTGGGGACAGATGTTCCGTCCCGTAAATTGCGGGTTTTGGTCCAGAGTAGCAGAGAAGTTTGCTATTCAGTTTATTTTCCGTATTATTCTTATTGAAATGAATCGTAGACCCAAGGAATTGGTCACGAACTCCAGGGAAAGCGTGCTGCAGTACTATTGGTCCAGTATTATCAGCGTTCAGTTTGGAAACTCTGGTGCGATGCAGAATGTCCTGTTTTTGCTCGGGTAAGCATTGAATTTTAACGTTGTTGGATCGGGTTTGCTGTTCCAGCTGATCTAGACGCACTTTTAGCGAATTGATATTATTTTTCATAACAGAATTCTCCTTCTGCAGGTCCTGTATAGTCTCCTTAGATTTAACATGCTCCTTTAGTAGGTCCTCATACTGACTATTTATAAATTTTATCGAGTCATCCATGACAGCAATTTTAGCATTAAAGGGCTGTAGCTCTCTGTTTAGCAATGCATTCATAGTTTCATTGAATTTAGACAACATGAGCGATAATTCAGCCTTCATTACTTCCTGAATAATTTCACGAAAGTTATCTCGCGACAATAATCCTTCAGTAGTCGCCTGCGCTGGAGGACCAAGAGCTTGCCATAAGCTCCCTTTGGTGTTCGATTCATTATGTAGAGGAGCTTTTTCGATATTGTTTGTGGGAGATCCATCATCAGCCATATTTAATCATTGTATAATAAACCACAAAATTGCAAAATAATATTATGGCAGAGTGCAATATAAGCAATTGTTGCAGCCATAAAATATATTGCAACAAGAAAATCTGATGCTCAGGTTCGAATACTCGCTTCTATGGTTGAGATACCGCTACAAATCTCAGTCAGCTACTTCGACTTACTAAGTAATCGTGAAATTTCGATCTATAATATTCGTTCTTGTGTCTTAGTTAGGTGTGCAATTGTGACCTCATAAGGTAGCATACCGAGCCGTTTCGTACGTTCTGACTCACCACCAATCGACGAATAGGAGCGGTTCCCGTAGCTGTGATTCACTGTTGTTTCAACTTGAAACAAATGTAAATTGCTTAGGTATGTCTTCGATTTTGATGAAGAATTCGTAGATTTTATTTCACTAACAGTAGTATTAACGTACCTGTGCACTATCTTTTAAGCATAATGTTTTATCAATAATGCTCTTAAGCAACAGAAATATTTATTTTTAACGGAGTAACTTGAAGCACGTCTTACTGCTAGCGTGCGGCACGCGAATGTAAAAGTATTATTTTGATAATTTTGTTCTATATCCTCAAATGTAAATACACAAACTTTCAGACCCCAAACCATCACATAAAAACTTTATTCCAAACGGGAATTAACGAGAAAACCAATAAACCCGTACCATCACATAAATAGGAAAGCTTAAATTGACTGCCAACAATTACTAAGACATAGAAATTAGGCAGTCTATCTTTCTAGACTTCATTTTGTCCTTGATCCATATTGGAATGGTCCCACAAAAGTTCCAGTGTCAGCCGATCTTCATTTGTTCGCGTGACGCCTCATGGCAACTTTGCATGAACGTCATGAATGTCTCCGTGAAAGATAATGCTCGTAAACTAGATTACAATCTCTGTAAATTGATAAGATATTCCGATTCGTAGTAATTGGGTTAGTATGATATTGTTTTGAAATATTTTTTGTTCGTATTTTTGGCAGGAAATACGTATCTACTGGTTATAAAATATACCAAGAATATTATGGCGAGTTCCCTGTTCCACGACCACTGGACTTTTTATTAGTGAATAAATCCTCACGGGAACCAAGGGAAGGCTAAACTGTGTTTTGGCTTCTGCAATACCGTGACCATCCTTAAGTTATAAGAATCAATTAGGTAGGTGAAACACACGAATGTCACAAGTTTTTTGGTTTTATGCAACAGATCTCAGTGTCTATGTTTTGTTCGAAGATTAAAAAGAGAGAAATAAGCAACTTTTTATACCATAAAACTAATATTAAGAACATCATAGATTACATCAACTCCCACGAGAGAAAAACAAGAAAAATAAAAGTCAAAAGCACATTCAAAACATACGTTTCATCCTGCCACAAGTATCTGCTGCGAAGTTAACAAGAAAATTAGCAATGCATTACGTGGTGCAAGCTCCTTCGCAGAAAAAGAACTGCATTACAAGGAGATTTACTGAATATTTCCATATATTTGTTTGGTTTCTATCTTGATATGGTAATAGAGATATCCAGCTCTCGCTTTAATAAGTACACGTGCTTTTCCTGTAAATTATATGATGTGACTTGCAATTATCATCATCACATCTGCCTAGCCTTTTCAGAAATCAAAATAATAATATTTTATTTCATATAAACCTACATGGGTACTTATAAAACGTCAAAATACGACGTGCACGGTTTCATTTGGTTGTTTTCTATACAGAAGAGCCAGCAGGAAACACCAGGCTTACTCTTTTAAAAATAATTGGCTTTTACAATATTTTCAAATAACAGTGTTAATAGGTATGGGAGGACAGTGTAGGTCTTTCAACAAGTACCAAGTACTTAACAAAATAGAAACTGGTCAAAACATTACAGTCTACCATTCTACAACGTTCTTAAATTCACAAAATAGAAAATAATCTATATAAAAGATTTAAAAATATATATATATAAAAATAAAAACCTGTTTAAACCAAATGACATGATTGCCGTTACAATTACAGCAACAAATATGAATAAATATCATTTTCAAAAATATAACATTGTTCGTATTTCAAATTTATCATTGAAAAACTATTTTATTTTTGCCAAAGCAAAAATCGGCTTATCCAAAAAATACGAGTAAATAGAATTTAAAATAAAGCTTTGGCTTAAAGCGCCCCAACAAAATGTTATATTTACGGTCCAGCTAGAAATAACTTGAGCTAAGACTTGAGCTGCCATAATCCTTTGGAAATGTAGAGCAAAAAATCAGAACCACAAAAAATAAATACTTACGTTATTTTTATTTTTTATACAGTCATTATCTACCTAGCCTTTTCCCAACTATGCCTGCCTATCTGATCTCCAAAACCCAGTTAGTGTGTTATGTGATACCCCTTGATAAGACTGGTTGTCAGACTTTCGGGCTTTTGACGACCAGTAACGACTGTCAAAGATCCACGTATGACAGCCGGGACCAATGGCCATGCTTTCCGAGGCACGGAGGGGTCTTTGTATGTAAAAATGGTCACCCATTCACGGACCAACCATGGCAAGTGTAGCTAAACCTGGTCGATGGACCCATTATTTTTTGTACAATAAGGCAGGAAAAAGATGGACATACGTTACGGGAGTGTACTCATGAAAATTAACAATTTTTTAATATGGTAACAACTCTGAATAAGGAACAAATATCAGCTGTTCAGTACAAAAGTGCAATAGGTACTATCAGGATAAAAATGTATGCAGTAGATACAGTATAAAAACAGCAGATTTTTTCTAAAATTTTTCATAACTGATTCTATGGTAACAGTTGTTAATTTTCATAAAAAAGTACTATACTCTTTAAAGTATGTCTTCTTAAAATATATCTTCCTTTACCTACCATTATGTATTACACTAGCTTTTGTCCGCGGCTCCGCCCGCGTGTATGTCGGTTATCGCATAAAAAAGTAGCCTATGTCCTTCGCCATATCCCAGACTATATCTCTGCCAAACTTCATGACGATCGATTCAGCGGTTGAGGCGTGAAAAGGTAACAGATAGACATACTGATAGACAGACAGAGTAACTTTCACATTTATAATATTAGTATGGTAATGAATTAATGATTTCATGAGCTTATGACCCATTACTGCGAGCTCCGCAAGCTCTCATATTTTCAAACAAACTCTTTCAAGGTAACGTACTTTGGCAGTCAGACAGATCTTATCAGCTCCGTAATAAACATTACATTCTATAACCGGCGTCGAACCGAACTCCCGCGTACTCGTACCGGGTAAACAGACGATTACAATTCGCGACGATCACAACCCTATTTGTAAGGCACATTACACATAAGACGCTGTACGACGACGCTACGTAATGCGATAAACGAGCGACTTTGTGAAGCTAAAGTATTTACATGAGGTTTATGAAATCGTAGATACACGTAGAGTGGCTTGCTGAGTTTTTTTACGATACTGTTTCGAATTTTAGCCTTGTGGCACAGATTAACACAGATGGGACATTCCGCAAAATCATTTAAATAAAAAGCGACTCTTGCTACGACATATTAAAGTGCAATTCAGGTCGCTCAACGCTTATAACCTACAGTTATATTTACCTACAAGTTGTCTCTCTTTCTATCATGTAACTCTTATACTGGCGGCGCGCGTCAGTCCTACTGAATTAGCCCAGTGAGATGGGCCTACCGCGTACTTGTAGCTTCATACCTGAACTGCGAAGTGTCCCATCTGTATTATTCTGTGCTTGTGGTCCTCAGAAAAGACGGATACTAAAAAAGATACTGTAAAGTATATCCTGTTGGTGTAAAAAGGTATTGGAAATATAAGCTGTAGGTACTTTTAAACCTGGCAACATCAATCCATTTACAATCACCAGCTTATTCAGCAAGCACATTATTGAAGTACACTGTAACAAACAAGCAGGGCCTCAAGTCTGCTATTACAATAGTGTCAGAATGGTCTCGCCATTGTGAGTATTTGACAGTGTTTGTATGGCAAATCTGTCAAAAACTCACAATGAAGAGACCATTCTGACACTGTTGTAATAGCAGACTTGAGGCCCTGTCTGGCAGTATAATAGATATACAATGACAACCCGCAAAGTTCTATGGCGTACATTTACCGACTAATAAAACAATTCACAAAGGTTCAAAGAAACTAAAAGCCCTCACAACCAACCATTCTACCTTCACGTTCCATTCACAGACACACGTTAACTCGGCTCGTAGACATAAAACAACGTCAACTTCCTCCCTAATGTGCAAATCCCTTAAGGCGAAGTCAGCGTCGCGTCATTAAAGGTTACATCGGCGGATTTAAAAGAGATCTCGGATCCACTCAGTATGGGGAAATGGAAATGCACTTAATGCATACGTAATCAAATTATCCGGCGGTACGCCCAGTGGAGGGGTGTGTGTTACACCGTTGTGTATTGTGTAAGTATTAGTAGGCATAAAATTAAATGTTGGTTGGCAATGATATTGTGTTTCTAGTTATGTAGTAGTTCAAGCAGTACGGTTAAGAATGCCTTATCCGTGTCGATAAGGGGTGCTCAATAATATTGTCCACTTATAAAATTCTGGTAAAAAACTCTTCTTCTCTCCCTAAATCATCATTACTTAAAGTTCCTTGCTTTTGTTTCATGTTTAGTATCAAACTCAAACTCAAATCATTTATTTTAAATAGACCATTTACAGGTACTTTTGAATTGATAAGTAGTCGGTCAGTAAGAAAAATGAAGCTACATGCCCATTCCAAAGCGTAGTAGGCACCTATGGAGAAGAACGGACAAGAAACTCCATGGACACTACATTAAGTTAAATTGTTAAAAAAATATAATGTTGAATTTATAACTAAATGTGAGAACGATGTAAAAATTAAAAATTAAAACATACACGTTAAAAATGTCCAAAGTAGGTACAACAAATAAAATAAAAAAATAAGCCTTGGCAGCTAAGTTACGACCAGTCCCTCCTGACGGCGTCCGTTCACGAACATGACGCATGGATTAGCACCATTCAGCTCAACCATTTTGAAGGGAGCTAAATGATCCACCATCAACGAGACATCTGAGTTAGCATGACATACTCTCAGTCACCAGGGCACATAGTAGCTCTATAGTACATAGTATTCACACCTGTGCTATGCAATTATATAATACAAAGGAGATTATACAATGCAAAGATAGTCTTACAATCTTCAGCAGCTCCAACATTATTTTCAAATGTTCATCAGTTAGTTGCGGTTGTGGAGCAGGACCAGCATTCAGCCAAGCATTTTTGGCCATTGATGTAATTCCCCAACTTATAATATACCTGCCTGCATAGTGTGCGTTTTATACAAGATTTAAATTTAGTCTTATGCAGTTGAAGTATGTGGAGAGGTATTTTATTGTAACATTTTAAACAGTACTCCATGAAAGATATTATATTGTATAACATATATATTTACATACATAAGTGTTTATGCTGTATGTATGTGTTTATTGTATATGTAAATGGTACACAACTGACTATCTGCAGTATTGTTTCTGCTTCAACTTTTAATCCACCCAAAGGTTGTCTGTAAAATATCGCTTTTAGCGATAAGACCGCCCATTGTGTCACCCTATGCAACATTTCTACATTTATATCTGTAATTTTTATGATGTACCATAATTAAGAGTATTCTATCTATCAGTCTTTTCTATCTTCTAAACTATAGCTTTTTTGTTGTTCTTGTAACAGACGGCCATAGAATGTACGTTAGAACGTCCAAAAGGAGAACACGTGTCCTATAAACCATTTTGATGGCTTCCTTAAAATATTACTCGATTTTTCACGTGGGGATTTCTTGTAAGCTGATCAATTTAACTAAATTTTATCAAATAGAAGTTTGAACTCAAAAACATGCGATTTACTCATTCTTAGTGTCGTTACAACAAATCATGGAATGAACTAATATTTTATTTATTTAACAATTTATGTACACACATAAACAGACAAGAAGAAAGGAACAGAAAAATACGTGCAAAGGTGATTTTTTTCTGTTTAACATAAAATTTTTGTTTGTAACTGAAGGGTTAGTGGTATAAATAAAAGTAATAGGCAGGATTAACACAGATATATTAATATGAAAGTACACAACGTTATTACTAGGACGACCATTGATATGCGAGAGAGAGAAAAAAGTTTCTACGAAAGTGACGTACGATTGACACACTGACATATTGCGTTTACAGATCTACCATCACTGGCCCTTAAACCAATATTGTCTATAAAATTAACATTAATAAAACATAACACTTAACTCAATGCACATCAATAATTATGAAACAGAAACATAAACATTGAGCAGCTTTAACTAAGCTTTAACTCTTATCAAATAAATTATAAATTAATTTAACTATTATTATAATTTAACATTTTGACATCATTTGAATTACAAACTTATCGTGCAATTCTTTTGTCAATGGCTTAGTTAATAAATCTGCTAACATTTCTTTGGTACATAAATATTTGACATCAATAGAGCCATTACAAATATGTTCTCTGATAAAATGATGACGAATGTCAATGTGCTTTGTTCTAGCATGGAACATAGTATTTTTGCATAACTTTTGAGCTGACTGATTGTCATTGAAAATTGTAACTTTACACAATATGCCCAATATTTCATGCAAAAAATTACGAAGAAATAGAGCCTCCTTACAGCTATCAGAAAGAGACATATATTCAGCCTCTGTGCTCGATAAGGCTACGGTTCTCTGTTTTCTGCTCTCCCAGGAAACTACAGATTTACCAACCTGAAATACATAACCAGTATAAGATTTTCTATCGGTCTCGCTTCTTCCCCAGTCAGCATCTGCATACCCTGTAACAGTAAATTCACCTTTATGAAAATTTAAACACAATTCTTTTGAACCTTTGAGATAGCGCAGTACTCTCTTCGCTGATTTCCAGTGTGTTTCATTATAACAATCATTAAACTGGCTTAGGTAGCTGACTGCATGGGTAATATCTGGTCGAGATCCTACTGCAATGTACATCAGTGATCCTATTAAACTTCTATAATCAAATTTATCCTTTTGATCAACATTTGATCTTTCCAGTTTCAAACCAGTCTCCATAGGAGTCGCTACAGGTTTGCAATCTTCCATTTGAAATTTGTTTAACACTTTCTGTATATAATTTGTTTGATCCAAGGTTATTCTGTCCTTAAACTTGCAGATTCTCATTCCTAAGATATACCTTGCTGGCCCTAAATCTGTTATTTCAAACTCATTTTTGAGTTTATTTTTAATATCAATTATCTCCTTACATGTGTTAGGTGTTGACATTAGCATAATGTCATCGACATAAAGTGCTATTATAATAAGTTTATCATTAATGTGTTTATAGTAAACACATGCTTCTAATGATGACTTATTGAAATTTAATTTCTCACACAAAACCTTATTAATTTTATCATTCCAAGCTTTAGCAGCTTGCTTTAAACCATAAATAGCTTTATTAAGCTTGAAGACTTTATTCTCCTTGCCCTTTATTTTGTAACCTTCAGGTTGCTCCATAAATACCAATTCTTGTAGGTCACCATTTAGAAAAGCTGTCTTTACATCTAAATGCTGGATATCCATGTTATATTCCGCTGCTATAGTCAAGAGTGTTCTAATACTTGAATATCTCACCACAGGAGAAAAAGTCTCATTGTAATCTATCCCATGTCGCTGCGTGAATCCTTTTGCAACAAGTCTGGCTTTATATCTGAGGAGTTCACCATTGACACCCAGTTTCTTTTTGAATACCCACTTACATTTTACAGGCATTTGACCATGAACTCGATCAGAGAGTGTCCAGCATTTATTGATTATAAAAGAATCATACTCATCTTTCATCGCTTGCTTCCAGCCATCTGCTTCTTGACTACTTAGCGCCGCCTGTACTGTCTGTGGTTCATCAGTATCACTGGTACGGGATATTTCTTTGACAAGATGAGCTACCATGGAACTATCCGAATGTGAACTCGAAGACGACTCTTCTGCATCTAAATCAGGAATATAAGTTTCATCTGAAGAATGATCTGAGTAAAAGTTTTCTTCACTGTCAGAATCATTTACTGTTATCACACTATATCTCGGTTCAGGCTGACTTAAAATTGTGTCATCAGAATGGACCTCATTAGAGATATTTTCCTCAGTAGATGATTCTGTAGTAGGTTCAGTGATATTCTTTACATCTAAGACAACTTGTGTGATTGAATGATTATCATCATTTAACACATTATCCTCTTTAATAAATTTATCTTCTATAAATGTAACATTCCGAGCCTTTATACAATCTTTCGGATTTTCAGGGTCTAGCAATCTATAGCCCTTAGTATTTTCGCAATATCCTACGAAAATATACTTCGCAGCTTTGGGTTCTAGTTTAGTTCGGTTGTGTACATGTGCATAAGCAATACAACCAAAAGTACGCAAATGTGAAATGGATACCTTGTTATTCGTCCACTTCTCCTCTGGAGTGCATCCTCTAACGGCTTTAGTGGGAGAACGATTCTTGGTGTAGACAGCTGTATTCACCGCTTCAGCCCAGTATTTCTGACCAAGGCCTGCTGTTTGCAGCATACAGCGTGTCTTTTCCATAATGCTCCTATTTGCCCGTTCCGCAACCCCATTTTGTTGCGGAGAGTATGGTACCGTTGTCTGGTGTACAATACCCGAGTCCTTCAACAGATTCAGAAATTTTAAATTACAATATTCAGTTCCATTATCACTCCGTATAATTTTTAATTTCTTATTCGTCTGATTTTCTACTAGAACTTTCCAAGCTTTAAATGTATCAAACACTTCATCTTTCCTTTTTAAGAAATAAACAAAAGTCTTTCTAGAGTAATCATCTATAAATGTAATAAAATATTTCGCGCCACTAATTGATGTAGATGGCATCGGACCACACAGATCAGAGTGAACCAACTCTAGAACTTCTTTAGCTCTGTTAAAAGAATTCTTAGGAAAAGATGTACGAGTCTGCTTTCCCTCGATACATGATACACATTTCTGAAAAACACTGTTATTATATGAAATGCCTGAAACCATACCTCGCCTTAGCAATTCCATGCTTCGATGGTTGAGGTGCGCCAGACGACGATGCCATACCTGCTGAGAAGGGTTCTCTTCCTTCTCGATGACAGCAGGTATTGCTACAGCTTTTGAACTTTCTCCACTTGTAGCCGACTCGTCCACGGTGCATGTCTTCTCAGCACAGCCACCATCTGAAAGTCTGAGAGAGGTATCGCATTTCATAGTAAACTTACAATTTAAAGTAGGTAATTCTACTGTGTCTAGTCGATAGATGCCACCACATAGCATAGCCATAGCTATCATAATCTTACCGTCATAAATTTGACACATGCTAGAACTAAACACTACTTTAAAACCTTTTCTAACAATAGCGCTTACAGATAACAAGTTAACAGTTAAGTTAGGTACATAATAAACATGACTTATTGTCTTTATGTCACCATTTCTCATATTAACACTGACAGTACCTCTTCCAGCAGTGTATAACTTGTCACCATTCGCTATATTTACCTCTATTGGCTTTTTATCACTCACAAAATCACTCATGACACTTTTGTCCCCGCACATATGTTCTGTTGCACCACTGTCTATGTACCACGAACCATGCTCGATGTTAGCTGACAGCGCAATTAGTAGGGCTTTCGATTTTTCCGTATTGGTCTTCTCAGTTTTCTTTTGCTCGGACTTAGGACAATCTTTAATAAAATGTCCCACTTTCTTGCACCTGTAACATCTTGGTTGTTTCCGAACAAGCAAGGCGGAGCCAGCCTCACTCTTGTCACTTCTGCGGATGTTTTCCTGTAACAACTTTCCTTTTACTATTTCACTGGAAAGTTTTACATTTGAATTTTCCATTGCCATTATGAGCGGATCATAATCCGATGTCAAGCCGCTTAACATTATTACGGCTATAAAGTCATCCTCCAGTGGTGATCCTATCTCACTAAGCGTTTGTGACAACTCAGTGATCTTGTTGATATAGCTCTCCATATTTTCGCTCTCATTCAGCTTAGTTGCAAATAATGTTCTGAGGAGCCCCAGCCTACGACATAATCCCTTGTCTTCATAGGCTTTTGTCAGATTGCCCCAAGCTTCATGTGCCGTTTTTGCGTTGCGTATGTGTGGAATAACTGAGGATTGAACAGCTAAAGCGATCCGTGCTAAAGCCTTCAGTTGTTTCTTGGCATCATGTGCTTCATTTTCCACACACTCCCATAGCTCTTCCTGTATTAACATCATCTTCATCATAAATTTCCACGAGCTGTAGTTATCTATTCCTTTTAATTTCTCGATAGAAAGAAAATTTGTTGAAGATGCAGAGCCCGCCATGTTGTTGACGAAACCACTACACCGTATTTTTGTAGGTAAAATTTCGCCGGTTTATTTATTTTATTTCGCGCAAAATACATACAAATTTATACTTCTGCGACGCTCTGGGCCCATAACCTGAAGGGTTAGTGGTATAAATAAAAGTAATAGGCAGGATTAACACAGATATATTAATATGAAAGTACACAACGTTATTACTAGGACGACCATTGATATGCGAGAGAGAGAAAAAAGTTTCTACGAAAGTGACGTACGATTGACACACTGACATATTGCGTTTACAGATCTACCATCAGTAACGTTATTTTTAATTCGGATTCACTGAAAATGCTCTACTTACCACAATACGCTTCGGTGTGACACACTCCCCGGGTACATAGCGCGGCTTCGTTGGGAAAAACCTGTCAGTTCCTAATGAGGACCTGGTGGCATGAGAACACCACTTTTCATTACAATTTTTATACATCACATGAAAATATAACCTTTGTTAACGTGCTGGAATGCAAATGAAAAATTTTCTAATGCATTTTTACCGCTATTAAACCGTGCGAATGAACTTAATAATATTTTAAGTAAGTTTATGTTCTCTAATTAAAAATTAGTTAGCCAGACGTGTGTCAAATAAAATTTATGAGTACGTTAGGCGATAGGAAACCTAGAAATAGTAAGGTATTTTTAAAGAAATGGTATGTAATTATTTTATAGCATTGCTTGCCAACCCAGCCTAACTAACTAAAGTTAATTAAAAATTGAGGTATTTAGACTTGGAATTAAAGTAACTTGAAGATTGCGGCTAAAGCTTAATTGTGATTGACATAGCTCCCTAACATGTTCCATAAGAACAACGATACAAAATCTAAACTTTAATACTCAATATTATTGGTCTGTATCGAGTGGATTGTTAGAGCTTTCATTAAAACAGTTGAATTATTATTATACTCATTTATTTCGGATCACACATAAAAATACACACAATCCAATCACAATCAGTATTAGTAAAAACAAAAAAAAAAAAAAAAGTGTGGTAGTAAAACTTAAAAACTTATAGCTTCGTGGCGCAACACATCATGTAGGCACGTGCCTTCACACCCAGTGCCTAATAAAGGGGCTGTCCACCTTGTCATATAATGTTTTTAGGATGTTGTTCCGCGCAACCTACCCATAATTGACACTGCCTTCTTTCTCAATTTGGCATGAAAATCGTAGACGTGGGCTTCCGCGAACATCTGCGAAGCGCTGCAGAAGCGCGGAAGCCCCATCGACATCCTAAAACCATTATTATACTGAACGCGTTGTAGGCCCTCTGCGTATACTTCACCCACAGGCTGCACGTGTAAAAGGTTTGGCAGTAGGCCTTAAAAAGATACACCTTCACATCCTTACTAAACCGCGCCAAACCGCGGGCTAACATATTGCACCGAATCACCAACGCCCTGCGTTGTTAAAGAATAAACAATTTCTCAAATGATAAATACTGCAATCCCGCAAAACAATAATTAATATTGTAGTATGCAAAATATTTCCTCTGACGTCACATGCACAATTTTGTGAAACACTACAAGCGTGCATTTCAAGAGATCTCGACTTGATTTATCAGCGGAAAAGCGCTCTTTAGCGCTTTTTTTGCACTGCATTATTTTTGAGCTGCAAAATAGCAGGATTTATAGTTTCCAAACTCTAGCTTTTTGAGCGCTTGAATTTAGAAGAGATAGAACTTTATTTTTGGTGATATTATACAATGGAAAGTTAGAGTTAGTGGATATTCTCGAACTTGCTCGTGCCGTGTGTCTATACACACGGCACGAGCAAGTTCGAGAATATCCAACACACACACACAGCGAGAGTGAAACTTTTTCTTTTGTGGGCTGCATATGTACGCATAATAGTAGCAAATGTGTGAAGTTTTTTATGAGAAGCGCTCCGCGAAAGATCATTTTAATTTATAGCATTCCGCACATCATGAGTCACAAAATATATTACGACAACAATAGTTTATGTAAGTATAGTATTTTTAATCAACGTGTTAATTATAAGAACGGTTTTAAAAAACCTTAAAATAAATCGAAAAGTCATTTTTAAATTACACTTTAAATGCAAAAAGGACTTAAAAAACTCGGCAAAAACCGGATCCACGTGTGTAAAACTGCGGACGAAAACTTATGAATAAATAAATAAGCTTCAAAAATTCCAAATAACTTCGTGTAAAACTCGACGAAGTTTGAAAAATGTAAAAAACGCCCGTCCTACGCCGCGCGGAAAAATCTGCGTAATTCGGACATAAGATTTGCATTTTTGATTACGTAAATCGTAACGAGTAAGGTCTTGGACGGGTTTTTTGGACATCCGTCTCCAACTTGTTATATTTAAATAACTTTTTTATTGTTAATTGTTCAATCAACGTCATCGCTCCGCGGATGGAGTTGTAACATTTTCTTGATCTCTTTCCTTCTATATGTGTATAAGAGAGATGGTTTTACTTTTTAAAACCAAAAAAGCTTTTTCACTTCTCATGCTCTAAAATTTCGTCTTTTGTCGTGCGTAGGCGACATAAAGTAACAAACAAACAAATTACTAACAAATTTATGGATGTTTCTGAAATAAAATTATTATTATTATTTTATTATTATTAAAGTCGCTTTTTATGCTCTAGAGCATAAAGTAAAATCTTCGTCGAAGACCAAGGCAATCGGTCCAACAGCCACACGAACAACTTCAACTTCATAGAATAACCTCTTTATTTTAATTCGTTTCGTTAGTATTCTAAGAACAAGGCAAGGATACCAACAGCCAAAGTACACAATAAAACTTCATGAAATAAACTTATATTTTATAATTCGTCCATTTATTATTTTTTAAATTAGTTTTTATATTAGTTAATCGATATATTTAAACTATAACTAAGTTATCAATTATCATAGATATAAAAACAAAATGTTTTTATAACTAAGCAGTATGTAACGACCTAAGTCAGGTGTAATGTCACGTACCTACTGAAAAAAAAAAAAGAAGTTAATTGGCGGAAACCATAATTGTTTTTCAATTTGAATTAAATTTACAATATTTATATGTTGCTGTTTCATTTCCTCACAATCGAAGTGAAAAGTAGAGTGTACAACTCGTCCATAAAACCCATTTTACACTCTACTATATATCCATCCTCGCTCGCAAGCTCGCTCGGATGGATAAACGTCTCGCGTAAAATGGTGCGTTTTATGCACTTGATGTACAATCTACTATTATGAATCATTCGGTACGGAAATTAGTAGACCTTTCACTTTTTCAGGGCGTATATTTTTTCGTGGACAGGATTATAGGCTCTTCTCTTTTGAGCATATAACCTTGGGTATAGTTTTGTAAAGCGAAACTATTTCTATATTTAACACCCGTTTTCTGATTTGAGAATTTGAAGTTGAGAACTAGACAAACTCTACTTAAGCATTACGTTATTCCTTCAGGCGGAGATTGACTTGCAACGTTTGTTTGTAATGTTTCGAGTTTGTGTAACGCGTTACAGTAGTCAGTACAGCGAGCCGAGCCGCACGATGTGAGCATTGCGAGCGCATATTTACAAACAAGTCAGTGCAGTCGTTTGGTTTTTAGGTAGATTTCGTCAGAAAAAATCTACCTATTGTCTTGCACTTAAAGTCGAGTTTTCCGAAAATTTCACCATAGGGGGTCTAGTTATGACCCTTAGAACCCAAATCGACCGCCGGTTAAAAAGTTTATCTAAATATGTATACGTATGTATGTTGGTTGGTTGGTGGGACGACAAGCAAAATTTAGCCACACTCTACAGGTCGCAATTATGCACCGATTGCTTTCAAACTTGGCCCAAAAGTCGAAAGGGCCTTTAAACTTAGGTTAAGTTCGTGAATGGGTGGAGTTCGTCCATGGGAGGCGGCGGGGGGGGGGGGGGGAGGGCGGTTTTTCGATAATCAGCTTTTTGGCCATAACTTTTTTCCTATTTATTTTATTTTTATTTTTGAACCGTTTAACATTTTTATGATTCCGAATAAGAATACAGACAACTTATAAATTGAAACTTTTTTGATGCAGCCCCTTACTTGGGGAGGGAGTTGTAATTTCCAATATTTTTGGAAAAAAAAAAACATATCTCCGAAAGGGTAAACATTTTTAGTGTCGCAAATATTTTTTTTTTTTAAATCATAAATTGTAGAGTAAACATTTTGCTTTAAAAAAATATATATATATATATGTCGGAGAAGGGAAGGTTTCTCTCGTTATGATCAGCCATAATTCAACTACTGTGGGCGTACTGTGGGTAGTGTTGGTTATCGCGCAATAGAAAAACCGAATTAAACTCAAATCAAAAGTCATTTACTCAAATGAGTTCTACTTTAAAGATTACATAAGACAGTTCCCCCAAAACGCCCATCCCTTCAACCACTTCCTAGTGCTATAGCTGGGAAGAAGAAGTAGCGGAACAAACTCCCCAGCAGCACATCTGTCTGTTCAGTTAGAAGAACGTGATTCTATACAGTAATGGGTATGCAAAGTAATTAATATTGGTACACGACACAACTATACCGAACGCGCAACAGTTCCTTGACGTCTTCACTGCTTGACCGCCACCGATGAACTGCCCTTGTCGACTGTGCGGCGAACACTTATAGCCGGTCGAACGTTATGTCGTAGACTGTGTCATGCGCCGCTAGGCAGCGCTAGCGTCGCGATTAGTCAAGAACCGATGACGCGCACTCCAATAACTCCATCGAACGTGACTAGATGGCGCTGGCGTACCGGATACAACAGACTCGTCTCCGACATATATATCGTGTTACCTTACGTAATGCTAAAGGAGATTTTGACAAGTGCTCAACTTCTTCATTCTTAATTCAGAAATCGGATATTAGTAGTATCGATAAGCTTGTAAATATGCGATTACATTTACCTTTTGTTATTCAATATTCGACAGTATTACCATGTAGAAGTAAGTGCAAATAGAAAGTTTTTACAGACAGAATCAAAATCACATTATCCTAAGCGATATTTCACGTATTTTTCGTCCATAAATCGACGTCATAGTTAACTAATCACCTTACTAACTGGCGTTATATTTCAAAGCATTGCAGGAAATTACCGACCCGTTCTTTTGTTTCAAATGATTTGATACTTCGAGATAACGGCCGAAGAAATGTTGGGATTCATTAGTCAGTGAGCGAGTAGCTTTGTTTCCCTGATTTGACCAGTAGTCTAATGGAGAACGATACTAACAATGGGTAGGTATCATTTTCACGGTTGCTCATAACAAAAGTTAAAAAAAAAAACTAAATTGACAGCTCAAATTAGGAAACGTTGGGTAAATTGTTACATTACTGTGGGTTTGATATTTTGATTCTTGCATAAAAGCTATATAACTTATATGGAGATTAGTCCGAAATAAATAAATAATAATAATAAATTGGTTGGTGCCTCATTTAATTAAAAAGCGTCTAACGGGCCTCTGCGAGTTGGCTTCGGCCCCTCGTACGCTTTCCAAAGGTTCGGGACCACAGGTCCCGAGATAAGTCAAAAACATTTTAAAATATAATAATAATTATACGCACAAACTCTAACAAAGATAGGTATTATAGAAAAGTCTTTTGATCAAACAATTAACTATTAAAGTGTTCATTAACACGAGCTGCTACCCGTGGCTTCACCCGCGTGGCTTTTTCTAAAATAAAAGTACCCTACGTTACTCCTTATACCATAAACTATCTGCTAGTGAAAGTCCCGTCAAAATCGATCCAGCCGTTTTGGAGATTCACCGGAATAAACAGACAGACAGACCGACAGCCAGACAAAAAAAAAAAATTATAAGTACCATATACAGGATAAGTTTAAACCAGAGCGCAAATTATTTTTTGTGGTTCAGTATCAGTAATAGAACACATTTATATTATTTGTTTAATACTTTTTTTTTTGGTCCTACTTGAATCAGCAAAATATGGATACAATCTATTCGCAATAATATCAATGGGCGAGCGCACAACTGATAGGTACCTACTACTGCGTTCCGCTTCACAGACCGCGCCGCCGCGCCGGCGCGTTGCGCGACGGGTATCCATTATACCAGTTTAAAATAAACATCTTTTGTTAACGATAACTTAATTTTTTTGTACTAAGACATATCAAAATAAAAAATAGGTGCATAATAAAACACGTTTAAGTTAAATTTGTCAAAATTTGCGCACTGATTAAAAACTTTTCCTGTATACAAACTTTCAAATGCGTGTAGTAAAAAGCTGTTATTTTGACATTACAAACAGACACATATTTTATTTATTTCTATAGATGTTTGATGTGTTTATAAAAGAAAAGTTCGTTATTTTTAACGATGCGCTGAGAGATTTTATTTGTATATTTTTACAAGCTAGTTAATTGTGAGACATTTATGAGGTAATTGTCTGTGAATGTTTGTAATTTACTTTTAAATCTAGAAAATAAAAGCTGGAAAATTGAGATGGGTATGTCTGGCCACCGGGCTTTCTTAGAAAATTAATTATTTCTTAACAGCGTTAACATTTTTTTTTTACATTTTCGTAATACAAAAAAAAAAAAACAAAAATATTTATTTCAACTTAAGCATTGTGTCATACATAAATTGAGGCAGCCCCATTAAGTTACAATAGTACTTGTGTCGGAGTAATATTTTACCTTTATTTTGGTATTTTTGTGTTAGTGCAAAATTAAACTGTTGATTACAATGATTGCATGCTTTTTAGTATTTTTAGTCTAATTAGCCAGAAACTGTTTGGCTGAAAAACTTACAGAGAAAAGAGAGCAACTAATAATATTTTTTTAAATATATGTTTTATTAGTTAACGTACTCTGACCCTCTCCTGAGCAAAGATCTCCCCAAATCCTTCCAGGCATCTTTTTCTAGAGCGACCTCAATCCAGCCCTTGTGGTACCTATCAAGGTCGTCTCACCGCCTCTTCACAGACCGTATGGAGACTGTTGCCCAGCAGTCACTGCTTGCGGCTGACGTGACCTGCCCAATCCCATTTCAGCTTGGTAGCCTTTTTGCCTACGACTAAGATCCCTGTTTTGGAGCGCAGTGTGATTGTTCGTATTCTATCTGTTCATTTAACGCCCAAAATGCTGCGCTCCATTGCTCTTTGGCAAACCGTAAGGCGGAACTTTTGTGACTCGGTGAGCAAACAGGTCTGAGCACTGTAACAATAAAATTAAATATTATAACTAATTGAACTGAACAAAAATATTAAAAACTAACTTCTGCCCGCG
The DNA here is from genome assembly GCA_947523025.1 of Dryobota labecula. Taxonomy (NCBI): domain Eukaryota; kingdom Metazoa; phylum Arthropoda; class Insecta; order Lepidoptera; family Noctuidae; genus Dryobota; species Dryobota labecula. The sequence continues at coordinate 3,418,468 of OX383287.1, forward strand.
AATTCGTCTGCGTGAATTTTCTTGTTGCCCCGACCCACCCCGTCACATCGCATCGCCTGCCAGCACGATTAGCGTTCTTTCTGACTTTTTTTCTTTTTCCTCGGCTCCTAAGGGTCCTTAGCGTGATGTTAGTAATAGTTAGTAGGTAATAATGAGTACTTTAATTATGTAGCACATAATTTTTATGTATCATCAATAGTTTCCTCAGGGTACGCCAAATAATGAATTTTTTTGGCAAAATTTTGCTACTTTGTGTTACATTATTGCAATTTTCAAGGATCTTCATTTTTTCTTTTATAAATTGTAGACTGCGTTACTTCCTGATAATTTTGCTTTCTACAGGTGGATTTTTTTTAAATCTGTCCAGTAGTTTCGGAGCTTATTTGGTACAAACAAACAAAAAAATATTTTCTAATATTATATTAGTTTAAATAGAGAGAATAAAGCTTACAACCTAATCAATTCACCGCAAAACCTTACCCGCAAATTCAAACCAGCAAACTTCCAAAAACCGGCAACACCGGATTCCGTACCAAAAAAAAAGTAAACAGCGATTTCCAGTGAAACTCCATCTTTTTTTAGTTCATCAAAAATGCAAAACTTCATGAAAATGTATGCAGCACTGTGCGTCGGTCCGCGGTCTCGCCTCAACAGAAAAATTGCTCCATCGTTTGTGATGCAGATCATGGCGTTCTATTGAGAGTTGTTTCAGCTGAGCGTATCGGTTTGTAGTGGTTTTGTGAAGCGAGAATGTATGTGGAGACAGTGAAGCCTATATGACTCTTTACGTCAGTGAGATAGGTTTTCCTTTTTTATTAGATACTCGTAGCAGCCCGCCAGACACTATTCCTTCACCTGTTTTTGGTACTTATAAATTTGAATTAATGCATGACACCTCCACCACCGGCTTATGTAAGTGAGATAGGGTATTTATTTTTAGAGATTAGCTCACAGTACCATTCAAAAATCTGACTACTAGGTATTTATGTGGTGTATGTAAGATTAAAATTAGCTCATGATACCTGGCTAAGATAGAACGTTAACTAAATCAAGCCCAGGTTAATAAGATGTGCTTATGCAATAACGTCAGGTTGGCTTGCACCATCTGGTTGCCTGTTCCCTGGAGGACTTGATTTTGCTTATTAAAACCACTCTGACAAAACATAAATAACCATTCAAAATACACGTCTGATGCACAATAAAGTTCATTGACAAAGTACGTAGCGGCCTACGTATCTGCTACGGCGTAGGTTGCTTACCTGAGAATCAACGTGACCGCTACGCCGTAGCAATAGTGTGATTACACTATTGCCAGCACATTATAGTGATTACTACGAGTATAGGTGCTGCCACACTGCTGTTTAAAAATGTTTACAAACATTTTCTAACACTAATACATTTACTAACAAATGTTAGGAATTGTTACATTCTGTTAGGAAGTGTTAAATGTTTTAAGTGCTCCTACGCCGATGAAAAATGTTTACAAAAATTTATAACCTTTGAAAAATCGGCTCGCTCGCAGTTTGGATTGACGTTCCGAGGCGTCTACTCGAAAATGGAAGAAGATTTTCTCATTGGATTAGCATTAATTTTTTGTTTAAAAAAAAAAAATTGACTAAACGCAATATCTGGATGCGCCAAACACAAAAAAGGTTAGTGCCAAAGATTATATCAAGCATTTTGGCATTAACAGTTGCCTAAATAGTTTTTTGAGAATGAATAGTTCTGAATTTGAATATCTACAGAATTTAATTGGGCCGAAAATAGGTAAACAGGACACTAATTTTAGAAAATCTCTAAGTATTACAGAACGACTGGCTGTAACGTTAAGATTTTTGGCAACTGGTAGCAGTTATAAAAGTCTTGGAAATGTGTTTAAGCTGTCACACCAAGTTATATCTATAATATACAATTTGTTAACTAACAATTTTGTTCAGAAATGTTTGTAAACATTTTTAAACAGCAGTGTGGCAGCACCTTATATCACATACTTCTATCGATCTATTTCAGTCATTTTAAGTGACTTTAATCTTTTTTTTTTGTGTATATTTTCTTAGATTGAACAGTCACACCGTCTTGTCTAGTCTAACCTCCAAGCCGTCTGGGACCTTATATATTTTTATTTGATATGTCTTTCAAGAAAAATAATTTTATATTCAAAGTACGTGTTACTTATGTATTATTCAAATAGTGCGGCTGATCCAAATCTGTTTAGGTAGAATAAGCAAATGTTGACTGAAGTAATGGGTTTTTCTTATTTAAACAAAATCTTGCCGTAGTTTTTTTTTTTTTTTTAAGATGTTTTTATGGTTCATATTTAGGGCAAAAATAATATTTATTACCCCAACTGTCGCAGTAACTGAATGTAGCCTTATTTTTTGTCGTGAGGGTATTGGGATCATCCTGGGGAATGAGAAATAAGTGTCTGAGCAAACGCTTAAACCTAAAAAACATCCATTTATAAATGTACTAGCTTTTGCTCGCGGCTCCGCCCGCGTGGATGTCGGTTATCGCGTAAAAAAGTAGCCTATGCCCTTTTCCATATCCCAGGCTATATCCATCCCAAATTTCATGACGATCGGTTCAGCGGTTTAGGCGTGAAAACGTAACATACAGACAGACAGACAGAGTTACTTTCACAAATATAATATTAGTATGGATTAGTTTGGATAAGAAATAAATAAAATTGAAGTATCTGTTTGTAATGTCAAAATAACATCTTTTTATTAAATGTATATGAAAGTATACAGGCTGGAGACAACAATACGACAATAAATTAAACTGCGTATATCTAATGCCCAAAAATTCAATCAAATGTATCCAATAGTTTAGTCACTAGTAAAAGATTGGCAAAACCCATATTCGGCCCATCACGACTATTTAGTTTGTTTAAAAAAGTCACTTTTTCGACGTTAGGATTTATTTGATAGTTCCAAAACACTCTTATGCATTCAGATTGCCAGTGTTTTCATTTACTGTCGTATTGTTGTATCCACGTTGAATAAGTTAATTATAACAAACAAAAAAAAAAACATTTTTGTTCGTCTATCTGTTTGTTCCGGCTAAACTCCGGAATGGCTGCACGGATTTTGACGGAACTTTCACTGGCCGATAGCTGATGTTATAATAAGTAATTAAGGCTACTATTATTTTGGAAAAAGCAACGCGAGCGAAGCTGCGGGCAACAGCTTAGTACGGGAATATTAGTACGTAGGTACTATAATTAATATTATAAATGAGAAAGTAACTCTCTGTCTGTTTGCTACCTTTTGACTTCTTAACAGCTGAACAGATTTGACACATGGATTGGATATTTTACAACCCGGTAGTAAGTTGTGGGATAATTTCCGACCTCAACGCGCGCAAACCCGCAGGCAAAATCTAGTGCAATATAAACTACGAGTTTGTTTAACCGTGCGGAATATAAAGAGTATAGACAACTTTGACATGGTTGGCTAGATAAAAAAGTCATTTTACTGCACTGTCACCTGTCAGTGTTTGGCACTCACTGCACGTAGGCATCTAGGCCATGCCTTTATTTTAGGCACATTTTGATGGCCTATACAAAACGGGTCAACTTAGTTCTTTGACCTTTTTGGTCTGGTTTAGTTCCAAGAGCTGCTGAACATGAATGCTTATTTCGGGGTTGAGGTAAATTACTTTGAAAGAATTAGTGTTGAAATATAAATAATATTTATTTGCATAAAACATGGTGTATTTAGAAGTATGAGGAACAGGGTGTAAAGTTCACTCATACTCTATAGTAAAGGAAGGATCCTCCGACCAGACGGGTATTGTGTCTGGTGGGCAACTGCCCAACGGTTGATGTCGGAATGTTGTATATATGCTAGTCGCGCGGTAAACTCTGATAGCGCGATGCAGGATTTGTGACGTCAAGTCTTTGATGCGTAGTTCGCATGTGGCGTTGTTGATACCGCTACAGTGTACAAAGTTGTTTTCAAAATACATTATAGAGCATACATGTTTTGCATTATAGCATGCAAATGTTTACATAACAAAATGTTTGCCGTCAGTAAACTCTTTTAAGCTGTAAAAAATATCAATTAATATTATAGTAATTAGTGTTTAACCATTTAAGTACTTTTTTTTTAAACAATCGAAGATCTATATATAATTTTTTTTAATTGAAAAATTATTTATTTCTTAAACATTTTTAAACAAATGAAGCAGTGATTGCGGAATGTCATTAATGGCTAATTAAATAGTTTGATAAAAATTAAATCAGAGAAAATAAAGCAGTTCAAGTGCGCATTTGAAATTACTATTTTAATCCAAGGATATTTATTTATTTAAACTTCATGTACAATAGTGATACATAGGCGGACTTAATGCCGGATATTCAATTCCGACACAAGTTTGGCTAAAGATCACACACGACAATCCACCTGATATTTCAACCAAAAAAGTCCAACTGTCCTATTTAGCGCTAGCGTTATGTAACCATGCTTTTCGGACCGTGTAAGCTGGTCCTTAATATTGTCATAGCGGATCCCGCCAGGAATTAGTTGGATCCGTGCCAACCACGGCTGGCTACAATTAGCCTTTCGCACTCCCACCGTCTGTTGCATACCAAATTACGATACAAAGACCAAAGACTAAAGTCGGGAAAAAAAGTTTTGAACCCCAGGACCAACTTTTGTTGAGCATAGCCGTTCTACGGATTATCTCGTGGAGCAGTTCTTTTTGTGAAAAAGTTATTTTTTTATTGCAGCGTTTTTAGAAAGTTCGGTTATTAATTGATCGGTGCGGTAGTAAAGTTAGGCTTTATGTTGGGGCTTTTTTCGGGAGATTAAAGTAGCCAGTACTTTAGTACGTGGCTTGATGTGAAAATTGGTCCTTCGCATCTTGCCCTTATTTAAACGTGTAAGCTTGATTTAAGTAAGATGATGCTGTGTTGATATGGCACAAGCAAATCAAAGATACGATAAGTCATTAATAGTATAGTTATCTACAAATACGTGTTTTAAATATACTTTCTAGATTGCAGTGCTATCGAGAGAGAGTCTATTAAAAAAAAAAAAACAATGTTGCCTTCCTAATTGTTAATTAATCATTAATATTTAGTGGCATCGAGTTGCCGTGTCTGGCCATACCGCTGCTAAACCCGTATCTAGCCTCTACCTAACCTAGCCTACCTCACTATGCTATATCGTATAGTTTGTGAGGTATGTTTAAAGGTTCAACAAATGCTTGTAACCTGTTTTTATGATTAATAAACGGAAAAAAAATTGATACTAATTGCATCATCATTTCAACCGAAACACGTCCACTGCTGGACATAAGCCTCCCCCATATTATTTCATACTAAATTATAAGTAATAACAATATCATCAAGATATTCATTTTTATCCAATATTCGTCAACTCACTATTAACGTAATTTAAAAGCTGCACCGATAACTTTATCGGTAAAAGTTTCGAGCGCATGTACCTATCACTCGATTAAATTATAAATCTATAAGACACAGTCACCGAACACAAAAAGTACCGTATTGGCACTATGCCATGGCCTGTTGGTACGTATACTAAATGCTATATTTTATCCCCCGTCCCCCGTCCCCTGCACTTACGACCTGTCAGGTTTTTAATTTACTTCGGCATTCTAGATTTATATGTTCGAGCTTTTGCATTCTTTTTTGCGATGCTGATAGGTGAATTACAATTGGTAAAATAATTCGTTGTTTAAGAGGGATTTGAGGTGTTTCTAACCTCATTTTCAAAAACGTGTTCAATTTTATATGTTCTCGATATTATGAACTTTGAAAAAACAGCCACAGTAGCAGTAACAGTTTACTGAGATAATATTTTTTGACAATAATGTAAATTATATTTTTTTAAATTGTTTCAATAACATTATAATAACACCAGGTACGACACTTGATTAGTCGGAGGATCCTCCCTTTTCTAAGGATGAGTGAACTTTACACCCTGTTCATACACACATTATTTCATAATTTCCTGAAAATGGCGAGATAATTATGGCTATGTTTATTAATGCCAGGAAATATAAGTCCAATGAATCATATAGAGCCAGTAATTCTCGTGGAATTCAAAGTAAATGAATTTATTGAATGACATTAATAAATGCTGTTCACCACAACAGGTCAGCTAGTATCATTCCGTAGTTTTTCTATGTATTTCCACAAGATACAAGCGACGCGACGCTTAGTTTGTGGCAATGTGGCTTACCGAACATGTCACAATTTTATTGTGTTCTAACTTTTTGATGAATAAACATTATTGTTATTATTATTTTGTAAAGTACGGTCAAGATCCCTACCAGCATCTTACTAATATACTTCCTTCCTTCGAGTACGTTTGTTCTTGCGAATTTCCACTCTGGCTAGCCAATAAAGGAAAGTCAGAGATTGAGGAACAAGACTTCTCCCGAGACATAGGGTTCGTGGGGTCGCTACTTCCCAACGGCATCTCTCTTGGTCTGGCTCCTCTTGACCTGTTTCGGCAAAGTAAACTCTACCGGCACAGACCTAGAGTTAAGGAGCGCGCAAACCCCGCCACGACGTCAACGTAAAGACGTTTATTTAAATAAAGAGCAAAATAATTGTGAACCCATCCATCCATTTGTGAAAATAAACTGAGTAAACAGAATAATAAAATGAAAACACAGACTGAAATATAAACAATAAATGGGATTGATTTCAGGAACTTCTCAACACACAAACATAAAGACATTACCATTATATGACAACAAAAAGACAAGCACTCCCTTAAAAAATCACTAGAATAAACAAAACTTAAGTACAAATGGTGAAGGGGTGAGAAAAACTGGTCACAAAACCTTAATAAATTATCTCGTCACTTCCAAAGGCGTTAACATGTCCTTGCATCACCAAACTTCAAACAATCAAAACTGAATCCTATATTCAGATCAATAGAGTCTTCAACTGCTGCAAAATAAAGTTGGTGGAAACACATATCAAACTGAAGACGTTACAACTCAAGAGTCAATGGAAATAGATGTTTACTTGTTCGTAATAAGGTATGTTTTAGCTCAGAACAAAAGTTATTGGTTCGTTCGTACCAAAGGACTCAACTAGCGCAACAATTTATGTGTTTGCCTAAGTTTGGGTCTTTTAGGATCATTATTTTTATTTAGTTCTCTCGTTTGAGGTCGATCTTTAGACCTGTAGTGAGTTTAGTGGCAGGTTTTAGGAGTAAAGTTTTTACGATCCCTTTACCGTACTAAATAAAATGGAGATGGAAGAAGAGGTCGTGCTGATTGGCAGGAGTGAAAAAATACTTTGTGTTTGCGAATTTTTATTTTAAGGACACTCTAGTCGGTCATTTTTCCATACAAACGCAGTATGGTGATTACTCGTGTTTGACTGTGTTCATTCAATTATTATTATTTTTTTTTTTTTTAATTATGGGTTTACTCTTGACTCTAGTCTAGGTCAGAGGTAATAGAGACAAAGTCTACGATGGAGTGAGCTTACCCAGAAGAAGCCTGTTCACTCTCACTTTGAATTGATTAGGCTTGTATTCGTTCGAAAACACAATATCAATTTGTCTCGACATTATCTTGTCTGTATTGAAGCCGAATTGGAATATTTAGTTTCAATAATTTAAAAACTTTTAATACCTATATAAACTTCCATATTTCAACACTAATTGCAACTTATTTTTGGACGTAAATATAATATAGATTTTGTAGTGTGAATATAGCAAAATAGAAACCGTACAGGCATAGATATTATAATTTATTCAAAAGTTCAAATAATTTTTTATTAAGTAATTTTGTCATTATATCAATACGCCCAAAGATCTTTTCATAAAATGAAATCGCGCATGTGTGCGTCATAAGCGTTGGTATACTTATCCGGGAGTGTGTATCCGTGCGCGCAATAGCTTCTTACTGCTCATCACAGTGTCTGTCCCTAACGCACACAATATTGGATGAAATAGCATGCATTTTGACCAAGCCCACCAAAGAGTTCGAGCCGTCGACTAGCTTCACCTTAAGGATACCGCAGACAGGCGCGACGCGGCTCTAATAGAACAGTTTCCATGAAAAATTCATGGAAATTGTTATACCAGAATCGCGTCGCACCATCGCGTCGCACCTGTCTGCCTGGAGCCTTTATATTTTAAGAACACCGAGCATAAAAAATGGTAGAAAGACTATCTTGTATGGGGGAGCTCAACTCTTTATTCAATTACCTAACGTGATTAAGGAATCAAAATCTCTTTCAATTTTTAAAAGGCTATTAAAGTACCTACCATGTTTTAAAAACATTTTGATTGTAAGTTTTTTGTTGTTATTTATGACTTTATTTTTGTTTAGTATTATCACCAGGCGAAACCAGGGTTTTAAATACCGGTAAATTTTCATAACGTTACCTTGTATTGACGGAGTTAACGTTATTATTAAAATAATGGTAATCGATTTAACGGTATTAATGCGACTATTAATTTTATCGTTATTTGAAACGGGTGAGATGTAAGTAGCCTGAGGCGTGCGGTGCGGCGGGAGCCCGCCCTCGCGCCTTTCTGATGCCGTGTCGATCAAAACGTTGCCTGAATCTAACTGATTCTTACCCACAGAACGGCAACGTAGCTGAATTAACGAGAGTTATCGTATTTTTGTTAATGTTAATTAACGTTATATTACTAGTAATGTTATCAAGTAACGTTACATTTTTGTAACGTTAGTAGGTATAACATTGAAATTTAACGTTACGTAACGGTTATTATTTTGTTATTTGGTAACGTTAACAAGCCCTGGGCGAAACCGTCGCTTAACTTAATAAATATTATGTTTTTCCTCATAGAAGTGAATATTGTTTTGTCTTTGAGTTAAATAAAGTATATTAAACTATAAAGCGAGATTCTGGGATTCTTCATCGTTATTTTACTGTTTTTACATTAATTTTAAAAATAAGGAAACTCTGCTTCAGTAAATACATTATAATTTATTACTACAAATTCGAATCTACTGTAATATAATATTTTATATAGCTCCAGTATAAAAACTATTTTCCCTTTGGACTTTATATTTTTATTAATTTTAGATCTACATAAATAAAAGTAGAAAATGTATAAAAGTAGGGGCTCGTGGCTAAGTAATAACAGCCGCACGGATCCATCGATCAGGATAAGCTACGCTTGCTACAGTTGGTCCGTGGATGGGTGACCACCTTTACATACCGAGTCTCCTCCGTGCCTCAGAAAGCACGTGAAGCCGTTGGTCCCGGCTGTCATACGTAGATCTTTGACAGTCGTTACGGGTAGTCTGAAGCCCAAAAGTCTGCCAACCAGTCTTAGCTAGGGGTATCGTATTATCCAGTAACTGGATTGTGGAGGTCGGACAGGCAGTCACTCCTGGTAAAATACTGCTAGGCAGATTGATTTGATGTATAAAAGTACAAACTAGAAATACCTACACACACAGGAATTATAAATCAAAGCAAGCTTCTAACATCAAACGTCATCAGATTAAAAGGCATACCATTCTTGGAAACCAACCATCAAAGAGTAAAATATACACGTTACTGGAGAACTACATAAAGGGGTCATTCATTAGAACCCCGCTTACCGTCTCTTAAAAAATCTTTCCTGTAATTTTTTTAATTTCTTTGAGTGTACATATAAAGTGTTTGACGTTTAACTGGACCTTATACTTAGGGGATAAAGACGAATTTTCAATGTTTCTATTATACTATTCCATGTGTTTGCTAAATGTAGGAATCATTGCCGTGTAAACGGTTTCTTTCAACGCTGTTTTGGGTTCCGCACATCTTAAATGATTAATTTTATTTTAAGTTTTCTTTCTACATTAATTCTTATGACTTACTTTTAAATTGTTAGCAACCTTGCCATAATTTGGAATCATTTAAAAACCATCACAAAATTGACTATTATACTATGCATATTTGCAGTACCGTTTTTGTGATCACCAGTTGGCGCCACTGTTGAGTAAGGTCCTGTCAGTACTTTTATTTTATAAATTTTGGATATGTTTAAGTACCTACTATCATTACTTCATAAAATGTTCATGTTATTACATTTTAAAATATCAAAAGAATATTCACATTATAATTTTCTTAAAATTGTCAAGGCAAATAATTAAAATTATTCTTCCTCCAAGTGCTACGAAATCAGATCCTAAGTTGTTACTTCAAATCTTAAGCCATAATTAATCAGGAATGGCACAATCTTTACAATGATGAAAAATTTGTAACAATTTGCGATAGAAAATCCCGCAAACAGTGAACGTTTAGTTTTACATTTGACCTCACTCTACACTAGCGCCTCTAGCGGCGAATTTAAGCGCGATAGTCCTCATTGAATGCCTACGCTTTTGCTATTAAAAATCACTAAAACGCGCATAAATTAATACGAGTAGCTGTTAAACCCCACAGGATCATAATGTAGTAACCCACTTGCCCTAGTTCTTACAACTTGGATGATATTATGAACGAAGCACTTTAAGTTTAACGTTTTAAAATAATAGTTAATAGGTTTTTCTTTAAAACTGTTGCCCTGTAAAACTATGTTACTTTGTGATACATTGAAGCTTCCAACATTATCTTTATTTTATTAAATGCTGTATCAAAAGGTAGGTAATAAAGTTAATACATAATATGATGACCTAAACCCTAATTTCGTAACACACTATCAATCACAATCTGAATGATTTTGAAGGATATTGTTAATCCATTGCTTCACATGTTGGAAAAATTTGTCTGCTCAACAATGTAAATAACGCAATGAAGGTTGTGGAACTGTCAAAATTAAACCCATTGCTAATGTAAGTGTATTATCCAAATATCCCGCAGTGTAGATAAAATGGAATAATGATATGTTTTTTTTTTTTTTTTTCATGAATTTATTTTCATTTTTCTGTACCTTATGGCCCGCACTATCGCCTACGGGCAACATCACATTCTTTACTAGCTTTTACCCACGGCTTCGCCCGCGTGGATGTCGGCTAGTAGTCGGCTAGTGTCGGCTGGAAGTAGCCTATATCCTTCTCCATATCTCTGCCAAATATTATGACGATCGGTTCAGCGGTTAAGGTGTGAAAACGTAACAGAAAGACAGATTTACTTTCACATTTATAATATTAGTATAGATTACTCTTTCATTAGACACAACTGTATCTATAGGTAGTTAGGAAAACAAATGGATCTAACGAGCTATTTACATAGAGGTGTTACGAAGCGAACCCTACTTTATTTGACTAATCTGCATAAAAGATTAACAAATTCAGGACCCTATTCTTTTATCACTTAGAGCAAAACTAACTACTCTTATAAAAACACAAGTTAGAAATTTCCCCCACCATTTACATCTGGCACGGAACCCATTAATTTATTCTTCAAGAACTTAACTATTTTTTAATGGCCGCTGTATTTCCACCTCAGCCTCTCGCTTTGGCTCTAATACACCGTACCCTGCACAGTAATTAAAAAAATATTATTCAAGAAAAACCAATGGGCAAGGGAAACTTCTCATTTGTATGCAGTTTGTAAGTGCACAGAATTTGATTCAAAACTAAATGGGTTTGGTGAGATTTAAGCTGTTTGATGGTAGCTTTTTGGGTGTAAAAGAGAATTACGGTGTGTCACAGTATTCTATGGGCAACAAAGAGGTAAAAAATATTTTAATCCGTCCACACTTTTCTTCTTTCTGACCTATTTTATAATTCAAAGCAGGATACAATGTTTCTTTAGTGTGTGTTTTTTTTTTTTGTTTAATTCACACTTCATAATTTTTCTACCCATATTCACCAAAACATTATAACGTCACTGCTTTGTATAGGAATGCGAAAGAAAAACTTAAAACTGTATTTCAAAACACTTTTTGACTAGCACAAAATTTGAAAAACTTGAACAAATATTAAAATAGAATTTACTTATATCTGGAACTTGTACACTGGCTGTAAAACTAGGTAGTTTACGGCAGCGGTTCGAACCTGGTCGAATAACAAAGTTGTACCGTAATGTAGCCGAATACGGCTTTACACGGAAATTGTATCCAGAACTTGGCGATACTCCTGCACTCCAAGTTTGATCATAGAGATGATAAATCACAGTTTTGTTGTGAACTACGTTTAGGTGTTTTATTGAATACACATGATATGTTTAGCGTCCATAATACGATTTTAGCGCCTTTTTAGGGTTACTAAGGCTGTATCTTTGGAACCCGTAATAGGTAGACACTACATTTTTTCAGAGTATGTACACACGGCCACAAATCAAGCTATAACTTCCAGTTTTGGCTGATCTCGCATTGTATAGGATTTCCGTACAATGAGAGGTCAGCTTATACTGGAAATGTATAGCTTGATTTGTGGCCGTGTGTACTAAAATGGCTGATTTTACACCAAATAATAAAAATTAAATACACTAAAAACTAAAGCTAAGTTAAAAAAAAAAAACGCCGAGGAAAAAGGAGTTTATTTTTTTTATATTTGTAAGTAATAAGTATTGTACATGCAGTGGTGCGAAACCCTTCGTGTGTGAGTCCTACTCGCACTTGGCCGCTTTTATTAGGAATTTTCTGGGTTTTGTTAACAAGAATTAACGCTATAGATAAACGTTAATAGTTCCATACATTCATTGAGACATAAATAACTACGTCTTGGTATAAATGACTACAACTTAAATTGTAATAGTTAACTTATTACCTAAATAGCGAAGGCATGTGAGGCTTCTGGCTAGTTTACATTTTTTTTATGTGCCTTTTGTTTGTGCAGAATAAACAATTTTTCTGTCGAAGAAAAATTGTTTCTTTTTGTCTTCAGAACAGAACAGACCTACGGTTTGGATAAATTTCTCAGCTTTGGGCCTAGCCCTAGTCCCTTCTAGTATCATCTTGTTCCTTGCCGGATAAACTTAGAAACACCAATGTGGTAAGGCAACGGTTTAGATTAAAAGAAGATGTAGTTACAAAAATTGAAAAGAGTATCCTTAGATGGTTTGGTCATGTTGAGAGGATGAATGAAAGCAGAATAACAATAGTTATTTGTGCAACAAGAGAGCAAAGTCGTTTTTTGCTGCGAGTGCTGATTTTGAATTCTGAGCAAGCGAAGGATTCAACGATTGAATCACGAGCGTAGCGAGTGTTTCTAAAGTTGAATCCTGAGTGTGGCGAGGGATTCAAAGGCACGAGATGCAAAAAACTTTGCTCTCGTGTAACACACATAACTTTTCACTTCAGCAGCGATATCCCATTAGTTCTAACGATGGAACAAGTAGAACAAGTGGGAAATAGAGACTCCCACTAGTTGTACTATTTTGTAATATTTTTATTTTAGATTTAGATTTTTGATTTTAACATAACGAAAACTCCCATTAGTCCATTAGTCTCTGAATAGTTCCACTGTAGACATTGGAACTATTCAGTAGAACAAGTGGGAATAGAGGGAATAGAGAATCCCAATAGTTCTACCATTTTGTTATACCTAATGTCGTAGTACTAGTGAGAAAAAAATTCCCATTAGTTCTACCGTAGAACTGTTCAGTAGAACTAGTGGGAACAAACCGCGAGAACACTTTAGGACATAATAAATATTTACAGGTTAAATATCAGTTTTATTTGCAGTAAATACTTATTTTTAAATACAACAATAAGTTAAAAATTCAATAAATTACATTAAAAGACAATAATCTTTTTGCAAAATTTCTTTAGTTAGTAGATACGAAATTCCGAACGTGTTTGTCTTTGAGGTCGAATTCAAAATCGGTACTGGTCTTTGTCTCTCTTTCTTTCTAATGGCGGGAAAGAGATAGAGTGTGAATGTTTCGAATTGTATGATTAACCCAAGGCTGAATAAGATATACGCGGATTTGTGAAAAAAAAAGAAAGTTATTTTGTCTGACTCAGTGAGCAAAATCGCATTTTGCTCACTGATTTCAGGCAGCAAAACCTACATGTTTGAGCTACTGAAGTAAAAAAAAGTATTTACAAGGTAGATGTGAGTGGAAACGCCGGGAGGGGATGCCCTAGGAGAACATAAATAGTGACCTAATTGGTGACATTCTTCAGAAAGGTCAGGTGCGTAGCACTCTCAACCGATGTGTGTGTATGACCAGATGTATGAATGTAAAAAAAGGTAAAAGGAGTATGTAAAGAGCGTAGCAGGTGGTGTTCTATAGTTTCTGCCTACCCCCATGGGGAGAAGGCGTGAGTTTATGTATGTATGTAAAATAGAAGATCGCCAATCAATTTTAATTATACTATCACACGTAAAATTAATTAAAAATGCCAGGCTCAGGCCCAAAAGCAAGTTCCCCTCATGCTCTCCTAACCGCGTTTCGACCCTCGCCTCAAATTCCCAGTATTACACTATAGATATTACTTACTTATAACGTCCATTCCTCTATAAAAGCTGGAATTCCGGTCGCTCCCAAAAAGAATTCCATTGCAACTGGAATGCGCTTTAAAATTCAACGGGTCGCCTTTTGAGCAAAAATAAAGAAATAAAATTCTTGAGATGTTTTATAGGTATGTATTCAAAATAGATTTTACACGTTATTTGGTCGTTGCTGCCTGAAGATGATGTTTTATGTAGGTAACAAAATAATAACTTAGCGCAATAATAATAATAATAAAAGCCTTTACAAGTAAAATTTCATCTTATTTCTACTTATTACTTTAAGAATGTTTAGATTATTATTTTTTTCTTTTTCGACATTGGTTCCGTGATAGTCTTGCTTTCCAGCATAGGCCTCCCCAAGTATGCTTACGTTTGGCACTTAGTAAATACGTGCCTTCCCACGAGAAATTCGCGCAAAACACGCAGTGCCATTCATCCACCCCTAAATAATATGTACTTAGCTAGGTCCAAAAGCAAATGCCTTTACATTAAAAAAAAAATTGCTTATAAGTCGTCCATTTTACAGTTTGTTATGAGAACCCTTATCAGGCAGCACAAGGTATAAAACTAATTAAAATTGCTTTTGGCAAATTTTCTGAAAATAATTGTGCACTTTTCTTTATACTCGTATTTTTCTTTCGTTTCGACGATACATCTATATCTATTACCTATACTGTTGTGGCCCAGTAGGTGGCTACGTTTATTGCAGCATCACAAGCGTTATTCAGATCGTCAAGGGTGCATGTGAACGGACCTTTGGGACACTCCAGCAGATGGGACATACCTAGTCTGTTCAGGAGCACCGCACTCGCTAGATGGTGCGGGAAAATAATGGTTATTCATTTAGACGATTTCTATTTATCTTCAGCAAAGTATTTTTTCTCCACGTTCGTCCACATTCTTAGACTAAAGCCATACATTTGTAGTTATCACAAACATGAGCAGATCCGAATGGATTCACCAAACATCTTACATATTGATGCGCGTATGAATACCGGCGACCCAGTTCCATACTTCGGTGTGACGATTATTGAGGGTGTGTGGCCACCAGGCGTTATGGGTTTGTCTGGACATCGTAGGTAGTTATGAAGGCAAATTAAATGGTCCTTGGTGCTTTAGATGTAATTTTGTTTTACAGACAAGTCCATAGTAGTTAGTTACGTTAAAGATGCTTATTATATCATAAAAATCTTTCTTCAAATATTAATGTAAAATAGCATCTCTTTTTACACTGAATCCAAAGTCTCTTGTCTAAGTGTTAACAACAATTTATTTTGCGTATGCAATTTTTCAGCGGTTCCTATATAACTAACTTTACAAAGAAATGAAATGAATCAAACCATATTTTTTAAATGTTCTAAGTTTTTAACATAATAATCTTGAAATTAAGTTTAATAATACATTGAAAAAATTGATACCAGAAGTCTGTTTCTCCACATTCAAAAGTCATTTTAAATCTGTCCAATTAAATTTTCAAAATTCTCCCGGAGCAATCTTGGAATGATAGTTCCCCTACTGATTAGGAATTCGTCACAATATTCCGTCGGTAGTTCGGCTCACTATTGTAATGAGAACTTTTTGCCTCATTATGGTTTCCTTTGAATTGCTGATTTATACGTTTAGTTTACTCCTATGAGAAACTTAGCGTTTCTTCTTAGTATTGTGATGATAAGTTATAGCGACAGTATTCATGTAGTAGAAGTTGCAGTTTTTACTTCTTTTATTAGATTATAGCGGGCAGAGAATGTGTGACGTAACTATAAATGATAGACTGGAAAAGGATGTAAAAAGGCAACAGTTGCGGTTTAAAAGAAGATGTTGTGCCAAAAATTTAAAAGAGTATTATAAAACTTAAATGGTTTGGTCATGTTATGTTGAGGGGATGAATGAAAGGCAACTTACAAAAGGTAGCAAGTCAGATGTGAGTGGAAACGTCGGGACGCCCTAGGAGAACATATAGTGACCTAATTGGTGATGTACTTCAGAAAGGTCAGGTGCGTAACACTCACAACCGGCGGGCGTGGATGACCAGGGGGCCAAGTCTACTAATGTACAAACGTTGCAATGGTCTCTTCATTGTGAGTTTTTGACAGATTTGCCATACAAACACTGTCAAATACTCACAATGGCGAGACCATTGCAACGTTTGTAAATTAGTAGACTTAGACCCCAGATGTATGAACGTAAATTAAGCAAAATGAGTATATAAGGAGCGTAAGAGGTGGTGTTCTATATTTTCTGCCTTCCCCCGTAGTATGAGTTTATGTATATTAGAATATGACCTAGTAAATAGTTTAAATTTCGATGTGTTTTAGCTGACAGGATCACAAGATTTTATCCTTCACACATTTAAAACACAAAATATAACCTGCACAACGTAACATAAAACTAGTGTCGGTGTTACTCGGCACATGTTTCGGAAACACTAAGCTTTCGTACTGAAACTCCGTCCCCACCATGTCCGGTTACTAGTGAAATAATCAAGCATCACCAAATAATATCGTAACTTGCTCTTCAAAAACGACACTTCCAACCTACCCATTAAACGGTTCAACACACAACACTACCCCAACATTGTACCATTAACGACACTCGATTCAAATTAGTACAAATCGCTTAGGGTCGAAATGACACCACAGCACCCCAACTACAATTATTGTGGAAACAACGGCACTTTATTGCCGTTCAAACCGCTAATGGTTGCAAGATTTGTTTAATGGTCCTTAAGTCTTTGTAAATTGTATGGTATGGATTGCATCGGATTTATGGGGGGTTAAAGGGGAATGGCTCTGAGTTAGCGATGCAGTGGTTTCGGGTTGACAGTTGAAGGATGCAAAAATTGGTCCTTCGGTAATTGCTTATTTGGAGTTGGGATGAAGAAGAAATAATTTAATTCATAAATGTTACTATCCACAACTGAGTTTGTGGAGGACACCACTGACATTTAGATTATTCGTTTCGCGAACACGAAGGGGATTCTCAGTAGACCAGTAATGGTTGTTATAGCGATTATACATTCTGTTTTTACTAAAGTTTGCCTCATCAGACCAAATAATTCTATCCAAGAAATTAGGATTTTGGGCTATCTTCTAGACTTCTTTCGGGATCAAGTGGATGTAATGCCTGTAACAATCGTCCATCGCGTAGCATTTATATCCATAATTACGCAGAACTTTAAGAATACGAGTATGTAAATGCTTACTTCATTAGCAACTTATTACCTTACACGACGTGTCCGGGAAAGCCTCAAAATAAGTTAAAATACTTAATTCAAAGTCCAAATCTTTTTACTGGGGTCCTCCGGGAATACGTTTTATGTAACTTCCTTCATTTTTCAAATTTTCCACCATTCTTGTGAAAACCTTGTCTCTCTGGATACCTTTCTTCATACCAACGTAAAGCTTATTTTATACTCTTGTGGTTAAGAAAATATGCTTCAAGTAAATCAAACTGTTCCTGATAAGCCATAATTATTATAAAAGAAAAGAAGGAGCTAAATAAAACACTAAAAACAAATAACAAAAGAAGAGCGAAGCTTTGGTTCCAAATTCAAACTGATTATCAGGAAAAAGAAAACAGCCAGGTGCACAGATCACAAAATGCAATTACATTATTTTCATAAAAGGCCAGTACGAATATTACGTCCCATTCACAAAAAAAGGTGAACTAATATTTTAAATACATAACCACCATAATATAAATCGATATAAAAGGCGACACGTAGCGAATTCAGTCGAAGAATACGTCTGTGCATACGTGAAATTGGGTCTTATTTTGAGCAATTTATAAGATAAGTGAACTATTTTCTTTGGATTGTGCGTAAGCTTTACAACAAAAATAATATTTTTCTTCGTATTTCTTTAATTTAAGATACTATGTTGTTTAAAAGGAATTGATCCTTATGAATGACTCTTTCGGTTGGTATCATAAAATACATGTTTTTTTTTTATTTCACATTTCACTGGTTCTATTCCCGGCTCAAGCACGTGATTTTTCAAAAATCTTTAAATGCAGTTTTAATTATTTTTGAAAATAAAGGAATGTTTCCTTACAGTAAAATTTGCCATCATCAATATTAAGGGTAGGTACTTTTCCTCCAACCACGGTCTTTTTTTTTTCACCCTTTATATTTCAAACTACCTGCTGCCCGCAGCTTCGCTCGCGTGGCTATTTCTAAAATAAAAGCCTTAGTTTCTCCTTATAACATCAACTATCTGCCAGTAAAAGTCCCGTAAAAATCAGTCCAGCCGATTCGGACCGTAGCTGCAACAGACAGGCAGACAGACAAAAAAAAAATCTTTCTAAAAATAAAAACTTTCATTCGCATTTAGTAAAAAGTTGTTATTTTGACATAACAAACAGACACTTCAATTTTATTATTTGTATAGATTAAACAAAGTTCAACTCATTACTTTAAACTTACAAAAACGGTAGTGATAAGTAAGCAAGGCCATTTGTCTAACTAGAAAAAAAATATGTGAGCAAAAACTTAAGTTTTAAAAGTTTCAAGCATAAAGCAAGTTATTATATTACAGTAAGTATTTTCTGTCAACAGGCCAACTTTGGTACTGCTGCAGTAGTTAGCAAAAAAGGTAATTAAGAAAGTGCAATTCCGAAAATATTTGTTGGAATCGAATTCTTACGAAACATAGTCAACAATTTATTAAGCACGTAACGACAGGAACATGAACATTGTCAACACTGTTTTGTACATTATGGTATCTCTTCTTTATATATAAAACTAGCTTTTGCCCGCAGCTCCGCCCGCGTAGATGTCGGTTATCGCGTAAAAAAGTAGCCTATGTCCTTCTCCATATCCCAGGCTATATCTCTGCCAAATTTCATGACGATCGGTTCAGCGGTTTAGGCGTGAAAACGTAACATACAGACAGACAGACAGACGGACAGACAGACAGAGTTACTTTCACATTTATAATATTAAGTATGGAAGTATGGATTCTTCTGTGTGTGTGTATGTGAGTGAACTCCTCCTAAACGGCTGAACCAATTTTGATGAAGTTTTGTGTGTATATTTGAGTGGATCCCTGGATGGTTTAGATTTACAATTGGACCCGGTAGGGGGCGCTGCGATCGAGTTTCAGGTAACAGGACAATGTTTGTCCGGTATATTATACATATACCGGACAAACATTACATAGTAAAAAGAAAAGTTTGTGTGAGCGTTTAGTTCTTCTTAACTATAAAATCAATTTTGATGCGGTCTGCACCATCATTTAGAGAATTTATTCCGGAAGGTTTATGTGTATATACTAATAGGTATAGCACAGAAATCTTGATATTTTGGCATACCTATCGCCAAATTAACAAATTCGACCTGTACGAAGCAAGGGCGGTTTGCTTGTTTTAAGATAGGTAACAGTTTTGTGCATGTTTTTCCAAACCTAGTATTTTATTTTCGAGAATACTTAATTCTATGCAGATAAACAACGATTAAACTAAAGCAAAAACAAGAATCTTCCTGCACCAACATAAAAAGTTTATCATAGCCAGTCCTCTGTTTGCCAACTTTGTGACCTACGCAAGTACATTTAAGCTTCTCGTATTTAAGCTCTAAAGCTTATTAAGTTACCTTTAAGCTGTCGCCATTTTAGGGGGTCGGTCCTTCACTTTGACCGGAATTATGGTTGAGTTATGCATTAACTCGTTGATCTAGTAATCTGAGTATGGGCGTGGGGTCTTGGGTTTAATCCCCGAGTTGGGCAACGTTTTTAAGTTTTTTGTTATAAGAGCATGCCCCTGTTAAATAAAGCAAGAAAGAAAAAAAATGCGGCATAAGTAAGAAGAAATTTATAAAATTTGCTTTATAAATTTGCTCATATTTTCGTTTCATAGAATTAATCAATGCGCAGAATACTTACATTGAAGATTTTTAAATCGTTGATTTTTGTTACACATAAAGTTTAATGTTAGAATAGTCATATCATAGAATAACAAATCAAATATTTTTTTATCCTCATATTGTTTATTTATTATAAAACTTATTACCAAGAATAACATTTTATCCATTTAAAAATTTTCAACAGCTTTTTTTTTGCACTTTGCAGCATGCAAGCATGCATGCAGTATGCAGCGTGCAAGCAAGCATGCAGCATGCAAGCGAGCATGCAACATGCAGTGGGCATGGTTTCTGTTACGGCTTCGGCGCTGCGGGGCTCCGGCGGTCCCACGCGAGCTTATCGTTGCAGATGTTATTCACGCTCACCACCGCGGCTTCGGCTCAGCCGCGGCGGCGAGCGTTAAAACCACCTGCTCCTCAGCTCGCGGGCCGCCTCGCCCCTCCGCGCCTGCGCGGATTTAAATTACACTCTAGGGGTAGGGCAGACAAGACTACGTGGAGTTGGTTTTGCAGCGAGTCGTTTCTGTCACTAACTTATACCGAACAAACAATCTTCGTTAAAAATAATTCTACTGTTTGATAAGTTTGTTAAACAAAAAATTGTGATTAAAAATTCATTGAATTGTGTTTCTGTGAAATATATTTCATTCAAGTAAATAGTCTTTGAAACAATAATATTCGAACGAAAAATACAGGGACCAATTATGAAACATTTTCTGGGAAACGAAATTCAATGAAATGTATGTCTGCGAAATAAGGGGACACCAGCTAAAAGCATAGTTATTTTTTTTTTTTTTTCAAAAAACAAAAATTTATATTAATAAAAAAATATATATATCATTTAAAAGATAGTAGACAGGGTGACCAATTTGGAAGTACTACTCGTGCGCGAAAAGTTGGGACCTGCTAGGAATGCGACTCCCCGCCCGCTTCCCCTGCACTTCCCCGATGGCGCCCGTATTGTACCGTTTGCATCACTATTTTTTACTAGGGTTTTTAGTCTCGTACTGGCCTACGTCACGTAACGACGCGCTCTGGAATTATTTTAGTGTTCGTTTGTGTTATTACCGCGCTCAGGTCCCAACTTATCGCGCACGGGTAGTATACAACTTTAAATTTTGATTATTATTATTACGTACGAAAATTACAGGATATTTCTCTATAATTATTTTACTCAGGCTTGGCAATTTTATACGAAAATTAAGATCAGCGTAATCTCCTCCGTTTTTATACTCAAAAATGCGATCGCTTTTCATTGGGTTTTTCATTAAAATTTCGCATACTTTGTTAGTTATCCCCCTAACAAAGTCACAAATATTCTGCTTTTTGTAATCAAGATTGACCACGACACGTCCCTTTGGATAACCCTATACAAAAAGTTAGGACATGTCGCGAAATCCTCATTGATTAAAATGGTATTCGTTACTTTTAATGATTTGTTAGAAAAACTGGTTCGTTTTTAAATTCGTTTAAGAACTTCAGGATAAAATTACTGAAAATATTGCGGTGGTCATGGTCTTATAGACTGTGCATAACGAATATGCCGCATTTTAACTTAATAATAAACACCAAACAACTGCAAAATTTGGCTTTAAATCAGAATGGGGGTTAAAAAAAGTTGTATACATCTTAATTGGCCATCCTGTAGTTCAAGGAAAACAAGCGTGTTTTAGAGTGTAGCCAGTGCGTCATGGCACAAGGCAATGGCGGCAAATCAGTTTTGTACCATAATCTTACATTCCTACTCATATCAAGAAACTAATTTGTTTGTTTGTGTTTTTTTTTTGTTTGTGTATGTGAGATTAAATGTTTGTAAACGCACCCACAATACAGGAGAAATTCCTAGTGTGGGGCAACGTTTTTTAAAGAAATTTTTTTTTACATTATAATACAAAAGTATGAAATCGTTTTTTTTTTCAGTCTATATTTTATGTTACCAGCTGAAGATTTTTAAAATTTGCCGCCAACTCCTTGTACTACGAAACCAAAATCGCTGGCCAAACTCTGTTATTATGGTATTGCAGATGTATTTATGCAGCGATAGCTGTTTTCTGCAAAATAGGCCTAAGAAACATAAAAAAATCCCTTTAAAACTACTATTTACATTCTAAAGACTCCGACAAAACATTTAAAATATTTTCACCGTTACGATTATAGCCACAGATTTAGACCATAAACAGTAGATAAAGCTAAGTTAGGCTAGACTTGAGATAAGTCTAACCTGGTTACAGTCTGTCGTAACCGCCAACGCTTGAACGTCGTCCTTTAGGAATAAGGTCACACCTCATTTAGTCCTAGGATCTATTTGCTTTCGTGATTAGAGGTTATCAAAGGGACTATTAGACAAATATACTGAGTGCCTAACTTAGTTCAGTTCATTAATGTACTTAAGTACGTAGATATACCTATGTATAAATTGCTCTTGTAGTTGTTTATTTCTTCCTAGTGCTGTTTGTTTTATTAAAACTTGATAACTGTACCAGCTAACACAAATATCTTATTATAATAAAATTATGTACCTTTATAAAAAGTATGTCATAAAGTGTGGTTGTACGTTGTTTCATAGCTAATTGTTTCATAGAATAATCAATACGCAGAATACTTACTTTGAAGATTTTTAAATAATTGATTTTTGTTTCACATAAAATTTAATGTTAGAATAGTCATATCATAGAATAACAAATCAAATATTCTTTATCCTTATATTGTTTATTTAATATAAAACTTATTACCAAGAATAACATTTTATCCATTATCAATTTTTGAAAATGCAAGCACGCAAGCAAGCATGCAGCATGCAACGTGCAAGCAAGCATGCAGCATGCATGCAAGCATGGAGCGTGTAAGCGAGCATGCAACATGCAGCAGGCATGGTTTCTGTCACGGCTCCGGCGCTTCGGGGCTCCTATGCGAGCTTATCGTCGCAGATGGTATTCACGCTCACGCCGCGGCGGCGGGCGTTAAAACCAGCTGCTCCTCAGCTCGCAGGCCGCCTGGCCCCTCCGCGCCTACGCGGATTTAAATTACACTCTAGGGGTAGGGCAGACAAGACTACGTGGAGTCGGTTTTGCAGCAATTCGTTTCTGTCACTAACTTATACCGATAAACAATATTCGTAAAAAAATAATTCTACTGTTTGATAAGTTTGTTAAACAAAAAAATGTGATCAAAAATTCATTGAATTGTGTTTCTGTGAAATATGTTTCACTCAAGTCTTTGAAACAATAATATTCGAACTAAAAATACAAGGACCAAATATTATTTGAAACATTTTCTGGGAAACGAAATTCTATGAAATTTCTGTCTGCGAAATAAGGGGACACCCATAAAGTGTACATATACTTGGTGACATATTTTTAAAAGGTAGGTACATATTTTTTTTTCAATTTTATTAAAAAATAATAAAATTGTGTCTGTTTGTTATATCTAAATAACAACTCTTCACTAAATGCATATGAAAATTTATGTATACGGTACTTATAACAAAAAAAACTATTAAAAAATGTTTGTCCGTCTGTCTGTCTGTTTGTTTATTCCGGCTTATCTCCGAAACAGCTGGACCGATTTTGACGGGACTTTCACTGGCAGATCGCTGATGTTATAAGAAGTAACTTAAGCTACGCAGGCGAAGCCGCGGGCAGCAGCTAATTGAGTATAAAAAAGTTCGTCCACATCGCTGTCAATTGTTACCATTAGTAGAATAAACTATATTGTGGCTGGTGTCACAAGCAAAGGTGTGGTGGCACTGCTAGTGTAGGTAATAATTAAGCATTATATAGTATTTTTTTAGCCTATTCTATCCCACTGCTGGGCGAAGGCTACGTCCTTCCAGGAACAGTTTTTCCGCGCCACCTCTAGCCAGCCTTTGCGGTACGCGTCCAGGTTGTATCGTCACCTCTTTTTGGAAAATTATTAAAAAAAATGGATATAATTTTTGTTTGTTTTCCCCCACCTGACGAAAACAGTTAACACTAAGGGGTCATTCAAGCGTATTACGTAAGCACCAAAGGGGGGGTCTTTGCTTTGACTATTTTTGATGACATTTGGGACGGGGTGGGTCTGGATTACGTCAGTAATATTTAGTTACTCACTTTTTCAGATTGTTTTGCAAAATTTAGTTGATTCTGATTAGAACAAAGATGACAACCCCATAATTATGTTCAGGGATTCCCTCTCACACGGTGTTTTCCGAGAACCGAAGAACCGAAGTAGGGAAATTACTTAAATAGGCATTCAATTGCTACTACCTATATATTTCTTAGCTCATGAATAACAATAAAGAAACCTGAACAGATTTACGTAAAAAACAATATTTACGTAAGCATAGGTATGAGCTTTGCTTACTTTTGCTGACATGTTGGAGGTGAGGGTTCAAAATTACTAAAATTCTGTTTACGTAATACTTGAATAGCCCCTTACATTAACAAGAGAATAGCTTTATCTCAAAGGTTGTCAATACATGTGACATCCTCAAGAAAAGTTGGAAAGTTCATGTACCTGTCATCTTTGCGGAAAATATATTATAATGTTGCCAGTTCTCACAAGGAGCTCTTCTACTGCGCTAAGTACCTAGCTAAGTGTAATAAGTAAGTCACCCGATATAAGTATGAAACACTTTTTTCTTTTCAAATGAACTATTTGTACGAGTAAGGCCGAGTCATTACGTTCTAGTCAACATATTCAACGCGGACGGTCCATAAGCATATGAATTTATAATAAATTGGGTACTAAACCTTCCACTCGGGGCTTAAGCCACTGAATTTATTCAGAAATACTACCCTCGGGCAAAAGGACCACTAGAATTAAAGTGTTTGGAAGTGGCTTCAGTTCCCTTATCAACACAAAGAGAGTGATCGTTTCAACAAGTGAAATAAGGAAGACGCCGCTTTCCCGGACTACCTAAAGAAAGCATTAATAAAACCGATTCACAAAAAAAAACTCAAAAACGGATCCAAGCAATTATCGTCCAATAGCTCTTTTACCAACCGCCTCCAAAATTTTTGAGAAAGCAATGTGTAATCGTGTTTACTCCTTCTGCGAAAAATACAAAATATTTAACGAATGTCAAAACGGCTTTCGCAGAAACCGATCGACTATACTAGCAATTTATAAATTCATACAGGAAGCTTTAAATATAATAAATGACAAAAAATATGCCGTAGGTTTACTATTAGATATGACAAAAGCTTACGATAAAGTGCAATATGATATTCTATTAAATAAATTACAAGGCATAGGGATCCGCGGAAAGACCCACGAATGGTTTAAATCCTATTTATCGAATAGAGAACACCAAGTCGAGATAGAATTTTATAATGAAAATACCAAAGAAATACAAAATATTCGGTCAGATAGCAAAACAATTAACGCCTCTATTCCCCAAGGAAGTGTTACTGGATGCCTCCTATTTATTATTTATGTTAATGACCTTCCAAAAACCATAGAAGGGCCATGCGTATTGTTTGCTGACGATATTTCGCTTTTAACTTCATGCCAGAACAATGTTGGGTTGAGCGAGGACCTAACCACTACATTAAATAAGACAACAACTTGGATGAATGACCATAACCTGGAAATCAATTTCTCTAAATCTAAAATAATGTCCTTCCACCCCCGACAAAAAGCCCCACTAGACATAAACTTTACCTACAAAGGTACAAAAATAGAAGTCATTCATGAATTTACTCTGCTTGGCCTATCTATAGATACTAACATTAATTGGAAGTCACACATCCAAAAGATAAAATCGAAATTGTTCAAATTTGCATACGCCCTTCGTGAAGTCAAAAAGACCACTGACTTTAGAACTGCGCTTGTTAGCTATTATGCCTACGCATATGCGTGGCTTAGTTACGGCGTGATATTGTGGGGAAACAGCACAGATGCACCGATACTTTTTACATTGCAAAAAAGACTTATAAGAATCCTTGTAAATATAGAAGACACCGACAGCTGCAAACCTCACTTCCAAGAACATAAGATACTAACCCTAACCTGCCTATACATTCTAGAAATATGCAAATTCGTTCGTAATTACCAACACTTTTACACGACAAGAGAAAATATACAGTCAAGATATACACTGCGCCATAAAAATAGGTTAAACTTACCAGGCTCTAAGCTGAAAATGCACTCAACAAGTACACTAGTCATGTCAATTAAAATTTATAATAAACTAGCTGTTGCCCGCGGCTTCGCCCGCGTGGATGTCAATACTTCCTAGTTGAATCGGATTTTGTCTGGAATTTCGTGGGTTTTAATTATTTTGGTTGTAACCCCATTAAATTATTTTTCTAAAATAAAAGTAAGCTTAGTTGCTCCTTATACCATCAGCTATCTGCCAGTGTAAGTCCCGTCAAAATCGGCCCAGCAGTTTCGGAGATTAGCAGGAACAAATAGGCAGACGGACAAACCCAAAAAAAATCTAAAAATTGTTTTTTTGGTATCAGAATCGTATAATTATACTCATATCACACACGTAGTAAATTCCTCCCCTTTAAGATTTACTACCTTTTTTACCCCGTTAAGGGTAGATTTAAAAAAAACCCTGATTCACGTTATTTTTTATTTTTTGCTCTCAAGTGTGAATACCGAGTTTCGAGTTAATCGGACCGCGTGTTGAAATTCATATATACAAACTGACACCCCAAACCCCTTTGAGGGGTAGTTTGAAAACGAATAATGACAGTACGAAACGAAAAGAACGAAACACACGAAAGTATTTGTGCCATGTTTATAGTTAATTAACCAAATGAATAAGATTTTTCATATAAACTATATTCTCTGTCTTCACCACCCCCCGGGGTGGAATTAAAAAAAAAAAAATGATGGTTTCCATAACACGACCCAAAAAATAATTTATACCAATTTTCAAGTTAATCAGACCACGGCAGTAAAATCCTCTTCTGTAAAATTGACTACCCCTTTTCACCCCGTTGGGGGTAGAGTTTTGAAAAACCCTGATACGTGTTATTCTTTATTTTTGGTCGCAAGTATTTCTACTGAGTTTCAAGTTAATCGAACCGCGCGTTAAAATTCCTACATACAAACTTTGACACCCCGCAATCCCCCTTTGAGGGGTAGTTTTGAAAAATTAATTATGCAAAATGTTATTACTTACTTAAGCAAGTATTTTTGCCAAGTTTCAAGTTAATCAACCAAATTATTAAGATTTTTCATACAAACTTTCATGCCCTATTTTATCCCCTTAGGGGTGGAATTTCCAAAAATCCTTTCTTAGTGCACCCCTAACGTACCCCTCCCTAACGTACTACCGGGATTGAAAGTACCCCATGACCGGGATTAAAAATACTTTTGAGTAATTAAAAAACTTAAAAATAAAAAAAAATTGAGTTATTCAAGGCACGCAGTAAAATGCTCCCTAAAAACTTAATTACCCCTCATTCCCCTGTTTGGGATCAATTCTCGAAACCTCATATACCTACTCGTAATCCTTTTTTTTTTTTTCTTTCAAAAGAATGAGCACCTTAAGATGGGATATGTTTTGAAAAACGAATTATGACAAACTTTGTGTTTTATGTATTAAGAACGTATTTGTGTTGAGGTTCAATTTCATGAACTAAAAAAAATTATTTTTCCTACAATCTAAATCTTCCCCATTTCACCCCTTTAAAGCCCTTCTTAGAGTCTACAATGTATGGAATGGAAATTTATTCTGAAATAGATCAGTCCGTTACGGTTTTTTTTTTCATACAATCTTTGACATCCCCCAATCCCCCCTTGTGCCAAGTTTAATGTTTATTAATTACTCAAGGAATAAGATTTTTCAAACAAATAAAATCACCCCTTTTTACCACTTTACGGGTTGAATTTTCAAAAATCCGTTCTTAGCGGATGCCTACGTTACAATAAATATCTGTTTGCCAAATTTCAGCGAAATCCGTTCAGTAGTTTGAGCTATACGTATGTGTTGATAGTCATCAGTTTTTCCATACAAACTTTGACACCCCCTTTATGGGGTAGTTTAAAAAAAAGACTGAAATAATCAAACTTTATTATTTAATAAGATACGCATTCGTGCCAAGTTTCAAGTTTATAAACTCAAGGAATAAGATTTTTCAAACAAACGAAATCCCCCCTTTTTACCCCCTTAAAGGTTGAATTTTCAAAAATCCTTACTTAGCTGCCGTGTACTCTACATATCCTAATCTAATCTAACCTAATCTATCCTAATCTATATCGATTCTCCCGGAGAAGGGGATAGGGGGGTTCTCCGGGGGAGGGGCCCGTGGCTAAATAACAACAGCCGCACACGTCAATCGATCAGGTTAAGCTACACTTAATTGCCGCGGTTGGTCTGTGGATGGATGACCATCTTTGCATACAGAGACCCGTCCGTGCCTCAGAAAGCACGTTAAGCTGTTGATCCCGGCTTTCATACATGGATCTTTGACAGTCGTTACGGGAAGTCAGAAGCCCGAAAGTCTGACAACCATTCTTACCAAGGGGTATCGTATTACCCAGTAACTGCGTTGTGGAGGTCAGATAGGCAGTCGCTCCATGTAAAATATTGCAAAGTTAGAAACTTAGAAAATACAAAATCATCCTTTTCAGACCCTTGTGGGTTGAAATTAAAAAAACTTTTTAACAAAAAAACAAAAGACTTCCAAAAAAAAATAGAAAATAACTTTCATTTCAGAAGTCGGTGACCTTGGCTCTGCATTTTTGTTTTTTGCCACCGACTTCCGAAATTAAAGTTATTTTTCACTTTTTAGTGTTTCTTTTTTTGGAAGTCGGTTGTTTTTTTGGTTAAAAGTTTTTATTTTTCACTTTTTAATTATGGTACGTACCCCACAACAATTCGATTACCACTACTTGCTACACAGCACAAACAACAGTGACACAAGATATAAGAAGTGGATGAAATACGTATTATCGAAGCTAACTCAAAAACTACCCAAGCATAGTTAATAAAAATCGGTTAATAATCATTTATAGCCCGAGTGCATCTCATGACAATTCCAATAAGCCCAAACACGGCTAGGATACATTTAATTACGGAGTTCCGGTGCATACCTTCCGGCTTCATCTTCAGATAAGTTCGATGGTACCATTTTCATCAGAACTATTTATTTAAATTTGCTTCATAGTCTCTTAACTATCTTAATCGAAATATCTTATCGCCACCCGTGAAATACTTATCATTGAGGAACATTTGAGGCCATTTGTGGTCTTCTTCATCAGTTCCACTTCATCAAATGATACTTACTGAATGCAAATGCTTGAGTTTTTGATGAAAATATAAAAATCGCTATTGTTTGCCTATAAAATTTGAGGAGTTCCCCCAATTCCTCATAGATCCCATCATCAGAATTGGATTTTTGGACCATGTTGGAAGTATATCCTTTCAAATAAAAAAGAATTTGCCAAATCAGTTCACAAACGACGGAGTTCTGAGGTAACAAACATTAAAATAAAATACAACCGAATTGAGAACCTCCTCCTTTTTGGAAAGTCGAAAAAAAAACAACGATTGACGGTGGTTGTGTTAGTTTCTAAACATAAGCCGAAATTTTAGTGATTTTAACTTAAAAAATAAATAATTTTAATTAATAACAAAATTTCATCCCCCTAAGGGTTGGAAATCCAACAACACGTGTTAGCTTCCAACCATAAGCCTAGATAGTAAATTTTGTGATTTTTATTCGAAAATTAAGGAACTTAACTTCATCCCCCTTTTTAACCCTTCAGGGGTGGAATTATCAAAAACGCTGAGACACGTATAAATTAATTTTCAATCATCAGCCTGAATACAAAATTTGAAGATCCTAACTTCAAAACTGACGGACTTTCATACAAACTTCCATCCCCTATTTTATCCCCTTAGGGGTTGAATTTCCAAAAATCCTTTCTTAGTGCACCCCTAGACCTCATAAGGAACCCACGAGCCAAATTTGGAATCTCTAGACCCAGCGGTTTGGGCTGTGCGTTGATATGTCAGTCAGTCAGTCAGTCAGTTTCTTCTTTTATATATTTAGATTACCAGAAAAAATTAAAGAAGAACAAAAACTTTATACATTTATAAATAAATTAAAACAATTTCTGTTATCTAAATGCTATTATAATATCAATGAATACTTAAATGACAAATTTTAAATAACATGTTATATGTTAATAATCACAACACCTATTCAATATTATTATTATAACAACTAAGTAGTCAAATAAAAGCCCCTCTTCCTCTCTCCTACTTTTGCCGTGCCCGACAGGGTCCACAATGATCATATCTTTGTAAAACCTACCACCTAAGTTCACATGTGGAAGCAATAAATATATTGAGTATTGAGTATTGAGTAAGGGGTTCAGATGCTATAGTGCAGTTTAATTAAGAATTTGTCTGTATTTAAAACTAATTTTTAACTTTAGTGTGCGACGCAACGGCTGTCGATACTTTTGCACCATCCAATCCTCCTGGCTCGGCACGCTGTGCTGGCGCTGCTTCTTTGGCTGCGGAAAACCTCAAGTGGCGTGCCGTAAGTATAATAACCTTATGGCTAATTATATATCGAGCCGTTTGGGGTTAAAACCCTCGGGTTGCAACCCCAAATGGCTGGCAACTGACCACGACGACGCCAACTGGCGACTGCTGGCAACTGGGACTGTGGGCCCCAGACGTGGGCCGTGGCGTTCGAGTGCTCATGGTTTTGTTCAACAAAATCTTCGTTAAACCGCTAGTTGACATTTCCCGTAACTCAAGGGCTTTTATCTTGGCCAGAGGCTAAGCATTGCCATACGACATGGCAATGCCGCTAGTCTCTTGGGTACACACGGCTGCAAAGGTATCAAGCTATTCATTTCCAGTATAAGCTGACCTCTCATTGTACTGAAATCCATTCATTGTGAAAACAGCTTATACTGGAAATTATAGCTTGATTCGTAGCCGTGTGTTCATTACCAGTCGTCTTTGCGGTGAAATTTTTCATCACTCTATTTTAGTTTGTTGAGTTGAGTTATAATATTTAAATTTGAATAGTTTTTTAGTTAATTTATTATAGTAGTTTATCCAGTGTATATATTTTTATCCTCTTTATTAAATAAAACGAGTCACACGTAAAACACTCATAAAAACGAAAACTTCAAATCAAAAGAGGTGTTCTGTTTCTCAAAAGATTTCTGAAACGATGACAAAATCTATCTCTTAGATGTTGTAAGCAATGCAATACTGAATCATCTGCCAGGGTACATTAACAATCTCATTTCTTAAAACCTACAATTTATGCTAGCCAATTCTAATTTACACGAAAGCCCCTTCTAGCAGCCCTATTTCCACTATCCACGAACAACGCATCATTAACGAGAAAACAATGGGTCGTGTCGACACCACTGACCGCCACTTACAAGCTAAAAAACTTACCACTTTGTTTCTAACATGGCTTCTAATAGCTCCATATTGTGGTAGAACGTAATGTACGAGTATGTTAGTAGTATAAAGTTTGAGGTTTTAAAGTTTTTTTTTTTCTGATGGTTGTACTTGTTAACAGTGACTACTTTAATGGCTATTTAATGATAATTATTTATAACTACCTCGTTGGTCGCATACGCTACTGCCGAGCATGAGGTCCTGGGTTCGATTAGGCAAAGTGATATTGGGTTTTTAGGGTTCCGTAGTCAACAAGGAACCCTAATAGTTTCGCCATGTCCGTCTATCTGTCTGTCTAGAAAACTGTAATTTGGTATGGATATACATATTAATCACGCCGACAAAGTGATAAAATAAAATCTTGAAATATAATTTTTTTTTTGTTTTCCTCCCCTGCATCTAAAGTGGGGATGATTTTCTCGTCTATCCCATGGTGTGGGGTATCATTGGATAGGCTGTTCAAAAATATTGCGGATTTATGAAAACCATTTTTCGATTCAGAGATCCGTTTGCGTACAGTGCGACATAAAATAGTAGAAATTAAATAAAATGGAACTAAAAAAAATCCATACTAAATTGTTGCCATGTTTTGCCAATTTTTAGATATAATAGTTTGATTGTAGTTGTGTATTTGAATCTTTGGTTACTAACATAATTCTTAAGTATACTAACAAAAATATGGATCACTGTGTCTGAATTAAATAAATAAATAAATTAAGCATTTTACGTCAAAAATGTGACAGTTACGTAGAAAGTGGCGCCCTCATTTAATTTCTACTATTTTATGCCGCACTGTAGCTTTAAAGTGCTGTAAAGTCAATTAGGAATTTCTCAATAGCGGCTCGGAGTCTGGATTTGTGCCCGGTTGATGGCAGTAGCCCAGGTAGGTACCTACCTACCTGGCTGGGTAGGCCTTATAACATTTATTATCATTACTAGCTTTAACCGCGGCTCCGCCCACGTGGATGTCGGTAATCGCATAAAAAAGAAGCCTGTGTCTTTCTCCATATCCCAGGCTATATCTCTGCCAAATTTCATGACGATCGGTTCAGCGGTTTAAGTGTGAAAATGTAACTGTTCAACCGTGAACAAGCAACAACAGCATCGCACCGTCAGCGCTAAGAAGTGACCTACTGAGATCTTCTTAGCGCTGACGGTGCGATGCTGTTGTTGCTTGTTCACGGTTGAACATTCTGGCGCCTTTCAGGACCTGGACTCCAGTTGGTATAGCTCGATAGTTTTGTGTTGGTGTGGTAAACTGTATATCGGTTCCGTTGTGATAGGTGGTTGGCCTGTTGTTTGTTGGGTAGATGTTCCATTGATAGCGAGCAGGTTTGGTTCTCTTGCTGGTTGCTTAGCTGGCTCGGTACCTGTTCTTGTGGTCTTGTGCTGCATTGTGGCTCCAATCCATCTCAGTATTGCTGGACCGTAGCACACTAAAAATATAAAGATTAAAAACATGATTACACAAGATAGACAGAAAGAGTTAGTTTTACATTTATAATATTAGTATGGAAGTATGGATATAGTATATACTCGTACATTAAATAATAAATTAATACTCAGTTTTTTTTTTTTTTTTTGTAAATTCGCGGTTTTACACTTTTATGTTTTTATTATACAACCTGATTTAGGAATAAATCTGGTTATCCGTTCTACCGCTAGGCCGTTGACGTTCAAAAGTGCATCTTCGTGCCTATTTGAAATAAATTATTTGACTTTGACTTTGACTTTGGCCGTTTTGCAAATTAAGGTATCGATATACAGACTCATCCAAAGCGATGTTATAAGTTACAATGTCTGCACAGATTACATGCCACAGGGACTTAAACATACCGGCAAAATGTAGTGTACCTATATGGGTACACCTCTGCCTTTCCCTTCGTGGAAACAAGGCGTGATGTTATGTTATGTGTTCTTTGTAATATAATTAACCTATCTACCTGCTGATCGTGTATTTCGATACCTCCTACGCAAAAAGTCGTAACATGTTTTTTAGTAAAACGAGATTTTAGAACTATAATGTAATATTATATAAATACTACACATTCTTGAAAACTATATTTTCACTAAAACCGAGTTTCTAACCCGCTAATAGTCTTATCATGCGGCTGATGAACACAAAGATGACGTTAAAAATCTCTCTCCTGAAAAATCACAAATTTAAACGTACGACCTTATGCGCGGGAGGTGTCGATTTGATCAAGCTTGTATAAACTTGTGCCAGGCATGTTTTCTGTTCTGGAAATGTGTCTAGAAACTAATCATCTGCCTAGCCTTTTCCGAGAAATTTGTCTGGAAACTAGTAAGTTACTTTCACCTCACTAGTCCTAACATAAACATCATGCCTGGTTTTTCACAACAGGTTAGGCAGAGGAGTACTTACCGTACGTACATCCAGATTTCACCAGTTATGCTTAAGTTCCACGTAATAGGGGGCGAGCCTATTGCCTTCAACCGGGGACAAAAGTAGACTCTCTGCTGCTTCCTGCTGGAGAAAATCCTGATGGAAAAACCTAACAATGTTTTTCCCAACCTTCAAACTCAAAGCATTTATTTCAAATAAACCCATTACAGGCACTTTTGAATTGTCAAGGGGTCGGTCATTCAGAAAGATGAAGCTAGTTGCCCATTCCAAAGCGTAGTAGGTGTAGGTTCCTATGGAGAACGGGCAAGAAACTCCACGGACACTCTTTTAAAACAAAATATTATTACATAATATACATAGGTTACATCCCCTTGGAATTGAGCCCAGGACCTCATGTTCAGGAGCACTTGTCCTTTAATTTATAAACGCAGAGTAAAGTAACAACCAGCACCCTAATGGCATCACACACTACCAATCGCGATATGAATGATTTTGAAGCATGTTACTCATCCATTGCTTCAGAAATATGTTCGAAAAAGGACATGTCTGAAAATGGTTTTTTATTATTCAATAATTCTAACCAGGTTAAGTTAAATAAATATTTCGATAGACATCCCGAAAAGTAGTAGTTCTAACTATAACATACATTTTTAAAGACCTTCAATTTTTGAAAAATCGTTTTTTTTTTTAGTGTGAATTTCCACCTAAAACGAACAAACCTTTCTAATTATCTATGATAATAACGTAAACACAACGTTAAAAAATTGTAAACCAGTCAAAATTGACATATGGTACTGTCATTACTGTCAATCAATATTGGATATATGAGTAAACAAAACGATAATAAAATCAGATTATATATCTATATGCCTTATATAATAAGAAATAGGATGAAATGGGATCACAGAGTACTTTTTTACAGATGAATAGAATCATCTGTCAATTAAGACATTGTCAAAGCGTGTGGGACGTTTTATTTGGGTTGCTGATTAATTTGACAGGACTAAACTAAAATTTACCTTCTGTCCTTTTCTTAATGAAATAGAAAGAAAAAGATGCACTGAACTTAAATTTAGTTTAGTTTGTAAACAAGGGAATCGGCACCAATGTTATTGTTTCAAGTCCAAATAAGGAAGGCGGTATTCAAATTAAATCAAAACAAATAAACCGGATGGTACTCGTATAATATTTTCGTATAAAATACAATTATGATGCGCGTCATTTGAGCCCATTCTGTCGGTGTCTTAATGTTGCTGTGATAAATGGCAGCCCAAATGAACGGGGATTAAGAGGTGGCCTAACGGCTGGTTGGAGGAGAGGAAAATGAAACGACTTTTTGTCGAGTTACTAGTGAGTAGGACGGTTGTCTTAAATAAATCGGTGCCGTAGACCTTTCCTCAATGTGTTAGAGGATTTTTAGCTAGGAAAGCTCTTTCCTGCGTTGTATTTTAATTTCTCGCAAGATACACACAGTCTTAAAACAAGAAAAAAATAACAAAAAAAATAACAAAAATGTCTTATTTTAGTTTGTTAATAGTTTTAGTTAGTTTAGGTTAGGGTTTATTATTATTTTAATATTTTGTTAGTTAATTTAAATATGCTTGAACACTAAAGAATAATGTGTGAGAAAAAAAACTAAATTATATTGATGATGATGAAATTTTGCTACCGAAAAAGTAACCATTTTGAATTCTGTATTGTAAACAAATAGAAAAAAAAAAAAGATTCTTACTGGATTCTTACTCATAATGGGTAGGTACTTACTAGTAAATGATTTCGACTTCCCCTAGTATTTTACGAAGGCTTTTAAAATTGTGTGCCGTTAAGCGCGTAATACATTCAAGTATTTTTGTTCCGGAGAAAAGGACACACGCTAACTTCGAATAAAAAAGTATCGTGAACCGAATGGTGACAATTTTGTGAATATTTTGTGTGCATTCTCCTGAATACACACAAAACATTCAAAAATTGTGTGAACCCACCTCCTCCACTGGAGGAGATGGTTTTGAGAAACGGCAAACCTAACCTAACCCTACCTTCACGTGATCACGTTATGCTTCTCTACTAAAAGCAAGAAAAAGAAAAAAAAAATTAAGACAATGGCTTTTTGAGGTTCAATCTTAATTTGCGAGTCAGATAAGATAAAGATATTTTATTTTGCAAATAAGGCTGCAATACATGGTGATAAAGGGAATAGGTCACATTTCAGCCATATTTTACCAGTAGGCATGCAAAAGTTACAAAATTATAAACCAATCTACTAAACTAATCTTTTAAACTTGTACAAACAGAACAAAACAACACAAAACTAAAAAAATATTGATTAAACTTGAAAGTTTTTTATTTATTTTTTCACTCAAGAATTCTGTTGCACTTTATGCATGCTTGCTTTGACTTTCAAAAAGATGCGAAGCCTTTTTTAGGTTTCCGTAGTTTATAGGAAAGGAAGGAAGGAACAAGGAACCCTTATAGTTTCGCCATGTCCGTCTGTCTGTCTGTCCGCGGCTTAGCTCAGAGACTCTTAGTACTAGAAAGCTGTAATTTGACATGGATATACATACTAATCACGCCGACTAAGTGGATTAATAAAATTTTGATTTTTTTCTTGTACCTACCTCCCATACACGTAAAGTGGGGATGGTATTTTTTTCTCGTCTATCCCATGGTGTGGGGTATTGTTGGATAAGCCGTTCAAAAATATTGCGGGTTTGTGAAAGCCATTTTTCAATTCAGAAATCCGTTTACGTAATATTTAATATAAAAATTAGCACTTTAAAGAATTTTTGTTAGAGTCAAGTGTCCCTCCCTGCCAGCAAAATGGTTGTTCTTGGATATGTGAAAAAAATCACAGTAATAGTATATAATAACAAAGCTAAACGAAAAACTATCACAGCTAAGTAGGCTTCACAGGTTAACGAGTAATAGTCGACCAACTTACATTTGCAGTTGGAATGCATGGGAGAACATGTTTTTCAACTACAATGTTAAGCTTGTTCTTGGGATAAATTTGTCCAAACTACGGAACCCTTCATTGTGCGTGATTTGACAGGCACTTGGCCGGTTTTTTAAATAACGAAAGTAAAACAGCGAATTATGCTACCACTGTTATAACTAAAGTTCATTTGCTGGAAAATAGCTTGTAATAAACATACAACACTTACTACTTGAAATTTTACTCCTTCCTGAAAGAAAACAACTGTGAACAAGCTCCAAGTAACTTAGCACCCTTTAATTTACCGACGTAACCCGATCACAGCTCCACACTCATATTCTATTACTCACAACTCCATAATAATTAAGCTTAATTAAGACAAAATCCTTAGATACTACGGTATTATTATTAATTTTCATAGTCACTACACACTTGGGAGGCTAGATAGTGAGTTTAACACTTACGAGAAATGTTATATAAGAGAATTAGTTGGTCCCTTGATTCGCCATGCTCGTAAAGGGTGGGTGGGTACACGATGGCTCATGTTGGACGTGGTAAAAATAATTATTTTCTTTGTTTTTCTTATTAGGAAAAGTATTTAGGTGTAAATAGTTAACTCAAATTGACGATAGAATCAATGTAAATCATTATTATTATCAGATAAATGTGTCTCGACCTACCTAATAATGATGCACAACGTTTTGCCGTGTTTTGACTAAAGTAATTACATACGACTGATAAGGTATGATAATTTATGACTTAAATATAGGAATTCACAGATAGACAGACGTGGTAAAACAGGTGGAGCACCCTGAAGGAATGGTTGCTGAGAAACGGTAGAAGGAGCGTTGGCAGACTAATGGCCAGTTGGGTGGACGACCTATACTGAAGATCGCGAGGAAGACCTGGATGAGATTCGCACGGACCAGAGAAGCATGGCACAAAAGGAAAGAAGCCTATAGCCTGGAGCAGTGGGTAGAACAAGCTTGCCAATGATGATGCTATTTGTTGAAAGGCCTACACTGACCTCCCATACCTAATAACACTGTTATTTGAAAATATTGTAACAGCCAATTATTTTCAAAAGAGTAACCGTGGTGTCTTGCCGGCTCTTCTCCATAGGAAACGACTAATTGGAACCATGCACCTATCTTCTGATGTTTCATAAGTGCCCATATAGGTTTATGTAAAATAAAATATTTTGAATTTGATTGTGATTTTGACGATAATGATTTAAGGACAATGCTGAAGCTGGCAGTATTAACACAACGTTAATATTTTCTCATAGTATGTCTTAGTGGTTTCAGTATACCTATTCGTGTATTTATGTATAATTTTTGTGTCTATATTTATATATAATTAGGTATATATATTATATTTATATGTTGTAATAGGTAGTGTGTATCTTAATATTTAAATAAATATTTATTCCTACATTTTTTAAATAGCATCTAATACTAATTGTCTCTGCATCACTCCAAGGTTGACTGGTATCAAATGCCTATGGCATTAAGTCCACCTCTGTGCATTTCTGTGCTTAAAGTATTAAATAAATGAATAAATAGTGGTCCAACATAAACCGTCGTGTACACGACACATTCAAATAAATCTCGACATTCAAGAAAATTATTTGGTCCTTTGATCCGAAACATTCAAAAATATCGTTCTGTTAATTGTTAGTGCTGTAATTACTATTATGCTAAATCGACTAATCGTTTATTCGGTGCTTATTTGAATTTGGGTGGTAACGAGAAATTAATAATCGTGCAATGACCATTGTTACTGCTTTATAATATAAAACAAGCTATTCTTCTAGGTGTTCTGGAAAATATGGATTTGGCACTCATCTGGGAATAATTCTGAAGATTAATTTTAATGAGTTGATAGGGTGTACGTGTATTTTAAGATTATTCTGTAGATTAAGTTGCATAATGAGGGGTTTGTGATATCCTTTGTAGTCTTTCTTAAAACTAAATAAAAGAAAATTTAAAACATACTTATACTTAATGTGAAAACTATGTGGGTCATGGACTGGACCAGTCCACTCAATCTGTGTGGTTCTTTCCTCAAAAGACCATTTCAGACACCAGTCTACACGGTCTTCACATGATTTGACCAAGATTATGTCTGGGTTACAAACTATGGAAAGTTGCAGATCTATATTCATTAAGCACAGAATTTTAACACTTCCGTCACTTTACATATTGGAAATAGCTATTTCTGTAAAAACTAATCCTCAATAGTTTCCTCTATTGTCAAGTAATTCTGATAGAAATAGACGTGAGAAGTATCGACTTTGGGTGCAGTCACACCCGGCTAAAACAGAACTTTTAAGAAAAAGTATAGTTTATTTTTTATTTTTATCTAGGGCATCTCAGAATGAACCACGAGGGGTTGAGACTCTTTAACCGGACTTTCCTGTGGTTGCCTTAAGCTCCTAAAAACTTAATGCCTCCAGCCAGGGCGTAAAAACTTATAAACTAAACGACTGCACGCTAAGGTCACCCCCTGTGGGGTACGAATCTCGGCTTAGGGCAGCGTCGGAGGGAGGGTGGCAAGGGACCGTCAGTGGCTGGATAAAATTAGAGTTATAATTATTATCCGGGGGATTTAAAGCTACAGGCTCAGCTATAGCGCGTGCTGGCGCTTCACTTACAAGCAAGGGTCGGGGAGGACTATTTAGTCGGGGATTCCGCGCGGAATGACGATCATGTAGTATTCTCTTGCGAACTGTACGAGTACTGGTTTCCCTATGACTCTCCTGGAGGAGAGTGACGGGGTCGTCTGGGTCGGTCAGTGCATGCCTTGGACGGCGGATCCTACTGATTTGAGAGGGGACATAATTTGCGGCCTTCACAACTAGAGCGTTGCGGTGAGTGGCTGCTGTATCAAAGAAGCGCTTTGAAATACGCTTCATGAATTGGGCTATCGTGGGGATTTTGAGTTCTACGTGGAGGTTTGTGTTCCGGACGAACCAGGGGGCTCCCGTGATTTTACGGAGAAATCGATTCTGTAAAAATGTAGTATGCATGGCCCCATTAATATACAATAAAATTCCGAATGACATTAAGCATATTGAATTTTAATGTATTTATGAAAACACTTAAAAAGCTGCTTACTGTTAAATGTTACTATAACATTGATGACGTTTTAAATGATACATTTTGAATTTTATTGTTGATCTAATTAGTTTATATATTGACATATTTTGTTAGTAATTAATATCGACTACTTTTTGTACTGACTCTGATTGTATATTGAATTATTGACCGTATTTTGCATAGACTCTAATTTTATGTTTGAAACTGACATTAATAATTAATTTATAATTGCCAATTTAATTAATAGTATATAAAACATTTTGTACGCCGAGTGTGGCAAAGTTGTTGGTCCGGTAAAATTATGTTTCCGCCTATATGTGCATATTCATGTATCATGTTACACATGTTTGAACAAATAAATTTATCTTTATCTTTATCTGGACTTTATAAGAGACTGTGATCTCTGAGTTTGTTTCGGCCTTTCTTGTCAGAGCAGTCAGATAGGAAACGCCTAACCTACCTACAGAAATAAAATCATTTATGTAAAAAGTACACTTTGTAAACAAGCAAATTACAAATTAGAGGATTTAATTCCATCTACAAAACTAAGTAGCACTAAATTTTTTAGTCAATACTAAATAAACGGATTTCTTCTTCGGAATAAGGAAGCTAGTAGGTAATAAAATAAGGCTGCAATTCGATCGGTTGACATATCAGTCGTGACTGCAATACGCACGAACTCTCGCGAAAATAGACGAATATAAACGAAGAGTTTTCAATAGCCTTCGGGATCAGAAATGCATTGATGTAACTGTGTTCCTTTGTCATGTATATTTTGAAGTGGGACCTGTTTTATTTAAAATGTTCAAGGAATGTTCGAGGTTTATTCAAGATTGCGATTTAAAGTAGCATGTTATTATATTATAATAACACGCTATTTTAAGCAATTAGAATGAAAATAAATGAATTAAGAAAAAGGCTACTTAGCCATAATGGTCATCCTTCTTCGTTTTTCGTGTGTACTTTGCTTTTTTATTGTTTGAGCCTTTTTTATTATGTGGCCACGTTGATTGCGGCATCACTAGCATTATTATGGTCGTCAAAGGTGCAAGTGAAGGGGCACTTAGGATACTCCAGCAACACACACACACACACAAGGACATGGTCTGATCAGAAGCACTGCACTCGCACTGGGTGTTGGATTGGTCCGTAATCCCCTACTTCGACAAATTTTGCCTGCAGAGGCCTACCTACTGGGTACGGAATCGATTGAGGACTTTCCATAGATGCCACAGTAGATCACGCCCTAGATTCAAATGTTCCATAATAAAGAAGAATTTGAGCTCGAATTTTAACTCATTTTGTTTACCCGGCGGGTAAAAAGTTAAAATTCTTTATTATATTCCTATAGGTATAACGATAACTTAACAGACAACAGTCCTATTTAAAACATACTCGCCTAATTTTGATTTTGAAAACACATCATTCTATTCAAATATTCGTTCTATTCGGAAAACCGCGTACACGTTCAAAGTGACCCGTTCAATTAGTCGATTAGTTCGCGCACATCAGTAATCGGTCCTTGTAGTGACGCTATTAGCGTTGTGCTAAACAGTTCGATAGCTACAATGTATGTAATTAGCTGCTACTGATCGTAGTCATTTGGAGTAAGAATTTGAGTTCTTCAACTCGTCCTGGTTACCATTCAGGTAAAAAGTTAAAACTACTTATCTATACATATAAAAAAATACTTAGCAGTCATAGTATTTAAAATGTCACCCATCCCAATAATTTTGCCTTTGAAAACACATCATTCGATTCAGATATTCATTCTATTCGGAAAACCACGCACACAATTGAAGTGTTCCGTTAAATTAGTCGATTAGTTCGCGCACATCAGTAATCGGTCCTTGTAGTGACGCCATAAGCGTTCTGCTAAACAGCTGGATAACTACGCTTCTAATGCTATGTGATTAGCCGGTGTTGTCAATTGCATGTGACGATTTTAGAAATTGCTGTGAAGCTTTGCTTTTTCATTTCGAAAGTATGCAGTTTTTTGCCATATAATTGCCGGTATAATTATAACATAGTATCAAGCCTTGCTTTTTCGAAGTGATAGGCAGAGGTGTGCCTGTATTAATACCCACATTTCGCCAGTTATGTATCAGTCCCATGTTATAGGGGGAGAGCCTTTTGCCATAGATCGGTCACATATCCAGACTCCACGCTGCTGCTGAGAAAATTCCTGATGGAAAAACCCAATAACACTTTTCCCGAGCTGGGAATCGAACCCAGAACGCTTGCTAGCGCTTGCAACCACTAGACCAACGAGACATAATACAAAAAAAAAATACTTTTAATAAGCTCAAAGCGTCAAACTAAAAGTAAAGTTTTATTCGTTATTTAGAAGGGTTTAGAAGGGTTGACTGGTAGAAAATGCCTATGGTATTAAGTCCGCCTCTGTACATGTTTTGTGCTCAAAGTATTAAATAAATAAATAAATATTTTTTCGTTTTTTTTAATACATAAATATATTGTTATTTTTTTTCTTCATAAAACGTACAAATAATGTATAAAACTTTAAAGTTATTCGAACTAAAGCGTACCCGTAATGTTTTTGCGCAGCTCTATGATTCGTGCACAACAGTAATCGGTCCTTGTAGTGACTCCATTAGCGTTGTGCTAAACAGCTCAATAACTACAGTGTAGGTAATTAGCTCGTTTTGTTTATTGTGTGGTTTAGATGATCCAATGTGACGATTTGACCCTGGTCGCACGGGTCGAAGCTTAAGGCGAGGTTCTTCGAGCGTGCATTTTTGTTCTAGAGGTGGTAGCTGGGAGCGAGTAAATTATGCCATGAATTTCGTTAATTTTAGGTTGATAATTATATGTTTTACGATATTAACAATGTTAAACCTGACGGACATCATATACGTTTATTTTGATATGATTTTCAATACATAATGTGGTATAATATTGAAATAAAATGATTTTAATTTACAAAATAAGGGTATGTTTGGATTTTTTTTCTATCGAGCGAACTTTATCCAATTATGTATGACAAGTACCCGACGTACCTACAGAAAGGTCTCAAAAGTAACATATAATTTTTCACGTGTTTAATCATTACCGTTTCTAAATAAAAAAAATACATTAAAATTACATTTCCTAGAGGTTAATTTGAAGAACCTCACCTTAAGCGACGGTTGCCGCGGTCGGTTCAAGGATGGGTACATATGTATGTTATCCATTACATATCGAGAACTCTCCGTGCCTCAGGAAACACGTTAAGCCGTTGGTCCCGGCTGTCATTCGTAGATCTTTGGCGATCGTCACGGGTAGAATATCAACTAGTCTTACCAAGGGGCAGGGGTATCGTGCTACCCAGTAACTGGGTTGTGGAGGTCAGTTAGACAGTTGCAAAATATTTATAAGTAATGGTTTAAGCTCGTGAAAATAACTCAAAATAGTAGTCTTTTTCACAATAGGTATTCGTAGTACGTACTTAATATTATGTTAGTTCTAATAATAATAAATTGATTAAATAAAGGTATATTTATAATTTGTTGTAATAAATTTCTTCTTCATATGCGGACAATTTAGTATAACCTTTTCGATGTAGGTAATCTAACTTTAATAATAAAAAATAATTTGCAGGTCATTAATGAAACTTAACCCTTTCCATTTCAAGCCAGATAGACTTCATATTATTAGCTTACACCGCATTCAATTTTCACCAAAACATTTCCCGCACATAACAAAAACCACGCTACCTACCGATACACTTTAGTTAGCATTGTCTAAAGAGAAAAATTCCACACAACAGTGCAGCGAGCAGGTAAAACTAGTGCCAGACGAATAGTTTGTACATTTGCCCTGCGGAACCCTGCGGCTGTTTGTGAAGTCGGCTAAGCGGAGCCCGGCTGCGTTTTGAATAAAATTCGCAAGTGTAAAATGTTTTGTGGAGGACTGTGACCGTTTTGCAACTGGTTGGTGGTTGAAAGTTGTGCTAAGGAGTGGTTGTGTTGAAATGTGTGTGTATTTAAGGTCAGTTAGAGCATTTCCCTTTATTGATCTGGACAGTATTCTTTGTAATGGTTGTAAAATAAACTGATTTCAGCAATCAGTTCGGCTGGAATGTGATGATTATTGTTACTTCCGAAAGTTATTAAATATCGGTCTATTAGGAGTACAGATAGATAGATTTTCGGAATCATTATGTTAGTGGCATCTCTA
Source organism: Dryobota labecula (assembly GCA_947523025.1). NCBI lineage: Eukaryota > Metazoa > Arthropoda > Insecta > Lepidoptera > Noctuidae > Dryobota > Dryobota labecula. The sequence continues at coordinate 3,462,646 of OX383287.1, forward strand.
AAAACCTTTTTGCTGTTATGATGCAGCAAAAGTTTATCATTATCCTACTTTGGATAATGACTATTACGAGGTAAAATTGTTTGTTTGTTAGTAAGACAAATAATCTCAGGAGTAATCTCAGTGGCACGCCACAATTGTGGCGATAAGTCCTCTCTTTGAGGAGTGGCTAGAGAGGCGCCACGGCGGCCTCACCTTTCGCCTGACACAGGTCCTCACTGGACACGGTTGTACCGGGAGGTTCCTGTTTCGGATTAGGCGGGAGGAAACGCCCGGGTATTACCACTGTGTGCATCGCCCAGAGGACACGGTGGAGCATACGGTGGAGGTCTGCCCGGCTCGGGCAGAGCACCGCCGTGTCCTCACGGAGGCGATCGGCGGCGGCGATCTCTCGAGTCCGGCCTTGGTCCAGGCCATGGTCCGGTGCAAGAGTGCATGGGAGGCAGTCACCTCCTTCTGCGAAGCAATAATTCTCGCGAAGGAGGAGGTGGAACGCGTGAGGGAGCGGCAGTCTGTGCGCCCTCACGCCCCTAGTCGCCGCAGGAGACGCCCTGGGTGGCGGGAATCGGTAGCCGGTTCCCGGCCACCGTAGGCCCGGGCTTGCGGACGGCGAGTTATGGGCAGCTCGCCGTCTGGTAAGGACCCGGGTCGACGACGTGTTGTGTTCCACGCGCGCCTCTTAGAGATGTCAGTACGCACTGACGGGGTCCGCCAGGACCGGTGCCTACCAGGATTGCGGGTTTGTCCGAAAGGGATACCGTGGCCCTGGCATACAGGCAACTGAAGGAACACGGGTGGGTTTTAGCCAGTAAAAGTCTGACACGCCCTCCCGCTCCGCCCAGAGCGGGAGAAGTTATTTGATAATTTCGCTCCCGAAAACAAAAAAAGGAGTAATCTCGGGAAGTAAACTACAATTACAAAAAAAGGAAAAAAAATCGCTGATAGAAAATTGCACTATTATTGACATGTTTTATCGTAAAATATGGACTTCCACGCGGACGAAAGTCGCGGGCAGAAACTAGTAATATGTTCATCATTGTTTTCTGTTCTTTATAGCTTTAAAGTGTATTTTTTGCTGTAATGCCAATAAACGCATTTTTATTTTTCTTTCTTTTTCTGTTTTTTTTTTTAGCAGCCGCAATCGCAAGTTGCGTTGTAAATGTGTGTTGAATTTTGGGAATATTTCTTAAAACTTAAACACGAATGTGTGGTGCAGTGATACCTCTTTCTGGAGCTTAGACTCTGCGATGGAAACTAGGTTTTATGATATCGGCTGTGCCCAGATATAAAGACCATAAATTATAAGAAATGTCTGTGTTCTGTGATGGAGTGAAATTGCCTATGAGACTTCAATTATTTTCCCGGAAATGTGGCATGGGCACGTTTCTGGCAGCTAAACCTAAGAGTAGTATGGATCGGAATGCTGGGCCGTGAAGAAGACGTATGAAAAAATATTGCATGCAGGGGAAATGAGAATGTTGAGATGGATTTGTGGAGTGACGAAAATGGATAAAGTCAGAAATGAGTATATAAGGGGAAGTTTGAAAGTGGCGCTAGTGACAGTGAAGTTGAAAGGAAATCGTTTAGCTTGGTATTTGGTATTTGGGGAGGAGGGAGGAAACGTATGTGACTAAAAGAGTGATGAATATAAATGCTGATGGATGGCGAGAAAGAGGAATGTTATGAAAGAGAAGGGAGTGAATGATAGCGTGACGGTTGAAAGTGTGTTTTGGTATTTCCATCTCATTGTATGCTGCACCGGTTGACGTCATCACGTCAACGCCGGCTGTAGCTGAAAATCAGTGTTGGGGCTCTTTCGCATAAGGTCGCAGCATTATGCTGAGCGATGGGCCGTTTTGCGTGGATGTGACGAATATTTTCCCCAAACTTTTATTTTATTTTTATTACTGATTGGGCCTGCTCTTGACCTTGATCTCGCCTGATGGATGAGGTCTATGATGGAACGAGCATACATATGTAGAAGATGCCTGTTGTTAAACTTGTTCTTTTCATGTTTTTGTTTTATCTTTGCGTCATGTTTACCGCGTAAATAAACGAATTTTCTTTCTACTTTTTTTTTATTTTTTTATTTGCCTTTTGCCGCTCTCAGTACAGGCCGCTCATTGGTCAACGCCACCCTCCACCTCGCCGCGCATTCCTAAGGCACGGTACAGCGAATTCATTCGAGCGTCAAATCGTTCATCACCTGTTTCTGTCGTATGAGTAAATACGGGCCAAACCTTCGCTCCACAAGTCGCATCGTGGTGACTCTTGACACGCTTTAAGCAAGTTTATTCATTTGTTTTCACCGCAGTTACAAGACGCGTGACGCTTGAGCGGGTAAGTAGGCCATGTTACAAAACAATACGGTAAAGTATTAAAAAACAACACATCGATCCAGAACTGCCATCCCATGACGGATGATCCATCGACTGGCAAGCGCGTTTCATACGCTATCAAACGCCAACGCATCTGCCATTCAGCCTCGTTCACTCACGTATTTTTTGCGTCACTCCTGACCTTACGCGATGAATAAAACATTTCTGACCTCAATATCTACGAGAATATTGAATGTATGTTATACAGATCGAGGAACGAATCATTCCATATTTTCCTTGTCATATGAAGGCGGTATTCGTAACGATCTTTTTGCTTTTGTTACATTTATGAAGGCTTTTTATTCGTTTTTTATGTGCTCAATAAAATGAAAAAGTGACTGATAAATTTTTTTGCTAGTCAGAGTAAATTAATTGTTAGTAAAATTTACTACTAACTTAATGGCTCATTTTCATTGGTCGATAAGGCTCGCATGCGGGGTGCGGGAGATTTTTGTAACGCATGCCATAAGGCCCGTATTCGGGGAACCGTTTTAATTAGTTGATAGGGAACGATTGCGGTATACGGAAAACTTGCACCGCACGACACGCAGTTGCTTTGAAGGCTCGTTTGCGATGAATTTCATTGGTCGCTACCCCCGCCTGCTGTATATCGACTGAGTTATCGAATAATGAAAATTAACCATAAGTCATAAGCCATAAGCCATTCAAATCACAACCGTCATGTTTTGACAGACGTATGAAATTGCTATGACACGGCAAATTGACTGAGGGTGTCAATATGTTTAACAATTCATGTCCCTGACTGTACATAATATTTTCGTTGCAAAAGCATTTTATTCAAGCACTTTACAGACACTTTTGAATTATCCACAAGTTTGTAAAATAAGTCAGGAAGTTATGTGCTCGTTGCAAAGTGTTGATTACTACGAAATGGAAGGGGTTGAAAACTCTTGGTTACTTCAACAATTTTCTTACAAAAGTACTGGGAACACCATTATAGATACTTGTCTTTCTATTTGCCAGGTCTTTACATTCATAAGTGGGAGGAAAGATCTGAATAAAGCTAATGAGCATCCGTTTGCCACATTATGTAAGCAAAGTTTTATTTTATTTATTTATTTATTACTAGCTTCTGCCCGTGACTTCGCCCGCGTAAAATTTCGGCCCCCAACCAACCCCGTCATATCGCATCGCCCGCCAGCGCGATTACATCGTTTTCGCTTAGCGTTCTCTCTGAGTTTTTGTCGTTTTGCTCGGATCCTAAGGGTCGTAGCGTAATATTAAATAGCATACAATCTTCCTAAAGAATTGGGCTATGCAACACTAAAATATTTTTTTAATTCGAACTAGAAATTCCTGAGATTAGCGCGTTCAACCAAACAAACTCTTCAGCTTTATAATATGATGAAAATTAATTAATAATAATAATAAGTATAGATTTGTATTTAGTACAGCTTAGCCATTAATACTGAATGAAATGAATCCTATCCAGACCTATCCTATCCTATCTATACGAGCCGTCCATTTTGACCAAGATATATGTTTGTAGGGTCAGGCCTTGTAGAGTTTGGGGCTTGGCTTTAAATTCGATCTGATAACTTTTTAACAGTGAAAGCGTTATGTGAGTTTTTGCAACTTACTTTACATGTAATATTTTTGGTGGAATTACTCAGTCTTCTCACAGAACCGCAAACATTCTAACATTATCATGTTTCGTTTATCAGCAACCAATGACCAATCCAGGGTTGGTCTTCACGAGCGAGTTGGCACAGTAGAATAAAGTAATATATCTTAGGTCGCTTAGCGCGCTATGAAGCGGGCTAGGAGTATCGAATCGGAATAGTATCGGAGTTTCTTTGAAGAATAAAATCAGAACCGAAGTTATCCAGAAAAGAAATAGACTTACCGACATAGCTTGCAAAGTAAGCAATCTGAAGTGGCAGTGGGCTGGCCATGTTTGTCGAAGGACCGATGGCCGGTGGAGCAGACGAGGTTTGGAGTGGAGACCGCGTACTGGCAAGCGTAGTGTGGGGCGCCCCGCAGCTAGATGGACCGACGACCTAAAAAAGGTGTCTGGGGCAGACTGGATGCGTAAGGCGGAGGACAGGGTGTTGTGGCGCAACCTGGGAGAGGCCTATGTCCAGCAGTGGACTGCGATAGGCAGAGTTGATTACGTCTTCATAGAAAACGGCCGAAACGTCGCGCTTCGAAATCTCAGTGTATACGCCACAGCCTTGAGTTTATCTACCAAGCGGCCGTAGGTAATTATTTTAAGGTCACTGCCGAGATTTAATAATGTTACTTATTTATACTATGGCGTTGGGCATCGTCAACATACGCGGTAACAACAGACTTTCAAAAAAAAAAAAAATATATATATACGAATAAGTGAAAAATAACTTTAATTTCAGAAGTCGGTTGTTTTTTTGTTAAAAAGTTTTTATTTTTCACTTTTTAGTTATGGTAGGTACCTACCCCACACCAATGCGTATACCACTACTAGCTACATTACACAAACAACCGTGACATAATATACGAAGTGGATTAAATACATACGTATTATCGAAGATAATTAAAAAAAAAGTCAAGCAAAGTTAATAAAAATCAGTTAAAAAGTATTTATAGCCCGAATGCATCTCATTAAAATTCCAATAAGCCCAAACACGGCTAGGATACATTGTATTATTACGGAGTTCTGGTGCCTACTTTTCGGCTTCATCATCAGATCAGTTCGATGGTACTATTTTGATCAGAACCATTTATTTAAATTTGCTTCATCATAGTCGCTTAACTATCTTAATCGAGATATCTTATCGCCTTCCGTGAAATACATAAGTATTTCACGGGAGGCGATAAAATATCCACAACCATGAAACTGCTACTACTGCTACTGTTTCTCCTGGTATGAAGAAGACCACAGATAGCCTCCGGAACTCCTAAATGATAACATTCAGGAGTTTCGGTGGCTATCTGTGGTCTTCTTCATCAGTTCCACTTAACTAAATGAAACTTTCTGAATGTAAATGCTTGACTTGTTGATGTAAATATAAAAATCCTGTAAAAATTGAGGAGTTCCCTCAATTCCTCATGGATCCCATCATCAGAACTGGTTTTGATAAAAATGCGATCAATCTGGAAGTAAGTCCTTTCTAAAAAAAAAAATATTCCCAAATCGGTTCATAAACGACGGAGTTCTTGGATAACAAACATTTAAAAAAAAATACAGCCGAACTGAGAACCTCGTCTTCTTTGGGAAGTCGATTAGTACGAGTAATGTATGCTTTCTAGAGCAATTTTAGTTACATAATGGTGTCGATTCCCTTGTTCACAAACTAAACTAAATTTAAGTTCAGTGCATCTTTTTCTTTCTATTTCATTAAGAAAAGGACAGAACATAAATTTTAGTTTAGTCCTGTCAAATTAATCAGCGCCTGTCACAACTTAAAAGTTTAGACGTGATTAAAAACTTGCCTACTAAAATTACGTCAATTTACGTCAAGGGATGATTAATTTGACAGGACTAAACTAAAATTTATCTTCTGTCCTTTTCTTAATGAAATAGAAAGAAAAAGATGCACTAAACTTAAATTTAGTTTAGTTTGTGAACAAGAGAATCGGCACCATTATCGATTGTAATTTAAAGTACCATGATGACATGTATGAACGTAAATGAAGCAAAAGAAGTATGTTAAGGTACTATTTGGAACCGAGCTGCCAACTGCAACTGCCGACAGCACGTGCAGTGCTTGGAAGCCATTTCATATAAATAAATACATACAAAACAGCGGCCGATAGCATTTGGTAGCTCGGTTCCAAATAGTACCTTAAGAATCGTAGCAGATGGCCTTCTGTAGTTTCTGCCTAACTCCATGGGAAGATGGCGTGTGTTTATGTATGTATAAATTAACTTAAATTTCGTTATTATGCAAAAAGATATTTAAACACAGAGTATTTCAGTTACAAAGCAATCAAATTACTATAACCGAATCTAGACACATAAAAAACGATACCCCGCTAACAATCTTATGTAGAGTCACAATATAGAGCTTAAACCGCTCGATGTAAGATAGAGCACGTACAAGCCAATAAAGTTTTATTGTAACAAGTCTGCAGACGTTATACTAAACTCTGCAGTTCTAAACGCGAAATTGTTGAGTCTCCGGTGAGCGTGGAGGCGCAAAGCAGAGGAAATAGTATGTAAACGCAGTGCTCGCGTTTTGTGCTGCGTTTGTGTGAGCAAGTGTACTTGACTGTGACATTGAATAGGCTAGTGGTGTAAGTAAGTTGTTGTGTTGTTTTATTGATCATCTTTTCTTAGAGTCTAAATGGTGTTTTATTTAAATTAATGATCTACAGAGAAAAAAAAACCGGTCAAGGGCGAGTCGGACTCGCGCACCAAGGGTTCCGTACCATCATAATTATATAGCTTCATAAGCTTCATTCGTATAAGTAGGACCTTAATAGTTATGTGCCCAGAAAAAACTACAACTGTGCTTCACCCAAAGCAACCTGCGAGTAGGTAGGAAGGAGGATATTTTAGTTGTGAACCGCGAAATGTTTTTAAATTTTCATCGGCGAGGCCTTTATTCGTCAGTTCATTTTAACACTACGGTGTAGAATATTGCAGTTTTAGATCAGCGCCATCTATTGACAGATAAAGAAACTAATGTAATTTTTGTTGATTTCTGAAAAAGTGTGCTATTTAGAGACATAGTTTTATTTTTCCTGTAATCTTTACATAACCTTCTATCACATAGAATAATTTCAGATTTTTCTCTATGCTAACTTCGGAGATAAGGGGTAACGGTATTTTTTTTACATTTTTCATCAAAAGTCGAAAACTATGCGGCCTAAAGAAAAAATAAAAAATGTTTGAGAATGTGCTAACAGCGCTCTTTCATATGATACCCCAAATGTCTTAGTAGCGGCATTTTTAATTTTTAAGACCACTCTTCAGTCCCGGTTGCAAAAAAAATAAAAACTTTTTTGTTTCTTTCTTATTTGCAAAATATTTTGGCAAACGTCATCTAAAACTATTCTAAATTTCAAGTTGATAGCATTAGTAGTTCTTGAGATATTCAGCTGTGACAGCTTTAAGTTTGAGTTGAGTTTGACGGTTAAAATGAAGAAGAGCCGGTAAGTTATTCTACGAACACTTGTTTAAAAAAATCTACTTTTTCTATATCTTTTAAACATTTATTAACTTGACCTATTATTATTATTATTTTAACTTTTCTAGCTTATTTGTTAACTTTATTATGCATAAGTGAAGAATTACACCTACTTAATACCTGAAGTTGCCCTTTACTTAAGTGTCATGAATTGTGTAAATGTTTTTTTTTTTTAATGGCTTTTACAATGTTTTCAAATTACATTATTAATAGGTATAAGAGGACAGTGTAGGCCTATCAACAAGTACCAGGTACTTAACAAACCTTAAATAGAAAATCTATAATTTCGAGGTATCCCATTTGATGACAAAAGTTTATTGCTCCACGTTACCACATAACCTTCAAGAGTCAAAGAACCTAAATAAAATACAGCCTTTTTCATCAAACACTAGTAGGTTTATCAACACATTTTTCAACGAGGTTTTCAAACTTTTACAATTATCTGAAGCACGTCATCTATCACGTAGAGCTGACAAGATACAGTTATTAAAGTCAGAGCAAAACTCGTTTGAAAATGTATGAAAGATTTGAACCAAAAATTGTTTGGACTTTAAGAAAACTTAATCCGTTATAGTGATGTATTGAGATGGAATGTTTGAGTGGGTTTGACGTATGTCTAACTGAGCAGGATGAGATTATTTATTTGTTACAATTTTATTTTAAAACATACGTAATACACAATACATAATTATTTTCATAAATGAATTGGCAAGGTACCGTCATAATATCCATCATCATCATCATTTCAGCCGAAAGACGTCCACTACCGGACATAAGGCTCCGAATTAGGGGGGTTTGCCATAATCGCCACGCTTGGCAGGCGGGTTGGCGATCGCAGTATTGTGTTAAAAATGCATAGAGAACGCTGCGGCCCATTCACTAGTAAGTCCCTTAGTCGCCTTTTACGACACCCATGGGAGGAAATAAGATCAATATGTCATAATATTAATTCTATTAAATAGTTCCTTAGGAGATTCGCGGCGACGTAGATTCCGAATCTACTACTCGTAGATCGATTAGGTTAAAATTTTGTCATATGAACTTGAACGTGTAACGAAAATATATTCATTTTGAATATGGGGGTCACTTTTGGGGGTTAAACTAGAAAAAAAAAAGTATTGAACTAACTTTACCGTGTGTCATATCAAATGAAATGGCTTATTGTAAAGATTTCAGATAATTATATATTTTTTTATAATTTTATACTAAATACTTTTAAGGTTATTTAAGAAACTATATGAAAATTGACTATTCTTATCTCTGAAACTACTGAGTCTAAAATAAAAATAAAAATAAATACAGAAAATAGTTCTATACTTATACACTAAGAAGTCTATGGTCTTAATATAACCTAGTAAATCTCTTAATATTGTGCATACAAACTTACATTTTCAGTTGGAATATATGGGAGAACATGTATTTCAACTACAATGTTAAGTTTGTGCTCGGGATAAATTCATCCCAACTACGGAACTGTCCGTTATGCGTGGTTCCACAGGCACACGTCCGTTTTTACATTTGGACGCACGGAAACCTAAAAACTTGTAAAAATATAAATAAACTCACGCTTTTTCCCCATGGGGGTAGGCAAAATCTACAAAACGCCACCTGCTACAATACTTACTTCTTTTGCTTCGTTTACGAGTACGGTCGTACACGCCGATTGCAGAAAAGACAGAATCTAATTGCTTACCTACGAGAGTTCGACCTATAATCTCCCCTTGTATGGGCTTTGTTGAATTCTAAAACTGGTCATGGAATTCTAAAAGATACACTTTAAAAATAAAACCATGAATAAAAAATCGCTAATTGTGATAACCGATTTTTATTCATGATTTATGTATTCGTTGGTTCGTTTAGTTATTGACCTGTGACTGCCTATGAGTGAGTAACTAAACGAAGCACCACGTTTCAAAAGTGGGGGAACTTATAACAGTGACTTACCCCACTTTATTCCTTTCGGTATAGCAAGATCGTGCCAAATGAGTATTGTAGCCTAGTCTCTTGTGTTTCTTCTGCTTGACAGATAATCTGCGACCGTTTTCTTTACAGAAACTAATAAATATCTAGATTTAAGTTTTGAATTGCCAAGAGGTAAGTATCATGAAGATGTGTTGATTATTTGTCTATGAAAATGTCTGTTCTTTATAGGATTTCCTCATGAATCCAAAATATGCAAAAAATTACGTTTTCTTAGTGAACATCGCAAAATTGAATAGCAGTGTTGATTCAAAAGTTCACTCGATGGTTTTTATTGCTAAGAAAAGCTTGAACTAAAAAAAAAAAAAAAAAAATACTATCATAGTGAAATGAAACCGTTTATTCTGTAAATAGGATATCGCATAAGATAAGATAATCATTTATTTGCTCCAACATGAGTACAATACATACAATACAAATTGTCAGCTTGCAAGAGATGTAAAAAGTAGAGATAAAAACAGAACAATGGCATGCAAATATTAATAAAATAAAGTACAATGTACTCAGATTCTAATTACTTATAAAAAAAATGTCATGGTATTATCGACCATTAGAAAATAATAAATTAGTAAAACATGATCAAAATCTCTCATTTAAAAACTAATTAAAATTATAATAAGCTTTATCTCCTAGCAAATTTATAACTTTCTTTTTGAACGCTACGTCACTTAACTGCTTCCAGCTTTTAGGTAGTTTATTATAGATTTTTGGAGCCATGCAAAAGACTTTTCCGCATAAGTACAGCTCTATAATGATGGAGGCAAATTTGATTATTGTCGCGTAAATAACTTTTACTCATCATTATTAAAAAATAAGCTAGATGGAGTCAACATTTCCTATGTGACTACTCTTGAGAAGAAATGGCGAAACAAACTCGGGGGTCAAAGTCTCTTTTAAAGTTGAGACACAATCATGGTCAGATTATGTGAGGAACATGTAGATTCGAGTCTGAAATGGTCTTTTGAGGAAGGAACCACACAAAGAGTGGACCTGTCGAGTCAGTGCAGTGATTGTAGGCTGCAAGCCCGAAGAAACGCATGTCTTAATCATTATCCTTTGATGTATGCATCATTTTTATATTTTTAAACAACACTTTATATTTTTATTTATTCCTAAACCAATAGAAAAACTGAGAAGTACTTTACCTACTACATTTCTGAAATATCCTTTTACTTTATAAAAACTTTCTCTTGTTACAATAATCCTACCAGCAGACGAATAATATTGAAAGTTCTGTCAAATCAAGTGTTCATCCTCTATGGAATACAATTGAATTGTATTGAATTTATATTGATTTACAGTGGCCAGCACATAAAGTTACACGAAACTGTCAAATTTCTCCGAACGATTTTAAACTTTAAAGTGTTGCTGATTAAGTTCAAAATCGAACGAGAATATTTGACAGTTTGTGGTAACTTGATGTGCTAGCCGCCGTACATTTATTTAGCTGCAAGAAGAAGAAAAAACTTGTAATGTCGGTCCCAGATATATTTAAACTTCGTTTCTAAAGTGAAACAAAATTGTAAGTTTGTAATTTTGTTCCTAAAGGGAAACGAAATGATAAGTTGTGCATCATTTCACACAGCATTTTGCTGAGCAACCACCTATTCTTGCACAGATGCGACGCACGGCTTTATCTTACTTGTAATTAGATGTTTGTTGCAAAGGTAGATAATTTCCACTGCGATAGGCATTAAGTTTTTGTTTTGTTTGTTTGTTGTCATTTACCAGTGTTGCACAAAGTATTTACGCAACATCTATTATCTTTGGTCTTGGCCTGACATCAAGCAATGGACAACAAACTTTTTTTTTGTTTGTTACATTTAAGGTTTTGAATACGAGGCTTTTGGTTACTTTGTATTAGTATGAGTATTTTATCTGTTTTTCTTGTAATCTGCGTCTTATTTGTGCAAAATAAACAATATTTCTTTCTTTTTTGCTTTCTTTCTATTTCATGGGCACACGTGCCCTCGTTATTATTAGTATCGGTGGGAAAAACCCTATTTTCTATTCCAATTCGTAATTATTTTCAACCCATTCCTTGAAATACACCAAACATGAGTGTTTGCTTTGATATTATATTTAGGTCACGATTTACAGGACTTAAAGTAGATGGGAGAGAAAATTTTCTGGAAATTGTAACAACTCGGAGCTTCTAGAATTAAAGATTTAACAATTCGGAGCTTCTAGGGGTACCTAGAAGCTCCGAATTGTTAAAACTTTAATTCGTGTGTTTGTGTACTTAGGTGGTAACCTAAGTACGCAATAAAGATATTGAGTATTGAGTATAAAATAAAGGTATTAAATTCTAAACACAGTAATTTAGTTGGTAAATCTAAATGAGCTCCACGATACATTAAAGAACAGAGAATTTACTTTGCTCGTACTTACTCGTATCTGCGCATAAGTTTGGGCTCGACTTTATACTAAAACATTTCTTCTAAAAAGATTTATTAAACGCTATTCTTTCATCCCGCCTGCGTATGTATGTATGAGCGTTGTCTGAACTCAACTTTAGATTTATTGCTTGTGAAACATTTTGTTCAATAGATATTATGATTATTTAAAGATACATAAATATTAGTTTTTCATGAAGTTTTGGCTAAGAAGTTTTTTTTATTAAATTGTATATTTTCTTAGGCATTCGTCATCTGCCTAACCTTTACCCAATTATTTTGGAGTCGGTTTTTTTTTATTTGACAGTATTCCCTCACTGGCTGAACGTGTTAAAGCATGCCATTGGACATACATATTATATTCTAGCATTAATGTATGTAATGTTTTGCATGTCAAATGTCTGATTATGTATTAGTAACTTAATTACTGACTTTAAGACCAAAACTGTACCGATACTTATTGCAAATAAATGATTATGGTTGTGATTATGATGGAGTCCCTACAAAATGGTTGAGCTGGATGGTGCTGATTCACGCATTATGTTCGTGAATAGGCGCCGTCAGTAGAGACTGGTCATCTCTTAACTGCCAGGGCCCATTTTTTATATTATATTTTGAATTGTTTTGTTATTTTATTTTTTTCATTGTTTTCAGTTATAGAAGCAACAAGAAGAATGTACGCAGGATTTTGTTAATCTTGATTTAAAAGAGTGTCCTTAGAGTTTCTTGCTCGTTCTTCTCCATATAGATCTACGTTTTGGAATGGGCAACTAGCTTCAACTTCCTCACTAACTGACCGACTCTTTGACAATTCAAAATTGCCTGTAAATGGTTTAATTGAATTAAATGCTTTGAGTTTGACTTTGAGGTTGATTATGAAATGTGGGTAGGACACCCACATTTCATCACCTCTGCCTAAGCCTTGAGGAATTACAGGTGTGACGTTATTCTATCATAACTTTTAATATAAGTGCTGGCTGTTGCTTTCTGTATATCTATCTATACCCCAGCTGGAAGCCTACGTCTAATAGTGTACTTAAAATAGCTGATTATGATGATCCTATGCCGCATCTCCGCCACACTTCACAAAACATTGTTTGGCTATGATATTTTGTTTGCATAGTTCTTACAATTAATTATCTTAAATTTTTACATGATTATATTTATAAAAAATAATGATAAAATGTTTTGCACCACTGTCCTGTCATTTTGACAGTGACATTTCTTGACGTTTCTTTATTAACATAAATTATCTAAATTAGAGACTCACCGCCTTAGTTATAAACTCAGAATAAAGTTATACTATAAATAACTTCGGTATAACCATACATTTTTGACGTTTATAGCTAGTATAACTTTGACGTTTATAGGGTATAGTACATTTTAATTTTATTTAGTATAAAGAAGGTACTGAGAATCTGCGTGTACGGAGTCATTATTTTAATTGACTGTAGGTACTTACAAAACGAATTAAATACCACAAAATGGCCTAAGTTTATGATCACAGACCCATAGTTTTCATTAATTTGACTAGTGTTACGTACCTATATAAAATATAGCAACAACACAAATCATAATTGTAAATTCGAACTATTAATTTACAACGGGTTTTGTGTTAACGGCTTTTAACTTTTAAAACGGCTATTATGAGTGGCGATAAATTTATCGCGTGCACTGAGTACATGGATTTAAATCTGATAGAAGCATCTATAAAAGAAAAAAATATTTATAAATTTAGCTATTAAAGAGCAAGGTTAATAGAATGAGATACATCCATATTGGCCGAATTCGATGTTAAAGGCTCCGCCGATTCTACTGAACAACTCAATAGATCGATAAATAAAATACTCTATATTATGTACCTACACCATACAAATTACAGATATAAATGTAGAACTGACTGAATGTTGACTGCCTCGTTGGTCTAGTGGTCGCAAACGCTACTGCTAAGCATAAGGTCCTGGGTTCGATTCCCAGGTCGAGCAATGTGTTATTAGGTTTTTCTATCTGGAATTTCTCAGTAGCAGTCCGGGGTCTGGATTTGCGCTGGTTGATGGCAATAGGCTCGCTCCCTATTACATGGGACTTAAACATAACTGGCGAAGGGGTGTACCTACTATAAGTACACCTCTGCCTAACCCTTCGGAGAAACAAGGCGTGATGTTATGTTATAAATGTAGAAGCAGTTTAAAAGAAGATGTAGTGACAAACATTGGAAAGAGTTTGCTAAGACGGTTTGGTTATGTTTAGAGGATGAATGAAAGGCGATTAAAAAAAGGTATTTACAAGGCAGATGTGAGTGGAAACGGGACGCCGTATAATGTATTCCTACTTAAAAAACCGGACAAGTGCGGGTCCGTTCCGTAGTTGGTATGAATTTATCCCAAGAACAAACTTAACATTGTAGTTGAAAAACATGTTCTTCCATACGGAATGTATGGGAGAACATGTTTTTCAATTGTAAATGTAAGTTGGTCGACTGTTACTCGGTAACTTGTAAAGCCTACTTAGCTGTGACAGTATTCCTTTTAACTTCATCATTTATATACTACTGCTGTGATTTTTTTACATATCCATGTACAACCATTTAGCTGGCAGGGTCCCGAAGACACTTGACTCTAACAAAAATTTGCACTTTAAAGCTTAATATTACGCAAACGGATCCCTGAATCAAAAATGGTTTTGGATACGATACCCCACACTACGGGACAGACGAGAAAAAAAAATCCAGTCATAAGGACTGCCGACAGAAGTGAAAACACAAAACTTTGGAATAACTGTTCTTTTATACATATAGCTCATGGAAAGCGTTCGGTGACGATGACGTGAGTTCCATGATTTTTGTTCACCCAAAAAGTACACATAATATACACAGTATACATATAGCTCATGGAAAGCGTTCGGTGACGATGACGCGAGTTCCATGATTTTTGTTCACCCAAAAAGTATACATGTGTAATTGTGTACACAGTATACATATAGCTCATGGAAAGCGTTCGGTGACGATCGCGAACCCATATGTATGCATACATACACAGTATACATATAGCTCGTGGAAAGCGTTCGGTGACGATGATGCGAGTTCCATGATTTTTGTTCGCCCAAAAAGTACACATAATATACACAGTATACATATGTATAGCTCGTGGAAAGCGTTCGGTGACGATCGCGAACCCATAAGTTTTTCCCCTACCAAAAATCGCTCAACGCGCCTTAAGAAGTTTTCACTTCAAAAATATCATCCCCACTTTACGTGTAAGAGAGGTACCGTAACAAAAAATATATTTCAAGATTTTATTTTACCGCTTTGTCGGCGTGATTAATATGTATACTCATACCAAATTACAGCATTTTTCTAGCATTAAGAGTCCCTGAGCTAAGCCGCGGATAGACAGATAGAAAGACAGACAGACAGACGGACATGGCGAAACTATAAGGGTGTCCCTGTGTACTACGGAACCCTAAAAATCAAGGCCAGCAACTGTAGGTATTTACAGGATTTAGATTACCTACAGAAAACCGGATTGATGAGCTGCAGGCGTAGGTATGCCCTACCTACATTCCAAAACAGCTTTTCCTAGAATCAGTCTGCAGCTATTAGCAAGAAGATTTCTCTTATGTCTTTTCCAGTCACTCCTATACAGATCTGCGGTCTTAGAAGCGCATCCGAATCCATTTGCATCGGCCACTCGGCATATTTCGCGAACATTCGGGGCCCGTTTATCACCGCATTCGACCATTTACGTTGCACGCTGAATTGTAAAATATTATCTGATCATTTTAATTTGTTACAGTGTTGGAATTCTTTTTTTAGTTCGTTTCTGGAAACTATAGGTGCTTGTAATAATTTGGGCAGTATTCTAGTATCATAGGCAAGTTTCAAGAAATAAAAAAAGTGACAGTTTTTTTCCGGTAGATCTCGGAGGCTAGATACATAAAACTTACTGTAGCTTTTCAGTCAACCTACGACAAGTTAGACAAACAGCAACAGGCAAAGGAAAATAGTTTCATGAATTAAAAAAAAAACATGTTATTTGAGTTCTCTGTTAAAATAAAATCTAGGTAGTCGAGGATTAGCGACTTTTGAATACTATTTCCTTCTGCTAACCAATCCTACTTCGTACTAATATAATAAACGCGTAAGTTGATGAGGATGGATGGATAGATGGATGGATGGATGGATGTTTGTAACTCAATCTAACTACGGCTTTGTACGCATCTAAGCCATCTGATTAATTTAAGTATAAGTACTGGCATATTCCCTGATGCTTTAAAAAAATCAATTGTAAAACCTATATTTAAAAAAGAAAATAGAGAATCCATGGAATTTTACAGACCTATTTCGATTATTAGTATTTTCTCCAAAATTTTTGAAAAGTATATATCTAGAGAATTAGGTGCTTATTTAGAAAAACATAATATATTAGATAACGAACAAAAAGGATTCAGAGAAAACCGAACTAGAAATATGGCTATTTACGATTTCCTACATAAGGTTATGGTAAATGTCGATAGAACCAATCCCAATCACCATATTCTGTGATATGACGCAGGCGTTTGATTACGTTAGGCACGATATTTTAATAAATAAGTTGGAAGCATACGGTATAAGACGCAATGTTCTAAAATTAATAAAAACATATCTTGATAACAGAAAACAGGTCACGGAGATATCTAGGATAAACGTAAAAACTAAATGTGAAGAAATATTTCATTCGCACGAACAAGTAGTCAAGTATGGAATCCCCCAGGGTAGTGTGATGGGTCCCCCACTATTCACAGTATATATAAATGACTTACCTAAACATGTAGACCAACCAGTTACACTCTTTTCTGATGATAGCACTATCACAATTATGGAATTGTGATAGTGCTATCATCAGCAAAGAGTGTGCAAGAGTGTGTGTGTCATCAGCAGAGAATTATTAATGTCGTTATTGTAGCTATAAGGTATACATAAGGTAGCCATAAGGTATGATAATCATTTAAAAGATTAAATCTGTAACTATCTGCTATATTCGTTTCCTATTGAACACAGCGAAGTAGTAATGGAATAATTCGACTGTTGTCATACACTGATACATTGTGTTCGTTATCATCTCAGTCTCACTTACGACCTGTATGGGTAATTTTTTTTTCGATTTGTGACTTTTCTAGTACTCAAATCTCAGTTGATCCCATAGAGTTTTTTGATCCTCGTAAGAAACAGGATCGATTGGCATCAAAAAACTTTTTTGTGAAAATTGCCCATTTTCTTGCTGACTGTAATTTTTTTTCAAAATCTGTGAATGCAGATTTTTTTTTTTCTAAAAGTTAAGGATAGTCTCTTAAGACCATTTTCTTGTAGCGACTACGGTTAAGGTACCTGTCCTTATGGACCCATCTCAAAACATAATGCAACACTGCTCATCCCCCATAGCAAATAGCGTGATAATTTATACGTAGTAATTTGACCAGACCTATAGGAAATATCTATGCAAAATTTGAACAAAATCTGCCCCGTAGTTTTTGCGTTTAGCTGGAACATACATTCAGACAAACAGACAAACAGACAAACCGACGAACAGACAAACAGACAAAAATTCTAAAAACTATATTTTCGGCATCAGAATCGTTCCCAGACCAAGTGGCAATTACTTTTTTTCAAAAATATTCAATGTACAGTTTTGACTTCGCTACGATTTTATTATATGAGTATGTATACATAGACAATTCATGTAGGTGAAAGGGATTTCTTAAATAAAAAGATTTTTTTTATTGGTACATATCCAGATCATATTCTAAAAGCTATTGCTTACCTAGTTTAACATCGGCGAGACAATTTTGTTTCCTGTATATTATACAATATGTATTGAAAATATTTTGTACAGGCCATAATCCCTATCCATTTTAGATTTAAAACCTTTCCATCCGAAAAAAAAAAAACAAACAATTTCTATTCTTACCGTCAAAAAATCTCAATATTCTTCCACAACCACTCAACCAGTTTGTTTTCAATATATGAAAAGCTGTATATGTTTGTTCAATATTGCCGTGTGTTCGTTCGTGTATTGATGTCAAATATTTGTGTACAGTTAACGTGTGCCGATAGTTCGGTGTTTGAACAGCAAATAGGTGACTGAACTAGAACTTCTGTGTTTGGAAGTATCTTTGGGTATGGGCTGTTTCTACGGTGTGTTTGTTGATCTTGGTCGAATGGGTATGATTGAAGGGCTTAGGGTGGTGTTACTTTGAAGCCATATCTTCGGATCTTTCTACAAAGATATTGAATACTAGCTGTGTCCCGCAGTTTCACCCGCATTAGTCACGATTCTGTGGAAATATCGGGATAAAAAGTATTCTGTGTCAACCTAGGTAAACTATCTGTTTTCCAAATTTCATCCAAATCCGTTTTACCGTTTTTTCGTGATTGAGATTCAAGATTCAAGATTATTTATTTGTGGAAACATGAGTACACATACAGAGCATGCAAGTTATTAAATTACATTATAGTTTAAGATCAGTCATGTTTGGCCTTAGTGGCGTATAAATATTTACATTTCAGTTATTGGATAAAGTATTAGATTACATCATAAGAACAAGATAGCAAATGTCAATTTTGAAGACAAATAAATTAAATATATATGGTCATAGTTACGTAATAATTATTAAATGTCAATTAAAATTATCATCATAGCAACAATAGTTGCTTTATGTAGATTATGTCAAAGATGTATTGATAATATTGGTTAGTACACGGTATTAGATGTTGTCATTAAGAAATTCTAGAATACTGTAGTATGCTTTCCCTTCTAGCATTTTCTTTATTAATTTATTTTTCAATTGGCGGACATTAAGCTCCTTCCAACTATTTGGGAGTTTATTGAAACTTTTAGGGGCCATACAGAAAACACTCTTGTGCATTAATGCTGTTTTCGATCTATGTAGACAGAGAATACTGTCATCGCGTCTACTATGGTTGCGATCGACCACTTCTGATTGAAGTGGGAATAAGTGTCGATTTGATTTTACAAACATGACAATGTCTAACGTGTAAAGGCAAGGCAGAGTTAATATTTTATATTTTTTACAACTTTCGGTTGACTGTAACTTAAACATAGTCCTAATGCACCTTTTTTGGGCTTTAAAGGGTATGTCCTTATCGGTTGAGTTGCCCCAGAAAATGATCCCATATCTTAAATGTGAGGAAACCAAACCGTGATAAGCCGTGAGCAATGATTCAGTGTTAAGCACTGGGACCAGTTTGAACAGCGCGTAACAAGAATTACTATTTTTTTTACTGAGTTCTTCTATGTGTACTTTCCAGTTTAGTTTTTTGTCAATTGTCACTCCAAGGAATTTAATGTTGTCAGCTTCTGTAATAATTCTATTATTGTATTGGAGTATTACCTGGGTAATACTAAAGATAGCTACAATAACGACATTAATAATTCTCTGACATCAATAATTAATTGGATGAATAATAATAATCTAAAAATGAATCTTAATAAAACTAATGTAGTGCACTTCAGTCAACGTTTATCAACTATGACTGATCTTAACGTCCAATACAATAATAGAATTATTACAGAAGCTGACAACATTAAATTCCTTGGAGTGACAATTGACAAAAAACTAAACTGGAAAGTACACATAGAAGAACTCAGTAAAAAAAATAGTAATTCTTGTTACGCGCTGTTCAAACTGGTCCCAGTGCTTAACACTGAATCATTGCTCACGGCTTATCACGGTTTGGTTTCCTCACATTTAAGATATGGGATCATTTTCTGGGGCAACTCAACCGATAAGGACATACCCTTTAAAGCCCAAAAAAGGTGCATTAGGACTATGTTTAAGTTACAGTCTTTAGTATTACCTGGGTAATACTAAAGATAGCTACAATAACGACATTAATAATTCTCTGACATCAATAATTAATTGGATGAATAATAATAATCTAAAAATGAATCTTAATAAAACTAATGTAGTGCACTTCAGTCAACGTTTATCAACTATGACTGATCTTAACGTCCAATACAATAATAGAATTATTACAGAAGCTGACAACATTAAATTCCTTGGAGTGACAATTGACAAAAAACTAAACTGGAAAGTACACATAGAAGAACTCAGTAAAAAAAATAGTAATTCTTGTTACGCGCTGTTCAAACTGGTCCCAGTGCTTAACACTGAATCATTGCTCACGGCTTATCACGGTTTGGTTTCCTCACATTTAAGATATGGGATCATTTTCTGGGGCAACTCAACCGATAAGGACATACCCTTTAAAGCCCAAAAAAGGTGCATTAGGACTATGTTTAAGTTACAGTCAACCGAAAGTTGTAAAAAATATAAAATATTAACTCTGCCTTGCCTTTACACGTTAGACATTGTCATGTTTGTAAAATCAAATCGACACTTATTCCCACTTCAATCAGAAGTGGTCGATCGCAACCATAGTAGACGCGATGACAGTATTCTCTGTCTACATAGATCGAAAACAGCATTAATGCACAAGAGTGTTTTCTGTATGGCCCCTAAAAGTTTCAATAAACTCCCAAATAGTTGGAAGGAGCTTAATGTCCGCCAATTGAAAAATAAATTAATAAAGAAAATGCTAGAAGGGAAAGCATACTACAGTATTCTAGAATTTCTTAATGACAACATCTAATACCGTGTACTAACCAATATTATCAATACATCTTTGACATAATCTACATAAAGCAACTATTGTTGCTATGATGATAATTTTAATTGACATTTAATAATTATTACGTAACTATGACCATATATATTTAATTTATTTGTCTTCAAAATTGACATTTGCTATCTTGTTCTTATGATGTAATCTAATACTTTATCCAATAACTGAAATGTAAATATTTATACGCCACTAAGGCCAAACATGACTGATCTTAAACTATAATGTAATTTAATAACTTGCATGCTCTGTATGTGTACTCATGTTTCCACAAATAAATAATCTTGAATCTTGAATCTCAATCACGAAAAAACGGTAAAACGGATTTGGATGAAATTTGGAAAACAGATAGTTTACCTAGGTTGACACAGAATACTTTTTATCCCGATATTTCCACAGAATCGTGACTAATGCGGGTGAAACTGCGGGACACAGCTAGTATTCAATATCTTTGTAGAAAGATCCGAAGATATGGCTTCAAAGTAACACCACCCTAAGCCCTTCAATCATACCCATTCGACCAAGATCAACAAACACACCGTAGAAACAGCCCATACCCAAAGATACTTCCAAACACAGAAGTTCTAGTTCAGTCACCTATTTGCTGTTCAAACACCGAACTATCGGCACACGTTAACTGTACACAAATATTTGACATCAATACACGAACGAACACACGGCAATATTGAACAAACATATACAGCTTTTCATATATTGAAAACAAACTGGTTGAGTGGTTGTGGAAGAATATTGAGATTTTTTGAAGGTAAGAATAGAAATTGTTTGTTTTTTTTTTTTCGGATGGAAAGGTTTTAAATCTAAAATGGATAGGGATTATGGCCTGTACAAAATATTTTCAATACATATTGTATAATATACAGGAAACAAAATTGTCTCGCCGATGTTAAACTAGGTAAGCAATAGCTTTTAGAATATGATCTGGATATGTACCAATAAAAAAAATCTTTTTATTTAAGAAATCCCTTTCACCTACATGAATTGTCTATGTATACATACTCATATAATAAAATCGTAGCGAAGTCAAAACTGTACATTGAATATTTTTGAAAAAAAGTAATTGCCACTTGGTCTGGGAACGATTCTGATGCCGAAAATATAGTTTTTAGAATTTTTGTCTGTTTGTCTGTTCGTCGGTTTGTCTGTTTGTCTGTTTGTCTGAATGTATGTTCCAGCTAAACGCAAAAACTACGGGGCAGATTTTGTTCAAATTTTGCATAGATATTTCCTATAGGTCTGGTCAAATTACTACGTATAAATTATCACGCTATTTGCTATGGGGGATGAGCAGTGTTGCATTATGTTTTGAGATGGGTCCATAAGGACAGGTACCTTAACCGTAGTCGCTACAAGAAAATGGTCTTAAGAGACTATCCTTAACTTTTAGAAAAAAAAAAATCTGCATTCACAGATTTTGAAAAAAAATTACAGTCAGCAAGAAAATGGGCAATTTTCACAAAAAAGTTTTTTGATGCCAATCGATCCTGTTTCTTACGAGGATCAAAAAACTCTATGGGATCAACTGAGATTTGAGTACTAGAAAAGTCACAAATCGAAAAAAAAATTACCCATACAGGTCGTAAGTGAGACTGAGATGATAACGAACACAATGTATCAGTGTATGACAACAGTCGAATTATTCCATTACTACTTCGCTGTGTTCAATAGGAAACGAATATAGCAGATAGTTACAGATTTAATCTTTTAAATGATTATCATACCTTATGGATCAAAGCAGTCAATTATGACATATTATGCTATTTCAGTCAACTTTCAACAAAGCAATGCAAATTGATTTCGATTCCAAAGAATTGATATTTATGTGCTTCTTTTTAGGGATCCGTACCAAATTGGTAAAAAAGAACCTCTTATGGTGCGACTCAGTCTGTCTGTCTGTCACAGCTAGATATTTCAAGAACTACTAATGCTATCAACTTGAAATCTGGAACAATTTTAGATGACGTTTGCCCAATTATGTTGCAAATAAGATTTTTTTTTTTTTTTGCAACTGGGACTTAACTGGGTGTCTTAAAAAATCGAAGTGGGACTACTAGGGTATGTGGGGTATCGTATGAAAGAGCGCTATTTGCACAAACTCATATTTTTTTTAGGCCCCATGTTTTCGACTTTTGACAAAAAAAAAAACGCATTCCACCCCCCCCTTATCTCATTTGTTTGCATAGAAAAAATCTGAAATTATTTTATGTGATAGTAGTTTATGTAAAGATTACAGGAAAAATAAAACGATTTTTCTAAATAACACACACTTTTTCAGAAATCATCAACAAAAATTACATTACTTCCATTATCGGTCAAGATATGGCGCTGACCCAAAACTGCAATATTGTACACCGCAGTGTTAAAATTCTCTGATGAATATTGACCTCGCCGATGAAAATTTAAAAACATTTCACGGTTCACAACCAAATTGCCCTCCTTCCTACCTACTCGCAGATTGCTTTGGGTTAAGCACAGTAAGTTGTAGTTTTTTCTGGGCACATAACTATTTAGGTACTAATACGAATAAAGCTTATACAATTATGATGGTACGGAACCCTCGGTGCGTGAGTTCGACTCGCCCTTGACCGGTTTTTTTTACATTTTGTTACTGTAATTGTGATAGTTCGAAGAATTTTATAGGACTTTTTTTTTTGTAAGTTTTCACAAACCTGCAATATTTTTTAACCGACTATCGATAACGATACCCCACACCATAGGATAGACGAGAAAATAAAATTTAATCCTAGCTTTAAGTGTACCATAAAAATAAAAAATAAAAAATAAAATATTTTACCACTTTTTCGGCGTGACTAATATGTATGTGTATACCCATGCCAAATTACAACTTTCTAGTACTAAGAGTCTCTGAGCTAAGCCGCGTACAGTCAAACAGACGGACATAGCGAAACTATAAGGGTTCCTTGTTGACCACGGTACCCTAAAAATCTTAAGTTCGATCAACATTCATACACTCTAAAACTATGCATAAGCGTGGTTCTAACTAAACTAAACAAACCCAAAGCATCCATAAGGAAAGAGATAACATGATTGCACGTAGGTGAGCAATAATTCAACTTGCTAAAAGACAGAGACAACGTCATGATTACCAGAACGTGTGTAACAGTTAAAGTTCCTACAAGAAAGAGATAGCACGCCTGCCAGTAGGTGCAATAATATCCGTTACATCACATCATTCCGACTTGAGACCTAAGTGTTCCTATTACACTTTCCATCAACTTTTCACGGAATGGAGCCGTCTGCCGTAGTCCTATTCTGGGACTTTGTATTATCCGTATTATCAAATCAAATCAAATTCTTTATTTCATATATGAGTCCATAGTGTTAGTATCACAAAATAACTTCCTTAGTAGCATTTTCCGTTGGCATTTAGTTGGGCCAACTTCAGAGGTATGTGGCTCAACCAAACGCCAACAAAAATTCTACTAGGGTTAATACCTTGTGTTAGTAATAAGGAGAGAATACTTCAAATATCAACTGTTATTGATTTTTACCCAGTGGCGTAGCAGAGGGAAGTCCCACCGATCTGAGAATACGATCAGGAGACCGTTGGTGGTGGCGCGCAGCCGGCCGGATATGGAGGCGGTCCTTTTTCTTATTATGACGTAAGAATCGTCTATGTGCGCCTCCGCAAACATTGTGGACGCACTATTATATTTTGAGTTTACTTCCAATACTCGGTACGACCGTTTCTCTCGCGTGGATTTCTTGGAATTGTCGTAGGGCTTGATAAAGACTTAATAAATTGGTTTATTCATTACTAGCTGCTGCCCGCAGCTTCGCCCGCGTGGCATTTTCTAAAATAAAAGTAGCCTAAGTTACTCCTTATAACATCAGCTATCTGCCAGTGAAATTCAACATCGGTCCAGGCGTTTCGGAAATTACACGGAACAAACAGACTGATAGTCAGGCAAAAATTAAATAAAAATGTTTTTTGTTATTAGTACCGTATAAAAAGCAGTTATTTTGACATTACAAACAATCACTTAAATTATATTTATTTGTATAGATTGATTTGCAGAAAACTCATAAATTCTACTTCGCGTAGCCTAGGCTTCTCCGTTTTTGTGTGAAAATTGTGTGCCTTAACCTGGGTCAAATAAATTTATTTTCTTTCTTTCTTTTAAAAGGCCTTCAACTTTATATATTAACGAATATTGTATTTTTTCTAAACAACCAAAGTTATTGGCTCTTACGCTTTGGTCATGAGTTTGACTCCTGCGTGCAGCAAATAGTTTATCGCCGGGATTCAGATTTTCGGCCAGTCAAGTCCAAAAATAGTCGGCCCACCTCAAAACCTACACATAAGTAAACCATAAACAACGTTAAAGTATATTCTACTCACCACATAAACTTTCATCGCCTCCAGAATATTCTCTACAAGGAAAATAAATTACCTACTGAAGTAGCATAATTCCGCGTGCATCCAGAATAAGGACGCGGAGGAAACATTGCTAAAGTGCATTCTCATCGTTCCTATCTTTTGTGTTAAGCGGGAAGAAGAGTAACAACTGTTGGTTCGCGTATATACACAGGCTTTTTACATGCTCCTCGAGGTAAGGTAAAAGGAGGTAAAATATTTCGATAGTAGGTCGGCTTTTTGATGTCGATTTTTAAGGATTTTTTTATTTGAAAACTAGCTTATGCCCGCGATTTCGTCCGCGTGAAAGTTCCCAAACCCCTTCTCGAGATATCATTAAAAAAGCCGTTCCATACAGAATGTATGAAAAATAGTAGATTGTACAGCTAGTGCATAAAAGAAGCCATTTTACCCAAGACGCAGTTAAGCTGAGGGGTAAAATGGCTTGTTTATAACTCGGGCACTCTTCTTTTCACTTCGATTGTAAGAAAATGAAACAGGCATAAAGTATATAACAGTATTTTTTTAATTGCAACATGTATCATTCGAATTGGGTACTTCATGCTGCCAAGTCATAGAAACGTTTCTTTGCGTTTTTAAATAATAAAAACAACTATTTTATCTGGTTTTATTAAATAAACGATAGAAAAAATGGAAGTGATATAAATTAAAGCAAATAAAATAAAATAACTACTTTAATCTGCGACGTTTTATTGTGCGTGTGGTTGTTGGTTGGCATGATGGTATCTGGCGCTTGGTATGATGTTGGTATCTTAGAAAAAAAAAAAACTTTATGCACTAGAGCATAAAAAACGACTAAATGTCGCATACGCACAACATAAAAACGAACTTTTAGAGCATGAGAAGTGAAAATGAATTTTCTACATAATTTTTTCGTGGATTTTTTCTCCGACTTAATAGTTATTCTGCTATTCAGGACGGAAAAAAAATCCAACAAATCAAATATTATAAAAATCGGTCCAGCCATTCTTGAGTTATAAATGGTATAACTAACCTGACTTGGTTGTATATATTTAGATGGTTGGAAGTGTGGGCCTTTTATGAGGACTTTCGTTTTCCAGAAAATGTAACGTATTATAACATCACACCTATTTTCCCCCGAAATGTTAGGAAGAGATGCACCTTTAGTCATTTTGCCATAAATTAAGTCCTTTTTAGGTAATAGGGGGCAAGTCTATTGCCGTCAACCGGGCATAAATTCAAATTGGACACCTACTACGCTTTGGAATGGGCAACTAGCTTCATCTTTCTGACTTACCGAATCCTTGACAGTTCAAAATTGCCTGTAATTAGTTTATTTGAAATAAATGCTTTGAGTTTGAGTTTAAAAGGAATTGCATGTCCGCCAGATCCTTAAATGAATGATATAAATAATGTCAGAAATGATGAATGATCCTTAAATAATGAATAAATGATAAACTATTTTTATGTTTCCCTTCGATTCAAAAAACTAGTAAGCGCGATCTCTGTCTGGTCATACCGCCTTAATTTTGAGAATGAAACTGAACGTGTTCAGCATATCTAGACCGTATTCAGTTTCATTAGCGAAATCCAAACTTAGAGCTATAAATGTAAAAATAACTAACAATTTGTTTAAGCCATATATAACTCCACTTCCACTTTTAAAATTCTGGTTAAAAATCACTTCCTCTCTCCTTAAACATCATCATTACTTAAAGTTCCTTGCTCTTATATCATGTTTATTATTGTATGTATATATATATATATATATATATATATATAAATGGTACACCACTGACTACCTGCAATATTGTCTCTCCTTCTACTTTTTGATCCATCCAAAGGTTGTCTGTAAAAGATCTCTTTTAGCGATAAGACCGCCCATTGTGACAACCTATGTAACAGTTCTAATTTTTATGGTTTACATAATAAAAAGTATCTATCTATCTAAAATTTATGACAAAAATATTTGTACAACGTATTTCATAGTGACATTTTCTCTTCAATCTATACCACAATAAAACAAAACTAAAAGAGAGCACGTCTAAATTGAGTGCAGTTCACTTTATTTCACGAGTGTTCCGTCACTTCACGTCGCGTCGGTCGGCCGCCGAAAAACGTCACTTTGATGACCGTGACGGATGGCACGACACGCTACTTTGTATGGAGCAAGAAATAGTGGGCAATAGCCGGAAATAGTGGACGTTTGTGGACGTTTATGACCGACGCCTATGGATTGGATGTTGTTAGTTATAAAATAGTGTCGTAACTTTGTCAAAATATGAAAGGTGTCTTTTCAGCATTACAAAATAATATGTTAAGAGGGTGCTCAAAGGTCCACTAGCGCCGCGCCTCCCACCCAAAAAAATATTATCTCGTGACTGATAAGGAATTATGAAAAACAGATGGCAAACGGACGTAAAGAATAGCAACCACCCCATTTCCTCTTGTGGGTGTCGTAAGAGGTGACTAAGGGACTTACTAGAGAATGGGCAGCAGCGTTCTCTATGCATTTTTAACACCATACTGCGATCGCCAACCCGCCTGCCAAGCGTGGCGATTATGGCAAATTCCCCTTCTTTTGGGGGAGGCCTATGTCCAGCAGTGAACTTATTTAGGCTGAAATGATGATGATGGATCAATAAGGAACCTCGGTAAGTGTGTCTAGAATTTTCTAATACCTTTTGTAACGTTTCATATTGAGATACGAAGCAACATAATGGGATCGAGAGGAATGTGACCGCTTTTCTTTAAATCCCATTTTGTTGCTTCGTGTCTAAAAAACCTGTCGGTGATTGTGTGTAAGTGTATACTATGCGTATGTAAAGGGTGTGTTTGTGTGTATGTGTTTCGTTTTGGTCACTTCTTCGGTTCTGGGCATTAGTTAGCCATTTCACAATGGCGAGTCTACGATCCTCGTTCACATGAGGATCGTAGACTACTTCAAAACCACAGGCATTAAAGTGAAGTCGTGACAAGTAATTAATACCTACACCTTAATAAAAATACTTTAACAATTGACATATTATTAATTTTTAAATATGAATTTTTATCGATATACAGGGTGTTTGGCAGAACGTTGAACATACGAATATGGTGGATAGGTGGGGTCATCTGCTACTTACTCAGCCCTAATTTATTTGGCCCTGGCCCCCAGAATATAAAAAAAAAAATTGTTTGCTTTCTTTTAGTTTCACCACTTTCTTAACTTTAAAGTGTATTTTTTTATTAAAAATGGGTAAAACAGGCAATATTTTAGTTTATTTTTTTATCTTTAATATTGGCAGATTCTTATAAAATTATTGCTTTATTCAGATGTTAGCTAGAAAAAAAGTTATGACTCCTCAAACTTACAGAAAGATGTAATAAATAAAAATATTGCCTGTTTTACCCATTTTTAATACAAATTACACTTTAAAGTTAAGAAAGTGGTGAAACTAGAAGAAAGCAAAAAAATTTTTTTTTTAATATCCAGGGGGCCAGGGCCAAATAAATTAGGCCTGAGTAAGTAGCAGATGACCCCACCTATCCACCATTTTCGTATGTTCAACGTTCTGCCAAACACCCTGTATATTCAAAGACTGGTAACTAGACCACAAAAACAATATTTGCATATTTTTGTAACTCGTCACGGATTCATGTAGACTATCTATACAAATGAAAAATCTGCATCAATTACACTATTGTTCAAACATTGATGTGAACGAGTCCAGCTAACGAACTAAAATATTGTTTATTTACAAATATGAAGCTTTTTGATACTTTTTTAAGAACGTCCCTACACATTTATATCAAAATATACATAATATTCTACATATGATTATTTAGAGGGGTTACTTTATTAATAAACGGGCCTTTGAATTATAAACTTGAAGCTTTGCAAGACTAGAATCGTCATCATCAGCGTAGCCTATTCCCTCCTTTTCCTTTTGGGTTTTAAAGGAACGACTGCCTACCAGACCTCCGCAACCCCCCCCCTTGGTAAGACTGGTTGTCAGCCTTTCTGGCTTCTGACAACGCTTAACGACAAAAAAAAATTGGCAAAACCAGAATTGTCATAATTAATTACTACAATAAAATAAAAATAAATCCTTTATTGGTGTCCTTACATGTTATAAAAATTATAAAATACGAAGAGTTTCTGATACTTTAAAAATATAGGAAACAAATATCGGAAAACGGTCGTTTCATTTGGTACAGCTTGCCTTCCGACAAAGGCCTCCTCTATAGATTTCCATTCTGTACGAGTTCAATATTTACTACAAAGAGGGCAGTAAATATTATGAATATTTTAGTAGCGTTAAGGAAAAAAGGAAATCCACGCGGACGAAATCGCGGGCAAAGTGCTAGTCTACATAAGACCCCAATTACTCGAAATTAATCTAAAATATTATTAACAGACCCGCGGTCATCTTTATTTAATAAATACGAATAGATTAAATATTTCCATTAAAAATACAATAGTTCCACTATAAACCATAGGCTAATCCAGCGCCATATTACCACAACATTCCATCAAAATAATATCGTATTCATTAGCCAAAAGTTATTTAATATATCGAACTAACCAGAAATAAACCAAGCATAGTAGGGGATAATAATTACCAACTAATAAAGCTTTCAAATAATTTAGGAACAAAGTGTATAATTGCAACCACAATATTGCAGCTTTGCGGTGAACTAAATATAGTATTGGGTATCTAAATATTCAAGTTGAATACACGAAAAATATTTTGTGAATTTTACGCTGCAGATTAAAATTTCAGCCTGTGAGGAAATAGGCCAATTTAAAAACTCAATAGTTTGGCTTTTGAAAAGTTGAACAGATATATTTTGGATGAAATTAGAAACCGAATTAAGGCTCCTCCAAACAGGTGCGACACGCTCGTCGCGCAACGAGCGGTACCTTTTTGTCGCGTCGCGTGTCGCGCCTTTATGTAAAAGTGTGTAGTGTGTACAGAAACCTTATTGTTGATGTTCTTCAAAAAGGTCAGTTGCGTAGTTCTCGCAACCGGTGTGCATGTATGTCACTTTCTGCTGAATACTCAAACGCAATTCAATTTTAAGTCGCCGTTAAGTATAATGCTGTCTCTGTCACTTTAAACTGTTTTGTAGCGACAGAAACACTTATAAGAACGTCTTAAAGTTAAGTAACGTTTGAGTATTTGGGCCTAAGTCTGAT
This sequence comes from Dryobota labecula, assembly GCA_947523025.1. Lineage (NCBI taxonomy): Eukaryota > Metazoa > Arthropoda > Insecta > Lepidoptera > Noctuidae > Dryobota > Dryobota labecula. Next base: position 3,492,769 of record OX383287.1, read on the forward strand.
CATAAACTGGAACAGCCTAGGAGTGAAATTTCATCAGTACAATAGCAATTTTATTACGTAAATAAGATGAATTTTATGAAATCTTAGGAGTTTTTTTCCTCGAAAACTAGTCATTTGCTATTTTCTAGCTCATTTTTCTAGTTCTACATGAGATAATAAATAAAATAAAATAAAATAAATAAGCCTTTTATTTCTTGCCAATGAATTATACAATAATAGATAGAAAAAATAAACATAGAAAAATAAAAAGATGGATATCATGATTAAAATAGAAACAAAATTATAAAAAAAAAAAAAAAAAAATTACGCTAAATTAAATTTAAATTTCTCACGCGCGGTCCATAAAGTACAGTGGAGCCCACTTGTCCTATTAAGTGTTATCCAATAGTTATACCAAATAATAATAAAAATAATTGGTCGTATTACCAACGTTGATATAACTTTATCGTGAGAAAGCAATCCACAGCCCAACATAGAAACTACGACCGTCATTTACGGCGTCAAACCCCAGAAGATATTGCTCCAACTTCGTCCAATCTAAAGCGATCAAAGAAAAATATGAGCCAGAAATATTGGATAAGCAGCAAACTAACATACCAATAAACGGCTGCAATGTATCACTAAAGCAATAAAGAGAAGAAAACCGTTAGTGTCTAAATAACGAAATAAAATATTCAATGGCTTGGAAATGGGCACACATTATTTGTGCCTAACGTTCCTTGTAACTTTAACTTTGGGCAAAAATCTACGCGTCGGACACATACGCGTCGGACACATACGGGCAGGTGGAGTGGCTAACATTTTGTTAAGATGAATTTACGGACTTTCGTTAGAACTTCCAAGAATAGTAGGTATTGATTTTTCTGCGATTACGACTGTGTATTAAACTACATCTCTGCAAACTTTTATCAAAATTATTAGGCGAAGTTCAGTAAACTAAATAGACCCATTTTCCAAATATCTAAACAGCAAGCACGTTTTTCATATTAAAATTCAAAATATATTATTTCACATAAACCTACATGGGCACATAAGAAACGTCAGAAGCTAGGTGCATGGTTCCAATTTTTCGGTTCTTATGGACAAGAGCGGCATGTTACTCGCAAAAAACCAATAAGCATAATATAGGTATTTCCACCCAACATAAAGAGATAAAGCGAAAAACCAAACTTTTCTCAAATTACTACACATACATAAACAAACTCACGTCATCTTCCCATGGGGGTAGACAGAAATCACAGAACGCCACCTGCAACGATCCTAAAATTAAAAAAAAAAAAACATATGGCCTGAAAACCCTTGAAAGTACTTGCACCTAGTTACCCAAACAATACCCTAGTATGTGGCGGCAGTAAGCTAAGGGTGGTAGTGTGAAATAACAGCAGAATGGCCGTTAGCCGCGCCCGCGGTCCGAAACGATACTACTTTTTTCATTACCTACGCAACCTTAGGTGGCTAGGGAAAACGCGATTCCTGAGGGTAATTTTCTGTTTTATTTTATTTTTTCCTGTCAGACAGGTGTGTAATATGTACTATAAAGTTACAACAACTACATCATTATTTAATACTAGCTTTTGCCTACGGCTCCGCCCGCGTGGATGTCGGTTTTCGCGTAAAAAAGTGTCCTTCATATCCCAGGCTATATCTGCCAAATTTCATGACGATCGGTTCAGTGGTTTAGGCGTGAAAACGTAACAGACAAACAGACAGAGTTACTTTTATATTTATAATATTAGTATGGATTGTGTCTTTGACATTTATCTCGGGACCTGGACATTTGGAAGGCGAACGCGGGGCCGAAACCAACTCGCAGAGGCCCGTTAGACGCTTTCAATGAAATAAGGCACCGACCGCCGATTTATCCCTGTACGCACTATGCAAGTGCACCCAAGGACAACTCCCGGTTGGTGTAAAAAAATATTAATAGATTATATTATTTTATCCCGTAATTGGATAACAAAAATCGTAGAAAAATGTTTACACTTTTTGTCTGGTCGTTGCACTGAGCTTTCGTATTTTAATGTTTAAGGGAAGTAGCAGGATGATGGAAGAAGATCATTTTTTGGGAGAGACGTCACAATGTCATTTGCAGTATCTACCTACCTATCTTTTACCTAATTCTTCATTGTATCCTCTCAGATTACTATAATATCACTGCACGCTAAGAACAAACAGTGAACTCGCTGCTTCTGTAGCCCCACGTTAAGTGCTGAACTGTCGCAGCTATTTTATTGCGACACAGCGGCAACTTAACACTCTTGTTTGCAACTTACTGTACAGTTTGCCTTTTTGTCACCGCTTACGATTTGCTACTTTGCCCGCAATTCGTAAAGCCGATATTGGTAAAGTTTTATGAACAAAGTTTGTGGGTAATTATAGGGTTTGAGTTGGGTTTTAGACTGAGAAACTGTTAGCACTGAAATTATTGTTTTTTTTTTTAGGGATCCGTACGTCCGAATGATAAAACGTAAACCTTATAAAATAACTCGTTTGTCTGCCTGCCTGTCTGTCCGTCTGTCACAGCCAATTTGCTCCGAATCTAATGAACCAATTGAGTTGGAAAATGGTGTAAATATGAATTTCTGTGACCAGAACGCGGACTAAGTTATCCCATACCTTATCTCTGAAACAAATTTCCAATTTTTCTTTTTAATACAGATAATACTTCTATATTATTTTATAAATTATAGGAAACTATAAGGAATCTATGGTCTTAGAATAACATGGTAAATCTCCCAATATTGTGCGTACAAACTTACATTTGCAGTTGAAATGTATGGGAGAACATGTTTTTTATCTACAATGTTAAGTTTATTCTTGGGATAAATTCATCCCAACTACGGAACCCTTCATTGTGCGTAGTTCAACACGCAGTTGGTTGTTTTTATTGGTAATTATGGTAAGTTCAACCCATAACACAACGAAAAGGAAGTGTAAGCTCAATAGGTAGATACCTACATGGTTTTGATCTACTACAATGCGATGTGATATTAAAAAAATAAAAATAAAGTATGTATGTATAATTGAAAAAAATATATAGTTTTTTAGAGCGGCAACATTAAAAGTTTTATGACGTTGTATACAGAAAAAAAAAAACCTATTAAAAGCGTAAAAGCATGACAAGGATTGATGAAAGTGTGTAATATTTTTATTTAGCTATGTTCCTATTCTTCTTCGTAGCTTTCTTGGCAGAACGGTCGAACTTTTCAAGTAGTTTCTTGTCTAAGGGCTAATGTGATTCGCCTCACGATTTCTCGCCATCTATGATAGTTATGTTTATTTTTATTAAGCCTACACTGTCCCAGTGCTGAGCAAAGGCCCCCAAATCCAGGCATCCTTTTCTAGAGCCACCTCGATCCAGCCCTTGCGGTACGCGTCCAGGTCGTCTTGTGACCTCTTCCTGGGCCAGTCTCGGCGGCGCCGTCCACCCTCAGGCACCCACCGTGTGGAGACTTTTGCCCAGCGATACCTATGCATGCCGCTGATGTGACCCGCCAAATCCCATTTCAGCTTGGCAGCCTTTTTGCCTACGTCTAGGATCTCCGTTTTGGACCCCAGCGGGGTTTTTCGTATTCTGTGTCTTCGTTTAGCCCTAAATGCTGCACTCCATTGCTCAAAAGTTATGTTACTTATTATTATTTCCTTAATTTATTCATCTTTTTAATATATAAAACAAAGTCGAGTTATTTATAACTCAAGAACGGCTAGACCGATTCTTATGGTTTTGTTTATGATGGTTGTGTTATGGATTTTGGTTTTGTTGGATTTGTCTCCGCCCCGAATAGCAGAATAACTATTAAAACATGCGAAAAATTCACGAATAAAATAATAATGTAGAAATTTCACTTTCTCATACATTTTGAATAGAACAGCTGTTTTGATGATATCTCGAGAGAAAAACAAAACGGATTGGGGAACGAGGGCACAAAAATTTTCACGTGGTCGAAGTCGCGGGCAGAAGCTAGTACCTATACATATAAATTACATGTTTAAATATTAGAATATAAAAAACAAAACAAAAGAAAAATTGGTTGCCTGTAAAGTTGGTAGTCGATAGTTTAACGTGACAACTTCATAACAAAACATTGATGTGGCGCAAGCGTACAATGAGCGTAACGGGACAATGAGCATAAAGGGACATTTTCGTGCATGCAGCCGGCGTTCATCGATTTATTAGACGTTGTCACGTCAAAAAAATTGTCGGCATCAGGAATAGGGTCCAAGCTGCCGGTGGTCAAGGCTCTAGAGAGAGGTACCTCCTCACTATGTGTGCTGTGTCTAGGAGTACTGCTTTCTGAATCAAGCCCTTGACCCAGCCGCGCAATGAGAGCCTCTTGAGGTGTTGGTCGAGGCTCTCCGCTATTAAGCCATTAACCGTAACGATTATCAGTACAATGATTGCAGAGTCAACGTCCCACATGTCGACAACCTCGTGTGCTAAGTCAAGAAGCTTGATTTTTATCTCTCTCAGCTTCTTATTATTAATACTTATATAAAAAAAATTCTAGCACTAAAAATATAGCACATATATAATTGAAACAGCTGCCGTGTAAGTGCTACTTTCTCAAAAATGATTGATAGCAAAAGAAATAATAATTAATAATCTAGACTGAAAATACGAAAACATAACTCGAAATAATATTTTGCTTAAATTATGAAAATCATTTCACAACATGTGGCCGTGTAAAATGTTCACGAGATTTTTTGTGGCAATTATTTTAAACTTTTCTGTCTACTACTCACGTTACTGAAATTGGTTCGGTTATAACGGTTCTGCGGTTCTTCACTTAGAGCTTCTACAGTGTTCATAGATAAACCAACACCTAGACGCAAAATATTCTAGAAATAATTATGTGCTCTGTACGGAGACTGAACTCATGATTCACAGGTAAAAAGCAGAGTTTTCGGCCAATGCGACATTAAAACACATTGGCTGGGAACTCTGGTTTTAATACAGGGTGGAAGTTGAGATGAGGTAGTAAGGGAAGCTACCTTAACCGGTGTAGCTACATAAACACGTTCTTAGGAGACAGTCCTTAACTTATTGAGTAATTGCTAACTGCATTTACAGATTTTGAAAACATGGTACAGCCAGCTAGAAAAACGTTAGTTCTTACATTTTATTTTTATGATGCCAATCGATGCAGTTTCGTATAAGGATTCAAAGACTTTGGACGAACTGAGATTAGAGTAAGAGTAAAGAGAAAAACTTTCCCCTTTTCGCAAGTAGTGATCGACCATCTCATCCACGATTTTTTACAACGTTTGCTACTAATTTTTGAAAGAAAGGCGTAATATTGTAAATTATTACGAAATATCCAAAAAAAAAAAAACTTATTTGGGTATTGCTAAAACAGACATGTTTGGTACAGTGTAACTCTAAAGGATTTGGAATTAGGTGCCATGCAACTTCTATTCAGTTTAAAAAGAGCTATCCAACTATGTATTATATATGGCTATTGGAGGAGGGTACCAAAATAAGCATCATCCTTTAGAGTGTGTCCATTATATTTCTGTGGGGCGTGAAATAGGGAACCAATTTAAAATAACTAAGTATACCTATGAAATTAGAAAATAGTTGTTGATAAAATATCGACCATGAACAGTCGAGATATGCTAGCCACGCCGTATCACAAGGCGGCACGAAATATCCGCTTCCCGGCGAGAATATTTCAATTTTCTATAAGAAATTTTATTTATATTCTGTACAAGGAACTACACATCCTGCTGAATACCGGTACAGTCTTGGAACAGGAGATGAACTCAAGCTTCAGACATCTTTCTGATTAGGTACCTGCTTACCTATAAAATAATGGTTACAGCTATTGGAAGTAGGCCTGCCGATAAAAATAAAGGTGAAAACGTAGATAAAGTGAGTTTGAAGTTAGCTGTCAATAGTGTCAATCCATAGCATCACGTGGAATGACAGCTCACTACAAGCTCGCGTATACCCAAAGTCTCAAATTCAGATAATTTATGTAAACAAAGGGGATAACATGACAAAAAAAAAATCTTCGTAATGGTAATTCACATAAAATTGCGAAAAAAGAGGTTCTATTTCCTTTTAAGTACTGATTTTAAGAAATAATAATTAAAAAGTAATCATACCGTCATAATTTTTATAAATTTTCGGTTTTAAACAAAGTTATTAAAAAAAGTAGATTTTCTGGTATAAAATATTTTATGATACCGGTAACAATGCAGGAGATCCAAACATTTTCAAATTTTTAACATCTTCAACAACACAACATTACAACTCTCATAAATAGATTCATATTGTAAGTAGCATATCTAGCCACATTTTGGATGAAAACGCCTGTAAACTGTTTCGATTGGAAATCGATTTTGGGACGCCTACGTCTAGCACTGGGCTTAAAAGGGCTGATTATGACTATTATATACCGTGCCTCCGACACACTACAAAAAACATTGTTTGGCAACGGTATTTTGTTTACATAGTTCTTATAATTAATTCACTTTAATTTTATCGATAATTATTTACAAAAACATTTAATGATAAAATGTTTTGCACCACTGTCCTGTCATTTTGACAGTGACATTTCTTGACATTACTTTGTTTACAAAAATTATCTGAAATAGAGACTTCGGGTATAGTTTAAGTATAAGCACATTATAAATATGGACAGTACAGAAACTACATAGAAGCGTTCGAAACGGCACACTCATACAGAAACACACGCATCGATGAGACACTGAAGCGAATGTGGTGGTGTTCTTAGTCGCGGGTACCTACCGAGACGAGACTATTAGTCGTATCATACGTTAATCTCTTGCGCCACGGACCGTCCGTGATCTTTTTCAGTTAATTATCTTCATAAAAAAATATTTAAAACATTACATAAATGTAAATGCTAATAATAATGTAAATGTAATGTTAACTATAATATTTGTAATGTAAATGTTAATTATTTATATTATCTTAGTTTTTTTTTTAGTTTTTACGAAACTCGCATGGAGGCGGGTGTCGTATAACATGAGGAATCCTTTTTCGCCTGATGAATTCTACCAGTCAACTCCTACCGCAAACTGCGTTAAAGAACTTCGTTCCAATAAAACACTTTTCAATTTTATAAACATTAAGAGTGCCAACCCTAACGCTCCAATGGAGCGTAGGTAATTATTTCAACAAATAAGCCTAGTGTCCATACTGTTCATATTTTATGCTGTGGTATACTTAAGTACATAACAATAGTACTCCAAACCGAATTTCGGCCATGGCGACCAATCTCAGCGGAGACCTGCCTTTGGTGTCGGAGATATTATAGTGCACAAATGTGTGTGCAGACTCAGGTACAGTCTCTCTTCCCTCACTCTCATAGTCCGATAGGACGGCAGTCCGGACGACCGGAGGGAGATCAGGCGCAGGGCCAACAGCTTCGTGCGCCTAAGGCATGTGGGTATCACACCGCCAAATTCTAAACTCCGGGCTGTTACTAAGAAATTCTTAATGGAAAACGAACAAGAGGCCAACAGGGCAGTTAAAGTGTAGTAAGTATAGTAACAGGCAGGCAGATCGTCAAGGCTGCAGGTGAACGGACGTTCATTTCAACGGAGACCAAACACTTCCAATCTTGATTCCTACACATGTAACGGAACATGGAGATAACGATGAATAATGCCTCCATGAATGGACAAAACTAATTCATACACTATCCGCCTATCCAGCCTAGGCTAGGCATTTCATTGTCATGCCAACGGAAACTTAATATCCAGAGAGATCAAGGGTCCATTGTGTGATGCTCATCACGGCGATATTGCGCCCCGTTGCGGTTCCGAAGATTAAATGCATTCATAGTGTCATTTGTTGTGTGTTTGTGTGTGGGTAGGATCGATGATGTGAGGGTGTGTGTGTGTGTCTGTAAAATATGTTAATATGAATATGTTGTAAGAATATGTTGTGATTAGCAGTGACAAAGCAAAGGGTTGTTGAGCGAATGGCTTTATTAAAATGACTATGAACTTCAGTATTCAGATGAATACTGAGGTTCGCTTTTTATTTTCGTTTTAATGACAAAAGAAAAAAAAAACGGGGCAGTCTTTGGGGACTGCCAATAGAAGTGAAAACTAAGTAACTAAAGCGTTCGGTAACGATGAAGCGAGTTCCATGATTTTTGTTTACCCAAAAAGTACACATATATATACAGTATACATAAAGCTCATGGAAAGCGTTCTGTGACGATGACGCGAGTTCCATGATTTTCGTTCACCCAAAAAGTGCTAAAGACGTTTTCACTTTAAAAAATTAACACAAAAAACGGTTAGCTTGATTTTCACCAGAACCTTCGGGCTTATTCCACAAATTCCCCCTGAAAATCCCCCTTAGGAGGAAAAGTGGAATCTATAAAAAACAGTCTAGAATTCACCCCTGATAATCCCGCTTAGGGGGGAAAACTAGAATTTGAAAAAAAAAAACTTATTCCAAGACCCCCCTGAAAGTGATTTTTTTTACATTAGGGTTCAGTTTTCCCCATTGAGGGGGATTCTCTGAGGGATTAGTGAAATAAGCAGGGGTGAATTCTAGACTGTTTTTTATATATTCCACTTTTCCTCCTAAGGGGGATTTTTCAGGGGGGATTTGTGGAATAAGCCAACCCTCGTAGCATATTATATCTGTAGCGACATCTACAACGCAAAATCCTGCATCGCGCAAGCAAAGTTTATCGCGCGACTAGAATATACAACGTCCCGACATCAATCGTCAGGTAGTAGCCCACCAGACAGAACACCCGTCTGGTCGTAGGATCCTCCCTTTTCTATGAAGGATGAATGAACTGTACACCTTGTTCCTCATACCTCAAATATATTATATCTAATTCACTAGCTTGAGAAATTAAAACAACTTTACAAAAGTTTAAGGACATTATGTAACGATGTTTTCAACAGTGGTAACCTACCAATAATCAATAATTTCTCCTGTAATAAGCACTTAATTGCCGCAACTTGAACCGTGTAGACAAACACCTGAACTCAATAATCACGAGTAAACAATACCGTGTCAGATTTAGGCTGAGCTTACACTATGGGATTATGTGCGCTCATGCGACTATTGTAATTCCGACGGTTATTACATAATCTACCTCGGACACGTGTCATTTTCCAGTATTAATTGTAGTTATTACATAATTTTACATTATTGTAGGTACAGTCAGTTACTGCAATTAGCTGACCCCCCTTTGTTCAAATGGTTGAGGTATTTTTACTAACAAGTCGTATGATTTTCATATTTTTCTAGTTTTGGGTAGATTTCGTATAGGTATTTAAATAAAATTAAGAATTATAAACTTCTGTCGATTCGTATACTAAAAAATATCAACTATTTATGCAAGGGGGGATCAGCTAATTGCCGTAACGTAACTGACTGTACTAACCAGTGATATTATATCTTAAAATAAAAACCGGCCAAGTGCGTGTCGGACCACGCACAATGAAGGGTCCCGTAGTTGGTATGAATTGAACATATCTTTCATACGGTACGTATGTTTTTCAAGTGTAAATGTAAGTTGGTTGACTATTACTCGGTAACATCTTGTGACGCCTAATTAGCTGTGATAGTTTTCCTTTTAACTTCGTTATATATGCTACTGCTGTGATTTTTTTTACATATCCAAGTACAACCATTTAGCTGACAGGGGGGGACCACTTTAAAGCCTAATATTTCAGAAACGGATCCCTAATTCGAAAAATTGTTTTCACAATTGCAATTGCAATATTTTTAAAAGACCCATCCAACAATACACCATAGGGTAGGCAAAAAAAAAATATCCCCACGTTACATGTACAGGAGATACCCTAAATAACTATTTATTCATGATTTTATTTTACCACTTGGTCGGCGTGATTAATATGTATGTATATCCATGCCAAATTATAGCTTTCTAGTAGCAAGAGTCTCTGAGTTAAGCTGGGGACGGACAGACGGACGGACATGGCGAAACTATAAGGGTTCCTTGTTGACTACGGAACCCTAAAAAGGCAGATAGGTTATACGTGGTCCGTAAGTGTCACGTCGAAACTTGGCTAGTTAGCCAAGTTACATTACGTCTTGCCTCTTTTTCGTTCCCGATAATTACGATATGCCGTTCTATTTCCTCGTGTCATCTAATAGTGTGACCTTATGCCGTTTTTAAAACATTTTTTGAATGTTGGGTAAGTAAACTATTTACCTGTTTTAATTTACAAACTATCTGACCACAGACGTTGTCCTGTCTAAATTTCAATAATTCATACAAAAATTCCCATAAAAAATAAATTTTGCTTCATAAATATATTTTTTTCGTGAATTTTTTGGCATGTTTTAATAGTTTTAACAGCAGAATGCTGTTCGGGGCGAAGACAAATCCAACAAATCAAAGACAATAAAATTCGGTACAGCCGTTCTTGAGTTATAAATGGTGTAACTAACTCAACTTATTGCTACTAATTATACATAAGTACATGCTTATACCTACCCTAGCAGCTAGAAGTGGTTAATGGACCACTAATGCGCTGAGCTGACGATGGATAATTTGTCCGCGAACAATTTTTCGGTGACGATAGAACGTATGGAAATCTTGGCAGTCTATTTGTCCTACGTGTGCGTTATTACATTGATTTCCATAAGTTCTATCTCCACTGACAAATTGTCCATCGTCTGCACAGCGCCTTATAGGTACATCGAAAAAACATAACAAAAATCAGAACTGATTCACATAAAACAAACGTGGATTCAACAAAAAAAAAAACAGACATTTATAAGTAAAAATGTAAATGCTCTGCAAATATTGCGACAGATCTTTCTTTTATTTGTAGAGAAAATAAGTGGAATTCCATTTGCGATCTAGACGTTTATTTATTATAATTTTATACTTGCATTGTCCGTTACCTTCATTTTTTATACTAATGAATGTCTGGACTCTAGACTTCAAGAGACGTTTATCCCTATGTTTTTAGGTGACAATTTTATTTTAACACATAACATTCAACCTGGGCCTAAGTCTACTAATTTACAAACGTTGCAATGGTCTTGCCATTGTATTTGACAGTGTTTGTATGGCAAATCTGTCAAAAACTCACAATGAAGAGACCATTGCAACGGTTGTACATTATTAGACTTGGCCCCCCTGTAATACCTCAAAAATAATTAAATTTTGGTATCATTGCATTTCATTATATATTAATATTCACTCGTTTAATAATTATGTTTGCATGCCTAATATAAGGTAGGTAGATTGTACAAGGATCACACATTTTACTGTTACATCTTATTTACTGTACTATCGCGGGCACGAAAATCTAACCACCTTGAAAACAATATCCTGTGCACACGATGACCACATTTGTTTACCGTTCCTTTTTGCGACGACCAATAAAAAAAAATACTTTTGTTTAAATAAATTTCTCAGGCTCTGTTACAATGATCACAGATGTCTGACCTCTTCGGCTTGATTTTTTACGGTTTTTTTTTTTTTTTTTTTTTTTCATTTACTATAACAATGGTCTATGCAAAAATCTGATGCTGCGATGCTATTGGTTGATGAGCGTAGGTAAGCGTTACAATAGCGGCCGAGCGCTGTAAGCAAGAATAGTCCTTACGGTGATCCGCGATGGGTTCTCTCTCTGCCTTTTCGCCGAAAATTGTTTGCCAGATTTTCACTTGCCAACTAACGTTTCGCAGAATTTTATTTCGCCGAATAATCATTTTCCAACTTATCATATAATATTGTTTTATTTCCCAACCTCACAGTTACCAACTGTACGTTTGGTCTGCTTTTCATAATGACACTTTTTAAAATGCCAACTTTCAAGTAGCAGAATGTTTTAGTTTGTTCCTTTTACAAAAGCGATTCGCTTCGTTGTTTGTCATACTCTAACCTAACCTAACCTATCGTAATATGGCTCTGCATTGCTGCCAATTTAAAGGTTTAATGTTATTTTTGAAATTCTTAAATAAAAAATGTATGTAAAAATTACACTCCCAAAACGTGATTCGTCTAATAGTTGTGTGGCCTAGTGAAATGTTTGACAAATGATAAATGTCCCAAACGTTTTGTGTCATTATAATAATCAGCTTAACAATAATTCTACCAAATGAAACGTTGTCATACAAAAATTTGCTAATCGTTAGTTGTCAAAGTTAAACATCGGCGAAACGTTGGTTGGCAAGTGATAATCTGCCAAACAATTTTCGGCGAAAAGGCAGGATACCACGATATGGTTGGTACCTACAATCTATACAAATAAATGTTTACTTACTTACGCCTATAATCCCCGAAGGGACCAGGTGTATCCTGTGTACCTTTAAATAGTACACGCACAGTTTTCTTTTTTTTTTTTTGTGTTTTTGTTCTTTTTTTGCGTCATGTTTACGGCAAATAAACGTATTTTCTTTCTTTTACATTTCGCCAGTTGTGTTTACTATTTTATATCATCGATACTCAATCTGCCCATCCTTCTCTCAAATGAGTATGTTGGGGTCGGCTTCCAGTCTAACCGGACGCATCTGAATACCAGTATTTTACATGGAGCGACTGCCTATGTGACCTCCTCAACCCAGTAACTGGGTAATATGATACTCCTTGGTAAGACTGATTGTCAGACTTTCGGGCTTCTGACGACCCGTAACCACTGGCAAAGATCTACGAATGAGAGCCGGGACCATTGAATTAACGTGCTTTCCGAGGCACGGAGGAGTCTTGTATGTAAAGGTGGTCACCCATGTACGAACCAACACTGGTTAAGCGTAGGTTAACCCGTGCGGCTGATATTACTTAGCCACGAGTTCCTACCGATGTACATAAATCATCGATACTAAAAGAAAAAAATATATCGTAAAGACCTGTCTCTTATGTCTAAATGCATTTTTTACACTTCGAAGGACACTAGACGCCTGAAATCAAATCAAATAATTTAAATTTCAGGAATACATTCATAAAAAATGTACACCAGATTACAAAAGATTACAACATTATTCATTCATTATAAATTATTACAAAACAATAGAAAGAAAGAATAACGTTTATTTGGTCACAGTTCGTGAAACAAAATACAAACAAATTAAAAAGTGAAAAAAAAAAATGTTATAAACATATACCCGTTTGCCTCACGGCTGCGTCAAAAAAGCCAATCAATTAAATTACATAGTAAGTATTATTTTAGCTGGAATATTAATTGCCATATGAAGAACTAGTTAACCTCATATATGGCCTCAATATTCCATTATCAGATATATAATCTTCTATCTTCTATATCTATCTATATATACGAATATATAAAGCTGAAGAGTTTGTTTGTTTGTTTGTTTGTTTGAACGCGCTAATCTCAGGAACTACTGATTGGAATTAAAAAATTCTTTTTGTGTTTGATAGTCCATTTATTGAGGATTGAGCATTTTTTTTTTTTTTTTTTTTTTTTATAGGCTATATATCATCACGCTACAACTAAAAGCAGCGGAGCATAAATGAAAAATGTTGCATAAACGGGAAAAATTATTCCTTTTTGAGAGCTTCCGTTGCGTGCGCTGCGTAAACGGTTTAAGTGACGCAAATATCATGTATGATGGAATTGTTCCTCTTTAAATTTTCTAAAAAAAAGTCCGCGACAGCATATGTCTATCTTTTAAGATTGACTCACTATAACCTTTTATATGGTAATCAAATTTAAATTTGTTCTAAATTAATGCATTATTTGCGAAGGAGTTTTCATAAACATGGTATTAATCCTTATCCAAATAAATACGTTATTCATCACAAGTATTTAATTTTGAACAAAGTTGCCCTTACATCATTTAATTTCAATGAATATCTTAGGAGATATAACTGTTTTATAATAACTCCGCAGCAAAATAATGATTAACTCTGCGAGGTAGTCTATTCTAAAGCTCAAGAGTTAGTTTTTAGGGTTCCATACCCAAAGGGTAAAATGGGACCCTATTACTAAAACTCCGCTGTCCGCCTGTCTGTCTGTCTGTCCGTCAGTCACCAGGCTGTATCTCATGAACCGTGATAGTTAAACAGTTGAAATTTTCACATATGATGTATTTCTGTTGCCGCTATAACAACAAATACTAAAAACAGAAAAAAAAATATTTTAGGGGGGCTCCCATACAACGGACATGATTTTTTTGCCGTTTTTTTTTTGCCTCGCCCGCGTGGATGTCGGTTATCGCGTAAAAAAGTAGCCTATGTCCTTCTCTATATCCCAGGTCGATCGGTTCAGCGGTTTAGGCGTGAAAAGGTAACATACAGACAGACAGACAGACATACAGACAGAGCTACTTTCACATTTATAATATTAGTATGGATAGCTTTTGCCCGCGGCTCCGCCCGCGTGGATGTCGGTTATTGCGTAAAAAAATAGCCTAAGTCCTTCTCCATATCCCAGGCTATATCTTTGCCAAATTTTATGATGATCAGTTCAGCGGTTTAGGCGTGAAAACGTAACATACAGACAGACAGAGTTACTTTCACATTTATAATATTAGTAAGGATAAGGATTTGTATGGATGGTACGGAACCCTTCGTGCGCGAGTCCGACTCGCAATTGGCCGGTTTTTTGTTTTTAGAACGCGCTAATCTCTGGAACTGCGAGTTGGTATTGAAAAAATCTTTTTGCATTTTACAGCCCAATTCTTGAGGAAGAATTACATTCCTATTAACTAGAACACCATTTTTTAAAATGAAAGTTTATGCGAAAACGAAGTAAAAGCACGGGCAGGCAATGTGTTGCGACGGGGTGGGTCGGGGGAACAAGAAATTTAACGCGGACGAAGTCGCGGGCAGAAGCTAGTTATGTATATGGTGTATTCAGTTTATGAAGGAGGCCTGCGACTTTCTCGTCTTAGTCTGATAACAATATAATTTCTTCTGTCTCGATCAGTGTACTTCAACCGAATCTATTAGTAGGTTCACTTTTTTGTAACATCATGAAAAATTAAAGGAAACAATAAAAAATACCGAAAACACTAAAATGTTCAATTCTTTTTCATTTAAAATAAACTATTACGTTGACAGCTGTCGTATAAACTTGTTCAACCCGTAAATTGTAGCGAGTGGTCGAAACCAAAAACTAAAAATATTTCATTTGTATAAACAATTTTCAAAATGTGTTATGCCTGATTCTTATATTGGATTATGGATCATTTTATGTACTGATCGTAATCTCTGGTAGTAACTAATGCAAATTCATAATACTGGTATTTGGAAGGGTTTTTTTTTTTTAATCATCGACGAGTCAGCTCTTGGCCTTCATTGCACCTGATGGTAAGTGATGATAAGGCCGAAGATGGAAGCGAGCTTCACCCGGAATCCTCAACCACAGAAGAACTGGCTATCTTACCTCTAACTGCCGAAATACAAAAAAATGCAGTTAACATTGTTGTTTTGGCGACAGACTTAGATAAGATGGTGGTAGCTAGCCAGGCAGACTTAGAACAAGCCCTACCACCAACCAAACTGAGCAGAAAATTATCCGCTGGGAAAAACCGAACAGAAACAGAACCGGCACCCCTTGGTCTGAGACCGGTGGCTAGACCACAGAGGCGGTTAGTTATTAGATAATTGGACAATAGGGCTATTACAATAGGTTTTACTTCTATATTTATTGAATGAATAATAATAATTATCGTAACGGTCATAAAAGATATCCTAATCCTATGAATTACTTAAATATTTAAAACTTTAAGCTTAATGGACAAAGGTAGGTAGGTACGCTTCGTTTAATAATTAAAATGTAATCTTTTATTTTACATTAAAAATGCAATCTTTTTCGTTCCCAAATAAAAATTGCGAACACAAAAATATCAATATGCCCAGAGTTCTACAATTTATGGCTGGTTGAGAATAATTGAAACTGAATTTCATTTGGCAAAAATATGTTCGCAAGAACTGCCGACGTCAGTAGGACGAATTTACTGTTTTTTTATTGTAAAGTGGGCTTGAAAAGTTATTAAAAAAGAACGATTCAATTAGTATCGGGCTGATAGTAAGTGTAACAGATGGTATCAAGAGCTTAATTTGATTAACAAAGGTCAGACTAGAAAGATTTATTATTAAAAGAAAGAGCTTCTAATATTTATAGAAAATGCTACAAATAATTATGCAGGTTTAGAAAAATAATATCTGTATTTCAATCTTAGGGTACCAGTATTAATTAAGAACTAAAGTGCCAATTTTTAGTAAAACAAACCTGAAAAAGCAGTATGCTGTATCTTCAGTAACGCCATTGAAAAAAAGTCAACACATTTCCCAGCGATAATTCCACATAACGATATAATATCGATCACACCATTCTTATTATTAATATGACTGCCAGGATACATATAGTACTCCAGACCGGATTTTGGCCAAGGCGGCCAATCTCATCGGAGACTGGCCATCTATGTGGGAGATATCTAAAAATAGCACTTTAAAGCTTAATATTACGCAAACGGATCCCTAAATCGAAAAATGGTGTTCACAAACACGTAATATTTTTGAACGGCCTATCCAACGATATCCTACACCATGTGTGCCGAATCTCTGATATGGACTACGTACATAATATGTCGATATCACAGTGAGAGCATTCTAGAAGAATGAACTCACGGAGACATCCATGTACATCTGGGTTCTAATAGAATGTGACTCCAAAAATGCAAGGATGTCACCGTGAGTTAATTCTTCTAGAATGCTCGCACTGTGATATCGACCATATTGTGTACGTAGTCCATATCAGAGATTCGGCAAAAATTTGGTGGAGATGCTGGGATCTTCATTATCCCTCTTTTCAAAGGTAACACATAAAGGTCACTTTATTAATTCATTACGCGCCTTCACCATCCAAAAAAAGGTTTCAAAGAAAGTATCTACAACACCATGGGATAGACGAGAAAAAAATTACATCCCCACTTTAAGTGTAGGGGCGGTACCCTAAAAAATATGTAAAAATATTTCAAGATATTATTTTATTACTTTATTGGCGTGATTAATGTGTACCCATGCCAAATTACAGCTTTCTATACTCCATTTATTATAACATTAGACAAATAACTGTTCTCACCCTTTCGTTATTTCGATGTAAACGTTTAATAAACTCCGTTATTTCACGATAAATACAAAGCACTGTAATCTATTTACCATTTACATTAAAAAAATAACTCTAAAGTGCAGTAATTTCAACTATATTACACAATAACTGTCGTTATTTAGCCCTTATTTGTCTAATGCTTATAGTGCATAGATGGAGTATAGTACTAAGGGCCTCTGAGCTAAGCCGCGGTCAGACAGACAGATAGACAGATGGATTTGGTGGAATAATAAGGGTTGCTTGTTGACTACGGAACCCTAATAAAAGACTAAACTAACACTAGGGCTAATAGTGAAAGGTGGCAGTGGTTTGAGTGGATTGTGGTCACACTGTCGGCGGCCATTATCCGCTGTGGTGAATGCATTGTGCTCCGTGCCTCCGTACACATTCAATACAGATGTGGTGTGGAGTGAGTGTAAGAGGCAGCGGGGTGGGGTTTCGTCTTAGATGATTTTGAGTCATAGAACAAAAGTTGTTATACATTTACCAAATACAAAACTTCAAAATTTCGTTGTTCTATCTAACATATTTCAATTCTGGATTTCGTTGTACCTACCTACGCCTCCTGTGCACTGTCGCCCCTGCCTTTTCACTAAACATGGCAGTTTGTTTTGCTGCGCATAGAGTTAGTAACATTTAGAGCGTTGAATTAAAATATTTTTATTTTTGTATGAAAATATGAAAAATTAAAATCTGATGAATTATTAAAAGTCATAGAACACAAGTTGTTGTTTATCATGTTAGTAATATAGTCCTGAGAGGTTGTTTTACCAAAATGATCCTGTATACGAAGACGATCAGTGTTCACAGTCCAGCCGTCGAGAGAATGCGTTCCGTTCCTGACGCCTGTCAGTTGGAAATTTTCTAGTAGGTCAAAGGATCAAATTCGCAAATAGTACATTATTGCAAAGGCCGGGAAATAGGCAATTGGAGGTCGAGTATGAGTATGAAGGCCGAGCCGTAGGCAAGGATTTCACTAATACGATACAGGCAATTGCCATTTCCGCCGAGGCAAGTATAGTGCTTTTCTCAAAAGAATTCAGGGAAATAAAACATTGCCGAAGCGTTGTAACATTGCCGGAGCGTTTTAATGTTCCAAATTCAAAAAACGCTCCTGCAATGGATTTGATTTTCTTTGTCCGTAAATTCGATACATCGCGTGTTCTTTTTTCAAAAATAATGACATTAGTTCCATGCATGTTTGAGAAAACACATAATTATTATTATTCGTTAGTATGAAACTTACAGGTGTTAAGAACGCATATTCTCGACGGCCGGACTGTAATGAAAGCTTTTAAGGTGAAACCGTTAGGGTGGCTCGCGAAATTCAATTTCTTACGTGTTTGCAATTTTCTAATTTTTATGTATTATAATCATAAAAATGATCAATACAACTCTCTAAGTTCATATATTCCTTTTGAATTACTATTTCATGAAATCATGACATTTTAGGATTATACTAACTTATGGAGTTGTATTGCTTATTATAATGATTATAATTCTGTAAATACAATTATTTGTTACATGTTTGACCAGTGCATGTTGCCAGGTATGACCTATGGCACTGAAACGTGGTCGCTCACAATGGGCCTTATTAGAAGGCTAAAAGTCACCCAAAGGGCAATGGAGCGGGCTATGCTTGGAGATTCCCTACGTAATCGAATCAAAAATGAAGAGATCCGCAGGAGAACCAAGTTAACTGACATAGTTCGAAGAATTGCTAAACTTAAGTGGCAATGGGCAGGGCACATTGCTCGCAGAAAAGATGGCCGTTGGAGCCAAAAGGTTCTGGAGTGGCGACCGCGTACCGGAAGACGTAGCGTTAGAAGGCCTCCCACAAGGTGGACTTTGTGAAAGCTGCAGGAATCCGCTAGAAGCGGGAAGCACAGAACCGGTCGCAGCGGCGGTGCTTAGGGGAGTCCTATGCCCAGCAGTGAAAATCTTTCGACTGAAATGATGATGATATTTGTTACGGTCCCGAATCATACTTTAATCAACATATACTGTATACGGAAATTTGAATTTCGCGGGCTAACTTAGCGCTTCCCCTTAATGTTTTTTTTTTTTTTCACAAATTAATTAATAATTGAAATAAGAATACGTTTACTAACCCGAAAAACTGATTGTAATTAAACCACTTTTGGCACGAGTAAACGTTTCTTGTGCCTAAGTATGAAGGTGTTTTTCGCCCGTCGCTCATCAAATGGACTGCATTCTCATGTTTCGTACAATAGTGCGATATCCCCTTATTCAGGAAATATGACTGGCTATCGTGTTTTAAGGCGGTATGATCCGACAGAGACCGTACTTAGAGTTTTTTGAATACAAGGAAAACATAAAAAATAACAGAATTGGCGGAATTAAGAATCTGGCGGACATGCCAACGCTTTTAATAACACGATTATATAAACTTTGCTGGATAGCACATTTTCCAAAGTTACCTCTTTACGTTATGTTACTAAACAGATTTATTTTCTTATTTTTTATACCGTCTCGAAAAAATTTGGGTATACTAGATGAACGGAGTAGAAGCCTATGGCATAGTTTTTTTTTTTTTTTTTTCTTTTCTTTATCCTAGAAAGAAATTGGTCTATCTAAACTTATCATACTATAACAATAAACACAGAAATTTAACAAAAAATAAATAATAATACGATAAATAATATTGAAATTGAAATCATACGCACCTAAATTTCAATTTTTTTTAAGGCATATTTCTGAAAAAAAGAAAACAAAAAACTAGGCTTCTACTCCGTTCACCTAGTATACTCAATTTTTTTCGAGACGGTAAAAAATGTCATCCGGTATAAATGAAAAGGCATTAATATTTTTTTGTACGATTCGCTGAGTTTGTATTAAAAAAAAAAGATAAAATAATTACAATGTTTAAATGCCTTCCCAAATGCGCGAGGCAACCACTCGCGGTTTCGCGTGCCTACTTCAGTCGGTTTAATATTTACCAAAAGCTGAGTTGAAAGATGTGTATGTTAACGATACAGACAATTATAGTTTTAAATTATAATTTTATTAAAACCAATTACTATCAAATATATAGCCTTACAATACAAACTAGCTGTATGAGATCACCGAGCTGATCTAACGTATCCCATTGTATATTAATTATAATAGAGCCTTTTAAGACTTTTTTTTGGGAGGGCTTGTCAGACTTTTACTGACTAAAACCCTCTGACACGCCCTCCCCCACGGTATCCCTTTCGGACAAACCCGCAACCATGGCAGGCAGTGGACCCCGTCAGTATACACGCGCGCATATAGAACACAACGCGCCGTCGACTCGGGCCTGGTCCTTACCGGACGGCGAGCTGCCCATTGCTCGCCGTCCGCAAGCCCGCGCCTACGGTGGCCGAGAATCAGCAATCGATTCCCGCCACCCAGGGCGTTTCCGTTTCCTAGGGGCGTAAGGGCGCACAGACTACCTCTCCCTCACGCATTCCGCCTCCTCCTTCGCGAGTATTACTGCTTCGCAGAAGGAGGTGACGGCCTCCCATGCACTCTCACTCCGTACCATGGCCTGGACCAGGGCCGGACACGAGAGATCGCCGATCGCCTCCGTGAGGACACGGCGGTGACCAATGCTGGGCAGACCTCCACTATATGCTCCACCTTATCCTCCGGGCGATCCACCACTCCACAGTGGTAACACCTGGGCGTTTCCTCCCGCCTTATCTTGAACAGGCACCTCCCGAAGCAACCATGTCCGATGAGGACCTGCATCAGGCGGAAGGTGAGGACGCCGCAGCGCCTCTCTAGCCACTCCTCAAAGAGGGGAATTATCGCCGCAATCGTGGCGTGCCCATTGCACGACCCCAACCATACTGTTGTGTTGCTTGAAATTACTTTTTTATAGCGAAACCATTTAATTACATATCAATAATTATAAAGAATCAAATATATATATATATATATATTTGAATTATAATTATTATATATATATATATTTTTTTTTTTTTTTTTTTTTTTTTTTTTTCTTTACATTTTTTTTTTTTTTTCAAATAATAAACTTGGAATGAAAAGTAAACTGTGCACGGCAGTTCCTACATGGTCAGACTACTTATGATTTAAGACAGAAGTGGCGTTTAAAATATCATCTATTTTATATCTGTACTAGCTGTTGCCCGCGTGGCTTCTTTCTGAAATAAAATAAAAATAGCCTAAGTTACTCCTTGAAAGCCCAGTGAAAGTACCGTCAAAATCGGTCAAGCCGTTTCGGTGATTAGCCGGAACCACCGGCCCCACAGACAAAAATTTTTATGAAGTGATTTTTTGTTATAAGTACCTATACTTTCATAATATGTATTTAGTAAAAGGCTGTTATTTTGACATAACAAACAGACATTACATTTTTACTTCGATTGTGAACTTAACTGTAAACATTTTAAGGTTTAATATCATTTGGAGGAATTTGACAGTTTCGTACAACTTGATGTGCTAGCGACTACACGAGTTACCTAAATATTACGCTAGACCGTATACGTGCGCGTCTGTGTGCGTGCGTAGATTTGTAATGTGACCACAATTTTCTCCCACAATCTGTACCACTTATTTAATTAATAAATAAACAAATTACATAATAGTAAAAAATCTGTCTATGTAATATGATTATTCCAAATGGAGTGTTTAGTGGTTTGCGTTAATTCCAGGACAAATGTCGTACAATTTAACATTTAGTATTTTAGTTAAGGTTTCAGGATTTTAAGGAGGGACTTGTCGCTATGTAATAGCAGCCGCACGGATCGATCGATCAGGTTAAGCTACGCTTGTTGCGGTTGGTCTGTGGATGGGTGACCATCTTTACATACCAAGACCCATCCGTGCCTCGGAAAGCACGTTCCCGGCTGTCATATGTAGATCCTTTACATTCGTTACGGGTTGTCAGAAGCCCGAAAGTCTGACAACCAGTCTTATCAAGGGGTATCGTTTTACCCATTTACTGGGTTGTGAAGGAATGATAGACAGTCGCTCCATGTAAAATACTGGTATTCAGCTTCACCCGGTTAGACTGGAAGCTGACCCCAAAATAGTTTAGAAAAAGCTAGGCAGATGATGATTAAGAGGGTACCGAGTGCGCAGTGGCGCCCTCATCGTTTGTTTTATTGTAATCCTTAAAACGGAGCTTAGTGACCACTATTTTCCATTTTAAGGATTACAATAAAAATTAAAAATTAAAAAACTACTGTTTGTAATAATAATAACGTATAGTCTTGTGCCCATTTCCTCCCGTGGGTGTCGTAAAAGGCGACTAAGGGACTTACTAGAGAATGGGCAGCAGCGTTCTCTATGCATTTTTAACACCATACTGCGATCGCCAACCCGCCTGCCAAGCGTGGCGATTATGGCAAATCCCCCCCTTCCTGTGGAGGCCTATGTCCAGCAGTGGACGTCTTTCGACTGAAAAGATGATGATGATGATGATGATGATGATGATAGTCTTGTGGAGCACAACATAACATGCTTATTTTCGTAATTTTTATTCTAAGATAAAAGAAATCAGCAAAAATGGCGCCCTCATACGCACCACTGCGCGCTCGGTACCCTCTTAAGGTTTCAGTGTAAATTAAGCACATTGGTACCTACTAAGTTGTTACAACTTTTGAGAACATTTCCGGTACAAAGCGACCTAAGATAGTATTCCTATTACCGTGAAGTGTTTGAGAGTTACAGAACCTCCGTTTTAATTAAAATCGGTTTCTTGGGACAAGATTGTTATAAATTAAAGCGAATTCGCTTTGCAAACTAAGCGATTTTGTTAACGTCTGTTGATTTTTCAAAATTATAAAAAAGGTTGAATCGAAAAGTAATTCTGTATGTTACGTACTGTTACGAGAACATATGTTTTATGACCTTAAAGATTTTTTTAACAATAAACAGTAAATATCTGTCATTGCGGATAAGGCTGAGATAAAACTATTATATTATTGTATTGACCTTATATCTGTGACATTGAACAACAATTAACTTATAATTATTTTGCATGCAATTGATACCATACATACCTGTATGGCTAAACATGTGTACTTTAGATTAATACCTGACTGTAACACCTTTATACCATGTTTAAGGCAAATAAAGACTTATCTTATCTTATCTTATCTTATCTACGTTTTCACGCCTAAACCACTGAACCGATCGTCATGAAGTTTGGCAGAGATATAGCCTGGGATATGGAGAAGGACATAGGCTACTTTTTTACGCGATAACCAACATCCACGCGGGCGGAGCCGCCGGCAAAAGTCAGTGTTAAATAAAACGAGTTTTTTTGTGTTTATTGAATAACAGTAAAAATACAAGAGCGACACACGCGAACTTTGCAACGACGGACGTGCAAATGGGACGAGCGATGTAGCACGATAAGAAAGATTTGGCTATATGACAGTGATCACAGATTAGAAAAGAACATTCTAATGTCAGCTAAACAAGGAGATTTAACAGTATAATTATATCCTAAGATAAAATATAATCATAATTATGTTTAGCAGTAACACCTAAGTGATTGGTTAAAGTAGAAGGTACTTAAGTACAATAAGTACCTTTTGTCAGGGAAGATAGTTGTTAAACAAATTGACATCCTACGTCAATGTTCTGTGTTACAGCCATTTCATACAACTGTCAAAGAATGACTGTCGTAATTTGAATATTCATACAATTGAGTTGGTAGTAAATTTGCTTAATAGTTAATTTCCCTGACTTTACGTAACAAACTCAAACTCAAATCATTTATTTCAATTAAACCATTTACAGGCACTTTCGAATTGTCAAGGAGTCGGTCAGTAAGAAAAATGAAGCTACATGCCCATTCCAAAGCGTAGTAGGTACCTATGGAGAAGAATGGGCAAGAAACTCCATGGACACTCTTTTAAATTAAATTGTTACAAAAGTATTCGTTACATCTATTAAGTTGAATTTATAACTAAATGTGAGAATGATGTAAAAATAAAAATAATAAAAACTTACACGTTAAAAGCGTCCAAAGTAGGTACAACTAATAAAAACAAAATAAAATACAAAACAAAATTATAAATTCAGCTGTGGCGGCATCTACATGCGAACTACGCGTCAAAAACCTGACGTCACACAAATCCTGCATCGCGCAATCAGAGTTTACCGCGCGACTAGCATATTGACAACAGCAACAGAGGTTATTGTCATCCATACTAATCCATACTAATATTATAAATGTGAAAGTAACTCTGTCTGTCTGTCTGTCTGTCTGTCTGTATGTTACGTTTTCACGCCTAAATCACTGAACCGATCGTCATGAAATTTGGCAGAGATATAGCCTGGGATATGGAGAAGGACATAGGCTAATTTTTTACGCGATAACCGACATCCACGCGGGCGGAGCCGCGGGCAAAAGCTAGTATTGTATGCCTTCTGGCGGGACATAGTATGGACCAATATTTCTTTGTAAAACACCTGTATATTTTTTTATTTTTTTTATTTTTTATTACCCTATGTTCACAAAATTAATAAATGAATTGAATTGAATTGAGTATTAAATAAACTACATTAAAACCTATTTCATGATCTACCATTTTCAAGTATTGAACAAGAAACACTAGCTTCCCAATCTGGGATTCTCCTTACTTGCTAACATCAGTTATAATCAATCTGCCTAGCCTTTTCCCAACTATGTTGGGGTCAGCTTCCAGTCTAACCGGATGCAGCGGAATACCAGTATTTTACATGGAGCGACTGCCTATCTGACCTCCACAACCCAGTAACTGGGTAACACGATACCCCTTGGTAAGACTGGTTGTCAGACTTTTTGGACTTTTTAGAGCCCTTAACGACTGTCAAAGATCCACGAATGACAGCCGGGACTAACGGCTTAACGTGCTTTCCGAGGCACGGAGGAGTCTCGGTATGTAAAGATGGTCACCCATCCACTGACCAACCCCGGCAAGCGTAGCTTAACCTGACGGATCGACCTGTGCGGCTGTTATTACTTATCCACGAGCTAACATCAGTTACATAATACAAAAATGCACTAGAAGATATGCAATACGATATAAAGGGTCTATTTCTCTCATAAGCGTACGTCTGTCTGCCTGTCTGTCTAGTATACCCAGATATTTTGACACAGACGCGCGAAATTCGGACAGTTAGCAATATCTCTATGTTCCGTATTCAATCATTGGTTTTTTTTATTCGATTTTTAATCTGAAATGTTCATAGTGCCTAAAAACGAGACAATGAATGGTAGAGCATTACTATATTGTCAAGTGCAGATCATGTTTTTTATTGGTCCTTTTATATACACAATATATTATATTATTTCATATTATATTATATTATAAACGCGAAAATTTGTGAGGATGGATAGACGTTTGTCACTCAATCACGGAAAAACAGTAAAACGGATTTGGACGTTTGTACACACATAGTTTATAACATGGATTAACACATAGGATACTTTTTATCCCGATATTCTCAAGGATTCGAGACTTATGCGGGTAAAACCGCGGGGCACAGCTATTATTAAATATATCCTTATATGTTTTTCAGTATAAAATGAAAGAAGGCATATCCCAATCAAAACCAATAACCAATAATCCATAATATAAACTACCCACACAAAAAAATCGACTGATGAGAATCACAATTCTGGTGCACAAGAGATGAAATTCTATATTAAAAAGTTAATATCGCTGGCGCGCACTAAAGTTCCAAAACAACATAAAGCGAAAGAATTTGAAATTTCGTAAAAAGAACACTAAAAATAGAACACCAATTTCTCACATACGCTATAAATTCGACTGACGAATATCGGAAAGCCGGGTCCACACGAGCTTAAATTACGCCGGCGGCTTGCACGTCGGCTCTTATCGAGCCGCTCTCTGTTCACAGTGCATAAATCACTTGCACGCTCCTGATACAGTTGGCTCGTGTGCGCGCAGCCTAACATCTTCGTCCGTGACGTTAATCTTGTGTTATCAGCTAGTGTTGAAGGTGGAAGGTAATTAGATGGGGTTTGTTGAAGGATCAAAGTGGTGATAGTGGTGATTTGTAGAGCTGATTAGCAAAAGTGCCTGTCACTTTGGCTTCCCCATGCTTCTACAGAACAATTAAATGATGAGCAACCTGATTTAACCTTTCTTATTTCAAACTAACTTCTGCCTGCGACTTCGTCCGCGTGAAATTTCTTGTTCCCGCCGACGCATAGCCCGCCCGCGACATTATTTGGTTTTCATTTAGTGTTTTTCTGACTTTTTTTTCTTTTTACTCGGCTCCTAAGGGTAACACCGTGATGTTAAATAACCTTCCTTAAGAATTGGGCTATCAAATGCAAAAATAATTTTTCATTATTTTGACGACGTTTTTGTTCCAGAGATTACCCCCTACATTCAAACTTACAAAAAAAAAAAACCTGTTTATAATAATAAGTATATATATACTAAATATTTTTGCCTGTTTTTGTCATTGCATTTTTAGATCTGGCATAGCAGTCTAATTTTACATTCAAATTGAACTTGATTGGACGGACGTACGAACAACTAGTATTTTTGCAGAATTCCCCGCTTTGTTTGTGCTATCCTTACCTTCGTGAACTAATTCATCCAACAAAATTAAATTCGACTAAATTGGATATCAAATTGTTAGATTTTTGGTCTTTTTTTTTTGTGGCTGGCAGGCGATGAAACAAAAGAGTTTTCGTCTGAAAACTTTCGTTGAAGTAGAAATTCACGCAGTTTAACACTTTCGCGGATACTGAACCAGACACAATAGAAGGTTTATTGCTATGACACCTATGGGCGTTTCATCATTATCATCACTATTTCAGCCGAAAGCCGTCCACGGCTGGACAAAGGCCTCCTCCAAGCACCGCCACTTCGACCGGTTCTGTCCTTCCCGCATCCAGCGGATTCCTGCGACCTTTACAAGGTCATCGGTCCACTTGTGGAAGGCCTTCCAACGCTACGTCTTCCGGTACGCGGTATCCACTCCAGAACCTTCGGGCCTCATTGGCTATCTGTTCAGCCCATAACTTTGCTAAACTTAAGAGGCAGTACTTGAGTTTGGTAAAGTTTTGGATATATAGTGTCCTTGAAAATGTTAAAAAGTTCAACATCCACACGGTCAAGGGTTAAGTGTAGGTATATCAGTTTGGATTGCCAGTTACCATTGTTATCTTTTGTAAATAATACAGTATGGCGGATGTTCGAGCAGGTGAGACACCACGTGGCGCTGCTGATCCATCATCTGTTGGTTCTCCATCGCGTGTGTGTACGTGCAGTTTAAGAAATAATACTCGCACAATAACGCATTTAATTTACTTTCGCAAAAAAAACATAGCCATAAAAGTAATAATTTATTTTTATTTATTCATCTTTAATTCAGGCACAGTACCCATAATTTGTTAGTATTACTTAAACTATGTTAGACTAAATTAATTAAGACACAAACATACATACAAACATAAACATATTATAAACAACAATAACAATACAACACAGCCTAAGGAACATAATATCTATTCTGCCATCTTCCGGAGACACCAGGCAACAGTACATGCACTGCGCACAGGTGCCCCATCAGGTGGCCTTCAGACTTACTGGCAACAATGCTCAGGAGACTGTTGTCACTGTCTCGCATCCGACGCAGTAGTGATGCAGATCTTTTACGCATGATCGCAAAGAAATCATCTGTACGCGCTGCTGCGAACATCCCTGACGCGCTACAGAAACGTGGCAGTGACAACAGTATCCTAAAAGCATTGTTGTATTGCACACGCAGGGCATTATACGTTTTTTGCATGTATGTGGTCCACAGACTGCAGGTATAAAAAGCCTGGCAATATGCCCTAAATAGTGTTATCTTGACATTATTGTCGCACTTTGCAAATCTGCGGGCCAGCATGTTGCATCGAACGGCCAATGCCCTGCGCTCTCTCTCCATATCACAGTTATCAGTGCCATCCTCTGTAACCCAGTGACCAAGGTACTTAAACTGCTTTACTCTGTTAAGAGTTGCACCACATAGCGAGACTGGTGGTACCAATTCATAGGTCTTGGTTTGTGCCATAAAAACTAATAGCTCGCTTTTCTTGGCATTATACCTTAGTCCATGAGCTCCAGCATAGGACTCACATATATTTAATAGCTTCCTGAGAGCACTGATCGACGGACTCAGCAGCACCATATCGTCAGCATAACTGATGTTGTTAAACGAAACACCATCTACTGTGCATCCGATGCCAGTGCTACTGAGTTCCTCTATCAGCTTATTCATGTAGATATTAAACAACTTGGGTGAGGTCAGACCCCCTTGCCTCACTCCACACTCTAGCCTGTACATATCCGAGTATGCTCCTGCCCACCTCACAGTGTAATAATCAAATACAAATACAAATAATTTATTTGCTTTCACAAGTTATGTACTACATCTAGTGGTTGAAGTGACCTTTTAGACAAAAATTGCCTGTGTTAGGACAAAAAAAAAAAACACAAAGATAATAACTAGAGATCAGATCCTCGGATGCATATTTACATAAAATAAATTTTTGTTAATATAAATCCCGGGATTCCAGAAAATCCGGGAAAGGAAAAACTAATCGGATACATGGTATGGAAAATGCGGTATTACGAGTATTTAACTTTAAACCATAAGCTAGCATTCGATTCTATAGTCAAAAAGTCGTAAATAAGTATATCAATTCCGGAATCGCGAGATTATTACGATCGATACAAAAGTGCGCTCTAAATACTTATAATTATATACTTTGTTTTTAGTGTTCAATTTACGGATTAACTAACATTGCAATACTTAACATAAAACTAAAAATCATTCATCAAAACAGAAGGAGCCCTGCACTTCTAAAATGAATGATTAATTCAGAATTAACTGAATTTTCTTAATTAACAAACTTTAGAATTTCAAGTGTCTATAATAAGGAATACTCGTACTTGCTTTGATCAAATATTAAAAGGCTATGACAAAATGGCCGCATTTGGAAATGAGTGCACTCAAAGCGAATTTTATATGTCCCCGGATGAATGTTAACATTCACTGGAAGGAGTTTAGTGCCTATTGGTATTCATAATATTTGGAAGTGTCTCTCTCTTTATTTTTATAGTGTTTTTATTTGAATTTAATTATCAAATAAATTGTTATAAACATTCAATGATATTTAGAATTCGGCTTCTAAAAAGTTGAAAGCAGATTCAAGCTATAAGTTGAGGGATTTTTTTAGTTTTTCTACCTCTGCGTAATTTATACACACTATTTGAGGTATTCTCATCTTATTGATTCATAGAATCAACATTAGTGTTTTGGTATGATTAATATTAAACTCACGCTTTTTTCCAATGAGGGCAAGCAGAAACTACAGGAGAGTAGTATGTGGTGTTCCCACATACTACTCTCCTTACGTACTCCTTTTGCTTCTATGGCAGAGTTTATTTTTTATTTTTTCATTAACCTAGAAAGAAACTGATGTATAAATAGCACACATTTAAAGTCAACTAATCACACTAGAACAATAAGCACAGAAATTAAAAAAAAAGAAAAAAAATATTTTTATTTGTTTACGTATGATTTCAATTTTTTTTTTCTGTTCCCTTCACCTAGTATACCCATATTATAATGTTTTTTCAAGACGGTAAAAAATGTCATCCGGTATAGTAACCAAGTCCTACCATAAGCAGACGTGGCCAAGTAATGTGTGTGTGTGTAGTGGCGAGTAATTAGCTCTATTATTTAATTATAAGGCAACTTACATTATTGCCATGGGGTATTTACGGCTTGGGATTTAATGATTTATGCATGGCGTTATTTGTTACCTTTGTAAATGATTGTTTATGTGGTAATTTACAGATTTATATGTAGAAATTTTACAAGGGGCGACACAATGGGCGATCTTATAAAAAAGCGATCTTTTAAAAACAACCTTTGGATGGATTAAGGGGGAAGGAGAGACATTACTGCAGGTAGTCTGTGATGTACTATTTACATTTATACAATAAATACATACATGTTATACTTATCTATATAAATACATACAATAATAATCATGAAACAAGTGCAAAGAACAAAAATAAATGGTTAAGGAGAGAGATAGTGTCTTTTACAAGCGCCATCAACAACACACATCTACCTACAAACAACATACCACTGGTTTGCGAGAATAATGACGTAACTAAAAATGATTGATTTTAGAGAATGTAATTTTTAAATTTCTATATAAATGTTTGTGCATTAAAAAAAATGAAATGTAGGTAAATGATTTATTGAAGGTTTGACTTTACTGTTTTTTAGGAAATTTTGCCTTTCACGATGAAATATTAAAGATTTATGATAGTTTGGCATACAGTGTTCAATTTGATAAAATTTTGAATTACATCCATATTCTCGCAAACCAGCGAATACGTAGGTATATCTACCAACCCGCACTGGGCCTGGGTCACATTACAGATACAGTTTACAGTCCAGTCTCAGGCCTACAGGCCTGTCTCAGCGGTAAAAAAAAAAAATTGGGTATACTAGGTGAACGGAGTAGAAGCCTATGGCATAGTTATTTTTTTTATTTAACCTTGAAAGAAATTGATCTATCGGTAAATACCACACATTTGAAGTAAACTTACTTGTTTACTTACAATAAACACAGAAATAAAAAAATATAAAACTATATTTTTTATCTTTTTTTTTTTGTTATACATGTTTCTGAAAAAAAAAAAATATCTATGCTTCTAGTCCGTTCACCTAGTATACCCAATTTTTTTCGAGACGGTAAAAATTTCATCCGGTATATAACAATAAACAAAAAAAATGTAAGCCTCAAATCGCCACAGAGGAACGCTTAAAAATATAACTGTCGTCATAGTGAAACAAAAGGATTTATAAACATCAGTACGGATCTCTTGTCATTTTTAACAAACATTTATCGTATCAAGTCAAAGCAATAACAGCTTAGCT
Source organism: Dryobota labecula (assembly GCA_947523025.1). Taxonomy (NCBI): domain Eukaryota; kingdom Metazoa; phylum Arthropoda; class Insecta; order Lepidoptera; family Noctuidae; genus Dryobota; species Dryobota labecula. Next base: position 3,523,762 of record OX383287.1, read on the forward strand.
GCATGTTTTTTTATTTTTTTTATCTATACTAATATTATAAAGCTGAAGAGATTTTTTCTGTTTGTTTGAACGCGCTAATCTCTGTAACAACCAGTTGGATTTGAAAAAATCATTTTGTGTTTGATAGCCCAATTCTTGAGGAAGGCTATAGGCTATTTATCATCACGCTAGGGCCTTTAGGAGCCAAACAAAAAAAATGTCTGAAAGGCTAAGCGAAAACGAAGTAAGAGCGCGAGCAGGCAATGCGAAGCGACGGGTGGGTCGCGGGAGCAAGAAATTTCACGCGGACGAAGTCGCGGGCAGAAGCTAGTATAGTATATTTCCTATTTTATTTTATTCTATTTTGAATGTGAAAACGTTGAAGGCCTAGTTGACTGTAGATTTGTTGACTTGATTTTTTATTTTGTTAGGTACCTGGTAATTGTTGAAAGGCCTGCACCTTCCTACCATACCTAGTAAAACTGTCATTTGAAAATATTGTAAAAACCAATTATTATTAAAAGAGTAACCGTGGAGTTTCTTGCCGGTACTTCTCCATAGGAAACGACCAACTGGAACCATGCACTTAGCTTCTGACGTTTCATAAGTGCCCCTGTGGGTTTAAGGCTCGTACAGACTCGCGCGATATCGCGGGCGCGACAGGCATCGACAAAGAAATTGTGCTACTAGTGTCGCGTCGCGCCCGCGATATCGCACTAGTCTGTACGAGCCATTATGTGAAATAAAATATTTTGATTTAAAACTATCATAAACTGCAACTGATCTAAAAATCAGAGAAAAACTCTTTCATTTTTAATTCAAAGGCTATAAATTGCTTAAAATGCTTCCAAAAGGACTGGTGCGACCAGACACTAGTGATGCGCTTATAAGGACCTATCTAATGACGCGCCACTAAGCACTTTTGTCTGTTCGTGTCGCGTTGTTTCATTAGAGCGAAAAGCGAATACCGTTAAAAACTTTTTTAACTTAGTTAGATAGACGGAACACTTTAGGGACATGAAATTTAAATACTATTTTATGTTGAATAATTTATTTTAGAAGTCTATAATCGGATTTTTCGTAAATGTGTCAGTCTGCTGTTTTTGCAACAAAATGGAGATGAAAATAATAAGGATTATTTGTTTTTTCGACGAAACTATTGCAGCTGTAACAGTACGGTGTAAATTACAATCACAGGAGACTTCAACATCATTTAAAATGCACACAGTACCTTACCGTATATTATGTATCTATGTATAGGTATCTGTACATACCTAAGCGGAGCAACATGATATCCCCACGTCATTCTCGACATTAAGCCACTGAGATGATTAATAACGCGAACCTGCAGTGAGTTAGAATTCAAATGATTTATAGGATATTAAACGTTCTATATTTTGCTATGAATGCATTTTTCTGAGTATTTCTCTTATAAGAATTTTGTTACTAACGATTTAAAAATAAACTGTCTTATGTGTACTAATATCATAAAGAGATAAAATTTGTTTGTATGTAGGGGATAATCTCTGAAACTACTGAACGGATTCCGATTTTTTTTTAGTATTTGATAGCCCAATTCCTGGAGAAGATTAAAGGCTATTTAACATCACGCTGCAACCCTAAGGAGCCAGGCAAAAAGAAAAAAAAGTCAGAGAGAACGCTATGTGCTAACGAAGTAATAGCGCGGGGGGCCGGAATTTCACGCAGACGAAGTCGCGGGACAGAAGCTAGTTCATAATTAAGTTATTCGCTTCACCGATATCGAAGTGTTTTGCCCCTTTCTGTCAAACTTCATTTTAACTTGACAGAAAGGGACAAAACAGTTCGATAGCTAAAATAAAATAGGTTTATGAAGTGAATAACTTTATTATGAATAAGACGGTAAGAGCGAAAAACGTATAAATCTATACTCCATTTATTATAACATTAGACAAATAACTTTTCTCACCCTTTCGTTATCTCGATGTAAACGTTTATTAAACTCCGTTATTTCACGATAAATAGAAAGCACTGTAATCTATTTACCATTTAAATTTAAAAAATAAGTCTAAAGTGCAGTAATTTCAACAATATTACACAATAACTGTCGTTATTTAGCCGTTATTTGTCTAATGCATATAGTAAATGGAGTATAGCTTATGAAAACGGTATAAAACAGATCATTTTCAAAATCTTATCATCATCCGTTGCTGATACAAGAAAGAAAAATAAAGATAATACGTTTATTTGCGGCAAACATGACGCAGAGAAAGAACACAAACACGAAAATAATAAGTTGCGGGAAAATATGCGCCATATCCACGCAAAACGGCCATCGCTCAGCATAATCAACCTCACTTAAACTCACCCTCTCACACTCTTTCACTCACTTTCACACACTACACACCGAGAGGTTAGCACTCCACACACCATCTGTTTATTTTGTTCTAAACTTTTTTCTTTCTCCGTGTTATGATACCTATACCTTGTCTATACTAATATTATAAAGCTGAAGAGTTTGTTTGTTTGTATGAACGCGCTAATCTCAGGAACTACTGGTTGGAATTGAAAAAAAATTTTGTGTCGATAGTCCATTCATCGGGGAAGGTTATAGACTATGTAACATCACGCTACAACTAAAAGGAGCGGAGCAAAAATGAAAAATGTTGCAAAAACGGGAAAAATTATTCCTTTTTGAGAGCTTCCGTTGCGTTCGCTGCGTAAACGGTTTAAGTTACACAAATATTATGTACGCTGGAATTGTTCCTCTTTAAAAGTTCTAAAAAAAGTCCGCGACAGCATATGTCTATCTTTTAAAATTGACTCACTATAACCTTTTTTATGGTAATCAAATTTGTTCGAAATTAATGCATTATTTGCGAAGGAGTTTTATCACCATAATATTAATCCTTATCCAAATAAATATGTTATTGATCATAAGTATTTAAATATAAACAAAATTGTCTTTGTCATCACTTGATTTCAATCAACGTCTTAGGAGATATCATAATTTTAAAATAACTCCGTAACAAACACACTTTCAATCACAATCTGAATGATTTTGAAGGATATAAATTTGCAAGATATCGTAATATCTTACAAATTTATATCTTAATCCACCCTGCACCGTAGTGCAGAGTGGATTGTGTACAGAATCTATACTAATATAATTATCTATACTAATGTTATAAAGCTGAAGAGTTTGTTTGTTTGAACGCGCTAATCTCAGGATCTACTAATTGGAATTGAAAAAATATTTTTGTGTTGGATAGTCCATTTATCGAAGAAGGTTATCTACTATATAAAAATAAGTCGGGTTTTCCTTCCTGACGCTATAACTCCAGAACGCACGAACCTATTTCCACGGTTTTGCATTCGTTGGAAAGTTCTCGGGCTCCGTGAGGTTTATAGCAACTTTTTTTTTTTTTTTTTTTTTTTTAATGGTTTTTACGAAAAATTAGGGTAGGGTAGAGTAGGGTAGGGTAGGTAGGTAGGTAGATAGGGTAGGGTAGGGTAGGGTAGGGTAGGGTACGGTAGGTAGGTAGGTAGGTAGGTAGGGTAGGGTAGGGTAGGTAGGGTAGGGTAGGGTAGGGTAGGTAGGTAGGTAGGTAGGTAGGTAGGGTAGGGTAGGTAGGGTAGGGTAGGTTAGGTAGGTAGGTAGGTAGGTAGGGTAGGGTAGCGTAGGGTAGGGTAGGTAGGTAGGTAGGTAGGTAGGTAGGTAGGTAGGTAGGGTAGGGTAGGTAGGTAGGTAGGTAGGTAGGTAGGTAGGTAGGGTAGGTAGGGTAGGGTAGGGTAGGGTAGAGTAGTGGAGTTTATACTATAGCTTTTGACATAACGAAGTCTGTCGGGTCAGCTAGTAGGCTATATAACAATGCGATGCGAAGGGGTGGGTCGAGGGTATAAGAAATTTCACGCGGACGAAGTCGCGGGCAGTAGCTAGTATTATTAATATGTCTAACTAAGTTATTAATGTAATGGACATCATAAGGATGAGCGCTGATGTCTGAGATACAGACATGTTCATCTATTTCAGACACTGATGCCTTCAGTATAAAATTAAGAAATTTTTAATGTGTCCTGTATATCTGTTCAAATGTAACCTGTTCTGTGTCAAATAAATAAATATCTAATAATAATTATTTATTATTATAATGCTGCGACCCTATGCGAGACAGAGCCTTCTTTGCCAAAAGAATAACTCATACCTTAGTTGAAAATAGTAGTCAGTTAGAAAGGTATGTAGAGTATGTGGAAGATAGACGGATATCCTAGCTTAGTAATAATTTCAATCACAATTCGAAAGACTTTGAAAGAAACTGCTAAACTATTGCTTCATATTTTTCAAAAATTTGGCTGCTCGACAACGTTAATGACGCAATGAATGTTGTTGTATTTTCAAAAATAATAGCATTACCATTGTAAGTACCAGTTGCAGTCTTTATATAAGGTGTACATATTCATACACGAAATATTTTAAGAGAAACATCAACAAAAAAAACATAAAAAACATTAAAAAAACACCATAATAATCATTGGTAAGAAAGCCATAGCAACGCAGCAGTTTTTATTTTTACGTAATTATTATAATTTTAAAATTGCTTAAGACATTTAGCAAAATGCCTTTACTTACTTATTCTATGAATGACCCCCCCGGACGCGGCGACGGTGGCGGTGCGGGCGCGGTGCCTTTTGATAATTAATCATCATATTATCAAGTAATTTTAAATTATTTAAATTTTTAATAATATACTTAGATTTAAAAAAAATCGTTTCCATGGCTTCTTTACCATCTACAGATGTATCTCTTAAAATATTTTTTATATGAACATATACACCTTATATACGCAACTCCAACAAAACAAACAAATATTGACCTACAAGTAATTGTTCCGGGTCTGGCTGTTTGTGTATGTGAGTTTAAATGTTTATATATGCACCCACAATACAAGAGAAATTCCTAGCATGGGGCAACGTATAAAAAAGAATACAATATTAAACAGTCACTACAATATTATACAGTCCACTTTTATTCCTAAGACCTAACAAAAGAATAAACTCCAAAATCGAATGAAACATAACCCTTAACATTTCAGACCTAAAGCATGTCTACGCCAACACTCACGTATGTATGCTGAAACATAGCGTATGTATGAATGAAAAAAAAAAAAAAGAAAGTGATTTCATATATGCGGCACTTAAAATCGTATCAATCAATTCTGACTACGGCAGCCCTCGCGTCATACATTATCAAAGGCGTTACTTGGACGTCTTCCATTCGCTGATATACATCTGTGCTGGATGTGACTGTGAAGATAAATAATAATAATACCAGCCTATTAACGTCCCACTGCAGGGCAAAGGCCTTTTCTCATACAGATCAGGTACGAGCATTGATCACCATGATATGAATTGAAATAGTCACATTGGTACTTGCCCGGATTTGAAACCACTGCAACCTCGTACATGAGAGGCGATGCCTTAACCACTGGACCAACACGACCAACTGAACTTGACTGTAAATGTATCTGCCGGTTTATTCAGTAAAAAAATCACCGTGAAAACTTAGGAGGGTGAGCTTGAAGTGAGCTGTCATTCCACCTGATGCTAAGGATTGACACTATTGACAGCTTACTTCAACTAAATTTCACGTGAGATTTTTACAGAATAGATCGACTGGTCCTTGGATACAGAAAGCTTTTATATACTTAATTATTCTGAACGTTTTGCTTTTCATACGGTGTGTGTTGAAGTGCAATAACTGTTATGGTTTCTGAGAAATAACCTCGTGATTGTAGATTGATAAAGGGGCGTTTCAGTGTCCTTTGCATACGTAACTGTAGGATATAAAAATACCCATTTAACGAAGACGAAATAACGAGACGAATTAAATGGGTATTTTTTAATGGAAAATAATATTCAATTTCAGGCAAATAAATCTTATCTTAACTCTAAACCAAATATTTGGTTTGTCTCTTACAAACCACATCTCAAGAATCTCAAGAAGTACCTACTGATTCGATTACTAAAATGCTGTCACTGATAAAAGCTACAGTATTACTGAGTACCAGGATATGTTTAGTTGGCAGAAGCTAGTCGAAGATAAGTTGGTTTATTTGTGGATTAGAAAAATAAAAACGAATGGCCAACACATTGACACTTCTAGATCCAGTACATCTGCATATCCCCGAATTTCCTTACAATCTTAACTTTGCGGTTACCAAAATATATTCTCACCTTAATCACTTACAAAACAACTCGCAAACGCTGCATTTTGAACCGCAAAAATAAACTTGCTGAAACAGTTAATGCCCTGAATACTATCTCACGAACGTATATTTTAGCTGTTAGCAAAATGTTAGCGATTTGAGCATATCCTTGTAACACTAGATACGAACCTCATTTGTGTTATTGGTTTTGTTATTGTTGAATGAGATAAGTTTTTTATGGCGCCTATAGGATTTTAGCTAATGTGTTTTCTTGTAAAACGTCGTCTGCTAAACACAGGCCTTCCTACTGTTGAAATAGGAATATTGACGTAACATGGAGCTTGAGAAAGTAAAAGTTTTCACAGTGAGTTAGTTTTACTTAGCAACCCGCCATTTGAATGACGACCAGCGCCCCAGTTGGGTACCTCGCACCCTTTCTATCACAAGCCGAAGGATTTTGATGGAAATTCCTAATATATTGCTTCACTAGTTTTTGCCCGCGGCTTCGCTCACGTCGATGTCGGAAAATATCCCACGGGAACATTTAAAAGTACAATATATGTTAACCAGGTAAATAATGTATTAATGCCGTAATACATAATTCTCATATAACTCCGTTTACGCGGCGCACGCCGGTAAAGCTCCTCGTCGGCATGATATTTCCGAGATTTTCAACAATAATCGTCACATTTCAGCCACATTACACAAAAAAAAATATATATATATACATTTAAATCTTCCTCATGAATCACTCCGTCCATTAATGAAAACCGTATAAAAATCCGTGCGGTAATTTTTGAGTTTATCTCGTTCAGACAGACAGCTTTGTTTTATAATAAATAGTGATATGCTTCAAAAAAATTCCTTGCTTTTACACCGCAGATAAAAACGGTAGATCACAGTTTGTTTCTAGCAGGAAATACTGTTACCACGGAGATTATCAAAAAAATATCTTCATAACATTGTAAGAAAAACTTTGCATACTTGGAAAAATGTGACAAATCTTCATGTAATTTTTTTCGTCGAACATACTATTATTATGTCATATTCTTTATAATTAGTATCGTAAGTTGTAACGAAGCAATTACGACTCTTAAATGTTGCTGTTTAAGTACCTTGTATTTTTTGTTATTGTAAAAAGTTTTTCTACTTTTAATATTCTGCTAACATAATTTGTACCCTTTTAGGAAAATAAAAGTAGTCTAAATCTGTACAAATAAATAAAATTGAAATATCTGTTTGGAACGTCAAATTAACAGCTTATTTCAGAAACGTTATGGGAATCCAATAAACCTGATTTGTTTTATTACCTCACACGCCATGTATCGTTACCGTGACAAATAGCACGTTGCGAACGGCAGCTTGCGCGGTGAGTTCAATGAACTCTGTAGTCAGGCAGAAAATGAACAGCTGATTTCACGCGTCGTTCGTTAGAGTATTTCAACATCCATTGCAGATTTTATTTATTTTAGCTGTTTTATTTACATACATGGAGTGCTGCGTACAGATAATATAATTTTACACTGAAATAAAAAATTAGTAACTGAAAAAAAAAATACGATAAATAAAATGAAAATTTTCCTGAGAATTTTTCGGGTGGAATATGATTCAAAATATGGAGCTGAATGCACCCTATAAGTTTGCGGAGGGCTGTCCCTTACACTCTGTATACGGTATTTATAACAATAAAGTAACTTAAGCTAATTTTATTTCAGAAAAAGCTTCGCGGGTGAAACCACGGACAGCAGATAGTTATGTCATAATTTACGAAAAACTTGTAGCGAAAATAGGTATCGTGTTTTATTTCTTGAACAATAACCGCTGAAAACTTGTCTGAATAAAAAAAAATCGGTACTATAAAACAAACATGACACAACAACCAGAACCAACGCGATTAACAAAACCCATTGCAACGCAACAAACTAAAAATGAACATCACAAAAAATCCGATCGAAAAATATTTTCACCGTGTGACATGTTATCATTTCTATTTCTTTTTCCTCCTTTTTCTGACGAAGTTACCAATATTCTGGCATGTACTGAGTTTGATATTCCTGTCTCCACCGATGAAGTATACCTGCAGGGGAGTAAGTAACTCCTCAGGAGACCAGTGTCCTTGTGAAGAACCGGTATGGGACAGGAGTGTGTTCACGGAGACCGTGCAGACTAAATATGGGATTATCTGCGATAGGAAGTGGCTTGTCAGCTTTTCTCAAAGCATGCTGTATGTCGGGACGTTACTTGGCGCTTTATTGTTTGGTTTTTTCTCTGATTGGTAAGATTCTATTTTTTTTTTTGTAATTAATAAGCAAAGTAATAACAGCCATACGGGTCGATCAATCAGGTTAAGCTGCGCATGCCGCGGGTTGACCCAGGGATGGGTGAGCATCTTTATATACCAAGACCCCTCCATGCCTCGGAAAGCACGGTAAGCTGTTCGTCTCGGCTGTCATTCCTGGATCTTTGACAGTCGTTACGGGTCGTCAGAAGCCCGAAAGTATGATAAACAGTCTTACCAACAGGTATCGTATTACCCAGTAACTGGGTTGTCGAGGTCAGATAGGCTGTCACTCCATGTAAAATACTGGTATTCAGCTGTATCCGGTTAGACTGGAAGCTGACCCCAAGATAGTTGATAAAAGGCTATGCAGAAATGGTACTAATTTAAATATCTATGTAATTTGTCTAATTGTCTGAGAAACAAAAACTCCTCTTTAGTAGTTAATACTAAAATCATGTTTCATGAATCCATATTTTAAGCCACCCTGTAATTATTTTAACCATTGATTAAACACCAATTTTAGCAGCTTCCTCTGTTTTAATAATCTCGTCCTTAATTTAATTATCATCGATATTCCCCTCATAAAAAGCGTCTCGTCACTCAAAATTAATTTTAAAATATTGATGAATTTTGAGAGCACACGTTTCCAATTAATTACGTTAAGCACCAGCCTGAGAGTTTACATTGTGATCTGAACATGCTATAAACTGAATTTCGATATAAACTGCTGTAACTCGTGAGTTTTTCAAGTAACATTACATCACCCCTGTAATCCCCGAAGGGAAAGGCAGGGATATACTTACAGTACACCCACATTTTGCCTGTTATGTTTAAGTCCCATATAATAGGGGGCGAGCCTATTGCCATCAATCGGGCACAAATCCAGTCTCCGGGCTACTACTGAAAAATTCCAGATGGAAAAACCCAATTAACAGTCGTCTTGGTGAAATTTCTAGGTAAGGAAAAGTTTTTGTAAAAAGTTTAAAGGTTAGAAATTATTAGGTATGTTTTATATACAATCAGAAGTATATAGAGAACAAATCACTGTGCTTTAAATGATCATCTGGTGTACAATAAAGAATATAATATAAATAAATAAATGATTACTACATTCCAGAACAGTTGACGATTGCCATTGTGGCGGCATCTACAACTCCACATGAAAACTGCGCATCAAAGACCTGACGTCACACAAATCCTGCATCGCGCAATCAGAGTTTACCGCGCGACTAGCATATATACAACATCCCGAAATCAACCGTCGGGCAGTTGCCCACCTGACACGACACCCGTCTGGTCGAAGGATCCTCCCTTTTATAGAGAGGATGAGTGAACTTTACACCCTGTTCCTTATACCTCTATATCAGCATCATTTTCAGCCGAAAGACGTCCACAGCTGGACATAGGCACAGAACCGGTCGAAGTGGCGATGCTTGGTCCCCCAAGCACCGCTACTTCGACCGGTTCTGTGCTTAGACGATTACCAATGAAAAGTTAATAGAGAGAATTTAATTATGCTTCTCACACCTTTCCATACACTTTTTTCACATTTTCAGGTCCGGCCGCCTACCCACGTTCTCACTGAGCTGCCTAACCATCGCTATAGCGGGATGCCTGGTCCGTATCATGCCAACAGCTGCATCCTTCATCTTCATGCGCTGCATCGAAGGCATAGGGGTCGGGGGTTCCATCGTTACTGGCTACGTCCTCTGCGTAGAATACTGCGGAATCAGATACAGAGAAATGGTGTCAGCCCTATTTCATGTACCGATAAACGTGAGCCATATGACACTGGCTGGATTATCATATCTGATGAGGCACTTTGACACCTTCCAACTGGTGCTGTCGATTCCAATGTTCTTGTGCGTCACATTGTGGTGTCTAGGCTTAGAGTCCCCGAAGTGGTTGATAGATCGCGGAGATGTTAAAAAGGCGACGATTGTGATGGAAAAGATTGAGCGGTTGTAAGTATAGGGTTTCTTTAAATAAAAAAATAAATATTTTTTTTAGAAAGTATCATCATAACAGCTTTTGCCCGCGGCTTCGCGCCCGTGCAATATATATATATATTTTTTTCGGCAAAAAATGGCCTTTGTAACCCTCCGAGCCATAAACTATTTCTATGTAAAAACATAAATATCACGTCGACCCGTTGCGTCCATGCTGATAAAAGATAAACCAACAATAAACATATACTTTCACATTTATTAGATTAGTAGGATAACTACGCTTCTGATAGATGATTTCTTAATCTCAAGGTTTATGTTTCAGCAACCGTCATACAACCGACACGATCAAAACAGAAATGGAAGAGTATCACGCAGCACAAAGCTCACTGAAACACAGCGAACTAAGATTCTGGCAAATCTTCCGACATAAGAAGCTCACTATCAACCTCGCGTGTATGTCTGTCATCTACTTCGTATGTGGCATGGGGTATTACGGCGTGTCCCAGTACATTGGCAAGATGAGTGGTGACATTCACATGAACGTCGCTATATCAGGAGCACTGCTCATACCAGGAACCATCTCCGCTGCTTTCTTACTCCAGTTTCTTGGAAGAAGATGCTTCTTAATGGGAACTAGCTTTCTATCAGGGATATTCATGATCATAGTCATCATTATCCCTGAACACGCTAGTTGGGCGAGGGTACTGACCGCCTGTCTCTGCAACACTTTCTTTTTTATGTCTTTTATTATCGTGTTCTTGTATGGTGTTGAGTTATTCCCGACTTCTATAAGGAATTCAGTGTTAGGGTTTTTATCGGTATTGTCAAGACTGGGTCAGATAATTGCACCGCCGATCAATGCTCTGCCCGAAATGGTTTCGGGTGGCGTTTTTGGAGTAATGGCTATAGTTGGTGGATTATTGTGTTACCCATTACCAGAGACGAAGAATCTAGAGTTACCGTCGACTTTGGAAGATTCGAAGAGTCTTCCCCGAAGATTATCTAAGCCCGGGCAAGAAAGTGTGCAAATAAACTAGAGAAAGTATAAAATATTCTTACAAGATTGAAGGAATATTGTTTCAGAAAATGTTTCGCTTTCGAAAGTTACATTCATATAACTAGGATTCAGTTTAAACAATTCGGACTCTTCTTATTATTTTTTATGTTATTATGTATAATTTATTTATGTATATTAAGATGTGTATTATCAGAAATTAATAATTAAATATTTGAATCATTTACGTATTTTTCGTCTTAACACACACAAAGAGAGAACAAAGTCCTAGTTACATAAACAGTCATTAACAATCTTTGACGAAATCCTTCATCGAACTCGCAAATCCGGTACGCCGGAAAAAACCCGGTAAATCTGCAATCACAGGACGCAAAGACATACAAACACTTTGAATCCCGGACTCCCGGACTAGCAATTTACAATAAAACAAAGGAAACCAGCGACACTGTTATTTTCAATAAGCTCCCTATACACAGGATAATGAAAAAAGTTTTTATAACCGACAATGCGGAGTAGCTAAGTGGGATAAAGTATGATGTTTTTAACTTGTCCAATATGTAAGAATATTGTTTTATAGCTGGGATGTGAGAGGATTTTGTATTTTTCTTGTTCATTTTGGATTTGTTTTGTTGGGTTCATATTGTTCTGGAAACACAGGCTGAAATCGTATGCTAATTTAGTATGTCAATTTCAGATGGGTTGGAATTTACTGCCAGATGTACCTAAATAAAAAAATATTTTGTGAAAATCATTTTTGATTTAGGGACAAATCGAAAAATTGTTTTCAAAATCCCGTAATATTTTTGAACAGCCTATCCAACGATATCCCACACCATGGGACAGACGAGAAAAAATAAATATCATCCCCACTTAACGTGTAGGGGAGGTACCCTAAAAAAAAAATATTCAAGATTTTATTTCACCACTTTGTCGGCGTGATTAGTATTATACCCTTACCAAATTACAGATTTCTAATACTAAGATACTCTGAGGTAAGCCGCGGACAGACGGACAAACGGATAGTCAGACAGACGGACATGGCAAAACTATAAGGGTTCCTTGTTTAGTACGGTACCCTAACAATTAATGATCGCTATTATTTCAATACTCAATACTCAAATCTTTATTGCATTCCACAGTGTATAAGCTTAGGTGGTAAACATTAAATTAAGAAACAATCATGGACCCTGTCGGGCACAGCCAAAGAAACAGTAAATAGAGAAGACGTAACATAATTTAAAATAATAATAAAAATAAAACATTTGTATTTTAATTGTATTTAAGAGATTTATTATTTAAATATTCGTTAACACTGTAATAACATTTACTTATCAATAGCTTTTTTTTTTAATTTGTTTGTAAATATGTAGATGGAGTTTTTTCTTTTCTTATTGATTCGGGTAGTTTATTACATATTTTTTATACCTTTTTATTTTATTTCTGAATACATTCACTGCTAACTTCCAATGAAACAAACAAGTCAACTCAAATAGTTTAAAAATGTACAACCGCATCACCGCCAGTCAGATCAAGTTATACTAAACATTAGAACTTCAGCCATCTTTTCAAGACACTCATATACTGAAATTACAAATCACGATCACGATCACCAAAACTAATACATTCAACAAGTCATTCACATCAAGTTATAATCTCTCACAGTTCCAATTACCTACACATTAGCCAAATCACTGACCTTTGATCCAGCTTAACACTTAAGCCTAGTAAATCTTAACCCGTGCTATTGTAAATCAATTTGAACCATTATAATGGCTGTGGATGAGCCATAATCCCGTATGAGAGTATTACGGGCTGCCCGGGGTGAGCAGTAAATTAGGCGAGATGACCCCTAGTGCTGACGTACGACTGTGTGCCCCGCCTACGAACATTAGCTGCAGTGGATTTGGGCATTTTGTGATAGTTCCAGTGTTGCCGCTTTTGTTTTTCTGTTGATGTTGAGGTCTTGGTTCAGTTTCGGGTTTCCATAGTATCAAGTTTATTGTAATGTTCGGATTTCTTTGAAGATACATAATATGCCACAACACTTCTTGCAGTTCATTTAGGAATTAAGCAGGATGTAGAAATCTTTGAATGACTGAAACATACATAGAGACACGTAACATGTAAAAAAAGAGTTTAGTGAATGAAGAGTAGATAAATCAGGCTAAGACATAAAAGTACTGCAGTATCAGTACCATTTATTTCATAATTTATGTTATGGGTATTTTTTGTAACGACCTTTTTTTTTCGTTTTTTTTATTATTATTAGTGTTTACAAAAAGCCTCCATGTTCTTATTGTTTAGGAACAATGTATAAGTTTAGCTGTAAGTTTCCCGAATAGAATAAAATAAAATAAATAAATATTGTAATAAATTCTATTGCCTAAATCACAGTAGAATTTTCGTGGTATTTTTGTTAAAACCGGGCGGCATTAGCTTTAAAGGAAGGTGTATAGTATAAATAAAACATTAGATATTGTTTTATCACCGAAAAGCAATAAAAATTTACGATTGAAAACAAAACTGGGATCCATAATAGCTATTTCGGTCACGTATTGTTTTAGAAATTTATTTATTTTTTAAGGGAACCTCTTCAGATGTAATTACTAGGTCGTTACGAGATTCCGACGCGAGACCAGAATTTTAAATTATAGAAGAAAAAGTTAGGTACTTACATGCATAAATGTGGCTATTGTAGCCGGCAGGGTGGATGGCCAAATAATATGCCACTGGATGGCGGCACACAGACCGTTATTCAGATATGTGAGGTAAATACAAGCCGGCGCGCGGCGGGGTGGTTTTTTTAGTTATTATTTTATTAAGTATCATCCACATGTTTTACATTTATGGATCTCTGGTCTGAAAATAAAGATTATATTATTATTATTAATAAACCTTGTTACTTTGAGGTAAATTATGTATTTCTGATTGCCTTTTTTTATAGGAAAAGATGAGACGTGTTCAATATCCTTTATAACATAGTGCGTGTACGACCACGCCCAATGCAGAGTTCCGTAGTTGGAACGAATGTATCCCAAGAACAAAATTAACATTGTAGTTGAAATACATGTTCTGCCATACATTCTAACTGCAAATGTAAGTTGGTTGACTATTACTTGTAATATCCTGTAAAGACCACACCATCCACACTTTACGTGGAAGGGAGATAAACTACAATTATTATTATTTTTTCAAGATTGTATTTTACCGCTTTGTCGGCGTGATTAATATATATATACCCATGCCAAATTACAGCTTTCCAGTACGAGTAAGAGTAATAGTCTCTGAGCTACGCCGCGGACAGACAGACAAACAGATGGGCATGGCGAAACTGTAAGGGTTCCTTGTTGACTACTGAATCCTAAAAATTAATCTGATATTGTCCATTCGCGGACGTGAATATATTTATACCTATTTATTATATTTTACATTTTCACGATATTTTTGGCGTAGGTATAAACAATGATTGTAAGTTTTCTTGAGTGACCTTTAGGGAAATTAAATCAATATAATTTTTTGTACGTCCAACCAGAACGTTAACCAGGAGGACATACTCGTAAAGCGAATTAGATTTACTATGAAGATGAAGTAGGTACGTTTACCTTAGTGATGACGATGACATGAACCAATTATCAAAATTCCGCGCGCGACACCGCTATGAGCGCAAGCAGCTAATGGTAGCTCCGTATTATTTAATTCTATAATTTCAAATCGTTAACTATTGTGCTTTAATTTTATATCAAACAATAAGTGACAGTGCAAGTTTTAAAACCAACAATAACATTATCAATAATTAAGCAGTGTGTGTACATAAAACAATAAACTACGTATAAAATCGAACAAAGAACTGTGTTGTGAACGAAAATCAGTGACTCATCCTCCCGTGTGCGCGAACCGGCTGGCGCGCGGTGGATTACCTTAAATGGTCACAAACACGCATTACTCAATAACAGCTAATTGGGAGACAAGTAACAGAAGCAATAATTCACAATTAAGCATACGTGACCGCGTGGCGTAGAGGCTAAAACACGTACCTTGTAATAGAGTAGAGCAAGTTCGAGTCCAGGGAGAAACACACTCTTTTTGCTGCTTTTTGCTTTTGCTTTATTATTGTTTTTCCTGCCTGTTACAAGATTGCTGGCCTTTTTCGTTTGCTTTGCTATTGCCACAGCCATTTCATATTTTATTGGCCTATTCGCTTTTCCTCGGTGGTGGCACAACGAGTACACCCGATAATAATAATTATGGATTCCGAAAACGTAACTCTTAGAAAACCACATAAGTCTAGTTCACTTGACAATCTCTTCTATAATAATTCGGCATTACTTGATACCACAATAATGAGTGTGCCAAATACGTCATTAAATGACAGTGACACAATCATGAACTTGAATGATACCATCAAAAAGCTAACAGCAGAATTGCATAGTGCGCACTTAGAGATTGAGAACTTAAATGCCGAAAATTTTAGATTGAAGATGGATCTAGGGAACTGCCAAACAGCCATTGATGCATATAAAAAGGTAACTTTGTCAGACAGAAAGTGCACGACACCGAGACGTTTCCGGAATAGCATAAAAAATTGCTTATTAAATAATAGTTTTTCTACGCCATCAAAATCAAATGATTCTCCTCACATAACACCAAGCAATAGTACCAGACAAGGAAAATCTGATACATCAATATTAACAGACGAATGTGCATTACTCGGGGAAAAGTCCGGTGGGGACGTAATAATATCACCCAACGCCTGTATTACCACACTGAGCAAAGATACTCATAGCGATGATTTTTTCGTATCACCTAAATGCCCTAAACGAGGTGAAAGAAATGGAAACATTGCTAGCATCTTGAGGGAAGGGGCTTGTAATGAAACATCTGAACAACCAACAAAAGTGGAATCAATCAAGCAGGTCAAAGAAAATATGATTCTGCATGAACTTTCACTTGAAATAAACAGCTTGAAACAAGAAATGCATGATTTGAAAGAACAGCTTACAAATTCAGTGTCTTTATTTGCGAGGTGTGAGGTAGAATTAGAGAGTCATGGGTCCCATATACAATTCCTGAAAGAAAAACTCGAGTTACCCACCAACGTCAGATATAACTCTCCTAGCGTCGCTACAATCGCTACCGAGCCGTCCACAACGACTGACAGCACTTCTGTTCCAATCGAAGTTACAAAAAGCATGGTCAAGTCTAAGCAGCGGAAACTGAAGAAACGGAAACAACAAAAACCGCAACCGACTACCCAGCTACCCCCGTGTTCTCAACTTGAACCGGAGGTCATTGACCATAGCCAGCCCATCGACCTTAGCCAGTCTAACAAGCTTGACCAATCAACCCCGGCTACAATGACCAGCGTGGATGCCATCGGTGAAAGCCTCAAGGTGCCTGCTTCCGAATGGACGACTGTAACTCGGAAACATCGACAAAAGGCTTCAATTAGTGGTATTGCTGGACCTACCGTAACATCACTAAAGGCAGTTGAACCACGTAAATATTTGCATCTGTGGAACATGGAATCGGGTGCTGATGAGATACGCAACTACCTGCAGCAGCTGTGTCCAGCAAGTACAGGTGCATGTTCGGTTGAAATGTTAACGTCAAAGGGGGACTACAAATCTTATAAGGTAGGAGTACCAGCTGCTAGCTTCGAAATGTTTCACTCAGCTGATGTCTGGCCGGTCTACGCAAAGATTAGGCCCTGGGTGAACTATAAAATATCAGCCGGTCTACATAACCTGAACGGAAAACAACCCCAGCCTAGCCCACCAGCCAACAATCAGCCCTTTCGTAGCACATAAACTTTCGAACTTACATTGTTTTTACCAGAACGTGAGAGGTTTAAAAACCAAACTATGTATGTGGCGAAATAATTTACTGTTGATGGAGCATAATCTCGTTGCAATAACAGAAACATTTCTTGATGAGTCGGTTGAAGACGCGGAACTATCACCAGGAGACTGGAAACTTCTACGTCGTGACAGAGGCACGCCGTGTGGGGGGGTTCTACTCGCCGCGCGGTCGCCTGTTGTGTTGCGACGGCGCCGCGAATTTGAAACAGACTGTGGTGAAGATCTGTGGGCAAGTTTTGCGTGGTGTGGTCGTACTATTTACGTGTGTGCGGTTTACATTAAACCAAGTGCTAAAGATGCGGACTATATGCGTTGGTTTTGTAAAGTCGAAAGTTTTGCATCTAACTTAAAAGGATCTGTTTTAATTTTAGGAGACCTAAATTTGAATAGTGCTTCTTTATCTATTGTTAACTATTATTCTTACTTTTTATCTTTTTGTTGCCTGAATGAGAAGAATGTGGTGAGTAATTTGAATGGAGGTATGCTAGATGTGGTGTTGGTCCAAGAGAACGCTGGCACGATTAATACTTCTGTCGCTGTCACGGATGGCATAGTTAAACCTGACAATTACCACCCACCATTAGATATCGACATTAAAATTAAATCTACACGTACTTCTGATGTCATTGAACCAAGCAACATTGATACCAATAAAGACTGGAATTTCAAAAAATGTAACCGAGATAAGCTTTTTGATTTACTTTCAAAAAATTCATGGGAGAAGGTTGTACAGACTGACGATGTATATTTAGCTACAGAGTACTTTTATGAGTCAATTTATTCCATCTTTGATGCTTGTGTACCAAAGAAAAGACGCCCTAAAACCACAAGTAGGCGTTATCCGGTGTGGTTCACAAAAGACATAATTCAGGACACTAGACTTAAGCTCAAGTGGCATACTGCTTGGAAGCGCACTAAATGTACAGTAGCCCGTATGAATTTTTCAGATTTGAGAGCTAGCCTTAAAACACGGGTGGCACTTGCTTATGCATCATATACCAAAATGATTGAAAATAATCTAAGAGCCAATCCACGTGATTTCTGGCAACATATAGCCAGTTTACGCTCAAAAGGTAGTTTTGAGCCGAGTGTTACCTACAACGGCGAAAAATTTGCAGGTGTTCATGCGGCTGATGCCTTCGCTGATTTCTTTGTTAGCGTTTATCTTCCCGATGTTCCGCAACTTGACGTTGAAAAGGCTTCCCATTGTGATACTAATGTTAGCAGTAATTATGTAAATATATTTAAATTCACTCCTCAGGATGTCATGTCAGGAATAGGTAAACTCAAGCTTAGTAGTTCAGTAGGGCCGGACAGCATTCCTCCAGAAATTTTGAAAACTTGTAAAAAACACTTTTGCTTGCCTCTATTTCATATTTTTAATCTATCATTAAAAACCGGAATATACCCACCACAATGGAAGATTTCAAGGGTCACTCCTATTCCCAAGAGTTTGAATAAAACATTAGTAGAAGAATTCCGTCCCATTGCCATTTTGTCATCACCAGCTAAAGTTTTTGAAAACATACTACATAACTATATTTATTTCCAAGTTGAAAAGTATCTGTGTAATGAACAACATGGTTTCAGAGCAAAAAGATCAGTAAATACTAACCTTCTTACCCTAGTAGATTACATATCTAAACGATTAGACCGTGGGGGTCAGGTCGATGTCTTGTACTTTGACTTCCGGAAAGCGTTTGATAGGGTCAATAATGATATTCTGCTGGCAAAGCTATGTGCCATCGGATTTCCCCCAGGGCTGTTACAGCTCCTCGCTGACTATCTTCGCGATCGTCGGCAGTTTGTCAGACTGGGCCTTTATGAATCCCAGCCCTATCATACGCGTTCCGGAGTCAGTCAAGGATCAATTTTGGGACCGCTTCTCTTCTTGATAATGATTAATGATCTTCCTTCAGTTATTCATCACGCCAGAAGTTTATTATACGCAGATGATTTAAAACTATTTTCCGAAATTAATTCTGAAGTCGATAGTCTGGCACTGCAGCGTGATATTGAGGCGATAGTGGAGTGGGGTGTGAAGAACAAAATGGAATTTAATTCTTCCAAATGCTTCGTCATGAGTTTTACTCGAGCACGAAACCCTGTCACCTTTACTTATAAAATGAATGGTAGCGCTATTAATAGAACATCTGGAATGAAGGATCTAGGTGTCACATTTGACAACAAGCTAACGTTTCATGATCACATGGCAACGGTAGCAAAAGATTCATTTAGGCGATTAGGTTTCGTTCTGCGCAATGCTAAAGATTTTAGCAACACCAGCGCTATTAAATCTATTTTTAATGTACTGGTTCGTACCAAACTGGAGTCCAGTGCATGCGTCTGGAACCCGCACGAAAAGAAGTACACTTTACTCTTAGAAAAGGTACAAAAAGCTTATCTTAGGTATCTATATAAACGTTTGAATGGATATTATCCTTTTATGTATCCCTCGAACTTTCTTTTAGGCTGTTTAGGTTATAACTCTCTCGAGGTTAGAAGAAAAAATGACCAAATTATTAATATGTGTAAGATCCTTCAAGGAAAAACAGATGCTCCTGAATTGCATGACGAACTGTCCCATCTTTTTGCTCCGATGAACTATAACCGTAGCAGGAGGCACAGATTGTTCGCCGTGCCTTGGAGTCGAACCGTCGCTCGAGCCCAGTCTCCTGTCCCTCGCACGCTCTCTGCGCTCAACGCTCTCTTGGACGCTAAGCCTCACTGTGATGTGTTCGCGGATGAATGGAAGAAGATCTTGTCAACATGTCTGGAGTATTGTGAGATGAGCGTATGACTGTCGAGTAGCTGTATTCTTTTGTTTTTTTTTGTACTAATATAATGTGTTGTATCTTTAACTAATGTAATTGGCCTTGGCCGTTTTATGTTAAAGTAAAATAAATAAAATAAAAATAAAATAAAATCAATTGCAATAAATTACTAACACGAAAAGTAATTTATTTAAATATACTTTATTGTACCTACACCACAAAAATACATAACAAAAAATAAATCAAACAATATAAAATACTAGCTGACCCGACAGACTTCGTTCTGTCAAAAGCTATTTGACTGTGGCAGTTTGTCTACGCGCAAAGGAAACTACCTACCTACCCTACCCTACCTTACCCTATCCTACCCTACCCTACCTACCTATCTACCCTACCCTACTCAACCTACCTACCCTACCCTATTCTACCCTACCCTACCCTACCCTACCCTACCCACCTACCTACCCTACCCTACCCTACCCTACCCTACCAACCCTACCTACCCTACCCTACCTAACTAAAACCTTCAATTTTTTTTTTTTTTTTTTTGATAAAATCTATTCTCAGACCTACCAAATGATGACTGACACGTTATGTCAAACGCCATAAAGTTACATTAGAAGATAGAGTTACCTACTTATTATTACAATAAAAATGTAAATATGGTCGTTTTCTTACAATTTTTTTTTTTAACTTTCTTAAATTTTTCTTACATAAGAACCTTCTCCTGACAATAACAAACACAACAAAAAAATAATTAGCGAAATCGGTCCAGCCGTTCACGCGTGATGCCGTGACCAAGGGAAATAGGGATTCATTTTTATATCTATAGATACAATAGGCGGCCTTATCCGCTTTCTACGATCTATTCCAGGCAACCATGGAATGAACAGTGATTTGCCCGGACTTAAAATGGGGCCTGTCATTGGTGCAAATAATAAGTATAAAATATACTAGATGTATAAGCAACGAAAATAAATGAAGACTATAGATAATTAGTTACGAGAGCAAAATCACGACAAATAACGTTCCTTCACGAGTTTTTTAAAATACAAACAATGACTGCGCGCGTTTTATTTGAACCGGCAATGCATTCCACAAACGAGCGGCCTGGGCAGTAAAGGATTTGTCGAAGAAAGTTGTGGAATGCATAGGCATTTTAAGCTTCGAGTTATCTGATGACCTTGAAAATTTTGTAAGGGAGTCACAAAGAAACTGGAAACGTGTTTTGAGATAGAGTGGGGTTGAAGTGGAAAAGAGCGCATAAGGCAAAATGGAAAGAATATGAGCATTCCGGCGAAGGCGTAACCACTTGAGCTTGTCATATTTACGCAAACTGATTATGAACCACATACACACATTTTGTTGCCGCTTGAGACTATCGAGTTGTTCTTGGGCAAGGTTAAGATAGCTACTATTTGTGGATGCAAATAGCCTGGGGCAAACTTCCTGCAACTGGGCAGTCCAAGAGAAGTTCTTAGCAATCAATAATAATAATAATAATATGAGATCTTAAACTTTCTTACTTGATTAAACTTAACTTTCTATCTTAAAAGACACAGTAATCTACAAGATACGATAGTACAATAAATACGAAAGTATTTTTAGCGAGTCATTCTGGACTTAAAATGGAAAGTGAACGCAGATTGCTTCGTCCCACACTGTCTCAAGGGTCAACTTAAAGGAATTGGGTTACTTGGAGTAATGGCCTTACAATCTGTCAGAATTTTTATTCAATTTTATAGGTTTAGGTTTATTTTGTTTACCGGGAAAATGCAAATTAGAAGTATGATCAATATTGACGGGTCCTAAAGGATCCCTGAAACGATCAATTTCAATTGATCCCGCCTTAAATTGCACTCTCCTAGTCCAGATGCTATATCAATGAAAATATATATAAAAATAACCTGAAAACATAAAATAAAATTACAGAATAGGCGAATATCTTCCGGATAAATTCAATAAAAAATAGATATAACTGTTTACCAGATAAGCAACACAATAAAAATAAGTATATGTAAAATATATGAACCTATTAAGTATTAATTTAAATATATAACTCTATTAAATACACTAATTGCAATACAAAAATAAATAAAAAGATTGACCTACCCATATTATATTCAATAATAAATAAATAAGTAATTATATATATTAACTAATATAGTTGTACGAAAACAGATAGGAAATAATTTAAATATACACAACAAAAAAGTGTAAGCAACCTAAACAGTATTGAAATTTTGAAAGATTTTACAATTGTAATATATTTATATTTCTTTTATAAATAATAACTAACCATTTTTTGATGCATTAGTAACTAAAGCAACAAAATCCTTCATTCAATTGTTCATTTAATCACAATAATTGACAATATTCGTACCGTAACATACGTAGTATAAAATAAAGTTAAAACGAAATTAAACTTTTCATGTTTTACAAAATTAAATAAAGTTTTTTTTTTTTTTAATATTTGGTAATTCAATATAAAGTGTGACCACTACTGTTGTTTAAAATTTGTCGGCAACGATTTTTATTGAATTTATACGATTGTTTATAGGATCCTGCGGCAATCGCTCCTAATGGAATTTTGACAAGTCTTTCAGTTGTTGGGTTGTCGACACTCCGTCCAGGTTCTCTAGAACACGTCTCTGGAGCATGTCTCATGCGTGCACGATGGGATTGAGGTCTGGCGATTGTGCAGGCCACGACAATACCTGGATGTTTTCCATTGCCAAGTACCTACTCTTTGGTCCTCCGAGCTATGTGCAAACGCGCATTGTCATGCATCAGCGTGAAATCTGAGCCAAGACTCCGTGCAAATGGATCGACATAAGGCCCGAGGACATCTTCAACGTAACTTTAAGCGTTCATATTTCCATCTACAAAGTCTGTTCTTCATAATACCCGCCCATATCATTACTGTGGAGCCACTGTAAGGGTACACTTACTGGACGTATCTCAGCCGTTCAGCATTTCCGGGACGATGATACATTCTTACCCTTCTCGTATCAGGCCTAAATCCAAACAGAGACTCATCGCAAAATAAAATTTTATCATAAAACATGCAATTTCTGTAAATGATGTGTCGTGTTGCTTAGACTTTTTTGATGTGTGTATTTAGTAATAAGGAAAATCAGTAACGCGCTCTACCTACTTAAAAAAAAAAAAAAAAACTGGCCCGTCAGGGTTCATAATTGATTATTTTAATCATACTTACCACATGTGTACATTATGGATTGCAATAAAAATTACAATCAATTGTCATTATAATAACACTGTCAATCATTTCAATTGCACTTGGTAGAAGATCAATTTGCGCATCAATGTGTATCAATCACGTATAAATTGACAATTGCAATTATTGATCGTTTCGGGGACCCTTTAGGCTCACTCGGACCACAAATCACTAAATAGATTAAGCGCTAAACATTACTCGTATTCCAAACCTCATTTTGTCTCTGTCACCTTTAAACAAGTATACAAACGATTGTTAGATATTTTTTTTTTTTTTCTTCAATTCACACGATTTCATATTGTTTATTTTACAAGTGTTATTTTGTTTGTTAATTTTGTTATTTTCTCGTGTTTACATATATAAATATTTTTTACAATTGTATTTTATAAAACCTACTTATGTGTCAATTAGTTTGGCTTAGGAATTTATTCTGTAATGTTGTGCGTGAAAACTTACTCGTAAATATAAAAAAATATAAAAAAAATATCTATGTTTCAAATTTATTTAGCACTAAACTTATTATACTTAGCACTTTGCATTCAAGTTGCCTCCCTAAATGTGTGAGAGACAGGGCAACTGAAAATACAATAAAGGTAATTAAGAGATTACATCCAAAGAATCGACAGAACCATTTTATAGCGAATTTCACCAATCAGCGATCAGAACATCTAAACCACATTCAAGAGCTATCAGTGTCATCATTATTGCGGAAAATTGACAGCGCTTAAACGCGGTTCAGATATAGGTACTGATCGCGTTCAGACTGGTGAAATTCGTCCTTAGTCTACAAATAGAATAGATGGAACTCTGATCAACGTTTGCGAGCCTAATATGACTCCGACAGCTAACAAAGTCTACCTAAAAACCCAGTTTACTTGGTTTTCTCTAATAACACACATAAGTTAGAAAAGACAAGTTCATAACCATACTTGTACACAATGTAGTGCAAGGACGCATGTCAAAAAGGTAAACCGCGCTGTAGCCGACATTCTTTAGACATAGGCTCATAGTACAAGAGATACAGTAAACCTGCATTTAATAACTTCTAATTGTATTTTTTTCACGAAGTAACGCGCACTTTACTCGTGGTTACCAAGTGTACAAATACACTGTGAATGTGTGTATAAGCGCAGGAGGCCTCAGTACCGTTCGAGACAATGCAATGGCGAATTTGGAAGTGTGTTTGTGTGCGTGTGTTTCACACATTTACAGCGTGTTTACTACATTGATTCTCTTGTAAGAAGATAGAAGTTGTATTCATTTCAATTGCAAGACTGTAAATATTAACATCTGTCGAGCCATTGCCCATTAGATGGTCTAGCACAGAATCAACAAAATGCCTGCTGCCTATTTTAGTGACATAAAAAAATAACTGTTTTACACACACACATACATACATAAACTCTTGCGTTCTTCCCTAGGGGGTGGGCAGAAACTATAAAACGCCACCTGCTATTACGAACTATTTTCTTGACCAAAACTGTACGTGTGTGTTTTATCTGTCATTTACTTAGAACAATTTTTTTTTATATAAAAAGCAACACACAAATAAACAATCGATTAAATTATTCATTTAACTTTTATAAATACAAAAGGCATATTTGTGCCGAATAAACTGACAGCAAAACTAACTTGCATTACTGTATAAATTTCACTATACTCAAGATAAACGTAGCAAGTCAAGTGATGTATATTATTATGAAACCACGACATGTTGCCCTAACTGACGTCATGTCAGACCAATGTCAAGCCAGACCCTCGGACCACCAGGAGAGTGAGCACAGAAGGCCTAGGTTTGAACTAAATGAACACGAAACTCTTTTAAATAGTCTCGATTAGGTATAAGAGGGATGGATACAAAAGTGTGCCATCATCGAAAGTACCGATATTATTTAAAGAGACAACTGCACTGATGCATGCTGGGCTACACGTAACTTGTATTTTAATGCATTTCACCACCTTCTGATAAGTTTTCTGCTAACTTGTCTGACAAATACCTACACACATTCGACTTCATTTTAATTTTATCATAATAATGGAAAGTGCAATGCCTATCAAAATTTATGAAGTACGCCCTTACTATAATATTGATTGTGCTGGGTTCACCAATAAAACCGGCTTAAAACCGGTGGAACTAAAGTTTGACTAGATACCGCTGTACTGTGCGTTAGAAATGCGCGGTGTGACGGAGAGCGTCATGTCGTGAGCGTTGACGAATGAGCTTGCACTTCCCCCCGTCTCGTCGCGCCATTCCAATACCGCGGTACAGCTGTCAAACTATAATAAATTTTAGCCAATGCCAATGAGCTCTTTTTGTAGCCACAACATTGACGTAGCCAGAATCACTGTATGCGACAAAACTTAGCTTTCTGCAACTCTTCTGCATAGTGTCTAGTCCCAGGAATGTAATATTCAGATAGACCCTTTGTATGTTGTAAATCTTGGCTAAGTACACGCTAAGTATTATTGTGACGTGTAAAGCCTATTTGTTAGGCGCACTCATTTTTGAGAGCTGCTGTTCAACTTTGTGATTATGTCGTGTTTAGTGTGACAAGTGAAAGACGAAATAACAAATGTGTTAAATGATGATTCATGTCTTTTGGAGTTATGATTATCCCATGAGTATTCCTCGCATTATAGAAACTATTTCTGTAATTTTGTGTGCAAATAAAAGTTTCCTTTAACAATCACAAAAATAATCTTAAGGTGGTATGAACCGACAGAGACCGCGCTTACTAGTTTTTTGAATCCATGGAATATATAAAAAAAAACAGTGTTATACATATATGAAACAAAGAAAACTTATTTAAGGATCTGGCGGACATTTATAGTCGCTTTTAATAACACGATTAGATTACTTTTGCTCAATAGCAAAAAATATCTAATTTACCCCTTTTCGTAATGTTTAATCAATCTTATAGCTACAAAAGAGACCTTTTATTTTTTATATAAGAAATGGTAATAAGATTGTTGAGCACGATTCGCTGAGTTTGTCCAGATGTAATGATTAAAACAATTACTATGTTAAAATACCTACCAAATGCGCGAGGCAACCACTCGCGACTTCGCGAGCCTACTACAGTCGGCTCGAGCACCGGATCATAGCGCCTTAATATTTACAAAAGGCTGAGTTGAAAGATGTGTAAGCTATCGATACACACAATTATAGTTTTAAATAATTATTTTATTAAAACCAATCACTATCAAATACCATTACCTTACAATACAAACTAGCTGTATGAGATCGCCGAGTTAATTTAACGCATTCCATTATACATTATTACTAATTTATATTAATAACAATCACTGGAGCCATTCTGTTGATAACATGCTGCATGGATCAGCTTGGAATTTTACTAAATTGTGGATACATTTATTTAATATTTTAAGACTGTCAACAACTCCACATGCGAACTACGCATCAAAAACCTGACGACACAAATCCTGCATCGCGCAATCAGAGTTTACCGCGCGACTAGCGTACATCCTGACATCAACCGTCGGGCAGTTGCCCACAAGACACAACACCCGTCTGGTCGGAGGATCCTCCCTTTACCATAAAGTATTAGTGAACTTTACACCCTGTTCCTCATACTCCTATAGACTAAACGGCAACTTAAATTTTTGTCGAGTTTATAAGTCGGCCGTAAATTAGGTATAGTTTGACCGATACAGCTGCAGAAATGCGCGGCAAGGCAGGGGACGCGACGTCCGCGCAATGAGCGTTAACGAATGAGCCTGCGTTAACCCCAAGTGAGCCGCGCACATACATAAAAAGACTCGTACAAAAAGGCGCGACACGTGCCTGTTTGTAGGAACCTTAAGAGGCGGTACAGTGGTATCAGTCAAACTCTAGGTACCTAAATGGCAATCTTAGTATAAAAACTTGAGTTCATTCTAGTTAAATTTGATATTCTACCGAGATAAACTGAAATAAGCTGACAAAGTAAGTTTCGTCTGAAAATATGTAAATATCTTAAATATCTATCATATACATTGTGATCAATAAAATGACTCCAGTATAATAACACTAAATTGACACAAACATCATCGCCTAATCCACCGTGATGAGACCACTTTCCCTGACCACTTGCTCCGTCGATACCGGGTTTAAGAACACTGGAAGTAGAAACAGAACAATTTACTTAATTGAAAATTTCTGTCAAATTAAAAATGTAAACATAAGTACGAAGAGGTACTTCAGGCTGCTGATGAGAATGCAAAATCCCAATAAAACTCAAACAGCGAATCGAGTCCAGGACCCCGAGCAGCGCACAATAGGGATAATGAAACAAAATATACAAAACATGCATGTATACAAAATATTGTTAACATTTTAAAAGAGTAAGTATGGAGTTTCTTGCCCATTCTTCTCCATAGGTAACTAACTACCTTTGGAAGGAGCAACTAGAATCAATTAATTATTGTTGTAAAGTTTGACGTTCAAAAGTGCCTTTTATACGCTTATTTGAAATAAATGATTTGACTTTGACTTTGGCTAAAAAAATTTTTATGTCGGTCATGTAGATTATTAAAAAATATTGGACACGTATTTTTTCTTTTTTTACGTAGGTAATCAAAACATTATGGCGATACATTGAGTTCAAATGTGGCATGACGTCACTTCTCAGTAGATTTTATACGTAGCTGTGACGTAACGAGCTCATACTCCCCAAGTTTAATGTGTTTTATCTAATTCATTTTTTATTAATACGATAAAGCAAAAAATACGTGTCTAATATTTTTTTGATTGACGGACAAAACAGTTTTTTTTTTTACCCAGTACACATCCCTCATTACAGCCACTAAACCAAGGAGACAATGGTGACAATTCCCTTGTTCACAAACTAAACTAAATTTAAGTTCAGTGCATCTTTTTCTTTCTATTTCATTAAAAAAAGGACAGAAGATAAATAGTTTAGTCCTGTCAAATAAATCAGCGCCTGTCACTACTCCATGCAAGTTTAGACATGATTAAAACTTGCCGACTACAATTACGTCAATTTACGTCAAGCGCTGATTAATTTGACAGGGTTAAACTAAAATTTATCTTCTGTCCTTTTCTTAATGAAATAGAAAGAAAAAGATGCACTGAACTTAATCTAAACTTAAAAAAAACTGAAAAAGAAAAAGAATCGGCACCAATGGCATAATTTGAAACCTGAGTTTAAATGTAATAAAACTCACTTGTGCTGCCAGTAAATAAATCTTGGTCCGAAATGATGCTGGCGGCTGCAATCGCTGCTTCATCCAGCACGATAACCTGGAAATTATTTATACAGGGTTATTGTTAAAACACTTACTACTATATTAAAGGCTTTTTTACTTTTATTATTTATTTTATTTTATTATTGGTAAAACACTAACGACCTTGCAGGACTGTATTACTAACATCATAAACGACAACTTTTGTTCTATGATTTTTTTACAAGACTTAATACGTCATGTACCAAAAACAAATCTTCAAGATTTCGTTGTTCTATCTAACACATTTCATTTCTGTATTTTTTTGTGCACACCTACCTACACTTTCCGTGCACTGTCGCGTCTGCCTTTTGCACTAAAGTTGAATAATTATTTCACTGGAGTAATCTGACATGTGCTTACTGTCACTTTGCGTAATAAAATGGTCATATTTATTGTAATGGTGATCGTTTAGTTTAATTGATTTATAAAGTGTAAATAAATGTATTGTATAAGTGTAAAAGTCTAGAATATAATACATATTTCCTTATTATTTAAAAATGTGACAGCTAGCATCTGTCAGTTTCCTACAGTGAATTAATAATTCGACTTTAGATACGGCAGTTTATTTAGCTACGCATAGAGTTTGCAACATTTAGAGCGTAGAATTTAAATATTTTTATGTTTGTATGGAAATGTGTTAAATTAAAATCTGATGAATTATGTATTAAAAGTCGTAATACAAAAGATGTTGTTTATGATGTTAGTTATATAGTCCTGAGAGGTTTTTGGTATTTACCGATGGCCCTATAAGTATAAGTTTAATATTACGTAGCATCACGCCTATACTCGCCGAAGGACCAGGCAGAGATGTACAATACTACACTCACATTTCGCCAGTTATGTTTGAGTCCCATGTAATACGGGGTGATCCTATTGCCATCAACTGGCCACAATTCCAGATTGAAAAACCTAATGACACTTTACCCGGCCCAGGTATCGAACCCAGGACCGGCGCCGGACTCGGCTGTAGCGCTTGCGACCACTACACCAACGAGGCAGTTGAGAATTTTCAAGTAATGGCAACAAACATTGTCGAGTAGTCTGGGTGAAATTTCTAGGTTAGGAAAAGTTTTTGGTAAAAAGTTTAAAAGTTAGAAATTATTAGGTGAGTTACCTATATAAACAATCAGAAGTATATCCCATCTGCCTGTAAATGTCCTACCTTGAAAACAAAAATAGAGGCTGCAGAGAATATGGAAACCAACTGCCTGACCCACACGTCTAGCTAATTGTCTGAGCAAAGTTTCAATATTTGCTTGATGTTTAGGAAAGATATACTTTTAAACAAGATAGAATTTATAATTATCTATGTATGAAAATTCTATATACAAATAAATAAAATTGAATTGTCTGTTTGTAATATCAAAATAACAGATTTTTACTAAATGCATATGAAAGATCATAGGCGGTAGAAAAAAAACAATTTTTAAAATTTTTGTCGGTCTGTCGGTCTGTGTCTGTGTGTCTGTCTGTCTGCCTGTGTGTTCCGGCTAATCTCCGAAACAGCTGGACCGATATTGACACGACTTTCACGGGCAGATAACTGATGTTATAAGGAGTAACTGAGGCTACTTTTATTTTCGACTGGATAAAAAGTGGATAAAAAAAGTTAAATTTTAAACAGATCCTTCAATATTATTATTAACATAAACAGGATATTTACCATGTTTCATGTTTGTTTTTGTTTTGTGTTTTTGTTTGTTTGTTCGGTCAGACGAAACGTACGGTAGCTTGTCGAATATCAGAGCATATCAGGGCGGTGAAGAACAACGACACCCAAAAATCGGCCATAGCTCAACATCTTTTGGAATCAGGATCGAACCACTGGATTGAGTTACATAACCCTCAGGTCATCTCGACAGAACGCCACTATATTCCTAGACTGGTTAGAGAAGCTATTGAGATTACCAAATATAGGAACTTCAACCGGGATGATGGGTTTCAACTGTCGAGAGCCTGGAATCCAGTGGTTCAGCTGTGTAAAAACCGAAGAAGTGCCGAAAAAAGTTCGCGAGCGGACACAGTGAGTTTCGTGTGTCGGGAACAGAATCGAGTTGCGAGTGACAGTGGTAGCGGTACTGAGTGCAAAAAACGAACAAGAAAGAGGGTAGACCGTTTTGTCTGCTTATAAACACCCACCCGCAGTGACTTCAGTTTATCCCTGATCATGGTGCTTGCAACAGCGCCGAAATACCGGGAACTCAGAACAATTAATAAACATGGTAAATATCCCGTTTATGTTAATAATGATAAAAATAATCTATGTACTAACATTAAATATTTTATAATTTTTCTCATAAACGGACGGGTTTTAAAATATTATTTCAGTGGCTCCAAGTTCTATATTTTTATCGCTTGTGACCATGACAGTTTAAAAACTTAGATCCTTCAATTTTATATATTTGAATAGAAAATGCCACGCGGGCGAAGCCGCGTCAGCAGCTAGTTCAACATTAAAACAACTATTGAACACGGCCTGTAGCATGTGTCAAAAGTTAAAAAGGTCATATCAGCACATGAGTTCAACTAGTTATGAGCTTTTGACGGAGTGTTTCCATCAAAATATAAAATTATTAGTTACATAACATCTGTTATGAAAAGCAAAATGGTATCGTGTTATGCGAAAAAGAAAAGCCCTTTTTATTCGTAAAAAGTCTTTTCTTCACTTGTAGACAAACCTTGTTTGCACTAATTAAAGGTCTAATGTTTAGGTTTTATAGAATAAAATACATATTTTTCGTAGGTATTTTCTTCCACAAAATCTCAGAATCACAGATGTATATTCTGATAATGTTAGGTATGTATTTTCTTAAATTTTTAGGGTTCCGTATGCCTCAAAAGGAAAAAAACGGAACCCTTATAGGATCGCTCGTGTGTCTGTGTGTCTGTCCGTCCGTCTGTCACAGCCAATTTGCTCCAAATCTACTAGACCGACTAAATTGCAATTTGGTTCAGATATGAACTTCTGTGACTCAAACACGGACGTGTAACGTAAATAAAAGAATTTTGAATATTGGGGTCACTTTTGGGGGGCAATATAGAAAATTAAAAAAAAAATTGCATAGATACTATACCGTGAGACTTATCAAACAAAAGGGCTTATTGTAGGGATATCGGATACAATTTGTTTATCATTTTAAAATAAGGACTTGTTAAAGTTATTAAAAAAAAAAAAAAAATGAAAATTGTTCTTACAGAGAGAAAAACCTATAAAAATCTATGATCTTAAAATAACGTGGTAAATCTCTCAATATTGTGGGTACAAACTTACATTTGCAGTTAGAATGTATGGGAGAACTTATTTTTGAACTATAATGTGAAGTTTGTTTTTGGGATAAAGCCTTCCAACTACGGTCCCTTCATTGTATGTGGTCCGACACGCACTTGGTCGGTTTATTATTGAGTATCCTCAATTATACACGTCAGCAGCCTCGCTGTGCAGCGACGGATCTACGTGGTAAATGGGCATTTTGTTCGGACCTGTGACCCACCAGCGACCACTAACGAAACTAGTCGGAGTATGTTAAAGACCATGAATACTACTACCCAATGAGATGAGTCGCATTCCTCAAAAGTATGGGATTTTTTTTTTTATCAAAAGAAGAAAAAAAAACAGTTACTAGTAAAAAATCAGTTCTTACATGTACCTTAGGGAACCCAAGGATACTGGTCTTCTCAATAACATCGACAGTCTTCTTCTCTTCAAACATGGGACTCCGGAGCGGCAGTAAGTCTATCGCATTAGCAGCCAGAGACCAGAGATGACCAGCACCTTGGGGGGCCCTGGCGCCCTTTCGAAAGTGTGGGTTGATGGACAAGTTGTGTCGCACCGAGTTCTTCCAACGTTCGTCGTTGGCTTTGTAGAACGGGAAGCGGTCCCTGGAAACAATGATTCACGTATTAACAGCGATGCTTTTAACAGTACACCACAATAATTATGACACAATAGAAGTTTTATTGTTATTTTTTTTATTATTATTATCGGCGTTTAGTATCCCCTCAAAGTATAAACTCTAAATTATACCGTAATAGATCAAATCAAATCCATTTATTTACCAGAATGTGTGTTTACAATGTGCTAGCTTTCGAAAATTAGGTCGGAAATTATCCTACGGAACCGTACTCCGAGATAAAAACTATCTTATGTGTTAATTCAGGTTTTATGCTATCTGTGTGCCAAATTTCATCCAAATCCTTTCGGCCGTTTTGTCGTGATTGAGTAACAAACATCCATCCTCACAAACTTTCATGTTTATAATATGAGTAGGAAGGATGATCTTAAAACTACAATGGCCCCTTTACGTTCTACCATTACGTCAGCACAATTTTTTTTTTTTTGTTATTTTTTTATTACATTTTTTTTTTTATGTTTTTTTTTTTTACTTTTTTTACATATTATTTCTCACCAGCCGGCAATTTTATAAGTCCCTAGCTACCTACAATAAATTATAGCTGTTTTTCTAAAAGTTGACAAAAATAACACTGTTATTCAACTTCCAATTTAATCGGGATACATGTCTGTATTTTAAAAGCCTACTCAAAAACGTAGGCTACACAGAAAAATTGCCAAATAAACATGTTTACTGCTTTGTCCGACATCTCACAGCATTATAACACGATTAAACAGCTTTTCCACTGATTGAGAGATTACAACAGCTGTTGAAAATAAAATGGTGTCAAAATCTGACAAAGAGATATTAATCCAAGATATCTGAAAGCTTCCAAATTAACCTGTTCTCTGTAATCTCTCCTCAAATCATGATGATTGTGTTGTTATTTTAGTGAACTATTATAACAGCTAGCATGAGATAGCAGATTTACTCTGAAATTTCACCAGGCTTAATTTCATAAGGTAATCAAGAAAGTTTGTCTTTGAGGTAAATAATACCTAACAACATTAGTATTTGGCGTAACATCGACCAAATCACCTATTTATTTATTTATAATAAGCCCACCAACAGCACAGTCACATAAAATTCAAATAAAATAACATCTAAAATTGGCATTTTAGTAACCATGCAAATAACAGAGTATGCGTGACATTAATATATGAATATTAGAGACAAAGAAGAACAATAAAAAGTATGTATTTTATTGTGCCTAAATCTAGAACACTACAAAACAAACCAATTTGAGCTACAAAGAAGTGCACTCTTCGCACTGTTTAAATACGGAGCGTCGCGAGCATTGTCTATTTCATTCACCTTTTGTCGACACGTCCTATACCATCATGATTCAAGCTTCGACTGCTGCACATTGGGCATCAAAATGACCTCCGTAGTACAGAGTCAACTGTTCTAGCTAGATATTGCAATTCCGTCACACACCAGTAAAAACTGACAAGCAACTATTGCTGCTTAAATAGAATAGTCGTTTTGCTAAGTTACTCAGGAGGTAACTGATTCCTAAGAAGGAAACTCAATTACACTTCGATGTTCGATGTACGATTGTCCTATATTTGTAATTGTAGGTATACGATGTAATTTTCTCATACATTACAAAAATGACAATATTGACGAAGCAATTGATATTTTTGGGATTAGAGATAGATTATAAACTAAACTGGAAAGCAAATAAAGAAATATTGTGTAATAAATTAAGTACATCTGCATGTGTATATAGATTATCCTCCATAATAGATACCAAAACACTTCTTACGGCTTATCACGGTATTTTTGAATCTCTGTGCGAACTCAACTGATAAAGACACAGTATTTAAGGCCCAAAAAAGATTTCTCCGATCATTGTTTGAACTAAAAACTACAGACAGTTGCTGGACTTATATTAAGCAGTACAATATCTTGAAACTTCTTTATGTTTATATATTTAGAAATAATTTTTTTTTTTTGTTTGTAAAGCAAGCCGTTTTGAACGTCTAAGGTATTCCCAAGAAAAAGGCGTGACACAGTAAATTATGTCAATTACCGTGTCAAGCTACTTTGATGCGCAAAAGTGTTTATTATATGGCCCCAATTATTTACAATAAATTACCAAGTAGTTGGAAAGACTTAACAACAGTGCTGTTTAAGACTAGTCTACGTACATTTTTGGTGCATAAAATGTACTACAGTGTGACTGAGAAAAAGAATTGATAAATTGCTGAGGCCTGAACTGATTATATAAATGTTTGCATGCCGAGTAGTTAAATGTGGCTGATCTTTAATGTAACACCTTAATTGTGTATTACCCATAATTGCAAAATAAATGAATATTCTATTCAGCCTATAAACCTATGAGGCGACACAAAAGTCCCATATAAAAACGATAAACGCATTTAGCCCCAAAATTCAGTATACCACCACCTGCTTTCTAGCTTTTTCTATGTTTACCAGAAACATTGTGGCACGCGACCTCGCAGCTAGGGCGCCCGTCCCATCCCGGCCTGGTACGGAGATCGATTGCTCTACCAACCGAGACCGACCGATGCACGATACAAGAATTACCTAATAAAACCCGGCTTATGCACCTGCTTATTGAATTTGGGGATTAAAAGGCGAAAACATGCACGCAAATTGGGTAATTTTGAACCTTATGTGGGCCAGTAAAAGTTGGTTTTGCATTGACGTTTTCGGATCAGAGGGTTTATGGATGGCTCAAAAACAACCCCAATGTCGAGTTTTGATGGATATTGTGTAGTAGGCACCTGTTTGTTAATTGGTATAGAGATTAAAATGTAAAATTAGGGTGAGGATAAACTCGGAAGCGATGAGTTACGTGCCTTCTTTGTTTTTTTAGGGTATCAAGCAATTGTAAAAGCCTAAAGAATTATGAGATGACCCACCTAATAAACAATCTTTACCAGTACTCACAGATATCTAGAATGGCAATATTGCCATTCTATGTAGTAATGCATATGCATTAATAGACTAAGATCAATCTAAAAAACAAAGTTAATGTGTCTCCTGTGCTTATTTCCTTATCGTATCATTCAAACAACACACCAATTCAGTAAAAATACGAAATATGATCACTCTAAAACTGTAACACGGTAAGACCTGAATGATACTCGCACAGACCAGAGGGCCTAGACTATGTGACATTCTATCAGCGATATTAATGACGATGATGGAAAATAAAAAAACCAGCCACGTGCGTGTCGGATCACGCACAATAAGGGTTCCGTAGGGATGAATTTATCCCAAGAACAAACTTAACATTGTATTTGAAAAACAAGCTCCCAGACATTCCAACTACAAATGTTAGTTTGTACGCACAATATTGAGAGATTTGCCATATTATTTCAAGACCAAAGACTTATTATGGGTTTTCCTGTTATCCTGCAAAAGTTAAGAACTATGTCCTGCATTTTGTTTTAATTTTAGGAACAGTAGTTTCGAAGATGTTTTTATTTTGATGGTTTATTTTTACGAGTATTTATTACAATAATCCCTTTCATTTGATGTCACACTGTACAGTTTGCAAAACTTTTTAATAATTTTCTCATTTGCCCCCGAAAAGTGACCCTCATATTCAAAATTTATTTATTTACGTAACACGTCCGTGTTTGGGTAATAGAAATTCATATGTGTAATTTGAAACTAAATCGGTCCAATAAAGAAAAAAAGTTTTTTTATTTTTATTTTTCTTTGGACAGACACGTTTTTTCATTCGGACTGATGGAAGGCTAAAAACGTATTGGATTGATATAAGCTACCGAAAAGCTTATCGAG
Source organism: Dryobota labecula (assembly GCA_947523025.1). NCBI lineage: Eukaryota > Metazoa > Arthropoda > Insecta > Lepidoptera > Noctuidae > Dryobota > Dryobota labecula. The sequence continues at coordinate 3,559,958 of OX383287.1, forward strand.
TCTCAAGTTTGTAAAGCCTGCCGAGTGTTATGAAAGTCCTTGATACGAAACGCTTTGAAAGCGATTGCCAATCACCTAAACTTCAGGAAAGCATGGCACAAAAGGGAAGATGCCTACCTCTCAGCAATGAGTATAGATGATGCTGGTGACAGTCACTTGGTACTTCCCATTGACTTAACTACCCCATTGATCTCGTGGTCGCAAGCGCGACTGCTGAGCCTGGGGTCTTGGGTTCAACTCCCAGGTCGGGCAAAGTGCTATTGGGTTTTTCCATTAGGGATATCTTAGTAACAGCCAGGAGTTTGGAAGTTGGTGGTGCGACAACCCCATGCCTCGGAAAGCACTTTAATCCGTTGGCCCTGCGTCTGATCTCTCTCCGGTGGTGTCTGATTGCCAGCTATCGGACGATGAGAGTGAGGGAAAAGAGAGTGCACCTGTGTCTGTGCACACACTTGTGCACTATAATTTCTCCCGCGCCGAAGGCTGGTCTCCACTGATATTGGTCGTCATGGTCGAAATTCGGTCTGGAGAACTATTATTAGTTCCCATGTGACGAGAGGAGGAACACAAGGAGTTCTACAATGACACATCTTAAGTGTTTAATAAATTCTTCTTCATAAATCTACATAAACCCTGCAATCTACACCAAATCGCCCACTAGAACTAATCACCGACGATATAATTACACTATCGGCTATTGCTGACATGGTTAACAGCAGGATTGCGATGTTTATCGGCGCGTAACAGAGGGGGAACGATATTAATTTATTATCGCGATAATGTTTACTACCGTTTAGAGGGGAGCTTTGTGATTCGTGGTAATCTGTTCGATTAGCGGTGTTGTTTGTTGAATTTTCGTTACGGTTGTGATGAAATGGGGTAGGTAGAGGTTAATGTATGCGATTTTGATATTAGGTATCAAGGTTTTTCACATACCGCACCAGTCTCAACCAAACAATTGAGGTGAAATATCCTACTACATAAACATATTGTGCAAAAGTAACATTTTAGAACAAACCTATGACGGGGCTTTAATAATTCAATAAAAACCGGCCAAGTGCGTGTCGGACCACGCACAATGAAGGGTTCCATAGTTGGTATGAATTTATCCCAAGAACAAACTTAAAATTTTAATTAAATATCGAGTGATTTACCATGTTATTTTAAGACCATAGACTTCTTATAGATTTTCCTGTAAAGTATAGAACAAATTTTGTCCCGGAGATAAGGGGGGGAATGGTAAATGTTCGTCTATTTTGACTTATATTATAACTTTAAAACAATTTATTTTAAAATTATAAAAAAAAAAAATTGAGACCCTCATAGTAAGCCCTTTTATTTGATATGTCACACGGTACAGTTTGCAAAACTTTTTTATTTTTTATTTTCTTATTTGTCCTCCAAAACTGACCCCAATATTCTAAATTCATTTATTTACGGTTCACGTCCGTGTTTGGGTCACTCAAATTGATATGTATACAACATTTCAACTTAATCGGTCCATTACATTCGGAGCACATTGGCTGTGACAGACAGATAGACACACGAGTGATCCTATAAGGGTTCCGTTTTTCCTTTTAAGGTACGGAACCCTAAAAATTGATTACGGGGACTTTTCTTGGCCTTTGGTGACGCTTATACAGGGCTATTTGTACAACACTAACAACCTTGCAGGACTGTATTACTAACAGCATAAACAACAACTTTTGTTCTATGACTTTATACAAAACATACATTTACCAAAAAGAAAACTTCAATATTTAGTTGTTCTATACATTTAGAGCGTTGAAATCAAATATTTTTGTTTTTGTATGAAAGTGTATGAAAGTCTATGAATTAAAATCTGATGAATTGTTAAAAGTCATTGAACAAAATTTGTTGTACATGATGTTAGTAATATTTATGTAGTTCTAGAATAATCCTGTATAAAGAAGGGTTGGTTATTTTTTTCGCGATTACGATGATGCTCGATGGAGAAAGTTAATCTGATTTTCTTTAATTTTGACAACACCTTTCCATCTTTACACGCTGTATATGTATATTTTTTATATTATTTATGTGCAATCAGCCTTTCGGCATACTAGGTAAATAAAGAAGAAGAGGAGGAGAAGGAATGAAGGAGTTATTGAAGATATAAATATTGCAAAGAAACTTTTTATAAGTTGTTATACGCGCAGCTCGTATCTGTCCCTCACTATAAAAGGGGACTTTGCTATTCGAGTAGCAATTTTGTTTGATTGGCCTACAGCCCTGCAGGTATTTAATTGGTAAACAAAACAGGTTAAAGCATACATTGGTTATTGCTGGTATCATCCATGGCTTATTGCTATGCATTTTTGAGTGTGATTTTATTATGTTGCATATTTTATTATACAAACATAATGTTATCAGAAAGAAAAAGAAAAAACCTTTATTTGCGGTAAACATGATGCAAAGAAAGACCACAAACACGACAAAGAACAACTTGGGGGGAACTATGCGTCACATACACTCAAAACGGCACTCGCTCAGTATAATGCTGTGACCCTATGCGAGACAGAGCCCCAGCCCCTTAGTGGTCTTTAGATGCTTCGATTTCTAATCCCGCTCTTAGTTTAAGCGATTCAAAAATCTCATATGCACAAATTGTACATTCCTGGCAAATCACTGTCCATTCCAAGGTTGCCTGGAAGAAATCTCAGAATGCGATAAGGCCAGCCATTGTATATTTTATACTGTATGATGTTGGTATATATTTTTGTAGTTTACAATAAAGTATGTATATATAAATAATAAATAAATACAAAACATAACCCTGTCTTTTCTGTTGCGCAGTCGGGTAACAGGAAGAATAAAAAACGTAGCACTAAACAGCATGTTTTCCATTCAAGTATTCCACATTCAAACAAAACCTAAGCCCTCCCTAATTATACATATAATTAGTCTTGAAACAGGAGCCGCCACCAGCAACAATAAACCCAAATCAACCGTTACCCGCTCACTCTATCTATACAATACCCAAACAATGAACCAGTAAATTAAACTATAATGCCGACAAATAGAAATGACATCCCTTACAGAATGGTACCGAGTAAAATCAGAACATTTTCTTTTGTCCGCCTTATTAGATATTCAGCCTTTGTTATGTAAAATTGGGTTTAAAAGGTTTTAATGGATTGATTGCAGAATAAAGGTGGAAGGTTATTTTCAAGCTTTTTCTATGATTACATTATTAGACAATAAGTACTTTATATTGTGCTTGAAGCACGCTAAGCCGTTGGTCCTGGCTGTCATTTGTAGATCTTTGACAGTTGTTACGTGTCGTCAAACCCGAAAGTCTGACAACCAGTCTTACCAAGGGGTATCCGGTTAGACTGGAATCCAACCCCAACTAATAGGGGGAAAAGGCTAGACAGATGATGACGTAATTTATATTGTGCTGGCCAAGATATACATACTTTAAAAACTGTTCAAGATATGTGCAGCATAGCCCTAGAAACATACCGCTTCAATAAACTTTGCCATTACCCTTATCCAGAATAAAGCTATATTAACAAACTGTCCACACATTGACTGTCCTAAACTCGTTGCTAATCTGTCATTACGCACGAATCTGATGGGATTACGTCAACGGCCAATATTAAATGTACCTTTCGCAATGACTAATTTTATAGGCGGAATGTTTTCTCAATAAGAAGTGCACTTAGTTTCAATAGGCTTCCTATGGACCTTAATTTTGACTTGTTCTGCACCAGTGTGGCGACCTTAAGACGGTTTTTGGCACAGTAATTTTTCATGGATTAACTTATCTAATATTAACTAATTATATTAACTTGTATGTACTTTTTATTTTTATCGACTTTTACTATAATAATATGTGGTTTTTTAATATTACTTTCTTTATATCATTGGTTTGTTAGTCTGTAAGCCTTCTTTAAAATAAAATTAATTAATTTTAAATTAAACTAATGCAGGAATTGTGTTGTGTTATTAGAAAATTCAAAGAGGCTGCTGCATATCCTCTGGAATCCTTAGTTACAATATATTATGACTCTGAAGCAAAAAGCTACCTCGATGCGGCGATGTTCTATCACTGCAGAGCGAGCTAGCAAGGAGCAATATACAAAAGAAAGCTATTACCGAACACTGCTGATACTATAACTTATCATGGCGTGAAGACTACAGTATGAAACATCAGCAAGCGGATTTGACGCAGTGTTGCGTCGAACCGTACCGCATCATTTTATGTAAGCGCTGACAATTCAAAAGCAACGTTTCTTCGAATTACTTGAACACAGTTTCCCAAGTATCTTACTTACCGTTTACTCTTATATATACTTGGGAAACTGTGTTCAAGACACAGTTTCCCAAGTATAAGAGTTACTAGAAATACTGATTTTCGAGAAAGATGACGCAACTTTTTACAACTCCTTATCACAAATTATTATGCAATCATGACCAACAAGATTGAAAATGCACAAAAAACCACAATCCTCATAAAGTTATCTACAAAAATTAAAATTTATTGAGAAAACTAACAAAAAAATCTACTCACGAGATCCATTGGTATATTGCTGACACTGTCAACTCGCCATTCTCCCTCAGAGCTTTTTCTATCAGCTCAGGATATGTGTACGGAGGCTTCTTCAGCGCTGGCGGCGTATCAGGAATATCCACCTTAGGCTCTTTCACCACGGGCTCGTCATCCGGCACTTTGATGTTCACGAAATCGTCCAATCTGAAGTTTAGGAGCCATGCGAGGCTTGCACAATCGTTGTCATCCTCTGTAGGACTTTTGGAGCATTTTCTTCGTCTCCATTTCGACCTGTCACCTGTTCTAGCCGCCATTTTGGTTGGGTACGATTGGCAGCCACGACCGCACTGATGCCGTTCGAAATTCGAACGTCAGTGTTGTGTTTCGTGCCAGTCCGTGCTATCTCTGCTACGCTTGTAATCTCTTTAGGGTGCATGGAGGTGGTATCTGTTTTATTCGAAAAAGTTTTTATTAGAAGCTTTTTTTAAATTGCAATATTTTACGAAAATGTTTATTTTATTTTATTGATATTTTATCGGTTTTATTTAAAAGTATGAGACATTTTAATGTTATTTTACTAGAGACCAATATTTCGTGAATATCTAGTTTGTCTTTGTTATTCAATTCAAGGATAAAAATTATGTGAAAGGCAATATTCCGAGAAATATCAAAGCAAAGTACCGTTTTATTTATGCTGAAAGTTTTCTTCGTAATTCTGAGATTGTGGCCATTCGGCAAGGTGGGCAAATAAGTATGTAAGGCTGACAACTTCTTAATTGAAAATCTAGAACAAATCCCACGTAAATCATTGAATACCTATACGTAAATCCTAAACAATACGTGGGCCCTCAACATGTTTTCTTCTAATAATTGTTTTCAGATTCAATACAATATTTGTACAGTCCCCGCCCGCGTAAACTTTGTTTACAATATCTTTTGTACAATGTTACTTTTTCGCGCGATTCGCTTTTGTTTGCTAACACAAAACGACGAATGTTTGTAGAAGATTAGGTTTTATTTGCACATGATTTAGGTTCGATAATGGCGTGTTAATTTGTTTTTATTGTTGAGCTTTTGAGTTTTGAGTGCACAAGAGTGTCTGAAGATTACTGTTTGTGTTGATTTTACGTGCTTTTATAAATCCCCATTGCTTTTTAAGTACAAACTCTAAGGCTTTACATGATCGATGTCTGATAAGTACTTATCTATACAAATAAATAAAATTGAAGTGTCTGTTTGTAATGTTAAAAATAAAAGCTTTTTACTAAATGCTTATGAAAGTATATACGGCACTCATAACAAAAAATCAATTAAAAAAAAAGAACCGTCTGTCTGTTTGTTCCGAACAATCTCCGAAACGGCTGGACTGATTTTGATGGGACTTTCACTGGCAGATAGCTTATGTTACAGCGAGAAATTTAGGCTACTTTAATTTAGACTAGCTGCTGCCCGCGGCTTCGCCCGCGTGGTTTGTCTTTTCTTTTAGAAAAAAGCCAGACAAACCATTTTTTTTTTTAGATGCTTCAGTGCACAAACAATTTATTTGATTATACAAGGTTTATGTAAATCAAATGCAATGCCAAACAGTAGCCTTACGTAACATTTTATACCATCAACGGCAAACAACCAACCCTGAACTGCAGCATTCAATTAGCTCCACAAAAGTTTACCCTCCAATCCGAACAAAAGCTAAGTAATCCAGCATACAGGTCCTCGTCACAAAACACCCTGTGCACTCCAGTCAGCAGATAACAGGTCACTATTAAATTATCACCGTGCACATCGCTTTTTCAACCCGTTCGGTGAGTACACATTTTAAATTCAATTACTTTTTCCAATTTACACGGGGCGCCGCGGATTTTCCTCCCAATAAGAGCCCGGATTGATTTGTTACATTTGTGATGTGCTCCAACAGTTTTGTTTTTTCGTTTCATTATTGCAGGGTTTGGGAAAAAAGGTTTTTCACTTCTCATGCTCTAAAAGCTCGTCTTTATGTTGTGTGTAGGTGACATAAAATCGCTTTTTATGTTCTAGTGTACAAAGTATATATTTTTTCTAAGACTACGATAATCAGGCGCAACAGAAAAACGCACAATAAAACGTCACAAATTAAAAAGTCGTTATTTTATTTCATTTGCTTTAATTTATATCACTTCCATATTTTCTATCTTTAATTTAATAAATATTTGTCTTTGTTATTTAAAAACGCAAAGTAAGGTTTTTTTGACTTGGCAGTATGAAGTACCCAAGTCGAATGATAGGTACATACGTGTTGAAAATATAATGTAAAACTTTTAAAAAGTTTCGTGGCGTAATTAGCTATTCTCTTCTTCAATTTTGCAACATTTTTGAACAGTGAAAAGAGATTTAACTAAAACAATGGAATATTCAAGTGACGAAGAAATTACGCTCTCGTCTTACACGTTAATGGAGCAGAATGCGAAAAACGTGGTTGAAGAAATATTACCGCCGAAATCCAAGTAACTTTATCTAAACACAATAACGCAATCGAAGTGGAAAACAGAGTGTATAACATGGGCATAAACGAACTATTTTACCCCTCGACTGAACTATCCATACGTCTCGGGTAAAAATGGCTTCTTTTATGCACCAGCTGTAAACTCTACTATTGTGTTTGAGGATTTTCTTTTATAAATGCACCGTTTTTATGGTTACGTACCCGAAAGGAAAAACGGAACCCTATTACTAAGCCTCCGCTGTTTGTCCGTCCATCTATCTATCAGCGAGCTGTATCTCGTGAACCGTAATAGATAAACAGTTGAAATTTTTACAGATTGTGTATTTCTATTGCCGCATAGCATAATCAGCCTATAATGGTTTCACTGCTGGGAAACAGGCCCCCTCTCTTCGAGAGGGAGGGCGCTGTTATCTACCACGCGGGCCCAGGGCGGGTTGGTGGATGTACCATGTCTTCGATGTTTTTCAAAGTCAAAGTCAAAGTCAAATAATTTATTTCAAATAGGCACGAAGATGCACTTTTGAACGTCAAAAATTACATGAATAGTTAATTGATTCTAGTTGCGCCTTCCAAAATGTAGTTATGTATGGAGAAGAATGGGCAAGAAACTCCATACTTACTCTTTTAAAATGTTAACAATAGTTTGTATACATTAATTAATATTTATAGGTGAAGACTATGTACCTAGAATAAAAAAATAAAAAATATAAAAAAATTCATCAAAATTACTTACCACAATTGGTAAAAAGAATGAAAAGTGAAGTAATAACAGAAAAATTAATAAATGCGATAGGTACATGGTGCTCACATATTTACAAACATTGTATATGATTTCCCAAAAAAAAATAAAAAATAAAAACAACATATAATAAGTCAGTGTGTGAGTTAAAATATTAATCACAGAAAATAAAATTAATATCATAAAAATTATAAATTATACAGTTAAATTAGCAACCAGTTTGATTTTGTCTAGACTCTAAATTGTCCTATGGAGCAGGACCAGCATGTTTCCAAGCATTCTTATCTTGGATATAATCCTCTAATTTGTAATATGCTTGTTTACAAAGTGTACTTTTAATATGAGTTTTAAATTTTCTTTCATTTAATTGTAATATATCAGAAGGTATTTTATTGTAACATTTAACACAGTACCCCATAAAAGATGTATGTACCTTAGATAATCTGAAAAATGGTTGATCTATTTTATCTTTATTTCTAGTATTAAAATTATGCCTATCACTGATTTTATTAAAAATATGTAGATTTTTTCTTACATACATAATATTTTCATAAATGAATTGGCAAGGTACCGTCATTATATTAATCGTTTTAAATAGTTCTCTAAGAGATTCGCGGCGATGTAGATTATAAATGGCTCTGACAGCCCTCTTTTGTAAAATAAAAATGGATTCAATGTCGGCAGCCCGACCCCACAGTAAAATGCCATACGACATAATGCTATGGAAGTAGCTAAAATAAACTAAACGCGCGGTTTCTATATCTGTTAACTGTCTTATCTTTCGAACAGCATACGCGGCCGAGCTTAGCCGCCCCGCAAGAGATGTTATATGAGGTCCCCATTGTAATTTCTCATCTAGCGTGATTCCTAGGAAAACCGTTTGATTAATAAATTCCAGTTTTTCTCCGTTCAATATGATGTCACATTCGCTACTTCTAACATTAGGTAACTTAAATCGAATGCATTTGGTTTTTTTATTATTTAGTACCAAATTATTTACAGTAAACCAATTTTGGACCTGAAGAATAGAGTTATTCACGTCGTCAAGTTTTTGTGACCGTCGATCTATTTTAAAAATCAATGATGTGTCATCTGCAAATAACACCATCTGCGGTTGATTTTGAAGTAATTGGGGTAAGTTCTTAATGTAAACTAAAAAGAGGAATGGACCCAATATCGAACCTTGAGGAACGCCCATTTTCATTTCAGACCCTAATGAGTTTACGCCGTTTACCTGAACTTTAACCTTCCTATCCGTCAGGTATGATCTAAGTAAATCAAGAGCGGTATTCTTAATTCCGTAGTGCTCCAGTTTCAGCAGAAGTGTCTCATGGTTTACGCAATCGAACGCCTTAGAGAGGTCGCAAAAGATTCCAATGGCATCTTGTGCTTCTTCCCAAGCATTAAAAATGTTCTTTATTAGGGTGACACCGGCGTCAGTTGTACAACGCCCCTTGGTGAAACCATACTGTTGTTCATGAAAGATGGAGTTTTTATTAAAGTGACGTAACATTTGATTGAGTATCAACTTTTCAAACACCTTACTGAGAACTGGAAGAATTGACACAGGCCTATAGTTGTTAGGTTCCTTACTATCACCGGATTTGAACAATGGAACTACTTTACTGTGTTTCATGAGATCTGGAAAGACTCCTTGGTCTACACTGGTGTTAAATATGAAAGCTAAATAGGGCGCAATGGTTTCGATAATAGACCTATAGACTTTTACAGACATTCCCCAAAGATCTTCTGTTGATTTAATTTTAAGATCTTTAAAAGCTTTTATAACAGCCTGGGGGTTTGTGTGTTGAAACCTGAACTCCAAAGGGCATGCCTTTACATTCTTTCTAAGTAAAGCAGCAGAAAGCGCGGGTGAGGAATTTAAAGTTTCTGTAGTTTTAAAGGGAATATTACCAAAAAAGTTTTCAAATTCCTGAGCTATTTCTACATCGGAGTTGATGGGGCCATGTGCAGTCTCTAAATTAAATTCAGTATTTTGCTGTTTTTTCCTACCTGTTTCATTATTTATTATTTGCCAAGTAGTTTTTATTTTATCATCAGCTGATTTTATTTTATTGCTAATATAAAGAGCTTTAGCTATTTTGCATACATTTTTAAATGTTTTTGAATATTTTGTAACATATTTATGAAAGCTAGTATTATTCATATGTTGCTTTAGGCCATAAAGTTCAAATAGCTTTTCCCTGCTTTTACGAATACCTGGAGTTGCCCAATCACTAAATAAGAACTTTGTATAAATACTTTTAGTCTTTAGTGGAAATGTGTCATTAAATTGCGTATTTAATAGTGAAAAGAACTCGGCGTAGAACTCATTTGGGTCATATACATTATTAAAACTCTGAAGACATAATTTACTGGCCAAAGAATTATTTAATTTTTCTAAATTTTTACATGTAATTGGCCTAAACCTTATTTGAATTTTTTGTAAAGGCATGTAAGAGCAAAATGTTATTGTTTGTCCACTGTGATCCGATGGCAACTTATTTACGATTTGTTTGTGTAAGTAATCACAATTACAAAATATATTATCTATACAAGTGGCAGAAGACGCTGTGACTCGGGTTGGTTCAATAAAAACATTTGACAAATCAAATGACCTAAAAAGACCTAACAATCTGACACTATTCAAGTTATTTTCTAATAAATTAATATTAAAATCACCACATACGATTACTGATTTACTACTAATACTAAGTTTCATTAACACATCTTCCATTACAGAATCGAACATAACAAGATTCTGGTAACTTGGAGGTCTGTATACGCATACTATAACATGCTTATCGAGCTCAACACAGGACAATTCAATTGTGTGTTCAACAGACAGTTCAATGATGTCTTTTCGTTCTTTAGATTTAATCGATTTTTTAATCAATATTAATGATCCGCCGTGTATCATACGTTTTCGGCTGAAATGGCTGACTATGCAATAATTTTCATAGTTAATTGACATTACTTGATGATCTTTCAGCCAATGTTCTGTTAAACAGATGACATCAAACTTAGTTTTTTCCAAAAATAATTCAATTTCCAGTAATTTGGAAGAGCAACCTTGGATATTTTGATTAAATAATTTTAAAGTATGTTGCTCTCCCTTTGTTTTTTTATTTTTAAGTGTTACATGGCCAGAAGATACCTTTTTATTATTCACTAATAATAATTGGTTATTTGAAGGAGTAACTTCTGTTGTCTTACTAACTAGTTTAAAGAATTATCCGGAGTGACCTCCACAACTACAAGTGAAGAATCTATAATGCCCGTATGAGTTCCAGCAGGTAGAGAATATCCTATCTGACTGGTAGTGGCCTCCAATGATGTTGGTATTATAGGTGGATCCTCCTTCGTACAACATGATGATACATAATTAATCACTATGTTGTTAGTATAACTAGACAACACAGACTCGTCTCTAATACTACAATCTGTTATATTAGCTATAACCTCATTAATATTATATGCTATCAACATAGCAATCATATGTCTACATTCCCAAGACAGAGATAAAGTTCTCTGAGTTAACTTAAATCCACTAACAAACTTGTTAGTGTCAAAATACAATAATTTGTCACTATGACAACTTGTCAGCCTGTTAATAGTATTATTCAACTTATAAATATAATTATTTTCAGCGTCAGATAAAGAATTAGAGTAGGGAAAAGCACATAACATCAGCTTTCCTACATTTAACTTTAATAAGGTGTCTACACCATCCACTATGTCCTTTCTGGTAATACCAGTACTATTACCTAATAACAAAACCATTGTAGAATAATTATTTAGGTTTGTGTTTGCAATTCTTTTAATCATTTGCTTAAAACTTATGTTATGATAACAATTATTGGTAAAACTATGGCTAAGGTAATTAAGTAATATTTTTCCAAAGCCTGAACCTAATTCGTCACAAAAAAAAATTGATTTGTTCTGTGTATTAGCACAGATCTCTGCTGGAAGAGCCAACACCGGAGGGGGCAAGTTTGGCTGAGGCTGAGTAGGAAGTGGTTGGTCGGCACAGCTGCATGAAAGGTTATTAGTCAGAGACTCATACCTCTCAGCATTGCACTTCACCAAGTCCAATAGTTCCCCAGCCTCAAACAAGCGGTCACTTAATTGTTGTTGTGAAGTCTCATATTTTTCAAAAATATCCTTCAGCAAGTGCTCCTTGTGTAGTATTTCATTATAGAGGAGCTGGATATCAGTGTCATATTTTTCCCTACATTTATCTAACTCAATAGAAACTGTATTTAAGCTTTTTGATAAGACAACACGTTCCTTTCTAAGTGAAATATTAAATTTTAAGAGATTTTGTTTTTTAATTGTTCTCTTTGACCGTTTAATTAATTTCTTGATTTTAATATATTTCTTTAATTTATTGTGACTCATAACAATAGGACATAATGGTATGGTGTCATCACCAGTCAAATCTATTGTTACAGCTGGCTCACACACTGATTTTGTCTTATTACCTACCAACTCATTAAAAAGTTTACTAGTGCTAGAAACCTGTTTGCTAACCTTGATACACTCGGAGAGAGATAGTGCCTTTTAGTTCTAGGACATGCCGGTTTCCTCACGATGTTTTCCCTCTCCCTTTTGAGCAGTAGTGATGAAACTATTTAAACAAAGTAAAGCGCCTACGTGTTTTCGAACCCATGACCTTACAACTCGTAAGTCGGGGCCATTTCCATTGGGCCACCGCTGCTCCTCTATTGCTGCTATGACAATAAAAAATGAAAATTAAATAAATTTAATAATTACAGTGGGACGCTATAATAGGAAAAGCCTCAAGGTTCAATTCTCAGCCCTTTCCTATTTCTAGTTTATATTAATGGCCTCCCTTACATGATGGCTAACTTATCGGATATAATTCTATTCGCCGATGACACGCTGATACGGATAATACGGATGCCAATGATAGTCTGGCTGTTCTTTCGAAATGGTTCGCAGATAATAATCTTTTACTTAATGCAAACAAAACTAAAGTCTTAATTCTCATTACCAAATGTACCCCAAGTGGGTCTTAATCTAAAACTTGATGGCAAGAAATTAGATGCACGTTAGAACTTTTCAGGTAGATTAAGTTTAGCTACATATGCAGAACGAAAAATAAGGCAGTTGACTGATATAGCCACAGCTAGGTTAGTATACTTTGCTTATTGCAATCATGTCATTAATATTTTATATACTTAGATTATTTTATATTTTGTGAATGTGAGAACGTTGTTATAGGCCTAGTAGAGTTTAGATTTGTTGGCGGTTTTCTATTTTGTTAAGTACCTGGTAATTGTTGAAAGGCCTACACTGTCCTCCCATACCTATTATCACTGTTATTTAATAATATTGTAAAGCCAATTATTTTTAAAAGAGTAACCGTGGAGTTTCTTGCCGGCGCTTCTCCATAGGAAACGACTAATTGGAACCGTGCACCTAGCTTCTGACGTTTCATAAGTGCCCATGTAGATTTATGTGAAATAAAATATTTTGATTTTGATTTTTGATTTTATTTCCACAGTATTAAATCTTGTGATTTTCTGCTGTGGGGATCGGCAGCTGACGTAGATTCAATTTTCATTTTACAAAAGAGGGCAATTCGCGCGATCTATACAATGTGTCCCCGCGAGTCCCATAAAAACACATTCAAAGAAATTGATATCATTGACTCTGCCTACTCTTCATATCTTACGGACTTTTCAAAATAAGACGCGATTTCCATAACCTGAATATGTACACGCAGTAGACATGAGATTGTGATACCAAAATTTAGATTACCTAACAAACAAGCAAGTCATTGCTTATAAATAGTATCCGCCTTTATCACAAGTTGTCAAAGTCAGTTACAGTATAGTAAACAAATCAAATAGATTGAATCTAGTTACCAATAGTTAGTTGGGCCTTAATCTGATTGACTAAATCTATTAACATGTATAGTAGTAGTACACACAATAATAATTACCTACATGTAAATTGAAAAGTACAATGTTATAACGAAACTTCTATTAAAGAAAAACCGGCCAAGTTCGTATCGGACCACGCACAATGAAGGGTTCCGTAGTTGGGATGAATTTATCCCAAGAACAAACAACATTGTTGTTGAAAAACATGTTTTCCCATACGGAATGTATGGGAGAATATGTTTTTCAACTGTAAATGTAGGTTGGTCGACTATTACTCGGTAACTTGTAAAGCCTACTTAGCTGTGATAGTTTTCCTTTTAATTTCGTTATACACACTACTGCTGTGAATTTTTCCACATACCCAAATACAACCATTTAGCTTGCAGGGGGCGGGACACTTGTCTCTAACAAAAATTTGCACTTTAAAGCTTAATATTATGCAAACGTAGGCGTTATTAATATAATATGTATTACACCTTACTAGTACTAAGAGTCTCTGAGTTAAACCGCGGACAGACAGACAAACAGCCGGACATGGCGAAACTATAAGGGTTCCTTGTTGACTACGGAACCATTCCGTTCACCAACACCAACATTCCGTTCCGTCGTTCATTTTTCATGGACCGTAGCAGTAGCTAGATACTTTCTTAGTTCTTACATAATATTTCAATTAACCCTCACTTGAAATACATCACGAATTAAATCTTCATTATGTCCTCCCAGTTTTAATGTCTCAAACTTTGCCCAAATCCAAAGGATCTTGGGTCCTACAGTACAAACAGAGGCCTTTTCTTAAGGTGCCCTTGAACCAGTTAAGCCCTTTTGTTTGACAAACGCCTCGAGCTCAACAATGCTGTTAAGCCCAGCTGTGACCAGCATCAATGCTCATTTAGAATAAAAGAATGTTAATGGATAAAGTTTGTTATTATTTTGTACGAAATGAGAAAATTTTCGCTGCTTATTTTAATTTGATTATGTGGGCTTCGTTCTTTATGCATTTTAACACCATACTGCGATCGCCAACCCGCCTGCCAAGCATGGCGATTATGGCAAACCCCCCCAATTGGGGGAGGCCTATGTCCAGCAGTGGACGTCTGTGATGATGACAATGATGATGATGTGGGCTTCGGTCGGTAGCTCGTAGTTAGGTAATAATATCCGCACGGGTCGATTCATCAGGTTAAGCTGCGCTTGCTGTGGTTGGTCCGTGGATGGGTGACCATCTTTACAAAACGAGACTCCTCCGTGCCTCGGAAAGCACGTTAAGCCGTTGGTCCCGGCTGTCATTCGTGGATCTTTGACAGTCGTTACGGGTCGTCGAAAGCCCAAAAGTCTAACAACCAGTCTTACCAAGAGGTATAGTATTACCCATTTACTGGGTTGTGGAGGTCAGACGGTCATCCGGTTAGACTGGAAGCTGACAGCCACATAGTTGGGAAAAGGCTAGGCAGATTGATTGTGGACTTCGGTGGTTAGTAACGATATATTACTACGATTTTTTTTTTTGGGGTTCTGTACGTCCAAATGAAAAATCGGAACTGTTATATGATCACTCGTGTGTCTGTCTGTCTGTCCGTCTGTCATAGCCAATTTTGCTCCTAATCCACTGGATTGATTAAGTTGAAAGGTCTCTTCTTCTTCTTCGCTTCGCTCTTGACAGAGCGGTCGTGGTCACAATAAGCTTTGTCCAATCGCAGGCGATGTCGTAACTCGCCTCACGATCTTTCTCCATCTGGTTCTGTTAGATGATAGTCTGGTGCATTCACTAACAGGGCCTCCAACTGCGGATTTAATCTGATCGGTCCACCTAATCGGTGACCTCCCGGGTGGCCTATTTCCTTCTACTGTGCCCTGCACCACTAGACGCTCTATGGAGCCATAATTCCGTCTCGAAACATGCCCAAAGAACTTCAGTATTCGAGACTGTACTAGTGCAGCTGATAGACGCTGTTTGATGCCGAGTTCTTGGAGTATGGACACGTTTTTGCGGAATTCTGTCCACGAGATCCCAAGCATTCTTCTCCAGCACCACATTTCTAGAGCATCTAGTTGAAAGGTACACATATGAATTTCTGTGATCCAAACACGGACGTGTAATTTTGAATATGGGGAGGTACACTCTTGGGAGGCAAATTAGAGGGAAAACTTGTTTTTCAACTACAATATTAAGTTTGTTTGGATAAATTCATTCCAACAACGAAACTTTTTTTTTATAGGCTTGGATTTGTTACTAAACAGTGTTTTACAGACGCCTACAAGGCTTAAGGCTAAAGGTTGTCTGTAAAAGATCGCTTTTAGCAATAAGACCGCCCATTGTGACACCCTATGTAACAGTTCTACATTTATATCTGTAATTTTTATGGTGTACATAATAAAGAGTATTCTATCTATCTATCTACAATAATGACACCTCTCACAAGTACATACGTATGACAAGCCGGATATAAATTAATGCAGGTGTCCGAACATAGAACACAAATACTAATAATGATAACAGTTCGATCTCCAGAGCCATTAGTAACAGCGATTATGTGTGAACTAGTTGGGCTTTTAAATTAACATTCTGAAAAATTGGACTCCATTTCCAATTTTTCAGCATGTTAATTTAAAAGCCCGCACGAGTAAAGGAACAAAAATAAGTCTATCTGCAATTTAAATGAACACAGACGGTTCTTAAAATACAGACCGCACGATTTAATTTATATTACAAAACGATTTTGCCATACGAAACTAATTTGTATCCAATTAGAAAAATAATTACAAACGCGGCATCGAAGCGGATATACATTGGCGTAGGAAAAATAAAACGTCCGTGCAGAACCGAGTGAGATCCGATTTAATTCGATTACGAGCATCGCATTGAAACGTTTCGAATTGAATCGATTTCTAAGTGTTTCGATTTAATTGAAGCCCATGCTGTTCTCGTATCCGAATGCAATTATTTACCATTTACCGGCCGATGCCCGCAACGGTTATAACCAAATGGTGCTTCGTTTAGACGATTTATTATGATCTCATTAGTTGGTCGAGTTACTTGTACATAACAACTGGAAGAAATGAAAGAAAGAAAGAATAACGTTTATTTGGTCACAGTTCGTGAAACATAAAATACAAACAAATTAAAAAGTGAAAAAAAAATGTTTTAAGCAAATAGCTGTGTGCCTCACGGCTGCGCCAAAAAGGTTCATTTCAGCATTAATGCCAGACAGATGCTGTCTGACGCTGGTTTTCTAATGAGCCTATGCATAATTTTTATACTTATAAATAAATAAATACATAACCTAAACAAGTAATCAAATCTAATTAAAAAAAAATGGCGAAAGCAACAAAGTCTCAGCAAAACATGTTCCTTCGCGATTAGCTAGAAGAGGTAGTGTAAAGGCAAAAGAAATGTAGTCTGGGATATGGAGAAGGACATAGACGACACAAACGACATACAATTTCGTATTTTTGCTGGTGTTTTTCCATGTCTAGTAGGATTTATCGAAGGATGTTTTTACGTGTTATCGGGTAGTTATTGGATTAAACACTGGTTGAGAAATTAATTGATCGATAAATTCAATTTCCCTTTACCTAGAACTCACTAACCGTAACTGTACCGTGCTGTACTGTGTGTAGTTGAACCAATGAGTCAATGTGACGATGATAAGGATAACATCATACATGTCAATGGTAATTGGTAATGCGTAATCTGCTAATTAGGATCTGTTCGGTAATTTAATATCCTTCGATACAACGGCATTTACTATGCACAACAACAAAGGTGTAAAATCTTTTGCGTATTTTATTAGAACCATTAATTTAATATACTTACCCACTTTTATTTTGAATGGATGGTTGAAAAGAAACAATGAGTTGTTGCCTTGTGAATAAACTGTTTTTAATATTACACAGGCAAAAAAAGGCCGGGTGTGTGGTGGACCACACACAATGAATGGTTCCGTAGTTGGAATGAATTTATCCCAAGAACAAACTTAACACTGTAGCTGAAAAACATGTTACCCCACACATTCCAACTGCAACTCGTCGTTGCGACTTTAAGACCTCATATGTGTAAAATTCAACTTTAAGAGAAAATCTATATTTTAAACACCAACATTTTATTAGGAAGCACATTGTAGATCTTGAAATTGGTAATGTCGATTACATTGTCGTATACACATGAGAGTTTTTGCATTTGATAGAGCTTCAAAATATGAAAAAGGCTGGCGTAAAAAAATGATTTTGCAAAAAGTGACACATAAGACCATAGACTTCTTATAGGTTATCCTGTAATCTTTAAGTAAAGAACCAGTAATATTTTTTTTTTTTTTAATTGACAGGGAATGGTTAATGCTCATCTATTTTTCTTAAATAACTTTATTCATTTTAAGATAATAATAAAAAAAAATTAACTCCTTATAATAATCCCTTTCATTTGATATATCATACAGTCAGATTCACAAACTTATTTTTTTTTTATTGGCCTCCACAAGTAACCCCCATATTAAAAAATTCTTTTATTTACGATACATGTCTGTGTTCGGATCGCAGAATTCATATACATTATATTCATATAATTCCACTCAATCGGTCCAGTAGATTCGGTGCTAACTGGCTGTGACAGACGGACAGACACGAATGATTATAAGGGTTCCGTTTTTTCATTTTATCGTACGGAACTCTAAGAATCAATGTAAGTAGTTCCCAATGGTTTGTGTGCCTATCCGCTCCACCAAATAGATCCAGTTTAACAAAGTAAAGGTTCTTACAAACAGGCGCGACACGCGACGCGACATTTGGTTGACAATTATCATCATTATATATAAATCACAATATAACTTTACACTGACATACTCACCTACATAACTTCATACCGATAGATACAAGGTGTAGCAAAACATCCACATTTACGATGTACCACGAAATTGGCAATTGATGTCACATCATTAGCGAGTGTCACGTCGCGCATGATTTGATGGTGTAATGTACCTGTTTGAACTTGCGCTGCGTATGATGGTGACGCCTCAGTAACTGAACCACTCCTGTATCAGAAAATATATGTCCTAATTATTTACTTGCGAAAATGTTAACATCTGAGATATTGTCAGCTGGTAACTTTTAAAGAAACTTGCAAAAAGTCTTGCTTACTTAAAGTTGCAAGTTACAATCGAATAGTTGTCGCACATTTTCTAGTAAAATTTTAACATATAAGTGTTAATGCGGCCTTAACGAGCTTTCTAATAAAATCTGAAATGTACTATTTATATTTTAATAAGGAACTAGGTATTTATTATTTATTTATTTGTAATAATAATAATTTATTGTCCAGATCATACAATCCAATTTGTTAGTAATTACATACACATCTTAAAGACTAGTGTTAGTACATAGGTACATTTGGCAAATTTTGGTAATAATGACCAATAATGTCAAAATAATTAATAATATATCTATAGATTAAACTATGAAAAAAAAATAATATAGTGACAGTTTCTTAGCGATAAACGAAACCAACGCGGTTAGTCCTCGTTTTTTTCGTGTGAACGCAGCACAATACGGTTCTAGTACTCATTGTCATCAAGTGGCTTTAGATTGCAGGAATCCATTAGAAGCAGATACTGCGAATTAATAGCGAATGGTCCTCACTCAGTAAACCGTTCGATAGAGTTCCTCATACTTTAGTGTATCGTCGGGATTTTGTTTTTTCAGAATATTTCTCTTGGGATATCTTTGACTTGTCATGAATACTGTGAGCTGAGTTGTTGTGGATTGGTTTTGGAATGTTTCAGATTGTTTTTCAAGGGAAATAGGACGGCGCAAGATTGGTACAAGGCATTTGAATCACCTGCAATCTTCTCGTCTTGGCTGCCATTATTTGTAGAAAAAAAAAACCCCGTTCCATTTTTGACATTTGGATTTGGAACCCTAAAAATCAGACGGTTTCTGATTAGGATGGGTACATTAATTGCTCGAACCTGATAACAGAATCAATGACGTTAATAGTTTAAAGAGAATATACATAGATAGATAGATAAAATACTCTTTATTACGTATACCATTAAAATTATAAAAATCAATTGCTGTTCGTTAGTCTCGCTAAAACTCGAGAACGGCTGGGCCGATTTAGCTGATTTTGGTTTTGAAATGTTTGTCGTAGTCCAGGGAAGGTTTAAACGGTGAGAAAATATGAAAAAAAAAACTATTAGTGAACGGCTGGACCGATTTCGCTAATTATTTTTGTTGTGTTTGTTATTATCAGGAGAAAGTTGGACGGTAGGTAGGGTAGGGTAAATGCACCGTATTCATTTTATTTGTTTTTTTGTATGATTCTAATAAAAGTGTTACACCGTAATTACACCTTTTTCTCATAACCCAATCATCGTAGTTTTATAAAATATACCGTATTTTTATAATGGATTTACCACCGACCAGATTTTAGACATGGCAACACTGGGGTAGGTAGGTAGGGTAGGGGTAGGTAGGTAGGTAGGGTAGGTAGGTAGGTAGGGTAGGTAGGTAGGTAGGGTAGGTAGGGTAGGTAGGATAGGGTAGGGTAGGGTAGGTAGGGTAGGGTATAGGGTAGGTAGTTAGGTACGTAGGGCAGGGTAGGGTAGGTAGGTAGGTAGGGTAGGTAGGGTAGGGTAGGTAGGTAGGTAGGTAGGTAGGTAGGGTAGGGTAGGGTAGGTAGGTTAGATAGGGTAGGGTAGGTAGGTAGGGTAGGGTAGGGTAGGTAGGTAGGTAGGGTAGGGTAGGGTAGGGTAGTTAAGTGGGTAGTGTAGGTAGGGTAGAGTAGGGTAGGGTAGGGTAGGTAGGTAGGTAGGGTAGAGGGTAGGGTAGGGTAGGGTAGGTAGGTAGGGTAGGTAGGTAGGGTAGGTAGGGTAGGTAGGTAGGAAGTTAGGTAGGGTAGGGTAGGGTAGGGTAGGGTAGGTAGGGTAGGGTAGGGTAGGGTAGATAGGTAGGTAGGTAGGTAGGTAGGTAGGGTAGGGTAGGTAGGTAGGGTAGGGTAGGGTAGGGTAGATAGGTAGGTAGGTAGGGTAGGGTAGAGTAGTGAAGTTTATACTATATTTCCTTTGCGCGTAGACAAACTGCCACTGTCAAAATCTTTTGACAGAACGAAGTCTGTCGGGGCTGGTTACATTATATAAATGTAGAACTGTTACATAGGGTGTCACAATGGGCGGTCTTATCGCTAAAAGCGATCTTTTACAGACAACCTTTGGATGGATCAAAAGTAGGAGAGATAATACTTCAGGTAGTCAGTGGTGTACCATTTAAATATACAAAAAAAAATACATACATAAAGCTTATAGATACTTATCCATATAAATAATAACATTATAAAAGAGCAAGGAACTTTAAGTAATGATGATTTTAACCAGAATTTTAAAAGTGGACAAAGATTGAGCACGCCTTATCGAGACGGGCAAGGCTTTCCATAACCGTACTGCTTGAAATGTAAAAGACTTGTCATAAAAGCTAGCGGAAAGCTGGTGCTCGTGGTGGAGAATGTAAATACGATGAACCACTGTTATCATTTCATGTGTAAAATAATCCAACAATGAAAAATTATGTCTTAGCTTGGTCGCGGCAAGGTTTGTTTGAGCTCCACAGTTCGTGCTTGCGGTACGATGCACATAATATATTTTGATTTGATTTGCTAATGGCTCATTTTCAGTAGTCGATGACGCGATTGATATGCAGCTTGCGAAGACACCTCGCAGGCTACTAATGAAACTATGCAGGGACTAATGAAAGTCATAAGTCGATAACGCGGTCGGTATACCGTCTGCGGGGACTCCCCGTAACGAGCGTAGCGATCGATGAATTTCATTGCAATTTTTTTTTTTAAAGCGTTCGGAGACTCGCAACCAATGAAAATGAACAATGAAAATGAGTCTTCAAAACAACTTCCAAACGTGTGGTGCAGGTTCTGCATTCGAGTATACCGCAATCATTCCCTATCGACTAATGAAAACGGTTCCTCGAATACGGGCCGTATGGCATGCTTTACAGAAATCTCCAGCAGCCCACACCATACATCTCCCCCCGACCCTTGCTCGATGAAGCGCCAGCCCGCGCCATAGCTGAGCCTGTAGCTTTAAATTCCCCAATAATAATAACTCTGATTTGATCCAGCCACCTGTCTCTTGCTGTCCTCCGACACTGCTGGACACAGCTCTTCTAGGGAAACCGTAGGTTTACCCCAATCAGCATTATGTACATCTCATTACAAAAGATCGAAAGCTCATATCTCTCTTTCATAATAATATCGCACGCACACTCACACGCACTTGCATAATACAGACCAGCATCAGACACGGGTAAGTATACCAAGTTTTGTTTTATGGTGATAATCGTTTTTGTATCTTTTATATTTAATCTTCTTTATATACGGGGTGGATTTTTTATATGGAGCAGTAAGGACAGGTACATTAACCGTTGTAGCTAGGGAAACGGTCTTAGGAGACTGTCCTTATTTTTTTGAGAAATTTTGATCCCTTGCACAGATTTTTGAAAAAAAAAATACAGTCAGCAAGAAAATGGGTAATTTTCACAAAAACTCTTTTTGATGCCAACCGATCTTGTTTCTTATAAAGATCAAAAAATTACATTAGACCAACTGAGGTTTGAGTACTGGAAAAGTCAGAAATCGCAAAAAACTTTTCTCATATATTTCGTAAGAAATGAGACTCCCAACTTACTTTTTTACAATGTATAGACCGGCCGCTACAATAAAAGCTGGCCAAAAATGAAAAAAAAAAAAATGACTTTAGATTCCGAACGAAAACGCGTTAAAATTTTATTTATGTTGAGAACAGAATTCAGATAGTTTGTTACTTGTGATTTCGGTAACTCTGAAAAAAAAATGTCCTTCAATAGTTTAGGTACAACGTTTAGATGGATATGGGGAAAGTTTTTGCGATTTGTGGCTTTTGTAGTGGCCAGTCTACCCACCATAAAAAAGTAAGTTGCAGTCTCATTTCCTACAAAATGTATGGGAAAAGTTTTTTCCGATTTCTGACTTTTCTAGTACTCAAACCTCAGTTGATCCGATAATATTTTTTGATCCTTATAAGAAACAGGATCGATTGTAATAATGTATTTTTTTTTTTGTGAAAATAGCCCATTTTCTTGCTGACTCTAAATTTTTTTTTTTTTTTTTAAATCAGTGAAATGTGATCAAATTTCTCAAAAAAATAAGGACAGTCTCCTAAAACCGTTTTTCTGTAACTGTAACGGATAAGGTACCTACCATTACTGCCCCGTCTAAAAAATGCAGCCTGTATATAACTTTTCTTTGCGGGTGTATGTGACTGAACGTCTCCTAAACGGCTGGAATCATTTTGATGAAATTTTGAGTGTATATTTGAGTGGGTCCCTGGATGGTTCAGATTCACAACTGTACCCGGTAGGTGGCGCTGCGATCGAGTTCTAGCAAACAGGACAATGTCTGTCCGGTCAGCTAGTTTTATTACAAAAATTGTTTTTAGTTTTCCCTTATTTAGTTCATTTGTTTTATATTTAATTTTGTAGTCTCGATGTGGCTAACTGGCTTAACTGTAGCCAATTTCAACTTATTTTTTTATTATCAATATGTTGTACATACCTATTGAATGGTGCACAAAATACAGGCTGTGCCTAGTTTGGGACCAACAATACCTCCATTGTAATTTTGAATGTTGAAATAAACGATTCTACTTTACTTTACTATAATAATAGGCTCCAAAAAAAGGCAGTACATTAAAGCCTGCGTTATTATTCAAGAAAAACTTATTCAGAACTTTCAAGGCACTTTAATTAAGATTCAATTTTCTCGACAATTAGCATGATGAATTAGAGTGCACAAAGTGAATTGGTCCTTCGCAGGAAGACGCGGAGTGCATCTTAATTCGATTGACCGTTCGCTATTATGCAGTTGCTTTGTCAGGCAACAGTTGCCGGACTGTTGGTAGGTAGCAGGATATCCTGTACTTAATAGTTTTGTGAGTAAAGTTTGTCTGTTCCTTGTAACGTAGTGACCCACTTTTCTGCAAGTAAATGTTTGAAAACTTACTTTTCTCTGTCAGTTAATCACATAAAATGGAATAAGCTATCTATACATTATGTTAAAATAGTAGCGAAGTCAAAACTGTAAGTCGAGTATTTTTGAAAAAAATTGGTTGTCTGTGAAGTCGGTTTACGAATGATAATTTTACGCGATAACGTCATAAGAAAACATTGCGTCCCAAGCCGAACGCTTACGCCGATCGTGCCTCTCTATCGCTTGTTCCGCGCTCTCGCTTGCACACTCGGCTCAGGTGGAACGTGACAATGTGTCATGCTTTTTCGTGCATGCAGCCGGCGTTCATCGATTTTTAAGACGTTATCACGTCAAAAAAAGAATGTATTAAAAATAATAAAAATAAAATTTATTCAAAAATAAAAATTGGAAAAATACAGCATATAATGTGAGGTCTGGGATCGATTCCAATGCTAGTTTTTAGATTTTTTTGTCTGTTTTGCTGAATGTATGTTTCAGCATCACGCAAATACTACCGAATAGATATTCAAGTTTTGCACAGGTATTTCTTATTATTTCGGTTAGTCTGTAGGCTATAAATTATAACGCTATTTGCTAAGGGGGATGAGCAATATTGCATCATGTTCGTATTCTTCTATAGTGTACCACATATTGCCATATGCGGTAAACTATAGAAGAATACGATATAGGTATAGGTATAGGTATAGCGTGATGATACTTATTTGAACTTAGCAGTTAATCATACCATACAGGGTGGATTTTTGAGATGGGGCAGTAAGGGCAAATACTTTAACCGTTGTAGCTACAGGGAAACGGTTCTAGGAGACTGTGCACTAAGACAAAGTCCACTAAATAAAGACTGTACACTGTAAACCATTTGAGAAATTATGATCCGCATTCAAAGTTTTTCCAAAAATTGTAGTGTCTGCAAGAAAATGGGAAATTTTCGCAAAAACTTTTGTGATGCCAACCCAGATAGCAGTGTAAACTTGTTTCAGACTTGCAGCAAGTTAGAAATATCAAATGTGCAAACTTGCATCAAGTTTGACGAGGCAAGGGACAAACTTGTGGCAAGTTTGTATCAAACTTGTATCAAATGTCTAGTTTCCCTCTTTCAAACTTTGCATAATGTTTGCCAATGCAAACTTGACAAACTTGTGGCAATTTTGTATCAAACTTGTGGCAAGTTTCTATCAAACTTGTGGCAAGTTTCTATCAAACTTGTGGCAAGTTTGTATCAAATGTCTAGTTTCCGCCCATCAAACTTGTATAATGTTTGTTTATCAGGAGGCTTACTCGCGAAAGCAAACCACTGCGACAAAAATTAAAAATTGTGTCGTCGTTTGCGAGTAGGCCTCATGAAGAAACAAAAAACTTGACGACATTTAAAGTATGAAATGAAATCCATTGAAATTAAAATTGAATGGGTTTATTAAAAAAAATATTATTGTATTAAAAAAAAAGTAGGAACTATAAAGGACTAAACTAAACTCGCATCATAGTTGATTTTGTTTTTGTCTCTCGGCCCTGAAACAATGAAATAAAATGGCTGTTAGTCAATAAACACCTGCGAAACTAACTTTTAAATTAATGTACCATTGAAATACAACACAATTACAGTCACCCTGAACGAGCTGTCTTGTTATGAAATAAATAAATGTATGCAACTACCTATACAACTTTCAGTCATTGGTGTCAGCGCCGGGGTTCGAACCCAGTACCAAAGGCCCCACTAGACTATCTACACCCGCTCTACAGAGTATTATTATAAGAAGAGAGTAATTTACCTTCTTGACAATCTCACTTTGCCTTGGTTTAGCCAGTCACTGATTATCTCTTTCTGCTTATCGTCAGTAGCAGTTCCATGCACTTTCTTACACATTTCTGAAAATATAAATAAAACGGCTATAGTAATGATAGTTGACAATAAGCAGCATGTTTCGTAATGTGACTGTTGGTTATGTAGGAATTAAAACAATAATAAAAATAAACAGATCTACCGAAATAGGTAGGTACTTACGAAATATTAATTTGCAAGTTTCTGTGTCAAGAAATGATTTTGTGATTTTTTTTTTTTTTTTTTTTTTGTGTTGTGTTCTTTTTTTTTTTGCGTCATGTTTACCGCAAATAAACGTTTTTTCTTTCTTTCTTCTTCTATTTCTTTTGAGTTCTTCATTTGTTTTCCCATCAGAGAATATTGCTCAACTACTGCATCCAGCAGTATTTTTCTCAGCATGTTTGTGGTGAAAGGACGGAGGTTTTTACTGCCAATACCTGTCAAGAATTGTACCTGAAAAATTTAGGTAATGGCATATATATGGTACCTATAAATACATGTTGGGTGCATCATAAATATAAATATATATATTTTTTTTTTTTTTTTGTTAAATAAGGTTTATACATACAAAGTCAATAGTTAGTTGTGCAATTACTCAAGTAAAAGCCAGATAAAATGGCATGGAATTGAATTGACCCTTAATATTAACATTATTATAAGTGTATTTAATAAAATGTCACCCTTACCATTGCCTGTTGATTGTCACTATTTTTTAATTGTCCATTTAAATGACAGAAACTGTCATCGTCATTTACTGGCAGGTTTGTTAAAAACTGTGGCAGTGAAAAGGGATCATGCCTTCGTGAAGTTAATGGCTCTTCCGGCCGCTCTAAAATCAGGTCCATTTTTTTTTTGTTAGTTTCTGACACTTGTTTTGACAGGTCAGTCACCATCTGGATGAGATGTCTTTGCTGGATTGCCAATTGTTTGCTTGTAGCACAGTCTGTAACAAAAATATTAAAATTAAAATATTATTAACATCCTCTGAATACTGCATACATCACACTAATATTATAAAGGCGAAAGTTTATGTGTGTGTGTGAGGGTATTTGCGTATGTGCTTCATACTCAAACAGCTGGACCAATATTGATAAAATTTTGTATGGAGGTAGCTGACACTGTAGGTAGCTGTCATGTTATTTTTGTAGCTGAGTATGATATTTCTTCTTCTGATTGGTTGTCACCTCTAGTTGCTGAAGCAAATGTCATATTTTCTCTTTTAATGCTCTTTAACCGGCCTTGTCTCGACATTTGTACAAACGGTTTTTGAGACATTTTTGCCGAGTACTAACCTACAAAATTAAGAGCTGTATGATTCCAAAAACGAATTTTATACAAATTAGGGGTAATTGGAGCAGTTTTACATGGGAATTGTTAACAACATTGTTAGCATCAGCTTGCTAAAAATGAAGAAAATTTTGAGGAAACATTAGGAAACCCGAGTACCTGAGGTGTTTATACAGGCAGCTGTGGGCATACAGTAATTTCCCTCTCTCTGAGAGGCCCGTGCCCTACATTGGGATGTATGTTGGCTGGTATTATAATTAGGGAATCGTACCACATTGCGAGATAGTTAGCAGCCATCTGTGACAAAAACTGTTATCAGATTATGGTAAGTTGGGATTTTTTTGAGGTTATGTGACTTTATACAAAGTTCTCAGGGGGTCTGCATTAGCTCTAATTGATTAAAATGATCACCACACTGTAAAGCCGTGTCCGCTGAGGTATGTTTTCGTGTTTTTCTAACACATAACGTGTTATCCATTCGACTCGGCAAACAAACTGCGAACGAATAATGTGTTATTATCGAAAGTCGTGTTATTTTGTTAGCATTATACGAAAACATGCCGCAGCGGACCCGGCTACTACTAACCAAACCAAACTTACCATCAGTCAGTAGGGATGTTTTATCAAGACGATACTTAGTCCAACAAAATGCAATTTTCTTTTCATACACTTTTTGGAGGCTTCTTCAACAAACTCCTGGTTTTACAATTTACAAAACCGTTTCAGGCATATTTAAAGCAATTGTGCTAGATACAATTTTGTTCATCATTAGGGTTGTAATGATCCTCACACCTCTTCAGCCAATCTGTATTTATGTTTTCACAAGCTTTAAAGAATTTAATTTAAAGTTTTCATGTCAATTTCGCACTGTAGAGTTTATCTATCTCGTAATGATTATGGCAACAGGTTTGAAAACACAACACTATAGGGTCAATTTCGCACTGTAGAGTCTATACTCGGAGTGGTTAAGACAACAATTATTCACAAACAATGTAAAACCGGCAGAAAATATGATTTGGAAAAACGGAAACAATTACAACAAAAAGTATCAGAAACAAATCCGCCATGTTAGAAATGAGTGTGGCCACTTCATAAAAAAAAATCGCCATACAATCATTATTTGGTTCTAAGTTTTTTCTTTTAGTCTGCATTGTACGACAAATTGAAACACAAAATAAGGATTTTAACTGTTTTAAATAATTGCTTTACAATATTCGAATGCACATTAAAATTATCACAGCTCTTTATCTCGAATCTGCATTTACCGAAATGGTGGGTATCTGTTCAACCGGGCATGTGACATCACTGATCTTGTTATCACTTTCTATTGTAGAGCAGTATTTCGTTTTTGCAAATAATGCCAGTGTTGGCATTGGCAGATACGAAAGCTGACTCCCTGTGGTTGTTGGCTTAAGGGTCCGTGCACGAAAAAAACTCGTTTTTATCAATTTCTTATCTAATTGTCAGAAAACTTGAAATAATCGAAACATTAAGTCTGTGTAACTATAAAAGTACAGTTTTCATGGTGCTAAACCATTCGTGTCAGTCACAGCAGCTTTTAATAATTTCATCATTTTTGTGCTCTCCAAAGTATAGTTTATTTCGCCATTGATTTACTTAATGAAGATATTGTATAATCATTAAATAAAATTTTGATTATATTTCAAGGATAGCTGAAGACTAATTTGTGATTTTTAAATTTCTTGATATGATTTGCTAAATAATAGGAAAAATATATATTACTGACGAGGTTTAAAACAAAAAAAGGTTTTTTCAATATAATTTTTCTGCTATATTTTGTATGGAAGTTGAAAAAAGTAGTTACGCCACATGCAAGAAGACCATATAATGATGTTGATGATAATTTTTAATGTTCAAAATCAAAAGTAGTTTCTTGTAGAATGATGATCAAATGTCAGTCTCGCGTCATTTTTCGGAAAACTTGTTGCAAATATTAGTGATTTACCGTGAGT
Organism: Dryobota labecula; assembly: GCA_947523025.1. NCBI lineage: Eukaryota > Metazoa > Arthropoda > Insecta > Lepidoptera > Noctuidae > Dryobota > Dryobota labecula. The sequence continues at coordinate 3,588,701 of OX383287.1, forward strand.
ACTTAATTTATTTGAAAAATCCCTTTCAGCCACATGAAAAACAAAGAACACGACTTTTCAAATCTCAAATAATTTTGTTTAAATTATGTTCCCCTTTCTCACAAACAATGAACAAAATTGATCAAAATCAGTCGATTTCGTGCACGGCCTCTTAACAAGAAACAAAAAAGCTCGTAACTCGGAAACGGTGCGTCGTAGGGCCTTGCTTTTCAGAACCGAAATGGTTTTTATGGTCAAGGTCAACCTGGTACTGTAATAAGATTGCAAATTATCATTAAAAAAAAAAAACTAAATTTTACTAAGTCCCAAAATAAATTTTAACGAAAAAATTTTTTTTTTGGATTTATTTGCTGCCCATAGTGCCCCTAACCGGATACTCCAACTCCTAAAACTCCGCCCCTAAGATGACCCACTGATTCGGAACTGATGGATGATGATTATGGTACAGGCCGAACCCTTGATGAGCTAGTCCAACTATCACTTGGCCGGATTTTATGGTTGTTATATTGATGACTGTAACGTTTAACGTGACAAGTTTATAGTAATAATGAATCAAACTTGACAGATCATACTTACATTAATAAGATTGCAACAGTATTAAAACAAATTTGCCGTATCTTTTTTACATTTGGAAGTATACAGCAAATTTGAAACAAATTTGAAACAAATTTGCCACGACAAATTTGACGTAACAACTCAATATCAAATAAAAAACAAACTTGCAGCAAACTTGAATGCTATCTGGGAATCGATCCTGTTTCATATAAGGATCAAAAAACTCAATCGGATTAACTGAGGTTTGGGAATTACAAAAGTCAAAAATTGCAAAAAGCTTTCCCATACAAGTCTACGCGTTTTAAAATGCTTTGAAGTTTTTTTTTTTTTTTTAGTTTCGGAGAAATGGTGTAAATTTTCATCTATTTTCTTAAATGACGTTAATCATATTTACAACAAGTCCTTTCGTTTGATATGTCAACCGATTAATTTAATTTACCTTACACGTCACCGAGAAGTTTATATAAAAATGTGGCTGTTATATCAGTATAAAGTGTTGTCTTACGACTTCCACGCGAACGAAGTCGCAGGCAGAAGCTAGTAGTAGATACAATCGGGACATAATAGCCGTATCGCCACCAGCGCCATCTATACTACAGACTGCTAAGTGTAAGCAATTCACCAGATGCGATCCGTCGCCAGTGGATTCAATTATAGCTATTGCATCTGTGGAGCGGTATCCTGACGTATAGTGTGGTCGGAATTAGAAGGTGGTTCTCAGGGCTATTGTGGACGGCTGCATGCATGGATTCCGTTTAATATTATGACATTAGCAGTGCCGGCTTCGCTCACTTGACTGTGTTTTCTATAGAAATTATAAGTAAATGAGAACGTGAAGTCAGAAGAGTAGAGGAGCTCGTAGCTACGTAATAACAGCTGCACGGGTCGATTCATCAGGTTAAGCTACGCTAGCCGAGGTGGGTCCGTGGATGGGGGACCATTTTTACATACCGAGACTCCTCCGTGCCTCGGACACCACGCTAAGCTGTTGGTCCTTGCTGTCATTCGTAGATCTTTGACAGTCGTTACAGGTCGTCAGAAGACCGAAAGTCTGAGAATCAGTCTTACCAAGGGGTATCGTATTACTGGGTTCTGGAGGTGACAGAACAATTATTTTTGCGGGAGTGCAGCAATATAATAAGCTACCTAAACAAAAAAATCACATCCTAAATGAACAAACATTATTATCGTAAAAAACTTGCACTACTGCTACGTTGCTTTATTGTGGCACCGTTCGCATTCCTTATCTGTTAGGAACATTTGCGACCACGGTAATTGTTTCTTTTGCGGCTGGATTGAATAGTTTTGTATTTAGTTTATGTTGTCTGCGTTTGAAATGAAATGTTATTAAATTGATGATTAGTTATGAAGAAAAACATTTTATGTCAAAGTTAATACTATATTTTAAGTTCAAAAATGTTCTAAAGTAAGTGAAATCCTTGTAATTTCTTATTGAGAAATAAATTTCTTCTACCATAGTAAAATATTATGTAAAATACTGGTATTCAGCTGCATCTGGTAAGACTGGAAGCTGACCCCAGATTGATTGAAAACGTGAAGTCATAGTAGGTATATTCGTATTATGACATAATAAAGCTAGGTTCTGGAATGATACAATGTAATAGCTAACACCATTTTACAGTGGTGGAAGCTAAACACTGCAGATCACCATACTATAAGCCCGTTGATAAAGATAAGGCACTTAATTTTTTTTTAAACGGGGCAGTCTTTGTGGACTGCCGATTCAAATTCAAATTCAAATCTTTATTTGCATATCTCATGTGTGTACAAGGTCTTAATAATAGTTACATGGTTCACATGGACCCTGTCGGGCACAACAATTTGTAGATACAATAGGAAGAGTAGCATGTTTGAATTTACTATTGTATGTAAGTACGTCGTAATTTAAAAATAGGATATAATTATTATTCAGTCATCATTAAAAATAAAATAAAATAACCTGATCAATTTAATTAAATAATATCACCTTTTAGTGATATAATACTTCGTTACAATTATATCTTTAAAAATTCAATTAATTTTAAGTAAGTAAAATACATAACATAATAATAACAATAATAGGTATAATTCAAAGATCAATTCAATTCATTACAAAATAAAAATAAATAATGTCACAGATTGAACTATTATTAAAAATTAAAATCAAACATTAAAAAATTTCAATAAAACATAAATTAAAAAATCAAATAAAAATAATTAAAATTAATGTCTAAAATGTCGATAGAAGTAAACACTAAGTACATATATACACAGTATACATATAGCTCATGGAAAGCATTCGGTGACGATGACGCGAGTTCCATGATTTTTGTTCACCCCAAAAATTGCTAAAGCAAACACTTCAAAAACATAAAGCAGGAGATATCGACACGAATAGTTAGAAATGTGGCGAAATGTGGGTATACCATAAATAAACCTCTGCCTAACCCTTCGGAGAATACAGTCGTGATGCTATGTAGTTAGTCTTTTAAGATGATAGGGATGTTGACAATTTTTTTTTTCAAGTCGTATTTATATTAAGAAAATATTGGACACGTATTTTTTCCGTTTTTACTTAATCAATAAATTATGGCGATACCTACATTGAGTTCAAATGTGGCATGACGTCACTCTATGCTTGATTTTATAAGATGTTTGTTAGAATTGTGATATAACGAGCCATGTGTTTTATCTAAATATTTTTTTTATTAATAAGATAAAGCAAAAAATCATCATAATCAACATTTCAGCCGAAAGACGTCCACTGCTGGACATAGGCCTCCCCCAAAAGGGGGGGATTTGCCATAATCTTGGCAGGCGGGTTGGCGATCGCAGTATGGTGTAAAAATGCATAGAGAACGCTGCTGCCCATTCTCTAGTAAGTCCCTCAGTCGCCTTTTACGATACCCAAGGGAGGAAATGGGGTCGTGCTATTTTTTACGTCAACACGGAACAAAAAATAGGTGTCTAATATTTTTTTATTATCAGACTGACGGACTAAACAGATTTTTAGTTTTTTTACCCAGGAAACAGCCCTATTTTTTTTTCAAATTTTTTTTGTGCCTTCCTGTTTTATTTTTTAGGAAGGAACATATCGTTTTTTTTTTTTTTTTTCAAATTTATTTTTCTGAAAAGATTAAACTCGTCATAATTTTACAGATTGTAAATATCAGTCCAAAATTAAGATTAAACTCCACGAAAAGTAGATTAGTCGGCTATCAACATACATTGGAAGGTTAAGCGTAGATATTGGATGTATGTAGATCCTATACCGGTGCGATTCAATTATAGGTATCGATGCAACTAGCGATAGGTAGGTAGGAGGTACTCAATGCTGAAATGCAGCGTTGAGTGTTGACAGAATTAGCACTGCATCGGAGATTGGCAAGTGAACACGATTTAAGATAGACGAGCCAGGTGCCAATGAGAACTGTTGGCGGTTTATTTTAATGTGAAAAATCATTTTCTGAAAGAGTTGAAGATTCAGTCCATAAAAATGCACCACTGGTGTTCAGCGGAAATAAAACCAAATAAAATCATAAAAGTCATTATATAACAGACGAATATCTTACGGATAAATTCAATATTAAATAGATATAACTGTTTACCAGATAAGTAACACAATTCAATTAAATTAGTTATCTGTATATGAACATATTCAATATTAATTTAAATATATAACTAATATTAATTATATTAATTGCAATACAAAATATTTAAGCGAATAATTAAATAAGCAATAACAATAATAAACAATAATTGAGGGCTGTCCCTTACACCCTGTATAATAACTAATACTGTTGTATAAAAAACACAGATAGGAAATAATTTAAATATTTAGTAATAGGGAAAATCATTAAAGCTTGCTTTCTCTCTCCTACTTATTTAAAATTTCGCATGGGAGTCGAGAGCGGTGACACAAAGCAGCCATCACGGTATAACAGCGTCATTCCGTTTGGCGTCACGGCATATGAATCGGTTTTACTGCCAAGGCGCGCAAGGATGTTTCACATCAAAAAAGATTAGCTGTTCCATACATTTTGACCGCGTAGGTTGCTCACTATTCTATGAAACAGCAGATAAATTTTTGATAACCGACGAAAATTTATTCGCTAGGGAGTCTAGAATCGTGTACTAAATTCATGGTTATAGTTTCCGGGTCGATGTCCATGCCACTCTGTATAGTATCTAAGTACCCATCCCTTTTTTCTTCACGACCTTATAGAAAAGTTAAAAGAAAAAAAGGAAGTTTTTTTTTTAAATTCGGAACACGCACTGGAATACAACAATAAAAGAAGAACATTAAAACTAAACAAAAACTAATAAAGAAGACCTGTGCGAGGCTAAGAAGGCTCCTATCTCAGCATAAAGTAGCGTAATTAAAAAAAAAATGGTTTTCTGTAAAGTTGGTTTACGGAGGATAGTTCAACGTGACAACGTCATAACAAAACATTGATGCGGTGCAAGCGTACAATGAGCGTAACGGGACAATGAGCGTAACGGGACAATGGGCGTAACGGGACAATGAGACATCCTTTTTCGTGCATGCAGCCGGCGTTCATCGATTTATTAGACGTTATCACGTAAAAAAAAAAACGAATACCACAGCACTGGTAATCTCATAGGGCCCCGCTGTGATACCGGACACACCTACCCAGCTAATTTCAGCTACTTATCCAAAATATTCGGAATAGCAAGCTTGCACATTCTAGAATTAATATCGGCACGTACTCTAAGCTACGCCGCATACACGGATCACGGATACGACAGAACATTGTGTAGTGCGCTGATGCACTAATCTCCAGTTAGATACCGCTTCTAGACAACGAAGTACATTGCCGTACCTATTTCTGGAAATGTTCCTACGAGAATATTGTTGTTTGTGTGTGAATTTGGATTGAAATTAACTGTGAACGATCTTGAATACCAATCCAGTGTGTTTATGAAGTGAAATTATTGTAGTGCACCTGTGAAAATCACTGTCGGTATTGATAAAGATTAGTCAGAGATAAAATAGAATGTTTTCACATAAATGGTACTTGAACGTCACCATTTACACGGAAATAAAATTGATTCTAGTTGTCCCTTCCAAAAGGTATGTAGTTTCGCATGTAGAAGAATGGGCAAGAAACTCCACCGTTACTCTTAAACTGTTTACAATACTTTGTATACATCAATATTACATGTGAAGACGATGTACCTAGAATAAAATTACTATAAAACAACAGGTAAAAACAATTAAAAATGAAGCAATGACGGATAAATTAATTGTGTGTTAGATACATGATGCTCACATATTTACAAATATTGTTAGAGTAGATGATTTTACTAAAATTTGTACAAATAAAAAGTCAGTGTGCGAGTAAACTTTATCACAGAGTGTAAAATTAATGTCATAAAAATATTACATCATAGAATTAAATTAGAAACCTGTTTGATTTTTTCTAGACTATACATTGATGGAGCAGGACCAGCATGTTTCCAAGAATTCTTATCTCTAATTTGTAATCCGCTTGTTTACAAAGTGTACTTTTTAATATGAGTTTTAAATTTTCTTTTATTTAGTTGCAAAATATCACAAGGTATTTTGTTATAACATTTAACTCAGTACCCCATAAAAAATAAATGTACTTTAGATAATCTGAAACATGGTTGATCTATTTTATTTTTATTTCTAGTATTAAAATTATATCTATCACTTATTTTATTAAAAAGATGTTGGTTTTTTCTTACATAATATTTTCATAAATGAATTGGCAATTACCGTGTGTTGATGGAGTTAGCTAAGTAGCTACTAAGATACTTCCCATTATATTATGATGTTTGGTATCAAACAAGTGGGTAAGTCTGAAATCGCCAACCCGTCTTGAGCAAGCGTGGTGATCAATGCTCGTGCCTTTTCAGTATGAGAAGAGGCTTTAGCCCTACAATGGGATGATAATAGGCTAGTATTATTAAGAGATGATCCACTTGATGATAAGTGGTCACCGCCTCTTATAAAGGTTAACCTAAAGGTTGCACCTGGCTTCTGACGTTTCATGAGTGCCCATGTAGGTTTATGTGAAATAAAATATTTTCATTTTCATTTTTTGATTTTGAAAAAAAAAATCTGCAAAGTTTTAATGTTTTTGTTTTTAAAGTTCACGTAATTTAGGATTCACGAAATTAAAACCGATTCCTTGATTCAGAAACCAAATGCGTGACTAAGATTTAATTTTACCATCTGACCTTAAATTTTCTCGTAATCTCTTTTAATCTCTCTCGGTAAATATTTTTTTTTTTTTTTACTCAACCTTTTTACATTTATTGTTCGATAACAAAAATATCATTAAATTATTATACGTGTTAAAGAAGTAAATGTCCATTTTTCTAACACTACAAAATATTACAATATTTTAAAAGTTTTTTAAACCTTTTTTTAACCTTTCCACTTTTTCTCAATAAGGAGCTCTAGTATTTTTATTAAATTTTTGATACTATAAATGCTATTACCAAACTTTATCTTTAGAACAAGCCATACCATATTCACTACAGGCCAGAAACTAATTAGCATCGCTCCAGCCTGAGTTGTCACCAAGTGACCGCGCGAAGACATACTACTTGCCAACTGGTGGCGACGGCGACGTCCTGCTGTCGGCTAAAAACTCGGCAACGGCTTATTTAATTGCTTTAATAAATAACTTCACATAATGCACTCACAAATTCCACATAGGTACAGTTGTATACAAATCTATTGATGCGAGGAAATCGGAACTAATGCCGCCATTTTGTTAGGGTTCCGTGCCAGTTACCACCCCTACCTAGTTGATATTCCACCAACTCGCACTAAGCGTTTTCAAACGTCTTTTATAATGCGCACAGCAAAGGAGTGGAACTCTCTGCCTGCGTCTGTGTTTCCGAACGCATACAACCCTAATCTATTCAAAGTGAGAGTGAACAGGCTTCTTCTGGGTAAGCTCACTCCATCGTAGACTTTGTCTCTGTCATCCAGACCTAGACTAAAGCCAACAGCAAACTCATAGTAGAATAAAAAAAAAAAAAAAAAAGAGGAACCCTTATGGTGCGACTCAGTCTGTCCATCTGACTGTCGCAGCTGAATATCTCAAGAACTACTAATTCTATCAACTTGAAATTTGGAATAGTTTTAGTTGACGTTTGCCCAACTATTTTGTAAATAAGGTTTTTTTACAACAGGGACTGAATGGGGGTCTTAATGCGTTCAGGGTGCTGATGGGGCTGCGACGATTCTGTAGTGCATCAGGGATGTTTGCTGAACATCGCGTACACTGCTTTTACGCTACGACGCGTAAAAGGTGCGCATACCTGGTGCGTAGAGTGCATGGCAGCGCCAACAGCATCCTGAACATGATCGCTAGTCGGCTGGATTGTGCTTACATCGATCATTGCTGCGCCATTTGTCATGGAGTGGCGCAGTAGTGATTGTTGAGTTTACTTTCTTTTATATGTTTTGTTGTTTGTAGTTTTAAGTATTACTAACACTAGTCTATAAGAACATTGTTACTAACAAAATGGACACCATGGTCTGAAATAAAGTATTTTATTATTATTATCATTATATTAAAAATTCGAAGTGGGGCTACTAGGGAATGTGGGGCATCATTGAAAGAGCGCTATTTGTACATTCTCAAAAAAAAATATGGCCTCATAGTTTTCGAATTTAGACGAAAAAAAAAAACAAATACTGTCCCCCCTTATCTCCGAAGTTTGCATAGAGAAAAATCAGAAATTATTCTACGTCATCGAAGTTTATGTAAAGATTACAAATTGACTCCATATTCAAAATTCATCTATAAGATGAATTTAAATTTACAGGACAATTTTGGGGGGCAAATTGAAAATTAAAATAAAACTGTCACTGTACCGTGTGTCACACCAAATGAAAGGGCTTACTGTGAGGGTGTCAAATGTACTTTTTTTATAATTTAAAGTAAATATTTTTAAAGTTAATTAAGAAAAAATATGAAAATTGATAATTCTTTTGACCATTGACCTCCCTAATCTCCGGAACTAATGAGCTTACATTATGAAAAAAATACAAATAATAATTCTATACTTAAAGATTACAGGAAATCCTACAAGAAGTCTACGGCCTTAAAATAACTTGGTACTTAAATCCCCCAATATTGTGCGTACAAACTTACATTTTCGGTTGGTATGTGTGGAAGAACATGTTTTTATACTAAAATGTTAAGTTTGTTCTTGGGATAAATTCATCCCAACTACGGAACCATTCACTGTGCGCGACAAAAGATCCTTGCAGCACTGTTATCGATGTGAGATGCAGAGAAAACACTGTTGTTTTAATGTTTTGTAACAAAACATTAATTATTTATTAGTAACAAAAGTTGTAGACGGCTTGTCAAAATCCGGTGCGATGAGAAACTCAATACCTCTCAAGTCACGTCCAAGATACGTGGTTTCAACGCGTGATTGAATTTTCTCAGCTATCCAGAGATCATTTTACCCATAGACTGATCCAAAAAGGTATAACTCAGTTTCTATATTAATAGGAAGAAAATGACAATTTTATTTATTCACATTTATTTAATTACGAACCTCATTATAATTAAAAGGCGTTAGCAGCTGGGCATATGACTCTCCTAAGTACATATCACCATAAAATTATCTCAACCCAATTTCTTACTTGAACAACAAAAAAGATTGAACTACTATATCTCCATACCTACCCACCATCCACCCAACGTTAAGAAGTTAATATTTGTGTAGTGTTCCGAGAATATTGATTGCTGGTCACCTTGACAAGGGTTTAGCAGTTCCCAAAGGTGCGAAGCTTTTAGCTATTGAGGTCAGTATTCTGTTTCTAAAGATAGATTTAATTGTGATTTTACCAAAATCACATAAAATCTATCTTTAGAACAGAAAAGTGCGGAATTTCTGTAAGGAGAAACAAGCACCGTTAGGGATCTCTGGTTAACAGTCTGGTAGCTAATAGAACAACTTTGAGATCTCTAGTCAACTTGAGTATAAACATATTCCATTCTACTAGTCTATAACAAATATATTGGCAAATATCTTTCTTCTACTGTACATATTATTATTATCAACCGATTGTGTCCTACTGACAAAGGCCTCCTTTCCCTCTTTCCACTTATCCCTACTTTTGCTGTTTGCGACCAATATTTTTGAAAAAAGACGAGTTCATCCCGCCATCTCCTCCTTGGCCTGCCACGTTGTTGTTTGCTGCTGTGTGGGACCCAATGTGTGGATATTTTAGCCCATAGCTCCTACTCCACTTGATCTTTAAAAATATTGGCAGCAAAACAAATGCAGATAGTGTAACTGTATCAGTTATTTTTCATTTGGTCGCCTTCATAAAGCATTGAATACCAATTCCCGTTCATCGTCATTGCTTACCATCAGGGCTAATCGTGGCCATAAGCCAGCCTTTCCAATATACAGAAATAAATTGCTATATTGAAACGTCATCGCTCTGTTTCTCTCAGAATAGTCTGCCAATGGGCGGCACTAGGAATTTCAGTGGTTTACAAAGGTGTATTGTTTGTTCTCGGCTTAGATTAAATTTGTTGTGCACTGCTGAGCGAGGACTGACGTGTCGCCAGCCCCAACTATTTCTTTATTGTCCCCGAGTCATTTTAACTTGGGCCTTTATAAGTTTTTGTCTTCGTAATAGAGTGGGGTATGAAAGGATATTGCTTTGTCATCGTTGGATAGAACAGACCGATCATTTATTTGTGAATGGAAAGTGACTGCTGACTTCGTAGTCACGTAAATGATCCGCTGTCTTTTGACTGCTAAGGTTAATACGGTGGTCAGTTTCATATACACTGACTTTTTATTTATAAACATTTTAGTAAAATCATCTACTCTATCAATATTTGTAAATATGTGAGCACCATGTACCTAACACATAATTAATTTATCCTTCATTGCTTCATTTTTAAAAGTTTTTACTTGTCGTGCAATAATAATTTTATTCGGGGACATGTATAGAAAGTATTGTAAAACAGATTAAAAGAGTAACGGTGGAGTTTCTTACCCATTCCTCTCCATGGGAAACTACCTTTTGGAAGGGGCAACTAGAATCAGTTTTATTTCCGTGTAAATTTTGACGTTCAAAAGCGCCATTTTTGTGCCCATTTGAAATAAATGAATTTGACTTTGACTTTAACATAGCAGTCCAGAGCAGAGCCTAAATCCTAGTAAAACTCTTTAAGTTCAATCTAGTGCGGCGCCTACACTTCCGACCTGGCAATATCGGCACTGTCAGGTCAAGAATAGGCGCCTCACCTTCATATTCCTCTTACATCTTTTCACCTACTCTGTTTTAGCGTCTACAGCAATTAATTCATGCACTGTCACGACCTACCCATTGGCCATAATTACCAATACAAAAACCTTCCCAAAAAATAAAGACCCGAACACACGAACTTAACGCAAAACGTTTAGCCATCCATTAACACTACTACTAAAAAAGGCCGAGGCGTCAAAAGGCCCCATCTATCAACGGCCCTTAAGCTACGCCTAGCGAAAGTCGGCGTGAGTAGGAACAATGCGCTAATGGAAACCGTGCTTAATTATACACGTCATCAACATAGACAATGAAAGGTAGTTTTAAGTGAATTGTGTACACTAGCCCTTGTATATTTTGAATGGAGTAAGAATGTGTTTCTAGACTGGGTTGATAAAATTAAGCGGTAACTGCCGTTTTATCTAAATTTGTAATATAAAAATCAAATTAAAGACCAAGATAGGTAACAAGCTGGATGCATTGTTGTCCATCTGTCTACATAAAGGCATCAGAACCTCGTAGGTCAGTGCGGTAATCGCATGTTATAGCTTGAATATAATATTACGTACAATTCTCACGTATTTTTCCACGAATAAAGCAAAATCAGACTAAAGACCCCGTCACGAGAAGCTATAAATTTTGTAAACACATATTCCGGGGTTCGCAACCTTTAGGTCAAATAACCAAAATAACAAAATGGCAAAAAAGGATATCACTGTTAACCCCAAAACTGCAAGTCGCTTGGAAGCTTTTAAAGTTAAACTCATTAATAAATTACCAGCTTTGTCTATTCACGCTGATCCTATTCATCTATATGATGATTTTTTTTATATATACTGTAAACAATTTCATTCCACGTTTATTCCCAAAACTATCTCGGTTAATAGTAACGCATCTTTCAGTGATTGGGCTACCATTGGTATTCATAAAAGTAGAACACGGCTTTATGAGCTGTACAGTGAAAGGACTTGTGTAAATACCGCTGAATTTAATTTATATGTTAGAAATTATTCAAAATTATTTAAAAAAGTTTGTTGTATGGCCAAGTCGCGTTATTTGAGTTCGAAAATTAAAAACAGTAGTAATGTTATTAAAACGACTTGGAATATTATTAATAGTGAAACGGGAAGGTCTAGCAACCGAAATACTGACTACAGCCTATCAGTTAATGACAAAATAATAAAATCAGACTCACAAGTCGCCGCGGCCTTTGAAAATTTCTTTTCGGATATTCCCGTTTTAACTACTAAATCCCTAAACTCTTCACCTTCTGTTGCTGAGTCTTTGCTTAAGGAAAATGTTAATGTTTGCGATTCGGAATTTAATTTTGAACATATTACCTGTAGAGATATAATTAAAACCTTTCACACTTTAAACGTAAAAAAGACTGCGGATCTGTGGGGTAATTCTGTAGAAGTTGCTAAGTCTATTATTGACATTGTAGCACCTACTTTAGCTCTTATCTTTAATAATTGTATCGACTGTGGGGAGTTTCCCGATCTTATGAAAAATAGTAAAATAATACCATTGTTTAAATCAGGTAGTACATCAGACCCCACAAATTATAGACCTATTTCAGTACTACCTACCTTTAGTAAAATTTATGAGAAATTAATGTTAGACCAATTGCAAAGATTTTTTAATAAAAATAAATTATTACACAGTAAACAGTTCGGTTTTACAAGGGGTCGTTCAACTACTGATGCCGGTGTTGAACTTTTAGGACATATTTATAATGCATGGGAAGATAAATGTGATGCCTTGGGCATCTTTTGTGATTTGTCCAAGGCATTCGATTGTGTTCTTCATGAAACGTTAATCAGGAAACTCCGCCACTACGGGATCCGGAACACCGCTCTGGATCTTCTTGCTTCATACTTGAGTAATAGGTTTCAGAGCGTTGACGTTAATGGGAAAAGATCTCCCGGATCTTTAGTAACAATGGGAGTCCCACAGGGCTCAATTCTTGGTCCTTTTTTGTTTCTTATTTATATTAATGACTTGCCTTACCTCATAAAGGATAATCATGAAATAGTGTTGTTTGCGGATGACACTTCACTTTTGTTTAAACTTAAACGTCAGGAGCTGGTTACTGACGATGTAAATAGCGCGATCTCAAAAGTAGTTCATTGGTTCAATGTTAATAATTTACTTCTTAATGAAAAAAAAACCAAATGCATTAAGTTTACGCTACCTCACGTTAGGCAGGTGAAAAATAATGTGTTGATAAAGGGCGAAGAATTGAATCCTGAAGATAGCACAGTATTCTTGGGCTTAACTTTGGATGCTAAGCTTCAGTGGGGCCCACATATAGATAAATTGTCTAAGAAGCTGAGCTCCGCAGCATACGCCGTTAGAAAAATTCGTAATTTAACTGACATAGAGACAGCCCGTTTAGTGTACTTTAGTTATTTTCATAGTGTAATGTCGTACGGTATTCTGTTGTGGGGAAATGCCGCCGACATTCAGTCTATCTTTGTTTTGCAGAAAAGAGCTGTTCGATCAATTTATAAATTAAGTTCGAGACACTCTCTCAGAGAGAAATTTAAGGAAATTAATGTTATGACTGTGCCTTCTCAGTATATTTTTGAAAATCTTTTATATGCCCATAAAAACATAAAATTGTTTAAAAAATACAGTGATATCCATAATATAAATACTAGGAACAAACACATGTATGTTGTACCTAAAACACGGCTCAAGAAAATAGGTGGTTCGTTCAGATGTCAATGTATACGCTTTTATAATAAACTTCCAAGCCACGTTCAAGATCTAAGCATTAATCAATTCAAATCATTCATTAAACGTAAGTTGTGCCAGAAAGCCTTTTATACCATTAAAGATTATACTGAGGACAAAAAGGCTTGGGATTGAGCTGCTCCAAATTTTATATATTGAAACTTTTTTTTATTGTGATTGCTTAATACACATTGACATGAATATTTACTTGTGAAGTATAATGTTATTATTTTAATTATTGTGAATGTGAAGACTATGTGGGTCTTTGTTTATTTTTAATTTTTTTCCTTCTCAGTATATACATTTTTTTTTTCCTGTTCATGGTATGGCAGTTTGAGGAATTTATGCGGCCTGCCCAAATGTCCTTTCTTTGGTATTGTTCGTCGAATCGTTGAGCTCCTTATGTTCTGAGTTGAGCTGCACGATTACTGACAAATGCGTGCACTGAATGGACAGGTCCACTCAATCTGTGTGGTTCTTTCTTCAAAAGACCATTTCAGACACCAGTCTACATGGTCTTCACATGATTTGACCAAGATTATGTCTGGACTTTAAAAGAGACTGTGACCTCTGAGTTTGTTTCGGTCTTTCTTCTCAGAGTAGTCAGATACGAAATGCCGACCTCATCTAGTTTTAAAATTTGATTGACGTGTAAAAGTGTTTGTAAAAACCTACTTACAGAAATAAAATCATTTATCATTTATCATTTATCAATAAAAAAAAACAGTTTTGTAATTTTTATTTATTTTAATTTTTATAGTGATATAAATATGATAACACACACATCTAATTACTGTCGTCAGACGATTCCGAGTATTCTGTTTCAGAATCAGTTACATGGATATAGCTGTCTACCGTGCTATCTATCCTTTCATCAATGTTTACGTTCCATGAGTCAGACGCGTTCCAGTACCACAAAACATCAGACAACAGCGCTTTATATCGCTAAAATTTAAACCGACCAGGGTGAAATTGCTCGTTAGTTTAGTATTACACGTATGTTACTTTGAGTTTGCTTCTTCCACGATGGGGTGAGGGGAACCCACCAGCTCCCCATGGGAGGTTCTGCTATCGTTAGCTCCCATTTACCAAATTCTTGTTACTTGAAAGGATGACTCTTGAGTTCCAGCCGTCTGATGATCTTCGAAAGATGCTTGAACTAAGCGTCACCTCATTGGTCGGTCCTTGAGTTGTGGTAATAGATCATCATATAGTAGAACTAGCTTTTGCCCGCGGCTCCGCCCGCGTGGATGTCGGTTATCGCGTAAAAGGAATAGGAATAGGAATTTGGGATTATTTGTTGTTGATTGAATTTTCGCTACGTAACTTAGTAAAAGTTCTTTATTTACAAAATAGATTCTCGTGACGGGGACTTCATAATGTTTCCTCTGCTGGGACACAGCACAGGCCTCCTCTCTTCGAGAGGGGGTGACCTGTCATCTACCACGCTGG
Source organism: Dryobota labecula (assembly GCA_947523025.1). Taxonomy (NCBI): domain Eukaryota; kingdom Metazoa; phylum Arthropoda; class Insecta; order Lepidoptera; family Noctuidae; genus Dryobota; species Dryobota labecula. Next base: position 3,603,738 of record OX383287.1, read on the forward strand.
CCCAGTGCGGATTGGTAGATCACATGTCTTCGATTTTTAGGGTTCCGTACCTCAAAAGGAAAAAACTAAAATTATAACTTGTAAATTGATGGCAATAAACTATTGCCTTTTATACAGTCCACTCTTTCATTTGCTCTCCGCGCTAACATTGCCTGCGCGTGCAGACCGCACGCAAGGTGTGGTGTTGGGTTCGATTCCCAACAGAACCCTTTTAGGATCACTCGTGTGTCTGTCTGTCTGTCTGTCTGTCCGTCTGTCACAGCCAATTTGCTCCGAATTTAATAGACCGATTAAGTTGAAATTTGGTATACATATCAATTTGAGTGACCCAAACACGGACGTGAACCGTAAATAAATTAATTTAGAATATTGGGGTCAGTTTTGGAGAACAAACAAGAAAATTAAAAAAAAAAAGTTTTGCAAACTGTACCGTGTGACCTCACTGAAAGGACTTACTGTGAGGGTCAATTTTTTTATTTTATTTTTTTTATTCATTTTATAATAAATTGTTTTAAAGTTATAAGTGAAAATAGACGAAAATTGATCATTCCCCCCGCTATCTCCGAAACTACTAAACCTAAAATTTTGAAAAAATACAGAAAATAGTTCTATACTTATAGACTACAGGAAAACCTGTAAGAAGCCTATGGTCTTAAAATAACATGGTAAATCTCTCCATATTGTGCGTACAAAGTTACATTTGCAGTTGGAATGTATGGGAGATTATGTTTACCAACTATAATGTTAAGTTTGTTCTTAGGATAAATTATTCTTTCCAAGTACGGAACCCTTCATTGTGCGTGGTCCGACACGCACTTGGTCGATTTTTTTGATTCTAAGGACATGCTAGTTTCGTTACTATATCTTCCTTAACCGTTTTGAGAGCAGTTTTGATGAAATTATTTACACAAAGTAAAACGCCTATACCTGGTTTCGAACCTACGACTTACAACTAGTCGGGACCGTTACCGCTGGGCCACCACTCTCAGTGCTGCCGTATTACATACTCACTTTTAATTCTAAATAGTCTCCCAAAGCAATCATGGAATAATAAGCTAGAACCTAATGATTAGGAATTCGTCACAATATTTCATCACCTGAGTGCCCCGCCGTGCTGACCCTGATCGGTTGCCACTGTTGAAGTTTAAGATACTAGAGTAACGTGCTATCGCGGACGGTGATATTGTGCATGTCTAAAATACACAAACTTTCTCAAAGGTGCTGTGAATCTGTCATGTAATTATAAGTAAAACGAGCATAGAATAACAAAAAAAAAAAAAACAAGTTAATTAATCACCTGTAACGAATTTCCCGCCTCTATGACCAGTGTGTTCTGCCCACCACGAAGTTCGGTGCTGAGACGTGGACGTTCACGCAGGAGAATGTGTACAGAGTGAGAGTTGCACAGAGCCTTGATAGCCTTGGCATAAGTCTTATAGACCGAGTGCCAAACATCGAGATTGGCAGACTTACGAAGGTTTTTGATATCGGAAAACGAGTTATGGAACTCAAATGGAGTTCGGCAGAACACCTGGCAAGGCGAAGTGATGACAGGTAGAGTAAAGCAGTGACCGAGTGGCATCCAAGGACTGGGAGACGAAGTATCGGTCGTCCAACGGCGAGATGGGTGGACGACATTGTTGCCATCGCGGGTAGAACCTGGCTGAGGCTGGCACAGGAGCGTGGGGATTGGCACAAGAAAAGAGAGGCCTATGCTCAGCAGTGATGATGAACCCATTTTATTCAAATTGAATTCTGTATTTATATGTAAATATTTAGATGAATTTGCCAAAAACATTAAACAATTTCACGGGCTTTCATTATATTGGTTCTATGTGATAAACATAGTGTGGTGGCATCTACAACGCCACATGAGAATTACGCATCAAAAATATCTGACGTCACAAATCCTGCATCGCGCTAGCAGAGTATACCGCGCGATTAGCATATATACCTACAACATCCTGACATCAACCTTCGGGCAGTTGCCCACCAGACACAACACCCGCCAGGTCGGAGGATCCTTCCTTTACCATAGAGTATGAGTGAACTTTACACCCTGTTCCTCATATCTCTATAATAGTATTGGGATCTTGACTTGCAACTCGTGATTCGGCTCACTATTGTAACGAGAATCGAGATTCACGAGAATTACTATTGTAATTCGGGGCCATTGCCACTCGGCTACCACTGCTCCCTTTCCACAAATATTATAAACATAATATTGTGACCACATTCTCCCGAGAAACACAGAAGCTTATTATTATTCAACATTTCGGCATCCCAGTGAACGACCTATCGACCCATTTTTAAAACTCCCCAGTCTATACTAAGGTTACCCAAATAAAAATTTACCACAAGCTTAGTTTTCTTTCCTCTAATCTAATTTGAAATTCATACAAACTGGTCAGAGGAGTATAATAAAAAATCCCAAAATAAGTGCCTAACACTGAAATCCTTACTATGATCGCTGGATTAAGGAAGAAAATCCCTGAGTTGATCCCTGACTGGGTGGAATTACACAGCTCTGTTGGGCATTGTAGCAGATATAAACTAAATGTAAGGTGGAACGAGCGAGGTCGAATCGGCCCCATGCGTCAAACGAAGACATGCTCAATGTCGCACTGGTGTTTTATTTTTCTTTCTCTTTTTAGGGTTCCGTAGTAAACAAAGAACCCTTACAGTTTCGCCATGCCCGGCTGTCTGTCTGTCTGTCCGCGGCTTAGCTTAGAGACTTTTAGTGGTAGAAAGCTGTAATTTGGTATGAGTACACAATATTAATCACGCCGACAAAGTGGTAAAATAAAATCTTGAAACATTTTTTGGGTACCTTCCCTACACGTAAAGTAGGGATGATATTTTTTTTTCTCATCTGTACCATAGTGTAGGGTGTCGTTAAAAAACATGTTCTCCCATACATTCCGTATGGAAGAACATGTTTTTCAACTACAAAGTTAAATTTGTTCTTGGGATAAATTCATACCAACTACGAAACCCTTTATTGTGCGTGGTCCTATACGCAATTGGCCGGTTTTTTTATTATGTTTTGTTTAACTAACGCGTTGGTTTACCCAGGTATGATTGTGCCCGGGTCGACGCACAGTGGAACGAATGTATGGGAGCGGTTGGACGTAGACATGTCCGAAAAAAAAGAGTAAAATTATGCCAAACTAATGATGCCATCTTATTCGATTACTTAATGCCTTCATAACTTGTGGTGATGAATTTCTTCATAACCCCCATATTTCGGGAGTAATTTGAGAAAATGTGAAATTTTACTATGAAAATGAGTGTATCGAGCTCTCTCCCTCCTGATTCCGGGCTTGTTTCAAGTAGCGGTCTCTAATATCATAATGCTAATACTAAGAGCTATATTTAATACTAAGACACATAGTGCGCCAAATGTGCACTTTCTGGGATAAAGAGTGATGTTTATTTTATAACACAATTTTTTTATTTTTTGTTTATTTTGTTGATTAAAACCGTTTTTCTAAAGGTTTACCTTATTACAATAACATTTCTGAGCAGCCAATTAGAGAAGATATAAGCTAATTAGGATATATAATTAGGGACTTAAGGTTTACATATAAAACTGATGCACTAATGATTACTGATAAGAACATTGCTATTATTTAATTACTAAATGGCTCTTAATACACTAATTTAGCATGCATCATTTACTAATTATCACAATAACTAATTACCTTGCAATATTTAACAAAGGATACCTGGGATACCTGGATTTTATATAAATAGGTCACTATTAGTAACTTTAAAATCAGTGTTGATTTACACCTCGTTGTATCCAAGCTAATCTCGCAATGTATTTTCCAAATTTTAATACAAATCTTGATATTCACGTTGCTTTATGCGCACGCGCACATAAAGATTTACGCGACTTTAACTATTTGTTCAGTGTTTTAAAAGATAACAGTTGTGTTCAGTTATGTGAAAGTGCTGAAACAAGTTTAAAAGACTGGTGTCGTCGATTTTGCTACCGCATTTATGCAAAATGGACACAGTCTGGAAGAAGCACAGATAAGTTTCGGAAGAAACATGAGATTTGGCTACAGGCTGCAATTCAATGGCCGGAATTACAGAATGAAAATATGGAACCTTCTACAGAAAATATAAGTGACGTCATCGAGCCCATAATTTCTCCTGCTAAATCTGATGCTTCAACTTGTACACATCCTAGTCCTCGTAAATCTTTTGAGGACCTTAGTAACCGGCAAAAAAGAAGACGCACTGAAGATAGTCTTTCATGCAGCAGTAGCAGCGCTGAAATTATGTTTTCGGCCGAAAGGGCGCTTCAAAAGGCAGGACAAAGCGATACAGCTTATGTTATGAAATACTTGACGGAGAATCCAGAAGAGGCCTCAAAAATCAAAGCCTTCATTGAAGGTAAATCAATTCAGGTACGGGAAATATCCCCTTTGAAGGCATTGGCTCTTTATGTATCGATGAACTTATCGAAATGGCGCTATAACACTCTTCGGGATTTCAACACTCAAGAAGGAGCTCTTCAATACCCGAGTTACTACATGTTGGTTAAAGAAAAAATTAAGTGCTATCCGGCCAAAGAAGATCTCACAGTTACAGAGAGCTCTGCAAAAATCAAATTACAAGCCTTGATGGATTTAACCTCAAGAAGACTTATTAGGTCGTTAGAAACCCCTGTTGATCCCAATCAACAGCTCGTATTGACCAGCAAATGGGGTTTTGACGGATCATCTAGCCAAAGCATTTATCATCAAAGGACGAGTGAAGATGAGCAAATCGATCTTGCTAGTAATTTTATGATTAGTCTTGTACCACTGCGGCTCGTCTCAAAAGGTGTAACAATTTGGGAAAACGAGCGACCATCTTCCACTTCATTTTGCCGGCCAATATTGTTTAAGTTTATAAAGGAAACCAAAGAAAATGTGCAGAGAGAGATGGCTGAAATCGAAGCAGAGATTGAAGCCTTAACTCCATCCACCATCACTGATGGAATTAGTGTCAAACACCAACTGCTGTTGACAATGATTGATGGTAAAATTCATTCCATTATATCCAATACAGCAGCTTCAGTGTGTGACATATGCAAGGCTTGTCCTAAAGAAATGAATAATTTAGAGTTAATCAAAGATAAACACGCAAACGAGGACATGTATAAATATAGCTTAAGCACCCTTCACGCTTGGATTCGCTCAATGGAATGCTTATTACACATTTCCTACAAATTAGACATAAAATCATGGCAAGTAAGGGGTGATATAGCAAAAAGGCAAGTTGATGACAGGAAGAAAAGAGTTCAAGAGGCTGTAAGAAGAGAAACGGGCTTACTTCTCGATGTTGTGAAACAAGGCAGTGGATCCACCAACAATGGCAACTCGGCAAGGAGATTTTTTGAAAACTACACTAAATCTGCTGAACTGACCGGAATAGATGCTATGCTTTTAAGAAAAATCTGTGTGATCTTGCAGTGTATTTCATCAGGAGAGAAGATCAACGTAACTAAATTCCGAGAGTTCTGCTTTGATACTGCTAAGCTTTACGTGGAGTTATACCCATGGTATTATATGCCTTCTTCACTTCATAAAATTTTAATGCATGGGCCAGACATAGTTCAGAACATGTCAATTGTGCCCATTGGTTTTCTATCCGAAGAGGCATCTGAGGCTAGAAATAAAGATTTTAGAAAATATAGAGAGGGGCATTCTCGAAAGCATAGCAGTATCTCATGCAATGAAGATATTATGCACAATCTTTTACTGTCTTCTGATCCACTTGTTACAAGTATCCGTCCAAAAGGAAATAAGTTTGTAAAAAAATCTTCTTTTAAGGAATTTTATGAGCTTACGGATTCTGAGAAAAGTGATATCGAATTTGTTAACATAAATGATTTAGCGGACATCGATTCTGAATTTGAATTAATTGATGATGATGATGATGACGAAGATAATTAAATGATGTTATTGTTTTAAAATGTGTAACTTAGTAAATTAGAGCTTACATCTTAATTATTTATTGTACTTTTAATGAAACTAGGTAATTTATTATCAACTTACTTAAAAGTCATACTCTCATCAGTTCTTGTGAATATTTTTGTTAATATATATTTCTGTATATATATAATATATTTATAGACCTCTTAATAAGTCTGTCTGCGGTTTAAAGTAAATACAAATGGGGAAAAAACGTTTTTTTTTTTAAATTTTCATTTCCTTTTATCCCAGAAAGTGCACATTTGGCGCACTATGTGTCTTAGTATTAAATATAGCTCTTAGTAATAGCATTACGATATTAGAGACCGCTACTTGAAACAAGCCCGGAATCAGGAGGGAGAGAGCTCGATACACTCATTTTCATAGTAAAATTTCACATTTTCTCAAATTACTCCCGAAATATGGGAGTTATGAAGAAATTCATCACCACAATTTATGAAGGCATTAAGTAATCGAATAAGATGGCATCATTAGTTTGTCATAATTTTACTCTTATTTTTCGGACATGTCTACGTCCAACCGCTCCCATACATTCGTTCCACTGTGCGACGGCGCGTTGTGTCCCACGCGCGCCTCAAAGAGTATAGTATCTGTGGACGACTTGCCCACGTATTTATTAATATTTATCACTCGGATCGAAGATACCTTTTTAATTTAATTACAATCTTTTTTTTTTGTTGAGGACGAAATGAAACACCGCCATTTTCCTTTTTTGTAGCAATTACATCTCTTTTTATTCAAAATAGCATTTTTAACAAGTCCTGCACAGATAATATAAAAAATAAGGTTGCGGATACACTCACATTACAGAACATCCTCCACACCCAGAAAACAAATTTAACAATGTGTATCCGACTTTACATTCATATTATAAAATAAACTGGTACAGACAACTATAACAAAGTTTATTTATTTTAAAAAAACTTGAACTTACTAAGTACCAGCAGGTAAAAGAATAAGATAATAATTTCTACTATGGATAAATAAGTTTTTATAAGATTTTATCATTCTGTAATAATATTATACTAGCACTGGACAAATTAACAATAAATGAAAATCAGTTTATGGATTCCAGCATGACAACAATTTTATTAAACACTACTAATTGTCTAATCTAAAAAAAACACATTATTTGTACCTGTCATAACATAATACTCTGTAGGTATTACTACATAATTGACATCATACTTAAAGGTAAAAAATAATTACCTACTATAAACCAGGCTGATCATTAATTACTCATTCATAGGTGAAAATACATGCACAATGTGCACTGTGAGTCTTATGACCACATATGTACACTAAATGACACAATATCATAAATATTACAAACTGTATTATGTAAACATACTCATCTATAAAACAGAAAACAAAAAAGCTTCTTTTTGTTTTATACTAATTTAATATTGTCTGACAAGATGACTGACAATGAGAAATCTGACCAATGTGGTTACTAAATTTAAAGAAAAATGCTGTTTTTGATTATTTAACATTTAGCATACATAAATCATATAACATATCTACTTGGCATTCTGAGAGTCCTACCTGTACGAGTTGTCTTTTGTGTACTTACCTCGCTTGTAGGAATTTCCTGCGTATCGGCCTTGGTTACATGTGTATTACTTGGGTTGATAACAATTTTTAATTTCTTACCAATTGGTTCCTTCCCACAATTATCCTATGGTCCCTCCACCTCTGAGGAAGAAATTTCTAGTCTATATAAGCGTTGAACAGGTCTAGTCTTGTATCCAGCAGATGTTTTTACTTTTGCAGCTCTGCTGATACCATCTTTTCCAATTAGAGTTTCTATAACAAGTCCTAATGACCACTTTACCCTTTTGTCTTCTCCTTCAACTAAAACTACATCCCCTACTTTTAAACTTTCGTGTTTGTGATTACCTCTCTATGTCAATGTAGTTAAATATTCATTTCTAAAATGTTGACGAAAATCATTCCTTAGTTTCTGTAAGTACCTTAGCCGTTTGTTTAGGCTTTTTGTATCAATATTTTTAATTGTTGAATGTTTTTAATTGTAGACGCGGTAGTTTCATCTCGCGATCTCTGTCTGTGAATCTTGGAGACGGCTTCGTCGTCGAAATCGATTCATATCGCGTTTGTAAGAGCATCCATCTTGTTTCATATTTTGAGACATCATTCAATTCGTCGTCGAGATCTTTTTCTTTCCAGTCACTTGAGTTCAGTAAGAGTTATTGAATCTCGCCACCTAACGTGCTCAAATTTTTGTAGCATTCTTCCATATATTTAAAGCATGATTTCGCCTCGATTTCGTTGTAATCCTTTGCGTTCAGCACAGTCTCGAATGCGTTCGCAGACTTTGTAAAATGACGACGCAATACGGAGCGTACCTTCGTTTTTTGATCCATAATCACGGTCGCCACATTGTGGACGACTTGCTCACGTATTTATTAATATTTATCACTCGGATCGAAGATACCTTTTTAATTTAATTACAATCTTTTTTTTGTTGAGGACGAAATGAAACACCACCATTTTCCTTTTTTGTAGCAATGACATCTCTTTTTAATCAGAATAGCATTTTTAACAAGTCCTGCACAGATAATATAAAAAATAAGGTTGCGGATACACTCACATTACAGAACAGTATCTGTTTATTACAGATATGATTAATATATCACTCTACTTACGTTTTTCTTTCCATTTATCATACTTTTTATTAGTTTTTTATCATTTTACATAATTTTATTCTTTAAAAGACATTTACGTCAAAAGTGTCAAACTGAAGTCTACTTATTTCATAGATTTTCTTACCAGCCTATTCAATGAAGGTTGCATTAGGTTTGTATTTTCAAAAAATCATTTAGTTATATAATTTTGGATAGTCTAATCTCTTTTATACTTAAATACGTTGTCTACTAAATAACGAAATTCTAAAAAGTTTCTTAAACGCACTCTCAGAATTTTTTAAGGATGTATTTACATCTTGGCCGATTACACCTGGCTGGTCAGATAACTGGCAGGACAGAGGAATGTCAGAAAAACTTGAAATCCAAAATGGATTTTTCGAAGAGAACAGAATATTCAAAGAAGGTCCAGATTTCCCTATAAAAGGAACCTGGAGAAGCAATTTCATGAGTTTATGTCTGGGTTCTGATAATGAACCATCTCCATTGCGGAGGTTCTACTGCCTGATTCCTTGAGAACTATCAAGTTGGAACTGTAAAAGTTAATAGTATTGGGGTCGCCGACGCTCTGACGAGTCCCTACATTTCTTTGGAATATCCTTCTCGACACTGCGGAGACTGCGCTGAAATCCTTTCTTCGGAGCTGCCTTGACTCCTGTTCCTCGGAGCTGCCCTATCTACTAGATTGCGGAGCTTTCCTGACGCGGAGCTAGGAGTGACTTTCAAGTAATATAAATCACATCTTCCTCCTTCTTGCCTTGAGAGTGCGTATTAGGTAGGTCTTTATAATTTTAATTCTAGTTATTGTGTTTTTTATCTAATTCATTAAATTGTCCAGTCTACTTTAACCTTTTTTTTTATTTGTTAGGAATAAGTAGACGTGACAAGAGATGTCAGCACGCACTGACGGGGTCCGCTAGGACCGGTGCCTGCCAGGTTTGCGGGTTTGTGCGAAAGGGATACCGTGGCCCTGGCATACAAGCAAGTAAAGGAACACGGGTGGGTTTTAGTCAGTAAAAGTCTGACACGCTCTCCCGCTCCGCCCAGAGCGGAAGAAGTTATTTGATAATTTCCCACCCAAAAAAAAAGGATGTATGATTGTGCCAGATACATGGCATGAGTAACATATCTTACGAAAAGTGAAATATAGGCATAACAAATATGCTACGAGTATGTTCTGTTGCTTGACTGTCAAGAATTTTATTATAAACAGTTTAATGACGTGGCCCTAAACCTTTTATTGAAAAGCAATACTAACAAGAATCCAATACATAATAAAAATCTATTGTTTTAAATGAACCAAAAAATCGTATTCTTTTTCGCTTTTTCAGATTACAGATTTGATTACGAAATTGATAACTGCCATCTTCTGTTACAATATACTCTTCGTTACAAAATTGAACGCAATTCATTACTCTACGCAAATTGGTTTTTGATGCCATAATTGAAATAAAAGATTTTCAAAAACATGCAATATTTTTCTTTAGGAAGATAAGATTGTAGAAAAACGCTATCAGCAGAAATAAAATGAAATCTACTTATACAGCGTGTAACAGAAAGGTGTGCACAAATTTAAGTGTGTGGTACAGACCATCAAACTGAACAACTCATCAAGAGTCCCATACAAAACTTCATATCTACTCGACCAAAATGTATGGGTATGCCAACAAACGAGGAAACCGGAATGTCCTAGATCAAAAAAATCGAAGACATGTGACATCTACCAACCCGCACTAGGCGCGGGTGGTGGATTATGCCCCACTCCCGCTCACCGAGAGAGAGGAGGTCTGTGCCCCAGCAGTGGGAACATTATAAGCTCATTATGTGTATCAAAAAGGTGTGGTAACTTTATCTATGGAACCAGCAACGTTATCGCGAAAAATTATCAGTCGTCCCATACACTTTGGTCGAGTAGATATGAAGTTTTGTATGGGACTCTTGATGAGTTATTCAGTTTGATGGTCTGTACCACACACTTAAATTTGTGCACACCTTTCTGTTACACGCTGTATAAGTAGATTTCATTTTATCTCTGCTGATAGCGTTTTTCTACAATCTTATCTTCCTAAAGAAAAATATTGCATTTTGGGTGGGAAATTATCAAATAACTTCTTCCGCTCTGGGCGGAGCGGGAGAGATGATTATTTACAACAAAAAAAAAAAAATATGATAAAATGTTTTGCACCACTGTCCTGTCATTTTGACAGTGACATTTCATGACATTACTTTGTTTACATAAATTGCATCATGCGTCTCCCGACGCATGATGCTGATACCGACCTCTATACCCACAGTCTCTAATTCAGATAATTTATGTAAACAAAGTAATGTCAAGAAATGTCACTGTCAAAATGACAGGACAGTGGTGAAAAACATTTTATCATATTTTTTTTTTTGTTGTAAATAATTATCTATGAAATTAAAAAGAAACACTCGTGATAATAATTAGCTCATCAATAAAGGCTTCGATTATTATCTTCCAGCAAATCGTCAGGGTGAAGGGTACTGGGTTTTGAAAATGAATTATTCATTCAGTTAATTTACACGCACAGTATACACGCCATACTACATATGACCCACATTACCATACCATCTAATAATTCATTGTAGCTCAATTATTTAAACCGCAGAATTTACACAACTCATTTATTTATAACACCAAGTCGCATTTATTTCGACCAACAGACCTACTCATCAATTAAACTATATTAATTTCAATTGAAATTAATTCAGAACGAACAGATTTATAAAATTAGGGCAAAAAATTAATCGGAAATGAAAAATTAGGGATTTTTGTTTGATGAATTAATGTAAATTAGATTGTAATTGAAATGAATTAGTACATTAATGAAGTTGATGCGACTAATTAATACAATGAGTGCTGTAATTAATTGAAATTAAAAATAAAGGAATCCGAAGAATGAATGAAGAAGAAAATTATAATTAAACTTGATTGGTTAATAAAATGTGACAAGCGGAATTACAAAAGAAGGAACGGAAATAGGTCATAAATTGTCCTAGATATTTTTCAATTTGAAATCATGTCATTTTCTAGTAGCTGTGTTATAAACTCACTAGCTGTTGCCCGCGACTTCGTCTGCGATCCAGGATAAAAAGTAGACTGTATCCTTCTTCAGGTCATGGTCATGTCAAATGTCATCCAAATCCGTGCAGCCGTTTTAGCATGAAAGCGTAACAAATAAACAAGCTCACTTTCGCTTTTATAATATTTTCTGCCCCCAACCCATCGCGTCGAATCCCATCGCCAGCCCGCGCTATAACTTTGTTTTCGCTTAGCGTTGTTTCTGAATTTTATTCTTTTTGCTCGGCTCCTAAGGATCGTAGCGTGATGTTATATAAACTATAGCCTTCCTCGATAAATCGTTTATCCAACACCAAAATATTTTTTTCAATTCGAACCAGTAGTTCCTGAGATTAGCGCGCTCAACCAAACAAACACACAAAAAAAAAACTCTTCAGCTTTATAATATTACTAGCTTTTGCCCGCGGCTAAAAAAGTGTGTAAAAAAGTAGCCTATGTCCTTCTCCATATCCCAGGCTATAATCTCTGCCAAATTTCATGACGATCTGTTCAGCGGTTTAGGCGTGAAAACGTAACATACAGACAGACAGACAGACAGAGTTACTTTCACATTTATAATATTGGTATGGAAGTATGGATAAAGTATAATTATTATACTAAGGATAGGTAGGCCCCTACTAATTACCTTAGATGTATGAGTGAGTCTGATAATCTGTATGTTTTACAAATAATGTGTCCAGTAAACAAATCTTTTCATCTCGTAAAATAAAACATTTTAAAATGGCTTGATTCCAAAAAGCAGCCAAGATTAAGTGGGACTGGGCTGGACACGTTTAAAGTAAGTCGAACGAGTTATGAGCCAAATCTACTACCATGTCCCAGAAAACGTCCGTCGACATCGAGGCAGACCCAGGAGAAGATGGCGCGTTAAACCTTCAGACAGGATTGGTCCACACTGCCTTAAGACAGAGAAGAGTGGAAAAGAGAAAGAGAGTCAAAGTCAAAGTCAAATCATTTATTTCAAATAGGCACGAAGATGCACTTTTGAACGTCAAAAATTACATGAATAGTTAATTGATTCTAGTTGAGCCTTCCAAAATGTAGTTATGTATGGAGAAGAATGGGCAAGAAACTCCATACTTACTCTTTTAAAATGTTAACAATAGTTTGTATACATTAATTAATAATTATAGGTGAAGACGATGTACCTAGAATAAAAATAAAAATTACTTACCACAATTGGTAAAAAGAATGAAAAGTGAAGTAATGACAGAAAAAATTATAAATGCGGTAGGTACATGGTGCTCACATATTTACAAACATTGTATATGATTTTCAAAAAAAAAAAATTAAACATATAATAAGTGTGTGAGTTAAATTTATATTAATAACAGAAAATAAAAATTTATATCCATTGCTGCCAGAGAGAGATCCAGAGAGGCCATTGCTCTGCAGTGGGACAACACAGACTTAAGGCAACGATAATCGACTTTTAATGATTTTATTCTGAAGATCACGTCTAAACAAGTAGTGTTTTTCGAAAAAACATGTGTTTAATTAGATCATTTTATTAATAACTTAGTATATGAAAATTTAAGATTATGTTTATATTACATAGTGAAATTAATTTGTAAAGTTATGTTTAACGCGGATAATAAACTGAGAATCACGCAAAATCTGCCACGCGTATTTTTCAGAAACCTTCACCTTTTTAAAGATAATTTAATTTTTGATCTTTTAGTATACGTAAGTGATTTATTAAAATACCTTTTGTTTTATGTATAATAAATTAATAATACGCCTTATTTGGGACAGCGCTCCTGGATGGGCGAGTCCTATTACTGGCTGGACGTACGACGCGTTTTATGAGCTCAGTACAGAACACGCAAGCTAACGACTCAAGGTCACTGGCATATATCTGCGCTTTAAAATAATAAATAAAATTATTGGTTCTGAGTATAATCTAGCCAAAGATAGACTAAGCCACGTCTTTGCTATGTTTACCAGTTATATCCTCTCATTCTACATGAAAGGCAGGTTTACTTATAGGTAAAGACCACTTGTGGCGGTTATGCAGTTTTACGCTGTTATCAAAAAAAAAAAAATACGTTCTTCTAATTTTAAGTATCTTATCCGATCAATTCTTCAATTGTTTGCACGTACCATGACAGCACTAGTCGTGGGAAAACCAGCCAGTTAGGCCTTGTCCACACTTGATGGTCAAAATCAAAAGTAATTTATTCAAATTAGGCTGAGAATCAACACTTTTCGAACACCAAAATTACATAAAACAGTCCCCCAAAACGCCCGCCCGTCACCACGTCCTAGTGCTTTAGCTGGTAAGAAGTGTCGCAACAAACTCCCCAGCAGCACAGCTAATTTTATACAATAGTAGGTATGCAAAGTAGTTACAATGAAAATTATACTGAAGCAATAAACTAAAAAAAAAAAAACAAAACTTAATACTTAGTTTTTAGCGAAAGTTTTTTTATGTTGTTAGATTGCAAACAAGCTGACCGGCCACCTGATGTTAAGGTACTACTCGTATGACTCGAGCCGACTGAAGTAGGCTCATGAAATCGCGATTGGTTGCCTCGCGCTTTGGTAGGTATTTAAACGTAGTAATTATTTTAATCATTATAAATGCTAACGACAATTACGTTTACGTCAACAGGTATTAACTAGCAAACTTTTACCGTTGAGACCGGCTAGAGTATCCGAAACACATTATAACAACAAGTTAACTAAACAGTCTCACATAACCGTGGAGTTATCAGAAACGGTACACCAGTGTGTACTAATTAGTAATACTTACAGACGTGCTCATTAATTTATTGTAAGGTCCTATAGTTGTTCCGTGTTTGGAATTGTTTTTGCCCTGAACAAAAAACTTATCATTTAGCTATATGTTTAAGCATAGTTTAAAACGAAGTAGCTTTTCATTTCTGTTTATGTATACTCGGAACTTCTGAACTACACAATGGATTTTAATACGGTTTTCACCATTATCTAAGTTATCAAATTAACGTATTATACACACAGGCCTGTATGTGTAATACACTTATTTTATAAACTGGTTATAGCAATGAAAATCTTGATGTTTGGACATGTTACCATTCTACCCATGCGAATCAGGGGCTGGTTACTAGTTCATTTTATAACTCCAATTTATAATAATCTGCCTATAGCCTTTTCCTTAATTAGAGCAGAATTCCTGTGAGAGTCTGTTTTAGAGCCAAGGGTAATCATTCACTATTATCAGCACTTAAGTACGAAACTACGACCTTATTCCATTATCAAAGAAACTTTATATTACACAATGAATACGCTCATTAAAATGTCAGCATTTATCAAAGTAAGTGCGTATTTAAATACAAACATAAAACACTACAGCATCAAGCATCTGAATCAAGCCGTTTCATATAACGACTAGAAATTATGACTGCAACCAACGCCACTACGTACTCATTAGATAGCTAAGTCTTAGGTATTAATTTATGGCGGCACCACCCGGCCCCCTAGAGCTTATAAAATAGTTTAGTTATAAAATCCAGACTGTATTTAATATGCTTTTTATTATGTCTAGAGAACGTTGGGTGGAGTGGAGAAGGAATGGAGACATTTAAGTGGAAAGTTAGTGAGATGAATTTCAATTTACTCTGTAATATTTTTGGATTTTTGTGTAGAAAGTCAAACAATCTGCCTAGCTTTTTCCCCGACTATGTTGAGGTCAGTAGCCAGTCTAACTGGATGCAACTGAATACCAGTATTTTGCATGGAGCGACTGCCTAACTGACCTCAACAAACTAGTAACTGGGTAATACGACCCCTTGGTAAGACTGGTTGTCAGACTTCTGGGATTCTGACGACCGACCCGTAACGACTGTCAAAGATCCACGAATAACAGTCGGGACCAACAGCTTAACGTGCTTTCCGAGGCACGGAGGGGTCTTGGTATGTAAAGATGGTCACCCATCCACGAAACTACCGCGGCAAGCGTAGCTTAACCTGGCCGATCGACCCGTGTGGCTGTTATTACATACCCACAAGCTCCTTTATAACTTCAATTAAACGTCTTAATTAGATCAGAACTCCTGTGAGAGTCTGTTTTAGAGCCAAGGCTATATAAATACTATCTCTATTGATTTATAATAGTATCTATAATACTAAAATTGAAATCTTTATAATCTATTTTATGGAAAAGTTTGTAATCAGTGCGTTCATTTTGAGAAATTAAACTTAAATGTGTTTTATTATACGCCTATTTCTTATTTTGATATGTCTTAGTACAAAAAATAAAGTTATCGTTAATGAAAGATGTTTATTTTGAAACTGGTATAAAGGATACTCGTTGCGTAACGCACCGGGGGCGCGGTCAGTGAAGCGGAACGCAGTAGTAGGTACCTATCAGCTGTGCGCACGCCCATTGATATTATTACGGATAGATTGTAACCATATTTTGCTGATTTCAAGAAGGACCAAAAAAAGTATTGAACAAATATTGGAAATGTGTTCTATTACTGATACTGAACCACCAAAAAAAAATTGCGCACTGGTTTAAAAGTTATGCTGTATACAGTAGAGTTCGGCAATTTATTTACTTCGAGTATTATGACAAAATTTTCTCCCCATTTCCCTGTACAAAAATAAACATAATACAAACTGCAAATTTCCCAAACACAACGCACATAAATTTGAGTTTCGTAGTTAATAAGAAGCAAACAAAAAGTGTACTGTTTTATTAATTTGTAAGGAGACAATAAGCCTACAAATCCCCTGTAACGGACGACTGTTGGGTCGACTTGGGCTCTTTGAACACCTGTACCTTGCCCCTATTATAAGTTATTAATACACCCCACTTTTACCTCGGCCGAACTGAGGGTACTTTTGGTAACTGATTTCAATGCAATTTTAGGAAGAAAATGGAAATTAGACTTTCCCTGTAGATTTGTTTGTTGCTATAATTTAAAAAAACCTTGGATTCCTTTTCACCCGACTTTGTTGGCAACCGTACATTTAATTTATAGGTTCTAGGAGTTTTTTAACATCTTTCCAGTGCTGTGAAATGTATAATTGTATAATTAAAAAAAATTGATGTATAATTCTATCAACATAATAACATTATCTATAATATAATGATTCATGCGAATATCGGAAATACCATTTTTTTGGGTTCCGTACCTCAAAAGAAAAAACGGAACCCTTATACGATCACTCGTGTGTCTGTCTATCTGTCTGTCTCTCCCTCTATCACAGCTAATTTGCTGCGAATGTAATGGACTGATTAAGTTAAAATTTGGTATACATATTAATTTGAGTAACCCAAATACGGATGTGAACCGTAAATAAATTAATTTAGAATATTAGGGTCAGTTTTGGGGGGCAAAAAAGAAAATTAAAAAAAAAGTTTTGCGAACTGTACCGTGTGACACATCAATAAAATGAAAGGGCTTACTGTGAGGGTCTCAAATATATTTTTTATATAATTTAAAGAATTTTTTTTTTAAAGTTATAAGTGAAAACAGACAAAAATTTACCATTCCCCCCTTATCTATGTAATGGACCGAATAAGTTGAAATTTTGTATACATATCAATTTGAGTGACCCAAATACGGACGTGAATCGTAAATAAATGAATTAAGAATATTGAGGTTAGTTTTGGGGGGAAAACAAGAAAATTACAAAAAAAGTTTTTCAAACTGTATCGTGTGACATATAAAATGAAGGGGCTTACTATGAGGGTCTCAAATTTTTTTTTTTTTTATAAATTTACTATAAATTGTTTAATAGTTATAAGTGAAAATAAGCAAAAATTGACTATTCCCCCCCTTATCTCCGAAACTACTGAACCTAAAATTTTGAAAAAAATACAGAAAATAGTTTTATACTTATTAAAATTACATGGTAAATCTCTCGATATTTTGCGTACAAACTTACATTTGCAGTTGGAATGTATGGGAGATTATGTTTACCAACTACAATGTTAAGTTTATAAATTCTTTCCAAGTACGGAACCCTTCATTGTGCGTAGTCCGACACGCACTTGGCCGGTTTTTTTGTACTTATTTAAAGAAATACAAAAATAAAACATTTGTATCAGGCAATAGCCATGGCTGGTTTCTCAAGAGTTATTGATTCGACAAAGCTATTATAAGCTAGCTATATTATTTATTCAATAAACGCGAAGTACAGCACTTTTTAAACAACAGAAATTACAATGTAGCTACAAAACTTTACCACAATTGAACGATTACCACTATCAAATCAATTAGCTTGGTACCATAGAAACAGAGATGCCGTGTGGTGCCGGACGTAAAGAATAGCACCACCCTAATTCTTCCCGTGGGTGTCGTAAAAAGCGACTAGGGGACTTACTAGAGAATGGGCAGCAGCGTTCTCTATATGCATTTTTAACATCATACTGCGATCGCTAACCCGCCTGCCAAGCGTGGCGATTATGGCAAACCAACCCCTCCCCTCCCCCCTTTGGCCAACAGTGGACGTCTTTCGGCTGCCATTATGATAGTAACAGAGCATCATTTCCCTGCTTTGCATGAATAACCGCAAAATCCAAAAACACACATTTTACAGGGTAGCTATAATAAATAGAATGTATAAATCGAAAGGGCATTAATCAATGTTTAATCAAATGAGAACTATTTTTCATTTGGCTGTGTTATAAACCAGTATTTTCGAAATTTTGGTTTGTGCGGGTATTGATGCAAAGCAGCGATTTATGGTTAGATTCGTTTAATATAAATTAATAGTAATTAAGAATCAAACGAACTTACCTTGTGAAGTTTGATATCTAATTATACGAGTGTCTTGACCGAAGATGATTACAGTTTACATGCAGCAGCACGCGAGCTGATGCTGTCCTAATCACACTTTTAAAGCTATTTAAATACATATAGAATTTATTTTTAACTAAATAAATATCAAAAAAGTAGTGTATTGACTACTTTATCCCACTGGAGTGCAACCCGCCACGCCGTCGCCGTCGCAATACTTGACTCATTTTTTAGAGTAGATTTTTCATTTATTTTTTCGATAGGTCTTGGGACTATCAGGGCGGGAAGGGAGTGTAATCATCTTCGGTCAAGACACTCGTATAATTAGATATCAAACTTCACAAGGTAAGTTCGTTTGATTCTTAATTATACTTCGTATCTTTCCCGAAGATGATTACAGTTTACATGCAGATGTTTAGAGCATCGAAAAAATTTAACATTGAAGTGATCGATATTACTATTTTTTAATCACATAACGTAACATAAACTAAACGTAAACTTCTGTTAGTATTTCTCAATTTCTATAATAATCATCTAACATACAACAACAATAATAATTAATCATCTAAAGAGTGCATCTATAAATTCAGTTTCGTTAGAGGTAGATACATTATTATTATAATATTTTAGGAATACATGGGAAGATTCAGTCCAGCCTGCGGCCTTTCGAATAGCTTCCAGATTGGCACCTGCTCTGCAAGCAGCAGACGTGGACGCGTGCCTTGTACTGTGCGCACCATACAATTTTAAATCTCTTTTCTTAAATTTGTTTTACCCAGTGAGACAGAGTTTGATAACCCACTTTTTTATGTGGTTTTTGATAGCTTATAAATAGAGAATCTTCTTGACAACGTAAGCAAGCAGTTTTATCAATATAATGTTTGAGGGTTAATGCTGGGCAAACCTTAGGGTTTTCTTTAATATATGTTAATATAATCAATGTTTGGTAAGCGCCTGGCCTTGAGGTTTTTATTAAATCTTCGATTTTGATTCTAGTTGTTTCTGAATCAAAAGTAATATTTTTTATTTTTATTACACTTAAAGTCTGCATTCTCTGTGCAGATGCTAGTGCTAAAAGAGTTACAGTTTTTAACAACAAATCTTTTAGTGTAATTAAATCATTCGGGTAATAATTTTTTAAGTAATTTAACACAACATTGGGGTTCCAGGTGGTGTGGTATTTTGGTGCAGGTGGTTTTATACGATAAACCCCTTTAAAGAACCTTTTTATACAATTGTTACAAGTCACTTCCTGACCCAACAGTATTGATAACGCTGAACGATAGCTATTACGTGTGCTGTAACTAGCACCTGAATTAAATTTATAAGTCAGGAATTCTATTAATTGATTGGTATTGGAATTACAGTAATCTAATCCTTTATCATTGCAATATAGCCACCATGATTTAAGTGAAATATTATATTGGTTCAGCGTGTTTAGGGAGAAAGAGGCCATCATTTTGTTTATTATATAGTATTTATGTATATTTCTTTGTAATTTTACTTACAAGTCATTTTATTTATTGTAAATTTTGTGTAGACATGTGACTTATAACATCGCCTTGGATGATTCTGTAAAGATGTTATAATTGTGATTTAAATAAATAAAAAAATAAAATAATTATATCGAGAGATGCGTTGGGTATTTCACGCCTTAGTAGCGACTGCCGGATAATGTCCCTGCCATCGGGGTGAGATCCGCGTGGAGAGGATGCTCCTCCCTTAAAGGGGAAAATAGTAAATTTTTGTCAGGTTTAAAATAAAGTATTTCGAAATAACTAATTTTAACCAGACTGGGTACCACGGTTGGGTTGGCAAATATGGCACCACTACAATACCTTCTGCTTTGTCACTTTTAATCTTATGTAGGACTTTTGAGATAAGACTAAAGGGGGGGAAAGCATAAAATTGTATATTTTTCCAGTTGAATGTAAATGCATCGATAATTTCGGAATTTGGATCTAGTTTCCATGAAGCATATCTGGAACATTTATGATTCTGACTACTTGCAAATAAATCGAATAGTGGGGTACCGAGTAAACATGCTATTTTATTAAATGCATAATCTGCTAGTTCCCATTCCGTGTCTATATTATATGCCTGACGAGATTCAAAATCTGCTATTAGATTATCTTTGGATTGGATATAAGATGCAAAGACATGTACCTATATTGCGTTTTTCACACCATTGCCATATATCGCGTGCAATGTTATTTATATGTGTGAATTGTATACCTCCCATTTTGTTTATGTAGGCAATTGCTGTAGTATTGTCTATTCTTAGTAAGATATTGCAACATTTAAGGTGTGATGCAAAGATTTTTAAACCATAAAAAGCTGCAAGTAATTCAAGTGTATTTATGTGTAATGATAATTGGGAATGATTCCAATGTCCATGAGCAGTTTGGTTATTGCAGACTACGCCCCAACCAGTGGTTGAAGCGTCACTGAATATTATAAGGGTATAATCATTTGTTTGAAAGGAACAAAGTGAGACGTCAATGTGTTCTTTCCACCAAATTAAATCATTTTTTATGTTATCTCGTAATATTATGTGTTTATTGTAATTGTTAGAATAATTTAGTGCTAGAAATTTCTCTCTTTCTAAAAGCTTTGTGTATAACCAGCCGTATTTTACGGCGGGACATGCTGATGTTAACATACCTATAATTCTAGCAAGTTCTCTAATTGTGCATTTGTTAGTATGTAGCAACTTGTTTGACATTAATTTTACGCGGTTTTTCTTTTCAATGGGTAATGTTAGGGACATGTTTCTTGAATCAAATATAAAACCCAAGAAAAGGCAATTGTTACTTGGAGAATTTCTACTTTTGATATCATTAATTAAAAAACCTAATTTTAATAGTAATTCTTTTGTCACTTCAACATTAATAAGACAGCTTTTATAGGAATTTCCGATGCA
Source organism: Dryobota labecula (assembly GCA_947523025.1). Classification (NCBI taxonomy): domain Eukaryota; kingdom Metazoa; phylum Arthropoda; class Insecta; order Lepidoptera; family Noctuidae; genus Dryobota; species Dryobota labecula. Next base: position 3,625,148 of record OX383287.1, read on the forward strand.
TAAAAAGTCATCTATATAGTTTACTGATAAATGACCGAATGAACGTAAATAATGTAATGCAGGTTTCAGTAATTTAGTGAACACGTAGGGTGCAGTACAGAGTCCAAACGGCAAAACGTTAAATTCAAATAATTGATTTTTAAACTTTTCTGAGTTCCAAATAAAACGAAGGTAGATCCTGTCGCTTTTGGCAATTGCGACTGAAAAATACGCGTCTTTTAAGTCTATGCTTGCCATATAACAGTTTTTATCGATTAATTTTATAGCTGTACGATAGTCTTCCATTTTAAAATGGTCAACATGAAACGATGTTTCCCATTAGGCTTAGGTACTGTAAATATAGGTGAAACGAATTGTTTTTCACAAGGGATACATTGAGAAATAAAACCTGAATCTAATAGCTCAGAAATGCAATTATCAATTATGTTAGTTTCTGTGAGCGTGTATGACCTTTTAGGTATGCTTGTTTGGTGTGGTTCACAAAGGAATGGTATTTGATATCCTTTAATCCAAGTTAAAATAGTTGTATCATTAGTAATATGATGCCATTCATTAAAGTAATGTTGTAATCTGCCAGCTATAGGTACATTATTGATGTTATCTACCTGTGACGAAATTTTTATCGGCGTCGGGCTGTATAGTTGGCCGTCCGTGCCCGTGAGGCCGTCTGCGCGCGGCGATAGTCCCGTGGCGGCGGTGGTGGCTGGCGCCGAGTCTGAATTTACTGTATTTTATTTATGTGCACTGTGCAGTATCAAGGCGGTAGATGAGAAAATAATGTGTAGGTATTTGTCTATTCACTTACCTTGTGGTTCTAGATTGAATGCGAAGGAGATAAAGCTGGTTCACTTTCCGATGACGATGAAGAGATTGTTCTTCGTTTTTTAACTAACTTTTTCACTTTTTTTAGTAGTTTTTCGATACTGTCACTATCGTCCTTACCAGATCGCTTTCTTTTTCCCATAGTGTAAAGCAATGAAGGTTATTTCCGGACGAGCAAATTTACGTGTGAGTCGGACAACACTAAATCACGTAATGAGTCAAGTATTGCGACGGCGACGGCGTGGCGGGTTGCACTCCAGTGGGATAAAGTAGTCAATACACTACTTTTTTGATATTTATTTAGTTAAAAATAAATTCTATATGTATTTAAATAGCTTTAAAAGTGTGATTAGGACAGCATCAGCTCGCGTGCTGCTGCATGTAAACTGTAATCATCTTCGGGAAAGATACGAAGTATAATAAGGTGTTAAAACAATGCTCGTCCACTAAGCACGTAGCGCTGTCATCATTTGTCAGCCGCAGCGCCTCTCAACTGAATTAATAACTGGGTATCAAACTCCACCACGATTTATGATCTAATATAACTGATGTTGCCTGTAATTGGATTCAATGTTCTGCTATTGTTGTGGCTAAAAGGTAAGTAGAGTTACGGAAGGATACTGTGTGAAACTTTAAGCATTTAGGTACTTCAAACTAGCTTTTGCCCGCGGCTTCGCCCGCATATACGTCGGAAAGTATCCCACGAGGACGTCCTACCGGGATTAAATGTAGACTATGTGTTAGTCCAGGTTATAAACTATCTGTGTGCTAAATTTCATCCAAATCAGTTTAGTCGTTTTTACGTGATTGAGTAACAAACATCCAAACATACAAACTTTCACATTTATAATAGTATACTCGTAGTAGGATAAATCATTAACAGGCACTTTTGAATTAACAATGAAATCGGTCAGTCAGAAAGATGGCTAGTGGCCCAATCCAAAGCGTAGTAAGTTCCTATGAAGAGGAATGGACAAGAAACTCCATGGACACTCTCTTAAATTATATTCTTTCAAAATATTTCGTTAGAGGGACTCTGGCAATATAAGCAAATCGATCTGGGAGGTTAAGCTTCGCTTACCGTGGTCAGTCCTTGAATGGGTGACCACGTGATGTACAATTATGCATTAATTTACGGCAGAGTTTAACATGAGCTTTAGTTTGCCCTGAGCGGAAGATATCTTTGAGGATTTTTCCACGTGAAGATTTTTGAGTTGATCAATGTCGGAATGTAAGCTCCGTCTTGTATATCTAAAGTACATAATACTCGTATAACCTTACATTGACATCAGGCTTTGTAGGCGTAGGTACCTACCAAAATAACTCATAGGTACCTGTAATATCTCCGATAAAACTTAAAAAAAAAAATTGTTTTAAAGAGTGTCCGTGGAATTTCTTGCCCGTTCTTCTCCATAGGAACCTACTACGCTTTGGAATGGGCAACTGGCTTCATCTTTCCGACTGACCGACTCCTTGACAATTTTATTCAAAAGTGCCTGTAATTGGTTTATTTGAAATTAATGCTTCGAGTTTGAGTTAGAACAACCAGTCTTCTGAAAAAATATAGTCTCCAGTCTTCTGAAAAAATATTTTTATTCTCAATTATTTTGCCCAATTTATTTTCTCCAAAGCTGCGTAGAAACTAGAATATAACTAATATTGATTGTACTAATATTGTTGATACTAACAATCTCGCTGAGTAGCCTGAACAGTTAGGTATTGCATATTCATAAGTACCCATATTGTTACTGCAAACATCGTTACTGCTCTGGCTAAAATATTTACATAGATACAACTTATATTATCTATCTATATATTTAATTAAGGTACATTGTTACTTATTATTCCACTTTAAAAGGTACAAATTTATTTGTATATTAATGAATAAGTAACAGGTAAGTAATTAAATAAAAATATAATATCCTAACACAAAACTATTTAAAAAAAACTAAAATATGGTGTCGAAAATTTCCTCGACATCACTATCGACTGGTAATGTACCCAAGAGATTAATTAATTAAAATTAATTATTTAATTTAATAAATCTATCTTTACCTACTAATATAATAAATTTGAAGTTGTTCCGTTTGATTAAGGTTTTTTGTTTGAACACGCTGATCTCTGGAACTAATACTTTGAAAAATTATTTTTGCATTTGATAGCATAATTCTTGAGGAAAGTTATAGGTTATTTTACATCACGCTATGACTCTTAGGAGCCGAGTCAGAAAAAAATTCTAAGCGAAAATGAAGTAATAAAGCGGGCGATGCGATGTTATATTTTATTTCAAAACAAAGAAATTTCACGCGGACGAAGTGGCGGACAGAAGCTAGTTTTCTACATAAAAGAATAAATCAAAAAGTGTTCTTTAGTTGAATTTTTAGAGACAACTAAACTAAAATTTAGCTTATAATACTAACGGGCCCACCTACTGAGCTAAAGTAATCTAGCTAACTAAACGAATCTATACAATACAAATAAATACAATTTAAGTATCCGTTTGTAATTTTAAAATAACAACTTTTTAGAAAATACTGCAGCATTCATTTTGAAATAAATTTATGGTAAAATTGAGGATTAATGTTAAGTACTATGTTTGACGAAAACACGATTCCATAAAAATTTCTCGATAGAAATAAAATCCAAAGTTACCTCCAAACCGAACAATAAACCGCTGGTATTAAAAAAATACTTCAAATTAGATAATGAAACTGCATATTAATTGCACTAACTATAAAGCAGGTCTTATGTTTTTTTTGTTTTCCATTATTTTCACCGAAAAGAAATTACCTAAAGTATCGGCGCCTTGGAGCCTTTTCCCTGCCTCGCTTGCTCGCGTGACTGGGAGCAATAGTGTGCGAGCGAGATAAAGAGTGAAGTGGCGCTGAGGTAGTATAGACTCTTAAGTAAATGCATATGAAAGTACGGTACGGTACCTATAACAAAAAATAAAATAGTCTCTCTTTGTTCCGGCTAATATCCGACACGGCTGGACCGATTTTAATGGGTCTTTCACTGGCAGATAGCTGATGCTATAACTAGACTACTGGAGTAACTTAGGTTACTTTTATTTAAGGAAAAGCCACGCAAGCGAAGCCGCGGGCAGCAGCTAGTGTATTATAATTTTTGAACCAATGACACATCATCGAAAAGAAGAGTACTAAGTTCAGTTTGATTACGTCTGTCTGACAATCAAAGTTTTTTTTTTTTTTTTGCAAGAGTTTCGGTCGATCTTTCTCCAAAACATCGTCTTTTTAGATTCATTTAGGCTCACGTAAGAAGGTTATAATTATATTCTTAAAAATAAACTTAATTTACTAAATAATACGACTACATTATACTTCTATACTTAATTTACTTTTGTACATACATACATACATACAAAAATAAACTCACGCCTTTTTTCCATGAGGGTAGGCAGAATCTATAGAGAAAAGAAAAACTATATTATATATATTTACTTTTATTATTAACTATTTTGCACATAATAAAATGGAACTTTGCCAGTACCTACAATACAGTTTACTAAAACGATGGCAATCTCACAGTAATAAATTAGCATCCCGAAACGATTTTCAAAAGGAATAATGATTTCCAAAACAAAAGTCTTCTTACAAAATAGAAAAAGAAAAGGTCACAATCCATACTAATATTCCATACTATAATATTATAAATGTGAAAGTAACTCTGTCTGTCTGTCTGTTAGGTTTTCACGCCTAGACCGCTGAACCGATCGTCATGAAATTTGACAGAGATATAGCCTGGGATATGAAGACGGACATAAGCTACTTTTTTTACGCGATAACCGACATCCACGCGGGCGGAGCCGCATGCAAAAGCTGGTACAAAATAATTGTCTTAAAACTTAAGCTATTTAATTATCTAGAAAACAATGCTGATATAGTAGAAACAAAAGCTTTTGATTCTATATCTACTTACTTATTTATCATCATTTCAGCCGAAAGACGTCCACTGCTGGACATAAGCCTCCCCTAATTGGGGGGGTTTGCCATAATCGCCATGCTTGGCAGGCGGGTTGGCGATCGCAGTATGGTGTTAAAAATGCATAGAGAACGCTGCTGCCCATTCTCTAGTAAGTCCTAAGCCTAAGCCTAAGCCTTTTAGGACACCCATGGGAGGAAATGAAGTGGTGCTATTCTTTACGTCCGGCAACACTCGGTATTACTTACTTACTCAATTGTATTACATTGTATTATAGTTGAAAATTATATGCAATACCTAAGTAAAAAAAAATGCTTTACCACTTTTGACAACCAGTATCAATCTGCCTAGCCTATTCCCCACTATTTTGGGTTCGGCTCCCAGTCTAACCAGATGCACATTAATACCAGTGTTTGACATGGGGTGACTACCTATCTGATCTCCATAACCCGCAGTTACTAGGTAACACGATACCCCTTGGTAAGACTGGTTGTCAGACTTTCCGGCTTCTGACGACCCGTTACGACTGTCAAAGATCCACGAATGACAGCAGGGACCAATAACGACTTAACATGCTTTCCGAATCACGCTCGCAATTAGATTGTGGAGGTCAGATGAACTCTGACCACTCTGTAAGACTAGTTATGAAACTTTTGGACTTTTGTCTACCCGTAAAGACTGTCAAACATCTACGAATTACAGCCGGGACCAACGGGTTAACGTCATTTCCGAGGCACGGAGGTTTCTCAGCCGATCGTGGCGTGATCTTCGATCGACCCGTGCGGCTTTTATTATTTAGCCACTAAACCATTCCTGCTTAATTAAAACTTCACTAAGATTCATTATCATCAATTCATTTTAGCCGAAAGACGTCCACTGTTGGACATAGGCCTCCCCCAAGCACCGCCACTTCGACCGGTTCTGTGCTTCCCGCATCCAGCGGATTCGCGCGGCCTTCACAAGGTCATTGGTCCACCTTGTGGGAGGCCTTCCAACGCTACGACTTCCGGTACGCGATCGCCACTTCAGAACCTTTCGGCCCCATCGGCTATCTGTTCTGCGAGCAATGTGCCCTGCCCACTGCCACTTAAGTTTCGCAATTCTTCGGGCTATGTCGGTTACCTTGGTTCTTCTGCGGATCTCTTCATTTCTGATTCAATCACGTAGGTAAACCCCAAGCATAGCCCTCTCCATTGCCTTTTAGTTGACTTTTAGCCTTCTAATAAAGCCCATTGTGAGCGACCACGTTTCAGTGGTATAGGTCATCACTTGCAACACGCACTGGTCAAAGACTTTCGTCTTGAGACACTGTGGTATGTGAGGCGAGAAGATATTGCGTAGAAATCACTAAGATTGATATTAAGTATCTGTCACATAGATTGTTTTCTCAACTCAACGACTCTTGTGTCAATTTTGTTTTTAATATTTGAGCATATTTTATCACTGTTCAATTCAAAATTTAATTGTTTTGGTTTAGGTATATGAAGAATGTAGAAAGATGTTTAAGGCAGTCTATCTGAGTAAAAACACAGATTGACGAAAAAATCGCGATATGCTATAAATCTGAAAAATACATTATGTAATTTCAGAGGTATCTAAGATTATTATTTTTTAAACTTTATCAGTTTTAAATATCCGATAAAGAAATGTTATGATTTACTTATCAGACTATTAAATAAACAAAGGAATAATTCAATAACCTACGCACCAAGCTATTAGTTCAAGTAGCATAATACGAGTAATCATCTTTATTAAAAGTTTCAAACTCAAACTCAAACCGTTAATTTCAATTAAACCATTTACAGACACTTTTAAATTGTCAAGGAGTCGATCAGTTTAGTCAGACACTCTTTTAAATCAAGATTCTTCAAAATCACGAACATGACGCGTGATCAGAACTAATTCAGCTCAACCATTTTGAAGGGAACCGAATGATTCAACACATGCGCCACCACGAGCGAGACATTTGAGTGAGCATGACATACGAATGCCTTGATCACCCGGTCGATGGGCGAGACAGCAAAATGCTACTAGGCTGAGAGAGTACAACCACAACAACTCAACTCAACTCCTTTACACGTATTTTTAACTTACTTAAAAATCGCGGGAAACGGTAGCATGCTACGAGCGGCGGCGTGAGTGTACCGAATGATGAGTACGCACCGAGTGCATGTTTATACCTGCCGAGTGGATAAGCGAGTCAGTGCGGAAGCGTGGGTGTGGATTGCCAGTTCGTCACTTGGTCTAGTAAATAGACCGGGCACTCGGTGATGTGTTTACACGTATCGAACACTCGGCTGAGAGTACTATCTCGCCCATCTAGTCGGTACCTACGTGTGATCAAGGCATTACTTATTTTGTCATAACCACTCATAATTAGATCTTTTGCCGCGTGGCCGAAATCGGAACTTGTTTTTATAAACAACTAGCTGACCCGACAGACTTCATTCTGTCAAAAACTATTTGACCGTAGCAGTTTGTCTACGCGCAAAGGAAATATAGTATAAACTTCACTACTCTACCCTACCCTACCTATCTACCTACCCTACCCTACCCTACCTACCTACCTACCTACCTACCTACCCTACACTACCCTACACTACCCTACCCTACCCTACCTACCTACCTACCTACCCTACCCTACCTACCCCACCTACCTACCCTACCCTACCCTACCTACCTACCTACCCTACCCTACCTACCCTACCTACCGTCCAACCTTCTCCTGATAATAACAAACACAAAAAAAAAAATAGCGAAATCGGTCCAGCCGTTCACTAATAGTTTTTTTTTTGTCCATATTTTCTCACCGTTTTAACCTTCCCTGGACTACGACAAACATTTCAAAACCAAAATCAGCTAAATCGGCCCAGCCGTTCTCGAGTTTTAGCGAGACTAACGAACAGCAATTGATTTTTATATATATAGATTTTTGTGACAATTTCACAAAAATGTTTACCAACAACGTCGTCAATGTCATTATCAGGCGCCAAGTGATCCTGTAGCACTATATTCTTAATTCTCGTGATTTTAAATATTAGGGTAGGGCGGGGCTAATAGTCCCAATTTTCACTCTAAGACCCATAAGTCTCAAAATCAAGTACTTACTGTCTATAAAAATGTTGTATGAAACCTTACACAATTCAGCTTGACACTCAAATAGTCAGAAGTGTGAATATTCATTTGATTTCCGAAAAAAATAGTAACAAATGCAAAATGGAATTCTGTACTTTTTACCCCACTCACGGGGTAAAAAGTCCACGGCTTGGGGTAAGAAGTCCATACATTCTAATGGCTAGCTAATTAGGTATTTATGGTCAATTATTAGGGTAAATCAAAATGCATTATTTTAAAATCAATATTTAATAATATTTCTGTTTATTAAAATATCAATATAATCAACAAAATCTTAACATTTTAGTACAATCAACATAAAATTCCAACTTAAAAACAATGAAACAAAACGAAACGCAAATTTGAATTAAAACACACACGTCGTTCATGTGCCCAACCTTTGCAAATTGAACATTGAATCCACTGCTCTCCTGACTTGCTTTCTGAATAAGATTCGCAGCATATAATGCAAAAATACTCTTCATCATCAGAGGAAGGTGTAACGGGCTATTTTCTTCTAAAATTTTCTTCTTTACTGTCATTTTCTTCTTATTTTCTTTAGTTTTTCTCATTTTACTCTTGTTTTGTTTTTCTCTAACTCGTTTTTTTCAGGAGTGTCAGTTAAATAAAGTTGTAAAGTAAAGGCTTTGCGAAGTTTTCTGGCGTTTGAGGCTTTGGGCACAGATAGAACGGCTATAGGGGAAAATGCTGCTTTAGATGTTGTGGGTTGAGGAGATATTGCTCTCGGTTGTTGTATGCTTGATTGTGCTGGCTGAGTTTGCCCTCTATTTATTAAACATATAACTGCAATAAAACATAATGTGGTAAGAAGTCCTCTCGCGGGGCAAGAAGTCCCATCGGTGTACTTCTTGCCCCATACCTACGTCCTGTGATTGGCAAGGTTATAAAATAAAAACGGTTAACAACAAGAACATTTTATTATCATGCATTATTTACGGATATAATAACACTGCAATATGAACTTACCTTAATCTTTTCTTTAAAATCAGTATAGATCTATGAAAGAAACAAGAACAAACATTTTTTTTACTTTTGGGCGCGAAAAAATTCCGATAGCCGTGTAACTCGCATATGCGCTCCGCGACGGCTGGTGGCTGGCGGCTTCGTCGTTGCCCCTCACCCCGCTCCAGATCACGTAGAACGTCTGTTTCTAGCGCGGTTAGATACTGTGATACGTATGTTGGGACTTCTTACCCGCCGGACTTTTAGCCCCGCTCTACCCTACTTATGCACTATGTTATACTATGCACAATCTCATTTTAAGATTTTAGACTCAATAAAACCAGCAAATTCGTCCCTAAGATATTTTCCTGCTTCCCTACCCGGGAGACTTCAGGCCGGCCTTGTGAATAATGAAAACTAATTATTCGCCAAGACATTATGAATATGAATCACCCTCGCCCGGATTTCTACTTATTTTTCTCTGACGACCAACTGTTCTCCGGCAAAATGATCTCGAACAATATCGTTCTCGGGTATAATGAAAATAGATATTTTGGGACGTCCTTATAATTATTTTCTTAATATAGAAGAGACAGTAATTATTATGTCAAGCTTGTAACACGAAAATAGTTCATAATGAATTTTTAATCAATTTAGAAATGCTTCCATTGAAGACTCCATCTCAAAAGTTATTAAGGATTGAAATATTTTAAGGTGCCAACACCTAAGCACGTTTCATATGAATACATTTTCACCATAAATGAAATAAAAATAACATCCATTGATTAAAATAAAATGAGGTACGATTAGATACTTGACAACCAATACGTTTGTTGTTATTTAACTTTATCTTAAATCTTTTAGTTGTGTGGTGTATGCGAAATGACTGATTAATCCACTGATTTCGATTTATATCTTGTATAAGTCTTTTTCCAAAAATAATGGGTATATCCAATTGTCGTAAAAAAGTTTTATACTTACACGATAATTATTTTCTTGATCCATTTAAGCAAGATTTCATCCTATGGTATTTCAAAGAATATAGTCATAGTCGTCACCAGCCTTCGAATGAGCCACACATTGCAATTTTTTACATTAGGTTAGCCATGATCAATTAATTTGCGGTTGTCACTTGCCACCTGACGTGTGAGACAGTTTGAATAGCTTTCCGAATACAAAAAAGTGTATTAGGACAATGTAGCGTCTGATTTTCGCACAGCTGTACATCAAAGAAATAAGTATGCTAGTAAATCAATATCCGCTCTATTTTCGCATGCAATCTGAAGTGAGCCACAAAAAGGCGTCTGCTAGAAATAAATATGAATTAAATGTACCTCAATGTAAATTGCAAATATTTAGGAGGAATGTAAATGTTAATGCTATTCAGGTGTATAAAAAGCTCGCTAACTCATTTAAGGAACTTCCCGTCCCCATGTTCAAGAACAAGCTGACAAGTTGGTTATAGGAAAATTGCTTTTATGACATTGCCGAATATAAGGAACATTGTAAAAATCCAAGATGGCTTTAACATTGATTTTAAAGTAACGATTACCTAATTATAATAATATTAATTTTTATTGGACTTATTGTAAACGAAAAACTTAAAATTAATAGTACCTACTTAGTTAAGAATGACATATGAATATGTACAATTATGTTATGGTAGAATGAAAAGAACATAGAAAAATATAAACCCCATACTATGTAAAACTACATTCTTACAAATGAATTCTGATTCTGAAAAGGTGGGCCCGAAAGAATTGCATTTACAGCGTATGCAAAAATCATAAGTACCTACGGTCAACCAGTTCCGGTTGCTGTTACCAGTGGCTTTGCTGTTAACAGTGGTAACAGCTCTTTATTCTCCAATCTGTCCTGAGGATACATGCCCGCTTACCTCCATCTGATCCAAGAAAGCGTACATATATTCCCCCAGGTATACGGTACAAAACCTCATTTGCAAGACGTCAATACTATGTCGTAAACTCATAAGTCACCATGTCTTTTAAAAAATACAGAAAGAACTAGACATATGTAAAAGACCTAAATAAGTTTAATGTCAAATCAAAAACTTCTGACTAGCTCATACAGCAGGACTGCAGGACTATATTAAAACAGAGTTTTTACTATCATACATCGCTTGACATAATAAATCACTTCAAAAATTCATAAAAAAACACATACACTCATACACACATATATCGACACACCCATGTTTGTACAGACACCCTTATGAGGACCTTGTTAGTTCTTGAACGAACCGAGGACCCTCCAAAAAACTGGTTTATATACCTCGTTGGCCTTTTTACATAAGATAGAAAGAGACAGGTGAGTAAATCTATAGTGATGAGGTTATTGGGATAATGCTATCTCAACATTTTTTCGTATGAATTGCGGCTAACATACCGAGGACGTGAAAAACACATCTAAATGTGACTAGCGATGCACATACGAGGACTTTGTGTAGGCCAACCGAGGACCCCTTATATAAGCCCTGCGACGCCCTTCCGAGGACGTATTTTTACACAATATTTCTTATATCTTGAACAAAGTGCGGACGCTGTGTTAGACTTTATACTACCAAACCGAGGACAGTTTTTCGCGTAGAACTTGTACAAAGCGAGGACATGGAAAATCTACTGAATTCATTTTACGTGTAAGATAACTGATTAATGCAAGCAGAATGTTCCAATGAATTCTTACACACATTTTCTAAAATGAAGTACCAAGCGAGGATCTATCTCTCTGTTGCTTTTAACGAATATATCCATACTAATACTAATATTATAAAAGTGAAAGTAACTCTGTCTTTCTGTCTGTCTGTTACGTTTTCACGCCTAAACCGCTGAACTCATCATCATGAAATTTGGCAGAGATATAGCATGGGTTATGGAGAAGGACATAGGCTACTTTTTTACGCGATAACCAACATCCACGCGGACGGAGCCGCGGGCAAAAGCTAGTGTAGGTATATAGCCGTATTACTCACAAAATAATAAAAGTGAAGCGTTGAGCACACGTTATTATTTCCATGATATTGTAATACCTAGCAACGTCCGGACCGCGAATAAGAAAGGTGTAATCACTGTGAAGAAGAAGTAAGTTTGTGCTGATGCTGCAGCCAGGGTCGTTTCTTATTGAGGGAACTCCTCAACAGTTAATAGCATCGTCTTCAAATTTGGCATATGCGTTAGGTTTATATAGCAAAATTAAGACAATATCAGCTTGTGCTGATGCTGCACCCAGGGTCGTTTCTTTATGAGAGAACTTCTCAACAGTTAATAGCATCGTCTTCAAATTTAACATATGCGTTAGGTTTATATATTAAAATTAAGATAATTATCAGTTCGTGCTGATGCTGCAGCCAGGGTCGTCTCTTCATGAGGGAACTCCTCAACAGTTGATAGCATCATCTTCAAATTATGCATACGCGTTAGGTTTATATAGTAAAATTAAGATAATAACCAGTTTGTGCTGATGCTGCAGCCAGGGTTGTTTTTCATGAGGGAACTCCTCAACAGTCAATAGCTTCGTCTTAAAATTTAGCATACGCGTTAGTTTTATATAATAAAATTAAGATAATAACCAGTTTCTACTGATGCTGCAGCCAGGGTCGTTTCTTCATGAGGGAACTCCTCAACAGTTAATAGCATTGTCTTCAAATTTAGGATACGCGTTAGGTTTATATAGTAAAATTAAGTTAGTAGCCAGTTTGTGCTGATGCTGCAGCCAGGGTCGTTTCTTCACGAGGGAACTCCTCAACAGTTGATAGCATCATCTTCCAATTTTACATACGCGTTAGGTTTATATGGCAAAATTAAGGTAATACCAGTTTGTGCTGATGCTGCACCCAGGGTCGTTTCTTCATGAGGGAACTCCTCAACAGTTAATAGCATCGTCTTCAAGTTTGGCATACGCGTTAGGTTTATATAGCAAAATTAAGACAATACCAGTTTGTGCTGATGCTGCACCCAAGGTCGTTTCTTCATGAGGAAACTCCTCAACAGTACATAGCATCGTCTTCAAATTTAGCATATGCGTTAGGTTTATATAGTAAAATTAAGATAATAACCAGTTGGTGCTGATGCTGCAGCTAGAGTTGTGTTTCGTGAGGAAACTCCTCAACAGTTAATAGCTTCGTCTTAAAATTTAGCGTACGCGTTAGTTTTATATAGTAAAATTAAAATAATAACCAGTTTCTACTGATGCTGCATCCAGGGTCGTTTCTTCATGAGGGAACTCCTCAACAGTTAATAGCATTGTCTTCAAATTTAACATACGCGTTAGTTTTATATAGTAAAATTTAGATAATAACCAGTTTGTGCTGATGCTGCAGCCAGGGTCGTTTCTTCATAAGGGACCTCCTCAACAGTTAAGAGCATCGTCTTCAAATTTGGCATATGCGTTAGGTTTATATAGCAAAATTAAGACAATACCAGCTTGTGCTGATGCTGCACCCAGGGTCGTTTTCTTTATGAGGGAACTTCTCAACAGTTAATAGCATCGTCTTCAAATTTAACATATGCGTTAGGTTTATACATTAAAATTAAGATAATTATCAGTTCGTGCTGATGCTGCAGCCAGGGTCGTCTCTTCATGAGGGAACTCCTCAACAGTTGATAGCATCATCTTCAAATTATGCATACGCGTTAGGTTTATATAGTAAAATTAAGATAATAACCAGTTTGTGCTGATGCTGCAGCCAGGGTTGTTTTTCATGAGGGAACTCCTCAACAGTTAATAGCTTCGTCTTAAAATTTAGCATACGCGTTAGTATTATATAGTAAAATTAAGTTAGTAGCCAGTTTGTGCTGATGCTGCAGCCAGGGTCGTTTCTTCACGAGGGAACTCCTCAACAGTTGTTAGCATCATCTTCCAATTTTACATACGCGTTAGGTTTATATTGCAAAATTAAGGTAATACCAGTTTGTGCTGATGCTGCACCCAGGGTCGTTTCTTCATGAGGGAACTCCTCAACAGTTAATAGCATCGTCTTCCAATTTTACATACGCGTTAGGTTTATATAGCAAAATTAAGACAATACCAGTTTGTGCTGATGCTGCACCCAAGGTCGTTTCTTCATGAGGAAACTCCTCAACAGTACATAGCATCGTCTTCAAATTTAGCATATGCGTTAGGTTTATATAGCAAAATTAAGACAATACCAGCTTGTGCTGATGCTGCACCCAGGGTCGTTTCTTTATGAGGGAACTTCTCAACAGTTAATAGCATCGTCTTCAAATTTAACATATGCGTTAGGTTTATATATTAAAATTAAGATAATTATCAGTTCGTGCTGATGCTGCAGCCAGGGTCGTCTCTTCATGAGGGAACTCCTCAACAGTTGATAGCATCATCTTCAAATTATGCATACGCATTAGGTTTATATAGTGAAATTAAGATAATAACCAGTTTGTGCTGATGCTGCAGCCAGGGTTGTTTTTCATGAGGGAACTCCTCAACAGTTAATAGCTTCGTCTTAAAATTTAGCATACGCGTTAGTTTTATATAATAAAATTAAGATAATAACCAGTTTCTACTGATGCTGCAGCCAGGGTCGTTTCTTCATGAGGGAACTCCTCAACAGTTAATAGCATTGTCTTCAAATTTAGGATACGCGTTAGTATTATATAGTAAAATTAAGTTAATAGCCAGTTTGTGCTGATGCTGCAGCCAGGGTCGTTTCTTCACGAGGGAACTCCTCAACAGTTGATAGCATCATCTTCCAATTTTACATACGCGTTAGGTTTATATGGCAAAATTAAGGTAATACCAGTTTGTGCTGATGCTGCACCCAGGGTCGTTTCTTCATGAGGGAACTCCTCAACAGTTAATAGCATCGTCTTCAAGTTTGGCATACGCGTTAGGTTTATATAGCAAAATTAAGACAATACCAGTTTGTGCTGATGCTGCACCCAAGGTCGTTTCTTCATGAGGAAACTCCTCAACAGTACATAGCATCGTCTTCAAATTTAGCATATGCTTTAGGTTTATATAGTAAAATTAAGATAATAACCAGTTTGTGCTGATGCTGCAGCTAGAGTTGTGTTTCGTGAGGAAACTCCTCAACAGTTAATAGCTTCGTCTTAAAATTTAGCGTACGCGTTAGTTTTATATAGTAAAATTAAGATAGTAACCAGTTTCTACTGATGCTGCATCCAGGGTCGTTTCTTCATGAGGGAACTCCTCAACAATTAATAGCATTGTCTTCAAATTTAACATACGCGTTAGTTTTATATAGTAAATTTTAGATAATAACCAGTTTGTGCTGATGCTGCAGCCAGGGTCGTCTCTTCATGAGGGAACTCCTCAACAGTTGATAGCATCATCTTCAAATTATGCATACGCGTTAGTTTTATATAGTAAATTTTAGATAATAACCAGTTTGTGCTGATGCTGCAGCCAGGGTCGTCTCTTCATGAGGGAACTCCTCAACAGTTGATAGCATCATCTTCAAATTATGCATACGCGTTAGTTTATAGCATCATCTTCAAATTATGCATACGCGTTAGGTTTATATATGTAGTAAAATTAAGATAATAACCAGTTTGTGCTGATGCTGCAGCCAGGGTTGTTTTTCATGAGGGAACTCCTCAACAGTTAATAGCTTCGTCTTAAAATTTAGCATACGCGTTAGTTTTATATAATAAAATTAAGATAATAACCAGTTTCTACTGATGCTGCAGCCAGGGTCGTTTCTTCATGAAGGAACTCCTCAACAGTTAATAGCATTGTCTTCAAATTTAGGATACGCGTTAGTATTATATAGTAAAATTAAGTTAGTAACCAGTTTGTGCTGATGCTGCAGCCAGGGTCGTTTCTTCACGAGGGAACTCCTCAACAGTTGATAGCATCATCTTCCAATTTTACATACGCGTTAGGTTTATATGGCAAAATTAAGGTAATACCAGTTTGTGCTGATGCTGCACCCAGGGTCGTTTCTTCATGAGGGAACTCCTCAACAGTTAATAGCATCGTCTTCAAGTTTGGCATACGCGTTAGGTTTATATAGCAAAATTAAGACAATACCAGTTTGTGCTGATGCTGCACCCAAGGTCGTTTCTTCATGAGGAAACTCCTCAACAGTACATAGCATCGTCTTCAAATTTAGCATATGCGTTAGGTTTATATAGTAAAATTAAGATAATTATCAGTTCGTGCTGATGCTGCAGCCAGGGTCGTCTCTTCATGAGGGAACTCCTCAACAGTTGATAGCATCATCTTCAAATTATGCATACGCGTTAGGTTTATATAGTAAAATTAAGATAATAACCAGTTTGTGCTGATGCTGCAGCCAGGGTTGTTTTTCATGATGGAACTCCTCAACAGTTAATAGCTTCGTCTTAAAATTTAGCATACGCGTTAGTTTTATATAATAAAATTAAGATAATAACCAGTTTCTACTGATGCTGCAGCCAGGGTCGTTTCTTCATGAGGGAACTCCTCAACAGTTAATAGCATTGTCTTCAAATTTAGGATACGCGTTAGTATTATATAGTAAAATTAAGTTAGTAGCCAGTTTGTGCTGATGCTGCAGCCAGGGTTGTTTCTTCACGAGGGAACTCCTCAACAGTTGATAGCATCATCTTTCAATTTTACATACGCGTTAGGTTTATATGGCAAAATTAAGTTAATACCAGTTTGTGCTGATGCTGCACCCAGGGTCGTTTCTTCATGAGGGAACTCCTCAACAGTTAATAGCATCGTCTTCAAATTTAACATATGCGTTAGGTTTATATATTAAAATTAAGATAATTATCAGTTCGTGCTGATGCTGCAGCCAGGGTCGTTTCTTCATGAGGGAACTCCTCAACAGTTAATAGCATTGTCTTCAAATTTAGGATACGCGTTAGTATTATATAGTAAAATTAAGTTAGTAGCCAGTTTGTGCTGATGCTGCAGCCAGGGTCGTTTCTTCACGAGGGAACTCCTCAACAGTTGATAGCATCATCTTTCAATTTTACATACGCGTTAGGTTTATATGGCAAAATTAAGGTAATACCAGTTTGTGCTGATGCTGCACCCAGGGTCGTTTCTTCATGAGGGAACTCCTCAACAGTACATAGCATCGTCTTCAAATTTAGCATATGCGTTAGGTTTATATAGTAAAATTAAGATAATAACCAGTTTGTGCTGATGCTGCAGCTAGAGTTGTGTTTCGTGAGGAAACTCCTCAACGGTTAATAGCTTCGTCTTAAAATTTAGCGTACGAGTTAGTTTTATATAGTAAAATTAAGATAATAACCAGTTTCTACTGATGCTGCAGCCAGGGTCGTTTCTTCATAAGGGAACTCCTCAACAGTTAATAGCATCGTCTTCAAATTTGGCATATGCGTTAGGTTTATATAGCAAAATTAAGACAATACCAGCTTGTGCTGATGCTGCACCCAGGGTCGTTTCTTTATGAGGAAACTTCTCAACAGTTAATAGCATCGTCTTCAAATTTAACATATGCGTTAGGTTTATATAGTAAAATTAAGATAATAACCAGTTTGTGCTGATGCTGCAGCCAGGGTCGTTTCTTCGTGAGGGAACTCCTCAACAGTTGATAGCATCGTCTTCAAATTTGGCATACGTATAAGGTTTATATAGCAAAATTAGATAATACCAGTTTGTGCTGATGCTGCAGCCAGGGTCGTATCTTCGTGAGGGAACTACTCAACAGTTGATAGCATCGTCTTCAAATTTGGCATACGCGTTAGGTTTATACAGGGTGTTTGGCAGAACGTTGAACATACGAAAATGGTGGATAGGTGGGGTCATCTGCTACTTACTCAGCCCTAATTTATTTGGCCCTGGCCCCCTGAATATAAAAAAAAAATTTGTTTGCTTTCTTTTAGTTTCACCACTTTCTTAACTTTAAAGTGTATTTTTTTATTAAAAATGGGTAAAACAGGCAATATTTTAGTTTATTTTTTTATCTTTAATATTGGCAGATTCTTATAAAATTATTGCTTTATTCAGATGTTAGCTAGAAAAAAAGTTATGACTCCTCAAACTTACAGAAAGATGTAATAAATAAAAATATTGCCTGTTTTACCCATTTTTAATACTAATTACACTTTAAAGTTAAGAAAGTGGTGAAACTAGAAGAAAGCAAAAAATTTTTTTTTTAATATCCGGGGGGGCCAGGGCCAAATAAATTAGGCCTGAGTAAGTAGCAGATCACCCCACCTATCCACCATTTTCGTATGTTCAACGTTCTGCCAAACACCCTGTATATTAAAATTAAGATAATAACCAGTTTGTGCTGATGATGCAGCCAGGATCGTTTTTCATGAGGGAACTCCTCAATAATTGATAGCATCGTCTTCAAATTTAGCATACGCGTTAGGTTTATATAGTAAAATTAAGATAATAACCAGTTTGTGCTGATGCTGTTTACTGATTGACAGTTGTACAATGTTTCCGTTTTTGTGATAAAGATCGTTTACCTTGACTCAAAATTAAATAACTTAAAAAAAGTAAAACCAGAATTGAGGTTTAAAATAAAAAAAATTTGGTCAGGATGAATTAGGTAACTACTTATAAAGTTTTAACATTTAGAAATTCACAAATGGAGTATTATCATTTATAAATTAACACATAGCATGTTTGTATACTGCCTTCTAACCGTGTCGTGTTATATTGACAGATGATTTATTAAAAAGATGCATATTTGATTTTACAAAGACAGCTTTAGAGGTATGAGGAACAGGGTGTAAAGTTCACTCATACTCTATAGTAAAGGGAGGATCCTCCGACCAGACGGGTATTGTGTTTGGTGGGCAACTGACCAACGGTTGATGTCGGGATGTTGTATATATGCTAGTCGCGCGGTAAACTGATAGCACGATACAGGATTTGTGACGTCAAGTCTTTGATGCGTAATTCGCATGTGGCTTTGTTGATACCGCCACATTACTCCCCTCCGGAGACCGGAGGACGATAGTGGACTGAGTCAGTGCATCCTATGATGCTTGCTAGGGCCAGTTGTGATTCCAGTGAGTCGGAACCGGGTGCCGCATAGTTCACGGTGAGTCGGAACTGTCTGCGGTGATTCCCCAGTGAGTCGGGGTGGCGCTGCGTTTGTCGATCCAGTGAGTCGGACGCCGTACAGCGCCAGGTTGAGGCTGACTGCTGGCGTCGACCAGGCGATCGTTGAAGGGCTCTGCTTGTGGACCGGCCGAAAGTGCAGTGTGCTGTGCGAAGGTTGCTGATGAGGCTGAGGGTGAAGACCAGGTATGCGCGTTCGCTGCATGCTGGTGGTCAGGATACCCGTTCTAGCCGTGGGTGATGGCTGGCTGTGTGACTCGTCGCTCGAAAGCTTGAGGAAGTGATGGATGACGTCACGCTGAAGTAGTTGCACGAAGGCTGCGCTAATGTCCATGTTCGGGATCACCAATTTAGAGGTATGACGAACAGGGTGTAAAGTTCAGTCATCCTCTATTGAAAAGGGAGGATCCTCCGACCAGACGGGTATTGTGTCTGGTGGGAAACTGCCCAACGGTTGATGTCAGGATGTTGTATATATGCTAGTCGCGCGGTAAACTGATACCGCGATGCAGGATTTATGACGTCATGTCTTTGATGCGTAGTTCGCATGTGGCGTTGTTGCCACACACAAAAAAACACAATTCGAAAATGTAAAGTGATGGGAATGTTAGCAAATTTAGAGACAGTTATGCAAATATATGTTACTTTCATGTTACATATTGCCCTTATGCATCGTTTTTGAGTCTTGAATACCTGTTCTCTCAGACTAAAATTTTAATGACGCCACCAAACCATGGTAAGCAACTAATCTGGTGGGCATATTAACTTCCCTGGATAGATTAAAATGCACAAAAGCTGCTGTACTTAATTTTTTGCATACTTCTTCTGCGTTCTAACTAACCATTGTGTTAAGTAATGTAATGTTAAATTTTTCGACCAAATTATGTCGATCTCTTTTCATTATAATTTCTATAAGTCGTTTTGTTTAAGTTGTTTTATAATAATTGTTATAAAAGTTTTCTTATCATGCTTCTCAAAGATGTTGCTGCAACTTGGTTATCATTTCAATGGTAAAAGTTAGAACAATTTAAATTTAATTTAATTAAATTAATAAAAATTAAATTTTTTGATCGTTGGTAAAAGTTTAGTTAGTTAAATAATTCGTTTCATTTTAAAATAGACCAACTTCTATTTCAGTAAAGTTTATGTTGTTTTCTTTACAACGGTGTTATGTACGTTCACGTTCTTTATTTCTTTGTACTTTTTCTTTGTTTCAAATCTTGCTAATATTTCACCTTTAAAGGAAGGCATTTCTACTTTAGATTCTTCATGAATAGCACACGTATTCAGATTTCATGACAATACAATATTTTATGGTGCAAATCATAATGTTGTGTCTCTCTATCTAAGCAGGATACTTAGCACATACTGCAGAAAAAGCCTACTTAATCCTCTTGCACCTAGTAGCTACAAAGGTTTTGGTTAATGATTCAGTCTACCTTCGATTTTCTCCTCCATGATTTTATTTAAACGATAGCACATAAGTCATCTTCTACACATAAGGAAAACTGTCGAAACGAGGACTAGAATACACACTGTTTGGAAAATCTAGCAAACCGAGGTCTTAAATACACATTGTCTGGAAAAGCTAGCTAACCGAGGACTTTTGTGTTAAAGTTAACACATAGGTCCTCGGATAATACAACGAACGTGAAATGAGTGTAAAGAGGCTGTGTATGAGGCGGCAGTGACGCCACCTGGTGGATACACAATGTTTGTGTAAGATTATGAATAATCTTGATCAAACCGAGGTTCAGACAACTTTTTCTTATTAAGTATACAGAAAGACTCAAAATCGCTTGCAGAATACGAATCTTTGGTCAAGTCGAACCGAGGACCCTCGAAAAGGTCCTCGCTTTGAAAAGGTCCTCGGTCGTGCCTTGTGTATTCATATGCACGTCCTCGGATGGTACTTAAAACAAACACACCCTCTCTCCCTTCTCACACAAACGCGTACACACACCTCAACACTAATAATATTACAACATAATAATATTTGATTAATACTAATATTAATATGCATTTATAATGGTAAATCGTCACAATTTCACTCGTGTAAACTTCAGTTTAATTGAATTAAAATTTTGGCCGATCATTGTCTCTGAAGATACAGGTCTCCTAGTTTAAGAGACAGGATTCATTATTTTTTATTTTTTTAATAAAAACATAAACCTAAATCTTCTGAACACAAGTTAAATTTTCATGCTATTGTATTTCTACCACTTTTTTTTTAATGTTTACCCCAATTTAGAATTTCTCCTGTATTGTGGGTGCGTTTACAAACATTTAAACTCACATACACAAACAGCCAGACCCAGAACAACTACTTGTAGGTCATACAAATATTTGTTCCGTGCGGGAATCGGACCCGCGATACGCAGCGCAGCAGCCAATCGCTTAACCACTGCGCCAACCGTGCCGTCACTGTTTGAACTGTGTCTGTGTGTATTATTTGGATAAATACACAATTTTATTATTATTATTAACACTTGAAATTCAAAAACCGCCTTAGCTGCTATGAAATAAATTCGCTGTCAATCACAAATTCATACATAGACATGCGTTTCACTGTACTTACTTTTGGACTGTGACATCACACTAATCCGGTATCCGACACTACTCCGTTATTTTATCATCAAGATTATCTTAACACTATCTGATATAATAATATTATCTTTATTATAAAACGTAATGAAAAATCTGAATTTCTTCCACAATATTTTCACACTTTATCATGTTTGTAGCAAGTGTAGTTTTTTCTATTATTTTAATATTAAATTATGTGGAATGTTCACCAAGAGACGATCCTGTAGTTGATACCAATGTGGGGCTCGTTCGAGGGTTGAGAGCTAACGATGGAGACTACGCAATGTTCTTAGGAATACCATATGCTCAAGTGGACCCAGAAAATCCTTTTGGTGTAAGTAATTACAGTTGATAAGTGTGTTGGACTGCAACAACTATCGAGGCATAAAGCTCATGTCACATAGTATGAAGGTATAGAAAGAAGTGATAGAAAAAAGATTGCGAGAGGAGAGTAAAATTACCCCGAACCAGTTTGGGTCTATGCCAGGTCGAGGAACAATGGACGCCACTTTTGCACTCCGCCAATTGTGCGAGAAGTACAGACGTGCACACAAGAATCTGCACATGGTGTTCATTGATCTGGAGAAAGCTTACGGCAACGATTGAGCTCCTTAAGTTCTAAGTTGAGCTGCACGATTACAGACAAATGCGTGCACTGACTACTGGACAGGTCCACTCAATCTGTGTGATTATTTCCTCAAAATACCATTTCAGACTCCAATCTAAGAAGAAAGGCCGAAAAAAAACTCAGAAGTTACTGTAACTTCTGAGTTTTTTTTCGGCCTTTCTTCTCAGACTAGTCAGAGAGGAACCGCCGACTTCATCTAGTTTTAAAATATAATTGACGTGTAAAAGTGTTTGTATAAACCAACTTACGGAAATAAAATTAGTTATCATTATATGGTGTGCCAGAATGAGTTACATTTACAGCGTGAGCATAAATAACTCATAAGTACTTACGGACAACCGCATGTTAGTGGTATCACTTGTGTAGATAAATATCAAAATTCGCTTACTCACACCCTTACTCGAAATTGAACTGTGTATAGGGTCACATTTGAAATTTAAAAAATCGTGTTTATATTTTACAGATAAAGATAAGTTACTAAAAACAATATGAAATAATTAAAATCGATATCTTTCATGTCCCGGTATGTCTGTCGCAGCCATCTGGTTAAATTAGCCAGCTAATTGGATGCCTAAGCCGTTCATTAAACGCCGGCATCCAATTGGATTCCTAGGCCTATAGTTAATTGAATTAGAATCATTCAACGTTTGACAACTTGGCGTATTGAAAGTCAGCCCTTTGAAGATGACTGACCAAGACTCAGCCAAGTGATTCTGTGCTTCGATTCATTAGTTCGATCGTCGAACTAATGAATCGAAGCACTGATAACCACTGTAAAAAAAAAATCCAAGCAATATAAGGCCTGTCGACGGAGCTCCGATTTGCGGGGCCCCTACTACTGGATGGTTTAAGAATAAAAATAACCACGAAGGGGATGGCGGGATCTTCGTTCGCTCATTTCGCTAGCTCACTAGACCCCGATCTCCTTCGAACCTAACCTATCCGAGTCGGGGTGCCCCAAGTCCCGACCTCGCTTCGCTCGCTCTTGCAGTAAAATCTCACTAGTTCGACGATCGAACTAATGAATCGAACTTGCGAGAACATGCCAGTTACTTAGTGGTAGGTATTAGTAAAAAGTGGTCGTAAATAATTTGTGAACTCATAATAGTAGATTTAATGAACGTGGCGTTTAACAGGCGTCCAATGGCTAATTTTATCGTGGCTGCGGCATGTCCATTGACTTGCACTTATTAAAGTCAAGCACCACCGCTACGACGAATCAGCATAAAGTATAAGGTCTTCTCAGGAGTGAAGCCGTCAAGATCAAAGTATTTTTTTTTTCAAACTCCGGTACGTTTCGCTAGTTTATATCGCATTGGTATGTCCATACTTTAACCAGATTTTTTAGCTTAATCGGTTATTTATATATTATTTTTCTTTATACGTATAATAATAAACACAAGCTGCTACTCGAGTGATCGTTTAATAAAAAACCTCATACCTTAATAATCTACAGTATGGCAATTAGGTTATCACATTAATCGAAACCACGTATTCTAGGTTACGTATTTTAACCTTACACAATTAATAACAATTAACATTCACGCCGTGGGTTTTTTTTTTCGTATAGTATCATATATATTATAACAACATTAAACTTAATTTGTGATTATTTGGTAACAATACCATAAAATTTGTGTTGCATTGTTGATATCATCAGCCTGTGCGTGTCTAGAGCCTTATTATCAAGGGTGGTTTATTTTTTTTCCCAATTTTACCGCACTTTATTTTGGTTGAAAATTTCTGTTTTAATTTTTTTTGTAAAATTGTTTATTTTATTATTTTAACAGACTAATAACCACTTATTATAATAGCGGTACTAATTAATGTGATAACCTAATTGTCAGCTCTGATAAACATATTTCTTTCATTTCTCACTTTTCTCTTAGAGTGGACATACTGGATGAACTGAACGCATGTCCATGTAACAATTTGTAATATCAAAATATTACAAATTGTTACATGGACATGCGTTTCACTGTACCTACGTACAGTCAGCGTCACGATGTGGGTACCCACCTTGAAAGCAATTTTTTTTTTTTATATACGGTCCTTAGAGAAGCGTTTATGGTATAAAACCATACAGTGTGAACCTCTTCGTGGGCCCTGGTTCAATAGTGATATTATTAAAACTGATTGTTACTGCTCTTAGACTCAGATCTGGACACATTCCATGCAAAAAAATTGCCTTTATGATGAAGAAAATCGTCACCCAATTGTGAGGAATGTGGAGTTGTTGAGGACCTACAGCATTTATTGATGGAATGTGTCCAATATGAGTCCAGTAGAAATAATTTAGTTAGGTCCCTGAATTTGAACAGAACTGATGTAAGCATGTTCCATACAATTTTATCCCAACCCAATGGCGACGATGCGAAGGGTTTGTTTAAATTCATGGTTCACGTCTTGTGAAAGTGTAATTATTTAGGATACGATGGGGCTGACATACGCTATGCGAAAAAGCCCCTATAAAAAAGAAAGAAAAAAAAAAGCCAATTTTAATACAAATGGGGTTGGTACCCAATTGATGCAGCCCACCGTACCTACTTTTGGATTGTGGCATTACACTAATCCGTCAATCGAATATGCAATCCATAATAAATTCTATCAGCAATCCATAACTAAACAATTCTGTTATTTTATCACCAAGTTTATCTTAACACTATCTGTTATTACAATAATATTTATCTTTGTTATAAAATGCAATGATAAATTCGAATTTCTTCCACAATATTTTTACATTTCATCATGTTGGCAGGAAGTGTAGTTTTTTCTATTATTTTAATATTAAATTATGTGGAATGTTCACCAAGAGTCGATCCTGTAGTTGATACCAATCTGGGGCTCGTGCGAGGATTGAGAGCTGACGATGGAGACTATGCAATGTTCTTGGGAATACCCTATGCTCAAGTGAACCCAGAAAATCCTTTTGGAGTAAGTAATTACAATTGATTACTGTGTTGTAGTTAAATTATCAGAAACCAGTAGTATCATCATCAGAAACCGCCCGCGTGGATGTCGATAATCGCGTAAAAAAGTAGCCTATGTCCTTCTCCATATCCCAGGTTATATCTCTGCCAAATTTTATGACGATCGGTTCAGCGGTTTAGGCGTGAAAACGTAACATACAGACAGACAGAGTTACTTTCATATTTATAATATTAGTATGGATGGAGTATAAATGAACAAGATTGCATTTAAATGATTACATTATAATACAAGCTAGTGTGTGTGTAGTGTAGGTTATTCATTACGTTTCATGATTAAATATCATGTTTTCTTAAAATAACTTCATCAATGCCCACTTGCACTACAAATCACAAATATATTTTTTTTTACTTCCTAATCGTTTAAAGTATAACAGTGAGAGAAAAATGTTTTGCTAAACGCATTTAATGATTTGTGTGTACAAGCCCGCCTAAATTAAAAATCTGGGTGTGGCTGTGTCGTGTACACAGCTGTTTGTTTTACATGAATACTCGTACGTTTACGTAACGGTTTATATTTTCGTCCAAATGCACTGGCGCCGTCACTGACCTGCTTCAACACCTTCATTCTTTTACGTTCCCGGCACCGCTTCACTCTGTCATATGGTGTTATATGGAATATCACTGTATTGCTCTTGAGAAGCCTTTTCCAACCGTATACGATCTCTCTATTTTGATTTGACTTTTTGACGAATATAGGGCGATATTGCATTATTTATTTGAAATTTCTACTTTAACACATGTTCATGTTTATGTATTTTTTTGAATATGCATGAAAAATTATCGAAAATTAATTTTAAAAGGTGTATATATGTATCTATATATATAAAATTCAAAGTCCTGACTGACTGATGATGAAAATTGAATAACATGAAAAATATTAAAGACAGACCTTTTAAAGTTAATTTTCGATAATTTTTCATGAATATTTAGTAATTTTTTACGTCGTATATAGCCCCTCAGGGTTCGTCATTTGACTATATCTAGTCGCGTCATGGCATTTGATTTAAAATTGAAACAAAATGTTGTGACACTTTTTTTTTCGGTCAATCATAATTATTATTAATTTTGAACATTTACAGGAATCAACGCCACAACCCAAGTTTGAAGAAACATTTGAAGCATACGATGGTTCAGCAATTTGCCCTCAAGTCTATCCACTTAACGGTACTATTCTGGGCTCACCCGACTGTCTGCGTCTCAGTATTTACGTACCTACCACGGCTACTTCTAACAACCGTTTGCCAGTCATGATCTGGATCTATGGAGGTGGCTTCCATATAGGATCTTTTGGGAAAGACTTCTATGGACCAACTTACTTAATGAAACATGACGTCATTGTGGTGATATTAAACTACCGAGTTGGTGTTTACGGTTTTATGTGCCTTGATACTCCAGAAGTACCCGGTAACCAAGGTCTGAAAGACCAATTTCTAGCTATGCAATGGGTCAAAAATAACATAGAGGCATTCGGAGGTGATGCCAATAAGATAACTTTGTTTGGTGAAAGTGCTGGAGGACATTCTATAGATCTGCACTTGTTATCTCTAAAAGAAAAATTGTACAACAAAGTGATCATACAAAGTGGTAGCTCTTTAGCTGCAACGGTTTTATACGAACCTGATAGATTGGTTCCTATAAAAATAGCAGAGCGGTTAGGTTTTGAGACCACAGATATAAATGAAGCGATTTCTTATCTTGCTAAAAGTGATTCGAATTCAGTAGTGGCAACTGCAGTCAATCTAGGCATAATGTTCAAACCGTGTATAGAACATGAATTTGATGGAGTGGAGCCCTTTATATTTAGTTCTTGGCTCAATGCTGAAACACCTAAAGCCAGCAACATGCCAATATTGATTGGTTTCAATGAACATGAGTTGGTGGGTTCTCATTTTGATAGAGATGCTGAATACTTTAACAATTTGGACATTGTATCTGATTATTTGAAACGAATATTTAATTTTGGAGATGAAGAATTACAAGAAATGAAGGACTTGATATCACATTTCTACTTTGGGGATGAAGTTTTAAGTGAAGTTGTGAAGTGGGGCATTATAAACTTTGATTCTGATTTCACTTATATTCATCCTGTACAAAGATCTATTAAGAAATTTTTAGAAGCTAAAGCCGGGAACATTTACTACTACATGTTTTCATATATTGGTGGAAGGAATGCTCTCGTCGTTGAAGATGATGACTATAATGGCAGTAGCTCATGTTGTGCCTCGCATACTGATGAATTGGCCTATTTGTTCAACATGATTCACAAGCCTGACCCCACCCCTGAAGATGAAGTTGTTATTGAACGAATGACAACAATGTGGACTAATTTTGCTAAATTCAGGTTGGTAGCTTATGTTGATAATGTTATCATGGTTCCGTTTCTCAAAGTGAATCTTAATGGACAGGCTAAAACAATCGAACAGCAAAGTGATCCTTTATGAATTGTATAAAATCAATTTTAAAAACACTGCGCCACAAATCACTTAATGCGTTTAACGGTAAACAAATTTAAACCATAATTCTATCCCTGTCATTTACAAAGGATTGACAGAAACAGAATGTTTTTAATTCGTTTAGGTACCACTAAACGTGTACATATAATAATAGAATTGTTTAAATATTTTTATTTCAGTGACCCCACACCACAGACAACTGAACTGCTTCCAGTGAAATGGATACCAATTACAAAAGAAGCCTACACCTTCATGAATATTGGAGCCGAACTTACTCTTGGCAGCAGACCAGCACACGATAGGATGGCTTTCTGGGATCTGTTCTACAAACTGAACGAAAATAAGCAGAACGCATTATCAGAATGACGATTTCATGAAGTTTAAAACGTAACAATTACTTAAAGGCGAGGTTATGTTCATAAAGGGTGCAAAAGATGCTGCCTTTTAACGAATAGAAGCTTCTGATAAGCTAAGTATTAAAACTAAGAACTGTGATTAAAACTGGTTTTCTAATTTACGACATAATCTATACAAATAGTTTGAATATTGTTATGTTAATGATTTATATTTATGTGAGTGGAAACGCCGCGCGCCGGGAGGACACCCTAGGAGAACATATAGTGAACTAATTTGTGATGTTCTTGAGAAAAGTCATGTGCATAGTACTCATAACCAACGTGCGTGTAAGAACAGATCTATGAACGTAAACGAAGCACGTTCACGTGTAAAAGGAGGACGATAAGGACCGTAGCAAGTGGCGTTTAATAGTTTCTGCCTACCCCCATGTTAAGAAAGCGTGAGTTTATGTATGCTGATTCATAAATACTTTTGAAGACCGATGATAAATTGTGAAGACTATCATGGCATAAATTGAAACCTTTATAGACCTTTGAAAATCACAGAATTATTCGCCCAATCAATCTTTTGAATATCAACAAAACGATTCCCCAGTTAATCAGTAGTTTGTTTCGTAAAATGTCCAATAAAGGAAATGAGCTGGTCTTAATTAACACATAAATGTTCTGTCAATCAGTCGGACAGTATCGGGCGACAGTTTAATTTGTCAGCCTTCAAATAAGTCAGTTAGTCATGCCGACATAATGGGGTGAAAGGGAGCGGAATCAGTGTTTTTAATGATGGCTTCTTTTTGGAATGCTGCCCTAAAATTGCAGGGGATCTATGTGTATACAAGATTCGAGTGAAATGGATAAAATGTTTAAATGTTTTCAGAAATACTGTTTTCTGAAAGGCCAAGGTGAGAAGGTGAATTCGTTACAGACTTAGATACGCGGGAGCGTGTCAAACCAAGTTCAAGAAAAGAAAACAAAACTGTCGAGCAGCACCCGTGTGTAATACACGACACTTTTGAACCCTTTATAACTCAAACAGAACACACCAAATTTTGGTTCGTATATTGAGACCCCTTAGATAAAATATTAATCAAACTTTTATAAACACAGCTTTAACAGTTATATAGGTATTAACGTCAAAAAATCTTAAATTTTATGACTGATGACTCACATATTGATTAAATACCTAGCCCACTTCCAAATGACTCTAGGTAATTGTGTGTATACAAAGTAAAAATCAGAAAAAGTGAATTTATAAGAATTGTTTTTTTTTTCTAATTTCAATCAAACGATGTTATTAAAAATCTAAATATAAATGAAAAGTCATTTATTCAAATTAGGCTAAGAATCAACATTTTTCGAACGTCAAAATAACATAAGACAGTCCCCCAAAACACCCACCCTTCACCACTTCCTATTGCTTTAACTGGGAAGAAGTGGCACAACAAATTTCCCAGCAGCACAGCTGTCTGATCAGTTAGATTAACTTGATTCTAAACAATAGCAGGTATGCAAAAAAAAAAAAAAAATTATTATTACGAGACACAATACAGTAAATTAAATGATTTGCTATATGTCAGCTAGCGCACGCCAATATACCAGAAAATACAATGAAAAGTATACTCAAGCAAAAAAATAAAATATAAACAAAACTTAATACCTAAAAAAAGTCTCCAGGCATACAGGGCGTGCCCGCTTACACATGCAATGGTGAATTATGTTCATATAGCTATAACACAAATGATAAACTAGGACCATCGAAGTAAAATAAACAAAAAGTCAATTACTAATAACAATAATGAAACCCTGGTCAGCAAGACGACCACGACAAGCAGTACCCGTTCACGAGCATAACGCAAAGATCAACCATTGTCCCCATAGCCATATTCGAGGGAAGGAAGCAACCCGACCCTCGACACTACCGCAAGCAGTGACATCTAAGGGAGCATGACGAACTTGCCCCTTGCTCAGGCAAGAATAATAGGATCAATTGTCGAGGTCGCTAGCTAACCACATATTACAATACAACAATTTTTTTTTAAAGGTTTAAATGAGTAGATCATGTCAATAGTAAATGAAAATAATTAAAATAAATTGACATACAAAAATAAAATAAACAATTACATGAACTCATATAACCTGTCAGCAGGTAAGCTAATTCTGGAGAAAGAACATGAACATTGTCTTGAATTAATCACAGCGACCAATTACTATACTTGTCATTTAAGTAGTCGTTGATGGAATAATATGCCTTTAAGCAAAGGTTGGATTTTACTCTAGCTTTAAACGCATAAAATGGCAAATCTAGCAAAGAAGAAGGTAACTTGTTATAAAAGGTTTTACCAAGCCCAACAAAAGAGTTATGAAGCTTATCAAGCCGGTGTAAGGGATTTTGTCCTTATTTCTGGTGTTAAAATTGTGAATATCAGTGTTTTTAGTGTACAAGTGTATATCTCAGATAAACTCTGGCACCCAATAGGCAAATTGCTCGAACAGCTCATTTTTGAAGGAAAAATATATTTTAAATATCACCGGCTTTGCCCCACAGCAGAATACCGTAGGACATAATGCTATTAAAATAACTAACATAGACTAACCGAGCTGAATCAACGTCAGTGTATAGTCTTACTTTCTTGATGGCGCAGGCGGCCGAACTGAACCTCCCCACTAGGCTCGATATATGTAGGCCCAACTGAATTTTGGCATCTACTGTTATGCCCCGAAAAAATACCAAGACTACAGTTTCAAGTACCTATTTATCTAAGACGATGTTGGGTCCTAGATTTCTAACATTCGGTAAGGCGAACTTTACACATTTCATTTTCTTGGCATTGAGAACTAGGTTAGTTGTCGTAAACCAATCCGTAACCATTGAGAGTGCACTGTTTATGTCGTCAAAATCTTGTATATTTCTGTGTACTTTAAAAATAAGAGAGGTATCATCTGCAAACAGTACAACATCACTGATACCATTTAAATAGAATGGTAAGTCATCGATATACACTAAGAACAAGAATGGACCCAGTATTGAGCCTTGAGGTACACCTAACTGAACTAGTAGCCCGGAAAATTTTACACCATTAACATCTAGGTACACATTGGATCCTATTATGTAAATAAGAATTTATTACGTTGAGAGCTTCAAGTTCAATATTATGATAATTATGGCGTGGTGGTCGACTTCACCGACAAAAAATTTGTAATTTATTTTTCTGCTACAACATTGTTTGCTTTTGTTTTTAAATTCTATATTGGGCCTGCTCTTGATCTCGATCTCGCCTGATGGAAAGATGAGGTCTATGATGGAATGAGCGTGCCCAGAAGATGCCTATTTACTCTTGCTTTAAAGGCAGACGGGCTATTAAAAAATATGACTTTTTAAATTTGAATGGTCAAAATATATACACAAAGCAAATAACTTATGATCTATTGAACCTCAACATTTGACTTGGCTAGTTTTTACATACTCATCATCTTATATTTAGCTAAACAACTTATCATCCTTATGTTATAGGTATGCAAGTTATTGTTCTTATCATTCAGCCGAAAGACGTCCACTGCTGGACATAAGCCTCCCCCAATTGAGGGGTTTGCCATAATCGCCACGCTTGGTAGGCGGGTTGGCGATCGCAACCGCAACGATTGTTCTTATATTGTAAGGTATATATTCTTCTAAATATTTGATTTGCTTACTCTCTTGTTTGATTATATATATAGATATCCGATTCTGACCTATTATGGCCAAACCAAGCTTACCTAGAAGGCAAGTAAATAGAAAAGAGAAATACCAAAGAAATAGCACAACAACCATGTAAAAATATAATGTGCACATAGCCACACAAGACAATAAATCTCACATACAGCCAATCTTTAGAAATCAATACAACCGTCGCCGGCTGGTATTATTAATTTTCCGTGCTAATAGAAAACTGTCAAAAACTGGAGAACGTTAATTTTACACGTCATTACCTCTAGAGGGTCGAATCGACCGTGCGATATCCCATTTCGTTAGCGATTAATGAGCTTTGAAGAAAGAATTGGGTTAATTGAAGTTAAGTAAGGATTGAAGGGTTAATACTTGGGACGTGATTTAGAGATGCGTTAATTTTTTTGAAGTGAACGGGTTAATTTATTTTTCGTTGGAATTTTTGAAGCCGATTTCAGACAGATTTTGCCACATATATATATTTTTTTAGAACATACATGATTTTATTAGTTTGTTGAACAAGTTGAATTTTTAGGGGGCTCGTGGCTTAATAATAATAGCCGCTCGGTTTGATCGAAGGTTAAGCTATGCTTGCCGCGGTCGGTTCGTGGATGGGTTACCATCCATTACGTATCGAGCCCCTCCGTGCCTCGGAAAGCAAGTTAAGCAGTTGATCCCGACTGTCATTCATAGATCTTTGACAGTAGTTACGGGTCTGCAGAAGCTCAAAAGTCTGACAACCAATCTTACAAAGGGATATCGTGTTACCCAGTAACTGGTTTGTAGAGATCAGATGGTCAGCCGCTCCATGCAAAATATTGGTATTTAGCTGGATCAAACTCAAAGCATTTATTTCAAATAAACCAATTACAGATACTTTTGAATTGTCAAGGGGTCGGTCAGTCAGAAAGATAAAGCTAGTTGCCCATTCCAAAGCGTAGTTGGTTCCTACGGAGAAGAACGGGCAAGAAACTCCACGGACACTCTTTTAAAACAAAATATTCTTACAAAATATGGGTTACATCATTCATGTTGAAGTTATACATGTGAGAACAATGTAGAAAAACGTGCACGTTAAAAGCGTCCGTAATAAAGAGTTAAAAACAAAAATCAACAATATTCAAAAATTAAAATAAGCCGTGGCAGCTAAGAGATGACCAGTCCAACTGACGGCGCCCGTTCACGAACATGACGCATCAGCACCATTCTGAAGACAACTTAATGATCCAACACTGAAACACTGGGCTGGACGCCGACTATGTTGGGAAAAGGCTAGCAATAGTGATTGAAGTTAATTTTTTTAATATATGTAGTACTTGCCACACGACTGCAGGGACTACAAAATATTATAAGAGGCTAACAGATAAATTAATCATAAACTCAGAGTATACCTACATAGAGACAGTAAGTCAAAAACTCCTCAACAATAACGTACTGATACCAAAGCCGGAATACAAAGACACGTCACAGTAATTCCTGAAGATGAATAGACTGTCATAAAGTGCTTTTTATCCAAATACGAAGCTTCGGCTTCTCTCCCGTCAAACACGAATGCTGGTAAAGATAAAATATGATGCAAAAACTGAATTAATGAACGTCTAAAGTCTGTTATATTAATTACGTTTTCCGTTCCCTAAGTTTGTTTGTTGAGTTCTTTGTTTTTGTTTTTGAGACTCGCGATGAGTTTGCAAAGAATAGTCTCGTGAGTAAATATTCATTTAGTGTTTTTTGAGACCGATCCTCTCAACATCGCTGCGCGCTGGCGGTAGTTAACGAGGGGTGCGGGGACAGTGGTGATTCAACAGGCCGAACGGCTGTGTGCGGGGGCCATGTTGAGAAGAGCGGTCTCAATTATGCTCCGTGTGACCGCCACAAATCGGCTGCAGTGAAAATGATGAAAATGATGGCAGCGGGGTTTGACTTTACGGTGTCAAAAAACGCTCTCTTGGAAAACACACCAACTCTCATAAATAATGTTTCAGTGATGTCCGTATACGATCTCTATCGTATACGGACATCACTGAAACGTTATTTACTACGTTTTCACTGTTACATATACGATTTTGTCCCTCTGAATGTAAAGGAACAAAACCTCTGATGTAAGATGGTTATGTATTGAAATGCAAGAAAACAACAAACTGTTTGAAATAACCTATATTTATACAAATATATCTCCTCCATACAAAAACACACGGTAGCCTTTAGGGGTCTACCGCAATAATAAGATATGACCTTAAACCCTTACAATTTAAGTTAACATGTAAAGTAGGTAGGTGATTATAATTTTCCATTGTGTTGTTGGCCAGCCAGCTTAAACTTCAGCAGAAAGAACTAAGGTCGTGGGGAGTTGGAGATGAAGCCAGCACTGTTCCGAGTTTAAGTTTAAATTAAATATTATAAATGTTAATACTAAGTATAATATTTAGTTTGCCCGTGTACGATAGAGATCGTACACGGTTGGAAAGGGCTTTTCAAGAGCAATCCATTTATACCCATAAAACACCATACGACAGAGTGAAGTGGTGCCGGGAACGTTAAAGAATGAAGGCGCCCGAGCGTATCAACGACGGCGCCAGTATCTATGCACATCTGGCCGAAAATATTACCTGTTACGTACACCTATTCACGTAAAACACACGGCCGTGTCCACGACACAGCCACACCCCATGTTTTTCAAATTATAGCAGCTATACTTGTAGACCAAGCCGAGGCTGATACGAAGCAGGCCAGGCTAAGGCCAAGCAAAGGCTTTGATACCTTATGCTACGTTTATTTCAAACTGCATTTAAGTATATTATATAAGTAAAATCGTACAAGCCATAAAAGTACTTTGAACAGGACGACAAATCCCACGTCTCGACACAGTGCGACCGTGCCTTATACTCCGCACAGTGTACGATAAATCATCCTTAAGTCTGTCTGTAGCCAAAAGTCTGCCTACCCCAGGGAGCAGAGAGAGGAAACTAGATACAAATCCATAAAGTTACATGGTCATCAAATATTCACGATCCCCGGATATCGTCCGGTACAGGGTCCATTTTCAATTTATTTGTACAAGGGGAGAAAACTTGGCGAGTACTTCAGATTTCAGATTAATACTGAATTATTAAACAACTTGCATTGATGTTATATTCATAACTGGCATCGCTTTTTTCGAATTATTGTATTGATTTGGCGGTAGCCTCGAAAAAAAGGTTTCTGGAATAGAAATATCAGTTCCAACGTGTTTCAAACGTCCCAAGTTTATACAACCAACTATTTCTTATTCCGTATACGGGGTCAAATTAAACTAGTTAGCGAAACTCTGCAGAGGCGATGGGTATCGTTATCTCAACACAATAAAACAAAAAATACATAATTCAATGATATTTTTTGGGTCAAAAATCACTGGTAATGTTAACTACTGACCGGTGGTTGTTAACCCTACTGTTATCACCATTTTATGATTTTGTTAAGGTAAATTAGCGTTTGAATCTTTCTTTTAGGGTTCTTGACCAAGCGATTCAGATGTACATATAGAGGCATGAGGAACAGGGTGTGAAGTAAGTTCACTCATACTCTATAGAAAAAGGAGGATCCTCCGACCAGACGGGTGTTATGCCTGGTGGGCAACCTGCACGACGGTTGATGTCGGGAAGTTGTATATATTATGCTAGTCGCGCGGTAAACTCTGATTGCGCGATGTAGGATTTGCGTGACGTCAGGTCTTTGATGCGTAGTTCGCATGGCGTTGTAGATGCCGCCACATACACATTATTATTACTTGTAACATTATTTTTACTTTTTATTTTGTGTTTCACGAACTGTGACCAAATAAACGTTATACTTATTTTATTTATTTTTTATATAAGTAGGTACAACTACAGGCTTATTTTAATAGATCTTCTTGCCTTTTGTGAAAACTTCGCGTAGACACAGCAAATTATCTATAGTCACTCAAACTCGAAGCATTTATATATACTTTTGAACAATCAAGGAGTCGATTAGTCAGAAAGATGCCCATTTCAAAGCGTAGTAGGTTTCTATGGAGAAGAACGGGCAAGAAACTCCATGGACACACTCACAATCTCTCACAGTGCTTTTTAAATATAGGGATTTTGTATTTCTCACAGCCAAATATGACGCTTTGTTTTGTTGAACAAACAAGTTAATTTCATTGTACCAATTTACTGAAACAAAACAACTTTAGAACACAAATCTCTCCATGCCATTCATCAAAATATTCTCAAAATACAATTATTACACAAAACAAATATGGACGACCCTCGAGAAATGCTCACAGCAATAACCTTTACAATATCAGCGGAACTCGTAATCTTTTAGGCATAATTAATTATTTTGTATAGGTACGCCATGTCTTCCCATGTTTTAATGGAGAGAAATAGTCATTTAAAATGAATGGCCAACCATCTTGTTTCTCATCAAGATGTACAGTTAAATAAACGTGGAGTGGGTACCGTCGGGTTACAGTATAGCAATAACAGTAGATCTAGTAGATGTAGATTATTGTAGTATGTTATTATATTATTGTGTCGCCGTTATGTTGTATCATCATCTCTTAGCTGCCACGGCTTATTTTAATTTTTGAATTGTTTCTATTACGGACGCTTCTAACGTGCACGTCTTTCTACATTGTTCTCACATGTATAACTCCAACATGAATGATGTCACCCATATTTTGTAACAATATTTTGTTTTAAAAGAGTGTCCATGGAGTTTCTTGTCCGTTCTTCTCCATAGGAACCTACTACGCTTTGGAATGGGCAACTATCTTCATCTTTCTGACTGACCGACCCCTTGACAATTCAAAAGTGCCTGTAATTGGTTTATTTGAAATAAATGCTTTGAGTTTGAAGTTTCAAATAATATCTAGAAATAGAACTTAGTTTTATTAGTAGTAGTAGTCTAGTAGTTTTAGTAGCAGTATTGTAAAATACAGTATAATATTATATGAGACCGGACTATCGCATTAGGTGATGATCCTGATAGATAAAAGGGAAAGACAAATAAAATATAAACAAATAAATAGTTATAACGACAAGAAACCTTTTTTCCAGCAGTTAACTGTTCTGCAACTTAGGGCAAATTTTTCAATGGGCACGCCACAATCGTGGCGTGGTAGTCTCGACTAGAGAGGCGGCACGGCGTCCTCACCTTTCGCCTGACACAGATCCTCACCGGATACAGTTGTTTCGGGAGGTTCCTGTTTCGGATTAGGCGGGAGGTAACGCCCGGGTGTTACCACTGTGTGGATTGCCCGGAGGACACGGTGGAGCATATGGTGGAGGTCTGCCCGGCTTT
The DNA here is from genome assembly GCA_947523025.1 of Dryobota labecula. Lineage (NCBI taxonomy): Eukaryota > Metazoa > Arthropoda > Insecta > Lepidoptera > Noctuidae > Dryobota > Dryobota labecula. The sequence continues at coordinate 3,662,038 of OX383287.1, forward strand.
GGCAGAGCACCGCCGTGTTCTCACGGAGGCGATTGGCGGCGGCGATCGCTCGCGTCTGGCCGTAGTCCAGGCCATGGTCCGGAGCGAGAGTGCATGGGAAGTAGTCACCTCCTTCTGCGAAGTAGTAATGCTCGCAAAGGAGGAGGCGGAACGCGTGAGGGAGCAGCAGTCTGTGCGCCCTCACGCCCCTAGTCGCCGCAGGAGACGCCCTGGGCGGCGGGAATCGGTCCGATTCCCGTTCACCGTAGGCGCGGGCTTGCGGACGGCGAGCTATGGGCATCCCGCTGTCCGGTAAAGACCAGGCCCTGACGGGGCAGATGTCAGCACGCTCTGACGACCGTCCGCTAGGACCGGTGCCTGCCAGGGTTGCGGGTTTGTCCGAAAGGGATATCGTGGCCCTGGCACACAGGCAACTGAAGGAACACAGGTGGGTTTTAGTCAGCAAAAGTCTAACACGCCCTCCCGCTCCGCCCAGAGCGGGAAAAGTTATTTGATAATTTCCCACCCAACAAAAAAAGGGCTGTTTTTCAATGATCTGATAACTTTTATCTAAGTAATAATATATTATAATGCGGTTTGACAGCTTTTGTATAGAAGATATTTCAAACTGTCATATTATTTAATGCTAGCTTTTGCCTGCGGTTCCGCCTGCGTGGATGTCGGTTATCACGTAAAAAAGTAGCCTATGTCCTTCTCCATATCCCAGGCTATATATAAATTTCATGACGATCGGTTAGCGGTTTAGGTGTGAAAACGTAACATACAGACAGACAGAGTTACTTTCTCATTTATAATATTAGTATGGATTTAGATAAAAAGTATGTGACTGTTGAAAAGTCAGCCCTTAATGTAGTAGTTACTCATGCATTAATTAATAAATGTTTATGTTATATTTTACAATCGGTTCACATCCAGGGCAGTCGGAGATTGGCTCAACATTGTCTTACCCGACGTGAGATAAGCTCCCTGTCAGACGTCTATTTACACCTTCTTGAGTGTTGATGGCATAACATTTATAATGTATTGTAACGATAAATAACTATCACAGTTAATTGTCTAAGGTATTCTAGGTGTCGCTGCCATAAAAAATAAAAAAACTCTTAACCTTCTGTAATTTCTGCTCTGTGACCCCATTATAGGCGCAGCATAAACAAACGAAATTATCTTTTGAGCTTTAAACTGAAGTTCACGACGAGTAATAGATCCGTTCAGTACTTACCGTGTTTCGTTGCCTTGACATTTTGTCCCGAATCGTGTTTTATTATGCTCAAGTAAGCTAAGTTACTATTCCGGGCGAAGCAATGCCTGTTACTACGGCGGGAAACTCCTAGATTTCCCATTTGAGTGGGTATAGTTGTACATTGCTTTAATTATAGGTGACAGGTTGCAAGCTTTTGTTTTAGTGTCTCCTTTTATAAACCAATAGGACCAGTCACGTTATTTTTGTATTCGACAGGATTAAACGCGAACTATAGAACCTAATAATTTCGTTAACGTAGACTGGCTTGTCTAGGTTAAGAATAATTTTAACTATACTCCATTTATTACCATTAGAAAAATAAAAGCAAATTAACGACAGTTGCTGTAAGTTGACGCGGCTTTTCGAAGGACCATATGCGGGAATATAATTTTATGCGGGGTGGAATATTGGACGACACACAGAATTGAGCAAAAAAGGAATATGAGGTATTTGAGTAAGAAAATAGGAGTGGATGGACTTACTTGGGAATCTTCTGGACGAAGCACGTTGGCGTATTTTCCTACTTTCCTTGTGATGCACTTTAGCTTGATATTTAAATGTCACACTTGTGTCGGCCAACACTTTTATAAAGAGAGTTTAGAGTTTTGATATATTAGCGGATTAATTTATGCGACGATGCGCATTGCGTAAACGTTGAGTTAGAACAGCAATTCAAACGAGAGAGTTTTCTCTCAAATCACAGTTGATGTGTGCTACGATTGGCTTACGCTGCAACGAAAACGCCTCTGATTTGGTGCGTGCGATGAGCGTCCCTCTCGTTCTGTTGTATGGGAATTGGGAGGGAAGGAAATATAGTTCAAAACTGCGGTCGGAAATGTTATACTAAAAACTTAGTTTTAAGCTTGCGCGAGCAACAGTTATTATGTAATATTGTTGAAATTACTGCGCTTTAGAGTTATTTTTTTAGAATAAAATGTAAAAAAAAAAAAAAAAAACATTGCTTTGTATTGATCGTGAAATAACGGAGTTTATTATACGCTAGTATCAAAATAACGAAAGGGTGTTATCCGTTATGTTTCTAACATTATAATAAATGGACTATATAGTAAGCACGTGAATAGCACCAGCGGCAGCGTCTTAATTGCGTGACAGACTATCAATCACAATCTGAATGATTTTGAAGGATATTGCTAATTCATTGCTTCATATGTTCGAAAAATGTATCTGCTCAACAACGTAAATAACGCAATGATTGTTGTTGAACTGTCAAAATGAAAGCCATTGCCACTATATGTGTGTTACGCATTTACCCACGAGTTTTAAGGAAACAGCGTAGCGTAGTGGAAACATTAAATCAGTAGGCAAGATCGGTATTGGGTTCCAACGTGCGTTGGACGCGTTAGCCCGCTTGTACGCACGGCGCGTTAGCCCGCTTGGACGGAAAAAAACGGGTGTGTACACACGGCTACAAATCAAGCTATAACTTTCAGTATAAGCTGACCTCTCATTGTTCGGAAATCCTATACAATGCGAGATCAGCCTAAACTGGAAATTGATAGCTTGATTTGTAGCCGTGTGTACACGCCCGTTTTTTTACCGGACTTGTGGTGGTGTTAAGGTTACAATGGAAGTGTTTGCTGTGGTATACATGCACCGGACGCCGGACCGATACAAATATGAAAAACACGGTCCGTGGTCCGATGGAAAAAACAGGCGTCTACAAGCGGCCTTAAGATATCCTCAGCAGTGATAGAATATTCGGACGCATATTTACCTAAAGTTAATTTTGGCTAAGAAATTACGGGAATGCACAACTAATTGGATACATGGTTTGGAAACGACTTTTTAAATATGTGATATTATTTAACTTTACAACAATAGCATTCGATTCTATAATCAAAAGTACTAAATCTATCAATTTCTTCATCGCAAGATTTTTACGATCGATACAAAAGTGTATTCCATATTTGCCAACTCCTGAACGTAAGTAAAATATATAATATATTCGATTCTATAATCAGAACTTTAAATTTGTCGATCCTCGAATCCCGAGATTTTTTCGATGCAAAAGTGCATTCCATAATAGCCAATCCCTCAACTTTAGGCAAATATGCATCCGAATTTCCTATCACTGATCATCACTAATAGCGTCTTAGATTTTCAGCATGGCAATTAAAATTACATAATCATCGACTCCCATTTCAAACAAGCTTTTATTTCTAGTGTTGGAAACATTTACATCAACTATACCTCAATGATATACATAGTTTCCAGACAGTCGTAGATAATAACAAACAACCTTCAGGTCCCAAGTTCGTAATAAAAGCAATCAAACTGGCTAATTTACGTCGAATTTTGGGAAAACAATAGCGGGTGTTGGCAAGAATGTGCGACCAATAGGAGCGTGCCCAAAAGCGCTTCGGCTAGTAATCCACTAATCAAAGACATTGTTAGGTCGCAGTCGGCGCCTAGATTTGCCTAATTACCTACTCGAGACAGTTTCTTGTGACATACGGAGCTAATGATGATCGAGCAACTTTTTTGCAGTCGTTTATAGACGTATTTTTTTTTAGAAAATTGTGAAAGAAATCCACATTAAAATAAAACTACAAAACAATAATAATACTATATTATTTATTAAAACTTTATGCACAAATAAAAAAAAAATCCGTACAAAGGTGGTCTTAATGCTTGAGGCACTTTCTACCAGTCAACCTTAGGGTGATGCAGAGAAAAAACATGCCAGATGCAACATAAGGGATAGATAAAACGAAAATAACTGTAAACTACAAGAATAAATACATAGATATATACATACATAGACATACATATAAACAGAATAAATTTTGTCAAGAGAAACAACGATCAGTAGAGGAAAAATTACGATCAGTAGAGGAGAACAATCCAGCAAATCAGCGCTGAGATGATTCTGCCATCTTCTGACGTATTTCACGTGAATTACTTTAAAAGACAACCAACTGGGTGCTGTCCTGATGTTCAGAGGGAGCGCATTCCAAAGAAAGATCGCCTGGACGAAGAAAGAAGAGTGAATGAAACCAGAGCGGTGAGAAGGACATCGAAGAAAACGATTTTCCTACTGTTACGTACTATGTACGGTTGCTTATTATTGTCCCACTGCAGGTTCTGTCTTCTCTGTATGAGAGGCTCAGAGGCCTCTTCTCACTTCTTCACGAGCATTGACCACCACTCCTGCTAAAGAAGGGTTGGCGATATTGTTGGCGGCCATTTTACTTTAAACGAACAAAATGAATGAAATTATGTAATATACATATTAAAAATATCGTAGGGGAGTGAAAACAGTACATTGTATTTTTTTTTAAGTAATTTTTATGAGGCCTGGAACGACTCATAAGCCAAAAATATATTTTTTAGAATTTTCATCTGTTCCAGCATCACATAATTGCGTGATGCTTGAACAGACAATTTTTTTTGATATACAAATATTTTACGTGCAATTCAATTCAATTCAATTTATTTCAGTAACAATTCACATTGTGTTTGAACATAATCCAGCATGAAACATAAGTATTAGGTGTACAAGTAAAAAAATAAAAACAAAATAAAAGAATATATCCAATTCAATTTTTTTAAATTGCAATAATTTTCAATTTGAAACATTTGAACATAATCTATCCAATACATAAATATTTGGTCTATATGTTTGGTCAGTCTGTAGGTTATAAATTATCACGCTAACTGCTATGAGGGATGAACATATTGCAATAAAAGTTTTGAAACTGTCATGGTCACTAATATTATTATTAACATAACCGGGATATTTACCATGTTTATTAATAAACATGGTAAATATCCCGGTTATGTTAATAATAATATTGCAATAAGTTCGTATTCTTCTCCGCAAATTGTAAAAAAGCGCGCCAAAAGTTTAAATCAAAGGCCAATATTACAGATAGTTACCGATTTAACTTTTAAATAATTATCATCACGCTATACCTATAAGGAGCTAAGCAGACAATCATCATAAATGTTACAAAGGCTATTTTAGCTAACTTTTGACAAAGCTAATAACTAAGCGGTTGGACAATATTGCTTTGCAAACATGCGGTTGTATGTTCGATTCCCAATTCCCAACTATTGGTATGTTTATGATGACTTTTTTTACATTTTGTATTAATTCATTATAACGAAAAACTTCGCAAGCAATGGGAAATTGGTGCTGATGACTGCGGGTGTCAATCTCAGGACAAGCTGCTTCTCTCACGGACAAATATACGTCGCGTCCTACGCGGTAGCAGACGACCCGTCGCTGGCTCCCGCGTCACCAACTCTCTGCATATTTTGGGTGCTGAGACCAAAACTACAAATAATACAGGAAAAAAATGTGACTGTTATTTAAGCATATTGTGGTGTCTCACGACATCCACGCGAAACAAGTCGGAGACCCAACGTTGCATATGTTACTAAACTTGCTACGTTTCTCCCAAAACAGTGTGTATCAACTAATTTTATATTCCCGGGGGGAGGCCAGGTTTAGACTATTCTGTGACTATCTAAAATTGACGCCAGTGCAATATATTCCAGTGTTTCTAATTAAAATATAATCCAGATTGATGTGTCTGTGTGTTTGCTGACAGACAGTCTTATCATATTCAATTTAGGGACCATTTTGATTGCTGAATAGATAAGTAGTGCACTTAAGAGAAATGTTTGGACTTCTATTCCTGAATTGAGCCTAAACTGAGAAGCTTTGTTCCGGCACAAGAATATCTGGTGCTCTAAGGAGGCTTGCTCATTATAAAAAGTAGAACGAGTGATTTTCGTCAGCGATATTCTTGTTCAGAAATAATTATTTAAAGCACTTACTTATATACAATTGATTCAGTTCGCGAAATCGCGCTTGACCACTGATTAATCGGGCTTTGTCCGAAAAACGCCGAGTACCTATTCCTCATAAATTGCTCATGAATAAATACTCCAACACGCTGCATTTAATTTTTTGTGAAAAATAAAAAGCTATTTTACCATCTACCAAACATAAAATCTTGTATTGAAATGATGTGTAGTGTAACTATATGCTCCAGAAGCAAAGTGCATCCACGCTTTTTCTTGCGATTACCTGCGTTAATAGGTAGGGTACTTACCTAGTCTATCTTAACCATAAAGATCATAACCAAAACCCAAGATACACTGCCAAGCATTAAAACAAGTCAGTGTCAAAACTCGGCAATGAATCTTAAAACGAAAAACGTACGAAATCCAAGTAGTTACCGACGACTCGACTGTATCCACAATAATGTGACAGGAAAACTCTCGGCGATTTCATTTAGTGCAGTCGTTCTCAAACTTTGTGCGACCTCGTACTTCTAGACTGGAGCTGAGAAATTAAAAGAAAAACGTCTTTAAGTTCCGAGGATGTCAGTTACGAGAGTTAGTAGGCGATTGTTTGGATGGAACTGTGATAAACTACGGGTGTTACTTATTACTTAGTTTCCATTTGCAGTGACCATGTTCTTAAAACTAAGTAACAAGTCTATTGGTCAGGCTATGAAGGGTACTCAATACTCAATATATTTATTGCTTCCACATGTAAACTTAGGTGGAAGCTTTTACAAAAATATGATCATTATGAACCCTCTCGGGCACAGCACTTGCAATTAATTATGAGGTACGACAGTCAAGAGAATACATTACTTAGTATAAAATCTGTCTATGGAGACCAATACACGAGTACTATTTTTACCCGACTGCGGGACGCAAAGGAGGGTAATGTGTTTATAGAATACGGTTTGCTAGTGTCGTTAATATCCACGATATCCAGTATCCACCAATCAAATCTCAGTATAGTTTCGGCAACCATTACCGTAATTATTAGTACTAATTTAGTAAAACGATACCCAGAGAAAAGGTAGTATTTTCTTTGCTAGGATCATAAAGGAAAAATAAAATACTAAATATTTCCCAGAATAATTTCCGTACTACCCAAAATTTTACATCTATGATTTTTATAGAATAATGATATTTTCCATTATCCTACTCTTTAAAACAGAGATGGGCAAACTACGGCCCGCGGTTCAACTTCGGCCTGCAAAGGGTTTTAATCCGGCCTGCCAGTGGCGGATTTGCAGTCTTGGCCGCCCTAGGCCCTAGGCCCCAGCATATTATAGACTACATCACTTATACGTACGAAATAATTAATTTACATTATATTTTATTATAAATTACATTATACATCGGTAACATATCTATATTTTATACATAAAATATACGAAAGTTTTTTATGAAGTGTGATGTAGTGTAGTGCGGTCCGCCAAAACGTGCTTTAGAATAAACAGGTAAATATCATCAGTGAATTTTTTGTCACGATTGGCCGCCCCTAATATCTGGCCGCCCTAGGCCCGGGCCTACTGGGCCTTAGGGCAAATCCGCCACTGCGGCCTGCCAACGTCATTTATTTTCACATAACAGTATATAACTCTCAGAAATTCAGTTCTGGCGGTCGTTTACGAGTAGGTACGTTTAGGGCCATATTATTTTTACGGTGTGTTGTGCGTAGCTTCAAAGATTCTTACGATAAATAAAATGCATTTTTTTAAATTTTAGATCCCCGAATCCCCTAAGCTTTCCCGGCCATTGATGAAAAAAAAAAATTGTCCACCCCTGCTCCAAACCAACACAGATAATTTTCCTAAAGACCAGCCACAATAAATCTTTGAACACCGCAGTCTAACCCGATCGTGTGACATTCTGAAGAGCTGAACAAATGTTTGCTCTCCGTTAATTAAACCTATATTGCTTACTTCGTACCGCTTTCCTAGGAAAAATCTACCCACTGTTTTCATAGACCCAGTCAACTCTAAAAAAATAAATAACAATATCACCGTTGTTTGGATTCGGATCTAATACCGTCAGTTCGCTGTGACTAGTTCTAATCTAATACCGTCAGTTCGCTGTGACTGGTTCTATGTTTATATGGCTGTGCGAGTGTTTATGTTACTACCACTACCACACTGGTATTTTTTAGTCTGTGTTTATATCTTCAGGGTAAAAAGACTGCAGTGTTTTTCTAATGAAAATGAGATATTTGTTGTGGACCGACCAACCTTATTATAATATTATTTTAGTATTGGCAGTATGTGCCGTGTGGTGCCGGACGTAAAGAATAGCATCACCCTATTTCTTCCCGTGGGTGTTCGTAAAAGGCGACTAAGGAATTTACTAGAGAATGGGCAGCAGCGTTATCTATGCATTTTTAAGACCATACTGCGATCGCCAAGCCGCCTGCCAAGCGTGGCGATTATGGCAAACCCCCCAATTGGGGGAGGCTTACGTCCAGCAGTGGACGTCTTTCGGCTGAAATGATGATGAATGATGATTGGTAGTATGTATTTTTTAGTCTTTTAATATTTTTTTTGTCAATATAAAGATTTTTTTTTTTAAACTATGGTTATGTGAGGTGATAAAATGATATAATCATTAAAGTCTTTATTTTATTTGGTAATCTAGGATCTAGTGGCTTCCATCCTCCACAATATTAATTGCATAAATATTTAATTTTATTGTTTAATTTTAAGGGTTTTTAAAATACGGTCTGTCTTCGAAGATTTCAGTAAAATAAGTACTAAAGCTTTGGTTTAATTAAAAAGCTGTTAACGGTCACACAATAAGGGTTGTCCAAATACACACGTTGTTTTTTGACACCTTCTTTTTTATTTTTGGGTGAGAAATTATCAAATTCTTTTTAATTTCTCCCGATCTGGGGCGGAGCGGAAGGGCGTGTCAGACTTTTATTGAATAAAACTCACCCGTGTTCCTTCAGTTGCCTGTGTGCCAGAGCCACGCTATCTCTTTCGGACAAACCCGCAACCCTGGCAGGCACCGGTACTGGCGGACCCCGTCAGTACGTGCTGACAACACTTTGAGGCATGCGTGGAACACAACGTGCCGTCGACCCGGGCCCTGGGTTCCTTACCGGACCGCGAGATGCCCATAGCTCGCCGTACACAAGCCCGCGCCTACGGTGGCCGGGAATCGGCTATTGATTCTCGCCGCCCAGGGCGTCTCCAGCGGCGACTAGGGGCGTTTTTTGACACCTCAATGTCAAATGCCCTTTTGTTACCGGACAACCAGACGTACTACAGGGTACCATCGGCACTTGGTCAATATCCCGTCCAGTCGTACTCAACTCTTCTCTTCCAATTTCATTATATACGCACAGCCAAATTTTAGAACTCTCTGCCAGCGTCTGTGTTCACTTCCGCATATAACCCGTCTGCCTTCGAAGCAAGAGTGAACAGGCATCTTCTGGACACGCTCCTTCCATCATATACTGAGGTATATGATGGAAGGAGCCACACCATCCCAAATCGAGGTCAAGAGCAGGCCCAAACAGCAGCACAAAATTAAATTAAAAGAAACTGGTGAAAATGACAGATTTTCATGACATAATATGACTGAACCACTCTGTTAGGACACCGTAGCTTAACTTTCTTTAACGTACCGAAATACATTCAGAAGAAACAAAGGCGTATAAGCCTTTTACTGCACATACGTTGTTGTGCCTAGGAGTTTTATATTTATACACCTTCATACATTATATTTCAACAACAATTTACTCGAAAATATTAATTTAAATTTGAAACAAAATACGTTGTTATCACTTAGCGAACACATTGTTCAACAAGCATTCGATAAATTCCTCACTTACAAACTTTCCGAATTTCTAATGAGACAAAGAACAAGTATCAAGGAACGAACGTTTGTTTAATAAAGCCAAAATTTCCAGATAATAATGTAACGAAAAGTTAAATCCAAATTCGTTGTTTTATAATTAGATTTGTTTATTGGACCTCATTTCGACCAAAGGGTCGGTCGGTTTTAAGTCGATTCGAAACGACAATGAAGTTTCCGACATTTTGTCAAGTTTGGATTTTGATTTCGCTTGAGTGGACTTAGTCGCTTGCTTTGAAGCAAGACTCCTTGCTAATTATTATAAATGCGAAGTTTGGCTCTTTGTTTATCTTGTTTACTGTTTATTTGGTTGTCCTGACATAACTAAATGAACTTTACTGAAATTTATGGAATTTAACCGGAATTTTTCGTAGCGGAAAATTAATGCCTGTACCTAAACATGGCCTCTTGCCTTGGGCATAATATTTAATAAAGTAAAAGAAAAAGAGAAATTCTTGACCATTCAGTTAAGTTTCTACCTTTTAAAAGAGCCTGTTAACAGTTCATTTTTAAAGAAATTTATTCACTAATATTATTTACGAAGTTCTAGTAAAATGTGTCTACTAATATTACAAGCTCTACTCAAGCTTTAAGCTGTATCTATAATCTCTCAGATTCCGATACCAGTGTAGAATCTACTTACAACCTCAGCTTAGGCTGAATACCACTCAGAATACAGGCGTAAGTTGACAATGTCTGGCATTCTCTGCGGTTTTGTGCCGTGGGATAGTTGAGATTTCATGCAAAATCGAAACCACAATCATGTACTGAGCTAATTGACAATTACAGGTGATTGATATTAGACACAAACGCAATTTATGTAAGACTATCTGTTGCCCGCAGCTTCGCCCGCGTGGCTTTTTCTAATATAAAAGTAGCCTAAGTTACTGCTTATAACATCAGATATCTTTCGGTCCCGTCAAGACCATCCAGTCGGTCCAGCCGTTTCTGAGATTAGACGGAACAAACAGACAGACGGACCGACACAGTTTTTTTGTTTTTTTTTTGTAAGTACCGTATATACTTTCATATGCTTTTAGGAACCGACCTGGACGCGTAGCTCGAGAGCTGGTTTTTTGGGTTCCGTAGTAAACAAGGAACCCTATATATCCCTATATACCTTATAGAGGTATGAGGAACAGGGTGTAAAGTTCACTCATGCTCTATAGTAAAGGGAGGATCCTCCGACCAGACGGGTGTCGTGTCTGGTGGGCAACCGCCCAACGGTTGATGTCGGGATTTTGCATATATGCTAGTCGCGCGGTAAACTCTGATAGCGCGATGCAGGATTTGTGACGTCAGGTCTTTGATGCGTAGTTCACATGTGGCGTTGTTGATACCGCCACAGTTTCGCCATGTCCGTCTGTCTGTCTGTCTACAACTTAGCTCAGAAACTCTTAGTACTACAAAGCTGTAATTTGGTATGGGTATACATATTAATCACGCCGACAAAGTGGTAAAATAAAACCTTTTTTTTCTTTTTATTAAGTGTACCTCCTGCACAAGTAAAGTGGGAATGATATTTTTTTTTTCTCATCTATCCCATGGTGTGGGGATCGTTGGATAGGTTGTTCAAAATTATTGTGGGTTTGTGAAAACAATTTTTCGATTCAGGGATCCGTTTGCGTAATAATAAGCTTTAAAGTGCTAATTTTTGTTAGAGTCAAGTGTCCAATTTTTTTTGCAATAAAAACATTGAATTTTACATCGTGTTGCAACGAAGAATGTACGAAACATGTAGTTTCAGCCTACCTAACAATAAAAAAAGCTTATAAAATAAACATTAATAAACCCCTTATTTAATTTATTTGTCGGAGAACGGTAGGTTTCTCTCGTTATCATCAGCCACATTTTAAACTAGCTTCTGCCCGCGATTTCGTCCGCGTGAAATTTCGGCCCACCCATCGCGTCGCATCCCGTCGCTCGCCCGCGCTATAACTTCGTTATCGCTTAGCGTTCTTTGTGACTTTTGTTCTTTTCGCTTGGCTCCTAAGGATCATAGCGTGATGTTATACAGGGTGTTTGGCAGAACGTTGAACATACGAAAATAGTGGATAGGTGGAGTCATCTGCTACTTACTCAGCCCTAATTTATTTGGCCCTGGCCCCCGTGTATTTTTTATTAAAAATGGCTACAACAGGCATTTTTTTATTTTTTATTTTTAATGTTGGCAGATTTTTATAAAATTATTGCTTTATTCAGATGTTAGCTAGAAAAAAAGTTATGAGGCCTCAAACTTACAGAAAGATGTAAAAAATACTTAAATCTTAACTTCAACTTGCATTAAAAAAAAAATGATTGAGGAGTTCCAATTCTAGCAAAACATCCCTAGTGTGTGACCTTTCTAATGGTACGTAATTTGCTTTTATAAAAAAAAAACTTTTAAGAATTATTTCATAATTTTTTCAATTACAATGTTAAGTTTGTTCTTGGGATACCTAATTTTTACGAAACCCTTCGTGCGCGAGTCCGACTCGCACTTGGCCGGTTTTTTTTTTAACGTTTTTGCAATTTTCTGGACACTGTCACGTTTTAGGTATGTTGATCTAAATATGATTGGCGGCCGTATAAAATATTTATTTATAGAATTATAATTATTAAAATCATCAATACAACTCATAGTCAGCATCAACTCAGGTTCATAGCCGACATAGAACAGGAAAGAATGGCCCTGTCGATAAGGTGCAATATGCTTGCGCGCATATTTTCCCTTTGTAGCACGTGTGTTAAAAAGACATTGTTCCGTGCCTATTGCCCTTATACAAAATTGGACAACATTTTAAAAGTCAATTCTTACTACCATGCCTGTACAGTACAATGATGCCTACCACATCTTAATGAAATTTCCGCGGTACCGTAGCACGTCGAACGTGCCCGCTGAACCAAGAGTGGCTTTCATGCCGTTATTCGATCGCGCATAGCATCGTTTTCCAGCACTCTGAGAAAATCGACCAAATTGAACTGTTGAGGGTCGTTAGTGAGGATTGGAGCAGTCCGATCCGCAGGTATTGGCTCGAAGTTCATAGGAGTGCCAACCGACGGCGACGATAAAGATTTTATGATATCGTATTTTTTTTTTAATGACCTGTATTTTTATATATATAATTTTAATGATTGTATTGAATTTTATTGTATTTTATTTTAATGTTGTAATGAATTGAATGAATTTTATGTATTTGTGATTTGTATGTTGGGACTTGGTGCCTTGGTAAATAAATAATAATAATAATAATAGTACCTACCCTATTGAATGACTATTATATGAGATCATGACATTTGAGAACTGGTGGATGCCAAGCTTCACAGCTTGGCTCATCGCCGCAAGGTTGCCTGCTTATCGGTCTTCTATAGATTGTACTTCGGCGAGTGTGCCCATGAACTCCACAACCTTATTCCACCGGCCCTCTTCTACCATCGGACATTTAGACGCACTGCAAGTTACCACCCCTACCTAGTTGATATTCCACCAACTCGCACTAAACGTTTTCAAACGTCTTTTATAATGCGCACAGCACAGGAAACTCTCTGCCTGAGTCTGTGTTTCCGAACGCATACAACCCTAATCTATTCAAAGTGAGAGTCAACAGGCTTCTTCTGGGTAAGCTCACTCCATCGTAGACTTTGTCTCTGTCACCCAGACCTAGACCAAAGTCAAGAGCATACCCATAGTAAAAAAATAATAAAAAATAATTCTAACTTAAGAATTTGTATTACTGATTCTAATGATTATTAATTCTAAAAACCCATATTTGTTACGGTCGCTAATCATATTTTAATCAACATACAACCTGATATTGACCTGCAAATAACAGAAAAACGTAAGAAAATTTGAATTTTGCGAGCTACCTTAGCGCACCCTTACCTTAAGATATTTTACAAACCTTATTCAGGGATACACTACATAAATACGAAAAACTTTATTCCGACAGACACAAATACGAATTTCAAAATACCGATTTTCATAATTCCGAATGATTCAAAATTCCTAATAATATAACAACTCCGATTTATCTCATTCGTCTTATTTTTATAATTCCAAAATTTCAATATTCCTAACGATTATAATTACTATTCTCAAAATACCGAGTTTCAATAGATCGATAAATCAAACTTGATGATAATTTGAAACATCAAAATACGAATTCCGATTATCAAAGTACCGATTAGTTAGAATTCTGAAATAAAAAGTTCTAACCTAACCTAACCCAAATGATTCACCAACAACAGAGGGGATCTGGCGCTCGGCGGCCACTTCCACGGCACGATCGCTTCGCTAGCTCGCCTTCACGCTTTAATGTTCACAGTTCTAATCTAACCCAACCCAAGTGATTCACCAACAATAGAGGGGATCTGGCATTAATGGCCACCGTTCTAACCTTACCTAACCCAAAGGATTTAATAACAGTATATGGTACCCGACGCAAATAAAGAGAAGTAGAAAACACGAAAAAAAAAATATACACAAACATTAATAACAAAGTAGACGTTTTTAAATTACATTAAACTTTACATATAGATTTTGAATTTAATATATATACATAACTGTATATTATGCAAATTGAATCAGAATCAGAATCCTACTTTTAGCAGTTTATTCGAAGTATTGAAAATCGGAATGTCGTTTTTCAGACCGAGAACCCATCGAGCATTTGATTCTTCGAACGTATAAAAATCGGAAAACAAACAAATCGCATTTACAACTTTCGGTAAAATAAATTTCGTGATTTTTTATAATAGACATTATAATTCTTAGGTATTGTGAAATTCCGACTTTAAAAAATTGGAACATCGAAATTCGGAATAAAATATTTTGGAGTAGGTATTTGTGTGTTCCCCTTTTTCAGAGTAGTATATTTTTGCCAACCAATACTACAGGTAAAGGCAAGTTTAAATAATAGTACGGGCATCACACATAAGGTATTATTCGCGGCGCGTCCGTTACTCGGGATCGAAAGGGAATTGATTCGGAATCCCCGTTCAAATCTCCACGCAAACGTGTTCCGTTTCTTTACAAGCTGCTTGCGCTACCAAATTAGTTTGCTGACTGGATTTTTTAACGAGGATATTTTTTAAGAAGTTTTAACGATACTATGGTTTTGGAGAAATAGTTACCAATGGAAAGTAATTAAAAAAGAAAGTACTAATTATTTTCAATACAGCACGAATAAGACAGTTCACGGGTTCTATCTTGTTAGTCTTATTATTAGGTTTATTTTAGGTATTCTTGTAAAGGAGGCGTGAAATTAATTATTAGGTATGAGGTTGTAGAAGCTGACATTTAATTAATACTGTTTATTGTTAGGTACATGCTTTACTTTCAAACTTACACAGAATTCATTTTATTTTCACTTCACACCGTAGTTTTACATGTTACGGAACGTAAAAACAATTTTAATACTGCGCAAAAGTACTTAAAATTCCAGCACGTAACCCGAAACACGAAACCTGAACACTGAATACATTGAAAAACAAACAAGACATGGGCTTCCTCTTAAAATGTCAGGAATATCCAACTGGAAATTTTAAAGAAAACGCCTTCAGAGTTCCGACACAGACATCAAAAATAAAATTCGTCCTCACCTGAGTCGGACGTTTCAAAAATTGGTTATTCTAGCTACCTATCTAGCGGCATTTCCTAGAGGGGAAGCCTCATGTAATATTAATACGATGCCCCTTGCCGACTCTTTGCTTCAAAGTACCAATATATATTTTAAAAAACCCGCTTAGGTACAAAGTGGGAAATTATAGGATGGTTATAGAATAGTTGAGTACTCTTATTGAGTTCATGTACATATTGTATTAAGACTACGCCGAGCGCACAGTTTTATTATGTTTTATTGTAATCATTAAAACTGAAAATAGTGGCCACTAAGCTCCGTTTTAATGATTACAATAAAACATAACAATTTCAAACTACTGTTTGTAGTAATAATAACGTATAGTCTTGTGAAGCACAACTTGACGAGCTTATTTTCTGCATTTTCATTCTAAAATAAAAGATATCACCGAACAAACGATGAGGGCGCCACTGTGCGCTCGGTAGCCTCTTAATGTTACGAGTACTACGGTGGGAACGGGTTTATACTGTTGAAGATGAATAAGTGATTTGATTTTCAAAATGGTCGTTTAACATACGTCGTAATTCATGTAGAATAAAATATTCGTAAAAATCATAAATCTTTATTTATCTCAACATCATATTACAAGCATTGCAGACTTAGCAAGAGCACCGTTTTGTCGACGAAAGAGTATATAAAATGACGTTCCGTGTAGACAGTATGATGGCTTTTCAAATCCATAGAATGTTAGTACAGTTAAACTTATGAAACTAATGTTAAAAGTAAAAAAAACGTTAAAATTACTTATTTCCTAATGTGGGTATTTACCCAGTGCTGGACGTAACGCGTATCCTGTCTATCCGCAATGACGGCCAGAATGTTGTTGGTGCCCAGATCTGCCGAACGCCGCAGCGCGTCGCTTGTGGAGCACGGCGTGGAAGCCGTCAACATGTGCGCCATCAACGCCCTGAACGCATTGTTATTAGGGTTCCGTACCTCAAAAGGAAAAAACGGAACCCTTATAGGATCACTCGTGTGTCTGTCTGACTGTCTGGTCTCAAATATATATTTTTTAATAATTTTAAAATATATTACTTTAAAGTTATAAGGGAAAATAGACGAAACCTTTATCTCCGAAACTACTGAACCTAAAATTTTGAAAAAAATACAGAAAGTAGTTATAGATTACAGGAAAATCAATAAGAAGTCTATGGTCTTAAAATAACATGGTAGATCTCTCGATATTGTGCGTACAAACTTTGCAGTTGGAATGTATTGGAGATTATGTTTACCAACTAAAATGTTAAGTTTGTTCTTAGGATAAATTCTTTCCAAGTACGGAATCCTTCATTGTGCGTGGTCCGACACGCACTTTGCCGGTTTTTATTGGACACGTAGGGTGCCTTTGCTTATAATGAGCCCACAAGCAGCACATGTATAGCGATGAACAATAAGCAATAGTTATGAAGCAGATAACTTCATTATGAATAAGACGGTCAGTCTTTAGTATAATACACAAACATTTTGCCATCAAACAAAGCATCATGTTTTTAACATTATCGACAGCTAGTCATCAAATCATCACCCTTATAGGCCCTCTTATTCTACCACTATCTATAATTACGGTATACCCGAAACTGGCCGACATCCGTACTATAAATTTGTGTTTACAAATGAACCCTATCAATAAGCAAGTGTACGGAACGCGGTGACAAGCTGCGGTTTGCAGATACTAAGTTTGTGGTTACATTGACAAGTAGGGGCATGTTCGGGTTATGTTCACAGGACTGGCCTGAGTACTACGTATTATTGAATTAGAGTTGATTGATTACTCATTAATCTATCCATATTAATAAAGTGACTCCAATCAGTTTCTTTGTTTTTTTTTTATGCAAAAGGATAAACTTCGAATCTTGCACAATTTAAAACAGTGATCTTGGGGTCCATTTACGTGTAAAAAGGCATAAAACCGTCGTATACAACATGTCCCAGAGATAACGCACACCAAAAACCCCCCAATTTAAATATTATGTTATAATCATAATACATACACTGATTTTTTACTATTATGTATAAAACATTGTATAATTATTAAATTAGTTATACTGATTGTGGTAGAAAATCGTGGTCACATTACAAATCTACGCACGCACACAGTTGCACTCTTTTCAGTATCTCGCATAGTAGGAGGTACTTTGTCCATTTTGGTTTGTTTAGACTGTATAGCGAAAGTGTGACTGTAATTTACGTAGTTTTACTTATTTATGGGATAAAACATTACGTATATTAATAATTACAGAAATTGATTATGAACAAACTACTTTCGTATTGTGAATTAATTCAGTTGCACATTGCAGTTTGGTCCTTAAAGACATTAAAAAAAAAACATAGATTATTTTTTATCCTAGATATTAAATACCATAAAACGGGGTGAATAGGGATACAGAGGTGAATCGAAACAAAACTTTAAAAGAAGAAGAAGTATTTTTTTTTTTTTAAGTATTTTAACATTGAAATAATGTAGTTTTGTTACTAAAAATGACTCTAATGTGTTTACTGAATTATAATTAACGATTAAGTGACCTTGTTGGTAACAAAGTACATTATTTCAACGTTAAAATCCATTTAAAAAATTCGTCCCCATTCACCCCTGCATCCCTATTCACCCCGTTTTACTGTACCTACCTAATTTTGACCGCAAATTAATGTGTAATAGTGATAGGGTTAAATTATGTACGTAGTGATCTTTACTCTTATCATTTTAGATAAGAAACAAAATATCGCTACATAATTTAACCCTATCACTGCACCAGAGTAACCAAAAAACTAGTTTTGTTAGCAATAAAACTTTAAAGTGACACGAAATCTATTTTAGTTTCAATTGACAAGTTATTCGAGCTCAGTATCTAGGGTATCTCAAATAACTGATTCTAAATTCCTTTTAAGACGCTGGTGACCCGCAGTCTCTCGATACTAAGTTTGCGGTCGCATCGGTAGTCATTGAGTGGAATGTCTGGACCGTGCCTGCGATGCAATGTACAGCGACGACCGGAAGGAGAATTGAAACTTACTTTTTGAACTAGAAGTGTATATATTAGTGTTCAATGTAGGTAATATGATATTAAATCATAACTGTCGTGTTACTCACGCTTTCTTTTAGCAATGTTTATATCGACGGCCGCAGTATTATATAAAAACTAGCTTTTGCCCGCGGCTCCGCCCGCGTGGATGTCGGTTATTGCGTAAAAAAGTAGCCTATGTCCTTCTCCATATCGCAGGCTATATCTCTGCCAAATTTCATGATGATCGGCTCAGCAGTTTAGGCGTGAAAACGACACGGCGTGATACAGACAGACAGACAGACAGATAGACAGACAGACAGACAGAGTTACTTTCACATTTGTAATATTAATATGGATTATATCTATCTACAAAATCATGATTTTTTACAGGAGAGCGTTTTGAACGCAACTGCAATATTTATTAGAATAAAAAAGCCATCTTCTTCTATGTTACAACATTTAGTTAATAAGGCATTACCAAGGAAATGGTTAAGGCCAATTACTGTAATATTTATCAAAATACGGTACCTAGATGTCTTTATCATGTCGTAGTAGGTGGCGTTCAATAGTGTCTGTCTACCCTATGTTATTACTATTATTTTGTATTTAACATTGTTGATTGCTATAATAAATAAATTTATGTAATATTTTTCTTATTTATCTATTATTTGTATAGCCGACGTGACATATTATTGTTGTAGCACTAAAACACGCAAGTTTAAGCTCTGTGACTGATATATTTGTTTAAAACAGGTGAACGCACCAATTATCCGACATATACACGGACTAATGGTACATACATACACGTGTCTACTTCGTTACTTTGTGAAAAATAAGTGTAGTTGTCTTTACATAGAATAAATAAAATAAAATAAAACCTATTTTAAAGAATTCTGAGCCGAATAATGAAAAAAAGTGCAGTTGAGTTATTGTACTTTGCTGCCGTCAATATATCGTCTGATTAAACGAATTAATTATCAATTAAAAAAAGACCGAAGATAGTCATCGATTTGCAATTTATTTAATAGCATTTTTTTTTCATCTTTTACACAAAAAAAATACTTTTTTTTTTAGTTCTTAAGTTTACTATCACAAGGAGTCCTTGTTACTTGATTAAAGAAAATTATTATTATTATTATATTAAACCCAAGCACCTCCAACACCTCCTCAATTCAGCCAATCCAATTGAATATAAAAGACACCATCACACTGTCGTGATAAATAATAAACCTCCCTTACAATATCCATACGGAAACAACATTATATTACCTCATTCACAACAAACCATAACACCCCACTATACTCATAATAATATTCACCTGATGAAACGCACAACTAACACTCAATGCTACGTGTAATCGTTAGCTGGCCGCACCATTTACATAAATAAATAAATATTATGTAGTTCAGTTGAAAATGCAGCCATTCGGATGCGATCGGCACTCGGGAGCGGCCCCACCACCGCCGCCGCCCCTCTTTTCTACAACTGAATATTAAAACAACACGTGACTTCCAATATTCAGCATGTTACAATACGCCGCGAATGCAGGGTTAAGATGAGTGCAGATATGCGTGCCTTACTATATCATTTGAAAAACTAGGGGTAAGAAATGTAGGGCTTAAAAATTGAGGATGGTGAAGAGATCCTACAATTTTAACGCTAGTGTAACTTGGGTAAGCAAACATCAACTAACAAGCTACTTCAATCTATACAAATAAATAAAATTGAAGTGTTTGTTTGTAATGTCAAAATAATTATTATGTACAATTACACGAAAATTATTTAGTAATCAATTAGGTAAACTAAATCATAGTTTCAAGTTAACATGATAACGTTAATAGATTACCATAACTTTAATTTATTCCAAATTAACTCAACGATGTCGTATAAATAAGGTTTGTTTAACATAATTTTGTTTTCTCAAGTTTAACTGAATTTACCCTAATTAGCCACGTTAACAGTAATCCATTATAATTAACTAATTAATGTTCCGCCTAATTTAATAATTGTATTTTGAGGAACAAATATGGTTGATGAATATATAAATGGATTAGATTTAGCACGCTATAATTTTTTACTTTATCGTGATTTAGAGTCAAAAACATCTACCTACTATAGTTTGACCGGTACCGCTGTACCGCGCTTTAGGGCCTGTCCACATCACCACTTCTCGTCGTCTTTAACGTGAAACGGTACGGTGTCATGGCGCGGCACATTTACTAAGGTGCTAATGTACGATACGGCAACGTCGCCGCGAAACGATGAGTCGTACGTCGTCGGAAACGGTACGTGCCAACGATGCGCTCGCTCAGTTGATGTTTCATTGTCTTAGCGATTAGTTGTGCAAAAAGGATGTCAGAAATTATTGATTCTGATTTATTGATATCACTTGTTGAGGAACGTCCAGTGCTCTGGGATAAGACAATAGATAATTACAAGGACAAACACTTAAAAACATAAGGCTGGAAGTATTTTTGATACCTAGAAAGAGCCTGTTATTTCACAGGTTCGTGAGTAAAAATATACCGGAACTTTACAAGGCACGACAACGGCTAATATTGCGGCATCGTGACGTGCATTTGTAGGACACGGTAACGTAAATTCGCACGGCACGCCAACATGCCGTGCCGGTTTCACGTTAGCGACGTCGTAACGTGGTGATGTGGACAAGACCATAGGTATGTGCACGGCGAGACGGGGGGACAGTGCAGGCCGCTCATTCGTCAACACTCACGTCGTCCTGCCCCCGCCTCGCCGCACATTCCTTAGGCGCAGTACAGCGTATCGGTCAAACTATGTATAATAAAAATAGGGAATTACTTATTCCCTCTAAGTACCTAAAGATTCCTATTATTCTACGTCGACTTTTGAATTTTATAGATTTTATTAATAGAGTGCTACAAGGATCTTTTGGCGCCTGTACCCTAATTGCGTAACACAAAAACTATCGCAATATGAATAACATGAAAAAGACAAACAGACAGACAGACAGACGGACATAGCGAAACTAATTAAAGCTAAGTTGATTACGGAACCCTAAAAATCTAAAAAAAAAACCTTTTACATGTTTTGTGCTAGTGCGCACCACCCTTAAGCAAGAACATACAACTTAACGTTTATACAGAAGTGCACGTATGAGTTGCAGCACTTTTAACTTGTGCTACCTGCCGATGGCTCCTTTATCGTTTACCATCACAATAGAACTGACAAAAGCATTCAATATGTATGAATTGAACATGGCTGTTTTTTTTGCTTTAAAGGTATATGTTTAGGTTCCTTATGGAAAGCGGTAAACGGGGCTGTCTTTTTTGTTGTTTGCCGTAGGTATAACGTTTAAATTTAATTTGAGAATATAGGTAGCTGCACCGTTGCAATGCCATGGCCACATAAAGTAAAAAAGTGTTAGATCTAACTTTTTTTGGACCAGAAACCCTCGCGGGCGTCCTCATATCTCCCTAACAAAGTTTCATCACAATCTAAACAATGGTTTAAGAATGCCTAAAGGACAAACATACAAACATTGATTTTTATTTATATACCTAGATAATTACCTACATAAGATAAGATATTTATTTTGCAAATATGGGTACAAAACACGGTGACATAAAAATATAATTAGCAAGTCATATTTAACCAGAAGCCATGCAAAAGTACAAAATACTCCAGAGATGCTAAGTACATAATAATAAAGATAAAAACTTCAATATAAAGATTGATTAACTATAATTACAATTTAATAAACAAAGTACTTCAATAGGTTTTTAAATATAAAACAATAAAAAATCTTCTGCAATCAACTTATTTAGTATTAGAACTAAATAAAATAAAATTGAAATTTCATATTTTTCTAATTTCTAATCATTATAAAAAGTAATCAAGAAATTCCTTTCTCCATTAAATAAATTTACTTTGAGTGGTTATACTTAAAAGGTATTTTTAGCTTAATGAATAGACAAAGTGCAATACAGTTGCGTTTTCTGAAACAGAAAATCTTAAATTACGTATTACTTATCGAATAACAGAACCAGAATCAGAATTTATTTATTTGTATGAATGTAGTTTTACGTAGTATGATGTTAATATTTTTTTAAGTTCTATACCTACATTCTAACACAACTTAATGGTATACAAATATTCAAATATAATTATTAGTACAATTAATTTTAAGATTTGTGATTTACGATAAGTCCAATATGAATTAATATTATTATAATTAGGTAATCGTTCAATCGTTAATCTTAACCTCAATGTCAAAATTAAGTTTATGTCATCTTAGATTTTTACAATATTCCATTTATTCGGCAATGTCACAAAAACAATAAATTATCCAATAACCAACTTGTCAGCTTTTTCTTGAACATGGGGATGGAAAGTTCTTTAAATGAGTTAGGTAACTTCTTAATGAATCTCATTAACATAAATATATTCCTCCTAAATATTTGCAATCTACAATAACGTACATTTAATTCGTATTTATTTCTAGCAGAAGCTTTTTGTGGCTTACTTCTGATTGCATGCGAAAATAGTTCAGATATTGTTTTAATAGCATACATAGTTATTTGATGTTCATGCAGGGTAAAGGTAAAATGTGAAGATTTTTAAATAAAAATTTACAGCTGTCCAAAAATCAGACGCCAGATATTGCCCTAACACACGTTTTTTGTACACGAAATGCCATAAAAAATTCAACCGAATTGCCCCATAGTATCAGATCATAATGACAGACGATAGTATCCGTGATGCGAGATACTGCTGTGTCTACGGACTCTGTTTGTCGTAGACGTTTAATTGCGTATACGAATTGGTCTAGCTTATCGCATATGTACGTAAGATGTGAGATTTCCAGTTTTGAACCATTATTATGCCCAAGAATGTTGTGTTTACTACTTGTTCTAGGATACTGTCATCATACTTTATATTAAGACTGAAAGTGTGATTTATAAGTTTATAATATAATAATACTAGCCTATAACTGTCCCACTGCTGGGCAAAACCTCTTCTCATACAGGGAAGGCACGAGCATTGATCACCACGCTTGCTCAAGGCGGGTTGGCGATTTCAGACATAAATTAACTATAAGTCCAGGTTTCCTCACGATGTTTTCCTTCACCGATGTCAGTAATGTCCAAGATAAACTCAGAAAGTACATATGAATTGAAAAAGTCACATTGGTACTTGCCCGGATTTGAACCCACAACCTCCAGCATGAGAGGCGAGGCCTTAACCAACGGGCCATCACGACACTATATATTTATAAGTTTGAAATTGAATTATTTATTAGATTCTAAGACCTATCGCGAGCTATTCACCGAAATCAGTCGATTACTTATTTCCATTCATTATGAACTAATTAACGATTATTTAAAAAACCAAGAAAAACATTACCGTGCATGTATTATTACTCTTCTACGTCGGTTTACAGTTTCATACGATCTCCCAATACCTCAGCGGCCATGCGAACGTGTATATTGAAAATTATTTTGTGCCAGTCCTGAAAGAATCCGATGATATACGTAGTTAGGTTATTTAACAAAGGAATCGAATGAGCTCAAGTGTGCAATGAAGTGTAGATCAAAATATTGATTTTAGATTCAACATACATAGGGTCTGTTCTCGGTTTTTTTACTCATATTGAACAAACTTGGTAAAAAGCCTTCGCATAACTACATGTAAATATTCTTGAAAATAGAAAAGCTCATTGTCATTGACTGCTTGATATTGCAACACATAGTTTTTCATCTAAACAAATAAATAAAATTGAAGTCTGTTTGTAATGCCAAAATAACAGCTTTTTACTAAATGCATATGAAATCACGTCTATACGTACATACTCGTATAACAATTTTTTTTTTATCTGTCTGTCTGTTATCACCGAAACGACTTGACCGATTTTGACGGGACTTTCACTGGCAGATAGCTTATAAGGAGCAACTTAGGCTTTTATTTTAAAAAAACTACGCGGGAGAAACGCGGGTAACAACTAGTTATGTTAATGATTAAAAAAGTGGTCGAACTCCCACACAGTACATATTTATTATTAAAATTTGATGTTATAGCGGGCATAGGAGTAAAGACTCTGTCAAAACTTCAAGTGTCTAGCTATTACGGTTCAAAATATACAGCCCTGTGACAGATGGATGGACGGACGGGCAGCGGAGCCTTTGTAATAAGGTCTCATTGGCATCCTTTAAGTACGGAACCCTAAAAAGTAACTAACTAATTACAAGACTCTTTAATAGAAAACTGTTTCTGAGTATAGTAAAAAGTATGAAGATAAACAAGCAAAAATACATTACATTTCTTAGTTACTCTAACTTTACTGTAACTAACTTTGGTAACTGTCCGTAGCATTCATTTAATAACCGAGACTCCCGTGTAAAACTTTGACAGCACAAAAATAATCTAGTAGTTTTCCAGGTAAATTATTGTTTTAATAAAAAAGTATATTAAGTGAGCTATAAACAAATATAAAGCACAACACTGTACGTTACATTTATTTATACAAAACCGTGCATTTGACACTGTGCCTTAAACATTGCTTATCTTAAAACAATACATTTAATTAACACCCACTCAACTACTGTAATAGGAACTTAAAAAAGGGGGCAGTAATCGAATTTCAGGAGCTGTTTAAATAGTAGCTACACGACAGGCAAAAACAGAAAGTCAACTGTCAATAGTTACATATAACCTGATTATTTTTATATACATTTATTTTTATTTTACTGATTATTGTTTTATTTATGTACTTATTTATTGTTTATACAGCTAGTACACCGCAGACTACCAGCAGTATTATCTCTCCTACTCTCTTTATATCCATCCAAAGGTTGTCTTTAAAAGATCGTTTTTAACGATAAGACCGCCCATTGTGTCACCCTATGTAAAATACCTATATTTATATCTGTAATTCGCATGTTGTATATAATAAAGAGTATTCTATTACATTTTGTTTTTTTTTTTTTAAACATAGTATACACTACAGATAATAGTAATCGCCAGAGACCAATTCCACATGAAAATGGTCACGCTACGCTCCAAAATCATTATGACTCTTACACCCCAGCCCATTGAAATCTTGCACCTCTGTGAGTTGACATCGTTAGTCAAATATCAACGTGATTTAAGGGATTTGTTTGTTGTGACTTTTTACATTATAATCACAATATTGTAGGATTCCGTACCTCAAAAGAAAAAACAGAACCCTAATAGGATCACTATAGTGTATATTTGTCACAGCCAATTTGCTCCGAATCTAATAGATCGATTAAATTGTCATTCGGTATACATAATTATCCATTTCTATGACCCAAACACGGACATTTTGCCTAATTAAATGAATTTTGAATATGGCGGTCACTTTTAGGAGACAAATAAGAAAATTAAAAAAAGTTTTATACACTGTACCGTGTAATATACAAAATGAAAAGGTTTACTATGAGGGCTCAAATTATATATTATCATAATCTTAAAATAAATAGTTTTAAAGTTACTTAAGAAAATAGTTGAAAATTTACTATTCCTTATCGTTTTGGAAATAAGAAATAGTAGTAGGAATAGTTTTAGGCCTAGTAGAGTGTAAATTTGTTAGCACTTTTATACTTTGTTAAGTACCTGGTAATTTTTGAAAGGCCTACACTGTCCTCCTATACCTATTAACACTGTTATTTGATAATATTTTAAAGCCAATTATTTTTAAAAGAATTTCTTGCCGGCTCTTCTCCATAGGAAACGTCTAATTGGAACCATGCACCTAGCTTCTGACGTTTCATAAGTGTCCTTATAGGTTTATGTGAAACAAAATATTTTGATTTTGAGTAAATTTTCAACTATTTTCTACTGAGCATAAAATAAAATAAAAACTGTAAATAGTTCTATAATTTATATTACAGGAAAACCTATAAGAAGTCTATGATCTTTAAATAACATGGTAAATCTCCCAATATTGTGCGTACAAACTTTTGCTTGCAGTTGTATAGGAGAACTTCATTTTCAACAACGAAAATATATAAAAAAAATCAAAATCAAAATATTTTATTTCACATAAACCTACATGGGCACTTGTGAAACGTCAGAAGCTAGGTGCACGGTTGCAATTAGTCGTTTCCTATGGAGAAGAGCCGGCAAGAAACTCCACGGTTACTCTTTTAAAAATAATTGATTTTACAATATTTTCAAATAACAGTGTTAATAGGTATGGGAGGACAGTGTAGTAGATGTACCAGGTACTTAACAAAATAAAGACTTTAAAAGTTTTTTTTTTTATATATACAAAAATTAAAAGCTATTTATACCAAATGAAATGATTGCCATTATAACTACAGTAATAAATCTGAACAAACATTATATCCACAAAAGCCACAAATAAAGAGTTAGAATTAGATTTGTAGGCATATAATGTCAAATAATGAAAAGATTATTCAACTACAATGTTAAGTTTGTTCTTGGGATAAATTCATCCCATCGACGGAACCCTTCATTGTGCGTGGTTCGACACGCACTTGGCCGGTTTTTTGTTAGATGTATATCGTGCTTAGGCTCAAGTGTCACTTCTGCTTGTTTATACTTAGTAACATAGTCTCGAGTAGCTAGCACTCATTACGCGGGTCGATTGGACCCGTTTTTACTTAGCTAGTGGCCTTTTAATTACCGTCTAACCTGTAATTACTTGGTGTAAAGTGCACGTAAAGCTTAGCACTACGAAAGAAATTAATCTCTCTCTACCTTTTCTGTTACTGCATAACATACAATTTGTATCCATGTTTATAAATAGATCTAAAAGTAGTGACTTCTTTTCTATTTATGCTGTTTTTAATTAGAGGAATATTGCAGGATTCAAAAAACTTTATTTTGTAGACAAAGGGTTAAAAAACCGGCCAAGTGCGTGTCGGACCACGCACAATGAAGAGTTCCGTAGTTGGGATTAATTTATCCCAAGAGTTGAAAAATATGTGCTCCCATACAGAATGTATTGGAGAACATATTTTTAGCATTTAGCTGGTAGGGGGGGGGGGGGGAACTTGACTCTAACAAGAATTAGCACTTTCAACACTTTAACTTTTTTTTCAACACTTTTAGCACTTTTAAAGAATATTTTTGAACAGCCTAGGTATCCAACGATACCCCATACCATGGGATAGACAAGAAAAAAAAAAATATCATCCCTACTTTACGTGTAGGTACCATAAAATAATTTATTTTTCAAGATTAATATGTTTAACCGTACCAAATTACAGCTTTCTAGTACTAAGAGTCTCTGAGTTAAACCGCGGACAGACAGACTGACAGACAGATGGACATGGAGCAACTAAAAGGGTTCCTTGTTTACTACGGAACCCCTAAAAAGCTTGCGTTTTTTTTTTATCTTGTTGTACCTATCTAGATATTAAGTGAATTATGTGAACTCCTATAATTAAAAGCCCACAATTGTACTTGTCTCTGTTTATGTTAACATGCATTTAACGTCTCTGTGGGCGATCCAAAAATAAATAAAGAAACCTACAATTCCGAGAAAACGGAGTTTTATTATTTAAAAAATACACAACTTTATCATTTCGACTTCTTTAATCTCCAGCTGCTGAAACTGTGGAGAAACTTATATTGTAAAAAGATTCAGTCAGCCCTGCTCAAAATCTTACAGGATAATAATCCTTTAATACGTCACGAGATTGTCCGAAGTTCAGCCAACTTCCATCTTTGACCTAAACCTTTACAATAAAGCTCAGTCACGAAAAACTAATTTTCAAACCTTTTTGTATAAACAATAAAATAGATCCAATCTATGTGAAAACGCATCGACATCGCAGATGCAAGTGACATGTAATTTAACAACCAATACGTTCAAAATTAATGGCGACTAATTTTAAAGCGAGTGCTTTTACACACACTATTTTATTACTAAATGATTTATATCTTTGAATGAGAAGATTTATTTAGGTTCTTACATTTGACTGGGAGCATTTTATCGGTGATGTATTTTTTATTGGGTGTCTAGAAACTAAAAGGGTTGCTAAATATTTTTATAAATAATAAACCAAGTAAAAGAAACAACGCAAAATATTTGATGAGGGGCACGAAATACAAAAATTAAAACATCTATTTATTGCTGCAATATTAAAACAAAAAAATACCGCAGTGCTAGTATTCTGATATGTCCCGCTGAAATGCGGAGGTAACGGCAAGTAGGTACCGATTCGTGAATCAAATGATTTAGGTGTTGGAACTGGTCAGCAAATCGTAAAAAAAATACAACACAATACATAGGTATCAATATAAAATAAATAAAAAGCTAGCAATTAGCTGGATTTCGCAGAAAATTAAAATTTCACTGTAACTTTTACCATAAAAAAATAACACCGGATTTATTCGGGAAGCGACCTTGATGCCTTTTAACCAATAAAAACATCCCTTTATTAATGGACCAATCGATGAAGTAGCTGATATAAGATTCAAACTTTTCATGAGAAATAATGTAAATTAAAGGACAAGGCATCATCAATATAATGCACGTAATTCAAAACTTATCAATTATTTAAATATACACGGTGAAATTGAATTCATGGGGATCCTCATAAAGGGTCATTATACTAAATCATTATGAACAACTTTCACTATGAGAGCAAACCTAAAATCGCGAAAAAAGAATCAACTGTTCCCCATTTATGTTCGCATAGTTCGTCAAGATGTTGGGAACAGCAGTTTTTTTTTTTTTTTCGATATTTCAGGGCTAGTCCCATAGTGAAAGTTATCCATACATTGTATAGGAGTCAAGAAACAAATTCCTACAATTTATTAAGCTATTGCATAGCTTCTATCGCGGGCCTTGAGCGCGGGGACCGAATCCAGAAATTCCGTAACGAAAAAACCTCACGCTCCCCACTCCGACGGTTTTACTACACCAGTACCCTCTAGTGATCTAATAATTTCTGACAGTTCTTTTTTCTGTGTACTGCGTATATTATTCTTATAAGTATTAGTTTATAAAATTATGATCTTCACAAAAAGTGATTGTTGATAGTGGGGTTTGAACTCACGACCAGTCGATTACTAGTACATTCAGTTCCCCTGTTGCACCGCAAGGCTACAATGACTTAATTAAAGCTTGCCAAATAGTTGATACCATTCCAGTTGAACAATTTTTAAACTTGACTAGACGGTTGGAAATGACTCATGTACATGGAATTTTTTCGCTGTCAAAACAGTTTGTCACTCTCTTTTTATTTAAAATTACTTTAAGTTCAACACTTTCGTCTATTTTAAAGTTGTTATTATGCTTATATTTGAATAGTATTTGACTTTGTTTACGTAGTTATACACTTTTACGACGTTCAGCACTTATTTATTTTGTTTTTAAGCTATTGCATAGCTTCTATCGCGGGCCTTGAGCGCGGGGACCGAATCCAGAAATTCCGTAACGAAAAAAAAAAAAATTATCGAAGAAAAAGAAATAATGCATAAATAAAATAAATAAATAATTATAATTGCATAAGTTGATACAAAATGCTATGCAATAGCTTTACCGCGGCAGTCCCCGAGTGCCACACGTTTTTTTTTTTTTTTTTTAATGCATTACTTATTTTACAATTCATTTCGTTGCGTTTTTATTTTTTATTTTTTTTGGTAGAATGGAAAGCAAACACAAAACGCGTCGTCTTTGACAATGCCGGAAGTGACGAAAAAAACTATGTGAATAGAAATCTATTCTTTGCAAAGTGCTTGAAATCTCACTAAGGTAAGTGAATAAGTGCTATTTTTGCTTGAATAAAGCACAAAAAATTATTTTACTTAAATACTAGCTGACCCGACAGACTTCGTTCTGTCAAAAGCTATAGTATAAACTTCACTAAACTACTGTACCCTACCCTACCCTACCTTACCTACGCCACCTAGCTACCTACCTACCTACCCTACCCTACCCTACCCTACACTACCTACCTAAAACTTAAAAAAAAATAGATAAGTAGCCGATTCTCAGACCTACTGAATATGCATATAAAATTTCATAAAAATCGGTCAAGCCGTTTCGGAGGAGAATGGTAACTAACATTGTGACACGAGAATTTTATATATATAAGACGATTTGGGGCTAAAAAACAGATTTAAACAAAACAGTGTCGTGGTAAATGACGTCACATCATGAATGCGACAGAAACGGACTTTTAAAATGTAGCAACAAGCAGTAGTTCAATTTTACTTACTTTTCTTGGGTTAATATTACTGTTTTTTATAGATTTAGTAAAAAAAAAAAAATGCATTTTCCCTATATTCCGAGCAAAATATCCGAGCATCCTTTTAACAAAATCTAACCATCATATTTCCTGCCAGTGTTAGTTAAAACATTGAAACCGCAGCAAATAAACGTCATTCAGTGATCGTTTCCAGTTTAGTTAGTTCGCGGCTTTTGTGGACCGCGGTCTGCGGTCGCTGCCACTGTGCAGTATTTAATAAAATCATTCTAAAATGCAATCAAATCGATACCAGTTGTGTTTTGAAAACTGTTTGTTATTGCCAGCATACGTGTAGCTGTAGCATAGATAACAACAACATTCCTAAATTTTCCGAAGAGGTCGGTACAGAAAAAAAAAATGAAAAGAAAGAAAGAAAAATTGTTTATTCTGCACAAACAAAACTCACATCACACGAAATAATTTATACACACATGCAAAATAGCCAAAAGCCTCGTATTCAAGGACCAAAGACAATTTACATTGTATTTATTACACTTACATTATGGCCAGTTAAGACCCGTTTAATAGGAATGAGTCTGCAGCCACTAAATTACCCTCAAAAATCCAGATTCCAAGCTGTCATTGAAAAACCCCAAATTGAAAATACCAATACAGTTTTTTTGACCTGGAAATCAAAACCAGGACCCCATTTTCAGTAGTGACCCTTGCGATCACTAAACCAATAATGTTATTGTAGTCGTCGCGGACCCAACATTTCAGTTCATAAACAATGCAATGTGAGGTATAGTAATTTTATTCTAGGTACACACGGCCACAAATCAAGCTATACATTTCCAGTTTAGGCTGATCTCGCATTGTATAGGATTTCCGTACAATGAGAGGTCAGCTTATACTGGACACTATAGCTTGATTTGTGGCCGTGTGTACATGGTTTTCACATTTAATAATTACTTTTCAATACAGTTGTTAAACATGGCGTACTTCGTCCGGAGGAACTTTAGACGGCGCCGCTGCCGACGGAATGGAATGTTGCCATTTTTTTATTGTTAAAATATTATTTTTTATAAAAACTATTAGTAATAATTATGTATTGTGTATTTATGTTATTTTTTATCTCATTGTATGCTGCACCGGGCACTGGTCGACGTCATCACGTCAACGCCGGCTGTCGCTGAAAACCAGCGCTGGGGCTCTGTCTCGCATAGGGTCGCAGCATTATGCTGAGCGATGGCCGTTTTGCGTAGATGTGACGCATATTTACCCCAAACAATTTTTTTTTTTTTGTGTTGTGTTCTTTTTTTTGCGTCATGTTTACCGCAAATAAACGTTTTTTCTTTCTTTCTTTCTTTTCTTTTTCTTTCCTGGCCCGGGAGCGTAGGATATCATACCTACTCGGGTCGATATACTTACGCTTCTGGCCCACGGCCTTACCCCCTGCCACCCAGACGGACAGTACGGACAAGACAACACAACCGACGACACCGAAATCGCCCAGCTGGAGGAGGTCATGGCCCGAGCGGCAGTGGCCGACGACGGCGACACCATATCGCCCGAATCACCTGGCTGGAACGAGCAGCTGCTAGCCTCGTCGCCGGGAGATTGCCGCGACGACCACTATAGGGTGGAGGTAGTGGAGAGAATGTCCGATGGATCCATCTCCGACTAACTCCACCCCACCACCATCGTCGCCCCTCAACATCATACAGACCAACCTCCAACATAGCCAGACTGCCACGGCTAGCTTACGCAGGGCTCTAGAGGTTAAGCCCCGAACTATCGCACTGATCCAAGAGCCGTGGATCAGGAATAATAGAATATGCGGCCTCGGTAACATCGGAGGTAAGATAATTCTCAACACACACAGTTCAGACAAACCACGGACCTGTGTCTACATACCCAAAGAAATCCCTATCACGCCACTCACCCAATTCTGTTCCAGAGACCTGACAGCAGTCAAGCTCCAGACTACAGGTGACGTTCCGGATGTTAGGCTGGCCTCGGCATACATGCTAGGCGAGGACGCAAACTGCCCGCCGAAAGAGGTGGCCGACCTGGTACAGCACTGTGAGCTCGCTAAGCTGGACCTGATCATCTGCACCGACTCAAACGCCCACCATCCGCTCTGGGGCACCGACACACCAAACTCCAGAGGAGAGGTACTATCCACCTATTTATTCTCTACTAACCTTAACATTGTAAACCGCGGCTCAGAACCCACTTGGGTCACAGTCCGAGGACAAACAATCATAGACCTAACACTTACTACAGAAAACGCGACAAATCTTATCACAAACTGGCACGTATCGGACGAGCCTTTTTGCTCGGACCACAGAAGGATCCGGTTTACGCTGACTACCAACACGAGGAAACCCGAGCCGAGACGCCTCTTAGCCTCCCTACTAACTAAGCACTTATCAAAAGTAACCATAAAAGATCAAGCACAGCTTGAATACACCGTCACAAAACTATCAGAATACCTAACCAAAGCTTACCATTCATGCTGCAAGCTAAGAGCGCCACAAGCCCAGAGCGAGAGGAACCCCTGGTGGAACGCTGAACTTAGCAAACTCAGAGATGCACTACGTAAACAATTCAACAGAGCCAAAAACACTAGACTCCCAGACGACTGGGAGCTATACAAAGAGACCCAATATACATATAAAAAGCAAATCAGAACTGCCAGAAGAACAGCATGGCGGAAATTCTGTGAATCCATCGAGACAAATAATGAAGCCGCAAGAGTATTAAAGATCCTATCAACCGATCAGGATCGGACTCTTGGCGCGCTGAAAAAACCCCATAACTCCTACACACTAACTGATCAGGAAACCAGTAAGGTCCTCCTCGAGACTCACTTCCCAGACTGCAGACTCCTAGAGGACAGGACATGGGAGGCTGAATCGGAATGGACCCCAACGGACCAAGACTGGTCTAGAGCCCAACACATAGTAACAGAAGACCGGGTTAAGTGGGCTATAAACACCTTTCAGCCATACAAGTCTGCAGGGCTGGATGGCATTTTCCTAGCCATGCTACAGTGGGGGTAGATCATCTGACACCATGGTTGATGGAGATCTATCGAGCCTCTGTGGCACTCAGATACATCCCCCTCGCATGGCGCGAAGTGAAAGTCATATTTATACCCAAACCTGGCAAAACTGACTACACACAACCCAAGGCCTACAGGCCCATAAGCCTCACATCCTTCCTGCTAAAAACCCTCGAGAGACTCTGTGATAGGCACATCCGAGACGGACCTCTAAGGGTAAAACCACTCCACAAACAACAGCATGCGTACTCCACAGGCAGATCAACAGGATCCGCGCTGCACAGTGTGGTCTCCAAAATTGAATGCGCAGTGGACCACAAATGCTCATCACTGGCCGCCTTCATTGACATAGAAGGCGCCTTCGACAAAACTATGTTCGATAGTATTAACACGGCTCTTGACAGACACGGCATAAACTCAACGTTGAGTGGCTGGATCACCAACATGCTCAAACGGAGAGCTGTGAAAGTCACAGTAAACGACACCACAAGGGCCATTGTGACGAAAGGCTGTCCGCAAGGCGGCGTCCTCTCGCCGCTTCTATGGAACCTGGTGGTGGATAGCCTCATCAAAACACTCAATGGCAAAGGTTACTTCACCGTAGGCTACGCCAACGGCATAACCATAATAATAAATGGCACCCACGAAAATACCCTGTGTAACCTCATGCGCCAAGCCTTGAAAATAGTAGAGGACTGGTGCAATAAACACCAACTCTCAGTGAACCCCTCCAAAACTGAATTGATTCTCTTCACAAAAAAGTGGAAACTGACGACACTACAACTTCCAAACTTCTTTGGAACTACCCTAAGCCTATCAACTGAAACCAAATACCTGGGCATATACTTGGACAAACAGCTGAACTGGGCAAAACATACTAACTACATCACTACAAAAGCCAGGAATTGGGGAATTAGCCCCAAAGTTACTTACTGGCTATAGACCACAGTCATCCGACCAACTATCACATATGGCTCACTAGTCTGGTGGCCCAGAACAGACCTGAGTACAGCCCAAAGAGATCTCGAAACTGCAGAGGTTCGCTTGTGTAGCAATCACTAGCTGCATGCGAACCACGCCTACTGCCGCTCTACAGGCAATGCTTGGGCTGCCGCCTCTACGCCTTATTGTGCGAGAGGAGGCGGCCCTGGCCGCCTTTAGGCTCAACGTAACAGGAACTCTGAGCACAGACTCTAGAGTCAAGCACATACGCTTAAAGGAGGATGCGATCAAACGCCAGCCAATGATAGCATCACCCTGCGACAAAGCCCCGAAACTGCACTACCTCCATAAGCACTACAACATTATACTCACAGAAGAACGATGTGACTACTCAGGCCCGAATGAGCTGAGAGTGTACACTGACGGATCAAAGACCGACTCCGGGACCGGAGTTTTCCATACGTGCTTAACTACCTTTTGGAAGGGGCAACTAGAATCTTTTTTTTTTTAGTAATGTTTGACAAAAGCGCTTGTTTGTTTTTTTTTTTGTTTTGTTTGATGTTCAAAAGTTTATTTTATGCAACTATTGATAAGGCAGATCCAGATACGTTCACGGTGCCAAATAATCGTGGGAATATACTTTTGCACTCACAGACGTCTTTTCTAATGTATTCAATGAAACACAAGGTGTTCAGTGAAATCTCAAGGTTGGTTGACACTTCCTGTGACCAAAGAGCTGGTTTTTACCTGTCCTTTTACCTTGGCCAGACGCTAAGCATTACCATACAACGTGGCAATGCTGCCAGTCTCTTCGGTACATTACCAGTTGACAGTGATGCGGAGTAATTTTTCGAAGTTTATTTGTTAATAGTTTTATTTAGGTTGGGTTATTATATTTTTATTTTAATAAAACCTTAATGTTTCATTGATTACATAAGAAATGTGCCTATTTGAAATAAATGATTTGACTTTGAAACTAATATTTAACCCCACGAAAAACGAAAAAAGTTTAGGTAATCCCAAGACAAACGGCTAATACCTTTTTTTCATCAACAATAATTTCCGAAAATACTCTTCGATTACACTCCTTATTCCCTACTCTTACATAAAACAGCTAAAAGCAAAAAATATGAAGGAAACATACGTCCAAACGCGAGAATGAGTCCAAAACTCATTTCCGCTATTTCCTCACAGAGATGTCGCGTTAAGTTTTCAAATTTCATTTTCTGACCCACTAAATTCTTATTTCATATATAAATGAACGTTTAGTCTTGCTTTGTTATTAAGTTTTCTGTTCCGTTGCGCAAAGGAGTTATGGGAATACCTTTATGTTTCATGTGTGTACAGTATTATGTTGTTTATTTTGCTACGCATTACTCGTCGCGTAAATAATAATGAAAAACCGACCAAGTGCGTATCGGACCACTCATAATGAGGGGTTCTGTTTCTGTAGTCGGTATGAATTTATTCCAAGAACAAACTAAACATCGCAGTTGATAAACATGTTCTCCTCTGTTTTTCAACAGCAAATTTAAGTTGGTCAGCTATTACTCGGTAACTTGTAAAGCCTACTTAGCTGTGATAGTTTTCCTTTTAACTTCGTTATATACATATACTGCCGTGTGTTCACAAATCCAAATACAACCATTTAGCTGACACTTGACCCTAACAAAAGTTATCACTTTAAAGCTTAATATTACGCAAACGGATCCCTTAATCGAAAAATGATTGTTAAAAACCCGTAATATTTTTAAACGGCCTATCCAATGATACCCACCACCACACCATGGGATAAACGAGAAAAAAAAATATGATCCCACTTTATGTGACAGATGGACGGATGGCCAGATGGACGTATGGACAGAATGATGGAAGGACGGACGGAGAGCGGAGCCTTAGTAATTCGGTCCCGTTGGCACCCAACTTTTAAGCCCAAAGACGGCTACGATACATTGTTTTATTACGGAGTTCCGGTGCCTAACTTCCGGCTTCATCATCAGATCAGTTTGATAGTCCCATTTTGATCAGAACCATTTATTTAAATGTGCTTCGTGATAGTCGCTTAACTATCTTAATCGAGATATCTTATCGCCACCCGTGAAATAAGTACGTATCATTGAGGAATTCCGGTGGCCATCTGTGGTCTTCTTCATCAGTTCTGCTTCACCAAATGATATTTTCTGAATGCAAATGCTTGACTTGTTGATGAAAATATAAAATCGCTATATGTATGCCTATAATATTTGAGGAATTCCCTCAATTCCTTATGGATCCCACGATCAGAATCGGATTTTAATAAAAATGAGACCAATCTGGAGACATATCTTTTCAAATAAAAAAGTATACATATACGACGGAGATATGAGGTAACAAATATACAAAAAAAATACAACCGAATTAATAACCAAACTAAATCCTTTTTGTGAAGTCGGTTAAAATAGAAACAGATTTTAGCTTGAAAATTATTTTACGAAATTTTTCTGGCTGTAACTATTGACAGCCACCTCTGTGGTCTAGTGGTAAGACCATCTGTCTCAGACCTAGAGGTCGCCGGGTTCGATTCCCAGCGGGGGCAAAATTTTCAAGCTGGTTGCTAGTTGGTGGTAGACCTTGTCTAAGACCGCTTCGCTAGCTACCACCATCTTATGGTGTTGGTCTTGTGTATATGTTGCTCCACTAGTATATATAATAAAATACCCGATGAAATAAAATTCATGCCATTGCAAAAATTTAAAAAAATACTCAACAGGTTACTGCTTGAAAAATATTATTACTCTCTAGATGAGTTTCTTAATTACATAATCCCGATATACATTTAATACTAATCTTCTGTATTTAATTGAATTAAACTTTTGACATGAAATGAAATTGAATCTGAAATGTAATAAAATTTAAATTGCATGCAATCATCCTGACATAAACATTTTACACAAATCTTTGAATTTGCATGCATGCGTTAAGTACATATTAAGTATTTAAATTGTAATAAAATCATAATTGTTAATAATATTGATCATTTGTATGTCACTATTGGCAAAACATAGCGCACTACCAAATTTTTTAAGATCTTTGTATGTAATTTACCTATGTTTCACAAATAAATTATTCTTATTCTTATTCTTATCTAAGTCTGTCTGTCCATAACAACAATGTTAATAGCATTTTTTGTGTTTCGGCAGTTAGAGGTAAGTTAGCCAGTTCCTCTGGTTGCGGAATCCAGGTGTAGCTCGCTTCCACCTTCGGCTTTCACCTTCAGGTGAGACGAGGGCCAAGAGCTAACAAGCTGTGGATAAAAAAAATAAGGGTGGGTTCTTGAATAGCGAATCCATGCTGATGTAAAAGATAGCTGCTTATTATGTAAAGAAACCGGTAACTCGTTCAATATGCTATGGGCTGATAGCGTGTGATAACTTATGCACATGTGTTGCACGTGGCTCCAAGCACTGCTAATGCATCTTCTAGTAACTTTAACTTAAACTTTCCAGGTAAAATCGTTGAGGTTGATACACCCACTTACCAAAACGATTATGAAGTAGCGCCGTTTCTTGGTAACCCCACATATGACAGACATTTGAGGTTTGTATACTCATAGATGTTTCAATTTGTTGACTATATTCTATTTTGTTAAGGACTTGTTGACATGTCTACACTGTCCTCCAATACTTATTACCACTTTAATTTGAAAACATTGTAAAAGCTAATTATTTTTAAAAGAGTAACCGTGGAATTTTTTGCCGGATTTTCTTCATAGGAAACGACAAATTCGAACCGTGCAGTTAGAGCTTCTGACGTTTTTAATAAGTGCCCATGTAGGTTTTGAACTCGAGTGTTTAATATGTAACAAAATAATTTTCATCAACAATTTTCTGATCATTTTCATAACATCGTAGAGTATCCCAAATAAATGTTTATTTAAAAAAGGCCTGTGAGCCATAAATTACGTTTATATTCGATTCAGTGTGCCGCTGCCATAAATGTCATCGGACGGGCAAACGACACCACCGGGGGCGTACTGTATCAGCTGTCGTTGGCAGAGTGGTGCAAGGCATGAGATAAGAACTAGCATTTGTGAACTAGCTTTTGCGCGCAGCTTCGCTCGCACTTAAATTAAAAAAGACTCTTAACACACTACTACTAGTTTCTATAATAATATAATTCAATCATGATTCGAAAGACACGTGGCGCCATCTATTATCATAAGAACGTTATAGTACATTTTTTCGGGATGAAAGGTATCCTATGTCGGTTTCTGTACACCTGATAACGTATATGCAAAATTTCAGGATGATCCTTTCAATGGTTTAGGCGTGAAAAGGTAACAAACAAACTGACAAACTTACATTCGCATTTATAATATTAGTTAGGATTAGGATTAACAATATTAATTTATGTTTTTACATGATTGTACTAAGGTTCCACTCATCATCATTCTCATGCCCTTATCCCCATTTATTTGTGGCCGGCGCAACATGTCTTTTTCTTCTATTATACTACCCTATTAATCGTCATCTCGGATTTCCGGTAGTCACCCCCTTTCTAGCCATATCATCTCACACAATCCATCCATAGTTTCTTTGGTCTTCCTCTACCCTCATAGCCATCCAAATTCTTAGTCAAAACTTCCCTCACTACATTTGCCTCTCTACTCCGCATTACATGCCCGTACCATGACAACCGATTTCCACACAACTTTCCAGTCACCGGTGCCACTTTCCGACTTCCACTTATATACAAATTTTATTCATTCGCATACCACACATCCCTCTTAGCATTCTCATTTCAGCTTTTTTTTTTCGCTAGGGCATCTCAGGGTTAACCTTGAGAGGTTGAGACTCTTTAACCGGTCCTTCTTATGGTTGCCTTAAGCTCCTAAAAACTTAAAGCCTCCAGCCAGGACGCAAAAAATTATAAACTAAACGACTGCGCACTAAGGGCACCCCCTGTGGGGTACGAACCTCGGCTTAGGGCAGAGTCGGAGGGAGGATGGGAAGGGACCGACGGTGGCTGGATAAAATCAGGGTTATGATTATTATCGAGGGATTTAAAACTACAGGCTCAACTATAGCGCGGGCTGGCGCTTCGCTTACGAGCAAGGGTCGGGGAGGACTATTTAGTCGGAGATTTCGCGATGGGCCTTGGCGGCGAGGTCGGACTGAACATTTCAGCTGCATGCAATTGCCTTTTATTCGTTCCTTTTACGGCCTATTATTCTAATCCATACAAGACAGTAGGTCGAACCATTGTTTAAAAAATAAAATACGTACTATGATATCACTCCAAAATATCCTACATAATCAAGTCTCCCCTAAAGTTTATTCCGCACAACATCAATTAACATTAGACAACTTCATCTTAATATTATTCAGTTAAAGAAATTGAGTTTTTTTTTTTTTAAGTGTAATCTAATTCTTTGAAGTTTCGTTCTATTATTTCAAGTCATTTCAAATACGACTGACAGTTTTTAGTAATCTGACTCAGCCCTCCATTTCCAAAATAATATTAAATGTATGCTCTTTAATTAAGTTTTTTTTTTTTTTTTTTTTCAAACAGGGTCATCGATACAATACAAACTCTATTTCCCTTCGTAAGCTCAACGATTTAAGTTCCATGTAAAAATACCGAAACAGAATTTCATAAATATACGTAGTTTTAAAAATTATAATAAAACAGCATAAAATTAAAGACATTTTTAGCATAACGCTATCGCTCACAGAAGGCGCCACACATAAAATGTGCACCAGCAAAAATCACTTTAATATTTTATCGGAAATAACGTTAAGTTTCTCAAATTACCGTAACTACATTATTATACCTACTGCATTTCCATCGAGCCATTATTTCCAGGCCGGTAAAAGAATGGAAAATTTTAAAACGATCCACT
The DNA here is from genome assembly GCA_947523025.1 of Dryobota labecula. Classification (NCBI taxonomy): domain Eukaryota; kingdom Metazoa; phylum Arthropoda; class Insecta; order Lepidoptera; family Noctuidae; genus Dryobota; species Dryobota labecula. Next base: position 3,702,629 of record OX383287.1, read on the forward strand.
TTTCATACAATTGAAGGTTACTTTGAAGGCTGGTTTATTTACATATAGTAGTGATTCGGTATTATCCTGACCGATCTGCAATGAGTTTTCAAAGTATGAATATGTATGACGACAGTAAAAGTTATTGAGGAATTCTTTAATGATAGATCGGCTGATGACTTGTCCGCAAGCCAGCGGGATTATGCCGCCGGGGCCGCCGGCAGCGGCCTTTTGCGGCTTTCAGTGAGTTTTTCCTTTTTTTTTTTTAATTCTTGCCCCACACTAGGAATTTCTCCTGTATTATGGGTGCGTTTACAAACAATTAATCTCACAAACACAAATGGCCAGACCCGGAACAATTACTTGTAGGTCATACAAATATTTGTTCCGTGCGGAAATCGAACGCGTGACACGCAGCGCAGCAGTCAACCACTTAACCACTGCGCCAACTGTGCCGTCAAAGAGTGGTAGCGTTGTATGGTTATTTAGTGCACAAAATAATGGATTTTCATTGGGACGACATCAGTGCAGTCATATTATTGATAGAACAATTTCACGAATGTGAATTACTGTGGAACACGAAAAATAAAGATTTTTAAAACCGTATTAAGATAAATGATGCTTTGAAAAATATTGCGTCTTCATTAAATATTAACTCGTCAGATATTTAAATTGAAATTGAACCAACAATTTGTGGAGAAACTGTGAACAGAGTACCTACCTCAAAAAATGACTCTCCTGTAGCAATTTATCTCAAAGTTATCGTTAACCGAACTTGAGCTGGTATAGCATTTCTCCAATTAGTATTCGTTTTCGATATCATAAGCCCGGTTAAAAATAGTGTTTCAAAATCTTCAGAGAAACCTTCAGAAACATTTCAAATTTTGAACGAAGAGTTCTTCGGATTAAGTCATCCATTCCGAATTCTTTAAGCATTCTGGGAACATCACGCCTATTTCGTAGACTTGGTCTCATCGAAAATCTTCTCTTCCAATATTTTTTTTTTTTTTCTTTTTACGCCAGAGAATATACACCAAAATTGCAGCAGCAATTGCGATGTAATCGTTCATTTTTGCCTCCAATATATTTTATGCGTATACCTCCAACTTCACCAAAAGTCAAAGCACTACTACGACGAGCCGCGTTTGCCTGTGCTAGCCGGCGGCCGTTGCCGGCGGCTTTTCTAGCGGCTTTGCTTGTGGTCAAGCCGCCGCGCGCCGGCAACACTTGTGTGGAAACACCATTAGTTGTTTAGTTACGCAATAAAAGTAAATACACCGCTATTGTACACAAAAGTCTAAACAAATATCAAAAGCATAGTCGCCTGCATCTTTAACTTTTTGTTCATTGTTTGCCTACTCGTACAAACTAAACTCTTTTACCGAAAGGACAATGAATTAACTCGACGAACTTCACCCCATTGTCATCCCCCCTTTATCTTGCTTATTAAATTGATTTAACTCAAGTTTTAACTTTCAGTTTGTCTTGCCGCTAAATTGTCGTGTGTCGGAGTTAGCGCGTATTTATTTAGGCAAAGTTCGTGTACATACACTAAGTACTGTCTTTACAAAATGGAGAGATTGCGTTTGTAGTAAAGGTAAATTATTTGTGAAGGTTGAAAGACAAATACGAGTAGAGGCGTAGTAGTGGCAATCAACTCACCTAATAAGAATCCACGGCAGGATTCAGGCTCTACCAAGTGTACCCGGTCAGTTTGCCCTCGGTGCCAGATTGCCAGATGCGCATCCAGTTTGATTTGTCAGCCTAAACGAACCACATAAAATTCTAATTTATCATGTAAAACACCTTATTAACTGATCAAAAACTTGACCAGACTTTGTTTAATAATGATTCCCATTCTAAATCTATATACATATATAAAAATCAATTGCTGTTCGTTAGTCTCGCTAAAACTCGAGAACGGCTCGGCCGATTTAGCTGATTTTGGTTTTGAAATGTTTGTCGTAGTCCAGGGAAGGTTTAAACGGTGAGAAAATATGGAAAAAAAAAAACTATTAGTGAACGGCTGGACCGATTTCGCTAAGTATTTTTTTGTTGTGTTTGTTATTATCAGGAGAAGGTTGGACGGTAGGTAGGGTAGGGTAGGGTAGGGTAGGTAGGTAGGGTAGAGTAGGGTAGGTAGGGTAGGGTAGGTAGGTAGGTAGGTAGGTAGGGTAGGGTAGGGTAGGGTAGGTAGGGAGGTAGGGTAGGTAGGGTAGGTAGGGTAGGGTAGGGTAGGTAGGTAGGGTAGGGTAGGTAGGGTAGAGTAGTGGAGTTTTTACTATAGCTTTTGACAGAACGAAGTCTGTCGGGTCAGCTAGTTGTATATATTTTAATGTTTAACTTCAATCGTTTTAAACTATTTGAATCAATTCTAAACTATAATTTGTTTACAAATACCGATACTTCTGCGTGCCCTTCAACACCCATGAAAGCACAGTAAACAAAATACAAAGGGGTGTGTACACACGCCCACTATCGGCTCCCCCGAGTCACGTTACAACGGCGATATATTTACACTGTTGATTAAAAACTGATACCGGAATTTTGTTCGTGGAATAGGGCTTATATTTTTTTCTTTTTTATGCTGATCTGTACTTTTTTCTTATGAAATATGTGCATGAGGTGTTATTGTGTGAGTAGTAATTTATTTGAACATAAATAATATTATGATTTATTCAAATCAGTTCATCTGCTTAGCTTGTTAGGGTTCCATAGTCAACAAGGAACCCTTATAGTTTCGTCATGTCCATCTGTCTGTCTGTATGTCTACTCGCAGCATAGCTCAAAGACCCATAGTACTAGAAAGCTGTAATTTGGCATGAATATACATATTATTCAAGCCGACAAAGTGTTAAAATAAAATCTTGTTTTTATTTAGGGTACACACGGTCACAAATCAAGCTATATATTTCTAGTATAAGCTGACCTCTCAATGTACGGAAATCCTATACAATGCGAGATCAGACTAAACTGGAAATGTATAGCTTGATTTGTGGCCGTGTGTACCTCCCCTACACCTAAAGTGGGTATGATATTTTTTTGCTCGTCTATCCTATGGTGTGGGATATCTTTGGATAGTTTGTTCAAAAATATTGTGGGTTTGTGAAAAGTATTTTTCGATTCAGGGATCCGGTTGCGTAATATTAAGCTTTGAAGTGGTAATTTTTGTCAAGGGCCCCCCCTCCCTGCCAGCTAAACGGTTGCACTTGGCTATGTGAAAAAAATCACAGCAGTAGTATATATAACGAATTTAAAAAGAAAACTATCAGAGCTAAGTAAGCTTTACAAGTTACCGAGTAACAGTCGACCAACTTACATTTACAGTTGAACAACATGTTCTTCTATACATTCCGTATGGAAGAACATGTTTTTCAACTACAATGTTAAGTTTGTTCTTGGAATAAATTCATACCAACTACGGAACCCTTCATTGTGCGTGGTCCTACACACATTTGGCCGTTTTTTTTTTTTTTGTTTTATTCACTTGATGTGGTTTTGATAATTATTTAATAATAATAATTTGGCCTCTGCAAATGCAGTTTTACTTCACATAGTATAAGCATTATCAGCCTATAATGTTCCCACTACCAGCGGTGGGAACATTATAGGCTCCTCTCCTCTAGAGGGAGTGGTCTGTAATCTATCACGCGGGTTCAGTTCAGGTTGGTAGATGTCACATGTCTTCGAATTTTTGGTGCTAGGAAACCAGCATATGCTGGTTTCCTCACGATGTTTTCCTTCACTATTTTGAGAGCAGTGGTAATTAAATTATTTACTCAAAGTAAAGCGCCTATCTGGGTTCGAACCTACGACCTTATAATTTGTAAGTCGGGGCCGTTATCACTCAGCCACCACTGTACTGTATTATGTATATATATATACGCAAGTAAGCTTGAAAGGCAATTTTTACCAAACGACGTGTTGGCAACTTTACACTAGAGCATTTTAAAGTTTTTTTTTTCCATTTGATATTTAAAAATTAAAAAAAACTACTATACTTATACTTGTATACTTTGAGCATACTCCACTAGAGCATTTTAAAGTTTTTTTTTTTTTAATAAAAACTTTGAAATGCTCTAATGTAAAGTGGCCAACATTCATTTGGTTAATATTGCCTTTCAAGCGTCGATATATATAAGACAAGAATATTGCAATTAATAAGTAAGACAACACACATTGCAATAAGGTAAGATGTTAGTACTCGTAATATAGTCACATCGTAACAACAACTTTTGTCTCACCAATAACCCTGTATAAGTAATCACACTGTTTATATTTAGCCATTTCATTGCATGGCAGTCTATCACTAATTTAACTAACCAAGGTATCAAAACATAAACTAACATAACTACCATACTCCCAAAGAGCATCCCAATTTAATTAAAAGGACTTTAATCAGCTGATTGCTAAATTTCATTCATAATATTCAGAAACTCAGCTGAGTTCCGTACAGAAGTTGTTCGGAAGAATTTCAATAAACGTCATCATACTAACTGCCAAGATTGTAGGAACAAACGGATTTTAATAGATTAAGAATTTGAGGGGCTTATTGTTTGGCATTGTTTAGTTTTGATAGGGACAAGGATAATAACAGCAGCCTTTAAATTTCAAAGGCCTCTTCTTAAACACGTAATGAACTAAGCATATTTTTTCTCCTCTTGCATGATAAATCAAGCTTTCAAATTATTATATCAGAAAAAAAAAATGCTGCAAAACTGTTTAACTTATCTGGTTTATTTTGTACTTAGAATTCTCCTTTATCTTGTTATTGTATAACGGGAATTTAATTTTTTTAATTGTTAAACTAAATTAAGCTTTTTGGCTCTAATGTATAATTAATAATTAACTGAATGCAATTGAGGGTGGATGCTGAAACCTATATTACAAGACATTAAGTTATCTTAGCGTAGGTGTTAGTTGCAACTCTTATATTTAAAATAATGTAACCACCTTTCGGCCTATTTTATTGTAAACCTGTTTCTTTATGTTAATTTTGAAGGAGCATATAATAGTAGATTGTACATCAAGTGCATAAAACACACCATTTTACGCGAGACGTTTATTCATTCGAGCGAGCTTGCGAGCGAGGATGGATATAAAGTAGAGTGTAAAATGGGTTTTATGGACGAGTTGTACACTCTACTTTTCACTTCGATTGCAAGGAAATAAAACAGCAACATGTAAATATTGTAAAAATAATTATGGTTCCCGCCAATTAACTTTTTTTTTTTTCAGTAAAAATGTAACACCGGTCGTTACATACTGCTCAGTTATAAGTAAAAATTGTTTTTATATCTATGACTAGCTTTTACACGCGGCTCCGCCCGCGTGGATGTAGGTTATCGCGTAAAAAGTAACCTATGTCCTTCTCCATATCCCAGGCTATATCTCTACCAAACATGACGATCAGTTCAGCAGTTTAGGCGTGAAAACCTAACATACAGACAGACAGAGTTACTTTCACATTTATAATATTAGTATGGATAACATAGTTATAGTTAAAATGTATTGATTAACTAATATAAAAAACTAATTTATAAAATAACAAATTGACGAAATAAAAAATATAAGTTTATTTCATGAAGTTTTTTTGTGTACTTTGGCTCTTGGTTGGTTTAGTTGGCTTGTTCTTAGAATACTAACGAAACGAACTAAAATAAAGAGGTTATCCTATGAAGTTGAAGTTGTTCGTGTGGCTGTTGGATCAATTGCCTTGGTCTTCGACGAAGATTTTACTTTATGCTCTAGAGCATAAAAAGCGACTTTATGTCGCCTACGCACGACATAAAGACGAACTTTTAGAGCATGATAAGTGAAAACATTTTTATTTATCTATGTATTATTTATTTATTTATTACTGCACGCTTACCAACTATGGCGCGTGAGGCCCTTTGTACACGGCAGTTTCTTTACGGTACGGCGTATAAACCGCGCCGTAGAAAAAAAGTATCTGTCAACAAGCTTCCACAATGATCCATACAACACTGTCGACCGTAGTTTTTCACGGCAAGAAAAACGTTTGTGTACAAAGAGCCTACGTGATGCCTGTCTCAAATTACAGAATTATGCCTCGAAGTGTCCCCCGATGTTTTCTTCTGCGGTCATCATCATCATCATTTCAGCCGAAAGACGTCCACTGCTGGACATAAGCCTCCCAATTGCGGGGGTTTGCCATTTGCCATTTCTACTACGGTAAGTATGACGAATTTGAGTTGTGAGTAATCTAGCTCAGAAAGAAAATAATTGTATTGTTGAAAAGTCATGCCACTATGCAGGTTTTGAATCCAAACAGATGGTGAAATCAAATGAAATCAATCAAAACCAAAATATTTTATTTCAGATAAACCTACATACTCGTAGACACTTATGAAACGTCAGAAGCTAGGTGCACGGTTCTAATTAGTCGTTTTCTATGGAGAAGAGCCGGCAAGAAATGCGACGGTTACTCTTTAAAAAATGGTTAGTATGTAGTAGGTATGGGAGCTAGGTACATAACAAAATAAAAAATGGTTAGCAAATCCACAGTCTACTAGGTCTACAACGTTCGAAAAAATCTATATAAAAAAAGAGAAATATATGAAACGCACGGTTGGCGCAGTAGTTAAGCTATTGACTGCTGCGCTGCGTGTCGCGGGTTCGAGTCCCGCACGGAACAATTATTATTTGTATAACCCACAAGTAGTTTTTCCGGGTCTGGCTGTTTGTGTATGTGAGTTTAAATGTTAGTAAACGCACCATACAGGAGAAATTCCTAGTGTGGAGCAACGTTTTTAATGAGTTGATTTTAGATTTGTAGGTATATAATGACAGATAATGAGATAAAGTCAAGGAAGAAATAGTTCCAAAGACTTCCTGACCGTTGACTAAGTAAATAAAGATTTAGGTAAGTTTAAAAAAAACGCTTCACTACCTACCTAAAAGTAATTCCTCCAGCAAAAAACATAAGACACTTCCACAAAGAAATTACAATTTCTAAGTGCAACTTAATTAAAAAGATCGCACTTTATTCAAGAAACGCGATTTAAATTGCAAAATAAAGGCCATCCTCCACACTCACCATATTACAAGTTAGCATATTACAAGGGCTTGCTGTAATTGTATTAAGGACTTTCTACCACCGGCAGCGGCACGAATTTACATCGCTAATGAACGAGTGAGAAACAGAGATGTTTTTCACTAGTTAGCTTTGGTTAAGGTTGGTGCTCATTGGTTGGATTGCCAATTTTCAGTTATAGCTGCATCTTTGGAAGTAGTGACGCAACTGGTATAGGCATGGAGGCAGAACAGGTTATTATGCTAGACTGCAAAAAATACATACAAAATAAAATGGCCGTTATGGGACCCCCCGGCAGATGTGATTCATCGAAAAGAGCGACGGCGGACAAGGGGCATGACGGCATAAGAGAGCATCATGTCATTTGCCGTCACGGCATAGGAGTCGGTTTACCGCCAAGACGCGCCAATAAATGTCAGAAATAAAAAAAATTACGACTTTCGGAAAAAATGTGATAGTTTGTAGTGTTAGGTTATACATTGAGGCGGGCTTGCACCAAAATTTTAACCTAGAGTTAAGACTTAACCTAGAGTTAAGACTTAACCAAGAGTTAAGAAGTAACCTAGAGTTAAGATTTAACCGAAAGTTAAGACTTAACCTAGAGTTAAGACTTAACCTAGAGTTAAGACTTAACCTGGAGTTACTCTGACACTTCTGGTATGAATCTGCCAGGAGTTAAAATCTAACTCTGAGTTAATGATGATAACCCCGCGCGGGCCTTAATGTATGGCCTTGTGTAATAATTATGATACCTATGCTTCTTAAGCAATCATAATTTTATAACTACAAACAACAAATACCCACTTGGGTAATTCAAAAGTAAGATTAACCCTTTAAGAATTAGAAAGAAAATAAAGAAAGAGTAACGTTTATTTGGTCACAGTTCGTGAAGCACAAAATACAAATAAAAAAATAAAAAATGAAAATAACGTTTTTAAAAAAAATTGCTTGCGTCACGGCTGCGTCAACATTAAAAAAAACATCCAATTGGAATTCAATATTTTATATTTGTATAACATACAAATAACAGAAAGCACGCAGAAACTAAGCTAAACGATGTTAAGGCTATCTCTGCTATTTTTACCAATAGCGTGCCTCTAGTTAGAAACTAGTACAAGGTTATTTCCGCGAGTGTGCTCCCAGCCCAAGCAAGATTTCTTGCACTCCGTACCCGCTGAGTTCTTGCGTCGCAATTAAGACGGCACTATCACGGCCCGTGTTTAGGTACCACCATTGATTAGATAAGTAAGGCAGATGTGGCATATGATTTATTAGCTTTTGACCGCGGCTTCGTCCGCGCTTACGACGGAAATGATCTCACAGGAACGTACTCTCGATAAAAAGCCTATATTATGTTAATCCAGGTTAACATAATATAGGCTTTTAGTAGTATAATATTTAGTTAATATAATATTTAACTATCTGTGTACCAAACATCCAAATCCGTTCAGCCTTATTTGCGTGATTGATTAACAAATATCTTAACATACAAACTTTCTCATTTATAATACCTATTATAAATATATATATTTACACTAGGATTTGAACGTAAACGTTTTCATTGATCTGGACTTTTCCGTAAAACGCTGTTATAAAAATTGGAATATATAATATTTCCAGAAATATCTAAATAAATTTTGCAATTCTATGAAATTCATTTAAGTATCTACTACTTATTCCAATCATTCTATAAAACCAGAGAAGTATGCAAACTGAATAACTTAATATTATTCCAACATAATAGTGCAAATAATAACAAATCGATCAAAATCTGTAGCGCTATTCTGTAAAAATCTCACCGTGAATAAGTAGGTGAAGTGAGTTCAAAGTGAGCTGTCAATCTCTAGACTCCCTAGCGTCAAGTAGGATGACAGTTCACTTCAAGCTCACTGCACCTTTATTTTCACGGTGAGATTTTGACAGAATCGATCGGCCGATGCTTGAGATTAACACTGTTGACGACTCACTTCACGCTCACTTCACCTAAGTTTTCACGGTGAGATGGTTACAGAATAGCACTGCTGTATGCCAAGTTTAGGCATATCATGGCGACCATTAACCAAGTGCTACTTGCCCCTCTCTATAATTTCTGCCGTCTGCAAGAAACAAACCTCTTGGGAATTAGTAATTCAAATTGTTCACTAAATACTTTTTGATTTATAAACGGGCGGATCTCTCGTGCATTTTAGTATTGTTTTTGTGTGTAGCAAACGTAAAATTACAGTAATGGTTGTTTGAAAATAGCAGTTGTAAACACGTCTTAAAATATTATATTAACTTCCACGTCTGATATGAATGGAATACTTTATTTTGCGAATAATAGTAATCCAGGCCCCACAGGTGTGTGGCCTGGAAAGTCCAAATTTGCACAAGTATTGCGCAAAATTGAACTTTCACAAGTATATATTAAGGGGGAAGCGCTAAGGTAGCCCGCGAAATTAAAATTTTGAATTTGCAGCAAGTTGGGGATTCGCGAATGTAGCAAATTTATGTATTTATAGAATTATAATCATTAGAATCACTAATACTCTTTAAGTTAGTATAATCCTCAAATGTCAAGATTTCATGAAATAGTAATTCAAGGATTATATGAACTTAGAGAGTTGTATTGATGATTTATTATGTAAATAAGTATATGATACGGCCGCGAACCATACTTAGAACAACATACAAAATGATACTATCCTGAAAAAAGCCAAAACGTAAGAAAATTTGAATTTTGCGGGCTCCCTGACGCTTTAGCCTTAGCACAAGACAAGTATCCGAGCCATTCGGTGTAACGCAGACTTGACAAGTCTTAACTTGCGCAAGTATATCATAACGTGTATGGCTACCATTAGGTTCCTGAGGGCCTAGGCAGTGACATTAACATCAATAACAATGATGGAAAATTTTAAAATGTATGGAATGACATAGCTGAAATGATCAATCTTGTTGAAAGTCGTTGTCAAAGTCAAAGTCAAATCATTTATTTCAAAAACGCACTTTTGAACTACAAAAATTTACAAACAATATTGAATCGATTCAAGTTGCCCCCTTCCAAAAGGTAGTTACGTTTGAGAAGAATGGACAAGAAACTCCACACTTACTCTTTTAAAATTTTAACAATATTTTGTATAGACAATAATTAGGTATATAATTATATGTGAAGACGATGTACCTAGAATAAAATTACTATACCACAGTAGGTAAAAATACGAAACGCATTGAAAGCGATTGCCACTTATCTAGGCCCTCTTTACCAAACAACATCATCAACAGCCTAGGTAGTTAGAAGAAGAATGTCCCCATTCTTCTCCGTTTTCGGCCAATCTTGATCAAGTAGGTGCCTAATTACATGCTTATACAACAGTGCTATTTTTAATTAAGTAACTTTATTTTAAACCACAGGTTTTCCAATTTAAAACGGGAATGTCACGTTATTTCGGAACCCGGTTCTCGGAAACATTTCACCGACAACCATTCATTGAACTATGTTGCTGATAATCCGAGTAAAAGTTTTTCGCCGAAATGATTTCATTGAAAAGGTTTTCCAACGGCTCAAAGCTGTTTTGACGATATAAACTATAAAATTATTATGAGTAAACAAAATGACCCGGTATGACCGTTTCTCACGTATTATGATTTAGAACAAAAACAAAAAGTTTATTTAAGCTCGCATAGACTTTTATACTAACTTATTTAATACGCTTTTTGTTACAAAACGCGTACTAAATTCACACTTTCTCTCTCTCGAGAGAGAGAGAAAGCCACCTAGGGGTAAGACCACCTGACTCAGACCCAGAGGTCCCGGGTTCGATTCCCAGCGGGGACAAAATTTTCTGCTCGGTTTGGTTGGTGGTAGGGCTTTTTCTAAGTCCACCTGGCTAGCTACCACCATCTTGTCAAACTTTGTCGCCATAACAACAATGTTAACAGTATTTTTGTGTTTCGGCAGTTAGAGGTAAGATCCCAGGTAGCAAAATGACGTCTGTGGCAAAAAAATGACGTCATCCCAAGGTCCGTAGTTTATTCGTCGATCATGTACGTCACACTAACGTCATTTTAACATCTGGTACTCAACGGAACGTCCTGGTGACGTCGATTTAGCGTCATGTCTTGAGGCTGTGACAAATTGACGTCATCTGATGGGACCCCCCGACGTCAAGACATGACGTCTCTTACGTCGAGCAGTACCATTAACGGACGACATAATGACGTAAAAATGCTACCTGGGATAGCCAGTTCCTGTGTGGTTGAGGATTCCAGAGCTACCCTGTTATGGAAAAACAAACAAATTCGCATGGAGGCGGCATCGGCATAGCGCTTTTTCCTTAGTACGTGACGATTTCTACCAGTACATACCGCAAACCGTGTTAAAGAACTTCGTTACAAAACACATGGGTTTGAAATTATAATTATCTATGTCCGAGAAGTTTTTGAACGTCCCGTGGTCCTAGCACGAACGCGCGAATTCAACGTAACGTAATATCACACTATTTTAAAACTGAAAATACTCGTTTCGCACATATATTGACTCTGTTTAAACACTTTATTCATATCTAGGTATGGGTGATACTAATTGTGCTGGTTGTAAATAATACCAAAATGCTTTAGGACAGTTGTAGTTTATATGAAAAAACCGTTCGAATTTAAGTTAAGTTAACGTCGCGTGCTTTCTCCACAAATCCTTATCAATATCTAACTCATCCTTTCCAGAACCTCACCATAATATCTCATTTACCACTAAACATCATCGTTAAGTGGTGATTGAGAAATTATGGTTAGTGTTAGGGTGTTGGTCTGAAACAGTAAGTCAATTCCAATCAACAATGATAAGGCGCTCATGATTAGCGGCTCAGAATGCGCGCCACGTGTTGATAATCAAGAAAGTTGGCCAAAGACGACGTCAGGGAGACGTGACGCCCATTCAGCCAATATGGCACGTGACAGACGGCAAAGAGTAGAGAAATTTAGCTTTAGAGAAGTGATAGGGCAGTTTCATAGCAACTATCCCTATACAGGGTAATTTTTATTACCTAGCTAAACTCTGCAAACGCGATGGTTATCGATAGGTATCTAAACATGATAAAAAAAAACAAAATAATTGATGATTTTTTTGTGGGTTCGTCGTTATACTTTTATTGTAGTTACTAGAAATATCAGTTTAAAGAATTAGTTTTTTTTTTTTTATGTGAACATCTATAGGCGCGCCTTGGGAGTAAAACCGACTCGTATGCCGTGACGGCAAACGGCATGACGCACTTATGCCGTGACACCCCGAAGTCTATAAACAAATCATTATGTCTTGCATTTAAATTCTGTATAAATTCATTCTAATAAGAATAATAAGAAAAATATTTTTTTTTCTCCACATTTATTTATTGTTTTCTTTAATTATAAATTCTTTCAATAACCATCAATTTCGATGTTTGACATCTGCCGGGCGTCCCGTGACGGCCATTTTTTTTTTTTTGTGTTAATTTGACAGAAGTGATGTGTATCGATATCTAAAGACGATCAAACATAAGAAAATAGTTTTTCTCATCTCATACCTCAAGTAACAACACTAATAGTAGTCGCTGACCTCCCAAAAAAAAAACATCTAAATTTTTAAAATTTTATTTTATCGTGTAGATATCGGTACCCATGGCGGCTGTGGAGTTTAGCTAGCCAATTTAGAATAACCCTGTATCTACATGATTTTTGATGTTAGTGATTTCATAGAATGGAATGAATTGCAGTGCATTACAACAAACCTTTGTTAAAGAAGACGAAAGAAGAAAAACATTTTTTTTTTTTCACAAATTGTTTATAAATATTTTCAAATTCAATGGTTATGGTGGTTGTTAAATTGATTTCGAAAACAGCATTTTTTTTTTCTGTTTTGAACTAGTTTGTCAAAAACAGAACTCATGAAATATGTACCTACTATTCATTAATAAGAAAGAAGAACTAGAAACAAAAAGTAATTTGTTTCAATTAGAGTAGACTATTTACGGGAACTTTTCAATAATTATTAAGAAATGAGTCAGTAAGTTTTTTCTTTTATAAGGCTAAAACTAAATAATTGACTCTATCTATCAATTTCTTTTCTCTTCAATAAACGTCAAACGAGATAACAAGATGCATATGGTCAATGCTGATTAAGTTTATTAGTAAGTACTAATAAACTTAATCAGCATTGACCTATCTACAAAAAAAGTTATTATTCTATGGTATTACCGAATTACTCAAAGGTCTGCGTTGCATTATAACTTAGAAAATGACGCGTGCGTACGTAAACCGGGATTTATTAATGTAATCTTCTTCTTGACTCGTCCCGACATCGGGAAGTATGTAGGATAAACGACCAATCTCTTGATATTGCCTGTTTAATCCTGTCGATGTATGATCGTTTGTGTTACGGAGAATTTAGATTAATGATAAACTTTATCAATTCTCAGTAAATCTGCTGTTGCTGTTGTTATTACATTCTATTCTAGCCCGTAATAGCTCACTGCTGAGCAAAAGCCTCATCACTCTTTTAAAGTGTAGGATTTAGTCAAATCAAATCAAAATATTTTATTTCACCTAAACCTACATGGGCACTTATGAAACGTCAGAAGCTAGGTGCACGGTTCCAATTAGTCGTTTCCCATGGAGAAGAGCCGGCAAGAAACTCCACGGTTACTGTTTTAAAAATAATTATCTGTTACAATATTTTCAAATAATAGTATTAATAGGTATGGGAGGACTTAACAAAATAGAAAAGTGCCAACAAATCTACACTCTACTAGGCCTACAACGTTCTCACATTCACAAAATTAAAAGGATTTATAGAAAAACATCAGCTTATGATATTCAATCTGTACTGGACCTCTTTTAAAATCGAACAGGTTTCCACCTACGGCTTTTGCACTTGGTAATGGTTACAAAATGACTGATTTGAACTGCCTACCCCATCGACATTTATACATTTCACTAATAACTTAACATTAATATTACATTACTAACTATAATGATTCAAATTATAAACAAAGAAATAAATGAATTAAAGTATATAAAACAATAATCTTAAGCAATCATTGAACTTAATACTTGGCGCGCCGGAGGCTGACAAACTGTAGGCGCCATAATAGATATTCAAACATTCTGATTATTTCAAATCACTAAAACAAATATTTAGCTTAACAATCAAGATTTAAACAATTTCATAATAATTACCTATTAAAATACTAAAATATTGACTTTAAGAATGATTATTTAAATTACAAAGTCGAACTGGTATGCAGTAGTGCTATTCTGTAAAAATCTCACTTTGAAATCATAGGTGAAGTGAGTTACCAATAGTGTCAGTCCCTAGCAGCCGGTCGATACTGTAAAAATATAGGTGTGGAGAGCATGAAGTGAACTGTGACTGTACCTGCAGTGCTATTCTGTAAAAAACTCACCGTGATAACACAGATGAAGTGAGCTGTCATTCCATAGATGCTAGGGATTGACACTATTGATGCACACTTCACCTGAGTTTTCACGGTGTGATTTTTACAGAATAGATCGGCTGACGCTAAGGAGTCTAAGAGATTGACAGCTCACTTTGAACTCATTTCGCCTAAGTTTTCACGGTGAAATTTACAGAATAGCGCTACAGGACCGGAAATTGATAACACATGAAAAGCCAATGCTGTTCCAAGGATTCTATAAATTCAAATAATACTACAATGATGACAAGTATTTAAATATTTGAACAAAAAGAAAATACCTATCAGACTTTCAAAAGCCAGTACTAGAAATTTTTCATTGTAAACATCACAAATCTAATTAGATTTAGATTCGCAGTTCAAGAAGCGTTGCTGTGTTCCTTTTTGCAAGTAAATAAAATCCAAGCACATAAGACTTTTCAACTTGCCGTTCAGACGGCCGGGGAATGAACCGGAACCGGGCGGCTATGTCTGTCGCATACTGCACAACCTATCGACCAAAACAGCATGGGGTGGAGGCAGACACAAGGAAATGATATTACCTACGCCATGCAGGAGATGGCGGTACAAACTCTACGTCTACACATGATCAGAAAAAAAAGCCTCCCCTTTTGGTATGTATGGGTTAGGTGTTGAAATTAAATATTAGGTATGGTGTTTTGAATTTCAGGAGCTTTTTTCTAAGTAATAACAGTCGCACGGGTCGATCGATCAGGTTAAGCTACGCTTGCCGCGGTGGGTCCGTGGATGGGTGACCATCTTTACATACCAAAACCCCTCCGTGCCTCGGAAAGCACATTGAGTAGTTGGTCCCGGCTGTCATTCGTGGAACTTTGACAGTTGTTACAGGTCGTCAGAAGCCCCAACGTCTGACAACCTGTCTTACCAAAGGAAATCGTATTATCCAGTATCTAGGTTGTGAAGGTCAGCTAGGCAGTCGGTCCTTGTAAAATACTGGCATTCAGCTGCATCCGGCTAGACTGGAAGCCGACCTCAACGTAATTGGGAAAAGGGTAAGTAGAGAGGGTGTTTTGAATTCGGTTTTCAACTTTGAGGCGTATGACTATAGGTAGGTTCAGTGCCAGATTAACTACGTAGCAAGACTAGCAAATGCTACGGGCCCCGTGCAAAAGGGGGCCCCGCGTTTTCAAACCCGGAGATTGTTTTGTTTTATCTAAAGAATAATAATTATGCCGTGATGGAAGAAAAACTGTCAATTTATGTATGTCCAACTTTAACCTCGAAAAACTTTTGAAAAAATAAACTTATCGAAAAAATATGAGACCTTTTTTATAGAACGTTCAATTTGCTATAAAAACATTTATTATGTTAGGTGGTAAAGTGCGTGTCAGACCAGATATAAAATTCAAAAGTTTAAAATAAATTGTCGGAGCAATTTCATCTCTGGCTTTTTGTACTTGTCAGAGCCCAACAGGGCCTATAGTAATCTACTGTACTATTAAAAACCAACAAAACTGTAACCTATGGATGGCAAATAAACGCGGCTTGATTTTTTTTTAGCACTTTATACACTTTATACTTGAGAACCCATAGCAGATCAAGGGCCCCTCGATAGAATTTGCTACGGGCCCCGCGCTTGCTTAATCCGACACTGGGTAGGTTTGGGTCACGACCATTCTACGGTCGCGACTCAGGACTCTGAACTTCGTTCTGAAGCGGCCGGCAGATGAACTTTTTATTCTTCTTGAACTCAATGGATCCAAAATCCTAAGACCAAGAAGATCATCTAACAAACAAATCGGTACTTGTATCCGTTTGTTTAGGTATTTTTCAAAAACCTTAAAATTACTTTTAGCCATTTTCCAATTATTCCTCGACATCTAAGTAATATGTACAGTTATGTGTAACAATACAACTAGAAAATGACTTTAATATAATCTAAATAATAATAATATATTCTTCATTCATTAAATATAAATAATATATTCTTCTAGATATGTTGTTTAACTACCGAATCCCTCGTAGACAAGAAATAATGTTATCAGTCAACTATCATTTCTACGATAACAATCTATAGACGTATTCCAAATCAAAGCTTATAAGTAAATGCTAGATCATCTAGCACAGATTATGACAATGACAGTACATTTTTTCTATGAGTGTCTGGTACAGCTATATTTCCCGCGCTCTGCCCGCACCGTGCCGCCCCGGTCCGGTCATAATAATGGCGCAAACACTGTCGCAACTGACTCTAAAGATACAGACACGAGCTTGTATTGTAAGGGTTGATTGTACACTGAGAGAACAGATAAATGGCATTAAATATTAGTTAAAGTGCTATTATAATAAAAAATTTAAAATGTTCCAGCCGACATATCCGCCACATAAAATAATTTATTTAAAACATTTTAATCTTTTTTATAATTTTCTTCATTTTTATCAATTTTATTTTTTATTTGTCAATTATTATTGTTTTATACTCAAAAAATTAATAAAAACCGCATCAAACTCCATTTTGTAGTTCAGAAGAACAACACATTCACATGATTTGCCTTAAGTACTGTCTATTTATAGATTTGTTATTTTAATTTAGGTTATAGGTACACAGATATTGAGTATTTATTTTTGTGATTTTTCATTAATCACAGCACAACACGCATACAAATATATATGTCACAACATTTTATTTGATTTCGTATGAGCTTTTTACATCACCTTTAATTTATCTTAATTTATGTTAAAACGGACACACTTACCTATTTGTTTATTATTCTAGCGTATGGCACTCGTGGGTTGCAGCTGAAAATCAGCGTCAGCTGGTACACCTTGTGTTGCCACCTGACATTATGCTGAGCTGAGGCCCTTTTGGCATTATGATCATTGTTTTCAGTTTTTTTATAGTTTTCAGGTGTATTTTTTGTTGTAATATCAATTAACGCATTTTTCTTTCTTTCTTAAATAAGTTTCAAAACGCATCGTTTTGGACCCCAGAAATTAACTACTAGAGACGATATTAATTTGAAAAACCGGTGAAGATACATACGTGTTGGACCACGCACAATGAAAAATTGGCACTTTAAAGCTTAAAATTAGGCAAATGGAAAAATAGTTTTAAAAAACGCTCAATATTTTTGAACGGCCTATCCAACGATACCCCACACCATAGGATAGACGAGAAAAAAAATATCATCTCCACTATAAGTGTAGGGGTCATACCCTAAAAATGTATATATTTCGAAATTTTATTTTACTACTTTGTTGGAGTAATTTATATATACACTCATACCAAATTACACAATTCTAGTACTAAGAGTCTCTGAGCTAAGCCACGGACAGACAGACAGACAGACATGACGAAATTATAAGGGTTTCTTGTTGACTACGGAACCCCAAAAAGACAGGGACTATCGTTTTTCGTACAAGAAGCCATTAACCGTCAAAATCTAATAATAATTCTGAGCTGTAGCTTCGTGGTAGAAAACACCGTGAACGTAAATAAACTGAAATATACCTTAAAAACTAAACCCCCAAGACCCAAGTGAACCTCAAACCTTATCCCCCAGCAAAGAAATCACTACATTTGTAGAAAGCTAGACAATAAGTGGGGAGTAGAAAAAGATGGCGCCGATAAACAGGTACCGGCCACTGGAAATACACTCCGAGGCGGAAACTATTGGTTCTTAAGTGTACAATGTCTCTAGACGAGAAAATATTTTTTAATCCTCTTCTTCCAAACGGGACAATAGGGTCTGGGTATTAGGATTTTTGAGCGTGTCTCGGATTTGTTCTGGACTTTTTCTGGATACTTGTGTTGTCTGTGAAGCAGTTCATTTGTTTGTGTACAGACCGGTGTTGTGTTTATTATTATTATTCTCATTATCGGATCACATATAAAAATACACACAATTCATATAGTATTAGTAACAACAACTAATAGCTTCGTGGCTCAACACATGTTGGCACGTGCCTCCGCACCCAGTGCCTAATAAAGGGGCTGTCCACCTTGTCATATAATGTTTTAGGATGCCGTTGGAGCTTCCGCGCAACCTACCCATAATTGGAATAATGATAAAAAAAAATTTTTTTGTCCGTCATGTAGATTATTAAAAAATATTGGACACGTATTTTTTTATTTTTTTACGTAATCAAAACATTACGGCGATACATTGAGCTCAAATGTGACATGACGTCACTGCTCGCTAGATTTTATACATACGTAGCTGTGACGTAACAAGCGCCCTCCCCCAATCCCCAAATGTAATATAAAACACATTAAGTGTTTTATCTAAGTCATTTTTTATTAATATGACAAAAAATACGTGTCTAATATTTTTTTATTATCTGACTGACGGACTAAACAGATTTTATTTTATTTTACCCAGGAAACATCCCTATTGACGCTGCCCTCTTTCTCATTATGGCATGAAAATCGTCGAAGTGGACTTCCGCGAACATCTGTGAAGCGCTGCAGAAGCGCAGAAGTCCCATCAACATCCTAAAACCATTATTATATTGAACTGTTTATACCGGTGGTTTTTTTTTTTTTTTTTTTTTTTAATAAAACGTGAGTATTTAAGGATTAAGATTTAGATAAAAATTCTGTCTGACAGAGAGATGTGGTATTAGATAGAGGTATGGTGGTATTCTCCTGCTTTAGTCATCTTTTATGGCAAACACAATAAGTAGGTATAACAGTTTGGCTGGAAAGAGGATGAATTCAAAGATGACGGTTGATAGAGACGTACGGAGGAAACGACATGAAAACGCAGGGCCGGATTTAGGGCAGGGCAACAGGGGCTATAGCCCCGGGCCTCCACAGAGAAGGGGCCTCCACAATTAAATTTTTTTAAGTAAAACTTCTTCAGCCGCGTTGAGCGATTTTTGGTAGGGGAAAAACTTATAGGTTCACGTCACCGAAATGCGCGACATGCTCGTGACGTATTGCGTCAGACTGTCAGTTATTCCAAAGTTTTGAGTTTTCGCTTCTGTCGGCAGTCCTTATGACTGACTATTTGCCTTTTTTTGTAGACTGGTAGAAAATGCCCAAGGCATTAAGTCCGCCTTTGTACAGTTTTTATTTGTGCATAAAGTTTTAATAAATAAATAAATAAAATACATCCTTTGTGTCCATCAAAGACAAAATAAGTTCACATTCACAAGGTACCTTTTTAAATTGTTTTAAGTTATCGTCTGTTTAAAAAATAAATCGGGGCCTCCACTTCTCGGCTGCCCCAGGGCCTCCACATCTTTAAATCTGGCCCTGTGAAAACGGAATGAGAATCAGACATCATCATTATCTGTCTAGCCTTTTCCCATGTCAGGGTCGGTGGGGTCGTTATTGGGGTTGGTATCCAGTCTTACTGGATGCTGCTGAGTACCAGTCTTTACATGGAGCGACTACCTATCTGACCACAACCCAGTTACAGGGTAATCCCCTTGGTAGGACTGGTTTTCAGACTTTCGGGCTTCTGACGACCCGTAACGACTGTCAAAGATCCCAGGATGACAACCGGGACCAACGACTTAACGTGCTTTCCGAGGCACGGAGGAGTCTCGGTATGTAAAGATGATCATCAATCCACGGACCAACCCCGACAAGCGTAACTTAACCAGATCGATTGCCCCGTGCGACTGTGATTACTTAGCCACGAGCCCCTCAAACATGAGAATAAGAATTATGGTGATATTGATTTTTATGAGTTATCATACCTAATCTTTTATCGAAACCAGTTTTTAATTCTCAAATCAATATTTTGCTACTAACCTACAATATGTAAATTCATAATTATTATATCCATACTAATAATAAAAACCGGCATAGTGCATGTCGGACCACAATAAAGGGTTCCGTAGTTGGGATGCATTTATCCCAAGAAAAAACTTAACATTTTAGTTGAAGAACATGTTTTTCAACTGTAAATGTAAGTTGGTCGACTATTACTCGGTAACTTGTAAAGCCTACTTAGCTGTGATAGTTTTCCTTTTAACTTCCTTATATATTTTATACTACTGCTGTGAATTTTTTCACATATCCAAATCCAAAACGGACTTTGACTCTTACAAAAATTAGTATTATAAAGCTTAATATTACGCAAACGGAACAGAAAGATCCCTGAATCGAAAAATGGTTATAATAATAATAAATACTTTATTTCGACCATAGTATCCATTTTGTTAGTAACAATGTTCTTATAGACTAGTAATAGAAATACTCAAAACTACAAACAACAAAACATATAAAAGAAAGTAAACTCAACTGAAAAATAAACTCAACAATCACTACTGCGCCATTCCATGACAAATGGCGCAGCCATGACTGATGTAAGCACAGTTCAGCCGACTAGCGATCATGCTCAGGATACTGTTGGCGCTGCCACGCACTCTACGCACCTTTTACGCATTGTAGCGTAAAAGCAGACAAATCACAAACCCACAATATTTAGTGTATGGTACGCAAAAAAATATAATTATTTAAAATCAATATTTTTCAAGATTTTATTTTACCACTGATACATGCCAAATTACATCTTTCTAGATCCTCTTTAAAATCACCGAATCGAAAAATGTTTATTTTTTTATTTTTTTTTCAATTTGTCGTCGTAATTAATATGCCAAATTACAGCTTTCTTGTATAAAGAGGTTCTGAGCTTAGCTGCGGACAGTCTGTCTGTCTGTATGTTACGTTTTCCGCACGAATAAACCGCTGAACCGATCATCATGAAATTTGGCAGAGATATAGCCTTTTTTTTTTTTTTTTTGGGTGGGAAATTATCAAATAACTTCTCCCGCTCTGGGTGGAGCGGGAGGGCGTGTCAGACTTTTACTGACTAAAACCCACCCGTGTTCCTTCAGTTGCCTGTGTGCCAGGGCCACGGTATCCCTTTCGGACAAACCCGCAACCCTGGCAGGCACCGGTCCTAGCGGACCCCGTCAGTGCGTGCTGACATCTCTTTGAGGCGCGCGTGGAACACAACGCGCCATCGACCCGGGCCTGGTCCTTACCGGACGGCGAACTGCCCATAGCTCGCCGTCCGCAAGCCCGCGCCTACGGTGGCCGGGAATCGGCTACCGATTCCCGCCGCCCAGGGCGTCTCCTGCGGCGACTAGGGGCGTGAGGGCGCACAGACTGCCGCTCCCTCACGCGTTCCGCCTCCTCCTTCGCGAGCATTACTACTTCGCAGAAGGAGGTGACTGCTTCCCATCATGAAATTTGGCAGAGATATAGCCTGGGATATGGAGGACATAGGCTACTTTTTTACGCGATAACCGACATCCACGCAGGCGGAGCCGCGGGCAAAAGCTAGTATTCTTATATATATGTATATATATTCCATAATTACGGTTTGGAAGCGACAGAATATAAATTACTATGAACAGAACAGTTCAAAGGGTTTCATAATAACCCCGTGCCCCGTGGTGCTATAGAAAATTTTGTATTTTCGCTAATAAAAAAGTTTCAGGAATGTTTTTTCATTGGAAGCTAAGAGAGCTCGGAACGAAGCGACGGTAGACGCCACTTAACTCGGCCATGCCTTTGAGAGATGAGTTTTAGACGAACTCGAGAGGTGTCTTCTAGCAGAAAAAGTTTTTAGTCCGTCTACTTAGACAACAGCGACATTAGATCAGATATAATATTCAAAATATAAAAATCAAAAGTAATTTTTAGGGTTCCGTAGTCAACAAGGAACCCTTATAGTTTCGCCATGTCCGTCTGTCTGTCTGTCCGCGGTTTAGCTCGAAAACTATTGGTACTAGAAAGTTGTAATTTGGCATGAGTATACACGTTAAAGATGCCAAAAAGTGGTAAAATAAAATTTTGAAAAAAAAAACATTTATTTAGGGTACCTACCTCCCCTACATGTAAAGTGGGGATGATAATTTTTTTTTCGTCTTTCCCATAGTGTGGGATATCGTTTGATTAAATAAACCGTTCGTGACTTATCAAGCTTTAAAGTACCAATTTTCGTTAGAGTTAAGTGTCCCCCCCCTCTACCAACTAAACGGTTGTAGTTAGAAATTCAAATGTCACGGCAGTAATACCTATGTATAACGAAGTTTAATGAAAAACTATCACACTTAAGTGTGCTTTACAAGTTTATGAGTACTAGTCGACCAACTTAAATTTGCAGTTGAAAAACATGTTCTCCCATACAATCTGTATAGGAGAGCATGTTTCTCAACTACAATGTTAAGTTTGTTCTTGGGATAAATTCAACCCAACTACGGAACCCTTCGTTGTGCGTGGTCCGACACGCACTTGGCCGGTTTTTTAAATTAGACTGAGAATCAGCACGTTTCGAACGTCAAAATTACATATGACGGTCCATCAAAACGCCCTCCCTTCAACACTTCCTAGTGCTTTAGGTGGGAAGAAGTGACTCAACAAACTCCCCAGCAGCACAGCTGTCTGTTCAGTTAGAAGAACTTGATTCTATACTTTCGGATATAATAGTAGGTGTTCAAAGTAATTAACATTACGAGATAGAACATTAAATTAAATTATTTGCCAAAAACGTCAGCTAGCACACACCAATATACCAACAAAACACCACTGTATTGAAGAAGGAACCAGTTAATTAACAACATCGGGTTGTTTGTCGCATGTTATTTTATGTCATAAAAACTGACCCATGACCCCAACTGACAACGTCAACTGTATGGATATCAGCTACGTGTAACACCAGAATTAGAGATAAGCTAAATTGCCTCATGGGTATGTCATTCCTGGAACAAAGATAAACCGATTAAAGCAAATTTTTCGGTTCATCTGACAGGTTATACAAAATTCTGCACTATCATAGGTACTATATCCATACTATCCATACTAATATTATAAATGTGAAAGTAACTCTGTCTGTCTGTCTGTATGTTACATTTTCACGCTTAAACCGCTGAACCGATCATCATGAAATTTGTCAGAGATATAGCCTGGGATATGGAGAAGGACATAGGCTACTTTTTTACGCGATAACCGATATCCACGCGGGCGGAGCTGCGGGCAAAAGCTAGTCATAAATATAATTAGCTCAACCAACGTGAACAAGAGCGCGCCTGTTGCTACGCTCTTGTTCGTAAAGCTAAAATGGACCAACTCCTCAAGACCCAGAGTTCTGTAATTAATGACATCCCAACATTATTTTTCTTCTCCCTTAATTTATTGTCGTTGTTGTGGCCGTCTTAAAATACTTTCCAAGTCTTTAAAACTTTCTAGAGACCGGAATTACATGCTTTTTCGAAAAATAACGAATTTACTCTCCAGTTTTATTTTGGGAAAGGATCAAAATTGGTTTATTTAAAAGTTAAGTAAAAGTTGGAGGGTGTATTTTGGCCTAATGGTCAAGTAGAGGTACTCTGTGCCTTGTTTTTAACCGACTTCAAAAAAGGAGGAGGTTCTATGTTCATATGTACTTATGTATTTTTTTAAATGTATTTTCTTAGATATTTTCGTCAATAGTAGACCGTTTTTTTTTCATTTGTAAGCTTGCGCGGTGGTCCCATATAAATTTTATTAACTTAGGTAATTTTTGAGTAAGCTTCAATAATACGTATTTTTCCACCTTAGTCTATGCAGTTGATGTTATAATAATAACTTCATGTCACTGTTATTTACATAGCAGGTAGTGGTATTCGAATTTGTGTGGGCTACCAAAACTGAAAAGTAAAAAAAAATACAAGCTAAAAAAATAACTTTTAATTTCGGAAGACGGTTGCAAAAAACGACGAAATACTACGACTTCCGAAATCAAAAGTTATTTTCCACATTGTAGAGCTTTTTTTTTTTTTAAAGATTGTTTATTATTATTTTGAAAATAGTTTTTATTTTTCTGTAGTTTTTAAAGTACTGAAATAATTTATACTGATGAATTCGCCAACCGAAGTAAAAGCAACTCTGGATCCTTGATGTGTTAAGTATGCTTACCAACTCACTCGTGCGATTTCAATTTGTCTGACGTATACGCACCCAATTCAATTTCTTTCCAAGAAAATTCCACTTACCTATTACCTAAAATCTTTACCTAAGAAAACCTTACATGAAAGCTTACCCATTTATCAAATACATCTGACGTTTCCTTTACCATGCCGGTGTAAAATAACAAAGACTGAACGACACACGCCTTTGTGGTGCAAAAACCAGCGCTACATCCAGCCATATTAGTTTAACAGAGGAACGGCTTGTAACCGAAGAGCGCTCGAGATAAGCGACCAAAGCGCTTCTTTGTACGTTGCTGTTAATATTGGTGTGAAATATTGGGTGTACTTGAGTTGAATCGAATGGGGTTAAAGAGTACTTTGTGGTTTTTTTTTTTTTGGTGTTTTACATTCATTTAGTAGGTAAACAATGTTTGGATTTGAATAACCATCGCAAGGGTTTGATTTAAAAAAAAATACTTGGAAATGAGAGATCAGTTTTGGGATTACACATCCAAGTGAAATCGTTTAATCAGTTTTACAGAGAAACATTTTTACAAGAGAAGAGGAAGGGGAGAAGGGGGAGGGGGGATATGAAAATAAATGATAAGAGTGTGGAGCAAGTAAGTGAGGTTGTATATTTGGGGAATCAGTTTACAAGAGATGGAAAGATTGTTGAAGATGTGGAAAGGAGATTAAATGCGGAGAATAAAGTGAATGGTGCTATACATGCGATTGTGACCAACCAGTCGATGATCAAAAAGGCTCGACTAGCTGTTCACAATGGTGAGGTGGGGCCTACGCTTAAGTATGACAGTGAATGTTGGGTGTGGCAAAAGAAGCATGAAAGTAAAATAAATGCTGTGGAAACGCATTCCTTGCGAAGCATGTGTGACGTGACTATGAATGATAGGCTGAAAACTGATGTGATAAGGCAACGGTGTGGTATAAAAGAAGATATAGTGACAAAACTTGGAAAGAGTATGCTTAGATGGTTTGGTCATGTTGAAAGGATGAATGAAAGGCGACTAACAAAAGGTATTTACAAGGCAGATGTGAGTGGAAACGCCGGGAGGGGACGCCTTAGGAGAACATAATCTAGTGACCTAATTTGTGATGTTCTTCAGAAAGTTCAGCTGCGTAGCATTCGCAACCGGCTTGCGTGTATGACCAGATGTATAAATGTAAACGAAGCAAAAGGAGTGTGTAAGGAGCATAGCAAGTGGCGTTCTATAGTTTCTGCTTACCCCCCTGGGAAGAAGACTTGAGTTTATGTATGTATGTAGGTATGTTGAACTTTTTGGGCCTCGGATGAGTCTGTAAAGATGTTATGGAGCTAATGGGGAAACCAATTGACAGAGTCTCTGAAGCACGGAATCTTGGTCTTATTATGGACAAAGACCTTCGGTTCGAAAAACATGTTGCTGACTCGGTACGAAACTGTTTTTATCGACTGAAAGTTCTGTACAAGATTAGGCCTTACTTGTCCGAAACACTACGGGAGCAACTAGCAGAAACCCTGGTTCTGTCTAGGCTAAACTACGCAGATACAGTGTATGGCCCGCGCCTACTGGCTCGCACAGATCTGCTCATTCAGAGGGTCCAAAACGCTTGTGCTCGGTTTTGTTATAAAATTCCTCCTAGAAGTCATGTAACTCCATTCTTAAACAAAAATTTCACATTAATAATGAAATCGAGACGCAAGTTACACTTAGCGTGTCTTCTGTTTGGTGTAATTAGATGCCAGAAACCGGACTACTTGTACGACAAATTGAGTTGGATAGCAAGTAGACGAGAATGTGGGAGAAGGCAATGCTCGCAACAACTCTCGACCCAGTCGCATAATACAGCCGCTTTTCGAGGTAGCTTCCGTTATGCGGCTTCCAAAGTGTGGAATAACCTGCCACCACCAATTAGATCTATTAACTCGATCAACACTTTTGGAAGACGCCTACGGCAGTACCTCATTTATGCGCAACGGAAGCTAGACATGGTCCATTCGAATATTTCATTGATATGAAATTATTTTAGAAAAATTTATTAATTATTGAAAAGATTACCATTATTTACTGTGCAACCGTACTATTTTATTTCTTTTATTAAACACCACTATATAATTATATCTAATCATTTTTTTTTTTTTTTTTTTTTTTAAACAAATATATAGTCGAGTTTATTTTTATTTCGCTACACAGTCACAAATCTATTTTTTACTTAAATATTTATACACATTATATATTACACACATTATAAAACTGATTTACATCCGTAAGACGTCTTCGCAACACAAGGTCCAGTTGAAAACCAGCGTCAGGCACTAGTTGGCTGGCATTTATGCTGAACTGGACCTATTTGGCGTAGCCGCGAGGCACACATTTCTATTTTAAGTTTTTTCTGTCTTTTTTTGTGTTCTGTGTCAGTATTGTGTGCCTTAAACTGCGTCAAATAAATTTATTTTCTTTCTTTCTTTCTTTTCTTTCTTTCTTATAATTGTGATTTAAATAAATAAAGAACAAAGATTCATTACGTATGAAAACTGTATTCATCATTGATTTGAATGAATAACCGAACCACGGAATTGTTCTATTGTCTTCCTCATACAAGAGCGTTAATAACACCTAATTAAAGCCATACAAAGAAACATCGAAAGCATATCTGTAATCCAATTAAAGGCAATTAAGATCTCGATTCAGTTTCTCATTTGAAACGGCAGTGGTTTCAATCAGGCTCGGTAATTAGCGGCTCCCGTTAATTAGGACTCATTTAGACTGATTGCTTCAATTTGAAGGCGATCTTAGCGACGCATTGAAATTTCACGTTAAGCTTTATCTCGCGGTTTGATTAATTAGCGGAATTATGTGCCTACCTTTCTATATGGGAAAGTTTGAAGTGTTATTGTAGATTAATTGAGGATTATGTTTAACTTCTTTCTGCCCGTGACTTCGTCTACGTCGACTTCAGAATTGGGTCCATAAGTATCCTACATGTTAAAATAGGATATAAACTATCTGTGTGCCAAATTTCATCCCGATCAGTTGAGCCCTTTTTTCATGTTTGTATGTTTATAAATATACAAACTTTCACATTTATAATAGGTAATAGTAAAAGATTGGTGGTGTTAAATATTATTTTGTATTCTATTTTATAGAAGTGTATAGTCCGAAGCTCGTTTATTTTTTTTTTTTAATTTTACTATGGGTGTGCTCTTGACTCTAGTCTAGGTCTGGGTGACAGAGACAAAGTCTACGATGGAGTGAGCTTACCCAGAAGAAGCCTGTTTACTCTCACTTTGAATAGATTAGGGTTGTATGCGTTCGGAAACACAGACGCAGGCAGAATTCCACTCCTTTGCTGTGCGCATTATAAAAGGCGTGCCCGTGACTTTGCTGTGTTTTCTACAGATTCTATCACTGAATTTTGTTACAATGCTAGTTGTTAATTTGTGACAATTTGACCGTCAAACCTTCTTCTGCTATTTTCCTAATATGTAACTACAGGAAATGATTACTGTGCCCAGTAACAGTAATGTAATAAGTAAGGAACAGCTCGTTTACAATCACGGCGTTTGATCTGACTCAACGAACGTGATGTGAATCCCATCCTTCAATGTTATCGATCGTTTATTATTATACTATCAGCACCGGTAAGCGCCTGATAAAAATGTAATAGCAAGATCACACCGAGGGAAGATATTAGTTCAGATTTTTTTAAAGGTAAGGAATATTATATTTTTATTGGAGAGCGGGATATGGCACTGACATTTTCTTTTCATTTTTCAATCCTACAAACTGATATATCTAAAAAATCATGTTGCCATACTTCAAAGGGATATTAATTCTAAATGAATAAATCGTTTGAAGCCACATGTGGGTCCCTGAAGTAATAAGTGGAAGCTGCTCGTTTACAATCACGGCGTTTGATCACAGTTCACGAACGTGAGCCGAATACCCATTCTTCAATATATCGATCTTTTATCATTTTTAAAGGAGCGCCTTCTGAAAAGTTTCAGGGTGAATTTATTGGTTGGCGGTCTGGTGGAAAAGTATTTTAAAGTTCACTGGTATAACGGTTGCAAACACCAATTTTAGATAAAGTTTAACTAGAATTTTTAATAATCAGTAAAAGTAAGTATTAAAATGAGACTTTTTTTTTTTGTTATCCTTTTTAGTCTACCTGCATGAAAAAAATACGTGTATTTCCAAATATTTTAACTGAACACCATCGCATTCTATATTCATTCGAAAAGCAAAAAAAAAGAAATACCTTTCCAAAAATAAATATATCCAAAAACGTTCGAGTTTCGAACGGAGGACGGAAGTGAGGAGTGGCGGTGTTTCCGTTGTGTGACGTCACCGGCCAGATGTGGCGGCCGCTTCCGGCCGGTCATGGCCGTACCGCCATATTTGAGACAGTATAGCCGTTGATATATTTAATTGTATTTTTTATATCTTCTTTATATTGTGTTGTATATGGGGTCAGAGATATTTGTTTTGCCGCCCAAGTTGAAGTTATGACGAACAGTAGACATATTATTATCTACCGTGCCCCATAAAGCCGAGAGAAAATAATCAAAGGCACAGCCGTATTATCTTTTCTCAAAGCCATTCAGGACATTTTCGACCCGCCTGTAACTTCGTTGTGGATAAAGCTTGAAGCCTGAATGTTCAGTGCCCAAGAGGGCATTATATAACTAGGTATATTCCCAAATCATATTTAAGTTGAACCTGTAGTTTAAGAACTATTGCACGTGAAAGTTCCTTAATTTTGTACCTGACACATTCATCGATAGCCTACTTCTAGCAGATACACAAGCTTCAATTTTTGAGAATTACATTACTATTAGCCCATGAAGCAAGGAAAAACTAAAACATATTGCAATTTCAGTACCGTTTTCTAGATATACGTGCTCCATTAGTAACTTTGTTATCCTATATAAATAGACTAGCTTTTGCCCGTGGCTTCGCCCGCGTGGATGTCGGTTATCGCATAAAAAAGTATCCTTCTCCATATCCCAGGCTATATCTCAAATTTCTAACTTAATATTAATTTTAAAGTGATTCACTGTGTGAATAGAAACCGAAACAAATGACAATGATCTAATATAATAAAAGTAGGTACTTATGTTCTGAGCGAACTTTACCTAAAGATAACAAACACAAAACCAAAATAAGAAATTTCGCTCAAATTCTTAAAGCAATCAACTGTACCAAATTACAAAACGAAATAAAAATGCCACACTAATATTCATTTTAAAATAATTCACGTAAGTACCAACAATGTGAAAACAAAACGAATTAACCTCCGAAATGTCGCATGCATGATACACTGTTTGTGCTGAGAAAATGCTCGAAATGTCTAATGAACACCAATGGTGCACAACTTTTCTCAGGGGCACGTTCGCAATTGGACGAAATATTTGACATTTATTTTGAACTTGCAACTCGATCTGGCTGTAGAATTCGATTAATCGACTAATACTGACCGGTATTTATACATTTTAGCGGGAACACCACTAAAGGAACTATTTGCCGATCCCATCGGGCACACAGCTCATACTTTATGTGTACGGATCAGTCGGATAGATGAAAGAATAACCAAAAATTGGGTATCACAGAAGCTCTGCCTGCAAACTCAAACTCAAACTCAAAGCATTTATTTCAAATAAACCAATGCATTATCAGCATTAGGTGTCTCAACATGAAGGGCACATTCACGCGTGCTGTAAAGGAGGCGGTTGAGGTCCTTCTTAATCGCACTTGCACGGAAGGGACGGCGAAGCTATGGGAGGAGAATGGCCGTCCATCTGCATTGTGTAGTGTGGAAAGATGGTGGGTGCCCGAATGGAGGCCATAGAGGCAAGACTCCTCCCGGCTGAAACCCTCCGCCCATTGCTCTCTGCGGACAACCGGAGGAAGGAGGGGCCCGCAAAACAGGGGCTGCGGCGGCTGTATCGAGCCGGTCTGGGAGGGGAACCAAAAAGCCCGCGGTGGGGCCCGGGAAGCCCGCGAAGGGTACGTCCGTGCCCACTTCCCGGGCGGCTGCACCACCGGCGGCCGTGCCCGGGCTTACCACGGAGGCCTGGACGTTGGACATTTTGGCGGTCAAGGATTTCAGTATTGCAACTGTACTGGTGAATGAGGTTCTAATATATGCAAATGTTAAAAGTCTCTCCTCTTGTGTAACTCAAAATGTCACAAGAGCCTTACTTGTAAGAATAAATAATAATTATATTATTTTATTAAAGTAAAAACTACCATCCCACTAAGTTGAGCACCTTAATTTATTATCTATGACAATGTTAATTATAATATTTTAAAATGTATAATAAAATGTATAATTATTATCTACTATTTATAATACCAGCATATTACTGCTACACATATGCTTAAGGCAAATTGAAATAAAATTTTATAGTCTTTACATAAACTTATTTATTTATTTATTTATCTTCTTACATCTAACGTTACAGGATTACCCAATGCGATAAATGCGCCTATCCTCTAACTTAATAAATACTAACATTACGTACTACACTACTACTACACTTGTTTCACTTGTTGTGTACTTGTTTTATTAATTTAGGTCTTCCATGATTTATGTATAATAGCTAGTTGACGTGATTAATTCTGTGTCAATTATCACTTTGTCTAAATTGAGTAGATATTAATATATTTATAATGGTTGGATAGTATACCCACATAATTTATCCGGATTTATTACTTTCACTGTAACACATACACAAACATAAATAAAGCGCTTAGAGCGCTTGTATTAGGTAGATTTTGTTGTATGTAGATTATATTGCGGTGAGCGATTTCCAAGTCATTATATGTGTAATATTGATACGGTCACTATAACATATTGTGTGTTGTTATTGTTGTTGTTGTATTGTTAATTGTTACCTAATTAGTTCTAATTAGGTAACAATTTATGACAAAGCTGTTACATAGATGCTCCCATAGATAGGTAGGTACCTACTGAATAAATTAACCGACACGGTTTTACATTAGATCTCACAACTTTTTGCGATAGAAGAACTGCGTTGCAAGACTTGCATTTTTTACATGTTAGACTTTTGATGGGATTTTTTTTTATGAAAGACTTTTTACTCATAGATGTAGAATGCGTGTGATCATGCGCTTGATTTAATTACTACATCCATAGGTCACTTTAAACATTCTGGAATATTTAATTATGTAAAGTAGAGTAATAAGACTTTCCACACTCTTTGTTTCGCCACCTTCTAGACACGCTATCCAACCAATAAAATCATTCCTGACCATTGTGTCCTACCAAAATATAGCCTTTCAACCAAACCCAATCATACATTTTTAACGAAGCACAATACAACAAAAACTTCCTCCAAAAAGTCCACCAAAATGGAACGTCATACCCCAAAAACAAACTTTAAATATTATAATTACAAACATTCCCAAACACGAATAACTTTTCTAGTAAAATTAATGAGACTATAAACTTTATTGTCAACACCATAATCATTTTTGACTTGTAAATGAGTCCATTAATCTGATTAATTCGGCCGTTATGATCCCGAATTGTTTAAGTTAATGTAAATCGAAATATATTGTACTCATTTACAAACTCTTTATCTTTTAACAGATGGATTTAGATTATCGGTTTGAGATTGCAGGAGCGTGGGAGAGGTGGAGACAGAGATAAAGATGCTGTTATAACGATGATTTCTAAAGAATTTTAATGGATAATGCTGTGAAAATTGGGATTTGGCTTCTTAAAGACAAAAGCCATGTTCATAAAGTAAGAAGCCCAGATAGGGGTTTCTAACTTTAATAATCTCAATAAAATTATGTCGATAAAAAAAAGTACTGACGCACACCTTGTACCGTAACAAAAAACCGGCCAAATGCAAGTCGAACTCGCACACGAAGAGTTCCGTACCATTTTATTTTGTTTTTTCAGGGTTCCGTAGTCAAAAGGAACCCTTATAGTCTCGCCATGTCCGTCTGTCTGTCTGTCTGACTGTCCGCGGCTTAACTCAGAGACCCTTAGTACTAGACCGCTATAATTTGGCATGAGTATACATATAATATTAATCACACCGACAATATGGTAAAATAAAATCTTGTTTTTTTTTAGGTTATATTTTTTTTTTTAAACTTATATATTTTTTTAGGCCCTACTCGTAAAGTGGGGATGATTTTTTTTTTTTTTTGTTCCTACTATCGTGTGGGGTATAGTTTATTTAGTATATAATATTAAACTTTGAAGTGCCACCCGCTTTGCCCGCCAGCTAAATAGTTGTACTTGGATATGTAAACAAAATCACAGCAGTAGTAGGTATATTTAACGAAGTTAAAGTGAAATTTTCAATTGTGTACAGTGGACAGACGGACGGACGGATAGCGGAAGCTTAGTAATAGGGTTCCGATTGGCACCCTTAAAGAAAGGTAGAAAGAAACAAAGAATAATGTTTATTTGGTCAGAGTTCATGAAACACAAAATAAAAATTACAAAAATTGAAAAATGAAAATAGTATTTTACAAGAATGGTGTGTGCCTTGTGCCTCACGGCTGCGGGTACGGAACCCTAAAAACGTTGTAGTACGTAACAATAACTGTTTATTTTCTAAGTAACCACACTGAAATACAGATGCTTAGACCATGGAGATATGTACATCTCTATTATGTTGTCTACTCCTAAAGAAAAGCCAACTGAGACCAATATAAACTGGTGAATATTCCCTCTATTTATTACCTTTTAATGAATACCTATCCATAAAGCAAAAAAGTAATAAACGGGTAAACAAGTTATTAACAACAAGATTTTCCAGTCCATCCACGTCATACCCAACTTTATCCATCACTGATACCTTGGAAGTCCATCACTGATCCAGGATCAGATAAGTTTCCAGTTATAAATGGCAAGGAAGCGATAATCTTCAAAATTTAAATAATCCTCGAGTTTCAGACGAGTTTGGGAACATCACGGAATGTGTAATTTTTTAAAGGGATACTCCTTTTGAATTTTGATTGGGGGTTAGAATGAGACTGACAAATTGGGGGTTTTTTAAAGCGTCATGATATATCGTCATAGCTAAGTCGCGAAGTAATAACACACAGAGCGCCACGAGCTACGGTCCTTAGATACAGTCGAATAAGACAGTACACAGACCTTAGAATAATAACTAAACACAGACAGTCGGATTTGGTATACAGGCAAAATATTCATCTTTCCCAAAAACAGCAAATTTTCTTTTTAATTGTGTGCATACCTTTATGCTGTAAATAGATCCGGCGCTAGAGCCAACTGAAGTTGGCTCGCAAAGTCGCGAGTTCTTGCTTGCCTCGCGCATTTGGTAGGTTTTTAAACATATTAATTATTTTAATCAATTTATCAAGACAAACTCAGCGAATTGTGCCAAATAATCTTACTGCCTTTTCATTTATATAAAAAAAAAAACGTCTGTTTTGTAGTTATGAGATTATTTAAATATTAAGAAAAGGGGTATTTAACTTGTTTTTTTTTTTGCTATCCAGCAAAGTTACTAATCGTGTTATTAAAAGCGTGGATTAAAAAAACTAGTAAGCGCGGTCAACAAAACGGACAAAACTGTAAAACTTATTCAACAATTTTTGGTAACCTTTTCGGCAAGTGTACTTTATTTATTTATTTATTTTATTTTTAGGAAAACTTACAGCTAAACAGATACAGTAAGAAATAGTCTTTGCAAAATAAGGCCAATTACAAGTTTCCACATGTAGTTTATAAATAATAATTATGAAACAGAAAATTGAAAATAGACTATAAATCTATACTAATCTATAAAGCTGAAGAGTTTGTTTGTTTGTTTGAACGCGCTAATCTCAGGAACTACTGGTTGGAATTGAAAAATTATTTTTGTGTTGGATAGTACATTTATTGAGAAATATTATAGGCTATATAACATCACGCTACGACCAATAGAAGCAGAGTATAAATGAAAAATGTTGCAAAAACGAGAAAAAATATTCCTTTTTGAGAGCTTCCTTGGCGTGCGCTGCGTAAACAGTTTAAGTTACGCAAATATCATGTATGATGGAATTGTTCCTCTTTAAAAGTTCTAAAAAAAGTCCGTGACAGCATATGTCTATCTTTTAAGATTGACTCACTATAACCTTTTTTTATGGTAATCAAATTTGTTCGAAATTAATGCATTATTTGCGAGGGAGTTTTGTCAACATAATATTAATCCTTGTCCAAATAAATATGTTATTAATCACAAGTATTTAAATGTTAACAAAATTGTCCTTGACATCACTTGATTTCAATCAACATCTTAGGAGATATCATAATTTTAAAATAACTTCGCAACAAAAAGTGGCTATTTCGTCGTTGCGACTTTAAGATCTCTTTTGTGTAAAATTCAACTTTATGAGAAAATCGATATTTTAAGCACCAACATTTTATTAGGAAGCACACATTGTAGATCTTGAAATTGGTAAAGAAATGATGATCAAATCGTCGTATACACGTGAGAGTTTTTGCATTCGATAGAGCTTCAAAATGTGATAAAAGGCTGGCGAAAAAAAGTGATTTTGCCAAATGTGACACAGGTCTTAAAGTCGCAACGACGATTTAACATCACGCTAAGCCCCTAAAGAGCCGAGCAATTCGACAAAAAGTCGGAAAAAACGCTATAAGCGAAAACAAAGTAATTGCGCGGACGGGCGATGCGACGCGACGGGGTGGGTTGTAGGCCGAAATTTTACGCGGACGAAGTCGCGGGCAGAAGCTAGTAACACATAAAAGAAAAAGTATTCAGTCTGCATTTGGTTAGACTGGAAGCCGACCCCAACATTCTTGGGAAACTTTTATCACACCTTCAAATGGGTCTAAAGTTTTCTACCGAACTCAAACTCAAAAATTTATTTAAAAAAAAACAGCTATAGGCACTTTTGAATTGTCAAGGGGTCAGTCAGTCAATTACTGGAGGAAACTGACAGGTGCTACCACAATGTTAAATAATAAGGAAATATGTATTGTATTCTAGACTTTTATACATATACAATACATATATTATACATTTATTTTACACTTTATAAATCAATTAAACTATACGATCACCATAACAATTAATATGACCATTTTATTATACAAAATGACAGCTAGCACAATGACATGTCAGAATGTAATAGGTTCCTATGGAGAAGAACGGGCAAAAATCTCCATGGACACTCTTTTAGAACAAAATATTATTACGAAATATTGGTAACATCATTCATGTCAAAATTATATATGTGAGAGCAATATAGAAAGACGTGCACATTAAAATCATCCATAATAAAAAGATAAAAACAAAAAACCATTCAAAATCTATTTATATTTTATCTAATATTTTATTTCACATAAACCTACATGGGCACTTATGAAACGTCAGAAGCTAGGTGCACGGTTCCAATTAGTCGTTTCCTATGGAGAAGAGCCGGCAAGAAACTCCACGGTTACTCTTTTAAAAATAATTGGCTTTACAACAATTACCAGGTACTTAACAAAATAGAAAAGTGCCAACAAATCAACAATCTAAGAGGCCTGCAACGTTATCACATTCACAAAATAGAAAATAATTTATATAAAAGAGATATATATATTTATTCAAATGAAAACCTATTTAAACCAAACGACATGATTGCAATTACAGTAACAAATCTGAATAAATATCATGTCCACAAAAGCCACTAATAAAGAATTGGAATTCGATTTGTAGGTACATAATGTCAAATAATGCAAAGATTATGTCAGGGTAGTATGTAAAAAAAAAACTAAATAAACATCGTTATTTGGGAGCACTATAATAAAATAAGCCGTGGCAGCTAAGAGATGACCAGTCCCTACTAAAGGCGCCCGTTCACAAATATAAAGCATGGATCACACCATTCAGTTCAACTATTTTGAAGGAAACTTAATGATCCAACACACACGCCACCACCAGCGAGACATTTGAGTGAGCATGACATACTCTCCATATTATATGCATCTGATACATCTGACATACTCTCTGTGCCGGGCATATTCAAGTCCATGAAAGACGTGTCCAGTAAATTGCAGCTTTATATACCCAAAGTCTCAAATTCAGATAATTTATGTAAACAAAGGGGATAACATATCAAAAAAATATCTTGTAATAGTAATTCACATAAAATGGCGAAAAAAGCGGTTTCATTTTCTTTTAAGTACTGATTTTAAGAAATAATAATTAAAAAATTATCATAACGTAATTATTTTTATAAATTTTCGGTTTTAAACAAAATTATTAAAAGAAGGAGATTTTCTGGTATAAAATATTTTATGATACTGGTATCAATGCAGGAGATCGAAACATTTTCAATTTTTTTACATCTTCAACAACACTAATATTACAACTCTCATTCATAGATTCATATTGTAAGTAGCATATCTAGCCACATTTTGGATGAAAACGGCTGTAAACTGTTTCGAATGGAAATCGATTTTGGGAGGCCTAGTCTAGTACTGGATTTAAAAGGGCTGAGTATCGCGATCATATGCCGTGTCTCCGACATACTACACAAAACATTGTTTGGCAACGGTATTTTATTTGCATAGTTCTTATAATTAATTCACTTTAATTTTAGCGTAGACTATTAAAAAAAATATTATGAAATGTTTTGCACCACTGTCCTGTCATTTTGACAGTGACATTACTTTGTTTACATAAATTATCTAAATTATAGACTTTGGGTATAGTAGGTATGTACATACCTAAACATGATGGTCTTGGAGATCGATCAATCGAGTTTGTCGTAATGTAATACACTCCCAGTACACATAGAAATTGCTTTACGCATATCTAGAACAGTGATTGTGTGCTTGTAGGTACATCTTCGGATATCGATGTTACCAGTAACAAAGTTGCAGGGAAGCTAAAAAACTGGTATTCAGTCGCATTTGCTTTGACCCGAGGATGACCTATTTGGTATATATCCTTGAAGATATTCAGAAAACCAACCCACATAAATAACTGACTACACAACACAAACATAACATTAAATATTTGCCGAAAACCTCCATCTTTCCCTTCAAATGAGGGCACAGGTTATAAAAGAAATCCTTTAATAATTCTCCCATCCTTCGTTACAGCATACCCGGGCTTTGCCCCGCATAACGTGGATTATTCCCTAGCACTGGACATTATAACGCAGGACGGGAATACTAAGGCAAGCTAGATAATAAAAAGACAACATTGGAAGTGTGTTTTTAAATAAATTATTAAGTGTTAGGTTGGAGGTATACCGGGTTATATATTATTCTAAGCCGTAACTGTATATATTTTTTTTTTGTTAGCCTTATGAGTCGCACTCCTGAGCACAGGCCTCCCCCCATTCTTTCCACTTCTCACTTTCTCATTTTGTGCTTCTTCTCGCCAATTCATGTACTTACAAATGTACATATTTATATTTAAAACTGTATTTACAGTAGAGCCTCCGCCTTACTGCAACTGGCACGACTGCTCTCGCAGTGGCTGAGGGATTGGTTTTGTGCCTTTCGTGTTGATTTCTGTTCAATTCAAAATTACCTACAGATAGATCTTTTGGGTCTTGGTGTAGCACGAATAAAGATTACAGCTCTAAAAAAACGGCCGAGTGCGTGTCGGACCACGCACAATGACGGGTTCCGTAGCTGGGATGAATTTATCCCAAGACGATTTTTTTTTTTTACTTTTTTATTTATAACGTTTCTGCACGACATTTTACACCACGGGCATTATTCTGGGACAGATTTAGTTGTCAATCGCCCATTTAAACGTTTCGTTTCGCTTTGAGATTACAAACATTTTTATTAATTTCTCGAAAAATATATGCATTACCTTTTAATAAGAGTGGTAGCATTATAATCGGGGACCCAACTCCTACCAGCTTTAATCCCTATTACCCCCCAACTCCTGCCAAACGATACTAGATCCCTAACCCAATGGTTGTACGGATATGTGAAAAAAAACACAGCAGTAGATAATAAAAAAAGAACAAGTTAAAAGGAAAACTATCACAGCTAAGTAGGCTTTACAAGTTACCGAGTAACAGTCGACCAACTTACATTTACAGCTGACAAACATGGATTTCAACTACAATATTAAGTTTTTTCTTGAGATAAATTCCTCCCAACTACGGAACCCTTTATTGTGCAATTGTGTATGGTCCGACACGTATTAGGCCAGTTTTGTTTATAATTTCTTGTGCATGTCCCAAATAAATACTTTTTCCTTTTCATTTTCTTTCAAGAACGTGCTTGCTCTCAGTGTACCAACATCTCAAAGCGCCCCGCTTCGGTCCGTCTCGATATTTTTTATTCACTGTAAGAAGTTCCCCAGTTACCTCAAGGCTTATCCTACATACAGGCTTAAAGAAATGCTGAAGAAATTATTTTTATTTGTGGAGAATCTTAATTAGTTTACTCGTCTAATATTAGTTTAATGCAGTCTTCATGTTTTCTTATTTTTATTTAGTTTGTTTTATGCTTGTACATCGGTCCTTTACATTGTATGTACAGATAATGCAAATCCGCGAGTGTTTGTTAGTCATTAAACACATATTCTTTACTCTTGACAGTATTTGCAATATACAATGCAAAGTCTGCGCAAATAATATGTGTAAATCTTGATATTTATTTGTGTTAAGCTTTATCTTTATTGACATTAACTAAAACATAATTTACTACTGAATAATAATCTTTCTTATTATCTCTTTAGTTCAGGCACACATACTTCTTTTGACAATTCTTTTCAAAAAATTAAAAAGAGAGAAGAATTTTCCCTGAGAAACGATTTTCCCTGCCATGCTGTCAAAAAATGTAAAAACTATGCAAGCCATGTCTCAACTTATTATACAGCCACTCTTATATCGCGGCGTAAAATTGTAATAAAAAAATATTATCAACAATTTTGTAATATAACTTTTTATAAATAAATAATACCAGCCTATATCTATTCCACTGCACGGGAAAGGCCTCTTCTCATACAGAGAAGGTACGAGCATTGATCACCACGCTTGTTCAAAACGGGTTGGCGATTTCAGACTCATATTAACTATGTCCAGGTTTCCTCACGATGGTTTTCCTTCACCGATGTCAGAAGTACAATATGAATTGAAAAAGTCACATTGGTGCTTGCCCGGATTTGAATCCACAACCAACGACTTTATACCTACTTATAATTTACTTTTCACTAAATTATTATTTAATTTACATAGATTTGATCTAAATATTTACCATCATCAATGATAAAAATACTGGCTGGTAGAATGCCCCAGAAAAAGATACATAAAAATGCGGAGAAAGCGGCAATTCGATCTTCATACGTATAGAGATATTTGTATTAAATGAGTTCATCAGATTCAGATAATTATGTATGTATTTGTTTAAATAATCAGGTTTTTATTTACTTTCCTCATATTCGAAATGAAAAGCAGAGTGTTTAGGTGTAAGAACCTATTAAGGCACTCGAACTATTGGCGTTATCGCTATACGTGCCTAAATAGATCTCTTTCATCCCTTGTATAACAATCTACTATTGTTAGGCGCCTTTCCTCATATTGTCTGAAAATAAATTTCTCGGCCTCCACTTTTCACAAATTCCATAATCATACAAGCATACCTCATTCACCTGAGTAAATCAGCCGATCTATCCTGTAAAATACTTGAAGCTTGAAGTGAACTGTCAGTTGTGTTGATCAGCTGTCATGGTGATTTTTTTACAAAATGGACAATATGACTGGAATTGTACTGAAACAACAAGATGGCAACGTTAAATAGTTATGATTTGGCCTCGCGCTAAAACACCTTTTTTTTATACGGCA
Source organism: Dryobota labecula (assembly GCA_947523025.1). NCBI lineage: Eukaryota > Metazoa > Arthropoda > Insecta > Lepidoptera > Noctuidae > Dryobota > Dryobota labecula. Next base: position 3,742,801 of record OX383287.1, read on the forward strand.
TATCGCATGTCAACCTAGGAGATTGTTGTCTGCTTAACCGGACTTTCCTGTGGGTGCCTCAATAAATGAAGGCCTTCAGCCAGGGCAAAAAAACTTAAAAACTAAGCGACTACACGCTAAGGGCACCGCCTTGTGGGGTGCGGACCTGGGATTAGGGTGGCGCTGGGGGAGAGCAGCAAGGGCTGGCTGATCGCGGTAAAGATGCGCAATTTACACTTGAGTTGGGTGACAATTTGCTGCGTGCGGTCGAAATGAAATGGTGAGAGCAAAGGTGGCGCGCGTACAAAGTCACGCTTATGTGCTCACTGAAGGAAAGCTGGTGGTCAAGGATCATACCTATGTATTTTGCTCTTCTTTCCCAAGGGATCGGCTTGCCATACATAAATAAAGTATGTAGTAGGTACTTGCACAGTTTTAATTACAACGAATCATTTTGCATATCTTTTCCAGTTTACTATTCAGTACGTTAACTCGAGAGTTGGGTACGGACCTCGGCTTAGGGCGTCGCTGGGGGAGATAATAGCAAGAGACAGGCTGGATCGGATTGTACCGTTGTACCTCTACCTTCCGAGACTATATAGGTACCTAACTACCAATAATGCGCCCAAATAGGCTACATATGGCATAATATAAATATAATGTATTCCGAAATCATACAGTAATCAATAGTGTAACAAAATGATAAAACATTAGTCGTATGGTCGGTATAATATCGTGTGTATCGTAACAAGTTGCGGTGGCAATTCCCTATGTAGGAATTCCATTCACGCTTCGTAGTATAAGAGCTAGGGACGCAGAGTAAAATTTATATTCTCTGGTGAAAATATCGTGAGAAAACCTGAATTTGATGGTTCGAAATTGACAAACCAACATGCAAAAAGTATTATTTTGGAATTTTCTGTAAAAAAGAGGAGGCATTGCTCTGCAGTTTTCCAATGGGTATGAGAACTGCCACTTGCTCACTTCAGATGTCGTAGTTCATTCTCTATCTACGAGATGTCGCGACCGTCGTAAAATTTGATAGCTGTCAAATATTTTTTCTAAACAATCCACTTCTTTTCCTCATAATTAATTAAAATGCCCCGTTGCGCAGCTGTTGACTGCAAAAATCCGGGGACCCATGTATTCCCCAAAGTTATTTAAATAAGAAAACTGTGGGAGAGAGCTCTCCGGAGAAAAAAATTTAAAACCCGATATTTCGTCAAGAACTCTGTTGGCTGTAATGTGCTATTCTTTTGAAACCTGAAGACTTTTAAGGGAGAAATTCATATACAGGTGATGTTGCGAAGAAAACTAATTCTGTTTTCTTTATCTACAGGCACCTGTTATGTGATATGATGATATGTTACTTATAGCAAAGGTGTGGGTTTTGTGTTATCATATTAGATAGGTACATGCTAGAATTAACATCTCTGATGTTTTTCAGTCAGGAAGATGATCCTTGAGTTGGTTTTCAACTCTGATCAGGTTATTTCTGCCGTACACCTCCTGTTTTCCACAAAAAAAGAACTTAAAGTCAACAAAAACGAAATAACCTACAAATTATAAAACGTTCATAATTGATTAACTTTTCCACTAAAGCTGCTTTTTTATTAGTGGTAGACGCTTCCCCTGTCCTTAGTTCGTCTTTTATTAGTGCTACACTCCAATTCGCATACTTATTTATCTAGTTTTCGTATATGTTGTGATCGACACAAAAGTAAACTGCTTATACAAAACAATGGTGGTTTGTCGACGAACCACCATGCTGCCACGGACAAGCTTTCAGTTTTTAACCCCATTGGCATTGTCTACTGGAAAGAAATGTGAAAAAGAGAGCCTCAAAAAGGTCTCTTTCAGATATAAGAGAATTTAAAGTCACAAGTCTTCAAGTGACTTTGTCATCTATCATCATTCCAGGCGCTAGATGCCCTCCGCTGGACATAGACCCTTCCAAAGCATCGCAACAATGACCGGTCCTGTGCAGCGTATAGGTAGTATCCCACGCTTTTAGCATTAAAAAGCGATGAATACTGAGTCTTTTGTGATATATGTTCAAACTCCAAGCCGAAGCATCGAAGCCTGTTTTTCCCAAATACTAATGAAGAGGTAATTGCGTAACACGCTTACAATGTCAATGCTTTGCATTCTGACACTTCAACAACATTCATTACGTTATTTATACTAAACATACATATGAAGCAGTGGATTAGCAATTTCCTTCAAAATCATTAGATTTAAATTGAAAATTTATGGTGTATTATGCAATTAGAGTTTGATCAAATACCATGTCAATCCCCTAACTAAAACACAACAAGCCTGCCTCCGGGCCTATACATCGCAGTGCACATCGCTCCGGTATTAATATTGCACGAACATTCGCAGGTGGCGCATGCGGCCAAATTGAAAATTGCTCGCATTGGCGCGGCGCTTGCTACAGTCGCAATTATACACGCTCAATCTGTATCCTTGGTAATGAACATATTAATTTTGGGTTGTGTTTAGATGTTGAAATTGTCTTTTGGAGCCAAAAAACTTAGATACTTAACCAGACTTTTTGGTTGTTTGATAAAAAAAAAACATCCCAAGCCATAGACATATAAAATTTAACCATGATCTGTTTGGCAGGTCATGGTTAAATCGTATATGTCTATAGTAATATCTTAACTTTGATTTGGCCAAGATAAACTTTGGTAAAGAGTGAATTAAAAATGGTTTTACAAATACAAAATAGGTATTAATTATTAGACAACCATTTTATTTTGCATCTCTTTTAAAATACTTAGTTTACACCATAATTTAAAGTAAATCTGAGATTGCGAGTAGTATGTGAAATTTAAAGTTAGTTTTTAGAAGTCTTGTATAATTATCTGCGATAATTTAAAAAATTATTAACTTGGGATTGTAGATAAACACATACCAATACAATACAACCAATACAACCAATACATACCAATATACCAATATTATTTGTATTTACATACCAATATTTATGTCTTAAGTATAACTTCGAGATATATTTCAGGTAAAAAAGCGAGAAATAAAAACGTTTTAATAAAAAAAAAACAACATTTGTTCAAAAGTTATTATTTGTCGCTGTTTAGTGGACCCGATTAAAATTTACCTAAGTTAAAATAGCATAATGTCAACTTGCTCATCGCCTTTTACAAAATATTGCTTTTCCCGATGCAGGGACATTCATTGTTGAGAAGTTTTCCCTGGTATTTCACCATCAGCTCCATTTCACCATTCGCATTGTGACGAGCATAAATTGTTTAGAACCATATTAAAGTAATCGAATCGCAACCCGTGAATACTTATTTTTGAGTAGTTCCGGTGCCCATCTGTGGTCTTCATCATCAGTTCCACTTCACCAAATGATGCGTTCCGAGAGCAAATGCACGAGTGACTATAAAAAATACCCAAATCGCTATAGTTGTGCCTATAATATTTGAAGAGTTCCTCCGATTTCTCCAGGAATTTCCTCCTTTTTTTGAAGTCGGTTAAAAGGAAGAATACACAAATGCTGTTACTCTTAAGTTATACTGAAATTTATCTGTAAAGTATTTTGACGTCTTTAAACCTGTGCCCATTTCTGCTTAACTCTCTCTTGGTGGATATCCTCAAGATATATTGTGAGTCGAAATGATTTTAACCAAGACAATGGCCAACATTTTTGTTATTGACTCGAATCTACAATAACTTTTTAAAACATGATAATGCTACTTGGGAGACCAAGTTCGTGTCGAACCACGCTCAATGAAGGTTTCCGTAGTTATGAATAACCCAATAGGGCTTTTTTTTATATTAACAATAAAGGCGCAGATCCACCGCGGCGCATGCTGTGCACGAGCATGCGGCGCATTTTAGCTGCACCGATTTTCATGCTGTTTCAACCAATGGATAGCGTGGTTCTCGAGGAAGGTTTTAGTTGTATAATTTGTTAAGTTTTTGTGTACATTTTTGTATACAATCACGATAATTGCTAGAAGTGTCGGAAAAAAATAAGCCGTCTGGGAGCTTTCAACAAAAACGCTGTCTAAACCCTTTGAGATATAACAAAACAATGTATGGTGGAATTGTGTATCTTATATAGGTTTACAGAAAAGTCCGCGATGGCATATATCTATATCTTAAGGATAACATACTATATCCATTTTATTGTCTTTTTGTAGATATTTGCTGTCTTTAGGTAGTTGGAAGATACTTATCCTTTCTATCCTGGTGGTATATTTCCGTGGGAGAGTTTCCGACACTCACGCGGGCGAAGCCGCGGGCAAAAGCTAGTTATATATATTAAAAAAAAAAAAATTTTAAAAGAATTAGATTAGGTTGAAATAGTAGTCATCCAAAATATCAGGTGCATCATGGATTCTGTCTGGAGCTTGTGGAATGTATCTTGTTGTATTCTTTACTGAAGAAGGACCTTTGGCCAGTGAATACAAAGTCTGTTCTGGTAAACTTTCGAAGCAGCCGGAGCTTTGCATGTGTACTGCAGAAGTCGTCCAGGTTTTGTGTTCGTGAGTGAGTTCGGCCGTTCACTACCCATGCTGCTATTTGAGTCACTACTTCTTCATTCTTGTCTTCGTCACGCCTCGAAATATAATGTCAATATACACGGTGATTTTTAATACACTGTTAACCTTTCAGGAGGTGATAGTACTCATGTTTATAAACAACTTTCACTATGGGACCAAGTAGGAAATAGTAAAAAAAAAACATCTGTTTGATACATTTCATCGGGTAAATATTGCATTATTGTATGAAACAGCTGATATTTTTTTCAATATTTCAGAGTTGGTCTCATAGCAAAAGTTGTTCATAATCATGAGTACTTTCACGCCTTGAAAGGTTAACAGTGAATTAAAAATCACCGTGTATAATGGCTCAACATATAACGTAAAGTCATAGAATTAGGAGCGTCCGTACATTAAGGGATATCATATTACCCATTTTCCGTGTTGTAGTGGTCAGGTAGACAGTCACACTTTCGACCTTCAGACGAGGTATAAAAACACGAGAAACAGTAGAGAAAAATATAATCAATAAACAATACAATCCAAAACTTAAGTCAAGTTGAATTATCCGGCCAGGAGCAGAAGAGCGGCATACAATTTAGACCTACCTTAAATAACAAGTTTTATAAAACTACAGTGAAAAATTAACTCTAATTTTATACAAAAGAATATATAAAAGACTTATTCATATTACTCGCCTTACATAAACAATACAGAACTACCATAAAGAATTTACAAAGAAAAAATAAACTGAGAGTTGACAATTCATGGTAAATATGTCAAAGTATAAAACATTTTATTAGAAAAACAGCAAGGAAAAATAATATGGTTTTGGATGCAGAAACAGCAAAATAATCAAAAGTATGAATATTAAATTAAATTAAATAAAAAATAATAAAGCCTTTTATTTCTTGCCAATGAATTGTACAACAATAAAATAATATATAGAAAAATAAACATTGAAAAGTAAAACGATTGATATATAATTTGAAGATTAAAATAAAAACAAAATTATATAATTAAAAATTTATAAAAATTAAAATACTTAAAAATTGCAATTAAAAAAAAAATATTCGTTCAGAATATATTGTAATGAATTAGCATAGTTCAATAATTAATTATTCAATAAACTACCTACATATGTGATAAGTTTACCATTGTGTGCAAGAACCCCTCTTAGGTGAAGGCCTCTTCCAGAGATTGCCATATTAAGTCGACATAGGTACGTCACGGTCAATTGCACGGGCGGCCGGCACTTGGCTGGTGTTTTTTTTTTTGCCTTGTAAACTAACTCTGTGTTACCCAAAAAAACCTCATCAAAAATTTCTACAAAAAATGGACAGAGTAATTCAAAAAACTTATAAATAAAATATTAATAAGGAAAACCGAGTTGTACAATTCCTCACAGTTATTTCACAAAGCGTTTTATTAACTTACTTCGTTCGTATGTTTATTTTTTCCTTTTGAACCAATTTTTCTTTACCGTTAAAACCCCTACATTCACACGCGCGAAAAACGTATCCCTCTTTTCAGTTGGGTAAAAGTAGTGGCCACCTCAGTACGGTACCCAATTTCATGTTACTGCATACAAACTTGCAAAGAGCATTTAACGCGTATACTTGAACTCAGTGTCAAAATGCTTGCAATGGCAATACGAGCCGGATTAAAATAGTCTGCGAATTTTTATAGAACAGGAACTGGTTTCTACGAATTTTTTTCAGTATAAATAATCTAAATCAGATAAAGTCAACGCAAAGGATTATTTTTGTAGTGTGAAATTCAATCTGTGGCCTTAACAAACCCGTGTTGGTTTTTAGATACGAAGTTCCATAATGCAGCTTACGGTAGGGGTTGACTGGTAGAAATCGTCACGTAAGAAAAAACCGTTAAGAGACACAGAGAGAGAAAGTCGCATGGAGGGGGGCCTCCATGCGACTTTCTCTCTCTGTGTCTCTTTCTATTATACAGGATTATTGTTAAAACACTAACAACCTTGCAGATATTACAAACATCAGAAACAACAACTTTTGTTGTATGACTTTTTTTTAACATAATATATTTACCAAAAACAAACCTACAAGATTTCGTTATTCTATACATTTAGAACGAAACTTCCTTCCTGACGAGGGTCCCTCAACCGCTTTTTTATCTCTTTTTCATTGGTAAATCAAGGGATACAATAATACCCCCCAAACATAAATATTTATTTTATTTTTAACCTTATAATTACAGTATCAGGTAGTTATTTTTTTTATCAATTCTTAGATCAACACTACTCCTTCCAGTCAAAACTCGTATTCATAATACTTTGGTTTTCCTTATTTCCCTTAGGTATTGTTGTTTTTTCTTTAGTTCCTAGAGCTTCAGCTTCCTTCACAGTGTCAGGTAAGGAATCGTTGGCAATATCTGGAACCAGGAATGTGACCATTCCCGCTATCAGAGATGAGATCCCGAATACTAGTGATGGCAATCCTTCCCAGTAATGCGTCTGAAAAACCACAAAAAAAAAAAACATTTATTTTAGGATGCCCAGACCTATCTACAACCAAATAAAACATATGTAACTTGGTAGCGCAGTAAACTAGTATCTAAATCATTACGCTAATCAAGTGGTAATTTTGAAAAAACGCTACGAACAAGTGTTCAACAAAAATAAAGTAGGTGTGTCTCTCAATTCTTAAGTTCCTCATAAGTTCTCACACGGCCCACCGAACAGTTATGTATCTTCTCGAGTGCTTTCGCTAAATCAACCGGTTGCATTAACGAAATAATAATCGATACAAAAATCGGTTCTACAAATGCGGCGTTGGTTAGTTGGCGTTCTATCTAAAACAACAATGGCATACCAAACAGACCTCGTCTTAAAAGACGTTTCTATAAGCGATTCTGTATTATCTTGACAGTCAAAAGGTATGTATGTATTACCAGTAGTGGCGTCTGCGGTGCAACAATGGACCCCACCCTTCCGAGCGACGAACACAGCGCGTGCATGGAGTTCCTGGTATACGTGGGGAACAGCTCCGACGTGTACATGTACGTGATGGTGAAGTACAGCGAAGCCATTAGCTTGCTGATCATGAACATTGTTATTGATAGCCAGGCCATGTCTAAAAGGTTAAAAAAACGTATTAGTGGCTATTGGTTCAGGTTGGAGAGTAATGTGTAATGTTGGGCATATGGGGTGATGTTGATGAATAGGGTTTATTTATAAACGTTGCTTAAAGTAAAGTAATTTCAGCCGAAAGACGTCCACAGCTGGACATAGGCCTCCCCCAAGCGCCACCATTTCGACCAGTTCTGTACTTTCCGCATTCAGCGGATTCCTGCGACCTTCACAAAGTCATCGGTCCACCTTGTGGGAAGCCTTCCAACGCTCCGTCTTCCGCTACGTCATCGCCACATTTTGTGGTTAAAAAGCAAATGACCCACCCGAATGTAAGAGGTCACCGTCGCTTTTGGACATATACCACCCCGACAGCCCCAGAAGCATTGCAAATGATTTTTTTTATACATAACAAATTTAATCCATAAAAGAACTACTGGTCCATAAAAAAGCTATGGAAAGGAAACTTCCCTCTGTCACTGAAGCGAAAAATTATGGACATGTGCATTCTTCCCATTTTGTCCTACGAATCCCAGACAAATATTCAAAAGTCCAAACTCAAGGTTTGCGAACGTGCAATGGAGCGCAGTATTGCAGGCGTCAAATTAACAGACCATATTCACAACACCACGCTGCCTGCGCTCCAAAACACAGATTGCTGAGGTTGCTCAAAAAGCCGCAAAGTTAAAGTGGAACTGGGCTGCCCAGATCTGCCGCATGCCCAATGAGCTGTGGGCCAAAATAATCATTATGTGGAACCCTGAGGCAGCTAGAAGGCGTCGCGGCAGACCCCGTAGAAGATGGCGCGACGAGCTGGACAAAAAAAACGACCAGTGGTCCACATTAGCCCTGGATCGAAAGAGCTAGAAGTGATGGGAGAGGCCTTTTCCCAGCAGTGGGATGATGCAGGCTAACAGTAAGTAAGTAAAGTAACTAACAAACTAGTTGTTGGTAATGGCGCGTGAGGCTGAGATTGAAGTGAGATTTCATTCCGCCTGATTCTAGGGATTAACAGCATTGACAGCTCAATTCACGTGCGCTTCACCTTAGTTTTCACGGTGAGAATTTTACAGAATCGTTCAGCATAAATGTCTCATACACCATTCGGTAACCAAATCGGTGCGTACCAGTGTTGAACCCTTCAAAAAAAAAGAAAAATACTCACTTGTAGGCAAAAACGGCTGGCCCAGACAAAACACGCCAGCCAATAAGAAGCTAGCGATCAACGGCAACTTTCTCCTATACTTCATCAGTACATACATAGCTATAAAACTGCCTGGAAGTTCAGTAATCGTGACTAGAGCGTAGTTCAAGTACTTGTTCCCTTCTAGGGACACAGAGGTTATGGTCATTCCGTAATTCACGAAAGTAGATGTGGTCCACCAAATCACACAGACTATAAATCTCTTGAACAAAGCTGTCGATGTAAATGTACTCTTCAATACTTTTCCAAATTCTACATTCTCTTCTTTATCTGTATCGCAAACTAAATTATCTAATACCCTCTGGTCGACTTTTACTTTGTTCTTTTTTGATATTTTGTCTATTATAGCTACGGCTTCCTCCTTCTTTCCTTTTATAAGCAGCCATCTTGGACTCTCGTCAATAACGTATATGTAGAAGAAGAAGAGTAAAGCAGGGGCGTAAAGGGCTCTGAGGAAGTTTCTCCAGTCAGGTACCATCCAAGCTACTAACGCTTTTAAGACGCCTCCGACGCAGTATCCAATGCCGCATATCATGTAGTAAGGTACTCGTTTCGTTGTAGCTATTATTTCTACATCTGTGAAAAAAATAAGAAATGATTGTGTAATGGGAATTAGTGGAGCTGTTTGTCTTTGTGGTGTAGGAATATTAGAAATTTTGTTCAAGAGCATACTGAATTAAAAGGACGTTTGTGGAGTACTGGTAGCAGTACAATGAACTTCACTTAGGTATTATATTGGTTTTCAAAGGGAAGACGAATTGACTGTTGAAATTATTGTTAAGGCGGTTGTCACACGACGTCGCAGCCGCCCACCGATGCGGAGGGCGGAGGCGGCGAAGCGGCTTTTGTGGCGGTCCGCCGCACAGTGGTCTGAAAATCGAGCTCCACTTATAGAAATTTAAAATACAAATAAAAAAATATAAAAGTTTTTTTTTGTATGAGAGAAGACACTTAAAGTTCTTTTTTTTTTAAACTGAATGGAAATGTAGGGCTGGTGCTCACACGAGCTATTGTACCATACACGGCCATCACGATGACATACAATCACCGAAGGTGCATGAATTTTATGCGCTAGTTTGCGTATAGCAAAAATTTAGAAATTTTAAATTTTCGATAATTCGACTTCTCCCATACAAAAAAAGACACAAAACTTTTTTTTCTCACGCGTGGAGCTACTAATATCATCCATACGTTAATTTTAAGTTTCAAAAAAAATTACTTTAAGTGTTTTCTCCCATACAAAATAACACAAAACTTTCTTCTCTCACGCGTAGAGCTTTTTTTTTTTAATTTCATATTTTTTTTATCATATAAAGTGCAAAATCAATGCGATCAAAATGTAAGGAACAGCTGAGTTTTATTTTTATTTTTTTGTCCCATAGTAAAACTTCTTCATTTTCATGAGTATTCCCCTAAAGTATGTCCCTCGTTTAACCTAATATCCTGAATCTTATCATAATAACGTAGCATTCTAGTCTTATGAAGTCATTGGTCAATGATAGTTTTTTTTTTTTAATGAGTGTTTTACACGAAATAAAGTTATCCTAGGAATAACTTTGGTATAACCATAAATTTTTTGACGTTTATAGCTAGCATAACTTTATTCTGGAATAAGGTTATGCTAGGAATAACTTCGGTTAACCATAAATTTTTTGACGTTTATACGTAGCATAACTTTATTCCGTGTTTATTTGTAAGGCCCTAAGAGTACGGAGTCTTGCTTAACTAAGTACCTACTAAAGTATACTTGAATACCTCCAAAACCCAGTTACTGGGTAATACGATACCGCCCTTGGCAAGTATACTACTAAAGTAAACTAGATTATACTTACTTAAAATATAAGCTGGTGAGCATATATCCCCGAAGGCTGATTCCAGAAACTCAAGCGCTATGTACAACCAGTAAGAAGTGACGAAGCTCCTGGCAATACCCAGGACTCCACCAAGTACACCTGTCGCCACTATCATTGCCTTTCTGCCTATCCTGAGGAAAAATATCACTTTTGTATGTTGGTGGATACAAGGACCAAAATCCTTTTTACTGTAGGTATCGTAAAAGACCTAGTGGTCTCTATAGCTATTATAACAGTTTGAATAGTTATCACGAATCCTTTTTAACCGAATTCAAAAAAAGAGGAGGTTTTCAGGTCGTCGGTTTTTTTTAATGTTCTAACTTAGTGCTTTTCACGACAATTTGTATTTAATAGCCCGTTACCATTCGCTTATGTTTTGTTATAAGTTATGTAACCATCGAAATAAGCGAATTGAAAGAACGTAATGATAAAAGACTAAATCAAAATAACACAAAATAATAATGTGCTTACAAATAGAAATGCTTTTTTCACGCCCTGTCACACACACAAACAACATTGTTGTTTCATTATTCAGTACTCAACAATGTATTCATTGCATTATTATCTTAAATGTCCATTTTGTAGTAGCATTTTACATTGTTAAAACGGCCAATTACCATTTTTGCATATGAAATATCATTAAAATAATATTGTTATGCCCGTTTAAATGATGAATACATGCTTAATTAAGTGTGAAGCATGCGCATCGAAATACTTAATTGATATGTTATAGGTATTGTATTAGCCATACAAAAGATTAATACATAGCTGGTCACTGTTTGTAGAAAAAAGTTACTGGTACTTTTTGAATATCAAAGAATAAACGCCTTTGAAGTTTTCGCGTTCCAAATCGAAATCAATTTGCTTCGAATTATCGCCAAATTGAATCGAATTGACTGTATCAACTAATTAGCAGTAAATACTAATTAACATTAACCGATACTAATTCTAAAACATAAAGAACAAATAATGCCGCTTGCTAATGTTTAAACTGAGACGAAAGGGCTTAAAAGGACGGATGAAAATGGAGGACAATGAGACAGCAGCTCATGTGCTGCTAAACTGCCCGGTGGTCAGGGAAAAGTACTTCGCTAAACCAGGTACCCTACATGACATTGTCAGTTACACCAAGGCGTTGCTGGCCTTCCATGAGAAGCTGGGGTGGATTGGATAATCGATATTCCTATCAGAACGCGTATTGACGTGGAGTTGCGGTCACCAGCCAGTATTACCTATTAGTGGCGAGTCTTGACATTTCGCAGGCCAAAGAAGAAGTTGTTCAGTTCCATAAATAAGTAGTAAATAAGTCAGACTAAATAACTCTCAAATGATAGTCTAGTCATAGTAATTATTATTAGGTGGTATTTGTTAAAATATCTATTAGTTTATTTTATTTGTATATGTGTATTAGTATCAATAAAACTATATAAATTCTCTTAATCAAGAAGTTAGTATTTTAGTCATTATTTTGTACCCTACCACTGTTTTTATATTTAACCCAAAGGTTGACTGGTAGAGAATGCCTTGTGGCATTAAGTCCGCCTATGTACCACTATTGTAAATGAAGTTTAAATAAATAAATAAATAAATAGTCAGGAAATTAATTAATTTACGCAGAAATAAAAATCATTCCTTTACTTTATTGAATTTAACAACATCTGTCGTCAAACCAGGACCAAAGATAGGTACCTACCCTAAAAATACACGCACAAAAAAAAATTACTGAAATAAACTCAACTGCTAATTGTATATTTTACATTTGAAAATTATAATTAGAACATGTGAAAATTAAATAAAATGTAATATTCTTCTATCTCTTACTCGCACGGCGCATGTTTCTATGTCTGTCTCGGTCATAACCCAATAGATATCGAATTACTGTCGTCCATTTCAAGCCGTGCCATGGGAGCTTAAGTTGGCAACCTTAAGGCGGCACGGTTGGCGCAATGGTTAGGCGATTAACTACTGCGCTGCGTGTCGCGGGTTCAATTCCCGCACGGAACAAATATTTGTATGACCTACAAGTAGTTGTTCCGGGTCTGGCTGTTTGTGTATGTGAATTTAAATGTTTGTAAACGCACCCACAATACGGGAGAAATTCCTAGTGTGGGGCAACGTTTTTTAAAGAAAAAAAAAAGTGATGTCATGACGGTATCGCTATTGTAGGTTTTTTTTATCACAACAATTTGTGTTATTGGAATTCAAAGGTAGGAATAGGCATTTTCGTTGTTTGAATAATAAGTACCTGTAGTATAATTATTTTATTTGGCAATCGTAGACACTACTGAATGTCTATTTTTTAATGGTAGTAGGCGAAGTTGCTCTCCCGATCGTCTTATGGGAAGCCAGTAGGAATGAAGTTTATTATAAGTATTACCTATGGGCTCAAAACATGCCGTATTCTGAAATAACATTCCAACCAATCACAGTGTAAAATGACTCACCTATCCGATAATGGTCCAACGAACAGTAGACCAATCATGTACGCTAGGCTGTGAACTGTTCCAACTAACGTCCTCTTCCAGTCATAACAGGCTAACTGAAACTAATGAAAAAAATTATGATAGAATAAAGATATTGTTAATAAGACCGCACCGAACCAAAAAAAAAAATGATAATTTGGTCACAGTTTGTGAAACAAAAAATACAAAAACATAAAAAGTAAAAATAATGTTTTACAAGAATATATATAATAAGTGCCTCACGGCTGCGTCAAAAAGGTTCATTTCAGCATTAAGGCGAGGTTCTTTGAGCGTGCATTTTTGTTCTAGAGATGGCAGCTGGGCGCGAGTAAATATATTATATTATATCCTATATTTCCTATATTATATCATGCATGACATCTACTTATTTACATTATTTACAAAGGATCTTTCGTCATCATCAAGTTTCAGCCAAACGAAGTCCACTGCTGAATATAGGCGTCCTCAAGTATCGCCACAACGACCGGTTCTGCGTATGTCCTATTATTGCTTAGTATTATTATTATTTATTATTATCGCATGTTCATGCACTCCAGAACTTTTCGGCCATCCGTTCTGCGAGCAACTGCCATTTTAGTTTGCCAATATTTTATGCTACATATGTCAGTCCCCAAGTATCGCCACAACGACCGGTCCTTCGCTTCTCGTATGCTTGTTCATACACTCTGGAACTTTTTGGCCATCCGTTCTACGAGCAACTGCCATTTTAGTTTGGTAATTTTTGAGCTGTCGGTCCCCAAGTATCGCTACAACGACCGGTCCTGCGCTTGTCGTATGCCTGTTTATGCACTCCAGAACTTTTCGGCCATCCGTTCTGCGAGCAACTGCCATTTTAGTTTGGATTTTTTTTGAGCTATGTAGGTTACCTTGGCTCTCTCATTACTCTTAACCAATTCAACCACAAGTAGGGGTTTAAGTGCTTATCAGATGTTTCTTTAAAGTGGACTATGAAAATTCCAATTCATATTATTTGTGGACGATCCGAGGCACAGCTAGCACCCTCATTACTGTCCGAAATATAAAACTAAAATGGAACATCACATAACATCACGCCTTGTTCTCCAAAAGGTTAAGGAGCAGAAGTGTCCCTACAGTACACGGAGTACACCCACATTTCGCCAGTTATGTTTAAGTCCCATGTGCAGTCGCCGTCAGATATATTTTAGCAGACATGGTGACCAAATACTTCTGAACAATTTAAAATGTCAATAAGTTCCATACACTACAAGTTACCATTAATATCTGAACATTCATTACTTCACTAATATCTGAGCAGATGCTTGTCAATCATTTATATACACACAACTAACCAAAAATATCTGAACACTTCCATGCGAAAACGGTTACATTACAGGACGTATTAAATGCAGAAGGAGGTTACACAAAATACTAATATTTTATCTACTTATGTTGTCACAAAAAATATATATATATAATAATTTTTAATTTCATTAAAAAACCAAGATCTATTTTCTATCAATAGTTTGACATTAACATAATATATCAGTTGTATCCATATAAATGATTTTCTATACAATTTTTATTCCCTTTTCATCGTATTATACCTAGAATAGTCATTCGGTGTTCAAAAAGGGTGTTACCTGGAATTTAATTTATTTTTGTCAAGTCGATAGTCGTTTTTGGTTAGTCCTTTATATCACGCAGTAACGAATTAGGTAAGCTCCGTGTTTGTCTGCGTAGATACACTTGACGCTGTGTGTAAATTATTGACAAGCATCTGCTCAGACATGAATGAAGTAATGAATGTTCAGATATTAATGGTAACTTGTAGTGTATGGAACTTATTGACATTTTAAATTGTTCAGAAATATTTGGTCACCTTGTCTGCTACAATATATCAGACGGCGACTGTAATAGGGGACGAGCCTTTTCCACCAACCGAGCACAAATCCAGACTCGGGGCTGCTTCTGAGAAGTTCCAGAATGAAAAACCCAATAACACTTTGCCCGAGCTGGGAATCGAACCCATGACCTCATGCTAAGCAGTAGCGCTTGCGACCACTAGACCAACGAGCCAGTAACGAGGCTGTAATGAGGCAAATAAAATGTAAGTAAACACATAAATTACAAGAAAGCAATTACAAATAGACTAATAAAAAATATAGTTACATACTTCTGCTACAAAACTGTCAGTTTTATCGTACACGAATTCTGTGCACGATGTCCCATTGATGGTTCCGCATGTGTCGTTCGCAAAACTTTCATCTTTACATCTGAAACAATAATAAATGAAGTAATCTTAAAATAATTAATGTAGTTATTTCTCAAATGCTGCGCAAATGTTGACTGCTACATCCATTGACTTATATATTACTAGCGTAAGGACCTGGCTAACCCCGCGACTACATGGCACCAACGCGCTGGCCCTAAAAATGACGGGTTCCGAGGGAGTGATAGTGTATTATTTTGCCTGTCATCAAAATGCCTAGTTGCGTGGTAAAAGGCTGCAAAAGTTACGATACAAAGATTAAAAAGGAACATGGGATATCGTATCATCGGTGCATAACTTTACATTATTTTTGTTTCAATTAAATTATTAAATAAACAAATTTTTAAAGCGACAACAATGGCATCCGTTGTGTGGCCCATTGGCCAAACAATGGCTCCTCGAAATGAACGAAGAAGCATTGTACGGACGTAATTTTTTTTTATTGTTTTATTTTTGAACTTAGTGTAAGTCATTTTGATTTTTGGTGGTACCAAATTAGGAGAAGACATATAAACGATGTTTATACAATAAGCGATAGCGAATTACGAACTCGACGATCGGCAACACTAATGGATCAATCTGGATCAATTAAATGGAGCAATCTGGAGCAACAACAATAAAATGCGGCAATTGTTTCGAGAATATTGCTTCTAATTGCTCCATATAATAGGTTGGGGAAAAAGTTTTTTCGCATTTTTTGCTGAGTGGCTAAAGATGTGTGAGGTCTAGCGTTATCATGATGAAAAACCACACCCCTTCTGTTGATTAATTCCGGCGGCTTTCTCTCAACTTCTTGCTTTAATCTCATCAGTTATTCGCAATAGAGTTCAGAATCGATGGTCCTGCCTGGTGGTAACAGCTCATAATGAATAATGCCCTTCCAATCCATCACCTTGTTGCGAGTTAACCCGGGTTTCGCCACAGTCTGTGAAGCCTGACCGGCCTTTGACCACGACCTTTTTCGCACGTTCTTGTCGTACGTGATCCACTTTCATCAGCAGTTATCAGCTTCTTCAAAAATGGTTCGGTTTCATTACGTCGTAATAAAGAATCACAAATGAGTACACGGTTCATTAGGTTTCTTTAAGTGAGCTCGTGTGGTACTCAAATATCGAGCTTTTTTGTGTACCCAGTTTTTTTCAAATGTGCCAAAACTGGTTTTTGGTCAATGCCCAGTTCTTCAGGTACGTCGCTCCCTTGCTCCACTTTTTCAAAAATGGCATCCATTTTATCCGTAATAGGGCGACCAAAGCGACGTGCATCTTTGACATCAACATTTCCGGATTGAAAACGCTTAAACCAAATTTGTGTTACTCTCACAGACACTGCACTAGGTCTATAAACATCGCAAATATTTTTTGCGGCTTCTGTTGCATTTTTACCTTTTTTGTAGTAAAATTTTAAAATGTATCGAATTTCTTCATTAGATTCACTCATCTTGACAGTACGAAAAACAAATGAAAATCACACATTTTCCTAATTTGAATTTGGAATTATGTTCTTTAAAATTTAAACTTTCAATGATACCAAAACCAGCCAGATACAAACAATATAGCCAAAGAGATTTTATTACAAGTTCATACACATACTACTCGTATAATGCGAAAAGACTTTTTCCCCAACCTAATATTTCACATTTCTCAATGTCGCCATGATATGAGTTGCCGAATATCCAATCGGTTTAGAAATTTTTGGTCTATTTTCTTTCTATCTCGTTTGTACGTATAACCTGTGGTATAACTACGTCTCGTTTTTACAAGAGAAACCGGTCGGCGGCGGGAGAAGCGGGAGAGTGCGCCGCCGCTGCCCCCGTCGCCATTTTCTTTCTTTTTACGTGCAGTGCAGTACAAGTGTGTCGTCGGTGTATTGACTTGTATTGCCTAGTTTTTTAAGTTGCTCCATATTGCATGGTATTGTTTGGCCGTATATCTGGCAACAGGTTGCTACATGTTTCCATCGCCCTAAATTGCCGGATGTAGTCGTGACGCCATAGTTGACGAGAATTAACCAGAATTGAGCAATTTTAGTTGCCCGTGTAAGCGCAACTTAAGTGATAGCTATGAAATCTTTTATACTGCATGCTGACATAATTTATTTTATCTGCGCCCATGCTATAAATCCTCTATACAAGTTTCTGAAACAGTTAACTTATTGCCGACATTAAAACACCCAGTGTCATAGTAACCATAATAGCATCCAAACGGGAGTTATAATGTTGTACTAAATTTCATAATGCAACTCCTTTGCTTTTACGAGGATGATGATCCCTTCCTTACTCATCTGTTTGATGAGTAAGGAAGGGATCATCATCCTCCCTTCCATTCTTACTACTCAATTCGTGGTATCTTTATGAATTAAAAAAAAAGAACATTGGCACGCACGCGCGTTTCACTATACTATACCATATCGTCGTATCCCTCCATTTTTGTTCGATATTAGTATTGCAAAAACTGTTTCAGAACCTTTTATAGAGGATTCATGTCATGGGTGTAGATAAAGTCTTATATGCAACTGTAATAATTAGGTATTAAAACACTCATATGATACTATTATCACACTCGGCTTCTTCTCGTGTGTTAAACCCACATTCGTGTTTTGATACCCCTTATTATGCAACAGTTGCATAAATAACTAATTGTATGCCTACTGGGCAGGACATAATGGATCTGTAATTTACCTAACATCTGTCTGTATAACCTATGCCCACAATAAAAAGATAAGATTTGGTTTGTTTTGAACAATATTGCGCAACTTCGAAACATTAGAATGTTACCCGCCACACAAAACATGTTTATGAAACAGTGTTGCGTAACTTTATTCCCAATTAATCTATTGCTACATTACCCAAATTATTTCCTATAGAAGATGCCCTACATAGTTACATCTTATTGGTAATATATTTTAAATAGGGCTTGTCATTCAAACAACTGGTATTTTAACGATTGAAAGTATGCGTCTCTATAATTATTGTTATATGAACAAACGATAAAGCTATTTGGTATACGCCTGCAGCTAATTTGCAACTACTTTTAAATAATGTTTTGTTGCAAGTATGCTGCGAAGTTAATTATTTTATAAATATGTGCCTCTTAAGGCGGTATGACCCAGCAAAGACCACGCTTACTAGTTTTTTTGAATCCATGGGAAACATAAAAAACATTGTTATAAAATTCTGTAAAACTAAAATATTATTTAGGGATCTGGCAGACATGAAACTGCTTTTAATAACACTATTATATTAATTTTGCTGGTTAGAAAAAAATCCCAGTTACCCCTTTTTGTAATGTTTAATCAATCCTAAAGCTACGAAGCTTTTTTTATTTTTATTTTTACATACATAAATGAAAGGTAGTAAGATAGTTTAGCACAATTCGCTGAGTTTGTCTTGATAAATTGATTAAAATAATTATTATATTTAAAAACCTACCAAATGCGCGAGGCAAGCAAGAACTCGCGACTTTGCGAGCCAACTTCAGTTGGCTCTAGCGCCGATCTATGTACAGCATAAAGGTACGCACACAGTTAAAAAGAAAATTAGCAATTTATGGGAAAGATGAATATTTTGCCTGTAAACCAAATAGCTTATTCGACTGTATCTAAGGACCGTAGCTCGTGGCGCTCTGTGTGTTACGTCTGGCCCGGAGGGAAAAATGCCTAAGTTTATTAATACGGTTATTGTTAAGACCCGAGTATAGATATTTACATATATATATTTGGTATATTATATTTATATATTATAAAGATATAATTTATATATTTTTTATATTACGGGCATCATAGACCTCATCTATCGCTTTCCATCAGGCGAGATCGAAGTTCAAAAGCAGGCCCAATCCGTAATTTAAAAAAAGATAAACATGGAATGACGCCATGAGTTATCAGAATCTTGCACTTGCACAGAATAAACATAATATTAATTTATATTTTTCTATTTAATTTAATGTCAGTATAAATAGAAATCAACTTTATCTCAGAGACACCTGTATAAATAATAAAATTTTCCCACATTCATCTATTAATAGTAGGTTGATTATATTTCTTATCGCATAAAGGGTCGCGCAGACTGGCACGATATCGCGGGCGCGACAAGCAGTCTCTAGGTTAAAATTTTGGTGCAAGCCCGACTTTGTCAACGCAATAAAAAATACGGCCATTTATGCGACATTTTTTGATACTCTCAAATAAATCAAAACCTATAGGGCACTTCCCGTTGACCTAGAACCATGAAATTTTCAAAGAAGCAAGGTCTCACAGCACAAGTGAAGGAAAAAGTCCAAAAAAATAACAATATTAATTTGGTATCACATTAAAAAATGTTTTGCGATTACAAACTTACATTTTCAGTTGGAGAATTGAACGTGACATATGTATATCGATGTCTGGGAAAACATGTTTTACAACTACAATGTTAAGTTTGTTTTTGGGATAAATTTATCCCTACTACGGAACCCTTCACTGTGCGAGGTCCGGCACGCACTTGGACAGTTTTTTTTTTTTTGTCATTATGCCAGTTGGTCAGACCAAAGTACCAATTAAGCGAACTGGTCTTTCCAAGCAATTCCCAAAAAGTCTCACTTAAAGGGATGCGCTAAGGTAGCCCGCAAAATTCAAATATTCTTACGATTTTTTTTTTCCAATTTGCAGGTTTGTGTCAGGTTGTATGCTGATTAAAATATGATTCGCGACCGTATAAAAAATATGGCTTTACAGAATTAATAATCATTAGAATCAGCAATACAAATATTGGCCTCTTTCATGATTTCATGTTATAGACATTCAATAGGGTAACATGAACTTAGAGAGTTAAATTGATGATTGTTATGAATATAATTCTATAAATAAATATTAGATACGGCCGCGAATTATATTTAGATCAAAGACAAATCATTTATTTCAAACTAGCTTCTGCCCGCGACTTCGTTCGCGTGGAAGTCGTAACACGACATAATATACTAAAATACCAGCCACATTTTAATAAAACTTCCTTGACTACTACGTTTGTAGTTTTGGTCACACCAGTCAAAATATACAGAGAGCCTACCATCTAAGAATGGCATAGCCTCCCTGGACTGTCTACAGGTCGGTGTCGAGGTCCACCAGCTCTTTTATAGTGAATTATTGAAGGCCTGTGTTTCTGGATATACACTAATGGCACAACACTGATACCTACATTGAATGTTTTTCATTGTCATTCTTACAGATTATTCCTGGCGAACAGCTATCACTAATATAATATAGCAGTACATTGTAATTGTTAACACTCGGGAAGTCAAGTATAAGTCCCCTCTTTGAGGAGTGGCTAGAGAGGCGCCACGGCGTCCTTACCTTCCGCCTGACGCAGGTCCTCACCGGACACGGTTGTTTCGGGAGGTTCCTGTTTAGGATAAGGCGGGAGGAAATCCCGGGTGTTATCACTGTGTGGATCGCCCGGAGGACACGGTAGAGCATACGGTGGAGGCCTACCCGGCTTGGGTAGAGCACCGCCGTGTCCTCACGGAGGCGATCGGTGGCGACGATCTCTCGCGTCCGGTCCTGGTCCAGGCCATAGTAAGGAGCGAGAGTGCATGGGAGGCCGTCGCCTCCTTCTGCGAAGCAGTAATGCGCGCGAAGGAGGAGGCGGAACGCGTGAGGGGGAATGGTATTTTTTTTGTCAAAAGTCGAAAACAATGCGGCCTAAAAAAATGTTTGAGAATGTGCAAATAGCGCTCTTTCATACGATACCCCACATGTCCTAGTAGCCCGACTTAGAGTTTTAAAACTGCCGTTAAATCCTAGATGCAAAAAAAATATATTCCTTATTTGCAAAATAGTTGGGCAAACGTCATCTAAAACTGTTCCAAATTTTAATTTGATAGCTTTAGCAGTTCTTGAGATATCCAGCTGTGACAGAAAGACGGACAGACAGACTGAGTTGCACCATAAGGGTTTCTTTTTACCATTTTGGTACGGAACCCTAAAAAGAAGCACAAAAAATATCAATTCTTTGAAATCGAAATCAGATTTGCATTGCTTTGTTGAAAGTTGACTGAAATAGCGTAATATGTCATAATTGACTGCTTAGATGCAAAAGATATGATAATCATTTAAAATATTAAATCTGTAACTATCTGCTCTATTCGTTTCCTATTCAACCCAGCGAAGTAGTATTGGAATAGTTCGACTGTTGTCATCTCAGTATCATTCCTACGAACTGTATGGGAAAAGTTTTTTTCGATTTCTGACTTTTCTAGTACTCACACCTCAGTTGGTCCCATAAAGTTTTTTGATCCTCGTAAGAAACAGGATCGATTGACACCAAAAAACTTTTTTGTGAAAATTGCACATTTTCTTGCTGACTGTACATTTTTTTCAAAATCTATGAATGCAGATCAATTTTTTTATAAAAGTTATAGATAGTCTCTTAAGACCATTTTCTTGTAGCGACCACGTTTAAGGTACCTGCCCTTATGGACCCATCTCAAAACATAATGCAATACTGCTTATCCCCCATAGCAAATAGCGTGATAATTTATACGTAGTAATATGACCAGACCTATACCATATCTATGCAAAATTTGAACAAAATCTGTCCGGTAGTTTTTGCGTTTAGCTGGAACATACATTCAGACAAACAGACAAACCGACAAACAGACAATAAATTCTAAAAACTATATTTTCGGCATCAGAATCGTTCCCAGACCTCGTGGCAATTACTTTTTTTCAAAAATATTCAATGTACTTACAGTTTTGACTTCGGTACGATTTTATTATAATATATATACATATAATATAATAATATAATATATAATATAATTATAATAAGAGCATAGGCACATAAAAGGCACTTTTGAATGTCAAAATTTACAAAAATAATTAGTTGAATCTAGTTGCCCCTTCCAAAAGGTAGTTACGTATGGAGAAGAATGGACAAGAAACTCCATACTTACTCTTTTAAAACGTTAATAATATTATGTACACATTAATTATATGTGAAGAAGATGCACTTACCTTGAATAAAATTACTATATCACAATAGGTAAAAAGAATGAAAAGTGAAGCAATGACAGACAAATTAATTATGCGCTAGATACATGTTGCTCACATATTTACAAACATTGTAAAAGTAGATCATTTTCCTAAAATTTTAACATTTAATAAACTATGTCAGTGTGTGACTAAAAGTTTAATAATCACAGAAAATAAAATTAATATCATAAAAATTATAAATAATACAATTAAATTAGCAACCATAAAACCTGATACTGACCTGCAAATTCCAAAAAGCGTAAGAAAATTTGAATTTCGCGGGCTACCCTGACGCTTCCCCCTTAAGAAAGTCAACTTTACATCCTGTGAAGGAACGAGCACCGATCACTTTCACTACGCTTACTCACCGATGTATTGGTGATTTTAAAACATCCCAAGTCATCATGAATATCATCTAGTATTTTTTATTTTCTGACTAAAATGGGGCCAGTTTCCAGTCTAATCAGATGCAGC
Source organism: Dryobota labecula (assembly GCA_947523025.1). Lineage (NCBI taxonomy): Eukaryota > Metazoa > Arthropoda > Insecta > Lepidoptera > Noctuidae > Dryobota > Dryobota labecula. The sequence goes on from OX383287.1 coordinate 3,765,649, forward strand.
TGAATACTAATATTTAACACGAAGTGACTGCCTATCTGACCTCCACAACTCAGGTACTGGGTTACATGACACCTCTAAGCAAGACCGGTTGTCAGACTTCCCAAGTAACCTATACTATATGAGTAACCTCAGGCTAGGTGGAGCGACGATCTTCGCAGGGTGGCTGGTAGCAGCTGGATGAGAGTTGCCGAGAATCGAGCTGAATGGCGTACAATTGGAGAGGCCTATGTCCAGCAGTGGACTGCTATAGGCTGATGATGACAGTCCGTTCAATCGATTTTGACTTCTATTGCGTTGGTGGCATGACAAATGGCAGCTGCAGTATACAGTTGGTATTGTAACTAATTTATTGTTTTTAATGCCATCCTTATACCTACGGAATAGTAGTCAAAATCGGTTGAACGGACTGTAAAAAAGGTTTATGTTATTTCAAATGGACTATAGCGAATTCCCGTGATACGCATGCGAAAGAAAATGTCGTATATGACGTCAATAGATTCACAAAAGGAGGAGAGAACACAAAAGGTGCGTAATAGGAAGTGTGAGTTCTATTGAGACTGGAAAACCATGAAATACCTAACTCTGACACGCAATATCTTCCAAAAAGTAACAAAACAAAATCGATCATTATATGTATTTATGAACCAAGAGTGAATTGATTTTCCGGTGCTAACATAAGTGATGTGAAATAATTAATGTTGCCTTCTTTGCTGTGTGAGATAAAAGAAAATATCCGTAGATAATATACTGATTCCTTTATGACAATGTCCTATTGTGTTGTAAAGATAAACCTTAGTGAAATAGCTTCTTTTTCATTCTATATTCAATAATAAAGCCCTTTGAACAGATTCAGGCATGAAGGCTCCTACAAACAGACGCGACACAAAGATATCGAGTGTCGCGCGACGAGCTTCCAAAAAAAAAACACTACAACGTAAAAAATATCAACAAAACCAAAGACTTCCGAAATAAAAGTTTTTTTTTTTTTTTTGTAAAATGTATTATTTTTTACTTTTAAGTTATGGTACCTACTGTGGAGGTTCAATGGTGATACATCATCATGGCCACTAATAAATACAGGAAGCTTGTTAAATTTAAATATTTATTTAAGAATAAAGAAAATAGATAAGACAATTGGAATGATGTATTGTCAGAACAGGAGATTTATGAAAGAACGTGTGTTAAATATTGAAAGTTATCAAAATGTAGATATAATATCCTAAAGAGCATACTTATTTAGTAGTGTAGCATGTCCCACACACTATAGTACCCACCCCACACAAATTCGAATACCGCTACCTGCTATGTAAATAACAGTGAGAGAAAGTTGTTATTTAAACATCATCCACAAATAAATGACGAGACTAAGGGCGGGTTGTTTCACGTCCACTTGACGCACGCGTATACGTCATAAATGGCGCTATCGTCAAACCGTTGTTTCACAAAATTATGCCTTTGACGTTCGTTAAAAAATAACGATTAAAATAACGTCATTTTATTCTTTAACATTTGAACTGTGACGGTCTGTTTTTTAAGCAGTGAAACAACGCTTTGTATTTAACGAACGTTAAACATCTTATGGAATCGTTATTATTTGACGTATGTATGTTACGTTAACCAACCGTTTGAAACAACCGGCCCGGCCGGGTAAATGTGAAAAATACCTACGTATTATTGAAGCTAACTCAAAAACTACCCAAATATGGGACCACTACCCAAGCTTCCTATGCCAAATGAAAAATAATTTCCAAAATCAGTCAACAATGACGAAAATATCAATGAAAATTAAAAAAAAACATGTGGACGAACATGAACCTCCTCCTTTTCTGAAGTCAAAAGTTAAAAAGTATCTGCAACAGATTTTTAACATTAACTGGCCATTTGCTTGTTCTCAAGTCGACCAATTGTTGCTATCATAAACATAAAATATCGGTAACACGAGGCAAGCCGTGTTAACGACAATGTTGTTAACCATAATATTCTATAACTATGTTGTTAATGTTTTAATAACATTGTAGTAGCAACTTGTTTTCCCAACAGGTTAAATATCAGCAGATTGATTGATCGGTTAGGTTAGCCTACCTTTTTTTTGTTTTCGGGGTGGAAAATCCTCCTGGATATCCTCCGCCCTCTGTCCTCGAGGGGGGAGTGAGGTGTTTGACTCTCCTCGCGACGTCTAAGAGGTGCGCGTGTGGAACACTACCCGCCGCCACCTCGGGTTCGATGTATGGGGGGCGACGGACGTCCCCGAGTCCGTCGCCCCTGGACCCATTTAGGGAGGCTGGAAGAGGGCGTTGTCCGCCCTCCGCCGATGCCCGGTGCGCCTGCTGCGGACCGGGTGAGTGGACGAGATCTCCCTCTCCCTTTCCGCAGCCTCCTTCTGCGAGACGGCTGTTTCGCAGAAGGAAACCACCGCGGTCCCAGGACTCTTCGCTGCCGACCATCGACTCGACTACGGCCGGCAGCGACAGGTCACTGCCTACTTCTGAGATGAGGGCACGGCGCGGCTCCTCAGATTAGCCTACCTAACCTGAGCTTGCCGACGTAGATAGATAGAAGATAGATAGAATACTCTTTATTATGTACACCATAAAAATTACAGATATAAATGTAGAACTGTTACATAGGGTGTCACAATGGGCGGTCTTATCGCTAAAAGCGATCTTTTACAGACAACCTTTGTATAGATCTAAAAGTAGAAGGAGAGACAATACTGCAGGTAGTCGGTGGTGTACCACTTACATATATACAATAAATACACATACACAAAGCTTATAGATACATATGACGTAATACTTGCGACAGCCCCATTTGATGTCCCTGTCACTGTCCATTCCAAGGTTGCCTGGAAAAAATCACAGAAAACAATAAGACCGTCCATTGTATATTTTATAGTGTTTGATTTATTTTTGTTACGTATGTTTGTAGTGTACAAAAAAGTAATGTAAATAATACATGGATTGGTGACCAATCCTTTCAGTTTAACACATACCTATAGATAGGGTTACCATTATTGTTCGCCAGTGATACGGGTCCAAATTGTTAAAATTAAATAAAATCTGATTTACGTGAGTGATAAGGTGATAACGCTGATAATGGTTTATTATCACAAAATAATCAAGTGTTACTAATAACATTAACTGATCTTCCAAACATATTAAATAGGTACACAATACTTAAGAAGCAGATCCAGGATGAGGTTCATCTTTTTTCGCCCAGTCATATTTTGAAGTAGATTTTAGTTTATAAATGATAGATAGATAGAAAAATATATACAGAATACTCTTTATTGCACACCATAAAAATTACAGATTTATATGTAGAAATTTTTACAAGGGGTAACACAATGGGCGGTCTTATCGCTAAAAGCGATCTTTTAAAGACAACCTTTGGATTGATTAAGGGTGGGGTGATTTTCTTATATACAATAAATAAATACATACATACATAAAACATTTTATACTTATCTATATAAATATACGAGTATACAATAATAATCATGAAGCAAGTGCAAAGAACAAAACAAAAAAGAAATTATAGTTAAGGAGATAGATACTGTTTTTTTAAACATAATTTTAAAAATGGATAAAGGTTGGGCACGCCTTATCGACACGAGCAAGGCATTTAGAAAGAAAAGAAAGAAAGAACAATATTTTATTTGGGAGACGCACAAGAAATATAAACAGTATAAAATAAAAAAATTGCATTTAAAACTAACAAATTTTACATTGTAAACAACAGCAAAAAACATAATAGAAAAAGACCTGTGCGAGGCCGAGAAGTCTTGTCAGTCAGGCAACTTTCTGTGTTATACACTGTTCTCAAGAAGCACTCCTTCTTAATATTTGATCCACCCTCTATCTCGGGAAAACGCAGAAAATACGCTGTCTGCAATAGGACTAAAGGTCTAAGAACGAGTTTTTCTCAAAGATTTTATACTTTTTTAGGTTCCCACTTATATATTAGAATAAATCGTATTACCACGATCTATCACCTAACATCAAAGGCTTGCAAGAAAGCTCTAGTTGATTGGCTCTATGGCTTAGATTATAAAGCCACTGAGGAATTACTAACTCATCCGAAATAGTCCAATACTCTTATTCCCTACACATATTAGATCACGAATTTTTCCACTTCTCTTCATTTTGATTTTATTTTATTGTTTCTATCTTGTGAGTCTATCATTGACTTTTATTTTAAGCCCTATCCCTTCACATAAATAACTACTAAAGAACTGATTATGTTTACATACCATGTGGTGGGACCTTGGTGATCTGCTATACAGTTATTCCTAGTGCAGACACCAGTCTCTCACAAACTAGTGTCACATAGTTTTTAAGCTTGTCTGTATGATGTCATTGTTTGTGAACAGAAAATAAATTATTTGAATTTGATAATTTAGAGAAACAACAAATAATTAAAAACCGTAATTAGGTACGTACAATAAATATAATATTACGATCGACCCACGTCCGACGTTCCAACATCACTTGTCTATGTTATAGACTATTGTCTATAGTCTATGACAAGCGATAAGACGTGGGCGCAGGCGACCGACTGTCAATGTATTAAATATTATTACAATAGATTATACTGACGCTTGAAAGGCAATATTGACCAAACGACATGTTGGCAACTTTACACTAGAGCATTTTAAAGAATTTATTTCCAATAAAAAAACCTTCAAAATGCTTTTTTAGTCTATACTCTACTAGAGTATACACTAAAAAATATAAAATACTCCATTTTAAAGTTTTCTTATTTTTTGGAAAAAATACTTTAAGATGCTGTAGTGTAAAGTTGCCAACATGTCGTTTGGTCAATATTGCCTTTCAAGCGTCGATACATTTCATAACCGCACTGCTTGAACTGTAAAAGATTTATCATAGAAACTGGTGGAATGCATCGGCATCTCTAGTCTCAAGTTTTCCGATGACCTCAGATATTTATTGTGTGCGTCATGAAGGAACTTGAAACGTTCTTTAAGATAAGAGGGCATTGTAGGATTGAACAGAATACTGTAGAGCTGAAACAAGATGTGAGAATTCTGGCGAAGGCGTATAGGAAGTCACTTGAGCTTTGTACGAAATTCAGAAATATGATCATATTTGCGCAAGCCAAATATAAATCTTATACAAAAGTTTTGAAGTCGCTCAAGTTTATCTAGTTGTGCTTCAGTGAGATCGAGATAACTGACATCAGCGTAGTCAAGGATGGGAAGTAAAAGAGATTGTGCAAGCGCAGTTTTAGTGGCAGTTAGAAGAAGTTCCGTTCAATCGTCTCAGGGACTTGGCAGATGCAAAAATTTTGCGACTTACGTCCTGCAGCCGGGGACCCGAAAAACGATATTTGTCGATCCAAACTCCAAGGTTCTTGACTTTCTCGCTTACCGGAATAGCAGTTCCGTTAAAAACCTGGGGAAGCTGCGACTAATTTATCTTGGAGAACATCCTTGAGCTACCAACAACAATGAGCTGTGTCTTCGACTGGTTAACCTGCAACCCATATGCCTCACTCCACTCGCAAATTGAAACCATATCCTTGTTGATTATATAAATTGCATCAGCCAGATTTGAATATGCAGCTTGTTTGTAAATTTGCAAATCATCTGCATAAAGGTGGTAGGAAGGAATAAGTTTTTTGGAAATATAATTTATTAAAATTGCGAAAAGTAAAGGAGATAAAACGTCACCCTTTTTTTTTTTGACGGTAAATTATCAAATAACTTCTCCCGCTCTGGACGGAGCGGGAGCCCATGTCAGACTTTTACTGACTAAAACCCACCCGTGTGCCTTCAATTGCCTGTATGCCAGGGCCACGGTATTCCTTTCGGGCAAACCCGCAACCCTGGTAGTCTTCGGTCCTGGCCCCGTCAGTTCGTGCTGACATCTCTTTGAGGCGCGCGTGGAACACAACGCGCCGTCGACCCGGGCCTGGTTCTTACCGGATGGCGAGCTGCCAATAGCTCGCCGTCCGCAAGCTCGCACCCACGGTGGCCGGTAATCGGCTACCGATTCCCGCCGCTCAGGGCGTCTCCTGCGGCGACTAGGACACCCGCAGAAGTATAACACAGGGAAGGGCAAGATTCTTCTATGCATATATACTGCCGGCGCCCATACAGGTAACTAAAAAACAAGTCAATCGCCGTTGGAGATATGTAAAGCGAGCGAAGCATGCCAAGCAGGATATCGAAATGGACAGCATTGAATGCATTACTAAAATCCAATAAGCAAAGTACCGTCAGATTTCCTTCTTCCGTGCCTAACTGTATGTCATCGGTGACGTTCACTAAAGCTGTAGCGGTGCTGTGACCAGGACGAAAACCGGACTGGAAAGGATTCAGCAGACTATTCTTACAAAGAAGTGCACTAAGCTGATTGTGGACAAGGCGTTCTAGGACTTTGGAAAGGAAAGGCAAGATTGAGATAGGACGGTATTCTGAAAAGGAAGCAGGATTCGAATTTTTGGGTAAAGGAGTGATTTTGGCCTCTTTCCACATTGAAGGAAAGACACCATAGTATATAGAGTAGTTGAGGATATAGCATAGAATAGGAATGATTTCGTCGAGGACAGGGAGTATCATTTTCCGACTAACACAATCACTACCAACTACGTTAGACATAATTGAAAGTACACTCTTCTTTACATCACAGTCAGAGAATTGACTAAAAATAAATGGGGGGTGATCCGAAGTTGGAAGGTTTGGAAGATAGTTTACGGTGGCTGCCTTCATGGTCCTATTACAGTAAGATAAAGATGAGAAGTGTTGATTTAGTAAATCAATATCTAAATCTTTAGGAATCGATTCTTGGTGTGATTTTCCAACTCCCATCGATTTTAGAACCAGACTTTAGCTAGATCTTCGCTTTCAACTAAGGTATGGATATGGCGGCGTTGGGCGTCTCTATTCACCTTATTGCAGCGATTACGAGCATCAACAAGGATCTCACGGTTTGACGACGAGGGCCGACACTTAAATTTCGCTTTTGTAACAGCTTTCCTGTGCATGATCGTTCTAATATCCTCTGTAACATTGAGTTCAAATGTGGCATGACGTCACTTCTCAGTAGACTTTATACGTAGCTGTGACGTAACGAGCCCCCACTCCTCAATTTTTATATGTTTTATCTATGTAATTTTTTATTATTATAAAGCAACAAATACGTGTTTAATATTTTTATATTATCTGATTGACGGACTAAACAGTTTTTCTTTTTTGTACCCAGGATACATCCCTATTGTTACATTAGACAACTGAACTATTGATATCAATATGCAAGTATTGGTGGTAGGGCTTGTTCTAAGTCCGCCTGGCTAGTTACCACCATCTTATCTAAGTCTGTCGCCAAAGAACAATGTTAACAACATTTGTTGTGTTTCGGCAGTTAGAGGTAAGATAGCCAGTTCCTCTGTGGTTGAGGATTCCGGGTGAAGCTCGCTTCCATCTTCGGCCTTATCATCACTTACCATCAGGTGAGATGAAGGCCAAGAGCTACCCCGTTGCGTGTAAAAAAAAAAAAAGACGTGTGGCACTCGGGGACTGCCGCGGTAAAGCTATTGCATAGCATTTTGTATCAACTTATGCAATTATAATTATTTATTTATTTTATTTATGCAGTATTTCTTTTTCTTTGATATTATTTTTTTTTTTTTTTTTTTCGATACGGAATTTCTGGATTCGGTCCCCGCGCTCAAGGCCCGCGATAGAAGCTATGCAATAGCTTAAAAACAAAATAAATAAGTGCTGAACGTCGTGAAAGTGTATAACTACGTAAACAAAGTCAAATACTATTCAAATATAAGCATAATAACAACTTTAAAATAGACGAAAGTGTTGAACCTAAAGTAATTTTAAATAAAAAAAGAGTGACAAACTGTTTTGACAGCGAAAAAATTCCATGTACATGAGTCATTTCCGACTGTCTAGTCAAGTTTAAAAATTGTTCAACTGGAATGGTATCAACTATTTGGCAAGCTTTAATTAAGTCATTGTAGCCTTGCGGTGCAACAGGGGAACTGAATGTACTCGTAATCGACTGGTCGAGAGTTCAAACCCCACTATCAACATTCACTTTTTGTGAAGATCATAATTTTATAAACTAATATTTATAAGAATAAAATACGCAGTACACAGAAAAAAGAACTGCCAGAAATTATTAGATCACTAGAGGGTACTGGTGTAGTAAAACCGTCGGAGTGGGGAGCGTGAGGTTTTTTCGTTACGGAATTTCTGGATTCGGTCCCCGCGCTCAAGGCCCGCGATAGAAGCTATGCAATAGCTTAAAAAAGTATTCGCCCATGATAATCACTGCCCATGATGACAGTAAGAGGGTGTAAGGTTTTCAAGGATCTTTGAAATGATTTCTTGTAGCCATGTAGATTAACGTAATAAGGCGCAGGGATGCGCTTTGTGAGAGTGTGGCCACTGCATCGTCGTCGCGACGAGTCGTTCGCTCACTCAATGCTTGCTGATCTAAATGGCCAGATTTTATGGTTACATAAAAGACGAAAAAGAAATAATTTCAAAGATCCTTGAAAACCTTACACCCCAGTCTCCTGCGCACAGTATTTCTTGCTCCCGCACCGCTCGGCGCCTATAGTCCACGCGTATTTTAAATAAAACGGGATAAAAACGGACAATTAGCAATACGGGAAACGTCATACAAATAGGGTGACGGTCCCGTGTACACGGGACGTATGGCAACCCTACCTATAAACACCACCTCAACTTGGAGAGCTGGTTTGTCAGTCTTGCTTGTCACAGCAACAGGTATTATACATATGTTTGAGAATGGTAACCGGTAGTCGGAAGGTCGATTGTCCTACGGCGCTGCGGTTTTTTTTTTTAATATAAATATCGCAGCATTATGAGGTATAGAATCCTTTTTGCCGTCGCACAGGTCTTTATTTTGTGTTTTGTTTATTTGTACAATTTTGTTAGTTTCAAATGCTCTTTTTTTGCGCGTCCCAAATAATAGTTATTTATGATACTAGTGTGGTAAGTTGGTTTTTACAAACGAGTAAACGAATGTAAGCCCGAGACGAAGTCGAGGGCTTACCATAGTCACGAGTTTGTAAATACCAATTTCTGAACGTGTGTATACAATGTTTTTCAACACATTGCGAGAAAACAGTACAATATGCAATGAAACAAAATGATACTATAAAAAAAAATATTTTAATAAATTATAACATTAGGATAGACATTCATGTTTTTTTTAGTCAAGAGACTTATTCAAAATATCAGGTAGAGTAGATTCCATATTAATAGCAGATTCCTCGCTTGAACTCATATTATTATTTTGTTTGTTTCCCGCACTAGTATCATAAATAACTATTTCTTTCTTTCTACGGCTGTTCTGTATTAAGAATATCTATTTTACAAAGATATTGGGTGGTAAAGTCAGATGGCAGTTGCCATGTGCAATATTAAAATCGAACTACGTCTAGTAAGACTAAAACCGAAACGTAGCTTAATTGGGGAAAGGCTAGGCGGATGGATGACTTCCCCATCTCGGTGAATTGACGACAGTAATTTAATTACAGGTTGGGTGAGCATGCACTTCCGTGCTCAAAGTCACTGGATTTCAAAACCCGTAAATATAATATGACATTGCCCCAACTTTATACATAACTAGCTGCTGCCCGCGGCTACGCCCACGTGGCTTTTCTAAAATGAAAGTAAGATTAACTTCTTTTTAACCGACTTCACAAAAAGGAGGAGGTTCTCAATTCGGTTGTATATATATATATATTTTTTTTAAATGTTTGTTACCTCAGAACTCCGTCGTTTATGAACCGATTTGGAAAATTCTTGTTTTATTTGTAAGGATATACTTTCAGATTGGTCCCGTTTTTCAAAATCCAGTTCTGATGATGGGATTCATGAGGAATTGAGGGAACTCCTCAAATTGTATTAGCAAATATATAGCGATTTTTATTTTTTCATCAACAAATCAAGCATTTGCATTCAGAAAGTATCATTTGGTGAACCGGAACTGATGAAGAAGACCACAGATAGCCACCGGATCTCGTCAATGATACGTATTTCACGAGTAGCGATAAGATATCTCGATTAAGATAGTTAAGCGACTATTTCGAAGCAAATTTAAAAAAAATGCTGATCAAAATGGTACCATTAAACTAATGTGATGATGCAGCCGGAGGTAGGCAACGGAACTCCGTAATAAAACAATGTATCCTAGCCGTGTTTGGGCTTATTGGACTTGTCATGAGATGCACTCTGGCTATAAATTATGTTTAACCGACATCAAAAAAAGGAAGAGGTTCTCAATTAGGTGTAAAAAAATGTACACTACAAACTTTAAGAGGTTCTTTAGTTAGACCATCGAAGCTTTGAAATCGCGAAAATTTTTTTTTACAGCTGTCCCATACAGTTTAGAACAGTAGGTATTAAACTTTAGTATGAAACAGTTGTTTTTTATTAAGTAATTTAATTTCGCTGGTATTTAATCAACTCTGTGTATGTTCATGAAGTTATAAGATTTCCTGTCACTGTTGTGGTATACGAATTGATGTGGGGTAGGTACCCCAACTAAAAAGTGAAAAATAAAAAACATTTTACAAAAAAAAACAACCGACTTCAAAAAAAAACACAAAAAAAAAATTACTTTCATTTTGGAAGTCGGTGGCCAAAAACGAAAATACGGAACCAAAGACACCCGACTTCCAAAATTAAAGTTCATTTTAATTTTATTGTGTTTTTAACATCAACTATCTATCTACCAATGAAAGTCCCGTCAAAACTGTCCAGGAGATTAAACGGAACAAATAAAAATCCAATAACAGTTTGTCTGACCTGGGAATAGAACCCAGGACCTCGTGCTAGTAGCACCTGCGATCACTAGACCAACGAGACAGTCAACAACCCGACAATGTTTTAAGTATTTCCACGATCAAGTCCACACGAGCACAATGTAATGTGCCTACTTAGTACTCGTCTGGGAACGCCTCGTTATTATTTCCGCAAAACAAACGCATTTCTCAGGCTCCTACAATCACTTGGTTCTTCTAAATGACCTAGAAAACTCTATTATTTTCCATCACTTCTAAGTCAACAAGGTAGGTATGTGTTTAAATTTCCAATTATAATAAGCAAATTATCAAAATCAAAATATTCTATTTCACATAAACAAGGCACTTATGAAACGTCAGACGCTAGGTGCGCGGTTCCAATTGGTCGTTTCCTATGGAGAAAAACCGGCAAGAAACTCCACGGTTTCTCTTTTAAAAATAATTGAAAGAAAGAATGAAAATATATTTATTTGGCACAAACTAAAAGGCAAACGTCTTGACACAATAAAATAAAAAAAAACAAAAGTGTAAAGAGCAGGAACAAACAGACAGACAAAAAAATTAAAAATTGTTTATTTTTATAAGTACCGTATATACTTTATTTATTTGTAGAGACAGTAATAAGTAGTAATCCACTAAACAAAATAGATATGTTTGTACACTGAAAAAAATGTTTACTTATACATAACCAAACTTTCATCAACATTTAACACAAAAAAGTGACCACATAACTTTATGCAACATGTAACCAAAACCTGTGCTGGCTGTTGTGTATCACTTTTATTAAATCAAGTTAACTTTTATAAAGTCTTGTCAAACTTTGATTATTCCTCAAATAGCCGAAGTAGTTAGGCTAAATATTTTTTTCAGTGTAATACATACACGAAAAGGAACGAATTAACGCTTAAGAAGTCCTTAATTTTGGTCTGTCGAAGCAAATTTATCCGCATACGAGCAGTACTAACAGTTCGACCGAACCGGTGTTTGACCAACGCGGACATTCGGATAATCGACACTCTACTACTATTAAACCTTGCATACCGTTTGTTGTGCATACAAATCAGAGAAAGTAACTTGAACTTCGACGTTAACATCCTTATCAATGTTTATTTAAGAGATAATTACCTCTACCTACTGATCACGACAATCAAGTAGGTAGAATAATATAATGTTCTAATGACTACTGCAAATCATGCTCCTCCTCCTCCAACTGACTGACTCCTTTGACTGCATGTTTTGGGACACAGATGTCCCAAAACATGCAGTGAAAGTGACCTCTGCGCAGTCGCCGTCGAAGCCGTGGAATTGGTGAAGTTTAGTGCCAACAAGATTTAAAATATTGTCGTGCCAGAGACACGAACAAGAAAAATGGCTACAGATTAGGTTTTCTGTATAAGTCCTAGTTGCTAGGGTCGATAAAGAAAAAAACTGGCCAAATGCGTGTCGGACTACACACAATAAAGGGTTCCGTGGTTTCTCTCATACATTCCAACTGCAAATGTAACTTTGCGCACAATAATGAGAGATTTACCGTGATAGTTTAAGAACATAAACTTCTTATAGGTTTTCTTGTAATCTATAATTAGATTTAAAAAATACAGAAAACAGGGATTGTTCAATTTCATCTATTTTCTTAAATAACTTTAAAATATATTTTAAAATATTTGAGACCCTTACAGTAAGCCCTTTCATTCTATATGTCACACGGTACAGTGTGCAAAACTTGTTTTTCTTATTTTTCTCCCAAAATTAATTTATGTTTTTACGTAGCACGTCCATATTTGCGTCACAGAAATTGATATACATACATAATCTCACGCCTTTTTCCCATAGGGGTAGGCAGAAACTATAGAACGCCACCTGCTACACTCCTTAATACTCATTTTGCTTCGATATGTGTACCAAATTTATAAACTTAATCGGTCCATTACATTCGCAGTAAATTGGCTGTGACACGGACAGACAGACACTGGAGTGAGCCTTTAAGGGTTCCGTTTTTTGATTCGGACATACGGAACCCTAAAAAAAGTGAAATACTGACCTATATCCGACTTCTTCAACAGCAAACACATAGTTTGAGCTATAGGCCGAGTTTGAGGCGTAAGCTAGACCAATGAACAACATCAACTGTCCGTGGTATGGTCCAAACATGGCAAACTTTCCCAGCACATCGTCCAAACACGTTTTCGTCGGTTTTTCTTCGGAAGCCATGGCAGAATATGGCTCAACACTATTTTTGTTTACAAAATTATATTTTGAAAAAACTCTTTTGCACAAAATCTAATACAAATGTTTCACTATTTTAAACAACAATTATTATCTTTCTTTACATTATCACCGTTTCTTTACTTTTTTTATTGTAAATCCTACTTTTTATTGCACTTTCATTCGATGGTTTTCGTATTTACCGGCAAAACTCTTTCACACTAGAAACTTAACAGTCCACTTTAACACAAAACACTATTCCGTAAACGTAAACACATAATACCTACGTTGTTTTGAATGCTATAGCATAACCACTATCAAGTACAAAAACAAACAAAAAACAATACAGTCTTGCGGCTTTTCACGAGACCGTATCGTGCGACTAAGTCTCAATATTAAATGTAAATCACAATTTGTAGAACAAGGTACAGTTCGGCCAACGAACAAATGCATTGTGACTCGATTGCCGTAACGACTCCCATTCATGGCCCGACTGTTATCGCGCATCCGCTTCTAATACGAACCGCGACTAAATTGACGGGCCCTGCAGAGCACATAAACGCAGCAATTGTTTTTTTGTTTTTTTTGCCAAATGCTTTTTTTCTTTGCATGAGCCTCAATAGTTTTTTAGACCAATAAAACTAAGTATAGGAACTCAATTTAAAGATTATTGATTGATATTATTCTTAAAAAAAAAAAAATATCTTAATGGTTGACCTTATTATTATGTAATGTTGAGTTATTTTTCTTTAATTCATGGTATTCAAATCAAGCTCCTACTTTTCGGGTTACATCTGTTCCTGTAACTGATCGGCTCGAGCTCCTAGGCATGGAGTTGACATCCGGTCTCAACTTCGGCTCCACCATCGAGTGCAAAGCACAAACTGCGGCCAAGAAACTGGGCGTTCTAAATAGGGTGAAGCGATACTTTACGCCTGGAGAGCTTTTAACCCTTTACAAAGCACAAGTCCGTTCCTGCATGGAGTATTGCAGCCACCTTTGGGATGGCTCAGCTAAGTACCAACTTGCTGCGCTTAACTCAGTGGAACGCAGAGCTAAAAGGCTCATTGGCGACGTAAAACTGGTGGATGCCAAGCTTGACAGCTTGGCTCATCGCCGCAAGGTCGCCTGGTCTTCTACAGATTGTACTTCGGCGAGTGTGCCTATGAACTCCACGACCTCATTCCACCGGCCCCCTTCTACCATCGGACATCTAGACGCACTGCAAGTTACCACCCCTACCTAGTTGATATTCCACCAACTCGCACTAAGCGTTTTCAAACGTCTTTTATAATGCGCACAGCAAAGGAGTGGAACTCTCTGCCTGCGTCAGTGTTTCCGAACGCATACAACCCTAATCTATTCAAAGTGAGAGTGAACAGGCTTCTTCTGGGTAAGCTCACTCCATCGTAGACTTTGTCTCTATCACCCAGACCTAGAGTCAAGAGCAAACCAATTTTTTTTTTTTTTTTTTTTTTTAAATCAGATTACTAGTTATGAATTCGCAAAAACTGCAATATTCTTTTGTGCTCTGTGGTCGTCGAAATTGTCGTGATATTTTCGCGGACATTGTTGAGACAATTAAATACAATTTTTAGCTTGGGATAAAGATGACTTTACGATATTTTTTATATGGTATCAAAAGTGGACGACGATTTTCAGATGAACCGAAAAAGTAGAGAGTGTTTTGATGCGTCATGTTCGTGAACGGGCGCCGTCAGTTGGGACTGGTCATCTCTTAGCTGCCACGGCTTATTTTAATTTTTGAATTGTTTTTATTACGGACGCATCTAACGTGCACGTCTTTATACATTGTTCTCACATGTATAACTTCAACATGAATGATGTAACCCATATTTTGTAACAATATTTTGTTTTAAAAGAGTGTCCATGGAGTTTCTTGTCCGTTCTTCTCCATAGGAACCTACTACGCTTTGGAATGGGCAACTAGCTTCATCTTTCTGACTGACCGACTCCTTGACAATTCAAAAGTGCCTGTAATTGGTTTATTTGAAATAAATGCTTTGAGTTTGAGTTTGAGTTTTGAGATGTGAGAATTTTTCACCAAACAATTTTCTATCTAAATTAGTTCGAATGATAAAATATAAATGATAAATAGATGTGAAATAACGATTTCATTCACATCTATAAAAATAACAACTTTTTACTAAAATATGCTTAAGAAAGTATATACGTTACTTATTTAACAAAAAAACAATGTTTAAATTTTTGTGTCTGTCTGTCTGTCTGTTTGTTCCGGCTAATCTCCGAAACGGCTGGACCGATTTAAACGAAACTTTCACTGGCAAATAGCTAATTTTATAAGGAATAACGTAGCCTACTTTTATTTCAGAAAAAGCCACGCGGGAGTAGCCACGGGCTGCAGCTAGTTTACAATAAAATTGCATGATGAATGGAACTAAGTTTTTAAGAAATAGTTAAGTCACGGCCTTGCTTAAAATAATGACTGGGTTTTACTTACGCGTACTGTGTTATCAAAGCTTATTAGAAAATCATTTGATGCAGTAAATAAAACCGTTGGAACATCAATCAGTACAGTAGCGTAAATTCAGATTAAAATGGAAAATTGATTTTCTTTGAATTGATTATCTCTTTGGTATCCAAAGTTTTTGATATAATAAGTGATTGTTGGCATTAGCTTGATACACGTGATCACGGTCACTATTTCAAAATTAGAAAAGTCCTGACAAAAAGCTGGACATTTGCAAAAAAGTCAGGAAATGTTACTTTTAAAAAACGAATCTTTCTTTCTTTCTTTAGTATTTACTCAAATATAAATTTTCTAGTTTCTAAAAAAAGTCCCTCAATTCGAAAAGTCCGTACAAATGTCAAGGTCAGGACAGGTTCTCAAAAACCCGGACTTTTCCGGACAAATCTGGACGGATGGTAACCCTTCACGGACGCTTCAAGGTCCCTTTAAATAAATACGCGCAAGCAAGAAGAAATATTGTAAAATAATTGAAGTATCTGTTTGTAATGTCAAAATAACAACTTTTTACTAAATGCATATAAAAGTATATACGGTACTTATAACAAAAAAAAAAAAACAATTTTTAAATGTTTTGTGTCTATCTGTTTGTTCCGGCTAATCTCCGAAACGGCTTCGCCGATTTTGACGGGACTATCACTGGATAGCGGATATTATAAGGAGTAACTTTGGTACTTTTATTTCAGAAAAAGTCACGCGGGCGAAGCCGCGGGTAACAGCTAGTATAAAATCATTTTAAACCAGCAGCATATATTGGTTAACGACCCTTAGACCTCCAGCGTTTCCTTCATGTATTAAATTAACTACACAACAATCTTTATTTACTTTTATAACCATGATAAAAATAAGGCCATACAATTCTAAAGGTTTTTTTAATTCAATGCCAGCCATGGCGAGATGAAGGCCTGGGAAACAGATCGTGTCATGTTTTGAAGATTGTTACAATTATTATCCCCGATTGCTACAATTAAAGTTAAGTGTCGTTAGATTCTCCAAAAAAAATTTTTTTTTTCTTCTGCATTACACCTAGAGGGGCTTTTGTCTAAGTAATAACAGACGCACTGGTCGATCGAACAGGCTAAGCTACGCTTGCCACGGTTGGTCCGTGGATAGGTGACCATCTTTACATGCCGAGACTCCTCAGCCGTTGGTCCTGGCTGTCATTCGTGGATCTTTGACAGTCGTTAAGGGTCGTCAGAAGCCCGAAAGTCTGACAACCAGTCTTACCAAGAGGTATCGTATTACCTAGTAGCTGGGTTGTGGAGGTCAGATAGGCAGTAGCTCCATGTAAAATACTGGTATTCAAATTCAAAATTTTATTTTGGGACAACTAAATCCAAAGGTATTAAAACTTAGAAACTAACCATACAAAAACTTAGAAACTATTATTAGTTCTTAAGAGTCTATACAACCTCAGCGCTACCTCACTCTGTATCTCGCTCAGGGCGGCAGGGAAAAGGCTCCAAGGCGCTGATAGTTTAGTTAATTTCGTTTTGCGGTGAAAATAATGGTCATTTAAAAAAATTAAATAACATAAGACCTGCTTTATAGTTAGTTCAGTTAATATGCAAAGTTTCATTATCTAATTTGAAGTATTTTTTGAATACCAGCGGTTTATTGTTCGGTTTGAAGGTAACTTTGGTTTTTTTTTTTTTCTATTGAGAAAATTTTATGGAATCGTGTTTTCGGCTAACATAGTACTTAACATTAATCCTCAACTTTACCATATATTTATTTCAAAATTAATGCTGCAGTATTTTCGACATAACGGAGGATCATGCTAAGCCATTTGAGGTAGTATAGGCCCTTAAATACAATTACAAAGGGCAACACTATCATCTCATTCTATATACAAATACAAATGCCCTGTGCTGGCAATTCAGCTGCATCCGGTTAGAGTGGAAGCCGACCCCAACATAGTTGGGAAAAGGCTAGGCAGATGATGACTTAGTCTATAATGTCCCACTGCTGGGACCTCTTTTCCTGCGCCACCTCAAAAAAGCCTTCACGGTACGCGTCGAGGTCATCCCGCCACCTGTTTATGGGCTGCCCTCGGCGGCGCTTCCATCTTCAGGAAACCCTTGTGGAAACTTTTGTTTAGCGGTCATCGTGCATACGGCTGATGGACTTAAAATTTATATAAAAATATCAAAATAGTATATAATATAATAAAAAAAATATAAAGAATCTAACATTTTTTTCTCCTACATGTTTTACCCCTCCGTAAACTACTTCATATATGATCTACATAATATGAAAAATTATAGGCCTATTGCACTCGTCCCAGTGTTTTACAAAAACATCGAAAAAGTTATTTATTATAAATAACTTTTTCGATGATCTTTGCCTTTATACATTCTTAGAAAAAAAAAAAACAATACCATAACTAAAGAACAGTACGATTTTAAAATAAATATTTAAAAAAAAAATTACTTGATATGATGATTAATTATCTAAATTCACCGCGCTCGTGCCGCCCCGTCGCGGCGTTGCCGCGTCCGAGCGGGTCCTTCATAGAATATAGAATAAGTAAAAAAAGTTTATTTTTTGCTAAATATTTCAAGCAATTTTATTTATATATTTTTTTTTATAAGACTGAGTTTTTTTTTTTTTTCGGTGCTATGGACTTTTTACCACCTATAGATGTTTCTCTTAAAATATTTCGTGTATGAATAGATACACCTTATATAAATATAATATTTAAAATGGCAACATTCCGTTCCGTTGGTAATGACTGAACAACTCGTGCGACGTTGGCATAATGTAATCTGTACACGCAGTTGTCATAACAGGGGCCTAAGTCTACTAATTTACAAACGTTTCAATGGTCTCGCCATTGTGAGTATTTGACAGTGTTTGTATGGCAAATCTGTCAAAAACTCACAATGAAGAGACCATTGCAACGTTTGTACATTAGTAGACTTGGCATTAAATTTGCCTATGGCATTAATTCCGCCTCTGTACATTTGTGTGATAAAGTGTTAAAAAATAAATAACAATTTGTTAGAGAGACAACAACAATAACAACTTGTTTGTTGTTTGTTGTTGTGGTTAGGCAGAGGTGTACCTAATAGCATACCTAGTAGTAATAGAGGGCGAGCCTATTAACAAGCATAAATCCAGACTCCGGGTTGCTATTGTGAAATTCCTAAAGGAACTCAGAATGTCTTTGAATATACTAATATTTAAAACAAGCTACAAAGAATCAAAAGATTGCTTGACTGTGTAAATAAAACAGTGCCTTTACACACAAATTCGAAAGGACTGCTTATATCTACAACCATAATAGTACATAATAATTATTTTATAAAGGTAGGTAAGTATTATAACTAATTAACTATACAAAATACCAATGCGTTTCATGAGCGTTGCAAATATTTCCATTATAACACTCTACCGGGAAATAATTGCATTTGCAATTTGTGAAGTTAATTCCAATAGTAAAGGTTAAGTTAGTCAAACATATTTGTTTTAAATAAATACAATATACAGTATTTAACAACCAAATAGTCAACGTTCAAATGCAAGTGCCATGTGGTGCCGGACGTAAAGAATAGCATCACCCTATTTCTTCCCGTTGGTGTTCGTAAAAGGCGACTAAGGGACTTACTAGAGAATGGGCAGCAGCGTTCCCTATGCATTTTTAATACCATACTGCGATCGCCAATCCGCCTGCCAAGCGTGGCGATTATAACAAACCCCCTAATTGGGGGAGGCCTATGTCCAGCAGTGGACGTCTTTCGGCTGAAATGCTGATGATGAAGAAGCCAAAAAAACCCTCTTCCTCTCTTCTACTTTTGCTGTGCCGACAGGGTCCACAATTATCTTTTTTTTTTGTATTTGCTACGCCCTAGTGTTGGGTAGGACATGCAAGAGGCACCTCAAATGTCCCATACAAAACGATTGAATGTCCCAACACCTCAAAATAAAATTTTGTACCGCTTCACTGTGACATACAAATGAATGAATCTCGAACTGACAAGTGAGTGAGTGTGGTGAGGTGAGTGAGGCCTGACAATGCTGACGCGAGGTGAGCGAGCGAGTGCAAGGATTGTCGTTGTCGTACTTCTAGCTCGCGAACGAGGGAGGTCTTGACTCGTTTCGTTGGTTCACTTCAAGTGAGCGGGACAGCGCGGTTGAACGAACGAATGTGTGCGGGCGGGAGAGTAGACCTTATTAATTAATGTAGGTTATATGAAGTGGCTAAAAAACGACTGTGCATATCTGCTACGAGTGTTCCTTCCACAGAGTACTTTTATAGTTCCTTCGGAAATAAATTTTTTCGAAGTCTGGTCAGGTTATCACCGAGAGACGTAGCAGACTCGGCGGTAAAAAAGTGGCAATGTTGCTATTTTTAAATTACAATTAGTAATTTTTTTCTTGATTAACTATTAAAAATAAATATTTCATGTCGTACGCTGTTTATTTAATTTTAGACACAAATTTTATTCGTCATCCGTCTAAACTACGATGCGTTTGTTGTAGTCATGCATTACTCAGTAATATGATATTTTCCCTATCCCTCATATTTCTAAGCTCAGCTCAAAGCCTCGTATGTCTTTTGTGTTAGTACTTCAAATAAGGTGGGACAATCTGACATTATTGGGACAATGTCACATTTTTGGGACAATATCCCATTGATGTTACATTGTCCTATTAATGTAATATTGTCCCACCTCATTTGAAGTGGTACAATGTACTACCTCACCAAGCTGAATGAGTTACTCATACAAACTCATCAAAATTGCTTGTCCTACCCAACACTACTACGCCCCCGCATTGATCAAATTTTTGTAAAACCTAACCTAATTTTACATGTACAAGCATTAAAGTATTGAGTATTGAAACATAATAACGATAATAGATACTCAGAAATCCGACGTAGGACTAATATTCAAGATGTTGGATTACGGGTAGCGGCTCTGCAATGGAGCTGGGCAGGACACTTGGCCTAAATGTGGTGGTGGCAGGTGGAGCAGAATCCTAACGAAATGGTTGCCGAGAAACGGTAGAAGGAGCGTTGGCAAACCAATGGCCAGGGGCCCAAGTCTGCTATTTTTATAAATTCGTCACGATGCCATTGTCATTTTGCTAAAAGTTCGTAATCTGCTAAATTCATAACGGTCGATCATTGGTCGGTCAATGGTCTCGTAATAGAATATTATTTATTACAATTATTTCTAATTAATTGATTAGTTGGTGAATCAAAACTCAAAACTCAAAAAACTCAAAGCATTTATTTCAAATAAACCAATTACAGGCACTTTTGAATTGTCAAGGGGTCCGTCAGACAGAAAGATGAAGCTAGTTGCCCATTCCAAAGCGTAGTAGGTTCCTATGGAGAAGAACGGGTAAGAAACTTCACGGACACTCTTTTAAAACAAAATATTGTTACAAAATATGGGTTACATCATTCATGTTGAAGTTATACATGTAAGAACAATGTAGAAAGACGTGCACGTTAGAAGCGTCCGTAATAAAAACAATTCAAAAATTAAAATAAGCCGTGGCAGCTAAGAGATGACCAGTCCCAACTAACGGCGCCCGTTAACGAACATGACGCATGGATCAGCACCATTTAGCTCAATCATTTTGAAGGGAACTTAATGATCCAACACACACGCCACCACCAGCGAGACATTTGAGTGAGCATGACATACTCTCGGCCACCAGGGCACATTCAAGACAATAAAAGACATATTACCCGGTAAATGGTAGCTCTATAGTACATAGTACTCACACCTGTGCTATGCAAATATATAATTTTAAGAGATTGAGTTTATACAATGCAAATCAATTAGTTTATGCGCCCGAATGTAGGTAGTAGGTACCTACTGATATGTTTTGAATGGAAATGGCCTCGATGTCTAAAGAGGGCAGTAGCTATCTTACTTGAGGACCAAAGGTGTCAGTGTGACGATTGTTTTGTTTTATTTGTAGATCTTTTTCAGTATAGTATTTTTATCTCCCGAAGCGACTCGCGCTTTACTTGTGGTTACCAAAGTACAAACACATTTTGAATGTTTTTATTAGCGCAGGAGCTCTTGGTACTGTCCGAGAAAATGGCGAAGTCGGAAGTGTATGTGCGTGTGTATGTTGTGCTGATACTACTCGCCTTCACGCACACATTCACAACGTGTTTGTACAATTGTTTTTTTTTACGATGTGTTTGCTCTTGACTCTAGTCTAGGTCAGAGGTGACAGAGACAAAGTCTACGATGGAGTGAGCTTACCCAGCCTGTTCACTCTCACTTTGAATTCATTAGGCTTGTATGCGTTCGGAAACACAGACGCAAGCAGAGAGTTCCACTCCTTTGCTGTGCGCATTAACACGTTTGAAAACGCTTAAAGCGAGTTAGTGGAATATCAACTAGGTAGGGGTGGTAACTTGCAGTGAGTCTGAATTCCACCGGCCTCCTTCTACCATCGGACGGTAGGAGGAGGCCGGTGGAATGAGGTCGTGGAGTCCATGGGCACACTCGCCGAAGTACAATCTGTAGAAGACCGACAAGCAGGCAACCTTGCGGCGATGAGCCAAGCTGTGAAGCTTGGCATCCACCAGTTTTACGTCGCCAATGAGCCTCTTAGCTCTGCGTTCCACCGAGTCAAGCGCAGCAAGTTGGTACTTAGCTACCATAAGTAAGAGATAAAAATACAGTACATTGAAACGTCACTAAGGTTGGAACTATCTAACCGTCACATTGGTCTTTAATAAAAAATAAACCTTGATGTTTTATGACGTGCTAGTGACATTTAACCTTAGGCTGGTAATGCAATTATGAGGTGGAAAAAACATGAGAAAATCTTTGTTTAATAATGCAGACGATAATGACGTGATATCGTGATGACACAGAACACGTGTCAATAGTTAACGCCCCACACCGCATCCAAACAATCTTACAACACTACTCCTACGACGGAGAAACATTGAACTTGCCTTTCTAAACGCCCCCAGGCAGATTAGCACATAATATTTACGACCGTCACCAAACCTACGTCATGACCTAAATAAACCTTTAATAAATCTGCTATCTGCTTAGCCTTTTCCTAACTAAGTATATTGGGGACGGCTTCCAATTTAACTGGATGCAATACCAGTATTTTACACGGAGCGACTGGCTATCTGACCTCCACAACCCAGTTACCGGATAATACGATACCCCTTGGTAAGACTGGTCGTCAGACTTTCGGGCTTCTGACGACCCGTAACGACTGTCAAAAGCTCCAGGCTAGTCACTAACTGCACGAAAAAGAAGATGGAAAAATAATAAATGTTGGTATTTTTTAAAATATCTATTAGTTTATTTCATTTGTATATGATTGTGTATTAGTATCAATAATAGTATATTTTATATCGAGGGACTAAACGAAGCCATAATATACCAGAGGTGGTTAGACTCCCGAGCGTGCGAGGGAGTCAATGAAACTGTGGGTATATTAAGTTAGCGTTTAGTTTCGAGGTGCAAACTATACTTTTCACTTTGAGTGCGTGAAAAATAGTCAATTTAGTACAAACACATTTAATAAATATTACTTAATAAAATAAAAATCACAAAAGATTTTTTTACTTGAAGCTAAATGTACAATTCGAATTATTTGTAATATAAAATTGAACAAATTTATACTCGACAAAAATTCCGAAATTTTCGCGGTCAGTCTTTTCTTCTAAACCAGTCACAGATTAACAATTTAAAACACATGGCACCACCTTCTTTGCGGAAAAACTATGGAACTAAAACTCTCAACATTTTCGCAATGAAGATGGTCCACACTCCACAGATAATAGTATATTTACTGGCTGTTTGAGTTTGTCTATGTAACATGAAGGAAATTAAAAAACTAATTACTTTTCACTCCCTATAGACTAAAGTGGTCACTTTAGTCCCGCTTCGTAGGGCTATATTGGCGTACTTTTAGAGCATGAGAAGTGAAAAAGTATACAAATTCTCGTAATCAAGAAGTTAGTATTTTAGACGTTATTTTTGTACCCTATCACTATGTTTTTATATTTAACCCAAAGGTTGACTGGTAGAGAATGCCTTGTGGCATTAAGTCCGCCTATGTACCAGTACCCCTAAAGTTTAAATAAATAAATGTTATTAACTTAACTAACATAAATAATGAGGCTAACATAAACGTTAATACAAACACCACAAAACAATTGTCTTTCATTTTTACTGCACATAATCTTGTTACAAAACAAACAGAAAACATTTACATTGTGGAAGAAGGAAAATAAAAAATGTTTAACTTGTTTAACATTCATGGTTCGTTTGTTACTAAATATTTTCTTTTCTTTATTAATATGACAATGCTGCAGTGGCTCGTCATCTGTTTACAAGTTTAAAGAAAAAAATATCTTCTCGGCAATATTATTGATACCTGTTACAGATAGGTATAAACAAATAAGCATGAGCACTAAATATTCGTCTATGCATTTTCTATGGGAATTTTGTATGAACTTGCTGATTCGATTGACATGTTTAACTTGTTTAACATTCATGGTTCGTTTGTTACTAAATATTTTCTTTTCTTTATTAATATGACAATGCTGCAGTGGCTCGTCATCTGTTTACAAGTTTAAAGAAAAAAATATCTTCTCGGCAATATTATTGATACCTGTTACAGATAGGTATAAACAAATAAGCATGAGCACTAAATATTCGTCTATGCATTTTCTATGGGAATTTTGTATGAACTTGCTGATTCGATTGACGCTATCCTGTCCAAATTTATATTGAAATTCGGTCAGCAAGTTATATATAAAAATCGCTTTTCGTGTCTGTTTGTGTGCTTAATCCGATCCAGCCTGTCCCATGCTGCCCTCCTTCGATGACGCCCTTAGCCGAGGTCCGTACCACACATGGGGTGCCCTTAGCAAAGTTGTAAAGTTTACGCCCTGATTGAGGGAGGCCTTTATTTATTGCCTTGCAGCCACAGGCAAGGCTGGTTGAACAGCCGACAACCTGCTAAGTTGACCTACGAGATAAAAAAAATATGTGTCTCTGTGACCGCGTTGTTCTTCTAAACTCCGCAACTGATTTGCATGCGATTTTCATCACCATTTAGAGAGTTTATTCCAGAAGTCTTGTGTGTATAACACATTAATATTAAACTAATAATATTAGAAATCTCGATTTTTTGTCAAATTGTAAAAACCGAGCAAATCCGTGGATCCATGGATGGCTGGTTCAAAATTATAAAGAAATACAGAGTCCATATTGAAAAAAAAGTCACTTATACTGTGGTAAATTCTTTTAATTAATAATACTATTTAACACTCCTATTACACTTAGTCTGTACTGTTCAGCTCGATAGTCCAAAATATAATGCCCAGAACACAGTAGATATTCAATTTACTTGGCAGCTGTGTGTCCACTAACAAGTGGGTTAAAAAGCGCGCGAATCTTAAGTCTAATGCATAAATAAAATGGTAACTATTTATTAAATTAACAACAATGTTTTGTATTTGGATTCTAGTTAATTTCTACGTATTTAATCATAACATACCTAATATTTAAACACAGTGTAATTTTATATCAAAACATATTAGTCAAGTTGTGTACTAATATATCTTAAATTCACATTGAAATATCTTGTTTTATTTTGTAATTGCTTACAAGATAATAGCGTAATTTTAGAATCCATTCGTTTAAACAGAAAAACCACACGGTATTGTCACTAACGGAGTCAACTGTGATACTAATAATGCTGTCTGATCTTTTCGCCACTACATGAGATAAACATAAATCCCATCACAAAATTGTAATTGTTCGTGTTAAGAAGAGCACGATAGGATCAACATTGCGTCTACCAATTTTGATGATTATGGTAATACCGACCTGCACTGCGCCGCGGCCTGTATCCCAGCAGTAGGAACATTACCAAAGAAAGAAAGAAAGAAAAAAGAAAATAAATTTGTTGAGGATACACTAAAAGGCATTACATATTCTACAAAATAAAAAGCAAGTAAGTTGTATTATACTGCCCAATCACAGAAGCTGTCACTAGTTGGGGCAAAGACATGGCAATAATACGTTTCCTGTCCTTGACATGCTATTTCTGTATTGCATGAATCGCATGTTTATTTTTGTATATAATTATCAGTTGCAATTATTCATACACATTGGAGTTTATAATTAGAAATGCAATCATCACGTGTCAAATGTCAAGACATAATCAAGTAAGGTCAGGGCTGGGGTTAATTATCTAACGTAATTTGCAAATCAATTGACAGTGAATGTAACTTGCCGTGCTTACAAGTAACTAACATATTATCGTAATGGAAATTAACAACTTTCCACATCAAAAAGTATCCCTACCATGTTTTCTACAAAGCTCATAATGTCATTAATTCTTTTGAGTTAAACCATTAAACTTATTATGAAACTACATCTCTTGTAGGTCACTCAAATGACGTTAATTACACTTTATTTTTACAATTATTACGTTTAGATTAACTAACGAACTATGAAAATAAAAATATAATAACCTAACCTAACTAAAACTATTAACACAATAAACTAAAATATGACGTCGAAAAATTCCTTCGCATTGCCATTGCTGTCAAATGGTAATGTACCCAAGAGACTGGCAGCATTGCCACGTTGTATGGCAATGCTTAGCCTCTGGCCAAGATAAAAGCCAGCCCTTGGGTCACGGGAAGTTTCAAAAGGCTGGTCCTTTTGGAGACTTCATTGAACAAAACATGAGCACTGGGACTCCACGGCCTGAGGGTTTCAACCCCAAACGGCTCGAAAATATAGTTACCGATAAGATTAGTATACTTTCACCGCTTGAGGTTTTCAGCAGCTGCAGCAGCAGCACCAGCATTGTACGCCGAGCCAGGCCGATGTTAAGACGCAAGAGTATCGACACACGTTGCATCCCACACTAAAGGCCTACCCACCTTCCAAGGAAATAAAGGCATACCATCCGGTCTCTTGCCATCGTCGCGTGCTAAGACATTGGGTTCTTATACAGCCGCACTTCGGCTGCAGGACAGGCCGTGGTGTCAGAGGCTGTTAAGAACTTCGCCACAGTGATGGCGATGGGAAGGACAAAGAGGAGGTCCTAGTCGTAGGGAAGCAGCGAGGCGGAAATTAATTAATAATTAATTAATTTAATTATTACTTAATTACGTTAATTAAGTTATCGAATGAACTTTCAAGAATTTCAAAACTACCTAGGTATTGGTAAACCAAAAACCGACCTCTCAAGCGAAAAACATATTACTAGTACCTACAACCTACAAACCTATTTTCTTAAAACTGAAACTTCTTATCTTCTAAATCAACACACGCGCGTACAATACTACCTTATGATATACAGACGACAAACCAATAAACTTAATTAAGATGAAATTCTTCCAGACTACGTGTTAACCAGAGGACTTACACCATCCGTCATGCGAATAGTAATTCAATTAGGCAAGTAGTCTGATCGAGTTTTCTTAAGCCACAGACAGACGGGAGATAAAGTAACAAATAAACCTGAGTATGATAGTTTTTGTCGCGATTAAAACTCTGTAAATAGAACACGGACTACTAGAAGTCATGCTCAACCTCAAATTCAAAACATTTATTTCAAATTTAAAGGAATATTTACACCATTTATAACTCAAAAACGGCTACACCGATTTTTATAATCCTGGATTTGATGGATTTGTCTCAGCCCCGAATAGCAGAATAACTATTAAAACATGAGAAAAGTTCACGAAAAAAATAAATGTAGAAAATTCACTCTCTCATACATTTTGTACAGAACGTTGTTTTTTTTATGATATCTCGAGAACTGATTGGGGGAACGGGGGAACAAGAAATTTCTCGCGGACGAAGTCGCGGGCAGAAACTAGTTACACATAATTATGTAAGTATAGTTTGCAATGTATTTGAGAGATAAATAAAATTTTACTACATGTGTTTATATCTTAATATTACAGCCATATAATTTAAGGTCTTTTAAAAATAAAAAATACAATAGACTCAAAGCAGCTTAGATATTATATATTTTTTATTAATGGCTTGTATTTAATAGAACCTCTAATAATTTCCATTGAACACAACACAAGCGCTCCTAAAAAAAATTAATGAACACTCTAATACCTATAACGTTCCCACTGCTGGGACAGTGGCCTCCTCTCCTCTCTGTGAGAGGCAGTGGGCCATAACCACGCGGGCCCAGTGCGGGTTCGTGGATGTCACATATCTTCGATTTTTTTGGTTCTAGGACATGTCGGTTTCCTCACGATGTTTTTATTCACCATTTTGAGAGCAGTGGTGATGAAATTAAATACAATAAAGTACCTGACTGGATTCGAACTCACGACCTACAACTCGTAAGTCGGGGCCGATATCATTGTGCCAAAACTGCTTTTTGATTATGCTAATACCAACAAAGCTTGCGCCTCTTTTGTGAACCTCAAATACTATTTTGGGGTCCTAAAACTACTAATTAGCCAAGTAGTCTTAATATATGTATTAAAATGGACACACTTACTTACATATGTGTTTATTATTCTTGGGTATGGCACTCATGGGTTGCAGCTGAAAATCAGCGTCAGGTGGTACACCTTGTGTTGTTATCTGACATTATGCTGAGCTGAGACCCTTTTGGCATTATAATCATTGTTTTCTGTTTTTTTCATAGTTTCAAAGTATATTTTTTGCTGTAATGCCAATACACGCATTTTTTTTTCTTTCTTTCTTTAAATCGCTCGCTCGCTCGGCTCGCGCGCGATCGGTCAGTTCTAACCTCTAAGCTAACCCATTTAGTCAGGGTATCCTAGCTTAGTTACTACGGCCAATTGAAACCTTTTGTTTTTTTCGAGTAGATATCCTCATGGATGTCCTCCGCCATGGACACCATGGGCAGAGGGGTCTATCAGACTCATACTGACCAAAACCACCCCGGTGTTTTTCATTTAATTTAATTTATTAATACATAAACAATTAGCATTGTGTTGAACATTACATAATTAAAATTATCACATGCAAAAACAATACATTTAAAAGCTTAATTAAAATTAATGAGAAGTTTTTACTTCAAGAGTCAATTATTTTTAAAATAGGTCAACAAATAATTACCCCCTCAATATTATTCCCTCGCACACTTGCGTTAGGGTGCGCAATTTTTTTTGGTGGTTCAGTATCAGAACGCATTTCCATTATTTGTTAAATACTTTTGTTTTGGTCCACTTGAAATCAGCAAAATATGGATACCTACAATCTATTCGTAATAATATTAAGGGCGACAGCACAGCTGATAGGTACCTACTACTGCGTTCCGCTGCACTGACCGGCCCGCCGGCGCGTTGCGCGACGAGTATCTATTATACCAGTTTCAAAATAAACATCTTTCGTTAACGATAACTTAACTTTTTTGTACTAAGACGTATGAAAATAAAGAAATAGGAGGTTAATAAAACTCGTTTAAGTTTAATTTTTCTAAATTTGCGCACTGGTTAAAAACTTTTCCTGTATATTTTTTTTATAAAACGTATTTTTCTATTTTGTTTTAATATTATTTATAAAGAATTTAAAAATCAAGAATAATAAAATACTTTAATAGTCATTAAATAATATTTGTTATTGCCATTATTTAACAAAACTTTGATCTTATTTAAATACAAAGATATATATTTTACAATTATCTATTATTTATATCTCGCTAAAACTCGAGAACGACTGGGTCGATTTAGCTGATTTTGGTTTTGAAATGTTTGTCGTAGTCCAGGGAAGGTTTAAACGGTGAGAAAATATGGGGGGGAAAAAAACTATTAATGAACGGCTGGACCGATTTCGCTAATTCTTTTTTTTTGTGTTTGTTATTATCAGGAGAAGGTTGAACGGTAGGTAGGGTAGGTAGGGTAGGGTAGGGTAGGTAGGTAGGTAGGTAGGTAGGTAGGGTAGGTAGGGTAGGTAGGGTAGGTAGGGTAGGTAGGGTAGGGTAGGGTAAGTATGTAGGGTAGGTAGGTAGGTAGGTAGGTAGGGTAGGGTAGGGTAGGTAAGTAGGGTAGGTAGGTAGGCTAGGTAGGGTAGGGTAGGGTAGGTAGGTAGGTAGGATAGGGTAGGGTAGGTAGGGATGGGTAGGGTAGTTAGGGATGGGTAGGGTAGGTAGGTAGGATAGGGTAGGGTAGGTAGGTAGGTAGGTAGGTAGGGTAGGTAGGGTAAGGTAGGGTAAGTAGGTAGGGTAGGTAGGTAGGTAGGTAGGGTAGGGTAGGGTAGGTAAGTAGGGTAGGTAGGTAGGGTAGGGTAGGGTAGGTAGGTAGGTAGGTAGGGTAGGTAGGATAGGGTAGGGTAGGTAGGGATGGGTAGGGTAGGTAGGTAGGATAGGGTAGGGTAGGTAGGTAGGGTAGGGTAGGTAAGTAGGGTAGGTAGGGTAGGGTAGGTAAGAAGGGTAGGATAAGGTAGGTAAGTAGGGTAGGTAGGGTAGGGTAGGTAGGGTAGGGTGTGTAGGTAGGGTAGGGTAGGTAGGATAAGGTAGGGTAGGGTAGGTAGAGTAGGTAGGGCAGGTAGGGTAGGTAGGGTAGGTAGGGTAGGTAGGGTAGGTAGGGTAGGTAAGGTAGGTAGGGTAGGTAGGGTAGGTAGGGTAGGTAGGGTAGGTAGGGTAGGTAGGGTAGGTAGGGTAGGTAGGGTAGATAGGGTAGGTAGGGTAGGTAGGGTAGGTAGAGTAGGGTAGGATAGGTAGGTAGGGTAGGTAGGTGGATAGGTAGGTAGGGTAGGTAGGGTAGGGTAGTGTAGGTAGGTAGGTAGATAGGGTAGGGTAGAGTAGTGAAGTGTATACTATATTTCCTTTGCGCGTAGACAAACTGCCACAGTCAAATAGCTTTTGACAGAACGAAGTCTGTCGGGTCAGCTAGTATTTGATAATTTACAGTTATCATAATATACATATTTTTCCAACTGACACAAACGGGTCCTTAGACAAGTGACATCCTAATATCGAAAACGATATTATGAAGTGCTAGAAATATTTTAGATTGACATAAGCTAACGAAATGTCACGTGATCTGCCATGTTAAAGATAAAGATAAAGTGACACGGACGATAGAAGATAACAATTTCATCGCCATTCATAAGGCCTCGCTGGCTAGTTCGTCAAACTGCCGATATGATTAGGACGACGACATTCGGTGATGCGATTGTTCGAATCCAAGTCGAAATAATGAACTCTTTTTAAAGTATTCTTTAGATTATTCGTAACGAAATCAATGTTGTAGCAGTGTAACATTTTAAAATTTAAGGGGTTAGCAACTTACTGACGCTGTGTGTATACCTCTGCCTAACCCTTCAGCGAAACAAGGCGTGATGTTATGATGTCATGTTTAATTAAGTACAAAAAAGAAACATTTCTGAAGCTGAATTCAATAGTATGTCTTAACCCTTAGTGTGAATGTTGATACGAGTACTTGTATATTACACGATAATATACTATGTATGAGTCTGTTTGTTATTCCAGTAAACGCCCCTGGCCATTTCCAAAATAAGATTAATCCATAGTCGACACACCGTATATGTCTAATACTAGCTTCTGCCCGCGCACAGACCATATAGTAGTTGCCCGCGACTTCGTCCGCATGAAATTTCTTGAAGATTAATCCATAGTCTACGACACACCGTATTATATCTAATACTAGCTTCTGCCCGCGCACAGACCATATAGCATACCATATTTCCTGCGACTTCGTCCGCATGCTTGCTCACCCGACCCATAGCCCGCCCGAGATATTATTTTGTTTTCACTAATTTATTATTTATTTATACATATATACTTTATTGTACACCACAAAAATACAAAACAAAAATTAAATCAAACACTACAAATATACAATAGGCGGCCTTATCGCTTTATATGATCTCTTCCAGGCAACTTTGGAATGGACAGTGATTTGTCTGGATATTATAATGGGGCTGTCGTTGATGCAAATAACAACTATGTGTTAAATATGTGTTGTGTGTAATATACTAAATTAGATACTCATTACACAGACATATTACATATTCTAAATAATAGATACATAAATACTTACATACTAAATATATGTATAAGCAATGAAAATAAATGAAGATTATAGATAAACACATTACTAGAACAAGATCATAACGACAAGTAATGTTCCTTCACAAGTAACGATTGCGCGCGTTTTATTTGAACTGGAAATGCATTCCACAAACGAGCGGCCTGGACAGTAAAGGAATTGTCGAGGAAAATTTTGGAATGCATAGGCATTTTAAGCTTCAGGTTATCTGATGACCTTATGATTTAATGTGGGTGTCGCAAAGAAACTGAAAACGTTTCTTGAGATAATAGGGTTGTAGACTTAGCGTTTTTTCTGACTTTTTTCTCTTCATTCGGCTCCTAAGGATCACATTGTGATGCCTATAACCTTCCTCAAGAATTGGGCTATAAAATAAAAATAAAAAGATTTTTTTCAAATCCGTCTGGTAGTTCCAGAGACTTTTACCTCTTTAAAATATCAAAGTATAGATAATAATAAGTATAAGTATATATTTGTATTCCTAAGGCTTTCACAAGGTCATCAGTCCACCTTGTGGGAGGCCTTCCTTCGCTACGTCTTCCGGTACGTGGTCGCCACTCCAGAACCTTTCGGCCCCAACAGCCACCTGTTCTGCGAGCAATGTGCCCTACCCATTGCCACTAAAGTTTGGCAATTCTTCGAGCTATATCGGTCACCTTGGTTCTCCTGCGGATCTCTTGAACTCTCTCTGATGACCTTGTGAAAGCCGCAGGAATACGCTGGATGCGGGAAGCACGGAACCGGTCGAGGTGGCGGTGCTTCGGGGAGGCCTATGTCCAGCAGTGGACGTCTTTCGGCTGAAATGATGATGATGTTATATTTGTATAGGATAGAAAAATAAACTAAGCTTTTGGTATAGTTATTTATATTATATATTAAATATTGGTCTAAAAGATGACTTGATATTCTGACTCAGGTTAAGCTACGCTTGCTGCGGTTGGTCCGTAGATGGGTGACCATCTTTACATACCGAGACTCCTCCGTGCCTCGGAAAGCACGTTAAGCCGTTGGTCCCGGCTGTCATTCGTGGATCTTTGACAGTCGTTACGGATCGTCTAAAGCCCGAAAGTCGGACAACCAGTCTCACCAAGGGGTATCGTATTACCTAGTAACTGGGTTGTAGAGGTCAGATAGGCAGTCGCTCCATGTAAAATAACATAGTTGGGAAACGGCTAGGCAGATGCTGATGATAGTCTAAAAGAAAGAATACAAGTTATTGCAACTAGTACATACACTGAAATACATAGAAAGTAGTTTGTTTTTTGTGTGTTTCTTTTTTTACTGTCACACGTGCATCGAGTTCACCTGACTTTATCCTACAAAACCAATAACGGATTCACAGCTGGTGATTTTTTTTTTCCACATTTTTATCGTTACAGCTATATCTAAGAGTAGCATTTATTAATCTAGGATTAACGGGATACTAGTAATTTCGACCTTAAAAAAAGAGTGTTTGTGTTATGCGATAGGTTTACCTAAGTGCAATAACACAAGTACTCAAGGTGCAAATAAACCATGCAACCAATTTTATAACCAACAAATACATATAAATTAAATTTCTTTAGAAATAAGTATCAACTTTGTAGGGGAGGCCGTGGTTCAAAGTGCCAGGGGTAAGTTGTTCCGGCACGAATAACTTCGTTAAGAAAAGAGGTAGCAGTCAATGTGAAATCTATCACTGAATGATGTACCATTGCGCTGCTTTAGCAATCATTTTAGTGACGCTGTAAGACACGTGTATCGTGCGTATTACAGATATTTGTTACGTATTTTTTTTCCATACTTAGGTACACTTAATGGTCTACTTGAATAAATTTTACAACTATTTATGTGTGAATTGCACTTACTAGTTGGAAAAACTATAGGGTATGTTTTTAATCGCATTATTGGTAATTTGTTACTTGTATGTTTTTGCGATTGAGGTTACTTGGAAAAATGGAATTTGGGGCTAAAAGTTCCATTGGGAACAACTTACAATAAAATGAGAAAATATTTTACAATGAGGACAAAAACAAAAGGAAAGCCGAACGGGACAAGAACTCAGTAGAACTGCGGCAGCGGGTAGCTGATGCTGAAATCAAAGATGGTAAAAAGCTTAAAACGGTAGCTCGGGATCAAGAAATATGTCACTTGTTTGAAACAGTAACACTATGTTCTTTCTTTAATAAATGGGACATGAATATTTGACACCAAATATGCTTTAATTTATGAAAATCCATTTTCAGTTACTGCATTACTAATTTTCACAATTGCTATCGGAACATCGTACCTCAACGATGGAACAACCAACCCCATAACGGGGTGGGTTGTTCCTTGTCGACTTTTCGCAAAAAAATGTTGCTGGCCAACAATATATTACTAACTTAATAAATATGACCATTTAGTTTAAAACTAGAACACATTCTGCCTCTAGATATCCGAGAGTCTTTGAGATCAGATCTTAAGTTAACGGGTTTCCCCTTTAAGTATTTTTCTGTTCCATTCTTCTTGTCTATAGGTACATATATATGTGTGTACACAAACTGTTAAATAAATAAATAGTAATTAAAATCCTAGAATGGACATAGAAATGAATTACAAATACCAATGAGCCATTATGATCCTTAACAGAATATAATAAAAATCGCTACCTAGATAATCAATTCAAAGCAAACTTTTTGATTGAAAGAAACAGTGTTACATAGCAACTTGTATCTGGGTTATTGTTATCATAAATAAACGACGTAAAGACCTGGTTTGTGCTTCTGTTAGGATCAAAACTGCGCTGGCATTTCGAAACTACCTATTTGTGACCGCCTTTATAATGCAATTAACAAAACATGTAACATAATTATATCCCTTTCCAAAATACAAGTGTAAGACCGTAGTAAACCAATTCCTTCAGGGTCTTACTTACGACGACACTGAAAGACTATTCGCCAGGGAATCATAAATTATAAGCGCCCGTACTACACACATACAACATCCACATATTCAGGTATTTCCTTGCATGCCTTAAAATAAAAATAAATAATTATTTTCACAGGGCTATTCAGTAAAACACTAACACCTTGCAGGACTCTATTACTAACATCTTATACAACCTTATTTGCTCTATGACTTTTAGAAAAACGTAATACACTTACAAAAAAAAAAAAACGAACCTTCAAGATTTCGATAGTCTATACATTTAGAGCGTTGAATTTAAATAATTTTATTTTTGTATGAATGTCTGATGAATTATTAAAAGTCATAGAACAAAAGTTAATGTTTATGATATTAGTAATATAGTCCTTTTTTTGGGTGGGAAATTATCAAATAACTTCTCCCGCTCTGGGCGGAGCGGGAGGGCGTGTCAGATTTTTACTGACTAAAACCCACCCGTGATCCTTCAGTTGCCTGTGTGCCAGGGTCACGGTATCCCTTTCGAAAAAACACGCAACACTGACAGGCATCGGTCCTGGCGGACCCCATCAGTGCGTGCTTATATCTCCTTGAGGCGCGCGTGGTACTCAACGCGCCGTCGAACCAGGCCTGGTCCTTACCGGACGGCAAGCTGCCCATAGCTCGCCGTCCGCAAGCCCGCGCCTACGGTGGCCGGGATTCCCGCCGCCCAGGGCGTCTCCTGCAACGACCAGGGGCGTGAGGGCGCACAGACTGCCGCTCCCTCACGCTTTCCGCCTCCTTCTTCGCGAGCATTACTGCTTCGCAGAAGAAGGTGACTGCCTCCCATGTACTCTCGCTCCGGACCATGGCCTGGACCAGGGCCGGATGCGAGAAATCGCCGCCGCCGATTGCTCTGCCCAAACCGGGCAGACCTCCACCGTATGCTCCACCGTATCCTCCGGGCGATCCACACAATGATATCACCCGGGCGTTTCCTCCCGCCTAATCCGAAACAGGAACCTCCCGAAACAACCGTGTCCGGTGAGGACCTGTGTCAGACGGAAGGTGAGGACGCCGTGGCGCCTCTCTAGCCACTCCTCAAAGAGGGGACTTATCGCCACAATTGTGGCGTGACCAAGTATCCTAAGAGGTTGTTAGTGTTTTATCAATAACCCTGTTTTCAATTAAATTTCATTTGATTTTTTTTTTTTTTTAAACAACGCTTATTTAAATTAGCGTAACTTACATTTTGTTTTTGTTTAGGATAGACAAGTTGACATTTGTTATGAACAGCGATGGACAACATGGAATTTTTTAAGTTTCATTTTAAAAGATTTACTTGATCTTAGAAACTTTTACTTCCAAGCTTAACATTTTTGACGTAATTTTTTATGACGAGAGCTTTTATTCAATTCTGCTAGTCTGTCTCTTTTATTAAATTAATTATTTAAATTCCATTCTAAAAATTAAGGTTTAACTAATCGACAGGTGCCTACTTTCTCACAAAAATGCTTGGAAATAAAATTAAAAGTTTTTCGTGATAAAAAAATTCGAGGCACCTACAGATTAGTCTCTATAATTATTTACTTATTTAAACTTCTCACTCACAATAAGGTAAAAAGGCGGCCTTAATGCCTTAGGCATTCTCTACCAGTCAACCAAGGGTGGTGAAGAGATAACATGGCAGGTTCTCTGTTTAAGAGGAGATAATAATAAAAAATACGTCGTGGTGGGGTTTCCGCGCTCCGAACTCTAGGTCTATGCCAGTAGAGTTTACTTTGCCGGAACAGGTCTAGGATGAGGAGCCAGACCAAATGAGATACAGAAACCTGCGGGGCAGCTTAGAGCAAACTTTTGGGCAGTAGCGACCCCACGGACCCTATCTCCCTGGAGAAGTATTATTCCTCATCTCTGGATTGCCTTTATTGACCAGCTGCAGTGAACACTGACGAGGAACAGAGATCCCACCTCACTCTCGCCTTTACTTGAGTCCGGCTTGAGTGGAGATTCGCAAGAGCAAACGTGCTTGGAGCAAGGTAGTATTTCAGTAAGATGCTGGTAGGGATCTTGACTGTACTTCCGGGATTATCCTGATAGACGTAGAATACCTCTCCACTCCCCATTAGTACCTCAGGGCATGTTGCCCCCTTGTCGCTACAATACTATGTGCTAGCGACCATTTTTGGGGGCCCATTATTGAGCGTGCAAGTCACCCCCTGCCATTTTATCTGTGTATTTTTTTATGTAAAACATTGGTCTGACAGGGGCCATAATCTTTCCATAGACCTAATAACCAGTTCACTTTAGCCACCCAAAACCATAATCCAATATATTTGTTTCCATATCCTGCAATAGTCCTACACCAACCGGGGGTTGTCCTTGGGTGCACTTGCATAGTGCGTACAGTGATAATCGTCGGTTGGTGCCTTCTCATCATCTAAAATTGGCTTCGGTCCCTCGTACACCTTCCAAAGGTGACCCCAGGG
The DNA here is from genome assembly GCA_947523025.1 of Dryobota labecula. Lineage (NCBI taxonomy): Eukaryota > Metazoa > Arthropoda > Insecta > Lepidoptera > Noctuidae > Dryobota > Dryobota labecula. The sequence continues at coordinate 3,802,568 of OX383287.1, forward strand.
TCCTAAAAAATGTCAAAGACGTAGAAAAATATAAATATTAAAATGATAACTTAATGAGTAATAAAATAGGTACACATTAATAGATTATAGGTTATTGTGTTATCCACAATTTTAAGTATCGGTTTTTGCAAAGTACTATCACAAAAAAGGGTAATAAAAAAAATCTACTTACTTCCATCACAGAGCAAAGAAATTCTTTACTAATATGTTTCCATGTCTCAAAATTACTATCGCTAGGAGATGTACCGACTCGTGAAAAGATATGAATATACAAATATGAGTTTTTCTTCTAAAAATAACTCCCAAAGCGTATCTTTTAAACGAAATATATCTTTGATTGTGATAAAAGAAAAAGATAAAATTCAGTATTCAAATCCTAAGCGTATCGTGAAAGGCTTTCATGTCGAGAGCATAAACAAAGGTGATTCAAAGGGTTTGCGACTTCAAGTTAAAAGATTACTTAGAAAACGTAAAAATGTACCTAGAAGAATGGTTAAAATTCCTGGAATAAGTCTTTACAAAATTTATAAAGACTTATCTTAGGAATTTTGGCCTATTAGCCTTAAAAACTTGCTTACTGCATTTAATATAGTAAGCAAGTTAATTAGAGCTAAAAGGCTAAAGCGCCTGGGTAGCCCGCGAAATTCAAATTTTCTTATGTTTTTTGCAATTTGCAGGTTAATACCAGGTTGTATGTTGATCTGAATATGATTTGAATGACTATTTCATGAAATCTTGACATTTGAGGATTATACTATGTTAAGGAGTTGTATTACTGATTCTAATGGTTATAATTCTGTAAATACATATTTATTAAGGATCACAAATCATAATTTAATCAACATACACCCAGACAATAAGCTGCAAATTGCAAAAATTGAATGAACATTTAAATTTCGCGAGCTACTTTTGCGCTTCCCCCTTACCCTAGTAGCATTTTTATTGGCGTTTGGTTGGGCCACATACCTCTGAAGTTGGCCCAACTAAATGCCAACGGAAAATGCTACTAGGGTAATGAAAACGCACACAAGCGGAAGGGTAAGATCAAATAAAATGTTTTTTTTTTTTTTTTCAATTCTTGCCTGATGATTGGTGTTTATGATTTCAAATACGTAGGTAATACATACCGACTTAGTGATTGAATAATTATCTTTATACATTGAAACTTGTAAGCTGATAAACGTTCTGTTTATTAAGTTCTATCCTCCTGTGCCAACCCTACTAAAATAGGTATCAATTTTACACGTGTTTAGAAGCTTTTTCTCTGTTCCGTTTCTTTACTCTGTGGTTTAGGTTGACAGGAAAACTGTTTCTTAAACTACGAAAATTGAAAGACGACTACATGATAACAACGTAACATGATTAGGCTTAGTTGACTCATCTCTTTATACAGGTGCTTCATTTTAGAGTTCTGTTAGAGGATTTCATAAAAAAATCGAGAGCAAAATCACCGATCTTGAATATGAAAAGATGATGCCAATTATTTTAGCTTCCATTTTTGCAAAACTTAGCGTTAAAAGATTTCTTATTTAATAAAGGTAAGGTGAGCTCATGTAATCATGTTTTCTCATTTTCTTTTCGTGTTATAATTTTTCTTGTTAAGGCCACAGAATAGATAATAGTACTAATGTATGTTTTAAATACGAAAACAATTTAAAACATCGTGCTGCGGAGTGATTGCTTAACACACTTACCAAATTCATTACGTTATTTACGTTGTTGAGCTGAAACATTTTTCAAACATATGAAGCAATGGATTAGCAATATGCTTCAAAATCATTTAGATTGTGATGGAATGTGTGCTAAGCAATTAGACTGCTGCTTCTATAAATTGTTTGACGAACTCTTTCGCATCATTTTGGATTTATAAGACCCAGAATGATGTTTAAGATACGTTTAGCGCTAAACGCATCTAGTGATTTGTGATACAAGTGGACCGTAGAATGTGTTTTAATGGGAATTAAATTACCACATATAATTGTTTCTTGCTTTTCTCCAAAAAGCGGTTTCTTCTCCCCCGCTCCTATCTCCTCGCTTGCGTCGCCCGTAACATAAGTGCGTAGTAATGGAACTTTGTTTGTCTGCAGACGACATTCGCAAAGTCTCACACAACCATTATGCCATTAAACGAGTAAGGGATGACGATTTATTTAATAACCCCTCATTGTACACTCGACTTTTACTTGTTACACGTTATAAATTGGAAGAAGGGGAGAAGTTGGTTCAAGGAGTTTAATTTTCGTATTTCTTGCGAAATATATACTATTAAGGGTAGATATGACATGTTACTTAATTTCAGCTATTTCTTTCATTGCGTAGTTCATAAATGTATCTCTCTTTTTACAAGCTTTTATTAGACTTGCTTTGTTATTTTGTTAGTTAGTTAGTATATATTAGTCAAATCTTGCAAGCTGAATTAAAACCTTTTCTCTAATCGTACGGAGTTAAAATGTTAGGATAAGGTTCGGGTGACCACTGAAAATCAATGCTGTGCTGTGGGTCCCTCATAGTACAGCATCATGCTGAGTGGAAGCCTTCTTGTCACAGTCATGACGTGTAGCTTACTTATAGATCTATTCTAATGTAGATCTATTTTGTTCCTTTTTTTTTTCTGTTTACTTACCTACTCGAGTTAATTATCTTTTTGTATGCACGTGTTTCTGTGACAAATAAACCTATTTTTCTTTATTTCTTTCAAATGTCACGTGTTGATTCTGTTTCGAAGACAATGCATTTTTGTGATGCATGACCTGATTCTACACTCAGAGTTGGCTCCAGTCGAGGGAGCTCAGAGAAGAAATGTTATATAAGTACGCAATATTATTTAGTAGTTTTTAGTTAGTTAAAAACTTGTATTTCAAAAGGTTTTTACTTAAATTTAATTTCTGATACTATGGGTTTCGTGAAAAGCTAAGTACCTATTAAGGAATTAGGTAGGTGCTTAAGTAAAAATAATCTTGAATGTCCACAATTGAGTCAAGTAACCTAAATAAAGTGATTATGATTATTGCTCAAATAGCCATTTACCATTTCAATAGTTAATGCTTATTCTAGGATTAATTCTGAGTTCTTGGAGGTGCTGAGGCTATAGCTGTTTAATCCTGTGTGGGCTTTCGAAAGCTATTCATCTGAGCTCCTATTTGCATACTTTGTTTCAAATGGTAAATTCAACGATAAAAACTTTCTTTCATAATCTTCCTCTTTACAAAAACTGCTCCTAACTACCGCACAAAGCTAACACCAGCAGTCAGCCACTTAATAGTTGAACATCAGGTAATATGTAGGGTGACTAGACGTGAACTGTCAGTGTAAGTTGGCTAACTCCTGTAACTAAGTCCTGCGGGACCTGGGATCTTAACGGGACTATTACAATATGAATCGTGCAGTAATGGGTCACGGAGTATTTTATCGTGGAAGGTTAGCATTGTACTTCTTCTTCTTTCTTTTTCGTTTGGTTACTGACTAACCTGATGTCAGAGTTTTTATGCCACCCATGGGCCTCTGAGTTGGCATCTATCCCGTGGAGAAATAACTCTCAGGCATCCTCACGATATTTTCCTTCACCGTTTTTTAAGCAAGTGATAATTATACAATACGCACATGAATCCAAAAAGTCAAAGTTGCGTGCCTTGGGTTCAAACTTGAGACCATTAACTATTACTGCTTTGTAATGTATTGTATATTATCGAGCTGGTGTCCGCAATTCCACGTCCAAGCGCGTATTTTGCGTACGGGTATGTTAGCATAGTTTACGTTTGAGTTATGATCATTGAATTTGTAATCTGAAAGAGAATTTTGTTAAAATTCTGCTGGTTCGTGTTGTCATCTTTGTATCAGCACGTAATTATAAGCTTATTGATGCCTTCGAGCTATGCCAATAATGCTTTGCTAACGATGTGTTGATGTTTTAATAGGCATAGGTGGTGGCCGCGTGGTCACCACCCAAATTCCACCCAAATTATCTCATTATTAGATAGGCTATATTTCAATGTCAGTTTCGTCACTTACATTCCTATAAAATAAAAAAAGGGTTTTGATTACTTTCGAACGGTAGAATTGCACCATAGGAAATTGCTGTAGAAAATTGGCGAATTTGTATTGTTTGCGGAGCTGTGCGTAACACAGTTTATTTCCTTTTGAACATTGTTCAACGTTAAATTATCACTCCATTGTTTCTATCATCTGTTGCTCCGGTGTTGTTATGCTTTCTGAAACTGCTTTGTAACTCATAGGAGACAATGTCGTGGTAGTTGAAAACTGTTGTGACAGGAGCCGACGACCTAGTGAACTGTGAAATGTGGTGATGCTTGAAATGTAAGACACAGATACAAACTATGGTAATAATGCAACATCGACTGACGCAAAGGTAGTATGGACTAAGAATTAAATTATGTAGGGTCAAATTAAATTTGCTAGCGAAACTGCGCAGACATGAAGGGTATTGATCATTTATCATTTAATGTCTTAATGCAACAAAAACAAAAGAAAAAGATTTTCTAAACTCGAAATCGACATCCGTCTCGTCAGCGGAGTTTTGCCAGCTAATTTAATTAGACTTTTTATTCTCCATAGCTTGGTCAGTGTAATAATCATTATTTCCAAGGGTCAGAGGAATTATTCCGATGTGCTGGGTTTTGAAAGAATTTTCTTATCCAAGTGATTATATTAATTTTCCCTATTATACCATTCTTTGTGGGTGTCATTCGGGCTTGTTCAGTATTTAAAGCTTACAACGTTATTATGAGGAAGATTTGATTTAATTTTAACATAGCATATGACTGGTTCCTGTTTATTGTGTGAAATGTGGTGATGCTTGAAATGTACGACAATAAAGAGGTTACACGCAATGCTACGTGGTCCATAGATGCATAGTGCATATCATTAGGCTGAGTTTTATAAGCTGATTTGAAACCTAATAACATCATTAGGCCGTTTGTCCACCGCCACCGCCAACGGGACGTCAACGAGAAACGAGATTATTCGAACCGAACGTGATGTCCCGGTGACGGCGATCGTTTGTCCACCGCGACCGAACTGGGCGATTTAGTATGTTATGAATAGTTATGATAGACAAAAGAAAAGCCGGGCGAACGGCACGGGTGCGATGGCAGTGTGGACATTTGTACAAGATCAAACGCGTTTTATATTGCCGACATCGGCCCGTTACATTCTCGGGCTGAGTTGACGTCCCGTTGACGGTGGCGGTAAACATACGGCCAAAGGCAGACTAGTAGAAAATGCCTAAAGCATTAAGTCCGCCTTTGTTATTTTTTTTACTTATGCATATACTTATAAATAAATTAATAACATTGTTCTGACGTAAATGGTAACTTCTATTGATATACGTTTAAGATATTTATTTCAAAATTAATTAAATTTTTATTATTTTCCCACCGCCGCGCTATTTCTCTACGTTTTGACGTCGTACATGGTGCCTTACAAATAAACACTGAATAAAATTATGCTAGGAATAACTTCGGTATAACCATACATTTTTTGACGTTTATACCTAGCATATCCCAGGCTATATCTCTACCAAATTTCATGACGATCGGTTCAGCGGTTTAGGCGTAAAAACGTAACATACAGACAGACAGATAGACAGACGGACAGAGTTACTTTTACATTTATAATATTAGTATGGAGTAGCTTTTGCCCGAGGCTCCGCCCGCGTGGATGTCGGTTATCGCGTAAAAGAGTAGCCTATGTCCTTCTCCATATCCCAGGCTACATCTCTGCCAAATTTAATAACGATCAGTTCAGCGGTTTAGGCGTGAAAACGTAACATACAGACAGACAGACAAAGTTACTTTCACATTTATAATATTAGTATGGATGATATTTATTTCATCAATAATAAATTAAACATAAGTATTATTATCATACGCTACATCATCCATAAGCTACACATTAAAACACTTCACGTAGTTTATTCCGGTTAGCAAAGTCCTTAACCTTGCAATAAACCTGCATCCGCAACCATTTTAAGAAATGCGGATGATAATGTCTACACTACTCGACTGTTGACTTTTCCTCAAACACAATGATGTTTTAATTTGTCCATGTATGCTACTACTTAAAACCTTGTTTCTTGTTTCTCTGGTTGCAATCAAAATTAGAAAATCAATACACGTTTGGCTGGAACATAACCCGATATTTATCGATATATAGTTTTTTTTTTTTTTCTTCGTATACATTCTAGAAATATCTAAATTCGTTCGAAGTTACCAATACTTTTACACGCCAAGTGAAAATATACAGTCAAAATATAGGTACATTGCGCCATAAAAATGGGTTAAACTAAGCACAAAAAAGCTCTAAGCTAAAATTGTACTCAACAAGTACACTAATCATGTCAATTAAAATATAGTATAACAAATTACCAGAAATAATTAAAGAAGAACAAAAATTTTATACATTCATAAATAAATCAAAACAATTTATATTATCTAATATTTCAAATCAAATCAATTAATTTGCCATAAGGGTTGGTACAATTTCGGTCTTAACATAAATAAATACAGATCCATAACACTTAGTCATAATACTGTGACATGCAAACATTTGGGTTTAAGTAATTATTACTCACAGTTATTATAATTCAACTAAAATTTAAATTGAGTAGCAATATTATTATAATTATAATTATTGGATACATTAAAAAGCACAAAATGTTATTAATGTCAAAGGGTAGATGATTATTTATTTTATTATTATATTTGATTGTTATTTATTTTTCAATCTCTTATTAAATATATCGCTTACTGAGTAAAAATTATTTATATTTATAGCTATTTTATATGTGTATATATATATATATTTTTTTTTTTAATATTCTTTATTGACAATATCAATGAATATTTAACTGACAAATTTGAAATTACATGTTTTATAAAATAATCACATTATACAGGATTAGGTATTGGTAAACACTAACAACCTTGGAAGACTGTATTACTAACATTATAAACGAGACCTTTTGTTTTATGGCTTTTCACAAAACATAATAGGTACATTAACCAAAAACAAACCTTGAAGATTTTGTTGTTCTATCTAACATATTTAAATTCCCTCAGACACGGCAGTTTGTTTTGCCACGCGTAGAGTTCGTAACATTTGAGCGTTGAATGGAGTTATTTTTATTTTTGTATGAAAATCTGATGAATTATTAAAAGTTATGATTTTAGTAATTTAGTCCTGAGAGGTTGTTAGTTAACTACTTAGTTCTTGAGAACTAAGTAGTCAAATAAAAGCCCTCTTACTCTCCTAATCTTGCTGTGCCCGACAAAGTCCAAAATTATTATATTTTTGTAAAACCTTCCACTTAAGTTCACATGTGGAAGCAATAAATATAATATTGAGTAGTGAGTATTTAGTCATTTAAAAAGAAACATAATAGCGTCAAAGTGCGAACAATCAAAGTGAATGTATTATTTATAGTTCATGACCTACTAAATTAAGTCACCCCATACTTTTTTTTTTTAAATTAGGTCCTGACGGAACAGGCTAAGGTGACCATGCCGCCTAGTCAACAGTTAGTATTTTTTCTTGAGTAAGGTAGATCCAGTTTAATTCATCAGTATGTTAATCCATAATATAGGTAAATCCAATAAAATTCATTCGTTTTATATTTATCCTTAGGTAAGTAATTCCCATTTAAGTCTTTAGTATTTATTCATAAGTAATCGAATCCAGGTAAATTCATGAGTTTCTTATTCGCCCCATACTAAATTGGACCTTCACTTTAATTGCGTGACACACTATCGATCACAATCTGAATGATTTTGAAGGATATTACTTAACCATTGCTTTATATGTTCGAAAAATGTGTCTGCTAACCAATGTAAATAACGCAATGAATCTTGTTGAACTGTCAAACAAAACCCACTGCTGCTGTTAGTGAGTTATGTAATTACCCCGCAAACTAGCATAAAAATCATAACACTGAAATGGTACATGTCTGCTAAAATATTCTTAAGGTTGTACATATACTCATGTGTCACACACATACGTCGCACATTTGTGATTATTGTACAAAAAAAAAACCTACAAACACGCATTCACATTCAGTACGCAATCACATTATTTTGACCCTCGCCTTAATTTCAGGGAACATATCGTGTCCATGACAAAAGCTAGTAACAGAACACTCGATTTTATCATGCGTCAAACTTACAAGTTTCAAGATTGTCGACCGGCAATTATAATAACGCTTACCGACGAATTTCTAACTGACAAGTTAATTTGACTTGTATATTGACATCCTAATTTTATTAATAATTGCTTTAACATAATTATGTATTTTTTTATTTTTTTTATTTGTATTATTTATGAGTTTATGACCATAGTTGATTGTATTTTTGTTGTACCATTTAATCAAGTATCGTCTAAATTGGATTGTTAATTGTTATATTATTTTCTGTGTGTAATGGACGAATTTTTTAAATCAATTTGATGCTGTGTAGCGTCCGACATCTGCCATGACAACAACATGACTGCCATAATTATAATTTGATGTACCTAACATCTTGCATGCTATGTGTGTCTATACTCATGTTATGGATAAATAAAAAATTATCTTATCTTATCTTACTTTCGCAGCCGGTTCGAATATAATGCTCCCATTTGGGACCCGTACAAGGCCAAGTACAAAGTCATGATAGAAAAAAAACACCAAAAATTCAGCCGATACATAAACAAAAAGAAGTACAGGTATACTACCCATTTCTTTATCCCTCGCTTTTTGTAACGGGTATGCTCGGACTCGACACTCTAGAGCTGAGAACTCCTTCTCGCAGGTAATTATACACTTTTACCATTTACTCACCAACAAAATCGACAATCCATCAGCACTGATGGATATAAGCCTAAACGTTCCTATGGGAGCCATGCGGGATGCGGGGGAGCGTGGTTTGCGTCGGCGGCGGCCCCTGCTGGCTGTACCTAGTTCTCGCACCCGTGTCTCAAGAAATGCAACTACGTTACGTACGCTCACACTCCTCAACTCGATCATACTAACTCAAGATGTGGATCTGTTCACTGACAAACTGAACAAAATTATATCTGCGGTAAATGTCCACCTCACACACTGTCATACAAATTAACTAATGTCTACGTAACTAGGCTAAGCTGGTAGGTAGCTGCGTAGGTATTCATTACAAGTTTGTAGTTAAGCATTAGTACCTAATAATAATAATATGTTAACAACAAAACTTTAACTGTACGCGTATATTATGAAAGTGTAACTTGTTTCTAGACGCCTTGGGTTGACCTGAAAACAAAAAAATTGCAAAAATTTAATAAATAAGTACAAAAGGATTGTATTTTATTGTAAACGGGTCGCAATAACTCGGTCAAGAGATCCTGTGTCTCCTTTGAGTCGACCGGCAGCTGCCAAATCGTACAAAGTTCGTCTCTTCGCTAAACGACTTGCTTTCTGGTCTAAGCGATGAGAGACTGCTGTTAATGTTATGTAGAGATATTTTATATTGCGTAGCCTACTACCGTAGCACATATTTTATCATCATCATCATCATTTCAACCGAAATACGTCCACTGCTGGACATCGGCCTCCCCCAAGCATCGCCACATCGACCGGTTTTGTTCTTCTCGCGAGCGGATTCCTGCGGCCTTCACAAGGTCATCGGCCCACTTTGTGGGAGGCCTTCCAACGCTACGTCTTCCGGACACGGTTGCCACTCCAGAACCTTTCGGCCCTATCAGCCACCTGTTCTGCGAGCAATGTGCCTTGCCCATTCCCACTTTCTTCGGACTATGTCGATTACCTTGGTTTTCCTACGAATCTCTTCATTTCTGATTCGATCATGATGAAAAACTGAAAGAATCCTGGTGCGCCTGATGGCATAACAATTATCATAATGTCATGAAAGTCCACGATTCCTTTTTAAATGCTCCTATTTATTACTGACTCTCTCTGCCTAGCCTTTTCCCAACTATGTTGGGGTCGGCTTCCAGTCTAACCGGATGCAGCTGAATACCAGTATTTTACATGGAGCGACTGCCTATCTGATCTCCACAACCCAGTAACTGGGTAACACGATACCCCTTGGTAAGACTGGTTGTCAGACTTTTTGGGCTTCTGACGACCCGTAACGACTGTCAAAGATCCACGAATGACAGCCGGGACCAACGGCTTGACGTGCTTTCCGAGGCACGGAGGAGTCTCGGTATGTAAAGATGGTCACCCATCTTCGGACCAACCCCGGCAAGCGTAGCTTAACCTGACGGATCGACCCATGCGGCTGTTATTGCTTAGCCACGAGCTCCTCCTACTTATTACTGACTACCATTGCAAATTAAAAGTGATTGATTCAAGATTTCACATTAACATTTATTAGTTTCACTGTAATATTGCCATAGGCAAGCGGCAGGAGACTAAATGCCTAAAGACATGTTAAAATATCCCGCCGCTTATGCCTCGCACAGCCAATATTTAGGAGCACGTGTAAACAGAATTAGCGGAGTTTGTGCCGTGTGTGGGTCCTCCAGTAACAATTGAATTACGTTGAGCGGTTCCACTAATTACGTCTTCGCCCTCATCGGGTTTAGATAATACGCTGCCAGGAGAGACTCGGGAGTGGCGTTCAAGGATTTTTGGTCAAGTGTTGGGTTGTTGTGTGGTATGCCTGTGTTATTAAGAGGGCATGTGGCTTGGTATTGTTGATGTTGAGGTCTGTTCTTAATTATGCTGAATTGTGGCTAGAAGTTGTTTTTGCTACGAGTGCATATGTTTACATAATTTATTATGAGAAATGCGGTCTGAAAAAGCAAAAAGATTATTTTAAAAATCGATAAAATTAAATAAACGTAGAAATTATGTTTTAAGTGCACACTAACCGATGCTTTGTGTGAATGAATATGACGAATTCTTAATATTTGACATTTATGTGCCTCAATTTTCGCTGTTCATTGTTTGCTCCGGACCGGCTGCGGCGGTCGCGCGAGCACCTTTGGTTCGCGGTGCCTGTTCGCAGCTGTGCCAGTGCGTATAACTGCTCGATATGCTCCCATAACCAAGGAGATCAATCTGCTGAATGCCCTGATTGCTCAGGAGCTGGATTTTTATAGTATTAGTAATATTCCATTTATTTGTCAGAATATTTTTACAGAGCTGTCACATAGTATGTAAAAGTTCATAATATTCTGCCGTTTCCGGCGTACAAATACATTTTCAGGGTGTTGGTTAGATTATTAGATATAACATTGAATCAAATAAATTAGGATAACATTCCAATTGCAAATTAGTCAAATATTAGGTATGGAAATGTCAAAAGCCAAATGTCAAAATTAGGTCAAAGAGATAATAAGTTTGTAAGTCAACTTTTCATTAATAAAATAGCAGCATTAGTAGTAGTAGCATTTAGTTAAGAGATAATTGAATAATTAACATTTAAATGTCCTAAAGTCAAGAATTTTAATACAATCTGGTAGTTTATTATAAACTTTGGTCGCCATACACAATACATTGTTAGCATATAGTTGATTATTTCGTTAGGTACACGAAGCATGTGAACTTTGCGGCTCGGTCTAGATACAACATCATTTATATCTTTGTCTATAGCAGTAAATCTGTGTTTAGTGTTTGCACGAACTTTTTTAGTTGAATGTTTTGTTATTGGGGTTTTTGTGCGCTTTGGTCTTGACAGTACTTTAGTGCAGCAAGCAATTGTGATATAAATAAATAAATAAAATTTATAATCATTCCTCAACATGGGCTTCCCCGTAGATTTACAAAGCACAAACATTTTCTAAATGAGAATAACCTAAAAACTGGCACAAATAAATAACGCTATGCAGGAAAGTTACCATCCCGTTGACTATAAAAAGAGGCGAAGTAAAAAATGAATTATGCACACCGTGTGGATTCTGAAATGCACTGAAAATTGCACCCACACGACTAATGTGTCCCAGTTAATGCGAAAACATTAAAGTTTTCACTAAATATTGTACTAACTTTAACGTTACTGTTTAAATTAACTTGGCGTAGAAGTGGAAGAAAAAGTTAATATTAATTGCTGATTATGCAGCAAGGAAAGGCCGCAAAGTGTTAACCCAATTAGAGTATAGAAAATTTGTATGCCAGTCACAGATTATTAAAATAATAACCTTGTTATATATTTAAAAAGTTGTCTTGTATATAAGCAGTGCTAGCCCAGTGGTATCGGCCCCGACTTACGATTTGAAGGTCGACATGAGTTTGAACCCAGGCAGGGTTGACATTGTGTATTTAATTTCATTACCACTGCTCTCAAAACAGTGAAGAAAAACATCGTATGGAAACCGACATGTCCTAGAACCAAAAATTCGAAGACATGTGATATCCACCAACCCACACTGGGCCCGCGTGGTGGAATATGGTCCACTCCCTCTCACCGAAAGGAAATCTGCGTCCCAGCAGTGGGAATATTATAGGCTGATTATGCTTCTGTCTGTTGTATAGTCTCAGGGACGCACTTACCACCCAATTATAAGCTTAGAGACTAACTTATTATCAACAGCCTCTTTATAATTAGGTTAGTAGTTGACTACTTCCTGCATCAACGAAAACATTAAAAGCACACTTTGTAAACTAGCATATTACAAATTATATCCAAGATAAGAATGCTTGGAAACATGCTGGTCCTGCTCCATAGGACAATTTATTTAGAGTCTAGACAAAATCAAACTGGTTACTAATTTAATTGCACAATTTATAATTTTTATGATATTAATTTTATTTTCTGTGACTAATACCCACACACTGACATAGGTTAATAAATGTTAAAATTTTATGGAAATCATCTAATTTTACAATGTTTGTAAATATGTGAGCACCATGTATCTATCGCATAATTAATTTGTCTGTCATTGCTTCACTTTTCATTCTTTTTACCTATTGTGGTATAGTAATTTTATTCTAGGTGAGTGCATCGTCTTCACATATAATTAATAATTACTGTATGCAAAATATTTTTAACATTTTAAAAGAGTAATTATGGAGTTTCTTGCCCAATCTTCTCCATACCTTTTGGAAGGGGCAACTAGAATCAATTAATTATTTTTGTAATTTTTGACGTTCAAAAGTGCGTTTTATGTGACTATCCAATATCCATACTAATATTATAAATGTGAAAGTAACTCTGTCTGTCTGTCTGTATGTTACGTTTTCACGCCTAAACCGCTGAAACGATCGTCATGAAATTTGGCAGAGATATAGCCTGGAATATGGAGAAGGACATAGGCTACTTTTTTACGCGATAACCGACATCCACGCGAGCGGAGCCGCGGCTTAAAGCTAGTTTGAAATAAATGATTTGACTTTGACTTACGACATGACATCCGCCAAATCATTGAGGGCGAGGGAAACTAATGATGCTTACAGATTCGATCGGTTCATTGATCGGTCTTCTTTTGTACCTATTTCTTCTTCTTACTAATGCCTCTTATGAGGAAGAAGTACTTGATTTCGGTCGTCAATATCGAGCAAATCTGTAGGTAGTTTCAAGCTCTTTTTAAAATAATCCATACCAGCGAAGATTCATAAAATAACATAATACGAACAACATCAATATTTCCAAGATACAAACAGACAAAAACTGAAGAACTTCTCAAGTTATGATAATAAACTAAACGGGTTTATTTCCAACGATACTACTTATCGTCTGCTTCCATTTCTATTACAGTATCGGATGGCAGAAGTTCTACCAACTGCACTTTAGTTAGAAAATATAAACAAACATGAAATAAGTGGACTGTTTCAAATAGGTTTTTATTATTTGTGTTTTTTTTCTCTTTCTTTTTATAAGATCTCTCTCTTCTGCCCGTGACTTTGTTCCCGTGAAATTTCATGTTTTAAAATAAAATATATCCTACGACCCACCGTGTCCCATGGCTTTGCCCGTCCGCGCTTTATTTCGTTTTCGCTTAGCGTTTTGTCTGACTTTTATTCTTTTTGCGGCACCTAACGGTCGTAACGTGATGTTAAATTAAATGCAAAAAGATTTTTTCTATTTATTTAAACTTCATGTACACCACTTTGACAAGAGGATTTCTAATATAAAATTTATGATGATGTCCATCATTCATTTCATTCAATCGTTCATCATTCAGTCACGACTATTGTAGGCGTTTTAGCACTTTTGACAGGTGCCCGGACATAACGTCTCAGTGCTGCCACCTAGTGAACGTCATTTCAGAAAATCCTCATTGAAATTACAAACGTTCTACTAACGAGAATTACTTTCAAGCTATTCATTTTCCCTCATTTCTGTTTCAACCACAAACAAAGGTGCTATCATCAATCTGAACACTCAAAACAACTGAAATTATTCCCCAAAGAATATCCAACATTGAATATTAATATACAAAGCAAGTATTTAACAGACCACAGCAGCTCCACTGAACATGATCTTTACATACAAATAAATAAAATCAAAGTGTTTGTTTGTAATGTCAAAATAACAGCTTTTTACTAAATGCATAATTCGGAAAGTAAATATATACGGTACTCATAACAAAAAAGTGTCTGTTTGTCCCGGCTAATCTACGAAACGGTTGAACCGATTTTGATGAGACTTTCACTGGCAGATAGCTGATGTCATAAGAAGTAACTTAGGGTTCTTTTATTTAAGAAAAAGCAACGCGAGCGTACCCGCGGGCAGCACCTCGCATTTTCTATAATCCGACTGAAATATTTCAATAGCTCGTGAAAGGGGAAATATGCTGGCCCCAAAAGTTTTGCATAACTTTTCATCGATTCGTCAGAATACTTATAGAAGAATATTTTAAGGGATTATTATTGTTTAATTGAATTTTTTACTGCGTTTATAAAACAGCACCCTAATGAGGAATAACGCGCTTGAATTCGCCGCTAGAGGCGCTAGTGTAGACTGAGGTCTCTAGAAATGTCAAATGTGAAACTGAACGTTCACTGTTTGCGGGATTTTCTATCGCGAATTGTTACTAATTATTCATGATTGTAAAGATTATGCCACTCCTGATTAATTATGGCTTAAGATTTTAAGTAACAACTTAGGATTTAATTTCATATGTGCGAGTATTACGCAATTACCCCGCAGGTTTTTAATTCTGTTTTTAGGGTTCTGTAGTCAACAAGGAACTCTTATAGTTTTGCCATGTCCGTCTGTCTGTCTTTTTGACGTGACAACGTCTAATAAATCGATGAACGCCGGCTGCATTCACGAAAAAGGATGACTCATTGTCCCGTTACGCTCACTGTCCCGTTATGCTCATTGTATGCTAGCGCCGCATCAATGTTTTGTTATGACGTTGTCACGTTAAACTATCGTCCGTAAACCAACTTTACAAACAACCAATTTTTTTTATGGCATCTTTAACTTGATCTTGAGAGGTCGTGACTCCTTAACCAAACTTTCCTGTGGCTGCCTTAATCGAAAATATTGAAGGCTTTACAAGTTACCGAGTTATAGTCGACCATCTTACATTTGCAGTTGAAAAACATGTTTGTTAAGTTTGTTGAACGTGCGTGGTCCGATACGCACTTGGCCGGTTTTTTAATAGGCTGATAGCACCAATGACACAAGCGTTAATTCATGTTTCTCACGCTTTTTCTGCGGTTGGGAGGTTTAATTATTTCAAAAGTATTATCTTTATAAAAGGCACTAATTCATTTGCACGCAGCGCCGTTACTGATAACCACCAGTTTAAAAAGAAAGGAGAAAGAAAAAACGTTTATTTGCGGTAAACATGACATACAAAAAAACCAAGTTGGTAGAAAATATGCGTGACATCCAAGTAAAATAGCTATCGCTCAGCATAATGCTGCGACCCTATGCGAGACAGACCCCCAGCGCTGGTTTTCAGTGACCAGCGGCATTGACGTGACGACGTCGACCATTTCATACCCTGATTTATCAGCGTACTCGTAGGTACTGCGTTTTTCTGAATTTTCAGTAACACCCAAGCAGTTGCTAAATCTTCGATATTGTCGCGGTTTCAATTCTCGAGTCTACCTGAGCCTACCTACCTTTGAAATACAGCCATAGCCCACGTAACCTATTATCTTTAAAATGACCCAGTTAATTAACTGATGCACTATGCATGTAGATACCTACATATATATGTACGTTATGTAATCAAGATTGTAATCGTGGTTATTTCCGCTTGGAGTCACAGACAGTGACTAATAACAATGAAGACTCCTCTGTAGAGTAGTAACTATGATTGGTCAGCATAAATGAGATCTAGGTAGGTACTGTGTTAGGAGATTTAGGTTTTGGTTTTTGACCTAATAATACGTACTATTGTATAGAATCAAATTTTTCTAACTGATCAGACAGCTGTGCTGCTGGGGAGTTTTTCTTTCTTTTTTTCTTTTTTTTAATAACGTAGCTCCACATTAGGAATTTCTCCTGTACTCGTATTGTGGGTGCGTTTACAAACATTTAAAGTCACATACACAAACAGCCAGACCCGAAACAACTACTTGTAGGTCATACAAATATTGGTTCCGTGCGGGAATCGAACCCACGAAGTTTGTTGCGCTACTTCTTCTTCCCAGAGAAAGCACTAGGAAGTGGTGAAGGGCAGGCATTTTAGGAGGCTTTCCTATGTAATTTTGATTTTCTAAAAGTGCTAATTGTCAACCTAATTTGAATAAATTACTTTTGATTTTTGATTGATTTCTTCAAGTTGCAGTGAGTCAATATCTTCACCTAATCGTTGGTTTGGTGAACTTTTGAGCGAGTCTGGGTCTTTGCATTGTTAGAAGTGCAATAATCGGTGACCATATTCCATAGATTTCCGTGGAAAGTGACAGGGCATCCGCCTATCCTTCATATCATTCTCCTCTTACCCTTATCAGAAACTCAGAGTTCTACGACATTCAAAAAATTTACACTGCAACAGGAGATAAAGTCTATTTCTGCACGCTATAAGACCAAACTTGAGAAGCATCCAAACTCACTAGCAAATGCACTAACCAACCAAGTCTGACCGCAAACGTACACTTAAAAGGCTAGCAATAACAGACCTATCAAGCTTGACTATACCTTACAAATCTAATACAAATAAAGGGGATTCTTAATGAAGAATTTACTCTGCAAAGCCCTACTTACTCCACATCTGCTCATAGTTGACTGAGTGATTGCAGATCAAAATAGAGGAAATAAAACCACTAGCCGGAAAAAAAAAAATTGGGTTGACTCATCAATTCTTCTTCTTCCTCACATCTGTAGCCACCATCATCTCAGTTGGTACTATTAATTTCCTCTCTAAGCATATCTTTCACAATTAATAGGTATTTAATTATTACAACAAATTATAATTATATAGGAATGTTCTACAACAAGGCCTTTGATGGATTTGCTCCTAAGTAAAGGATGTCCCAGAATTTACGCAAGATTTTAATTAAATAGAAACCAGTATTTTTTTTTAAATTATAATTTCTTTATTGAATCATAAAGTAAATAGGCTAGAATATATGGAATATATGTATGAAATAGCACATCGGGCAAATGGCCTCCACTGCTTACACACCCACTGCACAACTACTGCCGCCGCCGCCGCTGCTGCTGCTGCTGTGGATTGCGCTGCGCTGCTGTTACTGTTTTACCTTTAACCGTCCTCAAGAATTGGGCTATCAAATGCAAAAAGATTTTCTCAAATCCGACTGGTAGTTCCAGAGAGTATCCCCCTACATACAAACAAAATCTCTTTATAATATTTTTATATATTGTATTATATTATTTTTATTAATATAGATTAACACAGAGCAATGGAGAGGGCTATGCTTTGGAGTTTCTCCACGTGATCGAATCAGAAATGACGAGATCTGTAGGAGAACCACGGCCGCGACCGACATAGCCCGAACAATTCCCAACTTAAGTGGCAGTGGGCAGGGCACATTATCGCAGAACAGATGGCCGGTGGGGAAAATGTTCGGGAGTGGCGACCGCGTACCGGAAGACAGCGTTGGAATGCCTCCCACAAGGTGGACCGATGACCTTGTGAAAGCCGCAGGAAGGCGCTGGATGCGGGAAAGCACAGAATCGGTCGAAGTGGCGGTGCTTGGGTGAAGCCTATGTCCAGCAGTGGACGTCTTTCGGCTGAAATGATGATGATGACAGAGCCATCTATCTAGTATGGTCTCAAGTTTCAAGTGTACACTTGAAACTGACGTTTTCGGACATAACGCTTCTTTCTTACGTGACGATTTCTGCCAGTTTTTATTTTTTTAATTACTTTTAGAGCCTGGTCTTGACCTCGATCTGGCAGATAGTTTCACACTTTGGCTGTGCGCATAATAAATGTGGAGGAGAAGCGCTGAGTACCACTGGACGGGATATCAACCAAGTACGCATGGTACCCTGCAATAGGTACGTCTGGTAGTCCGATAGTAAAAGGGCGATACTGGGATCAGCAGTGCTATTCTATAACCACCTCACCATGAAAACTTAGGGGAAGTGAGCTGTCAATAGTGTCAATCCCTACCATCAGGTGGAAAGACAGCTCACTTCAAGCTCACTTCATCTAAGTTTTCACGGTGAGATTTTGACAGAATAGCACTACTGGTCAGGTCAGGTGTTTTCTATTTCATTAAAATCTTGCGTAAATTTTGGAACATCCAATATAAACAATTTGAAATATTCTACAAAATTCTGGAGAATCCGAAGCAAACTTCAAAATAAGAAATTTTATTAAAGGAATATTTTCCGAATTTATTTCTATCGAACGTAATCTTTGATGTAAACTTACTTAACTGCCTTAAGAAGATATTTTAAACATTCTTTTAAGTAAAATTATGTTATCTTATAGATTAACTGTCTTGTTTTTTCGCTGTCTAACTTTTCTGTTAGGGTACGGAAGATTAGAATTAGATTGAATTTAAATATTAACAAAGACGGGCTATTATCATAATATCAGCTTGTAAACACTCACTAAACATTGCAAAATCAGCCTATATTGTTCTCACTGCTGGGACACCTGACCTGAGAGACCTGAGAGAGAGGGAATAAGCTGTAATCTACGACGCGGGCCCAGTGCGGGTTTGTAGATACCACATGTCTTTGAATTTTTGGTTCTAGGACATACCGGTTTCCTCACAATATTTTCGTTCACCGTTTTGAGAGCAGAGGTGACGAAATTATTTACACAGAGTAAAGCGCCTGTCTGGGTTCGAACCCACGACCTTACAACTTGTAACTCGGGCCGTTACCACTGGCCCACCACTGCTCATAGAACATTAGCAACGGTATATTATTTAAAAACCTAGTAGTACACAATATCTAGCATGAATAGAATAAATGTCCACCACTGCTGGACACAGGCTTGCCCCAAGCACCGCCACTTCGAATGGTTCTGTGCTTACCGTATCGGATCCCTGCGGCTTTCACAAGGTCATCGATCCACTTTGTGGGAGGCCTTCCAACGCTACGTCTTCCGGTACGCGTTTGCCACTCCAGAATCTTTCGGCCCATCGGCCATCTGATCTGCGAGCAATGTGCCCACTGCCACTTAAGTTTGGCAATTCTTCGGGCTATGTCGGTTATCTTGGCTCTCCTGCATATCTCTTCATTTCTGATTCGATCACGTAAGGAAACTCCAAGCACAGCCCTCTCCATTGCCCTTTGGGTGACTTTTAGCCTTCTAATAAGACCCATTGTGAGCGACCACATTTCATTGGTCATCACTAGTAACACGCACTGGGATGGGGATCAAAATTTCTCAAAATATTATGGACAGTCTCCTGAAACCGTTTTTCTGTAACTACAACTAATAAGGTTGCCCTTACCGCCCCGTCAAAAAAATTCACCCTGTATATATTTACTTCGTGAGAAATCCATACTTAATATTATAAATGTGAAAGTAACTCTCTCTGTCTGTTATGTTTTCACGCCGAAACCGCTGAACCGATCGTCGTGTTTGGCAGAGATATAGCCTGGGATATCGAGAAGGACATAGGCTACTTTTTTACGCGTTAACCAATATAATGGAGTGCACTACAATCTGTAAGTACTTACTCACCACCTGTTTATTAACTCACCAGCGTCTACTACGCTGGCTTGCAAGAGTCACGATGTTTTCCTTAACCATTACACTTACAAAATAATAAAGTATAGATAGGTAAAACTAATAAAAAACGATTTTTATTTTTAAACATCATCTCCTTACCCATGATTTTTAAATCTTTGTGTTTCCTAATTTCCTTCACACCTTTATAAAAGCTCTATATCAAAGCAACTTTGCACCAAACCTACCGAGTAAATAGGGTAAGCTTTTCACCCTGAAAAATAACAAACAACCCATATTCCAAACCAAACCTCCAAACCAAACCTTCCTTCCAAACCTTATATTTTTGAATACATTTTATTATTATTTATTTATTTATTAAAAAATACTAAGTTTTCCTGATTACATAACATTACGCCTTGTATCCCCGAAGGGATTGGCAGAAGTGTACCTATATTACACCAACATTTCGCCAGCTATGTTTAAGTCCTATACAGGATAAGTTTTTAACCAGTGCGCAATTTATTTATTTTTTGGTGTTTCAACATCAGTAAATATTATAGAACACATTTCCATCAAATTTTCAATACTTTTTTTTGGTCCTATTTGAAATCAGTAAAATATGGATACAATCTATTCGTAATAATATCAATGGACGAGCGCACAGCTGATAAGTACCTACTATTGCGTTCCGCTTCACTGACTGCGCCGCCGCGGCCGGTGCGTTGCGCTACGAGTATCAATTATACCAGTTTCAAAATAAACATCTTTCGTTAACGATAACTTAATTTTTTTGTACTAAGACATATCAAAATAAGAAATAGTTGTATAATAAAACACGCTTAAGTTTAATTTGTCAAAATTTGCGCACTGATTACAAACTTTTCCTGTATAATAGGGGGTGAGCCTATTGCCATCAACCGGGCACAAATCCGGGCTGCTACTGAGAAATTCCAGATAGAAAAAACCAATAACACTTTTCCCGACCTGGGAATCGAACCCAGGACCTCATGCTCAGCTGTGGTGCGCTTGCGACCACTAGACCAACAAAGTAGTAAAAAATTCATACTATCAACTTTGTACCAAAGATAGGTTTCTCTGTTGGCAATATAGTTCGGGCATACGATTGACAAATTAAATTAGCATGTGAGCTACCTCACAAGGTGTTGTCACTGTTCGTTTCTCAGCAGCTAAAGGGAACTGACACCTGCATTCAACAATTACTGCAGAGTATATTGAAAGCGAAGTGTAGGTACAGCATACAGGGTATACGGAACGAGTGCTTATGTGAACAGGATGTGAAAAAACTTTCTGTACATGATAACTATGGGGTTACAGCTGAAAATCAGCGTTAGGTACCTTGTGTCGTCATCTGACATTATACTGAGCTAAGCATTATAATCAGTGTTTTCAATTTTTTAAGTTTTAAAGTGTATTTTGTTGCTGTAATGCCGATGAAAAATAAACTCATTTTTCTTTCTATACTTACCTGAGATAATGAAAAAAACTATAAACAATTTTGTCATCTTTAATTACAAAATTGTTAAGTGTCTTTCGCTGCGAAATTATTGAACCGATTGAAATGGGTGTAGAGCAGTGTTTCCCAACCTGGGGTCTGCGGACCCCTAAGGGTTCGCAAACCTATCCTAGGGAGTCCATGGATAAACTAAAAGTTACAAAGCAGTGCGGCGCACTATGCTGCGCTGTGGCGATTGTGGCAAAAAGTTCATTCGCTGCAAAAATAAATATACATGCATTCTGCATGTAGAGGCTGATTTAAGAATCGGACTAAGCAACATCAATCCAAACATTACGACTTTGGTTGCAAAAAGGCAGCACCAACCATCTCAACAGAATTTAATAAACATAGATACGCCAATATGAGTAAAGTAAATATAGCAAATAAAAAATGTTTTATTTTAGGGGACTGCAAGTCATGGTTAGGTTGCGCTAGGGGCCCGCCCTAGGGAAGAGGTTGGGAAACCCTGGTGTAGAGCACTCCGAGAAAAATACTCGATACCTTTCATCCTGAAAAAAGTTTTAAACTACAGAGGTCCATTAAAAATTACTGTCGAGTTTTCTAGATAAATATTAAGAGGGCACTCACGGTCCACTAGCGCCATTCCTTAAAAAATATATTATCTCGTGACTGAGAAGGAATTATGAAAAACGGCTCAATCAGCAACCTCGGTAAGTGTGTCTAGAATTTTCTAATACCTTTATAAAGTTTCATATTGAGACTCGAAGCAACAAAATTCGATTTAAAGAAAAACGGCCACATTCCTCTAGATCGTATTTTGTTGCTTCGTGTCTCAATATGAAACTTTATAAGAGGTATACTTACTAGAGAATGAGCAGCAGCGTTCTCTATGCATTTTTAGGCTTATTCCACAAATCCCCCTTGAAAATCCCCCTTAGGAGGAAAAGTGGAATCTGAAAACAGTCTAGAATTCACCCCTAATAATCCCGCTAAGGGGGGAAAACTAGAATAAAAAAACAAAAAATAACTTATTCGAAGATCCCCTGAAAGTGATTTTTTTACATTAGGGTTCAGTTTTTTCCACTGAGGGGGATTCTCTCAGGGGGGATTATTGGAATAAGCCCATTTTTAATACCATACTGTGATCACCAACCCGCCTGCCAAGCGTAACGATTATGGCAAATTCCCCCCTTTTGAGGGAGACCTATGTGCAGCAGCGGACGTCTTTCGGCTGAAATGATAAATGATGAAGAGGTATTAGAAAATTCTAAACACACATACCGAGGTTGCTGATTGAGCCGTTTTTCATAATTCCTTCTCAGTCACGAGATAATATTTTTGAAAGGAATGGCGCTAGTGGTCCTTTGAGCGCCCTCTTAAGAGTCTATACTACCTCAGCGCCACCTCACTCTGTTTCTCGCTCGCACACTTGCTACCGGTCACGCGAGCAAGCGAGACAGGGCGGCAGGGAAAAGGCTCCAAGGCGCCGATAGTTTAGGTAATTTTGTTTTACGGTGAAAATAATGGTCATTTAAAAAAAGTAAATAACATAAGACCTGCTTTATAGTTCAGCTAATATGCAAAGTTTCATTATCTAATTTGAAGTATTTTTTGAATACCAGCGGTTTATTGTTCGGTTTGGAGGTAACTTTGGAATTTTTTTCTATCGAGAAAATTTTATGGAATCGTGTTTTCGGCTAACATAGTACTTAACATTAATCCTCAACATTACCATATATTTATTTCAAAATTAATGCTGCATTATTTTCGACATAACGGAGGATCATGCTAAGCCATTGGAGGTAGTATAGGCCCTTAAGTAAACTGCATCACGCATTTACGTCTTCAGAAAATTCGTGCCTTGACATGAATCTCATCTTACTTTTCTTATTCATTGAATCACAAACTTTTATTTTTCTTTATTTATTCTTTATTTCCATAGTTAACGAGCAACCCTTATAGTTTCATGTTCTTCTGTCTGTCTGTCTGTCCGCGGCTTAGCTCAGAGACTTTTTTTTTATTTTATTTTTATTCTCAACGGTGTATCTCTTGGCCTTCATCTCACCTGATAGTAAGTAATGATAAGGTCCTTAGAACTAGGAAGCTGTAATTAGCATTAATCACGCCGACAAAGTGGAAAATAAAATCCCTTAAATATTGTTTCTGTAGGGTTAAAAAAAAAGATAATTTAAATTAAATTAAAATTAAAATAGTTAATTTAATTTATTTTTTTATTGTTTCGCTACACGTAAAGTGGGGAGAATATTTTCTTTCTCGTCTATCCCATGTCGTGTCGTGGAATACCGTTGGATAGGCCGTCCAAAAATATTGTGGGTCTGTGAAAGCCATTTTTTGATTCAGAGTTCTGTTTGCGTAATATTAAGCTTTAAAGTGCATAACTTAGTCAGGTGTGTCCACCAGCTAAGTGGTTGTTTTTATATGAAAAAAGACGTGTGGCACTCGGGGACTGCCGCGGTAAAGCTATTGCATAGCATTTTGTATCAACTTATGCAATTATAATTATTTATTTATTTTATTTATGCAGTATTTCTTTTTCTTTGATATTAATTCAAGTTACACTTTTTGAGCGTGGTGACCGATAAGAAAGTAAAGTCAATCCATAATCGGCCCAGAACTTTGGAGAACCGTTTAAAAGTGGTTTTTATAAGCTATGAAGAACGTTAATGTTTAATGTTAATTCTAGCTAGATTTATAAATAAATTGCTCACATACCTCAACAACCTTTCAAAAACTTTTGAATTACGATGCCTGCCATCTAGTGGATAAAACCGACAACAAAACACAACTGAGACCACCAACAGAGCAACGCTTGTCTCGATTACGAATCACAAGCCACGCCAATGTCACCTCTATTTAGTTAGTTCTACCTGCGATTACTAGATGGCGTTGCGTTGCGCGGTAAATCCACCACAGAGTTTCGTAGAGTCGTACAATACATCTAATCGCACGCACACAACGCCGTGTCGAAGACTGCCGAACTGAAACGACGTCAGACGATGCACGGCCTTCAAGCCACACCTCCGTGCCCGTCGGAGTGGGGAGCGCGAGGTTTTTTCGTTACGGAATTTCTGGATTCGGTCCCCGCGCTCAAGGCCCGCGATAGAAGCTATGCAATAGCTTAAAAACAAAATAAATAAGTGCTGAACGTCGTAAAACTGTATAACTACGTAAAAAAAGTCAAATACTATTCAAATATAAGCATAATAACAACTTTAAAATAGACGAAAGTGTTGAACCTAAAGTAATTTTAAATAAAAAAAGAGTGACAAACTGTTTTGACAGCGAAAAAATTCCATGTACATGAGTCGTTTCCAACCGTCTAGTCAAGTTTAAAAATTGTTCAACTGGAATGGTATCAACTATTTGGCAAGCTTTAATTAAGTCATTGTAGCCTTGCGGTGCAACAGGGGAACTGAATGTACTCGTAATCGACTGGTCGTGAGGTCAAACCCCACTATCAACAATCACTTTTTGTGAAGATCATAATTTTATAAACTAATATTTATAAGAATAAAATACGCAGTACACAGAAAAAAGGAACTGCCAGAAATTATTAGATCACTAGAGGGTACTGGTGTAGTAAAATAACCGTCGGAGTGGGGAGCGTGAGGTTTTTTCGTTACGGAATTTCTGGATTCGGTCCCCGCGCTCAAGGCCCGCGATAGAAACTATGCAATAGCTTAAAAATTCACAGCAGTAGTATATACATATGTATAACGAAGTTAAAAGGAAAACTATCAGAAAAGCAGAATTTACAAGATAACGAGTAATAGTCAACCAGCTTACATTTATAGTTGGAATGTATGGGAGCAATAATGTTTATTTATACAATGTTAAGTTTGTTCTTGGGATAAATTCGTCCCAACTACGGAACCCTTCATTGTGCGTGGTCCGACACGCACTTGGCCGGTTTTTTCTTTTAATATTATCTGACCCGCTGGTCTTGATACAGTTTCAAATATATCCTCATAAAAATAACAATTTCATAAAGCAATCAAATCCACAGATAAGCACTCCCATATTTCTGTACGTTTGACAAAAACAAAACGCGGTCCCGCCATTTTGTGCGTACCACGATAATGGATAAAAGTTTTAATTCAAATTTATAGTAGCAACAGCTCTGTATTATGGGCACTGAAGTAAAACAAATGGGTTATTTTATTGCAGCACGCAGTTATTTTAATGTACGAGCGGAATATCATCAGGATTGTTGATGATACCGGGAACAAGACATATGTGTTGACTAGTTGTTATACTGGATAAATTATGGGTATTGAGTTGTTATCGTATGCTGTGGTGATTGGATCTGTAGCGGTATTTACAACGCCACATGCGAACTATACATCAAAGACCTGACGTCACAAATCCTGCATCGTGCAATCAAAGTTTACCGCGCGACTAGCATATATACAACATCCCAACATCAACCGTCGGGCAGTTGCCCACCAGACACAACAACTGTCTGGTCGGAGGATCCTCCCTTTTCCATAGACTATGAGTGAACTTTACACACTGTTCCTCATACCTCTATTGATCTATTCATCATTTCAGCCCAAAGACGTCCACTGCTGGACAAAGGCCTCCCCCAAACGGGGAAGGGGGGTTGCCATAATCTCCACGCTTAGCGCGGATTGGCGATCGCAGTATGACGTTAAAAATGTATAGAAAACGTTGCTGCCCATTATCTAGTAAGTCCCTTAGTCGCCTTTCACGACACCCACGGGAGGACATGGGGTGGTGCTATTCTTTACGTCCGGCACCACATGGTACACCGCCCTGCGTCATACCATTATAATGAAAAACCCACGGGAGGAAATATGGTATGGTATGGTGTTAAAAAATGCAAGTCTCGCAACGCAGTTCGTCTACCGCAAAAAGTTGTGAGATCTAATGTAGAACCATGTCGGTTAATTTATTCCATACCTATCTATGGGAACATCTATCAACTTAGTCATAAATTGTTACATAACTAATTAGTTAACTAACAACATTTTATAGTGACCGTATCAATATTAGACATCTTTATTTCCTTAATAAATAGAATGACTTGGTCATCACATGGCAACGTAATCACATACGAATAATCTACAATTCTAAATATGCCTAAATGAACATAGCGCCAGCGGACCAAATTTATACATACGCAAACATAAGGATGGTAATTCAGGCTTCTAGCTTTATCCACAACGGAGTTATAGGGGGTCGAACATGTCCTGAAAGGCTTCGAGAAAGATGGTACGGCTTTGCGTTTGTTTGTTTGATTTTTCTCGACTTGGCGGGGGCACTACTGTCCCCCCAGATTATCTCCCTAATACCTAATTAATAAAAGATTGTAAGGCAATTTTTCACATAATAAGATCAAGATGAAAACGTAGGAGATTATGTTGGAAAAGAACTCTGCATGAGCACCTATTGGAGACAGAATGACCTGAGGTTTTCATCTTCCACAAACTGACTTCACCCATGCATTATAGGGCTTGCTTTGTTTGTACTTATCTCCACTATCCTGTGCCAGCCTCATCGACCAGTAGCACCCTAAAACAGTTGTGTCGGACATGCTCTTACTTTCCTTGACGATTACCTCGCAAAAAGAAACAAAAATATCCCACACCACAGTGAAGAGAAGAAAAAAAAATCAACCCCACTTTACGTGTAGAGGTGGTACCCTAAAAAAACATTAAAAAACACACAACAACAAAAAAAATTACCTGAATTCGTTTTATTATTTAGTCCGCGTGATTAATATGTATACCCATGCTAAATTACAGCTTTCTAGTACTAAGTCATGGCGAAACTATAAGAGTTCCTTGTTGACTACGGAACCCTAAAAATGGTAACAAAAGTTAGAATACACTTGCATATTACCATTCTACCTTTATCACAAACCTGGCTACCCATGTACAGATACGGCCGTGTTCCAGACATATCCGGGTTACAGGACTATGTGCTAGTTATGTCAGCAATGTACCGTGCGATGTACGCCGCTGTGCGACTTGGTGTAATTCTGTACTCGCTGTACACGCCTGCACATTGTACAGCGGCGGTTTAGACTTGTATACCTATGTATCCTATACCTATATATATGTACCTACTGACTAAGGTTGTACATCACAACCTTAGTCGGTAGGTAATCGTATTAGTTTCCAGCTAATTTATCCATTTCCCTTTAACATAAAACGGTCATCGGCTAAACACATTAGTTAAAGACAATATAAACAAAATTCATACACTCATCTCACAGAACTCCAGATATGTATACTGACATCACGATCTTGTTTCGTTCGCGAACACGACACAGTCAGATTACGCTAAGCCACAAAAAACCCGGCCAAGTGCGTATCGGACCACCACAATGAAGGGTTCCGTAGCTGGGATGATGAAAGAAGAGAAAAAATTACCTCAAAAACAAACTTAACGTTGTAGTTGAAAAACATGTTCTGCTATACATTCCAACTGCAAATATAAGTTTGTACGAACAATATTAATGATGATATTAAATGAAATTAAACAAAATTTAAAATCACCAAAACACCGCCAAAATTTTTTTGGCGGTGCTCTCGAGGTTGTTCGAGAATATGTTTACCTCGGGCAAACTCTGCAGTTTGGTAAGAACAACTTTGAGAGGGAGGCTAACAGAAGAATTCAGCTGGGCTGGGCAGCGTTTGGGAAGTTTCGTCGAGTCTTCTCGTCGCGTATTCCACAGAGCCTAAAGACCAAGGTCTTCAATCAGTGCGTCCTGCCTGTTATGACTTACGGAGCTGAAACGTGGACACTCACGGTACATTTGGTCCATAAATTCAAGGTCGCTCAGCGAGCTATGGAACGGGCTATGCTTGGAGTTTCTCTGAGGGATCGAATCCGGAACGAGGTGATCCGGCAGAGAACCAAAGTTGTCGACATAGCTCACAGAATAAGCAAGCTGAAGTGGCAATGGGCCGGCCATATTAGCCGTAGAACCGATGACCGCTGGGGTAGACGTGTTCTTGAGTGGAGACCGCGAATCGGAAAACGTAAGGTAGGACGTCCTCAGGCTAGGTGGAGCGACGATCTCCGCAGAGTGGCTGGTAGCAGCTGGATGAGAGTTGCCGAGAATCCAGCTGAATGGCGTGCAATTGGAGAGGCCTATGTTCAGCAGTGGACTGCTATAGGCTGATGATGATGATGAAACAAAATTTGGCAAAATCAGATAAAAATCCAATAAAATCATCCAAAATTACAGATAAAGACAAAATTTAACTAAATTAGATAGAGTTAGGATAAAATTAGAATACAATTATTAATATTAAAATTATGTAGGTACAATATACAATTTAATTTATTTATTACAATAGTCTCTTTAGAATCTTAGTTTAGTATTCGCGAAGACATCTGGGGATTCACTGAGGATTCATCTCAGGAACTAAATCTTGTAAAAAGGATTACAGCTTACTGCCTAATTAAACTCTTGGTATCTTAGTTCATCGCTTTGCAACAAAATATTTAAATCTTTTTACGAAAACTAGCAAATATAATAGACAAGAAAGTAACTGCTACAAACATAAGCAATTTTTGTTTTTTTAAACAAATCACTGAGCAGTACATTGCCTTGTATTGAATATAAATACACATTTCAGTGCTCCTACGTTTTCATAATTATCTTACACCCACCAGTTGTGTTTATTTAACATAATTATGCAAAAATAAAAATCTGAATTTCAATATTGGGTTCGCAGCACCTGTTCACCTCATATACATCGTATCGAGATAGATTATACTTTGAAATATGCAGAATTATGAACAGGCCACGTGAATCTGTTCAATTTATATTTTGGATATGAACGAGCTTAAATGAGGCGTTGTGGTATCTTTCTGAATAATAGATTAATAGATTAACACCCCTTTTCCTCACGTGGGTGTCATAAAAGGCGACTAAGGGTCTTACTGGGCAGCAGCGTTCTCCATACTGCGATCGCCAACCCGCCTGCCAAGCGTGGCGATTATGGCGAACCCCCCCAATTGGGGGAAGCTTACGTCCAGCAGTGCAGATGATGAATAGATTAACTGTAAGATACATACAATAGTCAAAGTGTTCTTGAGTGGAGACCGCGAATCGGCAAACGTAAGGTAGGACGTCCTCAGGCTAGGTGGAGCGACGATCTTCGCAGGGGGCTGGTAGCAGCTGGATGAGAGTTGCCGAGAACCGAGTTGAATGACGTGCAATAGCAAATGGCGGGCATATGTCCAGCAGTAGACTTCTTTCTTTTTCATGTGGTGTGTCAGAGATTATATTCCGCCCATGTGCCCCTGACTTATTGGGTTCACATGCCGTCGAGAAATATCTCTCAGACATGCCAGTTTCTTCACGATGTGTTCCTTTACGGTCTTTTATGCACGTGATAATTATACAATACGCACATGAATCCGAAAAGTCAGAGGTGCGTGCCTTGGGTTCGAACTCAAGACCGGTAGTCCGATCGTCACACCACTAGGACATCACTGTTGAGCTATGGACTGCCGTATCTTCTTCTTAAAGCTGCGCACATAATGCAGAAGCAGTGTGACACGGTGGTTTCTAAAAAGCTAACAATTGTAATATTTAAATCTGCTTTGAAATCATAACTTCGCCACAGTATAATAAAGGAAGCAGTATTACGTCTCGGCAGTATCCTTGAAATATTTACCTATGGCCGCTCGCTAGGTAAACACGCACTATGTTTTCTCACTCACTGTGTCTCTTCGGTTGTAACTGTACTTTGTAAATCCAGGAAATTTAATGATGGGACAATTTATATTGGAACAAATTCAGTATGTCCTGTACATTAAATCATCTCGATACATCAGCCGAAGCCAGTCGGAGAGTCTGAAATAAAAATAGATACCTATAATGATCCATTTATTCGGCTTCAAAAATAAAATATTTTCTATGGAAAAGTTACATAAAAACATACGTATATTGTGTTCCTTCACTCATGCATCAATCGCATGGAAAAAGAGAGATACTTACCTACTACGTACCGTCAAATAAGTTATGCTTACTCTACGCTTCAATAAATATAAAAATACTTGACAGAAATAAGTCCATGGCATTAAGGCCGCCTTTGTACAGTATTTTTTTACTTGTGCATAAAGTTTTAATAAATAAATAAACAAATTCAACAAAAAATAATGTTATTTTTATAGGCTCACTGTTTATTGCAGTCTGATATTTACAAATAAGTATATAACTTACCCGGACAAACAATTCAATGTTAGATGAGAGGGGAGAATCGTCCATCGCGGTGGAGTCTGAGGAAGCGAGTGGTCATCGGGCCGAGCCATGTCGCCAACAGTCGCCGTTCAATTCCCAACACGAATGAAACTAAACACGTTCAGTACTTCTAAATCGCGTGCAAGATCTAGCAGTGTCAATTTTCCACAACAATTTGACACTGACAGCTCTTGAACGCGGATTCACCCTTAGTCATACTTACATTTAACTAACAATTCGCGAGGATCTCTCAACCAATTCAATTAGTTCACAATCAAACTGTCTCCCAAGTTAAACACGTTGCTTTATTAAGCCAATGTTCGATGTAACCTCTAAATTGCGTCATGTTATAACTTGCTGTGCAAATAGAAGCGATTTCGCGGAATAAATTAGCTGTATAAAACGTAAACGTAGTTTATGTAATATTCGGTGGAGACTAGAAACATCAAACAAGTCGTTTAAGGTGCGTTCCAACGGTTATAACTCTCTACTTATCCTTACTTTGGTATTGTTCGGCGAATCGTTGAAAGACGCAGATATATCGATGGCCCTACCGAATAAACGTATAAGAGAAAAATGACAAATTTTCAGCAAAAAATAAAAACGATTAAACTTCAATAACGCTCATTTCATTGTAAATAGGTATAAATAATGTATAATCGAATTATTGGTAAAAAAAAATAAGCTATAGACTTGTATATTTACTTTCTTGGCGACTCAAAAATGTAATTATAACATTAACTATTATTACTATAATTTTAAAATTAATTATTTCCCTAGAATAATAAATTCACTATTATAATAGGCATGTTTTGAGTCCAAAATTCATAAAAAAAATTAAGTGTAGTGTAGTTAAATTAAGTGGGTGGATAGGCAAAAGAAACAAAAATGTAAAAAAAAAAACGTGTAAGAAGCATTGCACGTTTATTCGGTGGGGCCATAGATATGTCAGTGACCTTGAGTGGTTAGCTTGCGTGTTCTGTACTGAGCTCACGCAACGTGTCGTAGGTTCATCCAGTAATGAGACTCGCCCATCCAGGAGCACTGTCCCAAATAAGACGCATTATTAATTTATTATACATAAAACAAAAGGTATTTTAATAAAACACGTATACTAGAAAATCAAACTTAATTATCTTTAAAAAGGTGAAGGTTTCAGAAAAATACGCTTGATAGATTTTGCGTCATTCTCGGTTTTTTATCCGCATTAGACATAACTTTACAAATTACTTTCACTATGTAATATAAACATAGTCTAAAATATTCATATATTATTAATAAAATGCTCTAATTTAACATAACATATAGTTATTCCAAATCATTAACACTACTCGTACCCGTTTAGACGTGATCTTCAGTATAAAATCATTAAAAGTCAGTTATCGTTGCCTAAGTTCTGAGTTGAGCTGCACGATTACTGACAAATGAGTTTATTTATTACTGACAAAAAAAACATTGACTGGACATTTCCACTCATTTTTTTTTAAACCTTTTGAATTTCCCCTGTATTTTGGGTGCGTTTACAAACATTTAAACTCACATACACAAACAGCCATTTCCGGAACAACTACTTGTAGATCATACAAAAGACCATTTCAGACACCAATCTACATGGTCTTTACATGATCTGACCAAGATTATGTCTGGACTTTAAAAGAGAGTGAGACCACTGATTTTGTTTCGGCCTTTCTTCTCAGAGTAGTCAGATAGAAAACAACGACCTCATCTAGTTTAAAAAATATGATTTAAAATCATTTGTCATTTAGCTATCTATCTCAATCAAACTACCTAGCCTTTTCCTAACTACGTTGGGGTTGTCTTCCAGTCTGACCGGATGCAGCTGAATACCAGTATTTTACATGACGACTGCGTATCTGTCCTCCACAATCTAGTTACTGGGTATCACGATACCCCTTGGTAAGACTGGTTGTCAGATTTTTGGGCCTCGGACTACCTGAAACGACTGTCAAAGATCTATGAATGACAGAAGGGACCAACGGCTGCCGAGGCCTGGACTCAACTATCTATATATTTAACTACACCGTATCTAGAGAAGATACGGTGTAGTTACGGTGCAGTCTTTCTATCTATCCTCTGTCTTTCTCTGCTCGGATTGTCCACGTCTCAACTACATAGAGGCAAATCGGGAAAACCAGCGCTCTGACCAATCGGGCTTTGGTTTTATAACTTGTATACT
Source organism: Dryobota labecula (assembly GCA_947523025.1). Classification (NCBI taxonomy): domain Eukaryota; kingdom Metazoa; phylum Arthropoda; class Insecta; order Lepidoptera; family Noctuidae; genus Dryobota; species Dryobota labecula. Next base: position 3,835,481 of record OX383287.1, read on the forward strand.
GACTGTAATTTACGTAGTTTTAATTATTTTTGGGACAAAAAATTACCTAGGTATATTAAAAAAACTTTTTTACAAAAAAAAGAACAACCGACTTCCAAAAAAGCTCTGAGTGAAACATAACTTTAATTTCGGAAGTCAATGTCTTTGGATTTGTATTTTAGTTTTTTTTGGCACCTTTTCTGTTCCCTTTTTAGTTATGGTACCTACTCCACACCAATTCGTATACCACTACTAAAAGCAGCGGGCACAATGTCGGTCTCCTGATAGCGATATCTTCCAGACAACCTTTAGATGGACTGAACTAAGCTAAGGTAAACAAGAAGGGGGTAGTCAGTTGACCCTGGAACTACAAAGATTAGCTTGCAATGGAGCGTGTCAATACACGCTCGCTTTTGGTTACACACGGTGTGGACGCACCTTATCGAGATTAAATACTCTAGTCAAAATATTTGCTCGCTCAGCACAGTTAGTACCTACTGTATCGGGGTAACTTAGAGTAATTGCGATGTTTGTAGTTAATATAGTCCAAGTGGAGTAACATTTGTTTTTAGAAAAAAGAGTATTTTTGAGACTCTCTTTACAAGCAATTATTATAAAGATTTTAAAGTCTTAAATACAAATAATGGTGAATACTTTCGGATTCTCAATTTTATTGCCCGCGTGTTTTTTTTTCTTTCTAATATAAGTACAAGGACTACTTATTTTAGAAAAAAACATCAGCTATCTGCCAGCGTAAGTCCCGTCAAAATCGGTCCAGCCGTTTCGAAGATTAGCCGGAACAAACAGATAGACAGACAGCCAGACAAACAATTTTATAAAAAATTGTGTTTTGTTATAACTACCGTATATACTTTCATATGAATTTAGTAAAAGCTGTTATTTTGACATTAGGTAGGTAAACGTTTGGACAAAGAAACCACGCGACTAGATACGCCAGATTTTTTATGATCCTGGTCGAGCTGTTCGAGATTGCTTTTGGCGCCCTCCAGGCCTCGCTCTCGCCCCTCTGACCCCCCAGAGGCCGCAGAGGGTTTTAAAATTATGTTAAGCTTAACTTAAGAAGAAAGTGCACCATAATCCAAAAGGCATGCTAAAATTTCCAACTTGCTCCTGCTACCTAGTTTTATAGCATAAGTAAACCAAGTAGCTGCTATTTCTCTATGAATGGTTCAAAGAAAATCTAACCTATCTGTGGGAGGGTTCTAAAATTTTCGAGTTCGTCCAACATTATCTTATTATACTGTCAAACCTGTGGTAGCACATGGCAACCATGCTAGCGACCCAGAAGTGTGCCGCAAACGGTAGTAGTATTGTCCGAAGAAAACAACAACCTTACCAACCTTACCAACCAGGTTTTCAAACAAAATGAATAAATAGGCTGTCATTATTCCTCATCTGTACAACTTGTCACCTCAGCACGGCAAGCACAGAGGCGTTGTTGAGCGCAACAGAGTTGTCCGAGCGGGGTGTACAATATTTATTATTAAACTAGCTTCTGCCCGCGACTTCGTCTGCGTGAAATTTCGGCCTACCCATCGCATCGCATCCCGTCGCTCGCCCGCGCTATAACTTCGTTATCGCTTAGCGTTCTTTCTGACTTTTGTTCTTTTTGCTTGGCTCCTAAGGATCATAGCGTGAGCCTATATATAGCCTTCCTCGATAAATGGGCTATCCAACACTAAAATACTTTTTCTATTTGAACCAGTATCTAGTTCCTGAGATTAGCGCGTTCAACCAAACAAACACTCTTCAGCTTTATAATATAGCTGACCCGTGCAACTTCGTCTGCGTCACCTAAGAGAGGGAATGGTTTAAGTAATGAATTTTCTACTTATTTTGTTACGGAGTTATTTTAAAATTATGATATCTCCTAAGATGTTGATTGAAATCAAGTGATGTCAAGGACAATTTTATTTACATTTAAATACTTGTAATGAATAACATATTTATTTGGATAAGGATTAATATTATGTTGATAAAACTCCTTCGCAAATAATGCAATATTTTCGAACAAATTTGATTACCATAAAAAAGGTTATAGTGAGTCAATCTTAAAAGATAGACATATGCTGTCGAGGACTTTTTTTTTTGAACTTTTAAAGAGGAACAATTCCATCATACATGATATTTGCGTACTAATACGAAAGGAACCAAAACTAATAGGAAGCTCTCATTAAAAGGAATATTTTTTCCCGTTTTTGCAACATTTTTCATTTATGCTCCGCTCCTATTGGTTGTAGCGTGATGTTATAGCCTATAAGTTTTCTCGATAAATGGACTATCCAACACAAAAATAATTTATCAATTTCAATCAGTAGTTCCTGAGATTAGCGCGTTCAAACAAACAAACAAACAAACTCTTCAGCTTTTTAATATTAATATAGTATTATATAGTATAGATTATATTTCGAATGAGCAGAACAAACTGCTATGTCAAGCCCAACAGACACCGCTGTGCTTGCCCTGCAGACACACTGGTATATATTTGGTAGGTCTAATGCAATTTATAATTACGGATAAGCAACTGCATAGTATAGGAAGGTACTAAGGCTTTGTATTTGGAGGAGCACCACTTTGAGATCTCGCACAACCTACATTTTGCTAGGGCCGCCATTGCTAGTAGGTATTTGTTGATCAAACTTGACCTTCAACGGACCTAGACTTTTATATCGCAGCACAAATAAACCAAAATAACACCAGGAATAGCTTAACCTTTACTCCAAGCACTCATTTATCTAACCTACCGTTTACGACTAATTCGCAAATAAACAACCAATCGACAATAAAATAAGAAATACCTTTTCTATTCCCTCTATAAAATTCTTATATTACAGTTATAAGACCTTATAGAAGAATAGAGGCGTTAAATAATACAAAAGAAACGATATAAAGTGATATAGAACCTTGTTCCCAGTTTATGTGAAGCTCGTAAAAATGTTATGGCGGCAGGTACGGCTTCTCAAGGGTCGCGCCAATAAAACAGGTAAATATAGGTAAGTATGCTTTTTTATTTGATCATCGTTTCATATTTCAGTTTTTTAGGGTTTTAAATAAAAGTTCTCTTTGTTGTGTTGTGTTTTGTACTCTTGATATTGATGGTTTTACACATAACATCAGAGGTGAGGGGTGTACCTATACACACACATGTCGCCAGTTATGATTAAGTCCCATGTAATACGGACAGACAGACAAACGGACATGGCGAAACTATAAGGATTCCTTGTGGACCTACGGAACCCTAAAAACGTAAACAAAACTTAATACCTAAATAAAAAGAATGCTGGATTAAGTTCATATACCTGTAATTTAAAGTCACAAATGATAAACTAGGACATTCGAAGTAAAATAAATAAACAGATAACTAATAACAATAACAAAACTATGGTCAGCAAGATAACCAGTAACCATGAGCAGCATCCGTTCACGTGCATAATGCAAAGATCAGCCATTGCCCCCCTCGCCATACATAAAGGGAAGGAGGCAACCCGACCGCCGATGCTACCGCAAGCAGTGACATCTAAAGAAGCATGACGAACTTGATAGCTAACCACATATTGCAATAAAACTCATTAAAAAAAAAACATTGAAATAAATACATCATATCAATAATAAATGAAAATAATTATTATAAATTGAATTATACAGTCAAATAAAAGTGATGTGGCGCAGCATGGGAGCGGCGTATGTTCAGCAGTGGACTGCGATAGGCTGAGTTAATTGATTTTTTGAGTCAAATAAAAATAAAAAAATGATATGAACTCAGCTAGTAAAACTGGTAAGCTAGTCCAAAATACAAATAGACAATATAATCAGCAGTGATGGATCACCGAAAACTAAACAAATATGAAATAAAACTAAGTAAATCGATCAAACTCGTAACGGGTTCGTTTGCGACCGTATGTACGACTTTGTAAGTCTGTAGTGCCCTAACAGGGGCCTTACTTCCGAAAACGATTCTAGTTTGATTTTGATTCTGATACGAACTCGATTTAAAACTTAAAACTGACCGAAGTTAGTTTCGCTTCGAACCACCGCACGATCGTGCGCTAGTGTTGGATTCAAGAGCATGGATCGGCATTTAATTCGAACCCAATTCGATTGATTCAGAACTCGATGCTGTCGGGAGTAAGGCCCCAGAAGCGAGTTCAAATCGGAATCAAAATCAAACTCGAATCGTTTTCGGGAGTAAGGCCCCTGGTTCTCCAAAAAATCCGATGCATTTGGCTATGAGGTGCTGGAGTGGCGACCGCGTGCCGGAAGACGTAGCGTTGGAACTAAAACCCCCCAAGGTGGACCTTGTGAAGACCGCAGGAATCCGCTGGATGCGAGAAGCACAGAACCGGTCGAAGTGGCGATGTTTGGGGGAGGCCTAAGTCCAGCAGTGAACATCTTTCGGCTGAAATGATGATGACTTTCCTAAGCTAAACTTAACTACTTCAAGAGCCAATATATATAGAATCTTGTTTTAATAAATAAATATAATGTATTACATTACAAAAGCCAAAGATATTATGTTAGTAGGATACAAGATTTTTAATGACTTGGCAAGAGTTTCAAGGGCTATCTTCAACTTATGCCGTTATACAGAAAGACAAAATCGTTCCCGTTTATGTCGAAACTCAAAAGGAAAATAACATAAAAATAAATAAGTAACATTCACCATTAACTTTTTAACGATGACGAACAAACTTTGTAAGAAGCGACAATAATAAACTAAATAACAATGTTTCCAAAATACTTAACTTCTTACTGAAATATAAATTAATTCTTATTTGCGTAACACACTATCAAACACTATCTAAATCATTTTGAAGGATATTGCTAATCCATAGCTTTATAGAGGTATGAAGAACATAGTGTATAGTTCACTTATCCTCTATAGAAAAGGGCGGATCCTCCGACCAGACAGATAGCATTTGCTCATCTTTCCTATATATTTTTATTAAGGCGAGGTTCTTCGAGCGTGCATTTTTGTTCTAGAGGTGGCAGCTGGGTGCGAGTAAATTGTGCCATGAATTTCGTTAATTTTAGGTTGAAAATTATATGTTTTACGATATTAACAATGTTAAACCCGACGGACATTACGTCATCATAGACGTTTATTTTGATGTGATTTTCAATACATATTGTGGTATAATATTGAAATCTGCAAAATAAGGGTATGTTTGGATTTTTATTCTATCGAGCGAACTTTATCCAATTATGTAACGAGTACTCGACGTAACTACAAAAAGGTCTCAAAAGCAACATATTTTTTTCACGTGTTTAATCATTACCGTTTCTAAATAAAATGACATTAAAATTACATTTCCTAGAGGTTAACTTGAAGAACCTCGCCTTAACCATTGTTGAATATATAAGTTGTATCAATTCATACACGAAATATTTTTAAAGAAACATCTATAGGCGGCTAACTTTTTTTTTTAACTAAGTGTTTTTATTTTTACGTAATTATATTGATTGGCTGTTTGTGTGAGTTTAAATGTTTGTAAACACACCCACGATACAGGAGAAATTCATAGTGAGGGGCAACGATAAAAAATAAAAATAAAATTATTTGAGTCATTTTGCAAAAATACCTTTACTAATTCGATGAATGACCCACCCAGACGCAGCGACGGTAGCGGCACAAATGCGTGTCTTCCAATACTGGTACAACAATCAGGTCAATGTTGTTCGATGGTCGGGGGCTTACTCGACTTCATACGGGTTGGAGTGCGGCGTGAGGCAAGGGGGACTAACCTCACCGAAGCTCTTCAACCTATATGTTAATGCACTGATAGAGAGGCTCAGCAGCACGCATGTCGGTTGCCATATTGGAGGTGTGTGCCTTAACAACATCAGTTACGCGGACGACATGGTGCTGCTGAGCGCCTCTGTCTGTGGTCTGTCGAGACTGATTCGCATCTGTGAAAAGTATGCGGAGGAACATGGTTTGTTGTATAATGCGAAAAAGAGTGAGTGCATGGTCTTTCGGGCCAAAAGGAAGTGTCCAGATTACTTGCCAGCAATTAAGCTCAACGGATGCCCACTTAATAGAGTAAATACTTTTAAATATCTTGGACATTTATTAACCTCAGACCTGGAAGACAATTCAGACATTGAAAGGGAACGTAGGGCGCTGTCTGTTCGTGCGAATATGATAGCCCGCAGATTTGCTCGGTGTTCGAGGGGCGTCAAAATAGCCCTATTTAGGGCATTTTGTACGTCCTTTTATACCGGCAGTCTGTGGATGGATTACACGCAGAAACAGTACAGCGCTCTACGTGTCCAATACAATAACGCGTTTACGGTACTCTTGGGGCTGCCTCGCTTCTGTAGCGCATCGGGGATGTTTGCCGAGGCGCGTGTGGATTGTTTCTACGCAGTCATGCGCAAGCGGTGCACATCCCTGGTACGCAGGGTGCGAAGCGGCCGCAACAGTATCCTGAAGGCTTTTGCTGAACGTTTCGACTGTCAGTACGTGAACCACTGCTGCATGTTCACGTCCTGACTAATGTTAAGATATTGTTTTGATTTGATTTAATTTTATAATAATTTTAATTTTGATGTTGATTTTAAATTTGTTTTAATTTTATTTAATTTTAATATTTAATTGTAATTTTAATTTTAATTGTGATGCTTATTTTAATTGTGTTAATGATTTTATAATTCTGTTTAATTGTACCTATGATCCAAAGTTGATTGAAGTAAATAAATAAATAAATAAAAATAAATGCGAGCCTTTCGATAATTAATCATCACACCAAGTAATTTTGAATTATTTAATTTTTTAAATAATAAACTTACATTTAGAAGAAAAAAACCATGGCTTCTTTACCACCTATATAGGTGTATCTCTTAAAATATTTCGTGTATGAATAGATATACCTTATAATATGCTGTTGGTGTTCTTTAATTTATTTATTAAAGAACACCAACAGGTAAATAAACTGTCAAAATGAAACCCATGCTAATGATGGTGATACGAGTAACAATCTTAAATGAAAATACTGAGGTACCTAGTTCGAGAAACATACAGACAGGATGACCTGTTGCTCCTTTTTTGAGAACTAGTGGCTTCCTTTAAAAAAAAACTACATAGGAAAAACCGGCCAAGTGCGTGTTGGACCATACATAATGACGGGTTCCGTAGTTGGTATGAAATTATCCCAAGAACAAACTGAACATTATAGTTGAAAAACATGTTCTTCCATACGGAATGTATGGAAGAACATGTTTTCAACTGTAAATGTAAGTTGGTCGACTATTACTCGGTAACTTATAAAGCCTACTTAACGGTGAAAGTTTTAATTTATTTTTTATAAATGGCTTCTCGCAGTTCAACCTAGGAGGTTGTCTACTGCTTAACCGGACTTTCCTGTGGGCACTGCCTCAATAAATGAAGGCCTCAAGCCAGAGCATGTGATAATTTTCCTTTTAACTTCGTTATACATATGTATATATACTACTTTTGTGATTTTGTTCACATATCCTAGCACAACCATTTAGCATTTTGTACAACCATTTAGCTGGCAGGGGGGGGGCAATTGAATCTAACAAAAATTAGCAGTTCGAAGCTTAATATTACGCAAACGGATCTCTGAATCGAAAAATCGTTTTTGACAAACCCGCAATATTTTTGAGCGGCCTTACAGCTTTCTAGTACGAGTACTAAGGGTCTCTGAGCTAAGCCGCGGACAGACAGACACACAGTCGGACATAGCGAAGCTATAAGAGTGTCCTTGTTGACTACGGAACCCTAAAAAGAAAATCCCGACTATCACTCTAAACTCCAAACAAGCTCTTAAAACCGAAGAGCTATCAACCCATCGAGTGTGCTCTACTGGCTACTCGGCCCTGGGTATCCCGCACTAGGAACTGTGAATAAAACATTTGTATGGCCAAAGAGAAAACATACAATTTAATAGGAAAAAGTGCTCGAGAGTGCTGGAGTTTCACGCCGGAGTTACAAGTGGATGACCCAGTGCGACGAGCTATATTTCATGTTTTTATGTAAATGTTTTATATGTACTTGTGTTTACTGATACTTAATAGGTTGGAATTACTAATTTTATTAAGGCTCCTACAAACAGGCGCGACACACGACGCGATAGAACGGCACCGCTCGTCGCGCGATACGCGGTGTCTTTGTGTCGCGTCACGTGTCGCGCCTGTTTGTAGGAGCTTTTTATAATTTGTTAGTAGTAGTAGTAACGATAAGCCTCCGACTTGGATTGATGGGCGACTGTAGAAATAGTGTACTAGAAAATATGTTATGGAGCAATGAATGAAATGGTTTAAAATTAATCAAAAAGTAAAAGATGATGACATGCGGCATGGAACTCTTAGTCTATAGAGTGGCGATTAGGTAGTAATAGTAGGTACATTAAATAGTACAGCCGTTATTACAAGTTGTTATCAGTCTGTTAAAATAATATAACAAACAATTTTACTAAAAATTTGTCATCGTTGTTTTGATGAAACAAAGCTTTACCGCTATATAATTAGGTCCGACCAATGTTTTTCAGCTGTTTATTTAATTTTACCAAGACACAACGATTTAAAAAAAAAAGTTTGTCTTTGAAAACTACCATTTATAAAATAAATCTTTATTTATATTAATATTCAGCGACTCAAGGAAGGAGACAACGTAAAACTTAATTTAAATAAAAAATAAATAAACAAACCGTATCTAAGATTTTATTTGTAAGAAAACCTGAAAAGCTTGTCCCACACCTTGAATACAACCATCGACGAAAACAATCTCCCAATCTCCCAAGATCACCAATCTTGTCTATATTTTTATCTAACACAATCTGACAACAATATTCCAAGTTCCAGTTTGTACACAAACTGGACGAGTGCTGGAACAATCTCGCCGTAATCCGAGTAACGTGGGAATTGCAGTCACTGTTCCGTGGAACTGGTATTTTCAACTGTTACAGTATTTCATATCGCATTTGAAGTGTTAAAAACTGTTTAAAGTTTGTGTTATTTTTAGCTGGAAAGTGTTAGAAGTTAGAGTTTGTGCCACACTAGCAGAATTATAAAGATATATATATATTTTTGTGTTGCTCGTGGCTTTCCTTTACGAGGTGTGTTTCCATAGTACCTAATAGTCCATTTTATATTTGTCAGAATATTGTTACAGAGTTGTTACATAGTTTAAAAAATATTCTGCCTTTTCCAGTGTACAAATACATTCTCAGTGTTTTGGTTAGATTGTTAGATATAACATTGAATGAAAAAAATAAGTATAACATTCAAATTGCAAATTAGTCAAATATAAGTATTGAAATTTCAAAATCATTCAATTAAGTCATAGAAATAATAAGTATAAGTATTTAAGTCAACTTTTCATTCATAGTTACATGAATCTCACATGCTCAAATAGGCCTGCAACAGCTCTTGAATTCATACAAATATTTATTCCATAAGAGAATCAAAATGCAACAATCGCTCAGCCGCTACCGACCTGCGTCATTCATCATTCATCATTTCAGCCGAAACACGTCCACTGCTGGACATAAGCCTCCCCTAATTGGGGGGGTTTGCCATAATCGCCACGCTTGGCAGACGGGTTGGCGATCGCAGTATAGTGTTAAAAATGCATAGAGAACGCTGATGCCCATTCTCTAGTAAGTCCCTTAGTCGCCTTTTACGACACCCACGGGACATCTAGTGGTGCTATTATTTACGTCCGGCACCACATGGTACACCGCCCTGCGTCATAACACTATAGTAAAAAAAAATCTGGTAGGTACTTACTTAGGAAACATTTTAATCCTGCATTTTTGACCGCCTCTGTGGTCTAGTGGTAAAACCACCTGCCTCAGATCCAGAGGTCCCGGGTTCGATTCCCAGCGGGGGCAAAAATTTCTGCTCGGTTTGGTTGGTGGTAGGGCTTGTTCTAAGTCCGCCTGGCTAGCTACCACCATCTTATCTAAGTCTGTCGCCAAAACAACAATATTAACAGCATTTGTTGTGTTTCGGCAGTTAGAGGTAAGATAGCCAGTTTCTATGTGGTTGAGGATTCCGGGTGAAGCTCGCTTCCATCTTCTTATCATCAGTTACCAGATTCCCCGTTGTATGTAAAAAAAAACATTGTTTTCTGTGTTTCTTAATTCATGCAAAACCGATTAACGAATCCGAGCAACTTCAACCTCCTTAAAATAACTTTTTATAATACCTCCCTAAGGATCGTAGCAGGTGGCGTTCTGTGGTTTCTGCCTACGAACATGGGAAAAAGGTGTGACTTTGTGAATGTAAGACGTTTTCTGAACCATCTACACGGCCAACGTATCCAGTCTCAGACACACAGGCACTTTAGCGATACTACCCACAATAAAAGTCACACTAGAGACGAATAGATACCAGACTTGGGAGCAGCAATAAAAGTAATGTATCATTCGAATACAAGTGCTTGTAAAACATTAAGTGCTATTCATTCCTATGGGTCATTTGACGGACATTGAGATGAGTATCGGCTACCTGGGAGCCTGACGAGATGGTGTATACACACTATACGTTTTTATATAAATAAATAAAACTGAAGTGTCTGTTTGTAATGTCAAAATAACAACTTATATAGCATATGCAAATAATATATATCGTAATGAAAAAAAAAAAAAATTAATGTCTGCCTGTTTGTTCCGGCTAATCTCCGAAACGGCAGGACCGATTTTGACGGGACTTTTTTTTACCATTTTTGAAAAAACCACGCGGGCGAAGCCTCGGGCAACAACTAGTGTTTAGTATTATCGTTTTGTTTAATATGCTGACGTACAGTACATAGGGTGTTTTTAATAAAATGTGAAAAATTAACGAAATCACGAATGATTAAAAAAACATGCAAATTATTTAAATTTGCGTGTTTTTTTTATGACATAACTGCACTAAAATATCTGTGACAGCCTTTATATTTACCATGCAAATAAAGACACTTATTTACTTGATAATGCATGTGAACCTTCTTGTGAAAACCGTTTTTTTGGGGTTCCGTAGTAAACAAGGAACCTTTTTAGTTTCGCCATGCCCGGCCTGTCTGTCTGTGTATCCGCGGCTTAGCTTCTTGGGATAAATTCGTCCCAACTACGGAACCCTTCATTGTGCGTGGTGCTACACGCACTTGGCCGGTATTTTAGTATTGCGGAAAGGTCCTCCTCATACTTATTTTTGCTACCAATCAACATTGCTGTTTCGGTTTGAGGTGTATGGTTGCCGGTAAAAATAACAGCAATATATTATCTAACTCCTACTTCATATGGGTTAGGGCAGCATTCTTCTCCTTCCAACCAACTCAATCAGCCGTCATCCCAGTAATCTTCGTATACTTTTAGAAATTCTTTTCCAACTACTTTGCTGTCGCGCAGTTAGGTAAAAACTATGCCTATTCCAACATTTTCCCCCAAAGTTACAATGCACTTGACTCCTAAAACACACCCCCAACAAAATAGCAAAAACATAAACACAAAAGAATACAATATTTGCTCATTTCCCCATTTTGTGAGCCACCTTATAACCAGCGAAATATGAGTGAAGCCAAGCCATGACAACGAGTAGCGATAATCATAATATTTTATTATAAGCCGATAATGTAAGGTTCCAATGAGGACTCAAAACTTGGAAGCTTTCGGCATAAAAGAAAACGATCAACTTACACTATTTTCGTGCCGTTTACTACACATAAGGGAGTAGGTAACTTGGATGTGGTAGTTTTGTTACAGCTTTTTATTGTTTTTATGTTTACATGGCTAAATTCGCTAGGTTGTAGTGCGAAAGCTTTGTAATCCTTTTAAGCTGAAGTTAAGTTATGGCGAGAACAAAGACTGTATAAGTAGCTTGATAGTTTTTAAAGAAGACTAGTCTGGGAATTTGAATTGTGTTTAAAATAGTAATGAGTTTGCCCCAAATTCTGTGGAAGTGATGTGGGAAAAAGTTTTTTGGTGTTAATGCCTTAGGTAACCACTTAACAATGACACCAAACCATTATGTAGCCAAAATCATATTCCTACCTTCAGGCTGCCCCCGACAAAAGGAGCCAACTCAAAGCCAAAGTCATCTTTCATCCAATTAATGTCTTTTATCCCGAAAATAAGCCCAATTCACTCAATCTTGGTCCTTGTTGACCCACGCCAAAAAACGCGTACAAAATTTTCTCATATCCCTAGAAAGTGATCCGTGGTCACCCACTTGCCGTAAGCCAGGAGCCAATCAGGCCGAATGTTTTCCGAGGCAGTATAGAGGCTCGGGTGGGCCCTTATTTCCTGTACAGTTATCGTGGCCCCTACTAGCGGTGGACCTTGAAAATATAGGAGTTAAGGTTGATGTGTAAATTAAGTTGTTAAGTTTGGTTTGTTTGTGAGTATGATCAAGTTTGGTGTTCTGTGTTTTGGGAAATATTTTGTTTTGGTTGGAGTGGCTGATTCATAGTTAATGGGGACTATCGTTTTCGTGCCCACCAGTTGGCGCCACTGGCGTTTAAGGTCCTGTCAGTACTGATATGTTTTGGAGATGTTTAAGTACCCATTACTTCATATAATGTTTATTTTATTACATTTTAAAACATCAAATGAATATTTACAAAACAATGTTCTTAAAATTGGCAAGCATGTAGCAGACAAATATTATTCTTCCTCCAAGTGCTACCAAATTAGATCCTGAAGAAGTTGTTACTTAAAATCTGAAGCCATAATTAATCAGGAATGGTACAATATTTACTGATTCGAATGAATTTCTTGTAGAATAGACCACGAGTATACAAATAAATTAAAATACTGTAACTAATTGTATAAAATTGCGGTTTTAAACTGACAGTTTAAATTTTCGCAACGAATTACGAACAAGATTTTAAACTGCACCGGAACTGTAGATCCGTTATCTACAGTTCCGGTGCAGTTTAAAATCTCTTGCAGGACGGCTAAGTTCAGCAGCATATGCTGTCAGAAAAATCCGTCAAATCACTGATGTAGATACCGCGAGGCTAGTCTATTTTAGTTACTTTCATAGTATAATGTCTTACGGTATTTTACTTTGGGGACGGGCTGCAGACATCGAGTCTACTTTTATTCTGCAGAAAAGAGCCATCAGAGCCATATATAATCTCCACAGGCGCGATTCTCTAAGGGAACTGTTTAGGGATATTAACATCATGACGGTACCTTGTCAATATATCTACGAAAACATCACGTACGTAAGGAAAAATTTACATTTTTTAGGAAAAGAGGTGAAAGACATAATTATAGTACTAGAAATAGGGACCTATTAGTTCAACCAGATTTCAATCTGGCTAAAGTAGACTCATCTTTCATGGGGTACTGTTTAAAATGTTACAATAAAATTCCTCCCCACATACTCCAACTGAATGAGACTAAATTTAAATCTTGTATAAAACGCACACTATGCAGGCTGGCATATTATAAGTTGGGGGATAACATCGCTGATAAAAATGCTTGGCTGAATGCTGCTCCGCTCCACAACCACAGCTAGTTGATTAACATTTGACAATAATGTTGGAGCTGCTGAAGAGTAAGACTATATTTGCATTGTATAAACTCAATCTCCTTGAATTATATAATTGCATAGCACAGGTGTGAGTACTATGTACTCTAGGGCTACCATATACCGGGTAATATGTCTTTTATTGACTTGAATGTGCCCTGGCGGCTGAGAGTATGTCATGCTCACTCAAATGTCTCGCTGGTGGTGGCGTGTGTTGGATCATTAGGTTCCCTTCAAAATGGTTGAGCTACATGGTGCTGATCCATGCGTCATCCATGTTCGTGAACGGGCGCCGTCAGTTGGGATTGGTCATCTCTTAGCTGCCACGGCTTATTTTAATTTTTGAATTGTTTTTATTACGGACGCTTCTAACGTGCACGTCTCACATTGTTCTTACATCTATAACATGAATGATGTAACCCATATTTTGTAACAATATTTTGTTTTAAAAGAGTGTCCGTGGAGTTTCTTGCCCGTTCTTCTCCATAGGAACCTACTACGCTTTGGAATGGGCAACTAGCTTCATCTTTCTGACCGACCGACCCCTTGACAATTCAAAAGTGCCCGTAATTGATTTATTTGAAATAAATGCTTTGAGTTTGAGTTCGAAAAACATTACCCTCCTTCTGGGGCAGTCGGGTAAATACTGTGTTTGAGCCAGTACCTACCTAAAGATTTTTTATTTTTCCAAGCCAATCCAATGGTAGGGGCTGGAACCACAAGCCGTACCATTCAGTACCCACGTCATCGTCGACATTGTGCCTTACAACGATCCCGTCTCATCTTTGGCGTTCCTATAAAGTGGTTTTGTATTGAGAATTGAATTGATCTGTTCTTTTATCAGTCCTATATGTTTTGCTTGGATGGCCTCGCAGGAAATTGCTGGGATTTCGTCTATTGCTGTAATGAGTTCTTGTTATTTTAGAGCAAAGGATGGAAAAAGATTAGTTTTGATTTTTATGGTGTGTTGTATTTTGTTATGGCATAACTCTACGTGCCTTACATAAAAAAAACTGGCCAAGTGCGTGTCAGACCACACACAATGAAGGGAATTTGTTCTTGGGATAAATTCATCCCAACTACGAAATAGTTGGGATGAATTTATCCCAAGAACAAACTTAGCATTATAGTTGGAAAACTTCTCCCATACATTTCAACTGCAAATATAAGTTGGTACACTATTACTCAGTAACTTGCAAAGCCTACTTAGCTGCCTAGTAAGCTGTGATAGCTTCCCTTTTAACTTCGTTATATATACTACGGCAGTGAATTTTTTCATACATCCAAATACATCCATTTAGCTGGCAGGGAGCGAGAACACTTGACTTTAACAAAAATTAGCACTTTAAAGCTCAATGTTACGTAAACGGATCCCTGAATCGAAAAATGAACGGCCTATCCAACGATACTCCACAAAATCGGATAGAAGAGAAAAAAAATATCATCCCCACTTTACGTGTACGGGAGGTACCTACCCTAATTTTTTAATATATTTCAAAACTTTATTTTACCTCTTCGTCGGCGTGATTAATATGTATACTGATGCCAAATTACAACTTCCTAGTACTAAGACTCTCTGAGCTAAGCCGCGGGCAGACAGACAGACGGCCATGGCGAAACTATAAGAGTTCCTTGTTAAAAAAAAAAATGACAAATACCGACCGTTAATTATTTTTCTGTAGTGTATTTTCTTCTTCTGGCAACATTTCTGCGAAAATATTCGAATCTGGCCATTTACGACGTTGATCGTCGTAAATGGCCAGTTTCGAATATTTGAGATATCACATCGCCACAATTTTCTGATAAGTAAGTACGCTATGATCCTGAATTCTTCATCCCTTATTAGCTATGTTATAAAGGTAATAAATACCCAAATATATATTCAAAAACTGTAATGACCCAAAACTTCCCCAAAAAACAAGCACAAGGCGTCTACAACACGCCATAGCTTGCATGACAATGAAGTTTAATGGCCATTGCAATTAGAACGAGCTCAGAGCCGTCCAATTAGGGCCTCATTAGTCCAATGAGCAAATGGATCCGATCTGCAGAATCAAATCAGTATGGATTTTAGATGAAAGTAATTTGGGGTAATCTCTTTGAAATATATTTTATTTAATTTCAAGCTGACCGACTTTTTCTGCCTTCTAATGAGTACCTACTAGCTGTGTGTGAGATCTTCAGTACAATTTCCTCTTATGGGGCACACTCGAGCAGTTTTGTCCGGCAACACTGTGAATATTGTGAGACAATTCTGAGTAACTGCCTAGGTCATGGATTATGGCAACAGGAATAAGCTGATAGGTATTCTTTCTTATCTTAGGTACCAGCATCGGTTTCAGAAAGCCTGAAGGAAGAATCAACATCCATTGTTTACTTTAATGGAACAAGTCTTCAGAGAAATTATAGCCCGTATCACAAACAATTTCTACATTATACTACAAAAATGTCCAGAAAATTGTCTTTACACCAAAAATAACGCAGCAAATTGTAAAAACAATTTTAAACAATACCGTCTCAAGTTGCTATTAAAAATGCAGTAGGCGCCCTAAATAAAAACTAACGAAATAAAGTGACGTTGCATTTTAAGACTGTTTAAAACTCAGACGAGAGAAAATTATGCTTAAAATTTACGTAATTGCTTGATGAATTTATTTTAATGAATGAATGTCTGCACAATAACAACTTTGCTGCGAAAATATGGTAACCACTTAGGGCAATAAAAGCTTAATAATAAATTAAGTACCGCTCTTCATGTCATTTCAATTGAATAATTAAGTGGCCATTATTTTCATTCAATTTATGTTTAAGTTGAACATTCTCAATTAAGGACCATTACTTTGTTCGAAATGATTTTAATGGGCCTGAAGCATTCTGTGAAAGAAGCCTTATGGTACGTATATTCAAGGTTAAGTTAGGAAATAAAACTACCATAATGTAAAAACGGCGGGAACAGGCTGAATACAAAATGGCTGCCACCTCTGCTCCCAGAAATAAATTATGAACATTAAGCACATGAATCTAGTCAATAGAGTCGATTTTTTTTTTCATTTCCAACTATGAGTTAGTGACAGAAATGAGATTGTATTACAAAAAAAATAAAGTCCCCTAAATACAAACCATGGAAATGTACATACTATAAACACAGGTCAAAACTTTAAATATTATATCAACTTCGAAATCCCAATCCACTGAAAACTCAGTGCATTCAAATTACGCTCCAGAGCAGCTCCATTCCTAATTCAAAATTTTGAGTGAATTCTCTGAAAGCTGGACTCTGGGCTGATCTTAACTCAGACTCAATTATATCAAAGTGAAGTTTGTGAGTGCAATGTAAACCGGCCTCCAGGATGACCCCGGTATTTGTGTTAGGCGTCAAGAACTATTCAACCGCTCAAACTTTTCTCATAATAAACTCGGACCCAGTTGAATAATTGGAATTTCTAATTGCATAATAAGGTTTTAAAGTTGCTTTGTGAAGAATAGGATTATTTTTTGGGAAGAAATTGCGATTTGAGTTGCATTTTAGTAGTGTTCTTGTTTCTGTCATAATATTAAAAGCAGTTTATTTCTTTTTCTAAAATCGTCGCTTTGGAAGGTAATGAACTATTCCACAGAACTACACTTCTGAGTTCTAAACGTTAAAAAAATAAATGATGCGCGTAAACAGTTATTTTAACATAAATTCAGCGTCTTTAGTGTTTATGTGTGTGTGTTTTTCTCAACACGTTATTAATACATTTAACTCCATTTCGCAAAAATTGTGTCTTAGCTCCATTGCTCCAATGCGACGAAATATGCTTTTCGCTATATTGTGTTTTATTTATTTATTATTTTTAGTCTGTGTTGTCCCACTGCAAGGCAAATGCCTCCCTTTCTCGTCTTCGCTCTTCTCTGTCTTGAGCTAGTTTGGACCAATCCTGTCTGGAGGAGTCATGCTCGCCCCTCCTTTTTTTAAATACCTATACGAAATCTACCCAACTTTTTACTTTAACCGGTTTTTTATTTTGAGTTTCTATTAAGTAGTTTCTATCTCTCACTCCTTTTTTAACCCCCGACGCAAATAGAGGGGTGGGGGGGTTAATTTTCTACGGGGGTAAATGGGAAGAAGGCGTGCGTTTTGTTTTAAATGCAAATAGTATGTATGCTTATTATGTGTAAGTAACAGTTTATAACATAGTTTCGTCTAAATATAATATGGTATTAATGTTTTGTTAACCTGGGCTGTAAATTCTGCAAGATTACCCTTCGCTGACAAATAAGTAAGATAAACCGACATAATACCTTACTATCAATTATAAGGCTAATCCTAATGAAATATTTTGTCATTCGTGTTAAGGTAGAATGAACATACAAAATACTTAGGCAGCGCTTTTTTATTACTTTGATTCATTTCCGATTGTCCTTAATAAGCAGATTATCAATACTCCCACGTGCACAACCGACTGTAAATAATACCCATCAACCGATTAATCTGAAGTGGAGTGGAACTTCAAAGCAATAATCAATGAAAATAAGTATTTATGGTTATAATTTAGCCTATCTTGGAGAGGTGAAATATAATTTTATAATCTCTCATAAATACAGAATTCACCTTAATTTCTTCTTTATTTTTTTCTATTAGGATAGAGCCAGTGCATAACCAGACGAAAGAAAAATAGAATCCATCGAATGAAATGTAATCACATTGTTACCTAAATATTTCATAAGGAGTATGCAGCGGTTGGCGTTCCGTAGTTTCTCTCCCATGGGAAAAAGGCGTGAGTTTATGATTACGATAATATTATATAACAGGTACCTGTAATTCTTCTTCTAGGATCGAGAGAGAGAAACTAATAATAATAACTGGTCTAACTGCAGCACGCATGGTGTCTGGGTACGTAGCAAGGTGTCGGTGCTTTTGAGCACAATTCATTGACTCACTTTCAAACCGTTCTTAGTGTTAAAATATTAATGAAATGTTGATGAAATGTTTGAGTACACCCGGTTAACGTGGTAGACAAAAGTGCACTGAATCTAGAAATGAAATAATAGGTCATATGTAATAAAATTAGGTCATAACGTCACGCCGATATTGCTAACTAAGCTGTTCGGTGAAAACACTGAATACATGGGACTTGGACGGAGCATAGCAGTAACTTACTAGATCTATGTGACTCTGGAGCTGATTGAATAATTCTTTCAGTTATAAATGAAGCCGGTAGATAAAAATACAAAAAATGTATACCAACGGATTATAAGCAAAAATTGAAATGGCTGAGAATTAAAAGCTTCATACAATATTATATAGAAGGCAGAATTTGTTTACTTCATTAAAAAAATGTACTTGTTTATTTATAGAAATTCTCCTGCAGTCCTTAAAAAGTTAAACTTAATAATGAATACGCCATAAATATTAAAACATACTTCAAAAAGCGAGCGCTCGCAAGATTAATATTTTCTCTTCAAAGCAATTGACAATGTCTTAAAACTACTGAAGTAAATAACTTTCCAGGTGCTGAAATGGTAACAAAGGAAAATCGAGTCTCATTCATCACGCTAATGACAGCAAGCACGTCTATATCAGGAATATTGATGGCTCTCATAGCCTGGGCAGTTCCCTACTGGAGAAATTTCCTCAGAGCCATTTATGCACCATCCTTATTAATTTTATTATTCGTCTTTCTACTAGACGAAAGTCTCAGTTGTCTATTTATCACAGAACAAAAGTCAGAAGCTAAGCTAATGAAAGAATAAAAAGTGCTGAAAAAATAAACATTCTCAAACTCAAACTCTTTATTGCATTCATGTGTACAATTAGTTGTTACATAATAATATAAGTAAGTTCTAACATGAAACCGACAGATATAAGTGATAATGATTTAGATGATATAGAATTTGAGAAAGGAGCTTAGTGGAACGAATTGGGTAGTCATTTTCAAAATGAGACAGTTGGTTAAAGAAAGTTGTTCCTTCAGTTCGCGGGGTGCGTCTGCATGTGGATCACTGGACTGTTCAACAAGTAGGTACACTTTGTTGATAAATTCAGTGTAGTTCAGTGTGAAGGGAATAAGTACATTAACTTTGCTTTGTCGACGTTCTCGGAACTTCCGGCTAGTTTCGCTATAGGATTTTTGTTGAAGAGATTCAAAAAGAGGATTCCGTTGATATTTTCTTTTCTGCTGACTGGAGTGTATTTGGACAGTAAGTAATTTGTCCCAAAAGTTAATAAATATGCATTTTTAGAGTGATACTATAAGGAATGGTAGGTAAAAGAATTAAGTAAACCTATTTTTCATCAAGAAATATTTGTTTAATTTATCATAAACACCCATCAATCCAAGTCGGAGGCTTATCGTTACTACTACTACTAACAAATTATAAAAAGCTCCTACAAACAGGCGCGACACGCGACGTGACACTAAGGTACCGCGTGTCGCGCGACGAGCGGCGTCTTTGTGTCGCATCGCGTGTCGCGCCTGTTTGTAACGCCACATACGAACTACGAATCAAACGTCACAAATCCTGCATCGCGCAATCAGAGTTTACCGCGTGACTAGCATATATACAACATCCCGACATCAACCGTCGGGCAGTTGCCCACCAGATACAACACCCGTCTGATCGGAGGATCCTCCCTTTTCAATAGAGGATGAGTGAACTTTACACCCTGTTCCTCACACCATCTCTAAACCTATATAAACCAAATTACCGTCTTGCTATACTTCATTTACTATAGACAAATTGCATTAGACTAATAACGGCTAAATAACGACAGTTATTGTGTAATATTGTTGAAATTACTGCACTTTAGAGTAATTTTTTATTGTAAATGGTAAATAGATTACAGTGCTTTGTATTTATCGTGAAATAACGGAGTTTATTAAACGTTTACATCGAAATAACGAAAGGGTGAGAACAGTTATTTGTCTAATGTTATAATAAATGGAGTATAAGTATTCTTAAGTTAACATACAATTGGTTATGACTATTTTTATCAAGATATTACGAAATAAGTAGGTAGTCCAGCACCCAAATTGCGTAACATACTTTCAATCACAATCTGTATGATTTTGAAGGATATTGCTAATCCATTGCTTCATAAATGTTCGAAAGAGAATCATGGCAAGATTTGTATAAAAAAATAAAGATGTTTAGAGAAGTTGGAATTCTAATTCTTATACTCTTGAATGCCTAAAGAGTATCTTCAGGCATTTACAATATTTTTATAACCCCGCAATAGAAAGAAATATAATATCAAAAGTAAATAGTTTAACGAAGAGCTCATTATTTCAGAACGAAATGGAGCCGCCATTTCGTTCTGAAATAATGAGCTCTTCAGTGTATCTATGGAAGGTCTCGCTCGTCAGTGTAAGACGAGCGAGACCTTCCATAGATACACCGACAGACTACCTTATAAAGAGTATCTTTGATTGTCGACTGTGTTGCATGTATTCTTGCTTCGGTGTTATTTTCGCTTTCTATATCTCAGTTTTTAGCTACTCTCTCTTGGACATTTTGATTTCTGCTTTATCCTGAAAACTCGGCTGCTACCACGGACTTTTTAATCTCACGCTTATCTTACTTTTTTATTAACGAATTGGAAAATGATGTGTATCTGTCATTGTGACCTCGATCTGTCAGCTCAACAACGAAACGCTCATGAACTATCAAAATGAAAGCCATTGCTACTGTAAGTGATACCTACACAATTACCCCGCTGAACTATGTCAGCTAGTTGCTTTGGTCTCAGTAGCGCTATTCTGTAAAAATATCACCGTGAAAAATTAGGTGAAATGAGTTCAAAGTGAGCTGTCAATCTCTAGACTCACTAGCGCCAAGTAGGGTGACAGTTCACTTCACGCTCACTTCACCTAAGTTTTCACGGTGAGATGTTTACAGAATCGACCGGCAGGTTTCCTTCATGATAGGCCAAATAGAATTACTTCTGGTTGCTTGGACCTCGGGTTTTAGGTTTCCTTCCGTGTGTAGTCATAATTATTAAAGTTTTCGCACAAGTAAAAAAGAACTGTAGGTACAAAGGCGGACATAATACCTGAGGCATTTTCTACCAGTCAACCTTAGGGTGATGCGGAGACAACACATGGCAGGTTGCAACATAAGGGATAGATAACTAACATATTGTCAATGAACTGTAAGAGGAAGGCGCCTGTATCTGTAACACAGTTTATACTAGCACAGACACAGACGTTCACTCTGTCTCAAAAATGCATAGCGTTGTACAGACGCCAACACATCAAGCTACTACAATCTGTCAAATTTATTTAATAGATTTTCAACTTTATCGCTAAAGCCTATGGTTCAAAGGGAGGAAGGATTGGGAAAAGACAGTTTCGGGTAGCTTGATGTGCTGGCGTCTGTACTTCTTCAAATGGCGTTTTATTTGTTTTTTGACGTCTAATAAATCGATGAACGCCGGCTGCATGCACGAAAAAGGATGACTCATTGTCCCGTTACGCTCATTGTCACGTTACGGTCATTGTCCCGTTACGCTCATTGTCCCGTTACGCTCATTGTCCCGTTGCGCTCATTGTCCCGTTACGCTCATTGTACGCTTGCGCCGCATCAATGTTTTGTTATGACGTTGTCACGTTAAACTATCGTCCGTAAACCAACTTTACAGAAAACCAATTTTTTATGTTTGATTGAGATGAACAAATTGTATTTGACATTTTTGAAAAATAAAGATTATTATTATTATTATTAAAACTCGACAAAGAAAAAAAAAATTGGTTGTCTGTAAAGTTGGTTTACGGACGATAGTTTAACGTGATAACATCATAAGAAAACATTGATGCGGCACAAGCGTACAATGAACGTAACGGGACAATGAGCGTAACGGGACAATGAGCGTCACGGGACAATGAGTCATCCTTTTTCGTGCATGCAGCCGGCGTTCATCAATTTATTAGACGTTGTCACGTCAATAATACATGGATACATACATATAAACAAAATAAACAGTGGCAGGAGAGTAATGATTGGCAGAGAAGAAAACAAAAGAGCACTGGGATGATTCTGCCAACTTCTTGCGAATTATGTTCACATGCCTTCATTTTGAATGATAACCGACTGGTTGCCATCAATTATGTACGAGGAAGTATTATTTTATAAACAGGCTTGAGTACTCTAGATTCATAAGTTATGCCCTTGAAGCAGAAAAAGGCACGTCTGCTTATCCGTGTATCGACTCGGTACGAAATAATGACCTAGTCAACAGTCAACGTATTTACACTGATCGTGATCACAGACACTGCTAATCAGTAATACATAATTAAATGCAATCTAGGTTTTATTTTTATCCATACGTTCCAATTAAAGCATGCCATCGCAGCAAATTATTTTAATCACCAAGTTGCTTTTACAGTCACATAATATTAAATCAATTATATTAAACTCTATTCCGTAATATTAAGGTCTTGTTTATGACGTTTCAGAAATTCGCACGCAAGCGCAAGTTTGCTGTCGTGCTTTTATTTCCTATTGCAGTGAAAATGTCATCATTGTATCGAAGACCGTTTGACTGAAACATTTAACTTAATATTATGTTTTTACTAAAAAGTGCTTGAAAATAAATGAGTAAGTAATTAAATAATAACTACTTAATTAAGTTCAAAGGTATTATTCTCTTAGAATATTATTTTGAACAGTATGAACAAACAAAGAAATAACTCACCGAATGAATTTTGAAAACCGAACATTAAAATTTTATAAAACACTAGCTTCTGCCCCCTGACTTCATCCGCGTGAAATTTCGGCCCCCGACCCTCCGCGTTAAGGCTCCCACACACTGGTGCAAAATTGCGGGCGCGACAAGGGTCGCGCTGCCTATGCCTGTCGCGCCTGCTATATCGCGCCAGTCTGCACGAGCCTTCACATCCTGTTGCCAATCCGCGCTATTACTTCGTTATCACATAGCGTTCTTACTGCTTTTTTTTGCCCGGCTCCTTAGGGTCGCAGCGTGATGTTGAATAACCTATAACCTTCTCCAAGAACTGGGCTATCAAATACAAAAAGAACTTTTAGAATTCGTTCAATAGTTTCAGAGATTACCGCCTACATACAAGCTTACAAACTTTTACCTCTTTATAATATTAGTATAGATTTAATAATTATGAAAATTATTGTAATTTTCTTACAATCATATCTAAATTGGTCCTTAGGTTCTAAAGTCAGTTTATCATTAAGTTATGCTTGAGTGAAAAAATAGTAATAATAATACATCCTAATTGAGAACCTCCTCCTTTTTATTAAGTCGGTTAAAAAATATATATTTTACCTACCTATAACAACATTTTTACAGAAATGATCGAAAGGAAAGAAATATTTTTAGAGACGAAAGCCGCACCAAACGAAGAAACGAAAGATGTAGTTTTAGAGAAGATACTATCAAAACTCCGGCCACTTGGGCCATATTACTTGCGTTTTATGCCCTTTCTGATATTCGCTTGTATGAGCAACGCCTTATATTGCATGAACTACGTTTTTGCTGTCGTTATTGTGGATTACCGGTAAGTTTTAATAATAAGTCTTTATTACTAAAAAAAAAAACATTATAAATATTCACCCCTTATAAACGTGGAGCAAACTTATGTCAAACTTAATCCCTTAAATAGTCATGGTTAATCTGAAGTTGTTGTGTAATGGATAAAATTAATAGGTAATAATAAATAAATAGCCTTTACGTCACACCTGGCCATAATGTGAGTTTTACCGCACGCTACGCGTACGGTGAAACTCGCATTGTGGCCAGGTGAAGACATAAAATTTTATACTCACCACGGGCAGTAAAAAAGAAAGCCCTCTATCGCATATTTACAACCCTCTGCTGCGTCTCGGGTCACAAATACCTGCGATTTCGGACTTTCTTTTTTTTACAGCCCTTGGTAAGTAATATACTATTATTTCCTTAACAGTTATTTTTACATGCAAAAATCATATTTATAGGTAGGGAAATATGCAATTTTATTAAGTTAAGGCCCCGTTTGGGGATAGGCCTCCTCCAACTTGACTCCAGTAACTGCACCCTCGGCGTGTACCTTGTCTTCTGTCGCACGTACTCCACGATGTCCTCCGCCTTAGTGGTGTAGTGCAGGCGGAAATATCTACCCAGATTCTGCCTACACGTGTAAGCAAAACGAAATAGAGGAGGGTTGTTATCATGTAAGCCCGTGAAGAAATAATTCGAACCTCGTGGGTTCAAATCCGCTTGTCAGATCAATGGCATGGCATGCTAGTAATAACCATACTGTTGTCTTGTTATTTATGAAACTTAAAAAAATGGCTTGTTATATCAAACCGAGATTGTAAATGTAGGTATCACTTGTAAGATCCAATTCCTAGATAATTTGAGTTCACTGATTTATCATCCTTCGTATTTTTAGATGCAAATACCCAGAATGTGGGAACAGCACATCGTGGTCACAATTAGCGGTGAACCTGACTCACGACACGTGTCATAAGTACCAGCTCACAAATGATAATGGTATATGTTCAGTAGATAGCTACAATGTATCGAACGCAGAGAATTGTAAAGAGTGGGTCTATGAGGAGCCGCTTAGCTTTGTGGCCGAAGTAAGTAAACACTTGAATTTAAGAAATGGTCATAAATACCTCTGTACTCCAGTTTATGTCTATGGCAGTTAATTTTTGGAGGTCTGACTACCCGTGGGTAGTCTGACCACCCGTGGGTAGTCAGACATTCAAAATTTGTCAGATTTTACCTTAGACATAATATCCATTCATCGGCTGCAGGTCAGCAGTTGGCAGCCGTCCCTAACACTATCAGTACCTACATACATACATAAACTCACACCTTCTTTCCATGGGGGTAGACAGAAACTATATAATGCCACCTGCAATGCTCCTTACATAGTCCTTTTGCTTCGTTGATGTGCATAGATACACGCACGCCGATTGCGAGTGCTACGCACCTGACCTTGCTGAAGAACATCCCCAATTAGGTCACTATATGTCTCCCTAGAGCATCCCCTCCCGACGTTTCCACTCACATATGCCTTGTAAATAACTTTTCTTAGTCGCCTTTCATTAATCCTCTCAATATGACCAAACCATCTAAGCGTACTCTTAAATTTTTGTCACTACAGTTTCTTTAAAACCGCACCGTTGCCTTATCACAGCATTTTTTCTACATTCATGCTTCTTTTGCCACATCCAACATTCACTTCTATACATAAGCGTACGCGATCAGTTCCTAATAGTAAATTATCCGACTAAAACCAGAGCTATAAAATGTAGGCTTATTATCTTCAGACAATGTAGATAGATGCTAATTATATCATATTTTAGTTCCAGCTCGGCTGTCAAGACTGGAAACGAGCTTTGGTTGGGACAGTCCACAGCTTCGGATACATGCTGGGACTTCTTCTTTTGGGACCAATTTCCGATAAGTA
Organism: Dryobota labecula; assembly: GCA_947523025.1. NCBI lineage: Eukaryota > Metazoa > Arthropoda > Insecta > Lepidoptera > Noctuidae > Dryobota > Dryobota labecula. Next base: position 3,861,376 of record OX383287.1, read on the forward strand.
AGCCAATTACTTTCTATTCGTACATAAGCAATCAGAGATCAAAAACCATGACCCAATTAAAAATTCTCGCTTATTTTTCTGCAATAAATCGTTAGAAACGTACGTTTTGATGCAAATTAAAATAATTTTTTGGTCCCGGCTGTCATTCGTGAATCTTTGAAAATTGTTACGGGTCGTCAGAAGCCCGAAAGTCTGACAACCAGTCTTACCAAGGAGTATCGTATTACCCGGTAATTGGGTTGTGAAGGTCAGATAGGCAGTCGCTTCATGCAAAATATAGGTATTCAACTACATCCAGTTAGACTGGAAGCCGACCCCAAACAGATGATGATGGTACTTTATTTTTATATTGTTTTAGCCCAGTAGGTGGCTTTGATTGCAAAATCAGTGGCATTTTTTAGCATCAGTGACATTGAAAAGGATAAGATGAAGATGATGGATGGTATGATCAAATTAATTTATAAAATTTCAGAATAGGCCGAAAAAAGCTGATAGTCTTCACCGGAGTGACTGGTGCCATCATGGGACTCGCCAGAAGTGTGGCTGTGTCCTACTGGGCATATGTAGCGTTTGAACTTGTGGAGGCTTTACTTGGAGATTCTTATTCACCCAATTATATGTTAGGTAAGGCTTTTTCGAATGTGTGATTGTGTATAAGTAATAAGTAATGTCTATATCAACATTATGACCAGGGTTTCGTACGATAATTTCCTTCACCTCAGTAGTAAACTAGATTATCTTAAAAATAACCAGTTTGAGGTAACGTCTTATGTTTATTGTTCAGCCCATAATAACGAACTTGAAGAAAGGTAGGCCTTGTTCGCTCATCGTTGATCATAAATACGATATTTTACCGTATAACTTGTTACTTTATAAATTCTTTGATTTCATAAATTACATTTAACGGGTTTCAGGTGTAGAAATGGTGGCAAAAGAAAACCGAGCCCTCTTCGCTCCCTTGATGATAGGATCCATGTCTATTGGAGGGATGATCATGGCACTAGTCGCATGGCTGATCCCCTACTGGAGACACTTCTTAAGAGTCATCTATGCACCAGCCTTGATCTTCATCCTCTACGCGTTTTTTCTTGATGAAAGCGTTCGATGGCTGTTAGTCAAAGGAAGGAAGAAAGAAGCACAAAATATCCTGCGAAAAGCTGCCAAAATCAGCCATGTTCATATCGAAGAAACGACGCTAGACAAAATTGAATGTGAAAAGACAGAATCAGATGCTAGTGTTAATTTGATCTCTTCTTTGAAAATGACTATAACTTCAAAGACATTACTGCTAAGATTCTTAGCGTGTGCTTGTGCATGGATTACTGCGACCTTTAACAAATATGGTTTGTTAATAAACTCGGTTTCCTTAGAAGGTAATAAGTACATGAATTATGCTTTGACTTCGTTCGCTGATCTGCCAGCCAGTTTGCTGCTGATGTTCATCTTGATAAAGTTTAAGAGGAAAAAGCCGCTGATATTTTCTTTTGTAATGACTGGCTCGTTCTGTGTTGTGCAGTCTTTTGTGCCGAAAGGTGAGTTAAAAAAGTGTTTTTAATATTTAGGATAATGGACGTGATAATCGCCCGGAACCAACGCGGAAAATTCATAACAATTTGCCATATAGAACTACGTTCGGTTCGGAAAATTTTAAAGTGTGTTGGCGATTCGTTACCGCCCAAGGTTGCAGACAAATAGGAAACGCCTTGTGTAATTCAAATTTTCCAGCAATAAAGAATATTCTTTAAGAAAGTAGTTAATCAAATAGAAAGTCAACATTCATCATCATCATCAGCCTATAGCAGTCCTTTGCTGGACATAGACCTCTCCAATTGCACGCTATTCAGATCGATATTCGGCAACTCCCATTCAGCTGCTACCAGCCACCCTACGTATATAGATCGTTGCTCCACCTAGCCTGAGGGTGTCCTACCTTACGTTTGCCGATTCGCGGTCTGCACTCAAGAACACGTCTACCCCAACGGTCATCGGTTCTACGTCTAATATAGCCGGCCTATTGGCGCTTCAGCTTGTTTATTCTGTGGGTTATTTCGACAACTTTGATTCTCTGCCGGATCACCTCGTTCCGGATTCGATCCCTCAAAGAAACTCTAAGCATAGCCAGTTCCATAGCTCGCTGAGCGACCTTGAATTTATGGACCAGCCGTAACGTGAGTGTCCACATTTCGGATCCGTAAGTCAGGCAGGACGCACTGATTGAAGACCTTGGTCTTTAGGCTCTGTGGGTAAACATATTCTCAAGCAACCTCGAGAGCATTGACAGCAATCGGTCCCAAAGTGACGTTTTCGTTGACAACAACACCTTTACACATTGTTATGTACAAGTTAATGTTAATGTTACTCAACATTAATTTGTATAAAAGCCAATACGTTATTTACATTGCAATAATTTCTATTTTTCAGGCTACCCTATAATATCGACATCATTATTCTTCGCGGGCAAGTTCATGTCGGCCTTAGCCTCAGGAACAGTTTACCTGTATACCACAGAACTATTCCCTACTTACACACGGAACACCATGCATGCTCTATGCTCTTCTATTGGAAGGATTGGATCTATACTCGCCCCGCAGACTACTTTACTGGTCAGTATGTTTTAATACTCATGATATTCTCATACTGTTAGTTGAAAAAAACAAAGAGAAGCGTTGGACTACTAACGACTAGAACCACACGGTGACCTCATCATCATCATCAGCCTACAGCAGTCCACTCCTGGACATAGGCCTCTCCTTTTGCACGCCATTCAACTCGGCTCTCGGCAACTCTCATCGTCGCTCCACCTAGCTTGAGGGCGTACTATTTAAGTATGCCTTTGACTTACAAAAGCATACTTATATTAGAATTAGGCGATTCTCCGAAAATAATATAATTATATGGGATCAGTCTATGAATCTTATCTAATAGGTAAGTCACTTGTTCAGATTACTGTAAGCCCCAGGTGCTAGGTGACTGGGAGAATAAAGTAAATCATTAATTTCAAACCTTCAGATTCATCAAAACATATACCTAATTAACTGTAAACTAACTAACTGACTGTACCTAACTGTGTGTGTAATTGTAACTATATACTTAATTTCCAGATCCGTTACTGGTCAGGATTCCCATCCCTGATCATCGGGGGCCTCTCCCTGACCACAGCCCTCATCGTGATGATGATGCCAGACACAGCAGAAGACGTATTACCTGATACAGTGCAGCAAGCCGAAGCACTTGGCACTAAGCGTGTTAATACTAAGGATAGAATCGCTTCGAAACCTTTGTTATAAGTAAAGTACAGAGATCGTTTACAATATACCACCTATCAAACGAGTTGTGGTATATTGTAAATGATCTCTGTTCTTGCTTAGGTATGATCTGTTTCAAAAGTATGATGAAAATGTAAACAAATAGATTAGAAAAAATACCTGTGGATGCCAATTTGAAGTACCACTTACAAATCAAGTGCTTTGATTTGACTCTTTGAATAATTAAACCCCAAATTCTAAAACCTCAGTTTTGTCGATCGATTACAATTAAATTATGTTATTCAAACAATAGAGCAGCGGTAGCCCAGTGGTAACGGTCGCGGCTTAAGAATTGTAGGTCGTAGGTTCGAACGAAGACAGGCGCTTTTTGTGTAAATTCTTTCATCACCACTGCTCTCAAAACGGTGAAGGAAAACATCGTGAGGAAACCAGCATGTCGTAGAACCAAAATTATAGGCTGATTATGATGATTTAAACAATAATTGTCGGAAAAAGTAGTGAGGTACCTATACCGTTGAAACCTTCTAAATACAGATAGAAGGTTTCAACAATTTAAACTGAGCAGGGTTTGTTTACATGTTCATCAAAACTTTTGGAACAGACTTTAGTTAGGGTCTTATACTCGTATTGCAGATTTTTAACATCAGTATTGGCAAGTAGTATGTTGTGTGTTTGTTTGACTAGGTTGAAGAAGTTTTATATTGTTAGTAATAAAAACATGTTGTTTTATCACGTCATTTTAATAAAACCTTGAATTTGATGCCATGACTAGACTTGACGAAGAAAATGCAGGGTCAAATTAAATTAGGTAGCGAAACTCAGCAGACGTCATGGGAATAGATGTCTAAACATAATAAAACGAAAAAAAAAATATTTAAAGCTTTTTTGGGGTGATCAACGACAGCTGGTAGTGTAGTTACTTTCTTAAAGTACTCGTATGAGTTGAGAAAATGAGTTGTTTTGTTTTATCGAGTTTAGATAAAACAAAACAATAAAACAAAGACTTTGTTTTATACATAAATATGAAATATACAATGTATTGAGGTAGACCTCACGTGACTGGTAACAGACCTTGAGCTGCCCGTATACGGAGTTACAATAGAATAAAGGCTGTCGCAGACAGGCGCGACGTGACAGTGCGATGCGATTCTGGTAGAACAATTTACATAATTTTTTTATAGAAATTGTTCTAATAGTGTCGCATCGCACTGTCGGGTCGCACCTGTCTGCGCGAGTCTTATACCTACAGAGTTTATTACCACTGACGTGCAAACCTATTATAATCGCTTAACAATATGATGACGCATCAAAATGCTAATAATTAAAAGAATGTTTATATTCAACATAATAATGATTTAAGAATATCGGTATTCCTTATGGCCGATCGGGCCGAGAGTTTCTGGAGTGGCGACCGCGTACTGAAAGACGTAGCGTTGGAAGGCCTTCCACAATGTGGACCGATGACCTTGTGAAGGCCGTAGGAATCCGCTGGATGCGGGAAGCACAGAACCGGTCGAAGTAGTAGTGCTTGTGGAAGACCTATCTCCAGCAGTGGACGTCTTTCGGCTGAAATAATGATGACCATGATCGGTATTCCAGATTCGTTAATTCGGGATTCTTTATTTTTATTAATCATCATCATCATCATTTCAGCCGAAAGACGTCTACTGCTGGACATAGGCCTCCCCCGATTGGGGGGGTTTGCCATAATCGCCACGCTTGGCAGGCGGGTTTGGCGATCGCAGTATGGTGTTAAAAATGCAAGAGAACGCTGCTGCCCATTCTCTAGTAAGTCCCTTAGTCGCCTTTTACGATACCCACGGGAGGAAATGGGGTGGTGCTATACTTTACGTCCGGCGCCACACGGAACTTTTTTTTTAAGCTATTGCATAGCTTCTATCGCGGGCCTTGAGCGCGGGCACCGAATCCAGAAATTCCGTAACGAAAAAACCTCACGCTCCCCACTCCGACGGTTTTACTACACCAGTACCCTCTAGTGATCTAATAATTTCTGGCAGTTCTTTTTTCTGTGTACTGCGTATTTTATTCTTATAAATATTAGTTTATAAAATTATGATCTTCACAAAAAGGGTTTGAACTCACGACAAGTCGATTACGAGTACATTCAGTTCCCCTGTTGCACCGCAAGGCTACAATGACTTAATTAAAGCTTGCCAAATAGTTGATACCATTCCATTTGAACAATTTTTAAACTTGACTTTTGGAAATGACTGACAGATGGAATTTTTTCGCTGTCAAAACAGTTTGTCACTCTTTTTTTATTTAAAATTACTTTAGGTTCAACACTTTCGTCTATTTTAAAGTTGTTATTATGCTTATATTTGAATAGTATTTGACTTTGTTTACGTAGTTATACACTTTTACGACGTTCAGCACTTATTTATTTTGTTTTTAAGCTATTGCATAGCTTCTATCGCGGGCCTTGAGCGCGGGGACCGAATCCAGAAATTCCGTAACGAAAAAAAAAAAATTAATATCAAAGAAAAAGAAATACTGCATAAATAAAATAAATAAATAATTATAATTGTATAAGTTGATACAAAATGCTATGCAATAGCTTTACCGCGGCAGTCCCCGAGTGCCACACGTCTTTTTTTCTGTAAATATTAGTTCGTTATTTTTATTAATACCCTTCTTATATTTACAGTTTGCATACAAGTTATGCATCATACATACAATTTATAGATATATTCTTCCCAAAAATATATATACATAATAGCTTGCGCTCACCCATGGCTTCGCTCGCGCTTAAATAGTAAATAAAAACTCTTAACACACTACTAAAATTTCTATAAAATTATAATTCAATCATGATTCGAAAGACACGTGGCGCCATCTATTATCATAAGAACGTTATTGTTGTTCTCCTCGGGAGCAGTACTTTTTTCGGGATGAAAGTTACCCTATGTCCGTTTCTGTACCTGACAACATATATGCAAAATTTCAGGATGGTGAATGGAATGGTGGATGGCGGTGAATTTCAATGGTGGTGAAGCGTGAAAAGGTTACAAACTAACAAAGAAACTAGAAACGCTTCATTGTGCGTGGATCGACACGCACTTGGCCGGTTTTTTATTTTCAACCTAGTGTGTTATATTCTTGAACCCTTTATTTTAAAACCCCAAATGGCCACAATTTTTTTACAATTAGTAGTACAATTTTTTTTTTTTTGTTTGAAATACGCCATTTTGATTTTATAAAAACAAGGGGGCTTGAGGGAGGTCTAAGACCAGCAGTGGACGTCTTTCGGCTGAAATTTAATGATGATGACGATGATGAAAACAAATCATCGCTCGACCTAGACGAGTCGATAGAGATCGCATGTATGAAAATCCACCCAGCTGCCAAGATACTTCTAGAGTGTAAATAATCCCACATCACTTACAAAGAGACACAGAATCGCGTGAAAAATATAAAACTGTAAAAAGCACCAGAATCGTGAACCAAATTAGCAGATTTATGAGACCATAACATTTAAAATATTATGAATTTCATACATAAATACAAGACAATGTTTAACCAGCTGACAAAACGTGTGTAATTGAAGACAGCTGCTATTCGTTCCACATGGCTTGATTTATAAAAAATATATCTTTATAAATACCAAGTGTGACATGTAGAATTAACTTAAATTGACGACGTTGACATTTATTCGTAGTCATTTCTACCGAACGACGGCGGCGTCGACTGCCGGACAATCTGGACATAGGCCTTCCCCATTATTGACATTAGACAATTTAAATTTAAATTATAACAAAGTTTTATCACAATAGACTAGCTGTGCCCGTGGCTTCACTGACAAATGACTGTGTATACTTTTTGTAAGAATAGATAACGGAAGAGTATTTCAAACATACAACAAAAAGTAGTTTTTGGAGATTAATCGACTAATGTCGTGTTACCATAAAATCCAAAACAATCGCTTCTAATAATAGAAATACATTAAACATTCCTAGGCTGTTTATAATGACTTAATAGGTACTCGTGTCCAGAGGAGGCAGAACACACGAGACATCCCAAAATTGCAAGTGACCGATCTTTAATCAACGAGACTCATCTGCGCCTCTGTGAGCACGTCAATCCGTCGGCTCCACTTCCATTATTATTTTGACTAACCAAAACGAAAACATACACCGTCCTCTACATATTCAATGAAGTACTTTAAAACAATGAAATGAGTTAGTTCAACATTACTCGCGACAAAAATAACATCTTTAGTAGTGCTGTAGATATGAAAACAGAAAATGGTGAAGAAATTAAATCAAAAGGTGATGGACAGGATACAACACCAAGAGACGAAGATAAGAAAATAGAACTTAAAGAAAAAACGGAAAAGAACGCCGGAGAAGGAAAAATGGAATCTTTGACAAAAGATGTTGTAAAAAATTCAAAAGAAGTAACGGATTTAGAAAGCGTGTTGCGTGAATTAAAAATATATGGACGATATCATTTAAAGTTTATGTTGTTAATTGGAATGCTAACTTTTTGTAGTATGTGGCACAGTACAAATTATATTTTTGCTGTTGAAAACGTTGGTTACAGGTGAGTCAATATTTTTGTTTACTTCAAATTGAAACCTGCTATCTTAAGAGGGCGTACAACGGTCCACTAGCGCCAATCCTTTAGGAGGGCCTAAAGTAATACATCTATAGTTCTATGTAGTGCAAATTCCGAATTTATTAGAACTCTGTCAGGGTTTAAAACAATCGGCTCATGCTTATTACAAACATTGGTTTTCATCTCAATACTTAGCAGTGGACTGGCAACAATGTACTGCTAAGGTTTGAGATGAAAATCAACTAAATTAAAACCATTTTGCTATAATATATCCAAACATATTATAGCAAAATGGTTTTAATTTAGTTCTACACACGGCCACAAATCAAGCTATACATTTCCAGATTAGGCTGATCTCGCATTGTACGGAAATCCTTTACAATGCGTGATCAGCCTAATCTGGAAATGTATAGCTTGATTTGTGGCCGTGTGTACTAATAGGCGTACAACTAAGTATGGGACGCAACGTGTGTCAAAACTCTTGCGTTATCCCATCTCCCTGGCTCGGCGTGCTGTGCTAGTTCTGCTGTTATGGCTGTGGAAAACCTCAAGCGATGAAAATATAAGAACCTTCTCGCTAATTATATTTTCGGGCCGTTTGGGGTGAAACCCTCGAGCCGTGGGGTCCGAGTGCTCATGGTTTGTTTAACAAAACCTCCAAACGGCTGGTTGATACATCCTGTGACCCAAGGACTGGCTTATTACCTTGGCCAGAGACTGAGCATTTCCATACAATGTGGCAATGCCGCCAATCTCTTGGGTATATTGCGGAGGAATTTTTCGACACCATATTTTAGTTTTTTAATAGTTTTAGTTAGTTTAGGATATTATATTTTTATTTTGTATTATTTTTATTCTGAATAACGACATAAAATTCTTTTGACCTTGAGCTGGCCAGTTATAACTTTCTTATTACCTTCTTTCCCAGGTGTAAGTACCCAAACTGCGGTTACACAGAACTATCTAGATTAAACTTGAATTCAAGTCTCGATTACAAATGTCACAAATATAAACTGTTTGAAAATAACGGTACATGTGATGAAGATAACTTCGATGTATCAAATGCTACTGATTGTGATGAGTGGGTTTACGATAGACCTGATAGTTTTGTTGCAGAGGTAAGTGCACTTTTACATTATTTTTCTTCTTGTAAACACACGGCTAATGTCATAGAGGTTGCATGAGTACCATAAACTATCTCAATACACCAATAGTGGCTGACTAATAATCATAAACATTTATTAGCAATAGGTATTGGTACAGTGTTTTGTCTTAAAGTCAGTAATTAAGTTTCCTAATACATAGTCCGACATTTGACATGCAAAACTTTACAATGTATTGAATGCAAGTTTCTATCATTAATTACTTTTATAATATATTACTCTACAACTACAACCTCTTTTCCATGACCTGATAAATATGGAAGAGGAAAATCCATAGCTTCCTCCTATGCCTTACCTTGGCCATGAAGCTATGACCAATCCACTTGCCAAACGTTTAATCAGGCTATATTGGATCACGGCCATTCTAGCAATCTATTAGCATTGTCATGGTGATGACTTTTGGCCAATACAGGACAGCCATTTTATTATAGCTTAATGTCATTAGTGATGCGCATGAGCAAATTGGTATCAAGGATCAAGGAAAATCTCGAGACTTTAATTATAGTAACATGACAATTTTCTTTTTAACCTGATGAGTTTTTCATTTAAGGAATGAGAATTCACATTAGTGATACTCGTAGATAATAAAACCAAAAAGTTATTACTACTTACCACTCCGCGCGCGTAACCAAGGTCCCCCAAAAAACCACTTCGTTTTAGAATCGCCAAGACTAGCTGATTTGCAACGCTTTGCTTTATTCTTTTTCACTGTTTTGACATATCGGAGAAATTGTGACCGTACCGCGAAATATGTAACCGGCAACTGTAGTGACCATGGACTGACAAGTGTATAAATGATAATGGTGCCGATTCCCTTGTTCACAAACTAAACTAAATTTAAGTTCAGGGCATCTTTTTCTTACTATTTCATTAAGAAAAGGACAGGAGATAAATTTTAGTTTAGTCCTGTCAAATTAATCAGCGCATGTCACTACTCCTTAGAAGTTTAGACGTGATTAAAAACTTGCCGACTAAAATTACGTCAATTTACGTCAAGCGCTGATTAATTTGACAGGACTAAACTAAAATTTATCTTCTGTCCTTATCTTAATGAAATAGAAAGAAAAAGATGCACTGAACTTAAATTTAGTTTAGTTTGTGAACAAGGGAATCGGCACCATTGACTATGTAAATTAGTTAAAATAACACTGTTAGATGTTCATTTTTTTATTAAAACTATGTGAGGTTGGTATCTGCTAGCCGACTCTACTCCGACGAGAAACATCGAAACAAACTCAGATTTCAAAGTCTCTTATAAAGTCTAATGGTCAGATCATATGAGAACCATGTAGCAAGAATAGTAGTGGAGTAATATTCACTTTTTCTCTCTTTTTAGTTCAATCTTGGATGTGAGGACTGGAAGAGGACACTCATTGGCACGATGCACAGTGTTGGATATATGATGGGGCTGCTCTTAGTTGGTCCTTTATCAGACAAGTAATACAAAATTATCTTTTCATTTCTCATATTTGGAAAGTATGCTTGAAGTTACCTGATCAGAGGGATGAAAACAGTACTTTTCGTCCCAGGGAAACGATTTTCCCTGCCGTCAAAAAATTTCAAAACTATGCAAACCATGTCCCAACTTACTATACAGCCGCTCTGTTAATTCGCGGAGAAAATTGTAATTAAAAAAATATCACGTACTAAAATTGCTAAAAAAGCCCTTTAATTTAATAGTTTTAGTACGGAATCCTAAAAAATGTTATATGATTTTTCAAAACAATAATTTATAACTATAAATAAAGTCCAATAAATAATTCGTGGTTTTTAAATCCCGGAATTTAAACGTCATTATAATTATTCCGGGATTTTAAAGGAGGTATATTATCCACCCTAAGTTACATCCTTCCTTGAAGTTTGGGTAAATTAGCTCTTTCTATTCCGATCTCCTGGTGATTACACGCGTGATACGTGATTAGCTCATGCTAATAGTTTTAAAATAATATTAAATACCTAGGTTGAATTCATTAAATATATTAAAAAACCCCATTCAAAAAACAACACATTATGTGTAGAGTAATGTTGATATAATACCTACTGCTCAAGTTACAGATTGCTGTATCGTTTACCTATTGAAATTCTCATGACTGTCCCATTTTAGCGGCTCAGTAGGAAGTTCGTGTTAATATAATGTAAACATATTATAAAAATGACATAATTATTTTTATGTCCATGGCTTAAAGATGGTGGCAGTTTATTCACACCAAATGAAGTGATTAGCATTGTATTATTGTATTTTTGCCTGGAACACGTTGTTATGTATGACATTACGAGCGTTCATCCCATGCGGACTGGCAATGTCACATTTCTAGAGGTTTTTCGTGATTAAATATAAGCAGTTTAATTTATTGTCGTCTCCACCTTGTATATGCGACGATGTCAATCCCATCGTGCTTTTACTAATAACAACTTACTCCTAAACTACATAAATTAACTATTCTATTCACAGAAACCTTAACTCAATGTAATTTGATTCAGTTCCTTATTTCTGCAAAATAAGCATGTCCACCTGTTTGTTATGTTCTGAACTTTCTGGGATACAAACTATTTTATATCTTCAGACATAAGCAACTAGGCTGCCTTTCTTTTAAGGCCCAGATTTATGCCAGTGACCTTGAATGGTTAGCTTGCGTATTCTGTACTGAGCTCACGCAACGCATCGTACGTCCAGGAGCGATGTCCTTAAACGCATTATTAATTTATTATACATTAAAAAAAGGTATTTTAATAAAACACGCGTATACTAAAAGATCAATAATTAAATTATCTTTAAAAAGGTGAAGGTTTCACAAAAATACGCTTGATAGATTTTACGTGATTCTCAGTTTTTTATCCTCGTTAGACATAACTTTACAAATTAATTTCTTCTGTCATCATCATCATCATTTCAGCCGAAAGACGTCCACTGCTGGGCATAGGCCTCCCCCAATTGGGGGGGGGGGGTTTGCAATAATCGCCACGCTTGGCAGGCGGGTTAACGATCGCAGTATCGTGTTAAAAATGCATAGAGAACGTTGCTGCCCATTCTCTAGCAAGTCCCTTAATCGCCTTTTACGACACCCACGGGAAGAAATAGGGTGGTGCTATTCTTTACGTCCGGCACCACACGGCACTTCATTTCACTATGTAATATAGACATAATCTAAAATAGTCACATGTTAATTTCCAAATCATTAACACTACTCGTTTAGATGATTTTCAGTATAAAATCATCAAAAGTCGGTTATCGTCGCCTTATGCGTGTTCACGTTATTCACTTTGAGCTTTCGTTCGTCTTGCGCACGTGAGATCAGGGATTGTTAACGTTACCAAATAACAAAATAATAACCGTTACGTAACGTTAAATTTCAATGTTATACCTACTAACGTTACAAAAATTTAACGTTACTTGATAACATTACCAGTGTCCACGCCATCTGCAAGAGGCTTGGAGGCGGCAACATATTAGATCTCTTTTTTAATTAAATCCTCCGACAATATTTATAAATATTTTCTTTTTCTGATTCGAACTGCCACAGTCAAGCGAATATATTAAACGAAAATAACTATATAAAAATATACACCGTAAAAACAACAAATCGTTTCATTTTGGACGAACAAACCTGATCCTGCACAACCAGTAATATAACGTTAATTAACATTAACAAAAATACGATAACTAACGTTAATTTAGCTACGTTGCCGTTCTGTGGGTAAGAATCAGGCAGATTCAGGCAACGTTTTGATCGACACGGCATCGGAGAAGCGTGAGGGCGGGCTCCCGCCGCGCCGCACGCCTCAGGCCCCACTACTTACATCTCACCCGTTTAAAATAACGATAAAATTAATAGTCGCATAAATAACGTTAAATCGATTACCGTTATTTTAATAATAACGTTAACTCTGTCAATACAAGGTAACGTTATGAAAATTTTGCGGTATTTAAAGCCCTACGTGAGATCGTCACGACGATTGACGATGTGTATTAAACCGTCCACTGCTACGTGCACGAAGAAGTTACCCATGTTTAGCTATGCAGATAACTTGTTTGCCGGCCATGCATTCGTAGCGTGGCCGTGGGTGCTGGATGCAAATTGATCCATCATTTAACATTTGATCCGATGACAAAACTTTTATTTTTCCAGATTTGGCAGAAAGCTTGTAATAATATTCACGTCAGTAGCTTGCGCCATTATTGGCTTATGTAAGAGCGTGGTCTACTCGTATTGGTTGTACGTCGCTCTTGAGACATTGGAACCTTTGCTGGGGGACTGTTACTCTGCTACATTTACTTTAGGTAATCAATCCCTGTTTCTTAGTGGTATTCCCCTAGCAAGTGTATTCAGACCGCTTCGTGTCTTCATGATTAAGCTTCATACAGTATAAGTAGTATTTATGACCAAAAATTAAAATAAATGAAAAAGTTGACGGGAATAATAGGGTTCAGTTTACATTTTTGGGATTCAGTACTAAACATAATTTAACTTTTCCTACCAAATTTTTTATATTAACCCTTGTGAAACCTTCCAATAACACAACCTTGTGTTTCAGCCATAGAAACGGTCACAAAGGAACATCGACCTTTAATCATATTTGTACTCAGCATGTTCAGTTCTTTAGGCGGAATGGCAGTGGCCGTCATAGCCTGGCTCGCACCAAACTGGCGAATCTTCTTAATAGCCATATACGCACCAGCACTTATATTCATCCTCTATATATTCTGGATGGACGAAAGTGTAAGATGGTTACTAAACAAAAGCAAGAAAAAAGAAGTTGATGACCTGATCAGACAAGCAGCTAAGACGAACAAAATTATAATAGACGAAACGAAACTGTCCAACTTAAAATGTGAAGAGAACTGTTCAAATGTGAATTTGAAGAATTTGCTGAAGATAACTTTTTCGTCGAAGAAATTGTTTCTAAGACTACTATGTTGTATTTGCATGTGGTTTACCGCACTTTTCAACGCTTACTCGATAATAATAAACTCGGTATCTTTGAAAGGAAACAAGTACCTGAACTATGGGTTGCTGATGTCGAGTGGAATACTCGAGAGTGTGGTTATATTGTATTTACTGACGAAATGCAAGAGGAAGAGGCCATTGATATTTTCGTTTTTACTCACTGGAATCTTTTGTATGGCGCATTCGGTTATGCCGACAGGTATGGTAAAAGAAGTTCTATCATAATTGAATAGAATGAGTTTAATAAAGTAAAGAAAAATTTGAAGAAAATATAAGTTGAGGAGACAGCGTGGCGGCGGGACGATAAGTAGAAGGAGGGCCTTTGCCCCGTAGTGGGACACAAACGGCAGATAATAGATAATAATAAAAGCCTATCAGCATACGTTTTGAACTTGGTATCAACAGAAATACCAGTAATGTAACATTTCAATTTTCCACAGACTACGCCTGGCTATCTATACTACTATACATTTCGGGAAAGTTTTCCTCGACCATATCAATACGCATAGTATACATATACACATCGGAATTGTTTCCTACTTACACTCGAAACACTATGCATGCATTATGCTCCGCTCTGGGTAGAGTTGCCGCCGTCATAGCCCCACAGACGCCTTTATTAGTAAGTTATTTTGACCAGTTTTTCATAATGGGGAATTTTAAAATACCTTCAAAATCAAAGTCAAATCATTTATTTCAAATAGGCACGAAGATGCACTTTTGAACGTCAAAAATTACATAGTTAATTGTTTCTAGTTGCCCCTTCCAAAAGGTAGTTATGTATGGAGAAGAATGGGCAAGAAACTCCATACTTACTCTTTTGTGTTTAAATGTTTACAATAGTTTGTATACATTTATTAATAATTATAGGTGAAGACGATGTACCTAGAATAAAAATAAAAATTACTTACCATAATTGGTAAAAAAAATGAAAAGTGAAGTAATGACAGAAAAATTAATAAATGCGATGGGTACATGGTGCTCACATATTTACATATTTAAAAAAAAATCAACATCATCAAGTCAGTGTGTGAGTTAAATTATATTAATCACAGAAAATAAAATTAATATCATGAAATTATAAATTATACAGTTAAATTAGCAACCAGTTTGATTTTGTCTAGACTCTAAATGGAGCAGGACCAGCATGTTTCCAAGCATTCTTATCTTGGATATAATCCTCTAATTTGTAATATGCTTGTTTACAAAGTGTGCTTTTAATATGAGTTTAAAATTTTAATTTAATTTTAATTAAATTAAAATTAAATTAAATTATTAAATTAATTTAATTAAATTTTTAATTTAATTTTACTATACGTATCAGAAGGTATTTAATTGTAACATTTAACACAGTACCCCATAAAAGATGTATGTACTTTAGATAATCTGAAAAATGGTTGATCTATTTTATCTTTATTTCTAGTATTAAAATTATGCCTATCACTGATTTTACCACGATTACAGTGAGTGTGTGCTTTTGGAAATGTTTTTATACAGTTTTCCCAAACTAATCCTTCAAGGTTAATGACTCGATATAACTCTATCCTTCTCCCTTTCTCTCTCTCTTTCTCTCTCACTTTCTTTTAAGCAGAAACAGCGGTAACAACCCTCGTGTAGCTACGGTATTACATCTCTCAAAATACTGAAATATTCTCAGGAATCATTCGGTCCTTCCCATTAAAGTCGAACGTATCATGCCGCATTTATCCCGGGAACCTGAAAATGGTTTCGCAGAAACTCGTAGTAAAGCGTCAAGGTATTCTTACTGAAATACTGACAATTTCGGGAAGCTATCGAGAACTGATTCTAGTATTTTATAAAAAAAAACCCGTCTGAAAATTTGGATGATACGTTCCTACGCCAAGGGGCTATACATAATTTTCGTCACATATTAGCTGAAAAAATCCTCTGCTGGACATATGCTTCCCCCCAGCTTCACCACAACAACCACTCCTGCACTACCAGCATCCATCGGGTTCCCGCGACTTGCACCAGGTCATCAGTCCATCTTATAGGGCCTATGTGTACTACTTTAATTTATTCACTTTCCATTACAGATGGAGTACTGGCCAGGTCTACCATCACTTATAATGGGCATCCTGTCCCTATTAACAGCTTGCGTAGTGACGCTATGTCCAGACACCTCAGATGATGTACTGCCAGACAATGTGGGGCAGGCAGAGGCAGTGGGGAAGAGAGAGAAAGATGCTAAAGTGTGTCCCAGGATTGGGAAGAAGGGAAAAGATGTTGATATGTGTTCTAGATTGTAGAGTTAATGATGAGAGTTATTAAGATACTTATTCTAAATTATAATATTTCATCGCGTAACATACGGTTTGTTATTTATTTTGGAGATGAAGAAACCCATCTTCTGATGTTCATCGGGTGCTATCAGGCACCAACAAGAGTGCTGAACTCAGGCATCAGCCTGTTTTTTATAGCATCTTATTCAAAAATCCTTGACACATGAAAGGACCATGGCTGAACTGACACGATTAATGTACAACCAGAGAAATGAATTGTTAAGCAAATGGCCTACGTTAATTTGCCATGTTACAGCGATTTCATACATTTACTGCCAAAGAATGACAGGTTTTTCGATTTGAATTTGGAAAATTTAAGTTGATAGCTTGGTAGTCAATTGGCTTAACAATGTATATGTATGTCTAACTTTAGATATTGAAGTCTATAAAAGGAAGGTAATTTTAAGCATTATTATGCAGACTATATTGAAAAAGTCCTGAAAAAATAACTAATATTATAAAACGACATACTTCATGTTCTTAATACAATCTACCATAAGTGAAAACCTACCCAAACCTCTCACCAGAACCCACAAAATAGTATTCCGTAGCAGGAATAAGTTGAGAAATAAACTATAATACGAACGAAATTCTCGTCACGTTTGATTCTCGGTTGAAATGAGAAGGCGACTATATTGAATCGGCTTTCGATGTCAGCACACCGAACTGTACTTACTACCGTTATTGTGGGTTAGACGAACATTTTAACTTGTTTCATAGGTACCTACTTATTTTTTGGGAAAAAGAAATTGAAATAGAACTAGAAGTAATTTTTACAAATAATACATTTTACCTTACTGCAATTGTTACAGCATGAACATTTTCAAACAATAAAGTATATATAAATATGGAATTGAATTATTATTATAACAAAATTATCACTCTTTTCCGATTTGGTATTTAGTAAAAACAGTAAGTAAGTGAATCTAAAAGAATCTAACACAACGCAATAATAGGTTTATAAATATTAAATTATTAAAATATAAAAATAATAGCAAAACAATAACTTGGACATTCATTACAAAGAGCAACATTTATTAAAAAGTTTCGTCATTTAAAAAATATTTTATTGTATATAATAATATTTCACCAATAGCAGTTTTGTTAACTGTTTTATTTTTATTTTTATTATAGTAATATATTTTAATTTTTAGAAATAGAAAGATGAAAGAGAAAGAAAGAAAAAGTATTTATTGTGACTCGCACAGGAAGATCACAAAGTAAACACACAATTATAAAAGTACTAGCTTCTGCCCGCGACTTCGTCCGCGACTTCGTCCGCGTTAAATTTCGTGCTCCCCCGACCCACCCCGTCGTAACACATTGCCTGCCTGTGCTTTTACGAGTACTTCGTTTTCGCATAAACTATCATAAAAAAAAAAAATGTGTCCTAGTTAATAGGAATGTAATTCTTCCTCAAGAATTGGGCTGTAAAATGCAAAAAGATTTTTTTAAATCCAACTCGCAGTTCCAGAGATTAGCGCGTTCAAAAAACAAAAAACCGGCCAAGTGCGAGTCGGACTCGCGCACGAAGGGTTCCGTACCATCCATACAAATCCTTACTTCCTTACTAATATTATAAATGTGAAAGTAACTATGTCTGTCTGTCTGTCTGTCTGTCTATCTGTCTGTCTGTCTGTCTGTCTGTCTGTCTGTCTGTATGTTACGTTTTCACGCCTAAACCACTGAACCGATCGTCATGAAATTTGGCAGAGTTATAGACTGGGATATGGAGAAGTACATAGGCTACTTTTTTACGCGATAACCGACATCCCGCGGGCGGAGCCGCGGGAAAAAGCTATCCATACTAATATTATAAATGTGAAAGTAGCTCTGTCTGTCTGTATGTTACGTTTTCACGCCTCAACCGCTGAACCGAATATAGCCTGGGATATAGAGAAGGACATAGGCTACTTTTTTACGCGATAACCGACATCCACGCGGGCGGAGCAAAAAAAACGGCAAAAAAATCATGTCCGTTGTATAGGAGCCCCCATTAAAAAAAAAAAACGTTTTTTTTTTGTATTTTTTGGTTATAGCGGCAACAGAAATACATCATCTTTGAAAATTTCAACTGTCTAACTATCACGGTTCATGAGATACAGCCTGGTGACAGACGGACAGACAGACAGACAGACAGACAGACGGACAGCGGAGTTTTAGTAATAGGGTCCCATTAGGTTCTTAGTATTTTACCAATAACCCTGTATAATTTCAACTATCTAGATAATTATCATAACTAATATTAGAAATGCGAAAGTAAGTTTGTTTGTTTGTTTGTTACCTTTTCACGCCTAAACCACTGAACCGATCATCCTGAAATTTTGCATACACGTTGTCAGGTGTAAAGAAACGGACATAGGGTACCTTTCATCCCGAAAAAAAGTACTGTTCCGAGGAAAACAACAATAACTTTCATATGATAATAGATGGCGCCACGTGTCTTTCGAATCATAATTGAATTATGTTATTATAGAAACTTTAGTAGTGTGTTAAGAGTTACAAGCAAAGTACAACCCGAATTGATTGTCAAGTTCTAAATTAACGCGAGCGAAGCCGCGGGCACAAGCTAGTAGTAAAATCAGTCATCATCTTAATTTCCCATCCCATAAAACTGAAATGTATTCCTACTCCTCTGTTCACGCAGTACGTTTGTGGAACTAACTTCCGCCTAACATTCGAGATTGTAAAACTTTATTTCTCTTTAAAAAGCAAGTCAAAGAGCATTACCTCTCTTCTATACAGTAATATTCTACATATAATATATATGTATGTATTATAGGTAATATTTATATGTGTATGTATTCGTATGTATGTTTATTTTATATAGTTATAGTTTTGTTTTAAGTGTTTTAATTTAAATTTTTCTTGTTTAACTTTTCTACACACTGTGTCTACATTTCTTATCCAACTTTCCTCTCGCAGGTCAGCTGGAAGAAATTTCTTTTGAAATAAGCAGTACCTTTGTGCTCTTCTATGTTAATATATTGTCCTGTCAAGTATTTTGTGTGTATATAAATAAATAAAATAAAAACAATACGTTTTAATATTCAGCTTTTAATTATTATATGGGCGACCTAGCCTAGCTCCTATAAAAGTCATAGCCATCACCCACAAAAATCATTCTTCTTTTCCAAATCCAATCCACCTAGCTTCACCATGATTCACGATTCCACACAACCAATTCGAAACTTCACTTGAACAAGCTAAGACCTAATCACGATTTCCATAACCACAACCTTCGGCAACAGAATATTTCGTACGTACAACGAAAAATAAAGAAAATGCATCATACGTGCTCCTAATACGGATTCTAAGCTGCAGTGAATCATGTTCACATTCACAGAGTACGGGTACCTACAGAAGGCTAACCACAATGAGCGGAATCAGGCGTAAATGTCAACTCAAAGCATTTATTTCAAATAAACCAATTACAGGCACTTTTGAATTGCCAAGGGGTCGGTCAGTCAGAAAGTTGAAGCTAGTTAGTTGCCCATTCCAAAGCATAGTAGGTTTCTATGAAAAAGAACAGGCAAGAAGCTCCACGGACACTCTTTTAAAACAAAGTATTGTTACAAAATATTGGTTACATTACAAATGGACGCGTATCTCAGTAGCGAACTAGTGAAACTCCTATCAAAGCTACGTCAATTAATTTCTGACGTAAGCATAAAAATTGGTCAGGTGGAACTCCGACGTTCTTTGCCTTATGTCAGGTATTCATTACGCTGCGTAAATATCGACATACCAGCAATCAAATACGTCGAAGCGTCTGCACCGAATTACGCGACATTCTTTTCGACAGGTTTGTCGCTCTATCTAAGTAACAATTATATCAAACGAATACCGTAAGTATGTAGACATGTGGAGCGTTTCTGTAACGTGTTTCGTACGTTGTATAGACCTGGCCTTCTGCACCTGTCTATTCTGTGTCACAATGCTCCTGAATTCGGCCGGCAACGTGCATTCGCGTCACGGACGAACGAAGGCGGCCGATTGAAACTAAGCTATATTGGAACGGTGAATTAGGCGTATCTTGATTCGAGATTGGGGATGAGAGTGGTGGTAGATGGGCTTTCGATTACAATTGGGAGGCAGTTTAATTGGTTGTATTTCAACATACAACTACTGCTTGAAAATGGTGCAAGTTAGCTTGGCTTCTTTGGCTTTTTTTAACGAGAGGGTTCAAACTCAAACTGAAACTCAAAGCATTTATTTCAAATAAACCAATTACAGGCGCTTTTGAATTGTCAAGGAGTCGGTCAGTCAGAAAGATAAAGCTAGTTGCCCATTCCAAAGCGTAATAGGTTCCTATGGAGAAGAACGGGCAAGAAACTCCACGGAAACTCTTAAAAAAAAAAATATTGGTTACATCACTCATGTTGAAATTATACATGTGAGAACAATGTAGAAAGATGTGCACGTTAGAACCGTCCGTAATAAAAAAAAGATAAACACATTTTTTTTAAATGAATTAAAATAAGCCATCGCAGCTAAGAGATGACCAGTCCTTACTGACGGCGCCCATTTACGATCTTGACGCATGGATCAGCACCATTCAGCTCAATTATTTTGAAGGGAACTTAAGAACTAAGTAGAGCTCGTTAGCGTTCAAAAGAGTACTCTGTGAACAGGGCCTGAAATGACTATGCTGATACTATTTGTTGACATACGAATCAAAAGTATCAAAAAGGCTTTACCAGGAGATAAAGAGCAGTTTTTTTTTTAATAATTTTCAGCAACACAGGAATAGTGCTAAATCATAAGAATGTTTAGTGGTAGAAAAATAAATAAACTACCAATCTGTCTACTTTTGACCAAAGACACGTGTTGAAACGATTTTCGTACTAAAATACAAAGCGATATACTCGTAGTAATACAGCTTCACTGTACGTCCGAGTGAATTGCCAAGACCTTACTTAAGTGAACTAAGCTGTGAACCTCTTATCAGATAAATGGTATAAGCTTCCTCCGCGATAACGCTTCTTCTCTTCACTAATACATTCTTATCTAAACTACTGTACGACTGTTTAACTTTTTCCGATTGTTTACCTTTTTCGGATTTCTTGCTAGGTAAGTAATGCATGCGTATTAATGATTTGATTAACTCTAATTATTCATCCATTAAATCCATCGGAATGGTGTTATAGAGGTATAAGGAACAGGGTGTAAAGTTCACTCATAATATATGGTAAAGGGAGGATCCTCCGACCAGACGGGTGTTGTACTCTTGTGTCTGGTGGGCAACTGCCCAACGGTTGATGTCGAGATGTTGTAAATATGCTAAGCGCGCGGTAAGCTCTGATTGCGCGATGCAGGATTTGTGATGTCAGGTCTTTGATGCGTAGTTCGCTTGTGGCGTTGTAGATGCCGCCACAATGTTATTAAAGATAATGAGATGGTGCAAGAGCAGTGGTGGCCCAGCGTAGGTTGTAAGTTCGAACCCAGATAGGCGCTTTACATTGTGTAAATTGTTTTATCACCACTGCTCTCAAAACGGTGAATGAAACCATCGTGAGGAAACCGGCATGTCCTAGAACCAAAAATTCTACGACATATGGCATCGACCAAACCGAACTGGGTCCGCGTGTTGGATAACGGCCCACTACCTCTCGCAGAGAGGAGGCCTGTGTCCCAGCAGTGGGAAAAGTATAGTCTTATTATGCTATGATGATGATGTGACGTTTAATAAATAATTTATGCGTGCTATGGTGGGGATTGCGCGCTGCACTCGCAGTCTTGTCCGAACAGCCGAAGCGATAACACGCCTAAAGCAGTAACATTGGAAACAATGTTTTATTGTACATTCTAACTCAACCTAAACCAAGACACCACAGATCGGAGTTTTCTGTAGACCTTTATAAGATACACAATTCCACCACACATTATTATTATTATCTTGCATCGCGCAATCAGAGTTTCCGCGCGACTTTATATACAACATCCCGACATCAACCGTCGGGCGGTTGCCAACCAGACACAACACCCGTCTGGTCGGAGGATCCTCCCTTTACTATAGAGTATGCGTGAACTTTGCACTCTATTCTTCTTAACTCTATAGAAGCCAACCATAGTATAGTTGGAAAAAGGCCAAGGAGATGATGACTCTTCATTATGAACACCATTTTTTTTTTTTTATCGTGACGAAATGGGCGGTCTCATCGCTAAAAGCGATATTTTAAAGACAACTTAAAGAGGCATGAGTGCATTTAGGTACTCTGACTACGTTGTCTCCATATTTCATCCATAACACAATATAACTCTTTCCCAATTTGGTATTTAGTAAAAACAGTGTATAAGTGAATCTAAAAGAATCTAACACATAACGCAATACGAGATAAATTATCAAAAGTATTATAATAATAGCATAACAATAACTTGAACATTCACCTATGATAACAAATTAATTACAATGTTCCCCACAAACAGCAACATTTATTGAAAAGTTTTGTCATTTAACAAATCTTTTTTTGTATAATAATATTGGTCCAATAGCAGTTTTGTTAACTGTTTAAAAAAAATTATATACTTAAAGTTCTTTTAATTTTTGAGGCAATTTATTACATGCTAGCTTCTGCCCGCGACTTCGTTCGCGTGGAAGTCGTAAGAAACCACAATATACCTACTAAAATACCAGTCACATTTTAATTTTTACCGACACCTCCAACAAATATCGTTAATGTATACAAACATGTATACAAAAACTTAACAAATTATATACTAAAACCTTCCTCAAGAACCACGCTATCCATTGGCGAAAACAGCATGACAGACAGACAGACAGACGCGGCGGAGGACTTGTTTTATAATATTATATATGTAGTGATAACAGGACCCATTGAAAATGTGCTATTATTATATTTAGTAGGGACGTTTTATGACCACCTGAGTATAATAGATTTTATTATTGTGACCTTATTGGTCTTGTAAGCATCTCTTGTGCAAAATTTTGAGCTTCTAGGTCCAGCAGTTTAGGCTATGCGTTATCAGTCAGTTTAAGATTTTGAATAAGTCATCATTCTCCTGCATTTATCCTAATTTATTTGTGGCCCGCGCAACATGTATTTTTCTTTCATACTATATTAGTTGTAATGTCAGTAATCACCAATCTACATGATCTTACCAAGATTATGTCTGATCTGGAAGTAATGTGACCTCTGAGTTTGTTTCGGCTTTTCTTCTCAGAGTATTCAGATAGGATCGCCGACCTCATCTAGTTTTTTAAATATGATTGACGTGTAAGAGTATTTGTACAAATCTACTTACTAATCTTTTATAGCAGACCCACACGAGTTAAGACTAAAGCCAGTTTACAAGTAGCTAATCCGATTCCCTTTAATTCCTCCTCCAAGCGGAAATTCAAATTTCGATTTCCCAAAAACCCTTTACAGACACACAAGCGTATGCACAAATTGTTAATTATTAAAATAACATACAAATATTCATGATCCATTAAAGCCGGGGCCCTCAAACCTTTGATCCTCACATAAACCTTTATGTGAATAAAATGAAGTGAAAATGAACTGCAATTAGCTAAATTGCCGAAAGTCCTAACGTGCGATCCCGAAAAAATCCACCCGAAGCTCTCCCGGGGTGACCCTCCCCTTCTCCCACATTGGACCACTTCGGGTGACAATTTGTGGGAATATCCTGTTAGGGCTACCATGTTTTGAAGAAGAAAATACTTCTTTCTGA
This sequence comes from Dryobota labecula, assembly GCA_947523025.1. Classification (NCBI taxonomy): domain Eukaryota; kingdom Metazoa; phylum Arthropoda; class Insecta; order Lepidoptera; family Noctuidae; genus Dryobota; species Dryobota labecula. The sequence continues at coordinate 3,885,327 of OX383287.1, forward strand.
GAAAAACATTTAAGCGTGTTATAACAAAGTGAAGTTCGTAATGGTTGTTGCTCGTCTAGGTAATGGTTGTTGCTCATCTAGGTAATGGTTGCTGCTCGTCTAGGTAATGTTTGATGCTCGTCTAGGTAATTCGTTAGTTTTTTTGGTGTCTACTCAGAAAATGTTTTTCTTTTAATCTTATGAGAGCAACTCGTTATTCCTTTTCACACTTTTATGGAAATGTGCGTTAAATATCAGAAAACAAGTAAAATGTTCGCTATTCTGTTCAGAAATAACATTACTACGTTCGTACCATACGTCCTTTTTAGGGTTCCGTACCCAAAAGGTGCCAAGGGACCCACCCTATTACTAAGGCTCCGGTGTACGTCCATCTGTCACAGAGCTGTATCTTATGAACCGTAATAGGTAGATACTTGAACTTTTCACACAGTGTGTGCTATCATGGCCGCAAGACCAAAAAAAAAAGTTTAAAATTAAAGGGGCCATACAAGAAACGTGTTAAAGAAATAATTATGTACCTAGTGTTAAATATGGTACGGTTATACCTTCGGAATCCTTCGTGTGCGCGTCTGGCTCGCACTCGTGTGCGAGTCCGACTCGCACTTGGCCGCTTTTTCACCGTATAGTCGATAGTCCGATCTACTTACCTCTTTTAATCGGAAAATGGGAAAAAAGTACATTATATGTTTTTAAATCATGCATTTATTAACTTGGCAACCCTATTGTCAGTGAAAATGGAGTCGTCCAGTAAAACAGTGGGTACGGTTTGAAATTATTCATGCAAATTTCAACCAATGATAGGGAGCGATGCATTTTAGTTCAAAATCTCGATTGCCGACCAAAAATTAAATTCGCAGTTGGACGGTTTATACAATGGAATCCCATTTATATGACGATTAATACTGATTGATATATGTAAATACGCTCACATACATGCGTATTTTGATAGTTACTCAATTTGCATAGCATTTGATACGTTACCACGATTTTCGACCTGTATTTTTGTACTTGCCTACTCATTTATTTTTATCACTCCTAATCTGACTAAAGACTTTCAGGTTTAGTTAGAGAAGATGCACATTCAGAATTTGTCCCAAAGACGTTAATTATAAAAAAACCTTAATTTTTAGGGTTTTGTACCACAAAAAAAAGCAACCCTTATAGGATCACTCGTGTTTCTGTTTGTCTGTCTGTCTGTTTGTCCGTCTGTCACAGCCGATTTGCTGCCGAATATACTGGGCCGATAAAGTTGAAATTTGGTACAAATATTTGTTAGGTTTATGTCTTGAGGAGGAGCCAATAATACGACTTGTGATAATCATACATTTTATTACTTGTCTAATTCACAGGCCTCTCGCTAGTCGAGTGTGCTCTGTCTCTCTCGTTTTCGAGATTGTTAGCTCGCAAGTAAATTTTTAATTGCGTGATCCAGTTCCTCCATGTCACAGCCGTGTTATGGCTTTTTAGGTCTAGTGGTCCGAGGTGCCCTGAACTTACGGATAATCCCGGTACCGTGCCGGAACGTGCGCCATCTTGGCATCGTGAAGAGGGCTTCTTCTTCTCCTCGACCTTACTGACTGCATCGTCTTCTTCTTCTGACACCATGTTAAGTTTAGGCATGTCACAAATTGCTTTGACTTTTGATTGGTCAACTTGTACACCATTGTGACTAAATATATGTCCTAAGTGTTACGTAAATAAAGGGGAAACAAAAAAAGTTTTGCAAACTGTACCATGTGACATATCAAATAAAGGGCTTATTGTAAGGTTTTTTATCATTGAAAAAAAAAAATCTTTTAAGTTTCCAAAGTTTTTTTTTTTTTAATTTTCCATTCCCACCACCTTACCTCCAAAACTAATAAATCTAAAATTATTAAAAAATACAGAAAATGGTTCTTTACTTATAGATTACAGGAAAACCTATAAGAAGTACCTATAATGTCTTAAATTACCATGGTAAATCTCTCAACATTGTGCGTTCAAACATACATTTGCAGTTGAAATGTATAGCAGAACTTGTTTTTGATAAATTCATCCCGACTACGGAACCCTTCATTGTGTGGTCCGAGATTCACTTGCCCTTTTTTTGTGGCCATCAAAGGCCCTTAGCGTGTTTGTGTTACAAATTACCTAAAAACGACGTAATAACAATAAGAACAAGCAGGCATGTACAGTGGACAGCATATCAAGCTACATGAAACTATCAAACTCCAAATGATTTTAATCTTTAAAATGTTGATAATTTTGTTCAAAATCGAACGAGAAAATTTGACAGTTTGTGGTAACTTGACAATACGCTGGGCACCGTACACTAATGAAAACATTACAAATACATCACAATCACAGGAAGATTTATCAAGCTATGGGCCCTTTTAGCCTCTCCACTAATATCTACTTAAGTATAAATACCTACTTAAATATAAAATTAAACACTCCGTAAAATAACGGGAGCCCCCTGGTTCGTTCGAAACCAAATCCTCCACGCAGACCTCAAAATCCCCACCATCGTTCAATTCATGAAGCGCATTTCAAAGTGCTTCTTCGATTTCGCAGCCACTCACCGCAACCGACCCAGACGACCCCACAACTCGCCTCCAGGAGAGCAGTTGGGAAACCAGTACAGCTCGCCGCCGAGGCCCATCGTGAAATCCCCGACTAAATAGTCCTCCCCGACCCTTACTCGACGAAGCGCCAGCCCGCGCCGTAGCTGAGCCTGTAGCTTTAAATTCCCCTGATAATAATCATAACCCTGATTTTATCCAGCCACCGTCGTTCCCTTGCCGTCCTCCCTCCGACTCTGCCCTAAGCCGAGGTTCGTACCCCACAGGGGGTGCCCTAAGCACGCAGTCGTTTAGTTTAGGAGTTTTACGCCCTGGCTGGAGGCTTTAAGTTTTTAGGAGCTTAAGGCAACCACAGGAAAGTCCGGTTAAAGAGTCACGATCTCTAAAGGTCAACTCTGAGATTCCCTAGATAAAAAAAAACACTTAAACAAAAAAAAACAATTTTAATTGCTCCATTTATCTTAAGAAACGACAGACAGTACAAAAGACTGCACTGAAAATAACAAATTTCGTAGTCATATGTTTTAAATTCATAAAAGTATGTAGGCGGCCATGTTTTTAATTAAACGGTAGCTGTACACCTGGACACAAACATAGCAGAAACGTACTTTAGTGAATTAATACTTGGCTCTGTATATCTACCAGAACTTGGGCTAGTGTAATTTTTTAAGAGGAAAAATTTAATTTTGTTAGGTGTATCGTCAATAGAAATATCAGATTAGTTATTTCCGTTTACAACGTGTATCTTCTTTTTCATTTTCTTCACCTAGTCAGCGTGTGAAAACTCGAAAGCAAATGTAAAGACCATGCAAAAAACTGAATTTTCTTCCAGGGTCAATTTTCGTATCGCAGAGCAAAAGAATCGGCTCGATACTCACTCGACACACACAACGTATTTTCTAGTTGTTTAAAAAAATACGGATTTATTCAAATTCAAAAACAGTTCACTTTACGCTTTCGCTTACGCATGACAAACACTACAACAAATTTTCCATTCGATTATATTTTATCCCTACCAATAACCAAGCTCAAATATCAAAGCCATATTCAAACGCTCTAAAAATAACATTTCATGCGTGCCATAGATTAAAAAATATACGAAAAAATGCCTCTGCAATGTCATAGGCTTATAAAAAATTGCTATTTGTTCGAATGTAACGTGAATATGTCACCGCGGGCCGTATTTGATGGGGTGGTCACATTGTGCTTACGGAAAACAAAAAAAAAAGTTATTTTTTCCACTAACTGACACGCATATTGAGCTGCGGGCAACTAAGCGGCAGCAAAATATGTTTTTTTAAACCTTTTGTTCCGGAGATATGGCAATGAAAATATATGGTTTGTGGAAACATGAGCTAACCGTAGATAAAACAAGAGGTCGAAAGATTGTGTTATGGATGAAATATGGAGCCAACTTAGTACCTCAATACACTCATATGTCTCTTGAAGTTGTCTTTAAAAGATCGCTTTTAGCGATGAGACCGAATATAACGTCACCATTAAAAAAAGTTGTGTTCTTATTGAAGAACCATCATCTGCGTAGTCTTTTCCCAATTACGTTGGGGTCAGCTTCCAGTCTAACCGAATGCAGCTGAATACCAATATTTTACATGGAGCGACTGCCTATCTGACCTCCACAATCCAGTTACTGAGCAATACGATACCCCTTGGTGAGACTGGTTGTCAGACTTTCGGGCTTCTGACGACCCGTAACGACTGTCAAAAATCCATGAATGACAGCCGGGACCAACGGCTTAACGTGCTTTCCGTGGCGCGGAGGGGTCTTGGTATGTAAAGATGTCACCCATCCACGGACCAACCGCGGCAAGCGTAGCTTAACCTGATCTAGCGTGCGGCTGTTATTACTTAGGCACAAGCCCCTCCAAATAATGAAGAGTATTCTATTCTATTTGTTTGTTGCGCCACTTCTTCTTCCCAGCTAAAGTACTAGGAAGTGGTGAAGGGCAGGCGTTTTGGGGGACTGTCTTATGTAATTTTGACGTTCAAAAGGCGGGGTAGTAAAAATAAATGAGTTTTGTTTTCATTCAAAACATTAGAAAGGTGCGTAGTACTCGCAACCAGCGTGCTAAACGAAGCAAAAGGAGTATGTAAGTAGCGTTCTATAATTTCTGCCTACCGCCATGGGAAGAAACTCTAGGAAGGTGTTTAGCAACATAATCTCATTCCAATCAATCAAGATTGTCGTGTGATGAATGATATGGTCATATCAGCCGAAAGACGGCCACTGCTGGACATAGGCATCCCGTTTGCATCGCTACTTCGACCAGTTCGGCTCTTCACGCATCCAGCGGATTCCCACCTAAGAAGGTTGGGTCCATATTTAGTAGACTGTAGAAGACAAGACTGTAAAATATCAGAGAAATTAGAGTCACGAGTTCACACTTCCCCAAAACACCCTAAATCCTAATGGTATCAGTATGGGCCCTATGTCACTAGGACTGAGAGAGTATAGTGAGGAGTTTTTTAAGACCCAGAAGCGGTGTATTAGATCTAAGTCAAACCTTAAAAGCACAGGCAATGGTGAACCTGTGTTTCGGTCTCTGAGGATACTGACTTTTCCATGTTGGAGGTTTTCACATATTTTATGTAATAACTAGCTTTAGCCCGCGGCTTCGCTCGCGCTTATAAAAAAACCCTTTAGACACTAATAAAGTTTCTATAATAATATATTTCAATCAAGATTCGAAATACACGTGGCGCCATCTATTATCATAAGAACGTTATTGTTGTTTCCCTCGGGAACAGTACTTTCATTCGGGATGAAAGGTGGGTATGTCCGTTTCTGTACACTTGATAACGTATATATGAAATTTCAGGATGACCGGTTCACTGGTTTCGGCGTGAAAAGGTAACAACAAACTTACTTTTGCATTTATAATATTAAGTTAGGATTTGCATGCCGTAAGGTAGACTGTAGCCGATCTCATTAATTTATGTAAAACATCTTATACCTGTAGCTACATTCATATACAAAATAAAGTTCTGATTCTGACTCTAAGACACCAGTGGCGGCGCAATGCCATGGCCCCACTGCCAAAAAATGTATGATTGGTTGCAAAACCGATCGGACGCCTGATGAGATACCTACCATAAAGATGTGAATATTTTGCCATGGTTGCGCCACCATGTGTCCTAGTGAGATATAAATGCCTGAAGTTTTCACAAATAACCAAGTAAAAATGCCCTGAATCTACGTAGGTATGTTATTATTTTCATTCCATGCGGGAAAAAAAATAGAACACCAGTCACAAAAATATGCTCTACACCGCATAAGCTACCTTTCCTCCCGTTCGCTTTGTTAAATAAAAATATAAAATCTCTCATGTACGGCTTTTTTGTTCCCACCGTAATCTTTTTGATGCTTTTCATATGACATTATGCGAATGAGTTTAAATATCTGCGTTACAGCATTTCTTTAATTAATGTTTTCAGGAAAGGTAAGTAATATTCGTTGAATGTCCTACGATGCCACCAATCAGACTTAATTTCTGCTTTGCTTTGATTTAAGGTAAAAGCGTCAGGGCAGCCCGCGAAATTTTATCATAACCAAATAATCGTGGTATCGCGAAATATAATCATATTTTAATCAACATACACCCAGACAATGAGCTGCAAACTGCAAAAAACGTAATAAAATTTGAACATCGCGGGCTACCTTAGCGCTTCCCCCTTAATATGTTTTGAGTAAAAAGATTTGAAAAGAACACTGGTGGGCCAGAGAGCAGTGCACAGTGGTGGCCCAGTGGTAATGGCCCCGACTTACAAATGGTGGTTGCTTTAGCCAGGTGCTTGACTTTGTGTAAATATTTTCATCACCACTGCTCTCAAAACGGTGAAGGAGACATCGTGAGGAAACCGGCATTTCCTAGAACCAGGAATTCGAAGACATGTGACATCTAACAACCCGCACTTGGCCCGCGTGGTACATTACAGGACACTCCCTCTCAAAGAGAGGAGCCCTGCGTCCCAGCCAGTGGGGGATATTATAGACTAATTATGATGAGTAAAAAGTTTTCACACAAAATTAAAGTACCGCGAAAGCTTAGTAAATCAAGCTTTTTTTATATTTAGTAGAAAAACATATTCAAAGCATACCATCAATGTTATAATTTTAATGAAGAATCAGGAAAGAAGCAAAATAATTAAAATTGATCACATAGAAACAAAACCGAACATGATCAGCTCCCAAACCTAATTAATTCGTGAAGCAATTTCCGGAGCTTAGCCAAAATATACATAAAAGCTATCCTACAAAAAATTACTTGCGTAGGTATTAGTAAGAATTGATTCTACTTTCATGTTACCTTTGTTATTAAAATGTTAATTAAATTAGGCCCCTTTACTATAAGAGCCTTTAATTTGATGTTCGAACAGAGGGGCTGTTTTAAATTGGTTACTGCGTTCATTTGCAAAAGGTAGGCCCCTTTTAATGAGTGGAACATCATAGGTGTATCAGGTAATTAGTCTTTTTCTTCCTTTTAGCGATTTAATTTCTCATTCAGCTTTGGTCTAAAGAAGTATATTTGTTTATATTTTTAGGGTACCGTACCTCAAAAGGAAAAAACGGAACCCTTATAGGATCACTCGTGTGTCTGTCTGTCTGTCCGTCTATCACAGCCAATTTGCTCCGAATCTACTGGACGATTAAGTTGAAATTTGGTACACATACAAACTTTTATGACCCAAACACGGACGTGGAACGTAAATAAATTAATTTTGAATATAGGGGTCACTTTTGGCGGGAAAATTAGAAAATAAAAATAAAAAGTTTTGCAAACTGTACCGTATGACATATCAAATGAAAGGGCTTATTGTAAGGATTTCAGATATATTTTTAAAATTAATACTTTTAAAGTTATTTAAGAAAATATATGAAACTTGACCATTCCCCCCTTTATCTCCGAAACTACTGCGCTTAGAACTTTTCTCGCTTTTCTCTCTTGCTTCCTACCATTACTAATGCTAAAGATACCTATTGGAAGGACCAACATTTTTGCCAGGAACCATGTGAAGTATTAACATTTAAAGTAGGTTCACTTTTAAAGCTGTGTTGCTTATACTCCACAAAACATCCACTCTCTCAAACAGAGGGTAACTACAACCAGACAGTTGGCTCGGGCGGCTTGCCAACAGCTTCAGATCCCACTCGGTATTCCAATGCAAAAATACGAATGAGTACAGTACTTATTAATCAGACGCATTTTTTTTTTTTTTTTTTCTAAGTGAAAACTTCTTTAGGCGCTTTGAGCACTTTTTGGGTGAACAAAAATCATGGATCTCGCGTCATCGTTACCAAACGCTTCCATGTGCTATATTGTATACTGTGTATATATGTGTAATTTTTGGGTAAACAAAAATCATGGAACTCGCGTCATCTTCACCGAACGCTTTCCATGAGCTATATGTATACTGTGTATATATGTGTACTTTTTGTGTGAAGAAAAATCATGCAACTCGCGTCATCGTCACCAAATGCTTTCCATGAGCTATATTTACAAAAGAACAGTTACCTATTCCAAAGTTTTGTGTTTTCACTTCTGTCGGTAGTACTTATGACCGCCAATTTTTTCATGTAGGTAAGGTAAGCCTGGTTCTTATTTAAAACTTAGTTTAAAATGGCTAATCCTAAATTTAAAATTGGGCTTCAAATAATATCCAATTGATTAACAAAAAAGCCTCTCTACATTTCAGGTTATGTCTCAAGATCTTCTGCAGATCACATAACACTCGTAGTGAAAACAAACTTATACCAAACCGAAGAGTATGATTAAAAAAAAAAAGACGTGTGGCACTCGGGGACTACCGCGGTAAAGCTATTGCATAGCATTTTGTATCAACTTATGCAATTATAATTATTTATTTATTTTATTTATGCAGTATTTCTTTTTCTTTGACATTAATTTTTTTTTTTTCGTTACGGAATTTCTGGATTCGGTCCCCGCGCTCAAGGCCCGCGATAGAAGCTATGCAATAGCTTAAAAACAAAATAAATAAGTGCTGAACGTCGTAAAAGTGTATAACTACGTAAACAAAGTCAAATACTATTCAAATATAAGCATAATAACAACTTTAAAATAGACGAAAGTGTTGAACCTAAAGTAATTTTAAATAAAAAAAGAGTGACAAACTGTTTTGACAGCGAAAAAATTCCATCTGTCAGTCATTTCCAAAAGTCAAGTTTAAAAATTGTTCAACTGGAATGGTATCAACTATTTGGCAAGCTTTAATTAAGTCATTGTAGCCTTGCGGTGCAACAGGGGAACTGAATGTACTCGTAATCGACTGGTCGAGAGTTCAAACCCCACTATCAACAATCAATTTTTGTGAAGATCATAATTTTATAAACTAATATTTATAAGAATAAAATACGCAGTACACAGAAAAAAGAACTGCCAGAAATTATTAGATCACTAGAGGGTACTGGTGTAGTAAAACCGTCGGAGTGGGGAGCGTGAGGTTTTTTCGTTACGGAATTTCTGGATTCGGTCCCCGCGCTCAAGGCCCGCGATAGAAGCTATGCAATAGCTTAACTGGCCAAGTGCGTGTCGGACCACGCACAATGAAGGGTCCGGTAGTTAGGACGAATTTATGCCAAGAACAAACTTAATATTGTAGTTGAAACAGTGCCGGATTAACCACGTACCAAGAGTAGCAATTGCTACGGGCCCCGCGTATCCAAACCCGCCCACGCACACGGAAGAAATACTGACAACTTAGGGTATGCCCAACTTTAATTTCGAATAACTTTTGCAAAAGTGAATTTATCGATAAATTATTATATAAGAGACCTTTTTTTATAAAACGTTCAATTTCCTATAAAAACATGTATCGTGCTAGTGGTAAAGTGCTTATGAGACCAGATGTAAAATCCCAAAGACCACATAAAATTCCACATATAAAATTCTTGTTTTTTTACCACTTTATAATTGTGAGCCCATAGCAGATCAAGGGCCCCTCGATAGTATTTGCTACGGGCCCAGCGCTTGCTTAATCCGGCACTGAGTTGAATACATATTTCCCATACATTCCAACTGCAAATGTAAGTTGGTTGACTATTACTCGTTAACTTGTTAAGCCTACTTAGCTGTGATGGGTTTCCTTTTAACTTCGTTGTATACTGTCGTGATTTTTTTCACATAGCCAAAAACAACCATTCATCTGGCAGGTGGGGGGGGGCTTGACTCTAACAAAAATGATCACTTTAAAGCTTAATATTTCGCAAACAGATCCCTAAATCGAAAAATTATTTATAATTTCGCAATAGTTTTGAACGACCTATCCAACGATACCCCATACCATGGGATGAACAATAAAAAAAATATCATCCCCACTTTACATGCAAGCTAGGTACCCTACAATTAATTTCCAAGTTTTATAACTTTGTCGGCGTGATTATCATGTATACCTATGCCAAATTACAGCTTACGCGTACAGACATACAAACGAACATAGCGAAACTGCAAGACCTGCTTGTTGACTACGGAACCCTAAAAACTATACAGGCAAAAATAATATGGCCTCGCCTTTACCTGCTCCGCTTAACAACATTTTTAAACGAACATCCCAGTACAATTTTTAGACATTTACTACATGAGAAGGGGAAGCTAACCCTAATAATATTAGACACAGAATTTTAGCCAAAATACACGCCGTGTTTGTAATTTTATCTGAAAATTAATCGGACAATTTAGTTTTGGCCTAGATTCAAATTGCCTTCTTAAATTAATTTTAGTGTAAAGCGAGTGGGTTTTGCATGTTGCATGTTTTTGGAGTGAAATAAGTTCATATTTCGCGATAATTGCTGCTTGCTATTAAGTTCAGTAAACAGTTGGTTGAATCGATAAAATTCTCACCGTGACAACATAGGTGAACTAAGCGTGAAGTGACCTGTCAATAGTGTCAATCAGTGTGAACGTTGGACTGCCAAGTCATAGGTATTGAGTCCGAGCCCAAGGCACGCACCTCTGACTTTTCGGATTCATGTGCGTATTGTATAATTATCACTTGCTTAAAAAACGGTGAAGGAAAAGATCGTGAGGAAACCGGCATGCTTGAGAGATATTTCTCGATGGCATGTGAAGTCAGAGGCCTATAGACAGCATAAAAACTCTGACACCAGGTTAGTCACTAACCACACGAAAAAGAAAGAAGAAGACAGCTCAATTCAAACTCACTTCACGCATTTCACTTCACTTCAGTTAATTTCACTTCACTTCACTTCACTTCGCTTCATTTAACTTCACTTTTCTCACGGTGAGAATTTTACAGAAAAGACCGGCAGGACTAAAATCTACGGTTATTATTTTCGTTAATGATTAATGGAGAACTGGACATAACATAACATCTCGCCTTGTCTCCCCGAAGGGTTAGAGGCAAAGGTGTACCGATAGTAGGAAAACCCACATTTCGCCAGTTATGTTCAAGTCCCATGTAAAAATAAAATAAATAAATAAATAATAAAAGTTTATTTCTTAAAAAATACAGATTTAACATGTTTTATTTATAGAAAATTGTAATGAGTGGTAGTAACACAATGCAATACAAATCTAAGAACTGTAATCTGTACAAAATATGGGAAACCCTGCCTCTCAAACTAGGTAACCTGTATCTTAAGATTCAGCTTAAAATAATGGTGCTTTATCTATCTATATATACTTATATACTAATATATAAAGCTGAAGAGTTTGTTTGTTTGTTTGTTTGTTTGTTTGTTTGTTTGAACGCGCTAATCTCAGGAACTACTGGTTGGAATTGAAAAATTCTTTTTGTGTTGGATAGTCCATTTATTGAGGAATATTATAGGCTATATAACATCACGCTACAACCAAAAGGAGCGGAGCATACATGAAAAATGTTGCAAAAACGGGAAAAATTATTCCTTTTTGAGAGCTTCCGTTGCGTGCGCTGCGTAAACGGGTTAAGTTACGCAAATATCATGTATGATGGAAGTTTTCCTCTTTAAATGTTCTAAAAAAAGGTCCGCGACAGTATATGTCTATCTTTTAAGATTGACTCACTATAACCTTTTTTACGGTAATCAAATTTGTTCGAAATTAATGCATTATTTGCGAAGGAGTTTTCATAAACATGGTATTAATCCTTATCCAAATAAATACGTTATTCATCACAAGTATTTAATTTTGAACAAAGTTGCCCTTACATCATTTAATTTCAATGAATATCTTAGGAGATATAACTGTTTTATAATAACTCCGCAGAAAAATAATAATCAACTCTGCGAGGTAGCCTATTCTAAAGCTGAAGAGTTAGTTTTTAGGGTTCCGTACCCAAAGGGTAAAATGGGACCCTATTACTAAAACTCCGCTGTCCGTCTGTCTGTCTGTCTGTCTGTCCGTCTGTCACCAGGCTGTATCTCATGAACCGTGATAGTTAAACAGTTGAAATTTTCACATATGATGTATTTCTGTTGCCGCTATAATAACAAATACTAAAAAACAGAAAAAAAATATATTTAAGGGGGGCATACAACGGACATGATTTTTTTGCCGTTTTTTTTGCTCCGGATGTCGGTTATCGCGTAAAAAAGTAGCCTATGTCCTTCTCTATATCCCAGGTCGATCGGTTCAGCGGTTTAGGCGTGAAAACGTAACATACAGACAGACAGACAGACAGAGCTACTTTCACATTTATAATATTAGTATAGTTCTTTCGACCACACTACCTACCTATTGTATCCAATTTTGTTTACCTAAACATGCTCACCTTTCTGTGTTATTTATTGTCAAAGTTTATTGTTTTTTTTAATAAAGAATTATTATTAAAGTATGGATAGCTTTTGCCCGCGGCTCCGCCCGCGTGGATGTCGGTTATCGCGTAAAAAAGTAGCCAAAGTCCTTCTCCATATCCCAGGCTATATCTTTGCCAAACTTCATGACGATCGGTTCAGCGGTTTAGGCGTGAAAACGTAACATACAGACAGACAGAGTTACTTTCACATTTATAATATTAGTAAGGATAAGGATTTGTATGGATGGTACGGAACCCTTCGTGCGCGAGTCCGACTCGCACTTGGCCGGTTTTTTGTTTTTTGAACGTGCTAATCTCTGGAACTGCGAGTTGGATTTGAAAAAATCTTTTTGCATTTTCAGCCCAATTCTTGAGGAAGAATTACATTCATATTAACTAGAACACCATTTTTTTTTAATGAAAGTTTATGCGAAAACGAAGTAAAAGCACGGGCAGGCAATCTGTTGCGACGGGGTGGGTCGGGGGAACAAGAAATTTAACGCGGACGAAGTCGCGGGCAGAAGCTAGTGTATGTATAATAGTAGACTGTGTCGATCTACCTGAGCGATTTAAAGATAATAGGTAAAGCTTATTTAAGTACTTACACATTTTATACGTGATGTGTGTTTGTGTTGTGTTATGTAATAATCATTTCAGCCGAAAAACGTCCACAGCAGGACTTAGGCTCTCCCCCAATTGAAGGGGTTGTGCCATAATCGACATGCTTGGCAGGTGAGTAGGTGATCGCAGTATGGTCAATACTGTAATAGGGGGTGAGGCTATTGCCATCAACGGGGCACAAATGCAGACTCCGGGCTGCTACTGAGAAATTCCTATTGAAAAAAAAACCATGTGAGTGTCGGACCACGCACAATAAAGGGTTCCGTAGTTGGTATGGATTTATCCCAAGAACAAAATTAACATTGTAGTTGAAAAACATGTTCTTCCATACGGAATGTTTGGAAAAACATGTTTTTCAACTGTAAATGTAAGTTGGTCGACTATTACTCGGTAACTTGAAAAGCCTACTTAGCTGTGATAGTTTTCCTTTTAACTTCGTTATACAGTGTGAGTCTTTATAATGTGCACATATCGAAATGAGTTCCCTCATTTCATTATTTGCTTTGTACGCTACTATCGCAAGCAATAAAAGGGCCATTTAGATGGAGAGAGTTTCTCGAACGTTTCTAGGCGAGAAATCGTACGCAACTATCGCAAGCAATAATCGTCATAAGACTATCGTATCATAATGTTTACATACAGGCAAGAACTAATTTCTCGCCTACGATTATGTCATACGAGATTCGCAAGTAATTTAACGCTAGACGATAAATTACTGCGACTGTTTACACAGCGAAATATATAGTAAGAAGATTTTTGCTTACGAGTTCTCGACTTGTCTATACGCGATCTCGTATGACATTTTATCAAGTTCATACGAGTATCGTACAAATCGGTTTGAACCGTTTTTGAGTGCGAGATTTGCCATTCGAGTTCAGTGATTACTACGGTATTGTTCTCAAATGACACAAAAATCATTTAAATTTCGTACTGCCGATAATATTAAGTTCATTGAAATTTATAGAAATTACGTGTGTTTGTGGAATACGGAGAATTTGCTCCAAAAGTGTTTCTTCTCGCTATCCACTTTTTAACCCATTTGTTTTATTAATTCTTGTCTTAAAAGAGCAGATATAATTAAAACACCCGAGTGCAGTAACGACTGGCACAAAAACTCGAAATAAAAATCTCGCTTTGTAGTTCTGTTTACACGGAGATAGATATATCCTATTGCGAGGCAATTGTCGCCCATGGGGCAGGGCGGCAATCGTGAATGTTTACACGAAGAGACTTTTTTAATGTTCTTTCGATAATCGTATCTTCGAGTCGAGAAACTCTCTCCGTCTAAATGGCCCTTTACCTGATTGAGCCGTTTTTCATAATTCCTTCTCAGTCACGAGATAGTCTTTATTTAAGGGAGTGTCGCTAGTGGACCCGAGACAGCGCTCTTAACTGCTTCCGAATAATTATGTTTTATTTTTTATTTTTTACATTCTCATTATTCATTCTCATCATCAAATAATTATCTCATTATATACCTACAATTGTAATTTCAACTCTTTATTAGTGGTTTTTGTGGACATGATATTTAGTCAGTGCTGATTCGGATTTGTTACTGTAGTTGTGGCAACCAAGTCATTTGGTTTAAATAATTTTTGTTTTTATCTAATTTATACAGAATAGCTTTTGGCCGCGGCTCTGCCCGCGTGAATGTCGGTTATCGCGTAAAAAAGTAGCCTATGTCCTCTTCCATATCCCAGGCTATATTTCTGCCAAATTTCATGACGATCGGTTCAGCGGTTTAGGCGTGAAAACGTAACAGACAGACAGTTTCTTACACATAATATTAGTATGGATTTCCTATTTTGTGAATGTGAGAACGTTGAAGGCCTAGTTGACTGTAGATTTGTTGACTTGATTTTCTATTTTGTTAGGTACCTGATAATTGTTGAAAGGCCTGCACCTTCCTACCATAGGTACCTATTAAAACTGTCATTTGAAGATATTGTAACAACCAATTATTATTAGAAGAGTAACCGTGGAGGTGCCGGTTCTTCTCCATAGAAAACGACCAATTGGAACCGTGCACCTAACTTCTGACGTTTCATAAGTGCCCATGTAGGTTTATGTGAAATAAAATATTTTGATTTTGATTTTCAAACACATTGTAACAAAAATATTCGTACTCAAAAACTTTACTGCAAATACTACCTAGACGATTTCCTTTGGAACAGAAATGTCTACGTTCTACTTTACAAGGAATTTATATCCTGTTGGAACTGTCTTCAAACAATCAAAATACCACGTCATCTGATTCAATAGAGCGCCTTACTTCACCTCAAATTGTAGCCCAAACTCAAATATTTGGACAAACATTCGCTATTGGACAATGCTAAGTAAGCGCCAAGAATCTACGCTGTATGAGTGTGGAGCCATAAATGTAGCATGCATGTGGAATGATCGCTTGCACTTTGGAAATTTTCAAAAACAGGTTACAGAAACTTTTTTTGAAGATTTGGGAAGAGGACAGCCTCTTCGTCAACATTTGGTGACATCGACATGTTTGGTAATGTAGGTAGTTCACTCCACACCATGGTTGACACCAATCATTTCTCTTTTGTTTAAGACCAGCGCAATTATCACACTAGGCGAAGCTGAGTGTGATAATAGTATCTTATGAGTGTTTCGTGAACTCGAATAACCTATAAGTTTTTTTTATTTTTTTTATTGCGGCTCTGTGGTAGTAAAACGCGCGTGCATGACAATGTTATTTTTTTGAAATTCATAAAGTGACTGTTTGACGAGTAAGGAAGGGATCGAAAGCGCAAAGGAGTTGCATAATGAAATTTAGTACAACATTATAACACTCGTTTGGGCGATATTATGGTTACTATGAGACCGATTGTTTTAATGTTGGCAATAAGCTAACTGTTTCCAGAAACTTTTATAGATTATTTATAGCATGGGTGTAGATAAAAGTTATAATAAGATGTTTAATGTTTATTGTGAACTATTCTTTGGAGTGCCATTATAAATAAACAAATAAAATCTTGTTACTTATAACGCTGCTATGATTCTGCAAAAAAATGCTCATAATAACGTACCGCCTTGTCCGCCATTTTAATGTCCTCGCACTAGAAGTTCAAACATAGACGCTGGCTTCGTTCTAAATCACACGGAAGCCCGTTTGAGCTGCTGCCAACCTTACTAAACTAAATCGGATTTAAGCCTTTTGGACGCTAACGAATTTTAAATATGGGTAGTTAGCTCCCTGATTTGTTAAAGAGGATTTCAACAGATCATATTGATTTATACTGGCCGAAGTTTTTGGTAATGGGTAGGAGTTTCATTAAGCGTTCGATCTGAGTGAATATTCAATGGAAGATTAATAGGGTGTTGATGCTTTTGTGTATGGAATTAATGTTACGGTTTGTTGGTCATTTGTTTTAAATTATTTGTGTTGGTATCTCATATTCAAATGGTATTTGCAGCAACAAAAAATAAGGTACAGTCATCATCATTTCATCATTTCAGCCGAAAGACGTCCACTGCTGGGCATAGGCCTCCCCCAAAATGGGGGGATTTGCCATAATCGCCACGCTTGGCAGGCGGGTTGGCGATCGCAGTATGGTGATGAAAATGCATAGAGAACGCTGCTGCCCATTCTCTAGTAAGTCCCTCAGTCGCCTTTTACGACACCCACGGGAGGAAATGGGGTAGTGCTATTCTTTACACGTGTACAGTCAATTACTGCAATTAGCTGACTCCCCCTTGCTTAAATGGTTGAGATTTTTTAGAATACGAATCGATAGAATTTTATAATTCTTAATTTTATTTAAATACTTTTACAAAATCTACCCAAAACTAGAAAATACTGAAAATCATACGATTTGTTAGTAAAAAAACCTCAAACATTTGAGCAATACAACAAACGGTCAGCTAATTGCATTAGCTAACTGACTGAACGTCAATAGGTCCACGACATAGACAAATTCTTAGAAATCATTCTTGGACGTAATAGAGCCTCAATCATAATTTCGATTATGAAAATGAGTGGAGCAGCCCTCATGACTATTTTCTAAATTGCCACAATGTGTAAAGGATTCAATCTTGTTTTTAACGTTTCTCAAGAGAAATTATAGTTAATGTAATAGTTATCTTCATATAACTAACGTTTGTATCAATATTAAGCTGTTCATTGAAGAACTAAGTATAAGGATGTTATCCATACTAATATTGTAAATGTGAAAGTAACTCGGTCTGTCTATTATGTTTTCACGCCTAAACCGCTGAACCGATCGTCATGAAATTTGGCAGTGATATAGCCTGGTATAAGGAGGACATAGGCTACTTTTTTACGCGATAATCGATATCCACACGGGCGGAGCCGCGGGCAAACGCTAGTTATCAATAAGTAGTAAATGATGTTTGTTAAATAATGAATATACGCACGGCTACAAATCAAGCTATATTTTTCCAGTATAAGCTGACCTCTCATTGTACGGAAATCCTATACAGTGCGAGAACAGCTTATACTGGAAATATGTAGCTTGATTTGTAGCCGTGTGTACAGTGGCCAGCAGATCAAGCTACTCGAAACTGTCAAATTTCTCCAAACGATTTTAAACTTTAAAATGTTGATATTTAAGTTCAAAATCGAACGATAAAATTTGTCAGTTTTTGGAAACTTGATGTGCTGGTCACCGTACAAGGATCGTGGGACTATCTAACCCTTGTTAGTAATGATTTTGTGAAACTTTGCTCTTCTTTAAGTCAGTCATAATTTGGTTACGATTCAGTTACAATTAAGATACCATACAGTTATGTTCTAGTTAACATATAGGTACTTGATATAACATAAAATAAACCTCAGCTGCTAATACAATCGTGCTTCAACTAAGTGTCTCCTACATACCTATCTTAAACGCCACGGCTCGGGTTACACTTGCATCAACTTGGGAATTCTGATAATACGTTGATTTTCCGTACAGCCCCTCAAAAAAAAATCTGCCACATCTGCAGCAACAAAAAACAGTGAAACCCAAAAAGATACAGAATTTAATAAAAGATAAAGACAATAAAATATTGTGGACTAGAAAAAACAAATATCAAAAGTACAATATCAGAAAGATATCGTTTAGAATAATCGAATTTGGCAAAAAAGTTTTGAGGTCCGACTGTGGGTTCGAAAAAATATGTAAATATAGGAGCCGATAACAGACAATGTTCGACCCCGAAATCAAAAGAGCGCTTCACCGACATAAAAAAGTTAGTATATGTTATAGTTATGCTTCTAGAATTTATTAAGATATGTAGATAGGACTGTTTTCCTTTTGTTTTGGACAAATGCCCTGACATGGATGAACAAGTTTTATTGTAAAACTTTTGCATAACTTCAAATGTATGTTTCATAGCGAACTAGTCAAATATACTTCACAAATGAATGTTTTGTCATCTTGATAATAGAGAGCTCGCGCAATCCAAATTTTCAATTCCATTTTTTTTTTTTGCAATTTGCAGAATAGGGAGGCTCCATAAGCTGATCATTGTCTGGTCGCACGATTGCTAGTATTTACATACGTACAACGTGCGATTAGCAAATTATTAAAATATAATTTTGTTATACCTACATGCAAACAATAAAGATATTTTTATTTATTTATTTTCAACTTACGTCTATCCTTACAGGGCAACCTATTTCGATAGTAGTAGTAATCTTATTCCAACTTATAATTAACTTATTATTATAATTACATTTTGTAACTTGTTCTCAACTCACTCAGAGAACAACAAAATAGTTCCGAGTCACTAGAAATAGGGTTAAGAGTGCGGAGTGCACGCGTTAGTCAAACTCAAACTTAAACTCAAAGCATTTATTTCAAATAAACCAATTACAGGCACTTTTGAATTGTCAAGGGGTCGGTCAGTCAGAAAGATGAAGCTAGTTGGCCATTCCAAAGCGTAGTTGGTTCCTATGGAGAAGAACGGGCAAGAAACTCCACGGACACTCTTTTAAAACAAAATATTGTTACAAAATATGGGTTACATCATTCATGTTGAAGTTATACAAATGTAGAAAGATGTGCACGTTAGAAGCGTCCGTCATAAAAACAATTCAAAAATTAAAATAAGCTGTGGCAGCTAAGAGATGACTAGTCTTAACTAACGGCGCGGCGCCCGTTCACGAACATGATGCATGCATCAGCACCATTTAGCTCATAACAATATTTTGTGTTGAGTTAGATATAAAATGAAGACATAGACATAGATAAATTTTCATCTATTTTTTTAAATAACTTTAAAATGATTTCATTTAACATTATGAAATAAAAATATCTGAATTCCTTACAATAAATAATCCTTTCATTTGATGTCACACGGTAAAGTTTGCAAAACTTTTTTTTTTCTAATTTGCCCCCAAAAGTGACCCCCAAATTCAAAATTAATTAATTTACCTACATTACACGTCCGTGTTTGTGTCAGAGAATTTCATAAATGTGTATCAAATTTCAACTTAACTGATCCAGTAGATTCGGAGAAAACTGCCTGGGACAGACAGACAGACAGACACACGAGTGATCCTATAAGGATTCCGTTTCTTCCTTTTGAGGTACGGAACCCTAAAAAGTGCTGAAAGCTATAAAGTAGTCGTTTATTTGAGACACTTGGACACTAACGATGTTTTCGCCAAGACAATATTTATAGGGCGGTTGTAACGTGCAGTCCAATTCATTAATGGTGCCCTAGGGGTGTGCACGTCTATTTTTCTTCACACCTTCACAAAGAATGTCTTATTTACGGGACCACGGGGTGAAATTTTATCCCACATTGTCACAGTACGTGTTTAATAGAGAAACAAGTAGGTAAATGGATGTCTTTAAATAAAACTTTGTTTTATTTTAAAAGAAACATCTTCTTTGTGTTGGTGAGAAAAGTTGCTTTTGAATTTGCCAATAACTTGTACCATGTCCATGTTCGTTATGTTTCATATTGATATAACATCTTCTTGTTCATCCCTGTTAATATTGTGGTGACGTGTGTATTGGATCATTAGATTTCCTTCAAAATGGTTGAGCTGAATGGTACCGATGCGTCATGTTCGAACATGACGCATCTCCGTCAGTAGGGACTGGTCATCTCTTAGCTGCCACGGCTTATTTTAATATTTTAATTGCATTGTGTGTTGTTTTCATATTTTTATTGCGGACGCTTTTAACGTACACGTCTTTCTACATTGTTCTGACATGTATAATTTCAACCAATATTTTGTAACAATGTTTTGTTTTAAAAGAGTGTCCGTGGAGTTTCTTGCCCGTTCTTCTCAATAGGAACCTACTACGCTTTGGAATGGGCAACTGGATTCATCTTTCTGACTGACCGACCGCTGGACAGTATAAAAGTGCCTGTAATTGGTTTATTTGAAATAAATACACAATACTTAATTCTAACCGCCTTATAAATAAACGCGGAATAAATCTATGTTAGCTAGGTATAAACGTCAAAAATGTATGGTTATACCGAAGTTATTCCTAGTTTAACTTTATTCCGCGTTTATTTGTAAGGCGGTAAATGTTTATACAATAATAATATTCAAAATGGCAACATTCCGTTCCGTTATGTTTATTGTTACATTTTAAAATTAAATTAAAAGCTTTCTAAATCTATCAACACTTAAAATATCCCAAGCACAGTCAAGCACGAAATACTCTCAGCCTAAATAGCAGTAGAACGGCAATAGCTTCATGAAAGGGATTCCCTTCCAGGCTTCATCTCCGGGACAGTACAATCTAGGGATTTAACGGTCTAATGTCTGATTACAGCTATCGATTTCAGATTGGAAGCCGGATCTGATGTAATTGAAATGAGCACAAGGCTTCACTAAGATGAATTGGAAAATATATTTTGTGGGGTCGATGTGTAATTTGGATTTTTAGGTATCTTATTAAGGAATAGTTTTAAAGTCAAAACAGTTAATTATGACTTTAAAATTATTCCACGTCAGAATGTTTCACTTTCCATAAGTTCTACAATATTTTATTAAAAAACCGACCGTGTCGGATAACGCACAATGAAGGGTGCCGTAGTTGGAAAGAATTTATCCCAAGAACAAACTTAACAATATAGTTGAAATTGAAACACATATTCTCCCATACATCGATACGTGACGGTCAGTTCTCCAACTGCAAATTTATGTTGGTTGAAGCCTACTTTTCTGTGATAGTTTTCCTTTTAACTTCATTTATATATTTTTCTTTTTTTTCTGTCGTAAATTTTTTCTCATGTCCAAAATCAACCATTTGGCTGACAGGACACGACTCTAACAAAAATTTGCACTTTTAAGCTTAATATTTCGCAAACGGATTCCTGAATCGAAAATGGTTTTGAAAAACTCGCAATATTTTCGAACGGCCTATCTAATGATACCCCACACCATGGGATAGACGAGAAAAAAAAATACTACCACTTCGTCTTCGTGATTAACATGTTCCCATGCCAAATTACAGCTTTCTAGTACTAATAGTCTGAGCTAAGCCGCAAACAGACAGACAGACGGACATGGCGAAACTACAAGGGTTCCTTGTTGACTACGGAACCCTAAAAATTTGATAGACAAGATATTTTATTGCCTTTTTCAATAGGCATCTACTAAGATATCTACTATTTTCTTTTTTCTTTTCTATCTTCAGGTAAAATACTGATATTCAGCTGCATCTGGCCTGCATGCCTTTCTATGCCATCTCTAGCCCTCTATCAGGCCAAACACATCTCAAGTCGAGAACCTATTTTCGATTTCGTAAAAAATAAATAAATTAAAACCACGAGTCATTTTCCCAAAACCGAATTATATTCGCAAACAAATAACAACAATAAGCAAGCAATAATAAGCAATATTATAACTTGTTTATTGAATGATCTAGATAAGGGCATGACCTTGAATGTATGGCAACTGCAAACTATTATAATTTAACTTGGGTATAATTGTACTTGTTTGCTTTACCCGGAACTCTGATAACCGGGAATGTTGGACCCAAACGCATACTCAGGGGTAAAAGGAGCTAAGTAAAATTATAGGGGTGTATTAAATATACTATGTTTGTTAGAAAGACCGACACAATTTCTTTTGGGATTGGGGATGTTTTACTACCACAAAATTGTTTTATTCTTTATTATTATTATGATTTTTTTAAATTAAAATTTTTCTTACCCTAACATAATTTTAAGACTGGAAGCACAAATGTCGTTTTCTAGAACCAATCTATACAATATAATTATAATAAAATCGTAGCGAACTCAAAACTGTACATTGAATATAAAAAAAAACATTATATTTAGCGAAGTCAAAACTGTACATTGAATATTTTTGAAAAAAAGTCATTGCGAGGTCTGGGAACGATTCTGATGTCGAAAATAATTTCGTCGCGTCAATCAGAAAACGGGCAATTTTCACAAAAAGTTTTTTGATGCCAATCGATCCTGTTTCTTACAAGGATCAAAAAACTCTATCGGACCAACAAGGTTTGAGTACTAGAAAAGTCAGAAATCGCAAATAACTTTTCACATAGGTACAGTTCTGAATGATACTGAGATGAGAGCGAACACAATTTAACAGTGTCTGACAACAGTCGAATTATTCCATTACTTCGCTAGGTTAAATAGGAAACGATTATAGCAGATAGTTACAGATTTAATCTTTTAAATGTTTATCATACCTTTATGGATCTAAGCAGTCAATCATGACATATTTCAGTCAACTTTCAACAAAGCAACGCTTCGAAGATATTATGCGAAGTTTTTTACATCTTCATCATCATTTCAGCCGAAAGACGTCCACTGCTGGACATAGGGCTCCCCCAAGCATCGCCACTTCAACCGGTTTTGTGCTTCCCGCGTCCAGCGGATTCCTGCGGCCTTCACAAGGTCATCGGTCTACATTGTGGGAGGCCTTCCAACGCTACGTCTTCCGGTATGCGGTCGCCACTCCAGGACCATTCGGCCCCAACGGCCATCTGTTCTGAAAGCATATGCGGGCCAATTGCCACTTAAGTTTGGCAATTCTTCGGGCTATGTTGGTTACCTTGGTCCTCCTGCGGATCTCTTCATTTCTGATTCCATCACGTGTGGAAACTCCAAACCTTCTCCGTTGCCCTTTGGGTGACTTTTAGCCTTTTATTAAGGTCCATTGTGAGCGACCACGTTTCAGTGCCATTTCGACTAAAGCAAAAGCATCTCGTATAACTCGTGCCAACTCGAGAATAATAATAGCGCTAGTCTTCAGTTCCAGTTGATTTACTGTCCTCCCACGCACTATCTGGTGTCTAGTAGCAAAAGCCTATTTATCTGGATAATGTTGCAATGATACTGTACATTTTCTAGAGAGCATTTCAAGCCATCTCAAGTCATATCGTCTTATATTCAGATGTTATAAAAATGTTACTTGAGATAGATACTTGCATTACTTAGTAGATAGGAGATAGTATTCTTCAGTAAAGGCTGCATAGGTAAACAGCGTCTTAGGCTCAGTTTACATTGCCACGGAACGGAATGGAAGAGAGTTTTTGTCAAGATATTGTACAGTAAACTACCAAATTTCTCCAAACGATTTTAAACTTTAAAATGTTGATGGTTAAGTTTGTGGCGGCAATTACAACGCCACATGCGAACTACGCATCATAGACCTGACGTCACAAATCCTGCATCACGCAATCAGGGCCTCAAGTCTGCTATTACAATAGTGTCAGAATGGTCTCGCCATTGTGAGTATTTGACAGTGTTTGTATGGCAAATCTGTCAAAAACTCACAATGAAGAGACCATTCTGACACTATTGTAATAGCAGACTTGAGGCCCAGTTTACCGCGCGACTAGCATAATTATATAAGGTGTATCTATTCATACTCGAAATATTGTAAGAGAAACATCTAGGTACGAGTACGAGTATAGGTGGTAAAAAAGCAATAGCAACGATTTTTTTTAATTTATGGAAGTGTTTTATATTTTCACATAATTATTATAATTTTAAAATTGCTTGAGACATTTTGCATAAAAACCTTTATTTACTTATTCTATGAATGACACGGCCGGACACGGCGACGCGGCGACGCCGCGACTGTGGCAGCACGAACGCGGTGAATTTTGATAATTAATTATCGTATCAAGAAATTTATATATATTTTTTTTTTTAGTCCAGAATTTCACTGTCCATGCCAAGGTTGCCTGGAATAGATCGCAGTATGCGATTAGGCCGCCCAATGTATATTTTATAGTATATAAGTTTTTCTTTTCTTTTGTAATGTGTAATCTGATGTACAATAATGTATATATAAATAAATAAATAAAAAACGTAACATATTCAGATTAAAAAAAAAACATTTCCATGGCTTCTTTACCACTTATAGGTGTATCTCTTAAAATATTTCGTGTTTGAATAGATACACCCTATATACAACATCCCGACATCAACCGTTGGGCAGTTGCCCACCAGACACAACACCCGTCTGGGCCTCAAGTCTGCTATTACAATAGTGTCAGAATGGTCTCGCCATTGTGAGTATTTGACAGTGTTTGTATGGCAAATCTGTCAAAAACTCACAATGAAGAGACCATTCTGACACTATTGTAATAGCAGACTTGAGGCCCTGGTCGGAGGATTCTCCCTTTACTATAGAGTATGAGTGAACTATACAACCTGTTCCTCATACCTCTATAATTTCAAAATCGAATGAGAAAATCTGACAGATTGTGGTAACGTGATGCGCTGGCCACTGTACGTAGCAAAATGAACTTACAAGACACGAGCTTGTAACTGCGAGCATTACCGAGAATGCGCGAGTTTTTTTGTATTTTTTTTAATTCTTTTACTAATAGTTAATTTTATTTCATTCAGGTTGGCAAGCCTAACAGCAACGCAAATAACGCAATTAATGTTGTTGAAATGACATAATGAAACCCATTGCTACTTTAAGTGTATTACACAATTATACTCCATTGACTATAGCATTAGACAAATAACGACTAAATAACGACAGTTATTGTGTAATATTGTTGAAATGACTGCACTTTAGAGTTATTTTTTTAATGTAAATGGTAAATAGATTACAGTGCTTTGTATTTATCAGGAAATTTTACGAAATTAAACGTTTACATCGAAATAACGAAAGGGTGAGAACAGTTATTTGTCTAATGTTATAATAAATGGAGTATAGGTACCCTGCAGTAACCACTACTGATTTGCGGGCAAGACAACCTTCCCTTGTATGAGTAGGAATAGTAATTGTGCACTCCAGACTTCTGCGCTTACACATCCACGTCCTTAGCCTAATTTGAATTTCCCAATGATCTTTTCTAAGTTACCTCTTACTTAACAGTTAACACCTTATGTAAAAAAAGCGGACAAGTGCCTGTCGGACCATGCACAATGAAGGGTTCCGTAGTTGGAAAGAATTTATCCCAAGAACAAACTTAACATTGTACCTAGTTAAAATACATGTTCTCTACTACTGCTGCGAATTTTTTCACAATCCAAAATCAATCATTTAGCTGGTAGGGGGAGGGACACTTGACTCTATCAAAAATTAGCACTTTAAAGCTTAATATTTCGGAAACAGATCCCTAAATCGAAAAATGGTATCCACAAACCCACAATCTTTTTGAACGGCCTATCCAACGATACCCCACGCCATGAACAAGACGAGAAAAAAAAAATATCATCCTCACTTTACATCTAGGGGGGGTTACCCTAAAAAAAAACATGATTTTATTTTACCATTTTATCGGCGTGATTAATATGTATACCCATGCCAAATTACAGCTTTCTAGTACTTCTTAGTATCTGAACTAAGCCGCGGACAGACTACGGAACCCTAAAAATCTCATAAGAAACTAAGCAAGTTATAAGTCGTTTTTTTTTTTTCCTCAACGGGGCGCTCTTGGCCTTTATCACACTTGATGGTAAGTGATGATAAGGCCAAAGATGGAAGCGAGCTTCACCCGGAATCCTCAACCAAAGAGGAACTGGCTATCTTACCTCTAACTGCCGAAACACAACAAACATAACATTGTTGTTATGGTGACAGACTTATAAGCCACTTAACCTACTTGCTTAGCCAAGTTTTTAACCCACTTACAGATAACACCTCCATTCCCTGAGGGCTTCTAACAATTTCTTTGATTCGGTTAAATAAAAAGTTCAGGCAGAACTGCGAGAACTCAGTTGTTTTAGTGGTTAAGTTCCTGTTACGGTTTTCCGCATCCCTAGAGCGGGGTTAGGCTATGTATGTACGTATTGAAAGCTAAGCGATGCGATGGAAGACCACTTACAAACAGACAGCTTATCCCAGGAGTTCTTATTTGTAAGTTATTGAATTTTATTTTATTTATTTATTTACTTGCAAATTTAAATACATTTAAATTAACTAAAAAACGATTAAAATAAAAATTGATTAACCTAACCTAACTTAACTAAAACTATTAACAAAATAAACTTAAAGATGACGTCGAAAAATTCCTCCGCATCGCTGTCAGCTGGTAATGTGCCCAAGAGACTGGCGGCATTGCTGCATTGCCATGTTGTATGGCAATGCAACCTCTGGTCAAAGTAAATGCAATCCATTGGGTCACGGGAAGTGTCAACCAGCCTTTTGGAGATTTCATTGAACAAACCACGAGCATTCGGACCCCACGGCCCGAGGCAACATAGAGACTAGTATTAGATATAGTAATTGATTGATTGATAAAAAATAGGTCTTTTCTAAAAGTGGTAATCGTTATCTCACACGAGCTCGTTCAGTCGCTCGTGACTGTACAAACCAATAATTTTTAATGTAAATGGTAAATAGATTACAGTGCTTTGTATTTATCAGGAAATAACGGAGTTTATTAAACGTTTACATCGAAAAAACGAATTATTAATTATTTGTCTAATGTTATAATAAATGGAGTATAACTTAGAAAATATCATTGGGAAATTTAAATTAGGCTAAGGAGGTGGATGTGTAAGCACAGAAGTCTGGAGTGCACAATTACTATCAGGGTACCTATACTCCATACACACAAGGAAAATATGGTGAATAATGTTTTTCACAAAGTAAACGTAATTGTGAAAATTGAGCAAAAAAAATATTAAAAAGAAAAAAAAATACAAAAAAAAATTCTTACGGGCACTTTTCCTGTTTTGACAGCAATGCTGACGAATTTTTTGGTGCCCTATAATTATTTACCCTCTCTTTTATTTATACTTTTACATATTATAATTGTGAAAAACATTGTAAATTTATCGCTATCGTTTTATCGCTTTCATTGGGTGGGGTGTGCTTAAACCCCTAAGTGTCTGCTAACTTGCTCCTTTTACGATACGAGTAAGTAATGGTTAAGTTGGAAGATGTTTGTATCGATCATGTGTTTATCACCAATGGGGTAGAACGAGTCCCCAACACTATTTTATCCTATAACACAGTTATAAAAAGGGTAACCGCGGTGTTTCGTTGCGTTTCTTTTCCTTATTGAGCGACAATTTAGAACAGTGCAATTTATAATAAAGTGGTACTGGCAGCCCTGACCTATGAGTTGTAGGTCGGGGGTTCGAACCCAGTCAGGCATTCCACTTCGTGTAATATATTTCATCACCACTGCTCTCAAGGAAAACATCGTGTAACCAACATGTCCTAGAAACAAAAAAATTAAGACATATCCACCAATTCGCACTTGGCCCGCTCCGTCTCACATAGGAGAAGCCTTGTCCCAGCAGTGAGAACGGGAGGCTGATTAGGCTTTAAATCAACTTTATTATCAGGCATCGAAGGCCCATAGCACGTTAGTATTACAAATTACTTAAAATCTATTCCCTAGTAGCATTTTTTGTTGGCATTTAGTTGGGACACTTACAGAGGTAAGTGGCCCAACTAAATGCCAACAAAAAATGCTACTAGGGTTATAGTACAACAATAAGGCACAATACACAATCATGTCGATATAACCACGTTTCTTGTAACAAAACAATATCTGCTGTTTTTACACAGTCACGCACACCATTCATCATCATCATTTCAGCCGAATGACTTCCACTGCTGGACATAGGTCTTCCCCAAGCACCGCCACTTACACTTCGACCGGTTCTGTACTTCCCGCATCCAGTGGATTCCTGCGGCCTTCACAACGTCATCGGTCCACCTTGTGGGAGGCCTTCCAATGCTACGTCTTCCAGTACGCGGTCGCCACTTCAGAACCTTTCGGCCCCAACAGCCATCTGTTCTGCGAGCAATGTGCCCTGCCCAATGCCAGTTAAGCTTGGAAATTCGGACTATGTCGGTTACCTTGTTTCTCCTGCGGATCTCTTCATTTCTGATCCGGTCACGTCAAAAAACTCCAAGCTCCTCTCCGTTGCCCTTTGGTTGTATTTTAGCCTTCTAATAAGGCTCATTGTGAGCTACCACAATTAAATTTTATTACGTTCATTTTTTTAAATACTATCCATTACTTGCCTTTTTCTTCCCTCGCTCACAAAACGTATGCATATACTTAGTGAAGATACTATGATCATCAAAAGTTATTACCTCTAAAATGCTAAACAAGACTTGTGCGTGTCTAGCCAACAACTTTGCTACACTTCCTCGGAATATAGTCTGTTCTCCCGGGAGACTTCGATACCAAATCGAGTGAAAAATACATTTTCACAGAGCTTGAGGGTCATATAACGGGTTAACAAGTAACTTGATACGATGCATAGCAGTTCACAAGTGTGCTATCAGTTCTTTGATAGGTTATACGAGCGTTTCTGTTACGTGTTGATTTACTCTTTCGACTTATTATGTTAAGAGAAATGAAGTACCTTCAGTGTAGATTATCCGAACGTCGTCGGTCAACCGAAAGACCGCCTTGCTCCTACTGCTCATAAGCGGGAAGGCTTGATTCAACAGACCAAAATTAAGGACTTTTCGCGAGCGTTAATTAGTTCCTTTTCGTTTATGTATTACGTATAAACCGTGGGTGTCGTAAAAGGCGACTAAGTCCCGTATTATAGAACGTTTCTCAATACTCAAGCGTAACTTAAGACTAGTTTCAACCAATCAAATGGCTTGAATCTAGTCTTAAGTAACGCTTGAGTATTGAGTGACGTTCTATAATACGGGCCTAAGGGGCTTACTAAGAGAATGGGCAGCAGCGTTCTCTATGCATTTTTAACACCATAGTGCGATCGCCAACCCGTCTGCCAAGCGTGGCGATTATGGCAAATTCCCCCCCTTTTGGGGGAGGCCTATGTCCAGCAGTAGACGTCTTTCGGCTGAAATGATGATAATGATGATTACATATATATCTATTTTGTTTACTATATTGCTATTGTAATAAATAAAAACGATTAATAACAGATTAGTTATATGGTTTTATTGGAACAGTTTTTCATACAGTTCGATCATCTGAATAAATCGGTTTTCCGGACACCCTTGTCCCCGTATTATTCCGGATAATTGACGATCTACTGTAGTAGTCTTTATCGTTATGCATTTCATTGCAAGTCAAAAGCCCTCTTTAGGTGTTCCCGACAAGCGACAGCCGGATTGAATGAATATTTTATTTTTATTTGTTAACATTTTAAATATATATTTTATTGATAATTATTTATATATTTCTGAATCTGTCCGTGACATCACAGCGGGCCCTATCAGAATACCAGCGCTGCGACACTTATTTTTAAAAGTCGCAGCATCGTGCTGAGATAGGAGCCTTTTGGCCTCGTACATTTATATTTTTAAGTTTCCGTAATAATAAAGGAACCTTAGTGAATCCATCAGACATATTATCTCTGGTTGTTCTCGTCTGGCTAACGGCGAGTACTTGCACAGGCATAATCAAGTAGCTAGGATTATTCACCAGCAACTTACTTTGAAATATAAACTTGTGGATTCTGAAGTACCGTATTACAAGTATGTGCCCGACCCAGTTCTCGAAAATGACCATGTCACGTTGTACTGGGATCGGTCTGTCATTACTGACAGGACTATTGTTGCCAATAAACCTGATATAGTGGTGATAGATCGATTAGCGCGCCGCGCAATGATAGTTGATGTTACCATCCCACATGACGAGAACCTCGTGAAAGCTGAGAAAGAGAAACAAATAAAGTATCTCGACTTAGCACACGAGGTTGTTGACATGTGGAATGTGAGCTCAGCTATCATTGTGCCGATTGTCGTGACGGCCAATGGCCTACTGGCCAAAAGCCTCGATCAACATCTCTCGAGGCTTTCGTTACGCGGTTGGATCAAGGGCCTGATTCAGAAGGCAGTACTCCTTGATACGGCTCGCATTGTGCGGAGGTTCCTGTCTCTGCAGCCCTAACGACCGGTAGCTTGGACCCTGCTCCCGCCACCGGCGGACCACAATTTTTTATATTTTTAAATGTTTTTTTATATATTTTTTAAGAAATATTTAAAAATGTATTTGATATGGATAAAAAATTAATATTTTTATATAAAATATTTTTTTGGAGGTTATTTTTTCCCTACATGTAAAGTAGGGATGATATTTTTTTTCGTCTATCCCATGGTGTGGGGTATCGTTGGGTAGGCAGTTTAAAAATATTACGGGTTTATGAAAGCCATTTTTCGATTGGGGGATTCGTTTTCGTAATATTAAGCTTTAAAATGATATTTTTTGTCAGAATCAAGTGTCGTCCCCTGCCAGCTAAATTTTTGTATTTGGATATGTGAAAATCACAATTACAAATGAATAATAATCATCATTCATTCATCATTTCAGCCGAACGACGTCCACTGCTGGACATAGGCCTCCCCCAAGCACCGCCACCTCGACCGGTCCTGTGCTTCCCGCATCTAGCGGATTACTGCGGCTTTTATTTGTGCTTGTCATTAGGGGGGGGGGGGGGGGGGTTGCCATAATCGCCACCCTTGACAGGCGGGTTGGCGATCACAGTATGGTGTTAAAAATGCATGGAAAACGCTGCTGCCCGTTCTTTAGTAAGTCCCTTAGTCGCCTTTTACGACACCCACGGGAGGAAATTAAAAACCTATTGATAAGTAAATGCTATTACAGTGGTAACGAATATTTAAATGATAAATCCCTTTGCATTTAAGGGATTTAAAATACAAATGTTTTATTTTTATTATTATTTTAAATTATGTTAGATTATAAGTCGTCTTCTCTACTTCCTGTTTCTTTTGCTGTGCCCGACAGGGTCCACGATTGTTTCTTAATGTTTATCACCTAAGCTTATACATTGTGGAATGCAATAAAGATTTGAGAAATGGGGTGGTGCTATTCTTTATGGCCGGCACCACACGAGCGAGAATAATAATAATAATACAAATGAATAAGAAAAAAATAATAACCATAAAAGATAACAGACAAAAATAAGAAAATATTACGACTTGGATACTATGATTTTGATTTTGATGTCTTTTTTTTAAACTTTGGTAATTTGTATGTAATATCCGATTCGTTGTGCTTTGATACGTCGCTATGCTGCCTAGATCTTTTCTCGTTTAGACAACAAGTATACTGCCCATCTCTGAACACATAGCGTATTTTTTTTAATATGTACAAATTCAAATTGACAAACCACGTCTATTTGCCGTGTTATATCCATTTCATGCACCTGTCAAAATTTACAGTTGTAATTCGAATATACTGACAATTTAAGTTGATAATCAATATAACAAACAATTAATTTCTCTGACTGAATCTACATCAGTAACGCCAGAGGCACAAACCCTTAATACCTCTTGCAAGTAGATACAGCTACAAACACAAATACGCCTGTCAAACGCAGATTAATTATGAACTGAAATGAATGTTTGAAGAATGATTAAAAGCTGAATTTAAAACCCGCTCATTTGAAAAAGTGGAGATCAAAGGGAATGCTAATAAAGATTAAATGAGCGTTTTAAGATGAAGAAGTTGGGAATGATTAATGCTTCTTTTGCAGGCCTATAAAGTACCTAAGGCTTGCTTATAACTAGAACGGTCCTTGACTAGTGCATAAAAGAGTCGTTATTCTACTTCTTATTTTATTTACTCTTCTTCTTCTTGTTAGCGTTTCGATGGCAATCTATACCGGATAACTTTTTTAACCGAAAATAATATGGTGTGTTTTGTAAATGGAATAGGAGACATACACGAGAATTTTTCTTAGTACCATTGAGATTGTAAAAGTCCCGAATATAAATTCCGCGCATTTATTAGGGTGCGTATGATTTGAATTTCGATATTGTTTAACCGTATTTTTTTAATCTTTTTTTATTATTCGAGTATGACAAGTTTATTTCAAATGTTTATTGATAGATCGATTTCTTTCTATGTTATTGAATGCTTCTATTCCGTTCACCTTGTTAACGCCTTGCATATACACACATAATATGCAAACGACGAATGACAACCCGTAGAAGCTTCTAGAAATCTGCGCAAACGAAGCGCGCACATGACAGGCGCGCCCTCTTTAGTTTTTCACTCACCTTTATTTTTTGACAAGAGGAATGTCACTTTTATTATTTTACGAATTCCTTTAATATTAAATTAATTAAATTATATTATTTTTATTGAGGAACCATTCGTACTTCTTATTTCTATCATCAACCCACAACGAGCACCATTGCCTTTACACACCTATTATTATACACATTTTTTTTTATGGTAAAAAAAGTCAGCCGGTATAGAGTCAGCCTAGAATTTGGCTACGAGTTTGACACCTTCAGTAGAGTCCATCAGCTCCTGTAGCGTGCAGACAGCAGGACACGCTGGACACCATAATAAGTGCCCCATTGTTTGTGCAACAGCACCACATTTACACCCCATTGTCCATGCAGCATGTTCCAACTCTAACAAACCACTCAAATCTGTGAAGTTGAACAACGATTTCCCATTTTGGAATTGACTAAAGTGACACAACTTAATGTATATTTTAGTTTGACAGCACTAAAGGCTCGTACAGACTCGTACGATATCGCGGCCGCGACAGGTAAGGAAATTGTGCTACTAGTGTCGCGTCGCGCCCGCGATATCGCGCGAGTCTGTACAAGCCTTAAGATGGCATTGTTGGTTGTACGTTGTTTCATAGCTTATAGTTTTATAGAATGTCGTTTCACATAAAAAAAATCTTATATTTTCGTTTCATAGAATAATCAATACGCAGAATACTTACTTTGAAGATTTCTAAATCATTGATTTTTGTTTCACATAAAGTTTAATGTTAGAATAGTCATATCATAGAATAACAAATCACATATTCTTTATCCATATATTGTTTATTTAATATAAAACTTATTACCAAGAATAACATTTAATCCATTTTAAATTTTTGCTTTTTACAGCATGCAAGCAAGCGTGCAACATGCAGCGTGTAAGCAAGCATGCAGCATGCAAGCAAACATGTAGCATGCAAGCAAGCATGCAGCATGCAAGCGAGCATGCAACATGCAGCAGGCATGGTTTCTGTCACGGCTCCGGTGCTGCGGGGTTCCGGCGGTCCCACGCGAGCTTATCGTCGCAGATGGTATTCACGCTCACCCCTCCGCGCCTACGCGGATTTAAATTACACTCTAGGGGTAGGACAGACAAGACTACGTGGAGTCGGTTTTGCAGCGATTCGTTTCTGTCACTAACTTATACCGAACAAACAATATTCGTTAAATAATAATTCTACTGTTTGATAAGTCTGTTAAACAAAAAAATGTGATTAAAATTCATTGAATCGTGTTTCTGTGAAATATTTTTCATTCAAGTAAATAGTCTTTGAAACAATAATATTCGAACTAAAAATACAAGGACCAAATATTATGTGAAACATTTTCTGGGAAACGAAATTCTATGAGATTTCTGTCTGCGAAATAAGGGGACACCGTATCCAATCGAACACAATATGGTGGCAAGGATGCGTATCGCCACCATTTTTACGTTCCAAGTTATTTCAATTTTAACAGCCCACCGATAACGATATGCACAATTTTATGGCAACATTACGCTTTAGATGATCGATGTGTGGAGCATCGATACTGGGAATCGTGTATCGATGTGTTACTCGATTTATGTTTGCTGTTAGTGATTACAGAATACTTTCCTTCTGCAGGTTTAGCACGAGCACCGTTTTGTCGACGGAAGAGTAGACAAAAATTTAAAAATGACATTCCGTGTAGACAGTACGACGGCAGCAAAGCAGAAAGAGTCAACTGCACTTTTTACGAAATTCACTCTTTTACATAATTCGACTGAGAATTATTTGTTTTGTCATAGGATTTTTTTTTTTCTATTTGATTTTCAATTTTTACTGATATTAAGTCACGTATATAAAGATAACAATTTTTTTTCTCAAAGTGTCTTGGTAATACCCTATTAAGTAAATGATGTAAAATAGGAAAAGATAGCTTTGTTCTTCTAATAATTATCAAAATATTGCGGTCAAAACGCTCTCCTGTAAAATCATGATTTTGTAGATAACCGTATATACTTTGTGGCAGTCGCGGTTTCTACTGCTTTTAGCATGGCTATAATAAAAAAATAACCTGTCTTCAATACCTTAGACAACTGTCAGTTGTCAATGTGATTTTGACAGTTTGGGATAAAAAACTTTCTTCTGAAATAGTCTACATAAAAATGGACCTAGACCAAGATCGTTAATAGCGAAAGACAAAATTACAGATTGTAGAAAGATCTCTACAGTGCGTTGCACAATGTCAAAAATGGAGAAACGAAATGTTACCTATTTTGTAAAGAAAGAGCTGTGTCTATACTTCGTAGAAATAGAAAGCATCATGCTAAGCTTGCCGTTGTGCGTTCGTTCAAGTTAATGTTTTTAAAGTTAATCAACCAACTGTCATGAAAGCATTAATGCAATTAGTGAATAAAGGACGGATTTAAAGCGAGGGCCATAGATGAATTACGAGCAGGTGAAGGATTCTAACCTTCGATCAATAATTCTAACGACTGAATCACGACCGTAGGTAGTGATTCATGATGATTGAATCACGAGCGTAGCGAGTGGTTCAAGAGTTAGAATCCCGAGCGACGCGAGTGCTTCATGGCCCTCGATATAAATTTTATTCAAGTGTTGCATACTATACTTTATACCATGACTACGAGAAAAAGAAAGATTTCAGCGAAAATAAACATTTCATGAAGAAAAAAGGAAGGTTAAATTAATTAAAATGCACATTAAAATTGGAACAATTTTGGAGTAATTTTCTTATTATTTTTATATATTTTCATATCTCAGGACCCTGGGGTCCCGGACCTTTAGAAGGCGTACGAGGGGCCGAAGCCAACTCGCAGAGGCCCGTTAGACGCTTTTTAATTAAATGAGGCACCAACCGACGATTATCCCTGTACGCACTATGCAAGTGCACTCAAGGACAACCCCCGGTTGGTGTAGGACTATTGCAGGATATGGAACCAAAGACATTGGACTACGGGTTTGGGTGGTTAAAATGGACTGGTTACCTAAAACTATGGAAGGACTATGGCCCCTGCCTGATCAATGTTTTATTATACACGGATAAAATGGCAGGGGTTGACTTGCACACTCAATAATGGGCCCCCATAAACGGTACCGCTAGCACATAGTGACGTAGTGACAAGAGGGAAACATATCCTAAGGTGCTCGAGGAGTGGAGAGGTATTTTACGGCTCTCAGAACAATCCCAGAGCCCGGAAGATGGTCAAGATCCCTACAAGCACTTACTGGAATACTTCCTTCCTCCGAGCACGTTTGCTCTTGCGAATCTCCACTCAAGCCGGCCAATAAAGGCAAGCCAGAGATGAGGAATATGACTTCTCCCGGGAGATAGGGTCCGTGGGGTCGAAACTGCCCAACAGCTCGCCACATGCTGCTCTGCGGGTTTCTATATCTCTCTTGGTCTGGCTCCTCACCCTAGACATGTTCCGGCAAAGTAAACTCTACCGGCACACAGTTCGGAGCGCGCATACCCCACCACGACGTCAACGTAGAGATACGGCGGTGAGGCTCTTATTATTATTATTTATTATTAGGATGGTCAATCTGTAAAGCGATATTTATTTCCTGTCGATGGTCAGAACTTTCTGCTGGAGGAAACTCTGGGGCATCTTTGGACGTTAAAGGGCGTGGAGTGCACAAGGAGTTTTTTTTTTTAAAACTTTGTCCCTCACTAGGAATGTCTCCTGTATTGTGGGTGCGTTTACAAACATTTAAAGTCACATACACAAACAGCCAGACCCGGAACAACTACTTGTAGGTCATAAAAATATTGGTTCCGTACGGGAATCGAACCCGCGACACGTAGCGTAGCAGTCAATCGCTTCAACCATGCCGTCGAGTATTGTTTGTATCGAGTACCTATTTTCGCAAGGAGGTTGTATAGCATTGAGACGGAGGTCGAATATATTGGTGTGTTCTAAATTCAAACACCAAAAAAGTGATTAAAAGTGCATTTTATTCACTGTTTTCAGTGAATAAAATAAGCTTTTTAGAGGGGGAATGGTATAAAATACGTTATACGCAACAATAACAACTCATCTTTAACAGTGGTAACATTTTAACAATACTTAATAGTATATTTTGTATCGAGAGACTAAATGAAGCCATAATATTATTTATCAGAGGTAGTTTGACTCCCCAGCGTGCGAGGGAGTCAATGAAACCGAGGATATATTAAGTTGGCGTTTAGTCTCGAGGTGCAAACTGTACTTTTCACTTTGAGTGCGAGAAAAATTGTAAAAGTACAAAAACATTTAATAAATATTATTCCTCCAGTCCATAAAACTTTCGTAAGTTTTTAGGTAAATCTTCCGCGATTTTGGCGGCAAAAGATCATCTATTATGTCTTTTGCTCTTTGCTCGACGTCAAACTCTTTACTGTCACTGGACATTCTTAATAAATTTATTTAAAACCGAACAAAACACACAAAAGTTCTGAAATTTTCGCGGTCAGTTTTTTCTTCTAAACCAGTCACAGATTAATAATTTAAAACGCATGGCGCCACCTTCTTTGCGGAAAAACCATGGAAGTAAAACTCTCAACATTTTCGCAATGAAGATGGTCCACACTCCACAGATATTTT
Organism: Dryobota labecula; assembly: GCA_947523025.1. NCBI lineage: Eukaryota > Metazoa > Arthropoda > Insecta > Lepidoptera > Noctuidae > Dryobota > Dryobota labecula. The sequence continues at coordinate 3,922,255 of OX383287.1, forward strand.
ACTGGCTGTTTGAGTTTGTCTATGTCACATGAAGGAAATTAAAAAACTAATTACTTTTCACTTCCTAGAGACTAAAGTGGTCACTTTAGTCCCGCTTCGTAGGGCTATATTGGCGTACTTTTAGAGCATGAGAAGTGAAAAATTCTTTGCAATAAGTATAGCTTTTATTAATACAGCTACATGACGTGTCTGTATAATTTAGTAATTATTTAATCTTCAACGCTTTTAACGGGCCTGTTTCACCTATTCTTTATATATGGAAGTTTTTTTATTTATTTTATGTTAGTAGAACCGTCCCTTACTGCTCGTTATTAACACAGTCGTTTTGTTTTTTCTTCTTCCAATAACAATAACTAAATAATTGAAGCACACACAACCTCTACGTCCGTCGTTCTGAATAAATAGCTCTATACTTAACTAGCTCTAAAAATCACCCATAGCATTTTTAAATATTGAATAACTTAAAATAACATGGCACCGTTTGCATAAAAAGTGTATGCAAGCGGCAGGTTTTTGTACTTACTTTACCAAAAAAAATCCCACATGAAATGATTTCTTTTAATATTCATTCATTTTTTTAAACGAAATTCGTTCTAAAAAACCCTAAACCGTACTCTAAACCACCCAACAATAAACAATTCGTATTCGATTTCAATAACGCATTGTAAGTAATCGATTCAAACCACGACCGAACAGTCAATTTGCATGAATGTAATCGATTGGGAATGTCTAAAGTCCTGTCCGATGGATGTCGGGATGAAAATGGCGCGAAAAAGAAACTGCTACCTAAGCAGCGTACTCGTACTAAGGGCCGATTTTTCAATCCTCAGTTAAAACGTCGAATAGCTACCTAGCGTATAAAATTATCTGGCTGTTTACCAGACGAATAAATATTTTAAATTTTTCAATCTTTAAAATATTTGCTAACCAACTTCACACTATCAATGTGCAAGCGAGATGCTCAGATACAGTATTCAATGTGTTAACTCGTCAGATACTGGGTATCTGGCTATTGAAAAATACAAATTCATGCTATCTAGGGAATAAACACTATTCGATTCTTTATCTGAGGATTAAAAAATCGGCCCTAAGACTCGTAGGGCCTTACAAATAAACACGGAATAAAGTTATGATAGGTATTACTCGTACACGTCAAAAGTTCATGGTTATACTGGAGCTATTCCTAACAAACTTAGCTAGATTTCAGGATTTGTATGGAGATGGGAGCTTAGAAACTTAGAATTACCTGATTAAAAAATGTTGGCAAATAATATTAAAATAAATAAAAATACGTTATTTAAAAAAAACTATACTCCATTTGAAATAAGATTAGACATTAAAAAAACCTCTTTTACAGTCCGTTCAACCGATGTTGACTTCTATTCCGTAGGCATAAGGATGGCATTAAAAGCAAAAAAGTGGTTATAATACCAACTGTTTACTGCAGCTGCCATTTTTCACGCCACCAACTCAAAAGAAGTCAAAATCGTTGAACGGACTGTAAAAAAGGTTTATTTAAATGTCTCATGTTGTATCAAATGGAGTATACATTTAGAAATAGAAACAAAGGTCAAATAATAAGAAGACTATAATGATTAGGTAGAAAAATATTTGAAGATCGAAATGTGTCGCTACCCACATCAAATTACAATGGTTGACAATCCAAAATGCCTTTTAACTACCCATCAAAAATAGCATTGAAACGCAACAAACAATTTATTTGAACCCGAAGAAAACTTACGTACATTTAGGGATACTTCAAAATTCGTTGCGTTAACCCTCACCCGTCCGATCGTCGGACATTTAGACAGATCCCTGATTGGGTTGGGTTCTCTGTATTTTCTGCTTTGTACAGACGGACAAAAGCGGCACGAAGAAAACTGGAACTGCCAGGTATCGGCGTGAAGCGTTTCAATGGAAATTGTGTTTCTATTCTCTCGAGAGAGTCGCGTACTAATTTCAATGGTTCGTGCCATGTTCGTGCTTACATTGGCAGTAACGTTTGATGTACTTACATTATGGCTTATTTACATTAGATCGTTTTGACCGATTCGGTTGCAGCCCGTATTCGGTCATCGACTAGTATAAACAGGTTTTCGGTTAGCCGTCTTCAGTGACCGAACACGGCTACTTGTTGAAACGCGTCGCTCATTGTTCAGTCCATAGACTACTATATATCCATGAGATAGACTGGCAACTCAAGGTTTGGCAGAATAGGAACACAATATGATACAATGTCTGTCCATGATGATGCTTTGAACACGAGTGTACACAGTTCGGCTGAATGCGGTCGCCGAATCCGGTAAACCGATCGGCGACCCACGTCCATCCCAATTCGGTTAACCAATCCGGTAGAACCGTAATCGATCGCCGAATTTGGTGAATCAACCTAATGTAAACAACCCAATTCGGTTAACCGATCCGGTTCAACCGAAAGCGGTAGCCGTATACGGTGGCCGACCTAATGTAAACGCGCCATTAGACGGGGCATTTTGTTTACTATTCTTATTCCGTTCTGGTAACCTGTCAGTGTAGGATTGTGTTCTATTATTAGAAAATGTGTTTTTTTTTTTTAAAGCGCCTACTTTGTTTTACAAAAGCCAGCCTCTTTTCAAAGGCATAATTTGACCTTTTTTCGGGGAGTAAGTTTATAAAGTGAAGTGCCAAACCCTTTCTTTAAGGTGAAAGCGTCAGGGTAGCCCGCGAAGCTCAAATTTTCTTACGCTTTTTAGAATTTGCAGGTCAGTAGGGTGCAGGTGTGTTGTTCTAAATTATAATTAGCGGCCGTATCAAATCTTTATTTATAGAATTAAATTCATAAAATTATCAGTACAACTCCTTAAGTTAGTATAATCCTAAAAGCCATGATTTCATGAAATTGTTATTCAATAGGATTGTATCTGTTGGATAACTATTTCATGAAATCATGACTTTTAGGATTATAATTATTAACTTAAGAAGTTACGAGTTGTTGATTCTACTGATTATAATTCTGTAAATACATATTTGTTTTATTTTATTTTTAACCCCCGACAGAAACAGAGGGGTGTTATGAGTTTAACGTGCGTATCTGTGTGTCTGTCTGTGTCATCGTAGCGCACAAACGGCTGAACCGATTTTGATGATTTTTATTTTGTTTGAAAGGTGACTTGATCGAGAGTGTTCTTAGCTATGATTCAAGAAAATCGGTTCAGCCGTTTGAAGAATATCAGCTCTTTTCTAGTTGATGAATTGACGTAAGCATCTTCCACAGGTCGGATTGAGTTGAAATTTGGTATTTCAACTCAACTCTTATTTTGGAACATAGTAACCTTGAACTGCTGCTGCAGTTTCACCTGGAATTTGCAGGATATCCAACTTCCTTAACATACAGCAGAGGTATCGAGTTTGGGCTCCTTGGAATGGTCTCAATGAATAGGTAGATAGTGACCAGGGGCTGATGATGGAGAAGGAAAGATAAATGAATCGGTTCAGCCATTTGAAGATTATCAGCTCTTTTCTAGTTGATGAATTGATGTGAGCATGTTCCACAGGTCGGATTGGGTTGAAATTTGGTATTTCGTTACTTCAGTGATATTAAAAGAACATTGCAACCACGAACTGCTGCTTCAGCATCACCTGGAATCCAACTTCCTTAGCATATAGCAGAGGTATCGTGTTTGGGCTCCTTGGAATGGACTCAAGGAATAGGTTATAGATAGATGTTGACCAGGAGCTGATGATGGAGGACTGGACAAAATGGTTACCACGCCCAATGACAACCAAACATTAGATAAGCATTTTAGTAAAGAGCAATAACTACTATGGCGGTTCTTTTCAAATAGCTGTGCGAAAAAAGTTATGGTTATGTTCCGTAAGACGTACCTGGATGGTAGATAACGGAATAGGTACTTGAATGGTAAGTCACTTCTAGAGGTCTTAGTTTAAATATTTGCAAATGTATACATTCCGATGATAACAAAATGATATGGTACCATCGAGCTGGTCAGATGATAGAGTTGGACATTAGTTCAAAATCATGTACTCATGGTTACAGTTTGCGCACTGGTTAACATTTTATCCTATATATAAATAAGCCAAAATATTTGGACTTGTATCATTAACCAGAGAGAAAAAACAGGAATACGTTAGTATGAAGAATGAATGCCAACAACCACGATTAACTACCCTAGTAGCATTTTTTGTTGGTATTTAGTTGGGCCACTTACCTCTGGTTAGTTGGCAAATGCATAAAATTGGCGGGCAGTTTGCGGGTTGGGCCAACAACTGATGGCCTACGTGGATTTGCCTACGAAGGCCCAACTTGCCATGGGGCCAACGTACATTGCCCTACGAAGGACCGACGAAAACGTGTTATGGGTAGGCCCAACGACACATAATACATTTAGGCAAGCGGTTGTATGTTGGTTGGTTCTATGGCTGGTGAGTGACGCGTCTCGCCAGTGCCGGCCGTACGCGCGTCGCTATACATGAACCTTATTGGCTTCAAAATAAGGTTGGTTTTAGCGCTTTGTTTTGAAAAACCAACCTAGCCAACGGCTAATGAAAACGCCAAACAGATGAGGCTTATACCAAGCAATAATGAATGTATGCTATTGTAGAAAACATAGCTGCTGTTACCTTCCAATCCAATTTTCATTAGCCGTCCCCCGACGCGAGGACGCTTGGATCAAAATATTTCCTACAACTTATATTAAACTTAAAGGGTCAATATTATATTATTATTTTAGTTTTTAGAGGTGTTTTTTTGAGTCGGTTTTTAAATTTTTTAATTTTTTATCAACTAACACCCAGGCAAAGCAGCATATTGCAAAAAACGTAAGAAAATTTGAGTTTCGCGGACTACCTTAGCGCTTCCCCCTTAATAGATACTTATAACGCATTATTGCGACATTGTGTAACTGCCTTGGGTCCTAGGTAATTAAAAATAATGCTTTTTTTTCTGTAAATAAAAGGGGAACTCTGTAACCTGCCCCTTTAAAAGTAAGCTACCATTTCTTACACTCATCGCTCAAGTGAGCCGTACTCAGAAAGCCTCCTTCCCATTTTTAAAGATTTTCCCTATTGTCTTTACCACAAAACAATAGAATTTCTCATACATCACAATGGACCGTAACATTAAAGTAATGAAACTCGTTAATTAAAGGATAATGGAGTGGCCCTTAATTATTAATTAATTATCGGTACACGTCGTTTGCAGAGCTGGGACACAATGGCCCAGTCATTTGTGATGAGTGTTCATTGTTGTTGCTGAAAAGATTTCCGCGCCCGAAAGAGAGGGAAATGATTAATAGTGGCCGATTGAACTATTCGAGTGGTATCGATTAGGAAGGATCGATTAGCGATGGTTTCCCCGCACTATGGGGACAATTGCAACGAACAATGGTTTTTTTACTTTATTGTTGTAAATGTCATGTCCTTTGCGGACAATACTTTTTTTTTTTTGTTTTGGTTAATGACAGCGGTTTTTCACGGAAACTGAGTTGATTAGGGTAGTTTGAGAGTGGCATTAATCACGGATGGGAAGAAATTGGTTGCTAGTTGTATTTTCCTTAATAAAAGAAGATAGAGCTGGTCGAAAGTATAATCGCCTGTTGACTACCCTGTCATATACATACCTAGTAAGTACCTCATTACATTTTGGAATTTACTTTGCCCCAACTTTGAAAATACCGACGATCGCATTCAATCTACCCAGAATCTACCAAGGGTAATAAACACAATTACAAAATTCAGAACTGCCAACAATCCAAATCGAAAACTTCCAAATTTAAATTCCATAATATGCCTGCCATTATTATAACGAGTTAGTCACATAGGTACCCCCGCTGAGTATTATCCTGGACCGAAACATTTCACGGGCCACCACACACCGTAATGTAAACCCCGAAAACTTATTGAATAGGAAATCAGGGATCCAATAAAATGCTGTCAAACCCAACGTATGTGATGAGACAGGTGTACAAACGTAATCTTTACTTTTCTGTTGGTATGACATGGGTGCGGGTTTATTATGGTTATGTTTTGTTTATTTTTAGATCTTCATCTTTATTTTTAGAACGGCCTCGTGGCTAAGTAATAACAGCCGCACGGGTCGATCGATCAGGTTAAGCTACGCTTGGTCCTTGGATGGGTGCCTCGGAAAGCACGCTAAGCCGTTTGTCCCGGCTGTCATTCGTGGATTTAAGACAGTCGTTACGGGTAACCAGAAGCTCGAAAGTCTGACGAAAAGTCTTACCAAGGGATATCGTATTACCCAGTTACTGTTTTGTGGAGGTCAGATAGGCAGTCGCTCCATGTAAAATACTGGAATTCAGCTGTATCCAGTTAGACTGGAAGCCGACCCCAACATAGTTGGGAAAAGGCTAGGCAGATGACTCGTAGGTAAATTATTTTGGAAAACATTTACCAGCGTTTGTGAACAAAACGGTTTTATATGGGAACTTCGCGAATACAGCGCCATGGGTGAAGTCGACGGCGCGTTGTGTTCCAAGCACGCCTCAAAGAGATGTCAACACGCAATGACGGTGTCCACCGGGACCGGTGCTTGCTAGGGTTGCGGGTTTGTCCGAAAGGGATACCGTGGCCCTGGCACACAGGCAACTGAAGGAACACGGGTGGGTCTTAGACAGTAAAAGTCTGACACGCCCTCCCGCTCTGCCCAGAGCGGGAGGAGTTATACGATAATTTCCCACACAAAAAAAAAACCGGACAAGTGCGTGTCGGACCACGCACAATGAAGGGTTCCGTACTTGGAAAGAATTTAACCTAAGAACAAACTTAACATTGTAGTTGGTAAGCATAATCTCCTATACATTCCAACTGCAAATGTAAGTTTGTACGCACAATATCGAGAGATTTACAAAACTATTTTAAGACCATAGACTTCTTATAGATTCTCCTGTAATCTATAAGTATAGAACTATTTTCTGTCTTTTTTTCAAAATTTTAGGTTCAGTAGTTTCGGAGATAAGGGGGGGAATGGTCAATTTTCGTCTATTTTCACTTATAACGTTAAAACAATTGATTTTAAAATTATTAAAAAAAAAATTTTTGAGACCCTCACAGTAAGCCCTTTCATTTGATATGTCACACGGTACAGTTTGCAAAACTTTTAAATTATCTTGTTTGCCCGCCAAAACTGACCCCAATATTCTAAATTCGTTTATTTACGGTTCACGTCCGTGTTTGGGTCACTCAAATTGATATGTATACCAAATTTCAACTTAATCGGTCCATTACATTCGGAGCAAATTGGCTGTGACAGAGGGACAGAGGGACAGACAGACAGACAGACACACACACGAGTGATCCTATAAGGGTTCCGTTTATCATTCGGACGTACGGAACCCTAAGAATCAATTGCTTTTCAAGCACAATGGAAAGTAAGTAGGTACTTGATCATATGATTGTGATGACGTTATCACAAGGAAAAGTCTACAACATTGAAATTTCTCTCACCCGGAATTAGGATGTGTGGTCACGGTCGTATGGCACTTCCAGCGAATACGTCACATTACAACTAAGGTGAAGCTCACACTTGCGATTTGTTCAAAAGGAACGCGACTTTAAATCCTTGAAATTTAAAGTTCAAAGTCGGGTACGGAACAAACGAAAAAGGGGTGAAGTGTCTTCGGTTCATAGAGATACCAAAATCATATTTTAGACATTTTTATTTCCTTGCGATGATTTTTAGTTTCCTCTTTGTTTTAAATGATACCAGTGTATTTTGTTAATGAGGATGTGAATGAGTTAAGGTCTGACGTCAGGGGGAAACGCTAAGATAGCCCGCAAAAACAAATTTTCTTACGATTTTTACAATTTTTAACTCATTGTCTTGGTATAGGTATGTTGATTAAAGTATGATTCGCGACAGTAACAAATATGTATTTACAGAATTATAGTCATGATTTCAAGAAATAGTTATTCAATAGGATATTAAAGAGTTGTTGAATTTTTATAATTATTGTAAATCTTATAAATAAATATTTGATACAAAAATCATATTTAAAAATATCATATTTTTAAATCATATTTAAAAGAACATTATATAACCTAATATTGACCTACAAATTCCAAAAAACTTAATAAAAATTGAATTTTACGGGCTACGCTTTCACCTTATGGCGTCGATAAACGACTTTTAATGATTTGTACTGAAGATCACGTCTAAACGAGTAGTGTTAATGATTTGGAAAAAATATATGTTAAATTAGAGCATTTTCTTAATAACTGAATATGTGAATATTTTAGATTATATTTATATTACATGGTGAAATTAATTCGTAAAGTTTTATCTAACGCGGATAAAAACTAAGAATCACGCAAAATCTATCAAGCGTATTTTTCTGAAACCTTCACCTTTTTATAGATCACTCGCTTTTGCCCGCGACTCCGCCCGCGTAGATGTCGGTTATCGCGTAAAAAAGTTGCCTATGTCGGTCTCCATATCCCAGGCTATATCTCTGCCAAATTTCATGACGATCGATTCAGCGGTTTAGGCGTGAAAAGGTAACATACAGACAGACAGACAGATAGACAGACAGACAGAGTTACTTTCAGATTTATAATATTAGTATGGATTATTGATCTTTTAGTATAGGTACGTGTTTTGTTAAAATACCTTTTGTTTTATCCATCCATATCCATACTCCATACTAATATACTAATATTATAAATGTGAAAGTAACTCTGTCTGTCTGTCTGTCTGTCTGTCGAATTTCGTGAAATTATTAAAAATAATTCCTAATAAAAACTCTTTGAACTTTCTAAATATTTCATTATTTTAATCATCCTCCTGCTTTAATCCCAGTTTATTTGGATGTCTGCAAAATTGTTAATAAAAACAGCGGCTACCCGCTGTTTTGCGTAAAAAGATAATATTATGAAAATTACAATGTCTTGATAATTTCTACCAAATGAGATAATAGTAGGATACAGGTGATATACCTGGCAACTAAATGCTCTGCTGTCAAGCGTCAGAATCAGCTGTTTCAGCTGACACAGACAGTCAGACACAGTGTCACTGTCAAAAGTACGTTAAAGATTCCTAGCTCAAGAATGTAGAGCGGCGAAAGTTAAAATTATTGGGTGTCCCGTTAGATCTTGTATTCGTGTCTTAGAAGTGTTTACAATCACCGCACGTACAGACAACTGCCTTCTATAACAAACTTTAAACATGGACGACTACATCAACGTTATAGATTTTATATTTCTAAACCTTGCATTCGCAGTAACATTTACCGGTGTTATTATCAATAATTTTGAGAAATATGTTCCTGCTTTTATAATAAAGGGATACAGGTATGGCAGCTTCGCCTACCAAGGCTCTGACGCCAATTTCCTGCATGTTATTGAAATACCAAAGGCGTATTACAGACATTTTTATTTATTTTCAACACTATTTAGTGCTTCTATGTTGTCCTACATGTTACTGGTATATTTCTTTGGGATAACTGTTAGTTTTGCTGTTCATTTCGTTTTGAAGGTGCTGCTACAGGAAAATGAGCCGTCTGGTGAGTGATCATTAATGTTATAATTAATTATTTTGGCTTAATTAATGCTTTTAGGTAGGTACTACTAAATATAGGTATTTGTTTTTAGAGCAACAACTACAGACGTGAAAGTAAACCATGTGAAGTCCTTTCACTTATTAATCGTGTCAAGACCGCGATCGTGTGGTGTTAGGAATTAAGTGTTTATAAACTCTAGATTACCTAGCAATTAATTAATGTATTTTTGTGATTTTTAACTCAACTGTACTTTAAAGCACTGGCTCTTGTAACTATCTAGCCCAAGTGGCAGGGACTTGACACAATTTGTAAACCCTTGATAATCTTTATTACATAATAAAGATTATTACATATAAAATAAATAAAAATAAATATATTTTAATTCAGATATCAAGGATCCATAGGTAGGTACATTATAAATAACAATATTACACAAAAGAAAATTAAAATGTAGATTTAAAACTAAACATAGAATCAAAAATTAAAATCAAAATTAAAATCATAATCAAAATTAAAATTAGTATCAACACATATGAAGCACATTTCAAAATACATTATTTCTCATTGAAATCCATACTATTATTATAAATGTGAAAGTAACTCTGTCTGTCTGTCTGTATCTTACGTTTTCACGCCTAAACCGCTGAACCAATCGTCATGAAATTTGGCAGAGATATAGCCTGGGATATGGAGAAGGACATAGGCTACTTTTTTACGCGATAACCGACATCCACTCGGGCGAAGCCGCGGGCAAAAGCTAGTACTCTATAAATTTAAGTTTATTTATAAAACTTTACTTAAATATAATTAGAATCTATTTTATTCGTTATTTTAATACATGATAGCCAGAATCGCCATCTAGAACATAAGAAACTCTCAAACTTACAACAGACTTATTAATATGTAAAGCTTGTAGTTAAGACTGTTTATATTCAATGAGTGCTGGGTCTTCTACAGTTTGGCATAATCGCAAAATCTATGTCACAACATTCTTCATTGCTCGTATATTATTTAAGTACATAAACATACATGAGTAAAAAAAAATAATCGTTATGTATGTTTGTAATGTCAAAATAACAGCTTTTTAGGGTTCCATAGTAAACAAGGAACCCTTATAGTTTCGCAATGTCCGTCTGTCTGTCCGCGGTTGAGGTCAGAGAATCTTAGCACTATAAAGCTGTAATTTTGTATGGGTATACATATTAATTACGCCGACAAAGTGGTTAAATAAAATCTTGACAAATAATATTTTTTTGTGTATCTCCCCGGATGACTTTTTTTTTCTCGTCTATCCCATATCTTAGGGTATCGTTGGATAGGCCATTCAAAAATATTCGGGTTTGTAAAAACCTTTTTTCAATTCAGGGATCTGTTTGCGTAATATTAAGCTTTAAAGTGCGTGTGTGTCTTAGTAGACACATACACACACTCGACATTGACGTTTGTTCTTGTAGGTACCTGGTACTTTCACTTTAGAAAAAGCCATGCAGGCGAAGACACAGGCAGCAGCTAGTAGGTATTTAAATAAGTCTTGAAGCATAATGCTCTGCCTACAGGTCAGATATAAACCTCTTAGCATAATTAAAATTCAGTTTTATTTATATACATTAATCATTACAAATGAATGCAAATATAATGTTAAATAAATCATTCTTCATTCTGTATACCTACATTTCTAAAAATAAAGAACTGTTATTTACCTACTACGAGTATGTGACTCATAATATCAGTTCTTTTTAGGACATTTAAATCATTCAGCTACTGAGTAAGTAAATGAATAATGCTGTATAGAATCAGATTTTTTCAGTATTTACTTGTACAGTCAGCCTCAAAAAGATGTATACATTGACAAGAATTCATTTGATTGGCTACAATTTACACATTGGGTTCTTAATTGTAGCTACACATTGATACAGTATAATGGAACAAAAATTGTAGACAATCTAATGAATTATTGTTGGAATATATATACATACTAGCTTTTGCCCGCGGCTCCGCCCGCGTGGATGTCGGTTATCGCGTAAAAAAGTAGCCTATGTCCTTCTCCATATCCCAGGCTATATCTCTGCCAAATTTCATGACGATCGGTTCAGCGGTTTAGGCGTAAAAACGTAACATACAGACAGACAGACAGAGTTACTTTCACATTTATAATATTAGTATGGATTTTTAAGGCTGCCTGTACCTACACTATCTATGACTCATCAGCTTTTACAAAGTTCTTTGAAAAGTCCAGGTACTTCTATCACAACACATGAATAAGTTCATTTTTCTTTAGCAATGGAAAGTTTAAGCTTATAAAATTGTAGGATCACAGAATAGCATATAAGGCAGCTTACTTATCTGTTTAGGCAGCTTAATAATCATAGTAATCATCCATACTAATTTTATATTTATGCGAAAGAAACTCTCTGTCTGTGTATCTGTTACCATTTCACACTTTAACGGCAAAATGGATTTAGATGAAAGTTTGCACACAGGTTGACTGTGATCTGGGTTGAGACAGTATACTTTTTAGGTCTTTCGAAGTCACTTTTGTGGATAATTAAAACGCTTTACTTTAAGATAAATAGCGGTGCGCCACGAATATAAATTGTTTCTTATTTATACCCAAAGTCTGAAATTCAGATAATTTATGTAAACAAAGGGGATAACATATCATATCATAACATATCTTCGTAATGGTAATTCACATAAAATGGCGAAAAAAAAGGTCCCATTTTCTTTAAGTACTGATTCTAAGAAATAATAATTAAAAGATAATCATACCGTAATTATTTTTATAAATTTTCGGTTTTAAACAAACTTATTAAAAAAACGAGATTTTCTGGTATAAAATATTTTATGATACTGGTAACAATGCAGGAGATCTAAACATTTTCAATTTTTACATCTTCTACAACACTAATATTACAACTCCCATTCATTGATACATATTGTAAGTAGCATATCTAGCCACATTTCGGATGAAAAATGTTTTGAGTGGAAGCCTATGTTTAGCAGTGGACTTAAAAGGGCTGATTATGACGATCATAGGTCGTGTCTCCGACACACTACACAAAACATTGTTTGGCAACGGTATTTTGTTTGCATAGTTCTTATAATTAATTCACTTTAATTTTATAGATGATTATTTACAAAAAAAAAAAATATGATAAAATGTTTTGCACCACTGTCCTGTCATTTTGACAGTGACATTTCTTGACATTACTTTGTTTACATTAATTATCTGAATTAGAGACTTTTGGTATAGTTTTATTTTGAGTTGAGTATTTTGCTGTGCAATCAGTAATTTTGATTGGAATTCGGATTATTTTTGTGTTTAAAGACTACCCTCAATATATATATTTTTAATTATTATAAAATTATGATATTAATTTGTTCAACTCAACTAATTAATTCTTCAACTTCTTTTCCAGTTTCTGTAACAGCGGCCCTAATAGCAATGACTCTGCTCACAATACAATGTACTAGGCGTCTGTATGAGACTTACTACATGCAAGTGTTTGCCAAAGCCAGCAAGATGAACCTGAGCCATTACCTTGCTGGGCTCATGCATTACTTCGCCTGTGTCATTGCTGTTGTTGGACAGGCACCCTTGTTCTGCGGTAAGTAGAATAGAATAAGTTAGGTGGAATAATTAAGAGAAATAATATGGAATATTGCCACTTGTGAAAGCTATTTTAACACCAACCAAATCTTATACAATCAGCAAAATGGTTTCATCAAAGGTCGTTGAACGATTAACGCTGGTGTCACCTTATTAAAACACATATTTGCAGCGTGGGAGAAGGCCCAAGATGCCATAGGAATCTACCTGTTGGAGGTGACCTCTCCAAGGCATTTGACTGCGTAAATCACGAAACCTTACTCTTGAAACTTGAGCATTACGGACTAAATAATCTTGCGCTCAGTTTAGTAAAATCTTATGTGAATGATAGACAACAGCAAGTTCAAATAAATGGTGTCAATTCAGTCAGTTTAAAATAAAAATGGCTATTCCACAAGGCTCGATATTGGGTCCTTTCCTCTTTTTAGTATATATTAATGACCTACCCCAATTATTAAAAAAAAACACAGATGGTGTTATTTGCTGACGATACTTCCTTAATATAATAATTAATAATAATAATATATAATATAATATTATAAAGAGGAAAGATTTGTACCTATTTTTGTATGTTTGTATGTTTGTAATGAATAGGCTCAAAAAGTACTGGGCCGATTTAAAAAATTCTTTCACCAATAGAATGCTACATTCTTCCAATTTGACATAGGCTACATTTCATTTTGAAAAAAATTAGGGATCCTTGGTAAAATTTGAACAATGTAACCGAAGATGTAGAAAAATGAGTCTTAAAATGTCTTTCGTCGAATGCGCTGCCGTGCGAAGCCGGGATGGGCTGCTAGTGTTTAATATAAATAGACGTGCAACAAATCTTGACGACGTAAATAACGCCCTACTGCAGGTCCATAATTCGTTCACTGCTAATAATTTAGTATTAAATGGGAAAAAAACTAAATGCATAAGATTTGCTTTACCGAATGTTAAAAGTAATTACTGTGACATAGTATTGAATAAAGAGAAACTAGAATTCTTTTATGAAACTGTTTTCCTGGGAATCACGCTCGTCTCAAGGCTGCAACGGGGTCCTCATTTAACATCTCTTGCAGGACGGCTAAGTTCAGCAGCATATTGCTGTGAGTAAAATCCGTTTATTTACTGATGTAGATACCGCGAGGCTAGTCTATTTCAGTTACTTTCATAGTATCATGTCTTACGGTATTTTACGACGGACGGACTGCAGATATCAGCAAGCTTCCTGCTTATGGCATCCCAGCAGATTTTTGTAGCTGGATATCAGACTTCCTGAGTGAACGGTCGATCAGAGTAGTCGTGGACGGCTGCTCCTCTGACCTTATGGCTATTGATGCCGGAGTTCCCCAGGGATCTGTTCTCTCTGCAAATCTTTTCCTGCTGCACATCAATGACCTACTTCTGCCTGGTATTGTTGGGTACGCGGATGACAGTACCGTTTCAGAGAGATACTTGTCCCAGCGCAAAAACCGGCGAGGCTGAACTTCGTTCCCTGAGAGAGGCCATGGTAGAGCGGACTGATTTGACCTTGAGCCTTGCCTCCCAGTGGGGTGATGATAATCTAGTCTCTTTTAATGCCACCAAAATACAGGCGTATGTCTTTACCACTATAAAGAGTCGTTTTGACCAAACTCCTACTTTTCGGGGTACATCTGTTCCTGTAACTGATCGGCTCGAGCTCCTAGGCATGGAGTTAACATCTGGTCTCAACTTCGGCTCCACCATCGAGTGCAAAGCTCAAATTACGGCCATGAAACTGGGCGTCCTAAATAAGGTGAAACGATACTTTACGCCTGGACAGCTTTTAACCCTTTACAAAGCTCAAGTCCGATCCTGCATGGAGTATTGCAGCCACCTTTGTGATGGCTCAACTATGTACCAACTTGCTGCGCTTGACTCGGTGGAACGCAGAGCTAAGAGGATGAGCCTCTTAGCTCTGCGTGGCGACGTAAAACTGGTGGATGCCAAGCTTCACAGCTTGGCTCATTGCCGCAAGGTTACCTGCTTGTCGGTCTTCTACAGATTGTACTTCGGCGAGTGTGCCCATGAACTCCACGACCTCATTCCACCGGCCCCCTTCTACCATCGGACACCTATGATAGACGCACTGCACTGCACTGTTACCACCCCTACCTAGTTGATATTCCACCAACTCGCACTAAGCGTTTTCAAACATCTTTTATAATGCGCACAGCCAAAGAGTGGAACTCTCTGCCTGCGTCTGTGTTTACGAACGCATACAACCCTAATCTATTCAAAGTGAGAGTGAACAGGCTTCTTCTGGGTAACCTCACTCCATCGTCGACTTTGTCTCTGTTACCTCTGACCTAGACTAGAGTCAAGAGCAAACCCATAGTAAAATAAAAAATTAATTAAAAAAAACGAATCTATTTTTATTCTACAGAAAAGAGCCATCAGAGCAATATATTTTCTTCGTAGTCGCGATTCTCTAAGGGAACTGTTTAAAGATATTAACATCATGACGGTACCTTGTCAATATATCGATGAAAACACCATGTACGCTAGGAAAAATGTAAATATTTTTAGTAAAAGAGGTGAAAGACACAATTATAGTTCTAGAAATAGGGACCAAATAGTTCAACCAGGTTTCAGACTGGCTAAAGTAGACTCATCCTTCATGGGAAAAAAAAAATTAAAATAAAAATGTTACAAAATGTTGTGTTGTTATGTTGTTTTAAAATGTTACAATAAAATAACTCCCTACGTACTCCAATTGAATGAAACAAAATTTTAATCTTGTAATAAACGCACACTATGCAGCCAAGCATAATTATTATAAGTTGGGAATTACATCGCTGACAAAAATGCTTCGCTCAATGCTGGTCCTGCTCCACAAGGGCGCATACACTAATTGATTAGCATTTGAAAATATTGTTGGAGCTGTATTGTATAAACTCAATCTCCTTTGTATTTATAATCGCATAGCACAGGTGTGAATACTATGTACTATAGAGCTACCATTTACCGGGTAATATGTCTTTCATTGACTTGAATTTGCCCTGGCGGCTGAGAGTATGTCATGCTCCACCTATTCTGTGAATGTGATCGTTCGCGCAGAACCTACTTCTCAATTTAAAAATCTATACTAGCAACAAATCATAAAGCTAATCCTACTCCTTATCATTGCAGGCCACCAACAGCAAATAAAATGGAACGACCTACGTACAACCATCCTAGCTGTTCCCTGCACGGTTATATTTCTAATCACGTGGTACGAACAGTTCAAGACGAACAAAATCTTCGCGAACCTGCGCAAAGACAAGAAATCTGGCGAAGTTGTGACTGAGGACCATAAGATACCTCATGGCAGGATGTTCGAACTTGTTTCAAGTCCGCATAGGATGTGTGAGATTGTAATGTACACGGTTCTGCTGATGCTCGTGCCAACGAAGACTTTCTTCTGCATTTATTTGTGGGTTTTGGGTAACCAGGTAAAGGATTTTTTTTTTTTTACTTTTGTTTTTCCAGTACTCTAGCATTCATTTATTTAGGGCAGTTTAGGGACTCCCAAGTTTTAATTTTCAAATAATATAACCGTGTAGGTAGTGGTTTACGAAAGACAATAAAAAAAATTGTATCACCATTAGTTTAGATTGGAAATTGCAGAAAAGATTAAGATGGTACCGAGCGCGCAGTGGCGCCCTCATCGTTTTTTTGAAAATAGTGGTCACTAAGCTCCGTTTTAAGGATTATAATAAAACAACAATGTAAAACTGTTTGTAATAAAGATAACGTATAGTATTTTGGAGCACAACGTAACATGCTTATTTTCGGCATTTTCATTCTAAAATAAAAGAACAAACGATGAGGGCACCACTGAACGCTCGGTACCCTCTTAAGGAAATCATAAGCAATGGGTACTTTCCGATGGAAAATGATATCGATTCTGTAAATTACTAACAAATCAATAGTTGCACTGATTTATATAGAAATAGTGAATTTAAAATTCTAAATATAGCCATTGAATGATGTTTTATTACTCTTTGCATTGATTAGGATGATTTATAGAATATTCAAGACGATTTTTTAGATTGATTGCTTAGGGACGTTTAATTTATGTAGTTACTGGGTTTAAAACTGAAATTGTACTGAAATGAAATGATGTATGATGTATTTCGGTAAGATCTTTTACAACACTTTTACTCGACAAGTTTTTGGTCAATATTTTAAAACTAGATGGCGCCGGCATTTCCTAGCTGTCTGATCCCTGAGAAGAAATCCCGAAACAAATTCAGCGGCATGGCCGCTGTATTTGTTTGTCTCTTATAGTTCGAACACTATATTATTATGATTGAGTCTAAAAATGCAGGGCAATGTCTGGAAGGGCTTTTAAAGAAAGAGCAATTGCAGCTTTGAAATTGTATTGTTTACCGTTACGTTAATGTTGAACTCTAGGATTAATCCTGTAAACTTTGCACACAATTTATGATGGGTGTGTTCACTTAGAACGATCTGTAGTTTTGTATTAATCGAGTCTCATGCGCTTATGACGAATATGACAATTAGACAACTGGATATAATGCCTTATTTTTATTGTTTTTAATGTTATTTATTTCCATTTCAGATTCAAACCGCGATCCAAGCCCACGAATGGTACAAGAAGTCTTTTGAAAAGTACCCCACCAACAGATTTGCAGTGTTCCCGCGCATATTGTAGTTTGCCGCGAGTTTATAAATTGAGAAGACTGAGCATTTATTTTTTTAAGTATTTATTGGAGTAGAAATTAAGAGAAACAGTGTCAAATTATTTTATTTCAGTTCATTATTATTTAATCATTAAAAGGGCAATAGGTCAGTATTGTCACATAGGAAACCAACTCATTCGTTTTAGTATTAGTTAAGACCTTGCCCTAGAAAAGCCAGAGAGGCAATTAAAATTATTGTAGATTTTAATAACAAATTAAAAATATATTTTTATTAGTTATTCGGCATTTTTTTATTTTATTATACCCTCTTCTTATCCTTATCCAAAAAGAGTCAGGCAGGGAATCAGATGTCCTTAGCCAACTGTATGAGCATTTCTATTAAAAATCAAAGCATGGCCTCTTTTTCAAGAAATACATACCTACCAATTTCAAAGACTGAAGGTCGTCGGAATTCGTTAGATGAGGGAAACAAAGGGAAGTCATTCAATATGATGATTAGCAAGCTTGGGCCCAATAGTAATTCTAGATTATTATATCTACTATCAAGTAAAAAACATTGTAATAAATATAAATAAGTTTATTGACCAACTGAGGAACAAATACGGACACCCATATGTAAATACAATTGCACACACACTTCGACTAAATTCGTCGGTCTTACTTACTAATATTCGAACTCCTCACTTAAAAAGGAAGCTGTAACAAAAAAAAAAATCATTAGAGGGTACCACAAAACTAAGCCACATAATCATCAGAAATACCTTACAAATATGTAAATTTTAGTGACAAGTCTACAATTTACATATTTGTAATTTCAGTGTTAAGCAATATTTCCTACAATTTTGTAGAATTGTAGACTTGTAAAATGTTGTGATAAGTATATGCCGCAGGAAGATTTATTACATCAGAGGAGTTTGTAAGGTAAATAGGAAATAATTGGTGCAAGTGGTGAACCATGTCCTTGTTTAAAATACGGACAAAAAATGGCTGACCAGTTAACATACAAAATAGGCTAGGTATAATAAAATCGACATATATACATACCTATAAGGATACCCCTGCGTCTTAGCTCTGAACACGGACAGCAAAAGCGAGAAGAACACGCAGACCAGAATCAGACCCACAATCGACTGGAAGCGCCGACGCTTGCCCTCAGCCTGGGTGCGCACTATCTCTGTGTTCTTGACCCCGCCGGCCGCTTCTATCATAAGAATCATGCCCACAACCACTGCGCCATCTGATACGGTAGCTCAGGAAAAATATTGCATTTATTGTGACATTATAATCTTTTAAATACCAATGCTTAACGTAAGCTTCAAAGTGAACGCAGGACAAAGGGAAATTATCATCGTCAACTTTATGATAACAGCGTAAAATCTCATAAATTACTAATTTTATTAGGCGTGCCGCAAGGTTCAATTCTAAGCCCTTTTCCATTCTTAATTTGTATGGTAAATATTTATAAAAGTATCTATATTCAAAAATAATCATAGAATTTTATTGTGTTTATATTTTTATAGATGCGCTACGTCTGTATTTCGCCACGTTCATTTAGATCCACGTCGAGATCGCCGGGTAGTTCATAATTATTACTCCGTCTTCCTATTCTTTAGGGTGTCCTTTAGAGTAGTAAATTAATAATTTCCTCATTGGTGTTGCGAACCGCTTCGACGACGGGTTTTTTCAACGATGGTGTTTATCGACGTCGTCGTGTACTGCTGATCAAGAGCTTTCGTTAAACGTGATTAACTTTTTTTAATTACCGCCATCATGTCGCTCTAGGGAGCGGTAAAGCCAGGCGTTTTTTGGGTTCTGTCTTTTATTACTCTAACTGAACACAGGATAGGTTACCTGTAACACAGGTTTTCCCTAGCATGGTCATTGGTTCGGGGCATTGATCATTTATTTTGTGCCAGGCTATTTGCACGCCTAAATTAAGTGTCACCCTGTATCTGTGTACTACATATTTATGTCGAATGTTCAGCCTTCAAAAAGTACTTGGTGAAAAGTTATTTTTTCGATGTTTAATGCCACATTAATGGGAGACATACTTTGCCAAATAACTCGCCACACTATTTGTGGACAAATAGGCACTACGCGTTTACATATTTATCTGTGTTGTCTCCTTATCCGTCGAAAACAGTTGAATATTTGTGGCGACTAGCGAACATCTACACCAGAATTCGTGCCCATTCGTACCTATATGCTTGGCTAATATCTAAACGTTGCTCATTTCTGATGATATTCTTTTACTCATGGGTCGAAATTTCTGAAATTTCCCGCTGAAAAATAGTTTCATTTAACCAGCGCTTTTAAAAAGGATACTCAAAACAGCCACAATGTAACTCTCCAGAACAAACTGGCCGTGGGAACCTCCATTAATATAGACGGGTCCGTTCTTAGTCCTATGGAAGAATGGTGGACCTCTGATATGGTTCCACATCTGCCCAGAGACAAGAGCGAAACAGAAGAATACTGCACAAACTGCCCACATCTGTTTATTGTAGAGAAACTCCAGGTTGTTTCTGCGTAGGTACAGGAAACCGGCTATTAAGATGAACAGCATCGAGAATGCCACGAAACCAGAGTAGTTTGGTGGACGGAAAATTCTGACCTGAAAAGAAAAGTTTAGATAGTTAAAGTTCTTGTAACAAGATCACTATTGGCCATTTTTTAAATAGTATTACTGCATACTCAAATGTATTAAATGTATTATTATTATGTGCTGTAAGTTTTCTCAAAATCTATATCTACCTATACAAATAAATAAAATTGAAGTGTCTGTTTGTAAAGTCAAAATAACAGCTTTTTACTAAATGCATATGAAAGTAAAAATATAGTACTTATAACAAAAACAATTTAAGTAACTGTCTGACAAAAAAAAATTTAATTGATTTTTTATTTTATAAGTACTGTACATACTTTCATAGGCATTTAGTAAAAGCTGTTTTTTTACATTACATAGTTTTATCACTATGCTCAAGTAACCTAGAATTGGAGAGGTTAGGTTGTATATAAGAGCCACCATTGTTTCAGAGGGACACAAAGATGGAGCTATCCATACTAATATTAAACCTAAACCGCTGAACCGATTGTCATGAAATTTGGCAGAGATCTAGCCTGGGATATGGCGAAAGACATAGGCTACTTTTTTACGCGATAACCGACATCCACGCGGGCGGAGCCGCGAGCAAAAGCTAGTAAAGAAATATCGCGATCTCTTGATGACAAGTAGTACTTTGGCGAAAAAATGGCAGAACCTGAAGGCAAACTAGTAAATTAACATTATGCTTATTAAATATATATCGACGCCCCCCAGCTAGATGGATCGACGACCTCAAAAAGGTGGCTGCGACAGACTGGATGCGGAAAGCGGAGGACAGTGTTATGGCGCAGCCTGGGAAAGGCCTATGTCCAACAGGAGCCTGCGAAAAGCTGAATGGATAATTTAAAAAATTAACTACCTGAACATCAGTTCTATCTTGGATCCATTTAGAAATAGCCTCTGCATGTATTCCAGACCTCTCAAAGTCCATTGAATCAGCTGGTTTTGGCTTACCCTTGGCTGGGAAGTGCATGATAACAGGTGCTGTGTTTAGACGTAGCTGAAAATCAAAATAAAGAATTCATTATAATTAACAAATAATATTATATTGATAATTATAAGATCACAAACGCCAGTTTTTTGGTCAGGCCACTTCTCGACCAAAACCGAAACTGTGGCCGAAACCTGAATTTGATACTTTGGCTAGACACTATTTTCTAGCAAAGACTTTCTCCAAATATTGGCCATCCCCAGGTTGGTTGGAACACAGGCCATTGCGATTATGAGTACAGAGTTGGACACAGAAGAAGCCACCAACTCGCATAGGATCACAGCATTATGCTGTGCGATGGCCGTTTTGCGTAGATGTGAAGTATATTAACCCCCAACTGGTTATTTTTTTGTGTTTGTGCTCTTTTTTTGTGTCATGTTTATGGTCGTTCCCGCTCGTTACTACCCCGTGTTGAAGATCGCCACATTTTTTTCCTATCGTTCATCCCTCGTTCCGCGTCTAGTTTAGGAATCTGAGGCCCTAGTGTGAGTTTCTTTTAACCATCATGGTTTTACGCATCGAGCGCGTTCGGCGTTCCGATTGGCCGCCGAATGGCCCTTCACCAATCGGAGTGCTGAACGCGCTCGATGTGTAAATTCGAGATGGTTAAAATAAACTCACACTAGGGCCTCAGGGTAAAGAAAAGTGAAGTTAAACAAAAGATATTGAAAGTGCTCTAAACACGATTTTTGAGGCACCAAATTTAATAACAATATTTTTTTACCGTTTTTTCCTGGCAGCCTCGTCATTACTGATAAGCAATTGCCTATCTTTTGTTACGTCAGGTAGAATATATATTTAATACGATACAAAACACTACACTACAGCCATTTGCGAAACAAGGATAAAAGCATATATCTTTTCGTTGTTCATTTTGTGCATTCAAAAGTCGTAGGTACCTAATTAAAGCACTTTTTTGTTAACCTATCTGACTCTTGAACTAGGAATGAGGGGTAAACGATTGGAAAACAAATGTCGCGTTCTTCGGCATTGTTGACGAGTGGAGTGGAACAAAACATTCCCAGTCGTTAATAGTTTTAACGATGGGGTATTAATGAGCGGGAACGACCGCATGTTTACCACAAATAAACATATTTTCTTTCTTTCTCTTCTAACTTCAACAAACTTTCCAGTAGCAAGAAGACAAGGCAGTATATGGAAGAAGTATTTGCCTAGTAGTAAGACAGAAAGGGATTCAAAACTTAACAACTAAAATGTTAAAAAATACCACTCACCATTTGGAAGATATCAGAACCCTCATCAAAATCAACCATACCAAAGAACAGCTTGTTATTATACGCTGGTGAGAACCTGAACGAGTTAGCTACGATCATGTACTCATCGTAAACATGCTGGCAGATAGCACATCGTCGCGATGGTGCCATCGCAGTAAACATAACGATGAAGGAGTAATCCCTTGGCGGTGATTTCACATACTCCTTGAATTTGTTTAAGTTCAGAGATACTATAGACTTTTTAGCCGTTAAGTCGGTTAACTGCTGGACTTTATCTTCAAGCTGAAATGACAATTAATAAAGTGTTAATTTATATATTTTGCTAGTGCTTTCTTTTTATTTTTTTCTTATACCTAATTCAAATCTGTTTTTTCCCATTCATTTAAATACTTATAATATTTATATACTTACCTCTAAATCCTGTAATAATACCCAAAAGCATGAGTTTTAGGCTATGGCTAGCTTAAGATTTAAAAATATGAACAGAAACTTTCTGGCCCAGTGCTTAATATGGCCTCACATTTAAAATGACCTAAATATATTTTAGCTTTCAATTATACATGAAGTTGAACAAAGCTTGGCCCAATAAAGTGATGTTTGGTATTAATAGTTACAAATTACAAGCTTATTACGGAAATGTTCCGTTCGTAATATTCCATACAATAGGTGGGTGTTTCTCTGCTATTTGGAAATTCGTCCATACAAGACTGTCCTGAAGCAATATTATTAAATGTTGAGAATGTTTGTTAATAAAATGAAGGGAAATAGTAAATTAAATATATATCTTAAAAAAGCCCACACATTTTCCTCTTGATTTTTGAGTTATGGACGATTTTTTGCAAAGCCGTGACAGGGGACTGTTGTAACCATCCAGGGGAATGTTTTATGGACAAAAACAATTCGTATTTTTGTTTAAGTAATCAAAGTCTTTATATTTTTTGCCATTCTTAAAATATGTAATTTTTTTCAATAAATCAACAGTATTAAAACAAATCTTACTTAATATAGTGACTTTTCTTAAGCCAGACAGTTACGTTAAACTTAACAAAATCAACTTCTTATTCTAACAGTATTTTTAAGACTAAATTGTATGACACTAAAGTCAGTCTTTATAATAATGAAAAATGTGGTATCCTGCCTTTTCGCAGAAATTTTATTCCCAAATTTTCTTCATTTGCCAAACTGTTTCATTTCCCAACTCTCAACAGTCTCCGAAAGCAAAAAAAATAATCTTATTCTTTTTTTTATGGTTTTATAGAACACAGTAGATTAGGTTAGGTTTATTTAATGAGTTCCGAAACAAATATAGTTTCAAAAAAATCGTGAGTTGGGAAATGAAACAGTTTGGCAAATAAAACATTTGGGAATAATATTTCGGCGAAAAGACAGGATACCATATTGTATGCAACTAATGCACTTTCTGATGATCTTAAAGGTGCCTGGCGTTCTTCTGCGGGATCCTCTGAATCAGGTGTATTTTTCCAGGGGACTGTTGGCCAGGGGACTGTTATTTTTTACATAAATACTTAATAAAACAATATCATTTAAAAACATTCAGATAAACGACACAGATGTAGCTATATACTAGATGATCAATTATTATAAACGAATTGTCGTTATTAAAACTCTTAAAATAGTTAAAAAAAAGCTAGTCAGTGGACTGTTTTCACTAACGCCCGAGACGCGTTGTTCACCAGCTAACGCAGTAGTAGCACTAAATAAAATGGCGGTTGCCCGCTTAGCTACACAACCGAAGAAACTTCACACCGATTGCGTTCCGTTTCACGATCTAAATACTTCGCTCCAAAACTAAATTTTATTTCAGCGCAGTTTTAAAATTTTAACAGGGGACTGTTTTAATAATTTGAGGACAGCATTCGCACATAGATATCTTGATTAAAATTCTATTGTAAAATATAATTGTGATGTATAAAGGTGCTTACTGTTTTTGTTAATATATTTGGACAATTTTTATTCAATTATCAACGATAAAAAAATAAATATTTGTAACAAGATTTGTAATTCTGGAAAAGGGACGTAACAGGGGACTGTTTTTTGAGACGTTTGAGGTTCATTTATTCGAATATTCCATTATTAAATTACTAAATAAGCTGTGGCATGCCAAGAATACCTAATACTATGTCGGTATTGATACAAAAAACTAAGAAATTTAAAGATTTATTACATAAAATTAGCTTGGGACAGCGATTTTCCATTTAGTGGAGAAATGCCCAGGTACATTACCTATTCTCCATAGATCTTTGACCACTGAAGTTTGAGTTTACGAGGCTATAAAAATAAACCATCATCTGACTAGTAAAATTATGGCTAAATGAAGAGGGATCTAATGAACTCCATAACGAGTATTTAAAATGAAATTAACAAGCATTAATTGCCTCGTTTAAGTGAAAAGATAACAAGAAAACGCCGGTATGATATTCACAAAGAATACTCCAACTTACCCCTTTTCCTCGTGTTTGAGCCGATCCTTCATAGTACGTAAGGATTGTTGTTAGAAATAAAAGAAGTTTAAACTTCATTTTTTTAACTTATTAATTAAAATCACCAGAAAATTCTAAAATAATTAGACTAAGGAATTATTGCGTTTGACGTTTGCCACCTCAAAACAAACGTCAAAGTCAGAAATGAATGACGTGTACCAAACTTAGCGTTCGTGAAGTATGTTTAATTCATCTTTTGATTTTGATGTCACTATCATAAATAATAATATATATAAATTGAAAACCCAACATAGTTGCGATAAGGCTAGGAAGATGATGATGGTTGTAAAAAGATTTATATAACTTTTTCTCTTACATAAGTATCATTATTTTTATGTTTTAGGCCTAAAAAAATAAAAATACACGGTGGTTCGATTTAGGAGAAGTGTTTATAGAGACGGGTCATCATCATAATTCTGTGCGTCCTGTGAAAACTGATACATCTCGAAAATGTCAACTTTACAATATAGTAGTTTTTGTGTGTAAAAAATTATAAAATTTTGTTAGGATAATAATTTTACAAAAATAGTGACATAATTTGTATTTAGTGTCGTATTGTTTACAACCTATTATGTTCCAGCTCAAAAGGCGTTACTGCAGGAAGAGATATTTAAAAAAAGCTATATGTTGTATCAAAACACACCAAATGAATGATCGTGTATGATTCTAAATGAGTTGTATCGCTTTACACTTTGTGTGAAGCTTTGGTGAAAGGTGATATTGTTGCATTGTCAGGTAGTTTTATACGAAACTAAATCAACTCCTGTTCAAAGCTGTCAAACAAACGAGTAATATTTTTCAGTCGGCAGAAGCACTGTAAACACAAAACTCGTATTCTTCAAAACTTAATGTTGTCTTCATTATATTTTTTCATTATAAAGTTTTGTTTAAAAAAAAAACGTGTAACGTAATAAATATATGTGAATAATGATATGACTTGAGATACATCTTAAAACACAATTATTTATTTCATAACTTGAATATTGTGAACGATACATGTCAATATGTATTTATTTACACAAAAATATTTATCAAAACACGCCATTTCGTCTTAGATGTACCATACGATCTTGAAAACTAATAGACGTATCAAAATATTAATTAGACAGAATAATAGAGCATTTTTTTCTGATGAAGGTGCAACAATAATATCACATTCGATATAAGTTGACTTATATCACTTTTCACAGGACGCACAGAATTTCATCCGAAAGACGTCCACAGCTGGACATAAACCTCCCCCAATTGGGGGGGTTTACCATAATCGCCACACTTGGCAGTCGGGTTGGCGATCGCAGTATGGTGTTAAAAATGCATAGAGAACGCTGCTGCCCATTCTCTAGTAAGTTCCTTAGTCGCCTTATACGACACCCACGGGAGGAAATTGGGTTGGTGCTATTCTTTACGTCCGGCACCACACAGTACGGCACCACGGTATAGAGACGGGTAGCCCATAAATTGAAATGCGCTGCGTTGCTGATTGCCTTTAATCGTGGAACAGTGTACTGATAGCTCGATCAGTAGGGACAGTGGCCAGCACATCAAGCTACACGAAACTGTAAAATTTCTCCAAACGATTTTATACTTTATAAAATGTTGATATTTCAGTTCAAAATCGAACGAGAAAATTTGACAGTTTGTGGTAACTTGATGTGCTGGCCACCGTACGTTGTTTTGAGTTCCAACAACACCTATGTGGATTTTGAGGGGGTACCTGCGCAAGAGCAGTCGGGCAACAGGCTCAAGCGGTCGCAGCTGTGGTTAGTCATTCATGACTGCCAACAACAAGTTGCACGTGTAAGGGGCAGTCCTTAGTTATCGGTTGGCACCACCACCATTTTAAATAGGTATAATAAGCTTCTTTTCTCACTCTTCGCGGCAACCCATGTGGGGGCGACTGGGAATATTCCGTGTGGTGCTGTCTTGAGGATCATGAATATTATGAGCTCAGAGTTGGGAAACGCGACGCCAAACCAAAACACGTGGTTGTGTAGGTGAAGCATAACTCAAGTTTATCGTGTGCGTTTCGATAGCGCAACCATGGCGAAATTAAAAAAAAAAACTCCCATATCCATAAATTTTTCAAAGTTATGGTTAAGTTTTTATAAGGGTTTGAACGTGGCCGCGCCATTGAAGCGCGGAGAACCGCGCGACCACTGAGGTCTTTAAAACTAAGCATTGCAGACCTTGAAGGTAAATAACAGATTGAATTTGTGAAAATATAGAAAAACATCCTAGTTGTATATTTTAAGAGCTGAAGATTAAAACCGCGCCGCGCGCCATCCCGGCCGCGCCATTGAAACGGTGAAAAACACGCTATCGCCGGGTACCTTGTTGACGCTTTTTCAGTGAGATATCGGCGATATCGTGTTCTTGCAGAAAAAAATTGCCTACTATCGGTAGTTTTACATAGTAATAGGTATTGTTTACAAAAGAGATCTCGCTAATACTTACTTTCTTCAATAGTTAATCATGACATTTCTACGCGATACCGTACTACAGCAGCTCCTGAAAATATAAACCTAGGATTGTTTTGTGTATTTTTACAAATTAAATGTTATTTACCTAAACAGGTCTCTGAAACGCTTAGTTTGAAGATCTCCGCGGCCGCGCGATTCTCCGCGTTTTAACGGCGCGGCCACGTTCAAACTCTTGATAACTTTTTAACCATATCTTTGACAAATTTATGGATTTGGGAATCAACTTTTACATTTTTTTTACAAAATCTTGGAAGTTTTTTTTTTAAATATCGGCATGGCCGCGCCATCGAAACGCACACTTTATAATTATATGGTAACTTTTCGTAATGTTCTTAAACCGGCTAAGTGCGAATCGGACTCACGCACGAAGGGTTCCGTACCATATCTATAAAAACGGCAAAAATCTCATGTCTGTTGTATGGGAGCAAAGACTTTTTCTGTGTCCATAGTTTAACAAGTTCAGGTGGCTCCCTCAATCCTCTATGTGAGAACTGAGTGCCCAATTTTACAGTCCATAACTCGGTTAGGTACTTGACTTTCACAATTCTTTGGGAATGTTCACTAAATCCTAAGCATATTTTCAGTTTTAACAAAGTGGCCCTCACACCACACGTACATACAGTAATATATCATCTGTGAAAATTTCAACTGTCTACCACGGTTCATGAGATACAGCCTTGTGACAGACTGACGGACAGCGGAGCCTTAAATACCTATATGGTCCCGTTTTAGGCTGCGTTTCCACCAGAGATGTGCGAGGATGCATAGCGAGGGATGTGTTTGTTAAGAATCGGCTGCGCTAAGCGAGGCTAAGTAAATGAAGCGATTCTATTGGTTCTTAACAAACACATCCCTCGTTACGCATCCTAGCACATCTCTGGTGGAAACGCAGCCTAACCCTTGGGTACGGATCCCTAAAAAGAAGTCGGCTGATGTGATTGGATGACTGAATTATCAACAGCCAATCGGATCACTTGACATGCGTTTTATTTTGAAACGCTGTTGGTCCAGAAAACAGTGTATTCTCTTAGTTAAAAATCTACTTGCATTTAAGTTCGTTCCCATGCGTCTGACAGCTGACTCATTGAACAGGGAAGTTAGGTAGGTACAGGCCCCTCTTTCACGATCACACTATACTTACGATCTCTCCAGTTGCCGAACACTTACGACCCATTTGACCCACACACAACCCACCCCAAACTTTTTGATTTCGGTAAGGGCTTTATCACACTGGCGATTTGCGAGCGTGATTCCAGCGAGGCGATTGTTCAACGCGCTCGCGGCGTGTGCGTTGCGAGCACGCCACGTGAATGCAACATATGCGGAACGAGAGCGATTGACGTGACTGTACAAGAGAGTGAGACAAGCGAGTAAAATTTTGTAAAAACGCGGCGATCACGTCGCGTAGTCGCGGCTACCTCGTTTCGCACCCGCGGCGAGCCCGCTGCACTTTCGCCTCGCTTTGAAATCGCTCGCAAATCGCCAGTGTGTTAAGACCCTAAGTATGTAGATACTTTGTGTATTCAATAGATAGTACTGGCAAAATACGAGTACGTGTATAGGTACCTACACCTATCCCTAACCCTTCATGGAACACAAGCGTGATGATAAATTTTTTATGTGTGTATGTATGTTATTCAGTAGACTCCCGTGTATGTGATGGTGTTGATGTAAGCACCCACCGAATGTGGCTACTTTGAAATCGTAAAATTTACAGGACATTGTTAACTTTCAGATTTTCAAGAATAATCTTTTCCAGAACGTCGTCTTATTTGATTGTTTCTCTGAGTTTATCTATACTGATACGAAGTAAAAAGTAAGAATTTGATATTGATTTCAAAGCAGCATCAAACCAAAAGTGAATGGACTAGTGAAACAATTGATTCATAATTTACAGTAGTTGTTTTCAAAATATTTTATTAACACAATTCATTCAATAACACCAAAGATTATAACATTCTCTAACATGAAACCTAAAATAAAATACAATTTTACCTAAATGTATTTTACTTACCAATTTATAATCATTCAAACATCATTTCGACTATGAGGTATACAGAATAAATATATTTTGAAATACTTTTTTCACATTATAAGTCGTCAGAAATGTAATACTATTTAAATATTTAATTATTATATAGTTATAATTTGAATGCGATAGTTGCTATATAATGTCATGAAAGCATCCGCCTTCCGAATACTTTATTTTATATTGCTCGCATGAAGACCGAAAAGGAAAATAAAACACACAGTAAATCAAGTAGAAACAAAATAATATGGAATGTACAAACCATGTTTATTTACTGATTCCTGGCAATACAATGTTTGTGACTCGCTTTTGAATTTATCATCAGCCACTCGAAAGAGGATAACATTTAGAGGCCCATTACAGTACGATAAGGAGACATACATCCACTATAACACTGAAAGCTATATAGCATGGTACTTAAGCCAGGTTTTACCTTAACATTCTCAGTGATAGACATCGGTACACAGTACCCTGGGGGTTTAAATGTTTCATAAATTATTAAGATAACTTGTTTGGACTTAAATTTCTACTCTAACTGTACATTAGTTTCGCCTTAACGCTAAAATAATCTAAAAGTGATATCGTCGGATGGTACGAAGATACGTTCGCGAGGGGATGTAAACGCGCAAATAAACTTCTGATATGTCGATAGGTGAAACAAAATCATCTCCTGTCACCGAAAATAAAAATGCGGTAATAAATTAAGACATAAATTACGCCGTCATCGCACGGTAGCATTTAAATTGTAAAACCATGATTGGGATTCGAAAATAGTGATCGTTATATTTATAAAATTGAAATAGAAAAACTATTTATACAATTCGCGTCTCTAGACGCGGTGCGGCCGCAGCATCAAGGCTGCACCGGGCCGGAGATATGCGAAAACATATAAATGATTAACGTTCAAGTAACCAACAAGTACTATACAAGATGTTTTAAGGTGCTCCGAGGCCCTATGCGGGTTGTTTCGCTACCGGCGACGACTTCTTCCTGTGCGCGACTGAGTGACTGAGCAGATTCTGTGGCATAGAAACTCGGAGCACGGGCGACGGGAGTAAGAGTGTGCTTAATGCGTTTATTGTTTCGTGTAAAGGTAGATGGCGACAATGAGACCGTATAGACCCAATACTTCAGCGAAAATGAGGATAAGGATCATGCCGACGAATAACCTGGGCTGTTGCGCGGTACCACGGACACCAGCG
Organism: Dryobota labecula; assembly: GCA_947523025.1. Taxonomy (NCBI): domain Eukaryota; kingdom Metazoa; phylum Arthropoda; class Insecta; order Lepidoptera; family Noctuidae; genus Dryobota; species Dryobota labecula. The sequence continues at coordinate 3,953,075 of OX383287.1, forward strand.
TCACCGACGATGCCTATGGCGAAGCCGGCCGCTAGACCGGAGAAACCTACGGCGAGACCTGCTCCCAGGTGGATGAACCCTCTGAAAAGACACACAAAGACTTCATTAGTACAACATCTATGGCAACGAAAGATACAACACGTTGTTTTATTTAGGAGGAACACAGCAGCTGAGATCTACACAACAATATGAAATAAAGAGCATATCAATAACTCCTATAATCCATTTGAAATAAGATTAGACATTTAAGTAAAACTTTTTTAGTCTGTTCAACCGTTTTTGACTTCTATTGCTTTTAATGCCTACAGAATAGAAGTCAAAAAATGTTATTTCAAATGGAATATATCTAGTTGTTAATAAACCACCTAATTCTAAAAACTATTAAGGACTAGCTTCTGCCCGCGGCTTCGCCCGCGTGGATGTCGGTTATATCGCGTAAAAAAGTAGCCTATGTCCTTCTCTGTATCCCAGGCTATATCTCTGCCAAATTTCATGACGATCGGGTTCAGCGGTTAAGGCGTGAAAACGTAACATACAGACAGACAGAGTTACTTTCACATTTATAATATTAGTATGGATACAATACAACCTTAGTAGAAATATGTTGGTAAGTACTGTATTTACAAACTGCTACTATTTCATTTATACATGTGACAAGTCGTTACACAAAAACTAGTCTCGAGGTCAGTAGCATAGAACATGCTTGCACGAATTATAGTGGACGGCAATTATGAAATGAAAAATGTCCCAACTCCAAATAATGTTACACGTGCGTAGCTACCATGGGTGTAATTATTATACCCAATCAGTCCTAACATTAATGAGCCTGAGCTACTTTTGAACATGGTCTAGTATAGGGATTGCTGGAAACAAAATAATAATTATGAAAGATTTTTATAGGCTGAGCTGAATATATTACTGATGGCGTCATACTTGCGTAATAGGTCAGTAAGTAATGAATATGGATTCCTGTTAGGAAGATTAATACCCACTACAGCTTAGTATAACATGACTACAAATGAGGTATGGAAAATGCCTAAATTGTAAATCTCCTCGTGTACTACTCGTAAAAAAATCCGGTTAATAGATTGTGAAATCTTCATCTAGTTAAGGCGAGGTTCTTCGAGCGTGCATTTTTGTTCTTGAGGTGGCAGCTGGGCGCGAGTAAATTGTGCCGTGAATTTCGTTAATTTTGGATTGAAAATTATATGTTTTAAGATATTAACAATGTTAAACCCGACATACATCAAATCATCATAGACGTTTATTTTGATGTGATTTTCAATACTTAGTGTGGTATATTATTGAAATAAAATGATTTAATCTACAAAATTAGGGTATGTACGGATTTTTTTCTATCGAGCGAACTTTATCTAATGTATGTAACGAGTACCCGACGTACCTACAAAAAGGTCTCAAAAGCAACATATAATTTTTTCACGTGTTTAATCACTACAGTTTCTAAATAAAATGACATTAAAATTACATTTCCTAGAGGTTAACTTGAAGAACCTCGCCTTAAATATTCGATATTTTGTCTTATCTATTTGATCGATCGATTCTTATCTAATTATTTTACCGGCGAATATTTCCGATATGTTGGGTATGGAAATTGAACTGAATGTAAAAATTATTTTCGAATGCATAAACAAGAAAAAAAAATACTGAACTTTATTTCATGCCTGTCTTTTATGTATTTACTCAACTGCAAGTACAATAATGCATTACTGTTATTTAAATTAACAACATTCAATGAAAATATTATCTGCTGAAGTTATAAAAACAAAATACTTCAATAGAACATTACGACCAGACAGTGTGACTGGCGAATGCCAGACATGGCTGCCATCTATATCACCCATTGAAGACATACAAGTCTTAAGATCTAGAATTATACTGTCGGGAAGTACATCCTGGCCCGATGCCAAGCTATGTGATACTAAAAAGTAGGGTACAGATATCGACCAATAAACTCTAGATGTAATATTTTGTTATGATGGTTTTTATGTAATGTTCAGTCATGTTTCTCTAGTGATTGACTTGTATCTGTCATGCTCACTTAAATGTCTCAATGATTGTGGCGCGTGTGTCATTCGGTTCCCTACAAATTGGTTGAGCTGGATGGTGCTGATCCACGCGTCAGCGCGTAACGGGCGCCGTCAGTTGAGACTGGTCATCTCTTGGATTTTTTATTAATCTTATTATATTGTTCAAACATATATCAAGCAACAAGAAAAATGTAAGTACCCAGGATTTTGTAATATCTTGATTTAAAAGAGTGTCCTTGGAGTTTCGTGCCTGTTCTTCTCCATAGAGATCTACGTTTTGGAATGGGTAACTAGCTTCAACTTTTTAACTGACCTCTGGCAATTCAAAAATGCCTGTAAATGGTTTAATTGAAACAAATGCTACCATTTTCTGTCTAAGAACTTAGAAAATAGCTGCAACAAAATCTTCCCTTCATTGTTAAGCAAAGATCTTTAAGTTAAATAGCCTGCTGTCTGCTGTGTGATAACTGGCCATGGGTCATTTAATAAACACCTCTTTGTCATAGGATTCACAGATAGTCCGCTGTGCAGGGCTTGCCTGGAGGACGACGACACAGAAGCTCATGTGCTACTAAACTGCCCTGTGGTCGCCATACATGGCCAAGTACTTCGGTAACCCAGGTACCCTACGTGAGATTGTCAGTAACACCCAAGGCATTGCTGGCCTTTCTCGGGGCGCTGGGATGGATCGAATAATCGATATTCCCGTCCGTACGCATAATACGCGCATTGACGTGTGAGTTGCGAACACCAGTCAGTATGACCTATTAGCCTGCCGTCGCGAAAAAATAATAAATATCATCGTAAAGGCTCGTACAGACTAGTGCGATATCGCGGGCGCGACGCGATACTAGTAGCACAATTTCTTTGTCGCTGCCTGTCGCGCCCGCGATATCGCGCGAGTCTGTACGAGCCTTAATACGCTTAGAAAATGCGTAACAATACTTTGCAATGAATAGCCTTGCTTATGTAACCTTGATCAAGTATACCTAACAGGAAACCAGCGAACCATTGATGCGTAATTGGGACACTAGACATAAAAAAGTGACAGTAATAAACAATAGAAGAATGAATGCATTTTTCCAGTCTAGGTATTCTAAATACAATGAGGACAGATTTATGTTGTACTATCTGACTTCAAATCTTTGATAAGACAAGTAAACAATATTACTGAAGTGCGTGCTACTTGATTTCGAAATCATGCAACTGTTTGTACTTAAAACATGCAATTGTTGAAATAATGAATGCCAATTTAATAAGTTAGTAATTAACAGACTTTTTAATCTACACCATAAGCTTTGGTAATCTTTTGTTCAGTGTTATCAGCAATGAAAATGTACTTTCACTTTTCACTAAGATATAGTTTCATGGTTTGTGTACATTGTCAGTACATGAATTCAAACAATACTGGTATCAAGTCGTATATACTAAGCTACTGTGAAATAGGTATGACATATAGCTATTTTAGGTATGTTTGAAAAACTTCCCAACACTTGGGATGTATGGGAGCAAAAAGGTTTCCAAAGCAACTAATATTACTCCATGTTCATAAATAAACCAGTGTCATGCATTAAAAAAAAACCAACCAAGCAAACATAGGTCTGCTGAGTGAGGGCTGTCATCCACCACTCTGGTCCAGTGTGGGTTGGCAGATGTCACATCTTTGAATTTTTTGTTCTAGGACATGCAGGTTTCCTCAAGATGTTTTCCTTGACAGTTTTGAGAGCAGTTCTTATGAAATATTTTACTCAAGTAAAGTGCAGCCTGGGTTTAAACCAGCAACTTACAATTTGTAAGGCACAGCCGTTTCTACTAGGCCTCCAATGCTATAATTTATGACTACTTTAGTCAAATGGTAAAATAACTTCAAGTTAAACTTACTTGTAAAGGGTGTAATTGTTTGAAGGGGATTCCAGGGATCCCGCAATCAGGACAGCCACTACCAGACCGTAGATGGCAATGATACCCGCCATGACGACGGGAATGATGGATTTCATGATGAGCTCAGGCCGCATCACCGACATGGCGGCAATACCAGTGCCTGACTTGGCAGTTCCATAGGCAGCTCCCAGCGCTGAAATCATACAAGTTGAAACATTTAATAAGAAACGTCATGGTTCTAAAGCTACTGAACAAAGAGGTGAAGGTGTGAAGCCCTTACACCTTACATTAAAAACAAATTTGTGGACATTGATCTTGATTCAAAGAGGTTTGATAACTTGTGAGGGTAGAAGTAAAATTTAACAGTTTTTTTTTTAATGCTCAATGTGTTAGAGATGGATAAATTCTAGCAAGATGATACTAGTTTTGAGGGTTTTTTCACTCCTTAGTAGGCATTAACCTTTTCAGTTTAAGCATGCTGTCTATGCTGATTGAATTGCCACACCCCATTTACTGAAAGAGATATTTTTCAGCGTTTGAGGCTACCTAGAGTTATTCTGTAATAATCATACAAGCTATAAAGGAACTTAGGAACACACGGCTACATATGAAGCTATCATTTCCAGTATAAGCCATCCTTCTTATTGTATGGAAATCAATACAATGCAAGATCAGCCTATACTAGAAATGTTTAGCTTGATATGTAGCCGTGTGTACTTGGAAAGAAAACATGAAATGGAAAAGTACCCTCAAATGTCACATGATATTAAGAGGGTACATTACATTGTTAGGAAACTGATATTGTATTAGTGGTGGAAATCTAGGATGCACTAACAAAGAGTATCTTTTTAAACAGACAAACCAGTATTCCCTTTATTATCCCTTGTTCCCTAATCATGAACCAGGATACCATTGTAATTTAGGAGGTATTTGTAAATCAGAACATAGATAAGATAGAAGCATGTAATAGAACCTTCTTTGATACAAGCTGTAAAGCATTACATTCACATGACATAACCTTAAGGCTAAGTACACAAGCAAGTCATGTGATTCAATCCTTCATGATTTAATAATGAATGCTGTCCTACTACTATTACTGTTTTCCATTGTTACTAGCATTGTACTTTAATAGTGTTGATTGGATCTATAATACATAATAATATCTTATTCAGTACTTTTTGTACTTGAAGTGGTCATGTGATGATATGAAATCAAGTTTTTTTTTTTTTCAATTAATTTATGGATATTTTGCATAATAAGGTTCGCTCTTGTGAAGAATGTAATTGGCAAATACTTAGTAAGAATAAGCAATAGTAGTAAGTGGTATTAAAGTTATAACATGAATGGACAGCTGACTTAATCACATGATTGTTAAGTTGGTCATGTGATGATCAAAAGACTTTTATTTATTTCCTTGTAAAAGGTAGGTTTTTCCTGTACTTTATTACCAGCCAGTTTGATTAATACAAGACGTAAGTTGTACTGAACTAAGGGTGGACATAACTATGTATGAAATTGATTATATTCCATGGTTCAAGTTATTGAATGCTAATTGTGGAATCGGGAATTCCTCATTACTAATTCCATGCATACTATACAAATGGCATGGGATATTCCGTGAATGATTTTTTTCCCTTATACATACAAAACAATCACATTCACAAAATTCTAGGGTAGTTGACACTAGAAAGAGTTAACATTACGCGTCCACTCTTTTGTTGCTGATGCAGCCACTTGAACAGTGCTGCCAACCTAAAGTAGTACCAATCAATCACATGACAAATGATTCACATTTTTGTCCCAAAAACAACGCCCTGAAAACCACCCCTTTTCCCGCAAAATACTACTTTACTCGAATCATTAACAAATTGGCTCAATTCGTCATGCATATCTATATATTCATGTAGGGATAACGTAAAGCGCAAGGTGCGGCTACTACTATAATTAGTGCTCCTAAAATAACCAGTATCGAACTAATATAAGAGCAAGATCGTAGAAAATGTTTACCACAAGCATTCCTGACATTTTAACACTAGCTTCTGAAATCCTGTAACCCATTTAGGGAGATCGATAACATTCAAGACAGCCATTTGTACGATAATGGACCACAAAATACATACCGCTAAAGATGATAGCAGACGCCGCCCCCATAACTCCAAAGAAGGGTCCGTAGATTGGGTTTTCCGCCATTTTGTAGGTTTATTGAGGGAGTATTTACAGGTCCCAAAAACTGTGATGACTATCTGCACACACTCACTCCACGGAACTACTTTTGCACAGACAAATATGTCCCAAGCTTCGCAGACTCGATAGAATGGGTCATATGACGATTGATGTTCAAGGCAGTGCTCGATATGACCTAAGTTCTGATTGGTTTTGATACGTCACTTCCGAAATGCGCAGCCAATCCTGAGCTGAAGATTTGGCTGCGTTATGACGTAGATCATTGATGTGGATCGCTGGCCAGCACTTTTCTTCTGCGCATGGACTGTTTGATTGTTTCAATACTTTTATGTCATATAATTTCTTCTATATAAGGCATAAATTAAAATGTAGTTATTAAAAATTAAGTTATTAATAAACATTAAAGTTTATTTAATTAATTAATATTGCTTGTAAGAAAATTATTAACTTGAAAATTAAAATTAATTCTGTATTGATTAAGTTACAATGTTACCATGTTTTGAAACCTACTATGTAGTAATATTTAAACGTTATTTCAAGATTGTTTTTTTCTTTTAGAACATTACATCAATATAGTTATTTTGATAAGCATAGGTCCCATATCAGTTTTACTAAGTCCCTTATTGAATGACCCTCTCGTAATTGGTGGATATGGTATTGTCTTTTCGAAGTTTCGAAACAAAACACCGAGAGTCAACGTTCCAAAGTTTAGTTCCGTAATGAAAAATGTTAATATATAAATTCGGTTAAAGGTTAAGAAGACTAAGAAAAGTAGTTTTATTTATTGCTAAAACTTAAGCCTTCATAAGCCTTTGGAATTGTACATCATTCATCGTCATTTCAGCCGAGTATATACGGTACTTGTAACCAAATGTTTTTTGTCTGCCTTTGTGTCTGTCTGTCTGTTTGTTCCGGCTAATCTCAGAAACGACTAGACCGATTTTGACGAGAATTTCACTGGCAGATAGCTGATGTTATTGTACTTAGGCTACTTATTTTATACAAAAGATACGCGAGCGAAGCCGCAGGCAGCAGCTAGTTTATAATCATTATTTCAGCCGAAAAACTTCCACTGCTGGACATAGGCCTCCCCCAATTGGGGGGGTTTGCCATAATAATAATAATGGCGATCGCAGTATATTTTAAAAAATGCCTAAAAAACGCTGCTGCTATTCTCTATAAATTTAGTCAGTCCCTTAGTCGCCTTTTACGACATCCGTGGGAGGAAATAGGACGGTGCTATTCTTTGCGTCCGGCACCACACGGCTGAATTTGGAATTGTACAGTCAACCACAAATCAGTGGTAACTCTTGCACTACGAAAATCAGTTCAGTTTTAAGTATATACATATTTGATTGATATTTATTTTGGAAGTATGTATTTTCTTATTGTATGTTTATAAGTATTTATAATAGTGTATAGCTATTTTGATTTTATGTCTATATTTTTTTCTCTTCTACTCTTACACACGTTGTCTACATCTCTATATATCTACTTTCCTATCGCAGGTATGCTGGAAGAGATTTCATTAGAAATAAGTATCACCTTTGTACGTATTTTTCTGTTCTTTTCTTCTTGTATTTTTATGTGTGTGTACATAAATTGTTAAATAAATAATTGCCACATTGTTACCACTGATGTGCGGTTGACTGTACAATCCCAAAGGTGACGTAGGACCACAGGATAATAGTGTACGGTGGTCAGCACACCAAGTTACCACAATCTGTCAAATTTCGTTGTTGGATTTTGAACTTAGGGGTTTATTCATACACGTTGCCTAAAGTTAAGTGACGTTCAAATGTCAAAAATGTATGGTTAAACAGTCGCTAATCATTACTTAGCTTTAAGCAGCATTTATAAATAAACCCCTTAATCTCTATCATTTTAAAGTTTAAAATCGTTTGGAGAAATTTGACAGTTTCGTGTAGCTTGATGTGCTGGCCTTTGTACATACCTATTGCAAATTATAAACTGGTAAATAGTGATATAATAATATTAAAAAAAAAAATGTAATATTATAGGCTATAGTACAGTTTGAAATATATATTTTTTTACTATTAATATTTCCTTTAATTCGTTTAAAATCACACAGACAGTTTCATGTAGCTTGATTTGTTGGCCACTGTACTTCTTCCTATACCTATCTATATTTTGGAATTGGAACGGGCAACTTGCTGACTAAAGCTTTGGTAACTTCGAAAGTGGTGAACGGTTACACAATAACAGCCGTCAATTTCATGACGGTCCACAGTGGAACGAATGTATGGGAGCGGTTGGACGTAGACATGTCCGAAAAAAAAGAGTAAAATTATGCCAAACTAATGATGCCATCTTATTCGATTACTTAATGCCTTCATAACTTGTGGTGATGAATTTCTTCATAACTCCCATATTTCGGGAGTAATTTGAGAAAATGTGAAATTTTACTATGAAAATGAGTGTATCGAGCTCTCTCCCTCCTGATTCCGGGCTTGTTTCAAGTAGCGGTCTCTAATATCATAATGCTAATACTAAGAGCTATATTTAATACTAAGACACATAGTGCGCCAAATGTGCACTTTCTGGGATAAAGAGTGATGTTTATTTTATAACACAATTTTTTTATTTTTTGTTTATTTTGTTGATTAAAACCGTTTTTCTAAAGGTTTACCTTATTACAATAACATTTCTGAGCAGCCAATTAGAGAAGATATAAGCTAATTAGGATATATAATTAGGGACTTAAGGTTTACATATAAAACTGATGCACTAATGATTACTGATAAGAACATTGCTATTATTTAATTACTAAATGGCTCTTAATACACTAATTTAGCATGCATCATTTACTAATTATCACAATAACTAATTACCTTGCAATATTTAACAAAGGATACCTGGGATACCTGGATTTTATATAAATAGGTCACTATTAGTAACTTTAAAATCAGTGTTGATTTACACCTCGTTGTATCCAAGCTAATCTCGCAATGTATTTTCCAAATTTTAATACAAATCTTGATATTCACGTTGCTTTATGCGCACGCGCACATAAAGATTTACGCGACTTTAACTATTTGTTCAGTGTTTTAAAAGATAACAGTTGTGTTCAGTTATGTGAAAGTGCTGAAACAAGTTTAAAAGACTGGTGTCGTCGATTTTGCTACCGCATTTATGCAAAATGGACACAGTCTGGAAGAAGCACAGATAAGTTTCGGAAGAAACATGAGATTTGGCTACAGGCTGCAATTCAATGGCCGGAATTACAGAATGAAAATATGGAACCTTCTACAGAAAATATAAGTGACGTCATCGAGCCCATAATTTCTCCTGCTAAATCTGATGCTTCAACTTGTACACATCCTAGTCCTCGTAAATCTTTTGAGGACCTTAGTAACCGGCAAAAAAGAAGACGCACTGAAGATAGTCTTTCATGCAGCAGTAGCAGCGCTGAAATTATGTTTTCGGCCGAAAGGGCGCTTCAAAAGGCAGGACAAAGCGATACAGCTTATGTTATGAAATACTTGACGGAGAATCCAGAAGAGGCCTCAAAAATCAAAGCCTTCATTGAAGGTAAATCAATTCAGGTACGGGAAATATCCCCTTTGAAGGCATTGGCTCTTTATGTATCGATGAACTTATCGAAATGGCGCTATAACACTCTTCGGGATTTCAACACTCAAGAAGGAGCTCTTCAATACCCGAGTTACTACATGTTGGTTAAAGAAAAAATTAAGTGCTATCCGGCCAAAGAAGATCTCACAGTTACAGAGAGCTCTGCAAAAATCAAATTACAAGCCTTGATGGATTTAACCTCAAGAAGACTTATTAGGTCGTTAGAAACCCCTGTTGATCCCAATCAACAGCTCGTATTGACCAGCAAATGGGGTTTTGACGGATCATCTAGCCAAAGCATTTATCATCAAAGGACGAGTGAAGATGAGCAAATCGATCTTGCTAGTAATTTTATGATTAGTCTTGTACCACTGCGGCTCGTCTCAAAAGGTGTAACAATTTGGGAAAACGAGCGACCATCTTCCACTTCATTTTGCCGGCCAATATTGTTTAAGTTTATAAAGGAAACCAAAGAAAATGTGCAGAGAGAGATGGCTGAAATCGAAGCAGAGATTGAAGCCTTAACTCCATCCACCATCACTGATGGAATTAGTGTCAAACACCAACTGCTGTTGACAATGATTGATGGTAAAATTCATTCCATTATATCCAATACAGCAGCTTCAGTGTGTGACATATGCAAGGCTTGTCCTAAAGAAATGAATAATTTAGAGTTAATCAAAGATAAACACGCAAACGAGGACATGTATAAATATAGCTTAAGCACCCTTCACGCTTGGATTCGCTCAATGGAATGCTTATTACACATTTCCTACAAATTAGACATAAAATCATGGCAAGTAAGGGGTGATATAGCAAAAAGGCAAGTTGATGACAGGAAGAAAAGAGTTCAAGAGGCTGTAAGAAGAGAAACGGGCTTACTTCTCGATGTTGTGAAACAAGGCAGTGGATCCACCAACAATGGCAACTCGGCAAGGAGATTTTTTGAAAACTACACTAAATCTGCTGAACTGACCGGAATAGATGCTATGCTTTTAAGAAAAATCTGTGTGATCTTGCAGTGTATTTCATCAGGAGAGAAGATCAACGTAACTAAATTCCGAGAGTTCTGCTTTGATACTGCTAAGCTTTACGTGGAGTTATACCCATGGTATTATATGCCTTCTTCACTTCATAAAATTTTAATGCATGGGCCAGACATAGTTCAGAACATGTCAATTGTGCCCATTGGTTTTCTATCCGAAGAGGCATCTGAGGCTAGAAATAAAGATTTTAGAAAATATAGAGAGGGGCATTCTCGAAAGCATAGCAGTATCTCATGCAATGAAGATATTATGCACAATCTTTTACTGTCTTCTGATCCACTTGTTACAAGTATCCGTCCAAAAGGAAATAAGTTTGTAAAAAAATCTTCTTTTAAGGAATTTTATGAGCTTACGGATTCTGAGAAAAGTGATATCGAATTTGTTAACATAAATGATTTAGCGGACATCGATTCTGAATTTGAATTAATTGATGATGATGATGATGACGAAGATAATTAAATGATGTTATTGTTTTAAAATGTGTAACTTAGTAAATTAGAGCTTACATCTTAATTATTTATTGTACTTTTAATGAAACTAGGTAATTTATTATCAACTTACTTAAAAGTCATACTCTCATCAGTTCTTGTGAATATTTTTGTTAATATATATTTCTGTATATATATAATATATTTATAGACCTCTTAATAAGTCTGTCTGCGGTTTAAAGTAAATACAAATGGGGAAAAAACGTTTTTTTTTTTTAATTTTCATTTCCTTTTATCCCAGAAAGTGCACATTTGGCGCACTATGTGTCTTAGTATTAAATATAGCTCTTAGTAATAGCATTACGATATTAGAGACCGCTACTTGAAACAAGCCCGGAATCAGGAGGGAGAGAGCTCGATACACTCATTTTCATAGTAAAATTTCACATTTTCTCAAATTACTCCCGAAATATGGGAGTTATGAAGAAATTCATCACCACAATTTATGAAGGCATTAAGTAATCGAATAAGATGGCATCATTAGTTTGTCATAATTTTACTCTTATTTTTCGGACATGTCTACGTCCAACCGCTCCCATACATTCGTTCCACTGTGCGGTCGTTATAATAATTATGACGGAACCGCTTTCTTAGGAAATACAAGCTTTACTAGCCGAGCCGACTTCTTCTCAATTTAAAAGTGCCTGTAAATTGTTGAATTATAATTTAGAACTTGATTGAAATAAATGCGACGATAAATTACGTTAAAGTTTCGTTAATATAATTAAACAAATAGTATAGTTTGCATCCCTGGATACTGGGAATTTAAAATCGAATAAAATTAAAAAAATAGAAGAAATCGTATTTTATTTATTTGGTATCAATTATCTGTCAAAAAAGTTTGTAACTTTATTATGTTTGGATACACGTCAAAGCTAATTTGCACCGGTTGCGTATTGTATCCGATTTTGGGCTTGTAGTATGTACTATCACGTGATTTCAAGATAATTTTTTCTCTTTTTGACCTATGGTAAATTGTATATCGCTTTCTCGCTTTAATGTTAAAGATAGCGTTATTTTAGGCATGTTGACATCTGTTCCCACCGCTAGTTGATCTCTTGACTCTGCTGTCAGTGTCAGTCATGTCAATGTCAAAAACTTCACGTTGTGAGCTGCCATGCTTTTTAAAATTTTGATTTCGTTTACGTGAATATTATTTTTTATATCTGAGTGATAAAGTATGATTAACTGAAATATTAAACTTAACTAATATATACGAAATTCGTTCCCAGTCTTCAGAATGAAATTTCATTACAAGGTAATTAAAAAATATTTACATTTGTAGGTTTACACTTGTTGTCTTGTCTTTGTTTACACAATTTCAATAGAAAGAGACAAACTCTTTTTAACAAAACTGCTGTAATTAAATCCAATAAATATGTATTTTTTGTATTTTCAATTAATTTCAAAGTCGAATGCTTTCAAAGCTGTTTATATAACATTTTTGTGTTTGTAAACATAACCTTTCTGAATGTTTCAGTTCCAAAATTTACTGGGTACAGTTTATCGGAGAGGTGATATCTTGTTCACTGGTGATGGAAACTGTGTCATAAGCCCTGTGGGAAACAAAATAACTGTATATAACTTGAAACAGTAAGTACAAAAATAAACATAAATCTTTATTATTCTGAATGTTAAGTACTTTACCTATATACTTTTTACAGCACACTCGTCTCTTTCATCACTATCTTCAACTATAACAAACAAATAAAAATAATTAACTAATTTGTTTTATTTTATTTATTTTAGAAACAAAAGCAACACACTTTCGTTTGAGAGCTACTACAACTACACAGCGGTTGATGTGTCACCCAATGGATCTACTTTGTTGGCAATCAATGAAAGTATGTATTTATGTGTCTATGTATGTAAGTGAGCTTTTCAATCTGTTGTATCAGGCTTTTGCCCCTGTTGTGTCCAAACTACAACTCAGGCCGCGAAATCACCAGCTGCTTGCCATACTGTCAGCATGCACAGAATCGCGAGCTAGCTCGTCCCTCGTTCGGGTCCTTACTATGCTCAATACTCTTCTGACATCAATACCGAAGTGTGATTTGTTTGGTGGGAGATGTATATTAAGTATATAGGTTGTGAATGTTTTTTTATAAATTATTTTATTCACTTTGTTGCATTTTGTTAATTTTACAAGTGTTATTTTCTTGTGTTTACATATTATTAAAGTTTTTGTTTTACCTAACTTACGTAGGTATGTGTGTCACTTTTTAATTTGTAAATTGCTCTGTACAACGCCTTGGGATTCTATTCTGTAATGTTGTGCATGAAAACTTAAATAAAAAATTAAATGAATAGATAATAAAAACGTTATTGCCCAAAAACAGCTAAAACACACATGCATGCAAAAAGACACACACATACTTGCATGTCTGCATGTTTACATGCTTTAAAAGTCTATTTTAAAATGAGAGTAATGTTTTTCATAGTGAGAATATCCTTCAATTGTATAGAATTTGGAAAAGTAAAAAGCCAGCATTTTGCTGACTTGTGTTGGTGACTTAAGCTGGCATTGGAAATATTTAAAATGACTGCTCAAGTGAATAATAATGGACCTGAATTGCCAGAATAGTCTGCAACGGCTCAGAACTTAAAAAGGAAAAAAATATATATATATCGTTGATATATAGTTTTTTTTTGATATTAGTCAATATGGACCTGAATGGAATTGGACCAATAATATGGAATTGAACATCCTACTTATATTATAAACGCGAAAATTTGTGAGGATGTATATAGATGGATGGATGTTTGTTACTCTATAACGAAAAAGCGGCAGAACGGATCTGGATGAATTTTGGCACACAGATAGTTTATAATCTGGATTAACAGATACCATACTTTTTATCTCGATATTCCCACGGAATTCAGATTTATGCGGGTGAAACCGGGCGCAGCGAGTATTATTATAATTGCATATACAATAGCAATGAAAGTAAACTAACTACTAAAAACAAACATAATTTCGAAATTAACGAATATTCCCAGTAAACGTAAAACCTTGTATCTAACACGCATACTTTTATTTTTCAGAGGGTGAAGCCCAGATGATCAGTCTACTGACATGCACAGTGATACACAAGTACAAGTTCAAGCAACAGGTGAATGCCGTCAGGTTCAGTCCGGACGGCAAATACTTTGCAGCTTGCTGTGATGATATAGGTATAGTATACAGTCGAGCGTTGACTATCCGAATTAGTAAACGGACAAGGGTTATCGTAAATCCGATTTATGTGGATAGGCGAACTATATAAAAAACTGTTCCCATATAACCATTGTCATGTAATCTTTTATTAATCTTTTTTATTTAATATTCAATAGTAAGGAGTAATCCAGTAAACAACATAGATTTTATGGAATACATAAGTTCTTTTAATGACTATACTAGCAGTTCGGTGAAGCGGTCGGTCGGTTGACCCACGTTCCTATAATCGACGCTCTACTGTAATTATGTTTTTATTATGATAAAGTCTTCACTAAAAATATTTTTTTCCATACTATTTATTGCTTATGTTCAAGATGGAAAACCTTGGGTCTACAATTTGACAAATAAATAAAACACTTTAATTCATTAAGTTAAATTGTTGTATTTATTCTAGAGATTAAACGGATATCAGGTAGCTATTCGGTATCCCACCTACCCGGCCTAAATTTACAATGTATATCTGCCAGATAGAGGATAATAAACGAGTATCCGGCCGGATACCGGATTAAAAAAATAATCGTAATATAAGATTTAGGTACTCTAATTAATCCACATCATAGATATAATCACTATATTTTGATTTAACAACAAAAAAAAAAAAATTGTACTCGTGCTGCACTAAGGGTAAATTATGGTGAATAAATATAAATTTCTCTGCATTAAGAGGCAACAAATGGTTTCACTTGTCTTCGTAGACAAGGCCAGCTTCAGAAAAAGGTCTTTCGCTGTTTACGCTGCTGCAGGCTGCTGAAAATTTTTTTTTACAAACAGTTAAGTTTGTGTATCTTTAAATCTTTTTAGAGTTATATAAATACTTTTATAATAACCTCAAACTAAAATGACACGATTTTTAATAACCTCAAATGATCGTGTTTGCAATCAATTCAACAAGTCAATGAAACACTTGCTAACTTCGCACATGAACGAAAAGACTCGAATTTACCGGAGTCCGCCCGGACGTTCGTGCGCCACCAACGCAAGCTCTCTCGTAACAATGCGCCAATTGGCAATGTTCAGCCGGATATCCGGCTATCCGGCTTCAAGGTTGGTCGGATATTTGGTATCTGGTATCCGGCCAAACAGCTATCTGTGTCATCTCCAATTTATTCTATTCCAGTATTCATAATGACAGCACCATGCACATTCACTGGAGAATTCCGCTCATTTGTCATGAAACGAGTCTTCAAGAAAGCCAGAGACGAAGTGACTTGCCTGGATTGGTCTCCTTGCTCCAAACTCCTGGCAGTCGGTTCCAAAGACACAACAATTAAAATCTACACTATAGATTACTTAGACAACCTGAGCATGTATTCACTCAGCGGTCATACTGATAAAATAGTAGGAGTTTTCTTTGAGAAGAAGAGTTTGGACTTGATAACCGTCAGTAGAAACGGTCAAATCTGTTTGTGGGAGGCTAACATTGATATTGATGACCTGGTGGTGTCCGATGTTCAGATATCTCACCGCAAGAAACGTAAGATGGTGAAGGATGAAGAGAGTGAGGATGAGGTTGATGAAAAGGCTGTTATTGAGAAGGATAAGGAATATGTAAGTACTATTTCATTTATTTACTACCTGCTGCCTGCGGTTTCGCTCGCGTAGCTTTTTCTAAAATAAAAGTAGCCTAAGTTACTCCTTATAGGCTATCTGCCAATGAAAGTCCCGTTAAAATCGGTCCAGCCGTTTCGGATATTAGCGGGAACAAACAGACAGAAAGACACAAAAATGTAAAAAAAAATATTTTGACATTACAGACACTTCAATTTTATTTATTTGTTGTTTTAGTTTCACTTTATTTAATGTTGTAATATAAGTTCACTGCCTCTTTGTTCTAGTGGTTGCAAGCGAGCTGCTGTTCTGAGTTTGATTTCTTCTTCCAAAGTGTTAAAGCCAAGTGATATAATTATTGTGTTTTCTATTATGAATTTCTCAGCAGCCTGTTTGGATTTGTCCCTGGTTAATACCGGTGCCTGACAATTTGTATCTTTTAATCTCCGTTTACTTTAACTTCATTGACAATTTATTTTAATTTTAATTGTGTGATTTTTTTTTATTTGTACCTAAATCTACTCATTCATTTATTTGACATTTTATTCTGATCTATTGTAGCAGTATTGTGAAATTTTATTTTATTTGATGTAATTTGGGTTTTGCCTGAATTAAATGAATTTTATTTATTTATTTACCATCTGCACGCGTTGCAATGCCACGTAAAGTAAAAAAGTGTTGGTTGATCTTTTGTTTTTGGCCAAATACCCTCCCGGGCATCCTCAGAACATACTACCAAAGTTTCATCACAATCTGATCAGTGGTTTAGGATCGCATAGAGGACAAACATACAAACATTGATTTTTATGTATATAGGTAGATTTAATAGGCTCGTCGCCTATTAAATGGAACTTGAACTTAGCTGTCGAAATGTGAGTGTATTCTGATGAAATAAATATCTAATTTCCAGGAAAGTGACAATGAACCAGATCCTACAGAAAATGAAATAAAAACGGAAGACAGCAAGCGGTTGCTGTACAAAAAGTTAGGCAGGCATTACATAGGCGATGATATAAGAAGGGCTCATCATAAGGTCAAGCTTACTGCCGCGCAGTATCATAAGGATACTAAGATGTTGGTTACAGGTATGTATTCATGAACTTACTCTTATTTCCCCTTTCTCATATTAATAATTGGCTCGGCTAAGTATCAACTTGCTGCGCTTGACTCGGTGGAACGCATAGCTAAGAGGCTCATTGGCGACATAAAACTGGTGGATGCCAAGCTTCACAGCTTGGCTCAGCGCCGCAAGGTTGCCTGCTTGTCGGTCTTCTATAGATTGTACTTTGGCGAGTGTGCCCATGAACTCCACGACCTCATTCCACCGGCCCCCTTCTACCATCGGATATCTAGACGCACTGCAAGTTACCACCCCTACCTAGTTGATATTCCACCCACTCGCACTAAGCGTTTTCAAACGTCTTTTATAATGCGCACAGCAAAGGAGTGGAACTCTCTGCCTGCGTCTGTGTTTCCGAACGCATACAACCCTAATCTATTCAAAGTGCGAGTGAACAGGCTTCTTCTGGGTAAGCTCACTCCATCGTCGACTTTGTCTCTGTCACCCAGACCTAGATTAAAGTCATTTATTTCAGGTACCACCACCATAATCACCACCTGTCTATACAAATATATAAAATTGAAATGTCTGTTTGTAATGTCAAAATAACAGCTTTTTACTAAATGCATATATACGGTACTTATAATAAAAAAAAAAAAAAACAATTTTTAAAGTTTTTGTCTGTCTGTCTGTTTGTTCCGGCTAATCACCGAAACGGCTGGGCCGATTTCGATGGGACTTTCATTGGCAGATAGCTGATGTTATAAAGAGTAACTTTTATTAGACTAGCTGCTTCCTCGGCTTCACCCGCGTGACTTTTTTCTAAAATAAAAGACTAGCCAGGCAGTTGAAGGCGAAGCTGTTATTTTGACATTACAAACAGACACTTCCATTTTATTTATTTGTTGG
Source organism: Dryobota labecula (assembly GCA_947523025.1). NCBI lineage: Eukaryota > Metazoa > Arthropoda > Insecta > Lepidoptera > Noctuidae > Dryobota > Dryobota labecula. The sequence goes on from OX383287.1 coordinate 3,971,050, forward strand.
TATAGATAAAGCCATATTTGTTAAACGTAAGAAAATTTGAATTTCGCGGGCTACCTTAGCGCATCCCCCTTAAAACTATGTACCTACTATAGTTTGACCGATACCACTGCACTGCACAGAAGCAGTATCGGTCAAACTATAGCACGACACTTCGTCACGTCGTTATTAACCTATAAATGTCTCATTGCAAGGCAAATTCCTTATTATTATAAAAAATCCTCAGATCAATCCACAATCTTTCCAAAGATAGTGGATTGATCTGAGGATTTTATTGACCCTCCTTATCGCTCACCTGCAACTTTTAACCTGTACCATGCTATTCATTGTTTTAGCTGTTAATTAGAATTTTTATTAATTTATGTTTTTCGAATTATTATTATTTATTCTGGAGGAGAAATGAGCGTTGTTTATTGAGAATATTAATATTTGTTACGGGTCGTCAGAAGCTTGAAAGTCTTACCAAAGGGTATCGTATTACCCAGTAGCTGGGTTGTGGAGGTTAGATAGGCAGTCGATATGTAAAATACTGGTATTCAGCTGAATCATACTATACTCCATTTGAAATAATATTAGACATTAAAAAAAACCTTTTTTACAGTCCGTTCAACCGATTTTGACTTCTATTCCGTAGGCATAAGGATGGCATTAAAAACAAAAAAGTGGTTACAATACCAACTGTTTACTGCAGCTGCCAGTTGTCATGCCACCAACGCAATAGAAGTCAAAATCGGTTGAACAGATTGTAAAAAAGGTTTACTTAAATGTCTAATATCATTACAAATGGAGTATAGGCGCAGACGTTCCTTGTGAACCTGCTTACTGTATTACCTGGAGTCATCATCTTCCTGCCCTTATCCCATGTTACTTGGGGTCGGCGTAACACGTTTTCTTTTTCCATTCTCCCCTGTCAACCGCCACTCTATCATTCACTCCCTTCTCTTTCTTCACACAATCCATCCATATTTTTTTTGGACTTCCTCTTCCTCGCCATCCATCCACATTTATATTCATCACTCTCCTCGTCACATGCTTTTCCTCCCTCCTCATCACATGCCCATACCATGCCAAACGACGTCCTTTCAACTTTTCTGTTACCGGCGCCACTTTATAACTTCCCCTTATATACTCATTTCTGACTTTATCCATTCTCGTCACTCCACACATCCATCTCAACATTTTCATCTCCGCTACATGCAATATTTTTTCATCCGTTCTCTTCATGGCCCAGCATTCCGATCCATGCAATACGACAGGCCTTATCACAGACTTCTTACTGTATTACCTTGATTAGAAACAATTTTCTATATTCTGTTTCCAGGTTTCTCCTCCGGCATATTCTTCCTTCACGAGATGCCAGACGTGAATCTCATCCACACGCTGAGCATATCAGAACATAGGATCAGCAGCATCGCCATATCATCCCCCGGGGATTGGATAGCATTTGGCTGTCCTAACATAGGACAACTGCTGGTTTGGGAGTGGCAGAGTAAGTGAAGTTTAAATTATTGTAAAGGTTTTTTCGAAACAATTAAACAAAGTGGAGGGGCTAGTGGCTAAGTAATAACAGTCGCACGGGTCGATCGATCAAGTTAAGCTACGCTTGGCGCGTTTGATCCGTGGATGGGTGACCATCCTTACATACCAAGACTCCTCCGTGCCTCGGAAAGCACGTTAAGCTGTTGGTTCCGGCTGTCATTTGTGGATCTTTGACAGTAGTTACGGGTCGTCAGAAGCCCGAAAGTCCGATACTAGTCTGAACAAAGGGGTATTGTGTTACCCAGTAACTGGGTTATGGAGGCCAGATAGGCAGTCGCTCCATGTCATGCCGCATCCATTCAGTTAGAAAAATGCTAGGCAGATGATGTTTTGTCGAAACAATTATTAACTTTTACTTCATATAAAGACAACATTCCAATTTTCTTAATCCAACGAGATTATAATCTATGCCGTGTATGTCATTCTAGTTTTTGTTATCGAATTCTTGATCGAAGTAATCGAAGCACATGAAATAATGCACAATTTTCAATAGAACACATGATAATATAAAGTTCAATACTCAATAATTTATAGCAATTAGTCGATGTTGATTTTGCCATTCTTATACCCAATGGCAAAATCAACATTGACTAATTGTGATTTTTGTACTAATTCCGTTGATGATTTTTATTTCATTTTAACTGAGTGTGTCTGCAACGAGGAATTTAGAAATAGCTTGGATGGTATAATTAGAGAGATAGGTTACTGTAATAGTGCTTTAGCTGTGCGTCTGATGCAGCTAAAGTACTTTACAAATTAGCTATGCTAAGGTTTTGTTAAATGGAAATTGGTATGATTTTGCTAAGCTAACCAGGGCGGCATAATCGCATGTGCGACAAAGCCCTTTCATTATGAATAAAAAAATAAATATAAATAGTGAAAAAAAAGTGTCCAAAAATCTAAATCCATTTATTCATATTAGGCTGAGAATCAGCACTTTTTCGAACGTCAAAATTACATAAGACAGTCCCCCAAAACCCACTTCCTAGTGCTTTAGCTGGGAAGAAGAAGTGGCGCAACAAACTTCAGTTAGAAAAACTTGATTCTATACAATTATATAGTAGGTATGCAAAGTGATTAACATTAAGACAGAACATTAAATACAATTATTTGCTATATGACAGCTAGTTGTACTTAGGAATCTAACTTTTCTTTGTCAAGAAGTTCGCTTTTTCCACCCTCATCCAATCGAATATCAACCTTATTTGTTTCAACATACGATTCATATTAATTTATTTTTATTTGTTTATATATATACTTTGGACTATACATAATCGCAGGATTTTACGTCTGTTATAGAATGCTTGAATTTTCTAATCTGTACCTTATTCCCCAAACATTAAGCTCAATTTCCAACTAACGATCGTTACATCACATCGTCATAACAGGTCCAAATCTGCAGCTACTCGAATATTAACTTTACGTATTTCAATATACAATCTATATTTGCAGGTGAACAATACGTAATGAAGCAACAAGGTCATTCTCTCGACATGACCTGCCTAGCCTACTCCCCGGACGGACTATACATAGTCACAGGAGGTTACGATGGCAAAGTCAAGGTGTGGAACACGACCAGTGGCTTCTGCTTTGTGACCTTCAATGAACATAAGTCTACTGTGACGAGTATCACTTTTAGTGCTAATAAGAAGTTCTTCGTGTCGGCTAGTTTGGATGGGACGGTTAGGTGCTATGATTTGACTAGGTGAGTTGAGTTTTGTATGTAAATATTAGTAGGATTTTTAATAACGGTAAAATGGGGGATATCGTCAGTGTGAGTCGTATCTCTACTTATTAGCCGACTGCGGCGATGCCAAAAAAGGAGGGTTCCCTATGTTCCCTCGTAAGTACTAAACGGAACCTATTATGTATTACCCATATTTTTTTATTTTTTTTCCCACACTAGGAATTTCTCCTGTATCGTGGGTGCGTTTACAAACATTTAAACTCACATACACAAACAGCCAGACCCGGAACAACTACTTGTAGGTCATACAAATATTTGTTCCGTGCGGGAATCGAATCCGCGACACGCAGCGCAGCAGTCAATCGCTTAACCACTGCGCCAACCGTGCCGTCAATTACAAAATAAATGTTTATTCTATTCCATTCTAAAACTACTAAGAATTTCTAATATTCAAAAGTTTTTTCCATGGATCGATGCAACCATGAAACACTAGTCAAAAATTCATCTTACCCCTATAATCAAAACCCAACCTTACCCCACTAAACATAACACATAATTTCCAGATACCGTAACTTCCGTACCCTAACATCTCCTAGCCTGGTGCAGTTCAGTTGCGTTGCATTAGACGCGAGCAGTGAGCTGTGTGCTGCGGGCGGACAAGATGTCTTCGAGATATTCTTGTGGTCTATCAAGTTTGGCAAGCTTTTGGATGTGAGTATTTTGCTCATCTATTATAAGCTACACATTTTTTTTTTTGTAAACTGACAGGTTTATTAAAAAGAATGCGAATATTTTTTTGTAGAGTTACTGCATAGTTTGAGTTTGCGCAGAGCCTTAGTTTGCGCTGATTTCTAATAAAACGTAAAAGTATTCAGTACCTGTTACGTGTAAGGACTTGATGGATAGTGCATGTTATCTTCTTCCATCTTGTCATGGGTATCTTAATTTGACTATCCAGTTTTCTCACTGACAGTAGGTAGTACACACTCATTCTACTAAAGGAAATTACATCTTTCACAACATTCGCCCTACAGCTAATGAATTGTGAATGCAAACTTAAATGGAGATAGGTAACCTTTAGGTACAAACGACGATATATCAAGCTGTACATTCCCAGTATAAGCTGACCTCCCATTGTACTAAAATGCTATACAATGAGAGATCAGTTTAACTGGAAATGTATAACTTGATATGTAGCCGTGTGTACCTGTGAAAACTACATGAAAATCCGTTCAGTGTGCGCGAACAAACAAACAAACAGACAAACAGACGGAAAATAATTTAAAAAAATCGCTGGTTTATGTTCTATTACTCTTCTTTAGTTTACACCCTTTCTATTTTTGTTACTTTTCTTCAATGTACCTACACCGAATTCTACTGTTTTATTATATAGTGCTAAGTAATTGACTAATTGACAATAACAATTCCCTCCTCAGGTACTAGGGGGCCATGAAGCGCCAGTATCGTGCGTGACCTTCAGTCCCACACTCGCTAGTTCGCGCCTGGTGTCGGCCAGTTGGGACAAGACCGTCAGGATATGGAACTGCATTGAAAGCAGTGCTGATTGTGAGACGGTCCAGCTTACATCAGACGCCTTGCAAGTCGCGTTTAGACCTGATGGCGAAGAGGTAAGTTATATTACTTCTTTTTAATTACATACACCGGGCCCTATCAGAATACCAGCGCTGCGACATTAATTTTTAAATGTCGCAGCATCATGCTGTGATAGGAGCCAACTATGTCGGAATTGGCTTCCAGTCTAATCGGATCTAGCTGAATACCAGTATTTTACATGGAGCGACTGACTATCTGACCTCCACAACCCAGTATCTGGGTAATACGATACTCCTTGGTAAGACTGGTTGTTAGACTTTCGGGCTTCTGACGACCCGTAACGACTGTCAAAGATCCACGAATGACAGCCGGGACCAACGGCTTAACGTGCTTTCCGAGGCACGGAGGAGTCTCGGTATGTAATGATGGTCACCCATCCACGGACCAACCCTGGCAAGCGTAGTTTAACCTGATGTATCGACATAGTTGGACGTATAATTACCATTATCAATTTGTCTTTCATCAGATAGCAGTATCATCTTTAGACGGCAACATAACATTCTTCAACACGACAACTGGCGACCAGACGGGCAGCATTGAAGGCAGAAACGACCTGGGTTCGGGAAGAGCTGAAACTGACCTTATCACGCCTGATAAGATGCTGAAGACTAAGTGAGTGTTACTTAAGGCCCAGATATATGCCAGTGACCTTGAGTGGTTAGTTTGCGTGTTCTGTACTGAGGTCACGCAACGCGTCGTACATCCAGCCAGTAATAGGACTCGCCCATCCAGGAGCGCTGCCCCAAAAAATACGCATTATTAATTTATTATACATAAAACAAAAGGTATTTTAATAAAACACGTATACTAAAAGATCAATAGTTACATTATCTTTACAAAGGTGAAAGTCTCAGAAAAATGCGCTTGATAGATTTTGCGTGATTCTCAGTTTTTTATCCGCATTAGACATAACTTTACAAATTAATTTCAATACGTAATATAAACATATTCTCAAATATTCACATATTAAGTTATTAAGAAAATGCTCTTATTTAACATATATTTTTTTTCCAAATCATTAACACTACTCGTTTAGACGTGATCTTCAGTATAAAATCATTAAAAGTCGATTATCGTCGCCTTAAGCAGCGATGGCTCATGTACATCATCTGCTTAGCTTTTCCTTACTATGTTGGGGTTGGCTTCCAGTCTAACCGGATGCGAATAAGGCTGAATATCTGTATTTTAAATGAAGCGAATGCGTATCTGACCTCCATAACCTAGTTACTGGGTAATACGATCCCCCTTGGTAAGACAGGCTGTCAGAATTTCGGGCAAACAAATGTCAACATTGCGTTCCTTAAAATAAAGTCAGAAATAAATAACTTAAGTCTAAGGCTGAGATCTATAGAGCGAACTTAGACTACTCACCCTAAGTTCAATTGCATTTCATTCGAAAATTAACCTTATTTTTATAAAGTTAATGTTCATATTCGTATGAAATTCTTGATTACATTCGCTTACAGGTTTATGAACGTTATTTTATATGAAAATAAGGTTCAAATTAGTATATAACTCTTGATCGCATTCGCATAAAGGAATCTGAATATTATTAGCATGAGAATACGGTTCATATTTGTACGAAACGCTTACTTCTTAGCAAAGTAAAGTCTAAATACGCTTTATAGATTAGCCTTAGAGTCTAATAGTTATGCTGATGGCTAAATATCAAACATTGTTTACAGAGCTTTCACGACTATATGCTATTCAGCCGATGGTTCCTGCATATTGGGCGGCGGTAACTCCAAACATGTCTGTCTGTACAGTGTGAAGGAATCTATTCTTATAAAGAAGTTCGTAATCACGCAGAATAGATCCCTGGATGCTGTTAATGTGAGTATACTGAAGTTTTTATATATTCTAAAGACGTTTTATTGCACTACTGTATGCATTCTCTGTGCTCTGAAAATAAAGGTTAATTAATATTAGAATCTGCAACACTTGGTTTCACCATAATCTTTCTGTTACCAGGACTTCATAAACCGTCGACTGATGACAGAGTTCGGTAACATGGCGCTGGTCGAAGAGCGCGCCGACTTGGAAGGGGGCGACGTCAATGTGAGGCTACCGGGAGTCAGAGAGGGCGACATGGCTGACAGGAGGGTTAAACCAGAGGTGATTCTAACTAAATAAACATACAGATATCCCTAAGAAATATGCGCTTCGTCAATCACCACGATGATGAAATCTAATACAGACCTGTTACAACCATGGAAGTGCAACCATGAAACAGTTAATGTTTTGTATTACGAAATAAGAGATTAAAAAACTATGCAATTCCGAAAAACTTTTCATACTTAAGAGTTACAGTTTGTATTTCTGTGTACCAAAATAAGCATGAATTTCATCTGCATAATGATGTAACCTAGCCGCAAAGTTCACATGCTTCGTGAACCTAGACGAAATAATAAACTATTTTCTAATAATGAATTTCGTATGGTGTCCAAAGTTTATAGTAAACTACCAAATGCTTTTAAAACTATAGAGGTATGAGGAACAGGGTGTAAAGTTCACTCGTACTCCATAGAAAAGGGAGGATCCTCCGACCAGACGGGTATCGTGTTTGGTGGGCAACTGCGCGACGGTTGATGTCAGGATGTTGTATATATGCTAGTAGCGCGGTAAACTCTGATTGCGTGATGCAGGATTTGTGACGTCAGGTCTTTAATGCGTAGTTCGCATTTGGCATTGAAGATGCCGCCACAAAACTCTTATCTATAGATATTTGAATGTAATTTATTCAATTATCTCTTAAAGTAAATGCTACTACTCGACTAATGATTTTATGAATGAAAAATTGACTTAAATATTAATTAATAATAAAAAATATTATTATATTATTTATTTCCTCTACTGTATGCGACTTTTTGACATTTCCATACATAATATTTCACTAATTTTTACATCTAAAAAACTAACCAAATCCCTGAAAATGTATTTGTACCCCGGAAACTTCAGAATATACATAACTTTAAACATATAATTTTAGTATATAACTTATATAATATATTTTAATATATAATTTTTAAATTATGTAACAACTCTTATACAATATTCTGACAAATAAATGGACTATTACTATTACAGAAGACGAGGTGCGACATGAGTAGGTAACCCAGCAGAGAGAAAGCTGAAACTGTTTCTTTTAGAACATACTCGTAATACAATATGGCATTTTCACATTACTATTTATTGTCTTAGGTCGGTTTTTAAACTGTTAATGCACCGATTTTAATTATTGATATACTTATAATACAGGTGCGAGTCCACTGCGTGAGGTTCTCTCCAACTGGAGACAGTTTCGCAGTCGCCGCGACTGAAGGTCTGCTGCTGTACAGCCAGAACGCTGGCATTGATGGCACGTTCAGGTAACTTGTTATTTCAAATTTCAACATTTGTTTTTACCTTATTTCTCCAAGCGAGTCTCATAGGTTCGGAGACATTACTTTTAACCGCCTCTGCGGTCTAGTGGTAAGACCACCTGACTCAGACCCAGAGGTCTTGGGTTCGATTCTCAATGGGAGCAAAATTTTCTGGTGGTACGGTTAGTTCTAAGTCCGCCTGGTTAGCTACCACCATCTTATCGTAAGTCTGTCGCCATGACAACAATGATAACAGAATTGTTGTGTTTCGGCAGTAAGAGGTAAGATTGCCTGTTCCTCTTCGGCCTTATCATCACTTACCATCTGTTGAGATGAAGGCCAAGAGCGTCCCTGTTGTGGACAAAAAAAAAAAAAAAAAAAATTAAGCTTACGTCATCGATCGTTGGCGTGTGTGAAACGTTTTAAAGATGTCAGATTTTAACTTTGTGAACTGGATCTTCATTGGATCTATTTGTACCTGTGCAATAATTTCTGATCGCTTTAAGCCCTTGCTTCGAAATATTTCGTTTAATGAAATGCTATTCTTATTACTCAATTTATTCCTAGGCCATACCGTCTAGAAGAAACTTCAACACCTTACGCAGTGAAACAACTACTGTCACAAGAAGCTTGGGGCTCTGCTCTAGTCGCCGCCATACAGCTGAACGAGCACAGTGTCATACAGCAGTGTGTGGAGGCTGTACCGGCCAATGACAGTAAGTATATTATAAGTAATCTCTACAGAGTGCTAACAAATAATTTACAGTGACACTGATCTATCTAGAGCAGATAAAGATTCACAACGATGTATGTAAATTCTCAACAGTAACTACTCTGTAACCAGGTACGGCTCCTAGCAGTAACTACTCTGTAACCAGTTACGGCTCCTAGCAGTAACTACTCTGTAACCAGTTACGGCTCCTAGCAGTAACTACTCTGTAACCAATTACGGCTCCTAGCAGTAACTACTCTGTAACCAGTTACGGCTACTAGCAGTAACTACTCTGTAACCAGTTACGGCTCCTAGCAGTAACTACTCTGTAATCAGTTACGGCTCCTAGTAGTAACTCCTCGGTAACCAGTTACGGCTCCTAGCAGTAACTGCTCTGTAACCAGTTACGGCTCCTAGCAGTAACTACTCTGTAACCAGTTACGGCTCCTAGCAGTAACTACTCTGTAACCAGTTACGGCTCCTAGCAGTAACTACTCTGTACCCAGTTACGGCTCCTAGCAGTAACTACTCTGTACCCAGTTACGGCTCCTAGCAGTAACTACTCTGTAACCAGTTACGGCTCCTAGCAGTAACTACTCTGTAACCAGTAACGGCTCCTAGCAGTAACTACTCTGTAACAAGTTACGGCTCCTAGCAGTAACTACTGTATGGAAAGCGGCAAAAAGGTTGTGCAAATAGGCCGATAATTGTATGTGTAAAACTAAATAACTTTAATCTCTTCCACAGTAAACCTAACAGTAGTCAACTTGGACGATGACTACGCAGACCGCCTGCTGAACTCAATAGCCCGCTTATTAGAAGACAGCAGGCATTTAGAACATCTCCTACTATGGGTGAAGGCCATAGTGACTGTGAAGAGAAGGAAATTCCCGCCCAGTGTGTTACTGGCCTTAGAGAAAGTACTCACTCTTAAGTACTCGCAGATTAGTAAGATGTAAGTAGTATTTTAGTGCCGTGTGGTGCCGGACGTAAAGAATAACACCACCTTATTTCCTCCCGTGGGTGTCGTAAAAGGCGACTAAGGGACATACTAGAGAATGGGCAGCAGCGTTCTTTATGCATTTTAACACCATACTGCGATTGCCAACCCGCCTGCCAAGCGTGGCGATTATGGCAAACCCCCCCCCCCAATTTAGGGAGGCCTATGTCGTCCAGCAGTAGGCGTCTTTCGGTTGCAATAATGATCAAAATTAAAATATTTTATTTCACATAAACCTACATGGGCACTTATGAAACGTCAGAAGCTAGGTGCACGGTTCCAATTGGTCATTTCCTATGGAGAAGAGCCGGCAAGAAACTCCACGGTTACTCTTTAAAAAATAATTGGCTTACAATATTTTCAAATAACGGTGTTTATAGGTGTGGGAGGACAGTGTAGGACTTTCAACAATTACCAGATACTTACCAAATAGATAAGTGCCAACAAATCTACACTCTATTAGGCCTACAACGTTCTCACATTAACAAAATAGAAAAGAATCTGTAAATAAGTTTTTTTTTTTAAATGATGATGATGAAGTAGTATTTTTTTATCTATAATCTGTTTTATCTAGCATAACGTTTTTTCGAACGTCAAATATGTCTGTACAATGTGTAACTGAATTAATGCACATAATAAAAGCAGTTTGTACAGTATCGTTTACTGAATCGTTTTCTGTCATTTTTAATATACGTAATTTTTATCCCAAAAATAATTAAAACTACCAAAATTACAGTTACATTTCCACTGTATAGTCAAAACAAACCAAAATGGACGAAGTACCTATTACGCAAGACCCTTATATGTGTGCGACTGTGTTCGTGCGTAGATTTGTAATGTGACCACAATTTTCTCCCACAATCAGTATAACTAATTTAATTAATAAACAATGTTTTATTTCTTAACGATCTCACAGTTAAACTGCGTAAGCAGTTTTTTGGGGCAATGTATTTAGTGTTAAGAAATTTAAGTGAATCAAAATCATTCTTTCATTCATTCATACATAATAATAAAAATTCAGTGTGTGTATTGTGATTATAACATAATATTGTAATTTGAGATGTTTGGTGGTGTGCGTTAATTCCGGGACATTTATACAAACAAATAAAATTGAAGTGTCTGTTGGTAATGTCAAAATAACAGCTTTTTGCATATGAAAATATATACGGTACTTATGACTGTCTGTCTGTTTTTTCCGGCTAATCTCCGAAGCGACTGGACCGATTTTGACGGGACTTATATAACAGATGCTACTACTGATGCTTAGACTACTTTTATTTTTGAAAAAGTCACGCGGGCGAAGCCGCGAGCAACAGCTTCTTATCAATAATTTGTATTTTTTGTTTAATTGATAAAAATTACTCCGAATGGAGACAAAAATGACGTCATATACGACGGACGGGCGGCAGATTTTATTGCGTAACAGTTTATACATCTCATGTCTGTGATAATTGACCAGATGGCTCGACGAGTCCAGACAATATTATTTGAAACGTTTTAAATGTGGTGGGTCTATTTAACTATAGACTCAGAAATCATTTATTTTGCAATGAATGTGGGTACAAAATAAGATGTAAACATTGTAAAAGCAGTCCCAACACACTCTATATGCAAAAGTAAAAAAATATATTTATATCTACTCGATTATACAACCAAATAAACACAAAAAATAAATTAAAAAAACTTAAGAACGTATGTGGATTTAAAGCCTCCCTACATAAACTAAACATAAAAAACAACAGTCTTGTTGTTTACTTCTTACTTCGTGTTTCTTTTTAAGCTGTATTTCATGGTAGCGAGATTTATGATTGAAATTCTATTTTTTCTTATTATTTACTGATTCTAATGATTATGATTATGTAAATACATATTTGTTACACTCGCGAACCATACTTTAATCAACATAAACCCAGCCAATGAGCTGGATTTGTGAACCAAAGGTTCCCCATTATGAGCTCTATGAGACGTTAATAGGGATTTGTGGACAAAAAGTACTCAAATCCCCATCGGTTTAAAAATAAAATACAAACAATATTCACGAAGTCTAATAATCACGAAGGGCCTTACAAATAAACACGGAATAAAGTTATCCTAGGAAAACTTTGGTATAACCATAAATTTTTTGACGTTTATACCTAGCACAACTTTATTCCGTTTTTATTTGTATTAGGGTTAGGTTAGGCCATCAATAATTGGGCACAAATTCAGATTCTGGGCTGCTACTATGAAAATTCCAGATGGAAAAACCTAATAACTCTTTAGCCCGACCCAGGAATCGAACCCAGGACCTCATGCTCAGCAGTATAGCGCTAGTGTTCACTAGACCAACGGCCAAGGCAGTCTGACCTAGACCCAATTAAACTTTTAGGAGGCGACTTTGGCTATACAAACATGAAAACCTAGCAGATAAACGTACGACAAAGTCTTCCACTACTCAGACACTAATCAACTGTAGTTAAATCACATGTAACATCAATAAATCACGCACGATACGAGTCGTGACGGTTTTAAGGTCAGGTGTACGATAGCACTCGGTATTTTTGAAGGCCGACACTAGAATGTTTGAAAATTTTTCGTTGATGCTGAACTGAAAATAATCAGTGCATTTTTAGAACACATCTTGAGTCTGGATGATATACAATATCTCCGGTTTCATACTGTACAAATTTAAAGGGGTCGTAGTTTGCTCTGTTTTAACAATATAATTATTGAGAATTATTGATCATCACTTGAAATATCTACAGAATAACCAAATGGTTATGATCTCACTACTTGCGCAAGCCCAACAGTTCCAACAACAATATCTCTTAAACCAATTGTCATAGAATCGAAAACAAAAAAATATCATTTGTTAGACGAATACTTAGATAAAAACCGGCCAATTGCAAGTCGGGACTCGCGCACGATGGGTTCCGTACCATCCATACTAATATTATAAATGTGAAAGTAACTCTGTCTGTCTGTCTGTATGTTACGTTTTCACGTCTAAACCGCTGAACCAATCGTCGTGAAATTTGGCAGAGATATAGCCTGGGATATGGAGAAGGACATAGGCTAGTTTTTTACGCGATAACCGATATCTACGCGGGCGGAGCCGCGGGCAAAAGCTAGTTATCTATAAAAACGGCAAAAAGTCATATCTGTTGTATGGGAGCCCCCCTTAAATATGTTTTATTTTAATTTAATTATTTATTTTTAAAGTGAATATATAACTAAATATTCTGTGAATATTTTAAGCGGCTACCTGTCTGGGTTCAGACCGTACATGCAGAATAATTGTATTGATAAAATAGTAACTACCACCCCTTTATGTTTGTACAGTATGAAACCGGACTTAATGTAGATTATAAACAACGCTGAGATTTTGACAAAGAAAAAATCTGATAATCCATTTCAATGCTATGTTGTTGACGTTTCATAAGTGCCTGTAAGGTTTATGCGAAATAAAATATTTTGATTTGATTTATTTAGACGGACTGTGACATATTTGAATTGATTTAATATAGGCTATTCAAATCCGGGTTATTTCCCGGACTTGAACATGTATTAGGATATTCCATAGTACAGGTGACGATACACTCGTAAAACGATTTATTTCAAGAGGTAACGATCAGACTAATGGATTAAAAGGATCGGAAAACCGACATATTAATCATTCAGGCTTCCATTTTATACAAAAATCTCGGTTTACGTATATCATAAATCAAATTGATGTATTGCCGATTCATTTTTATGTCCCAGTTTTCAGGTAGGTATTTGTGTATCGGCTATGTTTAAGCAAGGTATTTATTTTTGAAATTATGAGTAAAGAATATTTTTAGGGTTCCGAACATCAAAAGAAAAAAAAAATAAACAAACCCTTATAGGATCACTGGGTTGGTCTGTCTGTCCGTCTGTCACAGCCAATTTTCTCCGAATCTACTGGACCGATTAAGTTGTTTGAATATGAATTTCTGTGATCCAAACACGGACGTGTTACGTAAATAAATGAATTTTAAATATGGGGGTCACTTTTGGGAGACCAAAAGAAAATTAAAAATAAAGTTTTCACACTGTACCGGGTGACATATCAAATAAAAAGGCTTACTGTGGGGGTCCCAAGTATATTTTTATATAATTTTAAAATAAATGGTTTTAAAGTTATTTAAGGGAATAAATGAAAATTGACCATTCCCTTATCTCCGAAATACAGAACATAAAAATTAAAAAAAAGGTACTAAAAATAGTTCTATACTTATAGATTATAGAAAAACCTATAAGATATGGTCTTAAAATAACAAAGTAAATCTCTCAATATTGGGCGTACAGGCTTACATTTGCAGTTGGAATGTGTGGAAGAACATGTTTCTCAACTACAATGTTAAGTTTGTTCTTGGGATAATTCATTCCAACTTCAGAACCCTTCATTGTGCGTGGTCCGACGCGCACTTGTCTGGTTTTTGTTTTTTTTTTAATGTCATCAGTTATACCCATCAAATCAACGGAGTTTTGCTAACTATTAATTTGATTCTGTGTGACTATATATATTATAATAATATATATATATTATATTTATTTCATTACTAGCTGACCCGACAGACTTCGTTATGTCAAAAGCTATAGTATAAACTCCACTACACTACTCTACCCTACCCTACCCTACCCTACCCTAACTACCCTACTTATCCTACCTCCCTACGTACCTACCTACATACCTACCTACCCTACCCTACCCTACCCTACCCTACCCTACCCTACCCTACCCTAACCTACCCTACCCTACCCTACCCTACCCTACCCTACCCTACCCTACCCTACCCTACCCTACCCTACCCTACCCTACCCTACCCTACCTACCTACCTACCTACCTACCTACCTACCTACCTACCTACCTACCTACCTACCTACCTACCTACCTAAAACTTAAAAAAAAAAATAGATAGTAGCCGATTCTCAGACCTACTGAATATGCATATTAAATTTCATAAAAATCGGTCAAGCCGTTTCGGAGGAGTATGGTAACTAACATTGTGACACGAGAATTTTATATATAGGTATGTAAGCTACATTAGACTAGGTATCCTATGCAAAACGTCTGGTTGCAGTGTCCTTGAAACTACTTACAGGAACTAGTCGAAGTGCAACAAAAAATATTGATTCCAATAATTACCTAAACATTTTTACAGTATTTGTCAATATCATCTAAAAATGTTAACCTTACATGTCTCAAACTTCACGTTTCGACTCCGTTGACTCTTTCAATTTACACGTGATAAAAATCAGCTGATTTCGCCTCGCGTGACCCAAAGAAACCGAATCTCAGCTGATTTGTACGTAAAATTTGACGTTAGAAAATGTGGTTCAGTTTGAAAAATAAGTAGGAAGGGAGGCTTTAATACAAAAGACTTGTTGACATGTTACTTGTTGATGCAACAAGTATTTTTCTTCTATTCTCCCCTTTTTTATTTGATTTTTATTTTGACATGCCCATTGTGTCACCCTATGTAACATTTCTACATTTATATTTGTATTTTTTATGGTGTAGGTACATAATAAAGAGTATGCTATCTATCTATCTATCAACCGTCATGCGACCATACAACAAGAAAAAAAAAGAAAGAAAGAAAATAAGTTAATCTGCCTAGCCTTTTCCCAACTATGTTGGGGTCGGCTTCCAGTCTAACCGGATGCAGCTGACTACCAGTATTTTACATGGTGCGACTGCCTATCTGACCTCCACAACCCAGTAACTGGGTAACACGGTACCCCTTGGAAAGACTGGTTGTCAGACTTTTTGGGCTTCTGACGACCCGTAACGACTGTCAAAGATCCACGAATGACAGCCGGGACCAACGACTTAACGTGCTTTCCGAGGCACGGAGGAGTCTCGGTATGTAAAGATGGTCGCCCATCCACGGACCAACCCGGGCAAGCGTAGCTTAACCTGACGGATCGACCTGTGCGGTCAAGTTAATCTGCGGTAAACATGACGCAAAAAAAGAAAACAAACAAAAGAAAAAAAAAAACATGTTCAGGGAAAAAATGCGTCATATCCACGCACTCACTCAACTTTTTCTTTTATATCATTCCACACACCATCCATCCATCTTTTCTTTGGTCTTCTTCTCCCTTTCTATCCATCAACATTTATATTCATCACTGTTTTAGTCACATGCGTTGCATCTCTCATCATAAAATGCACATACAAAACGAACGATTCCTTTTCAACTTTTCTGTAACAGGCGCTAGTTTTAAACTCCCTCTAATATATTCAAAAGCACTCAACAGATTAATTTAATTTTTCTGAAAAGATACGAATAAAATTGGGGGATTAAAAATGCGAAATTTTGACTAAGAGTCTTTTTCAGAGCTGCATCCGTAGTAGTCAAAGTAAAATTTGAATGAGCGAAAAAATATGCAAGCAAAAAGAAATTCTCGACGGCAAAGAGGTCTATTATTATTAACTTTACGTATCTTTCAAAGATTTAATTCAAATTGTAATGTTTTGCAACAATTCGAATGAATGAAGGAGGTTTGAGGGACCTTAAAAGTTTGGTATATGAAAGCCTGTTAAATTAGGTCAAATAATTGACCTATTCCAAATAATAATGCTTGGGAACATGCTGGTCCTGCTCTATCATGAGCACGATTTTTTCTTTCACTGTTTTGACCCGAAATTCCAGAATTTGAATCAATTTCTTTATTTTTAGCCATTTTCAAGGGAAAAGGCCTTTAGGATTTGTAGACTTGTCCTGCTCATACAGAAAATACTACGACTTCACGTTCCCATCAACTTATAATAATGCCAAAAGAATAAACAGTCACGTGAGCGAAGTCGCGGGCTACAGCTAGTACAGATAATAAAGCAGACCGTCATCAGCTGTTTTATCATTACGTCAAAGAACTAAATCAAGGCCACTAGTTACCTAGTGATGTACTCGACAACAATCCGTCATCTTGTCTGATATCAGTGATAACAGACAGCAGTCTGATTTCGCAACTTAAAATAACATGATATAACTTGCAGTTATCTCATAAAGAAAGATAACATGCGATTTTTATAGGAAAGTGGCCAGATTCTGTTCCTTAGCCATGTATGAGATTTATGGAAAAAATCTTTCGATACTTAAATAGATTAATGGAAAATATATATTTAGAACTAGGTGCCGCCCGAGGCTGCTCCCGCGTGGCTTGTCTTTTATTTTAGAAAAAGTTACGCGGGCGAAGCCGTGGGCAGCAGCTAGTCTAAAATAGCTTAAGTGACTCCTTATAACATCAGCTATCTGCCAGTGAAAGTCCTGTCGAAATCAATACAGCCGTTTCGGAGATTAGCCGGAACAAACGGATAGACAGACAAACAAAAAATTGTTTTCTTGTTATAAGTAAAATGAAATCGTTTATTCTGTAAATAGGATATCGGAATCACTTTTAAAGTCATATAAAAAAAAAAATAAGCTGGATGGAGTCGACATTTCCTATCTGACTATCCCTGAGAAGAAATGGCGAAACAAATTCTGGGGTCAAAGTCTCTTTTAAGGTCCAGACATAATCGTCATAATTGTATGTCTTAAGAAAAAACATAGCGTGCTATTTTAAATGTATGACCTATTTGTATACCTATGTTTCACAAATAAACTTTATGATTAACTTTATGATTATGATTAACTTTATGATTATGATTAATCTTGGTCAGTTACCGGTCAGAACCGTAACTTTCATTATGCATTTAGTAAAAAGCTGTTATTTTGTCATTACAATTATTTGTATGTAACTATAGAAAGGGCGAAACCTGCGCGGGTCGTTCGTCGATTATTTCAGTGATTAAATTAATTAATTAACTTTTCATAAACTGCGCTTCAATATCCCCCAGAGATCAATTAGATTTAATCCACCTATCTCTATTCCTTTTTCCTCTTCTAACTACAGGCAAAACCCATACATGGTGCAAGCGAGTAAGGACTTTAATATTCTTTGTAAAGAGTTCTCATTTGACCCATTTACCACCAAAACCTATTCTGCACGCACCCAGCTGAATGCTGACTTTTTTAGAAGTGCATAGTGCGTATTGTACTTTTAATATATTTGTAATATTTTCTATCGTGCTTGTTAGTGATCCTAAGATTTCTACTGCTTTTTAGGGTTCCGTAGCCAAATGGCAAAACACGGAACCCTTATGGATTCGGCATGTCTGTCTGTCCGTCCGTATGTCACAGCCACTTTTTTCTGAAACTATAAGAACTATACTGTTGAAACTAGGTAATTAGATGTATTCTGTGAACCGCATTAAGATTTTCACACAAAAATAGAAAAAAAAAACAATAAATTTTGGGGGTTCCCCATACTTAGAACTGAAACTCATTTTTTTTCCATCATAACCCACACGTATGTGTGGGGTATGTATGGATAGGTCTTCAAAAATGATATTGAGGTTTCTAATATCATTCATATCAGCGCGAGAGACACTTCCAAAGTGGTAAAATGTGTCCCCCCCCCCTGTAACTTGTAAAATAAGAGAATGATAAAACTAAAAAAGATATATAATGTACATTACCATGTTAACTTCCACCGAAAATTGGTTTGAACGAGATTTAGTAAGTAGTTTTTTTAATACTTCATAAATCTTAAACCGCGCTTGCTGCTACGGAACCCTTCATGGGCGAGTCCGACTCGCACTTGGCCGCTTTTTCTGTGTTTACCCGTGAGAACCTGTAATTGGCTCTACGTTTCATATACAATTGTTATCCATCTGTTATAGCTGTTGGTTCTCTTATAAATAAATTAGGAAGTAACGCGACTATACGTGCCACTTTCAACACCTCCACGCCTTGACGACAAGGCTCCTAACAACTGTCCCGATTTCTAACAGTTTTAGACTTTCCCAGACGCCAGACTGTCCGGTCTCTATGAATTACCCTGTGGACGGGTAAATTGATGGAGCTGTCCAATGGTTTCGTAGATAAAGGTGAATGTGAAACGGTAGATAAATGGCTTTGACCTACAAAACTGTACAGCTGCATATTAGGCCGACGATAGTCAAGTATTCGTTTCTACTTTTGTTCAGTTTAATACTATTCTGGCTTTGATTAATCATAATGTTCTAGAAACCCTAACTGCGTAACATAATATCAATCACAGTCTGAATTATTTTGAAAGATATTGGTAATTTAGGCCACTGTTACATTAAAGATTTTGTTCCTCTATTTGTAAAGGAACAACATCCCAGATGCAAGATGGTTATGTATCGAAATGCAGGAAAACAATAAACTGTTTGTAATAATATATATGTCGGAGAACGGTAGGTTTCTCTTGTTATCATCAGCCATATTTTAACTACTATGGGCGTACTATGAGTAGTGTTGGTTATTGCGCAATATAAAAACCGAATTAAACTCAAAAGTCATTTACTCAATCTAAGCTGAGAATCAAAATTACATAAGACAGTCCCCCAAAACGCCCGGCCCTTCACCACTTCCTAGTGCTTTAGCTGGGAAGAAGAAGTAGCGGAACAAACTCCCCAGCAGCACATCTGTCTGTTCAGTTAGAAGAACTTGATTCTATACAGTAATGGGTATGCAAAGTAATTAATGTAGAAACACGACACAACTTTACCGAACGCGCAACAGTTCCTTGACGTCTTCACTGCTTGACCGCCACCTATGAACTTCACTTGTCGACTGTGCGGCAATCACTTGCCACCGGTCGAACGTTATGTTGTTGACTCTGTCATGCGCCGCTAGGCAGTGCTAGCGTAGCGATTAGTTAAGAACCGATGGCGCGAATCCACCAACTCCATCGAACGCCAACAGATGGCGCTGGCGTACCGGATACAACTCTTCTCCGTCATATATTTATAAAAATATATCTCCTCCATACAACATCACACGGTAGCCTTTAGGGGTCTACCGCAATAATAAGTTAGGACATCAAACCCTAACAATTTAATTTAACATGGAGTAGGTAGGTGACTATAATTGTCACTTATTAATGCCAGCCAGCTTAAACTATAGCAGAAAGAACTAAGGTCGTGGGGAGTTCGAGATGAAGCCAGTACTGTTCCGATGCTGTACTTCATATTATGTTCGAAAAATTTGTCAGCACAACAACGCAAATAACGCAATGAATGTTGTTGATCTGTCAAAATTAAACGCATTGCTACTGTAATTGTGTTACGCAAACACCCCGCTAGTTTGAACATCTTAAAATTAATATCAAAATCAAAAGTCATTTATTCAAACTGAGAATCAGCACTTTTTGAACGTCATAATCCACTAATCCCCCCTGAGAGAATCCCCCTCAGTGGAGAAAACTGAACCCTATTGTAAAAAAATCACTTTCAGGGGGATCTTGGAATAAGTTTTTTTTTAAATTCTAGTTTTCCCCCTAAGCGGGATTATCAGGGATGAATTCTAGACTGTTTTTTATAGATTCCACTTTTCCTCCTAAGGGGCATTTTCAGGGGGGATTTGTGGAATAAGCCATAATTATATAAGGTGTGTCTATTCAAACATGAAATATTTTAAGAGATACACCTATAGGTGGTAAAGAAGCCATGCAAAAGTTTTTTTTTTAAATCTGATTATATTATTAAAAAAAAAACATGTTACTTGATATGATGATTAATTATCAAAATTCACCGCGCTCGTGCCACCACCGACGTGGCCTCGCCGCGTGCGGGCGGGTCATTCAAAGAATAAGTAAATAAAGGTTTTTTTTGCAAAATGTCTCAAGCAATTTTAAAATTACAATAATTATGTAAAAAAAAAACTCGCTGCTATGGCTTGTTTCCACCTATAGATGTTTCTCTTAAAATATTTCGTCTATGAATAGATACACCTTACATAAGACAGTCCCCCAAAACGCTCGCCCTTCACCACTTCCTAGTGCTTTAGCTGGGAAGAAGTGGCGCAACAAATGTGTGCACTGAATGGACAGGTCCACTCAATCTGTGTGGTTCTTTCTTCAAAAGACCATTTCAGACACCAGTCTACATGGTCTTCACACGATTTGACCAAGATTATGTCTGGACTTTAAAAGAGACTGTGACCTCTGAGTTTGTTTCGGTCTTTCTTCTCAGAGTAGTCAGATACGAAATGGCGACCTCATCTAGTTTTAAAATATGATTGACGTGTAAAAGTGTTTGTAAAAACCTACTTACAGAAATAAAATCATTTATCATTTATAACAAACTTCCCAAATATCCTAATATTTGTATATACAGAGTTACTGGTAAAACACTCTTGCAGGACTGTATTACTAACATCATAAACAACAACTTTTCTTCTACGAATAACCTTGTATATCCTACTAATATTATAAATGTGAAAGTTTGTACTTTTAGATGTTTGTTACTTAATCACGCAAAAACGGCTGAACGGAATTTGTACAGATAGTTTATAACCTAGATTAAGAGCGTATACAACGGTCCACTAGCGCCACTACTTAAAAAAAAAAAATCTCGTGACTGAGAAGGAATTATGAAAAACGGCTCAATAAAGAACCTCGGTAAGTGTGTCTAGAATTTTCTAATTCTTTTTATAAAGTTTCATTTTGAGACACGAAGCAACAAAATACGATATAGAGGAATGTGGCCGTTTTCTACAGATCGAATTTTGTTGCTTCGTGCCTCCATATGAAACGTTATAAAAGGTATTAGAAAATTCTAGACACACCGATGTTCGTTATTGACCGGATTTTCATAATTCCTTCTCAGTCACGAGATAATATTTTTTTAAAGGTGGCGCTAGTGGACCGGTGTACGCCTTCTTAATACATAGGCTAGGCTTTTTTTATCCTGGTAGTAAGTTCCCGTGAGATAATATCCGACCTCTACGGGGGCGAAACCGCGGGCAAAAGCCAGTTTACCTATACCTTAGCCTCGAATGGTGTCCTAAACTTGGAACAGATATTACATTTTAAGAGTCCTAATTGAAATTCGCGCAAAATTATGCCAGCACGACCAAATATAAAAATACATGATCACAAAATCACGTTTTATTAGGACAATGCGTTTCCTGAGAAGAACTTGAATATGTGATTCCTAATATGAATCACATATTCAAGAACCCATTGGAAATGAGATATTTGCAATAAATGTGTAAAAATCCATTTTTTGACCTTTGACCTTGGAATATCTGTAGTCGCGGACACCCTACGGTAAGTAGGTTTTGAGACAAGTTTATTTATTTTGTGCCAAAATAAAGGTTTATACAATTTTATAGCTGACTATCTCTCATTCCGATATTCTTGCCCTTTTTTGACTAATATTCCCGGACTATATGTAAATCGTACGATTAGCAACGAAAGTTACCATTACTTTTATGAAGGGCGTCCCATCCCATGCCACATGGAGGGAAAGTACCTTAAATACTGTAGATAGAAAAATTTACTGAATGAAGACTTAATTTTATATTTAAATCAATACGAACTGCATTTAAATAATCTATACTAATATATAAAGCTGAAGAGTTTGTTTGTTTGTTTGTTTGTTTGTTTGAACGCGCTAATCTCAGGCACTACTGGTTGGAATTGAAAAATTCTTTTTGTGTTGGATAGTCCATTTATTGAGGAAGGTTATAGGCTATATAACATCACGCTACAACCAATAGGAGCGGAGCATAAATGAAAATTTTTGCAAAAACGGGAAAAAATATTCCTTTTTGAGAGCTTCCGTTGCGTGCGCTGCGTAAACGGTTTAAGTTACGCAAATATCGTGTATGATAGATTTGTTCCTCTTTAAATGTTCTAAAAAAAAGTCCACGACAGCATATGTCTATCTTTTAAGATTGACTCACTATAACCTTTTTTATGGTAATCAAATTTGTTTGAAATTAATGCATTTTTGCGAAGCAGTTTTCATAAACATGGTATTAATCCTTATCCAAATAAATACGTTATTCATCACAAGTATTTAATTTGGAACCAAGTTGCTCTTACATCATTTAATTTCAATGAATATCTTCGGAGATATAACTGTTTTATAATAACTCCGCAGCAAAATAATGATCAACTCTGCGAGGTAGTTTATTCTAAAGCTGAAGAGTTAGTTTTTAGGGTTCCGTACCCAAAGGGTAAAATGGGACCCTATTACTAAAACTCCGCTGTCCGTCTGTCTGTCTGTCTGTCTGTCTGTCTGTCCGTCTGTCACCAGGCTGTATCTCATGAACCGTGATAGTTAGACAGTTGAAATTTTCACAGATGATGTATTTCTGTTGCCGCTATAACAACAAATACTATAAAACAGAAAAAAAAAATATTTAAGGGGGGCTCCCATACAACGGACATGATTTTTTTGCCGTTTTTTTTGCTCCGCCCGCGTGGATGTCTGTTATCGCGTAAAAATGTAGCCTATATCCTTCTCTATATCCCAGGCTATATTCCTGCCAAATTTCATGTCGATCGGTTCAGCGGTTTAGGCGTGAAAACGTAACATACAGACAGACAGACAGACAGACAGACAGATAGACAGACAGACAGAGTTACTTTCACATTTATAATATTAGTAAGGATTTGTATGGATGGTACGGAACCCTTCGTGCGCGAGTCCGACTCGCACTTGGCCGGTTTTTTGTTTTTTGAACGCGCTAATCTCTGGAACTGCGAGTTGGATTTGAAAAAATCTTTTTGCATTTTACAGCCCAATTCTTGAGGAAGAATAACATTCCTATTAACTAGGACACAATTTTTTTTAAATGAAAGTTTATGCGAAAACGAAGTGAAAGCACGGGCAGGCAATGTGTTGCGACGGGGTGGGTCGGGGGAACAAGAAATTTAACGCGGACGAAGTCGCGGGCAGAAGCTAGTTTTAAATAATCGCCTGTCTGAACCGGGAATCGAACCAATAAATGTGAAAAAAAAACCCTGTAATTTTACAGTACCGATCGAAAGGCTCAATCATGTACATTTATTTTTTCTGATTATCATAGCATCTAAAATAAAAAGGAAGACCAAGACATTTAACTATCCCTCCATGTGGCCATGTGTGGCATGTGCCATGTATAGTATCTAACTTGCGACAAAACTGACAAATTATTCTTACAAAACTATTCGCTAATCTAAGGGGTAATTGTGTAATACACTTACAGTTGCAATGGGTTTCATTTTGACAGTTAAATAACATTCATTGCGTTATTTATGTTGTAGAGCCGACAAAAAAAAAAAAAATACAAAAAACATAGGAAGCAATGGATCAGCAATATCCTTCAAAATCATTCAGATTGTTAGTGATAGTGTGTTACGAAATTAGGTGCTGTTTTTCATACATACACATATGTATATAGTTCATAAGCTCACGCCTTTTACCCATGGAGCTATACTCTGCTGGAAATAAGATTAGACGTTTAAATAAACCTTTTTTACAGTTCATTTAACTGATTTTGACTTCTATTGCGTTGGTGGCATAACAAATAGCAGCTGCAGTAAACAGTTGGTATTGTTACGACTTTTTTGCTTTTAATACCATCCGTATGCCTACGGAATAGAAGACAAAATCGGCTGAACGGACTGTAAAAAAGGTTTATTTAAAAGTCTAACCTTATTTCAAATGGAGTATAGGTAGGTGTAGGTCACCCATCCATAGACCAACCGCGGCAAGCGTAGCTTCACCTGATCGATCGACCATTGCGGCTGTAATTACTTATGCATAAGCCCTCTTTATTGTGTTCAGGTTATAATTATTGTAAAAAAGAAGCGTCATTAAACTATTTTCATTGCTGACTATGTGTTTTACGCAAGTTATAGCATTCTGAAATTCTGTATAAAGTTCTAAGTTAAGCTGCACGATTATTGACAAATGCGTGCACTGACTGGACAGGTACACTCAAATCTTTGTGGTTCTTTCCTCAAAATACCATCTCAGACACTAAACTGCATGGTTCCTATATCATCTGACCAAGACTATCTCATGTGAACTTTAAAACTATATTTATTTTGACCCGCCAACACGGGGTCCTGGGTTCGATTCCCGGGTAGGGCGAAGTATTTTTTTGTCAGGAATTTCTTAGCAACAGCCCAGAGTTAGGAAGTTGGCAGTGTGATACTCCCGTGCCTCGGTGCGCTCGTTAAGCCGTTGAACCTGCGCCTGATCTCTCTCGGTCGTGTCCGATTGCCGTCCCATCGGATCGGATGATGAGAGTGAGGGAAGAGTGAGTGCACCTGTGTCTGTGCACACACTTGTAATATCTCCCGCGCCGAAGGCTGCTCTCCGCTGAGATTGGTCGCCATGGCCGAAATTCGGTCTCGAGGACTATTACTATTATTAATATTAAACTTTCCTTTGTCCCCAGCTGTGACTTCAACAAATACACAATTCGATGCATCAAGACGGTCGGTGAGATGACGCCGAAGATGGAGGTGGATGAACCGATGGACAGCGACAACGAGTCCAGTGGAAGAGGGACGGCTTCTGATTCTGATTGATAACGAATAAAATGTTGGTCTTGTATTTACTGTTTTATTTTTAAGGATTTAAATTCTACACCTGTGAGGCCATCCGCAAACTCGAAGCATTTATTTTCATTAAACCATTTTTAGGAACTTTTGAATTGTCTCGTCGGTGAGTTAGTCAGTGTCCGTTAGCAAAGCGTAGGACAACAATAGTAGCTCACCGGTATCGGGAACAGGGCATAGGTAACGGAGGTCAGGGCTCCAGAGAGAGGAACCTTCTAACAATGCGAGCTGTGTCCAGAAGTACCGCTTTCTGAATAAGTTATTCACGTCGTCAACATTTTGAGACCGTTGGTCTATTTTAAAGATCAATAATGTGTCTGTAAATAATACCATCTTCGGTTGATTTTGAAGTAACTGGGGTAAATCATTAATGTAAACTAAAAAGAGGAATGGACCCAATATCGACCTTGAGGAACGCTTATTGTCATTTCAAACCCTTATGAGTTTATGCCATTTACTTGAGCATTAACCTTTCTGTCTTTCAGTTATGATCCTAGTAAATCATGAGCTGTATTCCTAATCCCATATTTTCTAGTTTCAGCAGATGTATCTCATGGTTTATGCAATCGAACGCCTTAGAGAGGTCCTAAAAGATTAGAATGGCATCTTGTGCTTCTTTCCAGGCGTTAAAAATGTTTTTTATTGGGTGACACCGGCATTGGTGGTACAACACCCTTTAGTGAAACCGTACTGTTGTTCATGACAGATGTTTTTTTTTTTTAAGTTACGTAATATTTGTTTGAGTATCAACTTTTCAAACACCTTACACACAGACCTATAATTGTTGGGTTCTTTCCTACCACTGGATTTGAACAATGAAACTACTGTTTCATAAAATCCGGAAAGAGTGCTTGATTTTATACGGGTGTTAAATATGAAAGCTAACTAGGGCGCAATGGTTTCGATGATAGACTTACAGACATTGCCCAGAGATCTTATGTTGATTTAATTTTAAGATCTTTAAAAGCGTTTATAACTGGGGGTTTGTATGCTGAAACTTAAATTGTAAAAGGCATGCCTTCACATTCCGTCTAAGTAAGGCAGCAAAAAGCGCGGTTGAGGAATTTAAAGCTTTAGTAGTTTTAAGGGGAATATTAGCAAATCAGTTTTCAAAATCCTGAGCTATTTCTACATCTGAGTTGATGGGGCCATGTGCATTCTCTAAATTAAATTTAGTATTTCGCCATCGAGGCTCTTGGCTATTATGCCATTGGCTGTCACGACTATCAGCACAATGATCGCTGAGTTCACATCCCACATGTCGACAACCTCGGGAGCCAAGTCAAGATATTTGATTTGTTTATTTCTGCAGTCTTATTGTTTAGATTCTATTTTGATGATAACCGCTTAAAACTCTGAAATAAGAAGTGTGTTGTATTTTCACAAGCATTTCATTTCTGGAGAGCAATTTTAATAGTTTCGTAGTTTATGTTGTGCAACTAACAGGGTATTCTTTGATATTCCTTGAAATGAGAAGAAGGAAAGTTCAATTAAAACGCATTCCTTCATCAATTTCCTTTATTAACCTGTGTAACGCTGGGACCCAATATAAAACTAACAGAGTTACTGTTGCGTGGCCACGAGAGCAGCGCGTTGGCTCTCGCGACCGCTACCGCTGACGCTATGACCGCAATTATCGCTATTGTGAGCAGGAACCATCGAGCTACTTCCACGTAGCCTAGGAGTTTATGGGAGTCGCGGAGTTCTTGTTGGATTGAGGCTGGAATTGATGCTCCCTGAAAATATTAAAATGATAGGTCATTAAAATAATACTGGTGCAGTTTATGTTAGGTATGTCTGTCTGGGCAAAATTCATAGACCGCACTTTACTTTGACAAGTACCCAAGGTAAGTGTCTCATACGAATATGAAATTTATTCGTATAATATTAATGTTCACAATCATTATGAAACGCTTGCTCAAATTTTAAGTATACGAATTTAAAGAAAGAAAGAAAGAAAAAGTGATTATTGGGACTCATACAGGAACATATCACATTTTGAAATAAACACACTTATAGTAAGACTAATAAAAAAATAAAACAAAAAACAAAAGTAAAATGAAAACAAAATCCTGTAGGTACGGGGCCAAAAGGCTAATTTGAACATTATCGACTTCAAAATAAGGTTCATATTCTTACAACAGACAAATCTCACATGCACAAAGATCCAGTGCCAGGTTTTCTCCCAGATATACCTACTGTTCAAGTGTTTGAAGATCGGTTTCTCTTTACAAATTTCAAAGTAGTACCTAACTTGTATCGACTGGCCTTGTTTTACGAATGCAAGGCTTTTGAGTCCACGAAAACAGCGATTATCGCTGTTTTCGTGGACTCAAAGGCCCAATTTCATAAGACATACAGTATCTTTATCTCGTGTATCTTAAAGATAAAGTGACGTAGAACGGCCCATTTCCTCTCACAGAGAGGAGCACTGTGTCCCATCAGTGGGAACATTATACGCTGATTATGATTATACTTAATTATACAGGATGTTTAGTGCATCGTGTGCCAAATTAATGCAAGTAAATTAAAAAAAAACTAGATGGCTAATGTCACTAATTTTGAATTTAATAGTGTTGTAATACAATTCACATCGAAATAAAATTAAAATTCAGAGTTTACGACTTAATTTGTGTTTGAATGTCAAATTTGGGTATTTTTGTGATAAAATTATAAAAAGTCGAAGAAAAAAAAAATCCACAGGGCATGAGGAGTGTTTAGGGGTCTGAAAGGATAGCAGATGACACCCCCCCCCCAGTCGACCATTTCAATTTGGCACACGATGCACCAAACACCCTGTATATTCTCTCAAACTTTTATCAGGTTCCAGAAAGTGGACCTTTTATGAACTAGGTCAAGATTATGCAGGGAATTTGGAATTGTGAGATATTCAGAAGAAACAATGTGGCAAAGTCAGCACTTTTCGAACGCCAAAACTACCTACAAATGACAGTCCCCCAAAACGCCCGCCCTTCACCACTTCCTAGTGCTTTAGCTGGGAAGAAGAAGTGGCGCAACAAACTCCCCAGCAGCACAGCTGTCTGTTCAGTTAGAAAAATTTGATTCTATACATTAGTAGGTATGCAAATTGACATTACGAGACACAAAACGGTAAATTCAATTATTTGCCATAATATGTCACACGCTAGCACACACCATTATACGAGTACCAGCAAAATGGACATAACACACGTGATCTTAGTAAAAAATTGCCCATGCATCTACAAAATTTCATTAAGTACGTATATTTAACTTGAATGATATGGAGCATCCTTTAATCCGGATTTTTCCAACGATCCCTACTCCATCATGCTTTATGTACCTAAGTATGATTTATGAATGAATGAATGGCAGTAATATTTTACTTTTATACTGTTAGAGCATCTCGTTTCCATCTCATTTTCTCTGATCAGACTGTATTTGCTCTTGGCAAAATGCCAGTAAGGAACTGCATTATCAATATAATGTCTCCATTGCTGGGACAGAGGCCTCCTCTAGTCGAGAGGGAGTGGGCTGTACTAAGAGTAACACGTGCATCTACCACGTGGGGTCAGTGCGGGGTGGTAGATGTTACATGTCTTCGAATTTTTGATTCTAGGATATGCAGGTTTCCTCACGATTTTTCCTTCACCGTTTTGAGAGGTAGGTAACTGGCTAAGATCATTATATAGGAAAGGTTAAGATAAAAATATTCCTAAATATCAATCCAGTGGGTATATTTTACGAGAAACATTACACCTACATAGATAAGATTTGTTACGAGATAAAATAAGATTATTTATTACAAAAGATAACAGCTGTCACTGAATGGATGTAAATTTCCATACCTATTATTAGAAATACCTACCTACAACAGATTTTCTCTTAATGAGTTTAATCAGAGGATGCTGTGCATTTTATTACAGGCATTAGGAAAGCAATATATGACTATCTAGAAGACAATCAACATAATCGAAGTATTCTCTGATATCGTGACTCCGATAGCCAAGTTAGTTAAGGTGGAAGCGCATGTAGCTTGCAAAATTCAAATTTTCTTACTTTTTTGCTATTAGCGCATCCCCCTTAAGGATAGTTAGTGTCTGAAATTCTGATAATAGCGGAGCTGAATGCGGAACTTTCAGCGCTCTAAAGACGTGGAAGTTTCTCCGAAATAATTATGGAGTTAGGGTAAGAAATTTATGGATAAGTGCTTCTCTTTGAAATTACGTAGGATAGAGATCTCAGAAACCTGCACATTATTGTATAGCCAACGCCGCGTCTTTTTTGGCTCTGCTCCTTAAGGTCGTAGCGTCATGTCAAATAGCCTATAACCTTCCTCAAGAATTGGGCTATTCAATTCAAAAAATATTTTCAAATCCGACTTGTACCTACTTCCAACGATAAGCGATTAGCGCGTTCAACGAACAAACAACAGCGAAAACGAAATAATAGCACCGGCGGGCGATGCGATGCTATAGGATATATTTTATGTTAAAATAAGAAATTTCACGCCGACAAAGTCGCGGGCAGAAGCTAGAAATATTATAAAATGCTGAAATAATTGGTAATGTATGGAAAAAGTTTTTGTCAATTTAGATGATAATTGGACGTAGTTTAGCAGAAAGGACTCAACCCACATTATGGTCAAAAATGAGTTGTATATAGCAAAGAGGTCCTAACGGTTGGTTCTTTCACTCGGAAAAAAAGATCTGTGACACTACAAAGATATGGTTGATTTTAAAATGATGGGAATTGTTGGTTTATCGAATTTTATCGCTGACCGTGCTAGTCTATATTCCCTAAAAGGTTGGGGTGAATTACATGTAATAAGACATTTCCCATGTTATTAGTCCCGTGTCGGTAATAATTGCCTAAAGACACAAAATATCTTGGCTACGGGCTGCTTCTGATAATTTCTTGCTGGGATCAAACCTACGCCTACACGTTCAGCTGTTGCGATAGCGACCGCACACAAACGCCACGCGTTTTTTCTGGCGCATGCTGACAAACACCATAAAAATGTGACATACCTCTTCAAGCCACAGCATGGGGAACAATCCAGTTGGCACGCTCTTCAGCTGCGGGATGTTATCAATCTTGCGTAGCTCTATGTTGAACTGTAGCCGCTTCAAACCACTTAGGACTACGCCGGTCGTCTGTAAAAATACATTTTCTTTTAGTGTACAAATGAACAATATTGGAGTATCTATTTGTAATGTCAAAATAACAGCGTTTTACTAAATGCATATAAAAGTAAATACAGTACATATAACAATTTTTTTTTTATGTCCGGATCAAACAGACTGGTCTGTCTGTTTGATCCGGTTAATCTCCAAAACAGCTTGACCAATTTTGACGGGACTTTCACTGGCAGATAGCTGATGGTATAAAGAGTAACTTAGACTAAACTATTTTTTATTTTAGAAAAAGCCACGCGAGCGAAGCTCGAAGCTTCGAAGCGAAGCACGCGTGGCTTCAGCAGCTAGTTCATAAATGTAACTGTTCCTATGTGGCATAAAAAGTGGGGTTTTGGGCCCGACCCAATACAGATCGCTGCAAGTTGATCTTCGGAAAGAAACTGTTACATTTTTAAGCTGTTTGTTATGTGTGCAGTGTGAGCGCATCAGGTAACACGGACTATTTCCTATTAAGTTTTCGAGCGGTATAAACACTAAAATATTTCTTTTAAATTTCATTTTTAAGATAACTATACTCCATTTAATACTATATATAGCACTAGATATATAACGGCTAAATAACGACAGTTATTGTGTAATATAGTTGAAATTACTGCACTTTAGAGTTATTTTTTTAATGTAAATGGTAAATAGATTACAGTGCTTTGTATTTATCGTGAAATAACGGAGTTTATTAAACGTTTACATCGAAATAACGAAAGGGTGAGAACAGTTATTTGTATAATGTAATGTATAAATGGAGTATAGACACATCACATAATCTGTCTATTTCTACCTATAGCATACGTATACTTATTAGTTTAAAAAAAGAAAAATGTTAAGGTTTAAAAAAAATCTCGTAAAAGATCTAGTTCTAAGAAATATCTCAAAAAATCATTAATAAGTAAATAGTTATTTAACCGTGTGCAAAGATATTTTAGTTATTCTGTCGGTTCCGGAGATATAAGAATTTTTTATACCAGCTCCATTTTTTTTTTTGCAAAAATATTATAACTCGCCAATTCGCCTACCAGATTGTATCCTATGATACTTAAATTAATCAGCGCTTGACGTAATTTTAGTCGGCATGTTTTTAATCACGTCTAAACTTGTATGGAGTAGTCACAGGCGCTGATTAATTTGACAGGACTAAACTAAAATTTATCTTCTGTCCTTTTCTTAATGAAATAGAAAGAAACAGATGCACTGAACCTAAATTTAGTTTAGTTTGTGAACAAGGAAATTGGCACCATTGGCTATTAAAACCCATTTCAAGCAAAAAAAACCCACGCTTTAAAATGTAATTTCCTCCAGCGCTTTTTTTCGATTCACAGTGCGCTGCTGCCATCGCCGAGTCGGGGCGGGTCATTCATAGACTAAGTAAGTAAAGGTTTTATGCAAAATTTCTCCAGCAATTTTAAAATTATAATAAGTACCTAAGTACTTAAACAAAAAATTAAACACTTGGATTATAAAATATATTTCTAGACGATAAAAATGAGTTTTATAGCGGAAGTGATATTAGATAGGTACAATCATCCCCTTGGAGGATGCAGGTGACTAAATTGCCACCCTGTATTTTACCAAAAACGTTAACAAAAACTCACTGGGTCAATATAAACGTAAGAGTTATGCTTCTCCCTATCGGGCATGATTCCTGACTGGAAGAAGTCCAGCAGTTCTTCCGAGCCGAGGTAGAAGTGAGGCAGCGACGCGATGGCCGGCGCGCCCTGGCACGGCATCAGGTTCAGCAGACCCATGAGGAGGCAGCCGTCGTGGTTCGCGCTCCAGTTCCTGAAAGATTACAAGTAGGTTTGTAAGCTTAACATTCTTAGAAGGAAAGTAAGCAAATACATTTATTTGCACTAAAAGTGAAGCATAAACAAAAAAAACCGGACAAGTGCGAGTTAGACTCGGCCACCGAGGGTTCCGTACAAATTTGTAGGTAACATAATTATAAATAGTTCAGAAATCGAGTCTCGCAGTTTTTTCAGAGCTTTTCCCGAAATTCAGTTTCCAAAACCTATACATAAAGACTATATTTTTTATGATGTAATTATAAATGTGTTGTTTTCAGAATTTTGTCTGTACTTGTAGTATAAGACGATATTACTTGCCAAATTTCATAGTTTTAGGTCAACGGAAAGTACCATATAAATATACGTTTTTTGCGGCATAACGACCGTTTCTCTTTGTTTTTTCGTTAACTTAGAAGTTTGATTTTTTCACAGCTTCAAGGGACTGTAGACCTGAGTATTTGGTTTTAATTTCGACTCGATACCTCCACGCGTTCTCGAGATAAAGGGTCTTGACAGACAGACAAACGGAAAACAAAGGATTCCTATATGGGTTCCGCTTTTTCCTTTTGAGGTACGGAACCCTAAGAATAATGACTATTTAGGTGGATTGTTAAGGCAGGTATAACAGCTCCGTCGCGAAACCATAGCAGCGAAACCGCAGTAGTTCCTCTTTGTGCCACGTAATAATGCCGGATTGGTTCCCGCAGCCAGGCTGTCTGTGCGCAGTCAGTCTAAAATAGTAAATTTCTTCTTACTTTTTACAAAAACACTTGTTGTCATGGTTGGCGCTCTTCGCTGCCAAAGCTGACTCCGTGATCTCGTAGTAATACGAGCTGATATTGAAAATATCCTTCTTGCCAACTAGATCCACGTAAAGAGACCTGAGGAGTAAAGTTAACAATATGTAGGTAGTTTTATTGCTTATTGCTAACATTTGAGGGTTGCAAATTGTCGGCAGTGACTTTAAGGAAGGGAAAAATGTTGGTTTGGGAGTAATAAAAAACAGGCATTAGGTACCTAATGGGGTTGTATTTTTTCTGCTGACGTGATGTGTCTTTTGATACATAATAAAATTGTTAAGACACTCTTTTAAATGTATATGAAATATCATAATCAGCCTGCGTTGCAGCATGTTCCCACTGCTGGGACACAGGCCTATTCTCGGTGAGAGGGAGTGGGCTGTAACGTAATCTACCATACTGAAAAAAATGTTTACTTATACATAACCAAACTTTCGTCAACATGTAACACAAAAAAGTGACCACATGACTTTATGTAACATGTAACCAAAACCAAAAAGGCTGTTTTATATTTTATAGACAAATCACTTTTATTAAATCAAGTTAACTTTTAAAAAGTCTTGTCAAACTTTGATTATTCCTGAAATAGCCGAACTAGTTAGGCTAAATATTTCTTTCAGTGCACGCGGGCTCAGTGCGGGTTGGTAGGTGTTACATGTCTTCGAATTTTTAAAAGGTTCTTGGGTTTCTTCACGATGTTTTCCTTCACCGTTTTAAGAGGGCAGTTGCTACAATTAGCTGACCCTCCTTAGCTCAAATGGTTGAGGTTTTTTTTACTAACAAATCATATCAATTACATATTTTTCTAGTTTTGGGTAGATTTCGTATAGATATTTAAATAAAATTAAGAATTATAAAATTCTATCGATTCGTATTCTTAAAAATCTCAATCATTTATGTATCAATATCTATTTTTTATAACTGACTGTACAAGGGTCCACTAGCGCCACTCCTTTAGAAAAATATTATCTCGTGACTGAGAAGGAATTATGAAAAACGGCTCGACAGCGACCTCGATAAGTACTACGTGTGTCTAGAATGTTCTAATACCTTTTATAAAGTTTCATATTGAGTCACGAAGCAATAAAATACGATCTAGAGGAATGTGGCCGTTTTTCTTTAGAGTGAATTTTGTTGCTTCGTATCTCAATATGAAACTTTATGCTTTTGCTGACACATAGTATCGGCGCTACAGACCGCCCTGTAGCTTGGGAGCCCCGTAGCATTGATACGGTTGATGCCGCGGTAACTGCGCCCCTGCAGTTGACTATCGTCAAGATGATTTTGACGCCCCCCTGGCTAAGGCACCGGTCGCCCCCTTTCCCCCTCCTTAACACGGCTTTGAGTATGAATACTTCTTCCAATATTTTATTTATTTCACAAGTACCTACTTATACACCGTGTTTCCACTTCTGAAGGCCGCCTAATTCTTAACAGGAACTTCATAATTTAACTTACATATATTGTCTTATACGACACTGCAAAATCTCTTTCGATAGTAAATACGGTAAGAAGTTTTTTTCAAATTACCTGCAGATATCCGGTTCAAAAGTATAAAGCTTCTTGGGCACATTGCCCTCCTTGATCGGAGGGAATATGGACGAGTCTGAACCGTTGATCTGACCGCAGTATTTATCTCCCCACATCTTCATGGTCTGCTGGTTCTTGTAGGTGACGATATTTCCGAGCTCATACACGTTGTCCCGACCACGTTTCATCTCATACGGACCAGTTTCTGAACGGTTCATCTGGAAATTTTAAGAGGAATTATGAGCAACACAATGGACGGTGTAGGTAGGTATTGAAAGAGTTTTCTGATTCACATAGACGCTAGGTAATTGTTGTTAAAAAGAAGTTGGTATTGGTTGATTCTTATGGCTATGTAGAAATATAACCTACTATAAAATTAATTCGGCGGGACCAAAAGTTGTTTGAATTTACTGTCGTATTTTCCGACGAGAACCGAAGTTATCAACATAGCTTGCACAGTAAGCAAGCTGAAGTGACAGTGGGTTGGCCATGTTAAGTCCCTGGAGTGGAAACTGCGTATCGGCCAGCGTAGCGTGGGACGCCCCCCAGCTAGATGGACCGACGACCTCAAAAAGGTGGCTGAGTCAGACTGGTGGAGGACAGAGTGTTGTGGCGCAGCCTGGGAGAGCCCTATGTCCGCCACTGGACTGCAATGGGCTGAGTTGATTGATTGTCGTAATAAAATCATGGGTCAATCAAAAGAAAATTATTGCAGTTCATCCATAATAGGTACACACGGCTACATATCAAGCTACACATTTCCAATATAAGCTGATCTCGCATTATATGTATGGGATTTCCGTACAATGAGAGGTCAGCTTATACCGGAAATTATAGATTGATCTGTAGCCGTGTGTATTTGAAAACTTATAAAACTTATACCAGGATCAACATATTTAATAACTCTAAGATTTTGGGAGATATAGAACTAATTAGGTATCTAAGTAACTACATACATGTGAAAACATAGAGAAGTAAAATCCATTAGCTCCTTCAGCCAGTCGCATGGTAGGCGGCATGTCTCCTTTTATTTTACCGCACACTAGTCCTGTAATGAAAACGAATGGAAATTTTCAATAATGAAGGAGGAGTCCCAAAAGTTTTGTAGGGGATACCGACCTAGCGTCAACCTTTCTGAGACCGCATTTAATTTGGGTAACCAAAAAGGGTCAGGCAATACGTGTCGTAAAATTCTAGATTAAAATCTAGAATTTTATTCATTTCCTTTTTTCCTTTGGGGTTTTTGAAGGAAAGCTTTCTTGAATGTCAATTTGTGCCTCAAACAAGTAAAGTCGACCTCGTATTTGCGTTACCAATAAGGTTGAATGTCACTTGCACGTCATAAAACAACACGGTCTATTTGTCTATGTGACAGTCTTAGATAAATGATTGGTCTCGCTGCGGTCGAGTGCAGCGAGACCAATCATTTAATCATTTTATTTATTAAGCAGGTGACAGTTATATAAAATATTTATTGTATGAATACATATACATACAATAAAGATTTTAAGAGATACATCTATAGGTGGTAGGTAAAGAAGCCATATGGGAGAACGTGCAGTTGTGGGATCGGCCGTACTCGTTGACGCGACCCGCTAGACATGGCGGGATGATACCAGTCGGGGGTGCGGCGAATGTACAAGCAATGAGGTTACAAGTACATATCTCCCGAGCCCCCGACTCATGGTACTAGAAGGAACAGTGGGGTTTTAATTGGTAGGTGTCCGACATAACCCTTTATTCTTTTCAGACGGAGGATGATCAAAAGGCACCGCGACCGTACCGCCGCCCGCCACCGCACCGTCGCCGCGTCGTCGGTCGGGGCGGGTCATTCATAGAATAAGTAAGTAAAGGTTTTATGCAAAATGTCTCAAGCAATTTTAAAATTATAATAGTTATGTAAAAAACACTAAGATAAAAAAATAAAAAATAAACATTTGTTTTTGGCTACTTCACCACCTATAGATGTTTCACTTAAAATATTGCGTGATAAAACCTTGTACAATGTGGAGATAACAATATGACATTATATGAAAAACACTGGCAATACTAATGCATTTGAGTATTTTGGAACTATCAAATAAATACTAACATCGAAAAAAAGTGATTTTTTCAAACAAACTAAATAGTAGATTGTGAATTAGTGATAGGCCAGTTATGGGTTTAGCCAATCTTTTACTAGCTATAGTGAATACTTTATTGGATATATTTGATTGAATTTTCGCATGCAGACTGGGAATGGCATAAGATATACGCACTTTAATTTATTGTTTTATTGTTGTCTCCACCTTGTATAGTTTATACCTCATTGAAGTTTCAATTTACTGGGAATTGTTGTCAAAAGTGGTATCGCAATTATGAGGTCAACTTTACATATATTTTGGTCAATTTTTTTGAACGGGCACTGAACTCCTTTTTCCCTCATTTTCAGTAGTTGAATATGAATAAGGTCTGTATGTATGTCTGACTAAAAAGCCACGCGGGCAATATTGTAGTAGTCTACAATATTGCCCGCGTGGCTTTTTCTAAAATAAAAGAAGCCTAAGTTACTCCTTATAACATTAGCTGCCAGTGAAAGTCCCGTCAAAATCGGTCTATCCTTTTCGGAGATTAGCAGGAACAAACAGACAGACAGACAAAGAAAATTATTAAAATTGTTTTTTTGTTTAAGTCCCGTAACTATCAAATGCATTTAGTAAACAAAAAGAACATAATAAAAACCGGACAAGTGCGAGTCGGATTCTATACTATAAGGGTTCCGTTTTTTCCTTTTGAGTTATGGAACTCTAAAAAAGACCGCGAGCACCAAAAAGGCTGCATAATGCTGCCTATCTCAGTATAATGCTGCGATATTTAAAAAATTATTACCGCAACGTCTGTATTCTGATAGGGAATTGGTTTCCTTTTCAAAACTTTTTATTTTTATTTTCTCATTTGCCCTCCAAAAGTTACCACCATATTAAAATTCATTTATTTACGTAACACGTCCGTGTTTGGGACACAGAAATTCATAGTTGTACCAAATTTCAACTTAATTCATCCAGTAGATTCGGTGCAAACCGGTTGTGACAAACGACAGCCAGACACAGACACACGAGTGATCCTATAAGGGTTCCGTTATTTGCTTTTGAAGTACGGAACCCTAAAAAGCGTCGAGGAAAGTTGAGGTTACAAAATTAATCTCAAATATCGAATGAAAAACATTTTAAAGTTGATTTAAACTTAGAAAGCTTGAACTTTGTAAGTGGCACTATAAATTAGCATCCACAGGTATGGTAGCCAGCACATCAAGTTAACAGAAACTAACAAAAATTTTCGTTCAATTTTGAAATTAATCGTCAACATTTTAAAGTTTAAAATCGTTTGGAGAAATTTGATAGTTTCGAGTATCTTGATGTGCTGGCCACTGTACGTTTTCCTATCTATTTGTTTATATTTTCAGCAGATACTTTTAGAACAAGGTATATATTTTAATATAACAAACCATATTATTATTCAAGATGCATCTCAAGTAATTTCCCGTCCCTTTACAAAGGCACCCCGTTATATGAAATTCATGTTTGATATGGTAAAGTGGTTTCGCTAGAACTACACGAGATGGCTTTAAAATATGGCACAGCCATTTATGATATTGTGGGGAAATAACGTATGAAATATGGAAGGAGTACAGCGTGCAGAAAATTACTAAAAGTGCAAGCACCTAACATTCATGTTCTTCTCTTAAAAGCGAGCGAAGCTCTTCTTTGCGAGCTCAGAGATAGGTAGTGTAAGAAAATGTTTAGTTGTGTAGTAGTATTATTCATTCATCATCATTTCAGCCGAAAGATGTCCACTGCTGAAAATAGGCCTCCTCCAATTGGGGGGGTTTGCCATAATCGCCATGCTTGGCAGGCGGGTTGGCGATCGCAGTATGGTGTTAAAATGCATAAAGAACGCTGTTGCCCATTCTCTAGTAAGTCCCATAGTCGCATTTTACGTCACCCACAAGAGGAAATGGGGTGGTGCTATTCTTTACGTCCGGCATCACACGGTACGTAGTGTAGTAGTATGTAAAGTGGATATAATATAATAATACCAGCCTATAACTGTCCCATTGCTGGGCAAAGGCGTCTTCTCATACAGAGAAGGCTCAAGCTGGGTTGGCGATTTCAGACTTATATTAACTATAAGTCCAGGTTTCTTTACGATGTTTTTCCTTCACCGATGTCAGTAATGTCCAAGATAAACTCAGAAAGTACATAAGAATTGAAAAAGTCACATTGGTACTTGCCCAAAGTGGATATAAAAATGTTTGTTTTCTCCACCACATATCCTATACAAAAATACATTGATGTTGTGGAGACTGAAGCCTGTACTAGGAATATGTGTATTACAGGTTTCCAGGCCTCAAACCTACGCGGACAATGCACAGTAATACAAACATTTACTAATAGATGATAAATTTGGGATATGTAACGATGAGGGTGGCGTAATCTGTCTAGATTAAAACCTTCTTTAAATAAATATTTAAAAAAAACTGGCGAGCTATGAATAAGTGTAGTAGCAGCAAAAGTGATGTCGCAGCAAATCATTGAAAAAATTACCGTTTTATGAAGGACGCTGTTGCTCACTTTTTACGAACGAAAAGTACAGGACCGGAAAATGTCCAATATCCCGTTATGTGATAATATTATGTTCAGAAATCCTAATGTACGTCTTTTGAACGTTGCCGTTGTAGACGTCGTGTTTTACGTGTTGGCTACTTTATATGTGTGTATTATATGGCATTTTTTTGTAATGTGTCTTTTGTTTGTGAGAATAAACAACTTTTCTTTTTTATTCTTTCAATTAATATAGGCATCGATTCAAGGTACAATGGTCGCATAGTCGTTGGACTTTTGAGTATGGGGTCCTGGATTCGATCCCAACGTGGTAGGGCAAAGTGTTATTGGAGTTTCTGAGTAGCAGCCCGGAGTCTGGATGTCTACGACTGATGGCAACTGTCTCGCCCTATAACATGGGACCTAAATTTAACTGGCGAAATGTGGAGATACCTGTGTGACCTACCCCTTAGGGGAATACAGTCGTGGTGTTATGTCCCGCAGGTTTGCACGATGTACAAAGGCAGTTAAAGTATCGCTTTTCAAATCTTACTGTCGGTCCTTCTACACGTGCAGCCTCTGGGACAATTTCATACAGCGTTCAATGTGATAATATTAATAATGTACTGAGAGTACTGCTGCAGCTGCCGTGACATTGTAGTGCGTCAGGGATGTTTGGGGATAACAACATTGATGGTTTTGCCACCATTATTAGAAAAAGATGTGCATCCCTGATGTCGCGTGTTCACAGCAGCACCAACAGGATTCTCAGTGTGTTCGCAGATCGGTGGGATTCTTCGACGTTGCGGAGGTTGATGCAGCTCCACGCTGAATTTTAATTGTTTGTTAGTCTGAGTCTGTACTAACATCAGATGTTAAGTAAAATTATTTAACCCTATGGACTTTGTCTGAAAATAAAACTATTCTATTCTATATCAAATATCGAGTGGGTACTTTTGAAAGTCTTACCCAAAGCGGCATTATCACCATCACAGCTCAAGTAGATGCCGTCGAAGAACAGATCCCTCACTTTGACCCTCAGGAAGGCGTCCTCGAGGCTCGGGAAGAACTGCTCCAGCGCTTTATTTATCACTCCCGCCAAACTTGGCATCATATCGTGAACTGTTAACAAGGCAGCCTGGAAGAAAGAGATAGAGAATGTTATATATAAAATCATCATTTTCTTTGTGCTTTTTCAGCTAAAAGATGTCCACTATTGCACATTGGTATCCCCAAGCATCGTAATATCGGCCGATATGAAGCCATTAATTAAATATGTCCTTCTTCTTAGCTCAAAATTAATAAAATTATG
The DNA here is from genome assembly GCA_947523025.1 of Dryobota labecula. Lineage (NCBI taxonomy): Eukaryota > Metazoa > Arthropoda > Insecta > Lepidoptera > Noctuidae > Dryobota > Dryobota labecula. The sequence continues at coordinate 4,011,562 of OX383287.1, forward strand.
CGATTTTTTTTTGTGGGACAAATCAAAACAAAATATTTTATTTCATATAAACCTACATGGGCACTTATGAAACGTCATAAGCTAGGCGCACGGTTCTAATTGGTCGTTTCCTATGGAGAAGAACCGGCAAGAAACTTCACGGTTACTCTTTTAAAAATAATTGGCTTTTGCAATATTTTCAAATAACTGTGTTAATAGGTATCGGAGGACAGTGTAGGCCTTTCAACATGTACACACGGCTAAATAATCAAGCTATACATGTCCAGTATAAAGTGACCTCTCATTGTACGGAAACCCTATACAATGCGAAATTGAAATAGAGAATGGTCAAAAAATCTACAGTCTACTAGGCCTACAACGTTCTCATATTTACAAAATAGAGGACGTCAAAATATGGCTGTACACTAGGGTACGCCTCTGCTGAACCCTTCAGGATGAAAAACTTCCAGAATAGATGAAATTCGTAAATTTCATTTCATTTGTTCGAAGGAAGTTCAAAACAACTTCCAAATAATCCTAATTATCTTTGGGAAATCGTTGTCTAACTCGTCAAGTTATAAGATACTAGGTCGTCTGTTACTAGTTGGAGACGACGAAGACTTGTCACTATATTTATCAGGAAGCAGAACATTGACCTGTGTTCAACTTCAAATCTGCCCCACGGGAAAGGTCCCGGTTATTGCCCTTTCTTAATATTGAGCCTTTGAGGGTTAAACTCAATCCGTTATTTGTTGGCACGAATTGAAGTAATTCTTTTGTGCAAACAGCTTACTCCAGTTCAACTTTATTTGAAAAGAAAACTCCAAAAATCTTACAACAGTCGCTTTGATCAAGTACAATATTAATCTTTTGTGTACAGAGCAAAGAGGAATGAGGAAATCCTGCGCGTTTAAATATAGCAAAAAGTTTCGGATTTATGAAATGCTTGTTGTTTTTCCGATGTAAAACTATTTACCTGTCGTATCTGATTCTCAATTTCCAACTTCTACAGGAAAAAGGGGATAGCTTTAGCTTTAAGCTTTCTTTTTTTCTTAAAGCATTTGACCTGAAATACCGATCTAGAAAGATCACAGTGAGGAATTTTCTTTTTTTGTATTTGCATTACATTACATTTCGACGGTTATCCACGGCCATCCTACTTAAAGTCTTATTTTAAGTAGGATGGTATTCATGACTCATTTTTCGACCAAAATGTCGCTTATGCCCTGCGCTTATTACCTTTTAAGCGTCGATTTGCATATATATTATATGCCAACTGAAGTTACTACTGAAACAGTTTTAACCACGAGTAGTTTTAATTTAGGTCTTCCAGAAAATTCCCAACTATATTGGGGTAGGCTATCTGACCTCCTCAACCCAGTTACTAAGTAAAACGAAACCCCTTGCTTATTTAGTGCTTTCACATGATCTGAAAATCTGAATTATGTCTGGACTTTAAAAGAGACTGACCTCTGAGTTTGTTTCGCCCTTTCTTCTCAGAGTAGTCAGATCGGAATCGCCGACCACATCAAATTTTTTAAATTATTATGATTGACTTGTAAAAGTGTTAGTACAAACCTACTTACAGAAATAAAATCATTTATCATTTAGTAAGACCGGTTTTCAGACTCGGAAGTATTCTGAGGCACCACCAATCTAAATACATTTAGCATACAAATCTAAGTACATTTAGCGCTAAATGTATTCAAAACATCATCATATCTCAGTCATATCAAACTATGGAAGGAGACAGAACGATGTTTTAAATTTGTTTTAAACGTGCTTGGGGATGCGCTAAGATGCCCGCGATTTTTTTTTTGCATCGGCTTTATCAGGTTGTATGTTGATCTAAATATGATTCGTGACCGTAAAATATATGGTTCTGAATTATAATAATTAGAATCAGCAATAGAACTCCTTAGTTACAAGTGGTCTCAAATGTCATGATTTCATGAAATTGAATGACTCAATAGGGTTAATATAAACTTAGAGAGTTGTATTGATGATTTTTATGATTATTATTCGATAAATAAATATTTGGTATGGCCACGAATCATATTTAGATGAACATACAACCTGACACTGACCTGGAAATTGCGAAAAACGTAAGAAAATGTTGTATTTCTCTTACTCATTTGAGTTACTCTGACGCTTTTGCCTTAATGATTTTTGATACAAGTGGGCCTTTATCGTCGTTCTGTTTCTATCACTCGATTGAAGATGACAGAAACAGAATGTTTAAAAAAAATCATGTTCCTTACCAAGTATGAGAAGTGTATGACAGTGACTTCATCGTCTTCTGTGAGTCCAGCAGACGCTTCGGCATCAAACTCGAAGTGTTTGCGCAGCATGTACTTGATGGTATCGTTGGCGCCGTAGCCCAGAATCGTTCTCTCCCGGTACTGTCTGGAAAGGAAATGGATACTAAGTTACAGTCCGGCCGTTGAAAAAATGCGTTCATGATAATTATTTATAAAGGAAAAATACGCTAGATTCATATTGAGCAGCGTTCAGATATCGTTGCGTTGTTATTACAAATTATGGTATGAAATTCCTTCACTCTTTTTTATTTTGAAACAATAATTTTTACACTTTCTTAACACACAACTTGGCATTTTAAATATATTATTGTCATGCCACGGACACGCTTCATTTCGCTCGCTGCTATTAGCCGACTAAATCAAATTACAACAATTGTCTGAATTTGTCTGCAACAATTTGTGCGCGCTAGTGCCATATCTTCCTCTTTGCATGCTTTGCAGTGCCGGTGTATTCCCGCTGTCCCCATCGCCCGTGTCCCCATTAATGGTAATTCACATAAAAAGGCGAAATAAAATATTCCTATATAGAACTTACAAAATTCAATAACGAAACTTAGTTTAACATTTCAATACCATTTATTCAGGGCCATTTTGCGGAATGGCCCATTTTCATTAGTCGATAACTCGGTCGATATACAGCATGAAAGTCATAAGTCGACAACGCGGTCGGTACACCGTCTGCGGGGATTCCCCGTAGTGGGCGTAGAGACCAATAAAATTCATTCATAGACCGATCATGGACTCATACCCAATGAAAATTAACTGCCAAACGTGCAGTGCAGTTTCTCCGTATACCTCAATCGTTTCCTATCGACTAATGAAAACCGGTCCTCAAATACGGGCCTTATTTATGGCATGCTTTACAGAAATATCCAGCACCCCACATACTAGCCCTATCGACCACTGAAAATGAGCCTGAAGGAGTTAAATTCGAATTTTCCTAAAAACAACACAATTAATCACTGAACAATATTTACATTGAGTACTGTGTAGGTTAATGGATCAATTTTCAAAGGGTACATTAATATAATTTTTTCTATTCCGGTATCGTAAACAAGGTGTTTTTCAAACAATCCCGGATTTCAGTAACTTCGGTATTTATGAAGCGTTATTAATTAAAGAGGGCTGTTATTTCCGTCTTCTTAGAAGGGATTAGCATAAATGTTATTTACGACTGCCTCGTTGTTCTAGTGGTACCAAACGCTGCTATTGAGCATGAGGTCCTGGATTCGAATCCCTTGTCGGGCAAAGTGTTATTGGGTTTTTCCATCTGGAATTTTTCAGTGTCAGCACAGAGTCTGGATTTGTGCTCGGTTGGTGGCAATATGCTCGCATTCTATTACACGGGACTTAAATATAACTGGTAACAGGTAGCTCTGCCTTACCTTTCGGGAAATACTGGCGTGATGTTATTTTATGTTTAAAAATGTACTGGATTGACATAAGCTACGGAAAAGCTTATGTCATTCGTACGGAGCTCTGTGCAAGTGATTGGCCCCTGTCTAGGTCCTCTGGACAAGATTGACTTTAAGTTGGAAAGAATGGCGAAGAAAGGGTAGGCCCTTTGTAAATACACTTTTTTCGTTCTGTCACTGGGTTGATGGCAATAAGCTCGCCCTCCTATCATACATCACATGGGGCTTAAACATAACTGGAGAAATGTGGGTGTACCTACTATGAGTACACCTCTGCCAAAACCCTTGGGGAAAACAAGGCGTGATGTTATGTATGTTGTTAATCTGCTTTACTAATGTCAGTAACAAAATACGTCATCATACTGATTAGCCGATAATAATTACTCTACCCACACTCATTTGAATCTTAATCAAAGCTTAATTAAGCATGCCACGAAGTTGATCAAACTAAATAACGATATTTCTCCCGGCAATGTGTTGAAGGGGTGATTTCGACCTCGAATTTCCCAGATTAGATTGTTTACTGCAAATAAGTCAGTTAAATTTAACTGGGGTTCTTGAATGGTGTTTGGCACAACCTGTACACAGTCAGAAATTTGGAGTTTCCAGATGCGTTTTATTTATCTGTAAGTTGCTTTTCGTGTATCGCTGACGTAGCTTAGCTCTGTAGTTCGCGGTGTGTACCGAAGTATGAAAAGAAGTGAAACGATGTTCGCTCGGCTCGCCTGTCTGCCCGCCTCGCCCGGTGCGTCTGCCCGCTCCCGCTTTGGCGATATTCTTCGGACTAGTCGACGCTCGTCTTTCGAATTGGAGTGTAGTTACGTTGTGAATATAATGTTTATCGATGAAAGTTCAGATCATGATTTAACTCAAAACTTTAAAGTTTCGTAGACCGTGCTACGCCTGACCCTACGCGGTCGTAGAGACTGTATAGCAGCTAGATACACTTTTTTTTTTAAGGGCAACTCAGAGTTAACCTTGAGAGGTTGAGACTTTTTAACCGGACTTTCCTGTGGTTGCCTTAAGCTCCTAACGAAACTTAATGCCTCCAGCCAGGGCGTAAAAACTTATAATCTAAACGACTGCGCGCTGAGGGCACCTCCTGTGCAGTATGCACCTCGGCTTAGGGCAGAGTCGGAAGGAGGATGGCAAGGGACCGACGGTGGCTCGATAAAATCAGGGTTATGATAATTATCGGAGGAATTTAAAGCTACAGGCTCAGCTATAGTGCGTGCTGGCGCTTCGCTTACGGGCAAGGGTCGGGGAGGACTATTTAGTTGGGGATTTCGCGCGGGGCCTCGGCGGCGAGGTCGGAATGACGGTCGTGTATTATGTTTGCGAGCTACTGTACTTGTTTCCCTACTTCTCTCCTGGAGGAGAGTCGTGGGGTCGTCTGGGTCGGTTAGTGCATACCTTGGACGGCGGATCTTACGGATCTTAGTGGCTGCGGAATCGAAGAAGCGCTTTGAAATGCGTTTAATGAATTGGGCTATCGTAGGGAAATACAAAAAACTTTTGCACAAATTATTTATATATTTTCAAAACTGAAAGTTCAATCCTTAGTTTAAGGTATGTGGTACTAGTTGAATATGGTTGAAAGTTAGTTGTGAAAATCATCTATGAGTTAAACAATTTGGTAGAAATCCTGTGTAGCGTAACACGTAAAAAAACGTCATAACAAGTCAAATAAAAGTTTAAAATATAACTGAATAGTAAAAAAATACCTTGATCTTGGAAATCCATGTCACAAACACCACTTAAAAACAATGCAATTCCGAGAATTTCGAGAGTTACTTAAAAGGTGAGCGAACTGGAATGATGTTCTCACTTCGGAAAATTGTGTGATAATTAAGTTTTTTGTTTTAATTTTATAAATGGCTACTCGCAGTTCAACCTAGGAGGTTGTTTACTGCTTAACCAGACTTTCCTGTAACCGGCCTCAATAAATTAAGGCTTCCAGCTGATAATAAAGTCAAATGGGTGACATATTTATACTTTTGGGTAGCTTGTTTATCAGTAAATCGTTATAGGTAATAAAATTGTGGGTAATTGACGATGGATTTTTTGTATTAATGACCTACAGCGGTACCACAGTGCGGTGTGGCCTGCGCTTAATTCTGTACTAATAATAAACTTGAAGAGTTTGTTTTTTGTTTGAATATAAATATCAATAGCCGTGCGGTAGTCTTGCAAAAACTCGAAAATAGCTCGACCGGTTGTGATGAAGCTTTGGTAAGTTGTTGTGTATGCGCCGGGGAAGGTCCCACGCCGGGGAAGGTCCCAACAAAAAAAAAAAACATTAAAAAAATACCAATGTTTATAGGTATGAGCTTTGCTTACTTTTGTTGACAAAGGGGAGGTGGGGGTTTAAAATTACTTAAATTCTGCTTACGTAATGCTTGAATGGCCCTTTAGCAATAATATACTTCAACACAAATGGAATTAAAAAAAAAAACAAATCATTCAGAAATGTTAAAAGTCATAGAATAAAAGTTGCTGTTCATGATGTTAGTAATATCCCTAGTAGCATTTTTGTTGGCATTTAGTTGGGCCACTTACAGAGGTAAGTGGCCCAACTAAATGCCAACAAAAAATGCTACTAGGGATAGTCCTGAGAGTTTGTTAAAGTGTTACCAATAACCCTGTATACTAATACTTTTTTCACTTTTTTTTTTCTTACTGATTGGTCTTGCTCTTTACCTCGATCTCGCCTAATGGAAAGCGATGGATGAGGTCTATGATGGAACGAGCTTGCCCAGAAGAGCCGGTTCACTCTTGTTTTAAAGACAGATGGGTTATATGTGGAAGAGAACACAGATGCTGGCAGAAAGTTCCACTAAAAGTTGTTAAAAAATTGTTTAAAGTTTTAATAAAGTTGAAGAGTTGCTTTTTCTGTTTCAACGCGCTAATCTCTGAAACTACGCGTAGGATTTGAAAAAATATTTTTGCATTTTGTAACACAATCCTTGAGGAAGGTTATAGGCTATTTAAGATCACGCTACGACCCTTAGGGGGTGAGCAAAAAGAAAAAAGTCAGAAAGAACGTTAAGCGAAAACGTAGTCATAGCGCGTGCGGAAAATGGAATGCGACGCGGTGGGTCGAGGGCCGAAACACACGGACGAAGTCGCGGGCAGAAGCTAGTATATATAACTTAGATTTAGCATTGAAATCTCAAAGTTTTGACATGTCGGTGGGTCGGTAGTTTTTCGATAAAATATTGTCATTTCTTATCCAACTTTCCTCTCGCAGGTCTGCTGGAAGAAATTTCTTTTGAAATAAGCAGTTCCTTTGTACTCTTCTATGTTAATATATTGTTCTGTCAAGTATTTTGTGTGTACATAAATAAATGAGCTCTACTTATACGCCTCTCTAGGTCCACGATCTGTCTATTTAAGTACAATCTAAATTGTATATTCTTACTTGTAAACAAAAGGTCCAATCTCCTTCAGCATAGGTTTCTCGCCTTGGCTCACGTCGTCTGCGTTGGTGACGTTGAAGACATACACCTTGAAGTCGAGTGGCATCGGCATCTTTAGCCATCTGTCGAACATCATCGAGTCGTTCTCCAGTTGGACATTCTGCAACAAAAATATGTGTTTGAAGGAAACCTTTTTGTATAAGCACGAACGATATACAATGTGTAACTGAATTAATGCACATTATGAAAGTAAGTAGTTTGTGCAGAATGAAACGTATACTGAATCGATTTCTGTCATTTTTAATAAAGGAATTTTTTTATCACAAAAATAATAAAACTACATAAAACCTCACTAAACTACACTAAACTATAATAAACTACACTAAAATACATAAATTAAAGTCACACTTCCGCTGTACAGTCAAAACAAACCAAAATAGACGATGTACTTACTACGCTAGACCCTTATACGTTTGCGACTGTGTGCGTGCGTAGATTTGTAATGTGACCACAATTTTCTCCTATAATCAGTATAACTAATTTATTAAATAAACAATATTTTATACATCATAGTAAAAATTCAGTGTATGTATTATGACTATAAAATAATATGCAAATTAGGGTGTTTGGTAATGTGCGTTAACTCCGGGACATGTTGTATACAGGATTATTGGAAAAACACTATATGACTAACATCATAAACAACACATTTTGTTCTATGACTTTTAATAATTCATCAGATTTTTTTTTTTAACTTTGCCCCACACTAGGAATTTCTCCTGTATTGTGGGTGCGTTTACAAACATTTAAACTCACATACACAAACAGCCAGACCCGGAACAACTACTTGTAGATTACCATATTAGATTATTCGCGTCATAGATCCATACTAATATTATAAATGTGAAAGTAACTCTGTCTGTCTGTCTATCTGTTTGTTTGTCTGTCTGTCTGTATGTTACGTTTTCACGCCTAAACCGCTGAACCGATCGTCATGAAATTTGGCAGAGATATAGCCTGGGATATGGAGAAGGACATAGGCTACTTTTTTACGCGATATAACCGACATCCACGCGGGCGTAGCCGCGGGCAAAAGTTAGTCAGATTATATAACAAAAATTAAAATATTTAAATTCAACGCTCTAAATATAACGAACTCTACGCGTAGCAAGATAAACTGCCGTGTCTTATGAGTGGCGGTGCACGGGAGGCGTAGGTAGGTACAAAAAAATACAGAATTTTAATGTCTTAGATAGAACAACGAAATCTTGAAAGTTTGTTTTTGGTAAATGTGTTATGTTTTGTAAAAAGTCATAGAACAAAATTTGTTGTTTATGATGTTAGTAATACAGTACTGTGTCAGTGTGTCAGTGTTTTACCAATCCATACTAATATTATAAATGTGAAAGTAACTCTGTGTCTGTCTGTCTGTATGTTACGTTTTCACGCCTAAACCGCTGAACCGATCGTCACGAAATTTGGCAGAGATATAGCCTGGGACATGGAGAAGGACATAGGCTACTTTTTTACGCGATAACCGACATCCACGCGGGCGGAGCCGCGAGCAAAAGCTAGTAACCCTATAAACAGTGTAAAAAGACTCATCACACAGCCGTCAACTATGCATTCTGTACATCAAACTAAGTAACATTCCACAAAAATAATTACTAGGAAACAACGATTTATTCCATTCTAATACCAAAAACTAATACCACTAATATTTGTTTCATAAAATTTGTTGAAAAACATACATAGTGGTATTAGTGGAATAAACCGAAACAACTTTTATTTTTAGTGCGAAAAATCGCTGTTTACGGTAGCACTTAATGTAACGCACCCAAGATATTGTGCTTATGGGTACAATTAAACAACGGTACAGAGGTCGTAGTTTAGTAATAGCATTAAAACTTGTTTTCTTAAAAAAAACTTTGACCTCAATATATCCGTAACCAGAAGGTTCCCAGTCCGGTACAAAATGTCATACGGGCAGAACAAGTGTCTCTCGGCTTCGATAAGAGTCTTTTTACTCGACTGCGGGGCAGTCGGGTAAAAAGACTCAAACAAAAACAAAACACAAAAATTCCCTCCTTCTGGTAGTAGGAGGGAATGTTTTTCGAGAGTATGTATGTATGTTGGTGCGCCAAAGTTCACCTAAATTTTCAACTCCGATAATTGGAAATCCGAAAATGTTCTTCCTAACATTTTTCATCCTAACAATCACAATTCCTAACTACTCTGTCTCTAATGTTCATAATTCCGAAGCATTCAACTTCGTAATGTCAGTAGCAATAAACATCTATTATACTTTTATTTGTTTTCCTATATTTTCTTAACATAACCATCTTTTACACTATTATTCAAATAATAATCATTTTTGTTTAGATTTATTTTTATTCATAATAATTAAGTGCTTGCATCGCACTCACTAATTATATGAATTGGTTTTATATGAATTTGTTTTTATTAATTAAAGCGTCTTCTTTAATTTTATTTATAGCGGTGTGTACCTGCAAAGATATCCATAGGTTAGGTTTGGTTAGAACTGTGATTTTCATAGTGCCCCCAAGACGACACTCTGACCTGAATGAATATTATAGTAATTTTGTTTAGGGATAAAAGCGTTATGATAAAAAACAGTAGGAGTTTAAATATATTTACATTAATGATATTATTAATTACAATTTTCGGAAACATGAGTGTTATGAACATCGCCGGTAGCACTACAAATAGTATGAATGAAAACTTTAGGATAATTTTTTTTGGAAAGAGTGATCATTCGGATTACAAATCATTATTAGGAAGAACAATTTCGGGTAAAGAACTTTAGGTGAGCCAATATGGACCCATGTATGGATATCTATTTCTTTGGCACGCTCTGTAACCTAAACGGTTTGATGGGTTCTAACATATATATATTTTTTTTTGCATGGAACGTCATTCCATTCTGTATTTGGAGAGGGGTGTTGTTAGCTCCGCTACAGTTTATACTTTTGCGGCTATCATCGTTCTACTTGTTGTACTTAGTCTTGTGTTATTGTTTCATAATAAACCTTTATTATTTTATTTATATGAGGTGTCGTTAAATTCGTCATAATTTTAGGAGCGGCATAGGCTTTATAATATTTATACATTGCATCTGCATATACAAAAAAAGGGAGGGGAAGGTTTTTTTATGAATAAATTACAACAATACTGGTATATTTAATAAAAGAAAAACCCAACCGCAAAAACACATAACTGAAATGAGAAAAAGAAGCATTATTAATCTATATAATTTTGGTATCGCAGGTGGGGATAAACCAATAACCTGAAATATGGTGAAACTTTTGTTTGTGGACCTGCGATACAAAAATTCTATAGATTTAAGCCTGTTTTTACTCTTTTCAGTTATGTGTTTTTGCAGTCGGGTTTTTTGTTTTATTAAATAATTTTCTTTTTTACACCTGTTATTATGAGAAAAGATCATGCCGAGGTCATAATATTAAGCATGATTTACACGGTCCAATTTATAAAAGTCAGCTACCACCTTGCTGACTGACTAAAGCCACAAAAACAACAAAAAAAAACACCGTTTTTACACGATGAAAGTTTCTTGCGAGCGGCATACAATAAAATTGAAGCAACATATTATGGCCTAAGAGGTCAGTCGTCAAATTCGACTCGGCTGGGCAGCGTTCGGGAAGCTACACAATATCTTCTCATCTCACATACCGCAGTGTCTCAAGACGAATGTCTTTGACCAGTGCATGTTGCCAGTTATGACATATGGCACTGAAACGTGGTCGCTTACAATGAGCCTTATTAGAAGGCTAAAAGTCACCCAAAGGGCAATGGAGAGGGCTATGCTTGGAGTTTCCCTACGTGATCGAATCAGAAATGAACAAATCCGCAGGAGAACCAAGGTAACCGACATAGTTCGAAGAATTGCCAAACTTAAGTGGCAATGGGCAGGGCACATTGCGCGCAGAACAGATGGCCGTTGGGGCTGAAAGGTTCTGGAGTGGCGACCGCGTAGCGGAAGACGTAGCGTTGGAAGGCTTCCTACAAGGTGGACCGATGACCTTATGAAACCCGCAGGAATCCGCTGGATGCGGGAAGCACAGAACCAGTCGAGGTGGCAGTGCTTGGGGGAGGCCTATGTCCAGCAGTGGACGTCTTTCGCCTGAAATGATGATGATTATGCCTTGCGTCAAACACCGTTTATACGATGCAACTTTTATGCGCGGGCAAAGCGCGAACAAGAGGTTGTAAGTTTGACCCTATTCAAAATAATATTGAAGTAAAGTCATTCTTAGCAAGTGTGTAGGTATTTAGCTATTAATCCTTATTCTAAGGTGTTTTACGACGGAAGTCGAAGGTCATTGGTTCAGTGCACTGACTGTTGAAATAGATACAGTCAATGACAACAGACAGTTTTAAATCTTTATTATGGAGCAAAATATTTAATTTAAATCGGAACAGAAGTAAAATTAAAAGAATAGGTATTAACTCTTATTTATTATAATAGGTTGGGGAAAAAGTTTCTTCGCATTTTTTAATAAAATTCAAAACATTTTTTAATATAGTTTATTTACATTTAACTATAGTATGTAGGTACCATTTTGTTCGATAACTTTTTGCCATCTTGTAGGTAGGGACATGAGCCCATTGCTATAGAAATTTTGGGACTTCTGATCAAAATACCGCGACAAGTGGTTTTGGCAGTCCTCTTGTGATGTTAACCTGACACTGCCTAAAGAATTCTGAAGAGACCGAAACAGGTGTAAATCTGAAGGTGCAAGGTCAGGACTATACGGAGGATGCATTGACACCTCCCAGCCAAACTCTCTTAATTTTTGCTGAGTGGCTAAAGATGTGTGAGGTCTAGCATTATCATGATGAAAAACCACACTCCTTCTGTTGATTAATTCCGGCCGTTTTCTCTCAACTTCTTGCTTTAATCTCATCAGTTGTTCTCAGTAGAGTTCAGAATCGATGGTCCTGCCTGGTGGTAACAGCTCATAATGAATAATGCCCTTTCAATCCCACCACACACACAGCATCACCTTGTTGCGAGTTAACCCGGGTTTCGCCACAGTCTGTGAAGCCTGACCGGCCTTTGACCACGACCTTTTTCGCACGTTCTTGTCGTACGTGATCCACTTTTCATCACCAGTTATCAGTTTCTTCAAAAATGGTTCGGTTTCATTACGTCGTAATAAAATATCACAAATGAGTACACGGTTCATTAGGTTTATTTCAGTGAGTTCGTGAGGTACCTAAATATTGAGCTTTTTTGTGTACCCATTTTTTTTCAAATGTGCCAAAACTTTTGTGGTCAATTCCCAGTTCTTCAGCTACGTCGTAACTACTGATATGCCGATCTTGCTCCACTTTTTCAAAAATAGCATCCATTTTATCCGTAATACGGCGACCAGAGCGACGTGCATCTTTGACATCAAAATTTCCGGATTAAAAACGCTTAAACCAAATTTGTGCTACTTTCACAGACACTGCAGTAGGTCCATAAACAACGCAAATTTTTTTCGCGGCTTGCTTTGCATTTTTACCTTTTTTGTAGTAAAATTTTAAAATGTATCGAATTTCTTCATTAGATTCACTCATCTTGACAGTACGAAAAACAAATGAAAATCACACATTTTCCTAATTTGAATTTGGAATTAAGTTCTTTAAAATTTAAACTTTCAATGATACCAAAACCAGCCAGATACAAATAGTGTAGCCAAAGAGATTTTATTACAAGTTCATACATACTATAATGCGAAAAGACTTTTTCCCCAACCTAATATTATAGAGAAAGCGCTAAGTTAGCTCGCGAAATTCAAAATTTTCTTATGTTTTTTGCAATTTGCAGTTCATTTTCCGGGTGTATGTTGATTAAAGTATGATTCGCGACCGAAACAAATATATATTTACGAATTATAATCATTAAGAGCGTAGTCACCGGTCCACTACTGCCACTCCTTTAAAAACATATTATCTTCTGACTGAGAAGGAATTATGAAAAACGGCTCAATTAACTATGTCGGTAAGTGTGTCTAGAATTTTCTAATACCTTTTATAAAGTTTCATATTGAGACACGAAGCAACAAAGTACGATCTAGAGGAATGTGGCTTCGGGTCTTAATCTCAAGATTTCATGAAATAGTCATTCATTATTTGTTTTAAAAATTGTTAAATAACCTGAATATCTGTAAAGTACTTTCATTTCAAGAGGGTATATTGTAATTACGGAGTTCTATTGATGATAATTCTATAAATACAGATTTGTTACGGCTGTATCATACTACACACACTGGTGTGGTGTGGTGTGTGTGTCACTGTGGTAGACTTTTGTCGCTGAACGTACTATTATAATTACAAAGCAACAATAATTATGGTTGGTTACACATAATATCAAGGTCTGTCTGTGTGAATTGCCTTTGATTAGCGCAAATAAAGAGTTTACAGAAAAGCGAATAATTATACTACAGATATAGTCAGAATGTGTATTTTTTGACTGATTTTATTGTGTTCTTTAATCTATAATAAGTTGGTGTTAGCTTTTACTACAAGCCGAATAATAATCTATACATTTACATTTTACATAGATACATACTACATACATACAAATAAATACAATTTAAGGGTTTGTAATATCAAAATAATAGCTTTTTAGTGAATGAATATAAAAGTATAAATGGTATCTACTTATGACAAAAAACATATTTTTTTATGTGGTTGTACCGAAAGTACCTACAGTCAGTTACTGCAATTAGCTGACCCCCGCTTTGCTCAAATGGTTGTGGTTTTTTTACTAACAAATCGAATGATTTTCATATTTTTTTAGATTATGGTAGTTTTTTTTTTTTGATTTTATTAAAAAAAAAAAAAACTCAACCATTTCGCCAGTTGTAACCATTTACCCATGTAGTAGGGGGGGTGCTTATTGCCATCAACTGTGCACATAATGATGAAAGCCCTTATACAACATGTCCCAGAGTTAACGCACACCACCAACACACCAATTAGAATATTATGTTGTTATCATAATAAATACGCAGATTTTTTTGTATTATGCATAAAACATTGTTTATATGTTAAATTAGTTGTACTGATTGTGGGAGAAAATTGTGGTCACATTACAAATCTACGCACGCACACAGTGGCACACGTAAAAGGGTCTAGCGTAGTAGGTACAGCCAGCTGCATAGAAATCTCACCGCATGAATACATTGCCAGGGGGTTAGATTTCTCTGCAGCTGACCGTACTCCGTCCATTTTGGTTTGTTTTGACTGTACAGCGGAAGTGTGACTGAAATTTATGTAATTTTAATTATTTTTGGGATAAAAATTACCTGTATTAAAAATGACAGAAATCGATTCAATAAACGATTCGGAACAAACTAATTCCTTATGAAAGTAGTTAATACACACATTATTATGTGCATTAATTCAGGTACACATTGTTTATACAGGATCTATTAAAACGAATCTATAAAGTTCAAACCCTCGACCAAAACGATTTATGTGTTTATTTGTGTTATAAAAATAGGTAAATATCAACAAGTGACATTCTTCAACTTTAAGATAAAATAAAATACAAAGGTTTACCCTTGTGAATATTCCTTTTTGTTCGAAAATAGGGGTCAACCTATTTATTTAAACGCGATATTGTTTTGGTACAAAGACTCCAAAGTGACATTATGGAAAAACACATAGCAGATAATTTATTCATATTATTATCGTAAAAATACGATGCCTGGTGATGTCTGTCTGTATGATGACTTACGTGTTTTGTGTGTACATACATAAATAAATGTCTATAATGATTCAAACACAAATGATTAAATAAAACAATAACCAGTCTGCAAAAACACATTAAGGAGGTAACTGAAAAGAGATAAACAAGCATTAATATTATCAATTGAACTATGAAACCTGAAATATGGTTTAACTTTTGTTTGTGTGATATCTTATTTGCTTTATTTTAAGCTTTTTATTTTATTTGGACGCAGCTCCACGCTGAATTTTAATTGTTTGTTTGTGTGTCTGTACTAACACTAGATGTTAAGTAAAATTGTTACTAACCTTATGGACTAAATTATCTGAAATAAAAATATTCTATTCCATTCTATTACTAGCTTTTATTTGATATCAATATTATTGTAATTTATTTAAAAAAACCTTGCGCTCCCTTTTTATCGTATTTGCAGATGTAATACCTATATAAATATTATATAATCTACGTCACTACCATAACGACAATGGCTACTGAGCGTGCCAAAGATATAGACATACATACATACATATAATACATACTCTCGAAAACATTACTTTCCTTCTGGGGCAGTCGGGTATAAAGAAACATTGACTTTTGACAATATTTTTCTAAGATTCTAAAGTCTTAACTTCAGGTTGTTAACCTGATGCAACGACTTTAGAATCTAACCTTTGCCAATAAGGATAAAACGGTTCATAGAAGATATTAGTTTATTTGAAAACAATCAAGTTTTGATGTTTGTTTTTGTATTTAGCAGTCTAATAAATAAGTATCTACTACGGTTTACCTGAAGAGACTTCTGGACTACCTATAACTGGCCAGGTAAGGACTGACTTCACTTTGATCTTGGTTTTAGAATCGTCGATGTTCTTAGTGAGATGGAAAAAAATTGGCGAACTAGCACTCTGAGGGTTATTCACTTATTCTGTCAAAATTTCAACTGGCTACATAATACGATTAAAAAGATACAGCCCTGTGACAGATATTTGGACAGAATGGCAGATGCCGAAGCCCAAGAATAAAAACATTTTCACCTCATTAGCTCGGAAAGATTCTGTTTATCATTCGAAATTTGAGTGCAAAATTGCATTTTATCCGCTAGCGTGAATAGTGTTTTTAAAATTCGAACCTTTCTATTCAATAATTTTATATACCACCAATCCACTGAAAATGCATTAATACTTATTTCATGTCTGTCCGCCAACCTCATTTTTAGAATAATCGCACTGGTCAGAACGACGAAAACATGAAAAAAAAAAATCGTCTCTTTATTCAATTTACTTTCCATCATTTTGGTTTGTTTTTTGATAAAATCGTAAGAAATTATAAAAAATGTGCGAGTCCAACAGCGACGAAGATATAAATTTAACACCTGCAGAGAGACTTATGGGTTCGCGTCACCGAAATGCGTCACATACTCGTGACGTGATACGCCAGACTGTCAGTTATACCAAAGCTTTAAGTTTTTACTTCTTTCGGCAGTCCTTACGACCACTTACGACTGCCTATTTTTATTTCTTGCACCTAGCATTTTCCTCCTCGCTGTAGTGAGGTGAAAAGTTGTGTTTTTCGCTCGGCAGCAAAGTTATTCCGCGTCTCGTATCCTTGAAACCCTTGCTACGCTCAGGTTTCAATACAAGTACTCGCGCCAAAAACCAAATTTGCAGCCTTGCATAACAAATAACTATTTCAATTAACCAATGTGGTAAAGAACACGCTCTGTGGAAACTGTGCACTCACAGATTTCATAAAACACTTCCTATTATTTTCTACTCAAAGCTAATGTCATTCACATACTCGCATACTAAAAGAATGCCGCGACTTTCCTCGCAGACAGGTTTGGCTTGCCTTAGTTTCCGCAGTAATTGTAAATCCGACAACTGTGGATAGTCTTCGTTATGTTTACAACGCTATGTCGTTTTTTGCTGGTTTTAAAATGGATCAGGAGGCGACCAATTTGCCAAACTAAGCCTGGCAAGTTTTCAAGGGTCAATATGGAACAGTTTATGTTAAAAACATGCCAACTTTGCTGGCATATTAAGTTCTATTGATAAGTTGGCTTGCTTTTTAAACATAAACAGTTGTTCTGACAATAGTTAGGTAGATGTTACAGTATTTTCATCTCATGACGCCACTCGCGCTTTATTTGTGGTAACGAAATGTACACTCACCTGCAAAATTGCATGGATACCTTAGTGTATATTTTCCAGTGAACGTTTGAGTTAAAATTTTCGAAAATAGAACTAGCTTTCGCTTTACGCATCACACGATTTTGTTTCTGTATTGTCCATGGATTTTTGCAGTCGACCGTACAAGCAGTCTATGAATGTGTGTGTAAGCGCAGGAGCTCTCGGTCACATGAGTAGGTACGTTTATTTATTGTGTGTCTCCGTACCGTTCGAGACTATGGCGAAGTCGGAAGTGTATGTGTGTGTGTTATGTGCTGACTGTACTCACTCATGTTCACCCACACATTCACAGCGTGTACTTGGTTACCACAAGTTAAGCGCGCGTCGCTCCTTGAGATAGAAATACTATAAACACTTTGGAGTTTATTTATAAACGCTGCTTAAAGTTAAGTAATGATTAGCGACTGTTTAACCATACATTTTTGACGTTTGAACGTAACTTAACTTTAAGCAACGTTTATGAATAAACCCCATAATGTTTTATTATGTGTTCTATCCTCGCATTTACAGCAAGGTATAAAACATATACCTATTCTACATGTTGTGTCTACTGTTTTTGTTAATACTCGTAGTTGACACATAAAACAAGTTGGTAATGAAAACTTGTGTTCAATGCTTGTAAAAAAAAATACATAAATGTGAGCAAAATAGTTAACAAGACATGTCTGAAACAATGTCAATGCAATAAAACTGTATGATTCAGTATGTCAAATGTTTTATACACCATATGTTTTTGATAAGTCTTGTAAAGGACAGGACTTGTTTTTACAACAACACAACAGGGGGCCAAGTCTACTAATGTACAAACGTTGCAATAGTCTCTTCATTGTGAGTTTTGACAGATTTGCCATACAAACACTGTCAAATACTCACAATGGCGAGACCATTGTAACGTTTGTAAATTAGTAGACTTAGGCCCCGGGACAAGTGACAAAATTGTCACTTGTCTTTTACAAAAGTATCACAACTTTTATTTACGGGTGGAAACCTGGGTTATGGTGGGTATGATGCAACTTGTGCCTCAGAAAGTGTCAATTCGGCAGAGCCTGCTCTGAGCAATTTATTAATAGCATTAAACAAAGCGAAAACTGGAGCGTTTCTAGAATAAATCACAGAAGACCCTGAACTCCGTAATCATTTTTCAATAACAAAAACACTAAGTGAACGACTGACTTCTTCTATTCAGAGCTAAAGAAAATCTGACCTTCACCAGAAATATTACAACAGTGAGAATTAAAACAATAGAGCATGTTAAACAATGAAGTCTTTCACACGAATCGCGACGTTCTGTTTGACCAGTATTTTCAATGCTGAATTTTCAGAACGATTTTTTTTTGAAAAAGGCTTCTATAGAACATGTAGAATAAGTGGGAAATTAGTTCCCATTAATACTACTATTTTGTAACACCTAATATCGTAGGACTATTGAGAAAAAAAAAAAACCCATTTAATACAAAATACAAATAAATTATTTTCTTTCACAAGTTATATGGTTAAAGTGACCTTTTAGACAAAAATTGCCTGTGTTAGGACACTTCGCTCTTCCGAAGCTTAAAGTTACGTGGTGTACCAACAATTTTAAATCTTATAATCAGAAATCAAATCAAAATAACTTTACAAAAAGAAAAAGATATGCCAAATTTTGAATTTACATAAATAAGAATAAAAATTGACAAAAGGAAAATATGTACTTTAGCAGCTAAAAAAAATCCTATATTATACTTTTATGTAGTATATAGGCGCGCGTGTTTTATGATGAATGAAATAAGTGGGTGGGGTGTATGTGTGATGTATGTGAGTGAATGAGTGTGTATTGTATGTGTTTTTAAACAGTTCTATGGTAGAAAATATAGAACTGTTTAGTACAACAAGTGGGAACAAACGAAAACTTCTTATCATGTTCTTGTACTCAGATTATTCCATTTTTCCTTCCAAAGTCGATTCGATGAACATAACACACAAATTACATTTTTCCTTCCAAACTCGATTCGACGAACATAACACACAAATAGAGCTAAGTTACGTTAGTTTATGGATTTATCGCAATAAAATAAGGCATGCGTGTTTAATGGAACCTCTCATAATTCCTATTTTGTGTTCCTAAAATATTATTGATCACTCTAATATTATAATTGCGCCTCTTTATGTGAACCTCAAATAGTGCTCATAAAAACTAAGTAGTCTAGTAACTTCAACTAATTGCGATGTAACGCTCGCCAGCCGCTTCCACGGCACCGCTTGCTTCGCTCGCTCGGCTCGCGCGCGGTTGGTCACATTTCTCACCTAACCTAACCAGCACCCTAATTGCGTAACACACTATTGATCACGATCTGTATGATTTTGCATATTGCTAAACCATTGCTTCATATGTTCGAAAAAGTCTGCTCAACAATTTAAATAACGCAATGAATGTCAAAATTAAACCGATTCCTACTGATAGTGTGTTACGCAACGAGAAGGCTCGATTATTAAAAAAGTTTGCATCATTAGAAGCGCAAAAGTTTCTAGAGATTCATTAATTAAAAAAAAATGTCCATCTATATTCCCCATAAAATAAAGATCCGAATCTCTTAACTAAAACAAATTGGTATAATGAAATGTTAAAGTCATTTACTACTAACCGCAATATTATTTATAGATCCTCGATCCTAATCTAATTGTCGATGGTCATTGGAAAACCATTATTCAAGTACGTAAGTCATGTTTAGTTAATATGTTACCGTTAAAGTTAAAATATTTACGGCAAAATTGAAATTGACCGATGTTTGCGGCGGGAGTTGGGTTAGTGAGTGTATGTTACTGAAAATAAAATGAATTAGTGAAAAAAATGTTGTGAACAATGTCCTTTTACTGTAATAGCAATCAATCATAATTCGATTTGCCGAGATAAATGGTTGGTCTACATACCACAGAACGTTATGAACTAACCATTCTGTACCAAAATTAAAGACTGTTTATTAGGTGTGTTTGTGACTTCTCACTAACACATGCATGCATTTGCATAAACATGCACATATACTCATATACACATGCACATGCTGCATTATTTATACATGTTTATTCCCTGGTATGTTGTATAGTTATATCATTATTCACCACACCATCTATAACACCTTAGTAAACACACTCCTAGGTACTCTGGTTAAAATTTGGGGCAGTGCGGCCAAGAAAAAGCTAGCAAGTCTCCAACTTTTCCAAGTTGCACAAAACAAAATAATAATGAGCCTTAAAGAGTCGCATAATATAATGTGTAACATCTGACGTCTCACCTTGGTGATAAGCAACATTTACATTATATCCTGAAAAAAATATTCAGGTATTATTTGAAATGATTTTCCATAACGATTGACCTGATAAACCATAAAAATAACACCCATGATAAAAAAATTGAATATTTTCGCAGCCGCCATCTTGTATTTTCATTTGACCTCACTATCGGCTCTAGCACCCTCGAAAACCATGAAAACGACGTCCATGATGAAAAAATTTGCCCAGTCGCCATCTTGGATTTTCATTTTGACCTCGCTATCGGGTCTAGCACCCTTGAAAATCTTGAAAACCACGATAAAAAATTTGAAAATTGGCGCAGTCGCCGTTTTGGATTTTTATTTTGACTGCACTATCGCCTCTGGCACCTTCTAAAACCATGAAAACGACACCCATGATGGAAAAACTGAAAATTTTCGCAGCCGCCGTCTTGGATTTTAATTTATAGGTGGTAAAACCAAATTTTTGTTTGACGCGCATTAAAAAAAAAGGCAAATAAAGAATGGGTTGGTACCATCCGACGGCCAACTCAACCACCGCGCGCGCTCGTTGTCCAAATCAAATAACGTGCGCTTCCCCGGCTTCCTGTTACATACTTCCGTCCCTTTTCACGAAATCACTCCCAGCAAGCGAGAGGAAAGATTTTACACATTTTTAACTACCCATATTTAACATTAACATGCAAAATTTATGAAGAAACAAAATAATGAACATTAGACGGTTTTATGTTTTCAATACAATGTATTTTCATTCGTAAGGCACTCAACAAAAGTACCTATACAGACTAATTTATCGTTTACTAAAGTAAAACAAGTATCCCAACGTAGTACTCGCTGAGGTAGTTTTCTGATTTTACTTAAGACGAGAACTAAGTTTGGCAAAATAAAAAAAATAAAAAAACTTTTGAAGGAGTACAATTATTATTATACAACAACATACCTTCATGCATAAGAAAATACATTCATTCAATGCATTCAAAACTCAATTAGGTGAATATTTAATCACAAATAACAGCCTTCCTAAAAGCTGAATGCATTGGATGGGTGTATCATAATTGGTCATAATTGCTACCGTGACGTCTGTGACGAACTTTATATTAATAATTTATTTTAACCGTTGTTCTTATGTAAGTGATTTTTGCCCGTTTTCACCGACATCCCCTAAGTTTAAAGTATCCCTTAAGAATGGTTAGGGGGCTGTTAAAAGGTGGTTTTTGTTTCACCAACAGTAAAGGGTCAGTTAAACGTTAAAAGGTCCCCTAAATTTAGGTGGTCAAAATGTGTCTTTTTGAGAATCTTAAAACCATTCATTAGTACACGGATCCTGGACCTTTAAACTTGTGTTTTCTTGCTGAACTGTGATTTAAAGAACGGAAATTCGGAATTCCCATAATATATTATATATAAGGGATTTGTAACATAATCCATAAATCATACTTTAACCGTAACGCACTTAAGTTATCCCATATAGAGATTTATGATATACAATAAGGTAATGATTTATTTAGTGTATGTTATGTAGTTTTTTTATCCTATTTAATTAAAGAGATTGCGATGGATTGCCGTTTTATGTGTTTTACGCAATTGATTACCGCATGAGATTGGATTAAATTAATGAAAATTGTTATTAATATTATAGACTGCCTCATTCGTCTGGTGGTTGCAATATGCTACTGCCAAGCACGAAAGGTACTGAGTTCGATGTCCGGGTAAGGAAAAGTGCTATTAGGTTTTTCCAATTGGAATTTCTTAGTGTTGCTGGTGCCTGCGCTTATGTATGGAAGTGAATGTTGGGTGTGGCAAAAGAAGCTTGAAAGTATAATAAATGCTGTGGAATGCGTTCCTTGCTAAGCTTGTGTGGCGTAACTATAAATGATAGGCTGAAAAATTACGTTACAAGACAACAGTGTGGTTTAAAAGAAGATGTAGTGACAAAAATTGAAAAGAGTATGCTTAAATGGTTTGGTCATGTTGAGAGGATGAATGAAAGGCGACTAACAAAAGGTATTTACAAGGCAGATGTGAGTGGAAACGCTGGGAGGGGACGCTCTAGGAGAACATATAGTGACCTAATTGGTGATGTTCTTCAGAAAGGTTAGGTGCGTAGCACTCGCAACCGGCGTGCGTGTATGACCAGATGTATGAATGTAAACGAAGCAAAAGGAGTATGTATAGAGCGTAGCACGTGACGTTCTATCGTTTCTGCTTACCCCCATGGGAAGAAGGCGTGAGTTTATGTAATAAATATAAAATAAAATAAAAAGCACGCATCTTTTGTTTTGTTAATTATTACTTATTTAAAGAAAGTGTTAGTTTTGTTATTAATCAAGTGAAAATTGCATTTTCACGAAAAACTTTTATCATTTATCACTATCAGTTTAAGTTACTATAAAACAATAGTAAGTGACGTAAAAGTTTTGAAAGTTATACTCGTGTTTAAGTTTTAAATTTGAACAGAATAAAAGTTTTAAACTACTATAAAAATACCTATATAGGTTTACCAGAAAGGTTTGGTTAAATTTAAGGGTGTGGTACAGTCAGCTGCAGAGAAATCTCACCCCCTAGCAATGAATAAATACATTGCTAGGTGTGAGATTTCTCTGCAGCTGACCGTACCTACTCACCATCAAACTGAACAACTTTTTCCATCGGTCCAACATCGTAATCGCGTTAAAAAAGAATAACTGACGTCCCATACATTTGGGTCGAGTAGGTTTTGAAGTTTTGTAAGGAACAGTTGAAAAAATTTTCGCGATTCAAACTCAAACTCAAAGCATTTATTTCAAATTAAAGGCACTTTTGAATTGTCAAGAGTCGCTCATTAAGAAAGATGAAGCTAGTTGCCCATTCCAAAGCGTAGTTCCTATGGAGAAGAACGGGCAAGACGAAAAAAAAAAACAAAATATATTATATAGTTATGTTACTCATGTTTTGGCAAGTACACTACCAGCCGCACTACTAGTGCAGTACCAAGCCTATTTTGGATGAAATTGTACAGTCAACACAGAAGTTGTGGACCCCCTGTTCCATTAAGTTCAACGAGTTGAACTAATTGATGATCAACCTCTTTTATGGAAATCCTTATTTTTTACTTATGAAGTTTAAAAATGTGACAAAGATCAAAGATAAAGATAATTTTATTTGTCAAAACGTGCGTTTTTATGGAAATTAAGTAATTTCGTACGTTCATGTTTCATTCGTAGGAAGTACAAACTTATAAAATTTACAAAAAATACAAAACTAGATTACAAAATAAAAAATAAATTACTAAAGGCACTTCAATCCAAGTAATTAATTGTCCGTAATAAACATTGATAAGTCAGTAAAATAAATTATCTAATCATAAAATGTCACAAAAATTAACGATTAATAAAATAAAAAAAGTCAAATAGTGTCATTCAGAAAGTCATTTATATTATAACACACACTAACACTTGTCTGTTAATAAATCTCAATTCATTTTTTTAAACTTAACCGGCAATACTTTATATGACTGTGGTATTTTATTGTAAATCAAATGACACTGACGATAATTTGTTCTGACCTTAGACTGACATGTTATGGATAAATTATTATTGTGAGACTATTACTTACATTACGTTTTCTGACCACACCTTGCTGGTATAAAGTTTTGTGTAGTACTCGCTACTGGTGTGCGTGTATGACCAGCGGGGTCATGGCATAACACATTATAGTAGCAATGGCTTTCATTTTGACAGTTCCACAACATTCATTGCGTTATTTACGTTGTTGAACAGACAAATTTTTCGAACATATGAAGCAATGGATTAGCAATATACTTCAAAATTATTCAGATTTTATTAGTGTGTTACGCAATTGGACGTAGTTAAACGAAAAGGATCCAATCCACACAAAGTCCTTTTAGAGATATTGATGTTTGAAGTTTAAAAGATATAACATACGAGTATTTTATATTTCCGTGCATGTGGGCTGGTTCTGAGGTTGATCAAAATGATAAACTTTTGTTTTTTGCTTGGATCTAGTTTACTCGCCGATAGTATCGATATTTAGACTCAATTTGGTACACTCAACTAATTTTTGACCAGGTTGTGGATTGGATCCTTTTCGTTTAAATACGTCCAATTAGGGTGCTGATTAATGAATGTAAACGAAGCAAAAGAAGAATGTAAGGATCGTAGTAGGTGGCGTTCTATAGTTTCTGCCTACCCCCATGAGAAAAGGCGTGAGGTTATGTATGTTGTTTTAAGGACAGAAAAGGTTTTTATCCACTTCAAATATTGTATTGTGCCATTGTTTGCAAACAAAACTAACTGTATTTGTTTTATCAACTGTGTTTTCGTAAATTTCCAAAACAGTTCACAAAGGATTGTTTTTTGATGTTGTAAAAACACTAGGTATTTTCTAAAACAATAGACAGCTCCGAAAGGGTCGTAGGTTCAGACCTAACAATAGATGAGGTTGTGTCGAACAACGGTAAATAATAATGTTACAGCTCTTTGTTTCAAAACGATAATATATCTTGTTCAGTGATGTATGCGCAGGTACAGGTAAAAAATGTAGGTAGTTATTTATTTGACAGGTACATTTTCTGACGTATTTGGGTATTTTTGATCTGGGAGTTCATTCACGTTTCGTTGTTTTTACTTTGGAGTGACTGATAACTGTTTTAAAAGAAATCGCATCTAATCTATTTTCTTCTCTTTTGTTGTAATTCAAAATAACTACTAAAGTAAAATAAAAAGTAGTAAACAAGGAACTCTTATAGTTTCGCCATGTCCGTCTGTCCGTCTGTCTGTCTGTCCGCGGCTTTGCTCAGAGACTCATATTACTAGAAAGCTGTAATTTGGTATGGGTATACATATTAATCACACCGACAAAGTGGTAAAATAAAATCTGAAAAAATAAATTTATTTTGGGTACTTCCCGTACACTTAAAGTGGGGATGATATTTTGTTTTCTCGTGTATCCCATAGTGGGTGTATCGTTGGATAGGCCGTTCAAAACTATTGCGGGTTTGTTACAACCATTTTTAGATCCAGAGATCCGTTTGCGTAATATTAAACTTTAAAGTGCTAACTTTTGTTAGAGTCAAGTGTCCCCCCCCCCTCTGCCAGCTAAATGGTTATATTTGGATACGTGAAAAATTCACGGCAGTAGTATATATCACGAAGTTAAAAGGAAAACTATCACTGCTAAGTAAGCTTTACGAGTAACCGAGTAATAGTCGACCAACTTACATTTACAGTTGAAAGACATGTTTTCCCATAAATTCTGTTATTATTCTGTCATTATGTCATTATTCTTGACATGTTTTTCAACTACAATGTTAAGTCTGTTCTTGGGATAAATTCATCCCAACTTCGGAACGCTTCATTGTGTGTGGTCCGCACGCACTTGGCCGGTTTTTAATTAACTGAAGCAATGCGGTATTATCTTCTTCGATCTGCGCAGTTTTAGGCAGAAAGAAAAAATGTTTATTCAGCACGAAAAAGACGCACATTAAAAAAAAAAATTGACAAAATACACACACTGATAAAAGTAGACCCAAAGCCTCGTATTCAAAACCTAAAAAGTTAAAAGTTTGACATTGTTGTCCATTGCTTGATGTCAGGGCACAATTTCATGGTCTACACCGTTTCTCTACGGTCTATACCAAGACCAAAGACAAATATACTTGTTGCATATTTACTATGCTTTGCGACATTGGCAAACACACAAATAAAATGCCAATGCAAAATGTTTTATGTGTATTATTATTTTTGTAAACGGTAAAGGTAATGAGAATTAGAGTACTAAGTAAATTGTAAAACCTTAGATAATTTAATATGAGGAAAATGTCTACAAGTAAATGATACACATTTATGGCTGACCGTAAAGGTGTGTTCACATTGTCTGCTCTTAAAATATACATACACCCTGTGAATTATTGTAACCGCTTCTGTGGTCTAATGGTAAGACCACCTTTCTAAGACCCAGAGGACCCGGGTTCGACTCCCAGCGGGGAAAAAAAATCTTTTTGGTTTGGTTGGTTGTAGGGCTTGTTCTAAGTCCGACTGGCTAGCTACCACCATCTTATCAAAGTCTGTCGCCATAACAACAATGTTAACAGCATTTGTTGTGTTTCAGCAGCTAAAGGTGAGATAGTCAGTTCCTCTGTGGTTGAGGATTCCGTGTGAAGCTTGCTTCATCAATACAAAATAAAAATCATACACCTGCCCTTACCCTAATTTATTGCATGTGTTCTTCCAGACTCCTTGGAACATGGGTTTTAAGTTGGGAGTAGAAAAAGTCTAGAGAATGGAGTCCAGCCGGTTCATTCTGTCATGAAATCTCACCCTGAATACTTAGGTAAAGTGAGCTTGAAGTGAGCTGTCATTCCACCTGATGTTAGGGGTTGCCAACTTTTTTTACATCAAATATAGTATTTTCGAAACCATTGCCTGAAAAATATAGTCGACAGCGAAAAAAACAGAAAAACTATGGTAGGTATGATAGGAAGTAAAAAAAAAAAAAATATGTGCATATTTTTGCTACTTTGAGCCTTTATGAACGGTTACTTATTTTTTATAAATGTCTCATCACTAATTATTATTACACTCTAAATTAGGGTAACAAAATACCATTCAGCTTTTTTTGAGATTATTACTGTCACTATTGCGGTCATATCGCCGTTTTGTGTTGAAATGAAAATATAATAGTTTTGCCTACTATATTTTTCCTTTAATTATATAGTACTAGCTTTTGCCCGCGGCTTCGCCCGCGTGGATGTCGGTTACCGCATAGAAAAGTACCCTATTACTTCTCCATATCTCAGGCTATATCTCAAAATTCTAACTTAATATTAATTTTAATGTGATTCACTATGTGAATAGAAACCGAAACAAATGATTTAATATATTAAAAGTACTTATGTTCTGAACGTGAATGAGTCTTTACCTAAAGATAACAAACACAAAATCAAAATACGAAATTTCACTCAAATTCATAAAGCAATCAATTGTACCAAATTACAACACAAAATAAAAGTGCGACACAAATAATAATTTTAATATAATTCACGTAAGTACCAACAATGTGAAAACAAAACGAAATCCTCCGAAATGTCGCATGATACACCGTTTATGCTGATAAAACGCTCGAAATATCTAATGAACACCATTGATGCATAACTTTTCTCAGGGTCACGTTCGCAATTGGACGAAATATTTGACATTTATTTTGTACTTGCAACACAATCTGGCTGTAGAATTAGATTAATCGACTAATACTTGACCGGTTGACATTTTAGCGGGAACACCACTAAACGAACGGGAAAAAAAAGAAAACTAAATACGTCTGTACTCTGTGGTCGTGTGGCGGTGTGGCGCGGTGCTTAATGTAAACATTCATCAAGGTTATACGTGCGTAAAGTAATGGATTCAATGAGAAAATGGTTTATTCTTAGAAGAATCTTATACAGAATTACTGAGAAATATGTGTAGATTTCGTATTGAGTGTTAGTTTATCGAAAAGTGATAAATATGTCAGTGAAAAAGTAACGAAAGTTTTGGAATGCATACATTTTTGTCGTATGGCCGCCGTGTTTAGTAATGTTTTTATGATAAATATTCTTGTATACTGTTTGAAATACACATAAGTAGCTAGCTTATTTATCTACGAACATAATTTGGCTAATAGCTACTGATATTATAGCGTATTGTTATCGTAATCGTATTTCCAAGAGTAAAATTCGGCAAACAAATACCTACAAAAAGACAATAAAATGGATATAGTATGTTAACCTTAAGAGATAGACATAAGCCATCGCGGACTTTTTTTTGAAGACCTTTATAAGATACACAATTCCACCATACATTATTTTGTTATATCTCAAAGGGTTTAGGCAGCGTTTTCGTTGAAAGCTCCCAGACGGCTTATTTTTTTCCGACACCTCCAACAAATATCGTTAATTCATACAAAAATGCATACAAAAACTTAACAAATTATATACTAAAACCTTCCTCGAGAACCAAGCTATCCATTGGTGAAAACAGCATGAGAATCGGTGCAGTAGTTTTTCAGTTTATCGCGAACAGACAGACAGATAGACAGACAGACAGACACGCGGCGGAGGACTTTCTTTTATAATATGTAGTGATTTAGGTCTCTTATATAGCAGGGTACTATATTATATTGTAGGGTTGGCAACCCTAGTTGACACTATTGACAGCTCACTTCACCTAAGTTTTCACGGTGAGATGTTTACAGAATAACACTGCTGACCGACTGTATTGTACAGTCGCGATATGAAAATGCCTACCACCTTAAGGTTTATAATTGCACGCATAAGTACATCTATTTCATAAGGTCGATGATACATCGTACAAATCGGAAACGAGTATCACAACACAAAAATACGAAGTTTAAGTGTCAAAAATATCTTTAGATTTTAATTTTCTTAAAAATATAATAGAGCATTTAATACTTCTTAAAAATATTGTTATCTTAAGTTCTCCGATATGCTCTCACGGTGAATCGAGATATATTGAATTCTAGTGATATAGCACTAACATTCAAGCTATGGAGAAATAATATTTCACCCTTTGTTGCAGGGTTAAACTTGCCATTTTATTTCAATCAATCAATTTTTATTATATTTCACACCTAATATTTTTGATAAATGTCATTGTAACAAATAAAATTATGTCGAATCATTGTGTTGAAGTGTCAACTTTTAAATTAAGAAATGAGTTTCATCATCAAAAAGTCATTAATAATCTTTTTGTTAGGATGCATTTTAAACTTTAAATTTGAAAAGTGATAAACATTTTTAGACCGCGAATGTACACCAGTGAACCTTATCATACAGTGAACATATATACACACACACAAACATATATACACCCAGTGAACATTATCGAAACATCAGTCAGAATGATTGTTCGCAAAAAAAAAAAAAACACTAGTAGTTGGTTACAGTAGTAGGTAGTTAGTGATTATCTGAAGAAGTAGGCAGTAGGCTTCACATAATCTTTAGTAAGGCTCAATCCGACTTATAATGATTTTATACTGAAGATCACGTCTAAACGAGTAGTATAAGTTTTTAAACTGTCATGGTCACTAATATTATTATTAACATAACCGTGATCGTGACCGTGATCGTTTATCCGTGATCATGGTGCTTGCAACAGTGCCGAAATATCGGGAACTCAGAACAATTAATAAACATGGTAAATATCCCGCTTATGTTAATAATAATAAACGAGTAGTGTTCATAATTTGGAAAAAAATATATGTTAAATTAGATCATTTTCATAATAACGTAATATATGAATATTTTAGATTATGTTTAGATTACATAGTGAAATTAATTTGTAAAGTTATGTCTAATGCGGATAAAAACTGAAAATCACGCAAAATCTATCAAGCGAATTTTACTGAAACCTTCACCTTTTTAAAGATAATTTAATTATTGATCTTTTAGTACCCGTGTTTCATTAAAATACCTTTTGTTTAATGTATAATAAATTATTAATGCGTCTTATTTGGGACAGCGCTCCTGGATGGGCGAGTCTTATTACTGGATGAACCTACGACACGTTGCGTGAGCTCAGTACAGAACAAGCAAGCTAACCACTCAAGGTCACTGGCATATATCTGCGTCTTAAGACGAAAGCATCAGACTAGCCCGCGAAATTTAAATTCTGTTAAATTTTTTGCAAAAAAAAATGTCGTGAGAAAATTAGTATTTTGTGGGCTACCTTAGCGCTTCCCCCTCCCTTAATAAATGTTAAATACACTGACAGAACACTCAGCCTAAACTACTGGGTCTGGAAGCATCAAGTTTTGCACAAGAGTTTCTTATATGACCAAGGTAAGCACTGAGAAAGGATTTTTGATAATTCTTCTCCTAAACGGGTAAAATTAAGGATGAAAATTTGTATGGAAGTTTGTCATTTTTGCCTATAGGATATTATTATACCATCGTCGGGCACTCGGCTTGTGCCTATCCATACACATAAATAAAATTGAAGTGTCTGTTTGTAATGTCAAAATAACAGATTTTAGAAGGCACTTACAACAAAAAAAAAAAACTATTTAAATTTTTCTTGTCTGTTTGTTCCGGCTAATCTCCGAAACGGCTGCACTGATTTTGACGGGACTTTCACTGGCAGGTAGCTGATGTATAAGAAGTAACTTTAGTTACTTTTATTTTAGAAAAAGCCACCGGGCGAAACCGCGGGTAGCAGCAGGTAGTAGAAAATAAAACTAATGCTTGCGTAACCACTGATTCTTCCAATGTAAACGAGCCCTTATGATATGATCACTGGCTGAGTACGGCTATGTAAGGATTCTACTCGCTCAAGGATATCCAGTGGCTCCGTATTAAATCAAATGGAGTTATAGTATCATTAATGTACAGACGCCAGCAGGTCAAGCTACCCGAAACTGTCAAATTTTCGCAATCAACCTTGAACCTCTTATACTGTAGTGATAAAGTTGAAAATCTATTAAAGAAATTTGACAGATTGTACTAGCTTGATGTGCTGGCGTCTGTACATACAAATTATAATAATACGAGATGGGTGTTTTTTTACGCATGATTATTTTCTGGAACCAGAAACAATTTGAATCAGACGATGATAATAAATCGAGTTCCCTGACACGTTCATAATATTCATGTGAAGTGAATTGGTGATAGTTGATGTCATGAATTCTATTAATTATAATATTTTAATAATCATGGGAAATGATTGGGTAATTCTATTCATAGCTAAGATAATAAGATATGCTTTAAGGCCTTATTGCCACGTGTATATTTTTTTAAATAAAAGTACTTGTTTACTCCATATAACATCAGTTATCTGCCAGTTAAAGTCCCGTCAATATCTGTCCAGCCGTTTCGGAGATTAGCCGAAACAAACAGACACAGAAATAGACAAAAATTGCAAAACTGAAAGTAACAAAATTACAGTAATTTTATCGATACAAATAATTGATATTTTGCTAACCGTAACATATATGAGAAATTAATGTGTGTATGAGTGTTCGTCAACGCAGTGTTTGCGTTAGTGTGGCAACCAATAGCAAAGTCGCGATCTAAGTGTGTGGTATTTTTGTGGGCGTAATGCGTGTACGTAATGGTCTCTTGCTTGTAGTGGAGTTATAGAGTGGGAGACATTTTTTTTTTTTTTATCTAGGGCATCTCAGAGTTTAACCACTAAGGTTCCGACTCTTTAACCAGACTTTCCTTTGGCTGCCTTAAACTCCGAACGAAACTTAATGCCTCCAGCCAGGGCGTAAAAACTATAAACTAAACGACTGCTGCTCGCTAAGGGCACCCCCTGTGGGGTACGAACCTCGGCTTAGGGCAGCTGAGTCGGAGGGAGGGTGGCAAGGGACCGACGGTGGCTGGATAAAATCAGTGTTTTGATTATTATCGTGGGGGGTTTGGATTACATGCTGCTCAGCTAAAACGCGTGCTGGCGCTTCACTTACAGTCAAGGGTCGGGTGGGAGACAAGCGGCGACACGCGTTTTAATACAAATCAACTATTTCCTTTCTAACCTCTTTTACGAGTATTAGTTCTGTGACCTTAGGTATATACTTTCTTATGCAATTAGTAAAAAGCTGTTATTTTGACATTACAAACAGACATTTCAATTTTATTTGTTTGTTAACATAAAAACATAACATCACGCCTTATTTCCCCGAAAGGTTAGGCAGAGGTGTACCCATAGTAGGAACACCTACAAAATGTTGGCTTATTCCATAAATCCCCCCCGAAAAATCCCCCTTAGGAGGAAAAGTGGAATTTATAAAAACCAGTCTAGAATTCACCCCTGCTTATTTCACGAATCCCCCAGAGAATCCCCTCTCAGTGGGGAAAACTGAACCCTAATGTAAAAAAAATCTTGGAATGGGGGTCTTGGAATAAGTTTTTTTTTCAATTCTAGTTTTCCCCCCTAAGCGGGATTAACAGGGGCGAATTCTAGACAGTTTTTTATAGATTCCACTTTTCCTCCTAAGGGGGATTTTCAGGGGGGATTTGTGGAATAAGCCCAAAATGTTTACATGTTGTTTTAGTGAATTCGCATGGGTACTACTATTTATATTGTGCTACAAGCTAAATAATAATTAATTTTAATTTATATATATTTAATTTATATAATATTAATAATATTTTTGTGATTTTTAATTTCAATTTAAATTTAAATTTTTATAATGTTGTTAGTTTTTAATTATTTGTTTTTTTTTCTAATTTGGTTATAAGTATATACTTTAGTTTATTAGTTTTAAGTTCTTAGCTGTCGCATTAAGATAAATCCTGTAATGATAGTTTAAGCTGTTATAAATAAATAAAAATAATAAAATAAATTTAAAAAATAAAAAATAATATATTTTTTTTTTTGTTTGTTATATATATATACTATAGTGCATGGGAAATAATGGGGTAATCCTATACCTACATAGCTAAGATAAAGCTTTATTATCTTATTTAATTATTATGTAGTTTCTGCTTACCCCCATGGGAAAAAGCCGTAAGTTTATGTATGTATGTATGTACCTAAGTTACTTATGTTTCGATGATTAATGGAATGTCTATGTGAACTGAGTGTAGTATTGAATTTCTATAGGTATCTTGAGGATTTGTAAGTGCTAGCGAAACGTGTGCGAAACCCTGTGTAATAATCATATTGACTACTATTATGTTTATGTATGTAAATGTTTGTGTATGTACAACAACTTATAATTGATCTCAATAAAATTAATGTTAGATATTTTTTACATACTGGAACATTTTTTTTGAGATTGCTATATACACATTGACATGAATATATCAGAGTGGTACCAATTTATCTACAAGAGTAGATAAATTGGTACCTCATACCTAAACATCGAATGAAAACTCAACTTGATGGTGCAAAAAAGTTTTGGTATTGATTGTAAATGGTATAGTGTACCCCTTTTACTCCCCAACTCTACCAAAGCCAACCCCTACGGATTGGATTCTCGATTATAACGCTACCACTTTTATTAAAAGGTAATGAGAGGTTTCGAGAAATTAATAAGAAATGTTTCTAACCTCAAATCAGATAAAAAGCGGAAACGAAACGTTAAAATTGGCGATGGACAACTAAATCTGTCCCAGAATAATGTCCGTAGTGCAAAATGTCGTGCAAAATCGATATAACGAAACGTAAAAAAAAAACAGTATGTCATTTACATCATGTCACTGTCATTCGTTTTTGTTCATTCGCTTCATAAGAATGTTTTGTTGTTTTATTTGTTTTTATAACAACCTAAAAATCCTGCTTAAAAGAAAGTTGGTGTACCTGTGTGTACAAAAGGCAATGTTACTACTGTTACTAGGAGAACTTAGGATGGAAGAGCGAGCGTAGCGAGCTCGGGACTTAGGGCAGCTCGAGTCGGACAGTTTACGTTCGAAAGGGATGGCGGGGTCTAGCCTCTACTCCCTCTACCCTCTCCCAGCCCGTCCTCCTGCCAAACGATACCATTTTTTTTACCGGAATTTCACAGTAGCAGCCCGGAGTCCGCATTTGTGCCCGGTTGATGGCAATAGGCTCGTTATATGAGACTTAAACATAACTGTTAAACACAACTTGTTCTTTTCGTGTTTGTGTTTTTTCTGTACCGTAAATAAACGCATTTCCTTTCTTTTTTATTATTTCTTTTGGATGTACTATAGGTGCACCTCTGCCTAACCCTTCGAGGATAACAGTCGTGATATTATGTTATGGAAGAATTAACCTTAAGATGCTTAACATATTTATTATTTGACTGTACATAAGCCAAGTTTATTCTACACCTTAACGGCACATGTCAGTGGCATTGTTTGACATTTTATTGTTTATTTTACAACTCTATTCAGACCACAACTGTTTAATTGGAACACCATTAAATATGTACCATGTGTGTAATGTTTTGCAATGAGTGTGTTATAAGGTATAGAAAAATATTGAAGGCAGGTGACAGAAATATAATGCTTTGGTAAAAAATAGGAATATTGTATACGCAGAAGTTTGATTTCCGATACACTGACAGTTTTGTATCGATAATCCTGGGTCGTATTATGAAGTATTAACGCCATCATGATTCCGTTGCGAAAAAAGGATGGTGCTGCAGGTCCTGTATAAGTCTTCTCTTTTTCGCACTGGAAAAATGATTGCATTACTACTTCATAATACCGGACCTGATTCTAAAATACTCTGGGACTAAAGTTTTTCTTTTTAGGGTTCCGTGCCTCAAAAGGAAAAAACAGAACCCTTATAGCATCACGCGTGTGTCTGTCTGTCTGTCTGTCCCTCTGTCACAGCCAATTTGCTCCGAATGTAATGGACCGATTAAGTTGAAATTTGGTATACATATCAATTTGAGTGACCAAAACACGGACGTGAACCGTAAATAAATGAAATTAGAATGTTGGGGTCAGTTTTGGGGGGCAAACAGGAAAATACAAAAATAAAGTTTTGCAAACTGTACCGTGTGACATATCATATGAAAGGGCTTACTGTGAGGGTCTCAATTTTTTTTTTAATAATTTTGATATAAATTGTTTTAAAGTTATAAGTGAAAATAGACGAAAATTTACCATTCCCCCCTTATCTCCGAAACTACTGAACCTAAAATTTTGAAAAAACAAAAGTACA
Organism: Dryobota labecula; assembly: GCA_947523025.1. NCBI lineage: Eukaryota > Metazoa > Arthropoda > Insecta > Lepidoptera > Noctuidae > Dryobota > Dryobota labecula. The sequence continues at coordinate 4,046,546 of OX383287.1, forward strand.
AGAAATAGTTCTATACTTATAGATTATAGGAAAATCTATAAGAAGTCTATGGTCTTATAATAACATGATAAATCTCTCGATATTGTGCGTACAAAATTACATTTGCAGTTGGAATGTATGGGAGATTATGTTTACCAATTACAATGTTAACTTTGTTCTTAGGATAAATTCTTTCCAAGTACGAAAACCTTCATTGTGCGTGGTCCGACACGCACTTGGCCGGTTTTTAAGTAAGAGCAGTGGTGGCCCAGTGGTAACGGTCGCGACTTACGAGTTGTAGGTCATAGGTTCGAACCCCGACAGGCGCTTTACTTTGTGTAAATTATTTCATCATCACTGCTCTCAAGATTGTAAAGAGAAAAAATAATGTCCCTATGTTTGTAAATAAAAAATCAATTATAAAAAACGGTGTAAGAAAACATTGTGAGTAAACAGGCATGTCCTAGAACCAAAAATTGGAAGACATGTGACATTTCCCAACCCGCACTGAGCCCCGTAGATTACGGCCCCCTCCATCTGACAGAGAGGAGGCCTGAGTCCCAGGAGTGGGAACATTATAAGCTGAAAGTTTTTATCAAGGAATGTGATTGAACGTAGTATGTATTTATAATGTGTGCGATCAAGAATTACTTAACATAACGTCAGACCAGGGCCTCAAGTCTGCTATTACAATAGTGTCAGAATGGTATCTTCATTGTGAGTTTTTGACAGATTTGCCATACAAACACTGTCAAATACTCACAATGGCGAGACCATTCTGACACTATTGTAATAGCAGACTTGAGGCCCTGTATCCTTCCTGTCAGGGTTGCGGGTTTTTCCGAAAGGGATACCGCGGCCCTGGCACACAGGCAACTGAAGGAACACGGGTGGGTTTTAGTCAGTAAAAGTCTGACACGCCCTCCCGCTCCGCCCAGAGCGGAAGAAGTTATTTGATAATTTCCCACCCAAAAAAAAAGGTCTGTATTCTTTGCCCACATTTCGCCAGATACGTTTAAGTTCCATGTATGAGGTGAGAATTACATAAATGAAGAAATAATGCCGTTCATGATGTCGTACCAAACTATTAAATTCCAAGTGAAAATGCACATTGCAATTTTCGTAACGACAAATTGAACGTACAAATTCTATAAAAATGATTTGTTGAATGAAGTTAGAAAACTTAATTCAATTCAGGAAGATTATATACAAGGTAGAGACAATACGACAACAAATTAAACTTCGTCTAACTTACTAGCTGCTGCCCGCGGCTTCGCCCGCGTGGCTTTTTCTATAGTAAGTCTAAGTTACTCCTTATGACATCAGCTATCTGCCAGTGAAAGTCCCGTCAAAATCGGCTTAGTCGTTTCCGAGATTAGCCAGAATAAACGGACAGACAAAAAAACCAAAAATAGGTTTTTTTTTGTCATAAGTAACATATTTATACTTTCATATGCATTTAGCAAAAAGCTGTTATTTTATCATTACAAACAGACACTTCAATTTTAGTTATTTGTATATATGACGTTCACAGTCTGCTTACAAAAAATCGATCAAATATATCCAATAGTTTAGTCACTATTCAAATATTTGCAAAACGCCTAGTCGGTCCAACACTACTATTTAGTTTGTTTGAAAATAAACAATTTTTAGGGTTCCGTACGTCCGAATGAAAAAACGGAACCCTTGTAGGATCACTCATAATCTCTCAGTCACTCTCCATCTGTCACATCGATTTTGTTCCGAATCTAATGGACCGATTAAGTTGAAATTTGGTACACATAATTATGAATTTCTATGATCCAAACACGGACGTGTAACGTAAATACTCGTAAGTTAAATTTGAATATGGGGTCACGTTTGGAAGGTTTTTTTTTTAAGTGTTGCAAATCGTACTGTGTGACATATCAAATAAAAGGTATTACTGTGCTGTGAGGGTCTCTAACATATATTTTTATTATTTTAAAATAAGCTATTTAAGAAAATAGATGAAAATTTACTATTACCTTATCTCCGAAACTACTGATCCTAAAATATAGAAAATTGTTGTATAATTATATACTTTTGATTACAGGAAAACCTGTAAGAAGATTATGGTCTTAAAATAACGTGCTAAATCTCTCAATATTGTACGTACAAACTTTAAATTGCAGTTGGAATGTATGAGAGAATATGTTTTTCAACTACAATGTTAAATTTGTTCTTGGGATAAATTCATTCCAACTACGGAACCCTTCATTGTGCGTGGTCCGACATGCACGTGGCCGGTTTTTGTTTCTATATCTGTTTTTATCGTAATCCGTTGTACGCACAGCTACTTACCAAGCTATACGTTTCCAGTATAAGCTGGCCTCTCATTGTAATGAAATCCTATACAATGCGCGATCAGCTTATACTGGAAAAGTATAGCTTGATTTGTAGCCGTTTGTACAGCGGTTTGCTCTCATCCGTATCAAGCGGTGCCATGTGACCGCATTCTCGATTACCCTTAACATGACATCATTGTAGAAGAGTTAAAAAAGAGACAAGTAAAAAAAATGTTAACTAACATAACAGTTTGTACTCGTAACAACAGTTGTGCAATCAAAGCATTTTGATTACTTCAATAAAGATCATTGATACTTTAATCTAATAATCGACGTTGATCGTTGTTTTTGTTAAAGTGACGTCATGACGAGATCGCAATTGTATGATTTTTTTTGATGTTAGAACATTATTTAATAGTTTCAAAAATACTGCTATGCATAAGTGTTTTTATTTATTGTCGTATTGTTGTCTCCACATTTTATTTCGGTTAAGTATAAATGTCTATGTTTCTTCATTATTTTATTAGTAATTTTTTTTTTGTTTTTTTTTTTTTTAAACGTTGCCCCACACTAGGAATTTCTCCTGTATCGTGGGTGCGTTTACAAACATTTAAACTCACATACACAAACAGCCAGACCCGGAACAACTACTTGTAGGTCATACAAATATTTGTTCCGTGCGGGAATCGAACCCGCGACACGCAGCGCAGCAGTCAATCGTTTAACCACTGCGTCAACCGTGCCGTCAAGCAGTAATGAGGCTTGTCTATAAATAAAACATAGGGATGACGTGCATACGAGTCTTCTTGATCATAACGAAACGACGAGACTTGAAGATGTTTCAATAAATTTTGATATAATAGGTACTCAAGAACTACTTACACAATTAATTTCCATGCAAAAGTTTCCCAGTAAGTGCAACATAACTTAAAACCAAACCACAAGAAAAAAAAAAAACTAAAAATAAAAAACTTCGGTAGCTAAATGTATAATGCGAGAATAATATGAAGTAAACTCACTTTCTGTATTTGTTTATCAACAATTTTGTGGAAACCCCACGATGCCAGAATAATGGCGACCAGCAAAAACCCCATAGACACACCGAAAATTAATTTCAAATGTTTCCCCAACATTTTTAACACTTTTGTTCTTTTTTAATTTAACACTTTTTAATTGTTTGTAATTTAAATTTTAGTTTATTTTAGCGACGCGACATCAGTCCGTCTGCTTCACCACCTTAAGTATAATTGTTAAAAGATATTATTCTCACACAGTTTTCCTTGTGACGACTTTTTTTTTGTAAACAAATGATTATATTTCAAGGAACTGGTTTAACATGTAAACGGAGTAATATCTGCTTGCAGTGATTTGGGATTCGTGACTGGATTTTTGAGCATTTTAATTTAAATTAAAATCAAGTTTTATCATAAATATTTTTGGTTTGATTGATTTTTAGCAGACGTAAATAAACTGTATGACATGTTTTTTTTTTAATCATTTTGTTTATATTTTATTTTAAGTGTTTTTAATACAAAAATATTGAATTGTTTCTTGAAAATTTTGTAACGTGATTTTATATGTTTTTTAAAGCGAAAACTTTTTAAGCCACACTGAGCGATTTTTGGTAGAGAAAAACTTATGGGTTCGCGTCACCGAAATGCGCGACATGGTCGTGACGTGTTGCGCCAGACTGACAGATATAGCAAAGATTTGAGTTTTCACTTCTCTATTATTATTTTTTGTGAATCTATGGTTCGTTTGAAATAGATCAATATAGTTTTAAATCAATCATTCAATCAACTCCGAGTATCGCAGTCCACTGCCGGGTATAGGCCTCTTTTGAATGACGCCACAACAAAGAAACTCCGTGAATAGCTCCATAGTGGGCTGAGCAACCGTTTAAACCTATTCGTAATTCCATATTTTTTTAAATAATAATAATACCAGCCTATTATCATCCCACCGCAGGGCAAAGGCCTCTTCTCATACAGAGAAGGTACTAGCATTGACCAGGGCCTCAAGTCTGCTATTACAATAGTGTCAGAATGGTCTATCATTGTTTTCATAATTGTTGATTTTGACAAGTTTGGTAATCTACTAATAATAATTAATTAATAATGTTAATTGTTTAATTTAATATAATGGCGTCATTATGAATTTTCAATGGTCAGCCACTCCATTGAAAGAATTGGTAATCTCGTACCTACGAGTAATGACAAATGAAACTTCCTACTAAACTTCCAACTTCCTACTACTTCAGATTGCTTATAACACTAATAAATAATATGTAAATATATATATAAATTAAATCTGGCATGAATAAATGTTCAAAATGCCATTATAATACAAATCTATTACGAGACCATTGACCGACCAATGATCGACCATTATGAATTTAGCAGATTACGAACTTTTAGCAAAATGACAATGGGATCGTGTTGGAGTGACGAATTTATAAAAATAGCAGACTTGGGCCCCTGCATGCTTGCTTAAGATGGGTTGGCGATTTCAGACTTGTATTAACTATAAGTCCTGGTTTCCTCATGTTTGCCTTCACCGACTTCAGTAATGACGATGATGAACTCAGAAAGTACGTACAATAAGACATTTACATGCAAGATCTCAATCAAGGGAGACAGGCCTCCTCTCTGTGAGTCCCTCTCACAGAGAGTAGGCCTGTGTCCCAGCAGTGGGAAAATGATAGGCTAATTATACTTATGCTATATGTTTCTATCTAGATACGAATGAATCATGCGTTTATGCCAAAAATAGCACAAACTGGTTTATGCCTATTTGTTGTTAACAGAAACATCTGATCTTTTACTATTATTAACCTTAGTTAATAATAGTCAATTAAAGGTATTCTTATCTCAGGTCATCAAAATCATAAAAAGTTAAGTGGAGAAGTTTCTTCCTTGTATACTTTGCTTCTTGATAATCCATTGACGTACGTATAAATTAAATAAAGAAAATATTTGTAGTTGCTATCCAACCAAACTTGTGAGAATTAACTTGTGGCTTGTAGTGGAATTGAGGAAAATACTACACCTACCTACTTTATATGTTAAATTAAATTGTAAGGGTTTGATGTAATAACTTATTATTGCGGTGGACCCCTAAAGACTATCGTGTGATGTTGTATGGAGGAGAAATATTTTTATAAATATAGGTTATTTCAGACAGTTCATTGTTTCCTTGTATTTCGATACCTAACAACCTTGCATCTGGGCTTTTGTTCCTTTACAACTAGAGGGACAAAAGCTCATGTGTAACAGTGGGATTTTTTTTTTAAATCTTCGCGGGTGAACCTGCGTGTAGCAGCAAGTCAAAAATAAAAGTAAGTTACCTAAGCTATAACATTAGCTATCTGCCAGTGAAAATCCCGTCAAAATCGGTACAGCCGTTTCGGAGATTAGCCGGAACAAAAAGACTGACAAACCGAAAAAAATACAAAAATTAAAATAATATAAGTATATACTTTCATAGGCACTTAGTAAAAAGCTGTTATTTTGATATAACAAATAGACATTCCAATTTTATTTATTTGTGTAGATTATAGGAGGTTATAAGTCTGAAATCATCAACCCGTCTTGAGCAAGCGTGGTGATCAATATTCATGCCTTCTCTGTATGAGAAGAGGCCTAGTTGCCCTGCAGTAGGACAATAATAGGCTAGTATTATTATTATTTAAAACAATATCAGATGATAATTAAAAATAGGTAAACGCTCGCTCAGTCCAAAATGGAGCTAGCCACGGAGTTTTTTTTAAGGATGTTGTGGCGTCACTTAAGAGAGGCCTATGTCCGGCCCACAGTGGAGTGCGGTACTCGGAGTTGATTGAATTATTGATTTAAAGTGATCTAATGTAAACGGACCATAAAAAGGTGATCAATGTTCACGCCTTCTATGTATGAGAAGTGGCTTTTACCCTACAGTAGTACAATAATAGGCTGGTTTTATTTATGTAGGTAAATTTCTTTAGAACAACCAATCCATTAGGATGGATCTTTATGTTTTGCTTGTATTCTTTCCTCAACGATGCGTTTAAGGCGAAAGCGTCAGGGTAGACCGCGAAGTTTAAATTTTCTTACTTTTTTTGCAATTAGCAGGTCAGTTTTATCAGCTTGTATGTTGATCTAAATATGATTCGCGGCCGTATCAAATATTTATTTATTCAATTATAATCATACAAATTATTATCAATACAACTCTCTAAGTGAAATTATGACTTTTAGGATTGTACTAACATATGGAGTTGTATTACTGATTCTAATGATTATCATTTTGTAAATACATATTTGTTAGTGTCGCGAATCATACTTCAATCAACATACACCCAGACAATGAGCTCCAAATTGCAAAAATCGTAAGAAAATTTGAATTACGCGGGCTACCTTAGCGCTTCATCTTTAATATTTCGTGTTTTTCTGCCATTCTTTTTGTGTTAGCAAAACGTAGCTTGAGAGGTCAGCAATAGGCCATTATTGCTGACCTCTCAAAGCTAGGTTTTGCTTTTACAAGCAGTTAAAATATTAAAGTTTAGCACAAGTGACGAGGATGTAATAATATTTTTTTATTATTATTATACGGAAGTCACATTAATTAGCTTAATTATGAATTCTTTCGAACTAAATGTACAAGATGGCTAATTAAATGATGATACATGACAGCTCGCAAAAAGCCCAACAATGTAATTTACAATATCTCAATAGATACCTACTATGTTATTTCACATGCTATTGTTTGTTAAATAGTAGTAATTGTACGTGTTCTTAGACATAAGTCGGTGTTTTCATTTTTAATATTTACTTTAGCAAAATGTTTGTTTGATAATGTAAAACTCTTCTCTTTGGAAAAAATCAAGAACCAAGATATTACTTTTTTTTTAATAATAATATTCAAATTTCAAAAGTTTTAAAAAGATGCTGAGCTGATGTGATGAAGATTTATTTTTTATTTTTTATTATCCCGTTGTTTTTAAGACTCTAAATTAAAATAATTTTAATTGAGACAAGTTTACGAAACAGTCCATTGTCTGTAGATACTTATTTATGTTGATACTGTTCTCAGGAGCAGCATTATGATAATTATTATTTTACTCAGTAAGTACCTACTAGGAATAGCAGTAATGCGAAAATTATTATAATAAATATTATTTAGGATTATATTACAGCAATATGAATATTATTATTATTTATTGTTTTTTAATGGATTTACTTAAGCATAAATCTATTTATTTATTTAAATTTTTAAACAACACTAAACTTTTTAAACATTAATTAATTCCTGTTTTTTTTTACTTTGACGATTTTTTATTTTCTTTTTCTTAACACAAGCACTGCACTCGTACTATAGGACCACAACTTTTAAAGACGTTAGGACCAAACAATAGATCGTATGAATACTGAGCAGTAATACACCATAGTCACGCTATTGTCACACATAATTGCAAACACACACTACCGTGTATTAAGCTTTAATAGTGTTGTACTTGTAATGGATATTAGTCGGATAATTCGACTCATTTGGGATATTTTACCGAATAATCGTTTGGTTTATCTTAATATTATATCAGTGTCTGCTACTGCCCACTGAAGTCTCAAACTATTAGTATGCTTTTGACTAATAGTTTGGTCGAAGTAGGTAAATATTGCTGATTTAGAAATCGTATTGATGACTTGTTATTAGTGCACTTGAGGACTAAACAAAAAGAAAGACAGAAAACACGTTTATTTGCAGTAAACATGACGTAAAGACAGAACAAAAACACAAAAAAGAACAAGTTGGGGGAAAATTTGCGTCACATATACGCAAAACGGCTTTGCTCAGCATAAAGTTGGGACCCTATGCGGGACAGAGCCCCAGCGCTGGTTTTCAGGGACACCGGACGGAAGAACTCGGTTTTATATTCCATTACTACAATCCATTTGCACCTTCAACTATAACTATGGTATGATGATGATGCTGCTTCACTTTATCAGAAAACACAGTAGGTACGTCTATTTGGGTGCAAATAATTAACAGCTATTGGTTAAATCCTGTAATATACAGGAAATACATGAAAAAATAATAATACATACATAATTATACATTATATTGAGTATTGAAATTGAATTAATCAAAGTTTTATTTAGGGTTTTTATCTGTTGAAAATAGTATAATTATTATTTATAATTTTAATTTAAATGTATGAGTGTGTGTCTATGGACGATAAATGAAATGAAATGAAATTTATTTGCAAGAATTGTAGTACATTAAAGATGGTCAGGTTTTTTTAAAGTTCTAGTCTAAAACAATTCGCTAATACTAGAATGCTAAATTATTGATTAGGTACATGAATTAAATAAATGAAGCTAATAAAATAAAACTGTTACATAAATCATAGTTATTAAATTTAAATGTCAAGTATTTGTCAAATTGTAATAGTAACATGTCAGTGTCTATCTTTAAAGTCTAAATACTCCTTCACAGAATAGAATGATTTTTCTAAATGTCTGAAATAAATAAATTATTATTATTACATTAAGGTAAGCACCTAGATTATTTCCAAGTTTTCTTTAATGCCTAATTTATTTCTCCATTACTCGTGTCAATGCTCTTTCAATTTCCCATCTATACATTTATACATATACATAAATAAATAAATAAACTTGAAGTGTCTATTTGAAATGTCAAAATAATAGTTTTTTACTAAATGCATAAGAAAGTATATAGACCGATTTATTTTGACGAGAATTTCATTGGCACCTGATGTTATAAGGAGTACTTAATAAAGTTTAATTTTAGAAAAAGCCACGCGGGGGGCAGCTTGTTTCCCATAAAATAATAAAAAGTTAGTACACCTCTATTCGTAACCAACTTAGATAAGTTAAATACACCTCCAGGAATAGGTAGGTAATGATTACGATAACCCTGGAACCTTTAAAAATCCAACTATACCCATGAGTATAATGTCATGAAGATAAAAAAAAACATGTCGTACAAAGTACCTACAAACAATCATAATTAAAATATGAATGATAGCGTTTACGTGACGTTATGTACTGAAACAATATTAACAAACAATGCTGCTTTTTTAAATTAAATTATCTGGCAGTGACTTATTGATTGGCTGAGGTTCGGATTTCTGAGCACCCCTACCTGAGGTCAGGGATGTTGCGGATATTTGAATCCGCATTAATCAATGTGCAGCTCATGCGGATACAGATGTGGATGGAAAAGGGTGAATATAAGTAAAATCATAATCTACAAAATCGATATTATAATCATTTAAATCATCAATACAGGAAGAGTTTTTAACCAGTGCGCAAATTTTGACAAATTAAAGTTAAACGAATTACAACCCATTTCTTATTTTGATACGTCTTAGCGCCAAAAAAAAAGTTATCGTTAGGAGCCTTATCTCGGGTCCACTAGCGCCAATACTTAAAAAAAAGATTATTTCGTGACTGAGAAGGAACTATGAAAAACGGGTCTATCAGCTGCCTCGGTAAGTGTGTCTAGAATTTTCTAATACCTTTTATAAAGGTGCGCTTACACGGGCAACTAAAATTGCTCAATCCTGGTCAATTATTGTCAAATACGACGTCACGACTACATCCAGCAATGTAGGGTGATGGCAACATGTAGTAACCTGTTGCCAGAGATACGGCCACACAATATCAGGCAATATGGAGCAACTTAAAAAACTAGGCAATCCAAGTCAATGTACTGACGACACACTTGTACTGCACTGCACGTAGAAAGAAATAAAATGGCTGCGGGGGCGGCGGTTGCGCACCCCCCACCGCCGCCGCCGGCGGTCGGTTCCTCTCGCGAAAACGAGACGTAGTTATAAGTACAAACAAGATAGAAAGAAAATTGACAACAAATTTCCAAACCGATTGTATATTCGGCCACTCATATTGGCGACATTGAGAAATGTGAAATATGTGGAGCAATTAGAAGCAATATTCCCGAAACAATTGCCGCATTTTATTGTTGTTGCTCCAGATTGCCCCACTTAATTGATTCAGATTTTTCCATTAGTGTTGTCGAGCAATTATTGCTCAAAAAATTGCCCGTATAAGAGCACCTTAAAGTTTCATATTGAGACACGAAGCAACTAGCAACCATATCTAGTAATTATTTTATTGTATTTTCCGCGAATTGAATTATGGTCAAGATTCAATGAAACAACGCTGCAATTTGTAATAAACGTAAGTTTTGAATTTTGCCTTGCCGCCTTGTCGGATCCCTTAAAAAACTTGAGATCTGCATGCGCTTCCAGATCCACGGTGAGCCATCATTAAACAACATTCCCGGATGTATAAAAATCTGCATCAGCAACATCCATATTTCTACACCGTTCTTCTCTTTCAAACTTTTTAAATTTATTTATTTGTCCATCTACCAATCAATAACTTGAGTCCAAAAGTTTTTCAGGTTGGCAGTTAGGTAGAATCCTGCACTACTTAAAAAGAAAATAGCTTACTTCGGAGTTTTCCTGAGACATAAGCTAAATGACGAGCAATTTTCAAAATTACCGTTAAATAACTCAATACATTTCAGGAAAAAGTAACCATAATAAAAATAAATAAATTATACAAGTCAAGAATTCCGGAACACTTCCCTATTCGTTTTAAAAATAAACCAAGCTCAGAAGTCTCAAGAGTTCACGGCCAATCCGATTTATATTAAATTTCTTGAGTGCTTACTCAATCTTTTACAAACGACGTGGAGCCACTGCCAGCGGGTCCTAGGAGGAGTAGTTTACTAAAGCATTTCCTTGAAAAGTTCTGAAGGCAGGGTTCCGCAATTTGGTGCTTCGAGTCGGAAATCACTGGCTCTCAAACGGAATAAATATTTGTATAGCTTATTTAAATCTATACTAGTAGGTTAGGGATACAGCCTCCTCTATACGAGAGGGACTGGGGTGATCTACCACGCGAGCCCAGTGCGAGTTGGTAGATGTCACATACGAGTACATATCTTCGAATTTCTGGTTCTAGGACATACCGGTTTCCTCACGATGTTTTCCTTCTCCGTTTTGAGAACAGTGGTGATGAAATTCTTTCCACAAAGTAAAGCGTCTGCCTGGGTTTGAACCCCATCGGCCATCTGTTCTGCGAGCAATGTGCCCTGTCCACTGCCGCTTAAGTGCGACCGGAGTGGCGACCGCGTACCGGAAGACGTAGCGTTGGAACGTCTCCCACAGGGTGGGCCAGTGACCTTGTGAAGGCCGCAGGAATCCACTGGATGTGGGAAACACAGAACCGGTGGCGGTACTTGGGAGAGGCCTATGCCCAGCAGTGGACGCCTTTCGGCTGAAATTATGATGATGATTGCCTACGTAAACACAAAAGAAGGGAGAAAATTTAGTGAATTAAGTCCTGAAAATTGATCGATATGGCGTTTTATGTCCGTTGCCATTCGAACCCTACCTCTGTTTGCTTGAAGAACGACTTAGGACGTTGCTTATTGAAAAAATTTTTTTTTTTTTTAACAAAGTAGTCCTACCGACGTTGAACTTTTTCCTATAATAGTTTTTTCTTAAATCTCCCCAGATTGAGGTTGGTTTAGATTTTCTGAAATAGGCGAAAATTTTGATTTGTCGGTTGAACTGAAAACCTTAAAAGATTAATTAAGAGCGTTGTCACCGGTCCACTACTAGACACGAAGCAACATAACACGATCTTGAGGAAAGTGGCCGTTTTTATTTAGATCGAATTTTGTTGCTTCGTGTCTCAATATGAAACATTAAAAAAGGTATTAGAAAATTCTAGACACATTTACCGATATAGTAGATTGAGTCGTTTTTCATAATTCCTTTTCAGTCGTGAGTGGCGATAGTGGACCGGTGACAACCCTATTAAGATAAACTTCCTTTTTTGTGCCTCGGAAAGCACGTTAAGCCGTTGCTCCCGCCTGTCATACGTGGATTTTTGAGAGTCGGTACGAGGCGTCAGAAGCCCGAAAATCTGACAACCAGTCTTACCAAGAGGTATCTATCGTTTTACTCAGTAACTGGATTGTGGAGGTCAAATAGACAGTCGCTCCATGTCGCATCCGGTTAGACCGGAAGCCGACCACAACATAGTTGGGAAAAGGCTAGGCAGATTGTTTTTTTTCCTTTTTTAGATTATTGTTAACTGTAAAGATATCTTAGATTTGGACAGTAAGAAAATTATTTAATGTATAATGTGTCTGATGCATCGAACGCGGGTCAGTAACAATAGCATCCTAAAATTAGTGGCGGAGAGTCCTTATTCCCGTGTTCTGAGGCATTTTGTGGGGAGGATGGTCAACTAGGTAGCTGATCTCTTGCGGGTCTCTCTTGAGGTTGCACAGAGAACGATCAACATTCTCTGTGCAACCTGTCTCGGACATTTAATTCGGTATGTGTTGCCGGTGTTGTGTTGTTGATTGTGTGTTTTTGTAATATTAACATTAGTTAAAAGGTATTATTCACTAACAAGATGGGCTATGTTGTTGTCCGAAACTGGATAAATTAATAATAATAAAGGTATTATTATTATTTATATAGGTATTTTCCAAGATTTTTCTTCAAAAGGATGTCTTTTTTTAGCCTGGTTTTAGGTAATTTATTGAAGAGCAAAAAACAATATTAGGTAGCATAATATAGGTGGTAAATCTTCTTTTCTATATACGTAAAATACTGTTACAGTTTACATTTCTCTCACATTATAATAAAATTAATATTGAAAATACATTCTCGAGACGAAAACAAACGTTTGTTTTTAATGTCATGTCCGAAAAACAGATAAGTATTGTCATTAAAGTACTGAATATTATGAAAATTACATAATTGCCCAATCAGCCACGGATCAAATGACAATGAGATTACTTCCTGTAATATTTATTGTATGACAAAAAATATTAGCGTACTTCGTTTATTCGGTAATTTTAAATGGACGTGGAAATTATACAAAACCTTTGACCGGCTATACGGATTACGTCAATGGTCGACGGACGGACGTCGATTTCGGTCGATTCTATACTAATCTATATACTTATAATAAATAAAAGCTGAAAGGTTAAACGCGTAAATCTCTGGAACAGCCAGTCGGATTTGAAAAAAATTATATTTGTATTTGCTAGCCCGCTTTTTGAGGAAGGCTATTCATCATCACGCTACGACCCTCAGGAGCCGAGCAAAACGAAAAAGTCTGAAAAAACGCTAAGAGAAACTAAGTAACAGCGCGGGCGGGTGATGCGATGGGACGCGGTGGATCGGGGGAGCAAATATTTTCACACGAACGAAGTCACGGGCAGAAGCTGGTATCATATAAAAATTATTGATGTAATCTGTAATATATTTAGATTGTTTGCCCGTTCTACTCCATAGGAACTTAATATTTGTAAGTTCTAGCTTCAACTTTCTGACTTGACCGACCTGACAATTCAATAGTGCCTGTTAACGGTTTAATCGAAATAAAAAGTTTGAGTTTGAAAACAGAGCAGCATCTTTCTATCTGTTGATAATAATAAATATTGAACTCACCAATCCGTCCACCAAAAGGCAACTTGTGACGAAAGCGGTACCACACACTTCTGGTATGAAATTGATGGTCATATATATTAACAATACCTACTTTTTATCATGTATGTTGTACCTATATATTTTCACATATAGCGTGTCATTTTCAATGCTAACTAATCGATAGTTTAACGCGCAGTGGGTAAGTAATTAAAATACTGTATACAGACATATAGACATAACATGGGTGCCTGGGGCCTATGATCCCCGATGGGTTAGGCAGAGGTGTACCTACCTATTACTATAGGACCATATATTTCGCAAGTTATGTTTAAGTCCAATGAATAGGGGACGAGCCCATTACCACCAAAAGGGCACAAATCCAGACTATGGACTGCTACTGAGAAATTCCAGTTAGAAAAAATCGGCCAAGTGCCTGTCGGACCACGCACAATGAAGGGTTCCGTACTTGGGATGAATTTATCCCAAGAACAAACTTCACATTGTAATTGAAAAAGATGTTTTTCAAATTCAAATGTATGTTGGTCGACTATTACTCGGTTAGCTGTGACAGTTTTTCTTTTAACTTTGTTATAATACTATTGCTGTGAAAATTTTTACATATCCAAATACATCCATTTAGTTGGCAGGGGACACTTAAATCTGACAAAAATTAGATAGAGAGATAAAACATTAATTTAATTAGAACTTTAAAGCTTAATATTACGCAAACAGATCCATTACTGAATTGAAAAATGCTTTTCAAAAACCCGAAATATTTTTTTAACGACCTATCCCACATCATGGGATAGACGAGAAAAAAATATCATCACCCACTTTACGTGTAGGGGAGTTACCCTAAAAATATATTTCAAGATTTTATTATATCACTTTGTCGGCTTAATTAATATATATATATACCCATACCAAATTACACTTTCTATCTATCAATCAATTCTATTATTTGCAACGAATGTAGGTTACATTAAAATACAGATAGGAGTGAGCCATGTACACACAGCTCCATTAAGCGGTTATCCCCCCAAAAGACATGCGTTCAAATGCGTGATAGGCCCAAGTTGTTTTTTGTATTTTGCATAAACTTGTTATCATAATTAATGTATTGTTTTAGTGAATAAATAAGTATTTGTTTAAAGTCAAAAAGTTATTCAATAAAAAGTTAATACTTTTATTATTGCGTATAACGATAAGCAATAATAGGTTTAACATTTATGAAGATAATATTATATACAACGTTTTAAATTTAGACGTTGTATAGCGGTCTTGAAACCTCCGGTCTATTTAGCCTAAATAGAGCGCAGGTTTCAAGAACGCTTGCCGTGCGTAATATTAGAGGTTCAATTCTGTTGTGGATAATTGTTTCAAAATTTGTTGCAAGATTTGAGCTATACATACCAACTAACTAACTAATAATAATAATAACTAAAGGCAAGTTAAATATAAGCCAGTAACGAAAAAAAAAAAAAAAACATTCATTCGGACACAAAGTACTAGGAGCGCATAGCCACACAGCAATACCCCTTTTGTTCTATGACGTTTCATTCATCAGATTTTAATTTATCATATTTCCATACAAAAATAAAAATATTTAAATTAAACGCGCTTTTTACGAACTCTACGCGTAGCAAAACAAACTGCGAAGTCTTACGAGTGACAGTGCACGGGAGGCGTAGGTATAAGCTGACCTCTCATTGTACCGAAATCCTATACAACGCGAGATCAGCCTAAACTGGAAATTATAGCTTGATTTGTGACAGTGTGTACAACAAAATACAGAATTGAAATGTGTTAGATAGAACAACGAAATCTTGAAAGTTTGTTTTTGTATTATGTTTTGTAAAAAGTCGTAGAACAAACGTTGTCGTTTATCATATCAGTAATACGGTTTTGCAAGGTTTTACCAATACCCCTGTATTTGCATTTTCCAAAACAAAATGTTTATTATTTTATTTATAGCGTGTGTTTAATAATTAAGGTTATCGTGAGCGATATTGTTTTCAACACTGAATTTACCATTAAATTGGATTTCGATCAGATTAGAACCATAATAGCTTAAATGTATTGATAAGAACTGTAATGTCAAGGTTTTCATCATTGTTTTAAAACCAGGGCTTTGATTATAATATTTGAGTTAATAATAATAATAATCGTTTATTTGGAACAAAAAACAAATAAATTCAAAGACAAACAATGTTAAACGATGACAGCTGCAATAGTTAAAAACTGTAGCAACAGCAAGTACATTTAAATTTATAAGTTCTAATTTGTATTATTAATTGCTTTGGATATTGGATAAAGTTATTATTATTTGATGTTTACTTATTTATATTTGTACGCCGTTGAGGCAAAACATGATTGTGATAGAATTAAATGTAACATCTTGCATGCCATGTGTGTGTATACTCATGTTTGGGACAAAAAAATAATCTTATCTTACCATAATATACGGAATTATTTATTTGTCCTTTGGGGCGCATTGGTGGTGAAGCTAGAATCACAATGTGACTCAAGGTTATGAATTAGGGAAATCCCTGTGGAAAGTTTAATGGTTTTTCGTGGATTAAAAAGTTTCGATTACAAAATATTATTAGAATTTTGATGTTGCTTTGATTTATTTAAAAATATATCATTATCATTCTTACATCAGTGGTGGCCTAGTGGTCACGGCCGCGACTTACTAGTTGTTGGTCATAGGTTCGGACCTAGACAGGAGCTTTACTTTGCGTAAATTATTTGTCATTAATGTTCTCAAAACGGTGAAGGAAAACATCGTGAGGAAACCGGCATGTTCAAGAACCAAAAATTCGAAGATATTGTGATTTTAGGCTGATTATGTTATATCATCATCTGCCTTTTCCTAACAATGTTGGGGTTGGCTTCCAGTGTAACCGGATGCAGCTGAATACATATGTTATATTGAGCGACCGATTCTCTGACCTCCAGTTATCTACGAGCTCAGAACGGTATAGCGAAGCACTCTTCGCCGATGGTACGGTTCGCCGAAATCACTCTTACTCGACGGTTGATTCTACGAATAAATCCATCGCCGTTAGAACTATTTGCTGAAAACACCGTTCATCGATGGTCACTTCAGCTAATTATTTGGATTGACCGGATCAAAACGGTACAAATAAAAAAAAATAACAATATCACTTAAATTTCACTTAGAGGGGATCTGGCGCTCGGCGACCGCACCCGCGGCATGCTCCCTACGGTCGCTCGCCTTCGCGCTTTAATGGTCACAGTTCTAACCTTTTTTTTTTGACGCTGAGAAATGCATTACGCATGCCCGCTCGTCGGGGGACGAGATGGGGTATGTGGGACTCCCTGCCAAAATGGCAGTATACCCACTAAAACTCAGCGGAGTTCCCTCATCGCCTTAATGGGAGGGTCATGGGAAACCGGCACAGCCTTTACGTCCACAACCCTCCCGGCGCATGCCCGCCTAGCTGGCGGGCCCCGCATGCCCCCCCGTCTGGGGGGATATGGGAATGGCCGGGAACACCTGGCCATTCCCGTCCGACACTGGTGGAGGCCTGTGCAATACAGGCAAGGGTGCCCCCGCACCCGTTGCTTGCTGGCCTCCACTTGGGACCCCGCGCCAGACGACCCTGCGTCCAGGCGCCCCTGGTCCTCCCGCGACGGGTCAGGTCAGTGGCCCCGCCGCCTACCACTTTTCGGCCGCAGAGGATAGGGAGAGCGGCCAACGCAATACCGACACTCCTCTTCCTCTGCAGCCCCACCGGTTCCGCCATTCAACGGTGGTGACCCCGTCAAGGCCACGGAAGGTAGGGAGAACGGCTCACCGCAATACCCGCACCCTCTCCCGCCGCGGCCTCCCACACTCAGCCGTAATGCCGCCCATTCGACATCGCGGCCCGCCTCAGTTGCGATGTCGCCGAAGCGGCACCGCAACCTACGGCCGCTACGTCGTCGGCTTAGCCGCAAAAGCCCTGACGAGCGGCCCCCTCCTCGGGTTCCTCTTAGCTTCACCGTGGCCCTCCAAGCCACGGCTACTGAGCCCCCCCGCCTCGACAATGCGGGAACCCACCGGAGGTGGTCACAGTTCTAACCTAACCTAACCCAAATGATTCACCAACAATAGAGGGGATCTGGTAAATTATATATCGGCGAATAGTTCTATCGGCGATGGATTTATACGTGGAATCAACCGTCGACTAAGACTGATTTCGGCGAACCGTACCATCTTCGAAGAGTGATTCACTATACCGTTGGCAGCCGGTTATCTACTGGGTTATGCGATACCCCTTGGTAAGAGTGGTTGTCAGACTTTCGGGCTTCTGACGACCCGTAACGACTGCCAAAGATCCATGAATGACAGCCGGGATCAACGGATTAACTTGCTTTCCGAGGCACGGAGGAGTCTTGGTATGTAAGGATGGTCACCCATCCACGGACCTACCGCGGCAAGCGTAGCTTAACCTGATCGATCGACCAGTGCAGCTGTTATTACTTAGCCGCAAGCCCCTCTTTATTTCCTTTTTATCTTGGAAGTTTATGCGTGCAAAATAAGAAAGAAAAAACTAATTGAAAAGTCACATTGGTACTTGCCCGGATTTAAACCCACAACCTCGTGAAATAAGGGCGGGCTTTAACCAAAAATATAGGTTTGTTTTATTTATTAAATTCCACTGATCTTAGTTTGAAACTATTATAGTGAAGGGAACTAAGTATCCTTGGTTTATAATCATAATTATTTTTAATTAGATATCGAATGGAGGGACTTACATTTCATTAAGAGTATATTAACGCTGAAGTTTCTTACTCTTTAGATCATTAATATCTTACTTTATCACATTTATATTACTAATGCTAATTGAATCAATTACCGTGACGACACAATCATCCAAGGATGACGTCATTAGATTACATAACGTTTAAAGGAAAATTACATGGAATAGTCGAAGGTCAAGTGATGCAGTATGGTGATTGTTATGGCGAAAGGAAATAGCCTACATTGTCTTATGGTGGCTGTCATTCTATGGGATATTATCATAAAATACGTTCTTTTATTTACAGACATCATCGGGAAGTCAATCTCAATATTGTGAGCTCTCGGTACTGTAATAAATTAAACGCTTGGTCGTAGTATATCGGGTAATAATTTTGGATTTTTGAATACATACATAAACTCACGCCTTGTTTCCATGGGGGTAGGCAGAAACTATAGAACGCCACCTGCTACGATCCTTACATTCTCCTTTTGCTTCGTTTACATTCATACATCTGGTCATACACGCACAGCGGTTGCTACGCACCTGACCTTTCTCGAGAACATCACCAATTAGGTCACTATATTATGTTCTCCTAGGGCGTCCCAGCGTTTCCACTTACATCTGCCTTGCAGATACCTTTTGTTAGTCGCCTTTCATTCATCCTCTCAACATGAATATTATTACATTGTAATATTTTTATCTCATGACATCAGCTTGTCAACTCGGAGCCGACCTTCTCATATTTTTTTTTCTATTCTAAATATAAATTAAATGTTTGTTTCGTATTCGTGCGATCAACTAAATCTCGCGGAGGTCGATAGCATGTTAGGTTACAGCCTCTACAATATTCAGATTTACAATTAGAATGATATACGGTAACCAATATTCAGATTTAAGGGGGAAGCGTCAGGGTAGCCCGCGAAATTCAAATTTTCTTAGGTTTTTTTTGTAAATTGCAGGTCAATATCAGGTTGTATGTTGATCTAAACGTGATTCGCGACCGTAATAAATATATATTTACAGAATTATAATCATTAGAATCAGTAATACAACTCCTTAAGTTAGTACAATCCTAAAAGTCATAATTTCATGAAATAGTCATTCAATCAGATTGAACCTGACTGTGGGTTCCAAAAAACAGCAAATGGCAACGCGGCAGGCCCAGCAGGAGATGGCGGGACGAATTCGACTCTTTACTTAAAATCGGCCACATACAGCAGTAGATGGGGATAAGTGGAAGGAGAGAAGATAGATAGATAGATAGAATATTTTATTGAACACCATAAAAATTACAGATTTATATGTAGAAAAGACAAGGAGTGACACAATGGGCGGTCTTATCGCTTAAAGCGATTTTTTAAAGACAACCTTTGGATGGATTAAGGGGGAAGGAGAAACATTACTTCAGGGGCCTAAGTCTACTAATTTACAAACGTTGCAATGGTCTCGCCATTGTGAGTATTTGACAGTGTTTGTATGGCAAATCTGTCAAAAACTCACAATGAAGAGACCATTGCAACGTTTGTACATTAGTAGACTTTGCCCCCAGGTAGTTTGTGGTGTACTATTTACTTATATACAATAAACTAGCTTTAGCCTATGTCCTTCTCCATATCCCAGGGTATATCTCTGCCAAATTTCATGACAATCGGTTCAGCGGTTTAGGCGTGAAAACATAACATACAGATAGACATACAGACAGAGTTACTTTCACATTTATAATATTAGTATGGATTGTATTTTGCGCCGGTCAACATCATCACGCTAACGCCAGCTGTCGCTGAAAACCACCGCTGGGGCTCTGTCTCGCATAGGGTCGCAGCATTATGCTGAGCGATGGCCGTTTTGAGTGGATGTGACGCATATTTTTTCACAATTTGTTCTCCTTTGTGTTTGTGTTCTTTCTTTGTCATGTTTACCGCAAATAAACGTATTTTCTTTCTTTCTTTCAGACAGTTACTAGTGCAATATTTATCAATCTCTCGAATTGTGAATGAAATTAGTTCAAAATAAAATATAACCTGGAAAAGCGGTTTCGCTGTTGATTAATTCAATAGCACATGGGTGACAAAACCTGATACACTTGAGCGTTCTTTAAGGTCAGAGCAGGGCTTTAGGTAAACTCTAGGTATTTTTGTTTCTGACAGGCATAATCTAGCCATTTTTTGCACAGTAGTACAAAATCTCAAGCTACTCCATAAAACCACCCAAGTGCGTGTCGGACCACGCACAATGAAGGGTTCCGTAGTTGGGGTGAATCTATTCCAAGAACAAACTTAACATTGTAGTTGATACAGAAGTTCTCCATACATTCCAACTGCAAATGTAAGTTTTTACAAACAATATTAAGAGATTGACCGTGTTATTTTAAGACCATAGACTTATTTTAGTTTTCCTGTAATCTATAAATAAAGAACTATTTACTGTATCTTTTCAAAATTTTGGGCTCAACTTTAAATTTCAACTAAAGGCTTGTACAGACTCGCGCGATATCGCTGGCGCGATAGCCAGCGACAAACAAAAAAAAAAATGCTACAAGTGTCGCGTCGCGCCCGCGATATCGCACTAGTCTGAACGAGCCTTTAATCGGTCCAATACATTCACAAGACGGACAGACAGACAGCCACACAAGTGATTCTATAAGGGATCCGATTTTTATTCGGACGTACGGAACCCTAACAATGAATTGCTTTTCAAGCACAATGGAAAGTAAGTAGGTACTTGATCATATGATTAGGATGACGTCATCACAAGGAAAAGTCTACAACATTGAAATTTCTCTCACCCGGATTTAGGATGCGTGGTCACGGTCGTATGGCACTTCCAGCGAATACGTCACATTACAACTAAGGTGAAGCACACACTTGCGATTTGTTCAAAAGGAACGCGACTTTAAATCCTTGAAATTTAAAGTTCAAAGTCAAATCATTTATTTCAAAAATAGGCACATAAAAGGCACTTTTGAACGTCAAAATTTACAAGAATATGGAATTGATTCTATAGTTGCCCGTTTCAAAAGGTAGTTTCGTATGGAGAAGAATGGGCAAAAGATAATTCGATTTATTTCTTACTACTTATTAATGTAGTAAGTTAATAACACAACAAGGGAAACAAAACACAGAAAAAAAAATAAGCATTTTTCACAATTAAATTCTGTCAGTAGACCGGGATAGGATAGGTTGATGAAGGGACGAACGACTACAAAGTGTGTCCTTTTGCTCACATTATCTGATCGGATTCATTTAATTCAAACAACACATTGATTATTTTAATTTAATTCTTGTAGAATTAAATTAAAATAATCAATGTTTAATCACAGACGGGACAATAAATTAAATTCAACAATCCACTGGAACCACATTTGCATGTTATCCGTTATGAAAGACTAGTTTCTGCCCGCGACTTCATCCGCGTGCAATTTCTTGTTCAAAAGAAAGAAAGAAAGAAAAATATTTTATTTTCTTTCTTTGCCTGCGACTTCATCCGCGTGCAATTTCTTGTTCCCCCATTCCATCTCATCGCATCGCATCGCCTGCCCGCTCTATTACTTCGTTATCGCTTCGCATTCTTTCTTACTTTTTTCCTTTTGCTCGGCTCTTAAGAGTCCTAGCGTAATGTAAATGCCTCTAGACTTTTTCCAGAATTGGGCTATCAAATGCAAAAAGAATTTTTTAAATCCGATTAGTAGTTCCAGAGATTAGCGCCTTCAGACAAACTAACAAAAAAAAAATACTCTTCAGCTTTATTATGTTAATAATACTAGCTGCTGACAAACACGCAAAAATTAAAAAAAAAAAAAGGTTTTTTTTTTGTTATAAGTACCGTATATACTTTCATATGCATTTAGTAAAAAGCAGTAATTTTGACATTACAAACAGACACTTCAATTTTATTTATTTGTAATAGAAGATTATAGATTCTGCCTTATTCACTGCTTCACATTCTAAAAAGCTAATTATTTAAGGATTACTTAGATCTAGATTTACTTGTCCAAGGATCAGCAAATGAGGTTTAGGTGTACCCATGTGTAATTTCATCAAAGGCACTGTATATGACAGGAATTTAAATCACACATTTTCTATTGGATTTTTATATATATTAAGCGAACGCTGATTAAGTACATAGATATTTACGTCATCAACAGACTTCGTCAAATAAGTTGTGTTAGTAGTTTAAATTAAATTGAGATAGCTTGTCAAAACTTAGTACTACTTTACATAAAAAACCGGCCAAGTGCGAGTTGGACTCGCACACGAAGGGTTCCGTACCGTATTAAGATCGAGTAAAAAACGCCGAAAAAAACACGTTTCTTGTATGGTATTGGTATGTATATTTATTTAATTTTATCGAAAATGTCTCGACCAATTGTGTGTTGAAACTTTGGTAAGTTGTGTGCGTGCAGGAAACTTTCCTAACAAAAAAACAAAAAAATGTTTTTTGTATGGCATTCATCGCTGGATGCGAGAAGCACGGAACCGGTCGAGGTAGCGGTGCTTGGCGGAGGCCGATGTTCAGCAGTGGACGTCTTTCGGCTGAAATGATGATGATGGCATTAGCTTGTAAAGAATAAAATAGAATTGCAAAATTTATCAACAAAACTACTTTTAGTTGTGGAAATAAACAAAGAATGTAATCAATTTTTATTGCAACATCTTGCATGTCATGTGTGCGTATACTCATACTCATGTTTTGGACAAGTAAATGATCTTTATCTTTATCTTTGAAAATATTTTCTCATAAAATCTTAAACATACATACACTACACATAAGTCGCAATCCGGATCCCAATATCGATACGAGCATTGAACATATCGTAAGCCCCCGAACGAAGGCGAGTTAGCATGCGATACTTTTGATTAGTCTACAATGTGTGCCTAACGTTACATAGCTACATTACACATTCAAGGCACACTATTCCTCGATCGACAAATGTTTCCATTATTTATTAGTGTAACGGTGTACTTGTCTTAGTGCGTGCACACTTGCGACTAATTTGTCGTCTAAACGTATCTGTTTTAAACTTATTTATTTATTTGTGCACAATTTATTACTTTGTACTGTTAACATGACACTAAACTATGATATTAATAATAATTATCTTTGTCTTTCAGATAGTTGTTTGTATTGATTATACTCCTGAAGTATCTAATAGCTACTCAAGAACAATACTGAGAGTATTGGCACCACTTGAAGTAACAAGCAAGATTATAGATATTGTAAACATAGCGCTGTAAGGTTTGCTACTCAATTACGTACTAATAGGATTACATGTTTTTCCTAGGTCGTTTCTCAGTCTGATTCAGTCTGACGAAATACTAAAAATAAAAAAATATTTTTATTTGTATGTACATGCTTTGTTCAGCTAGAATCACACTTATTTCTGTGGAAAATTTTACTTACCCGATTTATTAAGACTGCACCGAGCGCACAGTGGCGCCCTCATCGTTATTTCGGTGAGCTTAGTGGCCACTATTTTCCGTTTTAATGATTACAATAAAACATAACAATTTAAAACTACTGTTTGTAGTAATAATAACGTATAGTCTTGTGAAGCACAACTTGCTTATTAGCTTATTTTCTGCATTTTCATTCTAAAATAAAATAAACCGAAATAACGATGAGGGCGCCACTGCGCACTCGGCGCAGTCTTAAATCACATTATGGGGACGTCATTACGTCATTCCGAAAGGTAGTTGCTGAAAATCAGCGCTGTTGATGATAGGTTCGTCGGAAGTTACAGCATTTTGCTGAGCAATGACCTGTTCTTGCACAGATGGGATGCACGGCGTAATTGTTCTTATTATTGATGTTTGTTTGTTACAAAAGTAGTTATTTTTTCACTCTGCAATCGCCTTTTTGTTTTGATTGTTTGTTTGTTCATTTTTGACATTTGCCAGTGACGCAACAAAGTGTAATTACGTAATGTAAATTGTCTTTGGTCCCTGGTCCTGAAAGTGTTGGACTGAATGATCAAACTTTTTTGCTTGAATTCAAGGGTTTTGGCTAATTTACAAGTATTTATATATTTTTTTTGTGATTTTCGCTTTTTTGTGCAGAATAAACGGTTTTTCTTTCTTTCTATAATTTCTTAGATCATTATACATTTATTCTTGCCTACAATTTTGGGTATCGAAACTTGCCTTATGAACTCTGATAAATATTTTGCTGATTTGGGTTGGATTACTGCTAAGTAAGGTGGCCAGCACGTCAAGTTACCACAAACTGTCAAATTTTGTCGTTCGATTTTGAACTTAATCATCAACGTTTTAAAGGTTAAAATTGTTTGGAGAAATTTGACAGTTTCGTGTAGCTTGGTGTGCTGGCCACTGTACATATGAGATAATACTAAATTAAGCATCATGATGATGATGATTCTGAAAAAACCTCCAAAATGTTCCCACTTTTACTTCCGTTTCTTCTAATTCCAAATGCGACTAATCGTCCAAGAAAAGTCGCAAGTGTGTATCAGAACTATTAGGACAGTACATTAGGCCGAGCACATACGTTTGCTAAAGCCCCGAAGGTTATCACTATCTGGTGTTATGACAGAAAAATCCAATTTAACTATATGTGGGTGATTTGTATACCGTGCTAATGAATAGATAAAATTGTCATATAAAACGTGGAGAGAGCAGTTAGCCCTTATTTTGTGAAAAAATAAGAAGCACTAACAATGTATATTCTGAAACTAGTTTTAGTTTTAGCACTGAGTTTTTTGAGTTCAGGTGAGTGCGCATTTTAAATTTTGTTCGTGAAATTTAGCTTTTATTTTCTGTGTTAGTTGTTAAAAGTTTCTATTGTTTCACAGGTTCAGTTTATACGACTATTCAGGGTTTCGGGGTTCTAAATGAAGTTTTTGATTAATTTCATTCCGTTATCATTAACGTTCTATATTCATCCTGTGCCTATATTTTCTACTACTTTAAAAATCATAATATAAGTTCAAAGAATGCGTGACATCCGAATTTTATAACTTTGAAATTACTTGCAGTCTCTTAATGTCAAAGGACTTTAAACATTTTCAGTAAGACTAAACGTAGTTTAATTTTCTTCATCCGTATCCATAAGGAAATTTTGAAGTAATAGAAAAATATGTCATGGCCAAAAATTTTAAGAACTGGACGTTAGCCGGGACATGATCGCACATTCACTTATGTGGCTTAATATCATTTAATTAAGTTGTGTCTTAAATTAAATTTTCTGTAATAATAGGAAGACACCCTAACTTACGTTAAGTTTAATAGAAAATATCCGGGTTCGATTCAAAGCGGGGGGAAATTTTCTGCTCGATTTGGTTGGTGGTAGGGCTTGTACTATGTCTGCCTGGCTAGCTACCACCATCTTATCTAAGTCTGTCGCCAAAACAACAATATTAACAGCATTTGTTGTGTTTCGGCAGTTAGAGGTAAGATAGCCAGTTTCTCTGTGGTTGAGGATTCCGTGTGGAGCTCGCTTCCACCTTTGGCCTTATCATCAGGTGAAATGAAGGCCAAGAGGTTCCCCGTTGAGGATAAATAATAAAAAATAAACTGAAATAATCTGAAAGACAATTTACTGAAATCATGAACACTTAGGTTTAACTAAAGAAGTTTAACCTACATAGAGATTCTGCTCTATTTAGCTGAGGTCTTGTCTCTTAAAGGCTCGTACAGACTCGCGCGATATCGCGGGCGCGACAGGCGCCGACAAAGAAATTCTGCTACTAGTGTCGCGTCGCGCCCGCGAAATCGCACTAGTCTGTACGAGCCTTAAAGGTACTTGTTTTGTAAAATAATTACGTTAAATAGTACATATATCAAGTATTATAGTCAAATAAAAGTCCTCTTCCTCTGTCCAACTTTTACTGGGCCCGATAGGGGGAGACCACAATCATCATATTTTTGTAAAACATACCACCTAGGTTCACATGTGGAAGTAATAAATATATTGAATATTGAGTTATATTATATTCTCCGATGGAAGATTCTACTGTTTATTCCTTATCCACATTTCTGTTTATTTTCGTATCGATTCATTATCTACTCAAATACTGGTATTCAGCTACGTCTAGTTAGAGTGGAAGCCTTTTTTTTGTTCCGGGTTAGAAAATCCTCTTGGATGTCCTCCACCCTGGGGCGCGTGGAGGGGTCTGTCAGACTCTTACTGACTAAAAATCACCTTGGTGTTCCCTTCCCACACTCGGACTGGGGATTATGGGAACTGGTGCGTCTTCTACGATCCCTTGCTATTGCCGACCCGCATTTGCGGGCCACCTCAGGTCCGCGGGGGGAGTGAGATGTAAGGCTCCCCCTGCGACGTCCAATAGCACCGCCACCTCGGGTCATGCTGGCTTGGGAGCGGCGGATGTCCCCGAATCCGCCAACCCCCAGACCTGTACGCAGGCTAGAAGAGGGCGGTGAATACAGCAACGTGTCCTCACGAGAGTGAATGCAGTGATAATACCGAGCGTCCGGCTCCCTGTTTATGCGACACAGGTACTTCCCGATGCAGCCATGCCATGAGAGCATCTGCGTCGTTTGAAACAACAGGGAGTCGTTCCTCCTTTCGGGCCATTTGTCGAGCACTGTTCGGATCGCCTCGACGGTAGTGAGGCTAGTGGTGGCGCCTGGAAGTCTACCCCAACATAGTTGGAAAAGGCTTGGCAGATCTGCCTAGCTTTTTCCCCACTGTGTTGGAGTCAGTTTCCAGTCTTACCGGAGACAGCTGAATACCAGTATTTTAGATGGAGCGACTGCCTATCTTACCTCCACAAATGATTATGATCACTATATAATAAACTTTTTCCGACGACACTGTATCTGACAGTTGTAAGACGAAAGCTAAAGCTAAAGCTGTTCTCGTTCCAGTGTCACCATTTGACTTCGACTTCCCCCGAGTCCCCACAGTGGAAGAACTCCTGTATGGACCAGCACCATTCGATAACAGGATCGTGGGAGGCAAGAACGCGAGCATAGAGGACCATCCGTACCAGGTGTCCTTCATCGTGAACAACTCCTACTTCTGCGGGGGGTTCATCGTCAGCGAGAATTATATACTAACGGCGGCGCATTGCGCGCAGAAGTAAGTATCTATAGCAATTACGAATATTTTGTAACAATATTTTTATTTAAAAGAGTGTCCATGGAGTTTCCTGTTCATTCTTCTCAATAGGAACGTACTACGCTTTGGAATAGGCAACAAACTTCATCTTTTTGAAAGACCAACTCCTTTGTTTGCCTCCGATATATTATTGCATGGGATGGGACTTATGAAATAACTGGGGCTACGTGGATGAAACCGGGAAATCTCTAGTGATCATATGTAGGTATGTTATGTGAGCTTGGCACCGACTGTTCAAATGTGTTCTCCATCACGAAAGGCGTTAGGCAGGGATGCATCCTCTCACCTCTGCTCTTCAATGTGTATGGAGAGTATGTAATTCGGAAAACTCTTGAAGGCTGGGCAAAAGGGTTTTCTGTTGGTGGAATACTACATAGTTCAGAGGTGGAAAGTGGCAAATTAGGGCTTGCAATAAATAGGCAGATAATCAAGCTTATGGTGCATCGATACTATAATAGACAGTTTTATTTATCTGGGATCTAATATTAATAATGAAGGCAGCTGCGTCCCAGAAATAAAACGACGGATAGCCATGGCTAAAACTGCATCTCACTCTCAAATCATGGTAAAAGTTATAAAACCAAAGCCCGATTAGTCAGACCACTAGTTTTTCCGATTTTATGGAGTTGAGACGTGGACAATCTGAGAAAAAGAAAGTCAAAGGACGCATTCGAAATGTGGTCCTGGAGGCGGATGCTCCGAATACTATGGACAGCCAAATGCACAAATGTGTCTGTCCTTTCCCAACTCGATATCAAGACCCGATAGTCTACAGTTTGCTTACAGCGTATTTTGACATATTACGGCCACATAATGCAAAGATAGCTGCCTTGAAAGCTGGTCATTTTTGGCAATACCGAAGACAAGAGAGCACGAGGCCGGTTGCCAATATGATGGTCCGACTAAGTAAAAGAAGCGACGTCCTCAAGTAAATATCAGAAGGTGGTGATGGCAACGTTGGACCGGTGTCGATGGAGGCAGATTGTCCACTTAAAGGGGTCCAGTGACCACGATCCTCAGTAATAAGGGACCGATTGAAGACGAGATGTGAGCTTGATAGACCAGAGACTGGTGTATCTACTCATGAGTAGAAGACGAGCTCCACTACAGGGAAGCTCTTGGCCTTCAAGACACGTAGAGGTCTCCCATCCACGAACCAACCGCGACAAGCGTAGCTTAACCTTCAATCGGCCTGTGCGGCTGTTATTATTTAGCCATGAGCCCCTCCAGACGCAGGTCCATACGATGACAGCAATTTACAATACAATAGAAACCTTGCCTTTGTATACAAACAATATAATTTTGTTGAACGGAGACAATTATTATGAACTTAACAATGTCAACTCGTTTGTGATATCAACTACCTATTCACGCATCTTGTTATGTCTTTGTAGACAACTTATAATGTTTATCTATACTTATAATCCATACTTCCACCCTAGCTAATATTATAAATGCGAAAGTATGTTTGTTTGTTACCTTTTTACCCCTAAACCTCTGAACCGATCATCCTGAAATTTTGCATTTAAGTTGTCAGGTGTACAGAAACGGACATAGGGTACCTTTCATCCCGAAAATAAGTACTGTTCCCGAGGAAAGCAACAATAACGTTCTTATGATAATAGATGGTGTTGATGAGCAAATGGACTGTACGAGTATGTATTTTAATGATTGGAGGATGATGGAAACACTTTAAATATGATTATCTGCTATTTATTAATAATATTATCACGATATAACTATGTACAAGGCACACTGACCTTTGACAACTAATAGCTTTTTAAAACAAAAATATTTCTTCTATTCTAAAAATATAAAAGTCATTATAAAAATATATATACTTCTTAAAAAAGGTGGCATCCCAGCCAGTCGCCAACAGATGGCGTCATAAGTGTCTTTCGATTCATGATTGAATTTTATTATTATAGAATACGAATAAGAAACGAACTTCCTACGGACATACAAAATAAATACCTCTGTAACCCTAAAAAAGCAAAATGTTTATTAAAAAAGCATTTTCTGCAAATTACAAACTATGAGTATGTACTTTAGTTTGATACACTTGCTACATCTTTATTTGTGCTATTAACATATTATATAAAGAGTAAAGACTTGCAATATTCTTTGAATGTAAAACTTACAAACTTACCGTCTAAGTTTTTTTTTTTTTTGTAGTAAGTACCTATATTAAATATATTTTTGTTTCGAACTCACTAGCCATGTATAAGCCATCAAAGGCTTCTGTGGTTCTTAGTGTATTATTTAAACTCTGCGATCTACTTTTTGAACAATAATTTAAAAAAAAAAAAAAAAAAACTAAATTAACGCGAGCGAAGCCGCAGGCAAAAGCTTGTACTTAATATTATAAATGTGAAAGTAACTCTGTCTATCTGTCTGTTACGTTTTCACGCCTAAACCGCTGAACCGATCGTCATGTTTGGCAGAGATATAGCCTGGGATATGGAGAAGAACATAGGCTACTTTTTACGCGATAACCGACATCCATGCGGGCGGAGCCGCGGGCAAAAGCTACTATTATAATAAAAAGTAAAGAGTTTGTTTGTTTGTTCGTTTGAACGCGCTAAACTAACAGAGGGATTTGAAAAAAAAAACAAAAAAAATTGCATGATATTAGCCCAATTCTTAAGGAAGGTTAGCTAGTCTATTTAACATCACGCTACGACCCTTAGATGTGGCGGGCGATGCGATGCGACGCGGTGGGTTGGAACGGAAGGTGTTTTATAAAAATAAGGTTATTTTAGCCTATTGTGTATCTAACGACTTCCACGCGAACGAAGTCGCGGACAGAAGCTAGTTAATTAATACAATTGTTAATCTCCAGCATACCAACGATTTCCCGTACTTAATTAAAATTGAACCTGAAAGGCGATCAATTAATTCAGTCAATTAGTTTTGTTTTTTCCCGCTCCTGAAACTTTGTGGTCCAATGTGTCAATGACAGTGAAAAAAAAAAAAAAAACGATTAATGCTTCTGTCCTGCGAATGGTTGTAGGAAAAGTAAAGGCAAAAACAGGAAATAAAATAATAGAAAAGACAGAAAGAAAATACGTTTATTTGCGCTAAACATGACGCAAAGAAAAAACCCAAAAATGCAAAGAGCAAGTGGATGTGATGCAATATAAGCGTCACATCCACGCAAAACGGCCTAATAGTGTTCAATTTGATAAAAAAAAACCCTCTGCTGTTTATGGTATTTATCGATCAAGAAATGCATTTATAATGTACGAGCAAAACACCCACGTGTCCATTTCAAATACTTTTTTTTTTAATCTCGAAATTTAGGTGATCTCATTTAAAAAGTTAAAAGAAATTCTTAAAACGTAACTGTCCAAGATATTTATTTTATATAAATATAATCTGATAGAGCATCTTTGGGCGCATATTTTCCAGTTATTTTTTTTGAAAATCCTCTCCGGATACCGAGTAATATAAATTTTTCAGATTTTCGTTTTTATTTTTTTTCTCCGTATAAACTCCAAAGTGCGACTTGACATTGGCACAGAAATATTGATGGTAACAAAGCCTATCACTGATAAAAAAACACGTTGCACTATCGCGGTTTTTATACGTATGTACTTGTCTGCTGCAGATCTAAAATTTACCAAAAATCTTACAGTGTAGACCCATCAACCGTGGTCCTTCGAGCCGGGAGTACATGGAGGAAGAACGGCACAATCATACCGATAGCTGAAGTGATCCCACACCCGCAGTACGACAGCCCCAGGTTCGACAAGGATGTGGCTGTGATGAAAACGGTGGATCCCATAGAATTTACTGACACGGTCCAACCTGTCAAGTTGCCGAAGAAAAGCAGGCCGTTGAAGGACAATTCTATTGTCATGGTCAGCGGGTGGGGAAGGACTGAGGTAAGATACATATATAAACTCACGCCTTTTTCCCATGGAGGTCGGCAGAAACTATAGAACACCATTTACGATCTAACGATCGTAAATGGTGTTCTATAGTTTCAGCCTGATTTTGAAGCTCGAATAACCGAATCGAATATGAAATGTTGATGATATAATTTTTGAATTGACATAACTCGGGGTCCTGGGGCCTTTGGTAGGCTTACGAGGGGCTGAAGCCAACTCATAGAGGCCCGTTAAATGTTTTATTGAGATTATGCACCATCTGACGACTATCCCTGTACGCACTATGCAAGTGCACTCAAGGACAACCTCCGGTTGGTGTAGGACTATTGCAGAATATGGAAAAAAAATATATTGGGCTATGAGTTTGGGTAGCTAAAGTGGACTAGTAACTAACTATGGAAGACATATTTAGCTAACTATGTTAGTAAAATTATTAAGTATTATTATAATTTACACTATTTAATCATATAAAGGGCACCTCCAGATCCGTGGACGATATTACTGTGCCTCACAACCGGGAAATCAGACGTTTCCAATATGGTATTCAGAAGGCTGTTCTTACTGCACGCGGCGCATCTCGCGGTGCGGGTGGCGAGTCTTTTTTATACTATTGCCCTAAAACGACATACGAAGATGTGAGGGAAGAAAAAAGTTAAACTATTTGAATGGAACGTGTAAATAAACAGTATACTCTTCCATAGATATTAGACGAAGGTCCTGACAAGTAACAATCCCTTTCAAAGTATACGTATACGTATATCGACTTTGACAAGGATTGACATAAGCTTTTCGTGTCTCATACATTTTTAACCTTTCCATCATCGTTATCGCTGTCAATGAATAGAATGTCAGTTTGTCAAGACCCTATGGCCCAATTAACTGAAAACTTGCTCAAGTTTCTGTCAAGTTCACTAGCATTCTTTAAATAGACCGACTAACTACTTGATCCAAATAACAACTACAAATACTATAAAGTTGTCAATGGAT
Source organism: Dryobota labecula (assembly GCA_947523025.1). NCBI lineage: Eukaryota > Metazoa > Arthropoda > Insecta > Lepidoptera > Noctuidae > Dryobota > Dryobota labecula. Next base: position 4,079,046 of record OX383287.1, read on the forward strand.
TTATGACGGATTAAATTGAACGGGCATTCAATATACAACTGGGTATTGAGGTACGACAAATAAAGCTATATAGTAGTTTCTCAAGACTCTTGAGAAACTCCTAGGTACAACCTTCGTAGAGGACACAATATTACTTAAGTTATTTGTCAACCTTCTCATGTATGAGGACTATTACTGTCGTATAGCTGGTAAAGTTACAAGTACATCAATAATGTCGAATATGTGTGACGCGTCATAGGATATACATAGGTAATACTATATTAGATAAGTTCAGTGAATGACTCAACGTTAGGTCAGATGTATAGGTACTCGTGTATGACCAGCGGGATAATGGCGTAGAACACTAATAACAATTGCAATGTATTTTATTTTGTCAATTCGATAATATTCATTACGTTATTAATGTGGTCGAACAGACGAATTTTTTAAACATATGAAACAATGGATTACGAATTAAAAAAATCCTTTGGATTATGAAAGACTGTGTGTTATGAAATTAGGGTGCAAGGCCTATTAATAAAACCGACAGTCGACAGGTGACAGGCACTATCAACTTTTTTTCATAGTTTAACTACGTTATTATACAGCTCCAATCCCTTTATGACCATGCTGACTAGAAATCAAAACGTCTATGCCAAGTATTGCCTAAACCTTATATTGACTAGGAAGCACAATGCCTACCTTGCAATATGTCTATACAGTATTTGAACTAAACCTTATTCTGACTATGAACCAAAATGCTTACCTTGCAATATGTCTATTATTTTAGGAGAAGGGAGTACCGTTTCTGACGTTGTGTGGTCACAGTTCTAACCTAACCTAACCAGTTCAGAGGCTCTAGTGTGAGTTTATTTTAATCATCTCGACTACTTAGAGATAATTGCATTTTAGGCATTTTACTTGTTAAACATTTTGATCTCTAGGCGATTTACAGCTTAGGCAATTTGCTGTGTAGACATTAATTTTAGGCATTTTGCTTCGTAGACGAATTGAAAGTTAGACACTCTGATCATAAACCCTCCAATCGCTGTCGCGCCAGCAAAAATGTGTCATTTTTGTCATGTTTTGCTGGCGCTGTATGTAGCATTGTCAGATTTGTCAGTTATATTGTAAGGGTAATTATTGAGCATGTAAGGGTCGTAGATTCGTAACGTAGCACGTGGTGTGCCATAGTTTCTGAGAAAGAGGTGTGAGTTTACATATGTGTATATTTTGTATGTGAGTTTATCGATGTATTAGTGGACACTTAATTCAAAGCCATCCACCAACCCGCACTGGGCCAGCGTGATGGATAATGTTCTACTCCTGAGTCCTGGGTCCCAGCAATGGGAACATTATAAGCTGATTATATTTTTTTTAAAACATGCTGTCGGTGTGTCGCATTGATTGAATTAATGTACCACTATATCAATGAGACAAAACTTCATAGCAACACAAACTAGAGTTATTTTTATTAAAAAGTACTTAAAAGATGAAAATATAGAATCTTTATTGGATCGAATAAATAGTATATTTTTTGACGTGACAACGTCTAATAAACCGATGAACGCCGGCTGCATACACGAAAAAGGATGACTCATTGTCCCGTTATGCTCATTGTCCCGTTACGCTCATTGTCCCGTTACTCTCATTGTACGCTTGCGCCGCATCAATGTTTTGTTATGACGTTGTCACGTTAAACTATCGTCCGTAAACCAACTTTACAGACAACCAATTTTTTTTTTTTGTTGTACAGTCGACGCCGACAGATTTTATTTTTCGCTTTGAAAAGCGAATACAAAACGCTACTCAGCGTTTTTATATAAAAATATGCAGGAACACGCGCCTGTCTGTTTCAAGGCCAAAGCTTTATTGAATCCCTGAAGTTAGTAACTAGGTTAAATTAAAAGCATAATTGAATTTTTAGAAGGCTAGCTTTTAGGTAATATTTTGCATACCACTCTAAGAATTAATAACTTCTCTACTGTTAAAATTTTATAATTTGTTCCGTTCCGACATAATTGTAGGAACTACTTGAATCATTTTAAAATAACTTTGTAAAGTACGATTTCAGACACGAATCTACATGGTCCTCAAATGATCTGACCAAGATTACAAGACACATTGACATTGATGAATTTTGTATGTTTAAACAATGACATGAATATTTACTTTGTAAACTATTTGGGTCATTATTTTTTGTTTTGTTTTGGTTTTTTCTGTCAGTTTTTATCATGGTCTGGCAGTTTTAGTAATTTATGAGACCTACCCAAATGTCCTTTCTTTGGTATTGTTCGCCAAATCGTTGAGCTCCTTAAGAGTCCCTATCAATTTCGACGCGCTACTAGTTTAGGTAACTATCGGAGCGCATCGTGTCTGTGTGCGTTCGAACTATCGGCGACAATCGTAGTATGCATTGTCGTACGGTGAAGTGGGAACAAATAATCTTGGTCCGTAACCGCTATTAACAGCACTCCCTAATTTTTACTTACCTACTAGGTTCTGTAATACTGGATGGATTTTATTGTAATTATGACGTGTTATATTTATAACACGTCATAATTACCACCTAGTAGGTAAGTAAAAATAACAATATTAAGTACGGCGTTCATCATAGTAAAAGCAAACTATAAAGTGTGACCAATACATATGTATACATAAGATAGGTCTGAAACTAATTACATGTGTTATTACCCACCCTCCTGTATTATTTACCTACAACAGACCTCCCCGGCGAACAGTGTTCGGAATAATTATATTACGAGCCACTTAGATTTTTTATATGAAATTTTTAATTTAAATGTAGGTAGGTATTTGTTTGTAGACTTATACGATAAAAACACATAATTATATTACTAAGTATAATGTTGTATTTATATAATGTGTACATATACATATAGTCTTTAAATAAAAAAGTTTTTTTTACGTTTAAGACACTTTTAAATAGGCGGCCTTGAAAAAGGCCTATGGCTTTTGTTTACTCGCTGTTTGCTTCTTCATCGGATAAGTGCATCCTTTCAGGCGCTTCAGGAGCTTTCAATAATTGTAATACTTCTGGCGCCAAAGTACCCGATTTTCTCTTAGGCAATGGTCTGATGCTGGATATTAATGAATCGGAGGAGATAAGCAGAGCGCGTCTTCAATAGTCTGCTTCCTTCCAATTTTTCTCGTGCTATGCTTTCTCAAACTCAAATCATTTCAATTAAACCATTTACAGGCACTTTTTAATTCTCAAGGAGTCGGTCAGTAAGAAAATGAAGCTACATGCCCATTCCGAAGCGTAGTATGTACGTATGGAGAAGAACGGGCAAGAAACTCCATTACATTAAATTGTTACAAAAAAATTAGATCTATAATGTTGAGTTTATAACTAAATATAACACGTTAAAAGCGTCCAGAGTAGGTATAACAAATATAAACAAACAAAAAAAAAAAAAAAAAATTATAATAAGATAATTAAAATAAGCCGTGGCAGCTAAGAGATGACCAGTCCCAACTGACGGCGCCCGTTCACGAACATATCGCATGGATTAGCACCATTCAGCTCAACCATTTTGAAGGGAGCTAAATGATCCAACACACGCGCCACCATCAGCGAGACATCTTAGTGAGCATGACATACTCTCAGCCGCCAGGGCACATTCAAGTCAATGAAAGGCATATTACCCGGTTAATGGTAGCTCTATAGTACATAGTACTCACACCTGTGCTATGCAATTATATAATACAAAGGAGATTGAGTTCATACAATGCAAAGATAGTCTTACAATCTTCAGCAGCTCCAACATTATTTTCAAATGTTAATCGATTAGTTGTGGTTGTGGAGCAAGACCAGCATTCAGCCAAGCATTTTTATCAGCGATGTAATCCCCCAACTTATAATATACCTGCGTGCATAGTATGCGTTTTATACAAGATTTAAATTTAGTTTCATTCAGTAGAAGTATGTGGGGAGGAATTTCATTGTAACATTTTAAACAGTACCCCATAAAGGACGAGTCTACTTTAGCCAGTCTGAAACCTAGTTGAACTAGTAGGTCCTATTTCTATTACTATAATTATGTCCTTCACCTCTTTTTCTAAAAATATGTAAATTTACGTACATGATGTTTTCGTAGATATATTGACAAGGTACCGTCATGATGATAATATCCTTAAACAGTTCCCTTAGAGAATCGCTCCTGCGGACATTATATATGGCTCTGATGGCTCTTTTCTGCAGAATAAAAATAGACTCGATGTCTGCAGCCCGTCCCCAAAGTAAAATACCGCAATAAATTATACTATGAAAGTAACTAAAATAGACTAGCCTCGTATCTACGAGTACATAAGTAAATTGAAGGATTTTTCTGACAGCATATGCTGCTGAACTTAGACGTCCTGCAAGAGATGTTAAATGAGGACTCCATTAGCCTTGAATCCATCATGATCCCCAGGAAAACAGTTTTATCTACGAATTCTAGTTTCTCTTGATTCAATACTATCTGGTAAAGAACATTTTATGCACTTGGTTTTTTCCCATTTAATACTAAATTATTAGCAGCTCTATAATTGCGGTAGTCTTTGCGTCTAGACTAGAGCTTCTTCGCTCAGTAGACCTATAGGAAGGACAAGGGATTTGATGAAATTAGCTCCGTGAATTAATATTTTATGTATACTAGAAGGCATTTTGTACCATTGGTACTTGGTGACGTAGCCTAGTCATGTCAAGTGTATACTCCTTGTAGGCCTCTGGCTTTACATCGTACACACGGCCACAAATCAACCTATACATGTCCAGTATAAGCTGACCTCTCATTGTACGGAAATCCTATACAATGCGAGATCAGCCTAAACTGGAAATTTTATCTTGATTTGTGGCCGTGTGTACGAGCACGAAAGGTCTTTCAGTATAACAGAGAATCTTGTAATGAGATCGTTGTTAACCCCAGTGATCGCAGCTGCGAGAGCAGGGTCTTTAAAGAACGTTCGCGCAGTATTGCACTCATTGGTTGAGCCGCTACATTGCTTTACTGTATCGACGAGGAGCCCAGTTCGACGACGATATTCTTCTGTAATGGCGCGCTTTTTTTCTTCCACTGCTTCTTTTATATTCGTAGTCACGCGCCATGTTTTGTGTTCCTTCCTATACGATATGTGAAAAAAAAAAATACCTAAGAACTGCACATGCCTTTCGCGTTTTTTCTTTTTTCCTTTGATTTTTCCGTGATAATAAAGTTCACTTTATCGGCCCATTTTCTAAAAATTAAACACTAATTTACTAATAATAAATAAATAATTTACAATACAAAACATTAATATGTATGAATAACATTAACAAATCACAAAGTGTCACACTATGCATAAATAAAATAAAAATATACTCACAGTCTCAAAACTGATTAGGCCTAGTACAAAATTCGCGAGTTACGTCGGGAGCGGCGAACGTCACGGGCGACACAGGTCCGTCGTCGAGAAGCCCTTGGGCGCGACTGAATGTATCGAGCAAGCGCATCGGTTTATAAGGCATTATTTAGATATTTTATTACAATAAAAGTATAAGTCAAAAAAAAAAAAAAAAAATTAGGTTTGGTAGATAAATACATCAAATTTTAGAATATTGAACACTTATTGTTATTTTCAATAAATTCTTACGCGTAGACAACGGTTTTGCACATGATTTTATAGTGTTTTTTCAGCGTGGATAACATTTTTTTTAATGAACTTATACGTTAAACTTAAAAAAAAAAGTTGTAGGCTTACTAGTATACTATATGTCCAGTATGTATGAATTTTTTCAGATTGTTATTTGCCACCAGTAAGCCAAAAAACAGATTGGAAAACCGGGTGTTTCGTGCTTACGTAAAAACTTGTGTTAGATTTATATTTTTCGTAATTTATATTGAGTAGTTATCAAAATTTTAATCAGTACACTTACTAGATAAAGATGTGATGAATAACAGGGCATTAAAAAAAAAAACCAGGTATCTTCAGGTTACTGAGAAATTTGTGCTGAAAAAAATAGAAATTTCTGTTTTTAGACCGCGAAATTGATAGGGACTCTTAAGTTCTGAGTTGAGCTGCACGATTACTGACAAATGCGTGCACTGACTGGACAGGTCCACTCAATCTGTGTGGTTCTTTCATCAACGTTTACTGAGTTTTTCTTTAAGTTTACGTTTTCACGTTTTACAGATACCAATCTACATGGTTTTCACATGATCTGACCAAGATTATGTCAGACTTTAAAAGAGACTTAACTTTATTTTAACCTGTGAGTTTGTTTCGGCCTTTCTTCTCAGAGTAGTCAGATCGGAAACGCCGCATCATCTTATTTTTAAAATATGTTAAGTGTTTGTAGTACAAATCCACTTACAGAAATAAAATCATTTATCATTTAACCGCAAGCCGAGGTAGGTACTCAAGTAAATAGATTAGTTACTTACTCGAAGTTGCTCCAACTAATTAGTCTGAATCTGTATTCATTTAATCAATTTTGAAGTGCATTATTTCGAAGCAGGTATACTTCACACGTCATATTGCTAGCATAAAGGATAAGTTTTAACCAGTGCGAATTTTTTTTTTGGTAGTTCACTATCAGTAATAGAAAACATTTCCATTATTTGTTCAATACTTTTTTTTGGTCCACTTGAAATCAGCAAAATATGGATACAATATATTTGTAATAATATCAATGGGCGAGCGCGCAGCTGATAGGTACCTACTACTGCGTTCCGCTTCACTGAACGCGCCCGAGTATCTATTATACCAGTTTCAAAATAAACATCTTTTGTTAACGATAACTTATTTTTTTTGTACTAAGACATCAAAATAAGAAATAGGTGTATAATAAAACACGTTTAAGTTTAATATGTCCAAATTTGCGCACTGATTAAAAACTTTTCCTATATGTTTCATGCGTGGTCATTTTGAAATGATGGGCAGTAGGTATGTCACTGATTTTCAAACCCCTGTCTACATGAGATTTTAACAGTATAGATCCGTTAATCTCTATTGATTGAAGGCAGGACGTTTTAGGTTGTAACTTACATATAAGTAAGTATAACAAAATCAGTCTAAAATGTTCCCACTTCTGTGATACAGGCCTCCTCTCGATAAGAGGAAGTGGGCCATAACCCACCACGCGGACCCAGTGCGGGTTGGTGGATGCCACATGTCTTCAAATTTTTGGTTCTAGGACATGCCGTTTTCTTACAATGCATTCCTTCATCGTTTTGAGAGTAGAAGTGATGACATTAAATCGACACCTGCAAGGAATAACATTGTAACTGGTATGTTACTAAATATTAGTTACAATGTTATTCCTTGCAGGTGTCGAAATAAGCAAAGTGCCTGTTTGGGTTCGAACTTACGACCTACAACTAAAACTGTGTTGTATAAACTGTTGTAACTAAAAGTAAAAAATAACTTCAAATGCTGATTACATTTGGAACATTATTTCAGCAAGGAGCAAGTTCTATACCAGAACATCTGATGGACGTGGAGATCCCGGTGGTGCCTTACTGGCAGTGTATGGCGGTCTACTTCACTGTGCTGACCAGGAACATGTGGTGCGGAGGCAACTTCATCCTCGGCGGTAAAGGGACTTGTCAGGTGAGTGCAGATATTTTCATTTCGAGATAAAAAAACCGGCCAAGTGCGTGTCGGACCACGCACAATGAAGGGTTCCGTAGTTGGGATGAATTTATCCCAAGAACAAACTAAACATTGTAGTTGAGAAACATGCTCTCCTATACAGATTGTATGGGGGAACATGTTTTTCAACTGCTTTAAGTTGGTCGACTATTACTCGTAAACTTGAAAATGCCTACTTAGCTGTGATAGTTTTCCTTTTAACTTCGTTATATATACTACTATCCTGAATTTTTTCACCTATGCAAAACTAATTTAGCTGTTTAGCTGGCAGAGGGGGGGGGGGGGAGGGACACTTGACTCTAACAAAAATTAGCATTTTAAAGCTAAATATTTCAGAAACGGATCCTTTAATAGAAAAATTCATGAGATTCATCCAACAATACCTCACAACATAGGGTAGGCGAACAAAAAAAAAAAACATCCCCACTTTACATGTAGATACAGGAGTTTTTAATAGTATCACACGAGTGTTTTAATACCCAGTTACGTGCAGTTTCATACACTACTTTATCTACTCTCATATGTACATTGGGATTGAACCTACTAAATAAGAGATCAAAGTTAAAAACGTAAGAAATTCCTACAGCAAAACGTATGGCGCCAAAAGCCAGCACATCACCGCGCATGCGCTAAAGTGGGGGCTACCACAGACAAGTAAAAATTGGAATCAAAACTTTTTTGTAATGCTATAAAAATGGCGCGCTCAGCATATTCGTTCCATAAAGCTGGATCCACACACAGCTGGCGGCCTGTCGCCAGGTGCCACACATATAGAAGCCGGACTATGTGTGGAACCAACTTAAGGCATTCCATTAGAAAAAAAAAAAAATAATAATAATAGAAACTTCTTGGTTAACTTCTTTGATTTGCCCTTTAACGTAATGGTAAAAAAAAATGTTATATAAAAAGTGTTGTATTATGATTCTATTTTTAAATTTCGGTATTGTGTTTAAAAAGTATGTCAATATAAACTCGTTTTGAAGTTTATAATTTGAATTTTATTGTATGAGAGTAAATAAAAGAAATAATAGTATTTCAAAAATTTAACGTAGTTAAGCAGAAAGGAATCAACCCACATTGTCGTCAAGGATGAGTTGTATACACCAAAGAGGTCCTAACGGTTAACGGAAGGTACCCAGCTACATGTGGGTTAGTTCCTAACATTAAAAAATCAACCTTATCTTTGTAGAATCACGGATCTTTTTTGCTGAGTGAAAGAACCATCCGTTAGGACCTCTTTTGTATAAGTATACAACTTATCCCTGACGACAATTTGGGTTGAGTCCTTTCTGCTTAACTACGTCCAATTATGAGGACGGTGTCTCCTAACCGACTTCTTACTTTTAGAAGAAACATCGAAATAAACTGATTTCCTAGAACACTCTCTATGTGTGTGTCGTGTGACAGAAATAAAGAAGACGTTTATTTGCGGTAAATATGAAGCAAATAATGAACACAAAAACAAAAATGGGGGGTTTTCAGCCGGCGTTGACGTGATGACTACGACCGGTGCAGCATAAAATGAGATATAAAAAAGGAACACAAAAAATAAAATAAATACTTACTACTACACAGTACTTAATTCTAAATGTTTCAATAAAAATAAATATTTAAAATGGCAACATTCCGTTCTATTCGCAGCACATTGCATTATGATGCAATTACATGTTGTATTATGATACCATTTTTATATATCAATGTATGATACCCAACAACTAACTTCTTTGTTTCATTATACAGGGTGACTCCGGCGGTGCAGCGGTACAAGATGGTCAAGCTATAGGCATCGTCTCCTTCGGTCGTGGTTGTGGCCAGCAGTTCTCGCCCAGCGTGTTCGCTGATATGGCGGCACCACCTATTAGAGATTTTATCACGGAAAATACTGGGTTGTGAGATGAGAAGCGATGTAATAGATTTGGCAAGAAAATGGATGGTTAGATTTTAAGTTTATTTATGTTTAATGTTAAGAAGAACAAAAAAAAAAACTGACTAAATTCAAATCGGGATCGAAAAAGCTGGAAGTCATGGGGAGAGGCCTTTGCCCAGCAGTGGGATGATGAAGGGTAACAGTAACAAATGTAAAAGCAAGTCAAATGTAAAGATATAGGTACCTACATAATATTAGCAAATAAATAATTTGTTGCATTTTATTTTGTCGTTTTCACATAATTAGTATTTTTTGTTAGAAATGTCCTATATAGAAAGAGAACAATAAAAAAATTGATTGTCTGTAAAGTCGGTTTACGGACGATAATTTTACGTGATAACGTCATAAGAAAACATTGCGTCACAAGCCGAACGCTGAGGCCGATCGTGCCTCTCTATCGCTTGTTCCGCGGTCTCGCTTGCACACTCGGCTCAGGCAGAACGTGACAATGAGTCAAAAATATTGGTTTGGAAAGAAAAAAAACGCAATTATTAAAACGATATCGTCGGTCTTAGCACAACAAATACCTACACTGTGTTACAACAGCTATCATTTCTAAAGTACACAGTAGTGACAAGTAAGAAAAAAAAAAAATGCTGAAAAATCAGCTTCAAGGAAATAAGTCGCATGCAAAGAGTCCAATCGGATTGTCATCAAATCATTTTTAATCACACATCAAGCAGGATGTTTTGGCTCCTCAAGGGTACGCTTAGTGCTCGTCATCATGAGTTTAAATACTTGTAATTGCTAGTTCATGTGAATACTTTGAGATTGGATTAGGGATCCTTATTTCGTGTGTCAATTGTTTTTGCTGGCAGAACGTGGGTATTGATTGTAAAAGTAGCTCATTGTTTAAGGCGGTATGATCCGATAGAGACCGCGCTTACTAGTTTTTTGAATCCATAGGAAACATAAGAAAACAGTAGGTATTATACAATTCTGAAAAGAAGATATATTTTATTTAAAAGATCTGGCGGACATGCCATCGCTTTTAATAACACGATTAGAATAACATTGCTGGATGGAAAAAAAAAAACAAAATTATTCCTTTTCGTAATGTTTAATCAATGTTATAGATATAAAACAGACGTTTTTTTCTTATTTATTATATAAATGAAAAGGTAGTAAGATTATTTAGCACAATTCGCTAAGTTTGTCTTGATAAAAATAATGATTAAAAAAATTACTATGTTTAAATACCTACCAATTGCGCGAGGCGACCACTCGTGATTTTGCGAGCCTACATAATAATGTAGGCTTGCAAAATCACGAGAGCCTAGCGATCCCGGCCACGACATTGCGCGAATTGCGGCGCGGCGAGCGTTTTTTCTGCTTATTGCACGGTCGAGACGCGTAACGCACTGTGGCTAGTTGGGATCACACGCAATTAATTAGGAAAACCGTTGCCGCTGCCGCCGCTGCGCAATGTCGTGGCCGGGCCGTAATAAGGCTAGAGCCAAATCATAGCGCCTTAATGGCGTCAACTCTGAATTCTCATTGTCTGCTAATTTGCAAGTATTTAAATTAATTATTTAAGTATATTTATTGGCTCACTATTGTTTGCTTTGAAGCAGACTAGTCCTTGAATGGAGCCGTTGACATGCCAGAGGTAACGCTAGAATACTTGTACTTTATAGGCTTGTAATTACACCGGCAAGCATACCTATCCTTCAAACCGGCGACACAGCAACGCTGCTTGCGTTTGATATAGTTGTGGTTTTGGCCCTTTCCCGGATATAACGTAACATCACGCTTGTATTCCTAGAAGGGATAAGCAGAGGTGTACCCATAGTAGGTACACCCAAATTTCGCCAGTTATGTTTAAGTCCCATGTAATAGAGGGTGAGCCTCTCGCCATCAACTGGCACAAATCCAGACTCCGGGCTGCTACTTCTCTTGAATCCCTCTTATTATTGGCAAAAAAAAAATTGGTTGTCTGTAAAGTTGGTTTACGGACGATAGTTTAACGTGACAACGTCATAAAAAACATTGATGCGGCGCAAGCGTACAATGAGCGTAACGGGACAATGAGTCATCCTTTTTCGTGCATGCATGCGTTCATCGATTTATGAGACGTTGTCACGTCAAAAACACCTGTTCTTTTTGCACGGCTCCAAAGGGTCCTAGCGTGATGTTAAAGCGCATACATCGGCCCACTAGCGCCACTCCTTAAAAAAAATATTATCTCGTAACTGAGAAGAAATTATGAAAAACGGCTCAACAGCGACCTCGGTAAGTGTGTCTAGAATGTTATAATACCGGCGCCTTTTATAAAATTTCATATTGAGACACGAAGCAACATAATTCATTCTAAAGAAAAACGGCCACATTCTTCTAGATCGTATTTCGTTGCTTCGTGTTTTATTTAACGGCTTATTCCCAAAGTACTCCAAAAAGAGTTCCCAAACTACTCCATGAAAAATATAATATTTTTAATTAGGTTTCATAATATTCTACTCCTTGATAACATTAAAATATTCTCAAAGTACTCCACCCCATTTTAATCAAAAAGCTAGTTTAAATATGTACTGGAATACTATAAAAGGGTAGCTGACGTACAGTCAGGCTCAAAAGCTTTGCAAATATATTTTTAAGTATAAATATGTTTTTAAATAACAGACTATAATATAATTCAACAACCATTTTGAGTTTTATTTTTTTTATTCATAAATTAAAAATATTCAAAAATCAACTGACATAATTAAAAAAGTCAGGATTCAGAAGTCTAAAAAACATAAAAAACAAATATTAAATAATATAAATTATTGATATGTGGCAATTAAGCCTAACATATTTACCTATTATAATTCAACAATTAAAAATATTCAAAAATCAACTGATAAAATTTAAAAAGTGGGGCTCTGGATTCAGAAGTCTAAAAAACATGAAAATCATATAATGATATCTGGCAATTAAGCCTAACATAAAATATTTTAAAAATTCGACCATTAATCATTTGACATTTTACATAAGATGGTAAAAAATTCTGATACGTAAATTTAAAAGTCACAGGCTTTCTTTCATAAACACTGAATCCTGATAACAGTTATCAAATCATGTTACTACATAAGATAAAACTAAAGTAATGTAGTATTATTTCAAGTATGTAGCATCAGATTTAAAACAATTTTGAGAAATGTATGCTATGATTACAAATTGTTTGCAAAGTAGGGTTTTTTTGTTGTTTAATAATAATAATAATAATAAATTCGTTTATTTACAAACAAGAGTCACTGTTACATAAAAAAGCTTTGCCTCCTGAACTAGGTAGTTAGCCTCCTGAACTAGGTAGTATCTCGGGAGACCCTTCCTATTACATAGTACAATTTGATGATATGGTACAACGCTAACTAAAAAAAAAAAAAAGATAAATATTAAAATAAAACTATACTATACCCAAAGTCTCAAATTCAGATAATTTATGTAAACAAAGGGGATAACACAACAAAAAAATATCTTCGTAATGGTAATTCCCATAAAATTGCGAAAAACGAGGTTCTATTTTCTTTTAAGTACTGATTTTAGGAAATAATAACTAAAATATAGTCATACCGTAATTATTTTAATAAAATTTCGGTTTTAAACAAAGTTATTAATAAAAGGAGATTTTCTGGTATAAAATATTTTATGATACTGGTAACAATGCAGGAGATCTAAACATTTTCACATTTTTTACATCTTCAACAACACTAATATTACAACTCTCATAAATAGATTCATATCATATATCATAGTAAGTAGCATATCCAGCCACATTTTGGATGAAAACGGCTATAAACTGTTTCGATTGGAAATCGATTTTGGGACGCCTACGTCTAGCACTGGGCTTAAAAGGGCTGATTATGTCTATCATATACCGTGTCTCCGACACACTACAGTAAAACATTGTTTGGCAACGGTATTTTGTTTGCATAGTTTAATTTCATAGATGATTATTTACAAAAAAAAATGGGAAAATGTTTTGCACCACTGTCCTGTCATTTTGACAGTGACATTTCTTGACATTACTTTGTTTACATAAATTATCTGAATTAGAGACTTTGGGTATAGATAAAAACATGAATGCCCACGTGGTGTGGTGTGTTGTGCATGAGGGTGTGTTTTTGTGTGTATTCGTAAAGGATTAAAGCCTACAATGTTAAGTATGTATTGACGTTATAACAAAATGCTAAACTTTAATCATTCTTTTAAGAATTTTTGTGACTGACTGTACTGAATTATATGTATTTTATAGGTAATGTAGATGGAGCAGTTTGGGAATTGATAACGAATAATCGGTGGAGTACTTTGAGAATGATTCCAGATACCTATGGAGTAGAATGGGAACAAAATATTAAGTATTTTTAAATAATAATAATTCCTTGGAGTAATTTGGGAACTAATGTATGAGATTCTTATCTTTTTAGAACAAAAGAATGGAGTAGTTTGGGAATAAGCCGTCATAACAGGCAGGACGCACTGATTGAAGACCTTGGTCTTTAGGATCTATGGAATACGCGACGAGAAGACTTGGGTCGCTAGTACTGCATAATAATATTCTTACACACGTTTTTCCTATGCGAAATGTCGCTACAATCTATAGCGATGTAACTGTAGTGTATTACTACAATTATGTCTACGGTCCAGTGAACTTTGATACACAGGTATCTGAGGTATCATTATATAAAGCCTTGATGAAAATAGCTGGGGATCATCACACGTGAACGTGGGGTCGTTATTACGAGTCATGAACGATACCATTAATGTTACATGTAATCTGTACAATATGTAATTGAATTGATGCACATTATAAAAGTAGTTTTTTCAGAATCGTTTACTGAATCGATTTCTGTCATTTTTAATATAGGATCTTTTTATCCCAAAAATAATTAAAACTACGTAAATTACAGTCACACTCGCTGTACAGTCAAAATAAACCAAAATGGACGAAGCACCAACTACGCTAGACCCATAACCGTGTGCGTAGATTTGTAATGTGACCACAATTTTCTCCCCCAATCAGTATAACTAATTTAATAAATAAAAAAATGTTTTATCCACAATAAAAAAATCTGTGTATGTATTATGATTATAACATAATATTCACATATTATAAAAAAAAATCGGTGCTCACAATGTACGTTTAGTAGGTGTACCGTTCATTCTCACGAATGAATGAATTCTTCTTTTGTTTTGTGTCGATGGTGTCTTCTTTTAAAATGATTTATACTAGCTTTTGCCCACAGCTCCGCCCGCGTTTATGTCGGTTATCGCGTAAAAAGTAGCCTATGTCCTTCTCCATATCCCAGGCTATATCTCTGACAAATTTCATGACGATCGGTTCAGCGGATTAGACGTGAAAACGTAACAGACAGAGAGACAGACAGAATTACTTTCACATTTATAATATTGGTATGGGTATGGATTGTATGAGCTCAGTAGGTGGCCACGTTGATTGCGGCGTCAGTGACATTGTTTAGGTCATCTAAGGTGCAGATGAAAGAGCACTCAGGACACTACAGCAAGTGGGGCATAGTCTGAATGAATGAATGAATGAAATGCACCGACTCTAGCGTGGTTTGACTAGATTCGATTACTCGAATGAACCCAAAGATTCACACTAGCCCCTGGAGCCTCATGTTTCATGGGGCTACGGAGACTATTACATATCAAGTAGTAGACCGGGGGGCGCGATAATGGTAGAGAAGACGTGCCCTTAGGATATGGAAAGATTATTAGAGCCGTACCGGATATGCATCCTTACGTATACCGATCATTCTCATGTTCTTTTGTTTCTTTTTTTTTTAAACATTGCTCCACACTAGGAATTTCTCCTGTATTGTGGATGCGTTTACAAACATTTAAACTCACATACACATACAGTCGCCTATGTTACAATATTGTTTCAATAATATTTAAGAAAAAAAAAGGAAAAAAAAATAATATCTAACAAATAATCATTTTAAAAATAACATTATAAAAACTAATCATTTGACAACCATCTTATTTCGCAAACATATTACTTTATAAGATATCATTTAACAAAATACAGATTTCGCAAAATTTGCGATTTTACAAAATAACGGTTCAAATTCAAATTCAAATTCAAATAATTTATTGTGGATCATAGGTTCATAAGATGTTGTGTTAGTTACAGGTAAGTCTGCTATGTCCCGCCATTGAGGCATACAAAATTCATAACATAAATTCGGTACATTCATCAAATACAATACATCAAATTATCATTCAAATTATCATCAAATTATCGGTAGATAAATTGTTACTTAATAAAGTTTATTGACGTACCCATTGCCGTAACTATATATTTCATTTTATTGTACTGTCATTTTGAAAGTAAGTGAGTAGTTGTCCATACATTAAAATATATTTTCGGATGACCCAAAAACATTTCCTCTAGTATTTTGTCTTTGTTCTCACATGGACGGAAGGACATGACATAATAATCGCTCACTTAGTATTATATTGGCACATTCACTTTTCACATTTTACAAAAACGAGGCTCAAAGATTTTCGAGGCAAAATGTATGAAATTAATTTAATAATTTCATACATTTATAAAATCTTTGACTTATAAGTGTGAAATTAATTTATTAACGATAACGTGAACGATATTTGAAATGTTCATGGAATGTGGAGCAGAAAATAATATTGCGCATTATAATTGGAATAAAAGTGCAATCAAATTTTGAAAACATAAAATTGCTTGGTTGCAATTTTCATCTGGGACAGATAATTTATAGCCAAGTACTAATTTCATACGAATACACGAATTAATTATGAATTTACCATTTGATTAATAGTCAATAAAAAAAAAAATACACGCTACCCTGAAGTTCAATAGAATTCGTTTCTTGGTCGCAGTTCTAACCTAACCCAAACCTAGCCATTTCTGTTCAATTGACTTACCCTATTTTAATGACTGACGATTTCGTACTGAAAGTGACCTATCCTAAATGTATACCTACTTTAATATATTATTATGTTTAATATATTATTACCTCCTTATTAATAAACGTTGTATAGCGTCTGTATAGTTACACAACGCTTTGTCTTCTTCTTTCAAAAGTCAAATTACTGACGAGTGAAAGAGAGAAATCGGTGTGTAACTATACAGACACTATACAACGTTTATTAGTAAGGAGGTTAGTAATTAGTATATGTATAAATCAAACGTTATTTATGCTTTGCGTTGTTTTACCAATTAACATGATTATAAAAAATATTACGAGTACACTTTCTTTTTTTTTGGATTTAAATTATTTGGCAAATGAGTTATTTACAGAAAGAATAGTTTGTAAAGTGATAACTTTATTAAGTATTAATTTACCTAACGTTATTTTTGAAATGTTTTTTTTTTTTAATTTGTTTTTTATCAAATGACAAGACACCTACAATATTACGACAACAAAACACGTCTTAAGGCTCCCACACACAGGCGCGATATCGCGGGCGCGACAAGGGTTGCGCTGCCTGTCGCGCCCGCGATATCGCGCCAGTCTGCGCGAGCTTTTACTATTAACTATGGTGTATAAACAAATGTCAATGTACTCTTACAAAGATAGCAATTAAGTTTGACACCCACACTTCCCAATTTCCCAGTATTTGTTGCTTAGAATTTTGAATACATGACATAATTAACTAAAACATGGTAAACATTCATCAAAGGTTATTTATGTAAGTAGTACATAATATTGTGAACATGCGGGTACTACCTATATGAATGCGTAAATTTTAATTAGGTACTGCCCTCGGAATATTCATATTTTCCTGGAAAATTTAATTTGTGATCCTCTATACAAATTAATTAACTGTATCAACAACAAGCCTTTCACAGTATAATTATATTGATAACTACAAATCATTATATCGCCAGAGATACGGTACAATCAGTGTTACAAGAAAGTAGTGCTTTACACATCTCACCTATAAGAGGCATGCGAAAATTTTCTATTAGATACAGTAAAAATAGAATACAAATGTTCTAAAATACAATTGATCAAGACATAGTTTATAGGGGATAAGTCTTACAGTTATGAAGTCACCTAAGGTATAAAAACAGTTCTCTATTAACCATGATTTCATTTGCATTTGAAACTTATATAAGGGAAGTTCTCAACAGACAGGGAATGTGGTTGTAAACTTTGCTGGACATCCTATATAGCCATTCTTTTTATGCAATGCGCTTCTACATGAACTTTGAATATTCAATTTAGGGTTTAGTCTCATTTCTTCCCATTCCCATCTCTTCCCTTATGCGTTTATAGAAAAGATGGGAAATTTTTGTAGTTATAAACGCATAGGAGAAGAGATGGGAAGGGGAAGAGATGGGACTAAACCCAATTTAGTGGGGTCACTTGACTTATTTACGGATTTCATTACTGTCTACAAATAAATGTGGTTTCTAATAAACATCCCAATTTCCATTATGTACATTGATACAGAGAGAAAAGTTTACTATAATGTATCGTAAAATATTACGATTATACGACTAACTGTACTACTATGATGGTATTAGTACTCCAGACCGAATTTCGGCCATGGCCAATCTCAGCGGAGACCAGCCTTCGGCGTGGGAGATATTATAGTGCACAAATGTGTGCGCAGACAGGTGCACTAACTCTTTCCTCACTCTCATAGTCTGATGGGATGGCAAGCCGACATGATCGGAGGGAGATCCGGCGCAGGGCCAACGGTTTAACGTGCGTGCGTACCGAGGCACGGGGGTATCACACCGCCAACTTTCAAACTCCGGTCTGTTGCTATGAAATTCCTAATGGTAAAACCCAATAACAATTTGCATGACCCGGGAATCGAACCCAGGATCCCGCGCTCGGCAGTTGCACTTGCGACCACGAGAATAAAGGGGCAGTCAAGTGATGATGATAGTAGTACAGAGAGCAGTATACATAGTAGTACCCAAGTTAACTCGCCAAAGAATAGGTAGTTATACTATTTGGCACTTGGCGAGTTAGCTTGGGTAGGCTCTATTCTTTAAGACGGTGTCGAGCGCGCAGTGAGAGCCTCATCGTTTTTTTGGAGATTTCTTTCATTTTAGAATGAAAATACGCAGTGTCTAAAGACGAAAGTCTTTGACCAGTGCGTGTTGCCAGTGATGACATATGGCACTGAAACGTGGTCGCTCACAGTGGGCCTTATTAGAAGGCTAAAAGTCACCCAAAGGGCAATGGCGAGGGCTATGCTTGGAGTTTCCCTACGTGATCGAGTCAGAAATGAAGAGATCCGCAGGAGAATCAAAGTAACAGAGTTAAGTGGCAATGGGCAGGGCACATTGCGCGCAGAACAGATGGCCGTTGGGGCCGAAAGGTTCTGGAGTGGCGACCGCGTACCGGAAGACGTAGCGTTGGAAGGCCTCCACAAGGTGGACCGATGACCTTATGAAAGCCGCAGGATTCCGCTGGATGCGGGAAGCACGGAATCGGTCGAGGTGGCGGTGCTTGGGGGAGGCCTATGTCCAGCGGTGGACGTCTTTCGGCTGAACTGATGATGGTGATGATGCTATTGAAAATACAAAAAGTAAGCAGGATAAGTAGTGCTCCACAAGACTTTACGTTATTATTATTACAAACAGTAGTTTTAAATTGTTATGTTTTATTGTAATCCTTAAAATAGAAAATAGTGGCCACTAAACTCCGTTTTAAGGATTACAATAAAAATTAACAATTTAAAACTACTGAATGTTTAGTGTTGTGGAGCACAACTCAACCTGCTTATTTTTTGCATTTTCATTCTAAAATAAATGAAATCACCAAACAAACGATGAGGGCGCCACTGCGCGCTCGGCGCTCTCTTAACAAATAGGTAAATGGAAAGGAGATATGAGGGTATTGTAGAATGAATTAATACCGTGCAAAAAAAGTATTGACTACTTTCTTTGCAGGGTATTATTTTTTATGGTTATGAGAATTTTAATAAAAGCTATTGGAAGCCAGGCATCTGCCACATCACAATAAAACTGCAGCAAAAAGTCAAACCTACTTTAAAACTTTATTACATTATTTACAACAAAGCACAATAATAATAATCATCACATTTACATTAAATAATAAGTCATCTTCATCACAAATCACAGTTCTTTTACAATCGCCATGATTGCATAAGTCACCCCTGAGAACATAGCCACTAAAGCGAATATTCCTATGACCACATTCTTCCATACGACGAAACAATATGGGGTAATGTCTCTGTTCCACCTGAAGACGGTTTCTGTGATGGCCGGTAGTAGAAGCCCCATGACGGACAAACAGATGGCCCCAACTAACTCCATGAAGAGTTCCAGTCTTGGAACCGCACTGGCGATGCCGACTGTAGAAGAAAAAATAAACAATTGTTTTAGAATTTGTTTTTTATTCGTTTGTCCTCTGACTTTTCGGATCCATGTGCGTATTCTATATTCTATAATCATTACTTGCTCAAAAAACGGTGAAGGAAAACATCATGAGGAAACCGGCATGATATTTTTGCGACGCCATGATTGTGAAGCCACGTCAGAAACTCAGAAGCCCATGGGTGGCCTAAAAACTCTGACACCAGGTTAGTTACTAACCACACAAAAAGGAGAAGTTGTTTGTCTTGGCTTTTACGTTGCGCTTAGTAGGTATGTGGATGGGTGACAATTTCCTAATTCCTAACATACATTTGAAGCCTTCCTGCCTTGGAACGCAATTAATTAAAAACCTTTGCCCATCAGAAGATTGGTACGATTTACAACTTATACCTAATTTGTTTAGGCTTTCCCAAAAACTTAACTAAATATGGGAATGTACTGAAGCACAGACAAGCAACAATAAACACATCTACTTAGTCATTAATCCCATGCGTAAATTGAAACGCCTGATAGAAGTCTAAGAGCAGCGCGCAGCGTTCCAAAGTCAGTCAGGCGCTTAATGCATAAGTTGTCGTTGTCGTAAGCTCTATATGTTTAGCGAGAACGGAGGCGACCTCGCCTTGACTCGTAAGTAAGTCTATCTAAGTAAAATAGTGTGGAAAGGACGCAACTTTGAGAATGTCTCTGCTTAGTGCTTCTACGACGACGCTAGCTCTTAAACTGTGTTGTGTTTAGCTTGAGTGGTTGTTGACTTAGAAAAACTAATTAAACTTGTGGGGAGAGAAATATATCTTTGGTGTGTTCTTAGAAAAATAGTTTCGGCTAATATAAAAATATTCTAGAACCTTAAATACTGAGAAATTAAAACTAATTACAAAACTTATCAGACACCTGCATTAATTATGTATCGCCCACTTATTGCTTTACAAATTACTACAGGTTGCAGGAACTATAATATGTAATGACTCACATGTTTCCACTGTGTGCCTTGAGTTTCTTTTTTTTTTTAATAAATCAGCGTATATTTCCCCCACTACAGGTTGTTCCAGTATTTAAAACAAGCCATTTTCACAATATGGTTCAATACCATTTTGATCAGTGTCCTCATATAATGCTGGCTGCATTAAAAATCACCTCGACTAAAGTGGTGATACTCGTACTTATATGACCATGACATGACCTGTTCTCATTATAGTACAGGTCATCAAAAAAAACCTGAAAATGTAATGGTTCAGAGACTTACCTAACAGCAAGGTCCCAGCGAATCTAACTCCGGCGAGGGCCCACCGGTGTCCTCTGGCCGGTATCCTGTCCTGCAGCCGTCTCCACACGACATCAACAGGCACGTAGTAGACCAGCGTGAAGGACAGCAGCATCACACAGGCTACCAGAAGCTTCGCGGTTTGGGCTAGTCTGGAATAGAAGTAAATGTGACATAATTTTCACATTCGTTTTAAAAGCTCAGTTTTTTACTTCTAAGAGCGAGCCTTAGAAGACATTGATAACATTAATAATGGTCTTGGTAATTATATAAAATATTTCAATGATGCCATTCTTACGCTCATCGATATTTTTTTGGTTATCACAAAAATCCCAGAGAATATTAAGTATAACGTATTATACCGATGGAATTAATCATTTCCTCTACATCGATTCCTGTTATGTCAAATTTTTTCTTGGTTTCATTACCTCTACGTCGAACAAATGATGCATCGTCTTTTGAGACATCTCAACTGCCGAGAGTACAGTCAGAAATAAATAACCGGCCAAGTGATACACCCGCAATATTTTTGAACGGCCTATCAAATGATACCCCACACCATGGGATAGACGAGAAAAAAAAAAATGGCAGTCATGAGGAATGCCAACAGAAGTGAAAACATAAAACTTTAGAATAACTGTTCTTTTATAGGTACATATAGCTCATGGAAAACGTTCGGTGACGATGACGCGAGTTCCATGATTTTTGTTCACCCCAAAAAGTACACATATATACACAGTATACATATAGCTCATGGAAAGCGTTCGGTGACGATCGCGAACCCATAAGTTTTTCCTCTACCAAAAAGTGCTCAACGCGCCTAAAGAAGTTTATACTTCAGTAATTTCATCCCCACTTAACGAAAATAATTTATCACACTTACATTTCGTCCTGCGGCAAGTTCAGGGTCAAGCTTCCTCTGACTTCATCACCGTACTTCAGGTAGCCGATGAAACCGACGAACCCATACATCACAGCTATAGCCGACATGGCTGCGTTGAGTACTCCTGGACAGCCGAGGAAGTCCTGTGGCTTCTTCATCTCGTTCTCAATTGGCATCACCACGCCGATGCCTTCCATCGCGAAAAGACTTGTGCTGGAAAAGGAGAAGAGGCAAATTAGTGATGTGTGCAGTAAGTAGTTATAGGTAGTAAAATTCCTTCCTTCAGGTTTTACAAGACTTCGCATTCCTGTGTGCCGGTTTAAAGGGAACGGCTGTCGTGGTAGCGGCATATGACACGTTTCTAGGTGTAGGGAAGCAAATGGTCATTTTATTTTACGTAAACCATTTACAGGCATTTCTAAACATAAATCTTTAGTAGCTGTTTTGAGCTGCTGTAAACTGTAAAAGCTCAATATTGAGCGAATGTGGCCGCTTTGGCGGTGAACTCGTTATGTGTGCGTTCAATATTGATGCATAAAAAGTTTGCGCTGAGAGAATACATAATTTGAATCTTCTGGTACCATTTCTGCTCATCTACCTATAATTTAACTAAGACTAGAGTCTAATGGTATTTTTGTTTTAACGTGATGGGATCATGGACTTTATTGCACGGAAAAAAGACTGAATACAATCAGGAATTTAAAAAATAAAGGTATTTATGTGTGTGACTCATAATAAATTACTCATTCCAGGCGTTTAAAAAATATTTTATGCAAAAAATATGCCTCCACAGTTTTCATCAAAATAAATCAAGCAAGAAAGTTTATTAATAAACGCAATATGTCACTTTTATGCAAAATTGATTGCCCTTTAGTTAAATGAAATTTTTCTCGCTGTCTTTAAAATTGTTTTTATGATGAATGGCCCATTACTTAATGGCCGATGGCTTTGCATCTTATTTAGTTTGAATTATTGTCTGAGGTAACTTTAAAGTGGACATTACTAGCTCTTCTGTACTAGAAGCAAATACCGTCACAAAATGTAAAGATATTTTGATATTCTATGTTACATTCAAGCAAATCAAATCAAATCAAAGCAAAATATTTATATATATTTCACTTAAACCGGTTACAATTGGTTGTTTCCTATAGAGAAGAGCTGGCAAGAAACTCCACCGTTTTTATTTAAAAAATATTTGGCTTTTACAATGTGCAGTGTGTCAAATAACACTGGTAATCGGTATAGGAGGATAGTGTAGGCCTGTCAACATGTAGGTACTAGAATTAAAAAAAAAAAACTGATTAGCCTTTTCCCATTTACAATGCGCAGTGTGTCAAATAACACTGTTAATCGGTATGAGGGGACAATGTAGGCCTGTCAACATGTAGACACTAGATTAAAAAAAAAAACTGATTAGCCTTTTCCCATTTACAATGCGCAGTGTGTCAAATAAAACTGTTAATCGGTATGGGGGACAATGTAGGCCTGTCGACATGTAGACACTAGATTTAAAAAAAAAACTGATTAGCCTTTTCCCATTTACAATGCGCAGTGTGTCAAATAACACTGTTAATCGGTATGAGGGGACAATGTAGGCCTGTCAACATGTAGACACTAGATTAAAAAAAAAAACTGATTAGCCTTTTCCCATTTACAATGCGCAGTGTGTCAAATAAAACTGTTAATCGGTATGGGGGACAATGTAGGCCTGTCGACATGTAGACACTAGATTTAAAAAAAAAACTGATTAGCCTTTTCCCATTTACAATGCGCAGTGTGTCAAATAACACTGTTAATCGGTATGAGGGGACAATGTAGGCCTGTCAACATGTAGACACTAGATTAAAAAAAAAAAAAAACTGATTAGCCTTTTCCCATTTACAATGCGCAGTGTATCAAATAACACTGTTAATCGGTATGAGGGGACAATGTAGGCCTGTCAACATGTAGACACTAGATTAAAAAAAAAACTGATTAGCCTTTTCCCATTTACAATGCGCAGTGTATCAAATAAAACTGTTAATCGGTATGGGGGACAATGTAGGCCTGTCGACATGTAGACACTAGATTTAAAAAAAAAACTGATTAGCCTTTTCCCATTTACAATGCGCAGTGTGTCAAATAACACTGTTAATCGGTATGAGGGGACAATGTAGGCCTGTCAACATGTAGACACTAGATTAAAAAAAAAAAAAAAACTGATTAGCCTTTTCCCATTTACAATGCGCAGTGTATCAAATAACACTGTTAATCGGTATGAGGGGACAATGTAGGCCTGTCAACATGTAGACACTAGATTTAAAAAAAAACTGATTAGCCTTTTCCCATTTACAATGCGCAGTGTGTCAAATAACACTGTTAATCGGTATGGGGGGACAGTGTAGGCCTATACCGATTAACAAAAAAAAAATGTATATATATATATATATATATAAGCCTTTTCCCATTTAAAATGCGCAGTGTGTCAAATAACACTGTTAATCGGTATGGGGGGACAGTGTAGGACTGTCAACATGTAGGTACTAGATTTAAAAAAAGAAACCCAACTATGTTAGGGTCGGCTTCTTGTCTAACCGGATGAAGCTAAATACCAGTATTTTACATGAAGTGACTGCCTATCTGAGCTCCACGATCCAGTAACTGGGTAATACGATACCCCTTGGTACTGGTTGTCAGACTTTCGGCGTGCTTCTGACGACCCGTAACGACTGTCAAAGATCCACGAATGACAGCCGGGACCAACGGTTTAACGTGCTTTCCGAGGCACGAAGAGGAGTCTCGGCATGTAAAGATGTTCACCTATCCATGGACCAACCTCGGCAAGCGTAGCTTAACCTGATGGATCGACTCGTGCGGCTGTTATTACTTAGCCACGAGCTCCTTCCTAAATGTAGGTACTAGATACTTAACAAAATAGAAAATGGTTAGCAAATTGAAGCTTCTATGAGTTTACAAGGTTATATTAGTAATGCTCTTTCTGTGATGCTAACACTAGGTATACTTAATTAATTATACATTCTGATAGATAAAGTATGGGTAATATGTCTTTCATTGACTTGAATGTGCCCTGGCGGTTGAGAGTATGTCATGCTCACTTAAAGGTCTCGCTGATCGTGGCGTGTGTGTTGGATCATTTAGCTCCCTTCAAAATGGTTGAGCTGAATGGTGCTAATCCATGCGTCATGTTCGTGAACGGGCGCGTCAGTTGGGACTGGTCATCTCTTAGCTGCCACGGGTTATTTTATTTTATTTTGTTTCTATTTGTTTTACCTACGCTTGACGCTTTTAACGTGTAAGTTTTTATTATTTTTATTTTTACATCGTTCTCACGTTTAGTTATAAATGCAACATTATAGATGTAACGAATACTTTTGTAACAATTTAATTTAAAAGAGTGTCCATGGAGTTTCTTGCCCGTTCTTCTCCATAGGTACCTACGCTTTGGAATGGGAATGTAGCTTAATTTTTCTTACTGACCGACTGCTTGACAATTCAAAAGTGCCTGTAAATGGTTTAATTGAAATAAATGATTTGAGTTTGAGTGAGTTTGAGTTTATGTTTTAGTGTAGTATAGACAAACAGTTTTTTTTTGTCTTGTTTGTTTTTCTCGAATTTGTTATGTAAGACGTCTATTTTGGGTTTACTTACGGTCTAGAGATCAGTTTAAGTATTTTCTACGTAGATATGTTCATTCTTTGAAACACGGTAAATAGCAATTCAGAAATGCTTGTAAATAGTTTCATTTTATTTATTTATTTATTTAACAATTTATGTACACACATAAACAGACAAGAAGAAAGGAACAGAAATATACGTACAAAGGTGATGCTTATTTCTAATGAAATGTCTTCTAGCATACCTGCGATAGGAAAGTAGATATAGAGATGTCGACAACGTGTGTAAGAGTAGAAGAGAAAAAAATTATACATAAAATCAAAATAGCTATACCTACATTAATATAAATACTTATAAACATACAATAATATACTTACATACATACTTCTAAAATAAATATCACTCAAATATATAACAAAACAATAACAACTGGCAATAACTGTTTTGACTTTATACTTTGTTCCCCACCCTATAAACCAGACAATTTTAAACAAGATAAAGACAATTAATTCACTCACCTTATAAACGTAGGCAATCCACTGACAGACGTCACAAGACTCTTATTAGAAAAGTCGGGTGTCTCTCTCAAACAGTAATAAAGGCAGATACATATAGACCCCAGCCACACGAAGTTCGCTAGTGCCGAGAATGGTACCAGGTACTTTAGTGTAGTGATCTGCGTTAGTGGCAGTAGCACTACTAGTGTCAAGCCGCAGAAGACCGTCACTGACCATTCGGGGCCGCCATACACGATTGATACCTGGAAAATGAGGTTTATTTATTAGTAGTTAAAGATTTGGAGAGTAGTGATGATCCAGAGGTATCAGCACCAATTTACGAGTTGTGGGTCGTGGGTACGAATCCAGGCGGGCGCTTAACTTGGATAAAAATAATTTCATCACCACTACTCTCAAAACATCGTGAGGAAACCGGCATGTCCTAGCACCAAAAGACATTGTGACATCTACTAACTCGCACTGGGCCCGCGATACAGCCCTTTCGAAGAGAGGAGGCCTGTGTCCCAGCAATATGCTAACATTATACGCTGAATATGCTGAAATAATGGTTTTGAAGTGACGCCAATAAAAGAGGTGGTACGTGCTTCCTGGTAGTCTTTGGGTAGTTAATATTTTCAGTTGAAACGAGAGTTAAGGTAGTAGACTAAAATGACAGCGGTAACTCGTAAAAAGCAAACAAATAAAACAAATATGAACATTTATTTCTAAAAAAAAAGGTATTTACAAGGCAGATGTGAGTGGAAACGCCGGAAGGGACGCCCTAGGAGGACATATACGAGTACACATCAAAAACAGTTTGCGATCACTTTGAAAAATGTAAATCTAAATTTAATTTAATTTGACTTAAACCCAATAGAGCACGCGTGGGATGCTCTTAAGCGAGCTGTTTGGAACCATCCGCTATTCAAGAATGGGACAGGTTACCCCAAGAAATGCTGGAAACTTGATTCTCAGCATGCCCAGGAGGATCACCGCATGTGTTCGAGCCAAGGGAGGAATTATATTATATTGAATATGAACCATTAATTAATAAATTGTTGTTTAAGTTTGGTTAAACAGTCTTTTTCTTTATATTAAATTTCTGTTACAATTACATTATGATTAATTAGGCTCAATATTTTTTTTATAAAATATTAAAAAATAGTTTATTTTTTAATTTCAAACAGGGTATTTCTATTTAAAGAAAACACACAACAAAGAATTGTTCTTGATAAAGTTCAATTTAAAAAATTATATCAGCTTAAGCTAGTGCATCACAAACTTAATTTAATGTGTGTATAATGACCTAATTAGTGATGTTCTTCAGAAATAGGCAGGTGCGTGTAGCATTCGCAACCGGCGTGCGTGTAAGACCAGATGTATGACCGTAAACGAAGCAAAAAGAGTATGTAAGGAGCGTAGCAGGTGGCGTTCTATAGTTTCTGCCTACCCTCATGGGAAGGTGTGAGTTTATGTATGTTTATATATAATTTATGATTCCTGGGTCTCCAATTAGACAGTGGCCGTAAAGATAAGTTGTTGTTGCTTTTTAAGTATAACTTTTTACTACGTTTTGCAGTATGTAAGTGATTGTATGTACTTACTTGTCGAAAAGACTCTGCTATGACTACAACGTACACGCAGCAAGCACCCATGTGTGTAAGTGCTAACGCCCAGTCTGCTAGCTCTCTGAAAATAAAAGTTTTTATTTATTTACACTCATTGCTTCACTCCTAAATATGAAACAATCAATGGTGATTTTGACTAATTAACACACTGACTGCCACCGCGGTCACCGGTGACCGCTAACAATAGTTTTTCTATTGTGTCTGTTGTCTGGCAGTCAAAGCCTTAATGGTGATTTTGACAAAATTATTATTGATTATGACATTATTATTAAATATTTTATATTATAATAAATATTAATATTTTTTGGAACAGAACACATAAAATATCTTGGGGTTATATTGGACCAATTCTTTAGCTTCAAACCACATATAAACGTATTGGTAACGAGGTTGCGCAAGAGTTTCGCTGAGTTTCAGTTCTAAGTATGGGGAACCCCCAAAATTTATTGCTTTTTCTTCTATTTTTGTGTGAAAATCTTAATGCGGTTCACAGAATACATCTACTTACCAAGTTTAAACATTATATTCTTATAGTTTCTGAAAAAAGTGGCTGTGACATACGGACGGACAGACAGACAGACAGACATGACGAATCCATAAGGGTTCCGTTTTTTGCTATTTGGCTACGGAACCCTAAAAATGTAAACCAAACTTAATGCCTACATCCCTACTAAATCTCCAGGCATATATGGCGTGCCCGCTTACATATGTAATGCTGGATTATGTTGATAATGATATATAAATATGATTGAAACTAGGGCCAATAATGTCAGATAGTCTACTGCGTTATTGTCACTCAATAACTCACCTGGAAAAAGGCGCAAATTTTCTAACTGGTTTTGGTCCATGTTGGAATACAAGGTCGCATGTGTCTGCATATCCTAAACTTGGTTTCTTGA
This sequence comes from Dryobota labecula, assembly GCA_947523025.1. NCBI lineage: Eukaryota > Metazoa > Arthropoda > Insecta > Lepidoptera > Noctuidae > Dryobota > Dryobota labecula. The sequence goes on from OX383287.1 coordinate 4,107,715, forward strand.
GGTCTACGCACAACTGTTGTGATGTTTTTACCTGAAAGTATATAGACAATGGAATTGTTACTTTATGCACGTTAATGGTTCATTTTAATTAGTCGATAACTCGGTGATATACATCATGCGGAGTTTCCCCGCAGGCGGGATTGTGGCTAATGAACGTCATACCTAAGTCGACAACGTGGTCGGTACACCGTCTGAGAGACACATCCAGTGAAAATGAGCCTTCTACGCAAACGTGCGCTGCAGATTCTCCGTATACCGCAATCATTCCCTATCAACTAATGAAAACGGTTCCCCTAATACGGGGACTAAGACATGCGTTACAGAAATCTCCCGCACCCCGCATTCGAGTCCTATCGACCAGTTAAAATGAACCGTTATACAATTTGAAGGGGTTTTAGACTTCTTAACAAGTGCGTCTCTGCACGCACGGCATGAGTTATTTCTCAATTTTTTTGCTGACATAAGCGAAGAACTTTCGCATCCCTTTAACTTAAAGGATGCGAAATTCTTCGCTTATGTCAGCTAAAAATCTGACTTAAATCAATCTTAAGTTAAAACAACTCTTGCCTACTTAGGCAAGAGTTGTTTTAACTTTAGATTGATTTAAGTCAGATTTGATGATGTCAAAATTAAGTTAGTTTATATCAATATATCTTGCGCAACACGAAAGTCTTTTGATTGATTCTTGAGGCGCTTGTGGCTAAGTAATAAAAGCCGCACAGGTCGATCGATCAGGTTAAACTACGCTTGCCGGGGTTGGTCCGTGGATGGGTGACCATCTTAAGATACCAACCGTGCCTCCGTGCCTCGGAAAGCACGGTAAGTCATTTGTGCTGGCCGTCATACGTGGATCTTTGAAAGTCATTACGTTTCTTATTGTGTTGGCTAAGTAATAACAGCTGTACCAGGGTAGGTCCGTGGATGGGTGATCATCATACCGAGACGCCGCCATGCCTCGGAAAGCAAGTTAAGCCGTTGGTCCCGGCTATCATTCGTAGATTTTTAACAGTCGTTATGGGTCGTCAGAAGCCCGAAAGTCTGACAACCAGTCTTTATCAAGAGGTATCGTATTACCCAGTAACTGGGTTGTGGAGGTCAGATAGGCAGTCGCTTCATGTAAAATACTGGTATTTAGCTGCATCTGGTTAGACTGGAAGCCAACCCCAACATAGTTGGGAAAAGGCTAGGCAGATGATGAGTTTTTATTTCAGCACTTCAACGTACATTGATTACTGTACGAGTAGTTATAAGTACCTTTCCTCTTCATGATCTTATCTTACACTATCGCAGTCCGCTGCTGTTCGTATGCCTTTTCTAAATTGGTCAATAGTCGGCCCTTCTACTTATTACGAAAAGCAAAACCCTGAGGTTTATTTACATTATTTGTTATTGCACAATTCCTTTCTCCATTACTTGGAAGTTGAACACAGGGCCCATAACAATGTTATGTGGGTCATGGTGTTCCAAATCATTAGGGTGTTACATAAGTTAAGCAATTACTTTGTCGACGCTTTATAGCGGTGTATTGACTTTCATTCCGAATATTATTGGTAACTTGTAAACGGTTTCTCTGTTGTCAGTTTTGAGTTTATATCAACTGATTTTGACTTCTATTGCTTTGGTGGCGTGACAAATGGCAGCGGCAGTAAACAGTTGGTTTTATAACTACTTTTTTATTTTAATGCCATCCATATGCCTACGGAATAGAAGTCAAAATCGGTTGAACGGATATAATATATCTCATCATAATCATCATCATTTCAGCCGAAAGACAAGACTGCTGGACAAAGGCCTCCCCCAGTTGGGGGGGTTTGCCATAATCACTTGGAAGGTGGGTTGTCGATCGCAGTATGGTATAGAGGTATGAGGAACAGGGTGTAAAGTTCACTCATACTCTATAGTAAAGGGAGGATCCTCCGACCAGACGGGTATTGTGTCTGGTGGGCAACTGCCCAACGGTTGATGTCGGGATGTTGTGTATATGCTAGTCGCGCGGTAAACTTTGATAGCGCGATGCAGGATTTGTGACGTCAGGTCTTTTTGATGCGTAGTTCACATGTGGCGTTGTTGATACCGCCACATTGATAAAGATGCATAGAGAACGCTGCTGCCCATTCTCTAGTAAATCCCTTAGTCGCATTTTACAAACACCCACGGGAGGAAATAGGGTGACACACATATTTAAAAGTGTTTTTAGATATGACAATCAAAAGACTTTCGTGTTATGCATAAAACAGTTCTATTCCCTTATCATTTTGCACTTTCAATTTTCATAGTCCTCCAGACCGAATTTCGGCCATGTTGGCCAATCTCAAAGGAGAGTAGTCGTACGCGGGAGATATTATAGTGCACAAGTGTTTACGCAGACACAGGTGCGCTCCCGATGGGTCTGCAATTTGACACGACTGAAGAGAGATCAGGCGTAGGATCAATAGCTTAACGTGCTTTCCGAGACACGGGGTATCATACTCTGGGCTGATACTGAGAAATGTCTAATAGAAAAACCCAATATCACTTTGCCCGACCTGGAAATTGAACCCAGGTCCTCACGCTCAGCAGTCGCGCTTGTCACGAGACCAATGAGGCAGTTAAAATTTCAATTGATGTAGGGATAGTCTAACGGTGGCCTTAAGACAATGCGTGGAGTAAACGTATGCTCAAACGATTTTAAAATAGAAAATACTCGTTTTGCACATAATATTACCTTAGTTAGGGTGATACAAATTATCAAAGATCGGAATAGGTAGAGTTTATTTACCTAAACTTCGAGAAAGATACATAGAGTAGATAATACCACCTCTAAAATCCCGGAATAATTACAATCAGAAATCAGAAATCATTTATTTGCAAAGAATGTAGGTAACAAAACATAAGTTTGATGGAGTTTGGTGGTGGAACACAATTGGATCCAGTACATTCTACCGTACGTAAGGCATGCAACATTAAGCACTATAATAGTATAGAAATCTATCATAATCAATAATTGTCAGGTAATCAGTTTTTTATGTCATATTCTTATAAGTCAAGTTCACACCGGAAAAATAATAGTCATGCATGAATACAAAAAAAGACGATGAAAAAAAAAATATATAAAAAAAAAATCCCGTGATTTAAAAACCACGAATTATTTATGAGACTTTATTTATACTTACAAATTACTGATTTGAAGAATCATGTATGTATAACATTTTTTAGGGTTCCGTACTAAATATATTTAAAAAAAAATATTTAACATTGTTACAATTATTTCTTTAAAATTAGTTTTACATAAGAATTCTGTCTGTAACAGTTAGTGACATTCATTTTTCATATGCGGTGGACCCCAAACTAGGCGATGCCTGTATCTTGGGGGCCTGAGTTGTGAGACATTATTCTGTTTTTTGCCTGGTGTTGACATGGGATTAAGTAATTAATTGCAAACAATTATATAATTCTAAATATTTTTTTTAAATTAAGGAGCTTTGTTTTAAATATTATAGGAAAATAAATTATTGTGATAAAAAGGGTATTATACACTCTATGTTACTACCTTCCTCGAAGTTGAGGTAAATAAACTCTACTTATTCCGATCTCTGCTAATTATGCTTGTCGCAAGAATATAAACCAAAATGCTATTGGATAGTTCGAACTAACGTTACATTTCCGACGCACGTTCCAGCTCGTTTACTGACGAACGTTTTGTTATTATGGCAACGACATGTTACTATCTGTAAGTAGGATTTTTTACGGTGAACTTGGAGTTGCATAAGAAATTGAAGATGTAATAAATCAAAACGAAATGTCATTTATGCTAATTAGGTTAAGAATCAGCACTTTTCGAACATCAAAATTACATAAGACAGTCCCCCAAAACGCACTTCGCCACTTCCTAGTGCTTTAGCTGGGAAGAAGTGGCGCAACAAACTCCCCAGTAGCACAGCTGTCTGTTCAGTTAGAAAAACTTCATTCAGTACAAAAGTAGGTATGCAAAGTAATTAACATGGCACTGAACATCACATTAAATTATTTGCCATAATGTCAGCTAGCATACGCCAATATACAGGGTAGAAAAAAAAGACCGTGGTTGGAGGAAAAGTACCCTTAATATTGATGATGGCAAATTTTACTGAAAGGAAACATTCTTTTATTTTCAAAAGTAATTAAAACTACATTTATAGATTTTTGAAAAATCACCTGCTTGAGCCGGGAATAGAACCGGTGAAATGTGAAAAAAAAAAAAAAAAACATTCTGTATTTTATGATACCAACCGAGAGAGTCATTCATAAGGATCAATTCCTTTTAAACAACAAAGTATCTTAAATGAAAGTATAATATACTCAAGCAAAAAAACAAAAAAATATAAAAAAAAAACATAAATAGCTTTTGACTACTCTATTCCATAACATAAAACCTTATAGTGTTGATTAGAAAGTGTCATGGAATTCAATTACCAAAAACACCGTGGATAATGGGAACCACAAAGTTTAAAGTTACGTAATCTAATGGTTTTATCTAAGTGTTAACGCGTACTTCCGTGTTTACGTTTGCGGTTACAGTTTGATGAGATTGCGCTGTACTTTATGCCGAGAATACTTTTGTGTGCAATAAAATACCCTTTCTCATAAGACAACATAATGAAATAACTCAATACAACTTTCGAGTTGTTTGTGCAATTTGGGGTAAAAGTTTTGAAAGGATAAGTTTAGAAATACTAAGAAATAGTTACATTAAGTTTAAAGGTACTGCAGAAAAGTATCTATGTTCATAATGTAGGGTCAAACATTTGTTTTACTTTCAGAGTTAGGAGGGGTAATTATTAAGTTTGAAAGAATACCTATTACGAGTTTCAAAGTGACTTCAACTGAATTTGGCTCATATGATATGTACACAGATATTCGGTGACTGAACTCAAGTACATTTGTCATTCATGCAACAAAAAGTCAAGCAGGTTGCTAAACTTTACTAAAATCGTCACTAGCATTGAACTAAAAAATCTTTTCTCTCTAAAGTAAACCAATTTGTATAACATACTCTACCTATGCAAATATGAACAAAAGGTTACTCAAGGTCGTTTGTATCATGGGTGTGAAAAGTAGGGCTACCAACAGGCTGAATTGGCTGTAAAATCGTTCAAAATCAAAATCAATAGACATTTATTCAAAATAGGCTGAGAATCAGCAATTTTAAAACGTCAAAATTACATAAGTCAGTTCCCCGAAACACCCGCCATTCACGACTTTCTAGTGCTTTAGCTGGGATGAAAAGTGGCGCCACAAATTTGAGTAAAATATCCGGAAAATTTTGACAAATTCCGACGATTAAGTGTGAATTTATTCGCGCACCGAATGCTGCGTGGGTATTTTTTACAAGTTTTTTTTTTAAACTTTCCTTGTTAGTTAGTAGTATATATTGGTCAAATCTTGCAGGCTGAATTAAAACCGCTTCCTCTTATCCTACAGAGTTGAAATTTTACATGTTGATTCCGTTTCGTAGACAAACATTTTATTTTCACAGCAGTCAGTTCGAATTTCAGGACTACAAAAACTCGGCCAGATTGCTCCGAACGGTCAGCTCACACTGAAACTGACGCTGATCTGTCGCATGCGACTGTCGTCAAGTGTACGCGTGCATCATGCGTCTAGTCGCTGCGATTTGTAGCGAATAGAGCGTGCGACTCGCATAGCCTGTCGTTGCGACTCTCCAACTCGATGCCAAGTGTGCGGAGCTTTGAAAAAAATAAACGAAAATCGTCGGCCACGCTGTCAAAACCAAATTTAAGGAAAACTCCAACAGATGGCAGCCCTATTCGAATCTCAAATGTCACATCGTCGCGAGAACATCTTTATCTGTGTATAACATACTTTTTATGTTTTCGGCGACAAAATGTGCTGCTATGTCGTAAACTTTATCTTTTACAATAAAAAGAATACACTAATAAAGTGTCGGAAGAAAATCTGCTGCCAGGCTTATGATTTTCCTTTTTCCTTAAGCTGACGGAATCCGAGATCTTCCAGAAGCCTTCTTATTAAAGCCAACAGGCGACAGGATATAGGCGAGAATGTGGCAATCCGACAATTATCGATCAATAAAAATGAGCCTTCAGTGTTACAGATACTTATAAACACATAAGCATTCTGCCTATTTTTCAGAGTCGATCTTTATATATTTGAAAGTGGATTGAAATTATGACTTACCAGCACGTGTATAGTATGACAGCACACAAATCCAATTATTAATGTACCGAGGCTGCCTATCACCAGTCCTGCAGAACTGAAGGCGAGGGGCATCGCAAGTACTCCTGACCCAAGGGATGCTTTTAGAAGATGAGCTAGCGCGCCGAAACTCCTGGAAATGAAGAAATGTGTCAATGATAAACGATTTTTGAAGTGAAAACTTCTTTAGCCGCGTTGAGAGATTTTTGGTAGGGGAAAAACTTATAGGTTCGCGTCACCTAAATGCGGGACATGCTCGTGACGTGTTGTGCCGGACTGTCAGTTATTCCAAAGTTTTGAGTATTCAGATAGAGAATGTTTTTTTCAGTAATAAGGAAACACACTTTTAAACGTCAATTATTTTAAAAACTAGATAAGGTTAGCGTTTTAGAAAGAATAGAAAATACATTTATTTGCGGTAAAAATGACGCAAAGAAAGAACACAAACATAAAAATAACAAGTTGGGGGAAAATAAGCGCCACGTCCACGCAAAACGGCCATCGCTAAGCATACAACCCTATGCAAGACAGAGCCCTAGCGATGATTTTCAGAGCCGGTTTTTTTGACTACTCTGTGAAAAAACAGAAACTCAGAGGTCACAGTCTCTTTTAATTTTAAAGTCCAGAAATACATAATCTTGATCAAATCATGTGAGGACCATGTAGATTAGAGTCTGAAATCGGCTTTTGAGGAAAGAAACAGACATATTTGAGACCTGTCCAGTTAGTGCACGCATTTGTTAGTAATCGTGTAGCTCAAATCAGAATTTACGTGATCAGGATCGTTGTTTTAAAGAGTGAAATACAAAAACAGGGGGGCAAAGTACCTACATTCGCTTCAATGCGATAGTTGTGTTACTAGAAGTTCCATGTAATAAGAGCCGAGCTTATTACCACAAATCTGGCGCAAAACGAGACTGCGGGGTGCAACTAAAAACTTCCAAATGAAAAATTCATTACATTCTACAAGTAATGGGGACCGAATCCAGCCGCAGTGGTCTTGAAGAAAAACCACTGCGGCTGTTCGAAATAGCCCCTTGATACTCGTAGAAAACAGAAGAAATTTGGGTTTCATAAGTTTCGGGAGTTTCCTCTAGGTTTCGGCTTCTTTAATTTAATACTAACTTTAATATTATAAATGCGAATATGAGTTTGTTTATTACGATTTCACGCTAAAGCGGCTGAACGGATTGAGATGAAATTGGGTACATGGGTAGACCATGACCTGAGTTAGGACATAGGATACTTTTTATTCTGCTAGTAAGTTCCCGTAGGATACTTTCCGACCACAACGCGGGCGAAGCTGCGGGCAAAATCTAGTCCATTATAATTTTCAAATGCCATGTCAAATGTTTCGACTTTTATAACAGTTAACATTCGATTTCACAATAGATTTATTGATAAGAAATTTTATATAAGTTTTGAATGATCAGAAACGTAGAAATCGAATCTTATCCGTTGCAAAATGGTGATTATCGTAAATTAAAACCGGCCAAGTGCGTGTCGGAACACGCACAATGAAGGGTTCCGTAGTTGGAACTTTTTATCCGAAGAACAAACTTAACATTGTAGTTGTAATACATGTTCTCCCATATATCGATATACGTGACGGTCAATTTGTCCTACTGCGAATGTAACTTGGTTGACTTTTACTCGTTATCTTGTAAAGCATACTTTTCTGTGATAGTTTACCTTTAAATTTCGTTATAAACGTTAGTTACTGCCGTAAACACTAACATTTTTCTGGAGAGGGGGTCGGGGGGGGGGGGACGGACGACGACGACGACGACACTTACTCTGACAAAAATTTGCACTTTAAAAGTGAATATTTCGCAAACGGATCGCTGAATCGAAAAATGATTTTCACAAGTCCGCAATATTTTTGAACGGCCTATCCAACGATACCCCACACCATGGGATAGACGAGAAAAACAAAATCATCCCCACTATACGTGTAGGGGAGGTACTCTTAAATAAAATATATTTCAAGATTTTATTATACCACTTTGTTGACGGGATTAATATGTATGTATTCTCATGCCAAGCTACAGCTTTCTAGTACTAAGAGCCTCTGAGCTAAGCCGCGGACAGACAGACAGATGGACATGGCGAAACTATAATTAAGATCCTTGTTGATTACGGAACCCTAAAAACTAGACTTTCTGTAGTATCCAAAGTTTCACTTTTTTAACTAATTCAAGTTAGCGTAGAAACTGGTACACATTTAGTTATATAAATATGACTTATATCATATTATATAATATTACCCCCACGGTCTAAATTCTGTTATCACTTGAAATCACTAAACGTCATTAACAAAAGTCATTAACGTTTCGTGTCGGTTTCCTAATTAAACAATAGTTCTGTGACCCTCGTTATTTTGTGAAACTGGTTTAACTGTGAAGATATGATAGATGAGATGACTCGATTGTAGCTTAATTTCTACATGTTTTAGCTGTATTCACTACATTCTGTTTATTTTATTATCATTAAACACAATATAAAAACATAAACACAATACAATAACTACACAATATATTAGTTGCTTAATTTAGAATTGCCTAAAATATGCGTAAATTTGAATTAAAAAAAAATACCGGCGAAGTGCGTGTCGGTCCATGCACAATGAAGGGTTCCGTAGTTGGGATGAATTTATCCCAAGACCAAATTTAACATTGTAGTTAAAAAAGTAAGTTCTTACATACATACGTACTGAAAATGTAAGTTTGTACGCACAAAATTGAGAGATTTACCATGATATATTAAGACCATAGACTTGTTGTAGATTTTCCCTTAATCTATAAGCACAGAATTATTTTCTGTATTTTTTTCAAAATTTTAGGCTCAGTAGTTTTGGAGATAAGGGGGGAATGAAAGTGTGTATATTTTAACTATAAAAATATATATATATGAAATTCTTACAAAAAGCCCTTTCATTTGTTATGTTACACGGTACAGTTAACAAAACTTAAAAAAATAAATAAAAAAATATCCCTATATTCAAAATTCATTTATTTTTGTTACATGTCCGTGTTTGGGTAATAAAAGTTCACATGTGTACCAAATTTCAACTTAATCGGCCCAGTAGATTTGGAGCAAATTGTCTGTGACAGACTGACAGACAGACAGACGGACGGACAGACTGACACACGAGCGATTCTATAAGGGTTCCGTTTTTTTACATTTGAGGTACGGAACCCTAAAAATTTTAAAAATTTGGTGTGTCATCCTGTCTGACAGGATTAATTAATTATTTTATTTTAGGCGATAGTTTTAGCGTGTGTAGAAAGCCGGCTGCTATATTTTAATGGCTTTTAGCCTTGTGTGTTCACCAACATTTAAATCAACTGTATAGTAGTTTAACATTTCTTAGGAAATTTGACATACACCAACTGTTTAATTACCTGACCAGTGGTTTGAATGTTGGTGAACACAGGCCTTAGAGTACGAATGTTCATCATCATCATCATCATTTCAGCCGAAAGACGTCCACTGCTGGACATAGGCCTCCCCCAAAAGGGGGGGGGGGGGGGAATTTGCCATAATCGCCACGCTTGGCAGGCGGGTTGGCGATCGCAGTATGGTGTTAAAAATGCATAGAGAACGCTGCTGCCCATTCTCTAGTAAGTCCCTTAGTCGCCTTTTACGACACCCACGGGAGGAAATGGGTACGAATGTTAACCGGTGTTAATTAACGTGGGTTATGTAGGAGCTAGTCTTATCTGCAGTTTCCTATCTAAGGTCTTTCACACAATAAGCACAATGTCAGAAGGTTTAGTGATTATACTATGTGAGAAAAGTTCTCACACATTTGTTCACTTTGAGTTTTCTTTATGTTTGAAGTAGTTTTCAGGATGTGACTGATCATCAATACTTAGGACAATGAGCCTGTAATGTTCCCACCATTGGTACACAGGCCTCCTCTTTCTGTGAGCGGGGCCACCACGCAGGCCCAGTGCGGGTTGGTGGATGTCCCATGTCTTTGAATTTTTGGTTTTGGGACAAGCCGGTTTCCTCAAGATATTTTTGAGAGCAGTGGTGATAGAATTATTTGGACAAAGTAAAGTGCTTGCTTGGGTTCGAACCCCCGACCTATAACTGATAAGTCGCAGCCGTTACCACTAGGCCACCACTGCTTAATACTTATAATTGTCTTATTAATGTTATGCTGTAAACAAAGAAAGGATATTAGGCTAGGCCGCATAAATTATTCAAACTGCCAGACCATGATTAAAACGGCTTATTCCCAGGCGCTCCATAGTTTTATTCCCGGCAGCTCCAAATTAAAAAAAGCAATATAATCAATTTTAGTATTTCATTATTTAACTAATACAATTAAGGAGCTCTTGGGAATCAATGTATGGAGAGAAATTGATTGGAGAACAATATACCTATTTAGAGCGCCTGGGAATAAGCTGTGGCGGTATCAACAACGCCACGTGCGAACTACGCATCAAAGACCTGACGTCACAAATCCTGCATCGCGCTATCAGAGTTTACCGCGCGACTAGGATATATACAACGTCCCGACATCAACCGTTGGGCAGTTGCCCACCAGACACAACACCCGTATGGTCGGAGGATCGTCCCTTTACTATAGAGTATGAGTGAACTTTACACCCTGTTCCTCATACCTCTAAAAAGCCATTAAAACTAACTGATAAAAAAAAAAACAATATAGTCTTCACATTCACAATAATTAAACTACTATAATACTTTACAAAGTAAGTATTCATGTCATTGTAAGTACATATATATAAAATTCGACGAATTTACAAGTAGTATTTCTGTGTCCACAATTTCTTAATTCTGTAATAATCCTGGGTCATCATTTCCTTAATTGGATGGGATAGACTTATTGGTTCGTTAAGATTGTTACGTGACCTGAAAAAAACGTGTGTCAAGGTGTTTTTCAGATAAATTGACAAACTTGATAAATTGTTAGTAGGCCGTCCGAATAAAATATAAAGGAATTGTTACAATGGAGGAAATTATTTTCACGTTTCCAAGTAGTAATTGAACGCTTTACTTTTCAAGTTATTTCTAATAAATAGGAACAGATCGGTGATACGTAACACACTTTGAAACAAATTCGCCTTTTTAGGGTCCCGCACCTCTAAAGGAAAAAACCCTTATAGGATCACTCGTGTGTCTGCCTTTCTGTCACAGCCGATTTGGTCCCAATCTACTGGACCGATTAAGTTGAAATTTGTAAACATAATGAATTTCTGTGATTCAAACACGAACGTATAACATAAAATAAATGAATTTTGAGTAAGGGGTTCACTTCTAGGAGAAAAATTTGAAAATTAAAAAAAAAAAAAAATGTGGAAAAAGGAAAGAAAGAAAGAAAAAGTATTTATTGGGACTCATACAGGAAGTTTACATTTTAAACTAAACACACTCATAGTAACACAAATAAAAACAAAACCTGTACGGGGCCAAAAGGCTCCTATCTCAGCATGATGAATTGCATGCTGTACCATGAAAATATTGGTTATGAGGCATTCAAATATATATTTTTTAATTTTAAAATAATTCGTTTTAATTGTATTAAAGAACCTAGATGAAATTTTACCATTAAAATCTTGAAAAAAATACAGAGATTAGTTCTGTACTTACAGATTACAGGAAAACCTATAAGAAGCTTATGGTCTTAAAATAACATGGTAAATCACTCAATATTTTCCGTACAACATTACATTTGCAGTTGGAATGTATGGGAATATGTTTTTCAACTATAATGTTTAGTTTGTTCTTGGGATAAATTCCTCACGACTACGAAATCCTACAATGTTCCTGGTACGAAACGCACTTGGCCGGTTTTTGTATTCTGTGTTACATTTCATGTTGCATTGCGAGGGGCCCGTGGCTAACTTATAACGGCCGCACGGGTCGATCGATCAGCGATCAGCTACGCTTGATATGGTTGGTCCGTGGATGGGTGACCATCTTTACATACTGAGACCCCTCCGTGCCGCGGAAAGCACGTTAAGCCGTTGGTGCCGGCTGTCATTCGTGGATCTTTAACAGTCGTTACGAGTCGTCAGGAGTCCGAAAGTTTGACAATCAGTCTTACCAAGGGGTATCGTATTACCCAATAGCTTAAACTATATGAAGTGTTGTATGCAGAGCTTAGATGAGTGATGATACTTGACTACATCTTACGCCAACATTGTTACCAACATTGCTGTCTGGCTTTTCACCAGACCCATTTATTATATAACCTAATGGCTCATTCTCATTACTCGTTCGATATACAGCATGCGAGGATTCCCCGCAGGCGGGGTAATGACTAATGGAAGTCATAAGTCGATAACGCGGTCGGTACACCGTCTGCGGGGATTCCCCGTAGCGGGCGTAGCGACCAATGAAATTCATCGAGCGGTAAAAAGTGTGTCACACCCAATGAAAATTACCAATGTAAATGAGCCTTCAAAGCAACTGCCAAACGTGCGGTGTGGGTTCTCCGTAATTATACTACAATCGGTACGTATCGACTAATGGAAACGGTTCCCCGAATACGGGCCCTATGGCATGCTTTACAGAAATCTCCAGCACCATGAAAATACGAGCATATACGAAAATAAATGTGAGCATATACATATCACCATACAAGCCCTATCGACCAATGAAAATGAGCCCTAACGATCGCTGACTTTGATGAAATCAATAAAAGAATCCGCATAGGTATATCCAGAGATGAGATGGAGTTACTATTATAAAAGAACTTCACTATAAAATAAAATAAAATAAAAGGTAGTGGTGCCGATTCCCTTGTTCACAAACTAAACTAAATTTAAGTTCAGTGCATCTTTTTTATTCTATTTCATTAAGAAAAGGACAGAAGATAAATTTTAGTTTAGTTCTGTCAAATTAATCAGCGCCTGCCACTACTCCATAAAAGTTTAGACGTGATTAAAAACTTGCCGACTAAAATTACGTCAAAGTACGTCAAGCGCTGATTAATTTGACAGGACTAAACTAAAATTTATCTTCTGTCCTTTTCTTAATTAAATAGAAAGAAAAAGATGAACTGAACTTAAATTTAGTTTAGTTTGTGATCAAGGGAATCGGCACCACTGTCAACCACACATCAGTAACAATTCGACCATAACAGCGCTTTCATGTTGTAGCAATAGGGATGGTTTTCGCAGTGCAAGTGTCACCACTGAATGTAACCAGTCTTCCCAAGGGGTATTGTGTTACTCACTTACTGGTTTGTTGAGGTCAGATAGGCAGTCACCATTATCATCGTTTCAGCCGAAAGACGTCCACTGCTGGTAATAGACCTCCCCCAAGCTCCGCCATTTCGACTGGTTCTGTGCTTCCCGCATCCAACGGATTCCTGCGACCTTCACAAGGTCATCGGTCCACCTTGTGAAAGGCCTTCCAACGCTACGTCTTCCGGTACGCGATCGTTACTCCAGATCTTTTTGGCCCCATTAGCCATCTGTTCTGCGAGCAATGTGCCCTGCCCATTGCCACTTAAGTTTGGCAATTCTTCGAACTATGTCGGTTATCTTGGTTTTCCTACGGAACTCTTCATTTCTGATTCGATCACGCAGGGAAACTCTAAGCATAGCCCTCTCCATTGCCCTTTGGGTGACTTTTAGATTTCTAATAAGATAGGCATTCGCTAGGCAGATGATGAATTGTGGTTGACTGAACAAAAAGAAAGAAAATAAACACTACTTACGATGTGTTCGATGCAATTGGCCTGTGTTGCGAAGGAATGTAGGGGTCCAAGTCTTCTCTAGAGCCATTGTAAGCTAACTCGATTCTGTAAAACAAAAGTAATATATAAATAAACAAAATAGAAAGGTAGGACAAGGCTACGTATAACACGTTTATCACCTTTTATTATCTTTTTATACGGCAATTTAATTACTATGTTAAGGTTGAGTAAAGAGAATTATATGTGGCATACAGACTTCGGGAAAATTTAAGTGAATCTAATAAACTACCGACATAATTTTACATCAGAGAAGGCTATTAATAAATTAGAAATATAAACTTTGATAATATTTGGAAAAAATAATGGAAACTTTTTATATTTTGTAGCAAAATTAATTATTGAAGAGGTTAAAGAGCTAGTGTAGATTTTTTGGAGTTTGTTCAAACAAAGTGCTTTCAGGAGTCAAGGTTTCTGTTTCTGAAAGCCCAATCAACTCTATATTTAGCTAATCTGTTGTCAAAGCACATGTTGGTAATTAACTATATAGCATCCAATGGTTGACATCTCATTTGACAGTGGATTAAATTAATATTCAATGACATTCAGAAACAAGGGGTCAGTTTTGGCAACCACTCGATTGCGCGTTAAAAACCGGATATTGGACTGTACAACCACCCGACAGTGCATTAAATAACCGGGTATCCTACCTGGCCAGACTTCCAACCTCGCACCAAAAACCGGGTATAACCCGGGCAAAAATATACGTACAATTTTCTTACCCCAGCCCGCAGAAATTAGTTACTTGATCACAAAAATCTCCATAGATTTTCAATGCACGACTGTAACACTTTGACATATCAGCTCGTTCTCGCTTACAAAGCAGTGTCTCTCGAATATAACCCACGCAATATATTAGGTACTTAGCTTATTGACAGGAATCATATTGTGTTAACCCCAATATTCAGGCGTCAATCGGTGTATTGATGAAATACTTATTTACCATTGCATCATGCAATTGAAGGAGCCGGTCATTGATTTTATTATTTTTTTTCTGCACGTGGTGTCTGCTTTCTTATTAACATGTTAATGGGTTGTTTATAAGGGTTTGGTTTGTTTGTATTGGTTTTTCTTCCTTTTTCGTTTGGTTAGTGATTAACCTGGTGTCAGGGTTTCTATGCCATCCATGGGCCTCTGACTTGGTTTCACATGCCGTCGAGAAATATCTTTCAGGCATATAGTTTCCTCACGATGTTTTCCTTCACCGTTTTTTAAGCAAGTGATAATTATACAATACGCACATGAATTCTAATGTGTCATTTGTTTTGACACATATTCGTTTGTATGACACTGACAGGTGTCAAAAGAGCATTCTCTTGGTGGACGGAATATAAATATTTGAGTATGAGCAAAAGAAGTAATGATATTAAAAGATTTTTTCAATTACTTTCTTAGTCCTAATTAAGATACTTTTAGATGATACATGGTTATTTTGATCAATTTTGTTTTCAGGAAACTTGTCCGATTCCCTACGTTGATCAGCGATTGGGGTTCGATTCCCGGATTGGGCAAAATGTTATTGGAGTTTTCCCTATGGGAATTTTCAGAAGCAGCCCGGAATCTGGTTTTGTGCCCGGTTGATGACAATAGGCTCGCCTCTATAACATGAGACATAAAGATAACTAGCGAAATGTGGGTGTACCTGTAGGTAGATACACCTCTGCCCAACCCTTCGGGGAAACAAGGCGTGGTATTATGTTACTACTGATACTTAATTGGAAAATACTATGAAAACATACTACTATGAAAAAAAAATCGATTAACAGTTCCGAAACCGTGCGTGTTTTTTTTTATTGCGGTAACTCATCGTAAACGTTCAATTTCTCCAGATACCATTAAAAAGGCATCAGCTTATTACTCAAAACCTTTACATAACCACATGAGGCTCTGTAAATCTTCATCTTAATGGGTTATTTACACCATTTTTAACTCAATAACGGCTGGATCGATTTTAATGATCTTGGATTTTTTGGATTTGTCTCTGCCCCGAATACGAGTAGCAGAATAACTATTAAAAGATGCCAAAAAATCACGTTTTTTTTATTCATTTTCTAAAAATAAATTTTGTACAGAATGGCTTTTTTGATGATATCTCGAGAACGGATTAGGGAACGGGGGAACAAGAAATTTCACGCGGGCGAAGTCGCGAGCAGACGCTAGTTATTAATATTACAATGTAAATATTTACCATACATTTTTTCCTTAGTTACTAGTCAATAATCACACATCAGCTGTCTATGTGTCGTGCAAATTGTTCATGTCAACTGAGATCAATAATATTTCAGTGACATCTGTTGACCTTGAACCAGTAACCTCTTATATTTTATTGTATGCTTGACTAGATATACATTTAGGTAACGAATCATGGAAAATGGATCGCAGCGCATTCAAATTAAAAAAAATATATATATGAAGGATATTCATTCTCTCATACATTTTTAATGGAACGGCTGTTTTGATGATATCTCGAGAAAGGATTGGGAAACGGGGGAACAAGAAAATTCACGCGGAAAAAAAAGAAAAAAAAAAAAAAAACTCGTTTTGAAAAGCAGAAAGACGCTCCCTCTGGAAATCAGGATGGCAACCAACCGATTATCATTTATAGTGAAAGTTCGCGAGCACATTCGTAAGGTGGTGGCAGTATCATCACAACGTTAATGTTTTCCCAATGTTTGTCTTATTTGTTTTAGTATATTCATGTACAAACAAACATACATAAGTATGTTTATTTGTGCTTGTATTTATATAGAAATTGGAAATTTGGTATATACACCGTGGCATTTTAGTCGTCTTACAAATACAGCCCACTTCATGTATCCAATGACTACTAATCAACATGTAAAAAAAAATTTTTTTTGAACATTAGATTTTTTTTTAAAATTAATTATGACGCATGACATATTTTAAAACACCCTGTGACGGGTGCAGTCCGAGCCTTGTGATAAGGGCGCCGCAGAATGGATTTAGATTAAGTTTAAGTTGCAATAGTAAGAAACACATTTTAGCGTTAGGGTGAATGAACTCTGATAAAGATGTCGCCGCTCCATTCCGCGGCGCCCTTGTAACATAAGGCTCGGAATGCACTCGTAACAGTGTGTTTTAAACTATATCATGCATCATAATTAATAATAATATATAAATATAACCTTACAAATAATATGCATATTTGTAAGGTGGCTTTATGTGGCTTCGAGTTTTGTGGTCCAGACACTTGTACGATTTACGAATTTGTAAATTGTAATTGTAAAGTTTCCTGGTATAGGGCCCTGGAGTAAATACCATCACCTGAATACTTTTTAACAATATGCTTTGTAAAATCTAAAGGACTTCTTGACGTCTCATTAACCTTCGGCATGCCTGGTGGTAAAATGTTACAAGGTATGCCTGCTGGGTCTGTCAGACTCGGATTTTTACATGACTATATGTCGTACTAGTTATGATAACTAGCTATGTTAAGTTATGATAACTACTAGGGGTGGGGTATATAAGGGGTGGAAATAAAGAAATATTTTAAATTAACCACTTTTCATAATTGTTTCTCTAACCTGAGCTGACGTTTTTAACAAATAAATAGGCATATTTTTCTCTAACAGCATAAAATACTTACCAAAACAAAAGAGATTCCGGAAATGGTCCTTGAAAGTGGTTAATAACAAAATAATGTTGCCTCAGGGCATAGGCAGAGGCGTAAAGTAAACTAAGTAAACTTCGTGACTTTTATATGCAGCGCATGATTTATTTAAAAACAGTGGTCTCTTTGTTTCGTTTGGGACTGCTGATACAAGAAGTGCTTCATATTTTGCCTTAAGCGACTGTATAAAAAAAGGTCTGAGTTTGACTTTTTTACGTTGTGTATAATTAATTATTGCTGTACGACAGGAAACTTAACAAAATATCTCAAGTTTTAACCCTGCATATTATAGGAACTTATTATTATGATTTATTAATTAATTAAATAGGTAATTAAAATGGTACAACATCGATTACATTAACAAAAAAACATAAAAAGCTACCTACTGCAGTAACACCTAAGTTCTGGACTGAAACAATTTAGATTGCCATCGACATGTTAAGGAAAAGATAGCTGTACCGTGCGCCTTCGTAATGGTAGTCAAATCTAAATCGGTTGCAATAATCTACCATCTGTTTTATGTTATACCGAACATGGCTTAACTGCGATGAGCTAAATCTATTGTCAGAAAGAAACAATAGATACTAAATAATTTGACAAGAATACATTAAAAAGCGATGAAAAAAACCGTGTCACTGAAGCGAAAAATTATGGTCATGTGGATTTTTCCCATTTTGAACTATGACTCCCAGACCAGTCTTTGACAAACATTGAAAAGTCCAAACTCAAGGTTTGCCAACGCGTGATGGAGAGCAGTATTCTAGGCGTCAAATTAACAGACCGTATTCGAAACACCACACATGCGCTCCAAAACACAGATTGCTGACGTTGCTCAAAAAGCCGCAAAGTTGGAGTGGGACTAAGCTGGCCATGTCTGTCTGTCTGTCTGTCATGCCCAATGAGCTGTGGGCCAAAATAGTCACTATGTGGAACCTTGAGACAGCTAGAAAGCGCCACGGCAGACCCCGTAGAAGATGGCGGGATTAGCTGCTGGACAAAACAAACCAACAGTGGTCCATATTAGCACTGGATCGCAAACACTGGAATTCATGAATTTCATTGCCCAGCAGTGGGATGATACAGGCTATCAGTAACAGTTACATTTTAAAAATCGGTCATAACTTATAGTGATGATATTTAGCAGGTAAAATATGGTAGGCAATAGGCTTGATCCCTATTACATGAGACTTAAATGTAATTGGCAAAATGAGGGAGTAGGTATATACTATAGGTACACCTCTGCATAGCCCTTCGGGGATAACAGGCTTGATGTATTATAAAATACTGTGAAAGGTAACAAGGGCTTTATTCATGACTATAGTTTTTCAGAAGCATTTTTAAGTTGCGTGGGAGTTGGACCGGAAAATTAACGGAAGCTACACAAGCTACGCACCAGTGTAGCACATAAAGCGCAAGTAAGTTTTCCAACGAATTCCAGCATATTATAGTGAAACGTTTCCATGAAAATTGTGCAAAATTACCGAGAGAATATTCTGCACGAAAATTGTTGTAAAAAGTTGTAGGTATACCTTAAACACATTTACACGTGGTTATATATAAATACAATAGCCGAACAATAGACACACATCAGAACATCCTTGACAATTCAAAAGTGACTGTAAATGGTTTAATTGAAATAAATGATTTGAGTTTGGGTTTGAGTTTGATAGGCGGGTGGACGACCTACAGAAGATCGCGATCGCGGGGAACACCCGGATGAGACTCGCACAGACCAGGGAAGCATAGCACAAAAGGGAGGAGGCCTATACTCAGCTGTGGGTGGAACAAGGCTGCCGATGATGATGATGACGTATAAATTACGGAAAACGTAAAGAATCAGAAGTAAATGACCTTCACGTGTTTCTTTTTTTTTTTTTTAACTAGGGCATCTCAGAGTTTAACCACTAAGGTTCCGACTCTTTAACTGGACTTTCCTGTGGCTGCCTTAAGCTCCTAACGAAACTTAATGCCTCCAGCCAGGGCGTAAAAACTATAAACTAAACGACTGCTGCTCGCTAAGGGCACCCCCTGTGGGGTACGAACCTCGGCTTAGGGCAGCTGAGTCGGAGGGAGGGTGGCAAGGGACCGACGGTGACTGGATAAAATCAGTGTTTTGATTATTATCGTGGGGAGTTTGGATTACATGCTGCTCAGCTAAAACGCGTGCTGGCGCTTCACTTACAGTCAAGGGTCAGGGAGGACTATTCGTTAGTTGGGGATTTCGCGCGGGGCCTCGGCGGCGAGGTCGGAATGAAATTTCACGTGTCGTCTTTGCAACATATAAATAATGATGGTTTTTCTCTAACGTGATAGATTAAGAATTATCAATAAGTAGGGTCACCAAATTCAAGTACCTGGGGCACTGGGTCACCGAGGACCTCTCAGATAATTTAGATACGTAGGGCATCGGCAGTGAGATGCAATATGCTGGCTCGCACGGTTTGCACGGTGCACAAAAGAAGTCGAAATTGCTCTTTTTAAGGTTTAAAGCATACTGCCAGACATTTTGTACCTGCAGCCTGTGGGTCCGTTATACACGTAGATTTTTCAATGCCCTACGGGTCCTGTACAATAATGGTTTTAGTATGCTGTTGGGATTGCCTCGCTTTTGCAGCGCATCAGATATGTTTGCTAGGGCCAGCATGGACTGCTTTAGGGCAATAGTACGAAAAAGAGTGACCTCCCTGATGCGCCGCGTGCGAAGCAGCTCCAACAGCCTTCTGCATACTGTTTTGGGAAGGGTTGATTGCCCGATTGTGAGGCACTGGAACACCGTTCACGGATCTGATGGTGCTCTTTATAATATTAAATAATTATAGAATTCATTAATAATTTACTAACATAGTTATAAGTACTATTTACTGACAATGTATGGAATGTCCTATTCTGAAAAATAAATGATTATTATTATAAAGTATGTATATACAAATAGTACTTAGGTACTTAGTAACTGTAATGTACACAAATACAAATGTTACCTACTTACGTAGTAATAATAACTATCTAAATTAAGAAAACGTGATAACAAGGTTTTCACGCAATCACAACTCTGCCCAGTTCGTCCGTGAATTATTTTTATGATATTAATTCTACATTCTGTTAGAACTATAACTTACACACTGATTTATTGTTTGTTAAAATTTTTGTTAAAATTGTCTACGGTTGCAATATTTGTAATATGTGAGCAACATGTATCTATCAACATAAAAAAATTATCTGTTATTGCTTAATTTTTGTACTTTGTACCTGTTGATTATACGGATTTTGTAACTCCGTTCTCCCCAGACGGAGGGTATCCATAAAGATTTCCTCACTGGTTAAATGGTACATCGTCTTCCTATAATATCATTCTATTTAACGTATATGTGTGTGCGTGTGTGACTATAAATGATAAGCTGAAAAATGATTTGATAAGGCAACGGTGCGGATTAAAAGATGTAGTTACAATTTTTTTTAAGAGTATGCTTAGACGGTTTGGCCATGATGAGAGGATGAATGATAGGCGACTAATAAAAGGTATTTACAAGGCAGATGTGAGTGACAAGCCCGGGAGGGGACGCCCACGGAGGACATGTAGTTCTTCAGAAAGGTCAGGTGCGTAGTACTCGGAATTGCCGACGAGGCCCGTCGCGACGTCCCTGTCCATCCTCGCTCCGATCCTTACTCGAGCCAGCCCATGCCGCTGAGCTTGTAGCTTTAAATTCGTCCCTAAATAATCATTATCCGATCCAGCCCGTCCCGTGCTGTACTCCCCCAGCGACGCCCTAAGCCGAGGTCCGTACCCCCGCAGGGGGGCCGTGCCCTTAGCGTAGTCGCTTAGTTTTTAAGTTTTATGCTCTGGCTGGAGGTCTTAATTTATTGAGGCACCCACAGGAAAGTCCGGTTAAGCAGTGGACAACCGTCGAACTGTGTTGAACTGCGAGATACCAATTATAAAAAAAAAACAGTTTTGCTCGGAATCGGCGTGTGTGTATAACCAGATGTATGAACGAAAATGAAGCAATAGTTTCTGCCTACCCTGGGAAGAAGGCGTCAGTTTATGTATGTACAACATATTGCAAAACATACATTTTAGTAGAGTAAAATCAAGTTTTCGTGGTGTTTCTTGCCCATTCCTCTTCACACAAAACTACTTTTTGGAAGGGGCAATTAGAATATCCCCATTTCCTCCCGTGAGTGTCGTAAAAGGCGGCTAAGGGACTTACTAGAGGATGAGCAGCAGCGTTCTCTATGCATTTTTAACACTATACTGCGATCGTCAACCTGCCTGCCAAGCGTGGCGATTATGGTTCCCCAATTGGGGGAGGCCGATGTCCAGCAGTGGACGTTTTTCGGCTGAAATGATGATGATGATGATAAACTAGAATAAATTCTATTTTCTTGTAAATGTTGACTTTTAAAATTCCCTTTGAATACTTGAAATAAATTATTTGACTTTGACTGCGTTTCTCGTATTTTCTTTAGATTTTATTTCGATATGGTTCAGTTATTAGAGAAAGGATATGTGTCTCTCCACACAGGTGAATCGTGTCTCCCCAGACAGGTGAATAGTGTCGATATTATTAGCACATGTCTAGATAGGTGACGAAGATGTTTTATGTGTCGGTACACCTGTGTCCGTAATCGTATAATAGAAGATTTCCATTTAGAATAACGTGATATTCCGTCTGGATTTCCAGTAGGGGTGAGAGAGATGTAGCTATATTAAACCCAAATATGTTATAAGCCTTAATATGTAATTAATAATGCCTATATAATGCCTTTTTTTCATTAAGTGGGCACAAATCCAGACTTTGGCCTATTTCTGAGAATTTCGTAATGGCAAAATCGTAAATCACTTCCTAATCTGATTTCAGAATTGGGTTTTTTGTTCTTATTTCTGAGAATTTAATATCCTACTTTCCGACCAGTAATTTTCACAATTTTCTACAACTTGATCGTAATTTAGTAAAAACTTTTTCTGCTCGAACTTTTTACGAACGATTAATGGAGCTCAAGTGATTTGAACTAGCAACCCCTTTATGTTTATTTGCATTACCCAACTTTTATTTAAATCACTATCGTGTTTGTGTGAAAATACATAAAGAAATGAAAAGAAACGTGAAATAACTGTAGATGAGTAGACGTTCAAGGGATGTTTATACGAGTACTTCGTCGATGTAATACTATGGGGGCTTAGTTCTCATCCCATCTCAGTACAGACGCTGCGACAAGTTACACACAAGACTGAATAGTATAAACTGCCTTTCTGTTTTTGTAATTTTTGACGTTCAAAAGTGCATCTTCGTGCCTATTTGAAATAAATTATTTGACTTTGACTTTGACTTTGTTTAGCGTTGCTGGATTTCGATACGATCGAGACTTGGGCTGTATTGCAGTCTCTTCAACGGTGCCAGATTGAATATCGGTACCTCGAGGTGCTGAAATGTCTGTATAAAACGCTACTATGTCAGTCCGACTCCAGAACTAGACCTCGAAACTTATCCTCCTGCAGCGAAGAGTGAGGTAGGAAGACGTTTTCTCTCCGAATGTAGACTCATTCTGTCTTTCGATTGCAAATAAATGATTTACGATCATAAGCAATTTTAACAGCTTTTGACCTCAGAAGTGGCCTTATGAATCGGTCGCGATTATCAAAAGTCACTTACTTTGAACTATAGTTGTCTGAAACCGTGTGGATGGGGGGCGCCGAAGGTTTTGTTTTCTCCATTTTGCCAGTTCAGTTTGCGCCGTATTTTCTAAAGTCGAAGGTTTAAAATCGGCAGTCGCTGTCAGGTTTTAGGTGCTGAATCATCAATCCATTGCTAAAGGTTATCTGCGAAAAGGGAAAAGGTAATTAAATTCGATTGCTTTTTTTAAGGGAATGAATTTTACAATTACAGCATATTTGAATAACATTAAATTTTTTAACATACAGGGTGGCGTCAACATACAACCTGTTATTTTAATAACCTACGAAAAATTTCAACGCAAGGGTGCCAGAATTATCCACTGAATCCATGGTGACAGGTTGCGCATCGACAATGCCACCCTGTATACAAATTGATACCTAAACTTTTGAACATTATTTAAAGGTACAGCAGAAATCATTTGTTATTCTAGTCGAAGCATAGATAATGTATGGAGGTTGTCTATGATTTGAAGGCTTAGTATAATGTCTTTTCCAGTAGCCAATATATATATCAAGAGATGAAAGTCTTAAAGTGCACACGGAAACGATGATTACTTTATTGTCCATTGTATCTACATTATTATACGTATTCGTTATTAATTACTACTCCATGTACACCGTTGTTGGTATTTCCAAGTTTGATTATAACACCACACTGTTATTATAATTTTGATTGGATTAAAGATACAGAAAAGATAATAATATGAGGTACTATAACATAATTTTCTTAAAGTAGGTATATTAGAGACGTTTCCTAGGTAAAAAAAAATCTGTTTAGTTCGTCATTCAGATACTAAAAAAAAAAAAAATATTAGGCACGTATTTTTTGCTTTATCATAAAAATTAAAAATAATACTTAGATAAAACACATTAAAGTTGAGGAGGGGGAGCTCGTTACGTCACAATTCTAACAAACTTCGTATAAAATCTAGCACAGTCTTAATTTTTTTACTACGTAAATTAAAAATACGTCTCTAATATTTTTTAATAATTTACATGCATAAGCTTGTGCCTATTCAAAAAATTAACATTGTGTTGTATGAATTGTTGTTATTGCCTGCCTTGTTTCTAGTGGTGGCAAGCGCTACTGCTGAGCATGAGGTCCTGGGTTCGATTCCCGGGTTGGGCAAATTGTTATTGGGTTTTTCGATCTGGAATTTCTCAGTAGAAGCCCGGAGTTTGGATTTGTGCCCGGTTGATGGCAATAGCCTCACCCCCTAATAAGACGCAGATATATGCCAGTGACCTTGAGTGGTTAGCTTGCATATATTGTACTGAGCTCACGCAATGCGTCGTACGTCCAGCCAGTAATAGGACTCGCCCATTCAGGAGCGTTGTCCCAATAAGACGCATTATTAATTTATTAAACATAAAAAAGGTATTTTAGTAAAACACGTATACTTAAAGATCAATAATTAAAATATCTTAAAAAATGTGAAGGTTTCAGAAAAATGCGCTTGATAGATTTTGCGTGATTCTCAGTTTTCTATTCGCGTTAGACATAACTTTACAAATTAATTTTACTATTCAAATTCAAATTCATTTATTTCAGGTCTTTAAACCATATAAAAAAATAAACAATTAAAGGAATTTTACAAATTGCCATGCTTGCACTATAAATGTTACGGATTATTTACTTACAAATTAATTGACATACAAAATAATTACAGAAATTGAAAATGAATTTAGAATTATAAGTAAAATAAACAAAAATTTCAAAAAAATAAGTAAAAAATGATTCAATATAACAAAAGAAAATGTCACAAATGTCAAAAATTAAATTGATAAATGAATTACTATGTAATATAAACATAATTTAAAATATTCATATATTAAGTTATTAAGAAAATGCTCTAATTTAACATATATTTTTCTAAATAATTAACAGTACTTGTTGAGACGTGATTTTCAGCATAAAATCATAAAAAGTCGGCGTTATCGGCGCCTTAACCCTTTGGGGACAACATTTTACTGTTGTATTTATTTATTTTATTTTATTCGGGAAACTTACAGCTAATATAGGTTCAGTGTTCTTAAACAATATGAAATTGAAGGCCATTGTATTATTATTGTATCTGCAAATGCTTTTCATTTTAGAGAGATTCTAAGCACTACCCGTCCGTGGGAGTCAACTAAATATTCTACAAATAATACATCTAAATATTAACTGTTTGGTTTACATAGGTGTATACATAGTGCCTTTTCTGAATAGTCATGCAAACACTAGAAATCTTATCTGTCAGTGATTTGGCAAACATAAACGAATATGTCTACAAAAGACTTTTTTTCGTCTATCCCGTAGTGTGGGGTTTCATTGGATAGGCTGTTCAAAAATATTGGTTTGTGATAACTATTTTTCGATTCTGGCATTCGTTAGCGTAATAATAAAAAAACTAATGCTTGAAAGCTAAAGCTGAAGCTAGTTGTGCTTTAAAGTGCTAATTTTAGTTAGTCAAGTCCTGGGCGGCGGGAATTGGTAGCCGATTCCCGTCCCTCTCCCCCTGCCAGCTGAATGGTTGTTGTTGGATATGTGAAAACCTTCACGGCAGTAGTATATATAACGAAGTTAAAAGGAAAACTATCACAGAAAAAAAAAAAAAAAAAAAACTTTAATTTTGGAAGTCGGTGTCTTTGGTTCCGTATTTTCGTTATCTGATACCTACTTCCAAAATTAAAGTTTTTTTTTTTAAGTCTGTGTTTTTTCTAAAAAGTTTTTTTATTTTCCACTTTTTAGTTGTGGTACCTACCCCACACTAATTCGTATACCACAACAGTGACAGGAAATATTATAACATCATGAACATACACAGAGTGGATTAAATACCAGCTAAATTCAATTAATTAATAATAACTGTAAATCGTTGAGGAATTCCCTCGACTGTCTATGGTCTCCATCATCAGACCTGTAATGGCACTTATAATCTATATGGGTGCAAGGTTCTCATCAATACAAATTAATCAAGCAAAACACCAGGTATTTGCTGTAAATCGTTGAGGAGTTCCCTCGACTATATTTTGGCTCCATCATCAGATCGACTCCAGACCTTCATTTAATAGTATTGCTTTAAAATACTTAATGGAAAAAATTTACAAACGCACAAGTCGCCACTACGATTTTTGAAGGTTCCCCTCGATTTCTCTGGGATGTCATCATCAGATCCTGGTTTCCTTATCGTGGTACCACCCTTGGGATATCTCCTTTCCAACAAAAAAGAATAATCTAAATCGGTTCATAAACGACGAAGATATATGCGAACACACATAAAAAAAAAAAAGTATACTGTCGAATTGAGAAACCTCCTCCTTTTATGAAGTCGGTTAATAAGTAGTCAACACACTTACATTTGCAGTTGGAATGTATGGGAGAACATTTATTTCAACTAAAATGGCAAGAAGATTCTTGGGATAAATTCATCCAACAACAGACCAAGCACTTGGCTGATTTTTTTTTTAACTTAAATGTTATATATATCAATTTGGAGGTCAGGCGATGCTTTTAGTTGGCGGCCTTTTTCCATTAGTTTGAACGTTTGACAATTCTATTTGACAACTTTATTAAATACAACAAAGCGCAGATCATTACGTACCTACACAATCCATTGCTCAAGCAATTACCTATTGACTATAATCTCAACCACAATTCTATATCATCCATTGATGATGAGTTTACTTGGCATTGAATCGCACAAGTGACTATGTTGGCTCGTAGGTACCTACTCAATTTAAAAGCTGCAATAATCAACTGGTTTTACTGTAGTCTCAAATTATGTCAACGTGAATAATGTTCTGATTTTGACATACTTACTTGATTAAAAGGCTGAAAGTCACCCAAAGGGCAATGGAGAGGGCTCTGCTTGGAGTTTCCCTACGTGATCGAATCAGAAATGAAGATCCGCAGGAGAACCAAGGTAACCGACATAGCTCGAAGAATTGCCAAACTTAAGTGGCAATGGGCAGGGCACATTGCGCGCAGAACAGATGGCCATTTGGGCCGAAATGTTGTGGAGTGGCGACCGCGTACCGGAAGACGTAGCGTTGGAAGGCCTTCCACAAGGTGGACCGATGACCTTATGAAAGCCGCAGGAATCCGCTGGATGCGGGAAGCACAGAACCGGTCGAAGTGGCAGTGCTTGGGGGAGGCCTATGTTGGACGTCTTTCGGCTGAAATGATGATGATCAAGAGACTTGATTTGATGAAGTTGGTCGAGCTATCAGCTTGGCTATTTGGTAAGAAGTAAGACGACTCCTAGTTTATACGGTAATACCTTTTACCAAATATGTATAAAATGGGGATCTTTTAGTTTAGCATAATTAGCCCATAATATTCCCACTGCTGGGACTTTGGCCTCCTCTCTTCGAGAGGGAGTGGGCCATCTACCACACGGGCCCAGTGCGGGTTGGTAGATATCAAATGTTTTAATTTTTTTTTAGTTCTTGGTCTTGTCCGTTTCCTCACCATGTTTTTCTTCTTTTTTATTTTAATGAACATTAATTTTAGGTATTGGTTATACCAATAATTAAGAGTATTCTTTTCTAATCTAAAGTTTAACAAGAATAAGGCTAATGTCAAATACGCGAAAAAAAATGCCTGTCAAAGTATTAAAAAAAAAAAAGGTTTTGTGCCTCCAAATCCATGTTAAATGTCACGTTTAAACACATAGGTATCATCTTTATATATTACAAGCTTCTGTCACGCGACTTCGTCCGCGTGGAATTTCGGACCCCGACCCTCCGCGTCATTCCCCGTTGCCTACCCGCGCTATTACTTCGTTTTCACATAGCGTTCTTTCTGACTTTGTTTTTCTTTTTGCCCGCTCCTTAAGGTCGCAGCGTGATGTTAAATAGCCTATAACCTTCCCCAGGAATTGGGCTATCAAACACAAAAAGAATTTTCAGAATCCGTTCAGTAGTTTCAGAGATTAGTCCCTACATACATACTTACAAAAAAACTTTACCTCTTTATAATATTAGTATAGATAAATTAAATATTTTTCCGTGTCCGTCTGCGTGACCTCGTTGTTTTTTTAAACCACGCAACGGATTTTGATGCGGTTTACAAGATTA
The DNA here is from genome assembly GCA_947523025.1 of Dryobota labecula. Lineage (NCBI taxonomy): Eukaryota > Metazoa > Arthropoda > Insecta > Lepidoptera > Noctuidae > Dryobota > Dryobota labecula. The sequence continues at coordinate 4,136,008 of OX383287.1, forward strand.
AGTTTCATTTAGAGATTTTTTTCGGTAAGGTTTATATGTATAATACATTTATATAAAACTTACATATAATAAGGAAATCTCGATGTTTTATTAAGTTGAAAAAAACATTGTAAAGCTAGGTAAGCTTGCTAGATAAAGGCTCGTACAGACTAGTGCGATATTGCGCGCGCGACGTGACACTAGGAGCACAATTTCTTTGTCGCTGCCTGTCGTGCCCGCGATATCGCGCGAGTCTGTACGAGCCTTAACGCTTTCAAGGACTGAACGAGACACAACAGAAGTTTTATTGTTATGACGTCTATGGACGTTTAGTGTCCCTGAACGTGTTAAATATGAATTATGTATTGCTTTTTTGAATAAGGTACAACACGATTTGTAAATCCTGAAACTCATTCTATTTATTATATTCTAAAAGCCTACCTTAAAGACCCCATATTCTAAATCTACTGTAAGTTTGGTTTTGAGATCACGGTTTAGCTCTCAGCGTATAATCCCCTACAGTATCGAGTTACTTAAGTGGTATTAGAGATATTCCTAAGTAACTGAAAGCAATTTCTTTTAACGGAGTAGGTATGGGCACAAAAGATTTAGTTTTTAATGAAGACGTGAACGTGAAAAGGTATCACAATAAGAAGAACTTTTCAAAATAAGAAGCGATTTCCATAATATAAATAAATACACGTAGTAAACATGAAATATTGGTACCCAAATTCAGATTAACTAAAACTAGCAAGTCATTTCTTATAAACAGTATCCGCTTTTATAACAAGTTGCCAAAGTCGGTTACAGAACTTAGCGACGGAAAGTTCAAAACCCACATCAAACGTGTCCTTATCAAAAAAGCATATTATAAGATAAAAGACTACGTTGAAAACAAGGAAGTTTGGCAGTAATTCCTTCTGCACATGTGGCTTCCCTGGTACCTCATAAACAACATAACTATGTCAATGTCTATTAACTGCTCCCAAATAACGATGTTAATTTAGAATTTTTAATGATTTTTTTACATACTGCCTTGACATAATTTTTTCATTATTTGACATTATTTACCTACAAATCGAATTCCAATTCTTTATTAGTGGCTTTTGTGGACATGATATTTATTCAGATATGTTACTGTAGTTGTAATTGCAATCATATCATTAACCTTTTATATACTTAGATTATTTTCAATTTTGTGAATGTGAGAACGTTGTAGGCCTAGTAGAGTGTAGATTTGTTGGCACTTTTCTATTTTGTAAAGTACCTGGTAATTGTTGAAAGGCCTATACCTACTGTCCTCCCATACCTATTATCACTGTTATTTAATAATATTGTAAAGCCAATTATTTTTAAAAGAGTAACTGTGGAGTTTCTTGCCGGCTCTTCTCCATAGGAAACGACTAATTGGAACCCTGCACCTAGCTTCTGACGTTTCATAAGTGCCCATGTAGGTTTATGTAAAATAAAATATTTTGATTTTGATTTTATCTTGCAAGTTAGAGGTCCATTCGAGGAACACACTTCCTATTAGAATCTGAGGGTTTTTCAAGGAAGTTCATAATCCATTGCTTTATGTGTTTGAAAAATTCGTCTGTTTTACAACGTAAATAACGTAAAGATTGTTGTTAAGTGTCAAAATGAAAGGAATTGCAATTGTAAGTGTATTATGTACGACCACAAAACTTTACAACTCTACAATTCTACAAAATTATCAAATTGAAGAAAATATTGCGTAACACAGAAATTACAAATATGTAAATTGTAGGCTTGTCACTACAATATTTGTAAGGTTTTTCCGTTAGGGTTATATGGCTTAGACTTTTGTGGAACAGAAATTTGTAAGATTTACGAATTTGTAAATTGTAATTGTAGTTTTGTGGTATAGGGCCCTGGTGTTCAGCGCGGTTAGACTGGAAGCAGACTCATAGTTTGGAAAAGGCTGGGCAGATAATGATGATGGTCATCAGGATTTTAATGAACAGTTATTGTGTTCAATACAATAATGCACTGAGAGTACTGCTGTGGCTGCCGTGGCGTTGTAGTGCATCAAGGATGTTTGCGGACAATAACATGATGGTTATGCCGCGATTATTAGAAAAAGATGTGCATCCCTGATGTCCTGGGTTCGCGGCAGCATCAACAGTGTTCTCAGTGTGTTCGCAGATCGGTGGGATTCCCCGATGTGGCGGAGGTGGACGCAGCTTCACGCTGAATTTTAATTATTTGTTAAGTGTGTCTGTACTAACACTAGATGTTAGGTAAAATTATTACTAACCATAAGTACTTTAAATTGTCTGAAATAAAATTGTTCTATTCTATTCTATTAGGGAGAGACTAGATGTTAACAGGAATCAATTTGCGTTATTTGACCGTCTTTTGTTCGTCAACATTTCATTATCAGCGTCGATTCGATAACAATTAACAGGTTGAAGGACACTGAACGAGACACAATAGAAGTTTTATTGTTATGACGTCTATGGGCGTTTAGTATTCTTCAAAGTGTTAGTATGAATAAAATAACGTTCGATTAACATGAAGAGGCACTAAATAAAAACAATAAATACATAACATCACGCTTGCATTCCCCAAAGGGTTAGGTCAAGGTGCACCTATACAACACCCACATTTCGCCAGTTATTTTTAAGTCCCATGTAATAGGGGGCGAGCCTATTGCCATCTACCGGGCACAAATCCAAACTACGGACTGCTACTTACTAATAAAGGAATAAATATGAGTACTTACTTACATACTCGTATAAATACCCGAGGTGATTAACCGCTACAGCTGGTTAAAAACTACCATGGTCAGTTTCACTGAACCATTTCGTTCACAAACCAATTATTTGTTGCGGTAACATATGACATTGACACATAAAACGCTAATAACTGATTTGAGCAGTTCATTTAAGTAGACCTCGAAACTTTCAAGTGGTTATAAAATTCTTTGTTAGTGTTGTTAATATGATTAATAGTTTAGATATTATTAAACTGACTAACTGTAACCCGCGGCTTCGCCTACGTGGCTTAAAAAAATATGAAGTTACTCCTTATAACATCGGTTATCAACCAGTGAAAGTCTCGTCAAAATCGGTCCAGCCGTTTCAGAGATTAGCCGAAACAAACAGAACAGACAGACAGACACATAGCCAGATCGACAATAAAAAAAAAAATTTTGTTTCTCTGTTATAAGTAGATACCGCGTATACTTTCATATACATTTAGTAAAAAGCTGTTATTTTGAAATTACAAATAGACACTTGATTTTATTTATTTGTATGGATCTATTTTTGCAGGTACTTGAGTAGGTGTACAGTAAATACCAGTTTTTTATTGTTATAAATATAAAAAAGAAACATGCTTAGTATTTTAGACAAAGTACACTTTAGATGCGACCATAATGTACAGATAGCATAAAAAGTACCTACCATACGATGTTGATACGAAGCTTTAATTTTATTTTTAATTATAAATGATTCTATAATTTTAATTGATTAGTAGTTTTTTTTTTATTTATGAAAAATTTATGAAAGGACGTTTTTGTTTTGTAATAAAATTAAAATCATATTTATAATACATTCGAAGTAAATTAACAATTTAAAAACGAAAAGTCACAACTGATATCAGTTGCAACTTATCACATAAATTTTCATATTCAGCTCAGAATGAAAATTTAAATTTATTTAAAATCTAAACAGTCGTTGCCCGTACAATAATTTAATATTACGCACAAGTGATTTTATCCTGTGTCATAGGTTATATTATTATGTAAATTTTGACATTTAAGAAAAACTTTCACTTATTATAATATAATAACAAGGAAGATGTTAAAATGGTATTACATTTGATGCAAATAAAATGTCTGCTGTCACATTGTTGATTTGTGATTTATTTAGGTAGTGGTTTTCGAAATTTTACTGAAATTGATCCCACAACTTCGCCTCTCATGCACGAGGTTGTGGGTTCAAATCCGGGCAAGTAAGTATTAATGTGACTATTTCAATTCATAATATGTAGGTAATTTCTGAGTTTATCTTGGACATTACCGACATCGGTGAAGGCAAACATTGTTAGGAAATCTGGACTTCTAGTCAATCATCATTTCAGCCGGAAGACGTCCAATGTTGGACAAAGGCCTCCCCCAAGCACTACTACTCATGGAACACTATGAGAACGAATTAATTTATACTAGAGGAACTCAATATTACCAAGCCGCTATCGGCTAAATGCCAGGAGCGTGCCCTTAGCTTTTTCGGACATATTATGCGTTCACCTAAGTATGATCTGGAAAGGCTTATGATACTAGGACGGGTGGAAGTAAAACGCGCTCAAGGCAGAGTACCGGTAAGTTGGTCAGACGTGATGAAAAAGGCTGTTGGAGGCAGCATTTACCGAGCCATTCACTCTGCAGAAGACTGCATAACTTGGAGACGCGTCGTATGTCGTCGTGATCCTCAGCATTGAAGGAATGATGAAGAAGAAGAAGAAGCACTACCACTTCGACCGGTTCTTTGCTTCCCGCATCCAGCGGATTCCTGCGGCCTTCACAAGGTCATCGGTCCACGTTGTGGGAGGCCTTCCAACGCTACGTCGTTATAGTCAATATAAGTTTGAAATCCCCAACCTGTCTTAAGCAACCGTGGTGGTTAATGCTCGCGCCTTCTCTGTATGAGAAGAAGCCTTTGCCCTGCAATAGGACAATCATAGGCTGGTACAGTCCCTGCCCAACATTGTCTGACCCCCCGGTATGGTACGACGCACGACGCTCGGATCGAATTGCTAAGTCCCGCCCCATTTAAATAAATCATCAAACAAGCCATTCTAATCATTATCTTGTTGTAGTTAAGGTTGAAAGGCTTATTAAGAAGTATTGTGTTTAGTGTTTACAGGGCTACTAACTAATCATTAACTTCGCTCCAATTTAACAAGTTGTAGTGGCTCCGCGGTTCGATTTTTTGTAGACATATCATATGTAGTTTTTACAACCTAGTTATCGTGTATTTGGCTGTTTCTATTACAAACACCCCTGACAAGTTACCTGCACGTTTCGAAAAATGTTAATAAGTTTTTTTGTTTTAGAGAAATACGGTCAGTTATGGCTAAGACGTTATGGAGACACTGGAAATATTCAGCGAAATCGTCCAGAAGTAAAACCCATGATATATAGTCCTGAAACCGAACGCCCGCGCCACCAGACTATTGTTGCAAGCCATACTCAACGTCCATTTTTGCCTATTAGCTTAACTTCAACGAAACATAATGTGTCAGTGAAAACAGTGAGAAGGCATTTACACGCTGCTGGGATTAGAAACTATAAACCGGTACAGAAAATTGCACTGACACCTGCTCATCGCCAAGAAAGGGTCCGTTTTGCCCGCTATAGGGTCAAATGGTTTTAAATTGGGACAAATCCGAAGTGCGAACAAGAAACAATTTGGCTGAGATCGTGTCTTCGACATGGGAGCACATGAGAGGAAAATATTTGTGTTGGAACATGGTGTGCGGTATGCGTAGCCGCTTACAGCAAATAATAGAAGGAGATGGTGCGCCACTCCGCTACTAACTTATCTATACTTTTTACTTTTATCTATATCTATTTTTATCTATACTTTTTTACTTTTACAAGTAGTATTTTTAAACACATTTCGTAAGTAAATACTCAATTCAATGAATGCTAAACCATTAAAATGTTGCAAATTCTGTGGTGATGTTATTGTTATAAATAGAAATCCATTTTTCTATTTAAATAACATGTTGATTCACTACATACATAAAGCTATAAAACTGTAAAACGACGTTTGAATCTGATACTATAAAATGTATATAAATTTTTAACTATGAGGATTTAGTTACTTTATTTACTAATTATCATATTTTAATGAAATAATAAAGGTTTTCATTACTTGCAATGATTTTGTTTCATTCCTATACAAACTGCCCGTTTAAAAACACATTTAACGACTTCGTTCTTTAACGAAAAGTAAAAAAATATAATAAACCACAAGATTGTGAACAAAAAGTAGATTAGGCTATGCTGGTTTCGAACCCAGACAACGCGACGGTGTATCATCAATCTGCCTTATTGACCATGAGACCAATTCAACTCTTAAAAGCTTTCCAAATTAGATCTTAGTTGTGATGCTAGACGCAATATTCTATAGAATTTGAATCATATAGTATATACCATTAAGTTCATTATCGCACAATCACAATCAACTATTAAAACGTATCACGGAATTAGATATTAAGCGTAGACAGCTAACTGTTATTGGTCGCGCGATATTTTTTTTGTAAAACCTTGGTTATTTTTAGTAGTCGTGTTGCAGTTTAATAATTATTAGCCTTTCAACCTTAACGACAACAAGATAATAATTAAAATTGCTTAACAACATGATTTATTGAAATGCTCGAAGGAGTATACCTATTCCAATTCGTGATAAGGTTCAAATTCGCTATTATTCAAGGGGGTTAGATAATGTTGGCCACAGACTGTACTACTACTACTGGAGTTTGTTTTATTAATACCAAGCTCGTTTCCAATAGATAATTACTTATTATGTAGAAGAATTGAGTTATTTATTTTATGTACAAGGTATTAATAAAATGTTATGACCCCACCGCCACCCACGGCCGCCAGATGGCGCATGGCAGGACATACTATCACCGTGCCTGCATGCAGCCATGCCGCACTTCCTCTTCGCACCGCCAGGGGCACCAGGAGTCGTGCATTTCACCACCAGATTCGCATAGCGGACGTCGCGGACGACTTATAACATTTTAAATTCAGAACAGAAACAGAAATTTGTAATATCATAATACATATTTGTACGAGCATTACACGGTCCATTATTTTGAAGCCCCAAACACAGCGGCAACAGCTGGAATAATTATCCGGCTCGAAGGACCACTGTTACGGCTGTTGCCGCTGTGTTTGTGTCTTTATGCACAAGTAAAAAAATATTGTACAAAGGCGGACTTAATGCCTGAGGCTTTAAGTTCAGTCAACCTTACAATTATCTACCAGTCAACCTTATAATTAATTACAAGCGGTTTTTGTAGGGTAATGAATATTTCACCAAGAAAATCGTCTCTTTCCCTTTCGCAACGAACTAATAAATTTAATTATATGAATTAAGTAAGGAAATCAGGTTATTTCCGTAAGCCCCAAAACTTAAATTAACTTAATTAATTCTAAGAAACGAATGAAAACGACTGATCTTTCAATTGATTAAATCAATCATGTTGATGAGCTAATCAATTAGATTGAAAACTACAAAGTTAATCTAAATAAGATTGGCCTGGTTTTAGAATTGATAACACACATCAAAAAAGTCTAAGTAACACGCATCATTTACAGAAACTGCATGATTTATTAATTGATACCTTATTTTCTTTCTTAAAAAAGTAGATTGGTATACAGTTTTTTTGTTCTCGGAAACATAAACCGGCTGATTTTAAAAATTGAATGTTTTCGATTGTGTTTTGTTTTCATTAAATTAAAAGCTAATTATTATTTCCCGATTTCATGTGTTTTCGTTGCTTGATAAATTTGGTATTTATCTCACTTTTATCATTTCGAGATATACAGTTTTTGAAAAAAATATTATGGTAAGTAATTTTTTGAAATGCGGAGAGCTGTAGGAATGCTACAAGAGCGGGAAGTTATTATAATGTGAATTTCGCGGGCTACCTTAGCGTTGTCCCATAAAGTAATTGCATTTCTGTAAACAATACGTACTACACGTGAGAAGTAACGGTACAACCAATGATAATTTATGTGTGAGCACTGATACACGTGCAGCGGTTACATTCAATCTTAATTATATGTCAACTGAGTGTAAAAAATTATGATTATTCAGTTGTGACAAGCCACGTGTATCAAGTTCATTTAAAAACATAATTTGCGTAATAAATCAATTTATTTTGAATTTCGCGGGCTGCATTAAGGGCTCCATCTTTTTTTTATTCTTTTTTAATTAGGGACTTTTATAACCGCATTGGAAATCCTTGGAGGAGGCTTTTACCTGAGAGGGGTCCATGCAAACAAAAATATTATACCTAATTATTAATCATGAAACAAAAATTATTTAATACTAATAGGTAATTTTTTGCAATATAATATATATTACATATTATTTAGATAAATTATTTTATATTTAATTTATATAATATGTAATATTTAGATATATAAAAAAATAAATAAAAAACTTATCAACAAAAATTAAATATACATTCTAATAAAATTGTAATGTAATGTGATAGTACTTAAGTTAAAGAAACAGATACTTGAACTTATTATACAAATGCATGTAAATGAATTATTATTTAAATCAATTTGTTGCATATTTGTGAACTGTTTATTATGTGCTGCATGGAATAAAAGGCTCTTTTATTTTATTTTATTATATAACCGCATTGCGTATGATAGTTCCATTATACCCTATATAAATAATAATAAAATATACTCTGCTTTGTTTTACATTTGGGCCATGAACCTGAACAGATATTTCGCATCATCACCTTGGTTGAGACATAATTCTATGAAATGTGCCTAAATCAAGTCGGTTCATTCTTAATATCCCAAACACATAATTTCTATCAGACTCGGATCGAACACAGTCCATCAATTGAAGTGATGTAAGTCTTCTTTAACTCCGCACTCCACTAGATTTTATTTTGTAGGGTAGTAAAAAAAATACAAAATGAAAAATTCTTCATGAGGTGGATCCTCATGAAGAATTTTTCATTTTGTATTTTTTTTCCGATGTATTCTGGCCAGTTTCACTACTACGACTTTGCTGACTGACTAATACTTCCATCACAGCATGGAATGAACCATTATCATACGAGTATGTGTACGAGAAAAAGAAAAAAATATTAAAAAAACAAACTTTACCCCGAAAATCAATCCAAATTCTTTAAAAAATTGCACCACTGCTAAATAGTGATAAAAGAAAAAAAAAAACAACAAGTTTGTGTGATTCTCACCTTCAATTGTTTTAGCACTATTTACTCTCTTTTATCTCATCTGTTATCACAACGTGTACACTACTTCATAGCTACATAGCAAGTACTTTATTCGACAAGCTATCAACGTTCTATGAAAACCGCGGCAGGGAAATAATATACAGCGTGTTTTATTATTATTCAATAATGCTAGCAATAACCACCGGTTTTACTCGTAAAAAAAAAAATATGTGGTCGGATAAAAGGTATCCTAAATTTGTTATCCAGGATATGATTTATCTGTGTCCAAATTTCATCCAAATACGTTAAGTCATTTGTGCATTATTGATCAACAAACATCTTTATACCATCAAAATGTAAAGTACCTTTATTTAAAAAAAAATATCAATCGATGTTGTAGAGGATAATTACGAATACACTATGACTTCACGTTACCATTACCTTATTACGCCAATAGAATAAACAGTCATGTGAGCGAAGCCGCGAGCACAGCTAGAATTTTAATATAGTAAGGAATTTAAAATTTAAATTATTATTTTGATTTAAGATTTTTTAAATTAAAAATGTAATAATAACTAAATAAATAAATAAAAAAAGAAAAGTATTCATGGTAGGTAGACCCCAATAAATGAAATCTATATATATGAAAGAAAGTCGTGTTTGTTACAACACTTATAACTCGAGAACGGCTGGACCGATTGCCATGGTTTTTGATTTGTTGGATTTGTTTCCGTCCCGAATAGCAGAATACATCTTAAAAACAATGAAAACTCGATATGTGTAATGAATACTTAATCATTTCAATAGATGCTGATTTGTTTATTACATGTCAAACATTTGTTGTCCAATCCTGTCAAATAGTGTAACAACAATATTTTTTTTGGAGCTTATGGCCTGGTTGCTGAGACCTTTAAGCCACAACTTTATTTTTTTCTGAAGACATCATGTGTGCGTTCAGAAATTTATTTTTTGTAAAATGTCTACAAAGTTCAGGTACTGTTATATTTGTTTGTTTTAGACATAAATTTTCGAAAATTATTTATTAGTTATTTAATTTTTAATTCCCTAAAATAATACCTAAGATTTATTCTACAGTAAAAACATAAAATCATCGGAAAGGAACGGAATTTAGGGAATAAAAAATCAGTTGGTAAAATCTACAGGTTAACAAAAGTGTAAATGTCTTTTTATAGGTTGTCTATGATTTTTCTTGATAAGCTATTCATACGTAGCGGTTATATACTCTTTGAGCTATTGTCTATGTCTCGAAAGTTCAGGCACTGTTATTATATTTGGTGGTTTTATGCGAGTGCACATTTTAATAACAATGCCGCGTCCTAGAAGATCTAATCTTTCCCAGCGAAGCCGTAATACAATTAGGCAACGGAATATCGCGAGTCAATTATCTGATGGAGAACGAGAAATTGCACGAGATCAGCGCCGCGTTAGTATGGAGCAAAGAAGGGCCTTAATTCGTGCTTCTCAAACATAAGAGCAAAGAGAGGCAGCCCGTGAAACGGCTAGGTTAGAAACGAGAAATCGTCGAGCTTATCGTACAGATGAACAGAGGAATAATCTTCGAAGTGCAAGAAGAAATGGTTCAAGTATTGATTTGAATCGAGCAGCGTTTCTGTATGATTGCACCATCGACTACAGCTTGCATCGTTTAGTTTGCATTGGTCCAATGGACGTTGTTTGCCAGCATTGTGGAGCATTGAAGTTTGCTGGTGAAACGCCTGGTTTGTGCTGCCTTAGTGGTAGGTAGGTAGGTAGGTAGGGTAGGGTAGGGTAGGGTAGGGTAGGGTAGAGTAGTGGAGTTTATAATATAGCTTTTGACAGAACGAAGTCTGTCGGGTCAGCTAGTTAAATTATAAATAAACTTTTTTTTTATAACGTACTTTGCAGGTTGTCCTCTTGATGGTATTACAAAGAGCCACCACTGAGGTAACACTGCAGCCATTTCTTTTCTTTTATGATGAGGTCATGATTTTTAAAAGAAGTGAATAAATGCTTCTGATCATTACTTTCAATGCACTGGTATAAAGTTGCCAACATGTCGTTTGGTAAATATTACCTTTCAAGCGTCGATATACTATTATAGAGGTACTATTATACTTTAATATAAATCATAATCATCTGGATTTTTCCCGGTTAATGGCAATAGGCTCTCCCCCTATTACATGGGACTTAAACATTAATGTCGTAATGTGTGTGTTGGTGTGTACTTTACAGTACAGCCACACCTGTGCCTAAGTAGGCTTGTAAAGTCGAATTATTAATGCACTGGAAGCAACTGACAGGTGCTAGCTGTCACATTTTTAAATAATATGGCAATATGTACCTATTGTATTCTAGACTTTAACATTCATACAATTCATATTATATTATAGTAGACTCTGTACTCTTACGAAGTGTCTAGTAATAGTTTAATTAAGGAAATTAACTGTTATTCATGTTCATGGCTTTTGAAAAGATGGTTTTAGAAATAATAGACACACATGTACTTACTTATTATATTTCACCAACACAGAAAATGAAATATTCTGAACTTAAAATCTTTAAAAAATACACAACTTAACCTTTCAGTATTCGTATCCAAAAGTACGACTTGGTTCACAAGACTGGCACGACCACCCAGTGGCATTTTCTCGCCATTCTCATTCCCGCCTTTTTTGGAAAATCGCTGTCATTGGTTAGTCGTGTCATCTACGAACTGAGTCGGTATTACCATAGACAAAACAATACTTTTTAATTGATAAAGCTAATTGAATAAAATGCAATATTTAATACTATTGATAACAATAGACATTTATTTTACACTTTATAAATCAATTAAACTATACGATCACCATTACAATAAATATGACCATTTTATTACACAAAGTGACAGCTAGCACATGTCAGATTACTCCGGTGAATTAATGATTCGACTTTAGTAGTGTCATGTTTGAATGCATGTAGTGTTGACTTGTGGTCAGAAAAACTAAGTGACAGCTATGCGTCATCTTCGTCATCAATATCTAAGTGATTTTATTGGGTTTTCCCCTATAGGTATCAGCAAAATCTGCCTATAATGTTCCCACATACTGGACACAGGACACAGGACACAGGACACAGGACACAGGACACAGTCCTTCTCTCGGTGAGAAGAAGTGGCCCGTAATCCACCACGCGGGTCCAGTGAGGGTTGGTAGATGTCACATATCTTCGAATTTTTGGTTCTAGGACCGGTTTCCTCACGATATTTTCCTTCACCGTTTTGAGAGCAGTGTTGATGAAATTATTTACACAAAGTAAAGCGACTGGGTTCGAACCTACGACCTACAACTCGTAAGTCGCGGCCACTACCTTAACCTTTTATTTTTACGTTTGTTCCGATCTTAATAAAATATTTACCTGAATAATTAAGATTTAAAAATTAAAACGTTAATCACTGTACGTAATGAAAACGGTATTTCTGGACACGGTACACAACCATTGTAAAGAAATTCCACCCACTTTTTGAAGCATTAGCTACAATTAAGGTAACTCCTTGTACCCGGGTACTTACAAGTTTCTATGGGTTATTATACAAAGTACCGGATTTTCAAATCTGTGTTTGAACTAAAATAACTGCTACGAACTGTGTCACTTGCATGAAAAATTAACTTGTTTTGAACTTTTGAGTTGCAGTTTGGTGTTTGTTTTTATTTATTTTTTAACCTTTTAATGTGTTATTTTTCGAATCGTCTCCCGTAGCCCACTTTTTGCGTGTGGGATTCTTTATACCCTCGAAGTATCGTAATGTCTGAATGGATTTTAATAAATGAAGTGTCTATCGACTCGTCTAGTTCACGTGATGTTTATAACTAGGCTACGTTTTATGTTTATAAAATTAAAATGGCAGATTTTACTTCAAAAAGTAGTACCGGTAGAACGGGGCTATTTGGGTTTTCGGGGGTTATTTGGAACAAAGCAATTGTAAGATTTGAGTTGACATAAATTCGAATTGTGATATTCGTACGAAAAATTGTAAAAGTAACCAAGACCAGAAATAAAATAAAATCTGTTTATGGTGTTTTGGTAGAATTTATATCAACTTAAATCTTACAATTACTTTATTCCAAATAACCCCCGAAAATCCAAATAGCCCCGTTCTACCGGTACTACTTTTTGAAGTCTAAAATCTGCCATTTTAATCTATATATATAAAAATGAATCCCTATTTCCCTTGGTCACGGCATCACGCGTGAACGGCTGGACCGATTTCGCTAATTATTTTTTTGTTGTGTTTGTTATTGTCAGGAGAAGGTTCTTATGTAAGAAAAATTTAAGAAAGTTAAAAAAAAAAAATTGTAAGAAAACGACCATATTTACATTTTTATTGTAATAATAAGTAGGTAACTCTATCTTCTAATGTAACTTTATGGCGTTTGACATAACGTGTCAGTCATCATTTGGTAGGTCTGAGAATAGATTTTATAAAAAAAAAAAAAAAAAAATTAAGGTTTTAGTTAGGTAGGGTAGGGTAGGTAGGGTTGGTAGGGTAGGGTAGGGTAGGTAGGGTTGGTAGGGTAGGGTAGGGTAGGGTAGGTAGGTGGGTAGGGTAGGGTAGGGTAGAATAGGGTAGGGTAGGTAGGGTTGGTAGGGTAGGGTAGGGTAGGGTAGGTAGGGTTGGTAGGGTAGGGTAGGGTAGGGTAGGGTAGGGTAGGGTAGGTAGGTGGGTAGGGTAGGGTAGGGTAGAATAGGGTAGGGTAGGTAGGTAGGGTAGGGTAGGGTAGATATGTAGGTAGGGTAGGGTAGGATAGGGTAAGGGAGGGTAGGGTAGGTAGGTAGTTTCCTTTGTGCGTAGACAAACTGCCACAGTCAAATAGCTTTTGACAGAACGAAGTCTGTCGGGTCAGCTAGTTTTATATACATAAAACGTAGCCTAGTTACGAATATAAACATCACGTGAACTAGACGACTCGATAGACACTTCATGTATTAAAATCCATTTAGACATTACGATGCTTCGAGGGTATAAAGAATCCCACACGCAATGATACAAACATACGCCTGAAAAACATATCCCTGTCTTTGTTGTCGCGCAGTCGAGTAATAGAGAATACTAAACAATTTCAATGCAATTTAAGCACGAAATGTAATATAACTCAAATTTTCATTTGGCATCAAGTTAAAATTGACTTTTATAAAGTTTGATTCAATAAAATGAAAACGAAAGAGTTTTAAAGTTCATAAAAAAACAATTTTAATTAACATAAGTTAATTAAAATTGCAAAATTAATTAATTGTATTTTTTTGTTGTTTGTTGTATTGTTGTTGTTTGTTAATTGGCTATACCACGATCCTTACCTATTTTAAATTCCTTTCGAAAGTCTTAACAAATTAATTACACATTTTAACAAGAACTTCACTGTTTAAATCTTTATTCACTTTTATATAAAAACTCGGTTTCGCGAAAAAAATATCACAGGTGCAATTCCCATATTTTTAAGAACGTCCGCACCAATCTCAGTCTTAATTTGTCAAAAAAACTTCGAATTTATCGTGAGAAAAAGTGGCAATTCATTAATTTATCATCTCTTTTTGACAAGTTTTTGGCATTGATTGTCACCGAGATGAGGTTTTAACAAGATTATGAACTTTTTTAAATACGGGATTGTTTCAAAATTTTGATTAAACTTACAGCTATTTTGCAAGAAATTTATCATGAAGAAAAACCGTGTTCTTCACTCAAACGTCACTACAACAATAACTATCGAATAGACAATGACATTTGTTATTTAGGTTAGAAAAAAACCCAGCCAAGTGTGTGTCGGACCACGCACAATGATGAGTTCCGTAGTTGGGATAAATTTATTTCAAGAACCAACTAAACATTATAGTTGAAAAACATGTTCTCCCATAAATTCCAACTGCAGATGTAAGTTTGTGAGCATAATATTGAGTGATTTACCATGTTATTTTAAGACCATAGAATTCTTATAGTTTTAGCGATAATCTTTAAAAAAAATTGCATAAAAAAAAAATCTGTAGTTTCGGAGATAAGGGGTGGTCAATTTTCATCTATTTTATTAAATTACTTTTAAACAATTTTTTTTTCATCTGAAATCCTTACGATACCTACCTAAGCCCATTCATTGAATAGGTATGTCACAGGGTGACAAATCTTTTTCTTTTAATTTTCTAGTTTGCCCCCCAAAAGTGACCCCCATATTCAAAATTCCTTTATTACGTTACACGTCCGTGTTTGGGTCATAGAAATTCATATGTGTACCAAATATCAACTTAATCGGTCAAGTAGATTCAGAGCAAAGCTGTGACAGACGGACAGACAGACATACGAATGATCCTATAAGGGTTCCGTTTTTTCATAAAAACGTACGGAATCCAAAAAAAAATATTGAGTCTGTATTTTTTCCGAAGCGAACAATAGTGATTGAATTAATTTTATAAAACAGTTTTAAGAAAATCTTAGGCATTCCACATTATGGTAGAATGATGTATGACTTGTATGTTATGCTACCTCGTTGGTATTGTGTTTAAGTGGGTATGGATTATGAAGTTCAAATGCAGGGGCGGCAAAAAAAAAAAGCGAGCTGATATTTTGTATTTCGGAAATTCACTTCTGAAAACCCAAGTTATTTTTTAAATAATCTATGTCTAGCCTTTCTCCAACTATATTTACATGGAGCAACTGCCTATCTGACCTCCCCAACCCAATTTGTTACTGAGTAACACGATACCCATTGGCGTTTTTGTTCCTAATTTCATTTAACCCCTTTCACGTCTGAATGAAAAACCAAACCTCTAGTTGAGCTATCACTTAGATCTCTTCATCACTAGAATCTCCGTCTAACGACTAGTATGGTGGTGTTCAGAACTCAATCCGGTCAAAAGTGTGGCTTAGCTCTCTTCACCGCTAATACACACATAATAGATATCTGAGGTCATCGGAAAACTTGAGACTAGAGATGCCAATGCATTCCACTAGTTTTTATGACAAGTCTTTTACAGTTCAAGCAGTACGGTTATGGAATGCCTTGCCCGTCTCGATAAGGCGTGCTCAATCTTTGTCCACTTTTAAAATTTTGGATAAAAATCACATCCTCTCTCCTTAAACATCATCATTACTTAAAGTTCCTTGCTCTTGTATCATGTTTATTATTGTATATGCTTTGTGTATATGTATTTATTGTATATATGTAAGTGGTACACCACTAAATACCTGCAGTATTGTCTCTCCTTCTACTTTTTGATCCATCCAAAGGTTGTCTGTAAAAGATCGCTTTTAGCGATAAGACCGCCCATTGTGACACCCTATGTAACAGTTCTACATTTATATCTGTAATTTTTATGGTGTACATAATAAAGAGTATTCTATCTATCTATCTATCTAATGCGACGATATGAATAATGCGAAAGCGTTAATTCTCATATTTTAAAAGGTATTTGAAAAATATATATACAGGATAAGTTTTTAACCAGTGCGCGTGGTATATTGTTTAATTTGTTTGTTTAATTGAATATGAATTAATCTAAACTATAATATTTTTGTAAATACTTAATTTATAATGTTTCTGAATTTAATTCTAATATTATTGTACCTACCTACTTTAAGTGTAAAATTTTACACCGCTGGCAAAACGTAGAGAGTCATCTGAATTTAAAAAAATTATGAACCTGTGTTTTATAAATAAATACCTATTCATTAATTCCCTGGCTGTCAAACTTTTGGGATTCTGACTACCCTTAACGACTGTCAAAGGTATACGAATGTCAGTCAGGATCAACGGTTTAACGTGCATTCCGAGACACGGAGGGGTGTAATGGATCTAAATCAAATCATAATAATATCAGTCATTAAACCTACATGGGCACTTATGAAACGTCAGAAGCTAGGTGCACGGTTCCAATTGATCGTTTCCTATGGAGAAGAGCCGGTAAGAAACTACATGGTTACTCTTTTAAATATAATTGGCTCTTACAATATTTTTAAATAACAGCGTTAATAGGTATTGGAGGATAGTGCAGGCCTTTCAAAAAGTACCAGGTATTTAATCAAATAGAAAATTGACAACAAATCTTCAGTCTACTAGGCCTACCACGTTCTCACGTTCACCCATCTATGAACCGACTGCGGCAAACGTAGCTTAACCTTCCATTGTCCCGTGCGTCTGTAATTATTTAGCCACGAGCCTCTAAAGTTATTCTTTAATCGATGACATGAAATAATGAACAGAAGTTAAGTTTTTCATGCCATTAAGCGGTGATGATGGCACAATTGAACCGGATGTGCCTTCTAACAATATTTTTTGTACATAAAATGTCACCTTTTCAAACTTTTTTCATTAGGTATGTATATCCCATTTTTTGTTAAGATTTTTTTAGGTGAAGTTGCCGTAGCATTCTTAAAAATATTTTTTTTACTTTGCCAGTATTGTGTGTATATAAGACAAAAAAAAAATGTAAATGTCTCAGTGACACGAGTTGGTAATGAGAATTTATGAGAAATCCTTGAAGGCTTCTAGGAATCCCAATTACTGAATTTTCAGAACGACTCAGGAAATCATTTTTGATCTGATTGAGGTTGGTTATGTATTGGTTTTAGTATTTCTTTGACAACTTTTTTTTCTTAAGCTGATTATGTATGTAGATACGCCGAAAATTATTCTATATTTTTTTGCAAGAATCAGTCCAATTATAAATTTATTATATTCTTTGGTAATGTCAGTTTTTTCTGGAATTACGTGTAGGTACTCGTATTCTCACTGAGCCAAATTCTTC
This sequence comes from Dryobota labecula, assembly GCA_947523025.1. Classification (NCBI taxonomy): domain Eukaryota; kingdom Metazoa; phylum Arthropoda; class Insecta; order Lepidoptera; family Noctuidae; genus Dryobota; species Dryobota labecula. The sequence goes on from OX383287.1 coordinate 4,153,723, forward strand.
TTGAACTCTCTTCTTCTTGAAATTGTATCAGAGATACAATATCTTTATCTTCTGCTTAGCCTTTTCGCAACTATGTTGGGGTCGGCTTCCAGTTTAATCGGAGGCAGCTGAATACCAGTATTTACATGGAGCGACTGCCTATCTGACCTCCACAACCCAGTTATTGGGTAATACGATACCCCTTGGTAAGACTGGTTGTCAGTCAGACTTTCTGGTTGAAAAGGTACCCAATATAAATAAACAAAATAAAAATGGGATCTGATAATGTCTGATTTATTGGATAATTCAGTTGCCTTCAAAATAGTTGAGCTGAATGATGCTAATCCATACGGCATGTTCGTCAACGAGCGCCGTTATTGGGAACTTGGTCATCACTTAGCTGACATTGCGTGTTTTAATTATTTTATGTGGCAATTGTTTTTTTTTTTAAACCTTTTTACTGGACTCTTTAACGTGCACGTCCTACTACATCGTTCGCACATACACAAATACATTTTTATGTATTTAATTTTTTTGAGAAATCCTTAAAGGCTTCTAGGAATCCCAAAAATAATAACATGAATGATGCAACCAATATTTTGTAAAAATATCTATTTGATTTAAAAGAGTGTCTATGGAGTTTTTTCGTTCTTCCCCATAAGAACCAACTACACCGTTCCCGTTTTCGATTGGGTAACTAACTTTATCTTTCTGACTGACCAACCCCTTGTCAATTCAAAAGTGCTTGTAATTGAAATAAATGAGTTTAAGTTTCAGTTTGATTTTCCCAAAACTTTAAATTAATTTTTCAATAAGAAAATTGTGAATAATTGCTTTGTTGAATCTCGAGTAAATATTGATGATGATCTTTCCTGGGTATTTCCTTAATGTGCACGTTGAAATAGTTTTATGGTAAGTAAGTATAATTAAGGTAGGTACTCGTTCCTAGGTACCTACCTATCCGAGTTACAAGAAAAATAAAGAAAATCTATTGTATACACATTTTTCCGATTCACTAATCTGATTCACGATTTCATAATTACTTCGCAGCTTGATGATTTGCGACTATAAAATTATAACTTTTTTTACATGTTTTTACATTTTATTGAGTTCGTGAGTAGTTTTTTTAGGTAATTTGTTAATGATTGCAGAAGGGGATGGTTATACTTCATTTACATACATATATACATAAACTCACGCCTTCCTCCCATGGGGCTAGGCAGACACTTTAGAACGCCACCTGCTACGATCCTTAAATACTACTTTTGCATCGTTTACATTCATACATCTGGTCATACACGCACGCCGGTTGCGAGTGCTATGCACCTGACCTTTCTGAACAACATAGCTATATTACTATATTGGCCTCCTAGGGCGTCCCCTCCCGGAGTTTCCACTCACATCTGCCTTGTTCTATATCCTCTCAACATGACCAAACGATCTAAGCACACTCTTTTCAATTTTTGTCACTACGTCTTCTTTTAAACCACACCGTTGCCTTATCACATAATTTTACAGTCTCTCATTTATAGTCACGTCACATGCTTCGCAAGGAACGCATACTACAAGAAAGGAACAGAAAAATACGTACAAAAGTGATGCTTATTTCTAATGAAATCTCTTCCAGCATACCTGCGATAGGAAAGTAGATATAGAGATGTAAACAACGTGTGTAAGTGTAGAAGAGAAAAAATAAAATAAATAATATACATAAAATCAAAATAGCTATCTTATACTAATATAAATACTTATAAACATACAATAAGAGAATATACTTACATACATACTTCTAAAATAAATATCACTCAAATATAAAAAAAAAATATTTAAAGTTTCATTATTCAGTTTTTTTTTTTTTTTGTTTTTGTACGACGGCTCAACAAATACCTCGGTAAGTGTGTAAGTGTGTCTAGAATTTTCTAATACCTTTTCATATTGAGTTACGAAGCAATACGATCGAGAGGAATGTGGCCGTTTTTCTTTAGAATGAATTTTGTTTCTTGGTTGACTGCGGAACCATACTGCGGACTGCGGAATCACTCAGTGAGCAAAATGCGATTTTGCTCACTGAGTGAAACAAAGTAACTTTTTTTTTTTCAGAATGCCCCCAGTGTCTTATTCAGCTTTGGGTTAATCATACAATTCGAAACATTCACACTCTATCTCTTTCCCGCCATTAAAAAGAAAGAGAGACAAAGACCAGCCCTTTCGAATTACCGATTTTGAATTCGACCTCAAAGACAACACGTTTGGAATTTCGTACTAACTAAAGAAATTTTGCAAAAAGATAATTATGTCTTTTAATGTAATTTATTGAATTTTAACTTATTGTTGTATTTAAATGAAAATAAGCATTTACTGCAAATAAAACTGATATTTAACCTGTAAATATTTATTATCTCCTAAAGTGTTCTCGCGGTTTGTTCCCATTAGTTCTACTGAACAGTTCTACGGTAGAAATAATGAGATTTTTTTTCTCACTAGTACCTACTACGATATACTATATTACAAAATAGTACAACTAGTGGGAGTCTCTATTTCCCACTTGTTCTACCTGTTCCATCGTTAGAACTAATGGGATATCGCTGCTGAAGTGAAAAGTTATGTGTGTTACACGAGAGCAAAGTTTTTTGCATCTCATGCCTTTGAATCCCTCGCCACACTCAGGATTCAAAATCAGCATTCGCAGCAAAAAACGACTTTGCTCTCTTGTTGCACAAATAATTATTAACTATACTTTTGTTACGTAACAAAAGTGTCGCGACGGTCGAAAGATGAGAACTTTTTTCGGTGTTGCTCTCATTCGCCTAGTGTGCAGAGTATAATGTGCGATAAAGAACTGTGTGGCGGCTGTTCCAAAAATGTTAAAATGGTTTTGGAACAGCCTATAACTAAATAGTACCGAGGTACCTAACTATAATTGTTATACAACATTGTTTTCAAATCGTTCGAGATTAGCGTTGAGATGTGTGTTCATACGTAACAGAGATAATGCGTCTGTGGCATGACTCTATTCAAATTGACGTGTGTTAAATCGTTGCAATTGTTATGTGAAGGTTTATTACATAAAACAAATGGGTATCTACTATGGAGCGGGAGAGTAAGGTTGTTTCCGATGAGTCTCGTGTAGGATGTGAACTAATAAAGGAAAGGAGGATTAAAAAAAATAGACCTAAAATTACATAAATGGTAACACCACTGATACTATTTCTATAAGTAGGTTTTAGTGCAAGCTCCAATGGGGTTTTCGTCTGAAAAATTCCGCATTCTGACGTCTGATATATATGTATATGTGTTGTAGTAATCCCAGGCTTCAATATGACTGATGTTGCCAGTGACTATTGTGGTGAGCCGTCCCCTCCCCTACTTCAAAAGACTGTTAGTTTTAATAATGGAAGTTTATTAAAAACGAGTTTTTAAGGATGTTTTAAGGGTCATACTTAAAATATAACACAGATACATAAGACGTTTATTTTCATAATGATACAGCTCGTTATTGCTTTTTTGCACGTACAGTGGCCAGCATGTCAAGCTACACGAAACTGTCAAATTTCTCCAAACGATTTTAAACTTTAAAGTGTTGATGATTAAGTTCAAAATCGAACGAGAATATTTGACAGTTTGTGGTAATTTGATGTGCTGACCACCGTACAATGATATAGTGAGATCGTCATTTACATGGATTTATTAAAGAATTGGGTAGATTATTTATTATTATTACTCTCTTTATGATTTGCTTGGGGAAATGTTGCCTTCTCAATGTTGCTCATAGCATATAATAGGTTGGGGAAAAAGTTTCTTCGCATTCTTTAAGAAAACTCAAAACATTTTTTAATATAGTTTATTTACATTTAACTATAGTATGTAGGTACCATTTTGTTCGATAACTTTTTGCCATCTTGTAGGTACGGACGTGATCCCATTGCTATAGAAATTTTGGGACTTCTGATCAAAATACCGCGACAAGTGGTTTTGGCAGTCCTCTCGTGATGTTAACCTGACACTGCCTAAAGAATTCTGAAGAGACCGAAACAGGTGGAAATCCGAAGGTGCAAGGTCAGGACTATACGGCGGATGCATTAACACCTCCCAGCCAAACTCTCTTAATTTTTGCTGAGTGGCTAAAGATGTGTGAGGTCTAGCGTTATCATGATGAAAAACCACACCCCTTCTGTTGATTAATTCCGGCCGCTTTCTCTCAACTTCTTGGTTTAATCTCATCAGTTGTTCGCAGTAGAGTTCAGAATCGATGGTTCTGCCTGGTGGTAACAGCTCATAATGAATATTGCCCTTCCAATCCCACCACACACACAGCATCACCTTTTTTTGTAGAAAATTTTTAAAATGTATCGAATTTCTTCATTAGATTCACTCATCTTGACAGTACGAATAACAAATGAAAATCACACATTTTCCTAATTTGAATTTGGAATTATGTTCTTTAAAATTTAAACTTTCTATGATACCAAAACCAGCCAGATACAAATAGTATAGCCAAAGAGATTTTATTACAAGTTCATACATACTATAATGCGAAAAGACTTTTTCCCCAACCTAATATAAGGTGTATCTATTCATACACAAAATATTTTAAGAGAAACATCTATAGGTGGTAAAAAGTCAGCAAAAAAAAAAAAAAAAAACTAAGTGTTTTATATTTTTACATAATTATTATAATTTTAAAATTGCTTGAGTCATTTTGCAAAGGCGTTGCATTTTCCAAAATTTTACTTATTCTATGAATGACCCGCCCGGAAGCGGCGATGGTGGCGGCACGAGCGTGGTAAATTTTAATAATTAATCATCATAACAAGCAATTTTTAATTATTTAAATAATATTCTCAGATTTTTTTTTAAATCGTTTCCTTGGCTTCTTTACCACCTATAGGTATATCTATTAAAATATTTCGTGCTTGAATAGATAAACCCTACATATTTGTACAAACACTTTTACACGTCAATCATATTTTAAAAACTAGATGAAGTCAATATGTCCTGACTTCTCAGAGAAGAAAGGCCGAAAAAAACTCATACCGCCTTAAACCACCAGCGATTGGAGCAGTAGTTGGCCAGTGGTATCGGCCCCGTATTACGCGTTGTTGGTAGTGATTTCGAATCCCAGCAAGCACTTCACTTTGTGCAATTTATTTAATCACGGCTGTCAAAACAGTGAAGGAAAATATCGTGAGGAAACCGTCTTGTCCTAGAACCACAAATGCTAAGATTTGTGACATCAACTAACCCGAAGTTTGCCTGTGTTTTGGATTATGGGCCACTGCTTCTCACAAAACGAACGTACGGGATCGCGCGGGAAATTTAAAGGCTCATTGAGCTATTGTGCATATACCACTTGCCAAGTGTAGTGATTATTACGATTTACATAGAGACGATAACAAAGAATACATGAGCACCCTTTGATTAATATCATCATAACATGAGAACTAGATTAAGCCAATCTCCTGGTATCTTATGAATAATCCTGGTGGGATTATTCTGTAATATATTGTGTAATCTTGCATACGAGAGAATCATAGTCATAGTCATATCAGTCGGAAAGAGCATGATTGATAAGAAGATGTTGTAAAAATTGTAATGATAACAGCTGTCATATCTCTCAGTTATACCTAAGTATATTCGTAGGGAGCCTATTATTTAGGACATTTCTTTCAATGTAATACGACGATGTGACAACGATGTGTGTGACGTAAATCTTGAAAATCTGCTCATACAAATCCTCTGTGTTCAAAATGGGATGAGTTACTCGTACTGATTTGGTGAAAAGAATTAAGTTGTTTTTCATGCCACTAAGGAACTTTAGGATAAATTTACTGAAGTTAATGCGGTAGACATCCCTACTATATATACTATAATATAATAAATGTAAAAGTAACTCTGTCTGTCTGTCTGTCAGGGCCTCAAGTCTGCTATTACAATAGTGTCAGAATGGTCTCGCTATTGTGAGTATTTGACAGTGTTTGTATGGCAAATCTGTCAAAAACTCACAATGAAGAGACCATTCTGACACTATTGTAATAGCAGACTTGAGGCCCTGTCTGTCTGTCTGTATGTTACCTTTTCACGCCTAAACCGCTGCACCGATCGTCATGGAAAAAAAAATTGGCAGAGATATAGCCTGGGATATGGAGACGGACATAGGCTACTTTTTTACGCGATAACCGACATCTACGCGGGCGGAGCTGCGGGCAAAAGCTAGTGGTCTTATAAATGGTGCATAACGAATTTTACACATTTTAACTAAATAGTGGATGTTCTATGTTAGAGGGTTTGGTTTTCGCACTTAGTCTTTAAGATGGACCATTGTGCGTGGGACATGGCGGCCGTCGGTGGTTATTCCAACCAGCCCACCTCCTTCCAGAAGCTAATCACGTCTCCTGATCTGTTCAGAACATCGGTAAGGGATCTGGGTGCCCCGAGGGTTTCTGTTCTAATCTGGGTGACGCCTGTGCATTCGAAGAGCACATGCGCGATGGTTTCTTCCACCTCCATGCAGGCCCTGCACAGAGGGCTGTCCGTTATCCCTATTGTGTGGAAATGTTTGTTTAGCGAGCAGTGTCCCGTGATGGTCTCCGTAACCAGGCGCAGACCGTTCCTGTCCAGGCGTAAAAAGCCCATAGCCTCTCTGAACAAACTAAACAGTGGACTCACTGTGGTTCTCTAACTAATAGTGGATATCAAACAACCGTTTTTGGTGGCAAATAAGAATAGTGGACCAAAAAAGTTGTATATATTCGAGTTGGCCACCCTGTACTATTACTACGGTACTTATTATAGTCATACAAAGTGCTTCCTTTGATAATATGATATCAAGGGCACTGAGGTCCCAATATCATTGGCATTGATAGTCATTATACACACAATATGAGCTAATTTTGTAAATGTCACGTCCAAACGATAGAAGAAGAATATATTATGAGATAAAGAGTAAAGAATAAACCACAGATGCATGGAATGATTTATAATAGACATATCTAATAATTAAATCATTTCATCGATACTGTGGTTTTTTTTTTTTTTTTAGTCATTGATGATGGGTTTTTCCCTGGTTTTTCCGACCACTTATAGTGCAAGCTCGTAATCAAAAAATCAGTCATGTTTTCATTGTAGTCATAATGTATTGATCAGTGACCGCAGATTGTCAATCAGCAGTCACCATTTCTTGTCATCATTTGTTATGCTCATCGTTACCTAAGTTAACTGGTCTAGTCTGGACAAAAATAGTAAAATTGGGTTTGACCAGCAATCAAATTAGCTAAAGGGTCTTTCATCAATTGTGCTGAGAACGGCGTAGAGTTTGGCAATAGTGGCTAAACGGAACCATTTTTTAAGGCGCTATGATGCGGCGCTCGAGCCGACTAAAGTAGGATTACGAAGTAGCGAGTGGTTGCCTTGTACATTTTTTTGTTTTTGCAAAACATAGTAATTATTTAAATCATTTCATCAAGACAAACTCAGCGAATTGTGCTAAACAATCTTACTACCTTTTCATTCATATAATAAACGTCTGTTTTGTAGCTATGAGATTTATTAAACATATTCATTATTTTCCCTTTATATACCTATATATATATATAAATTATATACATACTTATATATACAATTAAACACATCTAATCATTTATAATAATATTGAATTGCTTGAATTGTTACTTAGCCCTCTTCCTCTCTTCTTATTTTGCCGTGCCCGACAGGGTCCATATTGATCTTTTACTCTGTTATATCATCTATGTAATACATATGAAAAGGGGCAACTTTGGGATTTTTTATATCCTGAAAAGTTAATTTAATTATGTTAATAAAAGCGATGGCATGTTCGCCAGATCCTTAATATTTTTTTTCACAATTTTATACCTAACACTGTTTTTTATGTTTCCCATGAATTCAAAAAACTAGTAAGCCCAACTTCTGTCGCATCATACCGCCTTAATCTGTACCTAATATTTAACACCTGGAACTTATTTTTATATATGACGCATCAGCTCGTGGCTTGTGGCTTCAGCTCGCGGCCTCACCCGCGTGGAGGTTGGAAACTATCCCACGGTAATTTAATTCCTTGTTAAAAACTATCACTGTCATGGTCATGGTCTACCTGTGTGCCAAATTTAATTCAAATTAGTTCAGACATTAAGATGCGAAAGGTAACAAGACAGACTCTTCTTTGTTTGAGATGCATTTCCTACTAATATTATAAATGTGGATGTTTGTATGTTTGTTACTCAGTCACGCAGAAACGGCTGAACGGATTTGGATGAAATTTGGCAAATAGATAGTTTATAATCTGGATTAACACATAGGATACTTTTTATCCCGGATATTACGTTCCCGTACTCGAACTTTTAACGTGGTTCTACTGTAACAAATTATTGAAAAGTTTATATCGTAGCAACCTAGATTCCCTTCTCAGAATTTCACTTCCAAATTGCTATCGTGAATAAATTAATTAATAACAAACAAACAATACAAAACACGTTGTGAGAAAATGTAAACATTAAAAACGAATATTAAGTATTCAAGCAAAGGGAAATAAGTTTATACATTTACGTACGATGAGATTAAAATAGTCTTGAAAAATTGTCAGTCATCTCTCTTACAAACACCTCGCTTTCGTGGCGTATTCAATGGATTGTTTGCATAAATCTTTTGTTAAAATAATGATATTTCAGGAAATGTACATTAAAATTGAATGCTACGCCCACTGCGTTAACGGTTTCAGTAAACATTTGTTGTGTTTTCTGAGTGGGAGTTAAGTGATGAGTTATCATCATTCTCTTGTCCGTTAAGTCAATCAATCTGCCTAGCCTTTTCCCAACTGATGCAGCTGAATACCAGTATTTTAGATGGAGCTACTGCCTATCTGACCTCCACAACCCAGTTACTCCCAGTCACGATCAATACGATACCCCTTGGTGAGACTGGTTGTCAGACTTCCGGGCTTCTGACGACCCGTAATGAATGTCAAGGATCCGCGAATGACAGCGGAGACCAACGGCTTAACGAGCTTTCCGAGGCACGGAGAGGTCTCGGTATATGGTGATTTGTTGGCACTTTTCTATTTTGTTAAGTACCTGGTAATTGTTGAAAGTGTTTAGAATATAAAACCTGAAGGTAAACCAAGAAGCCCAAAAACACTGTAACGAAACACATTTCATACAATACATACTATATCCATACTAATATTATAAATGTGAAAGTACCTCTGTCTGTCTGTATGTTACGTTTTCACGCCTAAACCGCTGAACCGATCGTCATGAAATTTCGCAGAGATATAGCCTGGGATATGAATAAGGACATAGGCTACTTTTGGTATGCGATAACCGACATCCACGCGGGCAGAGCCGCGGTCAAAAGCTAGTAAACAATATTTGGAGAGCAGTGATGGCCCAGGAGATGGCCCCGACTGCTTTCAGTTGTAGGTCGTGGGTTCAAACCCAGGCAGGCTCTGCAAATAATTTTATCACCATTGCTCTAAAAACGGTGAAGGAAAACGTCGTGAGGGTTGCTTCATGATGTTTTCCTTCACAGTTGTCTTCAAAAATTCGAAGACTTGTGACATCTACCAACCCGTACTGGGCCCGCGTAGTGGATTACAGCCCTACAGCCCTGTGTCCCAGCAGTGGGAACATTATGGGCTGATTATAAAACAATAATCTATACATATAAAATTCAAAGTCCAGACTGACTGATATATTAACGCACAGCCCAAACCACTGGACCTAGGGATTTGAAACTTGGAGGAAGTGTTCTTTGTGAAGAGTAAGTATCCACTAAAAATGGATTTTTGGGAATTACACCTCTAAAGGGGTAAAATAGGGGACGGAAGTTTATATGAAAGTCCGTCAGCTTTGAAGTTAGGATCTTAAAATTTTGTGTTTAGGCTGATGATTGAAAATTAATTTATATGTGTCTCAGCGTTTTTGATAATTCCACCACCGAAGGGTTAAAAGGGGGATGAAAAAGTCCCTAATTTTCGAAAAAAATCACTAAATTAACTATTTAGGCAAAAAAAGAAGGATTACGAATATATGGGGTTTTTGAGAATTGATCCCAAACAGGGGAGTAAGGGGTTTTAGGGGAGAATTTTACTGCGTGCCTTGAATAACTCAAAAGTTTTTATTTTTAAGTTTTTCAATTAATCAAAAGTATTTTTAATCCCGGTCAAAGGGTACTTTCAATCCCGGTAGTAGGTACGTTCCCGTTGGATTTTTTCCGACATCCACGCGGGCGAAGCCGCGGGCAAAAGCTAGTTATGTTATAAGTTTTTTAACTGTCATGGGCACAATTTTTTTTTTTATCGTTGCCCCTCACTAGGAATTTCACCTGTATCGTGGGTGCGTTTACAAACCTTTTAAACTCACATGCACAAACAGCCAGACCCGGAACAACTACTTGTAGGTCATAAAAATATTCGTTCCGTACGGGAATCGAACCCGCGACACGAAGCGCACCAGTCAATCGCTTAGCCACCGCGCCAACCGTGCCGTATTATTAACACAAACGGGATATTTACCATGCTGACTATTTGTTTTGAGTTCCCGATATTATCATATTAGCATATCAGGGCGGTGAAGAACAACGACACCCAAAATCGACCACAGCTTAACATCTTTTGGAATCAGGATCGAACCACTGGATTGAGTTACATAACTCTCAGGTCATCTCGACAGAACGCCACTATATTCCTAGACTGGTTAGAGAAGCTATTGAGATTACCAAATATAGGAACTTCAACCGGGATGATGGGTTTCAACTGTCGAGAGCCTGGAATCCAGTGGTTCAGCTGTGTGAAAACCGAAGAAGTGCCGAAAAAAGTTCGCGAGCGGACACAGTGAGTTTCGTGTGTCGGGAACAGAATTGAGTTGCGAGTGGCAGTGGTAGCGGTACTGAGTGCAAAAAACGAACAAGAAAGAGGGTAGACCGTTTTGTCTGCTCATAAACACCCACAAAATTACTTCAGTTGATCATGGTGCTTTCAACAGCGCCGAAATATCGGGAACTCAAAACAAATAGTAAACATGGTAAATATCCCGTTTGTGTTAATAATAATAATTATGTTGCTTTATTTTTGACAGTGGCCTTTTTGCTAGACTTTAAACTTCTAGTGACCTTCTAAAAGTCTTCTTTAATAACGATTACTGAGTAACACTATCAATTTTCGATGCAGAAACGAATAAAAATAATAATACTTACTTATACGTTTAAAAGCCAACAACTTCTGACTATTTGCTTATTGTACGTTTGAAATATATTCATGAACTGAAAATACAGGAATTGGCGACGGTCGACAGACTGCTTTTCGCAATAAAATTTTTATAACTTTACAACGATTTACATAAGAATACATGGCAATGACTGAAAATTGGTTCATGTTAGATTTATGTATGGAATTTTTGTAAACTTGAATTATTTGACGTAGGTGTTTTCGGAAAAAAAAAAAACAAAAGAAAATTGTTTCAATAAAATTCTTTACATAGTTAGTATTCTATTCTTAGGTACTTCAAATAGTTTCTTGAGGTAAATACTGTAAGTACTGTACCTATAGTAATCGTTTATCGAACTAAGTTTTTGTTGAAACATACGAAAACAATGTCAAAATATACTCGGTGGCAGACAGAAGTAGGGTAAAGTATTTTTTTTTTTTGCAAAATCGTTGCCCCACACTAGGAATTTCTCGTGTATCGTGGGTGCGTTTACAAACATTTAAACTCACATATACAAACAGCCTGACCCGGAACAACTACTTGTACGTCATACAAATATTTTTTCCGTGCGGGAATCGAACCCGCGACACGCAGCGCAGCAGTCAATTGCTTAACCACTGCGCTTACCGTGCCGACAAACAGCTAGCAGCTTTATAAATGTTTTTTAGTGCATGCACCATGCGATGCCGCAAATTACTCCCCATTTTGTATATATACATAGGGGTAGGCAGAAACTATAGAACGCCACCTGCTACGCTCCTTACATACTCCTTTTGCTTCGTTTACGGTCATACATCTGGTCATACACGCACGCCGGTTGCGAGTACTACGCACCTGACCTTTCTGAACAACCAATTAGATTACTATATGTCCTCCTTGGGCGTCCCCTCCCGGAGTTTCCACTCACATCTGCCTTGTAAATACCTTTTGTTAGTCGCCTTTCATTCATCCTCTCAACATGACCAAACCATCTAAGTATACTCTTTTAAATTTTTGTCACTACATCTTCTTTTAAACCACACCGTTGCCTTATCACATCATTCTTCAGCCTATCATTCATAGTCACGCTACTCATGCTTCGCAAGTAATGCATTTCAGCATTTATTCTTCTTTCATGCTTCTTTTGCCACACTCAAAATTCACTTCCATACATAAGCGTAGGCATCAACACACCATTGCCTCCATTCCGTCCTCAATGCAAAAAGCAAGTTGTCACTAGGTGCAAATTGCGTATCTACACCGCGTGTATCCGCCCAATCGTGACCTATGCGAGTCCAGTCTTTGCACATGCAAAACCCCGTCACATCCATAGGATGCAGACCCTCCAGAACCGTGTTCTTCGTAAAATCACGGGGGCCGATCAAGGAATCAGGGGTTCATTCGGAACACCAACCTCCACGTAGACCTCAAAATCCCCACTATCTGTCAATTCATGAAGTGCATTTCAAAGCACTTCTTCGACTCCGCAGCCACTCACTGCAACATTGTATTGTAAGATAAGTATTTATGCCCTGGCTGGAGGCTTTAAGTTTTTAGGAGCTTAAGGCAACCACAGGAAAGTCCAGTTAAGGAGTCAGGATCTCTAAAGGCCAACTCTGAAATGCCCTAGATAAAAAAAAACACCATTGTAAACAGCCGGTCGAGCCTTAATGGGCATCGAATGGTTGGTCAATGTCACATATTGTAAATATATTCGTAAAATGGCTCAAACATTTTTATCGGCCTATCTAATGACACCCCACGAAATAGGATAGACGAGAAAAAAAAAACATATCCAATTTACGTGTAGAGGAGGTATCCTAATATTCGAGATTTAATTTTGCCACTTTGTCGCCGTGATTAATATGTATGTATACCCATGCCAAATTACGGCTCTCTAGTACTATGACTCTCTGAGCTAAGCCGCGGACAGACAGACGGACATGGCGAAATTATAAGGGTTCCTTATTGACTACGGAACTCTAAAAAATAATCGTATTTGGTAAACTCGTGCAAAATCAAATGTCGTCAATTATCCAATCTCCTATATTTTGTCATTCCTTTCGATCACGCCTTAAAGAATTTATGAGATAACGAAGTTTTGGCACAATACCTATGACGTTTTCTTAGTGTGGATCATGACCAACTATTGAAAATAACAGACCTGGTCCGCTGAAAACAAGTGGAAGTAAGTAGGTCTGAACGAGTGTCGGATCCATGCTCACGTTTTATGATACATTGTAAAGATCTTCAGACTGGAATTTTAATATTCTCTTATCATTTAATAATTTACACATGAAGCAAGTAATTGAAATTCCTAATCACTTTTAATCGATATATTGAAGTTTCTAAGTGGTAGCAAATATTATAACAGAGTTTAATTTCATACAAAGGATGATGTGATAACGTTCACAAAAGCACACCCTATATGGTCCAAATACAGGGTCTAAAAAGACCCATCACAAAGCCGACATTTAAGTATTCTGTACATCACATTAAGTAACATTATGTAAAATAACTGCTGGGAAAAACTTTTATTTTTGTGAAAAATCACTTTTTACGCAAGCGCACGTGGGGTAGGTATTTAAAGTTAAACTGTAACATTTAAAATTATTTTCGTAAAACAGTCATAAAAAGTTGGACCTTTCAAAATCTTTCAAGTTATTCGTAACTAGAATGTTCCAAGGTATGGTCCAGTACCAATTTTTTTTCATAATCCATACGTCCGCTCGATGTACTAAGGAAGTAATTAAATGAAACATAACTGACGAAATGTGGGTGTAGGTAGTATTTATAAGTATACCTTTGCCTAACCCTTCGGGAAAAACAGGGGTGATGTTATGCTATTTATTTATTTATTTATTATTTATTTAATACTTCAAGCACATAAATGTACAGAGGCGGACTTAATGCCATAGGCATTTTCTACCAGTCAACCTTTGGGTGATGCAGAGACAAACAGTGGTAGGTGCAATTACGAAAAATCTTATGATCAATATCATGAAGATCATGTGATCACATTTGAACGGTGAAGGGTTTAGGTATAAATACCTAGAGGAAATCGAATCTAAACGTACTAAAAAGCAACTAGAAAGTTCTATATGTACTTGATTCTATCAATCTATCCAAAAGTGGCATTTATTATTATGTATAATCTGAATCATTCTTAAACAAAGTATGGCTTAAGTGGGTAACGCATCTTCGGGATCATCAGACTTATGGTTCAAAGATACTTGTCTTATAGTGACGTCAAATTGCGGTTGCTAAGCCCTTTGATGCCGTCAGAAAACGGTTGCTAAGATTATAATCAAACATAGTGATTATAGAATTAATTGCTGAAGGTCGGTCGTTGTACTGTGTTTAGAAATGGCCCAAGATTTGTATTTTTGTCTGATAAGATATGAGTAAATCATGTGTAGGATCTTGATCACAGTCATCTTGTTTGTGTGCACACATCGTGTGCCCAAAAAATTGTAACCGAGAAATTTTGTAAAAATTGTGGCCAGTAGCGTTTTTGTGTCTACTAGTAATAACATATTGCTTTTGACCAACGTTATGATTAAAAATATCATAACAAATCTCTGATGATGATGACTTATCTAGATGGGCATTCTAGGTAAGTAACATGAGATGTGATAGACTAGTAAAGTCCCGACTTTAAATTGTGTTGTTTGTAATCGGCAGCAAGGTCGTCATGCTCCCTTAGATGTCACAGCTTGCGGTAGCGTCGGGGGTCGGGTTGCCTGCTTCTCTCAAATATGGCGAGGGGGATAAAGGCTGATCTTTGCGTTATGCTCGTGCACGGGTGCTGCTTGTGGTGACTGGTCCTTTATGTTGACCATGGTTTCGTTATTGTTTTAGTAATTAACTGTTTATTTATTACTTCGATGGTCCTAGTTTATCATTTGTGTATCACCTATAAGAACATAATCCAGCATTGCATATGTAAGCGAGCACGCCCTTTATGCCTGGAGACTTTTATTTAGGTATTAAGTTTTGTTTAATAAAAAAAATTTTTTGCTTATATAATTATGGCAAATAATTTAATTTAATGTTCTGTGTCTCGTAATGTTAATTGCTTTTTAGGGTTCCGTACCCAAAGGGTAAAACGGGACTCTATTAATAAGACTCCGCTGTCCGTCTGTCTGTCTGTCTGTCCGTCTGTCACCAGGCTGTATCTTATGAACAGTGATAGTTAGACAGTTCAAACTTTCACAGATGATGTATTTCTGTTGCCGCTATAACAACAAATACTAAAAAACAGAATAAAATATTTTTTTAAGGGGGCTCCCATACAACAAACATGTTTTTTTTGCCGTTTTTATAGATAATGGTACGGAACTCTTCATGCGCGAGTCCGACTCGCATTTGGCCGGTTTTTGTACCTAGTATTGTATAGAATCAAGGTTTTCTAACCAAACGAACAGCTGTGTTGCTGGGGAGTTTGTTGGTCCACTTCTTTTTCCCAGCTTAGCACTAGGAAGTGGTGAAGGGGGAAAAGTGGTGATTCTCAGCATAATTTGAATAAATGATTTTTGTTTTGATTATGTTCACTCGTACACGGTTATTGGTAAAACACTAATAACCTCTCAGGACTACATATATAGTAACATCATAAACAAAAACTTTTGCACTATGATTTTTAATAATTCTTGAGATTTTAATTCATCAGAATTTCATACAAAAATAATAATATGTATTTAAATTCAACGCTTTAAATGTATATTATTGTAGCAACGAAATATTGATGGTGTGTTTTTGGAAATGTTATGTTTGGTGTTCGTTGTTGGTTTGTGTGTTGTTATGTTTTGTAAAAAGTCATACTACAAAAGTTGTTGTTTAAGGTGATAGTAATACAGTCCTGTAAGGTTGAGTCCGCGTATCACTGGTCAGTTTTCCTCAGTCGTCAGTTTATTTAATTCGCCAGTTTCGTTGACTAGCCAGTTTCACTGATTGGTAAGTTTTGCCGATTATACAGTTGCGTTAACTCGACAGTTTCCAGTATATGCCAGTTTTCGTCAATTCGACAGTTATATTCAATCTGGGTGCTTCGAGGGTTCCTGTTCCAATCTGGGTGACGCCTGTGCATTCGAAGAGCACATGCAACGGTTTCCTCCATCTCCATGGAGGCCCTGTACAGAGGGCTGTCCGTTATCCCTATTGTGTGGAAATGTTTGTTTAGCGAGCAGTGTCCCGTGATGGACTAGGAGACGTGATTAACTTCTGGAAGGAGGTGGGCTGGTTGGAATGGCCACCGACGGCCACCATGGCCCACGCACAATGGTCCATCTGAAGGACTAAGTGCGGAAACCAAACCCTCTTAACATCATAGTGTAGTGGTGTATGTTTATATTCACCAGCTAAATTGAACAGATGATGACAAGAGGATAAACAGGTACAACATAACTTCTGGCTTCATCCATTCATGCATAACGACCTTAGATTCGACCTCAACATGACAAATGAACCGGAAAGGTAGCTACGGAACTATATTGCGGATCATCGGTTTAATACACGAACGCTTGAATAAACACATCAACAGTGATTTGACGGAATATCCAATATGGCTTTCGAGAGTTTAGGCCTATTTGCTTCTCCTCTCGATGCGATAGGAGATATTATAGCTGCGTTTGTAGCTTATTTATAGCCTATACCATCATAATCCTCTTTTAATTTCCTTTATTTTGATACCCTACTCGATAGGTTTGGTTATTTTTTTTAATAAACGTATTACTATTTCACGCCAAAATACCGCCATTTTATTTTCCTTCAAATACTTGTCTTATGATACTTAGGTATAACGATACCTTAACTTTCGAAATCCATCTAGCCGTTTGGAAGATACGAGGTAATAAAGAAATTTACAAAAAGACATACATACAAGATACGCGCGAAAAACATAACCCTTCCTTGGCAGTCCGTTAAAAAGCCACGCGGGCGAAGGCGCTGGCAGCAGCTACTGCCAAACCTCGGTACGTTAGTACTATAAGCATGAAATACTGTGCAAGTAGCTTGCGTGCCATTATGATATTCACCAATGAGAAGTTGTTATACCGGCTTCCTTGCTCACAGGTACTAACGAAAGAAAGAAAGAAAGAAATAAATAAAGAAAGAAAATGTATTTATTGTGACTCACACAGGACGATCACAAACTAAACTAAACATATAACGATAAAAGTATAAAAAATAAAATTATATTATAAGAAAATTAAAAATTATAACATAGTCCTGTACGAGGCCAAAAGACTCCTATCTTATCCTGATGCTGCGACATTTAAAAATAAGTGTCAATAAAAATAAATTATCAATAAAATAGATATAATCATGTAAAATGTTAACAAATTAAAATAAAATATTCAATTAATCCGCGTGTCAGTATCCAACCTAACCTCATTACTTGTCAGTGCCTTAAGTGTGTAAAGTACTGAATTTTCTAATTAAATATAGATACATATAGAGCACTAAGAGAAAGCGGCTCGGGGGTAAATGATAACAGCCGCACGGGTCGATCGAAGGTTAAGATACGCTTGCCGCGGTCGGTTCGTGGATGGGTGACCATCCATTACATATCAAGACCCCTCCGTGCCTCGGAAAGCACGTTAAGCCGTTGGTTCCGGCTATCATTCGTAAATCTTTGGCAATCGTCTAGTCTTACCAAGGGTATCGAGTTACTCATTAAATGGGTTGTGGAGGTCAGATAGGCAGTCGCTCTCATTCTAAACAAACCAAAAAGTGTAAAGGTTAAGACTACTTAAAGGGTAAAAATCGAATTTTATGATATTTTTGCATAATATATGCGTGTCAATAAATACATCTGAAAAGGCGATATCCAAAAATATACTGCATTACCATAACTTGACCTCAAAACGAATTGATTCCTTTTTGGGAGATATAATAAAGAACTGGTAAGTTCAATAAAAAGTCCGCAAAACAAGTTTGAAGGATGACACAATGTTAATGTAAAACGAGAAATTTAGAGTTTTGCATTCGATATATCTTTTTAGAACACATTGTGCAATGGACAATAAAATGAGCAACTTTGAAAACCATTATTATTTTATTTAAATTACAAATAAGGTGATTGAAACAGGCATTAATTTATTAGTCACCAATCTTGAAGGCCTCGAAAATGGGTCAAAGAAAGAAAGAAAGAAAGAAAGAAATCATTTATTTGCTGATAATGTAGGTATACATATAAGTTGGAATATTTATTAAGTGTCCCGATACATTTTACCTTACGGCATGCAAAATGTTAGGTTTGAATTAAATAGTAATATAGATACAGCTATTACAATTATTATTAGCCATAGTCGAATTTAATATGTAGTTACAGATCAGACTAAAAACAAATCAAAATAATTAATGAATTAAATATAAATCTCTCGCAAATCATAAAATGAAGAATATAATATGTCGTAATGTGTAATGTCAAAATATTCCAAAACATTAGCAACAATCACAAATATTATAAGTTAAAGAATTTAGATAATCTGGTAATGTCAAAATCTGTTATGTCAAATTATAATTTAAGAACAACCATAAAATAAAAATTGCTAATAAAATAAACAACAATGTCATTATTATAATCTAAAACATTCGAAATTGCAAAGACAACGTACATTTATCAATAACATTTTCCTATATAGTTTTGTCATTTAAAAAGTCTTTAATTCAAATGATCAAACTACTACATAAAATTGCAAAGAGATCTTGATGGGAAAATTACTCACGTTGCAAGGTTGGTGATGTACACCTCCGAATACAACATAACACAATAACTACTGATCTGGGGGCCAAGTCTACTAATGTACAAAGGTCTCTTCATTGTGAGTTTTTGACAGATTTGCCATACAAACACTGTCAAATACTCACAATGGCGAGACCATTGCAACGTTTGTAAATTAGTAGACTTAAGGCCCCTGTTGTGTAAAGATCTCTGTGCGAAATTTTTGGTGAAGTGAGATTGAAGTGAGATCAATCACGTGGAATGTCACTTCAACAAAGTTTTCACGGTGAGATTTTTACGGAATGAAACCCAAATTCATCCTTTCCAAAAACGCTTTTCATCGTAAAAAAAAAAATATCCAATAATGTCTCCTGGGTCAATAATAATAATAAATAATAAGTACCTTCTGCAGTGAAGATAGTTCACTCAGAACCGAGACGTAAACATAAACTGAACTGATTGCATCTCCAGGCCCCTTTTGTAGGAAAATCTGGACGTTCTTGAATATTCTGTTCACTTCGAAAAATCCATTTTCGATTTCAAGTTTATGCTGTCTTCTGTCCTGCCAGTTATCTAACCAGCCAGGTGTAGTAGGCCAAGATGTATAAAACCTCCTGATCAAATTCTGAGAGTGCGTTTAAGAAACTTATAATTATAATAATTTAGAATTTAGTTATTTAGTAGACAACGTATTTAAGTATAAAAGAAATTTAGAATATCCAAAAATATATAAGTAAATGATTTTTAGAAAATACAAACTTAGTGCAACCTTCATTGAATAGGCTGGTAAGAAAATCTATGAAATAAGTAGACTTCAGTTTGACACTTTTGACGTAAATGTCGTTTAAAGAATAAAATTGTGTAATATGATGAAAAACTAATAAAAAGTATGATGAATGGAAAGAAAAACGTAAGTAGAGTGATATATTAATCATATCTGTAATAAACAGATACTATACTTCCTGCCTTAAAATACGACATTAAGAAAAGATGCATGAGCCAACAACAACAACAGCTGCCTAAGTTAAATACCCGCATTAACTTTTAGTTGCAAGCGCGATCCAATAATTTTCTTTCGGTTTATAATTTGCAATTGGGTCCCGCTCATAATATAGTCTGTTAAACCACGATAGAGTTTAATTTGTTTATAGTTAATTATAATTTTGTTTTCTATCCTACGGTCTAGTTTCGGTCTTTTTAGTGCATTACTCTTAAATTGTCTTTTTTGCAGTCGGGTTTTTGATTTTTTAAATATTTTTTTGTTTTATTTTAGACTTTTTAGTGTCCCTGCACATTATATTATATTGATGAATATAATGTGTTACTTGTTTGAATTTAAAAACGAAAACCGATACCGAAGATACGAGGTAATAAAGTAATTTACAAACAAAATATACATACAAGATACGCGCGAAAAACATAACCATTCAGAAAAAAAAAAAAAAAAAAAACCTTCGCGCCTTTACTCTCTGAAGGTTTTATACACCCACATTTCACCAGTTAAGATTAATTCCCTGGCACAAATCTAGACTCCGAAAGACTGCTACTGAGAAATTGCTCATGGAAAAACCCAATAACACTTTGATTATAATATGTTACCTGAATACACATACGACTTAATGACCGGTAGTGACCGGTGGTTGTAACGAAAAGGAAAATTCTGTCAAATCGCTATTTACCTAACTTCTTCTTTCCTTATAAATCACAAAGAAAATTGTGACGGTAATTCCCGTCTCAAGACCTGCGTCAGTCAGTGAGCAGAGGTAGCCCAGTGGTATCGGCCTCGACTTACGAGTTATATTATGTTAGGTCGTGGCGTTTGCTTTGTGTAATTTATTTCCTCACCACTGCTCCCAAAACGGAGAAGGAGAACATCGTGAGGAAACCGCCATGTTTGAGAACCGAAAATTTGAAGACATCGGATCCACCAATCTGCATTAGGCTTGCGTGGTGGAGTACGGCCCACTCTCACAGGGAGAAGACCTGTGTCCTAGCAGTGGGAACATTATTGGTTTTACTTAACGCAGGAGTCACGGCTTCACTTTGTTTGTACACATTTTTTATTCCAACGAAGAATTATTATTATGCTAATACTGCGTCAATGTTACCTGTACCTGCCAACTTATCTGTTACTAACCAAAGCAAGTCATTTGAAGTTAGGTAAATCAGTTTATCCTTAAACCTTACTTGGTATGTATTTAATGTCGTCTTCAATGTAACTGTCACCAGCCTTAAAAAGCCAAAAACTAAAAGCCTTGATGAGGCACATAAGGAAAATGATTTCCTTACAAAGGTTTAATTGAATGTAAAGGTTAGAATAATATTGAGATATTGTTTTGGCAAGATTTATGCGAAAACAATGCGGACAAAAGGAAAGACAATTTAGGAGCATGGTGGAGGTTACGTCTAAATCTTGTCTAGTAGGAAATATATTGAACGGGTAAGTAGGCTGCCCTTGGAATGTAGGTCAGGTAAATTGTCAGGTGTAAAAGAGATACATACTTCGACAACTGTACAATTTTATCTCGTTTTCTTCTTTTCCTTATTAAAAGTTTTTACGATCAGCCTGATTGGAAAAACGTAGCTAAGTGTTTGTCATAAAAAAATGCAGCGGTAGTACGTTCTCGGAGATTTTCAGTTGTGCTTTTACTAAAAACGTCTTTAAAGGAGCTCTCGTACTCAAGCCGTTTTCCTATTAATCTACATCTTTTCGTCTTCTCAGGGTTCACTCCTTTTCCAATCATAATATTATTTTTCACAAGTTTAATCTGCATTTGCAGATATATTACTGCTAATAATAACCATCTTATCATTTGCAAATTACACAAGTTTTATCAAAAAGTATACTTTCTGTAGCGATATAAAAATTAATATTGGGGTTCGTATCGTTTGCGATTTAGTCGAGGCGCGTTACGTCTAGCAGTTGTAGTTCATCAGGACCGAGTTTTTAATAAATTTCATTTCAATTATAGCGTCAAAATTTAATTCTATGACTTGATTTTAGCCTCTCATTGTTAGAACTTGGTTAGAACTGACGTTTTTTCTATAAAAAGACTGACAAACTTATCAAGTCATTAACAAATTTACAAATCAGAACAATTAAGAATATAAAGTTGATGGCCAGCTAGGAAGGGCAAACCAATAGGTTTATACCACAGAGGTCACGTTGCACTACGTACCATTTGAACATTTGTCATATTTTAAGTGTAATTTACACAGTCTCAGTGATGATTTGCAATACGTTAAGAATAAAACAAATATTTGGCTCGCTACTTTTTCCTCAACATTGACATTGTACTATTGAGCCTTGTTCTACTTTAATAAGGTCAGCAGAGTGATGCATTCAACGTTTATTAAGTATGTTATAATGTTCAAGTGTCATTTAAATGGACGTTTATTTGCTGTGGTGAAAAGTACAAAATATTTTATTTCACATAAACCTACATGGGCATAGGCTTATAAAACGTCAGAAGCTAGGTGCATAGTTCCATTTGGTCGTTTCATGTGGAGAAGAACTGGCAAGAATCTCCACGGTTACTCTTTTAAAAATAATTGGTTTTGACAATATTTTCAAATATTAAATAGTGTAGGGTAGGCCTTTCAACAATTACCAGGTAGTTAACAAAATAGAAAATGTTCAACGAATCTACAGTCTACGAGGCCTTCAACGTTCTGATATTCACAAAATAGGAAATAATATAAGGAAATCTATTTAAACCAAATGATATGGTTGCCACAACTACCGTAATCTGAATAAATATGTCCACAAAAGCAACTAATACAGAGTTGAAATTAGAATTGTAGGTATGTAATGTGATGATGGTGTGTGATGTGATATGATGTGATGTGATGTGATGTGTAATGAGATGATTATTTGGCTATGTTAAGGAAGAATGGAAAAAAATAAAAATAAACTTCATTATTTGGGAGCATAGACACTTGCATAATTATGCCGTTAATGAGTTATCAGGGAAGCCACATATGTAGAAGGAATTATCATAATCTTAATGTTTAATGGATATCACTACCAGACTGGATGGCGACCCCAAGTCATAATTATTCACACTGTAGTGTAACTCATTATCTGCTTAGGCTTTTCCTAACTATGTTGGGGACGGCTTCCAGTGTAATCGGATGCAGCTGAGTACTATTATTCTATAGTCCTTCACAAACCAATTACTGGGTAACACGATACCCTTTGGTAAGACTGAGTGTCAGACTTTCGGACTTCTGAGTACCCGTAACAAATGTCAAAGATTACACTGCAATGTAACTGCAAAAGAGAATTTAGAAATATGAATTATAGTCAACTAGCTTTTGCCCGCGGCTTCGCCCGCGTGAAGTTCGGATACTCATCATTATCATCATTTCAGCCGAAAGACGTCCACTACTGGATATAGGTTTCTCCCAAGGACCACCACTTCTGTCCTTCCCGCATCCAGCGAATTCCTGTGGCATTCACAAGATCATCGGTCCACCTTGTGTGAGGCCTTCCAACGCTACGTTTTCCGGTATGCCGTCGCCACCCCAGTATCTTTCGGCCCCATCGGCCATCTGTTCTGCGAGCAATGTGCCCTGCCCATTACCACTTAGGTTTGGCGAGTTATGTTGGTTACCTTGGTTCTCTTTCAGATGTCTTCATTTCTGATTCGATCACGTAGGGAAACTCCTAGCATAGCCCTTTCCATTGCGCTTTGGGTGACTTTTAGCCTTCTAACAAGGCCCATTGTGAGCTACCACATTGGTCATAAACTAGTTCGTAGGTCGGAAACTATCCCATGGGAACCTTCTACCGGAATAAAAAGTATCCTATGTCCTAACCCAAGTCATGGTCTACTCATGTACCAATCACTCATGTGCATTGTCATCTACATCCGTTCAACCGTGAAAGTGTAACAAACAAAGAAAGAAACTCACTATTTCATTTATAATATTAGCTAGGATGTCGTCAGCGGATTCTCGTTACAAAAGTTTCGTCCCTAATATTCAATTACAGAAACACATTTTCCGAATACAATTTTTCAGACTCATGGCTCGCTTTTCTTCTAATTGCTTGTTAGGAAATAGACGGCGAGGCAGACATTTCATGTCCAGGGTTTACAAAACAAATCTGATTATTTGACCAATTAGTATTAGCTAATTAGTAGTTGTTTGATCAACTGTTACACATTGTAGTAAGTACAGAAGGAGGCCTCTTGACTTATCGTGTGTTCCTTATCAGAAAAGTACCTCTGTCCATTGAAAAGTATCTAAAGTGGTTCTGGTGACGATAAACTACTGATAGTATTTGTGTGTATAAGATAATACTAAGGTATATTCCCCAAAGACATGATAGAGGTACGAGAAATAGGGGTAAAGTTCACTGATACTCATAAATGAAAATGGACACGCAATTTGAAACCAATTTGGCGCTAGGGTCGAACTCAAGAGTGCGAAACGTCAAAATTCCAATGTCGATAGATTGGAAGTAAAGTCAAGAGTTAGCACCCAGATGGGTGTTGTGTCTGGTGCGCAACTGTCCGACGGTTGATGTCGGGATGTTGTATATATGCTAGCTGCGCGGTAAACTCTGATTGCGCGATGCAGGATTTGTGACGTCAGGTCTTTGATGCGTAGTTCGCATGTGGCGTTGTAGATGCCGCCACAACATTGTATTTGGTACAGTCAACCGCACATTAGTGGTAACATTTTCTCTATGAAAACCGCCCTTAATGCTACGACATAAAGGCGCTGTTAATGTCAAATTGTTACCACTGGTGTGCCCTTGAATGTACCAACAATGATTTTAACTTTGAATGTATAAATGACAGGTAAATCTGTGATAGAAGTGTTAACTAGAGAATAAAATGTAGAATATGTAGATGCATCACTTTGTATGAAAACTTTTGCTTTCACAAGTAATTGCGCTACATAACGCAACATTGTAAAATTGCAGATTGTCTGTATTTATCTATGTCGTATAGTAATGTTATTCTAGGTACAACGGCTTCACATATAATTATATAATTAATGTATGCAAAATATTAAAAGATTTTAAAAGAGTAAGTTGCTGAGTTTATTACTCTTTCTTCTCCATACGTATCTTTTGGAGTCAACTGGAGTTAATTCTATTTTATTTTAAATTTTGACGTTCAAATGTGCCTTTTATGAGCCTATTTGAAATAAATGATTTGACTTTGACTTTGCCTTCAACAATTTGTGTCAGTATCCTTTCAAACTATTCAAACGCATTTGTCTGTTAACGCAAGCGTTTTCAGTCTCACTAAAAACTTAATTTTACTGTGTGATTTCTGACTGAAAAGCGGACTTATGTTTAGAGATTGAGTGTTGATACGAAGGGAAAAGCCTTCAGAGGGGTCAGCTTTTATTATAAGGATCTGAGTTACTTAAGTAATTCATGCCTTTTTCTCTCCTTATGTATTGGGCTTATGAAAATAAATTATTATTAATATTAATAATCCATATAAAACGTTTATTTTCTCTACACAAGTTAAGAACTTCAAGCTAAACTTTGTCAGTAGTGCATGAACAAGGAGCTTACTTTGTGAGAGACTGGAGCCTGAGGTAGATTTATATAAAAACCAATAAATAATAATTAATAATAATAATTATTATTTTATAATTATTACTAATAATTATTTTATAATTATTACTAATAATTATTTTATAATTATTACTAATAATTATTTTATAATTATTACTTAAAAATATTTTATAATTATTCCTAATCATTATTTTATAATTATTGTTATTGCTGAAAACTTAGCAACTCTACAAATTAATTAACCTGTCTATACCTACAATAAAACCGTAATAATAATCGCTTTGAAAGCGCTTTACCAATAATTGTCTAGGCCCTCTAGAATCTTCCATAGTTCATTGTTAATTATTATTTCACATCCCTATTTGTATCCGTGTCCTCGATGTGTCATAACTCGAACACATAATGTAGGTAAATGTCATTTGTTCATTTTTATGTGTACTCGTCAAATCATAATTAAGCATGTGTTGTGCAAAGAACTAATTTGCATAAGGTAATATTGGGGCTCGTAACTCAATATACTTTTCGCAGAAAAATGGATTTGGTACAGCAGGCCGAACGTCTGTGGATATGGTAGCCATACACGTTATATACACTTGCGCAAGTTTAGACTTGCCCAAGTTTGCGTGACATTGAATGGCTCGGATACTTATGTTAATTCATCCCACACGTTTATGCATACTTGTGCAAGTCCAATTTTGCGCAAGTATATATGTGTGGCCTGCTCGTATCGACTGCTCAGAGCTCCATTGCCTTTCTGCCTATTATTTTTGTGCCTGACAAATATATCGGACACCGTCAGAGCCGCCGGCACAATGTGTTTGCGCAACTGCCATCCAAAACTGTAGCCAGAGCCGAATCCCCAGATGATCGTATTTTAAAGATGCTAAATGCCCTTCTGACTGCCCTGAATGTGATGCGTTTGCGGATGAATGGAGAAAAATTATGCGTTTATGTCTGTTGGAGAAAGTCTGCAACGGAGTCGACTGTTCCATGTTAGTTTTAAATTAAATAATATACAAAATAATTATTGTTAATGTAATAATTGTTTCTATTTTAATTAATGTAATTGGTGCTGTACCGTTTTGATTAAATATAAATGAATAAATGTTGTAATTTGCTCAAAATACCATGTGTTACAGTACGACCGTCGAGAGAATCTGTTCTTGGCACCTGTCAGTTTCATACTAACGAGTGTTTTGCGAATTGGATCCGTAGAGTTACTTGAAATTGTCTAACTAATAGGTGTCAGAACGCATTCACTCGACAACCCGACTGTAGCTGGTAATTACTTGTGCCACCTATAATGTGCAGGTATCAGTTTTAGGCTGTATGACATTCTTTCAATAGTCTTATGATTGTATTATTTTAATGTCTTTGTAAAGATAAAATATACTTCCTTCCGTCTTAGCAGTCGAGCACGTTTATTTTATTGAAGAAACCTAAATACATCAAATAATAACAGTTTAGTTTTTTTTCGTCTATTTATATTTAAACACCAGTTTACTAGAAGCCTCCAACCAAGCTTTATTTGCGTGAAAACTATACACCTACCTATGAATATTCATTATGTAAATACAGGGTGTTTGGCAGAACGTTGAACATACGAAAATGGTGGATAGGTGGGGTCATCTGCTACTTACTCAGCCCTAATTTATTTGGCCCTGGCCCCCTGAATATAAAAAAAAAATTTGTTTGCTTTCTTTTAGTTTCACCACTTTCTTAACTTTAAAGTGTATTTTTTTATTAAAAATGGGTAAAACAGGCAATATTTTAGTTTATTTTTTTATCTTTAATATTGGCAGATTCTTATAAAATTATTGCTTTATTCAGATGTTAGCTAGAAAAAAAGTTATGACTCCTCAAACTTACAGAAAGATGTAATAAATAAAAATATTGCCTGTTTTACCCATTTTTAATACAAATTACACTTTAAAGTTAAGAAAGTGGTGAAACTAGAAGAAAGCAAAAAATTTTTTTTTTTAATATCCAGGTGGCCAGGGCCAAATAAATTAGGCCTGAGTAAGTAGCAGATGACCCCACCTATCCACCATTTTCGTATGTTCAACGTTCTGCCAAACACTCTGTATATGTCGTTTGTATTGTGAGCTCATAATTTGCGGTTTACAATGATACAATTTAATTGTAAATACCACAAAATTCGTTGTTAATACTCGTAAATTGATAATTTTTTGGATAACTTGAAGCACGAACAGTTTTCTTGGAATTTACAGTTGACTTCTAGCACAATTTCTCGTTTGGAATATATAGGTTTGCCTTTTATATAACATGGGAATATGTGATTGAATTCTAAAATTAGGGAACAACAGTAATTGTGGAATGCAGACGTTTTTAGATTTCTATATTTATAAAAATTAAGTATTTCTTGTTTTATTTATTTTATTATTATTAAAAAAAAAACACTCTAGGAAGTTCTCCTGTATTGTGGGTGCGTTTACAAACATTTAAACTCACATACAGAAACAGCCAGACCCGGAACAACTACTTGTAGGTCATACAAATATTTGTTCCGTGTGGGAATCGAACCCGCGACACGCAGCGTAGCAGTCAATCGCTTAACCATTGCGCCAACCGTGCCGTGTTTATATAAGCTGAGCAAAACAGAGAAATGAATAAGATCAGAATTACATTTTATTACGATACACTATTTTACCACAATGATAACGAAACCGAGTCCACTTAACATTTTATCTATCTGTCATTGCATCCTGCGATAACATTATTTTCCTTAGCTACTAACAGTAAATTATCCACAGTAAATTACCGTAAATGCTGGACGATATGTTTAATTCAGTTACCTATTCATTGAGTATTTCGGGACATAGCCAAGCGGTTGGTGGTCTCTTCATGTGACTAGAGGGCTGGTCAATTTTTATAGTAATAGCCCATTTATATGTCAGAATATTGTTACAGAGTTGTTACATAGTTTTTAAAGTTCATAATATTCTGCCGTTTCTGGCGTACAAATACATTTTCGGGGTGTTGGTTACATTATTAGATATAACATTGAATTAAATAAATTAGGGTAACATTCAAATTGCAAATTAGTCAAATATTAGGTACAGAAATGTCAAAAATAATCAGTCGTGTAGTAGCATTTAGTTAAGAGATAATTGAATACTTTACATTTAAATGTCCTAGAGTCAAGAGTTTTAAAACAATCTGGTAGTTTATTATAAACTTTGGTCGCCTCAGAATACATTATTATATAGTTTATTATT
This sequence comes from Dryobota labecula, assembly GCA_947523025.1. NCBI lineage: Eukaryota > Metazoa > Arthropoda > Insecta > Lepidoptera > Noctuidae > Dryobota > Dryobota labecula. The sequence continues at coordinate 4,182,406 of OX383287.1, forward strand.
TCGTCTAGGTACGCGAAGCATGTGAACTTTGCGGCTTATGAAATTGGAATTCATTCTTATTTTGGTACACAAAAATACAAATATCAAAAATATATAGTACTGGGAGTGGTAATATTTTTATTTGTTTTAATAATGGAGCACATTTTGTCAAGTGGGTGCACTCCAAAAATTTTGGTCAAGGAATCAGAATTGCCATCCAATGTGTCAACGCTGTTAGCTTTTTGGGCACTTTTCCCACTGACAGCGATGCGGACGAATTTTTTGATGCCCAATGAGCTCATTTCTTTCTTTCTTTGCCTTTAAGTACTTGTACATACTCTCTATTAGGTATCTACTTGAAAACACATTATCATTAATCTCTCGTCTCGTATAAATATCCTAAAAAAATCAAATCCCCTCCATCCATAAAAATTGGCAGGTGTTATAAAACTTCCGTAGGTACCACAAGCTGAAAGTACTCATTATCTTCCTGCCCTTGTCCAATGTTACTTGGGGTCAGCGCAACACATTTTTTTCCTCGATACTCATCATAATTATGCAAATGTAAGTATTTACGCACAATATTGAGTAATTTACCATTATTTTAAGACCATAGACTTCTTATAGGTCTTCCTGTAAACTATTTAATATATAACTTCTCTATTCTAAGTTTTACTTACTGGTTTTTTATTTTTATTTTAGGCTTAGCACTTTCGGAGATAAAGTGGGCGGAATGGTCAATATTCATCTATTTTCTTTAATAACTTAAAAAAAAAATATCAAATCCTCATAACAAGTCCTTGTATTTGCATATGTCACACGAAAAAATATGCAAAACTTTTTTTTCGCATTTTCCTCTAAATTAACCCCTTATTCAAAATTCATTTACTTACGATAAACGTCGGTATTTGGGTCACAGAAATTCATGTGAACCAAATTTAAATTTAGTCGGTCCAGTAGATTCGTAGCAAATTGGTGGACAGCAGACAGACACACGAGTGATCCTATTATATATATTATATATTATTATTTTACGTCAAATTAAAATATATATTATTATTATTATATTATAAGGGTTAAGTTTTTTCATTCGGACGTATGGAACCATAAAAATTGTGACGTTCGTCACTAAGTACACCTATTCCAATCTTATCACTGTTCTTACTACTTTAAAAGTATGCAAATGTATAATAATAAGGGTATCAAAGCAAAATGTGTGGTTTTAACCTTCAACATTCTTTGCATTTCGCATAAAAATTGCAATTATGGAAACCAGATGTGGAGAACTTGTTTTTATAAACGACTTTAGTGACTGGGATGATAATATTACTTATTGCAAGGAATTTTCATCGACTTGTCTTTCTCGTTTTGAAGAAAACTGCTGATGTTAAGAGAGTTTATTATACACATCACTAGGCTATCACTGCTATCCATGTGTATACTACATCCGTAATGTTATGTTAAACTTATTTTGAAAGACATCTCTGATCTTCTTTCTCTCTTCGTCTTTAATTGACACCATAACCCAAGTTTTAACAGAAGATTGCGTATGCGCTGTGGTCGTATTCCGTATCGAATGTGACCACATTATTCTTCGTGATTTTGATCACGAAGGTATATCGTCTGTGGTTTGATTGCAGAAACTGATCACGTTTACTTAAAAGTTTATGGCTCATGGTTTGTTAATGAAATGACGATATTACTCGAATAAATATTCTTATCTTCTGTTACAAGTATTTTTCTATAAATATAAAAAAAAGATGAACTTGAGAGCAGTGGTGGCCCAGTAGTAACGGCCGCGATTAACCGAGTTGTAGGGTCGTGGGTTTGAACCTTTGGCGGTATCAATCGACAACACCACATGCGAACTACGCATCAAAGACCTGACGTCACAAATCCTGCATCGCGCCATCAGAGTTTACCGCGCGACTAGCTTATATACAACGAAAACCAATTAAATCGTTAACGAAAATGACTTATGAATGCCAAAGTACTTTTTGTATTCATTTGTCTGCGAAAACCCATGAATCGCTAAGTCTTATAGTTTCGCTGCTAGCTAATAAGATAACCAATTATTTCAAGCATTTCCAAGGTTTGTTTCCAAATACAAAACATTAAGCATATTATGTGACAATTATTGAAAAATTCATTACATTAAAAATGACTTTTTTAAATCTCAATAGACATCTTTAAATGGAACATTTATCAATGTACTGATGCTATGAAGTAATAATAACAATATAATACTACAAAGAGTATTTACAACCCAATAAACTTTGTAATCGCGATATCTCCGTTTGCACTTTTAATGATTTAATTGGTTTTGGTTGTAGGACGGCGATATATACAACATCCCGACATCAACCGTCGGACAGTTGCCCACCAGAGACGACACCCTCCCTTTACTATAGAGTATGAGTAAAGTTTACAGCAGCAGCAAGCAGGTACTTTGTGTAAATGATAACATCACCTCTGCTCTCAAAATAGTGAAGGAAAACTGAGGAAACAGGCATGTCCTAGAACCAAAAATTCGAAGATATCCGCCAAGGTAACCGACATAGCTCGAAAAATTGCCAAACTTAAGTGGCAATGGGCAGGGCACATTGCACGCAGAACAAATGGCCGTTGGGGCCGAAAGGTTCTGGAGTGGCGACCTCGCACCGGAAGACGTAGCGCTGGAAGGCCTTCCACAAGGTGGACCGATGACCTTATGAAAGCCGCAGGAATCCGCTGGATGCGGGAAGCACAAAACCGGTCGAGGTGGCGGTGCTTGGGGAAGGCCTATGTCCAACAGTGGACGTCTTTCGGCTGAAATGATGATGATGATGACATCCACCAACCCACACTGGGCCCGCCATCTCACAGAGAGGAGGCCAGAGTCCCAGCAGTGGGAATATTATATGCTGATTATACTAATTATGTTAATAACAACTAACAATGCAACCACCTGCTGAAAATCTTCCACCTGGACACGAGTTGGCTTGGCTTACCTAGAAGTCTTTAAATAGATTCCGGATACAGGTTGGCCGATGCAAGGAAAACCTGCGCAGGTGGAGATTGATAGATGACTCCTCCCTGGAGTGTTCATGTGGTGCTGTACCACAAACAATGGGTCACTTAATATCGTGTTATGAATGATGGGCGCTATTGAAGGTGCCAAACCCGTAGTCAATTTCTGGGCTGGACTCTATTTAGATTTTCATCGATACGCTAAGAAAAATACAACTTACAATAAATACATCTATGCAAATAAAATAAATTGAAGTGTCTGTTTATAATGTCAAACTAATAGCTTTTACTAAATGCATATGAAAGTATATTATACGGTATACATAAAAAAAAAACTTTTAAAATTTTCTGTCTGTGTGCCTGTTTGCTCCGGCTAATCTCCGAAACGGCAAGACCGATTTTGATGGGACTTTTACTGGCATATAGATGATGTTATATGGAGTAACTTAGGCTGCTTTTATTTCCAACTAGCTCCTACCAGTGGTTACACCCGCGTGGACAAAAAAAACTTAAGTACAAACAGACAATTTTATTTATGTGTATAGAAAAAGCCACGCGGGTTAAGGCGCGGGCAGGAGCTAGGCCATACTAATATTATAAATGTGAAAGTAACTCTGTTTGTCTGTCTGTTACGTTTTCACGCCTTAACTACTACCGATCATCATGAAATTTGGCAGAGATATAGCCTAGGATATGGAAAAAGGCATAGGCTACTTTTTTACGCGATAACCGACAGCAACGCAGGTGGAGCCGCGGGCATAAGCTAGTAATAAATAAATACACAGCTAGCCGTTGTAACACCGGAACAGGGGGCCAAGTCTACTAATGTACAAACGTTGCAACGGTCTCTTCATTGTGAGTTTTTGACAGATTTGCCATAAAAACACTGTCAAATACTCACAATGGCGAGATCTTTGCAACGTTTGTAAATTAGTAGACTTAGGCCCCCGATTGAGTGATCTTGACAGTTTATACCATGACATGAGGTTTATAAATTTTCTAACACTCCAATCAACAGAACCTATCATAAAAATATTGAGCCGTCGCGTTCTAGAGACTCTATAATTGAATGTTTTGTTGCAAATAAAGTACGTAATTAATTTGAAGCCACAAAGTTCATTACTATCTTAGTTTATATGCTTTATGTTCATAATATTCTTGCGACAAGTGTATGGTGTTGTTGTAAAATGTAGTAAGAAATACAAATAAATATAACAATATCTATTGAAACAGAAACACGAGTACGTGACAAATATGTTATAACAAAAGCTAGTTAATTAAGTATTAAATAAACGTGAAATGAGGGTTCTTAAAACATTTTCCAGTAGTAGATCTCATTGTGAAACAGTTTTTCCACATAAACACCAATAAAAAAGGCGATAGAAATTAAATGAAGACTGTGTTTTAACCGTTTGGTCTGACTCCAATATAACGTCACAGGAAATTCAAAATGGCGGACGTTAAACGTCAAAATGTCAAGTTTCGTACAATAGGGATGATTCCTGGGTAAAAAAAAAAACTGTTCAGTCCGTCAATCAGATAATAAAAAAATATTAGACACGTATTTTTTGCTTTATCATTTTAATAAAAAAATACTCAGATAAAACACATTGAACTTGGGGAGTGGGGGCTCGTTACGTCACAGCTACGTATAAAATCTACTGAGAAGTGACGTCATGCCACATTTGAACTCAATGTATCGTTTTTATTGATCTTTTAGTATACGTTTTTAATTAAAATACCTTTTGTTTATGTATCGTCGTAATGTTTTGATTACGTAAAAAAAGAAAAAATACGTGTCCAATATTTTTTAATAATCTACACGACGGACAAAACAAAATATTTTTTTTTTATCATCATCCCTATTCCGACCGTAGTCAGGTTTTAGTACTTTTAGTATTTATTTTTCTCTCATGTTATAATGTAACAGTATTTTTCGTATCGCTAAACAATGCGCGATGATTGACGGTTTATTACAGCGTGACATTTGTTTGAAATGGCCTTGAGTAGCGGGGCATTGGACGAGAACGTAATCGCTTGCAGTGGCACCTGGTCTTTACAGCTGTGTAGTTAATATAATTTTTATTTTTAAATCATGTTTTTTTTTATTTGCCATATTCGTTGACTCGTGTTAACAAGCGCTGTCGGCTCGAACGCAAGACTACCGTTGACAGCGCTTGTTAGCGCTGTCAACGGTAGTCTTGCGTTCGAGCTTCCGTTGATATGTGGATTATTTTTAACTGACTTTAATAAAAAGAGGTTCTGTTACCTAGTAATTTTCAAGGTGTTTGTAGGGGTAATGGAAGACCTATCCCAGTCGGTGAAAATGTAGTGAAGAAGTAGAAATTGCTATTTTTCATAGTATAAATAAAATAATAATGAACAATATTTGGATTTAGAAACAGGATTTTACGAAACAGTTATCTGTAGTACTCGTACGCAATATTTGTAATTGTACAGCTGTTGGTAGTATTTCATTTATTTTCATTATAATACTGAAATTAATATTTTAATACAAATCACTGAATTGTAATTAAGCATATGGTGTGAGTCAACGTCAAGCATGCATATAATGATTAATGCCAATAATTATAAATCACGTATTACAAAGAAAGGTAGTGCAAATTCAAATAATTATATGTATTTTATAGATAATTTAAAAAGGACCTGGGGATTATTCAGGAGATTCTTTCAGCTTTACTTGTATAATTGAGTTGATCGCGTGATTTTGAGAAAAAATCTATATTCCGACAATAAATGATTATTATAGCCCTTAAACGTCCACAGATAAACATGCGACTCTTAATCCATACTATCCATACTATTATTATAAATGTGAAAGTAACTCTGTCTGTCTGTTACGTTTTCACGCCTAAACCGCTGAACCGATCGTCATGAAATTTGGCAGAGATATAGCCTGGGATATGGAGAAGGATAAAGGCTATTTTTCACGCGAACGGAGCCGCGAGGAAAAGCTAGTATTCCCCGAAGGTTTAGGCATAGATTAGGTATTTGGTGTACCTATATAGGTAGTACCCACATTTCGCCAGTTATGTTTATGTCCCATGTAATAGAGGGCAAGCCTATTGTCACCATCCGGGCACAACTCAGTCCTGGCTGGTACTGAGAAATTACCTTTGGAAAAACTCAATATCACTTCTCACAAATCGAATTATCGAACCCAGGATCTCATGCCAGTATAATGGGTTTCTCAATGACGGCTACATTTATTTATTTATTTATTTAATACTTCAAGCACAGAAATGTACAGAGGCGGCCTTAATGCCATAGGCATTTTCTACCGGTCAACCTTTGGGTGATGCAGAGACAAACATTAAAGATTGCGCACCGATTGCTTTTAAAATGTTAAGTGTCAGCACAGAGAGGTGGAGGCTCTGTGTATGTTGTTCTCTATTCTCGACAAACCCACTTCTTCTATTTTTTTTTTTTTTTTTTTTTTTATCTAGGGCATCTCAGAGTGTAACCACTACTTCTTCTTACTTGACTTCCCATTTTAATACTCATGCTCTGCCCATAGTAAAAATCTTCGTTCCACCAACAACCGTCTTCTACGATGTCCTTCTCACCGCTCTGGTTTCATTCACTCTTCTTTCTTTATCCAGGTGGAATGCGCTTCCTCTGAACATCAGGACGGCAATCAATCGGTTATCTTTTAAAGTGAAGGCACGTGAACATATACGTAAGAAGTTGGGAGAACCATCCCAGCGGTGATTTGCTGGATTCTGATCGACCGGATCGCGATACGATACGCGACGGGTGCCCGTCGCGGGCGCCCGCTTGACGCAGTTTCAGGCCTTGGCGCGTTGTGTTCCACGCGCGCCTCAAAGAGATGTCAGCACGCACTGACGGGGTCCGCCAGGACCGGTGCCTGCCAGGGTTGCGGGTTTGACCGAAAGGGATACCGCGGCCCTGGCACACAGGCAACTGAAGGAACACGGGTGGGTTTTAGTCAGTAAAAGTCTGTCACGCCCTCCCGCTCCAATAAAAAAAAAAAAAAATTTTTTTTTTAAATGTGTAAGTAATTAATATATGTAGATGTAGTAATCAGTGTTCTTCTTTAGAAAATCTGTAGTAAAGTTTTTAGTAAAAGGGTATTTATCATGATTGATGATAGTAACGTACCTAATCCTGACGTTCTTTTTCAATGGTCAGATTACTTTTTTCTGAAGAATAATTATAGCAGTTTGACATATTTTCCTTGCTCAAGCTGTCAAACCACAATTTTTATTCATCAGTTAAAAGTTATGTGAAGATTAAAGTCCGGCCCATCAATTTTTTTAATGTGGCTTTAATTGAAATAAATCTATTTTATTTAGTCTGACAGGTACCTAAATAATGTTTTATTTAGTTTGAAATTTGGCAGGAATGAATTAAAACTGAGGATAAATTCAAAACTATTTTAAATTAAATTTGCAGAAAATCCTATACTAATCTTACGCCTTCTTTCTGTGGCGGTATCTACAACGCCACTTGCGAACAAAATAACATTAAAAAAAATATTAAGAAAACAACATCAAGACCTGACGCCACAAATCCTGCATCGCGCAATCAAAGTTTACCGCGCGACTAGCATATTTACAACATCCCGACATCAACCGTCGGGCAGTTGCCCACCAGAAACGACACCCGTCTGGTCGGAGGATCCTCCCTTTTCTATGGAGGATGAGTGAAATTTACACCCTGTTCCTCCCCAACAAACATAAATTGCTCTTGTAGCGGCTAATATTGCCAAAAATAATATTCTTATAGGAGCCGCATTATCGCTAATAAGGGTGGGTTTGGGCACAAATTATAAGGACAATAACCTTTTACCACCCTTATAGTTGCTTTATGGTCCGCTTTTTTTCCTTGTAAGTGTTATATTATGACAAGAAACAAGGCCAATACACTTGTAAGAATCTTATAGAAAGCGTTAATACGGGCGTATCACCCTTATACGTGTTTTATTATGGTCCGATATAAGGGAGTTAAACTCATTGCGGCAAATTAAAGGCTCTTAAAAATCCGTAGGCCCTTATAGCCGTCCGTGTATGATTCTGCAATAAGACTTTTTCTTAGTGATTTACATTTTCGCAACAGTTTGGCGAATAAAGAGAAACGTCAACCATTTTACTGAACGGTAAGTTATTATTTTATGTAGTTTATTTAGCTGATTTATGTGCTCGTGTATAGTGAAAAGTGTATGGGAATTCAAATGCATGATAAAATGTGGTACGCTGTGTGTTGTAGTATCAACGCGCCTTTGAATTTAAGCTGTTTTTGTGCTACAAACGTTAGTAATTATTTAGTCAAGTTATAAACAGTGCTATTATGACAGCAAAACGATTCGCACATCGTCTACAAGGAGTCTATGAGAGTGAAATCTTTATAATGGCATCATTAGCTGCTTATGCTATCGCCATTTTACACATCGTTAGGGTTCCTTTCTCACGAACAAAATCCTGTCCCTAGGTATTATAGTCTTGTTCCCATATGTATAAAATTTATGTTTCACTATGGTTGGGTTGGCTGGAAGAGATCTCTTTATAAGCTTGCTTTTGTGCACTAGTTTTAAGTTTGAAATATAATTATAATTGTAAGTACACAATAAAGAATATACTTAATTATATATATGTTTGTCCGCAGATATTGCAATGGTAGTATACATATTGGCAGATGTTGACAAATTACTACAAAGAAAAAATCTTAATTTACATAATATGCGATGGCCATGGGAGTGGACACATTTTATTTTAAGAAAGTTCAAAGAAAATTTTCATTCGCATTTTCTATAAAATAATCCTCTGCGGAACCACTGGCCGATTCGTTGGTATCGGCTTGTATTTTGATATTTTGTAGCATCATAGGAGTAGAGGTGGTGGGTGTAATGCTCCTAACCATGTTTTCGTAGACTTTTTTTACTTTTCTTCTGTAACCACCGCTCCTTTTAAACTTCTTCCAGTCTTTTGAATCCATTTTTTAAATATAAATTCCGTACGGAGCGGTAAATTCACACAATCTGCTGTACTTCAAAATGGCGAATCTAGTTATGTAAAACATGTTAATGTAACCATATAGAGAATAATATCTTTATAATCACTGTACAAGGGAATACGGATTGCTATCATCCTTGTAAAGATCATATAAAATGTTAGAATTTGTTCGTTGGATAGACGTCTTATCCAATGCTCTTATAAGTTAAAAAGCATCATAGTTACCTAGTGCATTACTTTTTTAAGAATAGTTGACCATATTAAAAGCCTTTATATAACTTTGAACATTATATGGCTAAAAAGCAATGTAACTAGCCTCTATAAGAAGAACACATTTTGAATCCTTATTGTAGCCGTATTAATTGGATTTATTAACGTTTACCCAGCCAAATTATAAGAATAAAGGTAATATTAGCCAAATCTTCTAATAATGTGCCACTATAAGGAACATTGACATAATAAATGCTCTTTTATAACAAGTATAAGAGTTTAGACCTTATAGACTTAATTTTATAAGCTTAGTTTGTTTGTTGGGTCATACCTCTATATTCCCATGGGGGTAGGCAGAAACTATAGAACGCCACCTGCTATGGTCCTAACACACTCCTTTTGCTTCGTTTACGTTCATACATCTAGTCATACATGCACGCAGGTTGCGAGTACGCGCATCTGACCTTTCTAAAGAACATCACCAATTTGGTCTCTATATGGTCCTAAGGAGGCCATATAGTGACCAAATTTCAAATCCCGGAGTTTCCACTCACATCTGCCTTGTTAATATTTTATTCATCCTCTCAACGTTAACACCAAACCATTTAAGCATACTCGTGCAGAAAATGACCTATATGAATTAAGGGTAATTTAAAAACTCAAGAATTCCGTGGTGGATGTCACCAACTCGTTTGACAGATTAAAGAACACTGATCAAGAAACTTAGGCGTACTACAAACCTGCTTTATTTACGAACTTATTCTTTATCTCTTTTTTTTTAATCCGGTCTTCATTGAGGCCTTTTCTACCAATAGCTGATGTAAAGAATCGACGAAAACAAAGTTATAATTCTTGCAGCTTAGAAACCTTGAAATTGGTGGAAGGACAAACAATGAAAATATTGCTTCAATTATTACAAAACGTGCTCCTGGCCTTATATCCAAGATTAATAAATCCAAGTTCTATTTTTGATTTATTTATTGCTTTTGTTAGCTGAAGGATTAACTTGGACTTGTTATAATTACTTTTATTCAAAACTTTTCTCCTGAAACGTTTTTGAAAGCACGGATCAAGATTATTGAGAAAATCTGATGTTAAAAGTCAAAAATAAAAGTTATTCATACTTTCTTGGCTTTCAAGTAGCCTCGATGAGAGACGCGTTGAAAAGTAGGGCAGGAAAGGGATAATTGTAATTGGGGTATCTATTAAGTAGGGCAAGTCATGTTTTAATGTTTTTTTTTTTTAATTGTTATTGGGCTTTGGAGAGTGTTAATCTCTTCTGCATTTGTACGAAATACTCGATTATGAATCTCTTTTTACACGATTCGGTGGTGACCCATCCACGGACCGACCGCAGCAAGCGCAGCTTAACCTGACCGATCAACCCATGCGCCAGTTATTACTTAGCTACAAGCCCCCCTCCATCAACGAGGCTGTCTAAAGTAATGGGTAATTACGATAACAAATGTTTTTTTTTTTAATTTTGCCCCACACTTTGATTTTCTCCTGTATTGTGGGTGCGTTTATAAACATTTAAACTCACATACAAAAACAATAAATAAATATTAATAGAATAGGGAATGAATGGAAATATTTAGAAATATTTTAATAGGATATAAAATAATTCTAATTAAAAAAATTGCTGTGCCCGACAGGGTCCATAATTGTTTCTGTTATTATTTCATTATTTACCACCCGTAATTGTACATTATGGATTGCCAAGCGATACATCGCAAAAGAACAGCGTCTCTGATGCGCCGCATACGTGGCAGCCCCAACAGCTTCCTGCAGATTATTGCAGGGAGAATGGATGTGGATTGCTCGTTCATGGAGCATTGGACAAAACTACATGTGCGAGTGGTGCGGTCCTGATCCAATGTTTTATTGTTATGTGTGTTTTATATATATTTTTTTAAACCTATGGTTAATTATAATAACTTCTAGTGATTGTAATTATCTGAAATAAATGAATTGAATTGAATTGCAATAAACGATTTTGATTTGATTTGATTTAAATAAATAATATAGAATATATAGTTTTTCGTACTAATTAGTCGATGTAGTCTTACTAATCAGTACGACTACATTGACTTCTCATCGCTTACTAATGAATTCGCCCGCGAACTGTACACACGGCTACAAATCAAGCTATACTTTTCCAGTATAAGCTGACCTCTCATTGTACGGAAATCCTATATAATGCGAGATCAGGTTATACTCGAAGTGTATAGCTTGATATGAAGCAATGTGTACCAAGCTACGTATGACAATACAATATGTCATTGGAGGTGAATAATATGTCATAGAATGAACTCATTATGTTTTCAGGATGCTAAAAGCTGGGCTAGTTGATTGACTTATGTCATTGGACCTACGAGTACTGATTTGGCATTTCAATCGGGTTCGTTGACCTCGTTTCGTAGATTGCAGTTGATTGCCAAAATACACTTACTTCGAGAAATATGTGTAGCACCTCAAAAATCTTACCTAATTATATTATTTATCGCATACTTGCGACCCGCCCCAGCTTCGCACAATTATTGTGACTTGACAAAACAGACGAAATCTTTATTATAACGTTTAATATTGTTGTATAAATATATTTTCTGGAATAAAATCTCAAAATTATGGTGAAAACCGCATTAAAATCCGTTGCATAGTTTAGAAGAACAACGCGATCACACAGACAGATACGAATAGCGACTGCAATTTCTAATACGTATAATACGTTGAGCTAAGCAAAACACAATGCACGTTTCATTTGGGTACACCAATTTTTTGTTACGTAAGTAACATAATGTGTTATGGTTTTATGGGTGAGTACAATTGTACAAAGTATCGAAATATACAGGTTTCCTAATACAAACTGCAAAAAAATATTTCTTATTTACACTGGCCTGCTGTATGTAACTAGACTAACTGAATTTATTTTAATACCTAGTAATTTTAGTACGGTTATAAAAAGAATTTATCGGAAATCGATTCAGTATGTGACTTTGATAAAAATTTTACACTTTTATTCTGTAGGCATTGCATGTTCTGATGATAGAGTTTATTAACATAGTCACTGTAATAACATCGATTATTATTATTACATAGTAGTGTTTATTATTATCCATAGAACGGAAAACATTCGTTAAATAGATCAATACGCCCATTGTCCTTTTTTTCTGTAGGTAGGTACTTATATAGGGTGTATCTATTTAAGCACGAAATATTTTAAGAGCAAAGTACGGTTATATCATAAAAAGAAGTTATCGGAAATCGATTCAGTATTGTATTGTATGTATTTTTTTACCTATCATTATATATTAGGTGGTAAAGAAGACATGGAAATGTTTTTTTTTTTTTAAATCTGAGTTTATAATTTAAAAAATAAAATAAAATAACTTGATATTATTATTAATACTCATTAATTATCAAAATTCACCGCGCTCGTGCCGCCACCGAAGTCGCGTCCGGGCGTGTCATTCATAGAATAACTAAGAAAAGGTTTTTTGCAAAATGTCTCAAGCAATTTTAAAATTATAATAATTATGTAAAAGTATAAAGAACTTAGATAAAAAAATTTTTTTTTCGCTGCTAAGTCTTTTTATCACCTATAGATGTTTCTCTTAAAATATTTCGTGTTTGAATAGATACACACCTGATATATTTATTTTTGTGTTGGACTACCTCGGACAGAATTTTAAATCGACCCCAAATGTTTTATAAGATTTCATACCAGTAACATTTTAAATCGCTTTTTTTTTTTAGCTTAACAGTAAATAATCGTAACATTTATTATAACAGTAAATCAGTTTTAATGTATGACTCACATTTATAACATTCTAAAACAAACATATAACAAACAAAAAAAAAAAAAAAAAATTTTTTCACAAAAATTATAAAAACAAAAATACATAAAGATTAATTCAGAATTATAGAAAAAGAAAATACTCACGCCTCATAAAACAAAACTGTCCACTTAACAAAACTTAACTCAAATCACACACAAAAATGTATTTAGTAAAAAAAAAAAAAAAGAATGACAAAAAAATATTATTATTGTTTTCAGAGCGCGAAATTTACGCGGAGCGCACGTGCAAGCACTGTGTACATAAATTAAACATTAAGCTACTATATTCACTGCGACAGAGGCTGCGGTAACTAGCGAGCGCGGCGTGCGATGCAAGGCTTTTCGAAAGGGAATGCGAATGCGACGGAAGGAAAACAATCAAAATGGAAGTAGAAGGGCATTGATATATATATTTTTTTAATTTCTTTTACAATTGCCACATGACTAGAGATCGGATATTCGGATGCATATTTACCGAAAGTTAATTTTTGCTATGAAAGTATGGAAGCAGCTTCTTAAAATATTTATTTTTGTAAGAAAAAATCCCGTGATGCCAGGAATACCGGCAACGCATAACTATTTGGGTGTATAGTATGGAAGCGACACCTAAAAATTATTTATAAAAAATAATACCTGTGATTCTTGGATTGCATAAATATTCAAATGCATATTTATTTAAAATTATTTTAACCCCCTATGCAAATATGTGTTTGTAGGTGTAGGAGTAGGGGTTGTGTGTGTTAGTTAAAATTAAAGTAAAATACCGGAACCGCGGGATTTATTCGATTCAAAAGCGCTTTCCATAATAGCAAACATCTCAACTTTAGGTGAATATGCATCCGAATATCCGATCTCTACACATGACAAATCATCGATTTCCATATCATATTTTAAGTTAATGATTAATGTGATATGTATATCTATCGTTGAAGATCATAAATAAATGATTCACATAAACTGCATCAGAATCCGTTGCGTAGCTTTGAAGATAAATGGTCGTACAGACAGACACGAAAAGCGACTTTTTAGGGTTCCGTAGTCAACAAGGAACCCTTAAAGTTTCACCATGTCTGTCTGTCTGTCCGCGGCTTAGCTCAGAGACTCTTAGTGCTAGAAAGTTGTAATTGGGTATCAGTATACATATTAATTACGCCTACAAAGTGGTAAAATAAAATCTTGAAAAAAATAAAAAATAAAATTGTGTACCTCTGGTACACGTAAAGTAGGCATGATATTTTTTGTCTCGTCTGTCCCATGATGTTGGGTATCGTTGGATAGGCCGTTCAAAAATATTGCGGGTTTTGTAAAAACCATTTTTCGAATCAGTGATCCGTTTGCGTAATATTAAGCTTTAAAGTGTTAATTTTTGTAAGAGTCAAGTGTCAACTAAATGGTTGAATTTGTATAAGTGAAAAAATTCACAGCAGTAGTATGTTTAACGAAGTTAAAAGGAAAAATATCACAGTTAAGCAGGCTTTACAAGTTACCGAGTAGTAGTCGACCAATTTACATTTGCAGTTAAGTTTGTTCTAGGGATAAATTCATTCCAACTACGGAACCCTTCATTGTGTGTGGTCCGACACGCACTAAGCCGGTTTTTACTTCTATATATGTGACATCTCTATTATGTACAAAGCTAAATAGATAATTTTTATAATATTTCATTATTTGTTTGCTTTATGTCTAACAACAATCATTAAAATATCCTCACACTGATTTTACTAGGAAAGTAGGTATTTAAAAATGGCTAAACTTTCTATTTTCTCAGCATTAAGATTATTGCACTAATACAACTTCAAATAATTTCCCTTCAATTAACGTATTGTCGTCGACTTCTTTAGTAAGAGAATTCGAGAAAATAGACTTATGTACTAGTACAAATATTATCCAATCACGTGGAAAAATTTCCATTTTCCGTCTTGCTTTAGGGAAAAAGTCGCCACAACAATAAACCTACCGATAAAACAATATAAATAAAAGTTTTAAGTGTTATCTATATCTCATTCCGCGATTCCCCCGCGCGAAATCCCCGACTAACGAATAGTCCTCCCCGACCCTTGACTGTAAGTGAAGCGCCAGCACGCGTTTTAGCTGAGCAGCATGTAATCCAAATTCCCCACGATAATAATCAAAACACTGATTTTATCCAGCCACCGTCGGTCCCTTGCCACCCTACCTCCGACTCAGCTAAGCCGAGGTTCGTACCCCACAGGGGGTGCCCTTAGCGAGCAGCAGTCGTTTAGTTTATAGTTTTTACGCCCTGGCTGGAGGCATTAAGTTTCGTTAGGAGCTTAAGGCAGTCACAGGAAAGTCCGGTTAAAGAGTCGGAACCTTAGTGGTTACACACTGAGATGCCCTAGATAAAAAAAAAAAAACTATATCCGGCTTAAATTAGTTAACAACATAGTGTTGGAACGTGTTCGCTAAATTGATTTATTAGGTTTCAAGAATTGATCTCTCATAAGAACTTACATAGATCAGTTCACTTATAATGAGATACAAAGTGCTTACATCTAAGTAATTATAATTATCATATTTGCCTCTAAGGCGTGTTTATACTATCACACTTATTCAACCAATATTGTTTTTTTGCCGTCGTTAGTCCTTGCCCGTGCAGTCATTAGTTAAAACTTGATTTTACTTCTTGTGTTGTATGTTATTGTTTTTTTATATGTTTGATTGTACGGAATTTATAATGATTTTTTTTTTATGAGAACGCAGGTGTAATGGTATTAATTAAATTTGGCTTTGTCACATTATAATTATACATATTATACACAAGCCTATTAAGAGGGCTGTCTCGGGTCCTCTAGTGCCACTCCTTTAAAAAAATATTATCTCGTAAATGAGAAGGAATTATGAAAATCGTCTCAATCAGCTGCCTCGGTAACTGTGTCTAGAATTTTCTAATACCTTTTATAAAGTTTCATATTCAGACACGAAGCAACAAAATTCGATCTAAATAAAAACGGCCACATTCCTCTAGATCGTATTTTGTTGCTTCGTGTCTCAATATGCAACTTTTTTTTTTTCTTCAATAAATATTGCAGTTTGTTTTTACTAGTACATGGGAGGATTATTCTGCCGTTGCCTTACGACACCTGTTGGGCAAAGCAAGAGGAAAATCCTTTCCTTTGCCTTTCCTTTGCGAAGTCATTCATCATGTGCTTAGCCTTATCTCAAAAATGTCGAGGTTGGCTTCCAGTTTAACCCAATTCAGCTGAATATCTGTATTTTACAAGGAGTGACTGACATCTGTCCTTCCCATTAACTGGATAACGCGATTCTCCTTGGCAGGACTGGTTGTCAGACTGCCTGTAACGACTGTCAAAAATATACAAATGATAATCGGGCTTAAGGCATTATGAGCCGACAGAGACCGCGCTTTCTAGTTTTTTTGAATCCATGAGAAACATAAAAAACGGTGCTATAAAAGTCGGCAGTCCTTATGACTGCAAATCTAAAAATTAAAATTGGCAGTCATAAGGACTGCCGACAGAAGTGAAAACACAAAACTTTGGGATAACTGTTCTTTTATACATATAGTTCATGGAAAGCGTTCGGTGACGATCGCGAACCCATAAGTTTTCCCCCACCAAAAAGTGCTCAACGCGCCTAAAGAAGTTTTCACTTGAAAAAAAAAAAAATATTCGCAATCATAAAGACTGCCGACAGAAGTGAAAACACAAAACTTTGGAATAACTGTTCTTTTATACATATAGCTCATGGAAAGCGTTCGGTGACGATCGCGAACCCATAAGTTTTCCCCCACCAAAAAGTGCTCAACGCGCCTAAAGTTTTCCTTGAAAAAAAAAAAAAAAAATTCACAATCATAAAGACTGCCGACAGAAGTGAAAACACAAAACTTTGGAATAACTGTTCTTTTATACATATAGCTCATGGAAAGCGTTCGGTGACGATCGCGAACCCATAAGTTTTCCCCCACCAAAAAGTGCTCAACGCGCCTAAAGTTTTCCTTGAAAAAAAAAAAAAAAGAAATTCGCAATCATAAAGACTGCCGACAGAAGTGAAAACACAAAACTTTGGAATAACTGTTCTTTTATACATATAGCTCATGGAAAGCGTTCGGTGACGATGACGCGAGTTTCATAATTTTTGTTCTCCCAAAAAGTACACATACTTACACAGTATACATATAGCTCATGGAAAGAGTTCGGTGATGATGACGCGAGTTCCATAATATTTGTTCACCCAAAAGTACACATACATACACAGTATACATATAGCTCATGGAAAGCGTTCGGTGACGATGACGCGAGTTCCATGATTTTTGTTCACCCAAAAAGTGCTCAATGCGCCTAAAGAAGTTTTCACTTAAAAAAAAAAACTTGTTTAAGGATCTGGCAAATATGCAATCGCACTTTAACGCATATTTAATAACACGATTAGATTACTTTTGCTGGAAAGATTGCAAGCGTAGCTTAACCTTGATCGAATCTGCTGATTCAGCTGTTATTACTTAGCCACGAGCTCCCCAGATAGTCCAGTCAGTGCTTTTGTGAAATAATACATGTGCACAGAAAGTTTGAGTCAATATAACAATTTTCCGTCTTTCTTAGTGCCGTTTTACGCAAATGGTTTTTGAACGATGCTCGTCACAGATTCCCGTACTTTCCCCATTGGGTTTTCCTTCGGGGGATAACCGACAACTTTAATAATAGGGGTATTTTTTATAATGTAGACATTGTAAAAGTTAGCCAGTTAGGCACCAAAAATAAATTCGGGCCTTATTCTTATTATAGTCTATTTCTATTTTCTCTTTATTCATTGAAGTTTTTTCTTTTTACTCGGTGTGTGATGTCAAATAACCTACCTCAAGAATTGTGCTATCAAATGCAAAAATATCTCTTGCAAACCGACTGGTAATTCCAGGAATTATCCAGGGGTCTTTTTTCTTGTCGACTACAGTGTATTTACAGTCTGATAAAAGGTTTTTAAAACGAAAACTTCAAAACAGCTTCATAAATTGCGCAATCTTTACCAAAAGTTTTGGCAAAAAATGGTTCAGTTTCGTCCCAACCGAATTGGCGACCCCAAGATAAGTTAAGTCCTGTCAATTAGTCGCTTAAATAAATTCAAACCAGTATCCAAAAGTGTAAACCTAAACAGTTTCTAGAGGTCATTGATTTTTCATTCAGATTATTTTAAAAGGTAAATCAGAACCCTTCAGCAATTCCACATTGGTAAGAAAAAAAAAAAAAAGACTACTTTGTTTTAGGTCCGTGTTTTATATTGATTACTTGAAGCGTAGTTTTTTTGGCTTTGAATCCATGTAACATTTCATTCCGAAGGCATTTAAAAATAAATCGGGGTGTGGCTGTGTCGTGAACATGGTCGTGTGTTTTACGTGACATTCGTAAAGGGCAATATTTTCTATGTAACGATTCGTTTGATCCTTTAGGTATCGAGTGGTGTAATTAAATTTTGGATATATATGATAGATAATTAGCTGCAACACCAAACTGTATCCCCTGATTTTCTTATCATCAGTTTTCTGAATTGCCTCCCACTACGGAATCAAATTTTATTCACGTCAAAATGCACTCTGGATTATTTTGAAAAGACTCAACTACTATTTTCTATATTTTGAACTTTAGTCTTGAAACGGTAGCAATTGTTTTTATTTATTTAATGTTTTGTAAGTCAGATTATCTAATATGTAAATTAACGTAGTCTAAGTCCGGTTGCACTCGTTCGTATAATCACAATATCAGTTCACCATTCTCCCACGAGTCACGGAAACTAACATAACTGTGTATGTTAAGCGAATAATTGCTTTTAAATACAATTATTTCCTTATAATGTTGCGTTGTTGATTTAAAATCACATTTATGAATGAACATAATATTATATCATAACATAAAGAGGCTTGTAGGTTAAATAAAAACAGCGACACTGGTCGATCGAAGGTTAAGCTATGCTGGCCGAGGTCAGTCCGTGGATGGGTAACCATCCATTACATATCGAGACCCCTCTGTGTCCCTGAAAACACGGTCATTTTGTAGATCTTAGACAGTCGTTACGGGTACTCAGAAGCCCGAAAGTCAGACAACCAGTCTTACCAAGGGGTTTCGTATTCATTAAATTAAATTCATTTTATCTTTATTTATTACTTACTTGTCTGCGTCTGGGCGCTCCTTACGTGGTTCTGCATCGCTGCCAATGTGGCGAAGTTGTCGATTGCCTCGGACATTAGGGCCTATCCTGCAATAGGAGCGCAGGCCGGATTGCACGGCACGCCAGCTTCAGTGACATCATCCGTCGTGCTCTTGTCACCGCCGGGGTGCCAGCTGTTTTAGAACCCAAGGGCTTGGCAAGCGACGATGGGAAGAGACCGGACGGAATGACCATAATGCCTTGGAAGTTAGGTCAGCCTTTGGTGTGGGATGCAACATGTGTCGACACCCTTGCGCCATCCCATCTTTCTAGCACGGCGGGCTGTGCTGGGTCGGCTGCTGCAGGTGCAGAAAACCTCAAATGGTGCAAATATACAATATATAACAACCTTATTTGGAGCTATATATTTGAGCCGTTTGGGGTTGAAACTCTAGAATCGTGGGGTCCGAGTGCCCACTTAGTTTTTCGAGACATCGCCAAGCGGTTGGTCGACTCTTCACGTGACCAAAGGGCTGACCTATTTCTTGGCCAAAGAATCAGTATTGCCATACAACGTGGCAATGCTGCCAGCCTTTTGGGCACTTTTTCTGTTGACAGCGATGCGGACGAATTTTTGACGCCCTTTGATTCTTTCCCCTCCTTTTTTTTACTTGTACATATTATTATTAGTTAAAAATCTTTATTGTAATCTATAATGTACACTTATAGGTGGCAAGTATTAATTAATAAAAACAATTATGGACCCTGTCGGGCACAGAAAATGTTTAAATAAGTAGGAGACAGAAAGAGCGCTTTAGTTTTTTTCTTTATTTTATTACCAA
This sequence comes from Dryobota labecula, assembly GCA_947523025.1. Taxonomy (NCBI): domain Eukaryota; kingdom Metazoa; phylum Arthropoda; class Insecta; order Lepidoptera; family Noctuidae; genus Dryobota; species Dryobota labecula. Next base: position 4,202,394 of record OX383287.1, read on the forward strand.
GTAACTGGGTTGTTAGATAAGCAGTCCTTCTATGTAAAATATTGGCATTCAGCCACATTCAGCTAGACTGAAAACCAACCCCAACTTAGATGGGAAAAGGCTATAGGTTGTTGATTATTTGTCCACCACAACGACCATGACGTCATAGCTTCACTACTACTATAACTAAACGCCATTAAGAGGGTTGTCACCAGTGTGTCTAGAATTTTATAATACCTTTTATAAAGTTTCATATTGAGACACGAAGCAACAAAATACGATCTAAAGGAATGTGGCTGTTTTTATTTAGATCGAATTTTGTTGCTTCGTGTCTCAATATAAAACTTTTAAAGAAGGTATTAGAAAATTCTAGACACACTTACCGATATAGTTGATTGAGCCGTTTTTCATAATTCCTTCTCATAATTTTGTGTTTGGCAAATCTCACTTTTAATATAATCCAAGACATCTGTTAAGAGGTTTTCAGGAAGTAAAGCCAGTTTGCCACATAATGTAATTATACTCCTGTTGTTTTTAGTTAGCTTTATGTCTATAGCTTTCGCTTTACGAAATAGGGCATTGAAAATGATAGTGGCCATGAATTTCCACATCCAATTTTGACAATGCAAGCATAACTGCATTTAAGCCAACTTATTTCTTCGACGATATATCCCAGATTTTTTTTTCATCCTATATTACTCTTATTAATAACATATAGACATGAAGCAACAAAATACAATCTAGAGGAATATGGCCGTTTTTCTTTAGATCGAATTTTGTTGCTTCGTGTCTCAATATAAAACTTTTAAAGAAGGTATTAGAAAATTCTAGACACACTTACCGATATAGTTGATTGAGCCGTTTTTCATAATTCCTTCTCATAATTTTGTGTTTGGCAAATCTCACTTTTAATATAATCCAAGACATCTGTTAAGAGGTTTTCAGGAAGTAAAGCCAGTTTGCCACATAATGTAATTATACTCCTGTTGTTTTTAGTTAGCTTTATGTCTATAGCTTTCGCTTTACGAAATAGGGCATTGAAAATGATACTGGCCATGAATTTCCACATCCAATTTTGACAATGCAAGCATAACTGCATTTAAGCCAACTTATTTCTTCGACGATATATCCCAGATTTTTTTTTCATCCTATATTACTCTTATTAATAACATATAGACATGAAGCAACAAAATACAATCTAGAGGAATATGGCCGTTTTTCTTTAGATCGAATTTTGTTGCTTCGTGTCTCAATATAAAACTTTTAAAGAAGGTATTAGAAAATTCTAGACACACTTACCGATATAGTTGATTGAGCCGTTTGAGTTTGAGTTTGAGGGCGTCACCAAGGGGGAACAGGGAGGGGCAGCTGCCCCCTCCTACAGATTAAAAAAAATGTAGCTGAATGCAAAGCAACCAATATCCTAACTAAGAAGCATTATAGGGGAAAATCGCCTCAATGGTCTGGCCATGATTAGTGTACACAGAAAACTTATTAATGAAAACTTACAAAAATTTAATAATCAAGTGGTCGCGAAGTTATACAAAAAAAACCATGGAAGATTCACTGGCAGAGAATGCCTTGTGGCATTAAGTCCGCCTATGTATCACTATTGTACATGAAGTTTAAATAAATAAATAAATAAGATTATGTTTTAACTAACGCTCTACCACTTTATTATTATAATATTGTAACTTTATTCCATTTTTTCTATTAAATATAATAACTTGGTTTAAAAGTTTTATTTATTGTACAGTTAAAGAGCTCGTGTTTACACATTGGACTTTGTACCGTTTATGCTACATTCGCCGTTAAGGTAAGACTCGCAATACTGCTTCATGTGCTCTTGACTGTACCTTGAATTCATAATTTCCCCATCCTCCATATATCCACTGGCCCCCCTCTGGGCCATCGGCTGGTGACGCCCTTGTAGATATCGAGTTCTAATCCAAGTTATGCACCTCTGATTTTTCGGATCCATGTGCGTATTATATAATAAATTATCACTTGCTTAAAAAACGGTGAAGGAAACTGGCATTCCTGAGACATATTTATCGATGGCATGTGTAGCCAAGTTTCCAAAACCCATGACTAAAAACTCTCATACATTATAAACCCATACATTCCGTATGGAAGAACATGGTTTTCTACTACAATGTTAAGTTTGTTCTTGGGATAAATTCATAGAACTCTTCATTGTGCGTGGTCCTACACGCAATTGGCCTTTTTTATAGTTCACTTACAATAGGTATTATGTGGTTTGCATGAAGTACGGAAAGTACATTTTTCCTAACATGAGTCCTTGTACCATGAGTAAAAAACCATTTCTATTAACAATTGTTTAATAATGATGAGTAACGTCAATTAAAGGAATTCTTATTACCATAATAAAACTTTGAATAACTGTTATGGGGGTATGGCCAAAGTTCTCTAGCAACGTTCCTCCCATGAACCCAGCGCAAACTAGTAGAATTTGAATTGGCTACTTAGTTGACTAATCTTCTTAGGTACCTACTGCAAAATAGAGCTCTGACCCCGTTCAATCTCAGAAGATCCATTGGCGAGATAGATAGGCGAGAAGTAAGTACAATGGATCTAATGGATCTAATGGTGAGGAAATGAAAAAAAAAATAATAATAATAATATCACAAATTTTAACAAATTAGTTTCCTGACACCTGTCCTGGTGAAAAAGATTCTTTGAGAAAAGGGAAGATAAGGCAATGCATGAGGAGATGAGGGAAGGGCAGTAAGGAAAAAACGAAAACATTTAATCACAAGAAAAATTAGGTTTATTTTAAAGATTAATTATAACTTTATTTTTATTTTTTAATATAACCCAAATATTCCTAAATAAGTACTTATCGTAATTTTTCTAATTTTTTGTTTGGCAAATCTCACTTTTAATATAATCCAAGACATCTTTTAAGAGGTTTTCAGGAAGTAAAGCCAGTTTACCACATAATGTAATTATACTTCAGTTGTTTTTAGTTAGCTTTATAATAATAATAATAATAACTTTATTGCAGGCGACGCAGGCCCATAGATAAATACCTTAACCTAAACATACATATTTTAATATAATAAAATTAGATTATTGTACACGAAGTGATGACTGTGTCGGCGGTGACTGTGTGTGTGTGTGGTGTGTCTATAGCTTTCGCTTTACGAGATAGGGCATTGAAAATGATAGTGGCAACCATGAATTACCACATCCATTTTTGACAATGCAAGCATAACTGCATTTGAGCCAACTTATTTCTTCGACGATATATCCCAGATTCTTATTCATCCTATATTACTCATATAAATAACATATAGACATGAAGCAACAAAATACAATCTAATTGAATGTGGCCGTTTTTCTTTAGATCGAATTTTGTTGCATCGTGTTTCAATATGAAACTTTATAAAAGGTATTAGAAAATTCTAGACACACTTACCGAGGCAGCTGATTGAGCCATTTTTCATAATTCCTTGTCAGTCACGAGATAATATTTTTTAAGGCGTGGCACTAGTGGATCCGACACAGTCCTCTTTTAAAAATCATTGTCATTTTAAACAATGTCATGCGCACCTACACAATCACTTCTACGCACTTTAATTTATCTACAAAATGATGATTGCGGCATTGACACAAAACTTGTGAAGAGGATAATCACTTGATGACCAAACATAGTAGGTACTAGATAATTGCGTAGACCTGGGCCTCAAGTCTGCTATTACAATAGTGTCAGAATGGTCTCTTCATTGTGAGTTTTTGACAGATTTGCCATACAAACACTGTCAAATACTCAGAATGGCGAGACCATTCTGACACTATTGTAATAGCAGACTTGAGGCCCTGGAGTCTGTATTTGTGTCTCATATTTTATTATTTATAAATGTAGGGGAAGACCAAAAAAACGATGAATGACATGAATATTTACTTTGAAAAGTATTACATATATTACTTTAATTATTGTGAATGTCATTTATTTTCTTTAAGATTATCTCTTTTTTTTTTTCCTCTTTCTCACGTAGTTTTAATGATGGTCTGATATTTTGAGTACTTTATGCGGCCTACCCAAATGTACTTTCTTTGGTATTGTTAGTCGAGTCGTTGAGCTCCTTAAATCCTGAGTTGAGCTACACGTTTACTGACAACTGCTTGCACTGACTGGACAGGTCCACTCAAAATTGTGTGGTTCTTTCTTTAAAAGACCGTTTCAGACACGGATCTACATGGTCCTCACACGATGTGACCAAGATTATGTCTGGACTTTAAAACTTTAAGACTTTGACCCCTGAGTTTGTTTCGCCATTTCTTCTCAGGGGTAGTCAGATAGGAAATGTCAACTTCACCTAGCTTGTTTTTATTTACTTTTTATGCTATTACAAAACAGGTGCGACACGCGACGCGACACAAAGAGACCGCTCGTTGCGCAGCACGCGGTGCCTTTGTGTCGCGTCGCGTGTCGCACCTGTTTTGTAATAGCCTTAGTATGGAAGAAACATGTTGCGGCGACCACAAATAAAATGGGACAAGGACAGGAGAATGATGATTTTATTATTTAAATATGAGACGTAAATAAGAATAAGTGACCTTGTTATTATGTAAACGAACTTCTATCATTTTACTTGAGAATATAATGAAGACATAACTAAGGCAGTAGGCACTTCCCTTGACAAACTCGTTCATACGGAGTTCTATTTTTTTGGGATCCGCCAGAAAACTCATAACGAAGCTTGTTATTTGTTACAAAAGACAGGAAGGTTTAAGGATAAATGTTCTGTCTGTTCAAAAAGTTTCTGATAAAATATAAACAGTTGGATCAGAAAATGTAGGTACCTGTGAATGCGAATTTGTAGTGCTACTTACAAATTGAGTGCATTGATTTGATTATTTAAATACTTATAACAAGAAAAAATGGAATTAATGATTAAAGAAAATGTAAACAAAGGAATAAAAAATATGTAAAAAATGTAAACAAAAACCAATTAAAACCACAATTATGTAGTTCGTCGAAAAGTACTATTATACAGTGTCAAATTTGTAGGCATATCTTAAACAGGTAAAATATAATATTGCACACAGTTTTCAGTTCTAAAGCGACGTATGTAAACTACGATCCAAGAATATAATTATATAATTGTTTGAAATAAAATCGTACAAATTAGTTTTATACTGGCAGTAAGGCAGAAGCTCTAAACATTTGGACTTCAATTTATTATTTTCTATTTATAAAAGGTTTTTTCTTCTAAACAAGAGAACTTTGTATTGTTATCTGGTGAAAACTGTTTAATTTTTAAATATGTTCGTTAGCAATAAAATTGAAATGTAAATTATATCAAATAAATAAACATGAGCAACTTGTTCAGAAGAATAGAAATCTTTTATTTTCATAAGTTTACGACGCTCGACGGGACCTTGGAATTGGTTTCATTTTGACGCACCGCTTCAGCGTGCTTTCAAAAGCACGAAATATAATAAAATCAAATAGTTAGAATGACTAGGGAAATGTTGACTATCCCTGAAACGTTACTTTGACACTGACATTTCTTTGTTTACATTTTTGATTTCGAATTTCTTTTCCGACCTTAAACCCGAAATTCTAATTTTAAATCACCGCAAAAATATCTTTCGGGAGCAGTGGTGGCCCAGAAGTAACGGCCCCGACTTAAGAGTTGTAGGTCGTGGGTTCGAATTCAGGCAGGCACTTTACTTTTTGTAAATAATTTCATCACCACTGCTCTCAAAACGGTGAAGGAAAACATCAATAGGAAATCGGCATGTCCTACAACCAAAAATTCGAAGGCATGTGACATCTACCAACCCTCACTGAGCCCGCGTGGAAGATTATAGCCCACTCCGTCCTCAATGATTTATCAATTTGTTATTCAAAAAATGGTTCGATAAAGGCTCCTACAAACAGGCGCGACACGTGACGCGAAACAAAGAGACCGCTCGTCGCGCGGCACGCGGTGTCTTAAAGTGGTGGGATATAAAGTTGAAACCTCCTAAACACAGATGACTGAGTTACTAATTCCCTTTAGTGACGGATTGCGTAAAAATTTTACCTGACCGGTGTATGTTTACACTTTCGTCAGAAACAAACCATATTAAGTATCGTGAGGACGCATATGGAATTATTTAGTAATGCAGATGATTTATATGCTCGTAACCGACGAGACCCCCACAGGCTCGTACTAGATATATTTTTTATTTTATTTTATTATGGGTTTGCTCTTGACTCTAGTCTAGGTCTTGGTGACAGAGACAAAGTCTACGATGGAGTGAGCTTACCCAGAAGAAGCCTGTTCACTCTCACTTTGAATAGATTAGGGTTGTATGCGTTCGCAAACACAGACGCAGGCAGAGAGTTCCACTCCTTTGCTGTGCGCATTATAAAAGACGTTTGAAAACGCTTAGTGCGAGTTGGTGGATATTTTAAAGACTAGCAAAATATAATAAAAGTTGTATATCTATGTGTGTACGTATCTATAATAAGTTACCAAGTAATCTCAAGACTTTAAAAATAAGATTATTCAAAAATAAATTGCATGAATGGTTGTGTAGTCATAGTTTTTTCGAGTGTCAAAGACATCACATTAAATGTTAAAGGCTCGTATAGACTCGCGCGATATCGCGGGCGCGACAGGCACCGACAAAGAAATTGTGCTACTAGTGTCGCGTCGCGCCCGCGATATCGCACTAGTCTGTACGAGCCCTAAATATGCTTGTGAAAATTTGTACGCTTATAACTAAATAAGCAAAAACATTATGCTCTAGTTATTTTGTATTTTTACCAACTTTTTATACCATGTTTTTAAGCAAATAAATATTATCCTTATTCATTTTGTGAATCAATTTCCGTGTCTATAAATGGAGCGGATAGCTAATCAGTAGGTAAGTTTAATTATTCTTTACTATTATTATTGTAGTATTATTGCATTGTAATCAGTATTCGTTCCCTTTCAATGTTTGGCCTTCATCGGTTGGTTGGCGGCCTTGCCTTGTATGTATGCTAGTCGCCCAGTCACAGAAATGTTTTATTAGATAATTAAATTATATTACTTATTTATTTTACAACAACCAAAATTAAGAGAGTAACTGAATCTGTAAAGAAAGATCAGAAAAAGACATTTTATGTGTAAGTTTTTATTAAACTGTGTAGACAAAATAAAATTAATTAATATATATATATATATATATATATATATTTATGGTATAACGTTAAATACAGTTTTTCTTAAATCTATGTCAAGTTCACCCAAGATTTGTGCCTGAACCAGGCGATTGGAGGTAACATTAATTGATTAAATAATCACATCATAATTAATCTTATTGGTACATATTATGTAAAAAGGTGCAACAAATATATCTTAACTTAGCTAATTAAAAAACAAAATAACAATAATACGAACAATATTTACTTTAGCACTAGTAATAACTTCTCTGTGTCTTCATTGGACATAGTTTGAAGAGTTTCCATAAGAATTTTCTTGTAGTTACTGTGTGCGTATTGAAGTTCCCAAGAACACGCATTCATTTTCGGGGCTCGTGGTTAAGCAATATTAATAATACTAGCCTAGGTCGGTCTGAGGATGGGTGACCATCCATTACTTATCGAGACACCTCCGTGCCTCGGAAAGCACGTTAAGCCGCTGGTCTCGGCTGTCATTCATAAATCGTACCTTATTTACTAAGGGGTATCGTGTTACCCAGTAACTGATTTGTGACAGTCAGGTAGGCAGCCGCTCTATGTAAAATATTGTTATTCAGCTCCATCATGTTAGACTGGAAGCCGACCCCAACATAGTTTGGAAAAGACTACATAGATGAGACGCATTTATTTTCAGTTTGTATCGTATCATAAGACCGGAAGTCAAATGAGACTGTAGGTATTAACTAAATAATATCGCAGCATTATGCTGGGATAGGAGCCTTTTTGGCCTCGCACAGTTCTTTTTTTAATTGTTATTTTTATGTTTTAATTGTAAATTTTGTTAGTTTTAAATGCTCCTTTTTTACTGTTTGTATATCTTGTGCGTGTCCCAAATAAAATGTTTTTATTTTTTTATTTTAACCCATAAGTATGTATAGATGCGGGACTATAAAACCACCGTTGCATTTAATTACTATAAACCTCTTATAGCTACAAAGGCATTATAACAGGTACACCAAAACTATGGCACATTACTTACGGTACAATCTATTATTACATCTACCTGCTATTTATCGAGACCCTGTTATGTACTACTGTTTTGAAATAGCTATCTTGGTCCTAAACGTGAATGCAGTACTTAGCAATAAACCGAGTACAGTTATATAGAAACTACCTTTGTTCAAGTATTGGAATTAGTTGCAATCAAAACTTTATTCGCTATGAATGTACTAGGTACAGGTGTAAGATGTTGTGCATAAACTAATGAGATTGGCTACAGTCTACCTTACGGCGTGAAAATATTACATAAATTAACATATTAATACAAACAAAACAATGTCAACAAAACAAAACAGAAATTAAAGTGAAGTCAATAATACCAGTGATACTTAATTGTTTCGATAATGCTGCTTGGTGAATACACATGTCGGTGTTTTCTTCCACATTACACATAAGAATTCCCGACACACATCGCTCATCGGTAGGACTCTACATATTTTTGGTTTAAAAATATGTGGAGTCCTACCGCTATACGCCTACCTAAGGTTGAATTTGCAAAATTTTGGATATGCAAAATATTGAATTTGCAAAATGTTTAATTCGCAAAATTGTAGTAAAAAATGATAACTTTGTAGTCCAGAATGATCGAAAGCAGCATAAAGTTAGAACATTAGCAACATTGTTTTTAAATTGATCTCAACAAGCTGTTAAGAATACGAACAAACCTATTTGTTAAATCAACTAACTGTGTTGGGGCTAAGACCTGCAATTATTTAATTTAGACTAATGCTCGTAACTGTTCAGCGAGTTAAACAATTATTGTACATTTATTTGGCTCGGAGAATGACAAAAGTCGATAAACACTGCTACTTGTGCACATCATCGAAATTGACACAAAACGATTAGTTAAATTGTGTTTCGGTATTTTCTGCATTTTCGAATAAAAGCCTCTTAATTCAAAATTAACACTGCGATTAATCATACTGCGATCGCCAAACCACCTGCCAAGCGTGGCGATTATGGCAAACCCCCCCGATTGGGGTAGGCTTATGTCCAGCAGTGGACGTCTGTCGGCTGAAATGATGAAGATGAATTCAAAATAATTTGGGATTCTTTTAATTTTACTTCTGTTCAGATTTTAAATAAGACGTTAGCTCAATAATACAGATTTGAAATCTACAGTGTTAATCGACATTTGTCGCTGTTTTTGGAAATATTTGTGAATGTGGTGTACCTATGCTAGAATCACAAAGTTTTGGATGTAAATAATATTTTAAATGTTATTTAATCAATTCGGATTCCATAAGAATAAAAATACACCTTTGGCAATATCAATTCACGGTACACAGTTATGCAATAAATATATATTTATCTTTATTGATATTCAATCTTACTTTGTTAATTACCAAATTAATTAGATCCGGCATAATGTGTCTTTTTCAGACATGATACATCTTATTTCTAGACATTTTAACCAAATAATATCACCTGTGACGTTCTTCCACGTGTTATACGGAAATACGTATGAGATCATTATTAATAGGATAGTCAGTCAGCAAGATGGGCAGTGGTGGCCTAGTAAACGGCCGCGACTTATGAGTTGTAGGTCGTAGGTTCGAACACAGACAGGCAATTTACTCTGTGTAAATGATTTCATCACCACTGCTTTCAAAACGGTGAAGGAAAACATCGTGAGGCAACAGGCATGTTCTAGAACTAAAAATAAACCAAAAAATCCGAACACTTCTTGTGACATCCACCAACCCGCATTGGGCCCGCGTGGTGGTAAGTGCCTTTTTAGCTTGATTGACGATATCTTGTTTAGATTAATCAAAATATTAGTTAAGTTGATCATCACGACATGATTGCAGCAATACTAGTTCAAACGATTGAACGCTTAAACAAGTTTCTTGATTACCCTTAACATGACATCATTGTAGAAGAGTTAAAAAAGAGACAAGTTAAAAAAATGTTAACTGTAACAAAGTAAGTTAGTTGTGTCAATCAAGCATTTTGATTACTTCAATAAAGATCATAGAAACTTTAATCTAATAATCTTGGTTGGAGCAACTATGTTTTGACTTGATTGCTGCAAATAGGTTTTGTGATAACTCCATTCAAGATCCCGTTTCTCCCTCAATCAAATAAAAGTAGTAGCTGTGATCATTGTGCTTGATAGGCTCAGATGCAAACAAGTTACTTAGTCAATCTAAACAAAATCTTGATTGTGGCAACTACTTTTATTTTTCAGTGTACAATGTTTGAAGAACGGACAGTCATACCTATTCGCTATCACACTCAGGATGATGTGGCTACTCACATGCACTCTGTGCAGCAGTGACGTCGCTTTCTTGCGTAATATTGCCGCGAAACCATCTGTGCGTGCCTCCATGAACATGGCGGACGCACTGCAAAACGGAGGGAGCCTCACCAGCATCCTGTACGCGTTATTATATTGGACCCGTAGAGCATTGACAGCTCTGCGTATATGCTGTCCAAAAGCTACTGGAGTAAAACGTCTGACAAAAGGATTTAAACAACAAAATCTTTACCTCTCTTGTGCAGCGGGTAAACCTGCGGGCCATCATATTAGCCCTGACTGTCAACGCTCTGCATTCCCTTTCAATATTGCCAGTTCATCGTTCAAAGAGTCCGAGACTAGCCCTAGATATTTGAATTCACAGACTGTTCGAACTACAGTCTTACACAGCATAACAGGTGGCAACTTATCCAATCTCCTGCATCTACTTATGCTTATATAATGTAAATAATAATATAATATATTATTATTTACATTATATAAAATTACATTTTCATTTAACATTATGTAAATAATAATATAATATATTATTATTTACATTATATATAATATACACCGTGGCATTTTCATAATCTTACAACGGCAGCCCACGTCATGTATACAATGACTACAAATAATTAATTTAAAAAAAAAGAAGATGTTTATGAACATTTTTTTATTTTTTTTATTCTACTATGAGTTTGCTCTTGACTTTAGTCTAGGTCTGGATGACAGAGACAAAGTCTACGATGGAGTGAGCTTACCCAGAAGAAGTCTGTTCACTCTCACTTTGAATAGATTAGGGTTGTATGCGTTCGGAAACACAGACGCAGGCAGAGAGATCATTCCACTCCTATGCTGTGCGCATTATAAAAGACGTTTGAAAACGCTGAGTGCGCTTAAAGCTTTTTTAATTAATAAAAAAATAAATATTATTTATTATGAATGACTCATGACGTAGTTTGAAACACCCTGTTACGAGCGCGGTCCGAGCCTTGCGTTCCAAGGGCGGCGTGGAATGGAGCGATGACATCTTTATCAAAGTTCATTCAAAAATGTGTGTCTGTATGTCTTACTATTGCAACTTCATACATACATAAACTCACGCCTTCTTCCCGCCTGCTACGCTTCTTACATACTCCTTTTACTTCGTTTACGTTCATACATCTGGTCATACACGCACGCCGGTTGTGAGTATTACGCACCTGACCGTTCTGAAGAACATAACTAATTAGGTCACTATTGTCCTCCTAGGGCGTCTGCTCCCGGCGTTTCCACTCACATCTGCCTACCTTCAACTTAATAAACTTCATCTTAATCTTAATCTCAATCTTTATTTTTTTTTAATCGCACCTAGAGGTATTTTACGTCGGATATATTGAGTAGACTACTTTTATAACACGATTAAAATTTCATCATTATTGCGGAATATTAACACTACGAGTGCTCTTGAACGTGGTTTAGATGTGCTGAACGCGTTTAGTTTCATCGGTGTAATTCTCCCTAAGTACGGTGGCCAGCACATCAAGTTACCACAAACTGTCAAATTTTCTTGTTCGATTTTGAACTTTATATTCAAAACCTTAAAGTTTAAAATCATTTGGAGAAATTCGACAGTTTCGTGTAGCTTGAGGTGCTGGCCACTGTCGTAATTCTTGAGGTCATAAAATTGTAAAATGTAAAGTTATGAACATAGTAATTTCGACACAGCTAGAATAATGTTGAAACCAAAAGTCACGCAAAGACAGGTTAATGACCTGTGCTTGCAGTTAAGATGTAGCAACTTGTTGTGGTTAATAAAACAACATAAACGCATAGTAATGTTTTGGTGAGTCATTCATCATAAGTGAGAAATATCTATGAAATGTTAGCAATGTCTGAAGCTCATTGAACTAGTGGTCGCAATGACTGCGATTCGATTATCTGGTCGGGCAATTATTGGGTTTTTCATTAGAAAATTCTCAGAAGCAATTCGCAGTATGCATGTGAGCTCGATTAGTGGTTGTAAAATGCATTACATAAGCAAATGACAAAACCATTGTATATCTTGTTTATTTACGGGTCACCGATTTCTCTCAATGGATGTCATGGCTTATATGGCATGGTTATTATATGAACTTAGGATTTCTCTCTATGGACATCTGCGACTGGTATCTGCTTCTTCACATCACTGGACTTTACTTTTTGGCGCAGTCATGAGGCACACTTTCCTGCTAATTTCTTACAGCGCACTTTACACTTTTTATTTGACTCTTATTTTTTTTATCTGCTGTATATTATACTAGCAGCCCGTCCCGGCTTCGCACGGGTAAGACTCATTTTTCTACACCTTCGGTTACATTGTTCAAATTTTACCAAGGATCCCTAATTTTTTTCAAAATGAAATGTAGCCTATGTCAAATTGGAAGAATGTAGTATCTATTGGTGAAAGAATTTTTTAAATCGGCCCAGTACTTTTTGAGCCTATTCATTACAAACATACAAACATACAAAAATAGGTACAAATCTTTCCTCTTTATAATATTATTATTATATTATTATTATTATATTATTATTATATACGTTTATATATCTCAAGACCCTAGGGTCCCGGACCTTTGGAAGGCGTACGAGGGGCCGAAGCCAACTCGCAGAGGCCCCTTAGACAATTTTAAATGGAATGAGGTACCAACCGACGATTATCCCTGTACGCACTATGCAAGTGCACCCAAGGAAAACCCCCGGTTGGTGTAGGATTATTGTAGGATATGGAAACAAAGATATTGGACTATTGGTTTGGGTGGTTAAAATGGACTGGTTACCTAAAACTATGGAAGGACTATGGCCCCTACCTGATCAATGTTTTATTATACACGGATAAAATGGCAGGGGGTGACTTGCACACTCAATAATGGGCCCCCGAAAACGGTCGCTAGCACATAGTGACGTAGCGACAAGGGGGCAACATGTCCTGAGGTGCTCGAGGAATGGAGAGGTATTCCACGGCTCTCAGAACAATCCCAGAGCCCGGAAGATGGTCAAGATCCCTACAAGCACTTACTGGAATACTTCCTTCCTCCGAGCACGTTTGCTCTTGCGAATCTCCACTCAAGCCAGCCAATAAAGGCAAGAATGAGGTGGGAGCTCAGTTCCTCGTCAGTGTTCACTCCAGCCGGCCAATAAAGGCAAGCCAGAGATGAGGAACATGACTTCTCCCGGGAGATAGGGTCCGTGGGGTCGCAACTGCCCACCAGCTCGCCACAACCTGCCCTGCGGGTTTCTGTATCTCTCTTGGTCTGGCTCCTCACCCTAGACATGTTACGGTAAAGTAAACTCTACCGGCACAGACCTAGAGTTTGGAGCACGCAAGCCCCACCACGACGTCAACGTAGAGATACGGCGGTGGGGTTATTATTATTATTATTATAGTGTCATGTGTGTCTTTTAGTCTGTGCTAATTAAATGAATTTCTTTCTTTACTCTGTTTTCTTTCTTTACCTTGTTTTCTTTATTTTCTTTGTTTTATTTATTGTCTTTCCTTACTATTTTCAACTTAAATATGTATTAATTGGAAAAGGTCCCATCTAAATAGGTGCTTTTTGGTCATGCTTTTAGAGGTCGGTTCAATTTTAACAGAAGCAAAGATGGTAATTTTGTAAAGACAGGCGACTTTATCGTTACCACCACAGATGTTTAATTAGAAGCACAGGTGTAATGATGTTTTCCTTTTCGATTTTAATTCTAGGATAATTCGTTTTGTACGTGTTAAATTCTAATTTAGACCAAGTGAATATTCATCTTATGCAACTCCATTCTATCTAATGACTCATATCCGCCACATTTGCCACTAATTTGTCTGTTACAAAACACATGCATCTACATTCTGTTATATAAAAAGCAATTAGATCAACACTTATATTAATTATTCGGTGGTTATTATCTGCATCTGTGTTTTATTTGTTAGCCTCGATTTGTTATGTAATTTGTCTAGACGAGCACCATCCATACTATCCATACTTCCATACTAATATTATAAATGTGAAAGTAACTCTGTCTGTCTGAGTTTTCACGCCTAAACGCTAAACCGATCGTCATGTAATTTGGCAGAGATATAGCCTGGGATATGGAGGACATAGGCTACATTTTTACGCGATAGCCGACATCCACGCGGGCGGAGCCGCGGGCAAAAGCTAGTACAATATATTTTCACTTTTGTTGTGACACCTCATTATTGATTCCCCGATTGTAACGGATTGCCGTTCCATCGGACCATGAGAGTGAGGGTATATGAAGTGCACCTATGTTTGCGCAGACACTTGTGTACTATATCTCCTGCTCACTTGGCTTTTCTCTGTTGAAATTGGCCGCCGTGACCGAAATTCGGTATTATTATGGACGAGAAGAAGTACAAAAAGTGAAAGGAATGGGGGGAGGTTTTTCTCAGTGGGCCAGTGTGGGACAGCTCTGGCTAACAAAACAAATAGTTACCTAAGTATTGTACTTATTTTCGAGTGCCGGAAAATGTCCTAATTACCACAAATATGGCGCATTTACTATTCCAAGCAGACGTAATATCCAACTATGATTTCCGCTAAAATAAGACTGATCCAGTTCCCACGAATCATTAGCAGTTTCTTAGTAGTCCACATAAAATTTATTATGAAATAATCATTATGTAATTTAAATAAAAAGAAACACTTGGACTGAAGCTTGCCTGCAATGATTGTACAGAAATAATAATAATAAT
Organism: Dryobota labecula; assembly: GCA_947523025.1. NCBI lineage: Eukaryota > Metazoa > Arthropoda > Insecta > Lepidoptera > Noctuidae > Dryobota > Dryobota labecula. The sequence goes on from OX383287.1 coordinate 4,217,544, forward strand.
AATAAAAGTAAATGTAAAAAAGCGTGGGGTGCTTTGTACCATACTTTCACAATAGGTAATTCTACTTTTAGAAAACGTTCTAATGAAATATTTATAACAACTGATATCGAGCACCCCACGCTTTTTTTAAATAATATTAATTTTCTTGTTAATTATTTTATTATAATACAATTTTTTTTTCAGTTGTGTTTTTTTTGTTTTGTTTTTTAAACTATAATTTATTTATTATTAATAAAACACATTGTTTTAAATTATTGTGTTGTCATCGGTCCTTGATAAGTGTGCAAAATTTCAGTTCAATCTAAAGTTTTGAAATGGGTGAAAATCGCGTTCAAAGAAACATATACAGGATAAGTTTTTTACCAGAGCGCAATTTTTTTTGGTGTTTCAGTATCAGTAATAGAACACATTTCCATTATTTGTTCAATACTTTTATTTTTGGTCCTACTTGAAATCAGCAAAATATGGATACAATCTATTCGTAATAATATCAATGGGCGAGCGCACAGCTGATAGGTACCTACTATTGCGTTCCGCTTCACTGACCGCGCCCCCGGCGCGTTACGCGATGAGTATCCATTACACCAATTTCAAAATAAACATCTTTCCTTAATGATAACTTCATTTTTTTTATATTAAGACATATCAAAATAAGAAATAGGTGTACAATAAAAGACAATAAAATAAAGTTTAATTAGTCAAAATTTGCGCACTGACTTAAAAATTTTCTTTTATAAAAGTCTTTTTCGTTGTGTGGGTTTGACCTGTCTTTAGTAAAATCCTAAAGCCATGTGCTGGTTCAACATGACTCTTTCAATCACTCCGTAACATCATCGTCATCAGCCTACAGCAGCCTATTGCTGGGCATAGGCCTCTCTATTTACCATTCAGCTCGATTCTCGGCAACTGTCTTCGAGCTGCTACCAGCCAACCTGCGAAGATCGTCGCTGCGCCTAGCCTGAGGGCGTCTTATTTTGCGTTTGCCGGTTCATGGTCTTTACTCAAGAACACGTCTACCCCAATGTTATCGGTCGTCACTCCGTATAAGCATCACTTTTATTTATAATCTTAATAAAAAGTAGAGGCGATTTTATGAAGATTTTCTTTTTCACAAAACGTAAGGACCAAATTTTATGAACGTTTTAACCCAATCTGGGAAATCCGTCTTTGGCAAAAAACTTGGTCCTTTGTGACGAGACTTTATAAAGTTGACTAAATAAAAAGGAAAAAAGAATTTTCATAGTATTTTATTAACTTGACGCTTTTTAGTCTTACTTACAAACTAGTGTTAAAATTTATGATATCACATTTCATTTTGACATAAACAAAGAACTTATTTCACATTATTATTAAAATACATGTTTATTGCAATTGTACTCAACAGTTTGTTATTCTTAAGAATAGAATTTTGAGAGAAAAGTTTGAAAGAAAATTCAGAAGAAATAAAGTGGTTAATTACATTATATAAAGATTGTTTGTTATTTCATGCTGCGTTGAAGTTTTTACTAGAAAGTTTTAGAGTGTAGTTCACTCAAATGTAATAAAACGATTTTATTCGAATTTCGAACAGTTAAACAGATTATAGCTTTAACATTTCGATAGTGTTTGGTTGCTCAACTTTTGTTACTAAACATCTACGTAATCTTCTAGTTTCCATCAGTTGTAATTGAGAGATTATCAGTTGCCAATACTCATTTATTGAGCAAATTAATGAAAATAAGAACTGAGAAAAGGCAAATTTATCATCATCGTCTACTGCTGGACATAGGCCTCCCCCAAGCAACGCCACTTCGACCGGTTCTGTGCTTCCCACATCCAGTTCAAAAAAATCTTAATATCGTAGAAAATAATTGATTTAACTTACTCTCAACGTAAAGTAAAATTCAAAATGGCATCTGAAGAAATAATATTATTGGTATAGTAACCGGCATGAGTCGTGAGCACAAACTGACACATGCGCAGTAGTAAATTTTTAGGTCTCTTTGGCGGAATGAAGAAGCCGGGGGGCGCCGAGTTGCATGCGATTGGTTCGTCAGTCGATACTCGTCGTCTATTGGACCCTCTCGTGTCATTTTTATTTAGTCGAAAGTGTACATGCGCGAGCTTGCCCCCTCTACTGCCCATCTGTGCTCACGACTCGTGCCGGTTATTATAACTACACGTTAATATGTAGCAGAGTAAAAACTAGAAAAAAATCTATTAAAAGAGGGTAGGAGAGTAAAAAGACTTTCCGTGAAAAAAAAAAAATATGACAAACTAGCGTTAATTAGCGTGTATCAGAAAGATGTGGTCAAATTTAAGGGTGTGATACAGATCATCAAACTAAGCAAATTACTCCATGGGACCGACATCTTAATCGAGAAAAAATAATCAGCCGTCTCATATACAGGCTTATTAGAAAAATACTAACAACCTGGCACGACTGTATTACCTACTGACATCATGTACAACTTTGAACTATGAATTTGTACAAAACATAACACATTTACCAAAAACAAGATTTTGTTGTTCTATGTAACACATTTCCATTATGTATTTTGTGGTAAAGTGGCCAGCTGCATGAAACTGTCAAATTTCTCCAAACGATTTTAAACTTTAAAATGTTGAAGATTAAGTTCAAATTTCGAATTCGAAAAAGTTTCGAGAAAATTTTGACAGTTTGTGGTAACTTGATGTGCTGACCACCGTACCTACCTATGCCTCTCGTGCACAGTCACCCCTGCTTTTTGCACTAGACACGGCAGTTTGTTTTGCTACGCATAGAGTTCGTAACATTTAGAGCGTTGAATTTAAATATTTTTATTTTTGTATGAAAATATGATAAATTAAAATCTGATGAATTATTAAAAGCTATGGAACAAAAGTCGTTGTTTATCATGTTAGTAATATTACTAACATTTTAAACAACGACTTTTGTTCACACTAACAACCCAGGACTATATAGTCCTGGGTTGTTAGTGTATTGCCAATGACCCTTTATTTGGATCGAGTAAGTATTGAAGTTTTGTATGGGACAGTTGACATTTTTTTCGCGATTACAATGTGTCTTCCATGGAGACAATTTTTCAGTTTTATGGTTTGTAGATAACATTATTTTCTACATTTTGACCGCAAAAAAAAAATGATCTTTCTGAACCTTGGACAGTGTGGAACTAAATTATGTGTTTTAAATTGTAAAGTAGTACAAATACAGCTTAAAAGTATGCTTAAATTAAATATTACTTATTTATAACTACAGTTAAATTGGCAATTCATAACTTAATAGTTGTAAAGTCTTTAAGTATGTATGAACATCTTGTACAGTTATTTTTCATACAAAAAGTAGTTTTATAGGTACATTTTATATTAGTAAGTTTCTTAAATTCATTTATTACAGATTAATTGCTAAAAATACGACAAAAACTTAAATTATTTCTAACATCTATGAATTCTGTTTCACCAACAAGGAGCGACAAACTGAATACTATGCTAATAATTTAATATCTATTTATCACGTCAGTTTTAAAATTGTTTATTAAGCAGTTACCATTATTATGTCATACTTGAAAAGACGCTGAAAGCATTACACAATACAGGGCGGCATGGACATTGGTGCGCAACCTGTTACTATGAATTCAATACATGATTTTGGACCCTCTGCGTTGAAATTGTTCATAGCTGATTAAAAAAAATTGCTGTTCCATACATTTTGACCGCGTAGGAATACCTACGCGGTCAAAATGTATGAAACAGCTGATTTCTTTTTAATACCCGTCGAAAAGTTTCTATGCTAGTCTAGAATCATACTGAACTCATGGTTACAGTTTGCGCATCGATGCCACCCTGTATATTTTGAATCACTTAAAATCATTTATAAGAGAGCCCGCCTGAGGTATTTAGATATGTAGAAGTATAAGCATAATACAACGGCTAATATAAACGGCTTAAAACAAAGTACTAGAAACTTAGGTCTTAATAAAACCAATGGTAGATAATAGGCAGAGCGAAGGAATATACAAGATATCAGAAAAGCATTAGGTAGTCCAATACAATTATCATGCAGGGAATCTATACCTTAAGACTTTGTAATTAAAAATCACAACCTAATTAGTGAGTTTATAGTCCGTGAGACTACCTTAATTCTAACGATCCTACTTAGTAGTACTATCAATTTAATGGAATGTCAACATCTCTGAGCTGAATTTTGGACGGAATTTCCGTTATTACAAAGACGAATTTAGATATAAATACCTTTAGCTTTATTTGAAAGATATATTAATTTCTTTGTGACAGGTAAGACAGCTGTCTTACGTAACTGTAACTAACTCAATTGACTATAAATGGCCCAATGGCTGGTTTTAGATATAGTTACCCCCTTAATCCATCCAAAGGTTGTCTTTAAAAGATCGCTTTTAGCGATAAGGCTGCCCATTGTGTCACCCCTTGTCAAATTTTCTACATATAAATCTGTAATTTTTATGGTGTGCAATAAAGAGTATTCTAACTATCTATCTAGTTACCTGCCTTTCTAATAAGCCTAAAGCTGTTAACAAATACCATTTTATGATGTTCTACCTTGTCAAAATAAGGTCAAAATGTCATGGCCCTTATGTACATATAGCTCCCAAATCATACGCTCATAGTATCATTCATAGAAATGCTAGTAACATTAGCCACAACCTCCAAAACTGGAGCTTCATAGAATTTGTCCACCATGCTTCTGATTGAGGTGAAAGATCCTGCGAAGAGAGCTACGAGAGCTATCATGGCGATGAAGATGTTCTTCCAGAGTTTCCAGTTGAAGGGCCCAAGTCCTCTGTCCCAATTGTGGACGGTGTCAATGATGGCTGGAGTGAGGAGGCCAAGGGTCGAGAGGAAGATGGCACCGCTAAGGTTGATAAACAGCTCCAGGTCGGGGAAAGCCGCTGCGAGGGCAACTGTTGGAAAAAACAAACGTTAGAAATTATATATTATAATATAATCCTTACAATAAGCCCTTTTATCTGTTTTGTCACACGGTACAGTTTGAAAAACTTTTTATTTTAATTTTCTAGTTTGCCCCCCAAAAGTGACCCCCATATTCAAAATTAATTTACATTAAACGTCCGTATTTGGGTCACAGAAAATATGTGAACCAAATTTAAACTTAATCTGTCCAGTAGATTCGGAACAAACTGGCTGTGACAGACGGACAGACAGGCAGACACACGTGTATAGTGCAAGCACAGCACAGTTTTCGTATCAAAATGTCAGCACTTTACCTGCGCCGGGCCGGCCAATTTAGTACACGAATAGCATTCATACCGCCTGCACTCATCTATCATAAAATCATACTTTTATCAAATAAATATCAATCAGTCAGTAATCAATGTATCAATCAGCATCAACTCAAGGTGTAAGGACCCTAACCATACAACACGAGTAATCCTATAAGGGTTCCGTTTTTCATTCGGACGTACGAAACCCTACAAAGTTGCAAAAACATCCGAACCAATTCATTCTCAACCTTTTTTTGTCCTCATTTAGGCTTGTAATCTCAAGGGATATGCCATGAAACCCGAAATGTTTGTAGCCCTTAAATAATGATATATTTTTTGAAAGCCCTAATTTATTTCAATGCTTAACGTCAATTAAACTAGGTTTTATTTCAATGTTTAGTATAGAAAAAGGAATAGAAATTTTTGGCACATTTACCTTTTCCTTTACCTAACCTAATAATCATAGCGGGTCAGTGATTTCCATGTGGTCCTTATTTTAATTTAGCAATTTGGTTTTTCGGTACGAGCATATTTAAGACAGGTAAATCTCACCTGATCCAACGACAGCAGTGGTCCTTATAGCGATCTGCGTGATGTTCTGGTATCTCACTGAGACCTTGTCGTGTAGCTGTCTCCAGATCATCTCCATTGGCACGTAGAACTGCAGGCTGTAGGTGAAGAGGATCGCTAGTGCCATCAATATCTTCGCGCTTTGGGCGAGACTGGAAGAAAGAAAAATAAAAATTTAGTGAGAAGGCTTGGCCGCTTATAAAAGACTCAGTTTCAACCTCAAAATTTTTATGAAACGAATGTCTTTATTATCTTCTTTTCTTGCTAAAAAGTCTAATTTCGAGCTCCATGTTTTAAACTTTTGACACCTGACTCTTCAGGCAATCCATTAGGCACGGGTCATTACACAGCCTAATCTGTAAAGTTTTCTGAAAATACTTTCTCTTATACCTATATACCTACCTTCTACCGCTAGCAACCAATTATGTTATTTCTGTTCAAAAGGTTAAAACCCAAAAATGTACTCACACTTCATCCTGCGGTAGATTCAAGGTGACACTTCCCCTAACATCGTCTCCATACTTCATGTAGCCGAAGAACCCTACGATGCCGTACAACGATATCACGATGGTCATAGCCACGTTGAGCACTCCAGGACACCCGAGGAACTGCTGAGGTTTAGCCATCTCGTTCTCAACCGGCATCACGACGCCAATGCCTTCCATTGCGAAGATCACTGTGCTGGAAAGAGATGGATATATTTAGAATGTAACGTGGTTAGCAGCAAATCATCATCATACAGAAAGATGATGAATCGAACGACATGCTGAAATGGACTGGGTGTAGAAGGTTTGGCCTTTCGGCTTGCTTTTCCCGTATCTCATTCCCATGAAGGGCTATGACGGGATTTGGAAGATGCTTATGTCCAGCAGAGATAAGCGGTAGACTATGTTGGTTTGTTTTATTTGCTTACTTAGTACAAATTTTGCTTTGCTAATTAAATATTTTGCTGTATCGGTGACTCTTGTTCCAAAATAATACTAGCCAACTCTAAAGAAAGTCATTAATCAAAGTTTGTTAGAGCTCTTTTAATAATTTTGTTTAGTTCCCAAACTCAACCTTTGTAACAACTATATTTCAGTCAGTTGTAATTTTAAGTTTTGGAGTCGTACAAATTCTAATGCTCAGTTTTAATTATATTGAAATCAGGACCGTCGTTAGTTCTAATTGTTCTAGACTTTTTAGTAGTTTATTTTGATTACATTTCAAGAATACCTCTTGAATTTAAAGTACTTGTTTAATATGTTAGAAGTCATGTTCCTTTATTTGTTGGTGAAGTTTAATTTCAGAGCAGAATTTGATAGTCTTGTCTTGGTTTGGTGATAAAGATTTAAGTATACACTGCACTAAACAAAATGTTTACAAATTGATCAGTTTTTCTAACTTCTACTAAAATGCACATCTCCATTTCTTAAGTAGCTAAACATGAAATCTTGACATTTGAGGATTATACTAACTTAAGGAGTTGTATTACTGATTCTAATGATTATAATTCTGGAAATAAATATTTGATACGGTCGCGAATCATACTTTAATGAACATACACCCCAAACATAAAGCTGCAAATTGAAAAAAAAATCATAAGAAAATTAAAACCTCGCGGGCTACCTTAGCGCTTGCCCCTTAAGAAATCCTCACCTTATAAACAAGGGCCACTGCGTCACGCTAGCCACCACCTCTCTCCCCTCAGGCTTCGGCAGATCACTGAAGATATAATACATAGTGATGGCAAAACAAATCACCAGGAACACGTTAGCTATCGCCGAGAATGGTACCAGCCACTTTAAGTTCCTGATCTGACAGATAAGTACCAGTGGAACTAGCGTTAGTGCACAGTAGGCCTCTACTGATAACTTGTATTCAGGGATGTACTCGTCTAGGACCTGAAACAAATGAATGTGTTCAATGTAGGAGTAGTGAGTTGAGCGGTAAATATTTGATTCTTGGTTTAGCCAAGGAAGCCTTGGAATCAATTAATAGGTGCCGCTAAGATAACATCATCACGACTATATTTTCTAAAGAGGTGAGCAAAGGGGCTTATTCCACTAATTCCCCCTGAGAGAATTCCCCTCAGTGGAAAAAGGGATCTTTCAGGGATCTTGGAATTAGTTTTTTTTTTGTTTTTTCATTTCTAGTTTTCCCCCCTTAGCGGGATTTTCAGGGGTGAATTCTAGACTGTTTTCAGATTCCACTTTTCCTCCTAAGGGGGATTTTCAGGGGGGGTTTGTGGAATAAGCCAGTATACGGTCTCGTTGTACCAGTTTTTTTATAAGTCTCTTTTATTACGCCACGCCAGCGCTTTATGGTTCAACTACACCCAGCGGGCCTATAACGCTTTTCGCAATTACAATAAAGCCTTTAGGATTCTGGTGAGGCTCCCTCGATTCTGCAGCACGTCGGGCACGTTGGTGATGCAAGAGTCGATGACTTTTATGCCATTATGCGTAAGAAAACCGCTTCTAGGATGCACCGGATTCGGGGGAGCGCCAAAGGAATCTTAAAGATGATCTCTGAAAGGCCAGAGTCTGCAGTCCTGGGGAGATTAATCTCGCTTCATGTGACTAGATGATAATAAAATATGATTTTTTGACATAAATGATTTAAGTATTGAAATTTTGACTTTTATGAATGTTGTTATACTAACATAGTTTTAAGGCCTTTGTTACTAATAATTATCGACATAATTAGTCTGAAACTAAATTTAATTATTTCTATTATTATAATAGGAAAAGAGCCTAATGGCATTAACCGGAAACAAATCCAGACTCGGCTCTTAGTTAAGAGTAATTAGTTTAAATACACGTGGGTGTCATAAAAATCGGCTGAGATATGATGTCTATTGAGGACGCAGCAGCACTTTCAATCCGCACTGTTGTAGTCCGTACGCCTAATATATTAATTTTAGCAACATAATACACGAACATGTTTTGTAGTAGTACTCTTTAAGGGGGCCCATTTTTCAATGGGCTTATTGTGAAGTAATAGTGAAAATAAATAATAACCAAGTCATAAACTCGAACTGAAATCATTTATTTCAATTAAAACATTTACAGGCACTTTTAGTCAAGGAGTCGGTCAGTCAGAAATATGAAGCTATAGTTGCCTATTCCAAAATGTAGTATGGAGAAGAATGGGCAAGAAACTCCATGGACACTACAATTGTTCCAAAAATATATTAGTTACATCTTTAATGTTGAATTTGTTACTTTATGTGAGAACGATATAAAAAGATGTACACGTTAAAAGCGTCCGAGCAAATAGAACCAATATAAAATCTATTCTCAAATAAAATAAAAATAAGCCGTGGCAGCTAAGAGACGACCAGTCAATAACATGACGCATGGATTAGCACCATTCAGCTCAACCATTTTGAAGGTAGCTAAATGATCTAACACACGCGCCACCATCAGTGAGACATCTAAGTGAGCATGACATACTCTCAGCCGCCAGGGCACATTCAAATCAATGAAAGACATTATCCGGCAAATGGCAGCTCTATTGTACATAGTACTCATACCTGTGCTATGCAATTATATAATGCACAATACGTAAGCAACAGTCACAATATCACATGATAATAATAATTACGTTTTATCAAAGCGCCTCGGAAAATAATGGCAGCAAATTAATTATAAAACTTAACTCAAGCTATCAAGCTACTCTCGGTATTACTTAAGTCAGAAAATTAATTTTATCTTAATTAATTTGGCTTTCATTTAATATATTTTATAGCCGAAGACCATGATCAAAGACAGAAGAGAAAATTCAATTACACAACAAAGCAACATTTTGAACGTCAAAAATGTATAAAGACCACCAAAGTCTTTTCACCAAATACGTCAACAGTTATCTGAAAATATTTTTTTTACCGAAAGTATCATTATTTTCTTACCTCTTTGAAATTTTCAGCGATGAACACAATATAAACACACAGTGCTGCCAAATATGTGCAGGTCATAGCATAGTCCACGAAAGTTCTGAAAAAGAAGATAAATAATGTTTTATAAGTTAACACTGAGAATGGTTGGATTGTGAAGTGAGTAGGAATATAATTATCTCACTAGTAAATTTTTAGGGGTCCGTACGTCCGAATGAAAAAAATAAATAAAAATAAAATGGAACCCGATTATATTTAGGATCACTGTGTGTCTATCTGTCTGTCTATCCGGCTGTCACAGCCAATTTGTTCCTAATCTAATGGACCAATTAAGTTGATTAAAAAAAAAAAAAAAAAGTACATATGAATTTTTGTGGTCCAAACACGGAAGTTTAACGTAAATAAATGAATTTTGACACTTTTATGGGACAAATTAGAAAATTAAAAAAGAAAAGCGTTACAAACTGTACTGTGTGACATATTAAAGGAAAGGGCTGTACTGTGAGGGTGTTAAATAAAATGATTATAATTTTAAAAGAAAACGTTTTAAGTTTTTTTTATTATTTTTTATTTTAGAATGGGTTGGCTCTTGACTTTGGTCTAGGTCTGGGTGACAGAGACAAAGTCTACGATGGAGTGAGCTTACCCAGAAGAAGCCTGTTCACTCTCACTTTGAATAGATTAGGGTTGTATGTAAAGTTATTTAAGAAAATATATCCTCGAACCCTTGCCGATCAATAATCATAACCCAGATTTGATCCAGCCTGTCCCACCTTGCTTACCTCCCACCGACGCTGCCCTAAGCTGAGGTTCGTACCCCACAGGGGGTGCCCTTAGCGTGCAGTCGTTTAGTTTATACGTTTTATGCCCTTACTTGGAGGCTTTAAGTTCACTTAAGGCAGCCACAGGAAAGTCCGGTTAAAGAGTCATGGTCAACTGTGAGATGCCATTTAGAAAAAAAAAAATAAAATAAAAAAATTGGTATATGAAAATCTGTTACGAGCGCGGTCCGAGCCTTGCGTTCCAAGGGCGGCGCGGAATGAAGCGGTGATATCTTTGTCAGAATTCATTCGCCCTAGAAAAAATGTGTTTCTTACTATCGCGACCTTAATCTCAATCTTCCTTTTTTTAATCGCGCCTAGTGGTATTTTATGTTGGATACATTGAGTGGAGCACCTTTGTAAGACGACGAATAAAGATATAGTAGGATAAATAGAGATTTTGTTATACTAAGCCATATCTGTGAGGCATCTTACCTGGCCTAATCTGGTGTCCGAGTCTTGATTTGTGCCCGGTTGATGGAAATGGGCTCGCCCCCATTACATGGGACTTAAACATAACTGGCGGAGTATGGGTGTACCTAGTTTAGGTACACCCATACTCCGCTAGTTATTATTATTTTACACCTCTGCCCAACCCTTCGGGAAAACAAGGCGTAATGTTATGTGATGTTATCTTACCTGGCAAAGTTAGCCCATGGCCTTAATCTTTTAGGTCCAAACTCGAATGCAGCACCACAAGTCTCTGCAAAGCCCATCGATGGCTTCTTAGCGTCCACACATACTTCTTGAGACGTTTTGACCTGGGAAAAAATATGAATTTAAGTATCAAATCCGATTGTTACTAAGTTTAGGGAGTTAAAAATTACACATACATACACAATCAGCCTAAAATGTTCCCACTGCTGGGATACAAGCCTCCTCTCGGTGAGAGGGAATGGGCCACAATAACCACGCGGGCCCAGTGTGGGTTGGGAGATGTTACATGTTTCCGAATTTTTGACTCAAGGACTTGCCGGTTTCCGCACGATGTTTTCCTTCACCGTTTTGACCGTTTTGTTAATAAATTTGGTACGCCGAATAACGTAGGATGGTCCCACACTTTCCCAGAAAAGCGCACGTAAATCAATCAATCAATCAACTAAATCAAATCAAATCAAATTATTTATCAATCTGTATTTATAATTCTATAAATACATATTTGCTATGTTCGCGAATCGTATTCAGATTAACATACAACCTGATACTGAATTAAATTTGAATTTCACGGGCTACCCTGACGCTCTCCCCTTAAGGGATAATAAAACAACACTAAATTGGGTCTTTGAAGCAGTTTGGTGGGTTTGTAAATGATTTATTCATGATTTTTATTTTAGAGACGGTTTATTGACACAGACATAAGAATTATTTACCCCGAGCACATAGTCAAAAATACGTAGGTAGGATTTATCTAAAAAAAAAAGAAACCAGGAATACTGAAATACCCAACATTTTATAAATATTTATCGCATCACCAAGAGAATACATTTCTGACAGCTTTCAGTTGGACACGATTAGGAACTAATAAAGTTTTTTTTTTGACCACTGAAAATCAGCGCTGTGCTGTGAGTCCCCATAGCACAGCATCATGCTGAGTGGACACAACTTTACGATAGAAGCAGACAGGAGGATCCGGTTGGGCTGGGCAGCGTTTGGAAATCTACCTTAAGTCTTTTCGTCGCCTGTACCGCAATGTTTGAAGACTAAGGTCTTCAACCAGTAACTTACTCGTTATGACATACGGTGAAACGTGGACACTGACAGTCGGGCTGGTCCACAAATTTAAAGTCGCTCAGCGCACTATGGAGTGGTCTATGCTCGGAGTTTCTTTGAAGGATAAAATCAGGAATAAAATTACCCAGTAGAGAACTGGTGTTACCGACATAGCTTGCAGAGTAAGCAAGCTAAAGTGGCAGTGGGCTGGCCATGTTTGTCAAAGGACTGACGATGGCCAGTGGAGCAGACGAGTCCTGGAGTGTAGACTGCGTATCGGCAAGCGTAGTGTATGACGCCTCCCTGCTAGATGGAGCGACGACCTCAAAAAGGTGGCTGGGACAGACTGGATGCGGAAGACGGAGGACAGAGTGTTGTGGTGCAGCCTGGGAGAGGCCTATGTCCAGCAGTGGACTGCGATAGGCTGAGTTGATTGATGCTGAGTGGAAGCCTTCTTGTCACAGTCATGAGGTGCAGCTGCCAAATATATCGATTTTGTGGTCATAATTACGGTAAACAGTCAAATAGAGCAAAACACTACTACATATCTATTTTGTTCTTTTTTTTCTGTTTACCTACCTACTGGAGTTAATTATCTTATTGTATGCACGTGTTTCTGTAACAAATAAAAAAAATATTTTCTTTCTTTCTTTCTTTAAATTTTCTTTTGTACTTAGCTTAGCAACGCTTTCTCTCATCGGCCGGAGTGTAACGAATATATTTTTAGGCGGCTGCTTAGTACCTAACCTTAGTTCTTTGAAAGAGTATCCTGATATCAAAGGCTAGAGAGCTTTATAAGGGTAACAATAACATCCTTAGCAACCAAATCATAGAGTTCAATGTCCTCCAATAAATTCGTATGTAAATAGTATTCCAACAACGCTGATAAAGTGTATTTTCGTTAATATAAATGGGGATGAGACTTTGTATACGCTTCTGTACATGAATTTCAGCCACGTTTTTACATTTTCTTCTGTAAACATAATACACATATCAAATGTGTTTATGGATCAAGTAAGTTTTAGAGTACCACCGCAATTGAGGATTATTTTTTTGTCTTTTTTGGATCGTTATTGATTCTTTTTTAGTGAATTTCACAATTTAAATAAATAAATTACATTATATTTTGATAAAAAAATAGAAAATCAACTGTCAATCAGGATTCCTATAAAAGTGTGTAATAGCATTGTTACAAATTACTATTTCTGCATCGGAACTGAAAAAAATTGAATCAATATGGAGCGACGACATCATTTGACACGATAAGCGATGATGAGAGCCGTCGGAATGTTATGGTGGAAAAATTCTGTATATGTGTATGATAACATAATATTCTAATTGGAGTGTTTGGTGGTGTGCGTTAATTCCGGGATATGTTGTATTAAGTAGTTTCCATTTAAATATGGCGGACAACGAATTCCTTTAGGATTGAAAAGCTCTGATAGAAGTTGAAAATTTCACGGTTACAGGCTTTCCGAAATTGCATTTTAATCAAAACCCTGTATCGAGAACTTTTTAATTAAAATATATCCGGATACCTATGTGGCGGTATCTAAAACACCACATGCGAACTACGCATCAAGACCTGACGTCACAAATCCTGCATCGCGCAATAAGAGTTTACCGCGCGACTAGCATATATACAACATCCCGACTTCAACCGTCGGGCAGTTGCTCACCAGACAAAACATCCGTCTGGTTGGGTGAACATTACACCCTGTTCCTCATATCTCTATACCTACAAATACACAAACTCACGCCTTCTTTCCATGGTTTAGGCAGAAACTACAGAACGCCACCGGCTACGATGCTATTTCTGAAATTGTGGAAAAAATATCAAACGAGATAAGTGAAGTTGAAACATTTATAGTTACGTCATACAGTATGTTATCAAAAAATGGTTTGAGATATTTAAGTGGGCCATTGTCATTGTTTCGTGTGAGGTGATTAACACATTTTATGAGGTCATTGTAACAAGGTATCCAGTGGAAAAAAAAATAGAATTATTACTAGCTTTTGCCGCAGTTTCGCCCGCGTGGTGGCTGGGAATTATCCCACTGGGACGTACTACCGGGTTAAACGTATCCAGTTTATAAACTATCTGTGTGCCAAATTTGATCTGAATCCGCTCAGCCAGGTTTGCGTTTTTTAGTAACAAACATCCAACCATCCAATCTTTCACATTTATTGTATTACTAGCTGCGCCCCGCGGTTTCACCCGCATAAGTCTTGATCCCGTGGGAATATCGAAATAAATTTATTTTATGTGTTAATCCAGATTGTAAACTATCTGTGTGCAAAATTTCATCCAAATCTATTCAAACATGTTCTCGCAGACATACAGAATATATTGAAGAACATGTTTTTCGACTGTAAATTTAAGTTGGTCGACTATTTATACTCGGTAACTTGTGAAGTCTATTTAGCCGTGATAGTTTTCCTTTTAACTTCGTTATGTATAAAATTTTGTTATAATACAACCATTTAGCTGGCAGGGGTGTGGGACACTTTAAAACAAAAATTTGTACTTTAAAGCTTAATATCACGCAAACGGATCCCTAAACCGAAAAATGGGTTTCACAAACCCCTATTAATTTCATGATTTTAATTGAAATTTAATATTTTTTAACTGCCTATCCAACGATACCCCATATCATGGCATAGACCAGAAAAAAAAATATCATCCCCACATTACGGGTAGGGGAAGTAACCTTAAAAAAAAACTGCTTTCGAGTACTAAAAGTCTCTGAGCTAAGCCGCGGACAGACCGACAGACGGACAGACAGACGGACATGGCGAAACTATAAGGGTTCCTTGTTTACCACGAAATCCTAAAAAGAGCATTAAAAGAACTTTCATGAGTAAAGATACGTATCCTAGACTGTCAGCCTCGCCGCCAATCTGCCTGATTTACGTGTTTAAACTACTACCTTTTTTAAGGATGCCTTTAAAAGTCTATCTTAAATTCTATTCAAGAAAATGCTACCTGAGATCTTTTTTTCTTGTCTATCATTGGAAAGCTCTTAGCCTTCATCTCACCTGATCGTAAGTGATGATAAGGCCAAAGGTGAAAGCGAACTTCACCTGGAATCCTCAACCACAGAGGAACTGGCTATCTTACCTCTAACAACCAAAACACAACAAATGCTGTTAACATTATTGTTATGGCGGCAGACTTAGATAAGATAGTGGTAGCTAGCCAGGCGGACTTAGAACCTGCCCTACCACCAACCAAATCGAGCAGAATATCTTTCCCTCGCTGGGAATCTATCCCGGGACTTCTGGGTCTGAGACAGGTGGTTTTACCACTAGACCATGGGCTATTCAATAAAAATGACAGATCTGACCTAGGCAATAATATGGCAATCATTATGTAAGTAATAATTTAATATTTAAGTTTAATAAATTTAGTTCAATAATTTTGTAAGTTTCCTTCATAGTTTTCTGCTTTATTAAGGCTTTGAATGCCAGACAACAGACACAATAGAAAAACTATTGTTAGCGGTCACCGGTGACCGCGGTGGCAGTCAATGTGTTAAACAACACCTGTCGTGAAAATTGTCAATTTTGTCATTTCTTGACAAATATGTCGCATTGTCAGCTATACATATAGGGTGTATCTATTCAAACACGAAATATTTTAAGAGATACACCTATAGGTGGTAAAGAAACCATGGAGACGATTTTTTTTTTAAATCTGAAGAACCTATATTATAAAAAAAAAAAAAAATTACTTGATATGATGATTATGATGATGATTAATTATCAAAAGGTACCGCGCTCGTGCCGCCACCATCGGCGTCGCCGCGTCCGGGCGGGTCGTTCATAGAATAAGTAAATAAAGGAATTTTTTTTTGTAAAATGTGTCAAGGAATTTTAAAATTATAATAATTATGTAAAAATATAAAACACTTATATAAAAATAAAAAATCGCTGCTATGGCTTTTTTAACACATACAAATGTTTCTCTTATAATATTTCGTGTATGAATAGATACACCTCATATTAAATAAGGCCCTGATCGCCTAGACAAGTAGTAATAGCTTTCGAAGCGTATCTTATTTGAGACGTCTAATTTCAAACCCCGCTAAAACGATTTTACCTTGAAACCGACCTTATTCTCTCTTTTGAAAGTTTTCTCAATTCTGTACTAAGTGACAAACTCATTTCCGAACAAATCCCTCTCTAGCAGTACTAAATTGAGCCTCCAACCTTATGCTTGGTAACAAAATACAGTATAAATGGCATGGGTAAAATTCAAATTCCTCTACAACGAAAACAACCAATCACAGCGCTTGCTTTTGCACCAAGTGACCTTACGAATAGTATGGCGGACCAATGGAGACTTGTGTAAATGTGTCATGCACCAAGGAGTGCGATTACATTTTATTGAATTTAAAACTCATCAATAACTCAATATCCAGAAAAAATCGTTTTAGCGGGGTTTGAAATTAGACGCCTCATTTCTACAACGACGTTCAACAGGACCATCATCGTAAAGCCTGATTTACACGGTGCGTATTAATTGATTGTGGTAACGGCCGCGACTTACGAGTCGGTCGTGTGTGCGAACCCTGACAGGCACTTTACTTTGTGTTAATTATTTCATCACCAATGCTCTCAAAACGGTGAAGGAAAACATCGTGAGGACACCGGCATGTCCTAGAAAAAAATCGAAGACCTGACATCCACCAACCCGCGCTGGGCCCGTGTGGTGGAATACGGTCCACTCTCTCTCTCTCTCTAAAAGAGGAGGCCCGTGTCCCAGCAGTGGAAATATTATAGGCTGATTATGCTGTACCAAAAGTTGTAACAACAATAACAGTTGCACTGTCTTGGGAGTGCTTACACGATGCAATTCATTTGTTGTATGCGGCAGTCAAGAAAATTGCATCGTGTAAATGGGGCTTTATGGCTAATAGAATGTTTCTTCGTATCTTTTTATTTGCCATTCTTAACAAACGTTTAATAAACAATTGATCTAACCACAATAAAGAAAATCATCAGTCACGGAACATTGATTAATAGATGTAATCTCCTAAGCGCTGAATGGCTAAGTTACCTTGGCCTTCACGTTGCTTCCTTCTAATGTTACAAGCAGTGATGCGACTACAAATAGACGTATACATAACATTTACATGAGATTTCCCAGAAACAATGATGGGCAAGGTCACCTGGGAGCAGACGGATGCAATTGTTGACTGTCTGTACATCTATTCAAATTAACAACATTTAAGTGTCTGTTTGTAATGCTAAAATAATAGCTTTAAACTAAATGCTTAAGAAGTATTTATGGTAATTCTCGTCTGTCTGTTGTCTGTTTGTTCCGGCTAATCTCCGAAACGGCTGGACCGGTTACTAGTACAGTCTCGAATACTGAAGTTCTTCTTTTGGTCATGTCTCGAGGCGGTTTTTTTTTTTTTTTTTTTTTATTATTATTATTATTATTTTTTTAAACGTTGCCCCACACTAGGAATTTCTCCTGTATCGTGGGTGCGTTTACAAACATTTAAACTCACATACACAAACAGCCAGACCCGGAACAACTACTTGTAGATCATACACATATTTGTTCCGTGCGGGGATCGAACCCGCGACACGCAGCGCATCAAAGAAAGAAAGAAAGAAAGAAAAATAGGTTTATTTGTCACAGAAACACGTGCATACAAAAAGATAATTAACTTGATCAGTCAATCGCTTAACCACTGCGCCAACCGTGCCGTCGAAATAATGACTCCATAGAGCGTCTAATGGTTCAAAGCAGAGTGGAAGGTAATAGTACACGCGGGAGGTCACCAATGAGGCTACCGCTTCAATTAAATCCGCGGTGGGAGGCCCTGTTAATGAATCCGTCAGACTGTCATCTGACAGACCCTGATGGAAGAAGATCGTGAGGAGAGCAAACACTACACCCTGGACAAAACTCATCGTGAACACGACCGTTCTGTCAAGAGCGAAGCGATGAAGAAGAATATAAAAAAAATGTAGTTTGGAACGAAGTATTATATTATCTGTGGTTTGGCCCATTTCGACGTAAATATGTTATGTTCTACGTACAACTGAACTAATAAAGCCACTATATGGTAGCTATATTAATACACCATAACAAGTAGACAAATATTATTAAGTCATAATAACATGTAAATGAGTACGGAAGTCGATCAAATAACGCGTTCAGACGATTCATCGGCTAAACATATGCTTGGAGACCGTGACATTAGGGCTTCGAATAGTAATGACTCACGAGCTTTGACAATGACAACTCATTTTCTTTCATTAAAATAATATATTTCTTGGTATGGATTTAGAAAAAAAGACATATTTTAATTTAAAAAAAATTGTTTGTGTGTAAAGTTGGTTTACGGACGATAGTTTAACGTGACAACGTCATAACACGACATTGATGGCCGCAACAATGTTTTGTTTTTTTTTTGTTTTGTTGCAAGCGTACAATGAGCGTAACGGGACATTTTCGTGCATGCAGCCGGCGTTCATCGATTTAATAGACGTTGTCACGTCAAAAAAAAAAAAAAACGGTCAAGAGCGTGTCGGTGTGAACGGCCTATCCAACGATCTAATACGTATACCCATGCCAAATTACAGCTTTCTAGTAATGAGATTCTCTGCGCTAAGCGGCGGAAAAACAGTCATGGCGAAACTATAAGGGTTCCTTGTTGACTACGGAACCCTAAAAAGTGAAGAATGGAAGCAGAAAAGCTGAAGTTATCGCAAAATTCTCAACGGAAAAGCTACGACTTACGAATTTCTGCTTTCCAATAAAGTATGAATAGGTATTGTATTCTAGGCATAAATAATTATGCAGAATGAAAAGCAATAGACTATTATTTACAATATCTATTTCAAAAACATTATTACTTCTCTGAAAACCCCGTTCTTTAAATATTGAACTTTAAAAAGTTTCGAATGCCTCGTCCTGGGTTCGAATCTCAGGCAAAGCAAAGTGTTATTGGGTTTTTCTATCAGGAATTTCTCAGTAGCAGCCCGGAGTCTGGATTTGTATCCGATTGATGGCAATAGGCTTACTCCCTACACATGGGACTTAAACATAACTGGCAAAATGTGGGTGAAATTACTATAGATAAACCTCTGCCTAACCCTTTGGGGAAACAAGGCGTGCCATTATTTTGAAAAGACACGAAGATTTATATTATGGGTTCAGTGATGTCGCTTACACTAGGATTTGAGTTTAATGCTAGAGGTCGTTTTCTATGTGATGAAGACTTGGGAAATAACTTACGATTTAGTGATCCCAAGTCCAGAGTCGTATTTTGTTGAATTAATGAGCAGGTCGCCTTCCAGAACTTACACCTTAGATACTAATCATTCGAAAATGGGGGAATTAAATGAACGAAATCTTACCAGAACATAAACGCAATGTGTACAAATAAATCCAACGACTAGTGTGCCGATAGCTCCAGCTGCTAGACCAGCATTCTTGAACGCAGCAGGCATAGCCAGGATACCAGACCCCAGCGACGACTTTAGTAGATGCACCAGAGATCCTATTGTCCTGAAGGAAGGAAATATATGTTGATCAACAGCGCCGAAATATCGGGAACTCAAAACAATTAATAAACATGGTAAATATCCTGTTTATGCTAATAATAATATTTGTTGATCATCTAAATCTTAGTGCATAGAGAATAGACTACTGTTATAAGGCCCGCCGTCAGAGTTGCTATTCAAACGTAACAAGTAAAATTACAAACTCAAATCACCAATGGTGGTAGCTAGAATGTCCGGGCACTAGTATTTCAACGGCGGTCCGTATGCGACCCGACTTACTTACGCGTTATTAGTTTGTGAATGGTTGGGTCGCGTAATGCGTAAGTCGGGTCGTGTACGGACCGTCATTGAAATACTAGTGCTGTGATATTCTGGCAACTTTTTGGTGATCCCGGTTTGTAACTTGTTGCTTTTAAGTAACGTCATGGACAATCGGTCTGAGAATTACCTATGCAGTCATTATGAATATATAAAAACCAACAAAATCGACTTAAAAGAACAGGTATAGCATGACAAAATAATATTTATGCCATCCATTGTAATTTTAAAAGGGAGCTAGGTATTTGTTGTAAGTCAAGAGCTTTTTCTTTCCAGATATTTATAGTGGACATTCCGTAGCGATAAATCAATTCCACAGATTCATGAAAAACATTTTACTAAACTTTAAATCAGAGTTTAACGTTGAAGTTTCACAATTATTCAAGTGATTTTCTCGAGCATATTGTTTGTTTTGTACTGATTTTTCTTGAATTTGCAGAACTTTTCTTCATGTTGCCAATACAATTTGGATTAAATATTACTTGCAATATTACTTCCAAAATACGACTTCTAATAGAACTTTTGCAAGTACAGTCAGCGTCAAAAAGATGTATTCACGGACTAAGATACATTTAATTGTCTCCAATATTTTTTCCATAACATTGTATCCTTTTGTGGCTACAATTAAGAGCTCAATGTGTAATATGTTTTGTTGCTACACGTCATCATATATGTCTAGACCTTTCTCAACTATGTTGGGTTCGGCTTCCAGTCTAACCGGAAGCAGCTGAATACCAGAATTTTACATGGAGCGACTACCTATCTGACTTCCACAACCCTGTTACTGGGTAATACGATACCCCACGGTAAGACTGGTTGTCAGACTTTAGGGCTTCTGACGAGTTGACGACCCGTTACGACTGTCAAAGATACACGAATGACAGCCAAGACAGCTTAACGTGCTTTCCGAGGCACGGAGGGGACTCGATATGTATTGAAGATCACCCATCCACGGACCGACCGCGGCAAGCGTAGCTTAACCTGATCAATCTACCCGAGCGGATGTTATTTAGCCACGAGTCCCTGCGGTTTGCTACACATTGATACAATATTACGGACCAAAGATTGTAGACAATTAAATGAATCTTTGTCCTTGTAGACATATTTTTGGGGCTGAATGTACAAATTATTTCATTTAGTTTCTAAATGTTACTTACGAGTTAGGGTGTTCCACCTTTCTGTGCTCGAATGGGTTGTAGGCTTTTTCATTGATTACTTCTTTTGAGCCTAAACTTAGTGTTGACTGGAAGCCTGGATTCGTTGCGAGATTCGCCCTGGAAAAATAATTGAATGTTAGATTTATTTAGGATTTTCTTGATACAGTTGGAGTATGGATTCAGTTTATTTGAATATTCCAAAGCTGGAAATTGAACTGTCTCACAGATTGATATTATAGAAGACTTTTTTTTGCTGAGGATCACGAGAAAACATTCTAGTAAGTTTTTATTTAAAAAAAAAAGTAGATATCGAAGCATCAAAAATTTCATGAAATTAATTTCCAAACCATATAAATTTAAATGCTGAGTGGAAATGAAAATAGAATATATATATATTTTTTTTTTTAATCGTTGCCCCACACTAGGAATTTCTCCTGTGTCGTGGGTGCGTTTATAAACATTTAAACTCACATACACAAACAGCCAGACCCGGAACAACTACTTGCCGGTAATACAAATATTTGTTCCGTGCGGGAATCGAACCCGCGACACGCAGCGCAGCAGTCAATTGCTTGCTTATTTACTCCCAGTAATTGAAGAACCAACTTTTGCGCAGTTAATGGTTTGTCCAAGCAATTCTATTACTTACTTCAATAACTTAAGTCACAATTAAATGGTAAAGTTAGGGAAATTAATTTTTTATCAAAGTCCATTCATTTCAAAAAGGCACATAAAAGGCACTTTTAAACGTCAAAATGTACATACAAAAAAAAAAAAAAAAAAATATTGTTGTCGCTTCCAAAAGGTTGTAACGTATGGAGTAAAATGGGCAAGAAACTCCAGATTTACTCTTTAAAAGTGTTAATAATATTTTGTATATTACCTAATATGTGAAGACGATGTACTTAGAATAAAATTAATATACCACAATAGGTAAAAATAATGAAAAGTGAAGTAAAGACAGATACATTAATTATGTGATAGATACATGGTGCTCACATATTTACAAACATTGTAAAAGTAGATGATTTTCCTAAAATTTTAACAATTTATTTATTTATTTAATCATAATCATAATCATAATCATTTATTTGACAGAACATGGTCGGTATGTAGATTACATGGTCTTAAGTTACATAAATTGTCTCATCACATTCTACCACATGGGCGTACAAATGTTACACAGATTACATTGGTGATAAATTATTATTAATAAAAAAAATCATAAATTAAGTTCATATTCAAAATTCAAAAAGGGATGTCAGCTTAGTAATTAAATAATATAAATAATAATGGCATTAAATTTATATGTCAGTATCATTTATGTAGTCATTCAAATTATAGTAGCATTTATTACATAAAAATTCTTTAAATTGATTCTTAAATCCAGCCAACTCTAACTCTCTAATTGATTTTTTGATTTTATTATAAGTTTGAAACTTCATTTCAACTTTAAGTGGTACGTAGGCGGACTTAATGCCACAAGGCATTCTCTACCATTCAACCTTTGAATAACAATGAATAAGTCAATGTGTTAGTTAAAGTAATCACAGAATGTAAAATAATGTCATAAAAATAAAAAAAATAAAAATTATACAATTAAATTAGCAACCAGTTTGATTTTTTCTCGACTCTAGATTGTCCTTTGGAGCGGGACCAGCATGTTTCCAAGCATTCTTATTTTGGATGTAATCCTCTAATTTTTATTATGCTTGTTTACAAAGTGTGCTTTTAATATGAGTTTTAATTTAATTATAACATATCAGAAGGTATATTGTTGTAACATTAACGAAAAGTTAGGGAACTTGATTATGTATCAAAGTGGCTATCAATTTAGATTGTTCGTATATTCAAATCATAACTCCTTTGACAGTTGTATGAAATGGACACCGAAACATAATGTAGTGTGTCAATTTAATAAACAAATAATTTACCTGACAGAACCTACAGTCTAAACTTGTCTTAAACCCTTATGTCTAACTTAAGCTCTAAACGTAGTACCAGACGCAGAGTCATTTAACTTTAAGATAAGACTAACTACATTTATGTAACAGAATTGTCACTTCTACAAACTTGTGCCAAAGTTGGTCCTTACTCCATACTCGTAGATATGCAAGAAGTGTTTTCGATAGATAACCGACAAAGTGGTAAAATAAAATCTTTTTAGGATACCTCCCTTGCACGTAAAGTGGGGATGATATTTTTTTTCTCGTATATAGTTGAACTAGCTTTTGCCCGCGGCTTCGCCCGCGTGGATGTCGGTTATCGCGTAAAAAAAGTAGCCTATGTCCTTCTCCATATCCCAGGCTATATCTCTGCCAAAACGACGATCGGTTCAGCGGTTTAGGCGTGAAAACGTAACAGACAGAGTCACTTTCACAATTATAATATCAGTATGGATAGGCTGTTCAATAATATTGCGGGTCTGTGAAAACCATATTTCGATTCAGGGATCCGTTTTTGGGCAATATTAAGCTATAATTGAATTTTTTTGTTAGAGTCAAGTGTATGTGAATAAAATTCATGGCAGTACTATAAATTAAAAGGAAAACTATCACAGAAAATATGCTTTACAAGATAACGAGTAATAGTCAAACAACTTACATTTGCAGTTGGAATGTGTGGGAGAACATGTATTTCAACTACAATTTATTTGAGGTTCGTTCTTGGGATAAATTCGTCCGAACTACGGAACCCGTCTTGTGCGTGGTCCGACACGCGCACTTGGCTAGTTCTTTAGGGTTTAACGCTTCGAATATCTGCCACGACACGTCTACTTGTGTAGGCGTCATAGGAAAAATACCTTTTCATTTTCTTTTTTGTTGAGTCTGATGAATTAAATTTGGAAAAGGTCGAGTCTTATTTTCCTTGTAAAAGAAAGTGGTGTTACATATTTATTTGTGATTTAATAAATAATAGTGTGTAATAAGCGTAGTGTGGGGCAAAGTTTAAAAAAATATATAATCAGCTTTTTATCGGATAAGGAGGATGAACTGTTTGCAAAATCCATACTAATATTATAAATGTGAAAGTAACTCTGTATATCTGCCTGTCTGTCTGTTGCGTTTTCATGCCTTAACCGCTGAACCGATCATCATGAAATTTGGCAGAGATATAGCCTTTTTTTTTGGGTGGGAAATTATCAAATAACTTCGCCCGCTCTGGGCGGAGCGGGAGGGGGAGTCAGACTTTTACTGACTAAAACCCACCCGTGTTCCTTCCGTTGCCTGTGTGCCAGGGCCACGGTATCTCTTTCGGACAAACTCACAACCCTGGCAGGCACCGGTCCTGGCAGACCCCGTCAGTGCATGCTGAAATCTCTTTGAGGCGCGTGTGGTAGACAACGTGCCGTCGACTCGGGCCTGGTCCTTGCCGGACGGCGAGCTGCCTATAGCTCGCCGTCCGCAAGCCCGCGCCTACGGTGCGGTGGCCGGAAATCGGCTACCAATTCCAGACGCCCAGAGAGATATAAGCCTGGGATATGGAGAAGGACATAGGCTACATTTTTACGCGATAACCGACATCCACATGAGCGGAGCCGCGGGCAAAAGCTAGTTGCTTGTAATTCTAAAAGGGAAATATTTAACAAATCCTCTAAAACTCACTGCTCTTCTAACGTTGGCCACTTTTTTAATTTAACCTCTTTACCTCGTACCTTGACCAAATAGGTCAAGTTAGGTTAGAACTGTGATCAACCCGCACACGCTACATACAAGTTGGTCGGAGTTACTTGGCTATTAGAGTCCCAAAACAAGAATGATATGAGATTCACAAAAAGGCGCATTCATTATATCAGGTGTTCAATAATATTTTTAGAAGAGGCAATACGGGAAGTATTAGAGGTTCGATTGCCATGCCATTCTAAAACGCAGTAAGTAGAAATAATTAATTGAATATAAGTCCAAGTTAGGCATTGCTTTTGGACCAATTAGGAAAATAAATGGATAATAGATTGGGAAATGGGCTACAATGAGTGTTTTGCAGAACTGACTTTTTCTTTCTCTCCTGATTTTAAATATAAGGTTGCGCCACTAAATATTTCTACAGAATCTGCGTTTACAAACTTTGATATTAAGACTACGCCGAGCGCACAGTGGCGCCCTCATAGTTATTTCGGTGATATCTTTTATTTTAGAATGAAAATGCAGAAAATAAGCTCGTCAAGTTGTGCTTCACAAGACTATACGTTATTATTACTACAAACAGTAGTTTTAAATTGTTATGTTTTATTGTAGTCATTAAAACGGAGCTTAGTGGCCACTATTTTCCGTTTTAATGATTACAATAAAACATAACAATTTAAAACTACTGTTTGTAGTAATAATAACGTATAGTCTTGTGAAGCACAACTTGACGAGCTTATTTTCTGTATTTTCATTCTAAAATAAAAGAAATCACCGAACAAACGATGAGGGCGCCACTGTGCGCTCGGTAGCCTCTTAAACAGAAACGCCACATCAATTTAATAAAACAAGATATTAGAAAGAAAGAAAGAATAACGTTTATTTGGTCACAGTTCGTGAAGCACAAAATACAAAAAAAATAAAAAGGGAAATAAAAAAATGTTATAAAAAAATTGCTGTGTGCCTCACGGCTGGGCCAAAAAGGTTAATTTCAGCATTAATGCCAGACAGATGCTGTCTGACGCTGGTTTTCTAATGAACCTGTAGGGACAAGTGACGGGGAGTACAAACAGTTTCAACATACCTAATACATAATTTTATACTTATAAATAAATAAATAGGTACATAACTAAACAAGTAATCAAATCTAATAACAAAAAAATAAACAGTGAAAGCAATAAAGTCTGTGTCTGTGTGTGTGTAGTCTGTGTTGTTTTTTAACATGTAGTTGTAAGAACATTGTTACTAACCCTTTATGAGTCTTGGCTCGAAATAAAGTTATTATTATTATTATTAAATATGGCAAAGATATAGTCTGGGATATGGAGAAAGACATAGGTTAGTTTATTACGCAATAGGCGACATTTACGCGGGAGGAGCCACGGGCAAGAGCTAGTAAGTATCATATAAGTGAAACATTTAGGGCGACCATATCGAGTTTCCGTTGCGAATCTAACAAATACTGCCGTAAACGTATTCTGAACGTGTGGATAGTGCCCAGTACCCTTAACGGTGGTGGAATATTATTCCATATCTTAGATGCAGCGTATCGGAAGGTGCCTCTGAAAGCTGCTGTCCTATGAGACTGTGTTGAAAGTTGTTGTGCACATTGCCTGGGCGCGCAATCTCGTCTACTAGCCATCCAACTAAGCTTGTCGTACAAATATTTCGGTTTTCCAGACTTAACGACACCAAAAAGCAGGCACGCTAGGTGTAACTTTCGCCTCGACTTCATCTTGAGAATAAAGTTTTTGTTAAAAAACGGGGTAACATGACTTCTAGGGGGAACAGAGTAACAGAAGCGCGCACAAGCATTTTGGACTCTTTGTATTAGTCGATCGGTACGAGCCAGCAAGCGTGGGCCGTAAACCGTATCAGCGTAGTTTAATTTAGACAGAACAAGGGTTTCGACTAGCTGTTCGCGAAGCTTTTCAGACAAGAACGGCCTCATTTTGTAAAGGAGTTTCAGACGATAGAAGCAGTTTCTTACAGAGTTAGCAACATGTTTTTCAAATCTAAGACTGTTGTCCAGACATAACCCAAGATTCCGTGCCTCATTCACACGGTCAATAGGCTCACCCGACAGAGTTAAATTTAGGTGTACGGGCATCTTTTTCAACTGTTGCCTCGTACCAAACAAGATATACTTGGTTTTCAATGGGTTTAGTGCCAAACAATTCTCATCCGACCAGGCGGCGATTCTTTCTAGGTCGTCGTTTAAGTCTCTAATAGCCGATTCATAATCATCTGGACTGAAAGATAAATACAGTTGGACGTCATCAGCATAAATATGATACTTGCATTTCTGAAGGCACTTTATTATGTCTGCACAGTAGAGAATAAAAAGAATCGGACCCAAAATTGATCCCTGAGGAACGCCTCTTTCTATAGAAGTAAGGGCTGATGTCAAGGTAGTACCATCAGACAAACGCAATTCTACAAGTTGTTTCCTGTCACTGAGGTAGCTGTGAAGCCATTGAATGGCATTATCGTCAAAACCGTAGTATTTTAACTTTGACATTAAAAGTGAGACGTTATTATTACTCCGATATACCGGATTTTTATTTAATTGACGTGCTTCAAATCTGTTTTTGGTTTATAGTATTTTATATCACGAAGCGACGCGTGCTTTACTTGTGGTAACCAAGTGTATAAACACGCTGTGAATGTGGAGCAGCATCCATATAACACACACGCACACACACACACACTTCCAACTTCGCCATCGTCTCGGACGGTACTAAGAGCTAGGGCATGCATTCCGGAATTCCGGAATTCCGTAACAATTTTTCTGATATTTCAATTCCGGAATTGAGAGGAGTAATATCGGAATTCAGATATTCATAATTTTTTGATATTTTGATTATTATTTTATCTAAACGCAAGCAAACTAGTCTGTGGAACTTTCCACAAGCCGCTAGACGGCCAATGTTTAATTAGAGTAATAAGGGAGAAAGATGTTTAATTTGTTACTAAAAATGATTAAAAGACTGATATAATTATAAATCTTGTTTGATTTGAAACACACTTTAAAAGTTACCAGTTCCGGAATCAGATCTCCAGCATTGGAACTCAGTTCCGGAATTGAGAACCTTCCGATATTGCATGCCCTACCAAGAGCGCTTGCGCTCACACACACATTCAGAGCGTGTTTTCACACTTACATACTGCAGCGTGTTTGTACAAGTACATAATATCAGCTGTTTGCCAGTGAAAGTCCCGTCGAAATGGCTTATTCCTAAACTACTCCATTCTTTTGTTCTAAAAAGATAAGAATCTCATACATTAGTTCTCAAGTTATTCCAAGGAATTATAATTATTTAAAAATACTTATTATTTTGTTCCCATTCTACTCCATAGGTATCTGGAACCATTAAAGTACTCCACCGATTGGTCCAACCATTTCGGAGATTAGCCGGAACAAACAGACAGATAGACAAATAAAATAATGTTATACGTACATATATATTTTTACATTCATTTCAAACTAATCTCAAAGACATAATAATTTGTTATCTTATTTACTTTTCATCTGAAGCCTAGAATTTAGAGTAGGTACTTACGTGGAATTAAAATTCTCGAGCACAATGCTGCCTTTTTTCTCTCCGTTCCCCATTATGCCGTGTTTCTGCAAAGAAAGATATAAGATTAAAGTTGTTTTACTTCAGTAATGCTTGTTGGGGTTCTGTACCCAAAATGATTAAGGCGGAACACACGGTCTGTTCTTATTTATTTATTTAATATTTTAGCACAAAAAAATGTACAGAGGCGGACTTAATGCCATAGGCATTTTCTACCAGTCAACCTTTGGGTGGCGCAGAGACAAACAGTGGTGCAATTATGAAAACTGGAGGATTAATTGTATACATATAGGTATATCCTTAGATATACCTATACCTTAACTATAAATAAGATATATATACCTAATCCATACTTCCATACTAATATTATAAATGTGAAAGTAACTCTGTCTGTCTGTCTGTATGTTACGTTTTCACGCCTAAACCACTGAACCGATCGTCATGAAATTTGGCAGAGATATAGCCTGGGATACGTAGAAGGACATAGACTTTTTTACGCGATAACCGACATTGACGCGGGCGGAGCCGCGGGCAAAAGCTAGTTATTTATAAATATAAGATGTTCTTGACCATTTTCCCGCTAGATGGCGTTGTAGCCAATTTATTTTTCTTTTTATTATATGTGTAACTGGAACATTAGTGAGTCGTAGGAGTAGTTCATGCGGTAATCGGACATAACACTTTATTGAACTTGTTCATAACATTCCCTTAAAATCCACCAAATTCGACACATAATCATAAACTCAAATCTGCCATTAATATAAGACGTTTACACCCACAGACGTGAGCGAGTACTGCCCTACGTTTACAAAGATAGATCACTAGGTGGCGTGTATTGACTGAATAAATACATTTGAAATTTGAAAAAATAAATAAAAAAAGGGTACCAACCGGACCCGATTACTAAGGCTCCTAAGCTAAGCTATCGGTTCGTCCGTCCGTCTGTCACAGAGCTATCTTTTGAATCTTAATCGTTAGACACTTGAAATTTTCACAGAGTCTGAACTACTATGGCCGTTATAAAAATAAATAATAATAATAAAATAAAAGAGAAAACTCCGAAAAAAAAAAACTTGTATTATATATTACGTGGGTATACTTCCCACAAGAAACGTGTTTCTTTCGACTTTTTTTGCTCGGTAGTGTTAAATATTGTACAGTTGTACAGAACCCTTCGTGTACGAGTCCGACTCTCACTTGGCCGCTTTTTTACTATAAGTGAGCCGTGACATTAATCATATTAAGTGACTGTTTCTAACACTTAAAAGTTAAATAACTTTATTATCGCCGTCTTAATGATGTAGACATTTTGTAGCTAGAAGACGAATTTATTATTGTTTCAGTAGGAATAAAATTAAATGATTCTTTTAAAGGACTTTAAGTCTTAAAATAAAGGAAATAATATCGCACCCCCGGTGCAACACTGTCACTTAAGCAAAAAGTAACTTTTTCCGGAAAAGTATTTTAAAGTTTAGTATCCTATAAGTTGCTGACACTTCCTGATTTAAGGAAGATGGATAGGTTATATCCTGACGTGTTCTTTTAAGTTTTTATTAAGAGGATGCCGAGCGCTCAGTGGCGCCCTCATCGTTTTTTTAGTGATTTCTTTTATTTTAGACTGAAAATGCAGAAAATAAGCACGTTAAGTTGTGCTTCACAAGAATGTACCTACGTTATTTTTTATTACAAACAGTAGTTTTTTATTTTATTGAAATCATTAAAATAGGAAATAGTGGCCACTAAGCTCCGTTTTAATTATTACAATAAAACTTAACAATTTAAAACTACTGTTTTGTAATAATAATAACGTATAGACTTGTGAAAAACAACTTAACGTGCTTATTTTCTGCATTATCATTCTAAAATAAAATAAATCACAAAAAAATATTATTTATTTTATTTTAGAATGAAAACGAGGGCGCCACTGCGCGCTCGGCATCCTCTTAAACAAAATAAATGAAACCAAATAATTAAAATTAATATACTTTTCCTGAAAAAGTTACTTTTTGCATAAGTGACAGAGTTGCACCGAGGGTGTGATATGTAAAAGTATATAAAAAAAGGGACGGGACAGAATCATAGGGCGACAAAAAATTCGTCCGCTTCGTTTTCAACAGGAAAAGTGCCGAAAAGACTATCAGCATTGCCACGTTATATGGTAATGCTGATTCTTTCACCAAGATATAGGCCAGAACTTTTTAGTTTACTTTTATTTCTGGAGACAGACAAGTGTCTTACCATCTGACCATCCTTTTCCCAACTATGTTATGCAGCAGAGGAGGTAGACATTTTTGCTTGTACACTGAGTGAATTCACAAGGATAACATTTTATGTAATAAGTTTTAGAAAATAAGTATTGGGTTTGCTTCGCTATTGCATTGGGTTTTGTACCAGTAATAATAGTTGTAAGTGATTATATAAATAAATGAATGTTGGGGTCAGCTTCCAGTTTAACCAGATGCAGCTGAATACCAGTATATTACACGGAGCGACTTCTTATTTGACCTACACAACCCAGGAAATGGGTAATACGATACCCCTTGGTAAGACTGGTTGTTAGACTTTCGGTCTTCGGACGACTAAAGAGACAAGCGTCTAATGTCTCAACATAAATAATGCGTTAGTAAGATGAAAAAAGTACACCACCGCGACCGTTACGTGATGCAAATCTTTCACACTTTCCGTTTAATCCTATTATCTAATAACCCATAAGCACTGCCTTTTTATCTTTACGTAATACAGAAAAAAAACCCGGCCAAGTGCGTGTCGGTCCACGCACAATGACGGGTTCCGTAGTTGGTATGAACTTATCCCAAAAACAAACTTAACATTGTAGTTCAACATTTATTTCAACTGTAAATGTAAGTTGGTCGACTATTACTCGGTAGCTTGTGAAGTCTATTTACTGTGATAGTTTTCTTACTGCTGTGAATTTTTTCACATATCTATTTTTAAATACAACCATTTAGCTGGCAGGAGGGGGGTGGGGAACTTGATTCTAACAAAAATTTGCAATTTAAAGCTTAATATTACGCAAACGGATCCTGTGAACGGATTGTGGGTTTGTCAAAACCATTTTTCGATTCAGAAAAATGGTTTTGACAAACTCACAATAATTTTGAACGGCCTATCCTACGATACCCCACATTATGCGATAGATGAGAAAAAAACATATCATCCCCTCTTTACGTATAGGGAAGGACCCAAAAAGAAAAAATATATATCAAGATTTTATTTTACCATTTTGTCAGTGTGATTAATATTTATAGATACTCATACCAAATTTCAGCTTTCTAGTACTAAGGGTCTCTGAGCTAAGCCGCGGACAGACAGACAGCCAAACGTAACTGGCGAAACTATAAGGGTTCTTTGTTTACTATGGAACCCTAAAAACCATCATGAAGCTACAACAAAAACAAAAAAAACCACCAAGCATGATTATCGTTACGTCACGCAGGTAATTTTGATTTCGTCAACTGTCTGGTAGAAATACAGACCAACATAATTGGACAGACGGCGAATCATGGAACTATAATTTTAAGTACTGAATTTCGTATATTATTGGACGTTTCCTTTGCAAGTGGCGCTGCCGAAAAGAGTCAAATTATACTGGTACCGTTGTAAGATAATAATCGTTGATAATCGTATGAAGCGTACTTTTGACGCATACGTAATCGGTGTCAAGTAGGTAAGCCGAAGTGGAACACGGTGAAATCAATGATGTTCAAGTTACTGGATGTGGTTTTGTTAATTAGTATGCTCTCAAATCCATCCATCTCGTCTTTGTAAATTGTTTCTGTGCATAATAGTCAGAAAATTAAATCTCGCTTTCGTGTAGCCTGGCGTAGACACCAAGTCAAATAATAAAATAATTATGATAGATGAGTTAGATGACTCATGGCTCTGATTTGGTAACCGGCACAGAATAGAGCACGAACATTTCACGATGAGTCACCGTAGGCATAGCATAATAGCAATTTATCAAGGTCTCATCCAGTCTTCTACATATCTAAGTATACGTCGGCGGTATGATAAACGAGTCCAACTTTTTTCGCTGGATAACATTTGGAAACGAGCCCCCATTATGTTTTTTTTTTTTTTGCAAGAACCGGACAGCTGGTAATTGGAAATCGGAATTTCGAACGATGAAAATTAAAATTGCGAATTTTAACTCGACCCGTTTTTTTGGCTTGTTGTGTAGGCATGCTGGGTATTTTGATTTCTGATGATGATGTTGGGGAGTACTTAAGCTATTTTGTGTTGGGTTATTGAACTCTTGGTAGATAGGGTGGAGATTTTGGAGGGCACCAATAGGAAGTGGAGACCAAGACCAAGAGACCAAGAGGACCAAGAGGAGTGACTCCTCCTATTGGTGACCTCCAAAATCTTGAAAAAAAATTGGAAGGGGCAACTATGTAGAATCAATTAATTATTTTTGTAATCTTTGACGTTCAAAAGTGCCTTTGATGTGCCTATTTGAAATAAATGATGAATGACATAAAACATAATTTCCTTTGATATATCCTAAATCAGGAAGTAGGGGTGGTCTAGATCACTTCGTCCGAAGCCTGAGTGCAAAGTTAAAAAAAAAAAAAAAACATTAATCCGCTGTGGTTTTAAATCGTTTTAAACCAAAAAGACGGTTTAAAACCAAATGGTTT
The DNA here is from genome assembly GCA_947523025.1 of Dryobota labecula. Lineage (NCBI taxonomy): Eukaryota > Metazoa > Arthropoda > Insecta > Lepidoptera > Noctuidae > Dryobota > Dryobota labecula. The sequence continues at coordinate 4,250,626 of OX383287.1, forward strand.
AAAATACGTTTTGCATCTACATAACTTAAGAAGTGGTGAAATCGATTTTCGAATTTAGAATCGATTGATTTTGAATGACGAATGCAAAATCAATCATTCGTCCAGTTTTAGGGTTCCGTAATCAACAACGAACCCTTATAGTTTCGCCATGTGTGTCGTTTGTCTGTCTGCCTGTGTGTCAGCGGCTTAGCTCAGAGACTCTAAAACTGTTTTCAGACTACGCTATAATATAATATCATATAGTATATAGCTCATAGCACAACAATATCGCGCACCATACATTCCAATAATATATAGTACAGTGTGAACGTGTCCATAACAATATATGGTACGCGATATTGTTGTGCTATGAGCTATATACTATATGCTATAATATAATAACGTAGTCTGAAAGCAGCTTAAGTAATAGAAAGCTGTAATTTGGCATGGGTACACCATATTAATCACGCCGATAAAGTGAAAATATAATGATATTTTTTTTTGTCTCTCCCACGATGTGGGGTATCGTTGGATAGGCCGTTCAAAAATATTACGGGTTTGTGACAACCATTTTTCGATTGAGGGATCCGTCTGCGTAATATTAAGCTTTAAAGTGCTCATTTTTGTTAGTCAAGTGTCCCCCCCCTCTTGCCAGCTAAATCCATACTAATATTATAAATGTGAAAGTAACTCGTGTCTGTCTGTCTGTCTGTCTGTATGTTACGTTTTCACGCCTAAACCGCTGAACTGATCATCATGTTTGGCATAGATATAGCCTGGGATATGGAGAAGGACATAGGCTACTTATTTACGCGATAACCGACATCCACGCGAGTGGAGCCGCGGGCAAAAGCTAGTGGTTATATATTTGGATATGTGAAAAAAATTACAGCCTATTGTTGAAAATTTCTACTTCTATTTTTGTCAACTACGAGATGTCATTTATAAAATATAAAAAAAAAAACGGAAACTATCAAATATAAGTGGGCTTTACACCGAGTCGATCAAATTCCGTTTACAGTTGAAAAACACGTTCTCCGATACATTCTGTATGAGAGAACATATTTATTAACTACAATTTTAAGTTTGTTCTTGGGTTAAATTCATTCCAACTACGGAACCCTTCAATGTGCGATACGCACTTGGCCGGCTTTTGTAATCCGATTGAGTTCCGATTCCGAACTCAATCGGATTAATCGGCTTTATGCGTTTTAATTTCAACACTTATAGCTGACTAGCTTTTGCCTGCGGCTCCTCCCGCGTGGATGTCGGTTATCGCGTAAAAAAGTAGCCTATGTCCTTCTCCATATCCCAGGCTATATCTCTGCCAAATTTCATGACGATTGGTTCAGCGGTTTAGGCGTGAAAACGTAACATACAGATAGACAGACAGACAGACAGACAGAGTTACTTTCACATTTATAATATTAGTATGGATAGTATATAGTATAGTATATAGTATATAGTAAATATAGTATTTAGTATAGTATGGTAGTATGGATAGGGCTGATGATGGAGGCAGAAGGTATGAATCAATTACTCAGCCTATCACAGTCCACTGCTGGTCATAAACACACACAATACCCTGTCCTCCGCCTTCCGCATACAGTCTGTCCCCGCCTCCAGTGTATCACAGAAGCACCTAGGTCTGTGTATCTATAATATAATAGCTTGTCTGGAAAGGTTGCTTGGTCTTCCAAGCAACCTTCGATCGCAGAAAGCGATGAGGCCGACTATTCTATTTTTTGTAGTGTATTTTTTTTTTGTTTGTTATTTTCTGGTATACAATAAAAGTATTATATATCAATAACTTGTTTATTTTTAGATACCTTCACATTACGTAAGTAAATGTTTCTATTTAACATATCTATCAGGATAATCCCGCGGTTTTGTAAACAGCGTTCTCATGACACAATTGCATTTGATTGTAACAGAATTAGCATATTATATGGTGGCATTGAAAAGAGCCTTCGTTTGTAGGCTACATGAAGAGAATTACAACGTCAATATTATCTATTGGGTTTTATCATTTTTTGGTATAAGAGTCAACACGTTAACTGCTAAGGTATAGATGCCAAATGGTTAAATTTAATAATTATGTGTATAAAAGTGATTTCTATTCTTTATTTTAAAAATTGTCGGTGACACGTGACGCATTAAACTATTATAATACACGTATTAAACTAAATATGTTAATTATGATCCAGCATAAGAGGTTCTGGCCACTGACCGACCCAGACGACCCCACAACTCTCCTCCAGGAGAGCAGTAGGAAAACCAGTACAGCTCGCAAACATAAAACACGACTGTCATTCCGACCTTGCCGCCGAGGCCCATCGGGAAATCCCCGACTAAATATTAGTCCTCCCCGACCCTTGCTCGACGAAGCGCCAGCCCGCGCCGTAGCTGAGCCTGTAGCTTTAAATTCCCCTGATAATAATCATAACCCTGATTTTATCCAGCCACCGACGGTTCCTTGCCATCCTCCCTCCGACTCTGCCCTAAGCCGAGGTTCGTACCCCACAGGGGGTGCCCTTAGCGCGCAGTCGTTTAGTTTATAAGTTTTACGCCCTGGCTGAAGGCTTTAAGTTTTTAGGAGCTTAAGGCAACCACAGGAAAGACCGGTTAAAGAGTAATGATCTCTAATAATCAACTCTGAGATGCCCTAGATAAAAAAAGAGGTTCTAGCGTGTTTAAAAATAATTTCAGGACAAGTGACAAGTCTAGCCTAACTAATGAGCCGGCCATATTCACCGTACAACCGATGGTCGTTGGGGTAGACATGCTTGTGGGGGAGACCGCGAATCAATAAATGCAGGGTAGGACTCTCCCGGTCTCTCCGGCACAGGCAGGTGTAGCAATGATCTTCGCGAAGAGAATTGTGGTCTAAATTAGACTGGGTAGGTTGATGATGAGGTTAATTTGCTCTTTATGTAGGTTCAGTCAACCGAACAGAAGTGGTAACTTGCACTACGAAATTCGTCCTTATTGCTACGACATAAAGGCGCTGCTGTCAATGTCAAATTGTTATCTCAGATGTACGGTCCACTGCACCTGTGAGTGATGACAAATAAAAGACCCAGTTAAAAAAAAAAAACAAAATAATAAAATGAGTCGTCTAGAAAACACACTAGGCCCCTCGCCCACGGCGACTTTTTGTAGCGATGCTGTCGCGCGCTTCGTAAACGCGCAACAGCATCACTACTAACGCGTGTTAGTCGCATTTGCAACGCGCTACAGAAGCGATGCAAACGCGTTACTAACGCGCTACAGCATCGCAACTGTATCGATGCAAACTCGCGACCGTGTCGGACCACATCAGGGAGAGAACGAAGGGAGTGTGGCGCGTGAGTGGAGAACCGAACATCAGTGCAACTGTGACATTTTTGTGCCGTTACTGAATCGTGTTTGTATCGCGACAGAAGCGCGACAGCATCGCGTTTGCATCGCGACTGAATCTGGGCCCGTGGGCGAGGGCACACAGCTAGCGACCGCTTCGCGACTGTATCGATGCGGACGCGCGACAGCATCGCTACTGCATCGCTACAAAAGTCGCCGTGAGCGAGGGGCCTTACGTGTACCAGTTTATACCTAAACGAGTATTTTTTTAAATAAAAACAGGTTGTTATCACTACTTACTCGTATTATAAAACAAAGTCCTCCGCTGCGTCTGTCTGTCTGTCTATTCGCGATAAACTCAAAAACGACTACACCGATTTTCATGCTGTTTTCACCAATGGACAGCGTGGTTCTCGAGGAAGGTTTTAGTATATAATTTGTTAAGTTTTTCTATACATGTTTGTATATATTAACGATGTTTGTTGGAGGTGTCGGAAAAAAATAAGCCATCTGGGAGCTTTCAACGAAAACGCTGTCTAAAACCTTTGAGATATAACAAAATAATGTATCGTGGAATTGTGTATCTTATATAGCTTTACAGAAAAGTCCGCGATGGCATATGTCTATCTTATAAGGATAACATACTATATCCATTTTATTGTCTTTTGTAGGTATTTGTTGTCTTTAGGTAGTCGGGAACATACATACTTATCCTTTTTATCCCAGTAGTATTTTTCCGTGGGAGAATTTTCGACAATCACGCGGGCGAAGCCGCGGATAAAGGTTAGTATTATATTAAGACTAAGTGGGTACTATGTTTTTTACGTTGATGTGAATTCACAATAGCTAGCATGATTCATTTTGTTAACATTTATTATTCTCAGAACTATTAAGTTTGTTTTTCTCAGTGTTGCTACATGTGCGAAATAAGCAGCTTGATGCTTAGGCAAATATCATTAGTACCTAAACTACAATATTAGCTTATGTACTACCGCGGTCACGGACATCTGACCACCGCAAGGACTATTCCTGCTTGCAGCGCTCGGCTGCTATAGTAACGCTCACCTACGCTCATCAACCAATAGAATCGCAGCATCAAATTTTTGCTGAGCTCCTTGTCTTTGTGAAAGAAAAAAAAAAAGACCGTACAAAAACTAGCCGCGGTGGTCAGACAGGTCTGTGATCATTGTAAAAAGCCTAATAAATTAATGAAAACAAAAGTTTTTTTTTTATAGGTCGGGGTAAAAAGGGGCAGTAACATGATATGGTCATCGTGTGCAAGGGATATTGTTTTGAAAGTGGTCAGGTGTCCGAGACCGTGATAGTACATTACTAACCACAAGATCTTGGAGGTACTTACATCAATCAAACGCTGTTGTTAAAATAGTTAGATGTTGTCATAAAGTTAATAAAGTCGAAACAGCAACCGATTACACAGATGAATTAATAGGCTTTAAAAAACCACGGATACTTACTAACACGTCATCATCAATGAAGAACGAACGATGGTCATCGTAGCTGAGACTATCGCTCTTCGAATAATAATTAGACTAAATATTACATTTACATTATAAATCCTTTTTACAATTTACATAAATTAAAGCGCCTGTCTGGGTTCGAACCTAAGACCTACAACTCGTACTGCTCCCAAACCGGTGAAGGAAACAACGTGAGAAAACCGGCATGTCTTTGAACAAAAAATTTGAAGACATGTGTCATCTATTTGGTTGATGATAGGGTGTGGGGGTTCTAAGTGGCTTATTCCACTAATCCCCCGGAGAGAATCCCCCTCAGTGGGGAAAACTGAACCCTAATGTAAAAAAAATCACTTTCAGGGGGATTTTGGAATAAGTTATTTTTTTTTCTATTCTACTTTTCCCCCCTAAGCGGGATTATCAGGGGTGAATTCTAGAGAGTTTTTTATTGATTCCACTTTTCTTCCTAAGGGGGAATTTCAGGGGGGATTTGTGGAATAAGCCGTTCTAAGTCCGCCTGGCTAGCTACCACCATTTTATCTAAGTCTGTTGCCATAACAACAATGTTATCAGAATTTGTTTTGTTTCGGCAGTTGTATAGACAGTTTTTCTGTGATTGAAGATTCCGGGTGAAACTCGCTTCCATCTTCGGCCTTATCATCACTTACCATCAGATGAAATGAAGGTCGAGAGCGTTCGCGATGAGACAAAAATAATAAAAAAAACTTCCAACGCGCACAGATTACGCCTACTCCCATCTCACAGAGAGGCATGTGTCCCAGCAGTGAGAACATTGATTATATATGTATGTACATTATAAATATCGTGATGGACCATTAGTTAAGGCTCTTATGCACAAGGGGGTTCAAATCCGGACATGTACCAATGTGACTTTTTCAATTCATATGTACTTTTTGAGTTTATCTTGGACATTGTTGACGTGAAGGAATAACATCGAAAGGAAACTTGGACTAATAAATATACGAGTAAATCTGAAATCCCCAACCCGTCTTGATCAAGCGTGGTGATCAATGTACTTCCACTTCACACAGAGGGCAGGACCTTCCGGTCTATTCCATGAAAATCTCGCTATGAAAACTCAGGTGGAGTTAGCTGATTCCGCCACCACTCTCACCACCATTCTCATTCCACCTAATTCTAAGGATTGACACTATTGTCAGCTCATAAGTCATAAGTACTTTATTAATTTCTTTAACATAGGTACAATAATAATAAAAAAATGTCAATACAGGTCACGGATGTCACACACAGACTGAAAACAAATAATAATAAAAATTATAAGACTATGTCAATATACAATGCTAATGTTAATACTCGTATACAATACTTTTGTCAATATACAATACTAATGTCAATACACTTCACTTAAGTTTTCACTGTGAGATTTTTACAGAATAGATCGGCTGCTCTGTGTGTGAAGTGGCCATTGCCCTGCAAAGTGACAAATAGGCTGATATATGCATTGCAAATCTACAGTGTGTCATAATACCACATAAGCATTCCATGGATATAAAGATTTTACTGCGTAAGCCTTAAACTTTATGAGAAAAAGCTACCGTAGCACACCCACAACCACGTGTCAAGGTCTATTGGTACTCAAAACCTGTAGATGTTGCAAGCCACTTTGCATGATAGCGTCAATGATATTTTAAGGTGTTTTACTGAGATTAAGGTAAAGTATAAATATTCAGTTTCTTAGACAATTATGATGTTATAAGACCCAACCTGTCCCTGGCTCTCCTCCCCCAGAGATGCCCTAAGCCGAGGTCCGTACCCTACAGGGGTACCCTTAACGCGCCCTGGGAGCGCGGGCGGGTCCTTAGCATGTAGTCGCTTAGTTTTATAAGTTTTTTGCCCAGCCTGGAGGCCTTAATTTATTGAGCCAAGTCCAGTCAAGCAGTCAACCTAGGTTGACCTTCGAGAAAATATTTATTTAGAAAAACTACGGGCAATTCATTGCGATGGGTACCCGCGACGGAAACCATAACGTTCCCATGGAGTCAACCCGCGTGTCAAAGCGCGTAGACATACAACGAGTACCCGTCGCGGACGCCCGCTTAACGCAGTTTCAGCCTTATAGTTCTGGCCTTATAGTCCTTATAGTTCAGGACCCAAAGACTAAAGGGCGCTACACACGGTTAAGATACTATAATATTTTATATTAAGATTTTAAATTAATATATATTAATTTAAATCACAGCCAGGCCATCACAGACGACGAAGATACGATAATATATTGTAAGCTTTCGTCGCGACCGCACGTGTCCTGTGTTGAACCAATATACAGAGTGATTTAATAACTTAAGATGTTATGTTACGATAAATTCTCATATCTTACGATACGAAAATATGAAATAAATATTATCTTCGTCGTGTATAATGGTCCATTGAATGGTATGGCGAGCGATATTATTTGTATCTTAAGATAAAATATTATAGTATCTTAGCCGTGTGTAGCGCCCTTAATATATAGCAGACGCACTTTCAAGAATTACTCAACTGGATTGTGATAAGACCTATGAATTTTATAAGAAGAACGAGTTAAGGCTCGTACAGACTCGCGCGATATCGGGGGCGCGACAGGCACCGACAAAGAAATTGTGCTACTAGTGTCGCGTCGCGCCCGCGATATCGCACTAATCTGTACGAGCCTTTATGCGTCATGGCGCTACCTAAACATAAATGTTCAGGGCCATACGATAAGCTACGAGACAATAATTCTAATTTAGCAAATATATATCACTCAGAAAAGAAAAAAAAAAATCTCATGAAACTACTGACTGACTTTGATGACAAGATTAGGTACTATCACGGTCATTGAATGAATGACAGGATAATCGAATGTCATTACAATGATTAATCTTCGTTTTTTTTTTTCAGGGTTTCTTTGACAATCATAATTTTATAAAGTTCAGAATTACAACAGTTTTCTGTGTACGAGTATCTTAACCGTTGACGGTTGCCCTTTTACGGCTTTCTTCGTAATCTTTTTAGGTCTAGCGAAAGTCATGGAAAGACAGTTTTTTCTGCTTGCTGAAAATAATCCCATTAACAACAAAAAAAATGTAAAATAATTCTAGTCACGCTACGCAGTTCGTCTACCGCAAAAAATTGTGAGATATAATGTGAAACTATGTCGATTAATTCATTCAGTACCTATCTATGGGAACATCTGTCTAACAACTTTGTCATAATTTTTTACATTATTAGTTAACTAACAACATTTTATAGACATCATGTTTTAGACATCTTTATTTCTTAAATAAATAGAATGACTTGGTCATCTTCTCGGTAATCGTCTGTCTTCGGATATACAACGCGTGATTTTGACATCTAAAATAGAGCTGTTATCTTGGAATTTATCGCCTATTTTGTCTTACCATGTTTTAAATTAGAGATTAAAAACTATTATGATGATGGTACATAATCTGTCATAGATCCAACAGAAAGATTAAGTATGGTGTAACGCAATCTTATACGTCATCAACAGTCTAGAGGTGTCCCGTAACAAATCATCTAAATTCACTCTAATGACATCGCTCAAGAGTAAGGCTCGATCCAATTACCCCTCTATTGTCTTACGATAGGTTGGCATTCCTCTTAAAGCGAGAAAGATGGAAGGTGAGCGAGACTGAAGCTAACGATGGAAACTAAGTGTAGTTTACATACCTAATCTTTTATTTTTATGATTTGTGGGTTCCGTACTTCAAAAGTAAACAATGCGTATAGGATCACTACGTTGTCCGTCTGTCTGTCTGTCAAGACACTTTTTCTCAAGAACACGTGGAGGTATTTAGTTGAAATTAATATCAAATACGTAGGTCTAAGGTCCCTTGGAGCTCAAAAAAATCTGGCTTCTACATAAGATAACTCAATAAAAAGAAATACGACTATCTGCCTCATATTTTGATACTCGCAATTCAAACAAAACCTTTAGTACGTCCCGTTGACCTAGAATCATGAAATTAAGCAAGAAGAAGTCTCAGAGCACAAGTAAAGGAAAAAGTCCAAAAATTGTTAATATGTAGTTTTATAAAATTAAAAAAAAAAATAAGAAAATATAATACTATTAGGTACAAACTTTTTTACAGTTGGATTTTAAATCGGATTGACCGTGACGTATATAAAGATGTATTGGAGAACATTTTATCAACTACTAAGTTAAGTTTGTTCTTGGAAAAAGTTTATCCCAACTACCTTTAGGAACCCTTCAGTGTGCGTGATCCTACACGCAATTGGCCGGCTTTTTCATTGGGTACCTAAGTACCCAAAGACCTTGTTGGCTTGTAGAAAACGATGGTTAAGGAAAGGACCCAACATCAACAAAATCACTTTTGTGATGATACATACTTTTTATAGGGCGACCTGATCCTGGAAAACAGTTAAATTTTCAAAGATTGGGTGTCATCCATCATTCCTATTTATCTAGGGCAGAGGTTCCTAAACTGCGCCCCCTTGAGTTACTTTGTCAACTTATGCAGAAAAGCTGAAGAATTTGAGAGTGAGCGTAGCGAGCTCGAAATTTTTTGCACCATAACGGAAGTTAGATTGTCTTTTAATCATTCAAATATAAATCTATCTAGCCTTATAAGAATCTAGCCATAAACTTTTCTAATACCAAAAACACAACATTTTATAAATATAGGTACCGTTTATTTTTGGAACCGTCGCGACCCTCCTTGGGTCACTCTACGCCACAAAAGGGGGACGCGCCCCACTGGTTGGGAACCCGTGATCTAGTGTATATATGAAAACATAGCTCTTGGTGGAACACAGACCTTAAAGTGTCATACCAAATTACTGGCATATTGAATCAAGGTAATGTCTTATTGTTTGTTTGTTTTGGCATGTAATAGTAATTGTATTAGTACTTAACGTCATGTATGAAAACATTTATTATATTCAATTGATTTATGAGAATGTTTCAACGATAAAAGAGGGTCATTCTCATACCACAGCACTGTGCTTATAAGTAGTTGATGTAGTGCTTATAAATAAATTTCCATGGTTAAGGCGAAAGCGCCAGGGTAGACCGCGAAACTTTGAAAGAAATAAAGAAAGAAAAAGTATTTATTGGGACTCGTACAAGAAGATCATATTTTAAACTGTAATACATTTTTAGCAACATTAATAAAATAAAATAAAGTAAAATGAAAACAGAAAGTCCTGTACGGTACCAAAAGGCTCCTATCTCATCATGATGCTTCGACATTTAAAAATAAGTGTCGCAGCGCTGGTATTCTGAATGGGCCCGCTGTGATGTCACGGACAGATAAAGAATAAAAAATAAAACTTACGTTTTTTTACAAGTTGCATGCAGGCCAGTCTCAGTTTAACTAAGAATTTTTGGTCTTAATTTTGGGATATTTGTCACGAAGTTAGCAAAGCATAGCGATTTACTTCCGAGTTCTGTTTGTATAGAGATTTTGCCAATCCTACAGCTATGTTAAAGTATAGCAACTATGTTGTTCTAACAATTTCAACATTAAAATGATATAATTAAAATGTAGTAAAAAACACGTCACCATGCAACGTGATAAATAAATTACAGATTTAGCTATAAATACATTGTGAGTAAATGTCACAGGTGAAGTGAAGAGAGTGGTCAAAGTGTCGGTGCTTGGGGGAGACCTATGTGGATGTGGACGTCTTTCAGCTGAAATAAAGATGACGTAAAGTCATATAATATAGAATTTTTATGAGGATTTGCTATGAGTTGATAGACGCCACGTGGGTAATCCTCATTCCTATTGTCCCATCACTTAGGATCAGGCAAACAGAAGTCGTAGCTCATTATATTGTATGGAGGAGATATATTTTTATAAATATAGGTTATTTCAGACAGTTTGTTATTTTCTTGCATTTCAATACATAACCATCTTGAATCTGGGTTTTTTTTCCTTTACATACAGAGGGACAAAATCTTCTACGGGTATGTAACAGTGGCAATTAATGCGATCAACCGAATTAATCATAATTTATGTAAATTATTACACTGAGACTAGGTCAAGAAAAACATCGTGAGGAAACTAGAACCAAAAATTCGAAGACATGTTACATTTACCCACCCGCACTGGGCCCGTGTGATAGATTACACACCACTCCCTCTTCAAGAGAGGAGGCCTGTGTCCCAGCAGTGGGAGTATTATAGGCTGATAATGCTACACTGACACTATATTGACACTATCGATGGGATGACTAAAAAGCCTCATTAGTACGTCTGAAGAATAACTCAGTTTGGACTCCTGCCGATCTATTGTGTAAAAATATCACAGTGAAAACTAAGGTGAAGTTAGCTTGAAGTGAGCTATCATTCAACCAGGGGCCTAAGTCTACTAATTTACAAACGTTGCAATGGTCTCGCCATTGTGAGTATTTGACAGTGTTTGTATGGCAAATCTGTCAAAAACTCACAATGAAGAGACATTAGTAGACTTGGCCCCCTGATACTGAACCAGCCACCCAACCTGATTGACTGACACTAGTGACTCAGCTCACTTCAGACGAACAAATGACATTAAAAAAAACCGGTAAATAAATTACAGATCTCGTTCCATCTTTAGATTTTTGTAAGCGTTTCCCAAAATTTAAGATAAGATAAGATACATTTATTTGCTCAAACATGTGGACACATACAAGAATAAAAATGAATGCAGGATAACAAAACAATAAAATAAATGTTCAGACATGTTTGCCACATACTATGGCGTGCAAATATTATGATTGTTATTAACTAATTTCAATTCATTATATAAATTTAACATCAATTCAGCAAAAAAAATAAAATATATATTAATAATTAAAATTGAAACATGCAAAACGGCTTAAAAATATAGGTGGTTTTCAATTTAAACATGGCTCTGAGGCATCTCTTCTTTAAATACAACTTCTTTATTCGTTAAGTTACCCCAAAAGATAACACCGTATCTGAGAACTGATTCAGTTAGCCCATAGTAAGCAGTTATTAACGCATCTATGTTAATAGTGCATGACAGAATGTACAGGGCGTACGCACTACTGCTTATCCTTTTAGTCAGGGCCTCTACATGCGTCTTCTAATTTAAATTCCGATCTATTGTAAGTCCTAGAAACTTAGTTGTATTAACTGTGTCAATTGTAATGTTATTTTATGTTATGTCAAGATTGGACTGTATCAATGAGCGCTAGCTAAAATGCATAATTACAGTCTTATTTAAATTTATATTTAAATTATTATTGTCTAATTATTCTATAGTTTCAATATATATTATTCTATAGTTTGTTTGTGTTAGTTTATAGTTTTTTTTTTTTTTTTATTCTACGATGGGTTTGCTCTTGACTCTAGTCTATACCCAAAGTCTCTAATTCAGATAATTGATTTAAACAAAGTAATGTCAAGAAATGTCACTGTCAAAATGACAGGACAGTGGTACAAAACATTTTATCATATTTATTTTTTTGTAAATAGTCATTGCTAAAATTAAAGTCAATTAATTACTCGTATAAGAACTATGCAAACAAAATACCGTTGCCAAACAATGTTTTGTGTAGTATGTCGGAAACACGGCATATGGTCGTCATAATCAGGCCTTTTAAGTCCAGTGCTAGACGTAGGCCTCCCAAAATCGATTTCCACTCGAAACAGTTTACAGCCGTTTTCATCCAAAATGTGGCTAGATATGCTAGTTACAATATGAATCTATGAATGAGACTTGTAATATTAGAGTTGTTGAAGATGTAAAAAATTTGAAAATATTTGGATCTCCTGCATTGTTACCAGTATCATAAAATATTTTATACCAGAAAATCTCCTTTTTTTAATAACTTTGTATAAAACCGAAAATTTATAATAATAATTACGGTATGATTATTTTTTAATTATTATTTCTTAAAATCAGTACTTAAAAGAAATTGAAACCTCTTTTTTCGCCATTTTATGTGAATTACCATTACGAAGATATTTTTTTGCTATGTTATCCCCTTTGTTTACATAAATTATCTGAATTTGAGACTTTGGGTATAGGTCAGAGGTGACAGAGACAAAGTCAACGATGGAGTGAGCTTACCCAGAAGAAGCCTTTTCACTCTCACTTTTAATAAATGGGGTTGTATGCGTTCGGAAACACAATCGCAGACAGAGAGTTCCACTCCTTTGTTGTGCGCATTATAAAAGAGGTTTGAAAACGCTTAGTGCGAGTTGGTAGAATATCAAATAGCTTTTGTTTTTATTTTTCTATAGTTACTTTTAATGTATTATTTATGTCCCTTTTATAAAAATCCCTGTGATTACTAGGTAAAGTAATTGTACTGTCACCTACGAACAGAGTCATAGGATATTTTATTGTCATTGGAAAGTCATTAATGTAAATTGTAAAAAGTGGTGGTCCTAATATACTTCCTTGTGGAACTCCGTAGATAACTCCGTTACGTTCCTCTGATACAAAGATTTATTTTCGTTTAGTGCTTATATAAATTTTTCTTATTTCCGTTATTTGTTTTCTATCCTGTAAGTACGATGTTAAGAGCTCAAGCACATTTCCTCTTACACCGTAAGCTTTTTTAGTAAAATATTATGTTTCATATAATCAAAGGCTTGGGTCATATCACAAAATATGGCACCATATTTGTCATTTATTAAGATCCCTCTTTCGCCAAATTTCCCCCATTTTTTCCCTCATTACTAATAATATTTTTCGCCAGAACTGCTTGTGGCATTGATGACCTTCATCCGTCGCTTTAACATTAAGTTATGAATGATTTTGTCTGCGTAGGTATATTTTATGTTTTAGCAATTATATTATTTATATTTTTTGTTTGTTTCAGTCCCGTACTAATCTAACAAGATCTACATTGTGTTATAATGTATCAATCGAAGAATCTTACTTGTTTTTTTTTTAACTTGTAGTTCTTTTTTTCTTCTCGTGCTCACTTGTCTTTCTAGCTCACTTAAGACATTAGCAAAATAGTTGACATAGGCTTTGCTTGCTATTTATTACAGGACTCACCTATAAAAACACTGTGAGTAAATATCACAGTATTAATGCGATCAACCCAATTAATTATAATTTATTTAAATTATACTGGTACTATGCGATACGCGTATATAGCACTAATAGCAATATCGAAGTCGGGCCTTAATTTTATTGCTACAAATAAACAGATGGTAGTTGGATTATAGATGGAAGTTTCCATAAATTGGGTTACCTACACCGTAATATAGGGTTCTAGGTTTATTTTTTGTTTTTAATGTAAATTTTGTTACTTTTAAATGGTCCTTTTTTAGCGTGTGCGTGTCCCAAATAACATAGTTTTCTTTCTTTTATAATAATACCAGCCAATTCAGTCCCACCGTAAAAAAGCCTCTTCTCATACAGAAAAGGCATGACCATGAACATTAATCCAGGTTTCCTCATGATGACCTTCACCGATGTCAGTGATGTCCAAAATAAACTTAGAGAGAACATAATGAATTGAAAAAGTCACATTGGAACTCACAAGCCACAACGTCGTGTATGAGAGGCGGGGTCTTAATCACTGGCTAATCACAACACTTCTATACATCATCATCATCAACCTAGACTGCTTGTTAGACTTTCAGGTGTCTGCCGACCCGTAACGGCTTAACGTGCTTTCCGGGGCACGGAGGGGTCTTGGTATGTAAAGATGGTCACCTTTCCACGGAACCACCGCGGCAAGTGTTGCTTAACCTGATCGATCGATGCGGTTGTTATTACTTAGCTACAAGCGCCTCCACAACACTTCTATACAAATTTACTTATACAAATACAAATAAATAAAACTGAAGTGTTATTTAAATTGTTGTCGGTCTACCTGTCGGTTTGTTCCGGTTAATCGCCGAAACGGCTGGACCGATTTTGACAGGACTGTCACTGGTAGATAGCTGATGATATATAAGGAGTATAAGGTAGAAAAAGCCACGCGAGCGAAGCCGCGGGTAGCAGCTAGGTTGAAATAAATGCTTTGAGTTTGAATAGTTCAACCGTTCAACAACATCACTTTATAATGATGAACTATCTATGTAGATACCTTCATTGATAGAATACTAAGAATTCAATGCGGAATTAGCACGATGTGGACTTAATTAGAAGTTATTTATTGACGTTCTAACACGGAGATAAGCAAATTGTTATTTATTTATATGGAAATCATGTTTTTTTTTTAAAATAACACTGCTTTTGTTATGGTCTCAACTTGTTTTTATGGTCGAAAAACAGGGCAAAGATATAATATGTGATAGGTTTTTCGTAATTACACCTACCACTGTTTGTTTCTGCATCACCCAAAGTTTGGTACAAAAAGTCCTATGGAATTTAGTTCACCTCTGTACATTATTGTGCTTTTAGGATTTAATAAATAAACAAATAAGAACTCCTCGATATCGTTTGCAGTTTTCATCTCTTAGAAAGTTATTAAAAAAAAAAAGAAAATTCATCGTCTGGCTGTCTAACAATAAAATACAAAGCAAAGCAGAAAAAAAAAACAATTCACTTCGAGTATCGTGTTCGCTAAACAAAAACACATATTCACGTCAATTTTGTTCGCTTTGTCTTCAAAACAATGATTACACAGTTATTAATTAATACATTGTATATTTTATGGTACGATTTGTGATGGTGTATTGTGATTTATTTTCAAAGGATTCAACGAGACTAATTAGTGACTTGCTGACGACTCGGGCACAATATATTCGGACACATTGTCCGAATCCGATTTTTTTTCACTGATGAATCGGACACCAATAAAAAAGCTGTTTTGTACAGTCAGATAAAAACTTCCAACGATACCTTAATTGTAGAAATCCGTCCTCCGCCCAGTTATCCGAGCCCTGCTTAAATCCACCCTAAAATAGTTTTGGTAGCTCTTTTTTTCCATGTATTTTATTTTAACACTTTTTTATCTGATTGTAAATAACACTAATTTGGTGGTGCCCGATTTTTTTTTGAAAAAATTATTGAAATTAAAATGTGTTAAATCGGACACCGTGTCATAATAAATTGTGTACGAGTCGTTACCAAGTCTAATTAGTATCTAACAGAGGTAAATAAAAGTGCAGCATGACACTGCAAAAGACGCTACGTCTAATTTGCGGTTTAGTCCCATCTCTTCCCCTATGCGTTTATACCTACGCAAATTTTCCATTTCTTCCCCCTGCCATAAATCACTCAAAAAATGTAAGTTTCTGTTGTTAAAAGTACAGTTCGCGTCACGTAAAAAGAGCGCTCATGTGAACTTGTGCAGAAAGCGTCCAGCGTTAATTATATAATTATATTAATTTCATTGCTTGAGTTTTTTTCGTCCAGTGAGTGATTTTAAGGCAAAGGGAAAATATGAGAAATCTTTGTATGTATAAACGCACAAGGGAAGAGATGGGACTTAACCTAATTTGCTGAAATAAAATGTACAGTCACGAGCACCAATATGTATACAATTCGCAAAACTCAAAAGCAATTTTCATGGTAAATAACGATTGCAACTTTGAGATAAGATATATTATATAATAGTATATACTTATACTATTATACAGGGTGTTTGGCAGAACGTTGAACATACGAAAATGGTGGATAGGTGGGGTCATCTGCTACTTACTCAGCCCTAATTTATTTGGCCCTGGCCCCCTGGATATTAAAAAAAAAAATTTTTGCTTTCTTTTAGTTTCACCACTTTCTTAACTTTAAAGTGTATTTTTTTATTAAAAATGGGTAAAACAGGCAATATTTTAGTTTATTTTTTTATCTTTAATATTGGCAGATTCTTATAAAATTATTGCTTTATTCAGATGTTAGCTAGAAAAAAGTTATGACTCCTCAAACTTACAGAAAGATGTAATAAATAAAAATATTGCCTGTTTTACCCATTTTTAATACAAATTACACTTTAAAGTTAAGAAAGTGGTGAAACTAGAAGAAAGCAAAAAAATTTTTTTTTTAATATCCAGGGGGCCAGGGCCAAATAAATTAGGCCTGAGTAAGTAGCAGATCACCCCACCTATCCACCATTTTCGTATGTTCAACGTTCTGCCAAACACCCTGTATAATAGGTCTTATCTCAAAGTTGCAATCGTTATTCACGAGAAAATTGCTTTTGAATTTTGCCAAGTGTATACATATTGGTGCTCGTGACTGTACGTACTACTTACTAATAAGCAGAGATCGGAATAGGGTGAGTTTTTTTACCTCAATATTGCATTGTAGTTTTAGGTCAATGTTTTACAATGTGCTTAAAACACAAACCACAAAATACTACACCAATAACGTGACACAATACATCTCTGACTCCGCAAAAAAAAACAATAATATTTTGTAGTAAATAGCTTGTAATAAAATTTACAGTCGTAATCAGCAGAGCATGACGCCATTCATTCGAGTTACCGCAGCCATTCAATGCATTTTGACGAGGAAGTAACACGGTACGTAATTAAAATAAATCATAAATAATTGCTTTATTGGAACACTATTACAATAAATGTTTCATTTACAGTTGATACGATCATAAAATATAAATAAAACCGTGTGAAACAAATACCTTTGAGGAGAATCCATTGTTTTGTTCCTATTAATAACGCGGTCCATGTTTCTGTTATTGACAGAACATATAATTTCTTATATGCCAAATTTAAACAAGTAGGTACCTGCTTATTTATATTTTATAAAGGAGTACCTAAGCATATTTTTAATTAAAACATATTTAAAAATTGATTAAGGTTAAATAGTTTAAAGCATACATAATAAACCATACATAAAATAAAATACAAAATAAGTACCTACCTACCTAAGATTTATTAATAAAAACATTTATTTTTCTCTTTTAATTCATTAAAGTTAAATACTTTAAAAAATACATAAAAAAGCAAATTACATATTAAGACTATAACACAAAAAAATAAAATATTAAAGCTAACAAAGACATTTATAATTTTTAGGATCAACCTGTACCAATTCAAAAACATTGCTCCACCACTTCTGTTTTAAGGACGGACCGGACGGTCAGATTGGTCACCGATGTTCGCTCGTTGTAATAGATAACTGTTATTATTTCGCTTACACCCTCGTTATATTTTTGTTACCTGTTTTGTTGAGCAAGTACCTTCTTATGTTATTTAAATTATGTAGTCGATGTTTTTGATGCCCGGTGAAACTCTAATGAGTTTATGTTGGCACCAACTTAAATGTATACAATGTATGTAAACTACTAAATGAATGAATAAATAAATAATAAATATACTTAATTGCGTCGATATTTATCTGATAAGTGCCAACTTTTTTCGCAGGATTCTCGCGTTCCATTCCCTTGTGCTAATATTTTATGGTATCAATGTTGCCATTATGCGAAAAAAAAAAAAAAAAAATTATACGTAAATAATATAATCTTTATTTTCAGACCAGAGATCCATAAATGTATAACATGTACATGTGTGTGTTACTTAATAAAAAAATAACTAAAACAAACCACCCCGCCGGCTTGTGTTTACCTCACATATCTGAATGACGGTCTGTGTGCCGCCATCCAGTGGCATATTATTTGGCCATCCACCCTGCCGGCTACAGTAGCCACGAGGCTGTTGGGGCTGCCGCGCACCCGACGCATCAGTGATGCAATTCGCAGACGCAGCAGCGAGCTGAAATCCGGAACGCGTGCGTCCGCGAACATCCCCGATGCGCTACAGAAGCGCGGCAGCCCCAGCATCACCTGGAACGCGTTATTATACTGGACTCGTAGAGCATTGTACGAGCCCTGTGTATAACTGACACACAGGGCGCACGCGTACAGCGACTGGCAAAAATTAGGAAACATTTATTAAATTATTGGCTTTCATAGCTGCATAAACACAATTTGTAAAAATTCGTGGTTTTTAAATCCCAGGATTTAAACGTCATTATAATTATTCCGGGATTTTATAGGAGATATTATTCACTCTATATATTTTCCTCGAAGTTTAGGTAAATAAACTCTACCTATTCCGATTTCTGGTGATGTCCCAGCAATGGAGTAATTATAAGCTGCGGGGTACTTGATTAACACAGATTAAATGACAATTGATCGCAATGGGTTTTATTTTGACAGTTCACTCAAGTCCAATGCGTTATTTACGTTGTTGAGCAGACGAATTTTTTAAAACTATGAAGACCCAGATATATGCTAGTGACTTTGAGTGGTTAGTTTGCGTGTTCTGTACTGAGCTCACGCAACGCGTCGTACGTCCAGCCAGTAATAGGACTCGCCCATCCAGGAGCGCTGTCCCAAATAAGACGCATTATTAATTTATTATACATAAAATAAAAGTAATTAAAATAAAACATGTAGGTATACTAAAAGATCAATAATTAAATTATCTATAAAATGGTGAAGGTTTCAGAAACATAGGCTTGATAGATTGTGCGTGATTCTCAGTTTTTTATCCGCGATAAACATCAATTTACAAATTAATTTCACTATGTAATGTGAACATTAAAATATTCATATATTGAGAAAATACTCTAATTTAACATAATTATATTTTTTCCAAATCATTAACATTACTCGTTTAGACGTGATCTTTAGTATAAATTCATTAAAAGTCGGTTATCGTCACCTGAAGCAATGGATTACCAATATCATTCAAAACATTCAGATGTGATTCAAACTGTATTACGCAATTAGGGTGTTGATTATGTGGAAATTAACTATACTCCATTTGAAATAAGATTAGGCATTGCAATAAACCTTTTTTATAGTCCGGTTATCCAATTTTGACTTCTATTCCGTAGGCATAAGGATGGCATAAAAAGAAAAAAAGTGGTCACAATGCCAACTGTTTACTTCAGCTGCCATTTGTCATGCCACCAACGCAATAGAAGTCAAAATCAGTTGAACGGACTGTAAAAAAGGTTATTATTAATAAGGGCGAAGGAAAGAGTGCCATCGTTATTAAGCTGCATTCTGCAACGATCACACTTTCTGCTATTAAATACCAGTTTTTCCGTTACTTTCCCAAACCTACTTTCTTGCAATTAACTGTTTATATGTTACTCGTTAATTGCATTTAAAACTTCGTGAAAAATATAAAATTTAATGTTTATGGCCGAGGAAGATGTTTTTAACGAAAAATATTTACTGTTTCTTAAAATAACTCCCAGTGAAAATGTTTTTTTTTCTCAAATATGCATGGAAATATTGTCATTATTTTCGAAAAGAAAACACGCGAAGTATCGAATACGGACAAAGAAAATCAAATCCATTGCAGGAGCGTTTTTTTAATTAAGAACATTAAAACGCTCCAGCAATGTTACAACGTTCGAGAAATGTATTTCCGTGCATTCTTTTGAGAAAAGCACTATATTTGCCTCGGTGGAAATGGTAATTGTCTGTCTCGTATTAGTGAAGTTCTAGCCTACGGCTCGGCCTTCATACTAATACTCGACCTGCAATTACCTATTTCCCGGCTTTTGCAATGTAATATTATAGTAGTACCGTTTTTTTGCGATTAAGTTTTTTTCGCCTTTCATCATCAAAATCATCTGCCTAGTCTTTTCCCAACTATGTTGGGGTCAGTTTACAGTCTAACCGGATGCAACTGAATACCAGTATTTTACATGCGACTGCCTATCTGACTTCCATAACTCGATTACTGGGTAATACGATTCCCTTTGGTAAGACTGGTAGTCAGACTTTCGGGACTTCTGATGACTCGTAAAGGCGTGAATCCACTAAAATTCTGTTCAGCACATTTGTTCACAAACATTTGGTGCAGAACTCCAATAGTGCACGTACTGAGCTGCACATCCGTTTCCACCGGCAAAGCTGTAACTAATTTTTAGAAGCGTACAATGTAGCACATTTGTAAATGTTCATATGAGTGAATCTACCTAAAGAAACATTTGTGCCGTACACTGTGCAGTCCAGTTTTTTTAAGATGGTTTCTCATTTTGTAATCACGAGGGGTTCGGACTCTTTAACCGGGCTATTCTGTGGTGCCTTAAGCTCCTAAAAGAAATTTAAGGCCTCCAGCCAGGGCATACTTATAAACTGCGGGTTCGATTCCCGCACGGAACAAATATTTGTATGACCTACAATTAGTTGTTCCGGGTCTGGCTATTTGTGTATGCGAGTTTAAATGTTTGTAAACGCACCCACGATACAGGATAACGTTAAAAAAAAAAAAAAAAAAAACTATCAGTGTCGCGCACTGGTTTAATAGCGCTTTTACGACTGTCAAAGATCCACAAATGTAGGCTCGTACAGACTCGCGCGATATCGCGGGCGCGATGCGACACTAGTACCACAATTTCTTTGTCGGTGTCTGTCGCGGCCGCGATATCGCACGAGTCTGTACGAGCCTTGACAGCCGGGACTAACGGCGTAAAGTGCTTTCTGAGGCACGGAGAGGTCTTGGTATGTAAAGATGGTCACCCATCCACGAAACAACCGTGGCATATATAAGAGAGTATAATGGGGATGCCCATGAATTAAATTTCACCCTATATATGATTCTTCAAATCAATAATTTGTAACTATAAATAAAGTTCAATAAATAATTCTTGATTTTAAATCCTGGAATTTAAACGTCATTATAATTATTCCGGGATTTTAGACGAGGTATTATCCACTCTATGTTACATCCTTCCTCGAAGTTTAGGTAAATTAACTCTACCTATTCCGATCTCTGCTAATAATACATAATAGTGGGTAATGAGTAGTTATTTCAACGTTTAAAGTCACCATTGTGCATTTAACTGCCAGTTACCATCAGTTGGTTGTCATTATAAAATGCAGAACGTAAGTAAAGGTTATTTAGGTACTTACCAAGGGTCTTGTACACGACGGCTCATGATGGCCTTTACTCAAGTGGCATACATTACGTTATGACCCGGATTTAGATGTTCTTTATACATCTGCACATCTTCTGTATCCTACTATCCCTACTTTGTTCGAAACTTCACTGTAGTACGATGATGTGAAGTTTTGAACAAAGTACGGGTTTTCCAAAGTAAATATTACGAAAATAATTAACCTCGTGAAAGATGACATTACAGTAGATACAAGTAGCATACCTGTACATTTTTCTACCGAAAAGCTACCTAGTTGCCTGTGTACAAAAAATTAATTAGTGGTTAGATAAGCAATGCTTAAATATCGTTTATGAATGAGAATAAGAAATAGTATTTAAGGTTTAATTTGTTAGTTAAGTAATGTTTAAAACTTTGACTAACGATTCTTTATGAATAAGCCTGTAAGGGCGGGTTGTTTCACGTACACTTGACGCACGCGTATCCGTCATAAATGGCGCTAACTATCGTCAAACCGTTGTTTCACAAAATTATGCCCTTGACGTTCGTTAAAAAATAACGATTACAGTGACCCACTGGTTAACGTCATTTTATTCTTCGACATTTGAAGTTTGACGATCGGTTTTTTATTCAGTGAAACAACGCTTTGTATTTGACGTACGTTAAACATCATAATGTAATCGTTAATATTTGACGTACGTATGTTACGTTAACGAACTGTTTGCAACAACCGGCCCTAAGTTTTAGCAACACGAAAATATGTTAATGGTTTACTGCTTTGTTTACCAACAACTAAAGACTCCATGAAGGTCAACCTTCACTTTGCGTAATAACTTCCCGAAAACATGACACTACTGATACTTGAGGCGTTTACTTCCTTATCATGAGAATTAAAAGGGCACAAGGTATTTAGGTACCTATTTGTGTTTCGCGAAAAGTTAAGATCTTATAAAGTACAATCAGCTGCACGTCTGTGGTCACACTATTACCTAGAGCTGGCCTAGCGTTGCGGGGTTCAGGGGCATAGCTACCGCGTTATCAGCTTTATCAATTATATGGGGCGTCCGGGCTACAGCAGTCCCCAATGAATACCTAATGAAAATATGAAAAATAACGTTTTTAAGCTATTGCATAGCTTCTATCGCGGGCCTTGAGCGCGGGGACCGAATCCAGAAATTCCGTAACGAAAAAACCTCACGCTCCCCACTCCGACGGTTATTTTACTACACCAGTACCCTCTAGTGATCTAATAATTTCTGGCAGTTCCTTATTTCTGTGTACTGCGTATTTTATTCTTATAAATATTAGTTTATAAAATTATGATCTTCACAAAAAGTGATTGTTGATAGTGGGGTTTGAACTCACGATCAGTCGATTACGAGTACATTAAGTTCCCCTGTTGCACCGCAAGGCTACAATGACTTAATTAAAGCTTGCCAAATAGTTGATACCATTCCAGTTGAACAATTGTTAAACTTGACTAGACGGTTGGAAATGACTCACGTACATGGAATTTTTTCGCTGTCAAAACAGTTTGTCACTCTTTTTTTATTTAAAATTACTTTAGGTTCAACACTTTCGTCTATTTTAAAGTTGTTATTATGCTTATATTTGAATAGTATTTGACTTTGTTTACGTAGTTATACACTTTTACGACGTTCAGTACTTATTTATTTTGTTTTTAAGCTATTGCATAGCTTCTATCGCGGGCCTTGAGCGCGGGGACCGAATCCAGAAATTCCGTAACGAAAAAAAAAAAAAAAAATTAATATCAAAGAAAAAGAAATACTGCATAAATAAAATAAATAAATAATTATAATTGCATAAGTTGATACAAAATGCTATGCAATAGCTTTACCGCGGCAGTCCCCGAGTGCCACACGTCTTTTTTTTTTTTTATTGCCTACAAAGGCTTCAAGCTACACCCGCAGTCTTATTTTTAAGCTCTTGCATTCATTTAGTAAAATCTCACAGATATAACCTATCCGAATCCGGATGCCCCAATAACAGGTTAATCTATTCAGGTCAGGATTCTCCAGTTTTCTAGCTCGCTTCGCTCGGTCTTCCATTCTCTTAGTGAGGTCACAATGACAGCTACCGCCGAGAAAACGATACGTAATTGCGAAATAATTGCGTTCGTTTGATCCCCTAATGCATCGTTATTACTTAACATTTAGATAAGTAATTAATAATATGTAAGATATTTAAGGATTCACTCTATAAATATAATTTCTAAACACGATTACTTGTAGATCATCGTTAGAAAAAAAAAAAAAAACAAAGTAATCTCTAAAAACGAAATAATAAACTCTTAGTACGGCATAAATACTTCACGGAAGGTCATTAGTTGTCAATATTTTACATTTTCAAAACGTGTATTTGGTATATTAATAAGAAGGAAATTCCAAAATTAACCAGAGCCGCCACGCTTCCCCTTCCATCAATTAGCGCCAGAAATTTAATGCGCCCTTAAGAGTCAGAATGGTGGCTCATTTATTTCGTGAAAACAGTACCATTCTTTAGAACTAATCGGGTATAAAGGGCCCCAATTTTGTTTCGCTTTTTATCCCTGGCTACACCACTGACGGAGTTTCAAAAGTATGGGAGGCAACCTTACATTGGTTTTGTTAACTTGATGTGTAGTCTATTAGTACCTACCTAAAACATGAGTCATTCTGAAAGATCGCTGCAAAGCTGGGTGATCTTTTGTTGTGTAATGTCAAAGTTTAAGTCATGACTGGTAGTCAAGCCTACACCTACCTACCGACTAATTGCCTTTTGAGGTTGAGGTTGTTCTGATGACGCATAGAATGGTTTTAAAGTAACTTCTGGGAGGATATATACATTTCACGCACCCACTGTGATGAGCTACATGAGGTTTTGGCTAATAAGTAACGTAAGTACTGAAAAATTATTACAAAGGGGAATTGGAGCGCCCAATCAAAAAACCATAGGTAAGCACCAACACATGTGCAGATGAAAGTAACGATCGCTTCGCTGATAGTGCCTGCAAGTACACGTACAGGCAGATACAAAACCCAGTCAGCAGAAGGCACCTTTTGAAGGTGTTAAAAGATGAATAAACAGCGTGAAAAGACAGGTAAACGAAACCACGTTTTTTTTTTGTTTAGTTGCCGTTTAACCTTAAAAGTCTTGAAGTTTGGAATTGTGTTTTTATTTCAATATTTTATCATATTGGTTAGAGAAAACAAAGTAGGTAGATATCTACATCTATACTAATAAAATAAAGCTGAACAGTTTGTTTTTTTTATTTGAATGCGCTAATCTCTAAAACTAACATTCGGATTTGAAAAATTATTTTTCCCTTTTAAGTTCAATGCCAAAAAAAGAAAAAAGTCAAAAAGAACTTGGCGAAAACGAAGTAATAGCGCGGTATTCGGTAAAGACCTATGTTTTTTGTTTGATGTTATTTATATGCATTTAAAAACAATGTTTTTGGTGATGTTTTTAAAATAGAAGTGTTTTTGCAACTAGTCTTGTAAAAAAAAAAATAGAATACGATTAAACTTATCCAAATCTTAGGTCCTATTAAGATTTATTTAGTAATTCTTATAAAACATACTTAAACAAGTATATATATGAGGTGTATCTATTCATAAACGAAATATTTTAAGAGAAACATCTATAGGTGGTAAAAAAGCCATAGCAGGGATTTTTTTTTTATCTAATTGTTTTATATTTTTACATAATTATTATAATTTTAGAATTGCTTGAGACATTTTGCAAAAAAACTTTACTTTTTTTAAATTATATGAATGACCCGCCCGGACGCGGTGAAGGTGGCGGCACGAGCGCGGTGCCTTTTGATATTTAATCATCATAACAAGTAATTTTTTTTTTTTTAATTATATACTTAGATTTTAAAAAAAAATCGTTTCCATGGCTTCTTTACCACCTATAGGTGTATCTCTTAAAATATTTCGTGTTTGAATAGATACACCCTTTATACACTTATTTTATATTTATGAAGGAATAACTTAATTCAAGTAATATATTACAAATTGAGAGATTGCAACATGTACAGACACTGATCGCAAGATTTCTATATTTTTGGGGAGTTTGTTGCGCCACTTCTTCTTCCCAGCTAAAGCACTAGGAAGTGGTGAAGGGCGGGGTTTTGGGGGACCGTCGTATGTAATTTTGACTTTCGAATAGTGCTGATTATCAGCCTAATTTGAATACATAACTTTTGATTTTGATTTTATACTTCTCAGAAACCCCGGTTTCTGAAATAGGTCAAATATCAGCTCAAGAGATTTGATTGGTTCTTTATTTTTGCCAACCAATCAGACAGCTAACAAGAGATTTAGTAATCCGAGACTAGATTAACCTTTCAGAAACTGGGTGAGATTTGCTTAAAATTTAATCAAAATATTTTGGTATTATGAGTTTAGTTTCTAAATCGAACTTTACCTACTCATTTGGAATTGTGTCAAAATAAAATAATATTCGAGTTGCAACAAAATATCAACGACCACACAGCGTAGGCTACTCCTACGGTGTGTTACCTAATTACCTTCGATGTTATGCTCTGTTTTATTTTACTTTTAAATGTCATTAGATATCGTTCTGATAAGATTCTGATATTAAAATAGTGAAGTTTTTTTTGGACACCTTTTCGTTCTTTTAAAGGTAAATTCGAAGTTGTGGACGAGTATGTTTACCTAAGACAAACTGTCCAGTTAGGTAGGTCCAACTTCGAGAAAGAGGTCAATCGTCGAATCCGACTCGTCCCACATACCGCAGTGTTTCTAGACGAAAGTCTTTGACCAGTGCGTGCCGCCAGTGATGAACTATGGAACTGAAACGTGGTCGCTCACAATGGGCCTTATTAGAAGGCTAAAAGTCACCCAAAGGGCAATGAGAGGGCTATGCTTGGAGTTTCCCTACGTGATCGAATCAGAAATGAAGAGATCCGCAGG
Source organism: Dryobota labecula (assembly GCA_947523025.1). Taxonomy (NCBI): domain Eukaryota; kingdom Metazoa; phylum Arthropoda; class Insecta; order Lepidoptera; family Noctuidae; genus Dryobota; species Dryobota labecula. The sequence goes on from OX383287.1 coordinate 4,277,146, forward strand.
AGAACCAAGGTAACCGACATAGCTCGAAGAATTGCCAAACTTAAGTGGCAATGGGCAGGGCACATTGCTCGCAGAACAGATGGCCGTTGGGGCCGAGAGGTTCTGGAGTGGCGACCGCGTACCGGAAGACGTAGCGTAGGAAGGCCTCCCACAAGGTGGACTGATGACCTTGTGAAAGCCGCAGGAATCCGCTGGATGCGGGAAGCACGGAACTGGTCGAGGTGGCGGTGCTTGGGGGAGGCCTATCTCCAGCAGTGGATGTCTTTCGGCTAAAATGATGATGATGAAAGGTAATTTGAATAACTGAATGATGCATAATCAGTTTATAATGTTCCCACTATTGGAACAGAGGCCTCCTCTGTTCATTAGAGAGTGGAACTTAATCTAACACGTAGCCCCAGTGTGGGTGGTTAGATGTCATTCATACGTCTTAAATTTTTTCTAGGACATTCCGGGTTTCCTCATTATGTTTTCTTTTACAGTTTTGAGCGCAGTGGTGATGAAATTATTTACTCAAAGTAAAGCACCTGGCTGGGCTCGAACCCGCGACCTACAGACTCGTAAGTCGGGGCCGTTACCACTGGGCCATTACTGCTTTCAGTGAATGATGAGGCAAGGTCAATGATAGTACACTACTCACATAGTACACTATATGCACTAGATGAATTATCGGAATAGGGTTAAGCTTGTTTGTACACCCGTTCGAGTATCTTCCAGACGAAGATTAAGACGCCTATATTCTATTACAACACAACTAAATCTTCATCTTAAACTACTAGGTACTATGGGGGACATCCGAATCGGCACACTTTCAGAACAAAATCCCGTGGTCTGTTACAATGATGACAGATGTCTGACCACCTCGGCTGGTTTTTTTACGGTTTTTTTTTTTTTCATTAACAAAAACAAGAGGCTCGGCAAAAATTTGACGCTGCGATACTATTGGTTGATGAGCGTAAGTTAGCGTTACTATAGCGGCTAAGCGAGTCCTTATATATATATATTTTTTTTTAAACTATAACTATGGGGGACATCCGAATCGGACCACCATAAACTATTATGGTAGTCCGATTCGGATGTCCCCCATAGTACGGTCAGCAACAGAGGAATCTCATCCCCTAGCAATGTATTTATTCATTGCTAGAGGGTGAGATTTCTCTGCAGCTGACTGTACGTGTCTATCTGAATATAATTTATCTACCTAAGGTAAGTACACCCAGCTTCAGTCACATTGGTGGCAGACGTGGTCTAACTAAGGTAGATAGTCTGACAATAATCGTAACTCAGTTTAACGTTGAAGCACTGAAACATGATGTTATGTTAGTACGTGGTGTTTATACTAATCTCAGTAGAAACTAGAGGTAACTAGAACCCGCCATTTATGACGTGTTCAGAAAAAAAAAACCGAAAAACAAGATATACTTGCAAGAAATATTTGTGTTTAGAGCATGTAGTGTCTTAATGTTCTAGATGCTTGGCTCTTGAAGTAGACAATTTTTTGACGGTTTGTTTTTTATTGGATAAATTCTTTTCTTGTTTGATTTTTGTAGTCCTTAGTGTCATCAGATAGAGAAATAGATAGATAGATAGAATACTCTTTAATCAGACTGCCAAAGACGGATTAAGCTATACGAGTACAAAAACTATGATTGTTATAAGTTTTAATAACTTAACATAAGCATTAGAAACATCTTTTCTAGTGTTTTAAGTGCGTGTAAAGATTAATAAACATTCATAATTGTTTCATAGTTAAAAAAAAAAAAAAAACATTTATTTTTATTATTTGACCGAATAAAAGAATCATGAGGTATTACTTATTAGGAAAATCTTAGGTTGAAAAACCCGGTGCGGGCAATCATGTCATCTGGTTTAAAAAGGTTTTCATTTTTATATATTTATAAGATATTTGTTGCCGTATCGTTGGTGTAACAATAAAACCAAAATGTGTTGCTGTAATTAAAGTAATTTATTATAAGTAATCTATATAAGTATTGCTAATTAGAATATAAACTAAAAAGATGTCCTACGTATTTATAAATTAAAACATACCTGTAATTAAAGAAACGACATTTTAAGTTCATTACACCTGTCGATTCTCAATAATATAATAAAATGTATTAATTAAAATATTTAACAATAAATCTATTTTTCCAATGTTGTCATTTTGACATCTCTGTCTGCACCCGTTCAACTCTCGTCGTACTCTTTGGTAAGCTTGCCAAAGAGTATTAATATATAATTAAATACTTAAAAGAAATATATTTTCTTTACATCTCCCCCCTTAGAGAAGAAAATTTACAACAAATTTTCGTTTTATACTATCCATCCTCTTCTATTTCCGGATGCAGGAACTGGAATAAGTTTTGTGATATGGAAAAGATTTGATTCATTTTTTCTGTGCCTTGTTCCTATTCTGTATATAGAGTTTGAAATTTTTTCTAGAATCTCATATGGGCCAATCTTCAGTTCATCAAATTTTTTCCTGTTCAGTTTGTTTCCATTTTCTACGTAAACCATATCTCCTATATTAAATTCATAATGCTTACGATTTTTATCAAATAGTATTTTGTTGTAATTATGTGATTTCAATGTATTTTCAAGTGCTGTTTTTCTATCTCTAATCCAGTCACTATTTGATTTTTCTTCTTTTAATTCATTCGGTAAAATATTGAAATCTGCACCATATAAAAGATAACTTGGTGTAAAACTAGTGACCGAATGATTAGTTTTATTATATTTATTGACGCATTCTTGAGCTATTGTTGCCCAGGCTCTCTTTTTTTCTGCTCCATTTATTTTGCATCTGATTTTGTTAACTAATGTTTGATTTAACCTCTCATTTAGGCCATTTGAGAATGGTGCATTTACTGCTGTGAAGACCATCGGTATCTGCTTGTCATTTAAAAAATCCTTAAATTCTTTCGAATTGATTCCCGGATACTGATCAGTGAGAAGCATACCAATATGATCCGTTTCTGTTATATTCTTGACTAGTTTTATGAAATCATTGGCACTTTGCGTCTTAGAGGTGAGAATAAATGCGTACCTAGAGAAGTGATCTACTAACAGATGTAGATACCTTTTTGTCGATCTTGAACCTCCAAAACCTCCAATTGTATCTATAGATATTATTTCAAAAGGCTTTGTGGCCGGGCCTAGGTGCGACATTAAGCCAAACCGATCGTGTCCTCTTGATTTATTTTTAATACAAATTTCACAGCTTCTACAAGTATTTTTTATACTTTTTGTCAAATTTTTGGCAGTGTAAAATGGACTTACCATTATTTGCATTTGTCTTATTCCAATGTGGCATAGATATTCATGTATTTGTTTTAGGAGTTTGATGCTAAACTCTTCTGATAGCATTATTTTTTCTTTTCCCCTGACTTTTCTTAAATATACACTATGTTTCTCAATCAATTTGTTTTTGTTAATTTGTATTTCTTCATTCTTATTTTGATCTAATATAATATCTTGTAGTTTTATTAAATTAACAACTTTTAATTGTTCATCTCTATTTTCATCTGATTCTAATACTGGATTTCTGCTTAGACAGTCTGCTTCTAAGTTGTTTTTTCCTGGAGCATATTTTATTTTAAAATCATATTGTGATAGATAATATGTTAAGTCACCCAACTCTTCGTCGGTTCTAGATTTTAGATTCATGTTTTCTAATGGTTTGTGATCTGAATAAACTGTAAATGATTTACCTATTAACCAGTATTGCCAATATCTCACCGCTTCTTTTATTGCTAAACATTCCAAGTATATTGCTTTCTTTTTCTTTTGAGCTTCATTAAGTTTTTTTGAAAAATAAGCCACTGGCTTCTCTTTACCATCAGGCTGCGTCTGTTTTAAAATGGCTCCAACTCCTTCTAAAGAAGCATCTGTATAAATATTGATTGGTAAATCTTGATCAAAAATTTCCAAGATAGGTTGAGAACAAAGCAGGCTTTTTATCATCTCAAATGTTATTTGGCATTCATCAGACCAAACGAATTTTTGATTTTTTCTGAGTAAATTATGTAACGGATCTAATATTATTGCACTTCTTGGTATATACTCATGGTAAAAATTGATCTTTCCAAGAAATTGTCTTATGTTCTTTTGTGTTTTTGGAACAGGAAAATTCTTTATTGAAATCAAATTATCCTTTATGGGTCTGACCGAATTATTTTGTATTATATGACCCAGATATTTAACTTGGTCTGTCGCAAAAGTACATTTTGTAAACTTTAACCTAAACCCCTCTGTTTTGATGGCTTCCAGCAACTGTGTTAAATGATTGATGTGTTCAGAATACGTTTTAGAAAATAATAAGATATCATCGATATAATTGACAGCAAAATCAGTAAGTTTATATTTCCTCAATATGTTGCTTAATATCCTCTGAAAAATTGCTGGTGAAGTCTTTAATCCGAATGGTAAGCAGGTCCATTGGTAATGTCCGTCCTGTGTTACAAATCCCGTCTTTTTCCTGTCTTCAATTCGTAAAGGGATCGACCAAAATGCAGAATTTATATCTAGACTTGAAAAAAAATTACAATTCCTCGCTTTTATCATTAGATCATCAATCAACGGAAATGGCTGAGCTTGTGGTACTACTATTTTATTCAATTCTCTGAAGTCTATACATAGTCTGGATTTTTTGTTATCCTCTTTTTTGAATGCTAATGTAACAGGAGCAGCAAATGGACTGTAGGATTCTTCTATTAATTTGCTATCGAGTAATTTTGCTATTTGTTCTTCTATTTCTTTTTTATCTTCAACAGTGCATCTGTATGGTCTCTTACTACAATATTTGTCCACCAATAAGTCTATTCTCGCTTCATATCCATTAACCGTACCCACATCGTATTTATGTTTCGCAAAAATCGAATCATATTTGCAAATCAGTTTATCTATTTCAGACTTTTGATACTGATTCAAATGATTTATTTTTATTTCAAAATCTTCTTCTTTTACATGTTCATTAAAATTTATTTTGTATTCTTGTATAGCGTCATTGCTTTTTTTATTCGTGGAAATTTCTTCCACATTATTTTCATTATTTAAACTATGTTTACAAGCTATTTTTAAATCTTCATCTTGAGTTAGTTTAAACTTCTTTATCAAGTCCAATCCTATCAGAAAATCATACTTGAAATTCTTGTCATCAATAATGTATACATCAACACTTTTTTCTACATCAAATATTTTAACATGTAAAGTTGTCAAACCACTAGCTTTTTTAACACCATTAATCGTTACTAAATCTGCTTCGTTCATATTGTTACCTTTTCCTTTTATATTCAATAATTTTGAATTTATCAAAGATACATTTGAGCCTGAATCATAAACTCCATCTATTTCTATTTTTCCATTCAGCAGTAGTTTTACATTTATTAATGGTGTTACAATTAGTTTTTTTGCTCAGTTTCATTTAACTCCGCTTCTATGACTGAATTGTTTACATGTTTGATGAATCTTTGCATTACTTTATCATCTTCTTTTATTCTAAACCAACAAGTAGCTTCAGAGTGATACCGAGTACCTTTATTTAGCTTCTCACAAATTTTACATGGATCTTGATCTTCATTTTTACCTTTCGTTCTTTGATACAAATTTTTTTTCTTATCCGCAAAGCTCTTTTTATTTACCATCTGTTCGTACTTGCTAACTTCATTAAATAAATCCACAGTATCTTTTAATGTTTCCCTATCAATTTTATTAAGAATAAATTCCGGTAAACCAGCTGCAATAAGATCTATCAAGGTACCTGTGTCAATTGATTCTCTCATATCTAATAAGAGTTTTTCTTTTCTCATAGCATAATCCAACAATGAACCATCCTTGTATTTAAACAATAATGCATAAGTAACTGGAATCCATCCCTTGTTTCCAAATGTTTCACAGAATTTATTTCTCCATGTTGACCATTCCGAGTTCATTGTTAATTTTATAATCATTGAGCCGTACCAATCCATACAAGACTTATCCATGAATAATCTGAGTATTTCTATTTTATTTTCATCTGTTGTCACATCAAAACGTCTACATTCTTTTTCAAAAATATTCATCCACTGGTTTGCATTCGAAGTCTTGCTTGTAAATTTTTCAATTACAAACTGTTCTGCAATGTGTTTTAAGTTCTGCCGTTTATGTTCCTGTGAATTTCCTATTAATTTCTCTAATAATCTCTCCAATGTACCAGGTTCAGTTTGATGTGCATCAGCAAATTGTTCTATATTTATCTCTTCGAGAAATTGATCCCCAAATTGTAAATTATCATCTTCATCCATGTAAATTGTTCTAAGTTCTTCTGTCATTGTTATCCAAACTCTTCTGGTCTGGTATCTTTTTTTTTAAAGTATTTTTTATTTTACGATACGCATCCGTTTTTTGTATTTCGACATGAAAAGAAGCTGGTTGTAACTCTTCTGGTATTGCGTATACTTTATTATCACATGTGCTTATTGCGCTTATAGACAAAACATTTGTTTTTCCATCACTTCCAGGCAATATTGTGAATTCAAAACGAAGTTTCGCCATTTCGGACATATTTTTTAACAAAAAATGTCGTTTTATAAGATATTTGTTGCCGTATCGTTGGTGTAACAATAAAACCAAAATGTGTTGCTGTAATTAAAGTAATTTATTATAAGTAATCTATATAAGTATTGCTAATTAGAATATAAACTAAAAAGATGTCCTACGTATTTATAAATTAAAACATACCTGTAATTAAAGAAACGACATTTTAAGTTCATTACACCTGTCGATTCTCAATAATATAATAAAATGTATTAATTAAAATATTTAACAATAAATCTATTTTTCCAATGTTGTCATTTTGACATCTCTGTCTGCACCCGTTCAACTCTCGTCGTACTCTTTGGTAAGCTTGCCAAAGAGTATTAATATATAATTAAATACTTAAAAGAAATATATTTTCTTTACATATTTTTATTTAAATATCCATACTAATATTATAAATGTGAAAGTAACTCTGTCTGTCTGTCTGTCTTTCTGTCTGTCTGTCTGTCTGTCTGTATGTTACGTTTTCACGCCTAAACTGCAGAACCGATCGTCATGAAATTTGGCAGAGATATAGCCTGGGATATGGAGAAGGACATAGGCTACTTTTTTACGCGATAACCGACATCCACGCGGGCGGAGCCGCGGGCAAAAGCTAGTTTTATATATATTATTTTCTATTTTGTGATTGTGAGAACGTTGTGGGCCTAGTAGACTGTAAATGTTGACAATTTTCTATTTTGTCAAGTACTGGTACTTGTTAAAAGGTCTACACTGACTTTCCAACACTGTTATTGAGAATATTGTAAAAGCCAATTATTTTTAAAAGAGTAACCGTGGAGTTTCCTGCTGGCTCTTCTCCATAGGAAACGACCAATTGGAACCGTGCGCATAGCTTCTGAAGTTTCATAAGTGCCCATGTAGGTTTATGTGGAATAGAATACACAAAAAAAAATATGAAATAATCTTTATTAAGGATTTTAAAAAACAAAGCATATAAAAATGAAAACCTATTAATCCAAATTACATGATTGCCATTACAACTACAGTAACAATCTGAATAAATATCATGTCCATAAAAGCATAAAGAGTTGAAATTTGATTTGTAGGTATGTCAAATAATGAAAAGATGTATTTTTGTAAAAAGGTCTATTTATATAAAAAAGTTTCTGCATTCTTCCACATACGTCATCTGACGTAAGACAAAGTCATTTCATAGTCACGTCTGACTTTGTTTTATGAGTCTTATCTTGATTGATATCGTTGAGATACGGAATACGATCATTTAAGTATAAGACGTGCTCCAAACGTAACTATCTATTTAGCCTTGAAGCATATTATTAGATACTAGATTATAACATAGTTTCACGCCAGTATTGGAATCCCATAAAGTGGTAAACCATACCTACTTATTTTATATGCAAGAGTGGGTTTGTTACGATTTATGACTAAGGCCTGAAATGCGTTAAGGCTCCTATAAACAGGCGCGACACGCGACGCGACACAAAGAGACCGCTCATCGCGCAGCACGCGGTGTCTATGTGTCGCGTCTGTTTGTAGGAGCCTTTAAGCGGGCGCCCACCGTGACGGGCACCCGTTGCTTGTCTACGCGCGTGGACACGCGGGTGATGTTAAAGTAAAATAATCTACATCTCACGTATACGTTCTAATGAAACAAAACACAGTAACTGAGTGTTACCAGAAGCAAACAACTATCAAGCGTTGATTCTTACTCAAGCATTTACTCAAAATCTAAATAATTTATTACACTTAAACCTACATGGGCACTTATGAAACGTCAGAAGCTAGGTGCACGGTTTCAATTGGTCATACCGTCGTTGAGAAGAACCGGCAAGAAACTCCACGGTTACTCTTTTAAAAATAATTGGTGTTTACTATATTTTCAAATAACAGTGAAAATGGGTATGGGAGGAAGGTGAGTGTCATATTGAATTTCCACAGTTAATTATTTCGACACGGTCCCAATTTCGAAAACAACGTTGCTTCGACAGAACATAATATAATATATTCGACTAGCATTAGTCGGACAGAACATCGACAACACACACCTTCGAAAAACACTACTTTGACATAGTGTAGGCCTTTCAACAATTACCAGGTACTTAACAAAATAGAAAATAGTCAACAAATTTACAGTATACTACTCAAGTTAGCAACGTCAACTATAGAATAAGATTTAATGAAAGGAGAAAGGAAGAATGGACAATATTTTATCATACTAAGCCAACAATAAATTGTTTGCACAATTTAGGATGTCAATATATTCTAATCAGTCTAAATTCCCCGTTCTTATTGGATTTCAAAACTGCTGTAATATCTAAGAATCAGGCTTCCAATTGGAATACAATCTAATATGTTTATGTGTGGACTATTTGCCTCTGTCCAGCGGCAACTGCGATAGTTCTGTTTACAGGGCAGGTTCAGGCTTTGATAAGTATAGGTAGGAAAATACCTATATATATAGTATTTTTGTTTTGGGTACCTACCACAGACTAACTATAACCATATCTAAATATAATGAAGTAAGATATTGATCATGTAGACATGATCATCATGGGTGTTCGTACATTTTTTTTATGTGCCCAATAAACAACACAAATTAAAGTACCGTCTGCAGGCGGCAGCCGAAGGCGACGTGACGCCGGTTTCTATTGCAGACATTGGTAAAATAAAAATAAAACAGTTTTTTGATCTACATACCAACTACTAAGGAAGTGTGGCGGTACCAACAACGCCACATGCGAACTACGCATCAAAGACCTGACGTCACAAATCCTGCATCGCGCTATCGGAGTTTACCGCGCAACTAGCATATATACAACATCCCTACATCAACCGTTGGCAGTTGCCCACCAGACACAATACCCGTCTGGTCGGAGGATCCTCCCTTTACTATAGAGTATGAGTGAACTTTACTGTTCCTCATACCTCTAAAGAAGTACCGAGCCTATAGGTTTAATTGAAACTTCATTTGTTCTCATTTATCATTTAGCCTTATTTACTCCTTAAAACATCAGCTATCTGCCAGTGAAAGTTCCGTCAAAATTGGGTCACACCGTTTCGGAAATTAGCCGAAACAAACAGATTTTTTATTAAATTGTGTTTTTGTTTCAAGTACCGTATAAACATTGATATTGTGGCGGTATCAACAACGCCACATGCGAACTACGCATTAAAAAAAGATCTGACGTCACAAATCCTGCATCGCGCTATCAGAGTTTACCGCGCGACTAGCATATATACAACATCCCGACATCAACCGTTGGGCAGTTGCTCACCAGACACAACACCCGTCTGGGCCTCAAGTCTGCTATTACAATAGTGTCAGAATGGTCTCGCCATTGTGAGTATTTGACAGTGTTTGTATGGCAAATCTGTCAAAAACTCACAATGAAGAGACCATTCTGACACTATTGTAATAGCAGACTTGAGGCCCTGGTCGGACGATCCTCCCTTTAAGAGTATGAGTATGTATTTCCTCTGAGTATGAGGAACTTTACACCCTGTTCCTCATACCTCTAAAATATGCATTATTTAAAGCTGTAATTTTTGAAGTTACAAACGGACACTTCAATTTGATTTATTTGTATAAATTTATAGATGGCCCAATGTAAGAAGCTCTTCTGTTTCATCCTTAAAGGTCGTATTAATCAAGAGAACATGAGAATGCGGTTTATATTTTGCCAGCTAACACTGCTTAGCAAATTCAATTTGAGATTGTCTAGGGTATTCGTTGATATTATACTCCAAACACGGGCCAAGTGCGTGTCGGACTATGCACAACGAAGGGTTCCGTAGTTGGGATGAATTGATCCCAAGAAAAAACTTAACATTGTGGTTGAAAAACAAGTATTCCCATACATTACAACTGAAAATATAAGTTTGTACGCACAATATTGAGAGATTTACCATCTTATTTCAAGACCATAGACTTCTTAAAGTTTCCCTGTAATCCATGAGTAAAGAAATATTTTCTTAATTTTTATTTATTTTTTAACTTTTTTTGGCTCAGTAGTTTCAGAAAAAAAGGGTCAATTTTCATTAATTTTCTTAAATAACTTTAAAAATATTTAATTTAAAATGATTTTAAAAAATATAACAAAATCCTAAGAATAAGCTTTTTTATTTGATGCCACACGGTAGGTAAAGTTTGCAAAACTTTTTATTAATTTTTCATTTTGCCCCCATATTCAAAATTCATTTATTTACTTTAGACGTCCGTGTTTGGATCACAGAAATTCATAGTGTACCAAATGTTAACTTAATCGGTCTAGTAGATTCGGAGTAAATCGGCTGTGACAGACGAACAGACAGACACATGAGTGATCTTATAAGGGTTCCGTTTTTTCCTTTTTAGGTACGGAACCCTAAAAATCAACTTCAGGCTGGGTTTAACGATTAGATGTAAGATACTTATAACTATTATATCGTCTTTTATGAGATCCAAGATCCTTTAATGCAAGATTCTCTTAAGGCTACTTTGCTAACGAATAAGTAACTGTTATTAAACGATAAAAACTAAAACAAAAAAGCAATTGTACTTAATTTTATACATCAGTCCGGAGTCAATGAAGTCATGAGTTACAATTCCATGATGTCATGGTTAGGGCGGCTAAAATGCCGCTAACGCACAAACGTGTCTATGTAATTTAATAATGTAATGAACGCTTTTATTATAAGGCTTCATTTACTATAAAGTCGTGCAGGAGATTTTATCTTCGATCAGTTTTAATGGTTTACAATACCAAGATGATTTGTTAAAATGTTATCAGTTACCATAAAATACGTGAAGTTACTAATAAGTAATAAGGAAAATAAGAAAGAATGGCAAAGTTATAGCATCCAAACTCTTCCAAGGAAAAGATCTAAACTTATTCTTATGTTGTTGCAAAGTGGTCCTTGCAGAGAATTCTAAAAAATATTTTCCTGTTTCGTAAAATTTCTACGTCTTCAGGTTTTCCCGGTCATCTTAAAAATGTGTCACTGTTGGGAAATCAAATACGCATTATTTGTTATATCATTGGTTACACACTAATAATATTATTGTGTAACCAATAAAGTGAAAAGTCAACATTAACGATAATTCAACTTTTACAAGAACACTAAAATAAATAACTAAAGCAACATTTTATCTGCCTAAAATGTGTATCTTCAAATCCGGTTTCTCAAAAAACAAGGTCTATCATGGATGTACACTTACGTTGGTAGATATTCATATTAAGTCATATTGTTATCTCATCCATACTATGTACTTTTGTATACATACTAATATAAGTAATATATAATAATTTTAATATCCATACTAATACTATACTAATATTTATTATAAACTAGCTGCGGCTTGCGGCTTCAACCACGTGGATTTTTCTGAAATAAAAGTACCTTTTTCTTTTAGGTGGGAAATTATCAAATAACTTCTCCCGCTCTGGACGGAGCGGGAGGGCGTGTCAGACTTTTACTGACTAAAACCCACCCGTGCCGTGCCCGTAAGTTGCCTCTGTGTCAGGGCCACGGTATCCCTTTCGGACAAACCCGCAACCCGGGCAGGCACCGATCCCGGCAGACCCCGTCAGTGCATGCTGACATCTCAACAAATGTCGTCTATTAATTCATCTGCCCTCAATTTATTTGAAAGCAAACCCGGTGGTACTGCGCCTGGGCCTCAAGTCTGCTATTACAATAGTGTCAGAATGGTCTCGCCATTGTAAGTATTTGACAGTGTTTGTATGGCAAATCTGTCAAAAACTCACAATGAAGAGACCATTCTGACACTATTGTAATAGCAGACTTGAGGCCCTGATCTCTCTCCGGTCATGTCGGATTGCCGTCCCATCGGACGATGAGAGTGAGGGAAGAGTGAGTGCACCTGTGTCTGTGCACACACTTGTAATATCTCCCGCGCCGAAGACTGGTCTCCGCTGAGATTGATCGCCTTGGCCGAAATTCGGTCTGGAGGATAATAACAATATTATTATTACTTTAGACTAGTTGACGAAAACGAAGCAAAAGGAGTATGTAAGGATCGTAGCAGGAGGCGTTCTGTAGTTTCTGCATACCTCCAATGAGAAGAAGGTGTGATATACTAGTTTTAAACCAGCGATTTATAAAAGGATGGTATTTAAAAGTACTTCAATTTTATTTAAAAGTACTCCCATTTCATTTACCTAATTTTGCCTGTGTTCCACCAAATATACTGAATGTGCACCAAAATATAACCTAACCTAACCTAACCTTTAATATTTGGTGCACGATCAGTATTTTTCGGGGAAGAATAAAATTTTAGAATTGCATACATAGATGTACCTTAAGATTTTTGGTGAACACAAAAATATTATCCTTAATAAAATGGGTCCTTTGAAGTTGAACCAAAGTATAATAAAAGTTTGCTGGAAAGTAAGTTTGCGTAAGTTGAAAATGGATATAAACAACTTTTACTCACTTACTAACAAGTTAAAATAAAATATAATTTATTCAAGTATAGTAAGTTGATCCCATAGTAAATGTTGTGTTTATTAATGGGTAGGATACCCCTTAAATTTTGTAGATTGTTTTCAAAGTCACCCTGTATAAAAGTAAAACAGTCAAAATATTGAAATTGTACAAAAAAAAAATGATTGATCGCTTTATTAACGTCAATCAAAAAAAGTTTACAATACAAAATAGATACTAAAGCCGTTCCTAAGACGTTGAAAAATTGATTCTTAATTACCCTAGTTTTATTTTTGAATAACGCATGGTACATTAAGGTCTTATTAAAATAAAAATATAATAACCTAAACTAAAACTATTAACAAAATAAACTTAAATTTGGCGTCGAAAAATTCCTCCACACCGCTGTACCCAAGAGACTTGCAGCATTGCCACGTTGTATGGCAATGCTTAGCCTCTGGCCAAGGTTAAAGCCAGCCCTTTGGTCACGGGAAGTGACAACCAGCCGTTTGGAGATTTAGTTAGTTTTTGAAGAACTCGTGGCTAAGTTATCAAAATCAAAATATTTTATTTCACATAAACCTACATGGGCACTTATGAAACGTCAGAAGCTAGGTGTACGGTTCCAATTAGTCGTTTCCTATGGAGAAGAGCCGGCAAGAAACTCCACGGTTACTCTTTTAAAAATAATTGGCTTTACAATATTATTAAATAACAGTGATAATAGGTATAACAGCTGCATAGGATGATCGCTGCGCTGGTCGCAGTTGGTCCGTGGATGGGTGACCATCTTTACATACCGAGACTCCTCCGTGCCTCGTAAAGCACGTTAAGCCGTTGGTCCTGGCTGTCATTCGTAGAACTTTGACAGTCTTTACGGGTCGTGACCATCTTTACATACCGAGACTCCTCCGTGCCTCGTAAAGCACGTTAAACCGTTGGTCCCGGCTGTCATTCGTAGATCTTTGACAGTCTTTACGGGTCGTCAGAAGCCCGAAAGTCTGACAACCAGCCTTAGATAGATAGATAGAATACTCTTTATTGCACACCATAAAAATTACAGATTTATATGTAGAAAACTTGACAAGGGCAAATTTGACACAATGGGCAGCCTTATGGCTAAAAGCGATTTTTAAAGACAACCTTTGGATGGATTTAGGGGGGCCTTAACAAGGGGTATCGTATTACCCAATCACTGGGTTGCGGAGGTCAGGTAGGCAGTCGCTCCGTGGTAAATACTGGTATTCATCTACATCCGGTAAGACTGGAAGCTCACCCCAACATAGTTGGGAAAAGGCTAGGCAGATAGATTGATTACGAGTACCCTAGTTTTTGAAAATATTGTAATACTTTCTTGGCCTCCTTCTGCTAAAATGAAATCAATTTCAGAGATTGATGAACCTAGTTCGAAAATATTATTTATCTTATTCTACTTAGCTAAAATGTAGACAGTTTTTTGGTTATTGAAATGTATTGTGTAACGATAGTAATAAATGTTAAACATGTGAAACCAAACCGTTGTTCGTGAAGGATTTTCATCATCATCATCATCATTTCAGCCGAAAGACGTCCACTGCTGGACATAGGCCTCCCCAAGCACCGCCACCTCGACTGGTTTTGTGCTTCCCGCATCCAGCGGATTCCTGCGGCTTTCATAAGGTCATCGGTCCACCTTGTGGGAGGCCTTCCAACGCTACGCCTTCCGGTACGCGGTCGCCACTCCATAACCTTTCGGCCCCAACGGCCATCTATTCTGCGCGCAATGTGCCCTGCCCTTTGCCACTTAAGTTTGGCAATTCTTCGAGCTATGTCGGTTACCTTTGTTCTCCTGCGGATCTCTTCATTTCTGATTACGTGAAGGATTTTATTCGTGTTAAAATGATTGAGCATTTGAATAAGCATTACCTTTTCAAACACCTAACTAATAACCGGCAACACGGATACGGGTCTATAATTATTGGTGACTTTACTGTCCCCGGATTTGAAAAGTGGTATTACCTTACTATATTTCATTAAATCTGGGAAGACTCCTTGATCTACATATAAATTAAATATTAAGACTAAGTAATGCGCTATAGTCTCAATTATAGAGGTACAGACTTTAATGGACATTCCCCAAAGATCTTCAGAAAATGTTATCTTGATTTTCTTAAAAGCTTTTATTACTGTTATGTGGTTAATATGCTTAAAGTGAAATTCAATTGGGTAGGCTGAAACGTTCGCCCTTACTAAATCAAAACTGAGCGAGGGCGAGAAATTTAAGGTTTCAGTAGTCTTAAGTGGGATACTGGTAAAGAAATTTATAAATTCTTGCGCAACTACTTTGTTATCACATAAAAACCATATGACGTCTCCAGTGTATAATCAGGATTATGCATTTTGTTCCTATTTGTTTCATTATTGATAATTTTCCAAACCGTCTTTATTTTATTGTCTGCTGATTTAACCTTGTTGCTAATGAATAAGGCTTTAGCTGACTTACAAGTGTTCTTAAAAATTCCAGAGTAAGTAGCAACATACTTACTAAAAGTTTCCGTGTTAATAAGAGGCTTAAGGCCATACAGCACGAAAAGTCTTTCCCTACTTTTCCTAAGTCCTTTAGTTGCCCAGTGTCTAAATAAACTTAAAAAAAAATACAAAATTATTTCTGGTTGGTAACTAATATGTGAGTTGTGGGTTGGGCCATCCAATCACACTAGAGTCGAACCTGGGGCTTCGAGTCCAGTGGCAATAAAAGTAATGGTCCTTGTTACCATATGTGGCAAATTATAGGCAACCCATGCCTAATTGGTCTCGTAGTGATATTAAACCATAATTTATGGTTTGACTTGAGGTCAATGCACCTCGGTAGGTCATAGAAGGGCCCATTAGAGTCGGTATATGTAGCTATGGTACCTATGTATGTTGCTTTAAACGTCAATACCAAGTCATAGGCTAGGCTCGGTAAAGAAAGAAAGAAGAAAGAAAAATATTTTATTTGGAACACGCACAAGTAATACAAATGGTAAATAGAGGAAGCATTTAAAACTAACAAAATTGACATTGGTGCCGATTCCCTTGTTCACAAATTAAACTTAAGTTCAGTGCATCTTTTTTTTTCTATTTCATTAAGAAAAGCACAGAAGATAAATTTTAGTTTAGTCCTGTCAAATTAATCAGCGCTTGACGTATTTTGACGTAATTTTAGTCGATTTTTTTTTAATCACGTCTAAACTTGTATGGAGTAGTGACAAGCGCTGATTAATTTGACAGGACTAAACTAAAATTTATCTTCTGTCCTTTTCTTAATGAAATAGAAAGAAAAAGATGCACTGAACTTAAATTAGTTTGTGAACAAGAGAATCGGTACCATTATTTGTGTGAATAAACAAAACAAAAATAAAGACCTGTGCGACGGTAAAAAGGCCCCTATCTCAGTATAATATTAATCATTTTTTTATTCTTGTATTGAATATGAAATGTGAATGTTATACAGTTTTTTTCCTTCTATTTTTGTATGTGTGCTGTGCTGTTTACACTCTATTTCCAATCTGTTTGTAGAAGTGAAGACTTTTCATTACCCGTCAGTCTCACATACTATTTTTTATTCTGTTTGTTTTAGCTGTAAGTCATCCATAGTTAATAAATAAATAATGCCGCAAAATAAAAAAATAAAAAAATTCCGTAGCGCTGATTATTTATTCGTATTATTATTTATTATTTTATTTGAATATAACATGGTAAGTACCTAACTTATAAACTTAGCCCCACAAAACCATTGCAATGGTTTGACTGTGGGGTCAGTGAGTCTCTATACAATAATACTTAAACACACATTATCCAAATAATATATTTTTTAATTTACTTCTAAATCAATTTTTATTTGTTTCACGCCTTATGTCTGCCGGTAGACTATTTAATAGATATGGTATTCGTTTATTTTTATATTATAATTATTTTTATTTTTTTCTTTATATATTATTTTTCTTTATATTTCTTATTTTTCTTTTTTTTTTCTGTATTTATCTTTTTTTTTCTTTCTTTGATATTCCGATAGGGCCCGCCGTGGTGCCACGGACACACCTACGGACATTAAGCCCTAGAATTCCTAGATAATTATCAGCTGGGCTTAGCTAGATAATTATGAAACAAGTTCCAACTTATGGTAAATATTCGACTAATTGCTTCACTCCGGTTAATTGAAGTACAAATGTTCCACAGGGCTGGTTGGTTATACTGGAAGCCGACGTCATTAGCGTTGGGAAAAGCGAGGTTAGATTCTCAACAAACAGTTATTAAAAATAGCTGCTGACCGAGGCCTCGCCCGCGTAGATTTTCTAAAATAAAAGTAGCCTAAGTTACTCTGCCAGTAAAAATCCCGTTAAAATCAGTCCAGCCATTTCGCAGATTAGCGGGAACAGAGAGACAGACAGAAAATAAAAATAAATTATTTAAGTGCCGTTTATACTTTCATATGCATTTGTAAAAAAGATGTTATTTTTACATTACAAACAGACAATTCAATTTTATTTATTTTTATATATAAAAAAAAAAAAAAAATAAAAAAAACTTAACAGTTAAACTTAGCACGTCAAAATGTTTGCCAGCATAGTTTATTTATTTCTTCAGTAGTAGGTACCTACACTTACATTTGAAGTTGGTGCAAACATAAACACATTAGATTTTTACCGTGTAGGTACCTACCTACCAAAATCATCGATCACATAATTTCGAGAATTAAAAACAAACTTAAGTTTTTAATTTAAAAAATGATGATGTTCCGCACGGAACAAATATTTGTATGATATACAAGTAGTTGTTCCGGGTCTGGCTGTTTGTTTATGTGAGTTTAAATGTTTGTAAACGCACCCACAATACAGGAGAAATTCCTAGTGTGGGGCAAAGTTAAAAAAAAAAAAAAACAATGAGGGTTTTTAGTTGTGGACTGTATCCATACTAATATTATAAATGTGAAAGTAACTCTGTCTGTCTATCTGTCTGTCTGTATGTTACGTTTTCACGCCTAAACCGCTGAACCGATCGTTATAAAATTTGGCAGAGATATAGCCTGGGATATGGAGAAGGACATAGGCTACTTTTTTACGCGACAACCGACATCCACGCGGGCGGAGCCGCGGGCAAAAGCTAGTTCTTTAATATTTTGGAAATTATATGGAATGATTTTCTTTTTTTTCCAAATAAGGAAATATTAGTGAATGAAAAAAAAATTTCTTTATTTTATTTTTCACCCAAAAAGTGCTCAACGCGCCTAAAAAGTTTACACTTCAAAAAAAAAATATTATATGCCAGTCATAAGGATTACCGTCAGAAGTTAGAATTTTTTTAATACTTACATATATTTTTTTCAAACTCAAAACTTTGGGATAACTGGCAGAGTGGCGCAACGCGTCACTAGCATGTCGCGTATTTCGGTGATGTTGAACCCATAAGTTTTTCCCCTACCAAAAATCGCTCAACGCGGCTAAAGAAGTTTTCACTTCAAAAAACTTTTCTGTGTTTCAAATACTATAAAGTTTCAGGACAGTAACCGATAACTTAAATTTTTCTTCTGCCTTGACCTCGACCCTTGTGATTTGGGCTTGGTGCAAAATGTTTTTGTTTTCCACTCTCCCATGAAATCAACCGTATGTAACATTCAATCTTTTCATATTGTTTTTTTTATTTTTAATTACTTAATAAAAAATTGTTTTAAAATGATTTAAGAAAATAGATACTAATATGTACAAGTATATAAAAAAGGGACGGAAAAGAGTCAAAGGGCATCAAAAAATTCGTCCGCATCGCTGTCAACAGGAAAAGTGCCCAAAAGGCTGGCAGCATTGCCACGTTGTATGGCAATGCTGATTCTTTGGGCAAGAAATAGGCCAGCCTTATGGTCACGTGAAGAATCGACCAACCGCTTAGAGATGTCTCGAAATACCATGTGGGCACTCGGACCCCATGGTCCTAGTGTTTCAACCTCAAACGGCTCAAACATATAACTCCCAATAAGGTTGTTATATTTGCACCGTTTAAGGTTTTTCGCACCCGCAGCAGCCGCCCCGGCGCAGCCCTCCGTGGTAGGTAGATGGGATGGCGCAAGGGTATCGACACATGTTGCATCCCACACCAAAGGCCGACCTAACTTCCAAGGCATGTCGGTCATTCCATCTGGTCTCATCCCATCATCGCGTGCCAAGCTTCTAAAACATCTTAAGGTTCTAAAACATCTTTTCATTCATTTCCTCAGTCTTTTTTTTTCCCCTTTTCTGTAGTCTCTCTCCACCTCCAAAATTCATTAACATTTTATTGCAGCTTTTTGCATGATAAATACTCATCATATAAGTATACATACTCTATTATATAAACGAATACATTAGTTACTTCAAGAGATTAGTATCTGAATGTTAGAACGGTACATAATTTATGTCGATGAACTCCTTCCAACCGATGATCGTTCGTTGACTGTTCCAGATTAATGAGTGTTATTTGATTTATTATGTAGGAGGTAAGTGGCATTGTTATGATAATTTATGAGTAATAGTTATACATAATTGAACGCACTAGTAAGAGCAGGTATGCGTAACATCGGCGTCGTTGAGCTGTCCCGATTTCTATAAGTTACCGATTGTCATTGCTCATTTATTTATCTACGAGTACTCATGTCCTTCAATTGAGTTATTAAATTTTGGATATCTAATGAATTTTTAAATATGAAAATTTTCAATAGCATACGATCTATCTATGTACACACGGCTACATATCCAGCTATACAGTTCCAGTATAAGCTGATCTCTCATTGTACGGAAATCCTATATAATGCGAGACCAGCGTAAACTGGATTTGTATAGCTTGATATGTAGCCGTGTGTACAGGGTTATTGGTAAACACATCATAAACAAAAACTTTTGTTCTATGACTTTTTACAAAACAATATATTTATCAAAAATCAAGATAATCATATCTTCAAGATTTCGTTATTCTATCGACGTTATACTCGTATCTAACACATTTTTCAGTTCTGTATTTTTTTGTTCCTACCTACGCCTCCCGTGCACTGTCGCCCCTGCCTTTTGCATTAGACACGGCAATTTGTTTTGCTACGCATAGAGTTCTTAACATTTAGAGCGTTGAATTTAAATATTTTTATTTTTTGTATGAAAATATGGTAAATTAAAATCTGATGAATTATTAAAAGTCATAGAACAAAGTCAGTAGAGCTTCCGAAAGAGTGGGTCTTAGAATGAACATAGACAAGACAAAGGTCATGTCAAATGCCCATGTAACAACCACTCTCATGAATATCGGAGACGCTACACTCGAAGTTGGGACGAGTATGTTTACCTAGGACAAACTGTCCAATTAGGTAGGTCCAACTTCGAGAAAGAGGTCAATCGTCGAATCCGACTCGGCTGGGCAGCGTTCGGGAAGCCACGCAATATCTTCTCATCCCACATACCGCAGTGTCTCAAGAAGAAAGTCTTTGACCAGTGTGTGTTGCCAGTGATGACATATGGCACTGAAACGTGGTCGATCACAATGGGCCTTATTAGAAGGCTAAAAGTCACCCAAAGGGCAATGGAGAGGGCTATACTTGGAGTTTCCTTACGTGATCGAATCAGAAATCAAGAGATTCGCAGGAGAAGCAAGGTAACCGACACAGCTCGAAGAATTACCAAACGTAAGTAAGTGGCAATGGGCAGGGCACATTGTGCGCAGAACAGATGGCCGTTGGGGCCGAAAGGTTCTGGAGTGGCGACCGCGTACCGGATGACGTAGCGTTGGAAGGCCTCCCACAAGGTGGACCGATGACCTTATGAAAGCCGCAGGAATCCGCTGGATGCGGGAAGCACAGAACCGGTCGAGGTGGCGGTGCTTGGGGGAGGCCTATGTCCAGCAGTGGACGTCTTTCGGCTGAAATGATGTTGGATGATAGAACAAAAGTTGTTGTTAGTAATATAGACCTGAGAGTTTGTTAGTTTTTTCCCAATAATCCTTTATATCAAAATTAATTTCCGTGCGGTTCGTCTCGCAAAAAGTAAAAGTGTTATTGTGTTTTTCCATTAGGAAGTTCTCAGTAGCAGCCCGGAGTTTGGATTTATGCCCAGTTGATAGCAATAGGCTGGCCCCCTATTACATGGGACTTTAACATAACTGGCGAAATGTGCGTGTTATTATAGGTACACCTCTGTTTAATTCTTCGGGGATTACAGGCGTGATGTTATTATGTTATGTAGTCTCGCAAAAACTCGAAAATGGCTCGACCGATTGTGATGAGGTAAGTTTTTGTGTGCGCGCGCCGGAAAAGGTTACTAAAAAATAATTGAAATAGGAAAAAGGTATTGAAAGATTGCAACGCATTATCAAGTTTAGAATTTAAAAAAAATATATATTGGCAGTCATAAGGACTGCCGACAGAAGTGAAAACACAAAACTTTGGAATAACTGTTCTTTTACACATATTGTAGCTCATGGAAAGCATTCGGTGACGATGACGCGAGTTCCATGATTTTTGTTCACCCAAAAAGTACACATATATACACAGTATACATATAGCTCATGGAAAGCGTTCGGTGACGATCGCCAACCCATAAGTTTTTCCCCTACCAAAAAGTGCTTAACGCGCCTAAAGAAGCTTTCAATTCAAAAAAAAAAAAAAAAACAATCATAACATTGTCGGACAAATAACGAGACATGATGATGATTATCACTCAGTGTACCCAAACCATTCATCATACCATCATCAGCAAGAAATTCGTCCAATGTTGGACATGGCTCCCAGGAATTATGCAAGCAACGGTCCACATCCTTCCATTCCCAAAACCATAAAACTATAACCTAACCGTCATATCGAAACATTCATCACCTACATTTCTTTACGATCAGCTGATACAATCAATTACGAAGTACGTTGTATAATTCAAAGCGGAACACATGAACACTGTAACTAATATAACGGACACCAGGCACGTGCCGACCCGGATATGATACGCCGTGATAATACTGCATCGGTATTCACACTGCATATGTCTATAACGGACTGTGTGTCATCGGCTTTATTAAAAGTGAAATAGTTACTTAGCGCCGCGCGCCGGCCGGCGAGACGTAAAACCCTTTTATGGTTTGGATTAGGCTTGTAGTAAAAATATCGATGTATCGATATTTTTTGGCAATATTTATTATTTCGATATATCGATATAAAATATGAAGTATAGAAAATGTATCCAATAGGATATATTTCCAAAAGCAATACTGTTGTCGCCACTGACTTAAACCACTGCAGTTCAAAGCCGTATTTTTTTATTTTTTTATTGTCTGTGTCTGCTTGCTCAGAAAATAAATAATTTTAATGCATTGCAAGTGGGTCTAACTTCACAGGGCTGTGGACGCTATTGTAGATAAAAACAAAAAAAAAAAAAACAAACAATTTAATTTCATAAAGAAAAAATATTTTTTAGAAAACTTCACCGAGATAACGATTAAAAAATCGTTATCGATTTTTTATATCAATGTGATATATATCGATACTTTTTGTCACTTCACACATCCGTAGTTAGGTTTAGGTATAGTGTTTATATTTCTCTGTTTTGAGGGAAAGGTCGTGAGGAAAGTTTTTGTAGTATGAATGTGGAAGACTATAAGAGTTGGGAAAGACCAAAGACTTGATGGATGGCCTGTGTGAAAATAATATGGCTAGAAAGGGAGTGCCTACCGAAATTACCACTAAAGGCTCGTACAGACTCGCGCGATATCGCGGGCGCGACGCGACACTAGTAGCACAATTTCTTTGTCGGTGCCTGTCGCGGCCGCGATATAGCACGAGTCTGTACGAGCCTTAATAGAGAAGTATGGAAGAAAGAGACAAGTTGCGCCGACCCCAAATAAATTGGAATATAGGCTGGTTGTTTTTTAACACATACTGATGTGTGCACTGTGCAGTAGCGGATTGGGGGATGTCCAAGTTTAAAGTAGAGAGATGTTTAAATGTTTTTTTTATGTTATTGGAAAAATCATAAAACCCGACTGCAACTAAAATTTTCAAAACAAGATCACTTTTCAATGTTAATGGCAGTCATTTTAGTTCCATCTTAGATTTTAAGAGGGCGTACCCTTGGTTGGGCCACCGTCAGAGTTATGTGGCCCAACCAAACGCCAACAAAAATGCTACTAGGGTACGCCCTCTTAAAATCTAAGATGGAACTAAAATGACTGCCATTAACATTGAAAAGTGATCTTCTTTGAAAATTTTAATTTTAGGGGTACAACGGTCCACTAGTGCCACTCCATTAAAAAAATATTATCTCGTGACTGAGAAGGATTTAGGTATAACGGCTCACTAAGGAACCTCGATAAGTGTGCCTAGAATTTTCTAATACCTTTTGTAAAGTTTCATATTGAAACACGAAGCAACAAAATGCGATCTAGAGGAATGTGATCGTTTTTCTTTAGATCGAATTTTGTTGCTTCGTACACTGTGGAATTTTGCTTCAATTGCGGTCACCCTTCATCCTATGGATCCAGCGAAGAACTAAAACGACTGGGAAGGAACCCTAATTTTTTTATGTTAAGTTATAAAGTAAGTATTTTAAAACTAGATAAAACTCTATTAAAGACCATAGAAATGCATTAGTTCGTCTCAAATATATGATTTTGCAACTGTTAAAGATGAGGTCTTAAAAAGGACTGTTATATAAATTAGCTTAGTGGTTTTGCTTTTTAAATAATCGTAAATAGAAGAAAAAATCAATTTTTATTGAGTTAGTCTCATTGTATATGCATTTCTTTTAAACATGAACAGTTTTATATTATAATATGCTATCGACCGTTTCTTTATCATAGACATAGCCTAATGATTCTAAATATTAGCAATCTGGTTAGCCTGCTTTAAGACATAGTTACCTGAATGCATAGTAATTGCTTGCCAAAAACGTGTTTTTTTACGGAAATGATTGGCCAATCTAGTGTATTAATGTTTTTTTAAAGTTTATTATCTTATGCCGTTTAATTTTATTTCATCTTAAAATTTGAGTTCACTCTTTAAAACTTTAGATCATCATCTACATAGCCTTTTCCCAACATGTTGAGGTCGGTTTCCGGTCTAACCAGATGCAATACCAGTATTTTACATGTAACAAAAAAAAAAAAAAAAATGTATTATATTTTGACCCCATTTCCTCCCCTGGGTGTCGTAAAAGGCGACTAAGGGACTTACTAGAGAATGGGCAGCAACGTTTTTTATGCATTTTTAACACTATACTGCGATCGCCAACCCGCCTGTCAAGCGTGGCGATTATGGCAAATTCCCCCCCTTTTGGGGGATGCCTATGTCCAGCAGTGGACGTCTTTCGGCTGAAATGATGACAATTTTTTAAATTTCTCGACGAAATAAAATAAATATCCATAAAAACTGTTTGCTTCTATTCAAAACAGTAATCTTTTTCGTCAAAAACGATTAGGTATTACTCGAGCGATAAAAGAAGACTACGCATTGTTTGGGTCTGGTTTGGATCTTGGCCTACAAATGTATATTGAATTTTTTGTCGGTAAAATTGAATAGAGAGCTATAAATACACTACTGAATCGAGTAATAGTGAATAGGGTAGCCAGACATTTGTGCTAGTAAAAATAGTTTTTCTCGGTAATTACTGTGAGGGCTTCGCAGCCCTCGTGCCGGAATGAATGAGGCGCAGGCGGAGCTGACAATGAAAGGATATGCTGAATTTCATCTATTTATTTTCAAGAAGACACGTGCCTTACAATAAAACAATCGCCTCTCCTACAATATTGGACTGCAAGGGACAGACTGGATTGGATTATTTTTAATTTGTCTGTCTGTGATGTCTTGTTTATACCGTTTTAGTTGGCGTTTTTGTTGTAGTTGGGTTTGTTGTAGTTTTTGTTGTAGTTTTAAGTTTTATTTTCATTTCAATTATTTTGGGGTTCGGGGTCATTCAGGGTAGGTTACGTAATTCACAAAATTCGCTCTCTCATCCATACTAATATTATAAATGTGAAAGTAACTCTGTGTCTGTCTGTCTGTATGTTACGTTTTCACGCCTAAACCGCTGAACCGATCGTCATGAAATTTGGCAGAGATATAGCCTGGGATATGGAGACGGACATAGGCTACTTTTTTACGCGATAACCGACATCTACGCGGGCGAAGCCGCGGGCAAAAGCTAGTACATACATAAACTTACGCCTTTTTTTCTGCCTACCCCTATGGGAAAAAGGCGTATTCCTTTATCGCAGGCAGCGTAGGCGTTTATTCCTTTTGCTTCGTTTACATTCATACATCTAGTCATACACGCACGCCGGTTACGAGTACTACGCACCTGACCTTTCTGAAGAAGGTCACCACTATATATCCTCCTAGGGCGTCCCCTCCCGGCGTTTCCACTCACATTTGCCTCGTAAATACCTTTTGTTAGTCGCCTTTCATGCATCTTCTCAAATTCGCTATTTCTGTTTATAATATTATAGTATAGATATTGTTTATATCCCATAATTTCCACGTCAGTAGCAGTTTAATGATACGTAATTATCTTTGGGCCTTATCTAACGTGTATGGCTAATCTATCACGAATTATAATGCAATGTTGCATAGTTTCTTCACTTACGCATTTCTAACATTCCTGAGCCTTATCGGATAGTAGACCGTAAAGCAAACACTTCATCCTATCTATTATTATTATTGCCGATAGACTATTGCCTTCATTTCAAAACTTGTTTCAAATAAAATGCAACCTAGCATTATTTGATTACGGACCAGTATTTTTAGAGACAAACAAGAGTTCTTGTTTGTGACTAAATAATAATAGCCACTGGGGTTGATTGAAGGTTGAAATACGCTTTCCATTATATAGGTAGAAGTAGTATATAATAGTTACATAATTATCGAGACCCTCGGAAAGCACGTTAAGCCGTTGGTCCCAGCACACAGTGTATTTTTTGCCCCAAAAAAGAGAAATCAGCTTTTTATTGAATATTTCTACCCAATACTTCACTAAAAATGCACGAGTAGCACTCCCAGGTTTCAATGTTGTATAATCTACTAAAAAAAAAAAAAAAAAAAAACTTACAGGTTAAAATACATAAAATAATTTGTACAAGAAAAAATGGTATATGATTGAGTTTTGTTTGCATTACACATTTATGAAGCAAGTTTTGGCGCATATTACCCAATTGGAACCGTGCACCTAGTTTCTGACGTTTTATAAGTGCCTAAATATTTTGATTTTGATTTTTTTCGTATCTTTTGCTTTTTTTGGGATATACGGTACGCTATTGACTGGAAAAGTAAGCTAAAACAGCTCATTATCTTCTAGCTAGATATACCACAAGTTTAATTCACATCAGTCTAAACCAGGATTCTTTGGTACGTTTCATCATCTCATTATCTTCCTGCCCTTGTTCCATGTTACTTGTGGTCGGCGCAACACGTTTTCTCTTTCCATTCTCCCCTGTCAACCGTCACGCTATCATTTACTCCCTTTTCTTTCTTATCATTCCTCACACAATCTATCCATAATTTTCTTTGGCCTTTAGTGAGCATATAATTTAACTATTTTAAAGCTTTTGAACCTTATAAATACATTATTATCTGTCAGTCTCCAAAATCATAAATAATATTGACACACGATGTGTTACCAATTTTATTACTTCACACTGTAATCTAACATCACACTTATTGCAGAAACGTTACGTCAATATAACTCCAACAAGTCAGTAATGTGTCCTACTTTGAAACCAAATTGTCAACTTATTATATGAATGTTATGTTATGAATTTATGACAGAGTAATGTTTCTTTTGTGACTTAGCAATAAAAAAGACATAAACACAGCATCAAGCCCGTTATCTCTGAAACGTTAGGCAGAGTTGTACATATAGTACACCTACATTTTGCCAGTTATGTTTAAGTCCAATCTTTTCCAAAAACCACTCTTTTAACACTTTTTTTTTTGGGTGAGAAATGATTAAATAAGTTCTCCCGCTCTGGGCGGAGTGGGAGGGTGTGTCAGACTTTTACTGACTAAAACCCACCCGTGTTCCTTCAGTTGCCTGTGTGCCAAGGCCACGGTATCCCTTTCGGACAAACCCGCAACTCTGGCAGGCATCTGTCCTGGCGGACCCCGTCAGTTCGTGCTGACATCTCTTTGAGGCGCGCGTAGAATAAATACGACGCGCCGTCAGCCCTGGTCCTTACTGGACGGCGAGCTGCCCATAGCTTGCCGTCCGCAAGCCCGCGCCTACGGTGGCCGGGAATCGGCAATAGATTCCCGCCGCCCAGGGTGTCTCCTGCGGCGATTACGGACTACGCCCGCTCTTTAACAGCTCTTTTAAGACCTGAACGACCTAAACAAAGAATTTCAACCATAGCTGGCGTTAAATTTAGAAAAGTAAAGGACGCCAGAAAGGATGGCTTAAATTTTTGAGTTAATAATATATATTTGATGTTGTCCAGGAGTTTTTGAGAACTGAACATTTTTTTCTTTAGCTTCCCTCTAATAAAAATTATAGCCTCGCCGATGCTGCCTAGCGTACCCCGGAATGAGATTCTTAAGTTCGCCCCTCGTGGTGATTCTTTTGGTTAGCCATAAGGACCTTGAATGATATGACCTGGATTTTGACCTGAAAGATTTTGATTACAAGAATATTAATTATCCTCTGCTGGGTTAATATTGTCAAAAAGGAAGTGCTAAATAACGTACTGATGCTGATGTTATTGAAACGAAGTTCTTTAAGGCTTGTAGTAGGAATTGACGGGTAGAAATCGTTACGTAAGGAAAATGCGTTATGGGGGACATAACGCATTTTCCTCACGTGACGATTTCTGTTCAATGCGACTTTCTCTCTCTCTCTCTGTCTCATTCTATTAGGTATAAACGAGTGTGTGTGTACGTGTGAGTATCGAGATTTTGTTATAACCAGTTAACTTTCAGTTATTACTAAAAAACAAAGTCAAAGCATTTATTTCAAATAGGCACATACTCGTAAATGGCATTTATGAACTTCAAATTTTATTAAGTCGTATTTAAGTTATGATTTGAGAATTACTAATATAAACAAACAACCAGGATTAGGACAATGACACCTAGAAAATGCCGTCACCCATTAAGTGACGTCATGAAACATAGGAACTTTTGACAATGACATCATCAAGAACCACAGCCTTCCTACAGACCACAACACAAGTACACTCGCTAGAAAGAGAAATCGTGAGATAGCGAGGTTAGGCAATGCAGCTCAGTAATTGTTCGTGTCGACATTGCTCAGCTTGTGTGCCTGACTGTACGTCGTTATGATTGTATCTGCAGGAGATAGTTGCACGAATATAATTGTTGAAATATTTTCACGTCGATAACTATTTAGCTGGAGCGCGGACGTCAAATATTGCGTGGGATAAAATATCCTGTTACAATCAAAATATATCCAGGCACCCCAGATCTGGTGTCGCCATCCCATGGTGTCCCGCTGTCCCCATCGCCCTTGTCCCCATTAATGGTAATTCACATAAAATGGCGCAACTAAAGGTTCCATTTTCGTTTAAGTAGTGATTTAAAAAATAATAATAAATAAATCTGTACTTAAAAGAAAATGGTACCTTTTTTTTTCGCCATTTTATGTGAAATATAGTTAATGGGGCAAGGGCGATGGGGACAGCGGGAATGCACTCCAATTGATCGTGTTAAAAATACTCACAAATAATAATACCATAGTTAACGAACACCATAGACGAATAAACTTTAGTTTATTGGTTTTTGGAAATCCAATCATCCTTTGTAGTAAATTTTGCAATTAGCGTTAAGTTTATGAATACAGTGCAATTTTCCTGATTACATTAATTAATCATCCACTAGTTTGACGGCCTCTGATTACAGGTAATTAGGGACAGAATATGTGGCAACAAGTATTGCGTTTGCAATAATTATTTTTAGTTCTCGAAATTCCGAAGCAGGAAGCAAGAGGGACATTATTTATTTAATACAAGCACATAAATTACAGAAGCGGACATTAGGTATAACTCAAAGTTATACCTAATGCCCCTCTTTTTGCCTCGCAATCTTGTACGTAGTACAAACATAACTATGTGTGTTAGTTTTTAGCATCACAGCTCCTAACGGATAAACGGATTAAGGTGCAGTTTTTGTGCCCAAAAATATGTTTGACCATGATTATTCTTCTTAGCATTGTGGGTTTTTCGTATTTTTTGTTATATTGTTTGACTGGGCATATTTTGTTGATTAACTCATTTTCACATGAATAATTTCATAGTTTCGATAGCTCGAAGTCGTTTAAAGATTTTTTTATTAATTACCTAACCATATAATAAGTTGAAATGTCCGCGTATCAGTCTAAATGCTTGCTTAATTTTATTTTTATTTTATTTTATTTATTTGGCTCACCAACAATTGAATCTACACCGATACAAAGTTAAGAAATACATCCAATAGACTTATAGACTAGTGTACCAATTTCTTACAGGTAAGCACATCATGCATACATTATTTGTTGATTGAAATTGGGCACCTACTTAAAATTAGATGAGTTCTTATACTCACCAAACATAAAAATGTTTTCCAAAATAAAATCAAAAATCAAAATTAAAATCACATAAAATCAAATTAAAATCAAATTAAAAATAGGTACCTACAATTAAAATCCAAACTAAAAACAAAATTGAAATCATAATATAATTAGAATCAAAATCAATACTGCTATTAAAATCATACTCAACACGGCAATTAAAATCAAAATCACCGCTAAAATTAAAATCAAAATTAAATTGACACTAAAATTATTAAATCATTTATGCTAAAATTATTTTACTAAAACTAGAATCCTATAGTTTCCAAACAGTATTTAATATTGATGACAAATATAGGGAAAATCCTGGTCCCGGTAACCGGTGGACTTTTTAACCCACCTTGTTGACAGTGAGACCTGTTACAAGAACTATGTTTAGACGAGTCATCTCATATGACGTCAGTAGTCCTACCTTTAGTACATCAGCTGGCATTGAAGAGTTTCTTGCTAAATTAAGTCATGGTGTGTGGGATAGTAAGGTCAAATCCACATTCGTACAAGGATTTCTGCTTCTAAAGTTCAAGAAGTTGATGAAGGCGAAAGATGTAGGCGGAAAATTTAGACATAGAATTTCCTTTAGATGTTATTGTTAATTTGCATAGTAGGTAGTCAACGTCATTATCCTTACTAGTGATGAGTCGAATACAGGTTTAACCTACGAATATTTGGCTGAATGTTCGGTTAAAAGTTTATCGAAGCGAATATTTGGCAGGATTTGACGAGCTTTCTCGTGAATCTTAATAATTCAAGTCTGTGCTTATAATAACATAAAAAGAATATAAACGTACCACTTTTATTTTTTATATTAGGCCACAACTGCTTTTAATCGAAGCAATGTAAGTTTAATATTATGTATCTCTTTACACTGAAAAAAAAAAAGTTGTTGCCAAAATCAAGATTTTGTTTAGATTGACTAAGTAACTTGTTTGCATCTGAGCCTATCAAGCACAATGATCACAGCTACTACTTTTATTTGATTGAGATTTGAAACGAGATCTTGATTGCAGGAGTTATCACAAAACCTATTTGCAGCAATCAAGTCAAAACATAGTTGCTCCAACCAAGATTATTAGATTAAAGTTTCAATGATCTTTATAGAAGTAATCAAAATGCTTGATTGACACAACTAACTTACTTTGTTACAGTTAACATTTTTTTAACTTGTCTCTTTTTTAACTCTTCTACAATGATGTCATGTTAAGGGTAATCGAGAAACTTGTTTGAGCGTTCAATCATTTGAACTAATATTGCTGCAATCATGTCGTGATGATCAACTTAACTAAGATTTTGATTAATCTAAACAAGATATCGTCAACCAAGCTAAAAAGTCACTTGATTGGAGTGCATTTTTTTCAGTGTACATAGACCCAATAAATGATAAGACACAGTTGATATAGATACAGTTATGTAATCATGCTACTTCATATTATAGACTTATAGAGGAAACTTTTCGATACAATCTTATTCGGTAGAATGTAGAATGTTCGGTAAACTTGCTGAATATGCCAAATATCGAACATAAAACGAATATTCTACCCATTTCTGATCCCTACGTCACTTGGTCGAATATTGGACAAACCAATTAGATGAGTAGTTACTCATACTCATCTAGTTTGTTTTTCCAATATTCGTTGTTCTGCGTCAATTTAAATGATATTTATATCTGAAGTAGTGTTCAGTCACAGTTTCTTGTATCCTTATGACCTCACTAGTTGCTGCCCGTGGCTACGCCCGCGTGGCTATTTCTTAAATAAAAGTAGCCTAAGAGGTGTAACTTAGGCTTTACCATTAGCTATCAACAAGTGAAAGTCCCGTCAAAATCGGTCCAGCCATGTTAGAGATTAGCCGGAACAAACAGACAGGCAACAGAGAGATAAAAAAAAGTGAAAATAAAATGTTTTTCAGTTATAAGTACCGTATATATTTTGTATTTTCTTTCATTTGCTTTGTTTAGTAAAAAGCTGTTATTTTGACATTACAAACAGACACTTCAATTTTATTTTTTATTTTTCTTCTGGGTAAGCTCACTCCATCGTAGACTTTGTCTCTGTCATCCAGACCTAGACTAAAGTCAAGAGCAAACTCATAGTAGAATAAAAAAAAAATTGTATACACCGTGGCATTTTAGTCGTCTTACAAAGACAGCCCACTTCATGTATCCAATGACTACTAATCAATAACGTAAAAAAAAAATTGTTGAACATTTGAATTTGTATTTTTTTTTTAATTAGTTATGACGCATGTCATACACTTGAGAGCAATAAAATCGCACACGTTGACTTTTTGTTGTTAAAGCAGTTTTTTTCATGAATGTGAATACATATTAAAATAAAACTTACACTATTAGAATGTTTACTTCAGTACCTTTCTAATGATATCAAATACAGTGTAAAAAAAAGTACCCATAGGATGTTTTAGGGCACAAAACCCAACATACGGATAAAATTACCCAATTTAGCTTAAGAAAGAATAAAAATAAAACTCAAAATGCTTGATCAAATTGTTTTTTAATAAGGTGTATTCCCTCCCCTAGCCTTGATTACAGCTCTTAATCGGGTTTTCATGGACCGTATTAATTTCACCATGAAAGCTTGTGGTATGGCGTTCCACTCCTCTTCAATGGCAAGTTGAAGCTCTTGGAGGCGCGTAGGAGCAGGGCTTCTTGCTCGAACTCTTCTTTTTAGCTCATCCCAGACATGCTCAATCGGATTGAGATCAGGACTACGAGCTGGCCACTCCATCGCGGTGATTCCAACGTCTTCCATGTAGTCGCAAACTGTTCTAGCAACATGCGGTCTGGCGTTGTCGTGCATTAAGAGAAAATCTTCTCCCATAAGCCACGCAAGCGGCCTCACATGTTCTTCGAGCACTTCTTCGACGTATCGTGCAGCCGTCAAACTTCTCGATCTCGGGCCGGTATTCGCCGTAGTGATGAATACAATGTCAGTTTTAGTGTCCAACATTATGCCACCCCAAAACATACACGATCCACCTCCAAAAGCCACACGTTCGCTTATGCAGCATTGTGAAAATCGCTCTGATGACCTTCTGTAGACCCTAGAGCGTCCATCATGACCATGTAAAGTCATTCTGCACTCATCAGAGAACATAACAGCCCGCCATTGGTCATACGTCCAATTTAAATGTTCCCTAACAAATTGTAGCCGGGCTTGTCGGTGAGCTGTGGTCAATTTGGGACCATTTGCTGGGCGATGTGAAGTCATTCCTGCTTCACCTAGTCTTCTTCGAACTGTCCACCGACTTATACTGACATTGCGAACTTCTCGAAGCTGTTGTCCCAGTTGAACCGCGTTCAGTTGCCGATTTCTCAAAGACCTTGTCACAAGAAAGCGGTCATCACGCTCTGATGTTGTACGTCGCCGGCCAGATCCTGGTCACCGAATGTAGCCACCGGTCTCTTGGAACCTCTGGTATACACGACGAACAGAGTAGCGGCTCAAATTTAGCCGTCGAGCAACTTCACTTTGGTTATGGCCTGCTTCGAGCAAGGCAATAACTTGAGCGGCTTCTGCGGGCGTGGTATCCATATTTTTCCAGTAAATCCGTATGCTTCCAGTAGAGATGTTATCACGTTGACCTTCGGTATGCAACTGATTAAAAATTCCAATAAACCGACCTTTTTATACCTGCGGCTAAGGGTGCAAGTAGTGACAACGCAAACGCGTGAATTTGGGGAATTCGGTGTACGGTCGGTTTTTGTAAGTTACGTGAAGGTCGATGATTTTAATTTTATGTTTTTGTAAAGCTAAGCTTGTATGCTTTAATTTTGTCTAATGATTTTTACTCAATATCTTTAGATTTTAGAAAACAATCAGTAATAAACCAAATTACAAGGGGTGTGCGATTTTATTGCTCTCAAGTGTAGTTTAAAACACCCTGCTACGAGTGCAGTTCGAGCCTTGTGTTACAAGGGCGCCGCGGAATGGAGCGGCGACATCTTTATCAGAGTTCATTCAACCCTAAAGCAAAAATGTGTTTCTTACTATTGCAACTTAAACTTAATGTAAATCCATTCTGCGGCGCCCTTGTATCATAAGGCTCGGACTGCACTCGTAACAGGGTGTTGTAAACTATGTCATGCGTCATAATTAATTAATAAAAATAATAAAAAAACAAATGTTCAACAATTTTTTTTTTTACATGAATGATTAGTAGTCATTGGATACATGAAGTGGGCTGTCTTTGTAAGATGACTAAAATGCCACGGTGTATATAATTAACATGTACTATATCAACAGACTTCTTTAGACGTCGGACTGTCGAGCAAGAGGTTTTGAGTTCAGTCCGCACTCCACCTATTGTGTTGGAGTGTTAGCCACCAGTGGTTAGGGCTTCGCCTCTCATACACGAGGTTGTAGGTTCAAAGCCGAGCAGGTTTCTGAGCCACCAGGTTTCTAACCTGCTCTAGAATTTTGGCTTTAAAATTGTGAAAAGGGAGACCGCTATAATTTACACTAATAACTATTCTCCGCCACTTAATAAGTAAAAGTTATCAAAGTTTTACAGTTTCTCAGAATAAAAACGCCAAAGTTGGCCATTGAAAGCAGAAATCACGGTCGAAATGTAATAGGCCTTTTAACTCTGAAATCGTTAATCCACTTTGAGCAAACGTGGTTAAGTGGTGATCAATGTTCATGCGTTTTCTGATGCGATGAGAAGCCCTTGCCCTGCAAAGGGACAATAATAGGCTGGTGTTATTATGACAACATAATATGCATGTGATATTATGTTTATCTGGAATTTAGAGATTATCAGATATACCTATAACGAACTAGTCAATAAAAAATATGCATTATACATAGTTTACTTACTTACTACCACTTAGTTTCATTAGTTTCACTTAGAACCGATTAAAGTTTAACTGTGAAGGTAATTTATCGATGATTTTAGCAGAATTAGAGGTAATTGAAGGATACGTTAACGACAACGTTGAACAATACTTACATGTCGCACAAAGCAATTTTTTTGACGAATTGGAATTAATTGACAGACATTTTAATAAAACTGGAGAATGTCAAATCAATAACTAAATTGACAGTCATTGAAAAGCATCAATGAATGTTGATTTATATTGCTCACAGTATAAATGACCGTTGGAGTCGATGTGCTCTTGAAACTGGAGACCAAAAATTATTGGTAATCGTATTAGGACGCCTACGCTAAGTGAGGTTAGGTTCGAGTGCTGGATGTAAGTGGTAGAGGATCAAACTAAATGACCTGCGCTTGGAGAAGCCTATTTTTAGCAGGGGACACCGATTTGGCTAACTTGATCTCTAACTCCATCCTCGGCCTCTCTCATCCAGCTGTTAACAGCAACTCTGGTCTCCACCTATCCTGACGGCGTTTATCTTACGTTTGCGGATTCGGGGTCTCCACTCAAGAACACCTCTATAAAGGTAGTATAGAGGCATGAGGAACAGGGTGTTAAGTTTACTCATACTCCATAGAAAAGGGAGGATCCTCCGACCAGACGGGTGTTGTGTCTGGTGGGCAACTGCCCGACGGTTGATGTCGGGATGTTGAATATATGCTAGTCGCAGCATATTTTTATGAAGAACTGAATATAAGAAGGTAGGTATAGGTTTTTCTTTTGGCAATTACGATGCTCTATAAATCAAAGCTAAAATAATTGATACAAGACATAATTACTAACGAGGTATCATAAATTCTTGATCCAAGCTTATTTATGTCAAAGTTACGTACGGTTATAGAGAATAATTTGCCATGTTTATATCTTGTATTTTTTTCAGATCCGAGGACGGCTTTCGGTCTTACCGGATTAGACTGGAAGCCGACCCCAACGTAGTTGGGAAAAGGCTAGGCAGGTTTATTTGTTTATTTTTTCATTTTGATCGAATTCATTATTGTTACTTATTGTTGTGGTTTTCTTGTGAACGAAATACATGACGTTCGAAAAAAAAACAGGATTTTTTATTACACTCTGTTGGGTTTTAAAAACCAGTTTATCATAATATCATTTTACTGAGCCGGATTTCGTAACACATTGTGTGTATGTTTATCGTGTTCGCAGATTTTTTTTTGGTTATGAGGTTTATGTATGTAAGTAACTGTAGTTGCTGCCCGCGGCTTCGCCCGCGTGGCTTTTTCTAAAATAAAAGTAGTCTAAGTTACTCCTTACCTATAACATCAGCTATCTGCCGGTGAAATTCAAAATCGGTCCAGCCGTTTTGGAATAGCCAGACACAAAATAAAAATAAAAGGTTTTTTTTAAATTATTAGTTTCGTTTATACTTTCATATGCATTTCGTAAAAAGCTGTGAAGACAGACGCATCAGTTTTATTTATTTGTATAGATATCAAGATTATTTTGAAAATATTTTAAACCTGGGCAAACTTGTTATCAATCAGAATCATCTCTGCTGATTAGTAGTCCACTGTTGGACATAGCCAAATTGTTTTCGTCGCTTAACTTGTGAAATATTAAAAAAAAAAATACTTTATCAGAAAACGTTCCATCATCATTATCTTCCCCTTATTCCAACTTATTTCAACAACAACAAACAACAACAACAACAACATGATGTCTTTTCCTTCCACACTTTTCTATGAGTCATCGTCTTGATAGTCACCTAGTCACCTAGTCTTCTAGCCATACCTAACATGCCATAAAGCGTTTATATCACAAAAATATGTCAAATTACATTTATATTTACATTAAATATAAATATAAATTAACAAACAAAAACAACAGAAAAAAAATTAAACTGTGGCATGCTATTTTTGTCGACATCGTAAAAAGTCTGATAGATTTAAGTAGATAATAAACAACTCGCTCAGAGAAGGGCAACAAGTTGTCAGACTTTATGTCAAAATAAAAGCCTCCACAACATTTTAATTGAGTCGATGTGAAGCAAGAAAAAAAAAATACAAAAATCGTCAGTTGTCTGGACAAAGATAATTATTTAGTTACCTACTTACGTACATTTTATCGGACGTCAGTCAATTCTGATATCAATATAATTCTCATAATGATTCTCATTTAAATTATATTAAAATAGTTAATTAATAAATACGATACCTACTTATAATTTGTATTAATTATTTTTATTTTAATATTATTTAATAATAATAAACACGAGATAAATAAAGTGTAATTTTCTGAAAACCAGGCAATGCATGGGCCTAGAAAATAAGACTCATGCATTTAGCCTATTTAAAGAGAAATAGGAATCAGAATAATAATTATCAAAATCTTTCATATAAGTAGCACACTCGGACATTTTCCATTGTTTGACTAGGTACTAGAGAATCAAACGCGAATCTAAATAATCAATATCGCGCTTGACTCCAATGAACTACATAGTTTAGCATTTCAGGATACGATACAAGATCATCGTCATTATTCAATAGTAAGTAACAAAAAATCATCCCAATCAAATAAAAATTGTAATGTAATTGTGTGTCATCTGACATTATGCTGAGCTGACGCTCTTTTAGCATTATAATTATTTTTTTCTGTTTTTTATAGTTTTAAGATGTATTTTTTGCTGTAATGCTAATAAACGCATTTTTCTTTCTTTCTTTTCTTTCTTATCGCTTGAATAAAAAAAAAAAGTTAAATATACATCTCGCAAAAAATATATCAATTTATTTCGATTGTTAATAACCGAGACAGATTCAACCTGAACCTTAAAACTGCACCAATTATTCACTGCACGCAACTTTTACGCAAAACAAGAATACCCGCACTACCCGCACGACAAAAAATAAGTAAACAAAACATCCTATTGACATTCTGCTAGCGCGTACATTAGACTATACGATATTGCGATAAAAGATGGAATCGAAACAATTAATTAGGTAGTCTATCAAGTCAAAAACTACAAAAATAATGCGATATTGACGATAAAAACATCAACACGGTACAAAAAATACGCATTGCAAAAAAACATAAACAAAAAAAAAAAATGTTGCGTACCTCAGGTCGGTGACTGTCAAAAAATCCCTTCACTCAGCGGCCCTTCCCACATACATCACTTTCGTCACGATCGATTGTGCAAAGACGTCAACACTATACTATAACTTGACAATAACGTACAACCCGCACGACGGCCGAAACAACACTGCACTCACTTCTTGCGTTGCCAAATGCGCGAACGCAGAATAACAACACCAGTTTACATTGAACTTTAATTCCAACCTACTTTTCCCTCAATCACAAACGTTTTGTACGTATCCAGAGCGGCGTAGGAGGTCTAAGTCCACTGGTAGTTTTTATAGGCATGATTTGGCTCATAAGGACGGTCGAAAGGCTTTGCCAGGGTTCAATGACTCTCAAAGCTGCTTGAACAGGGGAAATCCGAATGCAGTTCGGTTTGCCAAGCTACCAGGTCATGGCTGTATTACCTATGCGGATTTGAAGGGAAAATGTATTTAATGAGTTCTAGGATTTAGCTATATGTGTTATATTTTAGTAAGTTGGTAAATTTTAGTGGAGGATGGTCGAGAACTCTTATTTTTGGATTAATTTTCTTAATGACGTCATTAAGGGCAAGACTATAGAAAATTATATTGACTATTATTTCCAACTCCGGGCAAAAACGGCAGAATCTCCTAGCAGAAAAACCCAACCAAACAGTTCATTCAAAATTGTATTAAAAACCAGGTTTTCAAAGTCAGCAGCTGTCAACCATTTTATGTTTATTTTTTTTACTTTTGAGGGTTCTGTCCCGAAGGGTGCCAAACGGAACCCTATTACTAAGCTTCCGCTCTCCGTCTGTCCATCCGTCTGTCTGTCAGCGGGCTGTATCTCATGGACCGTAATAGGTAGACAGTTGAAATTTAATTTGAGTTTCACAGATATTACTATTGCCGCTATAACAACAAATAAAAATATACAGGAAATGTGTTTTTTTCGGCGTTTTTTGCCAGACCTTAATACGGTACGGAACCCTTCGCGTGCGAGTCCGACTCGCACTTGGCCGGTTTTTTTGATTCCGTGACGCCAAGCAATGGTCAATATCCACTGTTACATTATTAGCAGGTATTTTGATTAACTACCTGTGATAAACAAAGCAATGCGATAGATATGCACGCCTATAAAAATATGATACACACAGAGCATCAAATTGCAGATGTGCATAGTTTTAAAAAAAACTTGTTTTTCTAGTCACCTTACAATATCGTCAGCAGTTTTGACGTAAATATCGTTTTACAGTTTTAGCACATTTACGATACCACGTGTTGTTTGTGTCACAGTGCAGTGGTGGCCCAGTCTTACGAGTTGTAGGTTGTGGGTTCGAACCCGCGCCCTCACGCCCCTAGTCGCCGCAGTAGACGCCCTGGGCAGCGGGAATCGGTACCCGATTCCCGGCCACCGTAGGCGGGGGCTTGCGGACGGCGAGCTATGGGCAGCTCGCCGTCCGGTAAGGACCAGGCCCCGGTCGACGGCGCGCTGTGTTCCACGCGCGCCTCAAAGAG
The DNA here is from genome assembly GCA_947523025.1 of Dryobota labecula. NCBI lineage: Eukaryota > Metazoa > Arthropoda > Insecta > Lepidoptera > Noctuidae > Dryobota > Dryobota labecula. Next base: position 4,316,142 of record OX383287.1, read on the forward strand.
ATGTCAGCACGCACTGACGGGGTCCGCCAGGACCAGTGCCTGCCAGGGTTGCGGGTTTGTCCGAAAGGGATACCGTGGCCCTGGCATACAGGCAACTGAAGGAACACGGGTTTCAGTCAGTAAAAGTCTTTCACGCCCTCCCGCTCCGCCCAGAGCGGTAGAAGTTAATTGATAATTTCTCACCCAAAAAAAAAAAAAATAGATTTAGATGTAGATTATAGCCCACTCCCTCTCGAAGAGAGGAGGCCTGTGTCCCAGCAGAGGGAACATTATACGCTGGTTATATGTTTCATTAAAAGGTAATGCACTTCTAACATACGTAGTTGACTGCATTGATTTTCAAACAACGCATTGAATAGAATACTCTTTATTATGTCATGTACAAACCATACAAATTACAGATATACATACATATGTAGACATTTTTACATTAGAAGACACAATGGGCGGTCTTATCGCTAATGCCTTGATCACTAATGCCTTGATCACACGTACCGAGTAGATGGGCGAGACAGCAAAATTATACTAGGCCGAGAGAGTTGGGTGGACGAGTAAGTGTTTACACGTATTTTTTAACTTGGCACCTAGTCAGTCAATCAGTTCATAAAAATCGCGGGAAACGGTAGCGTCACAGTTTAATGCGAGCGACACGTGAGTGTGCCGAGTGGCGAGTATACACCGAGTGGCAAAGCGAGTCAGTGCAGGGTTGCGCGGGGGTGGGCACTCGGTCTAGTAAATAGAACAGGGTCCGAGTGACTGTCTCGACCTTTAACTCTGCCGAGCGTTCGACCGAGCACTCGATGATGTGTTTATGTATACCTACCGAGCACTCGGCCGAGACCACTGTCGCACCCATCTACTCAGTACGTGTGATCAAGGCATAAAAGCGATCTTTTGGATTGAAAGGGAGCGTTGCATTTTTTGACTACCTACCTACTTCAACCTACGACATAGCAACGCACATGCGATGATGCGATGCGTATGGTATTGGTATGGATGACGGTAAATAAGCGGTGGTAATAACCAACTTCACACGCCACATGCCAGATTGGTGTTCTTTTTAGTCTGTTGTTCCAAATAACGTTGAAAAATATTCTGTACACTTCAACAGCTGTTTTTGAAGTTTTCAGACGCTTTTTTGGGATTGTGTAAAGTTAAAGATACGTCGGATTGACCGTTTGCGCAATGGTATATTCTAGCCTGAGCTATTGAGTATTTTGGGGTAAGTTCGGCCTTGGGATGAGACCGTACGAATCAAAGTTTGCGCCATTGTATTCTGCCCCGGCCGCCGCCGGCCGTCGGGGCAGAATAAAATGGTGCAGAATTTGATGTTGATCATCAATGTAGTTTTTGTAGGTAATTTTTAGGGTGATTGATGAAGAAGCACTTTGTTTAAAACATATCGTTTCAAGAAAATATACACTCTGAAAGATGAAAGATAAAACTTAGTTCAAGATCTTAGCAAAGAAACATGATCGTGTGTGTCGAACAGAAACCATTTTAATTGAAAGTAAAATATTATTAAAGATGTTCAACGTATTATAATATCTCTTTTATCTGTTCTGTGGTATTATCAGCCAAGCAATAGTAAATAACCTAACAATAAAAGTAACTTGATAATTGTTTAAAATTCTTGAGTTACTTGAAATTATTTTCCTTTACTCCTCATTACCTAAATAGATTTTCTTATGAGGAATATTCTAGAATGATGCAAAAAAAAATGTTTTCTTATGTAAATTAACCCAAAATATAATAAAGAATTGTGTAGTCAGATGTCGTGCTGAATGCCAATTAGTCAGGGTCAATGTTTAAGGCTCGTACAGACTAGTGCGATATCGCGGGCGTGACGCGACACTAGTAGCACAATTTCTTTGTCGCTGCCTGTCGCGCCCGCGATATCGCGCGAGTCTGTACGAGCCTTTATCGGTTGACTACCAGTTTACGGTTCTCGCCAATTTTCTGTTGTCGCATTAAACTGAATTAATTATTTCAGTTTGTTCATCTTTTAGCAATGAAAAAGATGTTTTTTTTTAAATAACTATGCTTCTTATTTCTTCGCTTTGCCGAAGGCAAAGATGGCGGGAAGATGGCGGGCTCGACCCGCCATTAAGCAAAAGACAGAATTATGTGGAAAAGGATGAGAAAGGCCTTTGTCCTGGCCTGCTCGTGGGACAATACAGGCTAGATAAATTAGACTAGACTTCATAGTTTTAGCTTAGGTTAACTTATTAATGGAGTTTCTTGCCGGCTCTTCTCCATAGGAAACGACTAATTGGAGCCGTGCACCTAGCTTCTGACGTTTCATAAGTGTCCATGTAGGTTTATGTGAAATAAAATATTTTGATTTTGATTTTTTGAATAAAGTTGATTTAATTTAGTAGGTAAGTATAACGTCTTCATTCGAAATATTTTTTGGTTTATCTGGTATGTATTTATAAGAAATTTACAAACAAATTGTAAATTTCTTTATTACCTCGTATCTTCCAAACGGCAGGATGGATTTCGACACTTGTCTTTATTTTCGTCTTAAATACCAAGTGTATTAGTAAGGTGTTCGAAAAAAAAAAATGGCGGAATTTTGGTGTGAAATAAAAGCAATATACGCGCGTGCATTATAGATGCGATTTTAGTGCGATTTACTTACGTTAAAAAAAAGAAACAAACCTATCAAGTAGGGTACCAAAATAAAGGAAATTAAAAGGGGATTACAAAAAAAAAAAACATTAAAGTGGTTATCGGTTTTCGCTTAAACTTAAACAAGTATAACTCATTATATTCATTAATTTTCTTTCGGTTTATAATTAGCAATTGGGTCCCAACATTATTCTAAATCTTGTTTGTTGTGGAATCTTATTAGTTACATGGATATTACCTGGAAGTCTTTTAACAGACTCCGGGCCCAGGTTGTCCGAAGCAAGGAAAATCTATTCAGGTGGAGATTCATAGGGTGTTCCTGCTTTTCCTATCATCAGCATGTTACAGAAAGTTATAGTGATGGCGCCAAATACGTAGCCGAATTCTGATCGAGTCCATTTAAATTCCCATCGACATGCAAAGAAGAAGGAAGAAGTTACATAAAAAACATGCAGATAGTATCTTATTCTTTTCTGTATTCAATGATACGTAATTAGGTACTTTAGACCAAAATGTTCTTAGAAAAGGAAAATAGGTACCTAATTCTAATTTCCTCTAACTTCAAAGCAGGAAACATAAAATATCTTAAAATTCCGTAGAATCCATACTCATATTATAAATGTGTAAGTAACTCTGTCTGTCAGTCTGTATGTTACGTTTTCACGACTAAACCGCTGAACCGATCGTCATGAAATTTGGCCGAGATATAGCCTGGGATATGGAGAAGGACATAGGCTACTTTTTTACACGATAACCGACATCCACGCTGTCGGAGCCGCGGGCAAAAGCTAGTTACTAATAATTTTAACTTTCTAATTTATTAATTAAAATTACCACATTTCCTTAATAAAATGAATGCGCAATGACGGAAATAGTAGAAAGCATAATATTGACATAATTTATGCTTATCCTTTAAAGATTATCATTCGTATTTTGTTTTGGTTAACTAAAGCTAACTAAAATCCACGATACAGGAAAAAATCCTAGTGTGGGGCAACGTTTTTTAAAAAAAAAAAAGGTGAGGTTTTGCTGCAAAAAAGAAGAAAATCTATCTAGCAAGTTATCTGGGCAAGCTACCGCTATGGTAGCATTAAAACCAAGATTCAGTCGGCAGTTTGAGTGACCGCAGGGCTCTCTTCACAGAGGGAGAGAGTCATCTGGTCACTCCAACTCCTGACTGAAAATGTCTCTAAAAAAGGAGACGTGCAGCCAGCCCCGTTTGGTCTGCACTTTTTGCGTCGAAACGAAGGCCCGCTCAAAACCGAAAAGAACACGAGACTATACACTGAAAAAGGAATTTCTGTAACAATTTTTGTAACAAAGTCTCCTTTGTTACACTGTTTTATTACAGGAAATTGAATTGAATTGCCAGAACACGGTTTAGAATATTATGGAAAAAAAAAGAAAGTGCAAAAGGCTGTCGTAAATTAGGGGTTTCCTAAGACAAATAAAATAAAACAAAGTAGTACCAAACGACTCGCTAGATGGCGCAACCTGTACTAAAAGTGTAATTTTAGAAATACATTTTTTATGTTCAATATTTTGTTTTTCCCAACATTTTGGCAAAAAAATAAAAAATAAAACAAATACTCTTTATCTTTGCTTCGTTTTATGTGCGCACTGACTTCCTAGTTTTATTTTATTTTCCTTGATATTATCCAACGGAACTTGTTACCTTTCGGATTCTGACAAACCCTGCTATATTGTGTGCTTGAAAACCGGACTCTGAACCTTATATTACGGCACGGTTGGCGCAGTGGTTAAGCGATTGACTACTGTGCTGCAAACTCAAACTCAAATCATTTATTTCAATTAAACCATTTACAGGCACTTTTGAATTGTCAAGCACTCGGTCAGTAAGAAAAATTAAGCTACATTCCCATTCCAAAGCGTAGGTACCTATGGAGAAGAACGGGCAAGAAACTCCATGGACACTCTTTTAAATTAAATTGTTACAAAAGTATTCGTTACATCTATAATGTTGCATTTATAACTAAAAGTGAGAACGATGTAAAAATAAAAATAATAAAAACTTACACGTTAAAAGCGTCAAGCGTAGGTACAACAAATAGAAACAAAATAAAATAACCCGTGGCAGCTAAGAGATGACCAGTCCCAACGTGCGTGTCACGGGTTTGATTCCCGCATGGAATAAATATTTGTATGACCTACAAGTAGTTGTTCCAGGTCAAGCTGTTTGTGTATGTGAGTTTAAATGTTTGTAAACGCACCCACAATACAGGAGAAATTCCTAGTGTGGGGAAACGTTTAAAAAAAAAAAATCCCTGATTGACCCTTGCTCACTCAACGGACACCGATTATCGGCCGAGTACCTGGTCTTTTTGCCTGCCATGGGCAAAGATTATGGATAATGGTCTCTCGCTGACCTTAAAAATGAGCTGAGGAAGCTAAGATTCATTATTCTTTCCATAATTAATCCCTAGGGTAGCGGGGTGTTCCTATATTTTTAAATTTAGCCACAACGCATGAGCCGACCATGTTGAAAGTTGAGTGAAACACCAAGCTACTATATTATATATTAACGTCTTGTAAGGTAGATTAAAATAAAGTAAGTAAAACAAAGTAGATAAAAAACAACATGATTTAAACACAACAATTTTTTTTTTTTTGTGAAAATATTTTTCGGTTTGACTTAAATTATTTTAGTCCACAGACACAGAACAAAAACGTGTTGCCTACAGATTAAAAAAAATATCCTAGCTTTAAACGTTGACACTTGAAAGCATGGTAACGCCATATAGGTTTTCATCTAAAAGCTTGATCAAGGTTAGTCTGGAAAACTGCTAATTGGAAGATAATTTAAACTGACGTTGCGTATATGGATTTTTTTCCGTAAATTGACGTTGACGTTAAATGTATAAGGGCCGCTGACGTTAATTGTTTCAAACGGTTGGTTAACGTAACATACGTACGTCAAATAATAACGATTACATATGACGTTTAACGTTAGTTAAATACAAAGCGTTGTTTCACTGCATAAAAACCGATCGTCAAAGTACAAATGTACAAGAATAAAATGACGTTAACCAGTGGGTATGACACCTGTCACTGTAATCGTTATTTTTTAACAAACGTCAAGGGCATAATTTTGTGAAACAACGGTTTGACGATAGTTAGCGCCATTTATGACGTATACGCGTGCGTCAAGTGGACGTTTCATTTTATTTTTCTACATTTGAAGTTTGACGATCGGTTTTTTATTCAGTGAAACAACGCTTTGTATTTAACGAACGTTTAACATAATGGGGTTTATTCATAAACGTTGCTTAAAGTTATGTGACGTTCAAACGTCAAAAATGTATGGTTAAACAGTCGCTAATCATTACTTAACTTTAAGCAGCGTTTATGAATAAACCCCCATATGTGATCGTTATTATTTGACGTACGTATGTTACGTTAAAAAACCGTTTGAGACAACCGGTCGTTAGCAACAGCATTTTTCTTCTTTGATGATAATTTAGTTCTCGGCTGTCATTTTTAGATCTTTGGCAGTCGTAACGGGTAGTAAGAATCACAAAAGTTTGACAACCACTCTTACCAAGGGGTAACGTGTTACCCTTTAACTGGGTTGTGGAGGTCAGATGGGCAATTGCTGCATGTAAATAAGTACATGGACATATTATGAGGCCTCTTTATCCTCCATTGCTTACTCTGACTGGACTCGTCCATTCAAATCTGTGTGGTTCTTTCCTCAAAATACCAATTCAGACACAAATCTACATGGTCGTCTCATGAACTGATCTAGATTATGTCTGGAATTTAAAGGAGACTGACCCCTGAGCTAGTTTCGCAATTTATTTTAGGGGTGACTACACCTAAAAGAAAGATAAGAAATGTCGACTCCATCTAGCTCATTTTTTTTTTTAATTTGACATGTAAAAGTGATTCCGTTATAGTATTAACGTCACACCTGGCCATAATGTGAGTTTTACAAACTAAAAAAACTGTGTACTCACCACGGCCAATAAAAAAGAAAGTCCTCTATCGCATATTTACAACCCTCGACTGCGGCTCGGGTCACAAATACCTGGGATTTCGGGCTTTCTTTCTTTTACAGCCCTTGGTAAGTAATGTAGTCACTATTACAGAATAAACAATTTCAATTCACTGTGTCAACAAACATCTTTTAAACAATACTATTTTATATTTTTTTCCAAAGTACCCTTTGTTAAACCGTACCGTCTAAGTTATTAATTAATTTATTTATATCATTCATTAGTAGTCAACACCTTTTCCGTTTTAATCTAAAGTTTGCTGAAAATTACTTTGAATAATGTTTCGAAATTAAAGGATGATTCCAACTTAACGACTTTCCGGAGTTGTACTTTACTTTGTTGGCAACTCTTGAAGAGCGGGTTTCGCAAAGTACGTCCGTTAATGGGTCTTTCAAATAACAAGAGATGATTAATATATTTTAATATTAGTCTTTGTGCTCATAAGATAATTTAAATAGGTAATTTGTGCTGTTAGTTCCTGGACTTTTGAGCTTTGTTCAGAATTTTCATCTCATAAGTTCATACCTTGAAGTTCAGCGGTTGAGTTTTCTCATTAGGAATTTCTCAGTAACAGTTTGGTGGTATGATCCTCGTGTCTCGGAAAGAACGTAAAGGCGGTGGTCCTGGGCCAGATATCTCCCGGAACGTGTCGGATTGCCGTCTCTGGGAGTGAGGGAGTGCATGTGTGTTTACCCACACACTTGTGCACTATAATACCTCCTGCGTACTTGGCTAATCTCCAATGAGATTGGCCACTGTGACCGAAATTCGGTCGGGAGGATATTAAAGATAATAAAAAATTATGATATGTGCAAAATACCTATTTTATAATGCATGTAGTTTGTTACCCTGCCAATTAAATAGCTATGACAACCAAGATCGCTCGATGATGTGTTTTGATATGACATGAAAAGAGAACAATTAAATATGATTGTATTATGCGAGTCTAATCACACATTACGTAATGAAAGCATAATTACGAATCATTACGTAATGTATGATTATAATGTATGTATATGTTGCAGGCAGATTGTATGATTCGTCATTTTGCAAACGGCCGCCGTCCGTTTACAAACGGTCGTTATGCAAACTGCTTCAAGCAAAATGTAAATCTATTTATTAAGGCTCTCGCCGACCGCCACTGTAGCACCGCTCACATCGCATGCTTTTTTTTTTTGTTGGTAATGATCAAATAACTTTTCCTGCTCTGGGCGGAGCGGGAGAGCGTGTCAGACTTTTATTGACTAAAACCCACCCGTGTTCCTTCAGTTGTGTCCCTGTCCCGTGTCCCTGGATGTCGAAATTACCGCACCGCACCGCACCGCACCGCATCACACCGCTCGCTTCGCTTGCTCGGCTCGCGCGCGGTTGGTCACAGTTCTACCCTAACCTATCCCATTTGGTCGGGGTCCCTGGATGTCGAAATTATAAAATTAAACAACTTGCCAATTAACCTTAGGCATTTTGCATAACCGCGAGCATTTGTAAACGGACGGCGCCGTTTGTTAAATGACGAATCAAACAATCTGCCTGCCACATATATATTAGAATGTTATGACAATAATACATTATCCATTATAAGTTTTCTCACTCATTGTACTGAACTCTGTAGAACACAGACCGATTAGCTTTGTTTTTTGAAGTGAAAACTTCTTTAGGCGCGTTGAGCACTTTTTGGGTGAACAAAAATCATGGAACTCGCGTCATCGTCACCGAACGCTTTCCATGAGCTATATGTATAACGTGTATATTATATATGTGTACTTTTTGGGTGAGCAAAAATCATGGAACTCGCGTCATCGTCACCGAACGCTTTCCATGAGCTATATGTATACTGTGTATATTATATATGTGTACTTTTTGGGTGAGCAAAAATCATGGAACTCGCGTCATCGTCACCGAACGCTTTCCATGAGCTATATGTATACTGTGTATATTATATATGTGTACTTTTTGGGTGAACAAAAATCATGGAACTCGCGTCATCGTCACCGAACGCTTTAGTTACTTAGTTTTCACTTCTATCGGCAGACCCCAAATACTGCCCCACATTTTTTTATATTAGGTACTCTCTGATCAGCATATTATGATAATTTACGTAAGAAAATAGACGTAACTACTAACCATCCGTGACGGTTCACGACCATGAAATTTTAGGATTCTGTAGCCTAAGTTTAAGCGTGATAGTTGACTAGGTCACTATTTATTTATCATCATTATCATTTCAGCCGAAAGACGTCCACTGCTGGACATAGGCCTCCCCCAAGCACCGCCACTTCGACTGGTTCTGTGCTTCCCGCATACAACGGATTTCACAAGGTCATCGGTCCACCTTGTGGGAGGGCATTCAATGCTACGTCTTCCGGTACGCGGTTGCCACTCCAGAACCTTTCGGAAACATCGACCATCGGCTATTTATTTATAAGAGTAAAAATTTCATGGGGCTTGTCGCAAAATAATAACAGACTCACGGGTCGAGCTTCAAGGTTAAGCAAAGCTTGTAGAGGTCGGTCCGTGGATGGGTGACCATCCATTACATACCGAGAGTCCGAGACTCCTCCGTACCTCCTAAAGCACGTTAAACCGTTGTACCCGGCTGTCATTCGTAGATATTTGACAGTGGTTAAGTGAGAAAGTCTGACAACCAGTCTTACCAAGGGGTATCGTGTTAAATCGTGTGGATTGTGGAGGTCAGATAGGTAGTCGGGCCTTAAAAAACACTAGTAAGCTGATCCCAACATAGTTGGGAAAAGTCTAAGCAGGTTGGTTGAAGGAAGAATTCATGAGCCGTACTTGTAGCTGTGTTCAAATGAAACATGTAATTTTTTTTGGCTTTCGTAAAGTTCGCAGTTGAAATGTCCCATACATTTTTTTTAACTACAATGTTATGTTTGTTCTTGGGATAAATTCATCCCAACTACGGAACCTTTCGTTGTGTGTGGTTCGACACGCACTTGGGCGTGTGTTTTCACAGGCCTCTACCATTATTTGTGTCTATATCTAGGTGTTTTACATAAGTATTTTTTGGAAAGCTACCCTCAGATAAACACTTTCACTCTCCCCTCGAGTCCTATTTAAAGGCGATCGCTGCGCGAATACGTGATCGACCCTCATAACCAATAATAATACTCTTATAACTCATAATCGATTTTGGTTACGACGCAGGGAAATGCCATAGACACTGCCATAGAAAAGTGATACGCTTCGTAAACCGTCAATAGTGCATCGAAATAAAATCTTTAGTTTGGGGCGTCAAATTTTTTTTTTTTGAACTTCTAATTATGGACACTTTTTTAAATTAACGGACCTCTGAAAACTTTTTTCTCTTCTGTAATGCATACTTTTTTTTAATAGAACCGTTTTTATCTTTACGAAATTTTCTCACAGTGGGTTCCAGTAACTAAGCTAGTGGACCCCGACCAAATGGGTTAGATTAGGTTGGAACTGTGACCAACCACGCGCGAGCCGAGCTAGCGAGCTAGCGAGCTAGCGCAGCAAGCAGTGCCAAGCCAGCAGAAGTATTTCCAAGTTGGTTGCAGTGACTTGGCTATTTAGTATTTTTAGAACCCCAAAATAGGAATTATTTGTGGGTCAAAATAAGGTGCGCAATCATTGTAAATAATAATAATAGTCCTTCAGACCGAATTTCGGTCAAGACGACCCATCTCAGCGGAGATCAACCTTCGGCGCGTGAGGTATTATATTGAGTGATCATTATTTAGAGTGTTCAATAATATTTTAGGAAGCGCAAAATGGGAATTATTAGAGGTTTCAATAAATACATGTCTTTCATCTCCGCGCAATTAACAGTAAGTGTTAGATATACGAGATGTACGTTTAGGTATATTTACTTAGTGGCTTGACGATATTATTTGTCCATGTTTAAACCTACGTAATCGAACTTTTATAGATAACAGGGGTATAATTATATACTGTACGAATGCCAAGGTACACATCATTATGTCTGTCACCCACTTCCTCACAACGGTGAAGAAAAACATCATGAGAAAACTGCCGTATCCTAGAACCAAAAATTCGAAGATATGTGACATCAAGCAAACAACACTGGGCCCACGTAGTGGATTATGGCCCACTCCTCACAGAGGGGAGCCCTGTGTTCCAACATTGGGAACATTTAAAGCTGAATAAGATGTTACAGTCTTATAACTATCCTCCAAAACAAAAGTGTCAAGCCAGGTTAACTTTCTTATGGCATTAGAGTGTTATGTCACAGTCTAATTTACCTGAACGCACTAAAAAGAAAGTATTCTGCGTTGAAAGTGTCAAAGAATTAGTGTTTCACTTTTTATTCTGTTGTGTATAATAACTATCTACGTCAATTGGAGATATTGAGAAAAGTGATGGTAACCTGGGATTTGGAAAAGTTGGCCTTTATCAGTAATGTGCTACGCTAGACGAAGGCCTCACCAATCTCTCGCCAATTAGCTCCAGCTGCTACCAACTGACGACATGTTTGGCGCAGTGCGCTGCGTGTCGCGGGCGGGTTTGATTACCGCATGAAACAAAAATATTTGTATAAACTACAAGTAGTGGTTCCGGGTCTGGCTGTTTGTGTATGTGAGTTTATGTTTGTAAACGCACCTACAACACAGGAGAAATTCCTAGTGCGGGCCAAAGTTAAAATAAAAAACTACCCTCAAAAGTTTGTCGCTCTACCTATCCTGAAGGCGTTCTACCCTGTTTTTCGATTCACTGTCTCCACTCAAGAATACTGGTATATTTATGTTGTGTGATACAGTACCCTGGGATTTGGAAAATTGCCTGTATTCAGTCTACTGTGGGGCGAAAGCCTTTTCAATCATATGCCATTTAACTCCAGCTTCTACCAGCTACCCGCTAATATCGTCACTTCCTATAGCCTGAGGGCACCTTGTACCCTACGTTAGCCAATCCGAGGTCTCTGCTCGACAACACATTTGCTACAACGGTAATTAGTTTGACAACCAATATGGCTAGCTCATTGCCACTTAAACTTGATTGAATATCTACCTAGACTTTTCCTAACTATGTTGGGGTCAGCTTCCAGTCTAACCGGATACAGCTGAATACCAGTATTTTACATGGAGTGACTGCCTATCTGACCTCCTTGGCTAGACTGATTGTCAGACTTTTGGTATTCAGACTACCCGTAACAACTGTCAAAGATCTGCAAATAACAGTCGGAACCATAACGAGGTTTCCGAGGCACGGAGGGAACTCGATATGCAATGGATGATCACTCACCCACGAACCGACCGTGGCCTTCGACCGCTGTTATTATTTAGTCACGAGTATCCCATTTATCTTCGACATTAATAGTAGATTGTTATACAAGGGATGAAAGGGAAGTATTTAGGCACGAGATGGTTAGCGCACGAGCGAGGGCGCTAATAGTTCGAGTGCCTAAATAGGTTTTTTCACCCGCGGTAAAACGTCTGCTTTTCATTTTGAATATGAGGAAAGTAAATAAAAACCTGATTAGTTAAACAAATACATAGCTGAATCTGATGAACTCATTTTATACAAATATCTGAATACCTAAATGAAATGAAATGAAATGAAATTTATTGATTTGCCTAAAGAATTAGCACTCGACAAAACAACTGAAGATGGAATTGCCGCTATCCCGTTTTTTTTTTATGTTTCTTTTTCTGTGGCATTCTAGCAGCCAGTATTTTTTAACATTGATGATGGTAAATATTTAAATCAAATCTATGTAAATTAAATAATAATTTAGTGAAAAGTAAATGATAAGTATAAAGTCATGTTATAAAAGTATTGATAATATTTTTAACTAGCTTCTGCCCGCGACTTCGTCCGCGTGAAATTTCGGCCCACCCATCGCGTCACATCCCGTCGCTCGCCCGCACTATACCTAACTTCGTTATCGCTAAGCATTCTTCCTGACTTTTGTTCTTTTCGCTTGTCTCATAAGGATTGTAGCGTGATGTTATATAGCCACCTTCCTCACTAAATAGACTATCCAACAAAAAAAAGAATTTTTCAATCCTAACCAGTAGTTCCTGAGATTAGCGCGTTCAAACAAACAAACAAACTCTTCAGCTTTATAATATTAGTATAGATAGTATAGATTACAATTTTACGTAGTTTTAAATTTTTTGACAGCAGGGAAAATCATTTCCCAAGGGACGAAAAGTACTGCTTTCATCAGGTAACTTCAAGCGTAAGAAAGAAAAGTATGAGAAATGAAAAAAGTTCATTAAAAAGAAGTTCTAAAGGAAAGTAGGTACTAAGGTTCTAGACTAATCTAAATGTTTATTGAGCGTAGCCACCAAGTCTGTGGGTTGTGCACAGTGCATGAAGTGTGAAGCCATTGTGATGGGAGACCGGTGTGACGGCCCTGACATGCTTTTAGATAAATTCGTAATTTATATTGTCAACATGAGTTTTGAGGACCCTTAATGAATTATTCACTTAGCGTTTATCAATAATCATGAAATGGCGGCGTATCGTGAAATGGTCAGGCAGTTCACGATATGGCTATTTCTACGATCAGACCACGACATACATATGCAGGATAGTTTTTGGTGGTTCAGTATCAATATTAGAACAGATTACCATTATTTGTTAAAAAAAAAATTTTTTGGTCCTGCTTGATATCTGCAAAATATGAATACAATCTATTCGTAATAATATCAATGGGCGAGCGCACAACTGATAAGTATACACAATTAGCTGACGCCCCTTGCATAAATGGTTGAGATTTTTTTACTAACAATTCGTTCGATTTTAATTTTTTTTCTAGTTTTGGGTAGATTTCGTTTATGTATTTAAATTAAATTAAGAATTATAAAATCCTATCGATCCTTATTCAAAAAAATCTCAACCATTTATGCAAGGGGGGGTCAGCTAATTGTGTATATCGATGGCACCTACTACTACGTTCCGCTTCACTGACCGCGCCGCCCGCGCCGGCGCGTTGCGCGATGAGTATCCATTATATCAGTTTCAAAATAAACATCTTTCGTTAACGATAACTTCATTTTTTTTTACTAAGACCTATCAAAATAAGAAATGGGTGTATAATCAAGCACGTTTAAGTTTAATTTGTCAAAATTTGCGCACTGATGAAAAACTTTTCCTGTATATGAATTAATATACCTAACTGATTTTTTTGTGCACAAACCTTTTTTGTACCAATTCAAGAGAAGAAACATGTATTGAAACTGCTAACTACATCTCATCCTGAGAATTTAAGCTCTCTAGCATTATCAAGACCGAAGCTATGAGGTTTGAAAATACGAAAAAACGCTTTGAGAAAGATAGGAAGTGCTCCTGCTTTTTGTTCTTGGCTCGTCTTGGCTGGGGCACTACCATGCCTCCAGGTTTTTTCTGTTGACTATTTGATTATGCTTGAAAATCGAGCACAGCATTTTATCTGGGTAACTAACGCCTTCCGTGAGTATCGCCGTCAGAAAGTATGCCGTCCTGTAACTTATTGCTGCTTACTATTTATCAGGCGGTTGAGACTTTGTTTTATGTAAATCAGGCTGGCGTTAGGGATTTAAATAATTGTTGTTGATGTGATGGAAAAATGTTTCACTTTTTAGTTAAATAGTTACCATTTTTCGTAAAAAGATCCTGATAACTAATTACGTCTTAACCCGCGGCGTGCCTGGTAGGGTCTGAAAGGCACTTATACTGTTATATTTCTTTCTAATTCGACTTTTATGCTCCAAAACTCTTTGTAGCTGGGCATTATGAACCACTCGAAGCATTTAATAAAATAATGTTGTTGTTGTGGAAGAAAGTTTTTTGGATTATGAAATTGTCGCCTGACATACATAGGTAACATCAGGCTACGAGTATATGTATTTGCGGAAGGTAGAGGAGTGCCTCTGCCTATGTCCGATGAAGGAAATAACTAGGCTTCATTATTTTATTATTACCCACTTTCAAAGACAATTTCCGGAATCTCTTTTGTTTTGATAAGTATTTAATGAGAAAAAAATACTATTTATTTGTTGAAACACGTAACCTAAGATTAATTAGAGAAATAATTAATAAAAGTGGTTAATTCATAAAATTTCTTTATTTCCGTCCCTAGTAGAATTACCATAACTTACCTTAACTTACCATAGCTAGTTATCATAACTACGTACGAGATTATAGTCATGTAAAAATTCGGTTTTGATAGACTCGGTGTAACATTTTACTACCAGACGTGCCGAGGGTTAAAAAGAAATGAAACGATTAATAATGACAAAACAATTTTTTATTCATTTATCAATACGACTTATTTTCCTCAGTGTTGAACAAAAATATCCTAAATATAATTTTGCGCATAAAAACGTCAAACAGTTAAGGCATCCGTGACGTTTGAGCTTGTACCCTTAGCACTAAAGCGTAATAATATATATTTATTTTATAATTATAATATACTGTACAATATAACTGCAACAATGGACAGATAGGATACTTTTCCTATTATATTACGTACCTAGGTTTCTATATTATAATAACCCTCCCAAAATGCTCTGCAAACCATATTTTAATAATAATTCTAGTGTATTTTTAGATTATTCTTTCTTTTTTATATAATATAATGAATCATCCTTTTGTAAATATTTGATCTTTTATATAAATATGAAGTGCCTTATTAAAATAAAACCCTCCAAGACCTTCAATAACATTTTTATTACACATTATTTCTCTTCATTACGTTTATTAAATAGTAAAAATATTATTTGTGTAGGTACTCACCCAAAAAAAGAAGGTTCAAATTTTTATTACTGTATTAAAATTAAAGGAGCACCTAATCATATTAATTATTTCATGATAAAATATACAGGATAGTTTAAATATAAATGAAATGCAGATTAAAGTACCTACCTACACTTTATATTACTGTCGTTTGCCAACGAAATTAATATAATTTTAATTATAAAAATCTCATTATAGTTAAGCTATCACAATGGTTTAAAGCTGATAATGATTGCGACACTATTCAATACATGACGCTGATGACTTGCAAGCACCTTACTTAATATAAAATTTATTATTTTGTTGTTTTAAAATCATAAGGGTGTCTTACAAAAATAATTTGAAAAGTTTTAACATAGATTTTTATACAAAACAGATACCATTATTTCGTTGTTGTGATATTGGTAATTTATATTTTCGAAAAAGTAATTTCTACTTTTCTATTTAGTTAAATAATCCTTTTTTTTTCTATATTGGTTTATAATACTCCTTTTTTATAGTCCTTTTCCATTGTCTTCTCTGGAATCGTTAATATATGTATATTCACATGGTCAACAAAAATGAGGTCTACTTCAATGAATAATTGTGTCAACACTAGGGCTTTCAGTCACGCTACATTTCTGAGTCCCGGGAAAAAAAAATCGAGACTCGATGCGGTCTCGAAATTCCCGAGAAAACGAGACTTCCGAGATTATTTAAAAAGTAGGTTTCATAATTATAGGCTAGGCTTTTAGACAGTCAAAACAAGATATTTCAATAAAGTACTTTGTTAAACATACAGTAATAAACGCAAATCATAAAATCAAAAATTATTGATGGGTTTTTAAATTTGTAGAGTGGGCACGTAAGAAACAAAGGGCGTTTGATGTAGTTTCAGACAGAGAGGACCTGAATTTACTACAATAGAAACCAGCATTAGAAAAAGCTCTCTGCCTTGACGCTAGTGGGGGGATAGATATTAAGTAATTGTAAGAATGGTTAAAAAGTATTTCCTTTAACCATTGGACAAGTCTCAAAATTCTCGTTATTCCCGAGACCAAAAATATCAGTCTCGAGTCTCGAAAATACCAAAAAATCGTCGAGACTCTCGAAATTTTCGAGACCGAGATTCCCGGGATGAAAGCCCTAGTCAACACGTGTTTTTAATGTCTATAAACCGTTGAGTTGCTTGTAATCAGATTACAACTTGAATTTAAAACAACAACATGTGTATAACAAATGCTCTAATAAATAGCTTATCTATGAGCACCTTATGTCTATAATAACAATAAAATAACTACGAGTTTTAAACTTCATGTATAATAAATTAATGTCAGTGACAGGCATGTCAATTTTCAAAATATGTTTAAAAATAAAATAAACATCCGAATCTTTTAAAATTCAAAATGTTTCTACGTTAACTTTATTTTGTGCATTTTTTTTGGTACGATCATGTTTTATATTATTTAAAATCTTTTAAAGCAACTACTTATAGCTATATCTACACTTAAGATT
Source organism: Dryobota labecula (assembly GCA_947523025.1). Lineage (NCBI taxonomy): Eukaryota > Metazoa > Arthropoda > Insecta > Lepidoptera > Noctuidae > Dryobota > Dryobota labecula. The sequence goes on from OX383287.1 coordinate 4,333,010, forward strand.
CCACCACCTTTTTTAAAATAATAGCTCTACTATACATTCCCCTACCAAAATCCCGTATTTCTTGGATTCGCGTTAATACAGCAAAAAACCTTCTTATTTGGTTATTTTCTGTCGCACGGTAAAACAGTAAAAAAAAAAAAAAAGATTGAAGCCGTTTGTCGAAATTACGTATTTTTATGTGAGTTAAAATGTATAAAGGGAATTTAGGCAGCCTGTATAAATTGCCCTTATATTTTTAAATAACTAACTATCTTTCTCACAGGAAATTGTCTCGTTCAAGATAACAATAAAGGTTTCTATCAAAGAATTTCAGTGGAATTAAGGAAATGCTTCACAAATCCTCCCAAATCTTCTTCACAACCAAGTCCAACATCCAGAAATCCAAAAATATTTCATTTGAACTTAGTCAAATTGCCTAATACCTAGTCGATACAAACCCTTAACATCGACATTATTAGGCACTGATATGGCCTTTCTATCACATTGAATTTGAACAATGCTTTTCAGGCAGCGACAGTATAACTCAAGGAATCTAATTGTTATGAAGAAGTCTTCGTTTTCAGGAGAAGAACGGGCCAGTACATTGTAACAAAGAGCAGAAACAAGGCAGGGAACACCACGCGGGACAGTTTGTCGATTTCCCTCCAGAGCACTCGCTCTTGACCGGTGTCGGCGTCTAACCAGGCAACCTGCAAACAAAAGAAACCATTCATAATTTAATTAACACAAAACCATAGTCTAAAATAACCCAGATAAAAGATATTGAAATTTAAAAAAAAAAAATCGGCCAAGTGCGTGTCGGACCACGCACAATGAAGGGTTCCGACTTTGGAATGAATTTATCCTAAGAACAAACAGCAGTGTAGTTGAAAAACATTTTTATTTGAACTGAAAATGTAAGTTGGTCGACTATTACTCGGTAACTTGTAAAGCTTACTTTGCTGTGATAGATTTCCTTTTAACTTCGTTGTATATACTACTGCTGTAATTTTTTTTACGTATCCAAATACAACCATTTAGCTAGCAGGGGGGGGGACACTTAACACTAGCAAAAATTACCACTTTAAAGCTTAATATTATGCAAACGGATCCCTGAATCGAAAAATGGTGTTTACAAATTCGCAATATTTTTAAACGGCCTATCGAACGATACCCCACACCATGGGATAGACGAGATAAAAAAATATCATCCCCACTTTACGTGTACGGGAGTTACCCTAGATAAACGAAAATGTCATTTTACCACTTTGTCGACGTGATTAATATTTAACAAAGAATAGCTGTAATTTGGTATGGGTATAAGCTGGTGTCTTTAGTTTGGTTGAGCTATGCCGCGGATAGACAGACAGACAGACGGACATGGCGAAACTATAAGGGTTCCTTATTGACTACGGAACCCTAAAAATAACCCCTAAATGAGTGAAATGTAGTGTTAAAGATTGTATTGGACTCAAACACAAAGCATTTTTTTCAAATAAACCATTTATTTACAGGCACTTTTGAATAGTCAAAGCAGTCGGTCATTCAGAAATAATCGATGGACACTCTTTTAAATGATATTTTTACAAAAATATTGTAATATCATTACAGCACAATATAACTGACAAGCTAGACTGTGATTCAGGGCTTTAAATACCGGTAAATTTTCATAACGTTACCTTGTATTGACAGAAATAACGTTATTATTAAAATAACGGCAATCGATTTAACGTTATTTATGCGACTATTAATTTTATTGTTATTTTAAACGGGTGAGATGTAAGTAGTGGGGCCTGAGGCGTGCGGCGCGGCGGGAGCCCACCCTCGCGACTCTGATGCCGTGCCGATCAAAACGTTGTCTGAATCTGCCTGATTCTTACCCACAGAACGGCAACGTAGCTAAATTAACGTTATTTATTGTATTTTTGTTAATGTTAATTAACTTTATATTACTGGTAATGTTATCAAGTAACGTTAAATTTTTGTAACGTTAGTACGTATAACATTGAAATTTAACGTTACTTAACGGTTATTATTTTGTTATTTAGTAACGTTAACTAGCCCTGCTGTGATTGTGTGCTTACACAAGTGTAAACCCAACTGTTTCAAGGTTCAAACAGCCATTCAAAGCTTATAATTTGTGAATAATTTGATTACGGTAAATTAGAACAGCGGACACGATATCTTTCCTTATCCTGAGAAGATCATGTCCTAATTAATTTCGATCTCATTTGTATAGAATTATAATTTTGTTGTTCAAATATTGTGCTCGTAGGCGTATACGTCGCTGCCGACGACGGAACGGAATCTTTCCATTTTAAATATTATTTTTATACAAACATTTAGAATTAAGTATTGTGAATTTATTTTATTTTTTATTCCGTGTCAGGGTTCCGTACCTCAAAAAGAAAAGACGGAACCCATAAAGGATCACTCGTGTGTCTGTCTGTCTATACGTACTTCATACACAGCCGATTTGCTCCGAATCTACTGGGTCGATTAAGTTGAAATTTGGTACACATAATTATGAATTTCTGTGACCCAAACACAGCCGTGTAACGTAAATAGATGAATTATGGATATGGGGTTACTTTTGGGGGCAAATAAGAAAAAAATAAAAAAGTTTTGCGAATTTGAACGGATTGAAACAAAAATGAAAGGGCTGAATGTAAGGATTTCAGATATTTTTTTTTAATAATTTTATAATATTAAAGATAAATATTAAATTAAATTATATATATTAAATTTATATTTAATATTATATTTAATTTTAAAGTTATTTAAGAAAATAGATGAAAATTGGCCATCCGCAATCTCCGAAACAACTGAGCCAAAAATTTTGAAAAAAATACAGAAAATACTTCTTTACTTATTAATTTCAGAAAAACTTAGAAGTCTTAATATAACATGGCAAATCTCTCAATATTGTGCGTACAAACTAACATTTTCAGTTGTAATGTATGGGAGAACATGTATTTCAACTACAATGTTAAGTTTGTTCTTAGGATAAATTCGTTCCAACTAATTCTTTCGAACCCTTCAATGTGCGTGATCCCACACGCACTTAGCCGGTTTTTTTTATATTTCATTGTATGATGCATCGGTTGACGTTACCACGTCAACTCGGGCTGTCGCTGAAAACTAGCACTGGGGCACCGCCTCGCATAGCGTCGCAGCATTATGCTGAGCGATTGCCGTTTTCCATGGATGTGACGTATATTTTCCCCCAACTTGTTCTTTTTTGTTTTTGTGTTCTTTCTTTACGTCATGTTAACGTCTTTTCTTTGTTTCTTTTCTTTTAAACAATACAATCGGTATTATTTTGTGCCAAAGCAATAGGTATTTGGTTTTGTGTGCTGGTACAGAATAAGGTTGCTATACTTGCTATTTATTGCTTAGCCTTCGAGAAAATAATTAACTGAAAAGACTCATATTTTTTAGCTCTAAGAAAGTTCCCATCTTTTGGCTTTTGTTTTTTTCAAAAGCGAGCCAGCCGTATGTCAGTAGAAATCGACCTTAATCTAAAGCCTGATTTAGACGTGATTTAGTGCGATTTAATTGCCTGTAGCATACTATAAGTTAAGCAACAATACATGTTGCATCGTCTAAACACTGGTTAGACGATGCAAAAAATTTGTTGCTTCAATTTTATTGTATGCCACGGGTAAAAACTTGCAACTCGTAAATGAGGCGGTAAGCAGAACCAGCGCTGCGATGCGATGTATATTTTTTTTTCAAAATTCGCTGCATCATGCTGAGATGGGAGCCTTTTTGGCCTCGCACAGGTCTTCTTTTTTTGTTTTCACAATTTTTTTTTTTAGTTTTAATGTTCTTTTTTATTGTTATCATGATTTTGTCAGCTTTGATGTTCTTTTTTTATTGTTGTATTTCCTGTACGTGTCCCAAATATAATTTTTTTCTTTCTTTCAGTGTTAAACTGAAAGAAAGAAAAATTAATTAAATTAATATTGATACTTAAATAAGTGGGCTGTTAAATCAAACTGTTACCATGAAACCAAAAGACTAAAGTCATTTATTTAAAGCTCAAACGTCACCTGTAATATACTCTGCCGTCTCTCGACGCCAACCAGATGAGCAGTAGTATGCGTGGCGGACGGCGCAGGATGGACAGCCGGCGTGGACGCAGGGGGGGATGTCGGCGACGTCAGGTCCACCTTCCGACACCTCACTTGATTCCCTTCCCAAGCTGCCAGCGTCCCGCACGAGCCCTTCTCTCCATTCAGACGCTGCCAAAGATAACGGAACATCTTTGTCTGAATAATCTTGATTCAATTTCGAACTGGTTGATGTGATTGAGGTCATGGAGTGCTAGCAGTTTGAGGATTTTGATTAAGGGGTATTATATATATTTGAGGTGTTAATTTCAAAGAGACAGTGAAAATAATTTGGCGGATGATTTTCGGTTAAGGGGTTACGCGGAATTGAATATTAGTTCAAATAAATGAAAGTTAAGTCTCAACTTTCCGTTTCTGTTCTTTTAAATTAAGTATCTTGGGCTCTCAAATATCTTGTGGAATTCTTGATAGTAAGATAATTTCATGCAGCAAGAAGATAATATTTACCACCGGAATGATTCTGGGCATGGACTCCTGGGCTTTAGTCTTGTTCATCTGGTACTGCTTGTCTAAGACCTTCACGACGACGAACTCTCCCAGCGCAGCAAAGACGAACATCATGCAACCAGCCATCCATAGGTCTAATGCCTGTAGGACGGATGAAAAGAAAATAATCAATATATTTACAAATGCATAGGTACAATCACGGACAGCTGAATTGGACCACCGTAAGGACTGTTTCTGCTTGCAACGCTCGGTCCTAGGTCGGTTTCTTGTCCTTTGGTCTTTTATTTTTCCACCAGTTCCACCAGTTTCTATGATAAATCTTTTAAAGTTCAAGCATTGCGTGCCTTACCCATGTCGATAACGCGTGCCCAATCTTTGTCCATTGTTTAAATTATCATAAAAAAACACTATCTCTCTCCCTAACCATAATATATTTTTTTGGTTTGTTATTTTCCACTTGCTTCATGATTATTATTGTATATATTTATATAGATAAGGATAACATGTTTTATATATGTGTGTTTGTATGGTATATAAGTAAATGGTACACTACAAACTACCTGCAGTAATGTTTCTTCTTTCCCCCTTAATCCATCCAAAGGTTGTCTTTAAAAATCGCTTTTAGCGATAAGACCGCCCATTGTGTCGCCCCTTGTCCATAAAAATCTGTTCTATTCCTATTAGTCGAAAAAGGATGGTCAGACATCTGTGATCGTTGTAACAAAGGCTGATAAATTTATTTAAACAAAATATTCCTATGTATTTTTGTTTAATTGGTCGGTGCAAAAAGGGGAGGTAAGCAGTTGTGGGCGCCGTGAGCACGGGATTTTGTTTTGAAAGTGAGCCGATTCGGCTGTCCACGATAGTATCTATTAATTAATTACCTTAAATTCAAGGTGTTACAGTATTTTGCACTAATGCGTATTTTTGTGTAGTCTCACTTTTGTTCTTCAATCGGCTGATCAAGTTCTTAAAGAAGTGAAAGAAATTATAAAATAGGTTTTCTTGAATTTGAATAATTTTAACGGGACACAGGGGGGTTCATAAACTACAACAATTATCTTTCGTTCATACTTGAACTAAAGAATTACCTACCAACAAACAGTTAAACAAATTAACAAAATCAACTGATATTGTAAAGGATAATATTACGAATATACTATGAATTCACGTTCCCATTATCTTACAATGCTAATAGAATGCAGAGCCACGTGAGCGAAGCCGCAGGCATAGCTAGCTAAAAATATTTAGCTTCTACGAATGAGCACTGTGTCAATGTCAAAAGTTACAAAAGAAAGCCCTCAAAACGACCACTCTTCACCACATCCTAGTTTTTGAATTGATGATATATTTGTAAAGAATGTTTCTATTTCTATGATTTATCATCAACATTGATCATTCTCTTGGCCTTATCCCAATTTATGTCATTCTTCCATACTTATAAATTGGTCGTCATCTCAGTACCTAGCCACCCACTTTCTAGCCATATCAGCTTTGACACAGTCCAGCCATCGTTTTTTAAATCTTCCTTTACTCTTATAGCAATCCACATTCATACTCAACACTGTTTCTATAAATAAATATTAAGAACCCGATGAACGTTTTGCTATGTATAAAACGGAATAACCTTTCCTGTTTGAACCTTTTTCCTACTGCATATTCCTACTTAATGAAACGTATTCCAGATCAAAGGAAATTAAATTTGAAACTAGCTGACCCGACAGATGTTGTCCTGTACAAATTTCAATAATTCATACAAAATTCCATAGAAAACCACTTCACTTGCAGTTTTCCCGATTTTTTCCAATTTCCCCGGCAATTTTTAAAATTTTTCTTTCCGTATGGACCTTATCATAAGAACATATTAAAAAAAATAAAAAAAAATCGGTCCTACTGTTCTTACCAACGAACAGCATTTAATTTTGATATATACAGATGATGTAGCATATTTTGTTTGTATCTTACAATATTTCAAATTTAGTCAATATTTAATTCAAAATGTCCATGTTCTTTAATTATACTGAGATCAGGACCTTAAATCCTTGAAACCCATTTCCTAGAATTTAGATTGTGTAAGAACACAATCTAAATTCTAGGAAATGGGTTTCAATTAATTTGAAGCAACAAGGTTAATCGAAATATATTTTAGAGAACGAAGTATTTTGTTCAAACTCAGTGTTCAGAAAATGTACCAGGTTTTCGAATTGTTAAGTAATGAGCTGTTCGTTCCCAAGTCTTGTTTCAGCTGAATAACGAGCAAGAAACTTTATTGCCACGTTTTTCCAATACATCTTTTCGCCTTATCAAGCATTTTAAGTTATAATAGTAGTCTGGGCAAATAACAAGCGCGTCATGTGACTTTTAAGTCTTTGTCATAAGCATACGCATAATGAGCGTATAATGTTCCTTCCTTCTGCTGCTCTGGAACACAAACCTCCTCTCTGTGAAAGAGTAGTGGGCAGTAATTCACAACGCAGGCCCATTGCGGGTTGGTGGACGTCACGTATCTTCGATTTTTTTTGTTCCAAGACATGGCTTGTTGCTCCTTGGTGTGGTAAATTTTTTAGAAGATTTTTTTAGTTTTTATTTGGATGACATTTTGTTTCCTTTTGCTTATTATTTTATTTGTCAAAAGGTTTGGTTTAGGTTTTTGAGTTTCCAATTTATATTAAATTATTAGTTTTTCCCTTTTAAATCCTTTTAACACACTGAGCTTTAGTTTTATTTCATTCTACCAGCCATTAATACATACTGTCCATTCGCATCGCCAACATGCCTGTTGACGTTCAAAAGTGCCATTTATGTGCCTATTTGAAATAAATGATTTGTCTTTGACCTGTTTCCTCACGATATTTTCCTTACCCGTTTTAAGAGCAGTGATGATGAACTGATCTACCTACACGATTTCGAACCTACGGACCTACAACTCGTAAGTCACGGTTGTTACAACTGGGCCACCACTGCTTTGTCATAAGGTTATAAATTACTTAACTCGCTCTCGGAAAATTAAACAATTATACATACTGCAGTAATTACCTTAACATAAGCCACAGGTGGAATATCAGCCCTCAATCCCGTAAACATGGTGACAAGAGTCAACATGCAGGTGACCAGGAGTGTCACCCTCCCAGGAATGGCATCCAGATCGAGCCAGAAGCTGAACCAGGACAGCATCACCACCAACGAGGATGGAGCGAAGGTTTGAATCAAGTGGTGGCCGATCTGACGCTCGAATCTGAAGTATACCACTAATCTTGAGTAATTACCTGAAAACAGACAAACAGCTGTAATGAGAAAGTTTATATATGGGCCTTCAAAATTATTCAGTTTTTCTTTGATAGCTTTTTTATTTTAATACTGAAACAAATTAACAGACAAAAACTTTGAAAATTAATGAGTTATGCGGTTTTATATAAATTTCATTTTCTAGGTTTTTAACAACTCTTTAATTCCAAATTAAGTAGATAAAAACGTAAATTAGAAAAGTTTATTAAAAGAAAATATTCCCTTGAGCAATAAATTCTCTATACGATGCCCATTTAATATTAAATTCTAACAATTACGCTGAGATAAAGCTTGCTACATTAATCACGTACGTCTTTATTACGTTTTGTCACGAGTTACAAAAACATTTCGTCGTTCGACTTTCGACGGCTTATCACAAACGCGTAAAAATCATTCGAATTCACGTACGATCTGACCTACAAAAGAGTTTCCAAGAAACATATAAGACTGTCAAAATAAGGAAAAGTTTTATGATTTCATTGCACCCGATAAGACTAAATGATTGTGAGAAAAGTTTGAACAAACTGTTGAGTTGTTGATGTCGCTGATAAGCTTAAGGAAAATTGGCTCCAAATGGGCCGCGTCAAAAGGAAATCGTAAAAGTAACTTTGGGAAGAAGACATACCGTCTTATTCTCAAAGGTTGTCATGATCGACGGTCGAACTAGAGGAATAAAGCCGTGTTTGGAGAATAAATGAGAACGGCGATATGAATAGAGCGAGACCAAAGAAACAATGTGTGGATTATGTGACAGATTATATCCTCCCGACCGAATTTCGGTAACAGTGGCCAATCTCAACGGGGATTAGCCACGTACGCAGGAGGTATTGTAATTCACGAGTTTGTGCGCAATCACTGGTACGGTTCCTTTTCCACTCTCATAGTCCGATGGGACGGTAATCCTACATGACAGAGGAGGGATGAGACGCAGGACTAACGACTTTACGTGCTTTCCGAGGCACGGGCGTGTCAAACAACTAATTTCCCAACTCCGGGCTACTAAGAAATTCCTGATGGAAAAGCCCACCGAATCTCAACTACACATTCGCGCCTGGTATGAATAAAACATAAGTTGACTGCATATGCGAATTATATAGTTTTGAGCCAGGAATTGAGGTATGCCAATGAAAACGTTTTTTTTGTAATAAAATGGAAAAGTATGGGGAAGACCTTTGCCGAGCACACAACAAGCAAGGGTAAAAAAACGTCCCAATGTAGGATAACTCTCATATCTTGGTAGGATCGAGGTTGTTTGGAGGCATGCCAATAATAATATAATTAGAGGTACTATATTGTGATTAATGTTTGTACATAGGTAGTCAAACAAACACACATTATTAACAACATAATATTAATTAAATTTCAAGGAAGCAATATTATATTATTCATATACATAATATTATATTACACAATATTGTGGTGAACGCTATGTACGCCTCAATTGCCAAGTCCTTTAATTATTCAAATTGTTTCTAGCATAAGTGTGATGAATGTTCTGTGGCTGTGCTTATTTTTTTTTAAGTGATATTTTGTGCCTATTGTGACACCCTATGTAACAGTTCTGCATTTATTTCTGTAATTTGTATGGTGTACATAATAAAGAGTATTCTATCTATCTATCTATTTCTGAAACTAGCAGTCGGATTTGAAAAATTCTTTTTGCATTTTATAGCCCAATTCTTGAAGAAGGTAATAAGCTATTTACCATTACGCTACAGCCATAAAGAGCTGATCAAAAAAATAAAAAAACCGCAGTTAAAATTGCTTAGTGAAAATGAAGTAATAGCGCGGTCGGATGCACGAGTGATGGGATGCGACGTGGTCAGTCGGGGGGCGAAATTTCACGCATACAAAGTGGACGCGGGCAGAATAATAAAAATAATAAAAGTTTATTACGGAACAATAATACAAGTACAAGTAGGACGATGATAGCCGCAAAAGTATAAACTGTAGCGCAGCTAATAACACCCCTCTCCAGATACAGAATGGAATAACGTTGCATGCAAAATAGGTAACAAAGTTAATTAAGTTAATTTAGATTTAGTTAATTAATAATAAAACAAAAAATAAGATAAAAATAAACAGTACAGGACATATATGATTTAGGCTGTATTAGAAGCTAGTATAAAATATGAAGCATCTCACCATCCTTATCGATCATGTATCCATTGGTTTCTTCCAGTCTTAATGGTTCACCGATATGATACTGTAGCAGTTTCAACTCAGGGTTGATGGTTACACCTGCTTCGCTCCAACGAAACCGCACTTTTTGATTGCTGTATGAAACTAGAAAGAAAATGATTAAGTTAAAAAACACATCTGTTTATTCATCATTATCATTCTCTTGCCCTTATTCCAATTTATTTGGGATTGGTGGAATATGTATTTTTTTAATCGACTTCACAAAAAGGAGGTTCTCATTTTTTTTTAATGTTTGTTACCTTAGAACTCACTCGTTTTTTCCATACTTCTCTTCTATTAATCGTCATCTTGTTAGTCAACCCCATTTTAGCTAAGTATATCAAAAAGTGTTTATTTCTTTAGCTTGAAAACTGTGTGCTCTAAATTTACAGACGCGGTATTTAAAAAAGAACCATCTAGTATAAATTTTAGAAGCTCTTATAGAATTACCTTTTTTTAACTATGGCATCTCGGAGTTGACCTTGAGAGATCGTGACTCCTTAACCGGACTGCCTTAAGTGAACTTAAAGCCTCCAGCCAGGGCACAAAACTTATAAACTAAACGACTGCACGCTAAGGGCACCCCCTGTGGGGTACAAACCTCGGCTAAGGGCAGCGTCGGGGGGAGGACAGCAAGGTGGGACAGGTTGGATCAAAACTGGGTTATGATTATTGATCGGGGAATTTAAAGCTACATGCTCAGCTGCGGCGCGGCCTGGCGCTTCGTTGAACAAGGGTTGGGGGGGACTGTTAAGTCGGAGTCGTCGCGAGGGACCTCGGCGGCGAGGTCGGAATTACGGTCGTGTTTTATGTTTAACTGTACGGGTGGCCCTACTGCTCTCTTGGAAGAGGGTACCATGGTACAAAACGTTTTATATGGAACAAGTCAGCGAGGTCACTCTAGTTGCCTTGGCGTTCAACCGAAAAATAATTTGGGCAACCGCAGAAACCGCGGTGATTGAGCGGTTAATGTAAATGTTATATAAACTAACAGGGCCGACCACTTGCTCGCCACTATTGATGGAAGAAAAAAAGTCGTCGTAAATAATAATATATACTGGGAAAAGTTCTAAGTGCCTACGCGTACATTGTTTTTGTTAGTTGTGCATGCTTCTATAAAATTAATAAGATTTTATGCGTCGTATTCGCGTGTAAATGGGTCGTCACTCAGCATTATTTGCTATGGTGTGGCAACGTAAAATTTTTAATTTTTCTAACATGCAACATCAACGGCGTTGATTTTCAGTGTTATTACTAAAACAAACGTTGAAAAGAGAAAAATTTACATCTACTAAAGTATTTTAGTAACTTCAATGTTTTGCAAGAATTTTCTAAACTTCGCAAAAACCTGTGAAATTAGCACTACATCCGTGCCTTCATTGAATTCACGAAATGTCTCTGGTGTTTGGCTGAGGATGTCTTGCAATTAATTCCTTTAGTTTAAAAAAAGATTTGTTTTGCTTGAATATTAACAGTAATTGCATTTAACAGTGATCCATGGGCTCACCAAGTCACCATACAGTATTATAGCAGGTCAAGGGTGAAAGTGAACTGCCATGCGATTATGTACACCATACTGTAAAATGTCACTTGACATTTGACCTGCCCAAATGATTTCGGTATTCCAGTAGTATAATAATAAATGCTTACAGCTCTCAATATAAATAGGGCAGGACTGTATATCCATAGGGTACAGCTGGAACTCCATCTGGCACGCGATGATGGCGTGCATCCGGGCCGAGTACCTCACCGTCTGGTTCCTGTACAGCGTCACCGAAGAAAACTTGTGCGTCAGCTCGGCAATTTCTGAAAAGAATGTTGAAGCGCAAACTTTAGATGGGGAACACACTCTCTAATCTTTACTACAATTTTCTGAGCATCCATACTATCCATACTAATATGTACTAATAATATAAATGTGAAAGTAACTGTCTGCCTGTCCGTATCCTTTTCACGCCTTTACGGCTTCATTTCGATGAAATTTGGCACACAGGTAGACCATGACCTGGCTTAGGAAATAGGATACTTTTTTATCCCGGTAATACTTTCCCTTGGAATAATGTCCGACACCCACGCGGGCGTAGAAGCGGGAAAAAATATAGTAATTTATAAGAAAATACATATATTTTTTGGTAAATATTTCTTCATCCGCAGCCATGTGGTCATACTAGTAACGTTGCTGTTATTTTGTAAAAGAGACTTTCTAATAAATAAAATAACGAACAAAGCCTATGATCTAACAGCTATAAGGCCCCTCGCCCACGGCGACTTTCATCGCTACTAACGCGCGTTAGTCGCATATGCAATGCGCTACAGAAGCGATGCCAACGCGCTACAGTATCGCGACTGTATCGATGCAAACGCGCGACCGCGTCGAACGACATCGGGGAGAGAACTGAGGGAGGGTGGCGCGTGAGTGGAGAACCGAGCATCAGTGCAACTGTGGCATTTTTGTGCCGTTACTGAATCGCGTTTGCATCGCGACAAAAGCGCGACAGTATCGCGTTTGCATCGCGACTGAGAATCGTGGTGTGGGCGAGGGTTAACAGCTGGCGGCCACATAGCGGTTGAATCTATGCGAACGCGCGACAGCATCGCTACAAAAAGTCGCCGTGGACGAGGGGCCTAACGCCCGTTTGTACTACGGCGGGGTAACAACAAGACCTGATTCAGCCTGTCTCACTTTGCTGTCCTCCCCCAGGCAACGCCCTAAGCCGAGGTCCGTGCTCAACAGGGGGTGCCCTTAGCGTGCAGTCGCTTAGTGTATAACTTGAGGTTTTGAGTTGGCTTATGGCGGCCACAGGAAAGCCCAGTTAACCACTCAAGGTCAATTACGAGATGCCGTATCAAAAAAAGGCGGGGTATTGTGTAACAGACACAAAATGATAATGTTTCATTTTGACAATTCATCCACGTTCATTGCGTTATTAACGTTGCTGAGCAGATACATTTTTCAAACCTATGAAGCAATGGTTTAGCAATATCCTTCAAAACTCTCGGATTGTAAAAAAATGTGTTACACAATTAAGCTGCAGATCACTAAATATGTTAAGAGCTAAACATAATAATAAAACTTCATTCTGTCATCTTCAAAATATTCAAAGAAACAGCTGTCTGTCTTTACAGCAAGAGTGAACAGGCATCTTCTGGGGAAGCTCGTTCCATCATAGACCACATCCATCGCTTACCGAAAAAAAAAAATATATATATATACCTTTAGGGCTAAACGGTTTTAGGGATTTGTGGTCCAAGCGGGCTAGTATTCTACACGAATACTTTTCAACGATGTACCCAAAACGGGTTTCTCATTCTAGCTCTATTATGTAGACAGTATTCCGTCGGCATCACTTGAATCTATGTGCTTAAGTCTAACTTAAATACTACTTTAAAACTTTCTTCGCTAACGCTAAAACAATACTAAGTGGAGAAAAATGGCGTCTCATTGTGTTCATTCGTAAGTGCATTTTCATAATTTATTTGTTTTAAAGTATTATTTGCTTTATGGTTGAGTTACGATGAATAGTATAATAAGTAATTCAAAATTCCGAATTTGCTCAATAATTGGCACTATTTATGATTCAGTATCATGTTGGTAAGTTGCAAGTACAGTCAGGGAAATTGATTATTTATCAAATTGACTACCAACTTAAATTGTCCGTATAATCAAATCACAAATACTTACACTAACTTTGACAGTTGTAAGAAATAGCTATAACGAACGTCAAAGTGCGTCAATTTTGATTTTTGTTTGAGTCCGGTCCAGTACTAAAAAGATCTACATTAAGTTCAACTGTATCATCGAAGATTTCACTATTATATTTTTGAATTTATAACAATGCACCCTTTGCTTTTCCAATTCACTTTAGACATTGCTAGAATGGCCAATTAATGGAAAATAGAATTTCCGTGACTGTAGATCTATAAACTTCAACGAGGATGGTAGCCTCACTATTTATGTAAAGTTTCCTTGCAACAAAACTTGCTGCTACGAACTAACTGTTCCGAACTGGGAATAATTACAGAACGGTCTTATTCCCAGTTTAGATAACGACACCGTAACAGTACAAAGACCTTACTTCCAAAGGTGATAAACTTACACTAACTTTATACTGGAACATTTATGGAACAAACGCTTCATGTTCCATAGAATAGTGCTTAGCTTGAGAATAAAGCACTATTTTATGGACCTGGAGCGTACTGTGGTACAAAATTGAAAGTCCAAGGGTATAATTTATTTTGGACCAAACAACTTGTGCTCTATAAAGCTGCCAAACTATGTCATAGTTTGCCGGCAGGATTAGCGCTCGTCATAAAACATTAGATATAAACAATTTAATTAAACCCGAATGCCAGTACCTACGAACTAAGGGCAAAATCTACAAGACGGCTGTCCGACTCGCAATGATGTATGGAGCGGATTGCTGGACAACAGCAAAAAAGCACGAACAGCAATTGTACACAGATGAAATGCAGATGCTGCGCTGGACGGGCGGTATAACACGTCTGGACAGAATACGCAATGAGCACGTGAGAGGATCTTTCGGACCTTTAGAAGTGGCCCTAATAACGGACAGACTAAAAGATAGTAGGCATAGATGGTACGGCCATGTAATGAGAAGAGAGGATAGTTTATCAGTAAAAACAGTCCTGAATATCCCTACGCCTGGAAAGAGGAAGACCCCCACAACAAACTGTCAAATTTTCTCGTTCGATTTTGAACTTAATAAAAACTAAAAGTTTAAAATCGTTTGGAGAAATTTGACAGTTTCGTGTAGCCACGATGCATGAAACACGTTGATGTGCTGGCCACTGTACTGTGGCGGAATCTACAACGCCACATAAAAACTACGCATCAAAGTCCTGACGTCGAGGGTGTATGCAGCACTAGTATTTCAAAGGCGGCGGGCCGTATGAGCCTTAGATTGATTCGAAATTAAGTTGTCCATTGTGGAAATCACTTTTCGTGATACACAAATTCTTCCAAATGTTTTATTTATGAGTGACTGAGGCATCTCGTTATACTTGGACACAAGTATTAGGAGATGCCTTAGTCACTTAATTATGTATTTTGGAGTAATATGATATCGAAAAAAGTTATCTGTATAAATAGAGTTCATTACCCTTAATATTGGTTATTCAAATTCAATGATCCTATTTAAATAAGTCAGAATCCCATAAATCGACGAGTTTGGCAGTTTAAGACCGTAAAGAAGGAAACGTAGGAAATTGTAATTTTACTCAGGGATTGTGTTTCATGAAAATGTGTATTAACCCTTAACTGTGGTGGCATCGTGGGGTAGATTTTTAGCCAAACCTAGCCGCAAAAAATAAAAATATTACTGATTGGGCCCACTCTTGACCTCAATCTCGCCGGATGGAAAGCGATGGATGAGGTCTATGATGGAACGAGCGTACCCAGAAGATGCCTGTTCACTCTTGCTTTAAAGGCAGATGGATTATATGTGGAAGGGAACACAGACGCGAGATGTAGGCAGAGAGTTCCACACTTTCGCTGTGCTCATAATAAATGTGGAGGAGAAGCGCTGAGTACGACTGGTCGGGATATCAATTAAATACGCATGGTACCCTGCAATACGTCTGGTAGTCCGGTAATAAAAGGCCGATGGTGGGATCTGGTCGTGAAGCTCCTAAGTTACAGTCTGTCAAACTCAAACTCAAACATCAAAGCACTAACAAAGCATACTCAATAAAGCGTACTCAAAGCATTTATTTCAAATAAATCAATTATAGGCACTTTTGAATTGTCAAGGGGTCGGTCAGTCAGAAAGATGAAGCTAGTTGCCCATTCCAAAGCGTAGTACGTTCCTATGGAGAAGAACGGGCAAGAAACTCCACTGACACTCTTTTAAAACAAAATATTGTACAAAATATGGGTTACATCATTCATGTTGAAATTATACATGTGAGAACAATGTAGAAAGATGTGCACGTTAGAAGCGTCTGTAATAAAAACATTTCAAAAATTAAAATAAGTCGTAGCAGCTAAGAGATGACGAGTACCAACTGACGGCGCCCGTTCACGAACATGACGCATGGATCAGCACCATTTAGCTCAACCATTTTAGAGGGAACTTAATGATCCAACACACACGCCACCACCAGCGAGACATTTGAGTGAGCATGACATACTCTCAGCCGCCAGGGCACATTCAAGTAATTAAAAGACATATTATTCGGTAAATGGTAGCTCTATAGTACATAGTACTCACACCTGTACTATGCAATTATATAATTCAAGGAAATTGAGCTTATACAATGCAAATATAGTCTTACAATCTTCAGCAGCTCCAATAATATTTTCAAATGCTAATCAATTAGTTTATGCGCCCTTATGGAGCAGGACCAGCATTGAGCCAAGCATTTTTGTCAGCGATGTAATCCCCCAACTTATAAGATAGGTACTTGGCTGCATAGTGTGCGTTTTATATATGATTTCAATTTTGTTTCGCTCAATTGGAGTATATGGGGAGTTATTTTATTGTAACATTTTTAACAGTACCCCACGAAGGATAAGTCTACTTTAACCAGTCTGAAACCTGGTTGAACTAATTGTCCCTATTTCTACTATAATTGTGTCTTTCACCTATTTTACTGTCTGTAGAAGAGCAACAGGCAAGCACATTACGCCGATGAGCAAGGCTGTGAAGCCTAGACACCAACGCTTCGTCGCCTATAAGCCTTTTCGCTTTGCGTTCCACCGAGTCAAGTAACATTTTCTTTGCCAGCGAAGCTACCCGCTTTTTCTTTTAAGTATTCTCAGTGCAGCGTGCGCGCTTGAACCTGAAAGACGCATGGCGCGTAGGAATCATCCGTTTACGCTGTACAGGTAGTACATGGGGTAAGTGTACACCCCACGGTGTTAGTTAAGTCTGTTATTTTTTTTATTTTTTTAGTGATTTCGTAGTATAAACCAGCTTATCTGGTTTCGATTATTATAAGTTTTGTCATTACGAGTTACTTTTAAGATTTTCATAGAAGACTGATTGTAACACTAAGAGTCGAAATAGAAAAACGTAGCGTTTTTTTCTTTTCTATGCTTAAAGTGTTTGTGCTCACGAAAATCATTGTTTTTTAAATTGGGAATTTTACTAGATAAATTACATTATTTCATGAGAATAATAAATTTAAGGCATTTATAACTATTACTTTTCCATTTGGGGTGCATTTCTACCCCGCGATGTTAGTTGTGTAACAAAGAATAACGATTTTAGTTCAGGGTTAATAAGATTAATGTATTTAAAGTTTTAGATAATTATATTTACCCATTCATTCTAGGCAGCTGCCCTCAACTTTACGTGGTAAATATGTAAACCTGTTTTACTGTTGTTTGCAATTTCTCGTTTTATTTGATGCATAGCAGCAGCACATATACAATACAATCTCAAACTCTCCAACACACCCTCACGCAAACGCCAAATACTAGTACACACACCCTTAAATACACACCCACATATACATAACCTCATTCTAACATACACTACACCCTCTTATACGCACACATATACACTTTAAAAGTTGTTTTCAGCATACCTTAATATTGCGCTGCGTGTCGCGGGTTCGATCCCCGCGCAGAACAAATATTTGTATGATCTACAAGTAGTTTATTCGGGTCTGGCTGTTTGTGTATGTGAGTTTAAATGTTTGTAAACGCACCCACGATACAGGAGAAATTCATAGTGTGGGGCAACGTTTAAAAAAAAAAAAATATATATATAAATATACTTCGTAACCTGCAATGGCAATGACTATTTTTGTAATGTTGGAACACAATAAAAAGGTTTTTGGTACCACAGCAATAGCAGAATACTGACTCCTAAGTCACAGGATCACCTAGTTTAGGAGTTCAGGGTTTTCCTTATCCGTGTGTCCTTTAGTTAACCAAGTTATGTATCCTAGTGTTTAAGCAATGTCAAAGGTTTTGTATCAATAAAGATTTTTTTTTTGTTTATGTATAATATTTGTTTATAATTAGTAATAAATTAAGTACCTAGCATAAATAGTTGTATATGATTTACATATTTTTATTTTTATCTGAATAAACTGAAAGTATTTAGAAGCCTCAACCAGTATACCTACCAATAAGATCTCCAGTTTGTGTAGTAAGATATCTTTCATCACAAAACGTGCCAAGGTTGGTAGGTAGTAGGTGTTTGCGATGAGAAGATGAAAATAGGTTTTTTTCTTTTCCTGGAAATTACATTTCAAACACAATGACCACAGGTGTTTAGGTTATGACGAGTAATCGTGTGCTGAACTAAATTCTCCTAATATAAAAAAGCCCTGACTCACTCACTCACTCACTCACTGACTCATCAACGCCCAGTCCAAATCCTGGGACCTAGAAAACTGAAATTTTGCAACCTCTATGATGTACATAAATCCGGATTTTTCGAAATTTTTGCAGGATATTCGAAAATGAAACTCGAGATCAAAAATTTAAACAAAGAAATGTCATGACAATGACATTTCTTCTCTCTGTTGACTACCCCTGAAACTGACGTTTCAGGGGTAGTCAACATTTCCCTAGTCATTCTAATTATTTGATTTTATTATATTACATTACATAGAAACACGTAAAATACAACAAAGAAAAACTTAACAACAAATAAAAACTCTGAGGACACATTCAATCACGAAAAACGTCTGAAACCGAATGACAGTATTACTTTCCTCTTTGCCGAATGACCAAAACAAAATGGCGACTACGAGTAGTAGGGACGCTCACTTGAATCGATTATTAGGATAATAACACAGTATTACTTACGACTGCTTTTAACAATTCTCTTGTTTAGAAGGAAAACATTTTATAAATAGAAAATAATAAATGAAATTTCAAATGAGGGATTTAGAGGTCCTGCCTTATTGCCAGTATCATAAAAATAATTTGCACGATTTTATTGCAAACAGTTATATTTTATTTTTGTTGTTTACGCCACTTTGAAGCTGAAAACTGTCTGCAATATTATATTTTATCTATTTAAGACAATTAATTATGCCTACAATTTTGACACTACATTATAGTACTTTTCGAAAAATTACACAATTGAGTTTATTAATTTAAATTGGCAGCACCTTTGTTTACATTTGTGACCTCGAATTCCATTTCCGAGTATAGGGCCGACGAAGTCACTGACCAAGTGCTAGTAAACAATAATTTAGGGTGAATTTCACCAATGAAATTGAACGCCATCAGCACATCTAAACTGTGTTTAAGAGCTGTCAGTGCCAATATTCCACAGAAAATAATTAGACTGACAGCCCTTAAAAGTGGTTTTTGGGCGAATTTCACCAATGAAACTGAACGCGATCAGCACATAAACCAAGTTTAAGAGCTGTCAGTGTCAATAATATGCCACAGAAAATAATGACACTGGCAGCCCTTAAAAGTGGTTATGTGCTGATCGCATTCAGTTTCATTGCAATTGGTGAGATTCGCCCTTAGTTCTGAATTGGGTAATCAGAATTCATGAGTGTTAAATACTTAAATATTAGTTTGTCAATAGGAAAATATTTACAGACTAATATTTTTACTCGACATGATCTATTCTTCTATAGCTCATGTGAATATGAGAAAAAAATATCTCTTCTAAACCTAACACAAAACAAGATAAATATTTGTGATAGTAACATTATAAATGCGTGAAAGAAAGTAAAAACTATTTTATTTTCGAACTAGCGTGGTAAGCCAAAGCTCACATAATAATCAGTGACTATACAGTGATAATTAGTGCTCCGACCGAGTGTTCACCAAAGCTGCCCTAAGCTATTAAGTTAAAGTGACTTGATAATTTTGTGACCGTCATTAAGTTTGATATCTAATGGTCATTCAAGATATGCTGAAATTATGCGCTAATGTGAAATTTAATCACTTTGAGCTAAACTACAGAATTTAAGGACTAAGGAGTAACTATACGGTGTTTTGATACTTGAAATAATATAATTTGAAAAACAAAATTTGTTTTATGATAATTTATTTCCAAAAAATATTAATTAAGATTATTTTCAAAATACAAATATAGTTGGAATAATTACTACTAGGTAAAATAAAGTAGTTTGCAGAAAGAGAACCAAATAGAGAGAGAAAAATAAGAGAAATAGTAAACATTAATTTTTAGTTGTGGTTTCAAGCTCGGTCAAGGAAATATAATACAAAAGTTTTTGTTGGAATTTACGACATTAGGTGAATAATAAATATGATAAGGAAAAAACATGCAAGAAAGTTCAAAACTTGACAGGACACTAATAGTATTGAAAAACTTTTACGATGCCAACAGTTGTGTTTTTTTCCTTTATTTTAGAAATAACTTTAATTTAGTTTCTTCCTATTCTTCGTTTTCATTGTCCTCATTCTGTCATGCATTTGTGTTGAGGATTTAATTCTGTTATAACTAAAACAGTTGGCAAGCAAACGTATTGGTATTCTCAAGCTAAATTTTGCAAGTGAAAACTCAGTGAGTGAAGGAAAGCATTAATTGTTTTGCAAAGTGATTTAAAAGCCCGCTGTACATACATTTCACATATGAATTATGTTTATAACATCAGGACTTGTTTCTCTGAAGGGTTCGGCAGAGGTGTACCCATAGTACGCCCACATTTTGCCAGTTATGTTTGAGTCCCATGTAATAGGGGGCGAGCCTATTGCGATAAACCGGACACAAATACAGACTCCGGGCTGCTACTGAGAATTTCCAGGTAGAAAAACTGAATAACACCTTGCCCGACCTCGGAATCGAACCTTCATGCTCAGCAGTACCACTTACAGCCACTAAAGCAACGAGACAGTCATACTTATTTAAGCCATACAAAATGATCAGAAAAGGGATTTTACATCTCTAGGTAGGTAGGTTAGGTATCCCGAGCCCTTTGCATCGTATCTACAACAAGGCAAACTTTGAGTAATAAAGGAATTATGATGATAAATTGCCATCTTTTACTTTTAGATTATTTTTTTTGTAAGATGAAACAAACAGTAGTACTTATATTAAAAATAAACAGAAATAACTTAACAATAAACATAACAAAACTACTACCTTCCACATTTTCCATAGATTTACAACTTAGATATTTACACCTGAATACAATGACTGAATGAACATTAAATCTAATTTCAGGTGCCAATAAATGGCTCCATCAATTTACAAGAAACAACTTAAAAGTATCAAGATGAGTATATTTCTATTCACGACATCCAGCTTAGTGGAGTATAAAGAGTGGTTCAAATAGTGACGTCATATAAAAAAAATATATAGATTCCTCATGCTCAGGGGTATCCGAAAATACCCCATGTATGTTCCGATATTCTCGACTGTTTTCATATTATAATTTTTCTTTAAATTTCTTGTAATACGGGAACTGCTTTAAAAAAAAAAAAAAACTTTCTTTTTATACGGATTTTTCACATTATTTTTATGCAATTGTTATTATTATGGAATCATCTATCATTAAGATACAACAATTTTGCTCGAATAAAAGGAATTTACGTTCGAGTGATACAGAGTCGAATAAAAATCCTAAATCAATCCAAAAACCTAGGCGGATGTACAACAACGTTATGTACTATTTTCCCTGCAAACGACATAACACAAAAATACCAATCCCATTCGACATAGAAATGAAAAATACCTCAGTGAAAAGTGTGAATTGTTTTGTCATATTTCCGAACGAGTGCAAGTGTGGCATTTAATACGGATTCTTTGAGCTCCAATAAGAGTTTGTTAGGAATATTCGTACTTGACTGGATAAATGCGTTTCAAAATTCTAATAAAATAATACTTTCAATTGTTATTGACGATCGTACTCAAACTATATTTCTATCACACACAGATATTTGTCTAATTGTATGTAGACTCAAACACGCACGAAATTCGACACTAAATCCTCCATACGCTAGATTTTTCTGCCACGCCAGCATTCAAATTCCATATGCGCTAACATTTATTTGACTGGACTGTAACTACAGTATTATGCAATATTAATTTGATATAAAAGATGGCAACTTTTGTATCATAGAAACAACAAACATGATGTATCTTGAAGGTAGGATGAATCCTTTGTTTCTTCAAAAACAACAAAAAGATTTTCTAAGAAATTAATGCATTTAATAGTATGTACAACGGGCTTTTGTGATAAAGGAGCTTTGATAAACTTTCATATTACCGGGAGACCGTGGTTTGTAATGCATTGCTCCTCCTAAAAAGCAAAACTTTGTTAGACTTAAGTATTATTTGCTTAAAAGTTAGTTAAATTAACATTGAACATAAATGAATAGGATAAGTTAGTGAATGAAGAAACTTGTCAAATATTTGATGAATTTTTGGGATAGCTTCGGTGAACAAACAGTGTGGTAGCAGCATTTAAGGGTTAACACTGCAAAAGTATCAATTATTTTCATAAAATGAAAAAATGTGAAATGTGTTTGCCACACAAAATATATAAACGTATGTCTATAATGGAACACCAATACATGTAATTTAAAAATATTGTCGATTTTAAAATTCGAACAAGTCCTACGATCACATTTTTATTTTTGTTCTTCTTTGGTTAATCTTTTACTGGATCATGAAAGAAGAACGAGTAAAAAAATATATGATTGTCATAATTTTCGCAAAAACATCAGGAATTTTCGAAAATCATCAGTAACAATTTGTCCTGTTCATAAATTATTACTATTAAATCCGACGCTTTGCTTTTAACTTCACTTGAATGCATTATAAAATTTAAATTGCATATTTAAATTATTAAAAGACGTACAGGCAACAGCAAAAGTCTTTTGGTATTTTAAAATAAATTAAATAGAAGGTGTCAATCACTATCCTGAATACATTTAATAATAGCTATGCTGAATAAGATATTTGAAACACTTACTTTTGATGCCAGCTGTACATTAAAAACGAGAATTTTATATACTTCTAGGTATTACTCGCAATATTTAATGACTATTTCATACAGGATTAAATTTTCAGTAGAACTAAATAATAAATATTTCTACTCTAAGGAATCTATCAGTTACTAGTCGGGACAAACTATCAATTTCATTACATAGGTCCAAAAGGAGTTCGGTACTATAAGAACCTTGAATTTAAAACAGTTTCTAAGGAAACGAACCGTTTCTACGAATCAATTTTATCGAATTATACGATAGCTACCAAAAAGTTGCGTGGGTAAAAGACTCAAGACTTTATACAACAGGTTTTAAAGAAAAAAAATATATTATATATTTTTAACCGACTTCAAAAAAGAAGGAGGTACTTAATTCATCTGTTTCTTTTTTTCTTTACTTCGGTTCACTACTGTTTCACGTATTCCTATATCTTTGCTATCAAATACCATCAAAGTATTTACCTGTGACCTTGGAGTTTAAGAAGTAAGGGTCAGGATGCCACAGATTGTCGAAGAACTCTGGTGGCAGGGTCACATGGTCGTCTCCCTCTTCGAAGATATCCTCAGGCAGCTGCAGTCGACTCTCACTCCAGGTCTGTCTTATAAACATATCCACTCTGAAAGGTAAATAAAGGGAATCTTTATAAATCGGCAATGTGCGTGTCGGACCACGCTCAATGAAGGGTTCCGTAGTTGGGATGAATTTATCCCAAGAACAAACTTTTCATTGTAGTTGAAAAACTTCTTTAAAATTCCTGCAAGTGTAAGTTTGTACACACAATATTGAGTGATTTACCATGTTATTTCAAAACCATGGACTTCTTATAGGTGTTTCTGTAAATACCTATAGTATTTACAGAAACACCTATAAGAAGTCCATGGTTGTAAAATTTTGTTTTATTATCTTTTTTTTTTTATTCTACTATGAGTTTGCTCTTGACTTTAGTCTAGGTCTGGATGACAGAGACAAAGTCTACGATGGAGTGAGCTTACCCAGAAGAAGCCTGTTCACTCTCACTTTGAATAGATTAGGGTTGTATGCGTTCGGAAACACAGACGCAGGCAGAGAGTTCCACTCCTTTGCTGCGCGCATTATAAAAGACGTTTGAAAACGCTTAGTGCGAGTTGGTGGAATATCAACCAGGTAGGGATGGTAACTTGCAGTGCGTCTAGATGTCCGATGGTAGAAGGGGGCCGGTGGAATGAGGTCGTGGAGTTCATGGGCACACTCTCCGAAGTACAATCTGTAGAAGACCGACAAGCAGGCAACCTTGCGGCGATGAGCCAAGCTGTGAAGCTTGGCATCCACCAGTTTTACGTCGCCAATGAGCCTCTTAGCTCTGCGTTCCACCGAGTCAAGCGCAGGTACTTTGCTGAGCCATCCCAAAGGTGGCTGCAATACTCCATGCAGGAACGGACTTGTGCTTTGTAAAGGGTTAAAAGCTGTCCAGGCGTAAAGTATCGCTTCACCCTATTTAGGACGCCCAGTTTCTTGGCCGCAGTTGAGCTTTGCACTCGATGGTGGAGCCGAAGTTGAGACCAGATGTCAACTCCAGAGCTCGAGCCGATCAGTTACAGGAACAGATGTACCCCGAAAAGTAGGAGTTTGATCAAAACGACTCCTTTTAGCGGTAAAGAGACACGCCTGTGTTTTGGTGGCATTAAAAGAGACCAGATTGTCGTCACCCCATTGGGAGACAAGACTCAAGGTCAAATCAGTCCGCTCAACCATGGCCTCTCTCAGGGAACGAAGTTCAGCCCCGCTGGTTTTTGCGCTGGACAAGTATCTCTCTGAAACGGTACTGTCATCCGCGTACCCACCAATACCAGGCAAAAGCAGGTCATTGATGTGCAGCAGGAAAAGAGTTGCAGAGAGAACAGATCCCTGAGGAACTCCGGCATCAATAGCCATAAAGTCAGAGGAGCAGCCGTCCACGACTACTCTGATCGACCATTCACTCAGGAAGTCTGATATCCAGCTACAAAAATCAGCTGGGATGCCATAAGCAGGAAGCTTGCTGAGTAGTGCAGCGTTTTCTTTAATAACTTTAATACCAATTATTATCAATATATCAGAAAAAAAAACAAATTGAAAGTCCTTTCATTTGATAATTATGTTATACGGTACAGTTTGCAAAACTTTTTACACTAATCATTTTTCCCCCGAAAGTTATCTAAGTAAAGTAGTTAAGTTATATTCAAAATTAATTTATTTATGTTACACGTTCGTGTTTAGGTCACAGAAATTCATATTGTACCAAATTTTAACTTAACCTTTCCAGTAGATTCGAAGTAAATCGACTGTGACAGACGGACAGATAGACATACGAGTGATCCTATAATGGTTCCGTTTTTTCCATTTTAGGTACGGAACCTTAAAAACAGTTCCATGACTGAAAGGCAAACAACGCATACCCTAAAGAAATTAAGATAGGCGCGAAGGTGTTTCCTTCATTTCCCCGACAGTTGGCAAGCAAAAGGTTGTTAAACAGCCCGGAGACTGTTCTCTCTTTAGTGACTATTTGCTTGTTATATTGCGCGTCTAAACACAAATACGTGTGGAAGTCTGGGTGTAAATTAGAACAGAAAATACGAACTACAAGCCTGGAAAGTTTTAGAAATACGACAACATTGGTAACGTAATCCTGTACACATATTTACTGTGTCCAAAGGCAAACTAACTACTGTTTGATTAGCATCTTCTCGTGCGAACTATGTTTTAACTTATCTAATACTAGCTTCTGCCTGCGACTTCGTCCGCGTGAAATTTCGGCCCACCCATCGCGTCGCATTCGCATCCCGTCGCTCGCCCGCGCTAAAACTTCGTTATCGCTTAGCGTTCTTTCTAACTTCCGTTCTTTTCGCTTGGCTTCTAAGGATCGTAGCGTAGATATATAGCCTTGCTCTATAAATGGGCTATCCAACACTAAAATATTTTTTCAATTCGAACCAGTATCTAGTTCTTGAGATTAGCGCGTTCAACCAAACAAACAAACTCTTCTTTATACTTTACTGTATAGCTTTATAATATAGCTGACCCGCGCAACTTCGTCTGCGTCACCTAAGAGAGAGAGTTGTTTAAATAATGAATTTCCTACTTATTTTGTTGCGGAGTTATTTTAAAATTATGATATCTTCTAAGATGTTGATTGAAATTAAGTGATGTCAAGGACCATTTTGTTTACATTTAAATACTTGTGATTAATAATATATTATTTATTTGGATAAGGATTTATATTATGTTGATAAAACTCCTTCGCAAATAATGAATTAATTTCGAAAAAAATTGATTACTATAAAAAAAGATTATAGTGAGTCAATCTTAAAAGATAGACATATGCTGTCGCGGACTTTTTTTAGAACTTTTAAAGAGGAACAATTCCATAATACATGATATTTGCGTAACTTAAACCGTTTATGCAGCGCACGCAACGGAAGCTCCCAAAAAGGAATATTTTTTCCCGTTTTTGCAACATTTTTCATTTATGCTCCGCTCCTATTGGTCTTAGCGTGATGTTATATAATATTCCTATAATATTCCTCAATAAATGTACTATCCAAAACAAAAATAATTTTTCAATTCCAACCAGCAGTTCCTGAGATTAGCGCGTTCAAACAAACAAACAAACTCTTCAGCTTTATATTAGTATATATATATATATATAGATAGATTAGTATAGATTAATACGAAAATTCTTCGACCGTATAGGATCACACTGTTTTTGATCTAATCGCTGTTCTTCGCTTCGTCAAACACATTTATTCTGTTTTGGTTGTGAAAATAACATGATTGTATAGTTTTCTGGAAATGACACATGTTGCGAACAACTGCGTACGAGCCATTACAAAAGTGTTTACATACAGCAAAAGTTATGCAGACAAGAAAGAAAATGACTACGCAGATGATGTTAATAATTTTCATGTAACATTTTAAGACAAAGCTCAGACGAACGATGTCAAACATTTTGCTAAGTAATACGCAACTTTGGTTGAAGGAATTTGTAAAGAACCTGCACACCGTAATCTCTTTTGTTAACGGTACAACATTTTAGAGCTTTATATTATTAAACACACTTGTACACTAAAACATCTTTGCCCAGAGATGTATAGATAATAATGTCAGGAATTATAATGAGAGAAATGTTATTAAAGGACCTAAATGCGGTTATCTTTACTCTTTAAATATAATAATCTTATGACTAGCTAACTTTGCATTAATAATAGGTGTGTAGAATATATAATTGGAAAAACGACTTTTTTAATACTTTCTCATCTGAAAACTAAGGTTAGAACCCAACTACCTCAATTTCTAGGAATGTTTTCTCTGCATAGACACGAATAAGATTAAACTGAATTGCACAGTTCCAGGAAACGAGTTGGGAAACTGCGCATTTGAAATGTCTTTATAATCTGAATGTTCTTTGATGTTTCCCAGTTCCCGGAAATTATTTTATTTTTGTAGAAGGGGTGGTGAAGGTGGAGCATGATTATTTATACAAGTGAAAATTTATCAAATGTATTTTTGACTTGATTTCTTGGTATCGTTCGTGATACTATCCATCAATTGAACAATGATACCTATATTTGGCTAACGATCACGTACATGGGGTACTGTGGGTGTGTGTGTTTTGTTACATCAAAATAACTTGACTGTGATGTATTGCAATTATATGAAAGAAAGTTTAAAACTCATAATTATTAAAAGGGGTAGTTCCACTGCGCTCCAGGAATGCATTCCACGGCACTCCAAGTTTTTATTACTTATATTATTTCAAAAATTATATAAGTACTAAAATGGTTCCACAGCGCTCCAAAATAAAATAAGTAGAGTCAGCATAAAAGGCAAACCATAAGTTGTTTGTTATACACAAATAGAAATATCAGTAGTTTTTTTTACTGTGGATTCATCTCGTGTGTCAAACATTTTCAAGGTCATTTCGCACTTTATGGCGCTCTAAACGCCTTAAAAAAGCTTTTCTTAAGTCTAAAATGCTGCATAATAGAAAGTTTTTAAGAACTTCAGCCAGGGACATGTTCTCGTAATTGTCCAAAATAGTTTTCAATTCTTTGTCACATGCAATAGATCGACGTATTCTCAAATTTAGTGGTATA
Source organism: Dryobota labecula (assembly GCA_947523025.1). Classification (NCBI taxonomy): domain Eukaryota; kingdom Metazoa; phylum Arthropoda; class Insecta; order Lepidoptera; family Noctuidae; genus Dryobota; species Dryobota labecula. The sequence continues at coordinate 4,361,050 of OX383287.1, forward strand.
TTCAATCTGAAATTCTTCAATTTCCAGTTTATATGTTCAGCCTAATTTTTTAGTGTATCAAGAAACTGAAGCATTTTAGGTTTTCTTTTACTTATCTTGTTGTTCAAACGTTCATGTCATCCTTCTGCTAGATTTATTGTCCTATGACAAACCCCATTTACATTCTAAATAAACTCTACGAGTATACTAGTTTTTACTAACCACTGAGCTACAAAATAGTCGTTGAATTTTGTGACTGCTTCGTTCTATGGAGCTTCTTCCATGCTGTGCAACCAAGGGTCTTCAATGTCCTGTTTCTTTATATGGGCCAATGCAGCCCACATGGCTTATTGTATTTTCTCTTGGATGTCAATCAATTGTAAGGCACGAGCTTGGCTAGTTTTAAGTACAAAAGTATTACACTCAATTATCGCACAGGTAAATGCAATAGTTAAACGATAAATGATCTCAAAAATAATAATTTTAGAACAATATTTTAATATTTTTATTATTTTGTGTTGTGATTTGTATTGTATCCTTGTTTTAAAAAACTTTCTAATCTGAAGCAGTGATTTTTTATTTGTTTATTTACTTTAATTATAAGAAAAACTTATTAGTTTTTCGTATAATTTATTTTATATAGAGTACTCGTATTACTTATTACGTATTTGTGTTGTAGTTTTAAGAACATTTTCAATCTAAAGCTGTGTTTTTTCTTTGTTCTTTATTTTATTTATAAGAATAACGTATTGTTAGATATTACGTTGTAATTATGACTGAATCGATAAATGTTTTTTTTTTTATACATTTACAATATGTTGTGATTTGTATTCTAGATTTAAGAAAACTTTTTTAATCTGAAGCTGTGATATTTTTTGAAAATATGGTTGGATGTATCGTTGTGATTATGACTGAATAAACATATTTCATATGCAGTTTTTGCTTTTTATGATATTTAATATAATGTTTGATGCTAAATTAATTTTTTACTAACTTTACTTAACATTTCTTGTAGCGCGTTGGAACAAAAATATTGAAATATTTTATTGCTAAAAATTCGTGGAGTGCCGTGGAGTCAATGTAACAACATTAAAATTATGAGAACAATGCGTTTTGGAGCATAGTGGAACTAGGCATTAAAAGAATACTTTGTAAACAAGCTTAGGTATTACAAATTAGAGGATTATACCCAAGGTAAGAATGCTTGGAAACATGCTGATCCTGCTCCATAGGACAATGTAGAGTCTAGAAAAAATCAAACAGGTAGCTAATTTAATTGTTTTATGACATTCATTTTACAGTCTGTGATAAGTTTAACTCGAACACTGACTTTTTATTTGTAAAAATTTTAATAAAATTGTCTACTCTAACAATTTTTGGAAATATGTGAGCACCATGTATCTATGTAACACATAATTAATTTATCCGTCATTGCTTCATTTTTAATTTTTACCTGTGGTGGTATAATAATTTTATTCGTAAGTTTACTCGTCTTCACATGTAATAATATAATGGATGTATACAAAGTATTGTAAATCAGTTTAAAAAATTAACGGTGGAGTTGCTTGCCCATTCTTCTCCATGCGGAACTACCTTTTGGAAGGGGCAACTAGAATCAATTTTATTTCCGTGTAAATTTTGACGTTCAAAAGTGCCATTTATGTGACTCTGTGAAATAAATGCTTTGACTTTGACATGGAAGTTTTGTTTTGATAAGGAGCTCTAGATATATTATGACATAAATGAGATGAAGTTTATTTGTATTGGTGATGGTTTCCTGAATATCTTGTAGCAAATCTGTTTGCTTTACCCAGCTTTGCCTTAGGGCCCTGATTTGCAAATTTTCCTGCTCCAAAATTGTTTTGTGCGAACTCAGCCTCTGACTTCGTTCGCGTCGAAATCGTAAGATACACAATATACTAAAATAACAACCTCATTTTTATAAAACTCCCTCGGACCCCGCCATATCGCATCGCCTTCCCCGCCCGTGCTTTTACTTCGTTTTCGCTTAGCGTTCAAAGTCAAAGCATTTATTTCAAATAGGCACATAAATGGCACTTTTGAACGTTGTTCTTTTTGTCTTTGTTGTTTTTTTTTTGCTCGGCTCCTAAGGTTCATAGCGTGATATTATATAACCATAGCATTTCTCAAGAACTGGGCTATCAAATAAATGCAAAAATAATTGTATAAATTCGACCGGAAGTACCAGAAATAAGCGAGACCAAAAAATAAAAATAACGAATTCTTTAGCTTTATTATTAGTATATTTCCGACTTGCTTGACAAAGATTTTAATAGCTCGGCTAATATGCATGATATAAAGATAAATTTTAGCCTATAGCAATCAAGGATAAAGCGGTTACATATACGTCAAATAATTTTCAGAATCCGTTTAGTATTTACAGAGATTACCCCTTATATACAAACTTAAAAACAAATTATGCCTCTTTATAATATTAGTATATGAGGTGTATCTATTCATACACGGAATGTTTTAAGAGAAACATCTGTATGTGTTAAAAAGCCCAAGCACTATGGGATAGATCAGAAAAAAAATATCATGCCCACTTTACGTGTAGGCGAGGTACACAAAAAAAAAAAAACATTTAAAGATATTTTTTACCATTTTGTCGGCGTGATTGATATGCATACATTTAGTAACTTTCTAGTTTCTAAAAACGCCGTATGCATAGGCCCCTAGGGTCTATAAATTTGTTTGCAGTTCTTTTTTCGTATAAAATCTTTTTGGAGATTTTAGAAACTGTTTTGTCCGTTATTATAACATGCTAATCAGACGCTTGTATTCAATAAAAGCAACTCCAACTTAAAATACAGACTTAAAGTATTTATTCTTCGATCAATAATATTTATTACATTTATTCAATTACAATCACTTTTGAATTGACAAGAAGTCGGTCAGTCAGAAAAAGCCAGTTGCCCATTCCAAAGCGTAGTAGTAGTAGGTTCCTATGGAGAAGAATGGGCAAGAAACCCTATGGACACTCTTTAAAATATTGTGTTTTTTTTATCTAGGGCATCTCAGATTTGACCTTTAGAGGTCGTGACTAACCGGACTTTCTTGCACCCTCTGTGGGGTACGTACCTCGGCTTAGGGCAGAGTCGGAGGGAGGACGGCAAGGGAACGACGGTGGCTGGATAAAATCAGGGTTATGATTATTATCAAGGGAATTTAAAGCTACTATGCTTAGCTTACTATGCTTAGCTACGGCGCGGGCTGGCGGTTCATCGAGCAAGGGTCGGGGATTTCGCGATGGCCTGGGCGGCGAGGTCGGAATAACGGTCGTATTTTGCAAGCTGTACTGGTTTCCCTACAGCTCTGCTGGAGGAGAGTTGTGGGGTGGTCTGGGTCGGTCAGTGCATGCCGTGGACGGCGGGTCTTACTGATGCGAGAGGGGGTATAATTGGCGGTCTGCACAACTAGAATGTTGCGGTGAGTGGCTGCGGAATCGAAGAAGCGCTTTGCACTTCATGAATTGAACGATGGTGGGGATTTTGAGGTCTACGTGGAGGTTTTGGTTTCGAACGAACCAGGGCTCCCGTGATTTTACGGAGAAAACGCTTTTGGAGGCTCTGCATCATATGGATGTGACGGGGTTTTGCGTGTGCAAAGACTGGACTCGCATATGTCATGAATTGGTTACATAATTCATGTCGAATTTTATACAACATCTGAGGAGGTGTAGGCTACTTACACAGGTCATAGATGCAGGGCTTATGTCACCAGATACGGGCTTTTCACATGTGCTAACACAAATCATAGTAGCCTGCTCTGACTGAATGACACCTTGTCTTTCACAAGAACTCTAAATCTTACTAGAACTAGTGTAAAGTAACGTCAAGTTACGTTAAAGCAACTCGACAAAATCTACAACATGTCATTTTTATTTATTTTATTTATTGTCAAAGTTTATTGTTTTTTTGAATAAAGAATTATTATTATTATTATTGTTATGTGAACATTTCAGTTTCAACTTCCTCTATTCAGTTTACTTTTAATTGGTCGGAGTTGATGTAGGAGTGAAAATGGAACGAGTCTTCACGTGTAGAGAAACACGTATTTCTACTATTTGCGACCAGTTGCGTAATTGTACAATATTTTTGAGCGAGTGAACATTCAATTCAATTTGGAATGATTTGTCAGGATAGTGTTTTTTTTTAAACAATCGTCTCTGTGAAATGGATAATGGCCGTGAGATAAGTTAGTTACGCTAACGCCTACGTTTTGAAGTGTTAGCTAAGGGCGAAAAGGGATCTATGTTCTATGTTAGAGGGTTTGGTTTCCGCACTTAGTCCTTCAGAGACCATTGTGTGTAGGCCATGGCGGCCGTCGGTGGTTAGTCCAACCAGCCCACCTCCTTCCAGGGAGAAAAGGGATCTTTCGACTAATGTTTTTTTAAACAGTTACCTGAGTAAAAGAGGTAGCGTTGCACTTTATTTATTTACTAGCTGCTGCCCGCGGCTTCGGTCGCATGGTTTTTATATACAAATAAATCAAATTCAAGTTTCTGTTTGTAATGTAAAAATAATGTCAGAAAAAGCCACGCGGGCGAAGCCGCGCGCTAGCGAGCAGCTAGTCTAAAATAAAAGTAGCCTGAGTTACTCCTTATAATATCAGCTATATACCAGTGGAAGTCCCATCAAAATCGGTCCAGACGTTTCGGAATCTCCGCCGGAAGAAGTATAGTATTTGTTATAAGTACCGTATAATAATATACTTTCATATGCATTTAGTAAAACGCTGTTATTTTGACATTACAAACAGACACTTCAATTTTATTTATTTGTATAAATTTTCTGCCACACACTCACATTTTATAATACATAATCGTCGGCTTTAGTAAATGCACAATCATGAACAATGAATAAACATCGTAAATATCCCGTTTATGTTAATAATAACACCTTCTTGTATGTCTGCTGAGTAAAATTTTAAAACGTATGTTCCTCAGGCAATTGTAGAGGTTATATTTACCTCTCAACGACTGCTACAATTTACTGGTCTAGTAGAAAATTGCCATAATCTTCACTCTATGCTAAGCTGCCGGATTAGTGTCCGCATGACAGTCGGGACACTGTTTGCTGCGGTTCCCAAATTGTAAGTGGCCATATAACGAAATTTAATTTAACGTTACACATTACGCTCGTTTTTTAGTTATTTTATTTAGTTAATTTTTTACAAATAAATGAATAATTATTATAATAATTATTATTAATTAATTAATTATTATTTGACGGCACGGTTGGCGCAGTAGTTAAGCGATTGACTGCTGCGCAGCATGTCGCTGGTTCCGTCTCCGTCTCCGGTCTCTGTCTTACGTCTCAGTCTCTGGTCTCTCTAACTCTATTTGTCTTTGTGACGGTTAGATATATTCAACTATAATGAAGTTTGAATTTACTGGAAATTGTTGTCAAAAGGTGATAAAACAATTACAAGGTCGACTACAAGTAGTTGTTCCGGGTCTGGCAGTTTGTGTATGTGAGTTTAAATGTTTGTAAGCGCACCGACATTACGGGGGAAATTTCTAGTATGGAGCAAAGTTACTTTTTTTTATTAAGTTTATAAAAATAGATGTGTTCGAAAACCATTGGACATCGTCACAGCAAATCCAAAATAGAAATGGCGCGCCACGCCATCTTTTTTGAGCCTGCAACACCTATTATAAAAGGTGGCTCGTAATCTTTGGAGAGCTTAATGCCTGCTTTTATTGACGCTAGGCAACACCTATGTGAACGCCTCTGCTCTAAGCCGTGCGTTGAAAATACAGAAGTACGCTTATTTTTAGCGAAAACGGACATAAAGCAAGTTTCCCTAACTTTTTACGCCTGTATCTGCAGCTGAACGGCCACGACTAAATAATATTAATTTAAATAAAAGAAAGTGTTGTGTAAAAAGTAATAGTTTTACCTGAAGTCCATGTCTTCAACATTGATCGAGTTGACGTCTACCACATAGATGCTGAATTCCACGATGACCGGTTGGCCTTTCCGCGCCGGTGGCCGCATTTCTGAACAAAATGAAGATAAAAATAAGGTTTTGCAAGAATACAGTTTTGTTATTTTGCTTAAAAGGGCGTACAAAGGTACACTAGCAATACTCCTTTAAAAAAATATTATCTCGTGACTGAGAAGAAATTATGAAGAAACCGGCCAAGTGCATGTTGGACCACGCACAATGAAGGGTTCCGTAGTTGGGATAAATTTATCCCAGGAACAAACTTAACATTGTATTTGAGAAACATGCTCTCCTATACAGATTGTATGGGAGAACATGTTTTTCAACTGCAAATTTAAGTTGGTCGACTATTACTCGTAAACTTGTACAGATCACTTAAGTATGATAGTTTTCCTTTAAACTACGTTATATATAGGTACTACTGCCGTAACATTTGAATTTCTAAGTACAACCGTTTAGTTGGTAGAGTGGGGGGGGACACTTGACTCTAACGAAAATTGGTACTTTAAAGCTTGATAAGTCATGAACGATTTACTTAATCGAAAAACGGTCTTCCCAAACTACTAATATTTTTGAAAGACCTATCCAACGATATCCCACACTATGGGAAGGAGGACTACAAAAAAAATTATCATCCCTACTTTACATGTAAGGGAGGTACCCTAAAAAATTGTTTAAAAAAAAAATATTTTACCACTTTTTTGGCGTCATTAACGAGTATACTCATGCCAAATTACAACTTTCTAGTACCAATAGTTTTTGAGCTAAACCGCGGACAGACAGACAGACGGATATGGCGAAACTATAAGGATTGCTTGTTGACTACGGAACCCTAAAAATGGCTCAGTCAGAAATTCCGGTATGTCAAGAATTTACTAATACCTTTTATAACGTTTTATGTTGAGACACGAAGCAACAATGTGCGATCTAAAGAAAAGCGGCCACATTTTTCGAGATCGTATTATATCGATCGTTTTATTTTTCATAAAAATAAAGCCCGCAATTCCAATTCTTGAGGTAAGTATAAACCCTAACATCACGTCTGTTTCCCCAAGTGGTTAGATAGAGATGTGTACCTATTTTAGTAGTTTTAGAGTTTTCTAATTTGAATACCTTACGAGCGAATATTTTATTTTGTTTTTGGATGGTTGTATTGCTCTCTCTTGCAATGTGACGAAATATATTATTTTTAATTTAATTTATTTTATAATGTAAGTTTGTTTGCTAATTTAATTATGTATCAAATTTTTATTGCTTATATTGCTATCATCTGCTTAGCCTTTTCTAAACTATGTTGGGGTTAGCTTCCAGTCTAACCGGATGTAGCTGAATACCAGTATTTTACATGGCGCGACTGCCTATCGGAACTCCACAACCTTATTAGTCGGTGACACGATACCCCTTGGTAAGACTGGTTGTCAGACTTTCGGGCTTCTGACGACCCGTAAAGACAATCAAAGATCCACGAATGACAGCCGGGACCAAAGGCTTAACGTGCTTTCCGATGCACGGAGGGGTCTTGATATGTAAAGATGGTCACCCATTCTCTTTCTTTCGTATTTGATATTAATTTCAACTTGATATCTCTCTCTCTTTTTTCTCACGCGTTCCTGTGAAAAAGGGTCTTCACAGACTGACAGACAGACAACGAAGTGATCCTATACGGGTGCCGTTTTTTCCTTTTGAGGTACGGAACCCTAAAAAATGAATAGTTGTTCTGATACGTGATGTATTTACACAGTATTGAAGACTCGTGATTACCTATTCTTATTATCCTCGTAAATATATGTCGTTGGTGTGCCTTGCTCAATAAATAAATATGTTTGTCAAATTGTTAGCTCATGTGATTGGTCGAACAAACAACGAACAACTCTTGCCATATCCCATTTGTCATTTGAGCCCTTATTCAGGAAGTGTTACGTAGATACTTAGTTATATAAATAACTGAACTTCACAGTTTTGTTCAAATAAAGTAATTTTTGAAATTATCGAGTGGCAAATGATAACATATCCTATAAATACACGTTAATTTCGTTGTTAAATCAATGTCAGTTCCAATTAGGAAAAAAAAAATACACGAAAAACTCGCATACAACTTCAAACGCGACCATTTCCCGGGAAAGTGTTTACCAATGTTATTTTACCCCCCACAATTGGTTAAAGAGCGTGAAATATTTGGGTAAAGTGGCTTTTCCTTATCATTTACCTAAGTGCTGAGCTATCCTAAATGTCGAAATCTAAAAATAAATCTTGTACGTTTTTATTTTTGTCTTACGATTTTTGCAATTTTCAGCTCATTGTCTGGGTGTATGTTGATAAAAGTATGATTCGCGACCGTAAAAGATATGTTTTTACAAAATTATATATATATGTTTATAGGTGCCGATTCTCTTGTCACAAAATTCTCTAAACTAGACTAAAATCACCAAAATTTAGTTTATTCCTGTCAAACGATAATTTCCTATTCTGAAATTGACTGAAGTGACACAACTTAACTATATTTTAGTTTGACAGCACTTAGATTGCACTGAGTTTTTAATTTAGTGAAAATGGTAATTTTGCTATTCTGAGTTTTACGTTTTTCACCTTAAATTTAGATTTTCTGACTAAATCTGACTATTTTCAATCGCAATTAAAAAGGTGTGGAATAAAATTAGTTGTGATGAACTAAAATTCACACCAACACCTCGACTTCTGATGCAAAAACGGTACTGTATATATTTTTTCTTTTCTTTTGCTTATATCTCGAAAATGGTGCGTCCTATTGCAAAAATAATGAAAATTTCGACCCCCTTTGCAGCCCGTAAACTCAAAACGTAGATAATATTTTTTTTCCCATATAAAAAGTGAAAAATTCCATAAAAAACCATGTTGAGGTCCCGCCCCTGCGCGCCTCCGGCTCTACAGAAAATCATGGGGTAGGGCAAACAAGTACAACGTTGCGAAGCCAAAAGAAAAAAAATACCACGTGGAGTCGCGATTGTCAAATTCGATTTTAGTTGTTTCAAAGTTATTTTTAAAGGAGATGTTTCAAAATGTATGGAGCCCCGGCCTGGTCTTTGTACACTATACTAAATAATGGGGAAACACAATTAAAACAGTTTTCAATCATCCAATTACTTTAAATTGGCTTTGTTTGGTAGTAAAGCACAATAATGTACACTTGGAATTGCAACACAAAACAAAAACCCGTCATGGCGGTAAACTGTCATGTTGATTGATTACTGACGTTCGACATGTTTATTTCTGTCATATTACATTGTCAAAGAGAATCTTACGTTATTCGTAGTTATAGTCATTTGTAATATTTAGATCTAGTTGTGGTTTGTATATAAAGTACAGTCCAGTTGACCTGCGAGATGCCATGAAAAATATCTTTTAAGATTTTTACATATAGCATAAATGTACAGAATACATTCAATCGTCGAAATATTAACTCAGACAACAACAATGTAGCGATTTTTTGATTTACAGTTCACGATCTATGGTATACTGTCATTGTTTTTTTTAACCACATAGTAACTAAATTGGCGAGACGCCATATTGAAAGTCAATAAAAATAATTGATAAATATCAAATGATTACTAGAAAAATATGCGTTTATGCAATTTATCTGTATTTTTCCCAAATCCCTAGGATTTTTCTCGATTTTTCGAAGTACTGTACATATACTGGGCCGGTTTTGAAACATTTCTTTTAGACAATTTTGTTTGCAGAATAGCTTTATGATTCTCATAGCCAAAAGTAAAGAATTTTAGTGATAGTTTAGTTAGTTTAGTTCAGTGTACAAGAGAATCGGCACCATTGACCAGCAAATACTAACTAACTACTAAAGACATGATAGACGATTTTAGACGACGCTTACGGCAGAACCTCATAGAAGCGCAACGGAAGCTGGATATGGTCATACTAAATGTCTCAATTATTATTATTATATTTTTAAGGTTCAGTAGTAAACAAGGAACCCTTATAGTTTCGCTATGTCAGTCTGTCTGTCTGTCTGTCCGCGGCTTAGCTCGGAGACTCTTAGCTCTTTATTGTATGTGAATTCATCATTGTGATCCTTTGTTGGTCGAAATAAACGTTTTATTATTATTATTAGTGCTAGAAAGCTGCAATTTGGTATAAGTATACATATTAATCACGCGGACAAATCGCCCTGGCTGGAGGCATTAACGTAAGGAGCTTAAGGCAGCCACAGGAAAGTCCGGTTAAAGAGTCGGAACCTTAGTGGTTACACACTGAGATGCCCTAGATTAAAAAAAAAAAAAATTGGGAAAATAACATCATGAAATGACATGACCAGTGGGACTATGGGCGCCTGCCTAGGTATCAACATCAATGTGCAGCAAATATTGTTTTATTTTTGGAATTGTTATATTCTGTAGTTTACAGATAAAAAAGTTTCACGAGTCTAAAAGGTAAGGAAACTGAGAAAAATAAAAGTTTTCACTAAAAAAAACTCTGCTTTTTGATAAGAGATGGCGCTAGGCGTTGTGGTTATCGAGTTTATGAATGATTTTTACTATTCTACACGCCATCGAGGCGCTAGGTTTTTTTTTATTCGATCAAGGGGCAAACGAGCATGCGAGTCTCCTAATGTTAAACAAACAACGTCGCCCATGGATATCCACAACACCAGGGTTATTGCTGATGCGTTGCCACCCTTTTCCCACACCAAATGCTGGGCTATCGGTTCTCTCACTCACCATTCGAAGCGCAGCAACATAATGTTGGTACTTGATGTTGGTATTCTGTAAGATCGTGGTAGCTCCACGTTCGAGCCAACCCAATTACGAGCTACAGTCAGCTATAGACTACAATAACTAGGCTCTACGTGGATCAGGAAACAAAAATAAGGCTTTATATTATTAGTGACGGGATGAGGATTACATTGAATAATAAAACTATTATTTGAATGAATGAATAATTTATTTTTATTAATTCAAACTAGGTTGAGTATCAGCACCTTATGAACGTCAAAAATACATAAGACAGTCCCCCAAACCGCCCGCCCTTCACCACTTGAAGTGGCGCAACAAACTCCCCAGCAGCACAGCTGTCTGTTCAGTTACAAAAACTTGATTATATACAAGATAAATAATTAATATACTTGATTTTTTAATCAATTTCTAACATTTTTCAAAAGAAATTGTACTGTTGATTGAAGTAAATTCAATAATGATGAAAGTCTTCTGTTGCTGTCACCAGTTCTTAATTTGATCAAATATATTGCTAAAGCACGTTTTGGTTTCTTAGCATAATTGGGAGGTATACTATTGTATAGTTCTAAAAACTCTGTGACTGTGAGACCTGTCCAATAATGGCAAACATTATTTGGCATTTCTTCTACATTATCAAAATCTAAAACATCCACATTCGATTTTGCTATACTGATTATGTCTTCTATCTGTCTTGCATTGAATGTAGACAAAAGAACAGTATTTTGTGGTAACAAGTGCCACTCATTAGAAAATGTGTCTGACAAACTCTGCAACTGCATGGCTGCGGCAGCGGTGGTGGTGGTGGAGACAGTGGTGTTGATGATTCATGGGGCATGGCTGGCTCCACATTCTCTTGTAAGCCTCTGAATGAATCCTGAATTAACTGACGATTCACTCGAGTCCAACAGGCCCGACACGCATAGATTGTTGCAACATCCTAAAATATAATTACTTATTTTAATATACATTTTTAAATGCCATTATAATGTTGATCATTGGTCATCCACCTACAGACTGAATATGACAAATACAGCATAGTTGTTAGTTGTTACCCATCACATAGAATTAATGCACCAACAGCGCTTCGTATAATGAATAGCAGAATATTAAAAAGTTATTCTCTATGCAACTAACCATTGTATCATTAATACCTTCAATTAGATAATCAACAATCTTACCTGATAATTATCATGGGAAATAATAGGTAGTAATTGGCTGTCTGCAGGAATCACATAGAAACGCAGTCCTGTGACATAGAGACCACACCCACGACAGACCATTATATGACCTAGCAATCTCTCATTGTCAGCCTGTTCGGTATTCAATAAGTTGAAACAGGGGTGACAAATATATGCATCTAAAGGCATCTGAAAAATATAAATATCATTTAGTTAAAACACCTTTTAATTTAAATTCTATGAAAGTACAGACGTATGTGTATACTTGAACAAATAGTGACTATCGTATCCAGCCATGTGTAGCAATAAAGATTACCTATAGATTGAGTATTCATACGCCTGGGTCATCCACAAAATAAACGCTGCTTTGTTAAGTTTTGCTGGCTCACATGTGATCGAACTACCTACCAGAGTATAGCTATCTTGTTGCTAAATAATATTATTTAATGTAGTAACATACTAAGTACCTGATTGTTCAGCCAACGAGATAGTCTCTCTTGCTTAGCGTTGACATATTATGTCTTTGAACGCGCCTTACGGATATGCCACAGTTTAGGCACCTCATCATACATTTAACTGAATAGTACTGATAGTACAGCAAAACACAACAAAACAAACAATCGCACAGAACACAACGGAACTACAATGAAACTTGACGTGAATGAAAGGGACGCCAAGTAGGGATGTGATTATGGTGATCTAAGATCGATAAACCGATACTTAATTTTTTCACGCATACTGAGATTTAAATCAATTTTTTTATTAGATAACTCTGACCATCCGTAGAAACATATTTTACACTTATTTATGTTATGTTACTTCAGTATATAATGACATTAATAGGCAGTAAGAGCGTAAAGGCACAAACACATTATTAAACCGCGACGCGACCCGATGAATTGCGACGCGTGTTGAGTCGAATCAAATTGTATTGTTTTCTATGACCAGAATCACACTATGAACATCCGACGCGACGACATGCTCGCACACGCCACCCCGATCCAGATCGGCCAGATCGATGTGTTGCCGATGGTGGGGGTAAACACGCCAACCAACGTGGTGCGCGCAGTGTGTTTCTAAACAACACTCAACGCCACGCGTTAGTCGTTCGAGAACTTTTTCAGAGCTTATACGTTTCAAATGCCATTTTTTTTTTCATAAATGTTTTTTTTTTTAATTCGCCCAAACGGGCAGGCTTTTTCATTAATGACTATGTGGGTAATTTTTTTTATTATTCTTTCCGTTCTGTTAGTTTTTGTCATCGTCTGGCAGTTTGAGTTATTTATGTGGCCTACCCAAATGTCCTTTCTTCCGTATTGTTTTTTTTTTCTTTTTTCTCTGGGATCAGATCCTGGTTTCCTTGTCATGGGATCATTTGGGAAGAACACATTTTCAAAAAAAAAAAAAAAACAAATCGGTTTGCAAGCGACGGAGTTATGTGCGAACAAACATTTAAAAAAATACAAACATCCGAATTGAGAACTCCTCCTTTTTTAGAAGTCGGTTAAAAATAGCTTAATACATTAAAACTATAAACTATTTACTTACTCGTATTATTAATTAAACAGATAAAATAAAATATCAATCCAAAAATCTATGTGAATCTCGATTTTTTGTGAATTGGTTTTTCATGCTTTGACTCGAATCGATTGAATTACCGATGCTATGAAACATATTGCTGGTCATCCCTACACAGGTGTCCGCCAGTAATGTCAGATCCATTGTGAAAGAAATGACGCTCCTTTACCCGTAGTGATTATTAAAAAAAAAATGGTGTTCGATCATAGAATTACACACACGTGTCAGTAAAAACCTAACCTGGAGGCGTGTCAGTAAATAAATTAATTATAAACAAAATATACATAATATTCCTTTGTCATTAAAATTCATTCGATCGAAAATAGCTCATTAAGCTATGTGTAGGTTATTATGGTTACCGGATGATTATGGATACAATGGAACGTCAACAGCAGGAAATGCATAAAAGAGATAAGCGGAAGCAAATTAAAATACTGTATTCTTGAGATTTTAACCTGGCCTTTATTCGGAATAATATAATAATGATAAATTAAGATTTTCATTTTTAAATTTTAGTGTAAAAACGGTAATCCTGCACAAATGTTCCCGAACTCGAAGGCAGGAACTGGTCATCTCCTTTAGAATTTTTTTAGGGTACCTCCACTACACGTAAAGTGGGGATGATATTTTTTTTTCTCGTCTGTCCCATGGTTTTGGTTATAGTAGGAAAGGCCGTTCAAAAATATTGTGGGTTTGTGAAAACAATTTTTAGATTCAGGGATCCGTTTGCGTAATATTAAGCTTTATAGTGCAAATTTTTGTTAGAGTCAAGTGGCTACCCCGGAGGGGGTTGCCCGCTGCCGGCTAAATGGTTGTATTTGGATATATAAAAAAATCACATAACGAAGTTAAAAGGAAAACTATCACAGCTAAGTAGGCTTCACAAGTTACCGAGTAATAGTCGACCAACTTATATTTATTGTTGAAAAACATGATCTCTCATACATTCCGTATGGAAGAAAGGTTTTTTTAAATTACAATGTTAAGTTTGTTTTTGAGATAAATTCATACCAACTACGGAACCCTTCATTGTGCGTGGTCCGACACACACTTGGTCGGGTTTTATTTACTTATTAACGAAGGTTTACCATGCGTCCGTCTCAATTATTTATCAGTTCACACACAGTATCACAATAATTATGTACATATTCGATAATATTATTATCTGACACTATTTTATTTAAGTATGCACACACATGTCGCAGTATAAAACTTATTTACATACGTCACTCCATACTTCAGGTCCAGTTTAAAACCAACTAAAGGCATTTAGTGTCTGGCATTTTTGATGAACTGGGCCTTATTGGCGCAGCCGTGAGGCACGCTTTTTATTTTATATTTACTGTAAATTATATTGTTTCATGTGTGCCTGTGCTAAATACATGTACTTTCTTCCCCTCTTTGAAATTAAAAAAAAAAATCGTAAGAAAATTCGAGTTTCGGGTGCTAGCATCCACGCATCCCCTTAAAGCCAAACTGAAGCGAATGCCGCGCTGGATACGGGACGAAATTCGCTCGCGCCGATCAAGTCAACGATAGCCGATGATAACCGACTTTTAATGATTTTATACTGAAAATCACGTCTATAAAAGTACTGTTAATGGTTTGGAAAAAAATATGTTAAATTAGAGCATTTTCTTAATAACTTAATATGTGAAGATTTTAGATTATGTTTATATTAAATAGTGAAATTTGTTTGCAAAATTATGTCCAACGCGGATAAAAAACTGCGAATCACGCAAAAATCTGTCAAAGGTATTTTTCTGAAACCTTCACATTTTTAAACATAATTTAATTATTGTGATCTTTTATTTATGTTTTATTAAAATACCTTTTGTTTTATGTATAATAAATTAATAATGCGTCTTATTTAGGACAGCGCTCCTGGATGGGCGAGTCCTATTACTGGCTGGACGTACGGCGCGTTGCGTGAGCTCAGTACAGAACACGCAAGCTAACCACTCAAGGTCACTGGCATATATCTGCGTTTTAATAATTAGTGTTAATGGTATGTTTTAAGACATTTATTTCTCAAAAACAGAATACAATTATTCACTTGAATGAGTAACACTGGTTCCATACAAATAAACGTAAAACATAAACGTTTTGTCATTTGTGTAATCTTGTGTACAATAAAGAATATATAAGTAAATACATAAAGTTCCTTGGAACGATTAAAGTTAAAGGTAAGTAAATTTTTGTTAGTCATTAATTTATCATTATATAATACTAGCTTTTGCCGCGGCTCCGCCCGCGTGGATGTCGGTTATCGCGTAAAAAAGTAGCCTATGTCCTTCTCCATATCGCAGGCTATATCTCTGCCAAATTTCATGACGATCGGTTCAGCGGCTTAGGCGTGAAAACGTAACATACCGACAGACAGACAGACAGCCAGAGTAACTTTCACATTTATAATATTAGTATGGATGGATTAGTAAAACAAACTATAGCATAGTTTATTTTAAAGTGTTTAGATAAAAGTTGCGTGAATTCCTAACGCTTCCCACATCCCACGCGGGATTAGCCTCAGTGTGGCTAGAGCTTAATGAAGGCAGAAACCCTTTGATTATATACAGGTATATAATTAAAGCAGAAAACGTAGAACGCCACGTGTAGTTCCTGCATCGGACGTGGACAAGGACGAAACAAAAGGAGTACGTCCTTTTGTTTCATCCACGTGCATAGCATTTGGTCATGTACTAGCCCTTGACTATTTTCAAGGACATATAACGGTATGAATCTCAATACTAGTATGTTACACAAAGCGAGTGCCACGTTATCTCCCCAATCCAATTACTGGGAAATACCGCTATCCAAAGATTACATCTGTTGACTTTCCTATCCAATTTTGACTACCCAACACTAACAACTGTCATAGGTACGGTCAACAGCACGTCTATATGAACTACGAAAACCGGCCTTATTGCTTAGAAATAAAGGCATCGATGTATGTCAAGTTGTATTTAAACGTTCGGTTGACTTTACTTACAACAATAGGGATGGACGATTTACTTAACGTTCGATGAAGATCTTTTCAACATGTTTCAGTAATTGTTTGCCCTGTATTGTTCCGTGATCTTTATGTTTCAAGTACACATAATAAAAGGGATATCTTATAGGTCCTTCAGGGATTAAGGATGGACAAAAGTATCCGGTCAGGTGTACATATATTTTTCAATGAGACAACCTACGAGACTACTGACAAGGGTCAGTGGTCGCATAGACTATCGTCATGGGGTATACTCGTAAGTATCGATCTGTTGTATCATGTCAATTATCATCATCATCATAATTTCAACCGAAAGACGTCCACTTAACATAGGCCTCCCCAATTGGGGGTTTGCCATAATCGTCACGCTTGGCAGGCGGGTTGGCGATCGCAGTATGGTGTTAAAAATGCATAGAGAACGCTGCTGCTCATTCTCTAGTAAGTCCCTAAGTCGCCTTTTAAGACACCCACGCCACGGGAGGAAATCGAGTAGTGCTATTCTTTACGTCCGGCACCACACAGTACAATCATCATGTCGTCATTTTTATTTTTTGTGTGAGAGCAGTGGTAGCCCAGTGGTGTAAGTCGTAGGTCTACGTCATGTCTTACTTGTTTGTACGTCGTGGGTTAATACATAAATGTTCAAGTGAGTCATTTGGGGTTGAAACACTATGAGCCATGGCGTTTGAGTGACCACTTCGTTTTTCGAGATATCGCTAAGCGGTTGGTCGACCCAAAGTCAAACTCAAATCATTTATTCAAATAGGTACCTACATAAAAGGCACGTCTGAACTCTTCACATGTCTACAGAGCTGACGTATTTTTTTAAAGACCCATCCAACAATACCCCACATCATAGGGTAGGCGAAAAAAAAAAAAAAAAACATTCCCACTTTACATGCACAGGAGGTACCCTAAATAACAATATTTTTCATGATTTTATTTTACCACTTTGTCGGCGTGATTAATAATTATATTATAGTTTGGTATATCCATGCCAAATTATAGCTTTCTAGTACTAAGAGTCTCTGAGCTAAGCTGGGGACGGGCAGACGGACGGACATGGCGAAACTATAAGGGTTCCTTGTTGACTACGAAATCCTAAAAAGAGGGAGACTTGTGACATCCACCAACCCGCACCAGGCCCGCGTAGTGGATTATGGCTGAGTTTCTCTCACAGAGAGGAGGCATTATGTCCCAGCAATGGGAACGTTGTATGCTTGTATTTATTTTACACTTTCTCATACAAATGTACAGAGGCGGACTTAATGCCATAGGCATTTTCTTTATGATTATAGTGATTATGCTTATGCTATGTACGATTGTTATCGTAGGTCATCATAAAACGACTTTATATCGACGAACTTTATCGATTCACCTACTGCAACTGAGCCTATCATGTAAATTATTCATAGAACATGCTTATTGATGTTAGGTAATAGGGTACGCCTACCTTTGACATAGTTTTCAGGCAAAACGACCCTGGGTTTCAGTGTGTGATTCCTCTTCGATGCGACATCATTGCACAGCCTGAAATAGAACGAATAAATCATGGTAAGTACTGTTTTGAAAAGAGTACAACACACAGGGACTAAAAGGAAAGTCGAAATAACGGTAAAAATCCATTCCAAGGTTGCTTGGAAAAGATCGCATAAGCGATAAGGCCGCCCATTGTATCTATATTTTGTAGCGTATTTCTTTAAGTCTTTCTTTCTGAAAAGTATGATCTGGTGTACAATATATATGAATATAAATAAAATGTTTGGTTAGGGCCGATTGTTTCAAATGGTTGGTTAACGTAACATGCGTTCGTCAAATAATAACGATTACATATGACGTTTAACGTTAGTTAAATACAAAGCGTTGTTTCACTGCATACAAAACCGATCGTCAAAGTTCGAATGTAAAAGAATAAAATGACGTTAACCAGTGGGTATGACACCGGTTACTGTAATCGTTATTTTTTAATGAACGTTAAGGGCATAATTTTGTGAAACAACGCTTGTTTTGGTTTGACGATAGTTAGCGCCATTTATGACGTATACGCATGCGTTAAGTGGACGTGAAACAACACGCCCTTAAAGAAACTTTTTAGTTTAGGGTTACAGTCTTAGGAAATTGATTTTGCTATAGAAAAGGAATTGAAAAGCATTTGCTGACCTTTGCCTCTCTGTGCTTAAAAACATGTTATGAATACGATGGTCTACAAAACTACGATCACTGTAATTCGTCTTTAATGTAGTGCTTTGGCCATAAGTCCTTCAAGAAAACCATTCATTGACCGGTTATTAGCAACAGTTTTTGGTGGTTCACTTAAATATTTATATCAGTTTCTAGCTGACCCGACAAACGTTGTCCTGTTCAAACATTAATTTATACATAAATCCTATATAAAAAAGGATATTCTGTTTAACCCGAGTTTTTTCAATAATCCGGGCAATTTTTCTTTTCCTTAAAACCTAAGTTCGAACTATTACAAAAATTTGAAATAAAAAAAATTATAGCCAAATCGGTCCAGCTGTTGATGCATTTACCAACAAACCGCATTTAATTTTTATTTATATAGGTAGATAGAAGATAGATAGATGAAAGGCAGTTTATTCTAATATAAGTCTCTTCCTTTACCTAATTAATAATAATGCCCACTTTATCTAGTTTAATATTATTTGTTAATTTATTTAAACACAATATATCTTACATAATCTAGTTTTAAAGAAATAAACCTATTGTTGTCTTCTTTTTAAATGGTTGATAGCCTGAAACACAGGTTTTTAATAAACCTAGACCAGGCAGGTCTACATTACAGTTAGAACAAAATTTTCCTCGATTGTAATAAATCTAAATCATAATTTTACTTTATACTTGAATAAATTTTATTTTATATATTTTTTTTATAGGTACGGGAAATTAATGATCATCGCGATATCTCCAAGTTTTAAACTGAAAAGAAAACTTAAATATCACAAAAAAAAAAAAACTTACTACTAAACCTTTATAAATAAATACCATTTATATGTTCTAACAATTAATGCAATATATATACAGGGTTATTGGTAAAACACTAAAAACTTTACAGGACTGTATGACTTACATCATAAACAACAACTTTCGTTCTATGACTTTTTACAAAACATAATACATTAACCAAAAAAAAACATTCAAGATTTCGTTATTCTATCTAACACATTTGAAATCTGTATTTTGTTGTACCCAACTACGCCTTCCGTGCACTGCCGCCCCTGTCTTTTGCACTAGACACAGCAGTTTGTTTTGCTACGCATACAGTTCGTAACATTTAGAGCGTTGAATTTAAATATTTTTATTTTTGTATGAAAATATGACAAATTAAACTAATAATGTATATGACTAATAATTAAAATAATATGATAAGAAAACTATATAATATATATATTTTTTTTAAATATATAAGTACTTTTTATAAAAATATTTAAAAATGTAAATTATATGTATATAAATGTTTTTTTTTTTTGTAGGTAATTGTTTTTTGTATTGTAATTTTAGGTTATACAAATATTTGTTCCGTGCGGGAATCGAACCCGCGACACGCAGCGCAGCAATCAATCGCTTAACCACTGCGCCAACCGTGTCATCAATATAAATTCTTTATTCACACTATAAAGTCAATCCTTACTAATATTATAAATGTAAAAGTAACTCTGTCTGTCTGTCTGTCTATCTGTCTGTCTGTCTGTCTGTCTGTCTGTCTGTATGTTACGTTTTCACGCCTAAACCGCTGAACCGATCGTAATGAAATTTAGCAGAGAAATAGTCTGGGATATGGAGAAGGACATAGGCTACTATTTTACACGATAACCGACATCCACGCGGGCGGAGCCGCGGGCAAAAGCTAGTATAATATATAATACAATATGTTACCTATTTCTATATAGTGCTGATCGTTTTCCTCTAGAGACAAACGCTTTTACGATATTAAACTTTAAAATAGATTAAAGTGAACTTAAAGGTCACACAAGTTTAATAACGTATGCACTGGGACTACACTATGGGAGACAGGTTAATTTAATTTGTTCGAGTAGAAGCTAACTGACTATAACACTATTCTACATGAATAGCCGCAAGGCTATCTGTATATAATGCAGCTGCAGAGTAATCGTCACACGGAAAGTACTTGTTTTTAGAATTTTATTAAGTACACTGTCTTATCCTTTGTGGGCTTTAAATAAGAGTAGTGGTGGCCCAGTAGTGACGGCCGTGACATACGAGTTTGTAGGTCGTAATTTCGAACCGAGACAGGCGCTTTACTTTGTATAAATAATTCCATCACCCACTGAAAAAAATGCACTCCAATCAAGTGACTTTTTAGCTTGATTGACGATATCTTGTTTAGATTAATCAAAATCTTAACTAAGTTGATCATCACGACATGATTGCAGCAATACTAGTTCTAACGATTGAACGCTTAAACAAGTTTCTCGATTACCCTTAAAATGACATCATTGTAGAAGAGTTAAAAAAATGTTAACTGTAACAAAGTAAGTTAGTTGTGTCAATCAAGCATTTTGATTACTTCAATATATATCATTCAAACTTTAATCTAATAATCTTGGTTGGAGCAACTATGTTTTGACTTGATTGCTGCAAATAGTTTTTGTGATAACTCCAATCAAGATCCCGTTTCAAATCTCAATCAAATAAAAGTAGTATCTGTGATCATTGTGCTTGATAGACTCAGATGCAAACAAGTTACTTAGTCAATCTAAACAAAATCTTGATTGTGACAACTACTTTTTTTTGCAGTCTGCTCTCAAAAACGGTGATGGAAGACATTGTGAGACCGCCAAGTCCTAAACCAAAACTTCGAAGACATGTGACATCTAAAGAAAGAAAGAATAACGTTTATTTCGTCACAGTTGTTGAAACACAAAATAATGTTTTACAAAAAAGTGTGTGCCTCATAAAAGGTTCATTTCAGCATGAATGCCAGACAGATGCTGTCTGACGTTTGTTTTCTAATGAACCAACTGGGCCCACGTGGTGGATTACGGCCCCCTATCTCACAGGGGGAGGCCTGTGTCCTAGCATGGCAGCGGTGGGAATATTATAGGCTGGTTATGAGTAAGAAAGAAGAAAGAGAAATTGTTTATTCTGCACAAACAAGACGCACATTACATGAAAAATAGACAAAATACACATACTAATACAAAGTAACCAAAAGCCTCGTATTCAAAATCATAAAATGTAACAATCAAAATAAAGATTGACTGTTGTCCATTGCTTGATGCCAAGTGTAAGATATTCGGGGAGTCAGGTGTTGTAGGCGGGGGTGTCGAAAGGTTACCAACGCACTTACTCGTAACCAGTGAAAACCACACTGTCAGATTAAACACTTGTATAATCAATAAAATAACACACGATAATTACAGTCAACAAAAATAGAGTCACAATATATAAATCAGCACTTACGAACTAATAGAATATCTAGAAACTACCTTAAACTGAAATTATTGGCTAACTTAAACTGACTTTATTAAAACTATATAAGCGCGGAGCGACTAATTCTCGAATATATGTGGAGAACAACTGAATCGTACGGAGAGATTATTGCTATTGAGAGATTTACTTGATGTATTACTGATGTACTACTACTGAACTATCAATGTACTACAAAAATCAACTTGCTCGAGTTCCCTTTATAGGTTTTACCCATGATCACAAGTTGCGGGTGACTCTTGGTCGTATATTTAATGAAACTCACCAGTTACAAACATTCCTACCTGATGAGGGGGTGTTGAAGGGGAACGGGTGTCTGCGGGGTATTGCGCAGTTAGCTCTCCTTAGACGTAGGAGGGGTACGGGAGACGTGGTTCTACGCAGTATGAAAATGGTACATAACACTGTTTACTTTCCGACACAATGGATTTTACTTTAATCGGTACCCCGGGGGTATATACTGTTATATAAAATAGGTAATTAGGGGGTAAATGCTCCAACTAAGCTAATGGCAGTGTTCAAATTACGCTATCTCTTTACAGTTCTGAGATATCGATCATTTTCATCAGTATATAATGCTATTTAAGCAATTTATATTAGAATATTCGTCTCCACGGAACAATCGATACATTTCAATGATTTGACGACATATATAATTCATTTTAAGCTCGAATTATGGTGCTTTCCGTTACACCAAGCCAAGATCGCGTTATGTAATGCGTTGTGCGACACTATACCCAAAGTCTCTAATTCAGATAATTTATGTAAACAAAGTAATGTCAAGAATTGTCACCGTCAAAATGATAGGACAGTAGTGCAAAACATTTTATGTTTTTTTTTTTAATTGTAAATAATCATCTATGAAATTAAAGTGAATTAATTATAAGAACTATGCAAACTAAATACTGTTGCCAAACAATGTTTTATGTTGTGTGTCGGAGACAAGGCCTATGATCGTCCTATTCAGCCCTTTTAAGTCCACTGCTAGACGCAGGCGTCCCAAAATCGATTTCCACTCGAAACAATTTACAGCCGTTTTCATCCAAAATGTGGCTAGATATGCTACATACAATATGAATCTATGAATGAGAGTTGTAATATTAGTGTTGTTTAAGATGTAAAAAATGTGAAAATGTTTAGATCTCCTGCATTGTTACCAGTATCATAAAATATTTTATACCAGAAAATCTCCATTTTTTCATAACTTTGTTTAAAACCGAAAATTTATATACGTAATTGCGGTATGATTATTTATTAATTATTATTTCTTAAATTCAGTACTTAAAAGAAAATGGAACCTTTTTTTTTGTAATTTTATGTGAATTACCATTACGAAGATATTTTTTTTTGATATGTTATCCCCTTTGTTTACATAAATTATCAGAATTTCGAGACTTTGGGTATAGTGTATAGTTGTGTTATAGTTCATTAATCTTCTGACCATATTCCAATAAATTGGAGGCCATCTATTTCTTCCATTAGTTACATCTCTATCTACCGTCATATATTATCAATATTCACTTCCTACCTATAATATCCCCATATTCACCGTACATGTTTTCTATAGTCATTTGGTAGTGTTTTGAGTACTGCATGTTTTTTAGGGTTCCCTAGTAAACAAGCAACCCATATAGTTTCGCCATGTCCGTCTGTCTGTCTGTTCGTCTGACCGCGGCTTAGCTCAGAGACTCTTATTACTAGAAAGTTGTAATTTGGTATGGATTGGTATACATATTAATTAATTACGCCGACAAAGTGGTAAAATAAAATCTTGAAATATAATTTTTTTTAGGGTACTTCCCCTACACGTAAAGTGGGGATGATATTTTTTTTTCTCGTCTTTCCCATGATGTGGGAAATCGTTGGAAAGTCCGTTCAAAAATATATTTCACGGTCAAAATATCATTCCCACTTTACGAACTTACATTTGCAGTTGGAAATTATGGGAAAACATGTTAAGTTTGTTCCTGGGATAAATTCGTTCCAATTACGGAACCCTTCACTGTGCGTGGTTCGACACGCACTTGGCCTGTTTTTTCTCCCTGAATTCAAAATCTCACTATCTCACTTTCTATTACTAAACTAGCTAAGTGTGTGTTAAACATTTGTCATAATTTACAAATATTAATAAGATTTGAAAGTATGTGATTTGCCTCAAATGATTTTTGTATCAGCGTAGTCATAAAGTTAAAAAGTATCTCATTTGACAGTTACCGTAAAAGTACGTATAAAGTGTTTTTTTAACGGAACGGAATGGAAACATGATGTTTGGAGTTTCGTCTAGTTTTTAAGTTAGTTTTCTTCGACCTCAAGGCTGTCTTCAAGAAATCTAAACTCTATACTGATACTTTATTGAGTACCTAATTAATAGTTTGTTAAATATTGCTATATACCAAGTTTGTATGTGTGCAAGAATATAAATATAGAAATATTCGTATTCGATCGCCTCCGTGAGGACACGGCGGTACCAAGCCGGGCAGACCTCCACCGTATGCTCCACCGTATCCTCCGGGCGATGTACACAGTGATAACACCCGGGCGACCACTTAACGAATCTAAAATGTGATGCATTCGTACCTTAAAACTTTTGCACACGTAACTTTCAGCGTCATTTTTTAATCGAACAACTTAGCCTATTGCAGTCCACTGCTGGACATAGGCCTCTCCCAGGCTACACCACAACACTTTGTCCTCCACCTTACGCATCCAGGATGTCCCAGCCACCGTTTTTAGGTCGTCGTCGGTCCATCTAACTGAAGGGCGTCCCACACTACGCTTGCCAATACGCGGTCTCCACTCCAGGACTCGTGTGCTCCACCGGCCATCAGTCCTTTGACCAACATGGCTAGCCCACTGCCACTTCAGTTTCCTTACTCTGCAAGCTAATCAGCTGCACATTTTTAAATCCATACAAACGCACAAACATATCTATAAGACGAGCAGTAAACAATAATAATTATGCTCTGTAGTTAAACTTTTTGTTTGTCTCTCATTAGTAAAGTCAGGGCAATTAATTGTTCAGCAAATTAACTACCAACTTAAATTGTCCGTAAATTCAAATCACAACTGCCATTTTTTGACATTTGAGTGAAATGGCTGTAACACGGCAAATTAGAGTAGAATATCATAAACTTCCCTATATGTGCTTATTGTTTGTGGAAATGGGAATAACTCCATTAATAGGCCAAACATTTTATTCTGGTAAGACTTAGCATATTCAGCCTATAATGTTCTTCCTGCTGGGTCACAGGCCTTCTCTTTGTGGCAGGGAGTGGGCCATAATCCACCACGCGGACCCAGTGCGGGTTGGTGGATGTCACATGTCTTCGAATGTTTGGTTCTAGGACATGTCGGTTTCCTTACGTTTTTTTCTTACGATGGGTTTGCTCTTGACTCTAGTCTAGGTCAAAGGTGACAGAGACAAAGTCGAAGATGGAGTGAGCTTACCCAGAAGAAGCCTGTTCACTCTCACTGAGAATAGATTAGGGTTGTATGCGTTCGGAAACAGACGCAGGCAGATAGTTCCACTCCTTTGCTGTGCGCATTATAAAAGACGTTTGAAAACGCTTAGAGCGAGTTGGTGGAATATCAACTAGGAAGGGGTGGTAACTTGCAGTGCGTCTAGATGTCCGATGGTAGAAGGGGGCCGGTGGAATGAGGTCGTGGAGTTCATGGGCACACTCTCCGAAGTACAATCTGTAGAAGACCGACAAGCAGGCAACTTTGCGGCAATGAGCCAAGCTGTGAAGCTTGGCATCCACCAGTTTTACGTCGCCAATGAGCCTCTTAGCTCTGCGTTCCACCGAGTCAAGCGCAGCGAGTTGATACTTAGCTGAGCCGTCCTAAAGGTGGCTGCAGTACTCCATGCAGGATCGGACTTGTGCTTTGTAAAGGGTACCGGGTTACCGTTTTGAGAGCAGTGGTGATGAAATTAAATACACAATCTAAAGTGCATGCCTGGGTTCGAACTCACGACTTACTTTTAAGATTAACTTTGTACAAATTCACAAACAAAAAACAAACCACGATAATTTATGTGAACCTTGCACTATTTTTAGGTTTAATAAAAGTGGAATTTAAAGAAGTAAGTAAATTCCGTTTGAGTTTTACGAGTCAACTGATATATGAAGTTAAAAACTTTTCTGGAATTCAACATTAATTTTGAACTTTATTGCCGTAGCTATAAGGGCGTGCTATTTGCTGTAAAGTAGCTTGAGCCGAAATTTTTAATGAAAGATA
The DNA here is from genome assembly GCA_947523025.1 of Dryobota labecula. Lineage (NCBI taxonomy): Eukaryota > Metazoa > Arthropoda > Insecta > Lepidoptera > Noctuidae > Dryobota > Dryobota labecula. The sequence continues at coordinate 4,387,182 of OX383287.1, forward strand.
CGAAATAGAAAAAAATAAAGGTAGGATATTCAACCTTACGTGTGAAGAAATAAAGTTTATATGGTAGTTGTTGCAAGCTATGACGTCAAAGAAAATTGTTATTATGCTAACTTAGCGTGGTGTATTTAAATTTAGTGCCAACGCTCACGTGTTAGCGTGCCTAACCTATTTTAGTATAAAATTGAAAGTTTAAGTGTACTACGAAGGCATTCGTTGTCAATTACGTACTAAATTTTAGTGTATATGTTTGTATGTGAGTATATGTTTCAAAAACTTTAAACAATTTTTTTTTAAACGTTGCCCCGCACTAGGAATTTCTCCTGTATCGTGGGTGCGTTTACAAACATTTAAACTCACAGACACAAACAGCCAGACCCGGAACAACTACTTGTACATCATACAAATATTTTTTCCGTGCGGGAATCGAACCCGCGACACGCAGCGCAGCAGTCAATCGCTTAATCACTGTGCCAACCGTGTCGTCGCTCTGTCACAAAAATTTGCTTTACTATTAAAGAGATAGGTACCTATCTGATTACGTAATCATACGTGTAAATTGATTTTATTGACCCCGATCATCATTCTCTTGTCCTGTATTTATTTAGGGATGGCGCCATATGTCTTTTTAACCGACTTCTTAAATAAACGAGGAGGTTCTCAATGAATGAGGTTTTTTTTTTTCAAAAGTACTATTATTATCTTTTAAATCGGGCTTAACTCTTAGAACAATCCCTAGGTACGCCATAAAAGCTTCTTTTAAAAGTAAAAGTCCTCTTCTTGCTTATAGAAAGAACGAGCTGATAGATTAAGACAATTATCATTTCAGTTAAACAAAAAACGTCGACTGATGGACACAGGCCTCCTCCAACCATTGCCACTTCGACCGGTTCTACGCTTCTTGCATCCAGTGGATTCCTGCGGTCTTCACAAGGTCATCGATCTACCTTGTGGGAGGCCTTCCAACGCTACGTCTTTGGGTACGAGGTCGTCACTCTAGAACCTTTCGGCCATGTGTTCTGCGAGCAATGTGCCCTGCCCAATGCCACTTAAGTTTGACAATTCTTCGGGCTGTGTCAGTTACCTTAGTTCATGTGCAGATCTCTTCATTTCTTATTTGAGCACGTAGGGAAACTCAAAGCATAGCCCTCGCCATTGCTCTTTGGGTGACTTTCAGCCATCAAATGAGGCAGCCTACTGAGAGCGATCACCTTTCAATGCCATAGGTCATCACTGATCAAAAGCTTCCGTCTTGAGACGCTGCGGTATGTGAGAAGAGAAGATATTGCGTAGCTTCCCGAACGCTTCACAACGAAGTCGGATTTAATGATTGACTTCTTTCTCAAAGTTAAACCTAACTGGACAGTTTGTCCACAACCTCGAGTGTAGAATCTCCGATCTTCATAAAGCAATCAACGAGCAAAATCATATCACTTCTTATTACTATTATATTCCAAAATGAACGAATAATGCCATGTTAACTTTCGAAAATTGAATTTTCACTACTCCATCCTTTGGAATCAATGGAATTCAATTAAGATCTACGAAATTTTCCCGAGAATTTGTAATGAAGAAGCCTTCATTATTGGACGAGTACAATATAATTCCAGAATTAAACACACAAATGAAAATAACTGATTAATTTACCCTTTCGAGTGAATTATAGTATCTTTTATATCGAGAGACTAAACGAAGCCATAATATACCAGAGGTGGTTTGACTCCCCAGCGCGCGAGGGAGTTAATGAAACCGAGGTATATTAAGTTGGCGTTTAGTCTCGAGGTGCAAACTGTACTTTTCACTTTGAGTGCGAGAAAAATAGTCAATTTAGTACAAAAACATATAATAAATATTATTCCTCCAGTCCATAAAACTTTCGTAAGTTTTTAGGTAAATCTTCCGCAATTTTGGCGGCAAAAGATTATTTGCTCGAAAGATTTGCTCGACGTCAAACTCTTCACTGTCACTAGACATTTTTAATAAATTTATTTAAAACCGAACAAATTTACACTCGACAAAAATTCTGAAACTTTCGCGGTCAGTTTTTTCTTCCAAACCAGTCACAGATTAACAATTTAAAACACAATATGGCACCACCTTCTTTGCGGAAAAACCATGGAACTAAAACTCTCAACATTTTCGCAATGAAGATGGTCCACACTCCACAGATAATAGTATATTTACTGGCTGTTTGAGTTTAACATGTCAAATGAAAGAAATAAAAAAAAAACTAATTACTTTTCACTCCCTAGAGACTAAAGTGGTCGCTTTAGTCCCGCTTCGTAGGGCTATATTGGCGTACTTTTAGAGCATGGGAAGTGAAAAAGTAGTAAGCACCTCTATTACCTAACTGGCATATATTTTTACTATGGTTTGCCCTGCAATAGGACAGACGGCTGGTATTTTTGTTATAACATAAAATCACGCTTCTTTTCTCTGAATTAAATTCACAAACCAAAAACAAATAGCACAGGATTACTTTCCACTCGTAAGTACATTAAAACTTATTTTATTTAAAATTCTGCTGAATAATATCGCTTTCTAGGTCGCCATTTGTTTCTGTGTTGTTATGAGTACGTAGCAGTGACAATTTATTGCTATCTCGTTCCCGCTGCAGCCCGCATCATATCTCTCTATTTCGGTTGTTTCACAACATCGGGAAATGTAGTTGTGTTTTACATGTTCTTGTCCATTAATGTTTACATGACATTAGAGCGGCGCCTTATCTTCCTTTTACATCAATGACATATTATAAAACAAAGTCCTCCGCCGCGTCTGTCTGTCTGTCTGTCTGTTCGCGATAAACTCAAAAACTACTGCACCGATTCTCATGTTTGTTTTCTGTTTTCACCAATAGATAGCTTGGTTCTCGAGGAAGGTTTTAGTATATAATTTGTTAAGTTTTTGTATACATTTTTGTATAAATAAACGATATTTGTTGGAGGTGTCGGAAAAAAATAAGCCGTCTGGGAGCTTTCAACGAAAACGCTGTCTAAACTCTTTGAGATATAACAAAATAATGTATGGTGGAATTGTGTATCTTTTATAGGTCTTCAAAAAAGTCCGCGATGGCATATGTCTATCTCTTAAGGATAACATACTATATCCATTTTATTGTCTTTTTGTAGGTATTTGTTTGCCGAATTTTACTCTTGGAAATACGATTACGATAACAATCCGCTATAATATCAGTAGCTATTAGCCAAATTATGTTCGTAGATAAATAAGCTAGCTACTTACGTGTATTTCAAACAGTATACAAGAATATTTATCATAAAAACATTACTAAACACGGCTGCCTTATGATCGAAATTTGTGCATTCCAAAACTTTCCGTTACTTTTTCACTGACATACATAAACTAAACTAAATTTAAGTTCAGGGCATCTTTTTCTTTCTATTTTATTAAGAAAAGGACAGAGATAAATTTTAGTTTAGTCCTGTCAAATTAATCAGCGCTTGACGTAAATTGTCGTAATTTTAGTCGGCAAGTTTTTAATCACGTCTAAACTTGTATGGAGTAGTGACAGGCGCTGATTAATTTGACAGGACTAAACTAAAATTTATCTTCTGTCCTTTTCTTAATGAAATAGAAAGAAAAAGATGCACTGAACTTAAATTTAGTTTAGTTTGTGAATAAGGGAATCGGCACCATTTTAGTGCATTAGGCAATCATCCCGCTTTTCTGACACAAAAGAAGAAAAGTCATTATAAATTCAGTCATCATTTTTCATAAAAGCCGATTAAACAAAACCCAGTGCAAAATACAAACAAACAGCTCTATAAGTCTACTTTATTCATAAACATCATAATAATACAGCATTCCTATCATCAGGTTTCTTTCACTCCTTGAACACCGTTCTAAATCCCTGCCACCCCTATAAGGAAATCCGAGGGTGTTGGCATGAAAAAGTGTTATAAAAACTGACAAGTGAGTTGAATGTCGCAGTCATTTAACACGATTTACGCATTGCGACGGACTGAATAAAATTTATGCTAACAGATAACGTGTAATACCTATAGTTTAATGGGAGGTAGGTGTTAATTTATTGTTGTAGACTTGTAACTTGCATTTATACTGGACAAATATCAAGATTTCTTTATTTTATTTCAGTTTAATGTGAATGCATTATACAGTTAAACCTTCTGGAAAATCTCTAAACTAAGAAGAGAAGAAATAAGCGGTCAAACAGACAGACATGAAAAGCGACTTAATTCTATTATACCATTTACAGATCGGTACCTATTTCTTTAGTTTGCGTTTAATTTTCAAAAAAATAAGCAAAATAACATAGATTGCACATACCTACATGTTATATTGTTACCGTCATTATATTATTTATTGTGCCGTGTGTTGCCGGACGTAAAGAATAGCACCACCCCATTTCCTCCCGTGGGTGTCGTAAAAGGCGACAAAGAGACTTACTAGAGAGTGGGCAGCAGTGTTCTCTATGCATTTTTAACACACCATACTGCTATCGCCAACCCGCCTGCCAAGCGTGGCTATTATGGCACAACCCCCCCCAATCGGGGAGGCCTATGTCCATATGTGTAGTGGACGTTTTTCGGCTGAAATGATGATGATGATGATGACAGTCATTTTATGTTGTTGTTTCTGTATTTAACGTGATGACGACCATCACGTTACGTACGAATTTCGGTTTTTTTTTTTCTACAAACAGGAAAGTAGCTTTTCCTTATATCCCCAGTATAATAATATCGAAATATATAATTATCATTTACAAATTATATAGTTTTTCTTTCGCGAACTTACTATTCTAATTTATTTTAATGTGAGGTATCGCTCTCTGTTACCTTTTCACGCCTAAAGCACAATAAGTAGCCTGGGACCTGGAGGTCATAAGCTACTTTTCATTCTGGATATTACGTGTATAAAAAAAAAGAAATAAAAATACATGCAGACGAAGTTGCGAGCAACAGCTAGTGGGATAATACATAGACTTAGTACCTTTTATGATATACCTTAGTAACCTTTACACGGATGAGGGTCACTTTCATTGCTGCGAAAATCGCGGAAGGTTAAACTTAAACGTAACTTAAAAGAAAACTACTTAATTCTTTCTCGCCTTGTTTTCTATTTAGGTCGTTAGCATTCATATTTTATAGCTAAAGTCTGTTATATTTACATTATTTTTCAAAAAACTTATAATTAATCGCTAAACAGCACGCTATAAGTAGGTAATTTAAGCTCATAATCACTAGCAATGTCAGAAAATTATTGTTAAAGAAATTTATTTATTTAAACTTTATGTACATACAATAGTGGTACATAGGCGGACTTAATGCCATAAGGCATTATCTAATATCAGTTAACCTTTGGGTTTAATAGAAAAACATAGAGATAGGGTACAAAAATAATGTCTACAATACTAACTTCTTGATTACGAGAAATTACTCTCTTATTATTATGAATTTATTTATTATTATTATTATTTACGAGAAATGTTCTGTTTTATGTTTTTCATGAAATATTATTGTTAGACAATTTTTGCATAGATGGCACAAGACGACCTTGAAATCAGCATCACAAAATACTGTGCAATCACGGTAATTCGATTCTTATCACAATTCACATTTCTTTATTACATTTCATAATGTTGGTAAAACAGTTGGTAGCCTTAAGAGCGCATAACTACGGTAGTGGACCGTAGAACTGTTTTGGTTTGTTCCGGAGCCCGAAGTGAATCTGCGCGCCGCGAAGCCAAACACACCGGTGTACCTACATCTCCTGCCTGCACTACACCACTAGGGCGGAGGACATCGTGGAGTACGTGCGCCAAAGGACAACGTACACGCCGAGGGTGCAGTTACTGGAATCGCACCGGAACGTCAACTTCAAGGCGTTCATCGTGCGTGTTCCGAATCTGTATCTGCCCATCGTCATGGAAGAAGACTTTTGGCCGCAGGATGTGGTGTTCCGTCGCTTCCGCGGACAAGTTCCACAGGGCAGTACAAAGTGCAGCTAGTGCTAAGTGAAGTACCTACTAAGTTTTATATTAAAATATGTATGTTTAGGTTAAGGTATGTTTCGGGCCTATGTTGCCTGAAATAAATGGTATTATTATTATTATAAGTCTCTTTGAGATATCTCGGGACCCTGGGGTCCCGGACCTTTCGAAGGCATACGAGGGGCCGAAGCTAACTCGCAGAGGCCCGTTAGACGCTTTTTAATTAAATGAGGTACCAACCGACGACTATCCCTGTACGCACTATACAAGTGCACCCAAGGACAACCCCCGGTTGGTGTAGGACTATTGCAGGATATGGAAACAAAGATATTGGACTATGGGTTTGGGTGGTTAAAATGGACTGGTTACCTAAAACTATGGAAGGACTATGGCCCCTGCCTGATCAATGTTTTAATATACATGGATAAAATGGCAGGGGGTGACTTGCACACTCAATAATGGGCCCCCGAAAACGGTCGCTAGCACATAGTGATGTAGCGATAAGGGGGCAACATATTCTGAGGTGCTCGAGGAGTGGAGAGGTATTCCACGGCTCTCAGAACAATCCCAGAGCCCGGAAGATGGTCAAGATTCCTACAAGCACTTACTGGAATACTTCCTTCCTCCGAGCACGTTTGCTCTTGCGAATCTCCACTCAAACCGGCCAATAAAGGCAATAATGAGGTGGGAGCTCAGTTCCTCGTCAATGTTCACTCCAGCCGGCCAATAAAGGCAAACCAGAGATGAGGAACATGACTTCTCCCGGGAGATAGGGTCCGTGGGGTCGCAACTGCCCAACAGCTCGCCACATGCTGCCCTGCGGGTTTCTGTATCTCTCTTGGTCTGGCTCCTCAGCCTAGACATGTTCCGGTAAAGTAAACTCTACCGGCACAGACCTAGAGTTCGGAGCGCGCAAGCCCCACCACGACGTCAACGTAGAGATACGGCGGTGGGGTTAATTATTATTATTTGCAAGAATAGTTTGGTTATTTTGCATAAGAGGGCGTACAACGGTCCACTAGCGCCACTCTTTAAAAAAAATATTATCTCGTGACTGAGAAGGAATTATGAGAAACGGCTCAATCAGCGACCTCGGTGTGTCTAGAATTTTCTAATGCCTTTTATAACGTTTCATATTGAGACTCGAAGCAACAAAATACGATTTAGAGGAATGTGGCCGCTTTTCCTTAGATCGGATTTTGTTGTTTCGTGTCTCCCTCTCACCGAGAGGAGGCCCGTATCCCAACAGTGGGAACATTAAAGGCTGATTATGTTATGCTAACACTTTTGGGACACTAAATGACCCCAGACGTAATAACCATAAAACTCCTATTGTCTCTCGTTCAGTGTCCTTCAACAGATCCATATACGACTTTGTGTCTACTTATCTTCTTTGAAACGTATACAGTATTTCAAATTAATGCAACTGACTGATTGAATGCAATTAACTGGATGTTTATCTAAGTATAGCTTCTCTTCCGCGGAATTTTTACGTACCTTCCTATTGCCCGAACCTTCATGAACCGTCCGTGAATAATAATGATACAACCTCCTAGGCCGTATTGCCTGGCGCGCTCTGCCTTACCCATAACCAGCCCAGTGCGATGATATAAATGTAAATTCACGAATAACATGGTAAATGTACCAATTTTGGGCCAAGGTAACAACATCGATTGAGGTGTAGGTACTGTACAGTGCACGCCATGTGCCTATATTTAGAATTACAAAAAAAAAAAGAAAAAACTCGCTGCGTGGTTTGTATTCGTATTGATTACACGGTAATAAGTGTTCGCAGTGCGGTCTCCTTTACTGCTTACCTCCTTTTATGGTGGATTTAATGGGAGTTTTTTATGGCAAATGCATGGGACATAAGTCATTAATTTATGTATGGTAGTTTAACGGGTTGAGTTAAGAAATTACTGGTTGTAAACTACGTAAGAAATACTCGTATAAGTGCAGCTATATTTCATACCACACTCGCAATCGCTTTCATTTTAACAGTTTTACAATAATCATTGCTTATCATCTTAGGTTGTTGAAAAGAGGGTTTTTTTGTTTTGTTATATGGTGCAAGAACCATATTTAGGGCCGGTTTTGAATCCTCAGACACCTTCTGAGCAATAAGAATTGCGGTTTGACTGGTTTCGTATATAAAGTATGTGAAAACGCCATAATTACGAGTATTCTTCAGATAAAATGTATTTATATTAATTCACATTTCAGGTACCCATAATCTGTAGGACTTATCTGATGATGCAGATTTGGACAGAGAGCGCTGGGCGTTGGCGGTTCGGTGCAATATGTGCTGTAGTAGGGATGTAAGATGTATCTTTTAAAGGCCTTCTGCCAAACCTTGTTCACGTGTAGCCTGTGGGTGAAGTTTATGCAGAGGGCCTACAACGTCCTGCGCGTTCAGTATAATAATGGTTTTAGGATGTTGATGGGGCTTCCGCGCCAGATGTTCGTGGAAACCTATATACTTTGGCGAGTGTGCCCATGAACTCCACGACTTCATTCCACCGGCCCCCTTCTACCATCGGACATCTAGACGCACTGCAAGTTACCACCCCTACCTAGTTGATATTCCACCAACTCGCACTAAGCGTTTTCAAACGTCTTTTATAATGCGCACAGCAAAGGAGTGGAACTTTCTGCCTGCATCTGTGTTTCCGAAAGCATACAACCCTAATCTATTCAAAGTTAGAGTGAACAGGCTTTTTTGGGTAAGCTCACTCCATCGTCGACTTTGTCTCTGTCACCTCTGGACCTAGAGTAGAGTCAAGAGCAAACCCATCGTAAAAAAAAAACTAAAATGTTGACGAATTTCATGGCATAATGAGAAAGAGGGCAGCGTCAATTATGGGTAGGTTGCGCGGAAGCTCCACCAGCATCCTAAACACATTATATGACAAGGTGGATAGCCCCTTTATTAGGCACTGAATGCGGAGGCACGTGCCTACATGTGTGGAGCCACGTAGCTATTAGTTGTTGTTAGGTTAGTTTTGTAAGTTTTACTAACATAGTTTTTAAGTTATACCTACTATGTGTGATTCGAAATAAATGAGAAAGTATAAGAACAAATATATTACTGATTGAATTAAAGTTAAAATAAAGTAATTAAATTATTGTTAGTTTTTACTTTGGAGTATGTAAGGAGAAGGAGCGTAGCAGGTGGCGCTCTATAGTTTCTGCCTACCCCCATGGGAAAAAGGCGTGAGTTTATGTATATGTACGTATGAATTAAAGTTAAAATAAAGTAATTATTGTTTGAAAAATCGGCCCTTAAGGCTGCAGTCTTGCAAAATTCACTCGCGGTGAGTTATTTGCGCAACTTTGTATTTTTTTTAAACAAATTAAAGAAATAACATAAAATATTATTATTGCACAGAAATAAACATAATATAAGTTATAGCTAGTAATTTTTTTTTAGTACATCGAGGTGGATTATGTTAGGTAAATCAAGCGTTGAATAGGTACGGCTCTTTCTGCCCAACAACATTTCGAGGTATGTTTGTGCTCCTACTTTAGGGTAATTAAGAATTATTTAAAAAAACCGGTTCCGCGTTTAATTAGCAGAACATTCTCGTCTTCAAAATGGGCTGATTAGTTTTCTCTAATTATCTTTTATTTTCTTATTTTGGAGGTCATAAAGTCATCAAAATTCTCTGTTTTTATCTCTTAATAAACGGTAATTTCATGTTATTTCTTTAATTTGTTAAAAAAAAAATACAAATCTGCGCAAATACCTCACCGCGAGTGAATTTTGCAAGACTGCAGCCTTAAGTCGGATTCAGACGTGTGTAATGATGTGTAGTGTAATGTAACGCGAATCTTGCATGTGGACGGCACGTAACGCTCGGGCTGGCGCTCGCGCTGATGTTTCGGCTGTCGGTTTTTAGCGTGAACACAAAAGCGCAAACTGTGTGTAACAACTTGAACACATACAGGATCGCGTTGAGTAATAATTATAATAATAATCCGCATTGTTAGGAGGTTCCTCTCTCTGGAGTCCTGACCGCCGGTAGCTTGGACCCTGTTCCTGATACCGGTGGGCTACTATTTTTTATATTTTTAAATGTTGTTATATTTTTGTATTCTAATATTTAAAAATATAATTTATATGTATTTATTCGAATAAAGGAAATAATAATAATAAAGATTTATTATTATTAAGAATTTTAATGCCGTTCACAGTATTCACATAACACTACACGATATATTATTTAACATATTACGTACGTCTGGACCCGGCTTTAAATGATAAAGTACAAGCTATAGCTGGTAAATAAAACAGTTCTACTGAAAATTTTTGTAACTTTTTTAATATCCAATTCAAATTTTTTATTGCGAACTAAGTGTCCAGAATTTTGAAGATGTTAATGGGTAATCAGGTTTTATCATAGTTACTAGTAATTTAATTCTACTACTTTTTAATTGCCGCCCAGCCAAACTGCGTCGGACCACGCACAGTGAAGGATTCTGTAGTTGCAATGAATATTTAAAATACTGCGGTTGTAACCGAAAATATCCCATTTCTCAAAAACTATTGACATAAATAGCACAGTTAGAAATAATAGGTCAGCCATTTAAAACATCGAAGGTCGAAAAAAATTGCACGGTACCTACAGATTATTTTTTTCACATACAATATCAAGGGGTTGACTTATGAGTAGCCGTTCATACGAGTATACAAAGCTGAAATGTCTCATATTAAGTATTGATCTTGCACCCATAGTGAGTTACAAGGATTTTTTTGGTGCCCGAATGACATTAACAGGTTTGCATTCTTGGTGAACATTTGTGAAATTATCACAAAAATTCTAATAAAAATAAACTGGCGGCGAGTGTTTTGATTTTAGCTACGAGCCAAAAGATACTTGTACAGTTGTACATTAACAGTCTTATTCATAAACGCCTCTTAAATTTTAATCATTTGCTAAGCAACTGATTAGCAAAATTCTTATTCATAAACGCTATTTAGCGCTAAGAGGTTACTAAGCAATTGATTAGTAGCTGTCAGAATTAAACACCACTGGTGCCCTGTTAAGAGGATGCTAAGAGGCAAGATGGCGGATTTTACTTGAATCAGCTGTTCGATTCAATAGATTTTTGTGTGTTTCGAAGTTATTTTGTTCATAAAATCGAGTTGTGCTATATTAAATATGGATTTCAACAATATTTTACGGGATTTCCAAAACGACGTAGAAGAATTGAATAATTTTGAAACGCTGCCGGCGGTAGTAGGCAGAAGAAGACCTACAAAGCTCGTTTAAATACGCTACGAGACTGATTACCTGTTACATATTCTTCATTCGAAGTACAAATGACGAGAGGATTTATTGGGAAAACTCAATCAAGAGGAGGCTCAGTAGGTGCTCAGGAGGTTTGAAGAGAATGAGTTCATGAGGAAGCTCATCGGGGATAGTGATTATCCAGTGTGTTATCCCATGTGCCCCTCATCTTATGGCGCCAGTTCTAAGGCCCAGAACTAAAGAAAAGCCACGTTATGGCAGTCACACACAAATAAAAAGAGACATTTTATAGAAAACAATTTATTTTGATACATAATAAAGCCACACTTTTGTTTTAAATTCGTTTCCAATATTCTTCCTCCAAAGACATGTGTGCCATTCTTTTGTCATGCCACTCTCATTCCTCATATTGTTTACGTAGCATGGTCTATAGCTCCCTCGCCGTCTTTGCGAGGTTGAATTGTATTGGTGCTAGTGGCTTTTATAGCAGCAGTCAAACTTGTATCTGTAAACAAGAATAATAATTGTTATTAAAGGACACTGAAACTCCGGTGCAAAAGCAATAGGAAGTAATATAAAATAGACACATGTACCTACATACACTTCTTAAAGAGTATATTCGTGTTAACAAGCGTGTAGGACATGAAAATACATAGCTATTATCGGCTACTGCTTTCAAAATTCATTTGGTCAGTTTACATTAGTAAATAGATATAAATTCAGAGATAAATACCTTTTCCTGGTTACTCCAATTATTGGAGCTTATTATTTACATTGCTACCACCGCAAACACAATGAAATAAACATAATAAATTATTTTATTCAATTTCAAATTTTCCGATAATTTATTTGACTTTTGTTTGTCAAAGTCACGACAGATACAAAAATCGTGGTTTTGACGGCTTTATTCTTAAAATTATGTTTTTTAGTCGACTATTTTGATTATAATCTGTGCCGAACGCAAAATTTCACCTCTATTTCGTTTCGCAATTAATCATCTGCTAACTAGCGTTTATAAATAAAGAAAAGTTAATCATTGATTAAGAGCTAACTAATTAGTTAGCTAAACAGTGGCTAATCAGTGATTAGCGAGATTTTTATAAATAAGGCTGTTAAAAACAAAACAATACTGGCTGGTGGATACAGATAGCACAAAGGTATATAATTTGCCGACCAAGTGCTTGTTGGACCGCGCACTATGAAGGGTTCCGTAGTCGGGATGAATTTATCCCAAGAACAAACTTATACGTTTAAAAAAAAAAACTTTTACTCCATACATCCCAACTCCAAATGAAAGTTTGTACGCACAATATTGAGGGATTTACCATGTTATTTTCAGCCTTATTTATAAAAATCTCGCTAATCACTGATTAGCCACTGTTTAGCTAACTAATTAGTTAGCTCTTAATCAATGATTAACTTTTCTTTATTTATAAACGCTAGTTAGCAGATGATTAGTTGCGAAACGAAATAGAGGTGAAATTATGCGTTCGGCACAGATTATAATCAAAATAGTCGACTAAAAAACATAATTTTAAGAATAAAGCCGTCAAAACCAAGATTTTTGTATCTGTCGTGACTTTGACAAACAAAAGTCAAATAAATTATCGGAAAATTTGAAATTGAATAAAATAATTTATTATGTTTATTTCATTGTGTTTGCGGTGGTAGCAATGTAAATAATAAGCTCCAATAATTGGAGTAACCAGGAAAAGGTATTTATCTCTGAATTTATATCTATTTACTAATGTAAACTGACCAAATGAATGTTGAAAGCAGTAGCCGATAATAGCTATGTATTTTCATGTCCTACACGCTTGTTAACACGAATATACTCTTTAAGAAGTGTATGTAGGTACATGTGTCTATTTTATATTACTTCCTATTGCTTTTGCACCGGGGTTTCAGTGTCCTTTAATAACAATTATTATTCTTGTTTACAGATACAAGTTTGACTGCTGCTATAAAAGCCACTAGCACCAATACAATTCAACCTCGCAAAGACGGCGAGGGAGCTATAGACCATGCTACGTAAAAAATATGAGGAATGAGAGTGGCATAACAAAAGAATGGCACACATGTCTTTGGAGGAAGAATATTGGAAACGAATTTAAAACAAAAGTGTGGCTTTATTATGTATCAAAATAAATTGTTTTCTATAAAATGTCTCTTTTTATTTGTATGTGACTGCCATAACGTGGCATTTCATTAGTTCTGGGCATTAGAACTGGCGCCATAAGATGAGGATAATCACTATCCCCGATGAGCTTCCTCATGAACTCATTCTCTTCAAACCTCCTGAGCACCTACTGAGCCTCCTCTTGATTGAGTTTTCCCAATAAATCCTTTCGTCATTTGTACTTCGAATGAAGAATATGTAACAGGTAATCAGTCTCGTAGCGTATTTAAACGAGCTTTGTAGGTCTTCTGCCTACTACCCGCCGGCAGCGTTTCAAAATTATTCAATTCTTCTACGTCGTTTTGGAAATCCCATAAAATATTGTTGAAATCCATATTTAATATAGCACAACTCGATATTAGGAACAAAATAACTTCGAAATACACAAAAATCTATTGAATCGAACAGCTGATTCAAGTAAAATCCGCTATCTTGCCTCTTAGCATCCTCTTAACAGGGCACCAGTGGTGTTTAATTCTGACAGCTACTAATCAATTGCTTAGTAACCTCTTAGCGCTTAATAGCGTTTATGAATAAGAATTTTGCTAATCAGTTGCTTAGCAAATGATTAAAATTTAAGAGGCGTTTATGAATAAGACTATAAGTATAGAACTACTATCAGTAATTTTTTTCAAAATTGTTGGCTCAGCTGTTTCGAAGATAAGGGCCTGAATGTTCAATTTTCATTAATAACTTTAAAAATATTTATTTTAAAATTATTAAAAAAAAAAAAAATCCTCATAATAAGCCCTGCATTTAGTAATATATCACACGGTACAACAGTTTGCAAAACTTTTTAACCTAATATGTCTGTGTGTCACCATTCTCTAAAATCATTTATTAACTTTACTCGTGTTTAGATAACAGAAATTCAATGTGTACCAAATGTCGATTCGGAGCAAATCGGCTGTGACAGACGGACAGACAGACACACGAGTGATCTTATAAGGTTTCCGTTTTATCATTCGGACGTACGGAACCCTAAAAGGCAGTTTTAAAAGCCTAGAGTTCACAATAGTTTAACGTTTTTCCATTCGTCCGGAAACTCGGATGTTCCCGTCATCCGAATTGAAAGAACAAAAGTTAAAAAAAAATCTATTGTTACTGGTAGGTAGTTTCTATTTTTGGAGGAATCATTTGAAAACTCAGTTCCCTAGGTGGAAAAGGTTGTACATCCCAAAAAAAAAAGAAAGGAAATGTGAAAATGGAGAGCCAAGTTAATGATAATTAAGGTGTGGTTGTTGAGTTCACCGACAAAAGATTTGAGATCTAAATGGGTGCCAAGTTCTGTAGACAATCCTAATATAAGAACGTATAACATAATTTGAATAGGTAGTCAAATTATTTACACATAGCAAATAACTTATGATCTATTGAACCTCAACATTTGACCTGGCTATTTTTTACCAGCAAATCAAATATTTAGAAGAATTAGAACCTTTCAAAAAACAATAACTTGCATATAACATAAAGATAGAAGATGAGTTGATTAGCTAAATATGACTAGTATGTGAAAATTAGCCAAAGCTTTGTATAAATAATTCGACTATTTAAATTTAAAAAGTCATATTTTTATATACTGTATAGTTTATTTAGGGGGTCTCAATATATAAACCAGATATGGTGTGTTTATGTTAAAAAGTTTTTATTTTTTTTATTTGGGACTAAAAACAGTTATACATTACAGCATTTACAAAAAGTAGTTATATTATAGTCGAAAAAACGTATAACCCACACTATTGTCCACGGATTGACATCGGAGTATGAAAATGAACGCATGTTATATGAAAAACAAAAAGTACAAACAGTTTATACCGACGGATTAAAGGAAGCGGATGACAAGAGCATCAGTCTTATAGGCGACTAGCAAGAGATTGTGAAACTATTCTTTTAAATTTAGATTGCGACAGCGCGAAAATATCAAAATCAATTAATTGTGAGTTATAGGTATCTAAAAGTCGGCGTAGAGGGGCACGCACCCCAGCCTTCGTTCTACAACGTGCAGTGTATAGTTGAGGTGCGCGCACCTCCCGCCGAATAACGGTTCTAGGTACTACGTAACACAATCTATTCGAGAGCTCAGTACAATTAAATTTGTAATTGTATATGCCGCACGGTGGTTCGAAACTGCTTTATGAGGGACATTGGGTTTTTTTTTTACAAATTCCATTTGTTTTAAATACTTATCGAAAGATCTGTCAATTTGATGAATAATTGTTAGGAAACTTTTTTCTGTAAAACTGATAGTTTGCCCGGAAAAAAATAATTTCAATTTTTGTTGTATGGAATGAAACATAAACTGGGTCTCGGAGGATCTGTGTGATAACATGGATTTGAAGAGGGAGCGCAGGGCGCTGTCTGTGCGCTGTAACATGCTGGCCCGCAGGTTTGCACGGTGTACTAAGCAGGTCAAAGTGACATTATTTAAGGCCTTCTGTCAATCTTTTTACACCTGCAGCCTGTGGACTAAGTACACGCAGCGTACGTACAGCGCTCTGCGAGTGCAGTACGATAACGCGTTCAGGGTACTGTTCGGGCTGCCGCGTCACTGCAGCGCTTCGGCAATGTTTGCGGTGAAAAGCGTGGATGGGTTTCATGCCATCATGCGGAAGCGTTGTGCGGCTATTATGAAGCGCATGCGGGCCAGCTCGAACAGCCTTCTGAGCGTGTTCGTGGACCGCTGGGACTCTCCGATGTGGCGGCACTGGATGCGACTACACACGGTGGGTGGACGCGTCCAGGGCTTGGCTTAAACCGGTACTCCTGTGCGGTGCCACTTTGTGATTTTTATTATATTTTTATCTTTATTTCTTCCTGCGGCTTTGTTTTTGTTGTATGACTAACAATAGCTTTATAAGGTTTTTTGTGTTACTAACAGTATATGGACTAAGTCTGAAATAAATGTTTTGAATTGAATTGAATAAACTGCTAAAATTTGGCCAAGTTTTGACAGGTCTTGCTTTAAAACTACTTTATTCTTATTCTTTGGCTTGTTGGCTGTAATTCTACATTATCAGCGCGCGCCCATACTTGCCCGTTCAAGAGTTATGAGGTTCAGTAAAATTGATTTTGATTTTTATTCATTAAAATGAAAAAAAAAAAAAGTGAGTAAAAGGTACTGTTTTATTAATGATATCATAGGAAAAATAATTGAGTTACATTAAAACACTATAATTAAGGAATATTAATCATTTCAAAACATATATTACCTATCAAGACTTGGCCTAATTTTAGCAGTTTATGTTTCATTCCATACAACAAAAATTGAAATTATATTTTTCCGGGCAAACTATCAGTTTTACAGAAAAAAGTTTCCTAACAATTATTCATCAAAATGACAGATCTTTCGATAAGTATAAAAAAAAAAATGGAATTTGTAAAAAAAAAAACCCAATGTCCCTCATATAGCAGTTTCGAACCACCGTATGCCGTACAGCATCACAACCATGATCAGTGAACGTCTGGAATCCAAGCTCAGCCTTAGCAAATCGATATAGGGAATCCTTGTACGGAAGCACTTATAGTGCATAGCACGAAAAAAAAAATTCTGAACCATTTCTATTGCTTGCTTATATTTATCATAATATGGGCACCAGATGAGTACCGCGTGTTCGAACTGTGAATAATGAAGTTTTTGAGTTATGAAGGGTTCAAAAATGGCTCCAAATGGTTCGTGTACACACGGGTACTGCTCACCAGTTCTCTTTTCTTGGGTTGAACTTGGCTTGAAACGCTTCCGCGTCTAGATAAGGTTTCTAAACGCTTTTTTACTATTCGATATTCTATGGTAGCAGTCCAAAGTTTGGAATAGTGATCGGAAAATGCGTCGTTCAACGTGGGTAGTATAACAATATTACCATCGGCAAAACGTGGGTAGCCACTGATTTAAAGAATAAAGACTTGATGTTATAAATGGATTATAGAAATCCACAAAAGAATAAGCTGAATAGAAATAACAAATATTTTTCTTACAAAACCCACGTTACGAAAAATATTGAATCATATATTTTGTTGTAGAAAAGATTTGTTTCTCCGAAATTCAATTCAAACATTCAATACCGACTGTGAAACCTCGCAAGCCCCCATTCAAACAAAACAAATAAATTATTGTTTACTTTGTAACATTATAATAGCGTGTGTAAAATTGAGTTATGCCCTTGAATTTAAGCCTAGTTTACACAAAATGAAGTGCTGGGTCGAAAAATTTGATGTAAATTCCGGCCGAGAGGACACTTGGCCTCATTTACGTTTATAGTCCTATTATTTTAAAAGGGTCTGTTTATACATACGTTCTGTTAAAATGTAACGATTAAAAGGCAGAGGAATTAAGCAATTGCGAGAGAAATATGCTTATTTAATTAAGAGCGCTTAAATCGGTCCACTAGTGCCACTCCTTAAAAAATATATTATCTCGTGACTGAGAAAGAATTATGAGGAGCTCGTGGCTAAGTACTAACAGCCGCACGTGTCGATCCGTCAGGTTAAGCTACGCTTGCCGGGGTTGGTCCGTGGATGGGTGACCATCTTTACATACCGAGACTCCTCCGTGCCTCGGAAAGCACGTTAAGCCGTTGGTCCCGGCTGTCATTCGTGGATCTTTGACAGTCGTTATGGGTCGTCAGAAGCCCAAAAGTCTGACAGCCAGTCTTACCAAGGGGTATCGTGTTACCTAGTTACTGGGTTGTGGAGGTCAGATAGGCAGTCGCTCCATATAAAATACTGGTATTCAGCTGCATCCGGTTAGACTGGAAGCCGACCCCAACATAGTTGGGAAAAGGCAAGGCAGATTGATATATTGACTGAGAAAGAATTATGAAAAACGGCTTAACAGCGACCTCAGTAACTGTGTCTAGAATGTTCTAATACATTTTGTAAAGTTAAATATTGAGATACGAAGCAATAAAATTAATTCTAAAGAAAAAAAGCCACATTTCTCTAGATCGTATTTTGTTGCTATGTGTCTCAATAATATAAAACTTTATAAAAGGTATTAGAATATTCTAGACACACCGCTGTTGAGCCATTTTTAATAATTCCTTCTCAGTCACGAGATACTATTTTTTTAAAGGAATGGCGCTAGTGGACCCTTGTACGCCCTCTTTAAGTGCGAGTTTGCTATTGCAAACTGTGTACACAGAATAAGTGAACAAGAAACGAGAAGAGTTCACTCGACCACAGTTAATCCTGCTTGCTTAATCGATCGGTGAGAGCCACGAAATAGAAAAAAAACTGATGTTTTTCTATTCCGTGGTGAGAGCAGTGGTGGCCCAGTGGTAACAGCCCCGACTTACGAGTTGCAGGTCTTGATGATTTATGAGTGCAAATAGATAAATCAACATTAAACAAGAAAGTTTTGATTTTTACTAATGTTACTTCAGCCTAACTCGTCCCTATAACGCTTTTTATTGATTGTTAATTTCATAATTGTTACCTATGCTGCCATATGTGAATTTTTTTCACGACTAATTATATTTTGTTCGAGTTGAGACCCCATGCCCAAAGCAACCTGCAAGCAACAATGTAGGAAAGAGGACATTTTGGTTGTGAAACGTGAAATATTTTTAAAGTTTCATCAGCGAAGATCAGAAAAAAAAAAAGAAAAAGAGTTAAAAAAAAAACAGAAAGAAAAAGAGAGAGAGAGAGAGAATTTTAGCACTGCGGTGTAGAATATTGCAGTTTTAGGTCATCGCCATCTCTTGACAGATAAAGGAACTAATGTAATTTTTGTTGGTTTCTGAAAAAGTGTGCTATTTAAAGGCATAATTTTAATTTTTCTCTAAATAGAAATAGAATAATTTCAGATTTTTCTCTATGCAAACTTCGGAGATAAGGGGGGGAACGGTATTTTTTTTTATATTTTTCATCAAAAGTCGAAAACTATGCGGCCTAAAGAAAAAAGAAAAAATGTTTGAGAATGTGCAAACAGCGCTCTTTTATATGATATGATATGATTATGACATGCCCTAGTAGCCGTATTTCGAATTTTTAAGACCACCTATCAGTCCCTGTTGCAAAAAAAATACGCAAAAATACGGGTCGCAGTATCTGAGCTAGGGCACCCTGACCATATGGTTATATAATTATAAGCATAGGTTAGGTTAGAACTGCGACCAACCACGCGCGAGCCGATCGAGCGAAGCGAGCTATACCGCAGCAGCGGCCGGAGAGCGCTATATCCAAGTTGGTCAGAGTTTCTTGCTATTTAGCATTTTTAGGACCTCAAAATAAGAATAATTTGAGGATCACAAAAAGAGGCGCATTCATTATAATAGAGTGTGCAATCATATTTTTAGGAAAGCAAAATGGGAGTTATTTGAGGTTCGATTAAATGACTTTTAAAATTACTCGACCAAATAATCAGTAGGTGTAAACTATCTTTATTTCATTAATTTTATTAAGTTCTCTTGAGTAAAATGGTGACTCAGTTCTATAAACTATGAAATGTTAGACTAAACTCTGTGTTAGCAATATTGATTTGTTTTGAAGTTAGTCATAGATTGTTGCAATTAAAAACGCTGAGCAATTTACTCAGTAATTAACTTACTCAGAAAATTGCTCACCGTTTTATTTGTATTCTATAGCTGTAGTTAGGAGACTGAAACATGTTAGTTTTGATGGTCCAAGTAACATTTCAGAAACTGATTGATTCGTTAAATATTTACTTCATTGTTATAAAATAATTCCAAATTATTGTAAATTAAATGGCAACATAGTTATGTTTTATTGATTGGAGCAGATATTAGGTAGATATAAATTTAAATTTAAAAGGTAAAAGTTTAAAGGTAAGATATAACTACGGAAGATTCAAGCGATTCCTTTTTATCTTTGTACCGTTATCTAAGTTTTGTTTTCAGTAACACAGTAAGTGCCAGAATTAATTACCTTCGTCCTACAATCACTTTCTTTGAAAGTTTAAATTGCTATCATCATTCAACCTCCAAACTCTGACACCTTAACTTATCACTCACTGTTGAAGTTTCGTGAGACACGGAAATAAAAGTAATTAGGTAGGTAATTCACTCCCTGTCAACAGAAAAAAGTACCCAAGGTCAAATTTGACAGCTAAACTCAACCGTCTCAATGCTAACTTCAGGTCAGCCGTAAATAAATCTTACAGCATTGCAGACTGCGCACCGAGGGTCAAGGTTAACTCATTAATCAAGTTGTTATGTTACACAAAGTGGTAGTTCATTGTCAACTATGCGAACTTTTTAAGTGAAACTTGGCCATTTTTTTAACCACAGCATTGTAGGAAGGACGCTCTCGTAACATAGGACAAATAGGATGATTTTGTTCAACTACGTAGGTAAAAGTCATTAAATTAATGGATTAGTCATGTAAATGCAGCATTCTATTACCACTAAACACATTCCATGGACTTAGAGAATGGGCAACAGCGTTCTATATACATTTTTAACACCATACTGCGATCGCCAACCCGCCTGCCTAGCGTGGCGATTATGGCAAACTACCCTAACTGGGGTAGGCCTATGTCCAGCAGTGGAAGTCTCTCGGCTGAAATGATGATTATGACCTTCCAACCGTTCTATGTGAAAGTCAATATTCATTGATCAGCAATAGACGATTACTAATATAATTATAAGTTAACGCTTCATAATTGTGGGTATTGAATTAATTGATTAGGAAGTAAAGTTCAAGTCGTCAAGTTCAAGGTCAAATAATGTTATCATTAATTTGACAAGTAAATTCCGTGATGTAATAAAAAGTGGTATCAAAATTGGAATTAGTACAGAAGCTTTCAAAATGGTTGATTACACTGCAGTGTTAATAGTCGACGATTAACTTCCATCGTTTAAGGCCAAGGGTGCTTTCCAGAAATAGAAACAGTAGTTGTGTGTGATGGGTTATTATCTACGTAATTAACTAATATTCAACTCCATTACATATCACATAATGCCTGTATTCCCCGAAGAGTAAAAGTTGAGTAAAGTTATACATCCTCATTACGCCAGTTATGATTAAGTCCCATGTAATAGGAGGCGTGCTTTGTCATTCACTAGGTCACAAATCTAGACTCCAGTCTGCTACTGATTTATTTTTTAAGGAGTACCTAATTATTCTTTGCCCGACCGGGGATCAAACCCTAATTAGACTAAAGAGGCTGACAATTTTACACTTACTAGACTAGGTATATCTGTATAAAAATCTGCCTAGCCTTTTCCCAACTATGTTGGGGTCGGCTTCCCGTATTAACCGGATGCAGCTGAATACCAGTATTTTACATGGAGCGACTGCCTATCTGACCTCCACAACCCAGTAACTGGGTAACACGATACCCCTTGGAAAGACTGGTTGTCAGACTTTTTGGGCTTCTGACGACCCATAACGACTGTCAAAGATCCACGAATGACAGCCGGGACCAACGGCTTAACGTGCTTTCCGAGGCACGGAGGAGTCTCGGTATGTAAAGATGGTCACCCATCCACGAACCGACCCCGGCAAGCGTAGCTTAACCTGACGGATCGACCCGTGCGGCTGTTATTGCTTAGCCACGAGCTCCTCCTCTCCTTCTCCTCCTTAGGTACGAGTATATCTGTATAATTATATAAAAATCACAAAAACTCGAAAATGTCTCGACTAAATAGTTTTTTTTTTTTCGTCTTAGTACTGGGATGGTTTACAAAAATAGAAAAATAGGAAAAACCCAAAGGAACAACCGACAAATCTAAAAAATCTAAATTTTGGGGTCATCTAGTTGTTAATATTTATTCAGTTTGACAAACCACCGCTGTCATTTGGCTATCTATGCTGTCGTTAGTTTTTAATGGACCCATTAGCTATCATGGTTCATTTACCATTTGAAATATTATTTTTATAAAAACATTTAGTAATAAGTATTGTGAATTTATTTTATTTTTTATCTCATTGTATGCTGCACCGGTCGACATCATCACGTCAACGCCGGCTGTATCTGAAAACCACTGCTGGGGCTCTGTCTCGCATAGGGTCGCAGCATTATGCTGAGCGATGGCCATTTTGCGTGGATGAGACGCATATTTCCCCCTTACTTGTTTTTTTTTTTAATGTGTTTGTGTTCTTTTTTTATGCGTCATGTTTACCGCAAATAAACGTTTTTCTTTCTTTCTTCTTCTTCTTTATTTCTTTACATAAAATATCATGAAGTGGTTTACATAAAAATACTTAACACCATCATTCTTGATTTTTATTGAACTTTAACTTTACAAATAATTATGCTGATAGAAAAGCTACACCAGTGATGGGGTAGTACATAATTTGAAGAAAAAATAATACGTCGGTTTAATGAAGAAGTATGTAACTAGAGGTCTAGTTATGTATTTACACCCAGATCTTTATGGTACTCGGTTCAATTTGCCTATCTCACAAATCTAAATTACACGATTTTAGTAATAAGAATTTGTTAGCAAAAAAACGCACAATTACATCAAAGCTGAATTATAAATAATATTAGTAGGTACAGTTTTTTTTCTTCAAACCCTTTTTTTTAAAGGTCGCTGAGGCTAAAACTGTCAACTAAACATAAATTCCCACCCTATAAGGGTTGGAATTTATGAGTACTTGACCATGCCATTCATTTGTAAACACTGCAGTGTAGTGCAGTTCATAGTTCATGATAACTCAAGGTCAAGGTCTAATGACATCATACATCAAGTTGATGCGATAGTAGCAGCGGTAGGGTCGTGTGTGTTTGTGTCATTTCCTATTAGAAGAGGAGGGTTAAGTGACGGGCGCCAAGATTTTGAAATTGGTAGCTGTGTAAGACAAATTACGTGGTCGCGGTAGTGTAAATTGATAGGTTGTGTTTTGTTTTTATGGGGCTATAATGCTATGTTGTGGTGGTTAGTGATAGGTTTAATGCCTTAAGAGGGCGTACGTGCTGTGTGGTGCCGGACGTAAAGAATAGCACCACCCCATTTCCTTCCGTGGGTGTCGTAAAAGGCGATTATGGGACTTACTAGAGAATGGACAGCAGTGTTCTCTATGTATTTTTAAAACAATACTGCGATCGCCAACCCGCCTGCCAAGCGTGGCGATTATGGCAAACCCCCCCAATTCTTCTCAATTTCGGCTAAAATGATGATGAAATGATGAAGAGGGCGTACAAGGGTCCACTAGCACTCCATTAAAAAAATATTATCTCGTGACTGAGAAGGAATTATGAAAAACGGCTCAACAGCAACCTTGGTAAGTGTATCTAGAATGTCCTAATACCTTTTATAAAGTTTCATATTGAGACACGAAGCAAAAAAATACGATCTAGAGGAATGTGGCTGTTTTTCTTTAGAATGGATTTTGTTGGCTGAAAAAAAAAAATAGTACGTAGATTTAAATATAATAAAATAATCACGAATAACCTCTAGAAATGCGACGCTACCAGCCCGCGACGGATGAACGCTCTTAATAAAATTTTGGCAGCCAGACTGAATGACGGTGTGATTTTACGCCCGAGGGTGCGGGTGAAAATTGCGTCGCCCTGTTATTAAAGGCGAAAAGAATGCAAATGTTTTTTGGCATTTTTTTTTAAAGGGATGTATATGTTTGGGATCCGTACCGATATTTAAATTTGAAATTGGTTAACTTTTTAGCACGTTGACTTTGACGGCATTCAATGGCGGAAACCAGCCGTAAGTTAATCAAAACATAACTTTGATTCCTAAATTAAATTAAAACTACATGAGTGATTTTTTTCCAATAAATCATTGAGGATTTTCAACTTTGCTTCTCCCTTTCTAATTAGGAAAAAATATTAACCATACATTTATTTCATACCTTTTAGTGAAGTTAAAAGCAAGTAGGTACATCTTTTTTGTGAGGTTACACCAAAGTTGGCAGGTGTAGATTGACAAGCAATAAGCTCTGAGCAGACTCTTCCTTACTGTGTATTGTGTGGTATTGTTTTATAAGCAAACGAGGATCGTGCGACATGACAATCCTTATGGGAATAACAAACTACATATGGTAAATACGTGTTGTCAAACAAACCATGCTGGCATTCACAAAGTTGTTAGCTAATAGTGTATTCACACTAGGCGTTTGCTCCCCGTAGGCATTGACGCTGCGACAACGCTGGGATTTTGTTTTTCGACGCAATCATAATTATCATTTTAGTTTGTTAATAGTTTTAGTTAGGTTAGGTTATTATATTTTAATTTTAATAGTTTGTTTATTCGTGATGATGTGGCGGTATCTACAACGCCACATGCAAGCTACGCATCAAAGACCTGACGTCACAAATCCTGCATCGCGCAATCAGAGTTGTATAGAGGTATGAGGAACAGGGTGTAAAAAGTTCACTCATCCTCCATAGAAAAGGGAGGATCCTCCGACAAGATGGGTGTCGTGTCTGATGGGCAACTGCCCGATGGTTGATGTCGGGATGTTGTATATAAATAATATGTTAGTCGCGCGGTAAACTCTGATTGCGCGATGCAGGATTTGTGACGTCAGGTCTTTGATGCGTAGTTTGCATGTGGTGTTGTAGATACCGCTACAAGGTAATTAAATAAAAATCATAATCATAAAAGATTCAAACGAAGAGAACTATAATATAATAAATAAATTATTATATTATTATTAATAATAAATTCCAGGGAATCATTGCGGAGTTTTCGGTCTGTAACTGGTGTTTTGATTTAAATCTTTTGCCCTTAATTATAAATGTTTTTTAACACAAGCTTAAACGTCAAAAAAATATGGTTACACTGACGTTATTCACTACCGAACTTTAAACAACGCTTATAAGAAAAAGAAAGAAAAGAAAGATTAATTGTATAGTCTGCACAAACAAAACGCACATTACAAAAAATAAATGACATGACCAGTGGGACTATGGGCGCCTGCCTAGGTATCAACATCAATGTGCAGCAAATAATGTTTTATTTTTGGAATTGTTATATTCTGTAGTTTACAGATAAAAAAGTTTCACGAGTCTAAAAGGTAAGGAAACTGAGAAAAATAAAGATAAGTTTTCACTAAAAAACTCTGCTTTTTGATAAGAGATGGCGCTAGGCGTTGTGGTTATCGAGTTTATAAATGATTTTTTACTATTCTACACGCCATCGAGGCGCTAGTTTTTTTTTTTCCATCAAGGGGCAAACGAGCATGCGAGTCTCCTAATGTTAAACAAGCAACGTCGCCCATGGACATCCACAACACCAGGGTTATTGCTGATGCGTTGCCACCCTTTTCCCACACCAAATCCTGGGCTATCGGTTCTCTCACTCACCATTCGAAGCGCAGCAACATAATGTTGGTACTTGACGTTGGTATTCTGTAAGATCGTGGTAGCTCCACGTTCAAGCCAACCCAATTACGAGCTACTGTCAGCTATTGACTACAATAACTAGGCTCTACGTAGCTCAGGAAACAAAAATAAGGCTTTATATTATTAGTGAAGGGATGAGGATTACATTGAATAATAAAACTATTATTTGAATGAATGAATAATTTATTTTTATTTTTTTATTAATGCAAACTAGGTTGAGTATCAGCACTTTTTGAACGTCAAAAATACATTAGACAGTCCCCCAAACCGCCCGCCCTTCACCCCTTGAAGTGGCGCAACAAACTCCCCAGCAGCACAGCTGTCTGTTCAGTTACAAAAACTTGATTATATACAAGATAAATAATGAATATACTTGATTAAAAAAAAAATATATACTTAATGTACTTGATTTTTAAAACAAATTGTAACATTTTTCAAAAGAAATTGTACTGTTGATTGAAGTAAATTGAATAATGATGAAAGTCGTCTGTTGCTGTCACCAGTTCTTAATTTGATCAAATATATTGCTAAAGCACGTTTTGGTTTCTTAGCATAATTGGGAGGTATACTATTGTATAGTTCTAAAAACTCTGTGACTGAGAGACCTGTCCAATAATGGCAAACATTATTTGGCATTTCTTCTGCATTATCAAAATCTAAAACATCCACATTCGATTTTGCTATACTGATTATGTCTTCTATCTGTCTTGCATTGAATGTAGACAAAAGAACAGTATTTTGTGGTAACAAGTGCCACTTATTAGAAAATGTGTTTGACAAACTCTGCAAATGCATGGCTGCGGCAGCGGTGGTGGTGGTGGTGGAGACAGTGGTGTTGATGATTCATGGGGCATGGCTGGCTGGATGAATCCTGAATTAACTGACGATTCGCTCGAGTCCAACAGGCCCGACACGCATAGATTGTTGCAACATCCTAAAATAGAATGACTTATTTTAATATACATTTTTAAATGCCACTATAATGTTGATCATTGGTCATCCACCTACAGACTGAATATGACAAATACAGCATAGTTGTTAGTTGTTACCCATCACATAGAATTAATGCACCAACAGCGCTTCGTATCATGAATAGCAGAATATTAAAAAGTTATTCTCTATGCAACTAACCATTTTATCATTAATACCTTCAATTAGATAATCAACAATCTTACCTGATAATTATCATCGGAAATAATAGGTAGTAATTGGCTGCAGGAATCACATAGAAACACAGTCCTGTGACATAGAGACCACACCCACGACAGACCATTATATGACCTAGCAATCTCTCATTGTCAGCCTGTTCGCTATTCAATAAGTTGAAACAGGGGTGACAAATATATGCATCTAAAGGCATCTGAAAAATATAAATATCATTTAGTTAAAATACCTTTTAATTGAAATTCTATGAAAGTACAGACGTATGAGTATACTTGAACAAATAGTGACTATCCTATCCAGCCATGTGTAGCAATAAACATTACCTATAGATTGAGTATTCATAGGCCTGGGTCATCCACGAAATAAACGCTGCTTTGTTAAGTTTTGCTGGCTCACATGTGATCGAACTACCTACCAGACTATAGCTATCTTGTTGCTAAATAATATTATTTAATTGTAGTAACATAATATGTACCTGATTGTTCAGCCAACGAGATAAGTCTCTCTTACAGGGATCTCTCTTGCTTAGCGTTGACATAATATGCTTTTGAACGCGCCTTACGGATATGCCACAGTTTAGGCACCTCATCATAATATCCATTTAACTGAACAGTACTGATAGTACAGCAAAACACAACAAAACAAACAATCGCACAGAACACAACGGAACTACAAATACTACAATGAAACCTGACGTGTTTTTTTTTTTTTTTTGGAATTTTATGATCTGGTTACTGGACCTCTATGTCAAAAACTTGACGTGAATGAAAGGGGACGCCAAGTAGGGATGTGATTATGGTGATCTAAGATCGATAAATCGATACTTAATTTTTTCATGCATACTGAGATTTAATTCAGTTTTTTTCGTAGATAACTCTGACCATCCGTAGAAACATATTTTACACTTATGTTATATTACTTCAGTATACAATGACATTAATAGGCAGTAAGAGCGTAAAGGCAGAAACACATGATTAAACCGCGACGCGACGCGACGACATCGTCGCGTCGGATGTTCATAGTGTGGTAGTCTGGTCATAGAAAACAATACAATTTGATTCGACTCAACACGCGTCGCGTTTCATCGCACTATGAACATCCGACGCGACGACATGCTCGCACACGCCACCCCGATCCAGATCGGCCAGATCGATGTGTTGCCGATGGTCGGGGTAAACACGCCAACCAACGTGGTGCGCGCAGTGTGTTTATAAACAACAACCAATGCCACGCGTCAGTCGTTCGAGAACTTTCTCAGAGCTTATAGTTTGTAATAGGTTTATGTATATCTTTATATTTATATGAATATTTATTCCTCAATTTTCGCTATTGCACCTACTACCGTATGTCTCTGCATCACCCAAGGGTTGACTGGTTGAAAATGCCTATGGCATTAAGTCCGCCTCTGTACATTTTTTTTTTGTGCTTAAAGTATTAAATAAATAAATAAATAATAAATATACGTGTCAAATGCCATTTTTTTTCTTTCATTAATGATTTTTTTTATTCGCCCAAAAGGGCAGGCTTTTTCACTATGTGGGTCATTTTTTTATTATTCTTTCTGTTCTGTTAGTTTTTGTCATCGTCTGGCAGTTTGAGTTATTTATGTGGCCTACCCAAATGTCCTTTCTTCCGTATTGTTTTTTTTTTTCTCTGGGATGCCATCATCAGATCCTGGTCTCCTTGTGATGGGACCATTTAGGAAATACACATTTTCCAAAAAAAAAAAAAAAAACATTTTTCAAATCGGTTTGCAAGCGACGGAGTTATGTGCGAAGAAACATTTAAAAAAATACAAACATCCGGATTATGAACTCCTCCTTTTTTAGAAGTCGGTTAAAAATAGCTTAATACATTAATACATAAATATAAACTATTTACTTACTCGTATTATTAATTAAACAGATAAAACGGTAAAATAAAATATCAATCCAAAAATCTATTTGAATTTTTTGTGAATTGATTTTTCATGCTTTGACTCGAATCGATTGAATTATCGATGTTATGAAACAGATTGCTGGCCATCTCTACACAGGTGTCCGCCACTAATGTCAGATCCATTGTGAAAGAAATGACGCTCCTTTACCCGCAGTGATTATTTAAAAAAAAAAAATGGTGTTCGATCATAGAATTACACACACGTGTCAATAAAAACCTAACCTGTAGGCGTGTCAGTAAATTAATTAATTACAAACAAAATATACATAATATTCCTTTGTCATTAAAATTCATTTGATCGAAAATAGCTCATTAAACTATGTGTAGGTTATTATGGTTACCGGATGATTATAGGTACAATGGAACGTCAACAGCAGGAAATGCATAAAAGAGATAAGCGGAAGCAAATTAAAATACTGTATTCTTATGATTTTAACCTGGCCTTTATTCGGAATAATATAATAACGATAAATTAAGATTTTCATTTTTAAATTTTAGTGTGAAAACGGTAATCCTGCACAAATGTTCCCGAACTCGAAGGCAGGAACTGGTCATCTCCTTTGCCAAAAGCCTCACATTCTACCAATAAAAGATTGTCAATTTAGTCCATGCTTGATGTCAGGACCAAGGACCAAAGACAATTTATATTGCGTCATTACACTGTGTTGTGACATTGGCAAATGATATCATAACAATCAAAACAAAAACAAAATGCCGATGGCAGAGTGGAAAAATAACTACTTTTGTAACAAACAAACAACAATAACAAGAACAATTAAGCCGCGCGTCGCATCTGTGCAAGAACAGGTCGTGGCTCAGCAAAATGCTGTGACTTCGGACGAATCTATCGTCAACAGCGCTTATTTTCAGAAACTACCACTCTAATGACGTAATTATGTCTCAAATACATTTCATGGTTGCAAGTGCATAGTGAGAAAACTTCTTTATACTAGTGGTGTGGACAATATTCCTAGAATACGGTGTTGCTAGCCGTATTCTAGGAATATTGTACACACCACCAGTAGCGTCCCAAGAGATGACATAGGACGCGTGTTCGTGGAATCAGAAATTGAAACATGAAACCAAAGCATTGTTGTATGAGAGTAGTACACAAAGCTCCATTAAGTCCTTCCCCCCCAAAAGACATGTGCGTTCAATTCCGTGATAGGCCCAAGTTGGTTTTTGTATTTTGCAAAAACATGTTATTACAATTAATGTATTGTTTTAGTGAATAAATAAGTATTTTCTGTTTTAAATATTGTTTTTATTCAATAAAAAGTTAATAGTTTTATTAATGCATATAATGACAAGCAACAATAAGCTTAACATTTACGAAGACTTATACAACGTTTAAGAAGTCCGGAGGTTTCAAGACCGCTTGCCGTGCACAATATTTGAGGTTCAAATCCTAGGCACAATATGTGTTTTCTTTCTTATATATAGAAAGAATTTAAAAATTAAGAAAAATAAATTAATTTAATAATAATATTTATTATTGCTACTATTTAACAAAATGTTGATCTTATTTTACTAAAATATATATTTATTTTAAAGATAATAATTAAAATTATCTTTACAATCCTTTTATTTATATTTTCTTTAATATATTTTTTTCTTTTTGTAAAAGTTCTTTGTTTTTTTTTTTAATTATTGGAAAAATTTATCTAATTTTTCTAATACACACAAAAAAAAAATTGATAATACACTGTTATCATTAGTCATTACATATTTTGCCAACTGACACAAACGGGTCCCTAGACAACCTTGTAGTTATAATTTGAGGGTATGGATTAATTTTATAAAGAAAACGTAAGTAAGTAAAATTAATAGATACCCTCAAATAATAACATCCATCGATTAGACAGAGACCTAAAGATAAACTACTTGGACGATAGTGGATAACAATTTCATCGCAATTCTCATGGGCTCGCTGGCTAGTCTGTCAAACTGATATTCGGTAATGCGGTGGTTCGAATCCAAGTCGAACTAGTAAACTCTTTTTGAAGTATTCTTTAGATTATTCGTAACGAATTCAATATTGTAGCAGTGTAACATTTTAAAACTTGAGGGGTTAGGACATAATGACGCTGTGTGTACCTACTGGAGAACAAGAGAAGTATGGCCTCAAAAGCTAAACATTATGAAATAGGTTAATCAGGCTTATTTTAAATAGGCCAGCTAAACTCCGCGGATTCGATGTGTAATATGTGTATCGATATCTAAACATCTAAAAATGAATTTGATCATACAAATCAAACAAAAATTTATGTTTTTTTTGTGGGTTCATCGACCGCAGTTATTGTAGTCATTTGATTTTTTTTATGTTCTCTTCACAGACGTAATGGGTACCGTTATCTTAACACGATAAAACATAAGAAAATAGTTTTCCTCAACTCATACATCAAGTAACACTAAACCCTGTATTAATTTTACGAATTTTACTTGTACATATTATTATTACTGTTTTAAAACTATTAGCTTTTAAATTATGTAAACATTATAATAAAATTTTGAAATTATAGCCTAAGGTCCCGTCGTAAACTAATGAAAAAAAGATTTCTATTCTTTTGAAAAACCTAGCAAGCAAAACAAAGAATGATATAAGTATGAAAATTTATTATCCTGTATTTGATGTTCGAATACGTACAAAATGTGTGCCATGTAGTTTTGGTGTTGATGATGATGATTATGAGGCTCCCTTTTCCGCACTTGGACTCCCATTTGGTCCGTTGTGCGTGGGGATTCTGGCTAACAGAGCCAGCCCAGCTCCGCCCAAAAGCACAGAAGCTTCCTGGGAGCTCCACAGGCTTCACGGAGCGACCTCACTGTTCCGAGGATTTCTTCACGTTGTGGAGCCACGGCCTCGTATTCCAGGATGACGTGGGCAGCTGATTTCTCGGCGTCAAGGCAGCCCCTGCAAAGGGGGCTGTCTGTGGCGCCTATGTTAAAAAGATGTTTGTTAAGGAGATTATGGCCCGTAATTGTACC
Organism: Dryobota labecula; assembly: GCA_947523025.1. NCBI lineage: Eukaryota > Metazoa > Arthropoda > Insecta > Lepidoptera > Noctuidae > Dryobota > Dryobota labecula. The sequence goes on from OX383287.1 coordinate 4,418,933, forward strand.
TATTAGTATTCTAAGGTTTATTTATTATTTATTTTATTATTTATGTACACACAGTTAAATACATAGAGATACGACATAATTATAATTTCAGTACAAAGGTACTGCTTATTTCTTAAGAAATTTCTTCCAGCAGACCTGCGAAAGGAGAAATGAAAAAGAAATGTAGACAATAGTGTGTGAGAACATGAAGAGAATAATATGAATATGCGGTAAGGTTATTTCTACTTAAGCTGAGAAGTTTTTTGGTTAATCGCGGGTGTACCATGGGTAAAGCCAATTTTGACTGTCTACAGTCTGTTACCCGTGACCATCTGTTGTTATGGAGTTCGGTCGGTAGATCTTTGGCGAATCCACGCACGAAATTGAGAGAAAGGCAGAGGGAGAAGTGATTACATACATGATTTTTTTTTTCAGACATTGATTTTTTCTAAAAATTGACACCTGAATCTGAAATTTTCATATGAGCTTCCAAAGCATGAACTATAGAGTTTCTTGCCCGTTCTTCTCCATACGATACTACTAGTCACCCCACCTTTTGGATGGGGTGACTAGAATCCATTAAAGCTTTCAAAAGTGCCTTTTAGGCAGACTTGAAATAAAAAATTTGACTTTAGTGTGCCGAAGGTTCTATTAAAAACTTTTTCCCTTATTTTGCTTACCAATGAATTGACCTAATTAATTAATCTTGAAAATGAAGGATAGTGTAGCTCGATCAAGAAACATTTGAATGTGAGTTAAAAAGTTAGTACAGTGTCTGTCTATCCTTATATAAAAACGCGGGAATAAAAGAAAAAAGGAGGAAATAAAAATTATTTATTCTAGGCAAAAAAAAAAAAAAACGCACATTAAATAAAAAACACACGCAAAATAGGCAAAAGCCTCCTAATCAAGCAATAAAAGTTTGACAATTTAGTCCATTGCTTGATGTCAGAACCAGGGACCAAAGACAATGATGTACAATGCGTAATTACACTGTGTTACGACACTAGCAAATGACAACAAACCAACAATCAAAACAAATACAAAATTCCGATTTTAGAGTGGAAAAATAACTACGTACGTTTGTAACAAACAAACAAACAACAATAACAAGAACAATTAAGCCGCGCGTCGCATCTGTGCAAGAACAGGTCGTTGCTCTGCAAAATGCTGTGACTTCGGAAGAACCTATCGTCAACAGAGCTGATTTTCCGCAACTACCTTGCGTGATGTTGAGCACAAATATATTAGCTGTTATCTAAACAACGAACACTAAAATTACGATACCGAAAAAAGCGAGAAAATATAAATTTATTTAGTAGTAGATAAAACACACAAGATACCACAGAATGGACAAGATTGATAGTGAAGCCTATTCTACCTTGAACTTCTGAGTTTCTTACACTTGAGGTAAAAAAAGGGTACACAACACAGTTCTTTTAAAATTGAATTTTCACCAACATATTTTTTGGTTGACAGGAACATGAATTGGTATTGCATTAACGAAATTGTTTTTTGATGCACAATTTAGATAATAATTTAGATAATAAAATAATATACCAAGTTGAAAGCGTTTCGAAAATGTATAAATCATGTACACGAAAGTCCAGTAATAGCTTTTGATACCGTAATCATTTTTATTTAACCTTTTCTTGGGTCGCTAACCTCAGCAATTTTGTTGCTTTGTTTGGAAAAATCAAATAAGTCGAGGTGTTTCTTTTCCAACGATAATTATAATCATATAAATGTTTTCAAGCGGAGTAAATAGACATGTTCAAGGCCAGTGTATGTCATCATAAATCTATAATATAAAAATGAATCGCAAAATGTGTTGGTAAGCGCATAACTCAACAACGCCTGTACCAATTTTACCAAATCTTAATGTTCGTTGAAGTCCAAGGATGGTTTTTACGGCAAGATAAATTAGGGTAGGGTAGAGTAGGGTAGGGTAGGTAGGTAGGTAGGTAGGTAGGGTAGTGTAGTGTAGTGTAGGGTAGGGTAGGTGGGTAGGTAGGGTAGTGTAGGGAAGGGAAGGGTAGGGTAGGTTGGTAGGTAGGTAGGGTAGTGTAGGGTAGGGTAGGGTAGGTAGGTAGGTAGGTAGGATAGGGTAGGGTAGGGTAGGGTAGGTAGGTAGGTAGTTAGGTAGGGTAGGGTAGGTAGGTAGGTAGGGTAGGGTAGGGTAGAGTAGTGGAGTTTATACTATAGCTTTTGACAGAACGAAGTCGGTCGGGTCAGCTAGTAGTCAATAAAGTAAGATAGTGCTGGTCAGCATATCGGGAATAAACATCAATCCATCTGTTGCAGAAAACTGGCTGTGGATACCTACGTAGATACGTATTTGTCTTCTAGTTTATCACCGGTGTTAAACCGATAGAATAATGTTTTTTTTTTTTTATATTGCCAATGTAATACCAAACTTGAGTTAGAAGTACATTTGGTACATAATTCTTAGCTTACAACACAAACACTGCATTACCGCTAGCACCACCATTTATCACTTAGCTCGGCCGCCAGTGTACTGCCGATAGGTGAGACAGGCTCGCTCTAATCTTAACGACACTGCTGACCTTCGCCGATAAGAGGCGATAGTGGCCAGCACGCTAGCAGTAGCCGGTGAAGTATAGCCGTTTAGCCGTATAGCCTTTGGTGTTCATGGCCCAAGTGCCGCAGACCGCAATGTTAGGTCTCGAGGACAGTGGACTAATGTATTACTAGCTTTATCTACGTGGCCTTTTGCCCTTGTCGGTGTAGAAGGAATTTTAATATAGTTAATTAATTTGCGGGAGTTGTGCTACCTAGTATTTTTTGTTTCAGGTCGTTTTGTGTCTGGAATTGTGTGACTAATTGAAAAGTAATGAAACTGTTACTTGTGATGGTAAAAATCGTTTGATTTTTTTTTTATGCGTGTGCGAAAATATCGACTAAGTATCGGTCAGAAAATGGCACAGAAGTTAATACTGAAATGACAACTGATAGAAATGTATTTAAAAAAAAACCGTTCCCAAATAAATTGGAATAAGGTTATGAGTTGTCGTCCTACCCTAATTCCAATTTATTTGAGCTCGGTAATTTTTTTTGTCCTACATTTCCCATTTCATGACAAAAAGTGCCAAACGTTTTCTCCCTCTACGCAATGACCAAATGGCTTCATCAAAAAAACAATGCGAAAGTTTTCCAATTTTGACTTCAAAAAACCTAATTTACATTTTAATCAATCCCACAAAGCTGACATTCTATGGAACAGGCTTACCCTTCCATGGAAGTTTCGCTGAGAGTGTGATCGGAACTGAATCCTGCCATAAACCAACAATGTCGTAAATTGAAATCTAAATCCGATAACCTGATGACTGAAATCGTGTCATAAATTGCTGATATATCGTAGATCGTAAAATTTTTGGATAAAGGGAAACGCTTTTTACGTATTCCTTGAGCGTTTTAATTAAATTACGAGTCGATGGATCTCTAGAATATTATAATTAAGTGGGGCTTTATTAATTCAAGGATGGCACGTGTCAATTGAAATAGTATTTATTCATTGCTTATATCCATAGATATTGTTATAGGAGAACACATGGAATTTATTCAGACTATTAAACTGCTAGTGGGTCCCTATATGGACGTTTTCACAGTTACACATTATGTTAACAGAGCTGTAGCTAGGTTTATATTATATTAAGTACTCATCATGTGCCTATCCTTTTCCCAACTATGTTGGGGTGAGCTTCTAGTCTAATAAGATGCAGCTGAATACATTTTACATGGAGCGATTGCCTATCTGACCTCCACAACCCAGTAAGTGGGTAATATTGATGCATGAAAATGGAAAACTTCCACTAAAACTTTTTTTGATGCCAATCGATCCTGTTTCTTATAATAATCAAATGTCAATTTTTTTTTTAACTAGGGCATTTCAGAGTTGATCATTAGAGATCGTGACTCCTTTAACCGGTCTTTTCTGTGGTTGCCTTAAGCTTTTAAAAACTTAAAGCATCCAGCCAGGGCGCAAAACTTATAAACTAAACGATTGCGCGCTAAGGACATCCCCTGCGGGGTACGAACCTCGGCTTAGGGCAGAGTCGGAGGGAGGACGGCAAGGGACCGACGGTGGCTGGATAAAATCAGGGTTATGATTATTATCAGGGGAATTTAAAGCTACAGGCTCAGTTACGGCGCGGGCTGGAATATCTCTAATGGACCAACTGAGGTTTAAGTATTAAAAGTCAAAAGTCGAAATTTATGGTTATACCCCTTGGTAAGACTGGTTGTCAGACTTTTGGGGTTTTTGATGAGTCGTTACAACTGTAAAGGATCTATAAATGACAGCGGGGACCAACGGCTTAACGTGCTTTCCTAGGCACGGAAGGGTTTTAGTATGTAAATATGGTCACTCATCCACGGACCAACCGCTGCAAGCGTAGCTTAACCTGATCGATCGACCTGTGCGGCTGTTATTACTTAGCCACAAGCTGCTTTATATTATAATAAGTAGTATACTGGAAAATTTAAAACTTTATACCAGCCAAAGTGGGAGAAAAAACACGCAGCGCGCACAATACTTATCACAGTAATACTTTTAGTTATAAACAGAAAAATATAACTAATAAATAGTCATGTCAGCCCATAAATATGTTACGAGTAGGTACAGCACATTATTTACTGAAACGTATCAGGTCACGTGGGATTTGATTTATTGTATCCCATTGTTTATGGAACAGCACCACATTTAGACTCTAGTTTGGTTTCGAAAATATATTGGATTGGAGGTTTGTGGATTCAAACAAAGAGTCAAGATTAACAATACAGTTTTTTTTTTTTTTTACGATTTACGTGTAAACAGCACATCCAACAAAATCACATTTTCTATAATTCATAGTTAAAAAGTGAAAATCTTGAAAAGACGTTCAATAAAATTGAATGAAATATTTGGCAGCGCAAATATGGCCAATACTTGAATCAATTGTACATGGACGTGCACCTCTACCAGAGTTAGACGAGGCAAAACTTGCATACAATAATCGCCTTGCCTTAGTGTAAATAGAAGTCGCATGCAATTATTGAATGGCAAAACTTGCATTCAATTATTGAATGCCATTTTATGGAAGTCTCAAACTTGCATGCAATTCTTAAATGGCAATAATTGAACGTGCCTTATGACATGCGATTATTGCTCTTGAACTTTCCAGAACCACGCACCGTGTATATAGGGCATAAGTGTCCTTTAGTTTTTGTACTTATTTGTATATTTAGTTTGTTGTTCATTTAATTAGGTACCTAGTGTAAATAGTTTTGTTATAATTGTTTATAAGCATTTTAATGTTAATAATAAAATAAAATAATGATTTTAATTTCTCCTGACCCTCCATGGGCGTGATGTAGACTTTTTGGCACTTGTATCCTGGCTGCGTTTCGACGACATCTTCGGGGAAACCGGAGGTTTTGTTTGTGCGATTATGGATGAAGTTATACTACTCCTACTACTTCACTGTGCATTTGGTTCTGTTGCGGAATTCACTTCCGTCTGACATTAGAGACTGCCAAAATATAGTGGTGTTCAAAAGGAGATTGCAAGAACACTATCTTTCCACTTTGCCGTAGTTGCATATATATTTATTATTTTAAATTACATTATAACTATACCTATTTTAGTGACAGTTATTTTAGAAGTATGTACTCGTAAATATATTCTCATGTTGTATGGTTATCTTTAAATAAGTGAATTGTTTTTTTATTTTATTATATGTATTTTGTTTTCTCTTCTACTCTTACACACGTTGTCTACATCTCTTTTTAGGGTACCGTAGTCAACAAGGAACCCTTATAGTTTCGCCATGTCCGTCCGTCTGTCCGTCTGCCCATCTGTCCGTCCCCAGCTTAGCTCAAAGACTCTTAGTACTAGAAACCTATAATTTGACATGGATATACATATTAATCACGCTGACATTATAGTTATTTAGGGTACCTCCTGTACATGTAAAGTGGGGATGTTTTTTTTTTTTTCGCCTACCCTATGGTGTGGGGTATTTTTGGATGGGTCTTTCAAAAAAATTGCGGGTTTGTGAAAACAATTTTTCGATTAAGGGATCGGTTTCTGAAATATTAGGCTTTAAAATGCTAATTTTTGTTAGAGTCAAGTGAAACGATTAGTTTTACATAGGTGAAAAAATTAACGATAGTAGTATATATAACGAAGTTAAAAGGAAAACTATCAGCCACCGTCGGTCCCTTGCCATCCTCCCTCCGACTCTGCCCTAAGCCGAGGTTCGTACCCCACAGAGGGTGCCCTAAGCGCGCAGTCGTTTAGTTTATAAGTTTTTACGCCCTGACTGGAGGCATTAAGTTACATTAGGAGTTTATGGCAACGACAGGAAAGATCGGCTAAAGAGTCTCAACCTCTCAAGGTTAACTATGAGATGACCTAGTTAAAAAAAAAAAAAAAAAAACTATCACAGCTAAGTAGGCTTTTCAAGTTTACGAGTAATAGTCGACCAACTTAAATTTGCAGTTGAAAAACATGTTCCCCCATACAATCTGTATAGGAGAGCATGTTTCTCAACTACAATGTTAAGTTTGTTCTTGGGATAAATTCATCCCAACTACGGAACCTTTCATTGTGCGTGGTCCGACACGCATATGGCCGGTTTTTTATTAGGGTTTCGTAGTCAACAGGGAACCCTAGTTTCGCCATGCCTGTCTGTCTGTGACTTAGCTCTGAGACTAGTACTAGAGTAAGTAGTGAGTACTAGTACTAGACTAGTACTAGAGTAGTAGTGAGTACTTGAAAGCTGTAATTTGGCATGAGTATACATTTTTTTTTTTTTTTTTAATTGTAATTTTAATATTTAATTGTGATTTTAATTTTAATTGTGATGCTTATTTTAATTGTGTTAATGATTTTATAATTATGTTCAATTGTACCTATGATCCAAAGTTGATTGAAGTAAATAAATAATAATAATATTAATCACGCCAACAAAGTGGTAAAATAAAATGATGAAAAATTAATTTCCTATCGCAGATTTCTTTAAAAATAAGGATCACCTTCGTACGTATTTTTCTGTTGGTGGTTGGTGCAGCAATGGTTAAATAAAATAAATAAATAGATTTTCAATAAGACAACAACTTGCCTTGTCTTAATGAAAATCTTAATAGGTCTTAACGTTTTAACAGACATTAAACGCAACTCGCACATACTCGTATAAGGCATAGTGTAGATAAAATTTAATGTAATAGAGGCATCGTGATGAGCTTTACACATTAGCTGTATTTAAGTACGGACGAGTACGTCGACGCCTTTTTTTTTTCGTTGGGTGGGAAATTATCAAATAACTTCTCCCGCTCTGGGCGGAGCGGGCATGTCAGACTTTACTTACTAAAACACACCCGCGCGCCGCGTTCCTTCAACTGCCTGTATGCCAGGGCCACGGTATCTCTCGATATACGTCGGTATACGTCGACACCTTAATTCCTTATGTTTTTTGTATTTACTAGTATATTATAGTTAGTCATTTAATTTAATGACAGTTAGTTACGTCATATATTGCCTTGAAGTTAAACTGACTTGACTTAGGTACATTTCATGGAATTCTTTCTCAACCAAATTGTGATGATGCGAAGAGTTTGTTCGGGTTCATGGCCCAGATGTAATGCAATAGCAACATATATATATCTTAGTATTATATGTTTAGGGTATGATGGGACTGTCATACGCATTGCGGTTATAAAAGTCCCTAATTAAAACAGAATAAAAAAAAATAAAAAAAAATAACATTTTAATGTATTTGAATTAAATTAGTACAGACGTCAAAGACAGCATTACATTAATTTGGTACTTCGTATTCATAAAAGGCATACCAATGAAACAAGGAGTAAACAGGGTCAAATTAAATTAGCTAGCGAAACTTCATGACGTGATGGGTTTCGATATCTAATGAGGATGAAAAAAATTATAAGCTTATAAATTCAGGTAATTACGGTTGATTGCGGTGTCAATGGTCGCTGGTAGTATAGTAACTTAAATATTTACATACAAATAAATAAAACTAAATTGTCTGTATGTAATGTCAAAATAACAGCTTTTTACTATTTAAAGGCATATGAAAGTATCATTATACGGTAGGTACTTACAAAAAAATAAAAATAAAAAAAAATTGCTTTTCGTCTGTTTATACCGGCGTTTCTCCGAAACTGCTGGACCGATTTTGACGAGCAGATAGCTGATGTTATAAGGAGTAATTTAGGCTACTTTTTTAACACAAATTCTGGTTGCTTACACCAATTGCAATCTCACCTGTACACGGTGAACCTGTTGAATGATAAGGTTTTGAGGACTGATAGTAGAATAATCATAACATAACATATACTCACGCCTGCCATGCCATGCTTGCTCATGGGGGCAAAAACTATAGAACGCCACCTACTACGCTCCTTATACAGGGTTATTAATAATTTATTTCTTTCTTTCTAACAACCTTACAGGACTGTATTTCTAACATCATAAACAACAACTTTTGTCCTATGACTTTATATAAAACATAATACAATTAACCAAAAACCAAAGAGATTTAAGATACGTACCTATAATTTAATGTCTTTGCTAAAAACAAACCTTCAAGATTTCGGTGATCTATCTAAACACATTTGAATTCTGTATTTTTTTGTACCTACCTATGCCTCCCGTGCACTGCCACTCGTAACTACTCTTGAGACACGGCATGCGGCAGTTTGCTTTGCTATGCGTAGAGTTCGTAATATTGAGCGTTGAATTTAAATATTTTAGTTTTGTATGAAAATCTGATAAATTATTAAAAGTAATAGAACAAAAGTTGTTGTTTATTATGTTAGTAAATGTTTATTTTGCATTATATTGTTTTATATTTTATTTTATTTTATTTTATTACATTATATTTTATTTTATTTATATTATATTTTATTTGTTTATATATGTCCTGAGAGGTTCTGTTTTACCAATGACCCTGACTTCTATACTCTCTATACTCCTTTTGCTTCGTTTTTTTTTTTTAATCCTTTGCCCACACTAGGAATTTCTCCTGTATCGTGGGTGCGTTTACAAACATTTAAAATCACATACACAAACAGCCAGACCCGGAACAACTACTTGTAGGTCTTACAAATATTTATTCCGTGCGGGAATCGAACTCGCGACACGCAGCGCAGCAGTCAATCACTTAACCACTGCGCTAACCGTGTCGTCAAGCTTACGTTCATACATCTGGCCATACGCACACAGAATAATCATCACATGGAATAAAACTACAGAACAATTAAATATTATCATCACAAACATTTAATTTCCACTGACGATCACTCAAGGATGGCCAGAATTTCAAGCGGTAAACTTAAATTGTTACCTATATTTTCGGTCTGACTTTGAATTTATAATCGCCCTTGCCTTATCCTTACTTAATATTATAAATGTGAAAGTAACTCTGTCTGCCTGTTACGTTTTCACGCCTAAACCGCTGAACCGATCATCATGAAATTTTGCAGAGATATAGCCTGGAATATGGGAAGGACATAGGCTACTTTTTTACGCGATAACCGACATCCATGCGGGCGGAGCCGCGGGCCAAAGCTAGTTAGTTATAAGAACAAATTTCGCATGCCAAATGGTAGACTGTACATGGAACTGATCATTATTTTGTAACAACTCACATAGACAATGTGTAACTGAATTGATGCTCTAGTTTGTTCAGAATCGTTTACTGAATCGATTTATGTTATTTTGTATCCCAAAAACATATATAAAGTTATATAAAAAAATAAAAAAAAATAATTACAGTCACATTTCTAGTGTACAGTCAAAACAAACCAAAATGGACGAAGTACCTACTACGCTAGACCCTTATACGTGTGCGTCTGTGTGCGTGTGTAGATTAGTAATGTGACCACAATTTTCTCCCACAATCAGTATAATTAATTTAATAATTGAACAATATTTTACACATAATAGTAAAAATTTAGTGTGTGTATTATGATTATAACATAATATTCTAATTTGGGTGTTTGGAGGTGTGCGTTAATTCCGTGACATGTTGTATACTTATATTCTATGCAAATAAACTTTCTATTCTATTCTTTCTAAATCTTCCAACCCCAAGGAGTTTACCAATAAATTCAAAGTCAATATAACGATAAATACGTTATTAGTGTCGATGTGAACTACTAATATTTATATACAAGCCATCCTTAAGTATTCGCACGATGGTTTATTTCAGAACAAAACTGTTAGTATGGTACACTACAGGCAATAGTACCAACCTTTGAAACGGGAGAGGCCTATGTCCGGCAGTGGTCTGCGATAGGCTGGATAGAGAAAATAGAGAGGTCACTTAGGTGTAAATTAAGTACAGAGTACCTATTTGTATTTAATAAGATACTTTACCATATTAAAAAGAACAGTGCCGTAGGCCAGGAGCATTTCATCTTCGAGGGGGGATACACACACTGTGAGCGCGTTGGAGGTCATTCCAATGTCAACCGTTTATCTGTAACAAAAGGTTTAATTTTAATCGGAGGTGAGGCTACGAGTTTGTAGCAGAGTGCTCCGTCGCGTAGCGGGACGACTACACAGGATTTATGAAGCCGAAGGGTAACATTGCTTTGGTATGTATGGTCTGAAGTTATTCATTCTACGTCTTACGCCCGCTAAGCACTACATTCGTATTTTGTGGTACATGAGGACCTAATTGTATGTACGTTCTAAACGCAACTTACAAATTAAATCGCTTATACAGAAATTATTTTTAAGATATGAAGAAGCTTTTCGTTTTGTAAAATATCTCTGTACTGACATACTTATTTAAACAGTAGCAGTGTCTAATATAACTACTCAATTTTCAGATGAAAGTCGTGTTCGCAGTCTGGGGGCTTGTCCAAAAGTCAGAGAATAATTTCCCAAGTCACTGTTTCTAATGACAAATTCTGGGAAGATTTTGTGTCTAGGGAAAGCTCTTAGAATATTATTATAAATTTGATTTCATTATTTTCTGAATTCCTGTAATTCTTTGAGGCCCAATTTAATACAATTCGCAGAACATAACAAATTGCCTATTTCATTACATTAGCACTTTCTGAAGGCACAATAATATTAAATTAGTAAGTTGGCCCGTTCGGCGCCTACAGCTAATAATTTAATAATAAGATATTGATTCCACCACAGATCGATGGACCGACCTACTGACCGGTGTCGTACCAAGAAACCATTTACCATGCGAAGGGAATTGAAATTTAAACACAAAGGTTTAGCGAGAATGATTGTGTGTCGAGACGATAACGGGCCCAAATAGTCAATGATGGTTGGTGGAAATATTCATCATTATCATCAGCCTATAGCTGCAGTTCACTGCTAGACCTCTCCAATTGCACGCCATTCAGCTCGATTCTCGGCAACTCTCATCCAGCTGCTACCAGCCACCTTGCAAAGATCGTCGCTCCATCTAGCCTGAGTACGTCCTAACTTACATTTGCGTTTCGCGGTCTCCACTCAAGAACACGTCTACCCCAACGGTCATCGGTTCTACGCCTAATATGGAGAGCCCATTGTCACTTCAGCTTGCTTATTTTGTGAGCTATGTCAACAACTTTGGTTCTCTACCGGATCAACTCGTTCCGGATTCGATCTCAGGGAAACTCCAAGCATAGCCCATTCCATAGCTCGCTGAGCACAATTCGTTCATGGAAATATTGTGGTAGGAATATTGAGGGGGTCGTGGCTAAATTATAACAGCCGCATGGGTCAATCGAAGGTTAAGCTACGCTTGCTGCGGTGGGTTCGTGGATGGGTGACCATTCATTACATACCGAGACCCCTCCACGCTTTGGTTGTTGGTCCGGCTGTCATTCGTAGATCTTTGACAGTCAGGAGTCAGTAGCCCAAAAATCAGACTACCAGTCTTACCAGGGAGTATCGTGTTACCCAGGAATTAGGCCGTCGCTCCATGTAAAATACTGGTATTTAGATGCATCTGGTTAGACTGGAGGCTGACCCCAGCAAAAGGATAGGCAGATTGTTTGATTTTGGTTAGTAAGAATATTATGAAGTCTGGAGGTCTGGCTAAATAATTGGAATAACAAGAACTGTTTGAGAGTACCCTTTGTTTTCTTAATTTCATACTGAAAACTGGGTTTGTATGAGTAAAGACGGTTCTGTATCATGCTCTACTATAAACCGAAATACACAAGAACAGATCGTGTAAAAAAAACCGGCCATGTGCGATCAAAAGTTCTGTAGTTGGGATGAATTTATCCCAAAAACAAACTTAAAATGTTAAGTTTGACAAACAACAACAACAACAACAACAAAACAATACAACACAACATAAGATAACAGAAAACAAAGAGGAAGTAAAAAAAAAAAGAAATAAAGACATCGATATTACGTCATTCATGGTCAATTCCCTAACTGCAAATGTTAGTTTGTTATCGCAAAAAAAAGTTGTTTGTGTGATAAAACTATAAGTTAACGGTTTTCGTTCTTTTTTTCTTTACTTTACTCTGCTTCTTGCCAAATTTCATGATTCTAGGTCAACGGGAACTACCATACAGGGTTTGATTTATTTGCGAGTGTCGCATAATTAGCCGTATTTTTTTTATAATGTAGCTTGATTTTAGAGCTTTTTGGGAATTAATATCAAATACAAGTATTTGATATTACTTGCAACTTGATACCTCCACGTGTTCCTGAATAAAGTGATCCTATAAGGATTCCGTTTTTTACTTTTGAGGTAAGAAACCTTTACCGCCCTTGTTACACAAAAAGGCGAAACTTTAAAAATAGGCGATTTTTTTTCGAAAAGTCTTTTCATTTTATTGTTATGTTCCTGTTAGTTAAAGGAATCGACAAAATTAAAATTAATAAACAAACGTTTATTAAAAAAAAACAATTATAACGTAGTAAAATCAGTGAACCAATTTAGTGTCACAAAAACTACGAGTCACTTTGTTTTCAATTCAACTCGTCACTTTTGGAATTCAATATGAGTGACTGGAAAATGTTTGTCGTTGTTTATGAAAACAAAGTGGACTCGTATTTGTAAATATAATAGTGATAGTATATTCTTCTATAGAGTTGAGACGTGGACAATCTGAGCAAGAGAAAGACATAGGATAGACGCATTCTAAATGTGGAGCTGGAGGCGGATGCTCCGAATACCATAGACAGGCAAACGCACAAGTGTCTGTCCTTTCCCAACTCAATGTAAAGACCAGATTGTCTATAGTTTGCTTACAGCGTATATTGACCTATTTCGGCCACATAATGTAAGGAGGAGATAGCAACCTTGAAAAGCTGGACATTATTGGCAAAACCGAGGGTAAGAGAGCACGAGGCCAGTCGCCAACACAGTGGTCCGAACAAGTAAAAGAAGCTACGTCCTCAAGCAAATTTCAGCAGCTGGTGATGGCAACGTTGGACCGGAGTCGATAGAGGCAGACTTGGCGCTTGATGGGGTCCAGTGACCACGATCCTCAGTTATGAGAGACCGATTGAAAAATAAGATATAAACATAACATTAAAAAAAAAAAAACTCTGAAGTGTTGCTGCGGAATTTACAATCAAAAGTCAGGAAATTTAATTTTTGACCAAATTGACTACCAACAAAAATTGTCACTATATTCAAATCACAACTGTCATTCTTTGACAGCTGTATTAAATGGGTATAACACGGGAAATTAGCGCAATGTGTCAATTTGATGAACAATTAATTTCCTTGACTGTATTCTGTTATCGTTGATTTACAAATTATTTATGTATTCTGTGCTCATCCAGGGATTATCTGTTAAACGTTCATGTGACTGACCATATAATTAACTTAAAACGTGAAGTGAGAGAGTTTAATGTGGAGGTGAGATACCTCCAGTTAGGCTCAATTTACAATCGAACCTAATATAACACCTTGCACGTGGTTTGCAAGCGCAGACGGCGCGATTATCGCGTCATCGGCCACTGAGGCGCGATTATCGCGTCATCGGCCACTGAGGCGCGGCGCGACAGCGACACGTTTCGGCCCCATGATCACTCGCTTCCTCGGACTCCACCACAACGGACGATACTCCTATGAAATCTAACCTAGAGAGCTACCAGTGGTAACTTTAGTTGTTCGATTCCCAACAGCTGCAGAACAAAATGGAAGCGATTTTTGTCACGAAATTGGGTCAAAGCATATTGAACTTTATGTCAATTGCGTTATGTATATAATATAAAGATATGAGCAAAAAAAATGGTCTCGCATCTTCCTGAGATGTTAAACAATCTAAATATACAAAACAAAGTCGTATTAATTACTCTAACTCAAGAAATCCAACAAATCAACAGATCATTAAAGTTGGTCCAGTCGACCAACTTTAATGATCGTTGATTTGTTGGATTTGTCTCCACCCCGAATAGCAGAATAACTGTTAATGCTAGTGGTGGGTCGTTGTCGAATTTTTGACGGAAGAAATGCAACCGTTTTCTCGACGACGAAAACGGTTGCAAAAAACGGACGACGAAACTTATCCAACATGAAATAAGAATTGCGTTTTCGTCGAGTGAAATAGTTGCAGTTTCTTACAACTATCAACGGGTTTGATCGTCGCATCACGAACGACAGCATTGACAACTGGTAGGTAAGGTAAGGTCATTATCGACTGTATTTCATTGACATAAAGTTCACTTTCTATTGTAAGGACTGTTTTGTAAACGAACGCGGAACGACGACGCGACGGACGAGATAGTTGACTCATTGCGTTCTCGACTGTATTTTCATAGGCGTAAAATAAAAAATCGCACTAAAAAATTCGAAGACTGGTTTGTGCAACGATGATTGTTTGAACCCAAGAAGTAAAACGGTTTCATCGTCGCGGAACACAAAACGGTTCGTCGTTGCAACGCCCACTCCTAATTAGAACAAGCGAAGTCAAAAAAAAATAATGAAAGAAAGTTCATTTTCTTATATATTTTGTATGGAAAAGCATTTTTGAAGATATCTCGAGAACGGATTGGGGAACTGAGGAACAAGAAATTTCACGCAGACGAAGTCGCGGGCAGAAGCTACATAGTTGACATATAAAGTTCATTTTGCTTTACACAATTTCGTTCCAAATATTGTTTTCCATTCCGTTCCACGGTCATGTAAATTGAGCCTTAAGGTTAGCAGCCTTCAATCATAATAAATAAACTTTGTTAAGTACTCGTATTAATTAATATTTAGTAATTTATAATTTTTGTGTGTAGGTAGCGGTAATAATAAAAGCTAAGCTTATTAAAAAGGCAATTGTGAAAAAATATGAAGAAAATTTATTTTCTCATACATTTTGAAACGGCTTTTTTGATGATATCTCGAGAATGGATTGAGAAACAGGGGAACAAGAAATTTCACGTGGACTATAAGTCGCAGGCAAATGATAGTTTATTATATTAGAGTATCCATTCATATTTTTAGGAAATAAAAATGGGAATTATTTGGGGTTTCGATTAAATACATGCATTTCAATTAAATGTCATGAACTCATGATAGATTTGAAAGTTCACAATAAAATTGCGTTGAGCTGCCGCATAAACTGAATCCCCGATTAAATTCAATTAATATTTGCTCTACGAGATTGAACATCAATCGGATCCGTGGCCACGTGTAACTGAACTGGGTTATTTGATGGAGTTCCAATATGTATTTTATTTTAAATGTATATTAAACCTTATTTTTAAATGAACTGGTCGCGTACCTTGAGGGCTGGTTTGAATTGGCGCGAAAAAAAGAGTTCCTAGAGGGACTTGGAGGAGATCTTTGCCCAGCAATGGGAAAGTATAGGATATTCTATCTATCTATCTAAGTTTTTTTTGTTATTTTTTTTTAAATATATTTAAGGGTCAATATCTCTCTTGATAAAATTATGAAATACTAACTTTTACCTGTGGCCCCGCCCACGTGGATGTCGGTTATCGCGTAAAAAAGCAGCCTATGTCCATTTCCATATCCCCGGCTATATCTCTGCCAAATTTCATGGCGATCGGTTCAGCGGTTTAGGCGTGTAAACGTAACAGATAGACGGACAAGAGTTATTTTCACATTCATAATATTTGTATGGATTTACTAATAGATATGCCTCCATCACGTGTTTTTCTTCATCTTTTATCCAGTTCCACCCATAGTCTCATATTTCTAAATACAAACATAAATTCACGCCTTCTTCCCATGGGGATAGGTAGAATCTATAGAACACCACCTGCTACGCTCCTTACATATTCCTTTTGCTTCCTTTGTATTCATACATCTATCTGGTCACACACGAACGCCGGTTGCGAGTGCTACGTACCTGACCTTTCTGAAGAACATCACCAATTAGGTCATTATAATATGTTCTCCTAGGGCGCCCGCTCCGGGCGTTTCCACTCACATCTGCCTTGTAAATATACACTGTAAACATAATACACGACCGTCATTCCTACTTCGCCGCCGAGGCCCCGCGCGAAATCCCCGACTAAATAATCCTCCCCGACCCTTGCCCGTAAGCGAAGCGCCAGCACGCGCTATAGTTGAGCCTATAGCTTTAAATTCCCCCGATAAAAATCATAACCCTGATTTTATCCAACCACCGTCAGTCCCTTGCCATCCTCCCTCCGACTCTGCCCTAAGCCGAGGTTCGTACCCCACAAGGGGTGCCCTTAGCGCGCTTCGTTTATAGTTTATAAGTTTTTACGCCCTGGCTGGAGGCTTTAAGTTCCGTTAGGAGCTTAAGGCAACCACAGGAAAGTCCGGTTAAAGAGTCTCAACCTCTTATGGTTAACTCTGAGATGCACTAGATAAAAAAAAGTGTACTTAATAAAATTCAGTAATAACTTTTCTATTGATCTTTATTGCAATCCATAATATACACATTACAGGTCGTAAGTATTAATAAATAGAAACAATTATGGACCCTGTCGGGCACAGCAAAATTTTCATTAAGTAGGAAAGGAGCGCTTTAATGATTTTATAAATTATTTCCTACCAGTTTTTGCTAACCATTTTCCGTGCGACGATAAAATACTTTGTAAAAATCTTAAATTCATCTCGCACTGACAACGCATAGCCTGAACTCCTGGATCTAGAAGCATGAAATTTTGCACGAGAGTTCCTTATTAACGAATGTGAGCACAAAGGAACGATTTTTGAAAATGCATCCCCTTATGAAGTTAAATAGGGGATGGGAGTATGAAAGTTAGAAATTTTGTCAATAGAAAATTCTATCGGGCGCACGGCTTGCACTATTATGAAATAGATCTTTTCTCAAAGTTGCAATTTTATTTCTCGAGATAAACACTTTTGAATTTTGCGTAACTGCTAGGGATTTCTAAGTGTGCCTACAACAGGGGAAGAGCGCTTATGTCTGAAATACATAATTATATCATATATCTAGTTCAGACACAGATTTACAATATCGGATCATAATTATATTATAGTGTATTATTATTTATGTCCATATACTAAAGTGTAGTATCACCATAGAATAGAATAGAATAAATACTCTTTATTGCACACCATAATTGTTACAGATTTATATGTAGAAAATTTGACAAGGGGTGACATAATAGGCGGTCTTATCGATTAAAGCGATCTTTTAAAGACAACCTTTGGATGGATTAAGGGAGACGGAGAAACATTACTGCAGGTAGTTTGTGGTGTACCATTTACTTATATACAATAAACACATACATACATAAAACATGTTATACTTATATTTATAAATATATACATTAATAATTATGAAGCAAGTGCAAATAACAGAACATAAAAAGAAATTATGGTTAAGGAGAGATAGTGTTTTTTTTTAAATCATAATTAAAAAAAAAACATCATACTATCAACTTCTACCATCGGACATCTAGACGCACTGCAAGTTACCACCCCTACCTAGTTGATATTCCACCAACTCGCACTAAGCGTTTTCAAACGTCTTTTATAATGCGCACAGCAAAGGAGTGGAACTCTCTGCCTGCGTCTGTGTTTCCGAACGCATACAACCCTAATCTATTCAAAGTTAGAGTGAACAGGCTTCTTCTGGGTAAGCTCACTCCTTCGTAGACTTTGTCTCTGTCATCCAGACCTAGACTAAAGTCAAGAGCAAAATCATAGTAGAATAAAAAATAAAAAAATATCTGTATATTTTTGAACAAATAAATTATTATTCGTAACTGTTTGACCTCGTGTTTTGCCAGTTAGGTCTTTGCCCTTGTAATAAATAGTACCTACCCATTTCCTTATTAATTTATACATGTTTAGTATTTTCCGAGTGTAACTTATTAACAGGGTTATCGCCCGAATTTACACTGGACCGAAAAGCACAATTTTCTCTGGTGTTAAACTTGATAACTTTACTGGGGAATTATATAGGACTAGCTGATGCCCGCGACTTTGTCTGCGATTCAGGTTAAAAGGTAGCCTATGTTTTTCTCATGGTCTACCCATGTGCAAAATTTAATGCAAATCCGTTCGTCTGTTTAAGCCTGAAAGCGTAATAAACAAACAAACTCACTTTCACATTTATAATATTTGTTAGGATGAATAGGAAATTTCTTTCCTAATTTTCCTGCTGAAAATTAAGGAGTTTTAACATTTAACTGCGTTCAATCAATCAATCAATCAACTCAGCCTATCGCAGTCCACTGCTGAACATAGGCCTCTCCCATGCTGCGCCACAACACCCTGTCCTCCGCCTTCCGCATCCAGTCTATCCCAGCCACCTTTTTGAGGTCGTCGGTCCATCTAGCTGGGGGGCGTCCCACACTACGCTTGCCGATACGCGGTCTCCACTCCAGGACTCGTCTGCTCCACCGGCCATCGGTCCTTCGACAAATATGGCCAGCCTTCAGCTTGCTTACTCTGCAAGCTATGTCGGTAACTCCGGTTCCCTACGGGTCATTTCATTCCTGATTTTATCCTTCAAAGAAACTCCGAGCATAGCCTGCTCCATAGCGCGCTTAGCGACTTTAAATTTGTGGACCAGCCCGACTGTCAGTGTCCACGTTTCGGCACCGTATGTCATAACGGGCAGGACGGACTGGTTGAAGACCTTAGTCTTCAAACATTGCGGTATAGGCGACGAAAAGACTTGAACTGCGTTATTCATTAATTATTATTATTTTAATTTGATCTCGAAGTCTGATATTCCTGTGCAATTTTAGGCAATACCGCCAAACCTTTCTCATGTTTTCATTATATGTTATTTTTGACATTTATACGTTTCGCGTGAACAATCCGACGTTCGTACGGATGGTTTTTGAATCGCGCGTTGAGAATCTAATAGAGCGTATCTCATCTAACAGAGTGTTAAAAAAGCGCATTGCTGGATTCTTGAATTGATGTAATAAATTATAGACAATCATGAATTCCTGTCGATATACATCTTTTTGAGGGTGGCTGAACAACTTTATTCTGTCAGTCTACGTGAGTCGTTTAAGTATCAGATATAAACTATAACCTACAGTAATATCGATGCGTCATACGCTATGATCTGGTCCCTTGAGTGGGTGTCGTGTTCGGAGGTCTCCAATCTACGCTAACATGGCGTTGGTCGATATGAACGTATGAGGTTTAAAAAATTAATATCTGCGTGATATTCACATTTCACTATCATGTCACACAAAAGGAATTTACTGATGGACGTAAATCTTCACAGGAAACACAAACCACAAAGACCACGAAGACTTACTTAAATCAAAAAAATGCAAATGATGAATATCTCTTTGACTGCTATTTATTCATTTGTTTTTCACAAAAAACAAGATTTTCTGCAAGTTTACTATACCTTAAGGCTCATTTTCATTGGACGATAGTGCTCGTATGCGGGGTGCTGGTGATTTCTGTAACGCATGCCATAGGGCCCATATTCGAGGAACCGTTTTCATTAGTCGATAGGAAATGACTTCGGTATACAGAGAACCTGCACCGCACGTTTGGCAGCTGCTTTGAAGGCTCATTTTCATTAGGTGTGAGTCTCCGCATGCTTTTTACCGACAGATGAATTTCATTGGTCGCTACGCCCGTTACGGGGATTCCCCGTAGATGTACCGACCGCGTTATCGACTTTCATTAGTCATTACATCACGCCTCTCGCCTGCGGGGAGTTCCCGCATGCTGTATATCCTAAGCTAGCCGATAGCTACTAAGCTATCGACTAATGAGTAGTCGTGACGAAAATATATTTTTCATTTTTCATACTTAGAAAGTATTTAGAGAAGTTTTATTTTTCCTGTAACCTTTACATAAATTTCTATCACATTGAATAATTTCAGATTTTTCTCAATGCAAACTTCGGAGATATGGGGGAACGGTATTTTTTTTACATTTATCGTCACAAGTCAAAAATATGCGGCCAAAAAAAAAATGTTTGAGAATGTGCACTTTTTCATATGATACCCAAACGTCCAAAGTAGCCCCACTTCGCATTTTTAAGAACGCCGTTCAATCGCAACTGCAAAAAAAATAAAAACATTCGTTCTTTTTACAAAACAGTTGTGCAAACGTCTTCTAAAACTATTCCAAATTTAAAGTTGATAGCATTAGTAGTTCTTGAAATATCCAGCTGTGACAGACGGACAGACAGACTGAGCCACACCATAAGGGTTCCTTTTTACCATTTTGGTACGGAACCCTAAAAAGTGAAATGCTTTTAAAACAATAGAGACACAGTATGTGTATACTTTATTTACATACTTCTGTTATAAAAGGACATTGATAACTTATTCGAGACGAGAATACATAAACAAAATGTGAGCTAGAACACAGTTGCCCGAATAAAATTAAAATTCCCCGTCTCTGAATATTACATACATTATAAAGTTTGGACAGAATATGTTTTAGGCACAGATTGTGGCTTATCCCACCCAATTTAGGAAGTTTTGGTAACCTCGCGTGGGATAAAGGACATAGAATAGGGATGATGACTAAAAATTGTTTTATGTTTTTTACGTAATCAAAACATTACGGCGATACATTGAGTTCAAATATGGCATGACGTCACTTCTCAGTAGATTTTATACGTAGCTATGATGTAACGAGCCCCTACTCCCCAAGTTTAATGTGTTTTATTTGTCATTTTTTATTAATATGATAAAGCCAAAAATACGTGTCTAATATTTTTTTATTATCTGATTGACGGACTAAACAGTTTCTCTTTTATCTACCCAGGACACATCCTTGTGTCAATTGTGTGTAATAAGGGCCAATTTGGAATATCATTGGATTGCGGAGGTGGGATGGGTGTTATTTGTGGTACTATGCTTACTGGTTTTGGATGATTGGATGGTTATTACTATTACCATAAGCATAATCAGCCTATAATATTCCCACTGCTGGGACACTTGGCCTTCTCTCTATGAGAGGGAGTTGGCCGTAATCAACCACCGCGCCCAGTGTGGGTTGGTACAGGGTTATTACGTAGGGCATGGTTTAAAGAAAGTTAGGCCGAAAACCCATTGTTTATGTTTATTTTTTATCATAATGTAGAAAGATTATTGTGTAGAAGGGAACGTATGCAGAGGTGCGAGTGAAAGGGATATAAGAGTGAAAGGGAGAGGGATAGAAAAAGGAAGATGGCGATGCGTGCAAGGGACGATAGAGGATCTACGTATTACGAAGTTCCGATTAAGTTTTTTATGTTTGATCTATATTCTTCTGTAAAATATAGTAGTTTACGTCAGTTTGAACCTTTTATTTCATCACCCGATCCCACAAACTTGGGGGCTCGTCCGGGATCGCGGTGAAAAAAGTGGATAGCGAGGACTGGAACGGACAACGACTCGCACGCACGACTAAACGATCGAAACTTTAAAAATAGAACCAATCACAGCTCTAATCTATCTTCTCCTTTAAATATAAAAATCAATTACCGTGAGTTAGTCTTCGCAAAAACTCGAAAATGGCTCGACCGATTTTAATATATATTTTTTTGTTTTTTTCGCCTCAATACTAGGGTGATTTATGCGAAAAGAAAATGAGGAAAAACCCAAAGCAACAGATGAAAAAATAAAAAAACTTGTCTCACGTGGTACGAAGTTAATCTATTCTTCTTTACGGGGTTTAGGTAAATACAGGGTATAAAAGTTTTTTTGCGATTTCTGACTTTTCTACTACTGAAACCTCAGTTGGTCCGATAGAGTTTTTGATCCTTAAGTATAAGAAAAAAAAAAAAAAAAAGTTTATGTGAAAACTACCTATTTTCTTGCTGACATTTATTTCATTTGTGAATGCAGATCAAAATATCTCAAAAAGTTAAGGACAGTTTTCTAAGACTATTTTCTTGTAGCAACAACGGTTAAGGCCCTTACTGCTTCATCTCAAAAATCCATCCTGTTTATAATGTCACTAGCTGCACCCTTCGGTTTCACCCGCGTAAGTTTCGATTCCGTGGTTTACAGGCACAATTTTGCTACTTTTGATTACATTATTGCAATTTTCTTAAGGATCTCTATTTTATGATAATAAATGATAGCTTAGGTTACTTCTTGATAAATTTAGCTTCCTACTGGTGAAAAAGTTGTTCAAATTGTTCCAGTAGTTTCGGAGCTTATTCGATACACACAAAAAAACAAAAAAATCTTTCTTCTTTATAATATTAGTATAGATATCAAAATCAATTGCCGTGCGTTAGTCTCGCAAAAACTCTAAAATGGCTGGACCAATTCTGATGAAATTTTGGTATGTCGCTGTATGTCCACAACAACTTACCAAAATTTTAACACAATCTGGAGATGGTTCCTAACAAAAAAAAAAAAAAAAGTCATTGCAACGAATGGGCATAGCTTAGTACAAAATAATAAAGTAACCTTTTATTACCGTCTTTGCTTAAAAAATTACAAAATTCAACGTCTATAGATCACACACGGCACGGTTGGCGCAGTGGTTAAGCGATGACTGCTGCGCTGCGTGTCGCGGTTTCGATTCCCGCACGGAACAAATATTTGTACGATCTACAAGTAGTTGTTCCGGGTCTGACTGTTTGTGTATGTGAGTTTAAATGTTTGTAAACGCACCCACGATACAGGAGAAATCCTAGTGTGGGGCAACGTTTTTTAAAAACAAAGAAAGAAAGAAGAAAGATTAAAGTTTTTGATTAAATATAAGAATTTTGTTTAATCCTAAACTTTTAGTCCAAAATCAGCAACTCAAAAGTAGTACATGGTCCCAGTTCAATAGAAAAAATCGTCAAAAACCATTGGCGCCTAATTGAACAGTTTACTTCCAGTTTGTCTGTAACTGGAACTTAAATGGCGAATTGTGGATGCACTATTCACAGCATACACCTCAGCTCTGAACATATATAAAGAAATCTCATTTATTCAACAGTATACAAAATTACGAGCTGATCTGACCAACGGGAAAAAAAATCCCGTTGGAAAGACTAGTCTGACTGTCAACCTGACCACTGGGAAAAACTCACTTTTTCGCACAACTGCCTATCGCGCTAGTGTACCACATCCGTAACATAACTTGTATAATAATGTGAATTTATTTATTTATTTATTTATCACTCCAAACATACAAATATCCTTACAGGTTAGACCCAATACGATATTGTAGTACACTTAAAAAAATTATATTTCCACTACTCGTACCATAACAAATTCTATAGTTTTCTCAAATTCACCCAAAGCGCAACAGAATATGTCGACGTCATCAGCAATGAGGTTGCGAGTGCGGAGTGCGCTCGTCAGCTATATGTACAAACGCGGGGTACCTAAACGTCGTTACATAATCCAAAACAAATAAAAAGCAATAATTACCTTCCCCTGTTCAAACAGTTATTGCGAACACAAATTTAATTTAAGACCCCTTGAGGAATAAACACGCAAGTATCAATACGATTGCGATCATCAACTTCCATACAAGGTTTTATCTTTACTTGGCATGCGATCCTTTTCAATGCCAGAGCCCAAAGTTAAGCTCTGGCCACACTGAGTTGAATCCCGCGCCGGATACGGGACGCGACTGCGTTTGTTTTTTGTTTTTGGGGAATGGCATCTCGCAGGTCAAGCGAGGTTGTCGGCTGCTTAGCCGGACTTTCGATTGGAAGAGATCGTAGTACGCGATAAGAGCGCCAATTGTATGTTTTTTTAGTGTATATTTTTTTACGTAATGTATAATAATGCACATTTATATAAATAAGAACATAAAAGTATCACAATTTATAGAGATATAATGCGTTTTAGTCTTGTGCACTCCTCAATTACAGGAGGCCACAGTATGCTTTAAATTAAATTAAATGTTTTAATGAATACGAAGTCACGCGACTATTCGCGCCAGTTTGAACACCTCCATACAAATTAGTTGATATAATCGACGCGAGAGAATTTCGTCCCGCATCTCGCGCAGGTTTCGCCTCAGTCTGCCCAGAGCTTAATGCGTCGTCTGTATTGTTTTAGTGCTCTTTGAGCGAACAGTTATTAGATCGATTGAACTAAGAACTAAGCTGATGTCGATTACTAAGGTAATCCATTTGCCTTTTTAACCGTTCGACATCTGGTGATATTGGATTTTCTGTTACGTTCATTAATGTTTTAATATTTGACTTTTAGTTTGTGATTCGAAACTTATAGTACCCGATAGACGGATAGTTTTATTTTCTTACTTTCTAATGTTTAAGGGTCCGTGCACAAAAAAAACTCTCTTTTGTCAATTTCTTATCTAATTGTGAGAAAACTTGAAATAATCGAAACATTAAGTCTGTGTAACTATAAAAGTATAGTTTTCACGGTGCTAAACCATTCGTGTCAGTCACAGCAGCTGTTAATAATTTCATCATTTTTGTGCTCTCCAAAATATAGTTTATTTCGCCGTTGATTTACTAAATGAAGATATCGTATAATCATTAAATACAATTTTGAATATATTTCAAGGATAGCTGAAGACTAATTTGTGATTTTTAAATTTCTTGATATAATTTGCTAAATAATAGGAAAAAAATTAATTACTGACGGGGTTTAAAACAAAACAAAGGTTTATTCAATATTATTTTTCTGCTTTATTTTGTATGGAAGTTGAAAAAAGTAGTTCCGCCACATGCAAGTAGACCATATAAAGAAGTTGATGATATTTTTTAATGTTCAGAATCAACAGTAGTTTCTTGTAGAACGATGATCAAATGTCAGTCTCGCGTCATTTTTCGGAAAACTTAGTGCAAATATTAGTGATTTACCGTGAATACTTAATTTATTTGAAAAATCCCTTTCAGCCACATGCAAAATAAAGAACACAACTTTTCAAATCACAAATAATTTTGTTTAAATTATTTTTCCCTTTCTCACAAAGAGTGAACAAAATTGATCAAAATCAGTAGATTTCGTGCACGGCCCCTTAAGGAATTTAGTCGGTTTTTTAACACCCTAGGACAAACTGTCTCCTACAATTTACAAGATATGAGATTTAACTCCAATAAAAGTTTGGTAAACCGTACTACAAAAAAAAAAAAAAAATTGTTTTGCAGAACAATAACCTGAAATACGGTGTAATTTTTGTTTGTTGCCCCGCCTGCAATACCAAAATTCTATAGATTATAATGATTGTTTTTCTCTTTTCAGTTATGTTTCTGCAGTAGGGTTTTTTTTAAGTAATCTGCTTTTTTCAAAAAAAAAAAAAAAAAAAACATTAAATAAAATAATTCAACTTGTTTTATATATATTTATAAATGTATAATTATTTAGAATTGTCTCCTTACTAGCTTTTTATATTTATATGACACCAATATTGTTGTAATTTTTTTTTAACTTTCCTCTCTCTTTTTGGATTTGCAGATGCATTATATAAATGTTTATATAGCCTCTATGACTCCCACAATTAAGACGAATATAACGACACCTCATATGTTAAAATCCAGCAAGTCGTTTAGGCCAAAGAAATAGACATATACACCGTGGCATTTTAGTCGTCTTACAAAGACCGCCCACTTCATGTATCCAATTATTACTTATCATTCATGAAAAAAAAAATATATATATTATTAATTATGACGCATGACATAGTTTAAAACACCCTGTTACGAGTGCAGTCCGAGCCTTGTGTTACAAGGGCGCCGCGGAATGGAGTGGCGACATCTTTATCAGAGTTCATTCACCCTAATGCAAAAATGTGTTTCTTACTATTGCAACTTAAACTTAATCTAAATCCATTCTGCGGCGCCCTTGCGTCATAATTAATTTAAAAAAAAAAATTTTTTTTACATGAATGTTTACTAGATTATTGGATACATGAAGTGGGCTGTCTTTGTAAGACGACTAAAATGCCACGGTGTATATGTACATACATACTCTCCAAAAACATTACCCTCCTTTTGGGGCAGTCGGGTAGAAAGATTATTAGTTTCCAGTTACTCCTACACTTTTATTCATATTCCTGACGTAGTTCAGAAATGTATACCTATATGGAAACAAGTACCTACAGAGCTTATGAACGATGACGTACATTTCAAGTCATTACTAATGCAATTTCTCGCTAGTCGATTAGTGGTGCTCGTTCCATCAAATAATATTATGTCATTTATCACTTCATATTTTTGTTTTCTAATAACTTTTATGTATGGGCAAACGTCATACTTTAACGAAAATATAATAAAACTGGCGACCTGCCTGTCATTAAGACTCGGTCAACTATCGAGATTGTAAGTTTGATATTAATATAATATTATCACCAGAGATCCCGGTACCCGGGTACCGTGTGGTGCCGGACGTAAAGAATAGCACCATCCTATTTCCTCCCATGGGTGTCGTAAAAGGCGACTAAGGGATTTACTATAGAATGGGCGTTATCTATGTATTTTTAACACCATACTGCGATCGCCAACCCGCCTGCCAAGCGTGGCGATTATGGCAAACCCCCCCAATTGGGGGAGGCTTATATCCAGCAGTGGACGTCTTTCGGCTGAAATGATGACCAGAAATCGGAATATGTGGTGGTAATTTACCTTAAACTTCGAGGAAGGATGTTACATAGAGTGGATAATACCTCCTTTAAAATTCCGGAATAATTATAATGACGTTTAAATTCCAATAACAAATTATTGATTGGACTTAATTTATAGTTACAAATTAGTGATTTGAAAAATCATATATATTTTTTTTAGTGATACGTACTAAAATTGCTAATAATATCTTAAATTTAATAGTTTTTATTTAAAATCTTAAGCCATAATTAAGCAGGAATGGCACAATCTTTACAATAATGAATAATATGTAACAATTTGCGATAGAAAATCCCGTAAACAGTGAACTTTCAGTTTCACACACAGTGAAATTTCTAGAGACCTCACTCTACACTAGCGCCTCTATCGGCGAAATCAAGTACGATCATTCATTGACAGCTCACTTCACCCAAGTTTTCACGGTGAGATTTTTACAGATTTTTATTGATCAGCTTATAAGTCGTGCTAGAGGCACAAAACATATAAAATTAATTTTTATTTATTTATTTATTTATTCATTTATTTATTAACTATGGATGACTTACAGCTAAAACAAACAGAATAAAAATAGTATGTGAGACTGACAGCCAATTAAAAGTCTTCACTTCTAAAAAACAGATGAAAAGAAAGAGTGTGAACAGCACAACACACATACTAGAAACAGAAGAGAATTAAAAAAAAACATAATACTCGTAACAATCAAGCTTAAACTAAATTCACATTCCATATTCAATTTAAGAATAAAATCCCGAACAAACAAAATCTTAAGTAAAAAAGCCAAGGCTCAGGCACTTTCTGGCCGACGACACATCTGTAATGAAAGGATCAAAATCATGCCGTTTACACACATGATGTTAAAGTTACTACTTAAAATGGAAACAAACAATATTTCTGAGTTCACAGAGTAACTAACAACAAAAACTGACGGTAAATTCGTGTCACAAGTACTTTCGTGCTTTGGTCCAAACAGAAAAGGTTTTATTGTACAGAAAAGGCACAATCTGCTCGTGCGAACACGCGATTTCAAGTTTTAAACCCCAAAGTATTTTTGGTCGTTGTTTTAACGTACCTTACGTTCATTGTACCTTTTAATTTGTTTAACATTAAATAACATATGGTAAGACACATAGCTGGCGAAATGTTAATGTACTATAAGTACCTACACCTTCGCCTAACCCTTCGGGGAACACAAGCGTGATGATGTGTGTGTAAAATTAAACTAATTTTGTTTGTTAATAAAACTTATACTTTTGTTTTAGACATACAAGAAAAAGATCTTGTATGTCTAAAACAAAAGTATAGTGAAACATTAGCTATTTGCCAGTGAAAGTCCCTTCAAAATCGGTCCAGCTGTTTCGGAGATTAGCCGGAACAAACCGATAGACAGACAGACAGATAAACGGGAACACCCAAGTACTCCGAAATATTTTATTCCGAATTTCGATGTTCCGATGTTCAAAAGTCCGATTTTCACAATACCTAAGAATTATAATGTCTATTATAAAAACATCACGAATTTAATTTTACCGAAAGTCGTAAATGCGATTTGTTTGTTTTCCGATTTTTATACGTTCGAAGAATCAAATGCTCGATGGGTTCTCGGTCCGAAAAACGACATTCCGATTTTCAATCCGAATGAACTGCTAAAATGCTGCAGATCCTCTCTATTGTTGGTGAATCATTTGGGTCAGGTTACTTAACTGTAACCATTAAAGCGCGAAGGTGAGCGACCGTAACGACCGTGCCGCGGCAGCGGCCACCGAGTGCCAGAACCCCTCTATAGTTGGTGAATCATTTGGGTTAGGGTAGGTTAGAACTGTGACCATTAAAGCGCGAAGGCGAGCCAGCGTAGCGAGTGTGCCGCGGCAGCGGCCGTCGAGCGCCAGATCCCCTCTATTGTTGGTAAATCATTGGAAGTGAATGTTGGGTGTGGCAAAAGAAGCATGAAAGTAGAATAAATGCTGTGGAAATGCGTTCCTTGCGAAACATGTGAGTCGTGACTATAAGTGATAGGCTGAAAAATTGTGTGATAAGGCAACGGCGGTTTAAAAGAAGATGTAGTGACCTTATTGAATAGAGTATGCTGAGATGGTTTGGTCGTCAACATTCATTGCGTTATTTACGTTGATGAGCAGAAAAATCTTCCAAACATATGAAGCAAAGGATTAACAATATCCTTCAAAATCATTCAGATTGTACAGAAGTTTCTACTCGTTTATAGGCCATGACTAAGAATTTCGCTATTCACAGCCCCACTTCGCACTCTGCGAATTCACAAAAATTTGCTTCAAAGCTTAATATTACAAAAAAGAATCCCTGAATCGGAAAATGGTTGCCACAAACCCGCAATATTTTTGAACGGCCTATCCAACGATATCCCACACCATGGGCTAGACGAGAAAAAAAAAATATCATTCCCACTTTATTTGTAGGGGAGATACACAAAAAAAGAGGTTTTATTTTACTACTTTGTGCGTGATTAATATGTATACTCATGCAAAATTACAGCTTTCTATTACTAAGGGCCTCTGAGCTAAACCGCGGACATATAGAAAGACAGACAGACGGACATGGCGAAACTATAAGGAAAGAAATAAATAAAGAAAAATGCGTTTATTGGCATTACAGCAAAAAATACACCATAAAACTATAAAAAACAGAAAACAATGATTATAATGCCAAAAGAGCCTTAACTCAGCATAATGTCAGAATGGGAATGGGTTGAACCCTGAAAACTACAAAATATCTATGCCATACGCTTCTACTTCGTTTACCTTAACTTTAGGTATGACATACCTAAATATTGTAACACCAGTTTAGAAATCAATAAAACTTATTATTATTACTTATTATACCTTAATTTTTCCCAGACAATAAAGTCAAAGTCAAAGCATTTATTTCAAAAAGGCACATAAATGGCACTTTTGAACGTCAAAATTTACACGGAAATAAAATTGATTCTAGTTGCCCCTTCCAAAAGGTAGTTTCGCATGGAGAAGAATGGGCAAGAAACTCCACCGTTACTCTTTTAAACTGTTTTACAATAGTTTGTATACATCAATTATATCATTACATGTGAAGACGATGTACCTAGAACAAAATGTATATACCACAACAGGTAATAACAATAAAAAATTAAGCATTGACGAATAAATTAACCATGTGTTAGATACGAGGTGCTCACATATTTACAAATATTGTATCATTTTGTACAAATAAAAAGTCAGTGTGCGAGTTAAACTTATCATAAAAATAATGTCTCAAAAACATTATACATAAATTAGCAACCTGTTTGATTTTGTCTGGACTCTGTTGTCCTATGGAGCAAGACCAGCATGTTTCCAAGCATTCTTATCTTGGATATAATACTCTAATTAAAAAAATTAAAAACGTCATGCGGTACAGTAAGTATGAGTATAAGTAAGTAAAGATAAATATAGATAGCTGTATTGTAAGCATGAATCAACCTTTTTACAGAGTTTCCTTTCGAAACATGGCCTATTGGGAGATTAGACCATTAAGTGGATGATGACGCAGTGTCTCCCGGAAAAGATGATTAACCTCGACCGCCATGTTAAACCCTGTGGTCAAGGATACGGAGATCGTTAAAGTTATGGTTTTGTGATGATTTATCTTTTTTTTTACTGTTTTTTATTTTTTCACATGCGTTTCGAGACTGCTATGTTATGATGCCGCCTGATAAAAAAACACACTCTTTATTTTTCAGAAATATCAAATATTTCTGAAAAATAAAGAGTGTGCTGAGAGTATACAATTGTGTTGTATAAACGATTTTCAACGCTCAATTTCTAGTATTAACTGTTAACCACAAGTAGTTAGTAAACTAATAAAAACCACAAAGAAGACTTCAACAACGAAAATTTATAAGTAAGTTTCTAATACTTAGAAAGAAAATTGTTTCTAGCTGAGAAAATCACTGTTATTATAGATATTAGAAATAAATAATACTTATATTCGGAGAAATATACGAGTACATTTAAAGGAAGTACGTCGTCTTTACCAGACGAGGTCTTATAACGCATATGTGCGTGGGAATTCGGGCGAAGAGACGTAAGTAGGTAATCGAAAGATCATATTAGCGAATGAACAATAAAAGTAAACGACGGCGGCGTTCCACCGAATACGTGAAGTGCGAGCGCGAATCCATCAACTCACTACACTGCAAGGGTAGTCACAATGATCACCAATATCGCCGTCACCATAAATCAATGCCGGCTTCGATCCAACTCTATGATATCCTTTTATTGGCGCGGGGCCGCCTCCTCCGTACCCGGGGTTAAGTCAAGTTGACAGCTGTCAAAATCGTTCTAAAACTAACTGAGTTTGGCGTCGCTTCCAGACGCGCCATCACATTCATATATCCATCCATACTAATATTATAAATGTGAAAGTAACTCTGTCTGTCTGTCTGTATGTTACGTTTTCACGCCTAAACCGCTGAACCGATCGTCATGAAATTTGGCAGATATATAGCCTGGGATATGGAGAAGGATATAGGCTACTTTTTACGCGATATAACCGACATCCACGCGGGCGGAGCCGCGGGCAAAAGCTAGTATATATATATATAGATATTTCACTGACGTATAAATATTGTTTTAGGAATTACAATATTATAATAATATATTGTTTATGCATGTAGTATAATCATATTGGTTTATGTTATTAGATCGTAACTCCTTACTGACGTCCTACTCAATATTAAGAAAGAAGAATATATGATAAGGACCACTGTAGCTAGACGTTAAATATATTGCATCATTGTATCAATATACGAGTATATACATATATAATATATTAACATTTGTTTTATCATTGATGTCATTTGTTTAGTTCTAGAAACTGACTATTGGCTAATATGATTAGATCTTAAACACCTGGAAACGGAAACCTCTGTACTTGGTGGCTAGCACTGTTTATCAACCAACGGGATATCAACGAGAAACGAGATTATTCGAACCGAGCGTGACGTCCGCGGTGTGTGGTGGACAAGTCCTCCTTCTTAGACATCCTTAGTAAATGTATGTATCGCTACTTCAGCACCGTCATCTTGTTCTCGTTGACATCCCGTTGACGGTGCCGGTGGACAAACGGCTTTAGTCTACTAATTTACAAACGTTGCGATGTTCTCGCCATTGTCAGTCAGTATTTGGCAATTTTTGTATGGCAAATCACTTATTTACTTTTTGGGCGAATCTGTCAAATACTCACAATGGATCTCTCTATTGTGAGTATTTGACAGATTCACCCATTGTAACGTTTCTAAACTAGTAGACTTGGCCCCCCTAATAGAATAAATTATCGACCAATATCACCACTTCTTTGATTGATGATATAATATTGACTTAAGTCATTTGTTTTATCAGCGACGTCCATTCTCGTCTCCTAGGAACCATCTATTGTTTCATATGATTAGATCCTATCTACTTATTTATCTACATCATTACATGAACTCCGACCGACCACGTGTAAAATTATAATCACGAAGACGGAACAGCATGCTCCCGTAAATCAAGTGTCCCCTTGAAGTCATATTAGGCTGATCGTCTGCTTATCCTTCCCGGACATGGACAACTAGCTCTAACTGGAAACGTAATTGACCACCTGTTTCTTTGAGGTGGGATAGCTATTGAAATTTAAATTGTTTTGGTTATTGTTCCCAGCGGGGTAATAACGTAACACACTAACAATGGCAATGTCTTTCATTTTGACGGTTCAATAACATTCATTGCTTTATTTGCGTTGTCTAGCATACGACTTTTGAGAAAATTTCCTTCGAAATCATTCGGATTTAAAGTGTGTTACGGAATTAGGGTGTACCTAGGTTTCTCTTTTCATTTTGCAATCTTTGAATTGAAAGTTTCTGACGTTTCAATTGTTTTGGATTGCTGTCGTTTTGGCTATTTTGTGAATGTGAGAACGTTGTAGGCCTAGTAGAGTGTACATTTGTTGGCACTTTTCTATTTTGTTAAGTACCTGGTAATTGTTGAAAGGCCTACACTGTCCTCCCATACCTATTATCACTGTTATTTAATTTAATTTAATATAATTTAATTTAATATCTATTTTATTTTTAATTCAATTAATTTTTCTAATACTATGGGTGTATGTGTAAAAAACTTGCCTGAAATAAATGAATTTTATTTGATTTATTTATTTATTTAATAATATTGTAAAGCCAATTATTTTTAAAAGAGTAACCGTGGAGTTTCTTGCCGGCTCTCCATAGGAAACGACTAATTGGAACCGTGCACCTAGCTTCTGACCTTTCATAAGTGCCCATGTAGGTTTATGTGAAATAAAATATTTTGATTTTTGTATTATTTTTTTTTGCTGTTCTGTGAAAACTTTAGTGCAGTGTTCCTGAGTGTAGCTGACATAGTGAGGACGGGCAGAAGCTAGTTCATTATAAACTAGCTTCTGCTCGTGACTTCGTCCGCGTAAAATTTCGGCCCACAACCCACCCCGTCGCATCGCATCGCCCCTCCACGCAATTACTTCGTTTTCGCTTAGCGTTTTTTCCGACTTTTTGTCGTTTTGCTCGGCTTCTTAGGGGCGTAGCGTGATGTTAAATAGCCTATACTTATTTTGTTACGGAGTTATTTTAAAAGGACAATTTTGTTTACATTTAAATACTTGTGATTAATAATATATTTATTTGGATAAGGATTAATATTATGTTGTCTAAACTCCTTCGCAAATAATGCATTAATTTCGAACAAATTTTGATTACCATAAAAAAAGGTTATAGTGAGTCAATCTTAAAAGATATACATATGCTGTCATGGAATTGTTTTAGAATTGTTAAAGAGGAACAATTCCATTATACATGATATTTGCGTAACTTAAACCGTTTACGCAGCGCACGCAACGGAAACTCTGAAAACGGAATAATTTTGTCCGTTTTTGCTACGTTTTTCAATTATGCTCCGCTCCTATTGGTCGTAGCGTGATGTTTTATAGCCTACAAACCCTTCAGCTTTATAATATTAGTATTAGTATAGATTATATCCAAAATATTAGCATGAAACTAAACAAATAATTAATTTTCGTAAATTTGGTTTCATTCTCAAATTAGAGAGCAGACATGCCTTTATTGCTAACAAGCGACCTTTAGCTAATGATAATAATAATTGTAGGTAAAACGTGTCACAAATGTATTCCGATATTTAGGTCTAGGTTCACACCAATTTCAAAACAATAATGTTAATTACCATTAGAATTAGACTGAACACCAAGCTTAGTTTAATTTTAATAGGTACATTATTATGTTTCCACCCGATATTTCCAAGGTCTGTCTCTTCATTTAGGTATATGACAAAACCTATAAACTAATAAATTACGAGTTTCTATTGTATACTACCTACCTATTGGATTTGTAAACTGTAACCGTTGAACTACGTCTAGACATGATAATCTATTTCTCTATTGATTTTACGTAATTTTCAGTTTGCAGTATCATAAAATCATAACACTCTTATCAAGAAAGTTTCTGTTAAAAGAGATCAGCATCTCTTCTTCTTCTTCGCCGATTTTAAATGGACTGGGATAGGGGCAGGAGAATAATGATGTTGTATTATTACCAAAAAGGCTAAAAGTCACCCACAGGGTAATGGAGAGGGCTACGCTTGGAGTTTCCCTACGTGATCGAATCAGCAATGAAGAGATCCGCAGGAGAACCAAGGCGACCGACATAGCTCGAACAATTGCCAAACTTAAGTGACAATGGGCAGGGCACATTGCTCACAGAACAAATGGCCGTTGGGGCCGAAAGGTTCTGGAGTGGCGAACTCGTACCGAAAGACGTAGCGTAGGATGGCCTTCCACAAATTGGACTGATGACCTTGTGAAAGCCGCAGGAATCGGCTGGATGCGGGAAGCACGGAACCGGTCAAGGTGGCGGTGCTTGGGGGAGGCCTATGTCCAGCAGTGGACGTCTTTCGGCTGAAATGATGATGATTATTATTACCTACCACATCTCATCAGTAAATTATGTGAAACATTTTCTTTCCATTATTATCCTAAATATGTTATGGAGGATTTAAAATAACCACCTGGAAACTAAATTAAGTATTTATTATAAATAATAATTACGAAGCAGAAACAGAACTCGACACGGATGATAAAGACCCAGCTACACAGCCAGTAGATCTAAACGATATTGTTGAAGGAAAACGTGAGGAAACCCACACGGTTATGATAAAATCTAACGTGTTTGATAATGCCTAGAGTACGGAAAACGCTAGCGTCGTTTGTCATACTGGGCTTAAATTGCGAGGTGACGTGAATACTATGATTGTTAAACTCTTTGTCAACTAAAATTATTATTGTGGCTTATTTTTAGTACTATTTTATTCAGGAGCTGATGCTTGAGATTGACACTGTTGACAGCTCACTTGACGCTCACTTCACCTAACTTTTCACGGTGAGATGGTTACAGAATAGCACTGCAGGTTATCATGTGCTCATTTCAATGAGTTTCTAACTGCTAGTTTTGTAATAACGATATTTTATATCGCGGGCCCTATCAGAATACCAGCGCTGCCACAC
This sequence comes from Dryobota labecula, assembly GCA_947523025.1. NCBI lineage: Eukaryota > Metazoa > Arthropoda > Insecta > Lepidoptera > Noctuidae > Dryobota > Dryobota labecula. The sequence goes on from OX383287.1 coordinate 4,454,411, forward strand.
TTATTTTTAAATGTCGCAGCATCGTGCTGAGATAGGAGCCTTTTGGCCTCGTACAGTACGTCCTGTTTTTTTTTTTAAATATTATTATACATTGTGCGTTTAGTTTGTGATCTTCCTGTGCGAGTCCCAATAAATACTTTGTCTTTCTTTCTATATTGAATTGTGTTTTATTTAATTAGATTGTCTTTGATATTAATTGGATTTATGAGACCTTTTCGACCATCATCATTATTTTGCCCTTCATCATCATCATCATCATTTCAGTCCTTATTTTATTATTATCTTTTGCCCTCATCCCAATGTATTTGGAGTCAGCACAACATATCCTTTTCTTCCATACATACATACATATATAAACTCACGCCTTTTTCTCACGGGGGTAGGCAGAAACTACAGAATGCCAACTGCGTATCCACAAAAAGCTGAACCCTTGATCACCTGCGTATAATTACTTGTCCATCTGTCAAAGTCCATTTGCTCCGATTCTACTGGACCGATTTAGTTGAAATTTAATAGACATAATTATGAATGTCTGTGACCCAATCACGTGCGTGTTTGGGTCACACGTACGTGTATAAATTAATTTTGAATATGGGGGTCACATTAGGGGGGCAAGTGAGAAATAAATAAAAAAATAAACGTTTTGCAAACCGTACCATGTGACATCCATACTCATATTATAAATGTGAAAGTAACTCTGTCTGTCTGTCTGTCTGTCTGTATGTTACGTTTTCACGCCTAAACCGCTGAACCGATCGTCATGAAATTTGGCAGAGATATAGCCTGGGATATGGAGAAGGACATAGGCTACTTTTTTACGCCATAACCGACATCCACGCGGGCGGAGCCGCGGGCAAAAGCTAGTATCAAATAAAAGGGCTTACTATGAGGATTTCAGATATAATTATATTTTATTTGTTTATTAAAACTTTATGCACAAGTAAAAGTGTACAAAGGCGGACTTAATACCTTGAGCATTTTCTACCAGTCTTAGGGTGATGCAGAGATAATACACAGTCGGTGCAATAACATAAAAACAATTTAGAAGATATTTATAGCTAAGATATAAGAAAAAAAAAATAATTACAAGATTTAAATGAGTTTTTTTTTTCAAGTTATCAGAAAATTTATGAAAACTGACCATTCTTTTGCAGGCCTTTCATTCTTGGCTGGTTTTTTCTTCCATACTTCTCCATAAAACCTTTGCAACCAACAGCAAATATAATTTTGTTGCGACAAAGTATTGATAGAAAAGGAAACCTACCCATAAAATCTACTATGTAATCGAATATTTTCTGCGGTACGTCCCTTAGGAAGCAAAGGAATAATTAGCTCACATGGGAATTTGTAATTGATCATAGGGATACTAACAAGCGAGATGTTAGAAAAGTAAACTTAGAAATGATAAGTAGGTCACCCGATATGTAGATATTCTGAGAACATTATGTAATTTATCCAAAACTAGCTGCTCTGCTGCCCGCGGCTTCGCCCGCGTGGCTTTTGCTATACAAATAAATTAAATATAAGTGTCTATTTGTAATTAAACATTTTTTATTTTTTTTGTAAATCCACGCTGGCGAATCCGAGGGCATCAGATAGTTGAAAATTTAATTTGTGGGTGGGTATTACTCCATAAAACATCAGCTATCTGCCAGTGAAAGTCCCGCCAAAATCGGTCCAGCCGTTTCGGAGATTAGTCGGAACAAAAAGACAGATAGACAGACAGGCAGACCGACAGACATACAAACAGGCAAAAAGTTTAAAATCGATTTTTTGTTATAAGTATCGTATATACTTTCATAAGCATTAAGTAAAAGGTTGTTATTTTGACAATACAAACAGACACTTCAATTTTATTTTCACTTCACAAGCTCGGAAAGATTCTGTTTATCATTCGAAATCTGAGTGCAAAACTGTATTTTATCCGCTAGCGTTGAAAGTGTTTTTAAAATTCGAACCTTTCTAATCAATAATTTTCTATACCGGCAATCCACTGATAATGCATTAATACTTATTTCATGTCATTCTGCGAACCTCATTTTTAGAATAATCGCACTGGCCAGCACAACTGAATGAAAAAAAAAAAAAGTTTGTTTTTTGATAAAACCGTAAGAAATCATAAAATATGAGCGAGTCCAGCAGCAACGAAGATATTTTAACACCTGCAGAGTTAGTGCTGGCGGTGAATTTTTTTTTTCTTGCACCTTTTCTCACCATTTCCCTCGCTGTAGTGAGGTGAAAAGTTGTGTGTTTCGCTTGGCAGCAAAGTTATTCTGCGTCTCGTACCCTTGAAACCTTCGCTACACTCAGGGTTCAATACAAGTACTTGCGACAAAAAAAAACTGTGCAGCCTTACATAATAAATAACTATTGTTTGTATAGATATATATGTATTAATAAAACGTAGACGAGGAGCTGGTGGCTAAGTAGTAACAGCCGCACGGGTCGATCCATCAGGTTAAGCTATGCTTGCCGCGGTTGGTCCGTGGATGGGTGAACATCTTTACATACCGAGACTCCTACATGCCTCGGGAAGCACGTCAAGCCGTTAGTCCCGGCTGTTATTCGTGGATCTTTGACAGTCGTTACGGGTCGTCAGAAGCACGAACGGCTGACAACCAGTTTTATCAAGGGGTATCGTATTACCCAGTTCCTGGGTTGTGGCGGTCAGATAGGTAGTCGCTCCTTGTTAAATACTGGTTTTCCACTGCCTCCGGTTAGACTGGAAGCCGACCCCAACATAATCGGGGAAAGGCTAGGCTAGATTGATCCAAAATATGTGAAATTAAACACCTTGACATGACAACTAAAGTCGCAGACATTTACAACAGAAAAGTTCCAAGAAAAAATGAAAATCCACCGTCAATTAGTTCGGACTACGTCGAGACTCTCATTAAGGTAGTTCCACATCCTCATCTCATTGTGTACACAATGTCGCTTCAGACGTAACGTAACGTTTGAGTTACTTCAAACAACAATGGCGGAACTCGGTTTTAGACGGGAAGTCTTTCCTTAGCTACATGGTCTATCGATGATGAGTCATGTATGAGTACCGATATTTAGGGCATTAGTAATGAAATACTTCCGGACAATATTGGTTCTGATGTTACTGAGGAAATAAAAGAAGCAGAGTTAAATTTTTAGGTCTCTAAGAAATCTGTGAATTATCATTTTGTTCATCCAAACGCTGTTGTACGTATCTTGTCTTCTAAATTTACAGATAAAACTCAATCTCATCTGAATAAAACTATTACCTAAGCTAGTTAAGTAATTTACCCAAATTTTCTTCATCATCATTATCTCATCATTTACTATGTTGGGATTGGCTTCAAGTCTAACTGGATGCTGCTAAATGTCAATATTTCACATGGAGCGACTGTTTATCGCACCTCCACAACCAACTTAGGATTTATATCAAATAATATTTATCATTGTATGATTTAAAAATGTATGGCTTATGTTTCAATTATTATTATCCAGTACCTACTGAGCAAAATCCAAAAACTCATTTCATCGTTCTCTGTTTCTTTTTCTAACTAGCTGCCTCGTTAGTATTTCCTAGAAAATACTAGTAGATTGTTTGTAAACCATAACTTGTCTCTAGCAAAAGATTTATACCTATTTATATAGGTTGCCATATTTCACTTTGTGTACTTATTAAATAGATATTTCCAAGGATTTCAAGGACTACTTTGTACCTAACCGAAAAGGATCTAATCCACAACCTGGTCAAAAATGAGTTGAGTGTACCAAACTGAGTCTAAATATCGATAACTATTATCGGCGAGTAAAATAGATCCAAGCAAAAAACAAAAGTTTATCATTTTGATTCACCTGAGAACCAGCCCACATGCATGGAAATATAATAGTATATTTTATATCGAGGGACTAAACGAAGCCATAATTTACCAGAGGTGGTTTGACTCTCGAGGGTGCGAGGGAGTCAATGAAACCGAGGGTATATTAAGTTGGCGTTTAGTCTCGAGGTGCAAACTATATATACTTTTACTTTGAGTTCGAGAAAAATTGACAATTTAGTACAAACACATGTAATAAATATTATTCCTCTAAAAACTTTCGTAAGTTTTTAGGTAAATCTTCCGCGAATTTGGCTGCAAAAGATTATCTATTATGTTTTTTGTTCTTTGCTCGACGTCAAACTCTTCACTGTCACTGGACATTCTTAATAAATTTATTTAAAACAGAACAAAATTACACTCGACAAAATTTCTGAAATATGCCTGGAGATTTAGTAGGGATGTAGGCATTAAGTTTGGTTTACATTTTTAGGGTTCCGTAACCAAATGGAAAAAAAACGGAACCCTTATGGATTCATCACGTCTGTCTGTCTGTCTGTCCGTCCGTATGTCACAGCCACTTTTTTCCGAAACTATAAGAACTATACTGTTGAAACATGGTAAGTAGATGTATTCTGTGAACCGCATTAAGATTTTCATACAAAAATGAAAAAAAAAATTAACAATTTTTGGGGGTTCCCCATACTTAGATCTGAAACTCAAAAAATTTTTTTCATCAAACCCATACGTATGGGGTATCTATGGATAGGCCTTCAAAAATAATATTGAGGTTTCTGATATATTTTTTTTCTAAACTGAATCGTTTGCGCGAGAGACACTTCCAAAGTGGTAAAATGTGTGTCCCACCCCTATAACTTCTAAAATAAGAGAATAATAAAACAAAAAAAAAAATATGATGTACATTATCATGTAAACTTCTACCGAAAATTGGTTTGAATGAGATCCAGTAAGTAGTTTTTTTTTAATACGTCGTAAATCGTAAACCGCAATTTACCTTTCATTCAATCAACTCAAATACTATGTGGGCTCACATATAGTTAGATCTAAATCCCATCATTTAGGTACCTAATTATAATGTTTACTTATCAATAAATTAATAAAAAAAAATTACACTATTATTAAAACATCGATCAAAGTTACAACGAACTACAAGAACTTTTATATTATGCTACTTACTGCTACGGAACCCTTCATGGGCAAGTCCGACTCGCACTTGGTCGCTTTTTATTTCTTCTAAACCAGTCATAGATTAAAAATTTAAAAAACATGGCGCCACCTTCTTTCCGATAAACCATGGAACTAAAACTCTCAACATTTTCGCAATGAAGATGGTCCATACTCCACAGATAATAGTATATTTACTGGCTGTTTGAGTTTGTCTATGTCACATGAAGGAAATTAAAAAACTAATTACTTTTCACTCCCTAAAGACTAAAGTGGTCACTTTAGTCCCGCTTCGTAGGGCTATTTTGGCGTACTTTTAGAGCATGAAAAAATATTTGAACTTCAAACATCAATATCTCTAAAAAGGACTTTCTGTGGATTGGATCCTTTTCGTTTAACTACGTCCAATTTCGATTCCACGTGTAACAGGGTTCAAGCGTTTGAAAATTAGGTCGCAGTAATTACTACGCTTTGGAATGGCAACTACTCTTAGCTTCACTTTTCTGACTGACCGACTCCTCGACAATTCAAAAGTGTCTGTAATTGCTTGATTTTTCTTCTTCTTTTCGTATGGTTAGTGACTAACCTGGTGACAGAGTTTTTAACCTACCTACTTTACATGTTAAATTAAATTGTAAGGGTTTAATGTCATTACTTATTATTACGGTAGCCCCTAAAAGGCTACCGTGTGATGTTGTATGGAGGAGATATATTTTTATAAATATAGGTTGTTGTTGTTCAAACTGTTGTTTTTTTTGCATTTCGCTACATAACCATCTTGCATCGGGGTTTTCTTCCTTTCCATTCGGAGGGATAAAATCTTTTATGTAACAGTGAGAGTTTTTATGCCGCCCATGGGCCTCTGACTTGGCTACACATCATCATTCATTATCATCATTTCAGCCGAAAGACGTCCACTGCTGGACATAGGCCTCCTCCAATTGGGGGGGTTGCCATAATTGCTACGCTGCTGCCCATTCACGAGTAAGTCCCTTAGTCGCCTTTTACGAACACCCACGGGAAGAAATAGGGTGATGCTATTCTTTACGTCCGGCACCACACTGCGCCAAGAAATACCGGGCAGGTTTCCCCACGATGTTTTCCTTCACCGTTTTTTAAGCAAGTGATAATTATACAATACGCACATGAATCCGAAAAGTCAGAGGTTCGTGCCTTGGGTTTGAACTCGAGACCTATGACTTGGCAGTCTGACGGTCACACCATTAGGGTATTACTGCACATTGGAAAAGATATCTATACAATTCTGTTGTAGTTTTCGTCTCCACAGACCAATAGAGATGTAATGATACTCGTAGATAGTATTATTGGCAAAGTTCAGGAAGTTTCTCGTCGAGTTTTAAAGACGTTTATGAACTTTCAATAGTTTGAATTTAAGTATTTTAATTTAACAAAACTGGGAAGTATACATATATGCTGATAGTTTATTAAAATTCTTTGAGATTTCTGATATTTTTATATTGGGTTGTTTTCTTGTGTTTTAGATAGTAGCTGATCGTCAATTCATAGTATTTGGATGATTAATTTCTTCTGATATTGAATCCATTAGTTATTTAAAAAAGAAGCAGATTTCTAGAAGTGGTCTGTTTTGTCGTATTTCCTAAGAACCAAATTAGAACTGGAATGTAGTTATGACGTAAATAGTCACTGGGAGTTTTGTATGTATAAATAATACAGCGAATAAATAGATAAAAAAACCTTATAGATCGGAACAATCTAACTAATTATGGAACGTATATAAAAAAAAAGAGTTGAACCTTGGAACTATCTACCTACTATAAAAACTACGAAAACACGATCTATTTACTACAGTAACTTCCCTTTTACCGTTTTCTAAGATTTTTAATGATTGAAAACAAACTTACGTACCACCACAATAATAGCATGGCACAACAATCCATAGCACAACACAACACAGCACTGTAACTTCGCGTTTTACTGTTTACACTGTAAGCCGGTCGGTTCGAACCCCGACGTAGTTTTGAACTGGAAACTTGCTGCAAAAGCGGTTCGCGTGTTGAGCCGCTAGCAACCCACGGCAAGGCAGTTGCACATAACATTTGAATAAAAAATTCGGCCAGATACAAAAAAAAAAATGTTTATTTTTTGTAAGTTTATCTTGTTTGTTTTGTCTGTTGACAATGACGTGTTACTTCTAGTATGATTCAGGATAAGTAGTTAGTATTCTAGTGTGTCATATTAATTGTTTGTTGATGTCCTGTGGCCATGGTTACGCGAGGAGTCGTACTTTTTGTTTGAGGCGGAAAGTGTTTGAGAAATGTGTTTCTGCTTTTGGTGTTCGAGTTAGAGTATTTTGCTTACGTCTTAGTTTATATGGTTTAGTATTTTCTGACTTCGATTAGGTACGTCAGCTTTCAAAAATCCAAGTTTAACGAATACCTACTGAAAGATTGTCTGATTTTAGTACCTACCCCATAAAAGCAGATATATTAAATTGTTGAAAAAACCTAATTTAGAATTCAGTTTATGAATATTAAATTCAAAAGAAAATTGAGAGTAATCGCAAATTATGATGCCCTAAAGTCATAAAAACGGTTTACTTTTCTACCTTCTTATGGAGAAGATTCTCGTAAAACTGAGACGTGTCTCACACAATAACTAGCCCCCTCGTAAATTAAAGGTAATATATATATTATTATTAAGCTCGAGGAGCTCGTGGCTAAGTAATAACAGCCGCACGGGTCGATCCGTCAGGTTAAGCTACGCTTGCCGGGGTTGGTCCGTGGATGGGTGACCATTTTTACATACCGAGACTCCTCCGTGCCTCGGAAAGCACGTTAAGCCGTTGGTCCCGGCTGTCATTCGTGGATCTTTGACAGTCATTACGGGTCGTCAGAAGCCCAAAAGTCCGACAGTCAGTCTTACCAAGGGCTATCGTGTTACCCAGTTACTGGGTTGTGGAGGTCAGATAGGCAGTCGCTCCATGTAAAATACTGGTATTCAGCTGCATCCGGTTAGACTGGAAGCCGACCCCAACGTAGTTGGGAAAAGGCTAGGCAGATTTTTATGTATATTACTATTATAGTTAATATTGAATTTTACAACGTCTCAGCTGTAACTGTTATTGTTCTCTTTCAAATCTAACCGATTTAAGCTATGATAATGAAAAGCTTACCATAATCAGCCTATAATATTCCCACTGCTGGGACACAGGCCTCCTTACGGTGAGACGGAGTGGGCCGTGGTCATAGACATTGAGATTGGATTGAGCGTTCGGTATTCAGTTGTGCAGTGAATACAGACCGAAAAGTACGAGAGAAACAAAGCGAATGTGCGGTCAGTAGTTGTCTCTTTCTAGAATTCTGATTTTGAATGGACTATTGAATTTGACAATTTGTATTTTTTTTTTTTAATTTGTATTCAAAATTTAATTTTCTTTTACAGGTTTGTAGAAAAGAGACAGGGTATTGGCCGCACAGTCGCTTTGACTCTTTCTAGAGACTGGTCACTTTTGTGAGGCTAACGCTTAGTTCATTCTCTATGTCTATGTCCGTGATCTACGACTCAGGCCCAGTCCGGGTTGGTAGATGTCACATGTCTTCGAATTTTTGATTCTAGGACATGACTTTATAGTTTTGGGTGTAGTGGGTGATGAAATAATTTACAGAAAATAAAGCGCCTGTCTGGGTCCGAACCTACGACCTACAACTCGTAAGTCGCGGCTGTTGTCACTGGGCACTGGGCCACCACTGCATTCAAAAAACCTTATCATGCTTAAATTGAGGGTTTCTTAGTATTAGGTTTTGTCTTGTATCTTTAACTACTGCAAATCTATTCTGTCAAAATCTCAGTAATCCTATTCGGTGGACCAGTGAAAATCAGCGCTATGCTGTGGGTCCCTCAAAGAACAGCATCATGATGAGTGGAAGCCTTCTTGAAACAGTTATGACGTGCAGCTGCCGTTCTACTGGCGTAGGTACTATGGAAAGTCAGCCTCGCTACGAACCTGACGTCATGGCCTATTTTTTTAAATTACACGATCCTATTCACCCAGAGTCTGTGCATATACGAGTAAGGAATAAGAAAGAGACTTTCAAAAGCCATCGCTATTTAAAATCCTGAACAATTTATCTAATTTTAAAAGTAGGTTCCAATACTTTCTCTAAACCATAATATTATAATAGTTCTTTACCTACGAAATTGCCGTTCTGCCGTACTGGCTATTTCAAGTCCAATTTTTTTCTTTTACGCTAAGAATTCTAAGTTCAAATTAATTTTATTTTTTAAATATGGAATTCTTTTTTGAAAATTAGTAATTTGTTTAATGGTTAGCGTTCCGTTTTTTTTTTTGTTATCATGGATACGTTAAAAATTCGAGTGATTATGGAGTATGAGTACCGTCGTGGCAGCAAAGCGGTAGAAGTGGCACGCAACATCAACGACGTATACGGGGCGAACACTACTAACGATCGCACCAGCCATTATTGGTTTGCCCGCTTCCGTTCTGGAAATTTCGACCTAAGAAATGAACCCCGTGGTCGACCGAAAACTTTAGTCGACAATGACGAATTAAAGGCGATTGTGGAAGCTGATGATTCTCAATCTACAGCTGAATTAGCAGCAGCTTTCGATGTTAGCATCAAAACAATATTGGTCCATTTGCGTCGAATTGACAAGGTAAAAAAGCTTGACAAATGGGTGCCCCACGAATTGAATGATAGCCAGCGCGAAACACGCGTCGAGTTGAGCCTTGCACTGCTCTACAGGCACACAAACGAAGGCATATTGAATCGTATTGTTACTTGCGACAAAAAATGGATTCTATTCGACAATCGCAAGCGCTCAGCAAGTTGGTTAGATCCAGGTTCATCACCTAAACAATGCCCCAAACGCAAACTGACCCCTATAAAAGTGATGGTCACTGTTTGGTGGTCTAGCGCCGGTGTCATTCATCACAGCTTCTTACCAAACGGGATGAGCATTACTGCAGATGTGTACTGTGAAGAACTGAACATAATGATGGAGAAGCTCGTACATCTCTAACCAGCTTTGGTCAATCGTTCGGCTCCGCTGCTCCTGCACGACAACGCGCGACCTCATACTGCACAGCAGACGGTCTTCAAGTTGCAAGAGCTGGGGTTGGAAGTTCTCCGTCATCCACTGTACTCACCAGACTTTGCCCCTACAGACTTCTACTTTTTCCAAAATTTGGATAACTCTTGGCGGGGAAAAAATTTTATAACCGAGAGGCAGTTGCAGTGGCAAAATGCCTTTAAAGAATTTGTTGCCTCCCGTCCAGCAGACTTTTTCAAAAAGGGCATAAATAAGCTATTAGCATTGATTGCATGGGTAATTACTTTGAATAATAAAAATAAAAAATAAAGAGAAACAAGGGCGTTAACTTATTTCATGAAAAACGGCAATTTCATAGATAAAGACCTAATATTACCATACGTATTGTATTTTTAATTGCTACATTTATTTTCAAACAAAAGAATTCTGTAAACTTTTTTGACTCATCATTGTCCATTAAAACCGATGTCTCGTAAAATCGGTCTTAAATATTTTGGAGGAGCTCAAAATTTTTTCCACGAAAATTATTCACTTCTTTTTATCAGTAATATAAAAAAGAAGAGAAAAAAATAAAATGTTGAGCACCCCTCTACGAACGTCGGTGTATCAGTAATATGACATTTGAGTGCGGCACTCGCGACGTCGCCGCCTCGGCAGCGCTGGCACGCGACATTGACCAGCGCGCGACCTTGGGGAATCACTGGAATTATCGTGAACGTAGGAAGAGGAGTCATATGGACATATGTGCAGGGGTTTGTTTATGAAAAAAAAGGATAATGGAGACGATTTTGGGTTTTGTGATTTTTTGCATGAAAATAACAGTAAATGTAGAAAAAAATATCTATAAAAAAAGCTATTGCTGTAACTGTCGAAATTCAGAATGACACTCCTGAATAAGTATCCCATCATGACGTGAATCAACATTTTCAGACAATTTCATTTTTCTATGCAGGTACCCCCCATCACAAAAATTCAATAAAACAAATAAATTAGAAATTTCAACATTTCGAATCTAAAAACAATAAAATCGCTGTACTTTTATGTTCTAAGCATTCACAATCATAGCATATTTCCACGCGTTAGGTCGAAGTCTTAACAGTAATTTTTCAAACTCAGTTTATTAAATAGAAAGAGGCATTGAACCCTTTATTTTATGTCCCCACGCAACTTCTAAGGAACCGAGGAACTTTATTGAAATAATCATACTGTTTCATATTTAATTTTATTATATTGTTAAATTAGTTTTGTTGGTAAGCACGGAAGCGTGCTGGTACGTCATCGGCCAATACAATATTGTTGTACAGTCGCACATCAAGTTACCACAAACTGTAAAATTTTCTCATTCCATTTTGAACTTAACTGTGAACATTTTAAGGTTTAAAATCGTTTCTCTCGTGTCTGGTTTCCTTTCGTGTGCTGGCGACCGTACATATGTGTTTATGAAAGCAGTGGAAGTCGTAGGTTTGAACCCAGACAGGCGATTATCTTTGTGTAACTTATCACCATTGCTCTCAAAACGGTGAAGGAAAACATCGTGAGAAAACCGGCATGTCCTAGAACCGAAAATTAGAAGACATGTGACATCTACCAACCCGCACTGAGCTCGCGTGGTAGATAACGGCCCAATCCCACTCATCGAGAGGAGGCCTCTGTTCTAGAGTGAGAACATTCATCATCATCATCATCATTTCAGCCGAAAGACGTCCACTGCTGGACATAGGCCTCCCCAAATGGGATTTGCCATAATCGCCACGCTTGGCAGACGGGTTGGCGATCGCAGTATGGTGTTAAAAATGCATAGAGAACGCTGCTGCCCATTCTCCAGTAAGTCCCTTAGTCGCCTTTTATGACACCCACGGGAGGAAATGGGGTGGTGCTATTCTTTACGTCCGGCGCCACACGGAACACGAGTGAGAATATTTTATTCATTATACTATGTTTTTTATGTGACTTTTTGCAGTTTGCATCGACCAATCCCAAACGCAGTACACGTATAGATGCCCTTCACTGGATATGCCTCACATTCTTTTCTGCCCCACATGCACACCCACTCGCACCTTCCAGGATTTGAACGCGGCAAATGACAGAGCTCCCTTTTTTTTTGCTTGAGCATCTCCAGAGTTAAACATGGGAGGTTGAGACTCTTTAACCAGTCTTTCCTGTGGTTGCCTTAAGCTCCTAAAAACTTAAAGCCTCCAGCCAGGGCGTAAAAACTATTAACTAAACGACTGCGCGCTAAGAGCACCCCCTGTGGGGCACGAACCTCGGCTTAGGGCAGAGTCGGAGGGAGGATGGCAAGGGACCGGGTGGCTGGATAAAATCAGGGTTATGATTATTATCGGGGAAATTTAAAGCTACAGGCTCAGCTATAGCGCGTGCTGGCGCTTCGCTTACGGGCAAGGGTCGGGGAGGAGAACTCTCTAAGTAGGTACATACTTATGTACTGGTCCGGTAGAGAAGGTAGTCAAGGTAGTCAAAATCTTTTTCATTCCGTGTGGAATAAAAAAGTTTTTACTTTTAAAATGGACAATTCCATTAGTCAGGCGTCTGACTGACTTTGCGAGATAACCCTGGAAATGCCCAACAAAAAAATATGTTTTTCGACAGTCAAAGTCATCAAAATAAAAAAATATTTTTTGAAATTTGGCTGAGAATTAACACATAATCTTTTTGAACATCAAAATTACATTATCTCCAAAACGGCCGCCCTTCATAATACATGTAGTCTTATCTATAGAAAAAAAATAAAAAATAAATAAATGAAATCACTGATACATAAAAATGATTCAAATCATATTATTCTTTATAATCATATTTTTTTTATTCGTCTTTTATAATGCGCGCAGCAAAGGAGTGGAACTCTCTGCCTGCGTCTGTGTTTCCGAACGCATACAACCCTAATCTATTCAAAGTGAGAGTGAACAGGCTTCTTCTGGGTAAGCTCACTCCATCGTAGACTTTGTCTCTGTCATCCAGACCTAGACTAAAGTCAAGAGCAAACTCATAGTAGAATTAAAAAAAAAAAAAATCTTTAATATCACTTTTTTATTAATCAAAAGTCAAAGTCAAAAGTCAAATCATTTATTTCAAATAGGCACGAAGATGCACTTTTGAACGTCAAAAATTACATGAATAGTTAATTGATTCTAGTTGCGCCTTCCAAAAGGTAGTTATGTATGGAGAAGAATGGGCAAGAAACTCCATACTTACTCTTTTAAAATGTTAACAATGGTTTGTATACATTAATTAATAATTATAGGTGACGACGATGTATCTAGAATTAAAAAAAAAAATTACTTACCACAATTGGTAAAAAGAATGAAAAGTGAAGTAATGATAGAAAAATTTATAAATGCGATAGGTACACGGTGCTCACATATTTACAAATATAGTATATGATTTTCCAAAAAAAAAAAAATACCTATAATAAGTCAGTGTGTGAGTCAAATTTATATTAATTACAGAAAATAAAATTAATATCATAAAAATTATAAATTATAAAGTTAAATTAGCAACAAGTTTGATTTTGTCTAGACTCTAAATTGTCCTATGGAGCAGGACCAGCATGTTTCCAAGCATTCTTATCTTGGATATAATCCTCTAATTTGTGCTAAGCTTGTTTACAAAGTGTGCTTTTTATATGAGTTTTAAATTTTCTTTCATTTAATTGTAATCTATCAGAAGGTATCTTATTGTAACGTTTAACACAGTACCCCATAAAAGATGTATGTACTTTAGATAATCTGAAAAATGGTTGATCTATTTTATCTTTATTTCTAGTATTAAAATTATGCCTATCAATGATTTTATTAATCCTTAACGAGGAAGCTCTTGGCTTTCATCTCACCTAGTGGTAAGTGATGATAAGGTCGAAGGTGGAAGCGAGCTTCACCTGGAATCCACAACCACAAAGGAACTGGCTATTTAACCTCTAACTGCCGATATACAATACTTGTTGTGGCGACAGACTTAGATTAGATGGTAGTAGCTAGCCAGGCGGACTTAGAACAAGCCCTACCACCAACTAAACCGAGCAGAAAATGTTGGCCCCGCTGGGAATTGAACTCTGGGTCTGATACTGGTCTTACCACTAGACCAAAGAGGCAGTTTGAAATATTGGAAAGTTTAAAACAAATAACAGAACCAATTAATAGTTTCAGGAATATTTTAATATTTGTTTCATTCCGACATTTCCATTAAATTGTAAACATTAATCAAAACAGTTTTTGGATTTGTTTGCATGAAAGTTTAAATTAGTCTCGTCTGTTCTCGAAATAGTTTATTTGTTTACAACTTAAAACGGAATAAGAAAGGAAGTTTAATTTTATTATGACTTTGAATAAGGACGATGAATCTTTTTAGTCGATCTATTTCAAACATAATTTGTGTAACACCGGATTACCTCGTTGTTCTAGTCTTTGCAAGCGTTACTGCTGAGCATGAGTTCGACCTGGGACCTGGTCTCAGGTTCCCAGTTTCTGGACAAAGTGTTATTGGGTTATCGATCCACACACAACTTGTTGAACCGAAATTTGTTTGACGTTTTATATCAGTAGACGTTCTTCCTGAAATCTGTATCTGACTAAAAAATCACTCGGTTTCATGTAGTGCGAACGAAAATTCAACAAAACAAGTGGTTGCGTTATGCGCCAGTGAGTCGGATATGGTACAGCGCCGGGTTGAGGCTGACTCCTGGCGTCGACAGAAAGTGCAGAGTGCTATGTCAAAGTTGCTGATGAGGCTGAGTGCGATGACCTGACATGCGTGTTCCGCTGCATGTAGGTGGTCAGGATACCCGTTGAAGCCGTGGGTGCTGACTGGCTGTGTGACTCGCTGCTCGAAAGCTTGAGGAAATGATAATGACGTCACGCTGAAGTAGTTGCACGAAGGCTGCGCTAATGTCCATGTTCGGGGTGACCAATTTAGAGGTATGAGGAAGAGGGTGTAAAGTTCACTCATACTCTATAGTAAAGGGAGGATCCTCCGACCAGGCGGGTATTGTGTTTGGTGGGCAACTGCCCAACGGTTGATGTCGGGATGTTGTATATACATATACTAATCGCGCGGTAAACTCTGATTGCGCGATGAAAGATTTGTGACGTCATGTCTTTGATGTGTAGTTCGCATGTGGCGTTGTAAATGTCGCCACAAACTGATAATCCATTGCTTCATACATTCTAATTTAGTGATTGATTGAATTCAACTTTACAAGTTTTTCTTTATCTACTATTTCTTCTTCTTACAAGGTTAGACGCCTGGGATTTTATGGATTCTCAGAGGTGGTACCAGAGGCAACAGTTCCAGGGAAAGCCAAGGATTTCCTATTCATTTTAAACGGATGAGCTGGTGATGAGAAACCCAAGGTTGAGACCCTCTCAAAGTTTCGGAAATACTTGGAACTCAGAACGCCAACATTGATGTAAATCTGCTGACTACTGCTAATCTAATGATTATGGACGAGCGACGGTGAGTGTTGGTCACTTCAGCATTCTCCATATACTTTCTCCGATCCTGTTGTGAGCGCCGCTTTTCGAGTGTTTCGAGCTGTCTTAACTTTTGCTGTGCTATTGTTGTGCGCGGAAAGCCTCGGGACCATCAAGTGCAACTGCTGTGCGCAGAGAGAGTATCGAAACCATCAGGTGCGACTGTTGCACGCAGAGAGAGCATCGGGCCCATCAGGTGCAAATGTTGCGTGCAAAGAGAGCATCGGGCCCATCAGGTGCAATTGTTGCGCGCAGAGAGAGCATCGGGCTCATCAGGTGCAACTGTTGCGCGCAGAGAGAGCATCGGGCCCATCAGGTACAACTGTTGCGCGCAGAGAGAGCATCGGGCCCATCAGGTGCAACTGTTGCGCGCAGTGAGAGAATCGGGCCCATCAGGTGAACTGTTGCGCGCAAAGAGAGCATCGGGGCCATCAGGAGTGACTGTTGCGCGCAGAGAGAGCATCGGGCCCATCAGGTGAAACTGTTGCGCGCAGAGAGAGCATCGGGCCCATCAGGTGCAACTGTTGCGCGCAGAGAGAGAATCGAAACCATTAGGTGCAACTGTTGCGCGCAGAGAGAGCATCGGGACCAACAGGTGTGACTGTAGCGCGCAGAGAGAGCATCGGGTCCATCAGGTGCAACTGTTGCGCGCAGAGAGAGAATCGGGCCCATCAGGTGCAACTGTTGCGCGCAGAGAGAGCATCGGAACCGTCAGGTGCAACTGTTGCGTGTAGAGAGAGCATCGGGGCCATTAGGTGCAACTGTTGCGCGCAGAGAGAGAGCATCGGGACCATCAGGTGTGACTGTTGTGAGCGGAGACCCTCGTCACTTCACTGATGTCTGGCCTAATTTCCTAATCTAATTCTTAATTTTAATTTACTTTTTTTTGTAAATAATTATGTTAACCTGCAAATACTCCCTCGGGTTATTTGTAACGTTACAACGTTTGAACAATTCGTCTACTCACCAACGTAACGCAATGAATGTTGTTGAAATTTCAAAATTAAATGCATTGCCACTGTTAGTGTTACGAAATTACCCCGCCGGTTTTTGAAAGGCTAGTCAAACTCATGTCAAGTAATTTGATTGTCTGTTGTTATTTCAAACAATTGCCAGAGTTAAGTGGCAATGGGCAGGGCACATGGCACGCAGAACAGATAACCGTTGGGGCCGAAAGGTTCTGGAGTGGCAACCGCGTACCGGAAGACGTAGCGTAGGAAGGCCTCCCACAAGGTGGACTGATGACCTTGTGAAAGCCGCAGGAATCCGCTGGATGCGGGAAGCACGGAACCGGTCGAGGTGGCGGTGCTTGGGGGAGGCCTATGTCCAGCAGTGGACGTCTTTCGGCTGAAATGATGATGATTATGATGTTATTTCAGTCAGCCATTCACAGAAGCTAATATGAGTTTGACAGCCTGTTGTTTGTGTTGATTAAACTTTCTTAAGCACCTGTAGTATACCTTCTATGCCATGAATAAACGTTTGCTTCTAAGCTAAACTAAATAAAAATGAATACTAACTTAACCCTAGGTCTAGATTAAATCCAATAAATTCTAGTTAAGCCATTGCTTTAATTGATCCTGGTCATGATGAAATAAAAGGGATTTTATTAATCCCTTCATAAATGTCTTTAAAAATAGCCGAAAAGGCCAAATCACAAACCTAAAGCGATTTCATTAAAACATTTAGTTTCAAATGAATTCATTTTATCCAAAGTTAAAAAGCTTTATAGAAATTCTCGTATTTTCAATGAATGGAGCATTAGTACGGATAATAGTTTCAAGTTATACCTAATAACTTTTGTTTTTTAATGACGCTTTATAACTTTAAAGTTGAGGAATGCCACGAGGACAGTTTGATGTTGGTTCAAATGGTCTGTGGTCATCACCATGTTGGTGTAAAAGGCCGCACGTCAGTGGGAACTAACAAATATAAGCTGGCCTCTTATTCAAATCAAATCAAAATATTTTAATTCACATAAAGGCACGGTGAAATGAAATGAAATCGTTTATTCTGTAAATAGAAAGAAATAAAGAAAAAAAGAAAGAAAAAACGTTTATTTGCGGTAAACATGACGCGATAAAGAACATAAACACAAAAAAAAATGAAAACTATGGGGGAAAAATGCGTCACATCCACGCAAAACGTCTATCGCTCAGCATTATGCTGCGACCCTAATAGGATATCGGAATCACTTTTACACGTCATATAAAAAACATAAAAACAAGCTTGGTGAAGTCGACATTTCCTATCTGACTACCCCTGAGAAGAAATGGTTCCAATTGGTCGTTTCCTATGGAGAAGAGCCGGCAATTGGCATTTACAATATTTTCAAATACCAGTGTTAATAGGTATGGGACGAAGGCCTTTCAACAATTACCAGGTACTGAACAATGGTCACAAAAATGGTCAGCAAATCTAAAGTCTACTAGTCCTATAACGTTCTTACATTCACAAAATAGAAAATAATCTATTTATAGATAAAAAAATAAAAATAAAAACTTATTTAAACCAAATGACATGGTTGCCATTACAACTACAGTAACAAATCTGAATAATTATCATGTCCACAAAAGCAACTACATTAATATAGAGCTGAAATTAGAATTGCAGGAATATAATGTCAAATAATGAGATCATTATTAGATTATGTCAAGGAAGAATATAAAAAATAAAACATCGACGGTTAATAGACATTTACATAATTATGCCTTTAATGAGTTACCAGGGAAGTCACATGTGCAGAAGGAGTTATTGCCAAACTTCCTTATTCTATTGAAACTCCGTACTACGCTAGGCCAGCTGAAGGTCAAAGTGTTACCATGTGCGGTCGACGGTACCTACGATTTTTCGCCCCATTGTAGGGTAATATTAACCTATGTCGGCATCTACTACGCAATGGGAACTGCGCATCAAAGACCCGACGTCACACAAATCCTGCATGAAAGCAGTTTACGGCGCGCGGCATGACTAGTATATACGAGTATGTATACAACATCTCGACATCAACCGTCGGGCACCCCCGACCCTTGCTCGACGAAAGGCCAGCCCGCGCCGCTGCTGAGCCTGTAGCTTTAAATTCCCCGCATAATAATAATAACCCTGATTTGATCCAGCCTGTTCCTTGCTGTCCTCCCCCCGACGCTGGCTTAAGCCGAGGTTCGTACCCTACAGGGGGTGCCCTTAGCGTGCAGTCGATTAGTTTATAAGTTTTATGCCCTGGCTGGAGGCTTTAAGTTTTCGCTTAAGGCAGCCTCAGGAAAGTCCGGTTAAGAAGTCACGACCTCTCAAGGTCAACTCCGAGAGGCCATAGTTAAAAAAAAAAAACTTCGGGCAGTAGTAGCCCACCAGACACGACACCCGTCTGAACGGAGGATCGTTCCTTTCCTAAAGAGGATGAGTGAACTTTACACCCTGGGCCTCAAGTCTGCTATTACAATAGTGTCAGAATGGTCTCGCCATTGTGAGTATTTGACAGTGTTTGTATGGCAAATCTGTCAAAAACTCACAATGAAGAGACCAATCTGACAGTATTGTAATAGTAGACTTGAGGCCCTGTTCCTCATACTCCATAAAGTCCGAGCTTCTTCGACTTATCTAGCTTAAGTCAAAGAACTAATCTTGTCCAAAGACTTTCCGATCAGCCTTACGATATCTTTACCCATCGTTTCATGTGTGACGTGTTCCTTATGTACAAAATATATTTTCATCACCGGCGGCTTCTCAGAATATTTTTTTCAGAGAGTTTTGAAAAGGGATTTCCAAGTAAATGTTGCCTTTTATTACATACATACATAAACTCATGCTTTTGTCCCCATGGGAGTAGGCAGAAACTACAGAACGTCACCTGCTATGATACTTACATACTCCTTTTACTTTGTTTACATTCAGACATCTGGGGCCTATTTAATATGACTGAAAATGCGAAATATTTGTAAAAAAATGTTATCTTCGACATATTTTCACGACAATTGTTGTTTAAGGCCATATATGCCAGTGACCTTGAGCGGTGCTTGCCTGTTATATACTAATCTCACGTAATGCGTCGTACGTCCAGCCAGTAATAGGACTCGCTCATCCAGGAGCGCTGTCCCAAATAAGACATATTATTAATTTATTATACATAAAACAAAAGGTGTTTTAATAAAACACGTATACTAAAAGATCAATAATTAAATTATCTTTAAAAAAGTGAAGGTTTCAGAAAAATACGCTTGATAGATTATGCGTGATTCTCAGTTTTTTATCCGCGTTAGACATACCCTTACAAATTAATTTCACTATGTAATATAAATATAATCTAAAATATTCTTATATTAAGTTATTAAGAAAATGCTCTTATTTAACATATATTTTTCCAAATCATTAACACTACTGGTTTAGACGTGATCTTCAGTATAAAATCATTAAAATAAAGCAGATACCTGAAAGAAACTTCAGAAATTGTAGGATTATCTTAACTCCTGGTTATACCACCCACGCGCCGATTGCGAGTAGGTGTGTAGACACCTGACCTTTCTGCCGTTTCTTTCATCTCAGATAAACTATTTAACACAATAATTGATTATCCTGTTGTCCCCATTGTGGTTGAACGTAAAGTTTCATAGCTCTTACTAACGGTCATAATTCCTCAGTATAATTGCGAAGGCCGTAACCTTGAGGCAGGATCGATACTAACCACACGTTAATGGTAACACGTGGTGGGGTTTTCTGATTAATATGAGTTTAATCAACTATTAGCTTTTATCAAATTTAAAACTTATGACTTTGATGGACTATTGTGTAAGTGGTTAGAGTATTTTGAAGTTTTAATTACAGGCTTTGTTAAACTAGATTATGTAAAGGATTGCGTTCAAATGGATTTCTGATTGATAGATTGCTGGTAACTAAGTGAGAATTAAATAATAATTGGAGAACCGTCTGTTTATAATTGAATCTGAAGGCAATTTACGGGTTTAAGGTTGAACAAGTCTAAGTAGCTGACTGGGATTGTACTGAATTTAGAGTATACCTTCCGGATCCAGAACCGCGGCGCTCGAGCCGACTGCAGTAGGATAATGAAGTCGCGAGTGGTTGTCTCGCGCATTAAAACATAGCAAACTCAGCGAATTATGCTCAACAAACTTACTAGGTACCTTACATTTATATAAAAAAATATGAAACTAACGTCTTCTCGTAGTTATGAGATTGATTGCCACCTCGAGCGCTTACCGCCGTAACAGTTACTTAAGCGCTCGTAAACTATTTGTATTATTTACAACTCGCTCACCGTAAATAATCAAACAGTTCACCTTGAAAGAAAGCTCTCCGTAGATATTTTAGCGCTTCATCGTTGAGTTGGTTTAAAATTAGCGCTGAAAGCGACCGAGGGGTATTAAAAGGTTTAGTCAAGTTTGTGAATGAAGCCGCGACGCGCGACGTGTTAAATATTGCGAAAAGCGGTAACTTTGAGTTTTTTTTCTATGCAGCAAAATCTAATCGTGTTATTAAAAGCCATTGTCTGTCCGTCAGATTCTTAAATATTTTTTTTTTTCAGTATTGTTAACACTGTTTTTCATGGTTGAATCCAAAAACTAGTAAGCGCGGTCTCTGTCTGATGATACCGCCTTAAGTTAAAGTTATGCCCGGATTACACAAGGCTAGTTTTTCAAGCTTGGGTAGCAAGAAAGTGCTAGCAAGCTAGCAAGCTAGTCTCACTCTGGCCTCGTGTATACAGAACTAGCTTCATTGCTAGACTAGTAAGCTAGTGAAAAGCTAGTAAGCTAGCATCTCAAGCCAGGATGGTTAATGAGGATGGATTTCTATGAGCAGGATGGATTTTGTGACATCACAGCGGGCCCTATCAGAATACCAGCGTTGTGGCATTTATTTTTAAATGTCGCAGCATCATGCTGAATTAGGAGCCCTTTGGCCTCGTACAGGACTCTGTTTTTTATTTTTCTTATTTTCTTATAATATATATATTTTTTTATACTTTTAGTAGCTTTTGCCCGCGGCTTCGCCCGCATGAATTTCGGAAAAAATCCAACGGGAACGTACTACCGCGATTGAAAGTACCCTATGACCGAGTAATTAAAAAACTTAAAAATAAAAACATAAGCCGAAATATTAGTGATTTTAACTTAAAAATAAAGAACTTTAATTAAAAACAAAATTGTATACCCTCTTAAGGTTGAAATTCTAACAACACGCGTTAGCTTCCAACCATAAGCCTCGATAGTAAATTTTGTGGTTTTTCTTCGAAAATTAAGAACTTTTCAACTTCATCCCCCTTTTTAACCCTTCGGGGGTGGAATTATTAAAAACGCTGAGACACGTATAAATTAATTTTCAATTGTCAGCCTAAAAACAAAATTTGAAGATCCTTACTTCAAAACTGACGGACTTTCATACAAACTTTCATCCCCTATTTTATCCCTTAGGGGTGGAATTTCCAAAAATCCTTTCTTAGTGCACCCCTAGACCTTATAAGGAACCTACGTGCCAAATTTGGAATCTCTAGACCCAGCGGTTTGGGCAGTGCGTTAATATATCAGTCAGTCAGTCAGGACTTTGAAATTTATATACATAGTATATATGTAGATAGATAATTTGATTGTGTGTTTAGTTTGTGATCTTCCTGGGCGAGTCACGATAAATACTATTTTTTTAATTTTTTTTTTCTATTTTTGAGCTAGTAGCGCCCGCCACCACCGATTTTACTATCCTGGCTTGTAACTAACCTCTTGTGACCGGTGAAGATAGTACCCAATCGGATCATTTTACTTTACGGACTAAATCACAGAAATGCTCATCATCTGCCTTGCCTTTTCCCAACTTTATTGGGGTCGGCTTCCAGTCTAACCGAATACAGCTGCACTGTTTAGTTTGTGATCTTCCTGTGTGAGTCACAATAAATACTTTTTCTTTCTTTCTTTTCTTTCTTTAATACCGCAACCCAGTGACTGGGTAATACGATATCCCTTGGTAAGACTGGTTGTCAGACTTTCGGGCTTCTGACGATCCGTAACAACTGTCAAAGATCCACGAATGACAGCCGGCAACAACGGCTTAATGTACTTTCCGAGGCACGGAGGGGTCTTGGTATGTAAAGATGGTCACCCATCCACGGACCAACCGCGGCAAGCGTAGCTTAACCTGATCGATCAACTCGTGCGACTGTTATTACGTAGCCACAAGCGCTCCATTTTGTACAGTCAATTGGCAAAATTACTGGACGTTTATATTGGAGCTAATGGTACAGGGTTATTGTAGACAGTAACTATTATGGGGAGCTGATGCGCTTTTACGTTTCATTCGAGTCTTCATCATGGTTTAGGCTTCGCTCGCGCCTTGGATCTTGGTTCTTTCAATTAAAATGTTAAGATAATTTGTTCCACTCACACCGTGTTTTATTATTTTAATGTAGTGATTCGCCCCTTCGTAAGGGGTGAATCACTACACCAAAATAATAATTGGAAAATTGTCATTTACATATTACTAGTTGCTGCCCGCGGTTTCACCCGCGTGGAACAAACAGACAGACAAAAATTCAATAAATTGCTTTTTTTATAAGTATTGTAAATACTTTCACTACAAATTATGTAATGTATTTAATTGGGTAAGGAATAATACTCTATTTTATAAAATATCTTGGTAAATAACACATATATTTTTGTAATATTTAAAAGATAAAAATGGTTATTTTGGGTTATCCTTAGGAGATAAATGTATACCATCGCGGACTTTTTATCGATTTTTTTAAGATATGCAATTCCGTAGTATATTAATTTGATCTATCTCGTAAGCTTTAGCCAGTGTTTGCGATTTAAGCGCACAAAAATATATTTTTCGGCTTTTCTGTACTATAATATGTATGTATTATACATATAAACCGTCCTCTTGAATCACTCTATCTATTGCTGAAAACTATCTACTATCTATATCTAAGCGAACAGACAGCGGAAGCGATTACATTTTCACTACTTACTATCATATGTTAAGATTATAAAAAGTGTAACAAAATGTGATTTTTAAATATTGAAAAGATTATGTTCGTGATTAGATTCCAAATTGCACTTTTTTAACTCCATGTGCAGTTTTATTTCAATCTTCATCATCATATCCCAGGAAGACATTATTGAAGTTTTAAGAAAAAAAATATATTTAAATATATAAAAACTTAGAGTGCTGACAATACTTTTAACTTACTAACAATCGGGGGTGATTTGGAGTATCTAATATTCAAGGGGGCGAGTAGATACACTTAGGCAATTAGGGGCGAGATCCAAGGGGCGAGCGGAGCCCAAACCTGCATCATCTTCCTGCCCTTCACCCTTGTTACTTAGGGTCGGCGGAACACGTTTTATTCTTCCATTCTCCCCTGTCAACCGTCACGCTATATTCATCCCTTCTCTTTCATATCATTTCCTCACACAATCCATCCATCTTTTCTTTGGCCTTCCTCTCCCTCCCTCCATTAAATATAATTATTCATAACTCTTTTAGTGCGTTTGAAGGTCAAGGTCAGATTTAATTAGCTAGCGAAAATTAGATAGAAATAAAAAAAAAGTTGTTCTTTTTTTGTGTTCATTTAGCTGGTAGTGTTATTACCTACTAGAAGTATGAGTAAAGAAAATCAGTGTTTTTATTTTTACATCGTGTTTAGACAAAAACCGATTAGCTGTACAAAAAAAAAAAAACTTTTTTTAAACCGATAAATCAAGTGACCCCAAAAAAAATTAACTCATTAAATTAACTTCTTTTTATTTATTTTTTTCAGTTTCTCTAGCTAATTTAATTTGACCCAGTATTAACGTGATTGATTGAAGCATTATGTGACGCGTTAGTAAGTACCTAGAAAAGTGGAAGTTTTTGTTTCTTTCCAAGAAGTCGGCGGTGTTTTATTACGTTTCAGTGATCATGTTATATGTCAATCTTTTTAGGGTTCCGTAATCAATAAGGAACCTTTATAGTTTCGCCATGTCCGTCTGTCTGTCCGCGGCTTAGCTCAGAGAGTCTTAATAGAAAGCTATAATTTGGCATGGGTATACATATTAATCACCCCGACAAAGTGGTAAACAAAATCTTGAAAAAAACCCCTACACCTAAAATGGGGATGATATTTTTTCGTTGGTCATTCAAAAATACTGTGAGTTTGTGAAAACCATTTTTCGATTCAACGATCAGTTTGCGTAATATTAATCTTGCAAATTTTAGTTAGAGTCAAGTGCCTTGCCAGCTAAATGGTTATCTAGGGATGTGTGAAAAAATTCACGGCAGGTATATTTAAAAGGAAAACTATCATAGCTAAGTAAGCTTTACAAGATAACGAGTAATAGTCAAACAACTTTTTGCAGTTGCAATGTATGGGCGAACTTGTATATCAACTACAACTTTAAGTTTGTTCTTGGGATAAATAATATAAAAATAAAAACAATCGTCCGAAATACGGAACCCTTCATTGTGCGTAGCCCAACACGCACTTGGCAGGTTTTTTAGTAGGTAGAGAACCTAATCGTGGTCAAGTCACATTACCACAATTTTAACGAAATGGTTTGGTTGACGATTGTCACAGGAGGACCCTACTCATGATTATGAGATTTCACTAACTATGCCCCCAAACTTTGCGTTAAGTGGGGCAGGCAACTGACTCATTTTACGTTGACATAGTTCATAGTATTAAAGCGCTTCCACGCGCCGGGAGCATTCGCCTGTAATGTAACAGTTTAGATTCGACAATTACATCAATGAGTGCGGAGAACCGAGCATTACAATGAACAACCTGTAATGATACAATTTGTAACATCACATTCAACGGGACTATTCGCTTGTAATGTAGTAAGTGGGATCACCTGTGATACAATTTGTAACATGACTGCGAATCTTAGAACCTTGAATTGTTACATTACAGGCGTATACATATGTATATGCTCGTCGAGACGGTTTTGCAGTGTAATGCTCCAAATCGAATCTTGGATTGTTACATTACAGCTGAATGCTCCGGTGAGTAAGCCCCTTTACGAGATGAATAGAATGTTGGGTCCAACAACAGTGGCACCATTTATATTCTGTGACAGTCGGCCTAGTACGAACGCGCGGTGTAGACGTACCGTATACATTCGATTGATTTTTAAATCGAAAATACAAATACTTTAACACACATAGACGTTCAATATTATGTACGAAACGAGTACCTATTACGAATAAAAAAATAAAAAAAAATCGTTTGATGTTTAGTTACAACTATTTTGCGCGTTAGTGCTAGGCCTATATACAGATGTGTATAATTAACTAAATAATTCCCATTTGTACATTACGCATAGAAGCAGCTGACAATGAACTCATTCATATAAATTAAGTATACACTCTATTCCACATTGCACTCGCCCTTGAACTTGCGCCAGTGGCTAGTGCAATTCGCCGGAGACGCGACGGGAAGCGTTAGATTGGTGCTAGTTGTGAATTCAAAAGGCAAATGTTCCCAATGTACCTGGCCAGTGGGCGACATAGATTAGATTATTTGTTGTAGAGTAGTCAGTCTATGTAGGCGACTTTATAACGATAGTTGGCGAAAGCGAATAAAGTTGTTGCATAGTCGGCAGCAAAAGTTGTTTATAGCCCACATGAAAGTTTCGCAAAAGTTATTGATCAAAGTTGCTGAGCTAGTAGATCTAGAAATGTTTATTTGCTTCCTGTCTGTGGACTGTTACTTGTTAATGATAATATCGTTATTTTGTTTTAAATTATGTTAGACTTTGTTTTCTGTTTACGTGGAGTGAGCATCTTCGCAGGGCGCTAGCGATTAAACGAGACTGGAATGGCCGTTGTTGGGAATCGAACCCAACACAATACATTGCGCGCGGTCTGCACGCGCAAGCAGCGTGTGCGCCATCGGCAAGCTTATTAAGGCGCGGCGCGGCGCGGCGGTCATTCGCTTCCTCGGACTCCATCACGACAGACGATTCTCCTCTCTCATCTAACCTTTAATTGTTTGATTAATCCTGCTCGAAGGACCAATGATAGCGCGGGGAGCAAGAAAAGAGTGGACTGTATGAAATAGACAATGGTTTATTCCCGTCTGAACTTTACAAATATATAATTTTCCCGGAAAAACATTTAAAGGTTAAATGAGAGAGATACTCATACCGACATGGTCATGTCCCTTATGAGAAAACTTATCTGGATATTAAGGAACCTAAGACATGTGACAACTAAAAAAATGTTAACTATAAATTGTCTCTCTGGCTCAATCAATTCTTACCTACTGCATACCCGTGTGGGGCGGTGCAACAAAAATGAAGTTTCTTGAGCTAGAGCGAGCACAGAGATCTCTTATCAAGGTAATGTATACCAAACCGTACAGATTCCCAACCAATGAGTTATATATAACTCTTATAACCTTAGCGGTATTGTCACAGTCAGAAAATTATACACACTACATGCTGTCTTAAAATTTAATCAAAGTCTTGCCCTATGACCCTCATTATCAAGAAAGAAGACGAACATACAGTGTTGCACCGCACCGGTAAAATTCGTTAAAACTGCATATTCGAAAAGAAAATTCAATACAAATTCCGTTGCCCTATAACATCTATCCTTTAGAATAATAACGTTGTTATTCTAAGATCTATCCCATGACTACTAAAGACTGCAAAAAGGCAATAGTTCAATGGTTAAAAC
This sequence comes from Dryobota labecula, assembly GCA_947523025.1. Classification (NCBI taxonomy): domain Eukaryota; kingdom Metazoa; phylum Arthropoda; class Insecta; order Lepidoptera; family Noctuidae; genus Dryobota; species Dryobota labecula. Next base: position 4,481,589 of record OX383287.1, read on the forward strand.
TGAAGACCTATGATGACATTAAATTATTGTCAATATGAGTTGAAAAGATACACACACGCACACATTCTATTTGAGGATATATCTCAGAGTTTATTTTTCTTTTGTTTAGTTATAGCTCAAGACTTGTCTTGTTTAGTTTGACATTAAACTTGTGATTTTTTTGTACACCACTTTTACCGTTTCATAATTTTGTCATTTGAAAGCGGGATCTCCTAGCACAAGTATATCTTTTACTTAAAAAGAGGTCACTGTGTAAGTTTACCTTAAAAATTGTACAAATTTCTGCAATAAACCTGTTTTTTTTTAACACACAGATTCATACAGTCATACGTATGTGCTTATGTAACAGAAACTTTGAACATGATTTTGTCCCGCTTCAAAACGTCGAAATTTGGCATACTTATCAAGGACAGATGAAAATTCAAAATTACAAAAAAAAATAAAAATACAAAAAAATACCCTATTTTTAATTCAAATTTATTTTCTATTGTTTTCTATTTCGTGGAGTCTGAGAAAGCGAGTAATCGTCAGGCTGAGCCTTGTCGCCGTCGCGCCACGCCTCATTAGTGTACGGCCGAGTTGCCTTAGTGCACGCCGGTTAAATTTTTCATCATGGCGTCGGGTTAGTACAATATTATTGATATGTGTTTAGAAGAAAATGTGTGGTTAAAATATTTTTATAACTTGACTAGCTGAACTGACAGACTTCGTTCTGTCAAAAGCTATAGTATAAACTCCACTACTCTACCCTACCCTACCCTACCTACCCTACCTACCTACCTACCTACCTACCTACCCTACCTACCTACCTACCTACCTACCTACCTAACTACCTACCCTACCCTACCCTACCTACCTACCTACCTACCTACCTACCTACCTACCCTACCCTACGCTACCCTACCCTACCTACCTACCTACCTACCCTACCCTACCCTACCTACCTACCCTACCCTACCCTACCCTACCTACCTAGCTACCTACCTACCCTACCCTACCCTACCTACCTACCTACCTACCCTACCCTACCCTACCCTATCTACCTACCTACCTACCCTACCCTACTCTACCCTACCCTAATTTTTCGTAAAAACTGACAGACTTCGTTCTGTCAAAAGCTATAGTATAAACTCCACTACTCTACCCTACCCTACCTACCCTACCTACCTACCTACCTACCTACCTACCTACCTACCTACCTACCCTACCTACCTACCTACCTACCTACCTACCTACCTACCTAACTACCTACCCTACCCTACCCTACCTACCTACCTACCTACCTACCTAACTACCTACCCTACCCTACCCTACCTACCTACCTACCTACCTACCTACCTACCTAACTACCCTACCCTACGCTACCCTACCCTACCTACCTACCCTACCCTACCCTACCTACCTAGCTATCTACCTACCCTACCCTACCCTACCCTACGCTACCCTACCCTACCTACCTACCTACCCTACCCTACCCTACCCTACCTACCTACCCTAGCCTACCCTACCTACCTAGCTACCTACCTACCCTACCCTACCCTACCCTACCCTACCTACCTACCTACCCTACCCTACCCTACCCTACTCTATCTACCTACCTACCTACCCTACCCTACTCTACCCTACCCTAATTTTTCGTAAAAACTGACAGACTTCGTTCTGTCAAAAGCTATAGTATAAACTCCACTACTCTACCCTACCCTACCTACCCTACCTACCTACCTACCTACCTACCTACCTACCTACCTACCTACCTAACTACCTACCCTACCCTACCCTACCTACCTACCTACCTACCTACCTAACTACCCTACCCTACGCTACCCTACCCTACCTACCTACCTACCCTACCCTACCCTACCTACCTACCCTACCCAACCCTACCTACCTAGCTACCTACCTACCCTACCCTACCCTACCCTACCCTACCCTACCTACCTACCTACCCTACCCTACCCTACCCTACCCTATCTACCTACCTACCTACCCTACCCTACTCTACCCTACCCAAATTTTTCGTAAAAACCATAAAAAATAAATAAAAAAAAAAACGTAAAAACCATCCTTGGACTTCAACGAACATTAAAAAAAAAGAATTGGTTAAATTGGTCCAGGCTTTGTTGAGTTATGCGCTTACCAACACATTTTGCGATTCATTTTTATATTATAGATAATTAAACTAAGAAGGCTGTGTGGGGAGTTTTTTACGAAAACACGACGCCACGATCGACGCCCCACTCACCGCAAACAAGCAAGCTCCCCGCGCCGCGCCGCTCGCCTCGATCAGGACACTCACGAGTAGTGATGGGTCGAGAAAATATACTCTCTCGGAGAATTTTCTCCGATCCAGAATATTCTGCAATATTCTTTTCGACGGAGAATTTACGAGAATTTAAAATTGCAAGTAAAATTGCTTTAACATGAACTTCTTTTGTTGTTATTTAATTATTCTATACTTTACTCGAAAAAAGGTTACTCTATGAGTTTCAGAGTGGAACTTTGATAATATTATATTTCTTTAGATATGTAATAACAAAGACTTCATTTTACCACTTTGTCGGGGTTTTAATATGTATACCCATATCAAATTACAGCTTTCTAATACTAAGTTTCTAGTCTCTGAGCTAAGCCGCGGATGGACGGACGGATGGAGTGATGAACTGACGGACTGACGGACTGATGGACTGATGGACTGATAGACTGACGGACTGACGGACTGACGGACTGATGGATTGACGGACTGACGGACAAATGGACTGACGGACTGACGGACTGATGGACTGACGGACTGATGGACTGATGGAGTGACGGACTGATGGACTGATGGACTGACGGACTAACGGACTGACCCGCAGATGGACTGACGGACTGATGGACTGATGGACTGACGGACTGATGGACTGACGAACTGACGGACTGACGGACAGATGTACTGATGGACTAACGGACTGATGGACTGATCGACTGATGGACTGACGGACAGACGGACTGACGGACTGATGGACTGATGGACTGACGGACACGTGGACTGACGGACTGATGGACTGATGAACTGACGGACTGACGGACTGACGGACTGATGGACTGATGGACTGACGGACTGACGGACTGACGGACAAATGGACTGACGGACTGACGGACTGATGGACTGACGGACTGATGGACTGATGGAGTGACGGACTGATGGACTGATGGACTGACGGACTGACGGACTGATGGACTGATGGACTAACGGACTGACCCGCAGATGGACTGACGGACTGATGGACTGATGGACTGACGGACTGATGGACTGACGAACTGACGGACTGACGGACAGATGTACTGATGGACTAACGGACTGATGGACTGATCGACTGATGGACTGACGGACAGACGGACTGACGGACTGATGGACTGATGGACTGACGGACACGTGGACTGACGGACTGATGGACTGATGAACTGACGGACTGACGGACTGACGGACTGATGGACTGATGGACTGACGGACTGACGGACTAACGGACTGATGGACTGATGGACTGGCGGACACGTGGACTGACGGACTGATGGACTGATGGACTGATGAACTGACGGACTGACGGACAGATGGACTGACGGACTGATGGACTGACGGACAGATAGACTGGCGGATTGATGGACTGACGGACTGACGGACTGACGGACTGACGGACTGATGGACTGACGGACTGACGGATAGATGGACTGACGGACAGATGGACTGATGGAATGATAAACAGATGGACTGACGGACAGACGGACAGACGGACTGACGGACTGACGGACAGATTTCCAATTTAATTTGATTTCAAGAATTGTTATGATAGTGATTGTTATTTTGTTTTTAATTATTAACGCCATACACCTTTCAATAATGTTTTTATTTTATTAAAGCTGGTTATTTGTAATTCATAATTACTCATAAAGTTTGTTTTATTGCAGAAATCCTAATTTAACATTAATACCATACGAAATTTAGGAGAATTTATGAGAATATTCTCGGAAACATTCTCGGGAATATTCTCGCTCAGGAGAATTTACTGAGAATTTAAGTTATAGAGTAGTAGTATTTTGACATAAACTTCGTAAAACATTTAAATGCACTCAAACTATTACCCTAAAAATAGATTGATACAATAGTCATCCAATTTTAAATTCTCGTAAATTCCCTTCCAAAAGAATATTCTCGGGAACTTAACAGCAAAGTTCTCGCAAGGAGAATATTCTCGGGAATTTACCATCACTACTCACGAGGGATTGCATGTGTTTGACATGAACGCCGCGCGCCCCGCCGCGCGCCAGACGCTTGATTCGAGCGTCTACTCAGTTCGAACACTTAGGCCCGTATTACAGAACGTCACTCAATAATCAAGCATTACTTAAAACTAGATTCAAGCCATTTGATTGGTTGAAACTAGTTTTAAGTAATGCTTGAGTATTGAGTGACGTTCTATATTACGGCACTTAGCTTGCCGATGACGCGTTGAACACGCTATTATATAGCGCGTGTAGACCGCGCACAAGATCAATGTATTGGGTTCAATTCCCAACAGCCGTGGAACGAGATAAATGGCGTGTGATTCAAGTGGTCCATTAGTTGATGGCAATATGCTGGTGACAATGACTTATTTTGCTGTCTGAACTTCAAAGCTTTGGAAGTAGTTTAATAACCAAAGGTAGCAAAAGAACTTGGGAAAAGAATACACTTTTCTCGTAAAGACGTGACTGTGGTATTTTCCCGCTTTGAAAAAGAAAACAAAGTGCTAATCACATTGTTTATATACAACACACAAGACAAGAGTTTCAGTAAGACCTGTCTAGCTTAAATGGATCACTGTTCACTACTTGTCTTTGAAATTGTTTGCTGAGTTACTAACTTACTGCAAGATCTATTTATAGTGGATGTCAGTTTAAAAAAGAGATTTGTTACTTCGAACTGAATTGGCATTTCTATTATTATTATTATATATTAGCTTCTGCCCGCGACTTCATCCGGGTGAAATTTCTTGTTCCCCAATCCGTTCTCGAGATATCATCAAAAAAGTCGTTCTGCACAAAATGTATGAGAAAGTGAATTTTCGACATAATTTTTTTTTCGTGAATTTTTCGTATGCTTCAATATTTTTCACAAAAAAATGCTATTTAAAATTTTTAATCAATAATTTGCAACTATAAATAAAGTCCAATAAATAATTCGTGGTTTTTAAATCCCGCGATTTAAACGTCATTATAATTATTCCCGGGATTTTAAAGGAGGTATTATCCACTCTATGTTAACGTAATCGAGGATATTTTCAAGTGGACCTACCCTTCCTCGAAACGGCTCGGGTCCTCCAGCCTCGGGCTATTGTCCGAAATCCGAATTGGCACTCAGTTAATTAAACCCAGCTAAGGAAGGATGTCCTTCCTCGAAGTTTAGTTAAATTAGCTCTATCTATTCCGATCTCTGCTAATGACATGCTCACATATTAAAAAAAAACAACTGAGTGCCAATTCGGGTTTCGGACAACAGCCCGAGGCTGGAGGACCCGAGCCGTTTCGAGGAAGGGTAGGTCCACTTGAAAATTTCCTCGATTCCGTTACCTCGTGCTCATGTTTACAGCACCTGATACCTCTTAACCCATGACGAAGCCTATCAATATATCGACGATTAAAAAGTAATAGGGCCATAAGCGACATTTTTTTCTAATAAATAATAATATTATTATTATTTTTTTAGTCATGCTTGCCATCCTACTTACTAAATACCTCGCAGTTACTTGTTCGTTTCTAGTATTTGATTCCGCCTGAATGATTCGTAACGAATTGCTTGTCCAGACAACGCAAATCTTCGCTTTATCATGACAATGTGGCCGCAGCATTAGATCTTAACCTGAGTCTTGGAGTGTCGCATCTACAAACGCCATCTTTGCTCTGACGTCGACAATGGCTCGCAATTATTGTAGCGCCGCCGTGCGCCGCGCACCGCGCGCCGCGCGCCATCGGGAATAAGGATATGTCGTCTGCGCAACGGCTGTTTGCCATTAACTAACGATTAGGCTCTGGTTAATTGACGTCACTTTAACATGGGGTACCCACGTGAATGTGATGGAAAATTAAAGGGATTGTATGGATTCATGTTGTGGTTATTTCGCGAAAGAATCGGCATTGTCAAAACTTTCCATGCAAAATGTGTCGCCGATTACTCGCACTACGACACAAATGACGTATGAACAAAAATGACAACACAATGATAGAAACTATAATAATAGCTTTGAAGGCGATCTGTGCTCTGTGGTCCAATTAAAAATGTTGACACTGGTCAATTTGACTGTTTTGCACAGTGAGCTAGTACGTCAAAATGTTTAATGTAACATTTAGTACTTAACTAAAAGGGATTGTTGAACTTGACCCTAATACAATAGGTTGTATTAGACAGTGATTAGGGAGGTGTGCTAAGGTAGCACGTGAAATTCAAATTTTCTTAGTTATCTTGTATATTTGCAGGTCAGTGTCAGTTTGTATGTTGATTAAAAATGTTGTTGTTGTACCAAAAATGGCTTTACAGAATTATAATTATTAGAATCAGCAATACAAGACCATAAGTTAGAGTTGGTCTCAAATGTCATGATGTCATGAAGTAGTAATTCAGTAATATGAACTTAGAGAGTTGTATTTTAATGTAATTCTACATATAAATAAATATTTGATACGGCCGCGAATCATATTTAGATCAACATAGAACCTGAACCTGAGGAGCTCGTGGCTAAGTAATAGCAGCCGCTCGGGTCGATCCGTTAGGTTAAGCTATGCTTGCCGGGGTGGGTCCGTGGATGAGTGACCATCTTTACATACCGAGATTCCTCCGTGCCTCGGAAAGCACGTTAAGCCGTTGGTCCCGGCTGTCATTCGTGGATCTTTGACAGTCGTTTCGGGTCGTCAGAAGCCCAAAAGTCTGACAGCCAGTCTTACCAAGGGGTATCGTGTTACCCAGTTACTGGGTTGTGGAGGTCAGATAGGCAGTCGCTCCATGTAAAATACTGGTATTCAGCTGCATCCGGTTAGACTGGATGCCGACCCCAACATAGTTGGGAAAAAGCTAGGCAGGCAGAATCTGAACCTGCAAATAGCAAACATTTTTTTTTTTAATTTTAATTTCGCAGGCTACCCTCACGATTTCGCCTTAAATGCGAAAATAACTCTGTCTGTCTTCCTGGTTGTTAACTTTTTATGCTTTGACAGCTGATCGGATTTCGATTAAAATTTGACACACAATGTGTACTAGACCATGACCTGTGACAGGATTGACGCAGGATTATTTTTATCCCGGTAGTAGGTACATTCCCGTAGGATAATTTCCAACCTCCATGAGGGCGAAGCCGCGGGCAAAAGCTAGTTGTTAATATAAGCTTGGTTTGTTTCATCTGTCGGGATAATTGAGAACAGCATTACTTTGGAATTGAGAAATACTCCTTCGAGTTTAGATGGACTTTTGGGAAATCTTCCCGAGTATTGCGGCTTCATTATCTTCAGAATGCTTGATTAGAAACAGTTCAGATTAAGAGCAAATTTCACTAATGAAACTGAACGCGTTCAGCACATCTAAACCGCATTCATTCAAGAGCTATCAGTAGATAGGTAGATATATTGTCGCAATCAACTTGTATCCGGTACGCCAGCGCCATCTAGTGGCGCTCGATGGAGCTAGTGAGGCGCGCGTCATCAATTCTTGACTTCACTGTTCTGTTGGCGGGTGGCACGTGCGGAACACTGAACCGTCGTGCGTTCTGCGATACGTACTTAAAAAAACCGGTCAAGAGCGAGTCGGACTCGTGCACCGAGGGTTCTGTACCAACAAATATCATTTAAAATAAATGTCATTAGTTCCACTATGAAATGGCGCTGACCTAAAACTGCGATATTAGAAAAAGTGTGCTATTTAGACACATTGTTTTATTTTTTACGTAATATTTACATAAACTTCTAATCTCATAGAATAATTTCAGATTTTTCTCTATGCAAACTTCGGAGATAAGAGAGGGGGAATGGTATTCTTTTTTCAAATTTTTCGTCAAAAGCCAAAAACTTTGCATAAATCAAGCTTGCATGGCATTGTACGGAAATCCTATACAATCGAAATCAGCCTAAACTGGAAATGTATAGCTTGATTTGTGGCCGTGTGTACCACCCCATCGCTTTGGGATATCCTGTAATGATAGAAGTGTTGTGTAAATAAATAAGTAAAATACTTAGTTCTAAAAGTTTACATAAATATAATATTTAAAATGGCAACATAACCTATATCATTAGCAGCACTTAAGTAAAATAATATATTAGCAGCATATCTTAACAGGGCCACTTTCTATCTCAAGGTCTACCTTCTGCGAAGTTATTTGCAAGCGGAACACATTAGCATGTATTCGATATAGGGTGGAAAAATAAAGTCAACGGAGGGATGTTCTAAATTATATTTATTTTGATCTTAATAACTTTTTCGATTGGTGCCATACATTTTTTGTTTTTGACGTAGTCGTCGTACCCAGAAAGGCAATTAACTTTAAAAAGTTATATAATAGCAACTTATTGAAATATAGTCATTGTAAAAAAACCGGCCAAGTACGTGTCAGACCACGCACAATAAAGGGTGCCGTAGATGGAATGAATATATTCCCAAGAACAAACTTTACATTTTATATGAAAAATATGTTCCCCTTATACATTCCAGCTGAAAATATAAATTTATGCGCACAATATTAAGTAATTTACCAGGTTGTTTTAAGACCATAGACTTCTTATAGGTTTTCCTGTAATCTATAAATATAGAAATGGTCTCTATATATTTTTTTTTTGTTTTTGGGTCAGCCTTATCGGAGATAAAGGGGGGGATGGTCCATTTTCATCTATTTTCTTTGATGAATGTAAAACATATGAAGTTAAAATTTATAAAAAATTTATTATGTTTAAATTTTTCATAAGAAGTCCTTTCATTTGATTTGTCTCACGGTACAGTTTGCAAAACTTTGTTTTAAATATTTTTCCCCAAAAGTGAACCCAATTTCAAAATTCATTTATTTAAATATAAAATATACAAGTGACCCATAAGGGTTCCGTTTTTCCTTTGAGGTACGAAACCCTAAATAAAAAACTTTATAAGAAAAAAACAACCGACTTCCAAAAAAAATACACTGAAACGTGAAAAATAATGAATATTTTTTTTGGAATTCGGTTGTTTTTTTTGTTGAAAAGTTTTTATTTTTCAATTCCTCATGGATTCCATCATCATAACAGGATTTTGAAAAAAAATGGGACCAATCTGGAAGTATATTCTTACAAACAAAAAAAAATTAATAATTTCGGTTTATAAACGACGGAGTTCTGAGGTAACAAACATTAAAAAAAAGAACATAAAAAAATACAAGCGAATTGAGAAACTCCTCCTTTTTGAAAGTCGGTAACGTTTTCTATGAGTCTAATATTAGATACAACTAAAGACACTTTTCTTTCATTTACCTTTTTTCCAGCCTGTATATTGGCTTGACATAAGTCGTTAATAATAGTAATCTAAAAACGGTGTTTGGCTCACTGGGTCAAGTTCGTATCGATTGCATTTGTTTTTACGTAGAACCTTGACCTATATTTTTTTCTTTTGTTTTTGAAGGCTACTATTACTTCAACTGAATGAAACGAAATTTAAATCTTGTATAAAACGCACTCTATGCAGCCAAGCATATTATAAGTTGGGGGATTTACATCGCTGATAAAAATGCTAGGCTCGACCGACTTCCGGCCGAGGATGGATTTCGGTGTTACGAGTGTAACACCGAAATCCATCCTCGGCCGAAAGTCGGTCCGGTCCGGTCGATCGGTGTCGGTCGTTGGTCGGTGCTTGGCATGACCCTCCTAGACCGAGTGGTCTAGGAGGGTCATGCCTAGCATGGTTCGCTCCATGGCCTTTGTGCTACTAGTATGCGGTAGACAGTCTCCTTTGTGAGCGTTCATGACTCGGCACCGTAGATCATTATTGGCAGGACATATTGGTTGAAAAGGTAGGTTTTTAAGCACTGGGGAATCTTTTTAGACCGAAAAATATGTTTCAGTTTACCAAACGCCGTCCACCCCAAGCTCTATTCTCCTGGAAATCTCTTTGTTGGAATGAGGGTAGATAAAAAAACCACTTTACGTGTAGCGGAGGTACCCTAAACAAAATGTTTTTCCATGATTTTATTTTACCACTTTGTCGGCGTGACTAATATGTATACTCATGCCAAACTACAGCTTTCTATTACTTAGTACTGTCTTTAAGCTAAGCCGCGGACAGATAAACAGACGGACGGACATGGCGAAACTATAAGTGTACCTTGTTGAATACAGAAATGATGAATGAACTGACAGTTTTTATTTAAAAAGAAATATGAGATTCCACTGTAAGTTAGTGGGATCTTAATATGGTAGTTTGTTTGTGTCTTCTCCTGGCCTTATCTAAAAACCAAAGCTACTGGGGTAGTTAATTAATTACAATGCTTTCAGCTTAAAGCGTTCTTGTCTAAAAGTAAGTACCTTCTCTTTGCACAGGTTTCAGAAACAACTTTTTTGTTGTTGTTTTCAGTGTCTAAGTAGTTGTAATTTGTTGTGTAAAAATTTAATTAATGTTTTACGGACTCTTTTTCCTTTGAAGCTGTGTAAGTAAATCCGGGTAAATTAATTGTTAAGCAGATTGACTACAAAGAATTTTATAATAGTTTATTATAATAGTTGATGGAAATGGCTATTACACGGCAAATTGACGTAAGGTATCTTTGCTTGAAACTGCTAGAACCTGTTTAATATTCTTGCTGAGAACACAGCTGAGCTCCTTTCGTAATTCTAAGAGAAACAACGTGTGAACAAAACAAGGTATCATTTAAACAACGTATCTAGTTTAGACAAGTCAAGTTACAGTTGTGCAGTACACATTGTACTTGTTTCCGTTTTCAGAATACGAATTCAAGCTCCTTACGTGAATTTAGAGCGAGAATACCGGGTGTCGTCCAATGTTGCAGACCTGCCAGTAGCATGGAACACGGTAGCATACGGTGTTGTGTGAAATAACTGCATCCAGTGGATGTAAGTGTAAATTAAGATTGTTTCTGAGCTAATAATATCTCGGTAGCATTACCATACCATGATTTGTGGCTTGGCCAAAAAAAGCCAGGCCAAAAAAGCTAGGAAAATTACTTAACACTGGTAAAAAATTCTTGTAAGTCATAAAACTACCAACTTAAAGTGCCAAATTAAATCACAAATAATTTCTTTTATTGACAACTTGAAGAAATGGCGAAACAAACTCAGGTGTCAAAGGGACTTTGAGCCCTGAGTTTGTTTTGCCATTTCTTCTCAGGGGTAGTCAGATAGGAAATGTCGACTTCACCAAGCTTGTTTTTATAATTTTTTATATGACGTGTAAAAGTGATTCCGATATCCTATTTACAGAATAAACGATTTCATTTCATTTCACACAAAATAACGTAGTGTGTCAATTTGATAAACAATTAATTTCCCTGACTGTACTACCTAATAATTGCATACTTTAAAACATTTCATAGTAGGATATTCCTAGAAATAATAACAAAACTCGGCCTAAAAGAAGAGGAGTGCCGACTGTAGGTTTCTTCTTCAAAGAACCACCCTCCATTGCAGTCGTTTAAAAATAAAATAAAAATAACAGTAAAGAAAGAAAAAAAACAATCTTTTATTTAAATTCTCTGAAAAAAGAAAACGCCCTTTAAATTAATAGGGCGGTTGAAAAACGGCTCAATCAGCAACTTCGGTAAGTGTGTCTAGAATTTTCTATAATCTCATAGATTTAATAAAAACTCTCGACATTCTGCTTAAATCCTAAATTCTCAAAACTACGACATACACCATTAACACCTCTAGGGTGTCATACACTATAAACACCTCTAGGGTGTTGTAGTGGGTTAGCCTTAGAGTGTATGTCGTGTAGTTCCTTTGCAAACATACTTGGCCAACGTGTCACGAGAAACAATGAGCACTTTATTTGACGAGGGTTTAAGCGCAGGCCACACCGCCAGCTAGCAAGCGAGCGAGTGAGCCGGGCGAGCATCATTTTACCTATTTTCACACTTACATACTTTCATACTCACACTAGTTTGAAGGTTTTAGGTTTCATCTGGCGTCGTCAGTTGCAAACTGGCTCGTTCATTAAACACTTCCCAAAGTTCACAAGAAGTGAGCTGTTAAATTTTTTGTGGGTTTTGAGTCTTGGTTAATGAATATAATTAGTACATACATACATAAACTCACGCCTTCTTCCCATGGGGGTAGGCAGAAACTATAGAGCGCTCGTTACATACTCCTTTTGCTTCGTTTACATTCATACATCTGGTCATACACGCACGCCGTTTGCGAGTGCTACGCAGCTGACCTTTCTGAAACCTCACTAATTAGGTCACTATATGTTCTCCTAGGGCGTTCCCTCCCAGCGTTTCCACTTACATCTGCCTTATAAATACCTATTGTTAGTCACCTTTCATTCATCCTCTCAATATGACCAAACCATCTAAGCATACTCTTTTAAATTTTTGACACTATATCTTCTTTTAAACACACCGTTGGCTTATCACATCATTTTTCAACCTATCATTCATAGTCACGCCACACATGCATCGCAAGGAACGCATTTCCACAGCATTTATTCTACTTTTGCCACACCCAACATTCACTTCCATACATAAGCGTAGGCACCAGCACACCATTGTGAACAGTCAGTCGGGCCTATTTGAGCATAGACTGGTTTATCACAATCGCATCTATAGCACCATTAACCTTATTCCTCGCATTTACTCTCCTTTCACATCTTCATCAATCTTTCCATCCCTTGTAAACTTACTCCTCAAATATATAAACTCACTTGCTCCACACTCTTAAAATTTATTTTCACGGCACACACCGATCTATCTTCTTGTCTTTCAAACACCATGACATACATATTCATCCCTTTAGTTTTATATGCTTCATCCATCACGGACACCATGTCTTGCAACTGTTCTGCTGACGATGCAAATTGATAGTCTTATGCGAAAAAAGATGTTGTGACCTTTTGATTAGAATTATGTATAGATCTTCTGCTAGCGCGACTGTTGAACCTGAAGGCCGCGTCTTATTTAAAAGCAATCTTCGATTATGTCGGCGCGACCACGCGTCCCGTTTCTCCAAACATAAAGTGTCATAGGAACGTGACGATCACTTATTCGCATGACGATCGCTTTGGTTAGGACGCGGCCTTATACCTGATCCAACATCAGATTTTCCATTAGAATGTTTGAATAGTAATATACGTCGGAGACGAGTTGTATCCGGTACGCCAGCGCGCACCGGCACTGTTGTTGATATTTGGTTGCAAATTAACACGAGGACGTATGCTACCAGGATGGCCGTGTCAGAAACGAGTTGTATCCGGTACGCCAGCGCCATCTAGTCGCGTTCGATGGAGTTATTGTAGTTCGCGCCAACCAGTCTTGACTAATCGGGACGCAAGTGCTGCCTAGCGGCGCATGTCAGAGTCAACAAAATAACGTTCGACCAGTGGAAAGTGATCGCCGCACAGTCGACAAGTGAAGTTCATCGGTGGCGGTCAAGCAGTGAAGACGTCAAGGAATTGTTGCGCGTTCGGTATAGTTGTGTCGTGTTCCAACATTAATTACTTTGCATACCCATTACTGTATAGAATCAAGTTCTTCTAAATAAACAGACAGATGTGCTGCTGGGGAGTTTGTTCCACTACTTCTTCTTTCCAGCTAAAGCACTAGGAAGTAGTGAAGGGCCTGGCGTTTTGGGGGACTGTCTTATGTAATTTTGATTCTCACCTAAGATTGAGTAAATGACTTTTGAGTTTAATTCGGTTTTTCTATTGCGCAATAACCAACACTACCCACAGTACGCCCACAGTAGTTATAATATGGCTGATGATAACGAGAGAAACCTTCCGTTCTCCGACATATATAAAGTAGCGCACCAGAAGTATTTCAATAAAAATATTGAATTTTGTTTATTTGGAGATTGTGGCAAGCTTTTTTTTTGTTATTACAATAAATGTTTATTACCCTGATCTCACCTTAATAACCAAATAAATTATTTATGATGTCATTACCGCAAAAGAATAAGTAGGTATAATAAATTCTGCTTATCTTACTCACATAATCCCGTAATTACCTTTAACATACCCAGGGGAAGAAAAGTTTTTTCTATTAAAATAATCAAGCCCACAAAACTCAAGATAAGCTAAACTAACTCAAAACCAAATTAATATTAAATAATTTGTTTTTTTGTGGCTACAACTCACAAACTTTCATGGACACAATTTTATTCAAAAAGTTAGTTTGGTATTGCTGAACTGCAATTAAAAACTTCCTAAAATTTAACGACTATTTTGAAACAACAGTGTTTGAACTTAATTAACACAATCTGCTTGTTAAGCTCAAATGCTGATGACTTGGTATGTAGGTTTAATAAAAATGTAGGATAAAAATGAGCGAAACAGGGTTGATTTTTTAACACACTGTTTAAATACCGAGTTCAAAACGATTATGTCCGAAATGACAATAAATCAATCAATCTGCCTAGCCTTTTCCCAACTATTTTGGGGTCGGGGTCGGCTTCCAGTCTAACCGGATGCAGCTGAATACCAGTATTTTACATGGAGCGACTGCCTATCTGACCTCCACAACCCAGTAACTGGGTAACACGATACCCCTTGGTAAGACTGGCTGTCAGACTTTTGGGCTTCTGACGACCCGTAACGAAACGACAATCTTCAGTGATTAACAAACTTTTTTTTAAACCCAAAATCGTTATTGTCATCGTTTTAGGGTTCCGTAGGTAGTCAACATTTAGATTTACCACCACCATATTATAGTTTCGTCATGTCCGTCTGTCTGTCCGCGGCTTAGCTCAGACACTCTTACTACTAAAAAGCTGTAATTTGGTATGGGTAAACGTATTACTCACGCCAACAAAGTGGTAAAATAAAATCTTGCTATAATAATTTCTTAGGGGAAAAAAAATCTTTTTTTTCTCATCTTTTCCATGGTGTGGGATACCGTTGGATTGGCCGTTCAAAAACATTGCAGATCTGTCAAACCCATTTTTTGATTCAGGGGCCCGTTTGTGTAATATTACGTCTTAAAGTGCTCATTTTTGTTAGAGTCAAGTTAGTATCGTCGTCCCCCGCCCCCCGCGCCAGCTAAATGTTTATTTTTGGATAATTATGTGAAAAAAGTCATGGCAGTAGTAAATTATGACGAAGTTAAAAGGCAAACTATCACAGCTAAGCAGGTTTTAGTCGAACAATTTATATTTGCAGTTGAAACGTTTAGAAAAACATGTTTTCCAATTACAATGTTAAGTTTGTTATTGGGATAAATTCATCCCAACTACGGAACCCTTCATTGTGCGTGGTCCGACATGCACTTGGCCGGTTTTTTAATATTAAATAACTTAGTTTACTGAATCCTGATTAATAATTGCCTCATACCCATAAAGTTTTACTAGATCCCACACAGAATAAATAGACACAAATAGCACAATGTTGCTTGATGGAAGAAATTTTGTTCATCAGTCGAAATTATTCGCGAATTTCTAATTTCGCCATGACGTCATATTCTTTGAGGGGTAGATGAAAATTTATCGATGTTACCTAAAAAGACCCGATGAGATGCTACTGAGAATTTCCCTAATAATAACAAAGTAGGCAGTCAAACCTCAACATCTCCAGTTATAACCAAATTAACCAAAATGTTATTCCATCAAACTTAAGTACTATTCATTCAAACTCCATAACAATTCCCGTCACCTACACCATGCTAACTCCATTGAAGAACAATTTAAGCCTTGGTAACGATGGAATCGATGTTTCAGAACATTATAATATGCAAGTATAATATTGACACAAGTATACCTACCATGCTCAGATTCAATATCAAGTCAGTTAGTTACCTACATTTAGTTCTAGTTTGAAATACTTATCATAATACTCGTATCGAAGTCCGAAGTGGAACATCAGGAATCAATTTTATTGATTTAATCGGCTTGCTTTGTTTGTTTGTGAGACTGGTTGATTAGTTCTAACGATATTTGCTGTTCTATCGAATTTAGGAAATTTTATATATTATTACTGCATTATTCTGCCAAAATTTTCCAGTTGAATAGACATGACTTATTATTACTTATTATGTCTTTGACATGATGAAATATAATGATATTTTTTTATCTTTTCAGACACTTTTACACGTAAATATATTGGTCTGTATTTTAAAACTAGATGGCGCGGGCATTTCCTAGCTGACTATCCCTGAGAAGAAATGCCGAAACAAACTCAGTGACTCTTTTAAAGTTAAAACATTATAATATAAAGGATTTATGTGAGTCTAATAATGCAGGATCATGAATGGAAGGGGGTTTTGAAGAAAGAGCCATTGCAACTTTGAGTTGTCCTTTCCCGGCAGACAGCATGCATGCATCAGTTATCGTGTAGCTCATCCCTATTTTAGGGACACGACATTACCAGATATGCAAGATATTTTCGTAGGTCTCAAACAACATATTCTCAACAGTCAGGCAGTGTTATAAATTAGGTAGAATACATGATTTTATACCTGTCTGACGGTTTGAAATATGTTTTGCTTTGAAAACTAGATGCCTGTTTATAATTTAGTGAACATTGAAAAGTATTCGACAAAAAGTGCCAGTAAATAAAAGTTTTTGAAGACGTCTTTACCATGTTACCAAGTTGCAACAATCAAATCAAATCAAATCATTTATTTTTGCAGAAAACACTGTTACACTGGTGTTATAAAAATTTACATGTTCAAGTTCAAGTGATTCTATCGTAAGGCATACAAAATGTATACAAAATAAAATCAACAAATAAATAAAAACAATCATGAAATACTTTAAGACAGTTTATTATTTATTTAATAAGATTTAAATAATTTCAATGTCGTTCCTAGAATTACCTATTACAATATTTAAAGATACATTCATAATAATATTGTTGTCACTGTGAGGTCTTAAGTTTGGAAAAATTATCGTTTAAGAAGTCGTTCATGTTATAGTACATTTATTAATTTAATAATATGGGTTTCAAAGCTGCAAAAGCTTTATTTTTTTAACTTACAAATATTTCTTGTTTTCGACAGTCTTAAAAAATATACAGAAGTCTGAAGAATATATTTCATTCTACATAACATACAGCGTCTCCCGAAGGAAATGAGCCCGGCTTATGTTACCGATGAAGATACTTGATCATATGTATAACGAGATGAATGTTAAAATTAAATTATAACTCCGAGTTAAAGATATGACTTTATTTGTATTATTCGACACGTTTTTTAGTGATCAAGGACAAAGAAGGATGGTATAGAAAAGTAGTGCATAAAACGTAATGTGCCTATATTGTTGACGAAATGAGATACGAATATAACAGAATATTAAATATAACAGTTTCGTACAGGAAAATGAAACTGATCCATAAAATTTGTACTTAAAATGGAAATATGAAAATAAAATTGGGAAAGGTGGAACTAATTCCCATAAAGTCGGGAAATGAATTTTTTCACTTGTCAAAAAATAAAGCTTTTGCAGCGTTGAAACTCATATTTTTACTAACCAAAATGTGTTTTATAATACAAATGCATATTTATGTCAATAATATGGACATAGGTACATCCAAGCGCGTATTTTGCGTACGGACAATGTTACAAACTTTTCTACTGCCACGGTCAGTGCTATTTTTACAATAACATTTAAAGATATTATAGTGACTTAAATATGCATTTTTATTATAAAACATATTTTGATTAATAAAAATATGAGTTTCAACCCAGCAAATGCTTTATTTTTTACAGAAAAACTTACGGATTTATTTTTGGGCTACCATTTTGTTGTTTATATACATTTTTAAACCGATATTATATTCTTTTTCAGCATGAATTTGGTACCATATATGTTGTATTTTTTTTTAAGATGTAGTCAAAAAAACGCATTTTACAGACTCGGATTTTCCTAGACTTTTAGTACCTATGTCAAAGATATAAATAAATAAATAATAACTTTATCTGCATCATAAAAAGATACCATCAATGAACCAAAAGTTCATAATTATACTTTCTTTGTGGGAATAAGTTCCACCACACATCCACTCTACTAACAGAGTATTGTGATTTTGAATATTAAAGAATGTATTTTTGTTGACTCAGCGATCACACTGCGTTTTAAGTTCCTTAAAAGTCATCTACAAACTATTTTCCTAGTGAGCCCTTATGTTTTGTTTCATTTTATATTCTTTAGTACGAAAGTTTCATAAATTGGAAAGAATTTCACACTTCCTTTCAAAGCTGCAAAGAGCATTTTATGGCACATTATTTAGAGTAAAGGGTAATTAATGGAAGGTACTTTTATGGGACCCATTAATTAATAGCAGTACCATTCATCAAAAGTCCTGATATTAACAAAAGCAAGTTGTAGTGTAAATTATTAATTTGATTTACTGAGTTCGGTTTAAACTTACTTACTACTTGTCTAAGTATGTCAAGCTAGAGAGACAGTTCATCTGACAGTGGATTAGCTAATGCTTGGCTGTTCTATGTCTTATCTGCGGTAGTTTGGTTGAGTAAATTATGAACAGTATTCTGTAAACTAAACTTAACCAAGATCATCTTGATTGTTTTTTGCTCGATGAAAGAGATAGGACAAATTAAAGCAAATAGAGTAGGTTAGTATAGGAATTTTCCTACTTGTTCTGAGGTAAGCATATTATATCACATAGTGGGACGTCATTACGTCATTCCGTAAGGTATTTGCTGAAAATCTGCGCTGTTGACCATAGGTTCGTCCGAAGTCACAGCATTTTGTTGCACAGATGGGATGCACGGCTTAAAATCGTTCTTATTATTGATGTTTGTTTGTTATAAAAAAAATTTAACGTCTCCTCCCCAACCCTTGACTGTAAGTCAAGCGCCAGCACGCGCTTTAGCTGAGCAGCATGTAATCCAAAATCCCCCTGATAATAATCAAAACACTGATTTTATCCAGCCACCGACGGTCCCTTGCCACCCTCCCTCCGACGTTGCCCTAAGCCGAGGTTCGTACCCCACAGGGGGTGCCCTTAGCGAGCAGCAGTCGTTTAGTTTATAAGTTTTTACGCCCTGGCTGGAGGCATTAAGTTTCGTTAGGAGCTTAAGGCAGCCACAAGAAAGTCCAGTTAAAGAGTCGGAACCTTAGTGGTTACACTCAGAGATGACCTAGTAAAAAAAAAAATTACGTCTCGAGTTTCTACCCATCAAATACCGGAAACCCTGTATAATAAAAGAGCAGATGAGAAACATTATATCGCCGGGTTAAAGGCAAAACCGACTATCTGCGTTTTTAGTTTTTCACTTCAAATAAGTACCATTCGAATCGGCATTTGATTCTTTATCTAATGATAAAACCAACTAAACCGCAGGACTTACTGTTCCTGAGTTACCGAATGTAAAAACCGATTATAATATAATCTGTTTAATCAAACCGGTCAAACCGGGTTAATCGGTTTCGGCAGATAGTCGGTTTTGCATTTATCCCGGCGATATCTATAACCGCAAGTGCTTGCACGTGCAAGCCAGCTGAGCAGTATAAATCATTAACCGGAAAAAATTAGCTGATCCACAAGAATTTGTTCTAACAACGCAACGATTACTAGAACTAACTGGACAACAACTACTCAATTGACACTTCCTACTTTACAAAATATTAGCACTTTTATGATTGCTTATAATGTCAGCTGGTTTTCTGGAATTTTCTTTTGAAAAAGGCTGAAAATAGACTTCACGGTCAAAAATCAAAATCAAAATATTTTATTTCACATAAACCTACATGGGCACTTATGAAACGTCAGAAGCTAGGTGCACGGTTCCAATTAGTCGTTTCCTATGGAGAAGAGCCGGCAAGAAACTCCACGGTTACTCTTTTAAAAATAATTAATAGGTATGGGAGGCCTTTCAACAATTACCAGGTACTTAACAAAATAGAAAAGTGCCAACAAATCTACACTCTACTACGCCTACAACGTTCTCACATTCACAAAATAGAAAATAATCTAAGCATATAAAAGATTAATGACATGATTGCAATTACAACTACAGTAACATATCTGAATAAATATTATGTCCACAAAAGTCACTAAAAAAGAATTGAAATTCGATTTATAGGTAAATAATGTCAAATAATGAAAAGATTATGTCAAGGAAGTATGTAAAAAATTAAAATTAAAAAATCTAAATAAACATCGTTTTTTGGGAGCAGTTAATAGACATGTATATAGTTATGTTGTTTATGAGGTACCAGGGAAGCCACATGTGCAGAAGGAATGATTGGCAATCATTCCTTCTGCACTAACTTCCTTGTCTTCAACGTAGTCTTTTATCTTATAATATGCTTTTTAACCGACTTCAAAAAGGAGGAGGTTATCAATTCGGATGTTTATATTTTTTTTTTTTTATGTATGTTCGGGCATAACTCCGTCGTTTATGAACCGATTTGGAAAATTCTCTTTTTGTTTGAAAGGATATACTTCCGGATTGGTCCCATTTTTTTCAAAATTCAGTTCTGATGATGGGATCCATGAGGAATTGAGGGAACTCCTCAAAGTTTATAGGCATTTATATAGCGATTTTTATATTTTCATCAACAAATCAAGCATTTGCATTCAGAAAGTATCATTTGGTGAACCGGAACTGATGAAGAAGACCACAGATGGCCACCGGAACTCGTCAATGATACGTATTTCACAGGTAGCGATAAGATATCTCGATTAAGATAGTTAAGCGACTATGATGAAGCAAATTTAAATAAATGCTGATCAAAATGGTACCATCAAACTGATCTGATAATGAAGCCGGAAGGTAGGCAATGGAACTGCGTAATAAAACAATGTATCCTAGCCGTGTTTGGGCTTATTGGATTTGTCATGAGATGCACTCTGGCTATAAATGATGTTTAACCGACTTAAAAAAAAAGAGGAGGTTCTCAATTCGTGTATATGTATAAGGTGTTAAAAAATTTACTCTAATAAAAACTTTAAGAGGTGCTTTAGACCAATCAATCTGCCTAGCCTTTTCCCAACTATGTTATGGTTGGCTTCCAGTCTAACCGGATGCAGCTGAATACCAGTATTTTACATGGAGCGACTGCCTATCTGACCTCCACAACCCAGTAACTGGGTAACACGATACCCCTGGGCAATGAGCCCCTGGGTAAGACTGGCTGTCAGACTTTTGGGCTTCTGACGACCCGTAACGACTGTCAAAGATCCACGAATAACAGTCGAGACCAACGGCTTAACGTGCTTTCCGAGGCACGGAGGAGTCTCGGTATGTAAAGATGGTCACCCATCCACGGACCAACCCCGGCAAGCGTAGCTTAACCTGACGGATCGACCCGTGCGGCTGTTATTACTTAGCCACGAGCTCCTCAGAGGTGCTTTACACCATCGAACTGAATAACTTTTACTATGGGACCAGTTTGAAATCGCGAAAAAATAAACAGCTGTACCATACAGTTTAGAACACTAGGTAAACATTGCTATGGAACAGCTTTTTTATTAATTAATTTAATTTAGCTGGTATTTAATGCGCTCGGTATATGTTCATGATGTTATAAGATTTCCTGTCACTATTGTGGTATACGAATTGGTGTGGGGAGGTTCCACAACTAAAAAGTGAAAAATAAAAAACTTTTTACAAAAAAAAAACAACCGACTTCAAAAAAAACAAAAAAATTGAAAAATAACTTAAATTTTGGAAGTCGGTGGCAAAAAACGAAAAACCGGAACCAAAGACACCGACTTCCAAAATTTAAGTTATTTTTCAATTTTTTTGTGTTTTTTTTGAAGTCGGTTGTTTTTTTTTTGTAAAAAGTTTTTTTTTGATAAGGACACGGTTGATGTTGGTTTTGAACTTTCCGTCGCTAAGTTCTGTAACCGACTTTGGCAACTTGTTATAAAAGCGGATACTGTTTATAAGCAATGACTTGCTAGTTTTAGTTAATCTGAATTTGGTTATCACAATTTCATGTTTACTACGTGTATTTATATTATGGAAATCGCTTCTTGTTTTGAAAAGTGCTAAGTTTTTGCGAACATACAAAAAACTTTCTAAGATGTGAAGAGAAGGCAAAGTTAGTATATCAAATTCTTTGAATTTATTTCTAAGGGACTCACGAGGACCCATTTTATAGATCGCGCAGATTGCTCTCTTTTGTAGAATGAAAATGGAATCTAATTTTTTGGCGGGTAGGTGTAAAAGAAGACAGACGTAACTCTAGTATTGATTGTATATTTAAAATAGTAATTCTCAGTATTTTCACTAGTTTTTTTATATAACATCAGTGTATAGCCTATACACGGGTACTCACGTTTGCAGCACTTTTAAGTGACTATAGCAATAAAATTACACCACCTGCCAGCTCATCACTTCACAACACTATTTTCACTTCACCGAACACAAGTGGACAATTACTACTACAATGTCTCAATTTGACGAGATAATATCTGCACAGAAGACCCTAGAAGATAGCTTTATCCGGAAGATGAGTGAGTTGGAAGCGCAGATACAGTGTGCAGGACCTGCCAAGGACACCGTGGCGAGAGTAGCCGAGGAGTTTCGCACCTTTAGGGAGCTGATCTTCAGCATGCTGAGTCTACTCAGAAGTCAGATCAGCGAGTGTGCTAGACAGGTCGACGGGTTGGAGACCAGGCATCGGCGGAAGGCACTCATTTTCCAGGGCATAGCAGAGGTTGAAGGGGAAGTCAGCAGCACAGTAATCCTGGAGGTGATATCTAAGAAGATGTCCCTTAATGCTATCACTGCCTCTTCCATAAAGGTCTGCCACAGACTTGGCCTAGCCAAACAGGATCACCATAGGCCCATCCTAGTCAAGTTCTCGAGCTATGACGACAGGTCTGCGGTCTGGAGAGCGAAGACAGGACTGAAGGGGTCATCCATCTCTGTCAAGGAGTTTTTGACTAAGACCCGACAATCCATATTTGGGAAGGCGCGGCTTCACTTTTCTATGAGGTCGTGTTGGACTCAGGACGGTGTCATCGTTATTAAAGCCCCCGATGGAAGCAAACATAAGGTGACATCATTTGAAGAACTGAGTCCGCTGCTGGTGAAGTATCCCAGGGTTCAAACGTCTGGAGATAGCCTGAAAAACAAGACGCGATAGTACCAATTCTCAATTGTTATACAGTATAATAATTACGCATTAGACACCCATTATATAATTAGGATTTCTTTACCTTAAAGTTTGCTATTCTCCATTGTTTGATAATGATAACCTTTTTTACTTTTGTCTCGTATTTTTGCATATTTGTTTCTGTTCTCTTCCTCCTCGCAAGTCTCTGAGTTAACAATAATTATACAAGTAACGCACACCTCAGCATTTTACCCTCAACCTTCATTTTTTTTTCACTTTTTGTTTATTTCTAATTTTCATCTTTGCATGTTTCTAATGTCAACTTATCAAGTAATTTCAAGTGTCAACTATTTTCATGGTATTGTTGTTTATGTCAATTGAAGTAAACGTCATACGGGACTTTTTGTAACTTTGCGTTAAGTTTGGATATTTATGTTCACGGAAAATGTAATTTCTTTTGAATGCTTGGAGGGTGCGTTCGGAATAATTAAAATTAGCGTAAGAATTATTTTATCGCTACTACTTTGTAGTGTACCGTTTCTTGATTTTATTTCATGTGTTCACTGTCTTAATGATGATGTTAGCTGGCGGGTGGTGCAGAAATGCAAACGTCCTACCAGTATTTCGTGTAGGTCTCTTTATAGTCTAATAGTATATTTATATTTATTTAGTATTTATATCTGTTTTTATTGTATTTATATATATTTGTATCCATGACAACATCTGATAACGAATCTTTTTTCTCTGCCAATGAATCTACTGCCTCTTCTGGTGATGATAGCTTTTGTTCTGTTACGGAAAACCTTGGTGAACTTTTACGTCTAAGTTTCAGACAAAATCTAGGCCGGCTGTTTAACGTCTGTCATATAAATGCTCAAAGCATTCCAAGCCACTACAATGAGTTGTATGAAACTTTCTCGAACAACGATGTCCATGCCGTCCTGATTTCTGAAACTTGGCTAAAACCTGAGCTTTTATCCACCTCCTACTCTCTCCCAGGATTCGTTCTGTTGCGGAATGACCGAGTCGGTGGGAGAGGGGGTGGTGTAGCTATATACCTTCGTGCTGATCTTCCTTTTAAAGTTCTCTCTACTTCTTCCTGTAATGCTTCGGCTGAGTTTCTATTTCTTGAGGTTTGTGTCAAAGGAGCTAAAACCGTTCTTGGCGTTGTGTATTGTCCCCCCTCACTTGATTACTTCACCGAATTCGAATCGGTCCTAGAATCTTTAGGTTCGGAGTATGCACATCACATAGTCATGGGGGATTTCAACACCAATCTCCTTGCCCACAACTCCCATCGATCCCGTAAACTTTTACACCTAGTCGAGTCAGCTAGTCTGCATGTGTTGCCTCTCCAACCAACTCATCATAACGCTACCGCTGATGATACTTGGCTCGACTTGATCCTCACCTCAAATCCTTCCCTAGTCTCCTCACATGGTCAACTTGACGCTCCTGGTTTTTCCCATCACGACCTTATTTTCCTGTCTTATGTCCTTAAATCTCCTAAACCCAAACCTACGTTCCAGTACAGGCGTGCCTATGCGCGGATGAATAGTGAAAAGCTTGCACAAGTTGCTTCTAGTATTGACTGGACACCCCTGGAGGAAGCCACTACAGTTGACGATAAAGTTGCGTTTTTCAACATTGTTGTAGTTAAGCTGTACGACACCCACGCTCCTATCAGGAGAGTCAAGCTAAAGCGCCCACCTGCGCCATGGATGAATGTGGGAGTTCGGATGGCGATGCGACGGAGGGATCGCGCGTTTCGGAAGTTTAAAAAGGATCGGTCGGATGATAATTGGACCCTCTTCAAAACTGCTCGCAATCGTTGTAATCAGATGATACGCAACGCTAAAAGTCGTCACATTCTTGATAACATCACTTCTGCTTCTCCTGCTGATATCTGGAAATTCCTTGGAACTCTAGGTATCGGCAAATCGCGACATTCAGACCTTCCTAGTACATTTGGCTTGGACGATCTAAATCGTCATTTCTCCACTGTCCCCACCCTTGATAATCCAACCAAATGTCAAACCCTTGACTACCTTGCTGGTCTGACGCGACCCAATATTACCCCCTACACCTTCACCCCAGTCGACCCAGGAGAGATCAAAAAGATTATCCTATCCATTAAATCCAAAGCCGTTGGTTGTGATAACATCAGTCGACACATGATCGTGACAGTGGTTGATCAGCTTCTTCCTGCGATTTCCCATATAGTTAACTTCTCCCTTTTTTCCGGTGTTTTCCCTTCCCTGTGGCGGAAAGCCCATGTTCGACCACTACCTAAAATCCTTAATCCCACTCTTCTCAGTCACTTTCGTCCAATTTCCATCCTTCCCTTTTTATCCAAAGTACTCGAGGCCTGTGTACATAAACAATTCTCCAACTTCATTCACAAAAACTCTCTCATCAGTCCACTCCAATCCGGGTTCAGGCCCGGGCACAGTACCAGTTCTGCTCTCCTCAAAGTGACTGACGATATAAGGCGAGGAATGGAAGACACTAAGGTTACGGTTTTAGTGTTGATCGATTTTTCAAATGCTTTCAATACCGTCAGTCACGAAGTCCTTTTATCCATCCTCTCCTATCGCATGGTCTCTCTCGAGGTTCTGGAATGGTTTTCTTCCTATCTTCGTGGGCGTCAGCAATCAGTTCTTGTTGGTGACTCTAACTCCAGCTGGTGTGATCTTGAAGCTGGCGTCCCTCAAGGCGGCATTTTATCTCCACTTTTGTTCTCTATCTTTATAGATCTCATAACTTCTGAGCTTCAGTGTGCGTATCATCTTTACGCTGACGACTTACAGCTCTACTGTCAGGCAGGTGTTGAGGGCTTATCTGGTGTGATCGAGGAGCTAAATCGGGATTTACGAGTTGTCAAAAACTGGTCTGATCGTTTTGGGGTGGCGGTTAACCCAACCAAGTGTCAGGCTATCATTGTAGGGAGCCCCTATAGCTTGAGGAGGCTGAATGGCTTAACGGTGCCACCGGTTACCTTTGATGGCACAGTGATTCCGTTTAGCTCTGACGTCAAAGATCTGGGTTTGCATATTGACACTTGCCTCGACTGGCGTAAGCAGGTCGCGATTGTGAGCAGGAAGGTCACTGGAACGCTGCGGTCGCTCTATCGGTTAAAAAATATTCTCCCATCACACATTAAGGCAATGCTTGTACAGTCCCTTATCTTCCCCATAATTGACTATGGTGATGTGTGCTACTATGACCTGAATGCAGATCTCCTCAATAAACTTGACCGACTTCTTAATAGCTGCATTCGATTTGTTTTCAATCTCCGCAAGTATGATCATGTATCCGCACATCGATCGCTTTTAAAGTGGTTGCCTATCCGTCAGCGCAGAGCTCTGAGGGCTTTGACAACCCTGTTTTCTCTCCTTCACAAACCCACTTCTCCTTCTTATCTGACTTCTCTTTGTCAATATTTATGCGCTGCACACAGCAAGAATCTTCGGTCCGAGAATAATCGTCTTCTTCGTTGTCCTTCTCATCGCTCTGGTTTTATAAAGTTTTCTTTCTTTGTCCAGGCGGTTTTCCTTTGGAATGCGCTCCCTCAGAATATCAGGACGGTAACCAATCAGTTCACATTTAAAGTGAAAGCTCGAGAACACATACACAAGAAGTTGGCAGATTCATCTCAGAATTAAGTTGTTGTAGGTTTTATTGTTTAACTCTCATAACATTTTATTTTTTTTATATGTATGTATATATGTATTTATTCTTGTATCTTAGTTATAAATTCTTCTAAATTTGTTTTCTGTTATTGCACCTACTATGTATTATCTCTGCATCACCCTAAGGTAGACTGGTAGAAAATGCCCAAGGCATTAAGTCCGCCTTTGTACAGTTTTTACTTGTGCATAAAGTTTTAATAAATAAATAAATAAAATCTACGTCAGCTGCCGATCCCCACAGCAGAACGCCATAAGACATAATACTGTGGAAATAAGCAAAGTATACTAACCTAGCTGTGGCTATATCAGTTAACTGCCTTATTTTTCTTACTGCATATGCAGCTGAACTTAATCTACCTGAAAGAGCTCTAATGTGGGCACCCCATTGCAATTTGGAATCTAAAGTAATTCCTAGGTCACAAGTAATCTTACTACTTGATAGATATTTTAGTTTTCATTGCCATTTTCAATTACAGCTAAAGAATCTACTCCTCGTGACAACAATACTAGATCATAAGTTATAACAAAAAATGGAAGTGTCTTTTTAGGGTTCCGTAGCCAAATTGCAAAAAAACGGAACCCTTATGGAGTCGTCATGTCTGTCTGTCTGTCCGTCCGTATGTCACAGCCACTTTTTTCCGAAACTATAAGAACTATACTGTTGAAACTTGCCAAGTTTAACTTGGTAAGTAGATGTATTCTGTGAACCGCATTAAGATTTTCACACAAAAATAGAAAAACCAATAAATTTTGGGGGTTCCCCATACTTAGAACAGAAACTAAACATTTTTTTTTCATCAAACCCATACGTGTGGGGTATTTATGGATAGGTCTTCAAAAATGATATTGAGGTTTCTGATAAAAAAAAATTCTAAACTGAATAGTTTGCGCGAAAGACACTTCCAAAGGGGTAAAATGTGTGTAACCCCCTGTAACTTCTAAAATAAGAGGATGATAAAACTAAAAAAATATATGATGTACATTTCCATGTAAATTTCCACCGAAAATTGGTTTGAACGAGATCTAGCTAGTAGCTTTTTTTAATACGTCATAAATCGTAAACCGCAATTTACCTTTCATTCAATCACCTTAAATATATATAAAAAAATAATAATTTCATAAACATAAACCTTATGCATAAACCATGAACCATGAAATATATTCTAATAAAAAAAAAAAAAAAAACTCTATTATTAAAACATCGATCAAAGTTACAACGAACTACAAGAACTTTTATATTATGTTACTTGCTGCTACGGAACCCTTCATGGGCGAGTCCGACTCGCACTTGTCCGCTTTTTTTAATGTCAAAATAACAGCTTTTTACTAAATGCATATGAAAGTAGGTATACACGGTTTTTTTTGTAATTTCTGTTTGTCTGTCGGTTTGTTTGTTCCGACTAATCTCCGAATTCGCCGATTTTGACGGGCACTGGCATATAGCTGATAAGGAAACTTATGTTACTTTTATTCTATAAAAAGCCACGCGGGTGAAGCCGGGGGCAGCAACTAATTACAAATAAAGTTACATCACGCATGTATTCGTCCATTTATGTTTGAGTCCAATGTAATAGGGAGGGAGCGATATATCGATAATAATTCCTTTATTTTTAGTAGTTATCAGCTGCAATGACCATGTTCCTGACAATGATAAGATCGTGGACGATCAAAGATATGACTAATAATAGTTGGTCATATCGTTGATCGTCCTCGTACTGAATTTTATTAAGTAACTAGCTTTTGCCTGCGGCTTCGCTCGCGTGGATGTCGGTTATCGCATAAAAAGTACCCTATGTCCTTCTCCATATCCCAGGCTATATCTCAAATTTCTAACTTAATATTTATTTTAAAGTGATTCACTATGTGAATAAAAACCGAAACAAATGACAATGATTTAATATAGTAAAAGTACTTATGTTCTGAACGTCTGATGAGTCTTTACATAAAGATAACAAACACACTAACCAAAATACGAAATTTCACTCAAATTCGTAAAGCAATCAATTGTACCAAATTACAACACGAAATAAAAATGCGACACTAATATTAATTTTAAAATAATTCACGTAAGTACCAACAATGTGAAAACAAAACGAAATTAACCTCCGAAATGTCGCATGATACACCATTTGTGCTGAGAAAACGCTCGAAATGACTAATGAACACCATTGGTGCATAACTTTTGTCAGGGTCACGTTCGCAATTGGACGAAATATTTGACATTTATTTTGTACTTGCAACACGACCTGGCTGTAGAATCCGATTAATCGACTAATACTTGACCGGTATTAATACATTTTAGAAGGGACACCACTAAACGAACGAAATAAAAAGAAAACGAAATACGTCTGTGGTCGTGTGGCGGTATGGCGCGATGCATATTGTAAACGTTCATTAAGGTTATACGTGCGTGAAGTAATGGATTCAATGAGATAACGGTTTAATCTTTTAAGAATCTTATACATAATTACTGAGAAATAAGTGTAGATTTCGTATTGAGTGTTAGTTTATCGAAAAATGATAAATATGTATGCCAGTGAAAAAGTAACGAAAGTTTTGGAATGCACAAATTTTGGTCATATGGCCGCCGTGTTTAGTAATGTTTTTATGATAAATATTCTTGTATTCTGTTTGAAATACACATAAGTAGCTAGCTTATTTATCTACGAACATAATTTGGCTAATAGCTAATGATATTATAGCGTATTGTTATCGTAATCGTATTTCCAAAAGTAAAATTCGGCAAACAAATACCTACCTAAAAGACAATAAAATGGATATAGTTTTATCCTTAAGAGATAGACATATGCCATGGAGGACTTTTCTGAAGACCTTTATAAGATACACAATTCCACCATACATTATTTTGTTATATCCCAAAGGGTTTAGACAGCGTTTTCGTTAAAAGCTCCCAGATGGCTTATTTTTTTCCGACACCTCCAACAAATATCGTTAATTTATACAAAAATGCATACAAAAACTTAACAAATTATATACTAGAACCTTCCTCGAGAACCACGCTATCCACTGATGAAAAAAGCATGAGAATCGGTGTAGCAGTTTTTGAGTTTATCGCGAACAGACAGACAGACAGACAGACGCGGCGGAGGACTTTGTTTTATAATATGTAGTGATAGTGACTAGCTGACTCGACAGACTTCGTTCTGTCAAAAGCTATAGTATAAACTCCACTACACTACTCTACCCTACCCTACCCTACCTACCCTACCTACCCTACCTACCCTACCTACCCTACCTACCTACCTACCCTACCCTACCTACCTACCCTACCCTACCTACCTACCTACCTACCTACCTACCCTACCCTACCCTACCCTACCTACCTACCTAACCTACCCTACCTACCTACCTATAACTTAAAAAAAAAATAGATAGTAGCCAATTCTCAGAGCTACTGAATATGCATATAAAATTTCATAAAAATGGGTCAAGCCTTTTCGGAGGAGTATGGTAACTAACATTGTGACACGAGAATTATATAATATATATAAATAATTTTATTTATATAAATATAATTACTAAGAATGCTTTAAAATTTGTACTTAATAAAATTCAGTTCAAGAACATTCATTTCGTTATTTTAGTACGTTGTAGCGGCATCTACAACGCTACATGCGAACTACGCATCAGAAACCTGACGTCACTCAAATCCTTTATCGCGCAAGCATAGTTTACTGCGCGACTGGCATATAAACAACATTCTGACATTAACCATCGAGCCAGCACGCGCTATAGCTGAGCCTGTAGCTTTAAATTTCCCTGATAATAATCATAACCCTAATTTTATCCAGCCACCGTCGGTCCCTTGCCATCCTCCCTCCGACTCTGCCCTAAGCCGAGGTTCGTACCCCACAGGGGGTGCCCTTAGCGCGCAGTCGTTTAGTTTATAAGTTTTTACGCCCTGGCTGTAGGCATTAAGTTTCATTAGGAGCTTAAGACAACCACAGAAAAGTCCGGTTAAAGAGTCTCAACCTCTCATGGTTAACTCTGAGATGCCCTAGATGAAAAAAAAAATATATTACCATCGAGCAGTTGCAAACCAGACACGACACACGTCTGGTCGGAGGATCTTCCCTTTTCCACAGTGTATGAATGAACTGCACACACTGTTCATACGTCTGTAGAAAAGAATAGAATACAATTTCAAGTCTGAGTTTAGTCCGGTTTAAGTCCGTTTCAAACTTAAACCGTGGAGGCGTTTATTAATAAGTGGCCTATGTTGAAGCCTAGTTTGGTAACAAGAACTATTTGTAATAGGAATAATAATAGCTAGAAACACAGTTTCTGGTAAATTGGATCAATGAGGTCGGATCTTGTATTCCGTTTGTTAAAGTACCAATTAATTATATCCCTTGGGGGAATACAGAGGAGATGTTTTATTATTAATTCTATAAATTTGCGGGTTAGCCAATAGTTTTGAGGTAACCCTAAATCTATTTAGGTTAGGCACATGGCATTCCTAGCATAAAATGAACGAACGATTAGCCCTATCGTTCCTTATTAGATTACTGACAAAGGTCGAAGCCACTTAAGTGCGGCCTGTATCAGTCTAGGTGTTGTGTTCCACAATGGTAGACGGTAAGTTATCTTTCATTATGTACAAAATATTTCGGTATACTGACCAAGTAAAGATTACGCTTTTTAAAGCTTATTGTCACAGTTTTTACACCGGTAATCTTTGGGTCAACTACTCGAAAAGGTCGCTGGATGTTCTACGCGTCCAATACAACAATTATTTTAGGATGCCGTTGCGACTGCCTCGTTTTTGCAGTGCATCGGAAATGTTCGCGGTAAATCCGCAAAAAAACGGCCTCACTCCTGAGTAGAATAAGAGGCAGTCATAATAGTATCCTGAAGGCGGTGGCGGCAGACACTTCCTCCGCCTTAATAAGGCAATTTGTGCGAAGACTTATACCATAGTTAGACCATTACCATTTCTCGTTGCGTTTAGATGTTGGGTGGTCTTATCACAAATTCGTCTTTAGTTTAAGTTACTAACAATAGTGATTTAAGTGCAAACATGTTACTAACAATTTATGGATCTTTTGTGTTATCCGAAATAAAATGATTTTATTTTATTTATTTATTTATTAAAAAAAAAATAGTTTATTTATTTATTGTTTCGTTGCAAGTATGTTGAAAAAGTAGTTGTGGCCCAGTGGTAATAGCCGCGACTTACGAGTTGTAGATCGTAGGTTCGAACCCTAGCAGGTGCTTTACTTTATGTAAATTATTTCATCACCACTGCTCTCAAAACAATTCCGGCAAAGTACGTGTCGGAGCACGCACAATGAAGGGCTCCGTAGTTGGGATGAATTACCCCAAGAACAAACTTAACACTGTAGTTGAAAAACATGTTCTCCCATATATTCTAACTGCAAATGTAAGTTGGTCGACTATGGTGCCGATTCCCTTGTTCACAAACTAAACTAAATTTAAGTTCAGATAAAGATAAAGATAAATTTATTTGTTCAAACATGTGTAACATGATACATGAATATGCACATATAGATGGAAAATATTAAGTAAGACCAACATGTTTTGCCTCACTTGGCGTACAAAATGTTTATATGATATTTTTCTTTCAGTGCATCTTTTTCTTCCTATGTCATTAAGAAATGGATAGAAGATAAATTATAGTTTAGTCCTGTCAAATTAATCAGCGCCTGTCACTACTCCATACAAGTTTAGACGTGATTAAAAACTTGCCGACTAAAATTACGTCAATTTACGTCAAGCGCTGATTAATTTGACAGGACTAAACTAAAATTTATCTTCTGTCCTTTTCTTAATTACCACTTTGTCGGCAGGATTAATACATATGTATAAATCCAACTTGCCGTACTTTTGCACACTCCAAGTCACCTATTCCTCGGACATTAGCCGCTATTAACGCTCTCCTGAACTCAAACATAGATCTTGAATGTTGGCGAATGAATGGAAGATGATACTGTCACAATGTTTGAATTTTCGTGAGAAGAATGATAAATAAATTATATTAATACGTTTAAATAGTGTAATTGGCTTGGTGCCTTTCTATGTATATAAAAAAATACCCGTGCCAAATTACAGCTTTCTAGTACTAAGAGTCTCTGAGCTAAGCCGTGGACAGACAGACAGAGAGATGGACATGGTGAAACTATAAGGGTTCCTTGTTGACTATGGAACCCTCAAAAGGAAAACGTCGAAGTCAAGAAACCGGCATGTCATAGAACCAAAAATTCGAAGACATGTGACATTTACCAACCCGCACTGGGCCCGCGTAGTAGATTACATCTTACAGCCCACTCCCTCTCGACAAGAGGCGTGTTTCCCAGCAGTGGGAACATTATAGGCTGATTATTGTTGTGTATGTATGTTGAAAAACATTGCTTATACCATTCCCTGTCTAAAAAGCTTATTTTATTCACTGAAAACAGGGAATAAAAAGCACTTTTAATCACTATTTTGGTATTTGAATTTAGAACACACCAATATATTCGACATCCATCTCAATGCTATACAACCTCCTTGCAAAAAATAGGTACTCGATACAAACAATATTCGACGGTTCGGTTGGCGCAGTGGTTAAGCGATTGACTGCTGCGCTACGTGTCGCGGGTTCGATTTCTATGACCAATATTCAATATTTGGCGTTCAATTTCATATAGATGGCGTTACAAGTTGCAAAACTTTTTTGTGTGAAACAAGGATGTGCGTTGCGAGGTTTTCTTTCCAAAAATTTAATAAAATAAAAATGACCAAAATTGAATTCCTGAGGTTTTCACTCTAAGGCGACGATATTCACAATACTTAGCAGACGTGGTGGACTGATTAATATAGATAGCCATGCGCATATAACATAGTACGGTGAAATAGTGTTGCCAACCTTCTTGAAATAATCCTTACCGTACCGGAAAGCGCAGCAGTTGCAGGCTCCCCACAACCTGGCCTGACAACATAGTTTAGATCGAGGCAATTCACTGGATGTAGGCACCGTCAGAACCAGTTGTTATCGTGATACTCAGGGAAGGCCTATGTCCAATTGTGTACGTCTTTCGGCATTTATAATGATGACGACTTACCAATTTCTAATCCTTACAGTTGTAGATCCAGGAGTTGTCAAGACAGGAGCCTACAAATACGAAGATGGTACTCGCTATGTTGGCGAGTGGAATTCTAAGGGCCAGAAGCATGGCATGGGACATCTGGTACTACCTGATGGTACAAGATACGATGGATCGCTAATTGGCGGCCTCTGCTCTGGATTAGGCGTCATGGCGTTCCCGGATGGTGCTAAGTAAGTTCAATGATTTTAAGCAGACTTAAAAAAACCGGCCAAGTGTATGTCGGACCACGCATAATGAAGGGTTCCGTAGTTGGTATGAATTTATCCCAAGAATAAACTTAAAAATTTAAGTTGAAAAACAAATTTTCCCATGCATTTCAACTGCAATTAATGTAAGTTTGTACGTACAATATTAAGATTTACCATGTTATATTAAGACCGTAGACTTTTTACGGATTTTCCTGTAGGTAATCTATAAGTAAAGAACTATTTTCTGTATTTATTTCAAAATTTTAGGCTCCGTAGTCTCGGAGATAAGAGTTGAAATTAATAATAGATAACATTTAATTTTCATCAATATTTTTACAAGTATTTATATTAAAATTATTAAAAAAAAAAAAAAAAAAACTGACACCCTTGTGCCATTACGGTATACGCAGGAACGCAGGCCTTCAATAATTCACTAACGGTTTTTTTTCCGATCATTATCATTCTCCTGCCCTGATCCCAATTTATTTGTGGTCGGCGGAACATGTACTTTTCACTTCTCAAGCTCTAAAAGTACGCTAGACTAAAGTGACCACTTTAGTCTAAAATTACGCTAGACTAAAGTGACCACTTTAGTCTCTAGGGAGTGAAAAGTAATTAGTTTTTTAATTTTCTTCATGTGACATAGACAAACTCAAACAGCCAGTAAATATATTACTATCTGTGGAATGTGGACCATGTTCATTGCGAAAATGTTGAGAGTTTTAGTTCCATGGGTTTTCCGCCAAGAAGGTGGCGCCATGGTTTTAAATGGTTAATCCGTGACTGGGTTAGAAGAAAAAACCGACCGCGAAAATTTCTGAATTTTTGTCGAGTGTAAATTTGTTCGGTTTTGAATGTTGTTGTACTAAACTGATTATTTTTCTCGCATTCAAAGTTTGCACCTCGACACTAAACGCCAACTTAATCCTCGGTTTCATTGACTCCCTTGCACTCTCGGGAGTCAAACCACCTCTGGTATATTATGGCTTCGTTTAGTCCCTTGATATAAAATATACTATTCTTCCATACTTCTCTATTATTCGTCATCTCGGTAGTCACTCCGTTTCTAGCCATATCATCTTTCACACAGTTCAACCATCGTTTTTTTTTGGTCTTCCCCTACTCGTATTGCCATCCACATTCATACTCAAAACTTTTCTCACGACATTTTCCTCATGGAGGAAAGAGCATCACATGCCTAATCCGTACTTGAATAATGTTTCAAAAAAGATGTATAGCACCTAAAAATAATCTGTCAGCTTAGTCATTGTCGCCTTGTCGCTCTTTTTACTTCATTTCAAAACAGCAATATTCATAATTTACTTTCGTCGGGTCGTAAGAAAATTTGCAATATCCACTTCCCTTAAAACATTTATATCAGTGAACATTATTTTGATATCTTCACTACCATTTTATTTATAATATTTTATTTTTATTAATGATAATATTTACAAAGCTAGCCACTTATCGCATGGTCGGGACTCTGCGTGGAAAAATATAAAAATGTCTGTTTGTTATTGCACTACTTCTAACGAGTACCTTTCAAATGCAATGGCGAAATAAAGTTGATATTTATTATCACTGTTGTACATTATTTTGAGATCTTCTTTAGAAAACCTTGTGACTTATTTTCGCAATTTTTTCAACTCACTATTACTATGATAAAATTATTGAGATACTTAAGTATGCTTTCGCAGAGACGTTGGTTCCATTTATTTTGTTTTACATTTACGTCAAATTTCCATTTTAGGATCGCTTTGTTTCGAACCTTTTGACGCTTGTCATTAGCTGAAAGTTGTACAACACTAAGTCCCTTGGACTTATTGTTGTACAATGCCTATTCAAATATAACTTACTTAAAATTACAAAATTTATACATTTTCACGTGCTGTTTAATAGAGCAGGAAACTATAGAAGAAAATGATTAAATTTTCGGATTGTCGCCTGTCACCAAAAGTAGTCTACAAAGTTTCAAAACTAGGTGAAGGAATATGGGCTTTGTCTCCCGCTTAGGGAATAAATAAATATTGTTTGACCGACAGACATTGGCGTGCCAAGTTTGTACTTTGACCGTTTCAGATCCATGTTTCAAAACTTTACTAAGCTTAGTTATTCGAGAGATGCCTCCTGGCGGAGGCCTGGGACAGTGTGTTTTTATTAAAAGTCAAGTATTTTATTTTATTTGAAGGTATATACAATTCTCTGTTTATCGCATAGAAGTCAAGTACATTTTTTTTAACTACCGGTTTATTATTATCCTAGGGCAGAGACCTCTTCTCAATGACAGGAAAATAATAAGTTGCTCTAGAAAATAAAAACCGGCCAAGTGCGAGTCGGACTCGCGCACGAAGGGTTCCGTATCAGAAACCTTAGTTAGTTAAATTTATTCTTGGGATAAATTCGTCCCAACTACGGAACCCTTCATTGAGCGTGGTTTGACATACACTTGGCCGGTTTATATTTTATTTTTATATTTGGTTTGATTGAATGAAAGGTAAATTTCGGTTTACGATTTATGACTTATTAAAAAAAAAAAAACTACTTACTAGATCTCGTTCAAACCAATTTTCGGTGGAAGTTTACATGGTAATGTACATCATATATTTTTTAGGTTTATCATTCTCTTATTTTAAAAGTTACAGGGGACACACATTTTACCACTTTGGAAGTGTCTCTCGCGCAGTAGAAAAAAATGATATTAGAACCTCAATATTATTTTTGAAGACCTATCCATAGATACCCCACACGTATGGGTTTGATGAAAAACATTTTTTTTGAGTTTCAGTTCTAGGTATGGGGAACCCCAAATTTTTTTTTCTTTCTATTTTTGTGTGAAAATCTTAATGCGGTTCACAGAATACATCTACTTACCAAGTTACAAAAGTAAAGTTCTTATAGTTTCAGAAAAATGTGGCTATGACATACGGACGGACAGACAGACAGACAGACATGTCGAATCCATAAGGGTTCCGTTTTTTGCCATTTAGCTACGGAACCCTAAAAAATATCTGCTTGACTTGCAAGCGTGGTGATGCTTGCTCAAGGCGGATTGGCGATTTCCAATTGATATTAATTACTAGCTGCTGTCCATCGCTATTACGCTGTGACCCTTAGGAGCCGAGTAAAAAAAAAGTCTGAAAAAAACCCTAAGTGAAAACAAAATAACATCGCGGTCGGGGGAACAAGAAATTTCACACGGACAAGCTAGTTTATCTATACTAATATATAAAGCTGAAGAGTTTGTTTGTTTGTTTGAACGCGCTAATCTCAGGAACTGCTGGTTGGAATTGAAAAATTATTTTTGTTTTGGATATTCCATTTATTGAGAAATATTATAGGCTATATTACATCACGCTACGACCAAAAGCAGCGGAGCATAAATGAAAAATGTTGCAAAAACGGGAAAAATTATTCCTTTTTGAGAGCTTCCGTTGCGTGCGCTGCATAAATGGTTTAAGTTACACAAATATCATGTATTATGGAATTGTTCCTCTTTAAAATTTCTAAAAAAAAGTCCGTGACAGCATATGTCTATCTTTTAAGATAGACTCACTATAACCTTTTTTTATGGTAATCAAATTTTTTCCAAATTAATTCATTATTTGCGAAGGAGTTTTATCAACATAATATTAATCCTTATCCAAATAAATATGTTATTAATCACAAGTATTTAAATGTAAACAAAATTGTCCTTGACATCACTTGATTTCAATCAACATCTTAGGAGATATCATAATTTTAAAATAACTCCGCAAGAAAATAAGTAGAAAATTCATTACTTAAACCACTCTCTCGCTTACGAGTAGGTGACGCAGACGAAGTTGCGCGGGTCAGCTATATAATTTGCTAGCTTTTGCCCGCGGCTCTGCCCGCGTGGATGTCGGTTATCGCGTAAAAAGTAGCATATTTCCTTCTCCATTTCCCAGGTTATATCTCTGCCAAATTTCATGACGATCGGTTCAGCGGTTTAGGCGTGAAAACAGACAGACAGACAGACATACAGACAGAGTTACTTTCACATTTATAATATTAGTACGGATAAAGCTGAAGAGTTTGTTTGTTTGGTTGAACGCGCCAATCTCAGGAACTACTGGTTAGAATTGAAAAAATATTTTTGTGTTGGATAGCCCATTTATTGAGGAAGGCTATAGGCTATATATCTACGCTACGATCCTTAGAAGCCAAGCGAAAAGAACGGAAGTCAGAAAGAACGCTAAGCGATAACGAAGTTTAAAGGTGTCTGCACACAGCGGGCGCGGCGCGGCGGGACCGGGCGTGGCGGGGCGCCGACGCGATGCTGAGCAGTTGTAATGTACTAGATATTACGGAGGACGCCACACAGAGCCGTCCTGCTCGACGCGACGTGACGCGACGCTCTGTGTGGCGTCCTCCGTAATATCTAGTACATTACAACTGCTCAGCGTCGCGTCGGCGCCCCGCCACGCCCGGTCCCGCCGCGCCGCGCCCGCTGTGTGCAGACACCTTTAGCTCGGGCGAGCGACGGGATGCGAATGCGACGCGATGGGTGGGCCGAAATTTCACGCGGACGAAGTCGCGGGCAGAAGCTAGTTTATTAATAAATAGCGATCCGCCCCAGCTTCACATGCGTGCAATTTATCTGTATTTATTTATTTATTCATTTAGTAGTTTACATACATTGTATACCGGATGACAATTTTTACCGTCTCGTTAAAATTTGGGTATACTAGGTGAACGGAGTAGAAGCCTATGGCATAGTTTTTATTATTTTTTCTTTAACCTAGAAAGAAATTGATCTATGGATAAATACCACACATTTGAAGTAAACTTATCATACTATAACAATAAACACAGAAATTTAACAAAAAACATAATTCAATAAATAAATACGATAAATAATATTTAAATTTAAATCATACGCACCCAAATTTCAATATTTTTATCTTTTATTTTAGTATTACTTCTGAAAAAAAAAAAAAAAAAATTGCTATGCCATAGGCTTCTACTCCGTTCACCTAGTATACCCAATTTTTTTCGAGACGGTAAAAAAAGTCATCCGGTATATTTAAGTTGGTGCCAACATAAACTCATTAGAGTTTCACCGGGCACGAAATACATCGACTGCATAATTTAAATAACATAAGAAGGTACTTGCTCAACAAAACAGGTAACAAAAATATAACGAGGGTGTAAGCGAAATACTAACAGTTATCTATTACAACGAGCGAACATCGGTGACCAATCTGACCGTCCGGTCCGTCCTTAAAACAGAAGTGGTGGAGGAATGTTTTTGAATTGGTACAGGTTGATCCTAAAAAGTATAAATGTCTTTGTTAGCTTTAATAAAATTTTTTTGTGTTATAGTTTTAATACGTAATTTGCTTTTTTATGTATTTTTTAAAGTATTTACCTTTAATGAATGAAAAGAGAAAAAATAAATGTTTTTATTAATAAATCTTAGGTAGGTAGGTACTTATTTTGTATTTTATTTTATGTATGGTTTATTATGTATGCTTTAAACTATTTAACCTTAATCAATTTTTTAATATATTTTTATTAAAAATATGCTTAGGTACTCCTTTATAAAATATAAATAAGCAGGTACCTAATTGTTCAAATTTTGCAAAAAATATTGCTTTAATTTATATTTTAGTTTTTCTGAGTTATGTTGTCCCTCACTGGTATAGGTAGTTGATTAATAAGGTATGGTATTATATACTTTAACGATATTTTTCCGTGTGAAGACGGTATTCTGTCCACGACACGTTGTGCACAAGTTCTGAGCAGTAACATAACAAAAAGTACTAGGCTTGCATGAATTCAAGACAATATTTCATTAGTATTATAAGAGGGTTGTCACCGGTCCACTAGCGCCACCCCTTTAAAAACATATTATCTCGTGACTGAGAAATAATTTTGAAAAACAGCTCAATCAACTATATCGGTAAGTGTGTCTTGAATTTTCTAATACCTTTTTTAAAGTTTCATATTGAGACACAAAGCAACAAAATTCGATCTAAATAAAAACGGCCACATTCCTCTAGATCGTATTTTGTAGCTTCGTGTTTAAAAAAAAAAAAAATCTGCTCGGTTTGGTTTGTGGTAGGGCTTGTTCTAAGTCCGCCTGGCTAGCTACCACCATCTTATCTAAGTCGGTCGCC
This sequence comes from Dryobota labecula, assembly GCA_947523025.1. NCBI lineage: Eukaryota > Metazoa > Arthropoda > Insecta > Lepidoptera > Noctuidae > Dryobota > Dryobota labecula. The sequence continues at coordinate 4,521,950 of OX383287.1, forward strand.
ATAACAACAATGTTAACAGTATTTTTTGTGTTTCGGCAGTTAGAGGTTGGGATTCCGGAAAAAAAAAAAGTGATTTTTCTATGACTTTGATAGTCGCGATCGTAATATGTGACTCATTTGTCCGGAAAACTGGAAGGTGTCCTTTGTCGGCACGGTTTGGTGAACCCGAACACGCGTTCGGGTTCACCAAAAACCACAACAGTCGCGTGTTTGCGTGACAATCGCTTTGGTATCATTTTTTGATTGCTCGCTTTTCCACCTTTGGTCCTATCATCACTTACCATAAGGTGAGATGAAAGCCAAGAGCACCAGGTTGAGGATTAAAAAAAAACTAATATTCATCATAATCTCATCTAATCACTAAGCTGGACTAACAGTTTAACTCCCCAACTTAGCCATCACTTAGTAACCTAATTGACCAGAAGGTCAGTTCAGACTCAAAAGGTCGGCTTAAGTTTAAGTTTCGATCAAAACGGTTACTCAACAATGGCCTATCATCTGATTAGCCGTTTCCCAACTGTGTTGGGATCGGCTTCTAGTCTAACCGTATGCAATTGAGTACCAGCGACTGCCTATCTGACCTCCACAACCTAGTAACTGGGTAACACGATAATTATGCCTTTATATGATAAATGATTTTATTTCTGTAAGTAGGTTTGCACGAACACGTCAATCATATTTTAAAATAGATGAAGTCGGCGTTTCGTATCTGACTACTCTGAGAAGAAAGGCCGAAATAGTCTCAGAGGTCACAGTCTCTTTTAAAGTCCAGACATAATCTTGGTCAAATCATGTGAGGACTATATTGCATTTAGATTGGTGTCTGAAATGGTCTTTTTAAGAAAGAACCACACAAATTGAGTGGAACTGTCCAGTCAGTGCACGCATTTGTCAGTAATTGTGCAGAACATAAGGAAACTTTCATAACTATTGATATAATTTACTAACTTACATAGTTTAGATAACATCCTGACAAATATTGACGGATCTATGTTTAGTCTTGAGAATGTTTGTCTTGTTGTTTCAGCTTGAACTGAAATAACAAGCCAAGCAAACAATAAACATTGTGGAACTTTTGTCGTAGGCCCAAATTCTTTGCTTGTGGATTTGAGACCTTATAAATTCCCGAATTCGGAAAATTAACCGAGCATAGGCCGCGTCCTTACCAAAGCGATTGTCACGCGAACACGCGACTGTTGCGGTTTTTGGTGAACCCGAACGCGTGTTCGTGCCGACAAAGAACACCTAGTTTTCCGGACAAATGAGTCACATATTACGACCACAATGATCAAAGTCAAAGTCAAGTAATTTATTTCAAATAGGCACATAGAAGGCACTTTTGAACGTCAAAACGTCACGTCACGATCGCGATTCACGCGACCTTTCGCAAAGTCAAATCATTTATTTCAAATAGGCACGAAGACGCACTTTTGAACGTCAAAAATTACGCGGGGTTATAGCTAACGCATTACCATGAAGATATATCTCTAAAGACTAAATAAATAAATAACCCAAAGTCTACCAAGAAAAGTTGATAGATTTATAGCATTCTCTTTCCGATTTTTACCTTTTCGTCAAAATATAAAATATAAAGGTTGAATGACATTACGATTTCCACGTTTTTGATCAGGATCACTCGGCAAATAGCACGAGGGGCAAAATAAAAAGGTTCCAGACACGTCCGCTTTTGTTTTACAAATTGGAGGTATTGGCTAAAAATATCGTTACTTCCTTTTCTCTAAGAAATGGAAATGAAAGATTTTTCCTGTTTCTAAGTCAAAGTTAGTACCTTTTTTTTGTAATTATTTGCGCAATCTTGTAAGTAAGCTTTTTGTTTAAATAGATTGTATCTTGTTTTTGTTTGAGTATGAATGTGGATGGTTATACGAGTAGGGGAAGACCAAAGAAATGATGGATGGACTGCGTGAAAGATTATATATATGGCTAGAAAGGGAGTGACAGAGAAGTATGGAAGAAAAATACATGTTCCGCCGACCCCAAATAAATTGAGATAAGGGCAGGAGAATGATGATGCAGCAGTTTGAATGACGACGAAGCAAATCAGACTGTTAATTTGTTTATTTTCAAACTGAAAATGTATTATTATTTTGCCTTCATGCAGGATAACTAGAAGGGTTATAATAATAACAGGTATAATAACAGACAGTCATTTCATTTGAAATAACTTTCATAATATGATATAATTTTCATATGCTATAAAAACATTTAACCTAATGTCATATGATCTAATGTTATATTTCATAAAATTTTCAAATTGTATAGCGCTCTTTTTATATAATGTTCATTAGACCTAACTTTCATATTAACTAATTTTCTAAGGTAACGCATCGTTCTTGAGAAAAGCACATTATATTGTAACCTAACCTCAAAACATTAAAGTTGCTTCTGTATCTTCTCCGGCGCTGCGGGAAGTGCAACCCCTTCGCCCTTACGTAACAAAGGATAGGCACCCATGCTCAGGTTGGGGTTGCTCTCCCTCTGCGCCTCCGATTTTTATAATTATACACTCTAGGGTAGGAGCCAAAAGACTACGTAAAGTCGGGGTGTTCCGATTCAGTTTTGGAACAAAACAAGCACCACTTGTTTTTGCTAGCACGAAAGTGGCAGGCGTTTAAAATCTAATCAGTTTTTGCAAAAATAGAAATAGACATTTCCAAATTATATTAAACGTTACTTATAGATTTTGAATATTACCTATAGCAACTGAATATTATTTCAAATTTGCATTATATAAACTATATAAACTGCATAATTGCTATATAATTTGCATTATATAAACTGTTTATTATACCATATGAAATTAGGTAAAATTAAATTATATCAATAATTATATCATTTGATCGTTATACTAAAAAAACAAAAAAAATATGAAATTAGGTCTTATAATATGATCATTAGAACTTTTGTTAGGTATTATATCAAACGTTACACGCCCAACTAGAAGACTAAGTGTACAGCCTGAGTGAAAAGGCGTGCGGCGGGGCGTTTTCCGTCGCCACCAAAAGGCGAAAGATTGTTCGCCACTCGCGAGGGATTGTATGTGTTTAACATGAACGCCGCACGCGCCGCCCCGCCGGACGCTCGAGTTGAGCGTGCACTCAGTTCGTACCCTTATATTGAGAAGTAGAAGTTTACGGACTAACAAGAAATAACATCGTAAGGGTTTTCTCATCATAAATCGTTTTGATAAACGAGGTGAACTTAAAAAGGAAAGCTTGACATTTACAAAAGTTCTTACTACTTCAGTGACCCAATTAAATATGTTCTTCAAAACTCGATTGAGATTTGGAAACACCTGTGACTACAGAGTCACCAGGTGTTTCAAAATCTCAATCGAGTTTCTTTTGTATTTTTCTTTTGACATAAAATAATAACATTCTTATTTTATCTCAAAAGAAAAATAATGTTGAAAAGTCATGGCACGTGAACAAATTCGTAAGAATTGGCTGAATCATCCCAGCGCTTATTCGTTTTCTCTCCTACCAATCGTTATTTTTCCTGATACTGTTTATTTTGTTTATGTTTATGTATGTATGTATGTATCTATGTATTAGTATATATATATTTTTATTTATCTAGTTTTTTCTAGTTATCTATCTCTTATGTTGCACCTGCTTTGTTTTGTCTCTGCATTACCCTAAGGTTGACTGGTAGAAAATGCCTCAGGCATAAAGTCCGCCTTTGTACAGTATTTTTTTTACTTGTGCATAAAGTTTTAATTAATTAATAAATAAGTATTATTGAGTTCATCATTGAAGTTTACCAAGTGTAAAACAACTCAAGAGGTTACAGTTCCTTGGGATGAATTTATTTTACTAAGGACAAATAACTCGGGGCTCGTGGGTGATAACAGTACAATGATAACCCACGGGTCAATCGAAGGTAAACGACGCAATTGGTTCGTAGATGGGTGACCATCCATTACGTACTGAGACCCCTCCGTGCCTCGGAAAGCAGGTTAAGCCGTTGGTGCCGGCTGTCATTCGTAGATCTTTGACAGTCATTATGCGTAGTTAGAATCCCAAAAGTCTGACAAACAGTCTCACGAAGGGGTATCGTGTTACCCAGTAACTGGGTTGTGGAGGTCAGATAGGCAGTCGCTCCATGTAAAATACCGGTATTCGGCTGCATCCGTTAGACCGCCGCGCCGCAGTGTGGCCGGTTAAAAAAGTATAAATATAAAATAGAGATATCCGCTTTTCTTCCCACATAAAATAAAAGATTGTTTGCCAAGGGAGCAAATAACTATTTTAAAGGCGAGAGTGTTTCTTTGAATCCAGAGCGCAGCAAGGGATTCAAAGTACGTCACTCGAGCTTAAAATAGTGTTGCTCCCGAGGTGGACACTCTATTTTTTATCACCCTCTATGAAAAAATAAGTAAGTGCAATTTATGAATAAGAATAGTACGTTTATTTATTTATATCACATTTTTTGCGTCCGATACAATGTTCTCTGGAGTTAAATGACACTTTAATTCTCACTACTTGAGGAAGATACACAATTTTTTTATAAAACTAAGTAAAATCCGGATTTGAGTAAACAATTACGAACGAAGGCGGAATTCATTTCGCGAGCTTTTTATTTTTTTACAAACTTTTATTTTTATTTCGGCTCGCATGCGGTTTGCTTTATCATACAGCCTGTTATATCCATATTCAAAATTCAAATCACTTTTAGTCCCTAGGGATTAAAGAGCTATTTTAGTCCCTGTAAACAGGGACTAAAATATCTCTTTTTGAATAGTTGTGACAAAAATGATAATTATATAATCACCAGGGTAGCGGATACAATTGCCGTGTTTTCTTGTTCTCTGAACGACTACTTTGGCGACCTCTAGGATTTTATGGTATAATTAAGTTAAATTTAGATATTGTCTTTATTTAATTTATTGTGAATATAGTTTATAATAGACCAGTATGTATTTAATAATTAGAAAGCATGGAGGTTATATATTATGTAGGCTTAACATTTTTACTACCTATTTTACTCAATCTTTTTGAGGGCTCAATTTATATAGATAGCCAAAATTTAAAAGCGTAGGGCGGCCAACGTAAAACTGATTGGTTTTAAGATATCTACGTAATGAAAAATTTAAAGCAGGATATTGACAAAAGAACCCTTAAAAGCTTTTCAGTTTACTTTTTCGGGCAAAATGAACGGTTCAGAGGACAGTAGGGATTACGTCAAAGTTTACGTATTCAAAAAATAACGGAAGAATTCTCGGGAAAAATGGGGGTGATTTTTGAGGCATGGATTTTACTATTATAGTTTTCAAATAGAAAACCTATTCGAACATTATATACGGATTGTAATTATAAGTTTATTACAGTTTCTACCAAAAACTCTGGATAAAAACCGGCCATGGGCGTGTCGGACCACAAAGTGAAGGGTTCCGTAGTTGGGATGAATTTCCCAAGAACAAACTTAACATTGTAGTTGAAAAACAAGTTCTCCAACGGCAATTGTAAGTTTGTACACACAATATTGAGATATTTAAAATGTTATATTAAGACCATAGACTTTTCATAGGTTTTCCTGTAATCTATAAGTAAAGAACTATATACTATATTCTGCAATTTGTTCAACATTTTTGGCTCAGTAGATTCGGAGATAATGGGGGAATGGTCAATTTTTATCTATTTTATTGAATAATTTTATAAATGACTAGCTGACCCGACAGACTTCGTTCTGTCAAAAGCTATAGTATAAACTCCATTACTCAACCCTACCCTACCCTACCTACCCTACCTACCTACCTACTTACCTACCTACCTACCTACCTACCTACCCTACCTACCTACCTACCTACCTACCTACCTACCTAACTACCTACCCTACCCTACCCTACCCTACCCTACCTACCTACCTACCTACCTACCTACCTACCTACCTACCTACCTACCCTACCTACCTACCTACCTACCTACCTACCTACCTACCTAACTACCTACCCTACCCTACCCTACCTACCTACCTACCTACCTACTCTACCCTACCTACCCTACCCTACCCTACCCTACCTACCTACCTACCCTACCCTACCCTACCCTACCCTACCCTATCTACCTACCTACCTACCCTACCCTACTCTACCGTACCCAAATTTTTCGTAAAAACCATAAAAAAAAAAAACAAAAAAAAAAAAACTGTGCTGTAAACCTCACGGAGCCCGAGACCTTTCCAACGAATGCAAAACCGTGGAAATCGGTTCGTGCGTTCTGGAGTTATAGCGTCAGGAAGGAAAACCCGACTTATTTTTATATAGTAGATTACTTTAAAATTATAAAATATATATATATTATCTGAAATCCTAACAATAAGGCTTTCATTTGATATGTGTCACGGTACAGTTTGAAAAACGTTTTATTTTTTAATTTTCTTTTTTGCCCCCAAAAGTGCCCAGAAGTTTGGCCCCAAAATTAATTTATTACGTTACGAAATTTCAAAATATGTGTACCTTTCAACTTAATCGGCCTAGTAGATTCGGAGCAAATCGACTGTGACAGAGGGACGGACATACAGGCACGAGTGAGGGTTCTTAAGGGTTCCGTTTTGTTATTTTAAGGTACAGAACCCTAAATCAGACAGATCTACGAAGCAAACCATTTTGAAGTTACTTACGCCACTTGTGTAAGCTTTAATATGCCTTTTCTTGCAGCTTTTTCTGTTTAAAAACAAAATAGAATTTCCGATAACAACAAAAAAAAAAAAACGTGGTTGGCATTTAAAAAGTTTAGTTTTCAGCAGTGAGTTATTTGTGAGTTAGGCACTTCAGTTCTAAACTCAAGTGCCAAACTCTAAAATAACTCTAGACTTTATAAACTTCTAAATCTGGATCTTAGGAATATAAGTTTAAACTTTAGAGAGGACTAAAGGATGATTTTTAATTCTCTACTTCGAGATTTACTAAAATCACAAAAAAATAAATCTATTTAGAAGATTCGAAGTATCGAAAGTTCACGAAACGAAGAAAATTAAACAACGTTAATTATGGTAATAATAATAATAATAATAAGCCTTTATTTACTGATACTGCGCCATAAAAATAGGATAAACTTACCAGGCTCTAAGCTAAAAATGCACTCAACAAGTACACTAGTCATGTCTATTAAAATTATATAATAATTTACCAGAAAAAAATTAAAGAAGAACAAAAACTTTACACATTCATATATAAATTAAAACAATTTCTATTATCTAAATGCTATTACAATATCAATGAATACTTAAATGACAAATTTTAAATAATATGTTAATAATCACAATACCTATTTAATATTATTATTATAACAACTAAGTAGTCAAATAAAAGCCCCTCTTCCTCTCTCCTACTTTTGCTGTGCCCGACAGGGTCCACAATGATCATATCTGTGTAAAACCTACCACCTAAGTTCACATGTGGAAGCAATAAATATATTGAGTATAAACTAAAACAAAATACAATACATATAAAATAAATTAAGAAAAACATAACTATTACACTTCGGTGTCTTCGTCAATCAGCGCGTCCTTTGATGCTAACGTCTCATGTATTTCTAGCGCACATGGCACCAGCAGCTGTCTGTATGTCGTCGTTCCAGCGGTTGCGTTGTCTTCCTCTGATTCTTTTCGATTCATCTCGAATTTGCAAAAAACATCGTTCATTATGCTAAGAGATTGAAATAATATAATAATCCTGATCCATAAACTTATCACACATAGCTGCGCAATCAGATCTTTCATACTTTACAAAATAATAGTAACCTACCTACATAATTTTGATGAATGAAACATTTACCTGAATACATATTTTTTCAATTAACTTTGCTGCCTGTTTTAAATTAATGAACCATTATATTGTGATGTGTTAATTTATTTGGCTTAGTTAATGAACAAATTTTCTTCGCAAATGAGAAATCTCTGAAGCCGAAAATAGTTCCCATCTGACAGAGTTTTTAATTAAAGCAATCCTCAAAAAGGCCAAACGAAATTATTCAAGTCTGGCAACATTAATCGTTGACTGCGAAATCTCCGGCGTATATTTTGGGTTTAGACAAATTGAGACTGAGTTCAATGTGATGCGCATCAATACTATAGAAAAAAGAAAGAAAGAAAGAAAATACGTTTATTTGCGGTAAACATGACGCATTGAAAGAACAAAAACACAAAAAAGAACAAGTTGGGGAAAATATGCGTGCTTCCACGCAAAACGGCCATCGCGCAGCATAATACTGCGACCCTATGCGAGAATTTTGGTACTGCAAAACACAAACCAATAACCTGGAATATAGTGTAACTTTTGTTTGCCTGCAATACCAAAATTATTATAAAATGGTAAACTGACTGACTGACTGACTGACTGATATATCAACGCACAGCTCAAACCGCTGGTCCTAGAGACATGAAACTTGGAGGGTATGTTCTTTGTGAAGAGTAGATTAGTATCTACTAAGAAAGGATTTTTGGGAATTCCACCCCTAAAGGGGTAAAATAGGGGATGGAAGTTTATATGAAAGTCCGTCAGTTTTGAAGTTAGGATCTTCAAATTTTGTGTTTAGGCTAACGATTGAAATTTAAATTAAAAGTGTCTCAGCGTTTTTGATAATTCCACCCCCAAAGGGTTAAAAAGGGGGATGAAGTTGAAAAGTCCTTAATTTTCGAAGAAAAATCACTAATCTAGGCTTTTGGTCTAGCTACCCCTTCTGCCGCGCTAACGAAGAATGCAATAACTCGATTTTGGACGATTTTGAGTTACATATTCGTTGAGTTATACATTTGAAGTCAGCGAATCGAAATCTATTAACTCTCTCTAAGCAACTTTTTATTGATCCATCAGGAACTCGGTTTTTCAGTAAGCAAGAATGCAATAACCAAAACTTCATAACAAATTCAATAATCAAAAATACAACTCTCGGAAGCGACAACATCGAGTTATAGCATTTTTCGTTAGTGCGGAAACCTTGGTAAGAATGGTTGTCAGACTTTCGGGCTTCTGACTTCCCGTAACGACTGTCACAGATCTACGAATGACAGACCGGGACCAACAGCTTAACGTGCTTTCGAGGCACGGACGGGTCTCTATATGTAAAGATGGTCACCCATCCACAGACCATCCACGGCAAATGTAGCTTAACCTGATCGATGGAACTGTGCGGCTGTTATTATTTAGCAACAGGCTCCTCCCCCGGAGAACCCCCCATCCCCTTCTCCGGAAGAATCGATATAGATATAGATTAGGATAGTTAGATTAGGTTAGATTAGATTCGCTGAAAGGGGGTGATTTGATTTGTTTAAAAAATCTTATTCCTTGAGTTATTAATAAAAATTAAACTTGGCACAAGGGGGGATTGGGGGATGTCAAAAATTTTATAGAAAAAAAAAAACCGTAACGGACTGATCTATTTCAGAATAAATTTCCATTCCATATATTGTAGGCGAGCTCTAAGAAAGGCTTTAAAGGGGTGAAATGGGGGAGATTTAGATTGTATGAAAAATCTATTTTTTTTTTAGGTCATAAGCTTGAAACTCAACACAGTTACGTTCTTAATACATGAAACACAAAGTTTATGTCACAAAGTTTGTCATAATTCGTTTTTCAAAACATCCCCTCAAAAGGTGCTCATTCTTTTGACAGAAAAAAAAATAGGATTACGAGTATATTGGGTTTTTGAGAATTGATCCCAAACAGGGGAATAAGTGGTAATTAAGTTTTTAGGGGAGAATTTTCTTGCGTGCCTTGAATAACTCAAAAGTTTTTATTTTTAAGTTTTTGAATTACTCAAAAGTATTTTTAATCCCGGTCATAGGGTACTTTCAATCCCGGTAGTACGTTCCCGTTGGATTTTTTCCGACATCCACGCGGGCGAAGCCGCGGGCAAAAGCTAGTATAGAATAAAATGCTTGTTTTTCTCTTTTCAGTTATGTTTTCGCAGTTGGGTTTTTTATTTTTTGGTATTTTAGTGTTGCCACTAGTTTTCTTAAGAGTATTCCTTTTTTTTTGTTTGTTTCTTTTTATTTGTTTATAATTTATTTGTATTATTTTTTTATTATTTTGTATGATTTTTGTATGATTTTATTTTGATTTATTTTAATGTTTTCGTCCTTGTCAAACTTGTTGTACCTACCTAGATATTAAGTGAATGATGTGGTCTCATATAATTGGAGGCGCACACTTGTAGGTGTTCGTCCCTGTTTATGTTTACATGAATGTAATTGTGTAGTCTCTGTTAGTGATCCAAGAAATTTATTTATCCATACTAATATTTCATAATTCGTTTTTCAAAACATCCCCTCAAAAGGTGCTCATTCTTTTGACAGAAAAAAAAAATAGGATTACGAGTATATGGGGTTTTTGAGAATTGATCCCGTAATTGTGTAGTCTCTGTTAGTGATCCAAGAAATTTATTTATCCATACTAATATTATAAATGTGAAAGTAACTCCTTCTATTTATTACGTTTTCACGCATAAACCGCTGAACCGATCGTCATGAAATTTAACAGAGATATAACCTGGGATATGGAAAAGGACATAGGCTACTTTTTTACGCGATATCCAACATCCACGCGGGCGGAGCCGCGGGCAAAAGCTAGTTTCTAATAAAACAGATTTGTTTGTATAAAAGTTGACAGATTTATAATGAAAATAACAACGTTGTTGTTGGATAGGATGGCAGTTGGTTTATATGTATGCCAATGTAGCAATAGAACCAAATAGTTTTGATGTGATTCCGCGAAAGTTTAATTGGATTCCGCCAAAACCACATTGTTAGGAGGTTTTGACTGAAAGTAACCATGTTCGGTCTCCATTTGGCGCAATTGTTTTGGCACGTGTGTTGTTTGAGTTTGCTATAAAGCGTGGAATAATACTGAATTAGTTGTACTCAACGTAACCTAGCACTCGAGCCCAATAAGTGGACTAGGTGTGTGAACTTGTAGGAGTCCAAAGTGTCTACGGCATAGCAGAATTAGCCAATAATGTTCCCAATGCTGGGACATAGTCTTCGTCCCTCTGAGAGGGAGTGGACTTCGAATAAATATACAAAGTAATGAGCCTACTTGGGTTCGAACCCACAATCTATAACCAATCGTAAGGGCCTAAATACACAGGATGTGGCGTAAATTTGTGGGCCAACTTTAAAGGGTCGATACACCGTATATTCGGCTATTATAAACCACAATGTATACCATTTTTTTCCCTAGGTTTTAGAATAAATATTTATTCATTCTTTTTTTTTATGTTTATAAACAAAAAACGAAATAAAAATAATATCTTTTATAGAAATTAAAACAAAATTAGTATAGCAAACTGTAAAAAAAAAAAGTTCATATAGCAATATTAGAAAAAGGATGGTTCAAATTGTGGTATGTGATAGCTGCCTATACGGTGTATCGACTTCTTATAACGTTATACCACTATTTACGCCACACCCTGTATGTTGATATTCGCCAAAGATAGAGGCCAAAGAAATAAATAATAATATGTGGCAACTAGCTACATCATACTAACGTATTATAATATCTCCCGTGAATTGACATGACTTGGCGTGTCGTGTAATATAAAGGTTATAGATGTGTAGTCGGGGAAATTTATTGTTTACATCTCAAAACGTTCAATTAAAATAGTAGGAACAACATGTTCTTATACTAAATTGACTAACAAACTATTAAAATAAAAATATAATAACCTCAACTAACTAAAAATATTAACAATCTAAAATATGGCGTCAAAAAATTCCTCAGCATCGCTGTCAACTGGTAATATACCCAAGAGACTGGCAGCATTGCCACATTGTATGGCATTTTATGCCATAATGCATGAAATTACAAATAGACATCTCAATTTTCTTTATTTGTATACAAAACATACACATATATGCAAACATACTTCTACAATAAATATCACTAAAATTAACAACTATGATGAAGTGGAAAGATAGTGTTCCTTCACTCTTCTTTTAAATATTGCAACAATTTTGCGGTCCCTAATGTCTGGCGGAAGTGAATTCCACAACCGAACACAGTGACGGAGTAGGAGGTGGCTACAGGACTTCACCCACACACAAGCGTAGAACTGGTGGACCTCGACACCGGGCTGCAGCCAGTCAAGAGAGGCAATGCCATCCTTGGATGGTAGGCTGACCAGGCGCTTTTTACGCCTGGACAGGAACGGTCTGCGCCTGGTGACGGGGACCATCACGGGACACTGCTTAAACAAACATTTTCACAGCACAATAGGGTAACGGGCAGCCCTCTGTGCAGGGCTTGCATAGAGGCGGAAAAATCCGTTGCGCATGTGCTCTTCGAATGTACTTCAACTGAATGAGACTAAATTTAAATCTTGTATAAAACGCACACTATGTAGGCAGGCATATTATAAGTTGGGGGATTACATCGCTGATAAAAATGCTTGGCTGAATACTGGTCCTGCTCCACAACCTCAGCTAGTTAATTAACATTTGACAATCATGTTGGAGCTGCTGAAGATTGTAAACTATTTTTGCATTGTATAAACTCAATGTCCTTGAATTATATAATTGCATAGCACAGGTGTGAGTACTATGTACTATAGAGCTACCATTTACCGGGTAATATGTCTTTTATTGACTTGAATGTGCCCTGGCGGCTGAGAGTATGTCATGCTCACTCAAATGTCTCGCTGGTGGTGGCGTGTGTGTTGGATCATTAAGTTCCCTTCAAAATGGTTGAGCTAAATGGTGCTGATCCATGCGTCATGTTCGTGAACGGGCGCCGTCAGTAGGGACTGGTCATCTCTTAGCTGCCACGGCTTATTTTAATTTTTGAATTGTTTCTATTACGGACGCTTCTAACGTGCACGTCTTTCTACATTGTTCTCACATGTATAACTTCAACATGAATGATGTAACCCATATTTTGTAACAATATTTTGTTTTAAAAGAGTGTCCATGGAGTTTCTTGTCCGTTCTTCTCCATAGGAACCTACTACGCTTTGGAATGGGCAACTAGCTTCATCTTTCTGACTGACCGACCCCTTGACAATTCAAAAGTGCCTGTAATTGGTTTATTTGAAATAAATGCTTTGAGTTTGAGTTTGACAGGCGTGACCCAGATTAGAACAGAAACCCTCGGAATTTTTAGAAAAATCATATACAATGTTGGTAAATATGTGAGCACCATGTACCTATCGCATTTATTAATTTTTCTGTCATTACTTCACTTTTCATTCTATTTACCAATTCTGATAAGTAATTTTTATTCTAGGTACATCGTCTTCACCTGTAATTATGAATTAATGTATACAAACTATTGTTAACATTTTAAAAGAGTAAGTATGGAGTTTCTTGCCCATTCTTCTCCATACATATTTACCTTTTGGGACGGGCAACTAGAATCAATTAACTATTTATGTAATTTATGACGTTCAAAAGTGCATTTGACGTGCCTATTAGAAATAAATGATTTGACTTTGACTTCGGGGCACCCAGTTCCTTTACCGATGTTCTGAACAGACCAGGAGATTTGATTAGCTTCTAGAAGGAGGTGGGGCGGTTGGAATAACCACCAACGGCCGCCATAGTCCACGCACAATGGTCGATCTTAAGGACCAAGTGCGGAAACCAAACCCTCTAACATAGATAGATAGATAGGAGTAGAAGTAGAAGTCGGTGCAGTAAGGAGGAATTTTAAGGTTTCTAAGATGCGATCTGCAAGGCGCATCAAAAGGACGGGTCTAGGAAAAGCGTTCCCGCAGATAGAAAGGCGTTTTAGGGTTCTGAAGCATGTTAAATAGCAGAAACAATATCCGAGAGTTCCAGCGGAGTCGAATAAGGAGCCACTTGAGTATCTCGCGATAGCTATAAACTGTATTATGTAAGTGTCGTAATTTGTAATTACAGATACGAAGGCGAGTTCATGCAGGGCTGGTTCCATGGTCACGGTGTGTTTTGGCGAGCTGATGGCATGAAGTTCGAAGGAGAGTTCCGTGGAGGAAGAGTATGGGGACTAGGTAAGACGATAGAGGGAAGACACAAATTCTTTTTATAAAATTTTATCAGGGAATTTGGTAAAGAAAGAAAGATTTGAAAAATAGCTAAAAGCCTCGTTTTCATGCAATAAAAGTTTGACAATTTATTCCGTTGCCTGATATCGGATACAAAAAAAATTAAAGGTATTCTCTTAAATAAACTTGAATATTTAGGCATACACTAGATAAATATTATGTCATCAGCTCAGTCTGTTGCAGTCTAATGACGGATAAAGGCCTCAAAAAAAAAAGAAAGGGGATTCTTCAAAACTATTCCACTAAACGAAAAAGGCAACGACATGTTACGATAATTTAAAAAACCGGCCATGTGCGTGTCGAGCCACGCACAATGAAGGGTTCCGTAGTTGGAACGAATTTATCCCTAGAACAAACTTAACATTGTAGTTGTTCTCCCATACATCGATATACTCGTACGTGGCGGTCAACTCTCTTTTTATTAACAATATGTAAAAAAAAGGGGCAACTAGGAATTACATCAACCTTTCATTCAATAAGTATCTAATTTACATAACGACGACACAATAATAAAACTGCTAGAATACATCTGTCCCACAGTAACCAACTATAGTAATTTACATTCGGCATAGCATAAAATAAATAACAATAATCTTACGAATTCACACAAATTACATGTGAATAAGTCAATTTAGCCGCGTGGTGCCGGACGTAAAGAGTAGCACCACCCCATTTCCTCCCGTGGGTGTCGTAAAAGGCGACTAAGGGACTTACTAGAGAATGGGCAGCAGCGGTCTCTATGCATTTTTAACACCATACTGCGATCGCTAAACCACCTGCTAAGCGTGGCGATTATGGCAAACCAGTCCAGATGTGGGCGTATTTCGGCTGAAAAGATGATGATGATGAAATCAATTTGGATGTGAAGATCGTTTAGAGCCTTCATCCCGCGCTGGCTGGCAAATTCGCATTTCTAGAACTAGAATTTCTAAATAAAAATACGTATTTTTTTCAGCCAAGTACTTAATCGTTGTATTTTATAATTATTTTTAACATTTACTTAATAGTAAATACAAATATTTTGTCGTAATACTGCAAATAGAAAATAATTGTAATTTTTTTTATTTTTAAGAGTATATACCAAAATAACTGTAGACAAAATAGGTACATAGTTGTAAATACCGCGCGGCTGTTATTACTTAGCCACATGCTCTTCTCAGCAGATCTCAGATATATGATCGCCAAATGACAATGCAGGGTAAAGAAATCCTTAAATCACGTACATTTTGATGTGAAGATCGTTAATGACCCGAATTGTTCGGGTTAGTGGCGAAGTACGTAAATAACAATTTGTATGTTAAACAAACATGTAATCCTCTGATATCAACAAACATTTGCTGTCTGACCTTAGCCAGTAGTTATAGTAACAATTTGCCAAATATAAAAGATTTTAATTAACGAAATTTTAGGGAAAGATTCACAGATCGTACTTTAAATGGCCAGGTAAAATAAGCGTTTCACAGAGACATTAACCTTAATTTCATGTGCTTAATGTTCATAATTAGTAAAAGCGAATGTGAGTATTTCACACGTATACAAATATTAATAGAAATATTAAAAAATAAAAGAATAAAAATAATATTTAAATTAATTAATAAAAATAAAAATACATAAAATAAAATTAGTATTAAAATTAATTCATTAAAATTAATATTTAAAAATGTAATTTATGTGTATATTGATGAAATAAAGGAAATATTAATATTAATAGAAATAAAGTTCAAATTCGTATGTGACGTTTACTTTATTGGAAAAGTGAAGTATGCACAGTCTGTGAATATTCTCCTAAGCAAATGATCCTCACTCCCCATTACTTCTTATGGAGTTAGTGAAACGTCTAAATACAATATGTATGTGATTGTAAGTAGGACACCAAAAGGCACCAGTTAATTGAAAACCTCCTAACCTCAATCCAGAGTGGCCAGACGTATAATATGCGTCTGGCTCCATTTTGGGTCATCGTTTTCTTTTCATGTTGTGTGTTATGTTCGTAAGTAAATTATTTATTTTGGTGATGTAAAACTTTGTAAGGATTACCCAGTCAGTCAACGATAAATATTTATCTTGCTATGGCGACGATAACCGACTTTTAATGATTTTATACTGAAGATCGCGTCTAAATGGTAGTGTTAATGAATTGGAAAAAATATATGTTAAATTAGAGCATTTTCTTAATTAATTAAAATATATATATATATATACACACACAACACTCACAATGGGATATAAACATAATTATATATATGTCGGAGAAGAGTAGGTTTCTCTTGTTATCATCAGCCATAATTCAACTACTGTGGGCGTACTGTGGGTAGTGTTGGTTATTGCGCAATAGAAAAACCGAATTAAACTCAAATCAAAAGTCATTTACTCAAGTGAGTTCTACTTTAAAGATTACATAAAACAGTTCCCCCAAAACGCCCATCCCTTCAACCACTTCCTAGTGCTATAGCTGGGAAGAAGAAGTAGCGGAACAAACTCCCCAGCAGCACATCTGTCTGTTCAGTTAGAAGAACGTGATTCTATACAGTAATGGGTATGCAAAGTAATTAATATTGGTACACGACACAACTATACCGAACGCGCAACAGTTCCTTGACGTCTTCACTGCTTGACCGCCACCGATGAACTTCACTTGTCAACTGTGCGGCGGACACTTGTCGCTGGTCGAACGTTATGCTGTGACTCCGTCATGCGCCGCTAGGCAACGCTGGCGTCCCGATTAGTCAAGAATCGTTGGCGCTAACTACAATAACTCCATCGAACGCAACTAGATGACGCTGGCGTACCGGATACAACAGACTCGTCTCCGACATATATATATATATAATTATGTTTATATCCCATTGTGAAATTAATTTGTAAAGTTATGTCTAACGCGGATAAAAAACTGAGAATCACGCAAAAATCGATCAAGCGTATTTTTCTGAAACCGCGTATTTTTTTGAAGATAATTTAATTTATTGATCTTTTAGTATACTCATACGTGTTTTTATTAAAATACCTTTTGTTTTATGTATAATAAATTAATAATGTGTATTATTAGAGGACTTGTTCTTTAAGGTTTACGTGTATAAAATATTGATACCTATAATACCTCTCGCTTTTTATTCACTGAAAACAGTGAATAAAAAGCACTTTTAATCACTATTTTGGTGTTTGAATTTAGAACACACCAATATATTCGACCTCCATCTCAATGCTATACAACCTCCTTGCGAAAAATAGGTACTCGATACAAACAATACTCGACGGCACGATTGGCGACTTGGTGCAGTCGTTAAGCGATTGACTGCTGCGCTGCGTTTCGCGGGTTCGATTCCCGGACGGAACCAATATTTATATGACCTACAAGTAGTTGTTCCGGGTCTGGCTGTTTGTTTATGTGACTTTAAATGTTTGTAAACGCACCCACAACACAGGAGAAATTCCTAGTGTGGGAAAAAAAAAAAATCCTTGTGCACTCCACGCCTGTCAACTTCCAAAGATGCCCCAGAGTTTCCTCCAGCAGAAAGTTCTGACCATCGACAGGAAATAAATATCGCTTTACAGGTTGACCATCCTAATAATAATAATAAGAAAATTACTTAAAAATTGTTTCAATTTTAATGTGCATTTTAATTAATTTAACCTTCCTTTTTTCTTCATTAAATGTCTATTTTCGCTTAAATCTTTCTTTTTTTCGTAGTCATGGTACAAAGTATAGTATGCAACTCTTGAATAAAACGGATTTATATCGAGGGCCATGAATCACTCGCGTCGCTCAGGATTCTAATACTTGAATCACTCGCTACGGTCGTGATTCAGTCGTTAGAATCCTTCACTTGCTCGCGATTCATCTGTGACCCTCGCTTTAATTCCGAGCTTTATTCACTAATTGCATAATATACTATTATTTGTTTGTTAGGTATATTGTTTAGATAATGGCGCTAGCGACCCGTCCATGCTAGCCCGGTTTTTAGGACTTGACGAAATATCGAGGTTTTATTTATTTATATTATGTTATTAGTTTAATAAGAATGTTGTTGGTTGAATGTGTGTTGTTGTTGTATTAGTATTTATAATTTTTTGAGTTATCTATCCCTTATGTTGCACCTGCCATGTTTTGTCTCTGCATCACCCTAAGGTTGACTGGTAGAAAATTCCTCAGTCTGCCTTTTGTACAGTATTTTTTTAATAATGCATTAATTTTAATAAATAAATAAACCTTCCGGAACAAATTGTCAAAATGATGGTGAAAGCCACATCAAAATCCGTTGCGAAAACAACGCGGTTGCACAGACAGACACGAAAAGCGACTTTAATTTTTATTATGTACTAGCTTTTGCCCGCGGCTCCACTCGCGTGGATGTCGGTTATCGCGTAAAAAAGTAGCCCAATTCCAGGCTATATCTTTGCCAAATTTCATGACCATCGGTTCAGCGATTTAGGCGTGAAAACCTAACAGACCTATAGACAGACAGACAGAGTTACTTTCACATTTATAATATTAAGTATGGATTTACATATCTCGCGACCATGGGGTCCCGGTCCTTTGGAAGGCGTACGAGGGGCAAGGGCAAAGTCGCAAAGGCCCCTTAGACAATTTTTAATGGAATGAGGCACCAACCGACGATTATCGCTGTACGCACCTATGCAAGTGCACCCAAGGACAATCCCCGGTTGGACTATTGCAGGATATGGAAACAAAGATATTGAACTCTGGTTTTAGGTGGCTAGAGTGGACTGGTTACCTAAAACTATGTAAGGATTATGGCCCCTGCCTGACCATTTTTTTATAAAAACAATACACGGATAAAATTGCAGGGGTGACTTGCACACTCAATAATGGGCTCGGGGGCCCCCGAAAACGGTCACATAGTGACGTAGCGACAAGGGGGTAAAAATATATAATTATAATTAAAATATTTAAATAAAATTCTGTTTTTTATGATAAATAATAAACATATATAATAAAATGTATATTAAAATATAATTTATTAAGTATATTATTAATAATTATTATGTATAGATTATGGCTGCATGCTATTCATATCGCCTCCAAATAATTCCCTTAATTGAATAGCATTTCAATTTGGGACACTAGAACAAAACCCATTTATTTTAAACAATGTGGTAACCAAACAATACCCAAAAACAATAATCCAATTAAAACAATTCAAAACTAGGTGATTAATAACTAAAACAAAAGTTAACGGTACTTACACAAAATCCCCGGATATTCAACAATAAAAGTGGAATAGAGTTATAGCCGTAATCTATTTTTACATAGGCTTGTAAAATCAGGGAAATTAATTGTTAAACAAATTGACACCCTTTGTCAATTTGCCGTGTAATAGCAATTACATACAACTGTCAAAGAGTGACAGTTGTGATTTGAATAAACGGACAATTTATGTAATTAGTCTATTTGATAAACAATACAATTAATTTCCTTTACCTCACAAACATACAAAACTAGCATAGAAAATAAAAAGCTCCTTAAAGTTTTTATAAACTTGTTTGATCTATTCGGAAAATATAGAAGTTTTCTATGCCTTTGTTATGGGCACAAAACACATTATTCAAAATTAGTGTGCTCCACAATCTGGAGATTAATCTCGAACGATTATTGCTTATAGTAACGCGATCAGATTCATGAGATTACCTACTAATGCAAGTTACATCGTTAATTTCACTCGAAGCCCATTAAACGCCTTGGTGAAGATGATAGAGATTCATTACATTCAAGAGATGTAAGATGCCTGTAGGATGCCGATTTGCATTGAACAATACCCACATCTAATTTATAAACGTTATTCACTGACAAGGTGTGTGGAAATAGGTTGTCATGGTATATATTCAAACTCCAACTCAAATAATTTATTTCAATTAAAGAAAGAAAGAAAGAAACAAATATAGGTTTATTTGTCACAGAAACACGCGCATACAAAAAGATAATCAACTTGAGTAGTTAGGTATACAGAAAAATAAAAAAAACAAAATAGATCTACATTCCAATCACGAGCACAAAACCAAAATAGTCGGCAGCTGCACGTCATGACTGTGACAAGAAGGCTTCCACTCAGCATGATGCTGTGCTGTGAGGGATCCACAGCGCACCGCTGATTTTCAGTGGTTACCCGGAAAAGACATACGGAAACCAAGTGAGGTTTAAAGAATTTAACATAAGCCTATTTATGTAGGATACCCTATACCTAGATAAAATAAAACAAATAGTACTCAGAATATAATCTAACTGTACAACCAGATATATGAATAAATATTATTAGATAACATAAAAAAAAAACAAAATAATCCGCAGGCATCACCGCGCGTGCAGAAATAAATAAAGTAGGTATCCACTAAAACATACTATTTATTTATTTATTTGTACAATTTTAAGAAAGCTTACAGACTAATACACGTAAATGGTAACGAAGTAGTAAACATCTGATAATTGCTAATTACAAGCTTCCACATATATAAACATATATTACGCAAGATTAAACCATTTACAGGCTCTTTTGAATTGTCAAGGAGTCGGTCAGTAAGAAAAATGAAGCTGCATGCCCATTCCAAAGCGTAGTAGGTACCTATGGAGTGGAACGGGCAAGAAACTCCATGGATACTCTTTTAAATTAAATTGTTACAAAAATATTAGTTACATCTATAATGTTGAATTTATAACTAAATGTGAGAATGATTTAAAAATAAAAACTAAAAACTTACACGTTAAAAGCGTCCGGGTAGGTACAACAACTAGAAACAAAATAAAATAATTAAAATAACCCGTGGCAGCTAAGAGATCACCAGTCCCAACTGACGGCGCCCGTTCACGAACATGACACACGTATGTGATGCGAAAGAATGAGGGAAATGTCGTCAGGTAAGTTTTGAGTATGAATGTGGATGGCTATTTAATTAGGGGAAGGCCAAAGAAAACATGAATGGAATGTCTGAATGATGATCTGGTTAGAAAGGGAGTGACTACCGAGATGACGACGAATAGAGAATTATGGAAGAAAAATACAAGTTGCGCCGACCCCAAATAAATTGGGATCAGGGCAGGAGAATGATAATTTAAAATTTAAGTAATAAGTAGCGACTATTTAGCCCATTGATGTATTAAAAGCGGTAGATACGGGACTTAGTAACAGCGCCTGGTCCTATCAAACTAAGTGATGGCCCGTAGTTGGCACTCAGTCGCGCACAGGATATCGTTGACCAAACAGCTTCATAATTACAGTTTTTTTTTTGTGATAAAAACGCACCAAACGTCTTCTTGTGCTGAACAGTGTTTTAATAATACAAGGAAGAAAAATAAGACACACGGGATTACTTACCACTCGTAAGTACAGCCAAAAATGCTAATTTGTTGAAAGTTATAATAATATTTAATGTTTACTTCGCCATGTTTGTGCACATGCAATGTCATTCATAATTGTAAACATTCGGCCAACATTCGGCAGCTAACGCGATTTCGCTCGCACGACAGCGCCGTCTCCTATCTCTGTTCTTGTCTATCGGTAACTGTAGGTTTGCGACAGTGATCACACTGATCACGGATGTGTGAGTTTTGGTGCATGTAGTCGTGCTCCGAGCCCAGGTTTACTGATTGCGATGTTAGCGCGTAAATATCTTCCTCCTTTTAATATCGCACCCCCAGTGCGACAAAGGCGTAAGAAGAATATACTAACTTTACAGGAGAGCAAAAAAACTGTTTGGTCTGGTATATCTATTTAGCATTTGGTCTTATGATCTTTTGTTATATACCATTAAACAGTAACAAAATCAATATCATATATAATAATTTTTTTTATTTTTTATAATAATATCATTAATATTTTAAGTTTTGTACACGTTTATGGACCTTATTATCTGAAAAAATGTAAAACTTATGTGACGCGACAAATGTCTTTTTTGGTATAATGGCTTAATTTTTTGTCAGAACTTAACGGAAAAATTGAGCATTGTGTATCTTTATCTGCGCTATACGAAACTGTAATAAAAAAAAGTGACGTATTCTTACTTACGCCTTTATCGCACTGGGGGTGCGATATATCAATGGTTTAACCATATGTTTTGACTTTTAAACGTCTCTTAACTTTAAGCAACGTTTATAAATAAACCCCCGAGTGACGCAAAAGCCACTCATTCAGCTTAGACAGGCCTTCCTTTAGTCGAGATTGGAAAACCGAATCTACAAAGAGCGGTTCTTTTAAAGTAATTTTCTAGGCCATGAAAGTATAAGAATTCGTTCTACATTGTTCTCACATGTTTAATTTCAACATGAATGATGTAACCAATATTTTGTTTTAAAAGAGTGTCCGTGAAGTTTCTTGCTCGTTCGTCTTTATAGGAACCTACTACGCTTTGGAATGGGCAACTAGTTTCATCTTTCTGACTGTTCAAAAGTGCTTGTAATTGGTAAATAAATGGTTTGAGTTTGAATTTGACTGGGGAGGAAATTACATACAAAACTTTTCGTTCATGACAACTTAATTTGCAAGTCTGCTAACTTTATGTACTGTCATTAAAGAGACACTTAACATCACTCAACCCCATTTACACGGTGCAAGTCTCTGGAACGTTCAAGAGCAATAATCGCAAGCCCGTTCAATTATGGCTATTCAAGAATTGCATGCAAGTTTACACGCGTGCGATTTCCATAAAATGACATTCAATAATTTAATGCAAGTTTTGCCGTTCAATAAAATTGCATGCGACTTACACTAAGGTCATTTTATTGCAAGGCGATTATTGTAAGCAAGTTTTGCCTCGTCTTAACATAGAGTTACACGTCTTTGCACAATGTACTTCGAGTATTGCCCGTATCGCTGCCAAATATTTCACAAAAATTTTATTGAACGTCTTCTCAGATTTTTTTTAATTTGTTACATTCGTTCGTACTTTTAGAGTTGAATCCTATTTTATTGCATGCGCAATTTTTTTGAACGGCAACTAACTTGCCTGTATTTTGCAACAATTGTACGTGTTGTTTAAACGGTGCGAGTCTTATTGTTGCTTCTATTTTATGGTATGCCACAGGCAATAAATTTGCACCGTGTAAATGGAGCTTAAAAGATAGCTAACCGTAATTTAGTTCAAACCGAGACATAATAGATGGCGCTACGTGTCTATAAGTAGTTAAACTCAAATGGTAAATTTGCTCAGTTTATCCTTGCCGAGCTTACCAAGCAATGTGGTCTGTTTGTGTGTGTGCATAATCTATATTTATATTATTTAAAAAAAAAGCGGCCAAGTGCGAGTCGGACTCGCCCATGACGGGTTCCGTAGCAGCAAGCGCGGTTTACGATTTATGATGTACTAAAAAAAAAAGCGCCTTACTAGATCTCGTTCAAACCAATTTTCGGTGGAAGTTTACATGGTAATGTACATCATATATTTTTTTTAGTTTTATCATTCTCTTATTTTAGAAGTTACATAGGGGGACTAACATTTTACCACTTTGGAAGTGTCTCTCGCGCAAACTATTCAGTTTAGAAATAAAATATATTAAAAACCTCAATATCATTTTTGAAGACCTATCCATACACGTATGGGTTTGATGAAAAAAAATAAATAATAATAATTGAGTTTCAGTTCTAAGTATGGGGAACCCCCAAAATTTATTGTTTTTTTGTCTATTTTTGTGTGAAAATCTTTATGCGGTTCACAGAATACATCTACTTACCAAGTTTCAACAGTTTAGTTCTTATAGTTTCGGAAGTGGCTGTGACATACGGATGGATAGACAGACAGATATGACGAATCCAAAGGGGTTCCGTTTTTTGCCATTTGACTAAGGAACCGTAATAAAAAAGTCGCTTTTGGTGTCTGTGTGTGTGACCGCTTCGGTCTTCTCAACTGCATAATGAATTTTGATGTGATTGCCACCACTATTAGAGAATTTATTCTTTAAGGTTTACGTGTATAAAACATTGATACCTATCGTGATTTCTTTATTATATCTAAGGTATTGTTTTTTCGAAGTCGTACAAACCGTACGAAGCAGGGGCGAGTCACTAGTTAGTCATAATTCTGTCCGAGTTTAAGTTTAAGATCCGATTTAAGACGCAGATATATGTCAATGACCTTGAGTGGTTAACTTGTGTGTTTTGTACTGAGCTCACGCAACGCGTCATTTGTCCAGCCAGTAATAGGACTAGCACATCCAGGAGCGCTGTCCCAAATAAGACGCATTATTAATTTATTATACATAAAACGAAAGCTATTTTAATAAAACACGTACACTAAAAGATCAGTACTTAAATGATTTATAAAAGGTAAAGGTTTCAGAAAAATACGCTTGATAGTTTTTGCGTGATTCCCAGTTTTTTAACCGCGTTAGATATATTTTTTTCAAATTAATTTCACTATGTAATATAAAAATTATCTAAAATATTCACACATTAAGTTATTAAGAAAACGCTCTAATTTAACATATATTTTTTCGAAATCATTAACACTACTCGTTTAGACGTGATCTTCAGTATAAAATCATTAAAAGTCAGTCGCCTTAAGGTGAATCTTTGAACTGTCCAAAAGACCACTATTCACTACATTCTAGTATATCTAAAACTAATTGATCAACTATGATTCGTACACTAATAATGTAAGGTACCTTGTTGGTTTAATGGTCGCTTAGAGGTATGAGTAACAGGGTGTAAAGTTCACTCATACTCTATAGTAAAGGGAGGATCCTCCGACCAGACGGGTATTGTGTCTGGTGCAACTGCCCAACGGTTGATGTCGGGATGTTGTATATATGCTAGTCGCGCGGTAAACTCTGATAGCGCGATGCAGGATTTGTGACGTCAGGTCTTTGATGCGTAGTTCACATGTGGCGTTGTTGATACCGCCACATTACTCCCCTCCGGAGACCGGAGGTCGATAGTGGACTGAGTCAGTGCATAATTATGATGCTTGCCAGGGCCAGTTGTGGTTCCAGTAAGGCGGAACCGGATGCCACATAGTTCACGGTGAGTCGGAACTGTCTGCGGGGATTCCTCAGTGAGTCGGGGTGGCGCTGCGTTTGTTGATGCAGTGAGTCGGACGTCGTACGGCGCCGGGTTGAAGCTGACTGCTGGCGTCGACCAGGAGAGCGTTGAAGGGCTATGCTTGTGGACCGGCCGAAAGTGCAGTGTGCTGTGCTAAGGTTGTTGATAAGGCTGAGGGTGAAGACCAGGTATGGGCGTTCGCTGTATGCTGGTGGTCAGGATTCCCGTTGAAGCCGTGGGTGCTGGCTGGCTGTGTGACTCGCCACTCGAAAGCTTGGGGAAGTGATGGGTGACGTCACGCTGGAGTAGTTGCACGAAGGCTGCGCTAATGTCCATGTTCGGGGTCACCAATTTAGAGGTATGAGGAACAGGGTGTAAACTTCACTCATACTCTATAGTAAAGGGAGGATCCTCCGACCAGACGGGTTCGATTCCCGTATCAGGCAGTGTTATTATGTTTTTCCATCTAGTATTTCTCAGTAGCAGCCCGTAGTCTGGATTTGTGCCTGGTTGATGGCAATAGGCTCGCCACCATGGGACTTAAACATATCTTTTTAAACCTAACCTGTAAATTTCCTATCCTACTTTTACTTTTTTTTTTTAGTATAAATTTTTTTGGTATTTTGCCTCTTGTGCCTGCCACTTCAACAATTTTGGAATGTTCTTTTATTGCACTCATTATTGCGTCCTACCGTCTTGAATTTTGAATGTCAATTTTACTGTTTAATTTTTAATTTTAATCTTAATGTTTTAATTTTAATTTTGATTCTTATGATAGTTTTGATATTAATTTTGGATATTTTTTAAATTCTAATTTCGATTATGATTTTGTTTTTTACTTAATGTTTTGTTCTTTGTTTTCATAAAAAAAATTCTTCATCTTCTTTTTCTTCTCTTTTCAGCCGAAAGACGTCCACTGCTGGACATAGGCCTCCCCCAAAAGGGGGGGATTTGCCATAATCGCCACGCTTGGCAGGCGGGTTGGGGATCACAGTATGGTGTTAAGAATGCATAGAGAACGCTGCTGCCCATTCTCTAGTAAGTCCCCTAGTCGCCTTTTACAACACCCACGGGAGGAAATAGGGTGGTGCTATTCTTTACGTCCGGCACCACACGGTACGGTAAAAAATCTTGTTAAAACATATTTATGAAGCTATTTTTATATAAGTGCTGTTTACACCTGTAAGTGACTAATTCACCATAACTCAATGCTTATGTTATTTTTTACAGTTAATGTTTCTAGAATAGGTCGTTGGTGTACCTTTCAAATAAAATAAAATAACGAGCGAAGCGAGGGTGTACTATAGGTACCCCTCTTCCTCGCCTTACCCTTCGGGGAATACAGGCGCGGTTTTATGTTATGGAAGTAGATTTATAACTATCAGCTTAATATATTACCTGTTACCATGGGGCGCAGACGATAAAGCTTGAAGCGAGAAAATTTAATATTTTCTAAGCTTATCCTGTCGCTGGGCATTATTGGCAGCTATAAATCGGCCTACCCCCATGGTAAGAAGGCGGATGATTATTAAGAGCGCATATAATCGGTCCACAAAAATATTATCTCGTGACTGAGAAGGAAATATGAAAAACGGCTCAACAGCGACCTCGGTAAGTATTTCTAGAATGTTTTAATACCTTTTATACAATTTCATATTGAGATACGAAGCAACAAAATTCATTCTAATGAAAAACGACCACATTCCTCTAGATCGTATTTTGTTGTTTAATAACCCTGTATATCCTATGATGACACTGTAATACACGAAAATACTGTAGCTTGCCATTAATTAAATAATTTTTGGAATCGGACCAGTAGTTCCGAAGATTATCCCCACATACAAACTTACACCTCTTTAATAACTTTAGTATTGATTTTGACGATCCCGGCTTAAAAATAACAAGATTATCCTAATTGAGTTGGGTCGATGACACGTACGATCATAGAATTTGTAATCACAAGACATCTGATTGTTTGAACGCATAAAACATATTACAGTAAATTATATTTCAAAGGTACATTATATCCCAATCAAAAGAGTATTTCTGAAAACCGCAATTCACTGCGGCATTTTGAATTTTACAATTAATATTATCATTGCTTGAAGATTTCATAAAATGTTGCTTTTGAGAGACGAGACTTCAGCGTAATTTAAAATAAATAATCATATTTTAAAGAAAAATCGGCCAAGTGCGTGTCGGATCACATACAATGACGGGTTCCGTAGTTTGGATGAATTTTATCCCAAAAACAAACTTAATATTGTAGTTGAAAAACATGTTCTTCCAACTGGAAATGAAAGTATGTAGGTACGCATATTATTGAGTGATTTACCAAGACATTTTAAGATCTAGTCTTAAAAAAAAAACAGGTCCAATTACAGGAAAACCTATAAACTTCTTGTAGGTTTTCCTGTAATCTATAAGTTATATTCTCTGTATTTTATTTTTAAATTTTTGGCTCATCAGTGTTGGAGATATTGGGGTGGTCTATTTTCATCATCATCATTCATCATTTCAGCCGAAACACGTCCATTGCTAGACATAAGCCTCTCCCAATTGGGGGGGTTTGCCATAATCGCCACGCTAGGCAGGCGGGTTGGCGATCGCAGTATGGTGTTGGTTGGCGTCACCGTGTGGTGTCGTACGTCCGACACCACACGGAACATATCTATGTATGTATAACATATCTATGTATAACATATCTATTTTCATATCTCTATCTATTTCTTTAATGGTCAATTTTCATTTATTTCTCTAATAACTTTAAAGTGTATATAATATTTAAAAAAAAAGAACTGATATTATCACAATAAGCCCATAAAGCATTTGATATGTCACACGGTACAGTTTAAAATACTTTTACTTTTTGGAGGTTAATTAGAAAATTAAAAAAAAATCTGATTGACCTCCAAAAAGTGACACCCATAATGACATTCAAAATTCATTTATTTACGTGATACGTCCGTGTTTGGGTCACAGAAATTCATAGGTGTATTAATTTCAACTAAACCCAATATCGTGGATCACCCAAGATGGCGGACTTGTTATTTTTTAGGGACTCCTATAATATGAGTATTAAAGGGTTGGCTGAGAAGAATACGAATAAACTGACGTCTGCGTTCAAGGTACAATAATACAGTGATGATAACTAAAAATTATGTGCCTATTTGAAATAAATGGTTTGACTTTGAATTTGTAGTTTTTGAATCGTTATTACGTACTAGCTTATGCCCGCGGCTCCGCCCACGTGGATGTCGGTTATGGTGTAAAAAAGTAGCCTATGACCTTCTCCATATCCCAGGCTATATCTCTGCCAAATTTCATGACGATCGGTTCAGCGGTTTAGGCGTGAAAACGTAACATACAGACAGACAGACAGAGTTACTTTCACATTTATAATATTAGTATGGAAGTCTACTTTGTGTACCTTGATGATGTTATAATATATACTTCCTGTCACTGTTGTTTACGAAAGTAGTGGTATACGGTTTGGTGTAGGGTAGGTACCACAACCTGACCTTTGACCTTGACGTTGATCTTGTGAAAGCCGCAAGAATCCGCTGGATGCGGGAAGCACGGAACCGGTCGAGGTGGCGGTGCTTGGGGGAGGTCTATGTCCAGCAGTGGACGTCTTTCGGCTGAAATGATGATGAATAATGAGTAGAGATCGGATATTCGGATGCAAATTCACCTAAAGTTCAGATGTTTGCTATTATGGAAAGCGCTTTTGTATCGAATAAATCCCGCGGTTCCGGTGTTTTATTTTTATTTTTTTTAAATTTATTTTTTTAACTAACACACACCACCCCTACTTTTACTCCCTACATACACATATTTGCATAGGGGGTTTAAATAATAATAAATAGCTATGCATCTGAATAGTCATGCAATCCAAGAACCCCGGGTACCTATTTAAAAAAAAATTCTATATATATAAAAATAAATTGCTGTTCGTTTTTCTGGCTAAAACTCGAGAACGCCTGGGCCAACTTAGCTGATTTTGGTTTGGAAAAGTTGTTCGTAGTCCAGGGAAGGTTTAACAGCGAGAAAAAATGAAAAAAAATATATATATATTACAAGTCTTAGTGAACAGCTGGATCGATTTCCCTAATAATTAATTTAGGTAGATAGGTAGGGCATGGTAGGGTAGGGTAGGGTAGGGTAGGTAGGTAGGGTAGGTAGGGTAGGGTAGGGTAGGTAGGTAGGGTAGGGTAGGGTGGGTAGGGTAGGGTAGGTTAGGTAGGTAGGTAAGTTAGGGTAGAGTAGGGTAGTGGAGTTTATATTATATTTCCTTTGCGCGTAGACAAACTGCCACAGTCAAATAGCTTTTGACAGAACGAAGTCTGTCGGGTCAGCTAGTCTTATATATAACATTCTCGTGTCACAATGGTAGTTACCATATTCCTCCGAAACGGCTTGACCGATTTTCATGAAACTTTATATGCATATTCAGTAGGTCTGAGAATCGGCTATTGGTGCCGATTCCCTTGTTCACAAACTAAACTAAATTTAAGTTCAGTGCATCTTTTTCTTTCTATTTCATTATGAAAAGGACAGAAGATACATTTTAGTTTAGTCCTGTCAAATTAATCAGCGCTTGACGTAAATTGACGTAATTTTAGTCGGCAAGTTTTTAATCACGTCTAAACTTGTATGGAGTAGTAACAGGCGCTGATTAATTTGACAGGACTAAACTAAAAATTATCTTATGTCCTTTTCTTAATAAAATAGAAAGAAAAAGATGCACTGAACTTAAATTTAGTTTAATTTGTGAACAAGGGAATCGGCACCACTATCTATTTTTTTTGGTTTTAGGTAGGTAGGTAGAGTAGGGTAGGGTAGGTTAGGTAGGGTAGTGTAGGGTAGAGTAGGGTAGTGTAGGCTAGGTAGGTAGATAGATAGGTAGATAGGTAGTGTGGAATAGAGGAGTGGACTGTAAGAATTTAGATTCTGATAGAATGAGACACAGGTAGTTCTGTACGAACGGAGTTCGCCGTTCACCCAATCCAGGAACAAATTCAACAGAGAGATGGCTGAACACGACTCACCTTATCTCTGCTGCGGCTGGCTCCCAATACAAATCAGCGGTCTTTTGAGTGGACCGTTGACCACGGAGACTGGCACGAGTAACACCACACGGTAATGCACAATTTGTCCTTGTTTTTATCAATTTTCACTCACGGAGTCAAAAATAGGATAGTTCATGGGTCAATGGCGACGACAGACTTTTTGTCTCGCGCGCGCGCACGTTCTTTCTTTAGATGGCGCGCTCGTCGCGTTGTAGCGAATAGTGTCGCAGCTCGCAGGTACGGGATAGCCAATCGCGTGCCGACTTAGCGAGCGCATACAGACATTCACTGTCAAATTCGTCCAATCATGGGCTATATACAGAACAGGTAGGTAGGGTAGGGTAGGTAGGTAGGTAGGTAGGTAGGTAGGGTAGGGTAGGGTAGGTAGATAGGTAGGTAGGGTAGGGTAGAGCAGGGTAGAGTAGGGTAGAGTAGTGGAGTTTATACTATAGCTTTTGACAGAACAAAGTCTGTCGGGTCAGCTAGTAAATAATATTTTAGAAGTCGCTTCCATACTATACACCCGACTAGTTATGCATTGCTGGTATTCCTGGCATCACGTGATATTTTCTTTAAAAAAAAAAATATTTTACGAAGCTGCTTCCATACTTTCATAGGTAATAATTAACTTTAGGTAAATATGCATCCGATTATCCAATCTCTAATGATGAGGTACCACAACTAATACTCGTATGTGAAAAATATTACAATAAGGTAAACATGCTGTGCAGCACGGCGCATCTCAGAGTACTTCGACACAAGTTCACGCTCGCACTGAAATAATACCATTTCATGCTATGTATGTTAAAAAGTGCGCGCAATGTCACGTGATGTAACTGACCTTAAGGATGTGTACAGCTGTATATTCTGTTTCAGGTCTGGTGACATTCAGTGATGGGAGCAACGGTTTCCCTCGTAACGAGGGCTTCTTCCAAGACTGCCGGCTGGTGCGACGCAAGCGCTGCCCTGAAGTGGTGCAGCGCGCACAGAAAGTAGCGTATATGGCGCGTGCGCAATGTCAGCAGATGTAGTGCTACTAATTATAGTACTAACTGGTGGTAGCCATGTTTTTATTTTTTTATTTTTTCCTCAATAATGTAACGCAAAGATCAGCATATTCGGACTAACGAGTCCGACCAAAACAACGGAACCCTTAGAGGATCACTTGTGTCTCTGTCTGTCCGTCTGTCACCAATTTGCTCCGAATACCTACGAGTATAATGGATCAATTAAGTTGAAATTTGGTGCACATTTCAATTTCTGCGACCCAAACACGGACGTGTTACGTAAATAAATGGGTCATTCTCAGGACACTCATTATTTGGTTGACTTCGGTGGCAATTTTTTTTTTTACATTTAGGCATAACTAATATGAAATATCAAATCTAGAGTTAATTTAAAACATATTACTCAGTAGTACTCTAGATTTGACATTTCATGTTAGTTATGCCTAAATGTAAAAAAAAAAAAATTGCCACCGAAGTCAACCAAATAATGAGTGTCCTGAGAATGACCCAAATGATGTTTTTAAATAAAGATCGTATTTTGTTACGTTATCATATACAGTGTGAGTCTTTATAATGTGCACATATCGAAATGAGGGAATCTATGCTTAATTTTATCTACGGCAAAAATATATAAAAAAAAAATTTTTTTTTTATATGTGCACATTATAAAGACTCACGCTGTATAGTATAGTGTACAATCATCATTACGTGCTTAGTCGTTTTCCAACTATGTATGTGTGAGCTAACTTCCAGTCCAGCAAGATGTAGCTGAACATTAGTGCTATTCTGTAACCATCTCACAGTGAAAAACTTAGGTGAAGTGAGCGTGGAGTGAGCTGTCAATAGTGTCAATCCCTAGCATCGGGTGGAAAGACAGCTCACTTCAAGCTCACTTTAACTAAGTTTTCACGGTGAGATTTTGACAGAATAGCACTACAGGTAACTCCTGCAGTATTTTACGTGAAGTGATTACCTATCTGACCTCCAACTTTGGTCATTCATAGCCCTATCCTACTTAAAGTCGCTGCATACTGGACGGTGTACGTAAACGGGCCGTAGACGGAACGTGGAGTTATGAAAACACGGACCCGAGACAGTGACGCGAAACTAACATACTAGTGTGGAGAACAATAAAAGAAAAGCTCACCGGAGTGACTGTGTATACGCAACGGAACCACGGTTGGGATGAGCTAAATCCTAGAGATATTGCGAAAACACGGATAATTAGACAATGGTGAAAACATTTCTCAATTTTACTGGAAAAAGATAGGGTTTTTGCAGAAACAGGAGTCGCTCTAGTAATATTGTGAAACCAAACGTAAGCTATTTTGAAATAAGAACGCTGATTGGCCGGTAGGAGCGCCCAAAACGAGACCTCCTCTGATTGGTTGACGTTTTAAATGTCAATCATTTTATGCCCGTTGCTTTTTTTATGTTTGTGTTTTTGACAGCGACTCAGCAGTCTTTTGTTTTAAATGTGGTTATAAGTGTGGTTGGACCTGAAAAATAGTGTGAATAGTTCTGTAGTTAACAATAAGTTGAGCACCAATGTGATCATTATGTTATCTTTATTTATCTAATGTACCTACAAAAGAAGGCAGATATAGAAGGAAGATTAGGTAACTAAAATGTTCATTAAAAAGTAAAGTTCCTATAAATCAATAATGTTATTTCTAACCCTTCATAACTCTATGACGTAATACTTCAAAGCTCACAGGGTAAAGCTAGGAACCGATCAGAACAAGATTTGGTCAGTTAGAAAAAATCTAGCCAATCAGAGTTAAGGATAATCAGAGTCAAGGCTCGTACAGACTCGCGCGATATCGCGGGCGCGACGCGACACTAGTAGCACAATTTCTTTGTCGGTACCTGTCGCGGCCGCGATATAGCACGAGTCTGTACGAGCCTTTAAGTTTGTTCGTGTTTTTGCAAAAACGCTATCTCTTTCCAGTAAGATTGAGAAGTGTTTTCGCCATTGTCTAAATATCCGTGTTTTCGCAATATTCCTAACGTTTTCACGGAAATTCGAATTATCAAATCATCCTACGACATATTTATAATTCGAATCTTAGCATTTTAACATTGTTTCATAGAAAATTTAGGTATAAGTATTATAATTTTTTACGAAACAATGTTTCAAAAAATTGTCGACCCGTTCCATCCAGGTTAAAACACGGTCCATAAGCAGCAACCTTTTATTAATTAAATATTGTTAATCCTCGGATAGAACATTTACACGAGGCTTTATGCAACAGAGAAAAAAATACCAGAAATATCTCGGGTAAAGTAACTTTTAGCTCTCAACTTTTGCGGTCAAGCATAGCTATGTGGGACCATTAACACTTTACGTTTTAAGGAGTCCCTTTAGGTACTTTCGTTGTTAATCCTATCTGTAGGAATGGTTAATTATACAGAATAATATTATGTGAGAGATATGAAGGGTTACTTTTATGGTAGGTACTTGTATGCTAGCCTAATAATATTTAGTTAAGTTATTTCTCATGTCGGTGTCACTTATAATCGACTAGCTTTTGCCCGCGGCTCCGCCCGCGTGGATGTCGGTTATCGCGTAAAAAAGTAGTCTATGTCCTTCTCCATATCCCAGGCTATATCTCTGCCAAATTTCATGAAGATCGGTTCAGCAGTTTAGACGTGAAAACGTAACATACAGACAGACAGACAGAGTTACTTCCACATTTATAATATTAGTATGGATTATTTATATTGCATTTTAGTATCTGTATTCATTGACATGTCGTAATAATTGTCATTATACTATGACAACTATCTATTTTTCTTGTTGAGTACCTCACTTGATATTCGGCTGTTGAACAGAACGGATTAAGTCCCAGTATTTCTGCGCAATCTGTCTGTGTTTTAAGTAAACCTGCACTGTTCCATCATGTGAGACAGGCTAATGTTAGGTTAACCGGGAGGATCTTTGTACACGGCATGGTTTTTTTTACAGTACGGCGTATATACCGTACCGTAGAAAAACTTATATGTAAACAAGCTTCCATAGTGATCCATACAACACTGACGACCGTGAGTACAAACGGTGAATAAACCGTGGCTTTTCACGGCAAGAAAAACGTGTGTGTACTAAGGACCTTATGATTCCAGATAATAATTCAACTATAACAAATTAACGAGTAGCCACACTAAGGACAACTGTTATTATAAATGACTAGCTTCTGCCCGCGACTTCGTCCACGTAAAATATCGGCCCACAACCCACCCCGTCGCATCGCATCGCCCGTCCGCGCGCGTTTTCACTTAGCATTTTTTCCGACTTTTGGTCGTTTTGCTCGGCTCCTTAGGGGCGTAGCGTGATGTTAAATAGCCTATACACTTGTTTTGTTGCGAAGTTATTTTAAAATTATGATATCTCCTAAGTCAAGTCTAGTCTCCTAAGTGAAATCAAGTGATGTCAAGGACAGTTTTGTTTACATTTAAATACTTGTGATTAATAACATATTTATTTGGATAAGGATTAATATTTATTATGTTGACAAAACTCCTTCGCAAATAATGCATTAATTTCGAACAAATTTGATTACCATAAAAAAAGGTTATAGTGAGTCAATCTTAAAATATAGATATACGCTGCATATGCTGTCGCGGACTTTTTTTAGAACTTTTAATGAGGAATAATTCCATCATATTTGCGTAACATAAACACTCAAAAAAAATTTTGTTTCCGTTTTTGCAATATTTTTCATTTATGCTCCGCTCCTTTTGGTCGTAGCGTGATGTTATATAGCCTATAATATTCCTCGATAAATGGAATATCCAACACAAACAATTTTTTTTAATTTCAACCAGTAGTCCTGAGATTAGCGCGTTCAAACGAACAAACAAACAAACAAACTCTTCAGCCTTATAATATTATATAGTATAGATTATGATCTGTCATTATTAGAAAAAGATGTTCATCCATGATGTTCCCGGGTTCAGAGCAGCACCAACCGTATTCTCAGTGTGTTCGCAGATCGGTGGGATTCCCCGATGTGGCGGAGGTGGACGCAGCTATACGCTGAATTTTAATTGTTTGTTTATGTGTGTATGTACTAGAACTAGACGTTAAGTAAAATTGTTACTAACCATAAGGACTTTGTCTGAAATGAAAATATTCTATTCTACATTACAATTTCAGCCATCCAAATATTTGTTTCGTGTGAGAATTGGATCCGTTACACGTGGCGTACCAATCGCTCAGCCATAGATCCATCAATCGGTTTATTTTGTACAAATTTTAACGTAAAAATTTGGGTGAACTGAGCTTGAAGCGAGCTTGAATAGTGTCTATCCAGCATCAGGTAGACTGGCAGTGTGTGTATTAGAAATATGAATAGAGTTAAAACTCCCGGGTATGACCGACTCAGCATCGAGCATTTCAAATATGCGGGTATCCATCTACAAAGTGTCCTGTCTCTATTGTACACAATGTGTATATTAGTCAGACCTATCTGCCAGCTGATCTTATGAAAAAAAATAGTAGTACCCAATAGTTAAAAACCGAACAGGTAACATCTCTGATAAAGAAAACTATCGTCCTATCTCTCTCGCAACTATACAATTGCCAAAATAATGGACAGTATTCTTGATTGATGCTTAAAAGAATATCTGCATATCCACGATGCACGTTTGATTTTCAGTCCAAATTATCGACAGAGAGTGCTATTTTAAGTCTCAAGAATATTGTCCAATACTATACTGACTGGAGAACTACGGTGTATGCCTGTTTCCTAGATCTCTCCAGAGCCTTCGACCTCGTGTCGCATGATGTGCTCTGGAGAAAGCTGGGGGACAGGAATATACTGGCTGGAGTTTCTAGAATTCTGCAGTCTTGGTATGCAAACCAAATAAATATTGTGAAATGGTCAACAACACTCTCTGATCCATATAGGTTGGAGTGCGGTGTGAGACAGGGGGGTCTGACGTCTCCTTGACCCTTCAACCTATATGTGAATAATCTTCTGGCCAGGCTCAGTAGCATGCGTGTCGGATGCCGCGTGCTGCGTTCAGCTACGCGAACGACATGGTGCTGCTGGGCCCGACTGCGGGATCGTTTAGAGGAATTTGAGAGTATGCGAGAACTATGCAGCTATACACAGACTCTCACAGAATTCATAAAAAGCTCACGCTAGCCGTGCCCATAAAAAAAATCGTCTCACAAACAAGTGAGCATAGCACGCGCCTAGTGTGAGTGTCACACTTCTATACATCATTATACTAATACGAATACGACTAAAATACTGCTACTGCGGTACTGCTGCTACTGTAGCCGGCAGGGTGGATGGCCAAATAATATGCCACTGGATGGCGGCACACAGACCGTCATTCAGATATGTGAGGTAAACTCAAGCCGGCGGGGTAGTTTGTTTTAGTTTAGTTATGATTTTATTAAGTATACACACATATACTTGTTATACATTTATGGATCTGGTCTGAAAATAAAGATTATATTATTATTATTATTAAAATACGTTTCGTGCATCCTTTTGGTCAAAACGCATGCATTGTGCGATCGATTCGTGAGCCGTGCTATGCGATTTTCGCCTTTAAGGTGAGCATGCGGAACTTTGGACCATTGTACATATAAATTACTATATAAATTATTCGAATCGGACCTTTCGTTTAGAAGTTACGACGGATATAAAAATGCTGAAAGTAAGAATAATGCCACGGTGTGAGCGAACAGCATATAAGTTATACTCCATTTACTATAGCATTAGACAAATAACGGCTAAATAACGACAGTTATTGTGTAATATTGTTGAAATTACTGCACTATAAAGTATTTTTTTTAATGTAAATGGTAAATAGATTACAGTGCTTTGTATTTATCGTGAAATAACGGAGTTTATTAAACGTTTACATCGAAATAACGATAGGGTGAGAACAGTTATTTGTCTAATGTTATAATAAATGGAGTATAGGTACCTACACATTTTATTTTTTTTAAACTAGGAACAATTGAATAATGGTTTTTTTATAAATAATAAAGTTAGTCATAATTAATATAATAAATAAAAAGACCGCAATCATTAGTTTTCAGTAACTATCTTTTAAATGGGATGGAGAGAGTGTTGAACTTAGTAGGCGAAGATACGAAATCCACGCGGGCGAAGCCGCGGGCGATTTGCTAGTATAAAATAAATATGCAATTAATAAAACTTAACCCTAAAATATAATAAAAAATATTTTATTAAGCATTTACAAAGCCTCTACAGAGAGCTAACAATAAAATTAAAACTACATTTAGAATAAATTAATTTACACAATTTTAGTACTAATTATATGCTAATTAGATTTCAATTTCCTGTTAGCTATAGTTTCTTCATCGTCGAGGCATTGGCCGTACCTGACTTCCATGCACTTGCTTCCCTGAAAATAAAAGAGAAAACATTCATTTAGTAAAATGGTCGACAAGTACATGTCACAATTTCATGCCAAACAGGTAAGGTAATCGAATGTCACATTAACAAAAACAAAAAAAAGGCAAAAGTGAATTAAGTTGTCACAGTTTCATGCCAAATACTAATAGTTAATAATATTATGTCAATAAATTAAGATGGCAATTAAACAAACAGGTAGCAAATAGTCACAATTTCGTATACAAAATGAAATAAATAGAAGGTCTAATTTTAGTACAATAGATTTTGTTGCAGTAGAAATCTTTAGCCTGTCATCAAAGTGGTAGTGGGGCTTACTTCCTAGGGCGCTGCCAGACGTACATTTTACGGAACTGTCCACGGCATATGGATGCTATTTTAATATTTGAGATATTATTATGTTGATTGGGAATCAAAAAAAAATTACGTACATAAGTGTATGAATTTATCTATATCTATACAAATATATAAAATTAAAGTGTCTGTTAATAATATAATAGCTTTTTACTAAATGCAAATGAAAGTATATATGGCACCTGTAAATCAAATATTAAAATTTTTGGCTGGTCTGTTTGTTCCGGCTAATCTGTGAATCGGCTGGACCGATTTTGACGAGACTTTCACTGGCAGAAAGCTGTTGCTATAACGTGAGTAACTTAGGCTTTTATTTTAGAAAAAGCTACGCGTGTGAAGCCGCGGGCAGCAGCTGGTCCTAAGTAAACCTATGCATATCATAAATTATTAACCTTTCCATAACAAAAGTAGATGAAACAATTATAGTATGGCATTGAAACAATAACCCTTTAAACTAGAAGAAAATACATATTTTACGAAAGATTTTCCATTGTGTTTCATAAAGTTAAAGTAAGTAGAGATAACATTTTTCACCTATGAAAAATCTTTTCTTTTGTCCATTTTAAGACACACATTCTCATTTCTTCAACGAGTAATCTGTATCTTTTCTTTTATAGATTCATAAAGAATTTTGTTTTTTGTATAACAATGGCTGGCCGTAATCTCACTTAGCTTGGCGGGATATGTATTTAAGCCTCGCTGGTGAAAATATATTTTTTTAAATAAAAAAAAAAAGTTAATACACAGTTAGATTTAACTTGTTCTCGAGTTTATGAACTAATGGACAAATAGACCGAGAGACGATCACTTTAATAATATTATGAAAGGATATAAAGATAATAAATGGCGACTATAATCAGTACCAGAGTGCTCCTATTCTTCAATTGTTATTACATCTCCCTAAAGCTATTTGCATAGTCATAAAAAATACACTGTTAGATTTAACTTGTTCACGAGTTTATGTACTTACGGACAAATAGACCGAGCGACGATCATTTTAATAATATTATGAAAGGATATATAAATATAAAGATAATAAATGGCGGATATATTATCCAGCCACCGTCGGTCCCTTGCCATCCTCCCTCCGACTCTGCCCTAAGCCGAGATTCATACCGCACAGGAGGTGCCCTTAGCGCGCTTATAAGTTTTTACGCCCTGGCTGGAGTAATTAAGGAGGCATTAAGTTTCGTTAGGAGCTTAAGGCAACACAGGAAAGTCCGGTTAAAGAGTCTCAACCTCTCAAGGTTAACTTTGAGATGCCTTAGTTAAAAAAAATGGCGGCTATAATTAGTACCAGAATGCTCTTATTCTTAATTTTTTATTGATATAGTACCTCTCTAAAGAAATTCGCACAATCACACTATAACATTTCCTCTGTTGGGGCATAGGCCTCTTCTCTGTGAGAAAGTGGACGATAACACAACACGCGGGACCCGTGCGTGTTGTTGGATGACACATGTCTTAGATTTTTTGGTTCAGGATATGTCGGTTTCCTCACGATGTTTCATTCACCGTTTTAAAAGCAGCGCGCAGCGGTGACGAGTCAAACTTTTACTGACTAAAACCCACCCATGTTCCTTCAGTTGCCTGTGTGCCAGGACCACGGTATAACTTTCGGACAAACCCGCAACCCTGGCAGGCGTCTGCCCTAACGGACCCCGTCAGTTCGTGCTGACATCTCTTTGAGGCGCGCGTGGAACACAACGCGCCGTCGATCTGGGCCTGGTCCTTACCGGACGGCGAGCTGGTATAGTGCCTACCTGGGTTCGGAATTTTCGAACCAACGATCCATAATTCGAAATTCGGGGCCGATACCAATGGGCAACGACTGCTTTGACATCATAGGGTAGCCGGCGAAATTATTATTTTTTTCTTCAATTTAGCATTAAAGTATTCCTATAATATTTTGATAGCAGCTACTAGATTCTACTCGAAACACCTCATCATTCTGCCTATATATCACTTCCAGTCATATCGTTTTTCACACAATAAATCCATACATTCTTTGGTCTACCTATTTTATTAAATCCATCCACATTGAAACTTAACACTTTTCTAGTCACCTGCTTCTCCGTTCCGCGCTTTACTTTAAAACGTCAAACTATTTACACAAACCAAACAACTTTAGACCTACTAACACAAAAACAAACAAACAAACGAAACTTTCTTCACAGCGGTCTGCTTCACACTTCACACCTACTATTGACACAGTACTTTCATCTTCCTCTACTAAGATACTTGAGGAAAGTAAAATGATCCGTGACATAACGGAACTCGACTGCCAGTCGCGTTCACTTTCACTCGGAAGAGTTTACATAACGTCTGCCGACGTAACCGTACCTCCCATTAATCTTCGGTTTAAATTTATTTATTATTCGTGAAATTTGTTTTGGGTGTTTTGGGCCGGTAGGTTTCGTGAGCGTAGGGCCGGCCTTGGTAAAGCTTTTATGTAATTAAGATGTGTAGGAATTGATAGTGGAGAGAAACTAAACTAAGGCTTTTAGGTCTTATTAACTAGAGAGAGAGAGATGTTAATACTACACATCAGAGAGATCATTATCACAAACATTTTTTTTCTGTCTTATTAATTTGAAAGGTTAAATAGTATCTTCATGCTTGGCATAAGTCTTATAGACCGAGTCCCAAATGTCGAGATTCGCAGACTTACGAAGGTTTTCGATAACTGAAAACGAGTCATGGAACTCAAATGGAGTTGGGCAGAACACCTGGCAAGGCGAAGTGATGACAGGTGGAGTAAAGCAGTGACCGAGTGGCGTCCAAGGACTGGAAGACGAAGTGTCGGTCGTCCAACGGCGAGATGGGTGGACGACATTGTTGCCATCGTGGGTAGAACCTGGATGAGGTTGGCACAGGAGCGTGGGGATTGGCACAAGAAAAGATAGGCCTATGCTCAGCCGTGGGTGAAGTCGGGCCGTGGATGATGGAATGTATCTTCTTAGACATCATAATTTGATTATCTATCTTCTTTATTCACAAACCAACCGTGGTAAGCGTAGCTTAACCTGATCGATCGACCCTTTCGCTGTTATTACTTAGCTACAAGCCCCTTCCCATTTGATTATCTTTCTACGCAGACCGATTTATCATTGCTGTACTACTCAATATTTTGATAGATACACTTGGGATCATCAAATTCATTGCTCAATCAGTTGCTGTTTCTTCCTCTAATGAATCTATTTAAACAAATAAAGCAAATTTAAGTATCTATTTGTAATGTCCAAATAACAAATTTTTAATAAATGCACTTGAAAGTTTAGAAGTACACCTTTGTACGGTGCCTACTGATAACAAAAACGTTTTCTTTAATCTGTCGTTCTATCTGTCTGTTTGTTTGTTCCGGCTAGACCGATTTTGACGGGACTTTCATTGGCATATAGCTGATGTCATAAGGAGTAACTTAAGGTACTTTTATTTTAGAAAAAGCTACGCGATCAAAGCCTCGGGTAGCAGCTAGCTTAAACACTATCTCATACACACAAGTGGTGAAGTAGCTGTCACTAATATCAACTGTAAGTCACCACAAGTGCCGGGGGAAGGTTGAAAGTGCAGCGG
Organism: Dryobota labecula; assembly: GCA_947523025.1. Classification (NCBI taxonomy): domain Eukaryota; kingdom Metazoa; phylum Arthropoda; class Insecta; order Lepidoptera; family Noctuidae; genus Dryobota; species Dryobota labecula. The sequence continues at coordinate 4,563,378 of OX383287.1, forward strand.
TGCCTGTACGAGGAGGCTTGGTGTGATAATGAGCCAGTGTAGTAGTGTGATATAATCAGCTTATATATAGGATGAACAGGATTCTACAGTTCCTCTGTTTATTTAATCCCAAGTCCTATCAACATTTATAAAAAATTCGAATCACTTTCAACTTACCTTAGCAATATACGCTTTCATGTAGAAGTTTCCGAAAAGGATGATGAAAGAAATCATGTAGATGATAAGAACGTAGTGCATCCAAAGTGGGAACTCGCAGCCAGTTCTAATGCCGTTGACACCGAGGACCAAGGCGCAGGTGAACTGGATCTGAAACGAGAAGATGGTTTGGTAAATAAAGATGGGTGAAAGTGATCTCAATAATATTAGATTGGACTAGCTGTTTCCGCGGCTTTGTTCACGTGACTGTGTGTTATTTTGGCATTAGGTTTAAGTTAATGTGAAGATATCATGATATCGTACGAAACACGCTTGACCACATGGAAGTATGTCTTCAGTACTTTATGTCATCACAATCCGCCTGCGTACGTGGTTGGTTGCGTTAGATTTGATAGTAATATCAGACACAGGAATATATTCATTGCAGTGGAGCTCGAAACAACTTATTGCCAACTCATACGTGACTGATTATTTTACAGCATTAAGAGGACGTACAACGGTCCACTAGCACACATACTTAAAAAATATATATATATAATATATTATTTCGTGACTGAGAAATAATTCTGAAAAAACTGCTCAATAAGGAACCTCGGTAAGTGTGTCTAGAACTTTCTAATACCTTTTATAACGTTTCATATTGAGACACGAAGCAACAAAATTCGATCTAAAGAAAAGCGGCCACATTCCTCTAGATCGTATTTTGTTGCTTCGCGTCTCAATATGAAACTTTATAAAAAGTATAAGAAAATTCTAGTCAAACTTACCGAGGTTTCTTATTGAGCCGTTTCTCATAATTCCTTCTCAGTCACAAGATAATGTTTTTATAAAGGAGTTGGGCTAGTGGAGCGTTGTATGTTAAGCCTATGCCTAAATATACCAATGGAATATTAGTAGTCGCATGGACATTATTATTTCATTAAAAAAGTTAACTTAAACCTGATGGGCTAAAATACTGATATACACACGTTGTGAAATAAAGATAAAAAGAAATCAATTTTCAGAATGAACTTTTTAGATAGACTATCAGCACTGATTGCTTGAAATATATTGATTTTAGTGAAACTGTTATTATGGCACTTGAAGTTCTCGTAACTGAAAACCATCTTTCGACACGCTGAGAAGAAAACCATTACAGAAAAGAATTTAGAAAAAAAAAACTTTAATCTTGAGCTTAACCCACAATTTATTTAGGCACTTATTGCCATAATGTGATTTTAAAAGGATTCTTTCTAGCCTCTGTAAGGTTGGTTATTATAAGTTAAATCAATTTCTACGGTACTTTCTGTTTATATTAAAAATTTTATATCGCAAGATCTAACGAAGGTAAGATATTTACTAAATACTCAATTATAGAGTTCGAGCCGCGAGTGGAGATAATATATTCTTTAAATATTTATACAGGGTTATTTTAAATTGTCTAGATAAACTTGTAAACACGCGATGTATATCGATATCTAAACATGACATTGACATTTTTTTTGGGATGTTATCGACTGCAATAAAAAAAAAAAAATTGTGTAATCTTCACAGCCGTGTTAAGAATCGACATAGTTTTTCTTAACTCTTACTTTAAGTAATAATACTTACAGTGGTCGTTAAACTCCTAACATTAAAACTTTTTATTTTTTATTTTTTCATGTTTAGATATCGAAACTGCGGAGTACAGCTAGCCAATTTAAAATAACCCTGTATTTATCATCCAACCATCGAGGAGCGAAATTGAAGTGGAAGAATTTTATTTCGAATCGAAGAAACCAAAATGTTCATTTATTTGATTGTTATTGGTTTGGTTTAAATGTTTTGGTGCCAAATGCTTTTTCAATAAATAACATTTATTTTCAGTACCGATTTCTTACTGAGAATCGAGAATTCCGGACCATAACACAAATAGGCAACCAAAAATAAAGACAATAAACAGCCTAAGCAGAATTCTCACTGTACCTTTATTGTTGTCAAAATTGGGAGCGTCAATGACTTTTATATAGACTGTAATAAGGGCGTAGGTTTAATAATAAGGTCACTTGCTCAGTAGAGGAGATAAGCGTTCAAAATGATGGTCGAGTTCGATCTTTCATTAACTTTCGTAATACTAGCTAGGACCAGTTTTATTCAATTTTATTAAGAGTGTATCAAAAATATAAATAAAATATCATACCCAGTGGCATTCCACTTTGAGTAGAAAATGTAAAAAGGAAAAGTAACAAGGACAGTACATTTTGCAGGTGGAGTAGACATTGGCGTAAAGGATACTGGGAGGTCCAAAATGATCTGTTGGTAAACCAGTCATCAGATTGACGTAAATACAATGATTCGAGATATTGAAGTGATCACAGCAATTACCAGGTTGAAATCGACGCAGATTAGAGAGGATTTTCAGCAAGTATGAAAACTGTCAATGACGAAAAACTAAATGTCTAGTCACGCAATGTTCAGCTAGTAGCATCCGTATTTCATTGGAGAACTAATGACTTAATAATTGAAAACGAATTCCCGATTAGTTCCATCTACAGTAATTTAGGTCAGATGTAACCTAGAACTATTTAACTGGAATAATTACACTCACGTGATAAAGCTTTTCAGACCGGTGCTGGATGTAAATTCAAAGGCCCTTTTCAACCCAGATGAGAGTAGATATATAAACATTAATTAACATAGTAAATGTTCGTAACTAAAGTACCAACTTCATGCCATTTAAAGAAAACTAAGTAATATCAACACGCAATGCGTGTGGCGTGTTGCCGCGAACTCCGATTATGCCCGAGATACATGAGGCTAGTTTTTCAAAGCTAAGATAGCAAGCTAGAACCTTGCAGTTCTTTAAAGTTTTAGCAGTAAGCTAGGATATCAGATAATTTAAAACCAGTACAATATAACACAATGTCTCAGGACGAAAGTCTTTAACTAGTGCGTGTTGCCAGTGATGACCTTGGCACTGAAACGAGATCGCTCACATTGGGCCTTATTAGAAGGCTAAAATTCATCCAAAGGGCAATGGAGAGGGCTGCATGCTTGCCTACGCAATCGAATCAGAAATATAGAGATCAGGATCAGGAGCACTAAGGTAACCGACATAGGCCGAAGAATTGCCAAAATTAAGTATCAGTGGGCAGGGCACATGGGGCTGAAAGGTTCTGGAGTGGCGACCGCGTATACAGCAGAACGTTGGAAGGCCTCCCACAAGTTAGACCGATGACCTCGTGAAAGCCGCAGGAATCTGCTGGATGCGGGAAGCACGAAACCGGTCGAAGTGGCGATGCTTGAGGGAGGCCTATGTCCAGCAGTGGACGTCTTTCGGCTGAAATGATGATGAACAGAACACGTGGCTGTGGTCAGAAAAACAATATGCGTAAATAGTCACTGCACATTAGCCAATCAAATACTAGCTTCGCCGGCCACATAAAGGTAGTATACCAGCCAGGATAGTAAATTCAGTAGTGGGGGTGCTACTAGTTTAAAAAATAGAACCCCATACTATTAAACTACCTTTGCTTGAGACGCTAGCTTACTAGCTTTCTCATTAGCTTACTGGCCTAGAAATGAAGCTAGTTCTGTAAACACAAGCCTACTAGCCTGCTAGCTTACCGAACACTAGCTTACTATCCTGGCTTGTGAAACTAGCCTCATGTACTTCGGGCAATGTATAAAAATATACATAGTTTGATTAGTAGCGACGAATAAACTTTATTCATCAGGTTTCAGATTATGGTTTTACTAGTTGTTCCCGTGACTTTTTTACCAAAGAAACTGACCACCGTTTCATCCGCTTAGATGTTGATTTTCAAACAATCGTTTTTTGGTGCATTTTTACACCTACACACGTTTTCATCTTTAGGGGTTTTCTTTGAGAAATTGTCTGTCACAGAACTGACTTAAATGTTAGCTCAAATAGAAAGATCCTACTTAAGCGAAAAGTTGCGTACGAAACGTCTTGTTTTAGTATTATTGGAAATATTTAACTAGAAATTATTTGCTGAGAATGTTTCTCTAGGTTGAAAAGCAACAGAATGAATTTTATGTTATGTTTCGAAGTTTACAAGAGAATGTTTAAGTTGAAGTGTTCACAAATTATGCGGCCCTTTAGTTCGCAAACTTTTATGTTATGGGCCTAAATAGTTAAAGAAAGAAAAAGAAAAGAAAGTCCGACATTCTATGAACATCAACAAGTAATATCAGCAATATTCTTAGAATATCGGGCATAGAATAATAAATAATAAATCAATTCTTTATTGGCATTAAAAAATGCCTGTGTTACAGGAGCCAAAAGGAGAGGGAAAGAAGGGTGTGTTAAGGAGAATAGTTTGGGTTTCATTAGGCAACTTATCTTCTTAACTTATTGTTGGTATAAACCCGGCCAAGTGCGTGTTGGATCACGCACAATGAAGGGTGAAGGGAAGTTGGGATGAATTTATCCCAAGACTTAACGTTATCGTTGAACTTAAAGCTAACTTAGCTGTCATAGTTTTCCTTTTAACTGCGTTATATATCGCCGCCCTACAACGAAAACCAAATAAATCATTAAAAGTGCAAACGGAGATATCGCGATTACAAAGTTTATTGGGTTGTAAATACTCTTTGTAGTATTATATTGTTATTATTACTTCATAGCATCAGTCCATTGATAAATATTGTATTTAAACATGTCTATTAAGATTAAAAAAAGTTATTTTTAATGTAATGAAATTTTCAATAATTGTCACATAATCTGCTTAATGTTTTGTATTTGAAAACAAACCTTGGAAATGCTTGAAATAATTGGTTATCTTATTAGCTAGCAGCGAAACTATGAGACTTAGCGATTAATGGGTTTTCGCAGACGAAAGAACACAAAATTTTAAGTACTTTGGCATGCATAAGTCATTTTCGTCAAAATTGGTTTTCGTTGTAAGGCGGCGATATACAACTGCCGTGATTTTTTTCACATATCCAAAAACAACCATTTAGCTGGCAGCAGGGAGACTCTTTAACAAAAATTGCACTTTAGAGCTTAATATTACGCAAATAGATCCCTGAATCCAAAAATGGATTTCACAGACACGTAAAATTGTAACAGCACGTAGTATTATATTATCTGTGGTACAGTACACCATGGGATAGACGAGAGAAAAAATATTATCCCCACTTTACGTCCAGCCCTATAATTTATTTTCTTTTCAAGATTTTATTTTACCACTTTGTCGGCGTGATTAATTTGTATACCCATGCCAAATTACAGCTCTCTAGTTCTAAAAGTCTCGCCCTCTAGAGCTAAGCCGCGAACAGTTAGACAGACAGATAGACATACAGACGGACATGGCGTAACTATAAAGGTTCCTTGTTGAAAGTCAGGAAAATAAAAAGTAACCTAAATGTTTTTGGCATATGAGAGTTGACACAATTGACCAAACCAATTCAATTATAAAAAATGTATGACAGTGACCGAGAATCGAGGTCAGTGACGTGCAATTGAAGAGGTTTATGCCTCGCACTAACCATATTGAATGAATTCATTGGAGTTATTTTTATGCATTAATGTCATTTACTTTCGTCTCTTGCTTCGTTATTCTGAATAAAGAATGAGTTTATTGACATGACAGACGTTGTCCTGTTTGCTAGAACTCGATCGCAGCGCTACCTACCGGGTTCAAATGTGAATCTAAACCATCCTCCATCCATACTATCCATACTAATATTATAAATGTGAAAGTAATGTCTGTATGTTACGTTTTCACGCCTAAACTGCTGAACCGATCGTCATAAAATATAGCCTGAGATATGGAGAAGGACATAGGCTACTTTTTTACACGATAACCGACATCCACGCGGGCGGCGCGGCGGGCAAAAGCTAGTATCAAATATATACACAAAACTTCATTAAAATTGGTCCAGCCGTTTAGGGGGAGCACAGATTTTTTTAATATATTTCTAGCTGCACCCCGCGGTTTCACCCGCGTAAGTTTCGATTTCGTGGTTTATAGGTAAAATGTAGGTACTTTGGGTTACATTATTGCAATTTTCTTTAGGACCTCAATTTTTTTTTTTTAAATAAATTATAGCTTATGTTAACTTCCTGATAATTTAGCTTTCTATTGGCGAAGAAAATTGTTAAAATCAGTCCAGTAGTTTCGGAGCTTATTATCGATTATAATCCGAACTATTGGATCGATTTTAACCATTTTTTCAACAACAAAATATAACATACAAAAAAAAAAAAAACATACAAACAAACTAAAAAAAAACTTCCAGGAGTATAGGCGTAATTATCATAGGTATGTTATTATTAGATTTCGGATTATATGCACTAACAAAATGCCAAAATAATGCATGCAAATAGCACTAAAAAAGGGTGAAATATGCACTAAATATGCACGGTCAAAATACTATTTATTATTAGAATTTACGTTTATTTTCATAATATATTATTTATATATATATATATATATATATATATATATATATATATATATATATATATATAAATATATATATATATATATATTTATATATATATTTATTTATTTATTAATTATCAGTTGTAAGTATAAATAATTAGTATAAAATATTAATGATAAATAATTAAACATAATTTTTAAACACGTTCCACTAAGATGCGCTATGTAATTAAGTTTATTTAAGTTAAGAGTAAGTAACAATACTAGAGTTGAAGGCGATTATTTCTCTCAGTTGTTGATAGCTACGCAGTTATATGTTCACTATATTTAAATTCGTCAGTCATGTTTTTAATTATGCTAAATTATGACGCGCATCGTTGGCCTAAAGTAGGTTACAGAGTCAGCAGAAAAATTAACGGCGATGAGACCGTACACTGACTATGCTAAAATTTTATGTCGTACTATAAAACTCACCAGCTGCATGATGGTGAGGTACTTCTTCCACCAGAGGTACTTGCTGACGGCCGGCCCGAAGACTGACAGTCCGTAGTAAGTGTACATGAGCACGTGGATGCCACTGTTCACCATGGCAGGGAGGAATGCTGGAAAGGAATTGTGGTTTTAATTACATGAAAATCAAATCATAGAGATGCTTAAATATTTATAGAATAAAAAATCAATCAATCTGCCTAGACTTTTTTTTTTGGTAATGCGGTGGAAATTCTGATGGATGTCCTCCATGTCTGCGGACGGAGGGAACTGTCAGACTGCTACTGACTAAAACCACACCGTGTTCCCTCGCACACTTGTAGGGCTACGGGGACACTTAAACCCCCCAAAAGGTAGTTTCGTATGAAGAAGAATGGGCTAGAAACTCCACCGTTACTCATTTAAACTGTTTTACAATAATTAGTTCTTGTCTGTACTACTTGTCTGTCTATCTGACTGTTTTTCCCGGCTAATCTCCGAAAGTTTTAAAGAGTAACTAATGTGACTTTTAATTTAGAAAAAGCCACACGAGGGGGAAGCTGCGGAGAGCAATAATAATATAATAATAACGTTAACTACAAACACGTTTTTTTTTTGTTTTTTGTTTTGTTATATTGTGTGTCAATCTGTGTCAATTTAATTAAAGCCCTTTTCTTTAAAAAAAATATATTTGCCGTTTTCATATTATCTAAAATTTGGAAATAAGTAAAGATCTAAGGTAAATGACTAATTAAATACTTACTAATGAATTTAATCCATATATTTTTCTTAAAGGTACGACTTTTCTAAGAGCTGCTTTGAGTCTCAAAAGCCTTTCAATTAGACTATTCACTGAATTGAAAGCTTAAAATCTAATAAATTACAAAGTCAAAAAAACATCCAATTTCAATATAGCAGATAGTATGGATGAGCACAAGAACGCTTTCATCTATGTAACCCTCGACATTCATCTCGAATTCAAGAAATCTTTTCACGGGCAGATAGAATTGAATAGCCCTTAATTTTCCATTTTTTTTAAATATCTGTATATATACAGGGTAATTGGTACGCAACTTTTGTTCAATGACTTTTTATTTTATTTATTTTTTTATCTAGGGCATCTCAGAGTGTAACCACTAAGGTTCCGACTCTTTAACCGGACTTTCCTGTGGCTGCTTTAAGCTCCTAACGGAACTTAATGCCTCCAGCCAGGGCGTAAAAAAGATAAACTAAACGACTGCTGCTCGCTAAGGGCACCCCCTGTGGGGTACGAACCTCGGCTTAGGGCAGCTGAGTCGGAGGGAGGGTGGCAAGGGACCGACGGTGGCTGGATAAAATCAGTGTTTTGATTATTATCGTGGGGAGTTTGGATTACATGCTGCTCAGCTAAAACGCGTGCTGGCTCTTCACTTACATTCAAGGGTCGGGGAGGAATGACTTTTAATAATTCATCAGACTATTATAAAAAATTAAATATATTTAATCTTAACGCTCTAAATGTACCTACAACGAAATCTTGAAGGTTTGTTTTTGATAAATGTATTTATGTATTATGATTTGTAAAAAGTCATAGAACAAAAGTAGTTGTTTTTGAAGTTAGTAATTCAGTCCTGCAAAGTTGTTAGTGCTTTAAAAATAACCCTAAAACAAATGTACTCTTTATAAAGGCTCTTACAAGCAGGCGCGACACGCGATGCGACACAAAGGCACCGCTCGTCAAGCGAAACACGGTGCCTTTGTGACGCGTCGCGTGTCGCGCCTGTTTGTAGGAGCCTTAACGGTCCAGACATTTCGGAGATTAGCTGAAACAAACAGACAGACCGACAGACAGATAGGTGAACATTTTGTTTTAATATTTTTTTTTTTTGTATATTTTCGCATTTAGTAAAAACCTGTTATTAGCTTTAAAATATTCCGGTGAGTAGGTAATCTGTAGGGCTCAATAATTACAATATTTTAATCGAAGGAAACAATAGAAAATTACTATGCATCCAATTTTTTTTCCCTTTAGTGAAAATATCATTTAGATAAGCCAGAAAGACTGCGATCCACGTTTGTGTAAATCTCGTCATTGCTCCCTAAATCTCTCGTACGTTATATTAAATTAGGTTCCAATCGCTTCATCGAAGTCTAGACGATCTGAATAAACGAGATATACGCAGCGAGCCTACAGAGCCCTGCGCACGCAGTACAATAATGCGTTCAGAAGGTTGTTGGGTCTACCGTGGCGGTGCAGCGCGTCTGGCATGTTTGCTGAGGCGCGCACAGATGGTTTTCAGGCCACCATGCGCAAAAAAGCAGCTTCCCTGGTAGCGCGTATACGGGGTAGCAACAACAGCATTCTGAACGCATTAGCTCTACGTTTTGACTGTCCCTTTCAAAACCAGTGGGTCAAGTCTTGTGTAGGTGTGGCGAGTCATGCCAAGTAAACTTAGCTCGGTAAATGTGAATTAGGTTTAGGTTAAGTTTTCTATGGGTCTATGCCACCCGAAATAAAGTTTTTATTATTATAAAATAATAAAGCCTGGAAAATACAAGTTATTTAGAAAAGCATACTTGTTTGCTGCTAGGTAGAGTGCTCATTTACAGGGAGAGCACTCCCAATACACATTGGGAGAGCATGCTGTAAATGAGCTGATAAGGATGATGGTCTGTGCTTTCATGAGCAAATGTACATATATTTGCTCATTACTTACATGAATTGTGCAAGGTTGTTAAATTTATTTTTGCAAATGAAGATTTTTTTTTATACCTTCCCATTTCGTTTATTATAAAAATGACAGCTTATGTCATCAAGTAATTATTGAACGTCAAAAATTTAATTTCCTGTGCTTTTCGTTTTATTTGACATCTGACACAGGTGTTTGTGTCAAAATATTTATTTAGCGAATATTTAAAAAGCGAAAATATTTGTCGTGACGGCTGAATGGAAATTACATTAGTTGAAGACTTGAATCTTAATGGGTTACTATGGGAACAGTTGCGAGACGACTTGGCAGATGATATTAATAACATGGATGGCAAAATCATGGCCTCATTCTTAGTGTATGAAGATATGTACAGTCAGGAAAATTTATTGATCAGCAAATTAGATGCTTCCTTAAATTATCCGTATAAACCACAACAATCATTCTTCGACAGCTGTGTGAAATTTATTTTATTATTTAATTTATTTATTTATTTAAGGATTACCAACGAGATACATTACAATTATCTTTTACAATAATAAAAACTTGTTTATAATACATTATCCTGTAATGCACACTCAATTACAGGTAACCACAGCTTACACATTATCAACTACACATGAAATGGCTGATAACACGACAAATTGACGTAAGGTCAATTAATTATTGTACTATCGCGGGCATCTGAATCTGACTATTCTTACTTGCAGTGCTCGGCCACTATAGTAACGCTTACCTACGCTCATCAAGTCATCAACCATTAGCATCGCAGCATCAGATTTTTGCTAGGCCCCTTGTTTTTGTAAAAAAAAAGACCATTCTAAACCAGCCGAGGTGGTCAGAGACTGGAAAGAAACTAGCTATGTTGGAAGGAAACTAAGCTGGGCTATATTCACCGTCATAGTGTATTTCCTACCCATCGACCTCAACCTTATGTTTAACGGCATTGGTAATATCTTTAGTCTTTGACCAATTCATCGTCAGTCCAACCTCAAGGCTTGCAGAGCTCAGTTCTTGGAGAATATGTTGGAGTTGTTCTGAAGGAGAAGCAAAAAGAACGATAAGACGATATCATTCTCTGCGAAACGGAGCTTTCATAACATTTTGCTGCCAACCCGGATACCCTGCGTTATTCTGGTCGTCGGTTTCGTTGGTATTTATGACTGAAGCCTCCATAACGTAATCTCACTGACCGACCCAGAGACGACCCCATCACTCTCCTCTAGGAGAGTCATAGGTCTACTAGCACAGTTCGTAAGAGAGTACACACTACACGACCGACCTCGCCGCCAAGGCCCCGCGCGAAATCCTCGACTAACGAATAGTCCTCCCCGACCCTTGCCGTTAAGTGAAGCGCCACGACGCGCTTTAGCTGAGCAGCCTGTAGCTTTATATCCCCAAGATAATAATCATAACCTTGATTTTATCCAGCCACCGACGGTCCCTTGCCATCCTCCCTCCGACTCTGCCCTAAGCCGAGGTTCGTACCCCACAGGGGGTGCCCTTAGCGTGCAGTCGTTGTTGAAGCTTTAAAGTACTAATATTTGTTAGAGTCAAGTGTCTCCACTGCCACCTAAATGGTTGTTTTTGAATATGTGAAAAAAAAAACAGCAGTCAACGAACATTTGCAGTTGGAATGTATGCGGGAACATGTTTTTCAACTACAATGTTATGTATGTACTTGAGATAAATTCATTACAAATACGGAAACCTCCATGTTACGTGGTCCGACAAGCACTTGGCTGGTTTTTATATGTATCATCTGAGATCAGCAAAAAAAAAAACCGGCCAAGTGCGTGTCGTACCACATACAATGAGGGGTTCCGTAGTTGGGATGAATTTATCCCAAAGAACTATATAAATACTGTATTTTTTTTTCAAAATTTTGGTCTCAATAGTTTCGGAGATAATGATCAAATTTCATCAATTTTCTTAAAAAATTATAAAAAAAAAAAATTTAAATCCACATAACGGTACAATTGGCACAACTTTTTTTTTTAATTTTCTCGTTTTCAACCAAAATTGACCCCTATATTGGAAATTCTTTTGTATACGTTAGACTTCCGTGTTTGGGTCACAGAAGTTAATGTGTACAAAATTTCAACTTATTCGTTCCAGTAGATTCGAGCACATTGGTTGTGACAGACGGACAGACAGATAGACACACACACGAGTGATCCTAAACGTGTTCCGTTTTTTTACTCCTGAGGTACGGAACCCTAAAAAACTAATATATTATTTTAAAGTAGATCCTCAGATTAAGTGCAGTTTCCAGAATTGACGTCATTTATCTATATCTTAGCTTCATCAGAGATTTATTAGGTAGGCAGCCTGGATCTCTACCTAACTTATTGAACGGCCAGTCATTTTATTACAGGACTAGTGACCCGCCCCTGCTACGCACGGTTTTTACGACTTGACACAACGTCGAGATTTCTTTATTATACAACATGTCCTGGAATTAACGCACACCACCAAACACTCCAATTAGAATATTATGTTATAATCATAATACATACAATTAATTTTTAATATTATTTATAAAACATTGTTTATTTATTAAATTAGTTATACTGATTGTGGAAGAAAATTGTGGTCACATTATAAATCTACGCACGCACATAGTCGCACACGTATGAGTCTAGCGTAGTAGGTACTTCGTCCATTTTGGTTTGTTTTGATTGTACAGCGGAAGTGTGACTGTAACGTAGTTTTAATAATTTTTGGGGAAAAAAATGTGTATTAAAAATGTCAGAATACAATTCAGTAAACGATTCTGAACAAACTGAAACATTATGTGTATTAATTCAGTTACACTTGTATGTAAGTTTGATATAAATGTATTAACCTTCCAGAATAAATTCTCTAAATTATGGTGAAAACGACCCTTTATGATCATGCTGACTAGAAATTAAAACGTCTATGCCAAGTATTGCCTAAATCTTATATTGACTAGGAAGCACAATGCCTACCTTGCAATATGTCTATACAGTATTTGAACTAAACCTTATTCTGATAGTGGAAAAAATGTAGGTAAACCCACGAGCAACTTGGAAGTAGCGTTCGCCAGCCGCTACCGCGGTACCGCTCGCTTCGCTCGCTCGGCTCACGCGTGGTTGGTCACAGTTCTAACCTAAGCTAACCTATTTCACCCAGTTCAAAATGACGAATCATACCTACAATCTGCCGCAGAAATGTTCACTATTGTCTAAATAACTAGTCGCAGGCAGATTGTATGATTCTACATTTTATTCTCCAGGACATTTAATGATTGAATTGAATAATTTTCTAAGTAGTACTACTAATTGCTTTAGGCATTTTGCTTGTTATTTATAATTTTGATCTCTAAGCGATTTACAGCTTAGGCATTTTGCTTCGTAGACGAATTGAAAGACACTGATCATACAGCAAAACGACATCAAAATCCGTTTCGTAGTTTAGAAGAATGACGCAGTCACACAGATAGACACGAAAAGTGATTTAAAAGCCAATACAAACTATTGGCATGATTTACTTTTTTCCTTTCGCCAGAAATGAAACCCAGGTTATATGTTAGAGGATAATACGAGAAATCAATAACCCTCCTAACGATGTTTTCCTTCACCGTTTTTAAGCAAGTGATAAATATACAATACGCACATGAATTCAAAAAGTCAGAGGTGCGTGCCTTGGGTTTGAACTCGAGACCTATGACCTAGGCAGACCGGCGGTCACACCACCAGGCTATCACTGCTTAAAGATAATTGATTATTATATTCTAATAGAAATAAATCTGATTAAATACAATTTCTAAAGTAGGACATATACATTTAGGATAACAGAAAAAATACTCACTAGATCCACTAGGAACCCATTTGATCCCGATCCACCAAAAGCTGAACATCGTAGAATGGTGGTACACGTGGAGGAAGGTGAGCTGCTCCTCCTTCTTCCTCAATATGAAGAAGAAAGTGTCGCAGAATTCTAGAAGCTTCGAGAAGTAGTACCACCAGACAGCGTCTGCTATCTGAAAATTAAAAAAGAACTTTTAAAGAAGGAGAAATAGGATGCGTTTACCGTTGAGAACAATGTTAAGCAGACAAAATTATATGACGGTGTTCTAAATGGAAAAGAGGCCCTATCACGGACGCGTGACCTAAACGTAACGTAAATAAGAACGATTTTTAAATCGAATATACAGGGTGTTTGGCAGAACGTTGAACATACGAAAATGGTGGATAGGTGGGGTGATCTGCTACTTACTCAGCCCTAATTTATTTGGCCCTGGCCCCCTGGATATTGAAAAAAAAATTTTTTTGCTTTCTTCTAGTTTCACCACTTTCTTAACTTTAAAGTGTAATTTGTATTAAAAATGGGTAAAACAGGCAATATTTTTATTTATTACATCTTTCTGTAAGTTTGAGAAGTCATAACTTTTTTCTAGCTAACATCTGAATAAAGCAATAATTTTATAAGAATCTGCCAATATTAAAGATAAAAAAATAAACTAAAATATTGCCTGTTTTACCCATTTTTAATAAAAAAATACACTTTAAAGTTAAGAAAGTGGTGAAACTAAAAGAAAGCAAACAAAATTTTTTTTTATATTCAGGGGGCCAGGGCCAAATAAATTAGGGCTGAGTAAGTAGCAGATGACCCCACCTATCCACCATTTTCGTATGTTCAACGTTCTGCCAAACACCCTGTATAAGTTCTCCATAGAATTTTGGTTTAAGTTTTTGCGACGATCTCAATAATTATCACCCAACATCATCATCATCATTTCAGCCGGAAGATGTCCACTGCTGGACATAAGCCTCCCCCAATTGGGGGGGTTTGCCATAATCGCCAGGCTGGCAGGCGGGTTGGCGATCGCAGTATGGTGTTAAAAATGCATAGAGAACGCTGCTGCCCATTCTCTACTACTATACGACACCCACAAGAAAAATGGGGTGGTGCTATTCTTTACGTCCGGCACCACACGGTACCGCTATTATCACCCATAGATATGAATAAAGTCTTAAAACTAAGTAAATATAATTTTAAAATCGTTCGAATTTGAGTTAACCCTGCGCGTTAAATTCGTGCTGGGGTCACAGTATTGTTCCATTAGACAATTGTAAGCTGTTTGGCTAGTATTCCTACCTTTTATGGTAAACAAAGTTTCCTTGAAATGAGGTCAAGACCATCGCAAAACTACGAGTACAAAGAGACAACAAATCTTTTCTTCGGCTATTTTAGGTACTAGCTATACCAACAACAATGGAAGATAGGTTCAAGCGAAGCAATGCTTTACAATACAAATGTATGTCATCATTAAAAACATCTGGTTGACTTTACTGAATGTTGAAGCTCCTAAAAAATAAATTACTTCACATGATCAAAGTATAATCAATTATTCATCACGCTAACCTCTTCAAAAAGTTTGCTCTTACTTTTGCTTAACTAAATTGAATTTTAAATCTCACTTATGTTCTTGATTCAGACAACAGAATAATTTAATATTTGATTGTGTTTACTTAACAATGTCAGCGTTTATATTTGGACGTTTAAGAATGTTGAAGGAGTTGAACAGACTTTTGAAACATGGAGTAGATATTCAACAGAGATCAAGCTTTGTGGCAGATTGTTTTTGCTAGGTAAGGGTGTTGTAATATCGGTCCTGATCAACGCCGATCATAGATCATTCAACGTTGATCATAAAATCATAATGTGCTACAACACTAAACAGATCTGTTTTTAATAATATTGATTTTCTATTAGATATTAGAGTGGATATCAGCCGCGCTACGATGTGCTGATAATCGTGCGGGAGTTTGTTTCGTGAACGCATCTTTGATACATCTCGGTTAGTTATAGCAATTAGCTGACTCCCCGTTGTTCAAATGGTTAGGATGTTTATTTTTTAAGCTATTGCATAGCTTCTATCGCGGGCCTTGAGCGCGGGGACCGAATCCAGAAATTCCGTAACGAAAAAACCTCACGCTATCGCTGTCTCGCTTTAACATCTATTCGACTCTATCGCACTACGCTACTCAGCCGCCATAGCTACCGGCCGCCATATTATTGTCTTGTTTGTTGTCAAGAACTTTGTCAACAAAGCGCTGTTTTTGTTTTTATTCTGTGTTTTGTGGATATTTATCGTAAATTAGAGTTATTGTTGTATTTATGTATGTACGTGTGACGTAATTTAAGTTGCAATGCATTACAAAACGTGTGAAATATGTGTTATAAGATCCGGCCGGTCAGATGGTCAAATGCGAATCTTCATAGCCAAATTTCCTTTGAATGAAGATAGGTAAGCATATATTTTCAATTGTTATGTTAAAAAACATTGATAAGCTCTTACAGAAAATAAATTACTTGATTTAAAGTCCAAAATTTACAAAATTACAAAGTAACCTATCAATATGCTAGTGCTTGACGGATGTTACTTTTTTATCGACTGTCTATATTTTTATTATTATAATATTCCTATTTCATTTAATTTTCTCTGTTATTCTATTAATACTGCAAAACCAAAATAACAAAAATATAAGTTTAAATACACTACTATTATAATCATAATAATGTAATAAAATGTTCCAGCTAGATGTAAAAAATGGGTTAAAGTTACGGGAAAGAAGACTTGGTGTATGTACACATTGAAAAGCTACATCAATTGGAACATATTTGTGGCAGTCATTTTCTACCAAAGGATTTCAATAAAAAGAAGACACAACTAAGAAAAAATGCTACTCCGTCTGTAGAACTTACTGCAGAACCAATGGCAGATGAGCTGTTCATTGGATTTCCACTACACATCTTCAAAAGTGAGCAAACAGGTAAGACTTTATTTTCCAGTCGTAATTCATCCTAACTCACCCTTTCCGATTACTTTAGTAACTCATGTTCAATTATATTTTGCAGAGTTATCTTCTACTTCGACTACTGCGATTCTTGGACTGGTACATCTAGTAAGTTTTTTTTTTTTTTGGGTACGAATGAAAAAACGGAACCCTTATGTACCTTCATCTACTGGACCGATTAAGTTGCATTTTGGTACACATGCAAAATGTATCATGTGACATATGAAATGAAAGGACTTGACAAGAGAACTTTTTTTTAAATTATTAAAAAAAAATCCTCTTGACAAGTCCTTTCATTTCATTTTACATTTTTAATGAAAATTATTAAAGAAAATAGATGAAAATTTACCATTTCCCCCTTATCTCCGAAACTGCTGATCCTAACATTAAAAAAAATACAGTGTACATTTCTATACTTAAAGATTACAGCAAAACCTTTAAGAGCCATTTCACAAAATTTTAACGCTCGAGTTTAGGTAAAAGACGGCAGCGCTGTGTATGTGAGCGTAACTATCCACACATACACAATTTAAGCAGTGTAACGCGAGTGTCGAGACGGACTAAATAATCTTGAGCCATTATAATAATAATGCGGTATTTAGAGATTGATTAAAAAAGTTATTTTATTTATTCAGTCTACTAAAGCTTTCTAGACTAATAAAAAAATACAAATATATGTTTTGAAAGTATATAATAAAAATGAACAGGAAAACAATCACATCGTACAAAATCTAAGTGTTGGTCATTATTATTTGACAATAATGTCAAGTAATAATGACTATCACTTACGTTAAATAAATATTTGTCGTAAAGGCGCTTGCTTTTCTAGGGTCTATAATTTCCGGCAATACGCAATCTTCGTAAAAACGAGTCAATTTGGGAAGCATCAAAATGTTGTGGTCGTAGTATAATATCACGGTTACGATATGAGCACTCGACAATTGAGATGCGGGAAAAAGTAGCACAGGTCCTTCCTCGATGGGCGCTCGCGCTGTACTAAACGGTGCCCTTTTTTTTTTTTTTTTTTTTTTTTTTTATCTAGGGCATCTCAGAGTGTAACCACTAAGGTTCCGACTCTTTAACCGGGCTATCCTGTGGTTGCCTTAAGCTCCTATCGAAACTTAATGCCTCCAGCCAGGGCGTAAAAAACTACAAACTAAATGACTGCTGCTCGCTAAGGGCACCCCCTGTGGGGTACGAACCTCGGCTTAGGGCAGCTGAGTCGGAGGGAGGGTGGCAAGGGACCGACGGTGGCTGGATAAAATCAGTGTTTTGATTATTATCCTGGGGAGTTTGGATTACTTGCTGCTCAGCTAAAACGCGTGCTGGCGCTTCACTTACAGTCAAGGGTCGGGGAGGAAACGGTGCCCACTTGTGCATCGCAATTTATTCTTTTTTAGAGTATTTAAAAAAAGGATATTGTGGCTAATTAAATGAAGGGATTTTAATCAAACTTGAGAATTCGATTTGTTAAAGAACATAGTTCATTTTGAGATGATTTTTAAAATGTAATTACGCTTTATTCAAACAAAAAAATCGCAATATAATTGCGAATAAATCGTAAAAATTGTCCTAAGTCTTTATTTTTTTTACCTATTAATGTTATTAATAATCGAAATTCTAGTACTTCATTTGTCGACAAAACTATATGTCTGATGCTTTGTGTATTTTTTTCAGTCAAATTTATAAATATTAATTATAGAAATAGGAGTCTGAAATTGCCTCTGCGCTGATTTTTCAGTAAACTAGTTCTGGGAGATTAATAACTACAAAGTACACAAATAAGTTTTTGTAAATGTGTTACATGAAGTGTCAATACGAAAGAATCATCTATTATTTACATATATTCACCAATATCAGAGAATTAACTAAGATGGTAAATTAGGCGACTAAAATCTTAGATATTCGCGCGAAAACGTAAAATGGCTCTTAAGAAGTCTATGGTCTTAAAATAACATGGTAAATTACTCAATATTGTGTGTACTTACATTATTATTATGCAGTTGGAAAGTATGGGGAAACATGTTTTTCAACTACAATGTTAACCTTTAAGTACCGACGTGCGGTCTGAGAGGCCCCGGCAGGTACTTGACTTGTTAGTTTACCCTTTCCCCCGCACAATACTGATCCCCGCTTTAAAGTAGCTGTAAGTTTAGTGCCCATGTTGACGTTGGAACAGGCAGTGTTGTTGTCGCATGCGTATTTGGTGAGTAATTGCGTTTTGAAATTCCGACGCGGCCTCTCAGGCCTCACGTCGGTACTTACGTAAGTTTTTTGTTTTAAGTTTTTGTTATAGTAAACTGTTATTTTCACAGATATTATGAACTATGGGTACACCAGGGACTTCCGGTAATAAGCGAAATAGTTGTGCGACAGATTTACAACATTCAAAGAGATCTCGGATATGTATAAATACATTGAATACAAATAGTAATCGAGTGATTGAGAGCTGGCTTGCGGAAGAGGATTCCAGCGGATCAGAGGTAGAGGACGCTGGCGAAGATTTTTGCCCAGAGCACAGCGAGCATGATACGGATACTAGTACTGACATTTCTGATACTGAAGAAACTCAACCTGAACAACTGGATGCGCCATCATCGTCATCAGATGACGATGTTCCGCTCTCAAGGTTGGGTTATTTTAGAGGCAAGAATAAATATAAGTGGTCTAAATTACCTCCAAACAGATCATCAGTTAGAACACCACAACACAATATTATTTCGCGTGTACCCGCATCCAATTTGACCCAAAATGATGGAAAAGGTTTTTATTCTTTATGGAAACAATATATAAATGATGAGATGTTATCGGAGATTTTGCTTAGAACCAACGAGAAGCTTGCTGAATATAGATCTAAATATATGAAGCAAGATCGTCCAGAACTAAAAGATATCGATATAATTGAGTTGCAAGCTTTTATTGGTCTATTGATGTACACAGCTGTATTCAAGTCTAACCACGAAGACGCAGATTTAATATTTGCTACTGATGGTACCGGAAGAGACATTTTTAGATGCGTTATGTCTCAAAACAGATTTCTGTGCTTACTTCACTGTCTTCGGTTTGACAATGCACTTGACAGAGCACAGAGAAAGGAGACTAATAAATTAGCTGCGATATCGAATATTTTCAACAAATTTGTATCTAATTGTCAGAAATTATATAATATACGTCAATATGCTACAGTTGATGAAATGTTAGTCCCATTTAGAGGGCGGTCGTTTTTGATGATATATATGCCAAAGAAGCCTGCTAAGTACGGGCTAAAACTAATGTGCCTGTGTGATGCCGAAAATGGGTATTTTTATAATTGTTATGTGTATTGTGGAAAAGGCTCAGATGGAGAAACACTAACAGATGAAGAAAGAAAGCTTTTAGTTCCTACGCAGGCGGTGATCCGTTTGAGTAAACCATTACATGGCAGTAACAAAATTATAACATGTGACAATTGGTTCACGTTAATACAATTAATTGATGCATTGAGACAAAGAGGATTGACTTGTGTTGGGACGGTAAAAAAAAATAAAAGGGAAATACCCCCAGAGTTCTTGCCTGCTAAAACGAGACCAGAAAAATCAACCTTATATGGTTTTACAAAAGATACCACGTTATTGTCTCATGTTCCCAAGAAGGGAAAAGCGGTCATTTTGGCTTCATCAATGCATCATAATGAAGGAACAAACACAGACTCAGGGAAGCCAGAAATTATACAGTTTTATAATTCTACGAAAGGCGGAGTAGATGAAATAGATAAAAAGTGCTCTGTGTATACTTGCAGCCGCCGATCAAGACGCTGGCCTATGACAATTTTTTACCGGATTTTGGATATTAGTTCCGTCAATTCTCATCTTTTACATGATATACATGTGGGAAAACAAACCGATAGAGGAAACTTTATAAAAAAATTAGCTCGACAGTTGGTATTAGAGCATATAAAGCGGAGATTTAGTAACCTAAGGTTGCCCCGTGAACTTAGAATGAGTTTAGCAAGAGTACTTGGTTCTGATAAGCCAGAGACATGTGAAGATGGAGCTGAAGAAGTCAAGACACGAAAGACATGTCTTTCATGTCAACCGAAATTGAAAAGAAAATCGACTTATAAATGCTATTCGTGCAAAAAACACGTTTGTTTGCAGTGCGCGAAACAAGTGTGTCCTGACTGTGCTTAGAATTGAAGGTGTAGTTGGACTGTGGTCATTTTTTTTTTCAGAAGGTTTATGTTCTTACAATTTTTTTTTCTAAGAGTTATATTAGTCGTAAGTGAGAAATACTATTTTTTGTTATTCTGAAAGGAGTATTTTTTATGTTTTGGTTTTTTATAACGAATAGTCTGAATTTTCCCCAAAATTCATGCCAAATATTATTGTAGTCTTATATTAAAAAAAATAATAAAGTTGATTTCCTTTCTATATTTATTTTTTCTCAAAACCCTTCATTTTTCATCATAATACAAGGACAAATAATTTAACACATCACTTTCTTTAAAAAACTATGTAATATACGCGGCCTCTCAGGCCTCACATCGGTACTAACGTTACAAAAAATGCACGTCGGTACTTAAAGGTTAATTCGGTTCTTGGGATTAATTCATCCCAACTACGATACCCTTCATTGTTTTTGGAATTAGAAGTGAATGACTACATTTTGTTTTTATTGCAGTACCTTCAACATCAACTGCTGAACCATTGCCAGTAGAATGTTCAAAAGACAGGCAAAATATGTTCTATTGCGGGTAAGGTTTATGTTTATTTTAAACTTATTAAATTCACTTTACTATTTGATTAACTGTATTGAATGTATCAATTGTAAATATTACAGATACTTTTTTGTCTATTACAGACCCTTTTTCAAATGAAAATGTGATAAAAAGAATGAGTCTAAGCCCAAGTAACTAATCAAGATTAGAATTAAATTTGAATTCACTTGTTCATGTGTCAGTTAATAAGCAACGTGTTTTCTACATTTCAGTACCTTCAACATCAACTGCTGAACCATTGCCAATTGAATGATCAATAGAAAGGAAAAGGTGTTCTAATTATTATAAAAAAACTTAAGTCCAAAGTTTTGTTTTATTTTATTATCATCACAGCAAATCTCATCTTATAGTCAAGTTTACCTCGGATTAGATCTAGACTATACAATGGGATTTGTCTCTGAACCCCGCTTACGCCAACGTGGAATCACAGCCGTAGCTGGTTTCTTTTTATAAGAAAATTACCACGTAACCTTAGTTCAAATCGAAAGTTACCGTTGGCCTAAGTGACCTTTGCCTTAAATTTATTAAGAATGAAACCGTAAAAATGTCTGGATCCTAAAACCCGAAATTTTTTACAGCAACATATCGATAAAAATTACGAGTGAGTAGTAGTACATCCCTATCTTGTTATTATGTTGGCAGCTTTATGTCATGTCTGCAGGCCGTGTCATTTCTGTTATGTTGGTATTCATTATTAGCTCACGTTTGATACAAGCGACGTTTTTCATTTTTATCTATGGGACTCCCGTCTCTTACTATTATATACTCTTTGTTTATTTAATAAAAGAAAAAATTGTTTTCTTATCGGTCACCACGCTCAAAAAGTGTAACTTGAATTAATATCAAAGAAAAAGAAATACTGCATAAATAAAATAAATAAATAATTATAATTGCATAAGTTGATACAAAATGCTATGCAATAGCTTTACCGCGGCAGTCCCCGAGTGCCACACGTCTTTTTTTTATTTTCATATTTTTCTAGTTTTGGGTAGATTTCGTATAGGTATTTAAATAAATATAAGAATTATAAAATTCTATCGATTCGTATTCTAAAAAATGTCAACCATTTATGCAAAGGGTGGGGCAACGTTTAAAAAAAAAAGGGTCAGCTAATTGCTATAACTGACTGTGATATTACAAACATGCGTTCACAAAACAAACTTCCGCACGAATATCAGGGCATCGCAGCAGTGGCTGATTATGCTATGCTGCATACAGCATAGCATTTACATATAAACGTGTTCCTGACTATCGCAGCGCGATTTTATGCAGTTGGGTCTCTGTTCGTTATCCACTCATGTTGCTTATATTTTCGTTGAGTGTTACGAGTAAAATGGAAATACTCGACTTGTATGAACGACTTATTGAAAACATTTACGTAACATTAATTTTCACGTAATAACTTTAAATACTTATGAGGCCCAACTTTAGTACGTGCTCAAAACTGTTTATAATTAAATGTGTCTTGTAAAGGCTAGTACAGACAAATGCGATATCGCGAGCGCGACGCGACACTAGTAGCACAATTTCTTTGTCGGTGCCTGTCGCGCCCGCGATATCGCGCGAGTCTGTACGAGCCTTAAAACGATTTACTGTAACAGCTTTTTGTGAGTTTGTGAATATTTCTGAATGATCAGGTAACAAGAACGTAACATAATTACACGCCTTGTTTCCCCAAAGAGTTAGGCAGATGTGTACTTATGGTACACCCACATTTTGCCATGTATATGTCCCATGGTAATAGGGAACAAGTATTTTGCCAACAAACAGGCACATATACAGACTCCCGGCTGCTACTGAGAAATTCCAGATAGAAAAGCCCAATAACCCAATGCCCGACTTGGGAATCGAATATTTTATTTGTAGGTTCTGAATTTGTTTCGGCATTTCTTCTCAGGGATCAGTCAGCTGGGAAATGCCGACGCCATCTTGTTTTAATATACTGACCAAAAATTGACTTGTAAAAGTTTCTTGGAGGATCTAGTTACATAAATAAAAATTTCATTACATTGGATATTTCTTGAGGAATTTATTATGAGATGACATCGCCTATTGGTCCTAATTAAAAGATGATGGAAAATATAAATAAATAAATAATAAGAGGGAAGGTATTCCTTTGTTTTCAGATCAAAGCAAAATTGCAAATTCAGCTCATAAAGAAGTAATTTTCTGAACCTCTGGTTCGGTCTTCATTTCATATGAATTATGAAAATAACTAAAAACAAAGACACAACGGTCGTTAGAATCACAATAGTATTTATTACCTATAAATATTTATTGTTTTGAAAAACAAAGAAAAGTGGGTAAAAAGGGCATAAAATAACGGTCGACCTCTTGTTAAAGGTTTTCTTCTAAATAATTAAATAACCATTTACGGACTTCTGTGATCGTTTGTAGTTTGTAAAACCTTTGTTGGAGTTTATGTTGGTCTCATGGCCTTTTGTACCGAGATTCCATTTTAATAAGCAATGCGCGAGTATGGCTATGACATTGAAAATGGGCAATTTCTTTCTTTACTGACTTAGAAAATAACTTTATCGGGGCTGACTTCGAAAGGGACTAGTAGATAAAATTTGTTTTAATATTTACCACAAAAGGATCTCGTGTACATAACCTTAACTACCACCGTTCCCGCCTCTGTGGTCTAGTGGTAAGATCACCTGTCTCAGACCCAGAGGTCCAGAGGGTTAGATTCCCAGCGGGGGCAAAATTTTCTGCTCAGTTTGGTTGATGGTAGGGCTTGTTCTAATTCCACCTAGCTAGCTACCACCATCTTATCGAAGTCTGTTTCCATAACAACAATGTTAACAGCACTTGTTGTGTTTCGGCAGTCAGAGGTAAGATAGCCAGTGCCTCCGTGGTTGATTCCGGGTGAGCCTTGCTTTCACCTTCGGCCTTATCATTAGGTGCTTACCATAAGGTGAGATGAAATCCAAGAGCTTCACTTTGAGAATAAAAAGGATATATATCGCCGCCGCCCCCGCAAAATAAACGCGTAAGTGCTATTGAGGCGGTTTTGATGTTAATCCATATTCCTAATATATATAGGTCAAAATACATCACCTCAATTTTTTTCAGATTTTTTTATCAAGTATTTACAAAGTTACGAAAAGTTATTAGCCTTACGTTGTGTAAAGTATATTATATATTACTAGTATATTACTACTATAGTAGTATATTACTTATCAGGTGCAACTGAGACATCACTTTAACGGTGTTTGTCCATTGCACGTTTGTTCTGTTGCAGATTTTAATACTATAATTCCGCAACGTGCAACCGCAATTAATTTATAGTTATATTCCTACCGATGTACCGTAACATAATGTTATAATTCCGATCTTGATGATATAATTATCCAGAATTATCAGAAACTTTTCGACTGCACCAGAATAAACGCGTAATAATAGCCCATTAACGGCATCACTGTACTGCGAAAAATGTAAAGAAAATTCAAGCTTTATTAGATTGCAAAACAAAAAAGAAGAATAGTTGCCATGAAAAAAAAAAAATAACTCAAAGTAAAATTAACGACAACAAAAAAAAATTTTTTTTTTTTTTTTAATCAGTAACTCAAAAACGGTACCTGTTTAACACTTAATATTAATTAGACTAACTACAAAAAAAAAAAAAAATCTTTAAAGACATAAAAACAAAATTCTGTTCGGTGTCATAAAGTTATGGATCAATAAAATTTTGGTATTTTATTTTTCCTGTAAAATTGACTTTATTCACTTGGGCGTTTATTCTGCGGGGGTGGCAATATATTGTCGTGATAATGCTGCTACATTTTGGTTCTTTGGCTTTTTTACAATCCGAGAACTGTCAATGTTCTAAAAGCAAATAGATTTGACCTCCAAAAATCACAACTTAGTTGGATGAAGGGTAGTAAGACGTAATTTTTTTAATAGGTCACTCTATCTCTTATCTCATTGAGATACACAAATAATAGTTCAAGGCAATTGCTTAACAACAGCGTCACCAACGATGAAAGTACTTACTTGTAACTCATCAGGATCATATTTCTGCCGGCAAGGTTCACAAATATAACTGTAGCGCAACCTAAACGAGGCTGTTAGCAACCTCAGTGCTATATACGCGTTTAAAGCTGCCATCGCTAGGTTGTAGGGAACCAGCAACCATGTCAGCGTGAAGGGTCTTCTGTTTTTCATTATTTTTGGGCCTATCCATACGATGAAGAGGTAGAGAAGTGTGTAAAAGACGGTTGGGGCCGGTGAGTCGACGAGTGGCCATCCTTTTGTTCTATTATCTGTAACAAAGAGGTTTTTCTTACAAGTAAATAAAGATGTGGTGTAGTGTGTGATGGTGTGTGTGTATATGTAGTAAATGAAGCTGTGAATGGATATTTTTGAGCCCATTTCTTGCAAACTAATCTTGAAGAAATCTTCTTGAAATCTTGAATCGCTCACAATGGGCCTTATTAGAAGGCTAAAAGTCACCCAAAGGGCAATGGAGCGGGCTATGCTTGGAATTTGCCTACGTGATCGAATCAGAAATGAAGAGATCCGCAGGAATCCGAAGGTAACCGAGTTAAGTGGCAATGGCAGGGCACATTGCTTGCAGAACAGATGGCCGTTGGGGCCGAAAGGTTCTGGAGTGGCGATCGCGTACCGGAAGACGTATCGTTGAAGGCCTCTCACAAGGTGGACCGATGACCTTAAGAAAGCCGCAGGAATCCGCTGGATGCGGGAAGCACAGAACCGGTCGAGGTGGCGGTGCTTGGGGGAGGCCTATGTCCAGCAGTGGACGTCTTTCGGCTGAAATGATGATGATGATGAATCTTGAAGAAATGGTTGGTATCTTAAAAGATTAGTTCAAAGCAGTAATTTTATAGAAAAACCTTAACATCACCAGCTAGTCACTGTTTTTTTCTAGTTAGGCACTTTTAATACAAAACTACTATTCATAATTTGAAACTGTGTGCACAAAAGCTACTCATCAGCATCAAAGAAATTTTCAACATCATTTAAAACTATAACTGAACGTTAATAAATGTTTTCATGTAGGTACAATACGGCTGATGAATCATGGCCGGTCTGAACATAGACTCTCCGAACTTTCGCGCATGTTCTCTCACTCACCCTCGGCTCATGTGACCATTTGGTTCTTAAAAATGTTATTGCGCAGCCTTCTGCGTAAAGTTGATGAGCTGTGGTGGCCCATTGTATAAGCAGTGGTGGCCTTGTGGTATCCACAAGGCCACCACTGCTTATACAACGGGCCACGCGGCTCCGACGCGACTTCTCTCAAATCTAGTTTTTGATTGAGATGATTGTTAGTAGGATACTTTTGGAGCAGTGGTGGCCCCGAGTTACGAGTTTGTAGGTCGTGGGTTCGAACCTAGGCTCTTAACTTTGTGAAAATTATTTAAACACTACTGCTCTCAAAACGGTGAAGGAAAACATCGTGAGGAAACCGGCATGTCCAAGAAATAAAAATACAAAGAGATGTGACAACCGCCAACCTGCACTGGACCCGCGTGGTGGATTATGGCCCACTCCCTCTCATAGAGGGAGAGGAGGGCCACTCATCAAAATCAGTTCAGTCGTTTAGTCGTGACAGCATAACTTACAGACACAGACACTTTTTCAGAAATAATTAAAACCACATAAATTACAGTCACACTTTGGCTGTACAGTCAAAATAATCCAAGAAGGACGAATTACTAACTACGCTAGACCCTTATAAGTCTGCCCATGTAGGTTTATATGAAATAAAATATTATATTTCATTTTTTGTTTTCTAATCTAATAATAAGAAGGAAGAATTGTTTATTCTGCACAAACAAAAGGCACATTACAAAAAAAAAAAAAATACACACATACAAAGTAACCAGAAGCCATGTATTAATTCTAGCAATAAAAGTTTGACAATTTTGTCCATTGCTTGATGTCAGGACCAGGGACCAAATATAATTTACATTGCGTAATTTCTCTTTATTGTGACACTGGCAAATGACAACAATCAAACAAAAAATTGGTTGTCTGTAAAGTTGGCTTACGGACGATAGTTTAACGTGACAACGTCATAACAAAACATTGATGCGGTGCAAGCGTACAATGAGCGTAACGGGACAATGAGCG
The DNA here is from genome assembly GCA_947523025.1 of Dryobota labecula. Classification (NCBI taxonomy): domain Eukaryota; kingdom Metazoa; phylum Arthropoda; class Insecta; order Lepidoptera; family Noctuidae; genus Dryobota; species Dryobota labecula. The sequence goes on from OX383287.1 coordinate 4,590,745, forward strand.
TAACGGGACAGTGGGCGTAACGGGACAATGAGTCATCCTTTTTCGTGGATGCTGCCGACGTTCATCGATTTATTAGACGTTGTCACGTCAAAAATATATCTGAAATCCTTACGCTCGATAAGCCCTTTAATTGATATGTCAAACGGTACAGTTTGCAAAACTTTTTTGACATGAAAACGTCTAATAAATCGATGAATGCCGGCTGCATGCACGAAAATGTCCCGTGACGCTCATTGTCCCGTTACGCTCATTGTACGCTTGCGCCGCATCAATGTTTTGTTATGACATTGTCACGTTAAACTATCGTCCGTAAACCAACTTTACAGATAACCAAATTTTTTTAATTTTTTCATTTGCCCTCAAAAGTGATTACTATAAAAGATGTTCAAAATTCATTTATTTACGTTACACGTCTGTATTTTGGTCACAAAAGTTCATATGTGTATAAAATTTCAACTTAAACTGTCCAGTAGATTCGGAGCTAATTGGCTGTGACAGACGGATAGACAGACGCACGAGTTATCCTATGAGGGTTCCGTTTTTTGACGAGAAAACGTCTAATAAATCGATGAACGCCGGCTGCATGCACGAAAAAGATGACTCATTGTCCCGTTACGCTCATTGTCCCATTACGCTCATTGTACGCTTGCGCCGCATCAATGTTTTGTTATGACGTTGTCACGTTAAACTATCGTCCGTAAACCAACTTTTTTTCCTTTTGAGGACCGAACCTTAAAAAATATAATTATTGAACGAATAACAATAACAAAAATAATTACGTAGTGGTAGTTCCGTTAACTAATTGTTAAATAGGTAATTATACAGCGTACTTAATAAAGCAATTATTATTGAAATTAATTTTGTGTTGACTGGCACTATAAAGTAACGCCTGACTCAATTATTTTAATAATTGAATGCTTGAATGAATAAGTGATATTTATACGATTTAAACATGTTTTGAATTTGTTAATGGTTGCCTTTCAGATTATTTTTAAAATATAAAAAAATTCTGACAGGCTACAATTTATTGCTGAAAATGTTTACGACGGATCCATGTAATTTTGTGTCTCAAAACTCTCTTTAGCTGTCCGATACAAAAGAAGACATAAATCGTTTAAGTAATACGGATTTTTATCACATAAAATAAAAATCTAGGCAAGAAAATAATATTTGCTTGCCTAGATTTATTTTGGATATTATATCTAAGTTGTGTCTAACTAAACAAGAATTAATTTAAGGCTCACAAGTGTTTGGTTTATTTACTTTATCACAAGTAAAGTAATGATTTTATTACATAGCGTATCATCACGCCTGTTTTCCCCGAATGGTTGGAACCGGGCACAAATACAGGCGCCAGGCTAAATAAAGCCTGCCAGAGTTGCGGCCTGCCAGGGTTGCGGGTTTTTCCGAAAGGGATACCGCGGCCCTGGCACACAGGAAACTAAAGGAACACGGGTGGGTTTTAGTCAGTAAAAGTCTGACTTGTCCTCCCGCTCCGCTCAGAGCGGGAGAAGTTATTTGATAATTTCCCAACCAAAACAAAAAAGGCTACATTAATATCATAGTTATTTTTGTTATGCAAGGCTGTGAAGTTGTTATTTGGCGCGAGAACTTGTATTGAAGCCTGAGCGTAGTGAGGGTATCAAAGGTGCGATACGTAGAATATTTTTTCTGCCGAACGAAAAACACAAATTTCACCTCACTACAAATTGACTCACTTATATTTTATGATTTTTTACGAATTTATCAAAAAACAACCAAAAGGATGGAACTTGAAATGAAAAAAAAAAAACCGGCCAAGTGCATGTCGCATCACGCACAATGAAGCGTTCCGTAGTTGGGATGAATTTATCCCAAGAAAAACTTAACGTTGTAGTTAAAAACAAGTTCTCCCATATGTTCTAACTGCAAATGTAAGTTTGTACGCATAATATTGAGAGAATTACTATTTCAAGACCATAGACTTCTTTTAGGTTTACGTGTAATCTATAGGTAAAGAACTATTTTTGTATTTTTTTTCTTCTATTTTTTGGCTCTGTAATTCGGAGTTATGGGGGGAATGGTACAATTTCACCAACTTTCTTAAATATATTTTTTTCACCAATTTTCATAAAAGTCAATTACTTAGCAATTTAATCTGTCAATGAAATGTGGTTATATTATGTTATGTTGTATGTATTACACGCTGCAATTACCTGATTAATAATGATTTCCTCATAAATTACAGCGAATCCGAGATTTCAGTCACAGATTTATGTTTTTAATCCGTAACCGTTAGCATGAACACATAAAGAAAGAAAGAAAGGAAGAAAGAAAGAAAGAAAGAAAGAAAAGAAAATGTATTTATTGCGCCTCGTACAGGAAGAAAAAAAAGATGATCCGGTAAACAAATAATCCAATACGTAAATTTTATTTTCAAAAACGCTTCGGCTCTGCCAGTCCATTATTAATGGTTGAGTCGGTAGAATGTGGGCCGCATTATTCACGATGCGATCCCATGTAATATGTATGTATGAGATAGGCTATTTCTTTTTCACTTATTCTTCAATTGGAACAGTATAGATGCCTATAGGCGTGCGATCGGCTTTTGTTTACAATTTGACGTAATAAAATGCTTGACTTATTGATGAAAATACAAAAATCATTATTATGCTGGCCTATAATATTTGAGGGGTTCCCTTAATTTCTTATGAATCCCATTAGGTATCAGAACTGGATTTTGATAAAAATGGAACCAATCTCTAAGTACGTTCTTAAAAAAAAAGGATTTTCCAAATGAGTTTATAAACGACGGAGTTCTGAGGAAACAAAAACATTTTTTTTTTATAAAAAAAAAAAAACAACCGAACTGAGAACCTTTTTTATGAAGTTTGTTAGAAATATACAATTTGATAAGGATGTGGAGTTAAATGAGGAATAATAGGAAAGGGCATTATCGTTTGTAGTGAGAAGAATTATTATCAGACCTCACATATGTACCTCACCCCACCTTACACCTCTGCCTGACCCTTCGGGGACTACGCAGGCGTGAAATATATTATGTGAAAATAATTGTACGCTTAGATGACTAGACTAGTTTAGTTACTATAGGATTAATTCTTCAAAAGTCATATAACTTTTATCTAACCAATATAATATAAATAAATATATATACCAATTGCGGTTTGACGGCTTATGTGTAGAAAACATAGGGAAAGCTGGGTATTGCCGGCCCTCGGGGTAAGATGGACATCCCTTTTCTCTCGCAGAGTAATTGACAAAGACGTTCGGAATTAGCCGGATCGCGTTTCAGTTCACATCGCGATTGCGAGACAAGTCAGCGTCGCTCGAAAACAAAATGAAAAAATGTAAGTTGTAGTTTTTGATATTATTGTTATCATTTTTAAATCTGTGGTACAGCTAATTAGTGCGTGTAGTCTTAGAACCAGAAATTCGAAGACGTCTAACATCAACCAACCCGCACTGGGTTGCGTGGTGGATTATGGCCCACTCCCTGTCACATAGAGGAGGGCTTTGTCCCAGCAGTGGGAACATTATAGGCTGAGTATGCATATTATTCTCATAAGTCAGAGTAAAATGCATTGCATAGCGATATATCCAAACTTTCTGTGTGCATATCGAAATATTTATTTATTTTATTTACTTATTTACTATTAACCACTTACATTTGTTTTTATAGGTGGGAACCCAATACAACAATGTAGTCACAATTTCCACACTCGGGGACGTCACACAAAAACCCATTAATAGATACCACCACCAACAAAAATTAAATGTTTATAATCTGTCCTATTTTGACTGACAGAGTTCCAATTATAATTAATGTAAATATAATGGATGGATTTTAATTTATTTATTTTAATTAATTAATTAATTATTGTTAATTAATTAATTATTTATGGTTTTAATTATTATATTATTTTTCTGTATGCAAACAGAAGATTTTGCACACATTTAATAATGGTGGACTGCGTCGTTGGTCTAGTGGTTGCAAGCGCTGCTGCTGAGCATGAGGTCCTGGGTTCAACTTTCAGGTCGGGCAATGTGTTATAGGGTTTTTGAACAGAATTTTCACCCGGAGTCTGGATTTGTGCCCGGTTGATGGCAATAGGCTCGCCCCCTATTACTTGGGACTTAAACATAACGCGGGAAAAATGTAAACTTCTTAAAATTCTATACGTACACCTCTGCCTAACCCTTCGGGAATTTGCTACTAAGCCTATCGCAGTCCACTGCTGGACAAAGGCCTCTCCCAGGCTGCGCCACAACACTCTGTCCTCCGCCTTCCGCATCCAGTCTGTCCCAGCCACCTTTTTGAGGTCGTCGGTCCATCTAGCTGAGGGTCATCCTACTCTACGCTTGCCGATACACGATCTCCAATCCAGGACTCGTCTGCTCCACCAGCCATCGGTCCTTCGACAAACAAAGCCAGCCCACTGCCACTTCAGCTTGCTTACTCTGGAAGCTATGTCGGTTACTCCGGTTCTCTTCCGGATAATTACACTCACAATTTTATCCTTCAAAGAAACTCTGAGCATAGCCCGCTCCATAACGCGCTGAGCGAGGTACTGTGTAATTTGTGCATTTGTATTGTTATGTTTATACTGGTATTTATCTCTTACCTGACAATGATAACGTCCATAGGTAATAGTCGTATGTTTCTTTCAGCACGCTTTGTGTGGAATTCATTATTATATCCGCCATCTTGGATTATTAAAGACTATCTGTAACAAAACAAAATCAAGATTAATAAAATAATACAACATTATCTTCAATAATATAACACGAAAAAAAAAAATACTTGCAAAAATTATAATTAACTTTTCATGATGGACATCACCAACTTATTTTTTTCTTAATTAAGTTACAAGCTAATGCGATCTTTATATTATCAGTAATCCCTACGAGTACTAAGTAGAATTTTATGTGCCTCATAAGAGAGTAAAATATAATATTAATATTATCTTGAAAATAATAACACCAACATTCTATATTAATACCAAAGATCTTGGAAAAGATTTTGTTTCAAGTGCAATCTAAGCTTTGCAGATATTGCAAAAGATGCCAACTGTTTGTTATGACCCGTCAGGTTCTTATTGTAATATCTACGAGCACTAATATGATCTAGAAATACTCTTGAATATCTTCAAACTGAAGTATTATCTTATCTTTGAAAGTTACACTTTGATTCGCGTGGGGCAAAACTTATTTAAGAATTTTAAAAAATATCTTTTTTTTTTTTTGTCACCAAATTAGATTCTCTGAATATTTTTAGAGAACACTAAATTGTTTTACGTTAGACAAATTGTGATTTACTACGTATCATTATTTTGGTGTACAATACAGTAAATTACTATTAAACTCATTTTATGATTGTATGTTAACTACTAGTATTGACCGTTATCTCGTAAATTATTCATTTATTTATATTTAATAGCATGGAAAATATGTGAATAATAATCCAGTTCAGACAGAAACATCTGAATACTAAGTTTTTTTTTTTCCACCTAAAGCAGTCCACTGCTGGACATAGGCCTCTCCAATCTCGATCCTCGGCAACTCTCATCCAGCTGTTACCAGCCACCCGGCGAAGATCGTCCCTCTACTACCTAAGGGCTTCCTACCTTACGTTGGCCAATTCGTGGACCTTCTCCACTCAAGAACACATCTCATCATCATCATTACTTCAACCGAAAGACGTCCACTGCTGGACATAGGCCTCCCCAAGCACCGCCACTTCGACCAATCAGCGGATTTCTGCGGCCTTCACTGGATCATCGGTCCACCTTGTGGGAAGCCTTCCAACACTGTGTCTTCTAGTACACGTCTACCCCAACGAAATTAGGTTCTACGGCTATTATGGCCGGTCTATTGGAACTTCAGCTTGCTTATTCTGTGAGCTATGTCGACAAATTTGGGTCTCTGGAAGCCGGATCACCTCGTTCCAGATTCGATCCCTCAGATAGACTTTGGAGTCTCGTTTTGGTCTCTGTTCTGTTGCTTGAGTAAATTATTCACTACTCTATAATCAATCAAATAATCAACTCAGTCTCTCGTGGTCCACTGCTGGACATAGGCCTCTCTCAGGCTGCGCCACAACACTCTGTCCTCCACTATCCATTCAGTCTGTCCATCTAGCTAGGACTGTCCAACACTACGCTTGACGATACGCAGTCTCTACTCAAGGACACGTCTGCTCCACCGGCCATCGGTCCTTCGACAAACATAGCCAGCCCACTGCCACTTCAGTTTGCTTACTGTGCAAGCTATGTTGGTAACTCCGGTTCTCTTCCGGATAGTTTTATTACTGATTTTATCCTTCAAAGAAACTCCGAGCATAGCCTGCTCCATAGCGCGCTGTGCGACTGAATTTGTGGGCCAGCACGACTGTCAGTGTAAAAATCATGACGCTCTCTTAATCAGTCATAAGTCATTAAAATACGATGGCACTTCCAATACATTTTAAGTACTTTCCGTAACATACAGGTACCATATTACAATAACTAGACACCGGTCTAAGTCAGTGGGTCAAAGCAAGCCTGAGTATGAATAACGAGAGCTTTCTTTCATAGACTCTAACTTCGATTTATGTCGGATCGTGTGCAGGCATTTATAGTGTGTGTTATAAATGTAAGTAATTTATGAAGAACAACATTTTTACATCACAAATCATCACGCCTGTAATCCCCGAAGGGTAAGGCAGTAGTGTACCTATAGGTACTCATACAATGTATAATTAATGGCATAAAAATCATTAATTAAATTACCAGTTTGATTTTGTCTAGAAAATCAACGAAAGAAATTCAACCTTTGTAGTTACTCTTACTTAACCAAGAAGGCAGTTAATATTTTTCTATCGGATTATCGGCAGATCGTTGCTAGGTTGTGGGAAAAATTACCAATTGATTGAACAATTAATTTGATGACCCCAAATGTAGCTATCAAAATATTGAGAAATACAGCAATGATAAATCGGTCTGCGTAGAAAGATAATCAAATTGGAAGGGACTTGTAGCTAAGTAATAACAGCGCAAGGGTCGATCGATCAGGTTAAGCTACGCTTACCGCGGTTGGTTTGTGGATGGGTGACCATCTTTACTTATGTACCAAGACCTCTCCGCGCCTCGGAAAGCACGTTGGTCTTGGCTGTCATTCGTGGATCTATGACAGTCGTTACGGGTCGTCAAAACCCCAAAACTCTGATAACCAGTCTTGCTAAGGGGTGTCGTATTACCCGGGAACTGTATTGTAGAGGTCAGACAGGCAGTCATTACATGTGAAATATTGGTATTCAGCTGCACCCAGTTAGACTGGAAGCCGACCTGAATATACATAGTTGGGAAAAGGGTTACCAGACTTTTTTATACATAATTTTAATAACAAGCCTTGGCAATAATAAAATGCCTGCCGCATATGTTCCTACATTTCATTTTAAAGTTGGATCAAAGGACCACCTATGCTCATTCTAAAGTATAAATTAGACTGATTGCCGGGAGTTGTTTAAAACTCACGGCATAATTTATTCTCCTACACATTTATTATGCGCACGGCCAAAGTGTGGAACTCTCTGCCAGCGTCTGTGTTTCATTCCACATATAACCAGTCAGCCTTTAAGGCAGAAGTGAACAGTCATCTTCTGGGCATGCTCGTTCCATCGTGTAATATCTCATCCATCGCTTTCAATCAAGCAAGATCGAGGTCAGGTGCAAGCCAATTTTTTTTGCCTTTTATTTTTGCTAATTTATAGATATTTTATTACGATGAGGTAACAGTTACATTGCAATGACTTACTAATGGATTTACGTAGAAAACTGTTATCTTGAATATTTGAAATCGAGTCGTAATAAATCATGACAGTGACAATCAATGTTAAAAATGTAAGTAAACGCTGCTTATACCATTATTATTATATAGATTAACACTGAGATGATAATAAGCGTTCTTAAAAAGGGTAGGGTAGGTGTGCTCCAAAACCCATTGTTCTCATAATTTTAATGTTCATACATTGAGTCCACTGCGCTCTAAGAATTTTTGAGTAGAGTAGCAAAAAAAAATTGCATGAAAAATTATAATAAATATTATAAAAATTATTTAAAAAAAAACTCAAACTCTGATAAAACTGAGGTTTGAGTACTAGAAAAGTCAGAAATAAACCTTTTTCCATACTTTTGGTAGGAAAGTAACTTATTTTTTTAATGATGAACCGAAAAATTGCTTTTTTAACCGACTTCAAAAAAGAAGGAGATTTTTGTTATAAGTATCATATATACTTTCTAAATGCGTTTAGTAAAAAAGTTGTTATTTTGAAATTACAAATAAACATTTTTATTTTGATATTTTTTTAACTAGGCCATCTCAGAGTGTAACCACTAAGGTTCCGACTCTTTAACCGGACTTTTCTGTGGCTGCCTTAAGCTCCTAACGAAACTTAATGCCTCCAACCAGGGCGTAAAATACTTATAAACTAAACGACTGCTCGCTAAGGGCACCCCCTGTGGGGTACGAACCTCGGCTTAGGGCAGCGTCGGAGGGAGGGTGGCAAAGGACCGTCGGTGGCTGGATAAAATCAGTGTTTTGTTTATTATCAGGGGGATTTTGGATTGCACTTACAGTTAAGGGTCGGGGAGGACTATTCCTTAGTCGGGAATTTCGAGCGGGGCCTCGGCGGCGAGGTCGGAATGACGATCGTGTATAAATTGTGTATTCATATTTTGCGAACTGTACTAGTTTCCCTACGACTCTCCTGGAGGAGAGTAGTGGGGTCGTCTGGGTCGGTCAGTGAACAAACAGACACCTCAATTTTATTTATTTGTATAGATTTTTTAATACTGTTGTTTTTATTTTTCTCTATTTGTGTTTTAATATTTAGTCTGTGTTCTTCTTGTACTAGTCCCAGTAAATACTTTTTCTGTCTTTCTTGAGTCACTTTTACTCAACATCTACCAAAATCCAGTCACATACTTCATATCGCCGATCCGACATTTTAGTTTCACCAATTTTCCGTTTCAGCGAAGATCTATTCAAGAAATTAATCTTTCCCAAATAAGGCAGTACTTTGTCATGTTTTCTTGACAATCAATCAGCCATAGGTACAGTCAGCAAAAGGGATAAGTGTCGAGGTAGCTAACTTGCAATCCATGTTGCCCTAAATATTAAAGTCTTCGATGTCGAAGAAGTGTGAAGTATGTTTTGAAATTTTCTGAATTTATTATAGTTTTCATTGTATTTGCTGGAATATTGGCGTATGCTAGCTGATACATGACAAACAATTTAATTTACTGTTCTGTGTCTCGTAATGTTAATTACTTTGCATACATAATCTATATATATAAAAATCAATTGCTATTCGTTAGTCTCGCTAAAACTCGAGAACGGCTGGGCCGATTTAGCTGATATTGGTTTTGAAATGTTTGTCGTAGTCCAGGGAAGGTTAAAAAGGTGAGAAAATATGAAAAAAAAAAAACAATTTGTGAACGGCTGGACAGATTTCACAATATTATTTTTTGTCGTGTTTGTTATTGTCAGGAGAAGGTGGGACGGGTAGGGTAGGGTAGGGTAGGGTAGGTAGGTAGGGTAGGTAGAGTAGGGTAGGGTAGGTAGGTAGGTAGGGTAGGGTAGGGTAGTGAAGTTTATACTATATTTCTTTTGCGCGTAGACAAATTACCACAGTCAAATAGCTTTTGACAGAACGAAGTCTGTCAGGTCAGCTAGTATTGTATAGAATCAAGTTTATTTAACTGAACGAGACAGCTGTGCTGCTGGGGAGTTTGTTCCGGCACTTCTTCCTCCCAGCTAAAGCACTAGATGTGTTGAAGGGGCGTTTTGGTAGACTGTCTTATGTAATTTTAATGTTCGAAAAGTGCTGATATCAGCCTAATTTATACAAATGACTTTCGATTTTGATTTATTACGCTCACAATATTATTAGTCCCACTAAAGGTTACCTATCAATCTTTCCATTTTTACCTGTGCTTTGTTGTTATCCAAATCCTGCACGATATTTCAGTTTTTTTTTTTAAATTCACATCGGGGGAGCTCTAGCTCATAATCTCACCGGATGGTAAGTGATGATAAGACCGAAGATGGAAGCGAGCTTCGTCCGGAATCCTCAACCACAGAGGAACTGACTATCTTACCTCTAACTGCCGAAACACAACAAATGCTGTTAACATTGTTGTTTTGGTGACAGACTTAGATAAGATGGTGGTAGCTAGCCAAGCGGACTTAGAACAAGCCCTACCACCAATCAAACCGAGTAGAAATTTTTGCTCCTGCTGGGAGTCGAACCCGGGACCTCTGGGTCTGAGACAGGTGGTCTTACCACTAGACCACAGAGACGGTTAAATTGACACCTATAAATTTAGATTGACACCTATAAATAAAGGAGTTAAACTTAGCGGGCGCACACAATAACAATGAATATTTAAATACCGGTATTCAATTGCATACGGTTAGACTGGAAGCTGACCCCAGGATAGTTAGGTCAAAGCTAGGTTGGATGATTTAACAGCGTACTGGAATTATTTTTGCCTGTGTAAATAACTCCTTTGTTGACTGTACATCTCGGCGAGACGTGACACAGGCTCCATTTAGAAAAAAGAATGACGTATCATCCTTTAAGTGTTCACTTTAACATATTGACCTGTCTCTTTGCCAAATATGTAAGGTAGAATTTGAGGAAAGTCACGATGTTCTTGCTGGTTTGTGATTAATGGGGTATGTTTTATGTTCGCGAAATTTTGGACACCTTTTCTTAAGAAAAGTAGGCACCTGGTAGGTTCCTGAACGTATATTATTTTTTTTACAAAAGACTCAACCGATTTAGATACAAATATTGCACCTTAAGGTGAAACTAGTCGAAAAAAAATCCATTCAAATTTCGGGGGGGTATTACTCCACTGTTTAACATTATACATCCAAAGTTAAACATGGTATCGTTTTTTCTTATTATTAATTTTGTCTGTACGGAAGCAGAATATTAAAATAAAAAGCCATTAAAAAGTTATGAGCCAACAAAGATTCGTTTTTCCTGCTAATTTTAACGCAACTTTAGGCGTAAATAAGTAATAAAAGAAGTATAAAATCTCCAAAACAAAGTCCGCTCCGACAAAGATCAATTATCGAAGATTTCAATAAACTTTATTTTTAATTGATTTATTCAGCAGGTTTTTCATAAAACTCAACCTTCCAAAGGTCTTTTCATATTTTTTTACGCGCGCGGTTTTCTATGAATTATCGTGCCTTTCACTCAACATACGATACGGACACGATGCTAGGTGAAACAGCGCGTTTTTTGGCCATGCTCTCCATTGAGTTCGAGCCCGCGACTAGTTGGCTCTTAATTGCAAAACACACTTTCAATCACAATCTAAATGATTTTGAATGACATTGCTACTCTATTGCTTCTTCATATGTTCGACAAAATTGTCTGCTCAACCACGTAAATAACGCTGTTAAACTATCAAAATGAAAGCCATTGCTACTGTAAATTACCCCGCTGATGGCCCAGACCAGTGGCAATTCGTTATTTTACATTTTTCAACGACTTTCAACATTATAAGGTGTATCTATTCATACACGAAATATGTTAAGGGAAACATCTATAGGTGTTAAAAAAGCCGTAGCAACGAACTTTTTTTTTTAATCTAAGTGTTTTTATTTAACGTGATTTTAAAGTTGCTTGAGACATTTTGCAAAAAACCTTTACTTACTTATTCTATGAATGCCACGCCCGGACGCGGCGACGTTGGTGGCGCGAACGTGGTGCCTTTTGATGATTAATCATCATCATCAAGTGATTTTAAATTATTTAATTGTTTAAATAATATTTTTAGATTAAAAAAATATCTTTTCCATGGCTTCCATAACATCTATAGGTGAATCTCTTAAAATATTTCGTGTATGAATAAATACACCTTATATATGTCAATCTGTGTTCGGTAGCTTATGTCAATCCGATACTTCTTCTCAATCGCTCTCTAACTGCTGAGAATCGTGACTCCTTTTCAAATTGTCAATATTCTTTCTCCATCTGTTACGATCGGTGACCTAGTGGAGTGCGGCGCTGAAAGGTACCACCAGTGGCTCAGATATTTGATCCGACCACCGTTTTGGGATTCGGCCTCTAGGCTCTCAATCCGATACAGTTTTGACTTTTCCATCATCATTATCGCTGATAGAATGTTACTTTGCCCTCAGGCCTAGTCCTGTTTCTGTGCTTAATTGACGACTGAAAATTATGAAGCTGCTGAGGAGTTTGTTGCGCCACTTATTCTTCCCAGCTCAAGAACTAAGAGAAGAAGAAGATAAGTGGTGACTGTCTTATGTAATTTTTGACGTTTGAAAAGTGCTGATTCTCAGCCTAGTTTCAATAAATGACTTTTGATTTTCAATTTAACTGACTGATTTCGAGCGTCGAGAAGATTCGTCCCGATTCGTTTAGTTCCGTAATTGTATTTCTATAAAAAAAATATCACCGTATACTTATAATAATAATTATGAGGTTAGTATAAGTAAATGAGGCACTATAATATATTTAAATTAAAACAAAAACAAAATTATAGATCCAACTTTCATCACAAAAATGTTTACCATAACATGCATTGGATCCTTCGGCAGCCCACATACGAAACTGGTTGTCATAATATAACGTGGAAACCGAATAGCGTTTATAATTATATAATTTTGTAACCGGCTAAAAATGAGATTTCTCCATTTGTCTAGTGTCACAATATCATACTGATATGTATATAGTTAAGCGAAACACATTTAACTTTCTAACAAGTATATAATATATAAAGGGAGGGGAAAAAATATTGGGGTATCTAAAAATTTGTCTGCATCGCTGTCAACAGGCAGTGACGAAAAGGCAGCATTGCCACGATGTATGGCAATGCTGATTCTTTATCCAAATAATAGGCCAGCCCTCTGGTCATGTGAAGAGACGACCAACCGCCATATTATTATTATAATTTTGTGTTATCCTACGAGAAATCCAAATGCGTTCAGCCGTTTTAGCGTTATAGCGTAACAAACAAACTCACGTTCGCATTTATAATATCAAGTTAAAATAATTTTGGAAATAAAAATGTGTCATAAACAATTTTTTTTTTCTCTCTTTTTTCTGCGATCAGTCCCCGGACTATGAGCCCTTCATGATCCGCCTTTTATGATCTGGCTTAGTGAGCGCTTTCGCCAGAGGATTTGGATGAACCTCAAGGCGTGCTTTGTAGCGTTCTGCACAGTTTTTCACTTCCTGATGCACTGTGTTTTGGTTGAGATATTCATGAACCTCGCAGTTTCTTGTAAACCATGGTGCATTTGTGATATTTTTGAGGATGACATTTTGGAATCTTTGGAGCATGTTAATATTAGAGACACTAGCAGTTCCCCATAGTTGGATGCCATATGTCCAAATTGGCTTTAAGATGGTGTTGTACACCAGTAGTTTATTGTCTATTGACAGAATAGAGTTTCTTCCTAGAAGCCAGTATAGGTTCCTGTGTTTGATGTTGAGTTGATTTCTCTTAGCTTGGATATGTGTCCTCCATGTTAGCCTGCGGTCGAGGTGCATGCCCAGGTACTTCACAGAGTCCTCATGTGGAAGTTCATGATCGCCTAGTCTCACCGGTGGACATATACCCTGTCTCAGACTGAAGGTAACCTGGGCTGACTTAGATGCACTTGCTTTTATTCGCCACCTCTTTAGCCATTTATTTATTTCGTCTAGACTACTCTGAAGTTTTTCAGATGCAATTTCAGGGTCTTTGTGGCTAGCCAATACGGCTGTGTCATCTGCGTAAGTTGCTGACGTAGTATCGGGAGTGAGTGGCAGATCGGCTGTGTATATGGTGTCATAAACAAATAAACTTTCTAACTGTCATTATAAACACAGTTGTTTATTGATTTTTATAGAAATAACATGTCTATGATAGATTTCAAACAATAGCCCACGCCTAAATCTCAACTCTCTACTTTTATAATTTTTGCGGTCACATTATGTAAATTGTTGAAATTTACATATTATAAATATTATTGTGTAAGAGCCGATTTATTAGTCATAATATTAATTTTAAAGATGTAGTGACAAAAATTGAAAAGAGTATGCTTAGATGGTTTGGTCATGAGAGGATGAATGGAAGGCGATTAACAAAAGGTACCTATTTACAAGGCAGATGTGAGTGGAAATGCCAGGAGGAGATGCCTTAGGAGGATATATAGTGACCTAATTGGTGATGTTGTTCAGAGAGGTCAGGTGCGTTAGTACTCGCCACCGGCGTACGTGTATGATACATATAAGAATGTAAACGAAGCAAAAGGAGTATTCAAGGAGCGTAGCAGGTAGGGTTCTATAGTTTCTGACTACCCCCATGGGATGAAGGCGTGAGTTTATGTATACGGCAATTGCCGTATTTTAATGGTTGTTTTTGGCTATGAGATAAAAATCATGGCAGTAGTATACCTACATAACGAAATTAAAAGGAAATCTATCACAACTAAGTAGATTTTACATGTTAACGAGTAATAGTCGACCAACTTACATTTGCAGTAGAAGTGGATGGGAGAACATGTTTTTCAACTACAATGTTTAGTTTGTTTTGAGATAAATTCGACCTAACTACGGAAACCTTTATTGTGCGTGGTTCGGCACGCACTTGGCCGGTATTTGTTTAACCAATTACTTACGAATAGGGTCCAGTAACCAGTCAATAAATGCTTGAAATGGAAAATCCAGTTCTCTTTATCTGAATTCAAAATTGGAAGGTTATTGCGAAACGAATACTCGTACCAATTAGTGCGGGTAATACTACGCTGTATTTTATTGCAACATTTTATCCGTACAGAAGAAGCATCAGGAAAGATAATAAACAATGCCGACATGTTTTTCAATGCAAAATTGCCGAGTAAAGTGTTTCAAACTTTTAGGATTTACGAAAGTTACAAAATCGGGTAAATTTCCTGAATTCTTTAGTCTCAACGGGCCACTTTTCCGGAAATTTTCCTCTGAACCAAAAAAAAAACTTTTTACATTATTTTTTATTATTTCGTAATAATAACTTATTACTCGTAATACAACAAAAACTTGACGTGCAACTGATGGCGGTCATTCATTGTCACTTCCTATGTCGATGGTCATTGCGGAGAAAGTGAAATCTTAGAGCGGGACGGATGTTGTATCTGTATAGGAGTGAGGGAGACAAATGTAGTCACTGAATCACGTACCGTTTTGAGATGTAAGTGTTCCGCGTTACGAGTTCGGTTAAAATAAGGCTTGGTACATACTTGAGAAGTTTGTTAAATCTTTGCTTTATGTACGAGTTAGGCTGCTATCATTTTATCACCGTGGGAAAATTCTTGATTTTTGATCTCAGTACATGATTTATGATTATAAATTGTAACGACAAGACAGTGTAATCAACTGTTACACTAAACATTATCCATAGACTGACATACTGCATGACTAAAAATGTGCATAGACTCGTAACCATAAACAAGGAAAGCAACAAGCTTCAGAGGCATTATCTAGATAATCAAAAATAAGTGGCTTAGTAAAAATATATTTTTAACCGCGAATTCACCCTCTTAGATATCGGAAAATATCCTACGGGAGGAATGATTCCGTAATACATTGTTTTCATATTACACGTGGCGCACGCCAGTAAAGCTCCCAGTCAACATGATTTTCAACAGTCATGGTTATATTTCAGCCAATTAACACAACACCTTAATGAATTATACACCTAAACCCTCCTCATGAATCACTCCGTCCATTGGTTAAAACCGTATGAAAATCCGTTCTGTAGTTTTTGAGTTTATCGCGTTCAGACAGACAAACGCGGCGGGGGGACTTGGTTTTATAATATGTACTGATTAACTTATAATTCATTAATATTTAAATTGCAATCATGTCATTAATATTTTATATACTTAGATTATTTTATATTTTGTGAATGTGAGAACGTTGTAGGCCTAGTAGAGTGTAGATTTGTTGGCGGTTTTCTATTTTGTTAAGTACCTGGTAATTGTTGAAAGGCCTACACTGTCCTCCCATACCTATTATCACTGTTATTTAATAATATTGTAAAGCCAATTATTTTTAAAAGAGTAACCGTGGAGTTTCTTGCCGGCTCTTCTCCATAGGAAACGACTAACTCGAACCGTGCACCTAGCTTCTGACGTTTCATGAGTGCCCATGTAGGTTTATGTGAAATTAAATATTTTGATTTTGATTTTGATTCTTTCAACCCACAAAAATATTGAATAATATGTAATTCCGAAGAAGTGTTAAATGTCCTGCAGGAGCATGTTTGTATTATTTACGAAGTTCATATTTAAACTAAAGTTAGTGCCTCTTTAAACCAGATAAGAAATAATTCGTTGATCAGAAAGGTCAGGTTCATTGTTACAATTGTTTTTAAACTTATGCTGAGTTTGTCGGGTGGGTTGAAACGTCAACTGTTGAAACTTGAGACTTTATCGAATTATTTCACAATATTATTTAAAAGAATTTGAAGAAAATCAAAAGGCTTGTATCAACAACTTCGATAAAAAATCTCAAGAATAAAAGACTTCAAATTAAAAAGTTACAATCTTGAAACAATTACAATTTCACGTTTCCGGATGACATGAAGAGAAAGAAAGAAAATATTTTTATTTTTGGCAAACATAACGCAGAGAAAGAACACAAACACGAAAATAACAAGTTGGGGGAAAATATGCGCCACATCGCTCAGCATAATGCTGCGACCCTATGCGAGACAGAGCCCCAGCGCTGGTTTTCAGCGACAGCCGGTTCGACATCGATGCGGACGAGTACTTCGACGCCTAAGTGTTCTTTTATTTTTTTTATTTTTTTTGTTAGTTTTAATTAAGTCCCTAGTGTAAATAGTTAGTTGCGTAATAATAATAATAATTTTAACGTATTTGAAATAAAAGTAAAAAAAAAATGCATTATTGGATTGATATACCTAGTAAACTCGATCGAACATCAAAAAAATCTGAACATTAATCGTTCATGTCATGTCGTCATATGAGCACTGCACTTTATAAAACTTAATAAAGCAAAATATTCATGATTAATTTTCATATACCTTACATTTAAATATTTCCATACCATAAAATGAACTTTATTATTATTCTCATAAAATGAATAAACAAAATATTTCAATGAACATCAGCAGTGAACATTTGCAAGCCATACATATAATGATGATGTGATAATTGGATCTACCGCATAACTCACATTATGAACATGCATTAAGGCTTGCGCAGACAGGCCGAAGCGAGTCAGGTAGAACAATTTCCATGAAGTTTTTTATAGAAACTATTCCACCAGAGACGCGTTGCGAATGTCTACATAATTATACATCGTCGAAATATTTCGGTTATGCAATGTCTCCCTGCAGGGCTATAATAATTAACCGTGTTCCACTTTCGCACCGTTTTACGAGAAAACGAATATACATATTGCTGTATTGAATTGAGGGAACTGATTTATGAATGATTTTGGGAATTTTATGCGGAAATATTAATCAACGGTAAGTTTTTAAGATGTTTTCCTTTATTTGGTGAAATAATTTTTTTATCGTGGTTGTATAAAAACCAAAAAAATGCTTTTTGAGTTTTGGCTTTTAGCACAATACGAGGTTTCAAAATGAGGACTAATAAATTTAAGATTAAAACTACTAACAGTCGTACCTACATCCTACTGAAAGTTTAAGACTAAAATCCACTCGGCCAAAGCCGCAGTCTAGGCCGCAGCCAAAGCCGCAGTCATACATAAATACGACCTGGTAATACAAAATTTCATGCTTCTAGACCCAGCAACTCTGTTCAGACTGTGCGATGTCTGTCAGCGAATAAATTTAACATTGCGTGAAGACGAGTAGCGTCAGCACATAACACACGCACGCACACGCACTTCCGACATCGCCATTGTTTGGGACGGTACCGAAATCTTCTGCATTTACACACACATTCACAGCGTATTTGTACACTAGGTAACCACAAGTAAAACGCGCGTCGCTTCGTGAGATTAAAAACCGTAATTGAAGTCAGACAGTACGATTTATATTGCTGTCTGTACCCATCAGCTGTTCAGCTTGTTACGACTATCGGAACAAGTTGTGTAGGTAATGTAGGAAACGGTTAATTATTACAATGATTATACACTATACCGGTGTTATCTCATTTTATGATCATGAGACTTTACTGACGTGCATTCCGGGTTTGTCCGAGCGATGACGTTTCAATTGAGCTGTTTTGTATGAGCGTTGTGTATTTTATTTATAACTTGCTTTTGCCCGCGGTTTCACCCGCATGGATGACGAAAATTATCCCACAGCAACTATCATGATAGCCCTCCAGACCGAATTTCGGCCATAACAACCAATCTCAGCAGAGACCAGCCTTCGATGCCGACACAGATTCACTCTCTCTCCCCTCACTCTCATAGTCTAATGGGACGGCAATCCGACACGTCCGAAAAGAGATCAGGCCCACGGCTTAACTTGCTTTCCGAGGCACGTGGTTACCACACCGCCATACTCCGGGCTGTTACTAAGAAATTCTTAATGGAAAAACCCAATAATATTTTGCCCGACTCAGGAATCGAACCCGGAATCCCACGCTCAGCCGTCATGCTTGCGATCACCCGACCAACGGGGGACTACCGTTATAAAGAGTAATCTCCTAATCCAGGTCAGGGTGTACCTGTGTGCCTTTTATCGAAATCTTTTAAGCAGTTAACACTTTAAATATTGTTTTCTTAAAAAATAATGTAACTTTTTGTCAATTATGTATTTTATTTGGCGTATGTGGGAGACCACATACGCCAAATAAAATACATAATTGACAAAAATTAACATTTTTTTTTTTGGCAAGGAATTTGTAGGACACTACACATTCCTTGCCTACATAAGCTGGAAGTGTGTCGGAGACCAGATGCACAGACCTTGTAGCTGTAATTTTGTGAACTAAGATTTTTACTCTAGGTGTCAACGTTATTATTGTTGTTGCTAGTCGTGTTGTGTAATTACTCTTTGGGTGATAATCAGGTCGAAACCTATAATGTAATCCTACTGATATACTGTGATTGTTACCTGTTGTAGTTGCCTTGTGAATAAATAAATAAATAAGTTAAGGCGTGAGAGGTAACAGACAGAGTCACTTTCGCGTCTATTTCTATATCTATGGATAATTAAAGATGAATCTATTGAGTCGTATTTGGGTGACCACTGAAAATCAGCGCTGTGCTGTGGGTCCCTCATAGCACAGCATCATGCTGAGTGGAAGCCGTGCAGCTGCCGACTATTTCGATTTTGTGCTCGTGATTGTGTTATTATTATGTTTTGCTTTTTTATTCGAGCTAACTCACCTTTTTTGTATCACGTCCATGCAAAAAAGGTGAGTTAAAAGAAATTATATTTCTTCAATTCTTTCTATTACTACATAATTGTTCAATTCAAATGTGCATGCATTTGAATTGAACAATTATGCACTTTGTAATATTTAAATTTTTTTAAAGCCCCGACTCAAACAAAAACCTCTAAAAACTAAAATAATAATATATATTGACCCTTTAAGTTTAATATAAGTTGTAGAAAATAATTTGATCCAAGCGTCCTCGCGTCGGGGGACGGCTAATGAAAATTGGATTGGAAGTTAACAGCAGCTATGTTTTCTACAATAGCATACATTCATTATTGCTTCGTTTAAGCCTCGTCTGTTTGACAGAACTGTCTGCATATAACCCCTCTATTTCTTTCAGGGGTTAAAAAATAATCACTAGCTTGGAGAAATCTCAATAACAGTAAAATAAATAGATTCCTACAAAAATAACTACCTGCCCTACCTACCACATATTCGATAAAATAAAATACTCACATTACGATGGGACATGGCATATCTATGAGGAAAAATCCCCTAAAATGAAAATCTCAGCGACATGAATGACCGAGTTATGTCCAGTTATTGGTAATTTTCTCGACCCTTGTTTCTTGGAAGTTTATTCTCTTTTCGGCAAAATGTGGGTGAATGCCCTACGAGAAATACAGACTATCATCGCTATATTTATGAACTAGAGAGTCTCGTAACTCCTATTAGGTCCTCCCCAACAAGATTAGCGCGTGTCAAAACTCGAAACTAACGCTGCCATCTTGTTTTTAGAGTTCCTATCTCAAAAGTAAAAACGGAACCCCTATAGAATCACTCGTGTGTCTGTCTGTATGTCCGTCTGTCATAGCCAATTCGCTCCGAATCGAATGGACCTATTAAGTAATTAATACATATTTTTTTCTTATTATTCTTATTAGAATGTTATATACAGAATATAAATACAAGACAAATGAATATTTTTTATATAGACTTTGGGGCATCACGGCATAAGAGAGCGTCATGGCGGTTGTCGTCGTATCGATTTTACTCCCAAGGCGCGCCTATAGAAGTTTCACATCAAAAGGAAAAACAGGTTTCGTTTATTATACAAATAAATACTATTACGACTACGTGAGTTTGTAATTTCAAAATTACAGCTTTTTACTCAATGAAAGTATGGTATGTACATTAAAAAAAAAACAATTTTAAAAAAATTTGTCTGTCTGTTTGTTTCGGCTGGACCGATTTTAACGGGACTCACCGACAGATAGCTGATGTTTTAAGGATTAACTTAGGCTACTTTTATTTTAGAAAGAGCCACGCGGGCGAAGCCGCGGGCAGAAGCTGGTCCGTAATATAAAGTAACATCAATATCGTGTCTGCTCGAATTGAGCTACATTTCACTCAATGTGTTTTTCCTCAAAGAACAATGCCTATTGTTGTATTCCGTACATGGAAATCCTTTTTTGGCACTCTTCTAAATATAGATATATTTATATATATTAAGAAGAGTGCCAAAAAGGGATTTCCATGTGTGATATTTCACAGATACATCATCTTGAAGAAATTTATAAAGCCACTCAAACGAACACGACAAGAGCTCAATACATTTTTATAGGTACAGTTGACAAAAGAAATTGGTATGGAGGTTTTAAATAAGCGTCCTTAAATAACAAAGGCAAAATTGACAAACTAATGTCAGACACAGGCTCAGTTAACACGGCGATGATCTTTAGGTACGATAGTTTACTGTATTTTGGGCAGCCTCAGGAAGGCTAAGGCTTCCCACAAGGTAGACCGATGAGCGATGACCTTGTGAAGGCCGCAGGAATCTGCTGGGTACAGGACGCACTGACCCGGTTGAAGTGGCGGTGCTTGGGGGAGGCCTATGACCAGCAGTGGACGTCTCTCGGCTGAAATTTTGATAATGATGATGGGCAGTCTCATACAGTTTTTTTTACCGTATACTTATTGTAGCAGCTGGTACTGTATGGATCTGAACACTAGCCGATGAGGAAGACGGATGAACAGAAAAATCCCACGCTACACTGGTCTGGTGGAGTTTTGAAAATGGATAAATATGAAACGAATATATCCGTGATACTTTTAAAATTGCTAAGATACACGAAAACGTTAGTAAAAACCGCTTATACTGGTACGGACATGTGATGAGTGAGGCGAGATGATGACCATAATATATGTATGACAAAAGAGTCATGAATATAGGGAACGGAAAAAAAAAACCGCGGACGTCCACCAATAACTTGACTACAAACAATAAAAAATTATATGACAGCGAGCAATACAACAAAAGAGACAATCCACAACCGTACGGTGTGGTGCAGAAGTACTAGGAGGGCTAACCCCAAATAAATTGGGATAATAGCCAGGAGAAAGAAGAAGACCGTATTCTTATCGCAGAGGATAGCAGTGCGTGAAGGACCACACACTTAGCAAATGTAGGTACAACATGGGTCAAAAATGAGTACCTATAGGCATAGTAATCTCTTTTGCCGACTGTACATCAAATAAACATCCAACAATGCTTTTAATGGCCTGACAGGGCTGAACTTTCATATTATATGAGTAATGACGTGTTTGATAGGTGTTTATGCTGTGATTATGCATAATAGACACCTTTACATGTTTATAGGCAAACCATAATGAAACTGGGAGGACACAGACCTACTTCGAATGTTAGGCCTGATTTACACGGTGTGATTTTAGTGCCTGTGGCATACCATAAGTTGCGCAGTGGTTGCCCAATAACCAGGTAACGGCCCCGACTTACGAGTAGGTCGTGGGTTCGAACACAGGCACGTGCTTAACTTTGTGTAAATAATTTCATCACCACGGCTCTCAAAACGGTGAAGGAAAACATCGTGAGGAAACCAGCATGTCCTAGAACCAAAAATTCTAAGACATGTGACATTTACCAACCCACACTGGGCCCACTCCTTCTCTAAGAGAGAAAGCCTGTTTCCCAGCAGTGGGAATATTGTGCTATACCATGAGTTGACACAACAATAGAAGTTGCACCGTCTAAACCAGGGGGGATAACTTTTTTCTTCAGGGGCCAGAAAAGCAGGAATTCAAGGGTCAAACAAAATGCATTTTGTTTTAAGTTGTAATGTAGCGGTGCTCTGGGGAGGCCTATGTCCCAGTGGACGTATACCAATCGCGTCTACGGAGTTTAGCTAGCTAATTTAAAATTTATTTCCATCATATATTGTCGGCAATAATCTATGTAACAATGCAATATAAACTGTAATGTAATATGCAGTCTTGTGTTTAGTGTCTGATAAAAATATATTTTCTAATATAATTGTACAAGTGTAGTTATTGCCATTTTACTGCGAAATTACATTTCAAAATAATATGTATAATATGTAATCAAAGTGTAAAATAGTTTTTTTATTGTATGTTGTTGTAGCTCGGCTAATAAAACACAAGATATACGTTTTTAATATCCGTTAAGTAAACTGTTTTACTGGAAAGCACAAAGACTTAAACTAAGTATATAATTTTAAACTTAAATTAAAATTGTAATTGACATTTATTACTCAAGCATCCCCATTTCCTCCCGAGGGTGTCGTAAAAGGCGACTAAGAGACTTACTAGAGAATGGGCAGCAGCGTTCTCTATGCATTTTTAACACCATACTGCGATCGCCAACCCGCCTGCCAAGCGTGGCGATTATGGCAAATTTTCAGCAGTGGACGTCTTTCGGCTTAAATTATGACTCAAGCATCTTGTAAAAATGTAAATGTATTCAAAACCAGGGTTCATTTTGAAGTCAAAATATAAAGCAACACGCATAATGAATGTTGATAGAAGATGAACCAACGCGGGGACGTGGGCTTCTAATTTGGTAAACAGTTTGCGGAGTAACAAACACACAGGATTACGGTTAGACACGAACTGTTTGCCTTCTCTGTCACCCTAATTAGCACAAAGGAGGTGCATATGTTTCCAAATAAACTCTGACATGCAGCAACTATAGTCAGCAATAAACAATGTCGATTAATACTGATACTTTTACATAGGTATCATCTAAATTGATTCGATACATTGCTTTTCTGCGTTTCATACAGGGTGTGAGGGACAGCCCTCCGCAAATTCACAGGGTGCATTCAGCTCCATAATTTAAATCATATTCCATTGGAATTTTTCTCAGGAAATTTTTCACTTTTTTATCGTTTTAAAAAAAGTTTTTATTCCTTTATTTAAATGTATAATTACATTCTCTGTAAGCAGCACTCCATTTATGTAAAAAAAAAAACAGCTATAATTAAAAAACATCTGTAATGGATATTGAAATACTCTTTTGTTTTGTAGCTATGAGATTGATTAAATATTACTAAAAAGGAGTAACATTGGGATAATCCAGCAAAGTTAATCTAATCATATTATTTCTAGAGATTATAATGTTCGCCAGATTCTTAAATAAGATATATATATTTTTTTTTGAGAATTTTATAACACTGTTTTTTATGTTTCCCCTCTGTCGGATTAAATCAACATCCGTGTCACATTATCAAAGTTATAATATGGTTTTCATCCAAACTTGATCAAGTGTTGTAAAGGTAGTCATTTAAGTTAGAATGTTGCTTAACTTGCTTTCAGATGAGATAATAAGAGGCTTGGTTCGACTTGGCCGTATGCCAAAAGTTAATCTTTCAGGACACTGAAAGAGTAACTACTAAACTTGAATCTCGTCAGTAACCAGATAAGCTAGGTTCAGTTACTGAACTTGTCTTACATTGTTATATTATGAGGAACCCATATTTTGTGTAGCTGGTAGGTACTGGGTGCCTTCGGAATATTGCTGTGTATTTTCTAAGCAATCATCTCTTTCCTTTGAATTTGTATATATATAATAGTAATATGTATGTATATCTATTATAAGTTTATAACATATTTATGTACTTGTGACTATTTTATTTGTTATCTTTTTTAATATTTTTTATTATAATATACAGGAAAAGTTTTTTATCAGTGCGCAAATTTTGACAAATTAAACTTAAACGTGTTTTGTTATACACCTATTTCTTATTTTGATATGTCTTAGTACAAAAAAATTAAGTTATCGTTAACGAAAGATGTTTATTTTGAAACTGGTATAAAGGACACTCGTCGCGCAACGCGCCGGGGCGGCGCGGTCAGTGAAGTAGAACGCAGTAGTAGGTATCTATCAGCTGTGCGCTAGGCCATTGATATTATTACGAATAGATTGTGTCCATATTTTGCTGATTTCAAGTAGGACCAAAAAAAGAAGTATTGAACAAATAATAGAAATGTGTTCTATTACTGATCTGAACTGCCAAAAAAAATTGCGCACTGGTTCGTTGGCAAGTAAAAACTTATCCTGTATATATTATATTATTTTTATTTTTATTATTATCTCCTCTTAAATAGAGCACCTGTCATCTTATCTCTTCACTAACCTTGGTTGACTGGTAGAAAATGCCTGTGGCATTAAGTCCGCCTTTGTACCTTATTATGTGTGAGAACTTTAAATAAATAAATAAACTTGAAACATTTTTATTTCATTTTTTCCGACTGGCATCTCTCATGTCAACTTAGGAGGTTGTTGGCTTATTAGCCGGGCTATCCTGTGGATGCTTTATAAATGAGTCATAATCAGTTTATAATGTTCTCACTGTTGGGAAACAGGCCTCCTCTATTCGAGAGGGCTTCTAGGTCACCTAACCACGCGGGCCCAGTATGGGTTGGCTGATGTCACATGTCTTCGAATTTTTGGTTCTAGGACATGCTGGTTTCCGCATGATGTTATATAAGACCTCATCATCATCATTATTTCAACCGAAAGACTTCCACTGCTGGACATAAGCCTCCCCCAATTGGGGGGGGGGGGGTTGCTATAATCGCCACGCTTGGCAGGCGGGTTGGCGATCGCAGATGATGTTAAAAATGCTTAGAGAACGCTGCTGCACATTCTCTAGTAAGTTCCTTAGTCGCCTTTTACGACACCCACGGGAGGGAATGGGATGGGTATAAGACCTCCCAAGCTAATAAAGAAGAAGAAGACTAGCTATTAAATAGGCTACATTGTCATGTACGTGCCTTGCACAGGTGTTTTTGCAGAAAATTTCTAGACAAAAAAATTCACACACTTTGACCAAACTGGAATTCGAACCCTATATGATCAATCAATCAATAATTTATTTTGTTAAACGATTGATTAACAGCAACTGCACTAGTTACCACTCGTGCAAAAGAGTATTGTTGAAATATTCTTCATCAAAAAAGAAAACACAGTAAATCCTACAAATATAAAATATTCTACAACATACCACATTTTCAGTTTATTTTACATACGAGTATGAAGTATGAAAGTTGGCTTAGTTCCCGACGTGCTGGTAAGCTTTCAAACCGCAGGACGACAGACAGTTAAGTACCCTGTCTAAAATGATGGTAGTTTAAAAGCTGTTTTAAAAAAGCTGTTTAAAGAATGTTTGCATTCTCCGTTCTTCTTTGAGTAGGGAAATTTCTCATTACATTTCAAAACTTTGCTATGTGGTGTATAAAGAGTAAATGATGCACGTATGATAGGATGGAGTGAAGTATGGGAGCGTTTTGGGACTAAATGAATAATGTAATCAGAATTAATTTTAAGAAACGATATCGTTTCGATAAAATACGAAATACGTTAAAGGTTTTACCTAGATTTTATCCATGATAAATAAACGTATGCGACATTTGTTTTTGCGAACGCAAAACCTCAAGATAGCAAATCAAAAAATGTATTCTGCCCAGTTTTTTCTCAACTGTGTTGGGGTCGGCTTCCAGTCTAACCGGATACGGATGAATACCAGTAATTTACATGAATGTGACTGTCTATCTGACCTCCACAACATGGCTACTGGGTAACACGATACCCATAAGACCGGTTCTCACACTTTCGGGCTACCCGTAATGACTGTCAAAGATCTACGAATGACAGTTGGGACCAGCGGCTTAACGTGCCATCCGAGGCACGGAAGGGTTCCGATATTATTATGGTGTATTCTCGCTGTCCACATCGCCCATGTCGCCTTTAATGTAATTCAAAAAAAAGTATCAATTTTCTTTTGAATTTTTAATTATTATTTCTAAAATCAGTACATAAAAGAAAATAGAACTTTTTTTTCGTAATTTTATGTGAAACTAGCTTCTGCCCGCGACTTTGTCCGCGTAAAATTCAGCCCCGTCGCATCGCATTGCCCGCCCGCGCATTTACTCCGATTTCGCTTAGCGTTCTTTCCGACTTTTTGTCGTTTGCTCGACTCCTTAAGGTCGTAGCGTGATGTTAAATAGTCTATAATCTTCCTTAAGAAATGTGTTAACCAACAATGAATTATTATTTTTTTATTCGATCCAGAATTCCTGAGATTAGCGCGTTCAACCAAACAAACTCTTTGGATTTTTAAAGTTATGATATCTCCTAAGATGTTGATTGAAATCATGTGATGTCAAGGACAATTTTATTTACATTTAAATACTTGTGATTAATAACAAATTTATTTGGATAAGGATTAATGTTATGTTGATAAAACTCCTTAGCAAATAATGCATTATTTTCGAACAAATTTGATTACCATAAAAAAGGTTATAGTTAGTCAATCTTAAAAGATAGACATAATTATGCTGTCGCGGACTTTTTTTGGAACTTTTAAAGAGGAACAATTCCATCATACACGATATTTGCGTAACTTAAACCGTTTACGCAGCGCACGCAAAGGATGCTCTCAAAAAGGAATAATTTTTCCCGTTTTTGCGACATTTTTCATTTATGCACAGCTCCTATTGGTCGTAGCGTGATGTTATATAGCCTTTAACCTTCCTTGATAAATGGACTATCTAAAACAAAATAATTTTTCAATTCCAATTAGCAGTTCCTGAGATTAGCGCGTTCAAACAAACAAACAAACAAACTCTTCAGCTTTATAATATTAGTATTAGTATAGAAGGTATTATAATATGCATACCAATAATGGGGACACGGGCGATGGGGACAGCGGAAACACACCATTATTATGAGTGGTCACCCATCCACAGACCGAACTCGGCAAGCGTAGTTTTACCTTCCATCGATAAGGGCTTATTATTTAGTTATGAGACCGAAATTAGCTATCGAGTATATTGTGTAAAAACAAAACAATAGTAGACGAAACTTCTATTTTTATTTGTTAAAAATAGTCATGTTGATAGCTCCAAATGTTTAAATATAAAATAATCGCTGATTGCCTCACATAACTGATACAATTACAGGGCTCGCAAAACATATTTAACTTCGGAATACTTTCTCCTTGTTACGTCCAAATAAGTGCATGATAATCAAAGTCCGATGCAGTGGAGATAAGGTCGTCGTTTATAAAACTGCACAAAACTGGGTGCTCGAGTTTGTATCACTTTCTTTACCGGAATTATGACTCAATATTAACATACGTGCTTTCAGAAAGTACGTGGTTTCGTTATGTTTCGGTATTTCCTTGTTGAGGAATTGACATGTTCTTACCTACTTGATTTTTGATGATTATGAGAACCTGTTGTGAATATAATTTCTGAGACATAAATAACTTGTAAAGTTATACATTTAATAGAGCATTCTAAACATTTCATTTTATTTTACTCAAGAAAGCGGCGTCATTGCTGCACAGAGTGCGTGAGAGTAGCAACAGCATCCTGAGTGTGATAGCGGACAGGTATGACTGTCCATTCTTTAAAAAATTGTATGCGTTTATGTGTGAACTAACATAGTTTTACACTATTTTATTCGCAAATTGGATCATGTTGTCTGAATAAGTAAATAAATAATAAACTGTCCAATGCATCAAATATTTTCAAGATTTATCACGGTAATATCAAAAAGCTGGATTAGAAAAATGGATATATCCTCGAAAGGGTAACCATCTACCGCTGTTATTTCACTAATCATAATTAAAGTACACATTGTATCTTCATTTTCTGTTGAAAGGAAATCATTGAATGTCTTCGGCTGATAGACAGACAGAGTAGCTAAGTAATAAGCTTTAGCGAATAGACCGCCCACTGTGTCAACCCTTGTAAAAATTTCTACAATCAATCAAACAATCTGTATTTTTTATGGTGTGCAATAAAAAGTATTCTATCTATATATCTAAATCGTGAGATCCTAAGCCCATTATTTCACAAAGAGAAAATCGTTTGCCCAAAAAAATCAGTCTGCCTAGCCTTTTCCCAACTATGTTGGGTTCGGCTTCCAATCTAACCGGATGCAGCTGAATACCAGTATTTTACATTGAGCGACGGCCTATCTGACCTCCACAACCCAGTAACTGGGTAACACGATATCCCTTGGTAAGACTGGTTGTCAGACTTTTTGGGCTTCTGACGACCCGTAACGACTGTCAAAGATCCACGAATGACAGCAGGGACCAACGGCTTAACGTGCTTTTCCGAGGCACGGAGGAGTCTCGGTATGTAAAGATGGTCACCCATCCACGGGCTAACCCCGGCAAGCGTAGCTTAACCTGACGGATCGACCCGTGCGGCTGTTATTACTTAGCCACGAGCTCCTCAATCGTTTGCCCATTATCTCACTAAAAACGATGATGCAGTCAATAGTACACGCATACTGCGAAATAAACTATTAATTCGTGACTCGGTGACTCTCAGCATCTTAGTTGATCTCTACAAAATACTTTTAACGTAACAGTTACACGCACAAATAAGTGAAAGTCGGTACACGCATAAAAGTTGTTATAAGAATGATATTATAGATACTTAAAAAATGGTCCGCTCGTTATGTTATGTTGGCACTTTGTACTCGTAACTTTCAAATAAAAAGAATTATATAATGAGCAATGTGAGTTCGTTATTTAAATGGAATTTTGAAAGGTAACAAGAGAAGAATAAAAACTTTCTTTGTTTTAATATTATATTGTTTTTCAATATTAATTTTAATTGAACTACTATCGTAGTTGACAAATTCTAAAATAATACACTTGTTATATTGCTTCAAAGTACTCCAAATTGATAGTAAGTAATATGAAGAAAAAAAGGCCTCCTTTTCAAACAAAAACGATTGAAACTTTTTACAACAACTACTTGCTTGTGTTGCCAACTGTAATGCGTTAATGGTACAATATTAAATTTACGATATTTTAATTAATGTAAATTAAGCACAATTTTAAGATACGGGGTCACATAACTTACACTTTTAGTCTAAATATAAGAAGTGTATAATACATATAATTAAAGTATCTCTCAATGTTATACTAACTTTTATTATGTCCTTTAAAATTTTATAAATTTTTCAATATTATTATTTTTATCTATTATTAATATTTTCATTTTGTTAGCTTAGTTGTTAACTATATTGTACATGCTGTGGTCTCCTATAAGTGAAAGAGTACACCTGCTTAGTACCTGATGTTGCCCTTTATTTATGTGTCATGTATTGTGTACATCTTTCGTTGGTGATCCTAAATAAATAATAATAATAAAATTAAAAAAAAAATGGAGAAAAATCTTCAAATATTCCAAACTGATAAGTATGTAATTATTGATAAATTGATGGGAACCCGTGTGTGTATTAAAGGTACAACTCTGCGTATCCTTCGGGGATTACAGACGTGATTTTATGTTATGGTGGGAGCAGGGACGGAATTGGATCTAAATGATCGATTGTTACTGAAGCCTTTCGGCGATAATATCCGTAATACTGATATTAGTATCGCAGATAGGTTTTCCTCTGAGGAAAATTCGTCTTGATACCGAGTTACTACATAGGGAATAATTGTCTGTGAAATAATGGTAATAATCAGCTGCTGTGATTGTAAGGCCAATCAGTCAATCATCACTAATTTGTCTATTGTTTTTAAGATACCTACAAATTAGGGGCTATGTCTTCATTTTTACTGCTACTTATACTTAGTACTCAGAGGATTAATACTATATAGGAACAATATAATTTATTTAACTGATACCTTTACGTTTTTTAAGTAGTTGGTACCTACTCCAAGGTACGGTGGCCAGTACATCAAGTTACCACAAACTGTCAAATTTTGTCGTTCGATTTTGAACTTAATCATCAACATTTTAAAGTTTAAAATCGTTTGGAGATTTCTTTTTCTGTCCATTGTACATAAATAAATCAAAGAAGCTAGTATCTAGGTCATAATATTTCTTTGCTAAAACTAACCCAGAATGAATAAACCTACAAAAACCTAAGCAGTGAAATCACTTTCAAACTGAAAGTGATTTCACTGTTTAGAGAAGTGAAAATTAGAATATAATTTACCAATCCATACTAATATTATAAATGTTAAAGTAACTCTGTCTGTCTGTCTGTCTGTCTGTATGTTACGTTTTCACGCCTAAACCGCTAAACCGATCGTCATGAAATTTGGCAGAGATATAGCCTGGGATACGGAGAAGGACATAGGCTACTTTTTTACGCGATATAACCGACATCCACGCGGGCGGAGCCGCGGGCAAAAGCTAGTAACTTATAAATTCTGTGTTTCTCGTGACACATGTTTTATCAAATTCGTTAATCTTGTCGACTATAACCTAATAAATATTATTCGAATAATCAACAAACCGTCAGATTCAATTAGGTACGTATCCAATTTGTCAATTCTAATTTTATTGTGTCAATTAGTAAATTTGCATATCAGACGTCCAATTTGCAAAACCAACAATTTATTACTACTTTTGTTGTAAATAAAATGTTTTAATGTTAGAATTTACTTATTTATATGTAACAACTAAATGCACACATGAATGCAATAGTTTCAGTTTCTAATTCAAGTTTGCAGCTTCCGATGCGCGTTTTGCATATTTGTCGCATAATTTTATGCGAACTAGTTTGTACGAGCGAATATTTATGCAAACGTTTTATTTACCGTGAGTTATTGGAGAATTTTACTATTCATTTGAGAATTTTTACCAGTTATTTTTCAAATAAAATATGTACTAAAATATCTACCGGAAAAAAAAAAATATAGTTTTCAGTTTCTTAAAAAGAGAAGAAAAAAAAACTCACCTTAATAAATCCTATGGGTACCAAAATTAATAATAATTTAAAACTAAAACTTCACGGAAGTACGTTTCGCGACACTATCACTCGCGTCTCCCGCGCAGCTGATGCGCCGCGCTTGCCAAATGCGACTGCGCGTACGACGACTGCCGAAACTTTACGACAACTTCCGACAGCTTACCTTCACGTGTTGAAGGGTGGGTCTCTGTGTTACGCGCACAGTTTTCACAGTGATTACCTCTTACGTAAGTTAATGAGCGCGCAGAATGGTTCGATAGCGTTTTTTTACGTCGCGTTTATTACGTGAGTGCGTTTTGACTTTTTGGCGTTTTAAATTGACACTGTGATACTTAGATATACTTTGACTTTGTCAAGCTTTTGCTATTGCTTTTTGTGACCAAGTTTATTGTTATAATAATCGTTTATTTATAAAAAGGGCATATTTATAATAATATTTTCTTAACAATTAAAACAGAACACAGTAGCTTATTGTTATTTGCCTAAACAAGTTTGAACCTGTGCTTCAGGCTAGGAAGTGCATAAATACTAAATGTAATAAATTAACAATAAAGTGAAAACTAAATCTAAATTAGGTTAATAACAGTAAAATTGCATGTTAGCGTTTCTGTTTGCATTGTTTATATTTGCATTATTTATATTGCTGACGGGTTCTGTTAAGTTAGAGGTCAAAAAAGAAAGTCAGATGACCATGGGGGCCAAGAATAGAGACTAGGAATGGACATGTAGACAAATGCCGCGTAAGACACAACTAGCTGCAGAAGATGGTAACCAACCCCTCAGTTTGTTTTAGCAGTTTCTTCTCAGAGGTAGTCAGATAGGAAAACTCGACTCTATCTATGTAGGTTATTTTTTTTTTTCATGTGACTTGCAAAAGTGGTTTCGTTTATCTTATTTATCGAATGAACAATTTCTTTTATTTATTATTTAATTATTTAAACTTCTCACACACAAGGGTACAAAGGCGGACTTAATGCACAATAACAACAACAATAACAATACACACAACCACAACAACAACAATAACAATAAAAACAACAACAACAACAATAACAACATAACTATTTTTTTTTACAACAATAACAATAAACGTAACAACAACAATAACAACCTAACAATTTATTTAATTTTTTTTTTTAAATCAAGGTGGTTGGCACATTTTGAGATCAATTGTATGAAATGAAATTATGATCGTATGTTATGTTGCAGTTTTTGTGTTGTCCTTTTTTGTATTTGCAAGTTGCAATTTCTCGAAAATTTCTGAGTACTATCTTTTGTCGTAAAATTTTATGTACCTGGCAGTTTAATTTACTATTTTTTATTTTTTTTCAGATACCGTCTTACATGGTGTATCACTTTTAAATTCATGTTCGTGAAATCTTACGTTCACCTTCGCGTTTCTTGATATCATTTTTTATTTTTTTATTTAGTATAATATGCGTTTGTGTGTTTTTTTATGTGTATGTATTATGATTATTAATACAAAAATTATACTTATTTAACTGTTGTGTTCTAGTTGTATTTAATGTCCTAATTTTGTTTTTTTGTTTACTTAGATGTTGATTTGTGGTGAACACTGAGTACACCTATAATATAAAGGCATACATATCGATACTTTTATTATGTTACTAGCTTCTGCCCGCGACTTCGTCCGCGTGAAACTTCTTGTACCCCTGGCCCACTCCGTCGCATCGCATCGCCTGCTCGCGCTATTACTTCGTTTTCGCTTAGTGTTCTTTCTTACTTTTTGTAGCGTGATGTTATAAAGCCTTTAACCTTTCTCGATAAATGGACTATCTAACAAAAACAGATTTTTTCAATTCCAACAAGTAGTTCCTGAGATTAGCGCGTTCAAACAAACAAACAAACTCTTCAGCTTTATAATATTAGTATAGATTGTTCTGTTTAATTTTTTGTATGCACTGCTGTTGGTATACCTACCAAATAAATAAATATATATTTCAAATTTTCTAGAAATACATTTCGACAATACATCAATCACGCATGCATTATGAATGGCTACTTAATTCATTTTATTTGAAATAAAATAAACTTTAAAAACTACGTACTGGTTATTTTATACCTACACTAGCTTCTGCCCGCGACTTCGTCCGCGTTAAATTTCTTGTTCCCCCGACCCACCCCGTCACAACACATTGCCTGCCCGTGCTTTTACTTCGTTTTCGCATAAACTTTCATTAAAAAAAAAATGGTTTTCTAGTTAATAGGAATGTAATCCTTCCTCAAGAATTGGGCTGTAAAATGCAAAAAGATTTTTTCAAATCCAACTCGCAGTTCCAGAGATTAGCACGTTCAAAAAACAAAAAACCGGCCAAGTGCGAGTCGGACTCGCACACGAAGGGTTCCGTACCATCCATACAAATCCTTATCCTTGCTAATATTATAAATGTGAAAGTAACTCTGTCTGTCTGTCTATTTGTCTGTCTGTCTGTCTGTATGTTACGTTTTCACGCCTAAACCGCTGAACCGATCGACCTGGGATATAGAGAAGAACATAGGCTACTTTTTTACGCGATAACTGACATCCAAGCGAGCGGAGCAAAAAAAAACTGCAAAAAAATAATGTCCGTTGTATGGGAGCCCCCCTTAAATATTATTGTTTTCTGTTTTTTTGTATTTAATGTTATAGCGGCAACAGAAATACATCATATGTGAAAATTTCAACTGTTTAACTATCACGGTTCATGATATACAGCCTGGCGACAGACGGACAGACAGACAGACAGACGGACAGCGGAGTTTTAGTAATAGGGTCCCATTTTACCCTTTGGGTACGGAAAAACTAACTCTTCAGCTTTAGAATAGACTACCTCGCAGAGTTGAACATTATTTTGCTGCGGAGTTATTATAAAACAGTTATATCTCCTAAGATATTCATTGAAATTAAATTATGTAAGGGCAACTTTATTCAAAATTAAATACTTGAGGTGAATAACGTATTTATTTGGTTAAGGATTAATACCATGTTTATGAAAACTCCTTCGCAAATAATGCATTAATTTCGAACAAATTTGATTACCATAAAAAAGGTTATAGTGAGTAAATCTTAAAAAATAGACATATGCTGTCGCGGACTTTTTTTTAGAAAATTTAAAGAGGAACAATTCCATCATACATGATATTTGCGTAACTTAAATCGTTTACGCAGCGCACGCAACGGAAACTCTCAAAAAGGAATAATTTTTCCCGTTTTCGCAACATTTTTCATTTATGCTCCGCTCCTTTTGGTTATAGCGTGATGTTATATAGCCTATAATATTCCTCAATATATGGACTATCCAACATAAAAAGAATTTTTCAATTCCAACCAGTAGTTCCTGAGATTAGCGCGTTCAAACAAACAAACAAACTCTTCAGCTTTATGTATTAGTATATAGATTATTTTTCATGAAGCTTTCTATAACTGACTGCCTCGTTGGTCTAGTGGTTGCAAACGCTACTGCTGAGCATGAAGTCCTGGGTTCAATTCCCAGGTTGGGCAAAGTGTTATTGGGTTTTTCCATTAGGAATTTCTCTGTAACAGCTCGGAGTCTGGATTTGTGCCCGGTTGATGGGAATAGGCTCGCCCCCTATTACATGGGAGTTAAACATAACTGGCGAAATGTGGGTGGACTATAGGTACACCTCTGCCCAACCCTTCGGGGAGTACAAGCGTGATGTTGTCCTCATTTTAATATTATAAATGCGAAAGTAAGTTTGTTTGTTACTTTTTCACGCCTAAACCACTGAACCGGTCATCCTGAAATTTTGCATATACATTATCAGGTGTACAGAAACGAAAAAAAGTACTGTTCCTGAGGAAAACAACAATAACGTTCTTATGATAATAGATGGCGCGATCATGATTGAATTATATTAAAAGGACGTAGGCTACATTTCATCCTGGATCGCAGACAAAGTCACGGGCAATAGCTAGTGTTATTTAAAACTTGTTAGCAGTTTTACAACTAGGTATAATAAATTGAAACTGGTTGTAATGTTACCTTCTGTTATACGAGTATAAGGATGTCAAATTATTCATTGCAACATTTGAAAGTGTTTTTTAATGTCCATCGAAACTTTAGCAGAATACCGTTTTGGTACATTATTTTTCTTTGATCTAGTCGCAATCTCATTGCAGTAAACGACACGTATAACTTACTTTTCTGGTTTAGTAGAATACCTTTTGTGACATTTTGGAACTTTTGCGGCACTGCGACTTGAATTTGAACGTTTTTTAATTAGTAGAATTGGCCTTCGATCTTTGACATCTGCAATGCAAAGCTGAAATGTTTCGTGTGCTTGTAACCTTTGTTACAAGCACACGAAACATTTCAGCTTTGCATTGTCAAAGCATTAAAATGGCACTTTTGAACGTCAAAATTTACACGGAAATAAAATTGATTCTAGTGGCTCTTTCCAAAAGGTAGTTTCGCATGGGCAAGAAAGTCCACCGTTACTCTTTTAAACTATTTTACAATACTTTATAATAACAATAAAAATGAAGCAATGCTCACATATTTACAAATATTGTTGGATTAAATGATTATACATGTACCGGACGGGCGTGATCGCTTGACTCGAAAATCAGGAAGGTTGTAAGGCTATCCCAGTCCAAGCGGCGCTGACGTCCTGCACCAATAGTTCAGGATATCTTCAATACTCACTGCGACATTACTCCTGAAGAATTACAGGTTTACGGAAGAAATAATAAGACCGTATTACTGATAAGACTTCATAAATATTCAGGAAGCGATTTCAGGACTCCCCAGTACTACTATATGACTATTTAGATGGAATTAGTTCCATGTCGATGACTACGAAATTTATAGGTGGCGCGCTCACTAAGGTAGTAGTGCTCCTTTACCTTACTGAGAGCCGCGAATCGCCTCCCGTTTTAGAAACTTTATTGGTTTAAAATATCTTAAGTTCTAATGTGTTTCACACCTAAACACCCTTATTTCTATCACTTTACATAAAGTGTTATACATCATAAGATTCGTAAAATAATGGCCTTTCTAATGAGGTTTCTATCATGATTCTAACTATCCCTACTGAAAAGATATTTCAGTTACAACGGGATTTATGTGAATAATTAAATATTAAATTGTTTGCAAGTGACTTTACTGGCAAAGTACTGAACCGATCTCCACCATACCAAAAGAAACCTCAAGCTAGTCTATCGCCCTAGAGAAATCTAGTATTTTAGTTTTTGTACCTAGATTTTTCAGCCCGCTATGAGCCTCTGAATACAGGTTGGGTAGCCTTTATTTTACGAAATCCGCTTCGCGGCATTTAGACTCGATTAGGTAGGTATCCTGAAGGGCTAGATTTCAGGAAGTTAGGTCCAGGGCTAGGTCTCGGTCTAGGTGACCTGGATACAGTAAATGATTTTAAGTTTTGTCTATCTAACTTACCTAATCGAGGCGTACAATGGTCGAGTTTACGACTTTTATCAAAATTGTCATTTTGATTACATTATAGCTGCTAGGCAGCACTATCAATGACTATACTTTTTACATATTTGAGTTAGTATAGTCATTGCACATTATTTTGACTGTTTTATTACGCATTATTGCGACATGAAATTTTCCCTATTTGTAGGTGGGGCATATTGTGTGGAAAAAAAGTGTGCAAAAATACATGGGCACCTACGTAAATAGGAACATTTTTGAATAAAACTCATTTCTGATGGCGCCTCAGCGCGCACATCATCGATTCTACATAATTTATGCTATTATTTCTAGTATTAACGAAGAAATTATATTTCCTATATACTTAAGCTAAGTTAAAATTACTGATTTTATACAAGCTAAATTGTTGGTGACGCATCGTCGCGAACATCTCTCCCGCCGTGCAGCGCAGTGGCGACTCGTAGCGACGTCGGCACGGCGCTGCATCACGCCAGTGAGCGACGACCGTAGTCGCGACGCTCGCCGCCGCGACGCCCGCCGTCTCGACGCCTCGTTACTTCGGTAGTGGGACGAGTTTCTTCACCGGACGCTTCAGGGTGCCGCCAGCGGTGCGCACCTCAGCAGTCCGGACCTCACCATCAGCCCCTGGAAACACAGCTATTATGCGGCCTCGCGGCCACGTGTTGCGAGGCAGCTGGCCGTCGGCAATGAGAATAGGGTCGCCCACCTGTAGTCCTGGCCCGCGGCTATGCGGCTCCCGCCGGTTTTGCAACTCCGGCAGGTACTCGCGCACCCAGCGTCGCCAGAACATGTCGGCGAGTATCTGTGAGCGCCGCCATTGTTTCTTGCTGTCTATACCCGGTTTCCATATTAGACCAAATATCTTTTCGGTGTTTTCTGTATCTCCGATGCTGACAACTTCAGTTCGGATCTGTGACGGATCTATGTTTTCGATAACTTGCGCACTGTTCGATACCCACTTCCTGAGTTCGAACTTTGCTTTCAGGTGTATGTTCTTCACCGTCATTGCGATGCGCGGTGCGTCCTCGACCGTCTTGTAACTATCGAGGTAATCATCCATATAATGATTATGGATGATAGCTTCCACTACTTCTGGATGCTCCTCTATGTGCCTTTTCGCATTCCAAGTCTTTGCGAATATGGCCGTCCACGGCGAACTTGCCGCTCCGAATATTATGGACATCATTCGGTATTCTTCAGGCGCTCCCTCCCTTCTATCGCCTCTCCATAGGTATCGAAGTGCGTCTCGGTCTTTAGCTCGCACCTTTAGCTGCATAAACATCTCCGTTATGTCACCGGAAATGGCTATGCAGTGTCGTCGGAACCTCATCATAACGCCGGGCAGTGACTGCAGCAGGTCTGGTCCAGTTAGAAGGAAGTCGTTGAGTGACAATCCTCTCGATTTGGCCGCAGCGTCATGTACTATGCGGAGCTTGTCTGGCTTCATTGAGTTGAACACGTCGAAATGTGGTAGGTACCGCGTTCTACCTGGTGTGCTCGTTTTGGGCGCCGTAAAGTCGCTGAGCAGTGATAAGTCTGCCAGCGATTGGTACTTCTCGGTATAGATCCTATACCATTGTACCCGAAGGGAATTTGGCAACTTGTCAGTCAGTAACCGCATCAATTCGGCGTTGATTAAGTAATGTTCTTTCTTCAACGCACGTAGCGTGACTATGCCGCTCCTAACTCGGCTTGCGAACGTGCAGATATCCTTTGGTGATTCACTGCAGCGCGGCAGCCCACGGAGCCTATCTGTTTCAGCTTGAGCAATTAAGTCTGGACGGCCGAACTGCAGCTCGAGTTCTCTCATGATGTCATCTGGTCTTGCATGTCCGATGAGTTCTGAGCTCACTGTTTCCAGTGCTCGTCCGCGCAGGCTCCTTCTCAGCCTAGCTGTATTCTCAACATCGTTGAAATATCGACGAGTTGTTTCATAAATGGCGCGAAACGACAGCCATTCTGTATGAGCCCCACTGTAATTTGGTAGGGTCATAATCACCTTCGACGCCGAGGGGTTATTCGTTGACCACTGTTCTGTTTTCTTGTCGGCTAGCGACGCTATAGCGGACGTCAACTCCGTTATGAATGGGCGGAGTTGTGCTTCCCCCGGATCCTTCGATGGTACTATATTTTTCACTTCGTTCACTATAGGATGAGTTAACATGGGTACTTGCGTTTGATGGAGGTTCACTATTGATCCGACTTCGATGGAGGGGTATTTGTTCCCTCCATTGGCATCTTCTCCCGAGGGCAGTTGAGTCTCGACGGCCTTGTGGCTTCTATATAAACTGCGGTTCCCCTCGGTGGCATTGTCCTCCGGGGGCGGTTGAGTTTCGACGGCCTTGTGGCTTCTATATAAACTGCGGTTCCCCTCGGCGGCATTGTCCTCCTTCAATGGCTCAGGCTCAGGCGCCTCCTCTAGCCACAATCGCACATACTCCTTGTTCGAATTTCGATCATCCATGTAGCCATCAGAATCTCCTTCTTCGGCTCTTTGAAGTGCTATTTGAGCAAGTTCCAACCTAATTTTCAATAAGTCTTCACGTGCTCTCAATATTTTCCTATTCGACCGTATCGTCCTACTTATGGACGGCGGTCCTCTATGTTCGTTACGGGCGTCACCCCGGGTAGTCATTAGCATGATTCCTCTATAAGTTACATCCTTTGTATCAGCTGATTGCTTCACTGCTTTGTTCGGGTTCACTGATTTATCCGAAGGTTTTAATGTTCTATCTGAAGTTCCTTCCAGTCTGGATGCCTTCCTGAATGTAGTCGGTTGTTCTATTTGTTCTATCTGTTCTGTTTCCTTTGATTGTGTTGGCACAGTTACGTCTTCACCCCCGCTCGGGGCAGGGGGTGGCGGCGGCGGTAGCGGCTGCTCGGTCCCTTCCGTAGTGGATGGCGAACGTGGAGGTAACTCATGACGTATAGCTGTAGAGGTACGCGTTCTGTCCAACTCCACCATCCATGCTTCAGGTGCTTTGCCTTGTGACCTCGTGACCGGCATGTTGGTTTAGATTCAGGGACGTCACTTCACTATATGTGCACTAACTGTAATCCTTTACACAGATGTTCAAACTTCCAAGATGTTTCTTCTATCTTCAAAACAAATCTTCAAAACGTCAAAGATGTTTCTTCTATCTTCAAAACAAATCTTCAAAACGTCAAAGTATTTCTTCTATATTCAATGTTGATTCATCAAAGTTCAAAAAATAATCCTTCAGGAATTAATAACTCTTCAGTCATAAGTCTTCAGAATTCGAAAATAATTCTTCAGTCTTCAAAATAATCCTTCAGGAAATAATAACTCTTCAGTCATAAGTCTTCAGAATTCGAAAATAATTCTTCAGGATACGAAAATAATCCTTCAGGAAAAAATAACTCTTCAGTCATAAGTCTTCAGAATTCGAAAATAATTCTTCAGGATACGAAAATAATCCTTCAGGACAAAATAACTCTTCAGTCATAAGTCTTCAGAATTCGAAAATAATCCTTCAGGAAAAAATAACTCTTCAGTCTTCAAAATAATCCTTCAGGAAATAATAACTCTTCAGTCATCAAAATAATCCTTCAGGAAATAATAACTCTTCAGGAAAAAATAACTCTTCAGTCTTCAAAATAATCCTTCAGGAAATAATAACTCTTCAGTCATAAGTCTTCAGGATTCGAAAATAATTCTTCAGTCTTCAAAATAATCCTTCAGGAAATAATAACTCTTCAGTCATAAGTCTTCAGGATTCGAAAATAATTCTTCAGTGTTAATTCTTCAGGAGTCGACAATAATCCTTCAGCCATAAGTCTTCAGGATTCGAAAATAATTCTTCAGGAACAGGTCCCCTGATTCCAGGAATATTCCTTCTTCGAAGATATCCGGCTCGACAGGACCAACAGATGTACCGGACGGGCGTGATCGCTTGACTCGAAAATCAGGAAGGTTGTAAGGCTATCCCAGTCCAAGCGGCGCTGACGTCCTGCACCAATAGTTCAGGATATCTTCAATACTCACTGCGACATTACTCCTGAAGAATTACAGGTTTACGGAAGAAATAATAAGACCGTATTACTGATAAGACTTCATAAATATTCAGGAAGCGATTTCAGGACTCCCCAGTACTACTATATGACTATTTAGATGGAATTAGTTCCATGTCGATGACTACGAAATTTATAGGTGGCGCGCTCACTAAGGTAGTAGTGCTCCTTTACCTTACTGAGAGCCGCGAATCGCCTCCCGTTTTAGAAACTTTATTGGTTTAAAATATCTTAAGTTCTAATGTGTTTCACACCTAAACACCCTTATTTCTATCACTTTACATAAAGTGTTATACATCATAAGATTCGTAAAATAATGGCCTTTCTAATGAGGTTTCTATCATGA
Organism: Dryobota labecula; assembly: GCA_947523025.1. NCBI lineage: Eukaryota > Metazoa > Arthropoda > Insecta > Lepidoptera > Noctuidae > Dryobota > Dryobota labecula. The sequence continues at coordinate 4,631,978 of OX383287.1, forward strand.
TTCTAACTATCCCTACTGAAAAGATATTTCAGTTACAACGGGATTTATGTGAATAATTAAATATTAAATTGTTTGCAAGTGACTTTACTGGCAAAGTACTGAACCGATCTCCACCATACCAAAAGAAACCTCAAGCTAGTCTATCGCCCTAGAGAAATCTAGTATTTTAGTTTTTGTACCTAGATTTTTCAGCCCGCTATGAGCCTCTGAATACAGGTTGGGTAGCCTTTATTTTACGAAATCCGCTTCGCGGCATTTAGACTCGATTAGGTAGGTATCCTGAAGGGCTAGATTTCAGGAAGTTAGGTCCAGGGCTAGGTCTCGGTCTAGGTGACCTGGATACAGTAAATGATTTTAAGTTTTGTCTATCTAACTTACCTAATCGAGGCGTACAATGGTCGAGTTTACGACTTTTATCAAAATTGTCATTTTGATTACATTATAGCTGCTAGGCAGCACTATCAATGACTATACTTTTTACATATTTGAGTTAGTATAGTCATTGCACATTATTTTGACTGTTTTATTACGCATTATTGCGACATGAAATTTTCCCTATTTGTAGGTGGGGCATATTGTGTGGAAAAAAAGTGTGCAAAAATACATGGGCACCTACGTAAATAGGAACATTTTTGAATAAAACTCATTTCTGATGGCGCCTCAGCGCGCACATCATCGATTCTACATAATTTATGCTATTATTTCTAGTATTAACGAAGAAATTATATTTCCTATATACTTAAGCTAAGTTAAAATTACTGATTTTATACAAGCTAAATTGTTGGTGACGCATCGTCGCGAACAATACAAATAAAAATTCAGTATGCGAGTTAAACTTATCATAAAATGAATGTATTAAAAATAATACACTATACAATGAAATTAGCAACCTGTTTGATTTTTTCTAGACTCTAAATTGTCCTATGGAGCTGGACCAGCATGTTTCCAAGGATTCTTATCTTGGATATAATCCTCTAATTTGTAATAAGCTTGTTAACAAATTGTAGTTTTAATATGAGTTTTAAATTTTCTTTCATTTAACTACACAAAAATCAAAATATTTCACATAAACCTACATGAGCACCTATGAAACGTCAGAAGCTAGGCGCACGGTTCCCATTCGTCGCTTCCTATGGAGAAGAGCTGGCAAGAAACTCCACGGTTACTCTTTAAAAATGATTGTCTTTTACAATATTTTCAAATAACAGTGTTATTAGGTATTGAAGGACAGTGGAGGCCGTTCTACTAGTACCAGGTACTTAACCAAATAGAAAATGGTCAACAAATCTTAAGTCTACTAGGCCTACAACGTTCTTACATTCACAAAATATAAAATAATCTTTATAAAAGATAAAAACCAATTTAAACCAAATGACATGATTGCCATTACAAGTGTAACAAACCTGAATAGCTGATATCATGTCCACAAAAGCCAATAAAGAGTTGAAATTAAAGGATCCTACAAACAGGCGCGACACGCGACGCGACACAATGGCACCGCTCGTCGTCAAAATAAACCAAACTGGACGGAGTACCTACTACGCTGGACCCATGAACGTGTACGATTATGTGCGTGTATAGATTTGTAACGTGACCACAACTTTCTCCCTCTGTCAGTATAACTAATTTAATAAATAACTAATGTTTTATACATAATAGAAAAAAACTGTGTTATGTTATTATGATTATGAGATAATATTCTATTTGAGATGTTTGGTGGTGTACGTTAATTCCGGGACATAATTATTGTAAATGTCAACCGCGCCCATAACCATCAAACAGAAATGCAGCAACGTTCTATATATTAACCGATGACCGTTGGGATAGACGTGTTTTTGAGTGGAGACCCGTTGTCGACATCTCTATATCCACTTTCCTATCGCAGGTATGCTGGAAGAGATTTCATTAGAAATACGAGTAAGCATCACCTTTGTACGTATTTTTCTGTTCCTTTCTTCTTGTCTGTTTATATGTGTATACATAAATAGTTAAATTAAATAAATAAATAAATAGTGACATTATTGGTGATATTCTTTAGAAAGGTTAGGTGCGTACTCGCAACCAGTGCCGGCGTTTGTATATGACCTGATGTATGAACGTAAAGGCAAAATGAGTATGTAAGGATGGTAGCAGGGTGGCGTTCTATAGATTCTGCCTACCCCCATGGGGAGAAGGCGTAAGTTTATGTGTGTATGAATGTATACAAAGTAGGAACTTAGAGTTTTATTTTATTTTATTACATTGGTGCCAATTGCTGGTGCCATTTTTAAACTATTTGGCACTTGCTTGTAAATAAGCAATATGACTAGCCTTTTCCCAACTATGTTGGTCTCGGCTTCCAGTCGAACCGGATGTATGTAGTTGCGTATTTTACGTGGAGCGACTGCCTATCTGACCTCCACAACCCTGACTGGTAAGACTGGTTCTCAGACTTTCGGGCTTCTGACGACCCGTCATCATCATTTCAGCCGAAAGACGTCCACTGCTGGACATAGGCCACCCCAAGCACCGCCACCTCGACCGGTTCCGTGCTTCCCGTATCCAGCAAATTCCTGCGGCTTTCACAAGGTCATCAGTCCAACTTGTGGGAGGCCTTCCTACTCTACGTCTTCCGGTACGCGGTCGCCACTCCAGAACCTTTCGGCCCCAACGGCCATGTGTTCTGCGAGCAATATGCCCTGCCCATTGCCACTTAAGTTTGGCAATTCTTCGAGCTATGTCCATTACCTTGGTTCTCCTGCGGATCTCTTCAATTCAGATTCGATCACGTAGGGAAACTCCAAGCATCCATTGCCCTTTGGGTGACTTTTAGCCTTCTAATAAGACCCATTGTGACCGACCACGTTTCAGTGCCATAGGTCATCACTGGCAACACTAAACTGACGACCCGTAACGACTATCAAAGATCCACGAATGACAGCTGGGACCAAGGGCTTAACGTGCTTTCCGAGACACGGAGGGGTCTCAATATGTAAAGGTGGTCACCCATCCACGGACCAACCCCGGCAAGAGTAGCTTAATCTGAAGGGTTATCTCTTGCGGCTGTTATTACTTAGCCACAAGCTTCTCTTGCTCTTGCTTGCAACTTATGTTACTTCATAAGTTTTGTATTCTTTAAACGTGAATACAATGTATGTGTTTTTTATTTCATTAATATTTTGGAACCTTAACTAAGTAGGTACTAACACAGTTTACAATTCTGTACAACTAAAGTCAAGTTGCTTTTTAAACGAAGTACAAAAGCGCAGGTAAGTAAATTTTCCTTAACTTTACTTTTCGAGGGAAACTGCGGAAGATAAATACAACATTTTGCGCGTGAGGTCCTCGGATGTATGTGTTTGGTACACAACTCTCAGCTCTCAACGTTATGCAGACGGTTCGTGTTTGTTCCGGCAAGACTCCTGCGATAAAATGTAGGTTTTAAGTGTTCCTTTGTTAAAGTGTAGGTGAAAGGTGGCAGTTATGACGTCAAGAAGATTGACAACATCATTATCGTCTTCTTGTCTAATAAACAAAATACGATCACCAATCATCTGTGTTGAACTAATTTGTTCTATATTCGCCGCACAAGGTTCGCCTCACATTATGATATTCCTTATCAACTCAGAATATCCACTCAGCCTATCACAGTCCCCTGCTGGACATGGACCTCTCCCAGACTGCGCCACAACAGCCTGCCTCCGCCTTCCGCATCCTGACTGTCCCAGCAACCTTTTAAAGGTCGTCGGTCCATCTAGCTGGGGGGTGTCCCACACTACGCATGCCGATACGCGGTCTACACTCCAGGACTCGTCTGCTCCACCGACCATCAGTCCTTCAACAAACATGGCCAGCCCACTGCCACTTCAGCTTGCTTACTCTGCAGGTTATGTCGGTAACTCCGGTTCTTTACCAGATAACTGATAATGATATTCCTTGTTCGCCCCATATTTTATTCCTTGTAAAATAATTTTATTATTTTGTCGAGGTTTTTTATCGTTGCTTAAAATCTAAGGAAGCACCTAGACCAGCATTGGTATTTTTCAAAATTCCGTCTGGCTCCTTAATTCTAACAATATATTATTCAATTGTATTGATAGAAAGTGTGGAAAGTTCGAAATTAGCATGTATTTATTATTAAAAGAACATCATTAGCATTTTATTTACATTACTTTTTTTTAAACGTTGCCCCACACTAGGAATTTATCTTATACTAGCTTAAGTCCGCGGCTCCGCCCGCGTGGATGTCGGTTATCGCGTAAAAAAGTAGCCTATATGTCCTTTTCCATATCCCAGACTATATCTTTGACAAATTTCATGACGATCGGTTCAGCGGTTTAGGCGTGAAAACGTAATATACAGACAGACAGACAGACAAGAGTTACTTTCACATTTATAATATTAGTAAGGATGGTGGGTGCGTTTACAACCATTTAAACTCGCATACACAAACAGCCTTTCAACATTCTTTTCAAGGTCTAGTTTTACTTATACAACTAAATAAACATCAGCAATATTATGAGTGTACCTAAATTGGATTAATCATCATAACTATTCAAGAATTTTGCAACAGTCTTCAATGACGATTGATTCAGCTAAATTTGCATTCCTACGTTTATGAACGAATAGTGAGAATAATCCAAACTAATATTATATATGTGAAAGTAACTGTCTGTCTGGTACGTTTTCACGCCTAAGCTGCTGAACCGGTCATCATGAAAGGACATTGACCAAATGACTAAGGAACCTAGTATCGGTATGAAACATGCGGTGACTCAAAGATTTATGGTTTAATTTAAAGAATGATTTTAGGGCTTTCAAATGTTATTTACTATTTTATCATAATTCTCAGCATTACACAGTAATTAGCTGTATAAAAATCTAAGTTTCGAATCGAATCTCTTAGTGACTTGTCACAATGTATGCTGGTAAATTCAAAATAAGAATTATTCAAAATGACGATTGAGCATTTTCAATACTCGTTAATTAATCTAGTCTTGTCAAATGAAATAAGATGCATACCAAAGTGAGGAGATATCCAACTAAGAATCGTGTTCCTTTCTTCACCATTTGGAGGCACTCTTATTACACGTACGCGTAACTACCTAGTATAGATTTGCCACACGCAAAGCATACACTTCGATGGCTAAATGTAGGAGCTGATGCTGACCCAGCTTGGAGAGCATCATTTAGACAAACAAAGCAGTCAATGCAGACTATGTCATCACGTAAAATCTATTAAACCAAATAATTAAATTAGATGAATCGAATTGTGTCCTGGTAGATACCTTAACGTTAACCCAACTTCTCCAACTAAATAACAGTAATTACGCTCAACGCTATTGTTTTGTTGATCTCGTGGGTATAGTGGTCGCAAGCGCGACTGCTGAGCGTGGGGCCTTAGGTTCAAATCCCAGGTCAGACAGTGCTATTGGGCTATTCCAATAGGATTTTATTCAGTAGCAACCCGGAGTCCTGGATTCGTGCCCGCTTGATGGCAATAGGCTCACCCCCTATTACATGAGACTAAAAGTAACTGCCGAAATGTGGGAGTAGGTGCATCTAACACACCTCTGACTAACCCTTTGGAGAATAATACAGACGTGATTATGTTATTTCCCAATCATATTTCAATCGACTTTATAGTAATATTGCGATGAGAAAATACGGCGTCCGTACCTACGCAGTGGCAATATCAACGTTAATAAACATACATGTAGAAAGAATAGATAAGAAGTTATTAAACATAATTATGATCATAATAATAATTACCTATGTAGCTGCCGCCCGCTTTATTGCCGTTCAACCTAGTGCGGTGGCCCGCTACTTTTAATTATTTGACTTACCGGTGTTGGAAAAATTCAAGAAGCCAGAGTATCATACACATTTTCACTAACTTTTCAACGACTGCCACCGTAAATACCGCAGTAGAATCGAACAGTTAATACACCGACGAACTGAGTCCTCCATATTAAACAACTTACTAATGTAACGCAAATAAAATGTTATTATTACATAAATCAAAACGAATAATATTCAAAAAATTAAAATATTCTCAAAAAAAAAAAAAAAAATACAAGCGGAAGAAAGAATACAAGAAATCACAGTAGCAACCCGTGCATTAAAAATTGGCGCCGAAAATGGGCGCATGTACAGTCGCTTAAAAAACGCAATCGATGTTTTTTCTACCACATATTCGTTTCTGCCCGCGGAATCACCCGCACCCAATTTATTTTAATTGGTATATGTACTTGCTTGCGGTTATGTACCTACATATATAGGTACTAATCCAGACCAGACCTTATCTTTATGCAAAATGTCATCACGTCAGTTATTTCTTTATGTGGTTATTTAAACCCAAATGGTTTTACAACATTTAATTGTTTGTTTTTATAAGCACAGAGTTAAAGCGAATCAGAATATAGGTACTTTTTTTTTTGCCGTAAATGTCATAATTTCAGTCTTCACTTAAATTAATTTATGTGACTTAAGACATAGATATAGTTAATCAAACTAACTCCAAATTGCAAAATAATAATAGCCTAGTAAGATTTATTTACATTAAAACGAAAAATATGAATGAAATCATTCAATTAATTGCACAATAATAATAAACTTATAATAAAAATAAATACCTACCGTTTGAGACTGTACTTAAAACAAAACGAATGTGACGTGCTTATAAGCTAGAAAGAGAACGCCCGCTGCTCGGTCGCCAGCATATTCTGCTCGGGATGCGCGCGCAATGAATGTATACAAAGAGTTTTTAATGATGAATGAAACAGGCAAAGGTCTCGAAAACATTATGCCTTTCGATTAACCAAAAGTTTTGCTTAGCTACTTTTAACACCTTATCAGATTGTTATTACAATGTAATTAATAAATAATTAGTTAGTTGTTATTAAAATCTGTTGTTACTAATTATTCAACTAGGTATAAGTTCAATAATCGGATGCGTAATTTAATTATTTTGCGTAAGGTTTTATGGTTTACATACTCTTTGAATGCCATGCCAATGACAGGTGAAAATAATTGCGTGAAAAAAAAAAAGTTGTAGGTATGGGTAAAATAGGAAATCGACATAAGAACTAATACGTTTATGAAGTTTTTTATGCGGAGAATTTAAGGATTCGCGTTACTAGATAAAATCATTATATTTAAAAACAAGAATTATCAACATTATAAACTTAAGTCACCGCAGAACAAATAACGATACTACATACGGTCAATCTCCTTTGGCAGAAATATAGCCTGAGATATGGAGAAGGACATAGGCTACTTTTTTTTACGTGATAACTGATATCCACGCGGGCGGAGCGGGTAAAAGTTAGTAATGTATAAAATAACATAACATCATGCTTGTATTCCCCAAAGGGTTAGACAGAAGTGTACCTTTAGTACTTCCAAATTTCGCCAGTCATGTTATGTGCCATGTAATAGGGGGCCAGCCTATTGCCATCAACCGGGCATAAATCCAGACTCCGGCAGCCTCTGAGAAATTCCAGATGGAAAAACCCAATAACACTTTGCCCGATGCGGGAATCGAACCCAAAACCACATGCTCAGCAGTAGCGCTAACTAGAACATCGAGGCATTCACTACGATTCCAAATTGTGGAATAATTTTCAGTTGCTGTGCAGATAATTGAGTGGTTTATTGCACTGTCATTTATAGCGAGGTACATTTATATTATTGCGGTAACCAATTTATTTACGCACAAGGCTTAATTTATTCAATATTATTTTTGTATAACACAGTTATTTAACTGGTCCACTAAATGAAATTCATTTATTAGACATGGTTAACTGAACAATTTCTAGTCATTTATATTTTAATTAAATTCACAAATATCAATAAATGTTACTCTGCTCTGTAGTTCATTTATAAAATAATGCGTTTACAATGTTAATACAGTAATGTTAATAATGTTCCGTGTGGCGCAGGACGTAAAGAATAACACCACCCCATTTCCTCCCGTGGGTGTCGTAAAAGGCGACTAAGGGACTTACTAGAGAATGGGCAGCAGCGTTCTCTTGCATTTTTAACACCATACTGCGATCGCCAACCCGCCTGCCAAGCGTGGCGATTATGGCAAATCCCCCCAATCGGGGGAGGCCTGTGTCCAGCGGTGGACGTCTTTCGGCTGAAATGATGAATGTTAATACATGCCTTTTTTGAAATTTTAAACCTGAATTCATCAGCCTTTCCTGCAAAGTTACATCAGGCGTAGTGAAACCTGTGGTAGTGATCAATATTGAAATTCGCCATAAATCTCGTCCATAGTCCATTAATTCAAGTTCTAAACTAAATTGTAATTTATCTGAGAATCTCCTATCAAAGTTTGGTTCAGAAGGAATGGTTTACTAGAAAGTCCAATTAAACTACATTGACTTCATAATATTTTAATTCATAGTAGTGATACGTAATCCTAAGTCTTCGTCATGTAAAAAAAGAATAATATAATGACCAAAAACGAAATGTATGGGAAGTTTTTTGCGATTGCTGACTTATCTAGTACCTACTCAAACCTCAGTTGTTTCGCTAGAATTTATTTATCCTTATAAGAAACAGGATTGATTAGAAACAAAAAAGTTTTTGTGAAAATAGCCCATTTTCTTGCTAACTGTATTTTTTTTTTCAAAATCTGTGAGGAGGGATCAAAATTTTTCAAAAAAAATAAGGACAGTCTCCTGAAACCATTTTTCTATAACTACGATGAATAAGGTACCTACCCTTACTGGCTGCCCGTCTCAAAAATCCAACCTGTATAGACTAGTTCCGTGCTTTTTTTTCCAAGATTTTATTTTACCACTTAGTTGGCGTGATTAATATGTCTAACCATGCCAAATTGTAGCTTTCTAGTATTAAAGCTGCTTTCAGACTACGCTATAATATAATAGCATATAGTATATAGCTCATAGCACAACAATATCGCGCACTATACATTCCAATAATATGATATATAGTACAGTACAGTGTGAACGTGTCCATAACAATGTATGGTGCAATGCTATATACTATATACTATATGCTATTATATTATAGCGTAGTCTGAAAGCAGCTTAAAGACTCCTACAAACAGGCGCGACATGCGACGCGACACAAACACACTGCGTGCCCCGCGATGAGCGGTCTCTTTGTGTCGCGTCGCGTGTCGCGCCTGTTTGTAGGAGCCTTAAGAGTCTCTGAGCTAAGCCGCGGACAGACAGACATAGAGACAGATGGACATGTCGAAACTATAAGGGTTCTTTGTTGACTATTGTTACGTTTTGTTCCTTTTAATAAACAGTAACTTATGTTTTTGGAAGATAATTGTTTAAATTTGTTAATTTTGCTAGGATTTTTTATTAAGTATATAAATATGTTTTAAATATTATCGTGTAAACGATTCTTTATATTGTTTGGTAATGTCAACTCTTGATTTAATATTGTTTGTCGGGAAAATAGTTCGCCCAACGATTGGACCACGACACTGGTATCGCCCGATATTGTGAGCCAATTGGAGAGCGGGATTTGCCGCGGGCACGTTGGAGATTTTATTTGACCAGCGGGCAGCAGGCAGCATTTCGCCCCTGGGTCGTCGAATGTCACAATTCGATTAGAATAATTAGTTCTGAACATTGTAATAAGTATAAGTATTTTGTTCTTAACCTTCATAATACCTTCTTCCCAGCTAAGTTCCCTTTGAGAGTTGTGACCGCTGAGGTTTTTAACTTTCATAGTATGGAACCTTAAAAACAAGTTGTTAGTTACGATTTAGAACACGCACCAAACAAAATTGTGCAAATTTACCTACTACGGACTATCATTTCACGGTCGCGACTATCATTGCCGCGGACAAAACCTAGTAACTTATAATTATTTAAGTATTATTTTTGTTACGTAAGTAAACCGTTATAGTCATGCTCTTTGAAGAGAAATGGAAAGTGAGACACGGCGCAGTAACACGAAATTAATAAAGAAAATAATGAATTCAACATAGCTCAGAGGGCTCCTATTTCATCATATCTAATGACTTAGACAGTGCTTACGTAAGTAAATAGTAATATAAGATTTTTATTGTTGCGCAATAATATGCAAATATACTAGCTGCGGCCCTCGGTTTCGCCCGCGTGAGTTTTCTAAAATAAAAGAAGCCTAAGTTACTCGTTATAACATCAGCTGTCTGCCAGTGAAACAGCCGTTTCAGAGAGCAGCCAGAACAAACAGACAGACAAAAAATAAAAGTTTTATATAAGTACCGTATATCATCATCATCATTTCAGCCGAAATACGTCCACTGCTGGACATAAGCCTCCCCCAATTTGGGGGGGTTTGCCATAATCGCCACGCTTGGCAAGCGGGTTAGCGATCGCAGTATGGTGTTAAAAATACATAGAGAACGCTGCTGCCCATCTTTAGTAAGTCCCTTAGTCGCCTTTTACGACACCCACGGGAGGAAATGAGTAGTGCTATTCTTTACGTCCGGCTCCACACGGTACACGGTACCGTATATACTTTCATATATTTCATTTTACGGGGCTCGTGGCTTAGTAATAACAGTCGCAACGGTCGCTCGATAGGTTATGTTACGCTTGCTGCGGTTGGTCCGTGGATGGGTGACCATCTTTATATACCAAGACCCCTCCGTGCCTCGGAAAGCACGTTAAGCCGTTGGTCCCGTCTGTCATTCGTGGATCTTTGACAGTCGTTACGGTTCGTCAGTAGCCCGAAAGTCTCACAACCAGTCTTCCCAAATGGTATCGTATTACCCAGTAACTGGGTTGTGTCAGATAGGCAGTGGCTTTATGTAAAATACTGGTATTCAGCTGCACCCGGTTAGACTGGAAGCCGATCCCAACGTAGTTGGGAAAAAGCTAGTCAGATGATAATACTTTGATAAACATCTATTAAAAAGTTGTTATTTTGACATTACAAAGAGACACTTCAATTTTATTTATTTGTATATTTACAGGTAGTTTAACGTTACAAATAACCTGAAGGGCTGTGTGCAAGTTAACATTAATATTAATTTTAAAAAAATGCCTAGGAAATAGAACAGACTTCAGTCAAATGAAGATTCCGAGGCTCTCCTCACGCAACATTACAATTAAATGAAAGAAATTTAAAACTTATATTAAAAGCACACTTGTAAACTAGCTTATTAAAAATTAGAGGATTATATCCAAGATAAGTATGCTTGAAAACATGCTGGTCCTGCTCCATAGGACAATTTATTTAGAGTCTAGACAAAATCAAACTGGTTGCTAATTTAACTTATATTAATTTTTATATAAAAAAATATATTTATTATAATATATATTTTTATTACATTCATTTTATTTTCTATGATTAATATACTTTAACTCACACACTGACATAGTTTATGAAATGTTAAAATTTTAGGGAAATCATCTACTTTTATAATGTTTGTAAATATGTGAGCACCATGTATCTAACGCATAATTAATTTGTCTGTCATTGCTTCACTTTTCTTTCTGTTTACCTATTGTGGTATAGTAATTTTATTCTAGGTAAGTGCATCGTCTTCACATATAATTAATATTTAATGTATACAAATATTTTTATCATTTTCAAAGAGTAAATATGGAGTTTCTTGGCCATTCTTCTCCATAAGTAACTACCTTTTGGAAAGGGCAACTGGAATCAATTAATCATTGTTGTAAATTTTGACGTTCAAAAGTGCCTTTTATGTGCCTTTTTGAAGTAAATGATTTGACTTTGACTTTGCAGCAGTCACACCTGCCGATCTATTCTGTAAAAATCTCACCGTGAAAACTCAGGTGAAGTGAGCATCAATACAGTGTCAATCCCTAGCATCAATGGAATGACAGGTCACTTCACCTGTGTTTTCACGGTGAGTTTTGTACAAAACAGCACTGCTGATGATCTCGAAGCTCGAGCTCACGCGTAGCAATCACATTCACTGACGCTCATCCGAGTCTTTAGAGACGAGCATCCCGTACAGCTACTTGTTCCTCAGCAGATTTTGAGTTTTGCCGAATTGGTAACTCAACAAATATATGCAAATTACGCATCCGCAAAACTCAGGTTCCCATATGCAAAGATACTGTTACTCTTTGACACGATAAGAAACCTTGTAGTAGAGTGTAGTCGTTCTAAGAATGCTAGGAAACCGTGTGTTATTACACCCGGCTGTTTGCCTATTACTGAATCGACACTATTGAGACACGCTATCTGTAAGCATAGCCGCTAACAGCCGCAAAATGCATCCTCGAAATGGGGCATATTAAGGAAATATTAAGTGACGAAATACCACTTTGGTGTGCACAGAGAATGACCGCATCGAGTTTTGCTACAGACTGAGTCTACGGTACATTTGTGCTAGCTTTGTATTAACTTAGTAAATAGGCCGCCGTAAAGGTGTCATTCACATTAGTACGCGTTTAGAACTACTCAATACTTGCCTACCTTAACGGCAACTGAACTTCGCAGTACTCACTGTCTTAGGGTTGAGTAATACATTTATATAATGTTCAGGAAACGTGTTTTATTATCATCATACATAATAGTGTCCTCAGAGGTTCTACATGTCAGGTCTAACAGAACACATAATAAGAGACAAACGTTGTTAAATGGTTCCCGGTCTCACGCAAGTGGGTACCTACATTGAAAATAGACAAATTAACGTAGCTATAAATAATGAATTTAAGGGCAAGTGTAACGATCCCTTTACCCCTACCCATTATCAAGATTCAATTAGAGATATTAGCGCTCACCTGTGAGAGAGCCAGACGTCGGCGTTACAACATAATTATATATTATTACTTTTGCATATCCTCTTGTCTCCTTAGTTTTTAATCAGTGCGCAAATTTTGACAAATTAAACTTACACGTGTTTTATTATATACCTATTTCTTATTTTGATAAATGTCTTAGTACAAAAAAAATTAAGTTATCGTTAACAAAAGATATTTATTTTGAAACTGCTATAATGGATACTCGTCGCGCAATGCGCCGGTGCGCGGTGGCGCGATCAGTGAAGCGGAACGCAGTAGTAGGTACCTATCAGCTGTGCGCTCGCTCATTGATATTATTACGAATAGATTGTATCCATATTTTTCTGATTTCAAGTAGGACCAAAAAAGAAAGTATTGAACAAATAATGGTTATTACTGACACTGAACCACCAAAAAAAAATTTGGGCACTGGTTAAAAACTTATCCTGTATATTAATAATTATAATAGGTACTTATGTTTACTATCTATGAATTCCCAATATTAATCACCTTGATTCCTCTCCTTGTTCCCCTAGCTTTTTGAGTCAGAACAAGGCAGTTTCGTTTTTGGGAATTAATTTCTTATAACGGTGGAAGGGTGACCAGTCTGGAACGAGCCCGCAGAACCGTGCGGGATGGAGGATTACGGTTCTTTCCCCTTAGGGGGACCAACCTAAATGCCAATATTAACATAATAAGGTAAAACGAAAATTTTATCAGCCTAGAGTAATTTAAGAACAGTCACACTAGTTTTAATCGTTTCTTGTTTATCGCTAGCGGTGGGAAAGGAGCCTAACGAGGGTTTAATCTAAGAGTAAATTTATTAGTATGGTTCGTAATCAACACAGTAATTAAATGGCATGTAGCTGAAGGCATCCAAACATGAGAGTGAATTTACGCGGGTTACACTAAGTAATTAATTTTAATTAAGACAAATTTTCAACTAATTATTATCGTCAAATTACATCTACCTCAAATTAATAGAAATTGCTACTCCAAATATTTAAATAGGTACTAAAATTGTCAAATAAAATAACAAAGGTGTCAAATAATAATATTTTAATAACCTATTTATTCGAGGTTCATAATATCATCTCTTAATGCAATCGTTGTTAAAACTTCTGCCCACGACTTCGTCTACGGGAAATTTCTTGTTTCCCCAACTCATCCCGTCACATCGCATCGCCTGCCAGCACTATTAGCGTTCTTTCTGACTTTTTTTCTTTTTGCTCGGCTTCTATGAGTATTAGCGTGATATTAATAATAGTTAGTAGGTAATAATGAGAACTTTTCATGTAGTACATATATTTTATTTATCATCAATAGCTTTCTTAGCGCACGCCAAATAATGAATTTTACAAGCAAACATTTTCTACTTTGGGTTACATTATTCTAATTTTCTTAAGAATCTCTAATTTGTTCGAAAATAAATTATAGCCTGTTACTTCCTGATAATTAGCTTTCTATTGGTGAAAAAATGGTTAAAATCAGTCAAGTAGTTTCGGAGCTTATTCGGTACAAACAAACAAAAAAATCTTTCCTCTTTATAATATGTATTAGTATGGACTAAATTTTGCCCCCGAGTTCACCCACGTGGAGGTCGGTTAGATACCGGGTAAAAATTGTTCAATGTCCTTACCCGGGTCATGATCTATCCGTGTGTCTCATCCAAATCTTTCAGCCATTTATGCATGAAAAGGTTAATTTAGCATTTATAATAGGTATTAGTGACTAGTACTAGACATGGATATAATTTAACCTTGTAAACAATTTCGTAGCCTGGTTATATGTACATATGTATGTAGCAATCATTATATAAAAAAAGGAGGGGAAAGAATCAAATGGCATCAAAAAATTCGTCCGCATCGCTGTCAACAGGAAAATTGCCCAAAAGGCTGGCAGCATTGCCACGTTGTATGGCAATGCTGATTCTTTGGCCAAGAAATAGGCTAGCCCTCTGGTCACGTTAAGAGTCGACCAACCGCTTGGAGATGTCTCGAAAAACTAAGTGGGCACTAGGAACCCACGATCCTAGAGTTTCAACCCCAAACGGCTCAAACATATAGTTCCCAATAAGGTTGTTATATTTGCGCCGTTTGAGGTTTTCTGCACGTGCAGCAGTCGACCCAGCACAGCCCGCCGTGCTAGGAAGATGGGATGGCGCAAGGGTGTCGACACATGTTGCATCCTACACCAAAGGCCGACCTAACTTCCAAGGCATTATGGTCATTCCGTCTGGTCTCTTTGTATTTGTATTATTCTTCCCATCGTCGCGTGCCAAGCCATTGGGTTCTAAAACAGCTGGCACCCCGGCGGTGACAAGAGCACGACGTATGATGTCATTGATGCTGCGCTTCTACTGCAGGATAGGCCATAATGTCCGAGGTAGTCGACAACTTCACCGCATTGGCAGCGATGCAAAGTAACGCAAGGAGCGCCCAGACGCAGACAAGTAGCAAGCCGGAAGGTTGTGTCACCCAGCATAGTGTCTATGTTGGGTGACGGTAATGCCTGAAGCCAGAGGCCCGACTCCCACTCACCCACAGCCAGCAGGCGGGCACGCTCAGCAGTATTGGTGGACGTATTAATAAGATTATTCAGTACCAACCTGCAGAGCGGCTCATCCCACTGTCTCTGGGAAGATGGATTCACGGGCCGATCTGTATCCAGGCAATGAGAATATTATAGTATATTATTATTATATAATGTAGCAATCTGTTTTAATCTCTGCAGCAATGAGAATATTGTTCCAGAAAAAGCACTAGCTTCAAATTGGAATTCCTAGAAACCGAGGCGGCGCGCGTCAAAAGGCAGTGCACCCGAAAACTTACTGCCTCAGTGAATTTGAGAAGTGTCAAAAGCATTGGAATGAAGTTCGATTTTCTAATGAAGTTTCTGTTATTTGGATGCCGCAATAGAGCAACGGCAAGGGCGCTCGTGGTTAAATGTAATTTCGAACCACACTCAACTAAACTACAGTACAACTATTTTCTTAATGTCCTTCGGCTCGTGGGATTTCTATCAGTTATTATATACTTCCAAGTCGATTGAGAGCGCCCGATCTGCACCAAATGTAAACTGATAGAACTTCGACGACTGACGAAACACGAAGTTTACCGAGGGACAATAAGAAAATAGTTTGTACTGTACACTTGTTTGTTTTCGTCCATATTATAAATACTGGTAAATAGACCTGCACCCGACCCGAATCCTTTCCCTGTGTGCGACATTAATCCGCTGTGTTAATCTAGATATTTAATTAGCTAGTAGAGTCGTGGAGGCCCATTAGTATTGGCCCCGACTTAAGAGTCGGTCGTGAATTCGAACCTAGGTAGGCTCTTTACTTTGTGCATTTAATTTGATCACCACTGCTCTCAAAACAGTGACGGAAATCATGTACGGAAACCGGCATGGCCTAGAGCTAAAAAATCATAGACATGTGACGTCCACCAACTCGCACTGGGCCTGCTTGGTGGATTATGGCCCACTCACATCCCTGTCAGCTAAATGGTTGTACTTGGATTAAAAATTCACAGCAGTAGTATATTGAATTAAGTTAAAAGGAAAACTATCACAGCTAAGTAGGCTTTACATGTTACCGAGTAATAGTCGACCAACTTTTTCAGTTGAAAAACATGTTCTACCATACATTCTGTATTTAAACTACATTGTTAAGTTTTTTCTTGGGATCAATTCATTCCAACTACGGACCCCTTCTGTGTGTGCGTGGTCCGTTTTTTTTTTCAGGTTTGGCATCTCACAAATAGACCTATTATTATTATATTATTATTATTTATATTATTATTTCATTTAAAAACATATAATTTACATTTGTAAAAATATTTTTATAAAAACAAAAAAATTTAAACATTTAAAAATATAAAAAAATTGTAGCCCACCGGTATAGGGAACAGGGTCCAAGCTACCGGTGGTCAGGGCTCCTGAGAGAGGAACCTCCTCACGATACGCGCCGTGTCCATTATTATTTTTATCCATTTATTTCGGACAGAACCCATAAAAATAATAATAAAAAAAATATTTAAAAAAACATGAAAATAATAATTACCTATATCGGGAACTCAAAAAAAATTGTAAACATGGTAAATATCCAGTTTGTGTTATTAATAATATCCATAAAAGAGTAAGTAACAATTTTCTTAAGATCTATGTATCTATGAGGTTATCGGCTGCTTAACCAGACTTTCCTTGCGACCACAAGATCAATGAAGCATCTAACCAATTATATAGCTCTGTCCACGGACCTGAACTTAAACAATACAATGTCAAAGTGAAAGTGCTTGCCTCCCATTGTTCAACGGAAACTTTAAACGTTCACTAATAATAAAATCCGGTCAAGAGCGAGTCGGACTCGCGCAACGAGGGTTCCGTACCATCAAATTCCATTTAAAAAAAAATACATATGTTCCACTATCGGTCAATAGATAGCGCTAACCTAAAACTGCAATATTAGAAAAAAAAAATGCTATTTAGATATCCTATTTTTTTCCTGTAATCTTTATATAAACTTTACATAAAATAATTTCAGATTTTTCTCTATGCAATTGTCTGAGATAATATACATATATTACAATATATTTTACAATATATTATTATATATATTTTATTAAAAAAAATCCTCAAAAGTCGAAAACTTTGTGGCCTAAAAAAAAAGAACAATGTTTGAGAATATGCAAATAACACTCTTTCATATGATACCCCACATGCCCTAGTAGCCCCACTTTGAATTTTTAAGAATTCCTGCCTGTTGAAAAAAAAAAATCTTTCTAATCGCAAAATAGTTGGGCAAACGTCATCTAAAGTTATTCTAAATTTCAGGTTGATATCATCAGTGCTCTTGAGATATCCAGCTATAACAGACAAACGGACAGACTGAATCGCACAAGGGTTCCTTTTTACCATTCCGATACGGAACCCTAACAATAACCGTCAATAGTGTGACGTCTATGTTCTTGGAATTTTAAGTAGCCTGGAGGGTCAGCACTAAGATGTAGATAGGTACAGAAGATCAGTTTCACACAACAATTTCTGACTGATAAAGTAATTTGACTTGTGTGAAATTTAAAGATATTATTCCTAATTACTTTAACATTTAATTGACTAATTTGATTATATTATTATGATGAGTTGATGACACTATGCTGTAGTACATTTAAATTTTTAAGTTCTAATTTGTATTGTTAATTGCTTTGGATAATGGATAAGTTTATAATTATTTGATTATTACTTATTTATATTTGTACGCCGTTGAGGCAAAACATGACTGTGGTAGAATTTAATGTAACATCTTGCATGCCATGTGTTTGTTTACTCATGTTTTGGACAAATAAATGATGTAAAAAAAAAAAAAACAACTGAAAACGCACGTAAAGCGGGCTACTGACATCCCTGCCGCAGGGGCAATCAAGGGCGTACGGCGGTCGCGGCAATATCTTAGTTGTCTCTACACACAAGCCTGCCGTTCAGTGTTCGAGTATACGTTCAGCTAAACACACGCGTTAAGAATGGCACAAGAATTATCGAAAAATCTAAAGATTGGTATAGTATAGCCCTGGCTCTTTCTGTGGTGCTACCGCAAAAAAAAAAGAAGGAAAATGAGAAACTGGGTGAAGAAGTAACTATAGAAAAGAAGTGCGTTGAGCTACATGAATATTATAAAAGAATTGGAAGAAGATGAGTTTAAAAACTTTTTACGAATGGATATTGCTTCTTTCGGACCTTGCAATGGCGACACCATTCATAGAAAAAAAGACAACAAAATGTCTTTTAATCGACATGCGCGCGCTCCGAGTGTCAGTTATCAACAAACTGATTAGAAATTGCTCCGATCGTGCTACACACGCGGCAACGTAGCAGGGCGGCAGGGATGATCTAGTGAGCAAGGGTGGTCTTGCGCTCCTGCTGCCCTGCCGCAGGGCTGATCTAGGAAATTGCCCCTGCTTCCCTATACACATCACAATTTAGGTGGCAATTGAGGGTCATCCTCACCTAAACACCCTAGATTGCCCCTGCGGCAGGGATGTCAGTAGCCCGCTTAATGTGTGCGTGCGTGCGTTGTGTGGAGACACAATTTACGTACATACATCGAGTGCAAGTGCGTTACAGCTATACGATGTGTAACTGAATTAATTCACGTTATGGAAGTAGTAGCAGCTGAATTGCCAGTGGGCTGGCCATTTTTGTCGAAGGACTGATGGCCGGTGGAGCAAACGAGTCCTGGGCCCCAAGTCTGCTATTTTTATAAATTCGTCACTCCAACGCGATCCCATTTTTATTTTTGCTAAAAGTTCGTAATCTGCTAAATTCATAATGGTCGATCATTGGTCGGTCAATGGTCTCGTAATAGAATTGTATTACAATGGCTTTATGAACATGCCAGATTTCATTATAATTATAATATTTTTACATATTATTTATTAGTGTTATAAGCAATCTGAAGTAGTAGGAAGTTTCATTCGTCACTATGTACAAGATTACCAATTCTTTCAATGGAGTGTCAGTGGCTGACCATTGGAAAGTCATAATGACGCCATTATATTAGTAGATTACCAAACTTGTCAAAATCAACAATTATGAAATCAATGATAGACCATTCTGACACTATTGTAATAGCAGACTTGAGGCCCTGGAGTGGAGACCGCGTATCGGCAAGTGTAGTGTGGGACGCTCCCCAGCTAGATGGACCGATGACCTCAAAATGGTGGCTGGGACAGACTGGATGTGGAAGGCGGAGGACAGGGTGATGGACAGAAGTATGGAAGAGGCCTATGTTCAGCAATGAACTGCGATAAAGCTGAGTTGATTGATGAAAGTAGTTTTTTCAGAATCGTTTACTGAATCGATTTCTGTCATACTTAATACGTAATGTTTTATCCCCAAAAATAATTAAAACTCTAAGTTACAGTCACACTTCCACTGTAAAGTCAAAATAAACCAAAATGGATGAAGTACCCTACTATGATAGACCCTTGTATATACGTGTGTGACTGTGTGTGTGCGTAGATTTGTAATGTGACCACAATTTTCTCCCACAATTAGTATAACTAATTTAATAAATAAACAATGTTTTATGTATTTATTTATAGAAGAACCAACAGCTATAACAGATGGATTACAATTGTATATGAAACATAGAGCTAATTACAGGTTCTCACGGGTAAAAATAGAAAAAGCAGTAGAAAAAAAAACTTAATAACTTTAATAACTAACTATTTATCTTTATCTTTATCTTTTTGTTTTTTAATATTAAAAACCAGCCAAGTGCATGACGGACCTCGCACAATGAAATTTTCCGTAGTTAGAATTAATTTATCCCAAGAACCAACTTAGCATTGTAGTTGAAAAACATGTTCTCAAATACATTATATATGTGGGAGAACATGTTTTTCAACTGTAAATGTAAGTTGGTCGACTATTACTCGGTAACTTGCCTACAGACTTAGCTGTGATAGTTTTCCTTTTAACTTCGTTATAATATATTTTATCTACTGCTGTGAATTTTTTCACATATCCAAATTAATACAACCATTTAGCTTGCAGGGGGGAGGGGACATTTGACTCAAATTAGCACTTTAAAGCTTAATATTACCACCAGGCATCCCTGAATCGAAAAATGGTTTTCACAAACCCCCAATATTATTGAACGGCCTATCAAACGATACCCCAAACTATGAGACAGACGAGTGACAAAAATATCATATATATTATATATCGCTTTACGTGTAACGGAGATACCCTAAAAAAAAAAACAAGATTTTATTTTACGACTTTGTCGGCGTAATTAATATGTATACCCATGCCAAATTACAGCCTTCTAGTACTAAGTCCTGTGGGTAGTCTACGAGCTAAGCCGCGGACAGAGAGACAGACAGACAGATAGACAGACAGAACCCTAAAAACAGTGTATGTATTTTGATTATAACATAATATTCTAATTGGGATGGTGATGTGCGTTAAATACGGAACATGTTGAATATCGTTATATGTAAGCAGGCACGCCCGGGCCCTTTATGCCTGGAGACATTTAGTTTAATTTTTTTAAACCAGTGCTGTCTCGCATAGGGTCGCAAAATTATGCTGAGCGATGGCCCTTTTGCGTGGATGCGATGCATATTTTTCCCCAACTTGTTCTTTTTTTATGTTTATGTTCTATCTTTGCGTCTGTTTTACTTCAAATAAACGTGTTATCTTACTTTATTGTTTTTTTAGTCCACATGGGCACTGATAACAAGTCAATACGATTTCTATGTGAGCAATATTTGACCTATTTCGACCGTCAAAAGCACTCTAATGGTTTTGGCGTTCAATGGGCAGTAGCAGACACTGATATAATAGTATGATAAACCAAACGATTAGTCGGTAAAATATCCCAAATGAGCCGAATTACCCAACTAACATCCATTACAAGTACAACACTATTATAGCTAGGTAATGTGTGTTTGCCATTATGTGTGACAATAGCGTGACTATGGTGTATTACTGCTCAGTATTCATATCTAGTGTTTGGTCCTTACGTCTTTAAAAATTATGATCCTATGGTACGTGCGTACGTAGTGCTGTGCGAGAGTTAAGAAAAAATAAAATTTAAAATAGATACTTTGTCTATTTTAAAAATAGACAAAGTATATATAAAAACGTAAATTAATGTTATAAAAATGTTTAAAAATATACATAAAACATAAGATTTATATCTGAGTAATACCATTACAAATCTTAACAATAGTATTAATTCAAATTGTTGAAATATAATGCAAAATTATTTTTATTATAATAATTTTCGCATTATTTCTATTCCTAGTACCAACTGAATAAAATATATTATTATCATACAATGCTATTCTTGAGAAAAGTGTCATCATTATTAAGTACGTACGTACGTACAGAGAATGGACTGTTTCGTAAACTAGTCTTAATTAAAATTATTTTAATCTCATAAAAAATACCGGGTATATAATTAAAACACCGGAAACGAAAATAATTATACTGATTGGTCCTAACATTCTTGAATTTACGTTTCGCAGAAGTAAATTAATATTTTTATGAAGTCAATACTGAAAATGATAACATAATTGACTTCTAGTCTAAAGCCGGGTGCGCTACGCCAATTTATCTAACAAAACATGTTAGTAAAAGTTTTGCTAACAAAAATGTTAGGCCACGCCCTCAAATCGGTTAGCTAACAATCATAGGTGTATGTAAAACACGAAAACATGGCACAGCGGAACCGGGTTTAAGAAGCACACGTAAAATTAGTACTATTAAGCAAATGCGTCGCGTGTGAAATAACATAATAAGTAATGAGATAGTGCAAATTAAATTGTAAAGCTTTTTGCGACCTGTTATTTTTATTCATAATTATAATTACTGTAATTATACCTAGTTCGAAAAAATATAATTAAGTTAATATGACATCCTTAAAATAACAATAGACAAAATTATTTGTCTGTAAAGTCGGTTTACGGACGATAATTTTACGTGATAACGGTCGTCATAAGAAAACATTGCGTCACAAGCCGAACCACAGTGGGAAAATCGTCTCAAAACTCCGTATCTCAGTTGTTTCAAAACTAAATGAGCTGTAATTTTGCACACATATACTTGGATGTATAAAGTTTAATGAAAATAATTTTGATTTTGAAAATTCTGTTTATTAATTAGTAAAAAAATAAAACTTAAAAAATACATGCATTTTATAAGAAAAAAAATACAAAATATGTTTGTTTAATTTATATAAAACGTAATATACATAGTACCAACCGAGAAAACAAAATATGTACACAATTCAGCAAGCTCCTACAGATTTTCATTGACAGCAAGAAGGGCCTTGGCTTCATCTAAAAGTTCTTTCGATATTATTTCTGAGGTATTTCTCAAACTTGATATACTCGTATATGGATCCGAAGTGTTCAATAAGGTATGGAACACGTCTAAATTGGTAGCCGCTCTTGAACACTTTCTAGAATGATGAAGTCAATTTTTTTTATTATCCGTATTTCGGGATTCTTGCGCGTCTTCGGACAATCGTCCGATAGGTAAAATAGCATAGTATTCAATGATTTTTTCTCTGTGAAAAAGTAGGTATTTTATGCACGGAGGAAGGCATATAATACCAGTTATAATTATTTACGTACAGTTGGGCTGTACTATATGCGTATTCACCGACCTTCAAATCAACAGCCATTTCAGATGACATAGTTTGTAGTAGTATGTACATTCGTTTTATTAATTCTACGTCTACTCCTGTAATGTTTGCAGAGCAAGAGTAATTCTGAAAAAAAAATTCGAGCGTTGTTTCCGTTATTACCATTTCCAGAGCCTTGTCGAGGTTTATCGACATACAGTCCCATTTCTTCCCTAAACCACTTTTGTACTAGCTTTTTATTTTCATCGTTGTATAGTAGCTGACAAGTTATAGGAAATGTGTAAGATCATCTCCATACTCCTAATCCAAGCATGTAGTGTTGATAGTCCATATTGAAATGAACATTCGTTCACATTTCGTGTCCTAACTGCCTCTAAGTTATTCATTTGCCGAGGAGTAGCACCTCAAACTGTACAAGAATCGCTCGAATGAGTTTCAGTTAAATCTTGTGCCACTTTACCGTAATCGAAATTATTCATGACCTATTTTGAACCATGATTGATGAATCATGGTTCAAAATAGGTCATGAATAATTTCGATTACCTCACCATTCTTATTTATCAGGGAAGGAGACAGATTTTGTTTTTGATTGTTGATATCAGCCACAACACATGGTTTTTTCAGGAGTTTCTTTGGCAAATTCTAATAATATAAGTCTGCAATATCTTACAGATGAGTAAGTTTCATTCTTCCAAACAACAGTATTAGTTTTCTCATCTATGAGTCTAATGGGTACAAGTGAAGCAATAAAAAGGTTTGCATCTGATATAAAATCGCCTTCTTCGGGCTAAACTTGCTTGTATTCACTCTGCCCAGATGACCCGTCACAACCCCATTTACAGAATAGTTTCAACTTTCTTTCTGCAAAAAGATAAGATACTAATAATTTGCCGCGGCTTATATCTACGTGGCTTTTTCAAAAAAAAAAAAAAGTAAGTTCCTCCATATAAAAGCTATCTGCCAGTGAAAGTCCCGTCAAAATCGGTCTAGCTGTTTTGGAGATTAGCCCCCCCCCCCCTCCAGATAAATGGTTGTATTTGGATACGTGAAAAAACTTACAACAGTATTATAACGAAGTTAAAAGGAAAACTATCACAGCTTAGTAGGCTTTACAAGTTACCGAGTAATAGTAGACCAACTTACACGACATGAATATTTACTTTGTAAAGTATTACATACATTACTTTAATTGTTGTAAATGTGAGCACTATGAAGGGCATTTGTTTCCTTTTAGATTATCTTTTTTTTTTCTGTTTCTCATTTAGTTTTAATGATGGTCTGGTATTTTGAGTACTTTATGCGGCCTACCCAAATATCCTTTCTTTGGTATTATTCGTCGAGCCGTTGAGCTCTTTAAATACTGAGTTGAGCTACACGATTACTGACAAATGCTGCACTGACTGGACAGGTCCACTCCAAATTGTGTGGTTCTTTCCTCAAAAGACCATTTCAGATACGAATCTACATGGTGCTCATATGATCTGACCAAGGTTATATCTGGACTTTAAAATAAACTTTGACCCTGAGTTTGTTTCGCTTCGAAATGTCGACTCAATCCAGCTGGATTGAAGCTTATAACAAAAATAAAAATAAAAAATCAATATATGACGTCTAAAGTGATTCCGATATCCTATTTACGGCTCTTTAGTCAACTGAGGCCGCTCGAACTTATCCCGCGGAATGAGTTGACCTAATGAATTTTTGAATCGGGCAACTGATCCCACTTTAGAAAGATTATTATTTATATATAAATATGTACACACGTGAACAAAATTCTTTGGGGAAAGAAATAACACACCATGGCTTGGTTATACTGATATATAAAAAAATCACAGTCGTTTGATTAATAAACAGAAAACGAAATGTAAATAAGTAGTGTCAAAATTTGAAGCGGCAGTAGACTAACGTAACGGTATCGGACTTTTGATCGAGAAGTCGCGAGTTCGATTCCCACCCATTACTGACTTGAAACCACTCCTAATACGAGCAATTGAAGTTATGAAAAAAAAAATCTTGATTATTATTTAGGTTTGTAAGTAACAATGTAAAAGTAAACAATAAAAAATCACCGCTGTTTTATCAAAATTTGCTTAACACTGAAGATGGTTAAAATTACAGTCGTTTGATTTATATTACTAAACAACAAATTAAAATTAAATAATATTACAATTACCCTTGATTGGTATTAACGTACACAATACAGTAAAATTAAACAACTGAAAATCAGAGTTATAATGTTTGTATTAATTCAAAATCAATAT
This sequence comes from Dryobota labecula, assembly GCA_947523025.1. Lineage (NCBI taxonomy): Eukaryota > Metazoa > Arthropoda > Insecta > Lepidoptera > Noctuidae > Dryobota > Dryobota labecula. Next base: position 4,657,117 of record OX383287.1, read on the forward strand.
ATGAAACTAAAGAATCAACAAATCAGTCTTTTGATTAATATTTACTTAGAACTAGTCAAAATCACAGCCGTTTGATTAAAAGTCACGTAAACAATAAATTTAAAAATACTTTTAGATTTTTAAATTTATTGTTTACGTGACTTTTAATCAAACGGCTGTGATTTTGACTAGTTCTAAGTAAATATTAATCAAAAGACTGATTTGTTGATTCTTTAGTTTATATTAGTTTTTTTTTTTTCTTTTTCAAAAAACTAAACCTTAACATTACAGTCTTATACAGTTTCAATTAAATTGATAATACTAAAAACTCGTAAAATTCAACAAGGTTAATTTTTGTTTTTCAAATGTTTCTATTAAATCAGTTTTCGAAACGATATAAGTAATATTACTATACATTATATTTAAAAAAATCAAGATCTAAGTTTTTCTAAGCAATGGCCTACCGTGATTTGGCCGATGAGTACTTGATTTACGTAAATCTAATGTCTAACACTTTTTTCGTATCTGTACAAGTCATTAAATGTACCAATGGGATCAGTTGCCCGATTCAAAAATTCATTAGGTCAACTCATCCCGCGGGATAAGTAGCCTCAGTTGACTAAAGAGCCCTATTTACAGAATAAACGATTTCATTAATTTAATTACATTTACAGTCGAAAAACATGAACATGTTTTGTGATATAACATGTTTTTCAACTACAATGTTAAGTTTGTTCTTGGGATAAATTCATCCCACCTACGGAATTCTTCATTGTACGTGGTCCGACACGCACTTAGCCGGTTTTTTTATTTATTTTTTATATTGTTCTCACATATAGAAATAAGCAATGGGAATAATGTACCCAGCATTTTGTAATAACTTGATTTAAAAGAGTGTCCTTAGAGTTTCTTGCCCGTTCTACTCCATAGAGATCTACGTTTTGGAATGGGCATGACTAACTGACCGACTCTTTAATAATTCAAAACTGCCTGTAAATGGTTTCATTGAAATAAATGCTATAGAATAGACTAGAATTTTGCTTTATTATAGTAACCAAGACTCAACAAGAATGTTAGTAAAACTTACGACTATGTTAGTAAGCACAGATACTAAACAAAAACAAGGTATATACACGTTTGGTCACTGCTGTGACATCTCATGAGAGACGGCACAACAGTGACCCACGTATTTACACTCCAGGCGACTCGCAACCATGCGTTGGAGCTGCCCCACATCCTGCGCACCAGGGAAACGCACTTTTTACGCATTGTTGCGTAAAAGCAAATGTGCGCTCTGCGAACATCCCTGATACACTACAGAAACGGGGCAGTATCCTAAACGCATTATTATATTGTCAGAATACGTTTGGGGTGAACATATTCTAGACATGATGAACAACTGATACTAAAAGAATTTCAATGACACCCTGTATTCCCAAAATTATAACACAGGCATTATTATACACCTACATAATAACGGTGCTGTTATGTCACCACGAGGAAAACCTTTTATTCTCGGCAATATTGGGTAAACATTGGAAAAAATAAGTATCAATAATTTTTTCCATTTCTATTTCCATTAGTAGGTAAATTAATGTCATGGAAACAGTAAGAAAATATTTCCCATTATTTCTGTTCAATTAAATCGTTTATTTATTCTATAAATAGGATATCGGAATTACTTTTAAGTACACGTCATATTAAAACAATATTAATAAATTAACAAGATGGAGTCGTCGACATTACCTGTCTGACTACCCCTGATAAGAAATGGCGAAACAAACTCAGGGGTCAAAGTCTTGGGCACGCCACAATTTTGGCGATAAGTCGCCTCTTTGAGAAGTGGCTAGAGAGGCGCCACGGCGTCCTAACCTTCCGCCTGACACAGGTCCTCACCGGACGCGGATGTTTCGGGAGATTCCTGTTTCGGATAAAGGCGGGAGGAAATGCCCGGATGTTACCACTATATGGATCGCCCGGAGGACACGGTGGACCATACGGTGGAGGTCTGCTCGGCTTGGACAGAGCACTGCCATGTCCTCATGGAGGCGATCGGAGGCGGCGATTTTTCGCGTCCGGCCCTGGTCCAGGCCATGGTCCGGAGCGAGAGTGCATTGGAAGCAGTCACCTCCTTCTGCGAAGCAGTAATGCTCGCGAATGAGGAGGCGGAACGCGTGAGGGAGAGGCAGTCTGTGCGCCCTCATGCCCCTAGTCACTGCAGGAGACGCCATGAGCGGCGAGAATCGATGGCCGATTCTCAGCCACCGAAGGCGCGGGCTTGCGGACGGCGAGCTATGGGTAGCTCGCCGTCCGGTAAAGACCAGGGGGTCTACTCCCTAAGCACGAAGTCCGTCGTTTCGGGCTTCGTTTCGGGCGTTTCCTACTCCCTATCACCAACGAACGGACGATTCGTTCGGGGCCCGACGAAGAATGAATGACAACACGATTTGACAACTGTCCCTACTCCCGATGCGTTTTTGCCCGTCCGAAAAGTTGAACTTGACGCTTGTTTTGACGGAACCTTGTGTCAGTTGATACGACATCAAAATAGTTATCGTTCTGTCGACGAACGATTATAATTGTTTATACTATTTAGAGACAAAGTAAGGAATTCCTAAGTATGGCTGCTTTTTTATTGCTTGACAAAGTTATATAGGAAGAGCGGAGGCAACGTCGACAATATTTACGCCAAGAATTTAGGTTGGCGAGTATTCCCGACGTTACTGACTTATCTTAAGCTATTTGGCAATTTTGCTATTCTGAATTTGACGTTTTTGAACTAAAATTTAGATTTTCTAACTAAATCTGACTATTATTAATCGTGATTAAAAAGATGTAGAATAAAATCAATTAGTTGTCATGAACTAAACTTCACACCAACATCTCGACTACTTGTACAAAATCAGTACTGTTACTGTATATATTTTTTTCTTTTCTTTTGCTTATATCTCGAAAATGGTGCGTCCTATCGCAAAAATAATGAAAATTTCGACCCCCTTTTAGATAGCCCAAACCCCTAAAATTCAACATGTTAGAATGTTTTTTTTTTTTTTCCACTCCAAACGTGAAAAATTCTATATAAAGCACGTTGAGGCTGCCCAGCTCCTGCGCGCCTCCGGCCAGAGTCCGTGTCCGTGAGTTTCTGCAGCGGTTGGGGCCATTTTACGAAATGAATAAGAAAGAAACTAAAATAAAATAATTTTAAAACTTCCCGGCTAGTATCGTTGAATTAATTTGAAAATTTCCGTCAAAATGTCAAAAAGGAAAAACGAAAAGGTATCAACAGGATAATGCCGGTTTCCGGACAAAAATGTCAAAAATAATTCTAATCTTTATAACAAAAAGAATATTGTTAAAAATGTAGTCATTTTCTAAGGAAAAAATATTGATTTTTGTTTATTTAGCTTGAAAACCACAAAATAATTAAACCGGTAATCGACCGGTAAAATAGCACAACTCTATTGTCATCAATCGCCATGCGTCTTTCGTTCACGAATATTGTCTACGATTCCGTTGGAAACTGATGAATCCGAAATTACTAGGGAGTAGGGTTCAGTCCGACGTGTCGGACTACTAACGGACGGGCCCGTTACTTCGTTGACGGACTTAGGGAGTAGACCCCCAGGCTCGGGTCGACGGCGCGTTGTGTTGCGCGCCTCAAAGAGATGTCAGCAGGCACTGATGGGGTCCGCCAGGACCGGTGCCTGTCAGGGTTGCGGGTTTGTCTGAAAGGGATACCGTGGCCGTGGCATACAGGCAACTGAAGGAACACGGGTGGGTTTTAGTGAGTAAAAGTCTGACACGCCCTCCCGCTCCGCCCAGAGCGGGGGAAGTTATTTGATAATTTCCCAACCAAAAAAAGGGGTATATTTTAAAGTCCAGACATAATCTTAGTCAAATCATGTGAGAACCATGTAGATCCGTGTCTGAAATGGTATTTTGAGGAAAGAATCACACAATAAATAATGTAATATTTTATTATTCAAAGGGATTTAAGATCATTATTTGCCTAGCATTTTCCCAACTATGCTGGAGTCTAACCGATAGGCAAAGAGATCGAAGATACTAAATTTAAATGTCTTTGGTATTATAAAATTATTTTTACAATGAAGTAAGACTGTCAGAAAACTAAATAATAACACACTATACTAAACTTTATATCAAGTACGATCTTTTTGGTAATTTTTAGGGTCTTAACCTATAAATATTGGGTTATTTGTAACGTTACGAGGGTTTTGTACCTCAAAAGGAAAAAGGCTATATATGTACTTATTTGTACGGCTGTCTTTCTGTCCGTCAGTTTGTCAAGACCGTCTTTCTCAAGAAGCGTTGAGGTATTAAATTGTAATTAATATCATCTACATAGGTCTATGGTTCCTTGGAGCTCTAAAAAATTAAGTTTCTAAGTCAACGCAATAAAAAAGTATGGCCATTTATTTATGCGACATATTTTGATACTCATAAACCTCACAAATAAATTAAAACCTTCAGGGTTTCTCGTTGACGAAAAAATAATGGCATTTGGCAGGAAGCAAGGTCTCGCAGCACAAGTGAAAAAAAAGCACATTAAAAAAAAAAAAACATTATTTTGTTTGCGATTACAAAGTTGCCTTTACAGTTTTGACAGGAGAATTTGACCGTGACGTTTATCGATGTATGGGAGAACATGTTTTTAAACTACAAAGTTAGGTTTGTTTTGGGGATAAATTCATCCCAACTACAGATCCCAGAACCAACAGAACCCCGTCCAAGTGCGTGGTCCTACACGCACTTGGATGGTTTTTCAACCGACGTCAAAAAAAGGAGGAAGTTCTCAATTCGTCTATGTATATTTTATATGTTCGGGCATAACTTATTTTTTTTGTTTTGTTTATCTAGTGCATCTCAGATTGTAACCACTAAGGTTCCGACTCTTTAACCGGACTTTCCTGTGGCTGCCTTAAGCTCCTAACGAAACTTAATGCCTCCAGCCAGGGCGTAAAAACTATAAACTAAACGACTGCTGCTCGCTAAGGGCACCCCCTGTGGGGTACGAACCTCGGCTTAGGGCAGCTGAGTCGGAGGGAGGGTGGCAAGGGACCGACGGTGGCTGGATAAAATCAATGTTTTGATTATTATCGTGGGGAGTTTGGAGTACATGCTGCTCAGCTAAAACGCGTGCTGGCGCTTCACTTACAGTCAAGGGTCGGGGAGTAACTTATTTGTGATTTTTATAATTCTTTAATTTGATAAAGGAAGCTTGTGCGGTGGTTTCATATAAATTGTATTAACTTTACTAGCGTAGCTTTTAAGTTAGCATCAATAATAAGTATTTAAACCACTCGGTGTATGTTGTGACTGTTGTGTACATAGCAATAAGAGGTAAACGATTTGGTGTGGGGTGCCATAACTAAAAATTGAAAAATAAACGCAAAAAAGTGAAAATTAACTTTAATTTCGGAAGTCGGTGTCTTTGGCTGTATGTATTTTGGTTTTTTGCTACCGAATTCCGAAATTAAAGTTATTTTAACTTTTAGCTTTTTTCTTAGGTAGTATTATTTTTTTGTAAAAATGTTTTTTTTTTTTAACTTATGGTCACCGTTCTTTTAGGTACGTGTACCTACATACTCATAGTAGACTGCGTCTATATTTTTATTTATAAATTAAAGTCACTTTACGTGTCTGTCTGTGTGACTGCATTGTTCTTCTAAACTGCGCATCGGATTTTGACGCGGCTTTCACCATCATTTAGATAATTTATTTCGAAAGGTTTATAAGTAACTAGCTTCTACCCGAGACTTCGTCCCGTCAAAATTCTTGTTCCCCATTCCCCAACGTTCTCGAAATATCATCAAAAAAGCTATTCTGTACAAAACGTATGTGAAGGTGAATTTTGTACATAATTTATTTTCTCGTGAATTTTTCGCATGTTTTAATATGTAGTTACAGCCTGCTATTCGGGTCGGAGACAAATCCAACAAATTCAAGATCAAGCATTTCGGTCCAGCCGTTCTTGAGTTATATAAATGGTGTAACTAATTCGATTTTGTTAAAACCAAACAAAGATTGTATTTTGTCATTTTTCGTTTTTGTATTTAGATAAAACTAAACATTATTATTAAACTTACAATTACATATATGTAACAAAAAAAAATAACAAAAAAATGTTTTTTGAAGTCGTAAAAACCAGGCGAAGCAGGGACGGATCGCTAGTGCTGGTAAAATCGTACGTTAAAGATTCTTAATTCAACATTTTAGCTTTGTGTCCCAGCTGAAAGGAAAAAGTCATTTGTCAAACATGTAAGAAAGCCCAAAAGTAATCATGACCATCTCTAATTTCCGCTTTAATTTTCTTTTATTCCTTTTCATATAATATGTAAAAGAAACGATATATTCATTTCTTTTACACATTAGGAACAATAGAAATGAGGACATTTACTTAATACCTACTTTTTAAAACTCTTTTTCAAATTAATGGAGTCGGTAGTTACATTTCAGATAGGTATTTTTCACTGCATATGTTTTACTAATATTAATAATATATATGTAAATGAACTCATTGCCGAGCTCAGCAGCATGCGTGTCGGATGCAGAGTAAATGGTGTTAGTTGTAACAACATCAGTTATGCGGATGACATGGTGCTGCTGGGCCCGTCGCCGGGGTCGATCGCGGAGATGCTCAAAGTATGTGAAACCTACGCTGCTGCACATGGAATGGTCTATAATGCCAAAAAATATGAATACATGGTCTTTGGGGTCGCTGGTAAGTGCCGGGAGGATGCCCTCGGGCTCGAAGTTTAAATATCTTGGACATTTTCTTACCAGCGACCTCAGCGACCATGGTGACATTGAGAGAAAGCGTAGGGCTCTGGCGGTCAGGGGTAATATGTTGGCACGAATATTTTCTCGGTGTACTGACCAAGTAAAGATTACGCTTTTTAAAGCTTATTGTCAGAGTTTTACACCGGTAATCTTTGGGTCAACTTCGTCTTTACTTTAAGTTACTCGTACTAACAATAGTGATTTAACTTCAAACATGTTACTAACAATTTATGGATCTTTTGTGTTATCCGAAATAAAATGTTTTTTATGTGTCTTTTGTTTGTGCAGAATAAACAATATTTATTTTATTCTTTTTCTATTTTTACCTATTTTTTCTGGCAGAAAATAGAAATTCGTGATACGTTTCGTTCAAGCCTACGGAAACGGAGCTTAGTGGCCACTATTTTTCGTTTTAATGATTAAAATAAAACATAACAATTTAAAACTACTGTTTGTAGTAATAATAGCTTATAGTCTTGTGAAGCACAACTTGACGAGCTTATTTTCTGCATTTTCATTCTAAAATAAAAGAAATCACCGAAATAACGATGAGGGCGCCACTGTGCGCTCGGTGCAGTCTTAAACGCCGTTTGTAAAAAGCGGAATCATATAGATTAGGAAAACTAACTACTTGGATATTTAAAATACATTTTACTATCTTCGTTCTGTGGAAATTAAGACCAAAGTTATACACAATTTATGCATATTAGACAGTAATTAGAGTTTGAGAGTTCTTGAACCAAATCGCAAAGTTTTCCTTCGTCGTCAGGCTCATATTTTACAAAACTGTATCAGTCCGGCCATCAAAACAAAATTAAAAAGCAGATATTACGAGTATCTTCAAATTCATTCACATTCAATCAACTTGATGCTTACGATTATCTGTTACTTCATATGATTCATAAACGTTACGTAGTACACAAAACTGCGCGAGCGCATGGAATAAATAAATCTCTCTAAGCCGAAATTATGTAACAACACGGAAATCCTGCAGTGGCTTGATTATCATTTTGATTTGATGAGTTAGAAATTATTGTGTTTCGGAAGGAGGCCTCTGAATGTTATAACGTTTTGTTATTTTGTAGACACCTTGATTCAGGGGTCTTTAAATTTCTAGCATAACACAAGATATAAAATGACGCTTGTATTTCTCAAAGCCACCCTCCACTCCGCAGAACAATTGGTGCAAACTCTGTCGTTCCTCGTCTCTGCAAATTGTTAAATGCTCCAGTGATCTTGTTGACATGCATTTTGACGCGTATGCCAAGTTTCATAGAAAAACTACTAGTAATGTTTAACTTTTATTTTTTCTCAATTTTTTTTTGTGTCTCTGTTTGTTTTGTTCTATTGAATTTTATTTTTATTTTTCTGTTTATATTAGTTTTATATTCCATCTCGTAATTTTAATTTAAACTTTTTAATTTTAGTTGTTATATTTTAATTTTATAGTTTAGTGCTTGTGGCACACCTAATATGTTTATGGGGCATGCGGTGATAACCTGTAAGAAATTGTTGCACTTACCTCTGATTATGGAAGATATTATTTAATCCATTTACAGTGTAAGCAATTGTTTGTTGGCCAATAAAGGAAAAAAAAAAAAAATATATATATATATATATATAAATTGGTAAAATACAACCTTGAAAAAAAAAATATTGTGTCAATCTAGAAAGATTTTATTTTACCACTTTGTCAGCGTGTTTATTATGTTTAACCATGCCAAATTACAGCTGTCTAGTACTTAAAGTCTCTGAGCTAAGCCGCGGAAAGACAGACATACCGACATGGTGAAACTATACGGGTTCTTTGTTGACTACGGATCCGAATCAGAATCCTCAAAAGATCTATCCAGTACCATGTATAGTTGACCTTTATTGAAATTGAAACTGCCAGCCCCTTCACTTGATATTGGTAATGAAGTTAGAATATTGGTTCGTTCCGGAAAATATGACTTGAGGACAAAGTTTCTGTCTTCCAAATTTTGCATGAAATATAGCTAACTATATTTCATGGAACGTTTGGAAAACAGAAACTTTGTCTTCCTACAATTTGGGGATGATACCACAGATTTTTACAGATGGGATACTCCACAAAATCATTTGAATAAAAAGCGACTCTTGCTACGACACAACAAAGTACAATTCAGGTCGTACAGCGCTTATTACCTATAGTTATATTCAACAACAAGTTGCCTCTCTGTCTATCGCGTAACTCTTATAACGGCGGCGCGCGTCACTCCTACTGAATTGACCTAGTGAGATGGGCCCGCCGCATACTTGTAGCTTCTTACCTAAACTGCGGAGTGTCCCATATGTACGATACGACAATTATATAATTGGACGTAGTTTAGCAGAAAGGACTCAACCAACGTAAAAAAATGACTTGTTTAATTATACCAAAGAGGTTCGAATGGTTAACGGAAGGTACCCATCTTCATGTGGATTGGTTTCCATCATTAAAAAATTAACCTTATCTTTGTAGTTTCACGGATACGTTAGAACTTCTTTAAAAGAAAGAAAGATAGAAAGAAAATACATTTATTTAGCACAGACAAAAAGGCACACGTGACACAATATAATTTACAACAGATTAAAAAAAAGTGTTAAGTGCGATGTAATAAATTTGCAGGAAAGAGCACCTCACGGCTGCGTCAAAAAGGTCCAGTTCAGCAAAAATGCCATACAACTAGTGCCTGACGCTGGTGCTCAACTGAACCTGAAGTGTGAGCTGACGGATGTAAATCAGTTTTATACTGCAACGTGTGTACGCATGCATACTTAAATAAAATAAATTTATGTCAGATAAAAATCTGTGGAGGATGGAAGCCACTAGATCCTAGATTACCAAATAAAATAAAGGCTTTAATTATTAATATTATATCTTTACTATGTTACGTTTTACATAGTTTTTCCTATCAAACCATAGTTAAAAAAAAAAATATATCGAAAAAAAACATACTGCCAATACTAAAATAATTTTATAATAAGGTTGGTCGGTCGACAACAATATTGAATATGGACATGTTTATTGTGATATTGAACAAAAGTGCAAAACAAAACAAAAATAACAGATAAATAAATGAATGAATAAATGAGATGGGTTAGACCTTCGTTAAGTAAATAATGAAATCAGTAAAAATATATACAACTCATTTTTGAATATAATGGTGGCTGAAAAAAAATTGTACTTCGATTTATAATCACGAAAACCTCTAGAAATGCAACGTTGCCAGCCAGCGACGGCTAAACGCTCTTAAGATTTTTCGATAGTTTAAAAATACAGGTACAGACGGTCACAAATCAAGCTATTAATGTCCAGTTTAGGTTGATCTCGCAATGTGAATTTAATGTTTGTAAACGCACCCACGATACAGGAGAAATTCCTAATGTGGGGCAACGTTTAAAAAAAAAAAAAAATATGTTTAGGATTTCCGTACAATAAGAGGTCAGCTTATACTGGAAATGTATAGATTGATTTGTGGCCGTGTCCCCTATTAGCTATTGTCGTATTGTTGTCTTCACATTGTATTGTCTTTGTTGTCTATTGTGTAGTTTAGAGATTTTGGTGAACAAATAAATATGAAAGTTTCTTCGGTCATAGGTTGCCTAAGGCGAGTTGATAACTATTAGTCAGCTGTCAGCGTGGCTAGTCTTTCTTTTCTTATTAATTAATATTTTAATACATTCTGTATTTTTATTATTTTCAGTTTTTATTAATAAAAAATAACGTTTTCTACTTTCGGAGGCTATAATTATGATTCGAAAATTGAATCTTTTGCATAGGCATCTTTCTGTTACGCGGTCGTGACTTTTTTTTTACGAGCTTAATCATTTTGTTTTGCAGTTCAGTTTTAAATTTATAAGACAATTTAAAAAGTTTAGTAGCAAGGAGTTTTCATACATAGAATAAAATGGGATAGATTTTATACGAGGAAAAATGAATGAGTCCGTACGTCTTAGCATTGAATTCTTAAAAGTCTTTTATATGGTTGTTTAATATATTTAATTATCAGTTTTAATTTAATTATTTTCATATCAATATTTGTCAATAATCGAATAGGCTGTATAGGCTGTTGTCGTTGTAAAAAAAATGTCCAGTTACAACTTTTTTTTCATATTTACCTACCTAATTCTTTGATTTAGTTTTTACTATTTCCCACAAATGTATTGAAAAACGTCGTGTGATACACAGGTGTGTAGGTTATTGCAAACGAGCTGTCATTAACAAGCCCGAGCCGAAGACGAGGGTTTTTAATGACACGAGTTTGCAATAACCCTTGTATCACAATGTACTATTGTTGTACCTTTTAGCGATTGGATTGGTTTTTACAAGAGATTACGTCTGTTATTTTATTTTGAACTAGCTGCGGCTCTCGGTTTCTCCCGCGTGGCTTTTTCTTAAATAAAAGTAGCCTACATTACTTCTTATAACATCAGCTATCTGCCAGTGAAAGTCCCGTCAACATTGGTCAAGCCATTTAGAAGATTAGCCGGAACAAACAGACAGACAGACAGATGGACAGACAGACAAATAGACAAACAGACAGAAGATAGGTAGACAAAAAATATTTTTTGTAACGTATATAAACTTTAATATTATTTAGTAAAAAGCTGATATTTTGACATTACAGACAGAAAATTCAATTTTATTTTGATTGTATTGATTTAAAATCCACCTACCTGCAGTTTAATTTATATTGGTGAAAATCAAACGGAAATATTCCTGAAATTCTCGAACTGAATCGAAAATTAAGCGTGTTGTCTGTCATTATTTCACTTTCATTCTTTTTACCTAAATTATGGTATAGTCATTTTATTCTAGGTAAATGCATCGTCTTCACTTACTATCAATGTACCTATTCAAAATATTGTTAACATTTTAAAAGAGCACCTAAGTATGGAGTTTCTTGCCCATTCTTCTCCATACGTAGTTACGTATGGAGTAGAATGGGAAAGAAAGCAATTGATTCTAGATCAATTGCTTAATTTTATAATTTTTGATGTTCAAAAGTGCCTTTTATGTACCTACCTATTTGAAATAAATGATTTGACTTTGAATGTTAATTTTGACGGATTATTCAACATGATCGTGAAGCCTGCGTGGCTTTTGGTTAAATAATTAAGTAATAAAGTAAATCTTCAAAAGCTAAAACTTTCTCTAATAAAAGTTTACTAGATAACGTTTTATTTTTGCCCATTGCAGGATAAATGCGGAAACATACTTTAAGGTGTAGGTACTTTAAAGCAACTCTATACCAAAGACTTTGGTATAGAGTTTATCAATCCGCTAGGCTTTTTCTGTGTTGGGGTCAGCTTCTAGTCTAACCGCATGCAGCTGAGTATCAGTATTTTACATAAAGCGACGACCTATCTGACCTCCGCAACCCAGTTACTGGGTAACATGATACCCCTTCTGCCGTCATAAGGAAAAAGGGCACATCTAACATTTTATAAATATGGAGAAAATCGAGTTTACAATTTTTATTGGTTTTTGGCGAAAAATATCGACTATAATATTATTTTTCGGAAATAAATGAATTAAAATAAATTCATTTTCACGATTCCGATACGATTATTGAAATATAAGTTTTTATTTTATTGGTATCACTACATATTATAAAACAAAGTCCTCCGCCGCGTCTGTCTGTCTGTCTGTCTGTCTGTCTGTCTGTCTGTTCGCGATAAACTCAAATACTACTGCACCGATTCTCATGCTGTTTTCACCAATGGATAGCTTGGTTCTCTAGGAAGGTTTTAGTATATAATTTGTTATGTTTTTGTATGCATTTTTGTATGAATTAACGATATTTGTTGGAGGTGTCGGAAAAAAATAAGCCGTCTGGGAGCTTTCAACGAAAACGCTGTCTAAACCCTTTGAGATATAACAAAATAATGTATGGTGGAATTGTGTATCATAAAAAGGTCTTCAAAAAAGTCCGCGATGGCATATGTCTATCTCTTAAGGATAACATACTATATCCATTTTATTGACTTTTTGTAGGTATTTGTTTGCCGAATTTTACTCTTGGAAATACGATTACGATAACAATACGCTATAATATCAGTAGCTATTAGCCAAATTATGTTCGTAGATAAATAAGCTAGCTACTTACGTGTATTTCAAACAGTATACAAGAATATTTATCATAAAAACATTACTAAACACGGCGGCCTTATGATCAAAATTTGTGCATTCCAAAACTTTCGTTACTCTTTCACTGACATATTTATCACTTTTCGATAAACTAACACTCAATACGAAATCTACACTTATTTCTCAGTAATTCTGTATAAGATTCTTCTAAGATTAAACCGTTTTCTCATTGAATCCATTACTTGACGCACGTATAACCTTGATGAATGTTTACATTAAGCATCGCGTCACACCGCCACACGACCACAGAGTATAGACGTATTTTGTTTTCTTTTTTCGTTCGTTTAGTGGTGTTCCCGCTAAAATGTCAACCGGTCAATTATTAGTCGATTAATCGAATTCTACATCCAGATCGTGTTGCAAGTACAAAATAAATGTCTAATATTTCGTCCAATTGCGAACGTGACCCTGAGAAAAGTTAGTACTTACGTGAATTATTCTAAAATTATTATTTGTGTCGCAATTTTATTTCGTGTTGTATTTGGTACAATTGATTGCTTTAAGAATTTGAGTGAAATTTCGTATTTTGATTTTGTGTATGTTATCTTTAGGTAAAGACTCATTCACGTTCAGAACATAAGTACTTTTACTATATTAAATCATTTGTTTCGGTTTCTATTCACATAGTGTTCATGAAGAAACCATAAAACCATAGTTATTATTGTGAAATGTTAAAAGTTTGATGTCAAGCTCGATAGATGGCGTTGACGTCGAAATAGATCTCGCTATGGTTTCGTTACCGCGATTTGGTTGGGGTCTCGCAATTTTAATTAAATATACCAGCTTAGATCAGTACACAATTGTGGTTTTATTTTCAACCCTATTAGTGTGCACATTAGTTCGATAGTTCAACTCATTACCAGCTCGGTAATAAACACAGTGAGTCACATTAAAATTAATATTAAGTTAGAATTTTGAGATATAGCCTGGGATATGGAGAGGGTAGTACATAGGGTACTTTTTTATGCGATAACCGACATCCACGCGGGCGAAGCCGCGGGCAAAAGCTAGTTTATTAAATAATCAACATTTTCTAATTGGTAAACTTTAAATCAAAGAGCACATCTGTGGCAGTTATGCCTTTAATATTTAACGCAGGTCAATTATGCCTTTTCAACTAAATAAATAATACTAATATTAATATTTATCGTGGTACAAATAAAAGCCGCATTTATGCATTATGTGCTCTTTTTACGTACAATAACTTCAAAATTGGCTCAGTTGTGCCTTTTGAGCTTACGGTATTTTTGTTTATCTTGTTCCTAACATTGTACAAAAAATATTGGCAGATGGGTCTTTTTTTTCTGATTCTGAATATGTATATAACTCAATTTCGGAAAAAATGTTAGTTGTGCCCTTTTTCCTTATGACGGCAGCCTTGGTAAGACTGGTTGTCAGACTTTTGGGCGTCTAACTATCCGTAGCGACTGTCAAAGATCCAATAACGACTGGACATAATCCTAATCCTAACTAATATTATAAATGCAAAAGCGAGTTTGTTTGTTACGCTTTCACGCTAAAACGTCTGAACGGATTTGTATGAAATTTGGCACATGAGAAGACCATGACCTGGATTAGGACATGGTATACTTTTTATCCCAGTAGTACGTTTCCGGGGGATAATTTCCGATCTCTACGCGGGCTAAGCCGGGGATAACAGCTAGTATTAGAATAAAATTACATAATATTATGTCAGTGGAGTACCTACCACTAATATCATAGAAATATAAAAAAAAACTTAACGCTCTCAACTTAACTCTTAATTTAACTTAAAACTTATATCTATTGACCAGCCATACATTTTAAGGCAGCGTAACAGCCGTTGCAACCTCCGAGCGTCTCTGTGAATAATTTAGGTAATTGTTTATTGCTATTGTAGCTAGTTTAAGCCGATTTAAAATCGGTCACAGTTTGCGAAGACCCTTGTACGTCTAATTGAACATGGCCCCACTAAATACAAGTTCCGGTGTTGCAATAACGAGAGTCGAAAGCAAGTGGCATTCCGTCGCCTTTCACTGCTATTATAAGAGGCTCTTGTGCGATGACCGGTCCTATGCTTTGATATTCGACGTCTTGCAGAGTTCTGATGCCTTGGTAGTTTTGATATCGAATAGTTTTTCGTAGTAGTTTTTAGTTAAGCGCGGAAACCAAACTTTTATTGAAGTTTTGGTTGCCGCGTTTTCGTAATTGAATTTTGGGGCTATACCTAGCACACTTTTGCTGAAAAATGCGGTTTTATGAGAGGTAACATGAATGGTATTCTGATAACGGCGAGAGCGCAGTTTTTCAAATAAATGCAGGTTTCAGCGGACTAACACCCCCATTTCATATATGTACGTAGGCTGTTCCATAAGTGTAGCAATAGAAATAATGTAATAAGTTTAGACATGTATGACTGAGCGTATGGTTATCTGCCACTTATTACAAGTCCATGCACGCAGTGTTTGTTGAGCTTAGCATCAGTAATCCTTGGTTTTTTTTTTTTAATTGTGAAAATGGCTAGTCTCGATAACCGCGAGTACAGAGTGATTTTTTTGTGTTTAATACCTTCGGTAAAGAGAGCCCTTCTCTTTCTACTGTGTTCAGGTGGTGTAAGGAATTTCAAAGAGGTTGAAAGCTGAAAGGACGACGATTTGCAACTGATGACTAATTAATAAGTGCATGGGATGAAGCCTGTGCCAGTGTCACAAAGGATCAGTGGAAGATTATGTTTAATACGTGGTTTGAACGCATGCATAAGTGTATTACTCGTAACAGCGATGGTTCTTATTTTGAAAAAGTTTAATAAATATGTAGTTAGATTTTTGCAAGACTTATGGAACATCCTACGTATTATCTCGTGACTGAAAAGGAATTATGAAAAACGGCTCAATCAACTATATCGTCTAGAATTTTCTAATACCTTTTTTAAAGTTTCATATTGAGACACGAAGCAACAAAATATGATCTAGAGGAATGTGGCCGTTTTTATTTAGATCGAATTTTGTTGCTTCGTGTTCAATATGAAACTTTATAAAAGGTATTAGAAAATTTAAGACACACCGATATAGTTGATTGAGGCTTTTTTCATAATTTCTTCTCAGTCACGAGATAATATATTTTTAAAGGAGTGGCGCTAGTGGACCGGTGACAACGCTCTTAAATGTAAAAATGGGAAAGTTCGGAAATTAGTAAAAAAATGTGTTTTTATTTCTGTAGGTTAATTAAATGATCTAAATTCTAAAGTCTTATAAATGTTTATGCGTGATTGGTATTGTTACTACTGCCTTTATTCAACGCTACCACGGGAAAACGCTGATGATTTTTTTTTTAATTTTTTTTTAATTCTACTATGAGTTTGCTCTTGACTTTAGTCTAGGTTTGGATGACAGAGACAAAGTCTACGATGGAGTGAGCTTACCCAGAAGAAGCCTGTTCACTCTCACTTTGAATAGATTAGGGTTGTATGCGTTCGGAAACACAGACGCAGGCAGAGAGTTCCACTCCTTTGCTGTGCGCATTATAAAAGACGTTTGAAAACGCTTAGTGCGAGTTGGTGGAATATCAACTAGGTAGGGTTGGTAACTTGCAGTGCGTCTAGATGTCCGATGGTAGAAGGGGGCCGGTGGAATGAGGTCGTGAAGTTCATGGGCACACTCTCCGAAGTACAATCTGTAGAAGACCGACAAGCAGGCAACCTTGCGGCGATGAGCCAAGCTGTGAAGCTTGGCATCCACCAGTTTTACGTCGCCAATGAGCCTCTTAGCTCTGCATTCCACCGAGTCAAGCGCAGCAAGTTAGTACTTTGCTGAGCCATCCTAAAGGTGGCTGCAATACTCCATGCAGGAACGGACTTGTGCTTTGTAAAGGGTTAAAAGCTGTCCAGGCGTAAAGTATCGCTTCACCTTATTTAGGACGCCCAGTTTCTTGGCCGCAGTTTGAGCTTTGCACTCGATGGTGGAGCCGAGGTTGAGACCAGATGTCACTTATTGCAAAAAAAAGAAAACACATGTAAATAATAAAGAGACCGCGCTTGTGATTTTCTGAATTTGTCGATTTTATTTAATTCGATAGTATCAATACCTATTTGCAGCGAACTCGGTGCATTGACGGCTATCATTAACTGGCATAAGCTGGCAAGTCTGGCAACATTTCTATGGCGAATGGCACTATAAATCCTTCGCCGAAGTGGATACCACTTGACTGGCAGGCGGCTATTCTGCAATTAGCGATACAGCTTACTTTACTGGATACCTTTAGGTTTCCAAAACTAACTTGGTTAGCTTATTTTATATTGATGATAAATTGAGTACGAGTAGTGCATGCAGCCATGAACATCCTCCTCTTGTACGCCTACTGCCCTTATTCTAATTATCTAGAGTTGAAGCTGCCTATCTTGGCTCGTGGCTAAGTAATAACAGCCGCACGGGTCGATTGATCAAGTCAAGCTACTCTTGCCGCGGTTGGTACGTGGATGGGTGACCATCTTTACATACCAAGACCCCTCCGTGCTTCGGAAAGCACGTTAAGCCGTTGGTCTCGGCTGTGATTCGTGGATCTTTGACAGCTATTACGGATTATACGGATAGTCAGAATCCCAAAAGTCTGACAACCAGTCTTACCAAGAGATATCGTGTTGCCCAGTAACTGGGTTGTGGAAGTCATAAAAATTATTAACCTTAAAGTTTGTTTCTGCATTTATCCTGCAATGGGCAATAACTAAAATGTTGTCTAGTAAACTTTTATTAGAGAAAGTTTTAGTTTTGAAAGATTGACTTCATAATAATAATCATAATCATTTATTTGCATTAAACGTGGTGGGTACAAAAGATGTTTAATATAATATTCAGTACAAAAACATATTCTGTCATGCAGTCATTATCATCATTTCAGCCGAAAGACGTCAACTGCTCGCAGTATGGTGTAAAAAATGCATAGAGAACGTTGCTGCCCATTCTTTAGTAAGTCCTTTAGTCACCTTTTACGACACCCACGGGAGGAAATGGAGTAGTGCTATTCTTTACGTCCGGCTCCACACGGTAACTGCCATGCAGTAATGGCATGCAAATATTAATAGTCTGTTAAACAGTAACATAGACAAATTAATAACAATTTGGTAATTGGCATTTAATTAGAGTTTTAGCGTTAAGAATTTTTACGAAAAGAACAATTTCTACAAGTCAATACTTCATTACTTAAGGTGAAAGCGTAGCCCGCGAAATTCAAATTTTCTTACGTTTATTGCAATTTGCAGATCAGTATCATCAATACAACAAAAAGGACATATAATCCTGTTGAATGACTATTTCATAAAATCATAACTTTTAGGATTATACGGGAGTTGTATTACTGATTCTAATGATTATGTATAAAACATTTGTTACGGTCGCGAATCATACTTTAATCAACATCATCATCATTATCATCAGCCTATAGCAGTCCACTGCTGGACATAGGCCTCTCTAATTGCTCGCCATTCAGCTCGATTCTCTCATCCAGCTGCTACCAACCACCCTGCGAAGTCGTCGCTCCACCTAGCCTGAGGGCGTCCTACCTTACGTTTGCCAATACGCGGTCTTCACTCAAGAACACGTCTACCCCAACGGTCATCGGTTCTACGGTTAATATGGCCGGCCCATTGCCACTTCAGCTTGCTTATTCTGTGAGCTATGTCGACAACTTTGGTTCTCTGCCGAATCACCTCGTTCCGGATTCGATCCCTCAGCAACATACACCCATACAATAAGCTACAAATTCCAAAAAAAAATAAGATAATTTGAATTTTGCGGGCAACCTTAGCGCTTCCTCCTTAATCGTTTTAAAATAACTTATAGCCACGCAGGCTTCACGATAATGTTGAATAACCGGTCTAAAGTAGGTAATATTTGACAGCAATCGATGGATGGTCGCCAACTTCTACTTTCATTCATTCTTCAACCGACGGATGGTTTGAAGTTGGGTTGAAGTGCCAAGTTCGTTCATGTCGGGTTTTAAATAAAATCTTGTTTTTTTTTTAAAGTGCAAATTTTTTTTTAGGGTCCCTCCCCTACATGTAAAGTGAGGATGATGTTTTATTTTTTTTCTCATCTATCCCATGGTGTGGGGTAGCGTTGGATATTCCGTTTAAAAAAAGCTATACTCCATTTACTATAGCATTAGACAAATAATGGCTAAATAACGACAGTTATTGTGTAATATTGTTGAAATTACTGCACTTTAGAGTTATTTTTTTAATGTAAATGGTAAATAGATTACAGTGCTTTATATTTATCGTGAAATAACGGAGTTTATTTAACGTTTACATCGAAATAACGAAAGGATGAGAACAGTTATTTGTCTAATGTTATAATAAATGGAGTTATAAATGGTTGTACTTGGATATGTAAAAAAATCACAGCAGTAGTAGGTAGGTATATATAACGAAGTTAAAAGGAAAACTATCACAGCCAAGTAGGCGTCACAAGTTACCGAGTAATAGTCAACCAACTTACATTTACAGTTGAAAAACATGTTCTCCCATACATTTTGTAAGGGAGAACATGTTTTCAACTACAACTTTAAGTTTGTTCTTGGGATCAATTCATCCCATCTACGGAACCCTTCATTGGGCGTGGTCCGACACGCACTTGACCGATTTTTAATTAATAAAAATGCAAATTATTGGTAATAATACATAACGTTTTAAAAGATTAATTTGAAGATAAGGACTCAACATGTTGTCTAATATCAAATCGCCTTACGCAACCTATGACTGAAGAAAGTTTCATATTTATTTGCTTGCCAAAATCTCTAATTTATACAATAGACAAAAAAGACGATATACTTAACTATATTTCCTGCAGCATTTTGAAGATGGAATGTGGTCGTAAAGGTGCCTTGCCAAAAAGTTGTCAATTTCTGTGTTAGCAACTGTTTACAACTAAAGGTCGTAGGTAGCACATTTATCAAATCGGAAAGGGATCGTAACCGTATCACCTTTCGCGTCGCCGTCAAACAGTCGTCAACCTTACGTAAGCACGTAACCAAAGCATATCAGAAGCTCCGATACGTCGACTCGGCTACGGCTAGGCGACGCCGCGCTTACGGCTCACCGACCGCTGGTTGACGGCTAGTCATTGATTCTATGTCACACCTCTTGTATGGGGACGATCCACTGTGCGCGGGAGGGGCGTGGACGAAGAGACGTAAGCTAGGGTACGGAGAGCCGTAAGCTAGACTACGGATAACCGTAAGCGCGGGAATTGCAAGTCGACCACGCACCGCACCGCGGTTGTGAGCTTGTCCCGAGGGGAGGCGATTACGTTACGATTCCGATTAGTATGCGTTGCAGTAGGGAGTTTCATACAAATAATACTGAACTCGAATTGATACGGTGACGATCCCTTTCCGATTTGAAATGTGTGCTACGACCTTAATCTCCATAGGTTCAGTTTACAATTCTTTAATATCTTCTAAAATTTTGACCATACTAAATTATTATTATTTTTGTTATTATTATTTATATCTGTTATTTTTATGGTGTACATAATAAAGACTATTCTATCTATCTATCCATCTAAAAGGTCGTCAACAGTGCCTTAATTCTAGGACCTTAATAAACCTCATAAAATGATTATCTGTTCCTGAAACATATTACAATTCTGCTCATAGTAATAGATGAGTTTAATTTGGAATTGCAAGTCGTTTAATGCTATGTACTACAGACGTCTCGTTAAGAGCGTTGTACGCCCTCATAAGGTGCACTTGGAGCATTCGTTTGAAATGTAACGTTACAGAGTCGAGCATTTTTTTTTTTACAACAACAACAACAACATCTTTACATCAGGAATGGTGGGGAACCGAGAATCACAGTGCGCAATATGTAATGTTACAAATTCGAGCATTACATTGCATTGGTGAGCGAAGACAATCGAGCATTACCGTGCACAAGTTGGTGATACAATGTGTAATATTTTGATACAATCTGAAATGTTACATTACAGGCGAATGCTCGTCAAGTCAGGAAGGCAGTACTGTAATGTAATGCTCGAAATTGAATCTGAAATATTACATTACAGGCGAATGCTCAAGGTGAGGGATCACCTTAAGAGGAACATTTCAGTTGACTTACCTATTTGGTTCACAAAATATTGTCAAACGACGATAATGCAATTATGTAGAATGTCTCTGTTTCTAACTGATGTTCCAAACTGAGCAAGCGAACACAAAAAGCAAGTATTTGTAACATCCCTTGTTGTTTACCGCCTAAAACAAATAAAAAATATATCCCTACATTGGTTTCAAATGTTTGTTATCAATAAAGTTTCAAATATTTGTTATCAATAAAAATAATAACTTTTGTCACCAAAACATGTTGCCAACACAAAAATTGCCAGTTTTCCTTCATCGTAGACTAGACTTTATGTCATATTGCCCGAAACGAACCAATTTTCTAACTCCATAACCTTCTCAAGTGAAATCTTCAAACATCAAACATCTCAAAGTTACTTCATATCAACTGAAGAGCCTGGTTGATTCAAATTCAATAAAGCTCAGGTATCCACTATACACCGTGACATTTTAGTCGTCTTACAAAGGTGGTGTACTCAATGTAGCCGACATAATATACCTCTAGGCGCGATTAATAAAAGAAAGATTGATATTTAGATTAAGTTGCAATAGTAAGAAACACATTTTTGCATTAGGGTGAATGAACTCTGATAAAAATGTCGCCGCTCCATTCCACGCTGCCTTTGGAACACAAGGCTCGGACCGCGCTCGTGTTTCAAACTACGTCAATCGTCATAATTAATAATAAAAATATAATTCAAAATTTCATAAATATTACAGGATAAGAGCTTCTTCCCCTTGAATACCAAAATCTAATATCAAAATTGGCTCCCTATTCGACTTCGCAGGAACACTCGAATATTGTGTCTGCTATTTAACATCCTTCACAACCCTAAAACGCCATCCTATCTGCGACAACGCTTTTCCTACGATCGTCCTTCGGATGCACCTTGCAGGTCGCATCTTAGAAATCTCCTTAGACTCCCTCCCCACTCATCCGACTTCTACTCCTACTCATTCACTGTGCACGCGGCTCGGTTGTGGAATTCACTGCCACCTGACATTTGGGACCGCCAAACTGTTGCAGCCTTTAAAAGAAGAGTAAAGGATCACTATCTTTCCACTTCGCCATAGTTGCATATTATTATGTATTTATTATTTTCCACTACATTGTAGTTCTAAGTATATATTTCAGTGATATTTATTTTAGAAGTATGTATGTAAGTATATTCTCTTATTGTATGTTTATAAGTATTTACATTAGTGTATAGCTATTTTGATTTTATGTATATTTTTTATTTTATTTTTTCTCTTCTACACTTACACACGTTGTCTACATCTCTATATCTACTTTCCTATCGCAAGTCTGCTGGAAGAGATTTCATTAGAAATAAGCATCACCTTTGTACGTATTTTTCTGTTCCTTTCTTCTTGTCTGTTTATATGTGTGTACATAAATTGTTAAATAAATAAATAAGTTTTTAACCACAGCAATTTTTTTTTGTGGTTCAGTATCAGTAATTGAACACATTTTCCTTATTTTTTAAATACTTTTTTTTCGGTCCACTTGAAATCGGCAAAGTATGGATACAATCTATTCGTAATAATATCAATGGGCGAGCGCACAGCTGATAGGTACCTACTACTGCGTTCCGCTTCACTGACCGTTGCACGACGAGTATCCATTATACCAGTTTCAAAATAAACATCTTTCGTTAACGATAACTTAATTTTTTTGTACCTATCCACCCAAAACATACTATTACGCAAGAATATAATTATATAACAGGAACTGATGGACGATACTGACGGTGCCAAACTCGTTTGCTAAATTCTGGGCCAACTGTATTTAGATTGTCATCGACACGCTAAGGAAAAGCAAATAAAAAAATACTAATAAGCACATTAAACGCAAAATGAGAACGATCGGTTTTTTAACTAATGTGGTACCAAAAGAAGACAGCCTGGCTAAGTAATAGCCGCACGGGTCGATGAAAGAAGAAAGAAAGAAACAAAGAAAGAAAGAAAGAAAGAAAAGTTGTTTATTCTGCACAAACAAGACGTACATTACATGAAAAACATACAAAATACACATACTAATACAAAGTAACCAAAAGCCTCGTATTCAAATGTAATAATTAAGAAAAAAGTTAGACTGCTGTCCATTGCTTGATGTCAGGCCAAGACCACAGACAATAGACGTTGCGCGTTGTGTAACACTGGTAAATGACAAAAAACAATCAAAACGAAAACTAAATGCCTTACCAAGGAGTATCGTATTACCCAGGAGCTGGGTTGTGTAGGTCAGATAGACAGTCGCTCCATGTAAAATACGGGTATTCAGTTGCAATCAGATCGACTGTACGCCAACCCCAATATAGCTGGCCAAAGGCGAGGCAGATTATGGGTACTAAAAGCCAGGCTAAGCCCACTTATAATCTCAGTTCTTACATAAGTACTTAATTTTAACCGTCTTGTTCATAATAAATTTATCCGCTTCATAAACCTCTAAAATAGGTTTAACGAACTGTTTTGTACCTTTTTGTCAAACTTCATTTTAAATTGACAGAAAAGGACAAAACAGCTCAATTGCTAAAATTGGTATATGAAGAGAATATTTTTTTGTTTTTACCAAGTATTGAATACACCTATACTAAGATATGAGTTACATCCGAGTTATAAACTGAAAGACGAGTGTACCAATTTCTTTCAGGTAAGCACACAATGCATTACTTAAACAGGGTCGATTGTTATTGAGCGGCTACTTCAAATTAGATGGGTTCTTATTATACTCATGGAACATAATTATGTTTTCAACCAAATTCCAATTTAAAATCAAAATTAAAATCAAATGAAAGTTAAGACATAAAATAAAAATGCAATGAAAATTGAAATATAATTAAAATCAAAATTAAAATAATAATCAAATTCAAAATCAACACTATAAATAAAATCAAAATCAACACCATAATCAAAATTAAATTTACACTAACATTACCTACCTACATAATAATTTCTAATTCTTTATTATGAATAAGACGGTAAGTATCTAGAAGTCCTAGAGATTATAACCTTTCAAAATAGATGATCCATTAATGTAATAATCTGTATAACAAGCTGAATTTAGTTAGTAATGCTTTGATTTACAAATTGCCATCATCAGTCATATTTGCTATCACAATTTACGCAGGCGCTTTCTGCCATCTCCTTAACATTTCACAATTTTATTCATTTAATAAAGGATTTACCTGACAGTTTTCTAAATCACTTTCACGTAACTATTGGAGGAGGGACCCCTATCAATGTCAGAACGATCTTGCAATATGCTGTCGGGTTTCGGTCATTTATCAACAGAGTTCTATTTGGTTCGGTGGTGTGACTCGACTGTTAGCTAGAATGTTTGTTACAGGCGTTTATGCCACACTATTACACGTTTTGCTAACATTGCAAGCATACGATTCAAAGATAATGAGGATGATTTTCGTTTAACAGGGTACGGTGGCCAGCACATTAAGCTACACGAAACTGTCTTTCTCCAAACAAAAAAAAAATGTTTTTTCTTCTATTTACGATTATTAAAAAAAAAAAAAACCTCTAAGCTAATTGATATAACAGTCCTTTTTAAGACCTCATCTATAACAATTGCAAAATAATACATTTGAGACGAAATAATGCATTTCTATGGTCTCTATGGAGTTTTCTCGAGTTTTAAAATAACTTCATAACAAAACATTAAAAAAATATGGTTCCTTCCCAGAAGTTTTAGTTCTTCGCTGGATCTATAGGATGAAGGGATAAAATATAGGTGACCGCAATGGAAGCAATATTTCACAGTGTGAGGCGTAATAACAGATTTAAAAGTCACTAAAATAATATATTTGCGTCTTAAGTATGAACAGCCTGGATCAGGAATAAGAAAACCGATTTTGAATCGCCTGAAATGTGCAAATGACGCAGAACCGTTAGGTTTCAGTGGAGATTCTGAATTCTGTAAGGTAAATTGTGGTTTAGAAATCCGATTAACCCCGATGCCGATTGAACCCGTTTGACATCCTCTAGCAAACTATATAATTGTGAAGATTTTGGAATTCCTAGATTTTCTCATGCAGAATCTAAGGAGATTTCCATCAGTATCCTTCTACGCAGATAATAATTAATAATATAAACTCTTACTTAAAATGCTCTTAGCTCCATAAGTTCACATGCAAAGTGAATTAATCATGAAGACTAATTATTAAAGTACTTTATGAGATTAGGTAGTAGTGGGTGAGTTAAATTTTCTACCAAAGAACCTCTTGGGATAAGTAGAAATTTAAGTTTTACTATTTTTAGTGAGTTTTTAAGATTGTAGCAGTTACTTAAGATTTTAAGATTAAAAGAATGCTTGGGAGGGATGCTGTCTAGACGTATTCCTTTGACACAGGACTGTCACTGAATTCTTTATTTATGAATGTTTTTAATCTAGCTACCTACTTTAAAATAATTAAAATTTTGAACTAAGTATGTTAATTAAACGAATAATTTCGTTTGATCGAAAATATTGTAGGTAAGTAACTAAATTTAAATTGGTGTAATAGTTTGTTGTGTTCAGTAATTTACATTAAACAAGTGAAGATGATTTTCAGCCTAATTTGAATAAATATTTTTTTATTTTTTTATTTAATATTGACTTGTGGCGGCATCTACAACGCCACATGCGAACTACGCATCAAAGAGCTGACGTCACAAATCCTGCATCGCGCAATCAGAGTTTTTTTTTTTATCTAGGGCATCTCAGAGTGTAACCACTAAGGTTCCGACTCTTTAACCGGACTTTCCTGTGGCTGCCTTAAGCTCCTAACGAAACTTAATGCCTCCAGCCAGGGCGTAAAAACTATAAACTATCGTAAACGACTGCTGCTCGCTAAGGGCACCCCCTGTGGGGTACGAACCTCGGCTTAAGGCAGCTGAGTCGGAGGGAGGGTCGCAAGGGACCGACGGTGGCTGGATAAAATCAGTGTTTTGATTATTATCGTGGGGAGTTTGGATTACATGCTGCTCAGCTAAAACGCGTGCTGGCGCTTCACTTACAGTCAAGGGTCGGGGAATCAGAGTTTACCGCGCGACTAGCTTATAAACAACATCCCGACATCAACCGTCGCGGTCGGACAGTTGAGGATCCTCCCTTTTTTTTATAGAGTATGACTAGTGAACTTTACACCCTGTTCCTCATACCTTATAAACTTATCCGTCATTGGTACTTGAATAAATGAAACATCTCAAATTGATGTAATTTTTCAATAACTTTCTCGATATTCATCTGGAATTGGTCGTGACATGCAGAAATAGATCGAGTAAGTATTGATCACGATATTGTCTACATGTACCTAAGCCAGCCGCTGAGTCTCTAGAATTAGCTCAAGATAATACACAATGATATGGTATGTAAATCCAAGTGGATCCAAGCAATAAATGAAATAAAATAAAAAAGCCTCATATTTCTCTAAGTTTTACAGTTATTTATTATTAATTTTTAAATTGTTTTTATTTGAGAACCCCTGAGGTGAAGGCCTCCAGAGAATGCCAGTTTTCTCTGGGTTAAGCTACGTCGATCCAGCGCGATACAGCTATACGCACGATCACAAGCACGATCTCGTCCTCCCAGCGAGTGTGTGGTCTTCCTCGTTTACGCTTGCCAACCGGTCCCCACCAAGAAGTCGTCTTTTTGGCCCATCTATTGTCATGCAGTCTTGCGACACCTGCCCATTTCCACTTAAGTTTCGGTGCATGTGTAGGGGCTTTAGATGCTTTTGATGTGTCTTGAATTTTTGAGTGATGATTTTATGCTGTTTTTTTTTTATTATAAGCATACGAGTACTGCGCTCAATTCCACTTTGGCATGTAGTAATTTTGTTCTTGATGGAGTTGTTAAATTTCCAAGTTAGGCATGCATATGTTGCTGAAAATAAAAATAAAACAGCTGATGTGATGTTAACACAAGAGGAACTACATAGAAAAATAACACCCGGATTGTCTATTAAGAATTTGAACATGAGAAATTGTCAAACTCTACTTGTACAATGTGGCCCGTGAAATACAAAATTTCTTTGAAAAACTCGCAAGAAATTTTAAATTTCCGATTTTCCTTAAGTAATGCTAAACTATAGCATGACAAGTTCTTAACTTCAAATTCTCAATTCTGAAGCAGGCTGTAGTTTTAATTTTTTTATTTAGGTATAGATGTTGAAGTTTAATAGTATGATAGATCTCAACAATCCATACTACATAATATACAAAATGTCCGGTTTCGGACTGTACAAATTTAAAGGGGTGGTAGTTTGCTCTATTCTATCAATCAAATTATTCTACATGTAGGGTCGGAACCCATCCCCCCCTGAATGGCAGCCATTTTTGTGTTTTGATCGCCTTTTATGGAGCGTGCATACTACAAGTACAGTAGCTTTAAAATTTAAGGCCCAATTGTCATAAAAAAATATTTTTAGCAACGGAAAAGTATTAACAATGGGTTAAATAACTCAAATAATAACATTAAATGCTGCATCATATTGAAATAAATGCTAAAAGATAAATTTTACGTTAAAAATAACATCTTTTTTTTTTTGTTAATCAAGGTTATTACAAAATTCACCCCAAGGAACTACCTTTTTTATGCACTCGTCTAACAAATGTTTAGTTCACCTAAATAATGATACCAAAAAATCCATTCTATGACTAATGGTTTAAGAGAGTTGTTGGAACATAGGCTTGCGTAGATAGTGCGTTCATAACGATTTGGTTTTTCTGTAGATATTTACAGTCATCACTGATCAATGATAAACAAATAACAAGTATTAATTACTATTTATTGTTGTTGCACGAAAAACATAATTACTAATCAAAAAGTTGCCTCATAAACGTGACGGTTAGTATACCTCTCTTATACCTAGACTAGCAAACCACTGGCCCCTTTTTTTTTGGGTGCAAAATTATCAAATAACTTCTGCTCTGGGCAGAGCGCGACTAGTTACGCGTTGACGCGTTAGACTTTTACTGACTAAAACCCACCCGTGTTCCTTCAGTTGCCTGTGTGCCAGGGCTACGGTAAAACGGTACGGTACGGTGTACGGTATCCCTTTCGGACAAACCCGCAACCCTGGCAGGCATCGGCCCTAGCGGACCACATCAGTTTGTGCTGATATCTCTTTGAGGTGCGCGTGGAATACAACGCGCCGTCGACCCGAGCTGCCCATTGCTCGCCGTCCGCAAGCTTACAACCCGCAGGCCCCTGTTTCGCAAATCACACGACGTCTTGAATTCATGCAAGTCTAGTACTTTTTGTTGGGTTACTGCTCAGATCTTGGACACAACGTGCCGTGTACAGAAAGAAGATCTTGGACACTACGTGCCGTGTACAGAATATCGTCTTCACACGTAAATTGCACCCGTGCAAAGCATGGGCGGGTAAAGATATAGATGGCACTATTGCTTGTATCATTCAGTAACAGAATTCCAAACTGCAATATGAACTGCCTACGAGATTATAAATAGAAATGAGTCTGAAGGAAGCTATTCGTAATACTTTTCTTGAAATTAATTATTTTCTTATAGTGTAGGTATACAAATAAGATGTATTTTTTTGTATTCCGTAGCCAACAAGGAACCCTTATAGTTTCGCCATGTCCGTCTGTCTGTTTGTCTGTCCACGGCATAGATCAGAGACTAATAGTACTAGAAAGCTGTAATTTGGCATGGGTGTTACAAAAAATGTATTTGTAAAGTTCACTTATACTTTATGGAAAAGAGAGGATCCTCCAACCAGACGGGTGTCGTATCTGGTGGGCAACTGCCCGACGGCTGATGTCGGGCTGTTGTATATGTCACCGCAAGAACGTCTACCTGTTAAGATTATTACAATAATCTTATTCGTAATAAACTAATTATTCCAATTTATCATAATCTTGATATTACACCCTCTGTAGGAGTTTATACAATCAATACAACGTGTGGCTGCATCTAAGAGATCGGCGCCATCTATTGGCTTCTTTATGAACTAGAAACACCTAGTATTGTTTTAAGATTAATAATATTAAAACTGTAGCTAAAATTAAAAGGGAATATTTATTTCATTGTCTTTGGGTTTTTAGTCATATTTACAATTGGTCATTTGACACAGTAAATTTGTTTATGATAGACCACTACATTACGTGCCCAAAATGGCGCGGTTTGAATAACTGAATGTACTAATTGAATACGAGAACTAAACCAGATTCAATAATAGAATACAAACTATGAAGTAATAAGATTATTTTACACAGCAATTTATTAATGAATACTTTTTGTTTGATTAAATTCCTTGAATTAAGTGTCAAATAGTAATAATGAAGTTGAAGAATAAAGCTTCTAAGTTAACGTTACTTCTGAAAACGCTTTTGTATTTGTGAATTGGCATTGTTTAATTACAAAAGAATTAAATAATACGCATCTTAGTATTGTTTGTAAGCTTTATTCAGCTATTTAGGTAATAAGACTTAATATGATAAAAGTAGCGCTTCCGCCCACTGAGAGAGGAATGTGAGGATGGCGTCCTATCGGATCATAAGAAAATTTGTGTTAAAAAGGATAAAAAATTTAATAGTCAAAAACAAAACCTGTGCAACGTAAAGTTAAGATTTAAAAGAGTGTCCATGGAGTTTCTTGCCCGTTCTTCTCCATAATTGTAACCTACATTTTGGAATGGGAGTCACTTAACTCAAACTAAATGACTGCTTGTTAAATGATAATTAAAAAGTGTCTGTAACTGTTTTAGTGACAATAAATGCTTTGAGTTAAGTTTTGACAATGTGTGTGATTTAAATTCAATACCTACCTACGACGACGAACACACAACGACGAACGACGAATTACATCGGAGATTGGTCAGAGACGAACGGATCTCTCTGATATATATATGCCAGTCGCGCGGTAAACTCGGATTGCGCGATGCAGGATTTGTGTGACGTCAGATCTTTGATGCGTAGTTCCCGTGTGGCGTTGTAGATGCCGCCACAAGTTAAAATCTGATGTATTATTAAAGTTCATAGAACAAAAGTTGTAGTTTATGATCTGAGTAATACAGTCCTGAGATGTTGTTAGTGTTCCACCAATAACCCTGTATATAATTTTTTTAAATCTAATTTTGGCAATGCATGACCGATTGCAATGAGAGTCCACACAACATTTTTTTTTATGGAGTAAGTTTTTATAGGTTTTTTCCGATCTCCACGCGGGCAAAGCCGCTGGCGTAAGCTAGTCTAGTGTCATATACATAAGTCCCATGTTATAGCAGCGAAGCTCGTTGCTATACACAGATCCAGATCTTGGGCGGCGGGAATCAGTAGCCGATTCCCGGCCACCGAAGGCGCGGGCTTGCGGACGGCGAGCTATGGGTAGCTCGCCGTCCGGTAAAGACCAGGCCCGGGTCGACGACGCGTTGTGTTCCACGCGCGCCTCAAAGAGATGTCAGCACGTACTGAAGGGGTCCACCAGGACCGGTGCCTGCCAGGGTTGCGGGTTTGTCCGAAAGGGATACCGTGGCCCTGGCACACTGGCAACTGAAGGAACATGGGTGGGTTTTAGTCAGTAAAAGTCTGACACGCCCTTCCGCTCCGCCCAGATCGGGAGAAGTTATTTGATAATTTCCCACCCAAAAAAAAAAAGGCTGGCTGCAACCGATATTTTCCTAGTGGAAAATCTAATATCACATTCGCGAGTTGGAAACCAGAACCACACTCAGGAGTCGTGGCTTGCAACTACTGGAGCAACGCAAAGGCTGTCTTGGACAAAATACACAACAACAAAATATACATAGAGATAAATTACGCGTCAAACTATATGGTGGCTCTGAAGTGCGCTACTTGTTGTGCAGAACCGCACCACTTACGCTGACACATGAATTCGTTACTGCGCAGCGACATGTACTCTGTGGCAGCGACTCGCCTCATATCCCAAGCCGCCATAAAGTTTGAATCGGGCCATACCTATCCACTTACATTATTTTTTACCTTGACAACAAGTATTTTTATTTCACACCTTTTACAGATAAAGTCAATATTTATGATAATTTCGACAGATCTTACAATACGTAAGTAGGTGTTCATTCTGGTACTTACTATACGACGTGAGATAAATCTCAGATTCTATCTGTTCATGGTGATTATAAAAATTGTAGTAAGGCATTGTTTTATATAAAATGTTTTTATTTTTCAATATTTTAAAAGAGTGTGGAGTTTCTTGCCCACCTATTGGAAGGGGCAACTAGAATTAATTCTATTTTCTTGTTTTTGACGTTCAAAGGTGTCTTTTATGTGCCTATTTGAAATAAATTATTTGACTTTGGCTTTGACTTTGAATGCTTAGCTAAGGATGATGCACATTTTGGTACTGCCCTCCAATAGCGTTGTGCTCTTTTTGTCAGCTCGAGCAGTACCCAAATATGTTTTTTTTTATATATTTATAAATAATAAATGAAATGTATTTCTGCAAATTGGTTAAAAAACACTTTTACACGTCAAAATTAAATTATGTGTTAAAACTAGATGAGCTCGGTGTTTCCGAACTGACTACTGTGAGGAGAAAGACCGAAAAAATCTCAGAGGTCATCAGGTCACAGTCTCTTTTATAGTCCAGACATAGATCTTGGTCAGGCCATGAGGAACATGCAGATTAATGTCTAAGATAGTCAATTGAGATGTTGTTTTGTGGGGAACGCTGTGTACACTTATAATAGGCAAACATACTAGTACTTTTGTTATTTTATTGTTCTGTTTTAATCTTTTGTATGTACTGCTGTTGGTGTACCAAATCAATAAATTAATATATGAACAAAAATACCCCATCCTGCTCTAGTCGAAACCCATGAGATTATGTAAAAAAACACCGCAAATTACCGAGAAAAAAAATCTCTAAAAATTCTATAAGTCTACTCAAGGTAAGATCGTCGTCCGACATAAAAAAAAACGATTTTTTTTTCACAATATTTCCCGGGATTGTTTACATCGTCTCATGGTTGACCACCCGTATTTGATTGATATCCCGTCCAGTCGTACTCAGCGCTTCTCCTCCACATTTATTATGCGCACAGCCAAAGTGTGGAACTCTCTGCCAGCGTCTGTGTTCCCTTCCACATATAACCCGTCTGCCTTCAAAGCAAGAGTGAACGGGCATCTTCTAGGCACGCTCGTTCCATCATAGATCTCATCCATCGCTTTCCATCAGGCGAGAACGAGGTCAAAAGCAGGCCCAATTAATAAATAAATAAGAAATTTGAATCGCGCTTACAATCACTGGGACAACGCGGAGGCAGTCTTGTCAAGACATTAGGTAATGTTGAACATTGGTACATATTTTTTTCCTTGACAACAAGTGTTTTGATTTCACACCTTTTACAGATAAAATCAATATTTATGTATTTTTCGACACATCGTACAATATGTAGGTAGATGTTTATCCTAGTACCTATATAATAGTAAGTAGCAACAAGATAAACTTGGCCCACACAACGTAAGATAAATCTCAGATGCTATCTGTAATAATACATAAGTATTAAAAACTAGCCTATTTGCTTTTGCCCGCTTCTTCACTGACGTGAATGTTGGAAAATATCCCACGGGAACGTACTACCGGGATTAAAAGGAACTCAAACTCAAAGCATTTATATAAATTAAACCATTTACAGGTACTTTTATAGTGTCAAAGAGTCGGTCTATTAGTCAGAAAGTTGAAGCTAGTTGCCCATTCCATAACGTGAAATAGGCAACTAGCTTCACTAACAACTACCTGTGTGTCAAATTTCATCCAAATTCGAACAGCCGTTTTTGCGCCAATCTGGAACACACATCCAGATAAACAGACAAACGGACAACAATTCTAATAACTGTATTTTCGGCATCAGACTAGTTCCCACACCTCGTAGCAATTATTTTTGTCAAAAATATTCAATGTACCGTTTTGACTTCATTACTATTTTATCATAGATACTAGCTGCACCTGGCATGGGTTGCAATGCCACGTAAAGTAAAAAATTGTTTGGTCAAACTTTTTTTTTTGGGCTAGAAACCCTCTCGGTATACACATATATACATAATTATATGTACACACATATATATGTGATCAGATTGTGATGAACCTTTGGTAGGGTGTTCTGAGGACGACCGAGAGGGTTTCTAGGCCAAAAAAAAAAGTTTGACCAAACAATTTTTTATATACGTATATATATTGCACCCCCAGTGCAACACTGTCACTTATGCAACACTTATGCAAAAGGTAACTTTTTCAAGAGAAATGTATAATTTTTTTTTTTTGTTTAATATTTATACTTAAAAGAACACGTCAGGATATAACCTATCATCTTCCCTAAATCAAGAAGTGTCATCAACTTATAGGATACTAAAGTTTAAAATATTTTTCTTAAGGGTGTTACCACACCAATCGATCAATCGTCAATCGATGCCATCGATCGACGGTAGAATGGATTATTCACCAATTAACGGAGTAGACATCAATCGATATACGTCGACCATGTCGATCGATGGCATCGATCGACGATCGATCGATTGGTGTGGTAACACCCTAAAAAAGTTACTTTTTGCATAAGTGACAGTGATGCACCGGGGGTGCGATATATAGATATATGTAGATGTATAGATAGATAAAGATCGTACCTATGCGGAAATATTTTTAAATTATTATAATGATTGGTTTTTTTTGTAAGTTAATTAAAAAAACAATAAAATTAAAACTAATGGAACCATAAGTAATGGAAACATTGTTCTTTAAGTAGGTCCTGTACTCGTACAATATAATTAAGTATTACAAGGTCATATTCATTTAGTGATTTACTGCCAAGATTGTTATGTTTAAAAGCATTTAAAATTTAAGTAGGTATTTAGACGCGCATTTAGATATTTTTTTCCTTAGAAACTACTTTTACATAAAAAAGGTCAACATAAAAGTTACAGGTAAAAGATAGTTCCCTTCTAAACGTGGCAGATGATTCGTTTGATAGCAGATTTTGTTATTATTGAACCAATGCAATGCTGCCTCTTAAAATAGTATTTAGGTAGGAACCTATACTCCATTTGACATATCATTAGATATTTAAAGAAACCTTTTTTACGGTCCGTTCGACCAATGTTGAATTCTATTCCGTTGGCATAAGGATGGCATTAAAAGCAAACAAGTGGTTACACTACCAACTGTTTATTGCAGCTGACATTTGTCACGCCACCAACGTCATAGAAGTCAAATCATATCAAATCGAATTGACGATAAAAAGATTTCCATGTTATCTTTCAAGATGAAGACCTAATTCCTTATCTCACATCCGAATTGACATGCAACATTGAAATGTTGGTAGTTAGTCGTGTGATTACCACCTTGTGTTACGTCATTATAATAAACTGGCTGCGCCCCGCGGTCTCACCTGCATAAGCCGAAGAAATATCGGGATAAAAATTAATAAAATTAATATTCTATATCCTACCCCAGGTCATGTTCTACCCTTGTGTCAAATTTATCCAAATCCGTTTAGCCGTTTTAGCGTGAAAGTGTAACAAATAAACATACAAAAAGACCCGCCCCGGCTTCGTACGGGTCCATTTACCATGTGAAGACGATATTCTGTTCACGACACGTGCAGAAGTTCTGAGCATCCTAACAAAAAGTACTGGGCTTGCTTGAATAATCAAGATAGTATTTTAATAGTATTATTTTGATATTTTTGTATATATTTACATAATAATATAAAGCCTATGGCCATCTGGAATAATGAAACTTTTAAATGGTGAAAAAAAAAATATAATATAAATATATGTGGTTCCGGAGATTACTCTCCACATAAACAAAACACAAACTCACAAAATTCGCTCTCTTTATATTATTAGCAGTGATCGGAGTAGGTAGATTGATTTGGGGTCAATGAACTGGCACGTACATATATATTAGTATGGATATGCCTCTGGGATTCCGGGATTTTGAAATTATTAAGATTTTGTTTTAAGGAATTTCAAATGTTGTAATGTGTAGAATAAATAATACATCAATAAGAATAATAAATGCTTAACCCTTTTGCTGTCTTTTTTATAGTATATAGGTGATCGGCCTTCTATAGTAACTCGGCAAACGTGGTTGGCACTTTATTTTATACTCTGTACGCACAACGCAACTACCACTTCTATAAAGATGTTGATTTTG
The DNA here is from genome assembly GCA_947523025.1 of Dryobota labecula. Taxonomy (NCBI): domain Eukaryota; kingdom Metazoa; phylum Arthropoda; class Insecta; order Lepidoptera; family Noctuidae; genus Dryobota; species Dryobota labecula. Next base: position 4,692,287 of record OX383287.1, read on the forward strand.
ACCTAAACTGCTTTTTATTTCATTTTCACCTGTTTTCATATTCATAAAAAGTATAAGAAAAAAACAATTTTAAACGTTTATCTATCGCATTCTATAAATTTCTAATGTAGTAGTTTAAAAATCCTTACTTTTACAACTAAATTAAATCCCGGAAAAAAGGCTTATCCATTTTATGATTTTTATGACTATTCATGATGCGAGTATGTAAAATCAATATACCTACTCCGATCACTGATTATATTATTAGTTTAGATTAGACTAGCTTCTGCCCGCGACTTCATTCGCGGAAAATTTCTTGTTTTTACATAAAATATCCTGCGGCACTCAGCAATAGTGTAGCTTTCTATCAGTGAAACAGTTATTGAAATTGGATCAGTAATTCTGAAGATACAAACTCAAAAATTTTACCTCTTTATAATATTAGTCGATAAAGATTGATTGACAGTGAAAAATATTCCTTTTTAAAATTAACATTAGATACTATATTTGCTTGCGTAAATGTTTTATTACTGAATTATTTCAAAAGAAGTAGGTAATCGAACCCGCTGCGAAAGTTGTATTTGGTTAAAAACGGAGTTCAATTAAAACAGTTTTTATTAGCTATTCCTAGGGACACAGTAGATCACTAGGTAACAACGCAGCTGACGAACTATCTAGGAGTGCATCTAGCAAGTCAGTCTGTGGACACAAACCAATCGTACCCATCCCCTTCAACCAGTTACGCAGGTGGCTACAGGAGTTCACCCACACCCAAACAGAGAGCTGGTGAAACTTGACACCGGGCTGCAGGCAGTCCAAACGCCTACCATCTAAGGATGACATAGCCTCCTCTATGCCATCCTTAGATGGTAGGCGTTTATTACGCCTGGACAGGACTGGCCTGCGCCTGGTGACGGGGACCATCACGGGACACTGCTCGCTAAAGAAACATTTCCACACAATAGGCATATCGGACAATCCTCTGTGCAGGGCTTGCATGGAGGCTGAGGAAACCGTTGCGCATGTACTCTTTGAATGCACGCACAGGCATCACCCAGATTAGAACAGAAACCTTCGGGGCACCCAGATCTTTCACTGATGTTCTTAATAGACCTGGAGACATGATCAACTTCTGGAGGGAATGGTTTTGAATAATGACCGAAGGCTGCTATGGCCCACCTGAAGGACTAAGTGCGAAAACCAATCCCCTAACATAGAACATAGATAGCTGTTCCAGGCACGCAAAAATCGACTATTCTTTATAAACTCAAAGCATTTATTTCAATTAGACCATTTACAGGCACTTTTGAATTGTCAAAAAGACGGTCAGTTAGTCAGAAAGTTGAAGCTAGATGCACATTCCAATACGTAGATCACTATGGAGAAGAACGGGCAAGAAACTCCAAGGACACTCTTTTAAATCCAGATATTACAAAATTCTGGGTACATTATTCTTGTTGCTTCTATATGTGAGACAATGTAAAAACTAATAAACAATTCAAAATATAAAATTAAAAATTATAAATAAGCCCTGGCAGCCAAGAGATGACCAGACCCAACTGACTGCGCCTGTTCAAACTTCAATATCATTCCGTTCAAAATTCGTATAATTTAAATATCATTCCGGTCATACAACCCTACCGAAGAAAAATATAGCTGCTGTATTTCTACAGATAACAAATACCAACCCAGCCGACTAAGACGTGACAATAGGAGGATTACAATCAAACATGTTTTTTTTACACCTCGGTAATTTGCTGTTGCACAGTAATCGAATGCAAAAACATTGTAATCACAATGTACTAATGAAAACTGGTCACGTTGGGTATAGAATCGGGTCCAACGTGGTTACATTAGTCAAGAATAAATTAATTATCCACAAGGATCCTCATTATACGATCTGAGGTCCAGATTTTAATTAGAATATTTATTTATCTTCTTACTTAAACCATTACAGGATTACCCAATGCGATAAATGCGCCTATCCTAACTTAATCAATAGTAACATAACATTTACGTATATCATATTACAAACATTACATTCCTTGTGAATTCACTCAGAGAACAACAGAATAAGTCCGTCTCAATCGCTATAAGGTTGAGCGTGCGAGGTGCACGCGTCAGCGACTCCCTTAAATGGCACCTGGCATGGTCCTTTAATGGCTTTAATGGCTGGCTTTAATGGTTGGTCTGACCGCGCAGTTCCACTAGCAGTGGCGGCTGCCATTGTCGCCACACGTACCTCTCCGGAACACACAGACTCACCTGCCCTAAAATAACTGCATTATGCACCTTCCCTCTCAATAACTTAAATATACGAGTATATGAGGTGAGTGTAAGACCACTTCTAACCCTTAGCTCGTTGTATCCTACCATACCTAAAATAAATAAGCTTGGATACTTTAATGGGTAAAAGGGATAGATTCCGTAATAACGCATAGATACATAATTATAAATTTATTTGTACCCTCTCCATATTTAGCTTCATGTGGAGTCTAGATGACATCATTACATTACATTCTAACTAGCTCCTTACCAATGCATTATATAAAGCTATAATAGCTTTCACGTTCGTGAACCCTCGGACATTACGAAGCATGAAAACTAAATTTCTATCCGCTCTCTTGCTGCTACGCATGTGATCACGAAAAGTCAAACCGGCGTTAAAGCCTACCCCCAAGTCCATTTAGTCCGATAAGTCAAATATAAATAAATTAATACCGCGTGAACTTTTCTCGTACAGTTTTCAAGGCGGGCAAAACAATAAGAGGTCAACCAACATTCATCTACCAAGAGGTAGGATTGGAGCAATCGTATTTCGGGGTCAGTGTTATGGTTGAAGAGCAGAGAGAGCCCATGTTTTTTTTTTTTTTTCGAAATTGACATGAAATATTATTAAATATTAAGAGAAACATCTGTAGGTGGTAAAAAAGCCATAGCAACGATTTTTTTACCACCTACAGATGTTTCTCTTAAAATATTTCATGTGACTTACATAAATCAATAGTGAACTTTTCCAGACTATCACAAATTATTATTATTATAATCAATTATTATTATCTTTAGGTACATAGTATTTAAGTAAACTAGGTATAAAATAATTAATTAATCAAATTCTATCACTATTTTAAGACTTTCTAATGTTAAATATTGTTAAAAAAATATTGTCCTACGATTACCAAGAAATATGCCGCCTGTGATACACACAGGTTTATCCTAGTACAGGCATCTAACATTGTAATACCTTTGTAAGTTATTTCTAAGATTTTATGTAAATATTTTGCAAACTTTAATACTGAATAAATATTTATTATTATTATTTATTATCCATACTAATATTATAAATGTAAAAATAACTCTGTCTGTCTGTCTATCTGTCTGTCTGTCTGTATGTTACGTTTTCACGCCTAAACCGCTGAACCAATCGTCATGAAATTTGGCAGAGATATAGCCTGGGATATGAAGAAGGACATAGGCTACTTTTTTACGTGATAAACGACATCCACGCGGGCTGAGCCGCGGGCAAAAGCTAGTTATTAATATTTGTGTAAGATCCTTCACGGAAAAACTGATGCTCCTGAACTACACGACGAACTGTCCCATCTTTTTGCTCCAATAAACTACGTATAGCCGTAACAGGAGGCACAGATTGTTCGCCGTGCCTTGGAGTCGAACCGGAGCCCAGTCTCCTGTCCCTCGCACACTGTCTGCGCTCAACGCTCTCTTGGACGCTAAGCCTGTGATGTGTTCGCGGATGGATGGAAGAAGATCTTGTCAGTATATCTGGAGTATTGTGAGATGAGTGCATGACTGTCGAGTAGTTGTATACTTTGTTATTATTCTTAAATAATGTGTTTAAAAGTGTCTTTGTTAACTAATGTAATTGGCCTTGGCCGTTTTATGTTAAATAAATGAATAAATAAATCACCATGACATATATGTATTAAATCAAATCCAGATAAGACTTAAATCTAATTTTCTCGTAAAAAGGCGTGGCAGATAGTGTTGATGACTCACAGATCCACACGCTAACACTTAATGTCATAAGCAGCCATTTCATACTCAGAGCACACGTACCAACATCTTAATTAGCTATAAAAATGACAGTAGCGGTGCGAAGATAGAAATCAGAGGCTTCAACACTGCTAAATGAGTTCTTGGAGAGAATAATGAAGAGGTTTTTTCCATTACAGCCTTATATTCACTTGACGACAGTGCCAAAAACTCCAAGGTTCCATATAACTTTGATAGAATCACTGGACTCTAAAACGCGCTTTTCCATGTAAAACTACCTTTTGGAAGGGTTAACTAGAATCAGTTTTATTTCCGTGTGCATTTTGACGTTCAAAAGTGCCATCTACGAGTATGTGCCTATTTGAAATAAATACGACACGACGAATGACGAATAACGGCACGGTTGGCGCAGTGGTTAAACGATTAACTGCTGCGCTGCGTGTCGCGGGTTCGATTCCCGCACTTAACACATATTTATATGACCTACAAGTAGTTGTTCCGGGTCTGGCTGTTAGTGTGAGTTTGTTTGTAAACGCACCCACAATACAGGAGAAATTCCTAATGTGGGGCAATGATTGAAGAACAAAAAAATGCTTTGACTTTGAAAAAATAATTGTAAGATGTACCAAATACGAGTATTGCGTTATGGGAAATACGTTATGGGATGTTTATTGTTTTTTTATGTGTAAGATTTATTTAATGGATGAGGATCTTAACAATTGAGTCCAATTCGATTTTAACCCTTCGTAGGCGAATATAGTATGTAACTGTTTCAGTAATTCATCATCTGCCTAGCCTTTTTCTGATGCAGCTGAATACCATTATTTTACATGGAGCGACTGCCTATCTGACCTCCACAGCCCAGTTATTGGGTCATACGATACCCCTTGGTAAGATTGGTTGTCAGACTTTCAGGCTTTTGACGACCCGTAACGACTGTCAAAGATCCACGAATGACAGCCGGAACCAACGCGGCAACGACTTAACGGTGTCGGTATGTAAAGATGGTCACCCATCCACAGATCAACCGCGGCAAGCATAGCTTAACCTGATCGATTGACCCGTGCGGCTGTTATTACTTAGCTACATGCCCCTCTTTAATGGTTTCTGTAATTACGTAAGGCTAATCAAAGATTCAACCCTAACCCCGACCTATCCTATTGAACCCTATTGGTCATCATCATCTGCCTGGCCTATTTATTTCTAAGTTGGAAACGAGTACCAGTCACAGTCCAAGCTAAAGGGCAGCCTATCTGACCTCCACATCCAAGTTACTGGGTAGCATGATACCCTTCACAAAGACTGGATACGATCCAATCCTTAATAGCTTCTGTTTACTAGAGTGGCTGTATCAACAACTTTTTTCGATGTCATTGGGTTGCTGTCTGGTGAAGATTGTGCTAAAATGACCAATTATAATTATTCTGGCTTTATTACTTAGTCATCATTTCAGCCGAAAGACGTCCACTGCTGGACATAGGCCTCCCCCAAGCACCGCCACCTCGACCGGTTCCGTGCTTCTCGCATCCAGCGGATTCCTGCGGCTTTCACAAGGGCATCAGTCCACCTTGTGGGAGGCCTTCCTACGCTACGTCTTCCGGTACGCGGTCGCTACTCCAGAACCTTTCGGCCCCAACGGCCATCTGGTCTGCGAGCAATGTGCCCTGCCCATTGCCACTTAAGTTTGGCAACTCTTCGAGCTATGTCTTCCTGCGGATCTCTCGATTTCTGATTCGATTACGTAGGGAAACTCCAAGCGTAGCTCTCTCCATTGCCATTGCTCTCCATTGCATTTACTTAGTACTAAGTACAAAGCGACATATTATTTGTCAAACTATTTGCACACGTGTTCTCAATAACGAATGCATGGCCAGTTCCATAGGGCAGCAACTTCTGACCTTCGCGACCCAGTTAAATCTGGTTTTATTAACAATATGATGTCATCATAATACAGGTAACTGTCCGCCGTATGTTATGGAAACTTTGAAGATCATTGTGAATAAAAATTGGATGCTTGACCATCATTGTTGAGTACTTTCCTGCTGCCTTCCTGAGTCGTGATATGTGCCTGGATTTAATTAATGATTGATCTTTATTTCTGTGGAGAGCAGTACTGGCCGAGTGGTAACTGCCCCGACTTACGAGTTGTAGGTTCGAATCCAGACAGGAGCTTTACTTTGTGTAAATAATTTCATCCCTACTGCTCTTAAAACGGTGAAGGAAAACATCGTGAGTAGACCGGCATGTACTAGAATGACAAATTCAAAGACATGTGATATCTACCAACCCACACAGGCCCGCGTAATGGATTACAGCCCACTCCCTCTCCAAGAGAGGAAGCTTGTATCCCAGCAATGGGAACATTATAGGCTGATTATGGTTTTTCTGGAAGAACATTGACTTTGACTTTAAATGAAATTCCTTTTGACCCGAGAGAGACCGCACTTGCTAGTTTTTTGAATCCATGGGAGACATAAAAAACAATGTTATAAAAATCTGAAAAAAGAATATAGTTTATTTAAGGATTCGTCGGACATGCAATCGCTTTTAATAATACGCTTAGAATAACTTTGCTGGATTGAAAAAAAAAAAAACCCAAACGTACCATTTTTCATAATCTTTCATCAATCTCATAGCTACGAGTATAAAACAGACTTTTTTTTCTTATCCTAACTAATATTATAAATGCGAAAGTAAGTTTGTTTGTTACCTTTTCACGCCTAAACCACTGAACCGAGCATCCTAAAATTTTGCATAACGTTGTAAGGTGTACAGAAACGGACTTATGGTAACTTAAACCAACAATAACATTCTTATGATAATAGATGGCGCCACGTGTCTTTCGAATCATGATTGCATTATATTATAGAAACTTTAGTACCTAGTGTGCTAAGAGTTTTTTTTTAATCGAAATTAATGCGAACGAAGCCGGGGGCAAAAGCTAGTTTTTTATATAAATGAAAGGTAGTGAGAATGTTAAGCACAATTCGCTGAGTTGGTCTTGATAAAATGATTAAAATAATTACTATGTTTAAATACCTACCCAATGCGCGAGGCAGCCACTTGCGACTTCGCGAGTCTACTTTGGTCAGCTCGAGTGCTGGATCATAGCACCTTAAACGCCGTGGTTTAAAATAAAGTGAATGCAATGTAACAATGTGGCACAACGACTTAAACGCCCTTTTGAGGAAGGAAAATAGAAGTTTATCTGATTAAAAGGTCGTAAATATATTGTGCTTACTGTACCGCAACCCTATTTATAAGAGTTCAACGACCCTAACATAAGTTAGTAACAGTAAGATAAAAGTCGCTCTTAACTCATCAATCAATCATATTATTTTATGTTGTTTTGATTGACATTTGCTGATTAAAAAAAGAAGTAGGTACATTGGGATAGATAAGATACCTAGATATAGAATAAGTCAATGTTAAAGAACTTAAGATAAGTCAGAGCCAATCTGGCTTCGTCAAATAACTGATTAACTTTTTCTATTGTCACTTATCTCAACATCATCATCGTTTCAGATGAAAGACGTCCACTGCTGGATATAGGCCTCCCCCAAAAGGGGGGATTTACCATAATCGCCACGCTTGGCAGGCGGGTTGACGATCGCAGTATGGTATAAAAATGCATAGAGAACGCTGCTGCCCATTCTCTAGTAAGTCCCTCAGTCGCCTTTTACGACACCCAAGGGAGGAAATGGGGAATGGTTATCTATATTTTTGGAATCATCTCCCCAGGCTCTTTATAGTGGGCACGCCACAATTGTGGCGATAAGTCCCCTCTTTGTGGAGTGGCTAGAGAGGCGCCACGGCGTCCTTACTTTCCGCCTGACACAGGTCCTCACCGGGCGCGGGTGTTTCGGGAGGTTCCTGTTTTGGATTAGGCGGGAGGAAACGCCCAGGTGTTACCACTGTGTGGATGAAGTTTGTTCGCACAATATTTAGTGATTTGCCGTGTTATTTTAAGACCATAGACTTCCTATAATCTATAAAAATATAGAATGCTAAGTGTATTTTTTTTTTTTTTTCAAATTTTTTGGCTCATCAATTTCACACGTAATGTGCGGGAATGGTCAATTTTCATGTATTTTCTTTAATAACTTATAACTAATTCTTTAAAAAAATACTTAAATAAAATATTGAAATCCTCATAACAAGTCATTTCATTTCATATGTCACATAGTTTGAAAAAGTGAACCACATTTTCGAAATTCATTTAAATGTTTCACGTTCGTGTTTGGGTCACAGAAATTCATATGTGTATCGAATTTCAACTTAATTGGTCCAGTAGATTCGGAGCAAATCGGCAGTGACAGACGAGCCGACAGACACACGAGTGATCCTGTAAGAGTTCCGTTTTTCCTTTTGAGGTACGGAACCCTAAAAAGAACACAATGAAGTTAATTTGTTTTCGATAATCATTTCAATAATGCATCCTAATATTCCTATTCGATAATCGATTTACAAATTAGTTTCTATCACGTAATGATTCAATTTCGAATGATTTAAGGCGAGGTTCTTCAAGTTAACCTCTAGGAAATGTAATTTTATTTAGAAACGATAGTGATTAAACACGTGAAAAAATTATATGTTGCTTTTGAGACCTTTCTGTATGTACGTCGGGTACTCGTTACATAATTATAAAAAGTACGCTCGATAGAAAAAAAAATCCAAACATACCCTTATTTTGTAGATTAAAATCATTTTCTTTCAATATTATACCACATTATGTATTGAAAATTACATCAAAATATACGTCTATGATGATGTAATGACCGTCAGGTTTAACATTGTTAATATTGTAAAACATATAATTTTCAACCCAAAATTAACGCAATTCACGGCACAATTTCCTCTCGCCCAGCTGCCACCTCTAGAACAAAAATGCACGCTCGGAGAACCTCGCCTTAACGGTTTTTCTGATGACACTATTATTCAAGTACATAATTAAGTTAATTAATGATTATTCAACTAACTCAACTGGTTGGTGCAAGTTTAACACATATTTCAAATCATTACAACCAGTAAAGGCTATTTCTTCAAAAATAGGCCTTAGAAATATTTCCAATTATCTGTACCCGCGGCTTACATCACGTGTCTTTGTATTCTTTTGACTTTATAAATCATTGGTAACTTGACGTTATATTTGCCGCTGTCAAGGCTTATTTTAATACAATAATTAGCAAAAAAAAAAGATATGATTAGATATGATATGATTAGCAAATATAAATAAAACACAAATTAACAATTAATTGCAATCAATTTTATTCAATTTATTGTAATTTAGGACATATACAACACTATTTACACGAGAAAACCTTGACATTAATTATAATGGACAACCTCTATTAGAGGAAACTACTTTTCTAGAAGTTGCATTGGACGGCAACTTCTCCTGGAAACCACTCATAGAAAAAGTATGCAACAAATTAAACAAATTATTTTATGTTGCCCTCGTCCCAGAGTACGATGTTGACTGCTTATCACGGCTGCATTGCATCGACTCTAAAATACGGCCTCATACTATGGGGTAACTCAACAGACGCAGATAAAGCCTTTAAAAAGTGTATTCGAGCGAATTTTGTAAACCATTGTTTCTAAAACTAAAAATCCTTACATTACCCATTATGTATATTTTAAATTCCCATTTACACGATACAAGTTTCATGCTTGTGGCCTCCAATAAAATATAAACAACAAACGACATGCATCGCCCAAACAATATTTCGACGGTAGAATTTTTATTGTTGCTTTAACTGATGGTATGCCAGAGGCAATTAAATCGCACTGTGTAACTCAGGCTTTATTAAAATCAACGACACGATGGGCGCAGTGGTTAATCGATTGAGTGCTGCGCTGCGTGTCCCAGGTTCGATTCCCGTACGGAACAAATATTTGTATGACCTACAAGTAGTTGTTTGTAAACGCACCCACAATACAAGAGAAATACCTAGTGTGGGACAAAGTTAAAAAAAAAAAAACAGCAACGTTACACTCATTATCCTTTTATTACCATATTTTTATGGTCATAAAAATAACAGAGGCAAGGCTACTCAGGTGCTCAGGATAAGTACTAAAACGACCTTGAACTATATAATAGAAGAACAAGCAACCTTGCAGTAAGGTATGGTTACATCATAATTTGGAGAAGCTAAAAGGAAAGTTACGACATGGATGGATCTATTATGTTTCTTAATTGAAACTTGGGGCTTTGTAAGTGTAACAAAAAATTGTGTTTTTTTTTTGTCTGTATGGCATCTCGCAGGCCCATTTAGGGAGTTTTCGGCAAACAGGTCCAGGGGCGACGGACTTTGGGCATCCGTCACCCCCAATCACACAGGACCCGAGATGGTGGCGCGTAGTGTTCCACGCACACCTCTCTAACACGTCACGGGGAGAGCACTCTCCCGATACGGGGCGGGGCCCGCAGCGGCCGACTCTAGTACGGGGCATCGGAAGTCGCATTCGCATCCGCAGCCCCGTTGATGCAAGCGTGCGAGGGTATGCCGGGTGGTTTTAGTGAGTAAGAGTGTGACAGACCCCTCTCCCCACCATGTTGGAGGACATGTAGGAAGATTTCCAACCAGACAAAAAAAGGATGCTTTCGGCGGCTTAGTCAGGTTATCCTGTGGATGCCTTATAAATAAGGCCTCCAGCCAGGGCAAGTAAAAATTGTAACATAACATGTCGCTTATTGGCTACCGAGGGGTAAGTAGATATTTACACGTCTGCCTACAGATGACGTCCCTTATTTTACGAATAACCTTTGTTTAATTCCACGAACTCAAACTCAAACTCGAAGCATTTATTTCAAATAAACCACTTACAGGCACTTATGAATTTTCGAGGATTCGGTCAGTCAGAAAGATGAAGCTAGTTGCCCATTCCAAAGAGTATCTATACCCAAAGTCTCTAATTCAGATAATTTATGTAAACAAAGTAATGTCAAGAAATGTCACTGTCAAAATGACAGGACAGTGGTGCAAAACATTTTATCATAATATTTTTTTTTTGTAAATAGTCATCGCTAAATTAAAGTGAATTAATTATAAGAACTATGCAAACAAAATACCGTTGCCAAACAATGTATTGTGTAGTATGTCGGAGACACGGCATATGATCGTCATAATCAGCCCTTTTAAGTCCAGTGCTAGACGTAGGCCTCCCAAAATATAAACAAGAGTCCACTCGAATCAGAACTCGAATCGATTTCCACTCGAAACAGTTTACAGCCGTTTTCATCCTAAATGTCGCTAGATATGCTACTTACAATATGAATCTATGAATGAGAGTTGTAATATTAGTGTTGTTGAAGGAGTAAAAAATTTGAAAATGTTTGTATCTCCTGCATTGTTACCAGTATCATAAAATATTTTATACCAGAAAATCTCATTTTTTTAATAACTTAGTTTAAAACCGAAAATTTATAAAAATAATTACGATATGATTATTTTTTAATTATTATTTCTTAAAATCAGAACTTAAAAAAAAAACAAAAAATTAAACCTCTTTTTTCGCCATTTTATGTGAATTACCATTACGAAGATATTTTTTTGATATGTTATCCCCTTTGTTTACATAAATTATCTGAATTTGAGACTTTGGGTATAGTAGTTTCCTATGGAGAAGAACGGGCAAGAAACTGCACGGACACTCTTTTAAAACAAAATATTGTTACGAAATATGGGTTACATCATTGATATTGCAGTTATATATGTGAGAACAATGTAGAAAGACGTGCATGTTAGAAGCATCTGTATTAAAAAAATAAAAAAATAAAAGAAAAACATAAGCCGTGGTACTGGCAGCTAAGAGATAACCAGTCCCAGCTGGCGGTGCCCGTTCACGAACATGACGCATAGATCAGCATCATTTAGCTTAACCATTTTGAAGGAAACTTAATGATCCAACACACACGCCATCACCAGCGAGACATTTGAGTGAGCATGACATAGTCTCAGCCGCCAGGGCACATTCAAGGCAATGAAAGATAAATTAACCGGTAAATGGTAGCTCTATAGTAGGTACATAGTACTCACATCTGTGCTATGCATTTATATAATTCAAGGAGATTGAGTTTATACAATGCAAAGATAGTCTTACAATCTTCAGCAGCTCCAATAATATTTTCAAATTCTAATCAATTAGTTTATTCGCCCTTATGGGGCTGGGCCAGCATTGACCCAAGCATTTTTGTCAGCGATGTAATCTCCCTACTTATAATATGCTTAGCTGCATAGTGTGTGTTTTACATAAGAAACATAACGTCGACCGTAGGTTCAATTGAGGTAGGTAAGGGACAAAATACGCAAAATGAGTTGAGTATACAGTTTTGTTCAGATTTTTTTTTTGTGTTTATGAAAAATGTCTAGCTTATAGAAAATGACCCTTACCCTACTGATTTTTGGATCCAAATCTCGAATCAGCCCCATAACAAAAGTTTATCTGAAAAACTATGCAATATAGCAACTTGAAATGGTGTAATTTCCGCCACCAATCAAGTAAGGTAGGTAACGATTTCCAAATTTAAGATATCCGTACGCCAAAAGTGTGTAGGTACTTAATTTTCTGTCGAAAATCTCTTTACATTGTATTTCTTGCATAGATTTTTTCAACAAGTCCTTTACACTATTTTTTCACAATTTCTCCACTATTTTTGATCCAACGTAGAGGTCAATTATTTTAATGTAAGGGACGGAACTATACCCAAAGTCTCAAATTCAGATAATTTATGTAAACAAAGGGGATAACATATCAAAAAAATATCTTCGTAATAGTAATTCACATAAAATTGCGAAAAAAGAGGTTTTATTTTCTTTTAAGTACTGATTTTAAGAAATAATTATAAAAAAATACCGTAATTATTTTTGTAAATTTTCGGTTTTAAACAAAGTTATTAATAAAAGGAGATTTTCTGGTATAATATATTTTATGATACTGGTAACAATGCAGGAGATCTAAACATTTTCACATTTTTTACATCTTCAACAACACTAATATTACAACTCTCCTATATAGATTCATATTGTAAGTAGCATATCTAGTCACATTTTGGATGAAAACGGCTGTAAACTGTTTTGATTGGAAATCGGTTTTGGGACGCCTACGTTTAGCACTGAGCTTAAAAGGGGATTATGACTATCATATACCGTGTCTCCGACACACTACAAAAACATTGTTTGGCAACGGTAAATACCGTTGCCAAACAATGTTTTTGTAGTAATAGAATGTTTTTGTGTTTTTGTAGTAGTAGAATTAGTTATAAGAACTATGCAAACAAAATTGTTTGCATAGTTCTTATAACTAATTCACTTTAATTTTATCGATGACTAGCTTCTGTCCGCGACTTCGTCCGCCTTAAATTTCTTGTTCCCCCGACCCACCCCGTCGCAACACATTGCCTGCCCGTGCTTTTACTTCGTTTTCGCATAAACTTTCATTTAAAAAAAAATGGTGTTCTAGTTAATAGGAATGTAATTCTTCCTCAAGAATTGGGCTGTAAAACGCAAAAAGATTTTTTCAAATCCAACTCGCATTCCAGAGATTAACGCGTTCAAAATACAAAAACCGGCCAAGTGCGAGTCGGACTCGCGCACAAAGGGTTCCGTACCATCCATACAAATCCTTATCCTTACTAATATTATTAATGTGAAAGTAACTCTGTCTGTCTGTCTATTTGTCTGTCTGGCTGTATGTTACGTTTTGACGCCTAAACCGCTGAACCGATCGTCATGAAATTTGGCAAAGATATAGCCTGGGATATGGAGAAGGACTAAGGCTACTTTTTTACGCGATAACCGACATCCACGCGGGCGGAGCCGCGGGCAAAAGCTATCCATACTAATATTATAAATGTGAAAGTAGCTCTGTCTGTATGTCTGTCTGTCTGTATGTTACGTTTTCACGCCTAAACCACTGAATCGATCGACCTGGGATATTTACCCTTTTGGTGCGGAACCCTAAAAACTAACTCTTCAGCTTTAGAATAGACTACCTCGCAGAGTTGATCATTATTTTGCTGCGGAGTTATTATAAAACAGTTTTATCTCCTAAGATATTCATTGAAATTAAATCATGTAAGGGCAACTTTGTTCAAAATTAAATACTTGTGATGAATAACGTATTTATTTGGATAAGGATTAATACCATTTTTATGAAAACTCCTTCACAAATAATGCATTCATTTCGAACAAATTTGATTACCATAAAAAAGGTTATAGTGAGTCAATCTTAAAAGATAGACATATGCTGTCGTAAACTTTTTTTTAGAAAATGTAAAGAGGAATAATTCCGTCATACATGATATTTGCGTAACTTAAACCGTTTACGCAGCGCACGCAACGAAAGCTCTCAAAAAGGAATAATTTTTCCCGTGTTTGCAACATTTTTCATTTATGCTCCGCTCCTTTTGGTTATAGTGTGATGTTATATAGCCTATAATATTCCTCAATAAATGGACTATCTAACACAAAAAGAATTTTTCAATTCCAACCAGCAGTTCCTGAGATTAGCGCGTTCAAACAAACAAACAAACAAACGAACAAACAAACAAACAAACTCTTCAGCTTTATATATTAGTATAGAGTATAGATATAGATTATTTACAAAAACATTTAATGATAAAATGTTTTGCACCACTGTCCTGTCATTTTGACAGTGACATTTCTTGACATTACTTTGTTTACATAAATTATCTGAATTAGAGACTTTGGGTATACAAGATACTTGGTCAGTAAGGGACATTACTAACAAAATATGTTGGTGTAAGGGTCGTCTATTTTCTTAAATAGATAAATTATTTAAATAAATGTTACACAGGTAGATAGAGCACTAAAATACAAGATTATGTGTCAAATCAGATCCGAAAAAAGTTAATAACAAAAAAGTTACGGGCGATTTAGTCCGAAAAAAAATTTTGTCGGCCTCTCCTGAAAAATCGTATTTTGTCTCTTACCGCAATTGAACCTACGGTCGACGACAATATATACACAAAAAAAAAAAAAAACATGTATTAACTATATAAAAGTAAAACTAGCAGTTAAAAAAGAGTAACCATGGAGTTTCTTGCCGGCTCTTCTCCATAGGAAACGACTAATTGGAACCGTGCACCTAGCTTTTGACGTTTCATAAGTGCCCACGTAGGTTTATGTGAAATAAAATATTTTAATTTGATTTGATTTAATATAATATTTTCTGAGATAAAACCCCACTAGAACGCCTGGGCCAGGACTGGCGAAGCAATGGCACACGACAAAATAATTTGGGCACGGCATCACTTGAGAAATTTAGGTACCTAAGTCGGCTACAATAGGCGTTTCGATTTTGGCTTTCCTCGCCGCGTAAATACAAGGAAAAAAGTAAACCCGATATCGACAGTGAAGTGCCAATAACAAAGTCAAAGTCAAAGTCAAATCATTTATTTCAAATAGGCACGAAGATGCACTTTTGAACGTCAAAAATTACATGAATAGTTAATTGATTCTAGTTGCGCCTTCCAAAAGGTAGTTATGTATGGAGAATAATGGGCAAGAAACTCCATACTTACTCTTTTAAAATGTTAACAATAGTTTGTATACATCAATTAATAATTATAGGTGAAGACGATGTACCTAGAATAAAAACAAAAATTACTTACCACAATTGGTAAAAAGAATGAAAAGTGAAGTAATGACAGAAAAATTAATAAATGCGATAGGTACATGGTGCTCACATATTTACAAACATTGTATATGATTTTCCAAAAAATTATATTAATGACAGAAAATAAAAATTAATATCATAAAAATTATAAATTATACAGTTAAATTAGCAACCAGTTTGATTTTGTCTAACACCTGACAAAGTCAAAAATGTACACAACAAATGCATGCATGGAGGCAATGCCATAAAATTGGCACGTTGGTTTAGTTGGAGGTATTTCCACATATTAGTTTAACAACTAAAATACACATAGGAAAGGACATCGTCAGAAATGGCCCCAGGACCAACAAACATCTGACCTACATAATAATTATGAATATATTTTATTAGACTCATTGCGAATATCTGTATGAAACGGACATTCTACGTTCCATAATGAACAATTAAAAGAGCGACTATCGACATCACATAAAAAATGCCGACATCTTTGACAATTAGATTAGGCATGACAATTAGTGATGTCCAATCTTTGAATATCATGACTAACATACATTAGGTAATATGACTTCCTACATAAGTATACATAAATAAAATAAAATAAACATTAGGATAAAGTCGTTAGCATTGAAGTTAAATAAATAAGAACTTATTTACCTACCTACCTATTTTAATACAAAAACTAGAAGATTTACCAAATACCTAATAGGTACTTAGGTAAGTACTTAAATGTTTTTCTGATTCTCTTAGCTTAACTAACCACATACAGGCAATAGAAATAACAGTGACCTGCATTTATTAGCATGTATTTTGAAGTATTGAAACGATTGTTTCTTACTAAAATCTTTAAATCTTTGTTTTATTTTGGAATAAATCCTTTCTGCAAGTTGTCCGTCATTAAACTTTGTCTTCATGGGCATATACTTGTTATTTAGAACACGCAAAGTAATTTTCCTTTGCTGTTGGTTCAGGGGTGAACGATGTATGGATGCAGAACAATCTCCTTTCACTAAAACATGCGAATAACGCCTTTAAATTCAAAATGATAAAAAAGTGAATTCTATAAAAATTTAAGTTTGGAGGTATTGGCACTTCACCGTCGATATATGTACATTATTGGGCATCTAAGTTGTTACAGCTGAAGTTGCAATAATTTGTTATTTTACTTAAATAAATATAATGTTTATTTCTGTTCACGCATAAAGGATAATTATTGTTCTGAAACTATTTAGTTATTTTCCAATAGTCACTAAGTAAAGATTGTTGGCACGTCATGGCCACATTAATCATTTATTTGGAAAAAATGGCACGTGGATGTATAGAGGTTCGTCATCTCTGGCCTGGGCTCTAGAGGGTATTCGCAACTTCGCTTATCAATAAAATTATTTTTTTGAAAAAATACGTCGTAGTACAGATCTATATTCAACAGTTCGTCTAGGGAAATCATCTGCAATAATATTGGTACGACGACAGCACGACTGCACTTTGACCTTGAGCTGGCCTAGCGTACTATGGAGTTTCAATAGGATAAAGGTATAAAGGTACGCGTCCATTGGCGTGCGCCGGACGCACCGCACGCACGGCCCGCAACGGATGGAACGGCTTTGCCGATGTCATGCGTCCACCGCACCCGGATTTTTTGTTGGTACGAGTGTTTTCTTATCGTGAGTTGACGTTTCGATTCGGTTATGGAGATTGACGAAGATATTATTATTATTAGTTGCTTGTTGGAAGATGAAGAAAAACATAAAACTAAATGTAGAATGTGGGTTCATAATATCAATTTGGAGCGACCAATTTTTGGAGAGTATTATTCATTATTTGTTCCCGATTTACTTCATGATGAAGAAAGATTTAAATAAAAAAATATGTATATTATCTCTTATTTTTTTTTCTCTTTGCACATTAAAATAATGTGGATGTTTTTAATTTTATAATTCTTCATACCTTTCTACCAATATTATAAATAATACGTCATCCATTTTATTTTTTTGTCGTAAGCTCAGGTAAAACAAATCATCACTTGCGGCAGTGGGCGATGTCAGCGGCTAACTGATTTGTGTGACGTCACCGGCACGTAACGCATTTTTTGTTCATAAATTGCTTTCAACCCGGGCGGCGCGGATAATGGACGCAGCGCTATGTAAAATCATACAAAGCAAACTAAAATCAGTTACGTGTCGTGCGTACGGTGCGTCCGGCGCGGGCCAATGGACGCGTACCTTTAGAGACCAGCTCCTACTGGTTTTGTAACCACTGACGTGCAGCATACTTTAGAAAGAAAGAAACAACTACATTTATTGATCACAGTTCGAGAAACACAAAGTACAAATAACAAAATATAAAGTAAAAATAATGTTTTGTAATTTTTTTCTTACGTATTATTTTATTAGCCAGCATTGTGTGTAACAGTTTCAAAACTGCAATAAGACAGAGGCATGTGACGTGACATTGGATTACTCCGTTTTTTTTTTCCATCCTAGTTTTCAATAGTATTTTTTGAATCTGAAGAGTTTGTTTGTTTGTTTGAACGCGCTAATCTCAGGAACTCCTGGTTGGAATTGAAAAATTCTTTTTGTGTTGGATAGTCCATTAATTGAGGAATATTATAGGCTATATAACATCACGCTACGACCAATAGGAGCGGAGCATAAATGAAAAATGTTACAAAAACGGGAAAAAATATTCCTTTTTGAGAGCTTCCGTTGCGTGCGCTGCGTAAACGGTTTAAGTTACGCAAATATCATGTATGATGGAACTGTTCCTCTTTAAAAGTTCAAAAAAAAAGTCCGCGACAGCATATGTCTATCTTTTAAGATTGACTCACTATAACCTTTTTTATGGTAATATTTTTTTTTCGAAATTAATACATTATTTGCGAAGGAGTTTTATCAACATAATATTAATCCTTATCCAAATAAATATGTTATTAATCATAAGTATTTAAATGTAAACAAAATTGTCCGTGACATCACTTGATTTCAATCAACATCTTAGGAAATATCATAATTTTAAAATAACTCCGTAACAAAATAAGTAGTAAATTCATTACTTAAACCACTCTCTCTCTTAGGGGACGCAGACGAAGTTGCGCGGGTCAGCTATATTATAAAGCTATACAGTACAGTATAAAGAAGAGTTTGTTTGGTTGAACGCGCTAATCTCAGGAACTAGATACTGGTTCGAATAGAAAAAATATTTTAGTGTTGGATAGCCCATTTATCGAGGAAGGCTATATAACATCACGTTAGATCCTTAGTTCCGTGTGGTGCCGGACGTAAAGAATAGCTCCATCCCATTTCCTACCGTGGGTGTCGTAAAAGGCGACTAAGGGATTTACTAGAGAATGGGCAGCAGCGTTCTCTATTTATTTTTAACACCATACTGCGATCGCCAACCCGCCTGCCAAGCGTGGCGATTATGGCAAACCCCCCCAATTGGGGGAGGCCTATGTCTAGCAGTGGACGTCTTTCGGCTGAAATGATGATGATGATGAGATCCTTAGGAGCCAGGAAAAGAACAAAAGTCAGAAAGAACGCTAAGTGATAACGAAGTTATAGCGCGGGCGAGCGACGGGATGCGACGCGATGGATGGCCCGAAATTTCACGCGGACGAAGTCGCGGGCAGAAGCTAGTGATAAATAAATAAAGAACGTAAATCATCACATTGCACGTTCTTATTTGTGTTTATGTATTACTACTACTAGCTGCACCCGGCATTGCATGCATTGCTATGCCACGTAAGGTAAAAAAGTGTTTGTTCGAATTTTTTTTTTGGGCTAGAAGCCCTCACAACAGACACCCTGCCAAAGTTTCTTCACAATAGATTATATTGTGAAGAAACTTAGGAACGCATAGGGTACAACAAACAAACATTGATTTTTATTTATAAAGATAGATATAATATCTATAGAAGATATATAAATACATTTATGACCCCTGTAACACAGGTTTTTTCTAGCATTTACGGTCATTGATCATTTATTTTAGACCAGGCTTTTACCACGCTTTAAATTGTCATTCTGTATCTGTGTACTTTTTATGTCAAATAAATATATAATTTTATTTAAAAACTCCATGTAAAAAAATTATTGAATGTGTCTTTTGCTAAAGGTGACGTTCTATTAGTTTGAGGATTACACAAATGGATAAGTAGATAATTTAAAAATCTAAATAATTTACGTTTTATTTTATTTTAAAGGATCGCTTTTATTTTTTATTAAAATAAAAACGGCACGGTTGGCGCAGTGGTTAAGCGATTGACTGGTGCGCTGCGTGTCGCGGGTTCGATTTCCGAACGGAACAAATATTTGATTTACTTAAAAGTAGTTGTTCCGGGTCTGGCTGTTTGTGTATGTGAGTTAAATATATTTAAACGCACCCACAATGAGTAATTCATAGTGTGTAGTAATTAAGTATATTAAAACCGTTCTTGGATTCATGAACGCGACACATAGTTTCCTTTTTCAAAAATCTCCCCTATTTGCGTAACACGCTCGTAATCACAATCGCTTTTATTATTACACAGATTTATAGATTAACATCATGATCTACTTACGTTGCATTGTTTGTAGTTGTCTCCACTCAAGGCCATGTCCACGGTATTTCGATAGTCATGGCAACGTTACTGATGCTATTAGAATAAACACAAATAATAATGAAAACTATGTCATTCGCTGATCACGGTTGCCGGATGTCAATATTTGTATTGTAAAGTATTCGACACGTGTTTCAAATTAAAGTGATCATGCTGGATATACAGTGTGAGTTTTTATACTCGTAATGTGCACATATCGAAATGAGGGAATCTATGCTTAATTTTATCTACGAAAAAAAAAAAAACTAACTCCATAGTAATTAGGCATCAAAAAATTGGGGAAAAAACTATCCTCAATTGAAAAGAAACATGTTTTTTTTAGCAAAAATCAGTTTTTTTTTTAATGGAATTTTTATTTCAAAATTTCTCAATAAGACGCCCCCTTATTGAAAATTTTTACAATTATTGTAAAAAATGATGAAAAAAAAAACTGATTTTTGCTAAAAAAACATGTTTCTTTTCAATTGTGGATAGTTTTTTCCCCAATTTTTTTATGCCTAATTACTATGGAGTTTGTTTCATCGTGATAGATCATTTAGTTTAAAAGTTACACCGTTAAATTCCATAAAAAATAAAATAAAATATTTATATATTTTTAGTAAATATTTTTGCCGTAGATAAAATTAAGCATAGATTCCCTCATTTCGATATGTGCACATTATAAAGACTCATACTGTATAAAGGTAACATTGTCTCCATCTTAATTTTTGCAAATTATTAAATGGTTGTATAGAGGTATGAGAAACAGGGTGTAAAGTTCACTCATACTCTATAGAAAAGGGAGGATCCTGCGACCAGACGGGTGTTGTGTCTGGTGGGCAAAAGCCCGATGGTTGATGTCGATAGTGCGCATGTGGCGTTATAGATGCCGCCACAGTTGTGCCATCGTAAGATTTTGAGGACTCTGATAAAGTCATAACCCCCGAACATCATTCTCTAGCCGCCTCAGCCATCTTGGCCAGGGAAGTTAAGGACCACTCGATCCGTATACTTTCAGACAGCATGTCTGTCCTACAAGCGCTTAGTAGTCACACAGTCGACTCTGGGCTAATATACGAGTGCCACCAGCACCTCAACCAGGTGGGTAGCTTCAACAACATAACCATTCAATGGATCAAAGGACACAGCGGGTCGCTAGGCAACGATGCAGCCGATGAGCTTGCCAGAAGGGGATCGAGCATGGCACCAGTGGGTCCTGAACCCTTCGTACCACTCCCCTTCGGGTACTTACGCACTCTGGTAAGGAAACACACCAGGGACCTACATCACAAACTATGGTCGGACCAAGGTGAGTGCAGGCAGGCTAAGGAAGCTCTCCCCACAATTGATAGCCGCCTCATGAAACAGATTCTCCGACTAACGAAACAACAGCTGCGTACAGTTACAGCAGCTATAACTGGCCATGGGTCATTTAATAAACACCTCTTTGTCATAGGAGTCACAGACAGTCCGCTATGCAGGGCCTGCATGGAGGGCGACGAGACAGCAGCTCATGTGCTGCTAAACTGCCCGGTGGTCGCCACATACAGGGCAAGTACTTCGGTAACCCAGATACCCTACGTGAGATTGTCAGTAACACCAAGGCGTTGCTGGCCTTCTTTGAGGAGCTGGGATGGATCGAATAATCGAATTCCCATCCGTACGCAAAATACGCGCATTGTCGTGGAGTTGCGGACACCAGCCCGTATTACCTAACCTAACCCCCGAACATTAGTTTCTTGGCCCTGCGTTATATCACTGGG
The DNA here is from genome assembly GCA_947523025.1 of Dryobota labecula. Taxonomy (NCBI): domain Eukaryota; kingdom Metazoa; phylum Arthropoda; class Insecta; order Lepidoptera; family Noctuidae; genus Dryobota; species Dryobota labecula. The sequence goes on from OX383287.1 coordinate 4,714,259, forward strand.
TGGGTGAATTTAGGCTACATAATAATACGAATTTTTTAATTGCCTAGCTTTGTTTACTTTGGTTTGGTTTGTTTTGATTTTGTTTTGATTTGTTTTAATTTAGTTTAATTAATTTATTAAGTTCTAATCAGCGCAACTTTATAATGAAGTCTTTTATTTCTATTTAATTTTTTTGTAAGTTACAACAACTTTATGTGTGCATGTAGAGTTTACCTATAAGTGATTCTTACACTTTATTCAGATTTGTTGCTTCTGTTACATTTGCTTATACCAGTGTTAACAATTGTTGGTGAACCAAATAAATAAATAAATAAAAGTCATCGTCTCCACACTCACAGAAAAATAAATTCACAATAGACAATATTATTTTCTCCGCTGGGATCAAGATGATAATCTTACTTCATGTCTGGATCCAGTCAAATAGTAGGTACCATAAGATGAATAGCAATCGTCATCCCAAAGTAGATAATGATGATTGAGTTATACTCAGTGGTGACTGCGGGGTAATTGCGTAAAGCCAGTAGCAATGGCATTTTGATAGTTCAACAACATTCTTTGCTGATCATGACAATTACATTCATCACCATAAATCATCAAAGGGACTGTTACCAAAATTAAGTCATCGAGATTTTGAGAAAATTTTGGAAAGTATCGCTTTGGCAAACTTTGGTCTCCCCGTTTTAGGATTCTTACTCCTGCGCTCATCTTCATAGAATCATCCTTGAGTCAAAATCAAAATCAATCAAAATCAAAATATTTTATTTCACATAAACCTACATGGACACTTATGAAACGTCAGAATCTAGGTGTACGGTTCTAATAAGTCGTTCCTATGGAGATGAGTCGGCAAGAAACTCCACGGTTAGTCTTTTAAAAATAAGATCGCCTCTTGCATAGATCTGATGATGAATCATCTCACGGTTTTCTCTGTTTCGGGATTAGCATATTAACCATTCAACCTCTAATGGGAAGCTGTTACTAGGAACTACATGCCATGTTCTAATAGAATATGTACATACATACCTATTACTAATATTCACGGTCCTCACATGATCTGTCCAAGATTATGCCTGGATTTTAAAAGATACTTTGAGCCCTGTGTTTGTTTCGCCATTTTTTCTCAGGGGTAGTCAGATAGAAAATTTTGACTCCATATTATGGCTTATTTTTAGGGTTCTGTAACTCAAAAGGAAAAAAGTAACTCTCGTAGGATCACTCATGAGTTGTGTGTCTGTCTGTCTGTCTGTATGTCTGTCCGTCTGTCACAGCAGATTTGCTCCGAATCTACTGAACCGATTAAGTTAAAATTTGGTACACATATTATGAATTTCTGTGACCCAAACGCGAACGTTTAACGTAAATTAAGTAATTTTGAATATGAGGTTCACTTTTGGAAAAAAATAAGAATATTAAAAAAAAGTTTTGCAACATATCAAATGAAAGGACTTGTTATGAGGGATTCAAGATTTTTTTTATTTTTTATATTAACATAATGTGTTATAAAGTTATTAAAGAATATTTATGAAAATTGACAATACCTCCCCTTTTCTCCGAACTTCTGAACCTAAATTTTTTAAGAAAATACGTAATAATATTTCAATACATTATAGATTACAGAGAAACCTGTAAAAAGTCTATGGTCTTTAAATAACATGTTAAATATCTCAATATTGTGCGTACAAACTTACATTTGCAGTTGGAATGTATAGGAGAACATTTGTTTTTCAACTACGATCTTAAGTTTTTTTTTTTGGGATAAATCCATCTCAACTACGGATTCCTTTATTGTGCGTGGTCGGACACTTACTAGCCCGGGTTTTTTTTATATGACGTACTAGTCATAATGATTCCGATATCCCATTAGAGAATAAACAACTAAATTTCATTTCGTGGCATGTATGAACACAATGTAGGTCGTAAATGCAAGCAGAGCCACACCAGTAACGTGCATTTAATTGGAGGTCGAGAAGTAGGTTGTGTTGTGATAATGATTTGTGACAAATAGTACGATTGCGCGTGCGCAGGCGGTCAGTCAGATTTCGAGTGTCGTGCGGGTAGTAGTGCCTTGTTTACTTACTGTTTGCTTGGTTCCGTCAATGTGACAGCTGCAGTGATTTTATTTTTATTGATTTGGTTTTTGACTACGTGTTTTTTATAAGGTTTGTACGCTTTTTAATTTATCTATTGTTTTAGAAGAAATTGGTTTATGTATTGTGTATTTTTTTTTTTTCCCCGATAATAAGTGGAAATAACAACGATCGTAATGAACTATCGATTTGTTTCGGAAATTACTCATGCGCATTCCGATGGTTAAAACGTTTTAACTTTTTCTTTTAATTCCATCCATTATTTAGTTAGTGCTACTTAACTAATGAGAATTGTCGACCGATCAGGTTAAACTACGCTTGCCGTGGTTGGTCCGTGGATGCGTGACTTTTCATACCAAGACCCCTTCGAGCCTCGGAAAGTACGTCAAGCTGTTGGTCCCGGCTGTCATACGTGGATCTTTGACAGTCGTTACGGGTCGTCAGAAGCCCGAAAGTCTGACAGCCAGTCTTACCAAGGGGTATCGCGTTACGCAGTAACTGGATTGTGGAGGTCAGATAGACAGTCGCTCCATGTAAAATAGTAGCCAGCTGCAGCCAGTTAGGCTGGAAGCCAACCCAAACCTAGTTGGGAAAAGGCTAGGCAGATGGTGAACTAATGAGAAAAAGGCATCATTCCTAAATTGATTTAAATCAATTTTGATAAAATCCATACTTAATATTATAAATGTGTAAGTAACTCTGTCTGTCTGACTGTATGTTACATTTTCACGCCTAAATTGCTGAAGTCAAAGTCAAAGTCAAATCATTTATTTCAAAGAGGCACGTAAAAGACAGTTTAGAACGTCAAAAATTACAAAAATAGTTAATTGATTCTAGTTGCCCCTTCCAAAAGGTAGTTAAAAGTATGGAGAAGATTAATCGATCGAGCTGAATCGATCATCATGAAATTTGGCAGAGATATGGAGAAGGAAATAGACTACTTTTTTACGCGATAACCGACTTCCACACGAGCGGAGCCGCGGGTAAAAGCTAGTAACTACATAAAATTGAACCATTATGCCTAATTGGTGCCATCCATTAATTATCGAACCTGCTCTTTTAATTAGCATTTAATTTCAACGTGACTGACGAAGTATGATAGGTTTTCGTTATACTAAAAAGGCCTGCTGTTAAAGTTTTAAAGTCTACAAGCAGATGTGGTTTAGCGTTTTGTTTATAAGGATTGCAAGACAAAAAAATGTTTCAAACATTTATGATGCAATGGATTAGCAATATGCTTCAAAAACATTCAGACTGCGATTGATAGTGTGTTACACAATTAGGGTACTGTCACAAATAATAAAAGTTATACTACTTACAAAACACACGACTCGTAGGAACTTACCTGTTTAGATTTGAATGTGTTAATTGCCATATTGCCAGTTGTAGTCCATGCAAGTAAGCACTATGGACTTGTGTATAGCTCACTACAGTCTTAGGGCCTTAGCAGACATGCAAGCTTAAGCAACGTCGATAAGCTGCATCGCATTTGGGCAACTCTCTTCGTTCGATAGCGATTGCAAAATCGTGCGTTCCAATGATTGCTTCCAAGCTGCATTTGGCGACTTACTTTGTTTGGGCATGGTATTAGAACTCTGCTCTTTCTATCGATGCCGTTGGAGTTTCTTGCCCGTTCTTCTCCATAGCAACCTACTACGCTTTGGAATAGACAACTAGCTTCATCTTTCTGACTGACCGACTCCTTGATTAAGTGCCTGTAAATGGTTTAATAGGGATAATTCCTGGGTAAAACAAAAGAAAAACTGTTTAGTCCGTCAATCAGATAATAAAAAAAATATTAGACACGTATTTTTTGCTTTATCATATGAATAAAAATGACTAAGATAAAACACATTAAACTTGGGGAGTGGGGGCTCGTTACGTCACAGCTACGTATAAAATCTACTGAGAAGTGACGTCATGCCACATTTCAACTTAATGTATCGCCGTAATGTTTTGTAATACGTAAAAAAAAAATACGTATCCAATAATTTTTAATAATCTACATGAAGGACAAAAAAATTTTTTTTTTATGTCATCATCCCTATTGAATTGTTTGAGTTTGATGCATCGGTTGTCGGTCAATCTGTCGCTGTATCGAGGTTGTGAAAGGCGGATTAATAGCTTATAGCCGTTGCCCAAACTATAATTTCTGCTGAGGATTCAAAGCAGGGAATCGCCGCCGCAACAGCGACTAGCGACATCATCTACATAGTCGGCTTCTAGTCAAATCGGATGTAGCTGATTACCAGTATCTTACATGGAGCGACTGGCTATCTGACCTCCACAACCCAGTTACTGGGTAATATACGATACCCATTAGTAAGACTGGTTGTCAGACTTTCGGGCTTCTGATGACCCGTAACGATTGTCAAAGATCCATAAATGACAGCCGGCATAGACGGCTTAACGTTCTTTCCGAGGCACGGAAGGGTTTTCGTATCCAAAAATGGTCACCCATCGACGGACTAACCGCGGCAAGCGTAGCTTAATCTGATCGATCGACCTCTGCGGCTGGTATTACTTAGCCACAAGCCCCCCCCCCCCCCAACAGTGACTAGAAAGAAAGAAAAATAATACATTTATTTAGCACAGACTAAAAGGCACACATGCTACTAGAGACGACAGTACTAATTAAATACTAACACTAAGCGTTTTCAAACGTCTTTTATAATGCGCACAGCAAAGGAGTGGAACTCTCTGCCTGCGTCTGTGTTTCCGAACGCATACAACGCTAATCTATTCAAAGTGAGAGTGAACAGGCTTCTTCTGGGTAAGCTCACTCCATCGTAGACTTTGTTTCTGTCACCCAGACCAAGACTAGAGTCAAGAGCAAACTCATAGTAAAATAAAAATATAAAATAAAATACGTGATGCCAAAAGTGCGTTTAGCGCAAAACTTCTGTCATGGACCGCCTTCAAAACCATGAGTTTCTATACGTCATTTGTGTCATTATGCAAGTTGATGCCGCTTGGTTTCGGCCGCCAAGTCGTCTCAATTTAGCGGAGTAATCTAACTCCAACACCAAATGCATATTGCCTGGCAATAATTGCTGGAAATGAACCGTGTATGCGCCTTAAATCTCTAGATTGCAGTTCTAGGCGCAGGTAACTAATTTATTGGAGTAATTATAGACAAGGTCTGAAATGTCTTGGATATGAATGCATCATATTCAGTGGAAACGGCTTTAGTGATATTACCTAAAACCAATAAAACTAAACCTATTTTTATTTCTTTCTTTACCTTTTAGCGAAATGTATTCAGCTCCTGCCAAGTATCTTCACCAGTTTTAGGCAATTATTTTTAAATTTTTGTTGTTATTTAAAAGGGTAGACGAAACAAAAACAGTCTCAACAAACTGTTTTCAGGTTTCCGTACCTCAATAGGAAAAAAACGGAACCCTTATAGGATCACTCGTGTGTCTGTCGGTCTGTCTGTGTGTCTGTCTGTCTGTCACAGCCAATTTGTTCCGAATCTAATGGACCGATTTAGCACGTTTTATCGTGTCACATTAAATGAAAGGGCTTACAGGTGAGGGTCAAGTTAAAAAATAAATCGTTTTAAAATTATTTATGAAAATAGGTGAGAATTGACCATTACTTGACTTATTTTCGAAACTCCTGAGCCTACAATTTTGGAAAAATACAGAACATAATTCTATAATTATGTATATATTACAGGAAAACCTATAAGAAGTATATGGTCTTAAAATAACATAGCAAATCGCCCAATACTGTGCGTTCAAATTTACATTTGCAGTTGGGAGTTGGCAATATATGGGAGAATATGTTTTTCAACTACAGTGTGAAGTTTGTTCTTGGCATAAATTAATCCTAAATAAGGAACCCTTCATTGTGCGTGGTCCGACACGGACTTGGCCGGTTTTTTTTTTAAGTGCCACTATTGTATTATGATTTATGAGCTTGCTAGCAATAATTTTGACAGTATTTATTACTTCTTTTCGTGTGTTTATAAGTTTAAAGATAATTATTATCTCTGTAATAGGACCGAATGCACACACATATACAATCTTCTCTCAAGACACAAGAACAACTCTTGTGTCCTGAGAGAATATTGTATTTAGACCATACCGGTTCCTGTGACAAGCTTCGTTTATAGTATTCCTTTTTGAAAAAAATTTAAACTATATTATTATCGTTCAAATTAATAATTATTATGGTTGATAACTTAATCACTAAACTTTCATTGCAATGTTATGCAGAGATGCATAAATGCTACTTAGCACGTAGTTTAGCTAAGCGTTATTCCTGTCCCCATCGTGCAACTGTCAAACTACAAGTGTATGATACAGAACGAGATATATCTAAACCAAAGTACGTTATAAGTAACGTTTATAAATCCCGGCCTTATAATTTTCAATTACTAAGCACTGAACGTACCGAGCTTAAACTTAGATCATGGCGATCGATAAGTTTATAGGGCACTTTTTCTTTCTTAAAAAAAATTAAAATCAAGAGGTGTTCAAAAAGGCGACATTACTACAATCGATCAGGGCAACAGGCTAGTTTAACTTTTTAATCAAACATGCATTATATTATTTTGTTTTTGATAAACTTTTTGTTTTTCTATAATACCTACTTCATTTTTTTACTCAATGATCGAGTACATCATCATCATCATCATCAGCCTATAGCAGTCCACTGCTGGACATAGGCCTCTCCAATTGCACGCCATTCAGCTCGATTGTCGGCAACTCCCATCCAGCTGCTACCAGCCACCCTGCGAAGATCGTCGCTCCACCTAGCCTGAGGGCGTCCTACCTTACGTTTGCCAATTCGCGGTCTCCACTCAAGAACACGTCTACCCCAAAGGTCATCGGTTCTACGGCTAATATGGCCGGCCCATTGCCACTTCAGCTTGCTTATTCTGTGAGCTACGATCGAGTACGTAACTTGCTCTTTTGATAGAAATTGCCATCAAATTCATCCAGTGGTTTTTCATGTTCATTGTCGAAGTTTATTTTGCGATCAATTTCATACCGTTGACCTTCACAGGAGCTGCATCGAAGTGAATGTATAAAGCAAACAAGCGACCGTGATAAAACGGCTTTTCTGTCTCACAGCCCTTTATAGACCTACATATGTCCAGTCGGATAATATAGCACATTGTAAGGGATATATGGAAGGATTCCATGGGTTTTATTGCCCAATGAGGAAATATTGCGATGTGTTTCGGAAATGAATCAATTATGCACGCACCTTTTTTAAACCGACTTCAAAAAAGGAGGAGGTTTCTCAATTCGACAGTATTTTTTTTTTAATGTTTGTTCGCGTATAACTTCGTCGTTTATGAACCGATTTTGATGATTTTTTTTTTTTGTTGGAAAGGAAATATCCAAAGGGTGGTACTGTGATAAGGAAACCAGGATCTGATGATGGGATCCATGAGGAGTTGAGGGAACTCCTCAAATATTATAGGCATACATATAACGATTTTTATATTTTCATTAACAACTCAAGCATTTGCATTTAGAAAGTATCATTTGATGAAGTGGAACTGATGAAGAAGACCACAATTGGCCACCGGAACTCCTCAATGATAAGTATTTCACGGGTGGCGATAAGATATCTCGACTAAGATTGTTAAACGACTATTAAGCAAATTTTAATAAATAATTCTGATGAAAATGGTACCATCGAACTGATCTGAGGATGAAGCCGGAAAGTATGCACCGGAACTCCGTAATAGAACAATGTATCTTAGCCGTGTTTGGTCTTGTTGGAATTGTCATGAGATGCACTCGGGCTATAAATGGTTATTAACCGATTTTGATTAACTTTGCTTGGGTAGTTTTTGAGTTACCTTCGATAATAAGTATTTAATCCACTTCGTATATTTTGTGTCACTGTGGTTTGTGCAGTGTAGCAATTAGTGGTAATCGAATTATTGAGGGGAACAATAATAAACTTTAATAAAAAAAAAAAATAACACAAAGTGAAAAATTTCTTTAATTTCGGAAGTCGGTGGCGAAAAACTAAAATACAGATCCAAAGACACTGACTTCCAAAATTAAAGTTATTTTTAACTTTTTTCATTCAGTGTTTTTTTGGAAGTCGGTTTTTTTTGTTAAAAAGTTTTTTTTTTGACTGTATTCATGGATTCTGGAAGTAATTCAAACATTATTGTGAATTTTATGAAAGCACAGAATTATATAACTTTTTTCATCACGCACCGGATCAACTCAGGTCACAGGAACAACTTGCGACCCACGGATGCCCCTCAAGCTAAAGGGGAAAATTTACAAGTCTGTCGTTCTGTATGGATCGGAATGCTGGGCCGTGAAGAAGACGGGGAAAAAAGATGCATGCCGTATGCAGCGGAGATGAGAATGTTGAGATGGATGAGTAGAGTGACGAAAATGGATAAAGTCAGAAATGAGTATATAAGTGGAAGGTTAAAAGTGGCGCCGGTGACAGAAAAGTTGAAAGGAAGTCGTTTGGCATGGTATGGGCAGTGATGAGGAAGGAGAAAACGCATGTTACGAAAAAAGTGATGAATATAAACGTTGATGGATGGAGAGGGAAAGAAAGGCCAAATAAAAGATGGATGGGTTGTGTGAGGAATGATAAGAAAGAGAAGGGAGTAAATGATAGCGTGACAGTTGACGAGGGAGAATGGCAAAAGAAAACTTGTTGCGCCGACCACAAGTAACATGAGACAAGGGCAGGATTATGATGATGATGATAGAATTACATATTTTTGAAGCTTTTCGATGAAATCTGTGTTCGTCAAGAAGTACTTTCATTTTTATTTTTTATCCTCAACGGGGAAGCTCTTGGCCTTCATCTGATCTGATGGTAAGTGATGATAAGGCCGAAGATTGAAGCGAGCTTCACCCGGAATTCTCAATCACAGAGGAACTGCAGAAACTGCTATCTTACCTCTAACTGCAGAAACACAACAAATTCTGTTAACATGAACAAGCCCTACCACCAATCAAACCGTGCAGAACATTTTGCCCCCGCTGAGAAACGAACCTATGGGTCTGAGACAGGTGGTGGCACCACTAGAACACAGAGGTGGTGTTTTGTCCGGTGATTTCAGCGTGAATTCGATGGTTCAACTAAATTAGAGGCTCTGTCCGAGCAGTACGAATATTATAGGAGTAATAAATTATAGTAATACGTTTGATTGAGAAACGTTTTTTTTTTTTAAATGATAGTTCTTAACGATTGCAACAATAATGTACAAAAATTAAGATAGATTTTAAAATTGTATGATTGAATCAATTAACTCCTATGTCACCAGTCGCACGTATTTGTTAATATTATTACGGTAACAGAGGATATATTTGGACAGAACCTGCCGAAATACATTCAAATGACGCAAATCCTATTAATAAAAATGCGAAAGTTTGTTTGTTTCTTACCTTTTCACGCCTACACCCCTGAACCGATCATCCTGAAATTTTGCTTATACGTTGTCAGGTGTACAGAAACGAACATAGGGTACCTTTCATCCCGAAAAAAAGTACCGTTTCCGAGGAAAACAACAATAACGTTCTTATGATAATAGATGGCGCCACGTGTCTTTCGAATCATGATGGAATTATATTTTAAGGACATGGGCTACATTACATCCTGGATCGCATCACGAAATCGCGGGCAACTGCTAGTAATATGTATATTTTTTTGTAATTTTACTTATAAGTCATTTTATTTATTGTAAATTTGGGTAGACATACATATGACTTATGACATCGCCTTGGATGAATCTGTAAAGGTGTTATAATAAAATTGTGATTAAAAAACAAAACGTGAACTTAATCATTTCAGACTACTACTAATGAGTTGCTAATTCATATCCTGCTGTTTCGCAGTAAATTACTCAGGCTTTGTAGTGAATGTTTGACATTGTTAGTATAATACATAGAGGAAATGTATGGACACCAGTACACCAGCTGCGGCAATGTACTTTATGCCTTCCAGTGTACCTATGTACTTATAGTGTTGCAATCTTTAAGACTAAACTACTAGCAAACCTGTTTGATTTGTTTGAGAACGGATTTGCGTTAGTAGGGAACGAAATAGTAACGCGCGGTCCAAAGCCTAAAAACCCAAGTGTGACCTATTGATGAACTAGTAATTAAATAAAAACCGGCCAAGTGCGTGTCGGACCACGCACAATGAAGGGTTCCGTAGTTGGTATGAATTTATCCTAAAAACAAACTTAACATCGTAGTTGAAAAACATGTTCTTCCATACGGAATGTATTGGAGAACATGTTTTTCAACTGTAAATGTAAGTTGGTTGACTATTACTCGGTAACTTGTGATGCCTACTTGGCTGTGATAGTTTCCCTTTTAACTTCGTTATATAATATATACTAGTGCTATGATTTTTTTTTACATATCCAAGTACAGCCATTTATTTGGCAGGGGGAACACACTTGACTCTAACAAAAATTAGCACTTTAATGCCTAATATTTCTGAAACGGATCCCTTAATCGAAAAATTGTTTCACAAACCAGCAATATTTTTGAAAGACCCTTCCTACCATACCCCACACCATAAGGTCGGCGAAAAAAAAAACATCCCCACTTTACATGTACAGGAGGTACCATAAATAACTATTTTTTTCATGATTTTATTTTACCACTTTATTGGCGTGATTAATGTGTATATCCATGCCAAATTATAGCTTTCTAGTACTAAGAGTCTCTGAGCTAAGCTGAGGATGGACAGACGGACGGACATGGTGAAACTATAAGGGTTCCTTGTTGACTATGGAACCCTAAAAATTATATTGTGTATACAGGGTTATTGGTGAAACACTAACATCCTTGCAGGACTGTATTACTAACATCATAAACAACAAATTTGTTCTATGAATTTTTACAAAACATAACACATTTACAAAAACCAAACCTACAAGATTTCGTTGTTCTATCTAAAACTTTCCAATTCTGTATTTTGTTGTGCCAACCTACGCCTCCCGTGCACTGTCGCCCCTACCTTTGGCACTGGACACGGCAGTTTGTTTTGCTACACATAGAGTTCGTTACATTTAGAGCATTGAATTTAATTTTTTTTATTTTTGTATGAAAATATGATAAACTAGCTTCTATCCGCATGAAATTTCTTCTCCCCGGACCACCCAGTTGCATCGCATCGCCTGCCCGCGTTATCACATCGTTTTCTCGGCTCCAAAGAGTCCTAGCGTCATGTTAAATAGTCTAAAGCCTTCCTCAAAAGTTGGGCTGTCAATAGCAAAAAGAACTTTTCAAATCGAACTCGTAGTTCCAGAGATTAACGCGTTCATACAAACAAATTTCAGCTTTAGTTGATTTCCATTAAAAAAGTTGTAGTGAGCCAACCTTAAAAGATAGACATCCTATTTGCAGTCTTTTTTTTACTTTTTAAGAGGAACAATTCCGTCATACCGTAACATAACTTTAACCGTTTACGCAGCGCAAGCAACGAACGCTCTCAAAGGGAATACATTTTCCCCGTTTTTACAACGTTTTTCATTGATGCTCCGCTCCTTTTAGTCGTAGCGTGATGGTATATAGCCTATAGCCTTCCTCAATAAATGGGCTATCAAACACTAAAATATTTTTTCAATTCGAATCAGTAGTTTCTGAGATTAGTGCGTTCAACCAAACAAACTGTTCAGCTTTATAATATTAGTTTAGATTAAAATCTGATAAATTATTTATTATATTAAAAGTCATAGAACAAAAGTTTTTATTTATGATGTTAGTCATATAGTCCTGAGAGTTTGTTTTATTTTTTTTTGTTTGTTTGTTTGGTTGTTATTGTTTTACTAATGACCCTGTATAAGTATATCAATACGAAGAAAAATATATGTTGCACCGGTCCCAAATTGATTGGGATAAAAGTAAGTGAATGATGATGTATATACAATGTGTAACCGAATTAATGCACGTTATGAAAGTAGTTTGTTCAGAACCGTTTACTGAATAGATTTCTGTCGTTTTTAATATAGGTAATTTTTTATCCCAAAAATAATTAAAACTACGTAAATTACAGCCACACTTCCGCTGTACAGTCAAAACAAACCAAAATGGACGACATACCTACTACGCTAGACATTTATACATGTGCGCTTGTGTGCGTGCGGAGATTTGTAATGTGACTACAATTTTTCCCACATTCAGTATAACTAATTTAATTAATAAACAATGTTTTATACATAATAACCATTCAGTGTATGTATTATGATTATGTCATAATATTCTTATTATGGTGTTTGGTGGTACAGCCTTAATTCCGGGACATGTTGTATGATTATGATGTATACATAATTATGTATTTCTTTAAAGTTCTACTTCCGGGTAAGTCATATTTAAACAAATACAAATGACGGCTTCAATTCATACTTATAATGTTAATTTTATCGTGGGAATAAACTTAAACGTGCAAATAACAATAAGACAGATATTTACTATCATAATAAGTAGTACCTAACTACTTATGTATTTATAATAATGCAAATTGAAACAGTTTTACATAGCGTTGCTTTACATCAAAGTAATTTATAGTGTAGTTTTATTTTTTAAGGTTGGCTTCCACGATGCAAGTTTGTATCACATCCGAGTATCCGCCACGCAAATATCCGGATATTGATCCATGCGGATATTCATTAAACATTATTTTATAATGCGCACAGCAAAGGAGTGGAACTATCTGCCTGCGTCTGTTTCCGAACGCATACAACCCTTATCTATTCAAAGTGAGAGTGAACAGGCTTCTTCTGGGTAAGCTCACTCCATTGTCGACTTTGTCTCTGTCACCTCTGACCTAGACTAGAGTCAGTCAGTTTCCCAAGATTCCCAACTATGTTGGGGTCAGCTTCTAGTCTAACCAAAATTTTACATGCAGCAACTGCTTTTCTGACCTCCACAACCCAGGTACTGGGTAATACCAATATGACTGGTTGTCAGACTTTCGGGCTTCTGAAGCCCAATAACAACAACTGTCAAAGATCTACAAACGATGGCCGGGACCAACGGCTTGACGTGTTTTCCGAGGAACGGAGAAAAGCACGGCTTGGTATGCAAAGATGGTCACCCATCCACACACCAACCGCGGCAAGTGTAGCTTAGCCTAATCGATCAACCCGTGTGGCTGTTATTACTTAGCCACAAGCCCCCCTGTGTACCCTTTATTACCTTATCTCGCGGTTTTGGATGTTTGGTAAACTTGAAGGCAGGTAAAGCTATGAATGCCTTTTAAAAGGGTTCATATTATTTTCTGAACAATATTTTCCTAATAGATTTTTATGCTCTTCAATAATATTTTCAAAGAGCCTTTTGTTCATTTACTTATTGAACTGCTAAAGATAATTGACCGATGAATTGTATGTTCTTACCTTAATAAGTACGTAGTTGGCAAACAAAAAAACAATCTGAGACGAAGGTAAATACCCAGTCGCGTGTTTTTTTGGGTGCAAGTTCGTTTTTTTTTGTCTTAAAAGGCAACAGAGGGCAAACTGGTTGCTCTTTATCCATTTTTTTTTTCGGTCACGCTGTGTAATTGAACCTAAGTTACATTTTAAAGGCTATCTGAAAACTGGTATCCGATGCGTTCAATCTATACAAATAAATAAAATTTAAGTATCTGTTTATCATTTCAACATAACAGCTTTTACCTAAATGCATATGAAAGTGGTTATACGATAAAAATATAACAAAAAAAAAAAAAAATTGTCTGTTTATTCTGGCTAATCCCCGAATGGCTGGACCGATTTTGACGGGACTTTCACTGACAGATATTTGATGTTATATGGGGCAACTCATGCTACTTTTATTTTTAGAAAAACCCACTAGAGACTGCAGCTAGTGAATAATAATAAAGGTTACGTTGGAAGAGCTCGTGGCGAAGTAATAACAGCCGCACGTGTCGATACATCAGGTTAAGCTACGCTTGCTAGGGTTAGTCCGTAGATGGGAGATCATCTTTACATACCAATAACCCCCCCTGCCTCGGAAAGCACCATAAGCCGTTAGTTCCAGCTGTCCTTCGTGGATCTTTGACAGTCATTACGGCTCGTCAGGAGCCCGAAAGTCTGAGAAACAGTCTTACCAAAGGGTATTATCCAGTTATTGGATTGTGGAGATCAGATAGGTAGTCATCATCATTCATCATCATTTCAGCTGAAAGACGTCCACTGCTGGACATAGGCCTCCCCCAATTAGGTTTGCCATAATCGCCACGCTTGGCGATCGCAGTATGTGTTAAAAATGCATAGAGAACGCTGCTGCCCATTCTCTAGTAAGTCCTGTAGTCGCCTTTTACGACACCCACGGGAGGAAATAGGGACGGGGGATAGGTAGTCGCTCCATGTAAAACACTGGTATTGATTTGTATCCGGTTAGACTTTAAGCTGACCCACATATTTGGGAAAAGACTATACTCCATTTACTATAGCATTAGACAAATAACGGCTAAATAACGACAGTTATTGTGTAATATTGTTGAAATTACTGCACTTTAGATTTTTTTAAATGTAAATGGTAAATAGATGCTTTGTATTTATGAAATAACGGAGTTTATTAAACGTTTACATCGAAATAACTAAAGGGTGAGAACAGTTATTTGTCTAATATAATAATAAATGGAGTACAGGCTGATTGAAAGGTTACTTTCCTGAAGGTTAGAAGGAGAGAGTACAGTGAGTACATTAAGTTTGGAACTTTTTGTTTTTTAATGGAGACTGGTTCAAATTCATCTATGAGCCAATATTATGTGTGGTTTCGATAGTAATATTTTTGAAGTCCACCTGCAATCGGTTATCTTTAACCCCGACTTCAAAAGAGGGATGTTATAAAATTATCGTATGTATCTGTGTATTTGTGTCTGTGTATCTGTATCCGTTCCATCGTAGCTCCTAAACGGCTGAACCGATTTTGATTATTTTTTTACTGTTTGAAAACTGACTTGATTCAGAGTGTTCTTAGCTATGATTCAAGAAAATCGGTGCAGCCGTTTGAAGATTATCAGGTCTTTTCTAGTTGATGAATGGATGTGAGCATGTTTCACAGGTCTGAACGATTCGAAATTTGGTATTCTGTTACTTCAATTATTTTAACCTTGAAATGATGCTGCAGCATCACCTGGAATTTGCAGAATACCTAATTAACTCACCAACTTACAGCTCAGGTATCGTATTTGGGCATTGGAATGGTCGCAACGAATAATACCACCACCAAATACCAGCCACGTGCGAGTCGGACTCGCACATAAAGAGTACCGTATTAAGATCCAGCAAAAACGTAATAAAAAACATGGTCATCCATAGGGACCTCTTTAATTACTAACTTTATTTAATTTTTATCATTTGTTGTTGTAGCAGCAATATAAATACAAAATCTGTGAACATTTCAACTGTCTCCCTATTACGGCTCATGAGATACAGCCAGCTGACAGACATTGAACATATTGAACAAAAGATGATTTATTTTCCTGCTCTCTGAATGAATTCACAAAAATAATATTTTATATGATAATGTTATTTAATATACTTTAATTAAGGACCACGCTACCGCATTAGGAATTTCATGTAATGATAGCAGAGATTTTTTTTTTTACGTTACATCACCTATTAAATCAATGAACGCCGGCTGCATGCACGAAAAAGGATGACTCATTGTCCCGTTACGCTCATTGTCCCGTTACGCTCATTGTACGCTTGCGCCGCATCAATGTTTTGTTATGACGTTGTCACGTTAAACAATCGTCCGTAAACCAACTTTATAGACAACCAATTTTTTTGACGTGACAACGTCTAATAAATCGATGAACGCCGGCTGCATGCACGAAAAAGGATGACTCATTGTCCCGTTACGCTCATTTTACGCTTGCGCCGCATCAATGTTTTGTTATGACGTTGTCACGTTAAACTATCGTCCGTAAACCAACTTTATAGACAACCAATTTTTTTGACGTGACACCGTCTAATAAATCGATGAACGCCGGCTGCATGCACGAAAAAGGATGACTCATTGTCCCGTAACGCGCATTGTCCTGTTACGCTCATTGTACGCTTGCGCCGCATCAATGTTTTGTTATGACATTGTCACGTTAAACTATCGTCCGTAAACCAACTTTCCAGACAACCAATTTTTACCTGCGTTTACTTAAGGCCTACAAACGTTTTCAGGAACAATCCAGGATTACACAGCGCACAAATGAGCTGTTATTAAAAAACTCACGAGTTGTTAAACATGATGAACTAAATGCTTGATAACTTGCAGTCAAATGACGATAATTGCTTAGATAATGTCCTTGCGTGCTGCCTCTGCAGATAAAATTGCACAAATGCACATGTGAGGGCGAAATAAATTGTTATTCATAGAAGCATGCGACTTAATAAAGATTTCACCAATTAAACTGAACGCGATCGGCACGTCTAAACCTTGTTCAAGAACTGTCAGAGTCAGTATTCACAATATTTTGACACAGACAGCTTTGAACGCGGTTTAGAGGTCGCAAATCGCCGACTAGAGTGTAGAGTGTCACAACACAATAAATTTAGTTTTTGGGAAATCACAATTAATTTATATATTTTTCATCACATTTTTTTTATTACCTAAAATTCCATTTAAAAAAAATCGAATCATTAGCAAGAAGTAAGGTCTCACAGCACAATTAAAGGAAAAAGTCCTAGAATCATAAATTTGTAGGTTTATATATTTTTTTTTTGCGATTACCATCTTACACCTTGCAGTTTGAAAATTGACCGTGACGTATATCGATATAAGGGAAAACATTTTTTTAACTACAAAGTTTGTCCTCGGGATAAATTCATTCCAACTACGGAACCCTTCATTATGCGAGATCTGACACGCACTTGGCCGGTTTTCATTTTATTTGCTAGTACTCGCCAGAGATGTCATGTGATAGAACTTCAAAATCAATATCAAATTATTTATTTCAAATAGGCACAAAAAAGGCAGTTTTGAACGTAAAAAAACTACAAAATAATTATTCTAGTAACCCCTTCCAAAAGGTAGTTATTTTGTACACATTAAATAATCATTATAATTTTGTGAGGATGATTTACATAAAATTACTTTACCACAATAGGTAAAAACAAAAAAAAAATGAAAAGTGAGGTAATGACAAGTAAATTAAATATGTGACGGATGCATGGTGCTCAGATATTTACAAACATTGTAAAAGTAGATGGTTTTCCTAAAATTTTAACGAATATTAAGTCAGTGTGTGAGTTAAAATATATCACAGAAAATAAAATTTATATCATCATCATGATCAGATCAGATCATCAAATTAATATCATATAAATTATACAATTAAATTAGCAACCAGTTTGATTTGCCTAGACTAATATAATAAACAAATAATTGTCCTATGGAGCAGGACCAGCCTGTTTCCAAGCATTCTTCTCATCTTGGATATAATCCTCTAATTTGTAATATGCTTATTTACAAAGTGCGATTTTAACAAGTTTAATTTTCTTTCATTTAATTGTAATCTATCCTTTTGCAAACGACCAATGAAGGTGAACCCGCATCACGAAGGTGTCAACCTCTTATCATCCGGGAAACTTCCTCCCATTATATTATATTACCTTTACCTTGGCACTGAAGTGTCGCCATATCGGTATCTGTGAGGAAACTACAGCAAAAGCGACCTTGAAGCCATTGAGACAGGTTGCGAATTCTTATTGTGTTTATAAAGATCCTAATTTCATGCCAAATCTTCAATTCGGTTGATTAGGTTTTACAACATCGAACTGTGATTTTTTACTTGTGAATTGCTACATCGATATAAACTTTAGACAAAATATACGTAAAACTGACAGTTTTTAAGAATGACAGTTGCCTGTTTATTGGTGAAATAGTGGTAGGTACTGTCAACGCTTTTCGGTACCGTAATGAATAAACGCTTGTTATAGTATATCGCGTAATTGTTTTGATCTTTGAATATTTTTATATAAGTAAATGCTCCGAAAAAATAAAAAAAATCAAGCATACTCAAAATATGAAATTTACTGCTTCAAATACTAACTTTCCGAGAACTTACAAGCGAATACAAATAAAGAAAAGACACTCACAAGCGAATACAAATAAAGAAAAGACCGAATAAAATACTGAAAATTCCGAAAATTAATACAATATTTGCTGACGTAA
Organism: Dryobota labecula; assembly: GCA_947523025.1. Lineage (NCBI taxonomy): Eukaryota > Metazoa > Arthropoda > Insecta > Lepidoptera > Noctuidae > Dryobota > Dryobota labecula. The sequence continues at coordinate 4,732,485 of OX383287.1, forward strand.
TATTTTTCCAACAGCTTAGCGTTCGACGCGGCCGCTGCCGCGGCACGCTTAGCTTGCTGGGTTCACGCACGGTTTTTCACACTTCTAACCTATCCTAAACTATTTCACCCAGTTTAAAATGACGAATCATACCAACAATCTGCCGCAGAAACGTGAGCCGAGTGACCGAAGCGAACGGTGAAAAAGTTATTAAGAAAATGCTCTAATTTAGCTATGTTTTTTCCAAATCATTAAAACTACTCATTTAGACGTGATCTTCAGTATAAATTTATTAACTTTAAAATTTATCAAGTTATTAACATCAAACCAATCATTATAATTAAAAAAACTTTTTTTTAATTATAATGTCGGTTATCGTCGCCTTAAGTTAGAATTGTCCTCAAACGTAATGATTTCATGAAATAGTCATTTAATAGGGTTACTTGGTTTTAGACAGTTCTTTAATTTAATTTAGAGGTATGAGGAACAGGGTGGAAAGTTCACTCATACTCTATAGTAAAGGGAGGATCCTCCGACCAGACGGGTATTGTGTCTGGTGGGTACGAGTAACTGCCCAACGGTTGGTGTCGGGATGCTGTATATATGGTAGTCGCGCGGTAAACTCTAATAGCGCGATGCAGGATTTGTGACGTCAGGTCTTTGATGCGTAGTTCGCATGTGACGTTGGTGATACCGCCACATTACTCCCCTCCGGAGACCGGAGGTCGATAGTGGGCTGAGTCAGTGCATATGATGCTTGCCAGGGCCAGTTGTGATTCCAGTGAGTCGGAACCGGGTGCCGCATAGTTCACGGTGGGTTGGAACTGTCTGCGGTGATTCTCCAGTGAGTTGGGGTGGCGCTGCGTTTGTTGATCCAGTGAGTCGGACGTCGTACAGCGCCGGGTTGAGGCTGACTGCTGGCGTCGACCAGGAGAGCGTTGAAGGGCTCTGCTTGTGGACCGGTCGAAAGTGCAGTGTGCTGTGCCAAGGTTGCTGATGAGGCTGAGGGTGATGACCAGGTATGCGCGTTCGCTGCATGCTGGTGGTCAGGAAACCCGTTGAAGCCGTGGGTGCTGGCTGGCTGTGTGAGTCGCCGCTCGAAAGCTTGAGGAAGTGATGGATGACGTCACGCTGAAGTAGTTGCAGGAAGGCTGCGCTAATGTCCATGTTCGGGGTCACCAATTTAGAGGTATGAGGAACAGGGTGTAAAGTTCACTCATACTCTATAGTAAAGGGAGGATCCTCCGACCAGACGGGTATGGTTGGGTCGGGATGTTGTATATATGCTAGTCGCGCGGTAAATTCTAATAGCGCGATGCAGGATTTGTGACGTCAGGTCTTTGATGCGTAGTTCGCATGTGGCGTTGTTGATACCGCCACAGTTCTATTGATAATTTTAATGATTATAATTCTGTAAGTAAATACATACTTTTTACTTTGATCAACATACAATCTAAAACTGAATTCCGCTGGCTACCCTGACGCTTTCGCATTAAGTAAGTAAAGGAAAATAGATTTTCTCCTTTTACGTTTCTGCTTAAAATATGTTGATTCCCGGTATCAACATAATAAAAGACTTAAAGCCTACCATTATGACTATTGCTTTATGAACTATTCCTTTGTTGAGTAAACTCTTGAGTAAACTCAGGATTATGTTTCCGCCTCTGTGGTAAATACAAACCATTGTTTAAATATTGAGGAAGAGAACAGAATCCATGAGAATTAAATGGTCAGCAATATTTGCGTTGAATTTTTGGAGGATTCATAGCTGTAGAAAGTACCACTTTGTCTCGATGTGCCGTATGCCTTCAATAGTTCCACGATTCCTTTCTTCTTCTTAATATTTTCAAACAACTATAAGATAATTGTTTCATACCAAAGATCATTAGCATTCATGCACACCTTCATCGAATTGCAATCAGCGATCTATTTGACCAATTCAATTAATTCATTTATGATATGCAGTGGTTTTTTATTATCTAAGTTTAGCAGTGATTTGGGCTGGCTATGATAAAACATAATGCTATAAGTAGATCTATATAATATTATAAATTCGAAAGTAACTCTGTCTGTCTGTATGTTACCATTTCACGCCTATACCACAGAACCGATTTTGACAAAATGTATCAAGGAGATAGATGGCATCCTAGGAAAGGATATACACAATTTTTTATCTAAAAAAAAAAGCATATAGGGATGAAAGTCTGTATGGAAAACCCAGCATTTCTTATGTACTTAGATACTTAAGAAATACTGGGTTTTCAATACTTTTCCATACATCCATGCTTATCAAAATTCAAATTTGTGCTTTTGGTAAGAAATAATGAATTATAAATTACAGCGTTTTTGTTAAATCATCCCCTCAAAGGAGTAAAATAGGGGCCGATTTTAAAATTCACATGTAATATTAATTGTATACCGTGTCTTTTAAAGAGATTTAAGATACTGATAATATTCTAATATTCAGTAGGTTGAGCTAACGTTTAGACTTTATTTCATTGAAATCGTTTCACTGCAAAAGATATTACAATTTATTATCTGTTACCTTTTCACATGAAAGGTGTGCCTTTACGATAGGCTATAATTTGGGGTCGGGACGTAAGATACTTTTATTCCGGTAGTACGTTCCCATGGGACGATATCCGACATCCATGCGGGCGAATACATGCGCAAAAGCTAGTCCTAATATATCGTATAATATTATAAATGTGAAAGTTTGGATGTTTGTTACTCAATCACGCAAAAAACGTCTTAACGAATTTGGATGAAATTTGGCACACAGATAGACCATGTCTTGTCTATTTCAGTATCGGCAGCTTTTCGGTACCGGGTTAATCAGAGGAAAACATATTAATGATATTAATAGCATACTAATGGTACACGCAGCAGGAAAGTTTGATCGATTGTATTCTATAATTAGCTTCCAACAATAATATCATTAGTAATTAATCTTAAAGCCATTAGAATACATAATATCACAATAGGACTGCTTCCTATTGTATAAGCATTAACTACAAAATACATATAACATGCTACGTCTTACATGTGTATAAAAAAAATCATATAGTCTGCTACAAGAACAGTGTTGTGAGATATGAATGCCAAAATAAAATTACTAATTTGAATGAGTAAATAGTTGTATAGTATATTGCTGGCAAGAATTATCTTATCTAATTGATCTTTTTTTTTAAATTATTTATTTATTTTATTATTTATGTACACACAATTAAATACATAGAGATACGATATCATTAGAATTTCAGTACAAAGGTACTGCTTATTTCATAAGAAATTAATTATTCTTTATGTATGTTTTTTTATTTATTTTTTACTAGCGTTTGCCCGCGGCTCCGCCCGCGAGGATGTCGGTTATCGCGTAAAAAAGTAGCCTATGTCCTTCTCCATATCCCAGGCTATATCTCTGCCAGATTTCATGACAATCGGTTCAGCGGTTTCGGCGTGAAAACGTAACATACAGACAGACAGACAGACAGACGGAGTTAATTTCACATTTATAATATTAGTATGGATTACTATTACAGGTTGGCGACTTAGTCACCTGCATCCGGGTAATTCTGGGTGATTCTACCCATCATTCTAAGCAACTTTCTCTATGAAACTCATTAATATACCTCAATCACTCAATAATTTTTACTAGATCAAGTGGGGTTTCTCTGACCTTCAATCAATGAATTAACTCAGCCTATCGAAATATCTAGGTAAATATATAAAAATCAATTGCCGTGCGTTAGTCTCACAAAAATTCGAAAATGGCTAGCCAACCCATTGTGATGAAACTTTGGTAAGTTGTTATGTACGCACCGGAAAAGATTCCTAAACGATAAATAAATACGTATTAGACATTAGCTATTTATAGATATTTCAGTAAATAGAATTTATCACGACAAGTTTATTTACATTTGCTAACGAAAAGGCAGAATAGCTACGTGGTTTAGTAGAAAAATATTTATTTGGTAATAATTAGAACGACTGCTGATTATCATTTGTAGTGAGAGTCACGTTTTAGTGATAACTGACGCCACTACATTGTTTATTTTATGGTCAGCAGAAAATTTACTTAAACATACATACATAACTCACGACTTTTTCCCATGGGGAGCGCCACCATCCTTATAATATATACTTCGATATGTAGGTATATCTTCCTAGCGATATTCCTTAACATTAGCGATTAGCGTTGCACAGAGGGGATTTCGGATTGGTCTTTTGAGAGATATCGGGCCCCTTCCATGTGCAGAAGGTGACCACCGGGGTGGTTTAAGTGAGGTAAAAATCCCATACTTCCAGGTCTTATCCCCAAAGCATGGACGCCTTTTGAAAATTTCCCTACAAATACAAAAAAAAATAAAAAGGTATGTGATTTCTTAATTGTAAAAAGTCTAGGTCAAGACTAACTGGGAAAATGATATTAGCACGGTGGTCTTATTACTCCCACTAAGTACTTCAGTAAAGTCACCCAAAGGGCAAAGGAGAGGGCTATGCTTGGAGTTTATCTACGTGATTGAATCAGAAATGAAAAGATCCGCAGGAGAACCGAGGTAACTGGCATATCCCGAAGAACAGCCAAACTTAAGTGGCAGTGGGCAGGGCACATTGCTCGCAGAACAGATGGCCGATGAAGCCGAAAAGTTCTGGAGTGGCGACCGCGTACCGGAAGACGTAGCGTAGGAACGCCTCCCACAAGGTGGACCGATGACCTTGTGCAGGCCGCAGGAATCTGCTGGATGTGGAAAGCATAGAACTGGTTGAGGTGGCAGTAATTTGGGGAGGCCTAGGTCCAGCAGTGGACGTCTTTCGGCTGAAATTATGAATGATGACTTCAGTAACACTATCAATCAGTCAGAAACATCTAAAACTTGTGTCGTTCTTAGTGAATGAATCATAATAAATTAATATCATAATCATCTTTGAGCAGTTGTATGAACGTGAACGAAGCAAAAAGAGTATGTAAGGAGCGTAGCAAAAAAATGTTTATTGTAATTCTACAAATGCTTTACACACATGAGTTGGAGATCACCTTTTAAGCAAGGAGATGACCCCGCTCTTCCGCTTAATTTTATAACGGGTATGCAATAAGTATTAAAAAAAAAAAACAAAAAGGAGCGCACTTATGTGAGTATGCAAGTGAGTTTTTGAGTGTGTGTGTGTGGGTGTGAGGGTGTGTGTTTGTGTAATAGTGTGAGTCTGGAATTGTGTATATGAGTTAATTTATACAGTTTTAGGTTTTCCCCGACCCTTGCTTTCTAATGAAGCGGCAGCACGCGCTTTAGCTGAGCAGCCAGTAGCTTTAAATCCCCCTGATAATAATCATAACCCTGATTTTATCCAGCCACCGACGGTCCCTTGCCGTCCTCCCTCCGACTCTGCCCTAAGCCGAGGTTCGTACCCCACAGGGGGGTGCCCTTAGCGTGCAGTCGGCTAGCTTATAAGTATGCCCTGGCTGGAGGCCTTATATTTCTTTTAGGAGCTTAAGGCACCACAGGATAGCCCGGTTAAAGAGTCTCAACCCCTCGTGGTTAACTCTGAAATGCCATTAAAAAAAAAGGTTTAAGTTTAGGTTAGCCTGCGAGGCTGTCATGGGATCGGAAGAAGCCAGGCACAGCTTCCTTCACTAAAGATTTCGCTACCACAGTCCTATTAATTTCAGGACAGATTATGGAAGCGATGATACCAAAGTCTTAATGTCGTGGTAGGTTTTATTCTTAAGCCAATCAGCCATAGCTTGTTTACAGTCACGGAGTTTCAGATGATAGATGTGTAGCTCTTTATTCAGCAGGTTGTATAAGTGGGAAGATTGCCTTTCATACTGCCTCTTAGCAAAAACAGATCTGACTGGGAAAGTTGGACTAAGTAGCCTCTTCTGCTATTGATACCCGGCTTTGTGGGTTGGTACGGAATGGATTTGTGTTTTCTCAGGATAAGATGGCCTACTCCATCTCTAAAGTTTCCTTACAGACAGAAGATCAGAGGTTGGTTATTCTAAAACCAAGTGGATGTGATGAATGAAGAAAGTATAGTTCGTTTTTGCGCAACAGCGTTTTCGTTGGACGAAATAGTGGTGGCAAAAGACTTGCTTTACTAGTCAGTGCAGACAACGAAAAAGAAGGTGAAAAGAAAAGGAAAAGCTGAGGGAAAAGTACAACGAGACCTGGAAGACATCATATCCCTCATTAAGTGTACTTCAGCGGAGTGTATTCCCATATACAGTGTGAGTCTTTATAATGTGCATATATCGAAATGAGGGAATCTATGCCTAATTTGACCTACGGCAAAAATATAAAAAAATCTAAATATTTTATTTCATTTTTTATTTCATTTTTAAAAAAATTGTTCGCAGTGTAAACAAAACGGTGTAACTTTTAAACTAAATGATCTATCACGATGAAACAAACTTCATAATGAATGGAAGTAATTAGGCGTCTTCATAAAATAAAAATTGAGAAAAAAACTACCCTCAATTGAAAAGAAACATGTTGTTTTAGCAAAAATCTGTTTTTTTTGTTCATAAATTTTTACAATAATTGTAATATTTCTCAATAAGGGGGCGTTTTATTGAGAAATTTTGAAATAAAATTAAATAATAAAAATAATAATTCAATAAAAAAATAATTTTGTTTTTTTTTTTTTGTATTTTTTCCATAGATAAAATTAAGCGTAGATTCCCTCATTTCGATATGTGCACATTATAAAGACACACTGTATGTTGCGCGGGAACTAAGAAAATTACCGCCGGTCACTTTTTGTGGCATTCTATAGTTTCTGCCTACCCCTATGGGAAGAAGGCGTGAGTTTATGTATTAAATCAAATCTATCAGAATTATTAAATTCATTAGTTTTCGCTAAAAGTTAAGTCTAAGCTGTAAAGTAAGATTTAATAATAACTTAGTCCCCGCTGAACTTTGTTGCTTAATTCACAGTAGGTCAAAGAGCTCTAAGTTGGCGACTTAAATAACTTTATAAATATCAAGATTTCAACGAATTTTAGTAGTTGCTGTAAGTTTTCAACTTAAAGTGAAAGGAACTTTTCATTACAAGCTTTTAAATCAGTTAGGCCCATCGTCCACGATTCTACCCAGAATAACGTGTTAAATGATAAATTATTATATTTCTGTAATTAGGTTTGTATAAACATTTTTACACGTCAATCATATTTTAAAAAACCGGCCAAGTGCGTGTCGGACCACGCACAATTAAAGGTTCTGTAGGTGGAATGAATTTATGTATCCCAAAAACAAACTTTATTGTAGTTGAGAAACATGTTTTTCAACAGACGGACATACCGAAACTATAAAGGTTCCTTGTTTACTACGAAACCATAACTAGATGAGGTCTACGTTTCCTATCTGATTTCTCAGCGAAGAAAGGCCGAAAAAAACTCAGACGTCAGATTCTCTTTTGAAGTCCAGACATAATCTTGGTCAGATCATGTGAAGACCATGTCGATTTGTGTCTGAAATGGTCTTTTGAGGAAATGACCGCACAGGTGGAGTGAACCTGTCCAGTTAATGCACGCATTTGTCAGTAATCATGCAGCTCAACTTAGGCTCAACGATTCGATGAACAATACCAAAGAAAGGACATTAGGCTAGGCCGCATAAGTTACACAAACTGCCAGACCATGATTAAAAAACATGAAAAAAAAAAAAACCAATGACCCACGTAGTCATAGTTTATCACATTCACAATAATTAAAATAATATTTTACTTTACAAAGTAAATATTCATGTTATTTCACAAGTTACAAACTCAAATCACAAATGAGTAGCCGGAATGTCGTACGTCAGTTAGTGCTAGCGGTACACCCCGAAATTCAGTAAAAAGCTGCAAATGGTGTTAAAAGCATGAAAATCGGAACGATTGATCTTTAGGCCATACAAATCAATCTGGCCCGTAACACGGTCTGTCTGTACACGACGCAACCAGTCACAAACTAGTAGATAACGCATTAGTAAGTCGCGTTTCTTTATGTTATCTCTTAGTATTTATTAAAATGTAACTTCATATCACATATATAACGTCACACTTGTTATCCCCGAAGGGTTCAGCAGAGGTGTACCTATAGTATACCCACATTTCGTGAAAAAGGAAGGAGATATTTAATAACCCGAATGAGTTTTGTATGCCTTAGACCGAGTGGCGCTTACGCCACTCGGTTTGCTTTCGGTCTAAGACATACGAAACACATTACCATTAGCTATCACAATAAATAGTACAGCGGTTATTAAAAGTTATTATCAGTCTGTTAATATAAAAAAATAATCAGTTTTACAAAAAAATAAAACTCAACTTTTAAAACAAAATAAATAGCGTAATAAATAATTTAAAAAATCAAAAACCAGAATGCATAAAACACAGTTTAAAAGTAATACACTAAAAAGACCGAAACAAGATTGAGATAAACTATCATCATTCATCATTTCAGCCGAAAGACGTCCACTCCCCCAAAAGGGGGGAATTTGCCATAATCACCACGCTTGGCAGGCGGATTGACGATCGCAGTATGGTGTTAAAAATCCATAGAGAACGCTGATGCCCATTCTCTAGTAAGTCCCTTAGTCGCCTTTTACGACACCCACGGGAGGAAATAGGGTGATGCTATTCTTTACGTCCGGCACCACACGGTACCGATAAACTATAAACAAAATAAACTCTACTTTGGTTTAACAGACTATATTATGAGCTAAAATACCCGCATTAAGTTTAATTGCAAGCGGAACCCATTAATTTTCTTTAGGTTTATAATTTGCAATTGGGTCCCATCTGCTACTAAAATTAATGCGGACACTGGGGGTTCTAAAGACACTTGGGGTTTTAAGACGAATGTAACGATACCTTAACTGTCGAAATCCATCCAGCTGTTTCCTTTATCAAAGTTAGGTTCGATAACCACAGTAATTGTAATACGTACTAAGAGCTAAATTCCCATGATAACCAGCATTGTATGAATAGTTATCACTAAATTATAATCGCCGTGTCTGTCTATCTGTCTCAACATGATAAACTCAAAAACTACCGAATGGATTTTCATACAGTTTTCACCAATGGACGGAGTGATCCATGAACGTTTAGGTGTTTAATTCATTGAGGTCTTGTGTAAATTGGCTGAAATATTATGATTTAAAATACTCCAAGTAGGATGAACATCAGTTACTTTTTAGTCTTGCTCGCCGAAACAGGCTGATATGAAAGTACGACAGTTTTTTTTCCATTATGCTCTGCTACCCGTGCGAAGCCGGGGCAGGTTGCTAGTCTATAATTATATATTTAATATTATAAAGCTGAAGAGTTTGTTTGTTTATTTGGTTGAATCTAATCTGTAAAGTTGAATTTAATCTCAGGAACTAATGGTTTGAAATGATGAATTATTTTAGTGTTAGATAGCCCATTTATCAAGGAAGGCTTCCTATGGCCGAGCAAAAAAAAAAAAAAAAGTGAGAAAGAATGCTTAGCGAAAACGAAATAATAGCGTCCAACGCGATGCGAATGGGTGGATCGGGGGCCAAAATTTTACGCGGACAAAGTCGTGTGCAGAAGCTAATAATAAATAAAATGCAGCATGCTCAACACCTACTCAATTCAAAAGATGATAAGTTGCAGTCGCACCTTAAAATATTTCAATACTCACCTTGCTCTCATAATCAAACATCAATAAAGATATACAATACATTAATTATACCCATACAAGATCATTTTTATCTTAATAATTGTAGTGTGTCACCATACAAGTAAAGAAGCCACGGGGCCAAGGCGAAATTTTAAATGTCACTACCTTTTATAGAAAAAAGTTTTACAAAAAATAACGGCAGTTTCATAACAGCGTCCAAAACAGTATTCAAATACAAATTGGTTTTACTTCGAGAGCACTTTCTGTTACAAGGACTTCGGCTTTGATTTCGTAATGTGAACTAATTTTGTTAACAAGTTAGTTTTCGTTGAAGTTGCACTGGATTTCTGTTTTTTTTTTTTTATCTGATAGAATTTAGGTTCTTGACTTTATTAAGATAGATATTAGAGAATAAGAAAGAATATAATAATTTACTACTGGAGCACACTCCTGGGTCCGAGTGCCCACTGAGTTTTTCGAGACATCGCCATGCGGTTATCAAATCAAAAATCAAATAATTTATTTGCAATGAATGTAGGTTACATCAAAATACAGGTGGAGTAGGTAGGAGTGAGCCATGTACATTCTGCCTGGAGATAGGCACGCAAAAATTTATTAAAAAAAAAATGTTGAGAAGCTATCTAAAAATAAAATTACAAATTAAAATGTCACACTTAGAATTATTACAATTACATATACATTAATTAATATTGAAAATGTCAAATTAAAATGTTACTTTAGAATAAAATTAAAAATAAATGTATTTTACTAGTAGGTCAATATGTTCAAAATAATATTAATTATATTTAATATACACATTTAGTCATCTTACTAAGTTTTGAGGAGCTCGTGGCTAAGTATTAACAGCCGCACGGGTCGATCCGTCAGTTTAAGCTACGCTTGCCGGGGTTGGTCCGGGGATGGGTGACCATCTTTACATACCGAGACTCCTCCGTGCCTCGTAAAGCACGTTAAGCCGTTGGTCCCGGCTGTCATTCGTGGATCTTTGATAGTCGTTACGAGTCGTCAGAAGCCCAAAAGTCTGACAGCCAGTCTTACCAAGGGGTATCGTGTTACTGGGTTGTGGAGGTCAGATAGGCAGTCGCTCCATGTAAAATACTGGTATTCAGCTGCATCCGGTTAGACTGGAAGCCGACCCCAACATAGTTGGGAAAAGGCTAGGCAGATTGATACACATTTAGTCATCTTCACGTGACCAGAGGCCAGCCAGTTTCTTGGCCAAAGAATCAGAATTGCCATACAGCGTGGCAATGCTGCCAGCCTTTTGGACACTTTTCCTGTTGACAGCGATGCGGACGAATTTTTTGATGCACTATGATTCTTTCCTCTCCCTCCCTTTTTTAGGGTTCCGTAGTCAACAAGGAACCCATATAGTTTCGCCATGTCCGTCCGTCTGTCCATCTGTCCGTCCCCAGCTTAGCTCAGAGACCCGTAGTACTAGAAAGCTATAATTTGGCATGGATATACATATTAATCACGCCGACAAAGTGGTAAAATAAAATCATGCAAAAATAGTTATTTAGGGTACCTCCTGTACATGTAAAGACCCATGTTTTTTTTTCGCTTTCCCTATGGTGTGGGGTATTATTGGATGGGTCTTTCATTCGATTAAGGGATCCGTTTCTGAAATATTTGGCTTTAAAGTGCTAATTTTTGTTAGAGTTAAGTGTGTGTCCCCCTGCCAGCTAAATGGTAGTACCTGGATATGTAAAAAAAAAACACAGCAGTAGTAATATAAGGAAATTAAAAGGGAAACTATCACAGCCAATTAGGCGTCACAAGTTACTGAGTAATAGTCAACCAACTTACATTTACAGTTAAAAAACATGTAAACATGTTGCTATGTCCCGCTTTGTCCCGCTCCCTGCGCACGCCGAATTCACCCAATTTTTTGAATTATTTTAATACAAAAAGAAAAACGATTGTATTATAATAAAACGGGAATTATTTAGATTTTAAAATGATCTATCCTAGTCTTATCTTTAAATTAACAGAACGTCCTAGCAAAAGATGCATGCAATCAATAATTTAAGTTTTTTTTTACAAGTTGGGTTAATATTGATTTATAACATAATTTAAAAAACAAGTAAGAACGTGCAATGTGATGATAGAATATCAAACATTAATAATATACTTCTAGATGTTGTTTATTTCTCTTAATTTATGAGTAAATACCCTCTGAAAAAGGATCTGGAAAACCGTTTGTTAAATATCGCTTTTAGCGATAAGATCGCCCATTGTGTCACCCTATGTAACATTTTTACATTTATATCTGTATTTTTTTTTTCTGAGTCGGACCAAAATAGAGTACATGTTTTGTGATTTTGGCGGTCTGTCCAGTTCTGTGCCCATATCTCTCGCCGGAACGCCCTTACCGATCTGCTCCGACTTTCGGTACCTCGGGTCGCTTGTCCAAGGGGATGGTGAAGTAGACCGCGACGTAACGCACCGGATCAACTCGAGATGGATGAAATGGCGATAGGTTACAGGAACAACTTGCGACCCACGGATGCCCCTTAAGTTAAAAGGGAAACTCTACCTGTCGTATTGTATGGATCGGAATGCTGGGCCGTGAAGAGGACGAATGAAAAAAGATTGCATGTAGCGGAGATGAGAATGTTGAGATGGATGTGTGGAGTGACGAGAATGGATATGGAGTATATAAGGGGAAGTTTGAAAGTGGCGCCGGTGACAGAAAAGTTGAAAGGACGTCGTTTGGCATGGTATGGGCATGTGATGAGGAGGGAGGAAACGCATGTGACGAGGAGAGTGAAGAAGATAAATGTAGTGGATGAAGAGGGAGAGGAAGGCCCAAAAAAATATGGATGGATTGTGTGAAGAATGATATGAAAGAGAAGGGAGTGAATGATAGAGTGACGGTTGACAGGGGGGAATGGAAAATTAAAACGTGTTGCGTCGACCCCAAGTAACGTGGGACAAGGGCAGGAAGATGATGATGATCTGTATTTTTAATGTGTACATAATAAAGAGTGTTCTATCTATTATCGCAAGGTTTTGCTCGGGGTAGCGCCTTAAATATGTTTAGCACTAAACGCATTTAATGATTAATGGTGCAAGTATGCCTAAATCAATCCACGTCGATTGATAACGCTAATGGACTTCGATTGATGTTGGTGGTTGGTGGTGGTTGACGGTTGGTTGGTCGGTTGGCACCACTTACGAATTATCATTATTAGGAAGCAAAGCTCGTAAGTGTAGAACTTAAAGTCATAACCTAGCGGAGAGATGAGATACCTGAATGTAATAAATGGTGTCAAATTGTTGACATTGAGATTAGATGGAAACTGGATTTCGAATATTTTTAGTACGAGAATCGGAATTCTGAATATATAAAGATGATTATAATACATATTGATCCCTAAGTCTGTCATAGTAAGACACCAATATAGCAATTTATCAGATAGAAACATTAGTAAAATAGAAGTAACTGGATATTTCTAAAGATTTTAGATATCGCTTCTTATTTTTATCTCAATTGACCATCAACTGTAAACATCAGTTCACTCATAATATCGATGAAGATTATTCAGCCGCTCTTGGAAAAAAGATTGTCTTATCTATAGTCAATCTTCTGGTTGAGATGAACTAAATCGAAATCGCATTCCCTTGCCACGTGTGTTGCGTGTTACTATGCATAGAAAAGAAAAAAAAATATCTACACAAATAAATCAAATTGATGTGTCTGTTTATAATTTCAAAATAACAGTTTTTTACTAAAAGCATATGAAAGTATATATACGGTACTTAAAACTTACTTATAACAAAAATATCTGTAGCTGTTTGTCTGTCTGTTGTTCCGGGTAATCTCCGAAACGGCTTGACCGATTTTGACAGGACTTTCATTGGCAGATAGCTGATATTATTAGGAGTAACATAAGCTACTTTTATTTTAGAAAAAGCCATGCGGGGGAAGCCGCTGGCACCAGCTAGTAATTCATAATAAAAAAAACAAGTTGGTATAGTCGACCTCATAATTGCTTTACTACTTTTCACCACGTTCAAGAGCTGTCAGTGTCAATATTCCAAAGAAAATAATGACATGGCTTATATCCTGACCGCGTTCAGTTTCATTGGTGAAATTCACCCTAAGGATGAAACTATCTTACTATCACATAGACAAATATAAATACCTTGTTGTTTTGTGACGTGCAAGTGACATTCAACCTAAGGGTGGGCAAGAAATTACGAGGTCGATCTACCTAAAACAGATATTAGAAAGAAAAGAAAAACAAAGAAAGAAAAATTGTTTATTCTGCACAAACAAAACGCACAACACAAAAAAAAATTGTTTGTCTGTAAAGTTGGTTTGCGGACGATAGTTTATCGTGATAACGTCATAACAAAACATTGATCATTGAGCGTAACGGAACAATGAGCGTAACGGGATAATGAGCGTAACGGGACAATGAGCGTAACGGGACAATGAGTCATCCTTTTTCGTGCATGCAGCCGGCGTTCATCGATTTATTAGACGTTGTCACGTCAAAAAACATGCATAGGTAATCAAGAGCCTCGTATTCCGGCAGTTAAAGTTTGACAATTTAGTCCATTGCTTGATATCAGGACCAGGGACCAAAGACAATTTACATAGCAAATTTTAACTGTGTTGTGACGCTGAGCCGCACGTAGCGGCTTTTATAATCCGCCTTCTGATGTACCAATGGCTTTCCAGAAAGAATTTTCCACAGGAAGAAACATTTTTAATGGATTTTAATAGAGCTTCACCAAATACCCGGAAAGGATTCGATAATCGAACCTAGGACAAATTTGATCAACTGCGTTGACTCACCCTTAAGTAAAAGATTCTGAACTAGATTATTCGCCTTCGCTTTTCAAATACGTAAACGGTCAATGACACGATTAAGATTTAACTCGACAGCTTCCAAAAAACACACAAAAAAGTGAAAAAAAAAATACCAACGACCCCGACTTCCGAAATTAAAATTACTCCAGATTTATTTTTTGAAGACGCTTGTTTTTTTTTTTCTTCTTTTTGTAAAAAAGTTGGCAATGACGTAGTTGGAAAATAATAAGGTGAAGTGAAAATGAACCTTAACGAGCTTAACAATTATTTATTTCTTGACTGTAGGTACTACCTGCCTACTTTATGTCTATTCCTTGAAAGTCACAGATTAAACCTTGACACATTCTCATTTTCTGCACAAGTGTTCCAAGGTTTTCCTTCAACAGGTAACGACTAGTTATTTACACTGCCGGTAAATTAATACCGACAAAATAATTAATGTATGAAGCACCGAGGACCTCGTATGCTGTGATCTAGTTTCAAACTTGATGTATGAATAAGGTCATAAATTTAACTAGCTGCTACACCCCCCACTGATCCGCCCGGACGCGTCTCTCGCTTTCGAAGACATCGACAAAGCCGAATGCTTAGCCGACAGTCTAGAGGCCCAGTGCTCGCCCAGCTCTCAACCAGTAGACCAGGCGCACCTCGATGAGGTCGACGCTGAAGTCGAACGTAGAGCCTCCCTCCCGCCCGTCGAAGACCCTGAGTATCCTCTGGCTCCCGTCACACCGGCGGAAGTGCACGAGCTCATAAAGGGTCTGAAACCTCGTAAAGCCCCTGGCTCTGATGGTATCACCAATAGGGTGGTCCAATTGTTCCCCGCCCACCTGATAATGCTCTTGGCCACCATCTTCAATGGAGCCATGAACAATAATGTCTTCCCGCAAGTGTGGAAAGAGGCCACAGTAATCGGTATTGCCAAACCCGGTAAACCCAAGAAGGAGCCCGCGAGCTACCGCCCCATTAGCCTGCTCACAGTCATGGGCAAACTCTACGAGAGGCTTATTTATAAGCGTCTCAGAGACTACGCCGAGACTAAGGGCCTTATCCCCCACGAACAGTTTGGATTCCGTACCAAACATTCGTCGACCCATCAGGTCTACCGTATAGTCGAGGACATAAGCGCCGGCTTTCAACGCGGCCTTATGACAGGAGCTATCTTCTTTGACATAGCGAAAGCGTTCGACAAAGTCTGGCACAACGGCTTGATTTACAAGCTGTACCAACTCGGTGTGCCCGAGCGTCTCGTGCTCATCTTACGAGACTTTTTGTCGAATCGCACCTTTCGCTATCGCATAGAGGGAGCCCTCTCCTCCTCCCATCCCATACGCGCAGGAGTCCCTCAGGGCTCTGTGATATCCCCCCTGGCTTTTACGCTTTACACCAGCGACATCCCGAAGTTTAAAAAGGCTCAGTTGGCTCTGTTCGCAGACGATACGGCCGTTTACTACAGAGGGAAGAGTCATAATGTCATCACCAACACTCTCCAGACTGCAGCCGACAAGCTCGGTGCGTGGTTTAGAAAGTGGCGGATCGAAGTCAATCCTGACAAAAGCCAAGCGGTCCTATTCATAAAACCGAGAAAAATCCCCCCAAAGCCCAAACCTGTCACCATGTTCGGCAAGCCTATCCCTTGGGAGAAGCGAGCCAAATATCTAGGTGTCACTCTCGATCAACGCCTCTCCTTTTCTGAGCATGTAAGTAAGGTGCGTTCGCGCGCCGCCTTCGCTCTCTCTAGGCTTCACTCCCTTGTCCACGAAAATAGCAAATTGTCACTCAAGTGCAAATTGCGATTGTACACCGCGTGCATCCGCCCCATCATGACCTATGCGAGTCCGGTCTTTGCCCAAGCAAAATCACATGTCATCCATAAGATGCAAGCCATTCAAAATCGTTTCCTCCGTAAATGCACGGGAGCCCCCTGGTTCGTTCGGAACACAAACCTCCATGTAGAGCTTAGAATGCCTACAATAGCCCAATTTCTGAAACGCTCTTCCAAGCGATTCTTCGACTCTGCCGCCACCCACCGCAACACTCTCGTTGTGCAGGCCGCCAATTATACCCCCTCCCGCATTAGTACGATCCGCCGTCCAAGGCACGCACTGACCGACCCAGACGACCCCACCACTCTCATTCAGGAGAGCCGTAGGGAAACTAGTACAGCTCGAAGAGTACACACAACACGAACACGATCACAATTCCGACCTCGCTTTAGAGGTCCCGCGCGAAATCGACGACCCCGATTAATAAGCCCTCCCCGTCCCTTGACGACGCTTAACGATGTGCCAGCATGTGGTTTAGCTGAGCCTGTAATCCAAACTCCCCCGATTAATAATCAGAACCCTGATATTATCCAGCCACCGACGGTCCCTTGCCACCCTCCCTCCGACACTGCCCTAAGCCGAGGTTCGAGCCCCACCTGGGGTGCCCTTAGCGAGCAGTCGTCTAGCTTAAGTAGATTTTAGTGTAAACCCCCTGGCTGGAGGCGTAAACTTCGTTAGGAGCTTGCGGCACCACAGGAAAGTCCGGTTAAGGAGCAGGAACCCCCAGTGGTTATACCTCCGAGATGCCATTACAAAAAAAAAAAAAAAAAAAAAAAAAAAAAAAGCTGCTACACGCGGTTTAGCCCGCGTGGCATTATCTAAAATAAAAGTAGCTTTAGTTACTCCTCATAATATCAGCTATCTGGAAAGTGTCGTCAAAATCGGTCCCGATATTTTGGAGATTAGCCGGAACAAACAGACAGAGGGACAGAGAGTTTTTTTGTTTTTTGTTCTATGTACCGTTTATCTATACTAATATTGTAAATGTGAAAATAACTCTGTCTGTCTGTTTGTCTGTCTGTCTGTCTATCTGTATGTTACGTTTTCAAGCCTAAACCGCTGAACCGATCGTCATGAAATTTGGCAGAGACATAGCCTGGGATATGGAGAAGGACACAGGCTACTTTTTTACGCGGTGATAATCGACATCCACGCGGGCGGAGCCGCGGGCAAAAGCTAGTAATTTCATAAGTATTTAGTAAAAAGCTGTTATTTTGACATTACAAACAAATAAATAAAATTGAAGTGTCAATTTTTTATTTGTTTGTAATGATGATGGCTGATGTTATAATGAGTATTTTAGGCCAGTTTTATTTTAGAAAATGCCAAGCGAGCGCAGCCGCAGCCAGCAGCTTGTAACTTATAAGTACTATAGGTAGCTGCGGCCGTTGACCCCGAAATCAGCTGCACTTACTTGAAATTATAAGTTCAGTTAGCAAATATTTTTTGTTGTTGTCATTACGTTTGCGGGGTTATTTGACCTTGTTTACTGTGTTATATGTATGATGTATGTTATTTAATTAATTAATGCCTACATGCAGATACGATCAGGGTAAACTTTTCAATGCACTGCACCGTTTAATTTATGTGCATCCGTTTTTAAAATGACTCATTCGAAACAAAATAAAATTGTTAAGAAAATTGAGTTCCATCTTAGATTGTCCGTATATTCAAATCATTACTTTCATTTATTGACAGTTGTATGAAATGACTACAGCACGAAAAGTTGTCGGATGTCAATTATCTTAACAATTACTGCACCTGGATGTACACACGGCCACAAATCAAGCTATACATTTCCAGTTTAGACTGTTCTCGCATAAGTATAGGATTTCCGTACAATGAGAGGTCAGCTTATACTGGAAAAGTATAGCTTGATTTGTGGCCGTGTGACAACACGGATCTAACAACATTGTTGACCAAAATTTAATTATTATTAGGTTCCTACTTTTTTCTAGGTTTTTATATTTCTAAGTTTATTGAATATGCATGCAAATTACTTGTCACAATGTCAAGGTCAGGCTACAAAGTCAGTATCGTTTTTCACACTTTGGTTAAATAAATAGATCATAAAAGATAGAAACTATGTTGCCCACAACAGTACTGTATTGATTGCATATCTATTTCAGGTTTATTTCGAGTCTTCTTCTTCTTTTCGTGTTGACCGCACTTTGGTTAAATGATAGATAATAGTACATTACTTACCAAGGGCTGTAAAAGAAAGAAAGCCCGAAATCGCAGGTATTTTCACCTGGCCACAATGCGAGTTTTACTGTACGCGTAGCGTGCGGTAAAACTCACATTATGGCCAGGGGTGACGTAAAATGATTGTATTTCTTTATTTAGGTTTGTACAAACACTTATACAAGTCAATCGTATTTGAAAAACTAGATGAGGTCAGCGTTTCCTATCTAACTACTCTGAAAAGAAAGGCCGAAACAAAACACAGAGGTCACCGTCTCTTTTAAAGTCCAGACATAACCTTGGTCAGATCATGTAAAGACTATGTAGATTGTTGTCTGAAATAGTGTTTTGAGTAAAGAACCACATAGAATGGACATATCCAGTCAGTGCACGCATTTTTCAGTAATCGTGCAGCTCAGCTCAGAACTTAAGCAGCTCAACGATTCGAACAATGCCAAAAAACACATTTGGGTATTCCGCATAAATCACAATAATTAAAATAATATAATAATTTACAAAGTAAATATTCAAGTCATTGTATACAAGGTTATTGGTTTGGGACTATATTACTATCACCATAAACAACAACTTTTTTCTATTATTATTAATGACTAAAAAATTTTTTTTGTCCGTTATGTAGATTATTAAAAAATATTGAACACGTATTTTCTATTTTTTTACGTAATCAAAACATTACGGCGATACATTGAGTTCAAATGTGGCATGACGTCATTTCTCAGTAGATTTTATACGTAGCTGTGACGTAACGAGCCCCCACTCCCCAACTTTAATGTGTTTTATCTGTCTTTTTATTAATATGATAAAGCAAAAAAAAAACGTGTCTAATTTTTTTTTATTATCTGATTGACGGACTAAACAGTTTTTCTTTATTTTTTACCCATTACATATCCCTATTCATCAGATTTTAATTAATCAGACTTTCATACAAAAATAAAAAAAATATCTAAACTCAACGCTCCAAATGTATAGAACAACGAAATCTTGGCTTATTCCACAAATCCCCCCGGAAAAATCCCCCTTAGGAGGAAAAGTGAAATATATAAAAACCAGTCTAGAATTCACCCCTGCTTATTTCACTAATCCCCCAGAGAATCCCCCTCAGTGGGGAAAACTGAACCCTAATGTAAAAAAAATCACTTTCAGGGGAGTTTTGGAATAAGTATTTTTTTTTTTCAATTCTAGTTTTCCTCCCTAAGCGGGATTATCAGGGGTGAATTCTAAACTGTTGTTTATAGATTCCACTTTTCCTCCTAACGGGGATTTTCAGGGGGGATTTGTTGAATAAGCCGAAATCTTGAAAGTGTGGTTTTGGTAAATGTATTATGTTTTGTAAAATGTTATGGAAAGAAAAGAAAGAAAGAAAGAAAGAATAATGTTTATTTGGTCACAGTTCGTGAAACACAAAATACAAAAAAGATAAAAAGTGAAATAAAAAATGTTATAAAAAATTGCTGTGTGCCTCACGGCTGGGCCAAAAAGGTTCATTTCGGCATTAATGCCAGACAGATGCTGTCTGACGCTGGTTTTCTAATGAACTTGTAGGGACAAGTGACGGGGAGTACAAACAGTTTCAACATACCTAATACATAATTTTTATACTTATAAATAAATAAATAAATAGGTACATAACTAAACAAGTAATCAAATCTAATAACAAAAAAAAAAATAGTGAAAGCAATAAAGTCTCTGTAAATATGGCAAAGATATAGTCAGGGATATGGAGAAGGACATAGGCTACTTTTTTACGCAATATATGACATTTACGCGGGCGGAGCCACGGGCAAAACCTAGTAAGTATCATATAAGTGAAACATTTAGGGCGACCATATCGAGTTTCCGTTGCGAATCTAACAAATACTGCCGTAAACGTATTCTGAACGAAAAAAAAAAACAAGCAAAAGCTATTGTTTAAGATGTTAGTAAGACAGTCCTGAGAGGTTTGTTTTATCAATAACCCTGTATATAAAATTCATCAATGTCATGGTTGATTATTATAATATTGTTTGAGCTAAATAGGTGTCCCAGTGATTGCAGCATCAGTGGATTTTTTAGAACGTACACTCCAGCAATTGGGACATGGTCTGATCAGAAGCACCATTTCGAGGGAAAAATCCGGCTCATTTGGGGTACCTAGTTTCTGTAACTGTAAAAATGGTTGTTACGGACGGTTGTCAGAATAGGTATATCTTGCAACTTTTTGAACGTAAGATGTTACGTTCAAAAAGTTGCAAGATATACCTATTCTGAACTAGCTGTGCACGCGGATTCGCTCACGTATCTGTATACTCTATTGGCATTAGGTATAATTTAATGGGAACGTGAAGTCACTGTGAATTAAGGCACAAGGATAGAACTTTTTACTCTCTGTTAGCCCAGGTAGCACGGACGATTTTTAAACGCGACGGTTTTTTATGGCGCACTCGATTATAAACTTTCGGTATTACCTAAACCGAGCGTTGAGAAGTTGCAAGATAAACCTATTCTGAACTAGTTGTGCACGCGGATTCGCTCACGTATCTGTATACTCTATTGGCATTAGGTATAAATTAATGTGAACGTGACGTCACTGTGAATTAAGGCACAAGGATATAACTTTTTACTCTCTGTTAGCCCAGGTAGCACGGACGATTTTTTAACGCGACGGTTTTTTATGGCGCACTCGGTATTAAGCCGAGCGTTGAGAATCCAACAGAGTGCACATTGTTGGGTTGGCAAATCTCGCGGTACTAAGGCTCTAACTATTAGTCAATAACTCAGTCGATATACAGCATGCGGGAACTCGAAGGCGTGGTAATGTTGAATGAAAGTCATCGGTACACCATCTGAGGGGAATCCCCGTAGCGGGCGTAGCGACCAATTACATTAATTGGTTGGTAAAAACATGCAGAGACTAAAAATGAGCCTCCAAAGCAACTGCCAAACATGCTTCTCCCCGCAGTCGTTCCCTATCGACTAATGAAAACGGTTCTTTGAATACGGGTCCTATGGCATGCGTTACAGAAATCTCCCGCACCCCTCATACGAGCCCTATCGACCAATGAAAATGAGCCTTTAACAGAGCGTTGATATACCAGTGCCCGAAAAAAAATCGTCCGTGTATACGAGGGCTTTCTGCCTCACTGCAGTGCAAAGACCTGAGACCGAGATCACTATATCCTGTTCAATATATTAACAGCCTAAAGTGGCTATGTAGGAGGTGATATCATAAATATAACGACCGATTGTTTATGATATGTATAGGGTCGTTATTGTTTATTATTGATACACCTGTTTTGAAAGGACAATAACATATTGTCATTGACTTTTATTTAGGCTTTCATTTTCGTAGGTGTGATGAAAATAAAAAACAATGAAATCGTCTGGCATACGTGTACCTAAATCCTAAACGATATACGAGGTTTTCACTCTAAGGCGACGATATGTACCGTATCATATTATTTCTTTTTGATGCTGCCAATAATGATTCTCGCAACGTCAATACAAGTGAGATTAAAATTAATGTATGGTATAATATCGGGGAAATATTTCTGATTGATGCCCCTCGGCAGTTATCGAGCCTAGAGTTTCGGGAACGGGATTTTTGATACCCACCCACTACCAAAATCCCACTTAAACCTACCCAGGTTGGCTGAGCTTTTCATAGATTCCCGTGAATACATATTTTTGTTACGATCGCGAATAATATTATGATCAACATACAACCTAAGATTGAACTAGAAATTTCAGAAAACGTAAAAAAGTGGTCTACTTTGGTGCATCCCCCATAAAATATAGCATTGGAAAAAGGAATTCGATAGGTATTGTATACCACAGGGAAATTAAAATTAAGGCGGTATGATCGGACCGAGACCGCTCTTACCGCGGCCACGGAAACATAATAAACAGTGCTATAAAATTCTGAAAGAAACATATATCTTATATAAGGATCTGGCGGACATGCAGTCGCTTTTAATAATACGGTTAGATTAACTTAGCTGGATAGAAAAAAAAAACGAAAATAACCACTTTTCATAATGATTAATCAATCTAATAGCTACAAAATAGACGTTCATTCCTTATTTTTTATATAAATGAAAAGGTAATAAGATTTTTTAACACAATTCGCTGTGTTTGTATTGATAAAATAATTACTATGTTTAAATACCTACCAATGCGCGAGGCAACAACTCGTGACTTCGCGAGCCTACTTCAGTCGGCTTTAAAGCCCCGAATCATAGCGCCTTAATAAAGATTATTTAAAACACAAAGAAGCAAAGCTTCATAATTTAAACTACCCACAAATTGAATGTTTAAGTTTTCATGGCATTATCTTCGTATACTTTTGTTTACTTTATCTACCTTTAAAGTTATTTAACACGTTCATTAATTTAATTTCGTATTGTGAGAATAAGCCGATGAAAACAGCTTTAGTGAAATAATATTTGAACTTAAGTTTTAGTTCACACTTTGTTTATTAAGCTACTGCATTGTATGAAACGTTATCTTTACATTACGTAGAGTCCGAATCGAGTTTAAAGATCATATAAGACTTAATTCTAGCTTAGCATGGACTTTATGCTCGACTTAGGGCCAAAGGTGGTCTAAATGCAACAAGGCCGTTGCATTTAGATCAGTTTACGGGTGCGTCTCATAACGTATAAACTCATTTGGTCTAATTTCATTTTATTATCGTTCATAAGATATAATCAACGTGAGATATACCAACTGTTGATATAATTTCTTTACATATAACATATTTATTCTAAAACTTAATTAGTATAACGTTGTTTGATTTAACGTTTATGTAATCGAAAATCATTGGGTCTAACGTTTAATATATATATATATATATATATAAACAATAAATTTATTAATAATTTTATTTTTATTTTTTATTAATGTTCAAAAAGTGGATCGCAGAGTTTAAAATAATACACTAAGAATCACAGTACATGGCTAGAGAGTTCGAAACAAAAATATATCTAATATAGGTACTTACTACAAAAAAACTTAGACGGTAAGTTTGTAAGTTTTACATTCAAAGAATATTGCAAGTCTTTACTCTTAATATAATAATTATGTTAATAGCACACCCCGACTCGGGTATGTTAGGTTAGAAGGCTAAGGCGAGAGCGAAGCGGAGCGGAGCTCCCGCCTTAGCCTTCGTGGGTATTTTTTTTAAACCACCCAGAAATAGGAGCCCCGCTGAGCGGGGCTCTGTCGACCTATTTTAGCGCAGTTGGTAATCAGTTACTAGTTATGTTTAATTTCTACTTAGGTTACTATTACCTATAACTACTATAGAACTTACAAAGAATAAAACAAAGAAAAAATACAACAAACAATAACTTTTGTTGAGCTACCTACAGGCTACAACATAAAAATAATACTAAATAAACTAACCCGTGTCTATGCAATTTTGCTTTTTGTTTTTAAGTAGGCGTTTTCATCATATTAGACCAAATAAACTTCATCTTTATCTTTTTAGTGGTATGTCAAACGATTTTATATTTAATGTTTGTTATGTCAAACAATGTTATATTTAATGTATGTTTTATAAAAATTAGTTATTTTAAAATTATATAAATCGTTCATTATATTAACTAATCGCTATATTAAATAAAATTAATGTTCCGTGGTTATATGTTGTTAATATTAGAGATTTTTTTGTTATATCATCTATTACTTGCCCCCAGTTTACACCGATTTAGGCCTGTGTTCACCAACATTCAAACCACCGGTTAGGTATTTAAACAGTTGGTTTATGTCAAATTTCCTATGAAATTTTGAGTAAACAACAGATTAAATATCTAAACAGTTGATTTAAATGTTGGTGAACACAGGCCTTACTCTCCCAAAAACGATTTAACGCATAGTTACCTTTCGTATGAGTTTGTTCATTAAATCTTCTAAATGAAATGCTGTTCGTTGTAAAGCCAGTCACTTAAGAACGGCTGGAAAAATTCTGGTATTTAAAAAAAAAGTTTGTAATCATCCGAATAAAGTTATTAGGAAAACATTGGAAAAAATGCACAGAAAATTTGAAAATTGGGGAAACCTGAAAGTGTTTTTTTCTATGAGTTTTTTGTATTTAAAGGGTCAAGACAACATCTAAGTCAGCTAGTCCCTACTATTTCCTATATAATATTTACCTGTATTATTGTTTCTACCTATTATAAATGTGAAAGTAACGCTGTCTAAACCGCTGAACCGATCGTCATGATTTGGCAAAGATATAGCCTGGGATATGGAGAAGCACATAGGCTGCTTTTTTACGCGATAACCGACATCCATGCGGTAGTAGCCGCGGGCAAAAGGTAGTATATTATAAAGAAAGCTGCACCAAAATGGAAAAATATTTCAAATAGTTCATAGACACATTTTTATTTTCCCAGCGACCGTCAATTCTATTTTGTATTACGATAACTAGATTGGACTCGCTCACCGATACGATCTCGTTCATCTGTTTGATCTCGCTCCCTGTTAATTCGTCGCAGAACTTCAACGAAATTCGTTTAGAAGTCTACACTAAACGAATTTTATTCCGATAAAAACCTGCGCTAGGTAGAAGTGCAGGTTTTGGAGAGTTGGTACGTAAAAGCTGCATACTCTGATATAACCCTGAATTATCTTTGTTCCGAATTGCCTTGTTCATTTAATTATTTAAGTTGATAGAATGGAAAAAATAAATAGTACTTTGTTTTAAGACGAAACTGCTTGCGCGTTTCTACGCTACATCTAGGTTTTTTGGCTAATATGTAGCATTGTAAACGATTATTGAAATAAACTTATTACTATCATATTTTTTATGTTTTACATATCTCGGGACCATGGGAACATTGGGGTGCATAGGAAGGCGTACGAAAAAATATATAAAAAATAAGTCTTTATTGCTGGTTCTACAATGTGTCTAGAAAATATTTTTTATATTATACCTACTAAAATTTACTTAAAAATTGACGTTCGGTGCACTTCTTAAAACAGCTTGTCCTTCGACAAAGGCCTCCTCTAAAGATTTCCATCTCTCTTTTTCTATCGCCCTCTGAATCTACTCTGGACTAGCTACTCTTTTGACGTCGGCTTCCCAACGCTTCGCATGTCGTCCTTTGCTCCTTTTTCTACCCCTTGGGTACCACTTTTATTAATTTGATCCATTTCTCTTTTTCCTCTCTTAACATTATGTCCTGTCCATCGCCATTTTTTACATACTTTTTCGCATCTTTAAACTTAGTTATACCTACTTTTTATTTCTTCTAATCTTACCTTGTCTCTTCTCCTGACGAAAATAACATAAATAAATAAATAAATATAAATACTTATTATTATTATGATTAATAGCGAAATTTCGAACACTTTCGGAGCACATGAAACTTTCAATTAGTCAAAATTATTAGTCAATCAATCAATCAACTCAGCCTATCGCAGCCCACAGCTGGACAAAGGCCTTTCCCAGGCTGCGCCAACACCCTGCCCTCAACACTCTGCATCTAGCCTATCCCAGCCATCTTTTTAAGATCGTCAGTCCATCTAGCTGGATAGTGAAATTGTAAGCTTATCTGGTATGACTGGTTCAAAAATATCTTAGTTCTGGACTGTATTATTTTCATGTTTATGAGTAAACTCACCTCAAACTCAAAGCGTAGGGAGTCGGTCAGTAAGAAAGATGAAGCTAGGTGCCCATTCCAAAGCGTAGTAAGGAACTCCAAAGACACTCTTTAAAAAAAAATTGTTACAAACTATTGGTTACATCATTCATCTTGAGAACAATGTAGAAAGACGTGCACGTTAGAAGCGCCCGTAATAACAACAAAAAACAATTCAAAAATTAAAATAAATTAAAATAAGCCGTGGCAGCTAAGAGATGAGTAGAAGGTGTAAGTAAGATATTTTTGAACCAGTCAGGATTCTACCAAAAATATCCTTACTGCTTCAGGACAATCTTACAGCCCGAAACTGTATTATTTCTTTATCAATGGATCTACCAGGAAAATAAAGATATTATTTATCCCATTTGTGTTTCTTCTGAGAAACTGACACACGTTTATTTCGATGAAAGATTTCCAAATCCCTTGATTTAACAGAAGTGACGTTATCTTTTGTTATGTTTAGGTAATCTGACAGTTTTGTCTAGTGTATATCGTAATCGAATCTATCAGCTGTAGTCGACACAAGTTAAACTGGATATCGCAAAGCTGCATCATGCTTAGGAAGAGATTTATTCTGATGATATCATGATGATGAGACCTACATGTTTATCCAGATAAAACTATGATAGGTTATCTAAGATTCAGGCAATCAGATGTCATCATCATCATCATTTCAGCCGAAAGATGTCCACTGCTTGACATAGGCCTCCCCCAAGCACCGCCACTTGAACCGGTTCTGTGCTTCCCCCATCCAGCGGATTCCTGCGGCCTACACAAGGTCATCGGTCCACTTTGATGATCGACGATCCTCGTTGTCGTGATGATCTATGTCTGAAACGTGGTCGCTCACAATGGGTTTTATTAGAAGGCTAAAAGTAACCCAAAGGGCACGTAGGGAAACTACCCTACGTGATCGAATCAGAGATGAATAGATATGCAAGAGAACCAAGGTAGGTACATAGTCCGAAGATCAGATGTAAATAATGTATTTAGTGGTATTAGAGTAGACTTGGCGCATAGCGAAGTGTCGGTAAATATCTATTTTAGCATGGTGTTTGTTTGTTTGTTTTTTTTTTATTAACCCTACATCGAGATTTATTTTTCGTGGACCCACGCGAGACACAACGATTTTTTTATCATCTCTGTAATTACAGCATACGAGAGGTTAACGTTGCTATGAGTGTGTTTAGTTTAAAATGTGATCTTCCTGTACGAGTCCCAATAAATACTTTTTCTTTCTTTCTTCCACATCTGCAGGGTTAAAAAAAAAATTGGGAACTTTGTAATACGTAATACTTTTATACTTTAGAACAATTGAAAAGTATAAATTGTATTGAGTTGGTAATAATCAAAATATTGTGGAGTTTTCTATCTTAAGCCTGCAAACTCAAGTTAATCAAAAATAATTATTGTAAAGTTATAATGTCCCTTTCAACGTTTTCTTGAAGGTTCCAACACTAAGATTAAAACATTATTCATTCATATTTCAATCTCATGAATAAGTGAAAAATAGCTAAGGAAGTGAATAATTCGTTAACGTCGTGTAACATTCTTTACGTAGGTCATCATCTGTCTAGCCTTTTCCTAACTAAATTGGGGTCAGCTGTCAGTCTAACCGGATACAGCTGAATATTAGAGTACAGTACTTTTTGAGCGCCAGCCTATCTGACCTCCACAACCCAGTTAGTGAGTAATACGATACCCCTTAGTTAAGATTGGTTGTCAGAGTTTCGGGCTTCTGGCGACCTGTAACGACTGTCAAAGACATTCTTTACGTAGGAATGAATGAGAATAAAGACAAGTTGGTGTGATTAAAATATGCCATAACTTTCATGAAATTTTACAACTACTTAAGTTTTTTTTTTTTTGAAGTGGTTACTTCTTTAGCCGCGTTGAGCACTTTTTGGGTGAAAACAAAATCATGGAACTCGCGTCATTGCCACCGAACGCTTTCCATGAGCTACGCTTTCCGTGAGCTATATGTACGAGTATACTGTGTATAATTATAATGATGTGTACTTTTTGGGTGGACAAAAATCATTGAACTCGCTTCATCTTTACCGAACGCTTTCAAGTTACTTAGTTTTCACTTCTATCGGCAGTGCCCAAAGACTACCCCGTTTTTTTTTTTTTACATTTCAAACCAATTGATATACGTAGGTAACACCTACCGACCTTTTAGTGATTGATTAATTATATTTAAAATTTAAACACGTAAGCTGATTAACGTTCTGTTTATTTAGTTTTATCCTCCTGTGCCAACCCACCGAAATAGGTAACAATTTTGCCCGCTCTTTAAAAGCTTTGTCCGTGTTCAGTTTTTTACTCTGTGGTATGGCTCGAGATCTATAAACGAACACCTATTTAATACTTAGCAAGTATTCTGGCTAAGCGTTATTCCTGTCACTGTCACAAAACTGTCGAACTACCAATGAAAGATGGATGAGCATATCTAAGAAACGTTTATAGATCACGTGCTAAGAAATGTTTATAGATCTCGGCCTAAGTTACTGGCCCATATGCTAATCCTTTCGAATGCATCTTTTAAAGCTCTCTCTTCTGTGTATACGTTTCACATCATTATTTTGCAACTTGGAAACATTCGAAGTACATTGCCCGAGACCTAAAGTTAGATTTTCCTGTCTGAATAAATTGCCAGTAATATTCGGATATCTCAATCTCAAGAGGGAAAACGCTCGGTTTCCTTATTATGATAATATACTACCCACAAATATGATTTACGTGCCTGATTGTAGGCGTTATTTATTCCTTTGGCTGGTTGAAGTAAATGGGTTTTAGGCCACAATTTGTATATCACTCGTACGTAATAACAACAAGCTTTTTATGCTCTAGTGCAGAATGTATTTGTTTTTTTTTTTTTTCTAAGACTAAGATAATCAGGCTCAATAATAAAACGTATCTGATTAAAGTCGTGATTTTATTTCATTTGCTTTTATTTATTTCACTTCCGTGTTTCTATCGTTAATTTAATCAAACCAGATAAAATAGTTGTTAAAGAAATGTTTTTATGATTTGGCAGTTTGAAGTAAGTCGAATGACACATATTGAAAATTAAATACCCTAATAATAATAAATAAAATTTAATACCCAATAAAATAATCTAATAATATAATTTAATACCCTATATACTTTATGCCTGTTTCATTTTCTCGCATTCGAAGTGAAAAGCAGAGTATTTAGAGCATAAACGAGCCGTTTTACCAACAAAAAAAAAATACGTTTTTAAATACCTTACTTTATGCACTAGCTGTATAATCTACTATTATCATTATACATAATGTAATATCCATGTTAGATAATCTACCTTTGTTGAAAAGATTGGTGGCCGAATATTAGTTTTGCTTATTTATGTTTTCGTTTGTTTACAGAAATCCAAAATGGCGAAGACCAAGGAATTGATGGAGATAGACAACTTTAAGTCCACGTAAGTTTTGGATACTTTTTATACACTTTAGAGTTTACTCTTTTGAATAATATAGAAAACGGTGAAGGAAAACATCGTGGGGAAACCGGCATGTCCTGGAACCAAAAAATTCGAAGACATGTGACAACGAACAACCCACACTGGGCTCGCGTGGAGAATTACAGATCACTCCCTTTCACAGAGACGGAGAGACTGTGTCCCAGCAGTGGAAGAAACATTATAGGCGGATTATGCTATTGAATATATACATAAACTCACGCTTTCTTCCTATGCTGGTAGGCAGAAACTACAGAACGCCAATTGCTTCTATCCTTACATACTCCTTTTGATTCGTTTCCTTTCATACATCTAAACCCCAAGTCTCTAATTCAGATAATTTATGTAAAGAAAGCAATGTCAAGAAATGTCACTGTCAAAATGACAGGACAGTGGTGCAAAACATTTTAGCATTATTTTTTTTTTGTAAATAATCATCTATAAACTATGCCAACAAAATATCGTTGCCAAACAATGTTTTGTGTAGTGTGTTGGAGACATGGCATATGATCATCATTATCAGCCCTTTAAAGTCCACTGCTAGACGTAGGCCTCCCAAAATCGATTTCTACTCGAAACAGTTTATAGCCGTTTTCAGTCAACATGGGGCTAGATATGCTACTTACAAAATGAATCTATGAATGAGAGTTGTAATACCTATTTGTGTTGTTGAAGATGTAAAAAGTTTGAAAATGTTTAGATCTGCTGCATTGTTACCATTATCATAAAATATTTTATACCAGAAAATCTCCTTTTTAATAACTTTGTTTAAAACCGAAAATTTATAAAAATACGAATAAATAGTATGATTATTTTTTAATTATTATTTTTTAAATCAGTAGGTACTTAAAATAAAATGAACCTTTTTTTTGGTCATGCTGCGTAGTACATGAAAACAGCATGCGTGTATACCCAAAGTCTCAAATTCAGATAATTTATGTTTATCTAGGGCACCGCCTCCCGGTGTTTCCACTCACATCTGCCTTGTAAATACCTATCGAATAAATATTCAAGGGCTGACTTTTCAAAACCACACCCACCCACTCCGCACTCTCAACCTCATTGCTGATTACGTAGACATATTCTGTTGCGCTTTAGGTGAATTTGAAAAAATTGCTACCTATAGAATTTTTTATGGTACAAGTAGTGGAAATATCAAATTTTTAAGTGTACTATATTATCGCATTAGGTCTAACCTGTAAGGATATTTGTATGTTTGGAGTGATAAATAAATAACTAAATAAATGTCTGCAGATATTATATTTAATTTGAGAAATAAATGTTGCGGTTTAACAGCTTTGGTATAGAAAATATGTCACCGTGTGTGTTGTCAGTAGCAGCCCAGAGTCTGGATTTATGTCCAGTTGATGGCAAAAGGCTCGCCCCCTGTTACATGGGACTTAAACAAAACTGGCGAGATGTGGGTGTTACTATAGGTACAGCCTAACCTTTCGGGGAATACAGGCGTGATGTGAAAGATGATGATTTACTGTCATATTTTATTCTTCAGTACATTATCTGACAAGTAAAAAATCAGCTGTATCGTATCTGTTTCTGGCTTCAACATTGAAGCAATAATAATAAACCCGAGTCAGCTGGCTTTAATAACATAATTAGAACCTTGTCAATCAAAATTCCATGGACACTTTTTGCAATGGAAGATTCTCAAAGCAAAGGTAACAACAATACTTTAAGAAAACCGTGTGAAAATGTTTCATGCATGACGTCATCACCTCAGCATAGTTCAAGAATGTATAAAATTACCACTAAATAGCTCCATCGTTCATCCTGGTTTCTCGGTTCATAAAAAAGTCAATCAATCAAATCGCGTAAATGGTAGTCCACTGCTGGACATAGACCACTCTCATTCTGCGCCGCGACACCCTGGATGCGGAAGGCCTTCTATTCATAAAAAAAAGAACTGCGAATAATATAATTATTGTGAATTCGAGCTGGAATAGAAATTTGATTCTAAAAACTATCAAATAAAATTGCAGAAATAATGTTAAGCCGCATTTACACATTCACGCGAATGACGAGACAAGCGGCGAGTCGAGACCCGAGCACGAAGTAAACGGAGGTTTGGCATTCTCGCATCGGGGGCGGTTTTTTGTACACCAGTCACATAGAAAAGAGTTGCAAAACGAACTAGTGTTTACACATTCTCTTTCTAGTTCATTTCATAGCAAACGGCCTATCAAGCAACATAACAAAATGGACTGGACCAACAATAAAGTTATGATGTTTTGGAGCTTTACCAAAGTCAGCTAGTTATTTGGAATACGACGCATGCTCATCATAAGGATAAACAGAAATACCACGCTTGGTAGTCCATGCATTGTCTTATTTTCTTTTCGTAATTACTATAATTTTCTTTTCGTACATATGAGTAGCAAGAAGCTAGTATCAATAAAATCCGGTGTAGGAGAGGACGACATTATTTAATCAACCAATATGGTTTGCATACAGATTAAATCAAATGCAGTGCAAAAGCCGTAGAATGACGACGTCATCCACTTCGTCAAGCTGAAGTAGAAATGAATAGACGCGAATGTGTAAATGGTCACTCGTGTAGCCTAAAGCCACACGAATATCTCGCCAAACAATTTATTGAATGGCGAGGCGAATCACGAGCACGCATGTGTAAATGCGGTATTAAACCACAAAAAGTTCGTGATAGTCCCGGAATCCTGTTTCCAGTAGACCTACCATGAACGCGTGGAGTACTCGTAAATGTCACGTAAATTAAAACGTTTTTAAAATTTAAAATACTCCTTTATAATATTTCGCACATAATATTATAATATGAACAGTTTTAAAACTTTATTCATATATTCTATCCATACTAATATTATAAATGTGAAAGTAACTCTGTCTGTCTGTCTGTTGCATGTTACGTTTTCACGATTAAACCGCTGAACCGATCGTCATGAAATTTGGTAGAGATATGGAAAGCCTGGGATATGGAAAAGGACATAGGCTACTTTTTTACGCGATAACCGACATCTACGCGGACGGAGCCTCGGGTAAAAGCTAGTGGGTAATAGTAGTTGTGCTTGTCGCAAAAAAAAAAATAAGATTCTCGATTCAAAATTGTTAGAATTTACGTTACGCGCTAGGGCTTCTGGTTTTAAAACTTTACTACCCGTGATCATAGTGATTTCTGTCATAATATTTCTGTCTAAGGCATTATTTTTAGGAAATAGGCAGTAGTGTCCTCCTTTAAGTTTCTATACATACCACGATTGTGTGCGATTTTGACAATTTCCCATTTTTTACCAGTAACCGCCAAACTCATTGGGAAGTCCACTACAATCAGTGTAATTTAACGGTCTCCCAAGCCAAGAGTTTCGGCATGTCACATTTTTTGCCCACGCCACGAAAACCCATCGAATCTAAATAAAACCTTCAATTTATAAGTGTGCAAACAAGTCAGTGATGCATATCAACAATAGAAATTAAGCACAGAGATTTTCATTGACTATTTGATGACAAAAACCCGTTCCGTACCATTGGGCATTACATCAACAAGGTCGCTACTGAGAGAGATATTTGTGAATCATTTGCGTAGTTCGTGACGCATTCCTGGTACTCGTGTGGCTGAAATCGTAGAAATTTTGCAGAATAACATTTAGTTTAAACAGATACTGAACGACGGGAATGACTATTTAAAAAAATATAGGTTTATCTTAAAAAATACCTACTTACTCAAGCAGGCATGTAACTTTAAAGACATAAAGACCAAGCATTTTATCAGTGATGTAACCCCTCAACTTTGAATATACTTAGCTGCATAGTGTGCGTTTTATACAAGATTTAAATTTCGTTTCATTCAGTTGAAGTATGTGGGGAGTTATATTGTAGAATTTTAAATAGTACCCCATGAAAGATGAGTCTAGTTTAGCCAGTCTGAAACATGGTTGAACTACCTAATTGGTCCCTATTTATTTACTTACCCTAATAATTATTACTTTACCCACCATGCTTGATCTTGATGCAGTAGCCCTCATCAACAATCACTTAAATAATATTTTCTTGTCTTTTCAGAGCGGACCTGACCAGTAATCCAGGATTCCAGTCTTCTCTTAGCATAACTTCGAAGAACGTCGATGAAAAGCCATACAACCCATTTGAGCATAGAACTGTAGAACATCCTAATTCGTAAGTACATTTTACTACTATTAATTTGTATCTAAAGCGTTATTTTATCCCATGTTAAGTTAATCATAAACAAATTTAAAAAAATGTTCAAAATAGAATAGAATATCACATAATTATCTTTATTATATACTCCATAAAAAACGTAACGAACTGATAACTAAATAAAACCGAACCGGTTACTGAACAACCGGACCACCGAACAACCGATAACTTAGTTTCAGATTTCTTGTCGTACTTAGAAATATCATAAAACCGTGATAACATTAATTAAGTACGCAATCGAAATAAATGTAAAAAAATAATGAAGATGAATGAATACCTTAATAAGCCAAAATCTTACCAAACGCGAACGCTAATGTTGCACATTATTCAAATGATGTCATAACATCCTTTATTCCTCCCTGGAATTTAAAAAGGGATGAGAAATGCGGCCTCTTTGATATGCCCGGGATAATATAGCACTATACATCAGGTGATTTAAATCATTTATCTTAAGAACGGTCGGTTGAATGTCGAGCTCTGTCGAAACTCTTTTTTTATGACACTCCTTAAATTATTTTAACATAAATGACTGACGACTTTCAGACTGATGATGTAAATTGGCATTATAAGGCTTAAAAACCAGTCAAGTGCGTCTAGGACCACGCCCAATTAAGTGTTCCGTAGTTGGTTTGAATTTATCTCAACAACAAACTTAACATTATAGTTGAAAAACATTTTCTTCCAAACGGAATGTATGGGAGAACAGAGATAAATTCGTCCCATCTACGAAACGTAGATAGGACGAATTTATCTCTGTTCTTCATCCTTCGTTTTGAATGATCCGACATGCACTTGGCCTGTTTTTTTTTTGCTACGAAATGTATTTGAAAAGGATTTTTTACGATTTCTGACTTTTATAGTACTCAAAGCTCCGTTGGTCCAGTAGAGTTTTTTGATGAAACGGAGTCTCTGAAACGGAGTCGATTGGCATCAAAAAAGTTTGTTAAAACCATTTTCTTGATGACTGTAATTTTTTTTTTTTTTCAAAATCTGTGAATGCAGATCAAAATGTCTCAAAAAGTTAAGAACAGTCTCCCAAGACCGTTTTCTTGTAGCGAAAATTACGGTAAAGGTACCTGTCCTTACTACCCCACCTGAAAAATAAATCGACCCAGGTATTGATACAAAATCTCAGAATACTGTAACGTCAAAACATTGAACCTTCAATCAACGAATACAAGATGTTTACACCATCCTAAATTAGCATACAATTATTAAAACGTGAGGCGAAGAAGACGTAAATTGACTCAACAAAGGAAAATAAGCCGATACGCAAATTACCCGAAATTCTTTTCTTGGTATAATTCCAATGTAATAACATGTTTTATTTAAAAACAAAAATATCTTATGAGAAAACATCTTAAGAAACTTTAGTAACGTAAATAATTCCATAGAAATTCTTTTGTGAAACGCAATATATGTAAAAGGCTAAAACTAATTTAAAGTGTCATCTTTGTTATAATAAACAGATTTAACATAAAAAGACTGTCATTAAATCATACAAAGCGAGCCCAAAATAATGACAGCACACTCGAACGTGAAAAATATACTCGTAAAAGGTAAAGACAAAAATATCGTGTGTTCAGATTTTTTCATTTCAATCACGCTTTTGTAATCAATGTAAGTCTTAAAAAATCGCAATATTGCGCACCTGTAATGGAGTCCCTAGACGGACCAAGTTGCTTGACAAGCACGCGAAATTTTTCGTGCTTATGTTACAATCATAATATACAGGATAAGTTTAACACGTTGGCTGCCACCGCGGTCACCCGTGACCGCTACCAATAGTTTTTCTATTGTGTCTGTTATCTGGCAGTCAAAGCCTTACCAGTGCGCAAACTTTTTTTTGGTGGTTCAGAATCAGTAATAGAACACATTTCAATTATTTTTTCAATACTTTCTTTTTTTTTTGGCAATCTAATCGTAATAATATCAATGGGGCCGTGTAGTGCCGTGTGGTGCCGGAAGTAAAGAATAGCACCACCCTATTTTCTCCCGTGGGTGTCGTAAAAGGCGACTAAGGGACTTACTAGAGAATGGGCAGCAGCGTTCTCTATGCATTTTTAATACCATACTGCGATCGCCGACCTGTTTGCCAAGCGAGGCGATTATGGCAAACCCCTCCCAAATGGGGGAGGCTTATGTCCAGCAGTGGACGTCTTTCGGCTAAAATGATGATGATGAATATCAATGGGCGAGCGCACAGCTCATAGGTACCTACTATTTCATTTCGCTTCACTAAACGCGCCACTGGCGCGTTGCGCGACGAGTATCCATTATAGCAGTTTCAAAATAAACATCTTTCGTTAACGAAAACTTATTTTTTTTGTACTAAGACATATCAAAATAAGAAACAGGTGTATAATAAAACACGTTTGAGTTTAATTTGTCAAAATTTGCGCACTGATAAAAAACTTTGCCTGTAGGGAGATACGCTATGAAACGGACATTTAACTTTGAAGTAATATTGCATACTGTAGTTAACAAGTTATGTACTCGTTAACTGGCCTTAGGGAGTTCAAAGGTAATATACTATAAGTAATACATCATATTTTAACAAAATGAAATTTATTTTAAGAAATATTATGATATTTTATTCAACTCACTAATGTCCGTTTCGTGACACATGGAGCATTGAATAGGACAGTGGGTGTCTTAAAACGGACTAGGAACCGATGCAATACTTTATGCCATATAACATTCACAAAGTATTTGCTTTTACACAATAACTCTTATTTAAATAAGTCAAACACTTTGGTACTAAACTGAGATCAAAAAATTAAACACACACACACACAAAAAAAAAAAAAAATGACATGATATAATTTGACACTTAATTTCTTAATCTTTTAATAAAGACGAGAGCTTGGCTCAATTTGGTTGCAATATAAGTAGGTATCAAAAATATTCCTAAATTAATGTTAGGACTAACAAATCACTTACTGATTGCTGGCTGTTTAATCCTATAATTATAGCTACACATTAATAATCAGTCTTCCCGTTACCTATTGGACTATTTATTGCAATTATTACAAAAATAATTATTGTTACCCTTCAGGCCACATGTCTCGTGTGCCCATTTCTTACAAATAGCACACATTAGCCAGTCAACTCTGCTGCATAAATAAGCCCCTTTACAAACAATGCAATAGTCATCATTTTTATTGCTTTTTTTGTGGTGCTTTTTGCCTTGCATTTGCCTTTAGCCTTAGATGTAGATGATAGATTATATATAGAGCCTTCAGAAATAACATCCGAATCATCTGATTCTCGGAGTGAAAAATCCGAATCCGATGACTCTGAAGATGACTGTATTAGATTTTTAATATCCGCCAAATATGATTTCGATATCTTATATGCTGATGCAACTGAGCGAATTGACTGGTCTTTTTTTAATACTTCTTCCACAGTAGATTCTACTGCAGCTTTCCCTGGACGAACTCTCTTCTTTGGTCTTGTGGATCTGATCAAGAAACAAAACTAATTTTAAGAGACTAGCCGTCTTATTAATAATAAAGTTATCAGCATCACATAACTATTTTAGCTATCGAACTGTTTTGTCCCTTTCCGTCAAACTTTATTTTAATTTAACGGAATGGGACAAAACAGTTCAATAGCTTAAAATAGGTTTATGAAGCGTATTACTTTATTATGAATAAGATGGTAGGTTTATAGGAGTAATGAATCGGACAGACACTGACGCATTGAATCGGACGTCCTTTTCAACGCGACGGTACCTGTCCGATTCATTACAAGTCTAACCTCAAAACATTACTAAGCAAATTTCAAATAATAAGTATTTATAAGATTATAACTCACCGTTCCGTGTATTTTTGAGAATATGTCACAACAAATACGACCATCACAATTATGGCGCAAGTTATAATCGAATTGTATACCAGTTTGCAAATATACGATATTTTTTACAAAAATCAAGTGTTTCAAGAACGTGCGGAAAGGTTAACGAAAATATGGCTACTGGAAGCTGTCATTATTGTGGGTATGTCTATGGTCATCAGTGCTACCAACAACCAAATGACATGAATATTTTCGTTCAAAAATTTTAAGATATCTATAGTGTCCGTTTCACACCGCGTCCGTTTCATTGCGTCTTCCCCTATACACCGGCCTTTTATTTATTTTTTATTTATTGAATTAGTTATACTGATTGCAGGAAAAAATTTTGGTCACATTACAATTCTACGCACGCACACAGTCGCACACGGATAAGAGTCTAGCGTAGTGGGTACACTCACCTGCAAAATTGCATGGATACCTTAGTGTCTATTTTCCAGTGAACGTTTGAGTTCAAATTTTCGAAAATAGAACTACCTTTCGCTTTTCGCTTCACACGCTTTTGTTTCTGTACTGTCCATGGATTTTTGCAGTCGACCGTACTTCGTCCATTTTGGTTCGTTTTGACTGTTAAGTGGAAATGTGACTAATTTACCTACGTAGTTTTAATAATGTTTGGGATAACAAATTATGTATATTAAAATTGACAAATTTGATTCAGTAAACGATTCTGAACAATTATTTTTTTCATAATGTAGGTACATTCATTCAGTTACAAACTATATATTTTTTCCTACGTAGGTATTTGTGTACGGTAGATAGGTTTTGTATCTGAACCTACATTTCCCGGCGCCTACCTATCATCAGTGTATCCAAATTGGTCCCTTTATAATTATCACATTACAAATTTTCCGGATAATTTTCCTCTTTCAGGTTCTAAAAGTCAGACAAAACTAGTTAATAAAGAAAAAAATTTGCATGCAAAATTATTCGTGAATTAAACTCCCATAAATCGCGTACATAATCATTTTAAGACGCAGATATACGCCAGTCACTTTGAGTAGTTAGCTTGCGTGTTCTGTACTGAGCTTACGCAACGCGTCGTACGTCCAGCCAGTAATAGGACTCGCCCATCCAGGAGCGCTGTCCTAAATAAGACGCATTATTAATTTTTTATACATAAAACAGAAGGTATTTTTATAATACACGTTAATAGATCAATAATTAAATTATCTTTAAAAAGGTGAAAAATACGTTTGATAGATTTTGCGTGGTTCTCAGTTTTTTATCCGCGTTAGATATAACTATACAAATTAATTTTACTGTGTAATATAAAATCATCTAAAATATTCATATATTAAGTGATTAAGAAAACGCTCCAATTTAACATATATTTTTTCGAAATCATTAACACTACTCGTTTAGACGTGATCTTCAGTATAAAATCATTAAAAGTCGATTATCCTCGCCTTAATTAGGAAAATCTTCGTTCAGTAGTGGTAAGGAAAACTTTTGGCTTTTAAGTAAAAGTCGATATTATAAGGTAAAACGGCTTATATATAAACGGCTAAACGGCTATAGAAGAGAAAAAGAATCTATACTAATATTATAAATGTGAAAGAAACTCTGTCTGTCCGTCTTTCTGTCTATCTGTATGTTACGTTTTCACGCCTAAACCGCTGAACTGATCGTCATGAAATTTGGCAGAAATATAGCCTGAGATATGGAGAAGGACATGGCTACTTTTTTACGCGATAACCGAAATCCACGCGGGCGGAGCCGCGGGCAAAAGCTAGTATATACATAAAATCAAAATAGCTATACACTAATATAAATACTTATAAACATACAATAAGAGAATATACTTACATACATACTTTTAACATAAATATTACTCAAATATATACTTAGAACTACAATGTAGTGGAAAATAATAAATACATAATAATATGCAACTATGACGAATTAGAAAGATAGTGATCCTTTACTCTTCTTTTAAAGGCTGCAACAGTTTGGCAGTCCCTAATGTCAGGTGGCAGTGAACTCCACAACCGAGCCGCGTGCACAGTGAAGGAGTAGGAGTAGAAGTCGGATGAGTGGGGAGGGAGTCTAAAGAGATTTCTAAGATGCGACCTGCAAGGTGCATCCGAAGGACGATCGTAGGAAAAGCGTTGTCGCAATTAGGATGGCGTTGTAGGGTTGTGAAGGATGTTAAATAGCAGACACAATATTCGAGTATTTCTGCGAAGTCGAATAGGGAGCCACTTGAGTACATATAGGTTAAAAACAAAACGAATACATATATTTTGCAAACGCTCAAGTTTATTGATTTTGTTTTTCTGTTGACAGAACTATCGGATCAATAGTACATCTCCTGAAATGTTGCCTCGGCTCCGGTATCTTGGCGATGCCAGCTGCCTTCAAGAACTCAGGACTTATAGTGGGCACCATAGGAACGCTAATAGCTGGGTTCGTTTGCACCCATACTGTACATATTTTGGTAAGTGGCGTTTATTTCTTGATTTGCTTAATTATTTTCTTTGAACATAACAATGACTATACCAAAGACACATAGAACTAAGCGCATCGCATACAAAAAGTGCGGTGCGGCCCGCCGGTAGTGTGTGCCATGGTTCATACAAAAAGAACGAAAGAGAACTAAGAGGATGTTTTCAATGCAATGAATAACACCTGAGGAAGATGGAGGGAAGACGGAGAAAACGTATCAAAATTTCAAAATCAATCTATTACCATAACATATGGAAGTGGTAAATCATCGAATCGTAATGATCGATTTTGCTACCGTTTGAATTCGTCTGAGTAAACTAAGACAAAATATATGTTTTCGTAAGTTATCATTCACTCATGTGAATGTACTGTTTGCTCTGTATCTATATATAGCGTTTCTTTAATAGTGAAAAAAAAAAATTACCAGCAACGGTCGGTAAATTATAGAAACTGGATGTCCAGAAACTTAATCACGGCGCTTTTCCCTCATTACAACGTTAGTTAACATAAACGAATTATCGTCTAGACGTTTTGACAACAAGTTATGAGAAGCATTAGTTTCCAGACTCGACTCGCTAAGATATTAAAATATGAAAATTGTAATTTAAATTTTGAACTGAATATAGGTTTTAAGTCAAGTATATAATTAAAATACCAGTATTTTATCGTTATATGGAAGAGATTTTTAATATAAATGAGGATTAGTGTAGAGGATTACAGATAAACCTTTGTAGAGTATTGAAATAAAGAGGCTATTTGGATGGAACACGTTCATTGACACAACAATTAAAGGCTCGTACAGACTAGTGCGATATCGCGGGCGCGACGCGGCACTAGTAGCACAATTTCTTTGTCGGTGCCTGTCGCGGCCGCGATATCGCACGAGTCTGTACGAGCCTTTACAACGTTCTCAACAGTTTGTAGTGACAGATTCTAAACAGTTTTACTCGAGTCTTAAAACACTAGCATGTAGATATACAATCTCCATCAAAGAGTGATCCTTCTTTATCACTATTTCATTCATCAGTTAGTACTGGCAATCTCCTTCATCACTGGCCACTTCAACCACGGCATCTTCAACGTTCTAAATTCAAATTAGGAAGCATGAACTGGCCAATAAGCGTCCAACCTAGTGAATAAAAACGGTGCAAGAAACTGTCGTTTTAAAAATATGCAAAAAAGTTCAACGAATCATAGTGGTAATATTTTCATAGCTAGAAACATATTTCCATAATTTAGATTAGCATAGACTAATTTTAAAGCACATTTTAATAAAAGTGTAGTTTTAAAAGACAATACGCAAAATAAGACGTTGAACTGTTGTAGGGACTATACAATAAATCTACTAAGTATTTTCATGAACATATTATATTTCTAGTTAGGAGTTTATGATATTTTGACGTTTAAATGTTTCATAGAAATATTACTGCAGGTATTTATATAAACAAAGTGATAACCCGTGAGGGGACGTACTAGGACATACAGGGTGGCAGGGACATCGATGTACACTATGGATTCAGTACATGATTCAAGACCCAATGCGTTGTAATTTTTCGTTAGTAATTTTTTTTATGGCGACTTTAACCGACTTTTAATGATTTTATACTGAAGATCAAGTCTACACAAATAGTGTTAATGATTTGGAAAAAATATATGTTAAATAAGAGCATTTCCTTAATAGCATAATATGTATATGAATATTTTTGATTATGTTTATATTACATAGTGAAATTAATTTCTGAAGTTATGTCTATAGCGGATAAAAAACTGAGAATCACGCAAAATCTATGAAGCGTATTTTTCTGAAACCTACACCTTTTTAAAGATAATTTACTTATTGATCTTTTATTATTCGTGTCATATTAAGATACCTTTTGTTTTATGTATAATAAATTAATAATGCGTCTTATTTGGGACAGCGCTCCTGGATGGGCGAGTCCTATTACTGGGTGGACGTACGATGCGTTGGGTGAGCTCAGTACAGAACACGAAAACTAACCACTCAAGGTCACTGGCATATATCTGGGCCTTAAACAGCTGTTTCCTACAAAAGTTCAATACCTACGCGATTAAAATGTATGAAAAAGCATTTTTTTTAATTTCAAAGCAAGGAAGAATCATGTACTGAATCCATGGTAACTAGTTACGCGTCGATGCCTGCCACCCCGTATTATAGTGACCTTATTTATGATGTTTTGTATGTTACGTTTTCACGCCTAAACCGCTGAACCTATATAATAATTTGGCAGAGATATAGCCTGGGATATGGAGAAGGACATAGGCTACTTTTTTACGCGATAACCGACATCCACGCGGGCGGAGCCGCGGGCAAAAGCTAGTGTACTTATAAAAAAAGCCAAGTAGCTGAGGTTCAAGTTAAATGGCGTGATTCGAGAGGCCTGAGTCGAGCAGTGAACTGTTATAGGGTGATGATGACGTGATGATCTAAAAGAAAATATTGTTTGTCTTAACCTGCATGGTAACTGCGTAAAATCGGGTCCGCTGCACCAGTTTATCTAACAAAACATGTTAATAAACATTTTTCTAACAAAAATGTTAGGCCACGCCTTCAAATCGGTTAGCTAACAATAAGAAAGAAAATACGTTTATTTGCGGTAAACACGACCCATAGAAAGAAAACAAACACGAAAATAACAAACAAATAACAATGTTATGTGTCTGTATAAAACACGAAAAAATGGTGCTGCAAACCCAGCTTTACACACATAAAATGACAATTGATCGCAATGGATTTCATTTTGACAGTTTATCCACGTTCATTACATTATTTACTTTGTTGGGCAGAAGAATTTTTCAAACTTATGATGCAATGGAATATAAACTGTATTACGCCATTTGGGTGCTACTAGGTAATTTTTTTATTTTAATTTATTTTTTAAATCAATTACGCTGTCTCATATTGATTATTATTATTGTTATAATAATACTTACCAACATTTTAATTGTTTTCTTGTATTTAAAAAGTCGTTTCAGGGTAGTTTA
This sequence comes from Dryobota labecula, assembly GCA_947523025.1. Taxonomy (NCBI): domain Eukaryota; kingdom Metazoa; phylum Arthropoda; class Insecta; order Lepidoptera; family Noctuidae; genus Dryobota; species Dryobota labecula. The sequence continues at coordinate 4,775,581 of OX383287.1, forward strand.
GTATTTCTATTAAATAACTAACAAAACAGTGTGGTAAGGCAAGTCTCATAATCAATTCTATCTTTTTTCAGGTAAAAGTATCTCAAGAAGTTTGCGTGGACGCAAAGAAACCATCGCTTAGTTTTGCTGAAACTTGTGGAGCAGCGTTTACTTACGGACCTAAGAAGTTACAATCATGGGGTAATTTTATAAAGTAAGTTCAATTATTTTAGCTTGCTTGAACAGTGACACACTTAACAAGCGGTTAACATAGTTAAAACGTCAAGTAAACTGTTCAAGTTCGGTATCCGGCTCGAAGGATCATGTAGAAAGTAGTGTTCGGCGCTATGGTGACCTAACACCTTTCTCGTATGATAGCATATATTATGGTAAAATTTAAAGTCTCTAATTATAAGGGAGATTGTTATATTGAATCACTATAACACTTAGTTACCACAAATGGTAAAAAATGGTAAACTATAAACTAACTGGTGATATGTTGTTAAATGGTGGTGTCTCTAATGAGATCTGAACGGGGAAAGGCCCACATTTTGGTGAACGAGCAAATGTGCGTACTTGCATTTCATGCAATTATGCATTTTCTCTGAGTGTTCGATTTAAAAAAACTAACAAAAACTTTATTGCCCGTCTTGACTAACAACTAGGTGACATTCAAATGAATACCTAAATAAAAGCGCTCTTCTGGATTCTCAAAACTTGGCTCAGAGTAGAAAATACAACAATTCAATTAATCATATTTAGGCGTTCATTCTAGTGTTTTCTAGTGTTACTTAAAACGGGCATACGTCTCATTTGGCTAGATTCCCAGGTAGAGCAGTGTTACTGCGAAATTCCATTAGAAATTTGTCAGAAGCAGCTTGGAGATTGTATTTATGCCCCGTTTGTTAGTCGCAATTTACTCGCCCTGTATTTCATGGAACTGGCAAAATGTGATGCTTGGCGTGATGTAACCAATGTACTTCAGAAACATTGTCACCCAAGCTTTAATCATCTTCTCTTATTGTTTCTTATTCAAAAACTTATGAAAGGTTTATTTGAAAAGGACTGATTGGCAAAAGCCAATCAGTCCTTTTCAAATAAACCTTTCATAAGTATTTTAAGCAGCGGTGGCCCAGTAGCACATGGGGCGCGAACTGGCAAAATCTGGTTAGATGAAATCCTTGCTTTATTCATAACTAGCTTTACTCGGCCCGGCTTCGCTCGGGAAGCACTAACTATCTATACCCTACCTAAAACCTTCTAATAAAGAATTATCCAATTTGGTTCAGCCGTTCTTGAGTTTTTGTGAGACTAACAAACTTTAATTCCGTTTTATATATATATAGACATCGTGCCTGTGTTCTTCTACTACTATTACCGGTACCGTGTGGTGCCGGACTTAAATAATAGCACCACCCTATTTCTTCACGTGGGTGTCGTAAAAGGTGACTAAGGTACTAACTAGAGAATGGGCAGCAGCGTTCTCTATGCATTTTTAATACCATACTGCGATCGCCAACTCGCCTGCCAAGCGTGGCGATTATAGCAATCCCCCCCCCATTTAGGGGACGCCTATGTCTAGCAGTGGACGTCTTTCGGCTGAAATGATGAAAGCCTATTTAGCTGAGATAGTTTTCCATTCTTATGATGATTCTCCTAAGGGTTAGATAGTGGTGGCCCAGTGTTAATGGCCCCGACTTACGAGTCATGGGTTCGAACCCAGGCGCCTTCGCTTTACTTTATGTAAATAATTTTATCGCCACTGCTCTCAAAACGGTAAAGAAAATATCGTGAGAAACCCACCTCCATGGTCCGAGAGCCAAAAGTTCGGAGACATGTGACATCTATCAACCCGTACTGTGCCCGCGTGAGCCCGCGCCTCACGAAGAGAGCAGGCCTGTGTCCTAGCATTGGCAACATTATGTTATGTTACCAGCGCTGCGGTATTTATTATTTAGATATCGCAGCATTATGCTGAGATAGGGGCCTTTATGGCCTCGCACAAGTCTTTTTCTATTATGTTTTTGTTGTTGTTTACAATGTAAAATGCTAATTTTTTATTGTTTGTATTTCATGTGCCGGTCCCAAATAATTTTTTTTTTCTTTGTTTCTTTCTTTCTATAAGATAAGATAATCGTTTTTCGCATTGGCTGATTATGCTTATGCTTAAGTATTTTCTGAATAATCTAGTTTATTATTTATTTTCAGAGTTTTAGTGGACTACTCAATGGTTGTCACATACTTCAGCGTGTTATGTGTTTACGTTGTCTTCATCGGATCTTCTATGAAAGAAGTAAGTAAATATTTAAGTAAGCAGTAAAACTCAGGGAAATTAATTGTCTAGTAAATTGACTACAGGCCTACAAAGATCTTTTGACACTCGAATGACGTTGACATGGTGCGCTTAGGTAAAAAAAAATGTGATTACTTAGTGGAATAATTGTTAAAAAAACAAGATGGAGGCGTTATTTCTGATTTTGGCCAAGCGCCAAAAGATTCTTGTACAGCTATACCAACTTAAATTGCCTGTGTGCCCACACCGGTGCCCCGTAAAGAGCCAAGGACCGCACGACCCCTGCATAGAGCCTCCGGTAGGAGGCGTTTGGACTCCCTAGATTGGAAGGAGTCGCTTCCAGGCAGCTCCAGTCTGGGAGCCAAACGTCGGAAATGCTCCACGAAGTTCCACCGGCTGTCGAGGACGAGTCCCATGTACTTCATCGTCGACTCGACGCCGATGTAAACCCCTCCTACCGTTATTTGGGAACCCGTCAGTGGCGTATTCCGAGGACCATGAAAATACATGGCCTCGGACTTGTGCAAGGCCACCTCGAGTCCAAATTGCCGGATCCTCTTGACGATTGTCGCAACTCCACGTGTCGCTAGTTCGACCGCCGCCTGGTGCGACGTAACCTGCGCCAGTAGGTACATTATATACCTACAATTCTAATTTCAACACTTTATTAGTTACTTGTACCATGGTACAAGTAACTAATAAAGTGTGGGTGTCACATACCGTGGGTGTCGTAAAAGGCGACTATGGGACTTACTAGAGAATGAGCAGCGTTCTCTATGCATTTTTAACACCAAACTGCGATCGTCAATCCGCCTGCCAAGCGTGGTGATTATGGAAAATTCCCTCCTTTTGGGGGCGGCCTATGTCCAGCGGTGGACGTCTTTCGGCTGAAATGATGATGATGGTTAGTTACTTTTGTGAACATCATATTTATTCAGATTTGTTATTGTAGTTGCAATGGCAACCATGTCATTTGGTTTAAATAAGTTTTTATTTTTATTGATTTTTTATCTCTTAATGGATTATTTTCTATTTTGTGCGTGTGAGAACGTTGTAGGCCTAGTAGACTATAGATTTGCTGACCATTTTCTATTTTGTCAAGTACCTGGGACTTGTTAAAAGGCCTACACCTTCCTCTCATACCTATTTATACTGTTATTTGAAATATTATATAAGCCAATTGTTTTTAAAAGATTACCCGTGGAGTTTCTTGCCGGCTCTTCTTCATAGGAAACGACCAATTGGAACCGTGCACCTAACTTCTGACGTTTCATATGTGCCCATGTAGATAAAGGTGAAATAAAATATTTTGTTAATTGATTTGATTTGACATTCTTTGACAGTTGTATGCAATGACTGCAAAAATGCAAATTGACGTAGTGTCTCAAATCAAAATCAAATCAAATGAAATTTATTCGTAAATGTAGGTTTCAATACAATAAGGTGGTAGAATAAGTTGGTTAGTTCGCTACATTTTACTCGAGAGCATACAAATAATCACAAAGTTAGTTGTGTCGTAACAACAGACACAAATTTTCAATTACTTACATATTAACACACAATTCCTTACGTACTAACATACAATTACCCATGTCAAAATAATAATAATCTAAATTTAATATTGTATAAATTAAAATAAAATCTAAATGTCAGTGGTGTCCTCCATAAACTCAGTAGTGGAGTAGTAACATTTATTAATTAAAAATTGTTTTAATTTCTTTAAAAAAATATTATTATTATCTCTCGTGGAATTTTATTGAAAAATCACTGGACCCATCCGATAAATACTTTTACGTAGGAGGGCTGTTTTACTGCGATCAACACAAATAATGTTCGAATCCCTTTTCCTTAACCGTGGATCAGCTGGGGCTCTTATTTTAAAAAGCTGTGGGTTTGTCTTAAAAAATACTCCCACCTCAAAGATGTATAATGACGGCAATGTTAGAAGCTTCAATGATTCAAAATATGGCGTACAACTATCCCTTGAGTGTAGATTACATATAGCGCGTAGTGCGCGTACGCATTTTTTTTGTGCGATGAACACGTAATTCTTGTCTGTCGAGTTACCCCAGAAAACGATTCCGTATCTTAGAACTGATTCTACGTAGCTATGGTAGGCAATAAACACAGCGTGACGGTTCACAAATTTGGACAGCTTATGAAGAGCAAAAGCAGACCTGTTAAGAAAGTTTTACATATTTCTTCAATTTCTCAATTTGATAAACAAATAATTTCCCTGACTGTACTTTAAAAATAATCTATACGGATTTCGAACTTACGGTTCTAATCATAGACACATTAAAATAAACGTATTTTTATTTAGTTTGGCACTTCACGTTGACAGAATTATTGAGCCTACAATTTTTATAATAGCAATCAGTGACTAAGCAGCAACATGGCAGCAACTATCTACGTACATATTTATAAAATGGTAGGTATTACTTAAGGTAACTAATATATTAATTAGGTACCTACTTACCATACAAGCAATTCAATGAGCTTTTGTTCCCCAACTGCGTTTCTATTTTGAACTGTTTGCTTCAAAGCTTAAGGTTTAAAATCAGTCAAATTCAGAATCCTTTGATTCATTACGAATACCTATTCGGAATATGGAAGTGCTTCAAACCACAGAAATGGGGCTTAAATGTTTTCTAGTGAACTTTATTTGAAGGCAGTAAGTGTTGTTTTCAATTGGCAATAAGGAGACGGAAAGGTTGTATATTTAGGCATGATAAGTAAGGTGGTAAAAGTTAGACTAGGTTTTGTCTGCTTATATAATTATAATAATCGACAAGGTAACCGACATAGCTCGAAGAATTGCCAAACTTAAGTGGCAATGGGCAGGACACATTGCGCGCAGAACAGACAGCCGTTGGGGCCGAAAGGTTCTGGAGTGGCGACCGCGTACCGGAAGACGTAGCGTTGGAAGGCCTCCCACAAGGTGGACCGATGACCTTATGAAAGCCGCAGGAATCCGCTGGATGCGAGAAGCACAAAACCGGTCGAGGTGGCGGTGCTTGGGGGAGGCCTATGTCCAGCAGTGGACGTCTTTCGGCTGAAATGATGATGATGATGATGATGATGATATAATAATCAACCATCAGCCCGGTCGATTCTGTCAAAATCTCACCGTGAAAACTTAGGTGAAGTTAGCTTGAAGTGAACTGTCTTCCTACCTGTCGCTACGGAATCTAGGGATTGACAGCTCACTTCACGTAAGGTTTCACGGTGATATTTTTACAGAATACCACTACTGAACAGGTCTAAGCAATAGGCGTGTAAAAATAACTTTTGATGGCCATCTATGACTGACAGACTTTTATAAAGATGCAAGGCACGTAAGATTGAAAAGACCTGTAAGCCTAGCACGAACGCGCAAATGAAACGTAACGTAATATCTTTCCATTTTTTTATCGAAATTTCTACAATACTATTGTTGCGCGCCACAATTAATGCCTGGTACCACTAGCGCCATCTAGTATCGAGTAGCAGAACTAGTAGACTCGAGATTCTTCTAGAAAGTTCGATGCTAGAACTTTCTAGAACTTCCGACATTTGGTCAGTAGGGGCCGGTTTGTACTCGAACATTCTAGATGTTTCTACAGTAGAAGGTTCTGGAAATATCTAAGGACTATATAAGGTAGTTTTGGACTCCGATCGACACAGTCGAACAACAAGCGATACAAGCGATCATCGAGTGCGACTTTAGAGTGATCAGTAGTGTAGTTGTGCTTTATAATTAGTGTGTTTGAGTGGTCATCAGTCTTGTTTAATTAAAGTGTCATTTTTGGTTTTTAAATCGGCAGTTTTTATTGTCACGAACCGCAAGCTCGTAACACTATTTCGATTTTGATTTAACTGAAGCCCGATTGGAGAAGTATTTTGATGTACAGACTATAGATAGCTCAGCCTTATTTTGATTATAATCTATTCCACACCTTAAAAAGCAACTTCCAGTAACCAAATAACCTTCAAATTTTTGTCCACAGGTTCTCGACGTCTACATGCCTGAGAATCCCCTATCAATTCAAGCTGCCTGTGCTCTGACCTTAGTGCCTCTAGTCCTAATCTGTCAGATACGGAACTTGAAGTACCTGGTACCATTCTCCGCATTAGCCAACATTCTGATCCTCGTAGTCTTCGTGATAACCCTGTACTATGTGTTCCTGGATCTTCCACCTATTAAGGAGAGGGAGCTGGTAGCTGGTATTACGCAGTGGCCATTGTTTTTGAGGTATGTTTTTGATGTTTTGTACTTAATTCCAAATAAATAATATTCTTCTAAAGAGTTCACTCGCATGAGCGAGCTCTCAGGAATGGTGCAATCTACAAAAGTGCATTGAGTTAGTGTTTTTCAATTACAAATTGTATAAGACTTACAGTAAAGTTTGACACTTTAAAATTAAATTGGCAAACCACTAGGAACCTTATTGCAACGAGAATTAAGGTACTCACAGTGATGCAAACTTAAGAGGGCAGTTTTACATTGTTATGTTTTATTGAAATCCTTAAAACGGAGCTTAGTGGCCACTATTTTCCATTTTAAGGATTACAATAAAACTTAAAAATGTAACACTACTGTTTGTAATAATAATTTCGTATAGTCTTGCGTACCATGCTTATTTTCTGCATTTTCATTATAGAATAAAATAAATCACCAAAAAAATGATGAGGGCCCCACTGCGCGCTCGGTACCCCCTTAAAAGTAACTGTAAAAACACTATTGTTAACCAAACTGACTGACTCTTTTTTCCTTTACGAAAAAAATGTTCAGCTTCTAAAAGCTTACTAAGCTTTTAAATCTAACATAAGCTATAATTGGTTGAACGAAGTAAAATCAAACAATCAAGCACTGGCATAGAGACTTAACAACAGATTAAATTGAATAACTAACTAAGCTTTCGGAAACTAATGTAGTAGGTAGCAGTAAAATATTAAACTTTGAGCGAACATAAAAATGATTTACCAACCTTGAACATCAGATTTTTTATTCGATGTTATTCCAATAATTAATGTAGGTCCACTTGCGTTGAACACAACATAGTGTTAGCTTTTGGTTGTAATGAAGCTAAATCTTGTTGATTGGTTGCAGATTATTAATTTTATAAGTGATTTATTTAATTATTTGAGGCTTTCTGCAACCGAATACCGCTGCTGTAAATACCGTCTCTGGTTAGTGAACGGAAGTAACGCAAACTTCATTAAAATAATTTTTAATATTTTATTTCCCGAAGTTGCTTGGCACGCCAGCTATTTGCTTTTTTATACGTAGATGTGCCGTGTGGTGCCGAACGTAAAGAATATCACCACCCCATTTCTTCCCGTGGGTGTCGTAAAAGGCGACTAAGGGACTTACTAGAGAATGGGCAGCTCTATGCATTTTTAACACCATACTGCGATCGCCAACCCGCCTGCCAAGCGTGGCGATTATGGTAAACCCCCTCCAATTGGGAGAGGCCTATGTCCAGCAGTGGACGTCTTTCGGCTGAATTGATGATGATGAGATGTAGAAAGGTATAAAAGCAAATGTTAGTACATTTTAGAGTTAGTTCAGTGTAGAATTAACGTTACACTGCTCGTTTTCTTGGCCCATTCCGTTCTGGTTTCTTATAATAGTAACCAAATTACGTATCCGAATAAATTTGTTTGTAAAATAAGTCAAAGGTTTCACAGGTTTCACAACTTTATGACAATTCAATTCGGATGACGAAGTGATGTGATACAAAGAAAACCTTCAAAATAATGCTTACTCAGAAGTAAGCTTGATGATGGAAAACAATAGTATATTTTGTATCGAGGGACTAAACGAAGCCATAATATACCAGAGGTGGTTTGACTCCCGAGCGTGCGATCCGAGTCAATGAAACCGAGAGTATATTAAGTTGGCGTTTAGTCTCGAGGTGCAAACTGTACTTTTCACTTTGAGAGCGAGAAAAATAGTCAAATTAGTACAAAAACATTTAATAAATATTATTCCTCCAGTCCATAAAACTTTCGTAAGTTTTTAGGTAAATCTTCCGCGATTTTGGCGGCAAAAGATTATCTATTATGTCTTTTGCTCTTTGCTCACCGTCAAACTTTTCAGTTTCACTGGACTTTCTTAATAAATTTATTTAAACCCGAACAAAACACTCGACAAAAATTCTGGATTTTTCGCCGTCAGTTTTTTCTTCTAAACCAATCACAGATTAACAATTTAAAAAGCATGGCGCACCTTCTTTGCGGAAAAACCATGGAAGTAAAACTCTCAACATTTTCGCAATGAAGATGGTCCACACTCCACAGATATTTACTGGCTGATTGAGTTTGTCTATGTCACATGAAGGAAATTAAAAAACTAATTACTTTTCACTCCCTAGAGACTAAAGTGGTCACTTTAGTCCCGCTTCGTAGGGCTATATTGGCGTACTTTTAAAGCATGAGAAGTGAAATAGGTAGTTAATTGTACGTATTCTTTTATCAAACACAATAACAATAACACAATAACATTTAGTTATGTTTGTTTGTTCAGTGTTCAGGTACCTACGCCTCTCGCTTGCAGAATTTTCAGGAAAAAATATGTAGAATAATGTTCAGGGTTTTACATACAAAACGTATTTTTCCCATTTATTTCTCGGAAAGCAAAAACAATGGAAGGATGACTTCCGAAGTTTGTAAACATATTAAAAGTAAACATTTTTCTAAAATTCCGCTCCACATGTCTCTTTTAAGTGCATGAATGTTGTTGATGATCTTTTGTGGTTGTCGAGGAAACATCTCGAGAACGTATGCATAACAAACATTTGAGATGCACTCAGTGTGGCCGCACCCTTATCAACTGACAGCAACATGAGATGGTGTTGAATATCTGCTAGATATAAATGCATTTTGGTAAGAAATAGAGATTATTTTATTCCCATTGATTGGTTTTAATACATAATTTTGAAATATTCTTGCATTTTAATTTTTCATTTAATTTCCGGCCTCATCTATATAGTCTATATTTGTATGCGAGGTTAGCTGTTTCATTAAACACAATTCTCGTTGTGGTTCATTATTCCGACCTCATTAGTAATGGCCGTAATTAATCATGAAATTAGATATTATCGGTATGTGTGAGCTCATATCGCATAAACCTACATTTTAATAAATATTAGATAGTTTTCGAATCCAAAAATAGGAATTGTCAAATATACACCGTGAAATTTAAATGGTTGTTTTCCCGCAGCGAAATGGTTTTGTCTTGGTAATACAATCGTTTTATAAACAAATTAAATGTTAGAAACAAAAAATGGCAGATTAACCATTGTGAAAAATCACCACGTGCGAGAGTTTATTTTGCTTTGAACATTTATGAATCGCTGTTCCCTTTGTTGGCGGCGCGTGCGATTCGAGTAGTACCTACAAGTTACCTCTAGTGTTACTATTGATTCTCACGTTTTCGAGTTGATGCATATTTTTTAAATTATTTTTAAAACAAAAACATCTTTATTTTTTTTACTTTCACTCTATATTCCGAAAGTACTCCTTATGGCAAGTTGTTCTGCTGCGGGCTGCGGGAAAACAACCACAAAAATTTCTCGGTGTATACTCAAATGACAAAAAGCGACATGCTTTTACGAGTAAGACGAACGTTTTACAAGAAGTTTAACACAAACACAAATACGTCCAACTCACAGACAGTATCCAAAATAAAATAAAACATTTTAACGGATGGAAACTTCAACTTAAAACATCTAGCAATAGCTCGTTTGCCCACCGCCCCGTCAACGGGACGTCAACGAGAACGAGATGACGGCGCCGAAGTAGCGATACATACATTTACTATGGCCCCGTCTCCATCGCACTTCCGATAATCGGGACGTCAGGTTCGGTTCGAATAACCTGGTTTCTCGTTGACGTTGGCGGTGGACAAACGCTGTTTCATTACTTTGTATCCGGAGTACACTTTGTCCCTACTGCCGCATATACATATTCTCATCGTAACGACAGGGCAAGATCAAGGGATCAGCCGTAATTTCAAGGAGAGTGCTTCCTATGTGCTTAGCATTTTGTTCACTAATGTTATATTACTTAGATATGAAGTGTGCTTAGGTTGACGTAAAGTTAAGCAAATTGACTACCAACTTAAATTGTTCATATATTCAAATCAAAACTATGATTTAAAAAAAAAAAGTAGTATTACATAATTGGTATAACAAAGTAAAAGACCAATGTGGATACTGTCCAGCATAACAAAATTAGGAGAGAGGAAGAGGGCTAAGTAGCCATAGTAACCTATAGAACAACAATTTTCTTAATGTCCCTCGGCAAACTTCGTGATAACATCACGCTGTTGCTAAGAAGAAGGCAAAAAGAAAAAAAAATTGTTTTCACTTCTCATGCTCTAAAAGTACGTCAATATAGCCCTACGAAGCGGGACTAAATTGACCACTTTAGTTTCTAGGGAGTGAAAAGTAATTAGTTTTTTAATTTCCTTCATGTGACATAGACAAACTGAAACAGCCAGTAAATATAATATTATCTGTGGAGTGTGGACTAACTTCATTGCGAAAATGTTGAGAGTTTTAGTTCCATGGTTTTTTCGCAAAGAAGGTGGCGCCATGTATTTTAAATTGTTAATCTGTGAATGGTTAAGAAGAAAAAACCAACCGCGCAAATTTCAGAATTTTAGGCGAGTGGAAATTTGTTCGGTTTTAAATAAATTTATTAAGAATGTCCAGTGACATTGAAGAGTTTGACGTCGAGCAAAGAGCAAAAGACATAATAGATAATCTTTTGCCGCCAAAATCGCGGAAGATTTAAGTAATATTTATTAAATATTTTTGTATTAAATTGACAATTTTCTCGCACTCAAAGTGAAAAGTACAGTTTGCCTCGAGACTAAACGCCAACTTAATATACCCTCGGTTTCAATGACTCCCTCGCACGCTCGGGAGTCAAACCACCTCTGGTATATTATGGCTTCGTTTAGTCCCTCGACGTCCTTTAACCTTCAAGTCATATGCTTGTGCTGTGCACTTCTGTAAGTGACGTATTTACAATACCTAAAACTGTATGTGATCTTTATTTGTGTATGTTTTAGTGAATAAGTCGTTGAATTGCCATATCAATAAATAAATAAATATATGAATAAATATAAAATATACTCTATGTACTTTGAAAGTAGAAGTAGTACTTTGTACTCCTGAATTAATTTCATAAAGTATTTATTTTATAAAGTACTTCAATATTCACATAAACAATATCGATATTCATCTTTTTTTTTTTTTTTTTTGCATAACTTACTTGAATTATTTGAAGGAGCAATAACAGATTTAAAAGACACTAACATTACATATCTGCGCTTTCCGATTCAGTGAATACAGTTTTTGTAAAACACAGAATACAGAATTGCAAATGAGTTTTGCCTCATTTGAATACTCGTCTTTACTATTGTTTTGCAAAAAATCCACTTCATTGCTTTCTTGATAAAGCAATAAGCTTTTACAATGGACGGTGAAATCAGATTTTATAACAAAACTAGGCAAAAGGTACTATCTACTTCAAAATTTGATTACTAACTCAAAAGTAATTTTATTATTCGAATCATTCAACTATGCAAAATTACTATTACGAGTACCTAATCAAAATTAATAAAATGTGTATCTTGCAATATTCTCCTTTAAATATTCACTCTACGTGACTAGCCGCGTAAAGTCCTAATAAAATAATTCTTAGTTACTCCTCATAATAGCAGCTATCTGCCAGTGAAAGTCCCGTCCAAATCAGTCCAGCCGTTTCGGAGATTAGCGGTAATAAACAGACAGACAACAATTTTAAAGTTTGTTTTTCGTTATACATCGCATTTGGTCAAAGCTATTATTTTGACATTACAAACAGATGCGTCTAACAAACACAAAAAATAAAAAATACAACCGAATTGATAACCTCCTCCTTTTTGTGTAGTCGGTTAAAAAGTGTATCTTGCAATATTTTCCTTTAACTAACTATTCACCCCACGTGAGATTAAATGTGACTAGCCGCCTAGAAACCAGTCATAACAACTACGAGTATTGTAGTTTAGTTTTTTTTTTTTTTAGAAATTAATGTTAGACCAATTGCAAAGATTTTTTAATATAAATAAATTATTACACAGTAAACAGTTCGGTTTTACAAGGGGTCGTTCAACTACTGATGCTGGTGTTGAACTTTTAGGACATATTTATAATGCATGGGAAGATAAATGTGATGCCTTGGGCATCTTTTGTGATTTGTCCAAGGCATTCGATTGTGTTCTTCATGAAACGTTAAACAGGAAACTCCGCCACTACGGGATCCGGAACACCGCTCTGGATCTTCTTGCTTCATACTTGAATAATAGGTTTCAGAGCGTTGACGTTAATGGGAAAAGATCTTCCGGATCTTTAGTAAAAATGGGAGTCCCATAGGGCTCAATTCTTGGTCCTTTCTTGTTTCTTATTTATATTAATGACTTGCCTTACCTCATAAAGGATAATCATGAAATAGTGTTGTTTGCGGATGACACTTCACTTTTGTTTAAACTTAAACATCAGGAGCTGGTTACTGACGATGTAAACAGCGCGATCTCAAAAGTAGTTCATTGGTTCAATGTTAATAATTTACTTCTTAATTTAAAAAAAACCAAATGCATTAAATTTACGCTGCCTCACGTTAGGCAGGTGAAAAATAATGTATTGATAAAGGGCGAAGAATTGAATCCTGAAGATAGCACTGTATTCTTGGGCTTAACTTTGGATGCTAAGCTTCAGTGGGGCCCACATATAGATAAATTGTCTAAGAAGCTGAGCTCCGCAGCATACGCCGTTAGAAAAAATCGTAATTTAACTGACATAGAGACAGCCCGTTTAGTGTACTTTAGTTATTTTCATAGTGTAATGTCGTACGGTATTCTGTTGTGGGGAAATGCCGCCGACATTCAGTCTATCTTTGTTTTGCAGAAAAGAGCTGTTCGATCAATTTATAAATTAAGTTCGAGACACTCTCTCAGAGAGAAATTTAAGGAAATTAATGTTATGACTGTGCCTTCTCAGTATATTTTTGAAAATCTTTTATATGCCCATAAAAACATAAAATTGTTTAAAAAATACAGTGATATCCATAACAGGAACAAACACATGTATTTTGTACCTAAAACTCGGCTCAAGAAAATAGGTGGTTCGTTCAGATGTCCATGTATACGCTTTTATAATAAACTTCCAAGCCAAGTTCAAGATCTAAGCATTAATAAATTCAAATCATTCATTAAACGTAAGTTGTGCCAGAAAGCCTTTTACACCATTAAAGATTATATTGAGGACAAAAAGGCTTGGGATTGAGCTGCTCCAAATTTTACATATTGAAACTTTTTTTATTGTGATTGCTTTATACACATTGACATGAATATTTACTTGTGAAGTATAATATTATTATTTAAATTATTGTGAATGTGAAGACTATGTGGGTCTTTATTTTTATTTTTTTCATCTCAGTATTTTTTTTTTTTCTGATCATGGTATGGCAGTTTGAGTAATTTATGCGGCCTGCCCAAATGTCCTTTCTTTGGTATTGTTCATCGAATCGTTGAGCTCCTTATGTTCTGAGTTGAGCTGCACGATTACTGACAAATGCGTGCACTGAATGGATAGGTCCACTCAATCTGTGTGGTTCTTTCTTCAAAAGACCATTTCAGACACCAATCTACATGGTCTTCACATGATTTGACCAAGATTATGTCTGGACTTTAAAAGAGACTGCGATCTCTGAGTTTGTGTCGGTCTTTCTTCTCAGAGTAGTCAGATACGAAATGCCGACCTCATCTAGTTTTAAAATATGATTGACGTGTAAAAGTGTTTGTAAAAACCTACTTACAGAAATGAAATCATTTATCATTTATCATTGTCAGTATAACCTTATTATCACAGGTGCTATTAATTGCCATATTTTTATGACTTTGTAACTACAATATTTATTAATATGACTAAATAAATAAGTACGGAAGATGAGTAAATAATTGTAACTTATGTTACTTGAACCGTCTGTATAAACAGACTAGTGCACTAAAAGTATGTTCACTCATCATCCCATCAGACGGGTGTTGATGTTGGGATGTTGTATACAGGATAAGTTTTAACCGGTGCGCAATTTTTTTTTTTTGGTGATTCAGTATCAGTAATAGAACACATTTCCTTAATTTGTTCAATACTTTTTTTTTGGTCCACTTGAAATCAGCAAATTATGGATACAATCTATTCGTAATAATATCAATGGGCGCTGATAGATACCTACTACTGCGTTCTGCTTAACTGACCGCGCAGCCCCGGCGCGTTGCGCGACGAGTGTCCTTTATACCAGTTTTTTTTTTTTTTAAATTCTACTATGAGTTTGCTCTTTCAAAATAAACATATTTCGATAACGATAACTTTTTTTTTTTTTTTTGTATTAAGGCATACCAAAATAAGAAATAGATGTAGAATAAAACACGTTTAATTTGTCAAAATTTGCGCACTGATTAAAAACTTTTCCTGTATATACCAGTCGTCCGGTAAACTCTGATTGCGCGATGCAGGATTTATGTGACGTCAGGTCTTTGATGCGTAGTTCGAATGTGGTGTTGTAGATGCCGCCACAAGAGTTGGTATGTAAAGATAGTCACCTATCCACGGATCAACCCCGGAAAGCGTAAATTAACCAGAGGGATCGACCGGTGCGGCTGTCATTACTTAGCCACGAGCTCCCTGAAAAATACAAACACCAATACCAATTTGCGAAAAAACTGCCTCGAACTGCGAACTTGCTGCATGTTAAGAGCTCATACTACGGTCCACAAGTGCCACTCCTTTAAAAAAATATTATCTCGTGACTGAGAAGGAATTATGAAAAACGGCTCAATCCGCGACCTCAGGGGGCCAAGTCTACTAATGTACAAACGTTGCAATGGTCTCTTCATTGTGAGTTTTTGACAGATTTGCCATACAAAAACTGTCAAATACTCACAATGACGAGACCATTGCAACGTTTGTAAATTAGTAGACTTAGGCCCCAGTAAGTGTGTCTAGAATGTTCTAATACCTTTTATAAAGATTCATATTGAGATACGAAGCAACAAAATTCATTCTAAAGAAAAACGGCCACATTCCTCTAGATGTATTTTGTTTTTTCGTGTCTCAATATGAAACTTTATAATAATAATAATAATAAATAAATAAAAATAATAAAATAAAATATCAATAAAATCAAGTATCTTGACTTAGCACACGAGGTTGTCGACATGTGGGATGTCGACTCTGCAGTCATTGTACCGATAATTGTTACGGTTAATGGCCTAATAGCGGAGAGCCTCGACCACCACCTCAGGAGGCTCTCATTGCGCGGCTGGATCAAGGGCTTGATTCAGAGAGCAGTACTCCTAGACACGGCACGCATAGTGAGGAGGTTCCTCTCTCTAGAGCCCTGACCATCGGCAGCTTGGACCCTGTTCCTGATGCCGATGGGCCACTATTTTTTATATTTTTAAATGTTTTTATATTCAAATATTTAAAAATGTAATTTATATGTAAGTATTAATGAAATAAAAGATAATAATAATAATAATACATTTATTTCAGACAAACAATTGTCCATATAATGTTAGTAACAAAGGTCTTAGAAATAATGTTAGTATACACAACATAAGTACAAAACAAAACACAAAAAATATGCGTCATCTCGTCACGTGAAGCTGAATAAGCCTCCCCAACGCTGCAGACTCCGGCCTTTCTGATATCATCTTCAGAATTCCGTTGGGGCTCCTCCGGATCCTACACTACTTACTACTTATAAAAGGTATTAGAAAATTCTAGACACGTCAAAATTTACAAAAAAAAAAAAATCTAGTTGCCCCTTACAAAAGGTGGTTGCGTATGAAGGAGAATGGGCAAGAAACTCCACACTTACTGTTTTAAAATGTTAACAATATTTTGTATACATTAATTATATCGGAATATGATGTGCCTAGAATAAAAATTACTAAACTGCAGTAGGTAAAAAGAATGAAAAGTGAAGAAATGACAGGTAAATTAAGTATGTGGTACATAAATGTCACAGGCAGATTGTATGATTTTCATTTCACAAACGCCGCCGTCCATTTAAAAACGCTCGCGTTTATGCAAAATGCCGAAGGCGTTTCCTTTTGTACGGAACCCTAAAAAATATACGCCAAGTAGCGAGGTTGATAACCAAATTGACTCTTTAAGGTCCGTTTGGCGTATTTGAAAAAATATCATGTATCCCAAAAACGACTGTCGAAAACTCAAAATATATCATTATTTTCCAGCACGGTGATCTTTGCCATGGAAGGCATTGGCGTGGTCATGCCTGTTGAGAACGAGATGGCCAAACCTCAGCAGTTCCTGGGCTGTCCTGGAGTGCTCAACGTAGCCATGGTCATCGTCATCACGTTGTACGGCATCGTCGGGTTTTTCGGATACCTTCAATATGGAGACTTCGTGAAGGGTTCCATCACGCTGAATCTTCCTGAAGAGGATATGTGAGTAGAATTTGGATTATAGGTAAAGATCGGATATTCGGATGCATATTCACCTAAAGTTGAGATGTTGGCTAATATGGAATACGCTTTTGTATCTAAAAAATCCCGCGGTTCTGGGATTTACAAGCTTAGGTTTCTGATATTATGTTTCTGGTATATTTACTTACTTTAAAATGTTGTTAAAAATCCCAATTATAAATAAATATGCATCAGAATAGTTACGCAATCCAAGAATCCCGGGTTTTTCTTTTAAATAAATATTTAATAGAAGTCGCTTACACTTATCACACACTCGACTAGTTATGCATTCCCGTGGTTCGTGGCAACACGGGGTTTTTTTTTACAATTAAAATATTTTAAGAAGCTGCTTCCATACTTTCATAGCCAAAAATTAACTTAAGGTAAATATGCATCCGAATATCCGATCTCTAATTATAGGTTACTTTTCAGTTTTGTGAATAATCGAAATCTCTATTATTTATATACTTTATTGTACACCACAAAACTACATAATAAAAATATAAATCAAACAACAAAATATACAATGGGCCGTCTTATCGCTTTCTGCGATCCCTTCCAGGCAACCTTGGAATGGACAGTGATTTGCCTGGATATACAATGCCTGTCGTTGGTGCGAATAATACTAATATAGATACACAGATACATACGTATCCTAAATAATAAGTACATAATTATATACTTACATGCCTACTATATAACAAAAGCAACGGAAATAAATAAAGACAGATAGATAATTACAGTTACGAGAACAAGATCACAACGACAAGACAGTAATGTTCCTTCACGAGCCTTTTAAATACGGGTAACAACTGCGCGTGTTTTATTTGAACTGGCAATTATTCCACAAACGTGCGGCCTGGGGTCTTACTCCCGACAGCTTCGAGTTCTAAATCAATCGAATTGGATTCGAATTAAATGCCGATCCATACTCTTGAATCCGACACTGGCGCACGATCGTGCGGTGGTTCGAAGCGAAATTAATTTCAATCGATAGATTCATTAGGATCGTAAAGTTCGTACTCAATACGCCATCTGACAGATTGTTAACGAGTTGATGGATCAAAACTAAACATCAAATTACATGATAACAAAGAAGCCACTTTACTCAGATCGAGCGAGATTTTTGAAGTGAAAACTTCTTTAGGAGCGTTGAGCGATTTTTGGTATGGGAAAAACTTGTGGGTTCACGATCGTCACCCAACGCTTTCCATGAGCTATATGTATAAAAGAACAGTTATTCCAAAGTTTTGTGTTTTTACTTTTGTTGGCAGGCCTTACTGACTGGCCTTGCGTCGTTTTTCAATGTTCTTGAGGAAACAAATCATATGGATATTCGTGCGAGAAGAAATATGCAAAGGTTGAGTCGATATAACACCCGGGTTATGGAAATGGATTCGGAATAATTTCGGAGAAATTATCGTTTGTCGAAGGAGATATTTGATGTGTTGGTAGAAGATTTAACACCATACATGAAGAAACCAACTTCTCCATTTGTACTTATGAGGGACGAGACATTATCAAGTCACACAAGGATTCTAAAAGTACCTACATAAATATTAATCACAAACTTGTAAATGTATACGCACGCTCAAATTTACAAACATTAAAACAGATAATCTATCTTTTAGTTTCACTAGTATAATTGTGAATTGAAACTAATTATCTAAATTTTATTGGAGCAGACACACCAACAACCTTTAGTGCAACAGCGCTCTTTGCATACGATTTGACACTTGACAGCTAGTAGCACAGACTAGCTAAATGCAAGTCGTGGTTTGATTACACTTTAATCCCAAAAATAATATAAATAATAAATCATTTATGTTCTTTTCATAAGTTTTTGTTTGTAAAGTTTAGCAACAGAGTATCGTTTTTAGGGTTCCGTAGCCAAATGGCAAAAAACGGAACCCTTATGGATTCGTCATGTCTGTCTGTCTATCCGTCCGTATGTCACAGCCACTTTTTTCCGAAACTAAGAACTATACTGTTGAAATTGGGTAAATAGATGTATTCTGTGAACCGCATTAATATTTTCACACAAAAATAGACAAAAAAACAATAAGTTTTGGGGTTCCTCATACTTAGAACTGAAACTCAAAAATATTTTTTCATCAAACCCATACGTGTGGGGTATCTATGGATAGGTCTTCAAAAATGATATTTAGGTTTCTAATATAATTTTTTTCTAAACTGAATAGTTTGCGCAAGAGACACTTCCAAATTGGTAAAATGTGTGTCCCCCCCTCTGTAACTTCTAAAATAAGAGAATGATAAAACTAAAAAAAATATATGATTTACATTACCATGTAAACTTTCACGGAAAATTGGTTTGAATGAGATGTAGTAAGTATTTTTTTTTTAATACGTCATAAATCGTAAACCGCGCTTGCTGCTACGGAACCCTTCATGGGCGAGTCCGACTCGCACTTGGCCGCTTTTTTTACGTGGGAAAGTGATAGAGAAGTAAAAACATTAAACTACCTAAAAGTTGCTAACCAAAGACATAGAGCACTTGACGATGACGTAATATGGATATGCATAACGACGCTGATAATTTTTATGTCCATCTTGGTTTACGATTCGAATTGATTCGGGAGTCTTAACACCTTTTCACAGCTAGTAACCACAAGTAAAGGGCGTAACGTGAGACAAAAATACTGTAAAAATATTAGGATCAGCAATATGGTAACGGGGCATCGTCAGTCTTGTAGGTTATTTTCAAGAATATACCTAGTGTTACATTAAAACTTTTGGGTTGATGACTCAAATTTTCTAAAGTCAGATATATTTTAATCGATTGTATTCCTTTTTATACTATCTTTTCACGCTCTGCTCACGAACACAGACTTCATCATCACGTGGATGTCGAAGCGATCCAACTCCTTGACATCGCTGAATTAGTGCGAAAACTAAAAAGGGTAAAACCTTTTGAGTTAGTTTAGTCCAGTGCCAGTGCTGATTAAAGAACACGTGAATTATGTATCTTCTCCGCGTTTATTGAAAGTATACTGTGCCAGTACGCACCCATACTTTACTAGTGTACTCGTAGTATACTGTCAAGAGCAAAAATTAAATATAATGTCTTGAAGGTAAACTCGATTTATGTGCGATACTCAAGTATAGTTTCCACGGCGGGTAATAAAGAAGTTCAGAAACTATACTAGGCTAGAATACATTAGCAAAATCAATTTGACTAATAATTAATAATCTTAGACTCTTGTACATTTGAATGAGATTTTGTAAGCATGCTTTTAAATCAGTATTAAATGCTGCAGATCCCCTCTGTTGTTGGTGAATCATTTGGGTTAGGTTGGGTTAGAACTGCAGCCATTAAAGCCAGATCCCCTCTATACCGCTAAGGTGACCTATACTGCCGCACTAACGAAAAATGCAATAAATCGATTTTGCCGCATCCGAGAGTTGTATTTTTGATTATTGAATTTATTATGAAGTTTTAGTTTTGCATTCTTGCTTACTGAAAAACCGAGTTCCTGAAGAATCAATAAAAAGTTGCTTAGAGAGAGTTAATAGATTTCGATTCACTGACTCCAAATATATAACTCAAAATCGTCCAAAATCGAGTTATTGCATTCTTCGTTAGCGCGGCAGTATACATCGTCTACTGCGCAAGTCAAACTACGTGGTGGGTCAAGTCTCATGCGTATTGTCCGTGCAAAAGAAAGGGATAACAATCTACCAAAATGGCGGGCATGTCTAGTATAGTTTCGGGCAAAACATGCACCTGGAAAACATACTCAGCTATTGCGCAGTGTTACTATGTTTTCCAGTTATTGTTTTTGTACGCGGTGCTTGAAAATATACTCGATTTTTGCGTACTGGCAAGGTATACTTTCTACAACTGATGCATGCAATTGTGATGTATAATGAATGAATGTATACTCGAGTATTGCGCAGTTCTGCGCGCTTGTAAAGTATACTTTCAATAAACGCATCTTCTCCTTAACATAAAGTGAATAAGAAAGACGTTATTTTACGATTTCTTAATAAACTGCTAAGTACATATATATAAAATTTATGTACGATGGCCAGCACATGAAGTTACCACAAACTGTAAAATTTTCTCGTTCGATTTTGAACTTAATCAGCAACATTTTAAAGTTTAAAATCGTTTGGAGAAATTTGACAGTTTCGTGTAACTTGTGCTGACCACTGTAATTAGCAGTTTAAGTTATATTTAAATTACTTATCAACGAATAGGCTAGATTGTTATGTGAATATAGTATTACCAACCGAGATAAAAAAAAATTACGGGAATATAATACTCTCTTTTCAAATTGAAAAGAATTAAAAGTAAACAAGCCACGACAACAAATACACGAAATTGAAATGAAATTACTTTTTTCATTATTTACATCGTAAAATGCATGTATGTTCAAATTCGATTTAGCTGTCAAGTCCCAAATATTTAGAGGACCCTGAAGAGCCATAGAAACACAGCTGCGACATATAGACCGTATAAATAGATTGTCTCAGGTCAGGTCTTTATTACTTTCGGCAAAGCCAAAGGAGGGTTATAATTTTAACAGGCTATGTATTTATGGAGGATTCCGTGGCACAAAAATTACAGCGCCACGGATCGATCGATCAGGTTAAGCTACGCTTACCGCGGTTGGTCCGTGGATGGGTAACCATCTTTACGTACCGAGACCCCTCTGTGCCTCGGAAAGCACTTTAAGCCGTTGGTCCCGGCTATCATTCGTAGATTTTTGACTGTCGTTACGAGTAGTCAGAAGCCCGAATGTCTGACACATAACTGGCGAATTGTGGGTGTAACTATACACATCAAAAAAAGTTTGATCACTAGCATAAGCTGATATAATTTTTTAAATTGAACTTTATCAAGAAAAAATATTTGTTGTGTGTTTTCATTAAATAGAAATACCCTGTTTGAAATTAAAAAATAAAACAATTTTTAATTTAAAAAAATTGAGTCATTAATCATAATGTAATTGTAACAGAATTTGATAGAAAGAAAAAGACTGTTTAACCAAACTTAAACAACAATTTAGTAATAAAAGGTTTATATTCAATATAACTCCTCTCCTGGCTCGAACACATGCGGTGATCCTCCTGCTGAGAACCAAGTTATCCAGCATTTCTTGGGGTGACCTGTCCCATTCTTGAATAGCGGGTTCCCTGAGCTCTGGCACTGTCTGGGGACGTGGCTGACGGCTCCAAACAGCTCGCTTAAAAGCGCTCTATTGACGTGTGCTCTATTGGGTTTAAGTCAGGCTAGCCGAATTATAATATAATTTACCGTACCTAACAAAAAAGATTTCGATTTTTCAAAGTGATCGCAAACTTTTTTTGATGTGTGTACTATAGGTACAACTCTGCCCAAATCTTCGGGGAAACAAGGCGTGATGTTATGAATAGGCAAGGATTGCGTCTGACCAGATTTTGCCAGTTTGCACTCCATGTGAGCAAAAATCAAAATCAAAAGTCATTTATCAAATTAGGCTGAGGGTCAGCACTTTTCGAACGTCAGAATTACATAAGACAGTCACCTAAAATGCCCGCTCTTCACTACTTCTTTGTGCTTAAGCTGGGAAGAAGAAGTGGCGCAACAAACTTCCCAGCAGCATAGCTGCAGCACTTATGAAACGTCAGAAGCTAGGTGCACGGTTCCAATTGGTCGTTTCCTATGGAGAAGAGCCGGCAAGAAACTCCACGGTTACTCTTATAAAAATAATTGGCTTTTACAGTATCTTCAAATAACAGTGTTAATAGGCATGGGAGGACAGTGTAGGCCTTTCAACAATTACGAGGTACTTAAAAATATAGAAAATGGTCAACAAATCTACAGTCTACTAGGCCAACAACATTCTCACATTCAAAAAGTAGAAAAGAATCTATATAAAACATTAAAAAAATATTTATAAATACCGGCCAAGTGCGTGTCGAACCACGCACAATAAAGGGTTCCGTAGTTGGGACGAATTTATCGCAAGAACAAACTTAACATTGTAGTTGAAATATATGTTATCCCATACATCTAATGCGTGAGGGTCAATTCTCCAACCACAAAAATGTAAGTTGGTTGACTGTTCGGTATCTTGTCAAGCCTTATTTTCTGTGATAGTTTTCCTTTTAACTTCGTTATATAACTACTTCCGTGATTTTTTTCATACACTCAAAATCAATCATTTAGTTGGCAAGTTGCAAGCACTTTAAAGCTTAATATTTCGCAAACGGATCCCTAAATCGAAAAATGGTTTTCACAAACCTGCAATATTTTTGAACGTCCTATCCAACGATACCCCTTATTATGGTATAAATAAGAGAAAGAAATATCATCCCCACTTTCAAGTATGGAAGGTACCCTAAACAACAATATACTTCAAGATTTTTTTACCGCTTTGTCGGCATGATTAATATGTATAACCATGCCAAATAACAGATGTCTAGTATTAAGAGTCTCTGAGCTAAGCCGTGGTCAGACAGACAGACAGACAGAAGGACATGGCGAAACTATAAGGGTTCCTTGTTGATAACAGAACCCTAAAAATTAAAACTTATTTAAACCAAATGACATGTTTGCCATTACAACTACAGCCTCTGAGAAACTCAGATCTAATTTGGAACATTTCCAATTCAATAACCCTATAACACATTACATCGGCTTATTCCACTAATCCTCCCTGAGAGAATCCCCCTCAGTGGAAAAAACTGAACCCTAATGTAAAAAAATCACTTTCAAGGGATCTTGGAATAAGTTATTTAAAGTTTTTTCAATTCTAGTTTTCCCCCCTTAGCGGGATTATCAGGGGTGAATTCTAGACTGTTTTCAGATTCCACTTTTCCTCCCAAGGGGGATTTTCAGGGGGGATTTGTGGAATAAGCCATTACATCCCCCCCCTCCAATTGGGGGAGGCTTATGTCCAGCAGTGGACGTCTTTCGCCTGAAATGATGATGATGATAACACAGACTTTGCTGTCTGTTATGCTATGAGCTTCAAATATGGTTATGGATGCTCATAATAATATGTAGTAGTAGTGTCAGGAAAAACTCATAGTAAATTTCTTTTAAAATAAAGGTATTTTCCTAGTTGGTTTACGAACTATAAAAGATTTTCGGAAAAAGTTTAGGTTAGTACAACCTTATCGTTTTAGAATGTAAATACGACTAGATTACGATCCGTAATATTTATTGAACCCTCATCTTAAGTTCAGTCGCTTGAACCTTTAAATATTTATTTAGGAATAAGTAAACGGATAAACGTTCTTTTGACAAATATTTTTTTTCTTCCGAGTAATATTTTTTTCAGTAATAGAATGTAGATTTATATTACGCCTCTCTCTTTTCTTCAATTTTCTCGCCTATTCTTTGCACGTTATTCGTTTTAATTTCATTTATGATCCGTAACTTCGGAGAATAACTTCTGCGCTAAAGTTCTTTAAGTTCAGGTTGCTCTTAGATGCTATTTTAGAAAATTGAAAATAAATCAATAAATAATGACGTTTAATGAAATTAAAATATCTTCTTAAAACGAAAACGCGAAACCATATTCAATCTGCCTAGACTTTTAAATAGTTGGGGTCGGCTTCCAGTCTAACCGGATGCAGCTGAATACCAGTATTTTACATGGAGCGACTGCTTATCTGACCTCCACTACCCAGTAACTGGGTAACACGATACCCCTTGTTAAGACTGGCTGTCAGACTTTCGGGCTTCTGACGACCCGTAACGACTGTCAAAGATCTACGAATGATAGCCGGGACCAACGGCTTAACGTGCTTTCGGAGGCTCGGAGGAGTCTCGGTATGTAAAGATGGTCACCCATCCACGGACCAACCCCGGCAAGCGTAGCTTAACCTGACGAATCGACCCGTAAAAAAATATAATATATAATATTTTAAACGCGAAACCATATATGTGTGTTAAATTAAAGCGACACGCTGTATAATAATTTCCATTAAATACTAGGTATACGGTAGGCTCAAAGTCGATCAGCTAGTTTGTCAGCTTCAAATCAGAAATGTCTAAGATAATATTTACATAATTCAAAAAGTGCTTGGGCCATAGGGTCCAATTGCCCACTTAGTTTTTCGGGACTTCGCCAACCGGTTGGTCGACTCTTCACGTGACCAGAGGCTGTCCTATTTTATGGCCAAAGAATCAGCATTGCCATACAGCGTGGCAAAACTGCCTGCTTTTTGCGCACTTTTCCTGCTGACAGCTATGCGGACGAATTTTTTGATTTTTTACATTTTTTGTACAATTATTATTTTGTCTTTCAAATCTCGGGACCTTGGGATCCCGAACCTTTAGAAGGTGTACGACGGGCCCAAGCCAACTCGCAGAGGCCCGTTAGACGCTTTTTAATTAAATTTGGCACATTTGTTATTCTTATTTTTGTAAGGTTTTCAAATATAACTTAATTTCAATTCAAATACTCGGCGAGATTGTTTTAGAATTATATCATAGGATTTTGGAAGCTTCATAATAAAATAAATATTTATTTACAAATGAAACAATTATTTCGCTGTGTAGTTTGAAATTATACCCAATTATTTGTTTGTATATTTTATAGACTAGCTTCTGCCCGCGACTTCGTCCGCGTTAAATTTCTTGTTCACCCCGTCGCAACACATTGCCTGCCCGTGCTTTTACTTCGTTTTCGCATAAACTTTCATTTAAAAAAATTGTGTTCTAGTTAATATGAATGTAATTCTTCCTCAAGAACTGGGCTGTAAAATGCAAAAAGATTTTTTCAAATCCAACTCGCAGTTCCAGAGATTAGCGCGTTCAAAAAACAAAAAACCGGCCAAGTGCGAGTCGAACTCGCGCACGAAGGGTTCCGTACCATCCATACAAATCCTTATTCTTACTAATATTATAAATGTGAAAGTAACTCTGTCTGTCTGTCTGTATGTTACGTTTTCACGCCTAAACCGCTGAACTGATCGTCATAAAATTTGGCAAAGATATAGCCTGGAATATGGAGAAGGACTTAGGTTATTTTTTTACGCGATAACCGACTTCCACGCGGGCGGAGCCGCGGGCAAAAACTATCCATACTAATATTATAAATGTGAAAGTAGCTCTGTCTGTATGTCTCTCTGTCTGTCTGTATGTTACCTTTTCACGCCTAAACCGCTGAACCGATCGACCTGGAATATAGAGAAGGACATAGGCTACTTTTTTACGCGATAACCGACATCCACGCGGGCGGGGCAAAAAAACGGCAAAAAAGTCATGTCCGTTGTATGGGAGCCCCCCTTAAATATTATTTTTTTCTGTTTTTTAGTATTTGTTGTTATAGCGGCAACAGAAATACATCATATGTGAAAATTTCAACTTTTTAACTATCACGGTTCATGAGATACAGCCTGGTGACAGACGGACAGACAGACAGACAGACGGACAGCGGAGTTTTAGCAATAGGGTCCCATTTTACCCTTTGGGTACGGAACCCTAAAACTAACTCTTCAGCTTTAGAATAGACTACCTCGCAGAGTTGATCATTATTTTGCTGCGGAGTTATTATAAAACAGTTATATCTCCTAAGATATTCATTGAAATTAAATGATGTAAGGGCTCCGCTCCTTTTAGTTGTAGCGTGATGTTATATAGCCTATAATATTCCTCAATAAATGGACTATCCAACACAAAAATAATTTTTCAATTCCAACCAGTAGTTCCTGAGATTAGCGCGTTCAAACAAACAAACAAACTCTTCAGCTTTATATATTAGTATAGATTAGTTCGCTATCGAAATACTGACAATAGTAAATTTTTCATAGTTTTCAATATTTATTTATATACTTATCCTTTTAATCTATAATGAATATATATCACAAAATACATTTACAAAAATCTACTTCAAAATATACAATTGGGCAGGCTTACCGCTTTCTGTGATCTCTTCCAGGCAACCTTAGAATGGATAGTAATTTGCCTAGACATAAAATGCATGTCGTTGGTGAAAATAATAAATTAATCAAAATAATATGTTATCTTTATAAAATTAAATTGGAACATGTTTTGATTAAACTTATTAAGGTTTGATAGAAAATTCAAAATATATCCTCCCCGACCGACGACTGTAAGTGAAGCGCCAGCACGCGTTTTAGCTGAGCAGCATGTAATCCAAACTCCTCACGATAATAATCAAAACACTGATTTTATCCAGCGACCGTCGGTCCCTTGCCACCCTCCCTCCGACTCAGCTGCCCTAAGCCGAGGTTCGTACCCCAGAGGGGGTGCCCTTAGCGAGCAGCAGTCGTTTAATTTATAGTTTTTACGCCCTGGCTGGAGGCATTCAGTTTCGCAGGAAAGTCCGGTTAAAGAGTCGGATCCTTAGTGGTTACACTCTGAGATGCCCTAGATAAAAAAAAAAAAAAAATCTAAATACATTTAAACTTATTGAATAATAATGAAACCTTATGTTTTAAAGTTACCTTTTCTTGATTAAAACGAGCTCAATCTATTTATGTACAAATAAATAAAATTAGAGTTGGTATCTGTTTGTAATGTCAAGATAAGTCTAAGTCTGTCTGTATGTTTCAGAAAATTTCCGAAACGGCTAGACCGATTTTGACGGGATATTCCCTGGCAGATAGTCGATGTTATAAGGAGTAAATTAGGCTACTATTATTTTATAAAACCAAAGCAGCAGCTATAGTATATTTATAAAGCATTGAACCTGCAGTTTATATGGTTAGTCTACTATAAAAACTACGATATTTAAAATACTATTGATTACTATACTAATAGAGCCTAGGACTTTGTTTAGAAAAACAATCAACCACTCGTGAGATCAAAACAAGAGTTGTTTCAAAACATCTTTTCTAACTATACTCAGGCCCATCGTCCACGACGCAGTCAGTAACGTTTTAATATTGTTCCGTAGTCAATGAGGAACCCTGATAATTTCATGTCATGTCCATCTGTCTGTCTGTGTGTAAGTGGCTTTGCTCAGAGTTTCTTAGTACTATAAAGTTGTAATTTGGCATGGTATACATGTTAATCATGCCGTCAAAGTGGTAAAACTAAATCTTACAAAAATTTTAGGAGGTCCCTTGCGCGTAAAGTGGGGTGATATTTTTTTCTCGTCTACCCCAGTGGGGGTATCATTGGATAAATAATAATAATAAATAATAATAAAATATTTATTTGCGTAAAACATGGTATAAAATGGTGTTAAATACAGATTTATATGGCACAAACATGTTTAGCTAGGATAAAAACGTAGCATGCAAAATTATAAAGTTAGGTGAAGAAGGCATCAACCATCAGTATTTTTTAAAAACATCAACATTTATAATCCATAAATTGTTTTAAGAAATTGTTTAAAGAAATATCATCAAAAGTATTGTGGGTCTGTGAAAACTATTCTTCGATTCAGGGATCTAATTTTTGTTAGAGATAAGTAACCCTTGCCAACTAAATGGTTGTTTTTGGATATGTGAAAAAATTCACAGCAGTAGTATATAGTATAACCAGATTCAAGAAAACTATCACAGCTAAGTAGACTTTCATCATTTCAGCCGATAGACGTCCACTGCTGGAAATAAGCCTCCCACAAAGGGGAGGGCGGGGTGCCATAAACGCCACGCTTGGCACTGGGTTGGCAATCGCAGTATGATGTTAAAAATGCATAGAGAACGTTGCTGCCGTTGAACGTTGGTGCTGTTGAAGTCCTTTAGTCACCCTTTACGACACCCACGGAAGGAAATGGGGTGGTGCTATTCTTTACGTCCGGCACCACACGGAACAAGGCAGTAGTAGGCTTTACAAGTTAACAATTAATACTCGTAGTCGCCCAACTTATATTTGCAGTTGAAATGTATGGGAGAACATGTTTTGCAACTATAATGTTCAATGTCTTTGAAACTGGTTACTTTTGAAATAGAAAACCTAAATTTGATACAGATTGGTAGTTTATTAGCGCCCTAATAGACACACATTTTGTTTTAAAATCATCATCATCATTTCAGCCGAAATACGTCCACTGCTAGACATAGGCCCCCCCAAGCACCGCCACCTCGACCGGTTCCATGCTTCCCACATCCAGCGGATTCCTGCGGCTTTCACAAGGTCATCAGTCCATCTTGGGAGGCCTTTCTACGCTACGTCTTCGCGTCTACGCGGTCGCCACTCCAGAATCTTTCGGCCCCAACGGCCATCTGTTCTGCGAGCAATGTTCCCTGCCCATTGCCACTTAAGTTTGGCAATTCTACGAGCTATATCGGTTACCTTGGTTCTCTTGCGGATCATTTCTCATTTGATCTTCAAATATTATGCAAAAATTAACATTCAGGAATTATTTGAATGTCAGTCATATTCAGCCTATAATGTTCCCACTGCTGGGACTCAAGCGTCCCCTCTTCGAGAGGGAGCGGGCTGTAATCTGCCACGCGGGCCCAGTGCTCGTTGGTAGATGTCACATGTCTTAGAATTTTTGGTAATAGGACATGCCGGGTTCCTCACGATGTTTTCCTTCACCGTTTTGAAAGCAGCGGTGATGAAATATTTCACACAAAGTAAAGCGCCTGCTTGGGTTCGAACCCACGACCTACAACTCGTAAGTCACCACTGAGCAACCAATGCTCTCAAGAGCATTAAAAGTCAGCAAGCGTGTTGAATTACTTACCCATTCTTGAGTATTCCAGACGAATGGAAGATTAATACGAAAATTCCGAGATAGCGCCAAAGTTTGTAATTAGTTCTAAGATTAACCTACTTTTCGTACGTGAAAACAACTTCTTACGTGATTAAGGGGTGAATTTTTCCTGTTTCAGCACCATTCCTTTTGATGGAGTAGTTTGAGTATTACATAGTTTACAGTTTCGGCAGCGATTCGATAATTGGACGAGGATGGAGATTTCAAGGACGCGTCACATTTGGGCACATTTCGTATTGCATGAAAGGGAAGAAAGATACAACTCTCTCTATCTTTCACACTAAATCTCTCTTACTATTAACACAAACGGGATATTTACAATGTTTACTTTTTAATACGAGTTCCCGATATTTCGGTGCTGTTGCAAGCACGATCATGATCACGGGTAAACGATACGTCGGTTACGGATCACGGGTCGGTTTATCCGTGATCATGGTGCTTGCAACAGCGCCGAAATATCGGGAACTCGTATTAAAAAGTAAACATTGTAAATATCCCGTTTTGTGTTTATAGTAGTTAGTGACCATGACGGTTTAAATCTTAAATCTCTCTTATTCTTTATTTTTTAAGAAGTTTCACTTCTTTGATTTCATTTTGACAGTTGAACAACATTCATAGGCGTTATTATATGATGTTGTGCAGTTTTTTTTTATAACATATATATGAACCAGTGGATTAGCAATTATTCTTCAAAATCATTCAGATTGTGATCCATAGTGTGTTGTGCAGTTTGGGGTGCTGGTCTGATATAAGTCAAACAGATAGATTCCACTAGAAATTATAATCACAGGGACATTTTGTTCCTGAGAAATAAAACAGGTAGTTTTTACCAGGGTGAAGAGTGTAGTTTTTGTACTGTAATAGAGTGATTTACATATATCAGAAGGTACCATCCAGATTATTTTAGGAAAATTGACATAAAATCACGCCTTGTTTCCCCGAAGGGTTAGGCAGAGGTACACCCACATTTGGCCAGTTATGTTTAAGTCCCTTGTAGCAGGGGGCGAGCCTATTGCCATGAACCAGGCACAAATCAAATCCAATATAATGCCTATTAGATTTGATTTGTGACTGGTACCTAACCATAATTACCTGCATAATCTTTTAAGGGAGAGGCTGATATGTATTTTAGTATCATTTGTTTTTCTTTTGATAGTGGTAGTGGTATTAGTAGTATTATGTCGTAATATGAAATGGGTACATAGCCTAATAGCTAACTTATGACGAATTATTAACGAATAAATTTTTCACTTTGCCCTACCTGGAATTCAAGACCTCATGCTCTGCAGTAACGCTTGCGACTACTAGATCAATGAAGCGGTGGGAAAAGTGTCGATGTGGGTATTTTAAATTGCAAGGATACCACAAACTTACTGATGTTTTTTAATGTTACTTACGTAACGCAAACGGAATCTTTGCGTTTATTAGTTTCTCTTAATTAATATACTAAGAAACTTAGCGAAACATTTTAATTATTTATTTAAGGTTTCGTCTATCCTGTTTGAAATAAACTATTAAAATAAAAAATATTATAACCTATCCTAACCAAAATTATTAACAAAATAAACCAAAATATGGCGTTGAAAAATTCCACCGCATCGCTGTAAAATGGTAATGTACCCAAGAGACTGGAAGCATTGCCACGTTGTATGGCAATGCTTAGCCTCTGGCCAAGGTAAAAGCCAGTTCTTGGGTCACGGGAAGTGTCAACTAGCCTTTTGGAGATTTCATTGAACAAAACATGAGCACTGGGACCCCACTTTCCGAGGGTTTCAACCCCAAACGGCTCGAAATTATAGTTACTGATAAGGTTACTATACTACATTGTATACATGGTGTATATAATAAAGAGTATTCTATCTATCTATTTACATTAAAAATATAATGTTTAGATCCCCATTAACAGTCTTCTTAAATATCTTTAGGTACTCGTTTTTACTCAAATTTATTCTGACATAATCTTTTTTCATCGTCAATATTAATTTTATTCATCCTACGTAAAAATATTACGTTTCGCGAATATGTTTTCTGTAATAACAGTCTATCGTATTATTTCCAGGTTACAAATATCAATAAAAGAATTTTCTCTTTATTTGGATTCATATAGAGTCGTAGAAATATTCGTATTGGTAAAATATTAAGAGGTTTTTACGAGTACAGTATGAACGTAAAAAGGAAAAAAGGGATTTTCCTTTAACAGATGATGTTTTTGTGGACTTCTTTTATATTTGTGGCTTAGATGTGAAAATAATGCGTTGAGACTTCGGAAATTATTGAATATTTCCACGGTAGCATACTCTTAGGGACATATCACACTGACCAGCGTGTTACCGGCGGACGAGGCGATTTTTAAACACGCAGCGTATGCGTAGCGAGCACGCCACTTATGTGCGATGTGTTCACCGCGTTTTTGGAACGAGAGACATTGACGCGAGTGTGCAAGAGAGAGCGAGACAATCAACAACAATATTGTGAGTATGCGAATAACATGTAGCGTGATCGCAGCTAGCTCGCTTTGCGCTTTGCACATACAGAACTCTGGCTGGAACCACGCTGGCAAAACGCCAGTATGATCGTTGTCACACCGCCGTTGGTAGGCCATTGCCTAACCCCCTTATTAATAAACGCAGAGTCAAGTTATGCCAAACTTAATCCTCAAAAAATTTATGGTTAATCTGGAGTTAATATTGGATGTAACTTTACATCGCGGTTGTTAATAAGTGGGTTAGGTTTTAAGAATACCCACTTCAATGCCCTTTTTCCTGGCTGAAAGCTAGAATCCGTGGCGATAAAAAATTATTTTTGTGCTCTAACTTTCAACTGAGCGAAAATAAGACGGAAAGGAAATTGGTTGAATTTTCTCGCCAAGGGTTGCAATTATGTAATTCAATCTGGGTGACTTTCATCGAATGCAATTAATAAATGTTTATTTAACATTTACAAGTGGATCTGAAATCAAAGCAGCAGACTTTTTGCTAAGGACATCATTCGGTACTATGGCAAGGAGTCTCTGAATGATTTCTTCGGCCAATTTGCACTCGTGTTGGTACCGGTGTTAAGAGTAAGAATAAGAATAATTTATTGAACGATTGTAACAAAATAAATTTAACAGACATATAATATATATATATATATATTTTTTTTTTAATGTTTCCGCACACTAGGAAAATAAAAATATATATAAATAATAAATATATTATATATTATTATTATTAGTTTATTGAAAATATATTTTATAGGCTCTTGAGACATTAAGCAAGCTTAATTTTAGATTTTTGTCATGTTTAGGTGAAAACGGCCTGCAAGACACTGCAGTTGTTTAATCAGAGATCACCACATAATAACACCCAGCTCTGGTACATACTTATATTTTTGTTATTTTTCTTTGCAGTATCGCCCAAGTAGCAAAAGCGCTGATGGCTTTCGTGATATTCCTGTCATTTGCCCTTCAATTCTACGTGCCCATGGAAATGATCACCAGGATAAGAAAAGGCAAGGAGTCCCGATATGAGAACCTGGTTCAGATCGTCATCAGGACAGTCATGGTCACTATGTCAGGTAAGAATTAGTAACAATATGTTTTATAAAAATAAAACGTACCTACTTGAATTTAACGAAGAGGAATGAGCTGAAT
Source organism: Dryobota labecula (assembly GCA_947523025.1). Lineage (NCBI taxonomy): Eukaryota > Metazoa > Arthropoda > Insecta > Lepidoptera > Noctuidae > Dryobota > Dryobota labecula. The sequence continues at coordinate 4,808,664 of OX383287.1, forward strand.
AAGGTGCTAGGGTAATCGAAGCGTAGACTACTATGAAATCAACACATGATTCTAAACCCCCTCCAGAGCAGAACTTTTCGTAAGTTTAAAAAACAAAATCAGCTTTTTCATACAAAAGTGCGTTAATTACAGGGTCAAAATGTATGTAACAGCAGATTTTTTTGAATAGCACGTCTAAATCATGAACAAAATATATGCTAACAGTGTGCGCGTCGATGTCCCTTACTCCCTGTGTAAACTATTTTCGTCAGATAAGTGATAAGTCCTATGTGAGAAGAGGCGATCCAGTTTATTGCCATTCGCAAATCCAGACTTCGGCCTGCTACTGAACATTCGAAAATCAAGATTCTGAAGAAAAAGTGCGTGTCGGACCACACTTAATGAAGGGTTCCGTAGTTGGGATGAATTGATCGCAAGAACAAACTTAGCATTGTAGTTGAAAAACATGTTCTCCCATACATTTTATATGGGTGAACTGCAAATTTAAGTTGGTCGACTATTACTCGGTAACTTGAAAACAGCCTACTAAGCTGTGACAGTTTTCCTTTTAAACTACTGCTGTGAATTTTTTCACTTATCCAAATATAACAATTTAGCTGGCATTAACAAAAATTTACACTTTAAAGCTTAATATTACGCAAACGGATCCCTGAATCGAAAAATGGTTTCACAAACCCGCAATATTTTTGAACGGCCTATCCAACGATACCACACACTATGGGATAGATGAGAAAACAAAATGTCATCCCAATGCGTCGAGTGGAGGTAGGTACCTACTCTAAAAAAAAAATATATATTACAAGATTTTATTTTACTACTTTGTCGGCGTGATTAATATGTATACCCATGCCAAATGACAGCCTTATACTCGTAGTACTAAAAGTCTCTGAGCTAAACCTCGGACAGACCGACAACCAGTAACGTTAGTGAAGACAAAATTACCTAATAAATACAACTGTTCAACCGTGAACAAGCAACAACAGCATCGCACCGTCAGCGCTAAGAAGTGACCTACTGAGATCTTCGCCTCATCGGCTCGATACATATAAACACACATCTAAATAAGTATCGATGTGTATGGACCATAAAATTAGTATATAATTAAGTTAATTACTGTAATAAACTAGTCATCAAGCTGGAGTCGAGTGTGATTTATCTCCTATACTTCCTCTTACTGTGGCCAAGACACCTTTAGCCATCATCGATCCTATGAGTCTGTGGGATCGGCAGTAAGAAAACCATTTCCTGTGTACATTGCACGACGTACACAAACCCCTATTCCTTCCCAAATTCCGTCTGTTACCGTAGGTCTCCTCGTAACAGACTTCCCGCACGTATAACCAACGTAACTCACGTTTGGTATGGTTTGTATGGTAAGGGTAAGGGTGTTAGGATAACTAGGGTGCTAGGTCAATTTAAACGGCTAGGTTTTAGTCATTAGGGTCGTAGGTAGCTATTCGGTACCAGGCTCGATTGCCTTAAACATAGCCACACTGTACGCATTTGGGATAAGGCCGTACTAAGCTAAGTCCTGGTGCGTACAACAACCATATATTTTTTAATATCAATCTGCCCAGCCTTTTCTTAACTATGTTGGGGACGGCTTCCATTCCAACCTGAATACCAGTATTTTATATGGAGCGACTGCATATCTGACCTACACAACCCAGTAACTGGGTAATACGATACCACTTGGTTAGACTGGTAGTCAGACTTTCGGGCTTCTAACGTAACGACGATATATTTTAAACATAAATCACAATAATTAATTGTGCGCAGAATGCAGTTTATAACTAACGTACGTTGTCTGACATTAATTGCTTTTGGAACGAAAACCGGTAGCAACGATCCAGTATTGTTAAAATTACAGCATATCCCTGAGAAATCCTTCGTTTAATAACGTTATTTTACGTAACATAGTCTGAAAGGTTACATAAATCTTACTTAAATGTAAAACTTGTTGCTCTTCTCAAGTTTGTGATAAAAGTCTTTGAGAAAGTTTGTTATTTCTATGTAGGTAGGTACACTTCATTAAAATTAACCGACCTTTGGAGGTTGGAGGGGGGGACCGGTTCCGAGGAGCAAGATAAAATAGGCCGACATAAGAAGTCATAATTTACGTAAACGGTAACGATAATCGAAAACAGTAGACAAAATAATATTATTTCTGTGTCTACTGTTTTCGATTATCGTTTACACCTAAAAATAGTTGTCAAACATGTCTGAAATAACGTCAATACATGTATGATACATGTTTTATACACGACATATTTTTGACAAGTTTTGTACAAGAAAACATATCACAACTTGTGTAATTCTAATTAGATATGGGTATACGAGGGGATGGATTGAAAAAGTTTAAAAAATGCAGATCAGAGTGGGAACAAAAAAGAAAATAGGAAGATGACGCTCGTCTTACATAATCTCTTAAACAAAACTCGGAAGGAATTTCCCTATTTTCTCCGGTAAAAACAATCCTGTTTGTTCGAAATCTCCTCTTAAACGGAAAATATTTGTACCAATTAGCCTTCGAGAAATCGCTGAACTACATTATAAGCGGCAATTAGTTCTGAGCTTGAAGTTCAATACGATTTCAGAGCGAGCGTTGAAATTGCCCGGTTTGGCCAATTTAGCCGTTTTGACTGTCCGTGTGAGAGCACCTTAATGATCACTGCAGTTGGGTTTAAAATTGGTTCATTATTTTGTGGGAATGATTGGGTCAACTATCGATCCATAGTTTAGTTGCATTGCTAAAGTGTGTGGAAATGTTTGGAAGTGTCTCAATATCGAGCGCAGCAGAAATAAGATTTTTTTTAAACTCTTCTCGTTCATTAGAATTATACAACGAAAGATTATCATACAATGTTTGAAGATATTTAAATTCAGACTTGAAAACTAATTTCGATTAAACCTAAAATTTATTTGATTTTCAAAGCCAGATGTTTATCCATAAATCAATTAAACCAGAGGTATTTGACCCATCAATTCGAAATAAATTAAAATTATATTATTAAAAAAAAAATGAATAAATATATTATTGTGTGCGTGTCGGACAGCACACAATAAAATGTTCCATAGTTTGCATGAATTTATCCCGTGAACAAACTAACATTGTAGTTGAAAAACATGTTCTCCCATACAATCCAACAGCTAATGTAAGTTTGACGCACAATATTGGAAGGTTTACCATGTTATTTTGACTTTTTAACTGTTTTCTGTATTTTTTTTTTTTCAAGTTTTAGGCTCAGTAGATTCGGATATTAAGGGAATGGTAAATTTTCATCTATGTTCCTAAATAACTTTAAAACTTTTTATTAAAAAATATATATTTACTTGAGACCCTCACAGTATAAGCCCTTTCTTTTGGATATACAGGCATTAAGCCCGCTTTTGTACAGTATTTTTTACTTTAAATAAATATTATTATTAACACAAACGGGATATTTACCATATTTATTATTTGTTATGAGTTACCGATATTTCAAATGATAAAAAAGGGTTCCGTTTTTCATTCGGATATACGGAACCCTAAAAACAAACTCTTCAGCTTTATTATTAGTATAGATTAGTATATATATGTGTGTAATGTTCCGACCTACTCGAACCTATTTGTGAAGAATAAAAGCGAAATCAGAATTACACAAGAAAACTTAAAATAAATGATTAAAATCATAATTTCCTCTGTCCACAGTCGCCATCGCCGCAGCCTTCCCAAACCTGGAACTGGTCATCAGCTTCGTCGGCGCCGTCTTCTTCTCAACTCTTGGACTCCTTATCCCAGCCGTAGTTGATACCGTATATAACTGGAACACTGGACTAGGACCCTTTAAATATGTCCTATGGAAGAACCTGCTAATTGGAATCATTTCCCTAATTGCTCTTTTCTCTGGAGCCTATGTTTCTATTCAAGGCATGATTGAGGACTTCGGTGGTCATAGTCTTGAGAGCCATGATATTCATGACAACGCGACGCTGACGTGATTTTGGAGTCATAAAAATTAATGTGTGATGTTTTAAAGGAACCTGATTGGTTCCGTCGTTTAGATTTTTAAGTACGTAATCGTTACCATACATATAGGGTCCAAGGGACAGCCCTCCGCAGACGAATGGGGTGAATTCAGTCTAACATATTAAGATGACCGGTACATGAAATTATTTCAGGAACGTTATGGAAATCCAATAAACCTGATTTGTTTTATTACCTCACACACAATGTATCGTTACCGTGGCAAAACGCAGGTAGCGAACGACAGCGCAGCGAGTGAGTTCGATGAACTCTGTAGCTAGGCAGAATGTGAACAGCTGATTTCGCTCGTATTTCAAAATCCATTGCTGGTTTTTTTATTTTAGCTGTTGCTGTATGGTATAGTATAGTGAAATTCGTAAAGATACCACGAATTGAGTAGTGAGAATGGGAGGATGATGATAAAAAAAAAAAAAATACGTAAAAGCAAAGGAGTTGCATAATGAAATTCAGTACCACATTATAACTCCCGTTTGGATGCTATTATGGTTACTATGACACTGGGTGTTTTAATGTTGGCAATAAGCTATTTCAAAAACTTTTATAGAGGATTTATAACATGGGCGTAGATAAAAGGATTTAAAAAATGAAAATTTAGCTGAGCAAATTTCCGGTGGAATATGATTCAAAATCAGGAGCTGAATGCACCCTATTAGTTTGTGGTGGGCTGTCCCTTACTCCCTGTATTATTATACAGTGTGTTAATAGCTGAAAATGCAATGTAAGTCAAGTTACCATTAATATTAAGAAATCTGTGAATATAATAGACATTCAGAATAACACTTTAGAATTGTGTAACTTTGCCACGGAATTATTAAGTACCTACTATGGACTCTGCAAACCTAATTATTGGATCGCAATTACATAATCAACATAAATAATGTTCCTACTTCTGGGACACAGGCCTCCTGTCTGTGAGAGGAAATGGGCCATAATCCACCACGCGGACCCATTACGTGTTGGTGGATGTCACATGTCTTCGCAATGACATATGTAATATTTTTCACCAATATATTCGCCACGTGTAGTATGATCGCTTCTATCTCTATTAAACGAAGAATAATATACTTGACATGTAAAGTGACATGTGTTTTCTTCATTCTTGACATAAGTCAAGTCGTAGAAATCTTTCCACAATCTGTCATTTTAAGGTCATTTTGCTGTTCGTTTCTTCCGTTTACAAGGTGGTCTTGCTATTGCTATACATGTAGAACAAAAATGATGATTTTTCTGTTTTCATTGGGAATTTCCGAGGGTTTTGAATGTTTTTTGTGAAATTTAACTTTGTTAAGTATTTTATGTTTACCGTGCAAAGTCATAATTTAAATTAATGCAATACTTAACTATTGTTTTCATACTAATTAGTTACAAAAGTGTAGTACAAACCACAAATTTGTAAGAAGTGTAGTTAGGTAATAAGATTTATTATAATTTTATATCATACAATATTTTACTTTTAATGAGTAGGTACCTACTTACCTACTCTGTTTGACAAGCGTCTCTTTTCATAAGGAACACGAGAGACAAAAAAGGGAGATAATCGGTTTTAGCAAAAGGATATAAGGAGTAAACTATCTAAGGAGCGTAGCAGGTGGCGTTCTATGGTTTCTGCCTACCCCCACGAGAAGAAGGCATGAGTTTATGTTTGTATGTATGTAATCTGTTTTAACATACATAAATGCATGAGAAACAAGAAATATGCAAATGTAAGACTATTAGAACATTTGCGACCGTAGCATTATTGCATATGCACATGGTAATACTCGTATAAGTCTGAAATTGCCAATTTGACCCGTCTTTGAGCAAGCGTGGTGATGAATGCTCGAGCCTTCTTATGATAAGAGGCCTTTGCCCTTCAGTGGCTAATGATATTGGCACTTAACCAAGCCAGTCAGATAGCAAAATCAACCTTTTTCCCACTGCTGGGACACAGGCCTCCTCTCGGTGACAGGGAGGGGGCCATAATCCACCACGTGGGCCCAGTGCGGGTTGGTACTATAGCACATTTGTCTTCGAATTTTTAGTTTTAGGACCTGCCGGGTCCCTCAAGATGTTTTCCATTACCGGTTTGAGAGCCAGTCAAATAATATGATTTAACTGCCAAAAGTGATAGTTTCTTTCAAGTTATATGGAAATCTAGTACCTACATATAGATATTTTCAGAATGAAATAAAAAAAAACGAATTCGAAAAGTTGAAAACCTTTTTCTAATGATTTGATTGACTGTCGCATGTCAGAAGACCAACGGGAAAAAACCGCCACTCAGTGGATCCCATATACGAAACCAACTACGCGGCATGCCCAGAAGGAGATGGTGGGACGAGCTGAACTTCTTCATAGATTGATCCGCAATAGCAGCAGATGGGGAAAAGTGGAAAGAGGGAAATGCCTTTTGTTTATTCTCACTAGTTCGATTCATTAGTTTGATCGTCGAAGTAATGAATCGAAGCACTGTACTTTTTGTTTCTAAGTAATAATAGGCTTGTCGACGGAGCCTCGCTGGGCGGGGCTCCTACTTCTGGATGATTTAAAAAATAATTACCACGAAGAGATGGCGGGTTCTATTGAGCGAGCGAAGCGAGCGAACAAAGACCCCGCCATCCCTTCATTGTAATTTTTTTTATATCCCACTTCGAACGTAAGCTGTCCGAGTCGGGATGCCCTAAGTCCCGAGGTCGCTTCGCTCGCTCTTGCATACAATCACACTAGTTCGACGACCAACTAATGAATCGAACTAGTGAGAAAAAGCCAGGCCTTTGTCCTGCAGTGGGACTATGCAATATTATAATATTTCGGTGACCCAAACACAGCAGTAAGTAATCATGAGTGTGACTGCGTTTAAAGGGAGCAGATAGGCGCGACACCCCAGCGCGACGCGACTCTAGAAGAACAATTTCTATAAAAACTTCATGGAAATTCTTCTACCAGAATCGCGACGCACCGTTGCGTCGCTTCAGTCCTGTCTGCGGGACCTTTAGTTTTATTTTTTGGTTAGTCTGCTTTTCAGAAACCAGGTCCTAGTCTGTAAGTTTTTTTGATTATTAAGGCTTCTCTTGCTGATAATGATGATAAGTCGCCTGTCAGAAAAATTACTCGTAAAATTAATGTGCTGACAAATGCAGTATGTTAGCTTAATTGAAAATGTAACGCAAGTCAAACGTAAATCATTAATATCAGACATTCATTAATTAGTTTAACTTAAGTAATAGTATTTTTACATCAAAAATGTAATGAGAGATTCTTAATCCACTATTGATATCACGTAGTTTGTTTATATATGGTAAATTATTATAATTAAGATGTTAATAGAAAATGTGGAAATCATCCTCGCGCTATTTATCTATAATAAAGAGATACAATTTGTGAGTTTGTATGAAAAATAGAATTTTCAGGATTGGATCAGTAGTTTCGAAGATTACCCCTTCGAAACTACTGATCCGATTCTGAAAATTCTTTATAATGGGAAGCTACAGTATTACCGAGTGTCAAAGGATAAACTATATGTTAAAACAAGAAATTTCACGCAGACGAAGTCGCGGGCAGAAGCCAATGTATTCATACGGCTGTAATTTTACTTAGGTTGGTAAAAGAAAAGGAAAAAAAAAGAAGAAAGAAATATTATTTGTTCAGCACAAACAAAACGCACATTACAAAAAATATAAAATAAAATATACACATACGAAGTACCCAAAATCCTCGTATTCAAGTAATAAAAGGTTGACAATTTAGTCCATTGTTTGATGTCAAGACCAGGGACCAAATACAATTTACATTGCGTAATGGGGGCTCTCGTTTTTGTACTCACCAGTTGGCGCCACTGTCGAGTGAGGTCCTCTCAGTACTTTTATTTTATATGTTTTGGATAAATGTTTAAGTACTCATTACTTCATAAAATGTTTATTTTATTACATTTTAAAATATCAAATGAATATTTACATTAGGTATAATGTTCCTAAAATAGATAGATAAGACAAATATTTTTACTTCGTTCAAGTGCTACATAATTAGACCCTAAGCTGTTACTTAAAATCTTAAGCCATAAATAATCAGGAATGGCACAATCTTTACAATTATGAATAATTATAGTCTGTTTTTTTTTTTTAAACAAACGAGTATTGAGTATGTCTCTCGCACATTTCCGATATTGATAGAGTGAGATGAGTCATCGGTCGGGGTGGACTGATTGGTGGGTGACTTTATGTTGATTACGTGGACCAACAGAAACGCAGTCAAAATTTTCCGGTATTCGTTTGTTAAAAGAAACAGACTATAGTATCAATTTGCGATAGAAAATCCCGCAAACAATGAACGTTCAGTTTCACATTTGACATTTCTAGAGACCTTACTCTACACTATCGCCTCTAGCGGCGAATTCAAGTGCGAAAGAGCTGTCAAATTACTAAATAACTTATTAAATATCACGTGTTATTTGTTTTAATATATATATATATTTTTTTTTTTTACTTTGCCACACACTAGGAATTTCTCCTGTATTGTGGGTGCGTTTACAAACATTTAAACTCACATGCACAAACAGCCAGACATTATTATTATTATTTTTATTTTTTAATAGGTATATTTTACATATCTCGGGACCCGGACCTTTGGAAGGCGTACGAGGGGCCGAAGCCAACTCGCAGAGGCCCGTTAAATGCTTTTTAAATAAATGAGGCACCAACCGACGATTATCCCTGTACGCACTATGTAAGTGCACTCCAGGACAACCCCCGGTTGGTGTAGAACTATTGCAAGATATGGAAACAAAGGTTTTGGGTGGTTAAAATGGACTAGTTACCTAATATTATTGACAGTCTGTACACAGCCTTGTACTGTTTAACAATAGACATTGCAAAACATAACACACATCCAGCCTGTATTCCCCGAAGGTTAAGGTATAGGTGCACATAGGTGCACCTCTAAATGTGGGTTTGGTATAGACCGAACCCACATTTCGCCAGTTATGTTTAAGTCTCATGTAATAGCTACTACCATCAACCGGGCAAAAGTCCAATCTAAGAGACATTAATTAATAATAAAATATTGTAGCCGATTACTTTGTGACTGATATCAATATTATCTGCACAATCTTTTAAGATAATCGGCGTGAGGATGATATTAATTTAGTATGTTCCTTGGTATGATTTGTTTTTTCTATAATAATGTAAATATTATGTCGTAATATGTGCACATAGCCTAATAGAGAACTTATGACGAATTTTTAACGAATACATTTAGTCGTGTAATAAAGCTGATTTTACTTAAACTTATTTTATTTCTATAATTTAACTAATTTGATATAACCTGATCATGTACAGTCTGGGAAAAATATTTTTTAAGAAATTGACACCCTTCGTCAATTCGCCGTGTTTAATCCATTTCATACACTGTTAAAGAATGACAGTTGTGATTTTAATATACGGACAATTTAAGTTGGCAGTAAATTTTTCTGACTTTACCTAAACCAGACAAAAAAAAAACCTGAAAGAATGAAACATAACTTTCGATCATTCCATAAACCCCTTTGTACATACAAGTTTTTCTTGCCGTGAATAACTACGGTTTATTCGCCGTGTGGGGCACGGGCATTGTCAATGTTGTATGGATCACTATGGAAGGTTGTTGACAGACACTCAGGGCCTCAAGTCTGCTATTACAATAGTGTCAGAATGGTCTCTTCATTGTGAGTTTTTGACAGATTTGCCATACAAACACTTTCAAATACTCACAATGGCGAGACCATTCTGACACTATTGTAATAGCAGACTTGAGGCCCAGGGGGCCAAGTCTACTAATGTACAAACGTTGCAATGGTCTTTTCATTGTGAGTTTTTGACAGATTTGCCATACAAACACTGTCAAATACTCACAATGGCGAGACCATTGCAACGTTTGTAAATTAGTAGACTTAGGCCCCAGGGCCTCAAGTCTGCTATTACAATTGTGTCAGAATGGTCTATCATTGATTTCATATTTGTTGATTTTGACAAGTTTGGTAATCTAATAATATAATGGCGTCATTCTGACTTTCCAATGGTCAGCCACTGACACTCCATTGAAAGAAATGGTAATCTCGTACATAATGACAAATGAAACTTCCAACTTCCTACTAATTCAGATTGCTTATAACACTTATAAATAATAATAATTGTAAAAATATATATTAAATGAAATCTGGCATGCATAAATGTTCAAAATGCCATTGTAATACAATTCTATTACGAGACCATCGACCGACCAATGATCGACCATTATGAATCTAGCAGATTACGAAATTTTAGCAAAATGACAATGGGATCGTGTTGGGGTGACGAATTTTTAAAAATAGCAGACTTGGGCCCCTGTTTATACGCGGTACCGTAAAGAAACCGTGCCCCAAAGGCAAATTTTGATAAGGTGCGTGTGGAAGTCTAACTTGCAATCCAATTCCAATCCTAAATCCCAAATATCATAAATTCTATCCAAAGGAACGCCAGCCAAATTATAATCAATAATCATGGGGTCTGATTTTCGTAAAAACGTTATTACTTTACATTCGAGATTATTGAATGGAAGGTGGTTGTCTTGATTCCATTTAGATACCGCATCAATATCTCTTTGTAATGCCACTGCGTCAGCTTCGGCCTCGACACCCAGACTTAATTTTAGGTCATTCGCAAATGAGAGACACTCTGAGGTCAAAACAACTTCCGGTAAGTTATTTATAAATATCAAGAATAGCTCCAAGAGTCTCACCGTATACTGACTCACTCCTGACCTACTGAAATAGATTCTTGAATTTAACTGTCTGCACGGTGTCAACACATAAAAATAGAAAATAATCTAAAAATCGGCCAAGTGCGTATTGGACCACAGAAAATGAGGGTTCCGTAGTTGGGATGAATTTAACCCAAGAACAAACATAACATTGTAGTTGAAAAAAAAAAACTACTCTCTAGATCTCGTTTAAACCAATTTTCGATGGAAGTTTACATCATATATATTTTTTTGTTTTATTATTCTCTTATTTTAGAAGTTACAGGGGGGGCGACACACATTTTACCACTTTGGAAGTGTCTCTCGCGCAAACTATTCAGTTTAGAAAAAAAATATATTAGTAACCTCAATATCATCTTTGAAGACCTATCCATAGATACCCCACAGGTATGGGTTTGATGTAAAAAAAAAATTTTGAGTTTCAGTTCTAAGTATCTATGGGGAACCCTCAAAATTAATTGGTTTTTTTTTTTCAATTTTTGTGTGAAAATCTTAATGTGGTTCACAGAATACATCTACAAGTACTTACCAAGTTTCAACAGTTTAGTTCTTATAGTTTCGGCAAAAAGTGGCTGTGACATACGGACGGACAGACAGACAGACAGACATGACGAATCCATAAGGGTTCCGTTCTTTGCCATTTGGCTACGGAACCCTAGAAATGGGTGTAAAATGAGACAACACAATAAAAATTAAGTATTTTAAACATTCAATTGAACGTAGATAAACGTATGTAGTGCAACAGTAAGTAGGTACAGTCTGCAGTCATTGAACTCCAAAAAGAGAAATGGGGTAATGGATAAGGTCTTTTTAAAAGACACAGCACGCTTACCTACCACTCCGTAAAGTCAGGGAAATTAATTATTTATAAAAGTGACTCACATCAACACTAATTCAATACCAGCCGCTGCGGTATTTTTTTTACAAATATCGTAGCATCATGCTGAGACAGTAGCCTTTTTGGCCTCGCACAGGTCTTCTTTTTTTTTGTTTTCATGTTTTTTTTTTTTTTAGGTTTAATATTCTTTTTTATTGCTGTATTTCCTGTGGGTGTTAAATAAAATATTTTTCCTTCTTTGTCAATTTGGCGTATTACTCGTATCATGTCGTGTCATTTCAAACAACTGTCAAAGAATGACAGTTATGATTTGTTATACGGACAATTTAAGTCCCAATGGAATTGGTCTGCCTCTGTACATTTCCGTGCTCGAAGTAAATAAATAAATAAATAAGTTGGTAGTCAATTTGAAAAAAATAAAGAAAAAATCTCTGACATTACATCAGTAAAAAATTAGGTAAGGTTTGGCCTTCTACGGTAGCGAAGATCAATCTCTGGGGAGATCTGGGTGATTTTTTTTAAATGTTATCCAAGGTTTGTTTAAAACGAACATTATATAGTATAGGGTTAAAATAAATATAAAAATAGCCTTTATTTGACTCTGACTTTCTTAATACATAAACAAGTATAGGGTTACCTAACTTCAAACCTGTTTGTAAATATATATGTAACCCCAAAAACTTTTTATCCTGCGGGACAAAATAAAATAATACCTAGTCACCTAGTGGGTATCATTAACATACTTGACAAACATAAAAGCCGAGGTTTTGTTGATAAAACCGAAAACGAGCCCTGATTTGCGAACAAAATGCGAACGTAACCTGAATTAAACTGATTATTAAAAATGCATACATATATTTGGGGGCACCTTTTTGTAATTATACAATAGCGGTTCGTACCTTAATTGACATTAATTAAAATAGTGAATAAAGCCGGGTCCGTTGCGCCAATTTCTCTAACAAAACATGTTATTAAAACATGTTAGTAAAAGTTTACGCTAACAAAAATGTTAGGCCATGCCCTCAAATCGGTTAGCTAACAATGTTGTGTTTGAAAAACATGGAAATATGACGCAGCGGAAATGATGAATTTGCCTATTAAATTAATGGTTAGGCGATTATCACACTGCACCGCGCTCCGTCGTGTAGCGCGGGACGGCCATATGATAGCAAAAATATGCGCGCTAATGCGACCCGCGTGTTATCTACATAATTATAGTGTACTAGCTTTTGCCCGCGGTTCCGACCGCTTGGATGTCGGTTATCGCGTAAAAAAGTTGCCTATGTCCTTCTCCATATCCCAGGCTATATCTCTGCCAAATATTATGACAATCGGTTCAGCGGTTTAGGCGTGAAAACTTAACACACAGACAGACAGAGTTACTTTCACATTTATAATATTCGTTGAAGACAAGGAAGTTTGGCAATAATTCCTTCTGCACATGTGGCTTCCCTGGTACCTCATAAACAACATAACTATGACAATGGTGCCGATTCCCTTGTTCACAAACTAAACTAAATTTAGGTTCAGTACATCTTTTTCTTTCTATTACATTAAGAAAAGGACAGAAGATAAATTTTAGTTTAGTCCTGTCAAAATAATCAGCGCTTGACGTAAATTGATGTAATTTTAGTCGGCAAGTTTTTAATCGCGTCTAAACTTGGATGGAGTAGTGACAGGCGCTGATTAATTTGACAGGATTAAACTAAAATTTATCTTCTGTCCTTTTCTTAATGAAATAGAAAGAAAAAGATGCACTGAACCTAAATTTAGTTTACTTTGTGAACAAGGGAATCGGCACCAATGTCTATTAACGCTCCTAAATAACGATGTTTATTTCGAATTTTTAATAAAAATTTTTACATACTTCCTTGACATAATCTTTTCATTATTTGACATTATTTACCTACAAATCGAATTCCAATTCTTTATTAGTGGCTTTTGTGGACATGATATTTATTCAAATACGAGTATGTTACTGTAGTTGTAATTGCAATCATGTCATTAATATTTTATATACTTAGATTATTTTATATTTTGTGAATGTGAGAACGCTGTAGGCCTAGTAGAGTGTAGATTTGTTGGCGGTTTTCTATTTTGTTAAGTACCTGGTAATTGTTGAAAGGCCTACACTGTCCTCCCATACCTATTATCACTGTTATTTAATAATATAGTAAAGCCAATTATTTTTAAAAGAGTAACCGTGGAGTTTCTTGCCGGCTCTTCTCCATAGGAAACGACTAATTGGAACCTTGGCAACATGGGCACTTATGAAACGTCAGAAGCTAGGTGCACCTAGCTTCTGACGTTTCATAAGTGCCCATGTAGGTTTATGTGAAATAAAATATTTTGATTTTGATTTTGAGTATGGATACTAACTGATACAATCTGTTAAATCTGCTGCCCCGGATGGAGCGCGGTACAGTTTGATAATCGCCATATTCGTGATTTGACTACCTAATTTTAGGCAAATTATTAAGAAATAATCCTTTCCTAGTTACACTATAACACAATTGACTTCCGGGAAAGTAAGTACCTAATGCCCTTCACCATATTTTAGTATAATGAGATCATTATTATAGCATGTTTAAATGGTAAAAGTTCAACAAACTCTGTAACTCTTAATTATTCGAAGTTACAAGCTCCTAGGCACACTATTGTTATTCAAGGCTCGGTTTATTGTTTCTATGGAAAAAAAAAACATTACAACTGAAGGGCACAGGGGAAAAACATGCAATGTCACAAAGACAATGAACTGAGAAAATCGCAAATTAAACGTGGACTTTGCTTGTTATTGCACTGTATCAATATTTTTGAATTAAGATTACTCCGGGACTGAGTGACTCCGGGGGAGTGTGTTTTGGCGTTTCGTTCTGCCACATTTGAACTATACAATGGACTTGCTAGTTCAAAAAACATAAAAATGTGACATTGCATGTGTTGCCTCTATGCCCTTCAACTATAATTGGTCTAGCCTTACCGTATTATGTTATATTTGTATTGATAGAAGTTGTAATACGAGAGTGTTTACTATAAAAAAATACAATTTAAAAATTAAATTTAAAAATTTAAAAATTATGAATGAATTCTTTAATCTAAATTACTTATATGGCTTATAGGTACTACTTATTAACTACATAATATAACCATTATATTTTATTTTATGTACTGTAAAATAATTATTTAATAAAGTAAGTGATAAATATTGTTACTGATATTTAATTAGATACTGCTTAGATTTAAAACTGTAAATAGACATTTGTAAAAAAAAATACAACTTTTTTAATTGTAGGTATAAGTTTAATTTCACTGTTGTTGTTGATTCTAGGTGCATAATTATATCTAGTTTTCATTAAAATATTTGTATGCCAGTCCTTGGCGGAGATCATAACCCTATATTAAGACATTATTGCATTATTTGCATTATAAAATGGTATATATGTATATACCATGTTATATAAATATATCCTATTAAATAAAAGCCGAATGAATTAACAGAAGTTTAGAATAGAATAAATAATTAGAAAATGTCGACGCTTGAAAGGCAATATTGACCAAACGACATGTTGGCAACTTTACACTTCGACCAACGGATGCTCCTTAAGTTAAAAGGGAAAATCTACAAATCTGTGATAAAGGCCTGTCGCATTGTATGGATCGGAATGCTGGGCCGTGAAGAGGACGGATGAATAAAGATTGCATGTAGCGGAGATGAGAATATTGAGATGAGTGTTAAAGGGAAGTTTGAAAGTGGCGCCGGTGACAGAAAAGTTGAAAGGGCGTCGTTTGGCATGGTATGGGCATGTGATGAGGAGGGAGGAAACGCATATGACGAGGAGAGTGATGAATATAAATGTGGATGGATGGAGAGGGAGAGGAAGGCCAAAAAAAAGATGTATGGATTGTGGGAAGAATGATGAAAGAGAAGGAAGTGAATGATAGAGTGACGGTTGACAGGGGAGAATGGAAAAAGAAAACGTGTTGCGCTGACCCCAAGTAACATGGGACAAGGGCAGGAAGATGATGATTATATTATATTATAACCCTGTATATTTTATTTGGTCTAGTGCTGAACTTAAATGATTATATTTATGTTGATAGTCAATTGTTGCATTGCACCAAGCCTGCAATTAGGTATTAATATCGCGAATGTACGCCACACCTCAAAAATTCTCGAATTTCAAAAATAATACAAGCAGTAGTTGAACAATGAACCAAAATATTCCGGAGTAAATATAATAAAGATAATAGGCAAAAACAGATTAAAAGTTGTTTTATTACAAGGAAAAAGTAATTTCAAAGATTGGCGAGATTTAAATGGTAAGGAGTTCTGCTTTGTTACTTTGAGTAGACAATTATTTTCGCCTAAAAATTTGTGTAGATATTTTAATACAATTACGTACACGTTCAGAAAGATTGTTTCAAAAGAACTGGTAAACTTTATTGTGATTACGATGATATGACGCCTAATGCCGGACACAAAACAGACGCCAGGCAGTTACAGAGCCTGCCAGGGTTGCAGGTTTGTCCGAAAGGGATACCGTAGCCCTGGCACACACTCCCGCTCCGCCCAGAGCGGGACAAGTGATAATTTCTCACCCAAAAAAAAGGCAGTTACAGAGAAATTTTGTCTTATTTATTTGGGACATTAAACAGGTATACATTACAGCATTTACAAAAAGTAATTATATTACAGTCGAAAAAACCCACACGTATTGTCCACGAACTGACATCGGAGTTGTGGTATTTTGCTTTACAAAACCACATCATCTTGGCTTTCTAAGCTATATGGAACGTCAGAAAATTTCACCGTGAAAACTTAGGTGAAGTGAGCGTGAAGTGAACTGTCATTCTACCTGACACTATGGGAGTCTAGACATTGACGGCTCACTTTGAACTAACTTCATCTAAGTTTTCACGGTGAGATTTTTACAGAATCAACCGGCTGATTTATGTTTTCATGTGTGAAATCGTATCACACTTGCTCAACTTACATTCTTTGTTTTGCACACATTTGATTATTTTGGTTTTTTCTGTATCCCAAACGAAATAAGTTTTTTTTTGTTGTTTTTCTATTAATATTTTTATACTCTGACATATTTATCATGAATTGTCATCTGTCAGTTTACTTTTTCTATGTAAATTCTTTATGGTAGTTCTGTCTTGTCTACAAACCGCTTGTAAAGCAAATAATATGGCTAAGTGTTTTCTGTATTCTTTTGTATAAAATAAGAGCTAATTTTCCACTGTAGTTTTATAAAAAAAATTGCATTATTTTTTTGTCAGATTTAATAAAAAAACTTTACGAAACGAATTATATTTATCAAACATTGCTTTTGCCGTCAGTGTTACCAGTTAAAATGATTTTGATTTGATTTTGCGTTGGGAGTTTAGTGAATGACGAATGTATGTTCCTGTAAGTCTAAATTATCGTTATAGTCTGTTTGGTAAACATAGAAATAATATAATTCCATTTTAAACAATAGTTATTTGACACAATCTTAGTAGTTTGAATTAGAATATTTACGTTTACGCACACTTTCTTCCTATATGTACCGAATCCTTCAATTTCTTTAAATCTTTAATCTATTGAAACTTCCATAATACAATCATTCAGATTAGGTAATTGATTCAATATATGCCTTCATTCATTCTGGGTTAATTAAGTTTATCATTGGCAACTCTGGCTGTTTTTTCGATAAAAATGTCCTCTCTCATTCCAACGTAATTAGTTTGATGGTAGAAGAAATGAGACAAACAGATTATTTTGACAGATTGACATAAGTTATGTATCCGTTTCATAGCTACGACATTAAACTTGTAAAGCCGTGTCTCCGGCTCGTGTTTTTTCGAAACATTACACAAAAACATTGAAACAAAGAGGCGTAGCCATACATTTGTGTATGCAAACATGATGTTTTA
Source organism: Dryobota labecula (assembly GCA_947523025.1). NCBI lineage: Eukaryota > Metazoa > Arthropoda > Insecta > Lepidoptera > Noctuidae > Dryobota > Dryobota labecula. The sequence goes on from OX383287.1 coordinate 4,826,201, forward strand.
GTTTTTCGAGCTGCATGGATAACATTCCGCGCGGGTGAAGAGGGGAAGGATTTGTTTCATTTTCACCCACCGCGCGCGCCCCGTGAACCTCTGTCACTGTATGTCAATTCGTCATGTAGAGTTTTTCTGCACATCGGACCGTTTATGTTAAATCGGTTTCAGGAACACGAAAGAAATTGCCCAATATCAAACCGGTTATCAATCCGCAGCTCGTGGTAAATGTAAAATTTCGAAATCGTAGACACAGTTTGACTCGAAATCTGTGTCTTCTCCTCGATATTGAGTATTTAGTGACTAAAACTGGCAGCACGTCTTCCTTTTCGGAACTCATTAATTACGACATCTACACGACATGTGTTATTAAACTAAAAATATTTTAATACGCAGCAGACAGCTTGTGTATGAAAGCATTTGTTGATGTGTAAGGTTTTTTGTGTAATGTTTCGAAAAAACACGCGCAGGAGACACGGCTTAAGTGGTTACGTTTTTCTGAAATCGTTAGTAGGAGGCTGCCCCTCTAATACGAGTATTATATAACCTCATTGCTTTGCCGAGTCTTGTCGATGTTGCAACACTCAAAATCTGCTAATGAATAAGTAGCTGTACGGGAGGCTCGTTCTTAAACACACGGACGAGCGTCGGTGAATGTGGATTTGCTGCGTATGTGGAGCCTCGGGTCCGTCAGATGTGCTTGATGTGCAAGAGCCTCGGAATCTTCATTTCCCTGAAGTCTGGCCTATTTTCAATTAACTCAGCCTATCGCAGTCCACTACTGAACATAGGCCTCTCCCATGCTGCGCCACAACACTCTGTCCTCCGCCTTTCGTGTCCAGTCTGTCCCAGCGACCTTTTTGAGGTCGTCAGTCAATCTAGCTGGGAGGCGTCCCACACTACGCTTGCCGATACGCAGTCCCCTCTCCAGGATTCGTCAGCCCCACCGGCCATCGGTTCTTCGACAAACATAGCCAGGCCCCTGCCACTTCAGCTTGCTTACTCTGCAAGCTATGTTGGTAACTACGGTTCTCTATTGGCTGGTGGCCTATTTTACTGGATCTAATTCTTTATATTTTACTTTTTTATAAATTGTAAATGTTAACTTATAAATAGTATTGGGTAATTTAGAACGTTACAGAGTATGAAATTGTACGCATGTAAAATGAAAAAAAAAAAAAAAAATTATAATGTAGAGGAAAAACACTTTATACCGACGAATCGAAGGAAATGGATGACAAGAGCATCCGTCCTATAGGCGACTTGCAAGATATTGTGAAACCATTCTTTTAAATTTAGATTGCGACAGAGCGAAAATATCAAAATCAATTAATTGTGAATGATAGGTTTCGAAAAGTCGGCTAAGAGGGGCTTGCACCCCAGCTTCCGTTCTACATTACGCAGTGTAGAATAGTCGATTAAACCGAATAAACAGTTCCAGGTACTACGTCACTCAATTTATTCGAGAGACTAGTACAATTAAATTCGCATCGCAGCATCACAACCATGTTCAGTGAACGTCTGAAATCCAAGCTCAATCCATACTAATATTATAAATGTGCAAGTAACTTTGTCTGTCTGTCTGTCTGTATGTTACGTTTTCACGCCTGAACCGCTGAACCGATTGTCATGAAATTTGGCAGAGATATATCCTGGAATATGGAAAAGGACATAGGCTACTTTTTTACGCGATAACCGACAACCACGCGGGCGGAGCCGCGGGCAAAAGCTAGTATCTTATAATGCTTTAGAAAATCTGCATATTGAATCCTTGTACAGAAGCACGTATAGTACATGGCACGAAGATATTTTTTCTGAGCCATTTCTACTACTTCTATTTATAGATATATGTATTTATATTTTGTAACTTTATTTAAGTATATGTTATATTTAATATTTTAGTTTAAGACTTCGCATATTCATATTATTCTCTTCATGTTGTCACACACTATTGTCTACGTTTCTTTTTCATTTCTCCTTTCGCAGGTCTGCTGGAAGAAATTTCTTAAGAAATAAACAGTACCTTTGTACTGTAATTATAATTATGTCGTACCTCTATGTATTTAACTGTGTGTACATAAATAATAAAATAAATAAAATTAAACTACTGAATGGCGCTGCAAATTATAACCGCATATTATTCTTACTCTGACTAACATCATCCATAACTTGTGCAGATACCCTAGTTTCACGCGCAATTTGTTGAATTTGAAACAACTTGTTCAAACAATTACTTTCAATATTCAACAGTTTGTTCAGAACTTGAATATGAGTAGGTAATGGTTAGTCGAAACTTTGCCTAGAAAGTAGGTTATACGTATAATTTTACTAGAAGACTAAAACTGGTTGTGGCAGTTTCGAACGGCCGTTTGGTTAACGTGAATACGTGTACCTACGTCTGTAGATGTACTGGCGCCACCGTTGATTCCGGCACCGCTTCACTCTGTCATATGGTGTTTTAGGGGTATTACTAAATTACTTTTGAGAAGCCCTTTCCTACCGTATACGATCTTTATATTTTGATTTGGCTTTCTGACGAATACAGGCCGACATTAAATTATTTATTTTATTTTTTTACTTTAACTCCACTACTACTAGCTGCTGCCCGCGGCTTCGCCCGCGTGGCTTTCAGCATTCATATCAGCTTTCTGCCAGTTAAAGTCCCGTCAAAATAGTCTAGCTTTTTCGAAGATTAGCCGAAACAAAGAGACAGACAGATAGGCAAAAAAATGTTTTTTTGTTATAAGTATTTAGTAACACGCTATTATTTTGACATTACAACCAGATACTTCAATTTTATTTATTTTTATAGATAAATATTACACACTAATTTTAAGTATACGATACGCAATCAATAGATCTTGACAAGAGCTGGCGACTGAAACTCAAACGAACGTCGTAGCTTTTCCGAGAGATAATTTATACTGAGCCGAAATTATGTGATGCAGCGAAACGACCCCAAAATGGCGGCGTTTTCCAGTCCACTGCGCAAAATGCGTTACAGTCCTCACTGAACGTAACGAATTCTTTGATGCTTTAACTATTGAATGGTGTACTTTTTTTATTTGGATGTAGATGATAGATATGCACATGCAACACCAAACTGTATATCCGGTTTTTATATCATTCGTTTTCTGAATTGCCTCCCACTATAGAAGCAAATTTAAAGACGTATTCACGTCAAAACTTATAAATAGACTTGAGATAAGGTAAATTGATCATCCTGTGACGAAAGTTGCTTGCTTTTATTTTTAGGTGTTACTTATTTTTCCATTATCTAAAACCGTCAAAATAATTTCTTCTCCAAAATAGCTTTCTTTTAGTAATCCATCATGTATCATTTCCTATATAACTTAATTGAAATTTTTCTTTGTGTTATTTTTTCAGCGTCCTCGAGTCACGAGGTGACATGATAAGCAAGAGAACAAAATATTGTGTAATTTAGTAACCTTATTAAAATTTAAATGTTTGGGGTTTTTAATAGGAAAATGGCCTGAAGTCTTGGCAACGAAATGTTCTACAAGCGTGGGTGTTGCGGAACCACCCACGCTTAAAGTATTTTTTTTAAAGGTGATTCTTAATTCTAATACAGAAGATGTTCTGTACAAATGCAAAAACGCTTTGTCTAAATGGCTAAAGTCAAAGACCTATGACGAAGTGGAAAATACGGTGCAATCAATAAAACTATAATATATAATAATACTAGCTGTTTCCCGCGGCTTCACCCGCGCGGAGGTCGGTAATAATCCCACACAAACGTATTACCGGGGTGAAAGGTACCCTATTTCCCTTTCTGTACACCTGACAACGGGTTTATGCATAGCTAGCTTTTGCCCGCGGCTCCGCCCGCGTGGATGTCAGATATCGCGTAAAAAAAAGCCTATGTCCTTCTCCATATTCCGGGCTATATCTCTGCCAAATTTCATGACGATTGGATCAGCGGTTTAGGCGTTAAAACGTAACATACAGACAGACAGACACGCAGATAGACAGACAGACAGAGTTACTTTCCAATTTATAATATTAGTATGGATTAGTATGGATATCGGGATGATCGGTTACAGTGGTTTGGGCGTAAAAAGTTGACAAACAAACTTACTCTCGCATTTATAATATTAGTTAGGATTACGCTATGACATGTTATATGTCCTATTAGTATTTTCCGATCCCAAAAGTGGTTAACTAGCAAGAATTTCTTCTTTTGCCTAAAGTTACAGTAGATAATTAATCTCTTCCATGCATACTGTTTTCCACCATTTATGGGGTGCAGGTACAACCTTGCACTTCCACTCTCTCACTCCCACACTTACTCACACCTACTACTCACGTACACATTCACCTCCATACCATCTTCTACTCACATAACACACATCCCAGCGCGTTTTTGCCTATCATAAACAAAAAAAAAAACTTTGTTTTTATTTTCTTTTAGTCCTATAAGTTTACATAATCTTGAACTGGCTCAATAACTTAATAACAATTTGTATAACCTGTGGAGGGGCGGAGAATCCTAACACAAGCAAACTAATTGCTTAAAAGGATTCTCCCTGTTGTAACTAGAATAAGTTATCTAAGATGATGCAATAAACATTTTATTTTAATTTTATTTTTTAAAGTTTTTTGCAATTTCTGACTTTTCTAGTACTCAAACCTCAGTCGGTTCGATAAAGTTTTTTGATTCTAAAAAGAAACAGGATCGATTGGCTTCAAAAAAGTTTTTGTGAAAACTGCCCATTCTTTTGCTGACTTCTTCTTGAATTATCTTTATTCAAGTATCATATCAATCAATCTGCCTAGCCTTTTCCCAACTATGTTGGGGTCGGCTTCCAGTCTAACCGGATGCAGCTGAATACCAGTATTTTACATGGAGCGACTGCCTATCTGACCTTCACAACCCAGTAACTGGGTAAAACGATACCCGTAACGACTGTTAAAGATCCACGAACGACAGGCGAGACCAACGGCTTAACGTGCTTTCCGAGGCACGGAGGAGTCTCGGTATGTAAAGACCCATCCACGGACCATCCCCGGCAAGCGTAGCTTAACCTGACGGATTGACCCGTGCGGCTGCTATTACTTAGCCACGAGCTCCTCAAGTATCATAATTATATGACTCAAAAATTATTAGCAAGACTTACAACTATATTAGTAAGAACTAACACTTCACAAACACAAACAAATAGTATTGGATCACCGTTGAGGCAATTCATGTGAGATGGCACAACAGTGACCCACGAAAACACACTCTAGACACAGTCTATAATAATATGATATCAAAATTATGTCATGACATAAATCGATTCTAGTCTGAGATTTTTTTTTGGGTAAGAAGATAAAAAAAAACCATAAACGCCTGACGCTGCCTTAAAAACTTTAATTTAATAAGCTGCTAGATATTCCCCAGACAGTCTATGTGACCGTAGTTTTTGCTCTAAAAAGTTTGACCCCAACATTAATATTATAAAAGTTTTCAACGCAGATGGCGGTGCAAAGTGCAAAGTGATGACATTTTCCCAAATTTATCGCTTGGTTAGCTCATAACTTTGACAAATCAAAGTTCTTGTGGATTCCTATTGAGAAATTATAACTCCAAGATAGTTGAAACAGTTAAATATAGCAAGGACGAATCGGTATGTTAAACTTTAAACAAGTCGATATCATATATTGAATTCCTTTATACAACAAACTTATTCCGTTAGAATCTTGGATCAAATACAGTCTCAATCGAAGTCTCTATTTATCTTTAAACATAGTCTATCTGTAGTTTAGACTCATCATCTTAAGCCAACTGACTTTATAAACAAAGCCAGGGGCAAACGAACTTCGGATAAACTCAAACCTCGAATCAATACGAAAGCCTGGGCTCGGAGAACAATTGGATCTCATGGTCTCGGGTAGACAATACTCTAAAACTGACACAATTTTGAGTACCACATACACATGCGTGCAAAAAAATGACCCACCCCGTGCTCTCTATTTAAGAGACGATATCTCAAAAATGTTAATGAATATTTAATGTTGTGTGAAGGTAGGTTAGATAAAGTTTATTTAAATTTACTGATGCCCCATAAATTGATAAAAGCAATATTCATGACAAGATCGACTCAATTCTTCACATTATGTCCTCATCACTCAGTTAAAAAACTGCGATACTGTTTATTGTCAGTGAAGTTGACCAAAACTATATTTTGTTTTACAATTCGTTTATTGATCATATTATTATAGCTTTAATTATAAACTTCAAAAGAAAAGGGGTTCTTTATTCGACCCGGATGTTTGTAAGTTCGCGATTTTCTATAAACCTTAAAATCCGTTTTGATAACTCTGTCCCTAACATAATTTACACACTTTCAGGAAGGTTTTAGTATGTAATATATAAGGTTGTTGTTGTCCGGTTAGACTGGAAGCTGACCTCAACATGTTGGGAAAAGGCTAGGCAGATGATGATATCGTTACGATGTTGTTAATTAAATTTATTGAATTATCTCGTTTCAAATCGAAGAGCGCGGGGTGGGTCAATTTTTTTTCACGCAAGTGTATTTCAAGTTTAAGGGTCCGTGCACGAAAAAAACTCGTTTTTGTCAATTTCTTATCTAATTATCAGAAAACTTGAAATAATCGAACATTAAGTCTGTGTAACTATAAAAGTATAGTTTTCATGGTGCTAAACCATTCGTGTCAGTCACAGCAGCTTTTAATAGTTTCATCATTTTTGTGCTCTCCAAAGTATAGTTTATTTCGCCATTGATTTACTTAATGAAGATATTGTATAATCATTAAATAAAATTTTGATTATATTTCAAGGATAGCTGAAGACTAATTTTTGATTTTTAAATTTCTTGATATGATTTGCTAAATAATAGGAAAAATATATATTACTGACGAGGTTTAAAACAAAAATAGGTTTTTTCAATATAATTTTTCTGCTATATTTTGTATGGAAGTTGAAAAAAGTGGTTCCGCCACATGCAAGTAGACCATATAATGATGTTGATGATAATTTTTAATGTTCAAAATCAATAGTAGTTTCTTGTAGAATGATGATCAAATGTCAGTCTCGCGTCATTTTTCGGAAAACTTGTTGCAAATATTAGTGATTTACCGTGAGTACTTAATTTATTTGAAAAATCCCTTTCAGCCACATGCAAAATAAAGAACACGACTTTTCAAATCTCAAATAATTTTGTTTAAATTATGTTTCCCTTTCTCACAAACAATGAACAAAATTGATCAAAATCAGTCGATTTCGTGCACGGCCTCTTAAGATGTGACCCTCATCTGCACGTAGGATTCGTGAAGTTAGAGTATTAGTTATGTTATCTGATTGAACAGTCTGGCTTAGAGTTTGATAATACTGGTTTGGAATCAAATACAGCCACAAATAGACAATAACTTATCAATGAAGCCTTATTCCCATAGGGTAAGTAGACACAAAAGTTATCTGATTACAATAAAAATTAAAAAAGATAAATATTGGACTCGTACTTGGACAAAGTAATTTAACTCACCTCAACGTTGAAAGGAAGAAAAACAGATTTATTTGTCACATCCATACTAGTATTATAAATTCGAAAGTAACTCTGTCTGTCTGTCTGTCTGTCTGTATGTTACCTTTTCACGCTTAAACCACTGAACGGATTTCGATAAAATTTGGCAGAGTGATAGATTGCATCCCAGGGAAGGACATAGGCTACTTTTTGTCTCAAAAATATCCCTAAAGGGGGGATATAGGGGATGAAAGTTTGTATGGGAAACCTGTTATTTCTTAAGTTAGGAATATGAAAATTCAAATTTACGAGTATGCTTTTAGTAACAAATAACGAATTACGTATTTCATAGTTTTTCTGAAATTATCCCTCAAGCGGGTAAAATAGGGGATGATTTTAAAATTCACATGTAATATTGACATTTTTGTGCAACTATTTTCAAGAGATTAAAGGATTAGAAATATATTCATAGTCTGGAGGTGACATTTAGTCTTTATTTCATTAAAATCGGTCCACTCCGTCAAAAGTTATCACTACTTGCAACAGGTTGGAACAGAGAGTTTAGGTTTTGCTCGATAGATGGCGCTGTACAAATGACACGATTTTCTGAATCGCGGTGTTAAGACTTTCCGTTAGATAGTAACCCTCATTTATGCAACGTATTATTGTTTAGTTGGTCATTCGTTTCTAAAAATAATCGTTGATCGTTCGTAGATAGTTGATTTTTGAAAAATTGGTTTTTATTTATTGGTTCTTCTCTTCGCTTCGTTGTGTATTTTTTATTTCGTTTTTTTATTTATGTATTTGTCCTTTTTTATTTTTGTTTTATATCTTGGAAAAAAAATCGATCGAACTAGTCGACGAAGTTCTGTGCTGGTTCGATCGGTCGGTTTTTTTTTAGTACGAGGCACTACGAGGTCAGGAGGTCTCGCTTCTCGGTCGAGTGTTTTCTAAATCTCTACTCTATCGAGTTTTTAATCAATTTAATCTAACTTCCGTTGATCGCAGTTGACGAGTGTAAATTGCCTTCACGATCTCAAAAGTTGTCTCCGTTGACGTTGACCTTAGTAATTCGTAGGTTTGTATGTTGTTTTATAAGTAGTCTATTCAATATGACTTATTTTTAGTTAGTTCATTAGGTTTCAAAAATAATTTCTTTTGCACTTAGTGTGCTGTTTACAAAAATGTGTTTACTTAAGATATCGATACCTTCCACGTAAAAGGTCGTATTTTTTTTTTGTAAAATGATATTTTAGTACTATAATGTAATATTATACATAGAAATACTTATTATATTTATATTTTCACTAAAACCGAGTTTCTAACCCGCTAATGGTCTTATCATATTATGTTTTGCGGCTGATTAACACAAAGATGACGTTAAAAATCTCTCTCTTGAAAAATCACAAATTTAAACATACGACCTTATGCGCGAGAGGTGTCGATATATACCTATTTTATTAAAATTACTTTGCATATTGTTATGGGACATAGGATACTTTTTATCCCGACAGTTCCTTTCCCGTGGGATAATTTCCGACCTCCACGCGGGCGAAGCCGCGGGCAAAAGCTAGTAAGTATATAAAAAAGCCAGCCATGTCCGTGTCGGACCACATACTCGTACAATGAAGATTTCCGTAGTTATAATTTTATTCTAAGAACAAATTTAACATTGTATTTGGAAAAACAAGTTCTGCCATATATTCCAACTGCAAATGTAAATTTTTACGCATAATATTGAAAAATTTACCATGTTATATTGTAGCATTGTGGTTCCTAAAAACGAATTAGTCGAGTGATGTAAATATTTAACTAATACTTAGGTACTAAAGCACATTGCTCTAAAAAAGACGGTACGACACTAGTTGCGCTAAGAAAATCGGCCATTACTACATCCGCTTACAAACTAACTAGTACTGAACCAGTTACTTCCTCAACCACAAGATTTTACGTGCCCCGACCTAGGGTAAGTTCCTCTTTAGTTTGCCAGATATAATCAGTTAGGATAATTATATTTCTTTGTTTTATGTTCGCCTGTCCCATACATAAGCTATATCCCATCTATCATAGTGCAACGCTGTCCTTGCAAACTATCTGCCTGTAAACCGCTGCGATGTGTTGAGCTCTCCTCTACTCTCCTTGCGCTGTTCTTGGAAGCTGAAGAAAGGGGAAGAAGCTGGCACATCGCATGCGGCTTGCTGCTGACGCACTCCATTAAGATGCGCGTCCTAACGCGGTTCGGTTCTACGTCTAGGCTGAGTGCATCTACCGACTGCATGCTGCTCCGGACCGCGTGTTATAGCACGCGGTCCGGAGCAGCATGCAGTCGGTAAATTTTTACGCATAATATTGAAAAATTTACCATGTTATATTGTAGCATTGTGGTTCCTAAAAACGAATTAGTCGAGTGATGTAAATATTTAACTAATACTTAGGTACTAAAGCACATTGCTCTAAAAAAGACGGTACGACACTAGTTGCGCTAAGAAAATCGGCCATTACTACATCCGCTTACAAACTAACTAGTACTGAACCAGTTACTTCCTCAACCACAAGATTTTACGTGCCCCGACCTAGGGTAAGTTCCTCTTTAGTTTGCCAGATATAATCAGTTAGGATAATTATATTTCTTTGTTTTATGTTCGCCTGTCCCATACATAAGCTATATCCCATCTATCATAGTGCAACGCTGTCCTTGCAAACTATCTGCCTGTAAACCGCTGCGATGTGTTGAGCTCTCCTCTACTCTCCTTGCGCTGTTCTTGGAAGCTGAAGAAAGGGGAAGAAGCTGGCACATCGCATGCGGCTTGCTGCTGACGCACTCCATTAAGATGCGCGTCCTAACGCGGTTCGGTTCTACGTCTAGGCTGAGTGCATCTACCGACTGCATGCTGCTCCGGACCGCGTGCTATAAGCGTACCGTGACTGCAGCACGTTACATGCGTGACGGAGCTGCACGCGTAACTGACCACGTACCCACTAACGCCGCTGGCTGTCCCGGCCGTCTGCTAAGCCTGTGCTGACAGGCGCACCGCGTTTGCCACGTGTTGCCAAGGAACAGTACAAACCCACCCTACCACTACTCCTTAAATGTTAAAGTGCTCAGAACAGTGTAGTGACCTTACCCACGACCTAGCCGTGTAAATGGCAAGTTAGGTTTACATATGTATAATAGAGGTAGGTAGCTACCTCTATTATATGTAAACCTAACTTGCCTCAATTATATCTTGTATCCTAATCTATCCGTTAACGGCCTGCGCAGCCTACCTAAAAAGCCCTAGCCGTTACAATATTAAGACTTTTTGTAGGTTTTCCTGTAATCTATAAGTAAAGAAATAATTTCTGTATTGTTTATTGTTTATTTACCTACAAATCGAATTCCAATTCTTTATTAGTGGCTTTTGTGGACATGATATTTATTCAGATATGTTACTGTAGTTGTAATTGCAATCATGTCATTAATATTTTAAATACTTAGATTATTTTCTATTTTGTGAATGTGAGAACGTTGTAGGCCTAGTAGAGTGTAGATTTGTTGGCACTTTTCTATTTTGTTAAGTACCTTGTAATTGGTGAAAGGCCTACACTGTCCTCCCATACCTATTATCACTGTTATTTAATAATATTGTAAAGCCAATTATTTTTAAAAGAGTAACCGTGGAGTTTCTTGCCGGCTCTTCTCCATAGGAAACGACTAATTGGAACCGTGCACCTAGCTTCATAAGCGCCCATGTAGGTTTATGTGAAATAAAATATTTTGATTTGATTTGATTTGGTTTTTTTTTCAAAGTTTTAGACTCAGTTGTTTCGGAGATAAGGTAATGGTCAATTTTCATATTATTTTCTTAAATAAATTTTAAATTATAAAAAATATATATCTGAAATCCTTATAAAAAGCTTTATCATTTGGTATGTCACACGGTATAGTTTGGTTTTTTTTTTTAATTTTTAGCTTATTGCCCCCTAAAACTGATATATTCCAAAATTCATTTATTTACGTTACAGGTCCGTATTTGGGTCACAGAAGCTCATATGTGTACCAAATTTGAACTTAATCGGTCTACACCGGGAACTAAATTGGCTGTGACGGACGGGCAGACAGACACACAAGTTAGTGTGTCTACAAGGGTTCCATTTTTCCTTTTGAGGTACGGAGCCATACAAATTATAAGATAACTAGATAATATGCTTATGAGAACAGAACATAAATAGTCGGTAGCTGCATGCCGTGACTGACACTTCGGCTTCCACTCAGCATGATGCTGTGTTCCTTCACTATTAGAAACGTACCTTATACCAGATGGACATAGGATATACATTATGTAAATATGTATATACATACAAAAACAAGTACTTAATAAAAACAAGTACTCATGAAATACTTTCTTGCATTCATGCATGCCTAGTAATTGTTAGGTTTTTGCTCAAAACTGTTGCATAACTTCTCGTGAACAGATCGACTTCACATTTAAATTACATCCGTGCGAAGCAGGGGCGAGTCGCTAGTTGGTAATAAAGTGAAACAAAATAAACACGGAATAAAGTTATGCTAGGTATAAACATTAAAAAAAGTTATGGTTCACACGAAGTTATTTCTAGGATAACTTTATTACGTGTTTACTTGTAAGGCCCTTACCGCCTTACTAATAAACGCGGAATAAAGTTATACTAGGTATTGTCGTCAAAAATGTATGGTTATACCGAAGTTATTCATAGTATAACTTTATTCCGCGTTTATAAGTAAGGTGGTTGAAATATAATATAATATTGGTAACTATACAACCAATTAGATTAATAAATACTATAAACACATCCAAGAATCTACTATAACGACTGTGTCTATCATCTCTGACCAATCTAAGCTGTATCATCTATGCAACAGATGCAGATTGCTCGCGTCTACCAGTTTGAATAGAAATTGCTTACTTCGTCGAAAACCTCAATTACGCCCAATTTCCTCTTAAAGCCAATAGTACTCACGTCTAACACTAAAAACCCCTAAAAGCAAAAAAGTCGACTCGCAATTGACAGTTTCAGGATTGGCCAGACTTGCATTGCACAAAATGGGTCTTGGAATTTTTGTCTCGTCGAACCAGGCCCGTAGATAAGTTTATTACTGCTGCTCGTTCGTGCACAAAAAAGAACAGCTATAATAATAATAATAATAAATTTATTTAATCAAGTAACAAGGACTCATTGTGTTAGTAAACTTACGAACTATGTTAGTTTTTTATTATAATTAAACTTTAATTTGTTTCATCCCATGGGAGATAGCACTGCAGTAATCACTGCAGTGCTAAAATGATCGCTAGCAGGCTCGATTGCATGTATATCAATCGATATACATGCAATCGAGCCTGCTAGCGATCATTTTCAGGATATTGTTGGAGTTGGCCCGCACTCTGCGCACCAGGGATGCACACCTCATTCGCATCGTTGCGTAAAAGCAATTAATATGTGCATCCGCGAACATTCCCGATGCGCTACAAAAACGGGGCAGCCCCACCAATACCCTGAAAGCGTACCAATACACGAAGGGCGTTGTACGACCGTTGGGTATATCTAGACCACAAGCTGCACGTGTAAAACGTTGTGCAATAAGCTCGAAACAGAATAATTTTAACTTTAAAACGAACAGCGTGCAAACCTGCGAGCTAGCATGTTAGCCCTTACCGACAACGCCCTCCGCTTCTGCTCAATATCGAGTCCGACATTGAGGTCAGGGGTCAATATATAACCAAGATATTTAAACTTAAATACTCTTTTTAGTGGAGTCCCATTGAGTAACACAGGTGGTACAGAACCCGGTCTACCCCCAGCCTCAAAGACCATGATCTCCGATTTATTGGAGTTGTATACCAAACCATTTGCTTTGGCATACTCCTCACATTTGGCGACCAACTTTCTGAGACCACAGATTGACGCATAACGCTATGCATAACAAGGTTGAAGTTTAATTTATCAGTTTCTTCATGAAAAATAAAATGGGTTAGAAAAAAAAAATCTGTCTGATTAGAAACATATCTTTATAGAAATCTTAATTTCACGCAGTCCTAAATTCATATTTCTTTTGATTTATCAGTATGCCTTTCTAAAAACAGTTATCAGTGGAATTGCCCTTGTTGATGTTTGAATTTCAATCAGGCTTGATTGTTGAAGAAACTACATCTTTAGTAAAGTTAGCATCTAAAAGTAGACCTTTTTTTAGCAATCAAAATAAATGAGAACTTGGATTCATAGCATTTAATAAGAAAATAATCCATTGACAGTATTGTATTTGATAATATACAGATAAGTCCAGAACGATTTTAATAATCCTCACACCAAGGGATTTCGGAAATACCCCATTATACCACTTTTAAGTGATTATAAATTCATGATTAAGGAGAAAAATTTGCTCAAAGGGAAACATTTGTTCCACAAAATTCTTTCGAGATTTGAAGTCCCTAAAACATAAATAAATAGGAAGTGTGGTAAAAACTTTCTTACCATTTTTCGGTGTTAACTTTTTCTGTTTATCATTTTTTACAATTATGAATGGAGGAACAAAAGATAACGTTAAAATTCTGTGTATGTTATAATGATGATAACATACATAATTTTATCTTTGTAGTGATCACTACTATTTCATTCAAGTTTTGCAGTTTCGGCAGCTAAGAGTTTCTCAAACTATTTAGCACTCAGATTACTGCTAAGTCTGGAAATACAAGATAATAGTAATAATATAATTTAATATAATTCTTTATTCACAAAACATAAACTTTGACAATGATTTTACATAGAATGGTGAAGAAACTTAAGTATAGTATAATATATACATAAAAATATTGTATATAAAAAGTAGGTAGGTAGTCAGGTCGAAAGTCCAAGCCCGATATACTCCCTCTGGTATTAGTAAGATTCGCCGTCCGTGGCATACTCTCACCATTCCCGATGACGCTATCACTCTCCTCCAGGAGAGTAGTCCCTCCACTAGCACTGTTAGAAAGCACATCTCCCGACATCCGTCCTATCGTCCTCGCCGACGAAGCCCGTCGCGACGTCCCCGTCCATCCTCGCCCCGACCCTTGCTCGAGCCAGCCCGTGCCGCTGAGCCTGTAGCTTTAAATTCGTCCCTAAATAATCACAATCCGATTCAGCTTGTCCCTTGCTGTCCTCCCCCAGCGACGCCCTAAACCGAGGTCCGTATCCCTGCAGGGGAGTGTCCTTAGCGTGTAGTCGCTTAGTTTTAAGTTTTATGCCCTGATTGGAGGCCTTCATTTATCCTACAACCTCCTAGGTTGCACTGCGAGAAGCCATTTATAAAAATAAAAATCGAAAGTCTAATTAGAATAGGTAGGTACCCTGCCCCCCAAACTAGGGAAATCTTGGGTGGCAATGTCTTCGTATTATAATTAAGGTCGAGCGATTTTTGTGAGCATACAAGTTGATTTAGAATTAGAGAATTGTCAAAGATAAGATTATGTACTCGTGAGAAGACAAAAACGTTGTGTAAGTATAGTATGTGTATTGTGTAAGTAAGTGTGTATTGGTTGATGTATGTTGTTTATGTGTGTGGGATGTCGTGGCGTGTAATGAGTGGTATGTGCATATGTGGGAAGTGTTGAGTGTTTATGTCTACGT
Organism: Dryobota labecula; assembly: GCA_947523025.1. Classification (NCBI taxonomy): domain Eukaryota; kingdom Metazoa; phylum Arthropoda; class Insecta; order Lepidoptera; family Noctuidae; genus Dryobota; species Dryobota labecula. The sequence goes on from OX383287.1 coordinate 4,841,302, forward strand.
GCGCGCGCCTCAAAGAGATGTCAGCACGCACTGACCGGTGCCTGCCAGGGTTGCGGGTTTGTCCGAAAGGGATACCGTGGCCCTGGCCCACAGGCAACTGAAGGAACACGGGTGGTAAAAGTAAAAGTAGTAGTAAAAGTAAAAGTCTGATATCCCGCTCCGCCCAGAGCGGGAGAAGTTATTGATACTTTCCCACCCAAAAAAAAGGTGTGTAAATCTTCAACAGCATCATACTCTTGTTCAATTATCCACTCCTCAATTCTAGCTTTTATCCTGTAAGTATCTAACTCAATGATATTTATTTTATTATAAATTTGAGATAGTACACAATAACTTATACGAGTACATAGTCAAAATTACCAAGATCATTGTACTGTTCTAGAACTGGTTGTTACGTGCAGTAGGTGCTAAGCCAATAATTAAAACGACAAAGATTGAAATGTCTTCGTGATTACCATCACGACAAGGACAAGGAAGGTCAAGGACTTAATACAGTGCTCAATAGAACTCACCAATTACTTCTTCTTAAGTGTGGGATTATTATTTCTCGTTGCTAGTTTTCAAATTGGCCTTTCGTGATGAGAGTATTTTTGTTTGATTGGTGGGTTAATTACAGTAAGTACCTTCGCTTTCAAAGCAAGTAATCTTCAGCTGGATCAGGCACTATAGGTTTCTGCGAGGTTTCTGCGATATAAAAATGCTTGAGAAATTACTAACTGGTTTAAGTCAAGAAATGTCGTTTATGGAGAAACAGCTGTTTCGTATAGTCAACCGCAAATAGGCCGTATACCTAGCTGTAATTTCCTTAAAATTAACCGTTGTAAGTCCTGTCTATCCTGTCTTTTATAAGTAAATTCCGCATGAATGATGAATTTTATATAAACAATAATAATAAATTCTTTTATTTCTCCTCACAAAGACAATCTTATTCTAGGTTTTACATAATATATTATTTGTCTACTTAGCAATGTGAGGAGCTGGTGTCTGAGTTAGGCATAAAAATGCCTGTATAACAAATCACCAGGTCCCCACCCACGGAAGAACAGAGAGTTTTAACAAAAAATAATGGTATTACAATCTGAAGTTATTATATAAGGAGATTCAAGACTAAAAACTTAAGTAGTTATAATTTTGAGGGTAGAAGTAAAAACAAACAAAGCTATAAACAAACAAAAGTTAATCAGAGCGCCTGTATCTGTGTGTATGTGTGTGTCTAAGAGAGTGTATGATGTTACTGTCTATGTCATGTCATTGTGTGGTGTTGAGTGTCAGGTATAGTGTGGCAATGTGTACGTGTTAGGGTGCAATACAATGACATCAATTTTATATATGCCCGCCACGAGACCAACTTACTCGCCTAAACACCGCTAACCCGAGCAAATCGGGTCATTAACGATATTCACATGATACCTAGTTGATTTATTTACGTGTAATTTGGGTGAACTCGCAAGGTTATTGTTATTTATTTCATGTTATACCGAATGTAAATAAGATTATACTTCACGCCTCGTCCTCAAGATTAGTAGTTACATGTAGTATCGCATAGATGTCGCCACTTCAGCACTAGTTGAGAATGATTTATTCCTTTGCTTGTTTTTTTTTTTTTTTTTTTGATGTGGGTACTCATATTACTCGGTGTCGGCTATTACGCTAGTTCCTCATTCGCAGTTTAGTGCTCAGCCACTCAAGATACTATATCGTCCTAAATAATTCAAGTACCATTATTTCGTTCCCATTATGCCGAAACGTAAAGTATCTAGGACGTGTGAAGAAGAGCTAGAACATTTAATGCGCAAATTGCGTAAACTAGAAAAGAAAATTCACACCAACAATACCATGGAACCAACCGAGGAATTACCGGGAACCGCTTATGACGTTGAAACAGGTATGTGTACTAATATTTGTAAAAGTGAAAGTGATAATTTTATAGCCTGTTGTTATGGGTACCTACATAATGCAAACCAGAATCAGCCATTGGGGCTTTTTCGTTGCAATTTAAATGTGACGGTTGGCGTTCAATTCATTGGGGATTGCTACCTAACCCGAACAAGATAACGTTTGTTATCAAATTTGTGCAATTCTGTAGTTTTTTCAACATAATTAATAAATTAATCTTAAAAAAAAAAAAAAAAGCCGCCCGCGCACTCATTGAGGCCGTGGCCGCGTCAGCAGCCGCCGCCGCTCCCTGCTCAAACTCGACGCCGCCTGTAAATACAGTTGAGTATGCCGGTCGCTTACATCTATTTAAAACTCAATGGTCACTTATAACAGAGGACCACACAGTCCTCTCTTGGATTGACGGTTATAAAATCCCCTTCTCAAGTCCACCAATTCAAAACTATATTCCGTCTACCCCAACACAGTCTAATGAAGAAAAAAGACAGTTCAATGAGGCAATAGGTGATTTATTACGTATCGGTGCGGTATCCCTATGTGAACCGTGCGAGGGTCAGTTTATATCAAGCATTTTTCTTACTCCCAAGCCTAGTGGAAAGTATAGATTTATTTTAAATCTCAAAAATCTTAACCGCTTCATAAAGACTGATCATTTTAAGCTGGAGGACCTCCGTACAGCTATTAAACTTGTAACACAAGATTGTTGGATGACTACCCTCGACCTAAAGGACGCATACCTCTTGGTAAAAATTCATGACGACTCCAAAAAATACCTTCGATTGATTTATGACCAAAAAATATACCAATTTAACGTGCTACCATTCGGGCTTAATACAGCCCCATTCGTATTCACGAAAATAACCAAACCAATAGTTAAATTACTCCGAACCGCTGGTTTGCTCTCGACTCTTTATTTAGATGATTGGCTTCTATTGGGACGTACCTATTCAGATTGTGTACTAAACCTTGACATTACCAAAAAATTACTGATTTCACTTGGCTTCATTATCAATGAAGAAAAGAGTATTTTCATACCCTCCATGAAATGTAAATTTTTAGGCATGATCATTAACTCCCACAAGCTTACCCTAAGTTTGCCCCAAGAAAAAAGGGCACGCATCAGTTCCGAATTACAAGCCTTTCAGAAGTTGCGTCGCTGTTCAATCAGGAAATTAGCTCAATTAACGGGTTTACTTGTGTCAGCTTGCCCTGGAATAGAATACGGGCTTCTCCACACCAAGGAGCTGGAGGGCTGCAAATTTCTTAACCTGAAAAACGATGATGATTATGAAAAAGTCATAAACATCCCCGACTCATTGGAGATAGATATTCAATGGTGGCTTAATCACATTTTGAATTCAGTACGTCACATAAGAAGTGACGACTATCACATTGAAATATTCTCTGACGCCTCAACGACGGGGTGGGGCGCAGCCTGTATGGGCAATACAGCTAGTGGTAGTTGGTCAAACACCGAGTGCAAAAAACACATCAACTACCTTGAATTGTTGGCTGCTTTTATTGCTCTAAAAATATTTGCAAAAGACCTGTCCGACTGCCAGATTCTTTTGCGCGTAGATAACTCAACTGCAGTTGCCTATATCAACCGGATGGGTGGTGTTCAGTACCCACACCTTACACAAATTACAAGAGAAATTTGGGAATGGTGCGAGGATCGAGAATTGTACATTTATGCATCTTATATAAAATCTAGTAATAATGTCGTAGCAGATGCAGAGTCACGGAGAAACCACCCAGACATTGAATGGGAGTTAAACGATCGGGCCTTCGACCACATAACTCATTGTTTTGGCTCACCCGAGATTGACCTATTCGCAAGCCGCATCAACAAAAAATGTAAAGCCTATATCTCATGGCATAGAGACCCTGATGCAGTAGCTATTGACGCCTTCACAGTATCCTGGGCAAAAACGCATTTCTATGCTTTTCCCCCTTTCTCGATAATTTTGAAAGTTCTCAGGAAAATAATCGCAGAAAAATCTAAGGGTATTGTAGTTGTCCCGTCATGGCCCACCCAGCCGTGGTATCCAGTCTTTCGAGCCCTTACAGTCTCTAAAGTTTTATCCTTTCCACCTCACAAACGAGCTTTAATCTCGCATTCCAGCTCCAGTCGGATACACCAGAAGATTACCCTAGAGGCTGCTGTCTTATCCGGGACGCACTATCAAGAAGAAGCGGACCACCATCTTCACTGGAAATAATGATGGCGTCATTATCGACCAACTCCCTCAAGCAATACGACGCTTGCCTGAGGAAATGGTGGAACTACTGTATAAATAATAACACCAATATGTTTATTGCGTCTGTTCCTACTGTCATACATTTTTTGACCCATCAATATCATCAGGGTGCGCAATATGGTACCCTCAATTCTTGTAGGTCGGCTCTCGCAATTTTATTAGGATCAAACATATCTAAAGATGACAGAATACAGAGATTCTTCAAAGGCGTGTTTCGTCTTCGACCATCTTTACCAAAATATAGCTACACATGGGACACGAATCGCGTGCTTGAACACCTTAGTCAATGGTACCCAAATGAAGAGCTGTCATTTGATACATTAACTAGGAAAACAATCACATTACTAGCACTTACAACCGCCCATAGATTACAAACGTTATCCAAAATAAATATCAAGAACATTACTGTTGCACCAAATCACATCACTATTAAAATCCCACATATCATCAAAACTTCTAAAGCAGGTTCCAAACAACCAATGCTTTACATTCCATTCTTTAATCAAAAACCTGCAATTTGTCCCGCTACCATATTGCTCTGCTATACAAATAAATCGACACCCTTAAGAAAATCTGACCTGTTATTCGTAGGTATAAAAAAGCCGCATAAAGCAGTCGGCACCCAAACCCTCAGCCGCTGGGTAAAAACGACACTAAGTGAGTGCGGGATCGACACGTCCGTATTCTCTGCGCACAGCACAAGGCACGCCAGCACGTCGCGTGCGCACTCACTCGGTGTAAGCGTCGATGCTATCCGCAACACAGCCGGCTGGAGTGGCAACTCAACTGTGTTTGCGAGGTTCTACAATAGAACGATTTTGAACAATGATTGTACATCCTTGGCTCATTCGATTATTAATACTTAATTAAAAACACATTTCTTTATTTGTAGGAAATTATTTACATTACTATTTCGTAACTGTTACGATTATTATAAGAATAATTTGTAAAATAATCTCTTCGGACGAGGCGTTTCGTATAATTATGATAGAACTTCACTTACAGGTAAGTTCGTTTAATCATCAATTATTGTAGTATGTTATTATATTATTGTGTCGTCGTTATGTTATAGTTTTAAATAGTAGTAACGCGCACCTAGGAACGGACAAAGTGACATTTTATCAGAGATAACGATGTTAGAAAAGTCAAATATGCATTGGATTGACTTATGCTACCGAAAAGTTAGGTATGCTGTAGAAAGTTATTGTAGAAATACGAATTGCTTTGAAAGCGATTGTCTTCGGGTTTGGGGAAGGTTGCATAAACGAGGGTTCGAAAAAATCCGATTTTTATAATAAATATAAAAAATCCGATTTTTTTATATATATCGGATATTTGTATCGGATATAATATATATCCAGGCCAAGAAAAAGAAGCGAATTTCATTCTGTAAGGGGATTAAACACTTAAAAATGTGAAAGGAATATGTAAAATAATATAAGTGTCAAATTACAAAATTTTTAATTAAAAAAAAAGTAACAGAAGAATTAGTGTTAATTTGAGAAAGATTTTTTTTATGAACACTTATCTTCATTTGTTTGTAGAGATAAATCAACTATAATAATAATTTGTAATCATAAAAAAGTAAAAAGTAAATTATTCTGAATTATAGTTTATCGCTACGTGTTGCCAGGGTAAACATTAGTCTCCAAAATTTTTAGTTCAGAAGACAGGAGAAAATCAATTGATATATATCAAGATAAAAATCAATTGATATATATCGTGATATATATCATGATATATGTATATCCGCTGATATATATCGGCGAACCCTGGCATAAACCCAAATGTAGCAAAAAATGCAGGAATAAACTTGTAGATAGGCACCTGCAACATTTTATTTTATGAAAATAAGATGACCATGAATTTGTAGTTTATTTGCACAACTGCAACTATAATACAATACATAATAAGTTATGAAAGTTTTTCTGTTTATTTTTTTGCCAAAAAAAATATATATATACCTGCAGTCTACCACTTGTATAAACACAAATTTAATTACTTATTAGTGGAAATAGTGACACTATTTTAGTGTATATAATAATATATTCACATAATATATATTAATTTTCTGACGTTCTTAAGTTCACGTTCAATAAAAAGTTATTATCATTATTATATAAAAGATGTTTTATGTTGTACCTACTTTGAGAGTATATTTTTTTTAAATTTAAGGTTATACCCCAAAATTATTTATTTTCTAACAATTTATGTACACACATTTAAACAGACAAGAGGGAAGGAACAGAAAAATACGTACAGAGGTGATGCTTATTAATTCCTTCATTTATTATTGGCAAAAAATTTGGTTATAACAAATCAAATGTTTCTAAATTACTACTAAAAAACTCAACAATTGTACAGTTCTTTACAGTATTAGTCAATAATTATAGCCTCAGTTTTTTGGTTACAATTACGAAATAGTTAATTATTCTTGAGTCTTTGAACAACCCCAAAGTCACATAAAAATCTGATTTTAAGTAGCCTATATATTTTTATACTACTCACAGAAAAAATGTACAAGTTTTAACTACAATTTCCGTCATTTAACGTGGATAAAATATTAAAGGTATACATAATAGACAAGCAAGAATAACATAAAACTAAACAAACTTGAATAAAACTTTATGAGATAAAAAAGCACTTTGTTTTCAATAAACAACAATTTAGTTGACAATTTAGATACGGAACAACATCGTCATTTTTTTACAGCAATTTTCATTATAGTGGTGAATTACAAGGTTGATATAGGCAAGCACACAGTTTAAATATCATTAGGCATTTCTACAGTACGTTTCATTGCAGAAACAGTCCAGTTCTCAACTTGCACATCATTTCCTAACCTGAGTTTAACAGCGCCATAGGGGAAGAAGCGGCTCGAGAAAGTAACTTCACCATCCCCACAGAATAACTCAATGGAACTCGCGTCCACAAGTATATACCATTCAAGTTTGTCAGTAACAGGCCTCCAATTTGTTCTACGAATACCATCTTCACCACCACGATCGAGTGTCACCTTACCTTTAAGGGAATCATAACTAATTGAAACACTCGCATTTGTGGACTCTATAAATATACTAAAATTTTGATACTTTGGTGCTGTTATTCTTATTTCACCGGCCTTATCTTCCAATTGGACCATGTCTCCACCTCGTGCCTTCCCAGAATACAGTGTGTGGCCAAGGGCAGCACTTAATTCTTTAACGGGTTTCTGGTTTAGTCTTAAGTTTGTCGTGAGGGATAAAACCCTCGGTATTGTCATTTGACCAGTCCAGCCATCGTTGCGCTCAGGATAAACTTGCTCCCACATATCACACCATGCTATTACTAACCTACGTTTATCTGCCTCCAAAATTGTTTGTGTAGCATAAAAATCATGTCCATGATCCAATTCTATGAATTTGGTTATAGGTGTAAACGAATGAGTTTTGTAATCAAAAGTGCCAACTATATAACCAGTCTGATATAGATTTCTGTACTTATCTCCCTGAGCTTCAATACCTTGTGGTGAAAATAACAGTATATAATATCCGCCCAACTCGAAGAAATCCGGACACTCCCACATATAACCTAGAGAGCCATCCGACTCACTTAAAATTGATTCTTCCTTCCAAGAAATTAAATCCTTCGACGAATAAAGTAGTACTCGTCCGCGAGTATTATTATCGAAAGAATTTCCCAACACAACGTAAAAACAATCACCATGTTTCCATACTTTCGGGTCTCTGATATTTGGCTGATGTTCCTCTGCTTTGATAATAGGATTCCCCGTATATTTCGTGACATTAACTCCATCAGAACTTGTTGCTAAAGCTTGACGCTGCTCGTTATTTGGAGTCTCTCCAGGATGATTAACATTTCCCGTATACATAAGATACATTGTATTGTTTTCAATTACAGCACTTCCCGAGAACACTCCATTTCTGTCATAATATTTGTCTGGAGACATTGCGATTGGTAGACGTTTCCAAAAGATTAGATCTGAGCTCTTCGCATGTCCCCAGTGTGCAATACCAGGTTCCTGGCTGGACTCAGGGTTGTATTGATAGAACAGGTGGTAATCATCCCTAAATATGCAGAAGCCGTTGGGATCGTTCATCCATCCATGCGGCGGACTGAGATGGTAGCGCGGATAAAAGCGGTCAATAACTTTATCAGCCGAGCATCTGTAAAAAAACAGTGCTATTAGCAAAAACTTTGTCACAACTGCTAACATAGTGCGCGTCAGTAGAACAGACGCGATGACTGAGCTCTTCTGTCTGAATAGTTCATTTCCGCCGTCGTGATCATTTATATACTGTTGTAATGTCGTGTCGCATCCAGGTGTGTCGATTCAATGTAAACTTATAGAAATTATTGTTATCATTATCGTAGTCAGTTTAATTGTTGTAGTATTTTGTTTAAATTGAAATTGCAACACGTATTCGTTCAAGATAATAATCGATGCATACTTCGTAGCGCTCTAAATAGGTGCAAAATAGAAAGAAGAAAGAAAGAAAAAAACGTTTATTTGCGGTAAACATGACGCAAAAAGGGCACAAAAAATAAAAACAAGTTGGGGGTTGGGGGTGAATACTCTTTCAATATGATGAATGAACTAACTATGGTTGGTAAAGTAGCCGAAGCTAAGCGGAGCGGAGCGGCAGTGGTAGTGGAGTTATCTTGACCGAAAAGTTTTTGACCTAAAGGTAAGTATTTTTATTGTAATATGTACACATAGTTAGCCTATTATATAATGTTCCAGGCCTTCAGGCAATATCAGAGGCCTTCTCTCTGTGAGAGGGAGTGGGCCGTTATGCACGACGCGGGCTCAGTGCGGGTTGGTAGATGTCACATGTCTTTGAATTGTTGGTTCTAGGATAGGCTGGTTTCCTCACGATGTTTTCCTTCAATGTTTTGAGAGCAACAGTGATGACATTTTTTAACATAACATAACATCACGCCTTGTTTCCCCGAAAAAATAGGCAAAGGTGCACCCATAGTAGGTGTCAATTATCTTTAAGTCCCATGTAATAGGGGACGAGCCCATTGCCATCAACCGGGCACAAATCCAGACTCCGGGCTGCTACTGAGAAATTCCTAATGGAAAATCCCAATAACACTTTGCCCGACCTAGGAATTGAACCCAGGACCTCGTTTAAACATAAGAACTATACTGGGCCACACCACGGCTCACTGCTAATAGATTACGCGCTTGTTCCAATATCTATTGTTCAATACAACCTTCATAAACATATATAAACTATTTGATTTTTCCTGGCCACCTTTTGTGTCTGTGGCCTAAACTAGTTTCTCTTTTTATTTTTGTTAAATTTTATTTCCTTTGATATGAGTACAATGTGCTCCAGTTACTAGTTTAATAAAATAGATAATTTTGCATTTTTCAACTGCATTTTTATTTCTAACAGTTATCATTTTCATACGTTGATACGGGTATTTTATAAAGAACATCGCCATTTTTGTTTTCGAGTTTTGGAAGTAGCAATAGAAATAGCTTTAGCCTTTCTAAGTCATGATCACGATTTTCCCTTTTAAACTTGTTATACATAATTATATTATGTATAATTAACTATGTATAACATAATTATTTATCTCATACGTGTTGTTTGACAATTATGTTGTTTGCATGGAAGTGCATTCAAAGAAAACATTACTTAAGAAGACAGTAGGTACATAGTTCAATCGTGATTGTTTTAAGAGATGTGAACGGATTTAGACATTCAATCAATGCGATTAACGATGAGAAAATGACTAGAGAATTGCTGGTAGTCATTATGTGGGTTTTATTCATTTACTAGCTTTTGCCCGCGGCTCCGCCCGCGTAGATGTCGGTTATCGCGTGAAAAAGTAGCCTATGTCCTTCTTCATATCCCAGGCTATATTTCTGCCAAATTTCATGTCGATCGGTTCAGCGGCTTAGGCATAAAAATGTAACATACAAACAGACAGACAGACAATTACTTTCACATTTATAATATTACTAGCTTCTGCCCGCGGCTTCGCCCGCGTGGATGTCGGTTATATCGCGTAAAAAAGTAGCCTATGTCCATCTCCGTATCCCAGGCTATATATCTGCCAAATTTCATGACGATGGGTTCAGCGGTTTAGGCGTGAAAATGTAACATACAGACAGACAGACAGACAGACAGAGTTACTTTCACATTTATAATATTAAGTATGGATTAGTATGGATTAGTATATTAGTATTAGTTTAATGGTATATTAGTATTAGTATAATATTATTAGTCTAGTATGGATTGAAATGTAGGTACGTACAAATCATTATGCTAGGAACACACGCAACAACTTTAGTTGCCAGTGACTTGCTGGCGATTTTCAAAATCTCACGTCCTGGTCACACAGATTTAACAACCGATTTGTCGATAGCGATGTCAAAATAAGTGTGTGGAAATGAGATTTTGAATTCGCCAGTGAGACTGGCATCTAAATTCAGTGCGTTTGTACTTAGCACACCTATACTTCATTTGAAATAAGGTTAAATATTTAAAAAAAAACATATTTACAGTCCGTTCAACCGATTTTGATTTCTATTCCGTAGGCATAATGTCCACAAAGTGTGTCCAGGCCCACAAAGTGTGCTCACATGCGCATCCTGGGCTTGGACGACTGTGTGACGGAGGGTGAGGTTGTGGCCGCCGTAGTAAGGACTGGGGGGTGCTCTGCCGAGCAGGTGAGGGCGGGCACCATTCGTCCTGACTCCACGGGGATGCGAACCGTTACGGTGAGCTGCCCCGTGTCGGCGGCCCAAAAAATAGCCGGGGAAGGCCGAAGGCTCCGAGTGGGCTGGGTATCCGCGCAGGTGAAATTGCTGGAACCCAGACCTCTGAGGTGCTTCCGCTGTCAGGTGGGCAACCACGTGGGAGTGCAATGCACCTCGGAGGTGGACCGCAGTGGTCACTGTTTCCGCTGTGGTCAGCCCGGTCACAAAGCCGGCTCGTGTAATGCCACGCCGCACTGCTTCATATGTGCGGCATCTGGCAAGCCGGCCGATCACCGGGCTGGGAGCAGGGCCTGCACTCCACCCGCCAAACCCAGAGGCAGGGGCAAGCCCTCCGCCACTGCCGTCTCCGTCACCGCCGCAGCCGCCACCACCACTGTCGCCGCCGCTGCCGCCTCCACCGTCGTAGTCGCCCCCGTACAAGTTACAGCAGGGCCATCACAGGAGGCCCGGGAGGGGGATGAAATGGAATGTCAGTGACGGCCCCATTTCGCCTCCTCCAGGCGAACATCAACCACTGCGCCTCCGCTCAGGATCTGTTGCTCCAGAGCATGTCGCAGTGGTCGATTAACATCGCCGTGGTCGCTGAGCCGTACTTTGTCTCGCCCAGGGATGACTGGGTGGAGGACCTGAGTGGCTCAGTGATCCTAATTTCGTCGACCGCCGCTGGAACCCCGTCCCTCGAGGCTGTGGAGAGGAGACGGGGTTGCGTAGCAGCACGGTTCGGGGAGCTTGTTGTGGTAGGGGTATACTTTTCCCCGAACCGAACTCTCGCCGAGTTCCACAATTCCCTTGTGGAGTTGAGAGCCGTCGTCGTCGGGTTCCGTGCCCTACCTGTGTTCGTCCTCGGGGACTTCAACGCTAAGAATTTGGCTTGGGGTTCCCGGTATACGGACGCACGGGGCAGGATGGTGGAGGACTGGGCTCTGGAGACAGGCCTGGTCGTCCTAAACCGGGGTTCTGTCCCCACGTGTGTGCGGATGCGGGGTGACTCAGTGGTGGACATCTCGTTCGCCAGCCCTGCTCTGTCGCTGCGTGTCATCGACTGGCGCGTCATGGAGGGGGTGGAGACCTATTCTGACCACCGGTACATCCGGTTTGACGTCTCCGCCCAAACCTCGAGTGCGCCGGTCCGACAGGCCCCGAGTGGTCCGCGGTGGGCGTTGAAGCAGCTGGACCGGGAGCTCCTTCTGGAAGCCTCTATCGTGCAGGCCTGGGTGTCATCACCGGACAGGCCTGTTGACATCAACAGTGAGGCAGAGTGGTTCCTGGAGGCCATGTCCGAAGTATGTGACGTGGCAATGCCCCGAGTCCAGCCCGGATGCGCCCGACGCCAGGTGTGCTGGTGGTCGCCGGAGCTAAGCGCTTTACGTGAGGCGTGCGTTGCTGCGCGACACCGGTACACCAGGCACCGCAGGCTCCGTATTCGCCCTTCGGATACGGAAGCCATTCAGGCGGAGCTGTACGAGGGGTATAGAGCGGCGAAGATTGCCCTCCGAGCGGAGATCCTGCGGGCCAGAGACCGGTCCCGCGAGGAGTCGCTGGAGACTTTGAACAGAGACCCGTGGGGACGCCCCTACAAAATGGTGCGGGATAAACTCCGCCCATGGGCTCCCCCGCTGACGCAGAGTCTCCGGCCCCAGCTCGTGGAGGACGTGGTGGGCGCTCTGTTCCCTTCGCGAGGGGAACATACTCCCCCGCCCATGACTCCGCCTCCTGCGGTACCCGATACGGACCACAACCCAGACGACGACGACAATGTTCCGGAGGTGACCGAGGTTGATCTGACAGTAGCGGTACGTAGGCTGAATGCCAAAAATACCGCCCCAGGACCCGACGGCTTACATGGGAAAGCCTGGGTTCTGGCCCTGGACGCTTTAGGGCCTCGACTAAGAGGGCTCCTAAGCGCATGCTTGGAGAGGGGCCAGTTTCCACTTCGTTGGAAGACGGGGAAACTGGTCCTCATTAAGAAGCAGGGGCGCCCGGCGGACTCTCCGTCCGCTTACCGGCCCATCGTGCTGCTCGACGAGGTGGGCAAGCTCTTTGAAAGAGTCATTGCAGACCGCCTTGTCGGGCAGCTCGTGCGGGTGGGGCCGGATTTGGCGGAGAGCCAGTTTGGTTTCCGCAGGGGGCGCTCCACGGTGGATGCCATCATGCGCGTGCGAGCCCTTACGACGGGGGATGCGGTGGTCCGGGGTGGGGTCGTCTTGGCGGTGTCGCTTGACATCGCCAATGCATTCAATACCCTGCCCTGGAGTTGCATCAGGGAGGCACTCCGGTATCACCGGATGCCGACCTATCTCTGTCGAGTGGTCGAGGCCTATTTGAAGGACAGGGCTGTCATATACCCCGGTCACCAGGGAGAGTGGAACCGGCGAGAGATGTCGTGCGGTGTCCCACAGGGATCGGTCCTAGGGCCGCATTTGTGGGACATCGGTTACGACTGGGTGCTGCGCGCCGACCTGCCAGGTGGCGTCAGTGTAGTTTGCTACGCTGACGACACGCTGGTCCTGGCGCAGGGTAGGTCGCACCAGGCGGCGGCCGAATTAGCGACACGTTGGGTTGCGACAATCGTCGAGAGGATCCGGCAACTGGGACTCGAGGTGGCGCTGCACAAGTCCGAGGCCATGTGTTTTCATGGTCCTCGGAATGCGCCACCGACGGGTTCTGAAGTAACGGTAGGAGGGGTTCACATCGGAGTCGAGTCGACGATGAAGTACCTGGGACTCGTCCTCGATAGCCGGTGGAACTTCGTGGAGCATTTCAGACGTTTGGCTCCCAGACTGGAGCGGGCCGGGGCTGCCTTGAAGCGGCTCTTGCCCAATCTAGGGGGTCCAAACGCCTCTTGCCGGAGGCTCTATGCTGGGGTCGTGCGGTCCATGGCCCTTTACGGGGCACCGGTGTGGGCGCGTTCCTTGAAGCGGCGACCTGCCCGCCGGTTGAACGCGTCCCAAAGGGTCATGGCCATCAGATTGGTACGGGGATACCGCACGGTCTCCGGTGAGGCAGCGAGCCTCCTTGCCGGATTGCCGCCATGGGATCTGGAGGCAAAAATTCTCGCGCACTTATGGGAGTGGCGCGAGGAGGTGAAACGCCGGGGCGTAACTCCGCTGCCGCGAGAAATCACGACACAGCGGACAGAGCTCCGGCGGGATCTCATGGCGACATGGAGGGTGCGTTTGTTGCAACCCAGCGCTGGGCACGCCACAATTGTGGCGATAAGTCCCCTCTTTGAGGAGTGGCTAGAGAGGCGCCACGGCGTCCTCACCTTTCGCCTGACACAGGTCCTCACTGGACACGGGTGTTTCGGGAGGTTCCTGTTTCGGATTAGGCGGGAGGAAACGCCCGGGTGTTACCACTGTGTGGATCGCCCGGAGGACACGGTGGAGCATACGGTGGAGGTCTGCCAGGCTTGGGCAGAGCACCGCCGTGTCCTCACGGAGGCGATTGGCGGCGGCGATCTCTCGCGTCCGGCCCTGGTCCAGGCCATGGTCCGGAGCGAGAGTGCATGGGAAGCAGTCACCTCCTTCTGCGAAGTAGTAATGCTCGCGAAGGAGGAGGCGGAACGCGTGAGGGAGCGGCAGTCTATGCGCCCTCACGCCCCTAGTCGCCGCAGGAGACGCCCTGGGCGGCGGGAATCGGTAGCCGATTCCCGGCCACCGTAGGCGCGGGCTTGCGGACGGCGAGCTATGGGCAGTTCGCCGTCCGGTAAGGACCAGGCCCGGGTCGATGGCGCGTTGTGTTCCACGCGCGCCTCAAAGAGATGTCAGCACGCACTGACGGGGTCTGCCAGGACCGGTGCCTGCCAGGGTTGCGGGTTTGTCCGAAAGGGATACCGTGGCCCTGGCACACAGGCAACTGAAGGAACACGGGTGGGTTTTAGTCAGTAAAAGTAAAAAAAAAAAAAAAAAAAAAAAAAAGGCATAATGTAACAGTATTATTATATTCACGATTTAGGTGTGACAAGTATCTGTCAGCTGTCATAGACACGTAGTCTTATATTTTTCGTCTGGTAATATTGACAGATATACCCGTCACTTAAAGTAGTAATCGACTAATTTAATGAATATTGTTTTGGCTGTTGAGAGTTGAGACTTTTGCCACCATTATTTTGAAAGTGTGACAGTTTTGGCTTTGGCACGTTTTTGCACGGCAGTTGGGATTGAATCGTTGAATAGAGCGTTGATATTTTTCTGTGAGAATTATATTGAAGAATATCTATACAATCGTTGTTTCATTTCCGAGTTGAGGTTGAGTTCTTACTACAATAAGGACGGCATTTAAAGCAAAATGTGGTTACAATACCAACTGATTACTGTAGCTGCCATTTTCATGTCACCAACTCAATAGAAGTCAAAATCGGTTGAACGGACACTAAAAAAAGTTTATTTACATTGATATAAATAGTAAAGATACGGTCGTCCGAACGTTTGCCGGACACGGTCGCCATACAAAAACACTAACTATTAGAACTACTATGAACTACGATGTCAATCGGCGTGGTCTGCTCCTAGACGTAATCTTGTAAGAGCGGGTATGTTTCGAGGTACAAAGAAATAAAAAAACCTTCTATTTTTCGAAATTTATATTTATTGTAGTTTGTTTGAATAAAACAATATTTTGAAACTTCTTTTTTTTAACTTTATTTCGCACGGAATCAGAAGGAAATCTGCAAAATAAATATGTATTTCACAGTATTTACAGATTTTTTTGCAGTAAGTACATAAAAACACATTTTAATTTGCTTTTAATAAACAATAAAAAAAAATTTATACATAATTAAATCATATAGTAATAATAATAAACCTTTTCATTTCATCGGATAAAAACGCGCGCCGCTGCAAAGTTATGTCGCACTTTTACGAACTTTTACTTTGCCAAACGTTGAGACAAATTAGAAAGAAAATTGTTTTAAATAATGTTAGAAGTTGATTTAATTACATATTTTTAACTTATCGGTGATATGAAATGTTATCAATTGTTTTATTGTGCTTTTTGTCGTAGTTCACGCAACCCTTCACGACACAACTTGGCATTTTTGCTTGTAAAATTTTACGACCGCTCCCGAGGACAGCCGAACGCGTTCTAGTTCACTTCATTATAAGGAAGACCATTTTGGGACCACGTTCGAGGCGTCATTGTAACATGCGGTCCGCCCAGTCCTTACGCAGCAATATATATGTCAATGTTTATTTAAGTATTTTATGTTATTTCAAATAGAGTACTTTTATCTTTATTAGCTTTTGCCAGCGGCTCCGCCCGCGTGGATGTCGGTTATCGCGAAAAAAAGTAGCCTATGTCCTTCTCCATATCCCAGGCTTTATCTCTGCCAAATTTCATGATGATCGGTTCAGCGGTTTAGGCGTGAAAACGTAACATACAGACAGACAGACAGATAGACAGACAGACAGACAGGCAGACAGACAGACAGATAGACAGACAGACAGACAGGCAGACAGACAGACAGATAGACAGACAGACAGACAGGCAGACAGACAGAGTTACTTTCACATTGCCAACTCAAATCCTTATATTTTGTTCTGAGCAATGACCATGGAAATGAAATCCCTAGTCATTGCGATCACATTTTTGGAAGGGGCACGCTTACAACTACAGAAATTATTGTTATAAAACGGTGCAATATTTTTTTTTGTCTGTATCGAAGATACTGACATCTTTTTTTATCTTCGCTAACCCTGAAACCAAGGAACCGTGGCTTGCATGTCGGCAATCATAGCATGAGACGTCCCCCGGCTAGATGTTCCGACAACCTTACCGAAGGTGGCTGGTACAGACTGGATGTGGAAGGTGGAGGACCGAGTGTTGTGGCGCAGCTTGGGAGAGGCCTATTTCCAGAAGTGGACTTTGATATTCTGATTAATACGTGTAAAACTAGCGTTATTGTTAGGTTGGTTTTGGCAATCTTTTCTGGAACTGGATTTATTGTTGTTTTCTCGTATTCTTTATTTTGCAAGGCTATCCCAGCGAAAAAATCATTACTGTAGTTATTGAGACTGATATAATAAAAACTAGTAAGTATCTAATTATATCGCTCTCTCTGGATGAGGAGTAATATAAATCGTATAACGTTAGCTACAAAGAAGCACCATTGTTTTTTATTCTTCAGTTTTTAAGCAAAAAAAGCTGCAAATAACTCTAATTATGAATTTAAAAATAACAATCAATACCTACAATATCATTTCACACTACAGGAACTAATACATATAACGTATAACGTATCTCCGTTGAAAAGTGTACTTTAGCTGAAATTGGTATCAAATCTGACAGAATTAAGCCTCGATCTATACATTGGGTATTGGAGCCGATTCCCTTGTTCACAAACTAAACTTAATTTAAGTTCAGTGCATCTTTTATCTTCTACTTTATCTTTTCTTCTATTTTCTTATTTCATTAAGAAAAGGACAGAAGATAAATTTTAGTTTAGTCCTGTCAAATTAACCAGCGCCTGTCACTACTCCATAGAAGTTTAAACGTGATTGAAAACTTGCCGACTAAAATTACTTCAATTTACGTCAAGCGCTGATTAATTTGACAGGCCTAAACTAAAATTTATACTGTCCTTTTCTTGATGAAATAGAAAGAAAAAGATGCGCTGAACTTAAATTTAGTTTAGTTTGTGAACAAGGGAATCGGCACCATTGTTAACATTGCAGCTACTGTGCCCGCCTTACTAAGAAACGCGGAATAAAGTTATACTATGAATAACTTTGGTTTATCCATACATTATTGACTTTTATATATAACTTTATTCCGCGTTTATAAGGCGTGCTTGTTTAATAGCTTTATCACAAAGTAAGTAATCAAAAACAGTAACAGACTGAATAAAATAGTTATCATTCCGCCGAATTCCGTCGTTAATAAAAAAATGCCGAGGAGATGCATAGGCATATTTATACGGTCGGACTGTCAGATAACTGAACAATATCTAAAAATAAACGATAAGCCGCTAACCTTGAGTTCGAGGTCATTTTAGCGGGAAACTTCGCAAGCGAGCACAAAATGCGTCCTATCTTCATGACGTCCGGGACGAGTACTGTCAAAACATTAGGCAAGCGAGGGGGCGAGGGGCGCGAGGGGGCGGGGACCTAACCACGCGACTATTCAGTAAATAGACTTGTTTGAACGTTGAAATGATAATTTGTCGGTTTTTGTTAGTATTAGATTTAATTGGATAAATTCTAAATTTAAACTGACCTAATATTTTGAATTATAGTGTTGTCATTAATATTATCGAAAAAATACAGAGTACAGTCAATTAAGATTAGAAATAGGTATACCTCGGATTTGTACCCGTACCCGGTCTGTCAAACAAGCATTATTTTGAAGCCTACAAACGAATAATAATAATAAATAAAAACGTTTATTTTCTCCACCACATAATAACAAGTTAGTACAATACATAATTGTGTATACTAAAATACATTGACTACAAATACTTGTGTTACAGGTCTCCAGGTCTCCAAACTACCCGGACAGCATACAGTAATACAAACATCTACTTAATAGATAACGATGATAATGTTGGGATGGAAGATTAAAAAAAAAAAAACAACAATTTAAGACATGGAAAAAAAAAACGAATAATCAATTAAACAGCAAAGTAGATGTGTGGGTGTGGGTGTGTGGATGTGGGTGTGTTGGGGTGCGTGGGTTTGGGTGTATGGTTGTGTAGTGAATGCGTGATATTAAAACTGATAATATATGGTATACGTAAGACATTTCGAGCTGCTTTTTATGAGATGACTTCAAAGAGTCTCTCTGTGGCTTCATAATCGTGAGATTGAAGCCAATTTCGGACTTTAACTTTACAATTGAAAATGGAAAAGGAGTAGATGGAAATGGCTTTATTGACTTTGTTGTAAAGGTAATCTCCTAGGAAACAAAAGAATCTACGGCTGAAGCTAGTTTTGAAGAACCTTGATTTACAGACTGTGTATTTGCACCTCTTATTAAGGATTTCTCTTATTTAGGTACATAGAAATTACATTTACATTATTGGTACAAATTATTAAGATTTCACATAGAATATTTTCCGCCCGATCATGACCTATGCAAGTCCAGTCTTTGCACACGCAAAACCCTATCTCATCCATCAGATGCAGACCCTCCAAAACCGTTTTCTCCGTAAGTTCACGGGAGCCCCCTGGTTCGTTCGGAACCATAACCTTCATTTAGAACTTAAAATCCCTACGATAGCCCAATTCATGAAACGCAATTCAAAGCGTTTCTTCGATTTCGCAGCCACTCATCGCAACACTCTAGTTGTGCAGGCCACCAATTACACCCCCTCTCGCATCAGTAAGACCCGCCGTCCAGGGCATGCACTGACCAACCCAGACGACCCCACGCCACGCCCCCATCACTCTCTGGAGGAGAGCCTCCAGGAGAGCAGTAGGGAAACAAGTACAATAGCCCGCAAACATAATACACGACCGTCATTCCGACTTCGCCGCCGAGGCCCATCGCGAAATCCCTGACTAAATAGTCCTCCCCGACCCTTGCTCGTAAGCGAAGCACCAGCCCGCGCTATAGCTGAGCCTGCAGCTTTAATTTCCCCTGATCATAATCATTAACCTGATTTTATCCAGCCACCGTCGGTCCCTTGCCATCCTTCCTGCGACTCTGCCATAAGCCGAGGTACGTACCCCACAGGGGGTGCCCTTAGTCGTTTAGTTTATAAGTTTTGCGCCCTGGCTGGAGGCTTTAAGTTTTTAGGAGCCTAAGGACAGGAAAGACCTTCTTCTCAACCTCTCAAGATTAACTCTGAGATGCCATTTGTAAAAAAAAAAATAGAATATAAAAAAAAGATAATAATAAAACGGTACGAATTTAGGTAGGTACACATCAGTGGGACACTGAACGCATCGTGACTGAGGGGGACTATAAATAAATAAATAAAAAAAAGAGTTAAAAGAGTAGTATCACTTGCTTGTTTTTTAAAATACTGGTATTCAGCTGTATCCGGTTAGACTAGAAGCCGACCTCAATATAGGAACAGGCAAATTGATTTGGTATATTTTTTTAATGTAACTATTTTTATGAGTACTCAAACCTTTCTGTTTTGTTTTTAGTCGTCAAACTTTCCAGTTTGATGATTTGTGGTAATTCGGAGGTTGTGTAGACGACAAGAGAAGCATCGGAGTCAGAATATTGAAAGTTACAGCTAACAACGCAGACATTGAAGGCAGCCGATGACACCTCTAAAAGCTCAATAAATAATAACAATAAATAAATTCATTTATGTCAGGTAAATAACACCCATTGCCAAACATCTAAAATCATATAAAATAAATCAAATCAAATAAAAACAAATAAATTAAAATCAAAATAATCGAATCAATTGGAAAGAAAAACATAAATCAAATCAAATTAAATCAAAATAAATTAACTAACGCAAAATAAATAAAATCAAATCTACTAATTATAATAAAAATAAAACAATTAATACCTTCTCTCCGACACTGGCACAGCAACATGTCTGCTGGAACAATGCCGGATGAAGGGGCAGTCCAGCCTTCCCGCAATCATGGCCCACACCATGTTGGGGCTGACCCGTACCCTACGCACCAAGGACGCGGCGCGCTTGCGCATGCTCGCACGAAAGCAGTCGGTGCGCGGCTGCGCGCCTCTGCGAACATACCCGAGGCGCTGCAGTATCGGGGTAGCCCCATCACCGCCCTGAATGCGTTATTGTACTGGACGCGGATGGCGCCATAACTTCTATTAGAGTAGACCCACAGACTGCACGAGTACATGGCAGTAATCTACAGTACGCTGTAAAGAGCGTTGCCTTAAGGCAACGCTCTTTACGGTTTTGAGGTTAACCTCACTAGGCACCATGCAAATCTGCGGGCGATCATGTTCGCTCTAACAGACAGCGCCCTCCGCTCCCTTTCCATGTCTGCGTGATCTTTGAGGTCGACAGTCAAAACATGCCCCAAGTATGTAAACTGTTTAACCCTTTTCAAAGGAACCCCATAGAGTCTGACCGGACATTTTGCACTGGCGGTCTCGAAGATCATACACTGTCTCTTCTTTACATTATACAATAAACAATCAATGAAGCATCAAGGATACGTAAACACGTTGGTTCTGTGAACAACCCACTTACCTACATTGCAGCTCATGTGCTCATAAACTAGCTAAACTACTTTATAACACACAAGCGGCTTTTACCCCTGCTTCAAAACATCAAGATTTATTTATTATACGTAACGTACGTCTAATATTAATGTATGCGTTACGGCTTAAAACCGAAATTCTTCTAAACTACACAATGTATCTTGATGGCCGCACCTAGATGTAGCCGACTATAACTAGGTATAGCCGCACTTCGGGTTTTAGCCGTATATATATACATAGAAACCATCCGGAATAATTTTTTCCTACATTAAAATCCATTGGGTAGTTTAGAAGAACTAAGCGAGCACAAGTCCAATCCACGTCGAAGGGTCGCTTCTCGAAGTTGTGAAGAAGTATAATATCTACCTAGGGCAAGTCATCCAGCTTAGTAGACAAAACTTTGAGAAAGAAGCCAACAGGAAGATCCAGTTGGGTTGGGCAGTGGTTGGAAAACTCCGTCACGTGTTTTCGTCGCCTATCTCGCAATGTTTTAAGACTAAGGTCTTCAACCACGGCACGGTTGGCGCAGTGCGATTGACTGCTGCGATGCGTGTCGCGGGTTTGATTCTCGCACGCAACAAATATTTGTATGACCTACAGGTAGTTGTTCCGGGTCTGGCTGTTTATGTTTGTGAGTTCAAATGTTTGTAAACGCACCCACAATACAAGAGAAATTCGAGTGCGGAGCAAAGTTTAAAAAAAAAAAAAAAACAATAAGTCCTGCCCGTTATGACATACGATGCCGAAACGTGAACACTGACAGTTGGGCTGGTACACAAATTTAAGGTCGCTCAGCGCGCTATGGAGCGGGCTATGCTAGGAGTTTCGTTGAAGGATAAGATTGGGAATTAAATTATCCGGAGAACCGGAGTAACCAACATAGCTTGCAGAGTAAGCAAGTTGAAGTGGCAGTGGGCTGGCCATGTTTGTCGAAGGACCGATGGCTGGTGGAGCAGACAAGTCCTGAAGTGGACACCGCGTATCGCCAAGCCCAGTGTTGGACGCTCCCCGACTAGATGGACCGACGACCTGGAATACATAGGTAGCTGGGATAGACTGTATGCGGAAGGCGGAGGACAAAGTGTTATGGCGCAGCCTGGGAGTGGCCTATGGCCTGCAATAACAAAATTCAATAGATTATAATTATGCTTATTTTTTTATTTATTTTTTCAGTTATGTTATGAATCAATCAATCGGCCCTTTGGTAAGACCCGGGCAGATTTTTAGGCTTTTAACTACTTACCCGTAACGACTTACAAAGATCAACGAATTACTGCCGGAACCAATGGCTAAAATGGCCAATAAAAAAAAAATTGTACCAATGAAAATGGCAATGATATAAAAATTAAAACCAATGAAAATGGCAATGGATATTTGTTGTCTTTTTGTTTCAAGTGTTTATCAGTGGAAATTTGTAAATGGCCTTCAAGTGCATATTATTTAAGAACACTGTTTATGTTAGCTGTAAGTTTCCCGAATAGAATAAAATAAAATAAATAAATAAAGGTCGACTCACACATATCAGTAAAGTCACAGTTCCGGCACAGGTTCGTATCAGTGCTACAGTGATGCGACAGTGCTTCAATTCACACATGTCAGTAGGTACTCAGTTCTCTATGGATCTTCAGGCAAAACGTGTGCGACGTACTGAGATAATTGTGATTGTTGCTATGACTGTTCAATACTACGGAACTAGCAATGATAGCCATTGCTACACAAAACATTGCTACGAAAAAGAACAGCATCAAGAAAAAATAATAATATGGGTGCATGTAGCATTGCAATTAAGAGAAACAGAAGGAGAATTTATGACATTATATTTTGAGTATTTTAAAATGTCAAAAGCTGTTTCAATATTCTTCTGCAGAAACTAGGAAATAAATTATTAAAGAAAGATACTTTTATAACTAAGATACTCTTTAGATCTCTCCCTGATAACTTCATTTGTGATCCTATTTTGTTCCACAAATTGGTTTTGTATTTTGTAACCATGTACTTTGCATGAGACAAATCATACAAAACAGTATTTTTACGAACCAATTCGATCAATCGCTCGTCCTCCATTTTTTTTAATGCTCGTCCGATTTTTCGACAAAAAATATCGTCGTCGCCGATTACGTCCGTAATTCCGGCGCAGGCACTGTCACTTAGAGCACTGTGTCGTCACTGATACTGGCAGGTGTGGACGAGTTCATAGTGAATTTAAGAAAGAATAATTATCACGGTAGCGGTACTGCGCCGGAACTGTGACTTTACTGATATGTGTGAATCAATCTAACGTGCTTTCCGAGGCACGGTAGGGGCTCGAATTGTAATGGATGCACTCCCATCTACGAACCGACCGCGGCAAGAGTAGCTTAACCTGCGATTGACTCGTGCGGTTGTTTATTTAGCCAGGAGCCCCAACTCAACAAACTAATGACACCAACATAAACTGGACTCATTTTTGCAAACAAGAACCAACCCACAGCAGGTTAGTTTCGAGAAAACGAGACTTTTGCTAAACAGAGTTTGCAAAATGCATACCTAATATGTTATTGAATGAATACTTGTTAACCTTATGTGGGATACTGTAGCCTATCTAGAAATATCAGTTTTATAAATTTTATAAAGTTCACGTCGGGGTCACCAATTTAGAGGTATGAGGAACAGGGTGAAAGTTCACCCATACTCTATAGTAAAGGGAGGATCCTCCGACCAGACGGGTGTTGTGTCTGGTGGGCAACTGGCCAACGGTTGATGACGGGATGTTGTATATATGCTAGTCGCGCGGTAAACTCTGATAGCGCGATGCAGGATTTGTGACGTCGGGTCTTTGATGCGTAGTTCGCATGTGGCGTTGTTGATACCGTCACGGTTGGTTCTTTCTTGCAAAAACATATTTTGTTGCTTAGTTCCTTCTTGCAAAATGGAAGTAAGATTTCATTGTTGTGATATTACTAAAAATAAAAGTAATTCTTTAATAATTAAGATACTTTTTAATGCCATTTATTAGATAGTAAATCATTTTATTACATTTAATAGTGATTTAACACAATATTGTAACTTTTTATGCTAGATGGAACCAACCAACATTGGTTCTGATTTGCATAATTAAAATGGCCATGGGTCTGGTTAACAATTAGTTTTACTATGTTTTTTTTTTTTTTTATTCTATTATGAGTTTGCTCTTGACTTTAGTCTAGGTCTGGATGACAGAGACAAAGTCTACGATGGAGTGAGCTTACCCAGAAGAAGCCTGTTCACTCTCACTTTGAATAGATTAGGGTTGTATGCGTTCGGAAACACAGACGCAGGCAGAGAGTTCCACTCCTTTGCTGCGCGCATTATAAAAGACGTTTGAAAACGCTTAGTGCGAGTTGGTGGAATATCAACTAGGTAGGGGTGGTAACTTGCAGTGCGTCTAGATGTCCGATGGTAGAAGGATGTGGATGTGTTTTGGTAACCAAGCTGTATAATAAGTTCTTTACAATTTTTTAAAAGGTGGCCAAAGTGGGTTGGTTCCACAAGTGACAGTGTTGTATCTCTGTTGTTAGTCGGTAAAATGCAACCATTTTTTTGGGAAGATAGAATGCATGATTTGAGCGCCATCTATGTACTAAACTCAATTTCATTCAAACTGTGGGTTGGTTCCTGTTTGCAAAAATGGGTCCAACTAGCAATTGAACTACATAGGTATTTACTTTTATTTATATTAACATTTGAACAGTCGATAATTGGCGCTATCACATTGACGACAACCTTCTGCAAAGTCGCTTAATTGAAAAAGTAACATTTAATTACTAACGCTATCATTATGGAAATACAGCAAAATCCTTAAATAAAAAACAAATTTGCATATTTTCACAATCAATTAGATCTACAAGGTGATTTTTAGTTCACTGTGGACCTTTCAGGGCGTGAAAGTACTCATCGTTAGGAGCAACTTTCACTATGGGACCAACTCTGAAATATCGAAAAAATATCAGCTGTTTTATACAAAAATGCAATATTTACCTTATGAACATGTATGAAGCAGACAATATTTGTTTTTTTTTTTAAGCTATTGCATAGCTTCTATCGCGGGCCTTGAGCGAGGGGACCGAATCCAGAAATTCCGTAACGAAAAAACCTCACGCTCCCCACTCCGACGGTTATTTTACTACACCAGTACCCTCTAGTGATCTAATAATTTCTGGCAGTTCCTTTTTTCTGTGTACTGCGTATTTTATTCTTATAAATATTAGTTTATAAAATCATAATCTTCACAAAAAGTGATTGTTGATAGTGGGGTTTGAACTCACGACCAGTCGATTATGAGTACATTCAGTTCCCCTGTTGCACCGCAAGGCTACAATGACTTAATTAAAACTCGCCAAATAGTTGATACCATTCCAGTTGAACAATTTTTAAACTTGACTAGACGGTTGGAAATGACTCATGTACATGGAATTTTTTCGCTGTCAAAACAGTTTGTCACTCTTTTTTTATTTAAAATTACTTTAGGTTCAACACTTTCGTCTATTTTAAAGTTGTTATTATGCTTATATTTGAATAGTATTTGACTTTTTTTACGTAGTTATACACTTTTACGACGTTCAGCACTGATTTATTTTGTTTTTAAGCTATTGCATAGCTTCTATCGCGGGCCTTGAGCGCGGGGACCGAATCCAGAAATTCCGTAACGAAAAAACCTCGCGCTCCCCACTCCGACGGGCACGGAGGTGTGGCTTGAAGGCCGTGCATCGTCTAACGTCGTTTCAGTTCGGCAGTCTTCGACACGGCGTTGTGTGCGTGCGATTAGATGTATTGTACGACTCTACGAAACTCTATGGTGGATTTACCGCGCAACGCAACGCCATCTAGTAATCGCAGGTAGAACTAACTAAATAGAGGTGACATTGGCGTGGCTTGTGATTCGTAATCGAGACAAGCGTTGCTCTGTTGGTGGTCTCAGTTGTGTTTTGTTGTCGGTTTTATCCACTAGATGGCAGGCATCGTAATTCAAAAGTTTTTGAAAGGTTGTTGAGGTATGTGAGCAATTTATTTATAAATCTAGCTAGAATTAACATTAAACATTAACGTTCTTCATAGCTTATAAAAACCCCTTTTAAACGGTTCTCCAAAGTTCTGGGCCGATTATGGATTGACTTTACTTTCTTATCGGTCACCACGCTCAAGAAGTGTAACTTGAATTAATATCAAAGAAAAAGAAATACTGCATAAATAAAATAAATAAATAATTATAATTGCATAAGTTGATACAAAATGCTATGCAATAGCTTTACCGCGGCAGTCCCCGAGTGCCACACGTCTTTTGCTATTTCGTAGTTGGTCCCATAATTAAAGTTGCTTATAATCATAAGTACTTTCACCTCCTAAAAGGTTAACAGTGAATAAAAAATCACCGTGTAGACGATGTATATTTTTGAATTGCTAATATAAAAGCGATTGTCATGTATGTCTACTATGACACACTTAGGCTGCACGTGTATTCAGTGAAGCACATTTCGTAAACCGGGTGCAAGAACGTCATAAGTAACAAATTACGTTTTTTTCAGGAGAACGATTTAAAAGTTATTGTTTTATTTAAGTGAAATGTATTTTTAATCATATGATGTATATCGATGACCAAAAAATTAAGGTTGTTTCGGAAATATGTATATATTATGTGAGTGGATTTTTTTTTTTGTTTTTCATCAAGATACCTACATTTATGACGTTGATGCGCAGATTTAATTAAAAGTACGAACGTCATAAAGGCCGAACTAAACAAAAAATCAACACTCTAAATTTATAAAATAAGATTAAGAAAGATTTTTTTTTATTCTGCACATACAAGACGCACATTACATGAAAAATAGACAAAATACACATACTAATATAAAGTAACTAAAAGCCTCGTATTCAAAACTAAATAATACTTACATAAACTTTTTCAGTGGGTAACAATAATCAACATTGTTATTAAAATAAATGGCATATTAAAATCTAACCAAATTATGAAAAAATCTGACTTTTATGAGTTTGTGTGTTTATTTACCTGCATTTTATTTGCATGTTAAGGTAAAAAACACAATTCAACATCAATTTTAAAAAAATACCATAACATGCAAATAGTACCTACAGTCAGTTACTGCAATTAGCTGATCCCCCTTTGCTCAAATGGTTGAGGTATTTTTATAAACAAATCGTATGATTACAATATTTTTCTAGTTTTGGGTAGATTTCGTATAAGTATTTAAATAAAATTAAGAATTATAAAAATCTATCTAAACGAATCGATAGATTTTTATAATTCTTAATTTTATTTAATTCTAAAAATTAAATAAAATTAAGAATGTCACGTCGCGTCGAGCCGGACGGCTCTGTGTGGCGTCGTCCGGCTCGACGCGACGCGACGTGACGCTCTGTGTGGCGTCGTCCGTAATATCTAGTACATTACAACTGCTCAGCGTCGCGTCGGCGTCCCGTCCCGCCGCGCCGCGCCCGCTGTGTGCAGAGACCTTTAAGGCTATAATAATTAGGTTTTTATTGAGGTCACAATCAATCCACGGAACCCGAGAAATCTTTGGCTGGATAGTTCGCGATAAAATATTCCTTTTACTTTTGATTTCTCATCAAAATACTCCTGCCAAAGATCTAAACACTTTCTTTTAACCATTCCAAAATAGTCTGAAGACAGTGGAGTAATATTCATGGGAACTCCATCAACACATGCTGGCTTGGCGAGCATATCAACCTTTTCATTTTCCTCTACCTGACAATGCAATGGAATCCATTGAAGACATACCGTCTTAGAATTAGACTGAAGCCTTAAGAGTAATTCATATATCACGTAGGCTGTCGGATTACCTCGCATGTGAGAAGTGTGCCGAGCCAGGTGTTGCAGCGAACTTTTGGAGTCTGTCAGAATCACAAATTTATCGCCATTAATTAATAGAATATTGGACAAAGCTTCTAATATCGCAACCAATTCAATGTGCATAAATAGAGATATCTGAATCAATCCTAAGCTTCATGTGGTTCAAAAGAATAGGATCCAAAAAGGTAGCGCCTCCCAAATGTTTATCTTTGGAATCGTCAGTAAAAATTGTATGATAACCTGAATATACATCCATCATATGTGATCAAAAACTAATTTTACCAATTTTAGCATTTATGACGTTGTTGTACCCGGTATGCGATATTATAAAAGTCTGTAAATTAGGTTGATGATTATAATTTTCTTAGAACCGTTTGCAGTGAATTATGTAAAGCCTTGTAGATTGTAAAACGTGACGTTACCTTGTAAAATATAACGTCACGCTGTTATCCATCGGAGGCTAAGCTTATTTTATTTTATTTAGCTGGTAGTTTTTCACAGCTAGGCAAAAGCCTTTCCCAAATTCTTCCAGATATCTTTTTCCTGAGCCAGCCTTTGAGGTACGCGTTAAGGTCGGTTCGCCATCTTTTGTTGGAGTGGCTCCCGGCAGCGTCATCAATAATAATTATAGAATGAATGAACAATTTAGAATTATGATTGAAAAATCAACCTGAGTGGTCAAATGAAAAAAATCTTAATCATAATCATAATCATTTATTTATTTGTTAACATATGTGCTTATAAATACAGATCTTACCTTAGATAAAATAGAGCGCTATGTTATGCCAGGAGGCGTACAAATATAGTGTTCAATTAAAAATAGGTACAATTAATGTCAGTTATTTTAAGTCACACTTACAGTAGGTACTTATTGAAAAATAAAAACAACAGTAACAATATATTAAATCCATTCTAAATTAAATTGTCATCTAAGTATACGTCAACAGTAAGTAACATGTATCAACAAGTAATAATTTCTTTTTTTTTCTTGAAATGTATTATATTTAAAGAAATTATGGCGTCGGGAATTTTATTGTATCATATATTTATATGGTCATACCCAGAACACTCTTTTTTATTAATGCAGTTTTACATTTACGATTACATTAGGAATTTTTGTATTGACTACGAATTGGAACATCTCGTACATTTGATACTTTTTCAAAAAGGTTTAAATTTCTTGAATTTGATTTAAATTTGAATTTCGAAATCAAAGCGGCGATACTAATTGGCTGGACTGGTACGTTTTCCGATTAATTTGTTTACATAGTCATCAGATACTTTTGGAACAAACTATACCTCAGTTTGTTCGGGGGCCGTACCTCTAAAGGAAAAAACGGAACCCTTGTAGGATCACTCGTGTGTCTGTCTGTCTGTTCGTCTGTCACTTCCAATTTTCTCCGAATCTACTGGGCCGATTAAGTTGAAATTTGGTACACATATGAACTGCTGTAACTCAAACATGGTCGTATATCGTAAATAATTGAATTATGAATATAGGGGTCACTTTTGGGGTGAAAAAAAAAAATGCAAACTGCACAACAAAAATGTTGTGCAGTTTGCATTTTTTTTTTAATGTTGTATGACATACCAAATGAAAGGGCTTATTGTAAATATTTCAGATATATATTTTTCTTTCTATAAGGAAATCTGATAGAAATGCCACCGAACGCTTGATCGAAATAGAATAGAAGAAAATAGAGAGAGGGTCGCACCTCGGGCTGACAAACAGATGTTTAGATAGAAACATTATTTTGTTTAAATATTTGAAGATCCCAATAATTAAACTATATATCAAAAACAGGCATTTTATTTAATCCCGGTACCTTGAACACTCCTACCCATTATAGTACTATATAAACTTTCTTATAAAAATATTTTGACATTACAAACTGACATTTATGTTATTTTATGTATTTGTATAGATATGGACGAAATATATACCTAAGACCTACTTTATCAAGTAGGCCGTGTAAGATTCAACAGAAACCTAGATACCTATAAATTCTCTCAAACAACTAAACTCTTAGGCGTGGGCCGTGACTTATACAAGAAACCTTAATGATCCAAAAAGTTACTTGCAAGAACATTTATTTGTCTGATAGAACCAATGTAAAGTCACGGAAACTAATTGTTAAGCAAATTAAGTGGCAACTTAAATTGCACGTATATAAATATACCTTGGAGTTTTGATCGACAAACATCTTTTTTGGGGTCCCCAGTTACAGGAAGTAAGTCGCAATTTTTTTGCATCTGGTATGTCCCTGAAACAGTAGCGGAACTTTCTTCCAACTGCTACTAAAACTGCGCTTACACAATCCCTGTTAATTCCCATCCTTGATTACGCTGATGTCAGTTATCTCGATCTTACTGAGGCACAACTAGATAAACTTGAGCGACTTCAAAACTTTTGCATTAGATTTATATTTGGCCTGCGCAAATATGATCACATTTCTGAGTTTCGTACAAAGCTCAAGTGGCTTCCCATACGTCTTTGCCGGAATTCTCATATCTTATTTCAGCTCTACAGTATTCTGTTCAATCCTAAAACCCCCTCTTATCTTAAAGAACGTTTCAAGTTCCTTCATGACATACATAATAGATATCTGAGGTCATCGGAAAACTTGAGACTAGAGATGCCAATGCATTCTACTAGCTTATATGTTAAGTCTTTTACAGTTCAAGCAGTACGGTTATGGAATGGCTTGCCCGTCTCGACAAGGCGTGCTCAATCTTTGTCCAATTTTAAAATTCTGGTTAAAAATCACTTCCTCTCTCCTTAAACATCATCATTACTTAAAGTTCCTTGCTCTTGTACCAAGCAAAAAAAAAAAAAAAATGTAAGTATAAATAAGAAAAAATAAGAATGTAAGTATGTATATGCTATGTATGTATGTATTTATTTATTTTATATGTAAATGGTACTAC
Source organism: Dryobota labecula (assembly GCA_947523025.1). Classification (NCBI taxonomy): domain Eukaryota; kingdom Metazoa; phylum Arthropoda; class Insecta; order Lepidoptera; family Noctuidae; genus Dryobota; species Dryobota labecula. Next base: position 4,872,113 of record OX383287.1, read on the forward strand.
CTGCAGTATTGTCTCTCCTTCTACTTTTTGGTCCATCCAAAGGTTGTCTGTAAAAGATCGGTTTTAGCGATAAGACCGCCCATTGTGACACCCTATGTAACAGTTCTACATTGATATCTGTAATTTTTATGGAGTACATAATAAGGAGTATTCTATCTATCTTCTATCTAATCACAACTAACATTCTTTGACAGTTGTATGAAACCTTCCTGGCGGTATCACTCACATGCTAACATATTTAACGTCCACGTGGTTAGATTTGCATCGTCATCATTATTTCGTAAGTTATGAATCATTTAACTCTTTGAAGTGGTTTTCATAAAGCTGGTCGTCCACTCGTTTTTTTTTTTTACCTATCGATTGATTGAGACATACATAGGTATAGAGTGGAAGGGACATCGATGCGAAACTGGTTAGCATGTATTTAGTACATGATTCTGACCCCCCTGCGTCGAAATTTTTCGTCGGTTATGAAAAAAACAGCTATTTCCTACAAATGTGCAATACCTCTGCGGTCAAAATGTATGGGATAGCAATTTTTTTTTAAATTATTGTTGAAAATTTTCAACTCAGGGGGGCCCAGAATCATGGACTGAATCCATGTCAACAGGCTTCGCGTCGATGTCCCTGCCACCCTGTACCCTGTTTGTTTTATATCTGTTTCTTTCGGCTTTTGACGGGACTTTCACTGGCAGATAGCTGATATTATAAAGAGTAACTTTACTTTTATTATACACCCACGCGGGCGAAGCTAAGGGCAACAGCTATGAAGAGTCCCGCAAACCGCTTCCTGAACACTTTTGAAGACTCATCATTTTGGTGTTATTATTTATGCGTCAAGAAACTCCATCACGTCAAGACATAGCCGCTAGCTGAGTTCACAAGTATACCCGGAACCTGACTGTGTAGGATTGAAATTTTTCGTCGGTTTAAAAAAAAACAACAATTTTCTACAAAAGTGCAAAACACGCGGTCAAAATGTATGGGACAGCTTTTTTTTTTTCGCCGAAATATTTCAACTTAAGGGGGTCTAGAACCATGAACTGAATCCATGGTCCATGGCTTCGCGTCGATGTCCCTGCCACCCTGTATATGCTACTTAAGTATTTTTTATTATTATTTCTGCGTCAAGAAACTCCATCACGTCAAGACTTCGTCCGAATCGCCCCATAGCCGCTAGCTGAGTTCACGAGTATACCCGGAACCTGTTGGTGTAGGACATCCGCACCGTTTGGACTGGAAGAGACCTGCTCTCATACCGAAATAAACCTGGAAAGGCATACACCCTCCTTGAACTTCGCGTCCACCGACCTCGCCCGTCCGACACACGATGAATGTACTTCTACTCATAACTATGATATGAACAACCGCCACCAGAAACCCAGGTGGTAGAGGAAACCAGGTGGCAACAAATACCAAGGCTTGAACAGGTACGTCCTTCTACGGCACCTCACCCATGCTTTAAGAAGTCCTTCATGCTGTCCAGGTGCCACTCAATTCATAAAGATGTCATCAGTCTAATTTACCCAATTGATGCCTATCTGCGGCGAGTGCGGCTTTTCCCTTCAGCAGCTTAGGCGCTTCTTAGCAAATTATTTATTTATTTGTTTAATGTAGTCGACTATACATGTTGCTGACATTGTTTTGTAAAAAAGGGTAATTTGTTTATTACCAATGAGATACACACACACTTATACTTTAGCTTATTATGTTCCCACTGGTGGGTCCCTGGCTGCCCTCTCTATGAGAGGGAGTGGGGGGGGCCCAGTGCGGTGAACAATGTTTTCTCACGAAGTTTTCCTTCTCCGTTTTAAGAACAGTGGTAATGAAATAATGTACACAAAGTAAAGCGCCTGTCAGGGTTCGAACCAACAACTTACAAAACTCTTAAGTTGCAGCCGTTACCACAAAGATAATAATATTAAAACTGGTAGCTAAGCGCGTAACATTGGATAACCGTTGGTAACACATTTGTATTTCTTGTGCGTGTCCCAAATAATATTTTTCTTTCTTTATTTCTTTCACACACAGAACGATTTTTTTTATATAAATTAAGTTTTTTTTTATTCTAACTGAACTGACAGCTCTGTGCTGCTGGGAAGTTTGTTGCGCCACTTCATCCCAGCTAAAGCTAAAGAAATGGTGAAGTGCGGGCGTTTTGGGGGACTGTCTTATTTATGTCATGTAATTTTGTCGTTCGAAAAGTGCTGATTCTCGGCCTAATTTGAATAAATGACTTATGATTTTGATTAAATTGGTCCCTCTTGCAAAGTAGTTTCGGAATTCACAATTAAAGTAACGCCAATGATATTATATTAAACAGTTATGTTGTGAGCGCGCAATCGTGAAGACTCGAAAACGTCCTAATTGGGACGTATTCACTTTACGTCTGCGACACGCATGGCGACGAGTAAAACGCTTAGTTGAATCAAACACTAGCTGTCTCTTTTTTTCTTGTTGCTTTTATCAAGCCATTTCTTTTCTATCATTTTTACTTGTAGTGAAATGTAAAATGAATCAAAAGTGGGTATGTGTGCTGCCGCTGCTGCCGGAACACTTTTTTCGGTTCTTTTGTGAGTGTATAACATATCTGTTAATATAATGTCATTAAGTAACGCAAAGTACTAGTTTTTAAGAAACGATGGGCTGGCAATCTGACACGACCGGAGAGAGATCAGGCGCAGGACCAAACGGCGAAACGGAGTTATCATACCGCCAACTTCCAAACTCCGGGTTGTTACTAAGAAAGTTCTAAGAAATTAAGAGGGAAGAGAGAATGCACTGTCTGCCCACACACTTGTGCACTATAATATCTCCCGCGCCGAAGGCTGTCTCCGCTGTGATTGATCACCGTGGCTGCCTGGACGACTATGAATAAGGAAACACTGTGGCTTGTTCTAATCGATTCCGAGATTTTTCCATTCTACTATCTCTACATATAATAAAATCGCAATGTTTGTTAGTTCGTGCGCGCATCACGTAAAAGCCACTCATTGGATTCAAAATCGAACTACTGAAAGACAAGAAGAAAGCTTTTCACTTACACTTAAAACTGCCGACAAACTGTTATGCAGTTTGGCAGAGTTTATGTATGTTATTGTTAATACAGATTTTGAATACCTATATAAAAAATAAATAAATAAACTTAGAATCATTTATTTCATCAAAATCGACCTACAGAATCAAAAGATATCGAAGAATACGTCGAGTAAACTAACAAAAAGTACTAGGCTTGCATGAATTCACGATAGTATTTCAATTATTTGTATTATCCTATTAATAAGATTTCGATATAGTTTGACACACAAATAGTTTATATACGAGTATAACCTGGACACATAGGATACCTTTTATCTCAGTAGTACTAGGCTTGCATGAACTCAAGATAGTATTTCAATCATAAGTATTATTAAGCTTCTAATAGGATTTGGATGAAAGGCACACATATACATAGTTTATAATCTGGATTAACATACAGCATTTTAGTTTATCCCGGTAGAACGTTACCGTGGGATAATTTCCGACCTCCAGGTGGGCGAAGCCGCGGGAAAAAGCTAGTTATGTAATAATTTTGTCAATTTTCACTGTGGTATCTATTGTTTTTTTTTTTGGTGACTTGATCAATAGATATTTCTACAATACTGTGTTACGGGTGCCAAACAAAAGATAAGCTATTTTTAGTATCTCAGCTTTAAGTATAGTTACGTCTTAACTACTACTCATTATAAAATATACGTTTATTGTGTGTCTGACGTCATCTTTTATCTTCTTAACTAGATATTCAACACATCGTTAAACATTCAAATTGTGCGAGTCAATTTGCTGTTTCTAAACGAAGTACGCCATGTATTGCATTGTCTAAATTGTTTGACCTTGCTGTACTTACCTACACACATCACAAAAAGTTTGCGATCACTTTGAAAAATCTAAATCTTTTTTGTTAGGTACGGTAGATTTATGTGTATTATGATTCAGCTCGCCTGAGTTAAACCCAATAGAGCAAGCGTGGGATGCTCATAAGCTAACTGTTTGGAACCGTCAGCCACGTCCCCAGACAGTGCCAGAGCTCAGGGAAGCCGCTATTCAAGAATGGGACAGGTTACCCCAAGAAATACTGGATAACTTGATTCTCAGCATGCCCAGGAGGATCACCGTATGTGTTCGAGCCAGGGGAGAAGTTATATTACGAGTATATTGAATTTAAACCTTTTATGAATAAATTGTTGTTTAAGTTTGGTTAAACAGTCTTTTTCTTTCTATCAAATTTCTGTTACAATTACATGATGATTGAATACTCAATTTTTTTTTATAAAAAATTAAAATTAGTTTTATTTTTTTATTTCAATCAGGGTAGTTATTTAAAGAAAACACACAAAAATAATTTTCCTTAATAATGATAATACCAGCCTATAACTGTCCCACTGCTGGGCAAAGGCCTCTTCTCATACAGAGAAGGCACGAGCATTGATCACCACGCTTGCTCAAGACGGGTTGGCGATTTCAGACTTTTATTAACTATAAGTCCAGGTTTCCTCACGATGTTTTTTCTTCACCGATGTCAGTAATGTCCAATATAAACTCAGAAAGTACATATGAATTGAAAAAGTCACATTGTTACTTGCCCGGATTTGAACCCACAACCTCATGCATGAGAGGCGAGGCCTTAACCAACGGGCCATCATGACACTGATAAAGTTCAATTTAAAAAATTATATCAGCTTATGTTAGTGATCACAATCTTTTTTTGATGTTTGTATGTACATAATAAAGAACATGCTCAGCAGGTGGCTGGAACCGGCCTTCTCGGATCTGCAGGTAGCGAGCGGCAATAGAAGGTCGTAGGACAAGGGCACGTGGTTCAGCTACGCGTGCAGTTCAGCCACGCATGCAGCGCACCGTTTGGAATAGCATGCAGTTTGTAGCAGCGTTCAATATGTAGATGTCCTGCTCTCAGCCTGGACGTAGAACCCTGGAAGGCGCGTTAGGAAGCGCATGTTATTTGCGGTGTATTAGCAGCAAGCCGCATGCGATGTGCCACCTTCTTGGCCTTTTTCAGCTACCAAGGAACTGTGTGGGAAACAGGGCAGGTGAATGCCCAACACATCACAGCCGTATACAGACGGAGAGTTTGTAAAGACAGCGTGGCAGAATGACAGATACAATATGAAGTATTTGACACGAGAGCATACATACATTTTTGAAAATCCATACTTATATTATAAATGTGAAAGTAACTCTGTCTGTCTGTCTGTCTGTCTATATGTTACGTTTTCACGCCTAAACCGCTGAACCGATCGTCATAAAATTTGGCAGAGATATAGCCTGGGATATGGAGAAGGACATAGGCTACTTTTTTACGCGATAACCGACATCCACGCGGGCGGAGCCGCGGGCAAAAGCTAGTCTTTTATATGCCCATAAAAACATAAAATTGTTTAAAAAATACAGTGATATCCATAATATAAATACTAGGAACAATCACATGTTTGTTGTACCTACAATAAGGCTCAAGAAAATAAGTGGTTCGTTCAGATGTCGATGTATACCTACGCTTTTATAATAAACTTCCACGCCACGTTCAAGATTTAGGCCTTAAATTCAAATCATTCATTAAACGTATGTTGTGCCAGAGAGCCTTGGACAAAAAGGCTTGGGATTGAGTTGTTGTTGCTGTTGTTGAAACTTTTTTTTTTTGTGATTGTTATTTACACATTGACATGCATATTTACTTATGAAGTATAATGTTATTAATTTAATTATTGTGAATGTGAAGACTATATGGGTCATTGTTATTTTTGTTCTCAGTTTTTTGTAATTTAGTAACTTATTAAGTTTGAGTAATTTATGCGGCCTGCCCAAATGTCCTTTCTTTGGTATTGTTCGTCGAATCTTTGCGCTCCTTATGTTCTGAGTTGAGCTGCACTGTTACTGACAAATGCGTGCACTGACTGGACAAGTCCACTCAATCTGTGTGGTTCTTTCCGCAAAAGACCATTTCAGACACCAATCTACATGGATACGAAACGCCGAACTCATCTAGTTTTAAAATATGATTGACGTGTAAAAGAGTTTGTGCAAACCTACTTACAAAAATAAAATCATTTATAATTTATAATAAAACAGAAAGTAAAACAATGATCTTAGCAGATAGCTCGCTATATCGCTTAATACACAGTGAGACCCTGTACAGCCCCGATGCAACATCAATACATACACATTTCAATCTCCTGTGCACTAGAAAACCCACAGTCGCGTGATGTGACATTGACACCCGCGAAATCAGATACCTACTACGGTACTATAGGTGTTGATAATAACAATGGTTATCTAGAACAGAGGGTGTGGTATAAATAACAAATTAATAAGAAACTCACCCTAGGTTGGGGCACATAGAATCCTGAGGTTCAGAGAAAAGCTTCTGTTAGCTTCTCAAGCGGATGTCGAAATTAGCTTGAACTTTTTAGTGCTGTGCTTAGTAACTAATTAATTGTGAAATATTGAGCATCACACGACTTGACCGTTTAGATCCCTCACAACGCTACATGTTTGCTATTGAAAACCAACATTTGCGATTTGTTGACGTTGTATTTATGTTGCCGCATAGGATTCACATACACGAAGCAATTTCCGGAGTGCACTAATTGATGGGCTCAGCAGCACCAACCAAAGGACAACCTATTATTTCTAATGTATTATTAAAAGCCACATGATGATGTTGCTTCGGATGAATGTTGTCCTTGTTACATGGGTTCGGCGAAACAAGTTTTTTTTCCTCCATTCTCCTCATGAGAAGCAAAATTGTCAGAACTTATGTCCGTACACCCAGTTTTAGCTCCTTTTGACACAAGTCGGTCTAAGGTATTGTTACAAATCACTGCACAAAATATCACGTCATTATATTAATTTTATTATAAAAATATTTCCTTACACAGTATACAATAAATAAACTTATTCTATCTGAACTTCGCTATAATTTCGCTGACAGCCGCATAACAACCAGATATTAAGACAATCAAATAGAATATCAACAATAATACGTTCTTCCATAGAATGTAGTTAAATTTTCCCAGCCCTCGTTCCCATCGGTGAACTGTTTGGACCACTACTGGGATCAAGAGGCCGAGGGTTGAGAAGAAGATGGCCCCGACGAGACCTATGAGGAGCTCGAGGTCTGGTACTGCAACTGCTAGTACAACTGAAACAAAAGAGTAGAAGTTAAATTGATGACCTTGGCCATTTTCAGTTCTATAAGGCTTCTTGTCACCTTTACCAATTTCAACCAGGTTTCCAGTTTTAAAGCGAGGGAGCTATTGAAACTACAGGCACATTTATTATTTCATTTAAACGTTCTATCTACGTTTGATTAATACACTGGCAAGCTCTGTGATGATGAAGGTGTCTACTTATGTGTAGACGTAAGGAATTTCCATCAGATTAGACAGTCTATTTGCCAATTTCATTACATAATCTGCATGCCCGCAGGGACTGTTCTATGATTACATTTAAATTGGTTTGGACAGCCCAACCAACCCGTTACTATAAAAAAGTCAAGACAAGCAACTTCATCAAAATACTAACCAGTCAAAGCCACACTAAGAGTCCTCAGCGTGATCTGGCTGACGTTATAGTACTCCTTGCTGAATCTGGACTTGATTCGCGTCCATATGATGTCCATAGGTGCGTACATCTGAAGGCAGTACGTAAAGAATACTGCTATAGCCACCAGAATCTTCGCTGTCAATGCCAAACTGGAACAAAATAAATCAGAATAATAGGTTAGCTTTCCAGGAGCCCATCAACCCTTCAATGTGACAGACACGAAGAGCAATTGTCAAATTGGTTCCGCGTATATGGCGTTAAGTGTTTGTTCATTATATCCAGCTTCTATTGGAGGATGGTGTGATTTGGAGGATTCCGTGATGAAAACCTTACCGTGAGATAGGAATAAAGAAAGAAAAATGAGTTTATTGGCATTAGAACAACACAAAACACCTTAAAACTAGAAAAAAAAAATACTGTGCCAAAAGGGCTTCAGCATAGCATATTGGAATACATAACAGAAGGGAAAAAGATGAGAGGGGATGGTGTTAAATGTTTTCTCTAATCGCTTATTGGTGGGTTTTCAATTTGAGATGACTTTGATAAGTGATAAACACCCAGCACTCTCTCGCGGCGAAGTTTTGAGCAAGCTAAGTACCCCATTAATTGTAATTTTTGATGCTAGAAAAAAATATTGATGGTCTGCTCATTCTGTTTTACATTTTGGTTTACCTGTTTCACTTTAGAAGTCCAAAGATAAACAAAATTAGGTTAGGGATGTATTGCAAACAATTTTTGATTAAATCCGCCAGTAATTAAGACTACAATTTTTGAGTTTCTCGTCACACTTCTCGATACAAAATTCTAAATAACAATGAGCATCATATCCATTACTTTAATAATAGGCACACTATTTATCTGTGTTTCTAGACAAAATCAAACTGGTTGCTAATTTAACTGTATAATTTAAAAAAAATTATGATATTAATTTTTATTTTTTGTGATTAATATAAATTTAACTCACACACTTAGATAATATATGTATTTTTTTTTTTGGAAAATTATATACAATGTTTGTAAATATGTGAGCATCATGTACCTATCGCATTTATTATTTTTTCTGTCATTACTTCATTTTTCATTCTTTTTACCAATTGTGGTAAGTAATTTTTATTTTTATTCTAGGTACATCGTCTTCACCTATAATTATTAATTAATGTATACAACCTATTGTTAACATTTTAAAAGAGTAAGTATGGAGTTTCTTGCCCATTCTTCTCCATACATAACTACCTTTTGGAAGGCGCAACTAGAATCAATTAACTATTCATGTAATTTTTGACGTTCAAAAGTGCATCTTCGTGCCTATTTGAAATAAATGATTTGACTTTGACTTTGACTTCAACGTTAAGCCTTATTTACGGCCAGAATGTTTTCAGACAAAATAATGTTTGTATTGCTGCATGAAACATTTGTTTATGTTTTGTTTTGTAGTTCAACGGCTTTTTCAGAAAGACAAAAAATCTAGTGAAAAAGCAGCACCACATTTAACTTCGCTGACAGTGAGTCTTCATTATAAGTACCAAACTAAGAGGCTAAAACCTATTTGCTAACTGTCTCTTAGCGATACAGCGACACTTTCAGAATTGGTGAAACTGGCTAGGCTAAAACCACATAGGAACCTACGAGCAATAACGTTCACATAGACTTGGGCTTTGAAATTCACGTCGGCGGAAACTGGGCAGGATGCCAGAAACTTGACATTTTAAACACTTCTTAAATCGTTGTCATTATCAGACTTCGAAAAAGAAAGAGACACGATACCTACTAATTCATTAATATCTATTAATATCGTTCACTCTCTGATTTAAACTTACCTTAGTAGTTTTATATAAATCAATGTAAGATTAGAAGTCAATTTACTTAATTGCGCAGAAATTGTTCGTTTCCTTAGCAAAGGAACAATGCAATGAATATTCAATGCAAAGATTGCTTTTCTTTTACAAATGAAATGCAATGCAAGCACCGTTTTACTGTTGGTTTTATTTTATTCCACTTCCGACGACTTTCAAGTAATTACTGGAAAGCCATTAGCTTTAAAAGATGGGTAAATGTATTACAAAGTTTAAAATTAACCCATTTACTCGTAAAAGCTTTTTTCGTTGGAGGAAGTAAACTTAATTCTAGATAAATTCATTCAGCACGCATCAGTGCACTCTGTGGGTTCGATATACCCAAAAGGCATACAGCGCTCTCAGAGTTCAGTGTAATAATGCCTTTAGAATGTTGTTGGGGCTTCTACGTTTCTGCAGTGCATCAGGAATGCTTGCCGAAGCACATACTGGTTTTTTCAACACCATCCTGCGAAAAAGGATTGCATCCGTGATGCGCAGACTGCATGGAAGCGCCAACACCAGTCTGAAGGTCATCAGTGATAAGCCATAATATTCTGCCATTATGGTGCATTGGTTACATGTACGGTGCGTCAGTAGCGTAGTTTTAGCCGGCGCCAACTAGGTGTGGCCGGTAGCAGTTGGTTAAACTTAGTGGTAGCCTATTCATTCATCGCTAGAACTAGGTGTAACCGATTGCATTCGGTTGAAACTAGGTTTAGCCTTCATCATACAAACTAAAGGCTTGTACAGACTAGTGCGATATCGCGGGAGCGACGCGACACTAGTAGCACAATTTCTTTGTCGCTACCTGTCGCGCCCACGATATCGCGCGAGTCTGTACAAGCCTTAACAGTATTATTAATAACTAAAGTGCCAAAAACTACAAATAAAGTTAATATTATGAACATAAAAATAACGTCCGCATCTAATTCCGATAAAACTTCATATCGTTACGTCCGTGTCGCACAGTGGATCGTCCTCATATAAGAGATTGGACCAAAAAAAAAAAACAAATACTACCGAATTCTTTTTTCAAAAACCTACCAACATTGACATTTTCTAATTGAACTCATATTTCAGGAGAAAATCGATAAAAAGTGTTTTTATAGTATGGAAATGAACACTTGAACTCCCCAACCGCCTGAGTTTCCCCTTATTTCGTATAGTCATTTATATAATTGGTATCTATCTACTAAGTGCCACATTTTGTCCAAAGACACATGGTGCTACAATCGTGCACTTTCTGAGATACAATCGACTTTCGTTTTATCGTAAAAAAATACAATACCATGATAAAAATACCATGGTATCCATGAATTTTAATTTGGCTTGAATCTAAATAATACATACCTAGGTACATTAACTTCCAAAATATTAATTTATTTCATTATCCTATCATATTTAAAAGCAGTCACATGTCAATTTCCCATACGGGGATGAAAAAACGCTTATAATAAAAGAATGGTTCGAGGCACAATGTTCGTGGAAATGAACATGTGATGTGTCATTTCCATATGCTCCAGGAAAACTGGAATATTCATGAGATATTTTTATTCTCTTTGCATGAGAACTGAAAACAGCTGGATCTAACCGACTCATTGTTACGAAAAGTATTTGGCGTTCATCAAAATTGTTGAAAACAAAATATGTAATACCTACAATTATTGCTCGACTCAACAAATACAGACGTATTCAAAATCAGGTACAGACTCCGAATTAACACTATACAAATTGATCAGCTCATGTAATTGAGATGAATGGGTCACACCTTTTATGTTATGGAATGCCTTGCCCGTCTCGATAAGGCGTGCTCAATCTTTGTCCACTTTTAAAATTTTGGTTAAAAATCACTTCCTCTCTCCTTAAACATCATCATTACTTAAAGTTCCTTGCTCTTGTATCATGTTTATTATTGTGTGTGTATATATATATATATATATATATATTTATATGGATAAGTATCTATATGCTTTGTGTATATGTATTTATTGTATATATGTAAGTGGTACACAACTAAATACCTGCAGTATTGTCTCTCCTTCTACTTTTTGATCCATCCAAAGGTTGTCTGTAAAAGATCGCTTTTAGCGATAAGACCGCCCATTGTGACACCCTATGTAACAGTTCTACATTTATATCTGTAATTTTTATGGTGTACATAATAAAGAGTATTCTATTCTATTCTATTCTTTTATTGCGTCATGGGGGACCATGACGACCATACTTTCAGAAGACCTCAATTTGAGGGTAAAATTAGAACCTCTTTCTCAAAATCTTAAGACTAAATCGAGTTCAAAAGGTAAAGGTAACTTACGTACCTCAATAATTGCTATCCGTAGTTCCACATTATAGGGACTGATACTGAAGGTTTGATCTAATTATATCTTCAGTCGAAGCTAAGCGTAGTTTTAAAATTCGTGTTAAAACTTAGGACTTTTCAAATAAGAAGCAGTTCCCATAATATAAATAGGTACACGTAGTAAACACGAAACTGCGATACCCAAATTTAGATTAACTTAAACCAGCAGGTGATTTCTTATAAACAGTATCCGCTTTTATAATAAGTTACCAAAGTCGGTTACAGAACTTAGCGATGGAAAGTTCAAAACCCACACCAAACTTGTCCTTATCAAAAAGCATATTTTAATATTGTTTGACATTGAAATATGTAAAATGAAATGAAATGAAATCGTTTATTCTGTAAATAGGATATCGTAATAACTTTTACACGTAACAAATAAAAAAAAAAAAAAAATAGCTAGATGGAGTCGACGTTTCCTATCTGACTACCCCTGAGAAGAAATGGCGAAATAAAATCAGGGGTCAAAGTCTCTTTTAAAGTCCTGACATAATCATGGTCAGATCATGTCAGATCCGTGTCTGAAATGGTATTTTTGACCGGCCGTGTCTGGAATGGATATACCTACAATTCTAATTAGTGGCTTTTGTGATATGATATTTATTCAGATTTGTTACTGTAGTTGTAATGGCAATCATGTCACTTGGTTAAAATAGGTTTAAATTGGTTTTCATTGTTATACATTAAAAAAAAACCTTTATTAAGTTTCTTTCCTATTTTGTGAATTTGAGAACGTTAGGCCAACCACCACAAATCCACAGTCTATCAAGACTGTGGATTTGTTGCCCATTTTCTAGTTTACCTGTACTTCGTACCTACTACGACACCACTACTACATCTGATCACAGTGGACAAACAATAACATTTTGCTCTTACATGCCTTTACAAAAAATTCAAATAAGGTTTAGGCCAATTACATGTAAAAATTTAGAAAAATTAAATAATTCTTTGGCCAGTAAATTATGTCTTCAGAGTTTTAATAATGTATATGACCCAAATGAGTTCTACGCCGAGTTCTTTTCACTATTAAATACGCAATTTAATGACACATTTCCACTAAAGACTAAAAGTATTTATACAAAGTTCTTATTTAGTGATTGGGCAACTCCAGGTATTCGTAAAAGCAGGGAAAAGCTATTTGAACTTTATGGCCTAAAGCAACATATGAATAATACTAGCTTTCATAAATATGTTACAAAATATTCAAAAACATTTAAAAATGTATGCAAAATAGCTAAAGCTCTTTATATTAGCAATAAAATAAAATCAGCTGATGATAAAATAAAAACTACTTGGCAAATAATAAATAATGAAACAGGTAGGAAAAAACAGCAAAATACTGAATTTAATTTAGAGACTGCACATGGCCCCATCAACTCCGATGTAGAAATAGCTCAGGAATTTGAAAACTTTTTTGGTAATATTCCCTTTAAAACTACAGAAACTTTAAATTCCTCACCCGCGCTTTCTGCTGCTTTACTTAGAAAGAATGTAAAGGCATGCCCTTTGGAGTTCAGGTTTCAACACACAAACCCCCAGGCTGTTATAAAAGCTTTTAAAGATCTTAAAATTAAATCAACAGAAGATCTTTGGGGAATGTCTGTAAAAGTCTGTAGGTCTATTATCGAAACCATTGCGCCCTATTTAGCTTTCATATTTAGCACCAGTGTAGACCAAGGAGTCTTTCCAGATCTCATGAAACACAGTAAAGTAGTTCCATTGTTCAAATCCGGTGATAGTAAGGAACCTAACAATTATAGGCCTGTGTCAATTCTTCCAGTTCTCAGTAAGGTGTTTGAAAAGTTGATACTCAATCAAATGTTACGTCACTTTAATAAAAACTCCATCTTTCATGAACAACAGTATGGTTTCACCAAGGGGCGTTGTACAACTGACGCCGGTGTCACCCTAATAAAGAACATTTTTAACGCTTGGGAAGAAGCACAAGATGCCATTGGAATCTTTTGCGACCTCTCTAAGGCGTTCGATTCCGTAAACCATGAGACACTTCTGCTGAAACTGGAGCACTACGGAATTAAGAATACCGCTCTTGATTTACTTAGATCATACCTGACGGATAGGAAGGTTAAAGTTCAGGTAAACGGCGTAAACTCATTAGGGTCTGAAATGAAAATGGGCGTTCCTCAAGGTTCGATATTGGGTCCATTCCTCTTTTTAGTTTACATTAACGACTTACCCCAATTACTTCAAAATCAACCGCAGATGGTGTTATTTGCAGATGACACATCATTGATTTTTAAAATAGATCGACGGTCACTAAAACTTGACGACGTAAATAAATCTATTCTTCAGGTCCAAAATTGGTTTACTGTAAATAATTTGGTACTAAATAATAAAAAAACCAAATGCATTCGATTTAAGTTACCTAATGTTAGAAGTAGCGAATGTGACATCATATTGAACGGAGAAAAACTGGAATTTATTAATCAAACGGTTTTCCTAGGAATCACGCTAGATGAGAAATTACAATGGGGACCTCATATAACATCTCTTGCGGGGCGGCTAAGCTCGGCCGCGTATGCTGTTCGAAAGATAAGACAGTTAACAGATATAGAAACCGCGCGTTTAGTTTATTTTAGCTACTTCCATAGCATTATGTCGTATGGCATTTTACTGTGGGGTCGGGCTGCCGACATTGAATCCATTTTTATTTTACAAAAGAGGGCTGTCAGAGCCATTTATAATCTACATCGCCGCGAATTTCTTAGAGAACTATTTAAAACGATTAATATAATGACGGTACCTTGCCAATTCATTTATGAAAATATTATGTATGTAAGAAAAAATCTACATATTTTTAATAAAATCAGTGATAGGCATAATTTTAATACTAGAAATAAAGATAAAATAGATCAACCATTTTTCAGATTATCTAAGGTACATACATCTTTTATGGGGTACTGTGTTAAATGTTACAATAAAATACCTTCTGATATATTACAATTAAATGAAAGAAAATTTAAAACTCATATTAAAAGTACACTTTGTAAACAAGCATATTACAAATTAGAGGATTATATCCAAGATAAGAATGCTTGGAAACATGCTGGTCCTGCTCCATAGGACAATTTAGAGTCTAGACAAAATCAAACTGGTTGCTAATTTAACTGTCATAATTTTTATGATATTAATTTTATTTTCTGTGATTAATATTTTAACTCACACACTGACTTATTATATGTTGTTTTTATTTTTTATTTTTTTGGGAAATCATATACAATGTTTGTAAATATGTGAGCACCATGTACCTATCGCATTTATTAATTTTTCTGTTATTACTTCACTTTTCATTCTTTTTACCAATTGTGGTAAGTAATTTTGATGAATTTTTTTATATTTTTTATTTTTTTATTCTAGGTACATAGTCTTCACCTATAAATATTAATTAATGTATACAAACTATTGTTAACATTTTAAAAGAGTAAGTATGGAGTTTCTTGCCCATTCTTCTCCATACATAACTACATTTTGGAAGGCGCAACTAGAATCAATTAACTATTCATGTAATTTTTGACGTTCAAAAGTGCATCTTCGTGCCTATTTGAAATAAATTATTTGACTTTGACTTTGACTTTGACTTGTTGAAAGGCCTACACCGTCCTCCCATACCTATTAACACCGTTATTTGAAAATATTGTAAAAGCCAATTATTTCTATAAGAGTAACCGTGCGGAGTTTCTTGCCGGCTCTTCTCCATAGGAAACCACCATTTGAAACCATGCACCTAGCTTCTCTTATTTCATAAGTGCTCATGTAGGTTTTTGTGAAATAAAATATTTTGAATTTTGTTATTTCTACACCGCTCAAATCTATCTTTACTTTTGAACGTTTAAGAAAATCTCTTCAAAATTGCGTAGATTTGCCGTGGAAACATATAAAACGTACAAAGACACGCTTTTTCGCTTATGGAATTAGCATAGCTCTATGTTCCTTATACTCACATTTCACCTTCAGGTAGATTCAAAGTGATGCTCCCAAGGACACCCTCTCCATACTTCATGTAACCAAACATACCGACTACACCGTATAGAATAGCGACGAAAATCATGGTCACATTCAGAACACTGGGACAGCCGAGGAAGTCTTGAGGTTTAGCCATCTCATTCTCCACTGGCATAACCACGTTGA
This sequence comes from Dryobota labecula, assembly GCA_947523025.1. NCBI lineage: Eukaryota > Metazoa > Arthropoda > Insecta > Lepidoptera > Noctuidae > Dryobota > Dryobota labecula. The sequence goes on from OX383287.1 coordinate 4,888,055, forward strand.
TGCCTTCCATTGCAAATATTGCAGTACTGGAAATAGATAAAAATTATTAGTGAGTTCGATTTGACGAACATGAATTTTGACCTCTGGAAAAGTGAGACACCATATTTTAGAAACTTTTGATATTGTCGATTGTTATTTATTGTTGTCTTAAGCCTCGTCCCCTAGGAACATTTGTCGAGCGACATGTGTCCCCGGAGACATCGGGCAATGTCGCCCTACATCGCCCCACGTCGCCCGATGTCTTGTCTCCGTCCACATCAGTTCAGTCGAACCTATCATGTCTCCGGAAGAGGTAGTGTTGTACAGTGCGGCTTATATAATGATGAATGCATCAAGAACAAAAAAGAAGAGAAGATGGTGGATTAAACAGTACTTGCGAAACAAAACAAGTGTATTTAATGATCTCAGTGTTCTAGACGGCACATTTCATAATATCACTACTCTTCATCGACTGTGCGACAAGGAACAGTTTCAACAATGTCGCGGCGATGTCGTCCGACGTCGCCCAACATCGCCCGATGTCACCAGGGACACATGTCGCTCGACAAATGTTCCTAGTGGGGACGAGGCTTTATACAACATGTCCCGAAATATTATATTATAATCATAATATATACACCGATTTAGTATATAAAACATTGTTTAATTATTAAATCTATACTAATATTATAAAGCTGAAGAGTTTGTTTGTTTGGACGCGCTAATCTCAGGAACTACTGGTTGGAATTGAAAAATTATTTTTGTGTTAGATAGTCCATTTATCGAGGAATATTATAATATACATAACATCACGCTACAATCAATAAGAGCAGAGCATAAATGAAAAATGTTGCAAAAACGGGAAAAAATATTATTTTTTGAGAACTTCCTTTGCGTGCTCTGTGTAAACGGTTTAAGTTACGTAAATATCATGTACGAGTATGATGGAATTGTTCCTCTTTAAAAGTTCTAAAAAAAAGTCCGCGACAGCATATGTCTATCTTTTAAGATTGATTTGTGCTTCACAAGACTATACGTTATTATTACTACAAACAGTAGTTTTAAATTGTTATGTTTTATTGTAATCATTTAAACGGAAAATAGTGGCCACTAAGCGCCGTTTTAATGATTACAATAAAACATAACAATTTAAAACTACTGTTTGTAGTAATAATAACGTATAGTCTTGTGAAGCACAACTTGACGAGCTTATTTTCTACATTTTCATTCTAAAATAAAAGAAATCACCGAAATAACGATGAGGGCGCCACTGTGCACTCGGCGCACTCTTAAGGATTACAATAAAACATAACAATTTAAAACCACTGTTTGTATAAATAATAACGTATAGTCTTGTGGAGCACAACGTAACATGCTTATTTTCTGCATTTTTTTATTTTTTTTATTTCATATAACGTGGAAGCTCTTGGCCTTCATCTCACCTGATGGTAAGTGATGATAAGGCCGAAGATGGAAGCGAGCTTCACCCGGAAACCTCAACCACATAGGAACTGGCTATCTTACCTCTAACTGTCGAAACACAACAAATGCTGTTAACATTGTTGTTTTGGCGACAGACTTAGATAAGATGGTGGTAGCTAGCCAGGCGGAATTAGAACAAGCCCTACCACCAACCAAACCGAGCAGAAATTTTTGCCCCCGCTGGGAATCGAACACCTCTGGATCTTAAATTTAAAGAAATCACCAAACAAACGATGAGGGCGCCACTGCGCACTCGGTACCCTCTTAAAGTTCAGGCAAAAATATTCTTCATACCAATGCATACTAAAGCCACGTTCCACAGGATATTTGAGATGTCTAAAGCAAGTGACAGAAATTAATTGTACCAAGCCCGTGCCGTCATCTCATTAAAATGGTGGTTTCGTTGTGCCAGAGTCCACCCCTTTAGCTGACAGCTCATTATCCCGTTCCCGGCGACTATCGAAATCTAAACTTACGCCGCCATCTTATTTTTAGGGTTCAGTACTTCCGAATGAAAAAACGAAACCCTTATAGGATCACTCGTGTGTCTGTCTGTCCGTCTGTCACAGGTAATTTGTTCCGAATCTAATGGACCAATTAAGTTGAAACTTGGCACACATATGCATATCTGTGACCTGAACACAGACGTGCAACATAAATAATATATGAATGTTGAATAAGAAGGTCACTTTTGGGAGGCAAATATGAAAATAAAATAAAAAATGTTTTGCAATCTGTATCGTGTGACATATCAATTGAAAGGGTCTCAAAGACATATCTTACTGTGTGGGTATTAATATATTTTTTAATAATTTTACAATACTTAACTTACTTACTTATTTTACTTACTTATTATTATTTTTATTTTTTACTTAACTTATTTTTAAAGTTATTTAAGAAAATAGATCAAAATTGACCAATGCCCCCTTATCTCCGAAACTACTAAGCCTACAATGCAGAAGAAAGTAAAGAAAATAGTTCTATACTTTTAGATTACAGGAAAACCTACTCCACTCTACTCCTATGGTCCTAAAATAACACGTTAAATCTCTCAATATTGTGCGTACAAAATTACATTTGCAGTTGTAATATACGGGAGAAAATGTTTTTCAAATACAATGTTAAGTTTGTTCTTAGAATAAATTCATCACAACTACGGAACCCTTCATTGTGTGTGATCCGAGACGCACTTGGCCAGTTTTCCAGTAAATGTTCACAAAACCGTTTCACAATTAATATTTAACGACATCGCTCCCTTGTACTTACTTAATATTTATGCAATCATTAATTTCATCATTCACTTTAGTTATCTGAACTAGCTGATGTTTTTAGTCTTAGGCTCTGCGCAAACGGGCCACCGACCACAGCCACCGGTGGCTGTCGCGCGCTACGTCCTATGGTACCGCGCAAACGAAGATGGTCGGCGGCTGCCACGAGTGGTCGGTGGCCGCCACTAGTAGTCGGTGGCCGCTACAATTTGTAACACTCCAGGGCCTTAAGTCTGCTATTACAATAGTGTCAGAATGGTCTCGCCATTGTGAGTATTTGACAGTGTTTGTATGGCAAATCTGTCAAAAACTCACAATGAAGAGACCATTCTGACACTATTGTAATAGCAGACTTGAGGCCCTGCTGTAAAGTCTCACGATAGATTCCGAGACGCGCATGCGGCGGCGCATGAGTGGCGAGTGTCGGCGTTTTTAAGTAGCGAGTGGCTGCCACCAGTGACAATACGAGCCCCTGCACATTGAGCCACTAGTGGCGACCACATTAGAACGACTAGTGGCCGACACAAGTTGTGGACGCGTTTCTCCATACATTTGTATAGCATCGGCGCACACCGAGCGTTTGAGTGGCCGCGTCCGAGCCACAAGCTGCGGGAGTCGACCGCGTTTTGTCGTTCGACTCGCGCGCACACACGGCCACAGTCGCTGGCCTCTTTCCGCTCCCGCGTCTCAGGTCTAGTCTTATTGTAAGCAGCGTGAATGCACGTACACGATGTCTACGGATGCGATTCCTAATTTTGATGTTGTTGTTTTTATTTCCGATAGCGAAGAGCGTCCGGCTATTTGGGATTTACAGTCAGAGTTGTATAGTGACCGGGGTAAAAAAACTGAAGCTTGGGAGGAATTGTGCCTCAAATACATTCCAAATTTTTGTAAAAAAAAATGTAGCTGAAACAAAACAAAGCAGGTAAGTTTTGTACACTTTTATTTCAGATTATTTTTATAAATTTATCAATTGATGATTAATTATTTATAAAATTTCATTGCGCTCGTGCCGTCGCGACGGCATCTCCGCGTCCGGGCGGATTCATTGAATATGTTTTATTTGCAAAATGTCTCAAGCAATTTTAAAATTATAAAAAATTATGTAAAAATATAAAACACTTAGATACATTTTTTTTTTTGCTGCTATAACTGTTTTACCATAGATGTTACTCTTAAAATATTTCGTGTATCACCTTATATATTTTCATCAACAATTTTTTTTTTATTTGTCTGACACACGACGTGATCCGAGTCCAAGGGCAAAAAAGACCAAAACAAACAGTGACGAAAGTCAGACAGAAACTGACGTACTTGCTAATATTTCAGAACAATTACAATCTCGTAATTCTAACAAGCATGAAGAAGACGCTGACAATAACTTTGCTTTGTCCTTAGTCCCGCAATTTAAACAAATACCCAATGAATTTAAATTGGATGCTCAAACTGATGTGCGAACTTCACAGAGTCAACAACATAGATATTTTACATCATTATTTCAGGAACCAAGCTCATACCATAATATGCAACCATCTACTTCGGGTTATCAACCAACTTCGCGTCCATCTACTATGGGCGTCGATCAACTTTTGAGAATAAACTTTCTGTAAACTCACCATCTGCATCTGATAATACCATTATTTCTGTTTTGTCAGAAGATTCTATAAATGAACATCTTTTTGGCAGTTAAGTTGATTTTTCAGTTCTCAATTAATAAACAATTTCGTTTCATTTTATTCCTTTACATACAAGAATCAATTTTTGAGAGTCCGTCTCGTAATCTAGCTAACTAATAGAAGCAAAATGGTGCCTACTTACCTTAAAGTAAGAGCGAGCCTTTCCGTCGGAGAGATGCTTTTTCTCAATTGTGTATTGTATATGATGTTATGTTGATAGTTAAAACTAAGAAAATGGTCAAAAAACAAAAGTTTTTCATCAAAAATGTCAAACTTAATAGGGAAAGGTTAAATCTACTGAAACAATTAGATATGTATTCATTTAACTTAGAAAAAAGTACTAGGAAATACCAAATTGACACAGAAGACTTGCAGTATGAACTTGACCAACTACAAGAGAAACTTACTTCTATGACCATCAAATATACAGCCTCTGAAAACCAAATGAGGGAATATGTATTGGCAATGAATGAGCTGGTGAGCACAAACAAATGTGAACGTTGTCAACCACCATCTGTTGAACCCACACCAGATCATTCATTGACAATATGTGATACCACCATACCGCAGTCTTGTGCCAGTTTGCCAGTATCAATCACTAATTGTTTTCCTAAACAGAGTGTAAATAAAAAAATAGTTTTATTTTGTGATGAAATTGGAAAGGATCTAGGCCACTTGTTGACAAATAAATATCCGGGACACTCAATAATGAACTACTGTATGCCTGGTTGTTCTTTATTTGACATAATGAAAAAAATTATAAAATGCAATTTTAACCAGGATACAATTCTAATAATTTTTGTTGGTAATAGGGGTAATGTGAATAAAGGAAAATTACTCCAATATTATAGTTCTTTATGCAACCTTAGTTTAAGAAAAATTGTGATGTTCACATTCCCATACAGCCAAAGTTTGCCACAGGAAGAAAACAACTTTAGATCTGAAATGAATATGACATTGCATAATTTGATGTTTAATAACAATTCATTCCATTTAATTGACACTAACAATTATGTTGGTAATCATTTATATTTGACAAAAGATAGATTTTTTATGGATAGGTACTATCTTTCAAAGTACTGTAAAAGACAGATAGCTGTGTCGCTATCATATTATTTTTCTATTACAGCCAAGAATTTGGCTAAACAAATTGCTTCTATTGAGCAATGCTATGACATGTTACATAATTTGTTTTGGTTTTTTTTAACCAAATTATTCAGCCAATAATTTGGTTTCAAAAATTGACATTGATAATAATTTAAATTAGAAATTAAGACAACAGAGGCAACCTCTAGCAATAATGTACAGAATTGCAAAAATAAAAGTTTAAAATCAGTAAATAGTATCAACCTGGTGCATCAAAATATTCAAGGATTTATGAACAAAGATTTAGAAATAGAATTATTTATGAATTGTAACAGTATTGATATTCTTTGTATAACTGAACATTGGCTTAAAAGCCACCAGTTCTTGTTCAATTTTAGTAATCACCAGGTTGGTAGTTCGTTCAGCAGAGTAAATGCTATACATGGTGGCTCATTAATTTTAGTAAGTAACCAGCTTAAATTTAAAGACCGTAAAGATATTGTGAGCCTATCTGTTGAGCGGATAGTTGAAATAGCCTGTATAGAATTGGAGCAGTTTATTGTATTAAGTGTGTACACTTGTGTGTCCTCCTTCAGGATTGTATGACTGCTTTGAAAAGGTAATGGATGAAGTGTTACACAAGATTTGTAACTCGAACAAGTCCATTATCACTTGCGGTGATTTTAATATTAATTTATTAGAAAAATCAGGTTCTTGTAGTAAAATAATAAGTCTTTTTCAGTCCTACAATCTTGGACACCTATTTTTGGAGCCCACAAGAATAACCCCTACTAGCGCCACATGCCTAGATAATATTTATACAGATATTATACCAAGCCACAAAGAAATTATAAATTTACTAGATTCTGATCATTGCGGGCAACGGATTACTATCCAAAACCAAAATAACAAAATGGCAAAAAAGGATATCACTGTTAACCCCAAAACTGCAAGTCGCTTGGAAGCTTTTAAAGTTAAACTCATTAATAAATTACCAGCTTTGTCTATTCACGCTGATCCTATTCATCTATATGATGATTTTTTTGATATATACTGTAAACAATTTCATTCCACGTTTATTCCCAAAACTATCTCGGTTAATAGTAACGCATCTTTCAGTGATTGGGCTACCATTGGTATTCATAAAAGTAGAACACGGCTTTATGAGCTGTACAGTGAAAGGACTTGTGTAAATACCGCTGAATTTAATTTATATGTTAGAAATTATACAAAATTATTTAAAAAAGTTTGTTGTATGGCCAAGTCGCGTTATTTGAGTTCGAAAATTAAAAACAGTAGTAATGTTATTAAAACGACTTGGAATATTATTAATAGTGAAACGGGAAGGTCTAGCAACCGAAATACTGACTACAGCCTATCAGTTAATGACAAAATAATAAAATCAGACTCACAAGTCGCCGCGGCCTTTGAAAATTTCTTTTCGGATATTCCCGTTTTAACTACTAAATCCCTAAACTCTTCACCTTCTGTTGCTGAGTCTTTGCTTAAGGAAAATGTTAATGTTTGCGATTCGGAATTTAATTTTGAACATATTACCTGTAGAGATATAATTAAAACCTTTCACACTTTAAACGTAAAAAAGACTGCGGATCTGTGGGGTAATTCTGTAGAAGTTGCTAAGTCTATTATTGACATTGTAGCACCTACTTTAGCTCTTATCTTTAATAATTGTATCGACTGTGGGGAGTTTCCCGATCTTATGAAAAATAGTAAAATAATACCATTGTTTAAATCAGGTAGTACATCAGACCCCACAAATTATAGACCTATTTCAGTACTACCTACCTTTAGTAAAATTTTTGAGAAATTAATGTTAGACCAATTGCAAAGATTTTTTAATAAAAATAAATTATTACACAGTAAACAGTTCGGTTTTACAAGGGGTCGTTCAACTACTGATGCCGGTGTTGAACTTTTAGGACATATTTATAATGCATGGGAAGATAAATGTGATGCCTTGGGCATCTTTTGTGATTTGTCCAAGGCATTCGATTGTGTTCTTCATGAAACGTTAATCAGGAAACTCCGCCACTACGGGATCCGGAACACCGCTCTGGATCTTCTTGCTTCATACTTGAGTAATAGGTTTCAGAGCGTTGACGTTAATGGGAAAAGATCTCCCGGATCTTTAGTAACAATGGGAGTCCCACAGGGCTCAATTCTTGGTCCTTTTTTGTTTCTTATTTATATTAATGACTTGCCTTACCTCATAAAGGATAATCATGAAATAGTGTTGTTTGCGGATGACACTTCACTTTTGTTTAAACTTAAACGTCAGGAGCTGGTTACTGACGATGTAAATAGCGCGATCTCAAAAGTAGTTCATTGGTTCAATGTTAATAATTTACTTCTTAATGAAAAAAAAACCAAATGCATTAAGTTTACGCTACCTCACGTTAGGCAGGTGAAAAATAATGTGTTGATAAAGGGCGAAGAATTGAATCCTGAAGATAGCACAGTATTCTTGGGCTTAACTTTGGATGCTAAGCTTCAGTGGGGCCCACATATAGATAAATTGTCTAAGAAGCTGAGCTCCGCAGCATACGCCGTTAGAAAAATTCGTAATTTAACTGACATAGAGACAGCCCGTTTAGTGTACTTTAGTTATTTTCATAGTGTAATGTCGTACGGTATTCTGTTGTGGGGAAATGCCACCGACATTCAGTCTATCTTTGTTTTGCAGAAAAGAGCTGTTCGATCAATTTATAAATTAAGTTCGAGACACTCTCTCAGAGAGAAATTTAAGGAAATTAATGTTATGACTGTGCCTTCTCAGTATATTTTTGAAAATCTTTTATATGCCCATAAAAACATAAATTTGTTTAAAAAATACAGTGATATCCATAATATAAATACTAGGAACAAACACATGTATGTTGTACCTAAAACACGGCTCAAGAAAATAGGTGGTTCGTTCAGATGTCAATGTATACGCTTTTATAATAAACTTCCAAGCCACGTTCAAGATCTAAGCATTAATCAATTCAAATCATTCATTAAACGTAAGTTGTGCCAGAAAGCCTTTTATACCATTAAAGATTATATTGAGGACAAAAAGGCTTGGGATTGAGCTGCTCCAAATTTTATATATTGAAACTTTTTTTTATTGTGATTGCTTAATACACATTGACATGAATATTTACTTGTGAAGTATAATGTTATTATTTTAATTATTGTGAATGTGAAGACTATGTGGGTCTTTGTTTATTTTTTATTTTTTTCCTTCTCAGTATATACATTTTTTTTTTCCTGTTCATGGTATGGCAGTTTGAGTAATTTATGCGGCCTGCCCAAATGTCCTTTCTTTGGTATTGTTCGTCGAATCGTTGAGCTCCTTATGTTCTGAGTTGAGCTGCACGATTACTGACAAATGCGTGCACTGAATGGACAGGTCCACTCAATCTGTGTGGTTCTTTCTTCAAAAGACCATTTCAGACACCAGTCTACATGGTCTTCACATGATTTGACCAAGATTATGTCTGGACTTTAAAAGAGACTGTGACCTCTGAGTTTGTTTCGGTCTTTCTTCTCAGAGTAGTCAGATACGAAATGCCGACCTCATCTAGTTTTAAAATTTGATTGACGTGTAAAAGTGTTTGTAAAAACCTACTTACAGAAATAAAATCATTTATCATTTATCATTTATCATTTATGTTTGAGGTCATCGTGTAGCACGCTAAGTAGTTCGTTGAATGAGTTCACGCTCATTCTAAAATACTTGAAGAACTTATCTGGATGACTTTTTAATTCTTCGAAAAGCAATTTGTGCTGTCCATTTTTATTACGTGAAGTTAAAATTGGATGAACCCAGTAACGCCGATGAATTGGACGTCGATGGTTCTGAATTCTGCGACGTTTTCTACGTATTAGTATAATAAGCAACAATAACGAAATCAAGAGTGCGTCCCTTTTTGACAAACACACGTCCGCCTCTGTCGAGTACCACTTGAACAACTGCCGCATGTGGCAGCCACTGAAGGCCGCATCCAGCCACCAATAGCTGCACTGGTGGCGGCATGTAGTGGTCTGACTGAACCACTGGTGGTCGCGTTTAGTAGCGGCGACTGGTGGCCATAATGTGCGGGGGCTCGTAATGTCGCGGACGTTGAGTAGCGAGTGGATGCCTCTCGCTACACTTGTGCGGCGATTCCATACAAAACGTGCTAAAAATTATGTAAACAGCTTGTCGCCAGCCACCGGGGGCTGTGGTCGGTGGCCCGTTTGCGCGGAGCCTCACACTACCTACGGGCGTCAGTTACGGTTTGGATACCCATTTACTTAAGTAGAAAAACAATGTATACAAAAACATTTTTAAGAGGGTGCTCACCGTTTACTAGTACCACTCTTTAAAAAAAATATTATCTCGTGACTGAGAAGGAATTATGAAAAACGGCTCAATAAGGGCTCAGTAAGTGTGTCTAGAATTTTCAAATACCTTTTATAAAGTTTAATATTGAGACACGAAGCAACAAAACTCGATCTAAAAAAGAAAAGCGGCCACATTCCTATAGATCGTATTATGTTGCTTCGTATATGAAACTTTATCATTACAATGAGCATTTTTCTAAGCTTTCAATGTTATAAAGAAATTAGCAAAACCGGCAAGTGTGTGTCGGATCACGCACAATGAAGGGTTCCGTAGTTGGAATGAATTATCCCACGAACAAACTTAACTTTGTAGTTGAAAAACATGTTCTCCCATTTTCAACTGGTCAACTATTACTCGTTTACTTGTAAAGCCTAATTAGCTGTGATAGTTTTCCTTTTATCTTCCTTATATACGAGTATAGTACTGCCTTGATTATTTTACATATCCAAAAACAACCATGTAGCTGGGGAAACATACTTGACTCTAACAAAAATTAGCATTTTAAAGTTTAATACAAATGTAAATGTGAAGATGTAAATGAAAATTGTCTTTGGTGTTTGTTTTGGTTTGGTAATTGTTTTTGATTTGGACGACAACAAACAAACAATCAAAACGAAAACAAAATGCCGATTTCAGAGTGTCTGATCTGTCATTATCACCATCAGTATTTAACATTAATGTGTCATAAAACGTCCAGTATATGGACAGCCATTATTGTGACCGTTCACCGCTTTCTTAGGAAACTAAAGCGTAATACTCCTATATCAACATTTACCTGAGAAACAGCGGCCATTTCTCTACACTGGCGACCATCTCAATTTTACTTAGCGGCGGTATATCAGTGAATGTGTAGTAACATGTAATACCAAACGTTACTACTAGGCACACGTTAGCTAACACTGAGAATGGTACCAGGAACTTCAGGTGACGTATCTGCGTTATCAGGATAAGTGGGAGGAGGAGGATGCCGCAGTAGACTTCGACTTCGTACTTCGTCGATGGCACGAAATGATCGAAGATCTGGAAAGAAGATATTGGTAGTTAAAATAAAATAATCCTACTATTACTGTAAGAGTCTGTTTGTTTGTGAATGTGGACGTTTGTTAATCAATCATTACCGGCTGAAGAGATTTAGACGAAAGTACAAACGAGTATATTATGACCTGGGTTAAGACATAGGATGCTTTGTATACGGGCAATAAGTTCCCAAATAGAACTTTCTTTCTACTATTTACTAGGTTTTGCCAGCAGCTTCGTGAGTAGAAAAAAAATTATCCCATGGGAACTTATTGCCCGTATACAAAGCATCCTATATCTTAACCCAGGTCATAATATACTCGTTTGTACTTTCGTCAATTTTTTTGAGCCGTTTAACATTTTTATCATTCCGAGTAAGAATACGGACAACTTTTAAATTTATTTGTTCTAATGCAACCCCTAACTTGGGAAGGGGGTTGATTTCCAAAATTTTTAGAAAAAATAATCATATCTACGAAACGGTAAACATTTTTAACGTATAAAATTCTTTTTTTTTAAAGAAAATTGTTTACTCTACAATTTTGTTTATTTTAAAAGTCTAGCGATAAAACTTATAGTTATCGAAATAAAAATTGTAACTGAAAAATTAAGGGCATTTCCAAGCTAAACTCGTTGCCTTGACGAGTCTTTTGTTAATATTCATAATGGAGGGAATGTAAGCGCGGAGAAAGCTTCTTCGTGGAAACTTCTTCGAAATCTATCTCCTCCTGCGGCTTGCCGAAGGGATTTTTTTATTTTAATGTCTTAACAACAGATTTTCTTTCAGAAAATAACTGTAATTAAAGATTCTGCCATCTTTTATAGAAAAATGAGCATTTCACAACTGAAATGCGAAACATGTACTTAATTAAAAAATCTAAACTAATTCTTATATTTTATCGCTTAATATTTCACTGACTTAAAATTAATTTGTATAACTAGACACTATGTTAATAGCTAAAAGTACAATGCCTTTTATATCAGCGTAATTTAACGTTTCAAATTACAAGAATTTTGGTTAAAACAATTTGTTTTAACTTCTAAATTAACAAAATTCTTGTACTTTTCGCATTAAATTGTTATTAAATCGTTTTAATAGTTTGATGTTTACATATTCATATTACAATAAAACCTTTCAGGCAGACGCAATTTTGGCAACAATGGAACACCCTTCGTTGCAAAATATCTTTAAACCACGTTCTTAATTTGGAGAGTGTAATGGTTTTTCAGTATTTGAGGAGCTCGTGGCTAAGTAATGTTACGCGCCGCACTAGTTTAAGTACCACTAGCGTCATCTAATATCGAGTAGCAGAACTAGCAGACTCGAGATTCCTCTAGAGAATTCGATGCTAGAACTTTCTAGAACTTTCGACACTGGCCAGTAGGGGCCGGTATGTACTCGAACATTTTAGATGTTTCTACAATGTTCTGGAACGATCTAAGGAATATAAAAGGCCGTATGCACCGCGACTCGGGACAGTCGAAGCGAACAAGCGAACAAGTGCGATCAGTAGTGCTTTATAATTAGTGTGTTCGAGTTGTTATCAGTGTTGATTAATTAAAGTGTCATTTTTGGTTTGTAAATCGGCAGTTTTTATTGTCACGAACCGCAAGCTCGTAACAGTAATAACAGCCACACGGGTCGATCTGTCAGGTTAAGCTACTCTTGCCGGGATTGGTCCGTGGCTGGGTGACCATCTTTACATACCGAGACTCCTCCGTGCCTCGGAAAGCACGTTAAGCCGTTGATCCCGGCTATCATTCGTGGATCTTTGACAGTCGTTACGGGTCGTCAGAAGCCCAAAAATCTGTCAACCAGTCTTACCAAGGGGTATTGTGTTACCCAGTTACTAGGTTGTGGAGGTCAGATAGGCAATCGCTCCATGTAAAATACTGGTATTCAGCTGCATCCGGTTGGACTGGAAGCCGACCTCAATATAGTTGGGAAAAGGCTTCAGCAGTGATATTTAGAACACAACATAATTATTTTAAAATTAAATAAACTAATGTAATCATATAAAAAATATGTAAATATGAAACGGCTGCTATTTACGAGTTGTAGTTCGTAGGTTCGAATCCAGTCAGGCTCTTTACTTCGTGTAAATTATTTCATCACCATTGCTCTCAAAACAGTGAAGGAAAACATCGTGAGGATTTTCTTTTAAGTTCTAGGACATGTCCTAGAACTTAAAATTCGAAGGCATGTGACATCCACCAACCCGCACTGGGCCCCCGTGGTGGATAAGAGCCCACTCCCTCTCACAGAGAGGAGGGAACATTACAGGCTGATTATGCTGTTTTAAACATTGATATTATTATTGGTTCCTTGCTCTTGTATCATGTTTATTATTGTATGTATTTCATCATTTTAGCCGAAAGACGTCCACTGCTGGACATAAGCCTCCCCCAATTGGGTGGGTTTGCCATAATCGCCATGCTTGGCAGGCGTGTTGGCGATCGCAGTATTTATGGTGTTAAAAATGCATAGAAAACTCTGCTGTCCATTCTCTAGTAAGTCCCTTAGTCGCCTTTTACGACAAAACTGTTATAAGTACCTACCGTATATAATTTCATATCCATTTAGTAAAAAGGTGTTTTTTTTTTTTTTTTTTTTTCAAATATACTAGATTTTTTTCTATTTACTATATACACCGTGGCATTTTAGTCATCTTACAAAGACAGCCCATTTCAAGTATTTACTACATATGTACATGTGTGTATGTGTATGTATGTGTATGTGTGTGTTTGTATGTACTTTATTTTACTCCATATTTCGCTATAGGTTTTTATTAATTATGAATCATACATACTTCACATCTGCCGGGCTACCCATGACGGCCAACTTGTATTGAAACCAACGGTTTTTTTAGTTTCATTTTGAAAAAACTTAAATTGTGTAACTAAAACTCTTACTACTAAAGTCAAATTCAAATTCCAATCTCTTCAGCCTGTTTAGGTGTACATATAACGTAGGTGTAACAAACAAAAAAACTCAATTTCACGTTTACTTAAAGATAAGGACCATCTTCACAGACGCGTGACACTCGCCTTTTCATGATATTTATGACATATTCACTTCAGATTGGCCAGAGCTTTATAATATCCACAACTTTCGCGGATTTTAAGCTAGCAGTAGCTTCGTTTGGGTAAAATATAATATTCTATAAACCGCCATAGCTGCTTAATAAGGTATACGCTTGTTTCAATTTCAGTCTAGAACGTGGCTCGATTACCTAAATCTGCGACAGAAAGGCTACTTAAATTCGATTACCCAGTTTTGCCGGCGTCATTTGGTTTACAATTATTTTGTTGACCTTATTTGGTGTACGAATATTGTCAGGAGGTTTAAAAGTTGCTAGCGACAAAGCGACGCGGCGCCCAGGATGTCTCAACACGGTGTATAAATACTAACTAAAATAATGGTGATTTACAAATACACGAATGGCGTGCGTACGTAACTGCTAGTGACCGACTGGTCTGTCTTACGACTATATTTGAACTGGGAGACGAGCAACGTCATAGGCATTTGAGCTCACAAGTTTGTGTGTGCATGTGTGGGTTACATACCACTACACAATAACTACAAGAGGGCCTACACAAAAAAAATTCGCAGTCATAAGGACTGCTGACAGAAGTGAAAACACAAAACTTTGGAATAACTGTTCTTTTATACTTATAGCTCATGGAAAGCGTTCGGTGACGATCGCGAACCCGTTAGGTTTTCCCCTACCAAAACTCGCTCAACGTACCTAAAGAAGTTTTCATTTAAAAAATCTATCAGCGATAATGTGAGCAATAACGTTGATGGAAAAGTAAAAATATATTGGATTGACAAAGTTATTGAAAAGCTTATATCAGTTCTGTTAGAATACATGCGAAATGCTTTGAAAGCTTTGTTTGAAAGCGATTGCAACTTGTTCTGACCTTCACAAATTTGGCATCGTCTCCACATCATCATCTGCCTGGCCTTTTCCCAACTATGTGAGTCGGCTTCGAGTCTAACCAGACGCAGCTGAATACCAGTACTTTACATGGCGCCACTACCTATCTGTAGGGTAGGGTTTTGTTCTCAGAGTAGTCAGATACGAAACGCCGACCTCATCTAGTTTTAAAATATGATTGACGTGTAAAAGTGTTTGTAAAAACATACTTACAGAAATAAAATCATTTATCATTTATAACACAGAAAACGGTCACATTCCTCTAGATCGTAGTTTGTTATTTCGTGTCTCAATATGAAACTTTATAAAAGGTATTAGAAAATTCTAGACACACTTACCGAGGTCGCTGTTGAGCCGTTTTTCATAATTCCTTCTCAGTCACGAGATAATATTTTTTTTAATGGAGTGGTGCTAGTGGACCCTTGTACGCCCTCTTAAAAGAGTAACTGGAGTTTCTGCCCATTCTTCTCCATACGAAACTACCTTTTGGAAGGTGCAACTAAAATCAAGAATCAATCCCACTTTGAGTACAATTGCGCCAACCACAATAGAAATCTACGTTTATGTCACAATCGTCTTCTTCAATGTCCCACTCACCGCACAGACTTCATTCACTCTCCCTTCTTCATACAGTCTATCTCTCTGTGGATAGCAATAAACTGATTATCTTTTAAAGTAAAAAATTCGCGAGCACATTCGCATGAAGCTGGCACAATCATCACAACGGTAATGTTTTCCCATTGTTTGTCTTAGTTGTCTTAGTATATTTATGTGTATTTATTTGTGCTTATATTGATATATGTTATGATTTGTATATATTATAATTATAGTTTTTATTAGGTTTATGTATATCTTTATATTTAAATGAATATTTATTCCTCAATTCTCGCTATTGCACCTACTACTGTTTGTCTCTGCATCACCCAAAGGTTGACTGGTAGAAAATACCTATGGCATTATTGGCAATATTAAATAAATAAATAAATCAAACCTATTTTTTTGTAAATTTTGTCGTTTAAAAGTGCTTGTGCCTATTAGAAATAAATGATTTTACTTTGATTTTGGCAAAGAGATATATATAGATCTTGTTTTTTTAATACTCAAACTCTAACTCAGAGCATTTATTTGAATTGTTAAGGGGTCAGTTAGCCAGTAAGATGAAGCTAGTTGTCCATTCCAAAGCGTAGTAGGTGCCGTGTCTGCTATAAGATGACCAGTCCCTACTCACGGCAAAGCCACCGACGGTCCATTGCCATCCTCCCTCAGACTCTGCCCTTAGCCGAGGTTGGTACCCCACAGGGGGTGCCCTTAGCGCGCAGTCGTTTAGCTTATAAGTACGCCCTGGCTGGAGGCCTTAAATTTCTTTAAGGAGCTTAAGACACCACAGGATAGCCTGGTTAAAGAGTCTCAACCCCTCGTAGTTAACTCTGAGATGCCTATTAAAAATAAAAATAAACACGGCAAACGTTCACAAACATGATGCATGTACAACATAATAATATACTAGGCATCTTTAGAACTGTATATGGATAGCCTTATAATTATAACCTTAGATTGACTAGTTGTAATTGACTAAGTGCGAACATCGATTCTTATAACTTGCTGAAAGGTTTGAGGTATGAAAGGTTTCTTCGGTTTTACGGGAAACATCCGACTTCAACATAATAATATAAGCAGGAAAGGAGTCTTTGTACATTTTCTAAATAGCACTCAAACATTTTTCTAAGAAGCTGATAATTCCGGGAACACTCAAACGAAAAAATAAAAGAATATTACATTTTCAGTTTCTGTTCACAAATCGACAGGCACTTACCAAGTTTAGTGACAATATTACCGACTAAGTTAATTATTTAGACAGTTTTTTGTTTTCTTTTCTGTGGATGGCAATTTAATTATATGTGTACCAAAAGTATCTGAGAGGTTTTTGATATTTATTCTTCGAAAGTTTATCCCAAAAGGGAGAAAACTGTTTATTTTTAACTTAAAGTCAACGCACAAAAGAAACCAAAAATATGCTTGTTTAATTAATTGAAAACCTGCTTGACCCTGAGTATTATTGTACGCTCTGTGAAAAGAATAACGCCTGAAGAGTCACTGCTCTTGTCTACAAAACAGATTTGATTTATGTACCAGCTTAGAAAAAGACACTCTCAATAATTAAACATCAATTAAAACTCGCATCACAGACGAATGCTAAATTGGTTTACGCTAACTGTCAGTATGAAACATATTCAATGTAATGAAATTGGTATCTTAATTGTAAATGACGATGTAATATCGCACTCTACCACAGATTTAATACAGATGAGACACTCCGCAAAATCATATAAATAAAAAGCACCTCTTGCTACGACACATTAAAGTGCAATTCAGGTCGCACACCGCTTATTACCTACAGTTATATTCAATTTATAAATTAAGTTCGAGACACTCTCTCAGAGAGAAATTTAAGGAAATTAATGTTATGACTGTGCCTTCTCAGTATATTTTTGAAAATCTTTTATATGCCCATAAAAACATAAAATTGTTTAAACAATACAGTGATATCCATAATATAAATACTAGGAACAAACACATATATGTTGTACCTAAAACTCGGCTCAAGAAAATAGGTGGTTCGTTCAGATGTCAATGTAAGTATACGCTTTTATAATAAACTTCCAAGCCACGTTCAAGATCTAAGCATTAATAAATTCAAATCATTCATTAAACGTAAGTTGTGCCAGAAAGCCTATTATACCATTAAAGATTATATTGAGGACAAAAAGGCTTGGGATTGAGCTGCTCCAAATTTTACATATTGAAACTTTTTTTATTGTGATTGCTTTATACACATTGACATGAATATTTACTTGTGAAGTATAATATTATTATTTTAATTATTGTGAATGTGAAGACTATGTGGGTCTTTATTTTTATTTTTTTTCTTCTCAGTATTTTTTTTTTTCTGATCATGGTATGGCAGTTTGAGTAATTTATGCGGCCTGCCCAAATGTCCTTTCTTTGGTATTGTTCGTCGAATCGTTGAGCTCCTTATGTTCTGAGTTGAGCTGCACGATTACTGACAAATGCGTGCACTGAATGGATAGGTCCACTCAATCTGTGTGGTTCTTTCTTCAAAAGACCATTTCAGACACCAATCTACATGGTCTTCACATGATTTGACCAAGATTATGTCTGGACTTTAAAAGAGACTGTGATCTCTGAGTTTGTTTCGGTCTTTCTTCTCAGAGTAGTCAGATACGAAACGCCGACCTCATCTAGTTTTAAAATATGACTGACGTGTAAAAGTGTTTGTAAAAACCTACTTACAGAAATAAAATCATTTATCATTTATCATTTATCATTCACCTACAAGTTGCCTCTGTTTCTATCACGTAACTTATATGCCGGCGGTGCGCGGCAGGTCTACTGAATTTGCCCAATGAGATGGGCCCGCCGCGTACTTGTAGCTTCATACCTAAACTGCGGAGTGTCCCATCTATATTAATCTGTGACTCTACAGAATGCATATGCAATGTATGTGGTTACGAGATGACTGCACATAGCATGAAACGACTTGCAAATCCAAATTAAACTCGTCTATTAATATGAGTAGGATTATAATAACTATGTTGAAGAAGCAGATATTAATTTGTTACGAGGTTTATTAAGTATATACAACATGTCCCGGGATTGACGCACGCCACCATAAACCCCAATTAGAATATTAGGTATGATATAATCATAATAAATTAACACTAAATTTTTACTATCATGTATAAAACATTGTTTTTTTATGCTTGGAAACATGCTGGTCCTGCTCCATAGGACAATTTATTTAGAGTCTAGACAAAATCAAACTGGTCGCTAATTTTATTGTATAATTTATAATTTTTATGACATTAATTTTATTTTGAGTGATTTTTTCATTGTGATTTTTTTTGTAGTGACTTTAACTCATACCTTGACTTATATTATTAAATTTAATAAAATTAGGGAAATCATCTACTTTTACAATGTTTGTAAATTTGTGAGCACCATGTATCTATCGCATAATTAATTTGTCTGTCATTACTTCACTTTTTATTATTTTTACCTATTTATAAGTGTGTAAGGGCATCGTCTTCACATAATTATAATGTATACAAAATATTGTTAACATTTTAAAAGAGTAAGTATGGAGTTTCTTGCCCATTCTTCTCCATACGTAACTACCTTTTGGAAGGGGCAACTAGAATCAATTATAGTTGTAAATTTTGACGTTCAAAAGTGCCGTTTATGTGCCTATTTGAAATATATGATTTGACTTTTATTAAATTAGTTATACTGATTGTGGGAGAAAATTGTGATCACATTACAAATCTACGAACGCACACAGTTGCAAACGTATAATAAGGGTCTAGCGTAGTAGGTACTTCGTTCATTTTGGTTTGTTTTGACTGAACAGCGGAACTGTGACTGTCATTTACGTATTTTTGGGATAAAAAATTACCTATATTAATTACAGAAATCGATTTAGTAAACGATTCAAAACAAACTACTTTACTAACGTGCATTAATTCAGTAACACATTGTTTATGGTAATCCTCAGTAAATGTCATCTCACTCTTCATCTCTTCACTTTTCTTCTCTTGTGCACAGAACGCCACTTACTATGCTTACTTAGTATGCTTACGTAAGTTATGTCCTGTGGTTATATGAAATGAAATCGAAATGAAGTCGTTTATTATGTAAATAGGATATAACGGAAACACTTTTAAACATAATATAAAAATAAAAGAAAATATGCTAGATGGAGTCGACGTTTTCTATCTGAGAAATGGCGAAACAAACTTTGGGGTCAAAGTCTCTTTTAAAGTCCAAACATAATCTTGGTCAGATCATGTGAGGACCATGTAGATCCGTGTCTGAAATTGTCTTTTGAGGAAAGAACCACACAATTTTGAGTGGACCTGTCCAGTCAGTGCAAGCATTTGTCAGTAATCGTGTAGCTCAACACATCATGTACACCATCATGCACATCATGTATCTATAGAAAGGAGTGTATTTTTGTGTGTTTATAAAGGTACTAGCTTTAGCCTGCGGCTTCGCCCGTTTGCAGGTCGGAGATTATCCCACAGGAATGTACTACCGGGATAAAGTATCCTATATCCTAACCCAGGTCAAAGACTCCCTGTGTGCCATTCATCGAAATCCGTTCAGCCGTTAAAGCGCGAAAAGATAACAATCCAACAGACAGAGTTACTTTAGCATTTATAGTATTGCGGATCCACCCGCGTGCATGTCGGTTATCGCGTAAAAAAGTAGATATAAGTAGAGAGATATAACCTGGGATATGGAGGTGGACATAGGCGTCCACCTCCATATCCCAGGTTATATCTCTGCCAAACATGACGATCGGTTCAGCGGTTTAGGCATGAAAATATAACAGACAGGCAGATAGAGTTACTTTCACATTTATAATATCAGTATATGGAGAGTATGAATTCCCTAATGACCTACAAATTTTGATTTGTACACCTAATGATCTCTGTTTATAATGTACTAGCAACTCGCCCCTGCCTCGCTCGGTTTTACGACTTAACAAAACATCGGGATTTCTTTATTATTTTAAGTGTAATAATAAATATATTAAACACATAAACAATACTCAATACTTGTGCTCTGCCCATAGTAAAAATCTTCGTTCCACCAACAATCGTTTTCTACGATTTCCTACTAACCGATCTGGTTTCATTCATTCTTCTTTCATTGTCCAGGCGGTCTTTCTTTGGAATGCGCTCCCTCTGAGCATCACGATGGCAACCGGTTATCTTTTAATGTGAAGGCATGTGAGCATATTCGTTAGAAGTTGGTAGAATCATCCCAGCGCCGATTTGCTGGATTCGTTTTCTCATCTACCTATCGTTATTTCTCCTGACAAAGTATACTCTGTTTATAATGTATAGCTTTTGCCCGCGACTCCGCCCGCGTGGATGTCGGTTATCGCGTAAAAAAGTTGCCTATGTCCGTCTCCATATCCCAGGCTTATATCTCTGCCAAACTTCATGACGATCGGTTCAGCGGTTTAGGCGTGAAAACGTAACATACAGACAGACAGACAGACAGACAGGCAGAGTTACTTTCACATTCATAATATTAGTATGGATGTATGTATTAGTATTTATAATTTTTTGAGTTATCTATCTCATATGTTCCTCCTGTCATGTTTTGTATCTGCATCACCCTAAGATTGACTGGTAGAAAATGCCTCAGGTATTAAGTCCGCCTTTGTACAGTATTTTTTTTACTTGTGAATAAAGTTTTAATAAATAAATAAAATAGTGCCGTGTGGAGCCGGACGTAAAGAATAGCACCACCCCATTTCCTCCCGTGGGTGTAGTAAAAGGCAACTAAGGGACTTACTAGAGAATGGGCAGCAGCGTTTTCTATGCATTTTTAACACCATACTGCGATCGCCAACCCGCCTGCCAAGCGTGGCGATTATGGCAAATCCTCCCAATTGGTGGAGGCCTATGTCCAGCAGTGGACGTCTTTCGGTTGAAATGATGATGATGATGATGAAATAAATAAACCTTCCGCAATAAATTCACTAAATGACTGTGAAAATCGCATCAAAATCCGTTGCGGGGTTTTAAAGAAAAACGCGGTCACACAAACACACACGAAAAGTGACTTTAGTTTAAAATACGTATAGAACTAAGTACATGCATTATAAAATGATTAGATTTCAGATTATTCTTCTTCTCAGCTTTAGCTGCTCCAAAAATATGAGTCTGTACCTCTGTCTGTCGGTGTCTACCAGTCTTCTTTTGTCCAATCGTCGAGTTATTTCATGCAAAATTAAGTTTGAGTCGAAGTTTTTGTTCATCGCTTGTCAGTGCTATCCCCAGCCAAATAAGAGAGAAGACTTTTTGACATTGGGAAAGTCACATCGCTACTTACTAGAGGGCCTGGAAAAGTGGCAATCGTTTTCTATAGAATTGACATAAGCTTTTCGGTAGCTTTATACGTGTAAGCTACCAAAAAAATTTGTGTTAAGAGCGTTCATCCGTGGCGGGCTGGCAACGTCGCATTTCTAGAGGTTTTTTTTATTTATTATTTTGTTAAATTTAAATCAAAGTAGGTACAAGTTGCTTTTTTTTTCAAACACAATAAGTATGTATGCTATTTTTTAACAGTTATTTTGATATTTACTTATAAAAATTTACAAATTGACAATTATTTTCTATTTTCAGTATTACGACAAAATATTTGTATTTACTATAAAGTAAATGATTAAATACAACAATCTAGTGCATGGCTGAAAAAAGAAAGTACTTTGATTTAAATTTAATAAAATAATCACGAAAAAAACCTGTAGAAATGCGACGTTGCCAGCCCGCGCGGGATGAAAGCTCTTAATAATATGTCAATCCAATACATGTTTGACTTTTCCATCATCGTTATTGCTGATAGAATGTCACTTTCCTCAGGTCTTGAATCCGAAGTCCCCGGAGACCAGTAATTCGTAAAAAGAATTTGAATAATTCAACAACAACTTCGAGGTTGAAATCATGGTTGAGAAATGGCAATAGGCTGGCTGCCTCCTGGGATAACCCACTGCCATTGATTAATTTATTTATAGGTCCTGTACTCACATCTTTTAGAGAAGACGCGATAAATATCACGTACACACTTGTCCCTCCGAGACATACGCCGGCCATCGCTGCGTCCACAAAGTGCCTGAAAGTTTTAGCATGTTTAATTTTATTTCATGTCTTTTAGTAATACGATGAAAGTGGTATATAGGTAGTTTATCTTTATGCAATATCAATTTTAGAAATTTTTAAATGTCGTCTTCAATACATTCGTATTCAGAAGCGCCCGCCGGCTATTTGAGACTTCTTGTGCTTCTACTATGTACAGTCGCCAGCACATCAGGTTATACGAAACGGTAAAATTTCTCCAAACGATTTTACACCTTAAAATGTTGATGGTTAATTAATAGTAGATTGTACATCAAGTTCATAAAACGCACCATTTTGCGCGAGACGTTTATCCATCCGAGCGAGCTTGCGAGCGAGGATAGATATAAAGTAGAATGTAAAATGGGTTTTATGGACGAGTTGTACACTCTACTTTTCACTTCGATTGCGAGGAAATGAAACAGCAACATGTAAATATTGTAAATTTAATTAAAATTTAAAAAAAATTATGCCAATAAACTTTTTTTTCTTTTTTTTTTCAATAGGAACTTGACATAACACCTGACTTAGGTCGTTACATACTGCTCAGTAACTGAGTCAGTGACTGACTGTGTGTTTTTATGACTGATTTAAACTATAACTAAGTTATCATAGGATAACTTAGTTATAGTTTAAATACATTGACTAACTAATACAAAAAAACTAATTAAAAAAAATGGACGAAATAAAAAATATAAATTTATTTCATGAAGTTTTTACTTTGGCTGTTGGTATCCTTGCCTTGTTCTTAGAATACTAACGAAACGAATTAAAATAAAGAGGTTATTCTATGAAGTTGAAGTGGTTCGTGTGGCTGTTGGACCGATTGCCTTGGTCTTCGACGAAGATTTTACTTTATTCTCTAGAGCATAAAAAGCGACTTTAGGTCGCCTACGCTCGACATAAAGACGAACTTTTAGAGCATGAGATGTGAAAATGTAATTTTTCATTGTTACAATACCTACAGCAAATGTTTCCATACAATTTATTGCACGGATAGAATCTCTCTCAGCTATAAATTGTACAGAAACGATCTCTTTCTAAACCACACATTAAATTCACCTACATCGATGTAATCTGCGTGGATGAAGTCAAAGCAAGCCAGTGTGGCGCAGATTGCCACTTCTCCTTACTATACCGCATTGCCGGATTTGGTGTTGAGTTCCTTTCTATAATCTACGTTTTGCAAACGTGTCTCTTTAGCTGCTGTACAACTACGTGTGTGCACTTAGTTTCAATGGAATTTTGGCGACTAAATTCAAGCTGAATTTAGCAGTTGTATTGCATTCACGTGCCTCGCCATGCCAACGAATGCTGTCGTCAGAAGCCTGATATATACCAACGTACCTGATATGTTTAGAGTACTGTTTCAATTTCTTTGGACCTTGCTTGAATACTTCTTCACATGTGCTTGTATAGCTTAGTGAGGGTACTCGTGATTTCTTGCAGACTTCTCGTGAAGTTGATACCTGTAACAATCAATTCTTTATTAGCACATTCCATTGATCTGCTTTTTTATATTCTTTTGTTCAGCCTTTGATAAGCAATAGATAAGAGAGTCGAATATAAATTAAAGGTGAAAACAAAAAAGACTGATTAATATTAGAAAATATACATGTTGTTTTAAAAACAGTACCTTATCGACCAGTACCGGAATAACTAGGGAATAAACAATCGGTTCCCTATTAAAGAGGCATTTCATATTCAAGGTGGACCTGACAAATATGGTATAAAACATCGATTGCTCATAAGAAAAATACGGTTTAATAATGATATGCATAAAATATATTGTCTTAATTATTATGTAAATTATGACAATATATTTTCATAACAAAATTCAGCATAACAATCAATAATCAATAATGATATTAAGCATAAGTGTTTTGTCATAATGTATATTGCCATAAATACTGTTGGAATAATAATAATGAAGCATAATTTTATAAAGCATAATATTATAAGAGCATAATGATATTTACACTTAATGTTCTTTGGAATAAAAATTAAGACCATAGACTTCTTATAGATTTTCCTGTAATCTGTAAGTAAAGAACTGTTTATTGTATTTTTTTTTTCTAAATTTTAAGCTCGGTAGATTCGGAGATGGTAAATTTTCATAAATTTTCGTAAATAACTTTAAAGTTATAAATAATATATATTTGAAATTCACATATCAAGTCCTTTCATTTGATATGTAACACGGTACAGTTTGCTTAACTTTTTTTTTTCTCATTGGCCGCAAAAGCGACCCCTGTATTATAATTCATTTATTTACGTTACACGTACGTGTTTGGGTCACAGAAGTTCATCTGTGTACCAAATTTCAACTTATTCAGTCCAGTAGATTCGGAGCAAATTGGCTGTGACAGACGGACAGACAGACAGTCACACGAGTGATCTTGTAAGGGTTACGTTTTATCTATTTGAGCTACGGAACCCTAAAAACGGACTGCATGCGACCTATCAGGCGATGGTATTGATCATCGTCTGAGGTCTCCAAGGTTATTCTCGTGACTCGTGTAAGTACTCGTATAAGTGTATATATTATTTTACTATTTTTATTACACCATAATTATTTTTGACGCAGTTATCTTTGTCATCACAAAAACTAATACTAGTGTTTTTGTGTATTCGAAGGTGAAACGTAATTATAGGTTACACCTATTTATAATTTACTAAAACACTATTGATTATTTATTTTTGGAACTAATGTGAAAACGAATGAATACTTCTGAAGAATTTCATTTTTGTGACCGACGTACTCAGCTTCAGAACATATTTGTGACGACAGTTGATATTGACTTGTTATTCTTCTACAACTTGTGACTGTGACTTATACTTTGTAAAATGCCATTTTTAAGAGGGACATTAAAACTGGACTCATTTTTTACATTCAACGGAATTTTGTGGTTAAGTCTGGTATTTGGGTTTTACTTCAAACGAAATACTTCAACTACTATTTGCTTGCTAACAAAACTTTATTGCATCATCTGTTGTATCCTATACATTGTTTATTTTTTCAACATTCAAGATCTCTTTTCCTCGGATACATGCTATTATGCAGGAAATCTTTACAACGTTGCTATAGTAACAGAGACATCAGCTAATGTTTTACTATCGTTAATGACCGAAACAGAATCTTTTATGGGGTTCTCTTCAAACTTGGCCGCTAACTCTTTGTCTACATTAAAAAAAAAAGATTCTTGCTTTGTGTCATATTTTATAATATTCATAGCTGTTACTGTTGAATTTGTAATGTTTTCGTTTTCCGGATTACAAGACATAACGGCACTGGAATACTTTTTGATGACCTCTCAAGATTTATCAAGTTACTTTAGCCGTATACCTCTCATTTATGTGTCAGATAATTATAGAAAAACAGTGCAAAGAATTTGCAAATCGCTAAAAGCTAATTTGAATAATAAGCAAATGAACGATGTTGAGAAAATCAAACATGTGAAAGACTTTATTGATGCTTATATGAAACTATCAAAGAATTTGAATTCAACAATCAAGATAATGAGGGTGAAGGTAAATAAATGTCTAAAAGTGGACAAAAATAAATGGGAATATAAAAAATTTACACCTAAATATTATTTTTTCAGATGATAATAGCCTTTGGGTGTGATTTTATAAAATTAATTTCGTTGATATATTGTTTTATATCTATAAGCATTGTGGTACGTTTATTTTTATGTGTCAATTGACAATAAGTGATTTTTTTAATATATAATCAAATCAAGCTGATTGATGTTATCCTTTGAACACAAGTTTTGCTGTTTCAGGAACCTGCACTGTTGTCAATTTGGAGTACAGAAGTGATTATTGCTATAACGCTATTGTGTTTCCCATCATGTTTAATGGAATTAGGTGCAAATGACCTGGATGACTTAAAGTTTGAACTTGCAGATCAAATGTTAATGTACAGAGGTATTTTATAATGTTAATCATTATCTATATCTATAGATATTCTTATTTTATGAATACATAAGCGAAATACCACTCATTCACTGACTGACTTATCACGAAATCTCACGAACTATTTCACTTTTTTTTTTACATACAACTGGGAAGCTTTTGGCCTTCATCTCACCTAATGGTAAGTGATGATAACGCCGAAGATGGAAGCGAGCTTTACCCGGAATCCTCAACCACAGAGGAACTAGCTACGAGTATCTTACCTTTAACTGCCGAAACACAACAAATGCTGTTAACATTGTTGTTTTGGCGAAAGACTTAGATAAGATGATGGTAGCTAGCCAGGCAGACTTAGAACAAGCCCTATCACCAACCAAACCAAGCAGAAATTTTTGCCCCCGCTGGGAATCGAACCCGGTTACTTACGAACTAATTTCTAATTAGTATTTTTTTTTTTTGGAAATTTCTCAATTAAGGTGTTTAAATAAGGGAGTTAAAGTTTGTATAAAGATCCGTTCTGCTTACAAGTAAAATTCCAAGTATTTTTCAATTTTCGGATATTCCTTCCCTAGGGGGTTTAAAAGGGCATACCTACAAGTTTGTACGGAAGTATGTTTATAAACATTAGAATTTATAATTAAAATCTATCTCCGAAGTTCTTAATCAGATCCTCCCTAAATCAATATGAGACCAATTTGAAAGTATGCTCTTTCAAAAAAATAAATAAAAAAGAATCATCGAATTCGGTGTAGAAATGTCGGAGACATGTAGTAAAAAAACAAAAATGAAATTAAGAACCTCCAGCTAGTCGATTTATGTTATAACATTTTAGTCAATGCATGTATGAAAAATAAATAAATATGAAGAAACAAATACGCGTTTTCAACACACGTCCTTTCAATGTCAATTGTTAGCATGGACGTGTAGTAGCCTGTACAAATTGACTATCCGGCCACCAGCGGCACGACGCGAGTAGGTAATTAAGAGTTAACCTTCTCAAACATAACTATCGTCACAGTATCCTACATCGTAAAAGCAAAGTATACTGTGAAATCCGAATATAGGAAAGCCCGAGAGATATCTCGTCAGGAATTTTTTTTATAGGTTGGTATATCACGAACCTCGTGATTCAAGCGTACGAAGTCGCGGAACAGCTTGTTTAGTATGTATATATGTATATGCAACAGTGTTCACAGCAATAATGGTACCAGAGTAACCAGACTTCAGTGGTCATGGCGTAGACCCGAGCAAATAAAATTAGGATATGAAAGTAAATCAATAAATATTTATGTGGGATAAGCTCAATTTTTCTTTAATAAAAATGCTGATTGCTTCAACATAAATGTTTTTTATTTACCGTCTTTGAATGCAACGTCTTACGCCTTTTACTTCCTAATACCGTCTCCTCTCTACTTATTCTACCATTTTAAACATTCATTCACTATCTCTTTCACTCCTTGACTATTTCGTTCATTCATCTCTGTCGATCTTTTATGCTTCACATCTGTCATCCATCTTCACGTCTCGTTTCACTGTCCTGTCATAACGTTCCATTCCTACATTTATATATAATAAAATTATCACTTCACTTTGCAGAAAAAAAACTACGAGAAGCCATATGCGACGCCCTGGACTATATTGACGCCTGTTCTTCTAAATACACAATGTGGAACCAGTTCCCTCTCAATTTAAACTTAGTTATGGCTTATTTTAATTTATGCGCTTCTTATGTTGTGGCATTACTACAATTTGCATATTAGTTTTATCTCAAGTATTGTAATAATTTCAATGTCTAATTAATATATTCTGATAGATGTTGTCAAATTCAAATCATTTATTTCAAATAGGCACATATATGTAAAGCACTTTCGAACGTTAAAAATTACAAAAAATATTAAATTGATTCTAGTTGCCCCTTCCAAAAGTTAGTTTTGTATGGAGAAGAATGGGCAAGAAACTCCATACTTACTCTTTTAAAATGTTAACAATAGTTTGTATACATTAATTAATAATTATAGGTGAAGACGATGTACCTAGAATAAAATTACTATACCACAATAGGTAAAAAGAAATGAAAAGTGAAGTAATGATAGACAAATTATTAAATTGGATGGATGGTGCTCGCATATTTACAAACATTGTATAATATACAATTTTACCACCCGACCCTATGTCTGTTTCTGTACATCTGACAACGTTGACGCAAAATTTCAGTATGATCGGTTCAGTGGTTTAGGCGTGAAAAGATAACAAAGAAACTTACTTTCGCATTTATAATATTAAAGTTAGGATTCTTTGAATGCAGTTTCTAAAATAAAAATGAAGTCTTCATTCAGTAAATATTTCTATCTACAGTATTTAAGGTTGATTTAAGGTAGGTACTTTCCCTCCTTGTGGCAAAGTTGTGGGACGCCCTGTATAATAAAAAAATTGCGGAATAAGTTGTTTGTGAAATAAGTTAATAGTATATGAAACGTTGGTTGTAAACTGAAAATTAGTCAAAGATGTTTTGGTGTAACATAGTGAACCAATAGGGAATGAACCTGTTACCATTATATATTTACAAACATTGGGCATAAAACCATATCTACTCATGCAATCAGCGTTGAAGCTCAACTTAGTTTTTTGCATCACCCCGTTAAACATACGAGGTTGCTAAACTCTTCAGTTTTATATTGATTGTTCGTGCTTCATCATTAATATTCGTGTATAACAAAGCAATACACTCCACGATGCTTTCGCTTTGTTTGGTCAAACAATATGTTAAACGGTTTTCGCAATGAAGTGTGTGATCTAATTTGCATTTGTTAGGCACCCATGCCATTCGGAAAACTTTTTTTTTTTTTGGTGGGATACTATCAAATAATTTCTTCCGCTCCGGGCGGAGCGGGAGGGCATGTCAGACTTTTACTGACTAAAACCCACCCGTGTTCCTTCAGTTGCCTGTATGCCAGGGCCACGGTATCCCTTTCGGACAAACCCGCAACCCTGGCAAGCACCGGTCCTGGCGGACCCCGTCAGTGCGTGCTAACATCTCTTTGAGGCGCGCGTGGAACACAACGCGCCATCGACCCGGGCCGGAACCTTACCTTGAGCCCAACAAATGAGTTATGAACCTTACAAAGCCGATGAAAGGGAGCACGTAGTTTGTCCTTATTTTTAGTGTTATTCTAGGAACATACAAGTTATACTAGGAAGGTCGGATTATCTCCATCGGCCTTCGGACAAACCGGGTTTCAGGGGGCATTTAACAATTTCTCGCCATTATAAAATCATGTTAGTTGAGCAGATTTCAACTAAAACTTTCCCTGAAAGTTTCATAAATAGATAGTTATTTTCGAAATATTGTAATTACAACATTTTACTCACCAAAATATGCACGCAATGTGTAGCTATGACTCCAACGAGAACTGTGCCAATACAACCAGGAACCAGCCCGGTATTCTTGAAGGCAGCTGGCATCGCAAGCAATCCTGACCCTAATGATGATTTAAGTAAGTGGAAGAATGCGCCTAAGGTCCTGTGAACAAAAACCATAATTTTTAGTATGATAGATATGGCAATAACCACCGGGCAATAGCCCACCAGACATAACATCCAACTGGTTGGAGAATCCTCACTTTTCTATGAAGGATGAGGAACTTTCCACCCTGTTCTTCATACCTAAAGATGCTAAATGCCCTGCCAACCCTAAATGTGATGTGTTTGCGAATGAATAGAGAAAAATTATGCGTATATGTCTAGTGAGAGAAAGTATGCAAGGGAGTCCACTGCTCCATGTTAGTTTTAAATTTTAATTATATACAACTTATTTAATGTCGATGTAATAATTGTTTATATATTAATTAATATAATTGGTGTTTTAATGAACTATAAATAAATACTTCTAATTATAGCTAGCCTTTAATTCGACTTGCACTTCACTAAAACCAAGTAAAGTCAGCAAGAAATTCTTCAAGTACCTAAATAATTAGCACCGAGTACCTATAGTTCAACCTTTGTTGAAACACTTTAAAAAAGCTTTAGACGATAGACGATATATGGTCACGAGAATGATTAAAATGATTCAATTTTCCGTTTCGTTTATGATGTACGGAATCCCAAAAACCTGTGACACAATGCTAACAATTATTATTTTCTATCAAAACAATTTTTAATGTCCATAATTTCATTCAAATGTTTATAAAGAAAAAGATAAAGTTGAAGAGAGCTATTTATAAAGTTATTTGAAGACTTCGTAAAGCCCCAAGAACACTTGCCTCCCGGTCGTGAACTGCAGTAGCCTATTCGGAAAGCTCTGTATCGACCGCGTACTCAAGTAGGCCGCTGCAAACATAACCTGGCGAAGTGGGGCATAATCGATTCACCTAACATTTAATGCGAGTGTGGTGCTCCTGAATAGACTATGTCCCATCTGCTAGAGTTGCCCAATTGTCCGTTCACCTGCACCCTTGACGATCTGAACAACGCCTCTGATGCCGCAATAAATATGGCCACCTGCTGGGCCCAAACAGTATAGATGTACCGTCGAAACGAAAAGAACAACAAGAAGAAGATCTCAATGCTGAGGAAATGCCTCTCCCCATGAATGTCAGTGTTTGCGATCCAAAGCTAATGTGGAACACTGGGCGTTTGTTTTGTTCAGCTCGCCCCGCCATCTTCTACTGGGTCTGCCGCGATGCCTCCTAGCTGTCTCAGGGTTGCACATAGTGACTATTTTACCCCACAGCTCATTGAGCATGAGGCAGACGTGAGACGAGGCCAGCCCAGTCCCACTTCAACGTTGCGGCTAG
Organism: Dryobota labecula; assembly: GCA_947523025.1. Taxonomy (NCBI): domain Eukaryota; kingdom Metazoa; phylum Arthropoda; class Insecta; order Lepidoptera; family Noctuidae; genus Dryobota; species Dryobota labecula. Next base: position 4,919,314 of record OX383287.1, read on the forward strand.
TATAGAGTAGATTATTTTTTATTTGCATTAAAACAAGGTTTAGAGTAGAGTGTATTAGATGTAAAGTTCAGTATAAGTATGTATGATTGTCAAGGAGCTCGTCTGGAGAAGTATACCTCCATCCCTATTGCAGAAGTAGTAGATCAACCATTTTTCAGATTGAATAAAGTACGTACATCTTTTATGGGGTACTGTGTTAAATGTTACAATAAAATACCTTCTGATATATTACAATTAAATGAAAGAAAATTTAAAACTTATATTAAAAACACACTTTGTAAACTAGCATATTACAAATTAGAGGATTATATCCAAGATAAGAATGCTTGGAAATATGCTGGTCCTGCTCCATAGGACAATTTATTTAGAGTCGAGACAAAATCAAACTGGTTGCTAATTAATTGTATAATTTATATTTTTTATGTCATTCATTTTATTTTCTTTTGATTAATATACTCACACACGTCTTACATAGGCTATTAAATGTAAAAATTTTAGGGAAAACATCTACTTTTACAATGTTTGTAAATATGTGAGCACCGTGCATCTAAAGCATAATTAATTTGTCTGTCATTGCTTCACTTTTCATTCTTTTTACCTATTGTGGTATAGTAATTTTATTCTAGGTAAGTGCATTTTCTTCACATATAATTAATAATTACTGTATACAAATATTGATAACATTTTAAAAGAGTAAGTATGGAGTTTCTTGCCCATTCTTCTCCATACGTAACTACCTTTTGGAAGGGGCAACTAGAACTCATTAATTAATTATTTTTGTAAATTTTGACGTTCAAAAGTGCCTTTTATGTGCCTATTTGAAATAAATGATTTGACTTTGACAGCTGTAGCGGGCCACGTTGCTGTATTCCGGTTTAAAGCTCTGTTCAAACTGAGACGAATCCCGTTCGGGATGCGGAACGAAATTTATTCGCGCCAATTGTATCAATTATGTAACTTATATGACTTGTATTCAAACTGGCGCGAATAGCCGCGTGACTTGCTAATCATTAAAATCAGTATTTACCACAGTGTTGCCAGAACTTATGGCTGTCATTGTAATAATAGACACATGCATTTTATATGGCAGCATTGTCTTTAAAATGACAATGCAACTACAACTACGGTTCCCTTAGTATCGCTGATGATATAATGAAGTTTTAGGGAGTTTTAAGAGCGTTAATATATAATTATTAAATGAATGATCACTGGTGGCGGTCACCATTTATCTACTACCAGGGGTAGTAGGGAAATGAAATGAAATCGTTTAGTCTGTAAATAGGATATCTGAATCACTTTTACACGTCATATTTATAATAAAAAATTTATTAAAAAAATAAGCTAGATGGAGTCGACATTTCCTATCTGACTACCTCTGAGAAGAAATGGCAAAACAAACTCAGGGGTCAAAGTCACTTTTAAAGTCCAGACATAATCTTGGTCAAATCATGTGAGGACCATGTAGATCTGTGTCTGAAATGGTCTTTTGATGTAAATTTCCTAATTTACAAATTTCCGTGGACCTGTCCAGTCAGTGCAAGCATTTGTCAGTAATCAAGTAGCTCAACTCAGGATTTAAGGGCCGCAAGCTTGATGGTCACCAAATAACATTAAAAAAAAAAAAACTTACGAAGTAGGATGAACAACATCCCTGTGTTCAAAGGGATTGTATTCGTCTTCCTTGTCATCCTCCTTTCTGTCAAGCGTGATCGTTGATTGTGTTGTCGATTGTACATTTTCTGTGCTGCTTCGTACACTGCAATTAATAAAATACCCATTAAAGATCATCATCATCATCATTTCAGCCGAAAGACGTCCATTGCTGGACATAGGCCTCCCCCAATTGGTTGGGTTTGCCATAATCGCCACGCTTGGCAGGCGGGTTGGCGATCGCAGTATGGTGGTAAAAATGCATAGAGAACGCTGCTGCCCGTTCTCTAGTAAGTCCCTTAGTCGCCTTTTACGACACCCACGGGAGGGGTGGTGCTATTCTTTACGTCCGGCACCACACGGTACCATTAAAGATATAAAAATGCAATTATTTTAGAGTGGAAAATTTATTAATATTTTGTGATGCGTTCATTAATCACCCATTTCGTATATTATCTATTCTTTGTCATCGTTATCCTCCAGCATCGTTTATCCTATCTTATTTGATATCGGCGCAGCTGCACGGTTTCTTTCATAAAACTCTACTTGTATCCACCCCTCTTCTCATCTTGAAAATTATTATGATTATAAATATAATATTTATAAAGAAAATGTTGTCTTACGAATTTATAAAAAACAAACTAGCTGATGCCCGCGGCTTTGCCTGTGTGACGTTTTTTAAAATAAAAGTCTAAGAAATTAAATTAAATGGAATCGTTTATTCTGTAAATAGGATATCGGAATCACTTTTACACGTCAAGTCGGTAAGTTACTCCTTATAACATCAGCTATCTGCCAGTGAAGTCCGGTCAAAATCGGTCTAGCCGTTTCGGAGATTAGCCGGAACAAACCGACAGACATTTTGTTTTTATTGTTTTTTTGTTGTAAGTACCGTATAATATATAATTTCATATTAATTTTGTCAACAGCTGTTATTTTGACATTACAAACGGACTAGTGAAGGGCGGGCGTTTTAGGGGACTGTTTTATGATGTAATTTTGACGTTCGAAAAGTGCTGGTTCTCAGCCAAAGACAATACCTACCGTTGGATGAATTAATTCAGTTTTTCGTAGAAATTCGAAACTTAAACTAATGATTGAGTACATAAAGTCTATTGTCTTAGCTGTATAGATAAGTTTATTCTTAGAATACGAAATATGTAATCATTTAAATGTTTTCAAAGAATTCAGGCTTCAACATTAATTTTAATGACTGCCTCACAAGTCGAATGGTTGAAAATGCGTGCGTTTGTGGAATAATATGTTCGATATTTTTTTTTTGTATTAACTATTGTTTGGACAGAACAACATTTATTAGGTCAGCTAGTGTGACAGTGGATAACAATATGACATTAACAACATGTTTTTAATTATCTGCAGTTGTTTCAAATCATCATTAGAATAATGACAGCTCTGAATTCGTTACGAGGACATGTTTACATTACTTTAGAGATTATGAATGTAGAACAGTTTCAGGTAATCACTGTCTGATTATAGTATTAACTCTCATGTCTTTATATATATATTTTTTTCGAATATGGACAACTTAGTTCAAGGCCAATTATATATCGCTATTTTGCGGAGCAACTTTCTAACAGCATTTTGCTATTCATTCATTGCTTTGACTTTGGTTGCCAAACAAGCTGGCTGTTATTATTGCATAAAACTATACTCTATTTACTATAGCATTAGACAAATAACGGCTAAATAACGACAGTTATTGTGTAATATTGTAGAAATTACTGCACTTTAGAGTATTTTTTTTTTTATTTAATTGGTCAATAGATTACAGTGCTTTGTATTTATCGTGAAATAACGGAGTTTATTAAACTTTTGCATCGAAATAACGAAAGGGTGAGAACAGTTATTTGTCTAATGTTATAATAAATGGAGTATAGACAACTGCAACGCCAGGAAAAATAACAGTTGCGTTGTAAGTCTTGCCAGAGACTAAGCTGAAGTGTCTTATGCGTCTATCACCCGACCTTTTCACAAACACTGTTTACAAAAACATTACCCTCCTTCTGGGGCAGTCGGGTGAAAACAATACCATCAGAATCACCCAATACATCCTTTGTTATTAACATAATTCCATTTTAACATTCATAACATCATGAGCTATGATATATAATTATTACGAGTATGTAACCAGTATTTCAAAACGACAAACAAATAGTTTTCTGGCAGCTGCATGCGCGCACAGTTAAGCCGGCGGCGCGTACGTCATTGCCGGCGGAACGGAATGTTGCCATTGTATATATTATTTTTATATAAACATTTAGAAATAAATATTGTGTATTTTTATTCTTTATTTCTTATTATATATCATTATATGCTGCACCGGTCGACGTCATTACGGCAATACTGGCTGTCGCTGAAAACCAGCGCTGGGGTTATGTCTCGCATAGGGTCGCAGCATTATGCTGAGCGATGGCCGTTTTGCGTGGATGTGACGCATTTTTCCCCAATTTAATCTTATTCGTATTTGTGTTCTTTCTTTGCGTCATGTTTACCGTAAACTTTTTTTTTTTTTTTTTATTTAGTCCGAGTGGTAGAGCTTCACCGAGCGAGCTCCTTTACAAAGGGTTCTTCTACTATAGTTAGTTTAACTTAGTAGGCATCTGTAAACATAATACTTAGGCCTTGGTATAGTGTATTATTAAACGAGGGACATTATTTCAAGGAGTGTAGTGCACATGAAAATGAACAACTTTATCTAACGAGGATAAAAAGGAACGGTCCAAGGTTACTACCCAGGCTGACGCCTGATCCCGCGTAATAAATCTTGGAAAAGTGTCAGCCACAGTCAACGTATTGACGTCTCCCGCGCAGGTAATTGGCGAAGATTTTAATTGTCTGTAGTGTGAAACACAGGTTGGCTAATTTCAACAGCAGCACATCATTACAACGTACATGCCGAGGGTCTAGTTACTGGAATCGCACCGGAACGTCAACTTCAAGGCGTTCATCGTGCGTGTTCTGAATCTGTATCTGCCCATGGTCATGGAAAAAGACTTTTGGCCGCAGGACGTGGTGTTCCGTCGCTTCCGCGGACAAGTTCCACAGGACAATACAAAGTGCAGCTAGTGCTAAGTGAAGTACTACTAACATAGTCTTAAGCCTTTTTATTAACACAAGATTTATATTAAAATATGTATGTTTAGGTTAAGGTATTTTTCTATGGGCCTGTGTTGCCTGAAATAAATGGTATTATTATTATCGACTGTGTCAAACGCCTTCCGAAATTCTAGGTAGGCTACATCCACCTGTAGTTCAGCGTCAACAGCTAGCACCAGTTGCGTCATTCATCATTCATCATTTCTGCCGAAAGACGTCCACTGCTGGACATAAGCCTCCCCCAATTGGGTTTGCCATAATTGCCACGCTTGGCAGGCGGGTTGGCGATCTCAGTACGGTGTTAAAAATGCATAGAAAACGCTGCTGCCCATTCTCTAGTAAGTCCCTTAGTCGCCTTTTACGACACCCACGGGATGAAATGGATTAGTGCTATTCTGCTAGCTTAGCGCTTTTAATTTATTATTATAGCTAGGTTATTTTTTATCCCAAAAATAATTAAAACTACGTAAATTACAGTCACACCTCCGCTGTACAGTCAAAACAAACCAAAATGGACCCTAATGTGTCCACAATTTTATTCTCCCACAATCAGTATAACTGCCGCTAGAGCAGTGGTAGTCCAGTGGTGACGGCCGCGACTTACGAGCTGTAGGTCTTAGGTTCGAACCCAGACAGACGCTTTACTTTGTGTAAATTGTTTAAAACGGTGAAGGAAAACCTAAAACCAAAAATTCACACCCGTCTGTTTCTGTCGGGGGTTAAAAATGTTTTATACATAATAGTCGCTCCTCGATGTTGTGAAGGCATATGTCTACCTAGGGCAAGTAATCCAGCTCGGTAGACACAACTTTTAGAAAGAAGTCGACAGGAGGATCTGGTTGGGCTAGGCAGCGTTTGGAAAACTCTGTCAAGTCTTATTTCGTCGCCTATACCGCAATGTTTGAAGACTAAAGTCTTCAACTAGTGCGTCCTGCCCGTTTTGAAATACGGTGCCGAAACATGGACACTGACAGTCGGGCTGGTCCACAAGTTTAAAGTCGCTCAGCGCGCTATGGAGCGGGCTTGGAGTTCCTTTGAAGGATAAAATCAGGAATGAAATTAACCGGAAGAGAACCAGAGTTACCGACATAGCTCGCAAGAGAGTAAGCAAGCCGAAGTGGAAGTGGGCTGGCCATGTTTGTCGAAGGACCGATGGCCGGTGGAGCAGACGAATACTGGAGTGGAGACCGCGTATCGGCAAGCGTAGTGTGGGACGCCCCCCAGCTAGATGGACCGACGACCTCAAAAAGGTGGCTGGGATAGACTGGATGCGGAAGGCGGAGGACAGGGTGTTGTGGCGCAGCATGGGAGAGGCCTATGTTCAGCAGTGGACTGCGACAGGCTGAGTTGATTAATTGACATAATAGTAAAAATTCAGTGTATCTAATATGATTATAACATAATATTCTAATTGAGGTGTATGGTGGTGTGCGTTAAATCCGAGACATGTGTTATAAAATAACCCTTTAAAAGGTCTTCAGTTTATTATTTATTTATTTATATATGCTTTATTGTACATCAGATTACACATTACAAAAGAAAAGGAAAACTTTTACACTACCATACACCTTATACCTTAGGCCTATATACTATGTTCTGCGAGAGCCCGGAAGTCATAAGCCGATTACGTGCGATCTCTTCACGCTGCTTGAGTCGGCTCTAAGTGATTAATTAGTCTGATTTCCGTATAAATGTTGATTTTATTAAGACATGTTTGTACAAAACAATGATCTTTGATAAGTATCGGACATTCGTATCTATCACACCTTTATTCAATTCATTAACATAACATCACGCGTTTATTCCTCGAAGGGTTGGGCAGAGGCGTACTTGAAAGTACACCCACATTTCGCCAGTTATGTTTAAGTCCCATGTAACAGGGGGCGAGGCTATTGCCATCAACCGGGCACAAATCCAGACTCTGGCTTGCTACTAAAAATTCCAGATGAAAAAATAACAATAACACTTTGACCGATCCAGGAATTGAACCCACGACCTCTTGCTCAGCAGTAGTGCTTGCGACCACTAGACCAATGAGGCAATCAATGAATTTGTGGCGGCATCTACAACGCCACATGCGAACGACGCATCTCACTAATCCTGCATCGCGCAATCAAAGTTTACCGCGCGACTGGTGTATATACAACATTGCGACGTCATTCGTCGGGCAGTTGCCCACCAGAAACAACACCCGTCTGGTCGGAGGATCCTCCCTTTTCTATGGAGGATGAGTGAACTTTACACCCTGTTCTTTATACCACTATAAATTGAATTTACTCATTTGTAAATATAATAAAAATACGTTTTTTTAGTGCAAAATTAATTCGTAGTAAATAATTTATTAAAACAGACTACAAGTCCGAGTACCGACTATAATTGAATTTTTATTCTGAATGCGTATTTTGCATTTGACGGTTTATAAATGTAACCTAACCTAACCTAACCTAAGTTGAAACGAAACATACTTACAATACATTTAAATTCCACCATTTCCTATTTTGTCAGGACTGATTTTTCCAACATCAGATTTCTTTTATCCGTGGAAAAAAATTAACTTTGACAGGGTTTGCATGGAAAAGAAGCCGAAAATTCAAAATTCCTCGGGTAAAGATACCTGGTTTTTTGAAAATCAGCCATTAGCAGGAGAACACGCCATCACTGTACTAGGTACGGTCAGGGAAAATAATTGTTAAGCAAATTTACCGAGCACCAAGGTACACCTACATAGCCCCAGGAATCGCCATACTTAAGTGGCAGTGGGCAACGTACATTACTCGCAGAACAGATAACCGATGGTACCAAAAGGTTCTGAAGTGGCGACATAGCGTAAGGGAAGACGTAGCATTGAAGGGCCTCCTACAGGGTGGATCGATGAACTTGAAAAGGTCGCAGAAATCCGCTGGATGCGTTAAGCACTTAACCGGTTGAAGTAGCGGTGATTGAGGCAGGGGTATGTCCAGCAATGGACGTCTTTTGGCTGAAATGATGATGATGAAATTTACCGTGTTATAGCCATTTCATACAACTGTCAAAGAAATGACACTTGATTTGAGTATAGTGACAATTTAAGTAGGTAATCAATTCTTACTCATAGTAGTAATAATAATAACCCCACCGCTGTACCTCTACGTTGACGTCGTGGTGGGGCTTGCGCGCTCCGAACTCTAGGTCTGTGCCGGTAGAGTTTGCTTTGTCGGAAATGGTCTAGGGTGAGGAGCCAGACCAAGAGAGATACAGAAACCCGCAGGGCAGCCTGTGGCGAGCTGTTGGGCAGTAGCGACCCCATAGACCCTATCTCCCGGGAGAAGTCTTGTTCTTCATGTCTGGCTTATTAAACATACGAGTACTACGATGGCTAGAGGCAGCTGATTCAGATTCGGTAAACCTGAGTGTACCAGAACTTCTGAATGAATATTACAGTGACGTAAAAGATTTTGCAGTGGAGCACATCATTGAAGGCGAGTGTCAGCTTTAACAACTGAAAATTCCGAAAAATTTTACAAACGCAAGATATGTTCAACCTGTGACCATAAAAAAATCGCAAAACAGCCAATATGGTGTTTTATGTGTACGAGTAAGAATCCAATTTGTATTGAATGCAGCCGAAAAATGTGCATTAATCGTCGCCGCAACTTGTGAAAGTTTGTGGGTTGTGATTTTGTAATAATTGTGCCTTATTCGTGCCAAAATTTGTTTTATGTTACAGATTATATATCGTACTTGTCGCAAATAAGTGGAAACTATTTAGCTATAGTGAAATTCCCTACTCATATCTTAGATTTTCGAAGATCCTAGATTTTTTCCTAAAATTAATACATTTGTCTAAGTAAATGCATACTTTTGCATAGGTTAAAAAATTATAATGAATAAAAATGTAACGAAAATGTGAATTTAATTATTGTAATATTTTAAATAATGGATATTAAACATGGAAAATACGCAAGCGGTCTCCAGGGGCCCAAGTCTGCTACTTTATAAATTCGTACTCAAACCCGATGCCATCGTCATTTTGCTAAAACTTCGGAATCTGCTAAATTCATAATGGTCAATCATTGGTCGGCCAATGGTCTCGTAATAGAATTGTATTACAATGGCATTTTGAACATTTATTCATGCCAGATTTAATTTATATATATTTTTACATATTATTTATTAGTGGTATAAGCAATCTGAAGTAGTAGGAAGTTGGAAGTTTAGTAGGAAGTTTCATTTGTCATTATGTACGAGATTACCAATTCTTTCAATAGAGTGTTAGTGGCTGACCATTGGAAAGTCATAATGACGCCATTATATTAGTAAATTACCAAACTTGTCAAAATCAACAATTATGAAATAAATGATAGACCATTCTGACACTATTGTAATAGCAGATTGAGGCCCAGGACCAACGGCAGGTGGCTAGTGTAACTGAAAAACACGTCAGGTGGCTAAGGGTATTTGACAATTAATATAGCTGCATTTGCCTTTAAGTTTTGCTTAGGTGCAATGATGTGGCGATATGTGAAGCATCGAGATTTTTGCTCATCGTGTTATATCTAAGTTATACATTAATAATGATTTATTATTAATGTATTATACTCATAAGTCGCATCAAAATCCAGTCTATAGTTTAGAAGAACTAAGAGGTCCCTGTAGCAGTCCGTCTGAGTTTTATTTCGTTCTGAGAGTATAAGAAAGTAAATTATGCCCAGTAGTTTAAAATGTATCGGAACCTGGTGCAATGGAACCTGATGTCTCTAGTTTGTCCCTACCACTCGCCATAACTACGCATGCAGTTCAGTAAAAGCAATATATACGAAGTCGCGCACACCCTCGAAATTCTTAAATTAAAACTTACTACACAATCAATTATAAACCTTATCATATCAGACACAGCGTGCATTTACCGTGCACCGTACAACTCACTTACATGAAAACATCGGTCGCTATCGTTGTGCTGTGAAAAGCCATTTATATAACATATACGCTAATGATTGACTAAATAGGAAAGTTATCGATTCTTCCATTTATTATTGTATTAAAACTTTTATGGGTCCTGTTAATTAAATAAATAATAAACGATGTACAGATATTTTATATTTCTATTGTTCCGAGGAATACGGGTAATTATTATTTTGATTTGAATTACCACTACACAATTTGTGTTATCTATCAGGGATAAGTTAAAGTAATATGGTAGGATTAAGATAGCTACCAATTCGTCAAGAAGAAGAAATCTATGTAATATCAAGATTCCGAATGGAAACTCAAAAGTGTAGATAATGTACCTTGCCTTCATTTGGTTTATTTTACAATGCATTACGTAGGTTATATAACCAGTATTATTATATTATTAGGTAAATATTTAAGAATCAGAATCTTTATTTGTTAAGTAAAGATAATATTACCAAAAATAGCATTTCCCTTCGTTTATGTTTTCATCGTTAAAATTTTGAAACGTACAAATATATAGCCTCAATGACGTCGCGTCTGAATACAATCTAATTTTATGAATGTGCACATTTTACGATGTAAAATGGTACACAACAAATATGTACACTGAGTGTACATACTAGTAGGTACGTGGAGTACATTGATATACAGGATGTGTTTTCAAAATGGAATCATTATAGCAGCGCCATGCCCAATCAATAAAAAACAAGTGGGTTCCGTAGTTGGGACGAATTTATCCCAAGAACAAACTTAACATTATAGTTGATATACATGTTCTCCCATACATTCCAACTTTAACTGAAAATGTAAATTTGTACACACAATATTGACTTCTTATTAACTTACCTGTAATCTAAGGGGTTTATTTATAAACGCTGCTTAAAGTTAAGTAATGATTAGCGACTGTTTAACCATACATTTTTGACGTTTGAACGTCACTTAACTTTAAGCAACGTTTATGAATAAACCCCTATAAGTATAGAACAGGTATTTTCAATATTTTTTTTTTTTAATTTTGGGCTCAGTTGTTTCAGAGACCAGGACGAATGGTCAATTTTCATCTGTTTTCTTAAATAACATTGAAAGTATTTATTTTTTAATCATAAAAAAATATACAGGTAACTGGTAGCTGCCATAACGATCCATGTAAGTACAGTAAAAATCACACTGTGTCTAGATATGAATCTAGTCGTTTTTTTGTCTCGCAAATACGAGGTTATTCTAGTCATTGTACGAGTAATTAGTAACACTGACGTAGGACAAGTATGTTGTTGATAACAAAAGTACACAGCTCCATTAAGTGGTTACACCCCCAAAAGACATGTGCGTTCAAATCCGTGTAGGTCCAAGTTGGTTTTCGTATCTTGCTAAAACATGTCATTATAATTAATGTATTTAGTGAATAAATAAGTATTTTTTTAAAGTCTGTTTTAAATATTGTTTTTTTTTGTTCAATAAAAAGTTAATATTTTTATTATTGTGTATAACGACAAGAAATAATTGGGTTAACATTGTCTAATATACCGGTTTCAAGACCGCTTGCTGTGCATAATATTGGAAATTCAAATCCTAGGCACAACATGTGCTTTCTGTCATGCGTTATACTTTTTTTTAATATACAGTATTTTTCTCTTTTGTTTAAATAATATTTATAAAGAAATAAAAATCTATAAAAATAAAATACATTACTTACTCAAAAACTACTACAAAACTTACTTAATATTTATTATTGATATTATTTAACAAAACTTTGATCTTATTTTACTACAAAGATTTATGTTTTACAATTTGATTTGCTAATTTAATATTATGCCAACTGAGACAAACGGGTCCCTAGACAAGTAACATCCTACTTACGCAAATGTTGTAGTTATAACTTGAGAGTATAGATTAATTTTATAAAGAAAACGTAAATAAGTAAATTTAAGGGACACCCTCAAATTATATCTATTGATTAGACAGAGACCTAAAGATAAACTGACTCAGACGATAGTAGATAGCAATTTCATCGAAATTTATATGGGCTCGCTGGCTAGTGCGTCAAACTGCGGGTATGAGTATGGTGAAGTTCGGTAATGCGATGATTCGAATCCAAGTTGAACTAATGAACTCTTGTTGGAATTTTCTGATTATTCGTAACGAAGTCAACATTGTAGTAGTATAACATTTTAAAATTTGAGGGTTTTAGCACATAATGATGCTGTGTATTCATAGTACCTACATATATATAATTGCACACAATCGTGTAAATAACATGATTGTGTGCATATTATAGGTAATTGTATCATAATATCCCATGCAAAATCTTCCCACTGTAGGGTAAAGAAAAATATAACCTATGGTCATATAATTTTTGGGGTTCATACATAGAAAAGAAAGAAAGAAGAAAGAAAATACGTTTATTTGCGGTAAACATGACGCAAAGAAAGAACACAAACACAAAAAAGAATAAGTTGGGGGCAAATATAATATTACTGTAATATTTTTTGTTACAAAAATACAGTATTTACACGCTTTGAGTTTTTTTTTTATAATTGTCTTAATATACGTGACTTAATATCAGTAAAAATTGAGAAACAAACAGAAAAAAAAATTCCTATGACAAAACAAAACTTGAGGATAATTATGTAAAAGATTAGGAGCATAAAAAGTGCAGTTGACTCTTTCTACTTTGCTGCCGTCATACTGTCTACACGGAACGTCATTTTTGTCTATTGTTCTGTCGACAAAACAGCGAGCCGCGTAAGATTAGAGAAATGTAAGTATCTTATTCACGATCTCCTTCCTGACTTTGATTGTAAGTAAGTTAAAACTTGTTCCTATACCTAAAACAAGGGTTTCTTCTTTCTTACCCTTCTGCTGTGTCCTACACAAAAAAGAAGAAAAAAAAAGATATTGAGTAGAAGTGCCACTATACGGGAAAACGGTAACTCGTGTTTCCGTTTCAAAATTTTCTTGGATTTTTTGTCGCTGTCTGGATTCTCTTTAATCTTTTTTAGTTTAAATTTTATCTTCAAGGTATAAATACCCTATGACTACGTAACAAAATGTTGGTGTTTTTTACCTGCCGCCCATTATAATATAAGAGTAAATACAGGCGTACGTAATGGATATGTATCGAAGTGTCTGATCATAAATACAAAATAATGTACAACGTTTTAAAAGAGTAACTATGGATTTTCTTGTCCATTGTTCTCCATATGAAATTACCTTTTGGAACCAAAGCATCTAGAATCAATTCTATTTGCTTGTAAAGGAGACTGGGTGAAAGTGGTCTATAGACCAATAGTGATACGATTTAGATAAGGGATATTATTAATTGCACATCAAATAAATAATCACCTATCAATTTATTTCCATCATTTATATTTATTTATTTAACAATTTATGTACACACATATAAACAGACTAGAAGAAAGCTCAAAAATGTCGATAGACATTATACATAAATTCAAAATGTCGACATTTAATACACTTAAGTTCAAGATTTTTTTTATTGAGGCCAAGGCCCTAGAGCAAGCGAAGCGAGCTCAGGATTTGGGACACCCCGACTCGGACAGGTTAGGTTCGAAGGGGATTGCGGGGTCTAGTGAGCGAGCGAACAAAGACCCTGCCACTCCCTTCGTGGTTATTGTTTTTTTAACCACCCAGAAATACAATAACTAAACTAATTTAGACCCACTTTGATATTTAAAAAGCTTTACTTTAAGATATGAAGCGGTACGCCACGAATATAAATTGTTGCATAATTAGTTATATTTTGAGTTGAGTATTTTGCTGTGCAATCAGTAATTTTGGTATTTTTTTGTTTACATACTTCCTTGATCTTGTCATTATTTAACAGTATATTAGTGGGTTTTGTGGACAGGATATTAATTCAGATTTGTTACAGTTGTAATGGCAATCATGTCATTTGGGTTAAATAGGTTTTTCTTTTTCTTTTATATAGATTGTTTTGTATATTGTGAATGTGAGAACGTTGTAGGCTTAATAAACGGTAGATTAGTAGACCATTATCTATTTTGTTAAGTACCTGGTACTTTTTGATACGCCTACACTGTCCTCCCATGCCTATTAACACTGTAATTTGAAAACATTGTAAAAGCAGATTATTTTTAAAAGAGTAGTAGGTAATAATAGATTTTCTTGCCGGCTCTTCTCTATAGGGGACGACCAATTGGAACCGTGGACTTAGATTCTGACGTTTCATAGGTGCCCATGTAGGTTTATGTGAAATAAAATATTTTGATTTGATTTGATACAGTCCGACTTCATCCACTGTTTGGCAAAGGCCTCTTTACTAGTGCTAATCCCCACATTCCTGTACTGACCAGACCTGGCCTGTGGGTTTTTCCCGCGATGACAACAATGTCATCCACCGATCTCGCTCCCGGACGACCGATACCATCAAAATTAAAATGTAGTGCTGGATAATCCATGAGATTATCCAGAAAGATTTTCGGCCCCGTCGCATGGCATCGCCCGCCCGCGGTTTAAATTCGTTTTCGTTTAGTTGTTTTTTACTTTTTTCTCGGCAACTAAGGGTAGCGTGATATTATTAATCTATATAAACGGTAGATTAGTAGACCATTATCTATTTTCTACCTGGTACTTGTTGACCTTCCTCAAAAATTGGCCTATAATTATGCAAAAATAAACAAAAACTGAGATCCAGGAATTCAAACAAACAAACAAGAAAACAAACTCTTCAGCTTTATTATTAGTATAAATTTTTATTGGTATGTAACTTTTTTATACTCGGTATAAAATTAATGCCAACCGGCTGTCATGTTTGCAAGTAGATAGCTTTTTATTATTGTAACTAATTATGAACAAAACTGGTTCTTCAAGTCAGATTGTCCAAGTAGGTGCAGGACAAGTATACAAAGCATTTTATTATAATCAGATATTTCGTGAGAAACTTCGTCTTCAACAACAGCAAACAATGACATCTGCAGTTCATATTTATTTTTGCATTCATTTTTGTTTTACAATGTAAATTTAGGTAGGTAATGTCTGATATCAGATTTATTAAATTGTTTCTTGGGTTTAAATAAAGCATAAACCCTATAATGTTCCCACTGTTAGGACCAGAGATAAGAATAGGTAGAGATAATTTACCTAAACTTCGAGGAAGGGTGTAACATAGACTGGATAATACCCCCTTCAAAATCCTGGAATAATTATAATGACGTTAAAATCCCGGGATTTAAAAACCATGAATTATTTATTGGACCTTATTTACCATCATTATTTCAGCCGAAAGACGTCCACTGCTGGACATAGGCCTCCCCCAAATAGAGGAGGGGGAAGGAGGGCTGCCATAATCTCCACGCTTGGCAGGCAGGTTGGCGATCAACTTTACATAGTTACAAATTATTGATTAGAAAAGTCATAACATTTTTTTTGGGTTACGTACTAAAATTGCTAAAAAAGCTCTTTAATTTAATAGTTTAGACATACCGGTTTCCTCACGATGTTTTCTTTCACCGTTTTGAGAGCATTGGTGATGAAATTTTTACACTAAGTAAAGCGCCTGTCTGGGTTCGAACCTACGACCTACAACCCGTCGCGGTCGTTACCGCTGGGCCACCACTGATCGTAAATTTAGGTAAATATTTATTTTTCCTTGAAAAAGAAATTCACGAAATCTAATTGCAGCATCAGCAGGATGAGACTGAACATTACCCTATTCCAATTTGAAGTGCATAACCTTTTCTTTTTCATTTTTGTGTTTATTTGCATAAATATTGATATATTTACAGACTCATCTTCCCAATTTCGCAAAAACTTACAACTATTAGCGACGAATCATAATTTCATAACCTACTTTTTACTTTTACTATTACATTTTTGGTTTTTTGCCACTTGTGCCTGTCACTTCAACAATTTTGGAATGTTCTTTTATTGCACTCGATGTCACGTTTTATAGTTTTGAATTTTAAATGTCAATTTTACTATTTATTAATAAAACATATTTTTTTAATCTCGATTCTAATGATAATTTTGATATATTTTTATTCTAATTTCGATTATGATTTTGTTTTTATTTAATATTTTGTTTGATGTTTTGTTCATTGTTTCTAATTAATTTCTAAAATCACTACGAGAAAAAAATCTTGTTAAAACATAATATTTAAGAAGCAATTTTTTATGTAAGTGTTGTGTACGCCTGTAAGTGACTAATTTACCATAACTCAATGCTTATGTTATTTTTTATTATGTTAATGTTTCTAGTGAATAGGTAGTTGGTGTACCTTTCAAATACACCGAGTAGATATAAATATTTGTTATTTTTGCATGCCGTAAGGTACTGTTGGAAACGCTTTTACAATGTTTACATCTTATTTTGTACCCACATTCATTGCAAAATAAATGATTTCTGATATCTGAAGAGTTAGATAGGTGCAGACATAATTATGTATGCCTCAAAACTGACCTCCGAATTCCGACACACCGTTTTAAAAAAAGGCGTTAGGTAGATACAAAAAGCAGTCAGCAACAAAAAGTCGATTAACACTGTTACGTTGTCCAGAAACAACGGACCGAATGGGAATCTATAAAAAGTGCGGACAGTGGAATTTACATACTGTTACTTTTAAACTTATCATCTATATTGATACAAAATGATTCGATTCATTGCTTTTCAGCATTTCACGTAATAGCTAAGCGTTAATAATCGTTAATATTAATATATACGAAAATATGAATATCATTCTCAGTAATTAAGATTTAAAAAACTCAATTGTTAATCGAATTTTGTGGCTGACCGTACGTACCATTATTATAAATGTTTTATTTTTATTTTATCTAGATGTGACAGGGTATATTATTTGTCCTTATTTTTTTGAGAATTTTTGATCCCCATTCACAGATTTAGAAAAAAGTGTACATAGTCAGCAAGAAAATGAGCCAAACAAAAAACACACAAAATCTTTTTTGATGCCAATCGATCCCGTTTCTTATACGGATCAAAAAACTCTATTGGACCAACTGAGGTTTGAGTACTAACTTCATTCACTCTTCCTTCTTCATAGTCTATAACTCTGTGGAATGCACTCCCCCAGGAAATCAGGATGGCAACCAACCGATTATCTTTTAAAGTAAAAATTCGCGAGAACATTCGCAAGAAGCTAGCAGTATCATCACAACGGTAATGTTTTCCCATTGTTTGTCTTATTTGTTTTAGTACGTATACATATTTATGTGTATTTATTTGTGCTTATATTTATATATAATAAGATTTATATATTTAATTTATAGTTTTTAATAGGTTTATGTATATCTTTATATTTATTCCTCAATTCTCGCTATTTCACCTACTACTGTTTGTCTCTGCATCACCCAAAGGTTGACTGGTAGTAAATGCCTATGGCATTAAGTCCACCTCTGTACATTTTGTTTGCTTAAAGTATTAAATAAATAAATACTAAAAAAGTCCAAGAAACTAGGAAATCAAAAAAAATAAACATATATTTCGTAGTAAATGAGATTCCCAACTTACTTATTCACTATGGATATATGTTGGCCGCTTACTGCCCCATCTCAAAAATCCACCCTGTATAAAAAAAACTGGGCAAGGGCAAGGGCGTGTTAGATCACGCACAATGAAGGGTTCCGAAGTTGGCACGAATTTATCCCAAGAACAAACTTAACATTGTAGTTGAAATACATGTTCTCCGAAACATTCCAACTGCAAATGTACATAAGTTGGTTGATTATTACTCGTTATCTTATAATGCCTACTTACCTGTGATAGTTTTAATTTTAACCTCGTCATAATTATATACTACTGCAGTGATTTTTTTTAACATATCCAAGAACAACCATTTAGCTGGCGGGGGTGGGAACAGTTGACTACACGATGTACCAACCTCAACTCGCCCACCCCTCCTTCTTATCTTATATCTCACTTTCAATATCTATGTTCTTCACACGCTAAGAATCTGCGTTCTTCCAACAATCTTTTCCTACTCTGTCCTTCTCTTACTTATGACTTTGTTCATTCTTCCTTTTATATTCATTAGATTTTTTTCTTAAGCGGAAATTGCAGAGTTATTTTCATAACAAATAGTGTAGAGTCATCTCAATAATTATCGCTTTCCCTTGAATATTAATAAAACTGAAAAGTTTTAAAACAGCAAATTATTTAAAAAACAATTATAACAACAATTTGTAGCCAGTTTTTTTTAAATAATTTGTTGCAAGTCCGTTAAGAACAATCTTTAAGAGTGCAGAAATGCATCATTTATTATCTTACATGAGTATTGTGCATTATCTATAGATTACCTACAGATACTTTAGGTATAGATTGGTACTAGATACGTTACTGATTTTAGGTATATTAATAGATACAACAGACGACTATTCTAGACAATTGCAGATGAGAATAATTTGAAACAATCTATTGTCAATCGACAATCAGTTTTAATATAGAAGTCAAATAGTTCAAGCGGGTTTTTATTTTTATTTTATAAGGTAAAACTAGGTATATGGGTTTTTTTCTCTACACTAATACAATATTAGCGTAGATAAAAAAAAACCCATATAGTTCTTCCTTATGGAAGACTAGCTGCTGCTTGCGGCTTCGCCCGCGTTGCTTTTTCTAAAATAAAAGTAGCTTGAGTTACTCCGTATGATATTAGCTATCAGCTAGTGAAAGTCCCGTCAAAATCGGTCCAGCCCTTTCAGAGATTAGCCATATTAACAAAAGTGTGATGACTCAGAGATAAAATGTTTACAAAGCCACTAGTAGTAAAATAATAGTCAATGGAGTTTATCTCCAGTCTTGTTTGGCTGAATGCTTTAAACAGAGTATCTTTACCCCTAAACTACACCTCGCAAATCTGCGTGCCAACAGCAGCGGACCGCCATCGCTCTCCTCTCTCTTTCTATGTCCCGATCGTCTTTTAAATCCTCGGTGACCACATGGCCGAGGTATTTAAAATCAATCACTCTTCGAAGAGCGACAGCGTTAAGCAGCACAGGTGCCACATCCCTCAGTTTACGACCCCTGGCTTGAAATATCAAGAGCTCGCTTTTCTGTACATTGTACAGGAGACCGTGTACTCTCGCATACTCCTCACATACGCCTATCAGCTTTCTGAGTGCAGCTATTGATGGGCTGAGCAACACCATATCATCTGCATAACTAATACTGTTGATACAGTGACCGCCGATCGAGCATCCTACTCCGATGTCGCTCAGCTCAACAATCAGCCCATTCACGTACAAGTTGAAGAGTGAAGGAGATGTCAAACCTTGCATTTCTGAATCTACTTGCTAACATGCGGACCGCGATGGGGCTCTCTTTATGCAAGGCGCCTATAAAAATAGGCAGAAACTACAGACCTCTAAGTTGAAAGATTGTTACATACTCCTTTAACATCGTTTACGTCCCTATAATAGTCATACACACCGAATGCGATGGTGATGTCCAAGATCAGGTGATCTTGGACATCACCAATTAGGTAGCACGCAGGCGACGCAGGCGCAGGTGATCAAAGACAGGCCATCCAGGGAGCGAAGTAATCTGTGGGAAGAGAGGTATCCACCACCTCAAGCCTTCGTAAAGCCCCAGGAGCACCTGCCTCACGGTTACGAACTGCAGTGGCCTATTTGGAAAGCTCTCAATCGACTGCGTACTCAAATAGGCCGCTGCAAACATAACCTGGCGAAGTGGGGCATAGTCGATTCACCTAACACTCAATGCGAATGCGATGCTCCTGAACAGACTATGTCCCATCTGCTGGAGTGTCCCAATTGTCCGTTCACCTGCACCCTTGACGATTTTGAACAACGCCTCTGACACCACGATAAATGTGGCCACCTACTGGGCCCAAACAGTATAGATGTACCATCGAAACGAAAAGAAGAAGGGAAGACCAATTAGGTCAGTGTATGAAAGTAAGTCTTGCTTAAATATAATTATTAATAATAATATAATTAAACAATTAATAATATAATATTAATCGTGAAAACTAGCAGCAGCAATAGCACAGCTATTACCATATCATAACATCACGCATGTATTTCCCGAAGGTTTAGGCAGAAGTGTAGGTACCTATAGTACACCAATTTTTCGCCAATTATTATGTTTAGTATTATTTGACAGTTATTATCATTTCTTAAATCATCAAAGTCAAATGATTTATTTGACATAGGCCACTTTTGAAAGTAATTTACAAGAAAATAGAATTGATTCTCGGCGTCCGCGACCCTTCCAAAAGGTAGTTTCGTATGGAGAAGAATGGGCAGGAAACTCCATACTTAGTTAATCTTTTTTTTATTTTTATATAATCAGTTTCAACTCTACAGTATTTTATTCAATCCTATAACGCCCTCTAATCTTAAATAACGTTTCAAGTTCTTTAATGACACACAAATATATTTCTGAGGTCATCGGAAAACTTGAGACTAGAGATGCTAATGCATTCCAGTAGCTTATATGATAAGTCTTTTACAGTTCAAGCAGACGTACGGTTATGGAATGCCTTGCCCGTCTCGATAAGGCGTGCTCAATCTTTGTCCACTATTAAAATTCTGGTTAAAAATCACTTCCTCTCTCCTTAAACATCATCATTACTTTAAGTTCCTTGCTCTTGTATCAAGTTTATTATAGTATGTATATTGTATATATATATTTACATGGATAAGTATCTATATGCTTTATTGTATATGTAAATGGTACACCACTGACTACCTGCAGTGTTGTCTCTCTTTCTTTCTACTTTTGATCCATCCATTTGTCTGTAAAATATTGCTTTTAGCGATAAGACCGCCCATTGTGACACCCTATGTAACAGTTCTACATTCACATCTGTAATGTTTATAGTGTACATAATAAAGAGTATTCTATCTTTCCATCTATCTACAATATTTTGTAAACATTAATTACTTACAGCGATGGAACAAGTGCATCAAAAGCAACGGAAACAAACAAGATAAACGTGATCTTTGTTTTTTTCTTCAATATTTGACATTGGTTACGTTTTACGGAAAACTCCATTCATTCACCTTGTGAATAAATCTTGTATTTTTTTTAATAACACAATAATGCTTGTAGACGCAGAATGCGAGTTAACGTGGCTGGTTCTCTAGTTAAGGCCGATATATCGTAATACATGTATGTACCTAATTTCTCCAATATGCTTACACAGTGGGGGAAATTCCATTTAATACCTGCCTATAAAAATAAGTCGATAGTTAATTTTTTTAATACTAGGTATTTATGTAAACATAATCAAACAGAATATTATTATTGACGGTTTATCAAAAGACTTCGTGTTTACAAAAAAGATATAAAACACAATAATGATTAATTCATTCAATCGTATAACATGTTCATACACTGTGTCGTAAAGTTAGTTAATGTACTCAATATCAAACAGTAAATAAATACATAGTTGTAAATATATGGTATCATCACTAATGGATACTCAATCAATCATTTTGTTCACTGCAATCCTCTAAAACAAACAAGATTTCTACCAAACACTAGAATTTACCTTCCGTTTTCCATGTTTAAATTCATTACACAACACAATATCAACTTTTTCACTGTTTAAATAGAGTTTGTTTTATTGTATCACTTGTTCACATTTTCAACGCGCGAGTCAAGACGTACATCGAGTGGCGTAGCTGTTATCTTAAGAGCAATCGTCAAAGTAAGGTTTTCATAACTGTAGGTCTAGAGTTGGAGTGGGGAAAGACAGGTGAAGACTTTGTGGACTTGATTGAACGACGCGCGGTCTGCGATTAATTGACCATTGACCACCCAGTCACTTTTAATGTATCTCCTAATGTTGTAGCCATTAGCTATCGACATGATCGGTTTTTATGGTGTTTTGATGTTTAAACACGTATTTATTTATATTTAAACAGGATACATGAGAAGGAAGTAAACATATTATAGCAAGTTTTTCCTGATTACCGAACGTGTTCTACATTAAATGATCGAAATGAAACGCGTGATTTATATATAGTGCCAATAATTAACAAAATGTTCATTATGCGACAATTTAAATTATTTGCTTATTAAATAGACCCGTGTATAAAGTTGTTTTATTCTTACTGATTCTTTACAAAAATTGTATTTCCTATCGTCCTTCTCGCGTTAACGTTATCCGCTCTGTAGGTACACACGGCTACATATCAAGCTATACATTTCCAGTATAAGCTGATCTCTCATTATACGGAAATCCTATACAATTCAAGATCAGCGTAAACTAGATTTGTATAGCTTGATGTGTAGCCGTGTGTACTACTGTATTTGTTTTAATCCGACTACCTGAAATGAATAAGAAATGTAGACAATAGTTTTTGAGAACAAGAAGAGAAAATAATGAATGAGTCTTAAACTAAAATATCAAATAAAATATATTTAAAAACATATACGTAAATTATAATTATACTTACATAAAATATTTACAGCTGAGAGGAAAGGTAATGCTCTTTTTTTAGATAAAAAAAATATATATAATCTATAGGTATTGCGCAGGGCATTGTCAGTCCGGACGAACATGCTGGCCCGCAGGTTCGCTCGATGTATAAAAGCGGGGAAAGTAACTTACTGGACTCAGCAAGCCTGTGGTTCAGATATACCCAAAGGGATTACAATTCTCTGCGCATCCAGTTCAACAATGCCTACAGGGCGCTGTTACGTCTGCCGCGCTTCTGCAGTGCGTCAACAATGTTCGCTGAGTCACGCACAGACGGTTTTGATACCAACTGGCGCAAAAAGACAGCCTCACTGTTAAGCGTGGGAGCAGTATGCAGTAGCATTCAGCATCATGAATGTAATAAGCAATGAGTTAGACAGCCCACTGGTGTGGATCCTCACCCAGAGAACTAAGTCTCTCTTAGTTATTAGGTACTAACATAGGTTTTAAGTTCATACTAACAAATAAATTTGTAATGGATCAATATAAGTTTTTAAACTGTCATGGTCACGAGCGTGTGTGGTGAAAGTTCGCGAGCGGACACAGTGAGTTTCGTGTGTCGGGAACAGAATCGAGTTGCGAGTGACAGTGGTAGCGGTACTGAGTGCAAAAAACGAACAAGAAAGAGGGTAGACCGTTTTGTCTGCTCATAAACACCCACCCGCAGTGACTTTAGTTTATCCGTGATCATGGTGCTTGCAACAGCGCCGAAATATCGGGAACTCATAACAAATAATAAACATGGTAAATATCCCGTTCGTGTTAATAATAATAATGGATCAATAGTTGTCTGAATAAAAATAAAAAATACTATTATTATGCAGTCCCAAGAAAAGTACCATATTTCAGGTTAGGTACTGGTTTGCAATACCAAAATTCTATAGTGTATATCCGATAATGCTTGTTTTTCTCTTTTCAGTTGTTTTTGCAGTCGGGTTTTTTTTTTTCTGTTTCAAGCCTAATTATTTTGACACCATTTTCGCTCATCCTGTAAAATCCTAAGGCCAACTTGCACCGCAAAATAAAGCACTAAACTTATTTAGAACATCGTTCCATTTCTGTCAATTAAATGCATTTGACGCTAAACGTATTTAAACTGCCTCATTAGTTTAGTGGTCACTAGGTTACTGCTGAGCATGAGGTCCTGGGTTCGATTCCCAGGTTGGGCCAAGTGTTGTTGGGCTTTTCTATCTGGAATGTGTCGGTAGCAGCCCGGAGTCTGGATTAGTGCCCGGTTGATCGCAATAGGCTGGCCCATATTGTATGAGACTTAAACATAACTGTGTGTATGCGGGTGTACTATAAGTACACTTCTGCCCAACCCTTTGGGGAAATAAGGCGTGGTGTTATATTATGTTGATCGATGATGCGACTACTCTAGCTCGCTGTTCATTGTTTGCTCCGGACTATTTCCTATTTTGTGAAAGTGAGAACGTTGAAGGCCTAGTAGATTGTAGATTTGTTGAACATTTTCTATTTTGTTAAGTAACTGGTAATGAAAGGCCTGCACCTTTCTACCACACCTATTAAAACTGTTATTTGAAAATATTGTAAAAACAATTATTTAACAAAAAGTAACCGCGGAGTTTCTTGCCGGTTCTTCTCCATAGAAAACGACCAATTGGAACTGTGCACCTAGCTTCAAACGTTTCATAAGTGCCCATGTAGGTTTATGTGAAATAAAATATTTTGATTTTGATTGTTAGAAACGAAACGATATTCTAAATTCATTAAGCGCTAAATGCATTCAGTGATTTGTTGTCCAAGTAGGCCTAAAGCTTTAATAAATAATCAGTCAATAGTATTTGACGAAGCAAACACACCTACACAAAAGACCAAGTCAATCGTTATCTGCCTTAACTGGTCAAAGCTAACCGTAATCAGATTAGGCTAAGTCAATTGTGCTAGGCAATTCACAGGCAGACTAACCTCGATTGGTAAGTTAAACGAACGGACAGTTACTCGGAAGAATTATCCTGGATTTTCCTGAATCAGGTCACGTTTTGGAACTTAGGACTAATTTAATCGTAGTTCGGCCAAAATTGGGCTTTGTAATGCTTTACGATATCACTGGTATTGCCAGTTTCAATGTTAATCTATATCTAGGGTGTAAAAAGACCCATTACAAAGCCGTCATCTACGTATTCTGTACATCAAACTAAGTTATTTTATGCAAAAATAATTGCTGGGAAAAGACTTCTATTTTTGGTATGAAAATTCGCTGTTTACGTTAGTGTACAATGTAACGCACGCAAAACTTTGTGCTTATGGGTGCAAGTAACGGTACAGGAGTCATGGGTGTATTTAAAGTTTAGTTATAACAATTAAAACTTCGCACTGACCGACCCAGACGATCCCATCACTCTCCTTCAAGAGAGTCGTAGGGAAACTAGAACAGTTCGTAAAAGAGTACACACTACAAGATCGTCATTCCGACCTCGCCGCCGAGGCCCCGCGTGAAATCCCCGACTAAATAGTCCTCCCCGACACTTGCCCTTACGCGAAGGACCAGCACGCGCTATAGCTGAGCCTGTAGCTTTAAATCCCCCTGATAATGATCATAACCCTGATTTATCCAGCCACCGACGGTCCCTTGCCACCCTCCGTCCGACGCTGCCCTAAGCCGAGGTTCGTACCCCACTAGGAGTTCCCTTATTATTATTAATTAGTTTATTTCAGATCAAAATTAATCCATACAAATTATAAAAATACATAGAAAAATACAGATAATAAAATAAAATACAGAGAAATAAATTATTACAATTACAATACCATTACTTATAAATACCTATTGTGTTAGTGAAATCTTATGAACTATGTTAGTCAACACCCATCACAATATGCATCCATTTGTTCTGGATGGGGCAATCCGCACGAGATCGGGTGCTGACGCGGATTACAATGATTTTTATTTTAAATATATATATATATACTTTAATAATTTTTTTAAATGTTATTTTACACATCTATTTTTTATTTTACTTTTATTTCTGTATCTGTCCGTGACATCACAGCGGGCCCTATCGGAATACCAGCGCTGCGACACTTATTTTTAAATGTCGCAGCATCATGCTGAGATAGGAGCCTTTTGGCCTCGTACAGGTTTTGTTTTCATTTTACTTTTGTTTTTATTTGTGTTACTATGAGTGTGTTTAGTTTAAAATGTGAACTTCCTGTATGAGTCCCAATAAATACTTTTTCTTTCTTTTTCTTTCTTTCTTTAGATACAACCATCTGCAGGATACTGTTGCTACTGCCCCGCACGCGCTGCAATAAGGAGGCTACTTTCTTCCGTATTACCGCATGAAAGCCGTCCGTCCGCGCCTCTGCAAACATTCCGGACGCACTGCAATAGCGAGGCAGCTGCATAAGCATCCTGCATCCCTTAGCGCGCAGTCGTTTAGTTTATAAGTTTTTACGCCCTGGCTGGAGGCATTAAGTTTCGTTAGGAGCTTAAGGCAACCATAAGATAGTCCGCTTAAAGAGACTCAACCCCTCGTGTTAACTATGAGATGCAATTGAAAAAAAAAAAATTGTTTTTGTTAAAATCCGTCAAAAAAGTTGGAACTTTGACCTTCAATATCTCCGTAACCCAGGCAGTACAAAAAAAATATGACAATGACGGGAAGAATAAGTGACTCTCGGCTTCGTTAAGTGTATTTTTACACCCGTAAATAAATAAATAAAATTGAAGTGTCTGGTTATAATGTCAAAATAACAACTTTTTACTAAACTAAAAAAACTTTCATATGCAAAGTTTATACGGTACTTATAACAAAAACTATTTTTTTTTAATATTATCTGTGTGTCTTTCTGTCTATCTGTTTATTCCGGTTAATCTCCAAAACGGCTGAACCGATTTTGAGCGGACTTTCACTAGCTGATTGCTGATGTTATATGAAGTACTTACTTACTTACCTACTTTTATTTTAGAAAAAGTCACGCAGACGAAGCTGCGGGCCCAACGAAGCTACGCCCAAGCTGCCAGCGCTACCCTCGACGTCGCGATCACCTACGACCGCACGAAGATCCTCAGGACGTATCGGACCAGGTACTCGCTGCTATCAAGAAGGAGATCATTCTCGAGGCCTGCTCGTCAATGTAAGATACTCCGGGGCCGACTTTCAACGCCAAGCCGCTATTCGCCGGGGATGTCCTTAAACTGTGGTGAGGTAACGACCATACCTTAGGCTGACTAAGCAAAACTGTCTGCGACCTATCTGTCCCAATTAGCACCACGCTAGTCGTCAAGAGCCAGTAGCTAGCTATTAATAATACGAGTATGTTTAATTTATTGTGAACATAAAATTTAATATTCTCTGAATAATGTCCATAAAGCTATGAGGATGCCGAGCGCGCAGTGGCGCCCTCATCGTTTGATTGGTGTTTTTTTTTTTAGAATGAAAATGCAGAAAATAAGCATCTTACGTTGTGCTCCACAAGACTATCCATACTAATATTATAAATATGAAAGTAACTCTGTCTGTCTGTCTGTCTTTCTGTCTGTCTGTCTGTATGTTACGTCTTGAAATTTGGCAGAGATATAGCCTGGGATATGGAGAAGGACATAGGCTACTTTTTTACGCGATAAACGACATCCACGCGGGCGGAGCCGCGAGCAAAAGCTAGTACGTTAATAATAATTATTACAAACAGTAGTTTTACATTGTTATGTTCTATTGTAATCCTTAAAACGGAGCTTAGTGGCCACTATTTTCCATTTTAAGGATTACAATAAAAATAGTATAGTTGAGCACAAGTTTACGTGGTGATTTTATGCATTTTCATTCTAAAAAAAAAAAAAACACCGAAAAAACGATGAGGGCGCCACTGCGTGCTCGGTACCCTCTTTAAAGCCGTCGATGGCATAATTTAAATGAATAAATAAAGGAGTATTTATTCATTTAAATTATGCCATCTACGGCTGATCTATGAAAATTTAATATTTTGTTAAGGGTCCGTGCACGAAAAAAACTCTCTTTTGGCAATTTCTTATCTTATTGTGAGAAAACTTGAAATAATCGAAACATTAAGTCCGTGTAACTATAAAAGTACAGTTTTTATGGTGCTAAACCATTCGTGTCAGTCACAGCATCTTTTAATAATTTCATCATTTTTGTGCTCTCCAAAATATAGTTTATTTCGCCATGGATTTACTTAATGAAGATATTGTATAATCATTAAATAAAATTTTGATTATATTTCAAGAATAGCTGAAGACTAATTTGTGATTTTTAAATTTCTTGATATGATTTGCCAAATAATAGGAAAAAATATATTACTGACGGGGTTTAAAACAAAAAAAAGGTTTTTTCAATATTATTTTTCTGCTATATTTTGTATGGAAGTTGAAAAAAGTGGTTCCGCCACATGCAAGAAGAGCATATAATGATGTTAATGATATTTTTTAATGTTCAAAATCAAAAGTAGTTTCTTGTAGAATGATGATCAAATGTCAGTCTCGAGTAATTTTTCGGAAAACTTGTTGCAAATATTAGTGATTTACCGTGAATACTTAATTTATTTGAAAAATCCCTTTCAGCCACATGCAAAACAAAGAACACGACTTTACAAATCTCAAATAATTTTGTTTAAATTATTTTTCCCTTTCTCACAACCAATGAACAAAATTGATCAAAATCAGTCGATTTCGTGCACGGCCTCTTAAGGACGGCATGAACGGCGGTTGGCATGAACGTGGTTTTCGATATAATCTAATAAATAAAGAACATATTTTATGTCTGTGTATTCATTAAAATAAAGAAGAGGGTTAAAATATTCAGATATATTGGACAATAACAGTCAATACGATCTCTTATTTTCACTATTTTATCAACATTTTCTTCGAAAAGACGACATACATGCCATGATAATATTGTATTCCCGAAAAAAAGTCCTTTTTATTCGTTGTTGTACAAAGTGTAACAAAAACTACAAAGGAAAATTTTTGCTATTGAATTTTTATACCTGTTGGCATGAGCTGATGTAAAAGAGGTTTCAATAACATTTTGAGAGTTATAAATTGTGATATTATTATGCAAATTGTGTTGCTGATTGTACACAAAGTCCACAAACTCCCTACAAATGCGCTAGGATGATTATTATGAATACCAGCTCTCCACTCTACTAGCTCGAAAACAATTTATTGTTTCTCAAAATATTATTACCTAAAAGAAGAACTGAAGGTGTGGAAAGAAAATAAAATGCGGGAAATAAAGTGAATGGTGCTTTATATGCAATTGTGACCAACCATTCGATGCCTAAAACGGCTAGACGGGCTATTCACAATGGTGTACTGGTGCCTACGCTTATGTATGGAAGTGAACGTTGGGTGTGCAAAAAGAAGCATGAAATTAGAATAAATGCTGTGGAAATGCATGCCTTACGAATCATGTGTGGCGTGACTATAAATGATAAGCTGAAAAATGATGTGTTATGGCAACGGTGTGGCTTAAAAGAAGATGTAGTGACAAAAATTGAAAAGCGTATGCTTAAATGGTTTGGTCAATTTGAGAGGATAAATGAAGGGCGATTAACAAAAGGTAACTACAAGGCAAAGGAGGGTGGAAACGCCGGGAGGGGACGCCCTAAATGGACATATACAAGGTGAAATTGAATTCATGGGCATCCTCCTAAGTGATCATTGTACTCATCATTATCCCTTCAACCGTAGCGGCCATTTTGCGAAATTTGACTCGACCTTCGTGGGTGGTCCCGCGGAATACGCCGCGGATCCACCGCGTTTCAAAAAAATTAAAATATCTCTGTATTTTGGTATGGGAGCTACATAAGAAGCATATGTCATTGGAATTGTCTTTAAATTTGCAAAAAAATAAATAAAATTGGTTATTTCAGTTGTTTTTGTAATAAATTCTCCATTTTAATTCGAAATCAGGGAATCAGTGAATTTTTCTCATGCCCATGAATTCCATTTCACCCTGTAGTAACCTAATTGGTGATGTTCTTCAGATAGGTTAGGTGCGTAGTACTCGTAACCGGCGTGCGTGTATGACTAGATGTATGAACGTAAACGAAGCAAAAGGAGTAGGTATATAAGGTGCGTAGCAGGTGGCGTTCTATAGTTTCTTCCTACTCCCATGGAAAGAAGGCGTGAGTTTATGTATGTGTGTGTGTATTACCAAAACTGAGTAGGTGGGTGCAGCTTACTAAAATATAGTAGATTGTTATACAAGGGGCTAAAATGACCCATCTATATGAAGTAGTTTTACTCCCGAGCTTAGCGAGGCAGTAAATAGAAACCGAGTTATAATGGGTTTTTAGCGCCGTGTGTTACACTCTAATTTTCACAACGATTGCGAGAAAATAAAATAATCCAATACAAAAAAAAAAAAATTACGGCCACTAATTCAATTTGCAAGAGGAGGAGGAGGAGATTTGGAGGAGGTCGTGGCTAAGTAATATCAGCCACATGGGTCGATCCGTCAGGTTAAGCTACGCTTGCCAGGGTTGGTCCGTGGATGGGTGACCATCTTTACATACCGAGACTCCTCCGTGCCTCGGAAAGTACGTTAAGCCGTTGGTCCCGGCTGTCATTCGTGGATCTTTGACAGTCGTTACGGGTCGTCAGAAGCCCAAAAAAAAAGTCTGACAAGCAGTCTTTCCAAGGGATATCGTGTTACCCAGTTACTAACGTAACATAAAAATTATCTTCAGGTCTAGCAACAAAGGCACTTCCCTAAATGTACTTAAACATGTTTCAGTCCTTTGGCCTCACTCACGGAGATATGGATCAAAAATAAGGTAATTTTAAAAGGTCACGTATTTTTGCGTTGAAAAGTGTCTACTAGATAAAAATCTTCACAGCGTTCCACAGAAAGGTTAGTATTAAGGAAACTAGCAAGTAATACATATAGATTACTATGCTGCTACACGAGAGTGTGGTAAAATTAAAACAATGACATCATTCGACAACATGATCTGATCTGATTAATTTGTTTAATAAACATCTTTATTGGAATTCTCAGGATAAACAAGATAATAATAGAGATAGATAATTATATAATTAGCTATCTTAACTATTATGATTTCATAGCATAGCACACTCCTGTGTATCACGTTTTAACATTCAACTGTGTCACTTTTAACCGTCAAACTAACTAGTTTGAGTCGCATTAGGCATACTTCCCTGAGGTTCATAACCACGTTAAGTGAATAACTACGGTTTCGGTCAAGGTCAGTAATGACCACAAATGAGAGGGCTCTTTGAAATGGGATCTTCAAGTAGTTAGCTACATAACATCACACCCGTCTTCCCCGAAGGGTTTTCCAGAAGTTTTCCCATAGTAACTACACCGCTTTCATGCTGAAATGAACCTTTTTGACGCAGCCGTGAGGCAAACACGTTTTTAGGGTTCCGTACCTCAAAAGGAAAAAACGGAACCCTTATAGGATCACTTCGTTGTCCTTCTGTGTCAGTCTGTCATGACCCTTTTTCTCAAGAACGCGTCGAGATATCGAATTGAAATTAATATCAAATACGATGATTTATGCTTTCTTGGAGCTCTGAAAAAATCAAGCTTCTAAGTCAACGCAATAAAAAGATACAGCAAGTAAATCAAAACCTATAGGGTACTGCCCGTTGACCTAGAATCATGAAATTTAGCAAGAAGCAAGCCTCACAGCACAAGTAAAGGAAAAAGTTCAAAAATAGTTAATTTGTAGTTTTATCACATAAAAAAATCGTTTTTGCGTTTACAAACTTAAATTTGCAGTTGGAGAATTGACCATCACGTATATCGATGTATGGGAGAAAAAAAATTCAACTACTTTGTACGGAACCCTCAGTGCGCGAATCAGACTCGCACTTGCACGGTTTTTTTTATTTTATTTTTGTAAAAACATAATTTGTTTCCAAACTGTGACCAAATAAGCGTTATCATTTATTTGTTTCTTTCCGCCAGCTATTTCTAAGTTCCATGGGTGTGAGCCTACTGCAATCAACCGGGCATAGATCCAGACTCCGGAGTAACCATTTTAGAGATTTTGCCAGCCATCGTCTGAAAGTCGAATTAACATAACTCGGCTTTGAGCGATAAGATATGGAGGACAGCATCATTATACCTACCTACGTAACTTGCTATGTCCTTTTCTTGCGCAGTGAAAGTTTGTCTATAGATAAACTTTCTCGACTCGGATCGAATTGATTAGCATTTGATGACTCATGATTGTAAGGTAGTTTTAAATCGGTTCATTCATTAAAATGTCACATATTTTGAGTCATTTTCTCTTATTCCGCTCCTGATGGACAGCGCTATTATTGGACATAACCTGTAAGGTGGTATTTTATGAAAAAAGATCGGATTATTTCTTAACTTTAAAGTCACTTTCTTTTCTATAACTTATTTATACTTTTTTTTTCTAGCCTGTGCAGCTGTGCTGTGTTTCTCCAAGGAAAAAGCCTCTCTCCACCCCTTCCATCTTTCGCGAGCCTGCGCGTTCTCTTTCCAGTTTTGACGGAACCGATCCACCTCATCTCGCCATCTCCTACGAGGCCTGCCGCGACCCCACCTCACTGTCTCAGGGCACCAGATCTGTGCTATGTCCTGCCCAGTCCCACTTCAATTCCCATTTAAATTAAGGGCAGCCTTTTGAACCACGTCAGCTATCTTTGTTTTGGAGCGCAGTATTGTGTTTCGAACAACGCCTGGTATATTGTGCTCCATTGAACCACATTGCGTTCATTGTGCGCCAAGAAAAGTTACAAAACGTATTGCCTACTTTGTTAGCTTACAATATAACATAACATTATGCCTATAATCCCCGAAGGGATAGGCAGACGTGTACCTTTAGTATCACCATAGAATAGAATAAAATATTTTTATTTCAGACAATTTAAAGTCCATATGGTTAGTAACAATTTTGGTCGATCCGTCAGGTTAAGCTACGCTTGCTGGGGTTGGTCCGTGGATGGGTGACCATCTTTACATACCGAGACTCCTACGTGCCTCGGAAAGCACGTTAAGCCGTTGGTCCCTGCTGTCTTTCGTGGATCTTTGACAGTCGTTACGGGTAGTCAGAAGCCCAAAAGTCTGACAGCCAGTCTTACCAAGGGGTATCGTTTTACCCAGATACTGGGTTGTGGAGGTCAGATAGACTGGAAGACGACCCCAACATAGCTGGGAAAAGGCTAGGCAGATTGATATTGGTTAGTAACAATTTTACTTAACATCTTGAGTTATACATAAACAAACAATTAAAATTAAAATTCAGCGTGGAGTTGCGTCCACCACCTCCGCCACATCGGGGAATCCCACCGATCTGCGAACACACTGAGAATACTGTTGGTGCTGCCGCGAAACCGCGACATCAGGGATGAACATCTTTTCATAATAATGGCGAAACCATCAATGTTGTTGTTCGCAAACATCCCTGACGCACTACAACGCTACGGCAGCAACAGCAGTACTCTCAGTGCATTATTGTATTGAACACGCAGGTCACTGCAGGTTTAAGTCCCATGTAATAGGGGCTAGCCTATTGCCAGCAACCGAGCACAAATCCAGACTCCGGGTTGCTACTGAGAAATCCCTGAAGGAAAAACCAAATACCACTTGGCCCGACCTAGGAATCGCACCCAGGAGCTCATCCTCAGCAGTCACGCTTGCGAGCACTAGACCAACGAGGCAGCTTATAATATACAAACAGTTATTGATCATTTAACTGAGACTAAGTTAGACGACGTAACAGTATTATCTAATACTTCTGTTATAGAAACTTTTTGACTCGACAAAAGAGAAGCATAATAAGAATATTTTTCTATATCAATACTACAACAACGTCTTCAGGATGCTGATGCGGCTGCCTTGCATTGTAGTGCGTCCGGAATGTTTGTGGAGGCGCAAACGGACGGCTTTCATAAGGTTATATGGAAGAAAGTAGCCTCTTTGTTGCAGCGCGTGCGAAGCAGTAGCAACAGTATCCTGCAGATGGTTGTATCTCGTGCGGATTTCCCTATCCAGAACAAATGGATGCATATTGTGATGAGTGTTGAGTAACATAGTGCATAAGATTTTACTAACACATTACTTATCATACACATATGTAACAATTGTAATAATTTATTTCTCTATTTTTTTTTTGTGTATTTTTATAATTTGTAATTGTATGGATTAGTTTTATCTGAAATAAACTGTTTATTAATAATATCACCAAAATATAAATCGCTTCTCTGGCCCATGTCCAGCAGTGTACGTCTTTCGGCTGAAATGATGATGATGATTGTGGCCGACGACCGTTGCTAATACTCTTTTTAGGTAGTTTTTTATTGTTTTCTATTTACTTTTTTATTTTTTGACGTTGTTGTTACCTAAGTTACTGAAAAACACGTACGTATTAAAATATAAGAATTGGAATTTGGCTAATACTTTTTTATTTAATACAATTAGTCATCCAAATATTGGTCCTTCGATTTGTTTTTAAAGAATAAAACCAGTGCAATTTTATTATAATGGTTGTAACTCGTAGTCAAACACGGTTGGTAGAATCTTCTGTAGATACGCAAGCGGAAACCACAGGTAACGTTGCGACGGTTACTCAGGTAGCTCAAACTAGTACCGGTGGCGATGCATCTACGCCTAATCCCTCACGAACCCGATCTACTTCATCACGCACGAGCCGCTCTTCCGCGATGGTCACTGCGAGGAAACTCGCAGCGGAGGCACAGCACGCCCGTTACCTCGCACGATTAGAGTTGGCTGCGCAAGAAGCCAAAATAAAGGCTAGAGAGGTGGAGCTTGAGAGGACAACGGCTGAGTTAGAATACCAAGCCCAACTTGCAGCGATTGACGCAGAAAATAGTGAACATGGTACAACAAGTGGTAGGAGCAGAGGTAGTATAAAAGAGTGGTTAGAAGAGACAGGTAAACATGATGTCGTTATGCGCCAAAATCGCAACGATACATACGACTTCTTACCATACAACCAACTCAGCAACTCTGCCGCCGAACCAATGACAACTCAAATACAGTTTTCTCAACCCCAAGAGCTTGCTAACACTTTAAACCAGTTTCAGGTTTTCTCATCAAACAATAATGGTGCCGCTTTACCCATACCTTTAGGAGGGGAAAAACTAACAACGTCTCGGTCCAGTCATTGCCAAGCGGTAACCGATAACGTGAATGATGACCCTGTAGCAGCTGATATTTCTGAAGGAAAGAATGAAGATAGTATCTCACGGCTAGTAAACACCTTTGAAAGCTTAGTAAACAAGCTAGGGCCTAATAAAAATACTCAAAAATACAAAATTGAGCTCCCAATTTTCGATGGTAAATCCCCAATGGATTGGCTTGTTTTTAAGCGTTCATTTATTAATTCCCAATCATCTTATACAGCAGCTCAAAACCTAGCTCGCCTCAGCACGGCCTTAAAGGGAGCAGCCCGGGACGCGGTCTGTATACTTCTTGTGACAGCGCTTGATCCCAAGGTAATAATGCAGGAACTAGAAAGGCTTTTCGGGCGTCCGGAGCTAATTGTGCTGAAAGAGGTTGCGGCTATCCGTGCCTTGCCCAAAGTCGGCAACGATATTAAAGAACTTACTATATTTGCTTCTCGCGTGCGCAACTGTGTGGAAGTAGTTAAGCTATTAAACGAAACTGATTATTTACGTTCACCTGAGCTATTTGGGTCGCTAATCAACAAGCTTCATCCATTGTTGCGCACACGATGGTTAGACTACGCAGCAGCTCACGCTACCTCTACTGCGGAGTCTAGTGCTAAAGTGGGATTATTGTCCGATTTTCTATCGCGAGAAGTGGACCTACACATTCATTTTGGTACTTCCGTCGAGTCACCACATGTGCCACGGGAACGTGCTCATGCTGTATCGGAGTCCGAATCAGACCCACCAAAGGTATCACATACGAGAAATAAACCTAAAAACATTAAAATTGATTCGAATAAATATTGTATTGTTTGTAAACAAGCACATGACATGTCGTCGTGTGACAACTTTAAGGCAATGTCAGTAGAAGACAGGTGGCGTTTCATAAAAGAAAATAAAATTTGCTATCGTTGCTTAAAAGGAGGTTCACATAACTTTAGGTTGTGTAATAAAAATAAAAATAAGTGCGAAATAAAGGATTGCAAGCGTAAGCATCACACATTACTACATAATCCAAACTTTATTCCTACGGCATCTGCACACAGTAATCAGGTACAATGTGCTCCTACAACATCTACTTTAAAGACTTCCTCTGCACCAACTACAAGCAACGCAGAAGAATATACGGCGAGAGACTTAGTGACCCACACAAACACAAATTTAGGTATAAGCACAAGCTCTAGTCTCCGCCCCCTCTTGAAGATAGTCGCAGTTACAGTCTCGGGGCCTTCTGGAAGTGTTGACACGTATGCTCTCTTAGACGACGGCTCCACGTCTACATTCATAGATTCTGATATTTCCTCCCGCATTGGTGCTAATGGTCCAGTGGGACAAATTTATTTGGATTGTGTAGGTGGTTTGTGTCGAGAAACGTCTGTGAATTACGTTGATTTTGAAATAAAAGGCCTGCACTCTAGTCAAACATATTCAGTTCGTAGAGCTCGCTCGATCAAAAATTTAGGAATAGTATGTAATCAGTCAGTCAGTAGCGATGATTTACTTCGTTATCCTTACCTATCTGATTTATCCAATGAACTGTGTTATGACAATGCTTCTCCTATGCTTGTAATAGGGATTGATAACTGGCATTTGTCATTTGCGACCGCCACGAGGAAAGGCACAAAATCACAACCGGTAGCGATTCAAACTGCATTGGGTTGGGTTCTTTTCGGGTTTTCGAATAGTAAAACTAGGCCCGTCAAATCATTTAGGCCTGCCGAATCCATAAACCATGCGTATTCGACTGAACTTGATGACCCTAAGTCTGAACTTGAAGAGCTTATTAAAGCGCATTATAAGTTAGACTCTGTCGGAATCACCAAGCACGAGGCGCGTAGTACTGACGATCAGCGCGCATTGGAAATATTATCCCGCACTGCACGTCGACTGCCTTCTGGGCGTTACGAAGTAGGTCTTCTCTGGAAAACGGAAAACATAAAAGCGCCAGACAGCCTTCCTTTAGCTTTGTCTAGGTTTAAGAGTTTAGAGAAAAAGATGTCGAGGGAACCCAATTTTGCCGAACGGTATCGAAAGAATATTTATGACACCTTAGAGAAAAATTATGCCGAAGAGTGTAGCAGGGTAGAGCCCTCCGGTTTTTGTTGGTATTTACCACACTTCGGTGTAATAAATCCGAACAAGCCCGCAAAGCTTCGAGTCGTCCACGATGCTGCTGCACGTTCTTGGGGGGTGTCTCTGAACTCAATGTTGCTGACGGGCCCTGACCTCTTGCAAAACCAACTAAGTATTTTGATGCGTTTTAGGGAAGGAAGGATCGCCCTGACAGCCGATATTAAGGAAATGTTTCCACAGATTAAGATAATTCCACAAGACAGGGACGCCCAACGATTTCTGTGGCGTGACGATCCTTCAGGTCCTATAAAAATATATCGCATGAGTTCTATGATTTTTGGTGCTTGTTCAAGTCCGTCAACGGCAATTTATATAATAAACTTAAACGCGTCAGAGTTCCGAGACGAGTTTCCCGAGACCGTGGACGTTATCAAGAGCAATATTTACATGGATGACTTTATCAGCAGCGTTGATAGCGTAGAGTCCGCAGCGCGTCTGGCTGCTGAAGTGGTGACCATCCATAAACGCGGCGGTTTCGAAATGCGCGGCTGGACGTCTAATGAACCAACTGCCTTTGCCATGTTTCCAAAAGAGTTGCTGTCCGATGTGATGAACAGCAAGATTGACGGCGTAGATTTGTGTAAGGACTCTGTGGCTCGCACTCTAGGTCTCATTTGGCAACCTATACACGATCAATTTAAATTTAATTCTGGGTTAACAAGCGAGTCATGGGCTCCTACAACTAAACGGCAAGCTTTAACGCAAGTCATGCGTATTTATGATCCTTTAGGAATCTTGTCACCGATTATAGTTAGAGGTAGAATTCTTTTTCAAAATCTGTGGCGCAAAGGTTTGGATTGGGATGATGGGCTGTGCGAAGACGACTGCAAAGTGTGGCACGAGTGGTATGATAGTCTAAAGTCGATTTCAGAATTACGATTACCTCGGTGGTATAATTTGTGTGATATGGACGTTGCAGAACGAGAGTTACACGTTTTTTGCGACTCGAGTGAGCAAGCGTACGCGGCAGTCGCTTATTGGCGTTTCGTAGATGCTTTGGGCCAGGCACGTCTTTCTCTTATTGCAAGCAAGACACGTGTATCTCCATTAAAACCTACTTCTATACCACGCCTCGAACTACAGGCTGCCTTGATAGCCACTCGTCTCGCCACATTTATTTGCGAAGCGCATCATTTCAAACCAAACCGCCGCTACTTCTGGTCCGACTCAATGACTGTATTAGGTTGGTTGCGCAGTGATGGTCGGAAATTTAAGCCTTTCGTAGCCAACCGAGTAGGTGAAATTTTGGAAAATAGTGATATCTCTACATGGCGTTGGGTCCCCACGGATCTTAACGTCGCCGATGACGCTACTCGCACTAATTGCTGCACGTTAAATGTTGAGTCGCGCTGGATTTCAGGTCCCGAATTTTTACTTCGTGCTTCCAGTGATTGGCCATCTAATCCAGTAGGTAGTGTTATCATTGATCCATTAGTGGAAGTAGAAATGAAATCATCTGCACGTACTATAGAGTCACCATCGGTATGCTTAAAATCAACCTCAACCTCATCACCTAGAAATGATTTTTGTAATTACAATGATGTAAGCACGTTGCCCATGCCAGTAGTTGCTGATCCAACTCATTTTACTTCTTGGCTAAGGATGGTAAGGGCAACTGCTAGAGCTCACCAGTTTATTGCTATATGCATTATGAAGGTTAAAGGGGTTCCGCGTAACTTTGTCCTTTCTCAACTCAGCATAACAAATGTTAATTCTCAAATAAGACCCTTAAGGCCATTAAATATGCAAAGCCTCAAAATTGCTTGCGTCCACATCCTACGCCAAAGTCAAAAGAATAAATTTGATAAAGAACTACAATGCCTGCAGCGTGGACGCCCCATATCACCTAAGAGTCGTCTCGTGAGCTTGTCCCCAGCTCTAAACCAAGACGGTTTGATTTATCTACAAGGACGTATAAACGCTGTCGAGAACGTAGAAGAACACACCAAGCATCCAATCATATTAGACGGAAAAGACCCAGCCGTGCGCCTACTCGTCAGTCATTTCCACAAGAAATTCGCACATGCCAACACGGAGACCGTGATAAATGCACTTCGGCAAGAATACTGGATACTGAGTCTGAGGAATACAGTTAGGTCTATCGTCTACAACTGCCAACAATGTAAGTTGCTGCGCGGAAAACCTTTGCAACCACCCATGGGCAATTTACCTGAAGCTCGGCTCTCCCACCACAAGCGACCCTTTACGTTCGTTGGAGTCGATTACTTCGGCCCTCTACAAGTGATGGTGCGCCGTAAACAAGAGAAACGTTGGGTTGCGTTGTTTACGTGTTTATCTACCAGGGCTTTACACCTTGAAGTGGTACACAGCTTGTCAGCTGATGCAGCCATAATGTGCCTTCGCCGTTTTATATCTCGAAGAGGTACGCCAAGTCAAATATTCTCCGATAATGGAACGGCCTTCGTCGGCGCGAACCGGGAGCTGCGTACACTTTATGATCAGGCCGTCACCGACTATACCTCAAATATGAAAATTGAGTGGGTTTTCATCCTGCCATCAGCCCCGTTCATGGGGGGAGCGTGGGAGCGCTTGGTAAAGAGCGTCAAGACAGCTCTCCGCGTAACACTTCGGGAACGTACCCCAACCGATGAAGTCCTCGCGACGCTTTTGGCAGAGGCCGAGGCATTAGTTAACGCGCGGCCCCTTACTCACGTCTCCCCGGACCCAACTGATCCTGAGGCCTTGACTCCGACACATTTTCTGCTCGGCTCCTCATCGGGTCGCCCATTACCAGCCCAACTCACGGATTCTGACCTATGCAGCAGAAGTGGCGTAAAGCAGTACGATTAACTGATCACTTTTGGCGACGGTGGATTTTAGAATATTTGCCAATTTTGGCCCCACGACGTGTTCGCGGAGTTTCGACCGCAGTTAAAATTGGAGATCCCGTACTCATAGCTGATGGAGATTTACCTAGGGGAACATGGCCACGAGGCAGAATTACTGCGACTTATCCAGGCCGCGATGGTGTCACGAGGGTTGTGGATGTGAACACTATGGCGGGGACGTTGCGGCGACCTCTAAAGAAAATAGTTTTGTTATAAAAGGGGGAGGATGTGGCCGACGACCGTTGCTAATACTCTTTTTAGGTAGTTTTTTATTGTTTTCTATATACTTTTTTATTTTTTGACGTTGTTGTTACCTAAGTGACAAAAAAACACGTACGTATTAAAATATAAGAATTGGAATTTGGCTAATACTTTTTTATTTAATACAATTAGTCATCCAAAATGATGAATAAAGAATAGGTACAGATAAATTTATAACTTGGAGCTTTTCAAAACAAACGCATAATTGGTGTATTTTGCATAATTGACTTCAGAAAGCTGTCCAATTATATCCATTATTTAATTATATGGCTTAAAACCAACAGATTCAGTTTTATCTCAGTTAGAATGCCAAAACTTCAATACATTTGTGTGAGGCATTTTAATTTTTATGCACAAAACCTTTTACTATGAATGTTTGACAATCTAAAGGTGTTTGCTGACTGATGTGTAAGGCTAAAAATTTGAAGTGGGTTTTCGCATCAAGGTTCAAACGAAAAATGCGTCGGTGAATGCGATTGCTGCGCGTGAGGAGCCTCGAGACCATCAGCCGATCTATTCTGTAAAAATCTCACCGTGAAAACTCAGGTGAAGTGAGCATCAGTACACAGTGTCAATCCCTAGCATCAATGGAATGACAGCTCACTTCACCTGTGTTTTCACGGTGAGATTTCTACAGAATAGGTTTCTCAGGTTATTTGTATCGTTACAGTTTGGTGTCTTTCTTGTTAGACCTTGTATAGGCTGATAGATAAGATCAGGAATTTTAAAGTTGACTAGCAATAAACAAAAATAAGATATGTGAACTTGAGGACTAGTTTCACTTGTGAGATGTCATTACTTTCAAGGAAATATTTTTTTTAGAGATCCGTAGTAAACAAAGAACCCTTATAGTTTCGCCATGTCCGTCTGTATGTCTGTCTGTCTGTCCGCGGCTTAGCTCAGAGACTTTTAGGACTAGAAAGCTATAGTTTGGTTTACAAACACATATTGATCAAAGTGGTAAAATAAAATATTGAAAAATATTTTTTCTAGAATACCTCCGCTACATATAAAGTGGGGATGATATTTTTTTTTCTCCTATATCCCATGGTGTGGGGTATCTTTGGATAGGCTGTGCAAAAATTTTAACCATTTTTCAATTAAGGGATCCGTTTGCGTAATTTTAAGCATTAAAGTGCTAATTTTTGTTAGAGTCACGTGTCCCTGCCAGCTAAATGATTGTATTTGGTTATGTCACAGCAGTAGTATATAGAACGAAGTTGAAAGGAAAACTATCACAGCTAATTAGGCTTTACAAGTTACCGATGAATAGTCGACCAACTTAAATTTGCAACTACAATTTTAAGTTTGTTTTTGGAATAAATTGATCCCAATTACGGAACCCTTCATTGTGTGTGGTCTGACACGCACTTGGCCGGTTTTTTGAGTTTTATGGCAAGCCAAGGCAAGGTGGGCGGGATGGACTCCTTCGATAGACTGGGTCCCAATAAGCCTAGATACAGAGAAGTGACAGGAGAGCAGGGAGGCGTTTGCAATGCAGTGGGAAAATACAAGCGAATTTGTAAATTTTTTATACTCAAATAAACAAATCAATTAAATTTTTATACATTTAATTAACAAAGGAGAAATTTAAAATAAAAACCGGCCAAGTGCGTGTCGCACCACGCAAAATGAAGGGTTCCGTAGTTGGGATGAATTTATCCTAAGAACAAACTTATCATGTAGTTGAAAAACATGTTTTCCTATACAGAATGTATGGGAGATCATTTTTTTCAACTATAAATGTTAGTTGTTCGCCAATTACTCGGTAAATTGTAAAGCCTACTTAGCTGTGATAGTTTTCCATTTAACTTCGTTATATAAAGGTACTACTGCCGTGACATTTGAATATCTAACTACAACCGTTTAGTCGGTAGAGGGGAAGGACACTTGACTATAACGAAAATTGGTACTTTAAAGCTTGATAAGTCACGAACGGTTTACTTAATCAAAAACCGGTCTTGCCAAACCCCTAATATTTTTGAAAGACCTATCCAACGATATCCCACACTATGAGAAGGACGAAAAAAAAAATTATCATCCCCACTTTACTGGAGGTAGCCTAAATATTTTTTTTATTTTGTTTTACCACTTTTTCGGCGTCATTAACGTGTATACTCATGCCAAATTACAACTTTCTGGTACCAATAGTTTTTGAGCTAAACCGCGGACAGACAGACAGACGGACATCGGACATGGCGAAACTATAAGGGTTCCGTGTTGACTACGCAACCCTAAAAATGAATGGACAGCACAAAAAAATCCTTAGTTCGAGGATTATTCACGGATCAGTTTTCACAGACCTTTATGGCAAAAGATTTTAGTACTTAACTCAAACTTTATAATTATCTCTGAGTCGTCGCACTTTTGTTGAATGTTTAAATTAAACTGCATTAATTTGAACGTTTTTAGTCATCTCAACTTTTGAAGTTGCGTCTCTATTAGTAAAGCAAAGTTGAAAGATAATAGACCAGTTTGTTCAAATTTATGTTTCTTTCTAGATTAAAGGTTTACTTAA
Source organism: Dryobota labecula (assembly GCA_947523025.1). Lineage (NCBI taxonomy): Eukaryota > Metazoa > Arthropoda > Insecta > Lepidoptera > Noctuidae > Dryobota > Dryobota labecula. Next base: position 4,961,332 of record OX383287.1, read on the forward strand.
ATTAATTTTAGAGAGATATGTATTATTAGTTTCTAGTTCTTGATAAGTTTACCCCGATCTTGTCTTTGTTGAAGCAGTGGTAATCAATCTCATGTAAATCGAGATTTACATAATCCACTAAAATTTAAGAGTGAACTACCATGTGAATTATTTCAATCTCTTCGGATGCAGCGACTCTTGTAATTATAGTCAAACTTCACTTATGTAAGTTTTTTTAACATTTCAAATCATTTGTGTCATGTACAATCATCCATATTTATACTTAATATTATAAATACGAGTATGAAAGTAACTCTGTCTGTCTGTCTGTTACGTTTTCACGCCTAAACAGCTGAACCGATAGTCATGAAATTTGGCAGAGATATAGCCTGGGATATAGAAAAGGACATAAGCTGCCTTTTTACGCGATTACCAACATCCAAGCGGGCGAAGTCGCAGGCAAAAGGTAGTCTTCTATATATCTAAATATATTACATGTTTAGATATATAGAAGACTACCTTTTACGATTACAGTCGCTTTTCATGTCTGTCTGTATGGCCGCGTTCTTCTAAACTGCATCACGGATTTTGATGCCGTTTTCACCATTATTTAGATCATTTATTCCGGAAAGTTTATGAGTAAATTATCGTCTACATGCCTTTTCTCTACTATGTTGGGGTCAGCTTCCAGTCTAACCGAATGCAGCTGAATACGAGTATTTTACATGGAGCGACATGCCTATCTGACCTCCACAACTCAGTTACTGGGTAATACGATACCCCTTGGTAAGACTGGTTGTAAGACTTTCGGGCTTCTGATGACCCGTAACGACTGTCAAAGATCCACCAATGACAGCCGGGACCAACGGCTTAACGTGCTTTCCGAGGTACGGATGGATCTTCGTATGTAACGATGCTCACCAATCCAACCGTGGCAAGCGTAGCTTAACCGGGTAGATCGACCCGTGCGACTGTTATAACTGAGCCACAAGCCCCTCTAGTATAACACATCAATAATAAACTTATATAAATTAAAGAAATCTCGATGTTTTATCAAAGCGTGAAATAGATATAGACAGTAGTATAGTATTGTTTCTGGATAATAATTAGTAGTAGAAGTGCTTGTTTCTCAAGTAAATACGTTCGAATAATTACACGGTCTAATAAAAAAAGATATAACATTGTTTAGAAGCGGGTATGGTGCCACTGCAAACGTTTAAAAAAATACGCAATATCTTTAACGCACAGTAATTGAAGAAAAAAAAAGAAAGTGAAAGTTCGCGAGCACATTTGTAAGAAGCTGGCAGTGTCATCACAACGTTAATATTTTCCCATTGTTTGTCCCGTGTGAAACGGATTTGGATGAAATTTCGTGTAGTGGTAGTATATCATGTAAATTATTTATATACATTGTATATAAATAATTTATTAAATAAGAAAAAAGAAAAAAAAAGTCCACGAGCTAGACTCGAACCTGCATAGGCGGGAGTACGAGTCTAGAGCATTACCGCAACGCCATGGTACGCTCGACCGGAATAAAATGTAACTTATAGATAAAGTACGGGCTGAACTTTGTATGCGTTTTTCTCAGCTCTTACTGGGCATTGGACGGAAATATTTTACAATGGTAGTACCCACATGGTATACTACCACTACACGAAATTTCATCCAAATCCGTTTCCCCAAGGTCATGCCGCCCCTTGTTAGTATATTCGTGTATTGATGTATGTTTATTTGTGCTTGTATTTATATAGAAATTGAAAATTTGGTATATCTATATATATAAAAATGAATCCCTATTTCCCTTGGTCACGGCATCACGCGTGAACGGCTGGACCGATTTCGCTAATTATTTTTTTGATGTGTTTGTTATTGTCAGGAGAAGGTTCTTATGTAAGAAAAATTTAAGAAAGTAAAAAAAAAAAAATATTGTATGAAAACGACCATATTTACATTTTTATTGTAATAATAAGTAGGTAACTCTATCTTCTAATGTAACTTTATGGCGTTTGACATAACGTGTCAGTCATCATTTGGTAGGTCTGAGAATAGATTTTATCAAAAAAAAAAAAAAAAATTGAAGGTTTTAGTTAGGTAGGGTAGGGTAGGTAGGTGGGTAGGGTAGGGTAGGTTAGGGTAGGGTAGAATAGGGTAGGGTAGGTAGGTAGGGTAGGGTAGGGTAGATAGGTAGGTAGGGTAGGGTAGGATAGGGTAAGGTAGGGTAGGTAAGTAGTTTCCTTTGCGCGTAGACAAACTGCCACAGTCAAATAGCTTTTGACAGAACGAAGTCTGTCGGGTCAGCTAGTATATTATATTTATAGTTTGTAAGTATCTATATAGTTATTCCAAGATTTTTCGTAATTGCACCTACCACTGTTTGTCTTTGCATCACCCAAAGGTTGACTGGTAGAAAATGCCTATGGCATTAAGTCCGCCTCTGTACATTTCTGTGCTTGAAGTATTAAATAAATAAATAATAATTCGCTCAGTAGAGCCACAACTACGACAACGATGATGTCGACGCTTGATAACTTAATATTGTATCTCCAACTACCTAGATAGCATTACTTAATATTTAAAAAATGTCTCTGACATTATCTCAGGACGCTAGAGTCCCGGACCTATATATATAAGCAATTTTAAGGCGCTATGATGCGGCACTCGAGCCGACTGGTATATGGCGCGCGAGTGTTTGGCTCGCACATTTGGTAATAGGTTTTCAAACATAGTAATGATTTTAATTAATTTATTAAGACAAACTCAGCGAATTGTTTAAAACAATCTTACTGATCTTTTCTTCTTATTTATATAAAAAATATTGATTAAACATTACGAGAAGGGGTAACTTTGGGTTTTTATTTAATTTTCTATCCAGCAAATTTAATCAAATCGTGTTATTAAAAGCGATCGCATGTCCGCCAGATTCTTAAATAAAATATATATTTTGCTCAGAGTTTTATAGCACTGTTTTTTATGTTTCCCATGGATTCAAAAACCTAGTGCACCTGCTCTCTGTCGGGTCATACCGCTTTAACGGGCTATCTTCGTACTGTATTTCAATTTCGTACTTCTGAGAAGAAGACTAGAACGTAGTTTTATTAAAACATAAAAATAAAACTAACGGACCGATTGAAAACTTCTTCGATCAAGAAAACTATAAGATCCAAGGACGTGATTAAGCAGATACTCTTTCAATGTTTTTGTTGATATATTGGCGTATGCTAGCTGACATATGGCAAAATATTGAATTTAATCTTTTGTGTTTCGTAATGATACCTAATTACTTTGCGAACTATTGTATAGAATCAAGTTGTTCTCACTGAAGAGATAGATCGGCTACTTAGAAGTTTGTTGCGCCACTTATTCCCAGATAAACCATTAGGAAGTGGTGAAAGGCGAGGATTTTGGGGGACTGTCTTATGTAATTTTGACGTTCAAAAAGTGCCTTGCTTGAATAAATGTATTTTCATTTTGATTTTTGGTTGATTCGAACTTAAATGGAGATAGGCAAGCCATATACAGAAGCTGGAATCATAAAGGAAGGCCCAAAACATAAGAAACTGGAGCCCCAGAAAAGAGGAAACGAGGCAGGCCCTTTTTTAATGGACAGACAACATCGTCAAAATAATTGGTAGCCTTTGGGCTAGAACAGCCAGACTTCACGACAAATGGAAGCATTTGGAGGATGCTTTTACTGCATTAGGCGGTCCTTACACTAACACTCCATCATGTCTATGCTTTTCCCAACTATCTCGGGGTTGGCTTCCAGTCTAACGAAATCGACCTATTTAACGCCAAACAACAATGTTAACAACATTTGTTGTGTTTCGGCAGTTAGAGGTAAGATAGCCAGTTCCTCTGTGTTTGACGATTCCGGGTGAAGCTCGCTTCCATCTTCGGCCTTATCATCACTTACCATCAGGTGAGATGAAGGCCAATAGCTTCCCCGTTGTATGTAAAAAAAAAAAATTACATGGAGCGATTGCCTATCTGACCTCCATAACCTAGCTAATGGGTAATACTATTCACCTTGGTAAGACTGGTTGTCAGAATTTCGGGCTTCTGACTATCTGTAACGACTGTCAAAGATCTAAAAATGTCTCGATACGTAATGGATGGTCACCCATCCACGGACCAACATTGGCAAGGGTAGCTTAACCTTCGATCAACCCGTGTGGCTATTATTATTTAGCCACGAGCACCTCCTGATTAAACTAACACACAACAGTAACAAAATATAAAGTTTAGTTTTTCATAATTTTTTTAGTAACATAATTATAAAAAATTCTTGATTATATAATAAAAGTCAGCCCTTTAGTTATTATTAGTAAGGAATCAATGAAACCATTTTTTTTTTTACTTTTTAGGTGAATAATAATACTATTTATTTATATCTAAATAGAAAAAGAATACTAACCTACCTCTTTTATAAGTCAGCTTTGAATTGGTTAACTTCTTGACGGCGAGGTTAAGACCTAGAGCTCTGCCTCATTAAGAGCCAGAACTCACCAGGACGCCACGCCGAAATCGCCAGATCGCACAGTGGAACGAATGTATGGGAGCGGTTGGACGTAGACATGTCCGAAAAATAAGAGTAAAATTATGACAAACTAATGATGCCATCTTATTCGATTACTTAATGCCTTCATAAATTGTGGTGATGAATTTCTTCATAACTCCCATATTTCGGGAGTAATTTGAGAAAATGTGAAATTTTACTATGAAAATGAGTGTATCGAGCTCTCTCCCTCCTGATTCCGGGCTTGTTTCAAGTAGCGGTCTCTAATATCGTAATGCTATTACTAAGAGCTATATTTAATACTAAGACACATAGTGCGCCAAATGTGCACTTTCTGGGATAAAAGGAAATGAAAATTTAAAAAAAAAAACGTTTTTTCCCCATTTGTATTTACTTTAAACCGCAGACAGACTTATTAAGAGGTCTATAAATATATTATATATATACAGAAATATATATTAACAAAAATATTCACAAGAACTGATGAGAGTATGACTTTTAAGTAAGTTGATAATAAATTACCTAGTTTCATTAAAAGTACAATAAATAATTAAGATGTAAGCTCTAATTTACTAAGTTACACATTTTAAAACAATAACATCATTTAATTATCTTCGTCATCATCATCATCATCAATTAATTCAAATTCAGAATCGATGTCCGCTAAATCATTTATGTTAACAAATTCGATATCACTTTTCTCAGAATCCGTAAGCTCATAAAATTCCTTAAAAGAAGATTTTTTTACAAACTTATTTCCTTTTGGACGGATACTTGTAACAAGTGGATCAGAAGACAGTAAAAGATTGTGCATAATATCTTCATTGCATGAGATACTGCTATGCTTTCGAGAATGCCCCTCTCTATATTTTCTAAAATCTTTATTTCTAGCCTCAGATGCCTCTTCGGATAGAAAACCAATGGGCACAATTGACATGTTCTGAACTATGTCTGGCCCATGCATTAAAATTTTATGAAGTGAAGAAGGCATATAATACCATGGGTATAACTCCACGTAAAGCTTAGCAGTATCAAAGCAGAACTCTCGGAATTTAGTTACGTTGATCTTCTCTCCTGATGAAATACACTGCAAGATCACACAGATTTTTCTTAAAAGCATAGCATCTATTCCGGTCAGTTCAGCAGATTTAGTGTAGTTTTCAAAAAATCTCCTTGCCGAGTTGCCATTGTTGGTGGATCCACTGCCTTGTTTCACAACATCGAGAAGTAAGCCCGTTTCTCTTCTTACAGCCTCTTGAACTCTTTTCTTCCTGTCATCAACTTGCCTTTTTGCTATATCACCCCTTACTTGCCATGATTTTATGTCTAATTTGTAGGAAATGTGTAATAAGCATTCCATTGAGCGAATCCAAGCGTGAAGGGTGCTTAAGCTATATTTATACATGTCCTCGTTTGCGTGTTTATCTTTGATTAACTCTAAATTATTCATTTCTTTAGGACAAGCCTTGCATATGTCACACACTGAAGCTGCTGTATTGGATATAATGGAATGAATTTTACCATCAATCATTGTCAACAGCAGTTGGTGTTTGACACTAATTCCATCAGTGATGGTGGATGGAGTTAAGGCTTCAATCTCTGCTTCGATTTCAGCCATCTCTCTCTGCACATTTTCTTTGGTTTCCTTTATAAACTTAAACAATATTGGCCGGCAAAATGAAGTGGAAGATGGTCGCTCGTTTTCCCAAATTGTTACACCTTTTGAGACGAGCCGCAGTGGTACAAGACTAATCATAAAATTACTAGCAAGATCGATTTGCTCATCTTGACTCGTCCTTTGATGATAAATGCTTTGGCTAGATGATCCGTCAAAACCCCATTTGCTGGTCAATACGAGCTGTTGATTGGGATCAACAGGGGTTTCTAACGACCTAATAAGTCTTCTTGAGGTTAAATCCATCAAGGCTTGTAATTTGATTTTTGCAGAGCTCTCTGTAACTGTGAGATCTTCTTTGGCCGGATAGCACTTAATTTTTTCTTTAACCAACATGTAGTAACTCGGGTATTGAAGAGCTCCTTCTTGAGTGTTGAAATCCCGAAGAGTGTTATAGCGCCATTTCGATAAGTTCATCGATACATAAAGAGCCAATGCCTTCAAAGGGGATATTTCCCGTACCTGAATTGATTTACCTTCAATGAAGGCTTTGATTTTTGAGGCCTCTTCTGGATTCTCCGTCAAGTATTTCATAACATAAGCTGTATCGCTTTGTCCTGCCTTTTGAAGCGCCCTTTCGGCCGAAAACATAATTTCAGCGCTGCTACTGCTGCATGAAAGACTATCTTCAGTGCGTCTTCTTTTTTGCCGGTTACTAAGGTCCTCAAAAGATTTACGAGGACTAGGATGTGTACAAGTTGAAGCATCAGATTTAGCAGGAGAAATTATGGGCTCGATGACGTCACTTATATTTTCTGTAGAAGGTTCCATATTTTCATTCTGTAATTCCGGCCATTGAATTGCAGCCTGTAGCCAAATCTCATGTTTCTTCCGAAACTTATCTGTGCTTCTTCCAGACTGTGTCCATTTTGCATAAATGCGGTAGCAAAATCGACGACACCAGTCTTTTAAACTTGTTTCAGCACTTTCACATAACTGAACACAACTGTTATCTTTTAAAACACTGAACAAATAGTTAAAGTCGCGTAAATCTTTATGTGCGCGTGCGCATAAAGCAACGTGAATATCAAGATTTGTATTAAAATTTGGAAAATACATTGCGAGATTAGCTTGGATACAACGAGGTGTAAATCAACACTGATTTTAAAGTTACTAATAGTGACCTATTTATATATAATCCAGGTATCCCAGGTATCCTTTGTTAAATATTGCAAGGTAATTAGTTATTGTGATAATTAGTAAATGATGCATGCTAAATTAGTGTATTAAGAGCCATTTAGTAATTAAATAATAGCAATGTTCTTATCAGTAATCATTAGTGCATCAGTTTTATATGTAAACCTTAAGTCCCTAATTATATATCCTAATTAGCTTATATCTTCTCTAATTGGCTGCTCAGAAATGTTATTGTAATAAGGTAAACCTTTAGAAAAACGGTTTTAATCAACAAAATAAACAAAAAATAAAAAAATTGTGTTATAAAATAAACATCACTCTTTATCCCAGAAAGTGCACATTTGGCGCACTATGTGTCTTAGTATTAAATATAGCTCTTAGTATTAGCATTATGATATTAGAGACCGCTACTTGAAACAAGCCCGGAATCAGGAGGGAGAGAGCTCGATACACTCATTTTCATAGTAAAATTTCTCATTTTCTCAAATTACTCCCGAAATATGGGAGTTATGAAGAAATTCATCACCACAAGTTATGAAGGCATTAAGTAATCGAATAAGATGGCATCATTAGTTTGGCATAATTTTACTCTTTTTTTTCGGACATGTCTACGTCCAACCGCTCCCATACATTCGTTCCACTGTGGATCGCTCTGCCAACTAAATGTATACAGTTATATAGTGGGTGGTTCATCTGGCGTCCGCTTGGTGACGCAACCAACCATACATTTTGTTGGCGACGTGACCTGGCCGCGCCGCCATGACGTCCCGGTGGGGTATGGCTCTTAGACGCATGGCGACATCGACAACTACGTATCCAATCAGTTAATATTGAAATGTATTGTACCTAACTCACTTGGCGACGGTTTGGCAACGTCGCCAATTTGGAAGCGTGGCCACGAGCTACAGCTCCCTACGTAACTTCTGGATACTCTCGCGGCCTGGCGAGGTTCCACTATAATGTACACGTGTAAACTGCACCTCCCTCACTCAGTCGCCAGTCAGCCGCCATATATAACAAAGAAGCGCGATTTCTTATACGTCCATTCCTAACGATCAACGTAAACGAACTGACTGTCGAGACGCCATAGCCACTCGACATGGTGACCTTCGGATGCCATAAGTAGCCAGGCCTGCACCGCTGGTGACGTCGCTTCTTTAGCATGCTCGTTCCATCATAGACCTCATCCATCGCTTTTCATCAGGCGAAATCGAGGTCAAGGGCAGACCCCATCAGCAATAAAAATAAAAAATAAAGTTTGATAGCCACATTGTAAACTTAAGAAAACACTCATCGCCCTTACTGGAACCATACTCACAGTGATTCTTTAGCCGACATCTCATTTCCACTTGGGTTGTTCACATAAATGTAGAATTAACGAATTAATTTAGCTGTTTCCTAGCTCGCTTTCGTTCAACTGTAACAAATATCTGTAATTGCATTAAGACGGAAGTATAGTGGTAGTTAGGTATTTCATCAGATTACTTACATAATCATTTCAAACTTATACAAAATTGTTTATAAAAATATATCTATCTTTCTTTTTTTATTGTGAAATTATCAAATAACTTCTCCCGCTGAGTTCGCAATTTAGTTGCCAAAAATGTAAACATAAATGTATTTTTAGAAAAATTACTTCAACTAATTTTATAATTTTTTCAATAGTTGTCTGAAATCTGATCGGAAATCAACTTAAATTACTCTGACATAAAGTTGATATTTGTTTTAGTGAAAATAACATCAATTAGAAACAAGGTTTTGAATATGGAATAGAATTCCAGTGTTATGAGACGTAAATTTAGGTATATCTAAATGGAATTTATTTATTTGGTTCACCAACAATTGTTTACACTAACATCTTGATAAAAAGTAACGTCTTAAAAACTTTGACAGTGTAACACCACATGAACTAAAAATATGCTAAGTTGTAAGCCTAGGTACATGTACAGTTTACAAGCCAACTTAAAACTAAAGAAAAAATATGTAGTCTAAATAAAGACTTAGTTTTAATTAAGTTATGTAATGTAAACAATAAAATAATGAAAAAATAATGAATGCTTTACTTACAACACCTTTGACAAACAACTCAAGATTTTAGACTTCTGCTTAGTCAGAGAATCAAAGTGGAAATCGATTAGATCGATGCAACTATTCAAAACCCTACAGAACCTGGCGCATGGAGAGTTAGATCCCAACACCGTTCTTCTCTGTGTAGGACGAAATGGAGTTACGGGTTTATGTGGAATTCTTGAAGGAGCACGAAAGTTTATAAGTTTGAGCAGCGGCGGTGAGGAATAGTATCAATATGATGTTTTTCAGAAACGTTACTCCTCTATTAACGTATAATTGCCGTGATGCAGTTCGGTATCATGTAATCACACAGTCTTACTTACCTTCAAAGTTTTATAATGTAGGAATCTAATCGTGTTTTATTTTATTTTAAATGTATCCTCCTTTCTGCCTTTTCAAAATACCACAGCACTGTTATATAAAGACACTAAAGTCTTAACTGTACGTCAGCATGGACTCCTTACCTGGAACTCGCCCTTACGAAATAAAAAACGTTTTGACCCAGCAGATCGCCATGGTAAACGAATTATTACTATGTTCTCCACACGTTTGGTTTGTTACTTTGGTCTCTTTCTCTACAATAATATAAATAGAACGCTCTTTTAAAACTAAGTGTAAGCTGAAGGGTAGGAGGTGGCTCTAGGAATTAAGCTATGAAGCTACGGATAAACATCTAGCTAAAAAAAATCTAGCGAAAAACCACGGCATAACTTGTTCGTTTGATTTTTTTATTTTTATATTTTGCATATGCGATTAAAATATGTATTCCTAGTTCAAAAAAACTAACTTGTCAAACAGAAAAAATTACTATATATACATTTATATAAGTATACAGGGTGTAAGATACAGGCCTCCGCAAACTAACAGGGTCCACAGGAAAATTTACATTTTTTAAATCGTACGTCGTTACATAAGTAAAATAACATTATCTGTGTGCAGCACTTCATTTATGTAAATAAAACAGCTGAAATAAAAAAAAAACCAGCAATGAATGTTGAAATACTCTAACGAACGACGCGCGAAATCAGCTGTTCACTTTCTGCCTAGCTACAGAGTTCATCGAACTCACTCGCTGCGCTGTCGTTCGCTACCTGCGTTTTGCCACGGTAACGATACATTGTGTGTGAGGTACAAAACAAATCAGGTTTATTGGATTCCCATAATGTTCCTGAAATAATTTCATGTACCGGTCATCTTAATATGATATACTGAATTCACCTCATCAGTCTGCGGAGGGCTGTCCCTTACACCCTGAATATCACCATTCTTTGCATTCATCCCTTCACCTTTCCTATAATATTTCCTTACACACACGAACACACCATACTAACCCTAGAATAAGTAATAAGCAATAGTGTAAAGTCTTTTTTCTGGTTTTATACATATACTAGCTTCTGCCCGCGGCTTCGCCCGCGTGGATGTCGGTTATCGCGAAAAAAAGTAACCTATGTCCCATATAATATGTGTATGTGCATATCCCAGGCTATATCTCTGCCAAATTTCATGACGATCCGTTCAGCGGTTTAGGCGTCAAAACGTAACATACAGACAGACAGACAGACAGAGTTACTTTCACATTTATAATATTAGTATGGATGGTATTTTTGTCTGGTGTCTGGTATGTTTGCTGAAGCGCGTACGGATGGCTTTCAAGCAATCATGCGCAAGAAAGCAAACTCCATGCTGCAGCATCTACGAGGCAGCAGCAACAGCATCCTAAATATTATTGCTGCTCGTTTTGAGTTTCCATTCCAAAATCAGTGGATAAGGACAGCCATAGGCATCAGTTAGGTATAGGTAATAAGAATACTAACATAATTTTAGATACAATTTTGTTACTAACACACAATTTGTTTTTATTCTTTTTGCTAACTTTTGTAACTTATGTGGAGATTACTCTGAAATAAATAAACAATAATAATAATAACCCCACCGCCGTATCTTTACGTTGACGTCGTGGTGGGGCTTGCGTGATCCGAACTTCGGGTGTTTGCCGGTAGAGTTTACTTTGCCGAAACATGTCTAGGGTGTGGAGCCAGACCAAGAGAGATACAAAAACCCGTAGGGCAGTATGTGGCGAGCTGTTGGGAAGTAGCGATGCTACGGACCCTATCTTCCGGGAGAAGTCATGTTCCTCATCTCTAGTTTGCCTTTATTGGCCGGCTGGAGTGAACACTGATGAGGAACTTGAGCTCCCACCTCATTCTTTGCTTTCTTGGCCGGCTTGTTAAGTACTAGCTACCGTTTCCGTGGGTCCATTATTGAGAGTGCAAGTCACCCCCTGCCATTTTATCGGTGTACAATAAAACATTGATCAGGCAGGGGCCATAGTCCTTCTATAGTTTTAGATAACCAGTCCATTTGAATCACTCAAACCCATAGTCCAATATCTTTGTTTCCATATCCTGCAATAGTCCTACACCAACCGGGGGTTGTCTTTGGGTGCACTTGCATAGTGGGTCCGGGGATAATCGTCGGTTGGTGTCTCAATTAATAAAAAGCATCTAACGTGCCTCTGTAAGTTAGCTTCGGCCCCTCGTGCGCCTTCCAAAAGTCCGGAAAGCCCAGGGTCCCGAGATATGTCAGACACTTTAATTAAATAATAATAATATAACGGTGACATATGCTATCTATCCCGTATGTTGCACCTGCCATGTTTTGCCTCTACATCACCCGATGATTGACTGGTAAAAAATGCCTCAGACATTAAGTCCGCCTTTGCATAGAGTATGTTTTTATCTGTGCAAAAACTTTTAATAAATAAATCATTGAGTGCGTTTAGACCCCTAATTGTATCGAAATCTGTATGATTCACTATGTAAACTCAAATGTTATAAATAGTCCGCAAGACGCATACATGATAAATGATTTTATTTCTATAGATAGGTTTATACAAATACTTTTACACGTCAATCATATTTAAAAAACTAGATCGGTCGGCATTGACTACTCTGAGAAGGAAGGCTTTTCAAGTCCAAACATAATCTTGGTCAGATCATGTGAAGACCATGTAGATTGGTGTCCGAAATAGTCTTTTGATGAAATAACCACACGGATTGAGTGGACCTGTCCAGTCGTGCACGCATTTGTCAATTATCGTGCAGGTCGACTCAGATCCTCAACATAGATTTTAATCTTATTTTGTGCATTAGAAGTGACTGCTCCAAACAAACGGTGTCGTAAGCTAAAAGTATTTTTTCGGGATGTTAATGGCTTGTAGGTACATAATCAAAACAAAAACTCATAAAAAAACATCATAATTTTATTATGAAATTCAAATAAGAACGGTCAACATCGAATTTATCTGATAATTCAGCTATAGTAGACAATATTGAATAGAACAGTCGTATTATTATATATTTATTACTATGTAACACAATTATTTATTATAAGAATATTTATATTTATTGAACAAAATTCCAGAAACAAAACTTGTTTGCTAAACGGATTAAACGCTCTTAGGCAGAGGCCTCATTAGTGCGTTGCGTTGCGTCGTTGCGACGATGCACGACCTCGCAACACAAGAAGGCGACGCACGACGTCGCAACGCAAGAATGTCGTGTACGCACGTCTAGTTTTCCCCTCTAGCAGTGGAACACTGTCCGTCATCGCATCGGATCGGAGCTCCAACAGCGAAGCACAGCACCCTTCCCCCGCTTCGTCTCTTGTCCCTCGATCCGTTGAAACGTTTCGTGCGACGACGCAACGCATAATGTGACTTGTCTCTAAAAATATATGTTATACGACGCAGCGTTGACGCAACGCGCTAATGATGCCTCGCACTTAGGCGGACATGGACAGCCATTGTACCGCGGTTTGCAACGGTGAACGGTTTTCTATGAAACTAGTAGCCGCCACATAACGGCCGGTATGACGGCCGTCATTACAATGATGGCAGCGGGGTTTGACTTTACGGTGTCAAAAACGCTCTCTAGGAAATCACACCAACTTATTTTCTTAAATAACGTTTCAGTGACGTCATTCGATGGTAAATTGCGGACGCTATGTGACGGCCACCGCAGTCTAAGACCCTTTGTTTCACACGTTTCTTGCCGTGAAAAACTACGGCTTATTCGCCATGTGTCAGTGTTGAATGGATCACTATGGAAACTTATTGACAGACATGTTTTGTCTACGGCGCGGTTTGTACGCCGTACGTTAAAGAAACCGTACCGTGTACAAAGGGCCTTAGGACATCATAGCTTTAGTTATCAAATCGCCATTTGATTGGCTATTGTTTTTTAGTTTCAATCACAACAGCTAATACGCGATTAGGCGGCAAATTTAATAATAAAAATAAATATATAAATTCATCACCAATAAAAAATGAACCGAAGGAACATTGTTTTATTGTAGAAAGGATTCATAGTTATAATATTTTATAAGGTACCAAAAATAGTCCGTAATAAAAGGTTGGCATCACACAATATTACCAGAAATATCATGGTATACGAGTATACATTATGTACAGCTTTACCAAAAGTCGTTGATGGAATTTTTAATAGCAGTTTTTATTTTATAAATTGTATATTACAGTGTTGTAAAAACTATTCAGACATTTAATAATATAACAAAGTATTTAGTATTTATCACAAATCTTAATAACTTATACTATATTTACATAACTTTGATTAGATCATATTACATTTTAATAATTAATAATCAGTTTATCGTTTCAAACCCTTTTTATTAACTCTCACGATAAAATATTTCTTACTTTACAATAATTATCTATCTATTTAAATTAAAAATCAATTGCCGTGCTCGCAAAAACTCGAAAATGGCTCGACCGATTGTCATGAAACTTTGGTAAGTTGTTGTGTGCGTGCCACAGGTGCCTAACAAAACAAAAATTGAAAAGGCATTGCAACGCATGCTGGGCATTAGCTAGTAGGTATGTACATAATTATAGCCCATGCTTCATACGAAATAAATAATATTATTCATCTTAATAATTAAAGTGACTTGGAGGTTTTTGGAAGTCGCGGGTATAAGACCTGACATTATTATTTTTATACGATTTAATAAACATATTTATATATTTATTTTCTAAGACAATATAAGTACGGTGAGAATCTGGATAAAACAACAGTCATATTGATAATTGCCCATTTCGTAATCGTATAAAAGCAATCCTGGGTCGGGTCTTTGCCATGCTTTGGGCATGACCAAGTGAATACACGTACCTACTATTACGTAAGCACTATTCACAAAACGCGCTTAGCTAATGCAGACTATTCAATATTATAAGTCCGGGAAATGAATTGTTTATTAAATTTATTACCGACCATACCACCAATATTGGCACCATGGCAAATTGACGTCTTAATCAATTTGATAGACAATTTTTATTTTCCTGACTGTACGGTGGCCAGCAAATCAAGTTACCACAAACTGTCAAATTACCTCGTTCGATTTTGAACTTAGTCATCAACGTTTTAAAGTTTAAAATCATTTGGAGAAATTTGACAGTTTCGTGTAGCTTGATGTGCTGGCCACTGTACATAATTTCTTCAATATGGTGTATGACAGCGAGATTAAAGTTTGTAAAGCCACAAAACATACGTGTACGAAAAAGAACGACTGACCAAAATAATAACATTTTATACCGTTGTATAGTTACACATAACATAACATAATCAGCCTATATAAAGTGTACCTATTCATACACGAAATATTTTAGGAGAAACATCTATAGGTGGTAAAAAAGCCACAGCAGCAAAAAAAAAAAAAAACTTTTTTTTTTTTCATAATTATTATAATTTTAAAATTGCTTGAGATATTTTGCAAATAAAATTGTACTTACTTATTCTATGTATGACCCGCCCGGATGCGGTGTCGGTTGCGGCACGAGCGTGGTGCCTTTTGATAATTAATCATCATAACAAGTAATTTTAAATTATATATTTTTTTTAAATAATATGCTAAGATATAAAAAAGTCGTTTTCATGGCTTCTTTACCACCTATAGGTGTATCTCTTAAAATATTTCGTGTTTGAATAGATACACCTTATATATCTATGTTCCCATTGCTGGGACCCAAACCTCTTCTCTTCGAGAGGGATTGGGCTGTAATCGACCACGCAGGCCCAGTGCGAGTTGGTAGATGTCACGTGACTTCGTAGTTTCGATTCTAGGACATTGACCGTTTTACCGTTTTGAGAGCAGGGATGAAAAAATAATTAACACAAAGTAAAGTGCCTGCCTGATGTCGAACTTACGACCTACAACTCCTAAGTCATTTCCGTTTCCACTGAGCCACCAAAGCTCCATGTGTAATTAGTCAAGTTTTAATATAATATAGTCTTTATGAAATACATAATATCATGATACAATACTTATCTCAATAATAACTACTAACTCGTACCTAGATTTTATTCGTTGTTATGTACAACTCATATAACGGTCAGCATGCTTTTATAAATTACTAGCTTTTGCCCGCGGCTCCGCCCGCGTGGATGTCGGTTATCGCGTAAAAAAGAAATCTATGTCCTTCTCTATATCCCTGGCTATATCTCTGCCAAATTTCATGACGATCGGTTCAGCAGTTTAGGCATGAAAAATATCTGACAGAGTTACTTTCACATTTATAACATTAGTATGGATTTTTATTGCTGTCTCAATAAAGGTTCCCGCAGACAGGCGCGACGCGCCGACAAGCCTTACGTCACCAGAAAATATTTAATTAAAAATGCTGCATTAACATGGTAATATCGCCTAATTGAGCACAATACTTCTAATATAATAAAGCATTATATTATTATTCTCATCACACACAGAATCTCGTGTACCCGGAAACAAGAAAATTACGGAACAAAATAATTTCGTGACATATTAAGGTTTTCACCCAAGTACGAAGAGTATAAGCAAGCCTTTTGCAATCCTTATTATATCATTGTTCTGTACGTGTGTATGTCGTTGAACTCCTCCTGAACGGCTGGACCGATCAGGAGTTCGAGTTTTTTTTTGGCCCTAGACTGTTTTATATTCACAATTGGACCCGGTAGGTGGCGCTGCGATGTTCGGGCAGGACAATCGTCTGTCGAGTCCGTTAGTATTAAATAAATATTAAAATTTCAACCGGTAATATCAACTGTAGATACACTGTTTGACACAAACAAAGAAGTATCTCCCTTTACAAAATGTTAAATAAATACAATTACAAGTTTATATTACAAATACAACATTATTTACATGCGGTTAAAGCACAAATTCGAATGTAACCTTAAATCGTACATTTATCACAACACACTTTAACACACGGCTAAGATACTATAATATTTTATCTTAAGATTTTAAATTAATATATTATATTCGAGTATTAGGCCATCACAGACGCCGAAGATACGATAATATATTGTAAGCTTTCGTCATGACCGCACGTCACGTGTCCTGTGTTGAACCAATGTACAGAGTGATTTAACTATGGCTCATGCTATGCTTAAGATCTTATGTTACGATAAATTCTCATATCACTCTGTATCTTACAATACGAAAATATGAAATAAACATTATCTTCGTCGTGTGTAATGGTCCATTGAATTGTATGGCGAGCGATATTGTACTTAAGATAAAATATTATAGTATCTTAGCCGTGTGTAGCGCCCTTAAAGCTTCCACGCCTTCTGATCTATAGCTATTGGTTGAGGATTTATTGGTGCAAAGTCTGGGCAGTAATAACAAATATTGTTGACATACAAACGACGATAGTACAGCGTCTTCCTAGCGTGTGACAGGTGGATACGCCATGAAGATTCTGTACTCTTAGTACAATATAGATCTACATAACATAACAGCAACTTGTTTTTCTTGCTAGCCATTTGAACACAAGATATTTGTTTAGCGTCAAATACATAGATACAATACAATTTCTATACAAGAGTCGAAGGCGAAACGATAACGGTCACAATAGTAATTTGTTTGGTTGAAAAGATATACCACGCTACATTAACATCACATACACATCACATGGACGCCAAAAAATGTTTCGACACGATTCTACAACGGAAAATATCAAACTACAGTTCAGAAAGTGCATAGCAAGCTAAAAATCTTCACATAAACACTTTATCAGTCACTTATAGTCAATTTTAACCCGAAGGTAAAGCACTGCAGTCTAAAAGGTCATCACTACATTGTCACTTACAGTCCAAAATGAACTCTGTGCAGCAAATCTAAAGTGCACAATCGTATATCACTGACACGCTGACACAGTCTTTTACTCATAAAGTGGCTGAGTTGGTCCATTGGACTTTGACAGTCCCGTTCTCGCCCACGTGATGCGATACAGGAACTGGCTTCCTTCTTCTCCTGTTTCGATGACCTGAGAAAAAAAGAGGTTATTGAATCCTTCATCGAAACTCATAAATAGTTATTTGATGTCTGACACAATACTTCAAATACAAAACGGCCATCGCTCAGCATAATATTGCGGCCCATTGCAAGACAGAGCCCCAGCGCTGGTTTTTAGCGACAGTCGTCATTGACGTGATGACGTCTTCCAGTCCAGCATACAATGAGATATAAATAAGAAATAAAATGTAAAATAAATACACAATACTTAATTGTAAATGTTTATACTATAAGAATAATTTATTTAAAATGGCAACATTCCGTTCCGCCGGCAACGACATACGCGCCGCCGGATTTCAGAAATCTATGCGCGCAGCTGTCAGAAAACCATTTCTTTGACGTTTTCAAATACTGGTTCCATAATAATTATCATGGTGTATATCACGGGCGTATATATATTATGGTGTATATATTATGGGGCGCGTGTAGATTGTTTTTAAGCTATAATTTATAGCTATAACAGCGCAAGCGCGCTGCATCAATGGTGGCACGAGTCATGGCCAGCCCCAACAGGGTTCTGAAAATGATAGCGGACAGAGTGGACTGTCCTTATATAGTTCACTGTTGTCAGTTACATGTGTCACCGTATGGTGTTGTTTACTAACATGTAGTTGTAAGAACATTGTTACTAACCCTTTATGAGTCTTGGCTCGAAATAAAGTTTTTATTATTATTATTATATCGACAAACGGGCTTTCGACGGCAATAAAACTATGCTATACAAATATTGTATTTGGTAACAGTCCGAAGGGATGGCAGTGTTGCATAAAAAAATGTGGGTGTACTGGTACACCCACATTTTAAGTGTTTGATGTAATAAATTATTATTGCGGTAGACCCCTAAAGGCTATCGTATGTTGTTATAAGGAGGAGTCTTTTTATAAATATACATATGTTATTTCACACAGTTTATTGTTTCCTTGTATTTCGATACATAACCACCTTGCATCTGGGCATTTGTTCCATTACAACTAGGCGGACTAAATCTTATATGTAACAGTGGCGTGTATTCCATGTCATGTTCTTAGAATGTGCATTCCATGCCAAAATTTAACGATATTTAGATAAAATTGTCTGTTACTGGAATGAAATTGTATTAAGCTTTACGAAAATTATGTTGAATACTTTCCCCGCGAATATAATGGTAAGAGCATCTTACTGGAAATGTAACGTATCGAAAGTATTATCTCTAACAATTTTATTAATTGTAAAAAGTCTATTATGCATACATATAAATAATATTGTTAAATTCATTACAATACACATAAAAATCTCGTAACTTCTGAAATAGCCGTAGGAAATATCTGAAAAAAATTGACAAAATGTAATCTGGCCCCTCAATATCGAATATGCAATAAAGTTAAAACTATCGTAATAGCACATTACCATTTTATTCGCCGATTATCTTTTGGGAGCGAAGTAACTGAACCAAATTTGAAGTTTTAGATGCTCATTCGACGCATAATTTAACCCTCTTTAACATTGAACCAATGATATTTTCCGTCAGACGTACCGTTTTCGAACTACAAGCAAAAAACTGAACAAAGGGCGAAAATTTCGCAGTGACTTGGCTTCAAATAGTTATGCACACCTCCAGGGCCTCAAGTCTGCTATTACAATAGTGTCAGAATGGTCTCGCCATTGTGAGTATTTGACAGTGTTTGTATGGCAAATCTGTCAAAAACTCACAATGAAGAGACCATTCTGACACTATTGTAATAGCTGACTTGAGGCCCTGGGATTGCGCAAACTCGGATTACACGCATTTAGGATCACACGAAGGTATTAAAATGATTTCTCTGAAATTAATTCTTCGAAAAATCTAATTCGATTGGATAAGTTACGAATCATTTTCGCGACATATTATCGTTTATAATCATTTCATTTTCATATCACCACAATTTGTTTTTTTTTTTCAAGTATATTTGAATTTTGCGGGCTACTTTGGCGCTTTCGCCTCACAGACATCATTCTTTCAACATGGGCAATGACAGTAAGACCATATCCAGAAAGGGCGAATCCGCCGCGAATCGATTTGCGCGAAATCATACGCGCGTTGGCGAGGCTACATCACGTGAAATTAAAATACACGCGTTACACGAGTGTTAAATCGCGTGCACCTAGCCTGACTCTCTAATTGCGCCTGATACGCGCGTGTTGCGCGGAAGTCGAGATACCAGACACTCCTTGTTACGTCCAGATTACGCGCGAACTTCAGAGCGAATGCACGTATCAAGGGAAATGGAGCGGCAAAATTTTGTTACGGAATACGCACGTTTGTAGACAAGGCTACTAACATATCAAGCTATACATTTCCAGTATAAGCTGATCTCTCATTGTATGGAAATCCTATACAATGCGAGACCAGCGTAAACTGGATTTTGTATAGCTTGATATGTAGCCGTATGTACGCTCCTTCTGGATGCACAACATACGCACGTAATACGCGCGAGAGATTCGCGGCGAATTCGCCCTTTCTAGACAAGGTTTAAGATTTTTAGCTTGTACTCGTAAAGCGACGTAAAAAAATACACGTACGAATAAAAAAACATTCATCATCATTTCAGCCGAAAGACGTCCACTGCTGGACATAAGCCTCTCCCAATTGGGGGGGGGGGGGTTGCCATAATCGCCACGCTTGGCAGGCGGGTTGGCGATCGCAGTATGGTGTTAAAAATGGATAGAGAACGCTGCTGCCCATTCTCTAGTAAGTCCTTAGTCGCCTTTTACGACAACCACGGGACGAAATGGGATGATGCTATTCTTTACGTCCGGCACCACACAGTACACGTCCGACACCACACAGTACAAAAAACATTGTTTGAATGTAAATACCGTAAGAAAAATATTGCGTAAGAAAATTTTAATTTTGCGGACTACCCTGGGGCTTTCGCTTGAAGCTTTTAGGCTAGTATTTATAATTATCATAAAATAATGAGTTTTAAACATAAAGTTATTTGGAAGTAACTAATTGTTGTTTCGGCTCGTAGGTTTCAAAGGTTTTAGAGGCTTCAAATTTATAAAGGCGTTCATTACATAGCTTGAAGCTAAAAGCTTTTAAATGACAATTATTCTGGGATGGACATACCTTAATTATCTCATGAAACCATTTACACACGAAAAACGGAAACATAAAATCGGTATAGTTAACATGAAAAAGACCGGTAAACGTTTTTTTAAACTTATCAATATATAAGGTTTATCTTTTCAAAAACACCTATAGGTGTATCTCTTAAAATATTTCGTGTTTGAATAGATACACCCTACATACGTAACGCATTGAAGCGTCGGAAAATTTTGCTATAAATTGCGCAGCCATTCGTTATATTGGTTCCAATTGAAAGGAACAAGATACAACGCTTGTGGAGTATAAAGGTGTTACGTTTTATTATGCAACAAGTTGCGAATTGTTAACATCGTACGTAAGGGTAAGTGGGTTGAACAAAGTTTTCCCCCACTTTCTAAAGGTGGTTTAAAGGTGGAAGTTTTAACTGCCTTTGGAGTCTAAGGGCTTATATTTCATCGGGACACCATGGCGGTGCAACCAGTCGCGCCACCGTGGTGTACGTATATAATCTACCAAAATAGACACCATACAGAAACCAGAGTCTCCACACAGCTCTTTTTTTGTTCAACGGTTCTCCAAACAAATCTACAAGTTCCTCCCAACATTTCTTTTTTCAAATCTCTATCGGAATAATCTGATGAGGAATTATCCCAAATTGATGGTCTACTTTCAATTACGATAATAAACCTTTCTGTATCGAAATTATCCATCGTATGCAATTAACAAATATTAAAATAAGCAGTTAAAAAACAAAACATAACAGTGCACACGTGTTGCATTGCAGGGCGTCACTGGCGGCCACCCGGACTGGCGGCCGTGTGAGTGAGACACCATACAGCGCTATAGTAATTAGTGGTAGCACGACCAGCTTGGCAGCGCAACCAGTAAAATTTTGTGCATGCGTCCGAGCTGGTCGCGACGCCAAATTGGTCGCGCAACCAAACGGACACCAGGGCCTCAAGTCTGCTATTACAATAGTGTCAGAATGGTCTCTTCATTGTGAGTTTTTGACAGATTTGCCATACAAACACTGTCAAATACTCACAATGGCGAGACCATTCTGACACTATTGTAATAGCAGAATTGAGGCCCAGGTCAGTAACTCTCTATAGAGCTGTATACATTTTGTTGGTAGCGGCGACTGGTTGCGCCGCCATGGTGTCCCGGTGAAATATAGCCCTGATGGTAAGAATAGAATAGAATAGAATAGAATACTCTTTATTATGTACACCATAAAAATTACAGATATAAATGTAGAACTGTTACATAGGGTGTCACAAAGACCACCTGTCTAAGACCCAGAGGTCCCGAGTTCGATACGCAGTGGAAGAAAAAATTCTGCTCGTTTTGGTTGGTGGTTATAGGCCTTGTTTTAAGTCCGCCTGGCTAGCTACCACCATCTTATAGTCTGTAGCCATAACAACAATGTTAACAGCATTTGTTGCGTTTCGGCAATTAGAAGTAAGATAGCTAGTTCCTCTGTGGTTGAGGATTCCAGGTGAAGCTCGCATCCACCTTCGGCCACGTGCGTGTCGTACTACGCACAATGAAGGGTTCGTAGTAGGGATGAATTTATCCAAAGAACAAACTTAAAATTGTATCTAGTTCAAATACATGTTCTCCGATGTATTCCAGCTACAAATCGCGCCCCCGCAGAATAAACGCGCAAGAGTAAAAAGTCAATTTTACAGGAAAAATCAAAAACCTTAATTGATCCATAACTTTATGACTACACCGTTTTTGAGTTATTGATAAAAAACATTTTACAGATATATTTTCGTTTTTTTTTTTTCATCATTTAATGTTTTACTTTGAATATGTTTTTTTTTTCTTTATAATTATTTCGCAGTACAATGATACCATTAATGGGCTATTACGCGGTTATTCTGGTGCAGTAGAAAATGTATAATGTATGAGAATCATTCCTCTTAAAAGTAAAAAAAAAGTCCAGCGTACCTATCTTTTAAGGTTGGCTCACTATAACTTTTTTATTGGTTCAATATGAGGATCAAATTTGTTATAAAATAATGCATTATTTGCGAAGTGTTTTCATAAACTCGGTATTAATCCAAATAATAATCTTAATATATAAAATAAAGTCGGATTATTAACACCATTTATAAATCAAGAACGGCTGGACCGATTTTAATGATCTTGGATTTGTTGTATTTATCTAGCAGAATAACTATTGAAACATGCGAATAATTCAC
This sequence comes from Dryobota labecula, assembly GCA_947523025.1. Taxonomy (NCBI): domain Eukaryota; kingdom Metazoa; phylum Arthropoda; class Insecta; order Lepidoptera; family Noctuidae; genus Dryobota; species Dryobota labecula. The sequence goes on from OX383287.1 coordinate 4,984,341, forward strand.
GAAAAAAAAAAAATGTTTTTCTCATACATTTTGTACAGAACGGCTTTTTATGATATCTCGAGAACGGATTGGGAAACGGGGGAATAAGATGGCAGAAGCCGTTAGAAAGATTTATAACATCGACTCCGAACATATTATAGGGACAGGGATGATTACCTGTGTGATGGGACGCGCGACCACCGGCGCGGGCAGCGCGGGGTGTACGCCGCTTCCCAAAGCAGTGCTGTGTGAACCGCTGCTAAACACAATCCTCACCTTCCAGTCCATCCAGCTCTAGAACAAAATAACATAGTTACTAAAGAAGAAAAAAAAGACGGTATTATAGAAAGCTTGAAGGGAGAAGAGAGAGAGAGGTAGTAACAACACACTAATCAAGTTGAAAGAATGACGTAGTAATTAGAACTGTACCAAGATTTTTAAACTTATCATACTGTTTTATGTTATTGGGTGGCAAACAACCATAATCTATACTAATATTATAAAGCTGAAGAGTTTGTTTGTTTGTTTGTTTGAACACGCTAATCTCAGGAACTTCTGGTTGGAATTGAAAAAATATTTTTATGTTGGATAGTCCATTTATCGAGGAATATTATAGGCTATATAACATCACGCTACGACCAAAAAGACCGGAGCATAAATTAAAAATGTTGCAAAAACGGAAAAAAATATTCCTTTTTGAGAGCTTTCTTTGCATGCGCTGCGTAAACGCAAATATCATGTACGATGGAATTGTTCCTCTTTAAAAGATCAAAAAAAAAGTCCGCGACAGCTTATGTCTATCTTTTAAGATTGACTCACTATAACCTTTTTTTATGGGAATCAAATATGTTATTAATCACAAGTAAAAGTAAGTAAGTATTTAAATGTAAACAAAATTGTCCTTGACATCACTTGATTTTAATCAACATCTTAGGCGATATCATATTTTTTAAATAAATTTGCAACAAAATAAGTGTATAGGCTATTTAACATCACGCTACGCCCCTAAGGAGCAGAGCAAAACGACAAAAAGTCGGAAAAAACGCTAAGCGAAAACAAAGTAATTGCGCGGACGGGCGATGCGGCGCGGACGGCTGATGCGATGCGACGAGGTGGGTTGTGGGCCAAAATTTTACGCGGATGAAGTCGCGGGCAGAAGCTAGTTTAATATACGTTTCATACCTCAAAATGCTAGTGAGCTACGTAACTACTATCACAAGCGTATTTTTCGATACCTTCTGTCGAAAAATACGCGTTATACAGCTGGAAAACGGTAGTGACTATCGAATAGATTACGTTAGGTTTCTTACCTATCGAAATCATGTCCTCATGTTACGAATTTTAATTCTCACTGTGACCGCGAGGGGCGCTGTACAATATTCCATACCAATCATTTACGGAGACTCTAGCAAGTTTGGCTTTGTAAACTCAAGTGACCTGCCGTGAGTGTCCAAGTTTTGGCTCCGTAAATCATAACAGACAGGACGCACTGACTGAAGATCTTGGTTTAGGCTCTGTGGAATACGTGACGAGAAATTCATTCTACCTGATGCTAGGGATTGACACTATTGATAGCTAACTGCACCTGAGTTTTCACGGTGGATTCTTTCAGAATGGCACCGCTGGTTTCCCCACGATGTTTTTCATCACCGATGTCAGTTATTTCCAAGATAAACTCAGAAAGTACATATGAATTTTAGTAGTCACAATGGTACTTAAACCCACAACCTCGTGCATGAGAGGCGAGACCTACACCACTGGGCCATCACGACATATAGAAATCAAGCATGCGGTCAATCTATAAGTAATTAGTCACCCCCACTTATGGACTTCTGCAGTACATATGCATAATAATGCATCAGATGGCCTTGACATCCTAGAAACAAAGTTGAAACGTCTCTTATATAAATCACACCGGTAAATCACCCTTATCCTTCAAAATGAAGCACAACAACGGTCCGTGAAACGTATTTCTCAGGCTAAACTCCTAACAAAGAGCTTTATTATTACTAAAACTAAACACATACTCAAAACTACGTCAAAGGCGGGAATTGAAATGTAACCATCAGTAAATAACTCAATATGTGTATTCCGTAACTAGAATGCAAATCTGTTGGCTACTATAGATTCCGAACGAGTTTGCGAGGCAGAAATGTTGTAATTGCATTGAATAAAGTTTAGTATCGGAATTTATTGTTCACTAAATTGTTTGGGTTTTTTCGAACGGAATTTTTCAGTCTCAGCGCGGAGTCTGGATTTTTGCCCAGTTGATGGCAATAGTCTCGCCCCCTATTACATGAGACTTAAATATAACTGGCGAAATGTGGGTGACCAAAACGTACCCCCTGCGCCTAACCCTTCTGCTGGGAAAACAGGCGTGACATTTCCCAGATTTTTGTTGTTATGCTATGCAATTTTTTGTTTAAGTAAAAAAAGACAACGGTCACCTACAAATTCAATACTTTCTCAAATAAACTTCTCTACACGAGTTAAACCACGATGTAAAATCCGATCAGGAAGGTAAATACGGAACTGACTGTCCAAGATGTTCCATTTTTCGAATAATTATGAAAAGTTTCAAACTTTTTCACGACTTTTAAAAATAAATCACTACCAACAAGGCAGACATATTTACAAGATATATGACACAGGTTTTTGTAGTTTCTACGTTAAAAACATGTTTCTGTCGAAATCTGCTGGATGTGACATTAAAATATTTGTGGTTGAAATAGAATAGTTACTGGCACGCGTCCAACGCTGGATTTATGTAACCACTACCGCTTTAACTATACGAGTAACAATCGATGTATATCGAACTTGTTTGCGAGTTGTTCGTCCGTTTTAATTAAAACGTCGTATACCAGTTGCTTTAAATTTTACACATGATGAACATTATCCAATCATGGAGAAATTTGGAACGGAAAAAAGCGATTTATGTACGGTGGATAAAAGAGTCTACAATACCTCAAATTAATCATCCGTTATATCGAAAATACTGCAGCATTAATGTTGAAATAAATATAAGGTTTCCTATTATGGTTTACCATTTTTTTCAATTTTAGGGTTTTATTGTTTGGTTTTGAGGTAACTTTGCTATTTTTTTCTATCGAGAAAATTGTATGGAATCGTGTTTTCATCACAGTTGAGGATTCATTCAAACCGAACAACAAAAGCAAAAATTTAAAAAAAAAATACTTCAAATTCTAATTTGAAGCTTTTTTTTTTAATTTTGAAACATAGCAAAGATTTTTTTTATTTTTAAGCTATTGCATAGCTTCTATCGCGGGCCTTGAGCGCGGGGACCGAATCCAGAAATTCCGTAACGAAAAAACCTCACGCTATCGCTGTCTCGCTTTAACATCTATTCGACTCTATCGCACTACGCTACTCAGCCGCCATAGCTACCGGCCGCTATAAAAGCGCTGTTTTTGTTTTTATTCTGTGTTTTGTGGATATTTATCGTAAATTAGAGTTATTGTTGTATTTATGTATGTACGTGTGACGTAATTTAAGTTGCAATGCATTACAAAACGTGTGAAATATGTGTTATAAGATCCGGCCGGTCAGATGGTCAAATGCGAATCTTCATAGCCGAATTTCCTTTGAATGAAGATAGGTAAGCATATATTGTCAATTGTTATGTTAAAAAACATTGATAAGCTCTTACAGAAAATAAATTACTTGATTTAAAGTCCAAAATTTACAAAATTACAAAGTAACCTATCAATATGCTAGTGCTTGACGCATGTTACTTTTTTATCGACTGTCGATATTTTTATTATTATAATATTCCTATTTCATTTAATTTTCTCTGTTATTCTATTAATACTGCAAAACCAAAATAACAAAGATATAAGTTTAAATACACTACTATTATAATCATAATAATGTAATAAAATGTTCCAGCTAGATGTAAAAAATGGGTTAAAGTTACGGGAAAGAAGACTTGGTGTATGTACCCATTGAAAAGCTACATCAATTGGAACATATTTGTGGCAGTCATTTTCTACCAAAGGATTTCAATAAAAAGAAGACACAACTAAGAAAAAATGCTACTCCGTCTGTAGAACTTACTGCAGAACCAATGGCAGATGAGCTGTTCGTTGGATTTCCACTACACATCTTCAAAAGTGAGCAAACAGGTAAGACTTTATTTTCCAGTCGTAATTCATCCTAACTCACCCTTTCCGATTACTTTAGTAACTCATGTTCAATTATATTTTGCAGAGTTATCTTCTACTTCGACTACTGCGATTCTTGGACTGGTACATCTAGTAAGTTTTTTTTTTTTTTTGGGTACTGTACGTCCGAATGAAAAAACGGAACCCTTATGTACCTTCATCTACTGGACCGATTAAGTTGCATTTTGGTACACATGCAAAATGTATCATGTGACATATGAAATGAAAGGACTTGACAAGAGAACTTTTTTTTAAATTATTTAAAAAAAAAATCCTCTTGACAAGTCCTTTCATTTCATTTTACATTTTTAATGAAAATTATTAAAGAAAATAGATGAAAATTTACCATTTCCCCCCTTATCTCTGAAACTGCTGATCCTAACATTAAAAAAAAAGAAAATAGATGAAAATTTACCATTTCCCCCCTTATCTCCGAAACTGCTGATCCTAACATTAAAAAAAAAATACAGTGTACAGTTCTATACTTAAAGATTACAGCAAAACCTTTAAGAAGTCTATGGTCTTAAAATAACATGGTAAATTACTCAATATTGTGTGTACTTACATTATTATTATGCAGTTGGAAAGTATGGGGAAACATGTTTTTCAACTACAATGTTAATTCGGTTCTTGGGATTAATTCATCCCAACTACGATACCCTTCATTGTTTTTGGAATTAGAAGTGAATGACTACATTTTGTTTTTATTGCAGTACCTTCAACATCAACTGCTGAACCATTGCCAGTAGAATGTTCAAAAGACAGGAAAATATGTTCTATTGCGGGTAAGGTTTATGTTTATTTTAAACTTATTAAATTCACTTTACTATTTAAGCCTTAAGACAACTGATAGCTGTTTTCCCTATTTTAAGTCATTAAAAATTCTAACTTTGCCTTGTTTATATATAATGGAAACTGCTTTGTTTGTGAAATGTAACCCACATCTATTTAAAAAATTATCAGAGGTTAGGAAAAACCCAATACGGACTCAATACATCAATAAATTATGTCAAGTAAAATGTAAAACTGCACTAATGCAAAAAAGTTTTTTTGGTATTGCCCCACTCATATATAATAGAGTACCTAATATTATAAAAGATATGACTACATTAAAATTTAAAAGGGAGCTAAAAGAAATTTTAATTATGAAAACTTATTACACGATTGACGATTTTCTTAATGACAATTCACTAGCTGATTGACATTACTGTTACCCTGATTGACATAATTATTGTGATCCTGGTTTCACTTAGGTACTTTTTATTTCCATTTGACATTATATAGACTTATTTTATTTTTTATTGTTGTGACCACGCTGACATTTTTTTATTTATAATTTGTAATTACAACGATCTGTTAGGTACTTATTTTTTGGTTTTTTATTAGGAATTGTAAACCTTTGCATGCCCATGTGACGGTAAAATATGGAGAACTTTATTATAAAAACACCTTTGTACTATACCCATGTTTGCAAAGAAATAAATGATTTGATTTGATTTGATTTTATTTGATTAACTGTATTGAATGTATCAATTGTAAATATTACAGATACTTTTTTGTCTATTACAGACCCTTTTTCAAATGAAAATGTGATAAAAAGAATGAGACTAAGCCCAAGTAACTATTCAAGATTAGAATTAAATTTGAATTCACTTGTTCATGTGTCAGTTAATAAGCAACGTGTTTTCTACATTTCAGTACCTTCAACATCAACTGCTGAACCATTGTCAATTGAATGATCAATAGAAAGGAAAAGGTGTTCTAATTATTATAAAAAAACTTAAGTCCAAAGTTTTGTTTTATTTTATTATCATCACAGCAAATCTCATCTTATAGTCAAGTTTACCTCGGATTAGATCTAGACTATACAATGGGATTTGTCTCTGAACCCCGCTTACGCCAACGTGGAATCACAGCCGTAGCTGGTTTCTTTTTATAAGAAAATTACCACGTAACCCTAGTTCAAATCGAAAGTTACCGTTGGCCTAAGTGACCTTTGCCTTAAATTTATTAAGAATGAAACCGTAAAAATGTCAGGATCCTAAAACCCGAAATTTTTTACAGCAACATATCGATAAAAATTACGAGTGAGTAGTAGTACATCCCTATCTTGTTATTATGTTGGCAGCTTTATGTCATGTCTGCAGTCCGTGTCATTTCTGTTATGTTGGTATTCATTATTAGCTCACGTTTCATACAAGCGACGTTTTTCATTTTTATCTATGGGACTCCCGTCTCTTAATATTATATACTCTTTGTTTATTTAATAAAAGAAAAATTTGTTTTCTTATCGGTCACCACGCTCAAAAAGTGTAACTTGAATTAATATCAAAGAAAAAGAAATACTGCATAAATAAAATAAATAAATAATTATAATTGCATAAGTTGATACAAAATGCTATGCAATAGCTTTACCGCGGCAGTCCCCGAGTGCCACACGTCTTTTTTTTTTTAATTAAAATTACTTTCACCGTAAAAAGAAATGATACATAAACTATCGGCACCTTGGAGCCTTCTCTCTGCCACCCTGTCTCGCTTGATAAAGAGTGAGGTGGCGTTGAGGTTTGTATTATGGACTCTTTAACCCAATTGTGGAATGTGAATTTATAGGTAAGTGATTTTGTCAAAAGAATGACAACAGCAAATCGAATAACCAAACTTAACAATTCAGTACATATTATTTATTTATGAGGGTCTTAACTTTTTCTAGACCTAAGATTAGTAGCGTTATTTTATAGGCAGATGCAAATGAAAGAAATAATAAAAAAATGTGTTGGAGAGCTGGTTAGAAAATTTAAATAATTTATCTTAACAATAAAGGAAGTAAGAACATTTCAAAAACATTTGCCTGACACACAAAGGTACCCCTATCCATACTAATATTATAAATGTGAAAGTAACTCTGTCTATCTGTCTGTCTGTATGTTACGTTTTCACGCCTAAACCGCTGAACCGGTCGTCATGAAATTTGGCAGAGATATAGCCTGGGATATGGAGAAGGACATAGGCTACTTTTTTACGCGATAACCGACATCCACGCGAGCGGAGCCGCGGGCAAATGCTAGTACTACATAAAAAATTATATAGGTTTCGTGGTTCTATGTATAGTTTTTATAAAACATTGATTTTAAATTTTCAAATAACATGCAAGAAGCTAACGACCGTCATTATCGCCTTTTTAGGGTTCCGTAGTGAACAAGGAACACTTATAGTTTCGCCATGTCCTTCTGTCTATTTGTCCGTCTGTCTGTCTGTCCGCGGCTTAGTTCAGAGACTCTTAGTACTCGAAAGTTGTAATTTGGTATGGGTATACATATTAATCACGCCGACAAAGTGGTAATCAAATATTGAAAAGTAAATTATTTTAGGGTACCTCCACTACATGTAAATTAAGTGGGGATGATATTTTTAAGTTTTAAATTCTGTACTGTCAACTAGAAGTTTGAATAGCAACCATCTTACAACGTTTACTGAGTTTTTCATTTCCCTTTTTCACTGTATTTATTTAGGAACGTGATTTTTCAGACCACAATTACAACACGTTATCAGCACGAAGCTCTGTATATTTTATCTACGATCGAATTTAAAAGGAGATTAGTGGTGAAATTGTACAAACATGTCGTTTGCAGTTTCTGGTATGTCATTAAATGGTATTCCGATACTTTGTAATAGAGAAGGATACACTGTGTGGAAATTTAAAATGCGAATGTTGATCCATGAAGGATTGTGGGAAACCGTAACCGGAGTAGTTGTCGAAGGGAATAAGACGCTCAATGATGTACGGAAGGATGAAAAGGCTCTTTCTAAAATATGCCTTACTGTGGATGGTGCTGCTATTTCGATTGTCCGACCAGCTAAGACAGCAAATGAAGCGTGGGACGCTCTTATGAAATTCTACAAGAATCGAAGTTTGGGGCGTAAACGTTCGTTGGAACGTAAGTTGTACAGGTATTCCTTATCTGACATTTCTGATTTAGAAGTTTACTTAACGGCAATAACTACAACAGCACTAGACCTGGCCGATATTGGCAAAACCATAGAAGATAGTTCTTTAGCAGCTATCATATTGGGAGGTCTAACGTCTCGCTACGAGCTCATGATAATGGCGCTTGAGAATGGGAGCGTTTTAGTCACAGCAGATTTGGTGAGGACTAAGTTGTTGAGCGAAATGACGAAGGAGACTAAAGATGATGTGGCTGCATTGCATACTAACAAGCAGATTATTTGCTTTCGATGTAAGAAGCCAGGGCACAAGAGTCCTAATTGTCCTCTCAAAAGGAAGAAGAAAAAGGCAAAGGCGAGTTACTCTACAGAAAGTTGTTCTGAAAATAAGGGACTGACTGCTTCTAGTTCAGGGAATATGAACGCATGTGTAACGGAATTGGTTTTGGATGGTGTCAAGGAACTTGCTTTGTCTGCACCAAGTGTTCAGATGTCTGAGTAGTGGATTATCGACTCTGGTGCGTCTACTCACATGACTCCACATGCTGAATGGTTTAATCATTACCGACCCTGTGGTGGGAAGATAACTGTAGCAAATGGTAAAAGTTTGCCGACTATGGGTTTAGGAGATGTTGCTATTGACACAAAAACCGATTTCAAGAAGATTTTTAATGTTGTACATGTTCCTGGTCTAGATTGTAATATACTCTCAGTCAAAAAGGCAATATAAAAAGGTTTCTCGACTGTTTTTGATACGAATGGGTGTAATTTTTATATTTCTAATGATGTTTCTTATAAAAATGATCCTGTTTTACATGGTTCTATTTATGGTGGATTGTACATTTTAAATTGTACAGTAAAAACGTAAGGTGTTTCAGCTTATAATGTTGACACTAATTTGTCCCAGTTTCAGCTTTGACATAAGTGTCTAGGACATCTCTGCCGTATTGGTATGGATCTACTCAAAAAAGGTCTAGGCTGTTGGTGTTGAGTATACTGAGGTTGACAAAGAACCATGCGTACCTTGTGTTGAGGATAAGCAGGTCCGGGAGAAGGCTTCGTCACCATTAGAATTGGTCCATATGGACGTTTGTGGTCCCCTGACCACTAAATCTTTGAAAGGTAATAAATATGTTATTATTTTTGTAGATGATTATACACGTTTTATATCCCTTTATTGTATGTCATCTAAGACAGAAGTTCAGAAGTATTTTTGTGCTTATCAAGCACTTGTTGAGAGAAAGAGTGGCACTAAGATTCGAACTCCTCGGTCAGACAATGATACTGAGTATGTCGACAAGGAGCTGACAGACTATTTACAAGCTCAAAGGATTCGACATGAAACGTCTGTACCATACAGCACTCAACAAAATGGGGTAAGTGAACGTTGCAATCATAGTATTGTGGAGAAGGCCCGTTCCTTGCTGGCACAGAGCTCTTTATCGAATTTTTTTTGGCAAGATGCTGTTGAGACTAGTGTTTATCTAAAGAATAGGTCACCTCATCGTGCACTTGATGGTAAGACGCCATATGAAATGTGGTGTGTTAGTAAACCTGACCTGTCTCGAAGTTTGCATAGCAACCATCTTACAACGTTTACTGAGATTTTCATTTCCCTTTTCACTGTATTTATTTAGGAACGTGATTCTTAAGACCACAAATACAACAGTTACCGACATAGCTTGTAGAGTAAGCAAGCGAAGTGGCAGTGAGGTGGCCATGTTTGTCGAAGGACCGATAGCCGGTGGAACAGACGAGTCCTGAAATGAAGACCGCGTATCAGGAAGCATAGTGTGGGACGCCTCCCAGCTAGATGGACCGACGACCTCAAAAAGGTGGCTGGGACAGACTGGATGCGGAAGGCGGAGGACAGAGTATTGTGGCGCAGCCTGGAATTGGCCTTTGTCCAGCAGTGAACTGTGATAGGCTGAGTTGATTGAACCATACCATAACCATAATTATATCCTAACTCAGTACTTACTCGTATTGTTCTAAATTCAGATTTGAAAACTACAATTATGATCGTTGGTAGTATGTAACTTTTAAATTTTTACTCTTTTTCCTGTTTCTGGCATGTTTCCGTATAAAAACTTTAAAGATACCTTTATTCATATAATAAAATCCTAACGAAGTCAAAACTGTACATTGAATATATTTGAAAAAAAAAAATTGCTTTGGGATCGATTCTAATGTCGAAAATACAGTTTTTAGAATTTCGTCTGTTTGTCTGAATGTATGTTCCAGCATCACGCAAATTCTACCAGATAGATTCTACTCAAATTTTGCATAGATACTTCCTATAAGTCTGGTCAGTCAGTAAGCTATATATTATCACGCTATTTTCTGTGGGGGGTGAGCAATTTTACAGTATGTTGTGGCTGTTATTTTAGTGTATTATGGTGTCTTATGACTTCCACGCGAACGAATTCGCAAGCAGAAGCTATTAAGAAACAAATAAGTCGTCTCCTCTCGTATAGACACGAACTATTTAAAAACCTTACCCTACTTTTAGGCTTTGCCGCAGTCAGGTTAAAATAGCTCATGCTGTGCTAAAAATAGCAGCCAGTCAGCAAGATGGTATCTAGGCTGACTGTTTTCCTGCCAGGGTTGCGGGTTTGTCCGAAAGGGATACCGTGGCCCTGGCACACAGGCAACTGAAGGAACACGGGTGGGTTTTAGTCAGTAAAAGTCTGACACGCCCTCCCGCTCCACCCAGAGCGGGAGAAGTTATGTGATAATTTCCCACACAAAAAAAAAAAAAAAAAGGCTGACTGTTTTTCATATTCTATATTGAATTATAATCGTGCCACTTTCCTAACCTTGGGGTCTTGGTATGTAAAGATGATCACCCATCCACGGACCAACCGCGGCAAGCGAAGCTTAATCGATCGATCGAACCGTGTGGCTGTTATTACTTAGCCACTTTGCTCACCGTACTCCACATAATTTACAAGCATCAGTCTGTGGCAACCGTACATAATAATAATATCTTATAGGAAGGTATGCGCAGAAAGCTATCACCAAGTTCATAGCTATACCTAAATATTAATATATTTGTTTAAAATTGATAAACCTTGTGCCTAGAGGATGTTAAAAGCACTATCTGGTTTCATTACTATCTTAGTTTCCATCGAAGTCATCGATGGAACCACTCTACCGTCGCCTACCCAATAAATTTAGTGTGGCAATAAATTTTTACGTGTGTTTTGTTCGTGAACTTTCTAGGAAAAGTAAGCATAAACATTTTCGGGAAGATACCTACGTGAACCATTTTTCTGTCTGCTACATACAGGCTGATTTTTTGAGACGGGGCAGTAAGGGTAGGTTTACCGTTGTAGTTGCAGAAAAACGTTTTCAGGAGACTGTCCTTATTTTTTTGAGAAATATTGCTCTCCGTTCACAGATTTTGAATTTTTTTTACAGTTAGTAAGAAAATGGGACATATTCACAAAAAAAAAATTTGGTGTGAATCTGTGGTTTCTTATAAGGATCAAAAAAAAATCTATCGGACCAATTGAGATTTGAGTACTAGAACAGTCAGAAATCGTAAAAACTTGTCCCATACATTTAGTAGGAAATGAGACTCCAAACTTACTTTTATACGTTGAATAGACTGACCGCTAACAACAAAAACTGAGCGACTGTGTACATATATGCAGCGGAACCACTTACAGGACGTGACGCGCGCGGGACGGGACATGCTAATCATCATCGCCGACGACATTTTTCTCGTCCCTTGCGTACCACATCGCCGTCCCGACCGTGCACCCGTGACGTATGCTCATCCATACTACCATATACATTTTCTATGAAACAATGTTTCCAAAAATTTACGTCCCGTTCCGTCCGGGTTAAAATACGTTACGTATGCAGCGAAATAATATTTTTACTACAGTATGAGTTTTTTCTTGAAAACGTATTTTTTATATACTTCATGCTAAAACAAGATAGCAAGAGAAACAGTTGGTAATATTTTACAGCCAGTAATTATAAGTAGGTACGATGGATTTGCCGTCGTCAACCCGCCGATGACATCAGTTGTTAGTGTGGCACTAATAATGTTACTGTGTGCCATTTACTAATAATATATTAGTAAATGGCACAAGGTATTCAAGGTACAAGGTATCCAAGAGTAGTATCCCAGTTACACTGAAAACTAAAGCCATGCAGACGTGTTTAATACCTTGTCTCACTTACGCTTCTCAAACATGGCCACTATCAACAAAACAGAATCACAAAGTTAAAGTGTGCCAAAATAGCATGAAAAGGAGTCTCTCGGGCCTAAAACTTAGCGAAAAATTGAGAAATAAAGACATCAGGAAAATCACCAAGGTAAAGGATATAGCAAAAACCATTATGTCCCAAAAATGGAAGTGGGCTGGGCATGTACAAAGATCACCAGGGAACAAATGGTCCAAAATTGTCGGGAATTGGTATCCTATACACAAAAAAAGGCGAAAAGGAAGGCCATTCAAAAGATGGAGCGATGACATAGTTGCCACGGCGGGAATAACCTGAAACAGACTGGCAAGAGATAGAGCGAAATGAAGGGAAATGGAGGAGGCTTTCACCGTCAGAGCGGTCCTTACAGTAAACACAAACTAAGTAAAATTAAAAAGTGATACTAACAAACTAGGCTAAGCAAATACTAACACATACAACAATGTAAAACTGTAAGGAATAAATAAAGCTATATTATTATATTCCCAACGTGTCCATAATTGATATTATGGTAAAGAAAAAAAAAATAATTAAAAAGTGTTTATTCACAGAAATAATTGTTTACAAAATATACATACCTCTGCCAAACTGCAAAGCAGTTTGTAGACAGAGGTAGCTTCTTTTTTTTTTGTACATATTAAGATAATTTTAATATTGACACTTTTTCACTTAGAGCTTCTAATCTAGTAGTCTTTAAATAAAAATAAAAAAACAAACACAAGTTTATTTTCTTGTAAATATTCTCTCCAGTGAGGCTTTGACAATGTATGTTTTATTTTTATAGGAGGTATTTTTCATTACTTTGCAGCATTTGTCACGATGAAAGTCCCTTTTTTTCTCACGACGAAAATAAAAGAACCAACGGCCCTTTTATAATTTAAGTTAAAAGATCAATTTCAGAAGTTACGTACAGCCACAAAGCATTTTAGCAATGGGCAGTGAAAATAGATTTTTATTTTTCAATCGTTTTTACTTTTTTTTTTTTCGGAATGCCTTTTTCAGCCATCATAATTCAATTTATTTATTCAGCTTAACAATTCATATTGTGTTCGAATCCAGCATGAAACTTAAGTACCTATCAGATGTACAAATTTTAAAGAATACATACAATTCAATTGAAATTAGAAAATATTATTTAGAATAAAAAAAAAAGTAAAATGCCATGCAAAAATCCATAGTTAATATTATAAATGTGATAGTAACTCTGTCTGTCTGTCTGTCTATCTATCTGTCTGTCTGTATGTTACGTTTTCACGCCTAAACGGCTGAACCGATCGTCATGAAATTTGGCAGAAGTATAGCCTGAGATATGGAGAAGGACATAGGCTACATTTTTACGCAATAACCGACATCCACGCGGGCGGAGCCGCGGGCAAAAGCTAGTAAATTATAAAACCATATTAATGTCAACGAATTAATAGAAATTTAAACGAAAACAATAGTCAAAAATTAAAAGTCATATGAACACAATATAACACTGTAGCCAATAATGACATGTTAGTTTTAAAAGCAATAAGACTGTTAAAATTCATCATCTAATGAGTAGAGACATCTTTCCAACAGGAATGCCTTGCCTTGAATGAGTCTGTGTAGGTACAGTATGCTTTTTAACTCAACAGTATTTTTTTAGCTACTGGATTGTATTTATAGGAGGTGTGGCAGCCTGCGACGTAATAGGCTCTATTCATGTTACCGGACGTGTTTTGCGAATCCAAACGTTAATGTCATCGGTGCTGTTTCACGGTGGCTATAGTCAAGGTTGGGCAGTATTTTAATTACTTGTAATTGAAATACGTATTTGGTATTTGTGTATCAAATAATAAAAAATATTGGAATTTGTGTTTCAAATATCAGAAGCTTATTAGAATTATTTTGTAGTTAGTATTTGAAATACTTATGCCTTCAAAATACATTTCAAGTACCCGATTTCCGCAAGGAGCAGGCGTTTCCTGGCCTGAGCTTCGGCCCGCAGTGACAGGTGCGTCAGTCAAGGCGCTCGCGCAATGAAGAGGGCGTACAATGTAGAACCAAGGATTGCAAACAGGCGTTACGGATGGCGCATTTCGACCATGTTGGACGAATCGGGACCAAGTTGGCGTTCTACCCGTCGGGTAGCACGGAGTTCTAGTCCCTGCCTAAATCGGTCGAGACGAACTTCTGCCGTCCTTCGCTGCCTCCTATGCTTAAACCTGATGGAATGCTGGCTCATACCGCGCAAGAGCAAGCAAACCTGTTTGCCTCCATCTTTGCCGAAAATTCACGTCTTGATACGGCCTCTAACAAACCACCTAACACTGTAGCTCCGCAATGGCGGAGATGCCAATAAGTAAGTCCCTTTGCAGTCTAGACGTGAATAAAGTCAGCGAACCTGACGGAATACCCGCAAGAGTACTAAAAAGCTGTGCTCCAGAGTAGTCTCCTGTCTTGACGCGCTTGTATCGCCTCTTCCTTAAAAAGTGGAGTGGTGCTGGAGTCCTGGAAGCTTGTTAATGTACAACCAGTGCCTAAAAAGGGTAACCATGCCGATCCTGTCAACTATAGACCAATCGCCATAACCTCCATGCTTTGTAAAGTGATTGAAAGGGTACTTAACAATAATCTGCTAGCATACCTACAAGAAAATGAACTCCTCAATGACCATCTGTATGGCTTCCGTCGTGGTCGGCAACTAAGGATCTTCTTGTGTATGCTACGCATTGCTCGAAGCCATTGAGAGACACGACGAAACCCTTGCTGTGTCGTTTGATATCTTAAAAGCCTTTGACAGGCCGGGTCTGGCATGCTAGTCTGTTGAGTAAGCTTTCCGCGTTTGGCATCCCTGCTGACTTTTGCAACTGGATTTCCGACTTCCTGAATAGGCGATCGATCAGAGTGGTCTTTGATGGCTGCTCATCGGATCATATGGCTACTGTTCCTCAAAACCTCTGTTCTTTCTGCGACTTTATTTTTGCTGCACATCAACGACCTGCTACAGCTTGGAGCTATTGGGTATGCAGATGACAGTACAGTCTCAGAGAGATACCTGTCCAGTGCAATAACCAGCAGAGATGAAACAGGCACTCTTAGGTAGGCTATGGTGGAGCGAATAAATTTGACCTTAAATCTCGTTTCCCAGTGGGGCGATGACAATCTGGACAAATTCAATACTCTGAAAACACAGGAGTTTCTTTTCACTGCTAAAAGGAGTCAGTCTCATTTATCTCCTACTTTCGAGGTGCATCTTGTACTAGTTACCAACCGCCTAGGGCTTTTGGGTATGGATTTGAGGTCTGATCTCAACTTCGGCTCAACCGTCGAGTCAAAAGAATAGACTGCAGCAAAGAAGCTGGGCATCCTAAATAAGGTGAGGCGATACTTCACATCTGGTCAGCTTTTAAGTTTGTATAAAGCACATCCGTTCCTATATGGAATATTGCAGCCACATATGGGATGACTCAGCAAAATACCAACTTGCTGCACTTGACTCGGTGGAACGCAGAGCGAAAAGGCTTATAGGCGACAAAACGTTAGTGTCTAGGCTTCACAGCCTTGCTCATCGGCGTAATATTGGTTGCCTGTCGGTTTTCTACAGACTATACTTCAGAGAGTGTGCGCAGGAGCTCCACGACCTGATCCCACCATCGCCCTTTTAATACCGGACTACCAGACGTACTGCGGGGTACCATGCGTACTTGGTTGATATCCCGTCCACTCGTACTCAGCGCTTCTCCCCACATTTATTATGCGCACAGCCAAAGTGTGGAACTCTCTACCGGTGTCTGTCCTTCCCCATTCATAATTCCCTTCCACATTTATAACCCTTCTGCCTTTAAAGCAAGAGTGAACCGGCATCCTCTGGGCACGCTCGTTCCATTATAGACCTCATCTATCGCATTCTACCAGGCGAGATCGAGGTCAACAGTGATCCCAACCAGTAATAAAAATAAAAAAAAACAAAAAAAGTACATTTGGCGATCTTATAAATGAAAATAAAAAATAAGTAATACATAAACTAACATTACCCAACACCTGGGGCAAACTACAATTTGACAAAATTTATAAAATTTCTTGTTTGTAAATTTTTCTGCTAATGTCTCTATACCTAAATTACATAAGCAATATGATACTTTCAAGTGTGCAAGTTAAAATCGTTATTACATTATTACTTACACTTACGACCATTTGATAAATTGAATACACAAAACACATGACAATGACAATGTTTGTCACATTGTTTGTTTGTCATTTGTTAGGTTCTGAATGTATTTTGTATCATAAATAAAAAAAGTTAAAATACTGTATACTGTGTTTTGTATTCTATACTTCAAAAACACGACTTGAAAATATTTTGTATTTCGTTAATTCATGCGAGACATTACATAATTAAAATACAAAATATTTTTGTATTTTAATTATGTAAAGCAAAGCATGTATGGCTATAGTCATTTTTATCTTCCCAAGAATGTAGCTATAAAAATAACGTCGTACTAACTTATTTATACTTATTTCCCAAGTTGATATCGTTCCCACAATGGCATGTCGTCCGATTCTAAGGGCCGTGGTTGATAAATTCTATGATTTTCCTATGAATTCTATTAATAATAATGCTTTCTAAGAGTTGTGTTCGTTACCTAGGGGATAAAACGTATAATCGAAATCATGCTTAGCTTCGAATAGTCACACATTATTATAATAATTTAGTCAAGTCAGTCAGTGAAGTGGAAATAGTAAGTAAGTAACATAACGTATTTATTTTCGCAAATGTTTGAACATTTTAATGTGGAATTTATTACTAGGAGTGTTATTATCATAGATTAATGGGCGGAGAGTAGATACAAAACCGGCTAAGTGCGTGTCGGACCACGCACAATGAAGGGTTCCGGATCCGGATGAATTTAATGTATCCCAAGAACAAATTTAACATTGTAGTTAAAAATATGTTCACCCATACATTCCGACTGCAAATGTAAGTTTGCACGCACACTATTGAGAGATTTACCATGTTATTTTAAGACCATAGACTTCTTATAAGTTTTCCTGTAATCTTAACTTGGTCTGTATTTTTTCAAAAATGTAGGTTCCGCTGTTTCTGTGATAAGGGGAATGAAAGTAACTATTAAAAAAAAACTATTTATTTAAAAATTATAATAAAACATATTTGAGACCTTCACAGTTCATTTAATGTGCATGGAGTTGACATCTGGTCTCAACTTCGGCTCCACCATCGAATGCAAAGCTCAAACTGCGGACAAGAAACTGGGCGTCCTAAATAGGGTGAAGCGATACTTTACGCCTGGACAGCTTTTAACCCTTTACAAAGCACAAGTCCGTTCCTGCATGGAGTATTGCAGCCACCTTTGGGATGGCTCAGCTAAGTACCAACTTGCTGCGCTTGACTCGGTGGAACGCAGAGCTAAGAGGCTCATTGGCGACGTAAAACTGGTGGATGCTAAGCTTCACAGCTTGGCTCATTGCCGCAAGGTTGCCTGCTTGTCGGTCTTCTACAGATTGTAGGTACTTCAGCGAGTGTGCCCATGAATTCCACGACCTCATTCCACCGGCCCCCTTCTGTCATCGGACATCTAGACGCACTGCAAGTTACCACCCCTACCTAGTTGATATTCCACCAACTCGCACTAAGCGTTTTCAAACGTCTTTTATAATGCGCACAGCAAAGAAGTGGAACTCTCTGCCTGCGTCTGTGTTGTCGAACGCATACAACCCTAATCTATTCAATGTGAGAGTGAACAGGCTTCTTCTGGGTAAGCTTACTCCATCGTAGACTTTGTCTCTGTCACCCAGACGTAGACTAGAGTCAAGAGCAAACCCATAGTAAAAAAAAATGTACCACAAGGTACATTTTGTAAAACTTTGCTTTATTTTTTTTTATTTACCCCCAAACGTGACCCCCATATTCAAAATTTATTTATTTTCATTTACACGTTCGTGTTTGGGTTACTGAAATTCATACAATTTAATCGGTTCATTAGATTTGGAGCAAATTAGCTGTGACAGACGGATATAAAGACACACGAGTGATCCTATAAGGGTTTAGTTTTTTTCATTCGGACGTATAATAATAATAATAATGAAATGTGGACGTACTATGTGTTATATAAAGGTACACCTCTGTTTAACCTTTCGGCCAAACAAAGCGTGATGTTATTTTATGTTAATAGGTACATCGCATATGGCATGCTTCATCTTTCGTTTATCAAACTCTATTCAACCATTTTTGTAACCACACTCATAAGAAAAACAGCATTCAGACCTGACTTTTCAATTTTAATAAATAGAAAGAGATCTCTCTCTATTTAGTCCAGAACGATACATATTTGTTCCAAAGTCACATAGTAGCATTAAGTCAACGTTTATTAATTGCCTTCTCTAACTGCCCAGTTTCCGGGTAGTTCACATTTACAATGCGGTAAAAAGCCACTCTTGTGAAAGCTCTGCTGAACAAACTCAGTATTTATGGATCTGTATGGGAGAACATGTGTTTTTCGACTGCAAATTTTAGTTGGTCGACTATTACTCGGTAACTTGCAAGTCTACTTAGCTGACTTCGTTATATGCTACTGCTATATACTGTGCTATATGCTGTGAATTTATCTAAATACAACCAACCAGCTTGCAGGGGGAGACACATGACTCCCCCCTGCGAGCTTAATATTACGCAAACGGATCCCTGAATCGAAAAAAGGTTTTCACAAACCCGCAATATTTTCTAACAGCCTATTCAATGATATCCGACACTATGGGATAGACGAGAAAAAAAATATCATCTCCACTTTACATGTAGGGGAGAGATCCCTAAAAAAAAAATTCAGATTTTATTGTACCACTTTGTCGGCGTTATTAATATTGTATACCCATACCAAACTACAGCTTTCTAGTACTAAGACTCTCTGAGCTAAGCCGCGGACAGACACACAGACGGACATGGCGAAACTATAAGGGGTCCTTGTGGACTACGGAACCCTAAAAAGCGGTTAAAATCGATGATTTCGTTCATACCTCAGTATGTCCATGGACATGACGTGTTTATCAAAGTCAAGCACGTCCGCGACGACCATGACTATGAGTTTTCGGGAGTGAAACCGGCAAGTTCAAAGTGTTTTTTTTTTTTTTCAAATTTCGGTGCGTTTCGCTAGTTTATATCAAACATCGGTATGTCCATACTTTATTGAGCCTGATTATTTAGCTTATTCCGTTATCATTAGGTACATTATTTTTATTTCTATTCTAATAAATACAATCTCCTACACGAGTGATCGGTTAGTAAAAAACCATCATAACTTAATAATCTATATCCAAAAGATACTTCTTTAATTTCCCACTTTTCACTTAGAGTGGACATACTGGGTTTTGATATAAAACTGGTACATATAATTATGTACCTACTGTTCGCTTCTCCAATATTATTATCGTAAATACAAAATTATCGTAAACACGGACCAAACACCGCTTACAACACGGCCTTGTCGATCAAGAATCACGAGAAATGCCGAGAACAATGTTTTCTTGACGGACATTACAGAACTTGATTGAAACTTACCTAAAGATAAATCACATGTAACGGGATAATAGCGAGTTACATGATTGTAACATACAATAATATAGCTTTCCACGAAACCCAATTATTTTCAGTAATTAATAACACATCAATGGTTAAACTAAAGATGTTTTCGTATAATTACAGACAAACATAAATAGACAAAACGCTTGATAGTGTTTGTTTTGAAATGTTCAAGCATATCACGATCAGCGTATCATGTTCTGCTGGGAGACAGGCTTCCTCTCGATAAAGAGAGAGAATGGGCCATAATCCACCACGTGGGCTCAATGCGGGTAAGTAAATGTTAATTTAAAAAATTACGTTGATATTTACATTATGAAAAATGCATTTTTTTTATACTCTTAAAAAGAAGTTATGCTTTTGAGTTTTTAAATATTAGAAAGAAAACTATAACTTATCATAAACTAGCTTCTGCCCGCGACTTCATCCGCGTGAAATCTCCTGTTCTCCCATACCCCAATTTGTTCTCGAGTAATCATCAAAAAAGACATTCCATACAAAATGTATGACTAAATGAATTTTCTTCATGATTTTTTTTTCCGTTAATTTTTACGCATATTTTAACAGTCATTCTACCATTCGGGGCGAAATAAAAAAATCAAGAAAATCACGAAAAACAAATCGGTCTAGCCATTCTTGAGTTATAAATGGTCTAAAGAACCTTACTTTGTTTTATATATAATATTTACTAGCTTCTGCCCGCGACCTCACCCGCATGAAATTTCTTGTTACCCGTTCCCCAATCCGTTCTCGACATATTATCAAAAAAGCCGTTCTGTACAAAATGTATGACAAAGTGAATTGTAAAAAAAATTTTTTTCGTGAATGTTTCTCATGTTTTCGAATCGGAAACAAAATCGAACTCGAATCGTTTCCGGGAGTAAGGCCCCTGGAGTTTGGACTTGTGTCCGGTTGATGGCAGGCTCGCCTCCTAACACAATATGGGTGTACTAAAGGTACACTTCTGCCTAACTCTTCGGGAACTATTGGCGTGATTCGCGGTCCCAGGCCACATCCCACTGCTGGGACACAAACCTCCTCTCTTTGAGAGGGAGTGGGATGCGATCTACCACGTGGGGGCCCAGTACGGGTTGGTAGATGTCACATGTGTTCGAATGTTTGGTTCTGGGACATGCCTCACGATGTTTTCCTTCACCGTTTTGAGAGCAGTGGTGATATAATTATTTACACAAAGTAAAACGCCTGCCTGGGGGCGCTGTTTTTTTTAATAGTTGCTTTTAAATACCTGTGCGTCCTGTATGGCTGCCCCTAATCACGCAGGCAGTAGCATCCTGGCTGGAGCTCACCGGGGGTGGAGTAGCCTGCTTGCACTCCGACTTCTCAGGAAAACAGGCCCTGAAACATTCAGGAACGTCAATATATTGCCGGCCATAAAATTAAACGGGCCGTTAATGACGGTTCGATACCATCGTCGGAATTGGTAATGGTTTGTTGGTACTTTGGTGGGATTGAAAATGATTTGGAGGCTTGCTAAATAATGCAAATGCTTTTAAAAGCTGTGTATCAATGTTTGAAACACCTTATGATGCCCTTTCACAGTTATTTGACCTCTGATTTTTCATCATAGAGATAGTTGATATATAGAGAGAGAGGTTAAAATTTCGACTCTGATTCCCAGACAATTTATAATTATTACAATTACAATTAAATTGAAGTGTCTCTTTGTAATTGTCAACAGCTTTTTACAATTTACAATTTATTTATCATTTCTCATACTTGGAAAGTACACTTGGAGTTACCTGATCAGAGGGATGAAAACAGTACTTTTCGACCCTGGGAAACGATTTTCCCTGCTGTCAAAAAAATTAAAAACTATGCAAGCCATGTCCAACTGTTTATATAATACAACCACTCTGTTAAAACGCGGCGTAAAATTGTATAAAAAAAATATTATCAACAATTTTGTAACATTACTTTGTACTTATGACTTACTTTTCACAAAATTATTATTTAATTTTCATAGATTTCAGCCAAATATTCACCATAATCAATGCTAAAAAAATACTGGTTGGTAGAATGCCACAGAAAAAGAAACTTAAAAAACAACAAGCTACTGGTAACACTTGAATTACGAAAATCACCCATAAGTACATCAACGCAACATCATAAAGTAGCTATCAATGTGTAATTTGTTGAAATGACTATACGTTGAGTTGAGTTGTTGACTTTAACGTCTGTTCAAACAAAGTCTTGTTCAAACATTGCTAGATGTTACTTCAAGCTTCATGATAAAACCACATCAAATCAACCGCAGTCTTGTCTGAGTCCTATATAACAATATATGCTCAGACTGCAAATGTTGTAAAACTATTATTATTAACATAAGCGGGATATTTACCATGTTTATTCATTGTTATGAGTTCCCGATATTTCGGCGCTGTTGCAAGCACCATGATCACGGATAAACTGAAGTCACTGCGGGTGGGTGTTTATGAGCAGACAAAACGGTCTACCCTCTTTCTTGTTCGTTTTTTGCACTCAGTACCGCTACCACTGTCACTCGCAACTTGATGATGGGTTTCAACTGTCGAGAGCCTGGAATCCAGTGGTTCAGCTGTGTAAAAACCGAAGAAGTGCCGAAAAAAGTTCGCGAGCGGACACAGTGAGTTTCGTGTGTCGGGAACAGAATCGAGTTGCGAGTGACAGTGGTAGCGGTACTGAGTGCAAAAAACGAACAAGAAAGAGGGTAGACCGTTTTGTCTGCTCATAAACACCCACCCGCAGTGACTTCAGTTTATCCGTGATCATGGTGCTTGCAACAGCGCCGAAATATCGGGAACTCATAACAATGAATAAACATGGTAAATATCCCGCTTATGTTAATAATAATATTGGTGACCATGACAGTTGTAAAACTATATCTACACTCGACATTGATACTGATTAAAATTCTCGTCACTAAATAAAACGAGTCGAATGTTGCGGTGAAAATGAAAATGAGTGGAAGCCTTCATCTTACCTGATGGTAAGTGATAATAAGGCCCAAGGTAGAAGCAAGCTTCACCCGGAATCCTCAACCACAAAGGAACTGGCTATCTTACCCCTAACTACCGAAACACAACAAAACTTAGATAAGATGGTGGTAGCTAGCCAGAAATACTTAGAACAAGCCCTACCACTAACCAAACCGAGCAGAAAATCACCACTAGACCACAGAGGCTGTTCATACAAATCACAGTTTGCAAATCCCATTGGGACCTCAAACGACGCGATTTTACATTCCAAGTGTCGATAATTCTTCAGAAACAGAAATGAAATCATACGCTTCAATGAATTTAACTGAAACGGCTCATTTTAACAGATATACTGTAATGTTAAGGTTTACCACATAAGTTTAAATTGAATCTTTCGGACGTGTTCTGCGAGCTGATGTCAAGTTGTCTAGCCGACCTAACGAATACAAATAAATTAAATTGAGGTGTCTCTTTGTAATGTCAACAACTTTTTACTAAATGCTTATGAAAATATATACAGAATAAGTTTTTAACCAGTGCGCAAATATTTTTTGGTGGTTCAGTATGAGTAATAAAACACATTTTTATTATTTGTTCAATACTTTTTTTTTTGGTCCACTTGAAATCAGCAAAATATGGATACAATCTATTCGTAATAATATCAATGGGCGAGCGCACAGCTGATAGGTACCTACTACTGCGTTCCGCTTCACTGACCGCGCCGCGCGCCGGCACGTTGCGCGACGAGTATCCATTATACCAGTTTCAAAATAAACATCTTTCGTTAACGATAACTTAATTTTTTTGTACCAAGACATATCAAAATAAGAAATAGGTGTATAATAAAACACGTTTAAGCTTAATTTGTCAAAGCGCGCTGATTAGAAACTTTTCCTGTATACAGTACTTATAACAATAAAGCAATTTTCAAAATGTTTGTCTTTCATTCTTTCTGTCTGTCTGTTTATTTCGGCTAATCTCCGATACGGCTCGACCGATTTTGATGGGACTTTCACTGGCAGATAGCTGATGTTATAAAGAGTAACTTACGCTTTTATTTTAGAAAAAGCCACGCGGACGTAGCTGCGGGCAACAGCTAGTAAGAAATATAAAAGGAGTAGATCTTTATGTCTTGTGTCGACATAAGTAAACGAGAATAGCACCTAGATTCTGAATTGAAATTTTGAACTTAGGAACTTGTCAAACACTACACATAGAAGGAATCACCTTAAGTAATGCTTAAGTAGATTTAGCCAGGTTACAAACTTTGCAATTCAATAGGCGGGAGTAACTCTTGCTGTGGTTAACAGATTAGTCGTACGAAGTTACCTGAGGTTAGTTAGTAGACTGACTGCCCAGAGAGGGTTGATTTCAGAATTGTCAATCGTGAAGGCTCTTCTCATGCAGAAATAGAAATCATTTATTTGCTTACTAGCTGCTACCCGTGGCTTCGCACGCGTTGCTTTTTAGGGTTCCGTACCTCAAAAGGAAAACGGAACCCTTATAGGATCACTCGTGTGTCTGTCTGTCTGACTGTCTGTCTGTCTGTCTGTCTGTCTATCCGTCTGTCACAGCCAATTTGTTCCGAATGTAATGGACCGATTAAGTTGAAATTTGGTAGACGGACGTGAATCGTAAATAAATGAATTTAGAATATTGGGGTCAGTTTTGGGGGCAAACAAGAAAATTAAAAAAAAAAGTTTTGTTAACTGTACAAGTGTGGCATATCAAATGAAAGGGCTTACTGTGAGGGTCTCAAATATATATATTTTATAATTTTAAAATAAATCGTTTTAAAGTTATAAGTGAAAATAGACGAAAATTGACTATTCCCACCTTATCTCCGAAACTACTGAAGCTAAAATTAAAAAAAAAACAGAATATAGTTCTATTTTTATAGATTACAGGAAAATGTATAAGAAGTCTATGGTCTTAAAATAACATGGTAAATCTCTCGATATTGTGCGTACAAACTTACATTTTCAGTTGGAATGTGTGGGAGATTATGTTTACCAACTACAATGTTAAGTTTGTTCTTAGGATAAATTCTTTCCAAGTACGGAACCCTTCATTGGGCGTGGTCCGACACGCACTGGGCCGAAATTCTAAAATAAGCCTACAAATTAGGTATCTGTCCCACCGCCGACAATTAGCAAGAAGCGAGTACAGCTAGCAACTTGAAACGAGTTGGCGAACAACAAGCAGCGAGTGTGTAGTTCAGATAGTTTTGTCACTGGGCTATGACTATGAGTGAGTGCATGAGTGCGACCAGTAGAATGACTTAAGTAGAGTCACTTGCTGGTAAGCGTATGTACCAAGCGAAAGTCTCTGAGCAAGTGTTCTACCCGCCATGCGAGCGTCATTGAGCGAGTATTTTCTTTGATAGCTCTTGTTGCTGCAACAAACTAGTAGAGAGAGTTCTCGCCGTCAGTGTGAACAGTCATCGATTAACTATTAATTTATGTTTATCTTTTATTGACTCGGGACCTACATTCTATTGTACGTTTCTTGAGCGAGAAAATAGTCGATAGCTAGTCGCTTCTTCGTCGGTGGTGGTGCTTTAGGTTAGGTTACAGTTTTAGGAAACCAACTTAAATAAATAAATAAAAGTAAAAGAGCATTTAGAGATCCTCAAAAATAAATGGAACCTTCTAAATGCTTTCGTTTTCCTTATCGGTTAAATACTTGATGGGGTTTTGTTGGTTGAGGAAACAGATTTATGCAAATGTTCGGCAACAGTGAACGGAAACAAAATTTAATTTTGTGTTTAATTAATGAGCAAGTAAAATTGTTTTATGAAGGTAAAAAGGTTCTATCTCTTTTGGTCCGATAATTCCGTTCGATGAATTATTTGATAAACATTTTCAAAGCATTGCGGTGAATGGTTACAGCATTTATGGCCCAGGGGTAACGGCCGCGACATACGAAATATACGCTTTACTTTGTGTTATTACTACTAATATACTAATTATTCCATCACCACTGCTCTCAAAACGGTGAAGGAAAACATCGTGAGGAAACCGGCATGTCCTAGAACCAATAATTCGAAGTTATGTGACATCTACCAACCCGCACTAGGCCCGTGTGATGCATTACGGCCCATCACTCCCTCTCACAGAGAAGAGGTCTGTGTCCCAGCCTAGGTTGATGATGTGTGGTCAATGGTATTTTGAACAACACCGCACATGGTTAAAAAAACGACCTGTTTGTCGTACATTTTTAATATTCTTTATACCACTGTGTGACCTAAACCACCCAAGTCTGCTATTTTTATAAATTCGTCACTCCAACACGATCCCATTGTCATTTTGCAAAAATTTCGTAATCTGCTAAATTCATAATGGTCGACATTAGTCGGTCAATGGTCTCGTAATAGAATTGTATTACAATGGCATTTTGAACATTTATTCATGCCAGATTTCATTTGTATATATTTTTACATATTATTTATTAGTGTTATAAGCAATCTGAAGTAGTAGGAAGTTGGAAGTTTAGTAGGAAGTTTCATTTGTCATTATGTACGAGATTACCAATTCTTTCAATGGAGTGTCAGTGGCTGACCATTGGAAAGTCATAATGACGCCATTATATTAGTAGATTACCAAACTTGTCAAAATCAACAATTATGAAATCAATGATAGACCATTCTGACACTATTGTAATAGCAGACTTGAGGCCCTGCACTTAAGTCACGCTTCTCCGCGACTTTTGTATAACATGCGAAAATGAATCTACCATTACTTCCCGCATTTAGTTTGCCTGAATTATAGCGGCGATTTACATATACTTCGAAGTTTTTTAACATTGTGGCCAATGTAGTTCGTCGTAGATCGAACACGTAGTGTTATTGCGAACGCGACGCTAATCTTTGCGCGGCAATGGATTTGGCCGACGTAGAATCATTGTGTTTACAAAACAAGATGGTAGCCCTAGTTCCGATTTTGGTCATTAAATAACCTAGTAGCGTTTTATAAATATTGTTCGGTGTACAATTCGCGTCAAATTTTGTCATCTATGAATTAAGACAGTGAAATCGTAAGTTGCGTCCGGCTCTGCCCCCCGGACCCCTACCCCAGGTTTGAATAGTATACGTGATGACCGCGTGCTTTTCACACGGTATGAAATGGTCTTCTTCCCGCCAGTTCCATAATATACTATTTAAATTAAATCTTATCAATAAATTGAAAAGATGGCGGGTTTATGTCATACGAGCTATAAAATAGTATACGATACTTGTCACATAAGTACTCGTAAGTCTATTAATGCACGGCGTTTTGCACTCTCGCTACGCTCGGGCCCTAACTTTACGCAATGCAATAATAGACTACTTAAGTACACGTATCGTTTTTACTAATTTTCTATGGTAATGTAGATAATGAAAAAAATTATCGCCTTTAATAATGAACAAACATTATTACTTGTTTAATAGAAAAAAAAGCTATAAGCAAGCTTATTAGGACCCGTACTAACCAACGGGGCTGTAACGGGATGATATTAACACAATATCTGAAATGCTATTCTAGCCTTCAATGTCGGTAGAACCCAGATGTGTAAGTCAAGATGGCAGTCGTTCCGTGTTAAATATGGATATTCAGCAACATCTGGTGAAGCTGAAAGCCGACCCTATCTTAGTTAGGAAAAGTTTCACCAGATGATGACAGAGACTACTAAATTATTCGTATGTGTGATATTTCCCGAATTACGTTTGAGTGGAGTTAGCTAGCGAGGCGAGAGCACCTATATTACTTTTTTTAGTTTATTTTCAAATACTAGCTACTGCCCTCGACTTTACCCGCGTGGCTTTTTCTAAAATAAAATAATAGTAGCATAATGTTACTCTTTATAATATCAGCTATCTGCCAGTGAAAGTCCCGTCCCCTCGTCCCTTCGGAGATAAGCCGAAACAAAGAGAGAAATTTTTTTAAAGTACCGTGTATACTTTCATATGCATTTACAAAATCTGATATTTTGACATTACAAACCGAAACTTCAATTTTATTCGTAGAGATTGTTAAACATACAAAATTCATCGTATCTACCAATCTTCTGTTGTTTTAACGTCATCCGCCTAAAAAGGCTTTATTTCCGCATACAGAATTATTTCGACACAGACAAAGATGGAGAGATAATAATAAACTTGCTACTTGAATATTCAACATGACGTGTTTAACTATAAAGGTACGGTATAAATTAAATCACTGTATAATGGCGTTCATTGAACTCTAAAGACACGGAGTTTAACTGGATGTTAAGATAATTCAAGGAAGGAAATTCAGGGAAATTTAAGGTTACTCAGCGCACTAAGGAAGTGGGCTATGCTCGGAGTTTCTTTGAAGGGTAAGATCAGAAATGAAGTTATCCGGAAAATAACCGAAGTAACCGACATAGCCTGCAGAGTAGGCAAGCTGAAGTAGTAGTGGGTCGGCCATGTTTCTCGAAGGACCGATGGCACATGGAGCTGACGGGTCCTAGAGTGGAGACCGCGTATCGGCAAGCGTAGCGTATGCCTCCCAGCTAGATAGAACGACGTCATAAAAAGGTGGCTGGTACATACTGGATGCGGAAGGTTGAGGACAAGGTGTTGTGGCGAAGCCTGGGAGAGGCCTATGTCCAGCAGTGGACTGCGATAGGTTTAGTTGGTTGATTGAGGATAAAACAAACCACAGAGCATGAAATCGCCGTATTCCGGCAGCAACTAGAGATGTCAGTATTAATGTGGACATGACAGTACTGTGTGAGCGAGAGAGATAGTGTTTGAAAGAGATAGTAGGATTGGTGGTGTGCACGTTGCTGATTAAGACGTTAGGAGATTATGACACGTTTTAAAATTAAATTAATCTAGTTTTTACCCATTCTAGTGTTTGATTACCCACATTAAGGCGAGGTTCTTCGAGCGTGCATTTTTGTTCTCGAGATGGCAGCTGGGCGCGAGAACATTGTGCCGTGAATTTCGTTAATTTTGGGTTGAAAATTATATGTTTTACGATATTAAAAATGTTAAACCCGACGGACATTACATCATCATAGACGTTTATTTTGATGTGATTTACAATACATAATGTGGTATAATATTGAAATAAAATGATTTTAGTCTACAAAAGGTATGTTTGGATTTTTTTTCTATAGAGCGAACTTTATCCAATTTTGTAACGAGTACCCGACGTACCTACAGAAAGGTTTCAAAAGCAACACATAATTTTTTCACGAGTTAAATCATTACCGTTTCTAAATAAAATGACATTAAAATTACATTTCCTAGAGGTTAACTTGAAGAACCTCGCCTTAATATCCGCGCCCGCTTAATTATTACGTGAGCAAATGCAGCTGTCACAGGAATTGTAAAGCCGCTGTTTTGTAACAAAAACATGTTAGCTAAACAGCCAGTCCGCTGCAACTTTTTAGTAAACAATGTTTTTGTTAGAAAATATTGTCAAAACTGAGTTCTTTAAAAAAATATAGGTCAGTAAATAGATTTTATAATCAATGATGGGTATCAATATCTCCCTAATGTCCCTGGGTGGTTTAGATTCACAATTGGACCCGGTAGGTGGCGCTGCGAAATTCTAGGAAACAGGACAATGTCTGTCCGGTCAGCAAGTACTTATATATTCAAAATCAATTGCCGTCCGTTAGTCTCCCAAAAACCAGAAAATGGATCGACCGATTTGAATAAATTTTTAATTTGCCTTAGAATTCAGCGGTCGGCAACACGCATTTTTTTCAGGGTTTCGGGTTTAGGTTTATTTTTCGTATTTGGAAACTGATTTAAGCCTACTGATAGTCAATGTAATCGAAAGATTCAATTTTCTCTACAAAAGGAAAGTACTTTACCCAAGTAGCTACGTCGTGTTGACAATAAAAATGAAACTGGCTTTCCAGATTTCTCATTATTAGCAATAAGTAGCACCTGCGTTGGAATTAAACCTTAAAATACCTTACCTCTCGTCAATTTTCATATTTATTACGATTGGCGATAAATCTGGAATAATTATTATACCTGTTAACTGAATCAACACCAGCCCTGAGTGTATTATATTCATAGAGTTGATATAATTATTATGTTTTTTTGTAATGTAATGTTTTTTTTTTTTTTCCAAAAACCAATTAACATTAGTTTTTACAATTTTAAACACATAAATTATTTATGTGTTTTTTGTAGCTACTTACGGCGCCCATAGACGTCATAACAATAAAGCTTCTATTGTGTCAAGTTCAGTGTCTTGTTACCAGTTAATTCTATTATTCTAATATTTTTTATTTTATTTTGTTGATCTAACCAATCAACATTCTAATGTCGAGGTCTACTCTGTTAGGCCCGTCACCAACGACGCTACTTAAAAGTAACCAGTTACAAATCACTAATGAGTAGCCAGAATTTCACAGCACTAGTATTTCAATGGTTGTCCGAACGCAACTAATTACAAACTAGTTAATAACGCGTAAGTACCGAACTAATCACTCGCAACCCGACGTGCTAGCTTCGACGCTCATTATTGGTTTTGATTAAATTGGAAGCTATGCTGCGGTTTACATACAATTCGTCCAAATTATTTGAACAAATGCATCGTGTACGTTTTCAATCAACTCAGCTTACCGCAGTCCACTGCTGGACATAGGCCTCTCCCAGGCTGCGCTACACTGTATCCTCCGCCTTCCGCATCCAGTCTGTCCCAACCACCTTTTTGAGGTCGTCGGTCTATCTAGCGGGGGGGGCATCCCACACTACGTACGTAAGACGTAAGACGACGTACGACTTAGCGTTATCAATTAATTTATAAATTTAACTAGCCGCCTCTGCTTCACATGGTTTTTTCTTGACAAAACATGAAGATTTCTGTATTATATCTAAGTTTCATATAAATGTACACATAAATATTCCGGAATAAGTTTTCAAAATTACGGTGAAAACGGCATCAAAATTGTAATTGGACGTAGTTTAGCAGAAAGGACTCAACCCATATTGTGGTCAGGGATGAGTTGTATACCAAAGAGGTCCTAACGGTTGGTTCTTTCACTCAGCAAAAAAGATCCGTGACTCTACAAAGAGAAGGTTGATTTTTTAATGTTGGGAACCAACCCACATGTAGCTGGGTTCCTTCCATTAACCGTTAGGACCTCTTTGGTATATACATACAACTCATCCCTGACCACAATGTGGGTTGAGTCCTTTCTGCTTAACTACGTCTAATTTAGAAGAACACGGTGCAAAAACAAACATGAAAAGCGACTTTAATCTATCAACGAGTATATTATATTTTATGTCGCCGCAAGCGATTTCAAGACGACAACATTATCAAAATATTACTTCCCGTTGATTTCATAATATTGGTGAAACTGTAATTTAAGATTGATTGGTCGGTTAGCTCAGTGAACGCCGTGAGGTGGCGCTTTAGTTACCCGCCATATCTACACGTGGAAAGGGTCGATCTAAAATCTTTTTCTTCTTTCTCTCGCCTCTGTGGTTTAGTGGCAAAACCACCTGTCTCAGATCCAGAGGACCCGGGTTCGATTCCCAGCGGGGGCAAAAATTTCTGCTCGGTTTGGTTAGTGGTACGGCTTGTTCTAATTGTAAGTCCGCCTGGCTAGTTACCACCATCTAAGTCTGTCGCCAAAACAACAATGTTAACAGCATTTGTTGTGTTTCGGGAGTTAGAGGTAAAATAGCCAGTTCCTCTATGGTTGAGGATTCCGGGTGAAGCTCGCTTCCATCTTCAATATAAAAAAAAGCGAGATTCACAATCACATTGCCGTAGCTGACGCCATATATATTGTCGCGTTCTCCGTACAAGCCTTTGTTCCTTGCTACTACTTGCTATAACTACTGTAAATTTCCGAATAAACATGACTGTGCTTTTGTGCTCCAACCAACGTTTTACTGGTTTGCCTGAGTACCCACCTATCCCATGGAACCCGCACCAAGAAACGATGACGGTGACCCTATTATCGCTAAGCACACGCTCCTGCCTCGCGCCGTCATATATATAAAAGTTAATTTCCGTGCGTTAAGGCGAGGTTCTTCAAGTTAACCTCTAGGAAATGTAATTTTAATGTCATTTTATTTAGAAACGGTAATGATTAAACACGTGAAAAAATTATATGTTGCTTTTGAGGCTGTAGGTACGTCGGGTACTCGTTACATAATTGGATAAGGTTCGCTCGAGAGAAAAAAAAAAAACATTTTATTTCAATATTATACCACATTATGTATTAAAAATCACATCAAAATAAACGTCTATGATGATGTAATGTCCGTCGGGTTTAACATTATTAACATCGTAAAACATATAATTTTCAACCCAAAATAAATCAAATTCAATTACTCACTGATTAAATTCCAGGAAAATATTCCAGAATTTTTTTATACTAATAAAAAATTTGGAGTCACAATTTTCTTGTAATTAAGGCGAACCGAAAAGATTACGTGTGACTCCGGATTTTTAATTGTCTGTCTGTGGAGTCTTGTTTATACCTTTTTAGTTGGCGTTTTTTTTTTTTTTGGTAGTTGGATTTCAGTTTTTTACATTCATTCCCCGTATTTCACTCTCTTCTTTGGTTTGGGAAAATTCAATAGTAAATTTTGGGGCTTGTATTATAATTATAATAATTATAACCAATAAAAAATTTCAGAAAGCACTCCTTAAGTCCTTTCATTGGATAAAAATACGACATTTTTTTTTTTCCGGTAACTCTTTTCATCCGTTATAAGCTGCCATCTTGGATTTTATATAACGTCATATAGCCACAACATACATACATAACTCGCGAACAACATGACGCTGCCAATGATACCTCGTTTGTCAAAATACGACTAGGAGTTTAATAGTTATGAGTGAACAGATGAACATTCATAGCCTGTTAAAATCATAACCCTCCTTTGACTTTGCGTTAGTCGGGTAATAATGTCAAATTCAATTACTCACAGATGAAATTCCAGGGAAAATATTCCATTAAATTTTCCAACAGGTTTTTCAGAAGAAGAGATCGTATAAAGGAAGATGTATTTCTGAGAGACAAAAAGCTTCCCTATTTAATTTCAAATACCAATGTCACCCTGGAGAGGTAGGTGTAATATTTCAAGAGATTTAATTAACTGAATGTCCGCATTATACGGTTTGGAAAGTATTACGACAGACGAGTTGAAAAAAAATGGGCGAGGAAAAGCAAATGAGAATGTTGGTATGAATTATTTCTGAGTTAAACATCAGTATAACTAAATAAAAATTCAGTTTAAATCTCAGTTTAATAATTAAATAAGGTAAATTTCACTCATCATAATTAATTAATCATACAGCGCCATTCGCGTTCAGTACAATAACGCATTCAGGGTGCTGTTGGGGTTGCCCCGATACTGCAGCGCATCTGGGATGTTTGCGGAAGCTCGCGTTGAATGCTTCTACACTGTGATGCGGAAGCGGTGCGCATCCCTGGTTAGTAGGGTGCAGGGCAGTATCAACAGCATCCTGTTTATGGTAGCAAGTAGGCTGGATTGTGCGTTTGTGAACCACTGCTGCAGGGTATCAGCTGGGCCTGTTACCTTGCAGCAGTGATGTCACAAATTGTGTCTGTTAATGTTTTACTAACATAGTTTGTAAGTATATTGTTACTAACACTTTGAGTCTTGTTGCTTGATTAAATGATGATTATTATAATGATATTTACCTTATTTAATTATTAGAATTTAAATGGTACTATTTCAACTAATTCGTTTATATAAAACTAGCGACCCGCCTCTGCTTCGCAAGGTTTTACGACTTGACAAAACATTTAAGTTTCTCTATTATATTATATTATTCAAATTCAAATAATTTATTTCAGATAAACAAATATCCTTATAATGTTAGTAGCAGTATAACTTTACCTAACCTAGTTTCTGCCCGCGACTTCGTCCGCGTGAAATTTCTTGTTTTCTCGTTCCCCAATCCGTTCTCGAGATATCATCAAAAAAGCTGTTCCATACAAAATTTATGAGAAAATTAATTTTCATCATATTTTTTTTTTCCTGAATTTTTCGCTTGTTTTAATAGTTATTCTGCTATTCGGGGTGGACACAAATTCAACAAATCAAAGATCTTAAAAATTGGTCCAGCCGTTCTTGAGTTATAAATAGTTTTAATAACCCGACTATGTCGTATATAATATATTTAGATGTTGGTTTAATATTAATTTTAAAATAGACACTTTCCGGACTAAATTCTCTAAATGATGGTTAAAACGCACCAAATCATCATCCTTTGCGTAGTTTAAAAATCAAGATGTATAAAAAATACTTTAATAATCATTTAATAACTTTTATTATTGCTATTATTTAACAAATTTAAGATCTTATTGAACTACAAAGATTTATATTTTACTATTTACAGTTATCATAATATACATATTTTGCCAACTGACACAAACGGGTCCCTAGACAAGTAAGATCCTATTAACACAAACATTGTAGCTATAACTTGAGGGTATGGATTAATTTTATCAACAACTTCAACAACTTTTCGTCAACTTCAAGGCGTTCATCGTGCGTGTTCCGAATCTGTATCTGCCCGTCGTCATGGAAGAAGACTTTTGGCCGCAGGACGTGGTGTTCCGTCGCTTCCGCGGACAAGTTCCACAGGACAGTACAAAGTGCAGCTAGTGCTAAGTGAAGTACTAAGTTTTATATTAAAATATGTATGTTTAGGTTAAGGTATATTTCTATGGGCCTATGTTGCCTGAAATAAATGGTATTATTATTATTATTATTATTTTCATATGTTTACATATCTCGGGACCCTGGGGTCCCGGACCTTTGGATGGCGTATGAGGGGCCGAAGCCAACTCACAGAGGCCCGTTAGACGCTTTTTAATTAAATGAGGCACCAACCGACGATTATCCCTGTACGCACTATGCAAGTGCACCCAAGGACAACCCCCGGTTGGTGTAGGACTATTGCAGGATATGGAAACAAAGATATTGGACTATGGGTTTGGGTGGTTAAAATGGACTGGTTACCTAAAACTATGGAAGGACTATGGCCCCTGCCTGATCAATATTTTATTATACACGGATAAAATGGCAGGGGGTGACTTGCACACTCAATAATGGGCCCCCGAAAACGGTCGCTAGCACATAGTGACGTAGCGACAAGGGGGCAACATGTCCTGAGGTGCTCGAGGAGTGGAGAGGTATTCCACGGCTCTCAGAACAATCCCAGAGCCCGGAAGATGGTCAAGATCCCTACAAGCACTTACTGGAATACTTCCTTCCTCCGAGCACGTTTGCTCTTGCGAATCTCCACTCAAGCCGGCCAATAAAGGCAAGAATGAGGTGGGAGCTCAGTTCCTCGTCAGTGTTCACTCCAGCCGGCCAATAAAGGCAAGCTAGAGATGAGGAACATGACTTCTCCCGGGAGATAGGGTCCGTGGGGTCGCAACTGTCCAACAGCTCGCCACATGCTGCCCTGCGGGTTTCTGTATCTCTCTTGGTCTGGCTCCTCACCCTAGACATGTTCCGGTAAAGTAAACTCTACCGGCACAGACCCAGAGTTCGGAGCGCGCAAGCCCCGCCACGACGTCAACGTAGAGATACGACGGTGGGGTTATTATTATTATTATTATAAAGAAAAGTAAGTAAAATTAAAGGATACCCTCAAATTATAAAATCAATCGATTAGACTGAAACCTAAAGATAAAATGACTTGGACGCTAGTAAATAACAATTTCATCGCTGTTCACATGGCTTCGCTGGCTAGTGCATCAAACTGCCGATATGAGTATGACGACGTTCGGTAATTCGATGGTTTGAATCCAAGTCGAACTAATGAACTCTTTTTGATGTATTCGTTGGATTAGTCGTAACGAATTCAATATTGTAGCAATGTAACATTTTAAAACTTGAGGTGTTAGCATATAATGACGTTGTGTGTACTATTGGCAACTATTGCTCGACCATCTCGATAACATTTTATTACAGCTTATGGCTGAGCAATTGACGGCTGAGCAATTTATGGCTGGGCCATAAACTGCAATATATCTGCAGCTATGGCAATGTTGCCGGCCACTGTGTCGCAGCCACATAATATCAGTAAAATATTGCCCGTTTAGACGCACATTTAGTACATGATTATTATCATCACTTACCCAAACATCCTGAAAGACTTGATCAAGCTGATGAAGGCCTGCTTGAACTTCCTGTTCATGAAGCAGTAGGTGATAGGATTACAACACGATGAACAATAGGCGAGAAGTTGCAGCAAGACCACGCCTTTAGAGCCTATGTACTGATACAGCTCGTCTGGGTAGAACAGGTAAATCTGAAAAGAAAGATTGCGTTAGGGAGTTTGCTCTCAAAATTAATAAAGGGAATGTATCGGCTTGTTAGCGTGCTCTGGCCTAACGTGGATATTAATTGTAATACTAAACGACTTGAGTTTTTAGTGCTCCGTAGCCAACTGGCAAAAAACGGAACACTTATGGATTCGTCATGTCTGTCTGTCTGTCTGTCCGTCCGTTTGTCACAGCCACTTTTTTCCGAAACTATAAGAAATATACTGTTGAAACTTGGTAAAATCTTAATGCGGTCCATAGAATACATCTAGTATTCTATGAACCGCATTAAGATTTTAAAAATAGAAAAAAAAAATAAACAATATATTTTGGGGGTTCCCCATACTTAGAACTGAAACTCAAGTTTTTTTTTTTTTTTCATCAAATCCATACTTGTGGGGTATCTATGGATAGGTCTTCAAAAATGATATTGAGGTTTCTAATATCATTTTTTTCTAAACCGAATAGTTTGCACGAGAGACACTTCCAAAGTGGTAAAATGTGTGTTCTACGGTCCCTGTAACTTCTAAAATAAGAGAATGATAAAACAAAAAAACATATATATATGATGTACATTACCATGTAACCTTCCACCGAAAATTGGTTTGAACGAGACATAGTAAGTAGTTTTTTTTAATACGTCATAAATGGGAACTTTTATATTATGTTACTTGCTGCTACAGAACCCTTCATGGGCGAGTCCGACTGGCACTTGGCCGCTTTTTTATATTAAATACCTAAAAGAAATTAAATATAATAATAAGGTTGCAGCAAGTAGCAAAAATTACAAAAAAATAAAAAAATAAAACTTTCTACACTGTGGTCACCATGTTATTTTATTCCAAGTACATCGTCTTCACATAATAATTATAATTAATGTATACAAAATATTGTAAAACATTTTAAAAGAGTAAACAGAGTAAGAGTAAGAAAAACAATGGAGTACATAAGTGAGATTAGTTTTCTTTAAACACACCAACGACACAGGAGAAATTCCTATTGTTGTATCGTATTTTTATCTCAAGAAGCGACGCGCGCTTTACTTGTGATAACCAAGTGTACAAACACGCTGTGAATGTGTGTATGTAAGCGCATGAGCTCTCGGTATCGGCCGAGACAATGGCGAAGTGGGAAGTGTGTGTGCGTGTGTGTGTTATGTGCTGACGCTACTCGTCTTCATGCACGGATTTACACCGTGTTTATACACTTGGTTATCACAAGTAAAGCGCGCGTCACTATATAAAATCCCAACTGTCCTTTTTACTTTATATCATCACCGGGATAGTAAACGAGGAGTGTATATTATTCTCTTGATAAATGTCTCAGGAAAGGTAGTGTGCCACTCATTGTCTAGCAAAGATAAGAGATAATCCGTACAATTTGGATGTTTTGTAACCCAGGGTCGACATTTTGTAGGATTTAGTGTGTGAACATTTTTTTTTTCTTTTGTGAGCTGAAAGGTACGTTTATGATTTGGTATTTTACGAAAATAAAGCCTTGCTGGTAATGTTATTTTTGCTACATGATTTAGATGAAATATATTAATGTTAGTAAGTAATATAATAACGTAGATTGGCCCTCTGGGGACACACATAAGTGGTCATACAGAAGCCTTGTAGGTAACATACGACCCACTCTGTCCACCGCTTCGGGAAATTCAAGCGTGACATTATTTTTTGTACGGTGGCCAGCACATCAAGTTACCACAAACTGTCAAATTTTCTCGTTCGAGTTTGAACTTATTCATCAACATTTTAAAGTTTAAAATCGTTTGGAGAAATTTGACAGTTTCGTGTAGCTTGATGTGCCACACTGTATCATTATAAAAAAAAAACAAAAAATGTTTATTTGTTAGGTTATGGTACAATAGATGTTATAAATATTGGTTCCAGCATACCTGGCAGGGTATGCTGGAACCAATATTTATAACATCTAGTATGACGTACACCTAGTATGACGTACAAATATTTCCAAAAACAAAACCTTGTATTACTAATCTACTAATAATTATGAATAATAATGAATTAGAGAATAAAATATGAATGCATAATAGTTAATTAATTGTATTATGTTGATTGTATTGTAGTAATAATATTAATTAATAATGAAATTATGTCGTTTTTGCATATAGCGGAATTAAAGGTTATTTTTACTTTATTATATTATTAATGATTTATCCTCTAAGTACTCTTGAACACTCTAATATTTTTTTTCTAATATTAGTCTGAACAATACCCTTTTGAACAACGGCAATGGCAAATCTTGAGTACAATTTGGCAAATGGTTATATATAATAATTGCCATGCAGTAAGCATTTCTTTTAAATAGCATGCGTTTTATTTGGGGTAATTTCAAATAAAAAATTAAACATTCCAAAAAAACTCATTAATAGCTAAAAATAATCGAGTTGTTTCAGAAAAAGTTTTTGCATCAAAGTTTAAATCCAGAATGGATTTAAACTTTGATCCAAAAACTTTTTCCAATTGAGAATAAAAAGTTTTCATTCAATCCTCTATTAGTCGGGCTATTTAATAGGCTGCTTTCGACTCATGAATGCCTCAGATAAACTTATAAGTAGTTAGGGGTGAGAGTTTCCGATTTCGCTTAAGTGTACAGAGGAGGATGAATTCTATTCAAAGTTTATAGTGGTGCACTTTACAAAGTTACCAACACCCTTTTGACTCCAAAAAAATGAAAAAGTTGTGAATTATAGGTTTCATAAACAATGATAAAATCAGATCGTTTAAGATAATATGTTGTGTTATTATTAAAAGCGTTAATTTGTTGTTGGCGTGATTGCCAAAATGTAAAATATATTAGTTTACGCTGCTGCAAAGTCAAAGTCAAATCATATTTCAGTTAGGCACATAAAAGGCACTTCTGAACGTCAAAAATTACAAAAATTGTTGATTGATTCTAGTTGCCTCTTCCAAAACGTAGTTATGTACGGTGAAGAAAGGGCAAGAAAGTCCATACTTACTCTTTTAAAATGTTAAGAATAGTTTGTATACATTCATTAATAAGTGAAGACGATGTACCTAGAATAAAATTACTATACCACAATAGGTAAAAAGAATGAAAAGTGAAGTAATGACAAATTAATAAATTCGATAGATACATGGTGCTCACATAATTACAAAAATTGTATATGATTTTCCAAAAATTTAACACATAAAGTCAGTATGTGAGTTAAAGTAGGATATTAATCACAGAAAATAAAATGAATATCATAAAAATTATAAATTATACAATTAAATTAGCAACCAGTTTGAATTTGTCTAGACTCTAAATTGTCCTATGGAAGAGGACCATCATGTTTCCAAGCATTCTTATCTTGAATATAATCCTCTAATTTGTAATATGCTTGTTTTCAAAGTGCAATTTTAACATTAATTTTAAATTTTCTTTTTTTCGCAGACGAGCGTAATCACAATAATTTGTCTTGCAAACAATGAGTCATGACTTCATGAGTTTGTTGAATTACAAAATTGTGGTAAACGCTAATAACAAAAAAGGTGATCGCATTTCTGTATCGATTTGACACCTCTGACACACACAATGTAGCAGAAATGTTTCTTTTTAGTGAAATGCCATTATTATTGTGGAGTTCACTCTTCTTAGTATGGACAATTTTTCGCGAGACATAGTTCGGTGAATGCAAGGTTTTTTTTTTAATGTATCGATTTTTTTGTAGTTACTGCAGCGAGCCAAGCCGCTCGATGCGAGCATTACAAGCGTATGTTTACAAACAAGTCAGTGCAATCGTTTTGTATTTTATTTTTCTTCTTCCAATAATAATAACTTTTTTTATTTATTTTTTTATTAATGAAGCTAACACAGCCTCTACGTACGCCATTCTGTTTTTAAACTTCCCACACTAGGAATTTCTCCTGTGTTGTGGGTACGTTTACAAACATTTAAACTCACATACACAAACAGCCAGACCCGGAACAACTACTTGTAGGTCATAAAGATATTTGTTTCGTGCGGGAATCAGCAGTCAATTAATATCAAGACATTTATTCAAATTAGGCTGAGAATCAGCACTTTTCTAACCACTGCGCCAACCGTGCGCTCACGAGCACAGCAAGCCATAAGGAGCACGCTTGAGTCAAGTGCTCGAACCGAACGCTCGCCACGTTTTGTGTATCGCCATTTTGTGTGCTCAAAGCGAGCGTTCGCCGTGTCTTTTCTATCGCTGTTTTGTAACCAAGCTCACATCGAATGATACATTACAAATAAACGTTGCAAGTCAGTCTCCGCCTTAACAATTTAATTACTAAGCGGAGATCCCTTTACTTATTTCAAGGACTGTAAACTACGCGTGGCGTGTGTCTAATGACGTTTGAACTTAGCTACCATTAAAAAAAGAAAAATAAGGCTTGCATTAATGACCTAACCTGTGACCTTTACGTTCAGAAGGCTAGACTGCGCAGTTAAATATCCATTCAAAATGTTCAAACACTCGAGGGGAATATCTATTAAAATACCAACGCGCACTGACATTTTAAGTGGTCAAAGTTATGGTTCAATTCTTCAAAATAGTAATTTGGGGTAGCAAAAAGCAAAGGTTTGACTGAGAGCTCAATTATGAGTACATACAAGCGGTCGTTTTTAATGGTAGGTAATTAGATAACAGCAAGCCGCGCGTGCAATAACGGCAGTAAGTGTGATTTTTTGTCTAAATTGAGTTGAACATTGATTCGGAATCAGTTCTTTGCGCTGATTCCGAATCTATGTTTGACTCAATTTGGACAAAAAATATACTTGCTGCTGTTATTGCATGCGCGGCACAATGAAGAATTCCGTAGTTTGGATGAATTTATCCCAAGAACAAACCTAATATTGTAGTTGAAAAACACATCTCCCATACATTCCAACTGTAAATTTAACTTGTTTGTACGCACAATATTGGGAGATTTACCATGTTCTGTGTATAAGTTTTCATGTAATCTATCATTAAAGAGGAATTCCGTTTTTTTTTTTCGAAATTTGATGGTCTGTAATTTCGGAAATAAGGGGAGATTGGTGAATTTTCATATATTTTATTAAGTACCTTTAAAACTATTTATTTTAAAATTATATAAAAATATACTTGAGACCTGCACAATCCTTTTAAGGGTTTCGTAGTAAACAAGGAACCCTTATAAATTCGCCATGTTCGTCTGTGTCTGTCTGTCCGCGGCTTAGCTCAGAGACTTAGTAATAAAATAATAAAATTAAAAAAAAATCTTTTTCTCGTATATACGATGCTATGGGGTATCGTTGGATAGGCCGTTTAAAAATATTGCGGATTTGTGGAGACTATTTTTCGATTCAGGGAACCGTTTGCGTAATATTAACATTTAAAGTGCTAATTTTTATTTGAGTCAAGTGTCCCCCCCCCCCCCTGCCAGCTATATGGTTGTATTTGGATACGTGAAAAATTCACAGCAGTAGTATATATAACGAAGTTAAAAGGAAAACTATCACAGCTAAGCAGGCTTTACAAGTTACCGAGTAATTGTCGACAACCTTAAGTTTGTTCTTGGGATAAATTCGTCCCACCTAGGGAACCCTTCATTGTGCATGGTCTGACACGCACTTGGCCGGTTTATTTGATATATTTTATTTTATTTTATTTATTTGGGACAAAAAACAGTTATACATTACAGCATTTACAAAAAGTAGTTATATTATAGTCGTAAAAACGTATAACCCACACTATTGTCCACGGATTGACATCGGAGTATGAAAATGAACGCATGTTATATGAAAAACAAAAAGTACAGTCGCAGAATGAAAAGGTTGACCACCTTAAGATCGGTTTTTGCTTGCGCAGTTTAGGTTATCAGTATCTGCTTTATCGACCGAGTATGACAAATTCCGTCATAATGAATGTCATTTCACTACATGAATGAAAAAAAAATGGCAATGACATTTGACATTGACAGGAACTGTTATTCACATTTATAGTTTTAATCATTAAAAGCGAAGAGGATGTAATTAGATTTATCAAACTTGACAAAACGTAATGGCAAGAACAAACTAATAAAAAGGTTCTAGTTCAACTATTAATAGTCAAGGAACATTCGCCTAAGTAAATTTGAACTTTGTTGTCAAACAATTTAACATAATGTTCAATACAACACTCTCGTCTGTTACACAGTTTAAAAAGGTAACATGTGCTTGCAACGCGTAAATGATGTTATTTGAAAACTGGTCAACCTTTTCATTCCGCGACTGTACAAACAGTTTATACCGACGGATTAAAGGAAGCGGATGACAAGAGCATCAGTCTTATAGGCGACTAGCAAGAGATTGTGAAACTATTCTTTTAAATTTAGATTGCGACAGCGCGAAAATATCAAAATCAACGATGCAGTGGGCAATTTTTTTTTCTTTCTTATTTTTCTCTATATAGCCCTATAATCAAAATGCATTTATTTACGTAACACGTTCTGAGTGTTTAAAGCGATTTTATTTTTCTTCATCCGTGTTTGAGTCTCAGAAAGTGATCACATGAGTTTCC
The DNA here is from genome assembly GCA_947523025.1 of Dryobota labecula. Classification (NCBI taxonomy): domain Eukaryota; kingdom Metazoa; phylum Arthropoda; class Insecta; order Lepidoptera; family Noctuidae; genus Dryobota; species Dryobota labecula. The sequence continues at coordinate 5,027,007 of OX383287.1, forward strand.
GAGTTGATCCTATAATAGTTCCGTTTATTCATATGGAAAAACACAACTTATTTTACCTTAACATAGATAAGGGGTAAAATAATGACCAAAAAGCAACTTTGAATGAAAAAGTCGTATAAAATTAAATTACTCTTTAGTCTAGCCCAGATTGTAATGGAAATAAAACAGCAATTAGTACAGGGGCTTTACTAAATAACATAAAATGTAATCGTGGTAAACCCAAGAGCTCGAAAATGGATCTCTTATGTATGTATCAGATTTTAAGTTGGTTCGAGTAAACACAAATAATTAATTATTGAAATTCTGAGGTAAATAACTGGAGACGCTTTTATAATTGTCCTGAATATACAAATAGTTTTAATTAATACTTTGTATTCCCAGATTTGGCGTGTGTTTATATCTTTAGAAGACACCGTGACCTCTGAGTTTTTCTCAGAGGAATCACCGAACGCATCTAGTTTTAAAACATAATTACTTTTGACGTGTAAAATTACCAATTTACAACATGGATTTCAATCCATTGGTCATCTTCCCCTTGTCCATTATTCAACCCATTGTTGGCAGGTAACTAATTTCTAATGACATTGAAAGTAATACTGAGAGTAGAAGTGTATTCATTTTGTTTACAATTAATCTTTTACACACTTTTACAGGTATCAGTAGCTGTTGTGTAAAACTATAAATCAAAATCTCCTTTAAATAACAAAAAAATATATCTATACAATATAATATTATATATCTATATAATACAATATTATAATATTATATATCTATATAATATAATATTACAAAGAGGAAAATTTTTTTTGGTTATTTGTAGCGAATAAGAATAATAATAATATTTATGAACTAGCTTATGCCCGCGACTTCGTTCGCGTGGAAGTCGTAAGACGACGCAATGTATTAAAATACCAGCTACATTTAAATAAAACTTCCCTGAATACTACGTTTATAGTTTTGGTCACAGTAGTCAAAGTAGTCAAAACAGTATTTTTGGTTAGGACACGCTAAGTATTTTAATAAAATACGTAAACTAAAAAAAATAAAAATAATTTATCTTTAAAAAGGTGAAGGTTTCAGAAAAATACGCTTGATAGATTTTGCGTGATTCTCAGTTTTTTATCAGCGTTAGACAATACTTAACTTTACAAATTAATTTCACTATGTAACATAATAAACATAATCTAAAATATACATATTAAGGAAATGCTTTAATTACCGTATATTTTTTCCAAATCATCACACTTCTCGTATAGACGTGATCTTCAGTATACAATCATTAAAAGTCCAGTTATCGTCATTTGGATGCGGTTTTCACCATAATTTTTTATTTATTATTTAGAAAATTTATTCCGAAAGGTGTATGTGTACATTACATTAATATTAAACTTACATACAATAAAGAAATCTCTGTGATTTGTCAAGTCGTAAAATCTGTGCGAAGCAGGGGCAGGTCGCTAGTACTGAATCATAAGTTACCATATGAACGATTAAAACGAAAAAGGGGTTACGATAATTTGCGGGAGTAAAAAAATGGCTATAAAATGTTAGAAATTGAAAACCTTCATACGATCTCGATCACATCTAGTTTTGAAATACTATTTTGACGTGTAAAAAATGTTTGATAAACCAATCTACAAATAAATATCGTTTATATCATACATAATACATCATTCATTATTATTTATCGTTTTATGAAATAAAGATAGATAGAATACTCTTTATTATGGACACCATAAAAATTACAGATATAAATGTAGAACTGTTACATAGGGTGTCACAATGGGCGGTCTTATCGCTAAAAGCGATCTTTTACAGACAACCTTTGGATGGATCAAAAAGTAGAAGGAGAGACAATACTGCAGGTATTTAGTGGTGTACCACTTACATATATACAATAAATACATATACACAAAGCATATAGATACTTATCCATATAAATATATATATATACACACACAATAATAAACATGATACAAGAGCAAGGAACTTTAAGTAATGATGATGTTTAAGGAGAGAGGAAGTGATTTTTAACCAAAATTTTAAAAGTGGACAAAGATTGACCACGCCTTATCGAGACGGGCAAGGCATTCCATAACCGTACTGCTTGAACTGTAAAAGACTTGTCATAAAAACTAGTGGAATGCATTGGCATCTCTAGTCTCAAGTTTTCCGATGACCTCAGATATCTATTATGTGTGTCATGAAGGAACTTGAAACTTTCTTTAAGATAAGAGGGGGTTTTAGGATTGAATAGAATACTGTAGAGCTGAAATAAGATATGAGAATTCCGGCGAAGACGTATGGGAAGCCACTTGAGCTTTGTACGAAACTCAGAAATGTGATCATATTTGCGCAGGCCAAATATAAATCTAATGCAAAAGTTTTGAAGTCGCTCAAATTTAAAGTTCCTTAATGCGGCTTGGGGCAGTTGACTGGTAGAAATCGTCACGTAAGGAAAAAGCGTTATGCCCCCTTCATGCGACTTTCTCTCTCTGTCTGTCTCTTTCTAATTTATACGAGTACCTACATATGTATGTGCGTGCGAGTATCACGTAAAGAATTTCGTTCCTAACAGGGATCCCCCGACTGCACATGTTTTACCCAGTAACTTAACTGCGTTATGTAGGTCAGATAGACAGTCGCTTCATGTAAAATATTGATATTCAGCTGCATTTGGTAAGACTGGAAACCGACCCCGACATAGTTAGGAAACTCATTACAAATTATAGTCTTCTTGTACTTAAGAAGAATAAAACTAATTATTATGACGTTTATTCAATTTTTTTTCATATAAAATACATTTTTAAATATTTCTTAAAAATAGATATAAAAAACATTTAAAAATATAAAATATAGTGGTCCGCCGGTGTCGGGAGCAGGGTCCAAGCTGCCGGTGGTTAGGGCTGCAGAGACAGGAACCTCCTCACAATACGAGCCGTGTCAAGGAGTACTGCCTTCTGAATCAGGCCCTTGATCCAACCGTCTAACGAAAGCCTCGATAGATGTTGATCGAGGCTTTCGGCCATCAGGCCATTGGCCGTCACGACAATCGGCACAATGATAGCTGAGCTCACATTCCACATGTCAACAACCTCGTGTGCTAAGTCGAGATACTTTATTTGTTTCTCTTTCTCAGCTTTCACGAGGTTCTCGTCATGTGGAATGGTAACATCAACTATCATTGCGCGGCGCGCTAATCGATCTATCACCACCATATCAGGCTTATTGGCAACAATAGTCCTGTCAGTAATGATAGACCGATCCCAGTACAACATGACATGGTCATTTTCAAGAACTGGGTCGGGCACATACTTGTAATACGGTACCTCAGAATCCACAAGTTTATATTTCAAAGCAAGCTGCTGGTGAATAATCCTAGCTACTTGATTATGTCTGTGCAAGTACTCGCCGTTAGCCAGACGAGAACAACCAGAGATAATATGTCTGATGGACTCACCCGGACGGTGGCATGCCCGACACACGTCAACCGTTCCGTCCTTCATAATATGTCTTCCGTAGTTATTCGTCAAGATAACTTCGTCCATAATTGCACAAACAAAACCTTCAGTTTCCCCGAAAAGGTCACCAAAACGTAGCCAGGATACGGACGCTTATTACGCTGATCCTTTAATTATTATTATTATTATTTGCAATGAGTTTTATTATTAGCATATCTCTTACACCTGCATTAATTTGTAGAGGGAAGTTCTGACCAAAGTTATTCTTAGTAAACTAACTTCTAAGTCAAGCTAACTTTGATCAAATTACTAAAGAACTAGTCAGGTACTTGTTTATTTAATTGGAACTTGACTGAGATTCACTTGATGAACTGTGCGGTTAGAACAAAGTTCTGTTTGCAGTATTTTCTTGGAAAATAAGGAACGAGAGGAAGTCTTTATCCAGTATCCATTAAGGTTTCTACAAACAAGCGCGACACAAAGGGACCGCTCGCCGCGCGACATGTGGTTTCTTTGTGTCGCGTTGTTCGTAGGAGCCTTTATAGTTCAGTGAGTTTTAAAAAGAAAAAACGTATAGTGATGCTTTTATATTAAACTGTTGCGTATAATAACGGTATATTAACTATAGAAGGATTACCTACTTTTCTGAGGCGCACGTTACAAAAATGTTTCGCTCTATCTTTTCACCTGAAGTGGGTACAAAATTGTGAGAGTATAACTTATTTACCTAATGAAGAGGATTTGCTGCAATTTCAATATTCAGTGCCCCCTGAAATTTTTTTTCTTTCAGAGCGTAATCAATTTGTTGTCCCCAATATTTCTAAAATATGTGTTTCTAGTAATGACAGGCATTTCTGCCAAATTTCATGACGATCGGTTCAGAGGTTTAGGCGTGAAAACGTAACATACAGATAGACAGACAGACAGACAGACAAAGTTACTTTCACATCACTATCACTATCACTACATATTATAAAACAAAGTCCTCCGCCGCGTCTGTCTGTCTGTCTGTCTGTCTGTTCGCGACAAACTGAAAAACTACTGCACCGATTCTCATGCTGTTTTCACCAATGGATAGCTTGGTTCTCGAGGAAGGTTTTAGTATATAATTTGTTAAGTTTTTGTATGCATTTTTGTATGAATTAACGATATTTGTTGGAGGTGTCGGAAAAAAATAAGCCGTCTGGGAGCTTTCAACGAAAACGCTGTCTAAACCCTTTGAGATATAACAAAATAATGTATGGTGGACTACATATTATAAAACAAAGTCCTCCGCCGCGTCTGTCTGTCTGTCTGTCTGTCTGTTCGCGACAAACTGAAAAACTACTGCACCGATTCTCATACTGTTTTCACCAATGGATAGCTTGGTTCTCGAGGAAGGTTTTAGTATATAATTTGTTAAGTTTTTGTATGCATTTTTGTATGAATTAACGATATTTGTTGGAGGTGTCGGAAAAAAATAAGCCGTCTGGGAGCTTTCAACGAAGACGCTGTCTAAACCCTTTGAGATATAACAAAATAATGTATGGTGGAATTATGTATCTTATAAAGGTCTTCAAAAAAGTCCGCGATGGCATATGTCTATCTCATATGGATAACATACTATATCCATTTTATTGTCTTTTTGTAGGTATTTGTTTGCCGAATTTTACTCTTGGAAATACGATTACGATAACAATACGCTATAATATCAGTAGCTATTAGCCAAATTATGTTCGTAGATAAATAAGCTAGCTACTTATGTGTATTTCAAACAGTATACAAGAATATTTATCATAAAAACATTACTAAACACGGCGGCGTTATGATCAAAATTTGTGCATTCCAAAACTTTCGTTACTTTTTCACTGACATATTTATCACTTTTCGATAAACTAACACTCAATACGAAATCTACACTTATTTCTCAGTAATTCTGTATAAGATTCTTCTAAGATTAAACCGTTTTCTCATTGAATCCATTACTTTACGCACGCACCTTGATGAATGTTTACATTAACCACTCACCACACCGCCACACGACCACAGAGTACAGACGTATTTTGTTTTCTTTTTTTTTTCGTTTAGTGGTGTTCCCGCTAAAATGTCAACCGGTCAAGTATTAGTCGATTAATCGAATTCTACAGCCAGATCGTGTTGCAAGTACAAAATGAATGTCAAATATTTCGTCCAATTGCGAACGTGACCCTGAGAAAAGTTATGCACCAATGGTGTTCATTAGATATTTCGAGCGTTTTATCGGTTTTACCAGCATAAACGGTGTATCATGCGACATTTCGGAGGATTTTGTTTTGTCTTCACATAGTTGGTTCTTACGTGAATTATATTAAAATTATTATTTGTGTCGCACTTTTATTTCGTGTTGTAATTTGGTACAATGATTGCTTTATGAATTTGAGTGAAATTTCGTATTTTGATTTTGTGTTTGTTATCTTTAGGTAAAGACTCATTCACGTTCAGAATATAAGTACTTTTATTATATTAAATCATTTGTTTCGGTTTCTATTCACATAGTGAATCACATTAAAATTAATATTAAATTAGAATTTTGAGATATAGCCTGAGATATGGAGAAGTACATAGGGTACTTTTCTATGCGATAACCGACATCCACGCGGGCGAAGCCGCGGGCAAAAGCTAGTTTATAATATTAGTATGGATGTTACCTATTTATGGACAATTCATTAAACCTGACTGGGTTTCCGTACGTCTTTTTCGCGTAACCAATGAAACTCAGCGCTGTGCTGTGGGTCCCTCATAGCACAGCATCATGCTGAGTGGATCGATGACCCCAAAAAGGTGGCTGGGATAGACTGGATGCGGAAGGCGGAGGACATCAGGGTGTTTTGGCGCAGCATGGGAGAGGCCTATATTCAGCAGTGGACTGCGATAGGCTGAGTTGATTGATGCTGAGTGAAAAAAAAAAAAAAAAACTACCTTCTTGTCACAGTCATGATGTGCAGCTGCCGACTATTTCAGTTTTATGCTCGTGATTATAATGTAGATCTATTTTGTTTTATTAACAATTGTGATTGTTGCTAATGTTTTTGGAATATTCTGACATTAAGCTTTTTGACATTACACATTACGACATATTATATTCTTCATTTTATGATTTGTGGGAGATTTATATTTAATTCATTAATTATTTTGATTTGTTTTTAGTCTGATCTGTAACTACATATTAAATTCGACTATGGCTGATAATAATTGTAATAGCTGTATCTATATTACCATTTAATTCAAACATAATATTTTGCATGCCGTAAGGTAAAATGTACCGGGACACTTAATTAAACATTCCAACTTATATGTATACCTACATTATCAGCAAATGAATGATTTCTTTCTTTCTTTCTTTAGATAGATTTCGTCAGAAAAATCTACCTATTGGTCTTGCACCTAAAGACGAGTTTTCCGAAAATTTCACCATAGGGGTCTAGTTATGACCCCTAGAACCCAAATCAAACGCCGGTTAAAAAGTTTATATATATATTATGTATAGTACGTACATATGTATGTTGGTTGGTTGGTAGGGCGACAAGCAAAATTTTGCCACACTCTACAGGTCGCAATTATGCACTGATTGCTGAGAAGAATACGGACAGCTTTTAAATTGAAACTTTTTTGATACAACCCCTAACTTGGGGAGGGGGTTTACAAAAATCATATCTCCGAAACGGTAAACATTTTTACAGTAGTTAATTCTAAAATTTTTAACTTAAAAGTCTAACGATAAAACTTATAGTTTTCGAAATAAAAAATTATAACTGAAAAATTGAGGGCGTTTCCATGCTAAACTCGTTGCCTTGACGACCAAGTCTTTGTTAATATTCATAATGGAGGTACTTCTAAATAGTATTTAGTCGCAACATGGAGGCAGTCACGTGACAGGCCTCTTTGGTATTTTTCGGACTCTTTCGGGACTGGACGTTTGATATATAATAAACCAAAACAGGATATTAATCATCATCACCATTGCTTCTTTTTAAAAACAAGGGATACATACTAACGTAATAAGGTTTGATTATAATAAAAATATACACTAATTAATAAAATTGCCGTTTTATTTAAGTACGTATGTGTAATGTTCACAAATGAGAATGTCAGCGTGGAGAAAGGTTCTTCGTGGAACCTTCTTCGTAATCTACCTCCTCCTGCGGCTTGCCGAAGGGATTTTTTTCTGTTACCTACCCACTCGAGTTAGTTATATTTTTATATGCACGTGTTTCTGTGACAAATAAACCACATTTTTTTTTTTTTCATTCTTTATTCATTTCTGTTATATGAATCTGTGATGTAATTATGCAAATGCTGTGCATGTCTGTTATTGACATAAACATTAGTCTTAGTCCACTGAAGTGCTAAACGATGACCTTGATTCTGTTGTTGACGTGCCATTTAAATAAATTAAAACCGGCCAAGTGTGAGTAGAAAGATATGATAATATGCTAATATTATGCTCAGTAGCTCTACCATGAGTTTACACAGCCAAAACTTGCTAGCATCTCCGTAAATTATATGTATGAAATATTTTTCAGCGCCCCTCGCGGTCACAACAGGAATTAAAATTCGTAATATGAGCACTATACTGCCCTGCTAACCCGAAAGGCGCTATCTCTGAGATAAGCCCTTTTAGTTTTTTTTTTATACCATTCAATAGCTAGAATAATTTCGCATCTAATGGTATAAGCCAAATAGCGCTATCTAACTTAAAACATAAAAAAAACCACTAAGAAGTTTTTTTTATATCTCAATTTTTCCCTAAATTACTAAGAGATTTGACGGCATGATGGAAAATCTAATTTACAAAATGTCGTTTTTCTCAAAACTTACTCTGATTGAGTTAGCGCTTTTCGGCTTATCAGGGCAGTATAGATTTCGATAGGTAAGAAACCTAACGTAATCTATTCGATAGTCACTAATGTTTTTCAGTTGCCACCATACAAAACGTTACCATGAGTTACTAAATCGGCAAAAGCTATCGAAATAAGGTATAACTGTTCATACACGAAATATTTGAAGAGAAACATCTTTATGTGGTGAAAAAGCCATAGCAGCTTTTTTTTTTATCTAAGGTGTTTTATATTTTACATAATTAATATAATTTTAAAATTGCTTGAGACATTTTGCAAACAAAACTTTTATTTATTTATTCTATGAATGACACGGCCGGACGCGGCGACGCCACGACGCGCGACGGTGGCGGCACGAGTGCGGTGAATTTTCATAATTAATCAGCATATCAAGTAATTTTTTTTTTTAATGTACTCAGATTCAAATAAAATCACTTCCATGGCTTCTTTACCACATATAGGTGTATCTCTTAAAATATTTCGTGTTTGAATAGATACACCCTATATATGTTTTTAGTAAATTAAAGTCGAAATAATGTCTGGAAGAGCTTATTTAGCATGGAATATGGGTTGAGGGGCAACGATTTGGTAATTTCGTAAATTTAAATTTTAAAAGAAATTAACAGAAAGTAAAAACACATCTTTCCTTGAAATCCACCAACAATTGAAATTGTGACACAATTTCTCATTGTAATATTCAATTTTTTTAAACTTATTTCACTTAAAAAAATCAAAAACGCCGCGAACCAAGTAATTCACCAACTCGTCCCTACATGTTGCCTACATGCGTCAGCAAAATTACAAATTGATACGACAATGGCATATTATAAGGAATAAAAATTCAATAACAACTAAATAACTTACGTAGTCCACTAACCGCTAACCTTTCTGTTTAGTCGGATTATTTCGTGATATTGACTGTCATAACATTTTTAGCCGTTCTCTCTTCTTATTACTCAGAAAGAAAGAAACAAAAACATAAGGAGTGAAGTTAGCTATACGACACGATCTACTGAGCTTACCTTATTGCCTGCGTTAGACTCCGTAAAACTCATGGTGCAAGCATTATCGAAATCTATTTGATCCGCGTTAAAATGCTAGCGATAAATTTTTCCGCACTGCACAATGTAGTTTTCACTTCAGTGATACAACGAACAAACCTGCGGGCCATCATTTTCGCCCTTACAGACAGCGCCCTGCGTTCTCGCTCTATGTCTGCATCGACTTTCAGATTTCGTATGTCCAAGATATATAAAATGTTCCAGCCACTATGAATTGCAGAGAGACCTTATTTACAAAGCGGAAAAGTGGTACTCACGAACGGTACTGAGGAGCGCCTTTGACGTCCGAAAACAATAAGGAGCATTCAACCGAAAATTGAATAGACGTACAGTAACATAATTATATTTCTCTTTTATTATGTTGTTCGCGAAAATGAAAATGAAAGGAATACGTACTTGACAACCCTTGAAACTGGCATGTCAGATATAAAGGCGGTTTTTGATATGAAGGCGGTATGAAAGCGATAAGAATTCAATTAATTTTCCGTAGGGGGTCAGGTTTGATTTTTTTTTATCATAAAATGAGCCCGTTCCTGACCGTTATCTCGCTATATCGAAATTATCTGTCTATAACTTTTATAAATCTCGAATAAAAAGTTCTTATTTCATCATATTTTTAGGGTTCCGTACGTCCGAATGAAACATGGAACTTCTAAAACTAAACACAAATTTTGAATCCTAATAAAAGTTATCAAATAAAGTACTAGGTACATAAGATAAAACTAAGGTAATGTAGTATTATTTCAAACATGTAGAATCAGGCTAACTATTTTGAGACATGTATGCTATGATTACAATTTGTTTGCGAACTAGGGATTATCGTAAACAGCCTACAATTTTAAATATGCATTGACGCTATAACAAAATGCTAAACTTGAGTCTTTGTGACTGACTGTATGAAATGCCTATATGTATTTTATAGGTAATTATGTAGATGGAGCAGTTTGAGAATTGATAACGAATAATCGGTGGAGTACTTAAAGTGAATAGTTCCAGATACCTATGGAGCAGAATGGGAACAAAATAATAAGTATTATTAATAATAATAAGTGTTTTTGGAGTAACTCGGGAATTAATGTATGGGAGTCTTATCTTTTTAGAACAAAAGAATGGAGTACTTTGGGAATAACCCGAATAACCCAACTTCATTAAGATAGTTAAGCGACTATGACGAAGTAAATTTAATTAAATGGTTATGTGAATTGGTACCACCAAACTGATCTGATGATGAAGCCACCGGAACTCCGTAATAAAACAATGTAGGTTATACCTCGCCGTGTTTGGGCTTATGTATTGGAATTGTCATGAGATGAACTGTGACTATACATTTTGAACCGACTTTCAAAAAAGGAGGAGGTTCTCAATTTATCTATATATATTATACTAGCTGACCCGACAGACTTCGTTCTGTCAAAAGCTATAGTATAAACTCCACTACTCTACCCTACCCTACCCACCCTACCTACCTACCTACCTACCTACCTACCCTACCCTACGCTACCCTACCCTACCCTACCTACCTACCCTACCCTACCCTACCCTACCTACCTACCTACCTTACCCTACCCTACCTACCCTACCCTACCCTACCTACCTACCCTACCCTACCCTATCTACCTACCTACCTACCCTACCCTACTCTACCCTACCCTAATTTTTCGTAAAAACCATAAGAAAAAAAAAAAAAAAAAAAAAAAACGTTGCTATAAACCTCACGGAGCCCGAGACCTTTCCAACGAATGCAAAACCGTGGAAATCGGTTCGTGCGTTCTGGAGTTATAGCGTCAGGAAGGAAAACCCGACTTATTTTTATATAGTAGATAATTATGTTCGGGCATAACAATTTTTTTATGAACCGATTTTTATAATTCTTCCATTGGTAGAGGAATCTTGCGCGGTGTTTATACATTTTATAATGATGAATACAATTAATTACCCTTTTCACTTCATCATCATCATTTCAGCCGAAAGACGTCCACTGCTGGAAATAAGCCTCCCCCAATTGGGGGGTTTGCCATAATCGACACGCTTGGCAGGCGGGTTGGCGATCGAAGTAGTGTTAAAAAAAAAGCTCAGAGAACGCTGCTGCCCATTCTCTAGTAGTTTCCTTTTCAGTAAATTCAATCATATTTTGTATGTGTGAGTACGTAATAATATAACGAAAATAGACTTCCCTTTTTATACCTTTTTATATATTTTTTTACTTTTTTATACCCAAATGTACCCACTTGTATTACAGATTGGTTTTGGATTGGTCCAAAACCAATCTGCAATACAAGTGGGTACATTTGGGTAAATTGACATCATTTCGGTACCTAACTAACCATCAAAGTTTTACCTTTCCTAATGGCTACCCTATTATGATAATCAAAACGAAGGGGGAGCATGGTCTGAATCTTGGCTTGGGATTATGAAAATACCATCAAGGAATTCAGGAAAAAAATAAAGAGCTACACTCAACGGCACGTCAGTAATACCTACTTTATGTAAACTAGAGCTACATTAAAATTTCTGAAACACAATAAAGGCGCTGTCAAAGTCAAATGTTTATCATGAACGTGTTGACTGTACGGTCAGCTGCAGAGAAATCGCACCCCCCAGCAATGTATTTATTCATTGCTAGGAGGGGTGAGATTTCTCTGCAGCTGACTGTACCTCCGAATAACAACTTTGGTAATGTGATCAAAGTTGTTACTCGTAAATTATTTAGTAATTTATTAGAATTTTTAATACATTATTAGCAAATAAATTCGCGAAAATATTGCACATAAAGCTTTTCGTAAATGTTTATTTGATCATCAATAACATATTTTTTTGGTTCTAAATTAAATTCCACGAACGGATATTTCATAAATAAATTACTTACCGTATTTAATTGAAACGGCTGAAGCTTAATATAGGTATGTATTTAGTTCTAAGGTAAGGTTAGGCAAAAGCCGATAAACGGGAGTACTTCGTAAATCGTTACATAAATTCATGAGTATTGAGTATTGAGCATTTAAGTAACAGCAGTTAGCCCAGTACTCTTCCTTTTGCACGATTGAACGAGACCATTTTAAACGGCCGGATACACAATTCGTACTTTTTTATTTTTATTTGTCTCGTCTCTCTATTTACCCTTTGAATAATTTGACATCGAACATGTATGCTCCCTTCTTGTCTGGACTACTACAATCTGCCTGCCTTTTCCTATCTATGTTGGGGTCGGCTTCCAGTCTAACCGGATGTAGCTCAATACCAGTATTTTACATGGAGCGACTGCCTATTTGACCTCCACAACCCAGTAACTAGGTAACACGATACCCCTTGATAAGACTGGCTGTCAGACTTTTGGGCTTCTGACGACCCGTAACGACTGTCAAAGATCCACGAATGACAGCCGGGACCAACGGCTTAACGTGCTTTCCGAGGCATGGAGGAGTCTCGGTATGTAAAGATGGTCACCCATCCACGGACCAACCCCGGCAAGCGTAGCTTAACCTGACGGATCGACCCGTGCGGCTGTTATTACTTAGCCACGAGCTTCTTCTTGTCTGGACTACTACAATGGGTCAATAAAAAATAAAATTCGATCACACGACTTGCCTGTCAAATTACACTCCAGAAAGAGCCACGTGGACGTACGACGCGTCGTGTACATCTCGATATATCGGTCTTTCTTTCATTTTAGGTCTCAGTTTATAAATAAAACAATTTCTGGTCAAGCTGTAGTTTGTAGGATACGTAGTGTTCGCGACGATGCATCACCAAATAGTGTTTTTAGTGTTTCTTATAATAACTTAAATTCAGAGTAATAACAGTGCTAGTTAAACATAAGGAAACAGAAAAGTGTTTAGTACATAAAACCGTAAGTAGGACCCTTACAAACCTCAGTTAAGTGGGCTATAAAGCCGTAATTTATAATTCTTAATTTTTTTGTCAGCGCCGCGCCGCTTGGACTGCGAGACCTACTCTCACACTAGGATAAACCTGAATAGGCATACAACCTCCCTACACACCCTTCGCGTCCAGCGATCACGCCCGTCCGGCACACGTAGTTCCCATACCAGAGGGCCTGGACAACTGGCAATCGGTTTCAAACCATTTCATACTTCTTCGACGACTTTCTACAGGATTGACATGTAGCCATTTGGTAGCTTTTGTCAATGCAATACATTTTTGACTTTTCCATCATCGTTACCGCTGATAGAATGTTACTAGAGTCCTTTTGTTACGATCTATATATTTCTAGTATTTACTCAGATTGATAGACGTCTCCAAACATCTGATGGAACCTGTATTTTCTGGGATGGACTCAACGGTGGCTTTCATCAAAGTGAGTAGCTTTATGGATATATTTCCATAAATTAAACATCACTGACACACGTTTTACATTTATTTAGTTCAAATTATTGCCAATTCGATAGTCAAATCAAGCTCTGGCCAAAGTGAAGCAAATCTTGCGTGGGATGTGGGAAGAGATTCTCGCGCCGATTGTATCAACTAACTTGTAGAGAGGTGTTCAAACTGACATACGTAACTACCTTTTGGAAGGGCATCTAGAATTAATTCAATTTTTATATAAATTTTGACGTTCAAAAGTGCCCATTTATGTGCCTAATTTAAATAAATAATTTGACTTTGGCGAGAAAGGCTTTTATGGGTTTTTGACTTGATTTGGATGACCTTTTTGTGTTGATCGAGTTCAATTTTATTGGTGTTTAATCATTACAACAATCGACGCGCACAGTCGCGTCCCGCACCCCGCGCGAGATTCGCTCCAGTTTGGCTTTAAACAATTTCAACAAAAAAGAAGAATATATTATCTCAGTAGATAGAACTTTTATAGAGCTCTGAAGTCTCAACGCATTGTTAATCTTTTATGTGTAGTAGGTCATCCATCTACAAACTGACCGCGGTAAGGCACAGCCTAACCCACAAATGGTATTTTGCTGAACCTCAACCTCCCTCATAAGGAACTAATTGTATTGCGATAAGGCCGCCAATTGTATATTTTGTATTGTTTGATTTATTTTTTGTTATTGTGATGTACAATAAAGTATATATAAATAAATAATTGTAATATTTCAGGCCCTGTGTACACAAAACAATGGATCTACCAACCTAATGCTGTTGTTGTTCCCAAAGGTGCCTATGTGTATACACTTAGTGATTTAAGGCGTAGACCTAACTGAGAAAATGGAAGACATGTTGTTACCCCAGCATAGTGAAAGCTCTTGTAAAAGCTGCCGTAGACTGGCACGACGACACTCTAGGAGAACAACTTCTACAAAAATAAAAAACTGTCAGGCGGAGGACTGCACGTCAGAAGTGAAAACTTCTTAACTTCACAAACAGGAAGGGGGAAGGTTTTGCAGGGCGCAAAAACGCTGGACGTAGAAGTTTCAGCCGATTCCGGGCCACCGTAGGCGCGGGCTTGCGGACGTCGAGCTATGGGCAGCTCGCCGCCCGGTAAAGACCAGGCCCGGATCGACGGCGCGTTGTGTTCCACGCGCGCCTCAAAGAGATGTCAGCACGCACTGACGGGGTCCGCCAGGACTAGTGCCTGCCAGGGTTGCGGGTTTGTCCGAAAGTGATACCGTGGCCCTGCCACACAGGCAACTGAAGGAAATCGGGTGGGTTTAGTCAGTTAAAGTCCGACACGCCCTTCCGCTCCGCCCAGAGCGGGAGAAGTTATTTGATAATTTCTCAGAAAAAAAAAGCATAGTGAAAGCTCTTGTAAAAGCTCCCGCAGACAGGCACGACGCGACTCTAGGAGAACAACTTCTACAAAAATAAAAAAAACTGTCAGTCGTAGGACTGCAAGTCAGAAGTGAAAACTTCTTAGCTTCACAAACTCGTAAACATTATTACTCACATCTATAGATTTATGTATCTGAGCGTGACGGTCACGCGAATTCAGCCGGTCGATTTTGTAAAAATCTCACCGTGAAAACTTAGATGATGTGAGCTTGTAGTGAAGTGTCATTCCATCTGAGACTAGAGATTGACACTATTGACAGCTCATTTCAAGCTCACTTCACCTAGGTTTTCACGGTGAGATTTCTACAGAATAGCACTACAGTTCTTGTTCCCCGTCCCAAAAGTGCCCAACGTATCTAAAGAACTTTTCACTTCAAAAATTCTACCAAAATTGCGTCGCATCATCGCGTCGCGCCTATCTGCGTGAGCCTTAAAGTGGCAATGTTGTCAAGCTGATATTTATTTTAGCATTGGAACAAGAATGTACAGTATTGTAGTTTCGTTTTCGCTAGTATTTTCCTATTACATCAACAGACTTATTTCTTTGTGATAAGTTTATTGAAAATCATGCCTATTGTCCCCGAGGGGTTAGGCAGAGTTGTACTTATAGTACACCCACACTTATCCAGCTATATCAAGTCCATTGTAATGTATAAGTAGTGTATATTAGTATTTATACGAGAAATGGAGTCGAGTCTCTATCCTGACCTTGAGACAGAAATACACGTATCTGGATTGAAAAATGGCCAGCAAATAAAAAATAATAGGTTTCAGTCTGGAATCCAACCCCGTCAGAATTGTTTAATCAAAGCTGACCTCAATAAATAAAATATTCTCTTCTTTCTACAGGCCACATGATTTGTTTGTAGAGCTTTTTTTATAGTACAGAATTTTGAAAACGATATTTTTTAAATACTTCTGAAAGTCCACGCTGAACACTTGTTTTTTTTTTATTTTTTGACGTTAATACGTTTTTAGATTTGCTTCTAGAGTGGGAGGTAATTCAGAAAACTGATTATAACAAAATCGGTGGATACAGTTTAGAGTTGCAGCTACATATACTCGTAGTTTCATCTAAATCCAAAATTAAATTACGCCACTCGATAGCTATAGGATTCAAGAATTCGTTACGTTGAGTGAGGACTGTGACGATCTTGAAAACATAGTTCAGGGGTCCACTAACAACACGCTTGCCTTGAACCCTACTAAAACCAAGTACATGCTT
Organism: Dryobota labecula; assembly: GCA_947523025.1. Lineage (NCBI taxonomy): Eukaryota > Metazoa > Arthropoda > Insecta > Lepidoptera > Noctuidae > Dryobota > Dryobota labecula. The sequence continues at coordinate 5,043,352 of OX383287.1, forward strand.
TTTGGAACCGCAAACCAGTTAGGTAAAATTAAGCCTTGTACCGGCAGTGTGAATGCTATGGGAAAGTCTATCGAACGGTTCTACGAAGTACGTAATCTAGGTCTTATCATGGACGCGGAACTTCGTTTTCACAAACACGTGTCTGAATCTATCCGTAATTGCTATTATAGACTTAAGATTTTATACAAAGCCTTTGTAGTCTTTGGTTTTATCAAAATTAAATTATGCGGACACGGTGTATGGCCAAAGACTACTGTCAAAAACTGAGAGAATGATCCAAAGACTTCAAAACGCCTGTGCACGCTTCTGTTTTAAAGTTCCCATTAGGGGGCATGTTACACCTTTCTTTAATGAACATAACATTTAAAAAATGAAAGCTAGACGTAAACTCCACCTAGCGAGCCTACTCTTTGGCGTTATTAAGTCTCATTCCCCCTCTTACTTATATAACAGACTACCTTGGACAAGAAGACACAGAATTGGTGAGGGAAGAAAATGTTCTCAACAGCTTTCCATCCCACGTCACAAGACAGCGGCTTTCAGAGGCACTTTTCGCTATGCTGCTACTAAATGCTGGAACAATATCCCTCCACCCATAAAGTACAGTAAAAGTTGCTCAACTTTCAAATTAAAATTAAAAGGATTTTTATTAAATCATCAAAAAGATTTTGAAAATGTTCGAGCCGACATATCTGCCATATAATTTTTTTTTTATTTTTTTTATAGTTTTTATAATTTTTACATTTTTATAAATTTTAATAATTTTATCAATTTTTTTATTTTATTTGTCAATTATTTTTGTTTATTCAAAACGTTAATGAAAACCGCATCAAATTCCGTTTTGTAGTTCAGAAGAACAACACAGTCACATGATTTGCCTTGGGTAGTTTCTATAGATTTATTATTTTAATGCAGGTAATAGGTACACAGATATTGGGTATTTATTTTGGTAATTTTCCATTAATCACAGCACAACACATATACAAACATGTATGTCGTAACAATTTATTTTATTTCGTATGAGTATTTTATATCACCTTTAATTTATCTTAATATATGTATTAAAACGGACACATTTACCTATGTTTTTATTATTCTAGCGTATGGCACTCGTGGGTTGCAGCTGAAAATCAGCGTCAGTTAGTACACCTTGTGTGTCATCTGACATTATGCTGAGCTGAGGCCCTTTTGGCATTATAATCATTGTTTTCTGTTTTTTATAGTTTTAAGGTGTATTTTTTGCTGTAATGCCAGTAAACGCATTTTTCTTTCTTTCTTTCATCGCGCGCAGCGGAGAGGAAAACGCCGCCATTTTGAGGTCTTTTCGCTGCATCACACAATTTTCGTTTATTATAAATTTTGTCTTGGAGAAGCTATGACATTCGTTTGAGTTTCTATTATCAGCTTTCGGAAATTTCGTATATAAAACATTAGTGTAAAATAGTTATAGCGAATGTATATGGAGTTAAAATAAATAAATAAGTAATGCAATGTCAGCGTCAAAAAGCCAAATCAAAATATAGAGATGGTATACGGTTGGAAAGGGCTTCTCAAGAGCAATCCAATGAAACACCATATGACAGAGTGAAAGCAGTGCCGGGAACGTAAAAGAATGAAGGCGTCATAGCGGATCAACGACCGACGGCGCCAGTACATCGTACAAGTATTTACGTTAAACACACAGCCGTTTCCACGATACAGGCACACCCCGATTTTTGTGTTTTGCTTTGTGGGCTAAATAAATTTAATACTGAATTTTTACTCTTTTACCGGAAACAAAAAGAGTCCAATATCGCGAGAGACCTCAAGAAAGCCCACTTGCCCGATGCGACAAGTGGGCTTTCTTGAGCTCACTTTCGCGCAGGAAAGTGAGGAGACCCGACCCCAAATAACGGGACCAGGCATGGAAGAAGAAGACTGAATTATTTAAAATTTTGACAAAAAGACTGACGGTTTTTCTTTAATATTTTTTTTTTTTTTTTTAGCTTTCCAGAAACAAAATACTTTAAAAAAAAGATGGCATTAGAGCACTATAGAATAAAAATTGGTTAACACTACTTTTAAATAAAGATAACTAACAAAATTAAAATCTCTCATGTGCTTTTAATGTTTAATTTCTTTGAATTTGGCAATCTCTAACATCTCTCTCTACCGTGTGGTGCCGGACGTAAAGAATAGCACCACCCCATTTCCACCAGTGAGTGTCGTAAAAGGCGTAAGGGCTAGAGAATGGGCAGCAACGTTCTCTATGCATTTTTAAGACCATACTGCGATCGCCAATCCGCCTGCCAAGCGTGGCGATTATGGCAAACCCCCCCAATTGGGGGAGGCTATGTCCAGCAGTTGACGTTATTCGGCTGAAATGATGATGATGATGACTCTCTAACAAAGAGGGGTTCGTGGCTAAATAATAACAGCCCTACGGATCGATCGATGAGGCAACGCTTGCCGCGGTTGGTCCGTGGATGGGTGACCATCTTTACATATCGAGACACCTCCGTGCCTCGGAAAGCACGTTAAGCAGTTGGTCCCGGCTGTCATTTGTGGATCATTGACAGTCGTTACGGGTCGTCAGAAAGCACTGTTTAGCTCTCACTCTTTTTTGTATGACTGAGTTAAAACTTTCATTAAAAATTTGGGGAGGCCATTGAGGAAGCAGTGGGGAAGTATCGGTTGAATAAAAAAAAAACATACGGTAGCGTGTCTCTTTTGGATAGCTAGTCTTAAAATCAAACATAGTTTTAGTGGCATTATGGATGCAGTCCCTTAGATCTGTTTATTTTCCATTAGCAATTCAAAATGTCAAATCGACCCAGTAATTCATGTAAAAAGAAAAAAAAGAAAAGAAAGAAATCATGTACGTAATGAGTTTTCTAATCCAACATTATAATGATATTAATTTCTTTCTCTAAGTTCTTTGCGTTTCCTATGTAGATAACGTGTACCTATGTCAGAGTCACCGTTATGGAGGTTTCACGGTTTTATGATAAAACCATGAACATTATTTTAGCGTTTGTGCAAATTTAGGAATTCCTTTCATTTGAAGTAATACGATTTTGAAAGTGGGCCAGCATTCTTTATCTATTTACAAATAAATAAAATTTAAGTTTCTGTGTCAAAAAATGGCTTCTTTTACTAAATGCATTTATAAAGTATAAACGATACTTATCACAAAAAAACAATTTTTAAATGTTTGTCTTTCTGTCTGTCCGTTTGTTCCAGCTAATTGCCGAAACGGCTGGACCGATTTTGGTGGAACTTTCACTGGCAGATAACTGATGTAATAAGGAGTAACTTAGGTTACTTTAATTTTAAAGAAGCCACGCGGGGGAAGCTGCGGGCAGCAGCTAGTCTTAAATAGAAATATAAAATCGTTTGTTGTCCAGGTAACACTAAAAACCAGTAATTGGGTTCACAGGTCGTACATTGAGACGACATGAGTCCCTAGCTTAAAATATTACCTACAGCTAGGTTACAAAGTATTATTTGCCAGGGAGCCCCGAACTAGATGGTGACGATAATTTATTTATTTATTTTAGAACATGGAGGACTCACAACTAATTAAAATAGAAAAAAAAGGAAACTATAGTCACCAGAAAGCCAATTACAAAAAAAAAAAAAAAATATTTATTATTATGTTAAAATAGTGAATTCATACCGTATTTATGACGTGCAGTGGCGTCCAACACACGAAGAACTCCATAATGATGACAAACAGCATTCGTATTACCTGAAAAGATAATTAAATTAAATATTAGTAATTTTTAATCACGGAAAAGACATCTCTGCCTATTCGAGGAATTCATCCGTGATACTTTGTTATATTGCAGTCAAAGTTTTATACTTGCGTGCAAAAAAAGCTACCCGTTTGTTTTTATGATCACGATTTTCTCTAAAACGAATAAATCATTTTTGATATTTCTTTCACTAACTAATCTACGTAAGTACTTTTACGAAGGTATGTAGAATTTAGTGCCTGCGTGTTTTAGAACTAACTTTTGGATTGGTTGATATTTGGCTGAGCTGGTTGATTTGGTAATATATTAGACTGGTTATGTGGTTTGGTTGTTAATTTACTATCACTGGTACGAAATTATATGTTTTATTTATTTATTAAAACTTTATGCACAAATAAAAACAAAAAATACTGTCTAAAAGTGGACTTCATGACTGAGGCATTTTCTACCAGTCAACCTTAGGGTGATTCAGAGACAAAACATGGCAGGTGCAACATAAGGGATAGTTAACTCGAAAAAGAATAAATACATACCTGTATGAACGTATTTACATAATAAACTTTGTCAGAAGAAATAACGACAGGTAGAGGAGAAAACGAGTCCAGAAAATCAGGGCTGGAATAATTTTGCCAACTTCTTACGAATATGTTCACGTGCTGAATGTTCAGAGGGAGCGCATTCCAAACAAAGACTGCCTGGACAAAAAATCAAGAATGAATCAAGCCAAGACGGTGAGAAAGACATCGTAGAAGACGATTGGCTTATTCCACAGATCCCCCCTGAAAATCCCCCTTAGGAGAAAAAGTGAAATCTATAAAAAACAGTCTAGAATTCACTCCTGATAATCCCGCTTAGGGGGAAAAACTAGAACTGAAAAAAAAAAAACTTATTCAAGAACTCCCTAAAAGTGATTTTTTTACATTAGGGTTCAGTTTTTCCCACTGAGGGGGATTCTGTGGGGGATTAGTGAAATAAGCAGGGGTGAATTCTAGACTGGTTTTTATATATTCCACTTTTCCTCCTAAGGGGGATTTTTCACGGGGGATTTGTGGAATAAGCCAAGACGATTGTTGGTGGAACGATCATTTTTACTATTGGCAGAGCAGTACTGAATTTGGGAAGTCAGGTAAGAAGGGGAAGTGGGTTTGTCGTAAATTTAAAAAGATTTTTTTTTTAAATAAAAACGTTGGCCTCACACTTGGAATTTCTCCTGTATTATGGGTGCGTTTACAAACATTTAAACTCACATACACAAAAAGCCAGACCCGGAACAATTACTTGTAGGTCATACAATATTTGTTCCGTGCGGGAATCGAACCAGCGACACGCAACGCAGCAGTCAATCGCTTATCCACTGCGCCAACCGTGCCGTCAATTACATTAGGTTGAGGTAGAAGTCATCCAAAATATCAGGTGCATCAAGAATTCTATCAGGAGCTTGTGCAATGTATCTTGTTGTATTCTTTACTGAAGAAGGACCTTTGGCCAATGAATACCAACTCTAAGTCTTCCGAAGAGGCCGGAGCTTTGCACGGGTACTGCAGAAGTCGTCCAGGTTCTGCGACCGTGAGTACTCGGCCGATAGCTTCCCCTGCCGTTGCTTGAATCACCACAATTTCATCACGGCTCAGCAGTTAAAATAACTAGTTATTGAATCAAATGCCTAACAAGGGTTAATCTCTTATTTATTTAGACCAGGTTGTGGTAGTCAGATAAAGTACTCATACGAGTACTTTCGGGCTTCTGACTAAGCATAAAAAAACGAAAACACTTAAGTGTTTTCGTCTTTTTTTTTCATCTCCGTTAACGGAGATAAAATATATAATTATTCAACAATAAAATCAAAAATTCAATAACAATCTCTGACAATGAAAAATATGACAGTACGTTCCTAACAAGCCTTTCAAAAATAACTCAAGAAAATGTCAAATTTGGTCAGGAGCAAAAGAGTGGCTTACAATTTAGACCTGTCGTAATTACCAAGTCTTATAAAACAACAATGAAAAATTTACTCAAATTTTATACAAAAGAATATTTATAAAAGAGTCATATTACTCGCCTTAAAAGAGGTTCATAGACAATACGGGACTACCATAAAGAGTTTACCTAAAAAAAGTAAACTGAATGACAATTCATGATAAATATGACTAAGTGAAAAATATTTTAATAGAAAAACAACAAAACAAAAATAATATAGTTTAGGATGCAGATTACAGTCAAAATCCAAAATAATCAAAAGTATGAATATTAAAGAATGTAATATTCATAAAAGTGTAAAATGTAAGTTGAGTGAGTATGATACGATTTCAAACATGAAAACATAGATTTATGTGGAAAAGTCTAAACCAATATAATTTAATGTCTTTGGTCTAAACGAATAAAAGAACGTCAGCTCCTTCTAAACTATGTACATATAAAGACAAGATGATGTGATTTTGTAAAGCAAATACCACAGCTCTCAACTCTCTACGCTGACGAATGGGTAACCATTTTAAAAGCAATCGGTGCGCGGATACGTGGTTCTACTGACGAAGATTGAAACCAATCGAATGCAGTTATTGAGAAAGCGGTATATTTGGTCTAGCTCTGATTATGAGCATATTTGGTGAAAAATTTAGTTGGTTGGATTGATACAACGTGAAACCTTTACTTTTGACGAAGCATATCTGTGTCATGCTAATGACCCCTGCCGAATTAATTTGATCGTCGCATAATTGATTTCGATGGAATATGTGTCAGAAAAAAAATATAGGTATAGTGACGTTTTTTGCACACTGTTCTTTCTATTTTTGATTGAAATTGCGTCATGAAATAATGAATTGTAATAAAGTTGACGTTACTATTGTCAAGGTATTTCGCCTTAAGGCTCGTACAGACTAGTGCGATATCGCGGACGCGACGCGACACTAGTAGCACAATTTCTTTGTCGGTGCCTGTCGCGCCCGCAATATCGCACGAGTCTGTACGAGCCTTTACGTAAACACGGAATAAAATTGTCCTAAGAATAACTTCGGTATAACCATACATTTTTAACGTTTATTCCTAGTATAACTTTATTCCGCGTTTATTTGTATTAGGGTTAGACGTTAGGTTATTGTTAATAGAACTTTTTAAGTTATCTTGTTAAAAATACCGGCCAAGTGCGTGTCGGATCACGCACAGTGAAGGGTTCCGTAGTTGAAACGAATTTATCCCAAGAACAAATGTAACATTGTAGTTGAAATACATTTTCTTCATGCATTCCAACTGCAAATATAAGCTGGTCGACTATTACTCGTTAACTTGTAAAGCCTACTTAGTTGTGATAGTTTTTCTTTTAACCTGTTATTTTATATTATTTTATTTGAAAGGTAAGAAACATTAACATAATAAAAAAATAACATAAGCGTTAAGTTATGGTTAATTAATCACTTACAGGCGTACACAGCACATACATAAAAAATTACTTCCTAAATATATGTTTTAGCAATATTTTTTACTCGTAGTAAGGATTGAAAAAATAATTAGAAACAAGGAACAAAACAAAGAAAAAAATGAAATCATAATCTAAACTAGAATAAAAAAATATCTAAAATTTTTAATACTTTTAGACTACTGCCGTGAATTTTTTCACATATCCAAGAACAACCATTTAGCTGACAGGATTGGAGGGGGGACACTTGACTTTAACAAAAATGAGCACTTTAAAGCTTAATATTACGCAAAGGGATCCCTGAATCTAAAAATGGTCTTGACAAACACGCAATATTCTTAAACGGCCTATCTAACGATACCCCTAACCATGGGATAAACGACAAAAAAAATATCAACCTCACTTTACGTGTCCTATACGAAATCTTGAAACATTTTTTTAACCACTTTGTCGACGTGATTTTTTAATTTTTTATTTAAGGGTTCCTTGTTGACTACCGAACCCTAAAAAGTGGCTGGAAAATTCTTAAAATTAGCCATCTGATTATAATTATTTTTGCCCCTTTCCTCGTTCCTAAGGTTAATTAATGATAAGAATACTGAAAACCAACCAACAAATGGTTTCAGAGGTTGGGTAAGAAAAGTTTTAAGTATGAAATGGTTTTGTTAATAAAACACAGCTGATAATAGTTTTTTTTTAACATTTACAAAAGGATTTCAAAGTGGCCACCTCCAACAGCAATACACATTCTACATCTACGTAAGAAATTATCTGACAATCGTCTAAAAGCTTCTCTGTTCTCTCTCACAACATGTTCAGCTTCTGCAAGCCTGAGCTCTTGTTCACTTGAACAGTCTCTGGCATATGCTATTTCCTTGTAATAGCCCCAAATGAAGAAATGGATAGGGTTGAGGTCAGGTGAGCGTGGAGGCCACCTAATTGGTCCACTGCGTCCGATCCATCTGCCGGGGTATGTTTCATTTAAGTAATTTCGGACCTGCGTAGTGACACGGGGCGCTATCATTTTGTAACACTATGGTTCGTCTAAGTTCGAGACTCACATCTTCCAGCAATAATGGAAGTTCATTTTTCAAGAAGTTTTTGTAGTTTTCTCCATCAAGTCTAGACAGCAGTTCAAACGGACCAATTAGTTCGCCATTGAGGATACCAGACCACAAGTTAACACTGAAACGTTGTTGAAACGTTAAAGCTCTCACTTTGAGTGGATTTTCAATCGCCCACGTGTGGTAATTATGAATATTGAATATTCCGGATCGCTCGAATCGTGACTTATCTGACCATAAAAAAATATTGAAAAATCCAGGATCCTCTTGCTCTTTTCGTAACATGGTTTGGCAAAAATCAATGCGCAATTGGTGGTCTGTAGGCAGTAAACCTTGGACTCGTCGGATTTGGAACGCATGGTATTCTTCATCGTGAAGAATGGCTTAGATAAAAGTCCTTGGAATGCTCAGAGCACGAGCCATACTTCTCGTACTCTTAGACGGATTTTGCTGAACTTCTTCCAGCACCATGTCTCTGCGATCCGGGTCAGCTCTAGGGATTCCTTCATGACTGCCGCGTCGACCAGCAATGCGGTCTGCCATTAAAGTTTTGTGCGTGTTAATAAAAACACGATGGTCGGGATATCGCTCGCTCAGGTTGAAGCCCACCACGACGTTGAAGTTATTCGCGATACAATCGCGCTGCTTCATGGCCGTTTCCTCGTGCAACTCCATAAAAATAATGCATTTCTCCATATTCACTTAACGTGTAACTCATCTCTTACACTTCCAAGTAAACAAAATCCAAATCGGAATGCAAAACACAGTCTAATAAACGGGCAAAGTAGTCAAACAAGTAGGAAACGGGGTCCGTGGGCAAAGCGAGTGTGCTATGTAATAGACAAATAGGCGACACGCGTATAGCAAAGTAAACACAAAATGAGCACGACTGAGGTAACTTGTTTTGCGTTGGCTTCGGTTGCGTGCAACCCCTCTCGCCACCAAGAGTGAGAGAGATAGCAATAGTTCGGTCTCTTATCCTCTCATCACACTGTTATTGCAGGTAAAAGAGTTGCGCCCTCGTTTACAACCCATGGTCCACGAGAACGGATCGCGTAAAATACCAAAAATAAAACTAAAAAAAATCGCCAAGTGTTTAAATCTTAGCTTTCCTGCAGTCATCTTTGGTTAGTTAACAAACTAATCTAACTAATCTTAGGGACGAAAAAATGGGCAAAAAACTGTATTAATCAGATGGCAAATTTTAAGAATTTTCCACCTCGCTGTCTTTGAAGGCCGATTTTAGCCAAAATAGCCCAATTAACTACTCTTTATTTTTAATGATTATGAAAGCTGAGAATCTGGCGCATTCTGGAAGCTTACGTAGGAACCATGAAGTCACCTGTTTAGATTTTTAATTTAAAGTTGAAATTTTTAGTCATAATTTACCGAACGTAAATTTTTCACTTTACACCAACATTTTCATTACTTTCATCACAATTACGAAGCTGATTATTTTATGCATAAAAGTACTTACTACTCATGAAGATTCAGTGGAAAAAAAAATCTCGTAAGTCTTCTAATTTTTTTTAGTTTTTTTATATTTATTGATCAGGTCGAAAATTCTCAAAAATTCAGGAAAAAAAAAACGTAACTCGAAAACTATGAAAAATCGCGGAACATATGTACATGGGGGTGATTCAGATACCCCACGATACGAGGGAACTAAATTTTATTTTCGGACGTCTTAAATTTATAATGTTCCGGCCATATTAAATCTGTATATTAAGATAGAGATCCGCCAGTATCGGGAGCAGGGTCCAAGCTACGGGTGTTTAGGGCTGCAGAGACAGGAACCTCCTCACAATGCGAGCCGTATCAAGGAGTACTGCCTTCTGAATCAGGTCCTTGATCCAACCGCCTAACGAGAGCCTCGAGAGATGAAGATCGAGGCTCTCGGCCGTCAGGCCATTGGCCTTTACGACAATCGGCACAATGACAGCTGAGCTCACATTCCACATGTCAACAACCTTGTGTACTACGAGTAAGTCGAGATATTTTGTTTCTTTCTCAGCTTTCACGAGGAATATTCGTCATGTGGAATGGTAACGTCAACTATCATTGCGCAACGCGCTAACCGATCAATCACTATATCAGGCTTATTGGCAACAATAGTCTCGTCAGTATTGATAGACCGATCCCAGTACAACGTGACATGTCATTTTCGAGAACTGGATCGGGCACATACTTGTAATATAGTACCTTTTATAATTATAATATTATTATAAAGGTAACAAAAGTAACTAGCGCCTACGTGGGCTGTAACTTTATAGTCTAAGTAGGCGTCAGTTATTTTTGTGCGGGATCGGAAACATGAAACTAGCACGTGGTGAATAACCCTTTAGTCACTAGGTGCTAGCTGGATGTTTTTGCCTTAATTGTTTTAAACAAAGAGTATTTAAGGATCGTTGCACGTGGCGTTCTGTAATTTCTGCCTACCTTCATGGGAAGAAGGCGTTAGTTTATTTTGAACAAGTGTATTATGGTTGTAACATGGCGACTAACCATTAGTCTACTTTTGTTGTACCAGGCAGCACGCGCCACTAGCAGTGGGTTACTTAAAACGACCACGTAGATCAGCTATGTGTGAATGCTTGCCAGTAAGAAATAAGGTTCCTGTGTGCTATGCTAGGTGGTATGCCAGGTGGTGTGCTGAGTGGTGTACTGGGTGGTGTGCTGGGTGCTGTGCTGGGTGATGTGCTGGGTGCTGTGCTGGGTGGTGTGCTGGGTGGTGTGCTGGGTGGTGTGCTGGGTGGTGTGCTGGGTGGTGTGCTGGGTGGTGTGCTGGGTGGTGTGCTGGGTGGTGTGCTGGGTGGTGTACTGGGTGGTGTGCTGAGTGGTGTTTTAGGTGGTGTTCTGGGTGGTGTGCTGGGTGGTGTGCTAGGTGGTGTGTTAGGTAGTGTGCTAGTTGGTGTGCTAGATGGTGTGTTAGGTGGTGTGCTGGGTGGTGTGCTGGGTGGTGTGCTGGGTGGTGTACTGGGTGGTGTGCTGAGTGGTGTTTTAGGTGGTGTTCTGGGTGGTGTGCTGGGTGGTGTGCTAGGTGGTGTGTTAGGTAGTGTGCTAGTTGGTGTGCTAGATGGTGTGTTAGGTGGTGTGCTGGGTGGTGTGCTGGGTGGAGTGCTAGGTGGTGTGCTGGGTGGTGTACTGGGTGGTGTGCTGAGTGGTGTTTTAGGTGGTGTTCTGGGTGGTGTGCTGGGTGGTGTGCTAGGTGGTTTGCTAGGTAGTGTGCTAGTTGGTGTGCTAGATGGTGTGTTAGGTGGTGTGCTAGGTGTAATGCGAATGTGTCTGTATCTCCCGGGCCCCCGACTCTTGGTAGTGGACATAACCCTCCGTTCTCCACAGACGGAGGGTATCCATGAGGATTTCCTCATAGAAAGGGTATTCTTGTAAATATATCACAGTAACATATTTATGTCAAAATATTTTCTACCCACGACTTCGTGCGCGTGAAATTTCTTGATCCCCATCCCGTCACATCGCATCGTCTGCCTGCGCTATTACTTCGTTTTCGCGTAGCGTTCTTTCTGACTTTTTCTTTTTACTCGGCTTCTTAGGGTCTTAGCGTGGTGTTAAATGGCCTATAGATTCTTCCGCCTTCCTCAATAATTGGGTTTATAGTGGCATTTTTTTTTAAATCCGACTGATAGTTCCAGCAATTAGCGCGTTCAAACAAACAAACAAACAAAAAACAAACTCTGCAGCTTTATTATTAGTAAGTATACATCATTTTTAAATGGGATGGCTAAGCGGCCTTGTGAGGCGATTTGGTGGGCGATGACGATACGATGGCACATTTAACTAACAGCAGTGTATTACATACAGTCAGTCCATTCTGCCATCAATAATTTTCAGAACCCTGTTAGAGCTGGCCATGTCTCGAGTCACCATCGATGCTACACGCTTGCGCATTATTGTGTAAAAACAATCTACACGCGCCACCGCAAACATCTCTGACGCACTACAACGCCATGGCAACCGCATCAGTTTTCTGAACGCTTTATTAAATAAGACTCGAAGGGCTCCATTCATATGACGCCTGCAAATATTATGGATCCGTGTAAAGTTCCATAAAAGCTGTCAGAGCCATTTACTTTTACGTCAAGTTATGTGAACCGAATAATACTTAGTTTTCCAGTTCAACAGGTTTACATGGTTCAAAATATTATCAATGAATCTCATTCGATTTTAGTTATTGGTAGGTATTGGATTAGAAGTTGTTTTTGAATGAATTGGTGCAACACAATGGACTGCGCATTCACTTGACATCTAGAAATGTATGATTATATACTGTGTTGAGCAATAAACATTTGAATTTGAATTTGAATGATTCTTGAAGATAGGGTGTATGGACTGGTTTTTAACCAGAGCTCAAAAGGCTGGTGTCCGTATAAATTGAGGTGCCATGACTTATATCTAAACGCGTGGTATTACCAATATTTAGCAGTAAATTAGCCGATTTTGTAGTCCCATCCCTGGAATTTGTAGTAAAAACCTTAAAAATTACAGAACGTTTAAGGTAGTTCCTCAATTCAGACATCTGAATTGATCTGATCCAGAATTTATGACATTCTTAGTGTATTATCCTTAGACTCCTCAATTCTGATGTCTGAATTCAGGAGCCACCTTAGAACTAGAAAACTAGCCGACGGATGTTATTGAAAATTTGGTAAGATTTAGTCATATTGATAAAAATGGGCGTTGTGCGGCTGAATTCGAGATAGCTACAATGCTTTGATTTACTATTCATATTTTTTTCTACTTTCTACGAACACAAAAGGTGGCCTACTTTTAGGCCAAAGACAACCAACCTGGGAACGCTGCCATCCTTTTGGGCATTTTTTCCACTGACAACGATGCGGACGAATTGTTTGATGCCCAATGAGCTCAGGCATCATTTAAAAAAAAAAAATGAAATTCCTTCTTTTATTTCTTTAATAAGTACTATTTTACATGAAGAACACTAAAAATAAAAAAAAACTAAATCACTTTTAAAGACCCCGAATTTTTAACCCTGCGATCGGGCATACATATATCGAGCAATAATAACTTAGCCGGGTTTTCACCAAATTTTCCTGCCGGGCAGAAACACATTGCCCATCCCTAGTTGCAAAATAAAAAAAATACCTATCTAGGTTGATAGGTATTATTTTGTGTTTCCAGTTTCCATTACAACTAAATAAATATGTCCGACGAGGCAGATTGGAAAGGCATTTTGAATGCAATCATCCGGTAGCATGCATTTCGCAATTGGAATGTGGGTCATCTCTAGAGATAGACTACATTCCTAGCTACAAGGTTACTAATACACGTGTCTTTACTTAAATTCATCGTGAACATTTTACGTTAGACTCGTAAAAAATATTGAACCCGTCAATGCTTAATATTCTGAAAGTGTAGTATAGATTTACGGGCTCTGAGTATTTTTAATTGTAATAATTGTTAATGTTTCAAGATAAAAAAATTCTAATTGAATTAGTTAGGCTTTCAGTAATAGACATCCTTGTCAAACTGTAAAACAACAAAAAAAACTAATTTAATACTTCATCTCGTCGTTATTTAAAAAGTTCGATCGATCGCAAAGTTGAACTTTAGTCCCTAAAGTTAAGTATTATGACATATTTCCCTCTCTTAGCAGTTTTCTTTCAAAAGCATTAATCGTGTTCAAAGTCTCCGTAATTCTATGAAGGTTTTCTGGCAACAGCTTGTTATGGAGACGGACGTATTGCCACTGCGGCGCCGCCATTGAGATCCACATTTCGAGTGTAAAGTTGATAAAGCAATAGCATTCCTATTCATCTTAGTAAAAGGATATCCGTTTTTAGGGTTCCGTACCTCAAAAGGAAAAAACGGAACGCTTATAGGGTCACTCGTGTGTCTGTCTGTCCGTCTGTCACAGCCAATTTGCTCCGAATGTAATGGACCGATTAAGTTGAAATTTGGTATACATATCAATTTGAGTGACCCAAACACGAACGTGAACCGTAAATAAATGAATTTTGAATATTGGGGTCAGTTTTGGGGGCAAACAAGAAAATTAAAATAAAAAGTTTTGCAAACTGTACCATGTGACATATCAAATGAAAGGGCTTACTGTGAGGGTCTCAAACGTTTTTTTTTATAATTTTAAAATAAATTGTTTTGAAGTTATAAGTGAAAATAGACGAAAATTGACCTTTCCCCCCATTATCTCCAAAACTACTGAACCTAGAGTTTTGAAAAAAATACAGAAAATAGTTCTTTACTTATAGATTACAGGAAAATATATAAGAAGTCTATGGTCTTAAAATAACATGGTAAATCTCTCGATATTGTGCGTACAAACTTACATTTGCAGTTGGAATGTATATGTATGTGGAGATTATGTTTACAAACTACAATGTTAAGTTTGTTCTTAGGATAAATTCTTTCCAAGTACGGAACCCTTCATTGTGCGTGTTCCGACACGCACTTGGCCGGTTTTTCAGGTCATTAAACACAGTCAATAACGTTAGGTATTATTATACAAATAAATAAAATTGAAGTGTCTGTTTGAAATGTCAAAATAACAGCATTTAAGGGTCCCGTAGTAAACAACAATCCCTTATAGTTTCGCCATGTCCGTCTGTCTGTCTGTTTGTCTGTCTGTCCGCGGCTTAGCTCAGAGACTCTAGTTACTAGAAAGCTGTAATTTGGTATGGGTGTAATTTGGTATATGTACATATGAATCACGCCAAAAAAGTGGTAAAATAAAATCTCGAAAAAAAAATGTAGGGTTCCGCCCGTGTAAAGTTAAGTTAAAGTTAAGTGAATTTATAGTTTGTAATAGGTTTATGTATATCTTTATATTTAAATGAATATTTATTCCTCAATTTTCGCTATTGCACCTACTACTGTTTGTCTCTGCATCACCCAAGGGTTGACTGGTAGGAAATGCCTATGGCATTAAGTCCGCCTCTGTACATTTTTTGTGCTTAAAGTATTAAATAAATAAAGTGGGGTGAATTTTTTTTTTTTCTCATCTATCTCATTGCATGGAGTATCATTGGATAGGCAGTTTAAAAATATTGCGGGTTTGTGAAAACCAGTTTTCGATCGTTTGCGTAATATTAAGGCCTATTCAAACCTAAGCGGTATTCGCTGCCGCTGTGGGTAGAGGTACATACCTCGCAGATGTGCTCTACCGCAGACGGTAGCGAATACCGCTTAAGTTTGAATAGGCCTTTAGGCTTTAAATTGCTAATTTTAGTTAAAAATAAATATAAAATTTATCTTCATCATCTATCATATGTTTTATAATAGTCCGAAATTCTCCTTCAGTTCTTCTTGCTTTATTCATATTGTGTACCCATATTCGTCGTTTCTTTCTATTTTCTTTTTCCTCTTCATCAAGTGCTATGGAAATGATAGCCAACTCACGTATTGTGAACCGAGACATAACCGTGCGCTACACTCAACGTGATCGGATTCAAAATGATTGTACTAGTGCCGCCTAGCCGTCAACCAGCGGTCGGCGAGCCTTACGGCTAGCCGTAGCCGAGTCGACGTATCGGAGCTTCTGATCCGCTTTGATTACGTGCTCACGTTAGGTTGACGACTGTTTGACGGCGACGCGAAAGGCGATACGGTTACGATCCCTTTCCGAGTTGATATGTGTGCTACGACCCTAAGGTGTACAAATAGATTGTAAAAGTGGTTTGGTTGTGTTTGGACTGATTCGCCTTATCCCCTCGTACTAGTATAAAACTGTATTATGAGCAAATAGTCTTCCTCAACATTAGAAAAACAGATTACCCTACAATATTCCAGTTACAAGTCACATAGTTAAGCAGCTTGATGACATACTGTATAGGTAATAAATCATAGTACGGTTATTAGACTGAATAGGTTTGGGACGAAAACCCCTATAGTGATATTTGACTACCTATATTTCGGACTAGAAACTTTTTATTCTGATTCTACTTTATTGTCTGGAGTTACAAGAAAAAATACCGAAATACTTCGCACGTCAATATTGATTGAAGAGGTCTACCTACAATGTCAATAAAAAGTTGTTTGCACAAAACAATATTGTTCTATCAACAGCGAAAAAATTGTCTACATTTTTCAGGTTTCTTGTAGCAGGTATATTTTTTGGAACATTTTATTTTCTAGGACCCCACGAAAAGTATTGGTGTGACAGTTCCCAGCTCCTAATTCACGCGATATTGAAATTCAGATCGATGTATTTTCTTTTTATGAAAATGCGATATTTTTGGAGTGAAAACTTCTTTAGGCGCTTTGGGGACTTTTGGGATGGGGTAAAAGCACTGAGCTCGCGTGACCATCACGCTCAGATACGTAATTATATATATTTATATAAACGTAATTATACAACAGATGTTGTGAGGCTAAGAATTTTTTACTTCTGACGTGCAATCCTACGACTGACAGTTTTTTCTTTTTGTATTCAAGTTTTTGCTTCATATTTTAGGCGCCTGTTACACGTAAAGTATTTACTGCGTTTCGTCAGTTCAATATTTATTGATAGACGTCTGTATTTATTGATGGATTAAGTAATACACCAGACACACGTTCAATATTTATTACGTCAGTATTTAGTCCGGTTTCTTGCTGAATACACGTTAAAATGGACATACAGCTAAAAATTAAAGCTTGTATTGGCTATTATTTTTGCAATTGGTTTAAAAAAATATTAAAAGAACACGGTGGTCAAAAAACTGGCACTTCCAAAGAGAAATGTACACCCAGGCAGTATTTCTAAATTTAGAATAAACTCCTTTAGAACTTCTTGATCCCTAGAGGGGGTGCGGTACGAAGGCGAGGGCAACGTACGCCTCCGTCTCTGTTGAATCAAACATGTCGGTCGCCTCCATCGCTAGTGTGATGCGTACTGACACTACTCACGTGATAAATACTGACGCGAGATTAGACAATTAGACAGTTCAATATTTATCACATTCCGAAGGATCGTCAATACGGAATCAAGAAATCTAGAAATCCATGATTAAATATTGACATTCATCAGTACGCTAGTTACACGTTCAATAAATACCACGATACATTAGTATTTATTGGCGGAATACAGTAAATATTTTACGTGTAACAGGCGCCTTAAGTGCCTGAGTCATACACGGTACGCAAGTAGCAAAAATATGATGAATATACCTATTGATGAATTACCTTGAACCTTTTGGTAAACAATGGAAAAAACTCAGAAACAACATTAATGCGACCAATTGAATTACCATAAAATATTTCTCTAAAGCAAGCTATTACTTTTTTTTTTCCTCAAGAAATTGCCATGTTTTTTTTTTTTTCATTTTCTTCTTCTTTGTAATGGGTGTGTTTTGTTAAGCTTCTTCAATCCTCAAAGGTGTTGTTTCGAACTAAGTGACTTCACACGTGAGCTGGCAGAAAAAACATTGGTTGTGTACTCGTAGAACTTTGTTTTTTTAATGGTATAGTCATTGGAAATCATTTACACGCGTCTGTGAGTTTTATGCATATTGAAAAAAAGTAATTGCTACGAGGTGTGGGAACAAGTCTGATGCCGAAAATATAGTTTTTAGAATTTTTGTTTGTTTGTCTGATGTGTGTTCCGGATTGGCGCAAAACGATTGAACGGATTTGGATGAAATTTGACACACAGTTAATAACCTGGATTAATACAAGATACTTTTTATCCTGGTAGGACGCTCCCATGGGATAATTTCCTACCTACACACGGGCGAAGCCGCGGGCAAAAGCTAGTAATATATACAATCACTGTCGCTACAATGTTCCACCGTAGTACAGTTTATACTAGTACGGGGAACAGAGTGAATCAGTTCCGTTTTAGCAACCATTATAAGTATTGATACATAATAAATGAAAAAAAAAAATACCTACATTTACTGCATATTTATTACTTACATGAATTGTGCAAGGTTGTTAAATTTATTTTTGCAAATTAAGATCTTTAAAAAAAAAAATAATATAATATAAATATATAATAAAACTACTAGTTACAATGAAAAATGTACATCACAAAAAGCTGAAACGAGGAAATGTCACACGCAAAAATCATTGAATGTTAGTAATATCTAAATATTGCCTTTGGCTATAGTGAAACAGATGAATATGGAAAAATACGTTGAAAACACCGAAATCGGGAACTACATTTTCTTTGAAATTTTAATTTCCTAGGACTATGGACTATGAATTTACTAGGTTCCATTATTGGTCAGAAATATGAAAATTGAATAGAACTCTCACGAACTGACTACGGACAGGCTGTATTAATTTGGTATCCGTTCCACAGACAATGACTGGACAAAGCCAGGAGGTCCAATTTCCGGACGTACTCGTACAGTCGAACAAGTGCATCTAGGCGGCTACCTTACAACTACATTAAAAAACTTTGTGTGAGTGATATAAAAGTATGCCTTTAGCTCAAAAAGTTATTATGCACACAATAAAAATGAATATTGGCAGCATTATACTAAATATTTTTTTCGATTCAAAGTCAAAGTCAAATAACTT
Organism: Dryobota labecula; assembly: GCA_947523025.1. Taxonomy (NCBI): domain Eukaryota; kingdom Metazoa; phylum Arthropoda; class Insecta; order Lepidoptera; family Noctuidae; genus Dryobota; species Dryobota labecula. The sequence continues at coordinate 5,062,065 of OX383287.1, forward strand.
ATTTCAAATAGGAACATAAAAGTCAAACGTCAAACGATGCGAAGAGTAATTGTTTAGGAAATTTATGACCAACTTTAATTAAAAAAAAATCAAAATCAAAATATTTTATTTCACATAAACCTACATGGGCACTTATGAAACGTCAGAAGCTAGGTGCACGGTTCCAATTAGTCGTTTCCTATGGAGAAGAGCCGGCAAGAAACTCCACGGTCACTCTTTAAAAAATAATTGGCTTTACAATATTAGCAAATAACAGTGATAATAGATATGGGAGGACAGTGTAGGCCTTTCAACAATTACCAGGTCAAAATAGAAAAGTGCCAACAAATCTACACTCTACTAGGTCTACAACGTTCTCACATTCACAAAATAGAAAATAATCTAAGTATATAAAAGATTAATGACATGATTGCAATTACAACTACAGTAACATATCTGAATAAATATCATGTCCACAAAAGCCACTAATAAAGAATTGGAATTAGATTTGTAGGTAAATAATGTCAAATAATGAAAAGATTATGTCAAGGAAGTAAGTACAAAAAAAAAAAAAAACTAAATAAACATCGTTAAAAAAACATAATATAAACATAAATTGTCCGTATAACAGTAAACAACATCCCTCTCTCACACTCTCACCCTCACACACTCAGAGAAACACACGCACAACATAATACACGCTTTATTAAACTAGCCTGTAAACCGACATCTTTCTGCACAGTCGTACTCCGACCCCCAAGATACAAGCCCTGCTTAGTTTGGGGGTCAACGGCCAAACCAAATTATTGTGATTTAAAAACTTAATTGTGTTAGAGCATTGTCTGTCATCACCTTTTCTTTTTGCCAATTTAGTGTTTTTGTTGACGTGACAACGTCTAATAAATCGATGAACGCCGCCTGCATGCACGAAAAAGGATGACTCATTGTCCCGTTACGCTCATTGTACGCTTACGCCGCATCAATGTTTTGTTATGACGTTGTCACGTTAAACTATCGTCCGTAAACCAACTTTACAGAAAACCATTTTTTTTTTTTTGTATTTCAATCAAAACTGTAATTCTTCTACAGTTGTATGAAACACGGCAAATTGGCGTAGTGTTTCAATTTGATAAACAATTAATTCCCCGGACGGCCTACGATGTAGGTATTTCAAACAAGAATGCAAGTTTTTAATAAGCTACCAAATGACATAAAAGATTTAAACTTGACTCAATTTAAACGCCAACAAAAATATGTTTTTAATAGGCAAATGCTACTATACCATTGATGAATTTCTTGTTGACAAAATTTATTGTGACTAATCCTGTATTTATGATTTGTAATGTTCCGATAGATTTATTTTATTATAATTGTATTGGATTTGCTCGAATTGTATCATTTATAATGTCTTACGTAATTTCTAATACCTATTGTTACTTAAATTAATAGTGTATGCCCTAAAGGGTAGATTTTTGAGTATCTATAAAATATCTGTAAGACCTGTTATATCACCAAAAATCGCACTAATAAATACTTTGACTTTGACTTTTAAAGTTATCCATCAATTTTCACTGGCAAATTAATAAAAAAATTGAGTTAGCCTTCTCTCTCTCACTGCTAAGCAAAGGCCTCCCGCAAATCCTTCCAGGCATCCTTTACGATGGCCACCTCGATCCCGCCCTTGCATTACGCATCTAGGTCGTCTCGCCACCTCTTCCTGGGCCGGCCTCAGCAGTGCCGTCCTGCCTCCGGCAACCACCCTATGGAGATTATTGCCCAGTGGTCGCTGTGCACTGCAGCCTTTTTGCCTACTACCAACCTATTAAGATAAGTAAATTATCTAGCAAGTTACTCACTTTCCTCTTAGCCTCTATGCTCTTATCGATGTGTGTGGATCTGACAACATGCCTGAACTCCAGGTCAACGGTGTGCATACAATACGACTGCGTGCTGGTATTGTCCACATCTTGCTCTGACTCGTCCTGGGAACAAAAGGATAAAGGTCGGATTAATATAACATAGAAATGATTGATAAATGAGAGTGAGTGAACTTAGTGAATTTTAATTTCGTCGCACATTTTCAAAGCATTTCGCATTTTCGTTTGCGCAAGTTGTAGTATTGGAAGACCTCCCACAAGGTGGAACGCAGACGCAGATAAGACGCAGATATATGCCAATGACCTTGAGTGGTTAGCTTGCGTGTTCTGTACTTAGCTCACGCAAGGCGTCGTTAGTCCAGCCAGTAATAGGACAAGGCGCATTATTAATTTATTATTCATAAAACTTAATAAAGTTATCTTTAAAAAAGACGTGTGGCACTCGGGGACTGCCGCGGTAAAGCTATTGCATAACATTTTGTATCAACTTATGCAATTATAATTATTTATTTATTTTATTTATGCAGTATTTCTTTTTCTTTGATATTATTTTTTTTTTTTTTCGTTACGGAATTTCTGGATTCGGTCCCCGCGCTCAAGGCCCGCGATAGAAGCTATGCAATAGCTTAAAAACAAAATAAATAAGTGCTGAACGTCGTAAAAGTGTATAACTACGTAAACAAAGTCAAATACTATTCAAATATAAGCATAATAACAACTTTAAAATAGACGAAAGTGTTGAACCTAAAGTAATTTTAAATAAAAAAAGAGTGACAAACTGTTTTGACAGCGAAAAAATTCCATATACATGAGTCATTTCCAACCGTCTAGTCAAGTTTAAAAATTGTTCAACTGGAATGGTATCAACTATTTGGCAAGCTTTAATTAAGTCGTTGTAGCCTTGCGGTGCAACAGGGGAACTGAATGTACTCGTAATCGACTGGTCGAGAGTTCAAACCCCACTATCAACAATCACTTTTTGTGAAGATCATCTACACTAATATTACACTAATAATATTATAAAGAGGAAAGATTTGTACCTATTTTTGTATGTTTGTAATGAATAGGCTCAAAAAGTACTGGGCCGATTTAAAAAATTCTTTCACCAATAGAATGCTACATTCTTCCAATTTGACATAGGTTACATTTCATTTTGAAAAAAATTAGGGATCCTTGGTAAAATTTGAACAATGTAACCGAAGGTGTAGAAAAATGAGTCTTAAAATGATAATTGTCTACCCCGTGCGAAGCCGGGACGGGCTGCTAGTAATTTTATAAACTAATATTTATAAGAATAAAATACGCAGTACACAGAAAAAAGAACTGCCAGAAATTATTAGATCACTAGAGGGTACTAAAACTAAACTATTTTAAAGGTGTAGTAAAACTGTCGGAGTGGGGAGCGTGAGGTTTTTTCGTTACGGAATTTCTGGATTCGGTCCCCGCGCTCAAGGCCCGCGATAGAAGCTATGCAATAGCTTAAAAAGTGAAGGTTTCAGAAAAATACGCTTGTTAGTTTTTGCGTGATTCTCAGTTTTTTATCCGCGTTAGACATAACTTTACTAATTAATTTTATTACGTAATATAAACATAGGCTAAAGTATTCATATTTTCAGTTATTTAAAAAATGCTCTTAACATATATTTTTTTCCAAATCATTAACACTACTCGTTTACACGAGATCTTCAGAATAAAATCATTAAATGTCGGTTATTGTCGTCGCCTTAATCCCCAATTGTTACACAAATGGCCGAACTTTTTATTACACCAATTTCCTGATCAGAGTCTTTCAACTTAACCAATAATAATCCACCAAATAAAACAACTAAACCAATAATACTCAACAAGAACTTTACCACGTATCGACCGCAATTATATTTAACAAACTTTATAATAAGCTTCCGTTTAGTAAAAGTTATATTAAACTTCAGTTGTTTTAAATACCTGTCGATCGATAGGTGGTAACCACTATTGATCAAATAACAATGATTTATGATTTTGACTGCCTCGTAAGTGTATCCGTGAATGAGGGTCCAGGGGCCTAACTCTACTAATTTACAAACGTTGCAATGGTCTCGCGATTGTGAGTATTTGACAGTATTTGTATGGCAAATCTGTCAAAAACTCACAATGAAGAGACCATTGCAACGTTTGTACATTAGTAGACTTGGCCCCCTGGTCCTGGGTTCGATCCAGGGCCGGGCAGTATAATATGGTTTTCAAACATAACAATCCGGGGTAGGTATGGATTTGTACTCATGCCCGATAACGAGAAATTATAGGCAAGCCAACATATATTTCAAAACTGGCAAAACATGTGGGTTACAACAACACTTAGTATGCAAATCTTTTCAAGGGAAAATACGAGACTCTTTGCCGGCGACATTAGTCAAAGAATGTTTTCCCCATATCGTAAAATAACTGTATTATCAGAATCGTCTGTTTTTTTTTTAGGGTGTTTGTAATATTTTTAGGGATTCGTACGTCCAAATGAAAAAACGGAAACCTTACAGGATCACTGGCGTGTCTGCCACAGCGAACTTGTTCCGAATCTACTGGACCGATTAAATTGAAATTTGGTACAAATATGAATTTCTGTGACCCAAAAACACACGTGTAACGTATATATGAATTTTGAATATAGGGGTCACTTTTGGGAGCCAAATAAGAAAAAAAAAGTTTAGCAAACTGTATCGTGTAACATATTAACTGAAAGGGCTTACAGCGGGGTCTATTTTTTTTTTAATATTTTTAAAATACATCATTTAGAGTTATTTAAGAAAATAGATGAAAATTAACCATCCCCTCTCCCTTATCTCTGAAACAATTGAGCCTTATATTTTGAAAAAAATACAAAATACATAATAGTTCTTTACTTATATGTACATACATACATAAGGTAGGAACAAACTATAGAGGGCCACCTGCTCCAAACATACTCCTTTTGCTTCGTTTACATTCATACATCTGGTCATACACGCACGCCGGTTGCAAATGCTACGCACCTGACCTTTCTGAAGAACATCACCAATTACGTCACTATAATGTTCTCCTAGAGCGTCCCCTCCCGGCGTTTCCACTCACATCTGCCTTGTAAATACCTTTCGTAAGTCGCCTTTCATTCACGCTCTCAACCTCACTAAACCATCTAAGCATACTCTGTTCAATTTTCGTCACTCATCTTCATCTATTTAAACCACGCCATTGCTCTATCACATAATTTTTCAAATCTATCATTCATAGTCACGCCACACATGCTTCGCAAGGAACGCATTTCTACAGCATTTATTCTACTTTAATGCTTCTTTTGCCACACCCAACAATAACTTCCATACGTAAGCGTAGGCGTAGACGTGGCGTCTTTACTCATAGATTACAAGAAATCCTATAAGAAGTCTAGTGTCTTAGAATAACATGGTAAATCTCTCAATATTGTGCGTACAAACTTACATTTGCAGTTGGAATGTATGGGATAACATGATTTTCAACTACAATGTTTAGTTTTTTCTTGGTATAAATTCATTCCAACTACGGAACCCTTCATTTTGAGTGGTCCGCCACACACTTGGCCGGTTTTTTACGTTACTGACCATCATAAAATGTTACAGCCTGTAATCCTAATCGTAAACATTACGGCTGCAGCGGGTATAAAGCCAATATATATTATAATTAGGTTTTGTATTTTCGGGCCATTCGAAGGAACAAAAATAATCCGTTGGTCATATTCTGTTGGTAAATTGTTTCGCAATTTCGGTCAAGAATAATTTGGTTTCCGAAAACTAACTTTATTCATTATCTATATCTTCTATACTAATAATAAAGCTAAAGAGTTTGTTTGTTTGATCGCGATAATCTCTGGAACTACCAGTCGGATTTGAAAAATATTTTTACATTTGATAGCCCAATTCTTGACGTTCCTTAGGGCCCTAGCGTGATGTTAATTAGCCTATAACCTTCATAGGCTATTAAACATTACGCTAGGATCCTAAGGAGCTGAACAAAAAGACAAGAAATAACAGAAAGATCGCTAAGCGAAATAATAACGATATCGCGGACAGGCGTTGCGATGATGCGACGGGGTGGGTCAAGGGTACCTACAAAAAATTACACGCAGACGAAGTCGCGGGCAGAAGCTAATGAGTTGATATATCTGTATAAGTCAGTCAAGTAAATAACTAACTCATAGAAAGCAAGATTGTCACAGTCACATCAGCTTCCTTATTATAATAATATCGGTGCTTCCTGAGGGCCTAAAGACGTGATAATCGCATTGCCTGTTGGCGGCTTTCAACAGGATTAACATGAGGGTTTCGGTGGTTTATGTCAATTTAATACATTTTTATTATTCCATCATCGTTATCGTCGGAAGAATGCCACTTTATCTAGGTCCTCTGAAGTTTTAATTAAACCCATTGCCACACAGATCACGGAGACGTTATATATAAACTTTTACAACAAAGTATTGTTTTTTCTTTTTTTGTTTTTTTTATCTCATCTTATGCTGCACCGGTTGACGTCATCACGTCAATGCTGGCTGTCACTGAAAACCAGCGTCCGGGCTCAGTCTCGCATAGGGTCGCAGCATCATGCTGAGCGATGGCTGTTTTGCGTGGATGTGATGCATGATTTCCCGTAACTTGTTCTTTTCGGGTTTGTATTTCTTTCTTTGCGTCATGTTTACCGCAAATAAACAGATTTTCTTTCTTTCTTTCAAGATATCTCAGCTGATCGCCGGTCTGTGCATTGCCACCACAGGTTGCGACCTTATTGAATGGTTAAAATTGTTCAACGACTTTGAGCAATTCTTATATGTATAGTTCGTGACAATACGGCAAAAAGAACAAACAATCACGCAGCTATGGAAACATATTTATTTTATGGCCATACGTGCGAGATTGTTCGATTTTGACCATTACCTGAGCTGGTTTATCCATTTGCGGCGTGGACGTGAATGTACTGCAAATGGACAAATCAGCTTACGTGGTATGCTCTACGCCAACACATAACCAACGCGCATGACTACTCTACTACATAGTAAAGGACCGGACCACGAACATTATCTTGCCCTTATTTCAATTTTTTTTTATGTGAATACGTCTTTAAATTTGCTTCTATAGTTGAAGGCAATACAGAAAACTGATGATAGCAACATTTTGTCTCGGAGAAGCTACGACGTTAGTTTGAATTTCAATCGTCAGCTTTCGTTAAGATCTATTGATTGCGTATATAAAATACTAGCTTTTGCCCGCGGCTTCGCTCGCGTTAATTTAGAATTTGACAATCAATTCGGGTTGTATACTCTGCTTGTCACTCTTAACACACTACTAAAGTTTCTATAATAATATAATTCAATCATGATTCGAAAGACACGTGGCGCCATCTATTATCATAAGAACGTTATTGTTGTTTTCCTCAAGAACAGTACTTTTTTCGGGATGAAAGGTACCCTATGTTTGCTTCTGTACACCTGACAACGTATATGAAAATTTCACGATGATCGGTTCAGTGGTTTAGGCGTGACGTAACAAACAAACTTACTTTCGTATATTTATTTCGTATATTTATTTAGGATTAACAGTTTTGCTTTTGTACACTCAAACTCCAACGAAACCAATGATCGGCTTATCTCTAGTAATTATCTCTTTCCAAGCCTTTTGTTTTACTGAACCTACCTATTGCATAACGATTGTTTGAAAAGAAAAAGAAAGAAAATATGTTTATTTGCGGTAAACATTACGCAGAAAAAAAACACATACACAAAAAAACATAAGTTGGGGAAAATATGCGCATATACACCGTGGCATTATAATCGTCTCACAACGACAGCCCACTTCATGTATCCTATATATGACTATAATTAATATAATTTTTTATCATTCATTAAAAAAATTAATACATATTTATTAATTATGATGTATGACGTAGTTTGAAACACCCTGTTACGAGCGCAGTCCGAGCCTTGTGTTCCAAGGGTGGCGCGAAATGGAGCGACGACATCTTTATCAGAGTTCATTCACCCTAACGCAAAAATGTGTTTCTTACTATTGCAACTTAATCTAAATCTAAATCTTTTTTTTAATGGCGTATAGAGGTATTTTATGTCGGATACATTGAGTAGACCACTTTTGTAAGACTACTAAAATGTCACGGTGTATATGTGTGTATGTTTGAAGCTTAGTGTCTGCACATATCTAATAACTTATGGTATTTCATCGCTCTTCACCACATGTTAGCTCCACGACTGCACACAAGTGGCAATCAACGGTTATTATAAGCCAACATAACCCATTATGTACACGCGATCAAACAGAGAGATCGAGTAGACAACAATAACTATGGCTCCCAGTCTAATATCGACTAAATTTTATTTGGGAGGCTGGAGATTGCAATATTAGTTACAGTATTATTTGGCAAGTGTAGGTAACCCATGTGTAACTTAATCGATTAGAGACTTGGTTACATCGTTTCTGGAAACGGTCGTACCGCAATTTGGGAAATTCAGTATAGGTCAAGAATTTGTAACTATAGCTATTTGTGTGGACTGTCTTAAAAAAAACCGGCCAAGTGCGTGTCGGACCACGCACAGAGAAGGGCTCCGTAGTTGGGATGAATTCATCCCAAGAACAAACATAACATTGCCGTTGAAAAACAAGTACTCCCATACATTCCAACTGCAAATGTTAGTTTGTACGCACAATATTAAGGGATTTACCATGTCATTTTAAGACTATAGACTTCTTATAGGTTTCCTGTAATCTTTAGGTAAATAACTATTTCCTGTATTTTTTATTTTTTTTCAAAATTTTAGTTTTAGTAGTTTCGTAGATACGGTCAATTTTCATAAATTTTCTTAAATAACTTTAATTGTATTTACTTAAAAATTATAAAAAGTAATATCTAAAATCCTTACAATAAGCTCTTTTATTTGGTATGTCACACGGTGTTTGCAAAACTTTCGTTTTATGTTTCTAATTATTTATTTTAAATTAGAAACATAAAAACGAAAGTTTTGAAAAAGTGACGCACATATTTAAAATCTGACGACACGCCAAGACGAGCCAAACAAAGCGCAGAGCCAAGCTTATAACCTACATGCCCTAACTCTACTAGCCTTAACTTCACAAATTCTACGCCTTAGTCAAAATATGTGGCTTGGCCGTTACGCTAATACAAGAATTATTGTATTACAGAAAAGTAATGAACAGTGAACAAATTTTTTACCTTTCGCCCATGAGACGGTAACAAAACGGCCAAGCCACATTATTTTGACTAAGGTGTACAGTTTGTGAAGTTAGGGCTTGTAGAGTTAGGGCGTGTAGAGTTTTAAGAGATAAAAGATACTTTGTGACAGTGCGAACCATAAAGTCTCGTCTTGGCAACATTTTAAATGAAAAGGTTTTTGGTGCGATTCAAATTTGCGTTACACGTCCGTGTTAGGGTTACAGAAATTCATATTTGTACCAAATTTAACTTAATAGGTCCAGTAAATTCAGAGCAAATTGGCTATGACAGACAGACAGACAGACACACGAGTGATCCTATAAGGGTTCCGTTTTTTTCATTCGGACGTACGGAAACCTAAGTCGCTTAGTTGGATTTCGATTTCATTCTTTCCCTGTAACCTAGTTTCCCAGTTAACAGATTAACGAAGAATTTTATAAAGAAAAAAGCCGTGGGTTTTCCCCTTCGGCAAACAAGACGAACATACAAACTTTCGATTCTATTTAACCCAGACCAGAGGCATGCCTGTGGTCTGGGTTAAATAGAATCGAAAGTTTTATCTGCTTCTTACAAGTTGGTTCATGAACCAACTTGTAAGAAGCAGATAAAACTTCAGTTGCAAGCAACCCTACTTTAAAATATCCAAATAGTTATAGACAGATCACAATCCAAAGTTACGTAAACTTACGAGATTGCATGGAAATAGCTGTTGACACTCCTTGGTTGCACAAAGTTCGATAAAGTTTTAGTTGAATTTAGTATTGGAACATAACTTGCACATTTGAGACACGTTGATACAGCTGACTAGACTACGAAGTTTAATGTGCTGAAGCCGAGTTGGATTATTAGTTGATAAAATGTGTGTTATGAGATAATTTTTGAGTTGCGTAAACGACTTAACCTGGGGTGAATCACGCACGGGAGTCGGGACGAAATTCGCTTCCGACGATTTTGTCAACTAAAATGTATAAAGTTGTTCGAACTGAGTTTTATAGTCGCATGACTTCCTATTCATTTAAAGAATCGACGTGCGCAGTGACGTTTCGCGTTCCACACGTGATTCGCCTCAGTGCAGCAGTGTGGTCAAAGTTTTAATAGGTACCGCATTTACACATGCGTGCTCGTGATTCGCCTCGCCGTGCAACGAATTGTTTGGCGAGTTTTTTTTTTTTTTTTAAACTTTCCCGCTCTAGGAATTTCTCCTGTATTGTGGGTGCGTTTACAAACATTTAAAGTCAAATACATGAACACCCTATTCGTGCAGCCATATTCGTGTGTCTTTAGGCTACACGAGTGACCGTTTACAAATTCTCGGCTACTCACTTCAGCTTCGACTTAGTCACTCTAGCGGCTTTTGCATTGCATTTGCAAAGTCGATATTATAATTTAGAGATATGCTGACTTTGGTAAAGCTCCAAAAACATCATTACGGAAACCAAACCTTCTAACATGTTCTATGTTTTATAGAACACTAGCTTTTGCCCGCGGCTCCGCCCGCGTGGATGTCGGTTGTCGCGTAAAAAAGTAGCCTATGTCCTTCTCCCTATCCCAGGCTATATCTCTGCCAAAGTTCATGACGATCGGTTCAGCGGTTCAGGCGTGAAAACGTAACATACAGACAGACAGACAGACAGAGTTACTTTCACATCTATAATATTTGTATGGATAGAACATGTACCAACCCGCACTAGGCCTACGTGGTAGATTACAGTCCAGTCCCTCTCGAAGAGAGCCCCACGCCGCACGCGTCCCACTGCGTGGGGCTACGAAATTAACTAGAAAGTGAATGTGCAAATACTAGTTCGTCTCGCCACTCCATTCCTTTAACCTCGTGTCCAAAAAATATCGCTCCCGACACGAGCGTCACCAGCGGCGACGCGAAACACGAGGCGAATGACGAACCATCGTTTACATATTCGAGCCCGTACCTCGACTCGCCGCTAGCCTCGTCATACACGCGAATGTGTATATGTAAATGCCGCTTCATGTTTTTTTTTTTTAAGTTTTCCTATTTTGGCACCTTTGGTTGGACTTAACAAAACAGGTCAAGAGCGAGTCGGACTCGTACACCGAGGGTTCCGTACCATCAAAAAACATTAAAAAAGAGTTCCACTATCGGCCAAGAGATGGCGCTGACCTAAAACTGCAATATTTAAAAAAATATGGTATTTAAAGATATCGTTTTATTTTTCCTGTAATCTTTCCATAAACTTCAATCACACACAATAATTTCAGATTTTTCTCTATACAAACTTCGGAGATAACCCCCCTTATCTCCGAAGTTTGAATAAAGAAAAATCTGAACGTTATTTTTCGTCAAAAGTCGAAAACTATGCGGCCCGAAAAAAAAATGAAAAATGTTTGAGCATTTGCAAATAACGCTCTTTCATAATGATACTCCACATGCCCTAGTAGCCCCACTAAGAATTTTTTAGAAACCCTTTCAGTACCTGTTGCAAAAAAAAAATATCTTTCTTATTTGCAAAATACCTAGTTGAACAAACGTTCATCTAAAACTATTCCAAATTTAAAGTTGATAGCATTAGTAGTTTATGAGATATCCAGCTGTGACAGACAAACGGACAGACTGAGTCGCACCATAAGGATTCCTTTTTACCATTTTGGTACGGAACCCTAATTACATCAAAATACAAAAAGGTTTTTCATCATATTAGATGAATTTTCTACAAACCGGACACTCACCTTCTGTAGTTTCTTTGTGTACCATTTCTTGCAGCAAATCTCAGCTGAGTTGCTTTTTATGATCGGAGTTGTTGGTATCAGATGATTGCTCTTACAACTGGTTACTGTGGACAAGGAAATAAAAACGTATATAAGTTCTTAGTGTATGTACCGGGGTATAAGATTAGGAAAGAAGATTTTCGAAGAATATTGAGAGACTTGCAGAGTGCTGAAGAGGCGGTGAAGCCAGACGAGCCAATTTTTTTGAGTTGTGAGTCGCGTAATTTCTGCTCGGCAGAAATTCTGTTGGGCTGCCAGACGAGCGTAATTTATTCAGTTGCTTTACAACGCTGGTATTGGGTGTTTGTGTAGTGCTATGAATATAATAAAAACGTTGTGTATATACGAAGCTTAAAGCGAAGACACAGAAGATGATGATAGAAGAAAATACTGGGTGAATCCACTCAACAGTGAAAGACTGATGCGCGGACAGTTTCATGTCTTGTATGAACATTTGTGTGCAAATCCAGATATATTTCAAAATTACTCCATATGTCACTATATATTTATCAAGAATTATTACATCTCGTAAAACCTTTTATTACTAAATCAGACACAAATATGAGACTAGCCATCAGTGCAGAGGAAAGACTAAAAATAACACTCGAGTAAGTTTTTAAAGTGTTTTTATTCCCTCGAGTCGCCCCCTCTCGCCGCGGACTCAATTCAGCCGGGATTGTGCGCGTGAGTCGGCAGATAACTCATTTTGCGTCGCCGTGTGAACGAACCTGGATTGGAATGTAGCAGAAATTACGCGACTGAAATTAAGGCTCCCATACACTGGTGCGATATCGCGGGCGCGACAAGGGTTGTGCTGCCTGTCGCGCCTGCGATATCGCGCCAGTCTGCACAAGCCCTTACGCGACTCACAACTCAAAAAAGTACGCTCGTCTGGCTTCACACTAAGACTGCATTGAGACCAAAAGGAAGCAGACGAATCTATGAACCACAAATACGAGCATCCCTTTTGCTAGATGGAGCTAAGGCCGATATCAAAATAAAAGTCGTTTATTTCTATAGGCATATAAAAGGCATTTTTAAACATCAAAATTTACAAGCACAAAATTAGAATTGATTCTAGTTGCCCCTACCAAAAGGTAGTTCCGTATGGAGCAGAATGTACAAGAAACTCCACACTTCCTCTCTTAAAATGTTTTACAATATTTTTTATACATTAATTATGATGAAAACTAGACAACACGGACATAGTGCGTAGGCTAAAGAAAACTAAACCTTTTGATTTAGTGTAGTATATAAATAGTGAATGCATAATAGTAACAATGCTGTGCTATACATGTAACACGTGAACAAAGTGTTTTTATTAATTATCAGACTCTAAGAAAGTGCTATGTAAAGTGCAAATTGACACTATTCTTAGTTATGTAAAATAATAAGTTAGAGTTAAATTGTGTATTAGTCTATTAGGCTAGATGGTAATAAATTATTAAGAACGTTAGTTCTTATTAATAAAGGAAAAAAAAATGAGATTACATATGAATACGATGCAAGTAAAATTTAAAGTCGCCGGAGATTTTTTTCGCAATTTCTGTTTTGTCCGATAGTGAAAGATGTGAATAATGATGAGTAAAAACACACCTTAGGAGATTTTCAGTTATTACAATTACACCTTGTATTATTTACAATTGCATCGTCTTTCTATCCTATATTTATGTCCAAACAAAATATCGCTGTTGGGTCCGCTGTACCTATGCGAAAACTGGTCGAACCCGAAATATACAAACACGTGAGTATAACCTTTAAGTTAAATAAATAACTGAAGACTTGAAATTAATGACATAAAAGGAAAAAAACCTACAGCTAATATTTAAAAAATATATATCGTGTTTTCTCACAGTACCAGTAATTGGATATGAAAAAGATTATGGAATAATTAACTACCTAATTATACAGATGACTTTGAACGCGGCCAATCTAATTTATATCAGCTAAAACGAAGTACAGGAAATTAGCGTGACACTGAACCCTATTCTTACTTTGATAGCGTAGGAATTTCCGTTTACATTTCTAGGAATCCACCAACACAAAAAAACCTTCATTATTGTTGAATACACACGGAAAATGAAGTACGCAGAATTCCATTAAAGACCCACCTACACGATGTCTGGTCCCGTCATAATGGAAAAAATTGGCACAGTAGGTATTGTGTAAGGAAGGGTGTGGTTTTAATTGGCGTAGGTAGGCCCAGCGATTGTTTTTAGGGTTCCGTAGCCAAATGGCAAAAAACGTAACCCTTATGGATTCGTCATGTCTGTCTGTCCGTCTGTATGTCACAGCCACTTTTTTCCGAAACTATACGAACTATACTGTTGAAACTTGCTCAGTAGATGTATTCTGTGAACCGCATGAAGATTTTCACACAAAAATAGAAAAAAAAAACAATAAATTTTGAGGGTTCCCCATACTTAGAACTGAAACTCAATTTATTTTTTATTTTTTCATCAAACTCATACGTGTGGGGTATCTATGTATAGGTCTTCAAAAATGATATTGAGGTTCCTCATATAATTTTTTTCTAAACTGAATAGTTTGCGCGAGAGACACTTCCAAAGTGGTAAAATGTGTGTAACTTCTAAAATAAGAGAATGATAAAACTAAAAAAAATATATGATGGAAATTACCATGTAAACTTCCACCTAAAATTGGTTTGAACGAGATCTAGTAAGTAGTTTTGTTTTTTTATTATAGATAATGGTACGGAACCCTTCGTGCGCGAGTCCGACTCGCACTGGGGCGGTTTTTTTTTTATTTATTTGTAGGCGCTTGTCTGTGACAAAAGAGCAGACACATTATGAAAGTAGTTTGTTCAGAATCGTTTAGAATCGATTTCTGACATCTTTAATTTATATAATTTTTTATTATTATTTTAGTACACTTGCAGGACCTACTTCACATTTCCGCTGTTCAGTTAAAACAAACCAAAATGGACGAGAAACCTACTGCTGCTAAAACCGCTGGGTTTATATGTGTGCGACTATATGCGTTCATAGATTTGTAATGTGACCAAAATTTTCTCCCACAATCATTACCGCATTATCATTATTAATTTAATAAATGAACAATGTTTTATACATAATAGTAAAAATTCAGTGTCTGTAATTCAGTGTTTATAACATAATATTCTAATTGGGGTGTTTCGTGGTCTAAGTTAATTCCGGGAAATGTTGTATTTCAGAAGAAAAAAACGCGTCAAGTCGGTAGGTTCTAATGACGGGAACATAAATGACGTTATCATAATTCGGTGAGTTTGATGTACAATTAATGAATAAATAATGTTAAGCGCCTTAAGACTCATTTTTACTTGCACCTTATTATTTTTCCGATTTCGTCACTGTTAACATTTTGAAAGAAAATGACAGTTAGAAAAGGCATGCGCCCGCTAAGTGGGAAAGGAATTTATTTGAACATAACATATTGACGTTAGTTGTTACAGGTTTATGTGCTTATTTTAATTAATATCATGAGGTAATTAATTTTTTGTTTTATTACCTCATGATATTAATTATTTTTCAACACACTTGCTCGTAAAGTGGCTCTTATTGAATCGCTTTTATGTCCATAATGCAGTGTATTACAAACGCGTGCTTTTTGCTTTACGTTACCATACGAGTGCTGTAACGCCACAGATAACTGTTTACTAGTCGAAAACTTGCGCTTTTTTTTTTAAATCTCGTCAAAGAAACTTCCGCGCGTTCACTTTTTTTTTTAAATAGTCTGAATTGTCTTTGGTCCCAAAATTAACTAAAGTTTATTTATCTTAAATCAGGAGTGGGTTGCAACAGGTAAAATCCCATATCTGTTTCGCCTGTTTCTGTTCCACGTAATTAACAGTTCCAAAAAAATGTTACAAATTAGCAGGCTGTTATTTCATACTATGTGGGAACAAACTATTGTGTGTTGTCTGTTACCACAGCTGCACAGTTATAATACACGGAGGTACTCTTTCTAACTATGGTATTACACCTACATATGCGAGAAAAGGAAAGAGCTTGTGACGGACGATGTAACAGAGTGTCACAGTGTAACAGTAACATTTATTATCTATATTCTAACTAAGGTAACTATCATAAGCATGGATAGACAAAAGCTTGTGACTGGATGGATTCTGTTATCTCGTCGTGGAACAGAAGCTTTTTTTTTCAGTTTATTTGTCACAGTTACAGTCTGTTATCTTGTGATACCTGTTGTATTTAGCTGTTACGATATATACGTCTCACTCCTACCTTAAATTGTCCGTGGTCCCTCCCGGAACCAAACAGAAGAGATCCTGACTGACGTTCTATTATTGCGGATTCTCACTGAACTAATGTATGCCAATAGTACTTTCTAATTCCATACTAACTAAACTACGATCAGACTTTTTTTTATAACGGCTGTTTAGCGGTTTTCCAGTGCCTCTATTTACACCTGCGCGCGCAAGACAAGCGGGGCGCGCGGAAAAAAAAATACAAATCCAGCGCGCCATTTTCCATAAATATTTGTTTTGTTAACGTTTTCTTTGTGTTGTTATAAGTTTCTATCAAAAATACGAAATGTAAAGTATTGTCACCAACCGACGTTGAACAGTTGTTAAAAAAAAACGTCCGGATAGTCAGTACCTGGCAACAAAGGTCAGTTGAACTTTATAAATCTAAATGTATCATCTCTATAATTACGTTATTGTAGCATAAGTTTTTACAACAAGTCTGTTTTTTTCCTCGCAAGTGTGTTGAAAAACGTCGTATGGAACGCGTGTGCATTGATCATTACACACTCGGCTCCCTTATCGCGCTCGTCTGTGACTCGCGCGAATAATACCGCCTCGAGTGCAATGACCAACACAGCACACTTGTATCATAATGTACTATTATCTTATTAATTTGTATTAATCATTATATTATATTAATTTGAATTAGTTTTGATACTTCATTCATTAGTACTCTTTGTTATATATATATATATTTTTTTTTTAAATATTTATATTTTATTAATTTGTTTTGTTATGTGTAAGTGTATGAGTTTGTACTTTATCTGATTGCTATCTGATTGCTGTCTGATTGATCTCTGATTGCTATGGGTAATATTTGTTGCATTTTTCAATTATCATTCGGTTTCCACCCGCAAAGGATTATGCCACCACAAGAAAATATTGTCAGCCGTTCGTGCAAAATTGAGCTCCTACACATCAGCTTAATCTAATAACCAAATATTCTGAAGAGAGAAGGAAATAAATTCGTCTTCCTCTTTAAAGTAGAGATAAAGGGTCCTTACAGTAAAGATACTCGTCACCAAGAAATTGTATTAAGACTTCCCTGGTACGAGTATAAGAAAATCCAGCAAGTAAGGAATTTCAGCCTTAAGAAATACAGATACGATTAAGTCAGCCCTCTTTGTAACAATTTACGGGCTGTGTGTCTGAAATAAAGACAAATTATACATTGTTAGTTTGCTTGGAGATAAGAAATTTCAATGAAATCTTATAAGTAGGTATTAGGACGTACTTACAGTCTGAAACACCAGCCTAACTTAGAGCTAAATAAATCTAGAACTATCTACTTTTAGGCTCATCGCTATAATTTAAAGTGGTCTACAAATTCATGCTTAAATATATTATGAAATTTTTTATTTAAAACTAGCTGCCGCCCGTGGCTTCGCCCTCGTGGCTTTTCCTTAAATAAAAGTAGTTTCTAAAATTACTCCTTATAACATCAGCTATCTGCCAGTGAAAGTCTCGTCAAAATCAGTCCAGTCACTTCGGAGATTAGCCGGAACAAATAGACAGACAGACAAAAAAAGTGTAATTAGTACCGTATAGACGCTGACGATGGATCGAATAATCGAATTCCCATCCGTAATAAATTGTTACCGACAATTGTCAGAAATATTAGAATGTAGTTTTTTTGTCATAATATGTCAGTTTTATTAAATGCGTTTTTAAATGACAAATATGTCAAGATTTCACCTGTCGATGTTTGACATATTTGTCACTTTTATTAAACAGCTTAAGCGCGACAATTCTACAATTTTGTAATTTTTTGACATATATAATAATAATAATAATAATAAAGTAATTTATTTCTCTCAAAAAGGTACAATTTTGATTCATAGCATAAGTTACATTTTCCGGTATATCCTTTATGAGAGCTGGAGTCTATACTGGGTTCGGGACCTGTATGACAGATATCCAGGCTTAAACCCTTAAAATACAATATTTAATTGCACTTACGTACTACAACATTGAAAACTCCAAGTACTGAGAGGAATAGAATTAAGACAATACAAAGGAGATGTGCTGTGTGTCTTTGGAGTGTTGTGTGTCCGTGAGTGCAATATAAGTCCTCGCGCCCAGCGCCCGCGAAGGGCACTGGGCGCGAGCACCTACTAGCCCGAAAGTGAATGTTTGTCTGTGTGTGATTAGTAAGGTGAAACGCGATCTAGTATTAATTTGAATAGGTGAATATTTCCGATAGACGAAATTATTTTAGGATGTTTAGTAAATTTTCAGTCTCTGCATAATCTATTTCAAGTAGCCATTTGTCAGATTTATTAAACAGAGCCCAGCCCGTATTACCTATGACCTATTAGCGTATAGACTTTAATATGCATTCAGTAAAAAGCTGCTATTTTAACATTACAAACAGACACTTCAATTTTATTTATTTTATAGATATAGAAGATTCCAAGAATGTTATCGCCCACATAACGTTTTTAGATTAAAATCCCTTTTGAAATACTTGGAAACTTACAAGTCATTCTAAACAAAAGCTTAACCCAAAAGTTAATCTGAAAAATTAATCATCCTTTGTTATATTAAAGTCACTTTTTCGTACGAAACTGTAGTCGATTATAAGGATTAATTTAAAACTGAAAAACAGCACTTATATTCAGCTACGCTGAAGAATATCATAAAGGAAAATAATATTGATAAACTTGTCAAATGTAAGTTAATATTTTCACTAAGTTTACTTATGTTATTCGAAAAAAAAGCTTAATAAGTTTTCTTCAAAAAAGTATTCGCAACTAAAATTGATACCTACACGTGCGGCAATGTATCCAGGTCAGATTTAAAATAGAATGTGTCCCGATAAAAAGGCTGTGTCCACGTAAAATAACCTTGGTATACGATTGCAAACAAATAAACAGGTATAAAAAAGCGGCCAAGTGCGAGTCGGACTCGCCCATGAAGGGTTCCGTAGCAGCAAGTAACATAATATAAAAGTTCTTGTAGTTCGTTGTAACTTTGATCGATGTTTTAATAATAGTGTATTTTTTTTTAATTATTGATAAGTAATCATTATAAGTTATTATTATTTTTGTGTATGTGAGTTTAAATGTTTGTAAACGCACCCACGATACAGGAGAAATTCCTAGTGTGGGGCAAATTTTTTTAAGAAAAAAAAAAAAAAAAAAAAAAAACATTATAATTAGGTACCTAAATAATGGGATTTAGATCTAACTATATGCGAGCCCATATAGGCTTGTGATAGCTAAACAGCATAAGGTTTATGTTTATGAAATTAAATGTTTTTTATTTTTTATTTGAGTTGATTGATTGAAAGGTAAATTGCGGTTTACGATTTATGACGTATTAAAAAAAAAACTACTTAGGTACTAGATCTCGTTAGAACCAATTTTCGGTGGAAGTTAACATAGTAATGTACAGACGCCAGCAGGTCAAGCTACCCGAAACTGTCAAATTTTCGCAATCAACCTTGAACCTTATACTGTAGAGGTAAAGTTGAAAATAAAAAAAGCTTGATGTGCTGGCGTCTGTACATCATATTTTTTTTCTAGTTTTATCATTATTTTATTTTAGAAGTTACAGGGGGGGGACACATTTTACCACTTTGGAAGTGTCTCTCGCGCAAACTATTCATTTTACAAAAAAATAATAGTAGAAACCTCAATATCATTTTTGAAGAACTATCCATAGATACCCCACACGTAAGGGTTGTAAGAAAGGTTGTAAAAAAAATGAGTTTCAGTTCTAATTATGGGGAACCCCTAAAAGGAGATTGATAGGACCTAGTATCGTTATTTGTTCTGTGGTGACTTAAGTTTATAATGTTGATAATTCTTGTTTTTAAATATAATGATTTTATCTGATAGTGCGAATCCTTGAATTCTCCGCATAAAAAACATCATAAAAGTATTAGTTTTTATTTCGATTTCCTATTTTACCCATACATAGTTTTTTTTTTTTTTTTCACCCAAATATTGTCACATATCATTGGCATGGCATTCAAAGAGTATGTAAATAATAAAACCTTGACTTACGCAAAATAATTAAATTACGCATCCGATTATTGAACTTATAGAATAATTAGTAAGAACAGATATTAATAACAACTAATTATTATTATTACATTGTAATAACAATCTGATAAAGTGTTTAAAGTAGCTAAGCAAAACTTTTGGTTAATAGAAAGGCAGAATGTTTTCGAGACCTTAGCCTGTTTGATTCATCATTAAAAACTCTTTGAAATCAGAACAAACGCGCGCCATAGAATTCAATGCTCATTTTCTTATTTGCATATAACTAACTTGTACTTGAACTTGTGGATATTATTTACTGGAGTTTTAATTTACAATGTCTGTAACCTGCATTACGTATTCCTAGTTTAGCCTTTCTCTTGTAAAGTGAAACAAAACCTCAAAAGAAGCCTCCATATTAAAGGTGAGTAGAAACTGGAACATATTCATACACTTAAAAAAAGGGTTTTAGTGGTAACGCAGTTCTCAATGAAATGCTTTTGACACGTGATTTGTGTGTTTTCTGAATATTTATTAGACCAAAAATGTTCAGCGGTTTAATGTTATTGTTGTGACCTTGTTGTAACGTAGGTAATTGTTTAATAGTATATAAATTAAGTTGAACACAACGGTAAGCATTGAAAGCGATTTATATTTCATAACAGACTACATTTTCGATCCAAGATTTCTCGAGCGAAATTAACGAGTATTAAAAAAGCTCAATCGTCATTTTTATTTTTTTTATTTTATTTATTTATTCAAAATCTGTATTAATAATAACATACATAAAGTCTGCCAAACTGCATAACAGTTTGTCGGCAGTAACTAATTCTTATTTTGAATTTACCAGCCTACATTGTGACAAAAAACCAGGAGATTCGATTCGTAACTTAGATTTTTATACCTAACTACTGTGTAATGCTAAGAATTATGATAAAATAGTAAATAACATATGAAAACCCTGAAATCATTCTTTAAATTAAACCATAAATCTTTGAGTCACCGCATGTTTCATACCGATACTAGGTTCCTTAGTCACTTGATCAATGTCCTTTATTGGTTTTTTTTTTTTTAATTTTTGTGATTCATAGAAAAAAAGACGACAAAATATATTTTAATCGACATGCATGCGCTCCGAGTGACAGTTATCAACAAACTGATTAGAAATTGCTCCGATCGCGCTACACACGCGGCAACGTAGCAGGGGGCGGCAGGGACGATCTAGGGAGCAAGGGTGGTCTCGCGCTCCTGCTGCCCTGCCGCAGGGCCGATCTAAGAAATTGCCCCAACTTCCCTATACACGTCACAATTTAGGTGGTAAATTTAGGGTCATCCCCACCTAAACACCCTAGATTGCCCCTGCGGCAAGGATGTCGGTAGCCCGCTTAAGCCGGCGGCGCGTACGCCGCGCCGCTGCCGACCGACATAATGGAATGTTGCCATTTCAAATATTTAAAATATTATTTTTATAAAACATTTAGTACCTAATAAGTATTGTGAATTCATTTTATTTTTTATCTCATTATATGCTTCACTGGTCGACGTAATCTCGTCAACGCCGGCTGTCGTTGAAAACCAGCGCTGGGGCTCTGTCTCGCAGCATTATGCTGAGCGATGGTCGTTTTGCGTGGATGTGACGCATATTTTGCCCCAACTTGTTTTTTTTTTTGTTTGGTTCTTTTTTTGCGTCATGTTTACAATAAAAAAACTTTTTTCTTTTTTTTTTTCCTTTCTTAGTAAAAATAGATACTTTATTGATAGCCGTGATCATGAGAAAATCATCTTGCTGCCCATGTTAATTGGGGTCGGCAAAACACGTATTCATTTTCCATTCTCCCCAGCCCAGTCAACCGTCACGCTATCATTCACTCCCTTCTCCTTCATGTCATTCCTCACACAATCTATCCATCTTTTTATTTATATTTATCACTCTTATAGTCACAAGTGTTTGCTCCCTCCTCATCACATGCCCATACCAAATCAAACGATTTCCTTTCAACTTTTCGAAAATCACAAATTAAATAATTCAACCAAGAGTCAAACTCAACTCAAACTCAAAGCATTTATTTCAAACAAATCAATTACAGGCACTTTTGAATTGTCAAGGGGTCGGTCAGTCAGAAAGATGAAGCTAGTTGCCCATTCCAAAGCGTAGTAGGTACGTATGGAGAAGAGCGGGCAAGAAACTCCACGGACACTCTTTTAAATCAAAGTATGTTTACAAATTATTAGTAACATCATTCATGTTGAAATTATACAAAGGAGAACGATGCAAAACGTTCAAAGCGTCTGTAATAAATAGATTATAAAATAAAGAAACAATTCATAAATTAAAATAAGCCGTGGCAGCTAACATGACGCATGGATTAGCACCATTCAGATCAACCATTTTGAAGGGAGCTAAATGATCCAACACATGCGCTACCGATAGCGGGACATTAGAGTAAGCATGACATACTCTCAGCAGCCAGGGCACATTCAAGTTAATGAAAGACGTACCTAGTAAATGGTAGATTTATAGTAGGTACATAGTACTCACACATGTGCTATGCAGTTATACAATACTAAGATATTGAATTGGCAGAACAGATGGCCGTTGGGGCCGAAAGGTTCTGGAGTGGCGACCGCGTACCGGAAGACGTAGCATTGGAAGGCCTCCCACAAGGTGGACCGATAACCTTATGAAAGCCGCAGGAATCCGCTGGATGCGGAAAGCACAGAACCGGTCAAAGTGGCGGTGCTTGGTACCGAGGCCTATGTTCTGCAGTAGACGTCTTTCGGCTGAAATGATGATGATGAGGATGATATTGAATTTATGCAATGCAAATTTCATTTTTAAAGTCTTCCGAGTAACCTATCCATCGTCTTAACGGTAGTGACTATAGTGCTTTTGTACAAAGACCAAAAGTTTATTTAGTAACAAGTTTTTAACAGATATTCAAGAAACATTTCAAGTGTGTCAATAAAATATTTCATTAAAATTTTCACCTAGTTTTAGTTAGGTATAGTATGTCTACTCATCTGTCATCAGCCAGTCTTACTGGATGAAGCTGAATACCAGTATTTTAGATGAAGCGACTGCCTATCTGACCTCCACAACCCAGTAACTGGGTAATACGATACCCCTTACTAAGACTGGTTGTCAGAATTTCGGGCTTCTGACGACCCGTAACTACTGTCCAAGATCCATGAATGACAGCCGGGACCAACGGCTTAAAGTGCTTTTCACACAGGCACAGAGGAGTAAAGATGGGCACCCATCCACACAACAACCGTGGCAAGCATAGCTTAACCTGATCGGTCGACCCGTGTAGCTGAGCTACTAGTACTGTACGAGTAGATAGACTATCATCATCATCATCATCATCATTTCAGCCGAAAGACGTCCACTGCTGGACATAGGCCTCCCCCAAGCACCGCCACCTCGACCAGTTTTGCGCTTCCCGCATCCAGCGGATTCCTGCGGCTTTCATAAGGTCATCGGTCCACCTTGTGGGAGGCCTTCCAACGCTACGTCTTCCGGTACGCGGTCGCCACTCCAGAACTTTCCGCCCCAACGGCCATCTGTTCTGCGCGCAATGAGCCCTGCCCATTGCCACTTAAGTTTGGCAATTCTTCAAGCTATGTCGGTTACCTTGGTTCTCCTGCGGATCTCTTCATTTCTGATTCGATCACGTAGGGAAACTCCAAGCATAGCCCTCTCCATTGCCCTTTGGGTGACTTTTAGCCTTCTAATAAGGCCCATTGTGAGCGACCACGTTTCAGTGCCATATGTCATCACTGGCAACACACACTGGTCAAAGACTTTCATCTTGAGACACTGCGGTATGTGGGATAGACTATAGTCAATATTGGTAACCGGTCTATAACAAAACTTTAATTAAGGACCCCGGGTTCGACACCTACGTTTATCTGGAAGTACTCGTATAAAGGACATCTTCGTCGGCTCTGGGATACGGGACTTTCAAAGTCCCTGGCGCCCATTAATTAATTAATTACACCCATAATAATTGGAAGGTTATACTTTAATATTAACATTTATAATAAATCATTTAAACTAATACTCGGAACAGTACTGGCTTCATCTCCAACTCCCCACGACTTTAGTTCTTTCTGCTGAAGTTTAAGCTGGCTGGCATTAATAAGTGACAATTATAGTCACCTACCTACTACATGTTAAATTAAATTGTAAGGTCATAACTTATTATTGCGGTAGACCCCTAAAGGCTACCGTGTGATGTTGTATGGAGGAGATATTATTTTTTATAAATATATATTATTACAAACAGTTTGTTGTTTTCTTGCATTTCGATACATAACCATCTTGCATCTGGGCTTTTGTTCCTTTACAAATAGAGGGACAAAATCTTTTATGTAACAGTGGCAGTAGACAAACTATACAAAGTAATATACTTAGTATAGTCTATCAACAGTACTAGTAGCAAAATAAATCATTTTAATCTTTCAATCTTTGAGCGCAGTATATACAGGGTTATTGGTAAAACACAAACAACCTTGCAAGACTGTATTACTAACATCATAAACAACATCTTTTGTTCTATGACTTTTTACAAAACATAATACTTTTACCAAAAACAAACCTTCAATATTTTGTTGTTCTATCTAACACATTTAAATTCTGTATTTTGTTTTGTACCTACGTACGCCTCCCGTGCACTTGACACGGTAATTTGTTTTGCTACGCGTAGAGTTCGTAACATTAAAAGTGTTGAATTTAAATATTTTGATTTTTGCATGAAAGTCTGATGAATTAAAATCTGATGAATTATTAAAAGTCATAGAACAAAAGTTGTTCTTTATGATGTTAGTAATATAGTCCTGAGAGGTTTAACCCTGTATAGTCTAGTTACCATACAAAATAAATGTAAAAAGAAATCATACAAAAACCAAATTGCATCATCAAAGTTTTTATTTACCTCATCCACGGAAACACTGCGATCCATACAATACGCAAACAATTTCAGTATTCAGTTATACTGTGTGTAAAGAATAACAGGCTCATCAACATTATTGATTGAGTAATGTATTTATCATGTAATATCTGTGATACCTATTCGTCACAATTCTCGATATTCACCCGAAACACGTCCCGACAATATTGAGCACTTTTCCCACACACATGTTGAATTTCAGCCTTTATTTATTTATTCAAATAAAATTATAAGCCTGTAGGTTTTTTTTTTTTCGTGGATGTAGAACTCTCGTGAAAGCTAGCTTAACATACTCGCAAAAACAACACTAAATATTGAATGTTTATTTTTAGGGTTCCGTACCTCCAAAGGAAAAATCGGAACCCTTAGGATCACTAGTGTGGGCACGCCACAATTGTGGCGATCAGTCCCCTCTTAGAAGAGTGGCTAGAGAGGCGCCACGGCATCCTCACCTTCCGCCTGACACAGTTCCTCACCGGTCACGGTTGTTTCAGGAGGGTTCTGTTTCGGATTAGGCGGGAAGAAACGCCCGGGTGTTACCACTGTGTGGATCGCCCGGAGGATACGGTGGAGCATATGGTGGAGGTCTGCCCGGCTTGGGCATAGCACCGCTGTGTCCTCACGAAGGCGATCGGCGGCAGCGGTCTCTCACGGCCAACTCTGGTTCAAGCCATGGTCCGGAGCGAGAGTGCATGGGAGGGTATTCACCTCCTTCTGCGAAGCAGTAATGCTCACGAAGTAGGAGGCGGTACGCGTGAGGGAGCGGCAGTCTATGCGCCCCCACGCCCCTAGTCGCCGCAAGAGACGTCCTGGGTGGCGTGAATCGATTGCCGATTCCCGGCCACCGTAGGTGCGGGCTTGCGGACGGCGAGTTATGGGCAGCTCGCCGTCCGCTAAGGACCAGGCCCTGTCGACGGCGCGTTGTGTTCCACGCACGCCTAAAAGAGAAATCAGCACGCACTGACGGAGTCTGCTAGGAACAGTGCCTGCCAGGGTTGCGGGTTTGTCCGAAAGAGTACCGTGGCCCTGGCACAGGCAACTGAAGTTACACGGGAGGGTTTTAGTCGGTAAAAGTCTGATACGCGCTCTCGCTCCGCCCAAAGCGGGAGAAGTTATTTGATAAAATCCCACCCAAAAACGAACAGAAAAAAAAGGATCACTCGTGTGTCTGTCTGTCTGTCTATCCGTCCCTCTGTCACAACCGATTTATTTATCGATTAATTTGAAATTTGGTACACATAAGTATTTATGTAACCCAACAAAAATTTTGCGAATGTACCGTGTGACATATCAAATGACGGGGCTTAGGGCTATAAGGATTTCAGATTTTTTAATACTATTATTAGAAATACTTTTAAAGTTAATTAAGAAAATAGATGAAAATTTACCTTCCCCCGCTTATCTCCGAATCTACATATCCAAAAATTTTGGAAAAAAATTACAGTTCAAAAATTCTTTACTTATAAATTACAGGAAAACCTATAAGAAGTCTATGGTCTTAATATAACATGGTAAATGCAAGTTAGGTACCAAGTAATACTCGACCAACGTAAATTTGCAGTTGAAAACATGTTGAAACAGAACATGCTTTTCAACTACAGTGTTAAGTTTTTTCTTGGGATAAATTCATCCATCCACGGAACCCTTCATTGTGTGTGGTCCGACACGCACTTTTCCGGTTTTTGTTTTATGTGACGTTCAAACGACACTAACAAAATAACAGAAATTATTGTTCATTTGCTCATTTCATGAAATTTTTCGAACATTCGGAGCGCGAGTGAAAGCTTCCGAACGCCGAAATCCAATATAGTTGGATTGGTTTACTAATGAATTTATTATTCACTTGTGTTCAGACGTTTCACTTTATGTGAAAGAAAAATTGATCGTCTGGTATCAAATTAACTTTCACTTTCACCATTGTTTAATTACGCTCATGACAACTGTTTAATTAAGCTCATTATTTTTTCCTTTTTAGTTCTGTAGTAAACAAGGAACCCTTATAGTTTCATCATGTCCATCTGTCTTTCCGTCTGTCCGCGGCTTAGCTCAGAGACTCTTAGTACTAGAAAGCTGTAATTTGGCATGGATTATACGTAATAATCACGCCAACAAAGTGGTAAAATAATATGTTAATTTAATAATTGTTTTTTTAGGCCTTCAAAAATATTTGCGTGTTTGTAAAAAACATTTTTCAATTCAGGGATCCGTTTGCGTTCATTGAGGCATGAGCAGTTTACAAGCTAACGGCATACGTAGGTCCTCATATAAACGGGTCACACAATGATATTATATAACTAATAATGATATTATTTAAATAAAGAGGTAGCACTAGCGCGCGCAAATTGTTGCAGACAAATTCAGACAATGGTTGTAATTTGATTTAGTCGGCTAATGTTGGATCATTCGGTCCCCTACAAAATGGTTGAGCTGGATGGTGCTGATCGACGCGTCATGTTCGTGAACGGGCGCCGTCCTTCGATCAATAATAGCATTGCTATTATTGATCGAAGGCGGCGTCAGTTGAGACTGGTCATCTCTTAACTGCCAGGGCTTATTTTTAATTTTATATTTTGAATTGTTTTATTTGTTTTTTTACCTTATTTCACATAAAGAAGCATCAAAAATAATGTACCCAGGATTTTTGTAATATCTTGATTTAAAAGAGTGTCCTTGGAGTTTCTTGCCCGTTCTTCTCCATAGAGATCTACGTATTGGAATGGGCAACTAGCTTCAACTTACTAACTGACCGTCTCTCTGACAGTTCAAAAGGTTAAAAAAAATCGGTTCAATTGAAATAAATGCTTTGAGTATGAGTTTGAGTTTAATATTAGCAGCGAGCGAAACGAAGCGTGTCCGTGGCGTAAAATTATACAGTAAATAAGGGAGAAGGAATTTCATACCACAATTTGTAATAACAACGTAACGATATCGGAACGCCGCTCAGTATGAACGTACCGTATCTTTCCTTTATAATATCATTGGGTTCACAGGTTTCATGAATGGGGTAGTACTTACCATTCCTAAGCAAAGAGGCTGTATTGCATGTAATATTTATTCAACGTTATGGAAATGTGCTTGAATAAACAGTGTTCACGTAGTGAAAGTGTTATGACAATGGTTTTAATTTGGAAGCCAACGCAAAAAGGTTTCGGTAAGAGAGAAACCGGCCAAGTGCGTGTCGGACCATACACAATCAAGGGTTCCGTAGTGGGAATGAATTTATCCCAAGAACAGACTTAACATTGTAGTTGAAAAACAAGTTCCCCCATACATTCCAACTGCAAATGTAAGTTTGTACGCACAATATTGAGAGATTTACCATTTTATTTCAAGATCATAGACTACTTTATAGGTTTTCTAGGAATTTATATTATCAGGAATCGATTTTCATAAATTTTCTTAAATAACTTTAAAAGTATTTTTTTAAATTATTATTTTAAAAAAAACTAAAATTATTACAATAAGCTATTTTATTTGACCTATTTTTTAAATTTTCTATTTAGCTCTATAATAGTGCTCATATTTAAATTCATTTATATTACACGTCCATATTTGGGTCACAGAAGTTCATATGTGAACCAAAATTTCAACTTAATCGGTCCAGTAGATTCGGAGCAAATTGGTTACGATAGACGGACAGACAGACAGACACACGAGTGATCCTATAAGGATTCCGTTTTTTCCTTTTGATGTAAAGAACGCCAAAATAATAGTTTGTTAATTCTTCTACTTCTACTTCTCTTTAAACGGGCTCAAACAAAGCCTTAATTTCAAAGCTAAAGGCGAGCAGAGCTCAGGTGGTTCGTGGGATCAAGAGCCTGTTACAGAAAACGGACGACCTCTTTTTTATGGCATCTTGTAGCCTGCCCTATGAGATTGTCGGCTGCTTTACTGGGCTATCCTGTGGATCTTAATAAATTAAGCTCACAGCCAAGGCATTAAACTTATAAACTAAGCGACTACACAAACTAAAGACACACACGTGGGGTGCGAACCTCGCCTTAGGGCGTCACTGGGAGGAGGGCAGTACGGGACAGGCTGTATCGGATTTACTAATAGAGCTCCTCAAAGTTTTTGTCTCTGGAAATAGATGATAATTATGTTTTTTTTTTTTTTTTTTACTTGTAACCGTAGCTTAAAAACTTTACTCTGAGACTGTACTGTACTGTACTATATTGACTACATTACATTTAATAGATTTCTTACATTTCTTCTTTCTTTCTTTCTTTCTACACTAGTAAGAAATGTACTTGAACAAATTCAATAAACAAATTCATTTTATAATGAAATTTATAATTATTAAATCTAAGTATTTAAAACAAAGTCGGGTTATTTAAACTATTTATAACTCAAGAAGGGCTAGACGGATTTTTATGATCTTTGATTTGTTGGATTTGTCTCCACCCCGAATAGCAGAATAATTAATAGAATAGGTATGTGAAAAATTTCTTTTTCTAATACATTTTGTACGGAACGGCTTTTTTGATGATATCTCGAGAACGGATGTGGGAACTGAGAAACAAGAAATTTCAGGCAGACCAAGTCGCGGGCAGAAGCTAGTTTAGTTATAAAAGAATTTGTGTATTGAATTTTGTCAAGTACATTTCTTGGCTCTATGTTCTATGTTAAAAGGTTTGGTTTCCGCACTTAGTCCTTAAGATGGACCATTTTGCGTGGGCCATTGCGACTGTCTGTGGTTATTGCAACCAGCCCACCGTCTTCCAGAAAAGAAAGAAACAAAGAAAAAGTATTTATTGGGACTCATACAGGAAGATCACATTTTAAACTAAACACACTCATAGTAACATCAATAAAAAATTAAATAAAAAACAAAAGTAAAATGAAAACAAAATCCTGAACGGGGCCAAAAGGCTCCACACAGAAGCTAATCACGTCTCCTGGTCTGTTCGGAACATCGGTAAAGGATCTGGGTGCCCCGTGTGTTTCTGTTCAAGTCTGGGTGACGCCTGTGCATTCGAAGAGCATAATGCGCTACGGTTTCTTCCGCCTCCATGCAGGCCCTGCACAGAGGGCTGGCCGTTATTCCTATTGCGTGGAAATGTTTGTTTAGCAAGCCGTGTCCCGTGATGGCCTCCGTCACCAGGCGCAGACCGTTCCTGTCCAAGCATAATAAAAACCTGGTCAGCATACCGTGCAAGGATGACATAGCCTCTCTGGACAGCCTGCAGCCCGGTGTCGAAGTCCACCAGTTCTCCACTTGTGTGTGGGTGAAATCCTGTAGCCACCTGCGTAATTGGTTGAAGTGGATGGGGTATGCTAGGTTCGAGTCCACAGACTGACGTGGTGGATGCCCTTCTTGCTAGTTCGGCAGCTGCGTCGTTACCCAGAGATCCGCTGTGCCCTTTCTTATTTTTAAAATTATGCTAGAATATTCCTTAGTGGATTTGAAATCGGTTCCACCAATCTAAATAATACAGAAGAACCCAGTAACACTTTCTTCGAACTGTGAATTGAACCTAAGACCTCATGCTTCATTGATTCACAGATTTATTATTTGTTAAAATGTTAGAAAAACTCGTCTACGGTTGCAATATTGTAAATTTCTCTTTAACTTTTCTCGAGGC
Organism: Dryobota labecula; assembly: GCA_947523025.1. Classification (NCBI taxonomy): domain Eukaryota; kingdom Metazoa; phylum Arthropoda; class Insecta; order Lepidoptera; family Noctuidae; genus Dryobota; species Dryobota labecula. The sequence goes on from OX383287.1 coordinate 5,092,671, forward strand.
AGTCCAATACCAAAGTCATTATTGGATACTCGCAATAACTACGTATAATTTAAATCAAAATTAGGAATACATTTTGGTATATTTATTTATGTATATATACTTTATTGTACATCAGATTACATATTACAAAAGAAAAGAAAAACTTATACACTATCTATAATATATAAAATTCAAAGTCCTGACTGACTGACTGACTGACTGATATATCAACGCACAGCCCAAACCGCTAGGTCTAGTGATTCCAAATTTAGCATGTAAGTTCCTTATGAGGTTTAGGGGTGCACTAAGAAAGGATTTTTGTAAATTTTACCCCTCAGGGGATAAAATAGGGGATGAAAGTTTATATGAAAGTCCGTCAGTTTTGAAGTTAAGATCTTCATATTTTGTGTTTAGGCTGAAGATTGAAAATTAATTTATAGGTGTCTCAGCGTTATTGATAATTCCACCCCCGAAGGGCTAAAAAGGGGGATGAAGTTGAAAAGTCCTTAATTTTCGAAGAAAAATCACTAAATTTAATAGCTAGGCTTAAGGTTGGAAACTAACGCAACGGTGTTACGTATTTCAGAATAGATTTACATTCCATACATTGTAGGCGAGCTCTAAGAAGGGCTTTAAATGGGTGAAAAGGGGGGGATTTAGCCTGTATGAAAAATCCCTTTTTTTATAGTTCATAAACTTGAAACACATTCTTAAATAAGACACAAAGTTTGTCATAATTCGTTTTTCAAAACAAAGGTGCTCATTCTTTTGACAGAAAAAAAAAAGGATTACAAATATAAGGTGTTTTTGAGGATTGATCCCAAACAGGGGAATGAGGGGTCATTAAGTTTTTAGGGGAAAATTTTACTGCGTGCCTTGAATAACTCAAAAGTTTTTATTTTTAAGTTTTTGAATTAGGTACTCAAAAGTATTTTTAATCTCGGTCATAGGGTACTTTCAATTCCGGTAGTATGTTCCCGTTAGATTTTTTCCGACATCCACGCGGGTGAAGCCGCGGGCAAAAACTAGTAAAATATACAATGGGTGGCCTTATTGCGTACTGCGATCTCTTCCAAGCAACCTTGGCATGCACAGTGTATTTCTGGACATAAAATAGGGTTGTCATTGGTGCAAATAAAAAGTGTAACAGTACAATATCCTACAATAGATACACAGATATTTATGCTATATAATAGATACATAGATACAAACTAACTATATAAGCAAAGAAAATAAATGAAGACTAGATTATTACAGCTTACAACGAGAATGAAATCACAACGACAAGTAATGTTCCTTCACGAGTATTTTAAACACAGACAACGATTGTGCGCATTTTATGTTTTTACAAACGAGCGGCCTGGACAGTAAAGGATTTGTCAAGGAAAGTTGTGGAATGCATGGGAATTTTAAGCTTTAAGTTATCTGATGACCTTAAAAATTTCGTGTGGGAGTCGTAAAGAAACTGAAAACGTTTTTTGGTATAGTATTGCAACTATATTTAAATCCAATAAGCTAATTAGATTGAGTGGATGCTACCCGTTACATGTGTGCACACGTGTATCGTTTCTATTCATTGCCAGTGTTCCAGGAAATGAAGGATGAAGCAAAGTTAATAAGCTAATAACTAGCAATGCAGTATGCAATCTATTGAAGAATTGAAGCTACAATTCCAATTTGTCAGCTTGATTAATTCCGACATACCTACAAACATTTGAACACTTGTATAAAGTTACGAGACGGGATGGTACAGCGCAGTGTTGAAAATAAAAAAAAAGTTTTTTTTTTTTCGTGTATTTATGTTATGGAAATCGCTTCTTATTTTTAAAAGTCCTAGGTTTTTGTGAACATACAAAATACTTTCTAAGATATAAAGAGAAGGCAGAGTCAGTATATCTATTTCTGTGAATTTGTTTCTATGGGACTCGCGGGGACACATTTTATAGATCGCGCGGATTGCCCTCTTTTGTAACTGTAATGTATGAGAGAACATGTATTTCAACTACAATGCTAAGTTTGTCTTTGGGATAAATTCGTCTCAACTACAAAACCCTTCATTGTGTGTGGTCCGACACGTACTCGCCCGGTTTTTATTATTATAAGAAAATTGTCGAGACTTTTTTAGTCTTTGTTGTATCATTTTTCTTTCCGTCTATTATTTAAGAACCTTTTTCTTTGAAAAAGCCGAAAACCAATGTTGCCTGAGATTGACTTAGGACAGAAACTGTGAAAGATGAAAAATCTGATGATGGCTAAACAAAAAGTAAACTACGTTGGGCCTAAGGCTCTGTGCACGAAAAAACCCCTCTTTTGTCAATTTCTTATCTAATTATGAGAAAGCTTGAAAAAATGTAAACATTAACCTTATTCATAATAAAGTTATCGTGCCTTATTCATAAAAGATAATGTGTCGCTCCAAAGTCTACTGTCTCCTGTTCTACAAAACTGTTCATGAAAGTTAGGCAATCCATTGCCTATGCCACTGAAGATAGAAATATGGGAAGTTTTCCTAGGCGGTGTAAAGGCAGCATTACGGAAAAAAATGTTATCATGCAAACAACTTGTCCATGACCATTTCTTTAAATTGAGTTTAAATTGCCGCTCCACAGCTTCAGCCTACGGCTTAGCTACGCAAATTATGTATTCAGCATCGCTTTGTATGAAAATGTAGGCGGAATCGTTCACTGTGACCCTACGCTACGCTACGTAGGAATGCGTGGCTGGAAAACAAATGAAATGATATTAAGAAATCCCAGGAAAGCGGGTATTGAGAGAAAAGTTAACTAGGCCGGTCGGCTTTTCCACAAACCGAGCTTTTGTTTTGGCCTACCTCGCAAACCCTCCCACTTTGTCCTTCCACAAAAATTATTTTAAAATAGCAAAGAATAATGCCCACCATGTATAAATAAGCTGATGGATATACCTTTTGTGTTTGAAAATGCAAACCAAATAAAATCGATTCATGCGACGAGCCACGGGCAGCCCCTGGTACGTTCGCAATGAACAATTACATGCCGTTCTAAATCTGCCGACCATCAAGCAGTTTATGAAAAAAGCGAGTAAATGCTTCTTCGACTCTGCTACCACTCACACTAACCCACTAGTGGCAGCAGCTGCCCGATACATACCCTCACGCATCTCACGAATACGTCAACCCAGACACGTCATATTAGAAGAAGACGACAACAACATTATCAAGAGAGCATCAAATTAGCCCATAAGGCTGCTAACACATCACACGACTGACGCCCCAGTCACACTTAGGGCCTCTGCCTCGAATCTTGCGGGCAGCAGCGCGGCGGCGGCGGTGGCGGCGTCGCAGCGGCGCGGGCAACGCAGACCCGTTCTCGAAACCAGCGGGCAGATCGCGCGGCACTATAGCGGCGTAGTGTTGTGTTCGTAGTTGTATCGTTGAGATATTTGTTTTTATTTGCGAATGAAATGTCTGAACAATGGCGACAACATCTTTTTCATTAAAATTTATTCCTACCGTCACAAAAATAAATTGCACAATACTGCAATGCAGACGCGCGGGCGGTCACCGCTTGACTGGAGTGCACCGCTCGTTGCCCGCGCCCGCGCCGCTGCCGCGCCGCTACCACGCCGCTGTTTTCGAGGGCCGGTCCATTTGATTTTACGCATTAGATCCTGCCGCTCCTGCGCCACCGCCGCCGCCGTGCTGCTGCCCGCAAGATTCGAGGCAGAGGCCTTACTGTACTCGCCGGCGAGCACCACCGCGACCTAGTTTTACTCAACACCCCCCCCGACCCTTGAACCCGCCCGCGCGGTGCAAGTAGCCTAAAATACCGTCCCTAACAATAATAACCAGATGCAACAAGTCCCCTCTTGTTCAGTGTCCAGTAGCGCCCTAAACCTAGGTCCGAGTCCCACTGTGGGACGCCCTTAGCTGTGCTACTTAAATTTTTATTGACAGGCGAGAGGCCCTTCTAGCCCCGCCAACGCTCGGTTAAGCAGTAACAGCTTTCAGCTAACTGCAAAAGGCCCGCAAAATAAAAAAACCTTTTGTGTAAATTGTTTACCCAGCTGTGTATATGTGGTTGCTTACTTTTAGTTTTTAATTTTATATTTAGAATTGTTTTAATAATTTTTACATTGTCTCATGTACAGGGTGAAATTGAATTCATGGGCAACCTCTTAAGGGGTCATTGTACTCATCATTATGAACAACTTTCACTATGGGACCAACACTGATATCTCGAAAAAAAAATCTGCTGTTTACATTTAACATACTTACATTTTAACGAACTATGCGAACATAAATGTAAGGAACAGCAGATTTTTTTTCGCGATTTCAGGTTTGGTTCCATAGTGAAAGTTGTTCATAATGATGAGTACAATGACCCCTTAAGAGGATGCCCATGAATTCAATTTCACCCTGTATAGAAGCAACAAGAATAATGTACCCAGGATTTTGTAATATTTTGATTTAAAAGAGTGTCCTTGGAGTTTCTTGCCCGTTCTTCTCCATAGAGATCTACGTATTGGAATGGGCATCTAGCTTCAACTTTCTGTCTAACTGACCGTCTCTTTGACAATTCAAAAGTACCTGTAAATGGTTTAATTTAAATAAATGCTTTGAGTTTGAGATTGACTCTTCAAACCTCAAAAATTCTCCAAGTTGGCAGAAGTTTAGCGATAATGGCTAATTTAACAGCCATATTTTCAGAGATTTTAAACTTTTGATACTTTACCGAAGTCAGTTCAGAAAATGATTTAAGTAGAAACTGTAATGCAAGTTTGGACTCAAAGTTTGGACGCATTTATTAATGCAAAAAGGTGTCTGAGTTTTCAGTAGTACTTAGAAGAAGAAAAAAGCCAAGTGTTAAAACACTTTCATGTTCCTTTTCAGCAAAAGGATATACAAAAAAGGAAAACAAAAAAAAGGAAAGGAGGTGTAAAGGAGATACATGGTGGAATTTTTAACCTCATCTGAAGGTAAAGTACTCTAAATATGGAGATAGCAAATTTTACTCAAAGGAAACATTCCTTTATTTTTTAAAGCCTATCTGCCAGTGAAAATCTTGTCAAAATCGGTCGACCCATGGCGGAGATTAGCCGGAACAAACAGCCAGACAGACAAAAATGAAAAATATTGTCTTTTTGTTATATGTATCGTACATACTTTCATATGCATTTAGTAAAAAGCTGTTATTTTGAAATTACAAACAAAAACTTTAATTTTATTTATTTGTATGTATAGAGTATAGATTCGTAGTGGTTTTGATTGAATCCGTCAATTAACAAAAACTAAACTGTTCCAATAAAAGTCGAGGACAGGTTGTGGGACACCCAGTTGGAACGAAGTTCCTTTCGCTGTATAAAATGTTAATTAATTAACAACGTTTGAGAGTAACTTAATGAAAAATAAGTGTCGTGACGGTCATAATATTACACTTTTTTCGGTCTAGCTCTCATTTACAAAGTGTGCAAAATATTTAGTGCTATATGGAACTTCGTTCGAAAAAATAGTACCTTACCAGAGATCAGAATAGGTAGAGTTTATTTACCTAAACTTCGAGGAAGGAAGTAACATAGAGTGGATAGTATCCTTTTTCATCATCATTTCAGCCGAAAGACGTCCACTGCTGGACATAGGCCTCCCCCAAGCACCGCCACCTCGACTAGTTTTGCGCTTCCCGCATCCAGCGGATTCCTGCGGCTTTCATAAGGTCATCGGTCCACCTTGTGGGAGGCCTTCCAACGCTACGTCTTCCGGTACGCGGTCGCCACTCCAGAACTTTCTGCCCCAGCGGCCATCTGTTCTGCGCGCAATGAGCCCTGCCCATTGCCACTTAAGTTTGGCAATTTTTCAAGCTATGTCGGTTACCTTGGTTCTCCTGCGGATCTCTTCATTTCTGATTCGATCACGTAGGGAAACTCCAAGCATAGCCCTCTCCATTGCCCTTTGGGTGACTTTTAGCCTTCTAATAAGGCCCATTGTGAGCGACCACGTTTCAGTGCCATATGTCATCACTGGCAACACGCCAGTGGTCACGTAAACTGTCCAGTTAGTTAGGTGGTCCAACTTCGAGAAAGAGGTCAATCGTCGAATATGACTGGGCTGGGCAGCGTTCCGGAAGCTACGCAATATCTTCTCGTCCCACATACCGCAGTGTCTCAAGACGAAAGTCTTTGACCAGTGCGTGTATCCTTTTTATCGCAATATAATATACACAAAATAGCCAGCCAACTTTTCAAGAATTTATTTTCCTATAATATGTAAAACAAAGCTCTTTAATTTAATAGTTTTGTTACAGAACCCAAATTTTTTTCATTAAATCAATCTGCCTAGCCTTTTCCCAACTATGTTGGGGTCGGCTTCCAGTCTAACCGGATGCAGCTGAATACCAGTATTTTACATGGAGCGACTGCCTATCTGACCTGCACAACCCAGTAACTGGGTAACACGATACCCCTTGGTAAGACTGGCTGTCAGACTTTTTGGGCTTCTAACGACCCGTAACGACTGTCAAAGATCCACGAATGACAGCCGGGACCAACGGCTTAACGTGCTTTCCGAGGCACAAATTTCCAATTTTTTTTTATTATGATTCTTCAAATCAATCATTTGTAACCATAAATAAAGATCAATAAAAAATTCGCGGTTTTTAATTACCGGGATTTAAACGTCATTATAATTATTCCGGGATTTTAGAGGAGGTTATTATACACTTAATGTATTTTCCAAATTTTAGGTAAATAAACTCTACCTATTCCGATTTCTGCTTATTACATAATTTTATTGTTACTTGGCAGTGCTGAATTTCATTTTTGGGTATCTAAGTTTACCAGAAACCCTCGTCACTATAAAGTTACGTGTTATAATTTTATAGCCCACAGTGTATTTTGATGTGCTGAATTTTAAAATAGTTGTTTAATTTGGTACTAATTTGTAATTCGCACTCGTAGGTAGGATAACTTTGTTTGAATAATCATATTATATTTAGTTGGCTGTTCTGGTTTCAAATACAAATAAAAGAACACGAGCAAATAAAATGGTAATAGGACAGAGCTGGATTTCACATCGTAAGTTTTTATTACATTGTTAGAAGAAAATGGTTCACTATTATTGTTAAAAGAACAATTTGTTTCTTTCTAATGATGTGGCTTTTATTTAAAGTACAAGGTGAAACTGCAGAAATACATACACACAGCTCTATACATTAATAGTCGCATAACTCGAGGAAATGTAGCAGCTGTTATATTTTATTTTTTTCGTTACTTCAGTATTGGTTCCATAAAAAAAGTTGTTGATATTGATGAGTATAAAACCCCCCAAAACCCCTTTTAAACCCCTTTTCAGGCGTAGTTATTTCAATTACACTTTGTATGTACCTCATATAGATCTTATAACTAATAATTTCGAATGTGAGTATGTCAAAATAGCACGTAAGTTGTACCCATCGATATCAACCTACAGTTTCTTGCAAAGTCTTAATACGTGCCAAATAATGAACTTCCGTAGCTTGCAGGCTACAGTAATAATGTTAAGAACCAAGTGCCGATTTAGCATTTTGCTCCTTTCTGCAAGAATTTCCGCAAAATTTGCAACGTTGACTTTTCTTAAATAAATAATTTTCTTGCCCTAGTCCAAAGTATTGAGCCGACCACTACTTGCGGTCGGCACAACACTTTTTCTATTCTCATTCTCACCTTTCAACTGTTACGCTATCATTATCTCCCTTCTCTTTCCATTCCTCACGCAATCCATCCATCTTTTCTTTGGCCTTCCTATCCCTTTTTTTTTTATCTAGGGCATCTTGGAGTTAACCATGAGAGGTTGAGACTCTTTAACCGGATTTTCCTGTGGTTACCTTAAGCTCCTAACGAAACTTAATGCCTCCAGCCAGGGCGTACAAACTTATAAACTAAACCACTGCGCGCTAAGGGCACGCCCTGTGGGGTTCGAACCTCAGCTTAGGGCAGAGTCGGAGGGAGGATGGCAAGGGACCGTCGGTGGCTGGATAAAATCAGGGTTATGATTATTATCGGGGGAATTTAAAGCTACAGGCACAGCTATAGCGCGTGCTGCCGCTTCGCTTATGGGCAAGGGTCGGGGAGGACTATTTAGTCGGGGATTTCGCGCGGGACCTCGGCGGCGAGGTCGAAATGACGGTCGTGTATTATGTTTGCGAGCTCTGTACTTGTTTCCCTAGTGCTCTCCTGAAGGAGAGTCATGGGGTCATCTGGGTCGGTCAGTGCATGCCTTGGACGGTGGATCTTACTGATGCGAGAGGGAGTGTAATTGGCCTTCACAACTAGAACGTTGCGATGAGTAATCGAAGAAGCGCTTTGAAATGCGCATGAATTGGGCTATCGTAGGGATTCTTAGTTCTAGATGAAGGTTTGTTTTCCAAACGAACCAGGGGGCACCCGTGATTTTACGGAGGAAACGGGTTTGGAGGGTTTGCATCTTATGGATGAGATGGGGTTTTGCATGTGCAAAGACTGGACTCGCATAGGTCATGATGGGGCGGATGCACGCGGTGTAAATGCGCAATTTGCACTTGAGTGACAATGTGCTTTTTGCATTTAGGATGGAATGGAGCCTATAGAGAGCGAAGGCGGCGCGAGCGTGCACCTTCTTTAATTCTATCCCTCTATATCCATCAATATTTATATTCATCATTCTTTTAGTCACATGCGTGTCCTCCCCTCCTGACTTTTTTTACAAGAACCAACCGTCGCGGGTTCGTTCCTCTCATGGGCCACAAGTTACTTTTTGGGTGTTTTGGTAAGGAATCAACACAGAGGTATTAGATTCATTAATATACGAGTATATTTGTACACTACAATAATATAATATAAATCGGATAAACTTCGTATTGGATAAATTAACTAACAAACTATTAAATTATTATAATATAATAATTTAATAGTTTGTGTCTTTTATTATTATTTTATAATATTATTATCACACTAATATTACAAAGGCCAAAGTTTGTATGTGTGTATGTTTGTCTCTTCTTCAAGCTCAAACGGCTAGACCAATTTTGATGGAATTTGGTATGGACGTAGCTGACACCCTGGATTAACATATAGGCTACTTTTTATCCCGATATTCCCACGGGATCAACACTTATGCGGGTGAAACCACGGGGCGCAGCTAGTAAATAATAAAAGAAGAAAGAAAAGAAAGATTTTTTTATTATTATTCTGCACGTACAAAACGCACGTAACAAAAAATAAAATTATAAAATATACACATTCAAGTAGCCAAAAGTCTCTTATAATCAAGAAATAAAAGTTTGACAATTTAGTCCATTGCTTGATGTCAGGACCAGAGACCAAAGACCATTTACATTGTTACACTGTGTCGCGTCAAAAATACCAACCAATAAAATATCCTAACTTAACTAAACCATAACCATAATATTATATTGACCATTTTCTTTACAGCTTTCCGATTCAGTTTGCCTTAATGTCCCAGGACAAATATACCCGGAGTTTTTGGACCGTGAAATTGATTAATGAATGGAACCATAATCGGTAAATGCTTGCCTGTTGCAGTCTAATGTAATGGGCAGGCAATGTGGCAGAATTTGGTATAATTATGTGAAAATGGTTTCTATAAACTTTCCTTAACATGGGTAAATACATTTATTTTCTTTCTTTCTTTCCAAATCAACGCACTCACTATGCATAGACTGTTTGTTTGTTACCTTTTCAACGCCTTTACGGCTAACTGATTTGGGACACAGGTAGACCATGAACTAGGTAGGTAAGTAGGATATAGACATAAAAATAAAGTCTTGCGAAGGCCAGCGAAACCTAATAAAAAATCTATATAAACGTACATTTCTGTGGCTGTGAGTTCCTAACAATATTGACATAGGTTCTAAAAGCCGACTCGTGCAAGCTGCGGAAAAATGTTTTGCATCTTTTTAACCGACTTCATTAAAAAAAGAATGAGGTTCTCAATTCGGTTGTTTTAAGGGTTCCGTAGTCAACAAGGAACTCTTATAGTTTCGCCATGTCCGTCTGTCTGTCTGTCTATTCGCGGCTTAGCTCAGAGACTCTTAGTACTAGAAAGCTGTAATTTGGGATGGATATATGTACATATTAATCACGCCAATAAAGTGATAAAATAAAATCTGGAAATATCCATACTATTATTATAAATGTGAAAGTAACTCTGTCTGTCTATCTGTCTGTCTGTCTGTCTGTCTGTATGTTACGTTTTCACGCCTAAGCCGCTGAACCGATCGACATGAAATTTGGCAGAGATATAGCCTGGGATATGGAGAAGGACATAGGCTACCTTTTAACGCGATAACCGACATCCACGCGGGTGGAGCCGCGGGCAAAAGCTAGTATGTATATATATTTTTTTAGGGTACCCCCTACACGTAAAGTTTTTTTTTTAATCTCGTCTCTTTTATAGTTTGGGGTATCATTGGATAGGCTGTTCGAAAATATTGCGGGTTTGTAAACCATTTTTCGATTCCGGGATCCGTTTGCGTAATATTAAGAGGGATTAATATTACGCAAACGTAACGTTACGAAACGTTAAACGTAATATTACTACGGTCCACTAGTGCCACTCCTTTAAAAAAACATTATCTCGTGACTGAGAAGGAATTATGAAAAACGGCTCAATCAGCAACCTCGGTAAGTGTGTCTAGAAGTTTCTAATACCTTTTATAAAGTTTCATATTGAGACATAAAGCAACAAAATACGATCTAGAGGAATGTAGCTGCTTTTCTTTAGATCGAATTTTGTTGTTTCGTGTCTCAATATGAAACGTTATAAAAGATATTAGATAATTCTCGCGGCTATGACGAACAAAAAATATGTAGTTCTAATCTAAATGGTACCATCAAACTGGGCCTCAAGTCTGCTATTACAATAGTGTCAGAATGGTCTCGCCATTGTGAGTATTTGACAGTGTTTGTATGGCAAATCTGTCAAAAACTCACAATGAAGAGACCATTCTGACACTATTGTAATAGCAGACTTGAGGCCCTGATCTGATAATGAAGCCGGAAGGTAGGCACCGGAACTTGGTAACTAAACAATGTATCCTAGCTGTATTTGGGCTTATTTGAATTGTCATGCACTCTGGCTATAAATGATGTCTGGTGGGTGGTGAGTTGATTTTTATGAACATTAAATTGCCATCTTTCGATGAAAGAAAAAAAAAATATATATATATAAATTCTCGTAATCTAGAAGTTATTATTTTAGACATTATTTTTGTACCCTATCACTTTGCCTCCCTGGGCCAGCCTTGTGGCATTAAGTCCGCCTATGTATCACTATTGTACATGAAGTTTAAATAAATAAATAAATAAAAGATTACCAATAGTAGTTAACGCTGCAGTGAGACAATTAAAAGCTTTTACTTTTCATCTATCTAGGTAATCGCCTCTGTGGTCTAGTGGTAAGACCACCTGTCGCAGCCCTAGAGGTCCCGGTTTCGATTCACAGCGGGAGAAAAAATGTCTACTCGGTTTGGTTGGTGGTAGGGCTTGTTCTAAATCCGCCTGGCTAGCTACCACCATCTTATCTAAGTCTGTCGCCATGTCAAAAATGTTAACAGAATTGTTGTGTTTCGTCAGTTAGAGGTAAGATAGCCAGTTCCTCTGTGGTTAAGGATTCCGGGTGAAGGTCGCTTCCACCTTTGGCCTGATCATCACTTACCATCAGGTGATATGAAAGCCACGAGCATCTCTCAATCAATCTGCCTAGCCTTTTCCCAACTTTGTCGGGGTCAGCTTCCAGTCTAACCGCTTGCAGCTGGATACCAGTATTTTACATGGAGCGACTGCTTATCTGACCTCCACAACCCAGTTATTGGGTAATACGATAGATAGATAGATAGATCCGGCTCGAAGGACCATGTATAGGCCCAGGTGGAATTAAAGCAGTGGACTGTATTTTATAATGGTTTAATAGGTGGTTCACAAATATAGCAACCTAAGTACCAGTACTTAGGTTGACCAGTCAAAAGGTACGTCCGAGCGCGGTCGTGTTGTACGATGCAATGCCGTGATGCTGTTGCGTCTCCGGTCCCCGCGCTGTGCCGCGTCGCTCGTTGACGACGTCTTGCTCAAAGCTCAAATGCTCTTTATTATGTACACCATAAAAATTACAGATATAGATGTAGAAATGCTACATAGGGTACCACAATGGGTGTCACGATACCCCTTGGTAAGACTGGTTGTCAGACTTTCGGCTTTTTGACGACCCGTAACGACTGTCAAAAGTCCAAGAATGACAGGCGGACCAAAGAAGAATGACGGACCAGCGGCTTAACGTGCTTTTCCAGGCACGGAAGAGTCTCGGTATGTAAAGATGGTCACCCATCCACGGACCAACCCCAGCAAGCGTAGCTTAACGTGGTGGGTCAGCCCATGCGACTATTATTATTTAGCCACGAGCCAAGAGCATGCATAATGTGGTAAAAATAAAATCTTGATGCAGTGTGTTATTATTGTCACTCATTCTATTCCTTCTGCTCGATCGAGAAATACCTGATTACAACAGCAGTGCTTTTCTGTAACCATCTCACCTTGAAAACGTAGGTGAAGTGAGCGTAGAGTGAGTTGTCAATAACGTCAATCCCAAGCATCAGGTGAAAAAAAAAATACTTTACGTAGGTACCCTAAAAAAAATATATATTTATATTACCAGATTTTATTTGGTCATATATATACATATATACACAATATATATATATATATATATATATATTGTGTCTTAAAGCTCACTTCAAACTCACTTCACCTAAGTTTTCACCGTGAGATAGTTACAGAATAGGTAAATTAATATTGTCACTTCAGGTGACAATTTTAATTTACCCTTTTTATTTTCGCGTGAATTTTAAAACTAAACGACGACCTTAATAACTTACACGTGCCTGGATTTTCAGTCTATTTTGCGAAAAGAATAAAAATAGGAACTAAAAAAACCGGCCACGTGCATGTCGGACAATGAAGGGTTCCGTAGTTGGGATGAATTTAACCTCAGAACAAACTTAACATTGTAGTTAAAAAACATGTTCGCTCATACAGAATAAATGGGAGAACATGTTATTCAACACAAATGTAAGTTGGTCGATTATTACTCGGTAACTTGTAAGCCCTACTTAGCTGTGATAGTTTTCTTTTTAACTCTGTTATAAATACTTGCTGTGATTTTTTTCACTTATCCACAACTATTTAGCTGGCTTACACTTGACTCGATCAAAAATTATCACTTTAAAGCTTAATATTACGCAAACGGATCCCTGAATCGAAATAGTTCACCACAAACCCACCCACAAACCACTATTTTTAAACGGCCTATACAACGTTACCCCAAACCATGGCATAGACGAAAAAAAAATATCATCCTCACTTTAAGTGTAGGGAAGGTAACCTAAAAAAAGTTCAAGATTTTAGTTTAACACTTTGTTGGCATGATTAATATGTATACCCTTGCAAAATTACAGCTTTCTAGTACTGAGAGTCTCTGAGCTAAACCGCGGACAGACGGACAGACAAATAGACAGACAGACGGACATGGCGAAACTATAAGGGTTCGTTGTTGGCTACGGAACCCTAAAGAAATTTACGTTAGACTAATTGTGACTTCCTTTTATGAGGCTATAATGGAGTTTTTTTTTTTATCCGCCTGCCAAGCATGGCGATTATGGCAAACCCCCCCCAATTGGGGGTGGCCTATGTCCAGCAGTAGACATCTTGCGGCTAAAATGATGATGATGATTATTTTAAAACGAAACGATGTCCTAAATTGCTTACACGTGCTTGTATTTTACGGCTATTTTGCGGCTGGAATAAAAATAGGAACTATACAAAATTTTAATTTCCAATAGACTTAATTGTGATCTCCTTTTACGAGGTTTTAATGGAGTTTTTTACGAGCAGTGAGCTGTAACTACTTACTTACTGCCATCTTTGCAAAGAGCTTTTTCCAACGGTGGATTACAATCGCCAGCCTGGCTGAAGAGCCACAGTTGCCACTGTTACATAAAAGATTTTATCCCTCTAGAGGTATTGGAACAAAGCCTTCATGCAAGGTGGTTACGTATCGAAATACAAGGAAACAATAAACTGTTTGAAATAACATATATTTAAAAAGAATACTCCTTCTTAAAACAATACACGGTAGCCTTTAAGGGTCTACCGCATTAATAATTAATTACTTATATCAAACACTTATACTAAGTTAACCTTTATAATAACTATGTGACTATAACTGTCACTTAATAATGCCAGCCAGCTCAAACTGCAGCCGAATGAACTAAGGTCGTGGGGAGTTGGAGATAAAACCAGTACTGTTCCGATTTTAAGTTTAGATTAAAATATAATAAAAGATTAAATTATTAAGGTGTAACCTTAAAATTATTTTGTAAGTTAACAATTAGTAAATGGGCGCCAGGGATTTAGAAAATCCCGGATCCCAGAGCTGACGAAGTTGTCCAATATTCTTCCAGATTCAGATACATAAGGATGTCGAACTACTCGGGGTCCTTAAATTAAATTTCAAAATCAAAATCAAAATATTTTATTTCACATAAACCTACATGGGCACTTATGAAACGTCAGAAGCTAGGTGCACGGTTCGAGTTAGTCGTTTCCTATGGAGAAGAGCCGGCAAGAAACTCCACGGTTACTCTTTTAAAAATAATTGGCTTTACAATATTATTAAATAACAGTGATAAGTAATAGGTATGGGAGGACAGTGTAGGCCTTTCATCAATTACCAGGTACTTAACAAAATAGAAAACCGCCAACAAATCTACACTCTACTAGGCCTACAACGTTCTCACATTCACAAAATATAAAATAATCTAAGTATATAAAATATTAATGACATGATTGCAATTACAACTACAGTAACATATCTGAATAAATATCATGTCCACAAAAGCCACTAATAAAGAATTGGAATTCGATTTGTAAGTAAATAATGTCAAATAATGAAAAGATTATGTCAAGGAAGTATGTAAAATAAAAAAAAAATAAAAAATTCTAAATAAACATCGTTACTTGGGAGCAGTTAATAGACATTGACATAGTTATGTTGTTTATGAGGTACCAGGGAAGCCACATGTGCAGAAGGAATTATTGCCAAACTTCCTTGTCTTCAACGTAGTCTTTTATCTTATAATATGCTTTTTTGATAAGGACACGTTTGATGTGGGTTTTGAACTTTCCGTCGCTAAGTTCTGTAACCGACTTTGGCAACTTGTTATAAAAGCGGATACTGTTTATAAGAAATGACTTGCTAGTTTTAGTTAATCTGAATTTGGGTATCACAATTTCATGTTTACTACGTGTATTTATATTATGGAAATCGCTTCTTATTTTGAAAAGTCCTAAGTTTTTGCGAACATACAAAATACTTTCTAAGATATAAAGAGAAGGCAAAGTTAGTATATCAATTACTTTGAATTTATTTCTAAGGGACTCACGAGGACCTATTTTATAAATCGCGCGGATTGCTCTCTTTTGTAGAATGAAAATGGAATCTACGTCAGCTGCCGATCCCCACAGCAGAACGCCATAAGACATAATACTGTGGAAATAAGCAAAGTATACTAACCTAGCTGTGGCTATATCAGTTAACTGCCTTATTTTTCTTACTGCATATGCAGCTGAACTTAATCTACCTGAAAGAACTCTAATGTGGGCGCCCCATTGCAATTTCGAATCTAAAGTAATTTCTGATAAAGACCGGTTTCCAATATTGAAACCCGGACAAAAGTAATATACCGGTTTTGATGTATACCGTATTAAAATGAATAAATATGTAAGATTTAAGGGTAAAAAAAAAACCGGTGGTGGTTTCTGTCATGTTACTACCTATTATTTTAAGTTAAAATTGTAAACTTAAACTGTTATTGAAAACTGGAACATTCTTCTCCTTGAACGATGACCTAGCATGGTTCCAGGTAGATTTTTAAAACTTCTGGCAAACTTTCTTCGAGATATTTATTCCTTAAAGAGACTGTGATCTCTAAGTTTGTGTTGCTATTTCTTCTCAAACAGCGACCTCATCTAATTTTTACCAATTTATAGAAATATAAAAATTTATTATTTCCTGTGTCAGACGTCTTATTTCATACGTAATTACATAAAACTTGAGACAAATAAATAGTCAATATTCAGCAGTATTCTCAAATACGTTAGTTCTATGTACACTTATGTACTAAATCAATATATTACTAAACAAGATAGTTAATTGATTATTGCTACGTCTGCATATTTTAGACATCATATGCGCGTAATCTTAGGATTATAATATAAATTAGTTACCATAAGGTCCTATGCAAAGATGCGAGCGAAGACTAATTTATATTAACACGTTAATTAAAGGCTCCTACAAACAGGCGTGACAAGCGACGCGAAAAAAGGCATTTCTCGTCGCGGGACACGCGGTACCTTTGTGTCGCGTCACGTGTCGCGCCTGTTTGTAGGAGCCTTAATTACTGAATATATGAGATAGTACGACAGCACGGAATAAGATATATGATGGCTTTGCTTTCTAGTTTGTTAGCGAGGTCTACATTATGGTAGACCAACTACACACACACACACTAAACACACCCTCACAAACACACACACACTAAATTTTACACTTTGGTCTACATTATGGTGGTTATTGGTAGAAACTTTATTTCTGGAATTAAGGATGTGGAGCAGTTCAAACTCTTAACTAATACTTCTTCATCACTTCACGTGACTAGAGGGCTGGCTCGTTCTTTGACCAAAGAATTAGGATTGCCATTCAATTTGGCAATGCTGCCGGTCTTCTGGGCACGTTTCGGAATGACAGCGATGCGGACGAGTACTTCGACGACGCCTAAATGTCCTTTTATTTTTTATATATTATATTTAGTAAATTAGTCATTTATTTGATCTACGTCTTATCTTTCACCCAATTTATCTGTCACATCGTCGTATCAGTATGAGTATAAACTGAGGGCCGAAACATCTGACCACGTTTTTATCTTTTCGTGTAGTGTTGAGACTTATTGCTATAGGTAATTTTAAATCGTATAGATCCGGGATGTCGAAACAAGTGGCAATCGCTTTCAAATCGTTTTATATTTCAACAACCACCGGATTGGCATAAGCTTTTCGGTACCTTATGTCAATATAATACATTTTAGACTTTTCCACTATCGTAATCGCTGATATATCACTTTGCCTGGGCCCTCTGGTCAAAAAAGAATGAGTGGAAATTTTTCGGACAAAGAATTATTTGATCTAAATTATTCGTTTCGCCCATTTTATTTCTATATGGGGATTATTTAACTAAACCTTTTAAAACTTTTTGGGTTTCTTTTTAACCATTTGGTCTTTTCTCACAGTTCCAAACGGCCAAACGGGTAAGGTTTTTTTTTTAATATTTGTTTGTTTCCCTGGTTTTTGTTATTTGTTTTGATAACGGGTAAGGTTAGAACTGTGACTAACCACGCGCGAGCTGAATTGGTCTCAGTAACTAAGCGAGGGCACTGCAACCATATGGATAAGGTTAGGTTAGAGCTGTAACAACCGCGCGCGAGCTGAGCAAGCGAAGCGAGCGATGCAGCGGCAGCAGAGCGGTACATCTAAGTTGGTCGCAGATACTTGGTCATTTAGTATTTTAAGGACCCCGAAATAGGAATTATTAGAGGTTCACAAAAAGACGCGCATTCATTAATGTTCAGTAACATTTAAAAAAAAAGTGTATTATTTGAAATTCGATTACGTAAATGCCTTTCTAAATTGCATAATTGATACTCATAAGTGACTTAATTAAACGCTGATAATAATAAAATCACCCACACGCAGTGGTGGACCATCTCCTATTCACCAAACATAGCCCTCTCACAAAAAAGTACCTAGGTACTAACACTGTTTATCCACCGCCATCGTCAACGGACGTCAAAGAGAACCGGCGCGCGCCGCGACGGTGGTGTGCGGTGGACAGGCGGCAATAGTAAATGTACCTAAGTATCGCTACTTCGGCGCCGTCATTTCGTTCTCATTGACGGTGCCGGTGAACAAACGGCATTTTAGTCGACCTCGTAGTTACTTTATCACCCTGATTGTCGTTTGCACGTCATAAAACGACAAGATCCATTCGTCTTTGTGATAGTCACCTAGTTTCAACTTTAGTGAAGTTTGAATTTGCTGGAAATTGTTTTGAATAATGGTAAAGCAATTACGAGGGCAAAAAAGTATCTAGGTACATATAGTCATGAGTACACTACTACACCTAAAATATTAAAACTGCTACTCACAATGTCTCTGCCACTTGAAGTTATGCTGGATCTCGTGCCGCATACCCCTCCATAGTTTGGTGACTATCAAGGAGTATGCGAACGACATGATAAAGATGGGTATCAGCAGTAGTCCAGCATCTATGCCAAGGTTGAAGGCCCGTTCTAACTCCAGGCTGGTCCATACTTCTCTGCATTTGTAAGCTGCAAAAGAAAAATAAGTTAAATTCAATTAATTTATTTCAATCAATATTGGGTCATAATAACATTGGTAACATTAAATAAAAATTATTAGAAAAATTAATAAAAATAAGACAAAACACAACACACGATTTCATTATTACATACAAATTAAATTAGCAAAGTCAACAAATTAAAATTAGAAATAATAATAATCATAACGAAAGAAAGAATAGAAAGAAAAATGGTTTATTCTGCACAAACAAGACGATAAAAGAAAGATGAAAGATTTTGGTATAAAAGTATAAAAATCCGTGGTAACAACATAAAATTATTTTAAGATAATAGACTTCTTACAAGTTTTTCTGTAATCTATAAAAATAGAACTATTTTTTATTTATTTATTTTATTTTATTTTAGGCTCAGTAATTTCAGAGATAAGGGTCAATGTTCATATATTTTGTTAAATAACTTTAAAAGCATATGTTTTAAAAGTATAAAAAAATATATCCTTAATCCTTTTAATAAGTCCTTTCATTTGATGCCACATGGTACAGTTTGCAAAACTTTTTTTTTTCTAGTTTGCCCCTCAAACGTGTCCCCCATTTTATTCACAGAAATACATACTTATGTGTACCAAATTTCAACTTAACCGGCCCAGTAGATTCGGAGCAAATTGGATGTGACAGAACTACAGACCGCTAGACAGACAGACCGACTATCAGATGGATACACAAGTGATCCTGTAAGGGTTCCGTTTTTCCTTTTGAGGTACGGAACCCTAAAAATTTGTTAATTAGTTTTCTAGTGGTCGCTGAAAGATTTTTATTAGGGTAAGCGCACACGAGCAAAAGGCCACAACCACCGGTGGCTGTCGTCACTTGCTGCGGTGCATGTAAACAGGGGCCCAAGTCTGCTATTTTTATGAATTCGTCACACCAACACGATCCCATTGTCATTTTGCTAAAAGTTCGTAATCTGCTAAATTCATAATGGTCGATCATTGGTCGGTCAATGGTCTCGTTACAGATTTGTATTACAATGGCATTTTGAACATTTATTCATGCCAGATTTCATTTATATATTTTTACATATTATTTATTAGTGTTATAAACAATCTGAAGTAGTAGGAAGTTGGAAGTTAGTAGGAAGTTTCATTTGTAATAAATGTTCAAAATGCCATTGTAACATATTACGAGACCATTGACCGACCAATGATCGATCATTATGAATTTAGCAGATTACGAACTTTTAGCAAAATGACAATGGAATCGTGTTGGAGTGACGAATTTATAAAAATAGCAGACTTGGGACTTGCTTGTCGCTGGGCTAACGGTGACTGTAGCCGGTGGCTCGTTTGCGCCTAGCCTTAGGTTACAGTGCCAAGTCAGCGTATGAATTTGGAACTAAGCGCTTACCAATGTAAACTTGTCCTATCTGTTGTTTGGTAATGGTAGCTCGAAGTTGTTTTGGTGTAGGTATAGTAGGTACGAGTATCACGAAGGCTATCAAATAAATATGTTACGTATATCCATATTTTGTGCTTGTGCTAAAATCACAGTTGGAATTCGAAAAGATGCAAGAATTTAGATGAATCCTATGCAATACAAGTTAATTAAACCCAAAATTTTGGATTTACGAAATTTTATAGTTTTGATCAACAACCAATAATGTAAAGCCTTTTTCAAGCCAACTCGCATAGATAACAAAAGTTGTTTCCACCTCTGAGAAAAAATATTGACTGTTAGTTCCATTATCAAAAGGGATTTTTTTAATACCTTTATAAGTCAGTAGACGATACAGTAAAAGCTGTCGACTTTAATTGGATATCTTATCGACCTGCCGATAGGAATCGGTTACAGGTTAGAGCTTTAAGGGTTGAAAGAGAAAATTTGATTTAGGATGAGGTAAGACTGTTTTGAATGGTTTTGACGGAGTCGGTGTTTTCCAATAGACATGTCGCTCACCTAGCAGTATAATGACACATCTACTTTTTTCTTATTTTACAGAAATGAGGGTCAAAGATTTTATAAATGTTTGAAACGAAGTTATGAGTTCATTTTACATTTTATCATGGATTCTATGGTATTAGCAACTAGTTTAAACCTTAATAGATACTTAGGGATAAAAAAATCCACTTCAGGTTTCCAGGAGTTACTTCATAACAGTCAAAGAAGAAGAAGAGCCATGCAATTGTGCCGTTATACTTTTAACAACTTCCAAAAATGTCATATATGCCCCCAAAGCCATAATTATATAGGATGTGAAAACCATGAAATAAAGACAATTGGTTAATAGAAAACAAAAGTTTTTATTTGAAACCAACATACATTAAAAAGTTTTACTAAAATATTATAATAACCTATATTTGGCTCGTGAATCGTTGAGAAATAGTCATCATCAAACTATAACAAATAAAATAAAGTATAATCACGTATCTTCTCTTAATTGTAAAGGTAGGTAATCATCATACATTTTATAAATTATGGTGAGATAATTATATGTTATACTCTCCGTTCTAAAAACAAAAGCACTTAAAAGCTTGGCAGTTTAAGTTTAGATAAAGGTACGATGATAATGAAATCCAGATTCAAATCAAGTTTTACCTTATCACTCCGAAATTTTAAGGAAGTTTACTTTACCTTTAAGTATTTTTATTAATTGACTACGCAGTAAACAAAACTATAAGCATATTAGGCAAAATTAGGAACTTG
The DNA here is from genome assembly GCA_947523025.1 of Dryobota labecula. Taxonomy (NCBI): domain Eukaryota; kingdom Metazoa; phylum Arthropoda; class Insecta; order Lepidoptera; family Noctuidae; genus Dryobota; species Dryobota labecula. The sequence goes on from OX383287.1 coordinate 5,113,783, forward strand.
CACAGTAGGTTCATGATTTTGACCTTTACTATTCGACACGGACCTTTTTCTCTCGGCAGTTAACAGTTGGATGAATTCGAATAGTCCCAGTCGCCCCCACATGGATTGCCACCCGGTGGCAACTGGGATCTTATTGCCCCCACATCACATCCGAATAGTCCCAGTAACCCCCACATGGCTTGCCACCCGGTAGCAACTGGGATCTTATTGCCCCCACATCAAATCGCTATACATTGCGGCGTGGATCGCTTAACCCCCTCTTCGCAGTCTTACGGCCGCGATGACGGGGTTGGCAGTCACTTTTCCAATGTGGTTTTATTGGTAGATAAGTGATATGTAACTTAAAAAAAAAATACGATAAAATAATAGTGAAATTTGAATCATACGCACCCAAATTTCAATATTATTTATTGTTATACTTCCGAAAAAAAAAAGCCATAGGCTTCTGCTCCGTTCACCTAGTATAGCAATTTTTTTTCGAGACGGTAAAAAATTTGCTCTGACATGATTATAGATAGAATAATATGCGTTACAACGTCATAGATGCAAAAGCCGGTAAAGGGAAGGGGGAAGGGAATGACACATCTATTGTGTAATATTTTTTTTAAATAAATGTACAGTGGCCAGCACATCAAGCTACACGAAACTGTCAAATTTCTCCAAACGATTATAAACTTTAAATTTTTGACGATTAAGTTCAAAAACGAACGACAAAATTTGACAGTCTGTGGTAACTTGATGTGCTGGCCACCGTACACTACCGTCCAAAATTTTGGAAGCACACCTGTCTTCAAACAAAACAAATGAATACCGACTATAGGCGGCAAAAATTAGCAATAAACTAACGTTTTACAAGCTTTTACTATTGTTTACACAAAAATAAAAGGATTGTTATTCCACATTCATGAAGTTTTAACTAACTCCTTAATTTTGACGAAACACGTGTTTTATGACTTAATCCGTCGGGTAGTTTATGTGTGCAATGGTGTGGTTTTATTGATAATATTTGGTGGTTTTCTTTAAATCTTGTTTGTATGTCCCTAAAAATATCACTAATCTACTAATAAAACCACATTGGAAATGTGACTGCCAACCCCGTCATCGCGGCCGTAAGACATAGCGATGAGGGGGTTTAGCGATCCACGCCGCAATGTACAGCGATTTGATGTGGGGGCAATAAGATCCCAGTTGCCACCGGGTGACAATCCATGTGGGGGCGACTGGGACTATTCGGATGTGATGTGGGGGCAATAAGATCCTAGTTGCTACCGGGTGGCAATCCATGTGGGGGCGACTGGGACTATTCGGATGAATTTGTGCATGAAAAACTCACGATTGTAACGCTTGTGATGCATAACTTCGCCTTTTTGAACTCTATTTAAATACCTACGTAAAGCTATTAATCGCGAGTATTCCATGCGCAAATCTAACCCACAGCTAACTACAGAGAGACAAAGATCCTAGGGGAATAGTTACGTAGGTTTACTTAGTTACGAAGATTTAAACCACGTATCTTCTTTCATTACCTACTTAATAAGAATGAATATAATAAGAGTATGAATATAATTCATAAGAAAAGGTAGGTATTTCTTATACTTATTTAAAGATTATTATAAAATCCTTCATAATAGCTGGGCACTATGTTATAACGAAGTAATTGTAACAAATCCTTTTTCTTTGAATCAGAAATATTCATTTTTGAATCATAAGCTGCTTTTAAATTAATTTTTGATGGTTGCTTTCTTTTTCGTCGTACCAATTTAAGCTTAGCCTGGACCCATTCTCCTTCAAAAGATGTTTTAAATTCACAGAAGTCACTATTTTTAGTAAATTTAATCATTGTTAACTCAGTCAGTTTTATTATATCCCCATAAGTGTCTTTCTGGTAATTAATGGCTTGCTCTTCAGTCAGTGCTTTCAAGTCATAAAAGTTACTGAAATGCATCTCATGAACAATGAAAGGGTTTCCTCTTTTTTTAGCATCTCGTATCAAATTAACATATTGATCTGGTTTTTGTCACATTTGCCACTTATGCCAACACAGATTTAGAAGCGATTGCACCTCGTGGAGCGCCCCGCACAACTGACAAATAAGCCGTTGTTATGCGCGGAAGCGGGGGGAAAGTACCAAGTGGTACAATGACACTGAACGCCCTCTCTCAAAATATAGGAAAACTAACAACGTGCCGTTTTACCGCTTTATAAATTATCTACTTTTAAACACTTAGGCTGTAAAAACTCAATTTCGCTTTTTTTGTAGATGTGTCATTATACTGCTAGGTGAGCGATGTATTTAATCGAACCTCTAATAATTATATATTGCTCTCTATTTTGGGGGTCTAACTGCTACATAGTCAAGAAACTGCGACCGACTTGGATGTAGCGCCTGGCCACTACCGCGGCACCGCTCGCTCGTTCGGCTCACGGAGCCGAACGAGCGAAGCTTCTAACCTAACCTTACCCATTTCTTCGGGGTGCGCTACCTTAGATACTGCGACCAATTCGACTCGCACATGGTTGGTCGATGTTCCAACCTAACGTAACCCGGGTACCCGGTAGAGGTACCCTTTTTTTTTTTACGCTGAGAATTGCATCACGCATCCCGCTCGTCGGAGGACGAGACAGGGTATGTGGGACTCCCTGCCAAAATGGCAGTATACCCACTAAAACTCAGCGGAGTTCCCTCATCGCCTTGATGGGAGGATCATGGGAAACCGGCTCCGATGCCCCCCCGCCTGGGGGAAATACGGTAATGGCCGGGAATACCTGGCCATTCCCGTCCGACATTGGTGGAGGCCTGTACAATACAGGCAAGGGTGCCCCCGCACCCGTTGACTGCTGGCCTCCACCTGGGACCCCGCGCCAGACGATCCCGCGTCCAGGCGCCCCTGGTCTCCCCGCGACGGGTCAGGTCAGTGGCCCCGTCGCCTACCACTTTTCGGCCGCAGAGAATAGGGAGCGCGGCCAACGCAATACTGACACTCCTCTTCCTCTGCGGCCCCGTCAAGGCCGCGGAAGGTAGGGAGAACGGCTCACCGCAATACCGGCACTCCTTTCCCGCCGCGGCTTCCCACCCTCAGCCGCGATGTCACCCATTCCACATCGCGGCCCGCCTCAGTTGCGATGTCGCCGAAGCGGCACCGCAACCTACGGCCGCTATGTCGTCGGCTTATCCGCAAAAGCCCTGACGAGCGGCCCCCTCCTCGGGTTCCTCTTAGCTTCACCGTGACCCTCCAAGGCACGGCTACTGAGCCCCCCCGCCTCGACTGCGACCTACCGTGAGAAAAGGCCAGAAAGCTAAAAAGAGGCTTATTTACAAAACAAGAAGTGTGTATAATTATAAGCGAAAAAATTTCTAAAATGTAATTTTTTTTTTAAGTCTGTCGTTAAGAAAAAAAGAATAAAGAAAGAAAATACGTTTATTTGCAGCAAACATGACGCAGAAAAAGAACACAAACACGAAAATACACACAACAACAACAAGTTCGGAGAAAATATGCGGCACATCCGCGCAAAACGGCCATCGCTCAGCATAATGCTGCGACACTGTGCGAGACAGAGCCCCAGCAAGAAGGTCAATAAGTTTTATGAGGGTCAGTTAATTATTTACAACATAAAATATAGTCATATAATGTTCCCACACCTGGGACACTGGCTCTGTGAGAGAGAGTGGGCCGTCCACCACGCGGGCCCATTGCGAGTTGGTGAATGCCACATATCTTCGAATTTTTAGTTTTAGGACATGCCGTTTTCCTTCAACATTTTGAGAGCATTTGGTGATGAAATAATTTACACAAAGTTCCTGTCGAACGTACATCACAACTCACAACAACCCGACAACAACGACCACCAACTACGACAACACGACAACAACACAACGACGACGATGACCTACAACGCGTAAATCGCTGCCATTTCTACTGCGCCACCACTGCGCAGTTAAATATTTCCCAAATAATAATTATGTATGTATTTTTTCTAATTCTGCGACTTTGTGTATGTCTACAAAACACAATAGAGAAGAGTTATTTAATTGTTTTCCTCAATAAGAATTATTTTTGTCTTACTGACAAAAAAAAATGTTTCAAAGGGATCCGTAGAACACGTATTTTTTTAGGTAATTATTATTTCATTTCCAAAAGTACAGTCTTTACACACGGAAGGAATCGCAAAGCAAGTTATGTCAGCCGTGAACAATGTGCTTGAGTAAGAGGACCTCATTTAAAAATGAAAATGTAACAGCATTGTGCTTGCCAAGTCCAGGAAAAAATGGGCAGTCGTGCGCAGTTCTCGTGAATCGTATCTACACCATTTCAGGTTGTATTTTACCGAGCGCGGCAGAAAAATACCGAATTAAATTACTACCAAAACTTACAAAGCGAAAATAAATGGCAGACGCGATGTTTTGGGTGTTGTTTTGTAGCCTAAAAATATTGTTTGTTTAGATGTCAATTATTTTGTTCGTTAAAATAAACTGCAACTTAAAAAATTTACAACACTCTAATTGCAGAAAACTATCAGTCACAATCTGAATGATTTTCAAGGCTATTGCTAATCCATTGCTTCATATGTTAGAAGAATGTGTATGCTCAACAACGTATCTAACGCAATGAATGTTGTTGAACTGTCAAAATGAAACCCATTGCTACTGTGTGTTACGCAACTACCCCCCCAAAGGTCTGAATAGAATGTAATTGAATAAAACATCAATTTGATCCATGTGATGTGATTCAAATTCTTATCGAATAAATTCGTTTCAGAACTCTAAGTTCTTAAGTGTCATCGAAGTGAGAACCAGTTAAATCTGCCACAGATAGCAAAAAGGAACAGCTAGGTTAAACAAGATTTCACAACTTTTGCCCAATAGCCAGTGCCGGATTAACCACGTAGCAAGAGTAGCAATTGCTACGGGCCCCGCGCAAAAAGGGGCCCCGCGTATCCAAATCAGCCCAACTCCACAAACAATAATAATTTTGTCGAAGATGAAAGAAAAATTGACAACTTAGGGTATGTCCAACTTTAATCTCGAATAACTTTTGAAAGTGAATTTATCGAAAAATTATATGAGAACTTTTTTTATAGAACGTTCAATTTCCTATAAAAACATATATCGCACTAGGTGGGAAAGTGCTTGTGAGACCAGATGTAAAATCTCGAAGACCACCAAATTTTTTTTTACTATTTTATACTTGAAAACCCTTAGCAGATCAAGGGTAGTATTTGCTAGTGCCCCTCGATAGTATTTGCTACGGGCCCCGCGCTTGCTTAATCCGGCACTGCCAATAGCCCATATATATCAGCAAATAAGAATATGAAAAACCTTTTGCCAACAACTTTATTTATTATTATTTATTTATTTCAGACTATATACACATACAAGTACACATAATCCATATGGTATTAGTAACAATGACTTAAAAACGATGTTAGTAACACTTAAAAACAACTAAAAAATACGTAGCCCAACACACGTTGGCACGTGCCGTATGAAGGGACTGTCCACCTTGTTATATCCACCTAAGATTCCCTAGGTATACAAACAAAGTTGGCATATACTAGCGCTGAACCGATAGTTTAAGAAAATATGGATGCGACTCTGAGCTTCATAATATACGTATACGTTTTCAACATTTTCCCAGCAGTTTTACGAGAGAGTTAGAATTGCATACAGTGCAAAATCTGGAAACTTAAATTGCATGCGAAAGGAGTGTGGTTTATTGTTTGAACTTTGAGTTTATGTCGGCAAACTGTACCTACATGGTAGGAAAATTTGGTGCTCTTTTAAACTAGCCAAATTACATTGTTATAATAACGTGGTTATAATATTCACTGTTTATTTGACTTGTGGCTAAGTAATAACAGCCGTATGGGTCGATCGGTCAGGTTAAGCTACGCTTGTCGCGGTTGGTCCGTGGATGGGTGACCATCTTTACATACCAAGACCCCTCCGTGCCTCGGAAAGCGCGCTAAGCCGTTGGTCCCGGCTGTCATTCATGGAACTTTGACAGTCGTTACGGGTTGTCAGAAGCCCGAAAGTCTGACAACCAGTCTTACCAAGGGTAATTTGGCAGTTTCGTATAACCTAATGTACTGGCCACCGTACCTTAATTTAGTGCCGTAGGAAACTTAATAGGGATGATGACTAAACAATTTTTTTGTCCGTCATGTAGATTAAAAAAAAACCCCAAGTTTAATGTGTTTTATCTAATTCATTTTTTAATAATATGATAAAGCAAAAAACACGTGTCTAATATTTTTTTTATTATCTGATTGACGGACTAAACAGTTTTTCATTTTTTATCAAATCAAAAAAATCAAATCATTTTTATAGGAATACACACATATAAAATTTACATCAGTACTTAGTTATAAATGAAATGAAATCGTTTATTCTGTAAATAGGATATCGGAATCACTTTTACACGTCATATAAAAATAAGCTTGGTGAAGTCGAGATTTCCTATCTGACTACCCCTGAGAAGAAATATATACCCAGGACACATCCCCATTATCATAGCGGATAGGAAACGTAGTGGTTATTTATGTCTCACAATTTCCTTCAAAACATTCTGTAATAACATAAAGCCGTCGTATTAAACTTATTTGGAGTTTCTCCCCCTGTTTTAGAATCAAAGCCAATTTATCAAGTCGAGCTATGTCAATCGTTACGATGAAGTAAATTAACCAGCCAAAAGTTTTTAAATGTAATTCGACATCTGAATTCCGCATCATGATTTATTCATGGGATCCTGCGTAAGTTAAGCGTCAGTGAAATATAACGGTATCTGTGAAATTCGCATTTTCACATTGGGGTTAATTTCGTTAATTCCTAGAGTTCGTGTGGTTTGTGTCTGAGCTAAATGTTAACTTTTCTAACATTTTTGCTTTTTTAATATTTTGGTGAACAATATTTATTTATTAATTTTAATATGGGTTTGCTCTTGACTTTGGTCTAGGTCTGGGTGACAGAGACAAAGTCTACGATGGAGTAAGCTTACCTAGAAGAAGCCTGTTCACTCTCACTTTGAAATCTCTCTCTCTTTTTTTTTATACAACTAAATATACAGGGTAAAATTAAACTAGTAGTGAAACTTCAGAACGTTATGGGTTTCGATAGTAAAAATTATTTTCAACATGATAAAATGAGAAAAACAAAGATGATTTTTTTTTTGGGGCCAGCAGCCGCTGAGACTTTTGGTACATGGGTTTGAAAATCTAAAACATTTTATTTTGTTTTCTTATTTGTGGTACTTAACAACCAAAAAAAATTTTTTTTTTTTTTAACACCTTTAGTTTTGGTATCTAGCATGTCTGCGGAGTTTCACTAGCTAACCAGTATATTCTATCTATCTAAGTAAGAACCTTGAAGATATTATGTAAGCTCAATTTCTGTTTCCCTTCGGTATTGAAATAGGAAGACCGAAATTCTCTCCCTACTAACTAGACTTTACTTAGATACAGCAGCGATGTTTGTCCTGAATTTACATGCGTGCGTCTGGCTTGACATTAAAATCAACACTGACGTATTACTTGTATTGTATACCGCAGTATGGAAGGCCGTATGTGGCCATGTCGGATCGAGATGACGTAAACATATATAATAAGATTAATCATCATCTGCCTAGCCTTTTCCCAACTATGTTGGGGTTAGCTTCTAGTCTAACCAGATGCAGCGGAGTACCAGTATTTTACATGGAGCGACTGCCTATCTGACCTCGAAAACCTAGTTACTGGGTAAAACGATACCCCTTGTTGGTTTGAAAATTTGAGACTATTTTCGACGGCGTTTGTAGAAGAGATTTTAATCAGCCTGTCAATCAGTCTGGCTTCGCGTCCTTTGGGGAAGAATAACGTATCTACTTTTAATTCGCAACCTACATTGCTGACATTATAAAAACAATCGGTTTAAATATCTAGAATCCTATCCTTTTAAGTCGGGAACGGTAGTGATAATGAAATTCCTACCCACGCGGCGATAAAACGCTTCCCCAACCATTGTTAACTTCAGAAAACAAGGCGCAACAATGAAGAGGTATTTTTATATTGAATATACTGGCTTCAGGCATCCCACAATCCCACACAGAAGTGTTTTGCTAATATGTAGGCGAGAATGGTGACACCACGATCTTGCGATATTCATCCCAAGTAGATAGGTACCTAAAGGCTCGTACAGATTAGTGCGATACTCGTATCGCGGGCGCGACGCGACACTAGTAGCACAATTTCTTTGTCGGTGCCTGTCGCGCCTGCGATATTGCGGGAGTCTGTACGAGCCTTAAGTACCTTTTTAGGGATCCGTACCCAAAGGTTGCCGACGGGAACTTGCTGTCCGTCCGTCTGTCACAGGGCTGTTTTTTTTTTAACAATAATAATTTATATTTTATTATACTAGTTTCTGCCCGCGACTTCGTCCGCGTGAAATTTCTTGTTCCCCCGACCCATACCTGCCCGCGATATTATTTTGTTTTTAATTAACGTTTTTTCTGCCTTTTTTTCTTTATACTCGGCTCCTAAGGGTCACAGCATTATGTTAATTAGCCTTCCTCAAAAATTGGGCTATCAATACAAAATATTTTTTGAAATCTGTCTGGTAGTTCCAAAGATGACCCCCTACATAAAAACTTATTATTATTAGCATAAATGACATTTTCACAAAGTGTGTATTACTATGGCCGCTATAACAATAAACATAATTAGCATCATTTCAGCCGAAAAACGTCCACTGCTGAACATAGGTCTCCCCCAATTGGGGGTGCTTTGCCATAATCGCCACGCTTGGCAGGCGGGTTGGCGATCACAGTATGGTATTAAAATGCATAGAGAACGCTGCTGCCCATTCTCTAGAAAGTCCCTTAGTCACCTTTTACGCCTAGCAATAATTACCGGTAATTAGCATATTCCTTTATAATGTTCCCACTGTTGGGACACTGGTCTCTTCTCTTCGAGAAGCAGTGGACTGTAATTTACCACGCGGGCCCAGTGCTGGTTGGTAAACGTCACATGTTTTTGAATTTTTGGATATTGGGCATCGGTTTCCTCACGATGTCTTCCTTCACCGTTTTGAGGGCAGTGGTGATAAAATTATTTACAGAAAGTAAAGCGCCTGACTGACAACTCGTAACACGCCTAAATGAAATGTGAAAACTCCCCATCGAGCTATATGCGAATAATTGTAAGCTTACCCCTATTTTTTGAACTAGCTTAACCGGACTATAAGTGTTGGTGCTGGCGGTCACTATATAGATCGCCAGCGTGACGGAACTAAGAGGAGTCTGCAGGATATAAACACGGTGCTCAAGGAGACCGACCCTGACGACGTGGCGACGTTTGGAGCGAAAGAGCTACACAAGCTTCCTCCCGTCACCTTCAACCACGTCAATGTAACGGGCCCGGGATACCACATCCGCGAAACGAACATTTGAAACGAAATCGAAATTAGATGCATCCCAAAATACTGTCGCTGATTTGCGCAAGGAAGCTAGCGAGTTGCGCTACGGTGTGGTGGTGAATAGATCACCTGTCGATGCGTCAATTATAAACACGTGTCGCGAAGCCGGCCTCGATATATCGTCGTCGCGTCAATAGTTTCGTCGCCAGCGCATCCGTTGATTGCTGAGCTAGCAGAGCGCTGCGCCAGCGCGCCCCGCAGCCCGTCACCACGGCTCCTCCACGCAGCACCACCTAAACCCCTCGCCCCGTCCCGTTACCAGTGTCTGCAGCCCTGGCAAAACCCCTGTTATCAAGCCCATGCCAGAAACGGCGCTGAATAGTGCTGATAATGATGACGGTTTCGAAATGGTGCAAAGGAAGCGCCGATCGCGAACGAATAAGAACCGCTGCAGTAAAGCTCCTCCGGATCCCAATGTGAGTCTGCGTGCCGCAAAGTCGAACACACCGGTGTACATCTCCCGCTTGCACTACACCACTAAGGCAGGGGATGTCTCGGAGTACGTGCACCAAAGGACAACGTACACGCCGATGGTCCAGTTGCTGTAATCGCACCGGAACGTTAAATTCAATGCGTTCATCGTGCGTGTACCGAACTGTTACTTGCCCATAGATCTGGGAGAAGACTTTTGGCCGCAGGACGTGGTGTTCCGTCGCTTCCGCGGACAAATTTCACAGGACAGCACAAAGTGTCGCTAGTGCAAAGTGAAGTGCTACTAACATAGTCTTAAGCCTGTTTATTAAAACAAGTTTTATATTAAAATATGTAGGTATGTTTAGGATAAGGTAATTTTTATGAGCCTGTGTTGCCTGAAATTAATGGTATTATTATAGACAACCAAAACAATGGGCTGGGTCGACCCAGCTAATGCGTATATTATTGTTTTGTCTAAGTAAAACAATGTCTGAGATTTGTGTTCAAGAAGTGACATTTTTGGGTCATACTAACATTAGATACAATAATAACGTTCCCTTTGTCTTTTATTGTATTATCATTTTAGCATTTCCATTCTATTATTTCCAGACTTACGAAATCTACTACTGAAAATCTTTATTATTGTAAGTACCAAATGTAATGCTTTCCTTATAATCTAGACATCCTTAGCGGCTCGCCCGCTCATATATACTTACCTACTGTGCTTCTTATTATTATCGGGAGCAATGTGTTAAGTGGCTTGGATTATAAAGTCTAAATATTTAGAATTAATGTAATTTGTTTTAGATAGATATAGATAAGTAAAACATTTATTCAGTGCTAACAAAAGACCAACAGAGTTCCGTGTGGTGCCGGAAGTAAAGAATAACACCACCCCATTTCCTCCCGTGGGCGTCGTAAAAGGCGACTAAGGGATTTACTAGAGAATGGGCAGCAGCGTTCTCTATTTATTTTTAACACCATACTGCGATCGCCAACCTGCCTGCCAAGAGTGGCGATTATGGCAAACCCCCCAATTGCGGGAGGCTTATATCCAGCAGTGGACGTCTTTCGACTGAAATGATTGATGATGATGACACAAAAGATATAGTACAACACACAAAAGCACAATTAAATGATACAAAATTACATTAATAAAACAAGGTGCCAATACCTACACAAAATAGAAAAACAAAAGTAATAGATTATAGAACTCTATTGATGTTAATATTCGGTATATGTAAAGATCAAAGGTACAATTCAAGAGCGTGTCTTTGGTATACGAAATATCGTTGTGAAGTGCGGTGCGAAATTGCCACGCCACGTTCAAAACAATACAAAAGCGGAAGCATCAAGGATAAGGACCAACCCTACGGTGCGGTTTCTCCAAATACTGTTTAGATCCACATCCAATTCGTAGAACACACAATATGGGACTGGGGAAATTATCATACATTAAACTTAGTTCCATAATCTGTCATTCTGGAGCTCAATTAGCACATATGTAAGAGCTATTTCCATTTTACTTATGTATTAAGCAGTAGACTAAAATTAGAGCCTGTGATAATATAATTCCTAGTGGTTTCTAAAGTCGGTTAGATTTATATTCGCTAGCGTAAACATGACAAGATTATCATAGCTCCTTATTGTCTTTAAATAATATACAAAGATATTTAAGAGCTACCAACTTATCTTGCAGAATAATAAGCAAACTGAAGTGGCAGTGGGCTGTTGTGTTTGTCGAAGGACAAACATGGCGAAAAAAAGGTTGCATTTTCTTTTAAGTTAATTTTTTCATTATTATTTCCAAAATCCATTTTAGCCATTGCGAATGTCTCTCTCGAAACTGAACGGACCTACCGCATATTAAATTACCAAATCTAAAAACAATGATAAAATGCCTATAAGTTAATTATTTTATAATTCATCATCATCATCATCATTTCAGCCGAAAGACGTCCACTGCTGGACATAGGCCTCCCCCAAGCACCGCCACCTCGACCGGTTTTGTGCTTTCCGCATCCAGCGGATTCCTAACCTGACTGACCTAAAATCGCAATATTAGAAAAAGTGTGCTATTTAGAGACATCGTTTTATTCTATACACATAAGCTATCCCCAGTCCCAAATCCTTCAATTTCTTGAAATCTTTCATTTCTTGAAAGTTCCATAATACAATCTTTCATAGTACGTAATTGATTCAATGAATACCTTCATTCATTCTGGGGAAATCACATTGATCATTGGCAACTCTGGGCCAATATTACAATAGCAATGTCTTGTCTTATTCCATCGTAATTAGTTTGACGGTAGAAGAAATGAGACGAACACATTATTTTGACGTTTTGACATAATTTATGTTTCAGTTTCGAAGCTACGACTTTAAACTCATAAGTGGTTACGTTTTTCTAAAATTGTTAGTAGGACACTGCTCCTCTAATATCATATTAACCTCACTGTATCACTCCAAAAATAGGTCGCCATTATCACGAAATACGGATTTCCGATAGTCTGATAACCCATTAATATGCCAACACGTGTTAGGGATTAATACATAGGTATGCAATTATTTCGTCAATAGGAAGGGAGTTTGTCGGTTTTATGTTATAAATACATAATTCTATTACTGAGCTATTAGAAGTGAAACAGATTTTGTTTCGAAAACCGATCTCAAATTACTTTTTAGAATTAGTGGTTTAGTTTCTCTATGCATTATAAACATACTGTTAGGTAATGGGAAAGGAAACACAAGCGTCCCGAGCTAATAACGACTGAAGTCGGGTCACGCGCAGCGTACCCTCTTACATACTAAAATCCGTCCACCCTTAGCCTAACAATTATCGTTCTGCCTGTGGACTCTCACCCTCACCCTTAAACTTCAAGAGCTGGTTGACATATCTCTTGATTACCGAACCGTTGTTTTGATCACGCTAACGCACTTCATATAAAGAATTTCATAATTTGTTCTCAATGATTCCTTTTGTCCAATAAGTTTTTTGTTGCTTGTATAATATAACTAGCACTATTTCATTTTTAGGAAATTTCACTTTTCGTGTGCCACTATACAGCTTACTCTGCAAGCACTGGTTATCTTTAACTACACTTTCGAGGTCCATATTTGCTGATATCGGCTTACGGACGTCTAATGGTCTAGCCTATTTCTTAATTTACGGCCGAACCACAGACTACTTAGAGATACTACGTATCAGACGACCCACTCCCATAGAAAAAAAATGGTTAGTAGAGATTGTCAAAAGGTGGAAGTTTAGAACATGACAGTTCGTTTTTTTTTTATATATGTGTTGAGTTTTTGGCAAAGGCTCACATAGACAGCCTCAATTGCCCCGTTGCAGTTGGTACTGTATACAAATCTCAATTTTTTTTTGCTTTTATCAGCCAAAACTAATGAGCTCTTAGATGAGCTCATCGGTATTACCGGGGAACTACTAAGAAATATGTAAATTAAACACAACAAATCCTTTTTAAAAAAAATATTTTTTAATTTAGTTTTATATTTATTGTAAGCCTTCAGTTGCATTCTGGAAAGAGATTTTCCAATTAATCGGGATATATCTGTGCCTTTCATTATTACCAGTTAAAAATTACTAATTTTAACCCATGGCCAAGGAAGGCCTTTTCAATTTCTTCTTTATGTGTTTCACAAGAAAGGAAGTCAAATGAGAATGATTATGATCATTATTCTGATGAACATCTGAAAAAAAAAACTCTTCTATAAACTATATGGAAAGGCTCATTTTACATGGGTGGTAGAGCGGTGATCAATTTTGTTTGTCAATTTGCGCTTTTATAATTTCTTACATGGCAATATTATCTGAACATCCACTCCACATTACAGCATCACAATAATACAGGGAAGTATAATGTAAGGAAATATAGGAAGACACTTTTAAATTTCCATCCATGGTAACGTTATAACTTACACCTAATTGTATTCATACATTTTATGTACAATGGAAATTATAAAAGCGCACATTAGTTTTGCAGGTTGCAGTCAGCCTTATTAAATTTGCAATAATTACCTCATATTATTATTTAGTAAAGTTGGACAGCCTGTTAGAAGCTCATGTTATAAAAAGCAATAACGCTGGCTATGAAAACTGGACTGGGTTATAATGGAATATACTTATTTTACAAGTTTAGCAGACATTTATTAACCGCTAATTACGTACGAACCTTCGTCAACTTTTGTTGGTATTCCAGAGGTAATTTCATCGGCCGAAAACAATGTTGGATAAGAACCAACTTTGAGCCGATAATTCCTCACTGATGAACCTTTTTTCAAATTGTTTCTGGCATACACATAGTTTTTGAAGTTCTTGTGCGCTTAAGCTACGCAAATAATCACAGTTAATGCTCAGAAGCCACTTTTTGAGTCTGATCTCACTACAAGGCAACGGATGCATTTTAACGGCCTTTCGTTTAGCACCACAATGTTCGATACAACACTTGTTGTACATCTTGCACTACCGATGCAAAATATTACAGTTTAAAATCACTGAGAGGATAGGTAAATACGGAAATTAATCAACGCAGACTTCACTCGATCAACAACAAAACTGCATTACGGATAATGGCGGTAGCGAAAAATTCGAAAACATCGACAACCGCCGCCTTAATTTGACAATGACATTTGTATATTGTCTATAGTTTTGGCCTCGGGTCTATGAGGGGAGACGAGTGATAGAAGGGGGCGAGGAGACCTGTCATATTCTATTCTTCCAACCATAGAGTATACGGTTGAAATTTTTTGTTCTAAGTTTGCGTGCCGTGGGCCGAACAGAATTTCAGCGGGTGATCTGCCTGTATGTTCTGAGTTTCTATAGTTGAATAAAAATTCATTTAATTTTACATTGTAATCTTTTGCACTAACTTTTGTTAAAATGAATGCTTTCAGTGCCTTTTTTATGATTTTTATACTGCTCTTAGTTTGTCCATTGCTACTTGGTCTGTAGGTAGGAGTATTTAAATGTATGATGCCGTTTTCCTACAAAAATTGTTGAACTCAGCGGAGACAAATGATGAACCGTTATCCGTGCATGTTTCTTATCAAACCAAATCGGCTCATTACTTCACATAATTTACCACGCTGCTTCCATAGGCGGTGGATACATCAAAACATCCCATCCTCGTCGCCACTGTTAGGTAATGCGAACGGAAACACAAGCGTACCGAGCTAACGTATAATGACTGAATTCGGATCACGCGCAGCATACCCTCTTACATAATAACACATACATTATTAACTTAAACTTTTGAACAGCAGTAATAGTAGAAGGTGAT
The DNA here is from genome assembly GCA_947523025.1 of Dryobota labecula. Taxonomy (NCBI): domain Eukaryota; kingdom Metazoa; phylum Arthropoda; class Insecta; order Lepidoptera; family Noctuidae; genus Dryobota; species Dryobota labecula. The sequence goes on from OX383287.1 coordinate 5,128,945, forward strand.
GTGACCGCGAGACTGCCAAATCATAGTTCTCGGGTTCGAACCCAAGGCATGCACCCTTTGACTTTTCGGATTCATGTGCGTATTGTATACACTCACTTACAAACGCTGAAGGAAAACAACGTGAGGAAACCGGCCGAGCCTGAGAGATATTTCTCCACGGCATTTGAAGCCAAATCAGAGGCCAATAGGCGGCATAAAAACTCGGACACCAGGTTAGTCACTAACCACACGAAAAAGAAAGAAAGAACTTTAACTAATAAGTATATATAAATAGTACAGTAGTTAGATATAGCAGCAATTGCAAGTTATTGCAAGTTTATATCGTCTTGAAAGTTCACAACTTTCGAACAAAAGACTCCGAGTTGAAAATATAAGAGTAATAATTTACTTATGTACTTTCTTGGTAATACCTACAATAAGTGAGAGCTTAGAAATCTCAATTATAGTTTGTAGTTCAAATGAATGAAGAATGATAGATAGAGCGAATGAATAATAGACCGAGTTATTTCCTAAGGTCGTCATAGATTGAAAAGTCATGCAGCACAATTTTGTTTATTAATAATAATAACATAAGCTCAAAATGTAAGGCTAAAATTTTTGTATTTATGGTGCGTGCCATTCGAAAGATTTCTGTGTCCCAGATTTGGAATATATCTATATACTAGCTTTTGTCCATCCATGTAATTATCCTGGGAATTTCAACTGAAAATGTTTGTTGGTTAGCATCTTTGACCTGATTTGAGGTCTAGGGATTTTTATTATTTTGTTTACCAATTTCATTTGTAAAGCTATGGTAGTAAGATCCAATAAGACATGGACTAAAAACCTATATTATAGTAAGGCAAGTTCTATGGGACTATAAGCAAATATTACGAACTTTCATACAAATTGTCATCCCCTCCTAAAGGCTCCTACAAACAGGCGCAATACGCGATGCGACACAAAGGAACCGCGTATCGCGCGACGAGCAGTACCATTGTGTCGCGCGCGATTCGCGTTGCGTTTCGCGCCCGTTTGTAGGAGCCTTAAACCTCTTTAGGGGATAATATTCATAAATCCCAAAAACTTCATGCTTCCAGATCCTGTGGTTAAGGCAGTGCGTTTTCTGTCAGTGAATTAATGAATTTAAGATTTTTACCAAGTAAGTATACAAACTAACTGAACATTGTAGTGTACAATGTGTACACTACGGAACGTAGACCCACGCGAGACACAATGGTTTTTTTATTAGGTCTGTACTTACGGCATACGAGAGGTTAATAAACATTATGAAAGTAGTTTGTTCAGAATCCTTTACTGAATCAATTTCTGTCATTTTTTATAAACGTATTTTTTTATCCCCAAAATAATTAAAACTACGTAAATTATTCACACTTAAAAAGTAAAAAAAAAGGGTCGAAGTACCATAAACATGACGCCAGACCCATAAACGTATGCGTGCGTAAAGGATAATACCAAGGCTTCCTACAAGACTCGGCCAGAACCGACAAAGATGAACTATATTTCATAAAAAAGGAATATTATTATAAAATTTGATAGTATACTTTGTTTTCTATGAGAAGTACACCAAAACAAGTTATAGTTCTTTAAAGTTGACTAGTTAATACTTATGATTTTAACGATAACATTAAATAAATTATTTATTAAATTAATTACTTTTAGCACATTATCCTCGCATATAAATATTTTAAAAAGTAAAAACAGCAATAAACAACACAAGACTAAAAAAAACACACTTCGAAACACTTCGTCGCTCGTGTTAAATTATATCATATTTATTATCATATCATATTATGTTTATTATTAGGAAAAAACTATTCTGAACGGTATTGTTAATCGAATTAAATTATGTTTATTACATAACTATAAAATATATATTCAAAAATGTAACTAAACGCAATTTAATTTATTATTAAACGAATTACGAGTTACGACATAAGTAAGTTATTTTTTTTTATTATTATTATTATTAACTAGTAAAGTAAGTAATTCACTTACGCTTCATACTGACACTATTGTAATCGATTTGCAAGTGAAATTTCATATCGATATTATTTTATTTTGGTATTGGCAACATTTATATTTGAAATTGTATGTTTTGTCAGTTGTGTGAGCTATGAAATGTGTTCATAAATTGAATAACTATTTAAAATTACTTTTCAACGGTGTGCTTCAACAGATTTTATTTATATTGCATAATTCTTACTGTTTTCTATCATGAATTATCATTATTATAGAAAGTCTGTCAGACGCTAAATATAATTCGAGCCAATATTTGGCATTCTCCTTTGTAATGTGACCAAAATTTTCACCTACATCAGTGTAAATAAACAATGATTTATGCGTAATAATAAAAATTCAGTGTATGTTTTATGATTATAACAAAATATTCTAATTGAAGAGTTTGATGGCGTTAATTTCGAGATATTTTGTGTAAGTTTTTGGTGGTGTGCGTTAATTCCGAGACATGTATAGGTACAAGTAGGTGTTTTATGGCTAAAAGAGACTATAAGATAATACAAGAATAATAAATGAATAAAATATTAGCCGTAAGCAAGGTTGTTAGTGGAACGGTCAGCACAAGGACCATCAGATGGAGGCACACACAACGAAAGGCAGTCGTGTACCTATTATATAGTACCTACATTTCACCAGTTATGTTTAAATCCCATGTAATAGGGGGCGAGCCTATTGCCATCAACCGGGCACAAATCCAGACTCCGGGTTGCTACTGAGAATTTCCAGATAACCCAATAACACAGATAGACGTATCTATACTTAAATATCGTTACACGTGGAGGACCTAACAAGGAAAGCCTTGAACCCCTAATCGCGTGTTCATAAACATAATTCACAAACAGAGAGGAAGTAATGCTATATCAAAATAACTGACGTGCGAAATGATGGATTTCATTATTCATGGCTAATCTATAATATTTATCTATACTATACTTAGTAAGAATATAGCTGAAGGGATTGTTTTTTTGTTTTTTTTTTGTTTCTTTGTTTGAACACGCTAATCTCTGAAACTACCAGTCGGATTTAAAAAAATCTACTTTTGAGGAAGGTTAAAGGGTATTTTACATCACGCTACAATTCTTAGGAGACGCGCAAAATGATACGAAGTCAGAAAGTACGCTAAGCGAAAATTAAGTAGGTAATAGCGCAGGCGGGCGATGCTATGCGACGGGGTGAAGGCTCGTACAGGCTCGTACAGACTCGCTCGAAATCGCGGGCGTGACAGGCAGCGACAAAGAAATTGTGCTTCTAGTGTCGCGTCGCGCCCGCGATATCGCACTAGTCTGTAGGAGCCTTGAGTCGGGGGCCGAAATTTTACGTGCACAGAAGCTATTTACTATAAATAAAATGAATAATTTCCGATCACCTATCTTGTTTAACTTCAGGTCTTTATGGCGGAAACGCTAAGGTTGCCCGCGAAATTCAAATATTCTTAAGTTTTTTGCAATTTACAGGTCAGTGGTAGGTTACATCTTGAACAAAATATGATTCGCGATCGTAACAAGTGTGTATTTACAAAATTATAATCATTAGAATCAGCAATATAGGTATGGGTAGTTCTTCAGAGACACAGTTTAGTTTTATCCCTAACTGGGACAAATGATACTTTTTAAAATAGATACTTTTTAAAATAATTGCTGTCTAGGTACAAAATAAAAATATTTGAAGTTTGTTCTTCTCAAAGCATTTATTTCAAATAAACCAATTACAGGCACTTTTGAATTGTCAAGGGGTCGGTCAGTCAGAAAGATGAAGCTAGTTGCCCATTCCAAAGCGTAGTAGGTTCCTATGGAGAAGAACGGACAAGAAACTCCATGGACACTCTTTTAAAACAAAATATTGTTACAAAATATGGGTTACATCATTCATGTTGAAGTTATACATGTGAGAACAATGTAGAAAGACGTGCACGTTAGAAGCGTCCGTAATAGAAACAATTCAAAAATTAAAATAAGCCGTGGCAGCTAAGAGATGACCAGTCCCAACTGACGGCGCCCGTTCACGAACATGACGCATGGATCAGCACCATTTAGCTCAACCATTTTGAAGGGAACTTAATGATCCAACACACACGCCACCACCAGCGAGACATTTGAGTGAGCATGACATACTCTCAGCCGCCAGGGCACATTCAAGTCAATAAAAGACATATTACCCGGTAAATGGTAGCTCTATAGTACATAGTACTCACACCTGTGCTATGCAATTATATAATTCAAGGACATTGAGTTTATACAATGCAAAAATAGTTTACAATCTTCAGCAGCTCCAACATGATTGTCAAATGTTAATTAACTAGCTGAGGTTGTGGAGCAGGACCAGCATTCAGCCAAGCATTTTTATCAGCGATGTAATCCCCCAACTTATAATATGCCTGCCTGATTCATTTCTGATTAATATAACGCATCCGTTTGCCATTTTCCGGAACAAAATGGTCGATGTCGCATTTTCCCTTTGATACATCAATTTATATAATAATTGTATCGAAAGGAAACGAATTGTCCCCTTACAAAAAAAAATGTGTTGTCCTCAAATAATTTGATTCAATCACTGAATGACTATTTCATGAAATAGTATAGTATAAACGTGGTCGCTCACAATGGGCCTTATTAGAAGGCTAAAAGTCACACAAAGGGCAATGGAGAGGGCTATGCTAGGAGTTTCCCTACGTGATCGGATCAGAAATGAAGAGATCCGTAGGAGAACTAAGGTAACCGACATAGCTCGAAGAATTGCCAAACTTAACTGGCAATGGACAGGGCACATTGCGTGCAGAACACATGGCCATTGGGGCCGAAAGGTTCTGGAGTGGCGACCGCATACCGGAAGACGTAGCGTTGGAAGGCCTCCCACAAGGTGGACCGATGACCTTGTGAAACTCGCTGGAATCCGCTGGATGCGGGAAGCACAAAACCGGTCAAAGTGGCGGTGCTTGGGGGAGGCCTATATCCGGCAGGCGAAGTCTTTCGGCTGAAATGATAACGATGAGTCATTCAATAGGGTAACTTGGTCTTAGACTCGAGTCTTAGACCAAGTTACCCTATTAAATGAAAGCGAAAGAAATATAATCATTAAAAGTCTCTGCACACAGCGGGCGCGGCGTGACGGGACGGGACGACGGGACGGCGGCGGCGACGCGACGCTGAGCAGTTGTAATGTACTAGATATTACAGACGACGCCACACAGAGCCGTCCTGCTCGACGTGACGGTAACCGTCGCGCCACGCTGCCGCCGCGCCGAGCGGGAATACAAGTCAGAAGCGGGCGGGGCGGTATTTCATGCACCCATTTCCGTTTACGTTGTTTTTTCTTAGCTAGCGCAAATAAGAGCAAGAGCGTTTCCACGTCTGAATTGCTCAACATCTTTTTGATGAATGAACCGCGTCGCGACACGGTCGGCGTGAATGGCCGCTGCGGACGTGTTTGCGCCCGCAGTGTGATCGATGCCACCGCACCAGCGCAGCGTCGCCGCCCCGCCACGCCACGCCGGCTGTGTGCAGAGACCTTAAGTCAACTAATGATTATATTTCTTTCGCTTTCGTTATAGTCACGAATCTTACTTTGATCAACATACAACCTAAAACTGACCTGCAAAAGGCAAAAAACGTAGGAAAATTTAAATTTCGTGGGTTATCTCGGCGCTTCCGCCTTAAGACGACGATAATCGACTTTTAATGATTTTATACTGAAGATCACCTATAAAAGAATAAAGTGTAAATTATTTGGAAAAAAATATATGTTAAATTAGAGCATTTTCTTAATAAATTAATATATGAATATTTTGGATTATGTTTATATTACACTAGCCTTTTCCCGCGGCTTCGCCCGCGTGAATATGGGAAATTCTCCCACGGAAATATACTACCGGGATAAAAAGGATAAGTATGTTCTGACTACCTAAAGACAGCAAATACCTACAAAAAGACAATACAATGGATATAGTACGTTATCCTTAAGAGATAGACATATGCATCGTGGACTTTTCTGTAGACTTATATAATATTACCATTTCCACCATACATTATTTTCAGCGTATAGACAGCGTTTACGTTGAAAGCTTCCAGACGGCTTACTTTTTTCCAACAAATATCGTTAATGTATGCAAAAACTTAACAAATTATATACTAAAACCTTCCTTGAGAATCATGTTATCCATTGAAGAAAACAGCATCTAAATCGGTGCAGTAGTTTTTGAGTTTACCGCGAACACACAGACAGACAGACGCGGCGGAGGACTTTGTTTTATAATATGTATGTAGTGATAGTGAAAAACTTAGAATCACGCAAAATCTATCAAGCGTATTTTTCTGAAACCTTCACCTTTTTAAAGATAATATAATTATTGATATTTTAGTATACGTTGTTTATTAAAATACCGTTTGTTTTATGTACAATAAATTAATAATGCGTCTTATTTGGGGCAGCGCTCCTGGGTGGGCGATTCGTATTACTGGCTGGACGTACGACGCGTTGCGTGAGCTCAGTACAGAACACGCAAGCACTCAAGGTCACTCGCATATATCTGGGCCTTAAGGCGATTAGACCAAGTCTTAGGTTTAGTTCTAATGGTCACGTGATCAACGCCTCATACATATTTCGTAAAAGGTACGGTAGGCCACACTCAGTCATAATAAAACCAGTGTAAGCTGGCTATTTCCATTAAAACTCCGTACTACGATGGGCCAACTCAAGCTCAAAGTGTTACCATTGACTTACGGTCGACTGTACGCTACGCTGCTTGTAATGTAATAAGTAGGTACGCCGCGTACTGGTATCGCACGACATTGTGATAATAATCGGAACTAAACCTTTAAATCATTCAGGTTATTTTGGGTAGTTTATAGGATAATGTTAAATACTAATTTCTGGTCATTGTATAATTTAATGCAGGAACTTTATTTAAACAGTTGTTATCAACGTGAATGTGCCATTTGATTCAGTTATCTTTTTGATGTTACTTTTCTGTTGTTTTCGGTTACTTTTTTGTTATTTTTTTTATACTTTTGTGATTGTGTGTTTATTAGTTTGTGATCGTCCTGTGCGAGTCACAATAAATACTTTTTCTTTCTTTCTTTTCTTTACAAAATAAAAAAATATAAAATTATTTATTTAGAGTCTAGACAAAATCAAACTGGTTGCTAATTTAATTGTATAATTTATAATTTGTATAATATTCATTTTATTTTCTGTGATTAATATACCTACTTTACCTCACACACTGACATAGGTTATTAAATGTAAAAAATTTAGGGAAATAATCTACTTTTACAATGTTTATAAATATGTGAGCACCATGTATCTATCGCATAATATTATTTGTCTGTCATTGCTTCACTTTTCTTTCTTTTTACATATTATGGTATAGTAATTTTATGCTAGGTAAGTGCATCATCTTCACATATAATTAATAATTAATGTATTCAAAATATTGTTAACATTTTAAAAGAGTAAGTATGGAGTTTCTTGCCCATTCTTCTCCATACATAACTACCTTTTGGAAGGCGCAACTAGAATCAATTAACTATTCATGTAATTTTTGACGTTCAAAAGTGCATCTTCGTGCCTATTTGAAATAAATGATTTGACTTTGACTTTGACTTTATGGAAGGGGCAACTACAATCAATTATTATTTTTGTAAATTTTGACGTTCAAAAGTTCCTTTTATGTGCCTATATGAAATAAATGATTTGACTTTGAATTCGAATAAAAATATTTGATGATATTTTTTTTGGGAGGTCAACGACCGCTGTTAATGTTGTTACTTGAAGAAGTTGAGAAAAAATGTTTTCTTATGTTTTATCGTGTTTAGATATCAATACCAATCACGTTTGCGAAGTTGACACAAAAAAAAACAGCTTTTTTTAAAACTGATATTTCAAGTGACCACAATAAAAGCGGCCGATGACCAAAAAAAAAATCTAATTAATAAATTTCTTGTTTCATCAATACCTATCGCGTCTGTGGAGTTTACCTAGACAATTTAATTTAACCCTGTATATTTTATACAACTGTCAAAGAATTACAGTTGTGATTCGAATATACGAACAATTTAACAAATAATTTTCCTAACTTTACATTAAGAGGGGTTACAAAGGACCACTAGCACCACTCCTTTAAAAAAAAATATTATCTCGTGACTGAGAAGGAATTATGAAAAACCGCTCAATAAGGAACCTCGGTAGGTGTGGTTAGAATTTTCTAATTCCATTTATAACGTTTCATACTGAGACACGAAGCAACAAAATTCGATCTAAAGAAAATCGTTATATCTCAAAAACGGTGACTCGTAGGACAAAAAGTATGAATAATATATATATATATATATTTTTTTTTTAAATAATTTTATGATCTACAATTTTTGTCTGAAGTATTTTTATGATAAAACTTACCGTTTTGCTGAAAATCGCGAAAAACTACATTTTTTTACCTTTGACCTTGAATAAAAAAAAATCCATACAGGGGAAAGAGGGGGAACTTTCAAATTTTATTTTTAATCATATTTTTATCAATCTTACTAATTTTTAGCTTGGTGGGAATTTAGGTAGCTTTACTCTTATTTTTTGGTCTAATTTGACCGGACTATGATGAGCTTTTTTTCATAATTCCTTCTCAGTCACGAAATAATATTTTTTTAAAGGAGTGGCTTTAGTGGCGCTACTCTTAAGCCTGATTTACATGGTGCGATTTAATTTCCTGTGGCATACCATAAGTTGAAGCAGCAATAAAAGTTGCACCGTCTAAACTGTGTGTTCTCTATTTTCTTTGTTAAAGGGTTTAGTCCTTCAGGTGGACCATTGTACGTGGGCCATGACCGCCGTCGCTGATTATTCTAACCAGACCACCTCCCTCCAGAAGTTGATTACGTCTCCTGGTCTGTTTACAACATCTGTTAAAGATGTGGGTGCCCCGAGGGTTTCTGTTCTAATTTGGTCGACGTCTGTGCATTCAAAGAACACACGCGTGACGGTTTTCTCAGCATCCATGCAAGCCTTGTACAGACGACTGGACGTTATTCCTCTTGTGTGAAAATGTGTGTTTACCGAGCAGTGTCCCGTGGTAAACTGCTAAACAGTGTTCTAATGATGCAAGTCATTTTTAGGGTTCTGTATCAAAAGGGTAAAACGGGACCCTATTACTAAGACTCCGCTGTCCGGCCGCCTTCTGTCACCAGACTGTATCTCATGAACCGTGATAGTTATACAGTTGAAATTTTCGCAGATGATGTATTTCTGTTGCCGCTATAACAACAAATAAATTTCATATTTAAGGGGGCTCACATACAACAAACGTAATTTTTTTTGCACGTTTTTGCTCGATATTGATAACGGCAACAGACAGACGCTTAAAATATTCACAGAATATTTAGTTATATATTCATTGAAAAAATAAGCAATTAAATTAAAATAAAACAAATTTTTAAGGGGGTTCTCCCATACAACAGACATGATTTTTTTGCCGTTTTTATAGGTAATGGTACGGAATCTTTCGTGCGCGAGTCCGACTCGCAATTGGCCGGTTATTTGCTTCAATTTTATTGTAGGTATGCCACAGGCAAAAAACTTGCGTCGTCTAAATCGGGCTTTAGGCATACTCTGAGTAACAGATTGCTATAGTCTAGTCTAGGTACATGTTGCATTAGAATATATTCCTTAAATAAATAGCCTAGATCTAACCACATGAGGCTGGCTAATCTAGCCAATTTAGCTGCGGCTTCCATAAATTTTCAAGCCAGACTTATGAGTATTTTATCGTTCATACGGAACCGCTACAATCCTCAGAATATATTATTATCATAACCGTACCTAAACTCAACCTTATTTGACTACATTTTATCCTATTTGTTTTCCTTACGTAATTTAAGGCACTTCCCCTGGCAAACGACCCTGAGCGTTCGGTCCTTCTCTATCCCGCTATGACCCGCTACCTGCGTACGCCAAATTCACACAATTTTCGGAATTAACTTAAAAAATGAAAGCTATATTTTGAAATAAAATAAAACGTGAATTATTTATATTTGTAAATTATCAGCTATTAGTGTAATTCTAAAATTAATGAAACGAGGTTTTAAATGTATTTATTTATAAAACATAAAAACAAATATGAACGTGCAGTGATAGGATATAAAACATCAATAATGTGCTGATAGATAAAGTATATTTCTCTTAATTAATGAGTTAGTAGCCTCTGAATTACAAAGAAAAACGCGCTACCGCAAGGTTTTGAAAGAAAAGAAAGAAAGAAGAAAGAAAGAAAAATTGTTTATTCTGCACAAACAAAACGCCCTTAATAAAAAATAAAATTATAAAATACATACATTGAAAGTTTTTAAACTGTCATGGTCACTAATATTATTATTAACATAAGCGGGATATTTACCATGTTTCCATGTTTTTCTTATGTTAATAATAATATTACATACATTGAAGTAGCCAAAAGCCTCTTATTCAAGCAATAAAAGTTTGACAATTTAGTCAAACTTTTATTGCTTGCTTGCTTGTTTTTATTTTTTTTTTGCCTGGGGTAGCGCCTTAAGGGTCGGCGCTACCCCAAGCAATCCTTGTCTCTCTGTCAGTCTATCCGTTTGTGCGCTTATAACTGGAAAACCACGTTTCCTATGGGCATATTTTTTAATTCATTCAATATATTTTTTGTGGCAAGGTTTCTTTTGTTTCATACATTTTGTTCTTTTATTTTTTTAATTAATATTTTAATTGGTTGAAACAATTTTGTCAATAAAGCTAATTCCCAATGGAGCAGTTTAATTGCTCTTCCTAATTAGAAAACATTGAAAGAGGATCTGAAATCTGCTTCAAAGCTACTGGAAAATAGCATTTAGTAAAATATTGGGAAGTTAAAGCTCTAAAGGGAAATGAAATAAATAATCCTCTCTACTGAGAGGCAGGGCTTTAAATACCGGTAAATTTTCATAACGTTACCTTGTATTGACAGAGTTAACGTTATTATTAAAATAACGGTAAATGATTTAATGTTATTTATGCGAATATTAATTTTATCGTTATTTTAAACGGGTGAGATGCAAGTAGTGGGGCCTGAGGCGTGCGGCGCGGCGGGATGCCGTGCCGATCAAAACGTTGTCTGAATCTGCCTGATTCTTACCCACAGAACTACAACGTAGCTAAATTAACGTTAGTTATCATATTTTTGATAATGTTAATTAACGTTATAATACAGGTAATGTTATCAAGTAATGTTACATTTTTGTAACGTTAGTAGGTATAACATTGAAATTTAACGTTACGTAGCGGTTATTATTTTGTTATTTGGTAACGTTAACAAGCCCTGCTGAGAGGATTATTTATTTGTGAAGGCAAAATTATTTTTCTGTGTAAAATGAAAATTTCGCATTAGTGAAATAATGATTTCTGAATATCGATATTGTAGTTTGTTGTAACTGGCGTGTGGGTGTACTATCCACAAAAATAACCACATTATATAGTTTTACCGTAGCAGTAACTCGAAGCCCGATAGACTGGTAAAGGACATTGTCAGAAATGGCCCCAGAACCAACAAAAATCTGACCTACATAATAATTATAAGTATATTTTATTAGACTAATTGCGAATATCTGTATGAAACGGACATTCTGCGTTCCATAATGAACAATTAAAAGAGCGACTATCGACATCACATAAAATATGCCGCCATCTTTGACAATTAGATTAGACATGACAATTATCGATGTCCAATCTTTCAATAATATGTCTAAAATATGAGGTAATATGACTTCCTACCTGAATATAAATAAATAAAATCAAAAAAGCATTAGGATAAAGTCGTTTGCATTGAAGTTAAATAAATAAGTACTTATTTACCTACCTACCTATTTAATACAAAAACTAGAAGATTTACCAAATACCTAATAGGTACTTTAGGTAAGTTCTTAAATGTTTTTCTGATTCTCTTAGCTAAACTAACCACATACAGGCAATAGAAATAACAGTGACATGCATTTATTAGCTTGTATTTCGAAATATTGAAAGGATTGTTTTCTTATAACCTCGATATAACCTCAAAATCTTTGTTTTCATTTAAACTTTTCTACAAGTTGTCCGTCATTAAACTTTGTCTTCATGGGCATATACATGTAATTTAGAACACGCAAAGTAATTTTCCTTTGCTGTTGGTTCTGGGGCGAACGATGTATGGATGCAGAACAATCTCCTTTATACTCATGAGTTCGGACCTCAATCAACTCAACCTATCGCAGTCCACTGCTGGACATAGGCCTCTCCCAGGCTGCGCCAGAACACTTTGTCCTCCGCCTTCCGCATCCAGTCTGCCCAAGCCACCTTTTATGGTCGTCGATCCGTCTAGCTGGGGAGCGTCCCACAGTATGCTTGCCGATACGCGATCTCCACTCCAGGACTCGTTCGGACCTAGACCATTGCAATTCTTACGGAACTAATGTAGCCCACTTTGATTTGGTAATCTTTGTAAATTACCTCAATCGATGCTTTTGCTAAAAATGGTGATGGTATTTTACCAACTTGCATAATAATATATGCATAATCTATACAAGTAAATAAAAGTTATGTGTCTGTTTGTAATGCCCAAGTTACAGCTTTTTACTAAACGCCTAAGAAAGTATGTAAGGCACTTATGTATGTCTGTCTGTTTGGTCCGGCTAATCTCCGAAACGGCTGGACCGATTTTGACGGGACTTCACTGACAGATAGCTGATGTCATAAAGTGTAACTAACACTTTTTTGTGCTTTTATTTTAGAAAAAGCTACGCGGGCGAAGCTGCGGGCAACAGCTGGGCTATACAAATAAATTAAATTGAGGTATCTGTTTATAATATTAAAAGCAGGAGGAGGTAGATTTCGAAGAAGATTCCACGAAGAAGCTTTCTTCGCGCTGACTTCATTTGTGAACAGTACACATACATACATACTTAAATAAAACGGCAATTTTATTCATTATTGTATATTCTTATTATAATCAAACCGTAGCACGTTAGTATTTATCCCTTATTTTTTAAAAGAAGCAATAATAAAATACCAAAGAGGCCTGTCACGTGACTTCCTCCATGTTGCGACTAAATACTATTTAGAAGTACCTCCATTATGAATATTAACAAAAGACTTGGTCGTCTAGGCAATGAGTTTAGCATGGAAACGCCCTCAATTTTTCAGTTATCATTTTTTATTTCGAAAACTATAAGTTTTATCGCTAGGCTTTTATGTTAAAAATTACAGTACCGTAAAAATGTTTACCGTTTCGGAGATATGATTTATTTTTCCAAAAATTTTGGAAATTCCAACCCCCTCCTCAAGTTAGGGGTTGCATCAAAAAAGTTTCAATTTAAAAGCTGTCCGTATTCTTCTCGAAATGATAAAAATGTTAAACGGCTCAAAAAATTTCCATAGGAAAAAAGTTATGGCCAAAAAACAGATTTTCGAAAAACCGCCCCCCCCGCCGCCCCCCATGGACGAATTCCTTCACGAACTTAACCTAAGTTTTGACCCTTTCGATTTTTGGGCCAAGTTTGAAAGCAACGGTGCATAATTGCGACCTGTAGTGTGGCTAAAGGAGAATGCCAAATATCGGCTCGAATCATATGTAGCGTCCGACAGACTTTCTATAATAATGATAATTCTTAATAGAAAACAGTATGAATTATACAATATAAATAAAATCTGTAGAAGTACACTGTTGAAAACAATTTTAAATAGTTATTCAATTTATCAACACATTTTATAGCTCACACAACTGACACAACACACAATTTCGAATATAAATGTTGCCAATACCAAAACAAAATAATATCGATATGAAATTGCACTAGCAAATCGATTACAATAGTATCAGCATGAAGGTACGTATGTGAATTATTTTACTAGTTAATTAGAAATAATTAAAAACTTAGTTATGTCGTAAATCGTAATTCATTTAATAATAAATTAAATTGCGTTTAGTTACATTTTTGAATATTATATATTTTATAGTTATGTAATAATTAAACATAATTTAATTCAATTAACGATACCGTTCAGAATAGTTTATTCCTAATAATGATATGATAGTACTGGCAACACTTGATGTAAAACTTCTTGTATTTGTCATTGTCAAAAAGTTTGACTTCTGCGTGTTATTTATCACGAGCGACAAAGTGTTTCGAAGTGTGTTTTTTTTTTAGTTTTGTGTTGTTTATTGCTGTTTTTACTTATTAAAATATTTATATGCGAAGATAATGTGCTAAAAGTAATTAATTTAATTAATAATTTAATAGTTTATTTCATGTTATCGTTAAAATCAGAAGTATTAACTGGTCAACTTTAAAGAACTATAACTTGTTTTGGTGTACTTCTCATAGAAAACTAAGTATACTATCAAATTCTATAATGATTTTCCTTTTTTATGAAATATAGTTTATCTTTGTCGGTTCTGGCCGAGTCTTGTAGGAAGCCTTGGCATTGTCCTTTGGTTGTCGCCCCACCAACCAACCAACATACATACGTATGAACTTTTAACCGGCGGTTGATTTGGGTTTTAGGGGTCATAACTAGACCCCTTATGGTGAAATTTTCGGAATACTCGACTTCAGGTGCAAGACCAATAGGCAGATTTTTCTGACGAAATCTACCTAATAACAGCTTGTTACTAAATGCTTAGGAAAGTATACGTATATAACGGAGTGATCTGACCGTCTCTGACCAATCTCCGATGTAATCCGTCGTAGGTAGTAGGTAGATGTTGAATTTCAATAACACACACTGTCAACACTTAAAGCATTTATTGTCACTAAAACAGTTACAGACACTTCTGAATTATCATCTATCAAGCAGTGAGTTTGAGTTAAGTGACGCCCATTCAAAATGTTCAAAGAACGGGCAAGAAACTCCATGGACACTCTTTTAAATCTTAACTTTATGTTACACAGGTTTTGTTTTTGACTATTACAATTTTAATCCTTTTTAACACAACTTTTCTTATGATCCGATAGGACGCCATCCTCACATTCCTTTCTCAGTGGGCGGAAGTGCTACTTTTATCATATTAAGTCTTATTAGCTAATTAGCTGAGTAAAGCTTACAAACAATACTAAGATGCTTATCATTTAATTCTTTTGTAATTAAACAATGCCAATTCACAAATACAAAAGCGTTTTCAGAAGTAACGTTAAATTAGAAGCTTTATTCTTTAACTTCATTAATACTATTTGACAACACTAATTTAATGAATTTAATCAAACAAAGGGTATTCATTAATAAATTGCTGTGTAAAATAATCTTATTACTTTATAGTCTGTATAATCTCTGTCTTTATAATCTTATTTAGTTTTCGTATTCAATTATTACATTCAGTTATTGATCATGAAAATCACAAACCGCGCCATTTTGAGCACGTAATCTAGTGGTCTATCATAAACAAATTTACTGTGTCAAATGACCAATTGCAAATATTATGACTAAAAACCCAAAGACTATAAAATAATAAATATTCCCTTTTAATTTTAGCTACAGTTTTAAAGAGAACATCAGAATTGATGTAATATTTAATCTTAAAACAATACTAAGTATTTCTAGTTCACAAAGAAGCCAACAGATGGCGCCGTTAGATGAAAGCATACGTTGTATTGATTGTAATAAACTCCTACAGAGGGTGTTATATCAAGATTATGATAAATTTGAATAATTATTTTATTACGAATAAGATTATGTAATAATCTTAACAGGTTCTTGCGGCACATATACTAACCAAAAAAACTTAAAAAAAAATATTTGTTTGTCTTTTGTAAAAGCCACGCGAGCGAAGCCGCGGGTAGATAGTAATGAATAAACGAACTGCTAATTATCTTACACAGTGGAAAACTGAGTCTGATCAGTTAAGCACCAACGAGCATTCTAAGTTATAGGTAACACATTTTCCAGCGCGTCTTATGCGATAAATTAACTTAAGCTCGACTTAGTTACAACTTGACACATCTTACCTACTAAAGTATCTCAAAGACGAAATCAGATTTTGTACTTAACCGTGTTCAGGTTGAAATGTGTTTCGTACGAAGTTAAGGTGTATGACGAGAATAAATCCGAAATAGTTTTATTATATTTATCTTCTTGTAGATCCTTTTGGACAGGCAACAATAATATTATTCTGAGTCCGAGGCGGAGAGCTAGTGGACTTCGACACCGGTCTGCAGACAGTCCAGGAAGGCTATGCCATCCTTAGATGGTAGGTTAACCAGGCGTCTATTACGCCTGGACAAGACCGACCTGCGTCTGGTGACGCGGACCATTACGGAACACTGCTCGCTAAACAGACACTTCCACACAATAGGCATAACGGACAGTCCTCGGTGCAAGGCTTACATTGCAGCAGAGAAAACCGTCGCGCATGTGCTTTTTGAATGCACAGACGTCACCCAGATTGGAACGAAATCCCTCGGGGCACCTAGACCTTCCACAGATTTCCTAAACAAACCAGGAGACGTAATCAACTTCTGGAGGAAAGCTGGTTGGATACCACCGACGACCGATAGAGCCGCACACATGGCTCACGTACAATGATCCACCTGAAGGACTAAGTGCGGAAACCAAACCCTCCAAAATAGAACATAGTATCCTGTGACATTTTAAGGTCCCAAAAACTCAAAAATGTTTTATAATGATTTTGCCAATGCGTGGCCAATCTTAGGCACCTGTCCCACCGCGACGAGGAAGCGACTAGCTATCAACGATTTACTTGCTCAAAAGACACAAAAAGCTTTCGGCCCCGTTTAAGTAAAAAAGATACCTATATTAATAGTTGATCGCTGACTGTTCATACTGCCGGCGAGTACTCGTTTGTCGCAGCGACAAGAGCTATCAAAGACATTACTCGCCCAGCGAGTGAGTGTGCTTGGCGGGCAGAACACCCGCTGAGAGACCAATTTTTAAGCTATTGCATAGCTTCTATCGCGGGCCTTGAGCGCGGGGACCGAATCCAGAAATTCCGTAACGAAAAAACCTCACGCTATCGCTGTCTCGCTTTAACATCTATTTGACTCTATCGCACTACGCTACTCAGCCGCCATAGCTACCGGCCGCCATATTCTTGTCTTGTTTGTTGTCAAGAACTTTGTCAACAAAGCGCTGTTTTTGTTTTTATTCTGTGTTTTGTGGATATTTATGGTAAATTAGAGTTATTGTTGTATTTATGTATGTACGTGTGACGTAATTTAAGTTGCAATGCATTACAAAACGTGTGAAATATGTGTTATAAGATCCGGCCGGTCAGATGGTCAAATGCGAATCTTCATAGCCAAATTTCCTTTGAATGAAGATAGGTAAGCATATATTTTCAATTGTTATGTTAAAAAACATTGATAAGCTCTTACAGAAAATAAATTACTTGATTTAAAGTCCAAAATTTACAAAATTACAAAGTAACCTATCAATATGCTAGTGCTTGACGCATGTTACTTTTTTATCGACTGTCGATATTTTTATTATTATAATATTCCTATTTCATTTAATTTTCTCTGTTATTCTATTAATACTGCAAAACCAAAATAACAAAGATATAAGTTTAAATACACTACTATTATAATCATAATAATGTAATAAAATGTTCCAGCTAGATGTAAAAAATGGGTTAAAGTTACGGGAAAGAAGACTTGGTGTATGTACCCGATGAAAAGCTACATCAATTGGAACATATTTGTGGCAGTCATTTTCTACCAAAGGATTTCAATAAAAAGAAGACACAACTAAGAAAAAATGCTACTCCGTCTGTAGAACTTACTGCAGAACCAATGGTAGATGAGCTGTTCGTTGGATTTCCACTACACATCTTCAAAAGTGAGCAAACAGGTAAGACTTTATTTTCCAGTCGTAATTCATCCTAACTCACCCATTCCGATTACTTTAGTAACTCATGTTCAATTATATTTTGCAGAGTTATCTTCTACTTCGATTACTGCGATTCTTGGACTGGTACATCTAGTAAGTTTTTTTTTTTTTTGGGTACTGTACGTCCGAATGAAAAAACGGAACCCTTATGTACCTTCATCTACTGGACCGATTAAGTTGCATTTTGGTACACATGCAAAATGTATCATGTGACATATGAAATGAAAGGACTTGACAAGAGAACTTTTTTTTAAATTATTTAAAAAAAAATCCTCTTGACAAGTCCTTTCATTTCATTTTACATTTTTAATGAAAATTATTAAAGAAAATAGATGAAAATTTACCATTTCCCCCCTTATCTCCGAAACTGCTGATCCTAACATTAAAAAAAAGAAAATAGATGAAAATTTACCATTTCCCCCTTATCTCCGAAACTGCTGATCCTAACATTTAAAAAAATACAGTGTACAGTTCTATACTTAAAGATTACAGCAAAACCTTTAAGAAGTCTATGGTCTTAAAATAACATGGTAAATTACTCAATATTGTGTGTACTTACATTATTATTATGCAGTTGGAAAGTATGGGGAAACATGTTTTTCAACTACAATGTTAATTCGGTTCTTGGGATTAATTCATCCCAACTACGATACCCTTCATTGTTTTTCACTTCTAAAAGTGAATAACTACATTTTGTTTTTATTGCAGTACCTTCAACATCAACTGCTGAACCATTGCCAGTAGACTGTTCAAAAGACAGGAAAATATGTTCTATTGCGGGTAAGGTTTATGTTTATTTTAAACTTATTAAATTCACTTTACTATTTGATTAACTGTATTGAATGTATCAATTGTAAATATTACAGATACTTTTTTGTCTATTACAGACCCTTTTTCAAATGAAAATGTGATAAAAAGAATGAGACTAAGCCCAAGTAACTATTCAAGATTAGAATTAAATTTGAATTCACTTGTTCATGTGTCAGCTAATAAGCAACGTGTTTTCTACATTTCAGTACCTTCAACATCAACTGCTGAACCATTGCCAATTGAATGATCAAAAGAAAGGAAAAGGTGTTCTAATTATTATAAAAAAACTTAAGTCCAAAGTTTTGTTTTATTTTATTATCATCATAGCAAATCTCATCTTATAATCAAGTTTACCTCGGATTAGATCTAGACTATACAATGGGATTTGTCTCTGAACCCCGCTTACGCCAACGTGGAATCACAGCCGTAGCTGGTTTCTTTTTATAAGAAAATTACCACGTAACCTTAGTTCAAATCGAAAGTTACCGTTGGCCTAAGTGACCTTTGTCTTAAATTTATTAAGAATGAAACCGTAAAAATGTCAGGATCCTAAAACCCGAAATTTTTTACAGCAACATATCGATAAAAATTACGAGTGAGTAGTAGTACATCCCTATCTTGTTATTATGTTGGCAGCTTTATGCGCCATGTCTGCATTCCGTGTCATTTCTGTTATGTTGGTATTCATTATTAGCTCACGTTTCATACAAGCGACGTTTTTCATTTTTATCTATGGGACTCCCGTCTCTTAATATTATATACTCTTTGTTTATTTAATAAAAGAAAAATTTGTTTTCTTATCGGTCACCACGCTCAAAAAGTGTAACTTGAATTAATATCAAAGAAAAAGAAATACTGCATAAATAAAATAAATAAATAATTATAATTGCATAAGTTGATACAAAATGCTATGCAATAGCTTTTTTTTCTTTCTTATCTCAAACATGCATGGAAATGTTGTCATTCTTTTCGAAAAAAAGAACACGTGAAGTATCGAATTTACGGACAAAGAAAATCAAATCCATTGCAGGAACGTTTTTTGAATTTGGAACATTACAACGCTCCAGCAATGTTGTATGAAATGGCGTGCTGCTTTGGTTGGATCTCTTTTACGAGTATCATTCTTGGCATACAAGTAAGTCTTTTTGCTTAGCACAAATTACGTTCACGTGGCTGTATAGCCATAAATACATTTGCCTTTTGACACAGATGTTATATAGAAAATTGGCGTCAAAGCTGAAAATTCGTCTTGATTTGTTATTTAAAAACTTCAGCCATCTAACACTACATCCAATGCCCACCTGCAAACCTCATCAGAAGTACGACAAACAAACATAAATGTACCGGGGAAATCAATAACATTTTCTTTTAGTAATTGCCCCAATACAACTAATGTAACTTTTAATATTAATTAAATTAAATGTATAATATAAAAAGTATGTTTTATTTCCCTGCATTATTTTGAGAAAAGCACTACATATGCCTCGGCGGAAATGGCAATTGCCTGTCTCATATTAGTGAAGTCCTCGCCAACGGCTCGGCCTTTATAATAATACTCGACCTGCAATTGCTTATTTCCCGGCCTTTGCAATATGTACTATTGTGTGCCATGATGTACCCGTAACTTTAGTTTTATAGTCTTGTCTGACGACAGAAACGGGTATGGCGTAGCCTTAAGACAAGGAACTTTATTACGTACTAGTTTCTGGTCGCGGCTTCGTCCGTGTGGCTCTTTAGGGTTCCGTAGTAAACAAGGAACCTTTATAGTTTCGCCATGTCCGTCTGTCTGTCTGTCCGCGGCTTAGCTCAGAGAGTCTTAGTACAAAAAATCTGTTATTTGGGTATAGGTACATATTGATCACGCCGACAAAGTGGTAAAATAAAATCTTGAAAAAAAAAAAAATGGCTGCCTCCGGTACACGTAAAGTGGGGATGATAATTATTTTTTCTCGTCTATCCCATAATGTGGGGTATCGTTGGAAAGGCCAATTAAAAATATTACGGGTTTGTAAAACAATTTTTCAATTCAGCGATTCGTTTTCGTAATATTAAGCTTTAAAATTCTAATTAAAAAAATAAATTAAATAAATTAAATTTTTGTTAGAGTCAAGTGTCGCCCCCCTGCTAGCTAAATGGTTGTATTTGGATACGTGAAAAAATTCACAGCAGTTCTATTTATAACGAAGTTAAAAGGAAAACTATCACGGCTAAGTAAGCTTTACAAGTTAACGGAGTAATAGTCGACCGACTTACAGTTGCAGTTGAAAAACCTGTTCTCCCAAACATTCTGTATGGGAGAACATGTGAACATGAACATTCTTATACAATTTTTGTTCTTGGGATAAATTTATCCCAACTACGGGACCCTTCATTGTGCGTGGTCCGACACGCACTTGGCCGGTTTTTATTATATAAAATAAAAGTAGCATAATTTACTCCTTATAACATCAGCTATCTGTCAGTGAAAGTCCCATCGAAGCTGCCCAGCTGTTTCGGAGATAAGCCAGAACAAACAGACAGAAAGAAAAAGACCATATTCAATTTTTTTTTTATTATAAGTGCCGTATATACTTTCATACGCATTTTGAAATGAAATGAAATGAAAATGAAATGAAATTTATTTGCAAGAATTGTAGTACAGGTTTTTTTAAAGTTTCTAAAACAATTCGCTAAAACTAGCATGCAAAATTATTGATTAGGTACATGAATTAAACAAAAATGTAAATGAATTGTAAAAAGCTATTATTTTGACATTAAAAACACTTCCGTTTTATTTATATGTATAGATATATAGATTATTTGTATAGATATAGACTGGGAAAGAAAGAAAAAAAAAGATTTATTCTGTACGAACAAAACGCACATTACAAAAAATAAAATACACCCATGCAAAGTAGCCAAAAGCCTCGTATTCAAGCAATAAATGTTTAACAATTTAGTCCATTGCTTGATGTCAGGACCAAAGAAAATTTTTTGACGTGACAACGTCTAATAAATCGATGAAGGCCGGCTGCATGCACAAAAATGTTCTGTTACGCTCATTGTCCCGTTACGCTCATTGTACGCTTGCGCCGCATCAATGTTTTGTTATGACGTTGTCACGTTAAACTATCATCCGTAAACCAACTTTACAGACAACCAATTTTTTTTTTATCGTTACGTAACAGGCAGTTTAGACAACGTCAAAAGATAAATGAGTTTAACGTAAAAATTGCCTACTTGTTACCCAGACCTCTAACAGAGCACTCTCATTAAATAATTTTGCCGACTTTGATACTGTTCTATACTTCTATCAGAACACCTATTTCACGGGTGAAAAGTCACTCTAAATAAATTAAATGTTAAAAAGGTCGGTTTATCTAAGCTCGTTTGATTCAAACAAATTCATCGTTCACTTTGAACGTAAATCTAGGTCTAAAGAGCCTTTCCAAGGATTTTACCCAAATTAGTGTTCTAAAAAATTTGATGAAATGATTACATTTGCAGCCTTTGAGACTTATTTTTATTTATATTTAATTTTCTTTGAGGGATAAAGAATCTTTTTCTTCATAGGATTCAATTATTTGTTTATTTGAATCAGAACAGCAAACTGAAATATTAGCCTGTAGGTAGTTTTACACCATCAATATGGAGATTGATGGTAAAACTACCTACAACAAACAAACTTCCTGTATAAATAAATAATAATTCGAGTCCAATACAATAATGCATTCAGGATGCTGCTGGGGCTGCCACGCTTCTGCAGTGCGTCGGCAATGTTTGCTGATGCGCACACTGATGGCTTCGCAGCGATCAGACGTAAGCGTGCCGCGTCGTTGCTACAGAGGGTCCGGGGCAGCTCGAACAGTCTCCTGAATGTTATAGCAGGGAAATTAGATTGCCCGCTCGTCCGTTATTTTTCCAACCTGCATGTTTTCTAACATAGTTATTAAGGTTAAATGTTTACTAACAAATTTATGGATGTTTCTGAAATAAAATTATTATTATTATTATTATTATTTTTAAATGTTGACATATCTCGGGACCCTGGGGTCCCGGACCTTTGGAAGGCGTACGAGGGGCCGAAGCCAACTCGCAGAGGCCCGTTAGACGCTTTTTAATTAAATGAGGCACCAACCGACGATTATCCCTGTACGCACTATGCAAGTGCACCCAAGGACAACCCCCGGTTGGTGTAGGACTATTGCAAGATATGGAAACAAAGATATTGGACTATGGGTTTGGGTGGTTAAAATGGACTGGTTACCTAAAACTATGGAAGGACTATGGCCCCTGCCTGATCAATGTTTGTTTACACACGGATAAAATGGCAGGGGGTGACTTGCACACTCAATAATGGGCCCCCGAAAACGGTCGCTAGCACATAGTGACGTAGCGACAAGGGGGCAACATGTCCTGAGGTGCTCGAGGAGTGGAGAGGTATTCCACGGCTCTCAGAACAATCCCAGAGCCCGGAAGATGGTCAAGATCCCTACAAGCACTTACTGGAATACTTCCTTCCTCCGAGCACGTTTGCTCTTGCGAATCTCCACTCAAGCCGGCCAATAAAGGCAAGAATGAGGTGGGAGCTCAGTTCCTCGTCAGTGTTCACTCCAGCCGGCCAATAAAGGCAAGCTAGAGATGAGGAACATGACTTCTCCCGGGAGATAGGGTCCGTGGGGTCGCAACTGCCCAACAGCTCGCCACATGCTGCCCTGCGGGTTTCTGTATCTCTCTTGGTCTGGCTCTTCACCCTAGACATGTTCCGGTAAAGTAAACTCTACCGGCACAGACCCAGAGTTCGGAGCGCGCAAGCCCCACCACGACGTCAACGTAGAGATACGGCGGTGGGGTTATTATTATTATTATTATTTTGTATACGTTTATATATCTCGGGACCCTGGGGTCCCGGACCTTTGGAAGGCGTACGAGGGGCCGAAGCCAACTCGCAGAGGCCCCTTAAACAATTTTAAATGGAATGAGGCACCAACCGACGATTATCCCTGTACGCACTATGCAAGTGCACCCAAGGACAACCCCCGGTTGGTGTAGGACTATTGTAGGATATGGAAACAAAGATATTGGACTATGGGTTTGGGTGGTTAAAATGGACTGGTTACCTAAAACTATGGAAGGACTATGGCCCCTGCCTGATCAATGTTTTATTGTACACGGATAAAATGGCAGGGGGTGACTTGCACACTCATTAATGGGCCCCCGGAAACGGTCGCTAGCACAAAGTAAGGCAGCGACAAGGGGGCAACATATCCTGAGGTGCTCCAGGAGTGGAGAGGTATTCCACGGCTCTCAGAACAATCCCAGAGCCCGGAAGATGGTCAAGATCCCTACAAGCACTTACTGCAATACTTCCTTCCTCCGAACACGTTTGCTCTTGCGAATCTCCACTCAAGCCGGCCAATAAAGGCAAGAATGAGGTGGGAGCTCAGTTCCTCGTCAGTGTTCACTCCAGCCGGCCAATAAAGGCAAGCCAGAGATGAGGGACATGACTTCTCCCGGGAGATAGGGTCCGTGGGGTCGCAACTGCCCAACAGCTCGCCACATGCTGCCCTGCGGGTTCCTGTATCTCTCTTGGTCTGGCTCCTCACCCTAGACATGTTCCAGTAAAGTAAACTCTACCGGTACAGACCTAGAGTCTGGAGCGCACAAGCCCCACCACGACGTCAACGTAGAGATACAGCGGTGGGGTTATTATTATTATTATTATAAAAATGGAAGTCGCTTTTATTGGAGGTTGGTTTAGGTTGAAGTGCGGGGTGAACAGGGGGGAATAACCTCGCTGCGTCTCATCAACTTGTACTGGTACATGAACCAGTTGATTGGGGAGCTGAGCAGCGCTAAAGTCGGTTGTTCTATTGAAAGAAAGAAAGAAATAAAGAAAAATATTTTATTTGGGACAAGCACAAGAAATACAAACAGTAAAAAATAAAACTTGAGCATTTAAAACTAACAAAATTTACATTGTAAACCTGTGCGAGGACAAAAAGGCCACTATCTCAGCATAATGCTGCGATATTTAAAAAATAAATACCGCAGCGCTGGTATTCTGATAGGGCCCGCAGTAATACCACGGACACACTTACGGGAATCTATAAGTCCCACTGATGGGGTATTGATAGGGTTTGAGTAAACGATGTCAGTTATGCGGATGACATGGTGCTGCTGAGCCCTTCGCTCTCGGCCCTACGTAAACTTTTGAGTATTTGTGAAACTTACGCGAAGGCCCATGGGCTGAGACATAATCCAAAGAAGAGTGAATACGTGATCTTTAAGGCGGGGGCTAAAAGTTACTCAACTGTACCTCCTGTCACTTTTTGCGGATCACTTTTGAACAGGGTAAATCAGTGATTAATGATTACGAACATTTATTTTTGGAATGTAAAATACTGCTGGTTCATGAGAGGGTTGTGTTGTCAGTAGCTTTAGTGTTGATTGTAGTGATAAATTTAAAAACATTATTGTTATGCGCCACACAAGTTTAAGTACCACTAGCGCCATCTAGTATCGAGTAGCAGAACTAGTAGACTCGAGAACTTTCTTGAACTTTCGACATCTGGTCAGTAGGGACCGGTATGCACTCGAACATTCTAGATGTTTCTACAAGGTTCTGGAACTTTCTAAGGACTATATAAGACCGGTAAGGACCCGACTAGGGACAGTCGAAGTCGAAGCGAACAAGCGAACAAGTGCGATCAGTAGTGCTTTATAATTAGCGTGTTCGAGTTGTTATCAGTGTTGATTAATTAAAATGTCATTTTTGGTTTGTAAATCGACAGTTTTTACTGTCACGAACCGCAAGCTCGTAACAATATAATACGCACAAGATATGAAAGGAACAATAATATGAAAAGATTTGTAGTGCCCACTTGTAAAAATTATTATGGTCGAAGATGTAAAAAGTTTTTGGTTCCAACTATTTTTAATAACCTTCCAGTCGATATAAATAGTTCTAACACAAAAACTTCTTTTAAAAATAAAATACATAAGTACCTCCTTATTGTATTTTGTCAAAGCCTCACTGCAGATAATATTTAATGTTTTAGTTTTTTTTTTTTTTTGATTGAATATAAGGAATGCTAGAATACTTTTAACCTCTAAGTGAAAAAGTGTCAATAAAAAATTATGATATTATGTACAAAATAAGGAGCTACGTCCGCCAAAAAACTGCTTTGCAGTTTGGCAAAGGTATATATCATGTATACAATTATTAATTTGAATAAAAGCTTTTTTGTTTTCGTTTTTCAGTTCAAGTATCTGGGTCACTGGGTCGCTGAGGATTTGTCTGACAATGCGGACATTGAGAAGGAACGTAGAGCGTTATCTGTCCGGTGCAACATGTTGGCTCGCAGGTTTGCGCGTTGCTCTTCGCAGGTGAAGGTAACCCTGTTCAAGGCGTATTGCCAGATTCTACACGTGTAGCCTGTGGACCAACGTGTAGCAGCGGGCGTACAACGCTCTACGTGTCCAGTACAACAACGCGTTTTGGATTCCGTTGGCACGCGTTTTGGCCACGGCTTTTTAGCGCGTCAGCGATGTTCACTGAGGCTAGAACCGATGATTTCCACGGTATAATTAGAAAAAGGAGTACGTCGCTTCTGCGCCGTTGCCGTGGCATCTCGAACGGGCTCCTAAGTGTGTTGTCTGAGCGATGGGACTCGCCTATTTTGCGGAGGTGGCTGCAGCTGCATGCCAGCGCCTGCGATTATTATATAATGTAATATGTGTACAAATTTTTAATTTTGATTTTGATTTTAATTATGATTTCAAATTTGATTTTGATTTTAATTTTATAACTTTGCGATTTAATTTTGCTTGTACTATGAATTGTGTAAGATTTACCTATAGATATTTGTCTGAATTAAATGATTTGATTGATTGATTTTATATACAGCTCGGAAAATTGAAGCGGGCTCTGGAAGGGAAGTAGGTTCCATAAATATTCCCATTGTTTTACTAAGTAAATATTGTTTTTTTTTTTTTTTTTTTCTTAGGTGTTTAAAAACAAAACATCTTTTTTGAATAATCACTTGCCAGAACCGGAAATCGAACCAACACAAATGCGAAAAACGAACACCTGAATTTCAATGACACCAATCGGTAACTTAAATATTGATGCTTCCAATTTTTACTCAAACGAATTGAGTAAAAATTTGTACCATCAATTTTGAAGGTACTTCCTCCTGTAGCCCGCTTCAACATTTCCCCTTGTAGGCTGCCTCGTTGGTGGGATCAGTCCCACCAACGAGCCATTGACTAGCTAACAACGATTTTCTCGTTCAAGAAACGTACAAAAGATTACAGTTCCCGTGTAAGTGAAAGAGATACATTATATTAACAGGTGAAAAAATTCACGGCAGTAGTTTATATAACGAAGTTAAAAGGAACACTATCAGTTAAGTAGGTTTTACATAATAACGAATCAACCAACTTAAATTTGCAGTTGGAATGTATGGGAGAACATAATTACATATGTATAAATTTAACTGCAACTACCGCGTCACGCACTTGGCCGGTATTTTTTTTATTTTTTTATTCTACTATGAGTTTGCTCTTGAATTTAGTCTAGGTCTGGATGACAGAGACTAAGTCTACGATGGAGTGAGCTTACCCAGAAGAAGCCTGTTCACTCTCACTTTGAATAGATTAGGGTTGTATGCGTTCGGAAACACAGACGCAGGCAGAGAGTTCCACTTCTTTGCTGCGCGCATTATAAAAGACGTTTGAAAACGCTTAGTGCGAGTTGGTGGAATATCAACCAGGTAGGGGCGCGGGGGTGCGGGGGGGGGGGTTTAGTTGCTAGCTCTACTCGCTTATCGTTAATAACCGGACTGTGCCATAAATTAAGAAAAAATATATATGTAGTTACCTAATCATTTCAAAATGAAATTCAAAAGACGAGTTGTCAGCAACAGATTTTTCAACTTGTTAGTTTTAAATGCTCCTATTTGCGAGGCCCATAAGGCATGATGTTGCGATATTTAAATATAAAGATACCTACCAAGTTGTTTCAAATCTAACCTGATTTTATGAAGATTAGTATTGGTAATTAGACACCGTTAGTGATGTTAATTTTACCGATTTGATTTAATTTAACTTTATAAGTTACCTCAAAAAAAATAATTGGATATCAAATAGTATCGATGTGTACTAAGGTGAAACCTGCTTGTGTTTTTCGGTCACTTAAGTGAGTTTTGGATTGAAAATTACATAATTACACTAGAGAACTTAGGTTCGATTCAAGATTTGCACAACCTACCTATTACCTATGTTATTCTATCCCTAAGTTTTACCTGTTAAGTTTCTCTGAATTTTAGGATTCATGTGCGTATTGTATAATTATCACTTGCTTAAAAAAAAACAGTGTAGAGAAACATTGTGAGCCTTTTTTTTTTGGGTTGGTATCAAATAACTTCTTCCGCTCTGGGCGGAGCGGGAGGGCGTGTCAGACTTTTACTGACTAAAACCCACCCGTGTTCCTTCAGTTGCCTGTGTGCCAGGGCCACGGTATCCCTTTCGGACAAACCCGCAACCCTGGCAGGCACCGGTCCTAGCGGACCCCGTCAGTGCGTGCTGAAATCTCTTTGAGGTGCACGTGGAACACAACGCGCCGTCGACTCGGGCCTTGCCCTTACCGGACGACGAGTTGCCCATAGCTCGCCGTCCGCAAGCCCGCGAGGCCGCGCTTACGGTGGCCGGGAATCGGCTGCCGATTCCCGCACGCCCAGGGCATCTCCTGCGGCGACTAGGGGCGTGAGGGCGCACAGACTGCCGCTCCCTCACGCGTTTCACCTCCTTCTTTGCGAGCATTACTGCTTCGCAGAAGGAAGTGACTGCCTCCCATGGACTCTCGCTCCGGACCATGTCCTGGACCGAGGCGGGACGCGAGAAATCGCCGCCGCCAATCGCCTCCGTGAGAACACGGTGGTGCTCTACCCAAGCCGGGCAGACCTCCACCGTATATTGTGAGCATACTTAAGAGATATTTATCGACGGCATGTGAAATGTCAAATCAGAGGCCCATGTGCGGCATAAAAACTGTGAAACAAGGTGAGTCATTAACCACACGAAAACGAAAAGCCCATCCCCTCGTCCCTTAACCGTTTCCCGTTTTATTTGGGTCTTCTGAGGGTAATACTATGTCGTCAGCAAATCTTAGATGAGACAGGTATTTTCCGTGTAGATTGAGACCTGTGTTTTCCCATTTCATCGCTCTAAATATTTGTTCCGGTATGGCTATAAATATTTTAGGAGATATTATACTTTATCAAGTATAAATGTATCAATAAGTAGGCACATAATGCTGCGAAGTCTCGTTTTTCTTGTGAGAAAAATAATGATTTGGATAACACATAAAGAATGAGAAAAAAGCCAAAAAAACCTTTCTAATTTCTCTCTCGAAAAATATATTTTGTGTAAGATATTTACGACGTTAATATTTTCACAATTTTTCCGTAACCACAATACTTCTTACCAAATAAATAACTGAATTGAGAAACCTGAAACGAACATAAAACAAATATTGCGTCATAGTCACCTGTGGTATCTGTCTAATAATTATAAGTAGCGGGTAGGCCGCAAATAAACAGTTGGTTCGTTCGTTGACTTGGTGTTTCATTGTGTGCGCTCCCGAAAACCTTAATTAAACACTACTGGCGACGAGGATGGGTACTAACATATAATCACTGAGCAGACGATGAACAATTTGTCCATAGACAATAAAAAAAATCCGCGACAATAGAGCGTATATAAAAACTATGCAATAACGCTTTCTAATTATTATTATTATTATTAGAAAGAAAAGTTAGAAAAAAAATACGTTTATTTGCGGTAAACATGACGCGAAGAAAGAACACAAACACGAATAGAACAAGTCACGTTTTATGTCATCAAATCAAATCAAAAATATTTATTTGCTCAAAATCAAAATCAAAATATTTTATTTCACATAAACCTACATGGGCACTTATGAAACGTTAGAAGCTAGGTGCTAGAATAAGGTGGTAGCATAAGGTGTTACAGTAAATTTGTTTCAGCATATCCTGCCATAACATGGCGTGCAAATATCGCACCCTTACAGGTAAAACCGATTATCTGTTAGGTTAGGTTCATATCATCAGATCATCGGGGTAAGGGGGCGATACATATATTCACAATCAGCGATGTCAATTATTCTAACTTACAAATTACAGATTCTATTTATTTTTGTTCTAAATAGTCCTTAATGGTATAATATCTTTTAAATAATAATAGTTTGATAAGTATTTTTTTAAACATTGTCAGCGGTAAGTCTTGAAAACTATTTGGTAAATGATTGTAAATAATAATCGACATGCAGTACCTATACATTTTTCTTAAATAATTTTAGTTTTATTGGTGGCAACCGAAGTCTATCTTTAAGCTGTGTTCGGCTGTTTGGCCTGTCAGTGCTAGTGTCAAATAAATTGTAGTTTGTCTTAACAAAAATATACAAACATGGCAGAGGTAGAATTTTAAGTTTTTGAAATAGTGGCTTACAGTTGTCTAAAAAGTGAGCACCAAAAATTGTTCGGATTCATTCGCTGTCATATGAAATACGTTTTTTAATAACTTTACTAAAGAATTTTTAGACAAAGTGGGTCATAGCTAGGCACTACTAAAAGACCAAACATTCGTCAGTTTTCCATTTCTAATAATACTTCAGCATCTAAAATTTTATTTATAGGGAAGTTTCATATCGGAGTTATCGGTCACGCGAAACTTAAGTAATTCGAAATTATACACGACAATCTTGCCAAACTACCAAAGTTGCACGCATTCCAATAAATCTTGAAAGACTGTAATTGGTAAGTACTGAATCTACAGAATAATAACCTCCGGACCGCATTTTGGTCACGGCTGCCAATTTCAATAAAGACTAGGCATGAGATATTGCATTGTTTTACAAACACACGTGCACTCTCTCTTCCTCTTTCGTGTTTCTCTCTTCCAAATTCTCTTTCCTCGTCATTAGAGAGGTAGTTGCTGAAAATCAGCTTTGTTGCCGATAGATTCGTCCGAAATCAAAGCATTTTACTGAGCAACGACCTTTTCTTACACAGATGCGGCGCTCGGCTTAATTTTTCTTGTTACTGTTGTTCGTTTTTTACAAAAGTAGTTTTCTGCAATCGACATTTTGTTTTTGTTTTGATTGTTGGTTGTCATTTGCCAGTGTCGCATCACAGTGTAATTACGCAATTTAAATTGTCTTTGCTCCCTGGTCGTGACATCAAGCAATGAAGTTAATTGTCAAATTTGTATTGCTTGAATTCGAGGCTTTTGGCTTATTTGTATGTGTGTATTTTATTTTTTGTAATGTGCGTTTCGTTTGTGCAGAATAAACAATTTTTCTTTCTTTCTATCTATTTCTTTTCTTCCCTCACTCTCATAGTCCAATGGGACAACCACAAAATCTGACGCAGGAACAAAGGCTTTATACGCTCTCCTACGCACGGGGGCGATCACAACCAGCCATGACATGGCATGACCAAGCAAGCAAGCGGCAAGCGCAGCTTAGCTGAGCGGAACATCAATCAAACCGCGCGGCTGTTACTTGGTCACGAGCCCCCGAAATTATGTACATATTTATCCTAATGGCGCGGGCGTACTCTTGGCAATCGGTCCCGACTCCCGCTTTCATTTTGTTGTTTGGCTAAGACTTGTATCACGACACAGCTCACATATTGTGTTGATCTATAAATCGATACAAATAAATAAAATTGAAGTGTCTGTTTGAATATTCAACATTTCCAGCCGTTTCGGAGATTAGCCGGAACAAATAAACAGACAGACAGACAAAAATTTTAAAAATCTTTTTTTTTTTTAATATAGGTACCGTATCTTTCATATGCATTTAGTAAATAGCTATTATTTTTACATTACAAACAGACACTTCAATTTTATTTATTTGTGAAGATGTCTATATTACCTAATCTATTATTTTGAAAGGTTATTTTGTGCAATTTGTCTATGGGCCTTAGCTGCTTGAAAATAAGGCAATTAATAGTATAGTTAGTAATTATAATAATTGCTTTGTATTATTATTATTATAGCAAAACCCAATATTGAATGTAGCTGCGTCTAGATTGTAGGCCTTAGTGATAAGTTAGTATTCCTTTTAAGCAAAAAAGTGAGGTAATTCAATGTAAGAACATAAATCCAATTTGTCGCGAATTAGTGATTTCAATTTTGTGGGAACAGTACCCAACGGGTGTAAAATACCCAGAACGAAGCTGAGAGTCACTTGTTCTTCCTTTATTATGACCACTTTTTCGTACTGGACCAGACCTGGGACACTTCTGATGTTCTGAAAAAGTTGAGGTATCGGCTGGGCCGATTTTGACGGAACTTCTTTCACTGGCAGACAGCTGATGTTATAAGGAGTAAGTAAAAAGCCATGCGGGCGAAGCCGCGTACAGCAGCTAGTTAAAGATATATTTAAACTTAACGTACTCCCCCACCTCCCTCCTCCTTCTCCTCGTTTCGCTCCGAACGAAGCGAAATAAATATGTAAGGATTGTAGCTGGTGGCGTTCTGGGGTTTCTTCCTACCCACATGGGGAAAAGGCGTGAGGTTATGTATCTATGTATGTCTGTATATTAACATTCATGAATGAATAAATTGTTAACATTGGAAACCCTAAAAGAAGAAATAAAAATAAAGGCTCATCGTGCTAACGTCTCTACTTCATTATTGCAAAGTCAACAACCCGATTAAACAAGCCCCGGGACTAAGTAAACCCACATAAGAGTGCTCTCGTATGTGTTTGTGAAATTATAACATATAATTTTCATGATGCAAAGCTAATAAAAGTATTTATAAAGGCTACTACAAACAGGCGCGACACGCGACGCGACACAAAGGCACCGCTCATCGCGTGACACACAATGCCTTACACCGTAGGAGGCTTAAGGTATAAGGTCGTCGAACTTTTTAATCACAACATAATTTTAACACCGTGTGAGAGATTGCGTGACGTCGACAGGAGAGAATGTAAGAAGAAACCGTGATCAACTTTATGCCTTCCTGTTACTTGGGGTCGGCCACAGAGTAACACGAAGCCAGGAAGTTGATCATGCATAATTTTAACACCAGCCCCAAAGTAACATGAGCCCAGAAAGTTGATCATGCATAATTTTAACACCGGCCCCAAAGTAACATGAGACCAGGAAGTGGATCATGCTTAATTTTAACATGAGGCCAGGCAGTTGACCATGAATAATTTTAACACCGGCCCCAAAGTAACATGAGGTCAGGAAGTTGATCATGCATAATTTTAACACCAACTACAACGTGTTACTGAATTAATGCACATTATAAATATACAGTTTGGTCAGAATCGTTCACTGAATCGATTTTCGAAATTTTTAGGGTTCCGTACCAAAATGGTAAAAATGAACCCTTATGGTGTGACTCAGTCTGTCTGTCACAGCTGAATATCTCAAGAACTACTGATGCTATCAACTTGAAATTTAGAATAGTTTTAGATGACGTTTTCCCATCTATTTTGCAAATATGAAAGAAACAAAAAAGTTTTTATTTTTTTTGCAACAGGGACTGAAAGGTGATCTTAAAAATTCGAAATGCGGCTACTAGGGCATGTTGGGTATCATATGAAAGAGCACTGTTTGCATATTCTCAAACTTTTTTTTTGTTTTTCTTTTGGCCTTATAGTTTTCGACTTTTGATGAAAAATGTAAAAAAATACCGTTCCCCCCTTATCTCCGAAGTTTGCATAGAGAAAAATCTGAAATAGTGATACGTGATAGAAGCTTATGTAAAGATTACAGGAAAAATAAAACTATGTCTTTAAATAGCACACTTATCAGAAATCAACAAAAATTACATTAGTTCCTTTATCTGTCAAGAGATGGCGATGACCTAAAACTGCAATATTGTACACCGCAGTGATAAAATTCTCTCTCTCTCTTTTTCTCTTTCTGTGATTTTTCTCATTTTTTTTTTCTTTTCCTCGCCGATGAAAATTTAAAAACATTTCACGTTCCACAATCAAAATGTCCTCCTTCCTACATATTAGCAGGTATAGGTTGCTTTGGACACGGGGGTCTCAACTCGAACAAATTATAATTAGTCTTGAAAAAAATTCACAGATGGCAGCATAGGTAACAATTATGAAATTAACAATCAATAAAAAGTAATTTCTTTGTATGGGATTGGGTATCTGTACGTAGTATTATGTGTGCTTTGAGTAAAGCACCGAGAGTTCCGAACCAGCCCAGAAAAACTACAATTACTGTAGTTTTTCTGGGCCGGTACGGAACCCTCGTTGTGCGAGTTCGACTCGCTCCTTGACCGGTTTTTTAATATACGTGTATTTATCCCCAAAAATAATTAAAACTACATAAATTACAGTGACACTTCCGCTGCACAGCCAAAACAAACCAAATTGGACAAAGTACCTTCTATGATAGACCAATACAAGTGTGAATAGAACAATACAAAATCAGTGTAACTAATTTAATAAATATATGTCGGAAACGAGTTGTATCCTACCGGATAGCTAGCGCCATCTAGTCGCGTTCGATGGAATTATTGGAGTTCGTACCATCGATTCTTGACTAATCGGGATGCAAGTGCTGCCTAGCGGCGCATGACGGAGTCTACAACATAACGTTCGACCAGCGACAAGTGTCCGCCGCACAGTCGACAAGTGAAGTTCGTCAGTGGCGGTTAAGCAGTGAAGACGTCTAGAAACTGTCGCGCGTTCGGTATAGTTGTGTCGTGTACCCACCTTTAAAGCATTTAATTTTTTTAGCCTAAGAATTAACACTTTAAACTGCTGATTCTTTGGTTGAGTAAATGACTTTTGAGTTTAATTCGATTTTTCTGTTGCGCCATAACCAACAGTACCCACAGTATGCCCACAATAGTTTAAAATATGGCTGATGATAACGAGAGAGAACTACCGTTCTCCGATATATACAATGATTTATACATAATAGTAAAAATTCAGCTATGTATTATGATTATTGTATATTACGTTAATTTTAACATCAATTTGATTCGAATATTTTCAGAAGAACGTTACCAAGCAACCGTGGAAAAAGTCGTCATTCTCCCACTCACTGGCCTTATTTTAAATTAGTTCCATTTTCGCTTAGTGACGTCATAAAATCAGACCTTTTGATATTATTTTATGTTTGATCCCTTCGTATGAATTTATTTGAACGAACTCTAAGGCCTCATATAATATCAGCCAAAGGCTTTTGAAGAGCGTATTGACTTATCTATTTTGCTAAAAACAAAATATTATATATAATAATACTATGTCGGAGACGAATTGTATCCGATACGCCAGCGCCATTTAGTCGCGTTCGATGGAGTTATTGGTGTTTGCGCCAACGAGTCTTGACTGATCGGGACGCCAGTGCTGCCTAGCGGTGCATGACGGAGTCTCCAACATAACGGTCGACGGGCTGCAAGGGCTGCAAGTGATCGCCGCTCATTCGAAAAGGGAAGTTCTTCGGTGGTGTTCAAGCAGTGAAGACGTCAAGGAATTGTTGCACGTTCGGTATAGTTGTGTCGTGTTCCTACATTAATTACTTTGCATACCCATTACTGTATAGAATCAAGTTCTTCTAACTGAACAGACAGGTGTGCTGCTGGGGAGTTTGTTCTGCTACTTCTTCTTCCCAGCTAAAGCACTAGGACGTGGTGAAGGGATGGGCGATTTGGGAGAACTGTCTTATGTAATTTGATTCTCAGTTTAGTTTGTGTAAATGACTTTTCATTTGAATTTAATTCGGGTTTTCTATTGCGCAATAACCAACACTACCCACAGTATGCCCACAGTAGTTAAAATATGGCTGATGATAACGAGAGAAACCTTCCGTTCTCCGACATATATATATATATATATATATATATTTTACACAATATGAGAAACTAAAAATGAGTAATAAACATTATTCCACTTGGGTCTCCCAACCGGGTTAAAACGGTTGACAAATTGAAGAATAAACTATAATAGAAATATATTCATTAGGCAATTGACGTTGTTGTCGATAGCTTACGTCAGTGTGGATCTGCACAAGCACATCACTAGTTCGCGGCAAGATACAGCGGCCGTACTACGCGATGCATCCGCATAAATAAAGTATCGTTTTGTGATTTTTACATTGCTTATCCAATCACTTAGCGAAATACGAGTACTTAGGATGTGGTTAAGGAGCAATATATTAACTGCAAAAATATTACAGTCGCTGTGATATTTTAAAACATAAATAACGTAGTAAAAGCGTCGTTTTTTTTCATGATTTTAAAGCCAAATATAGTCAAATACTTGTACTAAGTTACTTGTTCTAAGTTGTTGTGTAGTTGTTACTGTTGTAAGTGATTCCATGATGTACAAATTTTTTGTTTCGTTTCCCGCGGCACTGTGTCCAGGCGTGTGGACAGTTTGCATAGTTTCAAACACAATTTGAACCTCAATACCTACCAACCTATCTAACAAAAAATGCGAAAATAGTATTTATAAAATTAAAATCACGACACGTAGGCTCAAACTTACTTGCCAAATCCTGTGATTTGGCATCGATAGGGTTTAACCGGTTTCTTTGATATTCATATGCGCACGTGACTTGAATTATAAAATACAAGGACACGACCAAGAAAATGTATTGGTCCTCAGGGTTGCAAACTCAATTATATTTTTATTTTAGAAGGGATTTTTATGCTCATGCCCCTATGTCGTGTTATAGGGAAATGGGGCTATTTAGAACAAAATTATTATTACTATGTTTTTTGTGTGCGACAAAAAAGATTTCAGCTATTTTATTGCGTGAGCGTTCAAATTGAAAACCCGCTCCCTTTTCTGTTTATTAACCACTCATACTGGTATTTTGAAATAGGTACCATTAAATTTGTAAAAATAGGTTGGTACATAAATATTTTTGCTAAACATTAATTACGTAAGTACCTACCTACATAATTTTAAAACCTGAAACTTCCATAGATAATTTAATTAGCTTTTGCTCGTTTAGTGTCTTCTGGCGTACTACTTAATAACGTTAATTTCCATAAAAATATTCCTCTGATATCTTAACATAATTTCCAAGGTAGAAAACCTTAAAATAAGGTTATAAGTAATTGATCTATTATTTTATCATCAAAAGGACTTAGGTATTATTGGCATGTTCCAGGAACGCATATATGCAATATAATTATTTGCCTAAATCACATAATTGATGTCAAATGAATAGAGCTATGGGGCAGAATAGGTACCAATTAGGTCTAATTGAACGCTAATCACGTCACACACGTTTCACATTTGCAACCTGGAGTGCGACTCTGTTAAAATCTCACGGTGAAAACTTAGGTGAAGTGAGCTTGAAGTGAACTGCGATTCCACCTGATGCTTGGGATCTACACTATGGACAGCTCACTCCACCCTCACATCACCTACGTTTTCACGGTGAGATGGTTACAGAATAGCACTGCTTACCATAACAATGCAGATGGTAAAAGAGTATATTTTAAACTACATACTAAAACTTTTTTAAATAAAATATTTAAAAAAGTCAAAAGACAAATCGACACCCAAGAGCTCGATAAAGTTGGAAATAACTCAAAGGTTCTATGGGAACCTATAAAACTAATAATACTGACACACTCTGACACTCCTTTTCAGTCCTACAGTAATATTAATAAATTATTTGCTGACATAGGTAATAATAAACTTGCAGATAATAATAACAACGACCACACTTCACCTTGCTTCCAGACTAACTTTTCTTCATCTTCATTTGTATTGGAACACACGGATATCGGATATTTTTAGGATTGTTCTAGGATTACTACTCAAGATTTTTTCCTTCACCGTGTTGAGAGTAATGGTGATGAAATTGAATACACAAAGTGAGATGCCACTGTGCCACCACTGCTCTCACACCAACACTCCTCATTATAATTTGTTGTAGGTACTTAATTTTAATTTAAAGATTTTATCTTTTGTGTTTTGTTTTTTATTGAAAACTCCAAAAGACAATGTTTTTAAAATTATTATTATTGTGATACTCAAATTGGGAGTTGAAACTGTCTCTCCTAAATACAGATTACTCAGTAATCAATACAGATTACTAGGAGAGCAGCGATTCACCCACGTTCATTGTACCTACACCATGTAATTAATAAATGCATACTATATGTAAGTCCCTCTATATGTATGTACTACAAAACCTATATGTACCTAAATAAATTATATTATATTATAACATTTATAAAATTACTGTAAGGACTTTGCCACAGTCGGTTATCCTAACTATATGTATATCCTAATCCTAACTAATATTAAGGCTCCTACAAACAGAAGCGACACGCGACGCGATACAAAGGCACCGCGTGTCACGCGACGAGCGATGCCTGTGTGTCGCGCCGCGTGTCGCGCCTGTTTGTAGGAGCCTTTATAAATGCGAAAGTAAGTTTGTTTGTTTGTTACCTTTTCACGCCTAAACTACTGAACCGATTATCCTAAAATTTTGCATATGCGTTGTCAGGTGTACAGAAACGGACATAGGGTCCTTTCATCGTACCTTTCATCCCGTAAAATAGTACTGTTCCCGAGGAAATCAACAATAAAGTTCTTATGCTAATAGATGGCGCACGTGTCTTTCGAATCATGATTGAATTATATTATTATAGAAAATTTAGTAGTGTTCGGTAACTTAGGCCTTAGGCTATTTATATATATGTATGTATATATTATTATTACTAATGCAACGCGGACGAAGCCGCGGGCAGTAGCTAGTAAATACTAAAGCAAAAAAATATAGGTTTCTAAATAAAGTTATAACAAAAATTAATGAGAGGTAAAACACAATCGGTGGCCAGCACATCACGTTACCACAAACTGTAAAAATGTCTCCAAACAATTTTAAACTTTAATATATTGTTGATTAAGTTCAAAATCACTGTGGTGACACTCGTGACACTGTGGTAATACTTGTGACACTATTGTGACACTGGCTACACTGTTGTGACACTATTCTGACACTGTTGTGACACTATTCTGACACTGTAGTGGCACTGTGGTGACACGTGTGACACTGTTGTGACATCATTTTGACACTTTTCTGTGGTGACACTCGTGACACTTTGGTAACACTTGTGACACTGTTGTGACACTATTGTGACACCATGGTGTCACAAGTGTCACCACAGTGATTAATGAGAGGTAAAACACAATCTCATAACATAACATAACACCTGTAATCCCCGACGGGTTAGGTTCAGGTAACATCAATCGACAATCTAATAATAATAATAATATAATATATAATAATATGGATGATGAAAATCCGTACTAGTTCAGCTTGTATGGCATGTAATAAACTTAGCTACCTACGTCTTTATTCGAAAAAGAGGTACCAGCAGGTAAATTTAAATTCCCCAATTACCAAACAAAATAGCTGTATAAAACACAGGGAGGAAAAATGCCCCTTGGAAACGGAGTTAAAAAAAAAATAATGTTTAGAAAATTACTACTTTGTTTTTTTTTTTTTCTTTCTTTCTTTTAGGCGTCTAGACTGTAAAAAAAAAAAGTTTGCAAATGATACCGCTACTGCTATACCCTGATAAACATATTCTAACCAACTTTTGGAGATTACAAACAAGATAATTTGTTTGGTCTTATTAGATACGTACATATGTTGTTGAGGAAAATAAAGGCACCGCTCTTCAGCACGTGTACTGAGCTTCACTTTGTGTTAAAATATAGGCGGGTTTATCCACTTGGACTGTCAACTATGGAGCTATGGCCATGCTACGCACGGATGCGTTGCTGGCAAACAAATGAACCGCGCAGCTAACGTAGCAAACCTCTCCGTGCACATCTCATGTAGTAGTGGACGGTTTAAGGCTCCGTGCACGAAAAAAGCTCTCTTTTGTCAATTTCTTATCTAATTTTGAGAAAACTTGAAATAATCAAAACATTAAGTCTGTGTAACTATAAAAGTACAGTTTTTATGGTGCTAAACCATTCGTGTCAGTCACAGCAGCTGTTAATAGTTTCATCATTTTTGTGCTCCCCAAAATATAGTTTATTTCGCCGTTGATTTACTTAATGAAAATATTGTATAATCATATAAATAAAATTTCGATTATATTTCAAGGATAACTGAAGACTGGTTTGTGATTTTTTAATTTCTTGATATTATTTGCTAAATAATAGGAAAACATATATTACTGACGAGATTTAAAACAAAAAAAAGGTTTTTTCAATATTATTTTTCTACTATATTTTGTATGGAAGTTGAAAAAGTGGTTCAGCCACATAAAGGAGACCATATAATGATGTTGATGATATTTTTTAATGTTCAAAATGAAAAGTAATTTCTTGTAGAATGATGATCAAATGTCGGTCTCGCGTAATTTTTCGGAAAACTTGTTGCGAATATTAGTGATTTACCGTGAATAATTAATTTATTTAAAGAACCTCTTTCAGCCACATGCAAAACAAAGAACACGACTTCAAATCACAAATAATTTTGTTTAAATTATTTGTCCCTTTCTCACAAACAATGAACAAAATTGATCAAAATCAGTCGATTTCGTGCCTTAATAATAAGTTTTATTTATTTGGTAATCAACAAGTTTTAACAAATACATTTTAGAAGCCTTCTTTTAAGCATGAAGATACCTGTAACAGAAGAGCTCCATCTTCCATGTCTATATGTGTACACATACAAAGCCTGTTAGT
Source organism: Dryobota labecula (assembly GCA_947523025.1). Lineage (NCBI taxonomy): Eukaryota > Metazoa > Arthropoda > Insecta > Lepidoptera > Noctuidae > Dryobota > Dryobota labecula. Next base: position 5,169,356 of record OX383287.1, read on the forward strand.
GACAGAATCAATAACAAAATAGGTACAGTCGCCAGCATATCAGGTTATACGAAACTATCAAAATCCAAACTATTTTAAACCTTAAAATGTTGATGGTTAAGTTCAAAATTGAAGGAGAAAATTTGACTGTTTGTAGTAACTTGATGTCCTGGCGACTATACAATAAGAAAACTAAAACTATAGAATTTAAAAATACATAGTTGGGTTCTTGAATTCGTAATCTCAGATAATTTACACTTCATCTCCACTTACAAACGATACAGAAGAAAGCAGAAAAACAATGTAATAATATTGACGGTTGAATTTAAAAAGGTTTTGAGAACAATATAGGATCTAGAGCAACCGTGTGCACCCTGTGGTACCGGAGTACCGTGTGGTGCCGGACATAAAGAATAGCAACACCGCATTTCCTCCCGTGGGTGTCGTGAAAGGCGACTAAGGGACTTCCTAGAGAATGGGCAGCAGCGTTCTCTATGCATTTTAACACCGTACTGCGATTGCCAACCCGCCTGCCAAGCGTGGCGATGATGGCAAACTCCCCGGCTCAAGAACGGCTGGGCCGATTTTTATGATCTTTGGTTTGTCTTCGCCCCGAATAGCAGAATAACTATTAAAACATGCAAAAATTTTACGGAAAAAAAACTATGAAGAAAATTAATTTCCAAATTGTATGAAATAGCATATAAAACATTTTGTATGAAATGGCTTTTTGATGATATCTCGAGAACGGATTGACTGATAAATTAAAGTAATAGCGCGGGTAGGCGATGCGATGCGACGGGGTGGGACGGGGCAGCAAGAAATTTCAAGCGGACGAAATCGTGGGCAGAAGCTATTGAAGTACCATTCATTTCCCTGCCTCACACAGAAATTACCGTTATTTAGTTGTTACCGTTGTTGAATAAACATGGAGGCATAATCTTATACCAATATCACTAACAGCAAAATGTATCGCAAACACCACGCGGGAAACGTAAGTATTTTGGGGTAATTTGCTATTTGTACACATTTCCCGAGGGTACTTGTAATCTGGGAAATGATAATACAAATGGTGTTGCCCTATAATATTTTTTGGAGTATAATAAATTGTTGAACAAATTCTTAGGAGTCCTACTTTATCATCATGGTTCTTGGTTTATTTACTTTGGTGTATTCTGACGCACTTACAATCTAACATTAGAGCAATATTATAAGGTAGATTGACTGTTTTCTATTAATCATACTAATAATTGGAATGCGAGGGAACTCAACTATCAGATTCCATACCATACACCTTAGATCCCATTTCGTATCCAATTGCTACTGTAGTTGTTTAAATGGCAATAATGTCATTTGGTTAAAATAAGTTTTAATTTTTTTACTGCGTTTGAGACGAAAATTAAACTAGTTTTGGTGGTTTGTATGAGGTTCTCTTTGAGTTCGCATAGTTGGCTGTAATTGTAAAACTGAAAGCAGGGTACCCCGACCAAACGGGTTGGGCTAGGTTGGAACTGTGACCAACCACGTGCGAGCCGAATTCTAAAAGCTGCAGAAAGGGAAAAGGAGATCACAAGTGCTCTCCCATTCCGCAGCAGGCGCACTGAGCGTCCGCGGAGAGTAGATAACACATAACGCATAACGCATTTTACAATTTTATTTTTGTTAAGGGCATTTTGTTTGTGCAGAATAAAAAAAAAATCTTTCTTTCTTTTCTTTTCTTTCTTCCAGCCCTAAACAGGTCCAGGGGCGACGTACTCGGAGACATCCATCACCCCTCATCACACCCGAGATGGTGGCGCGTAGTTTTCCACGCGCACCTCTCTAAGACGTAACGGAAGGAGTTCAACACATAACTCCCCTACGGGATGGAGCCCACAGGGCCTGGGCCGTTACCTGACCGGGCCAGCGGAAGTCACATCAAAAAAAAAAATACACAAAAACCTACATAACCACTTATGAAACGTCAGAAGCTAGGTGCACGGTTCCAATTAGTCGTTTTCTATGGAGAAGAACCGGCAAGAACCGGTATCTGCACCCGCAGCCCCCTGACGCAAGTGTGCGAGGGAACACCGAAGTGGTTTTAGTCAGTACGAGTCTGACAGACCCCTCTGCCCACACCAGGGAGTAATTTCAAACCCGACAAAAAAAAGTTTGGAACTGTGAACAAGCACGCGAGAGTCGGGCGAGCGAAGCGAAAAGTATCGCGGAAGCCGGCGAGCTACTTGCTCAAACTTACTTGCTTTTTGTCGCAGTTACTTGGCTATTTAGTATTTTTGGGATCCCAAAGTAGAGTTATTTACCATTAAATACAAGCCCATTTTAATCCTAGTAACGTTCATTTCTAAAATTTGATGTTCTCTGGTTTTCCCATGCCATGAAAAATAAGTATCTGTATTTTGATCCATTTCGAATTGTATCATATTGAATAACAAAACATTCGAAACAAAAACGTAACGGATCGGATTCCAAAAAAAATATATTTAAAACCCGATCCCCGAAACCCGATCTCTCTGATATACAGCCTAGTTCTAGCCATTTCTATAATTTCAGTTCCGTAATTTCAAGACTATTCGCTGAATATGATGCGAATTACATAATGTCGTGTACAGAGCTTAACTGTATAAGCAATTTGTTATGCGGGAAGGCAATTTGAAACCGAAAACGAGGACATAAAATGGTCATTGAAGTGGTTCTTACAGGCGTTAGATAGGTAATATAAAAGATCTCAGAAAACCTATTTTTTGTAAGTAATAGGGAGGTACTCCGTCTACAAATAAATCTCAAAGACGACTCATATTGGTTGGATGCTTTCACCTTTTTAAGATATATTACCTATATTAAGGACCAAATCACATTGAATTTGAGAGTATAATTTACCCTTATTACATTTTGATTTTCTTTTGAAGGTGAAATACTCTATAATACATAGGTAAAAGTCATTTGAGGCTAACCTCAAATGATCTTTTACCTATGTCACTTTAGTATGTTCTTCAAAACTTAAGCAATTTGAAATCGATTTACATGAATATTAATCACAATATCCCTTTTATGGCCCATTATTGTGTCTTCCAAAACCAAAGCAATTTCACGTTGATTTTATAACATTTTGATACAAAACTTGTGAAATTAGTGTGATTAGGTCCCAACCTAACCACAAATGATTACACAAGTTTCTGTGTACCTTTACACAGAATGTAACCTTTGTTAATGTGTACCTTTGAGAATTTCGATATCGTGATAAAGATAGAAGACCAATCAGAAAGATTTTTGCGAAAGGGTTTTAAAATATTTCAATGTATTTCCTTTCTTTTTGATGTGTGACTTATTTCCTGTCGCTTTATGTCAGAGTGATTTCCTAAAAAGGGACGGAAGTGTGTAACAGGAAACCGAGAAAGCGCGCGCTATTTTTAACAGTTCAATCGGTTACCAGAATGATAAAGTTAACCCTTTCAATGTTTTATCGTTATAATTGGGTCAGGGCCTTATTGGATTTGACCGGGTTAAGCCTTACAAGATGTTACATGTTCCATAAATTCAGACATTTACGATCGACGTAAATCCATTAGTAAGTCATTGGTATGTAATTCTTATCTCGGTAAAGTAAGGTACAAAATTTATCGAGATAAGAGTTACATTGCATGACTTACAAACGGTTTTACGTCATTCAAATTTTATGTGAATATGCCGCTGAAGGGTTACCGAATGAACAGGTTACCATTTGAACAACTTAACTCTAAAGTAGTAGTTGTACTTTCCCTGGTGGTAGCAGGGTTGGACGCAGGATGCAACAGATGCACCGTCAGATATCGCCACACACGGATGTATTTTTTTTATGCGTTAGACTGTGTACTCACTCAAAGTCACTAAAGCTACCGTCTGTTGTCATGGCTCTGACATAACCTCAATGTTACGTGTCAGTGAAAATGTCGACGTATTTTTTGATAACTATCTTTTGTTGAACTCAGTATAGAGTGCCTAGCATGAACGTGTGGAGTTAACGTAACGAAAATTCGAACGATTTTAAAATTAAAATACTCGTTTCATACATTATATTAAGAGGGCTCTTCCCGGTCCATATATCGTCAACGCGAGCAAGATTGAAAAGCTTGTTGTTTCATCCAGCGCAATGTTAATGCTAACAGGCAAGTGAGACAGATGACAGTACAGCTATAATAAAATGTACTAATTCATATAATTATAAAAATGACATTAAAACTTGCTTAAGTGACATTATTAATTGGTTAAATAATAATAATTTGGTTATAAACCTGAACAAAACAAAAGTTATGCATTTTTATCAACGCCGTGAAAACCCAAACGTTGGCATTTCCTACAAGGGCTGTGATATTGAAGAAGCTCATATTGCTAAGTTCTTAGGCATTATAATCGATAGCCAACTAACATGGAAACCTCATGTTCAAGAACTATGTAAAAAACTTAGCAAATCCACATATGCTCTTTTCCAACTTTCAAAGAAAGTTAACAGTCAGGCTCTTTTAACGGCGTACCATGGACTGGTTGCCTCTGTTTTGCGGTATGGCATTATTTTCTGGGGGCAGTCTACTGATAGAGAGCTGGTATTTAGACTGCAGAAGCGATGCATCAGGTCAATGTGCGGCCTTAAGACAACTGATAGCTGTTTTCCCTATTTTAAGTCATTAAAAATTCTAACTTTGCCTTGTTTATATATAATGGAAACTGCTTTGTTTGTGAAATGTAACCCACATCTATTTAAAAAATTATCAGAGGTTAGGAAAAACCCAATACGGACTCAATACATCAATAAATTATGTCAAGTAAAATGTAAAACTGCACTAATGCAAAAAAGTTTTTTTGGTATTGCCCCACTCATATATAATAGAGTACCTAATATTATAAAAGATATGACTACATTAAAATTTAAAAGGGAGCTAAAAGAAATTTTAATTATGAAAACTTATTACACGATTGACGATTTTCTTAATGACAATTCACTAGCTGATTGACATTACTGTTACCCTGATTGACATAATTATTGTGATCCTGGTTTCACTTAGGTACTTTTTATTTCCATTTGACATTATATAGACTTATTTTATTTTTTATTGTTGTGACCACGCTGACATTTTTTTATTTATAATTTGTAATTACAACGATCTGTTAGGTACTTATTTTTTGGTTTTTTATTAGGAATTGTAAACCTTTGCATGCCCATGTGACGGTAAAATATGGAGAACTTTATTATAAAAACACCTTTGTACTATACCCATGTTTGCAAAGAAATAAATGATTTGATTTGATTTGATTTGATTTGATTTGAGAACGCAATAACATTGAACGAAAAATAGTGTGTGGAAATTTCATAAAACTTGTTCCAGGAAATACGTGTTTTTGAGAAACCCTTAAAAGTTTGTGGAATAAATGTGTGTCATTTAGAATCTCCATTACATGTGCGATGTTGTGCATTAAAACGGAAAATAGTGGCCACTAAGCTCCGTTTTAATGATTACAATAAAACATAACAATTTAAAACTACCGTTTGTAGTAATAATAACGTATAGTCTTGTGAAGCACAACTTGACGAGCTTATTTTCTGCATTTTCATTCTAAAATAAAAGAAATCACCGAAATAACGATGAGGGCGCAACTGTGCACTCGGTAGCCTCTTAAGACGCTACCCCGAGCAAAACCTTGCGATACTAAAGCACTATAAATTAAGAGAAATAAACTACATCTAAAAGTAATGTTTGATGTCATATCCTTTCGATGTATATTGCACGTTCTTATTATTTTGTTCTAAATACATTTAAAATCTACTTTTTTTTAAATTGCTAAAATTATTGATTGCATGCATTTTTGCTAAAGGGACGTTCTATTAATTTGAAAATTACACTAATGGATAGATAATCAAGTTCAAGTGTTTCAAGTTTTATTTTTATTTTTTTAAATATCGTTTTTTTATTTTATTTATGTAATTCAAAAAACTGTGTGAATTCGGCGTGTGCAGAAAGCGGGACAGAGCGGCCCAGCGGACGGAGCGGAGAAGGGCCGAACGCTCAAGGTTATTTGCTAATGGAAGCGCCTTAATATGTACAGTCAGTGAAATCAATTAAGCAAATTGATGTCATACACACTACTGTCAAAGAATGACAGTTGTGATTCGATTATACGAACAATTTACTTTGGTAGTCAATTTGCTTTGCAATTAATTTCTCTGACTTTACTACCTTTACAAAAAACACTTACCGTTTCCCCTCATTGGCTGAAGATCAGACACAATCAGAATCGGTGAGTTGAGAATGATAGACAGGATCCAGACCATGGCTATCATTTTGTAGGCGTGGCATTGTGTCTGCCATTTTCTCGACTTGAGGGGGCGGCAGATCGCGAAGTATCTCTCCAAGGATATCGCAACTAGCGTCCACACGTCCACTGAGACGGACACCGCTGTAGGAGAAAAAGAAGTGTTATTTTTTGGAACTTCTATGTAGTAAGTGGTAAATTGAATTTGCTAGGGGAAACTCCGCAGACGTGATGGTATGTCGCGATATGTAAAAACAGTTTTGGTGTTTTTTTGCAGTCAACAAAAACGTTTTCTGTTTTGATTTGGAGTATATAGGTTGAGAAAATCTGTTATTTTTTTGGCTGTTTGTTCCCTATCACTTCACACTAAGAATTAGCTCTCAGAACTATATTACTAACACCATAAACAAAAACTTTTGTTCTATGACTTTTAATCATGCATCAGATTTTAATTTAACATATTTATATTCAAAAATATTTTTTATTTTTATTTTAACGTTCTAAATATTACGAACTCTATGCGTAGCAGAACAAAATGCTGTGTCTAGTGCAAAAGGGTGGGGCGACAGTGCATGAGAGGAGTAGGTAGGTACAATGAAATACAGAGTTGAAATGTTTTAGATAGAACAACGAAATCTTGAAGATTTGTTTTTGGTAAATATATTGTGTTTTGTACAATAGAACAAAAGTTGTTGCTTATGATGTTAATTATACTCGTACAGTCCTGCAAGGTTGTAAGTATTTTAACAATAACCCTGTATATACAGAGTGTCAGGGCTATCGACGCGCATTGTTACCATGAATTAATTACATGATTCTGATGAGTCCCACCAGCGTTGAAAATTTTCATCTATTATTAATTTAAAAAAATCTGCTTGTCCATTTTGACCGTATAGGAATAGAGATGTGTCCTGGGTAAAAAAAAAAGAAAAACTGTTTAGTCCGTCAATCAGATAATTAAAAAAATATTAGACACTTATTTTTTGCTTTATCATATTAATAAAAAATGACTTAGATAAAACACATTAAACTCGGGGAGTGGGGGCTCGTTACATCACAGCTCAGTATAAAATCTAGTGAGAAGTGACGTCATGCCACATTTGAACTCAATGTATCGCCGTAATGTTTTGATTACGTAAAAAAAGAAAAAATACGTGTCCAATATTTTTTTTTAAGTCTACATGATGGACAATAAATATTTTTTTTAAGAAACAGTAGGTTTTTTTTTTAAATTAACAGATGAAAAATTCCGCCGCTGGTATCTAGCATCATCTACTGAGTACATGATAACAGTTTGCGCGTCGATGACCCCGACATCTGTACAGTCATTTACTGCAATTAGCTGACCCCCTCTTGCATCAATGGTTGAGATTTTTTTAGAATACGAATCGATAGAATTGTATAATTCTCAATTTTATTTAAATACCTATAAGAAATCTACCCAAAACTAGAAAAATATGAAAATCATACGATTTGTTAGTAAAAAAAAAACTCAACCATTTGAGCAAAGAGGGGTCAGCTAATTGCAGGAACTGACTGTACATAATTAATAATAAATATTTACAATTAAATTAATTATTAATTTAATACATAATTTATAATACACAATTATTATAAATTAAAGTCGATTTTAGTGTCTGTCTGTGTGATCGCGTTGTTTTTCATAACTACGCATCGAATTTTGATGATGCATTGAAAAAAATATTTAGCCTAACTACTTCGGCTATTTCAGAATAAATCAAAGTTTGACAAGACTTTATAAAAGTTAACTTGATTTAATAAAAGTGATACACAACAGCCGGCACAGGTTTTGGTTACATGTTGCATAAAATTATGTGGTCACTTTGTTGTGTTACATGTTGACAAAAGTTTGGTTATGTATTTAGTAAAAAAAATATAAGTGTGTTTGAACCATCATTTATGTGACCTACTCATAACTATGTGGGTCACTAGTTTACATTAAATTATTTAATTGAGTCTCTGACCCTAATTGATTTGCGGAGAATAAAATCATTCATAATCTAATCTGCAACAATTTATTCATTAAAAAGGAAACCTAAGTGCGTCCCACACAGATAATCCACCATAATCTCGGTTATGACCAAAATATTTTTACACGAAAATAAATCGTTTGTTTTTCCTCTTCGATGGAGACCTAAGAGCCGTCAAATTAAGTTGCTAAAACTTCTAAACAACTTCTAGACAAAGCAGCTTAATAACAACAGACAAACTTGGTAACATTATATAGATTGTGGTTGGCCTGTTTTTGCTTTATAGTAAAAAATATCAGAACAATTATTTTAGACATAGATAGATACATTTTATTTTGATTACGACGGCCGCGTCCTATTTAAAAGCGATTTACGCACGATTATGAGATCGTCGCGTTCACTATGACACTTTTTGTTCGGTGTACCTGAAAAGCGATCGTCGCGCGAATATGCGATCATCACGTTCATTATGTCACTTTGTATTCGGTGTACCTGAAAAGCGATCATCGCGTTCATTATGTCACTTTTTGTTCGGTGTACCTGAAAAGCGCTCGTCACGCGAATATACGATCGTCGCGTTCATTATTTCATTTTTTGTTCGATGAACCTGAAAAGCGATCATCGCGCGAATATGCGATCATCGCGTTCATTATTTAACTTTTACTTCGGTGTACCTGAAAAGCGATCGTCGCGCGAATATGTGATTGTTGCGCGAATATGCGTTTGCCGCTTACTGAAGCTCTCAGCATCTTATAGATTTATGTATTTATAATAGTGGACCAACTTAATCATCAGACCCTAGAAATGGATTAGGTACTTGTGAAGACGAATCAAACGAGCCCAGACTCGATGGCATTGCGTCGTTTTATTACAGAATTCCCATAGCCGCCTTCCAGAATGCCACCTAATGGGTCCATCACCAGATCCTGAATATCATCTAGTACCAAAGTCCTTGTCAAGATGAATCAAACGAGTCCAAATTCGATGGGGTTGCGTCGTTTTATTACAGTGTTCCCATGGCCACATTCCGGCTCCATCATCAGATCAGCTCCATGTTATATTAATATTGCATTGTCATCCGGTTTATATATGCAATCAAAATTTCAGCTTAATCTAAAACCGGGAAGTGGGTTAAATTCAACTTGCAAGATTTGATCACAGACAGACACCGGAACAGGTGAAACTAAATAAAAGCTTGTAAAAAGGTGTCTTCTTATTGAATTTCAAGGGCCGATTTTGTCAGTGTCTTACAAATTACTGCGACCAGATTCTTCAATTCTATCTTTACTGAACACCAGCCAGTTTCATCTCATGAATACCTACTTACCTACCTAATAAATCAAACAAATTAAAACGATTGAACAACTCACCCTGTAGAAACGGAATGAGCTTGCACAGCAGGGCTCCAAACAGGAACCGCCTGTAGATCTGCCCGACCAGCGTGAATGGAAGGCAGAACACACCCAGCAAGAAATCCGATATTGCCTGAAACAAAAAACATTTATTACTCACAGTAACTGGAACATTTGCGCGGGCGTTCCATTGATTTAGAACTGCTACACACTCGTACAGTCAATTACCACAATTAGCTGCAAAAATTATTTGCATAAATGGTTGAGATTTTTTAGAATACAGATCGATAGAATTTTATAATTCTTAATTTAATTTAAATGCCTATACGAAATCTACCCAAAACTAGAAAAAAAATTAAAATCGTACGATTTGTTACTCAAACTCAAAGCATTTATTTCAAATAAACCAATTACAGGTACTTTTGAATTGTCAAGGGGTCGGTCAGTCAGAAAGATGAAGCTAGTTGCCCATTCTAAAGCGTAGTAGGTTCCTATGGAGAAGAACGGACAAGAAACTCCACGGACACTCTTTTAAAACAAAATATTGTTACAAAATATGGGTATATAGGAACAATGTAGAAAGACGTGCACGTTAGAAGCGTCCGTAATAAAAACAATTCAAAAATTAAAATAAGCCGTGGCAGCTAAGAGATGACCAGTCCCAACTGACGGCGCCCGTTCACAAACATGACGCATGGATCAGCACCATTTAGCTCAACCATTTTGAAGGGAACTTAATGATCCAACACACACGCCACCACCAGCGAGACATTTGAGTGAGCATGACATACTCTCAGCCGCCAGGGCACATTCAAGTCAATAAAAGTCATATTACCCGGTAAATGGTAGCTCTATAGTACATAGTACTCACACCTGTGCTATGAAATTATATAATTCAAGGACATTGAGTTTATACAATGCAAAGATAGTCTTACAATCTTCAGCAGCTCAAATATTTTCAAATGCTAATGAATTAGTTTATGCGCCCTTATGGAGCAGGACCAGCATTGAGCCAAGCATTTTTGTCAGCGATGTAATCCCCCAACTTATAATATGCTTGGCTGCATAGTGTGCGTTTTATACAAGTTTTAAATTTTGTTTCGTTCAATTGGAGTATGTGGGGAGGTATTTTATTGTAACATTTTAAACAGTACCCCATGAAGGATGAGTCTACTTTAGCCAGTCTGAAACCTGGTTGAACTAATTGGTCCCTATTTCTAGTACTATAATTGTGTCTTTCACCTCTTTTACTGAAAATATTTACATTTTTCCTTACGTACATGATGTTTTCATAGATGTATTACAAGGTACCGTCATGATGTTAATATCTTTAAACAGTTCCCTTAGAGAATCGCGCCTGCGGAGGCCATATATTGCTCTGATGGCTCTTTTCTGTAGAATAAAAATAGATTCGATATCTGCAGCCCGTCCCCATAGTAAAATACCGTAAGACATGATACTATAAAAGTAAAATAGACTAGCCTCGCGGTATCTACATCAGTAAATTGACTGATTTTTCTCACAGCATATGCTGCTGTACTTAGCCGCCCTGCAAGAGATGTTAAATGAGGACTCCATTGCAGCCTTGAGTCGAGCGTGATCCCTAGGAAAACAGTTAATAAAAAAACCTCAACCATTTGAGCAAAGGGGGGTCAGCTAATTGTGGTAACTGACTGTACTATGGACACTAGTTGTCGCTACTACGGATTTGTACATTTTGTATGGATTTGTCACTCGGCTTGCGAACACTACGTCCGAATTAAGCTCTGGCCACACGGGGGGGAATCCCACGCAGGATTAAGAAGTCACGCGACTATTCGTGTCACTTTGAACACCTCCAAAAAAGTTATATGCTACTCTGGTTGACGTCATCACGTCATCGCCGGCTGTCGCTAAAAACCAGCGCTGGGGCTTGACTCGCATAGAGTCGCAGCATTATGCTGAGCGATGGCCTTTTTGCGTGGATGTGATGCATATTTTCCCCTAACTTGTTCTTTTCATGATTGTGTTCTTTCTTTGCGTTATTTTTAGCGCAAATAAACGTATTTTCTTTCTTTTCTTTCTTTAGATATTTGACACAATCACGAGCGAATTTCGTCCCGCATCCCACGCGGGATTTATTTCAGTTTGACCAGAGCCACTTATGTAAGTAGTTATGTGTATCACACAGCATATTCAACTACTGTTGGTCGAATTGAGCTGGTGGATCAAAAAATTTCATGGCCCCGTTGTAAATAATGCTATTAATATGGATTAATTTCGTTATTTATAACGAGGCCGTGAAATTTTTAACAGCCATCTGTTAGGCTTCAGCCAATTAAGACATTATAATTTGAAGGCCTGTTGATATAATTTTCAGGGACCTTTTTTTATGTTTAATCTACTGTCCTCCTGATGGCCTAGACACGTGGCAATCGCTTTCGAAACGTTCTACAACGACTTTCAACAGGATTGACACAAGCTTATGGGTAGCTTATGTGAGTCTCATACATCTTAACGGTGAAGGAAAAAACATCAGGAAACCGGCATGTCCTAGAACCAAAAATTCGAAGACATGTGAGATCAACCCGCACTGCGCCCGCGTGGTGGATTACGGCCCACTTCCTGTCACCGAGAGGAGGCCTGTGTCCCAGCAGTGCAAAGATACATCTTTGACTATTCTATCATCATTATCTCTGATAGTACCTATGTCGCTTTGCCTGGGCCCTCTGATCCAGTTTCGTCCACCAACAAAAATGGTGAAGGCAATCGACTGCGAACTCAAGTAGGCCGCTGCAAACATAACCTGGCGAAATGGGGCATAGTCGATTCACCTAGCACTCAATGTGAGTGCGGTGCTCCTGAACAGACTATGTCCCATCTGCTGGAGTGTCCCAATTGTCCGTTCGTCTGCACCCTTGACGATTTGAACAATGCCTCTGACACCGCAATAAATGTGGCTACCTACTGGGCCCAAACAGTATAGATGTACCGTCGAAACGAAAAGAAGAAGAAGAATGGTAAAATTTGACAAAAAACTAATTATTTATTGGACTTTACTTAAGAGGGCATACTCCGGTCAAAACATTGATGCGGCGCAAGCGTATAATGAGCGTAACGGGACAATGAGCGTAACGGGACAATGTCCGTAACGGGACAATGAGTCATCCTTTTTCGTGCATGCAGCCGGCGTTCATCGATTTATTAGACGTTGTCACGTCAAAAATTGGTTGTCTGTAAAGTTGGTTTACGGACGACAGTTTAACGTGACAACGTCATATAAAAACATTGATGCGGCGCAAACGTACAATGAGCGTAACGGGACAATGGGCGTAACGTACGTAACGTATTTATTATCTCGTGACTGAGAAGGAATTATGAAAAACGGCTCAGTCAGCGACCTCTGTAAGTGTGTCTGGAATTTTCTAATACCTTTTATAACGTTTCATATTGAGACACGAAACAACAAAATTCGATCTAAAGAAAAGCGTCCACATTCCTCTAGATCGTATTTTATTTTATTCCTCAATATCAAACGTTATAAAAGGTATTAGAAAATTCCAGACACACTTACAGAGGTCGCTGATTGAGCCGTTTTTCATAATTCCTTCTCAGTCACGAGATAATAAATGTTTTTAAAGGAGTGGCGCTAGTGGACCGTAGTATGCCCTCTTAACATTTTTTAAATTATTTATTTGAAAATTCATATAACATTTTTTAGGGTTCCGTACTAAAACTATTAAAAGTTTTAGTACGCAACCCTAAAAAATGTTATATGATTTTTTAAATCAATAATTTGTAACTGTAAATAAAATAAAGTCCAATAAATAATCCGTGGTTTTTAAATCCCGGGATTTAAACGTCATTATAATTATTACGGGATTTTAAAGGAGGTATTATCCACTATGTTACATCCTTCTTCGAAGTTTACGTAAATTAGCTCTACCTATTCCGATCTCTGGTGGCTTTAGCAAGTATAAATTTACCTAACGTTATTTTTTTTATGAAAATTTGTGATTCGTTTTTTGTCAAATGCCAGGACACCGGCTCTTATAAAATACTAGCTTCTGCCCGTGACTTCGTTCTCGTGAAATTTCTTGCTCCTCCGTCCCACCCCGTCGCATCGCATCATCCGCCCGCGCTATTAATTCGTTTTTCCTTAGTGTTCTTTCGGATTTTTTTTTACTTCCATTTTGATTTGTTTTAACTTTGCAGCGGAAGTGTGACTGTAATTTACGTAGATTTAATTATTCTTGGTATAAAACATGTGAGAAATCGATTCAGTAAACGATTCTGAATAAACTACTCACATAAATTGTATTTAATTCAGTTACACATTGTATAAGTACTCCCGTTTTTATCAATTAGGTTTATATTTATACATATATATATATATATATATATATTATGTTTATTTACCACTCTCTTTCCAAATCAAGTGAATTCCATCCATCAGAGACTGTGCAATAAGTAAGATTGATTCATGAAATGGGCAGTATAAAGTTCATGGAGAATAATTTTATGAAACATAAACCACACAATGTCTGGGCCTTAAGTCTATTCCATCATGTCATAATAACACACATTTTATACCGAAGTGCTTTATGTGGCCTTGTAATAATATTACGTGATTTTAAGTGTCCAATAATCGTCAGTTGTTTGAGCAGCAAGCTTATGCCCGCGGCATCGCCCACGTGGATGTCGGAAAATATCCCACGGGAACGTACTACCGGGATTAAAAGTAATAAATCATATTATGTGTTAGAGCGGTTTCGCACTACATCCGATCCGAATCCGACCAAAATCCGAGAAATGACGGTCCGCAGTGCCCATAGTATAACGGTGGCCAGCACATCAAGTTACCACAAACTGTCAAATTTTCTGGTTCGATTTTGAACTTAATCGTTTATTTATTTCGTTTACGTTTTAAAGTTTAAAATTGTATGTGGGACGAGAAGATAATGCTTAGCTTCCCAAACGAGTTCCAACTATTAATCTTCTTCTTCTTCGCTTCACTCTTGATAGAGCGGTCGTGGTCACAATAAGTTTTGTCCAATCGCAGGTGTTGTCGTAACTCGCGTCACGTTTTCCCTCCATCCGGTTCTGTTAGATGACAGTCTGGCGCATTCACTAACAGGGCCTCCAACCGCGCATTTAATTTGATTGGTCCACCTAATCGGTGACCTTCTACTCTGCCCTACACCACTAGACGCTCTATGGAGTCATTATTTCGCCTCAAGACATGACCAAAGAACTTCAGTATTCGAGACTGTATTAGTGCTGATAGACGCTGTTTGATGGCGAGTTCTTAGAGTATGGACACGTTTGTGCGGGATTCTGTCCACGAAATCCCAAACATTCTTCTCCAGCATCACATTTCTAGAGCATCTATTTTTCTTTTCCAGTTCTGGTAATGTCCACGTCTCAGCTGCGTACAGAAATATGGGGAATACGAGTGTACGGACGAGCCTGATCTTAATGGGTTTAGTAATGTTGCGATACCTCCAAATTTTTTTTTAGCTTGTCCATTGCTCCTCTAGCCATAGCCATGCGCCGTTTCACCTCATCTACGCAGCTGTCATTGTTCGCAATCATAGCACCAATGTACATATACATAGGACTGAACTACGCCGCAGTTCGCAATCAACTATTAATGAGCATATTTTTATTTTTTATTTTTTATTTTAACATAATATCACGCTGGTATTCCCCGAAAGGTTAAACAGAGGTGTTACTATAGTACATCCGCATTTCGCCAGTTAGAAAGAAATTAAAAAAAGTATTTATTGGGACTCGCATAGGAAGATCACAAACTAAACTAAACACACAATGATAAAAGTTAAGTTATGTTTAAGTCATGTAAATGGGGCCAGCGTATTGCCATCACCGCCTCATCATCATCATAAATCATCGCCTCATCATTATCATCGCCTCTGCGGTCTGGTGCTAAGACCACCTGGCTCAGACCCATAGAGGTCCCGGGTTCGATTTCCAGCGGGGGCAACATTATCTGCTCGGTTTGGTTGGTGGTAGAAAGAAAAGAAAGAAAGAATAATTGTTTATTCTGCACAAACAAAACACACTTAATAAAAAATTAAATTATAAAAAAACATACATTAAAGCCAAAAGCCAAGCAATAAAAGTTTGACAATTTAGTCCATTGCTTGATGTCAGGACCAGATACCAAAGACAATTTACATTGTTACACTGTGTTGCGTCAGTGGCAAAAATGTCAACAAACAAACGATCTAAACAAAAACAATATGCCGATTACAGAATGGAAAGCTAATGAATGGTATCTCTTCTATGTCCGCCTGACTAGCTACCACCATCTTATTTATTTATTTATTTATTAAAACTTTATGCACAAGTAAAAAACTGTACAAAGGCGGACTTAATGCCTTGGGCATTTTCTACCAGTCTACCTTAGGGTGATGCAGAGATAATACACAGTAGCTGCAATAACAGAAAAGCAATTTAGAAGATATTTGCAGCTAAGATATAAGAATAAATACATATATTCAGACATACAACTAAAAATAAAGAGTTATGAGAGTTAAACAAGAACACCTACAAAAACTTAATTCTGAGACCAATCTGCCAACTTCTTGTGTATGTGTTCTCGAGAAAGTCACTTTAAATGTGAACTGATTGGTTACCGTCCTGATATTCTAATTCTATTGATATTGTGTTCTTATCTAATTCTGCCGCCATAACAACAATATTAACAGCATTGGTTGTGTTTCGGCAGTTAGAAGTAAGATAGCCGGTTCCTCTATGGTTGAGGATTCCGGGTGAAAATCGCTATCGGAATCAATTTAGTACCTACGTACTTGTAAATTCACTAAATAACATTGCGCAGCAAAAATATTTACGAAATATAAAATCCTTGATTAATTCATTTAAGCGTTTTCATTAGCGTTATTTTAAACAAAAAATAATCTAATGCAGTTTGCATTAAAGCAAGATAATCCTCTGGCCTTTTAGGACTTATGATAAATTGGATCTACGTGATGGAATGAGGTTTTTTAGGGTACCGTACCTCAAAAGAAAAACAGAATCCATAAAGGATCACTCGTGTGTCTGTCTGTCGGTTTGTGACAGCCGATTTGCTCCGAATCTACTAGACCAATTAAGTTTAAATTTGGTACACATATGAATTTCTGTGACTCAAAAACGGATGTGTAATGTAAATAAATGTATTTTATGTCCACAAATTCACTATCCATGCCAAGGTTGCCTGGAAGAGATCGCAGTATGCGATAAGGCTGCCCATTGTATATTTTATAGTGTTTATGCTTTCCTTTTTTTTTGTAATGTGTTATCTGATGTACAATAAAGCATATATAAATTAATAAATAAATAAATGAATTTTGTAATACAGGGGTCACTTTTGGGGGTACATGAGAAAAAAAATGCAAACTGTACCGTGTTTGATATTAAATGAAAAGAATTGTTATGAAAATTTCAAATAAAATTGTATTGTAATTTAAAAATAAATAGTTTTAATTTTTTTTTTACGAATATATATGAAAAATAATTACCATTACCTCGAAATTTCGAATCAAATACAGAGAATAGTTCTACACTTTTCGATTGCAGGAAAACCTAAGAGAACTCTATGATATTAAAATAACATGGTAAATAACTCAATATTGTGCGAAGAAACTTTCATTTGCAGTTGGAATGTTTGGAGGAACATGTTTTTAAACTACAATGCTATGTTGATTTATTCCGTTTTAATACCAAAAACTAATACCACTGATATTTGTTTCATCAAATTTGTTGAATAACATACATAGTGGTATTAGTTTTTGGTATTAGAACGGAATAAATCGTTAAGTTTGTTCTTGGAATAAATTCATCTTTACTACGGAACCCTTCATTGTACGTGGCCCGACACGTACTTGGCCGGTTTTTTATTTTTCTCAATCTTCCAAACTTGGAGGTGAAACAGGTGATTTAAATACAAAAGGTAAACGAACCAATTACCTATAATGACAAAACATTTGTTCTGGAGCAAAAAGGGCTTTTTATTTTACGCTGAGTAGTTTTAGATCATGCCATCACATGCGATTACGATATTGAACTATTGATTAACTTACATAAATCAGGGGTAGCGAATAGTAGATTATCTCAGGCCCCTTTTTAAGGCGGTATGATCCGACAGAGACCGGTTACTAGTTTTTTGAATTCATGGGAAATATAAAAAACAGTGTTATAAAATTCAGAAAAAAGATATAAGACCTGGCGGACACGCAATTGCTTTTAATAACACGATTAGATTAACTTTGCTAGATAGAAAAAAAAATCAAAGTTTCTCCTTTTCGTAATGTTTAATCAATCTCATAGCTACAAAACAGATATTTTTTTCTTATTTTTCATATAAATGAAAAGGTAGTAAGATTTTTTAGCACAATTCGCTGAGTTTGACGTGATAAAATGATTAAAAAAAAAAAAAAATTATACCTACTAAATTCGCGAGGCAACCAGTCGCGGCTTCGCGAGCCTACTTCAGTCGGCTCAACCGCCGAATCATAGTGCCTTAATGATACTTTCATGTGAACAATAGGCCCCCTTTAGGAGTCAACCATGCCACCACCTTGGTGATTGACTAATTGCTAGATAGCAATTTCTATCATGGCTTGACCAATCTACAGAAATAAATAAAATTGATGTCTCGGTTTGTAATGTCAAAATACCAACTTTTTACTAAATGCACATGAAAGTATATACGGTACTTTAAAAAAAAAATTAACAATTTTTTAAATATTTGTCTGTCGATCTGTCTGTCTGTGTGTCTATCTGTTCCGGCTAATCGCCGATACCGCTGGAACGATTTTGACGTGACTTTCACTAACAGATGTTATAAGGTGTAACTAAGGCTACTTTTCTTTAGAAAAAGCCACGCGGGTGGCAGCTAGTTCTGAACTATAGTAGTTAATGCTAAGACGAGAGAACCAGACTGGCCACGAACTATGAGTTTCACTATAAACATATAAATTAGATACCATCATCATCTTCCTGCCCTTGTCCCATGTTACTTGTGGTCGGTGCAATACGTTTTCTTCTTCAATTCTCCCTTTTCAACCTTCACTATTCATCATTCACTCCCTTCTCTTTCATATAGCTAGCTACTATTCTTATTCCTTCTCTGTCCATGCTGTAAGATTATGGAACTCGCTTCCGTCTAGCATTCGCGATTTAAAAACTATATCTCTATTCAAACATCGAGTTAAAGAGCATTACCTTTCCTGTCAACTGTGAGTATTTTATGTATATATAGATATATGTATTTATATTTTGTAGCTTTATTTAAGCATATGTTATATTTAATATTAAATTTTAAGACTTCGCATATTCATATTATTCTCTTCATGTTCTCACACACTATTGTCTACATTTCTTTTTCATTTCTCCTTTCGCAGGTCTGCTGGAAGAAATTTCTTAAGAAATAAGCAGTACCTTTGTACTGAAATTATAATTATGTCGTATCTCTATGTATTTAATTGTGTGTACATAAATAATAAAATAAATAAATAAATAATTCCTCACAGAATCCGTCCATCTTTTATTAGGCCTGCCTCTCCCTCTCCATTCATCAACATTACATTCATTACTCTATTCGTCACATGCGTTTCTTCCCTCCTCATCACATGCCCATACCAAGCCAAATGATTTCCTTTCAACTTTTCTTTCACTGGCGCCACTTTCAAACTTCCCCTTATATCAATTAACTCAGCCTATCGCAGTCCACTGCTGGACATAGGCCTCTCCCATGCTGCGCCACAACACCCTGTCCTCCGCCTTCCGCATTCAGTCTATCCCAGCCACCTTTTTAAGGTCGTCGATCCATCTAGCAGGGAGGCTTCCCACACTACGCTTGCCGATACGCGGTCTCCACTCCAGGACTCCTCTGCTCCACCGGCCATCGGTCCTTCGACAAACGTGGCCAGCTCACTGCCACTTCAGCTTGCTTACTCTGCAAGCTATATCGGTAACTCCGGTTCACTTCCGGATAATTTCATTCCTGATTTTATCTTTCAAAGAAACTCCGAGCACTTCCCCTTATATACTTATTTCTGATATTATCCATTTCCGTCACTCCACACATCCATCTCAACATTCAATAGAATGTAAAAAACAGTGCATGCAATAAATTACATATCATCATCAGAATAATGATTTGCATATTTATTTATTTATTTATAAAGGTACACCAACAGCTTCTGTATACAAAATATCCAATAACAGCAGGCAACAGTCATGGGCTTATACGGTTGCCAATAACAGATGAACCAACATTCTCAAATACAGTGATAACCTAAGGTACAAACGAAATGAATAAAAATTAACACCTACATACTCAGATTTTTTTTAATGAGGGGGTTGCGTGCTTTGGGACCTTAAAATTTGGGCTTTAAAAATATTAATGGAATCATGATATATGTCCAACATCTGGAGTGGAATTTAAATAAGAATTCATCTCTCGGCTGAGCCTATTGAGAGGTGAGTTTACTCCTATATTTGTTCTGGATGCTTTAGTGGAGAATAAATGGGTCTGGGTAAATTATAGGGGACTTTTAGGCCAACTTGTTCAGTTAATTTATCGATTCGATCGATTGTTAATCAGTTTGAAAAATAACATGAGATCCTGTACTAGTCGACGATCGCGCAGAGTCATCATATTGTAACAGTGAGTACGTTGTTCGTATGGACATTGCGGAGATATATCACCGAAGGTATATGCCAGATGCTTTGTGAAGGCCCTTTGGATGCTTTCTACTCTCGCTATAAAGTATAAAAAATTGTATTAAAGTACTAGTAGTACTAAGTAGACTGTAGAGCCATAAAACAGAAATTCTAATAATAAAAGCAATAAGGAAGCACGCGTAGCTGTGGTAGCACGTTTTATTAGAAAGGTTAAGCATGTACCCACGCGTAGGTGTACCTAATGTTCCTACTGTAAAGAAAACGTTATACAAACGCGCCTGTTAGGAATCCTAACAAGGTTGGATCCAAGACCTAAATAACATAGAACGTACGAGAATCCTATCTATACTGAGTTGAGCTGCTCGATTACTGACAAATGCGTGCACTGAATGGATAGGTCCACTCAATCTGTGTGGTTCTTTCTTCAAAAGACCATTTCAGACACCAATCTACATGGTCTTCACATGATTTGACCAAGATTATGTCTGGACTTTAAAAGAGACTGTGATCTCTGAGTTTGTTTCGGTCTTTCTTCTCAGAGTAGTCAGATACGAAACGCCGACCTCATCTAGTTTTAAAATATGATTGACGTGTAAAAGTGTTTGTAAAAACCTTACTTACAGAAATAAAATCATGTATCATTTATCATTTATAAATCTATGTATACTAATATCATAAGGAGAGAGAGCCAATTTTATGAGTTTGTGTATATGTGAGAGTAATCTCCAGAACCAATGGTTTTGGAGATTACCCTTCACATGGCACAAATTATAATAAGTAAATATATACAAAAATAAGTACTTAATAATACTAATGAAATATGGTTACTGTGTCGTGATCAGAATACCATCACATGTAAATTACACCCGTGCGAAGCCGGAGCCGGTCGCTAGTACTAAATCTATACATAATAAACAATAGAATCCGGTGTCTGTACATTGAAGAAAATTAATAATAATAGAAAGGGTTAGCCCCTTTGATTTACTAAAGAAGAGTAATCCATACTAATATTATAAATGTGAAAGTAACTCTGTCTGTCTGTTACGTTTTCAAACCTAAACCGCTGAACTGTTCGTCATTTTTGGCAGAGATATAGCCAAATTTCTACTGGCTGGGCTATGGAGAAAGACATGGGCTACTTTTTACGCGATAACTGACATCCACGCGGGCGGAACCGCTGGCAAAAGCTAGTAGAACATAAACCAGTGATTATTAGAATTATTTTTAGTCTGTCTGTTTGTTTGTTCGCGCACATTTCCAGAACTACTGAATGAATTTTCATGTAGTTTTTTTTGGAGTTTGTTTGGTTTTAATTAATTTGGAGCAGAATATAGTCATTGTTTCATTAAATCGGACGTTGCAAACAAAAGTTATCGTCATTTTTGGAATTTACTTTTGTACTGATAGAAATTACATAGTAAATAATAATTTCTAGCGTTGATGGCTTAATATTTAAATTTGTAAGTGGTGGAAGATAACACTAAATTACACGCGGACGAAGTCGCGAGCAACAGCTAGTAATAAAAGCTATCTATTTATATATATTATTTTGAAATTCGAAAGTAACTCTCGGCTTTCGATAAATTTTAGCTCATAAGGAGACCGTTACCTATAATCGTGCATTAACATGACATACATATTCACGCCTGTAATCCCCGAAAGGCAAGCAGAGGTGTATCTAAGGTACACTACGTCTCTAAGTCCTAAAAATCCTACAACCCTAACCGATCATATACCTAGTATGTGATAAATAAATACATAAATAAGTTCAAGTTGTCTGCACCATGCGACCTAAGGTTACAAACGAATAGTAGGTTCCAGTTTCGGAAAGGGTACATTCACTGCCAGTACCGCAGACTCATGATTCAAATTAATGAGTCTAGAAATAAGGAATTTAAAGACAACTAGCTTTTTCCCGCGGCTCCGCCCGCGTAGATGTCGGTTATCGCGTAAAAAAGTAGCCTATGTCCTCCATATCCCAGGCCATATCTCTGCCAAATTTCATGACGACCGATTCAGCGGTTTAGGCGTGAAAACGTAACATACAGACAGACAGACAGACCGACAGACAGACAGAGTTACTTTCACATTTATAATATTAGTATGGATAAATTAATTAAATGCCTATTTAAGTAATTTTCTACTTCGATTTTTTCTAACTACAAAACACCACGTGAGAGCGAGTAAGCAATATCAATTATTTTGGGGAATCTCTGAACATGGGGTTGCCATCTTTGTTTCAAATCAAAATCAACGAAATTTTGATTTTTGATGACCGGCGCGCGGCTTGAACAAATGTACGATTGAGTGATTGAGATGCCAATGTAGTTTTCTGAGCATAAGGTAGTATTGTTCAGAAAATCTTCAATCAAGCACAAAAGTATTCCCTTTATAAACTTCTGAAACCCACACAACATAAACCAAAGATAGTGTTTAAAATATCGACGATACATGTGATGCAGCAAACTTTGTTGTACTCCACTTTAAGAGTAACAACTTGTTTGAAACTAGCTCATGCAGGCGTTGAAAGCTTTTACGGCATCTGAAAGATCTTGAAGTTTAAAAGTGGAAGTATAATAAATAATGTTTTCAGCGCCAGGTTGGAAAGAGTAGGTAAATAAACACTGAAAAAAAAAGTAGTTGCCACAATCAAGATTTTGTTTAGATTCACTAAGTAACTTGTTTGCATCTGAGCCTATCAAGCACAATGATCACAGCTACTACTTTTATTTGATTGAGATTTGATTGGAGTTATCACAAAACCTATTTGCAGCAATCAAGTCAAAACATAGTTGCTCCAACCAAGATTATTTGATTCAAGTTTCAATGATCTTTATTGAAGTAATCAAAATCATTGATTGACACAACTACCTTCTTTTGTTCTAGTATTTTTTTTTTAACTTGTCTCCTTTTTAACTCTTCTACAATGATGACATGTTAAGGGTAATCGAGAAACTTGTTTGAGCGTTCAATCATTTCAACTAGTATTGCTGCAATCATGTCGTGATGATCAACTTAACTAAGATTTTTGATTAATCTCAACAAGATATCGTCAATCAAGCTAAAAAGTCACTTGATTGGAGTGCATTTTTTTCAGTGAACCTACATGTTTTGATAACTGTTCATGGTATATTTAAACAAGGTGTAATTGACATAACAAAAAACCTCTTGGTCTATGTACTCATCATTATGAAGAACTTTTACTGTGGGACAATGCCGAAATCGTCAACAAAAATCTGCTTTTCCCTACATTTTGTCGAGTGAACCGCCTGATTCTGACCTGTTTAAGACCCAGAGGTCCCGGGTTAGATGGTAGGGCTTGTCCTAAGTCCGCCTGGCTAGCTACCACCATCTTATCTAAGTCTGTCGCCATAACAACAATGTTAACAGCATTTGTTATGTTTCGGCAGTTAGAGGTAAGATAGCCAGTTTCTCTGTGGTTGAGGATTCCGGGTGAAGCTCGCTTCGACCTTATCATCACATACCACCAGGTGTGATGAAGGCAAAGAGATTCCAAGATGAAGATAAAAAAAAAATGCGAGCAATAATTTATAGAGCAACAAATATATTTTTTTTCGCTGTTTTGTGTACTTCCCGTAGACCTAGAATCATTGTAGTTTTCCCTTGAGATAAATTCATCCCAACTACGAACCCTTCTTAGTGCGTGGTCTGACACGCCCTTCGCCGGGTTTTATAAATGGTACGTCAACAACATAAATACAACATACATATTTCAGTGAACTAGAACTAATGTTTACGTCATTAACAGACATGCACAACATAACGCTTATACCGTCGCAGATTCGGGTAACATCAATCCTAAGTATAATATTATAAATGCGAAAGTAAGTTCGTTTTTTTGCCTAAACCATTGAACCGATCATCTTGAAATTTTGTAAATGCGTTGTCAGGTGTACAGAAACGGACATCCCACCTTTCATGCCGAAAAAAAGTACTGTTCCCGAGTAAAACAAGAATAACGTTCTTATGCAGGACATAATGGATCTGTAATTTACCTAACATCTGTCTGTATAACCTATGCCCACAATAAAATGATTTGATTTGATTTGATTTATGATAATAATAGATGGCGCTACGTGTCTTTCGTGCAACGGCCAAACAACAAGCAGAGTACAACCTGAATTGATCGTCAAATTCTAAAATAACGCGAGCGAAGCCGTTGACAAAAACTAGTCATAAATAAAAGTTTTAAAATGTATTTTATAACATTATATCGACGCTTGAAAGGCAATTTTTACCAAACGACATATTGGCAACTTTACATTAGAGCATTTTAAAGTTTAATTTTATGGGGAAAAAAACTTTAAAATGCTCTAGTGTATACGATACAGTTAATGACTAAGGGTAAATCCCCGGGCCATGACGGTCTCAGTATTGAGCATCTCCGATATGCGGGTCCTCATTTACCGGAAGTTATGGCAATGCTGTTTTCTTTCTGTGTAACGCACAGTTATATGCCTAAAGCAATGTTGCGGACTGTGGTAGTGCCTATAGTTAAAAACAAAACCGGCGAAATAGCAGATAAGGCTAACTATAAGCCCATATCGTTAGCCACTGTCATATCTAAGGTACTGTATTGATGGCATGCTTAATACACAGTTGTACAGATACATTCAGTTTCACGATAGTCAATTTGGTTTTCGTCCAGGGTTATCGACAGAGAGTGCTGTGCTGTGTCTTATGCATATTGTCAACTACTATACGAAGCAGAATACGTCTGTTTTCTGCTACTTTCTTGACCTATCGAGGGCTTTTGACTTGGTTTCCTACGATATCTTATGTCAGAAGTTAGAAAAGTCGCAGTTGCCGATGGCTACCTACTATTAATATTCTGAAATACTGGTATAGAAACCAAGTCAATAGTGTAAGATGGGCGGGGACTATATCGGACACGTTTGCGTTGGAATGCGGGGTGAGGCAGGGTGGTTTGACCTCGCCAACGCTCTTCAAGCTCTACTTGAATGATTTGATCGGCGAGCTTAGCAGCGTCTGTGTTGGATGCCGTATTGACGGGTTATGTGTTAATAATATTCGCTACGTTGATGACATGGCGCTGCTGAGTGCGTCGCCCTGTGGCTTGCGGAAACTTGTCGCTAATTGCGAAAAGTATGCTGAAAGTAGCCTGACTGAAAAAGTGAGTGCATGGTTTTTGAGGCCAGGGGTAAGAGTCCTGAACGAATTCCAGCCGTCTTCCTTAATGGAACTCCGTTGAGAAGAGTTTTCAGTTTTAAATACTGAGGGCATATCTTGACACCCGACCTCAAGGATGATGCTGACTTGGAAAGGAAGCAGAGGGCCTTGTCAGTGAGAGCGAACATGCTGGCTAGCAGGTTTACTCGTTGCACTAGGGATGTGAAAGTTTTCTTTACTCTTTTTAGAGCTTACTGCACATCCTTTTATTCTTGCAGCCTGTGGGCCAGATATACTCAAAAAGCTTACAATGCCCTCCGTATCCAATATAACAATGCATTCAGTGTGCTATTGAGGCTCACCCGCTTTTGTAAGGCATCAGGGATGTTCGGAAAAGAATACTTTAAGATCTAGTGTAGATGCTCTAGTGTAAAGTTTCATTTGGTCAATTTTGCCTTTCTAGCGTCGATATGAAGATCATCGCGGAGTAAATTTAAAGTTGAAATTTTAAATTATTTATTTTTTATTGTTGCCCCACACTAGGAATTTTCCTGTATTGTGAAAATCAATTGGTTCAAAAGGGAAAAAATGGCGGCGACAGATTTCTGCATCGGTGCGAACGCAAAGTTCAAAAAAAAACACAGATTTGATCAAAACTCTGATTTATCATGGAACAACTGCGAATAACAAAATTTTAATATCTACATATATATTAAGGTCGTAAAGTAAATCGTCGTAAATTTAGTAGGTACTATACAAAATAACAATTATACTATCGAAGCGGGGAACCAATTATTAACCATTACATAACTTAATATTTACATCGAAATGTCATTTTACGTAGCAATGTTTAACCACAAACACATAAAATACAAATAAAACAAACGAGCGGAAACATAAATGATACGTCACCGATAATTAAAGTAACTTAATATTTACATCGAAATGTCATTTCACGTAGCAATGTTTAAGCACAAACACAAACAACGCAAACGAGCGGAAGCATAAATGATACGCCACCGATAATTAAAAAATAATAAAAAGTTCCTCGCTGAAAAATTCTCGGAATTACAAAATCGCGGTCAAGACCCAATTACATCGCCAGTATAATTTGAATTTGTGAAATTGTACATCCAGTTCAGACAATACTAGTTTTTGCCCGCGGGTTCACCCGCGTGGATGTCGGAAATTATCCCAAGGGAACGTAGGTACCACCGGGATAATAATTATGTATGTCCTGATCCGATCCAAGGTCTACCTGTTTACCAAATTTCATCGAAAGCCGTTTAGCAGTTAAGGCGTGATAAGGTAATAGTCGGACAAACAAAGTTACTTTCGCATTTATAATATTACTAGCGTCTATCCGCAACTTCGTCCGCGTGAAATTTCTTATTCCCTCGTCCCACCCCGTCGCATCACTTCACTCGCTCAAGCTCTTACTTCGTTTTCGCTTAACGTTCTTTCTGACCTTTTTGCTCGGCTCTTTTGGGCTGTAGCGTGATGTTAAATAGCCTTTAACCTTCCTCTGGAATTGGGCTATCAGATTCAATTTTTTTTTTTTAAGTCCGACTGGTATTTCCAAAGATTAGCTCGGTCCAACAAAAAATCATGCTCTTCAGCATTATTATTAGTATTAGTATAGATATACAATAATAATATAATATTAAGTTTAATATTAAGAGGGCGCTCACCAAAAAATCTCGTGACTGAGATGGAATTATGAAAAACGGCTCAATCAGGACACTCGGTGGTAGGATTTTCTAGTACCTTTTATAAAATTTTATATTGAAACACGAAACAACAAAATTCAATCTAAAGAAAAGCGGCCACATTCCTCTAGATCGTATTTTGTTGCTTCGTGTCTTAAAATGAAACTTTATAAAAGCTATTAGAAAATTCTAGACACACTTACCGAGGTTCCTGATTGAGCCGTTTTTCCTAATTCCTTCTCAGTTACGAGATAATATTTTTTTATAGGAGTGGCGATAGTAGACCGGTGACAGCCCTCTTAAGGGCCTATACTACCTCAAATGGCGTAGCATGAGCCTCCGTTATGTCGAAAATACTGCAGCATTCATTTTGAAATAAATATATGGTAAAGTTGAGGATTAATGTTAAGTACTATGTTAGCCGAAAACACGATTCCATAAAAAAAAATCGATAGAAAAAAATTCCAAAGTTACCTCCAAACCGAACAATAAACCGCTGGTATTCAAAAAATACTTCAAATTAGATAATGAAACTTTGCATATTAACTGAACTAACTATAAAGCAGGTCTCATGTTATTTACTTTTTTTAAATGACCATTATTTTCACCGTAAAACGAAATTACCTAAACTATCGGCGCCTTGGAGCCTTTTCTCTGCCGCCCTGTCTCGCTTGCTCGCGTGACCGGTAGTAATAGTGCGCGAGCGAGATACAGAGTGAGGTGGTGCTGAGGTTGTATAGACTCTTAAGTATGGATTATTTTAAAGTAAAATAGAGTGAAACTTTCACAGAATTAGTATTAGAATCGAGTTTTTAAATCATGTTATTTCATGTTATATTATAAAATTGTTATTAATTTTTCGTTTTGTTTCCCGAATCCACATTCCGTGAATAAACAAGCGTTTTAAAACATCATTTAATATTACTAACTAGTGACCCACCCCTGCTCCACATAGGTACATTGGAGACATACTAAACTAACTGTTTTGATGGTTTGTTTGTTGTCATTTGCCGGTGACGCAATACAGTGTAATTAATTACGCAATGTAAATTGTATTTGGTCCCTGGTCCTGACATCAAGCAATGGACTAAATTTTCTAACTTGTATTGCTTGAATACGAGGCTTTTGGCTACTTTGCATGTGAGTTTTTTTTTATTTTTATAGTAATGTGCGTTTTGTTTGTGCAAAAAAAAAAATCTTTCTTTCTAAAAATCGAGAATTCCTTTTCCCAACTATGTTGGGATCGACTTCCAGTCTAACTAGATATAGCAGAATATTATTATTATTATTATAGCCTCTTTATTTCCATAATGAATGACTTATAAAAAAAAAAAAACAAATATATCATAAGATTACAATTACATAAATTAATGTGCATGCATAAAATAACAAAATTATTACAATTCTAAAATATTAAATAAATTAAATTTTCATAAAAAAAAACAATTTACAATTTCATTTATATGTAATTATTTTTATTTACTATATTTATATTTCAATATGGACCCCTCAACGGGTGCAGGCCTCCTCCATTTTGCTCCACGTTTGTCTGTCCTTTGCCTTTGTGATCCAATTTTCACCGGCTTTTCTAATTATTTCATCAAGCCATTTTTCTTTCGGTCTACCTCTTTTCCTTTTGTTTGTTGGTCCTTGCCAGGTAGTTACTCTCTGTGTCCATTTTTCATTGTCCATACGTGCAATATGACCCGCCCAATTCATTTTTGTTTTTGAGAATGTTCCAAAGATATAGATATAGCAGAATACCAGTATTTAACATGGAGCGACTAGTTATCAGGGCCTCAAGTCTGTAATTACAATAGTGTCAGAATGGTCTCTTCATTGTGAGTTTTTGACAGATTTGCCATACAAACACTGTCAAATACTCACAATGGCGAGACCATTCTGACACTATTGTAATAGCAGACTTGAGGCCCTGACCTCCACAACCCTGTTACTGGGTAACATGATACACTTTCGTAAGAAATGTTGTCAGACTTTCGGACTTCCGACGACCCGTATCAACTGTGAAAGATCTACAAATGACAGCAGGGAACAACGGCTTTATATGCTTTCCGAGACACAGTAGGATATCGGTATGTAAAGATGTTCTACCTTAACCTGATCGATTCGAATCGAATTCGAATCTGTTTATTCCGACTAATCTCGGAAACGGCTGGATCGATTTTGTCGGTACTTTTACTGACTGATGTTATAAGGAGTAACTTAGATTATGTTTTTTTTTTTTTTTTGAGAAATACCCATGCGAGCGAAGCCGCAGGCAGCAGAGTTTATATTAAGTATAAATATATGTACATATAGAATCAAAAAATGTGTTGTTTTAGCACATACACCGTTGTTTTTTATTTTTTTTTATTTTACGTAAACAGAGTAAAAAGTTATATTTTATTTGCTTGAATAAACGTCTGCAGTTGTTAGTAATTTTCTCAGAATCGTAGTTTGAATCAACTTACAAGTAATAATTTATCTTTAATAGTCAAGGCTCAATTTATTATTTAATAATAGGATTATTTTATTACAGCGTAAGAATTTTATTTTTTATTTTTAACTGCATCTTGGCATTAATAAGTGACAATTATAGTCACCTACCTACGTAACATGTTAAATTAAATTTTAAGGGTTTAATGTCATCACTTATTATTGCGGTAGACTTCTAAAGACTACCGTGTGATGTTGCATGGAGGAGATATATTTTTATAAATATAGGTTATTTCAAACAGTTTGTTGTTTTTTTGTATTTCGATACATAACCATCTTACATCTGGGCTTTTGTTCATTTACATACAGTGGGACAAAATCTTATACGTAACAGCCACTGTTACATAAAAGATTTTGTCCCTCACTTTGTAAAGAGACAAAAACCCAGATGCAAGATGGTTAAGTATCAAAATGCAAGAAAACAACAAACTCTTTGAAATACCTATATTTATAAAAAATATATCTACTCCATACAACATCACACGGTAGCCTTTAGAAGTCTACCGCAATAATAAGTGATGACATTAAACCCTTACAATTTAATTTAATATGTAAAGTAGGTAGGTGACTATAATTGTCACTTATTAATGCCAGCCAGCTTAAATATTTGATGTAGGTAGTGTCATAATAATATTTTATTAGCCAGTACAATGAAAACAATCTAGACTTGAATAAATTCGGGTACTGCTATAAATTTTTGTTAGATATAAAATATGTTCAATGATAACTGAATATTTGCAGTTATTATGCGATATTATTGCCTCATAAAAAAATTAATATCTAAATTGATGGGCATAAACATATCTTACACAAATAATTCTCCCTGGGAGAAGAATATAAAACAAAATTACTTCTGTCTGCCCATAGTGGGCTTATACCCACTATGGGCAGACAGAAGTAATTTTGATTTTTCACGGTGCTGAAAGATCCAGGGTGAGGTATATCCTCACTATGCCTGCCATACTCACGTTTATTAAGATGAAACCCTTCATAATTAACCCCTAAAATGAAATAATGAAGGGCGCTACAGACCGCGCCGTCGCACTATGGAAAATGGTAGAACAAGCGCATATCAAAAATGCTTTTTACGAATATCATAATTTGGCTAATATGGCTATTTTATTAGGTTCTCTAATAGTCAAATTATAATATTCATTAGGATTTTTTCACTTAATACGCGAAATAATATTTTTTTCATAGATAGAAATACATAAAAGATAGAAGTGCCAAACTCAAGTCTTTGCGTATACATGTTTCAATACCATATTGTTAAAAAAATACTTGGTACAGATATGCAGTATTATACATTTTTAGAAAGGTTATTTTATTATGTTTGCGATACAGCTTAATGATTTTAAAAGTAAAGAAAAATATTTCAGTAATTACTTAAAAAGTGACATACCTTATTTTTCACCCATATTTTTTTTCGTCGAAGGTTTTCAGTGTTACCCACGTTTGCCCAAGCGCTACTTTTTGTGTTGACTAGTAGTCTAACTATTCATAAATAGAATGCAAAAAAAATCAGCTGCGGATATTTGCGGTTTTAGAAAATATGAGAAAAAAACTGATAAAAGTCAGAACCCGAAAATTGGTATCTTTTGCGGTTTACCACTGACACCATTCACATGAACAATATGGAACTTTTTGGATATTTTCTTCATTATTTCGTGATAACAAAGAGACCTTATCAAATTTGCACTCAGTTTGCGTGGGAAATTACAAGATAATAATGATGTAGGTACCAATTCGATATTGTAAAATAAGTATAAAAGGGAAGCAAAAACTATTCGAACCATCTACATCAGTGTAACTTCAAGTGAAGCAAATCTCATCTACGCCTATTATTTCTGCAGATTGTGAAGTGTTAAAATGTCTTCCTTCAGCTGTACCAAACGAGACTTCATAATCCCCTATATCGAGGGCGGCATGACCATGGAATCATTATCCAAAGTTTTAGTGGAAAAGCTCAATGTTTCTGAAAACAACTTGTGTTTTATAATTAGTGATATACAAAGGCACATTCTTCCTATTTTCAACAAGCGCTGGGCCCTGGCATCTCGGAAAAAGAAACATTTTTACAGAAGAATTGTACTTGGTTGGACTCAAGGTATTCGTTAAATTTATCGGATTCTGAACAATATTCTACGCCATCAACATCTGGCCAACGAAGAAGAGCATGCGTGGCTTATGGAGACTCCTCAGAATCTACCAAGAAGAGGAAAAACACTCTTCTACTCCAAGAATATGGCTTGGAGCATATAAAAAACGCCTATGTGCAGGGACTACGGGCTTTACGTGAGTACACAGAAGCTCATCTTGTCGAAGAATTAAGAACCGCTGACACTCAAAAGAAATTAGATATCTCAAGTAAGTGGAACTACTCAGACCAGATGAAGATTCTTTCCGATACGGAAGCATTGAGTACTTTTAGAGATTTGGATCTAACAAAAGCACAATAAATGTACCTGAAAAACTTAACCAACGAACGAAAGTGTTGTATATGCCTTACTACAAAATACAAGAAATAAAAAGATCCTGTTACCCACCATCTTCTACAATCGAAATCACGAATACTTATGATAAAGTGATTAATATCCAAGATTTATTGGATCATACTGCTGCTAGAATTTTTAAAATCGATTCTGTTTTCCAAAAACTGCATAGAACATTGATCCTTTATTGTAAATGGGGATGTGATGGTTCATCTGGTCAAAGCCAATACAAGCAAATACTTGCAGAAGAGTCGGAAACAATTTCAGATGCCAATTTGTTCATCACTTCATT
Source organism: Dryobota labecula (assembly GCA_947523025.1). Taxonomy (NCBI): domain Eukaryota; kingdom Metazoa; phylum Arthropoda; class Insecta; order Lepidoptera; family Noctuidae; genus Dryobota; species Dryobota labecula. Next base: position 5,201,792 of record OX383287.1, read on the forward strand.
AGTCCCCATCAGATTAGTTGATGTGCAATCGGGATCCGTTGTTTGGCAAAATCCGGTACCTTCATCTGTCCGTTTTTGCAGACCCATTTCTATTGAGTTTTGTAAGGAAACTCCAGAAAAAACCAAGGCAGTTGTCGATGATATTAAAAAACAAATTAGGGCTGCACAAGCATCACTTATAAACAAAGATGGTGTTGTAGTAAATGTGAAGCATGAACTATTTCTAACGATGATCGATGGAAAGGTGGCTCAGGTCCTTACAGATACTCCATCTGGTTCCACATGCACGATATGTGGGGCTACTCCACGGCTAATGAATGGCCTATCGAAAGTAACTGCCAGACCTGAAAACGAAAACGCCTACCAATACGGATTGTCCACCTTACACGCCTGGATTCGCTGCATGGAAATGATATTGCATATTTCCTATAATCTTTCGTTTAAGACTTGGTCTGCTTCAACTGAGGAAAATAAGAGATTAAAAAAAGAAAAGAAAGAACTTGTTCAAAAACGTTTCAGGGAGGAGTTGGGATTAATCGTCGACAAACCTCGGCAAGTTAGCGGGAATACGAACGATGGCAATACCGCATGAAGATTCTTCTATAATAGCACTTGCTCATCGGAAATAACAGGTGTAGATGAGGCATTGATTAAACGCCTATACATTATCTTGCAAGTTCTTTCTTCTGGAATGATGATCAACCTTGAAAAATTTTGGGAATATGCAATAGAAACTGCAAGAATCTATGTAAGTAATTACGATTGGTACCTATTATATGGCATCCTCCGTTCATAAAATACTCATACACGGGAAAACGTTATCAAACATTTTGCGGTGCTTCCTATTGGACAGCTATCGGAAGACGCACAAGAGTATCGCAACAAAGACTACAGAAACATACGACTTCATCATGCCAGAAAATTTTCCCGATCTGCTACAAATGAAGATGTCTTTAAAACGCTTTTAACACGTCAGATCCATATATAACAAGTTTGAGAAAACCGTACGTAAGAAATGTGAAAGAACTTGAAGAAGAGGCACTAAAAGGCACCTGAAAGTGAACCCACATTTACTGACCCTGATCCTGAAGTGGTATAAGTTAAAAATAATATTTATATTTAGTTATTACTTATATTTGTACCTAGCTAAATCATTTCCTGAAGCCAGAGTATAGGATGTACCTATTAGTAATATGATTTTAATTTAGTAAATTGTTTTCATATATATATATTTTGTTTACTTTGCTTGTTGTAATTAACCATGTTTTAATCTTTTTAGTCATTTTATACTTGTATTCCACTTGAAATAAATTTTTAACTATTTTTTTCGTGATTTTTTCCCATTTCTTTCATTCTATGCAAAAAAACATACATTGATATACAAGAAAACACTATAAACTACACATCATTCGAATCTCCAAACCTTACTGCATATTTGTGCCAAATTTCATCACGATACGACAAAAATCCATGAAGTTACAGATTTTTGATCCAATACCGACCTATATTTTCCATAGTGCGTCGTAGTACCCTGTCCGCTACGGCGTAGGCGCGTAGCGCGTAGGCAATGAGCTACGCGTTAATTCTAACCCTCAATTTAACCATCTGAAATATAACCGCTGAAAATAAACGTACAACAAATAGAATTTTCGATTGTTCCGGGAAACATTAAATTAACTAAAAAGTATTGGAAGCAATAAAGTTGCGCCTAGCATTTTTAACCGACTTCAAAAAAGGAGGAGGTTCTCAATTCGAATTCTGTAACCCCCAAGCAATAAGTCGGTAATGTGCTATTATGGACTTTTTGCTGTTATGGCATATTCGGCATCTACAGACTGGATTACAACTAGTCAATTTTTTTCAGATTTTTCTAACGATAATTTACAGAGATATCGTGATGCACGTTTTTATTGTTGGGAAAATTACAAATAAAATGATGTCGGCAAAAATACTGTTATAGCACATTACGAAGAAATATTGTATATTTTATTTTGGTGAGGCTATCAATATTGATATATATCAACACTGTTTCTACAGTTATTTAATATTACCACAATAACTACGTAATGACTCGTTATACATCATTCCTACGATGAAAAATTACTTAATAAAGGTCCATAATATAATGATACGAAATATAATGTGTGATAAATTTACGGCAATAAGTCTGTAAGCGTTATTTGAACAACATAGTTTTAGGTATTATTTATTTTCTGAAATTGTAAGGTTTTGAATGTTAAGAATTTCATATTGATAACATAGTTACAATTCGCAAAAAATTTGCTTTCATTTGACACATCAATGACTTGAATATTCCCACTGGCTGAAAAGATATTCGACAAAAACAGTAAATGTTTTCTCCTGTAAAATTTGGATTTTTCGATTACCGACTTATTGCTCGGGGGCGTCGTGTTTTTTTTTTTTTTTTGTATGTATTTTCGAACATAACTCCTTCGTAAATAGACCGTTATATATATGGATTTGCAAATATATTTATTTTTGTTTGAACGAGGTTTATTCTGAAATGGTCCCATTACGACGAAGATACGGAATAAATTCTCTCTTCAATAAATTCCAGCAAATCAGCCGCGATTGCTGCTATCGTATATCATTCTCTACATTGTTTACGCAATCATATATTACAACATAAAATTACGCCAAAGTTGTTATTAGGGTACCTCTAATCTTGCAAATAAATTCGGGCACAGCTTTTTTTTAAAAGGAGGTGGTTATAATGTTTGTTTTTATTTATTTTTTTAATTCGTCGATATTTTCGTCAATTGTGGACTAATTTAACCTTTCAACCATCGCGGCCATTTTGCGAAATTTAAAAAAATAATAACATTTGGTACAAAAAGCCTGCGCGCTGCTCCCATATAAATTTTATTAACTTTGATGTAATTTTTGAGTTAGCTTCGATAATAAGTTTTTTGTCCAGTTTGTGTACCTTTATGATGTTATAATACTTCCTGTCACTGTTGTTTACAAAGCAAGTAGTGGTATAATCCGTCCGGCTGTCGATGAATTTAGAAAAAAAAGTATTGATACAACTTCAGCAATGAGTGTATAAAATAATAAAACTTTCAAAATGAAATACTTACGGCAAGAAAGTAGTGCAGATAATTATTAATAGTACAAACTGTTGGTTTGTGTATTGATTTACACAAAGTCGGAATAAAATGATTCAAACACCGAGCAAAACAAAGCCACCGAGCTTTCGTTGGAAATGTGGCTGGGCACACATTTCACAGTATTTTCGGCCGTGTATTTACAATTATTTAAATCATTGAACATATTCAAAAAAAGAAATGCTGCTTTACTCGTAAATGCTCGTATTTACCCATTTCCGATGGTTTCGGAGGCCTGAGTCAATAAAGAGCATTATAATTTATTAAACACCAACTTTCGAAGGCGCGTCTCGTCGAAAAGTAGGTTATTTTTAAGGTTCCGTAACTCTAAAAGAAAAATCGGAACCATATTTCTCGTGTGTCTGTCTATCCGTTAGTCAGTCTATCTGTCACAGCCAATTTATTCCGAATCTACTGGACCGATTAAGTTGAAATTTGGTACACATATAAATTTCTGTGACCCAAACACGACGTGTAACGTAAATAAATGAATTTCAAATATGGGGGTCACTGTTGGGGGCAAAATTTGAAAATTTATAAAAAATGTTTTGCAAACTATACCGTGTGACATATCAAATGAAAGGGCTTAGGTATTGTAAGTTTTTTTTTTAAATCATTTTAAAATAAATACTCCTAAAAAAAAATACATGAAAATTTACCATTCCCCAATGGTCAATTTTCATGTATTTTTATAAATAACTTACCTTACCTCCGAAACCACTGAGGCTAAAATGAAAATAAAAAAATACATAAAATAGGTCTTTACTTATAGATTACAGGAATATCTATAAGAAGTCTATGATCTTAAACATTGATTTAGAAAAACCCTAGATACACTATCACCTACAAATCCATGTCGCAAAAGTGTCCCATCGCTAAGTTACAAGTGTGTGCGTCTACTAAGGCAAATCTAAAACACATAATGTACTTAAAAACATTTCAATTGTCCTTACATACAACCTTATGTGAATGGAATTAAGGTGTGGTTTCGAGTGCGCGCGATGGGCGGTTATGACATTACAAAATTAGACCATCGCGCAAGTCGTAAAATTTTATTGCTCTCAGCTGTAGGTAAGATAATTTTAAACGATACTACTCCTTAAGCAAATGCTTATTAAGTCAAATTCAGTTTACGCCGCGTGACAATCGTAAAAAATGTTTGCTTTGGAACAGAAGGATAATGGAGTGGTCTTGAAATTTTACTTAGTACTAACTATACCCAAAGTCTCAAATTCAGATAATTTATGTAAACAAAGTGGATAAAATATCAAAATAGTTATTTATGATACTAATGCGGTAAGTTGGTTTTTACAAACGAATAGAGGAATGTAAGCCCGAGACGAAGTCGAGGGCTTACCATAGTCACGAGTTTGTAAATACCAATTTCTGCATGTGTGTCATACAATATTTTTCAACACATTTGCGAGAAAACATTACAATATGTCAATCAATCTGCCTAGCCTTTTCCCAACTATGTTGGGGTCGGCTTCCAGTCTAACCGGATGCAGCTGAATACCAGTATTTTACATGGAGCGACTGCCTATCTGACCTTCACAACCCAGTTACTGGGTACGATACCCCTTGGTAAGACTGGCTGTCAGACTTTTAGGCTTCTGACGACCCGTAACGACTGTCAAGGATCCACGAATGACAGCCGACAACGGCTTAACGTGCTTTCCGAGGCACGGAGGAGTCTCAGTATGTAAAGATGGTCACCCATCCACGGACCAACCCCGGCAAGCGTAGCTTAACCTGATGGATCGACCCATGCGGCTGTTATTACTTAGCCACGAGCTCCTCAAAACAGTACAATATGTAATGAAACAAAATGATAATATAAAAAAATAATGTTAATAAATTACCTATAACATTAAGATAGATATTTATGTTTTTTTAGTCAAGAGACTCATTCAAAATATCAGGCGGAGTAGATTCCATATTAATATCAGATTCCACGCTTGAACTCATAATATTTTGTTTATAAATATCAGTCGGAAAGTCGCAATAATCTTTGAGGTTTCTAATATGAAAATGACGCAAATTTGCAAATGGCGCCACATGCATGTGGTGAAAATTAGAACTACATCTTTCGTCTCATTTACTCTTTAGTATAAGTGAGAAACGTATTGAGCAAAAGCGCTTCCAAGGAGGTTCAATCAGTCAGCTTATTTATTCTCGTAATATGAAACTCCTTGGTGGAAATCTTATAATCTTTTCTATGGAAATTAAAAAAAAATACCGTTAAGAATACGCACGGTGCCATACAACGGAGTATGCGGTAAAATAGGTACTTAGGTGAGAGTACCTATTTTACCGCACGTTCCGTTGTATGGTGCGTAATTTTTAACTTTCGAATAATGTCATACAGGCTTCGTAAATGCATTTTTTGAGCAAATGTGTTGAAAAAATATTTTCGTAATGGTAACTCACATAAAATGGCGAAAAAAAAAAAGGTGCCATTTTCTTTTAAGTACTGAATTTAAGAAATATGTAATAATTAAAAAATAATCATAGCGTAATTATTTTTATAAATTTTCGGCTTTAATCAAAGTTACTAAAATAAGAAGATTTTCTGGTATAAAATATTTTATGATACTGGTAACAATGCAGGAGATCCAAACCTTTTCACATTTTTTACATCTTCAACAACACTAATATTACAACTCTCATTCATAGATTCATATTGTATGTAGCATATCTAGCCACATTTTGGATGAAAGCGGCTGTAAACTGTTTCGAGTAGAAATTGATTTTGGGAGGCCTACGTAACGTCTAGCAGTGGACTTAAAAGGGCTGATTATGACGATCATAGGCCGTGTCTCCGACACACTACATAAAACATTGTTTGGCAACGGTATTTTGTTTGCATAGTTCTTATAATTAATTCACTCTAATTTCATAGATGAATATTTACGAAAAAAAATAATGATAAAATGTTTTGTACCACTGTCCTGTCATTTTGACAGTGACATTTCTTGACATTACTTTGTTTACATAAATTATCTGAATTAGAGACTTTGGGTATAGATGCTTAAAATAAAACAGGTTGAGGTGGTTAAAATTAACATATTTTTATTTTATTTATTAAGACAATTTAAAAAGATTGTACACAACATACGTACATGTGTACGTAAGTTGTGTACTCAGTAGTCACAATATTTTATGTAAAAACTTACTGCAATACATGGAATAACCCCTTTCTTTACTTTCCGAAAGCCTTTCTTCGTATAATACATGTCATTTTCTGAGAAGTGACAAGAGCGAACCACACTAGAATCATTTGGCTTAAAAAAATCTTCACTCCTCTCATTAGCTATAATTTTTCGCCATTTTTCCCTTTCAATTTCATTTTTAGGAAATCTGGAATAATAAATAAAAACATAATATTATTTAACTATAATATAAAAAAACACCAATTACCATTCAAATAAATTTTGCCCATCTCCGGACCGGCTATAGTTATTCAAAATTAATTCCATATCATTGACATACCGCAGAAAAAAAAAACAATAAGCGACTCTATTCATTTAATATTTGACTATGTTCCACTTCATACATCTTTCATCCCCTTTCCACTTAATACAAGTGCTGCGCGAGGGAAAAAGTCAACTGCGTAGCGTCAAATGAAGAGACGTATTGAAATTAATTTAAAAAAAATATGTTTTTAATGAGTTTGAAGGCGTATTTTGCCACAATTCACTACATTATAAAACTATTATCTAGTACTTACCGAAAATACGATATGCCATCCCTTTTCAACGTGTTTAAAGTATTATTTTTGCACTTTTTTACGGAGCACTTTGGCATGTTCACCCGATAACGAAGCGCGCGTTACTGAGAGCGCAACTGTGCTTAGAAGTAATTTAAGCACAGTTGTATCGAGACACATTTCAAGCGTTGACGGTGTATCTAGGGTATTTTAAATCGATGATCTTAAAATAACATGGTGAATCTCTCAATATTGTGCCATACATTTGCAATTGGAATTTATGGGAGAACTTTTTTTTCAACTACAATGTTAAGTTTAAAAAGAAAAATAATGGTTAACTAATCATATTAAAGAAAAACTGACCAAGTGCGTGTCGGATCACGTTGGGATGAATTCATTCCCAAGAACAAACTTACACAACATTCACGCCTACAGCTATGAGCTGAAGTGTTTGTAGCAGGAATAACATAACATTAACATCAGAATAGGAATAAGTTCTCCGAAATAACGAAATGAGGGTGAAATTAGAACACTATCTCGTCATTCTGCGGGCTATTCATCGTATTACACTAATAAATAATACTATTATGCCTTATCACCAAATGAGCGATAACCATAAATATTATTTTATAGGCAGTAGCAAAAACAAAAATAAATATGTCCATATATTCGTGTTTATTTCAGTGCTCATGGGGATTTAATCTACCGTACTTGTACCAAACATTTGGTTTATTTATCCGTCCTGATGCTTCATTAACCCTAGAGCTTAATGAGAAAGGTATCACAAAGTATATAATGTGTTAATATTGCTTTAACCCTATGAGGAGATTTGGGAATTATGAACGGAGCGTAACACATACTCTGACAGGAAGCCCTTTCATTTAATGTGTCACATGGTATATTGCGTGGTATATTAAACATTATCGCGTGTGTTAGAAAGTGGATGTGAAACTACATTTATAGGTATTGATATCCACTTTATTAGCAAGCTTTGTGTGTCAGAATAGTAAGCTAGTAATTTACTATGTATGAAAGTCCCTATGAATATGGTGTGTAGGGAAAGGATTTTATAAAGAATATCACAGAAAGACAAGACTAGGCATTTATTTCAATTAGGCTTGTCAAAGTAATGTTACTGAGAAAGCTAGTTGTTCGTTCAAAAACTAGGTCTTCCTGGAGAATAACGGACAAGAAACTCCACGGAAACTTGTTTTAAAGTATTTTACCAACTCATTTTTACATTAGCATAATATACTTTGCTACAACATTAATCTCTTGGATCATTTCTAAAAGTTTGCAACTTTACCAGTGGAAAGAAACAGAACATGAATATTCCTTTCCTTCCGTTGTAATCAAAGGAATATCACAATACAATATTAGCCATATTATAACACAAACAGAACAACATAATCATTAGCAATAATCAAGATATAATATCAATTAACTTACGTGAACACCGTCCATCTTTCACCTGCATACGAGTATCTATTACTCTGAAACGGTAGGTACCTATGTATAAAACACCCAAAATACGCCAGTTATGTTATCCCCCCCGATCCTTGCTCCCCCCCCTTGCTAGATGAAGCGTCAGTCCGCGCCGCAGCTGAGCCTGACCTTTAAATTTCCCGTTTAATAATAATAATAACCCAGTTTTGATCCAGCGTGTCCCTTGCTGTTCTTCCCCTGACGCTGCCCCACAGGGGGTGCCCTAAGCGTGCAGTCGTTTAGTTTATAAGTTTTATGCCCTGGCTGGAGGCTTTAAGTTCGCTTAAGGCAGCCACAGGAAAGTCCGGTTAAGGAGTCACGACCTCTCAAGGTCAACTCCGAGATGCCATAGTAAAAAAAAAACAGTTATGTTAATTTTCCATGTAATATTGGGTGTGCCTACCTTCATTATTTGGGCATAACAGACTTAGAGCGGCAGAGAATTTCCTAACGCAAAAACCTAAATATTTTTAGTAACCCAGACAAATGAAAACAAGACCAAAGAGGCCATAATTAATTTATGTAATTTTAGTTTAGTTGAAACGGTGAAGGAAAACATCGTGAGGAAGCATGTCCTAGTACCAAAAATTCGAAGACATGTGACATTTCCAACTGGGCCCGCGTAGTTGATTACGGCCCATTCCCTTTCACCGAAAGGAGACCTGAGTCCCAGCAATGGGAACATTATAGAATGTTAAGCTTATACTAGTTTGGATGTAGATATGTATTGTACTTGTTCAGAAATTGTCAATAATTGAACAATGATCATAATGTATACCGTAATACAAAAGGTGATAGTGGGATGACAATAATTATGTAATTATACACACATTGGCATTGTCCGCAGGTGCTTTTGCATATGACTGTTTGTAGTTCGAAACCATACGCCAAAGTTTAATTAGCATTCAATTGGTTACAATTGGTCTCTTTCTACCAATTCAGTTTGCTTGGTAATGCAGCAAGGTAATTGCGTAACACATTTACAAAGATAAAGCCTTACATTTTGACGGTTCAACAATATTCATTTTTACGAGCTTCGCAGACGATTTTTTAAAACCTATAAAGTAATCGTCTAATGCCCGGTTTCTGAGGAACTTTTAACGGTGGTTTATCTATTCATTAGCGCTATTGGTTCGTTAACTTGTGAATGTGCGTTTCCGAACACCGCAATACAAGATAAACTCCGTTTAAACTTCAGTTAACTTAACTGACCAATCTGCGCCGTTTATTGGTTCTATAACTTTATTTGATGCTTCATTTCATAGCCAACTACATCAACTTTTAGGTTAAATGTGTATTATTAAATTAAATTGCCAGTAAAAGCTAAATATTAAAGTTAATTAAAGGAGAATTAGCAGCTCATCCGAATTTGATTTGGAAGTGCTGGAGTTTATTTTCAATATCACACAGAAACTTAAGTTATCGATTACGTTAAATTCTTTAGCCACTTCGATAGGAAGCATCTTCTCTCTTTCAGTAAAATTTTTACTGCGTTTTTCAGATTCCATTACCTGCATGTTATTTTACAAAAAATAATAAATGGAATAGGCAGCACAAACGATTGGAAAGATAAATAGAGTTTTAACTTAAAATCAAACGGCAAAGCAAAAATAGTACCAGATGAAACAAAAACAATGAAGTGAAAGCAGAAAGAAGTAAGGGTAACGTTTCGTTTTATAAAAAACTGGCAATGATGTCGTTCATTCATCCGCCTATAAATAACGACATAAATCATATTTTTTTAACTAAAACAGTGGAAAACCACTTATTTACCCTCGATAAAATTATTATTATAAATAAAACCAGTCTTAAAGACGAAAACTTATACAGACCCATCTAGCGGCAATTAAGGAACTAGTTACCTATCGGTTCCATAGTGAGGCGTCTAATTGCAAACTCCGCTATAATTTATTTAGATAGATTTTACCTTGAAACCGACCTTATTCTCACTTTTGAAAGTTTTCTCAATTCTGTACTAAGTGACAAACTCATTTCCGAGCAAATCTTTCTCTAACTGTACTAAATTGAGCTTCCAATCTTATGCTTGGTAACAAAATCCACTATAAATGGCATGGGTAAAATTCAAATTCCTCTATAACGAAAACAACCAATTACAGCGCTTGCTTTTGTACCAAGTGACCTTACGAATAGTATGGCGGACCAATGGAGACTTGTGTAAATGTGTCGTGCACCAAGGAGTGCGATTATATTTTATTGAATTTATAACTCATCAATAACTCAATATCCAGAAAAATCGTTTTAGCAGGGTTTGCAATTAGACGCTTTAGGCCTGTGTTCACCAACATTTAAATCAACTGTTTAGATATTTAATCAGTTGATTACTCAAAATTTCATAGGAAATTTGACATAAACCAACTGTTTAAATACCTAACCGGTGGTTTGAATGTTGGTGAACACAGGCCTTAGTTATTGAATGATTTGTTACGTACATATTCAGAAACGCAGTGACAGTTAACCGACGTTTATCTTATACATAACTATATTGAACCAATAGCTATTGAGAGTTTACCTGAGAACTTCAGAAACCGGGCATAAGTCCCCTATTACAGAACGTCACTCAATACTCAAGCATTACTTATGACTAGTTTCAACCAATCAAATGGCTTGAATCTAGTTTTAACCCTCTGTAACTCATGACCTTTAATATTTTTGTGTTTATTTGTTTCGTAATATTTGGAAAAAAATAAAATACACGTGTTTCAGGTTTTTTTTTTATTTCTCATAAATTTCGAAAAAACAAACAAAAATAGGATTGTTGCCTCGAAGCAACATCAAATTAATGTATCAAAAATTACAAAGCTGCACATGTTACGAGAGGTGGAAGTTTCTAAAGCAGTTCTTAGTTTTAGTGTAGCACAAGGCAACCCCACATTTTTCACATAAATTGTGCGTGAATCCAAGACATTTCGGGAACTTACATCTTATTTTTTTATTAGACCATTGCGGCCAGTGCCCAATTTGGTCTTGGCGGACAGCTTTTGGAGGCACGTGTTGAGCAGGTCCTTCGTGCTTTTTAGCTTGAATCTCGCTCTCCAATGATCGCCGACTTAGCAAATTTGGCTTTATACCCATTTTGCAAAGGGTCTCCGCAACATTGAGGCGAAAGTCTGCTGATCGTAAGCGGCCGGACCCTTCAAGGTTTTTGTATTTAGCAACTCTTTTGTAAAGTAGCCATGCATTGGCGATCGTGAGGTCCAAGTAGTGATAAAAAAGACGCATATGCCATCGCTTGCTTCGCAACCGTATCTTATAGATGCCCATGATGCTGTCAAGAAGGTCGACGCCACCCATATGACGATTGTACTCTCCAACCACATTGGGTCTTTTTATGTTGACATATCTTGAATTTTGTTTATCCCATCTTCGAACTTCGGTTTCAGGCTTTTGCCCAGCGAATGTAGAAGCCAGATTGACAATTTTGTTGTCCTTCCAGGAAACAATTGAGACATCGATGCCATTGACGTCAGCTACATACTCTTCTGAATACCCTCTTTCTTTTTTCATAATTATCTTTTCTGTCGACAGCTTACCATCCGGTATTCTATTTCTTCTCACTGTGCCAAGACTGAGGATATCTTCTTTGGCTAGATATTCCAATAGACGGAGAGACGTGAAATAATTGTCAAAATATAGCCTGTAGTTCTGGTGTCTTGGAATCATACGCGCTAACCTCATGACTACGTTAGATGAGGCTCCTAAATCTGGCTCTTCATCCAGGACAATATTTTCCTTGCCGGTTTCTATTTCTGTTTTGTAAGCAAAACCTGAAACGCCACTCAATACAAAGATCTTATAACCCCATTTATGTAGTTTGTTAGGGTTGTATCTTTTCAACATATTACGTGCTTTAGTAGAGCACATTTGCTCGTCGACGCAAAGCTGTTCTTCCATTGGGACTTTGCTATATGCTTCATTCAAGGTGTCGATTACTGGGCGGATTTTGAATACTCGATCATGATCAGGGTTATCCCTTGGAAGGTCTTTCGTGTTGTCGTTGAAGTGCAATGTTTGACGCATTTTTTCAAACTTATTCAATGACATAGTTTCCTGTATTAGTGGAGTTCCAAGTACTGAATTCCAATGGTTAGTAACTCTAGGTAATTGAATGAGAGACATTGCATATACTGCACCTATGAATTGCCTGACATCCATTTCAGATACCCGAAAAGTGCTGTTAGGGTCTTTTTGTACTTGGTACAGGTTGGTCTCCTCAGAATTTTTTTTGATCAGTTCTTGTGGAAACAAATAAAAAAAGAACTGTATGGGTGTGTCAAGATCTAAAAGATCAGAACCCAGAGACTTGCTTCCAGTAAACATAAGTTGCTCTGCATTCAATTCAAGATTCTTTTTTTTCCAACGTAAATTCAATTTAGCGGCCTTTGTTTTTGGTGGATTTTTATATTAGCAGGATTTTTTGGCTTGTTGAAGGTTCAGCAATGCATACGTTTGCTTGGACAGTCTCAATGTTAGATGAAGCGCTTTCTTGACTATCTTCTAGGTTTTCTATTATTGAATCAACATCAATATCTACCTCCGGTATCTCATCTTCAAAATTCTCTAATTCAGGTATGAAATCAGGGTCGGCTACGCTGTCGTCATCAAAATCAAGACCATCTTCACTGTCTGCCCCATCTTGTAGAGCACATATAATGTCTAAGTCACCGAGACGGCGCTTACGAGACATCTTGAAACAAAAAAAAATTGCGATAAGTATTACAGTATTCAAACAAAATAACTACGCTTCGCCTAATGTAGCCTACAGGCAACAAACACTTTTTAGCATAAAATCCTATAAAATACGTGAAATTGGGTCAAAATCAATATTATACAATGAATTTGAAACACTTACCTCTTCACTGTTTCAATATAAAACACAAAACACACGAAAAACTATTTTTTATTATTTTTTGAATCGGAGCCGGTCCGCACTTGTCGTTAGTTACCCACTGTCGAGTAATGAACTTCAACTTACGACATACGGCGCCATCTAGTTGTGTTTCTAGATACTAGATTCTCTAACTGTGAGTGTATACGACAGGCTACAGTGCGTGATTACGTTGTAGAACCGATTCTTTGAATTTGAACCACGATCGAACGGTATGTTGCCTACAGTCTACAGTATGGTACAGAGGGAGTAATGTTTGAGTATTAAATGACATTCTGTAATACGGGCCTAAGAATTATTTGACGAACTTAGTCGATCTACTGTTTCAAATCAATTTCTACTTTTGAAGATTATAACCCGAAAGAAATCATCTAAATATACCGAAAATATTCTCAGTTATTCTTTAGTAGTTGATTTTAAGGTACGTAGCCTAATTATGATGGATTTGTCGATAACATTGATCGTATTGCTTCGCCTTAACGGGTTGGACACCGGTGACCAGACACAGAAGAGTAATATAACATAAACCAGCGATTTTTCGAACTATTTTCTGTCTGTTTGTTTGTTCGCGCACATCTTCAGAACCACTGAACGGATTTTTATGTAGTTTTCACAGGCAAGCAGAAATTAATTTGGAGCAGAAAATAGGTTTGGTTCCTTTAAAATCGGCAACAAAAAAAAAGGTTATCGTCATTTTTAGGGTTCGGTAGTCAACAAGGAACCCTTAAAGTTTCGTCATGTACGTCTGTCTGTCTGTATGTCTGTCCGCGGCTTAGCTCAGAGACTCTTAGTACAAGAAAGCTGTAATTTGATTTGAGTATACATATTAATCACGCTGACAAAGTGGTAAAATAAAATCTTTTTTGGGGTACCTTATTTAGACATTTTTTTTTTCGTCTGTCCCATGCTGTATTATACTGCCCATACCATGTTGTCATCGTTGGATTGGCCGTTCAAAAATATTGCGGGTTTTTGAAAACCATTTTTCGATTCAGGGATACGTTTGCGTGATATTAAGCTTTCTAGTGCTAATTTCTGTTAGAGTCAAGTGTGGAGGACATTTAGTTACCAGCTAAATGGTTGTATTTATTTTTATTATTATTATTATTTAAATATTTAAAAAAAATCACAGCAGTAGCTTAAATAACGAACCCGCAATATTTTTGAAAAACCCATCCAACAATACCCCACACCATAGGGTAGGCTAAAAAAAAAATCATCCCCACTTCACATGTACAGGAGGTACCCTAAATAACTATTTTTTTCATGATTTTATTTTACCACTTTGTGGGCGTGATTAATATGTGTACCCATGCCAAATTATAGCTTTCTAGTACTAAGAGTCTTTGAGCTAAGCTGGGGACGGACAGACGGACGGACATGGCGAAACTATAAGGGTTCCTTGTTGAACCCTAAAAAGATGACGATAAAATCGTTTCACTACAGTTCCTTTTGATTTACTTAATTTCATTTTGTTCCTAAATAAAATTCTTAAGATAGATAGTGCGCTAATTAAATCGGTATCAAGCATGAATCAATCATGAGGATTCCATTCAGTATGACCAATCTATGACGTAACCTACGAGTTTCAGTCCAATCCCGATAAGGGGACCGGAAACCGGGCGTTTGCGGTCAAGTCGCTCCAATATAAAATTGGTAGATAAGTACGGATATTGCCCCGGGAAATTCAGTGCAGTATTTATGAGTTCTACTAACCTCAAGTACAATTTTATTTTCGTGTTGCAAAAGGAAATATAATACTCTTCATCTTATCATCATCAGTCTAATGAACAAGTACTTGTTATCGCTTCGATGACAACCATACATATTTACACATAAAATAAGTTATTTTGATTTCCAATTTTGTTACTTTATTTGTTAAAAACGCAATTAATTGACAACGTTTTTAGGGCTACCTAAAATTACATACGTTTACCTATTTAAAATTAAAGATATAATCTGATCACCCTAATTTTTGTTGGCAGCACTGGTGTCGCGCCATTATTGTTCCGTTGCGAACTTCCGGAGCAGTGGTGGGGCGACACGTAACACACAAATATTGTGAGGAGTGATCGGCAGTAAATCATCGGATACAGTACGAGTAACACCTCCGGAATTGTTATAAAAGTAGTGCAATTATAGTCAGGTTATATTTTAGACTGGAAAATGTTTTAATTATTGTTTACTGGTGCAGTTTGATTAGAGTCCTTTACATACCAAAGATGTGGGGTTGGAGTGGATGGGTGGATAACCTACCCTGTTTAATTTATATAAACGGTTATTGGCAAAACAGTAAAAACTTCTCAGGACTTACTAACATCATAAACAACAACGTTACAATTCATCAGATCTTCATACAAAAATAAAATAATTTAAATTCAATGCTCTAAAAAATGTTACGAACTCTCGTAGCAAAACAAACTGCCGTGTCTTACAATCGACAGTGTAAGGGAGGCGTAGGTAGGTATAATAACCGGCACGAGTGGTGAGCACAGATGGGCAGTAGTGGGGGCAATCTCGCGCATGTACACTTTCGGCTAAATAAAAATAACACGCGAGAGTCCGATAGACGACGAGTATACAATCGCATGCAGCTCGGCGCCCCCCGGCTCCTTCATTCTGCCAAAGATACCTAAAAATTTACTACTGCGCAGGTGTCAGTTTGTGCTCACGACTCATGCCGGTTACTATACAACAAAATACAAAATTTAAATGTGTTAGATAGAACAACGAAATCTTGAATGTTTGTTTTTGGTTAATGTATTATGTCTTGTAAAAAGTCATTGAACAAAAGTTTTTGTTTATGATGTTAGTATTTTACCAATAAACCTGTATAAACGAACTGATTGTCGAGGTCAGCAGTTTGCATGCTGGCTACGTAGTTGGGGTAGCATATATAATATCATAGCTAAGCTGATGACATTGCGCTGCTGAGCCCGTCTATGGCAGGTCTTAGAAAGTTTTTTTTTTTACATACAACAGGGAAGCTCTTGGCCTTCATCTCACCTGATGGTAAGTGATGATAAGGCCGAAGATGGAAGCGAGCTTCACCAAGAATCCTCAACCACAGGGGAACTGGCTATCTTACCTCTAACTGCAAAAACATAACAAATGCTGTTAATATTGTTGTTTTGGCGACAGACTTAGATAAGATGGTGGTAGCTAGCCAGGCGGACTTAGAACAAGCCCTACCACCAACCAAACCGAGCAGAAATTTTTGCCCCCGCTGGGAATCGAACCCGGGACCTCTGGATCTGAGACAGGTGGTATTACCACTAGACCACAGAGGCGGTTAAACGGCGGTTATGACGCGTCAAATTGATTCCAATGTCTCATTTACATAATAAATATTTTCATTTCATTTCATATAGCAGTCCACTGCTGGACATTATGTACATCCAATCACAAGCCAATTAACTTTATTTTCCCTACTGTTCTAGTCACGTAGTACCCAGACAAACCCGATTTGGGAACAATTACTGATCACACAGCACTATAGAGATTTTTATCAATGCTTTTACAATTCTGGGCTGTAAAACTTCGTTTAAAAAAAAAGATATAAATGTTCACATTGCAACACAACATGCAATGCAACACGAATCTTACACAATCGATGTTCGCAAAAGTATAAACTTAATAGAAAATGTTGCATTGTATGTTACACTGTGTTGCACAATGTGTTATACTATAATCTTTACCACTTACCAAGTTCAAAAGATAGACGTTCGTAATCGTCCTCATTCTCCTGTTGCTAGCAAGCGTTGCTATAACAAGACAGTTTCCAGATATGGACAGCATGAATATCAAGATGTAAGGCGGCAGTATGAACCGCCATTCATACGCGTTGCTAGCAACCTTGGCTGCAACGACGCTGGTGTTGCGGACTGCAACGAACGTTGAGATGGTAGAGGTTTCTCTCATACGGAGAAGAGAAGAATTGAGTATTGTGCTTATTTCCTCCATCTTGAGTACCTGGAAAAACACATATTTGTTAGAAAACGACCGGTTTAAAGGTAAGCTTTTGCATCACACAGGAAATAAGGCAATTTTCTATGCATACAAGGGAAGTGTTCTTGAAATATTCAAAGTTTTTAAAGGAGCCTTATTTTTATCACCCACACTAAACAAAGATAAAGACAGCAATTGTTCTTAATACTAAATAAATAAATACTTCCGGTCCTTTTACGTTAAAAAATGAGCTGGTTTCAGTTTAAAATCCTCATAATATATGTTACAAAACGTTATTCATAAATTCGTTGCTCAAGTCAGTGTTTATGCAACCTAAAGCAATAAACAAGTATCTGAAGGAGTCCCATAAATCCTTTAATGAAACTTCATGATAATAATATAATTTCTGATTTTGCCAATGTAAGCGCGACTAAATTCAGACAAACTTTGTCCATTCATATAATAATGCAGACAAATATAGAAATTTTATGTATAAAATTATTTTGCACATCTTTGAATTTACTGAACTGCTTACACTTTCATAAGTCATAAGTCATTTATTGATTTGTTTGACATAAATATTATAATAATGGTATAAAAATATAACAAAGAGTGCGCTATGTTATGCCAGAGGGCGTACAAATGTTTGTAATCAATAATAAGTAAGTAATCAAGTCAGCCAAGTCTCACTATTTAAACAAAATAAGCCTGGACTATAAAAATACAATTATAAAGAATCACACATTTCATAATACAAATTAAATAATAATAATAACAAATAGCAGTAGAAATCAATGCCAATTAAAAGAGAAAAATATCAATAAAATATAAAATGTTCAGATGTCAACACAAAGACTTAAAATAAATAATAAGATTATGTCAATATATAATACTAATGTCAGTATACAATACTGATGAGAATACTTAGATGGTTTGGTCATGTTGATAGGATGAATGAGAGACGACTAACAAGGCAGATGTGCGTAGAAACGCCGGAAGAGCCTTAGGAGGACATATAGTGATCTAATCTGTGATGTTCTTCAGAAAGGTCAGGTGCGTAGTACTCGCAATTGACGTGCGTGTATGACGTGTGAAGATGTATGCACGTAAACGATGGAATAGAAGTATGTAAGGAACATAGCAGGTGGCGCCCTATACTTTCTGCCTACCCCCATGGAAAGAAAGCGTGAGGTTATGTATGTATATAAAGTAAGTTATGTTACAGTACCCGCCACTACCCAACTTCGTCCAGCCCCAGGAGCACCTGCCACCCAGACGTAACCTGCAGTGGCCGAGGAAAGCAATCAAACGACTGCGGAACCAAGTAGGCCGTTGCAAGCATAATCGAGCGAAATGGGAGATTAAATAATAATAATAATAATATTTTTTATTGACATAAAAGTATGTTACATTTATATGGAAACGCTGACTCCTGCGCCATGTGTAACCTGTGTTACAGGAATCAGTTTCTTCTCCCAGTAGTTTTACACAGATATTATGCAATAAAATTTAAAGAATTTTAAATTATACAATTCCTGCTTGATGCGTATGTGAGAGGGTGGTTGGGTATCCATGTGTGTGTATATGTGAGCGTAGGAGGGAGGGTGTGTGTGTGTGTGTGAGGGTGTGTGTGTAAGGTTGTGTGTGTGTGAGAGGGGATTATTGACCCAATCGACTCCCAGCGCGAATGCGATGCCCAAACTATGCCCCATATGTTGCAATGTCCCAAGTGCCTATACACCTGCACTTCTAAAATCTTAAAATGCGAGTGATGCCGCGATTGGCGTGGCTACTGGGCCCAGCTCATTACAACATAAATTAAAATATTTTTACTTTTGCCACGAAAAGAAGAATTCTCAATTAACAAAGAAACTAGTTGTAGCAAAAACCAAAAAGTGAAACTTGCCTTGTAAAAACATACCTATTTTCTTAGTAGGTAATAAATTTTGGACACAGTTCTGTTAAGCTAAAGAAAAACTTCGTGTGTTAAGCTGAATTTAATGGTCCAAAATTACTCACATGCAGTGAACATGTGCTGATTATAGTTTCTTGTTACATGAGTTTTTTCTACAGTAGGACAATTGGTACAGTCTTACCATCGGGTGTTTATTTTAGAGGCGAAGAATTTCAAATTGAAATAAAACACAGAAATATTTTTTTAATATCCATGAAATTGGCTTTATTTGGCAGATAATTTTATGGAATTAATGTTTGAATATGATTTTGGGCATGTGGCCGTCGCGGCTGACGCAAAAGGCTTATTAACTGAAAACTTAACTTTTTATTCGCTAATTTCACTATAGGAAACATTTGACGAACGACTAATTTCACGAAATCTGACAACCTGGTTCGTGCGATTTAACGTCAGTACATTATTTTGTCTGGGGATATGTAAATTCGCATGGCAACGCCGATAAACTGTAACAATTGATCACTTGAATGCCAACATTCGAGAATGACACTCTCGAAATACAGCCTGAAGAAAATTACTGCGAAGATTGTGTGAAAATTTGACCTCCAGATTACGCCATGTATGCGCCAGCCCTACTAAAATGTATCTGTCAGAAAAAACCAATTTCGTGGATATTAAAAACGTATGTATTTTATTTCAATTCAAATTTCTTCGTGTCTAAAATAAACACCCTCTATTTATTTATTTATTTTTTTTTTTTAGTCACTTCCTCTAATTTTATTGACATAAATTTTGCACACGCGTATGGTGTTTATGTCGTCTTAAGAACAAACAATACAATGATTAAAGCTAAAAATACCATCATACGTTCTATTTAAAATGTTCCTTTTAATCAAATTAAACAGTGTTCCAAAAGTAGATCATTAAGTACCAACATTTAACACACTTTTTTTTTGTGTGGGAAATCATCAATTAACTTCTCGAGGGCGTGTCAGACTTTTTCACAGCACTAATGTGTTAAATGTCTATCTACTGAAACACGCAGGGTCATAAAGCAAATGAACTACTAAACTAAGGTACAGTTAGCGACTTTACTCTGTGATCATTTAGGATTTTTTATTATTGAATATTTAAGATCCTACTTAACATTTTGAACATATTATAATATAATCATAATGCTAGTCGTGTTAGTATTATCTACTTTTCGATATATTGTTACAAACACGTAATAATTAGCCACTTTTCATTCAAAGTCTCTTCTAAAATTTTGGACTGTTATATACATATAAATATAATAAAGTTTATTTGGATCATTTTCGGCATAACTTAACAAAAGACACGAAGATAGCAGCTAAAGTAAAATACTCTGCCACAGCTATCAGCGTCCAACACAAAATACATAGAAGATATAATTATGTTGCGCGCCACAATTAGTGCCTGGTACATCGTGACATTAAGCACCACTAGCGCCATCTAGTATCGAGTAGCAGACTTAGTAGACCACTAGCGTCATCTAGTATCAAGTAGCAGAACTAGATGCTTCTACAAAGTTCGATGCTGGAAATTTCTAACACTATCGACATCTGGTCAGTCGGGGCCGGTATGTTCTCGAACATTCTAAATGTTACTACAGTAGAAGGTTCTGGAACTATCTGAGGACTATATAAGGCTGGTATGGACCCCGACCCGGGTCAGTCGAAAAAGAAGCGATCAAGCGACAAGTAAACTTCAAACGATACAAGCGATCTTCGTGTGCGACTGTAGAGTGATCAGTAGTGCAGTTGTGTTTTATAATTAGTGTGTTTGAGTTGTTATCAGTGTTGTTTAATTAAAGTATCACTTTTTGGTTACTAAATCGGCAGTTTTTATTGTCACGAACCCCAAGCTCGTAAAAATTATATTCCAGACCCACTCATCTTTAAGGAAGTCTTACAATAAGTTAAGAATTCATCATCATTTCAGCTGAAAGACGGCCACTGCTGGACATAGGCCTTCCCAAAATGGGGGGTTTGCCATAATCGCCACGATTAGCAGGCGGGTTGGCGATCGCAGTACGGTGTTAACAATGTAAAAAGAACGCTGGAGCCCATTCTCTAGTAAGTCCCTTAGTCGCCTTTTACGTCACCCATGGGAGGAAATGGGGTGGTGCTATTCTTTACGTCCGGCCACACGGACGGAGTTAAGAATAATAAAAGACAAAATCACTAAAAGTTTGTACGTAATTATATAAGAGTGGAAGTGAGGGTGAGAGTGTATGTGTGAGTGTGAGTGTGTGTAAGATGTGCAATTAGTCTGTTAGTTGCTATTCACCGACTTTTGTCGCTGACCGTATAGAGCCAACCTTTACGCTTAGTACCCATAAAAACATATCGTCTGGAATAAGACCTATTTACAAGTTTATAAGGGTTCCTTTACAGTTTTAGCGCCGGGTAAAGCAGTTTTATTACCCTGATTTGTTTGGAAACCTTAGTTTGCTTAGTTTCAGTCGGAACAGTTGGAATTTATTTCCAATAACGGTGATAGTTTAATATTTATTGGGGTATAATATCGGAGTGTGGGAAAAGAAGTATGAAAGTAGAATAAATGCTGTGAAAATACGTTCCTTGAGAAGCATGTGTGGCGTGACTATGAATGGATAGCCTGAAAAATGATGTGATAAGGCAACGGTGTGGTTTAAAAGAAGATGTAGTGACAAAAATTAAAAAGGGTATGCTTAGATGGTTTGGTTATGTTGAGAGGATGAATGAAAGGCGACTAACAAAAGATATTTACAAAGAAGATGTGAGTGGAAACGCTAGGAGGGGACGACCTAGGAGAACATATAGTGACGTAATCGGTGATGTTCTTCAGAAAGGTCAGATGCGTAGCACTCGCAACCGGCGTGCGTGTATAAACAGATGTATGAATGTACACGAAGGGAGTATGTAAAGAGGTGCCTTCTATAGTTGCATTTCTTCCCCATGGGAAGAAAGCGTAAGTTTATGTATGTATAATATCTGAAGATTGCAACCGTGACCCTTTTACATAATATTTATGTGTAAGTTATACAGCCTATGCATCAGCGCCATTAACGTAACATATTATAACAAAAGCCGATGAACTACATTCATTTGTGGCCGAGATTTACAAATTGTCTGTTTACAAAAACATTTTGTGTTAATCCAACTTGTGATACATGTTTCAATTTTTTTTTTTTGTACGGCTACATATTCTTCTATGTTCCATTAAGAAGAAAATATTATTTTTTATTTACAAGGTTAACAAGGTTATCCATTAATTACCGGGTAACCTATATAATTATTCAACAAAGACTAAGATTCATCAAATATGCGCACATAATAGAAGCTTGACGCAGCAGCCAATGGCGCCATCCTGTTTTGTTATAAAGTTACTGGAATCACCGAAAAGGTCGGATAAGAGTGACACTGACTGGTTAGTCTCTCTAGCAGAGCGTCGCATCGATAGTTGCGTGGCGGCTGCCTTCTGATGACAGAGAAGATGTAAGGAGAGACGCTGTCCTACCACGTCCACGACGAGCTGCTATATTCAGGCATAATCCTGATATTGAAGCTACTGAACCACTAACACGATGATCATTTCTGGTTAAGGCTATTTTGCGCCGTTAAGCTTAAATAATATTCACCGGACAATAATTACGTGTGGTTGCCTGATTGTACAATTAATTTCAATATCTAATTTGTGTTATTAACCGCTGAATAGATAGAATTCATGCTTAACAAAACCTCAATAACTAATCCAATTCATACACAATAGGGCACATAGGTACATACGTACGTGGGTATAATAATAATATATGTAATTAATGCTGAAGTAAAACGCTTCGTAGGCAATGATGGAATTCTATCACAAATAACGTTTATATAATAAACAAAAACAACAATATTTGTGCTTATATTTATATATAATAAGATTTATATATTGAATTTATAGTTTGTAATAGGTTTATGTATATCTTTATATTTAAATGAATATTTATTCCTCAATTTTCGCTATTGCACCTACTACTGTATGTCTCTGCATCACCCAAGGGTTGACTGGTAGAAAATGCCTATGGCATTAAGTCCGCCTCTGTACATGTTTTGTGCTTAAAGTATTAAATAAATAAATAACAACAACATAAACAATAACAATATAAATTAACAAATAACACAGTTAAAAATACCGTACAATGCTTTGAAACAATACTATTGTTGTTTTCATCTAATTTACCCAATGATTACTTGTTTATAAGGTTCTATTTCACAATTTCAGTACCTACCACGCTCACTAAATAAATTCGAAAATAGAATAGAATTTGTATGAAATTAGTGACGATTCTACCGTAACTACTTCCATCGTTTTCTCTCTTATTAAACAAGAAAGGGACGGATATAGTAGTATAAGAGCTGTCAATTTTAGTTGAACTAAACCCATTCAAACATGATAGGTAAGAAGCGGGGCCTATCCCCCAAAATTACATTATGGCTGTTCACCACAGTGATCCGCCCCATGATTACCTACGGGGCCGTGGTCTGGTGGCCCCGCACAGAGCTAGTTACAGCCTCCAACAAACGCATGCAAAGACTAGCCTGCATGGCGAACACTGGCTGCATAAGAACTACTCCGACTGCAGCAGTCGAAGCCATGCTGGGACTACCGCCGCTTCACCTGTTCGTACAGCAGGAAGCGACGATGGCGGCAGTGCGTCTAAATGCACTAAATCTCTGGGGTAAAAGAGACACAGGACATACCGCGCTGCTTCAGGGACTCAATAAGGAATTCCCCATTACAAACGCCATAAATGATCGGGTAATCAAACAATTTATCTTTGATAAGAAATGTGGAATCCAACTTCACGAGGATTGCCGATGTGAGGAGTTACGTCCCGCAGAGCTGCGCATCTTCCCAGATGGATCCATAGGTAACCGGTAGTGGCACAGGTGCTGGCATCTTCTTGGAGGACTTCAACATACACATAGCCGGACCATTGGGGGTCCATAACACTACAATAGTTTTCTAATAAGATACAGACGCCGCCACCTCCTCGAGTACGGCGAGAGTAAGATGCTGCTATTTTGTAGCTGCTAAACCGTAAGTTACTCATTTTTTCTGGTGAAAGCCAATAAACACATCTTTGTCATAGGAGTCATAGACAGTTCACTGTACAGGGCGTGCATGGAGGACGATGAGAGAGCAGCACATGTGCTACTAAACTGCCTGGTGGCCGCCACATACAAGGCCAAGTACTTCGGTAATCAAGGTATCCTACGTGATATTGTCAGGCATCAAGGCATTGCTGGCCTTCCATGAGGAGCTGGAGTGGATCGAATAATCGATATTCCCATCCGTACGCAAAATACGTGCATTGACGTGGAGTTGTGGATGCCAGCCCGTATTACCTATTACCTCCATTCAAAAATAGTTGATATTATTTTCAGAACGTATCCATTAAAAACACGGCGAAGATCTAAGCATAAACCATGGAATTAGTAAGTACAGTACAATAAACAAATTTGACATCTCAAAAACTGCGGTAAAATTAATATACTGGTATTCAGCCGCATTCGGTTAGATTGGAAGCCGACCCCAATATAGTTGGGTAAATGCAGATTGATTCTTCTAAGTATGGACACTTTTTTGTGAAACTATGTACGGTGAGGGCAAATCTAGCGATTTAAATCTTTGCGCAGCGGGGTTTGACTTTGCGGTGTCAAAAAAGCTCTTTAGGAAAACACATCAACTTCTAAATAACGTTTCAGTGACGTCATTCGCCTACAATTTGCGGGCACTATGTGACGGCCATCGCTCTTCTAAGAAACAGTAGCTAAACTTAGTTCTTATCTGTCACCGTTCTTTAATCAAAAATAAAGCCCTGGACACGGCCAAAAGGCTTCTATCTCACATTAAATAATAAGTGTCGCAGCGCTGGTATTCTGATAGGGCCCGCTATGATGTCACGTGTAGATACAGAAATACAAAAAAAAAAGCATAAAAGATGCCAATGGGGTCAAAAACTGAAAGCTCGTCATAGGTGGCAGCACAGTTGTTCGTCGACAAACCGCCATTATACGAAAACTATATAACAGATACCCATTGATGCGACTTGGAGTGTAGCACTATTAAAAGACGAAGTAAGGACAGGGGAAGCGTCTACCACCGGTAAAAAAGCGGCTTTAGTGGAAAAACGTGATTGTTTTATAATTTATAGGTTATTTTATTTTTGATGACTTTAAGTTCTTTTTTGTATGGAAAACTGGAGACTACGACGGAAATAACCTGATCAGAGTTGAAATCCAACTCGAGGATGATCTTCCTGACTGAAATACTTCAGAGATGTTCATTCTAGCACCGATCTAATATGATAATACATAACACACACGTGCACACGTGCACATAAGTGCCTGTACGTAAAACAGACATAGTTTTCTTCGCAGCACTTAGATATATACGAATTTCTCCCATAAAAGTCTTCGGTTTCAAAAGAATAGCACAATTTAGTGTAGACTCTAGAGTTCTTGATAAAATATCGGGTTTCCAATTTTTTCTTCGAAGAGCTCTCTCCCAGTTTTCTTATTTTAACATATTTGGGGAATACTTGGGTCCCCGGATTTCTGCGCAACGGGGCATATTAGTTAATTATGAGTACCAGAAGTGGATTGTTTATAAAAAATGTATGGATATTGACAGCTAGCTACCAAATTTATTGACGGACAATGGTAGCGACATCTGGAGTGAGGAAGTGGCAGTTTTCATCCACATTCTCTAATTTTAATTCAGCTTGTAAACAAGAGAACAGTGGTGACCCAGTGCAGCAGTGGTAACGGCCCCGATTTATGAGTTATAACAGGTCGTGGGTTCAAACCCAGGCAGACGGTTACTTTGTATGAATAATTTCATCACCGTTGCTCTCAAAATGGTGAAGGAAAACATCGTGAGGAAACCAGCATGTCCTCAAACCATAAATTCGAAGACATGTGACCTATCAACCCGCACTGGGCCCGCGTGGTGGATTACAGCCCACTCCCTCTCGAAGAGAGGAGGCCAGTGTCCCACCAGTGGGAAAATTATACAATATATAAGGTGTATCTATTCAAACACGAAATATTTTAAGCGAAACATTTAGAGGTGGTAAAAAAGCCATAGCAGCGAAAAAATATATTTTATCTTCGTGTTTTATATTTTTACATAATTATTATAATTTTAAAATTGCTTGAGACATTTTGCAAAAAACCTTTACTTACTTATTCTATGAATGTCCCGCCCGGGCCCGAACGCGGCGACGGTGGCGCGGCGGCACGAGCGCGGTGAATTTTCAAGTAATTTCAAATTATTAAATTTTTTTAAATAACATACTCAGAATTTAAAAAAAAATCGTTCCATGGTTTCTTTACCACGTATAGGTGTATCTCTTAAAATATTTCGTGTTTGAATAAATACACCCTATAAAAAATATGTTATAACAACCTTGTGATTTATTGCAAAAATTTAAAACTTATATTAAAACTACACTTTGTAAACAAGCTTATTTACAAATTAGAGGATTATATCCAAGATAAGAATGCTTGGAAACATGCTGGTCCTGCTCCATAGGACAATGTAGATTCTAGACAAACAGACTAGTTGCTAATTTAATTATATATTATTTTTTAGACATTAATTTAATGATAAGTTTAACTCGCACACTGACTTTTTATTTGTGATAAATTTAGTAAAATCATCTACTCTAACAATATTTTTAAATATGTGAGCATCATGTATCTTAACACGTAATTAATATATCCATCATTACTTAATTTTTTATTGTTTTTACCTGTTGTGGTATAGTAATTTTATTCTGGGTACATCTTCTTCACATGTAATGATATAATTGATGTATACAAAGTATTGTAAAACAGTTTAAAAGAGTAACGGTGGAGTTTCTTGCCCATTCTTCTCCATGCGAAACTACCTTTTGGAAGGAGCAACTAGAATCAATTTTATTTCCGTGTAAATTTTGACGTTCCAAAGTGATGATTCATGTGCCTATTTGAAATAAATGCTTTGACTTTGACTTTGCCGATTATGCTTATGCTTGTGAACAAAGTAATCGGGAACATTATATAACAAGTAATAAGAGGTGGTGAAACATTACAGTCCATTATCATTTCCCACGCACGGAAATATCAATCGATTCCGGCGGATGACATGTTTTTATCTGACCGCAAAATATAAGTACATGGGAAACGTGACACACTTCGTGAATGTCACGCTGCAGTGGTTTCGTGTCACGTTCTTTCGTTACAATATATTTGTCACATTATAGCACTTTTGATTGAAACAGCAGTTTTTTTAAGTGAAAACTGCTTCAGCCGCGTTTGCGATTTCTGGTACGGGAGAAACTTATGGGTTCGCGTCACCGAAATACACGACATGCTTGTGACGTATACAAATTCAAATAATTTATTTCTGATAAACAAAAATATCCATATAATGTTAGTAGTAGTATAACTTAGCCTAATGTTAATCTTAAAAATATTAATAATAAACAAATATAATTATTTGGATAAGTGCGTCTGAACACTTACCCACCTTCGAAATAGGGGAGAATCCCACTGCACCGGTCAGAAAACACTACACTACTACTACTGTATTGCGCAAGACTGTCAGTTACTCCAATGTTTCGAGTTTTCACTTCCGTTGACAGTCCTTATGACTGCCAAATTTTATTGTTTATTTATCATTGTTATTTCCAGAGTGAAAAGTTAAAGTTCAAACTCAAAGTAGTTATTTTAATTAAACCAGTTACAGGCACTTTTTAACTGTCAAAGACTCGGTCAGTTAGTAAGTTGATCTATATGCACTGAGAAAAATGCACTCCAATCAAGTGACTTTTTAGCTTGATTGACGATATCTTGTTTAGATTAATCAAAATCTTAGTTAAGTTGATCATCACGACATGATTGCAGCAATACTAGTTCAAATGATTGAACGCTCAAACAAGTTTCTCGATCACCCTTAACATGACATCATTGTAGAAGAGTTAAAAAAGAGACAAGTTAAAAAATGGTTAACTGTAACAAAGTAAGTTAGTTGTGTCAATCAAGCATTTTGATTACTTCAATAAAGATCATTGAAACTTTAATCTAATAATCTTGGTTGGAGAAACTATGTTTTGACTTGATTGCTTCAAATAGGTTTTGTGATAACTCCAATCAAGATCACATTTCAAATCTCAATCAAATAAAAGTAGTAGCTGTGATCATTGTGCTTGATAGGCTCAGATGCAAACAAGTTACTTAGTCAATCTAAACAAAATCTTGATTGTGGCAACTACTTTTTTTTTTTCAGTGTGGAGAAAAACGGGCAAGAAACTCCTAGGACACTCTTTTAAATCAAGATTCAAGATATTATAAAATCCTGGGTACGTTATTCTTGTTGCAACTATATTTGAGAACAATGTAAAAAAAAATATTCAAATTATAAGATAAAAAATAAGCCAATAACATAAGTTAAGAGATGACCAGTCTCAACTGACGACACCCGTTCACGAACATGACACGTGGATCAGCACCATCCAGCTCAACCATTTTGTAGTTGTTTATAAGAGATTTTTTTTTTTTTTTTGTATGCAACCTGACATATTGTTTATTATTAATAATTAATTTAGGAGTGACAGAAGCGAAGACGGTTCGATGGAAAGTAAATAAGTCATAAGGATAAATTTGTTTTTTTTTTTTTTTTTATATAATATTGTTAATTATTTACGAGATATTTTTTCTGAGGTGTTGCAATTTCATTTGAAGTTTTTAAACAACGACGGAGCGATTTTCTTTAAATTTTGACACAGGTCCACCCTCGATGACGTCCCGCAGGACTCTGACTGAGCGCGAGCCGATTTAGCGCGATTTACAATTTATGTGAAATGAAACGAAAAATGGTTTTGAAATCAACGCTGTTTCGGATTTTTTGTTTCAGTTAATCGTATTTTGAACCGTTCATTTCACTAAAACAAGGATTTCGTATCTATGATTTTTTTTTTGTTTTTCTGGGCCTAAATACACTTATTTGCCTATTTAAAATAGATAACAGGCAGAAATCGGAATACGTAAAGCTAATTTACGTAAACTTCGAGGAAGGATGTAACATAGAGTGGATAATACCTCCTTCAAAATCCCGGAATAATTATAATGACGTTTAAATCTCGGGATTTAAAAACCACGAATTATTTAATGGATTTCATTTATAGTTACAAATTATTGATTTGAAAAATCATATAACATTTTTTAGGGTTCCGTACTAAAAACTATTAAATTAAAGAGATTATTTAGCAATTTTATAACTTTTCTCAACTTTTTTCAGAACTTTTAAACAAAAAGGTTCTTGTTACTAAGTACACAAGAAAACTTACAAAAGATTATTTTTCCTTTATCTTGTCTTAATCACAAACAAATAAGTATTAAGTTTGGGGACTCGTTAGAGTTCTATTCTCAACAAGTCGTTTTAAGGGTCTCGTCCTCTGTATAAAGTCTGATCAGTCTCAATGTAATAATTTATGATGATATAGAACTTTTGTTGTGACGTGATTTGGGTTCTATAGTAAATTAAATGTCCCTTCAGTAGTACACAGTGATTTTATTGTTTGAGTAACTATAACTAGACAGTACACGGTTTATGAGAATAAGTAGGTTACTAATATGGTGATTAGGAATTGACACGATTGACATGAGGTAAGCGAGAGCGACGGTTAGTGATACGACTGCGTATCGTGAGTCGCCTGTGAGAACTATATGAGACATGTGACGTCGCTTGCACTTGAGCTCGCCAGGGAGCGGGCATGTGTGGGTAACGTACAATGATTTTATCATTAATGAAGATACTAGACAAATATAATTCAAACCTTTTGCTTAATTTCCGTTGCTGTCGTGCTAAATCAGCTAAAATGTATGTCACAAGGTACAGTTAATATCATGATTTAAGGCTCGTACAGACTCGCGCGATATCGCGGCCGCGACAGGCACCGACAAAGAAATTGTGCTACTAGTGTCGCGTCGCGCTCGCGATATCGCACGAGTCTGTACGAGCTTTTAAGCGGAAACATACGCAGTCATTTTAAAAATAAGCAGGTAATTAATCTATGTATGTATGTATGTATCTCAGAAATATGATGAGACAACATAGACTTAGGAGCAGAATATCAGCGTGTACAGGTATACTTGCCTGACACATGCTGAGTTGGACTCCCATAAACTCCAATTTGGTGCAACCTTGAGACGCCCGTAGCACTTTGTTTGTTCTTTATTTGAATTTCGCCATGCCAGTGACTTAGTTTCTTTAAAATGTGTTTTTAGGGTTCCGTAGTCAACAAGGAACCCTTATAGTTTCGCCATGTCCGTCTGTTTGTCTGTCTATGGCTTAGCTCAGAGACTCTTAGTGATAGAAAGATGTTATTTGGTATGAGTATACATATTGATCACGCCGACAAAGAGGTAAAATAAAATCTTGAAAAAATTTTTTTCTAGGGTACATTCGCCGTCAGATATATTGTAGCAGACAAGGTAACCAAATACTTCTGAACAATTTAAAATGTCATGTTACTCAACATTTCATAGGAAATTTGACATAAACCAACTGTTTAAATACCTAACCGGTGGTTTGAATGTTGGTGAACACAGGCCTTAAGCTCCTAAAAACTTAAAGCCTCCAGCCAGGACGCAAAAACTTATAAACTAAACGACTGCGCGCTAAGGGCACCCCCTGTCGGGTACGAACCTCGGCTTAGGGCAGCTGAGTCGGAGGGAGGGTGGCAAGGGACCGACGGTGGCTGGATAAAATCAGTGTTTTGATTATTATCGTGGGGATATAAAGCCCATCGGCCCATTGGCTTAATACTCAAACCTTTTCACTAGACAATGATTTTTGCGAAAACAAATCTACACAGTTAACAGGGTAGATACCTACTGAAGAATATTTGGGAAACCTACTACTATCTATGTCGGAAACGAATATTGTATCCGGTACGTCGCGTTCGATGGAATCATTGAAGTTCGCGCCAACGAGTCTTGACAAATCGCGATGCTAGCGCTACCTAGCGGCGCATGACAGAGTCTACAACATAACGTTCGACCGGTGGCAAGTGATCGCCGCACATTCGACAAGTGAAATTCATCGGTGGCGGTCAAGCAGTGAAGACGTCTAGAAACTGTTGCGCGTTCGGTATAATTGTGTCGTGTACCAACATTAATTACTTTGCATACCCATTACTGTATACAATCAAGTCTTCTAACTGAACAGACAGATGTGTTGCTGGAGAGTTTGTTCCACTACTTCTTCTTCTTCCCAGCTAAAGCACTAGGAAGTGGTGAAGGGCCGGGCGTTTTGGGGGACTGTCTTATGTAATTTTGATTCTCAGCTTAGATTGAGTAAATGACTTTTGAGTTTAATTCGGTTTTTCTATTGCGCAATAACCAACACTACCCACAGTACGCCCACAGTAGTTAAAATATGACTGATGCAAACGAGAGAAATCTTCCGTTCTCCGACATATATAAAAATAATCAAATAATATCTAAATCGATGATGATGACTAAAAATATGAATCGATGAAGATGTAACCGAAAAATCAATACACAAAAATCACTAGAAAACTGTACAGTAAATAGGAAAGCCTAGCACTTTAGTTTCTGCCTACCCCCTTGGAAAAAAAGGCGTGAGAAAATGTGATTAGTTAAACCAAGCACATTTCAACGGAGACGTGACGCGTTCTCACGCGATTTTCCAAGAGAAAATTTCGTTTATCCGACTATTCAACAGAGTTTTAGAAGGCATAAGAACATACCAGACTTACCAATTTAATAAAGCAGGAGAGCAATCGAACATAGTGGTTGCCGCGTGATGTGCCTATAAACATCAGCAAGACTAGAGAGTCAATAATGCAACGTACGGTGGTCCAAGCGCCGGCCATAAATCCGTTCCTGTTTGAATGAGGTTTTTTTTTTAAAGGTTTTAAATCAGGTTTAGTAAAGTTATATTTACTTAAATTAATACATTTTGTTGAATAAATAAAAAAGAAGTTATAAATTTTATTGTGCCCGCTTCTGACTAAGAAATCAAAGCTTTTCATAATGGGGTTTTAATGTATTTACTGACTATTCCATTTTTTTATGTAAGTTGGGAGTAGGTAAAGACCTAAGTAAGCAATTTAACATGTTTAATTAAATATTACTTCTACTTTGGTCTCTTGGTATCCATGTAGTTACTTTTTTGGTCCATCGAATGTTTTTCAAACTTTTTTTTTTTGTAAAACTACAATTATCTTTTACCTTGACTATTTAAAATCGCATCGTAATTCGTAACCATAAAACGCTATCTGAGATAAAATTTTCTCAACCGCAAATATGAATAAAACTACGACCACAGAATATGAAAACTGATTTACTAGCTAGCTGGTCACAAGTATTACTGTCAGAATCAGAAAAAAATCAAAGACAACCATTTGACCCAAATGACATAGTTGTACCTAATCTATAAAATGGATAAATAATTCTAAAGTAAAATCTATGCGATTATCGACCTTATAATGAGTAGCCAGGATGTCACAGCTCTAGTATTTCAATGGCGGACCGTACACGACGCTAACTATTTTGTTATTGGTTGCGTCATACACGGACTGTGATATTCTGGCTAATTATTGGTGACTTGAGTTTGTAGACGATACTTTTGTGTAGAGTCGTGGACGATAGGCGTAATACTGAGGAAACATAAGCACACAATGGGTTTATACATAATAAACATAACTATTGTTCTATCCCCTAGAACCTACATCATCACATATTAATAATCCCGACTTCAATCAACTCAGCCAATCGCAGTCCACTGCTGAACATAGGCCTCTCCCATGCTACGCCACAATACCCTGTCCTCCGCCTTCCGCATCCACTCTGTCCCAGCTACCTTTCTGAGGTCATCGGTCCATCTAGCTGGGGGGCGTCCTACACTACGCTTGTCGATACGCTGAAATAAAATATATATATATTTTTTTTTTTTTTTCGTTTTTGGAAATAATATATAATCCCGACTTGTTATAGAGTATTTAATCGAAAAAAACTATCTTACGGAAAGAAAAACAAATTTTACGTTTCCAAAACCCAGGTACAGATTGGTAAAACAAATTAACCGTCCTAATTTATGCAATGCAACATGAAATGTAACTTAAAAAGTAGTTTTTTTTTTTTTTTTTTTCAAATTATTTTACCTTTACATATCTGTACCGGGCAGAAAACATACCTTCCTAAACCAACATGGCAAATAATAATACCGCACGATACTCTTTTTTCAAATAACGAAAAAACAACATATTTTTTTTTTTTTTTCAAATAACAAAAACATACAGGCGAAGCTTCAGCACATTGACTTTCCCCGAATACCTACTGTCGACCCGGGTGGATTAAGGACCTTGTATACCCAAACAGGGATTAATGTGATGCGTTTATGCCAGCCAAGCCTATAAGCCGTATGTGTTATAAAAAAATACCTTCTGATATATTACAATTAAATGAAAGAAAATTTAAAACTCATATTTATTTATTTATTTATTATGGCACTCCAACGACTAGTAAAAAAAACATTAACAGAGAGCATAATTATCATATAACTTACATATTTCAGCGAACTTTTCACTTAAGAGCGCTGTCACCGGTCCACAAGCGCCACGCCTTTAAAAACATAATATCTCATGACTGAGAAGGAATTATGAAAAACGGCTCAATCAACTATATCGGTAAGTGTGTCTAGAATTTTCTAATACCTTTTTTAAAGTTTCATATTGAGACATGAAGCAACAAAATTCGATCTAAATAAAAACGGCCACATTCCTCTAGATCGTATTTTGTTGCTTCGTGTCTCAATATGAAACTTTATAAAAGATATAGCACAGGGGCGCCAGACGACCCCGTGTCTAGGCGCCCTTGGTCCCCCTGCGACGGGTCAAATCAGTGGCCCCGCCGCCTACCACTTTTCGGCCGCAGAGTAGGGAGAGCGGCCAACGCAATACCGACACTCCTCTTCCTTTGCGGCCCTACCGCGTCCGCCATCAACCGGTGGCTACCCCGTCAAGGCCGCGGAAGGTAGAGAGAACGGCGCACCGCCACCGCGCCCCCTCCCGCCGCGGCCTCCAACCCTCAGCCGCAATGCCTCCCATACCACATCGCGGCTCGCCTCAGTTGCGATGTCGCCAAATTGGCACCACAACCTACTTGTGGCCGCTACGTCGTCGGCTTATCTGCAAAAGCCCTGACAAGCGGCCCCTCCTCGGGTTCCACTTAGCTTCACCGTGGTTGTCCAAGCCACGGCTACTGAGCCCGCCCGCCTCGACAATACAGGAACCCCCATCGGGGGGTTCACATACGTAGGTATGTGAACCCCCGATGGGTTCCTGCGTTCCGTTATTATTATTTGCCATGTTGGTTTAGGTAGCTAAACCAACATGGCAAATAATAATAACGCACGACACTAACATTATTTTTTCAAATAAAGAAAAAAACATACAAGCGAAGCACATTGAATTTCCCCAAATACCTACTGTCGACCCGGGTGGATTAAATTATTAAATCAATTACCGTCTATACCTAAACATGCTTTTTTTTTTTTACTAGTGCATCTCAGAATTAACCTTGAGAGGTTGAGACTCTTTAACCAGTCTTTCCTGTGGTTGCCTTAGGCCTGTGTTCACCAACATTAAATCAACTGTCTAGTTATTTAATCAGTTGTTTACTCAACATTTCATAGGAAATTTGACATAAACCAACTGTTTAAATACCTAACCGGTGGTTTGAATGTTGGTGAACACAGGCCTTAAGCTCCTAAAAACTTAAAGCCTCCAGCCAGGGCGCAAAAACTTATAAACTAAACGACTGCGCGCTAAGGGCACCCCCTGTGGGGTACGAACCTCGGCTTAGGGCAGAGTCGGAGGGAGGATGGCAAGGGACCGACGGTGGCTAGATAAAATCAGGGTTATGATTATTATCAGGGGAATTTAAAGCTACAGGCTCAGCTATAGCGCGGGCTGGCGCTTCGCTTACAAGCAAGAGTCGGGTAGTTTCACGATGGGCCTCGGCGGCGAGGTCAGAATGTCGGTCGTGTATTATGTTTGCGAGCTACTGTACTTGTTTCCCTACTGCTCTCCCGGAAGAGAGTCGTGGGATCGTCTGGGTCGGTCGATAAAATTTTAAAAGAGTTAGTGTGGAGTTACTTCTCCATATGTAACTAACTTTTGGAAGGAGCAACTAGAATCAATTTATTTTTTATTTTTTTGTAGTTTTTGACGTTCCAAAGCCTTCTCTGTGCCTATTTGAAATAAACTATTTAACTTTGACCGTAATTGTGATACACCCGAACATAGGAATGCCATGCATGACGGTTGATTCATGAAAGCTCTGAGTCGACAAAGGTCATCACAAAACTCTAAACCTACGTCAGGGTTAAACCGTACTCACGAAACTACTAAAATAGTGGTTTAGACTAAACATAGTTAAGATCCTGTCAAAGTTACTTTACGAGAATCAGTTTTATTATGGCAAAATACACAGTTCAACTAAATTAATTCACTTTGTTTGAAAAACACGTTAATAAAAGGATCAGTCACGAGCCATTTTTTCCTAAAGTATTTATAGAATTTGTATCGTGTTACGAACATAGTATTATCAAAACCACAGTGAAATAACATTACAAAAAAGGTTTTTTCTCAAAGTTGTAAACACAATGACTGGACAGGTCTACTTAATCTGTGTGGTTCTTTCATCAAGAAACCATTTCATATAGGTACCAATCTACATGGTCTTCACTTGATCTGACCAAGGTTATGTCTGGGCTTTAAGGGAGACTGTGACCTCTGAGTTTAATCAATCAATCTTTATTTGTGAACACAGGTATTACAATAAAGGTTTTATGTATACATTTTAGTTGCTATGTCCTACCAATGAAATTGTTGTACAAATAATTTAGTTTTTTAGTAATAGATCTGAATCTAAACAATAAAAAGCTACGTTTGAGTAAATAATGGCAGTTTAATGTATTTTTAATAAATAAGTAATCAATTATAATTATTTTTTACATGCATGTCAATGGTAAATTATATTAAAGAGCTGGTAATGTCATATTTTACAATAAAAAAATTGTTCGATAGAGTTATACGTCTTATCTATTAGAAATAAATTCACATACACAATTTACTTTTGTTCATTCATTCGTAGTTCGTTTCGGCCTTTCTTCTCAGAGAAGTCAGATAGAAAACATCGACCTCATCTAGTTTTTAAAATATGATTGACGAGTAAAAGTGTTTGTGCAAACCTACTTACAGAAATAAAATCATTTATCATTTATTTCGCGTGAAAAATGTTTTCGAATAATTATTACGTAACTGTTACATATGCTCGTGACAGTATCTGTGGCAGACGTTGGGTTTTATGTTATCACGATTCAATTTAGTTCAATTCACGGAAAAGTAAACTGTTCTTTATTGTTAGCTTGACATTTCGCAGGATCCCGAAGCTGAAGAAGAAATTGTTCAGTTGTATGAATAGTCATACAATTACGTCAACATTAATTTATTTCGCTATTTTATGTATTTTAAATTTGCGGTGGCGCCGCACGGTAGGCTGATATGAAACCGTAGAGGACTTACGAATCAAAAAATATAATTGGTCTATTCAAAAAAAAAAAAAAAACAAATACGCAAATGAATTCTACTAACTATTACAATATAATATTATTCTATGACTTTACGTTTTACCTCTTATTTTTAATGCTATGAATATTTGAAGATTTTTTTTAATGTATTTCCGTTCCTGTCGTGCTAAATCAGCTAAAATGTAGGTCACAAGGTACAGTTTTAATGTCATGATTTAAGCGGAAACATACGCAGTCAGTTTAAAAATAAGCAGGTAATTACTCTATGGATGTATGTATCTCAGAAATATGATGAGACAACATAGACTTGGGAGCAGAATATCAGCTTATACAGGTACTAGCTTTTGCCCGCGGCTCCGCCCGGATGGATGTCGGTTATCGCGTAAAAAAGTAGCCTATGTCCTTCTCCATATCCCAGGCTATATCTCTGCCAAATTTCATAACGATCAGTTCAGCGGTTTAGGCGTGAAAACGTAACATATAGATAGACAGACAGACAGACAGATAGACAGACAGACAGACAGAGTTACTTTCGCATTTATAATATTAGTATGGATATTTGCCTGACACAATATGCTGAGCTGGACTCCCATAAACTCCAATTTGGTGCAACCTTGAGACGCACATCGCACTTTTTTGTTCTTTATTTTGATTTCACCATGCCTGTGACTTACTTTCTTTAAAATGTGTTATTAGGCTTCCATAGTCAACAAAGAATCGTTGTAGTTTCGCCATGTCCGTATGTCTGTCTGTCTGCGGATTAGCTCAGAGACTCTTAGTACTAGAACGCTGTAATTTGGCATGAGTATACATATTAATTACGCCAACAAAGTGGTAAATAAAAAAAATGGTGAATAAATAAATAAATAAAATAAAATCTTGAAATATATTTTTTGGGTACTTCCCCCGCACGTGAAGTGGGGATGATATTTTTATCGTATGGTATGGAGTATCGTTGGATAGGCCGTTAAAAAATATTGCAGGTTTCTGAAAACCATTTCTCGAATTCACAGCAGTAGAATATTTAACGAAGTTAAAAAGAAAATCATCACCGCTAAGTAGGCTTCACAAGTTACCGAGTAATATTCGACCAACTTACATTTGCAGTTGAAAAACTTGTTCTCCCATACATTCTGTGTGGGAGACCATGTTTTTCAACTACAATGTAAAGTTTGTTCTTGGAATAAATTCATCTCAACTACGGAACCCTTCATTGTGCGTGGCCCGACACGAACTATACCGGTTTTTTTTTTTTTTTTTGTATAATGGCACCTTGTATTTTCGTTATAATTATAGAATAAATTGTGATTTTGAGTGTTACGCTGTTTCATTTGTTTGCACTGAATAAATTATCTATATCTATCTAAGTACTTAGGCCCTTAGGCTCCCCGCACACGGACTATTCGCGAAAGCCACTTTACATATTACCGTCATTTTGCAGTGGTGGCTAGTGGCACTCGCTAAATGTGATTAATGTGGGCGTCGGTGGCCGCTAGTGGCAGTCGAGTGTACCGTGTGTAGTTACACTTACGGCATTACCATATAGCGTAAAGTGCATACTTAGACATACTGAGAGAGCCAATGAGACTAAAATGTCATATTTGGGTGCCAAATTGACTAAAGACTCTTTTTACCTATTCATACCTGTTTTCATTAAGGCGGTATGATCGGACAGAGACCACGCTTACTAGTTTTTTGAATCCATGTTAATCATTGAAAAACAGTCACACAAAATTCTGAAATAAATGTTTGTCATATTTAAGGATCTAGCGGACATGCAATCGCTTTAAGTAACACGATTAGATTGACTTTGCTGGATAAAAAAAAGACCAGTGTTACCCCTTTTCGTTATATTTAAACAATCTCATAGCTCCAAAACATAGGTTTTTTTTTTCTAATTTATTTATTTTTATTTAATTAATTTATTTAACAATTTTTCACACAAATTTACAGAGGCGGACTTAATCTAACAAATTTTTAACTAATATAGTTAGATTTCTTGATCTATTTATATTTTATAATATAAAAACCGCGTGTCGGTTATCGTGTAAAAAGTAGACTATGTCCTTCTGCATATCTCAGGCTATATCTCTGCCAAATTTCATGACGATCGGTTCAGCGGTTTA
Organism: Dryobota labecula; assembly: GCA_947523025.1. Lineage (NCBI taxonomy): Eukaryota > Metazoa > Arthropoda > Insecta > Lepidoptera > Noctuidae > Dryobota > Dryobota labecula. Next base: position 5,240,667 of record OX383287.1, read on the forward strand.
GGCGTGAAAACGTAACAGACAGACAGAGTTACTTTTACATTTATAATATTATAAGTATATTAGTATGGATAAATGAAAAGGTAGTGAAATTGTTTATCAAAATTCGCTGAGTTTGTCTTGATATAATGACTAAAATAATTACTGTTTAAATACCTACCAAATGCGCGAGGCAACCACCGCGACTTCGCGAGCCTACTTTAGTCGGGTCGAGTTCCGAATCATAGCACCTTAAACATTGCTGTGCGATCAATAGTAGTACCTACGACGAACCGCACGACAGTGGTGCCTAAGGGCGTTTCTCCACCGCAGCCGTCACCGGGACGTCACACGGTGGGCTGAAAATCGGCTTTCATAGACATAGGGATTTCAATTTGCAAGTGCCGGATTTTTTGCCGGATGTCGCTTCTATTAGTCACTACTTTATACAAAATTGACATCCCAGTTAATTCTGCACAAAAACAAAGGATTTGTTTTTTTTTACACAGGAGGAGGAGAAAAAAAAAAGGAGCTATACGGAGATTTTTGCGCAAGCCCGCACCGACGGCTTCTGTGCAATTATACGCAAAAAAACTGCGTCGCTACTGAGGAGAGTGAGGGGCAGTCAAAACAGCATCCTGAAAACTGTAGCCGAGAGCTTTGGCTCTCTAATTATACAACAGTTTGTGCGGAGGTTGATTTTTACTAACACTAGGCAATAAGTTATTTTTTGTATGCTACTAACACTATATGGATATTTTGTGTCCGAAATAAAGCTATTATTATTTCTATTATTTATTTATATATGTCTACAAATCTCGGGACCCTGGGGTCCCGGACCTTTGGAAGGCGTACGAGGGGCCGAAGCCAACTCGCAGAGGCCCGTTAGACGCTTTTTAATTAAATGAAGCACCAACCGACGATTATCCCTGTACGCACTATGCAAGGGCACCCAAGGACAACCCCCGGTTGGTGTAGGACTATTGCAGGATATGGAAAACAAAGATATTGGAGTATGGGTTTGGGTGGTTAAAATGGACTGGTTACCTGAAACTATGGAAGGACTATGGCCCCTGCCTGATCAATGTTTTATTATACACGGATAAAATGGCAGGGGGTGACTTGCACACTCAATAATGGGCCCCCGAAAACGGTCGCTAGCACATAGTGACGTAGCGACAAGGGGGCAACATATCCTGAGGTGCTCGAGGAGTGGAGAGGTATTCCACGGCTCTCAGAATAATCCCAAAGCCCGGAAGATAGTCAAGATCCCTACAAGCACTTACTGGAATACTTCCTTCCTCCGAGCACGTTTGCTCTTGCGAATCTCCACTCAAGCCGGCCAATAAAGGCAAGAATGAGGTGGGAGCTCAGTTCCTCGTCAGTGTTCACTCCAGCCGGCCAATAAAGGCAAGCCAGAGATGAGGAACATGACTTCTCCCGGGAGATAGGGCCCGTGGGGTCGCAACTGCCCACCAGCTCGCCACATGCTGCCCTGCGGGTTTCTGTATCTCCTTGGTCTGGCTCCTCACCCTAGACATGTTACGGTAAAGTAAACTCTACCGGCACAGACCTAGAGTTTGGAGCGCGCAAGCCCCACCACGACGTCAACGTAGAGATACGGTGGTGGGGTTATTATTATTATTATTATGACACTCCCATATTTTAGAAATTAGACCTTTAAAGTAACACATTTAGCTTACCTACTTGGTTCAATTTAATTTTAAGCTTATACCCATTTGCCCACTTCTGTTTTAAAGCACACTCCATTTACCTGGTTTTAAATGCAACTTTTATTTCATTATATTATACTCAAACGTACACGCGCTTTTATTTAGTTACACGTGTTAATTTCATGTAAATAACGTCACCTACATTATTTTCATGAAAATTTAATGTGAAACTTATTTTATAAGTACGCACTTAAACTCGACTTTTTCGTTAAAGCTTGTAAATCCGATTTAAAAGCCAAAACAACATTTCAGTGCTTTTAATTTAAAAAACATGATACGTTAACTGAAGTGGTAAAGCTCTGCCTACACTGAGGCAAATCCCGCGCGGGATTCGGGACGCCTCTGCGCACGTCCTTTGTTTTAATGAGCAGGAAATCACACGACTATCCTCGCCAATTTGAACACGTCCATACAAGTTCGTTGATACAATCGGTGCGAGTGAATTTCGTCCCGCATCCCGCGCGGCGGGCGTTAGCTTCTGTTTGACCAGATCTTAATAGCGCAAGGGTTAACACTGCATTAACATTCTACGAGCAGAGGAAGGAAAACATTGGTGCCGATTCTCTTGTCACAATTTTTTCTAAACTAGACAAAAAATCACCAAAATTTTGTTTATTCCTCTCAAACGACGATTTTCTATTCTGAAATTGACTAAAGTGATACAACTTAACTATATTTTAGTTTGACAGCACTAAGATGGCACTGAGTTATTAATTTAGTGAAAATGGCAATTTCACTATTCTGAATTTGAAGTTTTTCACCAAAAATTTAGATTATCTAACAAAATCCGACTTTTTTAATCACGATTAAAAAATTTAACAAATGTTAGTCCTAAAAAATTTGCTAAAAATTATGTTTTAGTGACAGAAACGAATCGCTGTAAATCCGACTCCACGCAGTCTTGTCTGCCCTAGAGTGTAATTTAGAATCGAGTTGAAGATCAGGGGCCTAAGTCTACTAATTTACGAACGTTGCAATGGTCTCGCCATTGTGAGTATTTGACAGTGTTTGTATGGCAAATCTGTCAAAAACTCACAATGAAGAGACCATTGCAACGTTTGTACATTAGTATACTTGGCCCCCAGGAGGTGAGCGTTAAACCATCTGCGACGAAGCTCGCGTGGGACCGCCGGAGCCCCGCAGCGCCGGAGTCGTGACAGAAACCATGCCTGCTCTATGTTGCATGCTCGTTTGCATGCATGTTATATGTTTGTTTGCATGCTTCTTATAGGGAAATAAAACCACAAATAAGGTACGAGTAATAGCAAAAGATTAAATAATTTGAATTTAGGACATAACTTTTATTGAAAACAGTTTTAAGTCATTTGTATATAATTGATTGTAATATTTATGACAAACAAATTTAGGGCATATTGTATTTAGGAGTTTCAATTTTATGACCATTAAGTTCGGGCAAGTTATCATTCGGACAAATGATGATTAGAACAAAAAAAATTATAGCACTCTAAATTATGAGTAAAAAAGTTTGGGAACACAATAGAGAACCATATAAAACACAAACCCTAATACAAATAAACACGGAATAAAATTATACTAGGTATAGACGTCAAAAATGTATGGTTATACAAAGTTATTCCTAGGATAACTTACTTTATTCCGTGTTTAAGTGAGGCTTTACAAGTTACTGAGTAATAGTTGAACAACCTACATTTGTAGTTAGATATATGGGAGAACATTTATTTTAACTACAATGTCCAAAGGCCCTTAAAGTTTATGCAAACACTTGGTATTGTTAAAAAATATATTTATTGTTGTTTTTTTTTTTTTTTTTTTGCTGCTCTATTATCATATGATAAGTACATTCATTTATTTGTGATTTTATTTTTTATTCTACTATGAGTTTGCTCTTAACTTTAGTCTAGGTCTGGATGACAGAGACAAAGTCTACGATGGAGTGAGCTTACCCAGAAGAAGCCTGTTCCCTCTCACTTTGAATAGATTAAGGTTGTATGCGTTCGGAAACACAGACGCAGGCAGAGAGTTCCACTCCTTTGCTGTGCGTATTATAAAAGACGTTTGAAAACGCTTAGTGCGAGTTGGTGGAATATCAACTATGTAGGGGTGGTAACTTGCAGTGCGTCTAGATGTCCGATGATAGAAGGGGGCCGGTGGAATGAGGTCGTGGAGTTCATGGGCACACTCGCCGAAGTACAATCTGTAGTAGACCGACAAGCAGGCAACCTTGCGGCGATGAGCCAAGCTGTGAAGCTTGGCATCCACCAGTTTTACGTCGCCAATGAGCCTCTTAGCTCTGCGTTCCACTGAGTCAAGCGCAGCAAGTTGGTACTTTGCTGAGCCATCCTATGATATAGTGGGGGTGTAAGAAATGGTATCAAAATACAAGATGCCTAACGCCATTTATCTTTGTTAATGTGTACATACCTTTATCTGTTAATAAGTATGTACATATGTGGGTAAGCTTTTTCAAAAGAATAAATTAGTTTACATGTTTCACTAGAGAAACTAACTCAAACTCTACTCAAGCTAAGTTATATATAGTATATTTGTATGGGAACACCGCTAGAGCTTTAATGTAACAAAAAAAAACACATAAATCGGCTCAATAGGTAATCACGGAGAAATCAGTAACCTCCTCCGTTTTAATATTTCGTTTAAAATTATAAACAATTATGTAACAGTTATACCTAGACAAATCTATATACAATCATATTATTTATCATATCCATACTAATATTATAAATGTGAAAGTAACTCTATCTGTATGTTACGTTTTCACGCCTAACCTACTGAACCGATCGTCATGAAATTTGGCAGAGATATAGCCTGGGATATGGAGAAGGACATAGGCTACTTTTTTACGCGATAACCGACATCCACGCGGGCGGAGCCGCGGGCATAAGCTAGTTATTTATATATTATATCGTCAATAATAAAGGTACTTTAATTCCGCTAGTTGTCTTTTTTCCATCCTAAAGTTAATCCAAGACTAAGTGCTAGGTCACGCCCCAAACAGGTCACCGACCACCATTTATATTCGTTAGCCTTGCCCTTTACTTTGGGCTTTCGTTTTTTGCCAATAACCAGCTAAGTAGCCTTTTTTATAAACTAACTCAAGTCACGTCACTCTTATGTACTTAATTTTCAAATTTTCAGGGTTCTGTACCTCAAAAGGAAAAATGGAACCCTTATAGGATCATTCGTGTGTGTGTCTGTCCCTCACAGCAGATTTGCTCCGAATCTAGAGGACCGATTAAGTTGAAATTTGGTACACATATTAATTTCTGTGACCCAAACACGAAAATATAACTTAAATAAATGAACTATGAATATGGGGTTAGCTTTTGGGAGAAAATTCGAAAATTAAAAAAAAAAGTTTTGCAAACTTTACCGGGTGACATATCAAATGAAAGGACATGTTATGAGGATTTTTATTTTATAATTTTAAAATCATTAGTTTTATACTTACTAAAGAAAATTTATGAAAATTGAAACTGCTGTGCATACAATTTTGAAAAAATACAGTGAAATGTACAATACTTATAGATTACAGGAAAACCTATAAGAAGTCCATAGTCTTAAAATAACATGGTAAATCACTCAATATTGCGCGTACACACTTACATTTGCAGTTGGAACGTCTCATACATTTCAACTGCAAATGTAACTTGTAGAATATTAAGTTTGTTCTTGGGATAATTTTAATCCCAACTACGGAACCCTACACAGTGTGGTCCGACACTCACTTGGCCGGTTTTTTACGAATTTATTTCCAAATTTACGAAATCGAAACAAACTTGAATTTTACCTACAGGTATGCTATAGTAGAGTTCGACAAGTTCTCGACTTCAAATTCCCAATTCAGAAACCGGGTGTTGAATCTGAACCGAGTCGCTTCATTTCCTGTACCTACGGATTTAGGTACCCTCTAAAACAAGCAAAGTGGGAACACGGGAACAAAGCAAAAGCTCTTTGACTATAGTACCATAGTTATAATGACTTTAGTGCTCTTAATTAGTGACTTTTGTGGACATGATATTTATTGAGATTTGTTATTTAGTTGTAATGGCATGCAATCATGGCAATTGGTTGAAATACGTTTTTTTGTTTTTTTTTTTTAAATCTTATATATATATTTTTTTTTTCTGTTTTGTGAATGTGAGAAGGTTGTAAGGCTAGTAGACTGTAGATCTGTTGACCATTTTCTATTTTGTTAAGTACTTTTTACACTGTTCATATATGATTTTGTCCCCCTGGTTGTAATGGAACAAAAGCCCAGATGCAAGGTGGTTATGTATTGAAATACAAGGAAACAATAAACTATTTGAAATAACATATATTTATAAAAATACTCCTCCTTATACACCTTACAAACGGTAGCCTTTAGGGGTCTACCGCAATAATAATTTATTACATCAAACACTTACATTTAAGTTTACCTTTATAATAGGTAGGTGACTATAACTGTCACTTATTAATGCCAGCCACCTTAAACTTCAGCAGAAAGAAATAAGGTCGTGGGGAGTTGGAGATAAAAGCTAAAAGTCACCCAAATGGCAATGGTATGGCTATGCTTGGAGTTTCCCTACGTGATCGAATCAGAAATGAAGAGATCTGCAGGAGAACCAAGGTAACCGACATAGCTCAAAGAATTGCCAAACAAGTGGCAATGGGCAGGGCACATTGCGCGCAGAACAGATGGCCTCCCACAAGGTGGACCGATGACCTTATGAAAACCGGAAGAATCCGCTGGATGCGGGAAACACAAAACCGGTCGAGATGGCGGTGCTTGGGGGAGGCCTATGTCCAACAGTGGATGTCTTTCGTCTGAAATGATGATGATGATGATGATGACGTACTTTTTAAGTTCTTAACAAAATAAAAGTACTTACTAACTTACTACTAGTACCCTTTTAGTAATTACTTTCTTACTTGGTTGACACTTCCCGTGACCAAAGGGCTGGCTTTTACCTTGGCCAGAGGCAGAAGAAGCATTGCCATACAACGTGGCAATGCTGCCAGTCTTTTGGGTATATTACCCGTTGAAAGCGGTGCGGAAGAATTTTTCGACATCATATTTTATTTTATTTTGTTAATAGTTTTAGTTAGGTGAGGTTATTGGTTTGTCAGCTCCTTCTGGGGCAGTCGGGTAATTAGGTAAAATGTAAGCGAATGCTGAGATGAGTGTTAGAGCGAGTTTGAAATATTAATTTTATCAGTGCCTAGTAAACATGCTTAGTTTTTAACATAATGGTGGATATGGTGTCACTTTTGCTGTTTTAAATAATTTGCTTTTTTTCCATAGTACTTATACCTTTTTATATTTATCAACTGTACTGCCGATATGTCATAATCATTTCTCTCTAATGACCTGTTTCACCAGCCCCAAATAAGTCCCACACCATTAATTGCGTAGCACACTTTCAATCACATTTCGAAACATTTGGAAGAAAATTGCTAACAATTGCAATACATCTGCTCAACAACGTTAATTCCCACATTCATTTCTGATTTACGTGTTGTAGGTATGTAGTAGCTTCGACTAGCTTTGTGTAAATACTGAAAGCATGGATATCCTTTTACTGACATGAATAGGAATGAGATTGCTTTTGCACTCGAAATGTAGATTTCAATGGCTGCGCCGCAATGCAATACCGTCCTCATAATAAGCTGTTGACAGGAAACTTCCATATAATTATAGGAGACCTTCAATACGATTAATACTTTTGAAAGAAAACTAAATTGAAAGGAAAATACGTGACAATTCTTAATTAACTTTAGGCCCCTACTTACGAGTTGCAGGTCATGGGTTCGAACCCAAACAGACACTTTACATTGTGTAATCACCATCATCACCACTGCTCCCAAAACGGTGAAGGAAAACATTATGAGGAAACTGGCATGTCTTAGAACCAAAACTTCGAAGACATGTGACATCTACCAACCCACACTGGGCCCGAGTGGTGGATTATGGCCCACCCCCTATCATCGAGAGCAGGGCTGTGTCCCAGCAGTGGGAATATTATAGGCTGGTTATGCAAACGATGAAATAAGGCTGGGCTCATTTCTCATTATAAAATATTTATCTATAGATTCAACAAATCCAGCCCGAAATATCAAAAAGTTCTACGTATTTAATTTATTAGGAGTCAACCCGAGATTCGAATTTTTGCATAAAATAATTTATTGGTACAGGCACCAATAAATTATGCAGATGTGTCTGATAATTCATATACATAAGTGATATACTTTTAAATCCGCAGTTGTCAGTTTTAAAAGTTTCGTTTCACTGCAGAGACTGAATTATGATCGATAGTTTTACTGAGTAGCACTGCTAACAATAGTTATTGTTTCCTGATATCGGTTTATACCGAACGATCAATATAAAAGAAGATGCAGAGATAGAAAGATGTTGGTTTGCAATACCCCACACCATAGGGCAGCCGAAAAAAAAAAAACATACAGGAGGACTCCTAAATAACTATTTTTCATGATTTTATTTTACCACTTTGTCGGCGTGTTTAATATGTACATATTATATATCCATGCCAAATTATAGCTTTCTAGTACTAAGAGTCTCTGAACTAAGCTGGGGACGGACAGACGGAAGGACAGACAGTCATGGCGAAACTATAAGGGTTCCTTGTTGACAACGGAACCCTAAAAAATGATTCCTCAATTTTTCCTTTGTTTTGATTAAATTACAAATATTCCTTAAGTATAATGTCCTTGTTTGTAGGTACGTTGTTCATACTCACAACTTTCCTCACGACATTTTTCTCATTACTCCGAATCACATTCCCATACCATGACAACCAATTTCCACACAGGTACTTTCCAATATTGGTTTTAGGCCGAGTGATGAATATTTACTAAATAAATAACAGAGTCGGTACAACCAATATTGAGTAATGTAAATTCCCGTTTGAATTAGCATGAAACATGACTGCTACAACATGCAAAATGAAAACTCATTATTTTATTCAAATCAGAATAATAATCAACAAAAACAAAATCAAAAGTCAATTATTCAAATTAGGTTGAAAATCGCCACCGTTTGAACGTCAAAATTACATAAGAGAGTTCAAAACCGCCGCCCTTCACCACTTCCCAGTGCTTTAGCAGGGAAGATGAAGTGCGGACGGCGAGCTATGGGCAGCTCGCCGTCCGGTAAGGACCAGACCCGGGTCGACGGCGCGTTGTGTTCAACGCGCGCCTCAAAGAGATGTCAGCACGCACTGACGGGGTCCACCAGGACTGGTACCTGCCAGGGTTGCGGGTTTGTCCGAAAGGGATACAGCGACCCTGTCACACTGCCAACTGAAGGAACATACATAGGTGGGTTTTAGTCAGTAAAAGTCTGACATGCCCTCCCGCTCCGCCCACAGCGGGAGAAGTTATTTGATAATTTCCCAACCAAAAAAAAAAACGGAAGATGAAGTGGTGCAACAAAATCCCCAGCAATTTTTTTAGAAAGGCAAATATTATAGCAGATACCCTTCAAAACAAGAGCCCCTTTAAACAACAGAAAAGCGTTATAACTGACGGAAACTAACTTAAAATGCAAAATCTAAAATAAATGTATACCCGCGCTTTGCACAAAATCTAGACAAAACTGCGTCACCTAAACGATCACTCAAAATTAATTCGTTTCTTAATCCCGTGCGACATCCTCGTTGCCACAGTTTTAACAAAAGCCTTTTTTCGTTTTGTAAATTAGATGGTATTCCATACTTAATGAGACATAAGTTCTGCTGGAAGTTCTTAAGAAATAAGCAGTTTTGTACTCAAAATTATAATTATGTCGTACATATCTCTACGTATTTTACTGTGTCTACATAAATAATTAAATAAACGTTAACTATAAAGAGGCTAAGATGGCGTCAGTGCAAAAACATATGGGGATTTAGGGACAACTGTCAAATCGCGTCTTCAATCATTCTTAGTTGGGTCCCGGAACTAATCTAATCTTATGTCCGTAAGTGATTAGGAGCAGGAAACGCCCGTAGCGTCGGCAGAAACTACGGAATTCGTGATTAGGTAGTAACTAGATGGATCCCAGGATGTACTCACCCCCTGGGAACCTTTTAGTTACGGAGTTGTTAAAGGTCAAACCAACTTTTTTTACGAAATGAGATATAAATGTTATAACTTAACTTTAATTACCCCACAACTCCTGTATCATCACTTGTGATAAACACAATGTTTAGCGTGTGTTGCGCGATGCTAAAGAGCAATTTTTCACATAAAAATTTAAAATCGTTTCCCAACAAAATTAATTAATTTATATATTTAACAATTATTATATATATTCAATCAACTCAGCCTATCGCAGTCCACTGCTGAACATAGGCCTCTCCCATGTTGCGCCACAACATCCTGTACTCCGCCTTCCGCATCCAGTCTATTCCAGCCACCTTTTGGAGGTCGTCGGTCCATCTAGCATATATATTAAATATATATATTATATAATATATATTCGGTATATATATATTTTTTTTTTTTTGCTTATTGTTACTTAGTTTAATATACAGACTGCGTAGATAACGGCTATGTGATGAGTATTTTAACACCCGGCATTTTCGTATAGTAACCAACCCGAGATATAACTACAAAAAGACTTTATAAATCAAGTTTGTCATATTTGTGATGGATGTGAAAAACTTTTGCAATTAGTCTACATTACAACGTAATACATCAATTAGCACCAGTGTTCTTCGTTATTTAATCTAAGAAAACACTTGCTTATAATGAAGGATAATTTTGTGAGGAAACCGGGTCAAGACAAGTAGCAATCGTTTTGAAGCTTTCAAAGCGTTCTATATTTCCACAATAACTTTCAACGGGATTATTTTTTTATTTATTTTTTTAAACATTGCGCCACACTAGGAATTTCTCCTGTATCGTGGGTGCGTTTACAAACATTTAAACTCACATACACAAACAGCCAGACCCGGAACAACTAATTGTAGGTCATACAAATATTTGTTCCGTGCGGGAATCGAACCCACGACACGCAGCGCAGCAATCAATCGCTTAACCACTGCGCCAACCGTGCCGTCCGAGCCGATTGACATAAAGCTTTTCGGTACATTATGTCAATCCCATACATTTTGGACTTTTCCATCATCGTTATCGCTGATAGAATGTTACTTTTTTTATCCTCCACGGTGAAATCTTCATCAAAAAGTCTTCATCTCACCTGATGGTAACTCATGATAAGGCCGAAGATGGAAGCGAGCTTCACTCGGAATTCTCAACCACAGAGAAACTGGCTATCTTACCTTTAACTGCCGAAACACACAGACACACACACTAGAAAGTATGAAATCTAACCGAACTTAGTTATCGATATTCTTCCTTTTCTGAACAAGAAGAGGCCTTAACCTGACAATGAACAAGTTTAAGGTTGATACAAGAAATAATAATCAGAATAATGATTAAAGACTGAAAGAAACCCACAGTATAAAAGATGAAAACATTTTTTCTTTGATGTCACCTGTACAAATGTTGAGTTCATATAAATCTAATAAAGTGAATCACTGCGTGCCTGGGACAGTTTACTGAGTCTTTATATATGTTTCAGTTTATTGCTTTGGAGAGATAGTGTTGTTCCTTAGCTTTATTTAAAATGTATGTTTAAAAAAAATTGACGTTTTATTTATTTAATACTTTAAGCACAAAAAATGTACAGAGGCGGACTTAATGCCATAGGCATTAAGCGTACATAATGGCAGGCATTGGTTTTATGTCTTTAGGTACGAATTAATTCAAAACGGTGCATTTGTAATCTATTGTCCTTTGGCTATTGTTTTTCTATATTATATTTTGCGTGTTAGTGACTACCAAAATAAATATTATGCGTTTTAAACTATTTCAAATTAGTTAAATGTAAAAACAAATTAAATTAAAAACAATGTTTTTTTTTTTTCTTTTTTTTTTAAACATGCTTTATCTAAAGATTTTTGTTTATTCGCTTAATATGTTAGAAGTAGAAACAAGATACGCAAATTCAGAATGTTATAACGTTGTATGATTCCTTAGTTTTTTTTTTTTTTTTTTTTTTCAATAAACAGTATAAACACTTTCGGGTAGACGACTGACAATCACTTATATTTTTTTAGTAAATTAAATTTATAATTCAATTTGAAACCATTCTTTATTATTCCTACAATTTTGTATCTTATTTATGCATTTAAACATTATATTGAAAATCAAGTTAAGTTTTATTGTATTGTTTTAGAGGATGTGTACTCGATAATGTGTAAGCTGCATTACAGGATAATATAATATCTATTAAATTAGTTTTATTTTTGTAAAAGATAATTGTAATGTATGTCATTGGTAATAATTTAAATAAATAAATTAAATAAAAAGTCCTTCCTGGTTTTTTTTTTTTCACGTCTTTATATATATTTTTTTTAAACTGTGTTTAATTGTTTTTGTTAAAAAAAAAAACAAACACCAAAATTAATTCCTTTAACAACCTAAAGCCCAGAAAAAACACAAACTTACTTTCAAAACTCAATCCGAAGTTAAGCACAAACTCGTAAAAAGTTTAAACGTTTTCAAATCCATAATTTCACGTAAACACTAACATTGTTACACTTACAACTGACACAAACACATATATTAATTAGCACTAAACTTAGTTTCCACTCAACACCACTTGCGACTAAATTTTATTTTACTTCAGAAAAAAGTTGTAAAGTTTCGTGAACTTTTGTGGAAGAGGGGCAGGTGGCTGCGCCGAATGCTTGTGATAGACTGAAGTCTTGAATGAAATCAGTGGAAATTGTCGTACGCATGCGCGACGAAATGCACTATTTTGATGTTGTGTCGACATTCTTTGATGGTAGGCTGCGTTCTTTGATGTTAGACGGCGATTTCGTGGCTGTTTTTTATTGTTTGGGGACATTGTTTGAAAAGAGTATGTTTCTTATTTTAGTTTTAACAGGTTTTTTCTATAATAATGTAGCCAAAGATATAGCGCTGTACTTTAATAAAAAAATATGTTATATTTTTTTAAACATAAGACGTGATTGTCGAGCGTATAATTTGATAAGTTATTAAGTACATAATTTCGTTTTTATACCGCAAAAATACTCACTTAAGTTTTCTGTGCGTTATTGTCGTATTACAAAGCTAAGTTTTATCGTCTTAGAAAACTTTTTATTGCCAGAAATAGACATTCTAAAGGCGTGCTTTATTTTTTATAAAGTGTTTCTATAATTTGTACGTAAGCATTTCGTTTCATAAAGGCTCACGCAGACTGTCGCGATATCGCGGGCGCGACAAGGGTCGCGCTGCCTATCGCACCCGCGATATTTTTTTTATAGATGTATTTAGAGTAAATTGCTGGTTAGCTGTAGGTTATAATGATTATTATCATACCATTTAGGATTGTTATATTTTTAATAGCGACCTACGACTCGCGTAGCTGTTCTTAATTTCTGATAAGTAATCATTTATGTGTGTAGGTAGATATCTAATGCGTATAAGCGGGGAAATTATAAGTGGCGCAAATAGAGCGAAGTCATACTCAATTAAATTGAGTAGTATTTTAATACATATGTTATTTTATTACCTAAAGGCTCATTTTCATTGGTCGATAGGGCTTATAAACGGGGTCCTGGAGATTTCTGTAAAGCATGTCATAGCGCCCGTATTCGGGGAACCGTTTAAATTAGTCGATAGAGAACGGCTGTTTTACACGGAGAACCTACACCGCACGTTTGGAAGTTGCTTAGAAGGGTCATTTTCATTGGCCATTTTTTTCATTAGGTATGAGTCTCTCAGACGGTGTACAGACCGCGATGTCGACATATGACTTTCATTACTCACTACCCCGCCTGCGGAGAGTCCCTAGATGCTGTTTATCGACCGAGTTATCGACTAGGTAATAAAAATGAGCCAAAAGGGTGTCTACACACCAAAGCCGGCCTGGCGTGGCGGCCAAACCCTTACTTAGCCTTATGCTTAGGCTTATTTTAAACAAAAGTTGGTCAGCTTTGGTATGTAGAAAGAAACCTTAAAAATCAAGATAAATCAAAGTGAGGTGTAATCAGGTGAGATGAAGGCCAAGAGCTTCCCCGTTGTATGTAATTATTTGAATCTATAATTTTCAACAATAAAACACAAAAATTACCGATTTCAAATGTCTAAAACTGATTATTTAAAATCCAGCCACGTGCATCTCGGAACACAGCCAATGAAGGGTTCCGATTTAATTTTACCACTTTGTTGGCTTAATTAATATGTCTACCCATGCCAAATTATAGCTTTCTTGTACTAAGAGTCTCTGAGCTGAGCCGCGGACAGACAGACAGACGGACATGGCGATACTATAAGGGTTCCTTGTTGACTACAGAACTCTTAAAAGCCAAGACATGAAATTGATTCGGTATTTTACCAAATGACATGTAATGGTGCCGTCATCGAGATATAAGTACTAACGTTAGTACTTATATCTCGATGGGTGCCGTAGGTTTTACTTGTGCGCCTACGACTCGCAGACCATGTAATGGCCTCCACGCCCTTCAGAATTCACATAAGTGACCATTACTTTAGCCATGTCATCTAAAACCCCGTCGTGATACAAGACCACATACAGTCGGTCTCGGTCAAAACAATCGTTAACATTCCTACCCGCTACCGTCCTTGAACACCGCTTCTCCGTCTTTTGTCTGACATTGCCTTCTTATCATTATTTGGAAGCACGCACCATGGTTTATAACGTCAGATATAACATTATGTATTATGTATGTTGTGTTGGGAGTCAAAAAACACAGCAGACAAAATTTAACAACTTGGTTACAAAAGGATTTTGCCCAATTCAAAATGATCCGACACACGTCACATAATTACTGCTTTTCCTGAACTAAGTATGTACCAACAACTTATCCACGTGGCTCATTACACAAGCATTCATAGTCCATAATAGCTTCAAAAGGAATTCGTTAGGAAGTTCAAGCTTACATTGAGATAAATGGAATCGCTAGGTAAAGGTTTCGCGGAAGCGCCAATGAAAACATAAACCTACACATGTACCTATTTACTAGCTTTTCCTGAGGCTCTTTTAAACGAAGAGAGATTCTCGCCGCGAATAGATTATCGAAAAAGGAAAAAAAAAATCTGTTTAAATAGTGTGTCGCTTCGAAAAATTTGAAGCGAAATACGATTTTTGTTTACACAGAGCAAACAAAAAATCGTATTTTGAGTTTACCAATGATAGATCAAGGAAATCGCCTAGTTACCGTCGTATAAATTATTTTTTTATGATTTTTTTATTTCTTGCTTGAGTGTAATTACTATAGTCGTGTAATGAGTCTCGCTCGCACACCATTGATGTGCGCGCGCGTCCTTTGTAAACAGTGGCAGTTATAAGTTGAAGTGTTGTAATTGCAATATAATTATAAGTGAAGTACTAGCATTCATTGAAAATAAAAATGTTGTGATGGATAACGAGTCTATAGTTCGTGTGTGCCTATCTGCCTTTTCGGAACCAAATATCGACGAGGCGAAAACTTTGTTTTTTGAATCTGTAACGACTTCTCAGAGGAAAAAATCATGAAGGCGAGATGGCAAAATACAAAGACACTCAGAGGGAATTATCTGTCTCTTTAAGGAAATCGATCCGGATGTGATTCCCAAGGGTTCCCTTCGTCACACGGGTCTAAAAAAATTGCTTCCGATATCGTTTGATCACATTGATATTACGAAGGATATTATGCTAATTCGTAGTGAGATACAAACAATTAAGGAAAACTATGCAACCGTAGGCATGATAGAAACAGTAAGTATAGACCTAGATAATCTTAAACTAACTTTCTTGGTTAATTACCCAAATAATAACACGGAAAAAAGAGGTGCATATTTTTCGGATAGTGGGCCGGTAGGTCTATCACATGATTTACCAAAATCAAAAGTCATTTATTCAAATTAGGCTGCTAATCAGCACTCTTCGAACGTCAAAATTACATAAGGCAGTCCCCCAAAACGCCCACCCTTCACCGCTTCCTAGTGCTTTAGCTGGGAAGAAGAAGTGGCGCAACAAACTCCCCAGCAGCACAGCTGTCTGTTCAGATAGCAAATACCGACACTATGACAAAATCGTCGGGACACGCTCGAGCCGTCGCTTTTGTCTCACTATCACGCATGTGTATATAGGACTATCTCCCTCACACTGAGAACGCCTGTGGTTCAGCCGGCAGCGGCGGCAGCAGCGGCGTCGCAAATGCATATAATAACGTCATCGTCCCTCGAGCGCGCGAACCAAGTTTTGTCCCCATCCTCAGACACTACTGCATGTAAACGAGCACAGGCGCCGTGTACGTTGCAACCAACGATGACAGAAATAACTAAGTCACCAGGTGAATGGAAACAAAACAAGCCAACAGATGAGTGGACTGTGATGCAAAGTGAGCGACATAAGTATCGATTTATTGGAAAAAGGGGAAAGGCAATAACCGGTGTAGAAACAAAGTTCAAAGCGGCGGAAACAAAGATTCCTTTGTTTATTTCCAACTAGCTTCTGCCCGCGATTTCGTACGCGTGGAAGTCGTAAGACACCACAATATACTAAAATACCAGCCACATTTTTATAAAACTTCCCTGAACACTACGTTTGTAGTTTTGGTTACAGCAGGCAAAATATACACAGAGTGAGAGGCCTGGTGACGCGGGACCAAGCCACGTATAGTTCTATGTCCTATGGTAAAGGGTTTGGTTTGCGCACTTAGTCCTTCCGGTGGACCATTGTACATGGGCCATGGCGGCCATCAGTGGTTATTCCAACCAGCCCACCTCCCTCCTGAAGTTAATTACGTCTCCCGGTCTGTTTAGAACATCTGTAAAAGATCAGGGTAACTCGAGGGTTTCTGAGCTAATCTGGGTGACACCTGTGCATTCAAAGAGCACATGCGTGACGATTTCCTCAGCCTCCATGCAAGCTCCGCACAGTGGAGTGTCCAGTATGCCTATTGTGTGGAAGTGTTTGTTTAGCGAGCAGTGTCCTGTGATAGTCCCCGTCATAAGGCGCAAGCCGGTCCTGTCCAGAGGTACGAGTAATAAACGCCTGGTTAGCCTACCATCTAATAATGGCATAGCCTCCCTGGACTGTCTGTAGCCCGGTGTCGAGGTCCACCAGCTCTTTTCTAGTGAATTATTGAAGGCCTGCGTTCCTGCATATACACTAATGGTACAACACTGATACCTTGAATGTTTCTCATTGTCATTCTTACAGATTATTCCTGACGAACACCTATCACTAAAATAATATAACAGTACATTGTAATTTATTGTAAACACACGGAATTTCTCATTAACAGTCACCTAACCATAGACATTTATTTTGATCATAACCCTATACGACAGAAGAGGTCTAACTTAATTACACTCCCGGACACCTGAATCGAGCCACCCTGCATATTTTTGTTGAAAGATCTCTATCATTTTAAATAATGGTACTTATTATAAAAAATGTGTTTTTGAAGCCAGTCTATCATTTCCGTTTGTTATTTCCCCAAATTAGAAATCAGCATACCTAAAAAATAAACAAGTTTAATTGCAATAAGTCGTCTTTTCGCGTTTCTAAGGGGTAAAATTAGCGTTGATTTTTTTAAGAAAACAGTGGTATAAATAGAGAAACCTTTTATTTAGTAACCGCCAAGAATATTTAGAACGGCCGTCATGCGGTTTGGCATGGAATTAACTAATGCCACTATGACGTGCTTTGAAATGTTCTCCCATGCTTCTAAAATTGCAGGTATTCTCGAAAAATTATAGCAGTGTGCGACCTTGCGCCAAAATCATTATCACGCACAAAAATTAAATCCTGGCCGACAAACTCAGCTTATGATGGCCTCTGACATTGACGAATGCATCGCTCGCTATTCAAGGTCAGTTTCTAATAGTGGTGGCACCCGTGGTCCCGTCACAACCTCAAGGCCAGTTTTTTCTTCATTGGAAATTCTACTGCAGACTGTCCATGACCCGCCGCCATAACTCACCTTCTCTTGAATGCAATATTGCTAAAATCATTCTCCCTGTCGTCGGTAGACTTTCCTACGTCCATCATTGCCATACAGTATAGGTTTCGTCCGTAAAATGAACCTGGCTCCATTAACGTTGAGTCCAATGCAAATGGTCGCATGCAAACTGTAGGTGCGCCATTCTGTGAGCTTGTGTCAGTTGGGGACCACTGGGTGGCTTATTAAGGTTCAGGACACGTTTTTTGAATCTCCTTCTAATAGTTCGAGCGCAAACAGTCAATCTCTGAAAGTATCGAAGCTGTTCTTGGACCCGTACTGAGGTCAGGTGACGATTACGCAGGCTGGTGGTAAAGATAAACCGATTATGTTGTTCTGTAGTGAGTCGGTTTCATGGTAGTCCTGTATGGCGCACGAAGCAGCCAGTCTCCAGGTATCGATATTAAATTATATGAACGGCAGAACGACTTACGTGAAGTTCTGCGCTTAAGTTTCGCTGAATAATCCCTGACTGAAGAGCTTGCGCGGCTACTTCAGATGCAGTATACATAATTTGAACGTCAGAATGTATAAAAAAAATCGGGGTGTAGTTGTGACGTGGACATGGCCGTATGTTTTATGTGAACATGTATACATAACGGGTAATATTTAAATTTGAGCGAATTTTTTTATCCTTTAGCTCTCCAGAGGTGTAATTAAATTTTGTATGTACATAGATGATAGATATGTAACTGCAACATCAATCTGTATCTCCCGATTTTCTTATCATCAGTTATTTGAATTGCCTCCAACTAGGGAAGCAAATTTAAAGACGTATTCACGTCAATAAAGAAAAACAATTTCGATACTATTTTTATGCAAAACAAAACACATAACGAAATAACTATTGACATAAAATGCTCTAACCAAAGCTTGTTGTTCCTTTAACAGCGACCAAACTCCGATTTTCTTCTCTTTTTCGATTCCGTGAATTCAAATATGGAACAATGCTGATATCCAATCGATAAAAACTTTTCCGCTGACTTATCATTATTTTGGGCCTATAAACATAAAATTGCACGGTAGATCGATTTAGGAGCCCAGGAGTGTATTATGTACGTTCTTCGAACTATCACAATTACAGTAAAAAAAGAAGCACAAAAAATATCAATTCTTGGGCATCAAAATCAAAGGAGAAAGAGCAAAATGGTCTATGAGCGGCCAACAACGAAATAGGTATTAAATGAAAGTACTATTACTAAGGACTAACTTTTACTATGAACGTAACATTGCAGCTCATTTAGAAAAAAAAATACATATAGGTAAAATACTTAGATAATAAGTGCAAGAAAATGTGCAAACCCATTTTATAAAATACTTATTAACATTAGTTTATGTCTTCAAAAGTATTTCAAAACGTTGTCAGCATACCGTTTACAAGACTCAGCTCAACAATGGGTTTACTACATGGACTACCTGAGTTCGAACGGCCCAATCAGCTTCGAGTGCAAACAAAAGAGCCGAGGTGTGGGGTGCGTGTGCGTCACTCGGCGCAGTCCTTCGCTTACCCTTGTGACGTTGTGTACTGTGCGCTCATCTACGGATTCTTTTTCAAACGTTTTGACCCTGGCTACCCTCTGGACTGTGTTTCTTCCTAACCTGATAACCTGGCTATTAACTCTGAACTTCTGTACGTTTGTGCTTGTGTACTTGGACTCTGGACTTGTGTACGCCAACGGAACATTATTGAAAAATGGCAGAAAATCGACCTATATGTGTTTTGTGCAATCGATCAGTGGTTAATAGAAGAAGGTTAGAAATAACCCATGCTCTTTTTGAGGAAAATGCTGCCAATGCTCAATATATTATTGAAGCTATAGCTCCACAGCAAGTAAGTATTTTTAGACTATTTTTTGGTTGTTTTTACCCGTATGTACGCACCCTATAGCGGTGATGGCCTCATAATATTGTGTCACGATGTGCATATGCGACACATCGTTGGGTGAAGTGTGGGCTCTTTATTGAAAGTCCACGTTACAGTTTTGATTGTATTTTTATGTACGTCCTTTTAGTGAATTATGTTATTTCCTTAAGCGTATGGTTCTTTTCTAACAATACTTAAGTTATAGTCAAAACAGATCTTCTCTCTCTTTTACACACATGGTGCATATGGAAACAGAGCCAACGTTATCTAGCTTCGAAATATAATAGAGGCCAACCACTCATTAACAATGCGTATGAGCATGACTCATTCGTCACGTTGAAAAAGAGCTCGGCATGTTCTACTATACAACACATGATTTAACTGAAACTGCTGTGAGTTTTAAATACTATGTTATAAACTATTTTCCTTTTCAGGTTGAATACAACGGCCGAGAATACGTTTGTCGACCCTGTTGGCAACGAGCTCAACGGGCTGTGCAGCCAAACAATAACCCTGCCCCGCACGAATGTGTTCTTCAAGTGGAAGAATATTCACGAGTGCCTAGCACCTCGGCAAACTGTATGTTTGACAGATGCCGTAGTGTTTCACGTCGTCGAATGCCTGAGAATGTAAGGATTACTCTTATGTTACATTCTAACTTATTCATACCAGACAGTGCCAGAATATGTGATGCACATTTAACATCAAATGATTGGGAAGAGCTCATTGATAGTCCAAATCTCAGACATGATTTTAACAGCTCTCATTTTGTGCAAATACTAGAGCTTTTTAAAAAAGCTGTTTTAAATAAAAATATTCTGGACTTTGAAGATATTGCAAATATGGATCCTAATGAGATTCATATTCGATTGGGCGTTAGCAGAGATCAATTCAATACAATCTTGGAACAAACGCCTTCTTTGTCTGAGTCAAACGCCAAAACAAAACTAGCCATTTATTTAATGAAGTTGCGAACTGGTGATAGCAACGAGAGATTAGCCACGCTCTTTAACATAAGTAGAAGGACTCTAGAAAGGCATTTAAAAACCGCGCGTGATGCTATATCTCTGGATTTTAAGCCACGACACCTGGGACTCGACCATTTAAATAGAAGAATGGTCGCTGACCGTAATCTTATTGTACCAAACGCGTTATTTGGAAATCCCGAGTCTTCTCCAGAAGAAAGGAAGGCAGTAACAATCATGGATGGAACATATATTTATATACAGAAGAGCTCCAACTTTTCGTTCCAGCGACAGACCTACAGTCTACACAAATACGAAAATCTATTAAAACCGTTCTTAATGGTGTGTTCCGATGGGCATATAATTGATGTTTGCGGGCCCTATGCTGCTACCGACTCAGATGCCAGTATTTTGGAAAGAATTATAAATGACGAAGAAGGCACATTTCACTGGTTTTACCGGGCTGGCGACATATTCATTTTAGATCGTGGGTTTAGAGACGTCTGTGGCGATTTGGAGCGATGCAACTACAGTGCCTATATGCCAGAAACCAAAGACCGCGGTGCAGACCAGCTTACTACTGAACAGGCCAATAGAACTAGGCTGGTAACTCTATGCCGCTGGGTAGTGGAAGTTATAAATGGCAGGTTCAAGCGAGATTTCAAATTGTTTAGGCAAGAATATTTTAATCGCGCCTTAAGTCACATGTTTGAGGACTTTCAAAACGCAGCGGCACTCATCAATGCGTTCCAAACACCAATACAAGATAGTATTCATGCATCATCGTTCGTAAATATAATTAATGAACGTTTTGAAATACCGAACCTCTTAGCGGACTATGTTATCCGTCATAACATAAATAGACAGAGGGCATCATTTGAAAGACTCAGCAGCGACCAACCTATTTTTGAAGACTTTCCGGTTTTTTCTGAAGAAGACCTAATTCTGTTTGCACTTGGCACATACCAAATCAAGTTGGCTCGCAGCTACTACGCTGAACACTTAATTGAAGGCTTATACAATATCGAAGTATACCGGGAGCGACAAATAAGTCAGCTCAGAGATTTTATTGAAGAAGAAGATATTTGGTTATTACGTGTGCGAATACAATCTAGACATGTAAGGTCCAGAATATATTATTCTTATATTGTAATTAACCGACAAAGACAAAATAGAGAAGCAATTGCTCATTATTATTGCAGTTGTTTGAGTGGAAGGCGCACAATCGGTTGTTGCGCACACGTTATGTGTGTAGTGTGGTATCTGGCATGGGCTAGACATCAAGACGAGGATATTTTATTACCGGCATCAGAACTCAGTGCTATTATTGTACATTAAATGTATGAATGTGGACGAGGCAAAAGGAGTATGTAAGGATCGTAGCAAGTGGCGTTCTGTGGTTTCTGCCTACCCCCATGGGAAAAGGGCGTGAGTTTATGTATGTAAATGTATGTAAAATAAATGTATTGAAGTAAACAAGTCATTTTATTTTATTTCCTTATTTTTAAGACTAAATCTTAGTAATTAATACGCTAAATCACAGGCTTACATATCTAAAATAAAAATGTATTTAGTTCCATTAATAATGACACTACAGATATAAAACTTCTTGAACCCGTTATTGTAGGGTGATATTAAACCAAAAAAAAAAAAAATGTTCCTGGCCGCTGATAGACCAAGTGCCGTACGATTTTGCCCATTCTCCTTTGCATTGCTTTGTTGAAAGTCGACTGAAATAGCATAATATATTATGATTGACTGCTTAAATCCACAAAGGTATGATAATCATTTAAAAAATTAAATCTGTAACTCATCATCAGTCATTTTACAAGCTAGTTAATACGTCGTGAGAGACCATATTTTAAAGTTTCTTTATACATATTTATGATCAAAAGAAGTAGATATTTTTAATTTTATGTGGTCAAGCAAAAGTTTACGGCTCATCATTTGAATCCAATGAAAAAAGCTAGTGGTTCTAATCTGTTGCTAAATTAAGGCTATATAGGCAAAATTGCCAGCATTCCAAACGCAACACAACTGCCAAATTGTAGTTACAACTGCTAAACTGGATAGCAATTTGTACTCCGTCCGTATGTAATTGTCCATATTCAACAGCGTAACAGCTAAGAAGCTGCGTTATTAATTGGCCAACATTGGCCGACAGCTCTGATGTTGCAGATTGTGAGGCCGTCACTGTCTGTCAGAACCCGATTGGGTTTTCTGCTAAAGATGTGAAAAATATTATTAATAATATGAAACGTGGTAAATCTCCGGGCAGTGACGGACTCAGCATTGAGCATCTGCAGCAAGCGGATAACCGTTTATTTAGTGTACTGGCTATGTTGTTTACTTTCTGCATCCGTCACTCGTATATACCGCCTAAGATGACGGAAACTATTGTTGTGCCTATAGCAAAGAATGTCACCGGTGATGTAACCGATAAGAATAACTATAGGCCTATCTCCTTAGCTACTGTGATGGCGAAAGTCTTCGATGGTCTTCTGGATGCTCAGCTCAGTAAATATATTAGCCTTCATGATGCCCAGTTTGGATTTCGCGAGACTCTGTCAACTGAAAGTGCTATTTTGACACTAAAGCACACAGTCGCGTACTATCTGGATAGGAAAACGCCCATATACGCTTGTTTTCTGGACCTATCGAGGGCCTTCGACCTAGTCGATTACAATAAGGTCTGGACTAAGCTTGGAGAGGTCGGGGCTCCCGCTGAACTCACAAATATATTTTCTTTTTGGTATAACCACCAGAAAAACTTTGTCAAGTGGGGAAACGTATATTCTGAAGAATATTCACTTCAGTGTGGAGTGAGGCAAGGGGGACTGACCTCTCCAAGGCTGTTTAATCTATATGTCAATCAGCTGATAGGTGAGGTCAGCAACAGCCATGATGCCGGATGTCATATAGATAACGTTTGCGTCAATAACATCAGTTACGCGGACGACATGGTGTTGCTGAGTCCATCTGTTGGAGGACTAAGGAAGCTGTTGAATATCTGTGAGGCCTACGCTGAGAGTCACGGCTTAAAGTACAACAATAGAAAGAGTGAGTATATGCTCATCAGAGGTAAAAATAAACAACCGGAGCATATACCACCGGTGTATCTCAACGGGGTATCTTTGAGTCGGGTTTCTCAGTTTAGGTATCTAGGGCATATTGTAACTGAAACCCTACATGATGACGCAGATATTGAAAGAGAGCGGAGAGCATTGTCGGTGCGTGCTAACATGTTGGTACATAGGTTTGTGAAGTGTACAGCGCAAGTAAAGGTAACCTTATTTAGAGCCTACTGCCAAAGTTTTTACTCCAGTGCCCTATGGACCAACTACACGCAGCGGGCCTACAATGCTCTCAGAGTACAGTATAACAACGCCTTTAGGATTCTGGTGCGACTACCTCGATTTTGCAGTGCCTCGGGTATGTTTGCCGACGCGAGGGTGGATGACTTTTACGCTATAATGCGTAAAAAGTCAGCCTCACTAATGCGCCGAATTCGAGGGAGTGGCAACGGAATACTAAAGATGATTGCGGATAGACCAGTATCAGCAGCTGTGGGAAGGCTCATAAGGCTACATGTTGCCTGATGAAGTTTCAGTTTGTTGTCTTAGGTATTTTAATTTAGTTTCAGTTTAATTTTAAATTATTTATTTCAATTTTATTTTTAATTTTAATTTATTTTCAATTATTTATTTTAATTTTATTGTCATCTTAGTTATTTATTCCAATTTTATGTTTCATTTTCATTTAGTTTCAATTATTTATTTCAATTTTATTTTCATTTCAAGTTTTTACTTTTTTATTATATATTGAATGCCTTAATTGATCGCGTCATAACTAACATAGTTTTAAGTAGTTTGTTGTATTACTAACAAAATATGGACAAAAATTTGTCTGAAATAAATGAATTTTATTTTTATTTTTTTATTATTTATTAAACAATAATATGTGAATTTTTATTACGCCCGGTTCCGATTTGAGTATTAGAAGTTGAGAACTTGTCAACCTCTACATCAGAATTACTTAAGATGAAAGCCCGCGAAATCCAATATTTCTTTGCAAAATACGTAAGTAATTTTGAATGTGGAATATGAAAATGGAATAATCTTATGTAATGCTAGAGTATGAGAAATTCTTGACTTCATATTCTCCGGGTAAAACCATAATTTTTTTCCACTTTCTTTGTAGCATTTTTACCCAATGGATGGCAATAGGAATATTCCTATTCGTGTAATACTCGTATTCCTATCACACGGGGCATAAATATAACTAGCAAAATGTGTATAAAATTGAGCGAGATATTATGTTAAGTTGTTTTAGGACCAGTCCTTACTGAAACTTATCTACTTTTTTATTTCATTATGATATTAGCTTTTCGCCCTTCCATACAAATTAGGTCATCTATAAGCATTTTAATTAGTCTCCATCTTGTTACCACAGAATAAATAGGAACAGAAGGACGGCTCCATACAACGAGCGAAAACGCGCGCACACATAGACAACCTACTCGCATTCGTTTGAGCTCGCCGTATGATAATGATGTTCATTCTGGAAATTAGTTTCAACAAACACGTTTACACGTATTTAATTTTAGAATCGGCCATGTGCGTGTCGGATAATAATACAGGAACAAACTTTACGTCACACCTGGCTATAATGTGAGTTTTCCCGCACGCTACGCGTACGGTACAACTCGCATTATGACTAGGTGAAGACGTAAAATTGTGTAATCATCACGGGCAGTAAAAAAGAAAGCCCTCTATCGCATATTTACAACCCTCGGCTGCGGCTCGGGTCACAAATACCAGCGATTTCGGGCTTTCTTTCTTTTACAGCCCTTAATAAGTAATTGTACATTGTAGTTGAAAAACATGTTCTCCAAACACTCCAACTGTAAATGTAAGCTTTACGTACAATATTGGAAGATTTACCATGTTATTTTGAGACCATAGACTTCTTAGCGATTTTTCTGTAATGTATAAGTATAGAAATATTTTCTGTACTTTGTTCAAATTTTTAGGCTCAGTTCTTACGGAGGTAAGGGTTCTTGGGAATGATAATTTTCATCTATTTTCTTCAAACACTTTAAAATTATATAAATAAATATATTGAGACTCTCACAGAAAGGCCTTGCATTTGATATATCACACGGTATAGTTAGCAAAACTTTTTATTTTTTTTATTTTCTTATCGGCCCCCCATATTCAAAATACATCTATTTACGTTACAAGTTCGTGTTCTAGTCACAGAAATTCATATATTATGTACCAAATTTCAACTCAATCGGTTCAGTAGATTCGGAGCAAATTGGCTGTGACAGACGGACAGACAGACACACGAGTAATAGGGATGATGACTAAAAAAAATTTTGTCCGTCATGTAGATTATTTAAAAATATTGGACACGTATTTTTTTCGGAGATTCACTAGGGCTGCAGAAAATATGAGAGCCGAACTGACTACGAAAGTTGGCTCGAGGCTGATGTTGACTGGCCGAGTTGCTTAAAAGAAAATATAAAATCGATTACTCAGCGTGAGGGAAACCCAATAGTGCCACTTCCGGAGCCATCATCAAGTTCTAACGTTACTGTTTTGGAATCATCGTCAAGCGCTACTGGTTCTCTTTTGGAGCCATCTACATCATCAACTGGAACTATGACGAAACGGAAAATCTCAAATCGTAAACCTTTTGAAGACTTGGGAACGAAACACAAAACATTACGGCGATACATTGAGTTCAAATGTGGCATGACGTCACTGCTCGCTAGATTTTATACGTAGCTGTGACGTAACTCCCCAAGTTTAATATGTTTTATCTAAGTCATTTTTTATTAATATGATAAAGCAAAAAATACGTGTCTAATATTTTTTTATTATCTGATTAACGGACTAAACAGTTTTTCTTTTTTTTTACCCAGGATACATCCCTATTCTATAAGGGTTCCGTTTTTTCATTCGGATGTACGGAACCCTAAAACTAGGTGAAGATGGTGTTTCCTATCCGACTACTCTAAGAAGAAACACAGAAACAAACTCAGAAGTCATATTCACTTTTAAAGTTCAGACATCTTGGTCAGAACATGTGAAGACCATGTAGACTAGTGTCTGAAATGGTCTTCTCGTAGGTACGTACGCGTCTGTCTTCGCTAGTTGTATGAAGCCAACCTTCTGTTTCTACCTATTTTGTGTTGTATCTAGTAAACAGTCTTCCGGGTACTATAGTGGTATTGAATTAAGTACCATACTAATAGCTACTTTGAGAGATAGTTAAATACTTTTTTACACGTTTCGCCTTCAGAAACAAAATTATAATGAACGAATATGAGCTAAGCAAGTGAAATGACGTTTATTCTATTAATAGAATAAACAAGCATGTTATAATTTGTTTTTTTTTTTTTTTTTGTGAATTAATAAAATAAACGTCTTATTCTATTAATTCACAAAAAAAAAAAAACATATATTATAACAGGCTTGTTTCTACAGTTACTGATAAGGTCGGCTCGACTTATCTGGAAGATAACTTCATCCAAATTCTATGCCAGTTCCAAGGGCGTAGCTAAGATTTTGTAAGGGGGGGCGACAGGCGTAGACAAACCAAGAATATATCTAAGGTAAATGCTGCATGAGCAACGGGGCAGGTTACGTTTAAAATTAAAAACAAAATATCAATCAGTGAATTTATTTTACAAAAAAAGTACCTAGTCGACGAGGTTCTTCACAAATCCGTTTTGACACTTCAGATTCAATTGTATCCTTAGTTTTTTGTACCATGGTTGGGTGTACACTGAGCATGCAGAGGCCGTTCAAACGGTTTTCAGTCATCGTTGATCTCAGCCATGTTTAACACGAAGCAGTGTAGACCTTTCTATGTTACTTGTAGTGCAAGGTTGTGCCAAGGAAATAAGTATTGCTTTTTTTGTTGCGGGAAATAAAATGTTCGCCTCCTTTAACACTCCCCCCGCCCGTACCTCACTACGCCCTTGGCCAGTTCTGAATGTGCCTATCCAGACATTGTGAAATATACATACAAAACATTTGTGGCGGCATCTACAACGCCACATGCGAACTACGCATCAAAGACCTGACGTCACACAAATCCTGCATCGCGCAAGCTGAGTTTACCACGCGACTGGCATATATACAACATAAAAACATAAATGTACGGCCTGAGTGAGAAGGCGTGCGGCGGGGCGGTTTGCGTTGCGTGCAAGCGGCGAAAGTGCGTTCGCCGAGTGGCCTTAGCGTTCTTGTGAGCCGGTCACATTTTTCATCATGGCGTCGGGGTCGTACAACATTATTGATATGTATTTAGAAGAAAATGTGTGGTTAAATAGTAAATTGTACATCAAGTGCAAAAAACGCACCATTTTACGCGACACGTTTATCCATCCGAGCGAGCTTGCGAGCGAGGATGGACATAGAGTGTAAAATGGGTTTTATGGACGAGTTGTACACTCTACTTTTCACTTCGATTGCGAGGAAATGAAACAACAACATGTAAATATTGTAAATTTAATTAAAATTGTAAAATAATTATGGTTCCCGCAAAATAACTTTTTTTTTTCTTTTTTTAAATATATTGATTAACTAATATAAAAAACTAATTTAAAAAATAATAAATGGACGAAATAAAAAATATAGTTTATTTTATGAAGTTTTATTGTGTACTGGCTGTCGGTACCCTTGCCTTGTTCTTAGAATACTAACGAAACGAATTAAAATACAGAGGTTATTCTATAAAGTTGAAGTTGTTCGTGTGGCTGTTGGACTGATTCCCTTGGTCTTCGACAAAGATTTTACTTTATGCTCTAGAGCATAAAAAGCGACTTTATGTCGCCTACGCACGACATAAAGACGAACTTTTAGAGCATGAGAAGTGAAAATATTTTTATAACTCAATAATTAAACCAAGAAGGCTGTGTGGGGAGTTTTCTACACACACACAAACAGGTTTGAACTGCACGTGACGCCACGCACGACGCCCCGCTCACCGCAACAGGCACGCTCACCGCGACAGGCACGCTCCCCGCGCCGCGCCGCTCGCCGTCACTCAGGACACTCGCGAGGGATTGTATGTGTTTAACATGAACGCCGCAAGCGCCACCCTACCGGACGCTCGAGTCGAGCGTGCACTCAGTTCGAACACTAACCGGTGGGCAGTTGTCCACCAGACACAACAATCGTCTGGTCGGAGGAACCTCCCTTTTCAATAGAGAACTTTACACTCTCGTTCTTGTATAGCCTCTATACAATTATAAAAACCTAGAGTTGGTTAAAGCTTAGAGCTTAGCCTACCCGCTATCAACAGCAAGCATGAAGACAATTACCACCAACTTTGTTTGTCACAAGAAACAATAGAACAAATCAGATTTCCATACATTTCACTTTCAGCCGAGTTTGTAATTATTTCATTTAGGCAAAATCTATGTCGCAAGAAAGTTTGTGACTGTAACCAATTTCTGGAGTTTCACAGAATCATTAATAGCACAATATGACTCATTAAATTTAATTATATGGAGGGAATCATGTTCGTTTTGTTGTTTCTACCCGATTTGAATTGCGTAATTTCATTGAAATCGTGAAGAAACTACTGTTTTAAAAACCTTCGTAGAACAATTTTCGCTATAAGGTGAAAATAAGACTATTCGTCATGAAATTAAGACGATTTGCAGCAATTATCACCTCGAGAGCTACATTGATATTTTAAATGTTTGAACTTTCGTAATTATTTTATCATAACTACCGCAAATTGAATTTTGTTCAATTTACAACAGCACTGCGTTTTGAAAAAAACCTTAGAAATTATGAATTTTGCGGGCTGCATTGAAATATTCCCGTTAACACAAAAATGCATTTAACTATTAACACACACAGCTTTTTATCTAAATCCCATCAAACTATTTTGAGACCTAAAGCTATCAAGCACATTCTTTCTATGATTAAGATGCGGCCTTACAAAGAGGGGTGCGTCTCATAACGTATAAACTCATTTGGTCCGTCGACCTATCTTAGCGCAGGTGGTAATCAGTTACTAGTTATGTTTAATTTAACTTAGGTTACTATTACCTATAACTACGATTGGACGGTTTTAAGTAGGCGTTTTCATCATATTAGACCAAATAAGTTTTATATCTTTTGAGTGGTATGTCAAACGATTTTATATTTAATGTATGTTATGTCAAACGATGTTATATTTAATGTATGTTATGCTTATAAAAATTAGTTATTCTAAAATTATATCAATCGTTCATTATATTAACTAATCCCTATCTACACTTCTACACTAATATTATAAAGAGGAAAGATTTGTACCTATTTTTGTATGTTTGTATGTTTGTAATGAATAGGCTCAAAAAGTATTGGGCCGATTTAAAAAATTCTTTCACCAATAGAATGCTACATTCTTCCGAATTGACATAGGCTACATTTCATTTTGAAAAAAATTAGGGATCCTTGGTAAAATTGGAACAATGTAACCGAAGGTGTAGAAAAATGAGTCTTAAAATGATAATTGTCTACCCCGTGCGAAGCCGGGACGGGCTGCTAGTATTAAATAAAATTATAGGTTCCGTTGTTATATGTTGTTAATATTAGAGATTTTGTTGTTATATCATCTATTACTTACCCATACAGGATGATATCAATCCTATATCCTACGCACACTCCTCAATTAACGACCAACACGATGCTATATTCATAGTCACGGAATAAACTTGAACTTGACATAGATTTATTATTGAAACACAATGCAGCCAGTAGCCACTCTGTTTACTGAAACTATTCGCTTGGAAAGACAATAATTAATCGCTGGAAATCTATCGCAGTCTGCAATTGATAGGCGATACAATTGGCTATTATAAACATGAACAATCATGTTCATATATTATAGTAGCCAATTGTATCGCAGTATAAATACGAACATGATTGTTCATATTTATAGTAGCCAATTGTATCGCATGACAGGGTTTTAAACAGTTTTTTTTTTTTAAAGGAGTGCTCAGAAACGTGAACGCTTGTATTGTTTCTTATTTATTTTTTTAGTACCTATCATGTTTTTTGATTTGGTTAACCGTGTTTACCTGACTTTTTCTTGTACCTCTTTCTTATTTACTAGATACTTGGAAAATTGTATAATTTTAAAATTCTACCAAAATAAACTTCTCAACTTTCAACTTTTTGTGACCTTTTTGTAGATGATAAACATCACATGACGACTAGACATGCACAAAACAGTGCGATTTAAAGTGATGTAATATGACATTACATTTCGTACCGAGGAATGTTGCATTACACCATGACTCCAAACATGAGACGATAAAAGACGCGACACACGACATGGCTATTGTAATGAAATGCTCGCGTCGATTTTCCTTCATACTTAACCACAATCTACGGAATTCAACAGGCTACAAACAGGCATTCAGGCTTAGGACCAGCAATACACATAGATTGCAATATTTATTATTAACACTACGAATATTGGCGTATTTAAAAATCGATTTTCATATGATTGTTTTTATATTTTTTATACCTAACAGTTTTTTCTTAAAATATCACCCAACACCTTAATATTAATATTTGTATCTGTTTACTGTTTTGCATCGTGGCACGCGCGGCGTGGCGTTACAGAACATTACTTGACCAAGCATAACTGACATAAAATCATAAAATGCGAGACCGAGAGTCATGAATTCATGATTTAAAACATCACGCATAGTATTACCGAGATAATACAAACACCGAACAGCGAGCCGCGCGTCATGTTTGAGTGTCATGTGCCATGCTTGATTTGGTCGAGTCATGTGTAATGCTACAGTACGCGGTACGAAATGTAATGTCATATTACATCACTTAAAATCGCACTGTTTTGTGCATGTCTAGTCGTCATGTGATGTTTATCACGCGTAATGCAACAATCGCATTACTTACACAAGTCTAATGACGACAAACGCGTAAACTTCCCAAATTATGGCTATGCGGTTTTTTTTTTTTGCCTTAACTCAATGTTCAGACTAATATCTTACGTTTCGCTCATACATAGCATAATCAGCCTATAATGTTCCCAATGCTAGCCACTGCTAGGACACAGGACTCCTCTCTTCGAAAGGGAGTGGGCTATAATCTACCACGTGTCCCCAGTGCGGGTTGGTAGATGTCACATAAATCTTCGAATTTTTTGGACCTGCCGGTTTCCTCACGATGTTTTCCTCCACCGTTTTGTGAGCAGTGGTGATGGAATTATTTACACAAAGTAAAGCGCTTGCCTGGGTTCGAACCCACGACCTACAACTCGCAACTCGGGGCCGCTACCACTGTGCGACTGACGAGTCGTCAGTCGCGACATACCACTGCTCCCGCTCATCCATACTTAATATTATAAATGTGACGCAAGTGATAAACGACAAAGTGGTAAAATAAAATCTTGAAATAATTTTTTAGGGTACCTCCAATACACGTAAAGTGGGGTGACATTTTATTTTCTTGTCTTTCCCATGGTGTTGAGTATCATTGGATAGGGCGTTCCAGTATATCGATATTACAGTCGATTCAGGGATCCGTTTGCGTAATATTAAGCTTGAAAGTGCTAATTATTGTTAGAGTGAAGTGTCCCCCCCGTTCCAGCTAAATATTTGTAACCTTTTACTAATATTATAAATGTGAAAGTAACTCTGTCTATATGTCTGTCTGAATGTTACGTTTTCCCGCCTAAACCGCTGAACCGATCGTCATGAAATTTGGCAGAGATATAGCCTGGGATATGGAGAAGGACATAGGCTACTTTTTTACGCGATAACCGACATCCACGCGGGCGGAGCCGCGGGCAAAAGCTAGTAATATTATAAATGTGAAAGTAACTCTGTCTGTCTGTCTGTATGTTACGTTTTCACGCCTAAACCGCTGAACCTATCGTCATGAAATTTGGCAGAGATATAGCCCGGGATATGGAGAAGGGCACAGGTTACTTTTTTACGCGATAACCAACCTCCACGCGGGCGGAGCCGCGGGAAAAAGCTAGTATATATTAAAATAAATTCTTTGCGCAATTCAACCAAATGAAGTAACGCAACGTCATCTTCATCTCGGCAAGAGACGAAGTAATTTTGGCGAAATATGTTGCCAGTCACATAAAACATAATTATCTTCATACAATATGAGTAATATTCATGCCAAATTGTTTTACAAAAATTAAGTGTTAATTTGCTTTGTTTAATATTACTTTCAGTAAAGTTTGCTGGCTTATTAAAGGTATTTCTTCTCAATTTTAATAATATAAAGGACGGGTAGTTTGTTAGTTTTGCGCCAGTGAGATTCCTACGTGAACTCAATAAAATTTTAGTGCAAGCATAATTTTCAGCTAATTTCCAGACGATTTCAGAAGTTCTAAAGAATTCTAACAATATCCATCTGCCATCTTATCTCTTCACTACCTTTGGTTGACTAGACGAGAATGCCTATGGCATTAAGTCCGCCTTTGTACCTTATTATGTGTGAGAAGTTTAAATAAATAAATATAGCTATTCTATTCTACAGTGACATATTTGATTGACTTATAACCTATCCTATCTTACCTATTGGCGTATCACCTAGCCTCAAAGAACTTAGAAAATTGAGCTTCATAATTAGCTCATTCTGCGAGGTAATTGTGTGACACAATAGCAATGGGTTTTATTTTGACAGTTCAACAACACTCATTGCGTTATTTACTTTGTTGAGCAGACACATTTTTCGAACATACAAAACAATGGATTAGCAATATCGTTCAAAATCATACAGATTAAGATGCGAAATGCGCAAGTTGGATGCGGTCGGTATAAAGACGAATAGTTTCTTAATCGAACGGAAGACAATTCCTGGAATTGGTTTGGAATAGCCATTTAAGATTGTTACGAAGCAGTTACATAAGTATATTAGTATTCTGATCGTGTAAAAACTATGAAAAGTTTATCAGAGCGAACTAATTCGTTTGGGAATAGAAGTGACTGCGCTATTATAGCTTTATACCTATGCGGTCTCAGCGCTAGGTACTGAAGAGGCTTTAACCTGACTTGGTATTTGATACATTCAAATACCGATTCGGGTAAAATCCTCTACAGTACCTGTGTTTGAAAGTAGCCTTCGCGAATCTTTTTTGATTACGAAACAAATATTTAATTTGGAATTAGAAAAGAAGAAAAGATGAGAGAGTCCGCTCCCCGGGCTGTCACATGGATGTCGAGAAAATATTTAAAAAGTGTAACGATAGATGTCTATGGCTATGTACGTTTCTTGGAGTTGAATTGATAAACATCCATACTAATATTATAAATGTGAAAGTAACTCTGTCTGTCTGTCTGTTTGTCTGTCTGTATGTTACGTTTTCACGCCTTAACCGCTGAACCCATCGTCATGAAATTTAGCAGAGATATAGCCTGGGATATAGAGAAAGACATAGGCTACTTATTTACGCGATAACCGACATCCACGCGGGCGGAGCCGCGGGCAAAAGGTAGTAAAACATATATTATTCAAGTTTATCATTTCTATTATTCTACATCCCCACACTTTACAGTACCTGCATACTAGGTCAATATTTCAACAGTTTCGCCTGACAGCAATATAGAACGCGTAAGGATTTTAATATTCGGATTACAGCTGGTATATGAACATGAAAAAGACAATCAAAAACCCCATCAAATTAATTACAGGCCGAATGCTTCGCAAAAATAATACGTATTAAGTGTATTATGGGCGCTTGACCTGAAATTTTAAAGTAGTGGTTCCTATAATTTTGGCTCAGGGGCCCAAAACTGGCCTGCATTTTAAGATAAGATTTTTGTCTTAAAATGTTGGAGAATTTGTATAAATTGCCTCTAAAATCAACTTTATATAGACTATAGATACAAAACTTATTTTGGAAATCTCACATCAAAAAAATAAAATCAAAGTTATCCAAATTTGCATACGCCCTTTGTGAAATCAAAAAGTCCACTGACCTCAAAACTGCGCTTGTTACCAACAATGTTGTTGTTATGCATATAACGCACAATTATGCGTGGCTCAGTTACGGTGTTATATTATGGGGAAACAGCACAGATGCACCGACACTTTTCACATTGCATAAAACACTACTAAGAATCCTTGTAAATATAGAAGACACCGACAGCTGCAAACCTTGTTTCCAAGAATATAAAATACCTACTTACAGTCGCCTGCTTATAGATTCTAGAAATATGCTAATTCGTTCGAAATTACCAACACTTTTACACGACAAGAGAAAATATACATTAAAAATATACACTGCTTCATAAAAATAGGTTAAACTTACCAGGCTCTAAGCTAAAAATGCACTCAACAAGTACACCAGTCATGTCAATTAAAATATACAATGTTTTCTTTTATATCCCATGACTCCAGGGTTAATTCTATAAGTAAAAATAATATAAAAAGTCCTAGAATATGTGGTCCTAAATGCATAGTTTCAAAGATAATTATCATCAATCATATTCAATCA
This sequence comes from Dryobota labecula, assembly GCA_947523025.1. Lineage (NCBI taxonomy): Eukaryota > Metazoa > Arthropoda > Insecta > Lepidoptera > Noctuidae > Dryobota > Dryobota labecula. Next base: position 5,275,714 of record OX383287.1, read on the forward strand.
ATCAACTCAGCCTATCGCAGTCCACTGCTGAACATAGGCCTCTCCCATGCTGCTCTACAACACCCTGTCCTCCGCCTGCCGCATCCAGTCTATCCCAGCCACCTTTTTGAGGTCGTCGGTCCATCTAGCTGGGGGCGTCCCACACTACGCTTGCCGATACGCGGTCTCCCCTCCAAGACTCGTCTGCTCCACCGGCCATCGGTCCTTCGACAAATATGGCAAGACCACTGCCACTTCAGCGTGCTTACTCAATCATATTAATATGGGTGTCTGGACTGGCAACACTGCCCGAGTGACATGTCAAATTTTTGTTCCGTATTTTAAAATTATTTTTAATAGTAATTAAGTAAAATTAAGGTGTAATTTAATGTGTAAACGTAATATAATAGCATAAATACTCAGGATTATTGTTTTCCTGTATATATATAAAGTAAAACACAGTGTTTGGTTACACACCGGTAACCTAAAACAAACAGCTGACGTTCGAACTACGGATTTAAACGGGGAGTATTGCTTTACTTTTACTTTTTAATAGCACACAATCGTCACTTAAACTCTTTTACACATCGTCGTTAGGTTTTATCATAAATAGTTCACTGATTTATCACTCAGAATTGAGTTTAAATCGCATTGTTTACATCGTAAAAACGAAACTTAGCGAAGATTCAATTAATCTCAATCTGTTCTTTAACATAAAATACAACAATAAAACGTTCATGATCGTTAATTTTGGATTTTCGTTATAATTTAATATCGAATAATAACTTTAAAAAATCTAGGCAACCTACCCACATTAGGAAAAGTAAAATCCTAAGGGTATAAAAGCATTAAAAATTTTCATTCAATTTGATAATATAGCGTTGATAATAGCTCTTCAAGTCAATTCAGTAGCCTACCTTATTTCTCTTCTGAACAACACTAACTTCTCCCATTTTCCCTTTCATTTCCAACTTTATTTTATTTGTCTGTCTAACTCGTTCTCACTGTTTCTTTATTCTAATTTCAGTAACAAATTCTGAAACCATGCCTGTGATGACCCGTAAGGCTACTGCTCAGGATATGGAGCTTAAATTGAGAACGGCCCTCCAAGACCTTGAAGCATCGAAACTCCAATGTCAACAATTGTTACAGGAGAATGATGAAAGTGAGGAGGAAGTCAAGAAGATAATTAACAAAAACTCAAGCCTTAAACGGGAGCTAGTAGTCCTAAATCAGCAATATCTGAATATTGTTGATGAACGCGACCAACTGAAGGTGGTCACGGATGGTTTCAGCAACTGTAGTAACTTGTATGAAGAGGCTTTAAGCAAAGTTAGGGACCTAGAAGATGAATTAATTCATGCTAATAGTCGTATTATCCGTTTAGAGAAAGAAAAACAATGTACTCAGGTTAAAGAAACTAGCCTCTTGTGTAATGAATTATTAAATAGTAATTTTAACCCTAATTCCATTATAAGTATTGACCTTACTGAGGATTCCTTGCTGAAACAGAATGTTGGTTATAAAGTTAGTCATAATAAAATGAAAAAATATGCTAAACTGAATAGAATACTCAAAAAATGTAATCAAATTAAGAAACAACACTTTTCTAAAAATATTCCACAGAGAAAAGAGCATGTTGATTTAATCAATAAATTAAAAAATTATCAAATCAAATTAGAAGACAGCAAAAAAATCTATGAAATTGACACCCAGCGCTTACAGTCTGACATAGAGGCACTTGAGGGTCAGCTTAGTTCCCTTTACATTAAATATGTGAGTTCTCAGAACCAAATTAAAGAACATATTCTTGCTGCTAATGAGTTAGTTATGTGTCAGTGTACTTGTCAGGTTTCAATCCCTGATTCTGTCCAGCCTGAGGCAACGGAGGACCCGTCCCAGACTGTGAGTTTTTCTCAAGACTGTATCCTCAACCAAGATATATCTGATATAGTACAAGATCTATCTCATGTGGTACGGCCTGAGATTGTTAGTTGTCCATCTTCCAGTAGTCAGGACCTTTATCATTCAGTTATGTTCTCAGATAGTATAGGAAGAGGTTTAGGAAAGTTACTTAACAACAATCTGAGTCATTCTTCTCAAAACTGTTGTATGCCTCAGACTTCTTACAATCAAATAATGTCTTCAATAACTAGGAAAGAATATGATCCTAAGGCGATTATTACTGTATTTATAGGTAATAGTTTTAACGTTAAAAAAGATGATATCACTGATAGTGTTACCAAACTATTAAAGTTGAATTGTAATAAAATAATTCTGTGTGCTTTTCCCTACTTTGAGCACTTGTCAAACAGGCAAAACAAGTACATTCACATGTTAAATAATTACATGCATTTTTTAGTTAGTCACCATAGTGACAAGTTTGTATTTTTTGACACCAACATTTTTGTTGATAAGCTAAGGTCGACTAGGGATACTGTGTATCTGCCCATTAGTTTTAGACGTCAAATAGCTAGGCTATTAGCTTTTAATATTAACCCAGACATAATTAGTATGTCGAAGTCATGTACAATTAGCACCACAGTTAGTAATAGTACTAATAATATGGTGGTTAGCTCAAATAATTTAAACTAGTTTGTAAGACAACAGAAGATACCACTGACAGTATAGTTACACTTAAGAGCAAAAAGGTATTTTCTAGCACTAGTATAGTTAACTGTAGAAAAGGGGCTAAGCAGAAAACCTTGAAATTATTTCACCAAAATATTCAAGGTTTTTCTTCCAAACAATTGGAAATTGAATTGTTTTTAGAAAAAACAATGTTTGACATTATCTGTTTAACTGAGCATTGGTTAAAAGAACATGAAATGTTAATTAACTATGAGAATTATAGTGTGGCCAGTTGTTTTAACCGAAAATCAATGCTGCGTGGTGGTTCACTAATTTTAATAAAAAATTGTATTAAATCAAAAACTCGTAAAGACATAGGTGAACTGTCGGTTGAACATAGCATTGAGTTGTCTTGTGTTGAGCTAGATAAGCATGTTATAGTGTGCGTTTATAGACCCCCAAATTATCAAAACTACTCTATATTTGAGTCTGTTATGGAAGATGTTTTGGCAAAACTTGCAACTGGTAATAAATCAGTAATTATCTGTGGTGATTTTAACATTAATATTTTAGAAAATAATTCAAATACCAGTAGATTATTAAATTTGTTTAAATCATTTAATTTGTCAAATGTGTTTGTAGAACCAACCAGAATAACCACGACTACTGCTACATGTATTGATAATGTTTTTTGTTGCTGCACCTATTTAGATAAAGCCATAGTTAATTATCTCCCTTCTGATCACAGCGGTCAAACCGTAACCTTTGAGTCCAACATACCAATACAAAAAGTGCAGATACAGTTCAGACCATTAACAACAGTTAATTTAAATAAATTTAATAGCACTTTAATTTATAAGTTAAATGATCAGGACCTTACAATGAACAATGTTAATATTTTGTATAAAGAATTCTTTTCAGTAGTCCAAACCGAGTTCAATAATTATTTTAAAAAGAACACTAAAACTATCAGCCCTAGGTTTTTATTTAGTGACTGGGCAACTAAAGGACTCAGGAAAAGTAGGGAAAGACTTTTCGAGTTGTATGGCCTTAAGCCTTATATTAACACAGAAACTTTTAATAAGTATGTTGCTACTTACTCTAGAATTTTTAAGAACACTTGTAAGGCAGCTAAAGCCTTATTCATCAGTAACAAGGTTAAATCAGCAGACGATAAAATAAAGACGGTTTGGAAAATTATCAATAATGAAACAAATAGGAACAAAAAGCATAATTCTGATTATACACTGGAGACGTCGTGTGGTCTTGTTTGCGATAACAAAGTAGTTGCGCAAGAATTTGTAAATTTCTTTACCAGTATCCCACTCAAAACGACTGAAACCTTAAATTCCTCACCCTCGCTCTCTTTTGATTTAGTAAAGGCGAACGTTTCAGCCTGCCCGATTGAATTTAACTTTAAGCATATTAACCCCATAATAGTAATAAAAGCTTTTAAGCAAATCAAGATCAAATTAACCGAAGATCTTTGGGGAATGTCTGTTAAAGTCTGTACCTCTATAATTGAGACTATAGCCCCTTACTTAGCCTTAATATTTAACTTGTGTGTAGATCAAGGAGTCTTCCCGGATTTAATGAAATACAGTAAGGTAATACCTCTTTTCAAATCCGGGGACAGTAAAGACACCAATAATTATAGACCCGTATCCGTGTTGCCGGTTTTCAGTAAGGTGTTTGAAAAGGTAATGCTTAATCAAATGCTCAATCATTTTAACACGAATAAAATCCTTCACGAACAACAGTATGGTTTCACCAAAGGACGTTGCACGACCGACGCCGGTGTAACATTATTAAGACACATTTTTAACGCGTGGGAAGAGGCCCAAGACGCCATAGGAATCTTTTGTGACCTCTCCAAGGCATTTGATTGCGTCGATCACGAAACCTTACTTTTGAAACTTGAGCATTACGGACTTGGAAAACTTGCACTTAGTTTAGTAAAATCTTATTTAAATGATAGACAACAGCAAGTTCAAATAAATGGTATCAATTCACTCGGTTTAAAAGTAAAAATGGGTGTTCCACAAGGCTCGATATTGGGTCCTTTCCTTTTTTTAGTGTATATAAATGATCTACTCCATTTATTAAAAAATCAACCACAAATGGTGTTATTTGCTGACGATACTTCCTTAATTTTTAAGGTAGATAGACGTGCTACAAATTTTGACGACGTAAATAACGCTCTATTGCAGGTCCAAAATTGGTTTACTGCTAATAATTTAGTATTAAATGGGAAAAAAACGAAGTGCATAAAATTTTCTTTACCAAATGTCAAAAGTAGTGATTGTGAGATAGTATTGAATCAAGAGAAACTAGAATTCGTCGATAAAACTATTTTCCTGGGGATCACGACTACAATGGGGTCCTCATTTAACATCTCTTGCAGGACGGCTAAGTTCAGCAGCATATGCTGTCAGAAAAATCCGTCAATTTACTGATGTAGATACCGCGAGGCTAGTCTATTTCAGTTACTTCCATAGTATAATGTCTTACGGTATTTTACTTTGGGGACGGGCTGCAGACATCGAGTCTATTTTTATTCTGCAGAAAAGAGCCATCAGAGCCATATATAATCTCCGCAGGCGCGATTCTCTAAGGGAACTGTTTAAGGATATTAACATCATGACGGTACCTTGTCAATATATCTACGAAAACATCATGTACGTAAGGAAAAATTTACATCTTTTTAGAAAAAGAGGTGAAAGACATAATTATAGTACTAGAAATAGGGACCTATTAGCTCAACCAGGTTTCAGACTGGCTAAAGTAGACTCATCTTTCATGGGGTACTGTTTAAAATGTTACAATAAAATTCCTCCCCACATACTTCAACTGAATGAGACTAAATTTAAATCTTGTATAAAACGCACACTATGCAGGCAGGCATATTATAAGTTGGGGGATTACATCGCTGATAAAAATGCTTGGCTGAATGCTGGTCCTGCTCCACAACCTCAGCTAGTTAATTAACATTTGACAATCATGTTGGAGCTGCTGAAGATTGTAAACTATTTTTGCATTGTATAAACTCAATGTCCTTGAATTATATAATTGCATAGCACAGGTGTGAGTACTATGTACTATAGAGCTACCATTTACCGGGTAATATGTCTTTTATTGACTTGAATGTGCCCTGGCGGCTGAGAGTATGTCATGCTCACTCAAATGTCTCGCTGGTGGTGGCGTGTGTGTTGGATCATTAAGTTCCCTTCAAAATGGTTGAGCTAAATGGTGCTGATCCATGCGTCATGTTCGTGAACGGGCGCCGTCAGTTGGGACTGGTCATCTCTTAGCTGCCACGGCTTATTTTAATTTTTGAATTGTTTCTATTACGGACGCTTCTAACGTGCACGTCTTTCTACATTGTTCTCACATGTATAACTTCAACATGAATGATGTAACCCATATTTTGTAACAATATTTTGTTTTAAAAGAGTGTCCATGGAGTTTCTTGTCCGTTCTTCTCCATAGGAACCTACTACGCTTTGGAATGGGCAACTAGCTTCATCTTTCTGACTGACCGACCCCTTGACAATTCAAAAGTGCCTGTAATTGGTTTATTTGAAATAAATGCTTTGAGTTTGAGTTTGATAGGTCAAAAATTGCCACCCGTATGACGAATTGTTACTCTTGCGACGTTGCCAAACTGATGAAACTTAGACCCTCATTGATAAATACGAGTAACCATTTTCTTCAAACCAATCGTTCATATTTAAAGCTAAGAAAATGCGACATTGTTATATTATATTTAACGTAAGGGTATTTCACATTAATAATCGTGACTTAGTCGAATTATTTTGTACGAAAAATTAAAACAAAAAAATATATAATTGAAAAATAATTCAAATGAGAGTTAGAGTGAGAGTTACAATATCAATGAATACGAGTATTTAAAAGACAAATAAATTACAGTCATATTTTATAAAATAACAACTACGTATACCCAAAGTCTCAAATTCAGATAATTTATGTAAACAAAGAGGATAACATAGCAAAAAAATGTCTTCGTAATGGTAATTCACATAAAATGGCGAAAAAAGAGGTTTCATTTTCTGTTAAGTACTGATTATAAAAAATAATCATACCGTAATTATTTTTATAAATTTTCAGTTTTAAACAAAGTTATTAAAAAAAAGGAGATTTTCTGGTATAAAATATTTTATGATACTGGTAACAATGAAGGAGATCTAAACATTTTCAAATGTTTTACATCTTCAACAATACTAATATTACAACTCTCATTCATAGATTCATATTGTAAGTAGCATATCTAGCCACATTTTGGATGAAAACGGCTGTAAACTGTTTCGAGTGGAAATCGATTTTGGGAGGTTTACGTTTAGCAATGGACTTAAAAGGGCTGATTATGACGATCATATGCCGTGTCTCCGACATACTACAAAAAACATTGTTTGAGAACGGTATTTTGTTTGCATAGTTCTTATAATTAATTCACTTTATTTTAGCTATGATAATTTACAAAAAAAAAATATGATAAAATGTTTTGCACCACTGTCCTGTCATTTTTACAGTGACATTTCGTGACATAACTTTGTTTACATAAATTATCTGAATTAGAGACTTTGGGTATAGTCAAATAAACGCCCTCTTCCTCTTTCCTACTTTGGCTGTGCCCGACAGGGTCCACAATGATCATACTTTTTGTAAAACCTACCACCTAATTTCACATTTGGAAGCAATAAATATATTATTGAGTATTGAGTACTATATATACGATATTATTATAAAAATAAACGGGATATTTACCATGTTTATTAATTGTTTTGAGTTCCCGATATTCCCGTAGTTCGTCGTTTTCCGTAGTTCCCGTTTATTTTAATAATTATATTAGTGACCATGACAGTTTAAAAACTTATATATACGATGACCAAGTCCCATGATTGGAAAAGAGAGTCGTCTATTTTCGGAACAAGGAAAACTTGTAAAAAATTTCAAGTACTAGCTACCTATCTTATTTCTTTTAAATTAGCTACTAAAGAATAAAATTTTGCGTTCGTTGAAGCTCTCCAATCCCTAATGACTTACTGATTGTTATTAAATCTTTCTCTCGAACAACGAAACTTAGGAGAGAAAGCTTTTCATATTTTAGCAGAATTTACAGATAGGTATTTGTAAAGCCTTCTTCTTTGAAGAAGTCTGTTCAAGGGACCAACAAGTGAAATAAATTAGAATAATCGTTCATTGAAATTCACAAACAATGTCAAACTATAGTAAAAAAAACCGAAGTACGCAAACTATTCATTTTTAGGGTTCCGTACTCTTAGTACTAGAAAGCTGTAACTTGATATGGATATACATATGAATCACGCCGACAAAGTGGTAAAATAAAATCTAGAAATATATTTTTTTAGGGTACCACCCATACACGTAAAGTGGAGAAGATTTATTATTTTCTTGTCAATCCCATGGTTTTAAGTATCATTGGATAGGGCGTTCCAAAATATTGCGTGTTTTTCGATTCAGGGATCCGTTTGCGTAATATTAAGCTTGAAAGTGCTAATTATTGTTAGAGTGACGTGTCCCCCCCGTGACAGCTAAATAGTTGTATCCTTATTAATAATATTATAAATGTGAAAGTAGGTAACTCTGTCTGTCTGTCTGTCTGTATGTTACGTTTTCACGCCTAAACCGCTGAACAGATCATCATGAAATTTTGCAGAGATATAGCCTGGGATATGGAGAAGGACATAGGCTACTTTTTTACGCGATAAGCGACATCCACGCGGTTGGAGCCGCGGGCAAAAGCTAGTTTGGATATATGTGAAAAAAATTACAGCAGGATAACGAGCTTAAAAGGAAAACTATCACAGCTAAGTAGGCTTTACAAGTTACCGAGTAATAGTCGAAAATATGTGTTTCAACTACAATGTTAAGTTTGTTCTTGGGATAAATTTATCCCAACTACGAAACCCTTCATTGTGCGTGGTCCGACACGCACTTGGCCTGTTTTTTTAATGCTTTTACAACTGGCGTCAGCCCAGGCGTTACGTTAATGTATTCGTCGTGTAGACGCTAAAAAAACTTGACGTGGTATCTATTCACTCCGCAGCGTGACCTCTGTGGTTAAATCCTATTGGTTTTCCTTTCCTAGCTGGCCATCAATTTTTTATTCTTAATTTTTCCGATTTAGAATATTACTTTATCAATCAAGGTTGTCAGTACTTCATAAAAAAAAAAAACGTCAGTTCGAACAATGTGAAGCTAAATCAAATTATGGAATAAATTTTAGAAGCTATACCTACTGTGAAATTCTATCGAGTAAAAGCTATTATATAATTACGTAATATCTTATAGTTTATTGAATTCTGCAAATGCTGGTACCAATGGTGTAAGATTTTCTTCAAATTTGTTAATAAACTAGATAAAAGGGCCGCCCTTGGCCTTTTTTCTTCCGGGTTTCGGACTATCTACCAGGTTCGTTTTTATCAGCCACATGGAATCCCTGGAGGCCTAGCCAAGTTGACATGACTGAGTCGATCGCTCGTTCTACAACGTATTTAGAGAAAACCTATACTTTAGTCTATGGTGAACGTTCCTACAAACGTCAAACTAACGTCAAAGTTACAGTTGTGTACTTAGTGCGCGGTCATTTATTCCGATAATTTATATGGGATGTAGCGATCAACGTTGTAGAAAGGATCAGATTTCATTCTAACATTGATAAGTTGTAAACTTGTCTACGAATTTTCTATTCGTTTGTTCTGACCACCTGACTTAACGTTGAGATGATGTCATTCCTATACATTTGATTAATTTTCTACTAGCGTTATCGATTGTAGATTGTCAATTTGGCTAAGCTTACTGGAGTTCGAAGATCGACGAGACCGTATTGGGGAGCGACACATAATCGTCGTATTGCCTGCGATTTAGTCGTGGCGCGTTATGCCTTGCAGTAGTAGTTAGTCAGGACGGAATTTTAACTTAATTTCACACTTAAATAGTACTTTCTACGTTAACATTTTATACTACCGAGTTGATTCTTTTAAACGAGGTACATTTTGGTCGGGATACGAGTAACTTAGGTTCATCTTTAAAAAGATAGTATTCGTTTGAAAGGTTACGTAATTTAGCAAAAACAAAAACACAAACCAAACAAAAACTGATTGCAATCGATTCCTTGGTTCGATAACCAAGTGCGTGACTAAGATTTACTATCTGACATCAAAGTCAAAGTCAAATCATTTATTTCAAATAGGCACATAAAAGACACTTTTGAACATCCGATAGTAAATCTTAGTCACGCAGTTGGTTATCGAGCTATGTGGTTTTCTCGTAATCTCTGTTCATTTAAGCCCAATTATCTATATTTTATATAATATATATATTTTGATTATATTTACCCGACTGCCCCAGAAGGGAGGGTAATTTTTTTACTTAAGCTTTTTATATTTTTCTGATCGTAATTTTTTTTTTTTGTATCGTTAAAATATACATGTTAAAGTGGTAAATTTTCATTTTTATACCGCCACAACTCACAGAGTACTTATACGAGTAGCTGTAAAATAATCTTTTGGCGCGTGGACAAAATCGGAAACGTCATTCAAGCGCCAAAAGATCCTTGTACGCTGTCTATGCGGCTTGAGGCCGCACATATTCCCCATTAAGGCCCAGATGTATGCCAGTGACCTTGAGTGGTTAGCTTGCGTGTTCTGTACTGAACTCACGCAACGCGTCGTACATCCAGATAGTAATAGGCCCATCCAAGAGCGCTGTTCCAAATAAGACGTATTATTAATTTATTATACACTAGCTGACCCGACAGACTTCGTTCTGTCAAAAGCTATAGTATAAACTCCACTACTCTACCCTACCCTACCCTACCCTACCTACCCTACCTACCTACCTACCTACCTACCTACCTACCCTACCCTACGCTACCCTACCCTACGCTACCCTACCCTACCCTCCCCTACCCTACCCTACGCTACCCTACCCTACCTACCTACCTACCCGACCCTCCCCTACCCTACCTACCTACCCTATTCTACCCTACCCTACCCTACCCAACCTACCTACCTACCCCAATGAAAAAGAAACCGTACCCCACATTATTTTGGAATGCCCAGTGTTTGGGTGTGAAAGATTCATGATTGAACAACTACTGGATATAAAACTAACAATAGAGAATGTAAAATTAATAATGATAGATAAGGGAAGAATAGATTTCACGAACTACTGCTTAAAAATAATAGAAACAGTCGTAAAGAGAAATAAGTAAAAATAAGTATGATTGCCATATATTATGGAATATATCGTACATCATACACTTAAATTGATTAAGTTATATTTATAATTAAAAAGTAGAAATAAGCATAGTTTGAGATAGAAAATAAGAACTTAGATGAAAAACTAGTTATGTAAGAAAATTGTGCAAAAATTTATACTGGGCATGAACAATATTCTGGAAAATGTGGGTATTGTAAAACCCGAAATATAGTTATAACACTAGACATAAGTATATTTAAGATGTAAACACTAAATGTAATAAAAAACTAAATATGTAAGAAAGCAATCAGCTAAATGTATACTGGTCATTAATTAAATAAAGATAAATTGTGTATGGTGTAAACCCGAAACCCAAAAATAAGATATCACAAAAGATTAGAGAGATTAGATACATAGCTTAGTCCGGAATCCCACCGGGTAAACAGCAAGAGAGAGAAAGAAAGAAAGAAAGACAAAGTATGCGGAATAAAAGTGCGAGAGGAATAATTGATAGAACTGGAATGAAAGAGTAGTATTAGATAAAATAGGCTTTGACGTTGTGTCAGAGGAAGTAGATATTTAAAAAAAAAAAAAAAAAAAAACCTACCTACCTACCTTTCCTACCCTACCCTACCCTACCCTACCTACCCTACCCTACCCTACCTACCTACCTACCCTACCCTACTCTACCCTACCCAAATTTTTCGTAAAAACAATTAAAAAAAAAAACCTAACCCATAAATAATTAAAATGGAAAATAGTGGCCACTAAGCTCCGTTTTAGTGATTACAATAAAACATAACAATTTAAAACTACTGTTTGTAGTAATAATAACGTATAGTCTTGTGAAGCACAACTTGACGAGCAAATTTTCTGCATTTTCATTCTAAAATAAAAGAAATCACCGAAATAACGATGAGGGCGCCACTGTGCGCTCGGTGCAGTCTTAAGGTTTTGACAAGTTCCCCCTCACACAGAGGTAGCCAGTGTTCCAGCAATGGGAACGTTATAATTATTATGCGGATTAGGTTTTTTTTTTTTTTTTTCAAATATTTTTATCTTATTGATAAAATATTATCTACTTAAATTTCAAAAAAAGAAAACAAAAATCAAAAAAGTTTTTTTTTTTAAACCACCTACAGAAACGAAAACTTCTTAAGGCTGCAGTCTCGCAAAATTCACTCGCGGTGAGTTATTTGCGCAACTTTGTATTTTTTTTTTAAAGAAATTAAAGAAATAACATGAAATATTATTATTGCACAGAAATAACCATAATATAAGTAATAGCTAGTAATTTTTTTTTTAGTACATCGAGGTGGATTATGTTAGGTAAATCAAGCGTTGAATACAGCTCTTTCTGCCCAACAACATTTCGAGGTATGTTTGTGCTACTACTTTAGGGTAATTAAGAATTATTTTCAAAATCTGTTCAGCGCATAATTAGCTGAACATTTTCGCCTTCAAAATGCGCTAATTAGTTTCTAATTATGTTTCATTTTCTTATTTCGGAGGTCACAAAGTCACCAAAATTCTCTGTTTTTATCTCTTAATAAACGGTTTTTTTCTTATATAAAATGAATCGTATATATGTAATAATTAAATTATTTTAATGCCAAGAGTACAACGAAACAAATACAAAAAAATTGCACCTAAATCACCTTATTCTAACAATAATAACAATCTCAAAATTATTTGTTTAAGTGCGTTTTGTTTGTGCAGAATAAACTATTTTTCTTTCTTTCTTTCTTTTAACACCCCTCTTTTACCGTCGGGACAGGTTAAAAATAGACGTTAACAGACTATCCACAAGCATAACTTCATTAAGCTTATACCATTGCATGGTGCATTCTAGTACGAAGTGGATTTGGTTGGTTTACACCCACATTCCGCTATTGACCGTAATATGATCAACAAGAGGGGAGTGAGCCCATTTGCAGACGCTTTTCTAAATACCAGGCTAATTTTGGTTAAGATAGGAGCCTTTTTGGGCCTCGTATTTTATACACCACATTTTTTTATATTATAATTAATGTTATAGAAGTACACGTTATTAACACCGATAAAATCTTAGGTACTAAAACAATATCTATTTTTGTATGAAACTTTACGACCAATTTATTCAAAATGTAACATTGCGTGACTTGAAGTTCAACATGAAGGTTCAATTTACTGAAAAAAATATGAGTTACTCCATAATCCAATATTTGGGGACAAAGTTTATTTTCTTTAGATGGCATCATGGACTTATTAACTTTAAAAGTTTTCAAATATATGACACGAAAAAGGGCCGATTCTTCAATCGTCAGATACCTCGTATCTGAAGAATGAAGATGGCGGTTTGACATATTTTCTCATCTCATAAAATACATACATACATGTATTTTCTTTACAAAGACTGTCAAACAGTGAAATTTATTCTCCAAATCAAATTTATCAGCCTTTTTTTTTAATATTTTAGGCGATTCGCGTAGCAAGCGGGGTCTACGAAATCTCGCGTAGCATGCAGCGTCTACGAAAACACGCGTAGCTGGTTCTACACAAAATCCAAAAAGTTTGTTCTATCTCAAATGATAAATAAAGTGGCTTTCTATCTCGGTAGTATGTTCGGTAGCACGTGAGCGAAGCTGCGGGCAAAAGCTAGTCCTTTATATTTTTATTCCTAGCTTGTTTTCAAAAGGTGGGTTCCTGGATGAGCGGCATTGTCTATTACACAGTGGAATCCGTATATTTTAGTTAAAAGCCCAGAATATTTCATTGTAAGCTTTGACATTTGTATCCAAATAGTATTCGAGTTTTCTTTTCTCGCTGAAATAACACAGACATCTAAACAAATACAGACAGAATTTGTTTTTTGCGGACATACTTATAGACGTAATTATTACAATCGAGAACAGAAATTAACAGCGTAAGTAAAGAGACAATCAGTATATATAAAAAAAACGGTACAGACAAGTTAGATCTATCTATATTTACCTACGTGCTTAATACCGGGTACCGATTGGTGAAACCGACTGCCAAAAAAAAACACTACAAAGTTAAAAATAACTTTACTTTCGGAAATTGGAAGCAAAAACGAAAATACAAGACGAAATATAATAATAGTACATTGTGATACAAGGGTGGAAAGTAGGTTATAACCTACACACCCGTGTATCATACGACGTTTTTCAATACAGTTGTGGGAAATAGTAAAAAACAAATCAAAAATTAAATATGTTTATTTTAACATACATACATAGGTTAATAGAAAATAAAATTATCGTAAGTCGCCATATATCTTTCTCGAGATTTTGGAGGCAAAATTTCATCTAGCGCAGTTTTCGCCTCACATAAAATATCGGGTGGAGTTAATTCCATTTCATCACTTGTACTTGTACTTGAACTCATATTAACAAACAAACAAAAAAACAATTTATCACACAAAAAACTAAAATTTTCAGAAAATGGCGCGTTTTTGTAACTAGACATATTTTTTTTACAACGAAAACAGCCTATTCGATTTTTGACAAATGTTAATGTGAAAATAATTAAATTAAAACTGGTAATTAAATTTACTAAACAACCATTTAAAAGACTTTTGAGAATTCAATGCTAAGACGTACGGACTCATTCATTTTTCCTCGTATAAAATCTATCCCATTTTATTTTATGTATGAAAACTCCTTGCTACTAAACTTTTTAAATTGTATTATAAATTTAAAACTAAACTGCAAAACAAAATGATCGAGCTCGTAAACAAAAGTCACGACCGCGTAACAAAAAGATGCCTATGCAAAATATTTAATTTTAGCCTAGATTTAATTTGAGAATCATAATTATAGCCTCTGAAAGTACGCCATGTTTAACAACTGTATTGAAATAGTAGATTGTACATCAAGTGCATAAAACGCACCATTTTACGCGAGACCTTTATCCATCCAAGCGAGCTTGCGAGCTCGGCAAAGCTCTTACTGTTAATAATTGGGTTATTCAGGGAAGCATAATCGGCCCCATATCGCTGAGTATTTAATTCTCATCGTTTTGTAATCTGATGCTACTGTTTCATCCTTAATTGATGAGTTTTGGTATAAAAGGCATTATTCTACCCATTTAAACATTCAGCTGCTACTGAGAATTTTGTAATGGAAAAACCGACTCATACTTACCTACTTTTCCTGGTAAAATGGCCCAAGGGTTTTAAAAATACATTTATATTCTATTTATTGCAGCCTTTGTGGCCAAGTTATTACACTTGGAAGAACGCCTGTATTCCAGGAAGGGATAGGCAGAAGCGCTTAGTATCTACCCACGTTTTAATGAAAATCCCGAATGTTGGCTGAAATGAAAACATCAGAATGGAAAATCTAATAGGTAAAACGTGGCCTACCATAAACTCTTAAGTCAAAAGTTCCGCTCTTAAGGCGATACCCCAAGCAAAACCTTGCGATAGTGCGTTTTTCTACGTTATTCAGAGGCTATTAACCAATGATATTATATTAAACAGGGCCTCAAGTCTGCTATTACAATAGTGTCAGAATGGTCTCGCCATTGTGAGTATTTGACAGTGTTTGTATGGCAAATCTGTCAAAAACTCACAATTAAGAGACCATTCTGACACTATTGTAATAGCAGACTTGAGGCCCAGTTATGTTGTGAGCGCGCAATTGTGAAGACTCGAAAACGTCCTAATTAGGACGTATTGACTTTAGTCTGCGACACGCATGGCGACGAGTAATACGCTTACTTGAAGCAAACACTATCTGTCTCTTTTTTTCTTGTTGTTTTTATCAAGCAATCTCTTTTCTATCATTTTTACTTGTACTGAAATGTAAAATGAATGAAAAGTGGGTATGTGTGCTGCCGCTGCTGCGCGGAACACTTTTTCGGTTGTTTTGTGAGTGTATAACATATCTGTTAATATATTATAATATCATTGCTATTAACTCATTAATTAAGAGAAATAAACTACTTCTGAAATCACATTATTAATGTTCAATGTCTTATCATCAAATTGCACGTTCTTATTTGTTTTTATGTACTATAAATACATTTAAAATGTCCTTGTAAAATAAAATAGTAAAATTAGTGATTGCATGCATTTTATGCTAAAGTTGACGTTTATTAAATTCGGGATTACACTAATGGATAGATAATTTAAATATCTAAATAATTCACGTTTTATTTTATTTCAAAAGATCGCTTTTCTTTTTTTATTGGCAGCAGCGCGCGGCGCGGAGCGCGGCTTAAACAAAATAATGTACATGCGAAGGATTGAGATGCCACAGCTCAGAGCGGAACGGACAGCGGCGGTGGAGCGGCGTACGCGCGAGAGCGGCGGCTTGACGATTAAAATATTTTAGACGATTTTATAGCGGAAAATGAACTTCGAAACATTTATTACAGATATTTTAAATCGACCACTTAGATGGATGTCAAAACATCCTCAGCATAAATTTGAAAATGTTATTAAAATTTAATTAAACTGATAATTTATAAAAGTACCTACCTACCAGGTACCTACTAATCCATACTAACATTATAAATGTAACTATGTACAGACATAGTTACATTTATAATGTTACTATGTCCAGCGATTTAGGCGTGAAAACGTAACAAACAGACAGCTGTTTGTTACGTTTTCACGCCTAAATCGCTGAACCGATCGTCATGAAATTTGGCAGAGATATTTCCTGGGATATGGAGAAGGACATAGGTTACTTTTTTATGCGATAACCGACATCCCCGCTGGCGGAGCCGCAGGCAAAAGCTAGTATGTTAATATAGACCGATAGAAAAGTTGTCAACAGAATATTATGTACTTAGATTGGATTATTTACAAAGTAATTTCGGTACTGCCGCTAACGCAGATCAGGTTAATCAGGGGGCCAAGTCTACTAATGTACAAACGTTGCAATGGTCTCTTCATTGTGAGTTTTTGACAGATTTGCCATACAAACACTGTCAAATACTCGCAATGGCGAGACCATTCTGACACTATTGTAATAGCAGACTTGAGGCCCAGATCGTGGCATGGACAACCGCCATCGCGCAGCATACCGCTTTTTTTTTTGAAGCTCTTGGCCTTCTTTTTGGCGCTAAGCCAAAAATCGTGGCGAGGCTCTTATAACAGGTCAATTTTAGACGAAAAATAACCTGTCGTGTTAGTTTGTACCACGAGCGCGCCAAGTCGCGGGCAAACCAGCGATCACGTGACCTAAGCCGGTGAGTGACTACGTCATAGCATTTCACAAGGCTAATCTGCAACTTATCTTTACCATCAAGTCTTTTTTGACATTTAAACATTCAACAATTGAACTGCCCTGCCGTCCATAATTTGCATCCTAGTGAAACTAACATTGAAATGAAATGACATCGTTTATTCAGTTAATAGGATATCGGAATCACTTTTACATGTCATATAAAAAAATATACTAAATAAAAAAATAAACTAGTTGGAGTCGACATTTCCTATCTGATTGAGAAGAAATGGCGAAACAAACTTAGAAGTCAAACTATCTTTTAAAGTCCAGACATAATCTTGGTCAGATCATGTGGGGACCATGTAGATCCGTGTCTGATTTTCTTTGAGTTTCATCAGAAATGTTTGCTGAAGGTTACAATACCATCCTGCGAAAATGGATTGCGGCCATGATACGTTGAGTACGTGGAGGCGTCAACGACATTCTAAAGCTATAAGCCATATTGCGCCATTATGGTGCATTGGACACATGGTACATGAGCATGTACCCGGTGCGTCAGGTGAATGCAGCGGATACAATGAACTGAAATATTGTATTATATTCGTTACTAACATAGCTTTTAAGTACTTAATAAGTATTCTGCCGCACTAACGAAAAATGCAATAACTCCATTTTGCCGCTTCCGAGAATTGTATTTTTGATTATTGATTTTGTTATGAAGTTTTAGTTATTGCATTCTTGCTTACTGAAAAATCGAGTTCCTGAAGAATCAATAAAAAGTTGCTTATAAAGAGTTAATAGATTTCGATTCGCTGACTCCAAATATATAACTAAACAAATATATAACTCAAAATGGTCCTAAATCGAGTTATTGCATTCTTCGTTAGCGCGGCAGTATTACTCACATCATATGGATCAAGATCCATATGATGTGAGTAATACTGTCTGTCTGAAATAAATAGTTAATTATTAATTATTTTCATATTTTTATTTTATTTTTTATATATTTTTATAACGTAAGCAACATTCTAGCCGGAGATCACACATCTTGTTTACAGAATATTTTAATAACAGGAAGGTAAACTTGAATTTAACTTCGTTCACACCTTCTTCACAAAAAAAAAAATGTAAAGGAAAGTTTCATTTAGTTTTTCTTATTTACCTTGTGAGTTTCAGCTGAAGATGTTCCGGAAATTACTTGGACGTCGTTCAGTGTGAAGTGAAAATTTTAAACATGCATGAAATGTAGCAGCTTACGTTAACAGTAAAATGCTGCAGGATTCCATTTTGTTAGGTAATAGTGAAATAAAATACCAAAAGAGTTTTAATGGCCTCTTTTTAATAGTGGAACGGCGGCGAACAGCGTGTTAAAGCATTCACTTGTTTTAATTTTTTTGTTTTTGTCTATACAGGATAAATTTAACCTTAACCAGTGCGCAATTTTTTTTGGTGCTTCAGTAACAATAATAGAACACATTTCCATTATTTGTTCAATACTTTTTTTTTGGTCCTACTTGAAATCAGCAAAATATGGATACAATCTATTCCTAATAATATCGATTCGGGCGAGCGCACAGCTGATAGGTACCTTCTACTGCGTTCCGCTTCACTGATCGCGCTTGACTGAGCGCGACGAGTATCCATTATACCAGTTTCAAAATAAACATCTTTCGTTAACAATAACTTCATTTTTTTGTACCAAGACATATCAAAATAAGAAATAGGTGTATAATAAAACACGTTTAAGATTATTTTGTCAAAATTTGCGCACTGATTAAAAACTTGTTCTATATAACTCTGCGTTTAGACCAAGATATAAAACATTTATTCTAGTTCTTGTGTTAGCACAACAACTAGAAGTAAAGTAATAACAGCCGCACGGGTCGATCGATCAGGTTAAGCTACGCTTGCAGCGATTGGTCCGTGGATGGGTGACCATCTTTACATACCGATACTCCTCCTCGTAAAGCATGTTAAGCCGTTGGTCCCGGCTGTCATTCGTGGATCTTTGGTAGTAGTTACGGATCGTCAGAAGCCCGAAAGTCTGACAACCAGTCTTACTGAGGCGTATCGTATTACCCAATAACTGGGTTGGAGGTCAGATAGGCAGTTACTACATGTAAAATACTGGTATTCAGTCAGTCAGTTGGCATTCGATTAGACTGGAAGCTGACCCCAACATAGTTGGGAAACGGCTAAGCAGTTGATGATTATAGTTGTTGTGTTAGAAAAAAAGTTGTCTAGACTAGTTTTATGCAAAACTTGTAAAAAGTACAAAAATGTAGGATTAGAACGTAAGATGTTATTTTATGTTTTCTACTAGTTTATTTACAACTAGCTTTTGCCCGCGACTTTGTCCGCGTGAAATTTATTGCTCCCCGACCCACCCCGTCGCATCGCATCGCCTGCCCGCGCTATTACTTAAATTTGGTTTAGCGTTCTTTCTGACTTATGTCCTTTATGCTCGGCTCCTAAAAATCGTAGCGTAATGTTAAATAGCCTATTACCTCCTGATTATAATAAATTCCTGTCATTGTTATTTGCATAAAAGGTAATCTGTGTGGGATAGGCACCACAACTAAAAAGAAAAAAATCAAAACTTTTAACAAAAAAAAAAAACAATTACCCACTTTGTTGTGTATCTTTTTAAAGTCGGTTGATTTTTAAGTTAGAATTGGCCTCAAATGTCGTGTGTGTATGTGAAATAGTCATTTAAAAAGGTAATTTGAACTTAGATAGTTTTATTGATGATTTTAAATGATTATAGTACATACAACCTGATACTGAACCAAAACAGCAAAAAAAGGAAGAAAATTTTAATTTTGGGGCTACCCGCGCTTACACCTTAAGTTTAGCACTTTTATTTCTACGTTATAGTAAATACAATATTATTTGCAAGTGTTCAATAGATGATTGAACAATTTGTTACTACTCAAATTGCTGCAGCATTTAATACTGTAAGAACATTTTGTTCAGCAATTGAAAATAAAATCATTATTTTTCCCCGTTTGAATCAAAACGTTTCGAGGAAAATAACTGGAATCGGAGTAGAAATCTTATTTTAATTGGACCAATGACCTCATCCCAATAGCGTAACACACTGTCTATCATATTCCGGAGGATTTTGTAGAAATTCGTAATCCATCGCATTAACGCAATGAATATTGTTGCCATGTCAAAATAAATAGCATTCCTATTGTGAGTTACGCAACTACCCAACACTGGTATCTGGGTTAAATATTACATTCCGTATACTTAAGCAATTTATTATTATTATTTTAAAATATCTTTGACATAATTATCTTGCGACCCTGGGATCCCGGACCTTTGGAAGGCGTACGAGGGGCCAAAGCCAACTCGCAGAGGCCCGTTAGACAATTTTAAATGATGAGGAGTCACCAACCGACGATTATACCTGTATGCATAATGCAAGTGCACCCAAGGATAACCCCCGGTGCAGGACTATTGCAAAATATGGAAACAAAGATATTGGATTATGAGTTTGGGTGGCTAAAGTGGACTGATTACCTACAATATGGAAAGACTATGGCCCCTGCCCGATCTATAATATTGTCTACATTTTTGTAGAGATTTGCTTATTAAAACTAGCGAAATGAGTCATCGCTCTAACAAATTATATAGACCTGCCATCTTTTATACCACATTTACTGCAAATAAATAACTTTGACTTTGACTTTGAATGCCAAGCGTCTGTGAAGGCACCTATAGATATTAGCATCCAACAGAGCGACATTTTTATTTTGCCTTTAAATATTTATGTTAAAAAATTCCGTTTGTGTTATTTTTTCTAGTTCTGTAATTAGCATGTCTGTCTTTTAACCTCGAAAGTCTGAATAAAACATGTATGGATCCCTTTCAAAATCGACCTAGGGGAGGTTCTAAACTATTCATTGAAGTTTAATGAATGCTTTTGAACGAACTTTCTGGGGTTGCGTAAAGGTTAATTAGTGATTAAACAACCTTCACTTACCCACAGCACATTGCACTGTAACAAAAATAATTATATATGACAGAACCATTATAATCGAATTACTCTGCCAGCTGCATTAATTGGAAATAACACAATAACAACATAAATCATAACAACGGTAATTTACGGTGTGTATCCATTCTAAGTCTTAATTGTTTTTAGTATATTCGTGTATTTATTTGATCTTATATTTATGTATAATTAGGTAAATAGATATCTTATTTATAGTTAAGGTATAGGTATATCCTTATATGTAAATAAAATTTATTCCCCAATTTTTTATTACTGCACCTACCATTGTTTGTATGTGCACCACCCAAAGGTTGATTATTACCTACTATTTTTATTATTTGTTTATTACCCCTGGACAGAACCGGCCTGCACCTGGTAACGGGGACCATCACGGGACACTGCTCGCTAAACAAACACTTCCACACAATAGGCATAACGGACAATCCTCTGTACAGGACTTGTATGGAGGCTGAGAAAACCTTCGCGCATGTGCTCTTTAAATGCACAGGCGTCACCCAAATCAGAACAGAAACCCTCGGGGCACCCTGATCTTTCACAGATGTTCTAAACTTACCGGAAGACGTAATTAATTTCTAGAGCGAGGTGGGCTGGTGGGCCCATGTACAGTGGTCCACCTGAAGGACTAAGTGTGGAAACCAAATCCTTTAGCATAGAACATAGAACTGTACGTCGGTTGCTCCCGCGTCACCAGGCCTGACTCTCTGTAGTATATTTTGACTGCTGTAACCAAAATTACAAACGTAGTGTTCAGGGAAGTTTTATTAAAATGTGACTGGTAGTTTAGTATATTATGGTGTCTTATGACTTCCACCCGAACGAAGTCGCGGGCAGAAGCTAGTAAATAAATAAAGATAAATTATCGGTTGCAACCAAAGATTTCTCGGTAGAAATACTTGATGTATTTTTCACGATGTCCCCTTATTTCGCAGACAGAAATTTCATAGAATTTCGTTTCCCAGAAAATGTTTCACATAATATTTGGTCCTTGTATTTTTAGTTCGAATATTATTGTTTCAAACACTATTTACTTGAATGAAAAATATTTCACAGAAACACCATTCAATTTCAGAGCCACAAGATACAAGCAACGCTTAGTTTGTGGCTCACCGAATATATGTCTTTGTAATTTTACTTTTGATGAATAAACTTTATTATTATTATTATTATTTTATTTATATATGTCTACATATCTCGGGACCCTGGGGTCCCGGACCTTTGGAAGGCGTACGAGGGGCCGAAGCCAACTCGCAGAGGCCCGTTAGACGCTTTTTAATTAAATGAGGCACCAACCGACGATTATCCCTGTACGCTCTATGCCAGTGCACCCAAGGACAACCCCCGGTTGTTGTAGGACTATTGCAGGATATGGAAAACAAAGATATTGGACTATGGGTTTGGGTGGTTAAAATGGACTGGTTACCAAAAACTATGGAAGGACTATGGCCCCTGCCTGATCAATGTTTTATTATACACGGATAAAATGGCAGGGGGTGACTTGCACACTCAATAATGGGCCCCCGAAAACGGTCGCTAGCACATAGTGACGTAGCGACAAGGGGGCAACATGTCCTGAGGTGCTCGAGGAGTGGAGAGGTATTCCAAGGCTCTCAGAACAATCCCAGAGCCCGGAAGATGGTCAAGATCCCTACAAGCACTTACTGGAATACTTCCTTCCTCCGAGCACGTTTGCTCTTGCGAATCTCCACTCAAGCCGGCCAATAAAGGCAAGAATGAGGTGGGAGCTCAGTTCCTCGTCAGTGTTCACTACAGCCGGCCAATAAAGGCAAGCCAGAGATGAGGAACATGACTTCTCCCGGGAGATAGGGTCCGTGGGGTCGCAACTGCCCAACAGCTCGCCACATGCTGCCCTGCGGGTTTCTGTATCTCTCTTGGTCTGGCTCCGCACCCTAGACATGTTCCGGGAAAGTAAACTCTACCGGCACAGACCTAGAGTTCGGAGCGCGCAAGCCCCACCACGACGTTAACGTAGAGATACGGCGGTGGGGCTATTATTATTAATTTTTTTTTTTTTTTTTTTTGTTTAACAATCTTTTCACACGGTAGAATTATTTTTTAACGAATATTGTTTGTTCGGTATAAGTTAGTGACAGAAACGAATCGCTGAAAAACCGACTCCACGTAGTCTTGTCTGCCCTACCCCTAGAGTGTAATTTAAATCCGCGTAGGCGCGGAGGGGCGAGGCGGCCCGCGAGCTGAGGAGCAGGTGGTGTTAACGCTCGCCGCCGCGGCTGAGGCTGGCCGGCTTAGCCGGCCAGCAAGCCGAAGCTACGGTGGTGTGCGTGAATACCATCTGCGACGATAAGCTAGCGTGGGACCGCCGGAGCCCCGCAGTGCCGGAGCCGTGACAGAAACCATGCCTGCTGCATGTTGCATGCTCGCTTGCATGCTGCATGCTTGCTTGCATGTTGCATGCTTGCTTGCATGCTACATGCTTGCTTGCACGCTGCATGCTTGCTTGCACGCTGCATGTTGCATGCCGCAAAATGCAAAAAATATGCTGTTGAAAAATTTAAAATGGATAAAATGTTAGTCTTGGTAATAAGTTTTATATTAAATAAACAATATATGGGTAAAGAATATGTGATTTGTTATTCTATGATATGACTATTCTAATATTAAACATTATGTGAAACAAAAATCAATGATTTAAAAATCTTCAAAGTAAGTAGGTATTCTGTGTATTGATTATTCTATGAAACGAAAATATGAGAAAAAAATTATGTGAAACGAAATTCTATAAAACTATAAGCTATGAAACAACGTACAACCATTTTTCACAATACTAATCATTTTTGCTGTCTTATTGTTACAAGCGTGTGGTAAACCGTTTTATGTCTAAAGACTGATTTACACGGTGTGATTTAATTGCCAGTATCATGCAATAAGTTGAATCATCAAAACCAAAGGCAGTCATGGAGACTTCTGACAAAAGTGAAAACTTAAAAACTATGAATTAATTTTGCTCAACACTTCGTCCTTGTAGTCCTTGTATCCTTGTGTTTATTGTGTTCCACAAGAATCCATCGTGAATCCATAAGATTTTGAGTTACTGGATCGCGATCCAGAAACTGGTTGATTGGTCTGTTCAATTAAATCTTCAAAGAGCTAGTTAACACTTCTCGCGACGGAAGATACTCCTCTCCTTGTTATTAATCGTTTGTCCAAGTTTATCATTTGTAATAAGAATGGTAATAAATAGAGATCGGATCGGATCGGTTGCCATACTCGTAGAACAAAAGTAGTTGTTTACGATGTTAGGGCCTGTGCACACCCCGTTTTTTTAAACGCGCCGTTGTCGCGCGTTTGTAGCGATACAGACGCGATACGCACGCGAGTCAGATAAAACTCTGTAGACTAAAAGCGCGCCATCGGCGTCGACGCACGTTTCTAAAACGCCCGTTTTAGAAACGTGCGTCGACGCCGACGGCGCACTTAAAAAACGTGGTGTCCACAGGCCCTAAGTAATACAGTCCTGCAAGATTGTTACTGTACCCCTGTATAAAGAAGTTGAGCATTAAGGAAGGATTTTTAAAAGTTCATCCCCGCTAAAGTTTGCAAAACCTACCAAAAATCGCTTCAACCTAAAGAAGATTTCACTTCACTTCACTTCACTTCACTTCACTTCAAAAAAGTTATACCGACTCATCATCTGCCTAGCCTTTCCCAACTAAGTTGGGGTCGAGCGACTGCCTATCTGACCTCCACAACCCAGTAACTGGGTAATACGATTCATTTATTTATTTATGATTCAAACTCCACAGCTCTTTAAAATTTTAACTTAAAATATATAAGCTAGTCTTACAACCAATTACGGATTTACAATTTAATAGCTATACAATACATGCAGCAGAAACAAACATATAAAATTATGTGAAATGATAGCACCAACTAAGCATTTATAAGTGTACAGTGTGTGTGAGTGTGTAGGATTGTGCATGAGGAGTTGCGAATGGCTGTGTGAACATGTTATAGTGGTAACTATGTGGTGATTGTCTGTATACCTCCTATTCAATTCAATTTAGATTTATCTGTCAATTCGTCACATACTGACGTTATTAATTGTTTCCTGAATGTACCTTTTTTGGTATTAAATATATCAACATGAGAAAATCTTTTGTTGAAATTACGATACCCTTTCATAAGACTGGTTTTCGGACTTTCGGGCTTCTGACGACCCGTAACGACTGTCAAGGATCTACATATGACAGCCGGAACGGCTTAACATGCTTTCTGAGGCACGGAGGGGTTTTGGTAAAAATGGTTATCCATTTACTTAGGCACAAACACACCGACTAAACAGTGTTTAAATGATGCAGTTCATTTGTTGGCAAGAAAATTGTGTCGTGTAAATGGGACTTTATAGGTAATCTCCTTGTCTCACGTAAAGACTACAAGTGTCAGTTTGTGCTTTCTGATAGAAAATTCTCGGTAGTTCGGAATAGTGCTTACCTACATGAACCATTTCAGATGATCATCCATGTTTCGTAGAAACGTGAACTTTTGGAGAAGAAAATATATTTATATTTTTATACGGAATTATGCCTAAAAGGCCTATCTATCCATTTGACACAGGGCTTCATATCTTTTAATAAATAAACCGACCTTATCTAGTTTCAAAATATTATTATTTCTTGTTGTGTTTTTAGAAACAATTTCCAAAAAAAAAAACCATTTAATGTTTTTCCGTGAATTTTTCTACGAAGTACCTATTTTGGGTACATTCGTCACAAAGTTAGTTCGCCACGGAAAAAAGTGTGTAAATTTGCTACAGCTCTATTTTCATGAAGTAAATTTGTTATATCAGAATACCAGCGCTGCGGTATTTATTTTTTAAATATCGCAGCATTATGCTGAGATAGTGGCCTGTTTGGCCTCGCACAGGTTTACAATGTTTGTTAGTTTTAAATGCAATTTTTTATATTTTTTTTTGGGTGTCCCAAATAAAATATTTTTCTTTCTTTCTTTCTTTACAGCGAGCGAGCGAGCGCGTGAAAGTATGTGCAGGAGCGCAGGAGAAAAAAAGATGTATGGTTACTGTTAGTTCTCATTATTCTTCGTAGGTTATCTTAAAACCTGTAATTTCATAATTTTAGAAATCATTAACTATTTTTCATTTCGAGCGCTAAAAACCAATAACTTTGCCTGCTACCAGTATTTTATGCAAAAATGAAGTCTTGTTACGAACTTGCACAATTTTTTAATGCATGTGGCTAATTCACTTTCAATGTATGGAGTGTACAAAAATGTGACGAATTTACTTTTTGGCGAATTTACAATAACCCCTATGCCTCTATCATGGCAAGTAAAATGGTAAAAAATACAGGTTTAAGACATACGGAACCTAGAGTGAGTCCGAAACGCAGTATGTCGTATTTTTTTTTTTTTTGCTTACTATTTTCTCCACTTACCTACTAGTTAAAGAAAAAAGACAGTAAAATTACCACAATTGTAGTCAAATGACGCTCTGTCGCATTGCAAAGCTGTTAACTTCATTCATTAGACGCGATTGGATGAAATACCAAACAAAAGGCTTTCAGCAGCTTGTTCAGTCATGCATTCACTTAACGGGATAGCTATAATCCGACCATTGAGAAAATGTGTTCCTGACACCTTTCAGTTGGACACGATTTGGAATGAATAAAGTTTAAATTCGCAAAACACGTTTTCTTTTGTACACAGCTGACAGGTGTCAGGAACGGATTCCCTCATCGGACGGAGTTTAGTAATAAAGACTTAAGGCTTATTCACGATATCGCTGTCACGCTCGGTAGCGATACTGGCCCGCCTTCAATTCAATTCAATTCAATTTAATTTATGCATAAACAAGTTGCATTGTGTTTGAAGTACATTATAAAAACAATTTAAAAATAAGATATATAACATTCGTAATAATACACAACAAAAAAAAAATTAAACATGTATCACATCATCATCAAAATTAAAATCATGTTAAAAATAAAAACAAGATTATTCAATGTCAACAAATTTTTTTTTACAAAACTGATATACATTACTGATTTATTTTATATTATTCTATTCGGGAAACTTACAGCTAACATAAATAGTGTTCTTAAACAATATGCATTTGAAGGCCATTTACAAGTTTCCACTGATAAACACTTGAAACAAAAAAGGTAGGTACAAAGTACCTATAACATAAAGTAGATATGATATTATATTATATATGATATTTGCTACATCCGATAAACTGGAAGCCGACCCCAACGCACTTGGGAAAAGGCTAGGCAGATGATGATAACATCCACCTAGGACACTCCTAGGATACTCAAAGTCAACATTTAAATTCCTAGTCAAAATAATTGCATAGGCACTAATCAAACCTTTCAAAGTGGAACATAACAAAGATATTCACCAGCGTAAAAATAATCTATGAAGAAATAGCAAAAACAGCTGTTATCCAATCAACATTAGATACACATAAAATAAAACATTTTAATTTGTTAAACCATAGTTTTTTTTACAATTTTATGAAACAAACAAACAAACATTATAGGTAGGTAAGTACGAACATCGTACCTAGGACTCATTCTCCATTCTTTAGTCAACTGTTGTATGCCTCCGGCTACGCTAATTAATTCAATAACAATTTTCAAGAAACCTGAGTCGCAAGCCGTCGCGCCATTTTCTACATATTAATATAGGACAGTATTAATGACCTACTTTCTTTAAACAATTTAATTAAGGCCAATAGGATAGTGGTAACCCGATCATCCATGCCTCTTTGTTCTTAAGACCTTTGAAGGAATGTCGTCTGAGCCGTTATTGTCTAAGATCTTTAAGAGTGCCTCCTAAAATAAAGCCCCAGACAAGACGCGTTTTAGTCTGAACTAAGTCAGGACAAAAATAAACTTCGAGACAGGGCTATTTTCGACCATAATGCAAAATTACACAGTGGGTTTTCGGCTGTCCATCTTTGTTTATCTCATCAAGAAATTCCTTAATGAGAAGTCTAATAATGTTAATTTACACATATGTAGGTACTTTAACAAAATACTCGAAAGTTCAAAGTTGTCCCAAGGGTTCCAATTAAGGTACAAGGTATCAGGTAGTATAAAGGTTACTTGGTATCTTTGCTTTAGTTGTTCAAACTCCCCACATGAGAAAGATATTTGTTCAAACTCCCCACATGAGAAACATAAATCACTGTAGCTCAAGGATAAATAATGCGCCGTATCCTAGTAGTTCCATTCTCTAGTTCCATTATAGGACTACTGGGATTTTTTTCTTCCAGTAATTCCATGGAACTGGCATACAGGGTGTGGCGTATATAGTAGTCCGTGGTTAAGAGGTCGATACACCGTATATTCAGCTACCACAGTGTGAACTATTTATCTTAGATTTCCGTTTTTTTTTTAAATTTATAACTAGCTTTTGCCCGCGGCTCCGCCCACATACTTCAACTGAATGAGACTAAATTTAAATCTTGTATAAAACGCACACTATGCAGGCAGGCATATTATAAGTTGGGGGATTACATCGCTGATAAAAATGCTTGGCTGAATGCTGGTCCTGCTCCACAACCTCAGCTAGTTAATTAACATTTGACAATCATGTTGGAGCTGCTGAAGATTGTAAACTATTTTTGCATTGTATAAACTCAATGTCCTTGAATTATATAATTGCATAGCACAGGTGTGAGTACTATGTACTATAGAGCTACCATTTACCGGGTAATATGTCTTTTATTGACTTGAATGTGCCCTGGCGGGTGAGAGTATGTCATGCTCACTCAAATGTCTCGCTGGTGGTGGCGTGTGTGTTGGATCATTAAGTTCCCTTCAAAATGGTTGAGCTAAATGGTGCTGATCCATGCGTCATGTTCGTGAACGGGCGCCGTCAGTTGGGACTGGTCATCTCTTAGCTGCCACGGCTTATTTTAATTTTTGAATTGTTTCTATTACGGACGCTTCTAACGTGCACGTCTTTCTACATTGTTCTCACATGTATAACTTCAACATGAATGATGTAACCCATATTTTGTAACAATATTTTGTTTTAAAAGAGTGTCCATGGAGTTTCTTGTCCGTTCTTCTCCATAGGAACCTACTACGCTTTGGAATGGGCAGCTAGCTTCATCTTTCTGACTGACCGATCCCTTGACAATTCAAAAGTGCCTGTAATTGGTTTATTTGAAATAAATGCTTTGAGTTTGAGTTTGAGTTTGTGGATGTCGGTTATCCAGTAAAAAAGTAGCCTGTGTCCTTCTCCATATCCCAAGCTATATATATCTCTGCCAAATTTCATGACGATCAGTTTAGCGGTTTATGCGTGAAAACGTAACAGACAGAGTTACTTTCACATTTTTAATATTAGGTAATAATAAAGTAGGAATTAGAGGATGATATTTTGAAGACAAATAAATATAATTTTATAATTTTTATGTAATATAGCTTGTTGGTTTAATGGTCGCAAGCGCTACTGCTGAATATCAGGTAATGGGTTCGATTCCCGGTTCGGGCAAAGTTTATTCAAGGTTAGCTCAAGTGGCTTCCCATACGCCATCGCCGGAATTCTCACATCTTGATTCAGCTCTACAGTATTCTGTTCAATCCAACAACCCCCTCTTATGCTAAAGAACGTTTCAAGTTCCTTCATGACACACATAATAGATAACTGAGGTCATCGGAAAACTTGAGACTAGAGATGCCGATGCATTCCACCAGTTTCTATGATAAATCTTCACTCATAATCAATAATAATAATAATATTTTTTTATTTCGGAAAACATATGTATATAAAGTTCAGAAAAACAAATTTTCAGTTATATAATAAAAATGAACATTACAGAAAAAAGTGTATCGTTGGTGCCTGTACTAATGAAAAAAATCATTGTATCACAGACACCAGTGCCTTCCAAACTAAGTTACATAAAAAATGGAGATAAATCAAACATTCTACATACTGAAACTCGTGAAAAATATATAATAATAAAAAACAGTAAAAGTAATCAATTAAAGTGACGCCATCTTATACTCAAATATAAATCATTGATAATTTTGTCATTGTTCCCGTCATCGATATTTTTTTGTCATTGTCATGCAGTCATTGATACAGAAAAATCATCGCTCAGCCCATCTCTAGTAGGTAGGTAGGTACTAAAGGCACACCTCTGCCTAATCCTTCGGAGAACACAGGCGTGATGTTATGTTATTTAATTTAACTTTAACTAAAGGTTTTGACATTCGTGGGACACACAAAGCGTCGGAAATACGAGTAATCATGATTGCGTCACCGAGCTCATACTCGTAATCTAAGAGCGTAATCGTTCGAATTGGGAAAATTAGGACATTTTCATACATTTGCGGCTTGCACCTACTCTAGTTGGAAAACAAGTTCTCGTATAATGAACCAAATTGTGTGGAACATGAAACTTTTACTCAATTAACGACGCCAGTTAATTTAATCTGACTTAAGCGGAATTACATACGGAACTCTGCGACAGACACTGCGACTCATAAACACAGAGATGCGACATGTCGTGACTTCGTGAGACACAGTATTTACTGAAACTTCTACGTCCAGCGTTTTTGCGCCCTGCTCACACAGTCCCTGCCAAAGATGTGCTCAAAACTATAACACATGGCAAGATCACAACTTAGCTAAGTACTGATAATAAGATTTTAAACAAGATCCTGCGGTCGTATTCGCTTAGTTTTCGCTTATCTTATATTCAGTAATAGGGACGAGCGACGGGCAGTTGTAGAACCTCAAGTCAACTTGAAGTTATTTTTGCGACAAGACCGTAGAAGAAAAGCCGTTATTTGTCACACAAGATACCGTGCGTACAAAAAGATAAATTAACTCGAACAAAAAAAAAAAAACAGATCTAATGGGTGTCCCAAAAGTACGTATACGATTTAAACTTCGTTATATTGTCGAAATATTCAACATGGCGTACTGAAATAAATCATACGTCATCTTGACACATGTAAAATTTATAATAATGGAGCGTTTCACAAATTTTGCAAAAATCGTAAGATAATTTGAATTTCACGAGCTACTTTAGCGGTTCCCCATAAAAAAGCGTGTGACACTGCCCTAAAATAGCAATTTAATTTGATATGTGGTAGCTCATACAATGTAATTTGATATCAGTAAAGTCTAGAGTCTAGACTACTCCAACTTGAGATTTTAACTAACCCATTTAAATTTAAAATGAAGTAATCTCGTCAAATGTTATTACCTATCTACATAAGTAAGTACATAACTCTCACACTGCCTTATTATAATATGTACCTATGTTAAAATTTTAGTAAAATCATCTTCGTAAATCTCTTTTACAATGTTTGTAAAATTGTGAGAACCATATGACTTATTTAATTTGTCTGTCATTACTTCACTTTTCATTATTTTTACCTATTGTGGTAAATATAATTTTATTCTAGGTATATCGTCTTCACATATAATTATTAATTAATTTATACAAAATATTGTTTACATTTTAAAACAATAAGTATCTAGTAGTATCGGTATTAATAGTATCTTTTGGAAGGGGCAACTAGAGTCAATTAATTATTTTTGTAATTTTTGACGTTCAAAAGCGCATTTTATGTACCTATTTGAAATAAATGATTTGACTTTGGCTTTGATTAAAGTCAAAGTCAAAGTCAAATCATTTACTTTCTTTTTTTCTTTGTATATAAAATATACATAGCATTATTACCGTACTTACATGTATGAATGAATAGGAATGTAAAACGTAAAACCAGGATGCCAAGCTTCACAGCTTGGCTCATCGCCGCAAGGTTGCCTGCTTGTCGGTCTTCTACAGATTGTACTTCGGAGAGTGTGCCCATGAACTCCACGACCTCATTCCACCGGCCCCCTTCTACCATCGGACATCTAGACGCACTGCAAGTTACCACCCCTACCTAGTTGATATTCCACCAACTCGCACTAAGGGTTTTCAAACGTCTTTTATAATGCGCACAGCAAAGGAGTGGAACTCTCTGCCTGCATCTGTGTTTCCGAACGCATACAACCCTAATCTATTCAAAGTGAGAGTGAACAGGCTTCTTCTGGGTAAGCTCACTCCATCGTAGACTTTGTCTCTGTCATCCAGACCTAGACTAAAGTCAAGAGCAAACTCATAGTAGAATAAAAAAAATAAAAGAATGGCTTTTGTGGAATTTTCTCGGTAATTTACAAAATGCAATACCTACCAGCTTTAGGACTCTGCACTACTATTACTAGTACTATTACTAGGACCGTGTGGTACCTGACGTAAAGAATAGCACCACCCCATTTCTTCCCGTGGGTGTCGTAAAAGGCGACTAAACTTACTAGAGAATGGGCAGCAGCATTCTCTATGCAATTTTAACACCATACTGCGATCGCCAACCCGCCCGCCAAGCGTGGCGATTATGGCAAACCCCCCCAATTGGGGGAGGCTTATGTCCAGCAGTGGACGTCTTTCGGCTGAAATGATGATGATACCATAGAATCAGTACATGATTCTGGACCGAAATTTTTCGTCAGAATTTTTATTTGTATCTGCTTTTTCCTTTATACTTGCAATACTTGGAACACCAATTTTTATTTTTTTAACACCTTTTTTTTCCTGAATCATGTTCTGAATCCATGGAAACATGCCACCCTGTATGATAGGAATAAGTACACATAGATGTAGTAAAGTCCGCCGTATCCCAGTAGTTCCATTCTCTAGTGCTATTATAGGACTACTGGGATTTTTTTCTCCCAGTAGTTCCATTGAACTGGCATACAGGTTGTTGCGTAAATAGTGGTCCGCCGTTAAGAGGTCGATACACCGTATATTCAGCTATACAAAAAAATGCTAAATGTGAACTATTTATCTTAGTTCTCCGATTTTTTTTTTTCTTGAAAAATTTACAGTTTGCTTTACTAATTTGGCTGTAATTTCTATACAAGACATTAAAGTACAATAAACAAAAAATTAATAAAAATTTAATGTAATTTCTAGAAATTACAGCTAATAAATGAGTTATTTAAATTGTGGTATGTGATAGCTGAATATATGGTGTATCGACCCCTAGACGTTGGACCACTATTTACGCCACAACCTGTATGCCAGTTCCATGGGACTACTGGGAGAAAAAAATCCCAGTAGTCCCATGATGGAACTAGAGAATGGAACTACTGGGATACGGCGGTAAAGTCTAGTGAGTCTTCAAAATATTCATTAATTGGATTACTATTACAATTTGCAGTTGATTTCTAAATACAAGAATATCATTTGTTTCTCTTAATTTGCCTGGTAGCTTTTTATAAAATAACTGTTCTGACAGAAAGACGTTGTCTTGTCAGTTTCATTAAGATCTTTGAGTTCATACAAAAATCCCATAGAAAAAATCACTTTCAGTTCTTCCCGAATTTTTCCAATTTTCCGGGCAACTTTTCAAATTTTTCTTTCCATAAAAACCTAATTCGAACTATTATGAACATTTTTAAACAAAAAATAGCCCAATTGGTCCAGCCTTGCTCGAGTGATGCGCTTACCAACAAACAACATTTCATTTGTTATTATGCTGCACCGGTTGACGTCATCACGTCAACGCCGGCTGTCGCTGAAAACCAGCGCTAACGCTCTGTCTCGCATAGGGTCGCAGCATTATGCTGAGCGATGGCCGTTTTGCGTGGATGTGACGCAAATTTTCCCCCAACTTGTTCTTTTCTTGTTTGTGTTTTCTCTTTGCGTCATGTTTACCGCAAATAAACGTATTTCTCTTCTGTCTTTTCTTCTATTTTTATTTACACGGTAGATATTAATTAGGTATGTGATGTTATCCGATAGTAATAGAACATTTTCCATCCTCTGCTGAAATTTAAAATATTAATTTAAACCGCTAGTTGCATAATATTTTCTGCTCCATTACAGCAAAACAAAGAACATTCTTCGCCACATAGCTGCTTAGATACATTTATTTCCTTAGCATGTGGTGTTAATGTCTTCTTTCAGAGAACGTTACACCCGTTACTGTTTATTGTGATCTTATCGTTTTCCTCAGACTACGTTCCCAGGATTTACTGTAAAACAGTATAATGTTGGGATCACACAGCTACGTCACACTGTTTGTACGGTTAAATAATAATCATTATTATTTATTTAAGTACATAATATATATATTTTTTTAATTAAAGTATATAATTATTTTTAAAAAAAACCCTTTTGGCAATTGAGCCGATGTCGACTATTCTGCCAGTGTCGCGTTTAGACGGCAGCACAGCGGCGGCCGTCGACTTTGCACTTTGTGGTAGGTCTACAGGTTTTGTTAGTCGCTGTAAAAACGAGAACAAGAGTTAGTAAAAACATAAATATTCTAAAGTAGGGTAGAGCACAAAAACATATATAACATATTACTTAGGTACATAATTATTACGCACCAACTAATTTACAATTTTATTAAAAGAATAATTTTTAACAACTTTTTTAAAAGAATATGACTTCTTTTAAAAAAGTTGTTAAAAATTAATAAGTTTGGGAGAGAAGTGGCATAAGAGGAAATGGAAGTTAGTTGGGAGAGGAATGTTACATTTAGAAATTTTGTTATAGAGGTCGAAGGATTTGGTGTTCAAGGAGCAGGAGAAAAATATATGGTCGAAAGTACCGTCCGCAAGAACGCATTCACAAAGGGAACTGTCCATAACATGGATCTTATTCAGAAACACTGGGCTACAACAGTGTCCAAGTCTCAGTCTGCAAAGCGAAGAAACAGTTCTTTTTGCCAATTTTGGGTATTTAAAAAATCAAGGTTTCCGCTGGATGTCGGGCTGTATAGCAGCATAGTAGTGAAGTCTCGTTCCACTATTTGGTCCACGAGACAAGCAATTTGGGTTGGTTTTAAGGACTATTATTGCTTGACGCGCTTGGCCGCTATAATAACGCTTACCTACACTCATCAACCAATAGCATCGCAGCATCAGATTTTTGCAGAGCCCCCTTATTTTTGTAAATGAAAAATAAAACAGACCGAAAATACAAGCCGAGATGGTCAGGCACCTGAGAAAATTAAAACAAAAGTTTTTTTTTATTGGTCGTTATAAAAAGGGGCGGTAAACAGATGTGGACATCCATGAGCACGGGATTTTGTTATGAAAGTTTGTCAATTCGGATGTCCCCCATAGTAGTACCAACTAAAACAAAAACAATGATTTAAAACTTAATGGCCGCCAAAAAATAAACAAAAGCCTTCATATTTTTTTATGGCTATTAAGGAAAATACAAAAATAGCATATACAGGTCCCGGATTCGATTCCCATTTCCCGTTACTGGTAGGGCTTGATCTTAGCCCGCCTGGCTATACGATCTTACCTAAGTCTGTCGCCATAGCAATAATGTTAACATCATTTCGCTCATTTGCTGCAACGTCGACATATGTATCTCGAAATTTATGATTTTTTTGTTAAAAATACAGTTGTGTTGAAAAAAATTTGCTACGTTTACTGTAAAAACCTCGTTTCTCAAAGGTCTGTAGTAAAAGAGAGAGAGCAAATATTCACAGTTGTGCCGTTATAGTACTGTCTCTTTTGTTTTGGTGACTTGCGGCAATAACGACATTATTGAGTTGCGATGTAACAGTGCGAGCGGTAGGCTGTACTTGTGCTCTTGGAGAACGACATATTTTACATAACAACGCTCTTGTTAAGTTAAGTACTTACAATTTATTTTAATATATTTTCAAGAATTAACGTATTAATACGTATTTAGTATAAATATGTCGTTAATCTAGATAATATTTGAATAAATCAGTATAAGCATATTTCGTGTTATGACGATATTGCTGAGAAAATTAACAACCATTATATTATTATTACGAATTATGACGTTGTTGTTAACAAAGAAAACAATGAATTAATATTACAAAAAAAATATCTACACTTATGTCATTACACTTAAAAATAATTTGCGTTATTTATGGTAAAATATTGCAACATTTTGTAATAAAACGTTTTAGTCAATAATTCAAGACACGTTTTCTTATTTATGTATTTTCTATAAAAAAACATTTTTTTGCATTTTTAGGTGATAATGGTGTTTCCACATATCTCAAGAGGCAAAAAAATTGTAGCATTGATTGACAAGCATAATAATTCGCACAATGAAGAGGTGACGCCTAATGAAAGCAGTATGTACTTTTGTTTTCATATGTAATAAAAAAAAATCCTCGCGTATCTATAAAGTTAACCCATGCACTGACTTTTCAGGCAATAAAAGAGCTATCCAAATATCACGCGAGATGAGATCTTCATCAAATGAGAGTAGTTCGTCTTGCAGCTCGCCATTTGACTCTGATTTACAGCAGATAATTTTTTTTTTGCTTTTTTCATCAGATGACACGTATATTGAAGATTAATTGTTTTTGTATTAGCTTACAAAAATCTTAAATTAATTAAATATTAGGTTTACATTTATTTTGCAGATAGTGACGATTCTGTAAAAGATCCGATGCATATTCCAACTGAGCAACTTCTTCAGCAGAATAGTGCTGAGTTGATAGAGACAATCGAGTATTCAATTCCATTAGCACCTACTTCAACAGCAGATGGAATTAACGTACTCACCAGAAGCCTTTACACAGCCTTTACGCGTATACGCAGTGCAATATCATTCAACAAACTGCCATCGTATTTAGATATTGATTTATTCTGCACAAGTGCGTTAAGAATCAGGACAATTTTGAGCAAGGAATATTTCAATGGGTGAATATTTTGTAGTTTATCACGGCATACCTACCTATTTTTCCATACCTTTTCCTTTTGTCTTTTTTTGTTTTTTTTTTTTTTTTTTTGTTTTCCCCTTTAATCTTGTGTTACAACATTGTCATATATATGTGGAAGCTTGTAATTAGCAATTGTCAGATGTTTACTACTTCGTTACCAT
This sequence comes from Dryobota labecula, assembly GCA_947523025.1. Lineage (NCBI taxonomy): Eukaryota > Metazoa > Arthropoda > Insecta > Lepidoptera > Noctuidae > Dryobota > Dryobota labecula. The sequence continues at coordinate 5,312,612 of OX383287.1, forward strand.
TTACGTGTATTAGTCTGTAAGCTTTCTTAAAATTGTATAAATAAATATAAATAAAAACGGCTAGAAAAAAACCCGAACCATTTCATGTGAATGAAATGTGCACAGAGGATTTTGTTGATTGAAAAGATGCATGTACCCAAATGGGAGTCAATTTGACGAAGGATGAAGAAGGAAATTCAGTTAAGATTGGAGATATAAAAGTTTTTAAGGTTGAACAGGATAAGCCAGACGTATTGAATTTTATTAGAGCATTTTCTTAATATAAGTTATTAAGAAAATGCTCTAATAAAATTAATGTATGAATATTTTAGATTATGTTTATATTACATAGTGAAATTGATTTGTAAATTTATGTCTAACGCGGATAAAAAACTGAGAATCACGCAAAATCTATCAAGCTTATTTTTCTGAAACCTTCACCTTTTTAAAGATAATTTAGCGCTTGACGTAAATTGACGTAATTTTAGTCGACAAGTTTTTAATCACGTCTAAACTTGTATGCAGTAGTGACAGGCGCTGATTAATTTGGCAGGACTAAACTAAAATTTATCTTCTGTCCTTTTCTTAATGAAATAGAAAGAAAAAAATGCACTGAACTTAAATTTAGTTTAGTTTGTGAACAAGGGAATCGGCACCAGTATTCTATTTATCGATCTATTTCATTATTAAAAAGATATTAATGTGACTATGTTGTAATTCACTTTTGATTCTTATAATAATAAAAAGTTTTTTTTTAAATATCGACATATTTTATTAATAGTACTTTTACCTCAAATTTAAAATAATTATTTAGTGTAACGTCATAAATTCAAATACTACAAAAATATTTATATATTTATCAGCAACAATGACATACATAAGTGTTTCCTTGCTGCGAAAAAAATAGCACAGTATGTCGTGTGTACTTTCTACATAAGATTTAACATTTTAACAGAAAACTATACTAATCATACTACATTTTTGTCTAAATAAGTTACCTAAAAAGTCAACAATAATGGTATTATTTTAACTTCAAACTTTAAAATTGCTCTCCTGTAAAAGGTTTTTTTTTTTTTTTTTTGAGAAATTTCGATCTTGTCGCAAATGAGCGATTTGTTGTATTTCAGCAGTTAGAGGTAAAATAGCCAGTTCCTTTGTGGTTAAGGATTCCGGGTGAAGCTTGCTTCCACCTTCGGCTTTATCATCACTTACCTTTAGGTAAGATGAAGGCCAAGAGCTTCCCCGTAGAGGATTTAAAAACAACCTAGTCGTGTTACTTCTACCTATTTAATTATAGGCAAGGGCGTAGCGAGGTACGGGCAGGGGGAGCAGGAACTGACCCATCGCGGGGGGACCAGGGGCGCCTGGACGCGGGGTCGTCTGGCGCGGGGTCCCAGGTGGAGGCCAGCAGGCAACGGGTGCGGGGGCGCCCACCCTTGCCTGTATTGCACAGGCCTCCACCAGTGTCGGACGGGAATGGCCAGGTTTTCCCGGCCATTCCCGTATCTCCCCCAGCCGGGGGGGCATGCGGGGCCCTCCAGCTAGGCGGGCATGCGCCGGGAGGGTTGTGGATGTAATAGCTGAGCCGGTTTCCCATGACCTTCCCATCAAGGCGATGAGGCAACTCCGCTGAGTTTTAATGGGTATACTGCCATTTTTGACAGGGAGTCCCACATACCCCGTCTCCGCGTCTCGTCCCCCGACGAGCGGGCATGCGTAATGCATTTCTCAGCGAAAAAAAAGGGGGGGCAGTAGCTCCCCCCCTAGAAGATGCAGGAATACTCACAAACCGTAAAGTAATATTACGAAGGTAGCCTATTAATAAACAAAAACGAAGTTGTGACTACAAGTAACATAGACAGGTCCTATTCTACACTGCGTCGTGTTAAAACATGGCTGAGATCAACGATGACTGAAAACCGTTTGAACGGCTTATGCATGCTCAGTATACACCGAACCATGGTACAAAAAACTAAGGATACAATTGAATCTGAGGTGTTAAAACGGTTTTGTGACGAACCTCGTCGACTACTTTTTTTGTAAAATAATTTCACTGATTGATATTTTGTTTTTCACTTTTAACGTAACCTGCCCCGTTACTCATGCAGCATTTACCTTAGATTATATTCTTGGTTTGTCTACGGCCCCCCCCCCCCCTTTAACAAAATCCTAGCTACGCCCTTGATTATAGGTATGTATTAAGATATCCTGCTGGTTTAAATTATCACTCTACACTACGTAGCAGTTAGTTGCAGCAGTGCCGTGCGGTGCCGGAGTAAGTGTTGGGTAGGACAAGCAATTTTGATGAGTTTGTATGAGTAACTCATTCAGCTTGGTGAGGTAGTACATTGTACCACTTCAAATGAGGTGGGACAATATTACATTAATAGGACAATGTAACATCAATGGGATATTGTCCCAAAAATGGTACATTGTCCCAATAATGTCAGATTGTCCCACCTTACGTGAACTACTTACACAAAAGATATACGAGGCTTTGAGCTGAGCTTAGAAATATGAGGGATAGGGAAAATATCATATTACTGAGTAATGCACGACTACAACAAACGCATCGTAGTTTAGAAGGATGACGAATAAAATTTGTGTCTCAAATTAAGTAAACATCGCACGACATGAAATATATTTTTTTAATAGGTTATCAAGAAAAAAAAATACAAATTGTAATAAAAAAATAGCATTATTGCCGCCGAGTCTGTTACGTCTCTCGATGATAACCTGACCAGGCTTCGAAAAAATTCTTTCCGAAGGAACACTCGTAGCAGATATGCACAGTCGTTTTTTAGCCATTTCATATAACCTACATTAATAAGGTCTACTCTCCCGCCAGCACACATTCATTCGTCCGGCCGCGCTGTCCCGCTCACTTGAAGTGAACCAACGAAACGAGTCAAGACAAGACCTCGTTCGCGAGCTAGAAGTGCGACTGCGACAGAAGATAGGACGACATTCGAATTCTACCGACAACGACAATCCTTGCACTCGCTCGCTCACCTCACGTCAGCATTATCAGGCCTCACTCACCTCACCACACTCACTCAATTGTCAGTTCGAGATTCATTCATTTGTATGTCACAGTGAAGCGGTACAAATTTTTATTTTGAGGTGTTGGGACATTCAATCGTTTTGTATGGGACATTTGAGGTGCCTCTTGTATGTCCTACCCAACACTAGCCGGAGTTAAAGAATAGCACCACCCCATTTCCTACCGTGGGTGTCGTAAAAGACGACTAAGGGACTTACTAGAGAATGGGCAGCAGCGTTCTCTGTGCATTTTTAACACCATACTGCGATCGCCAACCCGCCTGCAAACCCCCCCAATTGGGGGAGGCTTACGTCCAGCAGTGCAGATGATGAATAGATTAACTGTAAGATACATACAAGCGTGGTGATTATGGAAAATCCCCCCCCCCCCTTTCAGGGGATGCCTATGTCCAACAGTGGACGTATTTTGGGCTGAAATTATGATGATGACTACTGTTAGACCGTTCCCTATATCCCTATGTGATGAGGGCAAGGAAGTCTTCAATGAATTAGTTTTATTATTTAATTAGAATATAAACGTATATTTATCAAATTACAATAGGTAAAAAATTAGAGAACGCACAATGCAGGTTTCTATAATTTCGTGAAGTGACGTTGGCTGCGACAGTGCTGCCACCGATGGGCATAAACGGAAGATGGCGCACGATGTTCACGTCGCAGAATGTACGCGTTCCTCGCCGCTAGTGGTGTTGTAGGTATATTGAACAACTACCTAGCAGTTTACGGCTTGCGCAGTCTATTTGCAAAGCTTTAGCTGTTAAATTACATTGGAATCTTGGGCTGTTACATAACAGACGAATGCTCCCCGTGAGTGAGCGCCTTAACAAACGTAATTTTGTATGGCAGTAAACGTAATTTTTTATGTAAAGCTCAAAAGTCAGTCTGAACTGAGTTTAATCGGTTTATACTGGGTGATTTTAGACTTCAACGTGAAATCTGAAACTATAAGCATCTAGATAGTTCAGCAAAGTGTTCTAAGGAACACGTAGGTACTTCTATTTTGGAGGATAAAACTAAATGCTTAATTTTTTATGGTTCCGTACCTTAAAAGGAAACTCTTATAGGATCACTCGTGCGTCTGTCTGTACGTCTGTCACAGACAATTTGTTCTGAATCTTCTGGACCGATTAAGTTGATATTCGATACACATGTGAATTATTTCTAGTGACCAAAACACGAATATGTAACTTATTTAAATGGATTTTTAATTTGGGGGGTCAAATTTGAGAGTTTGCAAATACCGTCTGACTTTAGATATATTGAAAGGATTTTAGATATTTTCTTTTTTAAGTTAAAATAAATACTTTTAATGTTATTTAAGAAAATAGATGATAACTGACCATTCACCCCCATATCTCCGAAACCACAGTACTAAATTTTGAATTCTATACACAAGTAGGTATAGGTTGTTGTCTTAAAATAACATGGTAAATCTCTCAATATTATGCGTACAAACTTAGATCATACATTGCTAAGTTTGTTCACACAATGTATGTAAATGTAAATGTAAAAACAACAAAACACAACTACAATGCTAAGTTTGTTCTTGGAATAAAATCATTCCAATTATAGAACCCTTCGTTGTCCGACACGCAATGGACGGTTTTTTTTTTTTTTTTAATCTTCTTCCTGAACCAGGCATCGACCACAATTTTGTTTACAAAAACATAACCATCTTTAAACCTACTTACTGTAATTTATCGTATAGCATAGCGGTTCGTGAACGGCTGCTAAAGATTATACCCCCGTATAAGCCTTTGATACATTCTATCATTCAAGTTTAATTGGCTTAGCGCTCATCGTCGGAAATAAAATACGAATGGACATTGAAGCTTACAAATCTGGTAGGATTATAGCGGATGCGAAGGCTTTAAACGATTACATACACAAAGTAGGTAGGTAGGATTCTTTGTTACGGGGCACTTCCGGGGAAATTTTGCCAACTTACCTATTAGGTAGGTACAGATACGAGCATAAATAGATAGGTACTTTACAGACACGCCAAATTCAAAAGCCATTTTCTCCTAATGTAGTCATAGATATTTTATGGTGATTACGAACATAGATAGTATTATTGAAACCGTGTATAGTATAGATAATATTTTATGTTCGTTATTTTTTTTCTGTACCTTAATTGACTTTTTAGACAGTATTTCGAATGCCTGAATAAAGATAATCCCCAGTGATAAATCATCACTAGATTTTATATTTTACACATTTGCCTTTAATTCACTTTCCATGGCTATTTTATGGATAGCTTTAATTGCGTTCGTTGGAGATAACGTAATTTTGGACTCACGTTATAGCGTTCATTCGGAAAAACGTGATTCGGGATAGCGTTCATTCGAGATAGGGTTCATTCGGGATAGAGTGATTCGGGATAGCGTTCATTCGGGATAGAGTGATTCGGGATAGCGATTATTCGGAATACAGTAATTCGGAATTTCGAGTTTCGGTCTAATGTATACAGTCGTATTTTTCTTATTTTTTACATAAATTAATAAGTAGTAAGTTTAAATACCTACCAAATGCGCGAGGTAACCACTCGCGACTTCGCAAGCCTGCTTCAGTCAGCTCAAGCGCTGAACCATAGCGCCTTAAGGAGGATGCGCTAAGGTAGCCCGTAAAACTCAAACTTTCTTACGTTTTTTTGCAATTTGCTGGTCAGTGTTAGGTTTTATGTTGATTGAAATATGATTCGCGACTGTAACAAATATGCCTTTACAGAAATAATATAAAAATAATTTTTCAACAACTCGACCGGATTTTAGAATTTAATATTACTATCACTATTACGGCACGGTTGGCGCAGTGGTTAAGCGATTGACTGCTGCGCTGCGTGTCGCCGGTTCGATTCCCGTATGGAACAAATATTTGTATGATCTACAAGTAGTTGTTCCGGGTCTGGCTGTTTGTTTATGTGAGTTTAAATGTTTGTATTACGCACCCACGATACAGGAGAAACTCCTAGTGTGGGGCAACGTTTAAAATATATATATATATATATATTACGCCAGAGGTTTATTTTAAATGAATTCAGAGTACCTATCATATGTATGTATGCAGGTATTTTCAGGGTGATTTTTTGCTACCTACCTAAAGCTCTGAAATTCTTCTCCGAGGATGTCCACGTTGGATAATTGGACGTACCTAGTTTAGCAGAAAGGACGCAACCCACATTATGGTCAACGGTTGGTTCTATCACTCAGCAAAAAAGATCCGTGACACTACAAAGATAAAGTTGATTTTTTAATGATGGGAACCAACCCACATTAAGGTACCTACCTTCCGTTAACCGTTAGGACCTCTTTGGTATATATATACAACTAATTGTTGACCATAATGTGGGTTTGAGTCCTTTCTGATAAACAATGTCCAAATTAGATTTGTTAACAAGAGAACGGGGAAAAAGTTTCAATTGCTTTTGTACACACCATCTTACTATGTAAGTATCAGTATTTTTAAGTAGGTTCAGTGTCAATGAATTTCTCCCTCGTAAAGTACAAAAACTTTACGAAGTTAATCAACTGCTTTGATAAATGACGACAATATAATAGAAAAAGTTTCACTCGATTCAACAGAATGGAAACAAATGTCCAAGTTCTCAGAATTTCTGATAAACTGACGCAGGTGTCCGTTGCTTATTACGATAAACTACCTTTATTAGATACACTCGTAGTCATAAATTATGTTGACACTATAAGTACCACCTCTACCTAAACAAAAAAAAAGTAATTTGTATAATTTATGGCAAAAACTAATGGAACCTTAAAATTTATATTCCAAGTGAAGGTTTTATTTTAGAGTACCTACCTAATTAATGAAATCCATAATAAAGATTAATTAGAGATTAAATAATTTATTCTAAAATAGAAATTAATTATTCTGGAGAAGCATCCAAGAGGCACTACCAAGATTTTCTTTCTGGCGACAAATAACCAAAAAAGAGGACTAGGTAATTATTTAAAAAAAAAAAAAATCGGTTGTGAAAAATCAAAACCTAGCAAGTGCTTCAAGGCAAATTTTACAGTAAAAAAAAAAGACGTGTGGCACTCGGGGACTGCCGCGGTAAAGCTATTGCATAGCATTTTGTATCAACTTATGCAATTATAATTATTTATTTATTTTATTTATGCAGTATTTCTTTTTCTTTGATATTAATTCAAGTTACACTTTTTGAGCGTGGTGACCGATAAGAAAACAAATTTTTCTTTTATTAAATAAACAAAGAGTATATAATAATTAAGAGACGGGAGTCCCATAGATAAAAATGAAAAACGTCGCTTGTATGAAACGTGAGCTAATAATGAATACCAACATAACAGAAATGACACGGACTGCAGACATGACATAAAGCTGCCAACATAATAACAAGATAGGGATGTACTACTACTCACTCGTAATTTTTATCGATATGTTGCTGTAAAAAATTTCGGGTTTTAGGATCCTGACATTTTTACGGTTTCATTCTTAATAAATTTAAGGCAAAGGTCACTTAGGCCAACGGTAACTTTCGATTTGAACTAAGGTTACGTGGTAATTTTCTTATAAAAAGAAACCAGCTACGGCTGCGATTCCACGTTGGCGTAAGCGGGGTTCAGAGACAAATCCCATTGTATAGTCTAGATCTAATCCGAGGTAAACTTGACTATAAGATGAGATTTGCTGTGATGATAATAAAATAAAACAAAACTTTGGACTTAAGTTTTTTTATAATAATTAGAACACCTTTTCCTTTCTATTGATCATTCAATTGGCAATGGTTCAGCAGTTGATGTTGAAGGTACTGAAATGTAGAAAACACGTTGCTTATTAACTGACACATGAACAAGTGAATTCAAATTTAATTCTAATCTTGAATAGTTACTTGGGCTTAGTCTCATTCTTTTTATCACATTTTCATTTGAAAAAGGGTCTGTAATAGACAAAAAAGTATCTGTAATATTTACAATTGATACATTCAATACAGTTAATCAAATAGTAAAGTGAATTTAATAAGTTTAAAATAAACATAAACCTTACCCGCAATAGAACATATTTTCCTGTCTTTTGAACATTCTACTGGCAATGGTTCAGCAGTTGATGTTGAAGGTACTGCAATAAAAACAAAATGTAGTCATTCACTTCTAATTCCAAAAACAATGAAGGGTATCGTAGTTGGGATGAATTAATCCCAAGAACCGAATTAACATTGTAGTTGAAAAACATGTTAATTAAATAAAATTATAAATTTAAATCTATTTTCATCTATTTTCTTTAATAATTTTCATTAAAAATGTAAAATGAAATGAAAGGACTTGTCAAGAGGATTTTTTTTTAAATAATTTAAAAAACAGTTCTCTTGTCAAGTCCTTTCATTTCATATGTCACATGATACATTTTGCATGTGTACCAAAATGCAACTTAATCGGTCCAGTAGATGAAGGTACATAAGGGTTCCGTTTTTTCATTCGGACGTACAGTACCCAAAAAAAAAAAAAAAAACTTACTAGATGTACCAGTCCAAGAATCGCAGTAGTCGAAGTAGAAGATAACTCTGCAAAATATAATAGAACATGAGTTACTAAAGTAATCGGAAAGGGTGAGTTAGGATGAATTACGACTGGAAAATAAAGTTTTACCTGTTTGCTCACTTTTGAAGATGTGTAGTGGAAATCCAACGAACAGCTCATCTGCCATTGGTTCTGCAGTAAGTTCTACAGACGGAGTAGCATTTTTTCTTAGTTGTGTCTTCTTTTTATTGAAATCCTTTGGTAGAAAATGACTGCCACAAATATGTTCCAATTGATGTAGCTTTTCAATGGGTACATACACCAAGTCTTCTTTCCCGTAACTTTAACCCATTTTTTACATCTAGCTGGAACATTTTATTACATTATTATGATTATAATAGTAGTGTATTTAAACTTATATCTTTGTTATTTTGGTTTTGCAGTATTAATAGAATAACAGAGAAAATTAAATGAAATAGGAATATTATAATAATAAAAATATCGACAGTCGATAAAAAAGTAACATGCGTCAAGCACTAGCATATTGATAGGTTACTTTGTAATTTTGTAAATTTTGGACTTTAAATCAAGTAATTTATTTTCTGTAAGAGCTTATCAATGTTTTTTAACATAACAATTGAAAATATATGCTTACCTATCTTCATTCAAAGGAAATTTGGCTATGAAGATTCGCATTTGACCATCTGACCGGCCGGATCTTATAACACATATTTCACACGTTTTGTAATGCATTGCAACTTAAATTACGTCACACGTACATACATAAATACAACAATAACTCTAATTTACGATAAATATCCACAAAACACAGAATAAAAACAAAAACAGCGCTTTGTTGACAAAGTTCTTGACAACAAACAAGACAAGAATATGGCGGCCGGTAGCTATGGCGGCTGAGTAGCGTAGTGCGATAGAGTCGAATAGATGTTAAAGCGAGACAGCGATAGCGTGAGGTTTTTTCGTTACGGAATTTCTGGATTCGGTCCCCGCGCTCAAGGCCCGCGATAGAAGCTATGCAATAGCTTAATAACTTGCCTACTTTAAAGGCATGCCTTAGATAGATAGATAGATACAATACTCTTTATTATGTACACCATAAAAATTACAGATATAAACGTAGAACTGTTACATAGGGTGTCACAATGGGCGGTCTTATCGCTAAAAGCGATCTTTTACTGACAACCTTTGGGTGGATCAAAAAGTAGAAGGAGAGACAATACTGCAGGTAGTCAGTGGTGTACCACTTACATTTATATACAATAAATACATACATACACAAAGCATATAGATACTTATCCATATAAATATATATATATGTATATACATACAATAATAAACATGATACAAGAGCAAGGAACTTCAAGTAATGATGATGTTTAAGGAGAGAGGAAGTGATTGTTAACCAAATTTTTAAAAGTGGACAAAGATTGAGCACGCCTTATCGATACGGGCAAGGCATTCCATAACCGTACTGCTTGAACTGTAAAAGACTTAACATATAAGCTAGTGGAATGCATTGGCATCTCTAGTCTCAAGTTTTCCGATGACCTCAGATATCTATTATGTATGTCATGAAGGAACTTGAAACGTTCTTTAAGATAAGAGGGGGGTTTTAGGATTGAACAGAATACTGTAGAGCTGAAATAAAATATGAGAATTCCGGCGAAGACGTATGGGAAGCCACTTGAGACTGCACTTGCACTTGCTCATTTCAAAACAACAAATCTTAGGAGGGAGGAGTGCAGTTACTTAAGAATAAATGGTTTTATGAAGTCAAAATATGTTACTGACAATTTAAAATCCTAGCAACGTACTTCCCTAGGTTTTTATCTATTCACAATGAATTATAAAATAAATACTACTACAATTTCATAAACCTAGTAAGAGTTATTTGAAATAAAACAAACCATCAATAATAATGTTTATTTAGGTATAATAAAATTTCAATCATCCACAGCTAATTTTTCACCAGTAACTAGATCCAGAGAACTATTATCTGTAAGTTGCCAAAATTCTCTTCTATTCATAGGCATAAGTGGAAGCAATTTTGAAGTAATACCTTATTTTTTGCTTTCTTTTAATCAATTCAATTAATAACTGTGAGAGGTTCACAGTTATTAATCAAAAACCTAAGCGGATTCTACAAAGAACAGAAATAACAGTTTTTGATTCTTTTTTGTGACCTTAAAAGTCACGGTTTTGATTTAATGGTCGCTTGCACTGCATAAAAAAACTGCCTTTCTTCTTGCTGGACATATTCCGCTAATCCTGCCAGGAACATTGTATATTCAATCTTGGAAGGGACAACTCCTGTTGAAGGTCTGAAACTACGTTTAGCATTGCGTTGCGTCTCTACGCGCGTGGAAACGCGGGTTGTCGCGGGTTGTCGCGACCATCGCGGATACCCATCGTAATGAATTACCCGTAGTTCAATTTTAACGGTGTGCATGTACAGTCCTGTCGAGGGAGAACTTGATATATCACGTAGCAAAACGGCGACTAGCAAAAAAACGATAGCCGGCGCTGGCGAGCCCTGCGCGTGCGACGGAATCCGTTGCGGGGAGGCGCGCTGGTCCTCGCGACGGAGCACTTATGTATGGAACCGCGCGGGCGTCCGCGTAACGCAGTTTCAGGCCTGATAGCCTATTGTGCGTGAGATCTGACGATACAGATGAACAAACATAATTTATGAAAGTAAGTGTGTGTTTGCCTAGAAAGCGTTTTTTGACACCTAAAAGTAAAACCACATTTACATGACAGTCGCCACTGTGATCATTAGGTGGCGACCACGGGCCGCCGCTTTTCAAGGAAACCGTAGCTTTACGATTTCGTAAGTAGGAACCTCGCGTTTTGTAATAAAACAAAATCAATAATTTATCACAAATCAATTGTTATATTTGAATTATATCTGTCAACAGTCAATATTATATTATGTGCTTTACAATTACATATATATAAGAAGTTCACATACATACATGAATGGATCGTAACTCTAACATTTATTATAGTCGCTTTATTATTTGTATATAGTTTTCCTTAACTAGGTGGAGCCACTTGTGTCGGATCGAGACGGTCAGTAATAAGTGTAATAACCGATGTTATCATTATTCAATTGATGATCCAAAACTCTTATGGACAACGCAGAAGATACCTAAAGTCTATTCAAATCCTTATTTCCAATTGATTTTATTTCCACTTAAAGCGAAAGCGTCAGATTAGTTCGCGAAATTAAAATTTTCTCACGTTTTTTGCACTTTGTAGGTCAGTATCAGCTTATATGCTGATCTAAATGTAATTCACAGCCGTATCAAATATTTCTTTTCTCTTATTTTTTTGCCGCAAATCATACTTTAATGAACATACAACCTGACAATGAACTGCAAATTGCATTATAACGTAAAAAAAAAAATCGCGAGCTTCCATAGTGCGGGATGCACTACTGTAGCCCGCGGAAATTCATTTTTAAATGAATATTTAAAAAAAAATGAAATTATAGCGCAAACTGAACTTTGTGTAGGATTTTTCCAAAAACACATATTTGTTTACATATTTGGAAACTTGATTGCGAATGTAGTATACACGCGTACACATTTTGTACGTAAGAATCTACGGTACAAAAAAACTTTGTAAGCCGTTTGAAAAGGCTAATGTTAATTTTAATTGGGTAAACCTTGTTTTAAAAAAAAGATACGGTTAAAAATGAGTAATCAATGAGTACAGGCGTAATAATTTGTGTACTTAACTGATGAATTGTGCGTCTTTTGTACAAATTTATTTCATTCTATGATGTCTATTTATCGGAAAATATCGGATTTTTTATCGCCTCGATCAGACACAATGTGTCATTTCTTTAAGACCTCGTAAACCTTTCAATTTATCGCCAATCGCCTATATTTTGATATCTTAAATCTCAGGAAAAGATTCAAGATCTATACAAATAGATAATTATGAATACCTATTTACTCCTTTACCAATGCTAGTGATAATTTGTAAGGTGTACCAGGTATCTACATTGTGTAATACGACTTAACATGACTAGAACAATAATATTTTTAATTAAAATAGTGTTTACATTTCATTAAGCTATGATATTTTTTATTTTACAAAGTAGCTTAACATTTATCTACAAGTAGAAGATCAATGAGTGATGGTACTCACAACAAGGGGGATGTTTTCTCTCTATTTGACAGTGCTTTGTCACTCTGTCATGCCAAATTTACTTATTTAAGGTGACTTATTTTGATGGCTCTTGTAATACATTAACTCCTAGTACCAGAGCCAGGGCTACACGACTGTAGTTTCTTAAATCATACATAAATAAATTATTATTAATTAATTAATCGCCTTTCAACTGCTGACCCAATTTATAAGGCGGAACACACTTACAATCACAATCCAAGGGTTTTGAAGGAAATTCCTAGTCCAATGCTTCATAGGTTTGAAGTGTGCTCAACAACGTAAATAACGCAATGAACATGGAACTATTAAGATAAAAGACATTGCGATCAATTGTCATTTTATGCAATTACCCCACGCACTGCGGGGTAATTGCATCTTCTTCTTCTTCTTCTTCGCTTCGCTCTCTACAGAACGGTCGTGGTCACAATAAGTTTTGTCCAATCGCAGGTGTTGTAATTGCATAACACAGGGGGGTAATTGCATAACACACGTAAAATGACATGTTACGCAATTACCCCACAGTGTGATCAACTGTAATTTTATATGTGTTACGCAATTACCCCACAGTACGATCAGTTGTAATTTTATGTGTGTTATGCAATTACCCCACAGTGCGATCAATTGTAATTTTATGTGTATTACGCAATTGCCCCACAGTGCGACCAACTGTAATTTTATGTGTTACGCAATCACCCCACAGTGCGATCAATTGTCATTTTATGTTTGTTATGCAATTACCCCACAGTGCGATCAACTGTCATTTTATGTTTGTTATGCAATTACCCCACAGTGCGATCAACTGTAATTTTATGTATGTTATGCAATTACCCCACAGTGCGATCAACTGTAATTTTATGTGTGTTACGCAATTACCCCACAGTATAAGTCAGCTGAAGGACAAAGTGTTACAGGCCCCTAAATACCTTAAGGGCCTATGTAGCGGCAGTAGGTCGGACGTTGTTAGACGGACAGCTTTCGTCAAACCACACAAAGTGTTGCTAAGTATCAAGTCAAATTCAAAATTACTTGCATGATGAATTTATTGATGATGATTTTGATTTTGAAATGGTCATATATCACTAACAGTGTGTATGTAGTCTGTTTGTCTGTTATTTCATTTTTAATGACACATTCTCGTCCACCTATCTTTTGTGGCAATCATGTGATCTTTTGTGTTTAAAATGACGTGTATGTAATCTAAATAAATATAATTTATCCTAATTATTAAACACTAATGGAATGAATTATTCATTAAACTTCACAATTCAATCAATAATACCTTTTTTTTATTATTGCTAATTAGGCGATAGTTACATGTAAATTATATTATTAAGAATGTTGATAATTTAATTTTGTATTTACGAGTAACCACCGCAAACAATTTAGATCAGCAATGGTCCCTTAAAATAACCGACTAGATTAATTTATTTTTATTATTAATAATTTATTCTATAGCCGGTACGGCTCCGAAATTCTCTCTTCAATACATATTTTATTTTTATGATTTTTTCCTGTAGGTATTATGGGTTATGCAAAATAATGTTTATCGCAAATGTTATTGTAATTGTGGGTACACATATGTGAAACCACAACTAAAGTTTCTAAACTTGCGGATATTAAGGTATGTTATAAACACACCTTAATATCCGCATGTAGCGTAAGGTGTTTTTATAAATAATTCGGAGAAATATCGGCAATAATTATCATTACGAATACTCTATCATAAATGTATTTATTATAATATTAGATTGCATTATATACTTATCTAAACATTGAGATGTTATAGCGGATTTTGTTTTGGACGTAGCTATACAATTAATTAAAAAAAATCTAATGGTAACATTTAAAGGATTTCTCTAAGGTATTTAAAAAAATATAGGTATTTTAATTCTTGATTCTACTTTTGGATTTTTGGCATGTATTTATTGTAAAGATTGACAGCTTATTTTCGAGTAAGATACGTATTTTGTGGAATGCGTAATAAAAATAATGAATATGTCTGTGAACTTAACATGTTAAATAATTAATTCACTTCCTTTTTTGAGGTATTCGACGATTTAACCTTATACCTACTTAAAATAAAGCTAATTCATATTAAAAATAAATGCTACCCTGATTAGCTCAAGTATAGTTTGTGAACTGCATTCCGCGCTCTGATAGGCTGTCCAAACCAAAGAGAACGCTCAGAGAAATAACTAACATAGAAGTCATAAAAGAGCAAGCCACCGTAATATATATAGGATGGTATTTAAAAGTACTTCAATTTTATTTAAAAGTACTCCCATTTCATTTACCTAATTTTGCCTGTGTTCCACCAAATATACTGAATGTGCACCAAAATATAACCTAACCTAACCTTTAATATTTGGTGCACGATCAGTATTTTTCGGGGAAGAATAAAATTTAGGAATGCATACATAGATGTACCTTAAGATTTTTGGTGAACACAAAAATATTATCCATATATATACACATATTCTTTCTTCCTTACGAAACATTTTACGAGTTAGAATGAGTATTATTAGAGAATGATAGTTTTCCCCCTCTTGTTTTTTGTCTTAGACACCTTAGTTACCAGGGGTAGGTACGAAAAAATTGACAAATTTTTTGACAATATCGATACTGCAATCCGGTGACCAAACTGTCTACGGTTGACATAAGGTAAGACGATTTCTATGTAAGCCATTATTCAGGAAGAGGTACCGCAGGTCACA
Organism: Dryobota labecula; assembly: GCA_947523025.1. Classification (NCBI taxonomy): domain Eukaryota; kingdom Metazoa; phylum Arthropoda; class Insecta; order Lepidoptera; family Noctuidae; genus Dryobota; species Dryobota labecula. Next base: position 5,328,060 of record OX383287.1, read on the forward strand.
GTACGCAGCCTTTGTGCGTGTTAACCATTAAATAATATAAAGGTTTCCAAGTTTTAAGATGTAAATAATAAACAATTTTATTGCCGGTTTCGGCCATCAATATCATTCTCAGTGCTTATACCTAGCGTTATACAATAGATCTTAACATCAAAATTCTAACTAAGTTTTTTAAGAGATATCTTTAAAATATACTTTGGTTTAAATTTAAGTATTATTGTTGCTATAACAATTATTTTTGGTTTGAATTGAGATTCTATTCTTTTGTACTTTTCCTTTTTTTACATACGTGATGATTGTACTGCCACAAAAAGAGGCCAAGATACAAATAAATTAATAATACTATGACTGATTACTAAGAAAAGTAATGACTAGACCATTTACAGACAATTTAGTCGTGGCTTATCTTTATTTGTCGAACCGTACCTTAAACCTTCCATAAAGCTACCACTTACTGGGTACGTCTTTTATTGCTTTGAATGTGCCCTCGCTGCTGAGAGTCTATCATGCTCACTCTCATGTCTCGCTGATGGAAGCGCGTGTGTTGGATCATTAAGTTCCCTTCAAAATGGTTGAGCTGGTTGGTGCTGATCCATGCGTCATGTTCGTGAACTGGCGCCATCAGTAGGGACTTGTCATCTCTTACATGCCACGGTTTATTTTAAATTTTGAATTATTTTTAGCTTTTTATTATGGATTCTTTTCACGTGCACGTCTTTATACATTGTTCTCACATGTATAATTTCAACATGAATAATGTAACCAATATTTTGTTTTAAAAGAGTGTCCGTGGAGTTTCTTATACGTTCTTCTCCATAGAAACCTACTACGCTTTGGAATGGGCAACTACATTCATCTTTCTGACTGACCGACCCCTTGACAATTCAAACATGCCTGTAATTTGCTTTATTTGAAAAAAAAATGCTTTGAATTTGAGTTTGAAGTCGAACATAACAATATTGTGGTAACATGAAGAAAATATAAAGAGTTGAAATCCAAATAAAATATACTTCCAAATTTCAGTATAGATGGATTATTTTGTGAAGCCAGATATACCATGGCTTCTTCAGAGTTTATTAAATACCGTTATCTGATTTTGTAATTTAGTATATGAGTGTCATCGCAAAAAAAAACCCAGACTTAAACCTAATAAAATCACGAAAATACTACCTTAAAACTAGGGTATTAAGTGGAATCATCCAATACTTTGCAGGGAATGTTTGAACTGTAACAACTTGCTGAGATTCGTGAAGACCAGGTCCTGAGGGTTGGATATGATGAAGTATACCAGTCCTAGTATTGAGAGAACGGCCCGCCATATTGAGAAGTGCGTCCAAGTGTGGTAGAATGTTGGGATCGTCGGCTGGAAAAGAAAATGAACATAATCAAATTAGTGCGAAAAGAAGTAGTATATTATAGTTAGTGCGAAAACACCCAGTTTTCTTTTTTTTTTATCAAAAATTATACAGGCAGGGAAATTAATTGTTAAGCAAATTGACACCCTACATCAATTTGCCGTGTTATTGCCATTTCATGCAACTATGAAATAATGACAGAAAGTTGTGATGTGAATATACGCACAATTTAAGTTCGTAGTCAATTTGCTTAACAATTAATTAATTGCTAAGCAAACTGACTCCCCCTCCCTCCTCCCCCAATAATAATTTGATAAGATATATAACAATAATAAATTGATACATGGTAGATTTTATTGGCATGTCAGAAATACTGTGAGGGATTTTTTTTACCTGAACCTTATGATTTTATATTTTCTCTTTAATGTGCATGTGTTTATATAAACTGTGTCTATAATTTTTGTAATTGATTTTAAACCGTCAAACATTAAAAAATATATATATCTTAGTATTATACACGTACATCGCACTCGCCTCCACAGAGTAGGCAACTCATTCATGGGTCAATGTATACGCTTTTACAACAAACTTCCCATTGAAATTCGAAACTTACCCATTAAACGATTTAAAAGCTGTATTAAAACCAAACTTTGCAAAAAAGGGTACTATAACATTTCTGATTATTTAGAAGACAAAAAAAAAGACGTGTGGCACTCGGGGACTGCCGCGGTAAAGCTATTGCATAGCATTTTGTATCAACTTATACAACTATAATTATTTATTTATTTTATTTATGCAGTATTTCTTTTATCTTTGATATTAATATTTTTTTTTTTCGTTACGGAATTTCTGGATTCGGTCCCCGCGCTCAAGGCCCGCGATAGAAGCTATGCAATAGCTTAAAAACAAAATAAATAAGTGCTGAACGTCGTAAAAGTGTATAACTACGTAAACAAAGTCAAATACTATTCAAATATAAGCATAATAACAACTTTAAAATAGACGAAAGTGTTGAACCTAAAGTAATTTTAAATAAAAAAAGAGTGACAAACTGTTTTGACACCGAAAAAATTCCATGTACATGAGTCATTTCCAACCGTCTAGTCAAGTTTAAAAATTGTTCAACTGGAATGGTATCAACTATTTGGCAAGCTTTAATTAAGTCATTGTAGCCTTGCGGTGCAACAGGGGAACTGAATGAACTCGTAATCGACTGGTCGTGAGTTCAAACCCCACTATCAACAATCACTTTTTGTGAAGATCATAATTTAATAAACTAATATTTATAAGAATAAAATACGCAGTACAAATTATTAGATCACTAGAGGGTACTGGTGTAGGAAAACCGTCGGAGTGGGGAGCGTGAGGTTTTTTCGTTACGGAATTTCTGGATTCGGTCCCCGCGCTCAAGGCCCGCGATATAAGCTATGCAATAGCTTAAAAAGCTTGGGATTGAACTGTTCGCTCGGCTTAAAGCCGTTTGATTAAACCGTAAAACTTGACATTTTAATAATTATACAACGTTTTATATACATACCTAATTATTGACATTATTAAATATTATATACAAAATGACATGAATATTTACTTTGAAAAGTATTACATATACAGGGTGTTTGGCAGAACGTTGAACATACGAAAATGGTGGATAGGTGGGGTGATCTGCTACTTACTCAGGCCTAATTTATTTGGCCCTGCCCCCCTGGATATTAAAAAAAAAAATTTTTTGCTTTCTTCTAGTTTCACCACTTTCTTAACTTTAAAGTGTAATTTGTATTAAAAATGGGTAAAACAGGCAATATTTTTATTTATTACATCTTTCTGTAAGTTTGAGGAGTCATAACTATTTTCTAGCTAACATCTGAATAAAGCAATAATTTTATAAGAATCTGCCAATATTAAAGATAAAAAAATAAACTAAAATATTGCCTGTTTTACCCATTTTTAATAAAAAAATACACTTTAAAGTTAAGAAAGTGGTGAAACTAAAAGAAAGCAAAAAATTTTTTTTTTAATATCCAGGGGGCCAGGGCCAAATAAATTAGGGCTGAGTAAGTAGCAGATGACCCCACCTATCCACCATTTTCGTATGTTCAACGTTCTGCCAAACACCCTGTATTACTTTAATTATTGTGAATGTGAGCACTATGTGGGTCATTTGTTTTCTTTAAGATTATCTCTTTTTCCTCTTTCTCAAGTAGTTTTAATGATGGTCTGGTTTTTTGAGTACTTTATGCGGCCTACCCAAATGTCCTTTCTTTGGTATTGTTCGTCGAGCTCCTTAAATCCTGAGTTGAGCTACGCGTTTACTGACAAATGCTTGCACTGACTGGACAGGTCCACTCAAAATTGTGTGGTTCTTTCCTCAAAAGACCATTTCAGACACGGATCTACATGGTCCTCACATGGTCTGACCAAGATTATGTCTGGACTTTAAAAGAGACTTTGACCCCTGAGTTTGTTTCGCCATTTCTTCTCAGGGATAGTCAGATAGGAAATGTCGACTTCCTCAAGCTTGTTTTTATATTTTTTATATGACGTGTAAAAGTGATTCCGATATCCTATTTACAGAATAAACGATTTCATTTCATTTCATATAATAATAGTCCATCCCTTTCTAAAATTCGTATATTCTGTATATTTGTTTCACCACCCTGAAGTTAGCGTTTCCACAGATGGATAATCGGTCAGATAGCTATTCATAGGTTAAATATTCATTGAAAAATTGACGACCACGTATCAGACGAATAAAGAGTCTAATAACTTTATTCTGTAGGTAGCTATCTGCCTGTTTATCTGAGGATTGAAAAATCGGCCCTTAGACATTTTGACAAGATAATATAATCCAAGCTGTATATTGCTGTTATGGTCGAAAATGGCCCTGAGCATTTTCGCCAATCAATAAATTCAACTTGCATGTTTTAGACCAATGTCACCCGCTCCGCGTGCTTGTTATACTGTGCCTCGCTCCACATCCTAGTAGGGCATGGGCTTTACAAGGACAAGCAAATGTTAGATTTTTAGTTTCATTAAGACACGAAAGCTGTGTCAGGAAAAAAATTCGTTGTAACTTTGAAAATATAATTCCTTGTTTTAACCGACTTCAAAAAAAAGGAGGAGGCTATGCAATCGGCGGTATTTTTTTTTTTTTTATATACAGCTTTTACTCCGTGATTAATGGGCCAAATTTAAGTGATTCTTTTATTTTTTATTTGGTAGTTTGGTAGAAAATATAATATCAAAGAAAACTCTTTCCGAAATTAAAGTTATAGTTTTTTTTTTTTTTTAATCGCGACATCGATTTGACAGCTATGCAAATACTTTATGTAGTGATGGGAAAAAAATCGGTTGCTTTAAAAACCGATCCTCGAGTCATATCAGTTTATCATTTATCTAAATTGCTTAAAACTGATTCTCGAGGCATATCATTTTATTACATGTACCAGTTTGTAATATTTAACAGTTATTACATAATCCCAACTAAGTTTATATTTAGGCAAGTTACAAAGCCAAACCATGACATAAACTAAAACCTTTATGTACAATAATAATACATTACATATTATGCACCAGTGGCGCCCCTAAAGGTCATCCCTAGGCACGCCACTGATATGCCACCCGTGCATAGCCGAGGAGGGTCGCTAGTCAAGAATAAAATTGACAATAAATAAGTATGGTCGGGTCGGGTAAATAAATTCATTAAATTTGTAAAAAAATGTAATGTTTGTAAAAGAATCGATTTTATTCAGTCAAGAAAATGGCTTATAACGGTCTCAAGACTACCGCAACGCACCCAAAGACATGACATTGTAATAACGTCATGTCGGAATATTATACAACGATTAATTCGTGTTTATAGAGTGCATTTTTCCAGTATAAACTGAAACTTTGTGCTTACTACTGCTACCGCTTACTCGTATTATGGATTTCATTATTTTATTTCTTACGTAGACGTTCATACAAAGTCATCGCGGCATATAGAATGAGAAACGTCAAATCTAACTTCTTAGATTGTCGCGTTTTTGAGTCGTCTATTTCATCTACTACAATTGGTTAGGATTACTAGTTAACTTATCTGGCTACTCACCGTAGTAAGGTTGTTGCTTGTAATATTATTGACTAGAGGCGCGTATTGGTAGACCATTAGCTCATCATACATCCTAGCCGCAGTACAGACCAACAGGCATGCGGTGTACAGCATCACCAGGACTATCGGCTGAAAGTATGGCTGTAAACCCCGGGTCATATCTAGGCTGTTTACGTCGAGTCTGGAAAGTGGGAAAATGATCTTTAACTTAAGTCTATACTACCTAAGCGCCACCTCACTCTTTATCTCGCTCGCATTCTATTGCTCCCGGTCACGCGAGCAAGCGAGACAGCGCAGCAGGGAAAAGGCTCTAAGGCGCCGATAGTTTAGGTAATTTCTTTTAACGGTGAAAATAATGACCATTAAAAAAAATAACATAAGACCTGCTTTATAGTTAGTTCAGTTAATATGCAGTTTCATTATCTAATTTGAAGTATTTTTTTAATACCAGCGGTTTATTGTTCGATTTGGAGGTAACTTTGGAACTATTTCTATTGAGAAAATTTTATGGAATCGTGTTTTCGTCAAACATAGTACTTTTTTTTTTTTTTTTTTTTCAGTTACGATTCCTTTATTTTAATGTAAAATTACATTTTCTGTATGAAACACTCCATTTATATAAATAAAACAGCTAAAATAAAAAAACAGCCATGGATGTTGAAATACTCTAACAAACGACGCGCGAAATCAGCTGTTCACTTTCTGCCTAGCTACAGAGTTCATCGAACTCACTCTCTGCGCTGCCGTTCGTTACGTGCGTTTTGCCTCGGTAACGATACATTGCGTGTGAGGTAATAAAACAAATCAGGTTTATTGGATTCCCATAATGTTCCTGAAATAATTTCATGTATCGGTCTTCTTAGTATGATATACTGAATTCACCCTATCAGTCTGCGGAGGGCTGTCCCTTACACCCTGTAGACTCTTAAGGATTTTAAGGTTATATGTTAAATGTATTTTTTTACTCTTTTAAATGGGAGGATTATTCGGACCAGAACATTAATGGCTTAATCAGCCATTAATCACTGCTGGGACACAGGCCTCCACTCTGTGAGATGGAGTGGGCCGTAATCCACCACGCGGGCCCAATGCGCGTTGGTAGATGTCACATGTCTTCGAATTTTTGGTTCTAGAACATGCCGGTTTCCTCACGATGTTTTCCTTCGCCGTTTTGAGAGCGGTGGTGACAAAATAATTTACTTAATAATTTCCACTGGGCCACCACTGCTCTGACCATAAACCAATAAAAATCTGTTCACTTACCTATCCAGAACCGAAAGTAGACACAGCACACAGAAGAAATAATAAGAAGCAACATAAGGCATGGTGACGACCGCATGGAAGGACAGATGCCCTGCATCCAACCCGTCTGAGTAGCTGATGAGGAGTAGGTGCATCAGGGACAAGCCTCCTAGCACGCCGTGGCAAGCCGGGGCTGAAGAACGCCAGGCTTTCTGAAGAGTCAATGCCACGTCTAATGGCGTTAGGTCGCCTAGTCTGGAATTTGAAAACAATGATTTAAAAAAATAAAAGATTATGTAGGCAGACATGCCAGTTTTACCACTTATATTAGCCCATAGATATGATAAGTTAACCTTTTCACCGCCACGTCAAAAAAGCAAAATCGTGCCCTCGGCGCCATGATCCTCCTTTAAAATTTTTGTCATCCTTTCGAGTTTTTATCATCTTATGTTAATATAGATAATACATGAAATATAAAGAAAAAAGTTCAAATAATATAAATTAGGATGACTCAAAGAACAAAGGAAATAGAGAAACAATGTTGTTTTATGAGCTTTATTTACAGATATATGTATAAAAGTCGGTCATGTAGTTGTGACCGTGGTGTGCTGGGCACGTGTTGGTTTGTCATCTATACATGTCTGTGGCGGTCAAAAGGTTAATTATACGAGTATTTCACAAACTAGATCATTCTCTTTTTGTAATTATTGAATTTCAGTATTTGGTCAGAATTAAATGATCGCTCGTTTATGGAATGTATTGCCAGATCCAATAAAACGAGCGCATTCGTTGCCTGTGTTTAAAAGACTCGTGAAGGAACATTACTTGTTGTTGTGATTTTGTTCTCGCTGTTAGCTGTGATAATCTATACACTTCATTTATTTTCTTTGCATATATAGTTAGTATGTATGTATCTATGTATCTATTATATAGCATATATCTGTGTATCTACTATAGGATATATTGTACTGTTACACTTTTTATTTGCACCAATGACAACCCCATTTTATGTCCAGAAATTCACTATCCATGCCAAGGTTGCCTGGAAGAGATCGCAGTATGCGATAAGGCCGCCCATTATATATTTTATAGTGTATAAGTTTTCCTTTTCTTTTGTAATGTGTAATCTGATGTACAGACGCCAGCAGGTCAAGCTACCCGAAACTGTCAAATTTTCGCAATCAACCTTGAACCTTATAGTGTAGTAATAAAGTTGAAAATCTATTAAAGAAATTTGACAGATTGTAGTAGCTTGATATGCTGGCGTCTGTACAATAAAGTATATATAAATAAATAAATAAATAATAAATAAATAAATATTATCTGCTTACAATACTTTTAACAGAACTGTTATTAATCTGTTGTCTAATGTTATTTTTTAATGTATTGGCTCTTGTTATTTGGATAAAAAAATCAATACAACATCATCAAAAAAACATATTTGTAAATAATAACTCACCTTAAATACTTATCACCGTCTCTAGATTGTTGTGACTCCAGAATCCTATCCCTGGACACGGCTCTAAAAGTTCCTCCACCTTGCAGATATATCTTCTCAGGTCTGCGTGACCCAAACGGGTCCAGTCTCTCATCATTTGGTGACGTCAGCGGTGATGGTGAGGAGAATGGATTGTCTAAGTATGTATCGTGGTATGGCATGCTGGATTCTAGAGTCTCTAGCATGGCTGTTAAGTCTGTTGGACGAGCTGGAAAGTTAAATTAGTATTTTTATTAGTAACTAGCTTTTGCCCGCGGCTCCGCCCGCGTGGATGTCAGTTATCGCGTAAAAAAGTAGCCTATGGCCTTCTCCATATCCCAGGCTATATCTCTGCCAAATTTTATGACGGTCGGTTCAGCGGTTTAGGCGTGAAAACGTAACAGACAGAGTTACTTTCATATTTATAATATCAGGATTATAAGAGAAAACATCATATCACAAATTATAAGACATGTTTATAGGCAAAAAGAAATCTGTCTTGTCTGTTGTTCACAGTTTGCAGTCATTACTAGCCTACAAAAGGATGTTATTAAATAAAGATAATATATTTATTAAGCTAATACTTAAAAGCACACAATTTTTTTTTTTTTTTGTAAAATACCAAAAATATATTATTGAATTTATTATTCACTAGCTTCTGCCGGCGACTTCGTCCGCGTGAAATCTCTTGTTCCCCCGACACATCCCGTCGCAACGCATCGCCCGCCCGCGCAACTACTTCGATTTTGCTAAGCGTTCTTTCTGATTTTATTCGTTTTACTCGGCTCCTAAGAGTCGTAGCGTGATGTTGAATAGCCTATAAACTTCCTCAAGAATTGGGCTAACAAATGCAAAAATAATTTTTCAAATGCGACTGGTTGTTCCAGAGATTATCGAGTTCAAACAAACAAACAAACAAAAAAGACACTCTTCAGCTTGAATTAGTATTAGTATATTTGTATAGATAGATGATTGTATAAATGGTTGTTGTTTATACACAGTCTCAGATATACCCAATCTCTTCAGATAATTTTTTTAATTATTATTTCTTAAATTCAGTACTTAAAAGAAAATGGAACCTTTTTTTCGCCATTTTGTGTGAATTACCATTACGAAGATATTTTTTTGATATGTTATCCCCTTTGTTTACATAAATTATCTGAATTTGAGACTTTGGGTATAGTAAAGAAATACATTTCAAAGCTTCTAAGTAGAAGCAAAGTATTAAGGCTTTAGATTTACTTACCAGCTTTTGACCCTGACTTATTCTTGCCACTCTTAAACACTTTAGGGCTGACATCTCGCCCGTTTACATTGCTATCCTGTCTCTCATCCCTGACTTTCCTCCTGGTCTTTCTCGGTTTGTGCCGTAGTTCCTTAGTAATACCGTTATTGTTCTCCATGTCATTCGCTTCAATCTCTAGTTCACCGCTAAGAGTGACCACTTCATCTTTATTGTATTCTTTGAGGTAGTCGTCCACCTGGAATGTGTAGATTGACAGGATTTAGTCATTGTATATGAAGATTTAAAGCTTGTCATCATGGATCTATATTTTTTTTTTTGAAATAAATAATGTTATAATAAATTCAAAGTAAGTAAATAGTAGTAGAGAGCAGTGGTGGTCCAGTGGTAACAACCGTGACTTACGAGGTGTACAACTCGTAAGTGGTAAGGTGCTTAAGAGCGCCTCCTTTACAAAAAGATTATCTCGTGACTGAGAAGGAATTATTAAAAACGGCTCTATCAGCTGCCTCGGTGTGTCTAGAATTTTCTAATACCTTTTATAAAGTTTCATATTGAGACACGAAGCAATAAAATTCGATCTAAAGAAAAACGGCCACATTCCTCTAGATCGTATTTTCGTCTCAATATGAAACTTTATAAAAGGAGTGGCGCTAGTGGACCCACGATAGCGCTCTTAACATTGAGTAAATTATTAATTTCATCACTACTGCTCTGTAAACGGTGAAGGAAACATCGCCTAGAACCAAAAATTCTAAAGGTTGCGCTTACACCGGCAACTAAAATTGCTCAATCCTGGTCAATTCTTGTCAAATATGACGTCACGACTACATCGAGCAAGTTAGGGCTATGGCAACATGTAGTAACCTGTTGCCAGAGATACGGCCACACAATACCAGGCAATATGGATCAACTTAAAAAACTAGGCAATACAAGTCAATACACCGACGACACACTTGTACTGCACTGCACGTAGAAAGAAAATGGCGGCGGGGGCGGCGGCCACGCACCCCCGCCGCCGGCCGGTCGGTTCCTCTCGCGAAAACGAGACGTAGTTATAAGTACAAACAAGATAGAAAGATAATTGACTTCAAATTTCCAAACCGTTTGGATGTTCGGCAACTCATATTTGTGACATTGAGAAATGTGAAATATGTGGAACAATTAGAAGCAATATTCCCGAAACAATTGCCGCATTTTATTGTTGTTGCTCCAGATTGCTCCACTTAATTGATTCAGATTTATCCATTAGTGTTATCGAGCAATTATTGCTCAAAAAATTGCCCGTGTAAGAGCACCTTAAGACATGTCACATCTTCCAACCCACACTGTGTCCGCGTGGTGGATTACGGCCCACTCCCTCTCACCGAGAGAAGTCCTGTGTCCCAGCAGTGGAAACATTATAGGCTGATTATGTGTAAGTAAATAAAGTTAGTGTTTAAAATCATATAAGTATTTTTTTTAAACCTGCTAGTATTACAGTGGGGCAGTTCATGAAAAAAATAAAATATATATATATAAGTAAAACTGCTCTGACTAGGTGAGACTGCCCCGTTTCTGTAGTGCATTGGAAATGTTTTCACAGAATCGAACTGATGGCTTTCATGCAATCGTTCGAAAGAAAATCGCATGACTGGTAGCTAGAACACTGGCCAGTAGCAATAGCATTCTGAAAACAGTGTCGGAGAATTTCTATTCTCCCATTTTGAGGCATTTTGTGGAGAGGATGGCCAGGTAAGAAACTTGTACCTTACTTGGTCATCTTCTGTGCCAAAATGCTTCAAACTTTAAATGATAACTATATTACTTACTAACACTAGCTATACCGCCTCTGTACATTTCTGTGCTTAAAGTATTAAATGAATAAATAATAAATAAATAAAACTCAGGTGAGATCGAGGTAAAGAGCAGGTCCAATCAAAAACAAATAAAAATCACAATACAATTTAAAAAAGTTAATTAATTCAACTGCTTACCTTTTCCAAAGCGCTAAGACTAGACCCAGGTATATCAAAATCATGTAAGTCTCGGTCTCTATGTCTAGACGAATGCCGCTTCTTCTTACGATAAGACGGGCTCCGCTTCTCCTTGTGTCCGCTAGAAGGCCTCGACAAGGTCTTCATGTATTTTTCATCTAAATGATTAGGATCATGAGAGTAGAATACAAACGAAGGGTTCTTGTCAGAGTTTTTTAACTCTTTTTCAACGAAACCCAAGATTCCTTGTTTGATTTGATCATGGATTGGTAGCTCAGTGTCGAGAGATTCATGTTCTGATTTTATCCAGCTGTCTCGTTTGGATTTGTCTGTTGCAGGTTCCTCTGTAGCTGCAATTTCTTCGGGTGCAGTGTGACCATTTGACATTTTTCGCGATTCGGATCGGCTTCGAGATCGTTTCATTTTCTGCTTTGGAGACGGTGACCGAGCAGATGTATGCACTTCTGCTATCTCCTCCTTCACGTCCACACTTTTTCCAGGCTTCATTATGAACTCCTTTTAGCGTAAACCCACGCAAATTACAATCACACTAACTTATTTTTATTTTAAGGAATCCTATACTGTCAAGCAAACTAAACTTCGGCAAATCAAAGAAAGTAACACAAATTTACTATTTAACTTTAGTTTAACACATTTTCATGTTTAATGTCAGTTAAATAATATTTAATTTCGGAAACTAAAAACAAAGATTCTCTACCGAAATGTCAAATGTCAACACTGATGACGTCATTGTGACGTCAAAGGCCCTACGCAAATCGAAGCGTTTCGTTTCACGCGGCGCAAATAACTTGAAACGCCTTCTTGATACACAAAACATTGGCCAAAATTCATGAAAAAAAAGAGAATAACAATAAGTTTTTAAAAGTAAATACATTTTCTTTTTTCAATATTTTATAGCTTCACGTATTTCTTAGAGGTAAACCAACCAGTAACCAATGAAGAAATGAACAAGAGATTATTTTATAGTTCAAACATCAAACCTCTTTTGCAGAATTTAATTCTTTCGTAATGTGGTTGGCAGTGGTGTTGGAGTAAGTATTGAACTAATAAAAGAAAATTTGAACTTTATCATGCCTGACGATCGATAGATGGCGTGCTGTGTTTAGTAACTTATCTGGGTCAGTAATGAATTTTACTATTGTTTTTAACCGACGAGGAGGAGGATCACAAAGAGGAGGAGGTTATGCATTAGGCGAGTTCCACGCCACACTTTCATTCCGAAGAAAAGTCCCGCTGTGCTGTGAATGATTGATGAATGGATGCTTGAAGACTTAGGTCGCTACCGCTCTGATTAGTGATAAGGATTATAAAACTGATGGCGCGCCGTAAGTTCGGTGGCGAGGTGCGGCGCGGTGGCCCGACTAGACCACAAAGTTATAAGAAGTTTATTTGTTACATTACCTATTTGCCAAATAGTCGGCCGATGAACTCACCATACACAGGCATCATAGGCACACATTACTTACAGCTAGTAACAAAAGTCAAGTCTACGAAAAACGAAAACCCGTATTTTTGTGTCAAGTCGGGTCCGCTGCGCCAGTTTATCTACCAAAACATGTTAGTAAAAGTTTTTGCTAAGAATAATGTTAGGCCACGCCCCAAGTTTCATGTTCATGTTCACCTTTTGGAAGGGGCAACTAGAATCAATTTTTTTTTTCTTTTTCTTTCGTAAGTGTCTTTTATGTGCCTATTTGAAATAAATGATTTGACTTTGATTTTGCAAAATAAACGATTGATCAAGTGATTAAAAGTTCCAAACCACCAAAACAACCTTCACTGTTCCCTTTGACCCAAAAGTTACAATCGAAAGCTTAAGTCTTAAGTCATATACTTAGTCATTAGACATAGCCGTCGGGATAGGAGCGCCAGTCGCGCTGCCCGTACCAGGCGTGGAGCGACCCGACTGGACTCAGAAATTCGGAATGTTGCCGACCTTCAGACGGCGGCTTAGGTTACGTGCAAGTGATGAGCGGATGACGGTAGAAAAATTTGTTACCTACTTACAGGATTGGGCAGTATTTTATAATCCAAAGGATATGGCAGAGCAACCACATTTCGCCAGTTATGTGTAATTGTAAGTGAGTACAAAGAAAACGGTGCTGAGACGTGGACGCTCACGCAGGAGCCTGTGTACAGAGTGAGAGTTTCACAGAGAGCCATGGAGCGTTCGATGCTTGTTCCACACTTCGTGATTCGCAGCAGTACAAACGTATTCGATATCAGAAAAGGAACTCAAATGGCAGGATACCTGGCAAAGCGGAGTGATGACATGTGGACTAAGGCAGTGACCGAGTGGCGTCCAAGGACTGGAAGACGAAGTGTCGGTCGTTCAACGGCGAGATGGGTGGACAACATTGTTGCCATCGCGGGTAGAACCTGGATGAGGCTGGCAAAGGATCGTGAGGATTGGCACAAGAAAAGAGAGGAGAGCTCAGCAGTGGGTGAAGTCGGGCTTTGGGTAATGATGATAATGACAAAGAAAATGTCACAAATTAAGTTATTTGAATTTGACCAAACTAAAATTATAAAACCTAACTTTTTTATTTATTTTTTCACCCTGAGAAATGCTTTACGCATGCCCGCTCGTCGGGGGACGAGACGGGGTATGTGGGACTCCCTGCCAGAATGGCAGTATACCCACTTAAAATCAGCGGAGTTCCCTCATCGCCTTGATGGGAGGGTCATGGGAAACCGGCTCAGCCTTTACATCCACAACCCTCCCGGCGCATGCCCGCCTAGCTGGCGGGCCCTGCATGCCCCCCTGACTGGGAGGGATACGGGAATGGCCGGGAACACCTGGCCATTCCCGTCCGACACTGGTGGAGGCCTGTGCAATACAGGCAAGGGTGTCCCCGCACCCGTTGCCTGCTGGCCTTCACCTGGGACCCCGCGCTAGAAGACCCCGCGTCCAGGCGCCCCTGGTCCCCCCACGACGGGTCAGGTCAGTGGCCCCGCTGCCTACCACTGTTCGGCCGCTGAGGATAGGGAGAGCGGCCAACGCAATACCGACACTCCTCTTCCTCTGCGGCCCCACCGCGTCCGCTATCCAACGGTGGCGACCCCGTCAAGGCCGCGGAAGGTAGGGAGAACGGCTCACCGCAATACCGGCACTCCTCTCCCGCCGCGGCCTCCCACCCTCAGCCGCGATGTCGCCCATTCCACATCGCGGCCCGTCTCAGTTGCAATGTAGCCAAAGCGGCACCGCAACCTACGGCCGCTACGTCGTCAGCTTACCCACAAAAGCCCTGACGAGCGGCCCCCTCCTCGGGTTCCTCTTAAACCTTCACCGTGGCCCTCCAAGCCACGGCTACTGAGCCCCCCCTCCTCGACAGTGCGGGAACCCACCAGGGGAACCAGCTTTACCCTGATTTTAGGGCTGAAACTGCGTGAAGCGGACGCCCGCGCGGTTCCATACAAAAGTGCTCCGTCGCAGAGACCCGCGCAGGCGTCCGTTGCGGTGGTACGCGCGGGGCCCGGTAGCGCCAGCTTACTGGCTGTCGTTTGTTTTCTGCTAGTCGACGTTTTGCTAAGTTCTCCATCGACACGACTGTACATACACACCGTTAAAATTAAACTACGGGTAATTAATTGCCCACGGAGGCCATCTGAGTGCCCATACGCGTAGACATGCGACGGGTATCCGTCGCGGGCGCCCGCTTCACGCAGTTTCAGCCCTTATAACTCAACTTTATAATCTACCGGCGCACCCGCTTATGCTGTTCCTTTAGGCCACACCGAAACACATAGGAAATTATTCAAATCGCACCAACCAGACACAAGCTTTTAATATCGTTCCAAGCGATTAAACAACTTATTTATGGTCAATTTGTCTAAAATGGCTGACCTATGGCTGAACACTAATAAAATTATGCACAATGAGAGTCCTAATCTTTTGTTACACAAACTAGATTGATTCAATTAAAAAACTAGATTATTTGAACACCTGGCTGGTGTAAAGAAATAATAATATCATGCTAATCGTTGAAAAACACATTTAAACGGTTGAATTCTAAGCTCGTCTGCCACAACAACCTTTTTGGTGCATTGGCCTTTTGAAAACAACTAAAAAACATTTTAGTAACCACAAAATCCCATAGAATTTTTATGGCCGGATTAAGGGGTTTATTAAGTACTGTTTACCAAAATCTGGCATAGTAGGTAACGACTTTGAATATCACCAAATCCATAAGTTTCACGATATTACTTATCACAGTTTTCTGGACTTTTAGGCTCTTTGTCGAGAATTGTCCCTCTTTATGGCCGCTTTATTATCTCTACGTCAGTGGTAACACATAGACCTTGGGCTGGCCTAACGTACCACGCAGTTGCAATAGAATAAGAGGCTTGAATTGACAAACTTAAGTGGCAATGTGCAGGGCATATTGCTCGGAGAACAGATGGCCGATGGGGCCGAAATGTTCTGGAGTGGCGACCACGTACCGGAAAACGCAGCGTTGGAAGGCCTCCCAGAAGGTAAACCGATGAGATGATGACCTTGTGAAGGCCGCAGGAATTCGCTGGATGCGGGAAGCACAGAACCGATCGAAGTGGCGGTGCTTGGGGGAGGCCTATGTCTATAGCAATGGACGATTTTTGGCTGGGATGATGATGAGGCTTGCTTATACCTACTGCTTTGTGACCACTGATGTGGGGCCTGATGTACGCACGGTGCCCATAATTAAGTATCTAAATCCATCTCCCCGAACATCTTGTTTGGGCGCGTTGCAGTGCGTACCTACTAAGGTACCTATACAACATTTCCCGGAATTAACGCACACCACCAAACAACTCAATTAGAATATTATGTTCTAATCATACTACAAACACTGATTTTATACTATTATGTATTATAGATTTTCCTGTAATATTTAAGGAAGGAACTACTATTTGCGATATTTTCTACAAAAATGTTCATTAGTTTCGGAGATAAGGTGGGGTGGAATCGTCAATTTTCATAATTTTCTTAAATAACTTTAAAAGTATTTGGTTTAAAATTATAAAAAAAAAACTGAAATTCTTACAGTAAGCCCTTTCATTTGATATATATATATATATATATAAAAACAAATTAGAACAAAATATATACATATTTTCTTCGAATTTGCCTCCCAAAAGTGACCCCATATTCAAAATTCATATAATTACGTTACGTTACGTCCGTGTTTGGGTCACAGAAGTTCATGTGTACCTCAACTTAATCGGCCCAGTAGATTCGGTGCTGTCACAGCCGATTTGCTGTGACAGAGGGACGGACCGACAGACAGACATACGAGTGATCCTATAAGGGTTCCGTTTTTTCCTTTTGAGGTACGGAACCCTAGAAGATTCTGAACAAACTACTTTCATAAATTGTATTAATTCAATTAGGTACACATTTTATAGGTACAACCGACAAGCAGCAGCAGTTTCCGTTGGCATTTAGTTGGGCCGGCTGCAGAGGTATGTGGCCCAACCAAACGCCAAAAAAAATGCTACTAGGGTAAGTACCTGCCGCTCATTTCTTTTACGATAGCAGTCGTTTCTTTAGAAAAAACTAGTAACTGATTAACGATAAAATCGTCACTTTTTAGTCTGATTATCCGTTATCCACTACTATTTACGATAGATAAATTAATTTTAGCGATGATGCACGGTAGCCAGCACATCAAGTTACCACAAACTGTCAAATTTCGTTCGATTTTGAACTTAATCATCAACATTTTAAAGTTTAAAATCGTTTGGAGAAATTTGACGGTTTCGTGTAGCTTGATGTGCTGGCCACTGTACCTATCAACCAATCAGCGTTATTTTATTTAATATTGCACAATATTTTACAATACTCAAAACAAAATATCTAAAACAATTGAACGTCTACTAATTATTTATTATCTGACGTGTATTGAATCTTGATGTTGATAACACGAGTTAGATAAGTGATAAACATATATTATGTATTTATGTAAGTACTAGCTTCTGCCCGCAATTTCGCCCGCATGATAATCAACTATACTACAGGGTGTAAGGGCAGCCCTCCGGAAACTAACAGGATGCATTGCAGCTACTCATTTCGAATCATATTCCACCGGTTTGCTCAGAAAAAAAATCATTTTTTTTTATCGTTTTTTCTGTTACTATTCTTTTATATCAATATAAAATTACATTCTCTGTACGGAGCTCTCCATTTTTGTAAATAAACCTACTAAAATAAAAAAGCTGCAATGTATGTAGATATACTCTAACGAACGACGCGCAAAATCAGCTGTTCACTTTCGGCCTAGCTATAGAATTCATCGAACTCACTCGCTGCGCTGCCGTTCGCTACGTGCGTTTTGCCATGGTAACGATATATTGCGTGTGAGGTAATAAAATAAATCAGGTTTATTGGATTCCCATAACGACCCTGAAATAATTTAATGTACCGGTCATCTCAGTATGATATACTGAATTCACCCCTTCAGTCTGCGGAGGGCTGTCCCTTACAACCTGTATATAACATACCCTAAGGTACTCGGCTATAGTATAGCTTCCTGCCAGTGAAATAATTTTAGAAATCAGATCAGTACTTCCTCCTACATACAAACTTACAAACTTTATCTCTACTTATATGATATTAATTTAGATTAGTGTTGATTATTTAAAGTAGTTTGCTGTCAGTAGGTAAATGTATTACTCAAACTATATCATCAAAAGTGTTTAAGGGAGCAAGGTATTTTTTTTTTTAAATATATTTTATTGCTCTATTGAAATTAACTGAAATTAAAATGTCTAAGCTATTAGATAAAATGTTTTCCTAACAGTTAAAATGTTTTCTTGCAGATCGACGAAGTACTCTCTGCTTTTACGAGTACATGAATAGACTTTTCGCGATTTTTGCTTATGCTGGATTTATCACATTAGTAAATCCTGACATTAAAGGCCCTCACACACTGGCGCGATATCGCGAACGCGACAAGGGTCGCGCTGCCTGTCGCTCCCGCGATATCGCGCCAGTCTGCGCGAGCCTTAAAATGTGCGCCCATGCGTAAATGGGCTCTGCGATTGCGGGGCTCAATAGATGATACACGTAGCAGCCTTCGGGAACGAAAATTGATTTCATGCAAGCGATTTCTTATGGTTTGATCGCTTATTAACACCTCTGAAGAACTATGAAGCCTCGAAACCAACATCATCGCGGGCATTGTGCGATTTCGTCGAGCAGTAATTTGTATGTACAATCTTGTCTGCGTGTGGTGATGCGAGCTCGTCCTCCGTGTCGCTCTGCCACGCTGCCAGTAATACGGTAACGTGTCCAAAGCCGACTTATAGCACTCTGCGTATGTGCCCAGACAGATTGCCACAGCACGTTGCCGAGAACCATGCAACTTCCAACATTCATTTCATGGCTCTGATCTTCTCGGCTTAAATGACGTCTTCTCTCCATAATAACGTTCTTTTGTGTTGATTCTACTCAGAAGTATTGCAGAAATTGTATTGATTTGGCCTCAAACTCGTTGCAGGATTATACAGGGTGTTACGGAAAGGGTATATCCAAACAAACGGGGTGAAGAGTGTATCTGGTTCAGAATCTCTGTACAAAATTTCAGCTCAAAAGCACTAACTAGAAAATGCTTAATATTTTATTTATTTCGATAGTTTATTAAATTTAAATCATAACAAACGTGTTACCGCCGTTTCTTTGTGTGTAGTTTATTGACACCGATCAGCTGACTTGGTCTAGTGATGTGTAGAATTCAGTTGGAAACATTTGATTTTTAGTTAAATGTTTCTTAACTTTTTATTTATGTGGGTATAGGTATTAAAAAATATTGCCCTGTAGTTTGTTATCACCAAAAAAATCCGTGCCTTTGATATGTATATACCCTTTCCGTAACACGCTGTATAGGAATACGACTTGACAGAAGATTTTCATCTTTTTGACCGAAATTCAAAAACTATTCAAATGGCGAAATTAACTGAAAAGTATCTATAGAAGTTACAAAAAATATAATTAAAAAACCAGATTTTTTGTTACTAGCAAAAACGTGTTTGATCCCTAGACACTTTTGATGTGTGTACACAGAGACTCATCTCATCTGCTTCCAATTAGACTGGAAGCAGATGAGATGAAATGCAGCTGAATACCAGTATTTTACATGAAGCGACTGCATATCTGACCACCATAACCCAGTTACTGGGTAACACGATACCCCTTGGTAAGTCTGGCTGTCAGACTTTCGGGCTTCTGATGACCCGTTACAACGTCAATGATCTACAAATGACAGAAAGAAAGAAACAGTATTTATTGGGACTCATACAGGAAGATCACATTATAAATTAATTGTATAATTTACAATTTTATGATATTAATTTTATTTACTGTGATTAATATACTTTAACTCACACACTGACATAGGTTATTAAATGTTAAAATTTTAGGGAAATCATCTACTTTTATAATGTTTGTAAATATGTGAGCACCATGTATGTATCTATCGCATAATATTAATTTGTCCGTCATTGCTTCACTTTTCTTTCTTTTTACTTAATATGGTATAGTAATTTTATGATAGGTAAGTGCATCGTCTTTACATATAATTAATAATTAATGTATACAAAATATTGTTAACATTTTAAAACAGTAAGTATGGAGTTTCTTGCCCATTCTTCTCCATACGTAACTACCTTTTGGAAGGGGCAACTAGAATCAATTAATTATTTTGTAACTTTTGACGTTCAAAAATCCCTTTTATGTGCCTATTTGAAATAAACGATTTGACTTTGACTTTAAAATAATCACACTTAACTAACACTAATAAAAAAAATAAAAAAAGTAAAATGAAAACACAATCCTGTACGGGGCCTCCTATCTCAGCATGATGCTGCGTCATTTAAAAATAAGTGTCGCAGCGCTGGTATTGGATAGCCAGTACCAACGGCTTAACGTGTTTTCTGAGGGACGGTCTTAGTATGTAAAGATGGTCACTCATCCACAGACCAACCGCGGCAACCGTATATAGCTTAACCTGATTAATCTACCCATGCGGTTGTTATTATTTAGCCACAAGCTCCTCCCTATTTACACAGAGACTCTGCAAGCAATATTATGTCAGCACACTTGCTGAAGATAAATGCTATATAAATTCGTCTACCCCTCGTTTCTCCGCCCTCGTCAGATACATTTTATCTGAAGAATAATCCGCAATTTTTATTTTTCCAATAAAAGTTATTCTACAGCATATTCTAAGTTTGAAAAATCAGTCCTTAGAAAATTCATCAATAAACGGAGAAGGGACGACGAATATTAACGACTATTGCATAGTCAAAAGGCAAAGCGCTTTAACTAAATTTCACCTACGACTATAGTATACTAACCTCCTTACTAATAAACGTTGTTTAGCGTCTGTATAGTTACACACCGATTTTTCTCTTTCACTCGTCAGTAATTTGACTTTCGGTAGAAGAAGACAAAGCATTGTGTAACTATACAGACGCTATACAACGTTTATTAGTAAGGGGTTAGAATTTAAGACAGGATCTTCAATACTATAAACGTAAGCTTCTTATCTAAGTAACAAATCTATAGTAGACTTCAAAACAGACGCCTACGCCCATAGTTGTAGGCATATGTTTTAAATATCAAAATGTTCGCCAGCTCATAATATAGCTATTCAACGTAACGGTACCTACTCTTAATTCACACTAAGTTTAACTGACTCATCTCTGCCTGATGAATCTTGAAATTGAACTTTCTTATTTTAGGTATACAACAAAAACTGTGAAGAAATAGTTTTTCCCATGAATGATTTTTCCTGCTTTTCTGTTTATTTTTAATTTATTTATATATTTGTCTACAGAATTCGATACATTGGATATCCCCGGGCCAATAAAATGACAACTCTTTCGAGTATTTTGATGATGACCAAAATACTTAATATATCAGATGCCTTTTCCCATGTCAGGGTCAGCTTCTAGTCTAACGGATGCAGCTGAATACCAATATTTTACATAAAAAGGTGACTAAGGGACATACTAGAGAATGGGCAGCAGCGTTCTCTATGCATTTTTAACACCATACTGCGATCGCCAACCCGCCTGCCTAGCGTGGCGATTATGGCAACCCCCCTATGTCCAGCAGTAGACATCTATCGGCTGAAATGATAATGATAATGACATGGAGCGACTGCATATTATCTGACCTCCTCAACCCTGTAACTGGGTTATACCCTTTGGTAAGACTGTCAAAGATCCATAAAATACATATTTTGATAAGTGATATCTAAATTGACGGCACGGTTGGCGCAGTGGTTAAGCGCTGCGTGTCGTGGGTTCGATTCCCGCACGGAACAAATATTTGTATGACCTACAAGTAGTTGTTCCGGGTCTGGCTGTTTGTGTATGTGAGTTTAATGTTTCTAAACGCACCTATTATACAATACAGGAGAAATTCCTAGTGTGGTGCAACGTTTTTTTTTTTTAGCATTAAACAACAAACAAACAAATATTAAACAGATTTCGGTACAATTAATGTCCACATTGAATGCCCAATAAAATGAAACTCCTTTCGAGTATTTTTATACTCGTAGGTGATAAATATTAAACAGATTCTGGTAAATTGAATGTCTTGGCCAATAAAATAACACTTTTTTCGAGACACTACTTTTTTACTAAATGACAAATCGATCGAGTATGTGTAGTATCGAAATACGCTCCAATAATCATTGCTACGTTACCAGGTCCATTTTTTTTTTAACTATGGCATCTCCAAGTTGACCTTGAGAGGTCGTGACTCCTTAACCGGACTTTCCTGTGGCTGCCTTAAGCGAAACTTAAAGCCTCCAGCCAGGGCATAAAACTTATAAACTAAACAACTGCACGCTAAGGGCACCCCCTGTGAGGTACGAACCTTGGCTTAGGGCAGCGTCGGGGGGAGGACAGCAAGGGACAGGCTGGATCAAATCAGGGATATTATTATTATGCGGGGACTTAAAAGCTACGAGGCTCAGCTGCGGCGTGGGCTGGTGCTTCGTCGAGCAAGGGTCGAGGGTACCAATTCCATGCCACTAGGAGCCTATTTAATGTAACTAACTAATGCGATATATTTGTCAAAACATTACAAAACGGTCACATTTTCATCAAATGTCAATCTGCCTTGACTTTTTCCAACTATGTTGGGGTCAGCTTCCAATCTACCCGGATACCACTGAATACCAGACACATTTCAACCACAGGTGCTGTTTAATAAAGCACTAAAACTATTAAAAAAAACTTGTAAAATAGTCGAATTTTTTGGATTGTCGTCAGTGACTTGACACCTGCCGGATTTATTAAAAATACCGACTCGTACTGACTAAGACATTCAATATATATATATATATATATATATATATATTTTTTTTTTTTCATTGCTGATTTGGCTATATCGCCTGACGTAAAGCGATGGATGAAGTCTATGATGGAATCCGCGTGACCAGAAAATGCCTGTTCACTCTTGCTGTGAAAGCAGATGGATGAGGAAGGGAACACTGACGCTGGCAGAGAGTTCCACACTTTGGCTGTGCGCATAATAAATGTGGAGGAGAAGCGCTGAGTACGACTGCACGGGATATCAACCAAGTACGGATGGTACCCTGCAGTATGTCTAGTAGTCCGGTAATAAAAGGGCGATGGTGGGATCAGTTCGTAGATCTCCTGCACACACTCTACAAAGTACAGACTCTATTTCGGAGAGTGTGCTATGTAGAAGACCGACAGGCAATCAACATTACGCCGATGAGCCAGGCTGTGAAGACTAGCTTTGTTATTGTAGTTGCAATGTCAATCATGTCATTTGGTTTAAATAGGTTTTAATTTTAATGATAGATATATCTCTTTTTTATTTTTTAATCTTTTATATAGATTATTTTCTATTTTGTGAATGTGAGAACGTTGTAGGCCTAGTAGAGTGTAGATTTGTTGGCACTTTTCTATTTTGTTAAGTACCTGGTAATTGTTGAAAGGCCTACACTGTCCTCCCATACCTATTATCACTGTTATTTAATAATATTGTAAAGCCAATTATTTTTAAAAGAGTAACCGTGGAGTTTCTTACCGGCTCTTCTCCATAGGAAACGACTAACTCGAACCGTGCACCTAGCTTCTGACGTTTCATAAGTGCCCATGTAGGTTTATGTGAAATAAAATATTTTGATTTTGAGCCACCAACGTTTCGTCGCCTATTGCGTTCAACCGAGTCAAGTGCAGCAACAAGACGAGAAGTATTCACAAAAAAACTCCTTGGCTTCCCTGGAACTAAATTCGCTGTTTTCTAATAATTTTTTGAATCCGTTATAGTCCGTGCAGATCTTGAGACGTTGTCACTATTCTTCATTCTTTTCGTACATCATCATCATTCATCATTACAGCCGAAAGACGTCCACTGCTGGACATAAGCCTCCCCCAATTAGGAGGGTTTGATAATCGCCACGCTTGGCAGGCGGATTGGCGATCGCAGTACGGTGTTAAAAATGTATAGAAAACGCTGCTACCCATTCTCTAGTAAGTCCCTTAGTCGCCTTTTACGACACCCACGGAAGGAAATGGGATGGTGCTTCTTTTCGTACATAATCAAAAAAACAAATTTTATTGTTTGGTTATGTGACTACAGTGGCCGCATGATCGATGAGTGCATAAGCAAAAAGCATAATGCGCTTATAATCTTCTCACTGATGGGACACAATCATGTCTTCTCTCTTCGAGAGGGGGTGGGCCCAGTGCGGACTCGTAGATATCACAAGTCTTAAATTTTCAATACATGTTTTCCCACGATGTTTTCCTTTACCATTTTGAGAGCAGTGGTGATTTACACAAAGTAAATGCCTTGGTTCGAACCCACGAATTACAACTCTTAAGTCGAGGCCGTGAATGGGTCAGCACTGTTTATTAACCACATCGATGAGTGACGTTGGTACCTACCCGAAATTGTCAATAGTGCAGGTTTGCAGACAGTGCAGTTAAAGGGCTCATGGAACAAGATAGCAAATACATAGTTATAATGTTGCAATTATTTGCAGAAATGAGGAAGGTTTTTGAGGATTCTACACACTGGAAAAACCAGCTGCTCGCGGCTCCTCATACAGGTAGGTACCTACTTAGTTATCTCATAGGAGTTGACTACGGGCCTAATGCCCAAATACTCAAACGTTACTTAACTTTAAGACGTTCTTATGTTTCTGTCGCTACAAAACAGTTTAAAGTGACAGAGACAGCATTAGACTTAACGGCGACTTAAAATTGAATTGCGTTTGAGTATTCGGCAGTAAGATAGATGTCCGGAGAAAGGGCAGCATCCGCTGAAATTGCTAATACAGTAATCATTTTACCGTTCATCCTTGTACTTACCCAAGAATAATAGCTATATCACAATATTCATAAGCAATAAGCAATAATTTAAATGTATTCCATTTTCACAGTATCCATAATAAAGCAAAAGCCGTGGTTCCAGATGATCTACATTATTTTAGAGGGAAAAGTTCCATCTGGAATTTCTCAGTAGCAGCCCGGAGTCTAGAATTGTACCCGGTTAAGAGCGTTCATCCCGCGCGGGCTGGCAACATCAAATTTCTTGAGGTATTTTTTTTTTTTGATGAATGTTCTATTCTTCTTTTCAGTCAAACACTAGATCTTTGTATTTTGTATTTATTTTTAACATTTAATTTATAGTAAATAATGTAATGTAGTTTATAGTTTTTATTTGTAGTATTTAGTTGTAATTAAAATTAAAATTCTTTATTTCAGACTCAGAGTCCATAGAGTTAGTATACAAAATTGCTTAAAGATTAGTGTTAGTAATACTGCAAATAGAAAAAAAAATACAATTTGACAATTTTTATGAGTAAATACCAAAATAACTGTACAAAAATAGCAGACATACTTATAAATACCAAAAATATAGTGGTTGGCTGAAAAAAAAATAGTACTTTGATTTAAAAACAAAATAATCGGGTAATTCCATGTAACGGGTGTTACAGTTCGTACACCTTTAATTGCCAAAAAACACTAAATTATTAACAAAACATGGCCATGTTATTATTTCAATACACTCCACCTAATTTCAATTTTCGTAAAATGTATTGAAATTAATATTGTCTATTAGCAGTACAAAAATATTGAGCCATTTATGTGCGTAACGGGTGTTACACGATTTGGCCTCATATATCAGATTGCCCGAATCGCGAAAAACTTCTAGAAATGCGAAATGGCCAGCCCGCGCGGGATGAACGCTCTTAATGGAAATAGGCTCTCTTAACATGGTATTTAAACTTGACTGGCGAAATATGGTAGGTACACCTCTACCCTTCTGGTAAAACAGTCGTGATGTTATTTTTATGTTGCGAAAAGTCCCCTTAAGCTCGAGCCTCATATTTAACTGCAATAAAAGTATTTCTTTAAGGGTACCTACATAAATTGTCGCTAATAAAGCTGTTATTTGAACTAAAATAATACACTACATTAATGTGGTCCACTTTCTAACAACAAACTCACCTAAACTCAATTGAAAACGCAAATCCGAAAACATTTTTCAATTAAATTAATTGTTCTAACCATTTGTTACCTCATCATCCAGACAATCCAAAATACAAACAATAATTAAAGTACAACAAAGATCAAGTGGATGTTCTTACACAATTTCCCTCCCCGCTCCCCTCTAGAGGTCGTCCTCCCCTCCCAGAGGACGGCGAAAGGCACTTTCACTCTTGGAATTTGGCAGTTGGCTGGCCGTGACGTCACTTTTGCGCAATTTGACGCAATGTGGTCCAAATCTGCGCATGATTTGCTTTAAAAAAGTTTCGTTTGAAACAATATTTCGTCATGTAAAGTTCTTTGTTAATGTTAACAACACGTGGTAGGTTGCTGTCGTTGTGACGTAGTTATGTGTTTAAAGTAGGTGTGGTTTACATGTAAAATAATGGTGCCGATTCCTTGTTCACAAACTAAACTAAATTTAAGTTCAGTGCATCTTTTTCTTACTATTTCATTAAGAAAAGGACAGAAGATAAATTTTAGTCTTGTCCTGTCAAATTAATCAGCGCTTGACGTAAATTGACGTAATTTTAGTCGGCAAGTTTTTAATCACGTCTAAACTTGTATGGAGTAGTGACAGGCGCTGAATAATTTGACAGGACTAAACTAAAATTTATCTTCTGTCCATTTATTAATGATATAAAGAAAAAGATGCACTGAACTTAAATTAAGTTTAGTTTGTGAACAAGGGAATCGGCACCATTATTGATAATAATTACTTAGCTGAAGTTTCGATGTTTAACAGAGTAAAATATGTCTGTAATGAAGCACGTGAATTTCGATATGTTTTGTAAGTCATTGTGAGGAGTAGTTTTGTCAATCACCCGTTTTATGGTCTCTTATTTTGATTAAAACTAGATGAATGGAATGCTCTTTGTATTTCTCCATACGGCAGCTATTAAGACTGCACCGAGCGCACAGTGGCGCCCTTATCGTTATTTCGGTGATTTATTTCATTTTAGAATGAAAATGCAGAAAATAAGCTCGTCAAGTTGTGCTTCACAAGACGATACGTTATTATTACTACAAACAGTAGTTTTAAATTGTCGTGTTTTATTGTAATCATGCTCCGTTTTAATGATTACAATAAAACATAACAATTGAAAACTACTGTTTGTAGTAATAATAACGTATCGTCTTGTGAAGCACAACTTGACGAGCTTATTTTCTGCATTTTCATTCTAAAATAAAAGAAATCACCGAAATAACGATGAGGGCGTCACTGTGCACTCGGCGCAGTCTTAAAGTGTGATTTTTATACCCCGCCTGATAGTTAGGAAGAGCTGAACTAAAAACAGGTGTTATTATTAATAAAATAGACTTTAAATGTATCAGGAAAAATAAAATAACAATTGAATGGCCATTTAATTTTATTGTGACATTAAAATAATTGATTCATAAAATCTACATTAGTTTGGTCCAATAACAATAATTATTAAAATTCATAACGCTAACTGCGTTAACTTATAAAATAGATGATAATAAAACTTTTATTATACTTTTATTTCTAGCCCAACACCAATATTGCAAATATTTTATACAAAAACTATTTACATCACGGCGGGACACCAACTTACAAATATTACCTATACAATAAAATTTTGCCCCGAATAAATTCTACTCGTCTATTTGGCACAAAATTATAATTATCAATTTCAACCCGAAGCAAATTTTGCACGAATCATCCGCCATCATTAAAATTAAAACTTAATTTATTTTTATTGCAATATGCGACGTAACTCGTCATTTTTAAAATATTTTTAATATAAAAATTACATTTATATTTTTTCTTCGTTTTATATTTCATACTAAAATATTCAACAGGTATATAAACTTACAACGAGAATAATCTCTTTTACATCACTATTCTTAGTACCAAACAATAGAGGGCACATTTTTCTTATTATTTACAGAATACTTAATTAACTAAAAGTTCATAGAACGTACTAGAAATATATCATAGATATATGGGATAAACATTACCAGCTTTCGACGAAGACGATCCTACGTTAACTCAGAACTATCGAATCATCAACGTTTACACGCTGGTAAAAACTAATACATAACACAGCAAATAATCCCATCGCATAAAATTCCAGAGAAAATTACCTTTCCCGAATTTTAAGGAGGGATAGTGTATAAGACGCCTATTAATTCCCGGTCTCAAGACAAACACGTCGATACAAAGAACCGGTGAAAATTCGGCTGTCAACAAACTCGGCGACTGCGCTGCGATTTGCGATTGTGCCGCAAAACGAAACCAGTCATCGTACCGTCCGCATTACCGCGGCTAACGCACCCTTATATACAACGTAAATAAATTATGTACACTACTTATAGCCTAAAGAGTATTTATAAGCAGTACGGGTGACAGAACTGGTAGACGAGCCTCTGACTCCTCTCCGTCTTCTTCATGATGCCCTTCTTGTAGTACTGTCGGATGCTCCTGGACAGTTTGTCGTAGTTCATGGCGGGCCTGTTCTTTCTCTTGCCCCACAGCCTGGCGACACGCACTGAATCCTCAATCTTAAACACGCCGTTACCTGTGGATCACGGTTTGAATTAAACATTTGTTCAATAAAACGGATTCGCAAATTATATTTTTGAGAGACATTTGACGAATAAGATATTGGTAGACTTTACAAGACTTAAGCGTCTAATTTCTTAGGGCATTAAACGAAGTGATCTCTAAGAGTCTTTGAAATTTTCTCAAAGTACCTACATTATAAAATTAATGGTAAATGCTGTACATTGTATTTTTAAATTACAACGAAACGTACGATGCATTTTAATCGCATGCGACCGCCATGTCGTCCGTTTGTCGCGCGATGAGATCGTGACCTGATTTAATCTGATATAAATTTAATTTTTCGTGTTTCTTAGAAAAGTTTAAAAAACTCATTACGTTTCCAACTAAAGACAAAGAAACAAGTTGTTTTGCGACAACTGTTTCGTTGATTTCTACTTTAAAAATAAAACGAGTGAAAGGAATTCGGAAAACAGAAAGCTCTATAAAAACGATCCTAATGAATCAAGTTCCATTTTAGACATTTTGTTTTTAATTCAGTGGCTTTACATGAATATTTAAAAAGCAGTGTAAAGATGACATTCTTAATTGTCGATAGCAATAGCTATCTTATCAGAAAATTGTAAAGTTAGAAATGTCATACGTCCGTGCGTCACGCAACTTATAACCATCTTAAGAACAAAAGGTTAATTAGAATTCCAATTCGAGAATAAGTTATTAATAAAACTCTATTTATAAATCTAGACCTTCACATGACTTGGACGTCACTAGACACTAGAGAGACACCAATTATAACAAGTCACTTCAAGTCGTGATCTAGAAACCAAATATTCAATCCAACAGTGATGTACCAACAATATTCGTGATTCGAAAAGGACTCGATAATGGTATAAATCGTAACAATGGCTGCCTATCGTCTGAACAAGTCACGAAACTAGATAACCTTTATTTAAAACGATTTTATTGAACAGATGGTAAATGGCCAGATCACCTTGGGCATGGAATGTCGTTCAAATGAATTTTCCATGCGTTAGATTCGATAACTGATGCATTCGATTTAGATTACGATTCGTGTAGTCGATTCGATTCGGAATGGAAAAAAGCTAACTAACAGGATACTCCAGAATTTAGTCAAGTTCAAATAAAATATCAAATTGTTTGACTAGATTTAGTTTGAGCTAAATAAGACAATATTCTATGCACGTTTTAATGTGTCTATTGTATAGTAGGTAACTTTAGACCATTTTTAAAGTGCGTGTTTGTGTACTGCTCACGATTTTGGTAACCAATGAGGTAAGTAGGATTCTAAAATGAGGTCTGAACAAGAATTACGGTATTTAAATCAGACTTCTAAACTATGTATACGTGGCCTAAGCTACGTGGCATGACATAATTGGCAATTGAATTATCTGTAGCACTGTATTAATATTTTATGGCCTAGTATATTTTGTAATCAACAATGATTTGCTTATAATATTAAAAATAATCAACATATTTGATGGATTCATTAATCAAGTTTTTTTTTTTTTTTTTTTCATCTTGACCTCCACCGATTAGCAGCCAATGAGAAATAATCATGTGTACTACTCACTAAGCCCCGCCTTCTTTACAATCATAGTAGGTAATTTATAGTGAGCAAAACAAAGGAGTTCCTTGATTCCGTGTTTAAGCCAATTATAACAGTATAACAGTTATCAACGATTTATAGTACGGAAAACAGGTCCTTAACAAAGGCTTGTTTAGTACATTTATCTTATTGTTCTCTGTGTTGGGACTGGCTTGAATCAAACTGGTTTCCTATGTGGTTTTTAGACCATTCTTTAATACGACGTTGTGAAGGAATACGTTATGTTTTAAGTATGAATGTAGATGGCTTTAAGAACAGAGGAAGAGCGAAGAACAGATGGATGCGGTGAAGGGTAGAAGTTTTTTTATATATTGAGAAGACTTCTGATAGAAAATAACGAAAGAAGACGAGTAGGGTCAATTTTTTTTTTTTTTTTTTAATTGTTTGTTTGTTGTCATTTGCCAGTGTTGACACACAGTGTAATTATGCAATGTAAATTGTCTTTGGTCAAGCAAAGGACCAAATTCTCAAACTTTTATTGCTTAAATGCGAGGCTTTTGGTTACTTTGCATGTGTGTATTAAACTATTTATAATCTGCGTTTTGTTGTGTAAACAATGTTTCTTTCTTTAAAAAGAGTAATAAGATGAAATATGAGAAATACCAAAGATAAGACACACAATTTGGTGTAGAGTCTATTATTGAAATTATTCTTACACTATTAAAACCTCTTTACAATATTATACAAGTAGTCTCATTTAAAGGAATAGACCATGATGATTTAAGATTACCCTAAGATAAATACTGTGAAACATTAATTATGAATGCACAAACATTAAAATTTACGTTGTTGTTGCGATTTATCTGTGACTAATTAACAAGGCCACGACTAATTAATAAACAAATATATTACAATTTTATTGTTTACTTGACGACGAACAAAATGGTTTAGAATTTACTGGACTAGCTGTTTACTTCGCCCGGCTAAAGGGTTATGATTGGTCGAGCAAGACGTTACAAATATTTTACGTCACTGTTATTTGGATCTGTGTATTATGTTGTCAATACGCATTTTGTTTATTTACTTTAATTTAGTTTTTCTATAGTACTATATTCAAATACTGTTTTGTTGTTTTCTCTTTTACCCCGATACATATGTCAATTTTTGTTTTTTTTTGTTTGGCATTTTCCATTTCATCTAGGAAAGTGTCAGCTGTTTAACCGGGCTACCCTGTGGATGCTTTAATAAATGAACGCCTCCAGCCAGGGCATTAAGCTTACAAACTAAACGATTACACGCTAAGGGGGGTACGGACCCCGGCTTAGAGCGTATCTGGGGGACAGGCAGGATCGGATTGTAAATATGATCATCCCAACCTACATTATTATAAGATTTCTTATAGGATTCCATCCATTCGTTGGGTCATCAATCAATACCTTATCATTAATTACTAAAACAATAATCAAACTAATCTTCTGGCTGCATGAAATTTTTGGTCTTATCAAAAAAATTACTTAATCGATTTCGACGTTACCCACCAGCTCTTTTTAATATTAATCATGAGAAGAATACCTTTTTAAACAATACTATTCAGCTGATCCCTATCATTGTAGGTATATTTTAATCATATTGTCATAATCTTCTTTATCACATGAGCAGTTGGCAAAATAGTTCAAACCCAAGATTTGAATTTACGTCAGTGGATAAGGTTTTTCTGATAAAACCTGACAAAGCGTTACAATTCCAATAAAAATAAAAACAACGCAATCGTTAAAAATAGAAATGATATAATAATTATTTGAGTATATTGTACTTCAGAAGCCCTTGACTTTACTATTAAATCGTCTGTGATACCTTCATTGTATAAAAATCGGTTGGTGGATAGTGGCGGTATAACCAATTTCTAACTAATATTATATATTTTACTGTTATAGCCAGAGATACAATCTGCAAACGCTTTAGATTAGATCTTTTTTTTTTTTTTTTCTGAAATTTTACTAACGTAATGTAATTTCTGCGACAGTAAAACTTCTAATAGGTAGGTATCCATTCGTTCTTGTTAAGCTATTGCATAGCTTCTATCGCGGGCCTTGAGCGCGGGGACCTAATCCAGAAATTCCGTAACGAAAAAACCTCACGCTATCGCTGTCTCGCTTTAACATCTATTCGACTCTATCGCACTACGCTACTCAGCCGCCATATTCTTGTCTTGTTTGTTGTCAAGAACTTTGTCAACAAACCGCTGTTTTTCCTACACCAGTACCCTCTAGTGATCTAATAATTTCTGGCAGTTCCTTTTTTCTGTGTACTGCGTATTTTATTCTTATAAATATTAGTTTATTAAATTATGATCTTCACAAAAAGTGATTGTTGATAGTGGGGTTTGAACTCACGAGCAGTCGATTACGAGTAAATTCAGTTCCCCTGTTGCACCGCAAGGCTACAATGACTTAATTAAAGCTTGCCAAATAGTTGATACCATTCCAGTTGAACAATTTTTAAACTTGACTAGACGGTTGGAAATGACTCATGTACATGGAATTTTTTCGCTGTCAAAACAGTTTGTCACTCTTTTTTTATTTAAAATTACTTTAGGTTCAACACTTTCGTCTATTTTAAAGTTGTTATTATGCTTATATTTGAATAGTATTTGACTTTGTTTACGTAGTTATACACTTTTACGACGTTCAGCACTTATTTATTTTGTTTTTAAGCTATTGCATAGCTTCTATCGCGGGACTTGAGCGCGGGGACCGAATCCAGAAATTCCGTAACGAAAAAAAAAAAAAAAAATAATATCAAAGAAAAAGAAATACTGCATAAATAAAATAAATAAATAATTATAATTGCATAAGTTGATACAAAATGCTATGCAATAGCTTTACCGCGGCAGTCCCCGAGTGCCACACGTCTTTTTTATTTTTGACAGTTACCAAACAAACGAGCTTTCGGAATTTCAAATTCATCTACAAAATCGATATGAATCAAAATGTCTCACAAAAAATCCATATAAATATTTGTAGAAATGATTCTGATACTCACTTCGGTCTAACCACCGTATCGCTGAGCCGTGTACGTGAGGAGATGCCAGAAGCTCCTTCAAGAACTGCCACAGGTGTATATGTGTACTTCCAGTCTTGGCTTTACCGCCTCCAACTGTTGCACTCGTCCCAGCTGATTCCGAGTCCTCATCTGTTGAAGAAGAGATCCATTAGCAAATGACTGTCGACCTTAGGTTAAAGGGTTAAAGTTGTAAATGGAATGAGATGTGGTATTAAATATGAAGCATCCAAAATGTATGGTCGAAACAATTTAGATTGCTACCCAAATAACACTCAGTTTCTTAATTGCAACCAACAAACTACTGCACCCCTCCTCCTTAAAATAATTAATACTTTCTATAATGCAAATTATTAACAAGAATATGAGCTTGTGTGTATGTCAAAAGCGTCCTGAATGCATAAACTAGTGCATAATTTAACAATTTAGAACTATTATAGAGCCCATAACGCTGCTACTGAAAAAGGGGCAGACAGAGCACCAGCACACGACGCCACTATGGCTTCTTGGAAGCTAATCATACCAATTCATCGTTTCTTTGAAACTATGAGCCTACTCATCTCGCCTTCTAAACTACGCGCTATTATATAGACCTAAAAAACTTGAGCACAACAAAGAAGTTTCTCTAAGAAAATGTTTAAACTAAAAAGTTATTTTAAAATGTATACTGTAAACAAAGACCAAATTAACGGCAGCCGACCTTCAGCTCTAGACATGTAAACAGACTGACAAGCAAACGAATCATATAAACAAAACGCAGCACTCAGAACAGTTAAATAGCAACATGCTATTTAAAGAAGAAAGCCAAGTGCTGAATGGAATGCTGCAGACGATTTGATGAAACTATGCTGAAAGGAAACTCCAAAGAATTTTCACATTTAACTACAAGACGATAAAGCTCAGACTACCAATGTAAAACAAATGAGAGTAAAGTTACTAAAAGAGACGAGCAAAGTGACACAGGCTACGGTTAATTAAAATTCGAGTTACTTTACACCGTATGTGAAGGTGGCAATGAAATTGTTGACGATGCCAACGGCAGTTTTATCTTGGTCGTATTCGACCTTGTAGGTCCGGTGGCGTGAACTAGGCCTTTGGGAAACGACACAAAAACAAGACTTGACGTATATGGATTCGAAGTCGACATATAAGGGACAGAACGGCAATAGAACGACAAACGTCTGATTGATAGGTTAACTGTAACTAGGCGTGGCTCCATATTACATTAGTATCCAATTCATTTTATCGGTCAGCAATTTAAAGATTTAATGCTTTTAGCTTCCAAGCTTGTTTGAATATACACCATTATTTATTAAACAGGTTGTTTTATGGAATGATCAATTTAGCTATCATAGTTGTAATCGTATGCAAAAATACGTGAAACCTGATCTTTCTCGAAACTTCATGATGTTTTCAAGTCATCAATTACTTTTGCCTGTTCATAATGTTTTCAAATGCATCAATTTCTAGTTTTGATTTGAAACTTTAATTTGATTGAACATGACAAGTTAGTATTAATGTTTTTCTATTTGTACAACTTCTGCATTTTAAGAATCTGATTTAATTCTGAATTCACTATTTGGCCCAGTAACCTCATTGATTTACTTTATACCGTCAGGGCCTTTCTGATATAAATCTTTATGTCAAACGGCATGTGTGGACTGACAACTAAGTCGCAGATAATTGTCGATCGCAATTTCCTGTGCTACTATCAGACACTTTTTTTATTTATAAGCTAACTGTCAACCCATTAAGGGCGACAGGGTGTCTCGTCCGTTGGACTCTATCATGGTTTTATCTTTATGCAATTGCGATAAGACTTGCTTTTATGATTTTATCATGTCAATCTGATAGCAATTCGATATTATAATTTATATACTATAAAACTGCCCATCAAACAGTTTCATTTCCAATTCTCTGAATTCTCAGAATTGGAAATGAAATATAGTTGTCAACAATTTCTTAAACAAAACAAACTTAATTGATAAATTCTCGAACAGTAGTCTAACAATAAATCTTATCATTCACTAATCGTTTATCAGCAATAAAGAGCGTGTCCGTCCTTATTACGTCCAATATATCGTGGCTTTCAATTCCCTCATAAAGTGAGTTTACAACTGCATACGATGGCCATACATCATTAGCTTGTTTGTCTGTAACACAGTCCGTATGTGGGTTGGTAACGGTCGTAGCACAATGCATGCGACTGATGCATTGCCGTGCTACATTCGACCACGTATTGCACTATCTACTTTTCAATCATATATCTGTATTTTAACGCATCTTCTCGACAGGATCAGAAGGTATCGAAGCGTATACATTTGAGGAATAGCTAGCCGAAAATAGAGACACAAAGCTTGAATTATTTTTCTTTTAATTTATTTATTTATTTCCACTTAAACATGCGTTGTCAATTTTTAATGTTATTGAATGAACGGCAAACAAAGCAGGAGCATTCAGATTTTAGATGACAGCATTTAGTTATTGTTTCTACTTGATTCCCGGATCAGTAAGAAAATAAATTCGCATTCATCCATATTTCATGCAATCTTAAACGTCACTTATTTATTTAATTTATGTCCCATAAATCTACTAGGCGTGGCTGTCGCGTCGGAATTTCGATTTAAATATCTAGATTTAATTAAAGTTAGATAATAATCCTGGGGTAATTAATTTAAAAGTTATCGTCGACACAATTACGTTTAATGCTCTAAATTGTCAAGATTATATTATTGGTGATGGTATTTACGAGATTGATAATAAATAATATTATATCGAAATTAATGATAGCAGGTTAAATAAAGTTAAAACACCGATAAGACACATGCTTCGATGTAAAGCTGACTTAAAAGAAAATTGCGATAAAATAAAACATTTAGTACCTATCTTATCCGCTGTTAACTCTTGATTCTTTGCCAACCCTGCAAAGGAATTGGCTATATAATAAAATATACTTTGGAAACACACAATTAATCTATACAAATAAATAGAATTTTCTGTTTGTAATGTTAAAATAACAGCTTTTTACTTAATGTATATGAAAGTATACAAGGTACTTATAACAAACAAAAAAATTGTCTTTTGGTCTGCCAGTTTTTTCTGGCTAATCTCCAAATCGGCTGGACCGATTTTGACGGGACTTTCACTGGCAAATAGCTGATGTTATAAGGAGTAACTTAGCCTTATTTTAGAAAAAGCCACGCTGGCGTAGCTCGTGCAGCAGCTGGTAATACAATAAAATCTGCCAATGATTGGAGGATCACCAAGGAGTCCCATATGTACCTCGATCTTATTTCAAATACTTATTCACTTGTAAACTTAGCTGTTTTAAAAGATCTACCTATAAGATAGAAAACGTTAGATACGCACCATCACTCATGTCGTCAGTCGACGGTAAACCAGCAGGCGTCGGAATCGGTGATGCTGATAACTGATGATGATCAGGTCCCTGTGATGATCTCCAGATCTCCAACTGAGCATACAGTGTACTTCCCGCCTGTAACAATAATAAACAATGATCAAAACAGAACTAACGGTGAATATACACATTACTCGGAAATTGCGCAAGATTTCCACGAACTAACATTTGAAGAAGTCATTACTGATGTTTAGCTAGCAGAAAATTGATTGAATTTATGTTATTTATATCAAAAGCAATGTGGAACTAATGAGTCTGGTTCTTAATTAAGGAACTTGTTTTGAATGGTTGCTGTGCTACCAGAAATAGATTCGCAAAACGTATGGTAATGTATGTTAAATATTTATAGGTTGTGGTCGACATGAACATTTGGGAACGGCTTTTGTTAGTCGTAAAATTTGTTAAAAGATAGATATGTTTTCTCCCCGTTTTGGTACATTTCGTTTGACCGTTGCAACAACGTTATAAGTTGCCTCGTAAAACCCTGAAGTTTCACATTTACAGCATTATTTACTATCTACTTATTCCAATACACTAGTAAAATTAAATTCTTAACTTTTGATTTTTTTATAATATTTTATCCACATACAGCGCAAGATAATTAGAAAACCCCATCTCCACTACATTACTATCGACAACCGCTCAAAACTCTTCACGTTATTGACTTATACCCACTATTACCCACTCCACGGCTATCCCTTATCTTCGAATCTTAGAATTCCTCGCTAATTCAGCACCTATATCTTCCCACACTACAAACCAGATGCAATTTGTATGCAGACAGGCCCTGGGTGCTGACTTTCCTCGCTTAGAGAAAGTCGGCTCGTCGGTGCGTGCGATAACAAAGATACCTGCCCATTGGAACTGGCGTGCTCGATACGACGCTACGCTATTTTTTCTACTTATTTCTTATCATTATTCTTGGTTTTAGCTTGGATTGGGATTGTCGTGGCTTTTGGTGTTGTCTTTTTAAAATTTTGTTGTAAACTATTACTGTCAGCATTTGAGTGTTTGACGAGTCGTTCTAGTAACAGGTTCGTAATATTGTTTTCTATCTTCGTAAACTTACTCTTTCGACATCTTTTAAGCATATTTGAATGTTCAAAAATCTATTTTGTATTTTCCTACTTCTGAACTACCTGATAAGTATGTTAGTGCTTTAGGTAACCGAGTTGTTTCTACATAAGTAATAATAACATTTAAAGTATGGTAAGTAATTATTAGCAATGGAGTGTTAACTCATCAATGGCGTCATAAAAATGGATTTCCATCAGGACGCATGACTTCATCATTACTACGTATGTAAACAAAACTTTTCCTTGTACCGTCATATGGAAAAAACTTGACCACAAACACTGAAGTATATCTTTAATCGCTGATAAATATTAATCATGGTTACAAAAACACTAAACATATGTAATAAATAGATTAAAGTTAACCACAACTAAGCCAAGCCAATTCATAAATGATGAGTTCACGTCAGTGAGAGACTCAAGTCAGTGTAAAAAAAAAGTACTTTATTCAAAAGATCGATCTAAACGTTTCTAGAATCTAGAGCTTGCATAACTTCTTAAAATCAATATCCTTAATGTCATAACTGCTACTGCACATGTTATAAAAAATAAAATAGATGACATAACAATGATTACAAAACTAAACGATGAAAATAAACTAGTATTCAAAAACGTTACATAAGATGAGTCAGCATTAACGGATTTCCTTACTTTCGTTGTCCTGGCTAATTATGTAAATACAATTAAAATTGAACTTTTCGTAATGGTGGTTGAGGAAGCAAACACTGACCTACACATTACACATGTTACATCAGTTTTGGTGAATGTGTTTTATCGTACTTTTTTCCTCATTTCGCTAGCAAAACTACGGTAGAAGTGATTGGACGTTCGAAATCTCTGATAAAAATTAAGAAGCTGACTGTGTAGATACTTCATAAAAAATCAGAAGTGAATCAAATATGTACCGTGTGAGTAATTAATGATAAAGTAAATAGTACAACATACATTTTAAATACGATAAACACATGGAAACACAATAAGCTTAAATTTTGTTTTAAAATCAATGATAGTACGTTGTCATACAAGATTTATTGCATCATTATTATTAAAACAACACTCGTCTTATCATCGTCCCCTCGAGTACTGATATTATTACCATCCCACTATTGCTGAAGTTGCAACATTGTTTAGCCATTGAATAACACTAAGTATAGATATTATGTTTTTTATAGAAATATATTAATTTTAAACTGATTTACCTCTTATTGGCTATTTTGGTGGAATTCATTAGGAAATACGACAGTCAAAGTAAACTAATAAAACTGTCTAGTGAATGAAGATAAGAAAAAGACTACGGTACTAAAAATGTCTATTAAAGATATAAAGTTACTTGCACTTTGGTCAGTAAATACAATTAAAGATGAATCATCTATGCTCATTAATATGCACTGCGACAAGCATGTGCAAAAGCCACGCAAAACCAAATATGATGTAAGCATTCGTGAAAAAAATCAAGAACCAATCACTGAAATAGTTGGCGATGATTTAACCGTAATATTATTCTTAGATATGAATATATTAGCAACGATGAAGATGTTTAAGTAGTGCTTACTGTTTATAATTTTTACAGAGGATATGTTGATCACGGTAATGAATGCAATAATTACTTTAATCGAAAATCAATGAATGCTAAGCTTTCTTTCGTAAAAGGAAAAGACCATGAATAACTTATAGTGAATTAACATAAGCACATGTATAAATGCCCAAGCCCCTACGTTGACGTTACAGCAGGCGATAATTGTGTATCACTTGACCCCAGCTGACACGTGGCTAGAAGAATTTATGTGATGACACCAAGATAACACGCATTGTGGATAATTTCTCCTATACGGACTGTTTTATTTTATACTACTTAAAGTAAACATTGTATTATCAGGAGTATGTGAATCAGTATGGACTTTGGTCTGACGAACGCCCTCAATCTGCCCCAGGGTTATACGATAATCATTAAATATATACAAATGATTATAAATAGTACCTGAGATGCTCTCTGGTTGAACTCTTCTTCTGTTAGTGCTACGAGGGCTGCTCCATCCATTGTGAAGTTCTCCATGGGCACCATCGGCATGTTGTAATGTTGCAATGTGAACATCACCCACGCCTTTACATCCCCGGTACTCCATAGCATTGGATCTGGAAACGAACACATTGTTATCCACTGTTCCACTCCTCTTATTTACATTTTAACTACTATCATTATTGTCCTCTACCATAATAAGGTTAGTAAATTTATCTCATTAGATGTCATAAAGCGGTCTGCAAAACCCATATCTCAAACATTTATATTGATGATTAATTCAGATGGCATCACTAGTCAATTCTACCGTAATCTCATTATACCTTGTTCGTAATCAATGACTTACTAATTAACAACCCTAAGAAAGAAAATGCGTTCTAAGAAAATGCGAACCTCGCTACGCATGTTCTTGTTCAGTTTTGCATATCCAATCAATGTGTATATAGCGAGGACGTCACTAATATAAGACGAGATCATCGCTGGGGCAAGATAAACAGCTTACGTAATCTACTCCGAGCGACTTCTAAGAAATCATTTATGTTTGTAATGGCGTTACACTCAGCGGTAGCCAACATATTCTGTACGTGGAAATACGTTTTTTACTTGGCCGACATCTGAGTGACGTCACTATTAATTACAATACTAATAGTAATCATGTAAGACGTACGAGTACAACATTCCCATGACATGCCATTGTAAATCATACATGATTGTTCGTAAATATATTGCACGTAATACAACTCTCAATCAAAGTTGAGTGAATAATGGTGTTGACGTTTTTGACTCACCTGGTGAGATTCCAAGTACTGTGCATGTGTTATCCACGTCCCTCTTGGTCTGTTCAATGGCCATGCTGAGCACACGGTCGATGTCTGGAGCGACTAGAGAATCGTCACCTCCACTGCTCTCCTCCATTTTCACACTTCCCAACTCCAACGGAATTGGTCTGAGATTTAATCTCTTCTGGAAAGATGTGTCTTCTAATGCTGACCTCAGCAGAATGTGATCCCTTGGCTCTTCAATTTCAAGTTTAGGTGTGAGGTAGCTCTGCTGGACACTGTCTTGTTGTATCTGATTTTCTTTTAAGAGCTCCTCTATGTCTATGTATTCTTCGTGTTGTGGAACTGGTGACGAATATTGATTGTAGCTTCCGTAGGATACGCACGATCCTGATGGAGACAGAGGATAGGGAGACGCAAAGCCGGGCACGGCAAGTCTGTTGGGTTCTTCTTTAATGTAAACTTGTGGCGAGTACTGAAGTGAACTGTAGGGCGAAGCAGGCTGCAGGGCGACTGCTGGGATGGATCCTTCGTCTGATGATGGAGAGGGAGTAGGATAACCCTCGAAGTCGTATAGGCGTTCCAAGAAGACGTTGTTTGTGTTATCTTCTGGGTATGGTGGTGGTGGTTTGTTGTGAGGGTTGGGTGGCGAGTAATGCATCGATTCTGGGGGAGATGCAGCGCCGATCAGACGGAGAAGATGTTGTAGATCAGCGGGGGAGGCGGGGACCGCTCTCTCGTCCTGAGACACCGAGGGCGGGCTACACCCGGACCGGGGCACCGTTTGTGGCATCTGTGAACAAGAGAGAACAAACATTAGTTGTTGCTCAAATAGACAGATTGTATCGAAGGAATTAGTTCTGTTATAAAAGGTTTTGTTTGTTCAGTCACGATTTTAGTCGATATTTCTTGGATTTCACACGCGTTTTTTGAGGGCAGGTGTTAATTTTTGGTACTCTCCCGTAGTTGTTTTTTCCGAAATTCTTACGTCTGTTACACGAGTTTGAGAGGTGGTTGAACTTTAGTTACGATACTAGCCTAACCCTAAAAGCTTGAAAGGCACTTATTTAGAAGTTTGCAAAACTCCCATGGGTCATTGTTCGCCGACGTCATGCGCCGACGTACCAACATCCAGATGTCTTAAACATACACATTTCAAGCTGTATATTTATCTATTGACTACGTCATAGACCTCTATATTTAGTAGTGAGTAATAACTCCAAACCTACGACGAAGATATAAAGGCACAAAAAAAACGAATGGTCAGGTGATAATAAGTAAATAGGATTAAATATATTTATTAATTTGTTAACATTTTGTATTTTAGAAGTAGAGATGTTATTATTATCTCACGAAGTAGTGTCCAATTCTGAGAAATCGTAGAAGTGTTGGAGAAAAACATGTAAACATATATTATGTAGATTGTTAGCTAATAACTCAAGAGACAAAAAAAATGGGAAATAAAATTATGTATGATGGCACGCGGAAAAAAAATTTATTATATGTTATTTTAACAGCTATTTCTATTATATTATATTAATATTGAGTAAAAAAAATCTGCCTAAAATTCCAAAAATAGAGTCTAATGAGTACCGAATCACACTCACATTAACTTTTGAATAATAAACAAAAAAATTACTTCTATACAGTTAACGATGTACGATTTGGAGCACACGGTCATAATAATCGGCTGGCTAACTCTACAAAATTATCTGTGCGAGGTCTAAGACATTCTTTATGTTTTTTTTTTCTTATCGTGGCAGTGACCTATGTATTACTAAGCAAAACTTGACCATACCTTATCCATACAAGTCGTAATTATCTTGCCCTCATCCTAATCTATTAAGGGTCGGCTAAGAGTGTCTTTCTCCTCCACTTATCAGTCGTTTTATCTCAGTATTCACCCATTTCTAGTCACATTGTATTTGCTGCCTAGTTAAAAAATAAATATTTACTAAGCCATAAATTGCTTAGCAAATTTACGCTAGATTTGGTGTCGCTAGTCGTATAGCGACGATTTGGATGCGGGTTGTGGGAACGAATTAATAATTTTTCGACCCATGTTGGATGCTGGGCAGCGAATGAGCATTTTCCCATCTATGTTGGGGTTGGTTTCTAGTCTAACAAAATGCAGCTAAAAGTATTTTGCATGGAGCGACTGCCTATGTGACACCCCATAGTAATACTTGTTGCCAAACTTTCGGACTTCTTACAACCCGTAACGACTGTCAAAGATCCACGTATGACAGCCGGGACCAACGGATCTTTTATTATAAGTAATAAGGTTTAAAAGAAACTCACTCTGAGCAATGGCAGACCCATCGTATGCACACTTAACTCACAACTGCGCTGTGTAACTCATTTCCTTTGGGAAAATCTGTTGTACCTAACCGGTCTGTCCGGATAATCAACCAGTGGCTTAATTTTTCTACTTTTTTTCATAATTTCGAACAATTGCTGCTATACATATTTACACATTTCCCACGTATCTGCATTGCTACATAATTATTGTGGTTCTTCAACCAATCAAAATAGGGTACTTGTTGTGTTGTGAAGATACTGTGATGTCGTGACGGAAAATTACTTACACTTTTTTAAATGAAAAACAAACTACTTCACGCCTGTTTTCTTCGAACGGTTAGGCAGAAGTGTACCTATAGTAGGTATACCTACATTTTGCCAGTTATGTTTAAGTCCCATGTAACTGGGTACAAAGCCAGTCTCCGGGCTGATACCGAGATATTCCTGATGGAGAAACCCGTTTACCAACGAAGCTTTGGCATTTGGCATTTACCTGCCATTTTTGAGGTACTTTTCTGGTAATTACTAAACTAAATAACTAGTGGAGTGCATATTTAGTACCTACTTACAACAAAAAAAAAACTAAGATTTCAATTCGTGATGTTACCATAAAAGAATAAAATCTGGTTTAAATATTAGTTATGATTTTATTACAAGAAGTCGATGATGTCACTATCTACGCTAGCAAGTGATTAGGAATTATTATTTAATTGTTTTGGTATTTTACTAGAGTCGGCTCGGATTGTGTTAAAACATGTTTAATATGACACCATTAATTATAGTTTTGGGGAAAACAGATTATTAGTTTATTTTTATTAATTTCTGATACCAAATTGAGCCATAGATCAGTAGCGGTAATAACAATGAATAATGTGCTTTAGTAGAATTCTAGTTTGAAAAATAATATGCCTTATAATGTGACACATTATAAGACATGAAAAATTCCGAATCTGTGACATTTTGATTTTCTAAGCATCGATTGGAATAATAAAATAAAATATATTTTTTTATCTGATAATCATATCTCCCCATTTGCATTGCTAGCATGCGGCAGTGTCTGGCAATTCTCGTTTTAATCGAGACATCTCATTACAAAATTTATGTCAAGTTCTTTATCAAAAATATTTCAATTTTGCAATTTACTAGTTTGTTTGTTTATTATTTTTGCATTAATTATGCAGATCATTTAAATTGTTATCTTCGTAATGACGCAAAAAAAATGTTTGATTAAGAATGTAGGTTATTATAAAATGCACTATAATTAGCTATTGCAAATTAGTTTGAAATTATAATTCTCATGCGACAAATTAAACATTCCATGCGAAAAGACAAAATAGGTAGAAAATCAATTTCCCAAAAAATTAAAACATAAATAAACTAAAACATATTCTCTATTTGAACAATATTTACTTCTTCTCTAATACTTCTACACACACCAAGAAGAAGAACAACACACAGACCAAGAAGAAAGAAGAAGAAAAAAAAAGAAGTATCACACACACCAGATAGATAGATAGATAGTAGGTGCCTACTATCTATCTTATTCTATATATATAATAAACTCGAAAATAGCTCGACCGATTTGAATAATTTTGGAAAATTTGAAGAAAAACCCAATGGAACTGCCGGCAAATCGAAAAATCCAAATATTGTCTCACGCGATATGACGTTCACCGGGTCATCGAGT
Source organism: Dryobota labecula (assembly GCA_947523025.1). Lineage (NCBI taxonomy): Eukaryota > Metazoa > Arthropoda > Insecta > Lepidoptera > Noctuidae > Dryobota > Dryobota labecula. The sequence goes on from OX383287.1 coordinate 5,372,404, forward strand.
GTTATATAAATCACGATGTAGGTAGTGCTAACATTTTGAATGCGTCAATGAAAATGTAATCTGCCATTCACGAGCATAATAATAATAATTCTTTATTGCCAAAAGCAGGTTAAAGAAAATCTGAGACTCTCCGCTCCAGAACTAGATTAGAGTACCTGTATTTCTAGAGCTAGTGTCTTCTACCATTTTGGTTACAAATAAACAAGTGTTTGCCCATTTTGGTTCCAAATAAACAAGTATATGCAGCAAAAAATGAATGATAAGATTCTTACTTATAATTAAGTTTAATAACAAACATTCAATTTATGCACTAAAGATAGAATAAAAAATAAAATAAAATTTGTATTAAAGCAAATAAAATAATCTCATTAAATCAAATTCACTACCATAAATATGAAAAAAACTTCCAGAATAAGTATGACTTTGACTTTTACAGATTAAATACTATTTATAAGTCTAGTTAAAGTTTTTTAAACAATATACGAGTAGATGAAATTCAGTCTGACTGTATCAAACAAAAATTATATGAAACAAAATGTGAATTAATTACCCACTCTACATAAGTAAGTGAAAGGTGTATTTTACAATTAATCATGAAATGTCAACGAGTTTGTAAAATTCCAAATTATTCGGATATCAGTAGTTGGAGAAAAGTAATTCGGAAACTTTTAAAATTCTAATAAAGAAAAAAAGTAAAAAGAAAAGAAAGGAAACACGTTTATTTTCAGTAAACATGACGCAAAAAAAAAGATTAAAAAAATAATGAATTAGTCTTTATGCTTCAATTAATCGTGACAAAGACTAGCAAGTTAATCTTAAATTAATCAACTAAATATAAAGTGCCACAAAAAAATATCTAAATACAAGTCACCGCAATGCGTCAAAGGTAATATCCAACCAGATATCTGACTATCCGGACTTCCGAAGTAGGAAATACTAATATAGATCATAATCTATTACAAGATTTTCTAAGAAACATTTAGACGGATATGGGATTTTACAGTTTTTACATGGCATTTTATGGTGAATCGTTTGTCATAATCCCCAGCAATTCAATTATTTCTAGTTCACACTTCTAGAATTTATTATGACTGGTACTAAATAAAATAACCCACTGTGTATGTATAAGCGAATCTCGAAAACTGCTGGGTTTAATTGGATTGTATTAATTATATTATTATTCAATTCTGAGCACGGCTGGAATATAGTGATTGCTAGTTGTTAGACGTTATATTATTGTGAATGCCCTTGACTGAACTAACCTAGATAAAGTACATAATAATATGTACTTATTTGCAATTCAAGAATATGATTATTTATCCCGTCTTGAAGATTAAACAAATCTCATCTAGCTTCACTCTATGTATATCTAATAAAACGTAACATGTTTTCTTAAATGATAAATGATAAATGGTTTTATTTCTGTAAGTAGGTTTTTACAAACACTTTTACACGTCAATCATATTTTAAAACTAGATGAGGTCGGCATTTCGTATCTGACTACTCTGAGAAGAAAGACCGAAACAAACTCAGAGGTCACAGTCTCTTTTAAAGTCCAGACATAATCTTGGTCAAATCATGTGAAGACCATGTAGACTGGTGTCTGAAATGGTCTTTTGAAGAAAGAACCACACAGATTGAGTGGACCTGTCCATTCAGTGCACGCATTTGTCAGTATTCGTGCAGCTCAACTCAGAACATAAGGAGCTCAACGATAACATTATACTTCACAAGTAAATATTAACTTAAAATACTAACTTACAGTAAGTATAACAATAGCGAAATTGTTATCGTGATGCAATTCAGACTGTTGGTGCTGAAGGCAATGACCGTCTATGTACCAAAACAATGTGTATCGAAAAAAGTGATATAAAGTTCAGTTATTTTGACCCCAGAACGAATGCAGACTATATTTTCTTTTGAGTTACAAAGAGATTAGATGAAGCATACCTACCCATATAAGTCGCTTGTCCTATTAAAGTTCTATTATCAACTCAGTATTCTTACAAATTCTTTGCAGAAACTGAAACTGAACTGAATCTAGAAACTGGCTCAAAATAATAACAATAGCGACTTCTTTAATATCAATCGCAAAATCTGTAGGAAGTATGTGTTCCGTTTTGAAAAAAAATGGTCGACAATGTGCATTGACGTCATAGCTTCGTCAACCAATCAGCGTCGAGAATGAGCGTGACCGTATGAGAGCCTGCTACAATTCAGACCTTGGGTTTTCCACTAAAGTTCGCTCAACCGTTTGAGGTACTAAAAAATGTTCTGCAATGCATACAAATTGTTATAATTTTAAATGGTTTTTTTTTAGTGACACAGATTTTAAAGTTTTATCGGTAGGTATAAACCGAATTATTAACTATTTTCAGGAAATCTTTATGTTTTCTTAATCTTTTATGGCACTGTGACATATCCCTAGTTATTATATCTATAGTGTGGCCGTGTTTTTTTTTTTTTTTTTAATGGTATACCGTTGATTCGAATTTTATTTTTTAATATATCTATTGTTGTTCGCAATATTTATGTTTTTAAAACTCTATGTAATCCTTACGAGGTCAAAAATGGTTTAAAAGATGAAGTCAGTAATAGCCTATTGTTTACAAACAGTTATAGAGATGAGCAACTCCAAAAGATATTGAAGCTCAACATAATATATATATCTTTTTTCTAAGCATGCGTTAGCAATTTACAAGTATTTTCATCTCACGAAGCAACGCGCGCTATACACACTGTGAATATGTACGTGAAGACGAGTAGCATCAGCACATAACACACACACACACATACACTTCCGACTAAGCCATTGAGTTCCTGTGCTTACATACATACACATTCACAGAGTGTTTGTAGACTTGGTAACCGCAAATAAAGCGCGCGTCGCTTCATCATCTTCCTGCCCTTGTCCCATGTTACTTGGGGTCGGCGCAACACGTTTTCTTTTTCCATTCCCCCCTGTCAACCGTCACTATCATTCACTCCCTTCTCTTTCATATCATTCTTCACACAATCCATCCATATTTTTTGGGCCTTCCTCTCCCTCTCCATCCATCCACATTTATCTTCATCACTCTCCTCGTCACATGCATTTCCTCCCTCCTCATCACATACCCATACAATGCCAAACGACGTACTTACAACTTTTCTGTCACCGGCGCCACTTTCAAACTTCCCCTTATATACTAATTTCTGACTTTATCCATTCTCGTCACTCCACACATCCATCTCAACATTCTCATCTCCGCTACATGCAATCTTTTTTCATCCGTCCTCTTCACGGCCCAGCATTCCGATCCATACAATACGACAGGCCTTATCACAATGACTTGTAGATTTTCCCTTTTAACTTAAGGGGCATCCGTAGGTCGCAAGTTGTTGTTGCTTCGTGAGATGAAAATACTATACTTACATCATAACGTACCATAAAAAAATGCTTGAATAAAACTATAATTAGACAACACGTAATTAATCTAAACCGTTGCTAAGCTATAACTAAAACTCACGCGAAAACAGACTTCCATTAAAACACGAAAGTTTTCCATTTTGTTATTGCAGTCGATAGTAATGGAAACAACTGTTAGTGCCTATAAATCTTCATGTTTATAAACACAGATATATCTTGTTAAAAATGTTTTCATTGATTGGAAATAAATATAAATTGAAACCGTTACGTATTAGAAAACTTATTAAGTTACAGTTAGATCGACAATTTGTTAAGATTTCTTAGTACTTTTAATGTTAGATTAACTTGAATGAACTTGAACTTGATGAACATTAGTTGAGTTCAAGTCGACTTAACAAAACTGTGTAATTTCTAGTCAGTTGTGTTGTAGTGACATAATTTGTTGCTTTAAACAATACCACAAAACGTGTCTTAAATCATATGCAAACCAGAAAACTATCCCCTGTATACCAAAAGCCTGCAATTTGATTAGTTGCTATATTTAAAGTCAACTTATCTTTACAGTGTGGCAGGGACATCGACGCGAAGCCTGTTACCAAAAGAGCCAAAGCCTACGCAGTCAAAATGCCCGTACATTTTGACCGCGTAGATTTTGGCTCTTTTATAGGAAATAGCTGTTTTTTTTTTTAAATAACTGACGAAAATTTTCAACCCAAGGGGATCCAGAATCATGGACTGAATCCATGGTAACCGGTTTCGCGTCGATGTTCCTTTCACCCTGTATATAACCTATTTTGGTCAACCAATTAAAGCAACTTACGTGACGACTGCCTTACTTATCTCACGAATATACCTTGTCAAGATAAGTCAGCGTGGATTTTTTCTCACAGTTCCAAATAAGTGTAATAATATACCAAAATCTACCCAAATATAGAACCTAGTTGTCTGTGACTTAAGTCGTAAAAAGAAGTTTTATTCTCACCAGACTGTTTGCACAATTGTATTATTATAACACTACATTTGAATGAGATGTCTGTTTGAGATTAATTTAAATTGCCCATTACTTTGACTTATGGACCTTGGGGTTCCCCCATTTTAAGGTGACACTCCTTTTAAAACTTATCTATTTACTTTGGCATAAGAATCTTGGTACGATGAGAAGTGAGAAAATCTTAATAAGTATTTATCGTTTGCAAATGAGCACACAATTCCTGTTACACGTTCTCTCAAGATTTCGACATGTTAATCTCAGCTGTAAGACCTGATAGTATTTATCAAGCTTTAGGTAGTTTAATGCTATAACATACACTGCAATGTTTACCATTATTACACACTGTTGTGACATTTTTATCAATCTTGCTCTTGCTACGAAATTCATAGCACCTCCCTCATACCGATCAAATCAATCTGCCTAGCATGTATTTTACATGAAAGGACTGCGTATCTGACCTCCACCCAGTTGGACTAATTTCGGGCTTCTGACGACTCGTAACGACTGTCAATGATCCACAAATGACAGCCGGGACCAACGACTAAACGTGCTTTCCGAGGCACGGAGGAGTCTCGGTATGTAAAGATGGTCACCCATCCACGGACCACCCGTGGCAAGCGTAGCTATCGACCTATGCGCTGCCACAAGCACCCTAGAACCTCATACCGATACCACACAGAATTCTCCTATTTCAAACTACTCTAATTTGTCTTGTTTAGTAACATAAGGATGTAACTAAACAAGACAAATTAGAGTAGTTATATAACCTAAGATTAGCATGAGTTCAAGCAACTCTAAAGTTATCGTAGCTTAACCGCTACGTAATTCGTAGCAATGCCTACACAGGCATCCCGTAACCCTTGAAAGATACGTTCTACTATCATTTTTTTTGATTTTTTGTATTTTAATTACATAATCTGGAGCATTATAGCCTCACTAAAGAACAGTTAACGTTACAAAATTGGTATAAATACCACTGTAGCATCAATATATGGAATGAATGATTTGTTTTTTATACTTTGTAGAACATAAAACGTGTCAGTCTAGTATAATTACCCAGTGTCTTTTTTTTTTAGAACTAGACGAAATCGAGTCGGTATTTCCCAAACGTTATGGTCAATTAAACGGATGTCAAAGTGGTTAATTTATTGTCGTCTAACGAATTTTATTGGATAGAATAGGATGTGTAGAGTTTTAGATATGTTTAGATTTGAATTAAGTATTGTTTTAGCCCCGCCTGTTTACATTTAGTCAACTCTATATCTTGTTACTGTATTCATACTTTAATATCTCAAATCTTGTCATATTATATTTCATCTAAACTTAGGTTAAACGTCCCATTGTGGTACTAAATCGGTTTAATAATAAATCATGTCTTCGTTTATTTAGATGAACAATAAAACCATAGCCAATAACAAACGTCAATTAACCATTAACCTTAATAATCTTAGATTTATGAACTATAGTAACCCGTTATAAAACAAACGCATTCTTAGCCAATTAAAAGGTATCCAAGAATAAACTATACATCATACTAATATGAAGTTAGTTATATACCTATAGGTAGGTAGTGTGTGTGTACCGGTCTTAGTTCCTTGACACTGCTTTTTGTTTTGATGCCGTTAGAAAACAACCTCAAAACGCCGGTACTATGTCTTTAATCAACGTAGTCTGCATATACAATTAATTTAAGGTACATAACACCTTGCGACCGCATAAAGAGCAGCGAAATCAGAGCGAAGACCAAAGTCACTGATGCTTTGTATATGGCCGAGAAACTGAAGGGGAATTGGGCAGGCCACATCGCGAGGACCACAAACAACAGGTGGAGCGAGCGCGACCTGCACTGGTATCCACGATACGGAAACAGACGCCGCGGCAGACCATCGCAACGATGGCGAGACGATATCGTCGCACTGGCAGGGATAGAGTGGACCAGCAGCTAGCTAGCAGACTTGAGGCCCAGAACGGCCCAAGATAGATAATAATATAGATGGAAACAGATGGAGGAGGCCTTCATCCAGAGATGGATGACCCCTTAATAGGTAAAGTTATTTAAAAAAATATATAATTGTAAATTGTAAGGAATCAAGGCTATTTTTATTTTTAAACTATCATGGTCACTAATATTATTATTAACACAAACGGGATATTTACCATGTTTATTATTTGTTATGAGTTCCCGATATTTCGGCGCTGTTGCAAGACCCATGATCATGGATAATCATCACGTGATCATGATGCTTGCAACAGCGCCGAAATATCGGGAACTCATAACAAAATAATAAACATGGTAAATATCCCGTTTGTGTTAATAAAAATATTTTTATTTTATTTTATTTATTATCACCCTACGGAAGAAATAGATATGTATAAACAATAACAACAACTAGTAACTTCAATACACAAGTACTTATGTAACTATAAGTATCCGAATTCCGTATCCACGTGGTAGGTAACTCTTAAAGACCTCACTCACTTGCTTCTAGGCTTCCACCCCCACTCACTGAATGTACAAAAGCACTCACACAGTCAAATATCCGAACAGGGTTGCGCTTGCACAGCATCCATTTCGTTGAGGTTATTAGCGAAGCCGGTGAAGACTGCTCGATGAGATAAAATGGCTCCAAATTCAAATGTTTACTGTCACTGTATTTATTATTGTAAAGTATGATATTAAGATTTAGTTTATATATATTTCCCGGCTTTTTTTTGGCAACATGAGTGCGTGTGTACGGCGGATAGATCACACAGCCACTGAGCTCGGCGCCCGCGCACGAAGCCTTTGCCTCAATGAGCGACTACGTCATTACGGGAAGTACGCCGCCACTAAACTAATATAACACATCAAATAGCTTGGTTCAACGTCATACGCCACTTAATTATTTTTCAATGACGCTAATATGAAAATTAAAATGAAAGACGAAATTAAAAAGTGATTTGATTCCAGTTAGTTTCCATTGTGTTACAGTTTCGTTTCATATCCTGTACCTGGTTTAATTTAAATTGTTGACGAAATTGTGTAAAATTTTCCGTAAACAAATGGCCTACGCTGACGTGCTAATGCAAGAAATTGTTTATTCATAATATTGGAACATATTAACATTTTATCTCAGTCGGTTGTGACCCAAAAATGTTTTATTTAGTCAATGTTATCGCTAGAACTTCAATTATTTGCGTTCATATTTACACGTACCTTTCTTGATGCGCATTTTATTTCATTTAAATTAATCTTATAGGTACCTATTCATTTTTTACCGTTCCTTATTTGAGGATAATCCATACTATCCATACTATATTATTAATATTATAAATGTGAAAGTAACTCAGTCTGTCTGTCTGTTACGTTTTCACGCCTTAACCGCTGAACCGATCGTCATTTTGGCAGAGATATAGCCTGGGATATGGAGAAGGACATAGGCTACCTTTAACGCGATAACCGGCATCCACGCGGACGGTGCCGCGGGCTAAAGCTAGAATATTATACCTACGTTCATGAACCATTCATAGTCACTAGAAATACACGTATTACAACGGAATGCATCTAAAGGTACTATGACATAATAAATGTAAATCTAATCACCTATATCTTGAATACCTTGACAGTTATGATAATCTGTATGTTACATAAAATTAGGGTTAAACCACCCCTCATTACTATGGATGAACAAGTCGAGAGTCGTGCATGAGATGACGTCACGGTTCGCGCCTTCCGCACTTCATTCATTCAGTAATAATAGTACAATACAGACAAAGAACGTATATTATTGAACACACCCTCACACATACATACGGTCATACGTCAGATCCACACGTGAGAAAATAACAATACACATTTTGGTCGCACGATCTAATTTAATTTAAGATCATTTTCCTTGTTAATTAATCATTATTGTTTTGATAAAGTTTGGAAATTGATTAATTATTTTCTCGTTTACTGAGATCATGAAACGTAGTACTAAAGACATCAACGGGATGCACTTTCTTTTGCTTAAAATTGTTTGCAAAAATTAACAAAAACTATACCCAAAGTCTCAAATTCTGATAATTTATGTAAACAAAGGGGATGACATAACAAAAAAATATATTTGTAATGGTAATTCGCATAAAATGCCGAAAAAGAAGTTCCATTTTCTTTTAAGAGAAATAATAATTTAAAAATAATCATACCGGAATTATTTTTATTCGGTTTTAAACAAAGTTATTAATAAAAGGAGTGTTTCTGGTATAAAATATTTTATGATACTGGTAACAATGCAGGAGGTCCAAACATTTTCAATTTTTTTACATTTTCAACAACACTAATATTTCAACTCTCATTCATAGATTCATATTGTAAGTATAATAATTATCTAGCCACATTTTGGATGAAAACGGCTGTAAACTGTTTTGAGTGGAAATCGATTTTGGGAGGCCTACATCTAGCACTCTGGACCTAAAAGGGCTGATTATGACGATCTTATACCGTGTCTCCGACACATTACACAAAACATTGTTTGGCAACGGTATTTTGATTGCATAGTTCTTATAATTAATTCACTTTAATTTTATCGATAATTATATACAAATAAAAATTTATGATAAAATGTTTTGCACTACTGTCCTGTCTTTTTGACAGTGACATTTCTTGACATTACTTTGTTTACATAAATTATCAAAAGACTTTGGGTATAGTATTTTACAAGAACAGCACAGAGTGATAGAAATTCCCGGCACAATGGAGACCAAGCCAAAGATTTAAAAAAAAGTTTTCAAAAAATCTTTTGATTAAAATAATAAGAGAGAGATTAAGATTACTTTCGGGAGGGGAGAGGCTTTGGTTAAGCAATAGCAGCGGCACTGGTTTATTGATCAGGTTAAGCTACACTTGCCGCGGTTGGTCCGAGGATGGATGACCATCTTTACATACCAAGACTCCTCCGCGTGCCTCGGAAAGCACGTTAAGCCGTTGTTCCCGGCTTTCATTCGTGGATCTTTGATAGTTGTTACGTGTCGTCAGAAGCCCGAAAATCTGACAACCAGTCTTACCAAGGGGTATCGTGTCACCCATCCCGTGGGTCGTGGATCGTGGGTTGTGGAGGTCCGATAGGCAGTCGATCCATGTAAAATACTTCAGCTGCACGAGGTTAGACTGGAAGCCAACCCCAACATAGTTGTGAAAAGGCTAGACAGATGATGAGATTAAGATTTTTTTCATATCAGTAGAGTTTTTGGTCATCTAAAGAGACTAACTCCAAAGGAATGTCACCGTGCCTACTCAAATGCAACACCAATGTATGATAGACGAATCTATTTATATCCAATAGTTATGTAAGTGGGATTGCCGGCTCCGTAGGTACCTAAGTCGTTGTTTTGCTATATGTCACCGCGAAAACCCACGCTTGAATATGTCGTGTGCAACTTCTTTTAATATTTTATATGTAAACATACTTGGGTATAATCAACACTTTGTATTTTGACCAATAGAATATATCAATGTACGCACGGCTACATATCAAGCAATAAGGTTCCAGTATAAGCTGACCTCTCATTTTACGGAAATCTTACACAATGCGAGCTCAGCGTATACTGGAAATGTCTAGCTTGTTATGTAGCCGTGTGTAAGACACATTGAAATATTCTATTACTCAATGGTATCTCCCAAGGGGATAACCTAAGGTACGTGTACTGAGAAGTTATAGTTTGTCAATTTGGTATAGATATTAAATAGTTTTTTTATTTTTTATTTTTTCAATTAGGGCAGTCGGTACATTTTAGGCGCCTTATATCTTCGCCTTCTATCTTTCAAATTCATAAAAATTGTGTGTACACGTACGTTATTGTAAAGATACCAGAATAAAACATTCAAATACGTAATTAAGCAGATGACTAAGTTTAAAGTAACTACATAACTGCAAGCATTCAATAATGGCCACTACACGGCTTTAAGCCATTAAAATGTTGCATATTATTATTCTAAAGTAACTAAAATGGAGGGAAAAGCCTAAATGACGTAATTGACAATCGTTCAATATAGTGCCGTCAATGTGCGTCATCACTTTTGTACCAATATGTCAATGTTAAATGATTGTAGTAAAGGTGACAAATCATTTTGAATAATTGATAAATTATTTGAGGAATTTTTGACAAATAATGTAAATTAAGATAAGATAAAAAAATAAATTAAAATCGAGAATATTTTGAGCAAACCACACAAAAGACATAAACTGGCGACACGATATTTTTTTAATGGTATACACTAGAATACCTGGGATGTGTCTAATTATTCAGAATGTTAATGGTCATCTTTTTAATTACCTGATATTTTTCTGCCACAAAATAAGATCCTCCATAGTTTCGCCAATAGTAATCCCGAACAGGCACCATCCTTTTTAATATTAAAAATGTCCGTAAACAAATAAAACTATTTAGTTAATTATCAGTAGGTATTTTAAAATACTAATACCAAATCACTTTTTTATTATCTATTCGAAAATCTGCTTTATATAAAACAGTAAAAAATATTTATTGATAAGTAAATTACAATATTTATCGAAGCGAGAAGATCATATTTTTTTTTTTAAATAAATTATCTTGAATAACTTTTTACAAATGCGGCCCGCACGGCTATCTCCAAGGAAAGACGCAATTCTTTTTAATATATTATCACTGAACACTTCGATAAATATATTGTTTTATCACGTCATTTTATCGTACGGAGCAAAGTTCGACTCGTTGATAAGATACTGCAACTTTTTCACAATTCAGGCACCTTTTTAAGGAAACTTGTATTTTATAAATTTGTCTAGAGTTTAAAATTGACCATTTTAATGTTAATTCAATTTAATTCGGGGTGAGAGCCTGGTGATCCGTCACACAGGGTATCCTAGTATGGACGCCAGTCTCTCACAAAGGATCATATTTTATGCATTTTTATCAAAACGCTATAATTCTTGTCTCTATGTTTATAACTATGTGAGCCTTTGTGAAGAGAAAAAAATAAACTACTATTATTATTATTATTTTATTTATGTCTACATATCTCGGGACCCTAGGGCCCCGGACCTTTGGAAGGCGTACGAGGGGCCGAAGCCAACTCGCAGAGGCCCGTTTGAAGCTTTTTAATTAAATGAGGCACCAACCGACGATTATCCCTGTACGCACTATGCAAGTGCACCCAAGGACAACCCCCGGTTGGTGTAGGACTATTGCAGGATATGGAAAACAAAGATATTGGACTATGGGTTTGGGTGGTTAAAATGGACTGGTTACCAAAAACTATGGAAGGACTATGGCCCCTGCCTGATCAATGTTTTATTATACACGGATAAAATGGCAGGGGGTGACTTGCACACTCAATAATGGGCCCCCGAAAACGGTCGCTAGCACATAGTGACGTAGCGACAAGGGAGCAACATGTCCTGAGGTGCTCGAGGAGTGGAGAGGTATTCCAAGGCTATCAGAACAATCCCAGAGCCCGGAAGATGGTCAAGATCCCTACAAGCACTTACTGGAATACTTCCTTCCTCCGAGCACGTTTGCTCTTGCGAATCTCCACTCAAGCCGGCCAATAAAGGCAAGAATGAGGTGGGAGCTCAGTTCCTCGTCAGTGTTCACACCAGCCGGCCAATAAAGGCAAGCCAGAGATGAGGAACATGACTTCTCCCGGGAGATAGGGTCCGTGGGGTCGCAACTGCCCAACAGCTCGCCACATGCTGCCCTGCGGGTTTCTGTATCTCTCTTGGTCTGGCTCCTCACCCTAGAAATGTTCCGGCAAAGTGAACTCTACCGGCACAGACCTAGAGTTCGGAGCGCGCAAGCCCCACCACGACGTCAACGTAGAGATACGGCGGTGGGGTTATTATTATTATTATTATAAATTGATAATTAGTAAAATCTTGACAATTTTTATCTGACTGAGATTTAATTATTACGCTTACGACAGTGATTTTTCCATGGAAGAATGAATTAAAGAATACTATTTTTACTTTTGTGATGATTCTGAAATAAACTGATTTTTATCTTTAGCCGTATCCTGGTCTAATGATGAAAAGTTTTTCTTTGTCGTCGTAAATAAGATAACATATTTTAAAATAAGTTATCAACATGATTAAGCTAAGTATTCATTGATCTGCCACACTCTCTAAGGCGCCATCTCCACGGGCGAGAGAATCGCGGCGATATTCACGCTGGGCCTTCAAATAATCGCCGCGATGATAACGCCGTGTGGAGATTGATTCATAGAGCTTCTATTGAATTTGATGGCACGGCGAGACTATCGCCGCGATTTTCTCGCCCGTGGAGATGGCGCCTAAGTTCTTACTTACAAGTATTTTTTTTATTTCAGCACATTAATTATTTAAGCAATTAAATCACACGCATGTATTGATATTTGTTTATACAAAAATAAATCACCGTTTTTTTATATTTTCTTAAATTAAACATTCTATAAGCGGCACCCTCACACAAAAACTTGTCAAAAAAAACAAGTCGACGTACTCATGTAATTAAATAGATTGAATTTTAATTACTGTAGCGAATTTTAATAAAAGCCTACAGTTATTCTATCAATATTAGCCTGTTAAATTCCGATTTAAAATATGTTTCTTAGAAACTGCGAAACATATCGACATAATCGGTTTTAACTTTTAATAACACGGTACTTTAAACAGTTAACTAACAGTTAATGTACGGGTTTCTGTGAGAAAACTATCTGACAAATAAACCTAAATTGTATGTACTTAATTATTGTTTATTTAGAAACAAATATAAAGCCAAACAGACTAAGTTGTAAAATGAACCATTGAATATCAGTTGACAGAAGAAAATTTACAGTTAGGTGAGTTTCAACATTAACTTAGGCCAAGGTATCGAATCACGTTTGTATTAAGGATTTAGGGCTTCGTTAAAATGCATTATTTGTCTTTTATATTTGACGTATCGTCTTATTTTCCCATACCCGTGGTATAGGATGAAGCAACATTTTATTTGCCCATAGAAGGTGCAAAAAAACCATATACTGCGATGCTCTCAAAACGGTGAAGGAAAACATTGTGAGGAAAACATTGTGAGGCGGCATGTCCTAGAACCAAAAATTCGAAGAAGACATCTACCAAACCACACTCTCGAAGAGAGGAGGCCTGTGTCCCAGCAGTGGGAATATTATTATTATATATTAATGTAGACTTATTTATTTATTTGACTGGAGAAACAAACAATTTTTAATTAAATATTGTGACTAATTAATGTAATTTAATGATTGTTTATTTATGAATTGACTATAGAAATTATTCCATATTGTTTTTATTTCGCATGCAACCATATATTTGTACGCCTTTTGGCATAATATAGCGACCTATGAACTTTAATTTAAGAACTGTATTCACTACCTATATTATACAAATAAAAAAATGATTATGATTATAATTTAATATCATTGCAGGCTACGATATATCCTAGGGCAGTTGTAAACTATTAAATTATGGTGATGAATTCTAGACACTGCTACAGCCTACAGATAATTGTCACTCAAGACATAACTCTATAAATACCCATTGTACTTAATTCTGCACCATATTTATTGTCATTTGAAGAGTATCAATATATCCTACAGTTCACCTTGACCGCATAGTGTTTTCCCGTCCTCTGGCTAGGATCCGCTTGCAGTTGGATAAAAGGAATCTGTCGTGAGCTCATTAGCAACCACACGAACCGTGGGTATTAATGTACTTGTTAGACGGGTACTGTTGACTAGATACTCGGTGTATTCCCTTCTCTATGATGGGAAATAGATTACAGCAGTCTCTTTCAAATAACATATGGTGGAGCTTGAGAACGAAACACTTAGTTGGGCACAAAACACTAAACGTCAAACGACTTGCAGAAACAGAACGATATTTTAAAACGATGTTTAGCTTAGAAGGAGGGTTATACTCAAACTAATCTACAAATATTTGGCCAACCTTATTTTGTTGTGGAAATTGTGCAGGACTCAAACTGAGGAATGTCCAGCGTGTGACGCGGGACATTTATTTTTGGTATGGTTGCCTATTGGTTTTCCAGTCTGTGGAAGCCTTTAACCAATAATTTTTCAGGTTTAACATAGAGAGACAGTGATAAATAAGCGGATTACCAGCCCAGTAAAAGACTATTCGGTAGCATGATAATACGGCAGTAGCAGATATGACATTTAATTGTGACATAATTGGGAAATGCTATCGCTTGAACGGGTAAACGACACTCATTAGTTAGGTACTTTAATTGTGTCACACAGAAAACCCTAATGGTAACTCTTTAATTTGTACCTTTTAATTAGAGAGCATCAGACGTTTCGGATATCACGTAAACTAAATGACAAAGTACTCAAGGCACGTTATTGAATTGTAGCACAGTGGAACGAATGTATGGGAGCGGTTGGACGTAGACATGTCCGAAAAAAAAGAGTAAAATTATGCCAAACTAATGATGCCATCTTATTCGATTACTTAATGCCTTCATAACTTGTGGTGATGAATTTCTTCATAACTCCCATATTTCGGGAGTAATTTGAGAAAATGTGAAATTTTACTATGAAAATGAGTGTATCGAGCTCTCTCCCTCCTGATTCCGGGCTTGTTTCAAGTAGCGGTCTCTAATATCATAATGCTAATACTAAGAGCTATATTTAATACTAAGACACATAGTGCGCCAAATGTGCACTTTCTGGGATAAAGAGTGATGTTTATTTTATAACACAATTTTTTTATTTTTTGTTTATTTTGTTGATTAAAACCGTTTTTCTAAAGGTTTACCTTATTACAATAACATTTCTGAGCAGCCAATTAGAGAAGATATAAGCTAATTAGGATATATAATTAGGGACTTAAGGTTTACATATAAAACTGATGCACTAATGATTACTGATAAGAACATTGCTATTATTTAATTACTAAATGGCTCTTAATACACTAATTTAGCATGCATCATTTACTAATTATCACAATAACTAATTACCTTGCAATATTTAACAAAGGATACCTGGGATACCTGGATTTTATATAAATAGGTCACTATTAGTAACTTTAAAATCAGTGTTGATTTACACCTCGTTGTATCCAAGCTAATCTCGCAATGTATTTTCCAAATTTTAATACAAATCTTGATATTCACGTTGCTTTATGCGCACGCGCACATAAAGATTTACGCGACTTTAACTATTTGTTCAGTGTTTTAAAAGATAACAGTTGTGTTCAGTTATGTGAAAGTGCTGAAACAAGTTTAAAAGACTGGTGTCGTCGATTTTGCTACCGCATTTATGCAAAATGGACACAGTCTGGAAGAAGCACAGATAAGTTTCGGAAGAAACATGAGATTTGGCTACAGGCTGCAATTCAATGGCCGGAATTACAGAATGAAAATATGGAACCTTCTACAGAAAATATAAGTGACGTCATCGAGCCCATAATTTCTCCTGCTAAATCTGATGCTTCAACTTGTACACATCCTAGTCCTCGTAAATCTTTTGAGGACCTTAGTAACCGGCAAAAAAGAAGACGCACTGAAGATAGTCTTTCATGCAGCAGTAGCAGCGCTGAAATTATGTTTTCGGCCGAAAGGGCGCTTCAAAAGGCAGGACAAAGCGATACAGCTTATGTTATGAAATACTTGACGGAGAATCCAGAAGAGGCCTCAAAAATCAAAGCCTTCATTGAAGGTAAATCAATTCAGGTACGGGAAATATCCCCTTTGAAGGCATTGGCTCTTTATGTATCGATGAACTTATCGAAATGGCGCTATAACACTCTTCGGGATTTCAACACTCAAGAAGGAGCTCTTCAATACCCGAGTTACTACATGTTGGTTAAAGAAAAAATTAAGTGCTATCCGGCCAAAGAAGATCTCACAGTTACAGAGAGCTCTGCAAAAATCAAATTACAAGCCTTGATGGATTTAACCTCAAGAAGACTTATTAGGTCGTTAGAAACCCCTGTTGATCCCAATCAACAGCTCGTATTGACCAGCAAATGGGGTTTTGACGGATCATCTAGCCAAAGCATTTATCATCAAAGGACGAGTGAAGATGAGCAAATCGATCTTGCTAGTAATTTTATGATTAGTCTTGTACCACTGCGGCTCGTCTCAAAAGGTGTAACAATTTGGGAAAACGAGCGACCATCTTCCACTTCATTTTGCCGGCCAATATTGTTTAAGTTTATAAAGGAAACCAAAGAAAATGTGCAGAGAGAGATGGCTGAAATCGAAGCAGAGATTGAAGCCTTAACTCCATCCACCATCACTGATGGAATTAGTGTCAAACACCAACTGCTGTTGACAATGATTGATGGTAAAATTCATTCCATTATATCCAATACAGCAGCTTCAGTGTGTGACATATGCAAGGCTTGTCCTAAAGAAATGAATAATTTAGAGTTAATCAAAGATAAACACGCAAACGAGGACATGTATAAATATAGCTTAAGCACCCTTCACGCTTGGATTCGCTCAATGGAATGCTTATTACACATTTCCTACAAATTAGACATAAAATCATGGCAAGTAAGGGGTGATATAGCAAAAAGGCAAGTTGATGACAGGAAGAAAAGAGTTCAAGAGGCTGTAAGAAGAGAAACGGGCTTACTTCTCGATGTTGTGAAACAAGGCAGTGGATCCACCAACAATGGCAACTCGGCAAGGAGATTTTTTGAAAACTACACTAAATCTGCTGAACTGACCGGAATAGATGCTATGCTTTTAAGAAAAATCTGTGTGATCTTGCAGTGTATTTCATCAGGAGAGAAGATCAACGTAACTAAATTCCGAGAGTTCTGCTTTGATACTGCTAAGCTTTACGTGGAGTTATACCCATGGTATTATATGCCTTCTTCACTTCATAAAATTTTAATGCATGGGCCAGATATAGTTCAGAACATGTCAATTGTGCCCATTGGTTTTCTATCCGAAGAGGCATCTGAGGCTAGAAATAAAGATTTTAGAAAATATAGAGAGGGGCATTCTCGAAAGCATAGCAGTATCTCATGCAATGAAGATATTATGCACAATCTTTTACTGTCTTCTGATCCACTTGTTACAAGTATCCGTCCAAAAGGAAATAAGTTTGTAAAAAAATCTTCTTTTAAGGAATTTTATGAGCTTACGGATTCTGAGAAAAGTGATATCGAATTTGTTAACATAAATGATTTAGCGGACATCGATTCTGAATTTGAATTAATTGATGATGATGATGATGACGAAGATAATTAAATGATGTTATTGTTTTAAAATGTGTAACTTAGTAAATTAGAGCTTACATCTTAATTATTTATTGTACTTTTAATGAAACTAGGTAATTTATTATCAACTTACTTAAAAGTCATACTCTCATCAGTTCTTGTGAATATTTTTGTTAATATATATTTCTGTATATATATAATATATTTATAGACCTCTTAATAAGTCTGTCTGCGGTTTAAAGTAAATACAAATGGGGAAAAAACGTTTTTTTTTTTAAATTTTCATTTCCTTTTATCCCAGAAAGTGCACATTTGGCGCACTATGTGTCTTAGTATTAAATATAGCTCTTAGTAATAGCATTACGATATTAGAGACCGCTACTTGAAACAAGCCCGGAATCAGGAGGGAGAGAGCTCGATACACTCATTTTCATAGTAAAATTTCACATTTTCTCAAATTACTCCCGAAATATGGGAGTTATGAAGAAATTCATCACCACAATTTATGAAGGCATTAAGTAATCGAATAAGATGGCATCATTAGTTTGTCATAATTTTACTCTTATTTTTCGGACATGTCTACGTCCAACCGCTCCCATACATTCGTTCCACTGTGTGTAGGTGCGAGAAAATCTTTTTTAGTTCGAGCAAAGAAAAACTTTTTGCTGGGGAGTTTGTTGTGCCACTTCTTCCCAGCGAAAGCACTAGAAAGTGGCGAAGGGCGAGCGTTTTGGGGGACTGTCTTATGTAACTTTGGCATTCCAAAAGTGCTGATCCTCAGCCTAATTTGAATAAATGACTATTGATTTAGATTTTTGGTAAATAAAAAGGTAAATGTTTTAGTTGCTTTTTCATTTGGATACAATTGACGTGTTTTCTTGTTCTCTGAACGACTTTACTTTGGCGACCTCTAGGGTGTTTTGTTATAATTAAGTTAAATTTAGGTGTTATATTTGTTTATGGTGAATTTCGTTTATAATAGACCAGTATTTATTTAATAATTAGAAATTATGGAGGATACATATTATGTAGGCTTAACTATCGCATTAGGGTAACCTGTCATGATAGATTTAAGGTGTTATCATAAATAAATAAATAAATAAAATAAAAAATTGGACAATATAGTAATTTTTTTTTTAATCCTATATAATTCCTCATTCGTGAATAGGGGAAGAACCCTAAAAAGAAAATATTTCATTTAAGTATTCAATCACTAAAAATTAAAGTATCCAATCGCAAAAAGTTTGTTGATATAATTAGGTGTGATTTCAATATAACCGTCATATCTGGCACAGATTTTTAGCTTTGATGTGTTAAGTATCACGTACACACCCTTGTCGATTTATCAATTATTTTCTAAACAATACAATACTGGTTATAGTAATACCTATAGTGTATGCGTTATAAAATCATATGACAAAAGGTTAGTTATCATGACTTCAGTTTATCATAGTTCAATTAAACCGAAAAAAAATAATTGTTTTATTATATACGTCGTCAAAAAAAATTTTGTTTAACTTTATTATCACACCACGCCACACAGCCACGCCAGCTTTCTGTAAAAGGGGTATGCAGAATGTCCAACAGTCCGAGTAGCTAACCTAAAACTTCGACAGTACATAAGTCCCGACAGTTACGGGGCACATATCAGCCTGCGAGCTGCAATTCAAAATTTCCTGGTGGAAAAACTCAATCACGGTTTTCCCGACCCTGGCATTATGCCCAAGCCTACACTTTCGTTAGTCGCGCTCGCAAATAAACCAACGAGACTGTAAATAGTAGGTAGTCACATATGATTTTACCACTTTATGATAATTAAAGATCGGATATTCGGATGCATATTCACCTAAAGTTGAGATGTTTGCTATTATGGAAAGCACTTTTGTATCGAATAAATCCCGCGGTTCCGGTGTTTCATTTTTATTTTAACTAACACACACCACCCCTACTCTTACACCCAATATACACATATTTGCATAGGGGGTTAAAATATGTAATTTTAAATTAATAAGCATCTGAATAGTTATGCAATCCAAGCATCCCGGGTATTTTTTTTTTTTTTTTTGATAAATCATATTTTAGAAGTCGCTTCCATACTATATACCCGACTAGTTATGCATTGCCGGTATTCCTGGCATCACGGGATATTTTCTTACAAAAAAATATATTTTAAGAAGCTGCTTCCATACTTTCATAGCTAACAAATAACTTTAGGTAAATATGCATCCGATTATCCGATCGCTAATGATAATTTATATTGGATCAAGATTGATATGAAGTTTATTGAGCATTGTACGCAAATAGGTTTGTAAGTGTTATAAAATTTCCAAGTTTTTTATCCGGTGAATACCCTTTTTCCTTCAAAATATAAGTTTGTCAAATTACAGTGGTGTAAATAGTGGCCATCTTAGCCTGTTTTAATGTTATAATTACTTAAAAATAAAATTATGAAGATGAAATCGAAATCTTTAACACTGCAACTGTGCAACTTACTTAGAATGTTATGTGATACTAGCTACAGCCCGCGGCTTCGTCCACGTGGCTTTTTCTTAAATAAAAGTAGCTTAAGTTACTCCTTATAATATCAGCTATCTGCCAGTCAAAGGCCCGTCAAAATCGGTTCAGCCGTTACGGAGATTAGTCGGAATAAACAGACAGACAGACAGTAAAAAAATAATGTTATAAGTACCGTATACTTTCATTGCAATACACATTCTAAATATAGCTGCATGTAATAATAAAAGTCGTTTTAATTTATCTTAAAGAGCTGTAATAAGTGTACTCGTATGTTTACACTTGTACGAGTTAAGTGAAATTATGTAACTCACTGATTAGTATGTTCGTAGTTAACAAGCTTTCTATTCAGTGCTCACGTCTTTACTGTAACTTGAACATAACTGCAAGATCTTCTATACAAATAAATATAATTGAAGTGTCTGTTTGTAATGTCAAAATAACAACTTTTTACTAAGTGCATATATAACAACAAAAAAAACATTTAAATTTTTGTCTGTCTGTTTGTTTGTTCCGGCTGATCTTCGAAAGGGCTGGACCGATTCTGACGGGACGGCAGATAGCTGATGTTACAAGGAGTAACTTAGGCTTTTAGCGATAAGACCGCCTATTGTGTCACCCTATGTAACCTTTCTACATTTATATTTGTAATTTATATGGTGTACATAATAAAAAGTGTTATATCTGTCTATCTATCTACTTTTGTTTTAGAAACAGCCACGCGCGCGAAGCCGCGGGCAGCCGCTAATTATTGGTATTACTCCAACATTTTCTTAATGCTCATAACACGGAATCATGTCATTGGTGCCGATTCCCTTGTTCACAAACTAAACTAAATTTAAGTTCAGTGCATCTTTTTCTTTCTATTTCATTAAGAAAAGGACAGAAGATAAATTTTAGTTTAGTCCTGTCAAATTAATCAGCGCCTGTCACTACTCCATACAAGTTTAGACGTGATTAAGACTTGCCGACTAAAATTACGTCAATTTACGTCAAGCGCTGATTAATTTGACAGGACTAAACTAAAATTTATCTTCTGTCCTTTTCTTAATGAAATAGAAAGAAAAAGATGCACTGAACTTAAATTTAGTTTAGTTTGTGAACAAGGGAACCGGCACCAATACTCGTTATCATATAATTACTTACCAATTACGGAAAAGTGCAATTAAACTACTTTCATTAACCACATTTCCCTAAACAAATCCTTGGAATGCAGTTAACCCTTAAAGAAAACGAGATTGCAGCTAAAAACATACGTAAATACGACTGAAATATTTAATCGTCAAAATGTATAGTATTAAATGTTTGTACGGCATCGTGCGCCTGCGCGGTGAGAGGAACCGGTTCTCAAGGTCTTCGGTTTTCCCTGCCACTTACAAAATGGCGGATTTGATCTTACGATTATTGCATATGTTTTGTCTGTTGCTAAGTAGGCTTTGGAGAGCAACAAAAGGATTGTTTTATGTTATTTTGTTAAAATAAACTGTTAAGATGGGTTTTTACTGGATTAGTTTTGTTGAGAAAAATGTGATTTAGTTATAAAGTTAAGCGAACATTGCATATTTTTATTTTTTTTAACATTGGTTCTTTTTTTTTGTTTTCATTCTGGATATCATTTTAAAACTTATTTCTGTGAACAGTAAAACATTGATTTTCATTGCACTTACTGCGTTTACTACCTAAAATTAAAACAAACACAAATGTGATTCAATTCCTAGAATTAGCAATAATTCAAAGCATAAAAATATAAGGCTTAGGTAACACTAAAATACCTAGTGCTCAAACGATTACACGCTAAACTTTGGTCACAGCCAATTGTTGAATTATGCAATTTATAAACAATTTTGAATACAAAATGGCCGTATATTTTGTTTCATTTTGGACTACGTGCGCGATACTAATCGAAGACTTTTGTTTTTTTTTCCTAAATTTTCTAGAAAACTAATAAATATGCCAAAAAACAAGAACAATTTCGTCACGGGTAAATAAAAGTTAATTGTTACAATAATCTTTTATGTTATGGAAGGGTAAACAAAATAACATAATTCATCAAAGCTTCATAAAACTTCCAACGAATGTCAATAGATGGCGTTAGTCGCAGCTCTAAACTTACAATGGCACGTTCTAAAATTATTTTCGCAACTCACGTTGTCAAACTTAACCTTTAAATGTCCTCAAAACCTCTAAGCATTAAACCTTTAATACTTCGCACTAATACCCAAATCAATTTGCCTTAAATGCTTTGTTTGTGCACCTACTTTTGCTCGCACATACTTGCAAACAGTAGCCACAATTATGCGTAATAATTACATGTATAACAAGGTCGTACATACAAACGTAATACTATATAGCCTGTGACGCAAACGAGTTTCCCTTTCACCGCTGCTATTGGGCTGCGCGGACGCATTCGATACATAAAATCGGTACCTGACGCCCACTCGATTATTCGTAGCGATAAATTTGATTTGTGCACGATTCCCTTTGTTTTGTTCAGGAGCGAGACATTTATTGGACATTGGTTGTTATACCTATGCTTTTTGATTAAGCAAGTAGAATAAGTAGGTACCTGTAAAAAAGTAGGTATTACCTAGAATAACCACGTACATAATCACGTTTCTTTCTTTGCTAAGTGAATGGGTAAGCAACGTGTATTG
Organism: Dryobota labecula; assembly: GCA_947523025.1. Classification (NCBI taxonomy): domain Eukaryota; kingdom Metazoa; phylum Arthropoda; class Insecta; order Lepidoptera; family Noctuidae; genus Dryobota; species Dryobota labecula. Next base: position 5,395,159 of record OX383287.1, read on the forward strand.
GCTCTGTTGATATTATGTGCATAGAAATATAATGTTTAAATTATGTTGTAAGTGTTCATAAATAATTAATAGGGATATGATTTCTTGGCTACTTAAGAAGAATGGTACTGTTGCATATTGTTATGTAATTTATATTTTTTTTAATTCTTTTTTATAGGAGTATTAGGAAAGGCAATTGTTTTTTTTTTTTTTTTTTTTTAATTTTTTTCTAGCTGAATATTTGATCTATCTTTCACCAAGTTAAGAAAAGACACTGCATAGTCAAAGTGGTAGGAAAAATGGGAAAAAAATATTTACTGTAATATTTTTTGACTAGACGCAGTAGGTAATTTTCCGTGAACCGAAAATTATCACGTAAATGCCCCGAATAAAGAACGTGTTAATAGCGCCAAAATGGTTGTCCCTTGGCGTATATCACACCTTAGTGTAGAAAAGTGTTAACTTTATGAACACACGATACTCGAACTAAGTAAAAAACATAATTTTTAGGGTCCCGTACGTCTGAATTAAAAAATGGAACTTATAGCATCACTCGTGTATCTGTCTATCTGCCAGTCTGTCACAGCCAATTTGCTTGCCTCGAATCTACCGGACCGATTAACTTGAAATTTGGTACACATATAAAATTCTGTGACCCAAACACGGACATGTAACTTAAATAAATGAATTTGGAATATGGCAGTTATGGGGCAATTTTTTTTTTTAATAATTTTGTAAACCATACCATGAGACATATCAAATGATAGGGCTTGTTGTGAGGGTCTCAATTATATTTTTTATCATTTTAAAATAAATAATTTTAAATCTATTTAAGAAAATAGACAAAAAATTGACCATTCCCCCCTTATCTCCGAAACAGTTGGAATGTATGGGAGACACATGTCTTTCAACTATGATGTTAAGTTTGTTCTTACGTTATAGTAGGTAGTAGTAACTTGGGATAAAAAACGTCTTAGATAACATATTCATCGTAATGAACCCTTACCAAACGAGTTCAACTCGCACTTGTCCGATTTATTTTTTATTTTTTTATAAGTATATAGCTTATAAAGACATTTAATTGAATATGGGAACAATCAGTTGATTACTTGCCTCCGAGTGATTAAGTTGTCAGAAAAGACACGACATTTTTTATTATTATTACAAGTTAATTATACTTATTATTAAATACTACATTGCAATTATGGCAAAAGTTACGCCTTACTTATTAATGTCTTCATTAATTGTGAGACATTAAATAAATATCAATTCTAATTGAACAATTATAAAAATGGCCTTTATGTACCATCATATTGAACATATTATCCAACTATTATTGTTGGCCTATTATATTGTTGGCCTATAATATTGTTGGCATATTATATTGTTGGCCTATAATATTGTTGGCCTATTATAGTATTAGCCTATAATATTGTTAGGGTATTATAAAAATGGGTCTTCTATTTTTATTTCCTGAACTAATATATAGGCCTATATTATAGGCCCGATTAGACTTCGGTAATGTCTAGACTTTAAAAGAGACCTGTTAGTTTTTTTCGGTGTTTTTTTCTCAGAGTAATCGAATAGGAAACACCGACCTCATCTAGTTTAAAAAATATTATTATTGACGTGAAAAAGTCTTTGTTAACCTACATCATTACTGGATGACTTTTTTTAACGTCTGGAAAATAACAAAGTGTGTTGTGTAAGTGGAATAGAACAACACGTACAAGTTCCGAATATAAATTTCGTGTATTTAGTAGGGTGCGTACAATTTGAATTTCGATATTTTTAAATCGATATAATAAAATGTTTTGTTCAAAATGTTCTGTTTTTTATTGTTCTAGTATGAAAACTTTATTTCAAATGTGTAGTATTTATTGATAGATCAATTTATTTCTATGTTATTGAAAAATAAAAATATGTACGCCATAGGCTTCTACTCACTACCGTTCACCTATTAATTTTTTATTTATTTTTCAAGACGGGAAAAGTCAGCCAGTATAAACATTGATCAGTAAATCAAGTCCGTACGTCAAAGATAGAGACAGACAACAAATCCACGCTCTGTTTAACATGATCACAATAATAAGTAGGAAAATCCTATTTCTTCATGAAAAACTACTAAAACATGAAACAAAGATAACAAATAAACTAGGTAATTTATTTATTTAACAATTTCTCATACAAATGTACAGAGGCGGACTTAATGCCATAGGCATTTTCTACCAGTCAACCTTTGGGTGGTGCAGAGACGAACAGTGGTAGGTGCAATTACGAAAATTGGGGAATACATTTTATTAAAATATGAGGATAAACTTATACCTTAACCATAAATAAGATATATTTATCTAATTATATACAAATATAAGAACAAATAAATACATGAATAATCATAATCATAATTATTTCAGTTTGACTCACAATCAGTTTCTCAACAGTCTCCGCAGAAGTATTCATTTGGCAACACTGCCTTCTTTCATTTTCCTGCTACAACTTTCGCAACGTGATGATTCAGAGTCCGTGATTCGACTTAATGATCTGTCGAGACGCGAACCATTCTCGTAAAATTGAACTAACTCATTTTGACCAATAGTAAACTATTACTAATAGAGTTTTTGGGAGCCTGAGTTTGAAATTAGGAAGTGTAGATGAATAGGCTCTTGTTTTTCCGATATTTTTTGTTTTTGGTATCAATTTTAGGCCCAGGGTTTGCCAGTATAATGCTTTTTTTTTGCGGGTGTTCATGAAATTTACCTGAATGCAAAGAAAATTGTGTGCCTATGTAAGTACAATATTTTACGATGTAATTCGATAGGATGTAAAAATACGACAGTCCCAAGAAAAAAACGAATCATAAAAATTTGTAATTACTTACGGGTTCATTTATATATCACAATGTAAGTAATAATTTACTTGGGTTTGGATAGTTGGTTTGCGGATAGCATTATTACTAAAATCTTTCGATGAAATCATTCACAGCATTTAACATACTCACGCATCAACCCCAATGATAAATATTTTACTCAATGAATTTTGTTAAACATTTCAATATTTTGTTTCCTATCCTATAATGTCAGTCTTGTGCAAACACTGCTATTCCCATTTGCGCTATTGAATTTTATAAGCAATGCCATTGGTACGCATGACTTCTACCGATACTAGCTCAAAGAAAGAAAGTCAAAGAACAGAATTTTCTAGCGCGTTACATGTATGTAAATACACATAATCACCAATTCGTTTGCCAAGGACAGTGGTAATCTATAATAATTCTATACTAATACTCGTATTATAAAGAGGTAAAATTTGTTTGTAAGTTGTAATCTCTTGAACTACCAGTCGTATTAGAAAAAATTGAAAATATTTTGCATCTGATAGCCTAATTCTTGAGGAAGGTATTAACATTATATTAACATTATTAGGCTATTAACATCACGCTGTGGCCCTTAGGTGCCGAGAAATAAGAAAACAAAATAAAATCGCGGGCGGGCTATGGGGAAACTATATTTCCCAGAAGCTAGTGTCTAATAAGCGGTTGAAGACGTACTTTCATTCACATATTTGAACTAGCTTTTACCCGCGGCTCCGCCCGCGTGGATGTCGGTTTTTGCGTAAAAAAGTAGCTTATGTCCTTCTCCATATTCCAGGCTATATCTCTGCCAAATTTCATGACGATCGGTTCAGCGGTTTAGGCGTGAAAACGTAATAGACAGACGGAGTTACTTTCGGATTTATAATATAATATTAAGTACGGATTTTTTATCCCAAAAATAATTAAAACACTTCCGATGTAGGTACAGTCAAAACAAAGCAAAATGGACGAAGTACCCTAGACACCTATACATGTGCGACAGAGTGCGTGCATAGATTTGTATTGTGACCAAATTCATGGACATTCTTGTTAGTGTTAATTCTAAGATTCAAACTATTAAAATACTACACATCCTTCCTTTCTTGCTACTGACAAAGATCCAAAAAAAAAAATCTGAAGCCCATTTATACAATAGAGCCTCGCATGAGTTGTTATTCTTCCTAGTTTACAACCATACCGGTTAATTATAATACTAATACAAGCACCCGAGTATACATATCTTTAAAGTAGGCACCTATTTCCACTTAGAATACCTAACCACTACCTAAGTGTACCTTTGACTTAATTTTCATTTAGCTAGTTGCAAAACGGAAGCATTTTCTTGATTTATTTTGGTAAATAGGTTCCACGCGCGCCTCAAAGAGATGTCAGCACGCACTGATGGGGTCCGCTAGGACCGGTGCCTGCGGGTTTGTCCGAAAGGGATACCGTGGCCCTGACACACAGGCAACTGAAGGAACACGGGTGGGTTTTAGTCAGTAAAAGTCTGACATGCCGTCCTGCTCCGCTCAGAGCGGGAGAAGGAATTTGATAATTTCCCAACCAAAAAAAAGGGCATAGAAGAGTATGATTTATTTTGGTAAATAGATACTGATATTTGTTTCGATAATAATAATTATCTATGAAAACAAAACATATTTTTTTAGACATTACATGTTATTCGACAATATTTTACCTTAAGTAGCACGTGTGTTAAGCTCTCTTTTATCGTGTTTGATACTGAAATTGTAGATATTATTATCATTAATAATAAGTACCGTCATTTCTAAAATTAATTACCGCGAAAACTAGGGTTTGAAACGGATTCAATATGAGTCAGCTAGACAATACTGCTGCTAATTTAAACCATAATAATCTCAGCAATAAGATTCATTTTACAATAGTTTCAGACAACAGATTTACATAATGTTGGAAATTCCAGAGCTTGAATCGAGCAACCATTGCAAAATTCATTGAGGCAACTCTTGCAAGCCGTTCATTCAAGTTTTTTTTTTTTTTTTTTTACTACGTGATGAAAGACAAGAAAATCGAGCACCTCTGTTTTAAAATTGGAACATTTAATCAAATGGCGAAACAAAACACAAGCTACTCTATTAACCCGTAAAAACGCGTCGAAAATGTTATTTTATTTAAATTGCAAGAATAAGTCATTCACATCAAGCATGTCATATTGCCAAGTCGTGACGTCACAAAGACGCGTCCTCGACCTAAATAGACAAAAGTGAAAATTGAACAACTAATATTGAGGCCCTATTCAATAACTGTACTCTTAAAATGTCTGTTCTAGAAGACAATACGTCTAAAGTTACGAAATACTTTGTTTACTTATGTCATTTAAAAATATGCATGTCGAAAGGCTTATTCATAGGTTATGCATTTAAAGTTATTAGTCATAATGTGTGGTAAATCAGCGTGACGAATGTTAAGTTTTTTCTACGTGACGCTGGTCAATAATGTAGAAGTCGATAAACAAGTGATTTAAGAACTCTACACGTTATCTATTTTTCCCCACTGTAAGTTAGAAGTGACTTTTAAGAATTTAGTGTAATTTGGCTATAAATCTACCATAGATAAATAATACCACCGTATTGATCAACACACTTGCTCAAGGTGGGTTAGCGATTTCAGACTTAAATATTAACGAAATTTCCTACCTTAGCTTATGCAATTAACCCTCCAATACAGAACCAACAAACCAAACAAATTGTCCAACAATCCAAAGAAAAGACACCCATTCAAGAAAACGTCTTAAATCAACCGACAATGTTACAAAACGTTTCCTCTAAAGGCTTTAACGCAGTAGTGTTTCCTACATAATTCAGTCAAGAAAGTATGGAGCTATTCCGAGCTATACACGGGCTATGTAGCCCGGCTCACAGTGGAACGAATGTATGGGAGCGGTTGGACGTAGACATGTCCGAAAAATAAGAGTAAAATTATGACAAACTAATGATGCCATCTTATTCGATTACTTAATGCCTTCATAAATTGTGGTGATGAATTTCTTCATAACTCCCATATTTCGGGAGTAATTTGAGAAAATGTGAAATTTTACTATGAAAATGAGTGTATCGAGCTCTCTCCCTCCTGATTCCGGGCTTGTTTCAAGTAGCGGTCTCTAATATCGTAATGCTATTACTAAGAGCTATATTTAATACTAAGACACATAGTGCGCCAAATGTGCACTTTCTGGGATAAAAGGAAATGAAAATTTAAAAAAAAAAAACGTTTTTTCCCCATTTGTATTTACTTTAAACCGCAGACAGACTTATTAAGAGGTCTATAAATATATTATATATATACAGAAATATATATTAACAAAAATATTCACAAGAACTGATGAGAGTATGACTTTTAAGTAAGTTGATAATAAATTACCTAGTTTCATTAAAAGTACAATAAATAATTAAGATGTAAGCTCTAATTTACTAAGTTACACATTTTAAAACAATAACATCATTTAATTATCTTCGTCATCATCATCATCATCAATTAATTCAAATTCAGAATCGATGTCCGCTAAATCATTTATGTTAACAAATTCGATATCACTTTTCTCAGAATCCGTAAGCTCATAAAATTCCTTAAAAGAAGATTTTTTTACAAACTTATTTCCTATTGGACGGATACTTGTAACAAGTGGATCAGAAGACAGTAAAAGATTGTGCATAATATCTTCATTGCATGAGATACTGCTATGCTTTCGAGAATGCCCCTCTCTATATTTTCTAAAATCTTTATTTCTAGCCTCAGATGCCTCTTCGGATAGAAAACCAATGGGCACAATTGACATGTTCTGAACTATGTCTGGCCCATGCATTAAAATTTTATGAAGTGAAGAAGGCATATAATACCATGGGTATAACTCCACGTAAAGCTTAGCAGTATCAAAGCAGAACTCTCGGAATTTAGTTACGTTGATCTTCTCTCCTGATGAAATACACTGCAAGATCACACAGATTTTTCTTAAAAGCATAGCATCTATTCCGGTCAGTTCAGCAGATTTAGTGTAGTTTTCAAAAAATCTCCTTGCCGAGTTGCCATTGTTGGTGGATCCACTGCCTTGTTTCACAACATCGAGAAGTAAGCCCGTTTCTCTTCTTACAGCCTCTTGAACTCTTTTCTTCCTGTCATCAACTTGCCTTTTTGCTATATCACCCCTTACTTGCCATGATTTTATGTCTAATTTGTAGGAAATGTGTAATAAGCATTCCATTGAGCGAATCCAAGCGTGAAGGGTGCTTAAGCTATATTTATACATGTCCTCGTTTGCGTGTTTATCTTTGATTAACTCTAAATTATTCATTTCTTTAGGACAAGCCTTGCATATGTCACACACTGAAGCTGCTGTATTGGATATAATGGAATGAATTTTACCATCAATCATTGTCAACAGCAGTTGGTGTTTGACACTAATTCCATCAGTGATGGTGGATGGAGTTAAGGCTTCAATCTCTGCTTCGATTTCAGCCATCTCTCTCTGCACATTTTCTTTGGTTTCCTTTATAAACTTAAACAATATTGGCCGGCAAAATGAAGTGGAAGATGGTCGCTCGTTTTCCCAAATTGTTACACCTTTTGAGACGAGCCGCAGTGGTACAAGACTAATCATAAAATTACTAGCAAGATCGATTTGCTCATCTTCACTCGTCCTTTGATGATAAATGCTTTGGCTAGATGATCCGTCAAAACCCCATTTGCTGGTCAATACGAGCTGTTGATTGGGATCAACAGGGGTTTCTAACGACCTAATAAGTCTTCTTGAGGTTAAATCCATCAAGGCTTGTAATTTGATTTTTGCAGAGCTCTCTGTAACTGTGAGATCTTCTTTGGCCGGATAGCACTTAATTTTTTCTTTAACCAACATGTAGTAACTCGGGTATTGAAGAGCTCCTTCTTGAGTGTTGAAATCCCGAAGAGTGTTATAGCGCCATTTCGATAAGTTCATCGATACATAAAGAGCCAATGCCTTCAAAGGGGATATTTCCCGTACCTGAATTGATTTACCTTCAATGAAGGCTTTGATTTTTGAGGCCTCTTCTGGATTCTCCGTCAAGTATTTCATAACATAAGCTGTATCGCTTTGTCCTGCCTTTTGAAGCGCCCTTTCGGCCGAAAACATAATTTCAGCGCTGCTACTGCTGCATGAAAGACTATCTTCAGTGCGTCTTCTTTTTTGCCGGTTACTAAGGTCCTCAAAAGATTTACGAGGACTAGGATGTGTACAAGTTGAAGCATCAGATTTAGCAGGAGAAATTATGGGCTCGATGACGTCACTTATATTTTCTGTAGAAGGTTCCATATTTTCATTCTGTAATTCCGGCCATTGAATTGCAGCCTGTAGCCAAATCTCATGTTTCTTCCGAAACTTATCTGTGCTTCTTCCAGACTGTGTCCATTTTGCATAAATGCGGTAGCAAAATCGACGACACCAGTCTTTTAAACTTGTTTCAGCACTTTCACATAACTGAACACAACTGTTATCTTTTAAAACACTGAACAAATAGTTAAAGTCGCGTAAATCTTTATGTGCGCGTGCGCATAAAGCAACGTGAATATCAAGATTTGTATTAAAATTTGGAAAATACATTGCGAGATTAGCTTGGATACAACGAGGTGTAAATCAACACTGATTTTAAAGTTACTAATAGTGACCTATTTATATAAAATCCAGGTATCCCAGGTATCCTTTGTTAAATATTGCAAGGTAATTAGTTATTGTGATAATTAGTAAATGATGCATGCTAAATTAGTGTATTAAGAGCCATTTAGTAATTAAATAATAGCAATGTTCTTATCAGTAATCATTAGTGCATCAGTTTTATATGTAAACCTTAAGTCCCTAATTATATATCCTAATTAGCTTATATCTTCTCTAATTGGCTGCTCAGAAATGTTATTGTAATAAGGTAAACCTTTAGAAAAACGGTTTTAATCAACAAAATAAACAAAAAATAAAAAAATTGTGTTATAAAATAAACATCACTCTTTATCCCAGAAAGTGCACATTTGGCGCACTATGTGTCTTAGTATTAAATATAGCTCTTAGTATTAGCATTATGATATTAGAGACCGCTACTTGAAACAAGCCCGGAATCAGGAGGGAGAGAGCTCGATACACTCATTTTCATAGTAAAATTTCACATTTTCTCAAATTACTCCCGAAATATGGGAGTTATGAAGAAATTCATCACCACAAGTTATGAAGGCATTAAGTAATCGAATAAGATGGCATCATTAGTTTGGCATAATTTTACTCTTTTTTTTCGGACATGTCTACGTCCAACCGCTCCCATACATTCGTTCCACTGTGCGGCTATGTCCATTCTATGCGACGATTTCCGAGGCATCTAAATTGTCTGTCTTCATTCAAGGGTTAATTGCGTATGGACGCGCAGAAAACTCGAAAGCGTTTATGTGTGATTTTTCCAACGTTATGTAAGTATTTTAAGTGACAAGTGCGGGGTTTATTTGAACTTTCGAAACTTTGAATTACTTAAATTATCTTATTTTGTCATAAAGATTTGGAGTTTTGGTTTTAATCATTTGGTCAAATAAAATCTGAATAAGATGGTCTGTTTACATACTTGATTAGTCAAACTAGAAGTTTCATTCGAACTGAATATCAAGGCATTGCTTCCTAATTGAAATAATATTGTCTTAACCCAATTAAATGCAATCAACTTCACCAGCAATTTATTCAGACTCAATTTTTATTTTTATTATAAAAACAGATATTACACAGCCGGCCATGTCTATCGCCCCAGCATTTTTTGCAAGAAAAACTAACTCGGCACTTTATTGTTCTTTCGTTTTCTCAGTTTTTCTTATTTATTTAAAGAAACTAAATAAATAAAACTGGTTTAGTTAACGCTGAGTTGTGTCTAACAGAGCGTGGTTGAACCGTTACTAATCGGTCAAACATTGTTATAATGTTTATTACATTTAAATATCATTGGGCCTATGTCGAATTACTTCCAGTTGTTTTTATCTGTTATTGAAACACGATTTATACAAGCAGTATGATAGGGAAACACGTGACTTCTGAATGGAAACTTGTGTCTGTTTTATGTGCATAAAATATCCCGAATCAACTCTGCCTGGGATAGGCAGAGTTGATTCGGGATGCGGGGATTACAAGCGCAATACATATATTTTATGACAAAAAATGTTAAACATACATTGTTACGGATAAAAAAGGCTAACATGGTGCATATTATAATAACTATAAACAGGCACAACATCACCCAAGAAAACAAAATAATATATTTGTAAAAAAATACGGTAAAAACGAAAACCATTATGTATATCATCAAGTCTTTTATAGCAGATTGTCAACATATTTATCCAATTAAAATAATTGCATCAAAATACAATCGTTATATTCACATAATGAATTTTAAATTATAGGATCGAAACACATTTAAGGTCAAAAAGTACTTTAAAAAAAAAACCTAGTTTACCCATTATATTTTCAATAAGTGTATCATTATTGCAATACAGTTTAAATCTTTGGCTAAGAGAATAAAGCTCAAAGTCAGATGTCGTGACTAACATAAGAAACCCAAACTTGCACCTGAGTTGAAAACTTGTACAATTTTATAAAATATGCAAAAAATATACTCGTTTCGTGATGTGAATTGTGCCGTATATCTACAAGATTAGAGTACAATTTGCCTTGAAGTGTGACTTATAATTTTCTTCTACAGTAATCGCTCCACTACCGACCTTCGAAGGGATTGCTTCCGAGTTCTTAAAGATCAAAGCTTCAACAGGTTATTTACTGACCAAACAAGCTTTGTGAATGCGCTTTACATTTTAAATAAATAATTATAGTCATTTGATTCGTAAATTATATTACTGTCACATTCAAAGTTAACCATGTCATCGAAAGATTTCATTGTGAATAGAAATGTCTTTCTCCCAACATATATATTATATATTTTTCAAAATATCTATTAATAACATTATTTCCATGTTTTTTTCACTATAACTACGTAATTTAAATCCCCAAAATATACATGCTATAAAGAATTTATGTAACTGCGCATGACTATGAGTACGTATGCAAAGTAATTCATACACAGTATGATCTCTATCAAGATTTCTTTCAACAAAGCACTGTACGACAAGCCATTGCTAACGAGCTTAAAAAAATATCCTTCAAAACAAACAAGGAAGAGATGCATCTATCAGCAAATAAATAAAGTAATACATCTGTCTGTCAGTCGACCTCTTTATCAAAGTTAAGTAGTAAACAAACCTATACGTGGTAATTCGATGTTTATTTCCTCAACTGCTTTTGAATCAATGTGATCTCATTAATTAGTGCCACGCCTATTATTATTGATGGGTTAGTAGGTTAGGTAGATAATAGGGTACTGTTTAAAAACACAATAGTTTCGGTGTATTCCCGCTGTCCCCATCGCCCTTAGGATTAATGGTATGCACATTAAAATGGCAAATAAAAAAGGTTCCACTTTCTTTTAAGTACTGATTTTTTTATTATTATTTCTAAAATCAGTACTTAAGGCGAGGTTCTTCGAGCGTGCATTTTTGTTCTAGAGGTGGCAGCTGGGCGCGAGTAAATTGTGCCGTGAATTTTGTTAATTTTGGGTTGAAAATTATATGTTTTACGATATTAACTATGTTAAACCCGACGGATCATCATAGACGTTTATTTTAATGTGATTTTCAATACATAATGTGGTATAATATTGAAACAAAATAATTTTAACCTACAAAATAAGGAAATGTTTGGATTTTTTTTCTATCGAGCGAACTTTATCCAATTATGTAACGAATACCCGACGTACGCTACGTACCTACAAAAAGGTCTCAAAAGCAACATATAATTTTTTCACGTGTTTAATCATTAGCGTTTCTAAATAAAATTACATTTCCTAGAAGTTAACTTGAAGAACCTCGCCTTAAAACAAAATGGAACCTTTATGTCGCCATTTTATGTGAATTACCATTAATGGGAACACGGGCGATGGGGACAGCCGGAATAAACCATAGTTTCAGAATAGTGATCATGATCAATACCGTGTACCTATTCTGCAATTGCAATCTGTCAGTAATATTTCGCGTTAACTAACTACACTAATTATTAACTAATGACATGATTCCGTGTTATGAGCATTGAGAAAATGTTGGAGTAATGTCAACAATTAGCGGATGCCCGCAGCTTCGTGCGCGTGGTTTTTTCTAAAATAAAAGTACTAAATATGCTCTTTATACACCATATAAATTAAAAATATAAATGTAGGAATGTTACATAATGGTGACACAATGGGTTGTCTTATTGCTAAGAGCCTAAGTTAAGGCTCGTACAGACTAGTGCGATATCGCGGGCGCGACGCGACACTAGTAGCACAATTTCTTTGTCGGTGCCTGTCGCGGCCGCGATATCGCGCGAGTCTGTACGAGCCTTTACTCCTTATAACATCAGCCATCTGGCAGGCCGGGAAGACCCCTCAAAATCGGTCCAGTCGTTTCGGAGATTAGCCGGAACAACAGGCAAAAATTTTAGGAATAGTTTTTTTTATAATTAGGTACCGTATGTCAAAATAACAGCTTTTTACTAACAACGTGTTATTTTGACATTACAAACAGACACTTCAGTTTTATATATTTGTACAGATTTTATATTAAAATCATCAATAACAAAGAAATACATACCTACAAGGCAAGCAAAATGTATGTCATTCAAGCAGCCTAAACAATTTTCTTTTATCAACCTTCTTTCTCATCGATACCAACAAAAAAATACACAATGGTACAGTACTATTCTTGTCAACATACACAACGCAATAAACAGCAGTTATTACTCTTACAAGTAGATAATATCAATTACTTCCGACTTCGCCTATAAAATGATCATAATCTGGGACCAATCGTGCTCACTGCGGCCACGAAGTTTGGACTCTACGGTTAAGTAAGGTCATTGATGTATTATTTACATATTTTTACAAATATGTACTGTGTATAGAGGCACGTGTGTGATATTATTTGTATGAGACAATAGAAAAACATTTTTTCTTTATCAATTATGATTGTCAACGAATAAATCATTACAAAGATTGACTGGATTTTTTGCTATAGGTTGGCCAGTAGAATCTTCTTGATACTTGTTTATTTGACTATGATAGCAATGAGCTGTATTATCGACTAGTCATTAAAGCGGTCAAGGAACGCGTAAACGCATCCTGTTTTTCTGTCCTGCAGTGTACTCAAGTAAACGCAAATACAGGTTGTTTTTTTTTTTAAGTGAATTCGGAGAGTATTCGCTTAAAAAGAACTAAATATATTCCTCCATTTCATGTAAAAATCTAAGAATTTGGATGAATTTGTATTAGTAGCACATGACCCAGTCTTTTAAGTGCAGTGGAATCGAGTAATGGGTCGGTAAAACGCTGCGATGAAGAAACTTAAGTTTTATCGCCCATAACATAGTTATTGGTAGTTATAATTCTCACCTTTTGAAGACATTAACTCTGCTATCACGTTTCTTTAACATGCCGTGTCTAATTTCCTCACTTTACGGAATATAAAGATTTAACCATTGCTTTTCCGTTTACTATTTGGTTTTCCAGGGAAAACTAACTGTAACTTGTGCCAGATGGTTTTCATTCAGAAACAGTTTTGTTTGTAATTTGATTAATTTATATTTTTGAGAAAATTTAACCTATATAGGCAACAGAAATAACAGAAAAAAAAGAGGACTAGAAAATCAATTTTAAATATGGTTTTAACCAAAGAGACTCTTAACGTTAGTAAAGCTTACTAACCATCTTTAGAGATTCGATTCGATTTGATTTTTTGATTCGACAAGCAGAGATGCCCATCTTTGTGTTCTTATAGAAAAACATCTCTTACATAAGTTGTCTATCAAAACCTGTACATCATCTTTTTAACATAGTTACGTATGAAATATTATCTATTCTTCAATGTAATTACTTCTAAAACCTATTAGACAGATAATAAAGAGCACATTACTACTTCATTAAGGTGGGCGCACATTGCAGTGTAGCGTTCATTGAGAAAGTCTCGTTAATTATAAGACATCGCTCTGGTGATGCGTAACTAGCGGCATAAGTGGCCTTGTTTATGGAGCTGCTTTATTTCCCGTCATAAACTAATTAATTATGTGAGAAGTATATGAGATGCATGTAGACAAAGAACTGAAGTTTAAAATGCCCTTAAAATGTTAAAGCTCGCTTTTCCAAAATTATTTTTTCCAAATCAAAGTATTTTTTTTTTTTAACTAGGCTGAGATAAGGTGAGAAGACGATCCAAAGTAGTTATTTAGAAAAGGGAAGAGGAATAAATTGGAAACTCCTGTGTATTTTTTATTTTATTTTATGATTAGAAGTTGAAGTTTCTTTTATAACAGCATTTTTCTAGACTGAAAGTTTATGCCTTCAAAGAAAAGTCGGCAGTCCAAATGAAGGAGAAAATGAAGAATACAAGAATGAACCGCTTAAAAGACAAAAGTTAAGCCAGTCTTTGAACGTGATTTTAGGATAAATGCGCGTTTTTAAGATCAAAATCAAGACTGGTAGAGAATCAGAACTTGTCATACTGGTTCTGTTATTAGCCATACATACAACATACCTTCAGCCTAATATTTAGTGATGCCACGAAATTGATAGATATATTTACTATAGTCGGCTAGCTCTTGAAGTATTAAACTGATTGTTGAAATATCTAATAAGTCAACATTATCGATAGCTTCATAATTAGTCAATAAACCCAATGAAGATACCGATAACCGACACATCGATATCACCTACCTCTTTTCCACGTATGGCTATTTATATCGCTCGGTCTTTTTTACTCTTTCTTTAGATATTGTTTCTTTAGAGTCGTTTGTGACAACCAAATCGCTGTCGATGATAATAAATTCTTGCATCATTTCTATTTTTATATTTTACGATATACTGTTTATTTAAAGTACTGTTATTTGATTAAGATTAGGTTTATCAGAAGACTAATTTATTATGCGTGGAGATTTAGATAGGTACTTACAGGAAAAACGACCAAAAAGGCGAGTTTCGAGCTTTTAGAGCCAAAATGTCCTTTGATCTTCTTTGGTGAGTGTGTGTTTTTTGCTCAAGCTCAAGTGTGTGCCCAAACTGGACATAAAATGTCATTATTTTATGTTTTTTGTGATGTTTTTTTTTTTTAATTATTTTATTTACATACTGAGCGGCGTCGTTCAATACAATCTTAAAAGTATTATTTTTTTATTTTCTTTCTTGAGAGTGGAAAATAAGAACAATAATTTACTATCTATTGATGTTATGCCTTGTGTGTTTATATACTTATCGTATAAGGCTTTGTGTTGATTTTTCAGAACATGAATGACGCAATGCTTGACAGGTACAAAAAGTGCGCATGCTTTTGCAACCAACCAAATCAAATGACGCCTTGCTTTTAAGATTTTGGCCCGATAAGGAGAGGTGCCATAAAATTGCAGTGAAGGCCCTTTTTTTGCATGTACTTGATAAAACATGTTTTGCAGTGTACCCAAAACATGTTTTGAGCAAGAGATGTTTGTTTTAAAATCTTATCTTTAGTTTTGTTGTTTTTTTTGTTTTTTATTCGAATTTATTATGTAAACAATAACACAACTGTGCAATACATTACAAACATTTGCGCTGTTGTTGCAATCTTGTAGATAAAACACAATACAAAACATAGAAGTTAGTACCAAACTAAAACAATGGCACCTAAAATGCTACAGCATTCCGCAACGCAACATAGCTTCTCAGACGCGTCATTTTAGTCCGTACACAGTATAACGTCAAAATCAACATTTTATTAGCATTAAATAAAGCTATTCCTAATCCCGTCACAGCTGGGACGTGCACGATGAATATTTACACGCTAAAATACGCCTTAAATGCTTCCATGTAGATTATATTATGAAAAACTGTTCACGTTTTATGTAAATACATTCGAACGTCGAGCGAAAACTAGAAAGTTAACGCACACATACACAAACACGCCGTCAGTACGTGCCTGCTTGTGTTTGCGTGCAACGGGCACGGTTTCATAATTTAAAACATTAATGATTTATTAAAGGTAGGTATAGAAGTTATTTTATAAAAATAATTAAAAATAATACTCACTGTATCTGACTCCTCGATAAAACCAGTCTCCCACAACATGTTTTTCGTACAAACAGTTCAACACGGCCACAAAAAAATGTAATACGTAGAAAAAGTTTTCCAAATGAACCTAAGTTAGTCGAAAAATATCAGTCCGTATCTTTGCAATGAGCTTTTACGAAGGAAGCTTGCATCCCGTGACGTAATTATTAGGAAAACTTTTACAAAGCACGAGCGCGACTGCGATCGGGGCGGTGTCTCGATGCTGTATGCGCGGACGCCGATCTCCGAGGACGCACGAAGCGGGCCGACTAACCACGAAGTTAGCCGACCTACTTTGTTCTACTTCGAAACGCTGTGGTCGAACGGCGATTTTTTTCGCATTTTCCGATGAAATGCTGCCCGTGTAGTAAGTACTTGTTATGTACATAGGTGGTCTGGTTAACTTAGCAAAGTTATAATGAATTTTTTGCTTAGTTTAAGAGTTTTTCCTTCTAATCTGTTTTATCGGTGAAGCGTGGCTCTAAATATATAAGTTGAATTGTCAAAGGTTACATGATAGATAAGATTTAAGTTTTAAGTTTATTGTTTTTAGATTGTACCGGTTTTAGCTGGTTCCATGGTGATTGCAGGCTTAAGAGAAGCGGTTTTGGTTAATAAATTCAAAAAGAAGGAAAAAATGTTTTAGTGAGTGGCGATAGTGCTGAGGCATCAGACAGAAACGCGATTTTATGTTAATTTAGAATGAAGCAAGTTGGTGTATTAATTTACAATTAAAATAAAAGGAATAAATTTAGTCAAACTGGCAATAATTATGTTTCTAATATGTTGAACCTACACGACTACCCAAAAAAAGGAGTGTTATGTTTTCAGGTTGCATATGTTTGTCAGTTTATTTATTCCACCATAACTTATAAACGGATTAACCGATATCAATGTTTGTGGTATCGTTAGAAGCGTTGTATATAACATATTAGTAAAAAAAATGTTTTTGTATTTTTTTTTGTAATTTTTTTAAAACATAACAAACACGAAATATTTTTTCTTTTCATAAAAATTTGACTACGTATACTCTCATCGTCTAGAGCTTGCTTAGTAGGTACATAACAAAAATTTATAACAATACACACAATAACTAGCCAACCTTTTAAGAATTTATTTTCTTATGTATTAATAACAAGGAAAAAACCAAAAAAAAAATTGTTTAACGTTATTATTTGCGCGATATCGATTTCATAAAAAGTAAAAGTTAGTTATCTTTCGTGGCACTTGTGCGTTTGCAAAAATATCATTTTATCACTAAAAGGTATGAAACAAAAAAAAATAATGTTAAAAATAAAAAAAACACGCCTGATATCTTGGTAAAGAGAGAAACACTACTATAAAGTTTAAACATAATTGGCGAAATGGGGGAGGTACTAGAGGTATACCTCTGCCTAACCGTTCGTTGATGTTAAGTTATGCTTATGTGTCTACTATGAAGTTTAATTACTAGTAATAGAAAGAAACGATTCAAACAATGTATTTATTTAAACATACGGTTCACATTTCACAATGTATTATTAAATGATTGTTTACCGTTTAAAACACATGCAACCTATTTTCATAAAAGAAAATGATGGAAAATCATTCAGAATTTTTTGAAATACTGGTCCTTTGGTATCCATTCTAAAAAAATATCGATGGTAATATTTGATGCAGTAATTTTTTTTACTGAACAGCGTTTTATTACGTAACCCCGAAGTAGTTGGTGGACAGAAGTAGAAAGTATACCTCCCCATGTTTATACAAAGTCCCTGATAGTAAAGGGCGAGCCGACTGCTAATAACCGGACACGGATCCAGGCTCCGGGCTCCTACTGAGAATTTCCCAATGGAAAATCCCAATAACTCAGCCAACCGAAGTTCAAACCCCCACCCACGCTTAGCAGTTGCGCTCGCGACAATCTAACTGGGTACTTAGCTGAATAAAATAATAATAGTTATAATGTTTATCCTATACCTTATACGCCATGCCCGTGTCAATAAAGGCTGCTTCCAACAGGCGCGACACGTGACGCGACATAAAGACACCGCGTGGCGCGCGACGAGCGATACCTTTGTGTCGCGTCGCGTGCCACGCCTGTTTGTAGGAGCCTTAAGGCGTGCTCAATCTTCGTCCACTTTTAAAATTCTGGTAAAAAATTACTTCCTTTCTCCTTAAACATCATCATTACTTAAAGTTCCTTGCTCTTGTTTCATGTTTATTATTGTGTATATATAGGTATATAAATATATTTATATAGATAAGTATCTATATGCTTTATGTATGTATTTATTGTATATGTAAATGGTACACCACTGACTACCTCCAGTATTGTCTATCCTTTTACTTTTAATCCATCCAAAGGTTGTCTGTAAAAGATCGCTTTTAGCGATAAAACCGCCCATTGTGACACCCTATGTAACATTTCTACATTTATATCTGTATTTTTTTAGTAGTAATAGAGTATTATATCTATCTATTTTTATCTCAAAAAGTTAAAATTTTTTAATGAAAACTTCTTTAGTCGCGTTGAGCAATTTTTGGTAGGGAAAAACTAGTGGGTTCACGTGGTCTCACCGAAATGCGCGACATGGTCGCAACGTGTTGAGACAGACTGTCAGTTTTTCCAAAGTTTTGAGTCTTCACTTCTGTCGGCAGGTACTTCCTTTGCGAGAGCTGGAGTCTTTACTGTGTTCGGGACCTGTATGACACATTTCCAGCTCACATCTTTACGTATTTTTTTTTATTTTTTTATTTATTAAAAGTTTAGAGTTCAGAGTTCATTTATTTGTCACAAACATGAGTATGCTAGTACACACAAAGTATGCAAGATGTTAAGTACATTGCAGATAGGATCACAGTCATGTTTTACCTTCACGGTGTACAAATATGTATTAATATGTATTATTATTATGTATTGTATTAATTTGTATTTGTATTATGTACGATCAATTATTTAATTAATTGCAACTATTAACTATTAAACATATAATAAAAAAATACAATTGATTGAATTTCATTAGTTAACGATTACAATAAATACATTTGCATGTAACATAGGTACAGCATGCAATTCAAACATCAATTAAATTAGATAAGTAGAATAACAAAATATCATAGTCAAAATTAATTCAAATGTCAAAATAAGATACAATACTAACAACAGTCAACAGAAAAAAAACTTCGCCCCCACATTAGAATTTACATTAGAATTAGTATTATTAATGGAGGTTTGTTCATATTTGAACACGTCACCCCCGTAAGAATACATAAAAATATACACATCACAACACTAAAGCTAACTACTTCTACAAATTAACAATGGATTAACTTAAGGTGATCTTTTCTTAATACTTATATCGTCGTATCCTACGAATAGTGCCTAACGAACATAGGGGCTTTCTTTTTTTATTGCATAATTCAATTCTGCTCATCATACCACATATAACCAGTTCAACAAAACAATTAAAAACGGGATTTAAAGGACAAAATGTGTATAAAATATAAAGATAATTTATTGAAAATAATCCTAGCCGAACTTTAAAATACCAATACATATTATAAGAAATCACCAATACATATTTTTCATATTTAATTTAATTAAACACAAAAAAGTGTCTCCTGAAAAGTAGCTATTATGCAGTTACGCCCCTATTCGTAGGATACGTCGATATGTGTAAGCCTATAAAGCAACTTGGCCTCTTCTGAAAGAGGAAAAGACTAAAATGTTATTACACTATCCACACTCCATCAAGATGTGATATTTCATTTTTGTTAGGATACTAAACAAATACTTAAGACATCATAATCATCATCGTCTGCCCAACGGTTTCTCAACTATATTGGGGTCGGCTTCAAGTCTAACCAGACGCAGCTGAACACCAGTATTTCACATGATGCGACTGCCTATCTGACCTCAACAACCCAGTTACTGGGTTGTTGAGAACACTTAGTCCTTTATGATTTGTCGAAGAGAGTCGTCGTAACAGCTGAAATTTTAACTAGTAGCTAGGAGATACCGGTATTCTTAGGCCTGTGTTCACCAACATTTAAATCAACTGTTTAGATATACTCAAAATTTCTTAGGAAATTTGACATAAACCAACTGTTTAAATGTCTAACCGGTGGTTTGAATGTTGATGAACACAGGCCTTAAGGGTATATGATCAGTGTCTAACTTTCAATTCGACTACGAAGCAAAATGCCTAAAATTAATGTCTACACAGCAAATTGCCTAAGCTGTAAATCGCCTAGAGATCAAAATGTTTAACAAGCAAAATGCCTAAAATGCAATAATTTCTAAGTAGTCGAGATGGTTAAAATAAACTCACACTAGGGCCTCTGAACTGTAGATAGGTTAGGTTAGGTTAGGTTAGAACTCCCCCCCCCCCCCCGGTGGGTTCCCGCATTGTCGAGGCGGGGGGGCTCAGTAGCCGTGGCTTGGAGGGCCACGGTGAAGCTAAGAGGAACCCGAGGAGGGGGCCGCTCGTCAGGGCTTTTGCGGCTAAGCCGACGACGTAGCGGCCGTAGGTTGCGGTGCCGCTTTGGCGACATCGCAACTGAGGCGGGCCGCGATGTCGAATGGGCGGCATCGCGGCTGAGTGTGGGAGGCCGCGGCGGGAGAGGAGTGCCGGTATTGCGGTGAGCCGTTCTCCCTACCTTCCGCGGCCTTGACGGGGTCGCCACCGTTGAATGGCGGACGCGGTGGGGCCGCAGAGGAGGAGGAGTGTCGGTATTGCGTTGGCCGCTCTCCCTATCCTCTGCGGCCGAAAAGTGGTAGGCGGCGGGGCCAATCATCTGACCCGTCGCGGGGGGACCAGGGGCGCCTGGACGCGAGGTCGTCTGGTGCCCCTGTGCTGGTCTGGTCCCTGGGGTGATGGGGGGTTACTCCCATGTGGAGGCCAGCAGGCAACGGGTGCGGGGGCACCCTTGCCTGTATTGCACAGGCCTCCACCAGTGTCGGACGGGAATGGCCAGGAGTTCCCGGCCATTCCCATATGCGGGGCATGCGGGGCCCGCCAGCTAGGCGGGCATGCGCCGGGAGGGTTGTGGATGTAAAGGCTGAGCCGGTTTCCCATGACCCTCCCATCAAGGCGATGAGGGAACTCCGCTGAGTTTTAGTGGGTATACTGCCATTTTGGCAGGGAGTCTCACATACCCCGTCTCGTCCCCCGACGAGCGGGCATGCGTAATGCATTTCTCAGCGTCAAAAAAAAAAAAAAAAAAAGTTTAGGTTAGAACTGTGACCACACAATGTGCCAGAAACGGTACTCCCTGTCTTCTCCTAAAATAATAGACATATTGCAAGGTAGGCATTTTGGTTCATAGTCAGATAAGGTTTAGTTCAAATACTGTATAGACATATTGTGCGTACTGTCCGTGTACGGTTGTGTGGCCGTGTGGTGCCGGACGTAAAGAATAGCACCACCCCATTTCCTTCCGTGGGTGTCGTAAAAGGCGACTAAGGGACTTACTAGAGAATGGGCAGCAGCTTTCTCTATACATTTTTAACACCATACTGCGATCGCCAACCCGCCTGCCAAGCGTGACGATTATGGCAAACCCCCCAATCGGGGGAGGCTTACGTCCAGCAATGGACTTCTTTCGGCTGAAATGATGATAGACGTATTGCAAGGTAGGCATTGTGCTTCCTAGTCAATATAAGGTTTAGGCAATACTTGGCATAGACGTTTTGATTTCTAGTCAGCATGATCATAAGGGTTCTTAAGATGTGTTTATCTGAACTGTCTTTCAACGTAGCACAACCCCGTCGGAAGACAGCCGTTCAAGCATTCTTCACAGTTCTTTCAGCATTGTCGGATAAACAATGACAATAATCAAATCTTATAACCATGTAAGACTATACAATGGCTCGTTTTGACCACCTATCTGTTTTTAAAGATGTTTTGTCAATACTTTTAAACTTCTTGATGGATGCACTGATGTATTGACGAAGCCTGACAACGTAGGCTATTGGATTCAGACAGGAGGGTTATTTACAGTCAGCTCAAACTGATTCGTATAGTAGTTAGTCAGCCCTAAAAAGATGTTGATACTTCGACAAGAATTCATTTGATTGTCTACGATCTATGTTCCATAATATTGTTAAAATGTGTAGCCAAAAAAACCGGCCAAATGCATACTGGGCCACGCACAATGAAGGGTTCCATAGTTGGGATGAATTAATGAATGAATGAATGAATTTATCCCAAGAACAAACTTAACATTGTCGTTGAAAAACATGTAAGTTTGTATTACCATGTTATTTTGAGAACATAGACTTCCTATATAGGTATTCCTGTAATCTATAACTATATTCTGTTTTTTTTTTTTTTCAATTTAAGCTCAGTAGTTTCTTTAGTGTTAAGGGATCGATTTTGAAGATTGTTAATTTTCATCTATTTTAAAATTATAAAATACATTACAATAATAATATTTAAGACCCTCACAGTAAGCCCTTTCATTTAATGTGTCACACAAAAAAAAAAATTACGATTAGAATCAGAACCATTGCCAAACCATTGTCAGAGGGACACTGAGCATAGGCAGGAGTGGGTTTTAGCCGGTAAGAGTCCGGCACTGCCCAGACTGGCTCACCAGTGAAGCAGTCTGGGCGTCCATGAGGATTTCCGACTCCTGCTATATAAAAAATAAAAAAAACAACAGGTGAAATGGACTATATGTACGCCTCTGCCTAACTCTTCGGGGATTATAGGCGTGATTGTACGTTATGTTACTTAAACTGAAAACAACAAATTATTTCGTTGGGTTTTCCCAACCACATATTTAGGTTTGCCTTTTAGGTTAGACCCACAACGTGCATAAATTACACCACGCAGCCCAAAAAACAAAACAAAAACAATTTGACCAACCTACTTTATAGTTCGGAACCTGTATTATCACGTAATCAGTGACGAAACAAGTTGCATGCGCGCGCGCAGCCAAACATCAAAACTTCACGGAACATCTGAGACGTAACTAATTCGGTTTCGGTACCAAGAAATCAGCGTCGACCCCATACGTCAAGCTGGTGATCGATCGAGATAACATCGATCAGCGAACGAACGACGAAGTTACTATTAAAAGTCGCTTCATTGTCATAGGAAATTGTTATTTTTATCATATCGACCTCCATGCAATAACATTGTATTATTATTATTTTTTCATAAATTGCCTTAAAATGACATGTAAAAAAACTGTACAATTATTGTAACTCTGCTCCCATTCATTTTTAAAATAATTATGCAAAAGTCTAAGTATTATATACATAACAAAAAAAAAAAAAAAAACAGCAATTGTCGTTGCAATGAGTTACAACTTTATTGCATGGAAGTGTCAATATGTGGCGAAGCTTGCTATAATCGTCTCCCTGTGTTATTGGTATAATTATCTGATAGGTATTTAGTAGAGAGTGGTCCTCCTGATGTTATGTGGAAACCTCTATTAAACATATAACTATGTACAATAACTCATAGTTAGCTAGCAGTTCATAGCTCATAGTTGATTGAAAGTCACGCTTCCGCCCGAATTTAAGATCTCCTTTACTTAAGGCACTTAAGGCGCTATGATTCAGCGCTCGAGCCGACTGAAGTAGGCGCGGTTGGAGGTTGCCTGGCGCATTTGGTAAGTATTTAAACATAATAATTATTATTTTAATAATTTTATCCAGACAAACTCAGCAAATTGTGCTCTTACTAACTTTTCATTTATATCATCATCATTTCAGCCGAAAGACGTCCACTGCTGGACATAGGCCTCCCCCAATTGGGAGGATTTACCATAATCGCCACGCTTGGCAGGCGGGTTGGCGATCGCAGTATGGTCTTAAAAATGCATAGAGAACGCTGCTGCCCATTCTCTAGTAAGTCCCTTAGTCGCCTTTTACAACACCCACGGGAGGAAATGGGGTGATGCTATTCTTTGCGTCCGGCTTCATACGGCATTTATATAAAAAATAAGAAAAAAAACGTCTGTTTTGTAGCTATGAGATTGATTGAACATTACGGAAAAGGTTATCTTTGGATTTTTTTTATCCAGCAATGTTAATCTGTGTTATTAAAAGCGATGTTATGTCCTCCAGATCCTTAAATAAGACATGTTTTTTTTTTTTTTTTTCTGAATTTTATAACACTATTTTTTATGTTTCCCATGGTTTTAAAAAACTAGTAAGCGTGGTCTCTAGCGGATCATACCGCCTTAATCGATTTTCGTTTGACTATGAAGAGAGGTTTAAGTAAAAACTACCAAACTCTTAAACGACTGCTAGATAAAGGCTTACTTAGTTCTTATATTTAAAAGAGTGATTTATTACCCTTCCACTTTATTACTTTATCCTGCCACTTTGTCTCGCACTTCTCTCATCCAAGTGTAAAGACAAGCAGCTCTGCAAAATATCCAAATAAGCTATCACCAATATTTGTCAAGACTGAAAACATTGTTACAATTAGCAGAACTCCATTTTAGAGAACTTACTCAAATAGTCACTGAACATAGTGCGCACAAAGCTGTGTTAACTAGACCATGTTCGTTTAATAATCAGTCTTGACGATGTGAATATGCTAATCCCTTGTCTGTTAGAAATAGCTATTTATGGTTACTCTAGAATTAGTATGTAGGACCTATATCATACTTGAATCAGCGTTGCATTAAAAGAGCCTCCACATGTGACAATACTATAGAGTCAGACCTAGTACCAACCATTGCTTACCAATTGGTAATAATAAACTACTACGCGCAAACTGTGTAGAGATTTTACGTGCGCGTCGATGTCCTTCCATCTTCATCATCATGATTCCAGCCGAAAGACGTTCACTGCTGGACATAGGCCTTCACCAAGAGGGTTCAGTGGTTCGCGCATCCAGCGGATTCCTGCGGCCTTCAAAAGGTCATCGATCCACCTTGTGAGAGGCCTTCCAACGCTACGTCTTCTGGTACGCGATCGCCACTCCAGAAGCTTTGGCCCCATTGGTCATCTGTTCTGTAAGAATTGTGCCCTGCCCACTGGCACTTAAATTTGGCCATTCTGTGGGCTATCCCTAGTAGCATTTTTTGTTGGCATTTAGTTGGGCCACTTACCTGTGTAAGTGGCCCATCTAAATGCCTACAAAAAATTCTACTAGGAATGTCCCTTACATCCTGTATAAATTGTACAACAGTCCAATGATTGATTGATTGACAGACATAGACCCACCAAAGATAGGATCATGTCAAAAAATATTTATGCTCGGAACAAGTGCATCAAGAAAAGATTTACTGAAACTTTACCCCAGATCGGTTCCAATGGATCTCAAGGTTTGAATAAACAAAGTCTAGTCTAGTCTTTTAATAAATAAAATGAATCAATCAATCTGCCTAGCCTTTTCCCAACTATGTTTGGGTCGGCTTCCAGTTTAACCGGATGCAGCTGAATACCAGTATTTTACATGGAGCGACTGCCTATCTAACCTCCACAGCCCAGTAACTGGGTAACACGATACCCCTTGGTAAGACTGGCTGTCAGACTTTTGGGCTCCTAACGACCCGTAACGACTGTCAAAGATCCACGAATGACAGCCGGGACCAACGGCTTAACGTGCTTTCCAAGGCACGGATGAGTCTCGGTATGTAAAGATGGTCACCCATCCACGGACCAACCCCGGAAACCATAGCTTAACCTGACGGATCGACCCGTGCGGCTGTTATTACTTAGCCACGAGCTAAAAATATAAATAAAAAATATATATAAATAAAATGAATACCTACCTAATAAATCCTAAGCGTCATAATGTAGACCGTAATTCCTAGAGCATAATATGCTAATATCCGATCGAGTTCCAACAGTATCTACCTACCAAATCAAAATCAAATCTCCAGCATCCGTTACTTGATCCTTGAAACTAAAAAACTAGCGTACTTCATAGGAAAAGCCCACATTGAATATTTATCATTTCATTGTACACAAATGTTTTAAATAACACTCGCATTTTTCCAATATAATCATTTAAGAATACGGATCTTAATTTAATTGGATATTAATTACTGTTATATAATTAGGAAACGTATTTATTTGTATTTATGTAGATATGTGCTACCGCAGTAACTTACTTCTTCTGTGGTAATGTGGCCTTTGATGGGTGGTTTCAAGGACGGATGTGAAACCGGAGATCTTTGGTTCGATTCCTTAGTTAAGTAAAAGTAATCATTTGTAGGCTTCGAGGAAAAATATTTTATAGAAAACTGAGATTTATAGTTGACTAGCTTTTGCCCGCGGCTCCGCCCGCGTGGATGTCGGTTATCGCGTAAAAAAGTAGCCTGTGTCCTTCTCCACATCCCAGGCTATATCTCTGCCAAATTTCATGACGATCGGTTCAGCGGTTTAGGCGTGAAAACGTAACATACAGACAGACAGACAGACAGATAGACAGACAGACAAACAGAGTTACTTTCACATTTATAATATTAGTATGGATTAAGGCGACGATAACCAACTTTTAATGATTTTATACTGAAAATCACGTCTAAACGAGTAATGTTAATAACTTAGAAAAAAAAAAAATACGAGCATTTTCTTAATAACTTAATATACGAATATTTTAGATTATGTTTATATTACATAGTGAAAATTTGTAAAGTTATGTCTAACGCGGATAAAAAACTGAGAATCACGCAAAATCTATCAAGCGTATTTTTCTGAAACCAAAAAAGAAAAAAGAAAACCATATTTAATTATTGATCTTTTAGTATACATGTTTTATTAAAATACCTTTTATTTTATGTACAATAAATTAATAATGCGTCTTATTTGGGACAGCGCTCCTGGATCGGCGAGTCCTATTACTGGCTGGACGTACGACGCGTTGCGTGAGCTCAGTACAGAACACGCAAGTTAACCACTCAAAAGTCTCTGGCATATATGTGGGCTTTAAGAGAGTGTGTCCTTTGATTATTTCAAACTGCATCGTCATTATTATAATCCAATTGTGTCAGCAACAACTGTGTCAGCAACAACTATGTCAGCAACAACTACACAATGTGTAACTGAATTAATGTACATTATGACAGTAGTTTGTTCAGAATCGTTTACTGAACTGATTTCTATCATTTTTATTATACGTATTATTTTTATTTTTATCGCAAAAATAATTGAAACTATATAAATTACAGTCATACCTCCGTTGTACAGTCAATACAAACTAAAATGGAAGAAGTACCTACTACGCTACACCCTTACACGTGTGTGACTGTAAGAAAATTGTGGTCACATTACAAATCTACGAACGCAGATTTGTAATGTGACACAATTTTCTCCCGCAATCAGTATAACTTAATTTAATCAATACAAAATGTTTTTTTATATAATAGTAAAAATCCAGTGTATGTATTATAATTATGATATAATATTCTAATTGCGTGCTTTTGCGTTGCGTTATTGTGTGCGTTAGTTCCGGGACATGTTGTATATTTAAATTTTTTTTAGATTTAAAATATACAACAGAACATGTTGTATATTTTAAATATAAAAACATTGTATATTTAATATGTATTTATTATATGTATTTATATGTATGTATTTATTATATGTTTTTATGTATTTTATATTTTTATTTGCATGTTGTATATTTTAAATCTAAAAAAAAAAATATTTAAGTCCCTTAGTGTTTCTACATTGTGATTTCGAGCTTTCGGAAGATTTTCATAGATATCTATCGCTTTGTTACTGAAGAACAAAGTTTTATATGGTCATATACTTAATCAACAATTATTTAATAAAACAAAAAACCCGACTGCAAAAACAAATAACTGAAAAGAGAAAAACAAGTATCATACGTTTAATCTATAGAATTTTGGTATCGCAGGCCCCGGACAAACAAAAGTTACAACATATTTCAGGTTATTGGTTTGCCAGTCGGGTTTTTTGTTTTATGAAATAATTACCTTTTTTTTTTCAATCTTTTTAGTTTTATTAATCATATATATACCTATACCTATAATATTATTTATATACTATTTGGAATTGCCTCATTACTAGCTTTTATTTGATACCAGTATTGTTGTAGTTTTTTTTTTAAACCTTCCTCTCCCTTTTTTGTATTTTCAGATGCAATATATTATATAAATATTTTATAGCCTATGTCACTCCCACAATTATGACGAATCTAACGACACCTCCAATGTTCAAATCCATCAAGCCATTTAGGCTACAGAGCGTGCCAAAGAAATACACATACATACATACTCTCGAAAAACATTACCCTCCTTCTAGGGTAGTCAGGTAAAAACACCCTAATCTATCTACAATCAATGTCCATCACCTAAGCCCAGGCATCGGGGATTTTCGCGCTGTTTCGCATGGATGGCTTTCATGCATTCATTCGCAAAAGGACGGTATCCCTGATCTGAAGAATGCATGGCAGTCGCAATGAAATGAAGACTGTAGCAGATAGGATCTCATCTCCGCTTTGG
Source organism: Dryobota labecula (assembly GCA_947523025.1). NCBI lineage: Eukaryota > Metazoa > Arthropoda > Insecta > Lepidoptera > Noctuidae > Dryobota > Dryobota labecula. The sequence continues at coordinate 5,423,593 of OX383287.1, forward strand.
AGGTCATTTGTTAAGTCAGTCATCTGATAGTTTTTTTTTTTTTTTTTTGTAATCTTTTTAAAATATCAGTTTTTTTAGCCTATATAGCACTCCACTGCTGGATAAAGGCATATTTCAAGTTGCGCCACAACATTCGGTTCTCCACCAATATTCATAGCCTAGAAAACTGGCAATCACTTTCAAAGCACTTCGTATTTCCTCTACAGCGGCTTTCAACAGGATTGACCTAAGCTGGTATTGGATTGACATATTTCAATCCAATACATTTTTGACATTTCCATCATTAGAATTTATAAATGTCACTTTGCCTAGATCCTCTGGACAAAAACCTTTCTTAAACATTTCCACATCGAACAGACTCTTTGGATACGGATACGTTTACCAGAAAACAATTTAGTTGCACAAAACAAATGTCGCCAAAGTGTGATAGGAAAATTCACTGTAGGTAAGCCATTAAATGCTTTAATAGCCTTTTTAACAGTTATTGGTATTGTGAAACAACATCAGACTGCGCACAGAATACGCACAGACAAACCGACATTTTATAGAGGCGGGATTATGTAACATAGGATTTCATTTAGTCTTTAGGAAACGATTATTATTACCTAGTAACTGCGTTGTGGATTCAGATAGGCAGTCGCTCCATGTAAAATATTGGTATTCAGCTGCATGGTGAGACTGGAAGCCGACCGCAACATAGTTGGGAAAAGGCTAGGCAGATGATGATTACAGGAAACGATGGTGTTGACTATCCTTATGATGTAATTGGCCATGTGGCGGTATCTACAACGCCACATGTGAACTACGCATCAAAGACCTGACTTCACAAATCCTGCATCGCGAAGTCAGAGTTTACCACGCGACTAGCATATACAAGAAAACTTTTTAATCAGTGCGTAATATTTGACAAATTAAACTTAAACGTGTTTTGTTATACACCTATTTCTTATTTTGATGTCTTCGTACAAAAAAATTAAGTTATCGTTAACGAAAGATTATTTTGAAACTGGTATAATGGATACTCGTCGCGCAACGCGCCGGCGGGCGCGGCGGTGCGGTTAGTGAAGCGGAACGCAGTAGTAGGTACCTATCGCTGTGCGCTCGCCCATTGATATTATTACGAATAGATTGTATCCATATTTTGCTGATTTCAAGTAGGACCAAAAAAAGTATTGAACAAATAATGGAAATGTGTGCTATTACTGATACGGAACCACCAAAAAAAAAAATTACGCACTCGTTCAAAACTTATCCTGTATACAACATCTCGACATCAACCATCGGGCAGTTGCCCACCAGACACAATACCCTCGTCCCACGTCTGGTCGGAGGATCCTCCCTTTTCAATAGAGTATTAGCGAACTTTACACCCTGTTCCTCATACCTATATAGCCCCTTAGAATTGCCGTTTAAGACACCGAGACCACAATGTAGTTGGGTCGATAAGATATTGAATGAATTAATTGCAATTTGTTTGTTTTTACTTCCGGATTTAGTTAAGGGGGAAGCGCTAAAGTTCTTACGATTTTTGAAATTGCTCATTGTCTGGTTGAATGTTGATTAAAGAACTCCTTAAGTTACTATAATCCTAAAAGTCATGAAATAGTCATTCAATCAGATTATCCAGAAAAGGGTCCCATTGGGGGAGGCAACAGTGGACGTCTTTCGGCTGAAATGATGATGATCCAGAAAAGGGTGAAGTTGAACAACACGATTGTGATGTTTCGGGATTGCTCGACTAGATCTAGATTCGAACAGACCTACATAATATACATAAATAAACTCACGCATTCTTCCCATGGGGGTAAGCAAAAACTATCTATGGCGATGCTTACATTCTCCTTTTGCTTCGTTTACGTTCATAAATCTGGTCATACACGCACGCCGATTGCGAATACACTCAGTGACCTGCATAGCCCCCCCTCTTCTTGTTTGTAAGAGGGGTCAGTTAATGCAGAGTACTGACCGTACTACGCACCTGACCTTTCTGAAGAACATCACCAATAAGTTAACTATATCTCCTCCTAGGGCGTTTCCACTCACATCTGCCTTGTAAATACATTTTGTCAGTCACCTTTCATTCATCCTCTCAACATAGCCAAACCATTTCAGCTTACTCTTTGAAATTTTTGTCACTACACTTTCTTTTAAACACCGAACAGACCTCTCATTCATAAACTCATCTAGCCGTCAGATCACGAGTCAAATTCAATCATTTAAAATCAATATAAAGCTAAATACAATATAAGATCATATAATGTAACATATTATTATGAAACCACCCATTGTAGGTACTTACTCTATTTAAATGTGAATAAATGAATATGAATATAAATATGAATAAGAAACACTATGCTATGGCTATGGGGTCCGAGTGCCCACTTAGTTTTTCGAGACACCACCAATCGGTTGGTCGACTCTTCGTGTGAAGACTAGCCTATTTCTTGGCCAAAGAATCAGCATTGCCATACAACGTAGTAATGCTGCCAGCCTTTTGGGCACTTTTCCTGCTGACAGGTATGCGGACGATTTTTTTGATGCCCTATGATTCTTTCCCCTCTCTTGTTCATACACTTGTACATATTATAATTATTATTTTAAGACTATTATATTAGGTTTTAAATAATGTAAATATTCATCATCATCATTTCAGCCGAAAGACGTCCACTGCTGGACATAGGCCTCCCCCAAGCACCGCCACCTCGACCGGTTCTGTGCTTCCCGCATTCAGCGGATTCCTGCGGCTTTCACAAGGTCATCAGTCCACCTTGTAGGTGGCCTTAATACGCTACGTCTTCCAGTACGCGGTTGCCACTCCAGAACCTTTCGGCCCCAACAGCCATCTGTTCTGCGAGCAATGTGCCCTGCCCATTGCCACTTAAGTTTGGCAATTCTTCGAGCTATGTCGGTTACCTTGGTTCCCCTGCGGATCTCTTCATTTCTGATTCGATCACGTAGGGCAACTCCAAGCATAGCCCTCTTCATTGCCCTTTGGGTGACTTTTAGCCTTCTAATGAGGCCCATTGTGAGCGACCACGTTTCAGTGCCATAGGTCATCACTGGCAACACGCACTGGTCAAAAACTTTCGTCTTGAGACACTGCGATATGTGGGACGAGAAGATATTCCCGAACGCTGCCCAGCCGAGTCGGATTCGACGACTGACCCATTTCTCAAAAAAAAAAAATATAATTATAATTTTGTAAATATTATACGAGTATAAAATTAAATCAAAAGTCACTATAAACCACAGAAAACATATTTTATACTTTGACATGTCACATTCCCACATTCTAACTACCTACCTCGCCTGCACAGTATTTTCTCCCTACATTACTGCCTGATGGACAAATAAGTTCTGTAATAACACTTTGTTTCCTTTCTCGAACATGTAAGTCAATCCACGTAGTTGACTCATGTTGTATTGAACGTGAGCAGAACTTAGAAATTATTGTGTTTGTGGATTAGTACCCGTATAGCATTGTATGAGGTCTAAAATTAGCTGCAGGTGCAGGTTGTTAATCTGACGACCTGATTGAAGAAATAGGTATTTAGTAGGTACTGGGAGAGGCTTTATCCGACATGGCTTTCTTATCCAACCTCCACAAACATTATAAGTTAATGAAATTACTATATAAGACACGACTCCATATTTAGAAAAACATAAAAAAGGGTAACCAATCGGCTCGGATAGCTGCCCGTCTAGATGTAAAATGGTAATTCTTTATAGGAATAATAATTATATATATATATTTTTTTTTTATTCTACTATGAGTTTGCTCTTGACTTTAGTCTAGGTCTGGATGACAGAGACAAAGTCTACGATGGTGTGAGCTTACCCAGAAGAAACCTGTTCACTCTCACTTTGAATAGATTAGGGTTGTATGCGTTCGGAAACACAGACGCAGGCAGAGAGTTCCACTCCTTTGCTGCGCGCATTATAAAAGACGTTTGAAAACGCTTAGTGCGAGTTGGTGGAATATTAACTAGGTAGGGGTGGTAACTTGCAGTGCGTCTAGATGTCCGATGGTAGAAGGGGGCCGATGGAATGAGGTCGTGGAGTTAATGGGCACATTCTCCGAAGTACAATCTGTAGAAGACCGACAAGCAGGCAACCTTGCGGCGATGAGCCAAGCTGTGAAGCTTGGCATCCACCAGTTTTACGTCGCCAATGAGCCTCTTAGCTCTGCGTTCCACCGAGTCAAGCGCAGCAAGTTGGTACTTTGCTGAGCCATCCCAAAGGTGGCTGCAATACTCCATGCAGGAACGGACTTGTGCTTTGTAAAGGGTTAAAAGCTGTCCAGGCGTAAATATATAATATATATATATTAATACATATTAGTACTATTTTAATTATCTAGTGGCTTAGAGCTAACCAAGATCGAAGAGAACCTCGGTAAGTGTGTCTAGAATTTTCTAATCCATTTTATAGCGTTTCATATTGAGACACGAAGCAACAAAATTCGATCTGAAGAAAAGCGGCCACATTTCTCTAGATCGTATTTTGTTGCTTCATGTCTTAATGTTAAACTACTATGTTATATTTTTTTTTATACATAATTTTTAACTTTTGTGGCCCTTATTCTAATAATATAACTTTTCTACTAGTGGAACAAATCTGTTTATTCATTATGACAACATTTAAAACTATGTATAATTACTTGTAGTGGTAGAGCAGTTTGTTGATTGTTTGATTGTTCTTTCCGGAAAAGTGATACTCCATATCTATTTCTGCTACAAATCACCTAGATAACCAGCTTAGTATTCCAGTGTCAAGCATAAAATATTAGGTTGGGGAAAAAGTCTTTTCGCATGTATGTATGAACTTGTAATAAAATCGCTTTGGCTATACTATTTGTATCTGGCTGGTTTTGGTATCATTGAAAGTTTAAATTTTAAAGAACGTAATTCCAAATTCAAATTAGGAAAATGTGTGATTTTCATTTGTTTTTCGTACTGTCAAGATGAGTGAATCTAATGAAGAAATTCGATACATTTTAAAATGTTACTACAAAAAAGGTAAAAATGCAATGCAAGCCGCGAAAAAAATTTGCGATGTTTATGGACCTAGTGCAGTGCCTGTGAGAGTAGCACAAATTTGATTTAAGCGTTTTCAATCCGGAAACTTTGATGTCAAAGATGCACGTCGCTCTGGTCGCCCTATTACGGATAAAATGGATGCCATTTTTGAAAAAGTGGAGCAAGATCGGCATATCAGTAGTTACGACGTAGCTGAAGAACTGGGAATTGACCACAAAACAGTTCTGGCACATTTGAAAAAAACTGGGTACACAACAAAGCTCGATATTTGGGTACCTCACGAGCTCACTGAAAGAAACCTAATGAACCGTGTACTCATTTGTGATTCTTTATTACGACGTAATGACACCGAACCATTTTTGAAGAAGCTGATAACTGTTGATGAAAAGTGGATCACGTAGGTACGACAAGAACGTGCGAAAAAGGTCGTGGTCAAAGGCCGGTCAGGCTTCACAGACTGTGGCGAAACCCGGGTTAACTCGCAACAAGGTGATGCTGTGTGTGTGGTGGGATTGGAAGGGCATTATTCATTATGAGCTGTTACCACCAGGCAGGACCTTCGATCCTGAACTCTACTGCGATCAACTGATGAGATTAAAGCGAGAAGTTGAGAGAAAGCGGCCGGAATTAATCAACAGAAGGGGTGTGGTTTTTCATCATGATAACGCTAGACCTCACACATCTTTAGCCACTCAGCAAAAATTAAGAGAATTTGGCTGGGAGGTGTTAATGCATCCGCCGTATAGTCCTGACCTTGCACCTTCAGATTTCCACCTGTTTCGGTCTCTTCAGAATTCTTTAGGCAGTGTCAGGTAAACATCACGAGAGGACTGCCAAAACCACTTGTCGCGGTATTTAGATCAGAAGTCCCATTTCTATAGCAATGGGATCATGTCCCTACCTACAAGATGGAAAAAAGTTATCGAACAAAATGGTACCTACATACTATAGATAAATAATAAACTATATTAAAAAATGTTTTGAATTTTCTTAAAAAATGTAAGAAACTTTTTCCCCAACCTATTATGATAAATTATTGTATCTCTGTAAGTAGGTTTGTACAAACAGTTTTATACGGCAATCATATTTTAAAAACTAGATGATGTCGGCGTTTCCTATCTGACTACTCTGAGAAGAATGGCCGAAACGAAATCAGAGGTCACAGTCACTTTTAAAGTCCAGACATAATCTTGGTCAGATTATGTGAAGACCATGTAGATTGGTGTCTGAAATTGTCTTATGATTAATGAACTACACAGATTGAGTGGACCTGTCCAGCCAGTGCACGCATTTGTCAATAATCGTGCAACTCAACTAAGAACTTAGGAGCTCAACAATTCGGCGAACAATACCAAAGAAAGAACATTTGGGTAGGCCGCATAAATTACTCAAACTGCCAGACCATGATAAAAACGAACGGAGAAAAACACACAAAACAAAAAAAAAACAATGACCCACATAGTCTTCACATTCACAATAATTAAAATAATACAATACTTAATTATTCATGTCATTGTATATATAAAATGTATCAATGTGAATGTGTATATACAAAAATCCGGACATAATCTTGGAGAAATCATTTGAAGACCATGTAGATTACTGTCTAAATACTATATATATATTTTTTTTTTTTAACTAGGTCATCTCAGAGTTAACCACGAGGGGTTGAGACTCTTTAACCGGACTTTCCTGTGGTTGCCTTAAGCTCCTAAAAACTTAATGCCTCCAGCCTGGGCGTAAAAACTTATAAATTAAACGACTGCACGCTAAGGGCACCCCCTGTAGGGTACGAACCTCGGCTTAGGGCAGCGTCGGAGGGAGGATGGCAAGGGACCGTCGGTGGCTGGATAATATCAGGGTTATGATTATTATCAGGGGGATTTAAAGCTACAGGCTCATCTATAGCGCGTGCTGGCGCTTCGCTTACAAGCAAGGGACGGGGAGGATTTAGTCGGGGATTTCGCGCGGGGGCTCGGCAGCGAGGTCGGAATGACTCTCCTGGAGGAGAGTGACGGGGTCGTCTGGGTCGGTAAGTGCATGCCTTGGAGGGCGGATCCTACTGATTTGAGAGGGGACATAGTTTGCGGCCTTCACAAGCGTTGCGATGAGTGGCTGCTGTGTCAAAGAAGCGCTTTGAAATGCGCTTCATGAATTAGGCTATAAAATACACTAATCACATGTATGCTGTTTAAATTAAAAGCGTAAAAAAAACTCTTCAACGCTGCCTTAGATTATGAGATTGAGATTACTCCGATATGTAAACACAAAGGCCAATTCAATAGGTACCATAAAGTTGTCACTCGGGCGAAAATACCGTGTTGGCTAAAACCATATGCCGTGCAGCATAAGTTATCCTTGTTATTTTTGTAAAGTTATAAGAATAACCAGTACTGCCTACCAAAACTCACGAATAATGATCACAAAAAGTACCTTTTTAATAACAATAGGCCCAAACTTAGTCACGCGCATATTTTTAGCAGTTAACTCGTTGTTGAACCTTGCAAGTTCATTTGGAAAACCCCAAACAATATGGACGCTTGGTACAAATAAGCAATTTTACTTTTAATCCGCGATAGGGCTGCCATTCAATGATTGTAGCCGGTTGAATCATCATTATCAGCCTGAAAAAGCCTAATTAATATACTAGACGGCTAAAAAATACGATTACTATACAATAATTCCCAATGATTATGATCGCGGCAAAAGGATTGGTGATATCACCAATAACTCAATATTGTTTATTCATGGTCTTACGAAGGTATCAATTGAGATTATTATAAATCAAATTAATCATTTATTTATTCAGATTATAAAATCTAATTTGTTAGTAATTACATACACATAATAAACACTAGTGTTAGTACACACATTTGGCAAATTTTGGTAATAATTACTAATAATGTCAAAATAATTAATAATAATGTCAAAATCAATAATAATAATGTCAAAATCAAATTAATCATTTATTTTTCCAGATCATAAAACCTAATTTGTTAGTAATTACATACACATCATAAACACTAGCGTTAGCACATACATTTGGCAAATTTTGGTAAAAATTACTAATAATTAATAATAATGTCATTATCAATAATAATAGTGTCAAAATCACCATTAATAATGTCAAAATCACCATTAATAAAGTCAAAATCACCATTAATAATGTCAAAATCAAAAACGTAATAGGTACAAGAAATAACATTACAACAACAATTACAATTACAAGGCACGATTTGAAGGCAATACATGTGTTCAGGGGGCCAAGTCTACTAATGAACAAACGTTGCAATGGTCTCTTCATTGTGAGTTTTTGACAGATTTGCCATACAAACACTGTCAAATACTCACAATGGCAAGACCATTGCACCGTTTGTAAATTAGTAGACTTAGGCCCCTGGTCCAGTGCCTGAGTATTAATCCTTCCGCCCTATCGGCCACAGTGACCAACAGTCTGTTGGCGCTGCCCGCCGCATCTGGCAGGCTACATACTTTCGCATGATTTCGTAAACGTCGCGAATACGTGCCTCTGCGAACATCCCTAATACGCTACAGTGTCGTAGCAACCCCAACATCGCCCTATATGCGTTGTTGTACTGGACACGTAAGGCAGTGTAAGCTGTTACCCATAGACAGCAAAAAAAAAACCCGATAAGAACAAGGCGGAATAGCCCATCAGGCATCGGAAAGAGAATCTTAGATACCACATAACAGACTGCAAGAAAGGCTCCAGAGAGAGGAATCTGCTAACAGTACGAGAAGTGTTTGGACACTTCTCGTATTGAATACGTAAATCTTGGGATTTACGCATTCTGGATGAAGCATTCTATCCATTATAAAGAGGTTGTCGTAAAGCAGTCGAGTCAAAACTGCTTTACAACAACCTCTTTAATGATGGTCGAGGCTTTCAGTTCTTAAAACAGACTGCATTAAAATTATCGATGTTTAAAAATTATGTGACATTTGACCTCAGCCACGTGAACAGCGTTCGCATTGGCGTCGCAAAGGTCTTCCATAGTTCAGGTGTTATTGTACAGACAGCACGAAAAAATGTGAGGCATCGTTTGAGGTGCACACTTACTCGTACTGTGGGTGTATTTTAATTTAATTTAGTTATTACTTGTAAACATGTTATGGAAATCATCTACTTTTACAATGTTTGTAAAATGTGTGCCATGACAGATCAATTAATTATCTATCACATAATTAAGAGGCTACCGAGTGCACAGTGGCGCCATCATCGTTATTTCGGTGATTTCTTTTATTTTAGAATGAAAATGCAGAAAATAAGCTCGTCAAGTTGTGCTTCACAAGACTATACGTTATTATTACTACAAACAGTAGTTTTAAATTGTTATGTTTTGTTGTAATCATTAAAACGGAGCTTAGTGGCCACTATTTTCCGTTTTAATGATTACAATAATTTGATTACGATGCAGACTTAATTTATCTGTCATTGCTTCATTGCGAATTCTTTTTACCTGTAATTTTAGTCTAGGTGCATCGTCGTCACATATAATTATATAATTTATGTATATAATTATAAAATATATTAATTATTATATATTATAAAACAATTTTAAAAGAATAACGGTGAAGTTTCTTGCTGATTCTTCTTCATACGATACTACCTTTAGGAAGGGGCAACTAGAATCAATTATATTTTTCTGTAAATTTTGACGTTCATAAATGCCTTTTATGTGCATATCAGGTCTTTTTTGTTTATTTATTATTTATGTAAACACAGTAAAATACATGGAGATACGAAATAATTATAATTTGAGTACAAAGGTACTGCTTATTTTTTATTTATTTTTTTTCGTTTTTAATGAAAATTTTGTTACTTTTAAATGCTTTTTTTTTCCTGTTCATAATTCCGGTGCATTTTCCGAACAAAAAAAAAACCCATTCTTTTATTTTTCTTCTTTTTTAAAATAACATAATGTAATTGAAAGAGTGCACCGAGAAAAACTTACTCTCGTCACTCTGATTATTTTGTTCTCGGTTCTCACTAAATCAATTAACAGCAAATAGGTACCTAATAATATGCGAATGTTTCAACCCTATCCGCAAATTGTCTCCTATAAAACTTAATTAAACGTTTTGCTTTGGTTCATTATTAAAGTAAATAAATGTATACAATGAAGTTAAAAGGTATTGTCAAATTCAATTGTACATCCGCGTTGAAGCACGCGTTGTACTACAAGGATTAGCTGCTAATCATGATGACTTTGATGAATTATTTATATTGAAGATTTTCTGGATAGGGACGGCAAAATAGTAATATTAATCGTGATGCACACTACTACGATTATTGAGGTGATAATTAGTAAAATAGAGACAATTTTTCATTTGTTTTTTATCCATAACGCGGAAGGTCTTGACCTGCATCTCACCTGATGGTAAGTGATGATAAGGCCGAAGGTGGAAGTGAGCTTCACTCGGAATCCTCAACCTCAAAGGAACTGGCTATCTTACCTCTAACTGCCGAAACACAACAATGCTGTTAACATTGTTGTTATAGCGACAGACTTAGATAAGATGGTGATAGCTAGCCAGGCGGACTTAGAACAAGCCCTACCACCAACCAAACCGAGCAGAAAATGTTTCCCACGCTAGGAATCGAACCCTCGAACCTCTCAAACTCAACTCAAACTCAAATCATTTATTTCAATTAAACCATTTACAGGCACTTTTGAATTGTCAAGGAGTCGGTCAGTAAGAAAAATGAAGCTACATTCCCATTCCAAAGCGTAGGTACCTATGGAGAAGAACGGGCAAGAAACTCCATGGACACTCTTTTAAATTAAATTGTTACAAAAGTATTCGTTACATCTATAATGTTGCATTTATAACTAAAAGTGAGAACGATGTAAAAATAAAAATAATAAAAACTTACACGTTAAAAGCGTCAAGCGTAGGTACAACAAATAGAAACAAAATAAAATATTCTGTACGGGGTTTGCATATTGGACATCTAAACCATATCTAGTACATACATACCTAAGTATATAAAAGTGGCTAGTCCTGCATTGTGACTTTATATTCAATCATTTTAGAACGAAAATCGTCGCTCAGAAATTTTAGATATCATATTTTTAAAACGTAGGTACACCATTAAAATGTAGATATTATTTTAGTATTCATAGACTTTTATATTTAGCTTTAACCAAAACCGGCTTGAAACAAAATAAAGCGAATAATATCTTAAAAGCCAGACTGGAACGTGTCTGACTACTTTTACGGACAGTTTTTTTTTTAAATATTAAAGAAAACATGTTATAAATTAATCATTAGGGATTATGTTTCATGTTATAAGTGCTGTTTGTGATAGGTACTAAAATGAACAGTAAAAAATATATAATACGTAGGTAGAGTTGTGCCACAACAATTAAGTATATTTTCTGCAAGCCAAAAACGCTTCTAATCATTTAGAATCTAAATTATAGTATCTATATTACTTAAAATTCTAATGCGTTTTCTATTTATTTTTATTTTTTAATCAGATTAGGTTGAGAAACAGCATTTTTTGAACGTCAAAATTACCCAAGGTAGTCCCCCAGAATACCCGCCCTTCACAACTTTCTAGTATTTAAAGCTCAGAAGAAGAAGTGACGCAACAAACTCCCCAGAAAAATTGGTTCCAGAAAATATTAACACAACACTCTATGCGGCCCGTGTGGTGCCAGCCTTAAAGAATAGCACCACCCCATTTCCTCCCGTGGGTGTCGTAAAAGGCGACTAAGGTACTTACTAGAGAATGGGCAGCAGCATTTTCTATGCATTTTTAACACCATACTGCGATCGCCAACCCGCCTGCCAAGCGTGGCGATTATGGAACCCCACCCCCCAAAACGACAAGCGCAAATAAAAATTGGCCCCAGAGGCGGTGCTTGGGGGAGGCCTAAGTCCAGCAGTGGACGTCTTTCGGCTGAAATAATGACTCTATGCTAGGGTAAGTCATTCCTTCTCTAGATCCGGAATTGAATGTTAGCAAAGTTACTATTAATTTCTCTGATTATCATCACATATGACCTGGAAACTTGTTTTTGAAGGTAAAACTGAGAAACACGACTTTATTAGCGTGTAATGCATTTTTTAGCGTTTTTCTTAAATTTTTGTGTTTTTCCGTATGATTACATTTTATTGGAAAACCCAAGGATGCAGCATAAGTAAAACAGAGGCCCTAGCAAGAACACGCAACGATAAAGTAACGTTATAGCATTTTAAGGAGAAAGCTGCTGGGTAGTCCGCGAAATTCAAATTTTCTTAGGGCGCGTTCACACGACACGCGCACGCTCAGCGCACGCCACCCGCGTCCAACTTGCATTGAAATTTGTTAAATAAGAATTTGAGCCTTATACTGCATCAATAGATCTCAAATTGCATTTAACGAGGTCTATACGCGCCCGCCTCGCGCCAACCCTGCACTCGCCCTGCCCGCGCTCTGCACCCTCCCCGCGTACGCCTTGCGCCCGCGCTATGGCTGGCATAGATGAGAATATGGCTAGTGTTGTATTGACTGTGATCAAAGTACCAGTATGTGCCACTATGCCTAGTGAACGAAGTAGTCCAGTCACTAGTAGTTTAAGTGGGCGCGAGGCGTGTGCGAGGCGGATGCAGCGCGTGTGCGGGTTTAAGGCGGGCACAACGCGTGCACGGGTGCTGTGCGTGATCGGCGCGTGTCATCTGAATACGCCCTTACGTTTTTTTATAATTTGCTGGTCAGTATCAGGTTGTATGTTGATCAAAATATGTTTCGCGACCGTAACAAATATGTGTTAACAGAATTATAACCATTAAAATAATCAATACAACTCTCTAAGTTCAGATTACTATATTGGATCATCATCATCATCATTTCAGCCGAAAGACGTCCACTGCTGGACATAAGCCTCCCCTAATTGGGGGGGTTTGCCATTATCGCCACGCTTGGCAGGTGGGTTGGCGATCGCAGTATGGTGTTAAAAATGCATAGAGAACGCTGCTGCCCATTCTCTATTAAGGCCCTTAGTCGCCTTTTACGACATCCACGGGAGGAAATGAGGTGGTGCTATTCTTTACGTCCGACACCACACGGCACCGGCACTGTACTATATTGAATGCAAATTACAAATCGTAAGAAAATTTTAATTTCGCGGGCTATTTCAGCGCATCCCCCTTACAATTAGTATCTCATAAAACTAAGTACCTATACTGTTATATGCGTGCACTGACTGGAGACTAATCTACATGGTATTCAAATGGTCTGATCAAGATTATGTCTGGGCTTTAAAATGACTGTGACCTCTGAGTTTGTTTCGGCCTTTCTTATCAGAGAATTCGGATAGAAAACGCTGATCTCATCTAGTTTTTAAAATAATTATGATTGACGTGTAAAAGTGTACGAGTATGTACAATTCTACTTACAATAAAATAATTTATCATTTACCTAAATATTATGTGCGACACGTTTATTTTCAATTTTAAAATCGTTCGTTTCCACGTTAGGTATACTACGGGTGCTCGTGGTAGGCCCACAGCATTAAACAAAATACTACCTACAGTTACTCAAGCTCCTACGAAAATATCAATTTCAAACTGCATCTTACTTCTGCTCCATTACGCCTAATGTCACCAACGTCGCACGGTCTAATGCGGTACATAAATAACGTGTCTGGTCCAGACCAGATCATTGGGGGTAATTGTCTATGCGTCTGCGCCCCCGGGGGACTTTAGAGTTATATCTAACTTCCAATCGTGAAATGTCAGTGGTTATATCATTATTTTGAAGAGGTAAAAAAAATATTTTCCGTATTAGAAGTCCGGGGTATGGTCTTATTTTTAATGATTATGGAAATGACAACATAATATTACATCACGCCTGTGATCCCCGAAGGGTTAAGCAGAGGTGTACCCTACTGCACACCCACATTTCGCCAATTATGTTTAAGTCCCATGTAATAGGTAGGGGGCGAGAGATTAATGCTTGTATTATTGAGTTAGAAATATGTATCTAAGTAGTCAAATTATTATTATTTGTAGACGGTGTTAAAACTCAACACGAAAGCTAGCTCTGGAACCTGGAGGGTAGCCATTTCTGCAGACAACAGCAAGCTTATAGGTGCCGTTGAAAATTATAGGCACTTTATTCAGTCCTCATTTACTCTCTATTGAGATTAGTTTAAGCCAGTATTTTCTATTAAACGACCTTTGAGATATAAACCAACTCAAATATTGAGGCCTCATTCAAAGTTCAACACACCTTACACCAAATTAAATTATGAATAGTTGTCGTACTACAAAGATGTGATTTAAAATAGGGAAAAATGTAACTGATCCTTTAAAAATTTATTGACCTTCTAATGGAATTTCACAAAGGATATAATGGAAAATGTAACTTGTTGCTTTGAATCAAAATTGTACCTTTTTGAGAGAAATAAAATTACTTTCATCATTTCATTTCAGCCGAAAGACGTCCACTGCTGGACATAAGCCTCCCCCAATTTGGGGGGGTTAGCCATAATCGCCACGCTTGGCAGGCGGGTTGGCGATCGCAGTATAGAGTTACTAGAGAATGGGCAGCAGCGTTTTCTATGCTTTTTTTTTTTAAATTACTTTATTATTATTATATTAATGATGAACTTTTTTATTTTTTATTAATAAACTTTAAAAAAATATTGGACTTCTAATGATACACATTTTTTTTAAATAAATGAGCTTTTAATTTTCTGGTTTTTCTTAAAGTTAGTTGCAGTAACTAAGCTAGGGCTCCCTGAAAATACGGGTTGGGTTAGATCTGTGACCAACCACACACGAGCTGAATTTGTCGCAGTTACTAAGCTAGATCACTTCGACGCTACGTGACCAACCGCACGCGAGCCGAGCGAACGAAGCGAGCGGTGCCACGGCAGTGGCCGGAGTGCTACATCCAAATCTGTCGCACATACTTGGCTATTTAGTATTTTAGGTTCCCAAAACAGGAAACACTGAAAGAAATGTTTGCATAACTGAACAAAAACTTGGTTACTGTTTACACAAAAATTGTGACCTGCGAACTAGATGTTATCTGTTACAAAACCCTGTTTTGCACACTACAAAATCGTTTTGTAAAATTTAAGCAAAGTTTATTTCCTTATAACTAAAGTTGAGTTATTTTTGAAGTAACTTAATTAGTTCGGCTAATTATTTCTTTCAGTGAAGCAAAATGAGAATTATTTGAAGTTCGATTAAATACATGCCATCAAATATTTCCTTAAGAAAATTACAACACCGATTGGTAAAAATATTAAACCCAAAATAACTTATTCAAAAGAATCGGTTCAGGAAAAAGTGTAGGTAACACATTGGTCCATGGTACGAGCCTGTGTCTTACATACGAATCTGGTTTTATAACATCTTCGTGTAGGTATTATTTTGTCATTTTCCTTACCTGCGGTCTCAACCTTGACACCATTCCAAACGTTAACCGAGATGTTATATGCCTTTAGAAAGTATGGTGAATTTAAATCTTAAGCACATGGTTCCTGGTCAAGACTAGTCTTTTACCTCTTAAGTCGTAATCAATTAATAAACAAAGCTTATTGCAGTCTACTGCCGGAAAAAGGCGGTTCTTAAGTTGCGCCATAACATACGCTCGTCCGGGATGCGATAACAGCTTAAATGTTACGAGAATGATCAACCACAAAAGTAAATTGTTGGATAGGTTAGCTAAAGTTGCATAATTATCAATTCACGTTCTTCTCTAGAATCAGCAGGACACTGTGACGTAGTGGATTCGTGGTAGTAAATAAATAAGACAGATACCACTTTTTATCACGTTTATTATAGTTCACAGGTTCAGGGTGTAAGTTCTTATCTTAGAGTTCTTTCACTGGCAGAGATTAGAGAGGAAAAATTACTGTCCTGGGCTAGACCATCCGGCTGGCACCGCAGAGGCAGTGTAAGCAGGTAGCAAGCGGCGCTCGCCGCCCTTGGTGTAGGTAGTGGTTGTAGTGGCCACCAGGCAGGGTCGAGACGGCCCTCAAGGCCCAGGTAGTATGGTGCGGTAGGCACTTGATGGACGCTGTAGTGGCGTCCACCGTAGGTCAGCCGGCATCAGCATTTCTGGTAGGTTTCTTTACAAGGTTTCAAAAAAAAAATTTTTTTGCTTTCCTTTTTGTTTAAATATCTATTCTTTCACCTTCACTTATAAGGTGAGGGTGGGTGAAGGGTGGGTGTGAGTGAAGATGGTGGCGAGGCTTAAATTCCGTGGCTGCTGTAAATTCCGTGGCAACGCAAAAAAAAAAAAAAAAAAATTACCATGGCGCTGGTCTGATGATGCAGCCGGAAGGTAACCATAGGAACACCTCAACTAAATAAGATAGCTAAAATACAAGCTCAAACATAATAATTATTTTAGCTATCTTATTTAGTTGAGGTGTTCTTATGGCTACCTTCGGGATCCATCATCAGAAAAAAAAAATCTTTTAATTTTTGAGTTAATAAAAATATTTTTTTTGCGTTGCTATGGAAGTAACAGCAGCTAGCGGCAACAGCAGCAGCTGTTTACCTCCATAGGATGTCAGAAAGTGCTTGAAAAATGAATAACAAACTGAGTAACCGGAAACACAAACGAACGAAGCAAGTTGCTAAAAACCAGCTAGTGCGTGTCGGCCCACGCACGTTGAAGAGTTCCGTAGTTAAGATGAATTGAGGCCATGAGAGCCAGAGTGGCCTAAAATACTGCTCTAAACTTACTTCGGAAGCAGTTCTTTAAAATAAAATCATTATTGAAAAAAATACAGTTAGGCCACTCTGGCTCTCTGAGGCCATGAGAGCCAGAGTGGCCTAAAATACTGCTCTAAACTTACTTCTGAAGCAGTTTTTTAAAATAAAATCAGTATTGAAAAAAATACAGTTAGGCCACTCTGGCTCTCTGAAGCCATGAGAGCCAGAGTGGCCTAAAATATTGCTCTAAACTTACTTCGGAAGCAGTTTTTCAAAATAAAATCAGTATTGAAAAAAAAATACAGTTAGGCCACTCTGGCTCTCTGAAGCCATGAGAGCCAGAGTGGCCTAAAATATTGCTCTAAACTTACTTCGGAAGCAGTTTTTCAAAATAAAATCAGTATTGAAAAAAAATACAGTTAGGCCAGTCTGGCGCTCATGGCCTCTATTTATCCCAAGAACAAACTTAACATTGTAGTTGCAAAACACGTAATCCCATACATTCTAACTGCAAATGTAAGTTTGTACGCACAATATTAGGAGATATACCATGTTATTTTAAGACCATAGACTCCTTATTGGTTTTCCTGTACCTAATCTATAAGAACATAATGAGAAGAAAGATCGAATAGAACTATTTTCTGTTTTTTTTCTTTACATTTTTTGCTTAGTAGTTCCGGAGATAAGGAGGCCCCGAATGGTCAGTTTTCTTTTATTTTCTTAAATAACTTCAAAACTTTTTATTTTAAATTATAAAAAAATAATACTTGAGACCCTCACACTAAGCCCTTTCATTTCATATGTGCAAAACTTTTTTTTTCTTTTTTGTCTCCCAAAAGTGACCCCCATATTCAAAATTTATTTATTTATGTTACACGTTCGTGTTTGGGTCACAGTAATTCATATGTGTATCAAATTTCAACTAAATCGATCCAATAGATTCGGAACAAATCGGCTGTGACAGACGGATGGACACATGAATGATCGTATAAGCATTCCTTCCCAAAAACAAATGAACTGCAACTACGAGTATCTTCCTAAAATAAACTCTTTCGTGTCCAGGATTTACGACTATAAACTTTAAAACTAGCTTTTCAACAAAAGGTCCATTACATTCGCGCTTCGAATTGAATTGTCTATCCAGACATAAACACAGACACACGAGTGATCCTATAAGACTTCCGTTTTTTCCCTTTTGAGGTACGGAACCCTGAAAAAGCTTGTAAAATACCAGCTCACATGAGGTGGTAGAGAGATTACCTATAAAGTTGGTAACGCGAATGTCTGCCCAGGATGTTCCAGACGAACGCAGTATCATTACTTGTAGAGGCGCTTTTATGGCACCATAATTAAATTTAACGGGCTATAATTATTATGTAACAAACAAATTGTGACCAGCTCGTTAGTCCTTTTCAAACTTTGTTAGGTTTGGCTGCCAGACTGGCGATAAGATTGGATCTCAGTGGTATGCAAAATGTCGGGACAAACAAAAAACTGACGCCCGTATTAAATGTTAATATAATGTAATAGGTTACCCTTTGTAGCAAATAGGTTCCAATTTAATAATAATCGCGACACTTAATTGCGTATACAACGAGAATGAAAACATAGGGAATCAGACTTTTAGGGCAGTTGCGATAAGTGTGTGCTACAAGGAAAAAGGACCAAATACCAACGTATATTTTTTGTGACTGATGCGTTTCATTTTATTTCGGTACATTTCTATACCCCAGCTCTTGAGCTTTTAACTGTTAAGCGAAACTTTACTCCCGAGGTTCGACTGCGTACCTTCTTATATAAAAGGAATAAGGCAGTCTCATGAATTACTACAATGCTAGAAGATTAATTTATTTATTTCATGAGCTGGTTTATACCTTACCTACAATTAAATTTTCTTTCAGTAGAGGGAAAAATCCTAAAAAAGTAAGAGCCGCTAAGTCAAAGTCAAATCATTTATTTCAAATAGGCACATAAAAGGCACTTTTTAACGTCAAAATTTACAAAATAATTAATTGATTCTAGATTAATTGATGCTAGTCTAATTATCCAACCCACTTACACAATTAGCCCACATTACCCTAGAACAGTGTTTTTCAACGTGTGGGTCGCGACCCCCTAGGGGTCGCCAAGCCTCTTAAAGGGGGTCACCGTTATTCAAATATTTAAAGCTCTTATATATAAAACCATACTAGTTCAAAATGTTATATTTATTAAGAAAAAGTTAATTAGGTTAAGGCTTAGGTTAACACGAACAAAAAAAAATCACATAAATCATTAATGTGACGAGGGTCACATTAATGATTTATGTGATTTGTAGGTATTTTTTTGTTCGTGTCAACACATTAATGTGAATGGGTACGCTTGGTCCTCACCAAGCGTACCCATTCACATTAATGTGTTGGTTACTCCTGCAATTTTTCAAAGTTATCAATTTTTTATGATTAGAATTAAATCGTTTTCATAATTTTGGCGATTTCTCTGTTTGCCTTTTATTTGAGCCATCGACGAAAATGTTAAATCGCACAAGTAGGAGGTTCCAAATGGAATAAAACACTTCAAAGCTTCTGTGGTTAATTGTGGATATTCTGTTTTTCTGTTTAATCATAAGGTACCTAAAGTGACAGACTTGAATTTCAAGGTAGAACAGAAATTAAAATTTCAGAGCCGAAATATTTTTCTATACTAAGGGGGCCGCGCCATGAAAATGGTTGAAAAGCACTGCCCTATAACATTTACAACATTTATGTATTCTGCCAAACATGGGCATTAACAGAACAACTAATTCCAAAAATAAAAGTCTGTCAAACTAGTATAGAAAGAAGTGTAATTGGAGTCAGGACAAGAAACAAAGTCATATTTGAAGAAATAAAAAAGTATAACTCAGTTTAAAGATGCGAAAAAGTATGATAAACACAAAAATGGCGATGGATAGTACATAAATGGTAAGAGAGGAAAAAGATAAATGGACCAAATTAATAACAGAGATGAAACCAAAAAACCAAGGGATGAAAAAAGGAGCAAAGGACGATAAGCGAAACGTTTGGAAGACGACATCAAAAGAATAGCTGATCCGGAGTGGATTCAAGGGTCGAGAAGCAGAAAGAGGCGGAAATCTTTAGAGGAGGCCTTTGTCGAACGAGAAGCTGTTTAAAAAAGTGCACCGAACGTCGATATTTGAGAAAAAATTTGTAGATATCATATAGAAAAATCATTTTAGAAACATTGTAGAACCAGCAATAAAGGCTTATTTTATTTATTTTAACCTAAGAGCAACAAATCAAGCCTGTTCTCAGTACATTACTCCTAAGCAAGTTACTTGAACAAGCACTACTCCTTCACATACAAATTACTAATCATAATAAGTGTACGTTTATTAAAATTCAGGACACTAGCGCCCGTATCCATTTCTTTACCGTATGTTTTCTAAGCCTTGCAGGCTAGTGGCTCATTTACACGACCAAAGTTTCTGGCCTCGATAGACGATTGATTATCGAAAGGAGATAAATTGCCTAATAGTTGGCTCATATAAACAGTACGTATGAAACTTGCATGTCAAAAGGTGAGATTGTGAGAATCAACAAAAACAAAATTGAGTTTTTGTTACCTTACGTGTGCCTACAACCAGAGCGCCTACACATAGTCATATCAGCGATAACGATGATAAGAAAGTCAAAAATGTAAGGGACTAGCTTTTGCCCGCGGCTCCGCCCGCGTGGATGTCAGTTATCGCGTAAAAAATTAGCCTATGTCCTTTTCCATATCCCAGGCTATATCTCTGCCTTTCATGATGATCGGTTCAGCGGTTTAGGCGTGAAAACGTAACATACAGACAGACAGACAGACAGAAAGACCGACAGACAGAGTTACTTTCACATTTATAATATTAGTATGGATTGACGTAAGCTACCAAAAAGCTTATGTCAAACCCGTTGAAAAGTGATGTAGAAATACGAAACGGCAATTTTTGCTTACGAGTCTAGCATGGAAATTCTCGCCTCTCCACGGTCTACACACTTACCTCGTGTAAATGATCCTTAAAACTAATAATAGCCACACTTGCCAAGTGTCCACAAAAAGCTACTATAGGCATCTGTCACTCACGCCAAGGTCGAAAAACATTAAAATTTAATCATGATAATAGAAACTTGTTTTGGTTTAAGCGTTTGATACTCGGTTGAATTGATTAGCTATATCATTATTTGAGATGTAAGTTTTGGTGGGTTCCGTAGTAAACAAGGAACCCTTATAGTTCCGCCATGTCCGTCTGTCTGTCTGTCTGTCCGCGGTTTAGCTCAGAGACTCTTAGTACTAGAAAGCTGTAATTTGGGTTGGGTATTAATTACGCCGACAATTTGTAAAAAAAAATGTTTTTTTAGTGTACCTTCCCTACATGTAAAGTAGGGATGATATTAGTTTTTTCTCGTCTATCCCATGGTGTGGGATATCGTTGGATAGGCCGTTCAAAAATATTACCGGTTTATGAAAACCATATTTCGATTCAGGGATTCTTTTGCGTAATATTATGCTTTAAAGTGCTATTTTTTGTTAGAGTCAAGTGTCCGCCCCCCTGCCAGCTAAATGGTTGCATTTGGATATGTGAAAAAATTCACAGCTGCAGGCTTATCATTACGCTTTCTATGTCTACGAAGACAAGACACAACTCTTTCTATACAAAGTGACATTTCGTTTCTCCATTTTTGACATCGCGCCGTAGAAATCCTTCTACAATCTGTCACTTTGTCTACGATCTTTGTCTAGTTCCTTTTATACGTAGACTATTTCAGAAAGAAAAATTTCTATCCCAAACTGTCAAAATCACATTTCCAACGGACAGTTGTCTAAGGTAGTGAAGACAATTTGACTCAACGGCCACAAAGTATAAACGGTTATCTACAAAACCATGTTTTTTTTTTTTTCTCTTTTGTCTTCGCAACGTGGTACTTGTTTGCCGTACCTCGTGAATTTTTTAGAGCCGGAGGCGCGCAAATTGGGCAGCCTCGACGTGTTTTATATGGAAATTTTCACTTTTTTTATCGAAAATATGAAAAATTATAACCTACATGTTGAGTCTTATGAGTTTTGTAAAAGGGGGTCGACATTTCCATTATTTTTGCTATAAGACAAACCATTTTCGAGATAGGTATAAGCAAAAGAAAAGAAAAAAAGGTACAGTACTCTTTTTGCACCTGAAGTGCAGTTGACTCTTTCTATTTTGCCGCCGTCGTACTGTCTACACGGAACGTCATTTTTGTCTACTCTTCCGTCGACAAAACGGTGCTCGTGCTAAGCTTGCATTAGTATATAACGAAGTGAAAAGGAAAACTATCACAGCTACGCAGGCATTACAAATTACTGAGTTATGACTATTGTGACTATTGTCAACCAACTTACATTTGTAGTTGAAAAACATGTTCACCAATACATTCTGTATGAACATGTTTTTCAACTGCAATGTTAAGTTTGCTCGTGTGATAAATTCATCCTAACTAAAAACCGGCCCAGTGCTTGTCGGACCAGGCACAACGAAGGATGCCGTCCTTCGTTGTGCCTGGTCCGACAAGCACTGGGCCGGTTTTTTTTTTTATAGATAATAATTATTGTTTTCTTGCCACGTGGCGTGGTAAGTAGTGGATACTACCTAAATAGATATTTTTAAGGCGCCCTTAAATAATTTTGCATTGATTAAAAGCTCAGTCAGTAACAACAGCAGCAACAGCTCTGTCTAGTTGAACATAAAATATCCTTTAAAATTGTGTCGTACTTTGCAGACTGTTAAGTATAATGTATTTTTTTTTTTGTAATTACATAAAATAACTCATTAATCTATTTAGGTATTTGGAAAAGGCCTACGTTGGTTATTGTCCATTCAAATACTCGTTTAGGTTCCTGTGAGTTTTATGACTGCAACATGTCACTGTAATATTAAAGTTGTTTTTTGTAAACTGTAAGCTGTTTTGCTGCACTGCCTTTATTCGACTAACCGTTGTTGCCCATTACATATATTTTTTCATTATGAAAAGTTGATTAGGTTTTGTTTGTGGCAATTGATTTTAACACCAGCGCCTGTCAAATTACAATGATTATAAAATTGTAAGCATGTGTGGCAAGTACCGTGTATGTATTTCCGGACGTAAAGAATAGCACTGCCCCATTTCCTCCCGTGGGTGTCGTAATAGGCGACTAAGGGACTTATTAGAGAATGGGCAGCAGCGTTCTCTATGCATTTTTAACACCATACTGCGATCGCCAACCCGCCTGCCAAGCGTGGCGATTATGGCAACCCCCCCCCCCCCATTTTGTTTTTGGGGAGGCCATGTCCAGCAGTGGATGTCTTTCGGTTGAAATGATGATGATGATGAAGCATGTGTGGTAGTTGTTTCATGTTTGTTCATTCATGAAACATGCTACATGTTGTTACATATGTGAACCGATTTTGTCTAAAAAGGTGTACTCCTGAGGTGGTCCGGTATAAATTTGGTGAAGTTCTGATGAGTGGTTTTTGAGTTAGCTTCAATAATACGTCCATCTCCGTACGTACGTGTATTTAATCCACTTTGTATTATTTTTTTGGAAGTCGATTGCTTTTATTTGTAAAAAAGATTTTTGAATACAAGAGATTGTCTGTAAGTGGCGTGTTGAAAACATATGAATAAGTACATAGTTAGTACTGCTAATCGGCAATACAGGGTGTAAACAGATTAAAAGACCCATCACTTAGCCATCGCCTATGCATTTTGTACATCAAATCAAGTGATATTAAGTAAAAGTTATTGCTAGGAATAATCGCTGTTTACAAAAACATTGTACTTATGAGTGCATGCACAGTTCAGGGGTCGTGTAGGTTTGGAGAGTGCGATTGTCACAACCCAGCGCTGGGCACGCCACAATTGCTGCGATAAGTCCCCTCTTTGAGGAGTGGCTAGAGAGGCGTCACGGCGTCCTCAGCTTCCGCCTGACGCAGGCCCTCACCGGACACGGTTATTTCGGGAGGTTCCTGTTTCGGAAAAGGTGGGAGAAACCAACTAAGCCGCTCCACCTAAGCCGGGCTGACGCCACCGTCCTGGCCTCGCGGAGGCGATCAGCGGCGGCGATCTCTCGCGTCCGGCCGTGATCCAGGCCATGGTACGGAGCGAGAGTGCATCGGAGGCTGTCACTTCCTACTGCACAGCAGTAATGCTTGCGAAGGAGGAGGCAGATCGCAGATCTGTGCGCCCTCACGCCCCTAGTCGCCGCAGGAGACGCCCTGGGTGTCGGGAGTGGATAGCTGATTTCCGGCCACCGTAAGCGCGGACTTGCGGACGGCAAGCAATGGGCAGCTTGCCGGTAAGGCGTCCGGTAAGGTCAACACGCCAACACGCCAACACGCCATCGACCTGGGCCTAGGCCCAGGTCGATGGCGTGTTGTGCTCCACGTGAGCCTCAAAGAGATCTCAGCACGAGCTGACGGAACCGATGCCTGCCAGGGTTGCGGGTTTGTCCGAAAGGAATACCGTGGCCCTGGCACACAGGCAATTGAAGGAACACGGGTGGGTTGTAGTCAGTAAGTCTGACACCCCTCCCGCTCCGGCCAAAGCGGGGGAAGTTATTTGATAATTTCCCACACAGAAAAAAGGGGTCGTGTGCGATTAAAAGACGTATTGTAACATCTATTATTCGCATTATACCTAAAAAAAAGTATCCTATTTATCATTTTAAAATGAAACAACATGAACATGTAACACATGTAGTTCATTTGGTTCTGAATAATAAATATTTCTTTAAATATTTATGAGATAGGTAGGTAGCGCCATTAGACTTTAAAAAATCTGGCTAAAAGTCTATTATCTTATTCTATATCGAATAATTCAAAAAATCAATCTCAATCAATCACAAAAACATCAATTAAAATTCAATTTGAACTTTTTAATTATCTTTCAATATATTTTTATTGCATTTAAAGTCACAATGGCTACTTATTTTGCAATTTGGAGGTATCAATAGAAGGCAAGATAAGGTTTGAAATAAAAATAAAACTATTAAGATAATTTACAAAATAATTTATTTTCCTATTACTCTCCCGAAGATACATAAATATACAAATAGATACATTTGATTATGAAGCCATAATTCTTATAAAGGCGTTTTATTTAATGATTTGTTAAATAATATTTAGCGCCAAAGCGCAACGCAAATTAGAAAAAAAGATTTAGAAGATAAATCTATTAGTTATTATAGTAATTTACTATTATGACATACTTACAAAGATATTATTTTGAGTACAAAATTATTTTATAAAAGTGTAAAAATTTTGTCAAAGCTAAAATTAATGAGTCAAATAACTGGCAGTGACCGTTAATTTTATATCATACAAATATTGGTACATATATTATTCGGCACTCAACACCTGATTTTACAATTGTCAGAAAAATATGAGTTGGTTAATTTGTCATTAACAAACGCTCAATAAATCTTGCCCGTCTTTTTCATTTTACTTTAAATAAAACGAGACGACAATAAAATTATAGAACGCAATAACACACTATACGTACGCGTATGTACTTACATATTTATGTACCAATGGACAATTCTGTTATTTTTTGTTTTAATATGGTTTTAGATGTCAATTGTAAAATCGGCAGGCAGCATTAATTCTAGAGTACCCGATCCTTGCTTAATATTAATTATTAAAACTAAAGGCAGTGAGAAGCTAAACGGCTTGGTTGTCGCATATTAAAACATCCCCAGTTTTATAAGTCAGGTTCGTTAGTAAGTTTAGTTATAGCAATTAATTTAGTTAATTGAATTGTCAGTCACAATATTGTACTTGAATATATTTTGTTAAAAATTGTGGTATAAATATTTACACAGCAGATAAAGAAAGAAACACAAATTATATTTTATAATTTTGAGTTTTATTTTCATTAACGACATTAAAGACAGATTTTATTTCATATGAAAATCATTTATAAATATTTTAAAGCATGTTATTATTTCACGTTTTACTTTAATAAAATAATTTTATTTCAGCGAAAATCAACCAAACCACTAATAGTTCCTGACTACTAAACCCAAATCTTTGTTACAAACACGAATGTAAAACACAGATTGTCTTAAATAAATAAATAAAAGCTGAAGAATGTAGAAGCGAGTACATCAAGCACGTGCAAATGGCACATGTTAGGCTTAAGATTACAGAGTCTTACAACTAAATTCGTCGAGGTATCAAACATTTTTTTAATAATGATCTGTCGTACTCAATACGACAAAAGATTTCCACACGATAAAATATTGTTTTTTAAACACTTTTCTAAATAATAATTAATTATTTGTTGTCCAAATTGAGAAATCCATTAATTAAAAAAATAACAATTGTTTTCTTTTTTCAATAAATTTAAGTGAAATTTCAAAAGTTTACTTACAGAATCGAAACACGTAAGTTTGATAAGTTTGATTCTTTTTCATCTTTAAAAATATAATAAAAGAAGTAAAAGCTACCAAAGTTCAACCCTATATTTGCTAAGCGTAATAAACCGAAGAGATTAATATTGTTGTTTATTATTATCTCAACATAGGTGACAAAACCTTACATAATAGAAACCTAATCATATATTTGTAATTCAAGTTATTTAGGTCTCTTACATTAAAAATACGTTTGTCATAAAATGAAAACATTAAGTAGAGAGATGTAGAGATAATTATATACTTTTTAAATAATACAAACTAAGGTAGTGCTAACATCACATTGTTTGCCTAAGTCTAGATTCAGACGTTTAGGTTGCAAACCTAATAGATGTCCTTGCTCAATTTGTAACCAAACTACATTAAAGTAGGTATATTACAAAAGTCCTTATGATTTTGATTCATAGACATTGATTGAAAACGTTCAAAACCTCTGCTTAGGAACTTTTAAGGGATCAAGTTGTGGAGAAACATATCAAGAATAACTGACAGCACTGACATGATCTATAATATTTTTTTTTTTTTCTATAATTCTTAGACAATAAAAAAAAATTGAACGCCAATTTTCTTTTATCTTAGCTCTTAAACAAGACCCAAAACTTATGATCGTTTTTCTATTTGGCAGGTATATGACAATGGATTAAATGCCTGACAGTAAGTTACCCGATATGTTTGCATCCCTAATAATAAGAGGACTTTATCGAACTATTCAACTAAATTTTCAAATCAATCCTATGAAATTACTAACCTTACAACCGACTATTTACATTTGAGCACTTGCAACACATAGTGCGTACTATGACACTTTCGTAAAAGTTTCGAGTCCAACGCGTTGGAGTCCTTTGCGAACGGTGCAGCGGCGGCGGCGGTTACCCGGAACCACCGCCGGAACCGTTCACGTAGACGTCAGTTGCGGCTCGCTGACCAGCCCGGATCACGCTCTGGACAGTTTGGGCGGCACCCTGGAATACGAGAAGAAGAAATGATTAGATATTTGAGTATTACAGACAATAAGTTTAATAAAAAACCAGACCTATAATTGGACGTAGTCAAGCAGAAAGGACTCAACCCACATTGTGGTTAGAGATGACTTGTAAATACCAAAGAGGGCCTAACAGTTAACGGAGGGTACCCAGCTACGTGTGGGTTAGTTCCTAACATTTAAAAAATCAACCTTATCTTTGAAGAGCCACGGATCTTTTTTGCTGAGTGAAAGAACCAACCGTTAGGACCTTTTTGGTATATATAACTCATCCCTGACCACAATGTGGGTTGAGTCCTTTCTGCTTAACTATCAGAGAATGTATTCTGTATATTATTTGTATTTTGGTCAAAGGTAAGAATTTCCAAAAACATTGTTAATCACTTAAATTAAAAGTTAAGTTAATAGTCGTTGAATGATTTATCATTAATCGATTACAATGAAGTCATGAAAATGATTTAAAATGATTCATTACAATGATATTATTTATGTAGAAATATTTGTGGTCGTTATGGAAATTATTATGACAGTTACGCAATTAGTTACAACTTACATAAATCTGAAATACAAATCCTTTTACTGAAAATTATCTTTAATCATTTACAAAATGACTATTGGAAACACGACACAATATTACAAACACGACATTAAAAATATATTTTATCAACTTACATATTATTATTTAACACTAAATACGACAAAATTTGTACATACGACATTAGATTAACGCCAAACACAGGTTACATTCCAATTTTAAAACAATTACATACTCAGTGTAAATAGAATGATTACCTGTATCGCAGCTCCTAAGAACTGTGAGAAGGCCCTTGTAACATTAATGGCAGCTGACACGAGTTGCCCTCGACCAGGTGCCTGCTCTGATGTTACAGCTCTCGGAGGCTCCAGAGGTATCTAGGTGTAAGTCATCGCTGTTAGATATTAGCACGTACGATGAAGATAGTAAGAGCATGTATGGTAACGCTTAGGCAGTGAGCTGTGCTGGTGTGGTGTATGTTTTGTTTGAAGATTTTTTTTGATAATATTTGATTTTTCGTTGCCATAAATACTGTATCTCGAATTACGACACTATTTTCGATTTACGATAATTTTGTTCAATTTTATTTTTGTTGCCGTCTGAAACTGAATTTTGTAAATATTCTAAAGGAATACTAATCATTTTTGATAATTAAAAAAAAACACTTCATACAAACATACAATGTTAACTTAAATAGACAAGTGCTTTGTGTGATAGTGGAAATTACGGAAGTGACTGAAATAGCGAAGTGACGGATATGGAATATAAAAAATCTACAGCGTAAGAACAAAAAGAATTGAGTACAAAACATATTACTAGGAACATCCCTAGTAGCATTTTCCGTTGGCATTTAGTTGGGCCACCTTCAGAGGTATGTGGCCCAACCAAATGCCAACAAAAATGCTACTAGGGATACTACTAACTACTATTTCATATACATATAAGTACACATAGTTGAAGTATACACAATATCTACAAATATATATACAAAGATATACTACAAAGGATAAAGGAAATGTGCAGGTAGTGAAATGTTAGTCAAAACATGCTGAACATACATTGATATTAAATCTATTTAACACTGTACAAAACATAAAAGGGTCAAAAAACACAACAGTCATAAAATTTTACAAAAAGGTAAAGTGTACAAAGGTTCCATAGTTAGACATTAAAATTATCAGTAATTTTAATAGGCAAGCATCCAGCAGAATTATTGGAATTTAGAAGAATTAAAATTTTGTTATTTTCAAAGCCAATCGTATTGTTTTACTCACCAAACGAATATATTACACTGCACAAACACTTGTTATGTAACACTTTTTTATCAATTCATTAATAAATATCTACACATTCAATAGGTCATTATTATGTATAGTCAACTGGGTATATTAATATTATTAACACTACATTTACTATCTACTGAGGTATAACTAACTCATTCATGTCAGGTTGAATGTTACCAAATCCCTTGGAAATGTTTCATGGGGTATGGTATGTTAAATGGGGATGGATGACCCCAAGGGATAAGGAATTAATTGAACTAGACTTTAGCATTATGTACTAAAATATATTTTGAATGTTTTTTGAATGTTGAATAACTGGTATAAAAACATATTGTATTTATTCCATGCTTTATTAGTTATGTAAAGTCTAGTCAATTTCAGTAAAACTTTGTTATATACAACTGGTGTACTAATAGGGTGAACTGTGGATGGGAAAGTTATGTAATAAACACTAAATACAACACATACAAACACACATAAATTAAAAACAATTTATTATACAAAAAAAAACGCGCTGCTTAACGGCACAATGTTTATGTACAAGCCAATGAAGCCAATGTTTAATAAATAATTTAACTAAGAAAAACAAAAATATTACACAAGAAAATCTAAGAAAAAAATTAAAATTATCTTAATTCATGTCTCACTATGTACATCTCACCCGATCTCCATTAATATACAAAAATCTACACAACGACAGACTTAGATTAAATAGGAACAAGTTACTAATATAAGATCGCGAAATATTTTCAAAATAATTCCGTTAATCTGCATATTTAATCTAAAGTCTGTTCCCAACACCTCATCCCCAATCACATAGTTTAAGTAATAGCGATGCGAAACCCACTCTATTTGTTGGTCTATCATCAGCGTTGCCAACGAACGGCCCAGAGCCAAACCAGTTGACCCTGTTGCTCGTCGACTGACTGGCTGACGCTACTGATGGGGAGGGCCTGGTTGAGGGCGCAGGCTCAGGCCTTTTATTAGGCCTTGGGGCTCCGGTTCCTCTTGACCCTGGAGCCGTATCGCTCCACTGCTGCCAGAGCCAGGCCAATCCATCCAAGATCGGCCTCCGCTGCGCTGGCGGTGGCGGCGGCGGCGGCGGCGTTGTCGTCCGCCTTGTCTTCGGCGTCACTACCACTTGGTTGAGTAAAGCCTACGAGGTTACAGTTAATTCTAGAGTTCCTAATGGATTATAGATACATACTAAAATAAAGGCAATGAAATAAGATGAGGAGACAGATGAGAGATATCGAGATAATGGTGCAGTAAGCGGGGTGAAGTTACGAGTTGATTGCATCAGTGAAAAGTAAGTTAAGTTTTAAGATGTAAAGTGGGTTTTAGAAGAAATTAGTTTTCTTCTAATGTTTTAGGACAAGTAAGAAAAGTTAGACTAACAGCGAGTCGGAGTTGCTCATCCAAAGAACTTGCCGTGGTGGGACCGAACCCTTGGTCCTTCAGCAAAGCTGCGAGCAACGCGTCGTTGCTCTTGCCGAATTCGGTGCTCAAAGATATAGGCGCTCGCGTCGCTTCCGACACCATGCCTGTCGATTGTGTCTGCATAATCAGTTTCTGTAGGGCCTCGTCCGAAGATTGTCCTAGAACATTTTAAATTATATCTTACAAATATTGTTTTAATAGAACACATTGCAATCTGAAACTTCTAAATTAAACTGAAACGACCACTAAAATTAATTGACATTTAAGTGTTTGCTTCAAACTTATGTGTAGGTTGCAGTTTTATTTGATATTTACTATCGTATCACGACAATGACGGAAATATTAGCCCATTATCCGAAAAAATATTCGTCAAGTCTTACCTGTGATAGTGAGTTTACTCCTTTGTGTCGTAGTCTCCTGTGCGCCCTGTAATTTCATTAAAGTTTGTAACAACTTCTCATCATCCTGTTCACTTTTGAGATTGTCCTTAACAGCTATTTTTGCACCATAAGGCAAAGCTGTCGTAGGTGCAGTATTTTTAACTTCCTTAACGTTAATGTTAATAGAAGGCTTCGGCGTTAGCGGATCGAAAGGTTCGTTCAACGGTGATGGCGAAGCTAGTAGATTTGAGAGCAGCTTCAAATCATCATTGACACCATTTGGCAGTTTAGAACTCACATTTAGGTCAGGTAGTGTGGGTAAATTGAGTTTGGATGGGTCTTGTCCTGTGGCTTTAAGTAGTGCTTGTAGTAGCTTAGTATCTTCTTGGAACTGTCTGATATCATCATCAATAGATTTTCCATTGACAGTTGTTGTTGGTCTCTGTGTAGTTGTTGGTCTTTGTGTAGTTGTTGTTGGCCGTGGTGTTGTTGTTGTAGTGGTTGGTCGTGTTGTAGTTGTGGTTGCTGGTCTATTTGTTGAAGGTATCAATTCGTTTCCACTGACAGCTATATTTTTCCCTGTACGGACTGTTTCACCGGTGCCAGTTTGTATCTCAGTGAGACTCCTTTCTACAGCTAGCGCTATGATACGATTGGCGAGAGCCGCCTCAGGGTCTTCGTTACTAGGGTTTGTTTTCAGCACAGTTTTCTGGAAAACAATCAATAGTTAACATTATACAATGAGTTTTCTCTTTGCAGCTTTGTATTGTGCTGCTATCAAAATGTGACTTTTACACGTTAAGTGTTATTGCTGTTCGTGACTATAAGGCGCTATTAACGAGAAAAAGAAAGTAGCGTACACACCACACAATTCGTTATTACTAGTGAATCATTTCGAGATATTCAGTTGAAAACTATTTTATAGGAACATAATTAATAACTTCTCATGCTGTATTAATTTTATTAGCACAAATCAAAAATTTCAGTTTGTTTGATGAATAATAAGATATTTAATGAAACTTACCAAGTTATTCAAGAAAGCCAAATCCTCTTCAACGGAGAAAGTGGAAGAACTGGGCATTTCTGTTGTCGAAGTGAATCCAGTGAATGGAGCACGACGACCAGTCAGCGTTGTAGGGGCGCTCCTAATTGTCGTTGTCTGTCTTCCCCGGTTGAAAGGTGTGAAAGTCGTGGAAATCCCAACATCAGTCACAGGCTGTAACGTAGTGGAAAGAGTTCTAGGAGCAAAGGTCTTAAATAGTGGCCCATTAGTTGTTGTAAAGACGGGCCTAACATTCAATGGAGTTGTTGGGTTTGACCCTATTGACGTTGTTTGAGGGTTAGAAGCTATCCTCACGTTGGAAGTAACTCCAGAAATTACTGGGATATTCAAAGCGTTTGGATTTTGACCAGTCGCCTGTAACAGAGCCTGTAAAAGTTTCGTATCCTCTTGGAATTGTTTGAGGTCGTCTTCTATTGTTTGTGTTGTTGATGGGCTATTTGTTGTTGTTGTTGTTCTAGTTGTAGTTGTTGTTGGCCTAGCTGTTGTTGTAGTAGTGGTAGTCGTTGTTGGGGTAGTTGTTGTTGGTCTAGCTGTAGTAGTTGGTAGAGTAGTTGTTTGTGTTGTGGTAGGAACTCTATTAGTTGTTAGACTATCTAATGAGGGTATGTTTAGAGAAGCAGGATTTTGACCCGTTGCTTGTAATAGCGCCTGTAATAATTTAGTGTCCTCCTCAAACTGTTTAATATCGTCTTCTATAGACCGAGATGTTGTAGTTCCTTGCTGTCCAGTTACTCTTATATTGCCACCGATATTTGGTATAGATAGTGTTGTTGGGTTGTTTTGATTTGTAAATAACGCCTGTAATAACTTCACTGGATCAGTGGTTTGAGTTGTAGTAGGCGCTGTAGTTGTAGTTGGCGCTGTAGTTGTAGTCGGTGCTGCTGTACTTGTAGTCAGTCTTGGAGTAGTAGTTAGATCTCCCAACAGTGTATTAGGATTTACATTTAAAGTCTTTGGATTACGGCCTGCCGCTTGCAATAATGTTTGAAGTAATTGCACATCCTCTCGGTATCTCTTTAGCTCCTCTTCAATACTAATAGTTGTAGATTGTGCTATGGTTGTTGCTTGTGTTGTCATTGTTGGAGCCACGGTAGAAGTCGTTGGAGCTGGAGTGGTAGTAGTCGTAGTAGTAGTTGTTGTTATTGTTGATGGCTCTGTCGTTGTTGTGATCGGCGCTGGTGTTGTTGTTGTTGTCGTTGTTGTGGTAGTAGTAGGCTCCGTTGTTGTAGTCGTAGGAGCAGGCGTAGTGGTAGTCGTAGGTGGCAGAGTAGTCGGCTGGTTTGTTGTTGCCGCCATAGTAACCGGAGCATTTGTGAATGCAGAGGACACCACTGTTGTTTCAGGAACAACACTCGTTGTTCCCTGATTCGTTGTCGTTGCGACATTCGCAGTTGTTTCCTGTGTTTCTATTTGTGTTGTCTGCGTACTCATCTCAGTCACTGTTGATGTTGACATTGTCTGTATCTCAGATTGTACGGAATTCGTTGACGGTGGTGTTTTCGTAGAAGCCAGTCTCTGTACATTTGAATTTTGTTGTTGTACCGTTACCTCGTCTATCGGTATAAATTTAAAAACAGCACCTCCATCACCTTCCCCTGGCTTTTCCGTTCGTATTTCTTTCGTCTGTAATTGTTTTTGTTCATGTTAAAATTTTGCTATCACATTATTCTGTGAAAGTTGCAACAGCAGTATCTATTTTATTGCAAAGTAACTAATTTTGTAACCCTTTACCACTTACCTTTCCAAATAAAACAAATTCAACACGCTACTTTATTAAACCAAGTCCAAGTGTTATGTTTGCATATGAAATTGTGTGATAAATTATAGTGAATATTAGTGACCACAGTTATTATAAAAGAGTAATATATAAATAAGGAAACCTTTATATAAATAATATAATTATACCTCCGGATCAATATCCAGTGTTAATATTCTTGGTTCGCGAGTAGAGCTCGTCATTTCCGATATGACCATCTCCTGTTTAGCGGCCGAAGATATACTATTAAGCAGAATCTCATCAATAGAAGGTAGCATTGTAGTTGTGCGTAAACTCAATACATGCGAGGCAGTGCTTTTTTCTGGCATAATTGTGGTAGTTTTTATACCGTTACTGCTTTTAATATTAAGTGCCGATGAAGTAATCTGCAATTACGAAATAAAATGTTACCACCTTGCGTTGTTATTAGAAGCGGTTATCGTGCTAGAGGCATGCAGAGCTTACGAAAATCCCGAAGTCCGTTCCGCATGCGCCGGCCGCTCCAGAGACAATGCGCTGCCAGTGAGATACAAAGCACCAAGCGGAGCGTTCAAGCTAAATAACATAAAGTCAATACCATCGATTGTTGGTTATTTACAGTGTCGTTGGTTAATCTTTCCGTTCCGTTATTTGATGTGTCTGTGGATATCACAGTATTAGTGGAATCTCGGATGGGGTTAGGCTGCGGTCTGACAATGGCCGGATTATTATGGATGGGGCTGTATGGATTTCTTAGACTCCACGGACTGATTGGTAGTATGTCAATTTTTTGCATGACACGTGGCACTCTAGTCCCGTTCGGAAATTTACGTATTACTGTGTTATTGGGTAGTACACCGTAAACGATATATGGGCTCGCCTCTGTTAATGATTCCAATATGTCCTCGTTAGGATTTTTACGTACCACTGTATTATTAGGTAATATTCCGAATATAACATAATCTTTTTTCGGAATGGTTGGTGATCCAACACTCAGAGTACTAACTGTTGTTTGTGTAGTGTTGTTGTCTGAAGCGTCGGTAGTTGTAGTGGTGTCTATGTCAACAGTAGTTGTTTCGACATTTAGTTGTGTTGTTGTCTCGGTGTTAGCTGCGTCTGTTGTAGTTTCCATTGTTTCTGTATTAGCAACTGTTGTGGTTGTAGTAGCGCTCTCTTGGACTCTATTTAATATTTCAATTTGTTGACCATCCGTTGTAGGTGTAGGAGTCGTACTTGTTACATCGTTGATCATTTCACTAGATTCGGTGGTAACTGTTGTAGTGACAGAAGACGAACCCGTTGTGCCACTAGTTGCTTCGGTGGAACCCAAACGAGAAGATATTGAAACGGTCTCAGTAGTAGATGGCACAATACCTGTTGCTACTGTATCTGACGGCGTTGCCGTTGTTGTGAAACCCGTTTCAGGAGAACCACTCGTAGGAATTTCAAACACATTGGTGGATAGGGGATTTAAAACCAAGGATGGGGGAGTCATAGGAGTAGTAGGTTCAATATCACGAGTTATCGAAAATTCAGTCGAGGCAATCATAGTGTTCATAATGTTAGTCAAACGTTCAGATAAATTTATATTATTTGATGGGCTCACTAAGTCAGTCAATGGTGTTACTGTCGCTAACTCGTCATTGTGCTGTCGTATTATGTCTTCAATCATCTTCAACACTCTAGCTTTCTTTGATAGTACCCATAATTGCAATCGCGATATTTGATTAGGATCCTGAATATCATCAATATCACGCGGTGGTGATACTGACGAGGATACCAAGGATAAGGATTTCAAAATAGGTGTTGTTGAACTGCTGCCAAGATTATCAGATTCATTGGAAGAGAAATCTACACTTTGGAAGTTTGTGAAAAAAGGTATGGGAACTGGAACAATCTTGTTAGTAGAGTCACTGTTACTAATATTATCTACATTTACCAAATCTATTTCTAAGGAGACAGATGACGTAGCTGTTGCTATAGTCGGTGTTGTGTTTGGTGTACCTGCAGAACTAGGTCGTTCAGAGCTAGCACCTGTAGTTAGAGTCGCAGCTGTCGTCGCCTGGCTACTAGATACAGATCTTGTGCTCTCTACAGCTCCCGGTGTAACAGGACTATTTACATTGCCGGAAGTTTGTGTGACACTAATAGGTACATTTCTATTATCTACAGTGATATTTACATTACCGCTAGTGCCTACATTTTGGAGGGCATTATTGGATTCTATACCATCGATATAAATATTTTCAGTATCCCTAATGTCCTCCAAACTGTAAGGTGTTGTGTTCGGGATGGAATCAGCATTGTCAAGTACAGTCGAAAGTCCACCTAAAGCTCTGGGGATCAAACTTCTTAGTACTTTAGCCATGTCTAAACTCTTTAATTTCGATCTACTTTTCTCATCCATATTTTCTATTATATTTATAATGTTATTTGACAACATGCTAGTTAGTTCAGAAGATACTAAATTGTTATTGGACAACAAAAGATCAGACACAGTGTTATATACCATTTTCGGGCGGTCAGTCGATCCCTGAGTTGGTGTAGATGCAGTCGTGGGTTTGTCTTTTGGTGGTTCTGTATCAGAGTATAATACTCTGATAGCAAATGGTCTCCTTGCGGAAACGGGAGTAGTGGGACTAGGAATGGGAGGTTGTGGTGTATTCACAGGAGTGATGTTTCCGTCTTCTGTGTTTAGTGACTGTGTAACAGTTCCCCCGACCAAAATACTGTTAATCACATTTGGTGTAGCTTGAACAGTGGGCTGTACAGATTTAGTAGTTGTGCTTACATCGGCGTTGGTCGACATAAATGTGTCCTGACCCGCTAAGTTTTGGACACTATTTACATTAATGTTGCTACTCACGCCATTGAGTACTTGTTTAACGTCAGTATTAAGGTTTTGTATTTTGGTTACTTCAGTTGTTGACGAGATTCGTGATCTGGGTGTAGACGTGAGTATATCAGCTAGAGCATCGAATATAGATACTGTAACTGACGGCGAGTGATGTGATGCCTCAACGTTCATCACGTGTGACGGCTTCACCAGACTCTCGGACAGTCTCAAGTCTGCCGAGGACAATGTCCTTCGTGTCTGAGTAAAGGAAATAGCGTTCAGGTCTGGCCCTAATTGTATCTCTTCTCCCTCTACCTGAAATAAGAAGTAATCTCACCCATATAAACAGAAAAAAAGACGTTCTTGTGTATAAAATGTTCAAGTAGTTTGAAAAGAAATTGTTGCATGGAATGGAAATCCCGAGTAGGAGGAACTCGTGCAAAGACCAAAGCCTCTTTATTTATTTTGGAATTAAGATAATAGTAAGATATGTTTAGAAGTTAGTGTTAAATGAAAGTTAACCATAGATGACGTTATGTATTAAAACAAGATGTAATATGTATACAATATTTTAATGTCTTATATTAATAGTATGTTAGTGAATGCTATTCTACATGTACGTACATTAGTTTGTTAAATTTTTGCGTCAAGTTAAATGCTTTCAAAATTCGTGCGGTATATAGAACATCTTAACGCAGAAACTTGTGGATGTAAGTGAAATTTTGCCTTAAAGAGCTTAACTCAATAAAATCATCAAAAAATGTTTACTACTATGAACTTAACTTTACCAAAACAATATAAATGCTATTATAATCTACATATATCTCTTTAAAACTAAATCATATCCATTTACAACAGGGTGTATAAGATGAGCAATGATCGTGACAATGATGTATGTTAACTAAATGATTCCATTAACCAGTTCAATGGATGATTCATGAAAGTATGGCGTTGTATTGTTCAGTCTTGACATCGACTCGGTAGTGTATATGTCTCCTTCGAACCAATTAGGCTCTTCTACAGACTTTGTCAACAGGTGGTCAGTGACGTAGAATTTCAGCCAAGCCTTTAGCAATAAGAAATTTCTCATTAATGTTAAAATGACACGTTTCATACCAATTGATGCTAAAATGATTGAAAAGTTAAATGCCAATCTGAATAGAGTAACTGCTGTTTGTAATTTAGGCTAACTATTATTAATTCAAAAGTTTCCTGTGATATTCTAATCATAAAAAGTTAGCAAAACAATCAGTAATAACTCCAAATTGATAAAGATGATGATGATTATATTAATATCAAGTGCAACGATAGATATTATAATTAAAATAAATGTGACTTATGATATCTTAACACCAATTCGATAAAGCGGCTTTGCGTAACATTAAATTTCTAGAGTTCAGATCAAATTGTTAGTGGGGTTGTAATTTTGAAAAAAAAATGTAGCATCGTATGGTATTAATTTCTATATCATTTTACTTACAGTTGATGGTGTAATGGTGGGTACAGTGGGTTTGTAAAATGGTTTATCAAGATACGAAGCTCTGTATTTAGAACTGAACCTACTCTTAGATTTATCTGGTTCAGGCGTTATCTGTAAAGTTTCATAATAACAATGAAATACATCAGAAACATTTTCGATGAACTGAATAGAAGAGAAAAGTGTCAAGTACTTACCCCATTGTTTGAGGCCTCCGTCGTTTTAGAGAAGGATTCGCTGAATTTCCTTATACTCCTTTCTCGGGGCTTAGGAGTAGTTGCTTTATTATCTGAGTTAGCATCTTTAGGTTTGCTACGATTACGTCCATACTTTCTTGTTTGTAGATTTCTAACAGGAGGGAACACAGTTGAGGACCCTTTTTCTTTTTCAATATCATTGGTTGAATTTTGATCTTTATAATTTGCGTGGTATTTGTATTTGTCACTATCTAATATTGATGAAATAGTTGGTGAAACGTTAACCACAGGCATGTTCTCAGACTCTTCTGCCATGTTCGTTAAATCATTGGTTGTATTAGTCTCTAAAGATTCCTTACTGGTGACAGATACTAAAAACATATGGTTATCATTATTTTCTGGTTGCATATCGATCCTAACAGCTTCTCCATCTTCGGAATTGTTAAGTAAAGCGAAGACAAGTGGATGTTCGACTGTTTCCTCTGATTTCTTTGTTACAGTTTCCGAGTTGACCTCTTTAAAGGATTCGGTTGTAGACGCTGTTTCATTTTTGACATTGTTTCTCAATCTTGAATAATAAGAAGTCCGAGGCAGTACAGTTCTTTGTGGAATATTTACTTTGTTTTCACTTTTTGCGCTTTCTGTAGATGAAGTATCAGCGCCACTTTCGGATTTTCCTTTAAATTTTCTAGAATATACTGGAGGTCGAACGAAAGGCTTTTTTAATGTGTTACTAGGTTCAACTGATTTGCTTTTTATAGTTTCAGTTTTGGGTGATTCAGTGCTCGGCGCTTTAAATTTTCTGTTGTACTTGAATATCGGTTTCTCGGTACTTTGAACTGAAGCTGTGGTAGCTGTTGAAGATGGAGTTAGGGTGGATTTTCTAGTCCTAGCAGAATAAGTACCTCGGGGTTTGTACTCAGAATTCCTAGTTTTTGCCACCTCTGGCGCTATAGTTGTTTCAAATATTTGACTTTCTTCTATGTTTTCGTTTTTTGACTCCTCTGCTGTAGTTTGTTTGTTGCGAAACTGTAATTTTTATAATTAACAGATTTAGATTAGCGTAATGAATTAGCACAACAAATCAGCGACACACAATTATCGTTTGAACAAATGTGTGTTTGAAATAAGTTGTGACTGTGAGTGTGTTACAATTGAATAGAATAATGATGAAGTATTTGTAAGTTCAACGAAGAATTTAAAAAACTTGTTAAACAAAATGCAGACTGCATCTTTAATGAATTAGATAAGTAGGTAATCCATAAAAATAAGTATTATGTAGGTTCCCCTCTAGTACCCTAAAATATATTTTTACCCTTGAGTATTTGTTTGTGCCTGGCCCTGTTTGTGTAGACTGTGATGATGCAGAATAGGTTTTGTAAACTTTTTGTGATGCTTTTGGTGACAAACTCTCGGCGGTTGGAGAGCTTACTTGTGTCTGAAAATTAATAAATAATTTTTACGGCGAAACTAATAATTTTGGCCGCAGTTGTCACTACGTAGTGATTTAGATTGTTGTTGTTATCTAACCAAATATTAATTCTACTCACCGATGCATTCTTAGCTTGTATTAAAGCCTTGAAACTCGCTGGATAGTTATCATCTTCGGCTATCTCATCTGAAACATGTGTTTTAGGCAGAGACACAGTTGGTCTAAAGTTCATCTTCCCTCTTACTGGACGTCGTACAACCTTCGTCACTTTTAACGTTGTTGTCTTTGCTTTGTTTGGCTCTGTGCTCTGTTGAACAATAGTTTCGACGATGGTTGGAGCGGCAGATTGATATTCTGCTTGACTAGTAACACTCTCTTTATTCTGACTAGACTTTATTACTTCGTTAGCTGTAACAAGTCCTTCGCCTGTTAAATTGGTATCGGTTTCTGAAGGCCTAGTTTTGTATCTCAATTTCCTTGAGTTCCTCAAGTCAGCCGATTGGGCGGTTCTTGCCGTTGTTGGAGCTTTCTCGGCTACAGTTAAAGTGTTGGTCGTTCCTGATACGGCGAGATCCAAAGACCTGGCATTAGCACGAGTATTTCCACGCCCACGCGATCTCTTCGTTGCCACACTCTCAGTTGTCGAAGGTACAGAGCTTCTACGCCTGAACTGCGTTGTTGTGGCTGTGTCTTCTTTAGGTATTTTCGTTATATCATCTAGGTTAGAATTGATTACTTCGAGTCTGCTTTCATCGATATTTGGAGAAGTTGAGTCCACTGGCCCTTGAGTAGGAAGAGAAGTTGAAGTGGGTCTTCTGCTGACGACTCTCGACCTGGTCCGGGCGACAGGTTCTCTTGTTAGTGAAGCATCCTTGTTAGTAGATTCAGTGTTAGCTGGTTGACTGCGCGTTCGAGTTCTTCTCGAATCGAATCGTTCGTTGTTTGCACTTGGAGCTTGAGGTTGTTCAGGGGTTGGAACAACCTCGGGCCTAGTTCTCGTCCTTGTTCGGACGACATCTCTTTCTTTCGGAGGAGTTTCTTCTCGTCTCCTACTGTTCCTGGGCCTGAATGTAGGCTGCACGGTTTCCGATTGATCAGAACTGGCTACACTATTGCCATCTGAAGCTGATGGTATTTGCAACCTTCTGCTCCTCGACGCACCTTCCACCTGAAAAGTAAAATAATAAATTGTTAGTACTTG
Source organism: Dryobota labecula (assembly GCA_947523025.1). Taxonomy (NCBI): domain Eukaryota; kingdom Metazoa; phylum Arthropoda; class Insecta; order Lepidoptera; family Noctuidae; genus Dryobota; species Dryobota labecula. The sequence continues at coordinate 5,464,319 of OX383287.1, forward strand.
AATTTACTATCATCACTAATTAAATTAAATAAAAATTGCGAATATCTTCGTCAACTACAAATACCACGAAACAGAAAATAAATAAGTTTTCACAGCAAAGATTTTTCTCAGACATGTGTCAGACTCAGAACAAATAAAGATAACAAGAGAAAGTACAGCTATCAATTACGCACGTAACGCTTAATGAGTAACGCTGAAAAGGAAAGTGCCATCTGCAACAATGCATTATGAAATATTTAATCTATGAACACAAAGAAAGTGCGTTTGAACAATACTGGACGGTTGGCGGTCGGTCATTGGAACGCAATAATTCAGTTACTTCATACGACATTACAGCATGAACGGCTACTTGGATTCAGTCAGAAGTATAAAGGGAAAAACTGTTTCGTTGATTTGGGAAGACAAGTATATCTGAAAGATGAATCCAACGAATCCTAAAGGCTCCCACAAACAGGCGCGACACACGGTGCCTTTGTCGCGTCGCGTGTCGCGCCTGTTTGTAGGAGCCTTAATTCATGAGGTACGATTCATTCGGTTTTTAATGTCTGAATTATTAACACATAGAAAATTGTTACGGAAGCCTTACAAATTAATTACATAAATTAATAATAAAAATATCAATCACACTAATATTATAAACGCGAAGTTTTGTGAGTGCGTGTGTATGTTTGTCTCTTCTTCACGCTCAAACGGCTGGACCAATTTCGATAAAATATTGTATGGAGATAGCTGATACCCTGGATTAACATATAGGTTTCTTTTAATCCCGATATTCCCACGGGATCGACACTTATGCGGGTGAAAACCGCGGGGCGCAGCTAGAATAATATATAATAAATATATTATATTGAAGTGGCTACCTACGATTGTTATTATTACATTAAATATAAATTAATTTGTAAGACTTCCTAGCGTAGTTACAATGTAAACAATTACATTTTATACAAACAAATTAAAATGTCTGTTTGTAATGTCACAATAAAAGTTTTTTATTAAATGCATATGAAAGTATATACAAGTATACACGGTACTTCTAAAAAAGTAGATGTTTTTTTTTTGTCTGTCTGTTTGTCTGTTTGTTCCGAAAAATCTCCGAAACAACGGGACCGATTTTGATGAGACTTTCACTGGCAGATAGCTGATGTTATAAGTAACTTAAGCTACTTATATTTTAGAAAAAACCACGCGGGCGAAGCGACAGACAGCAGCTAGAGCATTATAAAAATGTTTGCAGTTATACAACAAAATACTACATACATTCATAACTTTATTTGGTAACACAAACATTCTCAAACAAGACCATTGCCTTGTGTACTTATCCAGATAATCTAGTGCTTTATGGTCTAAAAGCCTACAACCAGTACGTAACCTTCAATGAAGCTCAACTCACACGGTCATTAACTATTCTTTTGTAACAAACGAGTTGCGTGCTCACACGTGTTCATGAATTTCACACACGATTTATTGACCATAGAGTTGTTTAGTAGGAAGATGCGCAAAAGAAATACAGGTTATACCAGTTTAGTTATTAAAACCGGGTTCACTGTTTTCATTAATTAATACCTATAAGAAAAACCCTAAAAACAAAACGAAAAGCCAGGTTTATAAAAATTCTCGTGTTCGATTCTTAAGTATCATCATCATCATTTTCATCATATCAGCTGAAAAACGTCCACTGCTGGACATAGGCCTCCCCCAATTGGGGGTTTGTGCCATAATCGCCACGCTTGGCAGGCGGGTTGGCGATCGCAGTATTGTGTTAAAAATGCATAAAGAACGCTGCTGCCCATTCTCTAGTAAGTCCCTTAGTCGCCTTTTACAACACCCACGGGAGGAAATGGGGTGGTGCTATTCTTTACGTCCGGCACCACACGGCACATTCATTCTTAAGTATGTAAAAATATTAATAGTTTTAAACCTATGATATTGAAACTGTACATATTTATAATTCCTATAAAGAGAAAATGCTTATGTTAGAGGCCTGAATATAGCGTCCACATAACGAGTGGAAATTGATGTATCAGGTTAAGCTACGCTCCCCGGCAAGCGTAGCTTTGCAGGAACAAAATGTTTTTTTTCTTTTGCCAATTGGAGGAATATACTACCTACTTAGACATAGAGAGAAATCCGCAGGAGAACGAAGGTAACCGACATAGCTCGAAGAATTGCCAAACTTAAGTGGCAATGGGCAGGGCACATTGCTCGCAGAACAAATGGCCGTTGGGGCCGAAAGGTTCTGGAGTGGCGACCGCGTACCGGAAGACGTAGCGTAGGCAGGCTTCTCACAAGGTGGACTGATGCCGTAGGAATCCGCTGGATGCGGGAAGCACGGAACCGGTCGAGGTGGCGGTGCTTGGGGGAGGCCTATGTCCAGCAGTGGACGTCTTTCGGCTAAAACGATGATGATTATGATGACTACCTACTTGCAATACTAGTACCTACATGTATTATAATTGTAAATACAACAGTAAACATACATTTAAAACGAGGTAACTCGTAAAAGCAGCTTGTTTTACTATGCAATTTTAAAGAATCATTTGAGAGAAAATGGATAGCTGTCATTATTTATCTACACAGTCGTTTTCTCTTGCAGCGTAGAGATAATTCTAAGCGGCTTGAAGATTAAATAGTATTACAGTTCACAAACGCAATACTTGAGTACATTGTGACGAAACAAGACGTGTCGAAGCCAGTGGCGGATTTACCAGTAGGCTGAGTAGGCTTAAGCCTAGGGCGGCAAATTTTAGGGGCGGCGAAATTTGGCGACAGAGATTTTTTATGCCCACGTACAGAAATAAATAAAAAGATTTCTGTAAGAGGACGAGTAGTGGAGAGAGAGCTCGACGCACTTGCTCCTGTATCCCACATTCATGTTTTTCGATGAAAATGTCCGAGAATAGCAATTCTTTTTTTTTTTTTTTTTTTTTCATTATTCAAATTCTGCAAAATGTTACTAGAAATACCTACATAGACTCAGAAGACTGCCTTATTAGTCGTACATGATTGAGCTTTGATTAGCTCAGAAATATATCCAAAACCTATTTCTTGTGCAGTGTCAAACAAATTGTTGGATTGTAAAAATAATCTAAAAACTGACAATGTAGAGGCAAAGGCGGCAAACAATTTACAGCCTATACTTGGAAAATGTGTAAATCCGCCACTGGTCGAAGCTGTACCTGAGTGAGTCCCAAAAGACAAAATTGTTGCTATTTATACATAAAATCAAACTCAAACTCATTAATTTCAAATAAAGCACACAGGCACTTTGGAATTTTCAAGACGTCGGTTAGTCAAAAAGATAAAGCTATTTGCCCACTCCAATGCGTAGTAGGTTTTTATGGAGAAGAACGGGCAAAAAACTTCACGGACACTCTTTTAAAACAAAATATTGGTTAAATCATTCATGTTGAAATTATACATATGAGAACAATGTAGAAAGACGTGCACGCTATAAGCGTCCGTAATAAAAAGATAAAAAACAAAGAGATAACCAAACTATTAGATCATGCCTGTTTTCCCCGAAGGGTTAAGCAGAGGTGTATCTAATAGTACACCCACATTTCGCCAGTTATATTTAAGACCCACGTAATAGGGGGCGACCCTATTGCCATCAACCAAGCACAAATCCAGACTTCGGTAATTCTCCTTCTGTGCCGTTTTTACAGTTCCATCAAAGTACAAAATTTCCGAGGTAAGAAACATTTTGTCCGCGTAATTTTCTATTATCTTATCACATCACAATTGACAGCAGTGACCATATTTCTGCATGTATCACGATTATAGTTAAAGCATGAACGATCTTCTTCGTTGTATTTCAGCAGTTATTACATATGCAAGATCAGCAAAGTACCTATACTCCATTTGAAATAACATTAAACATTTAAATCAACCTTTTTTACAGTTCGTTCAACCGATTTTGACTTCTATTGCGTTGGTGGCATGACAAATGGCAGCTGCAGTAAACAGTTGGTATTGTTACCACTTTTTGCTTTTAATGCCATCCTTATGCCTACGGAATAGAAGTCAAAATCGGTTGAACAGACAGTAAAAAAGGTTTTTTTAAATGTCTAATCGTATTTCAAATTGAGTATATGTACTGGCAAGTTAGACAAACTTTTTTTTAAGATTACCAATTTATCAGTCACACGACCGAATTTTGATATTATAACAATTTGAATAAATTCTAACAAGAATGTTCTCAGGAATAAGGCCCACTGTGCATAAAATTTACTAAAATAACCTTTTGAATACACAAAACAGTCCAGTTAATCATTTGCTCCGGCTTTTAACGTTATAATGCATAATAGGAACGCCTAGTCTGATCTGATAGCTGTGATAACAGATTAGCGTCCATTATCAGTGCCCAACGCTACTATTAAACCTAGTACAGGGTGAATATTTTTAACGAAACCTTTATATAGGCCATTTATTTGGGATTTTACCATGAAACTACAATGTGTGTGTATGTCTGGGCTTCTTTTTTCAATGATTTAAATGTTTTCAGGGTGACGTCTCTAGTTATCAAACTACAGCTCAGTTTCAGAATCGCAATCTTCTAAAAATCCTCGGCGACATTCTTGTTAGGGATACGCCTTTTTGCTGATACGATACCGATACCGATGCTCTTATAACAATATCGGCGATACCGATATTTATTGAATTAAAAAATGATATGCTTATTGAATTAAAAAATGAAGGTAAAATAAATAAAACACAAGTCAGGTTATTTTTTTAATTAATATAAAAAGAACAAATAACAGGACCAACTTAATAAAACCGTTTAAAACTATAGACAGTTTGAGATTAGTTAATAGTTTTACTAATTAAAATTAACATTCATGAGAAAAGTATCTTCGAATCGGCCATAAAAATATCGCCGATGCCGATATATCTCGGCAAACTTCGAATATCGCCGATATATTAGCATCGGTTTCGGTATCGGATGCATCCCTAATTCATGTATCCTGTTCTTATAACTTTTAATACCATTTCAATGCCATTTCAATGGCATACCTCTTAATTCAATAATCTAAAAAAAAAACAGAACCAAAAATTACAGGCATAATTGGGCATCGCTTCCTTTGACTGTTTTTTCGGTATGGATAAAATGCTTTGACCCATAAAACAATACGTGCAAAATCACACACCCTATACTCAAAGTGAGAGGTGGTACATATGGCCCTATCCGCGTGGCCCTATTTGGACCATGTGAACACACGTGTGCTCTAACATATCGCCTTCGTTTATTTAATACACGAACGGTAAGTAAGGTTAATGTGGTCATTAATTATTATGCGAGCGTTATTTGTGTGTGAGCTGTAATTATACGTGATTTAGTTAATTATTTGTATGTTTAATTGTTTATGTTGTGTTTTCTTGTAGTGAAAGGGTTAATGCACTGTGTAGTAAGCTCTCTAATGTTTGTGAAAAATTTAATTGCAGATATTATTATTTAATTTCGGTAAAATATTTAAGCGCACCAAGAGACGTCTGCACTCAGTACGTCGTGAATGTATACGGGGCGAGCCAACCAACTGTCAAGTTCTATTTTAGTTTGACTACTATGACATGACGCTGACATTACTAAACAGTAAGCGTAACCTTTTTTATTTATTATTATTAAAAACTCATAACCTCATAATCAGCCTATAATTCTCACTGCTATACCAAAAGTATGTGATTCAGATAATTTATGTAAACAAAGTAATGTCACGAAATGTCACTGTCAAAATGACAGAACAGTGGTGCAAAACATTTTATCATTAAATATTTTTGTAAATATTCATCGATAAAATTAAAGTGAATTAGTTAAGAACTATGCAAACAAAATACCGTTGCCAAACAATGTCTTGTGTAGTGTGTCGGAGACACGGTATATACTCGTCATAATCAGCCCTTTTAAGCCCAGTGCTAGACATAAGCCTCCCAAAATCGATTTCCAATCGAAACAGTGTACAGCCGTTTTCATCCAAAATGTGGCTAGATATGCTACTTACAATATGAATCTATGTATGAGAGTTTTAATATTAGTGTTGTTGAAGATACAAAAATTTTGAAAATGTTTGGATCTCCTGCATTGTTACCAGTATCATAAAATATTTTATACCAGAAAATCTCCTTTTATTAATAACTTTGTTTAAAACCGCAAATTTATGAAAATAATTACGGTATGATTATTTTTTAATTATTATTTCTTAAAATCAGTACTTAAAAGAAAATGGAACCTCTTTTTTCGCAATGTTATGTGAATTAGCATTACGAAGAAATTTTTTTGTTATGTTATACCCTTTGTTTACATAAATTATTTGAATTTGAGACTTTGGGTATAGGACACAGACCTCCTCTCTGTGAGAGGGAGCGGGCCATAATCCACCACGCGGGCCCAGTCCGGGTTGATGCACGTTCCAGGACATGCCGGTTTCCTCACGGTATTTTCCTTCACCGTTTTGAAAGTAGTGGTGATGTAACTAAATACACAAAGTAAAGTACCTGCCTGGGTTCGAACTCACGACCTACTTACTCGTAAGTCAGGGACGATTCCACTAGGCCACTGCTGCTCCTCGAAAAAAACGTAAGTCCTACATATATTTCTCAATCTTACCAACCAAATCCCGACAGTGCTCTTCCTCGTAGTGTTACCCCTAGTATGCACCCAAGGTTCGTTTTTCAGATGATTTTCAGCGTCTGTTATTGTGCTTTATTCTTATACACTGTGAGTCTTTATAATGTGCACATATCGAAATTAGGGAATCTATGCTTAATTTTGTCTACGGCAAAAATAAAAAAAATCCTTAGGTGATACATTATTCTACATAGATCTAGAAACAGAGACAATTTAAAAGTTTGTGTGGTCTAAGAAAGCAAAGTCGCTTTATTGATTTTACATACCTACAGGTACTTGGTACCCCAATTAACTATAACAAATAATGCTTTCGTAATGTCTAGTGAATGCTTACTCGGTGGAATTCTGTGGTGGAATTGTATCAAAGTCGTGCCGGTAGTTTGTAGCACGTAACAAGTGACACTATCTATCTATAGACGTAATACAGAATTACATGTATACCATCACGCTTTCAACGTTTAGGGTTCGTGTAGGATCATTAGTGTCAAATCAGTGTCTAAAGTTTCTTCAAGCTTATAGATATAACGTTTTTGCTTATCTTATTAGATTACTTAAACATCATTATGATCAGAGGCCCTAGTGTGAGTTTCTTTTAACCATCTCGATTTTACGCATCGAGCGCGTTCGGCGTTCTGATTGGCCTCCGATTCGCCCTTCACCAATCAGAGTGCTGAACGCGCTCGATGCGTAAATTCGAGATGGTTAAAGTAAACTCACACTAGGTAACTCACCTACCACCCTACTATTTTTTTAACTTAAGGCTCCTACGAACAGGCGCAACATGCGACGCGACACAAAGGCACCGCCCGTCGTGCGACACTTCGTGCCTTTACGAAGCAGTTGGTGCCTATTACAATAGCAAATTAATAATAGGTAGGTACCTTATATTCTAGGACGATGACATTCAAATTCGATCTAAAATAAGTTTACTAACCGTAGCTAATACTTTCAGGAAACATAATAAAAAACAATATACATCACGGATCAAAATGTCATTAAAATGATACTTTTTTAAAGCCCCGGTCAAAAGCTAGTAAATTATATTTCAAACAAATGACCTTTAATTTATTCATTGAAAATGCCAAATTATAGCTAATGTGTGTTTTAATAGATTATATTTCTGAGTAATCAGTTATATTCTTATCGATTTCCTCATATAGGTATTTTTTCCTCTTAGCCATATCGGATTTTTAATAGATATCCAAACAAAGCACAATCGAATCTTTCTGTCACACCAATTTAAAAGAGCTGTCATTATATTAAAATAAAATCAAAATGCGTGAAAATCATTATCAAGTTTTGCTCAATGTGGAGTTTTTTTGCCGACAAAATGTCTCAATATGGTCATTTTCATAAATATTTCTATCGATGGCCTTCGGGCTCGGTGGGCAGTGGTCACGACGAAATATCTGGCATTACACCACTCGATACAATAACAATAGATCTATATGACAGTTCTTGTTAAGATAGGTTTACATAATATGAAGGATATGATAAGGTTTTTTATTTTATTTTATCTAACAAAAGAATCATAATCAGCCATATCATCATATCATTTTGCATCTAGTGCAAAATATGGGCCCCATACCTACATAGGTACAGCAAAAAAAAAATACCAGTGCGCAAACTTTGACAACGAGTTTTATTAACCACCAATTTCTTATTTTGATACGTCTTCTTCTTACGAAGCAACAAAATACGATCTAGAGGAATGTGGCCGTTTTTCTTTAGATCGAATTTTGTTGCTTCGTGTCTAAATATGAAACTTTATAAAAGGTATTAGAAAATTCTAGACACGCTTACCGAGGCAGCTGATTGAGCCGTTTTTCATAATTCCTTCTCAGTCACTAGATAATATTTTTTTGACGCTATTGGATCCGAGGCAGCCCTTTTAAATTGATCTACTGTACCAATCTTGTATGTTGGAATATCAATAACATTGTTCTGGCCGTTAAATGAAACCGAATTGGATTTACCATGCGGCAAAGTATTAGGTTTCTGAGTCACGATTTCAACAATAATTGAATAATTATTTGAACGACATAATATTTTATTGAAATCAATGTAAAGGCTCCTACAGACTCGCGCGATATCGCGGGCGCGACAGGCACCAACAAAGAAATTGTGCTACTAGTGTCGCGTCGCGCCCGCGATATCACACTAGTCTGTACGAGCCTTAACGCATGTTGATTTTACGGTTTCAGATACATTTATTTTACTCAAAAATGTTAAGGACTTAAGCTAATGATCAACTTTTATGTTCAGTTGGAGAGTCAATTTTCATCATGATCAGATCATGTCAATCTAAGAATGCTATGACAATTATATCGTAGGTGTATGGGGCACGCGACTTGATTAGCTTGCTTTACAAATAAATGTCAACCATATTTTAAGTTAAATTGAGTGCACTTTGGCTTGTCTTTTTTTTTTCCACCTCTCACGATCTATTCGGCAGTAGTATCATTAATTTTGTACCTTTACATACTTCAAGAGGCTTGAACCTATATATAGGTCACTAGTAGTCATTTCAATATATTGGCTCAAACCGCAATATAATTTCAATTAAATCATTTACATAACTTTTAATAAATAACTGCTCGTACACAAACTATCAAGTTACATAGTTTACTCGCTCTTTGAATGACTATTATATTTTTTACCAGGCTTCGGTTACAATAGTTGTTCATTCAACTATAAACAAATATTTTGATGAAAAATAAGTTTGTATGTATTTCAGTTTATATTTTGGTACTTTACTAGTTAGTAACATATTATAATTTGTTTTACTAATATTTTTGGCGTAATACATCTGTTTATACACTGAAAGGACCTGTTACAGGTCGTCAGAAGTATTTCCAATGGGTATCGTACTATCCAGTACCTAACTGGGTTGTGGAGGTCAGATAGGCAACCGCTCCATGTAAAATACTGGTATTCAGCTACATCCGGTTAGACTGGAAGCCAACCCAAACATAGTTGGGAAAAGTCTAGGCAGATGATGACACTGGAAGGACTTTGGGGAGGCCTTTGCCCAGCAGTGGGACTAAGAAAAAAAAAGACTAAACACAAATACCTATTGTAATACCAAGTGTTGAGACCACCGCCAATAAATTGTTTAATATTTGAATTCACATAAAATCATTCAAAGATGCGCAATTGATTTCGCTAAACCATTACGAGAAACTCGGTCATTTCATATCTTAGTTTCCCAGCAAACTTACAACCAAACATACATACAATTATAAGAGCATTACAGCCTATGAAATAACGCTAGAGGCACTTAATTTACCTCACGCAGTTTATTCACCAACATGTTATATAGCTTATACCTATTGCAATATCGGCGACTGTCACGCATTTATCAAAACATACACACATATGTACATACCTACGTACATATTTATAAATACACGTGTTCATTTAAACACGTATTTTCCAATGCATGTGCAGTTTGGCAACGTAGCTTATTGCTAAAGCTTTAAGCTTCTAAAGCAGCTTAATTTTTCCCAGATTAATCCGAACACTCACGTACAAACTGACCTAACATAAGATTTAAGATAACCTAAAAAAACGATAAACTATGCCAAATTAAACACCATTCAATTTATGTTTTCGTCCCAATATGGACGTCAATATTATGTCAAATTCAGCAAATCATGTACAGTTCTTCATTTCGCCACTTGCCGAAAATACATTATATCATGCCTCGTGATTATTTTTTACTATTGAAACACCAACTTAGATGTAGTCATTCTTAACTTAAACAAACATCTAACTGAATTAAAAACCAGATTAACACGCACAATTGAACTTCTCATAGTCAACTTGTTTACCTTCACCCCCCCTCCCCTCCCTCTCCCCCGCTTGCGCACGCGCCGTCTTTTGTTCTAACAAGTAGTTAATCATTAGTAACTGTATCACTGTGTGATACTTGAGACTTTTTTTATTGGTTTTTATTGTTCTTTTATGAATGGTCAAAATTGTAGCCTAAAGCGAGGTTAGAAAATAAATGTTGCAAATATTTTTTTTTGCTTACTGATTGATATGCATATTTCGTAGGCATTTTAATCTAGATTTGCTAATTAAACTTGTATCTCGATGGCTTATTGTGTCTAGCTTTCAGTGTCCAAAAACACATCGTGATGTATTTGGCAATATAACCGGATCTTAGTATAATCTAATGAAAATTTTACTAAATATTTTCTGAATGATACAAATGTCTTCTTTAGAATAGAATAGAATAGAATATATGTTTATTTCATTGGTTACCTACGTTATGTTACATGTCACTTATAAAATATAATTTTACAAGAGCATTAGGTGTATTTTATTTTGGCGCAGTTTGTCCGGTACTATCTTTTGCAACCTATTGTTGAATTCTTTTCACACACACTAGTGAGTTAAACAACTGCGCGAAGTTTTGTATTTAGGATCCCATCAGGTCTAGGCCTGAAATCCATACTAATATTATAAATGTGAAAGTAACTCTGTCAGTCTGTCTGTATGTTACGTTTTCACGCCTAAACCGCTGAACCGATCGTCATAAAATTTGGCAGAGATATAGCCTGGGATATGGAGAAGGACATAGGCTACTTTTTTACGCGATAACCGACATCCACGCGGGTGGAGCCGCGGGCAAAAGCTAGTTACTTATATGCTAGGAATGATTTTACGAGTCTAAGCCTATGCTGCTGACGGGGAGGGGGCGTTCTCTTGTAGAGCGGTTTGCCCCTCTCCGCTTCGTTTGTATATTCAATTTCGCCTATTCTGTTTGAGAAAAGGGATGGATTGAATTGTCCATATCTCGTATACGCGGGACCGGGATCGACGAGGCCGCTGATCGTCAGTGAGGTGAGTTTTTCTATCAAATCGTGGTGGAGATCATGTGCTCTGAGATGCCAGGGGTCTTGTCCGATCATTTCCAAATGTCTTGTTTACTCGCTAATTTAAGTACTCTTATTATAGAAGAATCTTTATAATGTTAACCAAAAGCCAAGTTTTTTATTTCATTTAAGGCCCAGATATATGCCAGCGACCTTGAGTAGTTAGCTTGCGTGTTCTGTACTGAGCTCACGAAACGCGTCGTACGTCCAGCCAGTAATAGGACTCGCCCATCCAGGAGCGCTGGCCCAAATAAAAGGTATTATTAATTTATTACACCTAAAACAAAAGGTATTTTAAGAAACACGTATACTAACAGATCAATAATTAAATTGCCTTTAAAAAAGTGAAGGTTTCAGAAAAATATGCTTGATAGATTTTGCGTGATCCTCAGTTTTTTATCCGCATTAGATATAACTTTACAAATTAATTTCATTATGTAATATAGACATAATCTAAAATATTCACATATTAAGTTATTAAGAAAATGCTCTAATTTAATTAAAATATTTTTTTTTCTAAATATTAACACTACTCGTTTAGACGTGATCTTCAGTATAAAATCATTAAAAGTCGGTTATCGTCGCCTTAACTACAAGCCAAGCTGTTGTCACCTAAAAAAAAATTCCAAAGCCCAAACTTAAAAAAAAAAACCAGTTAAAAAAATCAAGAGACAAGCCTCCAATTAAAAATCAAACCAAAAATCGACATAACAACAATTCGATCGAGTTTCGAGTAAAATTCCGCTGACCGAGGTCTGTTTCACAGGACATTAACCCAAAGTATTAAGAAATAGTGTTTTAAAGCCATAAAGCACAATGCTTGTGCCTAAAGTGCGAGATGTTTGGCAGCTGGTGTCAAGGCCTGTGGCTTTTGAGTTGTCGACGAAAGACAGGAGCTATGTTTGAAATTGACTTTCATTTTACTGGAGGTTAAGTGAAATGGACTGTGGTTGGACATTAAGCTGGTAGGTACAGTAAACTGCAACGACTGTGGTGACAATTGAACAACAGAAACTGCTCTTACTGTTAAGGAATTAAAACGTTATCAATGACAAATTGTTACAACTACGTGCGGTTGAGTGTATAGGTAATAGTGGTTCATGCAGAAGTTAAAATGTTTGCATTTACGAGTAAGGAAAACCGGTCTAATGCGTTTCGGACCACGCACAATAAAGGGTTCCGTAGTTGGGATGAATTTATCCCAAGAACAAACTTAACACTGTAGTTGAAAAACATTTTCTCCTATTCAGAATATATGGGAGAAGTTGGTCGACTATTACTCGGTTACTCGACTTACTCGTAAAGCTTACGAGTACTTAGCTGTGATAGTTTTCCTTTTAGCTTCGTTATATATACTACTGCTGTAAATTTTGTACGAAATTTAGATTTTGTTTGATTCTCAGTTTTTTATCCGCGTTAGACATAAATTTGCAAATTAATTTCACTATGTACTATAAACAAAATCGATATAAATATTCACATATTAAGTTATTGAGAAAATACTCTAATTTAACATATTTTTTTTCCAAATCATTAACACTACTCGTTTAGACGTGAAACAACCCCATTTCACAAAACCTACATCTAGAGAACGGTAATCAAATTCAGTCGATAACCACGGATCCACACTATAATAATAACACTAATCTTCCACCTGACCTAAATATGAAGCAAAACAAAAAGGACATTTCAACACAAAAGTAAACGCGAACCAAAGTTAAAATAACCCCCCTTACAATAAGAAAACGATTGTAAACATGTTATTTAACGTTGTAAATCGGGTTTGTTATCTCCCTTTCTTGAATCATCGCCACGCTATCACTGTAATAAATAACACAGAGCGTATTATCTGTGAACATAATCGCTGATGTTTCGCCCGCGTTATTTCCTTCTGTGGTTAAATACACTTCTTTTGGGACAAAATAAATTTGCACTTTAAAACTTAATGTTACGCAAACGGATCCCTACATCGAAAAACGGTTTTCACAAACCCGAAATATTTTAAATGGCCTATCCAACGATACCCCACGCCATAGACCAGAAAAAAAAATCATCCCCACTTTACGTATACGGGAGGTAGGTACCCTAAATAAATTTATTTTTCAAGATTTTATTTTACCACTTTGTCGGCGTGATTAATATGTATACCCATACCGAATTACAGTTTTCTAGTACTATGAGTCTCTGAGCTAAGCCGCGAACCGATAGACAGACGGACCTGTCGAAACTATAAGGGTTCCTTGTTTACTACGGAACCCGAAAAATACACAAAAAAATCCTTTTCATAACATAATCGAGTAAATAACGTAGTATACGGTTCAAGAAATCCAAGGCCACTTGGACTTTTCTTATCAGCTTTCCTTCCTGCGACATAATTATCACACTTATCACTGCTTTCCTCTAGTTTTCTATACCTAGCTGAGAATTTCTCAACGGACTTGTCATTTAGTATGTTGTTTTAGACGCCTTATCACAGAGCTTTCCTAGGCTAAATCTAAAATAACGCAAAACAGGATCTTGTCATGCTCAGTTATGCTTTGATACCGTGATAACAAGTGTAAAACGCTTGATATTATGTATATCAAACATTCGCTCGTGTGGTGCCGGCCATAAAGAATAGCACCACCCCATTTCCTCCCGTGCGTGTCGTAAAAGGCGACTAAGGGACTTACTAGAGAATGGGCAACAGCGTTTTCTATGCATTTTTTAACACCATACTGCTATCGCCAACCCGCCTGCCAAGCGTGGCGATTGTGGCAACCTCCCCCCCCCCCCCCTAAATGACAAGCATAAATTAAGCACGGAACCGGTCGAGGTGGCGGTGCTTGGGGGAGGCCTATGTCCAGCAGTGGACGTCTTTCGGCTAAAATGATCAAACATCATCCGATCAGCCATACCAATAACTTCTCATATCAGAGAAAACGTAATCTTTGAAACTTATTCTCATATTTTCGAAATTAAAAGGACAAAAGAGATTTAAATTAAAATGAAAGTATTTTGTTTTCCCAAAGTTTTTGGGTAACTCTAAAGCTTTTACTCCGTTCTAATAAAAACGATAAAAACAATACCAATACGGTGAAACCGGATTTATTTATTCCTGTATCAGCTTGTATCCTACTATTGTCAATTATTGTCAACTCGCTACGACCTATAATCTCTGCTTACCCAACTTACAGACAATCTCATGGCTTGTAGCTCTAAGAGATTGTGCTTAAAGTTAGCGGGACAAGTTTCAGTCACCCGCATGTGTGAGCAAGTGCGTTAAGCAAGTATTGCGACATATCGATATATGGAGCAAGATATCGGCGATTCAAGTGATATACAAATATTTAAATTAACAATTCACTCATTGAACTTAAAGTTTACTTCGGTATTTAAATGATAGCTAGTTATATACATTATATAGGATTTTTTGGACTAAAGAAACAGAACTGCCATACAACGTGGCAATGCTACCAGTCTTTTGGACAGTTTCCTGTGGCCAGCGATGCGAACAAGTTTTTGGATGCCCTATTATTATTTCCCCTCCTTTTTTTTATACTTGTATATATTAAAATTATTATTTTAAGACTGCTTATATCATAATCATCATCATCATCATTCCAGCCGAAAGACGTCCACTGCTGGACATAGGCCGCCCCCAATTGAGGGGGCTTGCCATAATGGCCACGCTTGACAGGCGGGTTGGCGATCGCAGTATGGTGTTAATAAATGCAAAGAGAACACTGCTTCCCATCATTCTCTAGTAAGGCCCTTAGTCGCCTTTTACGACACCCACGGGAAGAAATGGGGTGGTACTATTCTTTACGTCCGACACCACACGGCACTGCTTTTATATTATGTGAATATTATCATGGAAATTGAAATAAAAGTTGAAGTTGTGGTATAAACTGCAATCCAAATTCTCAAGATAAGGTCAACTTTTTCCCACCACTGGGTATTATAAAAGGCATCAAATGTAACTCTAATGATCGTCAAAAGAAGCGGCAACGTACTATTAAGAACACTGAACTGTAGCAATCCATCCTTTGACCCCGCATATGATGATGATTGGGAAATCATGCTCACTCAGATGTCTCACTGATGGTGGCGCGTGTGTTGGATCATTTAGCTCCCTTCAAAATGGTTGAGCTGAATGGTGCTGATCCATGCGTCATGTTCGTGAACGGGCGCCGTCAGTTGGGACTGGTCATCTCTTAACTGGCTTAAAATATTAAATAACTTATCATTTGAAAGAGTGTCCTTGGAGTTTCTTGCCTATTCTTCTCCATAGGTACTTACTACGCTTTGAAATGGACAATAAGCTCATATTTCTGACTGAACAATCCAAATAAAGCTTCCACCACGTCATTGACAAATTCTTTTTGTTCTGGTGTCTCTTCAGTAACTAAAGGTTGGCTATCAACTCCGATTATTTCTCCTTGTGTTTTGCGTGACACAGCTGAGCACCACTCGTGTCTCCTGTCCACTCATAAACGTCCCACAACCAGAGCTTTTAATTTACCTACAGTTCATAATTATAGGACCTTAATATCATGACATTCAGAACTACGTGATAGAAGGGATCAACAGGAAAAGAAGAGTAGGCCGGTCGTAAAGAAGATGGGCTGCTGACATAATAGAAATAGCAGGTAAAGACTGGCAGACTAGAAAGAAATAAAGAAAGAAAGAATTAAGTACCAACAACATTTGCAATGTAATTTAAGGATATGGAAATAAAAGGCTTTAATATTTATAATCTCATGATTTGCACCACATTGTAAGTAGAACGCGTACGGCACTACTTTATATAATAACACGGACTTGACCGGCGCGGGCGCAGATATACGTTCTGAGAAACTACACGATCCAATTAGATCAACGAGACTTTGCTGTTTGATAGCAGTTCGATCTGACTTTACGCCTATTACTTTGTTAATACTGTTAAAGTATATTTATGTTGTTATTCATGTATTCTGATTGGATAAGCAGCTGTTAGGACCGACTATGACTTCGAGCTTTTATCGAAATGATGGAATCACTGATCTTGTGACGAGCTTTATCCTGGTACTAGCTTCTGCCCGCGACTTTGTCCGCGTAAAATTTCTTATTCCCCCGACCCACCCCATCGCATCGCATCGCCTGCCCGCGCAATTAGGTACTTCATTTTCTTTTAGCGTTCTTTCTGACTTTATTTATTTTTGCTCGGCTCCTAGGGGTCTTAGCGTAGTGTTAAATAGCCTTCCTCAAGAATTGGGCTATCAAATGCAAATATATTTTTTCTAATTCCGACTGTTGTTCCAGATAGTAACGCGTTCAAACAAACAAAAAACAAACTCTTCAGTTTTATTATTAGTATATAATATATACGAATATACCCCACGCACAACGAACTTAATGAGAGTCTAAGTGCGAAAAAGGGAGCCCCATCATCATCATAGTATATAATATACAGGATAGACATTTTTCGTCGGTTTATTTAAAAAAAAAACAGCTATTTGCTACAAAATTGCAATAACTACGCGGTCAAAATGTATGGGACAGCATTTTTTTATTTTAATTACCGAAGAAAAATTTCAACGCAGAGGGGTCCAGAATCATGTACTGAATCCATAGTTATCGGCTTCGCGTCAGCGTCACTTCCACCCTGTATAATAATCTCAATTTAAAAGAGCGTCCATGGACTTATTTTCCCGCTTTTCTCCATAGAGATCTACATTTTAAAACGGGCAACTAGCTTCAACTTTCTTACTTTCTTTCTTTTTTACTTTCTTTCTTTGCTGGGGCTTTGTCTCGCATAGGGTCGCAGCATTATGCTGAGCGATGGCCGTTTTGCGTGGATGTGACGCATATTTACCCCAAACTTATTTTTTATTTGTGTTGTGTTCTTTTTTGCGTCATGTTTACCGCAAATAAACGTTTTTTCTTTCTTTTCTTTACTAACTGACCGACCGGCGCGACCCATCTTAAAAATTCAAAAGTGCCTGTAAATTTAATTGAAATAAATACTTTCGAGTTTATCCTCCGTTAAAGTAACCACCTATTGGGCCAAAAGAAATTTAGGTAAAAAGACAGACGTGTGTATCATCGATTCGAGAAATAGAGTATCCGACGTACCCTTTTTTTTCTGCGGGGAAATCCTGATGGATATCCCTCCATCTAACGAGAACGCTGGGTTATGTCGGACTCATCCGGCGTACCCTGTGGTCTGACTGCTGTGATCATAGCTTCTGATTGCTGCGATCAATTTTTTTCCCTCGGCTTGAGCCAATATTCTCGTGCCTTGACACGAAAGAAGAACTTGTAATCTTGCCGTTGTCATTTTTGTTTGGACAGGAATTGGAGCAGCGCACGCCTCTTGAACGTATTCGGAAGCAGAATAATTGATAAATACTTCCAAGGCAAACTTTAACCGCCTTACTTACGAGTATAAACGCGGAATAAAGTTATATTAGGTATAAACGTCAAAAATGTATGGTAATACCGAAGTTATTCATAGTATAACTTTTTCTGCGTTTATAAGTAAAGCGGTTAGTATTTTACTGACAACTTATTAGATTTAATTTAAAAAAAAAAAGCATGGAAGTGTTGACTGAGCAAACAAGATTACGATATCTTTACATTAGAGCTATTTAGATAAAACTTAATTGGATATATTCAAAACGTATTAATTAAATATTTGCTAAATCTATTTCCTAACGAGCCGTCTTTAATTGCAGTCAATTTATCATCTCAAGTAATGTTCAACACGAATGCGTTATTATTTATTAACACTCTAGATGAAAAAATGTACCAATAAGTGTTTAGGTATGACTTAAGCACTTATTGGTATGTTTTTTCAGGGGCATTCAAATAAAAACACGATGTTTTATAACATGACAGTTTGAGGTCTCAATGAATTATTTAAATCTTATCGCCTTCCTATATTTAATAGTTTGTAAATCTAGATAATTATTGCATTTTTTTATTAAATTACTCTCGATCAAATATAATTGAAAAATATAATTCAATAATATTTGAAAAACTAATTACGTATTGCCAAACTTTACCTACACATCTTTTAGATCGAAACCTTGAATTGGACAACAAAATCACCTTTAAATAATACAAATATAAATTATACCTAATCTTGTTTCTCACATAGACTTACGTACATAAGTATACGAAAGTAATCACCAATCCGTCAGCCCTTTTGTTTTACATCATATCGTTGTAATCTGTGGCTATCGCGCCATGATTCTTAATATATCTATACTAATATTACAAAGAGGTAAAATTTGATTTTAAGTGTGTAAGTTTGTATGTAGGGGGTAATATCTGAAACTCCTGAACGGATTCTGAAAATTCTTTCACTATATTATACACATGTAGCTGCTTTATCCCTGATTGCTCAAGCAAGTCGGAAAATAATACCTCTTAAAACAGAATTATTTGCATGCGCTGCCTAAACTATTGCATATAACTGAAAATAATTAGCAGATATAGGAGGATTTATGTTTGAGCGAGAGAGCTTTTTCAACATAGGTACTTACGTTTGAAAGATTATTTTAAGAAGAAAATATTCATCCTTAACAAAATAAATTATTTTATGACCGCAGGGACATCATAGAGATAAGAATTGCTCGTACCAGTATGTCAATTGGTTGTATAGTTTCGGTCATAACTAGAGATCGGATATTCGGATGTATACTCACCTAAAGTTGAAATGTTTGCTATTATGGAAAGCGATTTTGTATCCAATAAATCCCGCGAATCCGGTGTTTTATTTTTTTATTTAACTAACACACACCACCCCTTCTCTTACACATATTTGCATAGGGGGTTAAAATAATTTTAAATAAATATGCATCTGAATAGTTATGCAATCCAAGAATCCCGGGTATTTTTTTTTTAATTAATATTTTTTTTGATGTCGCATACATACTATACACCCGACTTGTTATGCATTGCCGGTATTCCTGATATCACGGGATATTTTCTTACAAAAAAAATATTTTAAGAAGCTGCTTCCATACTTTCATAGCTAAAAATTAACTTTAGGTAAATATGCATCCGATTATCCGATCTCTAGTCATAACATAAAATTACTGAAACGCAAAATGCCGCTTTTTATTTGTAAGTTTGTATGTAGGTGGGGTAGGTAATCTCTGGATTATTCACCAGTCGGATAGTTTTTTTTTTTTTTTTGTTTGATAGCCCAATTCTAATTCTTGAGGGAGATTTTAGGCTATTTAAAATCACGCTGTAACCCTTAGGACCGAGAAAAAGTCAGTAAAACGCTAAGTGAAAACAAAATAATATCGCGGGCGGGCTATGGGTCGGGGGAACAAAAAATTTAAAAACTTAGCTTAGCTTAGCTTCGTCCGGTGCACTTTGGGCACTAAGCCCTATTCCCAATCTTGCTGATTGGCTAAATTTTTCACTCATGAAGCTAATACTGACCCGATATAATAAAAAATAAATTGTAAGTTCGTGTTGCAAAAATCTTTAAATTAAAAACTCATTGCATTGCAATAGAGTTCACCTTTCAAGTGCCTTTCAATGCAAGGGCACATCACCAGTGAATCTTTGATAGTTAATTTATTAATTAAATAATCATTACGTTACTTACACAAAAATCTTGATGTTCAATGACATTACATATTTAGTTCATAACACATAGGTACATTCTAATTCGTGACTTATTGCAAGTGCAACCCACGATATATTATTGAGTAATCAATCAAATGAATGACCGATACAATTGGATTACATGTAACCTAATTAAAATTTAAGTGCCTAATGTCATTTGAAATATGAACAAACTGCAGAGTTTATTAAAGAAACCTGTTAATTGTAAGAATGGGTAGGTAATAGAGCTCCTTGTGAAGCGAGAAAAGTATCACCATACCTAACTGAAGTCTAGGAGCATTTTTATGTTCGGCTTAGAACCGGTGAAGCTACAGACATGAGACTTTCCAAGTTTTTCTGTAAGGTTGGTGTGCAAAGATAAAACTCATACAGCGTCAGAATTTTTGGTGGGTATACCAATTCAAATTAAAGCTACCGTCTCGTCGTTAATCTAACAAGAAAAATCATGAAAAACTAAACTCAAGATTAAGTTTCAATGAAACCAAACTTTATTTCGTACATGAATCTTCTCAGATTCGGGCATTTTAAAGCCACTAAGGTATATATCGTAAGTACGATAATCGACAAAAAAATACGAAGACAACTGCATCAACTATTAAAAAACATTTGCATTGAACACAAACCAAGGTTATATGCAAACGTTTTACTGCCTCATATTTATTTACCACTTTGTAATATGAGCACAATTTTTATCGGGTCAAGTTTTAAGATTCAGACTCTTAGTTATTTGGTTTTTAATGAAGGCAAAAAACACAGAAATGTATTCTCTTTTTTTTTTTTCTAGGGCATCTCAGTGTGTAACCACTAAGGTTCCGACTCTTTAACCGGACTTTCCTGCGAAACTGAATGCCTCTAGCCAGGGCGTAAAAACTATAAATTAAACGACTGCTGCTCGCTAAGGGCACCCCCTCTGGGGTACGAACCTCGGCTTAGGGCAGCTGAGTCGGAGGGAGGGTGGCAAGGGACCGACGGTGGCTGGATAAAATCAGTGTTTTGATTATTATCGTGGGGAGTTTGGATTACATGCTGCTCAGCTAAAACGCGTGCTGGCGCTTCACTTACAGTCAAGTGTCGGGGAAGACTATTCGTTAGACGGGGATTTCGCGCGGGGCCTCGGCGGCGAGGTCGGAATGATGTATTCTCGATTAATCCTTACTTTAAATACTATCTACTCTAAATAATGTAACTTTGTGTTAATTATGTATTTGACCTGGTGTGTTTGGTCTCCTACACATTCCCTGCCTACATGAGCTGGAAGTGTGTCAGAGAGCAGACGCATAGACCTTGTAGCTGTAACTTTGTGAACTAAGCTTTTTACTCTAGTTATCATCGTTATTATTGTTGTTGCTAGTCATGTTGTGCGATTACGCTTTGGGTAATAATCAGGGCCTCAAGTCTGCTATTACAATAGTGTCAGAATGGTCTCGCCATTGTGAGTATTTGACAGTGTTTGTATGGCAAATCTGTCAAAAACTCACAATGAAGAGACCATTGCAACGTTTGTACATTAGTAGACTTGGCCCCCAGGTCGAAACCTATGTGATCCTACTTACATTCTGTGATTGTTACCCCTGTTGTGAATAAATAAATTAATAATAATAAGTCACCCCCTGCCATTTTATCCATGTATAATAAAACATTGATCAGGCAGGGGCCATAGTCCTTCCATAGTTTTAGGTAACCAGTCCATTTTAACCACCCAAACCCATAGTCCAATATCTTTTTTTCCATATCTTGCAATAGTCCTACACCAACCGGGGCTTGTCCTTGGGTGCACATGCAAAGTGCGTACAGGGATAATCGTCGTTTGGCGCCTCATTTAATTAAAAAGCGTCTAACGGGCCTCTGCGAGTTAGCTTCGGCCCCTCGTACGCCTTCCAAAGGTTCGGGACCCGAGGGTCCCGAGATATGTAAAATATATAAAAATAATAATAATACCATTTATTTCATGCAACACAGGCCCATAGAAACGATTTATTCCGTTCTAATACCAATAACTAATACCACTAGTATTTGTTTTAACAAATTTGTTGAAACAAATACCAGTGATATTAGTTTTAGGTATTAGAACGGAATAAACCATAGAAACATACCTTAACCAAACATACATACAAGCTTGTGCTAGAAGTGGGTTTGCGTCTATAGTGTAGCGTGAAGAATACAAATACATGACCTTGCTCGCCAGACCCACATCATGAGGGTAAATATAGGTAGTATCGCTTGGTAAATATTTTGTGACAGTAAATTGGGATCCTTGGTTATATTCCCAAGAAGATCAAAATGTTACATGTGTAAAATTGACATTAAGACTTAATCAAAAGTTATAATGATGAAAATATGGTCATCATATTCATTGCCATAACCGGTAAGCAATTTGTAAACTTATCCATTTACATCAATTATAATTATACTTAAGCTAAACTTAAGTATCGGTTATTAAATAAACTGAACCTTTACATGAAGTTAAAATTATGGCCAAGTAGCTTTTGCCCGCGGCTCCGCCCACATTGATGTCGGTTATCCCGTAAAAGAGTAACCTATGTCCTTCTCCATATCGCAGGCTATATCTCGGCCAAATTTCATGACGATCGGTTCAACGGTTTAGGTGTGAAAACATAACAGACAGACAGAGAGAGTTACTTTCACGTTTATAATTTTAATATGGAATATTGGATAAAGAGAGAATGAATACCTATGGCAATTGAATTAATATATCCTTAGTCAAGAACACACAAACTAAAACCTAGTAGAAAATGACATAAAATAATATGTAACGGAAGCCAATACGAAACAATAGACGGAACAGGAACTACGCCACAGGTGAGTAAAAACAGTTCTTTTTTCCATTAGAAGTTTCAGTTCCTAAATTAATTTCTATACTAATTGTTTAGTCTGGATGTATTATAGTCTGATACAATTTGAAAGAGAAAATGGAGGTTGACTGCGTCATTGATCTAGTTGTTTGCAATCGTGACTGATAAGCATAAAGTTCAGGGGTCGATCCCCGGGTCTTACATGTTATATTAAGTTTTAGTATTAAGGAATTCTAAGTAGCTTAAATATTGCGGCATTATGTACATCATCATCTGCTCAACCGTTTCCTTACTATGTTGGGGTTGGCTTCCAGTCTTACCAGATGCAGCTGAATGCCAGTATTTTACATAAAGCGACTGCCTACCTGACCTCCACAACCCAGTTACTGGGTACCCCTGGATACCCCTTGGTAAGACTGATAAAAATGTTTATTGACTGTGTTCCAAAATTACATACCTACACAACTTATACTCAGGATAATGTTCACCCCATGATGGTGAACATGATGGTGGGATGTTTATGAAATAATAGAATATACAATATGAGTGACGGAGTAAGGGCAGTATATATATTTTTTTTTTTAATCTGGTAACTCCTAGGCAGGTGAAAATAGTTTTTTATTAAACCCGCTAGTTTAGATGCATATTGCATATCGTCGTTTAAGTTCGAATACCGCGGATGTCTAAATACGCAACTTTTCAGGAGAACTAAAAGTTAGGTTTATTTATTTGAATAAACCTAACTTTAAAGAGTTGTTTATAAATCTGTATAAGTAAAGTTGTTTGATGCAAAATGAAACGGTTTTTTTTGCTCTCCTGAAAAGTTGCGTATTTTGACATCCGCGGTGTTAGAACTTAAACGACGATATGCAATATGCATCTAAACTAGCGGGTTTAATAAAAAACTATTTTCACCCGCCTAGGAGTTACCAGATTAAAAAAAGCGGCATTACATGCAACAATCCTAAACGCAACTAAATGTTTGAACCTCAAAAAATCTTCCTAAGTATGTACACACCATAAGTTGCTTTAACAAGTGTTAATGTGTATTTCTGCTAGCCCTACCTAACACTTAAACCGCTTCTACAAAAATGTAATTCAAAAGCACACGTGTTAAGGCTTTGCTAATCCAAAAGCAACAGCTGCGACAAAACTTCTGCTTGAACATCATAAAGTAGTATTTAAGTTCCACTTTTGCGCAATTACATTTGAACAGGTAAGTATCTCATTCACTAATTCCTTTTTTTTCATAAAGATCTCTCCTTTTCTGTTAAAGTTAAACCTATATTTACGAAATGTATTTGTACTTTACACTTGTCGTAAATCAAACCAAAACCGGACTAAAAAGTAACTCAGCTCAAACTCATTTAGTTTCTGACTCATAGTCCATGACATTCTCTATGTTGTTACCATTTACAATCTCTTAATTATTTATAAGTGTTATTTTTTTTTAATTTTGCTTCATTTTTCATCTTCGTCGTCTCCTCATCTTTACATACGCCTTTGGCTTCTCGAAAATAGTTGATGATTTTGAGAATATCACCATAAAGTCTGCCAATCTGAACTATCCATATCTACATCTACACTAATATTATAAGAGAAAAGATTTGTATGTTTGTATGTTATGAATAAACTCAAGACTACTGGACCGATTTTAAAAATTATTTCATTAGTAGTATGCTATATTATCACTAAGTAACATAGGCTATAATTTATAAAGATATCACGCGGGCGAAGCCGCTGGCGAAAGCTAGTTATTAAGAAAGAAAGAAACATATTTTATTTGGGTTACGCACAGGAAATATAAACAGTAAAAAAGGAGCATTCAAAACTAACAAAAACTTACACAACAATTTTCTTTTCTTTTTTTAATCTTTGCGAGGTCAAAAAGGCCTCAGCATAATGCTGCAAAATTTATAAAAATCAATACCGCAGCGCTGGTATTCTGTTAAGGCACGGGCAGCATAGTATAGCGGGCACGCTGTGATGCCACGGACACACTTACGGACATCTTTATTATTATTTATTATATATAATTATTATTATTATACAATGTGTTTTTTTTATATATCCCATAACTCTAGGGTATGAGAATGAGACCATATCAAAGAATCAACTGGCATATAAATTATCTTTTAATTATAATTATTTTTTTCATTTTTCATTCAAAATAATTCGACAGTCACGATTATTAATGTTAAATACCCATTTTAATGACGTAAAATATGACAAAGTCGCATTTTCTTAGCTCTAAATATGAATGATTGGTTTGAATGAACATGAATTACTCGTATTTACAACTTAAATACCTACACACATCGAGGGCCTCAGTTTCATCAGTTTGGCAACGTTGCAAAAGTAACAATAAAATTCATCATATGGGTGATAACTTTTGACCTACATATATGATTGATGAAACTATGAATTTTTAGACTCATATTCTAGGAATTTTTGTATTATTTTTACGTATAGAATATAAACCTATTATGAGATACAAAAAAAAAACACGTTGTACGGTTGTAATTTTCTAACCTCTGTTGATTAAAAACTTCTCGATAAATTCTATATTAATCATTCAAACATTTCCGATAGCATCATACATAAATAAGCTTCTTTAATATCCTAATTAATTAATTTATGTGGCTTCAGTCACTAAATATTTATAGATAAGCATGTATTCGTCAGTATTTGAGCGAAAGTCGACCAGTTTGAGATCGCTTTCATGCTAAACCAGTTGGCTTTCTTCAGCATAAAGTAATAACATTATTGGTATGAGTGATGAGCGATCAGCGGGTCGTTAATGATGAGGCGAAAACTAGGTCATTAAGATTCATTACTTTCATATGGGCTGTGGTACATTGGTATGGGCAGTGGTGGTAAATTGTACTCATAATCTATACAAATAAATAAAATTGAAGTGTCTGTTAGTAATGTCAAAATAACAGCTTTTTACTAAATGCATATGAAAATAATTATATGGTAAACAAATTAACAAATTTAAAAAAAAATCTGTCGGTCTGTCTTTCTGTCTGTTTGTTTGTTCCAGCTAATATCCGAAACGGCTGGACCGATTTTGATTATACTTTTACGGGTAGATACCTGATAGTATAAAGAGTAACATAGGCTTCCTTTTTTTTTTAAAGCCACGCGTGGAAGCCGCGAGCAGCAGGTAGTAAATTATAAGATTTTCTGTGGACTAGAGCTAAAACAAATTAAAATATTTTAATTTCATTATACAACCTATAAACAAAATACTGACGCAAACAAGCGCAAGGTAGTAAAAAGTAGGCAAAGAGAGATAGGTATTTGCTCAGTAAAGGAGTGTTACAGGCTCACCATCACGAGTAAATGACATTAAGTCAGCGCATTCCTGGTGTTTATAAACGAAACAACAAGAAAGCCACACAATGTAAAACAAAAAAAGAATATATACATATTAACTTTTAATTATGTAAATATTATCCAGAAATAAATCTTTATTTGCATAATTATTATAAAGTAAAGTAGCTTTTCGTGTCTGTCTGTATGACTCCGTTATTTTTTATGCGGTTTCCAACATCATGTAGAAAATTTACTCCGGAAGGTTTATGAATTTTGTTTAGGTCGTAAATACCGTCCGAAGCACCGAGTATTTTTAACAAAATGTATTTATTTTAATCCGGTTCGCTTCATCTTATCACTTGCGACAAACTTCGTAAAAGTGTTCAAGGTTGAGTTTGCCGAAAGTGTCAAAACTCTTGCCGGTCGGACTTCCCGGGACAAAGCAGCCGCTTGCTAACTACTCAACTTGGACACTGACGATAATAGGCAGATTTGTACATCTACGGTGGCCAGCACATCAGGTTATACGAAACTGTCAAATTTCTCCAAACGATTTTATACCTTAAAATGTTGATGGTTAAGTTCAAAGTCGAATGAGAAAATTGATATGCTAGCGACTGTACTATGGGGGACATCCGAATTGGACCACCATAAGGACTAATCTTGCTTGCAGCGTTCGGCCGCTATAGTAACGCTTACCTACGCTCATCAACTAATAGTATCGTAGCATCAGATTTTTTCCGAGCCCCTTGTTTTTGTAAATGAAAAAAAAAACCCTAATAAACCAGCCGAGGTGGACAAACATCTGTGATCGATCATTGTAACAGAGCCTGAGATTTATTTTTATTTTTTTATTGGTCGTTTTAAGAAGGGGCGGTAAACAGATGTGGACATCCATGAGCAAGGGATTTTGTTTTGAAAGTGTGCCCATTCGGATTTCCCCAATAGTACTTGTCAATGCGTCAGCAAGTTGAAAGAATTCTGAACCAGATTTCAAATGAAATTGTTTTTTCCACACAACTCCCTCTTCTTTTGTCCACTGTGCTCCTCAATTCGCTTCAAACGTTTGATTTATGTATATTAAGTTGAAAAATAATTTTGAGGTGTTTACATAGAACTAAATATGTATACCATATTATGTTGTAGCTACGAGTATTATAGTACTTAATTTAACTTCTGACCGTTCTTAATAGTATGATTATTGTATACCTATGTTTACGTGTATGATAACTTCGATTGTGAAGGTATATATACCTACTGTACCTATATATAGTACCACATCAACTTTAGCTCGACTGTGTTCTTATCTCTGTCTACCTAAGTTATATGAGAAATTTCATAATGTATTATGAATGTTTTTACATACAAACACACATAAACTCACGCCTTCTTCTCATGGGGGTAGGCAGAAACTATACAACGCCACCTGCTACGCTCCTTACAAACTCCATTTGCTTCGTTTACATCAGTGGTTCTTAACCGGTGGTCCGCGGACCACTGGTGGTCCCTGGAAGCTCCCGAAGTGGTCCGCGAAGCCATCCGAAAAATATTAAATAAGTGACAACAAGTCACAGACACAATGACACGCGGCGAGAGTGCGCTACGAGTGAGTGAGAGCCAGTCAAGTCAGTGTGGCCAGCCGGGACTCGTCAAATGTTACCTGAAATTTATATTTTTTATTGACAAAGATTCGCGAAATTGCGATAAGTTACCTAACTTTATTTTTATCGTCAAATCTATGGGGCTCTCGGCGCTTCTGATAATTAAAAACAAGCACCGAAATAGTTTGGATGCTAGTGTCTACATGCGTTTCGCTTTGAGTAGCACTGAATCAAGGATTCAGAAGTTAGTAAAGAGTATGCAGTCACAAAAATCGCATTAAAATATAATAATTGTTGTAAGCCAACAGCTTTTTTTTTGTAGATAAAACAACCCTTTAAGTTACATATAATTGTTTATTACCTCAGACAGTTGGTGGTCCATAGCAAGACAGAAATTTTGTCAAATGGTCCCTCATCATTAAAAGGTTAAGAACCACTGGTTTACAGTCATACATCTGGTCATACACGCCCCCCGGTTGCGAGTGTCACTATATGTTCTCCTAGGGCATCCTCTCCCAGCGTTTCCCACCCACATCTACCTTGTATGTAAATACTTTGACCACTGAGTTTGTTTCGCCATTTCTTCTCAGGGGTAGTCAGATAGGAAATGACGACTCAATCTAGCTTAATTTTTTTATATGACGTGTAAAAGTGATTCCGATATCCTATTTACAGAATAAACGATTTCATTTCATTTCATTTCTTGTAAAAACAAAATATCACACCGGAAAAGCAAATTGAAAAGAGATACCTAATTCTCTTTGTGTCGCTAACCCAACAATTAACTAACCGTTACATTATCATTTAACAACAAATAAAATCGTAGTTGTCGGTCAACATAAAAGGATACAGACCGCGCCAGTTGGCCCAAGGTTTTATAATGAACTAATGAAAGGACCTTGCTACTGTACCGCCCCTTACCGCCCACTTGTTACGGTCTAGACATGTGTCAAGAGAACGGGCAGAGACTAACTTTAACTATTCTTTATTTAACTTTTAAGGACATATGTTAACAGAAGAAAAAGAGAAATGGACCAAATTAATAACAGAGTGGTACCCAATGGATGAAAAAGAAGCAAAGAATGACAAGAGAAACGGTGGGAAGACGACGACAAAAGAGTAGCTGGTCCGGAGTGGATTCAGAGGGTGAGAGACAGAGAGACGTGGAAATCTTTAAAAGAGGCCTTTGTCGAAGGACAAGCTGTTTAAAAAAGTGCACCGAACGTCGATATTTAACAAAATTATAGTAGGTACTTATATAATACAAAATAAATTTTGAAACATTGTAGAACCAGCAATAAAGGCTTTTTTTAATCGCCTTTCATTCATCCTCTCAACATGATCAAACCATCTAAGCGTACTCTTTTAAATGTTTATAATAATAATAATAATAATATCATTTATTTCAGGCAACATAGGCCCATAGAAATATACCTTAACCTAAACATACATATTTTAATATAAAACTTAGTACTTCACTTAGCACTAGCTGCACTTTGTACTGTCCTGTGGAACTTGTCCGCGGAAGCGACGGAACACCACTTCCTGCGGCCAAAAGTCTTCTTCCATCACTACATCTTCTTTTAAACTGCACCATTGCCTTAACTCATAATTTTTCAGCCTATCATTCACAGTCACGCCACACATGCTTCGCAAGGAATGTAATCAACAGCATTTATTCTACTTTAATGCTACTTATGCCACACCCGACATGCACTTCCATACATAACCGTAGGCACCAGTACACTATTGTGAACAATCAGTCGAGCCTATTTGGGAATCGACTGGTTGGTCACAATCGCATAGCACCATTTTATTTATTTCCCGCATTTACTCTTCTTTCTACATCTTCATCAATATTTTCATCCCTTGTAAACTGACTCCCAAGTATACAAACTCATTTAAGGCTCGTACAGACTCGTGCGATATCGTGGCCGCGACAGGCACCGATAAAGAAATTGTGCTACTAGTGTCGCGTCGCGCCCGCGATATCGCGCGAGTCTGTACGAGCCTTTACTTGCTCCACTTTCTCATCATTTATTTTCACATAACACACTGATACATCCCTGTATCACAATATATACTAATCTTAATCAGAACTCAGTCTGAAGCTACACTAACTAGAATAGCAAGATATATGGTACACAAAGCAATTGTTATCGATAGGTATTACGTCAATCGATTCCATCCTGCGGTATAAACTCGAGTACCAAATGGAAATATCACAGTGCGCCTAAGTACCATAGCACTTTTTGTCCCCATCAATCTAACCTGGTTGTTAAAACTCAACCATTTTATAGCATATGGCGCCCTGTTACTTACTTACAAAGCAAAGGAAACAAGTTTCATGCATTTATCTTAAGTGTTGTGCTCGATCAACGAATGGATGTGATAAAAAAAGTGTGATTGTGAGTGTTTTCTTTCCCCTCAAAACAATCTTTTAATAGCGTATAATAATTTAAATAATATCAAGAATAGCGGAGTTAAAGACGCTTGAGAATACTAGTTCATCATCATCATCATTTCAGCCGAAAGACGTCCACTGCTGGACATAGGCCTCTCCCAAAAGGGGGGGAATTTGCCATAATCGCCACGCTTGGCAGGCGGGTTGGCGATCGCAGTATAGTGTTAAAATGCATAGAGAACGCTGCTGCCCATTCTCTAATAAGTCCCTTAGTCGCCTTTTACGATACCCACGGGAGGAAATGGAGTGGTGCGATTCTTTACGTCCGGCACCAAACGGACGGCAACCATAGTTAGTCATTTGTTTTATTAAAACAATTTAGATAACTTTTCACGAACGAATGTTCGCTGTGTAACAAAAGCTCGCAAAACGAATGTTTGCATAACAAATTTGCAAAGCGAGTATGTATTCGCAGTGACCCCCCCATTACGCACACGTTTAAGCTTCTTAAACGTGTGCGTAATGGGGGGGTCACTGCCTGGTCTCATCCTGTGGTAGACGTTAGTAAAACTGCCGGTCATTCTGTCACCCTATGTAAAATTTCTACAAATATATCTGTAATTTTGACGTCTAATAAATCGATGAACGCCAGCTGCATCCACGAAAATGTCCTGTTACGCTCATTGTCCCGTTACGCTCATTGTACGCTTGCGCCGCATCAATGTTTTGTTATGACGTTGTCACGTTAAACTATCATCTGTAAACCAACTTTTTTATGATGTACTTAATAAAGATTATTCTATATCTAAGCTGAATAACAAAACCGAACCAATAAATAAAATGGAATTGTTTGTTTGTAATGTCAAAATAACAGCTTTTTACTTAGTGCCTAGGAAAGTTTATTAGATACGGTATTATAACGAATTTTTTCCTCCTCAACCCTTGCTCGTAAGCGAAGCGCCAGCCCGCGCTATAGCTGAGCCTGTAACTTT
Organism: Dryobota labecula; assembly: GCA_947523025.1. Taxonomy (NCBI): domain Eukaryota; kingdom Metazoa; phylum Arthropoda; class Insecta; order Lepidoptera; family Noctuidae; genus Dryobota; species Dryobota labecula. The sequence goes on from OX383287.1 coordinate 5,495,565, forward strand.
AAATTCCCCCGATAATAATCATAACCCTGATTTTATCCAGCCACCGTCAGTCCCTTGCCATCCTCCCTCCGACTCTGCCCTAAGTCGAGGTTCGTACCCCACAGGGGTGCCCTTAGCGCACAGTCATTTAGTTTATAAGTTTTTACGCCCTGGCTGGAGGCATTAAGTTTCGTTAGGAGCTTAAGGCAACCACAGGAAAGTCCGGTTAAAGAGTCTCAACCTTAGAAAAACTTTCTGTCCGTCTGTCTATCTGTTTGTTGCGACTAATCTCCAAAACTGCTGGTCTGATTTTGACGGGACTTTCACTCACAGATAGCTGATGTTATAAGAAGTAACTTAGGCTTACTTTTATTTTAGAAAAAGCCACGCGGGTGAAGCCGCAAGCAGCAGTTGTTTATTGAATAATTATACAACAACACCATCTCCAAATGTTCTCCATGTGTTCTACAAGATTATATTTGATATAACTTTCAACTGTCACACATGTACAAATAAGTTTATCTCCTAAGATATTATCAGTAGAGTCACGTACGTCATGTACTCACGATAATAAGTTAATCTCGACGAGCCCCCATTCACATGTGGGATGAAGATCTACGAAACAACAAACAGAAATCTAGAACTAAATGTGACTGTAGCTCCACACGTGGTTTTGGAGTTAAGGCGCTATGATTCGGCACTCGAGCCGACTGAAGTAGCTCGTGAAATCGCTAGTGCCTCGCGCATTTGGTAGGTATTTAAACAGAGTAATTATTTTAATCATTTTATCAAGACAAACTTAGCGAACTGTGATAAACATTCTTACTACCTTTTCTATCATATAAAAAATAAGAAAATAACGTGACGTGAAAAAGGGGTAACTTTGGGATTTTTTGCGATTGCATGTCCGCCAGATCCTTAAATAATATATATATTTTTTCAGAATTAGTAACAGTGTTACTAATTCTCTTCTTTTTTATGTTTCCCATGGATTCAAAAAACTAGTAAGCGCGGGCTCTGTCGGATCATACCGCCTTAAAGCTCTGGCCAAACTGAAGCGAGCCAGTGAGCGTGATGCGGATCGCCATTGCGCGAGTCCTCACGCTCGCTCGCTTCAGAAAGTCAAAGTCAAATCATTTATTTCGCCCCTTCCAAAAGTACCCTTACGTATGGAGAACGGGCAAGAAACACTTACTCTTAAAAAAATAAAATATATAATAATAATAATAAAAAATAAAATAATAATAATTAACAATATTTTGTACACTCTAACAACACACACACACGTTATATGTTATTAATCACAATACCTATTTAATATTATTATAACAACTAAGTAGTCAAAGGAAAGCCCCTCTTCCTCTCTCCTACTTTTGCTGTGCCCGACAGGGTCATATCCCCAGCTCTAGGTACACACAGCTCCCCCCCCCCCCCCCCGCCAAAAGACACGTGCGTACAAATCCGTGATAGGCCCAAGTTGGTTTTTGATTTTGCAAAAACTTATTATTATAATTAATGTATTGTTTTAGTAAATACATTTTTGTAAAGTCTGTTCTAAATATTATTTTTAATCAATAAAAAGTTAATACTTTTATTATTGCATATAACGACAAGCAATAATAGGGTTATTACGAAGCATTTATACTACGTCTAAATAGACCGAAGGTTTTAAGACCGCTTGCTTATAATATTGGAGGCTCAAATCCTAAGCCCAACATGTGCTTTCTATCACGCATTTTTTTTTTTTTTTAATATACAGCATGTTTCAATTTGTTTTAGTAATTATAAAGAATTTTAAAAAAACTTTAATAATCATTTAATAATATTTATTATTACTATTATTTAACAAAACTTTGATCTTATTTTACTAAAAAGATTTATATTTTACAATTTGATTTGATAATTTGCAGTGGTCCCTAGTCAACGTTATAGTTATAACTTGAGGGTATGGATTAATTCTATAAAGAAAACGTAAGTAAGTAAAATTAATGGATACCCTCAAATTATAACATCTATCGATTAGACAGAGATCTAAAGATAAACTGACTCGGGCGATAATACATAACAATTTCATCGCAATTCATATGGGCTCGATGGTTAATTCGTCAAACTGCCGGTATGAGTATGACCACATTCGGTAATGCGATTGTTAATAAACTCTTTTTGAAGTATTCTTTAGATTATACATAACGAATTCAATATTGTAGCAGTGTAACATTTTAAAACTTGAGGGGTTCGCACATAATGACGCTATGTGTACCAAGTTAAAACTTTGCCAAAAACCATCAAAATCGGTTCAGTAGTTCAGCAGTAACTGCGAAGTAAACAGACCGACACACAGGCTCGTTTAAAAATAGGTATTAGTGCTAATAGCACCCTCTGTCTGTCCCCGAAAGGATTAGAAGCGTGAAGTTACGGTTATTGCGTTAATTACTAATGATTTCTGATAATTATACGATTGAATTATAGATAACTGCATAATGGTTTCGTGCCGGTAAACTGGAGTAGAGCTAAAACTAGAACTGGAACTTAGGCAGTTTATTTGTAAACTAGCTGCTGCTCGCGACTACGCTCGCGTGGTTGATCTAAAATAAAAATAACCTAAATTACTCCTTATAATATCAGCTAACTGCCAGTGAAAGTTTTGTCAAAATCGGTCAAGCCGTTTCGGAGATTAATCGGAACAAATAGACACACGAAAATTGTTTTTAAAATTTTCGTTTTTTTTTTTGTTGATCAGCGAGTTAATATTTTAAACAAAATAATATTAGTAAAAAATCTGGACCAAAAATTTTAATTTTTACTGAAAATCTGTCGGTTCATATCATGCATGAATAGTTCGACTGGATCTCAAATAATAAATGTAGAACAACCAAGAAAAGAGAACACAAACAATCGGTCTATCATTCAAATTCGTAATGCTTTTATATTCAAATCAGCATAAAAATCTCGTAACGACCATCATAATTCTACATTCAAGGGCCACCTTGAAATCTTCATATGGTCACTTACATAAGCGCTTCCATAGATTATGTGTTACCATGACAACGTTACGTAAACACGCATGTTTTTAAGTTTCCCACACATGGTCAGTGTCACCTCCAGTTTCGCCTCATCTCGATAGAATCCGTACCCGTGTGTGGATGACGCTTTCGTCGATTCTTCGATGTAATCCGATCAGGGTTAAGAAAGAATTTACAAGTTTCTTTCTTACACAAGATCAGATTTTCCATCGGCGAAAATTATCAACTTCCATTCAAATGTTCTTCCCTTATTTAACCCCTTTAAAGGGTGTATTTTCAAAAATCCTTCCTTAGAGTTCACTTTCGTTACACAAGAGGAAAGTACTAACGTAGCCCGCGAAACTCAAATATTCTTAGGTTTTTTCAGTTTGTAGGTCACTTGCAGGTTGTATTCTGATCAAAATATAATTCATGTCCGTAACAAGTATGTATTTACAGAATTATATTCATTAGAACCAGTAATATAACTCCTTAAGTTATAATTGTCCTCAAATGTAATGATTTCATGAAATAGTTATTTAATAGGGTTACTTGGTCTTAGACAGTTGTATTGATGATTTTAAATATTATAATTCTGTTAATACATACTTGTTACTGTCGCAAATTATATTTACATCAACATACAACCTAATACTGACCTACAAATTGCAAAAAAGGAAAGAAAATTAGATTTTCTCGGGCTATCCTAACGCACAGCACCACCGCACTCTGTATCTCGCTCGCACACTATTGCTACCGGTCACGCGAGCAAGCGAGACAGGGCGGCAGGGAAAACGCTCCTAGGCGCCGATAGTTTAGGTAATTTCGTTTTACGGTGAAAATAATGGTCATTTAAAAAAACTAAATAACATAAGACCTGCTTTATAGTTAGTTCAGTTAATATGCAAAGTTTCATTATCTAACTTGAAGCATTTTTTGAATACCAGCGGTTTATTGTTCTGTTTGGAGGTAACATTGGATTTTTTTTTCTATCGAGAAAATTTTATGGAATCGTGTTTTCGGCTAACATAGTACTTAACATTAATCCTCAACTTTACCATATATTTATTTAAAAATTAATGCTGCAGTATTTTCGACATAACAGAGGATCATGCTAAGCCATTTGAGCTCGTATAGGCCCTTAAGGAACTCTGTGCTTCAGACGTAGGTACACACGGCTACATATAAAGCTATACCGTTCCAGTATAAACATATCTGAAAGAAAGAAAGAAAAAAAGAAAAATAGGTTTATTTGTCACAGAAACACGTGCATACAAAAAGATAATTAACTTGAGTAGTATACAGAAAAATAAAAAATAAAACAAAACAAATCAAAAACAAACAAACATTGCATAGCATTGTATAGGATTTCCGTCCAATGTGAGGTCAGTTTGATATGTATCCGTGTGGCACATTTATTCGATTTCTTTTTTTTTTTTTTTTTTGACAAATGCATTCTGTCATGCTGTTCAGTTTGTTTCGCTATGTATGGTAGGCATAAAACGAATCATCCATGCATAATCAAGATTAGATATACTTTTGCAATAGTCTAGATTTTTGAAGGCTAAGTAGGCCAAATAGAACCTTTTGTGTGTGATACAATGTGTAACATGACTTATTGTTCTTTTAACATTGGAATATGTATTACTAAGTTGCAAAATACTCTTAATGGTTTGCGAATGTTGACTGGCGTCGGAAGCTGGCTTTGTTGCTAAAGTTCGTTAGCTAGGGTATTATTATAGATTCTATCTATAAGTTTAATAGTACCTGTCGATAGTTCTAAGTGCATTTAGTTTTGTCTTCTTTGTGGCTGTCATTATAGAAGAATTGTAATCGAATTATCGATGCAATAATGATCAACTGATTTACTAAGTTAGGTAATGATGATTGATGTTAAATTGTTAATTAAGCTTTTTGCATCAACATGATGGCAAAAAAATTGATTAAAGTGATTCTTAATTTCAGCCGAATGACGTCCACTGCTGGACATAGGCCTCCCCCAAGCACCGCCACTTCGACCGTTTCTGTGCTTCCCGCATCCAGCGGATTCCTGCGGCCTTCACAAGGTCATCGGTCCACCTTGTGGTACGCAGTTACCACTCCAGAACCTTTCGACCCCATCGGCCAACTGTTCTGTGAGCAATGTGTGCCCACTTATGTTTGGCAATTCCTCAGGCTATTACGGTAACCTTGGTTCTCCTGTGGATTAAAGTAACTTGTATTTTTAAAATCATGTTTTTTGTTTTCTTCTCTTTTATTGAACCTAACCTACATTCGCTCCAACGCTTTCGTCTGCAACCGCCTCACATAATTCAAAACAAAGTATCCGCCAAAATCTTTACATCACATATCCTTTTGTTATCAAAAACTGGGCTAATTATATGCGTAGGATAAACAACAAAGTTACAAGTGTAACATCACTGTAACAGTGTTACATTTAACACAACACCCACGCTCTTTTTTATTGTTGTAGTTAGCAACTGAAATCTGTCAGTAATTCTCTCCTTTGTTCGATAACAGCTGGGTATTAAGTCAGAATAGCTTTACAGTCTAGAAAGCTGATGGCAGAAACCGAGTGCTGTTTTTGAGCAATCGTAGTGATAATAGAGTGAGAAATGCATTTCTTTTTAAATATGCAGACATCAACTAGTGGGGTGAGGGACTTGTGGCTAAGTCTTAAGAGGGTTGTCACCAGTCCACTACCAACACTGCTTTTAAAACATATTATCTCGTGACTGAGAAGGAATTATGAAAAACGGCTCAATCAACTATATCGGTGCGTCTAGAATTTTTTAATACCTTTTATAAAGTTTCATACCGAGACACGAAGCAACAAAATTCGATCTAAATAAAAACGGCCACTTTCCTCTAGATCGTATTTTGTTGCTTCGTGTCTCAATATAATCATATTAGCCGTAGAACCGATGACCGTTGGGGTAGACGTGTTCTTTAGTGGAGATCGCGAATCGGCAAACGTAAGGTAGGACGTCCTCAGGCTAGGTGGAGCGACGATCTCCGCAGGGTGGCTGGTAGCAGCTGGATGAGAGTTGCCGAGAATCGAGCTGAATGGCGTGCAATTGGAGAGGCCTATGTCTAGCAGTGGAATGCTATAGGCTGATGATGATGACGCTTTGGTCCGTGGATGGGGTCTTGGTATGTAAAAATGATCACATATTTACATACCAAGACGGAGGAGTCTCGAATTTGTCAATGATAGCTGTTTCTTTACCTTTCTTAAGAAAGGGGCTTGTGTTAAGCTATGCGGTTGGTTCGTGGATGGGTGACCATCTTTACATACCGAGACTCCTCCGTCCCTCGGAAAGCATGTTAAGCTGTTGGTCCCGGCTGTCATTCGTGCACCTTTGACAGTCGTTACGGGTCGTCAGAAGCCCAAAGTCTGACAACCAGTTTTACCAAGGGGTATTGTATTACCCAGTAACTGGGTTATGGAGGTCAGAGAGGCAGTCGTTCTATGTAAAATACTGGTATTCAGCTCCATCCGGTTAGACTGGAAGCCAACCCAAACATAGTTGGGAAAAGACTAGGCAGATGACGATGGAGACATCAACTTTTTGAAAAGACAGGTAACAACTTGTTCGCAGCCATCGCCATCGCCATCTTGGATTTATATTTTGACCAAAGAAGAAAGTCACACGGAGGAGGTGTTGCATAACATGTAGGAACGCTTTTTCGCGTGACGATTTCTACCTGTCAACTCCTACCGCAGACCTTCGTTCCAATAAAACACTTAACACACACTTACAAACATTCAAGAGTGCCAACCCTTTTTTTTTGGGGTGGGAAATTATCAAGTAACTTCCTGGTGCCTGCCAGGGTTGCGGGTTTGTCCGAAAGGGATACCGTGGCCCTGGTACACAGCCAACTGAAGGAAAACGGGTGGATTTTAGTCAGTAAATGTCTGACACGCCGTCCCGCTCCGCCCAGAGCGAGAGAAGTTATATGATAATTTCCCAGCCAAAACGAAAAAGTCGAAATGTTAGCAAAAATATCGCAACAAAAAATTATATTCTTAAAATGGTTTCCTGGTAGAATGTTGTATGAGTTTCTAACAATAAAAGTTATTAAAGTGAACAAAACTATCGTTTAACTGCAACTTGAAGTGAATATTAAAATGTAAGGACATAAGTTACGTTTCTAACTTCAAACGTAGAATTACTTAGCTCTTTGTTAGCAAAGTTGAAAGTAGCTTTGTTTTAATACATTTAAGTGGTAATTTTTTTAATAACTCAGAACAAATGTGTCATTTACTGTTTGAATGTATAATTATGAAATAAAACAAGTTTTTTTTTTTTTTTTCTAAAATGTAAATTGACTATTTCCTCAATTAAACTTGAGGGACGTTGTACCTACTTACTGTTTTCTTTTTTTTGGCGCAAAATACCAAGATTTACTTAGCTTATGTACTAAGTGCTGTACCGTCATTATTTACACATATTCCTAAAGCATCCAGCTCATTTTGCACCGCAAATTTTATTTAATTCATTTGACCGATTTTAATGTTTTCAGATCAACAGTGTTTTTTTTTTCCAACGTTCGATATCCAAATTATTTAAGTGGTTCCTATACATAACAACCTATAGACAGTCTGACTGATACCGGCTTTAATGGCGTTTTATTATCATTGTCACTACCTACATATATTGTGATAGTGGAGTATTGGATTAACATAATTATGATGATCACTCTATTAGGTTATTGTTACTGTTAGCCTGCTTCATCCCACAGCTGGGCAAAGACCTCTCCTCATAACTTCCAGCTCTTTCAATCCAGGACTAATGTGGACCACTGGTCGTTTGTTTTCTCCAACTCGTTCCGCCATCTTCTACGGCGTCTGCCACGATGCCGTCCGGCTGTGTCCCACGGTGAAGGGAAATAAAAAAATCTTTTTTTTTTTATGGGAAATGGCATCAAATAAAATCTTTTTAGGTTACCCTTAAAAATAGACATTTTAATAAAAAAAAATACCACTTTGTCGGTGTGATTAATATGTATACCCATGCCAAATTACAGCTTTCTAGTGCTAGACCCTCTGAGCTTAGCCGCAGACAGACAGACAGACGGACATGGTGAAACTATAAGAGTTCCTTGTTGACTAGAAATGTACATCGAAAAATCACATCCAATTAAATTGATACCTTAGATTATTTTTCATCATTTCTTTAAAAAAAACGTTACTTAAAACAACGTTAAACGTTAAGAAACTTTCGAGACTGAAGAATGGCTGTCTAGCTAGATTATCATGCGCAATTTTTAAGATGGCAATGTTGGGATATTGCTTAAAATACATATAATAATGACAGGTCTATTTCTCACATCGATTGCTTCGTTAAAAGCTTTTTCATGAAAGGCTTCCAACAGATTCATCAACTGATACTATATCTTGAGCTTCAATCCACAGCAACTCCTTGACATTTCAGTTAAGGTGCACATTAACTAACACTAGTATTTTATGAATAATTTATTCGCTTTATTAGTTTGAGATAATGTGCAAATATTGTTAATTAGTATTCGTAGATTGTGGTTTTTGGTCAGACGTGACAGGATGTCTTAATGCATTTTGAGGTTTTGCGAATGCATTTTGATTTTGGGTTTTGGAGTTAAATTAGAATTATTAACTACAGCTTGACTTCGTTTTCTCATTTGATCATAACTTATCTGAGATACCCATCTATTAAAAAAGCAACCCGTCTTTATACTTCTTGCGCGTGTATGTGACTGAACTGCTCCTAAACGGCTGGACCGATTTGGATGAAAATTTGTGTGTATATTTGAGTGGGTCCCTGGATAGTTTAGATTCACAATTGGACCCAATGTGTGGCGCTACGATCGAGTTTTAGGAAACAGGACGTCTGTCCGGTCATCTAGGGTTTTATAACATTATATCATTCAGATAAACACGCACATTTACACCGTCTTATCGACATTGCAAAATCTAATAAAAAACATCTTCAACACGGCCTATTTACTATACGTTGCGATATCTGAAATACCTAATCTTGCCTCCATTTGATACAAATCGTGAGGCATGTGTTTCGGTACACACAGAAATTTTACGATAACTGCCTTTTGTCACGACTTTCCCTACGACATTGTTACTGTGAAAAAATATTGTTTGGTTATTTGTCATGATTTGACTGATGTATCATACTTCGCCGTAACTAAAAGAATCACTTTTTTTTTTCACTGTGTCAATTTTATCCGATTGCCCACTTAGTTTTACGAGACATCGCCAAACGGTTCGTCGACTTTTCACGTGACCAGAGAGCTGGTCTCTCTCTAGGCCAAAGAATCAGCATTGCCATACAAAGTGGCGATCCTGCCAGCCTTTTGGGCACTAGGGGAACGAATTTAAGGGCATCAAAACTTCGTTCCCCTTAATTTTATATACACTTGTACATATTATTATTATTATTTTAATACTAAATTATTATCTTTTAAATTACGTTAATATTATCTAGAAATAAAAAACAGCTAGTCTTTATAAATATTTTTAGTGGTGGTATTGACATAAAAAAGGTGTTACATTTTAATTTGAAGCCCTGACTTCTGAGCTAGGTGGTACCTGTGTTACAGGAGTCAGTGTCTTCATCCGTTTTTGGAACATTAACAATTTATGTAATAACATTAAAATTGGTTTTATTTTATGTGGTTTTACCACGGAAATAGCCAATCGACACTTTTACAAAATTATAACTAGTATGGTACTTAGTTCAAAACAAGAATACTTTTCAAGCACTCTGATGCATGGCAGTTATTTTAGATCAATCTCAGGTTTGAAAAATTTGGTGAATTTTAAAACATGAGATGTTCCTCATGTATTAGAATCCAAACAGCCTTAAGTTCCTCGGAAGGTAAAAATAATCTCATCACATACATAGATTCCTGTGAAAAACATAATCCTGGCTTTGCTGTCCTGCAATCGAGTAAAAAGCTACCACTTGTATAAAGACTGCTTTAAAAACAAACAAATAACTATTCCAAGGTGACCGTAAAATTAATTTACATGAAGATGCGACCTTCATCCTTTTAGAATTAGTGTCCCCTCCCACGGCAATTCCCATATTTATTCATACTTATGAATTATAATTTAGTTTTGGACTTGAAACATTCACTTATGAGTCACACAGCGACTGTTTTGATAATTATTAAGACACTTAACTTAAAAAGGCGTTTAGTTATTGGTGGTTCTAATCCGGGTTTTATGATGTCCAAAAGTTACGTCACGTTAATGTTTTCGAAATTATAGAATTACATTTCTTGTTTTTGTTTTTGAGAATTGACATTTCACAGGTCAACCTAGGAGGTTTTCAGCTGCTTAATCGGACTTTCCTGTGTGTGCCTCAACAAATGAAGGCCTCCAGACAGGGCATAAAACTTATAAACTAAGCGATAACACGCTAAGGGCACCCCCTGTGGAGTACGAACCTCGGCTTAGGGCGTCACTGGGTGAGGGCAGCAAGGAACAGACTGGATGACCGCTGTAAAGATTCGCAGTTTGCACTTGAATGAAAATTTGATGCGTGGTGCGTTCGAAATGAACACGAGCCTACTAAGAGCGTCGACGGCGCGCGAACGAGCCGCGCTTGTGCTCACTGAAGGAAAGCTGATGGTCAAGGATCAAACCTAGGTATTTCGCTCGGGCTTATTCTCAAATCCCCCCTGAAATCCCCCTTTGGAGGAAAAGTGGAATCTATAAAAACAGTCTAAAATTCACCCCTGATAATCCCGCTTAGGGGTGAAAAAAAAATTGAAAAAAAAACTTATTCCAAGATCCCCTGAAAGTGATTTTTTACATTAGGGTTCAGTTTTCCCCACTGAGGGGGGTTCTCTCAGGGGGGATTAGTGGAATAAGCCTTTTGCTCGTTTCTCCCGAGGGATCGGCTTGCTTTACATAGTGATTGGACTGAGAGGGGGGAAGCGCAAACGCATAAAGGTATTCTAATAAGAAGATAAAAATAAAATAGGTATGTAAAGTACTTGCAAAGTTATAATTATAACGAATTGTTTTACGTCTTTTCCAGTTTACTATTCAATACGTAAACAAGAGAGAAGAAAAATAATTTAAAAAAAACCAAAGGAAGCGGGAAAATGCTACGGCGGCGCTGGTTTTCAAAAATATTCGATACATAATTAAATGATGTCACGATTAAAGAGATTTAAGAAACCAAACAGTTATACTTATGGAGGAAAACGTAAAAAAAAGCGGAAGTGACCGACTATCAAAGAAAAATTTAAGGCTTTAATCTATAAAAATAAATCAAATTTAATTTTAATTTTTTGTTCCGGCTAATCTCCGAAACGGTTGAACCGATTTTGACGGAATTTCCAATGGCTGATAGCTGATGTTATAAGGAGTAACTTATGCTTACTTACACTTTTATTTTAGAAAATGCTACGCGGGTGAAGCCGCGGGCAACAGCTAGTGTAAAATAAAGAAGTAAATAAGAAATCAATCAACAATATCCAGGACAACGAGTTTTAACTAAATTACAGATGTCTAGACAGTCTGTATGATGTAACAGCGAACAAAACTGGTCCGACCATGACGCCCCAGTACAGAGGAATTCAAAACCATAATGTTTACATAATACAACTTACATAGCTTAACTAATAACCAGGCCCTTAGGTCATTAGTTTCACTACTCTAGATTAACTTACTTGACAAGCAGGGGTTTATTTATAAACGTTGCTTAAAGTTTTACCTAACTTTAAGCAACGTTTATACATAAATCCCTGATTATCGATTGTTTAACCATACATTTTTGATTACTAAGTAATAATCGATCGACCAGGTTAAGCTCGCCTGCCGCGGTTGATCCGTGGATGCGTGACCATCTTGATTTACCACGACCTCTCCGTGCCTTGAAAAGCACGTTTTCTGTCTCCGTCTGTCATTCGTGGATCTTTGAGTCGCTACGGGTCTTCAGAAGCCCGAAAGTCTGAGAACCAGTCTTACTGAGGTGTATCGTATTACCCAGTAACGGGTTGTGAAGGTCAGATAGGTAGTCGCTCCATGTAAAATACTGGTATTTTACATAAATGCTAGGCAGATGATTAACCATACATTTTTAACGCTAAACGTCACTTAACTTTAAGCAACGCTTATAAATAAACCTAAAAATATATATTGTACAGGATACATTTTTAACCAGTGCACAATTTTTTTTTCGGTGGTTTATTATCAGTAATAAAACACATTTCCATAAATTCTTCAAACGTTTTTTTTTTTTTAGGTCCCCTGGTATCAGCAAAATATGGATACAATCTATTCGTAATAATATCAATGGGCGAGCGCACAGCTGACAGGTACCTACTACTGCGTTTCGCTTCACTGACCGCGCCACCGCGCCGATGCATTGTGCGACGAGTATCCATTATACCAGTTTCAAAATAAACATCTTTCGTTAACGATAACTTCATTTTTTACTAAAATATATTAAAATAAGAAATAGGTGTTTAATAAAACACGTTTAAGTTTAATTTGTCAAACTTTGCGCACTGATCAAAAACTTTTCCTGAAGGTATATAATTTAATACAAATTCTGTTCCATTTTTAGTTTAATCGGTGAGTAGTGTGGCTAGTCGGACATCGTGAAACAGGGCCTAATTGTTCTGAAGGTATCGTTAAGTTAAGCTTTTATAATAGATAGGTAATTTGTAATAGAGTACGCATACTGAATACTAAATCTTAATGCAACGGTGGTTAAGATATTTTCAATTGTTTTCTATAACTTTGACGGTGTATTCCCGCTGTCCCCACCGCCCATGTCCAAATTTATTGGTAATTCACATATAATTACGAAAAATAGGTTCCATTTTCTTTTAAGTACTGATTTTAAAATTAAAATGATAAAATCAGTACTTAAAAGAAAATTTAACCTTTTTTTTTCGCCTTTTTATGTGAATTACCTGTTTGTGGGAGCCTTAAAAGTCTGTATGTAGTCGTGACCGTGGCTTGCTGGGCACATTTTGGTTTGACATCTATACATGACTGTGGCGGTCAAAAGGTTAATTAGTATTTCCTATTGAGTATGGACACAATTATTACTTAAGTAAATATATAAACCAAGTTATTGAATGCAAATTAATAAAACAATATGATTGTAATCTTAATTTATTATCAGAATATTACCTTATTTATTAAACCTATATTTAAAAAAATTGGATTGCGATCTAAAATCAGGCAGGATAGTCTTCACCGTCTGAAACGTATGGTTACCCTACGAAATTACGAGCGTGCAGTTGAGGGGTCGCGGGGGTGACGCATTATGCTCCGCCCACTCGTTCTAGGTTGCTGGCACTTATCGTCGCCTTAATAGGGACACGGTGGGGACAGCGGGAATACACCACTTCGACTACATGACTGTTTTGTAACATTACCTGCCCGTACCTCGTTACGCCCTTGATAGGTACTTCATTGATAACTAACATTACTCGCGTGATTACCCCAAACGGAAAATTTTACCACTTGGTTTGTACTTATATCTTTGTCTAATCTTGGTTTGTGTATTCTCTATAATGTAATAATAATACATTGACAGCCGGTCGCCTGCGCCCGCGTCTCATCGCTTGTCATAGACAATAGTCTATAGCATAGATAATTATTTTTTTCTTTCACACTTTCACAAGGTACCTACGCGCTATCTTTGTTTTCATAGAGCGATAATCTGTCTAAAGCATGGAATTAGTATGTACTTTATAGTCTAAAGACAGATAAGACACGTTGTCGCACAGCCTAAGCAGCTTATGTATGTTTACAAATAGCTTACCATGAATAGTAATATATATATATATTTTTTTTTTGTTGTAATTATTGCAAGAATTTAATCAATGTGTTCATTGAAGTTGAAGTATAGTAATTAAAGTTTATTGCGTACCTATCAAGTTTTTTTTTAAAGTAATAAATAAAAGTCTTGCTGAAGTGTTGGGTAATAAAAGTTATTGGAAGGTGATCTAGTAACATTTACCTGGTATTAGAAGTAAAAACATAAATTAGAATTTCATGAATTGACGTAAGTACCTATTTATCTTTACAATTAAATAAAATTGAAGTGTCTGTTTGTAATGTTAAAATAACAGCTTTTTACTAAATGCATAAGATAAGTTATATAGGTAATACTTATTTACAACAATATTTGTTTTTTTTTTTTAATTTTTGTCTCTTTCTGTCTGTCTGTTGGTTCCGGCTAATCTCCAAAACAGTTGAACCGATTTTGACTGAACCTTCACTGGCAGATAGCTGATTTTATAAGGAGTAACTAAGGTACCAGTTACTCCTTATTCAGAAAAAGCTACGCGGGTGAAGCCGCAGGCAGCTTTTAGTACCCAAAGGAGTGGAACTCTCTGCCTGCGTCTGTGTTTCCGAACGCATAAAACCCTAATCTATACAAAGTGAGAGTGAAAATTCTTCTTCTGGGTAAGCTCACTCCATCGTAGACTTTGTCTCTGTCACCCAGACCTAGACCAAAGTCAAGAGCAAACCCATGGTAAAAATATATATATATAAATTTAATGTGAAAAAATATTTAGGTACCTGCTGAAAAGCTTCCCGCTGTACCCATTGCCCGTGTCCCCATTAATAGTAATTCACATAAAATGGCGAAAAAAAGTGGTCACTGATTATTTTAATTATAAGTACTGATTTTTTAATTATTATTTCTAATTTCTTTTTTTTTTTTTTTTTCAATTCCAATACATGATATTAGCGTAACTTCAACCGTTAACGCAGCGCACGCAAAGGAAGCTCTAAAAATTGAATATTTTTTCCCGTTTTTGCAACATTTTTCATTTATGCTCCGCTCCTATTGGTCGTAGCGTGATGTTATAGTTATATAGCCTATAACCTTCTTCGATAAATGGACTATCCAACACAAAAACAATTTTTCAATTCCAACCAGTAGTTTCTGAGATTAGCGCGTTCAAACAAACAAACAAACAAACTTTTCAGCTTTATAATATTAGTATAGATTGTAATTCACATAATTATTATGTGAATTACCATTAATGGGGACACGGGCGATGGGGATAGCGGGAATACACCATCAGAGCTACACACTTACAACTTTTTTGTTTTACTAGTTCCTATAATAACTTCCTTGTCACGAACTAAGAATCGTAATCACAATAGATTTATTAAAGTCAAGTAGTCCGGTCCACATTTATTTTTACCCTTCACAATGTAACGAGACGTTAAGTAACAGATGGTAACTCGGACGCACAGATAAAACGATTCGTAACTATTACCAAATGATCTAGAAAGGTAGAAGTGCTATCTGTTATCCTAGATTGTCTACAATGGGTGTGTTTCGTAATTAATTAGCGCACCAACCCATTCTAATGGTTGGCTTTGCTTTATTCTCATCACAGAACACAGAAACGCCTCGGCGACTGCTGCTAGAGGCGACATTGTTAACACTTTCCATACAAACCAAGAGTTTTTTTTTACTGTGGCATTTCGTAGTTGACCTTGAGAGGTCGTGACTCCTTAACCGGACTTTCCTGTGGCTGCCTAAAGTGAAACTTAAAGCCTCCAGCCAGGGCATAAAACTTATAAACTAAACGACTACATGCTAAGGGCACCCCTGTGGGGTACAAACCTCGGCTTAGGGCAGCGTCGAGGGGAGCACAGCAACGGACAGGATGGATCAAAACTGGGCTATTATTATTAAACGGGGAATTTAAACTACAGGCTCAGCTGCGGCGCGGGCTGGCGCTTCGTCGAGCAAGAGTCGGGAGGAGGGGGGGGGAACTAAGCGTCAGCATAATCAGCCTATAATGTTCCGACTGCTGGGACACAGACTTCCTCTACTATTTCTTCGAGAGCGAGTGGGCCGTAATCTACCACGCGGGCCCAGTGAGGGTTGGTAGATGTCACAAGTCTTCGAATTTTCGGTTCTAGGACATGCCTTTTTCCTCACGATGTTTTCCTTCACGGTTTTGACAGCAGTGGTGATGAAATGATTTACACATAGTAAGGTGCCTGCCTGGGTTCAAACCCACGACCTATACACACTTGTTTGTCGAGGCCGATATATCACTGGGCCACCACTGTTCAAAAACCAAGTATGTCACCGTTTACACCAGCGGCAGCGATTCCATGCTCTGTGATCCTCATAATACCTAAATACTGTCGGAAAAACTACTAATTTACAAGTAAATTGCTTAAATTACAATAAACGTGTACCGTGTGGCCCCGGACGTAAAGAATAGCACCACCCCATTTCCTACCGTGGGTGTCGTAAAAGGCGACTAAGGGACTTACTAGAGAATGGGCAGCAGCGTTCTCTATGCACTTTTAACACCATACTGCGATCGCCAGAGCGTGGCGATTATAGCAAACCTCATTGGGGGAGGCCTGTGTCCAGCTTAGAATTTTAAAAGACATTCATGATTTAAGAATTAATCAAACCTAACCACAATAGCCCATTACAGCAAACTTTAATTCATCTTATTTCATTACAACACAATTATATTATCATCAGCTAAATGATTAATCTCTAATTTATTTCAGCAAGCCCATACATCATACATGGCTACACATATGTACGACATAACTGACCCATTGAACAATTTTTACGTTCACTTTCTGCGAATGAGTTTGCATACGGTTCCGAACGAGTCACGATTTAACCCGAGTGTGCATGACCGAAATGAGATCGATTCATTTCAAAAATTATAATCGATTTAATATTGATAGTAAAATGGTAAGTGTATGATTTAAGGAGTTCAGTTTAATTAAGTAAGTTCTATTACTTAGTGGTTAAAGTTCTGATGTAACAGAGGACCTTCTAAATGGTTTCACCTGATTGATAAGTTAATTCGTGCACAATGGATGATCGATCTTTTATGGCTCTAAATTACAGATTATGAAACATTTGCAAACCGATTAAAAATATAAAAGGACGTTTTAAAATTGAGCAAAAAGGATAAAAGGAAAGGATAAAAAACCGGCCAAGTGCGTGTCGGATCACGCACAATGAAGGGTTCCGTACTTGGAAAGAATTTATCCTAAGAACAAACTTAATTAATTTATTTTAGTTTGTAAACATAATCTCCAATACATTCCAACTGCAAAAGTTTGTACGCACAATATCGAGAGATCTACCATGTTATTTTAAGACCATAGACTTCTTATAGATTTTCCTGTAATCTATAAGTATAGAACTACTTTCTGTATCTTTTTCAAAATTTTAGTTTCAGTAGTTTCGGAGATAAGGGGGGGAATGGTAAATTTTCGTCTATTTTCACTGGTAACTTTAAAACAATTTATTTTAATATTATAAATAATATATATATTTGAGACCCTCACAGTAAGCCCTTTCATTTGATGTGTCACAAAGTACAGTTAGCAAAACTTTTTTTTTAATATTTTCTTGTTTGCCCCCCAAAACTGAAGCCAATATTCTAAATTCATTTATTTACGGTTCACGTCCGTGTTTGGGTTACTCAAATTGATGTGTATACCAAATTTTAACTTAATCGGTCCATTACATTCGGAGCAAATTGGCTGTGACAGACGGACAGACAGACAGACAGCCAGACAGACAGACACACAGACACACGAGTGATCCTATAAGGGTTCCGTTTTTTTCCTTTTGAGGTACGGAACCCTAAAAATAAGAATATTAAATGATAAATTTGAATTTCGGCAGTAATAATATGAATCATAAATAGGCATACTTTTATCTTACACAGACACAAGTCTTTCCAAAATAATGCTTTGATTTTTTTCAAATATAGAGAAATGGAACACTGCACCAGGCGTAATTTACTAGTAATTATGCATTCATCATATTGAAATATATGCACTGTTGTGCATATGCATATTTATGTGATATGATAATGATGTATCGAAGAAAACGTTGGCATAATTAAGTGAGAGTTATAATTGAAAAAGGTGTGTGGAGAAATGATCTAAATGGTATGTGAAGGTCAAAGATTAAATGGAAATGGCTCAAAGTACCAACCTACATAGTTATTAATGGAGCAGTGATAGCCTAGTGGCGTGATCGTCGAACTGCCAAGTCATAGGTCTCGAGTTGGCACCCAAGGCACGCACCTCTGACTTTTCGGATTCATGTTCGTATTGTATAATTATCACTTGCTTAAAAAACGGTAAAGGAAAACATCGTGAGGAAATCAGCATGCCTGAGAGATATTTCTCGATGACATGTGAAGCCAAGTCAGAGACCCATGGGTGGCAAAAAAACTCTGACACCAGGTTAGCCACTAACCACACGAAAAAGAAAGAAATGGAAATCAAGTAGTAGTAGTAGTAAGTAGTTGGGATACCTATGTAGTATCTACCTACTTACATTATATGAAAAGTCAAGGAAATTAACTGTTAAGCAAACGCACTACCAACCTAAGTTGTCCGGATATTCAAACCAAAACTGTATTTTTTTAATAGTTTTATGAAATTACTCTATAACGGCACAATTGACGTAGGGTATCAATTTGATTTACAATTAATTAACCTGGCTATACGCAGGAGGGAGACGTCTGATTAAACAATGCTCAAATTAGTCTTTCATCAAATACCATTTCAGACACCAATCTAAGATTATGTCTGGACTTTAAAAGAGACTGTGACCTCTGAGTTTGTTTCGGCCATTCTTCTCAGAGTAGTCAGATAGGAAACGCCGACCTCATCTAGTTTTTAAAATATGATTAACGTGTAAAAGTGTTTGTACAAACCTACTTACAGAAATAAAATCATTTAATATGAATAATTTACTCGGATAGCCAGTACGTTTTAAGAAGCAATTAATGACATTATACCATCATCATCATTTCAGCCGAAAAACGTCCACTGCTGGACATAGGCCTCCCCCAATCGGGGGGTTTGCTATAATCGCAACGCTTGGCAGGCGTTTTGACGACATTATATGGTTGTATTATATTGTTAAAAGATTTTGAATGTTATGTTTATGACTCTATTCCTGAGCTTATTACAGCCATTGAACCAAGAGCCGAAGAAGCAGACGTGCAAGCAGACCGATTGTGTAAGATCCTTCACCAGTGTAAACAATCTAACAACAAATTTACTCAAAGATAAGTACAACGCTCGAGTTCAAGTACCTATGTCTAGACTAGCCACTTGAGTGGTCGACCAACAGTCGCTTCCGGATTGCAAGAAATGATCCATGTTTAACTACAATTTTCATATAGCTAATTTATGTATATCCTCTTTGGAAGGGCTTCCTCTATTGGAAGATAGTTTAAAGATTATGTTATGCTGGCTGCTTTTAATTGATGAAGTTACCACATTCATCATCTGCCTAGCCTTTTCTCAACTATGTTCAGGTCAGCTTCCAGTCCAACCAGATTCAGCTAAATACAAGTAGTACCATTTTACATGGAGCGACTGCCTATCTGTCTTCCACAACCCAGTTTTTAGGTAATACGATACCCCTTACCCCTGAAGACACATGAATTCTAATTCACAAAACTCTAAAGGAGTTACAAATCAAGAAGATTCAGTATTCTTGATTTGTAACAATCATAATTAAATCTTTGACACCCTACTTACCTAATAAATTATTATGCAACATACTTTTAACAACCATAAATCAAAATTAATAACTTTTTTTTTTTCGAAATCTATTCTATTCCTCATTTTTTATACGAGTAGGTATGCCAAGTTATCTAACTTAGCCCTTAATTCGATAGTGAGAAATATACTGAACATCGACTTTGAAAAAATGTATCGCAATTTTTTAAAATTATATTTTACTTTTTTTATGTCGAATAGTTTGCTTATATTCTACACTATTATATAAAAAATAACTCATTATGTGCGAGTGCGCTTAACCGGTCAGTCATCGCTGCGATGTCAGGGAGGATGAACGTGCCGCGACCGCTCTCCGTAAGTCTCGATCTATTCGTTGTTTTTGTTCTACAATAACTACTAATTTCTTCACAATATATTCCAGAAAACATACAAATATGTAGACATAAACTACAATTATAATATCATTCATAGATTTTGCGTTATACTTTATAAAACTTGCGTGTCCAGTATATTTCCCATTGCCAAGTTCGTACTAATGTAGTATGATTTAGTGATGTGGAGTATACTGGACATTGCCAATGAGATAGGCAACGATCTGTTTATGGTATTATGAATTAATAATATCCGTATTACGTATATTACATATTATTTATTGTTACCTAATAATAATAATATTTACAGGTCTTAAAACAATTGTCACGGGCCTCAAAATTAATAGGATTAGTGCCGCCAATTAACGCTGCATCAGACGTAGAAGATCAATCAAGTTCAGAGGAAGGTAGAGGATCTTATTGTCAACTAGTGGATAATAACAACAAGTTGGCAGTAGTCAAATGGTATGACAATAAGGTAGTCACTTTAGTCAGTACTTATGCCGATGCTCACCCTGTGGGAAAGATAAAGCGATATAGTAAGGAAGTGAAGGCCCGGGTTGACGTGAACTGTCCAGAGCTTATCAAACATTATACTCGTAATAACCACATGGGTGGCGTCGACCTTGCCGACATGCTCATTGCTTTGTACCGGACTACATATAAAAGTAGATGTTGGTACACTGCCATATTTGCTCAAATGCTCGACATTTGTATAAATAATGCCTGGTTACTATATCGCAGGAATTGCAATCGAAGGGTAGTAAGGCATATGGCGCTGAAGGCTTTTCGCTGTCAATTAGCGAGAGAGCTGCAGAATAGAGGGAGATCTAGATTATCTGGGACCAATATGAACTGTCGAAATGATGATAGTGTCCGCTATACGGAGTAGGTCATTGGCCATGCTTTGGAGATTCATACGGTCGCTGCAAGCACTGCATCAAAAATAAGACTGATGTATATTGCGTGAAGTGCAATCAAAGGCTGTGTTTAGTACGGAAGAGAAATTGTTTTTATGATTACCACAGCAAGTGAAACCTTAAATCATACTTTTAAGATTATTTATTTTCGAAAGATATGACTGATTATTATAGGTTAGTTGATTGATACCTAGAATTGTATTTTGTTATATTATTTTAGAAAAGTTTATTTTCATTTTTGGCTGATTATTGATCTCATTGTAACGTTACTATATTATTATAATTATACTTTTGCATGCCAAATTATTAAAAGTACATAATTTTGTACTGTAAAATGTACAACAATAAATATTTTTGATATACACGTGTTTTTATTTACTTTACACTCAATATTTTGATATGATTTATTTTCTCAGAAAATAATCACACGAGATCTTAATTCGGCAATGTCTAGTATACTGTACATCAATATTTTCAGTTACTTTATGGCAAACCTGGCAAAGTCCAGTATACTGAACATGCATTATATCAAAATCTATACATAAGAGATTTTTTAAATTATTTTTCCTGGTTTTAGTGACCTATAACAATAACAAAAAAATAAAAATAAAAACAAATTTTTGTTAATTTTTGTCTTGCCAGATTAAGGGTTAGGCCATCTACCAACGTAACTTACGAGTATAATCCTTTCACCAGACCTGAGATTGTATTGTGTAGATATTTTTTGGTAATTTACATATACATATCAGTTCCTTTGAAGTTCCGGGTGATCCTAATATTTAGTTGTGTATTATGCAATGGAAAGGTTAAAAGGCGAAGTTCTGATGGAAGCTTAGCGAAGTTAACATGGCTACAAGATCAATATGGCAAATCGAACTCATATATATTTTGTAATATCGAAGTTAGCTTATCGAAGTTAACATGGATTTAATATTTAATAATATTAATTATTATTATTATTATTAATTAATAATATAATTAAATTATATTAATTAATATAATTAAATTATATTAATTAATATAATTAAATATTATTATTAATAATAATATTTAACTTAAAAGCAATGACGATGATTAAGCTAAACTGACATAACATAACATCACGCCTTGTTTCGCCGAAGGGCTGGGCATAGGTGTACTTTATAGTCATCCACATTTCGCCAGACAGGTTCAAGTCCCATGTAATATGGCGTGAGCTTATTGCCATCCCGGGCATAAATCCAGTCTCTGGGCTGCTACTGAGAAGTTCTACATAGAAAAACACAAATACATTTTGCCCAACCCGGGAATCGAACCCAAGACCTTATGCTCAGCAGTAGCGCTTGCGACCACTAGACCAACGAGGCAGCTAAACTAAGTCGTGTAGATAAACTTTAATGAGTTATAATGGCAGTTATTAGAAGGCTAAAAGTCACCCAAAGGGCAATGGAGAGTGCTATGATTGGAGTTTCCCGACATGACCGAATCAGAAATGAAGAGATCCGCAGGAGAACCAAGGTAACCGACATAGCTCGGAGAATTGCCAAACATAAGTGGCAATGGGCAGGGCACATTGCGCGCAGAACAGATGGCTGTTGGAACCGAAAGGTTCTGAAGTGGCGACCGCGTACCGGAAGACGTAGCGTTGGAAGGCCTCCCACAAGGTGGACCGATGACCTTATGAAAGCCGCAGGAATCCGCTGAATGCGAGAAGCACAAAACCGGTCGAGGTGGCGGTGCTTGGGGAGGCCTATGTCCAGCAGTGGACGTCTTTCGGCTGAAATGATGATGATGATGAATGGCAGTTGTGCTTTTAAGCTCAAATGCTTTGGTAACATGGCAAAATGTAGCCTATTTCTCTAAAATTATTCTACAAAACTACTCTACGTCTTTATTCAGACAATAAAGATCCATAATGTCAGTAATACCTTATAAATAGTGTTAGTAGGTAATATAATTAATATGAGAGTTTGAAGCCTTTTTCACAGAAGATGACCGAGTAAGGTACAAGTTTCTTACTTGGCCATTCTCTCCATGACCATTTAATTCAATAATTTGTTACGTAGACACTTTACAATGGAACTGGACCTTAACAGTTAAATAACGATTCGTCGCTTTAAGTTTTGATTATGCATGCTATATAATAGAAGAGAATGCAGTTTGTAGCGGGCAATACTCTTTGAAATTTTGTTGTTATAATTGAACCCTTCTGTTGCTTTTGCCTTATGTTATTTATCTTGATTTTAAACAATACTAAATGGTCTATAGTTTTAATTTGAATGATAGGGCTGCGGCTCCCAGATATATTCTCAAGATTATCTTTTATCTCTTTTCTGAGAGTATGAAAACCAACTCAAAACAAACAAGTGCTTCATTAAAAAAATATTTTATGAAACAGTTTATCCTTGACCGCGGACACTACAGGATTCGTGGTATAAGAGGAAATAAAACTTGAACAATAAACGCAAGACAATTGCACTTAAGTGGACATCTAGTTTCATTAAAGGTTACAGAGTTCAGGCGGCAGTAGCTATCTGTAAAAGATATATAATACAGCTACTATATCTTATTTACAAGTAGCATAGGCTGTTATGACAAGTATTATATATATATTCACAGGTGATGTTGCACGGGTTTAAGATGAACTTTACTATGCTTACTTATAAATACCGTGAGCTTTCAGTGCATTGAAAAATAAACAAATAATAATACACTCAAAATCAACGGCATGCCAAGATGCTATCTCTAAGGGAGCCCACACACAACCAACTCTTCGAGTCCACAGACCTCGCAGATTTGGCATGGAAAGGAATTCCTTTATCACATAAATTTAAGTTGTAACATGAATTCCTATGTGATCAAAACATAAAACATAAAGGCTTCACCACCCCGTCCTGTTAGCGGAGCTGGGGCTGCGTGCGCCGCCCAGGTGTGGAGGCGCGCGTCGCCCCACGCCTACGCTACTGGAGCCACCCTCTAGGACTAACCTGAACAAGTTTGCCCCCTTGTCACGCGCCATAAGGTTATTAAATATTATCTCGAATGAGGCAGATATATTTCACTGCAGCCTAATGAAGTTCACAGAAGTAGCACTGAAGTGCATTGAAAGTGTTGACATGATATTTTAATTATTTTAATTGATTTTTGGATTATATTTTGATTTGTTTTTTAATGGTTTTTTGATGGTATTTTGATTGTATTTTTTCTTTTTAATGGATGTGAGTAACGTATATTTCTGTGGTACTAACACTGCATTGGCGTTATAGCTGTTAAGGTGTTATGTACGTAATTTTGAATAAATAAATAAATAATAATATTTAACCCAGATAGTACGCGATCGTTATAACAATTTGTTCAATGCAGTCCAAGCCTAATTGAAAGCTTATTACTTAATAAACAACCAAAGTTACCATTAAATAAACTGAACCAATTACAAATTGAACTCGAACACGATCTTCTTGAAGGTTCAACCTGACCTCAGCGAGAGGCTGACCTCTCTCGCCCGACAGCTGACACGAAACATGTTTCAAACAGGTTGAACTCAAATTAACATGTCAAACGATGCAACTGGAACTTGATGGAATATGTCGGCGTAATTTTGTGGGGAATATCGGTCAGGGATGGGTATGGAGAGGTGCGTAATTAATAGTAATTTGGACTGTAATTTAGGTGTCAAATTAAATTTAAGTAGACCTACCATGTAGTGAACATTACATCATTATTAGATCTAAAAAGTTACTAATATTGTTGTATATTTATAGTTTTTTTTTTTTTTACTTATAAAAAAGTGTTTGTTTCGAAGAAAATTAAAATGAGTCCATCAAAATTTTTGGGCGATATTTATACTAGATGTTCTAAAATATCATACAATATGGTTTCCTCAAGTAATTTTTATTTAGCTACCAATTTTCCTGAATCCGATGATACGTATTAATTTTAAGCGTCCTTATTAATGATGAGAGGCAGTTTAATATGATAGTTTTCAGAAGCATCATTTGATGATGGCCTTTGACTAAATCAGTTCTGATCCAACACCGATATTATCATATTTTAATAACATATCATTGGTCTCAAAAACCAAAATCTTAATTTACGTAACAAGCTCAAAATTCCCACGAAAAAAAAAAAACGATTTATTAAAATGATATGTGCTACATCTAACATTTACTCGATAATATAATATCATAACCGAACCTTTTTGAATTTAAAGATGTAACAGATGATTATCACTTTTCATAAGTAAACGTTACTTGTCAGTTGTCAGACTTACAAAAAGTTTTTATTCAATATCGATAGGTAATAGTTTCAAAAATGACACATCACTATTTACGAGGGGCAATAAAAAGTTATCGTTATGTCTGTAATTGGTCAAAATTTTATATATGAGCAGTGCATTAGACTTCCGCGAGTTTTTGTTGCGGCAATTACCTACTTAGAAGTTTTGGACAAATTTTTCATGTACTTGTTTATTTATTTTTTTCACTATAATTATTTTTTCGGTGTATGATTTTGAGAAATTCTATTATTAGTCTTTATTCATAAATACATTAAAATTATAATATACAATATATGACGAAAATATTTGCACTTATGTTATAAATTAAAACTTACTAATCTATATATATAAAAATGAATCCCTATTTCCCTTGGTCACGGCATCACGCGTGAACGGCTGGACCAATTTCGCTAACTATTTTTTTGTTGTGTTTGTTATTACCAGGAGAAGGTTCTTATGTAAGAAAAACTTAAGAAAGTTAAAAAAAAAATGTAAGAAAACGACCATATTTACATTTTTATTGTAATAATAAGTAGGTAACTCTATCTTCTAATGTAACTTTATGGCGTTTGACATAACGTGTCAGTCATCATTTGGTAGGTCTGAGAATAGATATTATCAAAAAAAAAAAAAAAATTGAAGGTTTTAGTTAGGTAGGGTAGGGTAGGTAGGGTTGGTAGGGTAGGGTAGGGTAGGGTAGGTAGGTGGGTAGGGTAGGGTAGGGTAGGGTAGGGTAGGGTAGAATAGGGTAGGGTAGGTAGGTAGGGTAGGGTAGATAGGTAGGTAGGGTAGGGTAGGATAGGGTAAGGTAGGGTAGGGTAGGTAGGTAGTTTCCTTTGCGCGTAGACAAACTGCCACAGTCAAATAGCTTTTGACAGAACGAAGTCTGTCGGGTCAGCTAGTTATACAAATAAATACAAAAAAACAAAAGGACGCTTGTTGTTAAATAGGTACCTAGAATAAAATTCTATATTCTAGGTACCTGTTTAACAACATCATAATTTTTCGGTTTTAAACATCAGAATTTCTCGGTTTTATAATGCCAACAAATTTTGGCAGCAGGAAATTACAACATCACACATCCATTTTCAAAGTCCTACTGACCACTTTACGTACCGTCAACAAAAAAAAAAGATTTATATTTTATTTAATTACATAAACATTCGTAACACTTTCAGTGCACATCAGTCCTTGTACCGTTCGTAGCAGATGACCGGTTCCTTTCTATTAAATCGAGGCTACATAGCTTCGTGTTCAAACAATTAAGGTTTTAAAATATTTTGCTGCACTTAATGTACTCTAGAACGTTTTTAATTATAATTTTTAATGTTAATTTGCGGGTATTTTTTTGCGTGATCTTTAACGTTTTGGTATTGACAGTAATGAGTTTGGATCATTCGTCTTAGTCATAATTTTTAGGGTTCCGTAGTCAACAAGCAACCCTTATAGTTTCGCCATGTCCATCCATCTGTCTGTTTATCCGTGGCTTAGTCAGAGAGACTTTTAGTACTCGAAAGCTATAATTTGGCATGGGTAAAAAGAAAAACTAGATTTAATCCCCTTTATCCACAAACTACACTACACCACTTTGTCTTAGTTTGTGTTTTTGTTTGATTTGTCACTACTAATACTTTTTCTACTACTCAAATACAACAACTACTCGTAAAGTGGGATGACTTTTTTTCTCGTCTATTCCACGGTGTGGCGTTGTCGTTACTAGCTACTAGCTGTTGCCCGCGGCTCCGCCCGCGTGGATGTCGGTTATCGCGTAAAAAAGTAGCCTATGTCCTTCTCCATATCCCAGGCTATATCTCTGCCAAATTTCATGACGATCGGTTTAGTGGTTTAGGCGTGAAAACGTAACATACAGACAGACAGACAGACAGGCAGAGTTACTTTCACATTTACAATATTAGTATAGATTTTATATCGAGGGACTAAAAGAAGCCATAATATACCAGAGGTGGTTTGACTCCCGAGCGTACTAGGGAGTCAATGAAACCGAGGGTATATTAAGTTGGCGTTTAGTCTAAAGGTGCAAACTGTACTTTTCACTTTGAGTGCGAGAAAAATAGTCAATTTAGTACAAAAACATTAAAAAAATATTATTCCTCCAATCCACAAAACTTTCGTAAGTTTTTAGGTAAATCTTCCGCGATTTTGGCAGCAAAAGATTATCTATTAGGTATGTCTTTTGCTCTTTGCTCGACGTCAAACTCTTCACTGTCACTGGAAATTCTTAATAAGTTTATTTATATAATTGCATAGCACAGGTGTGAATACTATGTACTATAATACAGCTACCATTGACCGGTAATATATGTCTTTCATTGTCTTGAATGTGCCCTGGCGGCTGAGAGTATGTCATGCTCACTTAGATGTCTCGTGTTCAAAATGGTTGAGGTGAATGGCTAATCCATGCGTCATGTTCGTGAACGGGCGCCGTCAGTTGGGACTGGTCATTTCTTAGATGCCACGGGTTATTATTTTATTTTATGTTTTTCTACATGTTGTACCTACTCTGGACGCTTTTAACGTGTAAGTTTTTATTTTTTATTTTTACATCGTTCTCACATTTAGTTATAAATTCAACTTTATAGACGTAACTAATATTATTGTAACAATTTAATTTAAAAGAGTGTCCGTGGAGTTTCTTGCCCGTTCTTCTCTATAGGTACCTACTACGCTTTGGAATGGGCATATAGCTTCATTTTTCTTACTGACCGAATCCTTGAAAATTCAAAAGTGCCTGTAAATGGTTAATTGAAATAAATTATTTGAGTTTGAGTTTGACGTTTAGGCTTATAATTATCTATCAATGGTGGGGATAGAGGAATTAAGACCAGAAAATTAGCAGTAATCACCAATTTATCTCGTTTGACTTAGATTGATCTTAGTCCGTCTAAATTGAGAGTTTTTCCTTTAAACGAACCACTATACCGAACTCGTTTACCTATATTAAAAACATATATTTATTAGTCTACTCTACTATTTAATTCTAAATAAAATTTTATTAAATGGACGATAATCTTTACTTATTTGACCTATTTCTTCACCAAAAATACCTCACACATTAAAAACCTGTCATCTTCAACGGTACTCTTTGTACGTTTGACCTTCTTTTTTAAATTAAAGTTCAGGTCATGAAAGTACCTGTTTTGAAGAAGAGAGGTCATTTGTATTTTATGCAGATGCATATTTAATTTATTTTCTTTAAAATAATATTTATATTGATTTGCATAATTTTGTGAATGAGATTGGTTCCGGATGTTTTTATGTAATGCAATTTGTGTTAATATCTTTGATCCACATGAGTCTGGTATCTCTGAATTAATTGAGAGTTAAAATAATGTCTCGTTGGTCTAGTGGTTGTAAGTGTAACGGCTGAGCATGAGGTTCTAGGTTCGATTTCCAGGTCGGGCAAAGTGTGGTTGTGGTTTTCCATCAAGAACTTCTCCGTAGCAAACAATACAATAGGCTCGCCCCTATTTCCCTGTCTAAGTTCCATAAACATAACTGGAAGTACTGGGTGCAATATAGGTACAACTGTGCCTCAACCTTACGAGGATTACAAGTGTGATGATATGTGATGTATAAAAAAAAAGTTTATTATTCTGTACTTTTAAAATAAGTTCAGAGCTGCTGCCTTTCCATACTGTTTATTCCCCATTGCAAAATTCAAGAAAATATTTTGGGTCTTATTGCATACAGAAAAATCATAAGATTTCAGGTGGCTCCTACAACAACGCTTAATTATCCACCTTCTGAATCCAATCCAGAAGACCTGGGGCCTTACTCCCGAAAACGATTTGAGTTTGATTTTGATTCTGATTCGAACTCGCTTCTGGGGCCTTACTCCCGACAGCATCGAGCGCTGAATCAATCGAATTGGGTTCGAATTAAATGCCGATCCATACTCTTGAATCCGACACTAGCGCACGATCGTGCGGTGGTTCGAAGCGAAACTAACTTCGGTCAGTATTAAGTTTTAAATCAAGTTAGGATCAGAAACGAAATTGAATCGGAATCAAAATCAAACTCGAATCGTTTTCGGGAGGTTTCTGTCAATAAAGCCACGGGGGTCTCACGAATATACATTATCTGAGACTTCCTTACTACCAACTATTAATTTAGTATCCATATTATTTGAATGATGCAATATTATTTTATTACATGAAGATTTGATAATACATGAATCTGGAAGTTTTATCTACAGGTCATCTTAATTGTACCTATCAGTCTACAATCTAACTTATTGCACATCTTTTAGTCAAATGAAACGATAAATAAACATCAAACTGATCATACAACTTCACTTTTATTGCACTGCTGCAATTGCAATTTATTTTTTTAATGTCAACGATTTTGCAATAGGTACGCATAGATAATTAAACGGTTTCACAATCGAATGGAAGGTTTAATCGTCATACATAAAGTGACCATACGTCCCGTTTTGAACGGCACCGACCCTTTTTTCGGGTCTTCGTCCACGAAAAAAACCTGGGGACGCAGAATTGTCCCGTTTTTAGAAGCGATAATTGGCGGGGCGAATATAAAAAAAACGTGCCAAGATTAATTCTTACTTAAAATGATCGCCAGCTGTACAAACAAATTTGTTCTGCTAATAACTACTCGTATAACAATTTATCTTGCTTTTTGTAATAAGTATATTTTTTATGAATACAAAAATAAATGATTGTGTTTTTATATATATATTTTTTTTTTTTTTCATTGAGAACCTAGGCTGGTATTCTGAAAATTGAGTTTCCTTTATGAATCAGCCCTAATAATTGAGATAGAATAACCGATGTCCTGTTTTGAGTAATAAAATAAATGGTTTTAGTCATACATTTTTTTTTTTCACACATTACATTACTTTCATAATGCTTCCGTATTTATTTATCTATACAAATAAATAAAACTGAAGTGTCTGTTCATAATGTCAAAATAACAGCTTTTACTAAATGCATAATATGAAAGTATATAGGGTAGGTACTGATATTATTAAAAAAAAAAAAAAAAAATGTTTGTCTGTCTATCTGTTTGTTCCGGCTAATCTCCGAAACGGCTGGACCAATTTTGACAGGACTTTCGCTGGCATAGTTGATGTTATTAGGAGCAACTATAGAGTAAAAAAAAAATTATTTACCAATAACAAAAATGCAATTTTAATGGTTTGACGGCTCCAATTAGGAGTCGTCAAACCAAAACTTATCATAGATTCTATCTGCTACTTCCTTAAAATATGGGGAATTGTTTAATTTTTAAGAACAGAGTTAATTATACGTACAAGGTACAATCTTCAAGTCCTGAAAATTATCATCATCACTAACTTTTCGCCCTTCAACTACCAAAATTGAAAAACATAAAAAAAATAACCAGCTTCTCAACTACACATTCATGAACCAAATCAAAATAATTTAACTACCTACAACCACTAATGTTATATGACATTGCAGTATTTATCACCACCAAAACAAATCTAGAGCAGACAACATTTCATGACTACATTAGCTCAGCCTTCTTTAGCGGCCAAAGTCAGGTTTACGCAATCATAAGCATGAATTAACCTAAACTGGTCCATCGCCTAATTAGTATTCAAACTGGAATTACTTAACCTTAGAGTCGAAGTATTATTTAAGCCTAGGTGTTTCGTATTGAAAGAAAAATTTAACTTTATCATCAGGCCATAAGATTCGTCAGGAAATGTAACAAATAGAGGAGTGAGCTGTTCATGAGACTTTTAGCTAGATAATAAATAAACTCACCCCTTCTTCCCATCGAGATGGACAGAAACTACAGAAGGCCACCTGCTACGATCCTTACATACCCCGTTTGCTTCGTTTACGCACATACATACACACACGCCGGATAGATCTTCCTTTTCTTTCTTTTATTTTTTTATACGTTACCCCACACTAGGAGTATATTTAAATATAGTATATAAAAGTCAAAATCAGTTGAACGGACAGTAAAAAAAGGTTTATTTAAATCATCATCATCTTTTCAGACGAAAGACGTCCACTGCTGGACATAAGCCTCCCCCAATTGGGGGGAGGAGGTTTGCCATAATCGCCACGCATGGCAGGCGGGTTGACGATCGCAGTATGGTGTTAAAAAATGCATAGAGAACGCTGCTGCCCATTCCCTAGTAAGTCCCATAGTCGCATTTTACGTCACCCACGGGAGGAAATGGGGTGATGCTATTCTTTACGTCCAGCACCACACGTTACCTAGATTAGGTAACAACAAGTTTTTGTTGTTTTTAACATTCGTTGATTTTAGAAATCGATATGAGGAATAGTTGAATTTTGATAGCTACATTAACGATGTAAGTATATCATAAAAGAAGTTGAATACACCGCTTAAGCTAATCTATACAAATAAATTAAATTAAAGTACTTATTTAAAAAAACAATTTTAAAAATGTGTCTGTCTGTTTGTTCCGGCTAATCTTCAAAACGGCTGGACCGATTTTGACGCGAATGTCACTGACAGATAGCTGTTGTTATAAGGAATAACTTAGGCTACTTTTTTTTTTTAAAGCCACACGAGCTAAGTTGCGGGTAGCATAGCAGCTAATATTATTCTAAAACTTGCGATCCTTGCAACAGGTACACACGGCTACAAATCAAGCTATAAATTTCCAGTATAAGCTGATCCCGCATTGTATAGGATTTCCGTACAATGAGAGGTCAGCTTATACTAGAAATGTAAAGCTAAAAATTTGCCGTGTGTACAACGTTTCGTTTTAATTTTATCAAAGCTTGCTCAAACATTTACAACCAACAGCGTGTAGACTGTTTAAATCCATATAATGAGTTATTTAATTTACAAATGTAATAATCAACAAAATTATTGACTCAGCTAACTTTAGCTGGACGCACGTACGTACTCGTACACCTAGATTTACGAGTATCTAGGTATTTATGTGCCACGTTTTTAAATTTATGTAGGGTTAATAACTATTAAACTTTTTACAATGTTCATTGCAGTAATAATAGGATACTTGGACTTTGCTGGTTCGACGGTACCTATTATATACTTTTATAGGCCGAATAATAACACCTACCCACATTAAATAGCTCTCAACTAGACCTCAAACAGCAATAAAACCTCAAAAGATCCTTGTCTCATTGAAATAAAGTCAAGGCCACTGGATGGCACTCAAACCTGTCCATCTTGGAACCTTTAACGCATTTGAGTAATGATACTGAGCTGGCCAAATAAAGTACATTAAGTGCACTACAGTGTCAACCAATTTGTTACATGATTTTAACGCGCTGAGTGATTTTCAATCTTCCACGAAACGAAGGAGAGTTCAGTTTAATTTTCTGTTGGAACATTTCTGAAAAGACGCACTAATTGTTATACAATATCACGTGATAAGTTAATATTGACTTTATTGCTAAGAAAATAAAGCGTATTATTAAGATTTTTCCGTGCATTCGACCTTTAGAAGAATTTTTCTGAATAAGATAAAACTACTTTGTACAGAAAGTCAAGATTCTCTGTGGGACGAGGTTAATTTCATTGGCAAGTTAGCCTCGATTTTGGTGAAAAATGTCGCTTTCTTTATTGAATTTGGAATGTTGGGCCATCTGCGTGTTGAAAACGTCAAAGGTACAATGTTATGCAATGCGTAAGAGATAGCAAAAGTGCCAAACAACAATAGCTTTCGAGAGTGAAACCACTCTGCTTTCTTCCAACAAAATATTTACTGAATTTGTGAGTAAACTTTGATCCGATCCAGCTTGACCATTGCTGCCCTCCCCCAGCGACGCCCTAAGTCGAGGTCGGTACTCCACAGGGGATGCCATTAGCGTGTAGTCGCTTAGTTTATAATTTCTATGCCCTGGCTGGAGGCCTTCATTTATTAAGACATCCGCAAGATGTCAGTTAAGCAGCCGACAACCTCCTAGGTAAAACAGCGAGATGCCATTCACAAAAAAAATATCTAATCATCTAGTATCAGATCAGAACAAATACCATCACATCAGGAAAAACCCTACCCAGCTTATCATATCGAATACCTAGAATCACAATAAAGGTTAAATCGTAACAATCATTATGTGAACAGGAAGGCACCATGACAAGTAACTTATTCAAATAATTGACATTTGATATTGTCGCGGCGGCATTTGCTCCAAGCACGACAGATAACGATCGAACAAGAAAAAATGTGCTCTAAATGTTAATGTATAAGTAGCACTAGTCCTATATGTGTTACTATATAGGTCAATAACATAAAGAAATCATTTAAAATTATATTCCACATAAGGGCCTAGACAAATTTGTTTTTTGTTAAATCCATACTAATATTATAATGTGAAAGTAACTCTGTCTGTCTATATGTTACGTTTTCACGCCTAAACCGCTGAACCGATCGTCATGAAATTCTGCAGAGATATAGCTTGGGATATGGAGAAGGACATAGGCTACTTTTTTGCGCTATAACCGACATCCACGCGGGCGAAGCCGCGGACAAAAGCTAGTAATACATAAATGTCTCAAAATAATTGGCAAGACCCATCGTTTCGTTAAGGTTTTGGTTAATTTGCTTGCAAACTGCAGAAAGCTTGAGACAGGTGAGAGTTAAAACAAGCGTAGCTACTGATACTCATACAGATGATTATAACACTGATATTAATCTGTGACACTGGTGAAAATTATAGTATTATTTTAGGTCATAAGATTTAAACACAATTTAACTTTAATTAAAAATAAAACAATCACATTTCATGTTATATTCCATTTTAGTTATTATGTTTAACTTTTTCTGTAAAAAAAAAACAACTGAAGATAAAAAACGACAGTACCTAGTATTTTTTCATGTTTATTTTCAAGATTATAAAAAAAAACATTTAGTTTTCTTTCAATTTACATCTCTACAGAGCTGTTTTTTCAACGAATTAAGTTTTTCCTTTGGTAGCGAGGAAAAGCCGTCTGGTATTGCTAACAACATAAAAATTAAAAGACCATACATTAAACACTATCTGTCAATACATAATAATAGTCCAACACCTTAACAACACATACCAATCAAGCTTGACATTTAACAACAATACATTGTAATCTTAACCAACCAATTACGTACCAGAATTGTATTAAAAACTAGTCAGTAACCGTGACTTCTCCTGTATTTTATTACTAGATTAGATTTATGAAGGCTTAACTTGGCTAAATTACTGCATTCCGAAGTCGAATCTATTATGTTTTATGTATTAGCTAAGCTTTGTCGGTATGGACATGAATGCTGTAATAGAATTTTAAGATTGGGTATTTTGTAGTTCGCTACGTGGCGTAGCGGCTACGAAAATTATGATTGTAGCACGTAGATGATACAGACTGATTCTACTTAATGGCGGTAGCACGTAACTCACATTAATTATTAGACATACCATTTTTTTTTTCTACTATTACAGCTTGCAGTTCAACCCAGGAGGTTGTCGTCTGCTTAACCGGACTTTCCTGAGGGTGCCTCAATAGATAAAGGCCTCAGCCAGGGCATAAACTTCTAAGCAACTACACGCTAAGGGTACCCTCTGTGTGGTACGGACCTCGGCGTAGGGCGTCGCTGGGGGAGGACAGCAAGGGACGGATTAATTTTGGACATACATTGTTCATGTTCTCATTCTTTGTCGTCCATGACAATATTTATAGGGCATGGCTTGCACTTGCGTCCCGTGTGGTGCCGGACGTAAAGGACAGCACCACCCCATTATCTCCCGTGGGTGTCGTAAAAGGCGACTAAGGGACTTACTAGAGAATGAGCAGCAGCGTTCTCTATGCATTTTTAACACCATACTGCGGTTGCCAACCCGCCTGCCAAGCGTGGCGATTATGGCAATTTCCCCCTCTTTATGGGGGCGGCCTATGTCCAGTAGTGGACGAATTTCGGCTGAAATGATGATGATTGTTTATGTTCTTATTCTTTGTCGTCCATAACAATATTTACAGGGCATGGCATGTACAATGACATGTTTAAATCTAAAATGCGTTTTCTAATAATAAACCTTAGAGTAGTAGAGATATTTAACATTGCGGATAGAATAATGTGTACGTTGTATTAACAAAATTATTTAAAAAACCTATAAAACTATTGTAGAAATATAATTGATATGCTTACAATGTAGGAATACAAATAAAATGTAATAATTTTTATTTTTTTTAATAATTTATATATATATTTTTTTTGTTGTTGTATTTGTTATCTAGCAAGTTTTGATTATAAAATTTAATAATTGAAACCATCTTTAATTTGTTCCTCTTTCATAGAAACAATCATTTTCTTGCCCTTATCCCAATTTATTTGGGGCCAGCGCAACCTGTATTATTCTTTTCTTCTTTCGTAGAAACAATAAACTTGATATTTCCTTTACAACATTAAACCACGCCTGTAAATTAACTGGTAAAGTACAAAAGCAAAACAAGATAACATGACAGAAATTACTAGTAAGTTTTTCACTTGACATTCCCTCGATTCAATAAGGATAAAGATCCTGGTATATAACCGTACACCATTAATATATCAAATTTTTATAGTCTTCCGCGTAGTTTTTACTTTAAAAACATCAAGACGTGCTCTGAAGGAAAGGGCAAACTACTTCAATTCCACACTGCAATTATTATTACAGTTTCGACTTTAAACACTTACACACATTTGTACTTTTTCTTTTCGAAGGTACTGTAATGATTTTGTAAAATAAAAATTAAGAATAAGACTTTTTACACAAACAACAGATGGCGCTAGTGGTTGCACGAACTTTATACATCCGTTTTACGAGTAGGTATTCATTTGTAGAATATCGATTAAAGTATTTTTGTTTTGTATAATTAAGTAATCATTATTGTTTAAATTAAAACAGTTTATTTATATTTAATCATAAGCCCTAATGTATTTTATCAATTGGTTGTATGTATTGTTTACTTTGCTCTGATTGGTCGTATAGCCGACTAAATGTTCACTTCCGTTTAAAGTGGGGAATATTCAGTTGCCAACTGATTTGTTTGGACAGAGTCAGTCTACTTCGAGGCGTTGAACCGTAAGCATATCTTACGGATCCGTCTTACTTTTGTTATATCGTTACTAATTAATGAGTGATTGTTAATAACCTGATTATGTTGAAATATTGTGAATAAACATTATTAATATAGAACTGGAGATGTATGATTTCGTCACAGTACTGAATTTCGAATTAAAATGTCGACTATGCCTATAGGGAAAATAACCTGTGACCGTAATAGGAAAAATCACCTTTCGGCTTTTAATTAAGTATTTAATTAATATGAAGAACTGTAATTAGTATCATATAGCGTGTTTTAACAAGGTAAATGCGTGTTTGATACCTTCAAGTAAGGTAACGATCACAACAATGGAGGTAGTCAAAAACACAAATGCATTTAAGCGGTCAAAAACACAAAAAAAAAAAAAATCGAGAGTATGTATGTATGTTTATTTCTTTGGCACGCTCTGTAGCCTAAACGGTTTGATGGATTTTAACATATGGGGTGTCATTAGATTCGTCATAATTGTAGAAGTGTCATAAGCTACATTATATCCATATATTGCATCTGCAAATACATAAAAAAGGGGAAAAGGTTAGCCTTTTTTTTTTTCGGGTGGGAAATTATCTAATAACTTCTCCCGCTCTGGGCGGAGCGGGAGGGCGTGTCAAACTTTTACTGACTAAAACCCACCCGTGTTCCTTCAGTTGCCTGTGTGCCAGGGCCACGATATCCCTTTCGGACAAACCCGCAACCCTGGCAGGCACCGGTCCTAGCGGCGCCAGTCTAGGTTCGAACTCACAGCCTACAACTCATAAGTTGGGGCCGATACCACTAAATATTCTAATTTTTTTTTTTTAAACGTTGCCCCGTAGTCAATAGCTTAACCACTGCGCCAACCGTGCCGTACAACTGGCACACGACCGCTCTTGTAACGACATAATTATTATTATTTACTTCAATAATGTCGTTATAATTTAGAGGTATTTAAAAACTACAAATCTGGAAATCTAGTGAAAGAAAATAGCTCACCAGCGCCCTAAATCCCGTTTCCTGAAAATAAGACCAAGACCTCACGTAAGCTGCTTTCCAAAAAAGCAGCTTTTATTTTTTGCTGCACATTCATTAGTGACGTATTGAAACAAAAAGTGATACACATTATTTCCTTATGAACAGAAACCCGTATTTTGTTATCAATTATAATCTAATCCATTTTTTTGCAACGAAATAATATGAGGTTAATAAGTCTGCGGTTTGTATCGGTTTGTAAAAAGTAGTCGACCTTTGATTTTTATATTACTTCTATTTACTAATTAAATAGCTACTGAAATGACGTAAAGGTTAAATTAATATAAATCCTTTAAATATATATATATTTTATTTTTTTATTAATAGTACCGTTAATATCTCAAATGCAATTGAGTGTAAATAGCTAGTCAGATAAAAATCATGGATATTTTTTATTTTTTTTTATGAATTGTAGCTACCGCATTAGATATTCAATGTTATTACATAAAATGAAATAATTATAATCAATTACTGATAAGGTAAAAGGTACAATTAAAAACACGATTGCAATTATATTTAAAATTATTGTTTCGATGTGACGTAAGTAATTTATTTTTATTCGACAATATTATTAGATAATTTAGTCTACTCAGTGGAGTAGACTAAATTATCAACATACGAACGCAACAGAAAAGAGCATCAAGATTGCTCACAAAGTACGATCTACACGGACACTGGAAGACAAAAAAAACTACGTCAACGGTCTCACATATCATATACTGGGAAGTCCAAGAACTAGTGATATTTACACGAGGACACCAACTCTTCTTTTTGTACTGCCTTACCTTCCCCTCTCGAAACAGATTTAAGACAAACAAGAAATAAAAAAGCGGTAAGTGCGAGTCGAACTCGCATACGAAGGGTTCCCGTACTACCGCAATATTCAACACTTCATGTTTTTCGTCTATGGTCCCATATTTTTGAAGTGAAAACTTCTTTAGGCGCGTTCAGCACTTTTTGGGTGGACAAAAATCATGGAACTCGCGTCATCGTCACCGAACGCTTTCCATGAGCTATATGTATACTGTGTATATACATGTACTTTTTGGGTGAACAAAAATCATGGAACTCGCGTCATCGTCACCGAACGCTTTCCATGAGCTATATGAATACTGTGTATATACATGTACTTTTCGGGTGAACAAAAATCATGGAACTCGCGTCATCGTCACCGAACGCTTTCCATGAGCTATATGAATACTGTGTATATACATGTACTTTTTGGGTGAACAAAAATCATGGAACTCGCGTCATCGTCACCGAACGCTTTCCATGAGCTATATGAATACTGTGTATATACATGTACTTTTTGGATGAACAAAAATAATGGAACTCGCGTCATCGTCACCGAACGCTTTCAAGTTACTTAGTTTTCACTTCTATCGGCAGTTCCCAAAGACTGCCCCGTTTTTTATTTTATTTGCATTATCTGTTGTTATAGCGGCAATAGTAGTACACACCTATTACGGTTCAAAAGATACAGGTCTCTGACAGACGAACAGCGGAGTCTTAGTAATAGGGTCCCGTTGGCACCCATTGGGTACGGAACCCTAAAAATTACCGGTAAACTAGTTACAGTTAATACAGTTTTTTAAAGTTCCGCTCTATCAAGGCTGTTTACGATTCTATTAAATAAATCATTGATTAGAGTACTTAGCTTGCCTTTTTAAGTGTGGCCTCAAGTGTAATTTCAATTTGAAAGTTCGTATTATGAGTTGATATAATAATAAACGTGAAGTATGTTTATTGGTTTATTCTCGTTACTTCTTTTTGTAATAATTCTGTAATGGACAATGTTATTCCGGAAAGGCTTTACAAAAGTTATTTTTGTTTTTGTTGTGGCTTATTTAATATGATGCATTGATTTTATAATCACTCTTCGTTGGTGTTGCTGTTTTGCTTTACGAGTATCCGATTGAGTAAGCAAAGTGCGGGCAATGCAGAGGTTGCCCGCAAGCAAGACTTAATCGAAATATACCTAGATAGATACGATACCTAGATCTGGTTGTTTACAGTTGGATTTTATAACTTCTCAAACTTATAGTGCATAGGAATGTACTCGTAACATTATGCAATCTGTACGGGCATTATAATTCCTTTTTATAAACTTTATAAATTCTGAAATAATTGAAAGTCAAATATTAAATATTGAAAATCAAATACTAACTATTGAAAATCAAATACTAACTATTGAAAATCAAATATTTGATTTTTATTAGCCAATTTAATACAGATTGATTACTTTTCTAAATTATATTCCCTTATTGAATTTTATGATTAAAATATAATAAATTACAAAATGTTAAGCAAAGTTGGTTGTTAAAAACTAGATAGGAATGTATAGGTATATTGTAAAAAATCGATATAGTTCTGTCGCAATGTTCCTAATTTATGATGTTTTTTTTTTTTTTTTGGATGTTTCCAATTTATTCATTTATATGTTACAAAAAAAAGGGATTGGCATTTTTATAAGGTACCTACTTCGTTAGGTTTGAATTATAACATTATTTCGTTACAGGTTCTAATAAAAGCTTCAAAATATGACAGCATAATAGCATACATAATCAGCCTATATAATGTTCCCACTGGCTGGGACACACATCGTTGACACACGTCTCCTCTCTGTAAGAGGGAATGCTCCGTAATCTACCACGCGGGCCCAGGCGCGGGCGGGTTGGTGGATGTCACAATATGTCGTCGATATTTTAGTTCTAGGACATGCCGGTTTCCTCACGATGTTTTTCTTCGCCGTTTTGAGAGCAGTAGTGATAAAATAATTTACACAAAGTAAAGTCCTTGCCTGAATTCGAACCTACGACCTAAAACTCGTAAGTCACGGCCGTTTCTTCCGGGCCACCACTGCTGAACATGACAACTTATCTATCATTAAAATAGGTTTTACATGTAGAAGAATGAAATGAAGAGATCCGTAGGAGAACCGGGGTAACCGACATAGCTCGAAGAATTGCCAAACTTAAGTGGCAATGGGCAGGGCACATTGCTCACAGAGCCAGATGGCCGTTGGGGTCGAAAGGTTCTGGAGTGGCAACCGCGTACCGGAAGACGTAGCGTGGGAAGGCCTCCCACAAGATGGATCGCTGACCTTGTGAAAACCGGAGGAATCCGCTGGATGCGGGAAGCACAGAACCGGTCGAAGTGGCGGTGCTTGGGGGAGGCCTATGTCCAGCAGTGGACATCTTTTGGCTGAAATAATGATGTGGAAGAATATAAAACGAATTAAGAGAAAAGCGTGGAAGCGGTCCAAAATAACTCGACGACAATTCCCGCTTTTTTCATTTAGACATCTTTGTTATCGATGGATAGGTGCAATATGCGTGATAGCATGCGATAATTCAAGTACAAAAACTGTGAACAGAGTAATAATGAGTAGATAGTTGCCACATAACTTGGCAAGCCACTAAGTATTGCCACATCTAATGACCGATCTGTAAGCTACATTCACATACCGAATATCGTAAAGCACTTTCATAAATCGCTGGCAGCGATGAACGTGTAATCCTTACTGATTTTATCGTTGCGGTGTCGATAGTGCCAATTCTCTCACTGTTGTTTTTCGTCATTTTGTGGAACTGTTATTGTTAATAATGATTATATTATTATTATTTTATTTTTGTTTACAGATCTCGGGACCCTGGGGTCCCGGACCTTTGGAAGGCGTACGAGGGGCCAAAGCCAACTCGCAGAGGCCCGTTAGACGCTTTTTAATTAAATGAGGCACCAAACGACGATTATCCCTGTACGCACTATGCAAGTGCACCCAAGGACAACCCCCGGTTGGTGTAGGACTATTGCAGGATATGGAAACAAAGATATTGGACTATGGGTTTGGGTGGTTAAAATGGACTGGTTACCTAAAACTATGGAAGGACTATGGCCCCTACCTGATCAATGTTTTATTATACACGGATAAAATGGCAGGGGGTGACTTGCACACTCAATAATGGGCCCCCGAAAACGGTCGATAGCACATAGTGACGTAGCGACAAGGGGGCAACATATCCTGAGGTGCTCGAGGAGTGGAGAGGTATTCAACGGCTCTCAGAACAATCCCAGAGCCCGGAAGATGGTCAAGATCCCTACAAGCACTAACTGGAATACTTCTTTCCTCCGAGCACATTTTATTATTATTACACAATAGTGCGAAACTGTTATCGTAATTTACAAAATGATGAAAAACTGTTATTTTATGTGCATTGTTTGGTGCAAGCTTGCATATAACCCGCCTTCCTTTAAAGCAAGAGTGAACAGGCATCATCTGGGCACGCTCGTTCCATCATAGACCTCATCCATCGCTTTTCATCAGGCGAGATCGAGGTCAAGAGCAGGCCCAATCAGTAATAAAAAATAAATATAAAATATACAAGCATTTTTTACTTTAGTTTATTTTAGTATCTTTAAAAATGTCATGATTTAAAATTTTCTTTAGGTCGGTCCTAGTGAAAATTTTCCGATCCAAAAAAATACAAACAACAACACAATGAAGTATGCAACACGCAAGCATAATAATATTTATAAAGGAAGAAAGAAGAAATAATAGCTTTCTTTGTCACAAAAACACGTGCATACAAAAAGATAATTAACTCGAGTAGGTAGGTAAACAGAAAAATAGAACAAAATAGATCTACATTGTAATCACGAGCACAAAACTGAAATAGTTGGCAGCTGCATGTCATGACTGTGACAAGAAGGCTTCCACTCAGCATAATGCTGCGCTATGAGGGACCCACAACACAGCGCTGATTTTCAGTAGTCACCCGAAAAAGTTATTAATTAATTAAAACCGTTGAAATTAAATCTATGACTTTTCTTTAATAATAATAATAATAATAATACCATTTAATTCAGGCAACATAGGCCCATAGAAATATACCTTAACCTAAACATACATATTTTAATATAAAACTTAGTACTTCACTTAGCACTAGCTGCACTTTGTACTGTCCTGTGGAACTTGTCCGCGGAAGCGACGGAACACCACGTCCTGCGGCCAAAAGTCTTCTTCCATCACGACGGGCAGATACAGATTCGGAACTGCGTTTTATTTGCAAACTTGACCGAAACCAGGGTCGTATTCAGATTGGGTGCATTCCATGAATTTCATAAATATTGCATAATTATGCCTATGCTGTCAGCACGCAATGAAGATTGCTTGATTGAATGATAAGAACAAATTCCAATGATTTAATTCTTGATTAAATCATTGAAATTTAATTTGATGTATGTATAATAAAACTTTCGGGAGCCGTAATGCAACATGTACATTGTTCTCGATTTTGACTTGAATTTGTCTCGACTAAGATAATTGCAATAGTTATACGATGCGTTGCAATGTTGTTGCGTAGTTTTGCATTGTTATTGAGGTTTTTCATCGAAAGTTTCTCAATAGTAGTCTGGAGTCTGGATTCGCGCCCGGTTGATGGCAATAGGCTTGCCCTCGCTGGCGAAATGTGGATGTACTACAGGTACACCTCTGCCTAACCCTTCGAGGATTACAGGCGTAATGTTGTGTTCTATTTGGTAGTATTTACCTGCTCTAATAAAATTAAGTCGGTTCTCCATAACAAGCCTACTTGTTGCTACAAAATTTCCAGTACAACTAACCTGTTTTACTCGCGTAAGATAATGAAAAAAATGTTATGCAAATTAAAATACCGAAAATTCCATACAACCTTAGTTTTTTCATACAAAAGAATCTAAGGCTATTGCTAAGACGGTGTTATATACTTAAGAGCTTCCTCATTCTTTGACATTATAGTGTAGTATAGTATCACGATATATCTACGTATCATGGTTGCAAGCTCAGCTATTAAAAGTGAAATTTTGCCTGTAACTCACATTTGAAAAAGTTTTGCTTATTGCCTTAATTATTCGTTTGCACTGAAATCGTCACTTAGTTGACATAAGCAAGCAGCGTTCTATATTCCGTTCACTGAGAGAATGCTGTTTTGACACCTGTCAGTTTCATACAAACGAATATGTGTTTTACGAATTTAAACTTTATTAGTTCCAAATCTTGTAAAGCTGACCAGTTTCAAAAAAGTATTCTCTCGGTGGACGGAATATAGGTAAGGACGTGTCTATACTAAATCATTTAACCCCAATGTGATAAATTGACGACATTAGAAATCAACCACCAAGAACGCTCACGGAAATGGTTCTAATAATTTGGCAAAAAGGAATGACATATGAAACCCCCAGCAGGAAAGTTTCAGTTCGGCTTTTATTACTTTCCAGCATATCTCTTTAAGGAAGAACCATTTGTAACCTATTGAATACCTAAGACTATTGCAAGACAATATCACGACATATTCTAGCCGCAACTTCCACATTCTCTACACAATGTTACAGTCTAATTGATCGAACAAACATGGACAATGTTGTAAGACCTTATTGGCCATCAAATGACCACGTATGTCCAGCTAATTAGACGGTTGGGACAAAATGGTTGATTCCAAGTGGGTTAAGTGGTGACTTGTTGCCATAGACTTATTTGTTTTGTGGTACTCGTGCATTGCCTATGCATTGTGAAAATATATAACTGTACCTACATCGTCAATTGACATGCACCTAAAATGTATTGGAATTTTCTTTGATGCAAAAAATTCAAGAATTTTAATTGATAAATTCTAGAACGGGAAGTCTATTTATGGTTTCTCTTTATTTTCTGGTAATTCATGTTATTAACCTCGCTATGAACCAGCTGGCTGATAAATGGTTTTATTTCTGTAATTATGTTTGTATAAACACTTTAGCACGTCAATAATGGCTGGCTAATCTTCTGACTCTGCTTACAGTTTCCCTACGTGATCGAATCAGAAATGAAGAGCTCCGTAGGAGAACCAAGATAACCGACATAGCCCAAAGAATTGCCAAACTTAAGTGGCAGTAGGCAGGGCACATTGCTCGAAGAAAGATGGCCATTGGGGCCGAAAGGTTCTAGAGTGGCGACCGCGTACCGCAAGACTTAGCGTTTGAAGGCCTCCC
The DNA here is from genome assembly GCA_947523025.1 of Dryobota labecula. Classification (NCBI taxonomy): domain Eukaryota; kingdom Metazoa; phylum Arthropoda; class Insecta; order Lepidoptera; family Noctuidae; genus Dryobota; species Dryobota labecula. The sequence continues at coordinate 5,539,706 of OX383287.1, forward strand.
ACAAGGTGGACCGATGACCTTCTGAAGGCCGCAGGAATCGGCTGGATGCGGGAAGCACAGAACCGGTCGAAGTGGTGGTGCTTGGGGGAGGTCTATGTCCAGCAGTGGACGTCTTTCGGCTGAAATGATGAATATTTTGACAACACTTTGGCCTGGCGCACGTTATTTCTGGGTGTTATAATTTTATCCATTAATTACTATACACATTTTCCAGTACGAATACTTGAATATTTTCGACATATCGGAAATATGGCAAACATTCCGTAAATAAACAAAACTGACTGATAAAGTACCTAAATGAATTCATTCATAAACAAAATTAAATCTGCGCTGCATAATAATTTGAAACCAATTGACGCATATTTTGTTCGTTCTACCAAATCCTTGCAAATAGATACGACCTTTGTAATATTTATGTTCCAATATATTACCGAACGGTTCGTTTCCTCGTTATAATTACTGTTCGTTCAACCGATGGTAATTCGGTTTGACATATTGACTGGAAGTGTTCATTTCGTGTGGTTGATCGTTAGCGTTTGATAGTAAATAGATCGTGTCGATAATTTTGTAATATAGACTAATTAAGCTTTGAGTTTGAATACATAAAACCTAGAAATGATATGAAAAAATATAGGTTTATTCCACTCTGCACCACCAAGTTAACACGCCAGTGCAGGACAAGATGCAACACTACTAGCTCTAGTGTAATAAATCGATAAGTGGGACATAGTGAACACAACGCTTGGTGGTTCAGAGTAGAAAAATCCAGAAACATGCTTGTAAAAACATACCTAAGAGATTTAAAACTACCCATAAAATAACTTTACCATTCTCATTTGTTCGGAACGAAATAAATGAAACCCAATAAAATTCTAAGTCTCATTGTTTGGCTTTTAATCGTCTTTTGTTTAAATAAGTACTTAGCAACTGCGTTCCTTGCGATCACCAAGCGAAACTAGTAGTTCATAAAGCATGGCATTAAGTCCGCCTCTATACATTTTTGTGAAATTAATCAATAAAACAAAGCTACCTATGCAACTTAAGTACATACATAACTTGAATATAAGACAATAAACATGTAAGCAATAGTTAACATTTACGAACAATTAACGGGTAAAATGGCACCTCTAAACATGGCAATTCCATGTCTTTGAACCTTACCTACCATTATAAAAACTAAACATACATTCAGACATAATTAAAGCTGTTGTATCTTAATAGGCTATTATAGACATACCATATTAATTTGGTTTGAAGCTAGAGCGTGACTTATTTCTTTACCTGCAAAAAAGAAAAACATTATTAATTAAATTGTAATTACATGACATTAGGCCGTAAATAATAAGTAGGTACATGAGCATAAGTCGTAGAACTGCCATATAATCTCACATCAACTCCATTCTCCATTTTCTCCTTTTGAAATAAGGTTAGACATTTAATAAAACCTTTTTTACAGTCCGTTCAACCGATTTTGACTTCTATTCCGTAGGTATAAGGATGGCATTCAAATTAAAAAAGTGGTTACAATACCAACTATTTACTGCAGCTGCTATTTCTCATGCCACCAACGCAATAGAAGTGTAAATCGGTTGAACAGCCTGGAAAAAAAAGGTTTATATAAATGTCTAGTCTTATTTGAAATGGAGTATAGAAAACTGTATATTTCTCGCTTTTATTTGCTTTTCTACATTCTTTCAAACATAAGAAACTGACATAACTTTCCCTAAACAAAAAATTTAAACTTAGAGTTCCACTTGCACTGGAAAGGGATTTGTGTCCGACAATAAGTGGCGATATACGGACATCTAACACCCTTTTCGGGTAATTCACGGGTGATGATCATAATATAAACAACAGTAATAAACGATGACCTCACACAATAATTAACATAAATCTTTAATTCTGCTCCCACAACTGCTAGCCGTGCCGGTAGGCAGAACCAATCTACTGGCGAAAACTCCCCTCACCCGAACAATCAGCATAATCAATGAAGTCCATGAAAGAATAGATATAATTTCGTGCAATTTGAGTGAATTCGCAAAAATCCTGTTAAATGTATTATGTAAATGTGTAAATGTGTGTTTTATACTCCATTTACTATAGCATTAGAAAAAAGAGGCTCGTAGAAGCAGGAGTGCGAAACATTTTATTCAAAGTTAAAAGTTTAAACAATTAAACTAAAAATGTTTTAACATAACTTTGATAAATAGGTCGTAATAACATCTTCATCACACATTACTTACAACAAAACGAATGAATGAAACAAACGATTACGTCGTGATGATTTACATTTAATTAAGATTAAAGGAAATAAAAGTCTTTTTTTTACAATATTTTATTTAAAACAACAACTTTCAACACACAATATTTGGTGTAACTTCTTCGTCTTCATCATATAATTTAGTCACTATCATCAGAGAATAAAGATGAAGAAGTTTCACCGACGTTACCTAATAATAAATCTTTCTACCACATCATCCATTATGCTTTAACTTTTCCTCTTCTTTAATTGCATGAGCAACGCAAGACTGCCATCGTTCTAGCGTAATACTATCCAGATCTTGTGGGAGTAATTGTTTCTCCTTGTCTAATTTGAACGTTTTGTTATGTTGAGCCACATACCCCATCATTTGAGCCCATATTAATTCTATAGGGTTGAACTCGCAGTGGTAGGGTGGGAGGCGCAATACTGAAATACCCTTCTCTCTAGCCATCTCATCTACAACAAACTTTTGGTATAAATGTCTTTGTATTTTTGCTTTTTCTAATAAAGTTGCCCTAAGATCTTTTTCCTCAAAAGGAATATTTTTGCTTTTAAACCATTCCTGTATATCTGCCTTTCGTGTAGCTGTGGTTGGCAGCTTCTCCAATGTCCTTGAGTGGTATAGCGCATTGTCCATAACAATTACAGCGCCACTCTCAATTTTTGAAAAAATTAACTTGAACCATTTTCACTTTTGTCTATCGTGCTTCTATAACATATTCCCTGTAAATTGAGAGGTCTGGCTATGAAACAGGAAATCCTAGTACAAGAGTCAGAGCTACACAGATGATTGTGTCTTGAAGTGTAAATAAATAAATTATTATTATTATTAAAGTTGAAGGCGTCTATTTCGAAATGGTCATCTTAATCACCTTTCTTTGCATCAAATATTAATGCAGCATCCATTAAAAACCCTTCACAAACCCTGTGAAATAAAGTCAATTATTCCGTACCCCCTATATAATTTCACTGCTGGAAATAGTTCATAGATAAATACTATAACAAAATTTATAACTTTAAAAGTTCGCTTTGCATGCGTTAATTCATAATACAATATAATATGTATTACTTAATTAATAGTCAATAACAATGGGGTGTTCATTTTTTTATGGCGAGGACAGTCCATAAAATACATACCAGTATAACCGATTATAAGTTGGATTTTTTAAACCAGCAGATAGACCTTCCCAATGTGCTTCTTTTGAAGACTTATTATTAGTGTCATGCCATATTAGGCTTTTCGTGTGACCTGTTTGTATGATAAAAGGTTATTAATATAAATACCATTCATTTCACGAACCAAGTTTATGAAATTATGTTTAACTGTATAATTAATTATAATGTTATTGAATGCAAGAGGTCATACACTGCTTAGTGCATAAATAGCTGTTAAGAAATTTAGAAGCACTGTACCTTCATTTAGCCAAGTGTCATCTAAATAATAATATATTTTCCTTCCTTTATTCCTTAGCCTTTTTATTTCATGAAGATATTTTAGTCTCCAAAGGACGATCTCCTGCTTGTCTATGACTTCTATGAGTGCACTTTTTCTGCTCCGTTTGATTTATGTGAACTTTAATGTTTATTTAATTATTTTATACAGACTGCTTGTTTTAAAATCTGGCAGAGACTCGTCACTGTTAACTGCTTCCAGCATCTTGTCCAAGGTGGGCAACTCATTATTAAAGAAGAAGGAATGAATTTTCCTGCATATTCCACTAAATGTGATGTCATCAAAATCATCACGTTTCATGTGCTTCTGTTGGGGAGGGGGAGATTGCAGGCGACTTTTTATGTTGTACTCTTTGAGAATATTGGACAGAGTAGCCCGAGATACGCCTGTAAATAATAAAATCATGTGCGGAGTTTCTAAAATATAATACATTTTATCACAATGCATGTTAGTTTCAAATATTTTTATAGTAATAATTTTATGAATCATCCTTACCGGCAACTTCTGCGATTTTGTTTATCATCTCAGTCCTATAATGAGGAGTATCTGCAGGCCAGGACTCCAATTGCTTAAAAATATTTATCACAGGTTGTTTTTCTACAGCACCCAGCGTTCTCTTTTTTTTGGGAGACATTATTGTTTCGTCGGAGTCAACTTTTGGATCACGTTTTTTTCGCCGTTGGCTTTGGTCAGACTCAGCACTTATATGTTGTAAGCCACTCGGTCCCGCACCGGGATCACTCATAGCTCAAAAAAAAAGTAACGTTTTGTACAAACAACCCAATGACAACACTAATAACAATACAATAATAAAGAAATAACTAAATATTATTTATTATTTTAATAAATAACAACAAAATCACGAAAATTAAACAATAACAAACAAAGTATTCACAAGTAAATGACATACATGACAATCTTAGAACATTGTCAAGTCAATTTCACAGACGACATAAACCAGTAAAATTAGAAATCCCCGGCTGTCACAGCTTATGAAGGGATTAAGTAACATTTTAGATTTGGTAGGATTATAGTGAAACAAAAAGCGTTGCAGTATTGTTGACTCCTGCTTCTTTTAGGTTTTTAGCATAGGCACTGTAATTTTAAATTGTAATGAAATAATATATCTAAATGAAAGCTACTTAATTTCATATGGTTGTTTTTTTAAATGATTACAATTAAGTGTGATAGCTGATATATAAATTCATTTTAATGGATTTGGCGTCAATCGTAACTATAACAAGTTTATTGTACTTTTGTTATAAAGTGTGCATCAAAAATAACCTTTTTTAACTTCTGTCTAATGCTATTATAAATGGAGTATAGGTTTTTCAAAGTCAAAGTCAAAAGTCAAATCATTTATTTCAAATAGGCACGAAGATGCACTTTTGAACGTCAAAAATTACATGAATAGTTAATTGATTCTAGTTGCGCCTTCCAAAAGGTAGTTATGTATGGAGGAATGGGCAAGAAACTCCATACCTACTTACTCTTTTAAAATGTTAACAATAGTTTGTATACATTAATTAATAATTATAGGTGAAGACGATGTACCTAGAATAAAAATAAAAATTACTTACCACAATTGGTAAAAAGAATGAAAAGTGAAGTAATGACAGAACAATTAATAATTGCGATAGGTACATGGTGCTCACATATTTACAAACATTGTATATGATTATTCATACCAACTGTGTAATTATAAATTGAAAAGAGAGCACTTTATTTTAAGTTCTTAATGTATATATGTCTATTAGATTGATAACAAACATAATCTTAATTCTCTGTAATTCTGTTTGCTGGTCATTTTATTTATTTTTTGTGTTTCGGTGTAGACATTGTTACTTATAACATCGCATTGGATTAGTCTGTAAAGGTGGTATAATTGTGATTAAAATAAATAAATAAATAATTTAAATCATCACATCCCACGTAGATGATGTCCTATATCTCTCTCTCTCTATGAACAGAGCTACCATCGAGCTACTAATAATACAGTATACTGGACGAGATTTCCTTAGAAATAAGCATCACCTTTGTACGTATTTTTCTGATAATGTCTTCTTGTATGTTTATACACGTATATAATCTATAAAAAAATATCAACAAAGCTTCCATGGAGTTACGAATAAAAAACAAGTCTAGACAAAGTCGTTCCGCTCGCTCAGCACATTAATGAAAACAAACTCGTTTACCTTAAGCGCTCTAGTTTTGTAGCTCCTTTGTTTAATGCTTTCCAAGCAATATTTTTAGACTGTTATTGTAATTTTCAGAACGTGTCATGTTGAGAGGTGAAGATTTTACTATAAATGGAGGTCAAACGATTATACTCGTAGCCTGATTTAGACGGTGCGATTTATGTGTGGTGTTACGCGAATGGATAGATTATGAAATGAGTATATAAGAGGAAGTCTGAAAGTAACACCGGTTCTCACCGACCCAGATGACCCCGTAACCTAACCTGACTGCACGCTAAGGGCATCCCCTGTGGGGTACGAACCTCTGCTTAGGGCAGCGTCGGAACGAGGACAGCAAGGGGCAGGTGGCTGGATCAAATCGGAGTTATTATTATTACACGGGGAATTTAAAGCTACAGGCTCAGCTACGGCGCAGGCTGGTGCTTCGTCAAGCAAGGGTCGGGGGGGATTGTTAATTCGGGGTTGTCACGATGGGCCTCGGCAGTGAGGTCGGAATGACGGTCGTGTATTATGTTTGAGAGCTGTACTTGTTTCCCTACTACTCTTCTGGAGGAGAGTTGTGAGGTCGTCTGGGTCGGTCAGTGATAAAAGTTGCACCGTTAAAACAGTATTTATTTATATTCCGGCCACCAATAGAATTTGTTCCTGAAACGTCGGTTGGACACGATCATAATACCGCACCAGACGGGTGTTGTGTCTGGTTGGCTTCTACCCGACGATTGATGTCGGGACGTTGTATATTTATGCTAGTAGCGTGGTAAACGTTGCTTGCGCGATGCAGGATTTTGCGTGACGTCAGCGTGATGCGTTGTTCGCATGTAGTGTTGTAGATGCTGCCACGTTCTAAAGGAGGAGTAACTGTGACATACTAGACGAGTTACAACTCGGGAAGCAAGACTATATTTTTTTTCTTTGTTTTTTTTCTTTGCTGTTTTTTCTATTTGTAGCAAATTTTCATCTGCTTAGTTTATATATATTTTTTTTTTCATAAGTACACATCTACCTACAAGTTACAAAAATCAAGTTCATTATGTTATGTTATTTCATGTTATGTTTTTTTTTATGTTTACCTTCCTTAAATTAACTTCTGCTGTGTTTTGCTTTGTTGCTCTGTTATTAATAACAAAAATTCTGTATGCTACTACAATAATGATTTTGTCACAAGTCTGCTACCATAAGTAAATTTACGAGAACGAGGAAAACTGATCCACCGTAGTACAGTTTATACCAGTACGGGGAACAGAGTGAATCAGTTCCGTTTTAGGAACCATTATAAGTACCGATACATACTAAACGAAAAAAAAACCTGTATTTACTGCTTATTTATTACTTACATGAATTGTGCAAGGTTGTTAAATTTATTTTTGCAAATAAAGATTTTTTTTATTGATACCTTCATGGTTATTTTTATTTTATACTAAAAGCGTACGTTTGCATATCGTAGCCTACGTTATAATATTGTTTTAATTTAATGATAAATTTTAATTATCTACATCCAACCACCAATACATAAAAATAGCGAAATAAATAGTAGTTATAATAAAATCGTAAGCGCCTGCGCCTCGTCACAAAGGACAAGGTAAACAGCTGCCTGTCTCTTATCTAATATTGACACCACGTTGGTCCTTATGTACGTGCTTTACATAGCGTCGACATTTGACATTATTATATTTTATGGTTACTTTATGACGCAGTTTTATGAGACATAATTATTTGCTACAGCTGTAGTGGTTTTAAATGGAGGCATATTTGGAGCAAAGCGATTGGTTCTTAAAGGTTTTTGAAACTAAACAAGTGAGTACATATACAGGTTGGTTATTTATGATGGGGCAGTAAGGGCTGCTACAGGAAAAAGTTTTAGTAGACACCCTAATTTTTTTCTCCGTTGGGAAGTCCTCATGGACACCCTCCGTCTGGAGAACGGAGGGTACTGTCTGACTCCTACCGACTAAAACCCCACTGTTCCTTCTAATAACATGAGTCAGGGGCCCGGGATGGACTTGTACATTCGCCGCACACCCGACTGGTTCTTATCCGCCCGCCATACCTAACGGGCCCCATCAGCAAGTGCGGCCGATCGCTCGACAGCACGTCCTCCCATTAACGCGAGCATATGATACTGCATGCCTCTTTGAATGAGACTGCGCGAGAAAAAATTAAAAAAATTAAAAGGTCTTCTTTATTCTTATTATTGTCTCGCGCAGTCCACCCCTAATTTTGAAGTATTCCCATTTGAGCACCAATTTTTTAGCACCTAAGACATGCTGAAATGATATTCCCAGTTCAGAATACCTTAGGTGCTAGAAAAATTTGTGCTCAATGCATAGGTGCTCAAACGGGAATACTCCTTAATTTTTGGGAGAATTCACAGATTTCGAGAAATAGCATAGTCAGCGAGAAAAACATTTTGACGTTTTATTTTTATGATGCTCATCGATTCAGTTTTGTAAAACGTCTAGGTACCTACTGGACCAAGTGAGGTTGGGGTGCATATTAAAAAATACACAAAACACAACACAAAAATAAAAAATATTACACCTATGCAGTTCTAAAAGTCAACCAACCTTGTATCTTTAAAAATATTATAAGTACAATTTATCTAAGAATACCGAAACATACTTTTCAATATAAGTAATTATAATCAATTAAACTGAACTAAAACCAATCGGATCGTACAAACGGTAAGAATTTAACGTGAAACCATGAACGAAATCTATAGTTTGGTTACTCAATAGTTACTGCGTTAAATTAACCAATTCATAGTTTAAATTAAGCGTTATTAGAACCTGCATAGTAACTTGGTCTAGCGGGTAAAATAGGCCAGGTAAAGTAATATCGCAATAAGTTCGTATTCAACAACTAACATTGTTTTATCTTCTGCTCGGTTTGGTTGGTGTTAGGGCTTGTAAGTCCGCCTGGCTAGCTACCACCATCTTATCTAAGTCTGCCGCCATAACAACAATGTTAACAGCATTAGTGTTTTTTTGAGGATTCCGGGTGAAGCTCACTTCCTCGTTCGGCCTTATCAACACTTACCATCAGGTGATGTAAAGAGCTTCCCCGTTGTGGATAAAAATAAAATAAAATAAATGTTTCACAATACTAACAAATTATGGGTACTGTGCCTGAATTAAAGATGAATAAATAAATAAATAAATAAAACAATGATTTTTTAGCACATATTTTTCTAAAAGAGAAAAAAAAGCTTGAATCGAGAGGAAAAATCTAAAATCAACAAAAATCTAAAATCCTAGCAAAGATATGTGAAAAGCGGCAATGTGCAATTCTGCATCCATACTAATATTATAAATGTGAAAGTAACTCTGTCTGTCTGTATGTTACGTTTTCACGCTCGAACCGCTGAACCGATCGTCATGAAATTTGGCAGAGATATAGCCTGGGATATGGAGAAGGATATAGGCTTTTTTACGCGATAACCGACATCCACGCTGCCGGAGAAGCGGGCAAAAGCTAGTCTCAAATAATTTTATGAAAAATGCGAAGTTTGGCAGAAATCTTCGCAATTGGTCGTAGCCCAATCCATCAATTAAGGGCGAAACGTTACTTTTAGCCCGCGAAATTCAAATATTCATACGTTCTTTTTGCAATTTGCAGGTCAGTGGCAGTGGCAGTTGTAGGCTTTACTAGTGATTTTATCAATGTGTGCCTCAAACGTGTTTTTCTTTTTATTTAATGACGAGAGCAATTATAACTCTGGAAATACATACTTGTTACGGCCGCGAACCATATTTTCATCAACATGCAACCTAATACTGACTGCAAATTCATTGGCTACCCTGGCGCCTGTCGCCTTAAGAAGTATTTAAATCAAATTCTAACATGTTAGAATAGCCTCAGTCTTAACTAAATTAGTGCTAATAAAAATACCAGTCCTACTATGTGGGTGGAGTCCATATAGGTAGACCAAGTCATTGTAATAAATTAATAATACATATACTAGCTGTACATAGGTAACGTAAATATCCGAACAGCCTTCGTATCGATGCAGAACTCTAAATGCTATCTTAATTTAGCCTAGACTTGTTTTTGCTACACATAAGTAATTAAGTAGTTCAAATGTTAACGTGTTAATCGTCCATGCAAATTCTGTCTATACAGCGATTTCCATTGCCATTACTTTATAGTATAACCAGCCTACAAAGTTCCCACTGCTGGGACTGCAGGCCTCCTCTCTTCGAGAGGGAGTGGGCTGTCATCATATACCACGCGGGCCCAGTGCGGGATGGTAGATGTCACATGTCTTCGAATTTTTGGTTCTAGGATATACCGGTTTCGTCACGATGTTTTCCTTCACCATTTACTATACTATACGTTACGTTTACATCTATTTACCAAATGTTCAATACTGAAGATCTCTTACTTTCTTTTTCTAATCTAAAACACACCGCATCACTAATCTCGGAAAACATTTTCCCGACTATGTTGTGGTCCGCTTCCAGTCTAACCGGTTGCAGCTGAATACCAGTATTTTACACGCCGTATCCCAGTAGTTCCATTCTCTAGTTCCATTATGGGACTACTGGGATTTTTTTCTCCCAGTAGTTCCATGGAACTGGCATACAGGTTGTGCCGTAAATAGTGATCCAACGTTTAGGGGCCAATACACCATATATTCAGCTATCACATACCACAGTTTAAACAACTCATTTACTAGCTGTAATTTCTAGAAATGACATTATTTTTTTATATATATTTTTTGTTTATAATAGGTACTTAATGTCATGTATAGAAATAACAGCCAAATTAGTAATGCAAGCAGTACATTTTTCAAGACAAAAAAAATCGGTGAAGTAAGATAAATAGTTCACATTGTGGTATGTGATAGCTGAATATACGGTGTATGGACCTCTTAGCGGCGGACCACTATTTACGCCACACCCTGTATGCCAGTTCCATGGAACTACTGGGCGAAAAAAAACCCAGTAGTCTCATAATGGAACTAGAGAATGGAACTACTGGGATACAGCGGTATTTTACATGGAGCGACTGCCTGTCTGACCTCTATAACCCAGTTACTGTACTGGTTAATACGATACCCCTTAGTAAGACTGGTTATCAGACATTCGGGCTTCTAAAGACCCGTAACGACTGTCAAAGATCCACAAATGACAGCCGGGACCAACGGCTTAACGGTTCTCTAAAAACAGTAAACGTCATTAATAAACGAAATCCTTCAACTACGCAATGTCTATCAAGCGGTAGATCAAATATTTCAGCGTTGTCACGCGTGGCTTGCGCGGGCGCAATTTTCCACAGTTGGGAAAGTGCAGTGCGTTTAATAGTTGTTTGATTTATATTACTGCTACTAACAGATTAATTAAATATATTAATATACAGAAACATTAAAACTGCATGCAATACTAACAAGTAAGTAGCTTAATACTGTGAACGTCGTTTCAATAAAAAATATGAACAGATCTAAATAATCTAAAGAAACCTACTTTTTTTTTTGCGGGCGAATTAGCTGGCAGAAGCTAATTTTAACGTAGATTGACGTTAAGCTATGTAATTTACCGAGATAAAAAGTAACCTTTGTGTCAATCCAGGTTATAAACTATCTGTGTGACAAATTTCATCCAAATCCATTCAGCCGTTTTTGCGTGATTGGGTAACAAATATCCGAACATACAACCTTTCGCAATTATAATATTATATTAGTAGGATTATTACGAGTATATTTAGTACAGCAAATTAGCCATTATTACTAAATTATGGGAATCCTAGTATCAACATCAAGTTCTAGTAAGCAAGTCATACCAGCTTACTTCAGATAAGCTAGTATTTCAGATTCCGTGACTAAAGGTAATTAATTGGTCATACAGTTACTATTATACTTATTCTTACTTTTCAATATACTTTCATAATGTATTTAGTAAACAGCGGTTATTTTGACTTTACAAACAGACACTTCAATTTTAGTTTTTGTATACATTTATACCTAAAAATCTAGTCATTTCATTGTTTCAATAACAATTTACATTGTGTCTGAATGTTTTACAAATATACACGAATAATTAAAATAATAACAAATTAAACAAAGAGAAAAAAAAAAAAAACATAAAATGTCATTGCCTACATTAATAATTATTATTTACACTCATAAAAGTTCAAAATATTTAAAATGTACAATAGTCTATCTAAAATTTACTACATTAATCCAAACATGTCAGAGTCGCTATAATTTGATTGTGGATGTAGAAAATTGTATTTACGAGTACCTAATCAAAGTCAGATGATTCAGGTCGTTGATGGAATGATAAAAAAATTATCTGACGCGAATAGCACAGCAGGGGAGCGACGGTTTTGAAGACTGTATGACAAGTTCAAAACTGCGAAATCATTCCGTCATTGTTGAACTGTGAAAGACAAAAATGAAATATTCTCAAAGGCCACTGCACTTTGAACGTGGAAACAACATTTTTAAGCAACATTTTTGCTAACTTTAATGTTATAGTACCATCGTTAATGACATCGCATTCGCCGAAGATACCCAAGTTCATTCGACCAGAGCCGATGAGATGTGTGAACAAAAAATCCTATCATTCCACGATTCATGATTAGAGTATAATTAGAAAATTCAGTAGTAGGCAATTCATTTTTTATGATGCTTTGCGTGCCTTGATCAATTAACGAATGAATTGAGAATTTAAAAGAAAATACAAGTCAATGCTTCTGTATAAATGCGTCAATGTACTTTAATTTATGTATCATTCTCGTATCCTAACTATATATATAATATTATAAATGGGAAAGTAAGTTTGTTTGTTTGTTTGTTACCTTTTCACGCCTAAACCACTGAACCGATCATCCAGAAATTTTGCAAATGCGTTGTCAGGTGTACAGAAACGGACATAGGATAATTACCTTTGATCCCGAAAAAAAAATACTGTTCCCGAGAAAAACAACAATAACGTTCTTATGATAATAGTGGCGCCACGTGTCTTTCGAATCATGTTTGAATTATATTATTATAGAAACTTTGGTACCTAGTGTGTTAAGAGTTTTTTTTCTTAAATCGAAATTAACGCAAGTGAAGCCGCGGGCAAAAGCTACTAAATTATAATCATAAAGAAAAGTATTACGCTTAAATAGTTAAATCATATTGAAGAACTCGTGAAAGAAGCTTCAAAAAGATCTTGTCAATGAAAACGACAGTAGGGAAGGCCATAAAATGAGTCGCGCCGATTTTATTCGTGATGACACATACCCAAACATAAACTCACACCATTCTTACCCTAGGGGTAGGTAGAAATGACAGAATTCCACCTGCTACGATTCTTAGATGGGTCATTCTCAGGACACTCATTATTTGGTTGAGTTCGGTAGCAATTTTTTTTACATTTAGGCATAACTAACATGAAATATCAAATCTAGAGTTAATTTAAAACATATTAGTAGTAGTCTAGATTTGATATTTCATGTTATACCCAAAGTCTCAAATTCAGATAATTTATGTAAACAAAGGGGATAACATATCAAAAAAATATCTTCGTGATGGTAATTCACATAAAATGGCGAAAAAAGAGGTTCCATTTTCTTTTAATTACTGAATTTAAGAAATAATAATTAAAAAATCATCATACCGTAATTATTTTTATAAATTGTCGGTTTAAAACAAAGTTATTAAAAAAAGGAGATTTTCTGGTATAAAATATTTTATGATACTGGTAACAATGCAGGAGATCCAAACATTTTCACATTTTTTACATCTTCAACAACACTTATAATACAACTCTCATTCATAGATTCATATTGTATGTAGCATATCTAGCCACATTTTGGATGAAAACGGCTGTAAACTGTTTCTAGTGGAAATCGATTTTGGGAGGCCTACATCTAGCAGTGGACTTAAAAGGGCTGATTATGACGATCATAGGCCGCGTCTCCGACACACTACATAAAATATTGTTTGGCAACGGTATTTTGTTTGCATAGTTCTTATAATTAATTCACTTTAATTTCATAAATAATTATTTACAAAAAAAAAATATGATAAAATGTTTCGCACCACTGTCCTGTTATTTTGACAGTGACATTTCTTGACATTACTTTGTTTACATAAATTATCTGAATTAGAGACTTTGGGTATAGTTATGCCTAAAAGTAAAAAAAAAATTGCGTCCGAAGTCAACCAAATAATGAGTGTCCTGAGAATGATCCAGATACTCCTTTTGCTTCGTTTACGTTCATACATCTGGTCATACACGCACGCCGGTTGCGAGTACGCTGCTAAGATTAGTGATGAGATGACGTTAAAAAGGTTTCAAAATCAAAATCAAAATATTTTACTTCACATAAACCTACATGGGTCACTTATGAAACGTCAGAAGCTAGGTGCACGGTTCCAATTAGTCGTTTCCTATGGAGAAGAACAGGCAAGAAACTCCACGGTTACTCTTTTAAAAATAATTGGCTTTATAATATGACCAAATAACAATGTTAATAGGTATGGGACGACAGTGTAGACCTTTCAACAATTACCAGGTACTTAACAAAATAGAAAAGTGCCAACTCTACTAGGCCTAGAACGTTCTCACATTCACAAAATAGAAAATAATCTATATAAAAGATTAAAAAAAAAAAAAAAAAAAAAAAAAAAACCTAGTTTAGATGCGTACCTAGTATTATTAATAGATGAGTCTGATAAGTCTAATAGATGTTAAAGAAAAGAGACGGGACACAGCCGACTAAAGATTAACATGCGAAAAATAACTATATCGTGGATTACGTAGTTGAATTCAAAATGCCATAGAGGAGGTTGCTTTTTAACAAGAACATTATTACATACGTGTCTGTAAGAGCAGTTCAACTTACATACAAATTAATTAAGATACTAAATAGGCATTACTGTTAAAGGTTATTACTTACCTGTAATTTGTTCTAATTGCTATTTCATATTCAATTCTCACGTAACGGAATATCTTCTTTACATGATGTTAATAATATTTAAATGCAAATGAAATGCTATTGAAAACGTATTATAATGATCTGTCTATGTCTTTATTATGATTCTATTGCATATAGTTATAGACATCTATACAAATAAATAAAATTGAAGTGTCTGTTTTTAATGTCAAAATAATAGCTTTTTACTAAATGCATTTGAGTGTGATTTTTTTTGTATCTGTCTGTCGATCTGTCAGTCTGTCTGTCTGTCTGTTTGTTCTGGCTAATCTCCGAAAAGGCTGGACCGATTTTGACGGGACTTTCACTGGCAGATATCTGAGTAAGGAGTAAGTTAGGATACTTATATTTTGGAAAAAGATACGTAGGCGAAGCCGCGGGCAGCAGACAGTAAGAAATATAATTCACGGTAATCTCAATTGAAACTTACATTATTCACGTCACATATGTTTTTCGACATTTAAACACAAATAGCATCGGTAACATTTTAAATGAACCATCATTTTGCAATGTAAGACAAAAACGGTAAATGATGTCGAAGCAATTAACAATAACGCGAAGTGCTAAAGTGAAGTAAGCGATGTAATATGATTTAATGGCGTGTAACGTAACAGTTTTACAAATCGTGTCCGCTAATCAAAAAACTTCAGAAACGTTCCTATTTGTTAAACCTAGATATTATTTAAAAAAAATTTTTTTTTTTTTTTTTCAAATTACAGCTCTTTTAGGAGTCGAAAGTATTTAAATATTGATCTTCGCATTAAACCTTATATCTTTTCAGACATAAGGATATTGTTAAAGGCTTTTAGTGAAATAAAGTATTATTTCCAGTCTCTATTTTATGCATTTTTCTCAAAATGCTATAATTCTTGTCTCTATGTTTATAACTATGTAAACCTTAATAAATTGTGTGGTTCTTTCCTCAAAAGACCATTTCAGACACGGATCTACATGGTGCTCACATGATCTGACCAAGATGATGCCTGGACTTTAAAAGAGACTTTGACCCCTGAGTTTGTTTCGCCATTTCTGCTCAGGGGTAGTCAGATAGGAAATGTCGACTTCACCAAGCTTGTTTTTATATTTTTTATATGACGTGTAAAAGTGATTCCGATATCCTATTTACAGAATAAACGATTTCATTTAATTTCATTTCATTTCTTTGTGAAGAGATATAAATAAACTATTATTATTATTTATTATTTACTAGCTTCTGCCCGTAACTTCGTCCACGTGAGATTTATTGTTCCCCGTTGGCCAATCCGTTCTAGAAATATCAACAAAAAAAAATCGTTCCATAAAAAAAAAAATATGATAAAATGAGTTAACTTTATACTTTTATATTTTTGAATTTTTTTCATGTTTTAATAGTTATTCTGCTATTCGGAGCGGAGACAAATCGAACAAACCAAAGATCATAAAAATCGATCCAGCCGTTCTTGAGTTATAAATAGTGTAAATAACCTGACTTTGTTTTATATATTTAGGAGATTTGAAGCACACCGGAATGAATTGTTCTTAAGACAAAAACCGATTAAAGAGCCAATCATTAACTTATCAGCATGATATGTCAACCACGGTCAGCAGAAAAAGCTTTCCCATACAGTTGACAAGATCATTGTCAGGTTTGCAGATCACAAAAAATATTTTGACACAAATGTCAGCATCACTACCTTAACAAAAATAATAAAAACAGCTAAATTATTTATTTTTATTATTTTATTATTTATTTATTTTTACTCATTTATTTACCGTAAATGAGGCGCTGAAGAAAGTAAAAAAAACAGCTATTATTGAAAAATTTGCTGGATATCTGAAATTTTTACTCATCTTCTCTCTATAGGCTTTACCCAACTGTGTTGGGATCGGCTTCCAGTCTAACTGGACGCAGCTCAATACCAATATTTTACAAGGAGCGACTACCTATCTGACCTCCACAACCCAGTTACTGGGTAAAACGATACCCCTTGGTAAGAAGACTGGCTGTCAGACTTTCGGACTTCTGACGGCCCGTAACGAACGTCAAAGATCCACAAATGACAGCCGGGGACCAACGACTTAACGTGCTTTCCGAGGGACGGAGGAGTCTCGGTATGTAAAGATGGTCACCCATCCACGAACCAACCGCATAGCTTAACACAAGCCCCTTTCTTAAGAAAGGTAAAGAAACAGCTATCATTGACAAATTGGCTCGCTATCTGAAATTGTTACTAACAGACAGAGTAACGCAACTATCATCTCTCTCGATCCTTGATCACCCACGGATAAATTTCTGCTGAAATAGGCAAGAACACATCAAGGTCATATTACCATTAGAATAAGGTTTTCTAACACAAAATCTAGCACATTAACATTACAATTTGGGTCTTTTCGTAACAGCTGTGGTCGATTCGTGGTCGGTGGTCAAATGTCACTTGCTTTCCTTTAATGGCCGTTCCGCCAGAGTGCGGGCTGTTAAGCTGAGTACTAAAGCAAATCGTTGACGTTAACAACTTACTCATAGTCAACATTAGTCATTGCCCGCAGGTTTAAGCGTGCTTCTGTCCTCCCATACCTATTATCACTGTTATTTAATAATATTGTAAAGCCAATTATTTTTTAAAGAGTAACCGTGGAGTTTCTTGCCGGCTCTTCTCCATAGGAAACGACTAATTGGAACCGTGCACCTAGCTTCTGACGTTTCATAAGTGCCCATGTAGGTTTATGTGAAATAAAATATTTTGATTATGATTGATTTTGACTTTTTTCCTACGGGGGTTAAAAAAAACACTGTTTAGAGCCTTCTGTGCCTCATTTTACACCTGTGGCCTGTGGGTACATTTTACGCAGAGATCGTACAGTGCCCTGCGCGTACAGTACAATAATACTTTCAGGGTGTTGATGGGGCTGCCTCGCTTCTGTAGCGCATCAGGGATGTTTGCGGAATTGCGTGTTGATTGCTTTTATGCATTAATGCGTAAAAGATGTTCGTCCTTGGTGCGCAGGGTGCGAGCCAGATCCAACAGCATTCTGGGAATTATTGCTGATAGGCTGGACTGCTGTATTGTAAGTCATTGCTCCAGTATCTCAGCTGGAATGCTGAAGCAGTGATTATTTAGTTGTGTTTGTTTGTGTAATGGTTGTATGTTTATTTTATTGTTGCGAGTACTAACACTGTATGAGTCTCATGGTTACTCCCAATAAATAATTTATTATTATAAGTGTCATTTGATAGGTAACTATGAATCGAGATTGTATTGCCTTTGTAAAGCTGAAAGCTCTTTCTAAAAGAGGATTTGGGTAAATCATCATCATTTCAGCCGAAAGACGTCCGAAGAAGAAGAAGTAGTCAGATAGGAAACGCCGACCTCATCTAGTTTTAAAAATATGATTGACGTGTAAAAGTGTTTGTACAAACCTACTTACAGAAATAAAATCATTTAACATTTATCATTTATTTGGCCTCCGTCATGCACCGCCACTTCGAAGGGTTCTGTACACTTGGGTGAAATACTTCAATATATGTATACTAGCTTTTGCCCGCGGCTCCGCCCGCATGGATGTCGGTTATCGCGTAAGAAAGTAGCCTTTGTCCTTCTCCATATCCCAGGCTATATCTCTGCCAAATTTCATGACGATATTATAGTATATAGTATATAGTATGGATATTTTTGCCGCCATTCATTTTGTTGTTACAATAAGCAGAGTTTAGAAGTCTATGAATTACAGACTTTTCTGCGTGACCTATACTCGTATGACCGACAAAGGCAATAACTATAATTTTTCTGATAGGTATTGGCCTCGAAAAGCACGTTAAGCAGTTGGTCCCGGCTGTCATTCGTAGATATTTGACAGTCGTTACGGGCGCTCAGAAGCCCAAAAGTCTGACAACCAGTATTACTAAGGTTTATCGTGTAACTGGGTTGTGCCGGTCAGACAGGCAGTCGCTCCATGTAAAATACTGGTATTCAGCTGAATCCGGGTAGACCGGAAGCTGACCACAACATAGTTGGGAAAAGGCTAGTCAGATTGAGGTATCCGTGACTACCTATAGGCTGCAATTTCCATTTACCATCACGCTCATTTAGTAATATACAGACACATTCACTTTTTTCACATTTTACAGAAACAAGGATCAAAGATTTTATAAATTTATGAAATTAATAAACTAATTTCATACATTATTAGCTCAAGAGATTTTATAAATGTATGAAAATAATAAATAAATTTCATACATTTATAAAATCTTTGACCCTCGTTTCTGTAAAATGTGAAAAAGTGAATGTGCCTGTATATTACTAAGTGAGCGATCAGTAGGCCGATGATGGTCCAAAAAACAGTCCATTGTTAACAAAATTCCCCAAGGCAATTCATCAAAATCTCATTTTCGAAAAAAAACTCGCCTCAAAGAAATTGCGACACGAACGCTAAGAGAATATTTAAGACGTCCACAATTATTTTCTAACAATACCGCCGAATGTACGGCACGTAATGATACAATGTTTCGCAACATGCTATTATATTGTTATCTTATAAATCTCATACATTTCTGAAACGTTACCTTTCACTCTAAGTTCTTCGATGAAGGATAATCTTTGAATTAGAGATCAATCATTGGGAACTAATATTTTAGATAATGATGAGGTTGGTAACTGTTGATCAAAGACCAATTTGTTGAGAAATAAGTTAAAATTAAAAAGGGGGTTTTATTTGGACTGTTACTAAACAGAACGTTCAAAATTAAAATCTGTACATACCAATTGAAATGTTGCAATCTCAGTGAGCGATTCCACAACTAAATGATAGACATAAGTTTTTAAACTGTCATGGTCACTAATATTATTATTAATATAAACGGGATATTTACCATGTTTATTAATTGTTCTGAGTTCCTGATATTTCTGAGTTTATGATAGTTTTTTACACAAATAATGTTCTTTCAAGTAAGTACGGTATGTTCTAATAATTATAAAATAAATGGCTTCTTATTTATTTTAGTGTCTCTGAGCACAATACGATTCCTGAAAGACAGCCATCATTTTAACTGATTTCAAAAAGGGAAGAGTTCTGTACGTATTCGATAGTTCTATTTTTGAAAAAGACACGGTCTTCTTTATCGGGCTGCAATTATTCTTTGAAAAAAAAAAAAGCATAAAACAACCTTCATTCACACTCTTTTGTGACCTACTTTTAATTTAGAAAAAAAGCAATTCATTCCCATCACACCAATCAAGCATGCAAAAAATTTATCAGACACAATATTGTGTAACAAACTCATTTTAAATATGGCAAACCATCTTAAATCTTGCACTATAATAATAATAAAAACATTAAATAAATAATAATGATTAAAACTAATGCAACTGCATTAAAACTAATTGCTTCCTTGAACTAAAGGTTAGGTAAGTGGAAATTGACATATGGATATATAAAAAACATTTTTAGAGAGGTTGGCTATGTAGGTCAAATAGTGAAGAGAAGGTTTGATACATTTATATGTAACAATTAGCCGCTGCCCGCGGCTTCGCCCGTCTGGCTTTTTCTAAAATAAAAGTAGCCTAAGTTACTCCTTATAATATCAGCTATCTGCCAGTGAAAGTCCCGTCAGAATCGGTCCAGCCGTTTCGGAGATTAGTTGGACCAAACAAACAAACAGTTTTTTATAAAAAAAAAATTTGTTATAAGCACCGTATATACTTTTATATGCATTGAGTAAAAAGCTGTTAGTTGTACATTACAAATAGACATTTCAGTTTTATTTATTTGTATAGACTAATAACAAGCGATATACTGTGTCCTTTCCAAGGTTTCAATTCTTTCATCTTTTTCAAATGGTAAGACTGTCAAATAACATAGAAATTTGGATATAGTCCATCATGATGACAGGTACGAGGCTACGAACATCATTGGTTACCTAACAGTAATGGTTTCAGTAGCTGTGGTCAAAAGTTCAAGCGTGAACTGGTTATTTAACTGTTCATCTGTGTAACAGTGAGATCACGTTCATGATTAAACGACATTGTGAATGATTCTGTGAAGGAAATCTTTTGTAAAATATACGTGGATTGGAATAGACAGAATATTCTGAATAAAGAGGGAATAAATAACTTCTTTTACATAATCCATACTAATATTATAAATGTAAAAGTAACTCTGTCTGTTACATTTTCACGCTTAAACCGCTGAACCGATCGTCATGAAATGGCAGAGATAAAGCCAGGGATATGGAGAAGGACATAGGCTTCCTTTTTACGCGATAACCGACATCCACGCGGGCGGAGCCGTGGGCAAAAGCTACTAATAATATATAGGGAAAACAAAGGGCAATGGAGAGGGCTATGCTTGCAGTTTCCCTTCGTGATCGAATCAGAAATAAAGAGATCCGCAGGAGAACTAAGGTAACCGACATAACCCGAAAAACTGCCAAACTTAAGTAGCAGTGGGCAGGGCACATTGCTCGCAAAACAGATGGCCGATGGGGCTGAAAGATTCTGGAGTGGCGAACGCGTACCGGAAGATAT
This sequence comes from Dryobota labecula, assembly GCA_947523025.1. Taxonomy (NCBI): domain Eukaryota; kingdom Metazoa; phylum Arthropoda; class Insecta; order Lepidoptera; family Noctuidae; genus Dryobota; species Dryobota labecula. The sequence goes on from OX383287.1 coordinate 5,561,045, forward strand.
AGCGTTGGATGGCCCACAAGGTGGATCGATGACCTTATGAAGGACGCAGGAATCCGCTGGATGCGGGAAGCACAAAACCGATCGAAGTGGCGGTGCTTGGGGGAGGCCTATGACCAGCAGTGGACATCTTTCGGCTGAAATGATGATGATATATAGGATGAATACATGTACATAACAATGTACACCATAAAATTACAGATATAAATGTAGAAATTTTACAAAGGTGACACAATGAGCGGTCTTATCGCTACAAGCGATCTTTTAAAGGCAACCTTTGGATGGATTAAGGGAGAAGGAGAGAATACTGCAGGTAGTCTGTCATGTACCACGAATCTTAACTATGAACCTGTGAACTTTTAGGTCTTCTGACAATAATGTTATTATAGTTTATAAACCACACACAGTTCATTAATCACATTTATTATGCGCACAACTAAAGTGTGGAACTCTCTGCCAGCGTCTGTATTCTTTTCCACATATAACCCGTCTGCCTTCAAAGCAAGAGTGAACAGGCATCTTCTGGACATGCTCGTTCCATCATAGAACTCATCCATCGGTTTTCATCAGGCAAGATCGAGGTCAAGAGCAGGCCCAATCAGATGTTTTTATTTATTTTTTTAACCTTAAAAAGAAGCTCTATTCAAGACTAGACTAGTTAGCTCATCATAATGCATTTTGGTCTCGATACTAATGTAAATTTGATTGCAAAAGACTTCCAAAAAGATAGGAAGATGATGTCGTCCAAGTGTTTGACTCATTGTGGAAGTAACAGCACAGGTGATATGAAGGCCAAGAACGTTGTGGATAAAAAATACTTTAATTTTTAAGTTGTGCTACACTGCTCCACAGTTTCTGTTTTAAGTCTCAATTAACTAGGTATCTATGTGGTTAAATAAAGGTTAAAGGACTAATTGTGTCTGCCACTATACTAAATTATACACAGATGTATAAAGAAAAGAATAATCTTATTTCGAAACATAATCTCCTTCCAAAAAAAAAAACCACGAAGGCTAAACAGGACTTTCGATTACTTTCGAAAGTAGTTCCAGTAAGACACATTTGAGTCATGAACCTATCTGATACGATACAAGAATACATGTCATGTCTTAAATCTCTAGTAGCTGATATCTCTTGTATTATGTAATTATCTATTGTTGACCCGACAGAACGGTATAGAGTCTAACACAATGATTGTTTCTGTCATTGTTTGATGTCAGCACTAATTATTTATTAGAAGATTTAGTTATATAAATTTATAGAGAGGTTAAAGAAGTGTCTAAAGCTATTAGTGATACAAGTTTGTATGTAGGTTAGTTATTTTTCGGTGAGTAAAGAGTAATCTAAAAACGTCATGGGTTGTGGCATGTTGTGATGCGGTTTTTTTAATTTATTTTAAATATGTAGCCTTAGTGAGTGCTACGCAGGTAAGAATCAAGTATATTAATATTGACTATTCAGAAGCTGGGTATCAAATAAAGTATTAAAGAAAAATTAAACCTACTGCAAAAGATAAACGTGTAAAAAATCTGCAATGACTGATTCATTAAGACCCAGAACTGGTAAATCTCAATAGATACCTATACCTTCAAATGTCCTCGATATCAATCTTAATAGAGTTATACAATTAGTACTCTGAGTAAAGCATAAACCTAACGGTAGCATTAAATAATTATATGTCTAAGGTTTTGCAATACTAAGTGAATAGGTACCTTCTAGACTACTCAATCTAACAACCTCTAATTAGCTCAAAATATTATAAAAAAGAAGAAAAAAGAGAACGTAAGTGAATTGCATAAACTTATGACCATAGAAATGTGAAATCATGTTGAAAGGATCATAAAAAAACCAACCAAACATGTGTAAAAGCTTTTCAAAAAAATAATGCAGAAATATTCAAACGTTTTTTTTTTTAACTAGATTATAATATGCCAAAATCATTTCATAATCAATACCGACTATTGATTGGACTAGGTTAAACCAATAAATTACTTCTCAGCGACTAAAATGAAGAGTCACTGTCCATAAAAAACAGAGGTAATCTATGATCGCATTATAACAAGCATTCACGTAGTGATCCCAGTCGGTCATCTAAAGACAGTTACATTATGACCTATTAGATCACAGTTACGCAATTGAATTCACAGCCATACATTCACATCGTTGTAAATCATATTATTAATATCTAAAGTGTGTCGAGAGGCATCTAATTTAAAGATTGTTAGAAAAAATTGCGGAAATACATCTCCTTCTATAGTAGATGTTTTATTTGACCCGGTAAATTAACCGGTGAATGTGAGCATTGACCGCAGGCAAACCGCACAATACATTATTGTTACACAAATACAGCAGACGGCTTTAAGTGTATCTTTATGATCTTTGTTAATAAACCTATTGTACCAGTTTTTAGATGTAAATGTAGTAAAATTTCTTCCTTTTGCACATAAAACATAAAACAAATATTATTTGTGCAATGATTGCAGTTGCAGCTACACTTTTAACTGTGAAATATTCAGAAAATTTATCTATATAATGATAAGCATTCTAAATAGGTTTTTAGAACTCAACCTGCTACAAATGCAGAATATGTTGTGTTTTTTTTTTATAGAATGTAATGTATCTATTAGGTATACCTAATAGATACATTACATTCTATAAAAATAGGAATGCCCGTAGTCATAGATAATAAGAGGTTCTCAAGTCATGTTTATATAAATTTTGGTTTAGACATAGAATTTGCATGCTACTCTTAAAATAAAAGGTGAAAAATTATTAAACCATCTTGAATGATTTTGCGTAATATTTAAAAACCTCATAGAAGAAAAAGTTATTAAGCCGTTGCTAATTTGTTAATAATTTTGATACCGTTAAAGAAAACTTGTAACAACTGGGTACGTGATTTCATTAGGATTATAACAGCTTCGCCATGGTAAAATTATTTTCGCTTTTAGCTTAGCGTTCGACTTATACAGTATTGTTACCATAGTGTGTTACATAATGATTGTACATTATTATTGTTGCATTAATGTTGAATTACAGGTGAAAATCGTTTCAAAGAATATGATTATTTAAACACAGAAATTTTAACGGTTTTTATGAAACTTTCGGGTAGTAACTCTTGGCGTTCCACAGGGATTACTATTGGGTCCAGTTATTAAAATTTTTGGTTATGAGAAAAAAGTAAAGATATGCCATAAAGATAAGATATGTATGATATGGATAGGTATAAAATACTGATATTTCAATAGAAGGCTGGCCCTTTTTGAATAAACCGACTTTACCCACAAGCACCTGACGGATTTAATCATTAGGACAAATCCTTGAATGTAATATTAGGTATGTATAAAGTCAATATTGTATGATTAAACACGTGCAGTACTGTTAAATGACGATTAAATAAAATTTGTACTAATCACACTACAACTGCAAAATTAAATGTACCTACATAAATAGGCTATAATTAGGGAAAATAAGCACAAACACACAATCAGTTAACAGAACTTTTATAATATTAGAATTAAATACTAATCACAAACGATATAAAATCAGAGTAAAGTCAGAAATTAATGTTTATCAATAGGTTTTGGTACAGGATTTTAACTGACGCTTAACCGTCACTAACGCCATCTGAAATTGTGCTTATGGTTTTTCTGACAAATTTTTAGTACTTAAGTTAGTACCTGGCTATATTTTATTGCTCTTTTTAGTCAAAAGGTTAATTAAGTTAAATTTTATAAGACAACATGGTTGTTAAACATATACACACATTGTTACAGAGACCGACAAAATAAATTTCAAAATAACGTAAACGTAACGTAAAAAGTAACTACAAAAATAAATCAAAAAACATTCTTGTCATACTCTTACCCTTTCTCTTAACTGCATCAAAAAATCACGTTTAAACTTACGGACACAACAACCACAAAATATATTGCCATGTCACCTTAATGCACTACATATTTAAAGACAAAGCCTCGGTGAAAGATGATGGCGTGTGTTTATTTGTCAGACATGCTCACTGACTGCTAATCGAGGCGTTACTATCACTTTCTCGCACTTTGTTTTGTCACCGGATATGTTTATAGAAACATCTACATATGTAGAAGGTAGTAGAAGTAGATTGTATTATTGAAGTTCCTAATTTAAATAATGTCCTGTTGCCTGCACGTTACAGGAGCTGATGGACGCTATTGACGGTGCCAAACTTGTAGCCAAATTCTGGGCCGACTCCATTTAGATTTCCATCGACACCCTAAGAAGAAGAGAGGATATCTAGTTAAGAATAGATAGGAAGGAATCTATATGTAATATGACATTACACAATCAATCATAATCAGCCTATATAATGTTCCCACTGCTGGGATACCGCAGTGTCTCAAGACGAAAGTCTTTGACCAGTGCGTGTTGCCAGTGATGACATATGGCACTGAAAACGTGGTTGCTCACAATGGGCCTTATTAGAAGAAGGCTAAAAATCACCCAAAGGGCAATGGAGAGGGCTATGCTTGGAGTTTCCCTACGTGAATCAGAAATGAAGAGATAAACGACATAGCTCGAAGAATTGCCAAACTTAAGTGGCAATGGGCAGGGCACATTGCGCGCAGAACAGATGGCCGTTGAGGCCGAAAAGTTCTGGAGCGGCGACCGCGTACCGGAAGACGTAGCGTTGGAAGGCCTCCCACAAGGTGGACCGATGAAATTGTGAATGCTACAGGAATACTTGGCGGTGCTTGGAGGAGACCAATGTCTAGCAGTGGACGTCTTTCGGCTGAAATGATGATGATGAATGATGACTGCTGGAATACAGACGTCCTCTCTTCGAGAGAAAGTGGGCCGTAATCTACCACGCGGGCCCAGTGCGGGTTGTTAGATATCACATGTCTTCGATTTTTTGGTTCCAGGACATGCCGGATTCCTCACAATATTTTCCTTCACCCTTTTTGACGTAATCATTTACACAAAGTAAAGCGCCTGTCTCGGATCAACTCGTAAATCGGGGCTGCACTTGGCTACCAATGCTCACAAAGACAGTACTCTTATATGCTCGCTGTTCATACATGAATCTAGATGGTATTTGGCATCGAACACTTAAACTTGGAAGGTAACTTGGGAAAGCATATATACAAAAACACTAACAAACAACACAAACAACACTCTCAGGACTATGGGGTTTATTTATAAACGCTGCTTAAAGTTAAGTAATGATTAGCGACTGTTTAACCATACATTTTTGACGTTTGAACGTCACTTAACTTTAAGCAACGTTTATGAATAAACCCCTATATTACTAACATCATAAACAACAACTTTTGTTCTATGACTATTAATAATTCATCAGACTTTTATATAAAATTTAAAATATTTAAATTCATCGCTCTAAATGTATAGAACAACGAAATCTTAAAGGTTTGTTTTTGGTAAATGTATTATGTTTTGTAAAAAGTCATGGAACAACAGTTGTTGGTTATGATTTTAGTAATCGGGAGAGGTCCTGAAAGGTAGTTAGTATTTTACCAATAACCCTGTATGCACACAGTATTGTCATCCTGTTTGGTATCCCAAATCCTACGATAAAATTGATGAAGATGAAAATAGACATCAGAGATTCAATGACTGCATCAATAAAATTAAAATAAACAAATACGAAATAACATGTATGGGTATCTATTCCAACTCAGAATTAGAAGAAATCATTGCGCAAAAAACAAAAAGGTATCTATCCCAAATCTAAATTAAAAGAAATCATTTCGTAAAAGCAATACTACACGCCTTTTATTTCAACACTGAGTAATTCATAATAACGAGAAATGCATTAGTAATACATAGCAAGGTGTTGAATAGGAGATCAAAATCAATGCATAGTAATTACCAATAAGTAGTCTAATTTGGAAATCATGACCATCTGCGGTCATTTAATGAGTAACCTACTGAAATCATTGCATCTGTATCGAAACTGTTGAATCAATCGATAATGATCTTTTATTTGCACAATTTATTTTCCTTATACTATAGAAAACGCCGTGATTATACCTAATATTTCCCATTTTGATAACATTTAATTGTTTCTTTTACAACTTTATTTTCTGCCTTATTAGTTCTCAGGAATAGATGCTGGAAAAAAGTTAAATTATATTTCCTGTAAGTTGATGTTACAAGCTGAACAGATTATTTATTGTTTCCATTTTTTGTACTAAAATTTGAGATAACGGATACAAGGATCCTCCAGTTTCAACTTCCTTTTATACGTTTAGTATAAAAAAATATCATACCTACTGCAGCACAATACACTGCATTCCAGTAAAACACTTATTCTGGGTTTACTTTTACTTTGAATACCCGTTTTGAGCATGAGTAGGTAATAGTTATAGTAATTTATTTCCAAACTTCAGTACAGGTTACATCAATGAGGTTCTACCCCTGAACTAGGAAATCCTGTATGACAGGGGTCGAGCATTCTCCAATAACATAGATCAGCATGAGAAGACTTTTACACTGAATTTTTACACATTTTTTTTTTTTTATTTAAAATTTAATGAACAAAAAAATATTAATAATTCTAATACATATGGTATATATACCTATCATAGACAGGTTACAGCTGAAAGAAAACATTTGAATTGTTGAATTCCATTCCAACGCTCTATGCATAAGCATATGCGACATCTGACATTACGCATCTCAATAAATCAAAAGAACTAACTTTTTCACCACATTCTCGACCTTAAACTTTAAACATTTAGCAACATTAACAATATGTTAAGCAATTATTCAAGTCTATCCGTCTATCTATGCACTAGATAACAACAATTTGTCAACAAACTCAAGGATCATAAGGTGTGCCGAATTATCATGCGCAGTGCATAAGCATTAAATGTCAAACTTTCATATTGTACTGATCTTGTGACCTTAATCTTGGGAACATTTAGTGCATGTTGACACTGAACAACAATGGGACAGTTGCATTGAGGTGTAAGTGCATTTTGTTTTGAATAATTCAAGATGAATCGTTTAACACTTTCATATACAAGGTCATTGGAGACACTAACAACCTCTCAGGACTACAGGATAAGTTCAGCAAGTGGTTCAGTATCAGTAATAGAATACATTTTCATTATTTGTTCAATACTTTTCTTTTTGGTCTTACTTGAAATCAGCAAAATATGGATACAATCCATTCGTAATAATATCAATGGGCGAGCGCACATATGACAGGTACCTACTACTGCGTTCCGCTTCACTGACCGCACCGCCGGTGCGTTGCGCGACGAGTATCCATTATACCAGTTTCAAAATAAACATCTTTCGTTAACGATAACTTAATTTTTTTTAAACTAAGACATCAAAATAAGAAATAGGTGTATAATAAAACACATTTAAGTTTAATTTGTCAAAATTTGCGTACTGATTAAAAACTTTTCCTGTATTACTAACATCATAAACAACAACTTTTGTTCTATAACTTTTAATCATTCATCAGATTTTAATTTATCATACTTTCATACAAAAATAAAAATATTTAAATTCAACGCTCTAAATGTTACGAACTCTATATACGCGTAGCAAAACAAACTGTCGTGTTTTACGAGTGACAGTGCACGGGAGGCGGAGGTAGGTACAACAAAATACAGAATTGAAATGTGTTAGATAGAACAAGGAAATCTTGAAGGTTTCTTTTTGGTAAATGTATTATGTTTTGTAAAAAAGCATTTTTTTTTTTATTGGTCGTCGTAAACAGATGTGGACATCTGTGAGCAAAAGATTTTTTTTTAAAGTGTGGCGATTCGGATGTCCCCGATAGTACTTTGGAACGCGTAAGAAAGCCTCTTTGTAACATTATGCTACCAAAATCTATGCCCAATATATAGCAGCAGTAGTAGAACAATGACAAGTGGTATGTCACCACCTCTACCGCCCTCCGTTCACATAACATGCATGTCATGTTGTGTCTTACTGACACAAGACATGATTGAATACCATACAATGTGCTGTCTATTCAACGGTTTTATGAATTATGTTATTAATTCGCTTTTAAAGGCACATGAAAGGGGCAGTTACCGCGCGATTGATAAATGTTATATATTATTATTGTTTTAGCCATTTGAATCGCACTTCAATGCTTATAAATACAGCAGCTCAAATTGATAATTAGTTGAATGGGAAATAAAACTAAAAATATACTAAAACGAGAGATAAGTGTCCTATCAATAATGTGTTCAGAATCAGCACTTGAAAGCGACAAATCCGTCATTATGCAGGATTTGTGTAAACAAACCACCAATAAATTCTTATTAAAACTAGAAAAGATGACGTTAGAATTTCGCAAATCGCAAATCGATCGACCTTTGAGTTAAAATAAATGCATGTAAAATGCATTTTAGTTTGCATAAATTTTGTTTGACAAATGATCTGACAACCAGACTTAAAAACATATTATTTCGCTTAACTGTCATAAAGTTATGGCTATTTAATGCGTGACTACCTCCCATAAATAGCAATGAAAAGTCACAACTCTAAATAAGATCATTTACGCATCCGTGCGCAAAGAAAGTTTCCCTAATTTGAATAATATGTAATTCTTACGAGCAGTCATCGCAGAATGACAAGCTAACTTCTATCTCAAATTCACTAATTATAGACTCTATTCCATTGTGATACGGGTGGTTTTTCAGCAGTTTATCTGGGCTATTAAACAAAAATAAATTAATTCAAATAGTAGGTTTTGCTTTACTTTCACTGAGTAATATGTTGACGTCATTGCACGTCACACGCACGTGTCTTTTAACGCAGCCATTGCGTTTCAATTATAATAATTAGCGAATGGCCTATGCAAGTACCGTTTTTAGAGTTCCGTACCGAAAAAACGGAACCCTTATAAGATCACTCGTGTGTCTGTCTGTCCGTCTGTCACAGCCAATTTTCTCCGAATCTACTGGATCAATTAAGTTGAATTTGTACACATGAATTTGTAACACAATTTTTTTTTTTTTTTACTTTGCCCAACTCTAGGCATTTCATCTGTATTGTGGGTGCGTGTACAAACATTAAGACTCCTCACATACACAAACAGCCAGACCCGGAACAACTACTTGTAGGTAATACAAATATTTTGTTCAGTGAGGACATCGAACCCGCGACACACAGCGCAGCAGTCAATCGCTTAACCACTGCGCCAACAGTGCCGTCAACTCGGACGGGTAGAGTAAATAAATAAATTTTGGATATGATATGATCACTTATGGATTGCAAACTAGAATATTAATGAAAACTTTGGAATATACGGGAAACATGTTATGTTACTTCTTTTTCTCTTAACGTTCTTTCTGACTTTGTTTTCTTTTTGCTCCTGAACATCGTAAGGTGATGTTAAATAACGTATAACCTTCCTCAAAAATTGGGCTATCAAAACAAAAAGAATTTTTCAAATCCTACTGCTAGTTCCAGAGATTAGCGCGTTCAAACAAACAAACTCTTCAGCTTTATTTATTTAAAAATAGTATAGAAGATATTATATTAAGTATAGAATTACCATAAATATCAAAAGCTACATATTAACACCTCTGGGCATAATAAACCTTATGACTAACGATGCCTATAAAAGCCAAAATATCTTAAACGCCATAACTAAGTGATTAATAACCAAACCTCTAAAATTTATGATTAAATTGCTCTTAACATCTTCTAGTGCAATATAGAACAGTAATTAATCCTGTTACTGAATTTATTAGGTATGTTGTTTCAAAAATAACTGGGGGTAAACTAGTACCTACACGTTGTTTGAAATGTGTAGATAAACTAATTCCTTTTAAAAACAGCAAACAAGCTGTAATCGCGAAAGACTGGCATAAAGATTTAACTCCTAGACTGCCGTAATACCGAAGACTTATAAACTATAAAATAGTGTCTGATTTTATATTTGAAGTCGGTGTTTATATTATATACTGATTGCGTTCAATAATCGCAGAACAAACTCTCAATATACAAAAAAGTTGCACATACTCAACTTTTCCAACACCAAACAGGAAATTTCTAATAACACCTCAAAACGATCAAACAAGGTAAAGGTAAAGGTATATAAGGTGTATCTATTCTTACACGAAATATTTTAAGAGAAACATCTATAGGTGTTAAAAAAGCCATAGCAACGAACTTTTTTTTAATGTAAGTGTTTTTCTTTTTACCTAATTATTATCATTTTAAAATTGCTGGAGACATTTTGCAATAAACCTTTACTTATTCTATGAATGACCCGCCCGGACGCGGACTAGGTGGCGGCACGAGCGCGGTGCCTTTTAATAATTAATCATCGTATCAAGTAATTTTAAATTATTTATTTTTTTAAATAATATACTCAAATTTACAAAAAACACGTCGCCATGGCTTCTTTACCACCTAGTGTATCTCTTAAAATATTTCGCCCCCTTACAGGTAAAACCGACTATCTGACCATGTCAGATAATCGATTTTCCCTGTAAAGGGGCGAATTTTCGTGTTTGAATAGATGGGTCATTCTGAGGACACTCATTATTTGGTTGACTTCGGTGGCAATTTTTTTTTTTTTACATTTAGGCTTATCTAACATGAAAAATCAAATCTAGAGTACTACTAATATGTTTTAAATTAACTCTAGATTCGATATTTCATCTTAGTTATGCCTAAATGTAAAAAAAAAATTGCCACCGAAGTCAACCAAATAATGAGTGTCCTGAGAATGACCCAGATACACCTTATATAAAACTAGAATACCGTAAGCACAAATTACTCCGATCTCCTAATAGTTCCTTTATCTCAAATTAGTATACATCTTCACAGAATGATAATTGACCACAAGGCCACAAGACCTTTAAAGGTCCAGTTACATTAGCTGCATGTATGGGTCTATGACCATTATAAAGCGATACGCAATAATTGATGGTGTTATGTTTTGACAGATGGTTGTTACTCATAATTATGGTCTGCTTAAGACAATTTGGTTGACAGGTTATGTTATTGTATTTGATAAATGACAGGTGTGCTTTGGGTTCTTTAATGTTGAATGTTGTCAAAGGGGCTTGTAGCTAAGTAATAATATAGAGGTATGAGGAACAGGGTGTAAAGTTCACTCATACTCTATGGAAAGGGGAGGATCCTCCGACCAGACCAGGACCAGGTGTTGTGTCTGGTGGGCAACTGCCCGATGGTTGATGTCGGGATGTAAACTATGATTGCGCGATGCAGGATTTGTGACGTCAGGTCTTTGATGCGTAGTTCGCATCTGGCGTTGTAGATACCGTCACAATAACAGCCGCACGGGCCGACCGATCAGGTTAAGCTACGCTTGCCTGGGTTGGTCCGTGGATGGGTGACCATCTTTACATACCAAGACCCCTCCGTGACTCGGAAAGCACATTAAGCCGTTGGTCCCGGCTGTCAATTGTAGATCTTTGACAGTTGTTACGGGTCGTCAGAAGCCCGAAAGTCTGACAACCAGTCTTACCAAGGGATATCGTGTTACCCAGTAACTGGGTTGTCGAGGTAAAATACTGGTATTCAGCTGCATCTGGTAAGACTAGAAGCCGACCCCGACATAGTTGGGAAAAGGCTAGGATAATGAATGTCTTAGTTAAATTAGTTAGTCTTCGTTAATGTCTTAGTTAAAACATTTTAGTTTAAATGCATACAAACTGTTCTTCTCTTGATCATCATCATCATCATTTCAGCCGAAAGACGTCCACTGCTGGACATAAGCCTCCCCCAATTGGGGGGTTTGCCATAATCGCCACGCTTGGCAGGCGGGTTGGCGATCGCAGTATGGTGTTAATATGCATAGAGAACACTGCTGCCCATTCTCTAGTAAGTCCCTTAGTCGCCTTTTACGACATCCACGGGAGGAAATGGGGATGAGGGTTCTTGATATTTGTGAGCAATTAAAATTTTATATAGGTATATTATGTCGTAGCCGTAAGATCTACATTCGTAGTGCAAGTGTCCGTTGATGTACGGTTGAATGTACCTAGACTATGTGACACAATCTCAAACACACAGTTTATATACTCCAGTTTTCCTTCTAAAACCAGCAAATCAACAAATGCACTAACAAATTGCTATTCAACTGGCAACATTAGCCACTATTTAATAATATCCAGTAATTTGCTTGAAAATATCGCTTAGCTGCAACCGGGTCAAGTTTTCGCAGCCGCTTACTTAGATTATGATCTAGTGCAACTACTTGGAACCGATATACGATTGCTCAAATTAATCAGAAATGAAGCATGCAGATAACTTGAAATCTTGAATGCATGTTGGGCAGAAAAAATCTCGGCTATGAAGGAGTGGGCACTAGGAAGCGGTTGAGGTTGAGCTAATTATTCAAGTTATTTTTAATTTTTAGGGTTCCGTACGTCAGAATGAAAAACGGAGCCCTTATAGGATCACTCGTGTGTCTGATCGATTACGATAAAATTTCGTATACATATGAATTTCTGTGACCCAAAAACGAACGTGTAACGTAAATTAATTAATTTTAATATGGATTCACATTTGGGGACAAACGAGAAAAAAAAGGATTGAAAACTGTACCGTGTGACATATCAAATGAAAGGATTCCAGATATTTTTTTCTATAATTTTAAAATAAATATGTTATTTACGAAAATTTATGAAAATTGATCCCTTATCTCCGAAACTATTTGATCTTACAATTTTGTAAAAAGTACAGAAAACAGTTCTTTACTTATAGATTACACGAAAACCTATAGGAAGTCTATAGTCTTAAAATAACATGGTAAATTACACAATATTGTGTATGTACAAACTTACATTTGCAGTTGGAATGTATGAGGGAACATGTTTTTCAACTACAATGTTAAGTTTTTTCTTGGAATAAATTCATTCCAACTACTGTACCTTTCATTGGGTGTGGTCCAACACGCACTTGCCTGGTTTTTTAAGGGAAACTTACTGGAAGACGACTTGAAAATAAAATACTTTAATATCTGTAATTTGTATGGTACCTATACATAATAAAGAGTACCGGTAGAACGGGGCTATTTGGATTTTCGGGGGTTATTTGGAATAAAGTAATTGTAAGATTTGAGGTGACATAAATTTTACCAAAACACCATAGACAGCTTTTATCATAATATATTTCTGGTCTTGTTTATTTAAAAAAAAAAATTGTACGAAGATCACAATTCGAATTATGTCAACTCAAATCTTACAATTGCTTTGTTCCAAATAACCCCCGAAATTCCAAATAGCCCCGTTCTACGGTATTATATTCTTGAATTGAATTGAATACTACATTGAATCGTTGATACTACAAACACGATCAATTAGGTAAAAGTTACCAAAATCAAACCAATACATGCACAGTTTAATACTTCAAACTTCATCAGAATTACATTCACATTCGCGCTCCCTTGCATTTTTTAATCTCGTGTCAATCACAGATGTGAATGCAGGACAGTCAATGCATCAACGTCATGCTATCCAGCTGTGTCCTACGTGTGGTTTAGAAATCGTATTAGGTCAGTTGACGTGTGGATTGCAGGTGTGTTTCGATACTTATCCTACGCTTTGTATTAGAAAATGATTTATGTAGGACGGTTGTGAAGGAGAAATTAATAGAACATGCATTAATTCCATTTGCTAGCTATTAGAACCAGCGAGTAAAACAGAATAGCGCGAGAAGAAACGTTTCTTGTAAAATAAATTATTCAGCGAAGAACTATATGCTAATAATCACTTTTCACACAATTAAACACTGCAATTTAATTATCATCATCATCATTTCAGCCGAAAGGCGTCCACTGCTGGACAAAGGCCTCTCCAACGGGGGGGGATTTGCCATAATCTCCACGCTTGGCAAACGGGTTGGCGATCGCAGCATGGTGTTAAAAATGCATGCAAATGAGAGCGCTGCTGCCCATTCTCTAGTAAGTCCCTTAGTCGCCTTTTACGACACCCACGGGAGGAAATGGGGTGGTGCTATTCTTTACGCTCGACACCACACGGACTGCAATTTAATACTCAACTACAACTTCATATTTATCTCTACAAGTTCTTTAAACTATTTATTTTTATTTTAAAACCTTCTACATATATGAAATGTATGTAGGTACGCAAGGACATCGATATTTTGGTCAAGAGAAGGATTTATACCGTTCTACGGATTCTTAGTTTTCTATCCACCAAAAAAATATGCTTGATATCGTTCAGTTGTTTAGCCCGTACATAGTAAATAGGCAAGAAATTCATAAAGGCCAACGGACACCGGTGGACGGCGGGGGACGGCATCGAGGAGGATTTGCCGAGGCGCATACGGCGGCGGCGCGGCGGCGGCGGCGGCGCGGGCGTCCCGCGGTATGCCGTGCCGGGATTACGGAGTGCACGCCCGCGTGCACTACCTCTCCCCGCGTTCGTATGCTAGTGGACTCCGGTACATACCGTCGCTGCCTTCCCATCCCGCCGCGGTATCCTCCAGCACACCATTCAATACCGCAGAGAGAAATCCCCTTTCATGCTCCGTGGTCGATCTCTGAGCTTTGGAATCTATATCTAGTTATCATTAGATACGTATGAATTTCGTTGGCAAACTTAAAATACTCTGCCCCGCCGTCCGCTATGTGCGCTGGCTTTAAAGAAACACACTTTGGAAATGTTGATGTTTGTTGTTTCAAAACAATTACCAGTCGACTTATCCCATCACACGTAAAATATGTAGGTAATGTATGTAAATGACAAGTGTAATAAAAGGAACGGAGCCAAATATTTAGACACCGTCGATCGTGACGGGAATCTTAACAGACTATTTATACGTTTTTACTTTCAATTCTAACCTCATATCAGTACAGTTGACCGCATGAGTAGTAACACTTTGGCCTTGAGCTGACCTACCGTTGTAATGAGTTCCAATAGAATAAAAAGTCAACTTATACTGGTTTTGATATCTCCGACACGCGGCATACTGTACAAGTGAAGAAGAGCTACTCTCTGATGTTACTAACTCATGAAATCTTGGTTTTAAAACTTGGCTGTATTTTGTTTTAGGATTATGTGAGTACACACAGACACAGACATACACCGATCATGTTACAGATCGGATAATCGGATGCATATTTATTTTAAAGTTGAGGTGTTGGCTATTATGGAAAGCACTTTTGCAACGATCGTAAAAATCTCGCGATTTAATATTTTACTACTTTTTGACTATAAAATCGAATGCTAGCTTATGGGGTAAAGTTAAATATTACCACATATATAAAAAGTCGTATCCATACCATGTACCTATCCGATTATTTTTGCATTCCCGGATTTTCTGGAATCCCGGGATTTATATTAACAAAAACATATTTAGCCCCTTCCATAATTTCATTGCCAAAAATTAACTTTAGGTAAATATGCATCCGAATATCCGATGTCTATTAGCCTTCTTGTGTCAAGAATTTGCATTTAAGTGACGATTTATTAGGACGGTTGAGCAATTAATTAGTCGGATTGTCGGCTCTAAATTACCTAATTGTTTCAAAATTGTGAAATTAGAGCTAATTTTTAGTTATACCGTATGGTAACTATTTAGCCAACAAAGATATGCAGTTCTCTGACATCCTCCCAGCTTCTTAAAATAATCATACATCGTCTATGTGGTATTACTACGAGCCCTATCAGAATACCAGGCAGCGCTGCGGTATTTATTTTTTAAATATCGCATCATTATACTGAGATATTAAAGCATTACCTTTTTGGCCTCACACAGGTCTTTTTCTATTATGTTTTTTGTTGTTGTTTACAATGTAAATTTGTTAGTTTTAAATTCTATTTTTTTTTTACTGTTTGTATTTCTTGTGCGTGTCCCAAATAAAATATTTTTCTTTCTTTCTTTCTGTCATCATCTGCCTAGCCTTTTCTCAACTATGTTGGGGTCGGCTTTCGGTCTCACCGGATGCAGCTGAATAACTGATAATTGATGTATACAAACTATTGTAAAACAATTTAAAAGAGTAACGGTGGAGTTTCTTGCCCATTCTTCTCCATGCGAAACTAGCTTTTGGAAGGGGCAACTAGAATCAATTTTATTTCCGTGAAAATTTTGACGTTCAAAAGTGTCATTTATATGCCTATTTGAAATAAATACTTTGAATTTGAATTTGACCAGTGTTTAACATGGAGCGACTGCCTATCTGACCTCTACAACCCAGCTACTTGGTAACACGATACCCCTTGGTTCGACTGGTTGTCAGACTCTTGCTACCACCTACTACCCGTAACGACTGTCAAAGATCTACGTCTGACAGCCGGGACCACGGCTTAATGTACTTTCCGAGAAACAGAGGGGTCTCGATATGTAATGGATGGTCACCCATCCATCTATTCAGTTTAAATAAAATTACGAATTAATGTAAATGGTAAAACATGGCGAAAGAGCGTTGCTTTTTTACTTTTACAAACTTATAAGACACTTATGAATCTTTTACGTTCAATCTTAGCAATTTCATAAACAATTACACAAAACAAGTCTAATCTCGTAACAATGCTGAAACAATCCTTTCAAACACATCTTCATTAGAAACCATTCTCCATTTATTACATTATCTATTATAATATGGACAGACATTGCATGCTAAAAATAAGATTATTTCAGCGATAGTTCAAAACAATACTTAAATGAGATGAATATCGTGATAATTGTGGCGCTAAACTGCGGGTTAATTTAGAATAAACGCATTAATTGACTTTCTAAGTTAAAAGTTGTGTTGCGTAAGAGGCTAGTGGCTAGTCGCGTATGGCTGTGGCCGCTGTGAGTTTTCTTCCTCAACGTTACATGGGTAATGCTTGTTTTCCTTTTGCGGTTAAGATGGTAATGTTCAAGGATATGAGGAGTACTTAGAGTCATATTATAAATTAAAAGGTTTTAGATCGTGATGGCCCGTTGGTTAAGGCCTCGCGTCTCATGCATGAGGTTGTGAGTTCAAATCTGGGCAAGTACCAATGTGAGTTTTCAATTAATATGTACTTTCTGAGTTTATCTTGGACATTACTGACATCGGTGAAGGAATAACATCGTGAGGAAACCTGGACTTACAGTTAATATAAGTCTGAAATCGCCAACCCGTCTTGAGCAAGCGGTGATCAATGCTCGTGCCTTCTGTGTATGAGAAGAGGCCTTTGCCCAGCAGTGGGACAGTTATAGGCTGGTTTTATTATTATTAAAGGTTTAAGAAAAGATGTTGAAATCAAAAATTAAAAGAGGCAGCAGAAAAAAGCTACAAACATATTTATTATTTTTATTAGAGATCACAGACCGACCCAGACGACCCCACAACTCTCCTCCAAGAGAGCAGTAGGGAAACAAGTACAGCAGCTTGCAAACATAATACACGACCGTCATTCCAACCTCGCCGCCGAGGCCCATCGCGAAATCCCCGACTAAATAGTCCTCCCCGACCCTTGCTCGTAAGCGAAACGCCAGCCCGCGCCATATCTGAGCCTGTAGCTTTAAATTCCCCTGATAATAATCATAACCACCGTCGGTCCCTTGCCATCCTCCCTCCACCTCTGCCCTAAGCCGAGGTTCGTACCCCACAGGGGGTGCCCTTAGCGCGCAGTAGTGTAGGCTGGCTGGAGGCTTCAAGTTTTTAGGAGCTTAAGGCAATCACAGGAAAGACCGGTTAAAGAGTCACTACCTCTATAGGTCAACTCTGAGATGCCCTAGATAAAAAAAAAAATTATTTTTCCAAGTTTTCCGGATGTTTTCCATGAAGAATAACTTAAAATATTTCTGGACACATTAAGAACTGGAAGACGAGATGTTGGTCGTCCGGCGGCGAGATGGATAGGGTCGCAGCATTATGCTGACCGATGGCCGTTTTGCGTGTGGCGCATATTTTCCTACAACTTGTTCTTTTTTGTATCTGTGTTCTTTCTTTGCGTCATGTTTACCGCAAATAAATATAATACATTGTTACCTGGTTGAGGCTAGCACAGTAGTGTGGGGATTGGCATAAGAAAAAAGAGGCCTATGACCAACGTGGATGAATTCGGTGATTCTTTGATTATAACCTACAACAACCCTACACTCACTGCTACTTAACCAAACATAAAATTAATTACGAACATAACATACCTACATTATAAGAACAAGACAACCGGATCTCTACTATCAGAGCCAATCTGAGATGTCTATCATTATAACAATTGTCATTTAATAAGCGCATAACTATAATGACCATTGACCATATAATTCGACCCTCAAATTGTCACCTTGACCGGGCAAAAGTGTAGTAAAATAACTACCTACTATGAAATACGACGTTATGAAATCAGTGACGTCATTTATTGGGTTTTATAAGAGTTTAATTTCCATTTTAGCCCTCGTACCCACGGATGATTTTTATCGCGCTCTGGACTTGCGCTAAGGTAGTCCATGAAATTCAATTTTTCTTACGTCTTTTGCAATTTGCTGGTCAATGTCAGGTTGTATGTTGATCTAAATATGGTTCGCGGCCATATCAAATATTTATTCATAAAATTATAATCATAAAAATCAATACAGCCTCTAAGTTTATATAGAAAGATAGAAAGAAAAATATTTTATTTGGGACAAGCACAGAAAATACAAAAAGTTAAAAAAGGAGCATTTAAAACTAACAAAATTGATATTATTAGTTCGAATAAACAAAACAGTGAAAAATAAAGACCTGTGCGACACCAAAAATGCTCCCTTTTCAGCATAATGCTACCCTGACACTTTCGCCTTTACGCCAAGGGTTGGAAAAAATGGAACCTTTTTTTCGCCATTTTATGTGAATTACCAATAATGGGGCAATACGGGCGATGGGGACAGCGGGAATATACCATCAGCTGCTGGTATTAATTTGGAAGAAAATAGTTCGATAAGTCATCATTTTTCATTATTTCAGCCAGAAAACGTCCACTGCTGGACATAGGCTACAGGCGGATTGGTGATCGCAGTATAGTGTTAAAAATGCATAGAGAACGCTGCTGCCCATTATCTAGTAAGTCCCTTAGTTGCCTTTTACGACACCCACGGGAGGAAATGGGGTGGTGCTATTCTTTACGTCCGGCACCTCACGGAACGATAAGTAGCAATTGGCTAATTACTCGTTAAGACATAACTATGCCCCTGAGGGCTTACGTTTGGATCACGTACAGTCGCGGAATGAAAAGGTTGACCAGTTTTCAAATAAATTCATTTACGCGTTGCAAGCACATGTTACCTTTTTAAACTGTGTAACACGAGAGTGTTGTTTAACTGTTTGACAACAAAGTTCAAAATTACTTAGGCGAATGCTCCTTGACTATTAATAGTTGAAGTAAAACCTTTTTATTGTCTGATCTTGCCATTACGTTGTGTCAAGTTTGATAAATCTAATCATTACAGCCTCTTCGCTTTTAATGATTAAAACTATAAATGTGAATAACAGTTCCTGTCAATGTCATCATTGCTATTTCTTGTATTCGTGTAGATTCGTGTTAATATTTTACAATGACGAGAAATTTAAATATTCAAGAAAGAGCAGCTATTATTGATCAACACGAAGATGGCTACACTATCAGTGAAATATCGCGAAACCTAAATTTAACCAGGTATACTGTGAGATTCTGGATTCGAAGATATGCTGAAGAAGGTGAACTGATTGATCATCGTCATAATTCTGGTCGCCGCCCCTTCCTTAGTGCTGCACAAAAAGCCGACATGAGACGACAATATGAAGATAACGGTTTTGTGTCAACCAATTATTACGCTGAAATGTATGAAGTTTGTCCAAGAGTAATAAGAAACGCCTTACACTCCATGGGTTTACATTATAGACGACACGCAAACAAAATTGCTATGACTGATGCTCATAAGACAGCACGCTTGGAATTTGCACGCATGCATTTGAACGACGATTGGAGTACGACAATATTTACCGACGAAAAATGCTTCAAATCGAGCCAACATGGGAGGCTACATTTATGGAGATATAACGGTACGAGATATACAGAAGACCATGTAGTGCCCAATTTTAGTTCCGGATGTATTTCGGCTAATATATGGGGATGGATGTCAGCGGCTGGAGTAGGCGAGCTCGTTCTATTACCTTCAAAGGCAAACGCAACACACTATATGTCGGTTCTGGAAGAGAGTATGCTGCCAAGTGTCCGAACCGTTTATCCGGCTGACGATTTCCCTGAGATTAGTTTTGTTCAAGACAATGCTCGCACACACACCGCTCGTATTGTGAGTGAATGGTTCGACCGGCACCGTGATATAAAAAAAATTAACTGGCCAGCAAAATCTGCAGATATGAATCCGATAGAGAACCTATGGGGTTTAATGGTGCAGCGTTGGGAGAACAGAAATGAAAGAACCAAAGAAGCCATAGAGAACCACTGCCAAATGATCTGGGAAGAAATGAGAGGAACGAACCTATGCTCGAGCCTTGTGGGTTCCATGAGAAATAGGCTACAAAGTGTAATTGATGCTCGTGGTGGTTACATCTCTTATTAAACACTATACTTTTACAGTTATTCCTTATTTTCAGTTAAGATTGTGGGCTAATAATAAATCCCAATCGACATATTTTCACAGAAGTGATTGTTTGTTTTGTTGAAATATATTTTACTAGCATTATATTCGTTTGATTTCTGTGAACACGGGTATACACCAGTGATTCAAGTAGCACGGCAAGTTTAACTCGTTCCTAAGTCAATAAAATTATTAAAGCGTACTTAAAATATTTACAATATAAAAAAACTGTTTAATTCCTATAAAAATTAGATTGAAATCTACACATACTTATGATATTATATTTACACATAATTATGATTTTCAATGTTCTGCTCGCAAAACCAAAGTTCGATATTTTGCGGTCCTCTTTTCTGCTTTCTGAAATAACTGAGGAACGAATGATAAATAGTTTTTTTTTAAATAACGCCTCTTCAAAATGCAAAGAGGTCAATTCTCTCTCATAGTGAACGTATCAGTGGGCCATGTAGTGAAATGACATTCATTATGACGGAATGTATCATACTCGGTCGATAAAGCAGATACTGATAACTTAGACAGCAAGCAAAAACAGATCTTAAGGTGGTCAACCTTTTCATTCCGCGACTGTACATAGTCGTCATGGATTTAATATATAATGGGAAGTCATTAATTAATTTGAAAGCAAAAACAAGAGAAAGCCAATTGTAAGACATTAATGTAATGTGTTAGTAGGTACCTCATACTTGTTATACTTTCTCATAATCACAGCTAGTTATTAGTACTTTTATAACTTGATTGAGTTTTGACGATGATACAAACACTTGACTTCCGATTGAACTTCTACTCAAATGAAAACTATCTATACAAATAAATAAAATTGAAGTGTCTTGAATAACAGATTTTTACTAAATGCATATGAAAAATATACGGTACTTACAACAAAAAAACGTCTTTTTTTTTTTCTTTCTGTGTCTGTTTGTTCCAGCTAATTCCAGTAACGGCTGGACCGATTTTGACGGGACTTTCAGTGGCAAATAGTTGATATTATAAGGAATAACTTAGGCTACTTTTATCTTAGAAAAATAAAAGTTCCCAGTTGCACCATCTGGGCACGTATCCTAAAACAAGCCATTCAGCCAAATAAATCAACTTATTGCTTAACAAATTAATTGGCGAAACAAATAATTCTTCATTAAATTTTCACACTAACTAATTTAAAAAACTTATTAAGTTAATTTGGCACGATTTTCCTCTGCTTACGGAAAATCATTACGGAAATATAATTAAATATCGTAGTTAAAACCTATAGGCGTGGTATCCGCATTACAAAATTATTTTTGTACTGGTATGGTAGGTTTTTCGATCAAGTTTTTATGTCGGTTTAAAGGCGATTATATGTGCATATTATTTGCCGACGTGTATTGAGGTTTATAAAAATTAACTATAGGAAATTACACGGGTTTTTTAACTACCGTACCTACTGTTTATCGTTAACCTCTTGTGACTTTTCGTGAGATAATTCTGAAACTCAAAGAAATTTATTTCAAAGAAAGAAAGAAAAAGTACCTATTTATTGTGACTCGCACACGAAGATCACAAACTAACCTAAACACACAATGATAAAAGTATAAAAAATTAAATTATATAAAAAGAAAATAAAAAAACCGAAGGATCTGTGCGAGGCCATAAGGCTCCTATCCCAGCATGATGCAAACCTATTTTAACCACTTTTGAATTGTCAAGGAGTCGGTCAGTCAGAAAGATGAAGCTAGTTGCTCAGTCTAAAACGTAGTAGGGGCGATGGAGAAGAAGAAAAAGAAGAAGTGTTTACCACGGGACGAAGTCTCGCAGATGGAAAACTTCTAATACAAACTATTACAGTATGATGGTCGTCCTCGGCATAAAAAAGGAATTACCATTAAAACGCATCGGTACCCGGAAATCCAGTGTTTGATATTAGATGGTTTTCAAGCTAATGAAAGTAGAGATTCTAGAAGACAATAATTATAAAGCCTATAATGAAACTTTATAATAATGTTTCAGGCTGTGTATCTGATTATTGTCAGCCTTTGTAATTGTGATCTCAAATTAATGATAATGCAGTCATTATTGTAATTTATAATAATGTTATAATGGTTTGGTCATGTTGAGAGGGTGAATGAAAGGCGACTGACAAAAGGTATTTACAAGGCAGATGTGAGTGAAAACGCCGGGAGGAGACGCCCTAGAAGAACATAAATAGTGACCTAATTGGTGATGTTCTTCAGAAAGGTCAGGTGCGTAGCACTCGCAACCGGCGTGCGTGTATGACCAGATGTATGAATGTAAACGAAGCAAGAGGAGTATGAAAGGAGCGTAACAGGTGGCGTTCTATAGTTTCTGCCTACCCCCATGGGAAGAAGACGTGAGTTTACGAGAGATGTATGTATGTATAATAATGTAGACACAACAAGTATAAAGAGCAATTTATATTGTCTGATTGATGGATTACTAACGACTCTCGTGAACACATTGTGTTCGTCTATGGTGCGTAATTGATGAGATATAGGAACATACGTCATAATATTAAGTAGTCGAAGTAATCAAACTCATTCGTCAATCGTAGGAAATCATGTAATTATTAGCGTAGCGACACATCTGACGAAAATTACGCTACGGAATTTCCGTGTGCTTTGTTGTCTATGAAAATTACACGACGTAATTTCGGCCTGATGTTTCAGTGCAGGCGTAAATACGGCGAATTTTCCGACGCGTAATTTTGCCAGACGTACAACACAACATATGCGTAATCATTAGAGATCGGATATTCGGATGCATATTCACCTAAAGTTGAGATGTTTGCTATTATGGAAAGCGCTTTTGTATCGAATAAATCCCGCGGTTCCGGTGTTTTATTTTAATTTTAACTAACACACCACCCCTACTCTTACACCCTAGATACACATATTTGCATAGGGGGTTAAAATAATTTTAAATAAATATGCATCTGAATAGTTATGCAATCCAAGAATCACGGGTATTTTTTTTTAATAAATAATATTGTAGAAGTCGCTTCCATACTAAACACCCGACTAGTTATGCATTGCCGGTATTCCTGGCATCACGGTATATTTTCTTACAAAAAATATATTTTAAGAAGCTGCTTCCATACTTTCATAGCTAACAAATAACTTTAGGTAAATATGCATCCGATTATCCGATCTCTCGTACAATAATCCTCTCAAAACTGTGTCAAGTCTGATCGATATTATAATAGGTAAAATTCGACACTAAGTGGACACAGCTTTTCTTCATCTATGACAGGGAACAAAAAACAGTTAATGAATGTTGAAACTATGAGACATTATTAATTGTTTAACATTGACATAGAATTTTCACTGTTAAAAATTTAACAAAAACTCGGTGCTATTGACTAATCGGTTACGATCGATATTACTAATAATCTTAAAAGTTTATGTTAAAACGTTTCAGTTGGAATACCTTACTTATAGTGAATCAACTTGTAGTGTTTCCACGGTTTTAGTCTATTATGCTTGCTAGTGGAATGAGCACAATACAATTTTCGTATACCTATTCGTAAATTATTGCTACTTACTACCCTACGAACTAGTAAACATTTTTTGACACTATTCTGTTGTCATAATTAATAGAGATTTTGAAAAGAAATATAAGAAAACTCAATTTAGTGAAAACAAAATCTTAATAAGGTTTGTAAGTATTGTAGAGTATATACTTATTATTACAATTGTTTGAAAATAAATTAATGATTTGTTATAAAGAAAAACAATATTTGCTCAGTTTGTATGTCAAATTTCATATAATAAGTACTACATTGAAGTGAACTTCTTTAGCCGCGTTGAGGGATTTTTGGTAGGGGAAAAACTTATGGTTCGCGTCACCGCATCACCGAAATGCGCGACATGTTCGTGACGTGTAGCGCCAAACTGTCAGTCATTCCAAAGTTTTGAGTTTACACTTTGACGGCAGTACTTATGACAGCCATTTTTTTTTAATGTTCTCAAGTTTTGAAATCCTTGTAGTTTATTATTGAGAAATAAATTTCTTTCTTTTCTTTAATATTTTTTTTTTGTTTTCTTGTTTTTTTTTTATCTTTCTTTCTGTTTTTTTTTTTAATTTCTTTGCTTTTTGTTTGATACGAAAGTTTCAGCTAACTGACCATATTATTATTATTTTGGTCCACCAATGGTTTAGTTAAAATAAAGGATTCTATTGAGTGGGTGACATGACAACCTATAACCAGGAACTTTTGTAGTACATAAATTATGTATAACTGTACATAAGGCTTCTAAAAATTCACCTTGCCACTACATTTCCTTTCCCAACGTTACTTTAACGGCCTTCATTTTATTAATAATTAGTTATTATCAGATTGTAACACTAATATAACAATAATATCTGATGTATCTTGAGTTTAAAAAGTTGGTACATACTGCAGAGCAATGCATTCTCTATTGAATGCAGAATTAAATTATAATAATGTTATACATTACAATTGAATTCCTTGTTTCTTAATCAGTTGCAGATTGCATTTCGGTGGTAATAGCTAGCTTTAATTTGAAGTTATAAAGAAAAAAGTTCAGTACGTAATGTTGTGCCCGATTTCATCATGTATCAATAAACCACCAGGAAATATATTTCTTGAGTATAAGACATTTAAAGATTGACCTATCAGTAATAATATAATTAATATATTTTTTCACACTTATTTTAGACTAGCTTCTGCCCGTGACTTCGTCCGCGTGAAAGTTCTTGTACCCACCTCGTCGCATCACATCGCCTGCCGCGCTATTACTTCGTTTTCCCTTAGCGTTATATTATATATGCCTTTTTTATTTTGATCGGCTCCCAAGGGTCGTAGTGTGATGCTAAATAGACTTCTTCAAAAATTGGGCTATCAAATGCAAAAGAATTTTTCAAATCCGACTGGTAGTTCCTGAGATCAGCGCGTTCAAAAAAAAAACTCTTAGTTTTATTATTAGTATAGATATCTCGCAATGTATCACAGTCCTATACTACAAATACGTAGGTCTTTCCTACGTTTCTCCACAACAGACAGTATTCCGCATTCATCCCTAATTTGGTAAAACCTAGTCTAGGCGGCATTGAGCTTCGAACAATGATATAGCCACTTAAGCTGTTAACCTTTCATACCATATCATTTATACCTAGGTTTATATGCTATAGTATTTTAATCTCAAGAAGCGACGCGCGCTTTACTTGAGGTAACCAATTGTACAAACACGCTGTGAATGTGTGTGTAAGCGCAGGAGCTCTATGGCGAAGTCGGAAGTGTGCGTGTATGTGTTATGTGCTGACACTACTCGTCTTCACGCACACATTCACAGCGTGTTTATACACTTGGCTACCACAAGTAAAGCACGCGTCGCTTTACTGTACAGGTAACAGAAAATACCTACATGAGATATAAATGTAAGTAATTTTTCTAATCGTCGCCTGACCTTCACGAAACGAAAGGCGCCGACCGATATTACGTCCTTGTGTCGGAAAACACTTACCTAGACCACTTAGTTCTCACATTCGAGTAAAAATATGATACTAATACATGTCTATATAGGCGTACGTGAGGTCTGTATAGCCGGAATTACGGTGCACCTACTGTCTCTAAGCCATATTTAAGTCTAAAACTTATTATAAGAATAATTATTTTTAAACAATCCATATGTGTTAGGTTATTCTCATTAGCGCAAAAAATACAATTGCCTGGCTTTTGATAGCACCAAACTTCGATCCCAAAGTCCGCAACTTCTGATCATCGTTTAAAATGTTTGTTAGACGTTAAAAATCAACTTTCATTGCTGAAAATAAGCAGTTGAGAAGTAACATCAAATCTATAAAAAAGAGTCGAAAGAGATGTTCAAATAACTAATCCCGGAAACAATGCTGGTATAAGTCTGATCTGTTGGACTTTAAATCATTTAATAATAATAATCATCATTTATTTCAGGAAGTTATTCCCATATTAAACATTACAAATTATAGAAATATACATAAGGAATCAAACACATTAAAACCATTTCAGTCAGAGGCACTGCTAGAAAAAAAAAAAAAAATGCCATAATCAGTTAATTTGAACACCTAAGTCCCATATACTAGCAGACCGGTAAGTTCTTCAACCAACGACCTAAGGTCATGGTTTACAAACACAATAGAATCACAACCATACGACAGAACCTTGAAGAAGCGTGCGAAACGAGCTAACCAGGGAATAATAGCACTTAATGCGGCTGACACGAATAAAAATAACTTCGTTGTTTACATTTTTTATCTATTAATAGGTTTAATGGTTTTTACTGTTATTTTTGTGAGTTCAAGTTGTTTAGTTCAAGGCATATATTATTTTCTACGAGGACTTTTGATGGGTATTTCTACAGTTGTTGGCTGAATTTAAGGGTATGTAAACGCCGGCCATGAATATCTGCTGCGCAAGAGAGATTGCTGGTGTTTTAATAACGGCTTTAACATAACATTACCGTGAGCACGGGATTTCGTTTTGAAAGTGTGCCGATTCGTAGGTCCCTGATTGTACACCCACATTTTGCCAGCTATGTTTAAGTCCCATGTAACAGGGGGCAAGTCTATTGCCATCAACCGGGCACAAACCTAGACTCCGGGCTGCTACTGAGAAATTCCAGATTGGAAAACCCAATAACAGTTTTCCCGATCTGGGAATCGAACCCAGGACCTCATGCTCAGCAGTAAAGCCTGCGATCACTAAACAAACGAGACCCTATTAACGACCTTAGTGACAATTAAAACAATTTTTTATGGCAGTAATTTTCACCGGAACTTTTTATTAACCGATAGCTGTTTGTAAACTATTTAAAAAAGTGAGATTAGTCTCATAACTTTAGCTTAAGGCGCAGATATATGCCAGAGGCCTTGAGTGGTTAACTTGTGTGAGCTCAGTATAGAACACGCAAGTCCTAGGACTCGCCCATATAGGAGCGCTGTCCCAAATAAGACGCATTATTAACTAATTATACATTAAAAAAAGGTATTTAAATAAAACATGTATACTAAAAGATCAATCAATGCATGATAGATATTCATCAAAAATATACTTGATAGATTTTGCGTGATTCTCAGTTTTTTATCCGCGTTAGACATAAATTTACAAATTAATGTCACTATCCATACTATCCATACTAATATTATAAATGTGAAAGTAACTCTTTCTGTCTGTTTGTCTGTATGTTACCTTTTCACGCCTAAACCGCTGAACCGATCGTCATGAAATTTGGCAGAGATATAGCCTGGGATATGGAGACGGACATAGGCTACTTTTTACGCGACAAACGACATCTACGCGGGCGGAGCCGCGGGCAAAAGCTAGTGTAATATAAACATGATCTAAAATATTCATATATTAACTTATTAAGAAAATGCTCTAATTTAACATATATTTTTTTCAAATCATTAACACAACTCGTTTCGACGTGATCTTCAGAATAAAATCATTAAAAGTCGGTTATCGTCGCCTTAAGTGGGGATATACCTAACTTAGAGTAACTTTTGGTTGAAAACCATTGCTTTACAACAGTAACCATAAAGCTATTTGTACACACATGTTTTTCTTGCCGTGAAAATCGACGGTTTATTTGCCGTGTGTAGGCACGGTCCTCAGTGTTGTATGGATCACTATGGATGCTTGTTCGTTGTTTCTACGGCGCGATTTACGCAGTACCATAAAGAAACCGTGCAGTGTACAAAAGGCCTTTGAAAATTAGGACAGAATCATCTTAGACACCTAGTTAGACCCTTATTATATGCGATTACACTAAAAACCATCACTTAACATATATAATAGTTATCACCACTTATTGTCGTGTCCATTTACCATCAAAACCAACCGTTTAGCATCCCATCATTTTAACAGCATATAATCTTACAAAAATCACGATACCCCTAAGCAATCTTAAGGCATTTAAAACTAATCACATGGTTCCACAGAGGGCACTTAACGAAAATAAGCTTAAAATTGCGTGTTGCTCAAATATACTGATTGTATGAGTTGATTGTTGTGACGGCTTGAACCCCTCTGCTAGTACGTACTTACAGAGGAGTTGGATTGGGCCCTTTTGCTTTTATTATGGGGAACAGCATAGGTAACTACGGGGTTTGGAGTTTCCCTACGTGATCGAATCAGAAATGTAGAGATCCGCAGGAGAACCAAGGTAACCGACATAGCCAGTGCCGGATTAAGCAAGCGCGGGGCCCGTAGCAAATTCTACCGAGTGGCCCTTGATCTGCTATGGGTTCTAAAGTATAAACGGGTAAAAAAAAACAAGATAATGCCAAAATAAAGACCCTGTAAAAATGTCTGCCCTTAATATTGATATTTAGAAGTCACAAATCGAAATTTAAAATACTCATTTATAAGCCTAGAACGGAAATAATTAAATAATTTCTTAATTTTCGCTTTTTTTAATTATGTTAAAACAGAAATACTAGGTACCACTTCTTCGTCTTAGAAAGTTACTTTTATAAAACCCGTTTATTATTTTTAAACAATATTCGTTATTTCGGACAACATATAATAACATAAATGCAATAATTTCATACTTAGCATGACATTTATTAGGAAACTACCAACATAAGCCGACTTAAATTGTAAGCATGCAAATAAATATCCAATAAAACACACAACATATTTACACCTGCAGTGCGAGTGAACATAAACTGCAGTGCAAGTGCTGACAAATATAAAGAACACATGAATCGAATCAAGCGTCTTCCCCTTAACTTAGTTAACATAACAAAAACATAATAACAAAGATACATAACAAACATAACATAACAAAGACGTTATTGGACGATTTCTTAGATTTTAATGTGAATAAATAAATATAATTATATATAAAAACATAATTTAAAAATGCATACCTTATTAAAATATTATTTTGACATTAATGTACGTACACGGTTTTTCTAAACATAGACTTAGACCAATTTCTCTATTTATTAATTTCGTTACAATTTACTTTAACCTTTGGTCTCGTTCAATGTTCTGTTTTATTCAATGCAATAAAATACAAAAGCCGGGCAGCATTGCCACATTGAATGGCAATGCTTATTCTTTGACCTAAAAATAGGCGAGCCCTCTGGTCACATGAAGAGATGATCAAACAGGGTGTTCGAAAACAAGGTACTCACCTTGTTTTCAAACTCAAATAACTGTATCCCCTAGTGTTTGAACGACAAACAGCTCAAATATTATCTTGTATTTTATTTGTCTTACGTTTAGTATCAGTTTCTCAATTGATTAAAAGTGTTATATTTTATCTGTGTCAGTTTCATATCAGTTGATCAATTGATTTAAAGTGTTGGTAAAATGAGTGATTCCGGAAGTTACGCTTTTTGATAAATAAAATGAAATGGCGGTAAAGCAATGGCGGGGAAAAGAATGGCGGGAATAGTTTAGATGGCAGCCGTTTTGACCTGAGCGCGGCTCATTTTTTCTCCAGCCGTTGCGACTTAAGGGTCCGTGTACGAAAAAAACTCGTTTTTGTCAATTTCTTATCTAATTGTCAGAAAACTTGAAATAATCGAAACATTAAGTCTGCGTAACTATAAAAGTACAGTTTTCATGATGCTAAACCATTCGTGTCAGTCACAGCAGCTTTTAATAGTTTCATCATTTTTGTGCTCTCCAAAGTATAGTTTATTTCGCCATTGATTTACTTAATGAAGATATTGTATAATCATTAAATAAAATTTTGATTATATTTCAAGGATAGCTGAAGACTAATTTGTGATTTTTAAATTTCTTGATATGATTTGCTAAATAATAGGAAAAATATATATTTCTGACGAGGTTTAAAACAAAAAAAGGTTTTTTCAATATAATTTTTCTGCTATATTTTGTATGGAAGTTGAAAAAAGTGGTTCCGCCACATGCAAGTAGACCATATAATGATGTTGATGATATTTTTTAATGTTCAAAATCAAAACTAGTTTCTTGTAGAATGATTATCAAATGTCAGTCTCGCGTCATTTTTTCGGAAAACTTGTTGCAAATATTAGTGATTTACCGTGAGTACTTAATTTATTTGAAAAATCCCTTTCAGCCACATGCAAAACAAAGAACACGACTTTTCAAATCTCAAATAATTTTGTTTAAATTATGTTTCCCTTTCTCACAAACAATGAACAAAATTGATCAAAATCAGTCAATTTCGTGCACGGCCTCTTAAACATTATTTAGTAATACCAAGTGCAAGTATATTTGTTGAGAAAATACAACGAAGAAATAAGAAAAGTAACAACTGCTTTATTTCATCTCCTTACTTCTGAATGCATTATATATACATATAACTCAAACTACAGTAATCAGTATCACACAGTCATGCTATTATCGAAAGTGCCGTAACATTCACGTTGCGTTGCATACAAACGCACAGCAGAACATTGCACTTGCGTCGTTAACATATAATCTGTGCTTACATCTGCATAATAATATAGTTAGTATGTTCGTGTGCTATTGTAATTAGTTTCTAATTAAATTGACTGGTGTCATCATCTTTAAAGGAAAATATCTTATTGACTATTGGCTCGTTGATTGAAACAAAAGTCTACAATCTTGTAAATAAGTAAATTATCGTAAATTGAACTCCATTATTTTTAGTTTTGCTTTATTTTTATCCCTGGCAATAGTGCCCTTTATAAATTTCTTCTGAGACATCTCTTTTTGTGTTTTCGGGTTTTTTCGTTTATACAGTGCACAAGTTATCATTATGTTTTGCATTCTCAGCATTTTCAGCTGGTTATCTCGTTTCTTTCCTTTTAATATGTCCATTTTGGTGCAGCTGTGAGGCACACTTTCCTGCTCAAGGCATTCCTGTTGGAAAGATGTTTCTACTCATAAGATGATTTGTCTTAGGGTCAATTTATACTAGCGCAGAGTCAAAGCGCAGCGAAGCGTCAATCTAAAGGATAACACAGCAAATTCACCCTTATCTCTACAACTTAACGCGCGCGCACCAATCAGCGTTGGTTGCGCTCCGACGCGCGAATTCTGTCGAATGCGCGCGAATTCGCGCGTCTTTTTTTTTTTTTTTTCTTAGAAGAAATATGTGCATTATGTTGTGGAGGTAAGGGTGAATTTGCTATGTTAAGTTTCAGATTGACGCTTCGATGCGCTTCGACTCTGCTCTAGTATAAATTGACCCTTATTGCTCTTAAAACTGACATGTAATTATTTGTCTATGTTGTTATATTGTGTTCAGAAGACTTTTACTTTTTGGTTATTGCTATTAATCTATTGACTTAAGGTTTTATAATTTATGTTTGCATGGTATTCTACATTTTTTTTTAATTTTTTATCTAAATAATATTTGCTAATTTAAATTGAATTGCATGTATATTTTTTATATTTAGTACATCTAATACTTATGTTTCATGCCTTATGGATTTATGCCATGCCTAGAGGATTATATTTGAACGCAATGTGAATTGTTACTGAATAAATACATTGAATTGAATTGCAAATTTCTTACATTGCGCTTAACACTTTTAATGTTTTTTTTTTTTTTTTTTAATCTTCTGTATATAATAGTGTTTCATGTGTGCCTTTTAGTCTGTGCTAAATAAATATAATTTCTTTCATTATTTTCTTTATTCTGTTAGTAGACACTTCTGAATTTTACAGAACACATAGTTTATTTGCAACGGTGATGGTAAATCGAATCGTTTATAACTGTATCTTTTACTTTGAAGAAAGTTAAAGTAACCGTGTCGTAACAGTTGTTCACCTAACTGCGATTATTTAATTCTGTTTTTGCAATCGCATTATGCATGTCTAGGCAAAGAAAGATTTGCAAATGCAAACAATTTTAACTTTCTCAAATGTGAGTTATATATATTATTTTTTTGAGATATTTAAATAAATAGTTATGTAATATTTACTTAATACGGAATAATTGTTTATAAAAGTATTCTGAACATAAAAATTCAGTCCATACTAATACTATAAATGCGGAAATAACGAAGTCGGTCTGTTACCTTTTCACGCTTAACAGCTGGACGGATTTGGATAAGGCACATGGATAAACGTAACCTGGGTTTTAAAATAGTGCTTTTTATCCTGGTAGTATGTTCCTGTGGATAATTACCGATCTCCACAAGGACGAAGCCGCTGACAAAAGTAAGAAATTGTATAATTTAATTACATTAATTATAATTAAACTAATATTTATTTTAACATCACTAGGCTCCCCCCTATTAGACGGGACTTTAACATTACTGGCGAAATGTGGATGTACTATCGGGGACATCCGAACCGGCACACTTTTAAAACAAAATCCCGTGCTATAGGATGTCCACATCTGTTTACCGCCCTTACCTTTTTTGCGACGACCAATAAAATAAACTTTTGTTTAAATAGATTTCTCAGGCTCTGTTACAATCGAGAAATCACGGCACAGCGGACAGAGCTCCGGCGGGATCTCATGGCAACATGGAGGGAGCGATAATTTCCCACCCAAAAAAAAAAAAATATTGGCTCTGTTACAATGATCACACATGTCTGACCACCTCCACTGGCTTTTTACAATATTTATTTTCATTTACAAAAACAAGGGGACCGACAAAAATCTGATGCTGCGATGCTAATGGTTGATGAGCGTAGGTAAGCGTTACTATAGCGGCCGAGCGCTGCAAGCAAGAATAGTCCTTATGGTGGTCCGATTCGGATGTCCCCCATAGTACTATAGGTACATCTCTGTCCAGCCCTTCGGGGAAAGAAGGCGTGATATTTTGTTATTTTTAACAGAAAAGTCTATTCTTACTAAAAGTTTAAACACTCAACCACCTCTAATAATTAATTAATCAACAGGCTACACACTTCATTATCGAATAATCGAACTGAAAACCGAACTCAATACTTTAGAGTAAGCGCTCAGGCATGAAAATCGCGTGCTAAAAAAATCGTAAGCACCTAATTATCGAATGATTTACATGACGCGAGATGTGTTCATTCGCTCATTTCGCTCACGAGCCTATAGAAAGCGGGGTGAGCGATCTTTTGCTTAATTCATTCGCAATGTTTACGCTTATTGACGACGCTAATCGATATTACTTATTATTATGTCATTGCAGTGAAAACTATGATTTCACTGTTCATTTTGTTGGTTTATTCTTGTTTGGAGTTTACCTGCTCAATGAATAATTATTCAATTTGTGATATTTCAGTTAAGTAAGTGTAAAAACTATGATATAAATTGATTATATTGTCGGTTTTGATATGTT
Organism: Dryobota labecula; assembly: GCA_947523025.1. Taxonomy (NCBI): domain Eukaryota; kingdom Metazoa; phylum Arthropoda; class Insecta; order Lepidoptera; family Noctuidae; genus Dryobota; species Dryobota labecula. Next base: position 5,594,798 of record OX383287.1, read on the forward strand.
GCAGGATCCCTTCTGCTACAAATAACATTCTAACATTACTATCAGCTTTTCAAAGACCGTCATTTATGTCAAATTCCCATTATTCGCGGCTTTTTTTCGCCTGTATGCATAATACAAATTTATATAAGGTGTATCTATTCATACACGAAATATTTTAAGAGAAACATCTATAGGTGGTAAAAAAACTATAGCAGCGAAAAAAAATGTTGTATCTAAGTGTTTTATATTTTACATAATTATTATAACTTTAAAATTGCTAGAGACATTTTGCAAAAAAAAAAAAAACCTTAATTTACTTTTTTTTTAATTCTATGAATGACCCGCCCGAATGCGGTGACGGTGGCGGCACGAGCGCGGTGCCTTTTGATAAATTAATCATCATATCAAGTATCATGATATGATGATTAATTAATCACTTTCAGGGGGGTCTTGGAATATTTTTTTTTTTCAATTCTAGTTTTCCCCCGTAAGCGGGATTATCAGGGGTGAATTCTAGACTGGTTTTTATATATTCCACTTTTCCTCCTAAGGGGGATTTTTCAGGGGGGATTTGTGGAATAAGCCGTTTTGGAGGACTGTCTTATGTAATTTTGACGCAAATTTTCAGCCTAATTCGAATAAATTACTTTTGATTTTGATTTGATTCATATATTTTTGCTTTTAAATTCCCGTGCACGTATTACCATACATTTTATGTACGTGGACGTGGACACATTAACTGCTACTTCTTCCCAAAAAAGTAATTGTATCATCTAATATTGAACCAAATGAACCACCCATTAATTGCATGAACTAGTTTGTTTACAAGATTAAACATTATTCAGTACAGATCTCCAATATAACCTTATTGCTATATCATAACCAAGAAACAGATAATTATGAACGTTACCGACAGAACTGGTTTTCCTTAGATTTCATACATTTGAGTAAGTGGAGCGTTAGCAGCCGTTTACTGGAGTTAAAGCCGGGTTTATATTACGAAAGAAGTGTCACTAGTGTCACAAACCGCACTCTTTACTATCTTTATATACCACTAACTGTTGCCCGCGACTCCGTCTGCGATCCAGGATGAAATGTAGCCTATATCCTTCTAATATAATTCAATCATGATTCGAAAGACACGTGGCGCCATCTATTATCATAAGAACGTTATTGTTGTTTTCCTCGGGAACAGTACTTTTTTTCGAGATGAAAGGTAGGTACCCTATGTCCGTTTCTGGACACCTGACAACGTATATGCAAAATTTCAGGATGATCGGTTCAGTAGTTTAGGCGTGAAAAGGTAACAAACAAACTGACTAACTTACTTTCGCATTTATAACATATAATATATTTTAATATATATATATATATATATATAGTTGGGATTATTATTGTACCTATATTAAACAAATGAACGAGAGGAGCTCGTGGCTAAGTAATAACAGCCTCACGAGTCGATTCATCAGGTTAAGCTATGCTTGCCGGAGTTGGTCCCGGGATGGGTGACCATCCTTACATACCATCCCCTCCGTGCCCTTGAAAGCATGTTAAGCTATTGGTGCCGGCTGTCATTCGTGGATCTTACAGTCGTTACGGGTCGTCAGAAGCCCGAAACTCTGACAACCAGTCTTTCCACGAGGTATCATATTACCCAGCTACTGGGTTGTAGAGGTCAGATAGGCAGTCGCTCCATGTAAAATACTGATATTCAGCCGGTAAGACTGGAGGCCGAACCCAACATAGTTAGGAAAAGGCTAGACAGATTGATTGATTAAACAAATGAATAAATGACTTATGACTTAGAGTCGCGAAACTTTAGTTTGGAATCATGTAAACTTGACTTTCACTCTAGCACGCTTTTCACTGAAAAGCCTTATTTTTTTTCGTTGTGGCGATGATTGGGGGTAGCCTATATCCAGCAGAGGACATCTTACGGCAGAAATGATTATGATAATTCTGGGCGAATTCTTTATTATGGCCACAAATTAGTTATTATTTTTTAAATTACTTATTATTTTTATTATTATTATTCTAATTTATTGCGGATCACACATAAAAATACACACAATCCATATAGTATTAGTAACAACAACTTAAGAAATTATGTTAGTAAAACTTACAAACTAATAGCATCGTGGCTCAACACATGTTGGCACGTGCACCCAGTGCCTAATAAAGGGGCTATCCACCGTGTCGTATAATGTTTTCAGGATGCTGATGGAGCTTCCGCGCAACCTACCCATAATTGACGCAGCCCTCTTTCTCATTATGGCGTGAAAATCGATGAGAATTATGAGTGAACTTTACACCCTGTTCCTCATACCTCTATAGGCTGATTATGCTTATGCTATAGCTTTATTCTTCAGTTAATGTTTTCAACGCAATATAAAAAGACTTATAACAGGCTAGGCAGACTATAAGGCTTATGTATCGGGGGAACATTAACGAACTTGTAAACACTACTTTACAAATGAGGTGACCGTTTTAATATCAGTCATAAACGGTTTACTGGTACAGCTGATTTGTTTACGATTTTATGGATCGCCTACTATTGCGTTACAAGGCAAGTATGTATGTATAACGCTTCTTGAATTTTCTTAGGCAAGTGTGATGCCGGAACCGCACTGTAAAACAAGACCAGGAAGGCCATATTTTGGGTCACCAAGAAACAGGCTGTGCCTAGTTTGGGACCCGTTGTTAAATCTGTTTAAGTTTAAGTTTTCTATTAGTTAGAATTTCATGCTATGATGTTTCTTGTACAATTTGTGTAAGTTAAATAAATGAATTTTAATACACATGCATTTTTTTTTAATTATTATTATGAGATTGACACACGTGACAAATGTCAAATGTTATCAAAACTAAACGATTGACACTATTATCTTAAACGAAAGAACTTTAGTTACAAGTATCAGTTTCTAAATTGATACCTAATACCTAAGATAACAATTTAACGCTCTCAAAAATATCATTCAACAAAATACATTCACTACAAAACTCAGCGGTGCAAATAAACGATACGAGTAACAATATCTTGCAACCTTGGTAGCTGACCGAGCGCGACACTGTTGACTGTCAAGTTATACTTAAGTGTAACTTGGAACTTACATAGTCATTATAAGTGGGCAAAAGCGAAGGCGTGGTGCAATAACTTAATTGTTCCAACGAGTTATACTTTTAAGTTTTAACTTAACTCAGAAATTATTATCGATTTTTCATATAAATAATTTTAAGTAATTTTGAACTGTTTTCGACATTTGTATGAAAATTAGGGCTAAGTTTGAATCAAGTCAAACAAGTTGCGAGTAAAAGTTGACTGCTGAATAGTTAGCTGACTCGTGCCTCACTTTCAAAACATCCTGTTTCAAATAGAACCACACTTACGACTGTTATTTACTTTGCTATAAGTTATAATAACTTGGCTACAAGTAAGGTTTTAAATGACTCACGCCGTCACACCAAAAGCGTTTGACGTATTGATCTACAAAACTAAACGAGTTAACACAAAACTTTCTTATAGATACCTACCTACTAAAAATAATGTATTTACCTATATATAAAACTATATGAAAACTGACTTAAGAAGATATCTTATATGTGAATTTTTAAACCTGAAGATACTTGAAAAATATTTCCTATAAAATATAGGTATTTAATCATACACATTTCATGCAACAAAGCAAGCTTTACATTAACCTGCGTAGGCGCAGATAGTCTTAAAACTGGTTCGGGCACAATCGTCACCCTTTTAATTGAAATGATCGAAATCCTGATTCGAATTAACCAACGCGCACATACATTTACTTAAAAGGAAAACCCATGTCTTATTATTATAAGAATTGGCCGTATAGTACATGTTATACAAAATATGAATTTGTTTCACCAAAATCTAAACCTAAGTGAAGTAGACAAAAATGGTGAACGAAGTTACGAACTCGGTGTAGCAGAAAACTGAAAAGCATTCGTATTTTTTTTTAAACCTCCTGGTTTTAGCCAGATCTCTAGCCTGGTCTTTTCAATTTACAGCATATTTTTTATGTGAAATCATTAACTGGTGGTGATTGCACACCAGTAATTTGTGGCACAGGGACATCCCGACCCAATTGCATTGCGACCGGAATCAATGATCAAATCCATGTGTCATCACCATTGTCCTACTCTTATCTCATTTCTTGTGTTCGGAGCAACATCATCAGTAAATCATTAAACTCACATACCTGAGGGGTTCTTAGGGCGCTGGTGACGGCGAGCAGCGTCAGCGCCGCCACGCTCCACCACACACCGGCTCGCATCCTCATGCACTGCAACAAGAAATATGTTGTTAGCCACATGCCAGAAACAAATCATGTTGTTGGTCACATGCCAGAAACAAAATCATGTTGTTGGTCACATGCCAGAAACAAAATCAAAAATCATCAAAAAATTACAGCCGCCAACACCAGCGGTTCACCACTTCATAATGTTTGAGCTGTACAGAAAAAATGGCGCAACAAACTCTCCAACATCCAACATCACATTGAACATGTTTTTGACGTGGTTCACAGTTTATGTCATGGTTCACATATTTGTTTTTTTTATTATTTTTTTCATTTGGATTTATTCTTTACTGACTATTACCCGCGACTTCGTCCATGATCCACGATGAAAATGCCTTTATCCTTCTGCAGATCGGCCGTATTACGTTCCTGACACTTGTCAGTTGGACAATTTCTAATTGTAATAAGGATTAAATTCGCAAAACACATTCGTAAGTATGAAACTGACAGGTGTCAAGAACCCATTCTTTCGTCGGCCGGACTGTAATTTCATAAAGATCGATCCATCGACCGCGATCGATCGCGTGTCGATGTGTCGCATATTTTCCCCCACCTTGTTTTTTTTTTTGTTTTGTTTTGTGTTCTTTTTTTGCGTCATGTTTACCGCAAATAAACGTATTTCCTTTCTTTCTTTTCTTTATCAATTCAGTGGTTTAAGCGTGAAAAGAGTCTGTCTGTCGCATTTATAATATTAAAGTATGAATTTATTTTCAACTATTACTAAAACATTTTTATGAATCATTGCCGTGAATTTAGAATGTCTGACAACCTAGCTCAAAGTAAACAAATTACTTAGCACTTATAATGCTAAGTACGCGAGCGGTAAATAGAATGTTTATTTATAGACTTTGAACGTAGCTGTAAAATGATAAAACAAACATTAACGCTAACTTGTCACTCAACTATTCTGCAGACTTGAAATAAAAGTTGTCAGCTTTGTGGAAAATTATACGTTTTTAAGCAAAAAAAGCCGGGCGAAGTGTTGTTGGTAATCAAAAACGAAAAGCTTCCAAAACAGATCATATTTGGACGAAAACAGCTCAAGCTGTGGTGAAATATTGGCCAGCTGTAAGGTGGAGCTGACTCCTCAGTCACCTATTGAGAACATTATTTGATTCTTGATGATTACCTCGTTGGTCTAGTTGTACCAAATGCTACTGCTGGGCAGCAGGTTATGGGTTCGATTCAGAGTCCTACCTATTGAGCCCGGAGTATGGGGGTTGTACCCGGTTGATGTCAATAGACCTGTAATTGGCTTTATGTTTCATATACAATTGTTATCCATCTGTTACAGCTGTTGGTTCTCCTATAAATAAATAAATAGACTCGCCCTCTTTTACATGGGACTTTAACTTAACTGGTGAAATTTGGGTGTCTTCTAATATAGTCCTAATAATATACACCTCTGTCTTACCCTTTAAAGGAAACAGGCGTGATGTTATGTTATGTAATTTGATTCTTAGGTTCATAAAAAGCCTTCTTTTATTCATGAAGTTTCAATTCTAAACACTTTACCGAAACTGTGTGTGTTTAAAAAACAGAATAAAATGCAGCCGATTCAGGAAAGCCCTAAAAGAAGCTAATACCTGAACCTTGCTACTACCACATCTTGCTAAAGTACCACAAAGTAACAAATGTCAAGACGATCATAAAGTTGGTCTCTTCATATCGATAAATCTGCCACTCAACACTTTCACTATCAAATTATATGTCAGCTTTCGATTTCATACTACTGCTTTACTTCTGTGTGACTCTGGTACCTTATCACATAATTTGAGCTAACTCAAAGATGATTTGCATAAGTTAATGTGGTTTTATATTTATGAGCAAACAGATGAACGAACGATTTAGTAGAGGCCAAGGAAAAAAGAAATGAAAATTTTGCGCTTCACAAAACTAGGTTTAATTTTATATTATTGTATGCTGCTTTGAAATCAGTCGGTCGATTCTGTAAAAATCTCACCGTGAGAACTTAAGTGAAGTGAGCTGTCAATAGCATCATATGGAATAACAGCTCACTTCACGCTCACTTCACCTAAGTTTTCACCGTGATATTTTAACAGAATAGATCGGCAGGTGCATTTCTAATCGAACACAAAAAGTGCCTACATTTTCAGTTGAAAAATAATAATCATTACTCTTTTCAAAGATATTTAATCAAATAAAACTGCATTTTAGATGCAATAATTAATTTATTTAAAACGAATGCAATTATTCTCGGTATTTGTTTTAATATGAATGTGTTAATTTAAGTGCAGTAATGCATCTGAATAATATATTATGACCAGTAACAGTCGTCTAGCATTTTAAATAAATAAAAGTTTAACTTTTATTTCAATCATTCGGCCCTGACACACATCTATATCCTGATACTTATCAGAAAAAGTCTGAATCTGATAAGTCTTTAAGTGTTTTCGCTCATTATCATTAAACGACTCTATTAAAGTGTAAATATATTTATCTAATCGGGTTTATTACAACAAACCAAACCAAAATCGTAGGTAGGGCTTTTTGGACCACTCGCACTATGCACCTAGCTTCTGGCGTTTCATAAGTGCCCATGTAGGTTTATGTGGTTTTTTTTTTATTATTCAAATGAAAATCACAATTGGATTCCTTTAACCATTTCAATTTCAAGCTTGGTCAGGTGGAAATTTAATGTGTTAATTATAAAAGAACTATGATCAAAACTTTTGCAAAGTAAGAAAAACCGAACGATGGATAGGATATTTCCAAAGGCTTGAAACACTCAAAGCAGAAGACATAGTACAGTAAAGCCCGTATCAAACCAAGTTTCAAACTAATAGGTCCTGTTTATCTCACGATTATTCAAAAGTTAATCAGTCCCAACAAATCAATCAACAAACTCAAATTTCGCAAGCCAATCGCAACAATTGATCGCACTCGTACGCACCAATAACCGATTGATCAATTATCAGGAGACTGCGACCCAGCGGCGGTGCGCCTGCGCAGGTATGCGGTACAACGCTTTCTATGACCACACGAGCCTAGATGCTATGTGGAGCATGCTGGTGTAATGATGTAATGTTTTGTTTTATTTTTTACTGGACTTGTGGTTAAGTCTCGTAGGTAAAGAAGATAAGACTAACCGACTCTGTTGTCTAGTTTCGATTTCCGAAATTCGTTCGATTCCCAACGGGGGTAAAATTTTCTGTTCAGTTTGGTTGATGGTAGGGGCTTGTTCTAAGTCCGCCTGGCTAACTATCACCATCTTATATAAGTCTGTCGCCATAACAACAATGTTAACAGCATTTGTCGTGTTTCGGCAGTTAGAGGTAAGATAGCCAGTTCCTCTGTGGTTCAGGATTCCAGGTGAAGCTCGCTTCTACCTTCGGCCTTATCATCACTTACCATTAGGTGATATAAAGACCAAAAGCTTCCTCGTAGTGGATAAAATAATAATTGTTTGTATTGATGATTTGAATGATTATCATTCTGTAAATACTTTGTTACGGTCTCGATTCGTATTTTGATCAACGTACAACCTAATAATGACCTACAAATTGCAAAAAACGTAAGAAAATTTTAATTGGGTTTAAAGAACTTTATTTCTCATAAGAACTTAAAAAATAACAGTTCACTTATAATGAGATACTTAAGAGATTTTAAATAGTACTATTAATATTAGTTACCTCTAGATTGTTGGAAACATTATAATTTATGAATTTCGCGGGCTACCCTGACACTTTCGCCTTAAAAAAAATATTACTTGTAAATATTGGCTGAAAAACCTAAGGTTATTTTGTCTACCCCAAAGACAAAAAAACCTAAGGTTTTTCAGCCAATACGTACAAGTAGTATTTTTTTTTTTGTTCGATTTTACATAATATATAATTAATTAATTTTTAAGTAATAATAATATGTACAAGTATATAAAAAAGGAGGAGAAAGAATCAAAGGGCATCAAAAAATTCGTCCGCATCGCTGTCAAGTGCCCAAAAGGCTGGCAGCATTGCCACGTTGTATGGCAATACTGATTCTTTGGCCAAGAAATAGGCCAGCCTTCTAGTCACGTGAAGAGTCGACCAACCGCTTGGCGATTTTTCAAAAAACTTAAGTGGGCACTCGGACCCCATGGTTAGGACCATGGGGTCCGAATGCCCACTTAAGTTTTGGGTTGAAACTCCCTAGAGTTTCAACCCCAAACGGCTCAAACATATAGCTCCCAATAAGGTTGTTATATTTGCGCCGTTTGAGGTTTTCTGCACCTGCAGCAGCCGACCCAGCACAGCCCGCCGTGCTAGGAAGATGGGACGGCGCAAGGGTGTCGACACATGTTGCATCTCACACCAAAGGCCGACCTAACTTCCAAGGCATTATGGTCATTCCGTCCGGTCTCTCCCCATCGTCGCGTGCCAAGCCATTGGGTTCTAAAATAGCTGACACCCCGGCAGGTGACAAGAGCAAGACGGATGATGTCACTGATGCTGGCGTGCCGTGCAATCCGGCCTGCGCTCCTACTGCAGGATAGGCCATGATGTCTGAGGCAGTCGACAACTTCACCGCATTGGCAGCAATGCAGAGCCACGCTAGGAGCGCCCAGACGCAGACAAGTAAATTAATTACGTAAGTTGATTTATATATGTATAGTACCTTCAATAAACAAAGAGCAGCCCTTTCATAAGCTTCTTAGTCATACAAATAATATTCAGATACTCGGTTTTTCCCTCAACTAGAACACGGGCTTTTTCCGAGGCAATCAAGCGGTTTGAAACGGATCAATAAGAAATGAACTAACCTTAATAAATTTACATAAATATTTTAACTGGGCATTTATATAGCTACATATGTAGGAATTTTACGAAAAAATGCGTGGAAAACTGCTGTCAACAGACGAAACATTAGTACCTAAATGCCTTAATTATATAGGTACTTAATTAAGTGTTAATCGAGCCGTCGACTTACATAGGCTGTGGTGATTGATTGGAATTAACTCACGCGCATAATAGCAACTTGGTTAATGGTTTTAATGGTCACTTTGAATAAAGAAAGAAATACAAATTATTTTTTTTGGGACACGCAGAGGAAATCCTATCTAATATTATAAATGGGAAAGTAAGTTTGTTTGTTACCTTTTCACGCCTAAACCACTAAACCGATCATCCTGAAATTTTGCTTAAACATTGTCAGGTGTACAGAAACGGACCTAGGACATACCTTTCATCCCGAAAAAATACTGTTCCCGAGAAAAACAACAATAACGTTCTTATGATAATAGATGGCGCCAGTAGCGAGTAGTGTGTTAAGAGTTTTTTTCTTAAATCGAAATTAACGCGAGCGAAGCCGCGGGCAAAAGCTAGTACAACAATAAAACAAAAAAAAATTGTAAAAAAGACCTGTGCGAGATCAAAAAGGCTCCTATCAGCATAATGCTGCGATAGGTATTAAAAAAAACAAGTGCGAATATTAAATTAATTCAATAACGAATACTAAATAAGGCTAGGTATTTCTTTTCCTCGATTTTCTCATACCTAAATATGTACCTACAAGCCATTTTTAGACACATCACAAATCGACGTTATTCAATAAATAAAAAGCCAGCCAACTATAAAACGTTATTTCATACAGAGATTTTAATTTAGACCGACATGCCACAAAGAGACAAAAGAAATAACAATGGTAAGTAAACAAGTACACCTAATCCTTATTCCACATAGGCCTTAACAAAACTATATAATACCGTAACAAATACTGATTCACGCACACACACTTTAAGCACATACTAATTACTGCAAATTGTCAACACGACCATAAAATTAACGCGATGATCGTGTACGCACTTCTTTTGTTCGCCAATAACGATCAGAGTGAACAATAGTTTAGTATCGATCATAGTGTTGCTCGACTAAAAGTCGTTAGGTTACCACCACGACTAAACGCTACTATTATAAAAACAAAAGAAGTATCAGAACAATGGGTTCTAGCTTTGGTCTAATTTTGTGGCAGGAAACGTCGATGGGTGGATGTTACGGTCATTGGTCTATCCGGGTTCTGTTTTAGAATATTTTGCTGAAAAAAGGACTGCTATGAAAGTTTAATTTACTCTTTATCACATGAGGCCTTCGTGTCTACCTTTATTATAGGATCATATGTTATAACAATCTGTAAATGTGTACTGCCAATCATAGATCTCCCAACTACCGTTTATATTCAGCATCTATTTTATCATATCTATCTCTATATATACATATAAAACAGGCCAAGTGCGTCTCGGATCACGCACAATGAAGGGTTCCGTAGTTGGGATGAATTTATCCCAAGAATAAACTAAACATTGTAGTTGAAAAACATGTTCTCCCATTCAGAATGTATGGGAAAACATGTTTTTCCATACAGAATCATCATCATCGTCATAATTTCAACCGAAAACGTCCACTGCTGGACATAGGCCTCCTTAAATTGGGAGGGGTTTGCCATAATCTCCACGCTTGGCAGACGGGTTGGCGATCGCAGCATGGTGTTAAAAATGCATAGAGAACGCTGCTGCCCATTGTCTTGTAAGTCCCTTAGTCGCCTTTTACGACACCCACGGGAGGAAATGGGGCGGTGCTATTCTTTACGTCCGGCACCACATGGATGTATGGGAACAACTGCAAATATAAATTGGGTCGACTTTTACTTGGTAACTTGTAAAGCCTTCTTAGCTGTGATAGTTTTCCTTTTAACTTCGTTATATATATACCACTGCTGTGAATTTTTTCACATATCCAAATACAACCATTTAGCTGGCAGGGGAAGAACAAAGTCAAAGTCAAATCATTTATTTCAAATAGGCACATAAAAGGCACTTTTGAACGTCAAAATCACACTTGACTCTAACAAAAATGAGCACTTAAAAGCTTAATAATACGCAAACGGATCCCTGAATCGAAAAATGGATGGAAATGGAATGGATACAACGATACCCCACAATATGGGATTACGTGTACTTATAAAAATAAAATCTTGAGTTTTTTTTTTTAGTGTAGCTAACCTATACTCCATTTACTATAGCATTAGAAAAAAGAGGCTCGTAGAAGCAGGAGTGCAAAACATTTTATTCAAAGTTAAAAGTTTAAACCATTAAACTAAAAATGTTTTAACATAACTTTGATAAATAGGTCGTAATAACATCTTCATCACACATTACTTACAACGAAACGAATGAATGAAACAAACGATTACGTCGTGATGATTTAAATTTAATTAAGATTAAAGGAAATAAGAGTCTTTTTTTTACAATATTTTATTTAAAACAACAACTTTCAACACACAATAGTTGGTGTAACTTCTTCGTCTTCATCATATAATTTAGTCACTATCATCAGAGAATAAAGATGAAGAAGTTTCACCGACGTTACCTAATAATAAATCTTTCTACCACATCATCCATTATGCTTTAACTTTTCCTCTTCTTTAATTGCATGAGCAACGCAAGACTGCCATCGTTCTAGCGTAATACTATCCAGATCTTGTGGGAGTAATTGTTTCTCCTTGTCTAATTTGAACGTTTTGTTATGTTGAGCCACATACCCCATCATTTGAGCCCATATTAATTCTATAGGGTTGAACTCGCAGTGGTAGGGTGGGAGGCGCAATACTGAAATACCCTTCTCTCTAGCCATCTCATCTACAACAAACTTTTGGTATAAATGTCTTTGTATTTTTGCTTTTTCTAATAAAGTTGCCCTAAGATCTTTTTCCTCAAAAGGAATATTTTTGCTTTTAAACCATTCCTGTATATCTGCCTTTCGTGTAGCTGTGGTCGGCAGCTTCTCCAATGTCCTTGAGTGGTATAGCGCATTGTCCATAACAATTACAGCGCCACTCTCAATTTTTGACAAAATTAACTTGAACCATTTTCACTTTTGTCTATCGCGCTTCTATAACATATTCCCTGTAAATTGAGAGGTCTGGCTCTTATGAAACAGGAAATCCTAGTACAAGAGTCAGGGCTACTCAGATGATTGTGTCTTGAAGTGTAAATAAATAAATAATTATTATTATTAAAGTTGAAGGGGTCCATTTCGGAGTGGTCATCTTCATCATCTTTCTTTGCATCAAATATTAATGCAGCATCCATTAAAAACCCTTCACAAACCCTGTGAAATAAAATGAATGCAAGTCAATTATTCCGTACCCCCTATATAATTTCACTGCTGGAAATAGGTCATAGATAAATACTATAATAAAATTTATAACTTTAAAAGTTCGCTTTGCATGCGTTAATTCATAATACAATATAATATGTATTACTTAATTAATAGTCAATAACAATGGGGTGTTCATTTTTTTATGGCGAGGACAGTCCATAAAATACATACCAGTATGACCGATTATAAGTTGGATTTTTTAAACCAGCAGATAGACTTTCCCAATGTGCTTCTTTTGAAGACTTATTATTAGTGTCATGCCATATTAGGCTTTTCGTGTGACCTGTTTGTATGATAAAAGGTTATTAATATAAATACTATTCATTTCACGAACCAATTTTATGAAATTATGTTTAACTGTATAATTAATTATAATGTTATTGAATGCAAGAGGTCATACACTGCTTAGTGTATAAATAGCTGTTAAGAAATTTAGAAGCACTGTACCTTCATTTAGCCAAGTGTCATCTAAATAATAATATATTTTCCTTCCTTTATTCCTTAGCCTTTTTATTTCATCAAGATATTTTAGTCTCCAAAGGACGATCTCCTGCTTGTCTATGACTTCTATGAGTGCACTTTTTCTGCTCCGTTTGATTTATGTGAACTTTAATGTTTATTTAATTATTTTATACAGACTGCTTTTTTTTAAATCTGGCAGAGACTCGTCACTGTTAACTGCTTCCAGCATCTTGTCCAAGGTGGGCAACTCATTATTTATTTATTTATTTCAACTTCATGTACAATAGTGGTACATAGGCGGACTTAATGCCACAAGGCATTCTCTACCAGTCAACCTAAAGAAGAAGGTCAGTCTTATTAAAGAAGAAGGAATGAATATTCCTGCATATTCCACTAAATGTGATGTCATCAAAATCATCACGTTTCATGTGCTTCTGTTGGGGAGGGGGAGATTGCAGGCGACTTTTTATGTTGCACTCTTTGAGAATATTGGACAGAGTAGCCCGAGATACGCCTGTAAATAATAAAATCATGTGCGGAGTTTCTAAAATATAATACATTTTATCACAATGCATGTTAGTTTCAAATATTTTTATAGTAATAATTTTATGAATCATCCTTACCGGCAACTTCTGCGATTTTGTTTATCATCTCAGTCTTATAATGAGGAGTATCTGCAGACCAGGACTCCAATTGCTTAAAAATATTTATCACAGGTTGTTTTTCTACAGCGCGCAGCGTTCTCTTTTTTTTGGGAGACATTATTATTTCGTCGGAGTCAACTTTTGGACCACGTTTTTTGGCCGTTGGCTTTGGTCAGACTCAGCACTTATATGTTGTAAGCCACTCGGTCCCGCACCGGGATCACTCATAGCTCAAAAAAAAAAAGTTACGTTTTGTACAAACAACCCAATGACAACACTGATAACAATACAATAACAAAGAAATAACTAAATATTATTTATTATTTTAATAAATAACAACAAAATCACGAAAATTAAACAATAACAAACAAAGTATTCACAAGTAAATGACATACATGACAATCTTAGAACATTGTCAAGTCAATTTCACAGACGACATAAACCAGTAAAATTAGAAATCCCCGGCTGTCACAGCTTATGAAGGGATTAAGTAACATTTTAGATTTGGTAGGATTATAGTGAAACAAAAAGCGTTGCAGTATTGTTGACTCCTGCTTCTTTTAGGTTTTTAGCATAGGCACTGTAATTTTAAATTGGAATGAAATAATATATCTAAATGAAAGCCACTTAATTTCATATGGTTGTTTTTTTAAATGATTACAATTAAGTGTGATAGCTGATATATAAATTCATTTTAATCGATTTGGCGTCAATCGTAACTATAACAAGTTTATTGTACTTTTGTTATAAAGTGTGCATCAAAAATAACCTTTTTTAACTTCTGTCTAATGCTATTATAAATGGAGTATAAGTACGCAAAAAAAATTGCAGTTTGTCGGCGTTGTTAATATTATATACCTATACCAAATTAGAGCGTTCTATTACTAAGAGTCTCTGAGCTAAGCCGCGGACAGATAGACAGACATAGCGAAGCTATAAGAAAGAAAGAAAAATATTTTATTTGGGACACGCACAAGAAATACAAACAGTAAAAAATAAAACTTGAGTATTTAAAACTAACAAAATTTACATTGTAAACTTGTGCGAGGCCAAAAAGGCCACTATCTCAGCATAATGCTGCGATATTTAAAAAATAAATACTGCAGCGCTGGTATTCTGATACGAGTTCCTTATTGACTACAGAACCCTAAAAATGAAATGCTATTCGTTGGTAAGCGCATCACGTGAGAACGGCTTCACTGATTTGGGTATTTTTTTGTTTTAAAAATGATCTTAATAGTTCAAATTAGAATTTTAAGAAAATAAAAATTGGAAAAGAGTCCCGAAAAATGTTTAAGTTCGGGAAAAACTGAACGTCCTGTTTTCTATGGGATTTTTGTATGAATAATTGAAATTAGAACAGGACGACATCTGACGGAGCAGCTAGTCTAAAGGCTCCTACAAACAGGCGCGACACGTGACGCGACACAAAGAGATCGCTCGTCGCGCGGCACGCGGTGTCTTTGAGTCGCGCCTGTTTGTAGGAGCCTTAAGTATTTGTCGAGACTAATGAGGGCCTAGACAAATGGTAATCGCTTTTAAAGCGTTTTATATTTCCACAAAGACTTTCAACAAGATTGACAAAAGCTTTTCGGTAGCTTGTCAGTTCTCCATCATCGTTATCGCTGGTAGAATTTCACTTTGTCTATATATGGGCCCTCTGAATTGCATAGACTGATTTCTACAATACGATTATAAAACAGTCTAAAGGCACAGACGTGTACACGTTTATTAACAACCGATTGAATCTCACACTCAGATTTATATTATTATAAAACTATAATCAAAATACCTTCACGAACTACTGGAATCGATCATAACATCTCACTGCCGAACATCGAGCAAAATCAGGCACGTCCATAATTATATCAATTTATAAAGCAACAGTGTTCTTAACACTTTCACTGCTAAGCCATGAAAGTGAGTGCAGGACAGGTAACAAGGAAAGACAGAGATAGCTTCACAAAAATAACTAAATACAGTATGAGAGAAAGAGACAGTTGTTGCAAAAATAACTAGGTGCAGTCATGTGTGAATTTAACAAGATGGTGTTGATGGCAAAGTTATGTATGTGATGATTTCCGAAGCTCATTCGTACTGCAGTTTTGTTGTTTTTACGGTATAAGCTGGCAAACGTGCCGATGGATTATCCGATGAAAAGGTTATAGCAATTTTCCCTCACGTATGACCGTTTATTGTACAGTTCAAATTGTCAATTACAGTCTCGAACCAATACAAAAATCTTTAGATTCAAACTCAAACTCAAAGCGTTTATTTCAAATTACAGGCACTTTTGAATTGTCAGAGTCGGTCAGTTAGCCAAGAAGTTGAAGTTGCCCATTCCTTAACATAGATCTCTATGGAGAAGAACGGGCAAGAAACTCCACGGACACTCTTTTAAATCAAGATAATACAAAATCCTGGGCACATTATTCTTGTTGCAATTCAAAATATAAGATTAAAAATAAGCCCTAGCAGTTAAGAGATGACCAGTCTCAACTGACGGCGCCCGTTCACGAACATGACGCGTGGATCAGCACCATCCAGCTCAACCATTTTGTAGGGAACCGAATGATCCAACACACGCGTGGTGGCGCACTTAAATGTCTCACTGATGGTGATCAGTGAGACATTTAAGTGAGCATGTCATACGCTTCCTGCATTCCTTATTATTCTTCTGTTAGTGGCTAGGTCAATACTTGGAGTTTTGCATTTTCTCTCTTTCGCTTATATTTTAGTGTGATACCTTAACACGAATAACCTAAATTAGTCATAGGAAGGTTACATGTTATATGTATCTTTAAGCATGAAATTATCATCAATTTAATTTCCACTAAAATACGAACAGTCCCAAAATCTTATGTCGGTGCAAAGGGATCAGGAAGAAAACTGAAACGCATAGTTATCCCAACTATGTTGGTAAAAGGAAAACAAAGCAAAACAAACTGCCGTGTTTAGTGCAAAAAGCAGGGGCGACAGTGCATGGGAGGAGTACATAGGTACAGCAAAATAGAGAATAGAAATGTGTTAGATAGAATCGCTCGCCTTCGCGCGTTAAAAGTCACTGTTCTTACCTAACCTAACCCAAAAGATTGATTTTAAATATTGATTCTACGTTTGAAATGAAAATAATAGTAATAAAACCTGGTTTTAATTGTGCTGCCCCATAGGTGACTAGCATTATAAAAAATTGTTGTTATAACACTGCCCTCTCATATTGGGCATATTTCAAACTGCCCGGGCATTTTTTATAATGTCCTAATAATCACTTAGTCCATAACAGTGACATCAATATAAGAACCAAGACATACAAGTCTTCATGAAATAAATGTATATTAAAACTATATCAATGGAAACAATAAATACTTCCGCAAATCAGAACGCGTTCGTTTATGTGTGAAATGTACGAGTAAAACCGACTGATCGGCGGCCATTACGTAAAGCTATTGCAAAAATTCTTGTATAGTAATGTGCATTGTCCCAGATATACGTTAAATATCGTTTCGGTCAGTACTTTGTGGCGCATGTTTTTTGTTGCAGCCTACTTTCGAAGGAATGATTTAATAAACAATCAGGTTCATGAAGGAAATCGTATGTCCATGTGATAGTTGCTTCTTTGTTTAAAGCAATGTGAAATTGTGAACTGAAGTGCCGATATATGGTAGGTAGGTATGCTACATTCGACAGAGTATTTGAATTCTGCGAGAATCGCCAGTCTGGAACATAATATTATTATCATTCACTATCAATTAACAAAATGGGTATCTGAAATTAACATCTGTACACTAAGAGTTTAATTAGATAAATAAAAGTTACTTATGGAACATTTTGCAAAAAATAATAATAACGAAAACACGTATCGAATGTGGCAAACTTTTAGAATATTATGGTCAGAATTATCCCCTAAGGCAATATTCTAGACCAGATCAATATAATGCTAAAAGTCAAGATTTTAGGTCATTTCACATTGCCTTGCAAAACGCAGACCATTAATTAAATCAATCTGACTAGCCTTTTTCCAACTATGTTGGGGACAGCTTCCAGTCTAACCGGATACCACTGAATACCAGTATTTTACATGGAGCGACT
This sequence comes from Dryobota labecula, assembly GCA_947523025.1. NCBI lineage: Eukaryota > Metazoa > Arthropoda > Insecta > Lepidoptera > Noctuidae > Dryobota > Dryobota labecula. The sequence goes on from OX383287.1 coordinate 5,612,444, forward strand.
ACCTATCGGACCTCCACAACCCAGTTACTGGGTAACACGATACCCCTTGGTAAGACTAGTTTTCAGACTTCTGGGCTTCTGACTACCCATAACAACTGTCAAAGATCTACGAATGACAGCCGGCACGAACGGCTTAACCTGCTTTCCGAGGCACGGAGGGGTCTCGATATGTAATGGATGGTCACCCATCCACCAACCGACCGCGGCAAGCGTAGCTTAATTACCCTTCAATCGACCCATGTTACTGTTATCATTTACCCACGCGCCTCTTCATAAATTAAATCTCTGTCAGATCATAATCTCATTGACAAACAGTTCAATCAACCAATAGCGTGCTAACAAAAAATAACTAATTGACAATTGTCAATGCAGCCAACGGAACCGGAATGGCTGCAAATGTCATGGACAATGCGATAGGAACTTATATTTCATTAAAAAGTATAAGTAAAGGCTGACGTGTCAAACGCAAGTGTTGAAGTAGGAATTATAGGCTTTAAGGCTCGTGCAGACTATGTGTCGTCCATGTTTTGTTGACGATATTAGATTTTTCATTAGCGATTAGCACTTATCGCGCGATAGGTGCTAATATGGCGATAGCGAGTGTAAAAATCAAAACTGCGCCAAGAATAAAACCACAGGTTTGAAATCCTAAAACTAATTGAGGCGTCTAATGGCAAACCCCGCTAAAACGATTTTCCTGGATATTGAGTTATTGATGAGTTTTAAATTCAATAAAATGTAATCGCACTCCTTGGTGCACGACACATTTACACAAGTCTCCATTGGTCCGCCATACTATTCGTAAGGTCACTTGGTGCAAAAGCAAGCGCTGTGATTGGTTGTTTTCGTTATAGAGGAATTTGAATTTTACTCATGCCATTTGAAGTGTATTTTGTTACCAAGCATAAGGTTGGAGGCTCAATTTAGTACTGTTAGAGAGGGCTTTGCTCGGAAATGAGTTTGTCACTTAGTACAGAATTGAGAAAACTTTCAAAAGAGAGAATAAGGTCGGTTTCAAGGTAAAATCGTTTTAGCGGGGTTTGAAATTAGACGCCTCAATTATAGAAATAAAGCAATACGGTACTTATATATTTTTTATTTTAATTTTAAATTCGTCTGTTTGTTCCGATTTTGACGTAACTTTCACTGGCAGATAGCTAATGTTATAAGAAGTAACTTAGGCTACTTTTAGTTTAGAAAAAGCCACGCGGGCGAAGCCGCGGGCAGTAACTAGTAGTAAATACATATTAACCAGGTTAGAGAAAATATAATTTAAAAAGAAAAGCAATTTGTAACAAAATCTGCAACTATGTATTATGTAATTGAAGAGATGCTTTAGATTGAACTATAATTATAAACTGAACTGTATAAACGCAGCTTGCCATTTCCATTCCGTGATAAATCTTAGCTACAATGTAACACCGATTATATCACATAGAATACTACCATACACTACAATTATGTACCATAAACTTTATAAATGCTCCTGTCCGCGACTTCATCCGCGTGAAATTTCTTGTTAACGTCGCATTGCATCGCCCGCCCGCGCTATTACTTCGTTTTCGCTTTTCTGCTCGGCTCTCAAGGGCCGTAGCGTTATGTTAAATAGCTTATAATCTTCCTAAAGAATTGGGCTATCAAATCCAAACTTAATTTTTAAAATCCGACTAGTAGTTCCAGAGATTCACGCGCATTTAAACAAACAAACAAAACAAAACAAATTCTTCAGCTTTATCATTAGTATTAGTATAGTTATAGATTATTATGTAATTTGAAGGTAGGTATATATATTATATTATAAAATAAATTTAATAAAATATTTATTTTTTACATTATTAACTACTACATGTAAATTAATTAATTACAGAATAATTCACAAAAATAGATATAAAAAAAATCACATTCAAATAAAATTAAAATACATACACATGTCAATTTTTTTTTACTAAAAGTCCCTGACCGCTCCCGGCCCATAAGTGCCCATCACACTCGCCGCGTTTCCACGTTGGATTGCGATGGCCAGCCTCTGCACCCGGAACGATCCGGAACGCGAGTCACCAGTCCGTCAGTACCGTCCAGATTATTATTAGTATACATGAAGTAACTTATACCTTTCTGCAGTCAACATAAGTTGACAAAAAAGACGTAAGTGTAATCAAAGTTCTAACTTTCGATGAACCAAAAATAAAACCTAAACCGTTAGTGAACGGGTATCGAATATCTTGCCAAATATTCTATCTAGCTAACGTGAAAGCGGAAAATTATACGCTGAGTAAATATCCTATAACTTATAGCAGTTAATAAATAGGTTTTATTATAATGTTTACTATACGGTGACAATGTTTTCACTTCCCTTTGAAAGATAAGAATACCAGTTTTTATGTAAACCCCAATGTGTTAACCATTTAAGATTTCACTTTTTTCTTTTGTTTTTATTATGAGGTTTCCATTTAACAAGTTTACCATCTGCTGGCAGCGAATTAAAACGTAGCATTTACCAAACAAAAAATTTCAAATATGTAAACGCAGTCTTCGTCGACCCAGCTTACTTGTCCTGCCAAAGACACGCACAAATTATGCTAAAAAGAATATCATGATAGAGCACGATTTTATAATAATTTATCATCCTATATAAAAAATGTAAACTCTTTTAGAGGTTTTAAATCAAAATTATCAAATAATATAATTGAAACCACTCATTAATAATGTTACAAGCCTACTAAACTCCATTTGAAATAAGATTAGACATTTAAAAAAACCTTTTTTACCGTCCGTTCAACCGATTTTGACTTCTATTTTATAGGCATAAGGATGGCATTAAAAGCAAAAAAGTGGTTACAATACCAACTGTTTGCTGCAGCTGCCATTTGTCATGCCACCAACGCAATAGAAGTCAAAATCGGTTGAACGGACTGTAAAAAAGTTTTATTTAAATGTCTAACCTTATTTCAAATGGAGTTTAGTTGAGAGTAAAACCGTTGAACGTGTTACCCAACCAATTTAAAAACAAAATAATTTTAAGCCTGTATTGTATCGGTGACCGTACCTAGAATAAGAATAAATTTATTACATTATGTTATTTTATGTTCTCATGTGAAAGGCTCTTTTGTCTTGTTTAGAATATCGGTATCGATTATCGTTATCGATTCGTGGGTATCGATTTTTAAACCTGAACCTAAAAGAAAAGTTTTTTTTTTTTTTTAAACGTTGCCCCACACTAGGATTTCTCCTGTATCGTGGGTGCGTTTACAAACATTTAAACTTACATACACAAACACCCAGACCCGGAACAACTACTTGTAGATCATACAATTATTTGTTCCAACGAGCAATATCACCAAAACTCAAACCATTGGTCATCATAATAATATATCTTCATTGAAACCTTTTCATCGCAATTGCTTATTGCATTTTTAAACCGCCAAAGTAATACATAACCTCAAAAAGTAAACACAACGTTTCAATTACTTTCTTCCCAAACACAATTTCACGCGATTCGCTATACCAGTGGACACGTAACTTTACTTATACGCTACCGACGTCGACACGAATTACAGTCGGTGTCATTACTGCTATTAATTGCATAATTATAAGTCCCATGACAACTATGTACAGTGAAATTAATTAGCCATTGCAATTAAAGTTATTTACGGTACGAGAAACGCGATGGAAATTTTATTGCGTTTGTCAAAATTGGCATGTCGCGACAATGTACCTTAATGTAGGTATTGTAGGTAGATACTTAAGGTTCCACTCAATGCAAAACTTATGAGTTACTAGCTGCAGCCCGCGTGGCTATTTTTAAATAAAAGTTACTCCATACAACATTAGGAATCTGCCAGTGAAATTTCTGTCAAAATCGGCCCAGTCGTTTCGGAGATTAGCCGGAACAGACAGACCAACAGACAGACAATTTTTTTTTGTTTTTTTTTTGTTTTAAGTACACACTTTCGTATGCATTTAGTAAAAAGCTGTTATTTTGACATTACAAACAGACTCATCTATTTATTTGTACAGATGTCAAAATTAACATGGTTGTCATTGTAACAATATATATACATGCAAGACTTAAAAGTTATGATGATGTGCCATTAAAGCTTCACCATAACTTTACAAAGTTACTAATACTACAAATTCGAAAGCAAGTCTCTCGGAATTTATGGTACGTCTAAGTCGGTCTATGGCTAAGCTTTCGCACCTATTCTTTTAGCGGTTTTTTTACACTGTTTGTCCTTAAGTAGTAGGTACTTACAACAAAAAACAATTTTTAAAACTTTTGTATATCTGTCGGTCTGTCTGTCTGTCTTATTTTTCCGGCTTATCTCCGAAACGGCTGGTCAAGTTTGACGGGACTTTTACTGGCAGATAGCTGATGTTTTAAGGAGTAACTTAGGATACTTTTATTTGAAAAAACCACGCGGGTGAAGCCGCGGGCAGCAGCTTGTATTAAAAAAAAACCTTCAAAAATACTCACAATACTAAAACAACTGTTCAACTTTAACAGCACTTACAAACTGGCATGATCATAAAAAAAAAACTATTAAGTTAGCGTGTCTACCCATAATCAGATTAAATATGCAAAGGAACAATCTCCATCCAGCCCTGTCAAATTACTGGCACCTTGGCCGAAACAGTGAAGCATGCAAAATACTTCCTAAGGAACCCAGATGGTCAGATACTGGCCTATAAGTATAACGCTAGAATTACACGGTTCATGTATATGCTCTTCAATATGGATGATTCAACCGAAGATGTAATCATTTAAAATCAGCTTGACTGTTCATTTCTGCGCCTTCCAATAAAAGAGAATGAATTTGATTGAACCGTCTAAAATTGCCTTAATGTACCTACGATGAAATAAATAACTCAAATTATTAACCTTGCGCGTACAATACATTTTCATACTAACCGACCTGACTATAGATAATTAAGATCAGTGAGATTATCTCGAGTCATCAGTGTTGTATATATGTATTGTTTTTAAGATCTGATAAGATGTGGCAAGTGTTTGTTTTGTTATACCGATCATTTAGCACGTTCTTGAGATTTTGAGGATTTTTATGCTAGCTTTTGATTCTACAATGTCAAGGTTTTAACTTGACCTATTTATATTCTCTATGTAGAAACTTGAAGACGCGTCTCCATTTATACAATAAAAGGCAGAGAAATGTTGAAAACATAAGATGCACAAAACAGTTAAGTTAGGTATTCTAAAAAGAATTGCTCGTACAATACATTTGTCATGATGACAATAACTTGCTCCAAAATAAGATTCTTTCGACTGATCTGTTTGGCAATAGGTATCTAACATTTACGACAATCACGATCATAGCGTCATCTTTTACTTTCATCAGACACCTTAAATCATTTTGAAAACAATTCCACACCCTGAAACCACGACTTTTGAAGTGTGAGCTCCACCTCCTGAAAGTATTTCATTTCGAATCGTGAAAGGTTATCCTTTAAATCCATTCACGCATTGCTTCATTTTTTCATCATTCTCTATGACTGACTTTCAATTACGAACTAACAATTTAAGGCCTGTGTTCACCAACATTCAAACCACCGGTGAGGTATTTAAACAGTTGGTTTATGTCAAATTTCCTAAGAAATTTTGGGTAAACAACTGATTAAATATCTAAACAGTTGATTTAATTGTTGGTGAACACAGGCCTTAGTATGCGGTATAGGTACTGTCCATGATTAAATCATAACTTTTATGAGACAATAATTATCATGGTTATGTTCACGTATTATTTTCACGTACATATTGTTCGACTCGCATCTTTGCTGCGTAATAAGCTAAAAGTTGAAAGCTTCTACTAAATTTAAAACTAGAACCCAATCGCTACAATACTATTCTAGTTCACTGAAAAGACACCACTTGCGGCGGTCGGTCTTTGCTCAACTGTTGAGCAAGCCCGAAATAAATACCTACGTAAGCAAAACCGTGAAGTATAATAAATATGCATACTGCATAGACCAAATTATAACCTTGACTATCACGGATGTATGAAACTCTGAAGACTGGAACAATTCTTGCTGATAAGCTATTTGACACTTCAATTATACTAGGAGACGTAACAAGGCAATCCTTTGTATGGTAATGTGGCGACCAATCATTGTAACAATAAAGGAAGAACTTATGGCCTTTCTAGCTGATGTTATGATTGTTGATGCATCCGGATAGTAGCGAATTAAAGGATGGTTCATTTTGGGATGATAAATACGTAAATTATTTTTTTGGATGGTCTATAGGTATGCAAAACAGTTCCAAGACTGACAAATAACACGTAGTCTAAACTAATAGCGATAGGAACATGACAAGAAATGATTTTTAAAAGGCCTTCACTGGGCGGGGGACCCGAAAATTGTGTCAGTTAGTCCTTAACAACAGCTATAATTTCTACTTTTGTCGTAGGAAAAATGTTTTTATTTCTAGCCTGTTTTAGTTATTCTGAAATCCAACTCAAACATGCTTGAAAAAAGTGTGGTTAAATAATAAAATTGGCTATGGGCTTCGCAAATAGTAAAGGTAAATAACACTTAAACGCTATTCTAAACACATGCACCAACAGAAGTAAGTGTCCGTACGTAACGCACATTTAAATCTAAGAACACAATGTAATACGGCATGATTTCTCGCAGTTGTAACTTACAGCTGAGTCGAGTTAAATATTGCCACAGAGTAGAACCAACGACAAATACTAATCTATAGCTTTTACATCGATTGTTGCAATTTGCACTGGTAATTTGACAAGCCGCTATTATTCATCATACTTTATGATTCAGTTGGAGGAATCTAATACTATTAGTACTTTTGGTGTTGTCTAGTTTAGTGGCATTGGGTTTTCCATTATGAAACTCACTTAGAATTTCCTAGCAGCCCATATTCTGGATGTGTATTGTAGCAGAAGTAGGCTTAGTACATGGGACCTACAACATATCGACGAAATGTGAATGACTAGGTATTTACACTACTACTAATTTCTTCGGGCAATACCAGCGTGATGTTATTACATATTTTTATTAAATTTTATGGGTGGTAGGGTAAGTATACTCTCAAAAATTTGTCCATGATGTAACATCAATTTTCTTACCAGCTAAACCGCTAAGAAAACTTTAAAAATCTCACCCAAGTTTAATTAAAAGCAATTAATGTAATGGAATGCGGAGTAATCCTGAACCAGATCAGTATCGCTGGATATTGTAACGTAAACGTTACCGTAGGAAGTCTGAGTAAAGAGTTCACTTTCTAAACCAGAGCGGCGCGGCGCCGGTTTGTGACACAGCTTAGGAAAAAACAGCGAGACAATATTGTAAATGTTTACTTTTTTTGTGCGTGGTTTTTGGACATATTTCTGTAAACGTAAATATAAACAGATGTCACTTGTCAGGAATGACAAAAGTTGTGATTGATAATAATTATTTATGGTTAGTTAATTGTTACTGCTTTTTAGTACGCATACATCTTAATACATTTTATTATTAGTCATATGTTCACAGTATCAGCAGTCAGGTAATATAATCATAGTAAATAAAAAGTTGCAGTAAATTATTTAGTTCTCTATGATTATGATTTTGTAAGTTTAGTGCGTTTTTACGGTTAAGTAATTGCAAGTTATAACATTTTATATTTAAGAAATGGCAATGACTGATACATTTATTTGCATGCAAGCCGATACATATTAAACACACATCAAGTTAATAAAAACCAACTTTCTAGGTTTCGCAAAGAAACAGTGTATTCCTGAGTGGTTTTTAATTTATTTGTTAGCAAACAATATGGGCCTTACAAATAAACACGGAATAAAGTTATGCTAGATAAAAACGTAAAAAAAAAGTATGGTTATTACTTATTACCGAAGTTATTTCTATCATAACTTAATTCCGTGTTTATTTGTATTTACATTGTACTGTCGACACGAAAAGGGGTCGAAGAAATATGTATAACATGAACAACTGATACATGTAGTCTGTGGTTCAACCACCGCACCGGAGCGCACCGTATTCTTTATTTTACCGTTTTAACATATCAATGACACTTTCGCCGACGTAATAGTAACGTAATACTGGACTTACTGCACGTGAAACTGACAGCCGGACGAATAATTACGTACATTTCTTTTAACTACGCATTCTCACGGCTATTCGTTACATTTCGTCTAGTCTGTCAAGTGCATTATTGTTCAATTTCTAGTGAATATTTTGGGATAGTTATGTACTTTTTCTGCTAAATAATTCGTCATTGTGTTGTGTATTTTTTAGTGTTGTTATGTTGTCTAGACGAGATGAAAGGTATGATATAAGGAAAATTATGTACCGACAGCGAATTATATATAATTATTTCTAAATAGTTAAAGCAAAGTAGTTTATGTTTATGTATGGACTTAATACATCTAAACTACTTGATGGATTTCAATTCAATGTTCACCATAATTTATAATAATTTCTTGAGGAAGTTCTATATTTATAATGTACAGAACGCCTTACTTATAAATTACACCTTTGCAAAGCAGGAACAATTCATTAGTAATTAATAACGAACGATGATAAAATACATAGAATCGTTTAACAGCCTTCAAAAAAATATAAAAATAAAAATATTTCAGGTACCATATAACCCATATTAAAACACAACTTTACCTTAATAATAAATAATACCAGCCTATAACTGTCCCACTGCTGGGCAAAGGCGTCTTCTCATACAGAGAAGGCACGAGCATTGATCACCACGCTTGCTCAAGATGGGTTGGCGACAGACTTATATTAACTATAAGTCCAGGGGGCCAAGTCTACTAATGTACAAACGTTGCAATGGTCTCTTCATTGTGAGTTTTTGACAGATTTGCCATACAAACACTGTCAAATACTCACAATGGCGAGACCATTCTGACACTATTGTAATAGCAGACTTGAGGCCCAGGTTTCCTCACGATGTTTTTCCTTCACCGAAGTCAGCAATGTCTAAGATAAACTCAGAGAGTATATATGAATTGAAAAAGTCACATTGGAACTTTACCTTATTCAATAATAAATACAAAATCACACATAAATAAATGGAAACGAATAAATACAATATAAATACAACGTCAACACACAACTTAAATAAATTAAATTGAATTATTATTCACATTCACATTCATTACAGTAGTCTCTTACATGCGACACTATAAATGTAACTTGTCTGTCACAGCTGTGTCGCACATAATGACAATCCAACCTATTTGTTATCATATTCAGAACGATATTGGAGCTGGCCCGCACTCTGCACACAAGAGACGCGCGGTTAAAAAACAGTTATGAGAATGTAAGTGTCAGTAATCGGACATCTTGTTCACAAAGATTTGCTAAACAAAAAATAACGTAAACTTGCATATTGCATCATGATGCGATAAGAGCAATAGCCTAGCGACTTTGTAGCTAAACCGGTAAAGCGTAATAAAGTAGCTCAATCTACTACTTACTCACTCACTCACTCACTTATGTAGTTATGACTGTACACGTTTAGAGTTTTGAACCTAAATGGAGAAGTAAATGAATAATACCAGAAACCTCGCTGTAAAGAATGTACAAATTCCTGAACATCCAGGTTTTTACTATTTTGTAGTTTATTTTTAAAACACACGAACTTCATTTTGAATAATCGCAAAAACCATAATATTCTAACCTTTTTTTTTGGGTGTGAAATGATCAAATAACTTCTCCCGCTCTGGGCGGAGCGGGAGAAGTGTCAGAGATGTCAGACTTTTACTGACTTAAACCCACCCGTGTTCCTTCAGTTTCCTGTGTGCCAGGGCCACGGTATCCCTTTCGGACAAACTCGCAACTCTGGCAGATAACATTCACTAATGATTAATATTTCCCTGTAACGCAAAATGCGTCTGAAGGCTCGTACATACTGCGATATCGCGGGCGTGACGCGCCACTAGTAGCACAATTTCTTTGTCACTGCATGTCGCGCCCGCGATATCCCGCGAGTCTGTAGAACATCTTTATAGTTTATGCTGAATAGTTACGAGTATCTGCAGAAAGAATATACAGTAATTGGGAATCAGTCTACACGTCCGCTAGTGGTAATATTCCTTAGGGTTTTTTAATAATAATAATTCTTTATTGGCATAAAAAATGTGTACAAACAAAGTGAAAGCCCTGAGCTAGGTAAAACACCTGTGTTACAGGAGCCAGTGTCTTCTCCCAATCAGCAGGTTCCGGATTTTATGCAATAAAACATAGTGTTTATTTTCATAAGACAGGTCAAGTACAGATGAGTCACCACGTGTACAGTCTATATAACTTTCTTATCATTATTCGCTGGCGTCGAGGTTTAAAGAGTAAAACTCGGCATTAACATTAACCTACACTATAATATAACAAAGCTGAAGTGCTTGTTTGTTTGAAATCGCTAACCTCTGGAACTTCTATTTTAATATGAAGAAATATTTTTGCATTTGATAGCTCAATTCTTGAGGAATGTTAAATGATATTCATCATCACGATACGACTCTTAAGAGATGAGCAAAATGAAATTTCAGGCGGAAAAAGTCGCAGGCAGAAGCTAGTCTTCGATAAAATTACTCGTATCACGAAGTTGTAAAAATATTTTACAATTGTCCAAAAACCATGATATTTGAGATAAAGCCATTAAAAGTAATAGTATAATAACAGTAATCCAGGTAATTTCGAAGTGTTATGATAGATTACAGATGTTAATTTAGATTCGTTATCTGGGTCAAGTTGAATCGCCGCAATATCTAGTAGAAAGTGGATTACGATAACTTGTTTTAACAAAAGGGGAATGTCTAGTGTTAGTGTCTAAGTGTGGAAACTAGAATTGAGTGGGGCTTGTGTCAATTTTGATTCTAAAATGTTGTTATTTTTATAAATTTGAGGTAAAATAAGCATGTTATCGTGTAGGATGACATTTTTATGGGATATTAATTTGATTGTCAAATAGATAAAGATGTGCAACTCGAATAAAAAAAGTTAATAACAAAGTATTTTTTTTTTCTTAACTGAAGATATTTTAAGATCTTACGGATATTTATTTAATTACTAAAGACTTTAAATAAATTATTTTATTGCATTCATCGCTTAATTAAAAGCAAATGAAAACAACACTTTCCTTTTCATAACAGTATGCTATCACATTCTTCCTCGTAGCTATCGGTCAACTAAAGCAGTACACCGTTTTTTACCGACTGCGCCGTCGAGTGAGTTTACCCAACTTGTGACGTCATCTGCCTCTTGTTTTTGTTAAATAACTTACAAAATGAACTTCAATGAAATATTTATGTAATTCTAATATTAGTAATGTTAAGTGTTTATTTTACAGTCGATTGGTTAAAATCAACTTTGCGAAGGATTTACCTACCTAAAAGCAATATAATCAGACTAAAATGTGGCTACTTCTTTTCCTTGGAACACAAAAGTAATATACTTACTGCACCACCTTCGTTCTTAAAACTTTTAAGTTTAAATATGCTAATTTCGCTCGAACAACTGCAATACCAGTTGCTACAATTCACAAAGCAGAGAGAGGTTGTTAACTCGCCAGTCACAACCATAACTTATTCGTTTCAACTCATTGCGAATAGACTTTTATCTTTTTCTTTATAACAACAAGGAAATAAAGACTCAATTATAAAGACGTCAATCGAATGTTTTTAAACTCGTTTTTAATACTAATACATAAATCGATGTATTAATTATAGAATAATTAACAGAATTACAAATAGATACATTTCATAAGAAGAAAGTGGTGAAATTATTTGACCTTGACTCGAATGTACAAAACGAACAAAAAAATTTATGCTAATGTATAGTGTGAACAAAATGACGAGCACGATTAGCGCGCGTTGATGTCTTTTATATGGAAGAAAGAATTGCTGCGAAGATTTGATTTTAAAAGTGAGAGAATTGTATGAGATGAAATCATCTTACATATTTAGGTCAAATGAGTTAGATACCAATTTAGTAACTTAACTACTAGGGTTTTTTAATTTAGATATTGGTACAAAAAAAAAATGATTCAAATGCATTGCTTTAATTTAACGTTAACCGACGTGTCCATCAACAGACTTACACTATTTTTCTATTTTAGGATACTTCCTGACAGTAATTATTTGTGATATTACACGTCTAATAAATAACGCAATCTATCAAACGACTTACTAATGAGCACACTCCAAATAATTAATTACTTATCTTCCTTATCAAAACCTGCTCCTCAAGGCGTAGAACATTGCCACAAAGAATGCCACTTTTACAGCAATTCCGATGACTGTGTGTCTGAATAAGGATGCAGACAAACTTTCACTGGTGGTTTTTTTAAGATTCTGACAGACATTTTAGGGGCTTCGCGTATAGACAGCTGCGAGGTGCTATGGAGAGAATTTCTCCGTCTTGTGTGTGGTCTAAAATGTATGAATTTAATTATTAATGAGTAACGACCCGGTGTCTGGATTTGTGCTTGGTTAATTTATTTATTAATTGCTGCTGACCGCAGTTTCGCCCACGTGGCTTTTTCTAAAATAAAAGTATCCTAAGTTACTCCTAATACCATCAGCTATCTTGCAATGAAAATCTTAGTCGAAACAAACAGACAGACAGATAGATAGACCGACAAACAGACAATAATTTAAAAAAATGATTTTTTTGTTGCAAGTACCGTATTTACTTTCATGTGCATTTAGAAAAAAACTATTATTTTGACATTACACACAGACACTTCAATTTTATTTATTTGTTTAGATGCTTACAAGGAATACAGTTGCCATGTTATTTTATATTTAATTAATCAAGGACTTAAACGGGCTTTCAGTATTTGGGTCTTATGAATCTATAAAATATGATAAAAAGGTGATTAATAAAGTTCTAATAATATATTATTTACCAAGGGCTGTAAAAGAAAGAAAGCCCGAAATCGCAGGTATTTGTGACCCGAGCCGCAGACGAGGGTTGTAAATATGTGATAGAGGCCTTTCTTTTTATTGCCCGTAGTGAGTACACAATTTTACGTCTTCACCTGGCCATAATGCGAGACAAAACTCACATTATAGCCAGGTGTGACGAATATTATTTGAAAAATCACGGAGTACTTTTGTTTCGGGAACAAATAATAACTTAACATCATGCCTGTAATTCTCCAAGGAATAGGCAGAAACTTACGTAAAGTACACCCACATTTCAACAGTTAAGTCTCATATGTAATAGGGGGCGAGCCTTTTGTCATCAACCGAAAAAAAATAAAAGAGTAAGAGTTATAATCAAACACTCGCTTTATATCGCCCTCACTCGCTTCAGTCGCTTCGCATTGAGTATGTTTCTTTACATTTATGACATGAGAACTGCTTTGTCCATGGTCAGCTGCCTTGTGACAGACAGTTCTTTGTTATGTATAACTATTATATTATAAACAAAATCTCTCTGCACAAAATGTTGGGGAAAGGTTTATTCACAATTGGCTGGCTCGTTCATACAATATGCTAGTATAATAATTAGGTATGAAGTTGTAAGTACAAAGATGCTTGTCATGAAGAGAATGTTAATTCATGAGTTTTTGTTATTAACATTCTTGTAGTTTTTAGACACATTATTGTTATTAAAATTGTACATACAATAGATTTAATTGAAAAACTGACGTTTCTTTTCAGCATGTTAACTTTATAATCCGATCCAGCCCGTCCCTTGCTGTCCTCCCCCAGCGACGCCCTAAACCGAGGTCCGTATCCCCGCAGGGGGGTGCCCTTAGCGTAGTCGCTTAGTTTTAAGTCTTATGCCCTGGCTGGAGGCCTTAATTTATTGAGATACCCACAGGAAAGTCCGGTTAAGCAGTAGACAACCTCTTAGGTTGAACTGCGAGAAGGCATTTATAAAAAAAAAAGGTATTTTTTTATAAAATGTTTGCTTGCAGGATTCTTAAAGCAAAGTATGTTTTTATAGTCATCATCATCATTCATCATTTCTGCCTCAAGACGTCCACTGCAGGACATAGGCCTCCCCCAATTGGGGGGGGTTTGCCATAATCGCCACGCTTGACAGGCGGGTTGGCGATCGCAGTATGGTGTTAAAAATGCATAGAGAACGATGCTGCCCATTCTTTAGTAAGTCCCTTAGTCGCCTTTTACGACACCTATGAGAGGAAATGGGGTGGTGCTATTCTTTACGTCTAGCACCACACGGCACGGTTTTTATGGTGGAATTAATTAAAGTACCTATAAAGATATTGAAGATTGCAATAGACTATTATATTGAATGTAGTTACCTTGTAAATCGAAGTTATCCGTTCTCTATTCACTCCCACCTATGAAGATTTATTGATAACACATAATTACATTTTCAAATACAAATAACAGCTATTTCCATTGGTTTCCATTAACTGAATTGATGTAGCTAATTGTATCATAACCATGGCTATAGTGTAAAGCCTTCTTCTTTTTATTGTAAACTATTAAGATAGATTGTGAAAAGTGTGATTTTGTGTTTATCATGGAAAAAAGTGCAAATAAGATGTAGATTATGTCAATGTCAAATGTTTCTCAACAATTAGAAACCGAATCGAATAGGAAAGTGCAGTCTGAAACGCCCCTAAACACGGAACTTGAAAAGGGGTCTCGGCTGGGGGGCACAAACAGGGTGTACAAGGGATAGAACCTGCTACGGTGTTGTGGTGCAACTTGGGAGAGGCCTATGTCCAGAGTGGGCAGCGATAAGCTAAGTCAAGTTGGTGTCACAATGTAACCCAGCTAAGCATAGCTGGCTTGTCTCTTAGCACTTGGGAACTAACAACAAATAATTTGGAATACAGCATTAGATGCTCACTTTTTTATTTATTTTTTGTTATGAATGGTGTCTCGCTGGTCAACCTAGGAGGTTGTCATCTGCTTAACCGGATTTTCCTGTGGGTGCCTCAATCAATTAAAGCCTCCAGCCAGGGCATAAACTTATAAACTAAGCGACTACACGCTAAGGGCACCCTCTGTGGGGTACGGACCTCAGCTTAAGGTGTCACTGGCGGAGGACAGCAAGGGTCAGGCGGGATCGGATTAAGATTAATTAGGGACGAATTTAAAGCTACATGCTCAGTGGCGCGGGCTAGCTCGAGCAAGGGTCGGGGATGTACATTCTCTCGAAACCGTTTTCTGTTATATAAATAATATACACTGTTTTCTTTCACTTTGACGTCACTCCAATGTTCATTCTTTCGTTTATAATTTTCAATGCCTGCCTAACCACCGAGACTGAAACAATATGCTATACTGAAGTTATTAATACTAAATGAAATATGGTTTTTTAAACTTTCTGTATAATTTCTCTTCGGCTAATGAGTAACGACTTGCATTGTCTTAGTCCTGTCTCGGTTACCTGCCTCTCTGTCAGTGATGACTGTATTATTGTTACGTAATGATAATATAGTCATTATTATGTATGTATTATTAGCATTTTATACGTAAGTATGGTAACGTTAATTACTTTTGTTTGGTTTGGTTTGGTAGAGATTTTTATATGAGTTAAATTATGTAAATCTGTTTCTACTTTTAAGATTGCATGCTCTAAAGAATTCATTTCTGATCTCGGTGGTATCTTTAAAGACACGCACTCACTGGAGAATATGTTGACTACTTTTTAAATTCCTAATCAGAGATGTTTTACTAAGTGCTTTTATATTAGAACCCTCTTCATCTATGTATTTTGTTCTAGTAGATCTGAATAAAACTAGATTCACTATATGTTCAGGAACAGTGAAAGTAATTATTGGCCAGTTTTTCTTCACAGTTACATGCAAATACTTGGCAAAACAAGCCACTTCCTTTAGTGCATAAGGAACGAAGTAATTATAGCGTGTAGTGGGTGGCAAAAAGTTGAGTAATTCTGATATTGATATTGCAGCACTTATAGCACTTTATATGTAAAGAAATCACTCTACAACAATTATTCTTTGGGAGGCCTATTTCCAAGAGTTTTTAGCTTTTCACGATAATGATGATAATTATGTTGAACACCACTTTTAATTGCAATGAATAAAAGTTTTTTTTTTTTAAATTGTCTTTTAAATTCGGAAGTATCCTTTAAAAAAAAACCGGCCAAGTGCGTGTCGGACCACGCACAATGAAGGGTTCCGTAGTTGGTATGAGTTTATCCCAAGAACAAACTTAACATCGTACTTGAAAAACATGTTCTTCCACACGGAATGTATGGGAGTACATGTTTTTCAACTGTAAATGTAAGTTGGTTGACTATTACTCGGTAACTTGTGACGCCTACTTGGCTGTGATACTTTTCCTTTTAACTTCGTTATATTTATATACTCCTGATGTGATTTTTTTTACATATCCAAGTACAACAATTTAGTTGGAGGGGGGGGACACTTAACTCTAACAAATATTTGCTCTTTAAAGCCTAATGTTTCAGAAACGGACCCTTTCATCGATTTTTTTTTTGTCACAAACCTGCAATATATTTGAAAGACCCATCCAACAATACCCCACACCACAGGGTAGGCAAAAAAAAAACATCCCCACTTTAAATGTACAGGAGGTACCCTAAATAACAATTTTTTTCAATATTTTATTTTACCACTTTGTCAGCGTGATTAATATATAAATCCATGTCAAATTATAGCTTTCTAGTACTAAGAGTCTATATATATATGAGCTAAGCTGGGGACGAACAGACAGAAGAGAAAACTCAAAACTTTGAAGTAACTGACAGTCTGGGGCAGCACGTCACAAGCATGTCGCGCATTTCAGTAATGCGAACCCATAAGTTTTTCTTCTACCAAAAATCGCTCAACGCGGCTAAAGAAGTTTTCATTCAAAAAATGTATGTTAAATTACCAGGGACTGGTAGGTCACATTCCTATAGATTGAAAACTGTGCAAATTAATTGTTGACCCTAAATAAGATTACACTTTATACAAACTTTATCTCTAATCTATTTTCCTTGAACCAATATTCCTCAAGTTTCTACTTACCTTTTCAGTATAAGCAGAGTAAAAAACATGCCACTATCAAACCGTGTCACCGCTCAATTCGTGCTTACTTCCAGTAATAATAGTTGTTACAAAATATGTTCTAAAGCATTATACATAACATAATATCCTCGATATTACTATCTGTAGTCCGATGGTGTGATGGCACGCGAGTGGTAGCGATCTTGAGACGATTATAGTAGACGAGTTTATCGATATAAATCTTTTACTCTGTAGTTTTTTGATGGATGAACCAAGAGTTTATAAAACGTTTTTATATTTGGACAAATAGACGGTATTAAATATTTGTAAGAGTTCTTTTTGTCACACAGGATAGGGAAAATTACATCTTACACAACAGAAGAAGAATTTGTATGCAATATTTCATATTGGGTAATTATTGGCTTACTAACAAAAGTATTATTATGTGTTTAAATTAAAATAGATTATAGTATTAATCAATCGGCTAGCAGAAACTGCACTAAGCAAAATAAAATAAGTAGTAAGTAGTTCAGTAGTTTCTGAGATAAGTTGAAATACAGTTTGAGTCTTTATAATGTGCACATATCGAAATGAGGGAATCTATGCTTAATTTTATTTACGGCAAAAATATAATTTTATTTGATTTTATTTTTTATGGAATTTAAAAAAAAATTGTTCTCAGTGTAAACAAAACGGTGTAACTTTTAAAGTAAATGATCTATCACGATGAAACAAACTCCATAATGATTGGAAGCAATTAGGCGTCCTCAGGAAAATAAAAATTGGGGAAAAAACTACCCTCACTTAAAAAGAAACTTTGAAACTTTTAAAATTTTTTTTAGCAAAAATCTGTTTTTTATTTTCTTCATTTTTTACAATAATTGTAAAATTTCTCAATAAGGGGGCGTCTTAATGAGAAATTTTGAAAAAAAAAAACAAAAAAAAATACTGTAGTTAAAATTAAGCATATATTCCCTCATTTCGATATGTGCACATTATAAAGACTCACACTGTATACAGATATGCTTTGGTTTTATAACGTCTGACTTCGTTGAAGCACGCCGGAGGCAGCGATTTTGATGTGATAACAAAACAACGTGACTTTTATTGGCTTTATCAGAAGAGATCTTAATTCCTGTACAGTTAGTATTTGTATGTAAGAAGTGCTGTGATTTAAAATACATCTTCGTTTTAGTTTGAATGGTTACTAAGTTATGTTAGATTGAGAGTGATTGTACCGTGTGATACCGGACGTAAAGAATAGCACCACCCCATTTCCACCCGTGGGTATCGTAAAAGGCGACTAAGGGACTTACTAGAGAATGGGCAGCAGCGTTCTCTTTGCATTTTTAACACCATACTGCGATCGCCAACCCGCCTGCCAAGCGTGGCGATTATGGCAAACCCCCCCAATTGGGGGAGGCCTATGTTCAGCAGTGGACGTCTTTCGGCTGAAATGATGATGATGATGATGAGAGCGATTCGTACGAATTGCTGCTGAACATACTTTCAATGGATTCCACATCTAAATGAAATATACTTTCTGTTTTCGGTATATTTTTACTATTCATGAAAACACTTAAATAATGACGCCAGAATTTCCTGAAAGGTCGGGCTTCACATTTCACCAGTTATGTATAAGTCCTATATTATAGAACCCACGAAGAAAAACTTCAATATTCTTTTTTAATTTCAGGTAATTTTTTTAATTGAACTCAAAACCGCCAGAATTTCAATAAGAAAAAAAAACATTTTTTGATGCCCTTTGATTCTTTCCCCTCCCTTTTAATTGTACATATTATCGTAATTGTTTTAAAACTATTAGTTTTGAAATTATGTAAATATAGACAATTTATTTACGTATAGTAAATAACGAGCATAATTATTAAAAACTGTAGCAAAATATAAATTGGGAGTTGAATAAAACAAACCAAAATTACAACCAAAAAAAAAATACAAAAACAATATCTCTACTGTTCGTTCCACAGCATCAGAACCAACAAAATCAACGTAAAACTCCACCTTTCTTTTAATTAAACTGTAAAATAAATATTTATCATCAAAACCGGACGATTAACATTCAAAATATAAATCGAGTCCCAATATAAACACTTAAGTGAAATGTTCGCCGGTAGCCGCACTCACGCACTCACTTTCTATATCGAACGATTTAAAATCGATAATATGGAATGTCGCTTTTTACCGTACCTCCTCATTACACTCGCAAAAGTTGTATGTAGCTAAATAAATAGATCTAATGTATGAAATCGAAAGCATTGTGGTTTGTTTTGAAAATTTGATTTTTTGTTAGTTTTTCCTTGTTTCAGTTTTTTTAAGGGAGACGTGAGATTTCTCGATTTTGAATCACATAATAAACAGAACACTAATTTAAAAAAATTAAAGCACTTTCACTATCAGATCAACTAAACAAAAATCAAATCGATGCATTATCAAACAGATATAAAAATATAAAAGAGGAGTTACCAACCTATTTAAATAATCAAAATACCTTTATTAGATTCATTTAAGTTTTATTTTTCATTCCTCGCAAGCTAAAGTAATTTAAATCAAACAATACATTCCCGAGTTATTTCTGAAAAAATGCTATGCTGTTTACTTTGTCCGTAGACAAAGAAAACTCCAGACAACGCTTAAGTATTTCAAAAATATTTCAACCAAGTTACATTTTTGTTAATGAATGCATTTCAGACTAGATTTAGATCAAAACAGATCTAATCTTGCGCAATTTTCACAGTTGTTCCAAAAATGAAAATATTCGGCATTGGTTATAATTGGCTGCAAGGTCCGAACATTTGCTACCAGTGCTACCATTTCGACAAATGGCGGCACTAACAGTTCGAGTCCGATTAGATCTAATTCTTGACCAACAACATTTGAGTCGTGTAACAGCTAACAGCTGCTTTGGATCCGGGTAATTGTATTGGTAAATGAAGGCGCGTTTACATTCGGTAGAGTTAGGCCTGTGTACACCAACATTTAAATCAACTGTTCAGATATTTAATCAGTTCTTTACTCAAAATTTCATAGGAAATTTAACATAAACCAACTGTTTAAATACCTAACCGGTGGTTTGAATGTTGGGTAACCTGTGTTCCCCACACAAAAAACAAACAAACCATTATTAGCCTCCTTAGGCCTGTGCCTAAGGAGGCTAATAATGGTTTGTTACAACTAGCCTAAAATATAATCTTTATTTACATTGATAGTTCATTATCCGGACTGCTATGATTCAGGAACATTTAAATTAGGTACGAAATTGTATTCACCGTTCTTGCCAGACTGCTGTCTCACTCTTCCAGTGTAAACACGCTCTAATTGTATTAAAAGGGAATTAATGAACATTTTATTTAGTTTATATCTTTGATTTAAATATTTTTTTCAGTGTTTTCTGTTTTCTAGTAGGTAAGAATCTTTTGTCTGCAGTACGGCTAACTATTTAAATCTTATAAGACCAGGCTAAGCCAAGCTTGAAAAAATGCTGTAATATTTCTTCAGCGCGAAAACAAGTATATTAGAAATGTATATGAACAGATAACATGCTTTTAAATTTAGCTGTCAATTATTTAACAGTTGGTTTTAAAGTAAGGCAATAACTTCTGTGCTAGATAACAAATGTTATTGCATTCTGTGCTACATACTACATTGTAACATTGTGTGTATTGTAAATATTGTGGAAGTACATAATACGAAACTATGATTAGATTTTCCGGAGTTACGCTTTACCTTTTCAGATTTCTAGCAAAAGTTGTGCGGATGTAAGATAGGCGTGTAAAAAGGAAATTACTTTTAATAGCGAATAGAAAGGTACTGTTATTTAACGTTGATTAAAACAATATTTAATTATCTCAGAAGTGAAATGTCGCAACACAGCGCAGTGATATAGGGTACCACCGTTTACTTTCATAAAACAAGTTTTTGCACAAGCCGTACTTGGCAAAATGTTACCGAAACATATCATTATGAATTATTTCACATGCCTTACAAGTTTTTCCGTGTAAAATGATATAATTTATGAACAAAATTAAAGTATCTAGATATCAGCACGGACAGTGGTCAATCGTGACTGCTGCCACACTCATGGTCGAGACTTTAGAAAGCGAAAGATTTATCATTGACTCACTACTAAAATAATTACACGAAATTATATGACGTGAAACTCACCTTTCAGTAATATTTAACTGTCTTCAACTTCAACGTGTAGTAAAAAAAGCACTGACTAATTTATTACGTGGAATCCACCATTATTCCATGTCACTTGTTGAAAACACCGATACCACCTTCACTTTAGTTAGAAAAAAAAACTTTTAACACAACACACACTTCCCGCCAAAATTCTACATTATTCGAAAAATCCAAATCGATTCGATAGATCGATTTCCGTATCAGTTGGTAGATGTCAACGTCCTCGACGCAATCCGGACACTGGCGGCAAGTGTCGCTGTCGGTTCGGACTTTACGCGCCAGTGCACTTCGATTGCAATGAACAAAAATAATTATTTCTATTATTCGAACGTAGGGTTTATGATGTTTGAATTTGTGGCGGGAAGCGTGTGTTACGTTGCGAGCGTGCGTTCGGAAATGTACGCGGAGGCCGGACGGTGCGCGAATAGCGACTGCGGTCACTGCTGCTCTCGCGACACTCTCTGCCCACCAGTGGCCGCATGTGTAAATGTTAATCCGTGATATTATTTAGTTTAACCGATAAACATTGAGCCGTTGCATTCGCTACAACAACCCCTCTACCGTTCACTTTCTGCTACACCTTGTACTTTGAACAGCTCAATGAATATTGGGCGGTCTCAAATGGAGATAGGCCAGTTAGCTCGTACAATGCTCGCTTTCAGCCGTGATTTTTCAGTCTAGTTTCAAAAATGAAAGCTGGCATAATTTATTTTCTTTGTAAAAATATCTTACAGGCTATCCACATCCTTGGTTACGTAAACAACGGGTAAGCATGTTTGGACATGCTAGTATAGGAACAACAAAGCGTTCAAACATAACTGTTATGTTAACCTAAATTTGGAAAAATACGTCTTTTGCACCAAAACTCTTCTATTAGTAGCAACAACATTACGATTTATTATACTGTCGCAGAATACGCATCATTTGAAAGTGCATAACTGCAATAAAATATGAAACCAGCGATACGACATTTATGAGTGTCATTCTGAATTTCGACGGTTAATTATTTCGACACGGTCTTAAAGCTCAAGCAAATATTAATTTAAAAAGCATACTACACAATAACCGAATACATACCTGATAAAAAAAATGATTCAACACAAACAGACACCATACACAGTTAGTCATATAGATACATTCGTAGGCGTATATATAAGGGGGGGGGATAGACCGTGCCCAGCCCAGAATGGTCTGGTGCACACCCCAGGATACGTGGTTACCGATTAGAAATTCTAGGCTGTATAAATAAGGCCGAAGATGGAAGCGAACTCCACCCGGAATCCTCAACCACAGAGGAGCTCGCTGTCTTACCTCTAACTGACGAAACACAAAAACAAGTAAAGTAAATATTCTGCAATCGAGAAATAAACTAGTTGTAGTAGAAAATAATAGACATCATACTGTATCTGGTACGCCAAGGATTGCCTTTAAGGCCACGGTGGCCTCTTAAAGGCAATCCTTGCTGAATCAAAAAATAGAGGTAACTTTTTAGAAATGATCAACTGTTCGCTAAATACGATTAAACATATCATCATCATCATTTCAGCCGAAAGACGTCCACTTGGGAGGGCACAGGCCTCCTCCAATTGGGAGGGGTTTGCCATAATCGCCACGCTTGGCGGGTTGGCGATCGCAGTATGGTGTTAAAAATGCATAGAGAACGCTGCTGCCCATTCTCTAGTAAGTCCCTTAGTCCTCTAGTACTCCCGAAAAACATATAACATGGGTTAAATGTTTAACGAAATTATATTGGGCGTCGACTCAGCTTCATCGGCCATCGCATCTCTGGGGCCAGGCTCTGGAAAATAGCGCTCGATACGTCAATGGATAAATTCATATTTACCTACATAGATACATATTTTAATACTTATGTTTAATTGACCTTATCAAATAATTATTACCTTTAACTGATCTCAATAAAAATAATGTTATGTTTAGTTAAATAATGTTAACAACATACATTTTTTTATCCATTACGGGGGGGCTCTTGACCTTAATCTCAGCTGATGGTAAGTGATGACACGGCCGACGGTGAAAACGAGCTTCACCCGGAATCCTCAACCACAGAGGAACTGGCTATCTCACCTCTAACTGCCGAAACATAACAAATGCTGTTAACATTGTTGTTATGGCGACAGACTTATATAAGATGGTGGTAGCTAGCCAGCCGGACTTAGGACAAGCCTTACCACCAACCGTACCGAGCAGAAAATTTTGCCCCCGCTGGAAATCGAACCCGGGACCTCTGGGTCTGAGACAGGTGGTCTTATCACTAGACCACAGAGGTGGTTTACTGTTAATTTGTTTTCATTTTCAGAATTAATGTTATACTTTTTGCTGTGCCCTACAGAGTCCGTAAATGTACCTTAGCTTTAGGCCAATGTAACACCTTTAGACATTATGGAATGCAAATAAAGATATGATTAAAAAATAAAAAAAATAATGAGAGCAGCACTAACCTATTAAAATATCGAATATCGGTTATTTAAAATAATCTTGTAACAAAAAACTACGAACAATAAACAGCTAGATTTTGCCTGCGGCACCGCCCGCATTGAAGTCGGTTATCGCGTAAAAAGTAGCCTATGTCCTTCTCCATATCCCAGGCTATATCTCTGCCAAATTTCATGACGATCAGTTCAGCGGTTTAGGCGTGAAAACGTAACAGACAGACAGACAGAGTTACTTTCACATTTATAATATTAGTATGGACTAGCGAACATAGCATAGCATGCATAGTGTAGCATGCATAGCATAGCATACATGGTCATTATTCCAGATGGACATAGGCTATAGAAGTATTAAATAATACTGATGAAAAACTATCTTTAATCCATATGCAAGCCTAGTACTTTCTGATACGTTTACTGCTCAGAACTTGTGCACAACGTGTCGTGAACAGAATACCTACCGTATACAGATGTGAATTGCACCCGTGCGAACCCGGGGCGGTCGCTGGCACGGCCTATCCCCCCCCCCCCCCTTATATACGCCTACGAATGTATCTATATGACTAACTGTGTATGGTGTCTGTCTGTGTTGAATCATTTTTTTTATCAGGTTTGTATTCGTTTATTGTGCATGCATAGTGTAGCATGCATAGCATAGTATGCATAGTGTAGCATGCATAGCATAGTATGCATAGTGTAGCATGCATAGTGTAGCATGTATAGTGTAGCATGCATAGCATAGCATGCATAGTGTAGCATACATAGCATAGCATGCATAGTGTAGCATGCATAGTGTAGCATGCATAGCATAGCATGCATAGTGTAGCATGCATAGCATAGTGTGCATAGTGTAGCATGCATAGCATAGTATGCATAGTGTAGCATGCATAGTGTAGCATGCATAGTGTAGCATGCATAGCATAGCATGCATAGATTAGCATGCATAGTGTAGCATGCATAGCGTAGCATGCATAGCATAGCGTGCATAGTGTAGCATGCATAGCATAATATGCATAGTGTAGCATGCATAGTGTAGCATGCATAGTGTAGCATGCATAACATAGCATACATAGATTAGCATGCATAGTGTAGCATGCATAGCATAGTATGCATAGTGTAGCATGCATAGTGTAGCATGCATAGTGTAGCATGCATAGCATAGCATGCATAGTGTAGCATGCATAGCATAGCGTGCATAGTGTAGCATGCATAGCATAGCGTGCATAGTGTAGCATGCATAGTGTAGCATGCATAGTGTAGTATGCATAGCATAGCATGCATAGAGTAGCATGCATAGCATAGCGTGCATAGTGTAGCATGCATAGCATAGTATGCATAGTGTAGCATGCATAGTGTAGCATGCATAGTGTAGCATGCATAGCATAGCGTGCATAGTGTAGCATGCATAGCATAGTATGCATAGTGTAGCATGCATAGCATAGCGTGCATAGTGTAGCATGCATAGCATAGTATGCATAGTGTAGCATGCATAGTGTAGCATGCATAGTGTAGCATGCATAGTGTAGTATGCATAGCATAGCATGCATAGTGTAGCATGCATAGTGTAGCATGCATAGTGTAGCATGCATAGTGTAGCATGCATAGTGTAGCATGCATAGCATAGCATGCATAGTGTAGCATGCATAGCATAGCGTGCATAGTGTAGCATGCATAGCATAGTATGCATAATGCATAGTATGCATAGTGTAGCATGCATAGTGTAGCATGCATAGTGTAGCATGCATAGCATAGCGTGCATAGTGTAGCATGCATAGCATAGTATGCATAATGCATAGTATGCATAGTGTAGCATGCATAGTGTAGCATGCATAGTGTAGCATGCATAGCATAGCATGCATAGTGTAGCATGCATAGTGTAGCATGCATAGTGTAGCATGCATAGCATAGCATGCATAGCCTAGCCTGCATAGTGTAGCATGCATAGCATAGTATGCATAGTGTAGCATGCATAGCATAGCATGCATAGCCTAGCCTGCATAGTGTAGCATGCATAGCATAGTATGCATAGTGTAGCATGCATAGTGTAGCATGCATAGTGTAACATGCATAGTGTAGCATGCATAGCATAGTATGCATAGTGTAGCATGCATAGTGTAGCATGCATAGTGTAGCATGCATAGTGTAGCATGCATAGTGTAGCATGCATAGTGTAGCATGCATAGCATAGCATGCATAGCATAGCGTGCATAGCATAGCGTGCATAGTGTAGCATGCATAGCATAGTATGCATAGTGTAGCATGCATAGTGTAGCATGCATAGCATAGTATGCATAGTGTAGCATGCATAGCATAGTATGCATAGTGTAGCATGCATAGCATAGCATGCATAGTGTAACATGCATAGTGTAGCATGCATAGTGTAGCATGCATAGTGTAGCATGCATAGTGTAGCATGCATAGTGTAGCATGCATAGTGTAGCATGCATAGCATAGCATGCATAGCATAGCGTGCATAGTGTAGCATGCATAGCATAGTATGCATAGTGTAGCATGCATAGTGTAGCATGCATAGTGTAGCATGCATAGTGTAGCATGCATAGCATAGCATGCATAGTGTAGCATGCATAGTGTAGCATGCATAGTGTAGCATTCATAGCATAGCATGCATAGAGTAGCATGCATAGCATAGCGTGCATAGTGTAGCATGCATAGCATAGTATGCATAGTGCAGCATGCATGCATAGCATAGCATGCATAGTCTCGTTTTAAATCTAGGTGCGAAGCGGGACTAAAGTCCTTGGTTAAGTTAGTTTTTTTTTTTATTTCCTTCATGTGACATAGACAATTTCAAACAGTCAGTAAATATACAATTAACTGTGGACCATCTTCATTGCGAAAATGTTGATAGTTTAAATCCATGGTTTTTCCGCAAAGAAGGTGGCGCCATGTGTTTTAAATTGTTGATCTGTGACTGGTTTAGAAGATAAAACAAACCGCGAAAATTTCAGAATTTTTGTCGAGTGTAAATTTGTTCGGTTTTAAATAAATTTACTAAGAATGTTCAGTGGCAGTGAAGAGTTTGACGTCGAGCAAAGAGATAATTGACTAATTTTCACTCAAAGTGAAAAGTACAGTTTGCTCGTCGAGACTAAACGCCCACTTAATATACCCTCGGTTTCATTGACTCCCTCGCACGCTCGGGAGTCAAACCACCTCTGGTATATTATGGCTTCGTTTAGTCCCTCGATTTAAAATATACTATATTTGGCACACACACATGAAATACAAACCAATACAAAAGTAGGTACCGTAAAATGAGGCTACGTTGCCCCATTTTTGCTCCAAAATTAGAAAACTGTCACTGACGTAAAATGCTTCTTTGTTACGGCATTTGTTAAATTTTCCACAGCTTCCATAACATTCTTGCTCTAATATTTCAATGACAAAATATTTTATTTACTTATATATTCATTTTTATTTTTTATTTAAAAATGGAGCAATGTTACCCACCGTTTTGGAAACATTGCTCCTACAATGTATGGAACTTGTACTAAAACAGGCACATTTTAGAGCCAGTGGTAAAGTTAACAGCTTCAGCGGTTAATATGCTCCAAAAAATAATAATTAGGAAACAATGTTTGTGTTTGTCTTCTTATCTTTAAATGGTTTGAACAAAATAAAACTTTAAATTTATAATCAAATAACATTATTATTTGTACTGTCAGCTATATCAGTCTCAGAATCGTTTTCTTTTTAACTCTAATAAAGTATTAAAATCACCAAAGGCAACATCTATCAACAATCATGTAAACGTGTAGAAAACAAAAATATTTAGCAAGCACTAACACTAGCAAAAAAATTCCTTCTCAAACTTAAAATAGGTAGGTGATCGTATTTTTTCTTCTTAATAAACAATCATATTTCTAATTATATTTGAGATCTTAGATCCCCCAAATTTGATCAAGTTCAGGAACAGTATAAAACTCACGACGACCAATTTTTTTTTGGTGCAGGTATACATCCCAGAACTTCTTTCCAATTATATTGGATGTCATCCTTTGGTTTTGGCCATTTCCAATATTTGAGAGATCTCAGTTGATTTATTACACTTAGTCTTTTTTGGAATCCCATATACATATTTCAGTAGCCTTTCTTTCTTTGAGTAAATTCTTTTCATTTCTGCTGCTGCTAGACAATCTCGAAGAGTCTCTTCTGAATAGTTTCTATAATTTCTTGGAGGTACTTTCTTAACGTATTTACCTACGGGGCATATATCCATAAAAAAAAACGATTTGAATTCACTATGCGATTAGTAGCAGTTAAAATATTAAGCATTCAAAAGAATAATTTGTAACTTTGCTCCAGGAGCAAAATATACCCAAAGATGGCGCAATGTAGGAACGTGAAAGTAAAAGAGCTTAGAATCCCAAATAAATCTACACATCAAATAAATATTACTTGATATCGTTAGCTAATTACATACGCAGTTACATGAAATCCTCCTTACCTCAAAAATCCAATTAGATTTGTCGATGGAGGTGGATTTTGCTATTTTTTTTTTAACAAAACACTAACTACAAAACAATGGCTGCTATCAAAGAAAAGAAATGGCGGAAATCGGAAGTGAACATTTAGTTTTGCTAATGTTATAAAACATTTATTTGGAAGCGTTCAAAAATATTTAAATTTCCTTGTAGATTTAGAGATTTGATCGAAATAATCTTTTTATAAATTTGGAGCATATTTACCTTCACGGAGCAAAGTAGCCTCATTTTACGGTACCTAATTTGAAAAAATATCTGATAATTCAGTGTTTCCAATGCTGTTACATTTACTGTTGATTGCACTGAGTAGATACTATTTTTAAGGCGAATAACACACTGCCACGCACCACGCAGCGTAGCGCATGAATGCGTATTTTAACGTTGCTTGTAAGTATCTCCGTTTGTATAGAAAACACGCACAGCCCAACACACAGAAATTGCATCCACGCGCGTCTGATCACGCGCGTACAATGATGCAGCGTGATGCGAGGCAGTGTGATAATCGCCTAATACCAGTAGATTTGTAATGTTATCCTGAAACGGAGAGAAAATCACGTTTGTTGTATGGGAGCCCCCATAGATATTTATTTTATCCTACTTTTTTGTATTTGTTGTTATAGCGGCAACAGAAATACATATAAATAGTTTAAATTTTCACAGATGATGTATTTCTGTTACCGCTATAACAACAAATACATACAACATACTAGCGCCAGCCAATGGCTTCGTGAAAAAGTGTCACGCCACTCAGGATACCACTGCTGTAATAAAATTGTTAGTCATGGTGTATGAACGATTTTAGAAAACATTTCAGAAGAATGCATAAGCGACCTAAGCATATAATAATACAAGTTTTCCGCCGCGGCTTCGCCCGCATTGACTATTAATTAAGTACAGTACAGTTTTTTAAAATTGTATTTATTTGTTGTACGTCCATTGTTCATGTTCAAATCAATTAACTGCTCAAACAGATTCAGAGTACTTAGTGACTTAATCCTTGTCACATTCACATGCTTTTACGGGTTTTTAGGGTGAGTAGGTGGATATAATAAAATAATATACTTCAAAAATATTTGTAGACATAAAACAAGTTGTAAAACTTAACACTGAATTCTCTCTTAACATATAATTCTCGGTAAGACGAGTCCAATCCACATCGAAGGATCGCTTCTCGAAGTTGTGAAGGAGTATGTCTACCTGGGGCAAGTTAGTCATCCAGCTCGGTAGACACAACTTTGAGAAAGAAGTTGGCAGAAGGATCCAGTTGGGTTGGGCAGTATTTGGAAAATTCAGTCAAGTCTTCTCATCGCCTATCCCGGCGCTTCAATAAGTGCGTCCTGCCCGTCATGACATACTTTGCCGAAACGTGGACACTGACAGTCGGCCTGGGCCTCAAGTCTGCTATTACAATAGTGTCAGAATGGTCTCTTCATTGTGAGTTTTTGACAGATTTGCCATACAAACACTGTCAAATACTCACAATGGCGAGACCATTCTGACACTATTGTAATAGCAGACTTGAGGCCCTGGTCCACAAATTCAAGTCGGCCCGTTTACTGTGGAGCGGGCTATGCTCGGAGTCTATTTGAAGGATTAAATCAGGAATTAAATTATCCGGAAAAAAACCGGAATTACTGACACAGCTTGCAGAGTAAGCAAACGGAAGTGGCAGTGGGCTGGCCATGTCTGTCAAAGGACCAATGGCCGGTGCAGCAGACGAGTCCTGGAGTGGAGACCGCGTATTGGCAAGCGAAGTGTCGCCCCCCAACTAGATGGACCACAACCTTAAGAAAGTGGCTGAGTCAGACTGGATGCGAAAGGCAGAGGACAAGGTGTTGTGGTGCAGCTTGGGAGAGGCCTATGTCCAGCAGTGGACTGCAATAGGCTGAGTTGATTGATTGATGGAATTCACTAACTTCAGTGATAATGGAGGAACAATATTTAACATTTTCAATATCAAAAAATGTGCAGCAGTGCAGGTCTACAATAAACATAAATGTACGACTTCGTTAGGAAATGAAAACTTAATCTATATTAGCCATTGTAAGTTGTCTACAAGTAGGTTTGCTCGACTAAATACGAAAGGCGTCTGGCATAACAGATTATCATTATTATATTTTGACCTGGAAGGTTCGCTGATTCACTTAATGAATGCCATTGAAATACGGATGAGCAAAGTGCAATAATTTAATCTAACCAAAAATAATCCTTCACAGTAAAAACTGGTTTTGGACGAACAAGCATCTTTCAAGTTATAAAACTAATTTCAGAACGTAAAAACAACTGTCAATCTAACATCATCATCCTGTCGATTGCTGATGACGTCACACACCGTCACACACATAGAATGTCAGAGGTCACAAACATTTTGTGTACTTTAGCTATATTAATACTAATTAACTAAAACAAAATGATTCTTTATTTGATTCTCTTAAAATATTATTACATAATTTATAAAATGGCAAAATGTATGTATCAGTGGAAACTTTTTTGATAATTCAATCATTTTTAATGTTACATTTCTCTATACTTATTTAATAATATTCTTTCTTTACTCCTTGTGAAATATCTCAAATAAATAAATTAACTGCTCTGCTTCTGGCCTTTTGTTTCCTTTTTTGCGTTACTAGCATGTTTTCAATACCTAGGTTTATTATTCGTAACTTGATTTTTATCTAGACAATCAATAAAGATAAACATCTTCAAAATGTTTATGACCACTAAACCACTTTACGATACCCATTACCTACGTCACTTTAGTTTTTTTAAGGCTTAGGGCGAGGGCCTTGAACCAGTAACTACTCGATTGAATCGAGCGTTAATTCATCCGGGCTTCAGAAGCCTTTGTTTCATTAATTGTCGGTACACCATGAACTCTTCGAACATCATTTCCTAAACGAAACAATATTAGTAAGTAAAGATTTCACTTAACCCAATGCAAAAACTTCTAAAGGCCTTGCTCACTCAGCCATGAACGACGATCCACTGTCGTCGGCACAACTTTTGCCATGAAAACAGTAGTTTTATAATGCAACCTCCTTTCGTAACAGCCAAAACAGTACTATTATAAGCGTGATATTTTATTATCTTATCGGCGTAGATTATGTACACAAGTGTTGGTTTTGTACCGTGTAATGGACAACACATTAGTTACCAGCACTCCAATGGGTACCGTGTGATTACTACTGAATACAACGAAAATAATATATCCAACAAACGTATGGAACGTAAGGATTTGACATTGAGTTTCCATAACTTAATCAAACGAGGTACGGTACAGTGTTCTATGTTTGAGTTTGTTTTTAATTTTCTTTTATGAGTGGCTAGTGTCATGACCAAGTGAGTGATAAAAAGGTTTCAATGGTGAATTTAACACAGTGACTTGGTGTTTAATGCTTTGATGTTTTTTTGTTTTAGTTTGTTTATTCTTAACTGCGATTTTAGGATCATTGTGATTAATTTTTGTAACAGTGATAATAATTTCATAAGCCTTTTTCATGATTCTCTGTTATATTAAATCAACAGTATGAGGAAAATAAAACCTTGAGTCATTCTAATACATTTCAGACAAAGAATATTATAATGCTTGTCCACAATAAAACGGTAAATATAATGATAATTAAATTCTGTTTGATGCAATTATTTATTATCACTACCTATTTGTCATTTTACACACACTATGAATAGTTATATTAAGTACTAAAATGCTATCAACAATTTTTTTTTTAAATTATGGTTTTATACCTTCCAAACTGCAAATTTTCCTGTTATTAAAATACAGTTTGTACTCTTTATCTTAAAACAGTGTAAGCTTTCCTGTAAAAAAATGGTACTTAAACTGAACATAATTATTGTTACAAAGTTAAGTTATAACATTCCTTCTTAGAACTGACCATGACATGAAACTGTTTTATAATCTGACTATGATGAGGTAGTATTATTTTTATTACCTGCATAAATTCCACTTCACCAACACTGCTCAACAACATGCATTGTATCCTTATCATACCTTGGTTAGAAGGGTCATTCTCAGGACACTCATTATTTGGTTGACTTCGGTGGCAAATTTTTTTTTTTTTTTTACATTTCGGCATAACTAACATGAAATATCAAATCTAGAGTACTACTAATATGTTTTAAATCAACTCTAGATTTTATATTTCATGTTAGTTATGCCTAAATGTAAAAAAAAATTGCCACCGAAGTCAACCAAATAATGAGTGTCCTGAGAATGACCCATAAGCTGTGTAGGCTGTAAGACTGTAATCCTCATATATATGATTAACAGTACACTGATGACATGAGTACATATTAAAAACTTTTTTTTTTACCAAAAGTAATTAGGTACTTGTTACTTAGTACGACTCTATAACGAATATTCCTCAAGTTAGCACTATTAACCACCCTTATCAAGGTATCCAATAACTGCCCGCAAGCCTCTCTTGAGTTAAACTTAAACCATCATAATCCGTCAGTAAATAATTACTAAGGCATCGTTATTATTT
The DNA here is from genome assembly GCA_947523025.1 of Dryobota labecula. Lineage (NCBI taxonomy): Eukaryota > Metazoa > Arthropoda > Insecta > Lepidoptera > Noctuidae > Dryobota > Dryobota labecula. The sequence continues at coordinate 5,645,061 of OX383287.1, forward strand.
AGTTTTCTGTTTGTCATCTATACAAATTAATTAATTTGAAGTGTATGTTTGTAATGTCAAAATAACAGCTTTTTACTAAATGCATATGAAATTAAAACGGTACTTAAAAAGGAAAAAAGCAATTTTTAAATATTTTGTCTATGACACTGGACGATAGCTGATGTTATATGGAGTAACTAAGGTCAATAGAAGAAACAATAAGAAATAGAAACTAACATTAATACAAGTGATAGAAATTGTTTACTACAACAGTGAATATTATTTTATTCCAATGTTTCCAATATTATTTTATTCAAAATATGAATAAAATAATATTGGATTTTATTTAAATTTTATGTGCCTATATTTATCATTTATTGTGATACTACATATCATACTACATCAGACATTTCTAGTATCATCTAAGAACATAAATTACCATTTATAGCGTCTTGTGTCCGAGGCATATTAAGTATAATTACTATTTAGCTTCAAGTGTTGCATCCTGTCATTCAATGATGTAATTCTAAGGACTCTAGTTACCATATAAGGAATAATGTATAAAAAATAACATAGTTTAATATTCTACAATAGCTTCCGCTGACTCAAAGTACCTAACATCAACTTTTAATTTAAATGATGTACCTATTCGTTTGAACTGTCATTGTTATTTAATCAGTATTACTGGTGATATTAAACTCCATATAGATGGACTGATTGTGGTAACCGGGTGGATTTTTAAGATATACTATTGGCGTTCCTTCTGGTGAGGTTTCTGGGCGAAATATGTACTTACCTACATACATGGAGGAAATGGGGCAATATTTGGTTTATATGCTTGGGCTGTGAAATTGAGATATGAGTGGTCTGGGGGATATGTGTGGGTTCATGAAATTCCGTTTGCGTGATAAGCGTGACTGAGCTGCTCAATGTTCATTATTATTTGAATCATCTAGGCCCATTATAAATATTCTATCATGTACTTAAATTTTACAGATGAACAACTTTACGGGTACACAAACTACGGGATGGATACTCCCAACCCAGCGGGTGATGCCTCTGGCGAATGCCTGCCAGGATTCTTTCAGACCATGGATTCCCTAAGTCCTGGCTTAGATTCGGATTTCGACGAGAGCCTAGCTGTACCTGAGTCACTGTCAGTCATCGATGCCGACAAAGTTGATAATAAGGAGGGAGGGAGCAGTTCTAGTGGTATGTTTTTTATTTTGTTATCCTTTAGTGTGTCCCACTGCTCGGCAAAGGCCTTGCCTTTGTCCTGCCCTAACCTGATACCCTGTCCTTTGCGATCTCTGGCCATGTTGGCCCTGCAAACATTATCAGAGGCCCTAGTGTGAGTTTCTTTTAACCATCTCGACTTTGAGGTTTAAATTGAGGGCTATGCTTGGAGTTTCCCTACGTGATCGAATCAGAAATGAAGAGATCCGCAGAAGAACCAAACTTAAGTGGCAATGGGCAGGGCACATTGCGCGCAGAACAGATGGCCGTTGGGGCCGAAAGGTTCTGGAGTGGCGACCGCGTACAGGAAGACGTAGCGTTGGAAGGCGAAGGTGGACCGATGACCTTATGAAAGCCGCAGGAATCCGCTGGATGCGGGAAGCACAGAACCGGTCGAAGTCGCGGTGCTTGGGGGAGGCCTATGTCCAGCAGTGGACGTCTTTCGGCTGAAATGATGATGATGATGATGATCTCGACTTTACGCCTCGACCGCATTCGGCGCTCCGATTGGCCTCCGATTGGCCCTTCAGCAATCGTGAGTGCTGAACGCGGTCGATGCGTAAAGTCGAGATGGTTAAAATAAACTCACACTAGGGCCTCTGATCGTCACACCAACTTCGACGTGGTCGAGTGGTATTTTTTATTTTCTTTTATTTACAAGGATATATCTAAAAAGCTCTTCTTCTTCGAAAATTAGGGGTTTGTTTGACACCTGTGTATTAAAACGTCACGGTTATTCTTTCTTACATTGATATTGGCGATTTCTAGCACAATCCCATCCCACCTAGTTGACTCTTCAGTGTGCTGAATTAGCCAATCTAAAATCACGGCAAGGTATCTTTCCCCGAAACGATCTGTTACAATTGTCAATTTTTACGTGATTGGTACACATTGATGCGCGAATTGACCGTCTACCAAATGTAGTTGAAGCGATTGACAATATTACTACAATACAAATTGATGGCAATTGATAAATTGCAATTCAATTGATCGTTTCGGTGACCCCCTTTGCCAATAAGAGTCAAATCCTGCTACAATGTGCTCTAACTTTTACAACACGATGCAATTCACTGCATTGAATATTTTAGCGAATGATAATTGATTACCTACTATCATTCATCATTTCTTATCAGCCTAAAAATCCTCCGTATTTACTACGGGAGAAAGATTAAGATTATTATTTTGCCAGATCAGTCTCACAATCAGTGTTGTCACATTCGAGTCTGTTCGATATAGTCTTGATACGTATTGTTTTTGAAATAGGTCCTAAATACTGTCACTTGATAAAATTAAAGATAAAGTGAAATATTTGTGTCTTTTATTTTGTATTTTGATAGGTATAAAGTATACCTACCTACCAAAATACAAAAATAGAGCCAAATATTACATACTAGCTGATGCCCGCGGCTCCGCCCGCATAGATGTCGGTTATCGCGTAAAACAGTAGCCTATGTCCTTCTCCATATCCCAGGCTATATCTCTGCCAAATTTCATGACGATCGGTTCAGCGGTTTAGGCGTGAAAATGTAACATACAGACAGACAGATAGACAGACAGACAGACTTACTTTCACATTTATAATATTAGTATGGATATGGATATTTCACTTTATCTTTAATTTTATCAAGTTTCACTTTATATTTAATTGCCTACCAAAAAAAAAAGGAACAGGCGTGACTCGCAACGTGAATCGCGCCCGACACATACGCACCGCGCGACACGCGGTGCCTTTATGTTGCGACGCGTGTCGCACCTGTTTGTAGGAGTCTTAATAGTAGTTACAGACCCCAGATAATGCAATATGTGACATCCCTTCACATTTTGCATCGAACCGCCATTTCCGATTCAAATGGCGGTTCTCGAACGTATACGTAGCGTAAATGCGACGTATTTTCGATTTAAATAGATCTACGTAACGCTAGAGCAGGCGGTGTCGTTTACACAGCATATACGCGAAGCCATTGGACGCCAGAGATAAGCTCATTGTGAGACTCATAATTGCAAGGGTCTTTTGCACTTCGTAGGTACCTGTATTTCATCTACAAGTTGAACTCACGCACCTAATTAATAATTGATTTGTTTCTGATTAGATACGCACCATCTGACCCCCATGTATGGAGCAAATAATATTACTATCTATTTTTATCTTGTGATAGTAGCCGATATCGATTTTTTTTTAAATTACCGACGAAGAATTTCAGCGCAGGGGTTCAGAATCATGGACTGAATCCATAGTAACAGGCTTCGCGTCGATTTCCCTGCTACCCTGTATACGGTACATATAACAAAAAAGAAATTTTAAAATTGTTTGTTGGTCTATTTGTCTGTCGGTCTGTCTGTCTGTTTGTTCCGGCTAATCTGCGAAACGGGTGTAGGCGGGGGTATCCCTATAGGGAGTAAATATGACTTAGTATATCCTGCAAAAGGTTTAGACTACCTTTTGCAGGATATACTTCAATGCAGCTGCAAGAATGGTTCGGCTTTTATAAAATTCCAATTATTAATCAACTATAGACTATAACTATTTATATAAATATATAAATATAGACACAAATAAGACGATTGACACTGACATCTAATAATCTAGCAAGACTCTAGATTATTAGATGTCAGTGTCAGTTGTCTTTTTTTACTCTACATATATTTCTGAATTTTACTCTAGATTCTAGAGTAAAATATTATTAGGTACCTACTGATCAAAATCTAAACCACATAAAATAAATAATAATTTAAAAAGATTGATACAAATTAATTTTAATTGTAGATTAGAAATAATATCCCGTTATCAATCACAATAAAACTGATAAGTGCTGGCGAATCATAATAACAAAATTGTATTAATTTTACTATCCTGATACAAAACAAAAAAAAAAAAAAAAAAAAACATGAAAGTACTTCGGCTGTGTATTTTTGTATCCATTGGATAATCCACTTGGTTGGGACGTCTGAAAATAACCGCTAAATTGCCTTAATAGGCAATTTAGCGGTTATTTAAGGGGGATGAACTAAGATAGCTCGCGAAATTCATATTTTCTTACGTTTTTTTGCAGTTTGCAGGTCAGTAAATTTGAGTTTCGCGGCCTAGTCTAGCGTTTTCGCCTTAAGGCAATTTTGCTGTTTTTTAAAGCTAGACTAAAAACACAGTTACGGACATGAGACATTCTCGATAAGTGAACATGACAGTCTCGGCAAATGGATACGCGTGGCTGTCTGGCTAAAAGGATAATTTGTTACCACTTAAGCCATGAACAACTTCAAACACGCCGCCAAAGCGATCCATACTCAGTTGGTACGTTCGCACTTGTATGATGACATTTGTGCCGAGGTGTGATGTACTCAGTCGACAATGTTCGACCACTTTGAAACCTTATTACTAATGGCATAAGAGTGAAAACTGGCCAACCGCTATCGATACTTACCGCGTCTGATAAATTAAAGGCTAGACATGGTCTTCGCCAAATACGACCTTATTAACATTAAATTAAAACACCCCAAGTCGATAATACTATAACTATCTTTGTTTTTCAGCAATAACTCAAACAACAGTGCCATTTAAAGCGGTCCACAACCCGCCTATAAAATTCAACTCGGTGCACAGGAAAGTGTTCATTCCGGGTGTTGAAATAAAGGTCAGATTGGTGGAGAACGAAAGAAGCGTCACAACACACTTGCTGAATCCTAATCTGTAAGTAAAACATTTTTTATAACATAATCCCGGTTTTCACCGAGGTGTTAGCCAGGGGTGTTCCTATAGTACACCCACATTTCGCCAGTTATGTTTATGCAGTGCATGTAATGGGGGGTGTCCCTATTGCCATCAACCAGTCACAAATCCAGACTCCGGGCTGCTACTGAGATAATCCTGATGGAAAAACCCAATAATCGTAAAACGGGTGACTAAGTCTCAAAAATCATCAGCATTTCCCTGTTACTAATAACGAGTCCGATCAGCAACCCTATTGCCAAGCATTATGTACCATATTATTATGTATCTAAGTTTTACTCTCGGTAAACCACTTTTTTGTCTGCATACTAGATGCCAAAATGCCAACTGGTTTTGGCGTAGCACTAACTGCCTTGTCTGCCTTAAGGCGGTATGACCAGACAGATACTTTAGTTTTTTTAATCCATGGGAAACAAAAACAGTGTTATAAAATTCTGAAAAAAAGTTGTATCTTATTTAAGGATCTGGCGGACATGCAATCACTTTTAATAACACGATTAGATTAATTTTGCTGGACAGAAAAAAATCCCAATATTACCCTTTTCGTAATGTTTAATCAATATCATAGCTACAAAACAGACGGTTTTTTTTTTCTTATATTTTTATCTATATGAAAAGGTATTAAGATTATTTACCACAATTCGCTGAGTTTGTCTTGATAAAATGATTAAAATAATTACTTGTTTAAATACCTACCAAATGCGCGGGGCAACTACTTCCGACGTCGCGAGGCATCTTCAGTCGCGAGTCGGCCCAAGCGGATCATAGCGCCTTAATTAAAGCGATTTAGCTGTAAAAATTGCGCAATGACACTGCAGATTTCAATTATATGTTGTTGCCTGGTTAAACAATAACTAAAATTAAAAATCCTTCAGATAACGCAATCACTCGATATTATCACATTAAAACGTTCGTCATGTTTCGTGATCTTCATTTATTGTATGTAGTACAATAGTGTCTTTATATTTTAGTTTTTATACGCGTGTAAAGATAACACAATGCGGAAAAAATAACGATTCGGTACCTATTTTTGTTACGAATTTGTTTTATTAGAAGATTAATCTGCCTGGCCTTTTCCCATCTATGTTAGGGTCGTCTTCCAGTCTTACCTAATGCAGCTGAATACCAGTATTTTACATGGAGCGACTGCCAATCCGACCTCCACAACCCAGTTACTGGGTAACACGATATCCCTTGGTAAAACTGGTTGTCGCACCTTTGGGCTTCTGACTACCCTTAACGACTGTCAAAGATCTACGAATTCCAGTCGGGAGGCAACGGCTTAACGTGCTTTCCGATGCACGAAGGTATCTCGATATGTAATGGATGGTCACCCATCCAGGAACTGGCCCGCGTAGCCTTACCTTCGATCGACCCATGCGGCTGTTATCATTTAGCCACGAGCCCCTTATACAGGAAAAGTTAAACGCGTTTTATTATAGACCTATTTCTTATTTTGATATGTCTTAGTACAAAAAAAAAAATAAGTTATCGTTAACGAAAGATGTTTATTTTGAACCTGGTATAATGGATACTCGTCGCGCAACGCGCCGGCGCCGACGGCGGCGCAATCAGTGAAGCTGAACGCAGTAGTAGGGACCTATCAGCTGTGCGCTACCCCATTGATATTATTACGGATAGATTGTATTCATATTTTGCTGATTTCAAGTAGGACCAAAAAAAAAAGTATTGTACAAATAATGGAAATTTGTTCTATTACTGATACTCAACCACCAAAAAAAAAATTGCGAAATAGTTAAAAACTTATCCTGTATAAATACTATCTAAAAGGTAAATTATTTTTATTTTGCCATAGTGGCCAGCAACAAAAATAGGTATAGAATAATATTCCAGCTTTTTATGTTAGGGTTTTTTATATGACGTTTAATAAGCTTACCGTAGTAAATAATTTGAATTTTCAAGGTCTTAACTACTACATAGTTCAGACTTAAACATATTAACATTTAATCAATATTTAACAAAAAAAAATATCAGGTTAAGGAGGAAGCGTCTGTATCTATTATTATTATTAGTTTTATTATAGTCATTAAATGGAAAACAGTGCCCACTAAGCTCCATTTTAATGATTACAATAAAATATGACAATGTAAAACTACTGTTTGTTTAATAACGTATAGTCTTGTGAAGCACAACTTAACGTGCTTATTTTCTGCATTTTCATTCTAAAATAAAAGAAATCACCGAACAAACGATGAGGGCCCCACTGCGCGCTCTGCATCCTCTTAACCTAGTCCGTAAACAGCGTTTCTTGTAAAATTACATGGGCAATTACAATTACATTAAAAGTTTTCTAAAAATATTAAAGAAGCAGGAGTATACTAATGAGGTACTTAATTTTATTTCAATACCTACTAGCTTCTGCCCGCGACTTCGTTCGCGTGGAAGAAAAAATCCCACACTTCCAACAAATATCGTTAATGTACACAAAAACTTAACAAATTCCTACTAAAACCTTCCTCGAGAACCACGCTATCCATTGGTCAAAACAGCATGAAAATCGGTGCAGTCGTTTTTGCGTTTATTGCGAACAGACAGACAGACGCGGCGATGGACTTTGTTTTATAATATGTAGTGAAGTGTTGATATTTGCAATAAAAGTAAATTTTTGAAAATTTGGGAATTATTATTTATCTATAGTAATACTTAGGTACTGGTTTGGTTGAACGCGCTAGTCTCAGGGACTACTGCTTCGAATTGAACTACTGCTTGCTACGACCAAAAGGAGCGGAGCAATGAACAATGTTGCAAAAACGGGGAAAATTTGAGAGCTTCCGTTGCATGCCCGTGTGTGTATGACCGATTGTTTCTCTTAAAAAGTTCTAAAAAAAGTCCGCGATAGCATGTCTATCTTTTAAGGTTGGCTCAATATAACTTATGTAATTGTAATCAAAGGACATCGTCGGAAATGGCCCCAGGACCAACAAACATCTGACCTACATAATAATTATAAATATATTTTATTAGACTAATTGCGAATATCTGTATGAAACGGACATTCTGCGTTCCATAATAAACAATTAAAAGAGCGACTATCGAAATCACATAAAATATGCCGCCATCTTTGACTATTAGATTAGACATGACAATTAGTGATGTCCAATCTTTCAATAACATGACTAACATACATGAGGTAATATGACTTCCTACCTAAGTATAAATAAATAAAATCAAAAAAACATTAGGATAAAGTCGTTTGCATTGAAGTTAAATAAATTAGTACTTATTTACCTACCTACCTATTTTAATACAAAAACTAGAAGATTTACCAAATACCTAATAGTTACTTAGGTAAGTACTTAAATGTTTTTCTGATTCTCTTAGCTTAACTAACCACATACAGGCAACGGAAATAACAGTGACATGCATTTATTAGCATGTATTTCGAAGTATTGAAAGGATTGTTTCTTACTAAATATAACCTCAAAATCTTTGTTTTCTTTTGAAATAAATCCTTTCTGCAAGTTGTCCGTCATTAAACTTTGTCTTCATGGGCATATATATACTTGTAATTTAGAACACGCAAAGTAACTTTCCTTTGCTGTTGGATCTGGGGCGAACGATGTATGGATGTAGAACAATCTCCTTTAAAATCACGCAAGCCGTAAGAGCCCAGCAAAAAGAAAGGAAACGAAGTAATAGCGCGGGAGAGCAATGCGATGCGACGTAGTGGATCGGGGGAACAAGAAATATCACGCGGACGAAGTCGCGGAAAGAAGCTAGTTTAACATAAAACCGAAGTAGAATTAACGTTAAGTGAAAGTGTCGATCGACCAAAGGGCGCTGAAAGACAATCTTGTTCTACCCTGATCAAAGGCTGCGCTGAGTCGAATGATCACTAAAGGAAATATACTTATCTATAATCTAATATTGTGAAATACTAACGTTAAACTTGTTACTATCACAGCTGCGCGTACGCTGATTGGCTTAACGACATTATAAATGTTTATTATTCAGATAAATGGTATTTTCTGTCTTGTTTAGCGTTGAATGGGAAATACAATAAATAAGTTGTAAGCTGATAATATTTGCTGATTAAAAAGTTCCATGTCGTCACAATGATAATTTTGGGGAGGAATTTTTTTGTGGTTTAAATTCCACTATGTGTGCCTTGGCACATACAATAATGTTTAGTTACTCCTTTCTTAGAAGTAACTAGGTGCTACCCGCGGCTTCGCCCGCGGGGAAAGGTATAACATCAGCTATCTACCAGTGAAAGTCAAGTCAAAATCGGTCCAGCCCATTCGGATATTAGCCGAAACAAACAGAGACAAAAAATTAAAAAACTGTTTTTTTTAAATATATGTACCGTATATACTTTCTTATAAGCATTTAGTAAAAAGCTGTTATTTTGACATTCAAACCGACCCTTCCATTTTATTTATTTGTATAGATAATAAATTATCTGTATAACTCTTCCTACTTCAAATAGCCACTTCTAGATGACTTAATGGAACTAATTGTGAAAATACTTAAGTACCTACATCAAGCGCATGCCTTGTAGACCTGGTTATCTTTTACTACGAAATGATCCTTTATCGTATACTTCCATGCCGACAAGAAAAAGAAAAAATGTAATATAATAACTAGATCTTTGCCAGCGAATTCGCCCGCGTCAAGTTCGGAAATTAACCGAGAGGAACGTACTACCGGGATAAAATTAAAAAGTACCCTATGAGTTAATCCAGGGTATAAACTATCTGTGTGCCAAATTTCATTCAAATACATTCAGCCGTTTTTTTGTGATTGGGTAACACACATCCATCCATCCATCCTCACAAACTTTCACATCTATATGAGTTTGTTTGTTTGTTTGAACCCGATAATCTCTGGAACTACTGGGCGGAATTTAAAAAAATATTTTTGTGTTGGATAGTCCATTTATCGAGGAATATTATAGGCTATATCACATCACGCTACAACTAATAGGAGCGGAGCATAAATGAAAAATGTTGCAAAAACGGGAAAAATTATTCCTTTTTGAAAGCTTCCGTTGCGTGCGCTGCGTAAACGGTTTAAGTTACGCAAATATCATCTATGATGGAATTGTTCCTCTTTAAAAGTTCTAAAAAAAAGTCCGCGACAGCATATGTCTATCTTTTAAGATTGATTCACTATAAACTTTTTTTATGGTAATCAAATTCTTTCGAAATTAATGCATTACTTGCGAAGGAGTTTTATCAACAAAATATTAATCTTTATCCAAATAAATATGTTATTAATCACAAGTTTTAGTAAACAAAATTGACCTTGACATCACTTGATTTCAATCAACATCTTAAGAGATATCATAATTTTAAAATAACTCCGTAACAAAATAAGTAGAAAATTCATTACTTAAACCACTCTCTTAGGTGACGCAAACGAAGTTGCGCGGGTCAGCTATATATTAAAGCTGAAGAGTCTGTATGTTTGGTTGAACGCGCTAATTTCAGGAACTACTGGTTCGAATTGATAAATTATTTTAGTGTTGGATAGCCCATTTATCGAGGAAGGCTATAGGCTATAGGTAACATCACGCTACGATCCTTAGGAGCCAAGCGAAAAGAACAAAAGTCAGAAAGAACGCTAACCGACGGGATGCGACGCGATGGGTGGGCCGAGATTTCACGCAGACGAAGTCGCGGGCAGAAGCTAGTTTATAATATTAGTGGGAAGGATTAGTAGGATCAATTACCCCTAGCACGAGAACTTGAAGCATTTACTATCAACACCATGATGCTGGTCTGCTGTAAGAAATGTCTGCTGACATTAACAGTATCTTTCAGCTCTTCAATCTGTTTCTTTTAATAACTCGAGCATCTACTAATGAAACACAATAGAACATCTATTGTTGCGAGGGTGATAAAGTGTTTTGTAAAAGTTCAAAAATTCAAAAAAAAATATTACAGATAAAATACTCAATATATTCATTGTTTTTTTAAAATAATAATATAATAATTTATTACAGATACACAATCTTCCTTCAACATGGCGAATTCAACTGGTCGATCAAGAAGCGTTACAAACACATTCTCTACCTACACCAACAACTCACTCTCTACAGGGCCTCTCTCGACATTCCCTTCCCCACTAAGACCCATAAAACCAGGAGAGCCAGCTTCAAGAATACCGTGGATACTGAGGAGATGGCTGAGAAGGTGGCTATGCAAGCGGTGCCTAGGAGTAACTCGAAAAGGCAGGTTCGGCCTAGGAAGAGGAAAGGGGCGCTGCCTAGGTGAATATTTTGTTTGAATTGTTTGTTTTTTAAAGTTAGTTAGATTTAGCTCTTAAAATGAGACAACAGACAAATATGAAGATATACGTCTCATTTTGTCTGATACTGTTTTAAATACTACCTTTTGCCCGCGGCTTCGCTCGCGTTAATTTAGAATTTGACAATCAATTCGGTTTGTACTCTGCTTGTAATAATTCAATCGTGATTCGAAAGACACGTGGCGCCATCTATTATCATAAGAACGTTATTATTGTTTTCCGCGAGAACAGTACTATTTTTCGGGATCAAAGGTACCCTATGTCCGTTTCTGAACACCTGACAACGTATATGGAAAATTTCAGGATGATTGGTTCAGTGGTTTAAGCTTGAAAAGGTAACAAACAAACAAAAAAACTTACTTTCGCATTTATAATATTAGTTCGGATTTAAGTCACATTCAAATCTTGAGATAACTGGAGTAATTAGTTAAATACAAAAAATAAAGCTTTACTAAGATTTTAGGAACCAGGCGTAAGCCAATCCCAAAGAGAAATCGAAACTTATGGGCTAAGTAAATATGACATGACACACACAGAAATCCTTTTTTGTTCTAGTTTGACTCTAGGTTCATCTATTCTCGATGGGTGGGGTACCTAACAGAATTAAAAATAACACTATTTTATTTGCAGGTTTCCAAAAAAGCCCGAAGTGATGGTCACTTACGAAGGCATACAGCTAAGAATGAAGCAGCTCGAAGAATATTTATACAATTTACTAAATATCTCAATATACAGGAACCACCATGAAACGGTAAGAACCTTCATAAGCCGATGCGTAAGATTTACCTTCAAATCGTCACAGTTGGATTAGTTATAAACAACATGACAATCAAATCAAAATCAACTTTATCTTGTAAGATACAAAGTCGATTATGGATTGTGTTTTTTGTTTGTTTGTAGTGATTATTATCGGATACACATCACTAACCTTTACAAGTTTAAACTATGTTTTTAGTAGTAGTACTAAAAGTAAAGCTACTTGTGAATTAACTTATCCTTGTAATAGGAAATATTACCACCAAACCGCAGAAGTGGCCCAGTGGATACGTCCGCGACTTACCAGCTGTAGGTCATAGATTCGGACCCAGACAAACGCTTTACTTTGTGTATAATAGGGATGTGTCCTGGGTAAAAAAAGAAAAACTGTTGAGTCCGTCAATCAGATAATAAAAAAATATTAGACCAGTATTTTTTGCTTTATCATATTAATAAAAAATGACTTAGATAAAACACATTAAACTTGGGGAGTGGGTGCTCGTTACAGCACTCACAGCTGCGTATAAAATCTACTGAGAAGTGACGTCATACCACATTTGAACTCAATGTACCGCCGTAATGTTTTGATTACGTAAAAAAAGAGAATTTACGAGTCTAATATTTTTTTATAATCTACATAACGGGACAAAAATTTTTTTTAGTCATCATCCCTATTATTCCATCTCCACTGCTCTCAAAACGGTGAAGGATCAAGAACCAAAAATTCAAATACGTGATATGTAACAACCCGCTCTGGGCACGCGTGGTGAATGATGGCCCACTCCCTGTCACCGAGAGAAGGCCTGTTTCCCAGCAGTGGGGAACATATAGCTTAGTGACTGTTAAAGGAGTAGTGACTGGCAAGACAGAAGTCCTAAGCTCGATCACCATCTGTTGCATCTTTGTCTGAATACAATACATAGCACAGAACACTAATAATGCGCGATCCCCTTCGCCAAATTTCTGTTAAAAAAAAAACTTTAATAAAATGATAGGTACTTGAAGACTTAGACCTTATCAATCTCTTTATTTTCAGGTCAAATTCCTCGAAGTATCAAACCTATCGTTCATATCGGAGCTGGGCAGCAAAGGCAAGGAAGGCATGATACAGAAACGAACAGGCTCTACTCAACCCGGCCAGGCGGGATGCAACTGCTTCGGATTACTCGGCAACATGGTTTGTGTGAGGTTAGATAGCGGTAAAATTGAGTATTTTAATCTATGTATCTGTTCTATCACTGAAAATCCTACACGGATTGTCTATAAACGTAAAATGTAATAATTCAGTCCACGATACAACTAGAATATAATTTTATAATCCAGGTAATACAGAAATCAGGGAGATCTAGGTTAAAAAACCAGTCAAGAGCGAGTCGAACTCACGCACCGAGGTTGCCGGACCATCAAAATCATCAAAAAAAAATACATTAATTCCACTATCGGTCAAGAGATGTCGTTGACCTAAAACTGCAATATTAGAAAAAGTGTGCTATTTAGAGACATCTTTTTATTTTTCGTGTAATCTTTACATAAACTTCTATCACATAGAATAATTCCAGATTTTTCTCTATGCAAACTTCGGAGATAAGGAAACTGAATTGTTTTTATTTTTTCGCCAAATGTCGAAAACTATGCGGCCTAAAAAAATTGAAAAATGTTTGGGAATGTGCAAATAACAAAATTCGACCTAAAGAAAAACGGCCACATTCCTCTAGATCGTATTTTTTTGCGTCATGTCTCAATATGAAACTTTATAAAAGGTATTAGAAAATTCTAGACACACCTACCGAGAGACATACCTCCCAGCATATTTCTCGTCGGTTATTAAAAAATAAATCAACTGTTTCATACGGAAGTGCAATACTTACAATGTCAAAATGTATGGAACAGCAGCTTTTTTTTAATAACTAATTATAAACTTCAACGCTGGTGGGTCTAGAATCATGTACTACATAACGCGTAACGCGTGTAGTTTTTTAATATACTTATAGAGGTATGAGGATCAGGGTGTAAAGTTCACTCATACTCTATGGTAAAGGGAGGATCCTCCGACCAGACAACGGCCTAAGTCTACTAATTTACAAACGTTGCAATGGTCTCGCCATTGTGAGTATTTGACAATGTTTGTATGGCAAATCTGTCAAAAACTCACAATGAAGAGACCATTGTAACGTTTGTACATTAGTAGACTTGGCCCCCAGGTGTTGTGTCTGGAGGGTAACTGTCCGACGGTATTGACAGGATGTTTTATATAGGGTGTATCTGTTCAAACACGAAATATTTTAAGAGATACACCTATAGGTGGTAAAGAAGCCATGGAAACGATTTTTATTTTAAATCTGGATATATTATTAAAAAAATTAAATTATTTAAAATTACTTGATATGATGATTAATACTCATTAATTATCAAAATTCACTGCGCTCGTGCCGCCACCGACGCCGCGTCCGGGCGTGTCATAGAATAAGTAAGTAAAGGTTTTTTTGCACAATCTTTCAAGCAATTTTAAAATTATAATACTTATGTAAAAATATAAAACACTTAGATAAAATATTTTTTTCGCTGCTATGGCTTTTTACCACCTATAGATGTTTCTCTTAAAATGTTTCGTGTTTGAATAGATACACCTTACATATGCCCGTCGCGCGGTAAACTCTGCTTGCGCGAGGCAGGATTTGTGTGACATCAGGTTTCTGATGCGTAGTTCGCATGTGGCGTTGTAGATGCCACATATTTATTCAGTTATCAGCTGTAATCACTGTAGGTACTTTTATTTTCTTTTACTTCCACTGTACGTTTCGATTCCAGGTGTAACTACTTCTGCACGGGTCTGGTGTGTGCGAAATGGCAGGAACGATGGTTCTTCGTCAAGGATACCTTCTTCGGATACGTCAGGCCGAGAGATGGTGTTGTTAAAGCTGTCATGTTGTTTGATCAGGGGTAAGTTATTTCATACTTTGGACCAACTGAGTTTTAATTGTTTGAAGTGAAAACTTCTTTAGTCGCGTTGCGCGATTTTTGGTAGGGGAAAACTTATGGATTCGCGTTACTGAAATACGCGACATGCTCATGACGCGTTGCGCAAGATCGGCGACGCGTAGCTATTTAAAAAATCAAAGAAGAACACAGTTATTCCAAAGTTTTGAATTTTCGCTTCTGTCGTCAGTCCTTATGATATGAGTGTATTTATTTATTTTTCTGCTGCGATGTTGTTTTGACGTCTTTTCTTATTTACTTTACTAGATACTTCTATACAAATAAATTAAATTGAAGTGTCTGTTTTTAATGTACTTTTATTTTAGAAAGAGCCATGCGGGCGATGCCGCGTGCAGCAGCTAGTTTGAAATAAAAAAGTAAAAACGACTTTTACTAGGAGTTTAGTAGTTACTAATGGACGGACTGCCTCGTTGGTCTAGTGGTCACAAGCGTGACTGCTGAGCGTGAGGTCTTGGGTTTGATTCCCAGATCGGCCAAAGTATTATTAGTCTGGATTTGTGGCCGGTCAACGTCAATAGACTCGTCCCCAACCCAACCCTTCCGGGAATCAAGGCGTGATGTTATGTTATATTTAGTAGTTATTTTTAAGCAGAAAAATTGTATTTATGTTGTCTTGTTTTTCATTCCATGCAGCCCATTCCGTAAGATTTGTGAGTATATTTTAGTATGTGTGAGTTGTGCTAATTGCAATAATATTGTTGAGGTTTATATGAATTTTGTTAAAAAACAAAAAATACAGCATCACCTAACGTAAATGTGGTTTTTGAATAAAACATATCATTTAATAACTCCATTTTATCAGGTTAATTTCATTTATAGTATATACACCGTGGCATTTTAATCGTCTTACAACGGCAGCTCACCTCATGTTTCCAATGACTACTAATTACTCATTAAAAAAAAGAAATTTATGAACATTTCAATAATAAAAAAATAAAAATGAAAGTCATACATGATTTTGTAGTAACACCAAATCCATAATGTTTATATTATTTGGTTGTATATTACCCAATTTATAGTGGTTACAATAGCATTACCACAAGTTACTAAGTTTAATACTGGCATTAATAAAACGCTTAAAATTAAATGATCGCATAAAAATGTTAATTCATAATTGATATTTATAATATCGTTTCTGAAATAATCATCCCTTCAGAATGGAAATTGCGGGTGGCAACTTTATATGTTAGATAAAGTGAGAATCACTTACTCCGCCAGTAGTACCTACAGTTTCCCCAAAAGACCATTTCAGACACTGATCCTCCAATGACCTCTGACTTTGTTTCTGTGTTTCTCTTCAGAGTAACCGGATAGGAAACACCGACCTCATCTAGTTATGCTAACAAAGGATTTAAAATACTATTGACGAGTAATAGTGTACCTACTTACAGAAATAAACATCATTTAGTCTTACGCACATTTTCGTTGCTCATTTTTCTAACCCGCAATTTGCTTCTTATAGGTTTGAAGTATCAAGTGGCATGTACTCCACCGGGTTGAACCATGGTCTCCAGATCCTAAACCAAAGCAGACAGATGGTCATCAAGTGCTGGACCAAACGCAAGAGTAAAGAGTGGATGCAGTACCTCAAAGCTGTCGCTAATCAGACTGGTAGGTTTCTCGATAATTGTTTTGACACATCACAATTATTTTCAGTCGTGGAAAGTGAATGAAAATTATTAGAATAATTTATATTATTCTATAAACGATGTACGTAGAAGAACCATTAGATCACTACTCTACTTTGCGAGACGAAGTGAAAGAAAGAAAGAAAAAACGTTTATTTGCGGTAAAAATGACGCAATAAAGAACATAAACACAAAACAAAAATATGAAAACTATGGGGGAAAAATGCGTCACATCCACGCAAAACGGCTATCGCTCAGCATTATGCTGCGACGCTATGCAAGACAGAGCCCCAGCGCTGGTTTTCAGCGACAGCCGGCGTTGATGTAATGACGTCGTCCGGTGCAGCAAACAATTATTAAGACGCTGTACCAGTACAGCGTACTTAAAGAAAATTAATATAATTTAATTTAAAATGTGATAGAATAAAAAAGAATATAAGAAAAAAAGAAAAAGTAATTGTACATGCTATGAGAATATCATCCTCAAGTGATTTAAATTATGTTCCTTCAATACATTTTATAGCCTTGTTTTGAACTTTGCTCCTGGTTTTTTAAGGCATATACAGGGTGGAAGGGAC
This sequence comes from Dryobota labecula, assembly GCA_947523025.1. Lineage (NCBI taxonomy): Eukaryota > Metazoa > Arthropoda > Insecta > Lepidoptera > Noctuidae > Dryobota > Dryobota labecula. Next base: position 5,662,232 of record OX383287.1, read on the forward strand.
ATCGACGCGAAACCGGTTACCATGGATTCAGTACGTGATTCTGGACCCCCCTCGTTATACATTCGATTTTGTCCCTCTAGTTGTAAAGGAACAAAAGCCCAGATGCAAGGTGGTTATGTATCGAAATACAAGGAAACAATAAACTGTTTGAAATAACATATATTTATAAAAATATATCTCCTCCATACAACATCACACGGTAGCCTTTAGAGGTCTACCGCTATAATAAGTTATGACATCAAACCCTTACAATTTAAGTTAACATGTAAAGTAGGTAGGTGACTTATTAGTGCCAGCTTAATTGTCACTTATTAGTGCCAGCCAGCTTAAACTTCAGCAGAAAGAACTAAGGTCGTGGGGAGTTGGGAGATGAAGCCTGTTCCGAGTAAAAGTTTAAATTAAATATTATAAATTTCAATGTTAAAGTATAACCTTCCAATTATTATGGGTGTAATTAATTAATAAATGGCCGCCAGGGACTTTGAAAGCCCCGGATCCCGGAGCCGACGCAGATGTCCAATATACTTCCAGATAAACGTAGGTGTCGAACCCGGGGTCCTTAATTTAAATTTTCTTATAGACCGGTTTCCAATATTGAAAACCGGACTAAGGTAATAAACCGGTTCTTACATAAACCGTATTTAAATAAAAAAATATTTTAAGAGATAAAAAAGCACATAATTATTCGTTTGGATGAAATCAACACTGTGTCAGGAAAGCATTCTCTCAGTGGACCGAATCTTATTATTTATTTTCCACAGCCCGAGACTTCACCGTCCCAAACGTGCACCATTCCTTCGCGCCTCCCCGCGCGGGCACACCCGTCGGCACGCTGGTAGACGGCTCCGCATACCTGTCAGCCGTGGCCGACGCCATGGAGCTGGCCAAGGAAGAGATCTTCATAGCCGACTGGTGGCTAAGTCCCGAGATCTATCTGAAAAGACCAGCGCTTAACGGGAGCTACTGGAGACTGGATACGCTTTTGAAGAGGAAGGCGGTTAGTATTGCTTTGTAAAAATAGAAAACTATATCATACGTGGATATGGCGTCAACTTGGTTACCCCTTTCGTGGATCTAGAGAGATAAATGATTTTATTTCTGGAAGTAGGTTTATACAAACTTTTACACGTCAATCATATTTTTAAAACTAATTGAAGTCGGCGTTTCCTATCTGACTACGCTGAGAAGAAAGGCCGCAACAAATTTAGAGGTCACAGTCTCTTTTAAAGCCCAGACATAATCTTGGTTAGATCATGTGAAGACCATGTAGATTGGTGTCTGAAATGGTCTTTTAATGAACCACACAGATTGAGTGGACCTGTCCAGTCCGTGCACGCATATCCAGTAATCGTGCGGCTCAACTCAGAACTTAAGGAGCTCAACGATTCGACGAACAACACCAAAGAAACGAAATTTGGGTAGGCCGCATGAATTACTCAAACTGCCAGATCATGATTAGAACTAACAGAAAAAAACAAAAAGCAATGACCCACATAGTCCTCACATTCACATTAGTTAAAATAGTATAATACTTCACAAGCAAATAGGACTGAACATAGGACTTTCAATTGCACGGAACTGAGCACTGTTTAAACAATAAAACCTTTTTAATAACGGACTTGTGTGATCGGATCCTAATTCAATATGCAATTTTGAAAATGATTCATGTTCAATTGTTTCAGGCGCAAGGTGTAAAAATATTTATAATGCTGTACAAAGAAGTGGAGATGGCGCTCGGTATCAACAGTTTCTACAGCAAAAGTAGATTAGCTAGCGAATATATTAAGGTAAGAATTTTGACAATTTTTTTTCGACAATTTTGGTGTGAACAGTGGAAGTTTGACTGTATTTTCTATTATTAAATTTATTTACGTAGTATTAATTATTATAAGATAAAAATAACCTATAAAGGATAAATTTTTAACTAGAGCGCAAATTTTTTTTGGTGGTTCAGTATCAGTAATAGAACACATTTCCATTATTTGTTCAATACTTTTTTTTGGCCCTACTTGAAGTCAGCAAAATATGGATACAATCTATTCGTAATAATATCAATGGGCGAGCGCACAGCTGATAGGTACCTACTATTGCGTTCCGCCTCAATGAACGCGCCGCCGCCGGAGCGTTGCGCGACGAGTATCCATTATACCAGTTTCAAAATAAACATCTTTCGTTAACGATAGCTTATTTTTTTTGTACTAAGACATATCAAATTATGAAATAGGAGTATAATAAAACACGTTTAAGTTTAATTTATCAAAATTTGAGCACTGATTAAAAACTTTTCCTGTATAAAAAACTAGCTTCTGCCCGCGACGTCGTCCGCATGAAATTTCTTGTTCCCCCGACCCATAGCCAGCCCGCGATATTATTTTGTTTTCACTTAGCGTTTTTTCTTTTTACTCGGTTTCTAAGGGTCACAGCGTGATGTTAAATAGCCTAAAACCTTCCTCAAGAATTGGGCCGTCAAATTCCCTTACATACAAAGTTAAAAAATTACCTCTTTATAATATTAATATTTTGAAGAAACTATTTTCACAATGTGCGTTAATTCAGTTACACATTCTATTTAAACGAGGCAGAAGTTGCCGCCATGAAAAAACATAGTTCACACATTGAATCCTAGATTTCGTCGCCTTAGAGTGAAAACCTCAGGAATGCAATTATGGTCATTATTGTTTATAATTTTTTTTTTTTTTTTTTTTGAAAGAAAACCTCGCATCGCACCTCTTAGTTTCACACAAAAAGTTTCGCAACCTGTAACGCCATCTATGACGAGTTTTATAATTTCACACTAAAAGACACATACTTGAAGAAGCTGTGGTAATAAAATATTACAGGGCGCACTTTTTTCTTCCTCCTGTAAAGTTGCCCTTTTCGCATATACGAGATTCGACATCGACGTAAATCGATTGGTGTCTACTCCGTTAATTGGTGAATAATCCATTCTACCGTCGACCGATGGCATCGATTGACGATCGATCGATCGGTGTAGTAACACCCTATGGCGACGATTTGTGAAACGAATTATAAGATATTCCTTACTTCAGGTGTTCCGTCATCCAGACCATGCGAAAGCCGGCGTGCTTTTCTGGGCTCATCACGAAAAGATCGTGTGTGTTGACCAGACTGTTGCGTTTGTTGGAGGCATCGACCTGTGCTACGGACGGTGGGACGATTATAAACACAGGTAAACGCATTTTATTTCTTTCTATTTCCTGGCGCTATTTCTTAGTAACTTTGTATCTCACAGAAAAGTAAAAAAAAAAAAATGTATAACATAACTAGCTTTTGCCCAACGCTCCGCCCGCGTGGATGTTGGTTATCGCGTAAAAAAGTAGCCTATGTCCTTCTCCATATCCCAGGCTATATCTCTGCCAAATTTCATGACGATCGGTTCAGCGTTCAAATAAACGTTCACATGCACCAATAATCAACACTCACGGAACTTGGACACTCACGGGAAAAGACGTAGTAGTTACAATTCGCAGAAAGGCTGAAAAAATATATTTTTCAGGCTAACAGACCTCGGCGATGAAGTCCAACCCAAAAGCTTTATACGAACAAAGAAGAAAACATCAAGTTCCCCGGGCGGTGGACTGTATCTACCTCACTCTAATGGCCTGGACGCCGCGCTGGAACTAGCCAAGAGCTCTAAGGATCTAGTCATCAGTTTAAACGAGTAAGTTAGAAATTGCTTTATGTAGCCATCAACCATAGAAGTAACATCGCACCAGCGCAAGCTTATTACAACGGATTCATTTGCTGACATAACATAACATCACGCCTTGTTTCCACTAAAAGTTAAGCAGAGGTGTACCTATAGTACAGTTATGTTTAAGTCCTATGTAATAGGTATGCAAAATAATTAACATTACGAGACACAAACAGAACAGTAAATTAAATTATTTGCCATATGTCAGCTAGCACACGCCAATATACCGCAAATACAGTGAAAACTATACTCAAGCAAAAAAACAAAAAATGCAAACAAAACTAATTACCTAAATAAAAGTCTCCTGGTATAAAGGGCGTGCCCGCTTACATATGCGATGCTGGATTATGTAATACAAAATGATAAACTAGGACCATGGAAGTAAAATAAATAAACAGTTAATTACTATTAACAATAACGAAACCATGGTCAGCAAGACGACCAGGCTCCACAAGCAGCACCCGTTCACGAGCATAACGCAAAGATCAGCCATTACACCCCTCGCTATATTTGAGGGATGGAGGCAACCCGACCCCCGACGCTACCGCAAGCAGTGACATCTAAGGGAGAAAGACGGAACTTGCTGCCGGTTGCTCAAAAGAATAATATGATCAACTGTCGGGGTCGTTAGTCAACCAGATATATCAATACAAAACATTAAAAAAAAAAAAATTGTAATGAGTATGATTATGTCAATGATAAACAAAAATAATTAAAATATTTGACGTATACAGTCAAATAAAATAAACAATTTTATGAACTCATATAACACATATAACAGTAGGTAAGCTAATTCTGGAGAAAGAACATAAACATTGTCTTGAGTTAATCACAGCGACCAACTATTCTTATCATTTAATAATTTTATCTTCATAATTTTACATCCGCTTGAAATAATGACTCCTTTTCATTAGTCGATAACTCTGTCGACATATATCATGCGGGGACTCCCTCGACTAATGAAAGTCATAAGTCGATTACGCGGTCGGTACACCGTCTGCGGGGAAACCCCAGCGGGCGTAGCGATCAATGAAATTCATCGTTCGATAAAAAGCATGCGGAGACTCGCATGCAATGAAAATGAGTCTTCAAAGCAACTAACTGCAAACCGTGCGCAAGTTCTCCGGATACCGTAATCGTTCCTTATCGTCTAATGAACGCTTCCCCGAGTACGGGCCGTATGGCCTCCTTTACAGAAATCTCCAGGACCCCACATGCGAGCCCTGTCGACTAATGAAAATGAGCCACAAGACATCCAGAATGTATCTAAACACCCAACATTAACAAATGCATATTTCCATTCACAGCGCCACACTAAAAGACGATACTCAAAAAGAGGAAGAAACAGAAGAAAATGTACCTGAAACGAGCGAAGCAGAAACCATTCCCGAAAACCTACCCGTCTTAGAACCAGGGGACCAGCTCCTCATCAATTCCATCCCACAGAAGACACAAGACTTGACCAAACTCGAGAGTCCAAGCCCAGAGGTCCAAAGAAGAAACGTTGTAGAAAAAATAACAGATAGAGGCAAAAATATTATTAGTATTCTGTATCCACCATATGAAGAAGAAAGAAACGAAAAAAAATTTGATGACTCAGAGAGAAAAAAAGCTGAGAAATACGCCTTATCGACCGATCAAATCTTACTAACTGATGCCCTTGGTATCAAGCCAGTGGAAGTGGCGAGTCGACATGTCAGTCAACCTACTCCACTAGCCAAAGTAGTGGAAGGCAGAGTTATCACGGAGAAGACGAAGGAAGCATTGGAGGATATTGAAGGAAACTCGAAACTGTGGATAGGGAAGGACTACACCAATTTTATTGTTAAGGATTTTAATAATTTAGATCTGCCGTTTGTAGGTAAGTTAATCATCATGTATTTTCTTAATTGCATTCTTGTCGTGTTGATCTCTTTAAAACTGAGACCAATATCTACCACTTCTGAATTTATTTTATTTTGTTGTATAATGGCCGTTGTTATTTTGATCTACCAATCGAAACAATTAACGCGTGGTTTTGCAGCAGATTTAGGCGCCATCTCCACGGGCGAGAGAATCGTGGCGATCAAATTCTCGCCATGATGTTTCGCCGTATGGAGATTGTTCCATACAGTGTTTCTATAGAGTTTGATGTCACGGCCCGACACGATACACTCACCCGTGTAGCCATACTGATCGGAGACTTTCAGATACCACTCGTGGTCGCAAACTTGGCTTACGCGTGCTGTGTTTTATTTCCAAACTAGCTGCTGCCCGCGGCTTCGCCCGCGTGGCTAACGTGGTAGCCTTAGTCACTCCTTATAACATCAGCTATCTGCCAGTGAAAGTCCCGTCAAAATCGGTCCAGCCGTTTCGGAGATTAGCCGGAACAATCAGACAAACAGACAGTTTTTTATTTTTGTTTTAAGTACCGTACATACATACTTTCATTTTATATGCATTTAGCAAAAAGTTGTTATTCTGATATTACAGACACTTTCACAATTTTATTTATTGTGTAGATTGGGCATAATGTACTACATATTTAGTTTTCCTACTAGAAACAGACCGACAGTGGGCGGACTTACCTAGAAATACCGCCAACACTGATTTTTGAATGTTTGTCTGTCTGTTCCGGCTAATCTCCAAAATAGCTGGACTGATTTTGACGGGACTGTCACTGACAGATAGCTCATGTTATAAGGAGTAAATTAGGCTAATTTTATTTAAGAAAAAGTCACACGGGTGAAGCCGCGAGCAGCAGCGAGTTTGCAATATAAAGAATACCTCGTTATTCTCAGCGGCAAATCTTACACAAACAATAACTAAGTACCAACGTACTCGTATGTGATTCCAGACTTAGTGGACAGAAACTCAACCCCTCGGATGCCGTGGCACGACGTGGGCGTCGTGGTGCAGGGCGCGGCCGCAAGAGACGTCGCGAGGCACTTCATACAGAGGTGGAATGCTATCAAATTGGAGAAGGCGAGGTTAGTCACATTATAACTATGCCTTGTGTCAAGATTTGAGCTCTAGCATCGATCGGGTGGAGCAGTGGCTTTATACCGTGCAAGTTCAGCAACCATCATCTACGTACTGCGGAATGTCCGAGGACAGATCGCATTAAAAATGAGTTTTTTTTTTTAATGTCACTTAATTTCTGTTACGAGTCTGTCTACTGAAAGCTGAGAGTGAAAAAGAGCGGCAAATTAAAAAAAAAATAGGTCAGGTATCCCCGAACCAACTAGGAAAAAACGTATTTGATACTTGAATATTTTTATGCAGAATAATAGGAAAGCATAAAGCAAAAAATTGTGTAGATAAGCTTTTAGGATCACAAGGACATAGAAATTTATATTACACAATAATTTTTGTTAAATATGTATGTCTCCCTTTTTTTCTAACCTCGAGCATGAAAAAAATTTCGTACGAATGAAAAAAACGGAGGATCCTCGCTTTTCCATAGAGTATGAGTGAACTTTACATCCTGTTCCTCATACCTCTGTGGCGGTATCAACAACGCAACATGCGAACTACGCATCAAAGACCTGATGTCACAAATCCTGCATCGCGCTATCAGAGTTTACCGCGCGACTAGCATATATACAACATCCCGACATCAACCGTTGGGCAGTTGCCCACCACACACAGGGAGGATCCTCCGACCAGACGGGTATTGTGTCTCTATAGAGTATGAGTGAACTTTACACCCTGTTCCTCATACCTCTAAACCTCTATAAGTTCTAAAACATTTTACCTTACGGCACGCATAATCTATCTATAAGTATAAAAATCAATTGCTGACATTAGCTATTTTTCCTATAATTTATTTATTTGTTTAACATAAGACGGCCAAGGCCAATTACATTAGTTAACAAAGACTCATAGTTAAAGAAACTTAAACACATTATTTAAGGACAACAACAAAAGTATACAACTACTCGACAGTCATACGCTCATCTGACAATACTCCAGACATACTGACAAGATTTTCTTCCATTCATCCGCGAACACAACACAGTCAGGCTTTGCGTCCAAGAGAGCGCTGAGCGCAGACAGTGTTCGAGGGACAGGAGACGGCTCGAGCGACGACTGTTTGACTCCGAGGCACTGCGAACAATCTGTGCCTCGTGTTACGGCTATAGTTTATTGGACAAAAAGATGGGGTCATGTAATTAATAATAGAATTGATTAAATATCCAACAGACAAGTCCTTTCTCAAGAAACTCTGAAGATGCATTTTTTTTTTGATAATTTCTCTTATGAAAACTGCGACATAATTCCTCAGTCACCTATCACGATATCTGCGGAAAGCAGTAATAATGGATATGCAAATGTCATGTTTCAGACAAAACCCGAACTACCCATATTTACTGCCGAAGGCATACATCGACATCAAACCTCTGCATGATCTGGACAAACATCTTCAATGTGACATCAACAACGTATCCTGTCAGGTAAAACATTAGTTAAATATACTGTAATTTTATTGAAAGGATTTTAAATAGTAAATTGCATGCAGGCAAGTAAGAACTCTTCGTTATTATAATTTCATGTTTTGCGACATCTTTACTATGTGAATTAATTCTTTATATAGCATTTTAAAAGTATCACAACAAAAACTTACTCTTCAGTCCAAAACTCCATAACAGCTACTAAGCATATAAAAGAAAATCTTTATTTTGCATTAAATATGGTACAAAAAAGGTCTTAAATATAAATGGTACCACATATTTTGCTTACTCACCTTAGCAAAATCTCTTAAAATAAATTATTTAAAAACTCTTAGTAATAGTAAGATCACTTGATAAAAAAATACTTAACATTAAATTACATAGTGTTACAATATCCTTGAAAACGGAATTCTAAACCTACTGCATAATTTAAAAAAAAACTTACATTTTCAGGTTCTTCGCAGCCTATCAAGCTGGTCAGGAGGTTTCCTAGACCCAGACACAGTGGAACAAAGTATACACGAAGCGTACGCAGACACAATCACTCGCGCGCAACACTATGTGTATATAGAGAACCAGTTCTTTATCACGCAGTCACGCTCCAGCCAGGCTGTGAGGAACCAGGTAAAGAATCAGTTAACACGCACTAACCAACACTGACATTTATTTATTTTCTTTAATTAAAACTGTTTAACAACAATAGGGATGTGTCCTGAGTAAAAAAAAAAAGAAAAACTATTTAGTCCATCAATCAGATAATAAAAAAATATTAGATACGTATTTTTTACTTTATCATATTAATAACAAATAACTTAGGCAAAACATAATTATTAAACTTGGGGAGTGGGGACTCGTTACGTCACAGCTACGTATAAAATCTACTGAGAAGTGACGTCATGCCACATTTGAACTCAATGTATCGCCGTAATGTTTTGATTATGTAAAAAAAGGAAAAATACGTGTCCAATATTTTTTAATAATCTACATGACTGACAATTTTTTTTTGTCATCATCCCTATTACAAAAAATAAAAGTGACATGTGTCACGCTACAATCGACAGAGCGTGACACTTGTCACGGTAGAACCAGTTCTTTATCACGCAGTTACGCTCCAGACAGGCTGTAAAGACCCAGGTAACACGCTAAATAACACTTGATATATGTCACGGTACAAATTCCAAGGTGTGACACCTGTTACGGTCTCATGTCGAGGGATTTATCTCAATTTATTTTATTTATTTATTACACAATATACACACAGTTGCAGGCTTAACTAACTTGTGTGGCGTAGATTAATAGTAATAATAAATAATAGTAATAATAATAAAATAAAAATATGTATAAGTATGCGGATTGCGGAGGACAAACAAACCATGTTCGTTAGTAGTGACCAAACCGGCCGGCCGCCTGATCGCTCCATTGTTTAGCGCGCGAGGTGAGGGCTCGCATTCCAGAGCTGCGCCCGCGCATCAGTGCCGACCGCCCTATCACAGGACCCGCGTCGAGTAACGCGGGTCCATCATCCGAAAGCCGTCCGAGGCTGACCTAAGGAGGGGCCCATATTAATGGGCCACCGCGTACCCTCCGCGGACGGGGAGCGTTGCTCCGGTTCCGCAGGCCACGCCCCCTTGCGGGGGCGTAGCGACATCTAGAAAGAAATCAGTGCCGACCGGCGGTCCGCCAGTCAGCCTACTGCCTTTCGCGGGACCACTGTGTCGCTCGATCCGCTATCCCGCTTACGCTAGCTATTTTAATCTTTCACTGTGCTTTCTATCTGTCTACTCCGTCTACCTTTCTATCTAGTGTTATTCTTCTTTCTTATTGTGCTGTGAACTCTAATTTGTGTACGCTTCCTAATAAACAACAAACTTATCGTGTCAGTGTACAAACTTTTATTTATATCCGCACGCACGCATTATATACTATCACTAAACTTGTAACTACTACTAATCCGAATAACTGCTACTAATCGCTTTTTACTAAACCCTTACACGATGCTTTTACAGCATCGTTTTCGTCTGACGTAGTTCTAATGCATAAGCATTTCGATTTTATCTTGTGCCTAATAACAGTCAAACTTACAGAATATAAAAATTTCACCTAAAGACTGGCAACCGAATCAGCCACATTCTGTACTTTTTTTGCTGACCATGTCCACGATATTGAGTATCATAACTTCTCTTTCAGATAGGCGAAGCATTATACAACCGTATAATGCGAGCATTTCGTGCCAAGGAAACCTTCAGGGTTTACGTGGTGATGCCTCTCCTGCCAGGCTTCGAGGGCGAGGTTGGCGCGCCTTCAGGCACCTCGCTACACGCCGTCACGCACTGGAACTATCAAAGTATTTGCCGGTCGGATACCTTGCATTATTATGACTTACTAGCTGCTGCCCGCAACTTCGCCCGCGTAGCTTTTTCTAAAATAAAAGTAGCCTAAGTTACTCCTGATAACATCAGCTATCTGTCAGTAAAGTCCCGTCAAAATCGGTCCATCCGTTTCGGATATTAGCCGAAACAAACAGAACGATAGACAGACAAAATTAAAAAAAAAATACTGTTATAGGTACTGTATATACTTTCATATGCATTTACTGAAAAACTGTTACTTTGGCATTAGAAATAGACACTTCAATTTTATTTATTTTTATAGGTAACAGTTCTCATTTAGCTTGTGCTGCCTTTCCACCTATCTCTGTCCAAAGCTGCCAAGAAACAATCTTTATTAAAGGAGTCCAACTCATCCCGCCATCTCCGTTTGGGCCTGCCGCGATGTGGTTTGCCACTAAGCGGAACCCACTGGGCCGTAAGTTTGCCCATTGATCGCCTGACATACGGCAGATGTGTCCAGCCCAATTTCATTTAAGCGTGGCATCTTAGTCGCTCAGCTAAAATATTATTTTCTTTTTTCAGGAGCCGCGAAGCCATAATAACCCGTCTCTACGAATCAGGTGTACCAGACCCATTCGAGTACATTACCTTCCACGGTCTTCGCACCCACTCGGTGTTAGGAGACGAGCCTGTGACCGAACTAGTTTATGTGCACTCCAAGTTACTGATAGCTGATGATAAGACTATCATATGCGGCAGCGCGAATATTAACGACAGGTCCATGATTGGGAAGAGGGATTCAGAGATCGCTGTGCTTTTACAGGTTAGTAACGCAACTTCAACAGTCTCTGCTAAAGAAAAAGTTTAATTATCAACGCTATACTGTTTTAAAAGGGCGGTTGCTAACACGAAAGTCGTTACCATGGATGCTCTGGGCTTGATTACTCGGGGAAGGTCTATCAAGGTATAGATTTTTCATCTCATGAAGCGACGCGCGCTTTACTTGTGATTACCAAGATTTTTATTTATTTTTATTTTATTTTACTATACCCAAAGTCTCAAATTCAGATAATTTATGTAAACATATCAAAAAAATATCTTCGTAATGGTAATTCACATAAAATGGCGAAAAAAAAGGTTCCATTTTCTTTAAAGTACTGATTTTAAGAAATAATAATTAATAAATAATCATACCGTAATTATTTTTATAAGTTTTCGGTTTTAAACAAAGTTATTAAAAAAAGGAGATTTTCTGGTATAAAATATTTTATGATACTAGTAACAATGCAGGAGATACAAACATTTTCAAATTTTTTACATCTTCAACAACACTCATTCATAGATTAATATTGTAAGTAGCATATCTAGCCACATTTTGGATGAAAACGGCTGTAAACTGTTTTAAGTGGAAATCTATTTTGGGAGGCCTACGTCTAGCAATGGACTTTAAAGGACTGATTATGACGATCATATGCCGTGTCTCCCACGTACTACACAAAACATTGTTTCGCAACGGTATTTTGTTTGCATAGTTCTTAAAATTAATTCACTTTAATTTTAGCGACGACTATTTAAAAAAAAAAATATGATAAAATGTTTTGCACCACTGTTCTGTCATTTTGACGGTGACATTTCTTGACATTACTTTGTTTACATAAATTATCTGAATTAGAGACTTTGGGTATAATTGTAAGTAACTATTATAACATCCATAACGGACGGATGGATGACCCCTGTAACACAGGTTTTTCCTAGCATAGGGGTCATTGATCAATATTTTGTACCAGGCTATTCCCATGTTTAATTAAGTGTCACTCTGTATGTGTACTTTTTACGTCAAATCAATATATTATTATTATTTTTGCCGGAGACCCGCAATGCCAGCACCTGCGTCTCTTTACTTGTCAAAGCGATGCTACAGACACTAAAGCTGCCGCACTAACGAAAAATGCAATAACTCGATTTTGCCGCTTCCGAGACTTGTATTTTTGATTATTGAATTTGTTATGAAGTTTTAGTAATTGCATTCTTGCTTACTGAAAAACCGAGTTCCTGAAGGATTAATAAAAAGTTGCTTGGAGAGAGTTAATAGATTTCGATTCGCTGACTCCAAATATATAACTCAACGAATATTAACTCAAAATCGTCCAAAATCGAGTTATTGCATTCTTCGTTAACACGGCAGAAAGGAATAGATAAGTAACTGTTGTTACATCGGGTACTGACACTCGGATTACAATGTTTTTTTTAAAATGTTATTTCACACACATCAATATACTTTTATTTTTACTATTTATTTCTGTATCTGCCCGTGGCATCACAGCGGGCCCTATCAGAATACCAGCGCTGCGACACTTATTTTTAAATGTCGCAGCATTATGCTGACATAGGAGCCTTTTGGCCCCGTACAGGATTTTGTTTTCATTTTACTTTGTTTTTTATTAGTGTTACTATGAGTGTGTTTAGTTTAAAATGTGAACTTCCTGTATGAGTCCATAAATACTTTTTCTTTTCTTTCTTTCTTTCTTTCTTTCTTTCATCAGTGTATAAACTACTACTATGAGTGTGTTTAGTTTAAAATGTGAACTTCCTGTATGAGTCCATAAATACTTTTTCTTTTCTTTCTTTCTTTCTTTCTTTCTTTCATCAGTGTATAAACACGCTGTGAATGTGTTTCTAAGCGCAGGAACTCTCTGTACCGTCCAAGACAATGACGAAGTCGGAAGTGTATGTGCGTGCGTGTGTGTTATGTGCTACCGCTACTCGTCAACACAACACATGCACCCAGTTGATATGACCCCAAAAAAGAGAACTCATCATCTGTCTAGCATTTTTCCAACTGAGTACTTCTGTGATGCAGCTGAATACCAGTATTTTACATGGAACGACTGCCTCTCTGACCTCCACAACCCAGTTACTGGGTAATAGGACACCCCTAGGTAAGACTGGTTGTCAGACTGTCGGGCTTCTGACGACCCGTAACGTCTGTCAAAGATCCACGAATGACAGCCGGAACCAACGGCTTAACGTACTCTCCGAAGCACGGATGGGTATTGGTATGTAAAGATAGTCACCCATCCACAGACCAACCGCGGCAAGCGTAGAGCTACAAGCTCCTTATGAGAATTACAGGAATTATCCTCAGGAAAACTTGACTCTCGAATTTACATAACAGAACTGTTTCTCCTCTTTTTCAGGACGAGCAATTCGTAGACGGTACAATGAACGGCGAAGCGTTTCCCTGCGGTCGTGTAGCGGGAGCGTTACGCAAAAGACTGTTTCGCGAACACCTGGGTCTCATGGGCGAAGACTTGGACCAGCATGGAGTATCCCTGGACGATCCTTGTTGCCACCAGTTCTATAGGAACCACTGGAAGGCGACCTCTAAGAGGAATACTGACTTGTATGAGGATGTGAGTACATAATATATTTTAATAGCTGCTGTCAGCGGCTTCCCCCGGTCTGGTTTTTCTAAAATAAAAAATCGAAAATTGGTCCAGCCATTTTGGAGATTAACAGGAACAAATAGACAAACAGACAAAAAAATTAAAATTTGTTTTTTTGTTTTATAATTTTCTAAGCATTTAGTAAACCCTGTTATTTTGACATTACAAACAGACACTTCAATTTTATTTATTTGTATAGATGACTATTTAGTGAACACCTGGAACTCATGGGCGAAGACCTAGACCATCTAATGCTAGCTTTTTTTGGAATATTTATTTTACATGAGCATGCAAAAAGATAATATACGTTACTTCAATAACTATAAGGTGTATTTTGTATTGGTTAACGAAATACGTATGTATTTGGACAAAGAAAGAGATACCAGGCTTGTTAATGTTACCAAATAACAAAATAATAAACGTTGCTTAACGTTAAATTTCAATGTTATACCTACTAACGTTACAAAAATTTAACGTTACTTGATCACATTACCAGTAATATAACGTTAATTAACATGAACAAAAATACGATAACTAACTATACTCAAAGTCTCATAAAATTTAGTCAAATTCAGATAATTTATGTAAACAACGGGGATAACACAACAAAAAAATATCTTCGTAATGGTAATTCACATAAAATTGCAAAAAAATAGGTTCTATTTTCTTTTAAATACTGATTTTAAGAAATAATATTTAAAAAATAATCATACCGTAATTATTTTTATAAATTTTCGGTTATAAACAAAGTTATTAATAAAAAGAGATTTTCTGGTATAAAATATTTTATGATACTGGTAACAATGCAGGAGATCCAAACATTTTCACATTTTTTAATCTTCAACAACACTAATATTACAACTCTCATAAATAGATTCATATCGTAAGTAGCTTAGCTAGCCACATTTTGGACGAAAACGGCTGTAAACTGTTTCGATTGGAAATCGATTTTGGGACGCCTACGTCTAGCACTGGGCTTAAAAGGGCTGATTATGACTATCATCTACCGAGTCTCACTACAACGGTATTTTGTTTGCATAGTTCTTATAATTAATTCACTTTAATTTTATCGATGATTAAAATGTTTTGCACCACTGTCCTGTCATTTTGACAGTGACATTTGTTGACATTACTTTGTTTACATAAATTATCTGAATTAGAGACTTCAGGTATACGTTGCCGTTCTGTGGGTAAGAATCAGGCAGATTCAGGCAACGTTTTGATCGGCACGGCATCAGAGGCGCGAGAGCGGGCTTCCGCCGCGCCGCACGCCCCAGGCCCTACTACTTATATCTCACCCGTTTAAAATAACGATAAAATTAATAGTCGCATAAATAACGTTAAATCGATTACCGTTATTTTAATAATAACATTAACTCTGTCAATACAAGGTAACGTTATGATTTTTTTGTTTTAGCGGTATTTAAAGCCCTGAGAGATACACTCGTCTAGGGCTAGTCATAGAATAAGCGTAGTATTCTTCTTCATATTCTAAAGAAATCTTGTCACCTATAAACTAACCAGCATTGCCCTTTCTCCTTTTCCAGGTGTTCCACACACTACCAACAGACTCCGTCCACACATTCGCCGAACTAAAGAAATATCAAGAAGAGAACCAAAACCTATGGAACACAGACCCAGCACTTGCCAACAGAAAAATAGACCTTATTCAAGGTTTTCTAGTAGATATGCCATTAGAATTCCTTTGTAACGAAACCTTGACTCCTAGAACTACGAGCATGGAAGGTATGATGCCTACTGCACTTTGGACCTGAACCCATGAATTTTGAATGGGTAACATAATGCCATAGGTTTTTTTATAATACTGAAAGCCAAGTCACGTAAACTAAGCTTATCAACACGCTTGTATTCGCAAAGGCACACCTCATTTCGCCAGTTTTAGGCAACATTTAATAGGACGAGTCGGGCCATGCTATTTACCAGGCACAGGTCTGGTTAACGATATGACCCAACTAAATAATTCAGACCCCGGGCAGCTACTATATATTTTCTAATGGAAACCTCTTGTCCCGATCCGGGGAACGAACCCGCATTCGAAAAAAGAGGCACACAAGTAAACTATGTGACAAAACTGTCGGCTGTTGTTATTATTTGATGAAATTAAGGACTTATTGACATCGAGAGGCGTAGTTTAATATTTCTGAAATTGTCATAGAAATGCTACGCGCCAATACAGTATTACCTCACGAAGCAACGCGCGTTTTACTTGTGGTTACCAAGTGTACAAACACACTGTGAATGTGTGTAAGCACAGGAACTCCCAGTAATAGTGGTGGGTCCTTGTCGATTTTTTTACGGACGAAACGCAACCGTTTTCTCGACGACAAAAACGGTTGCAGAAAACGGTCGTCGTTGCAACTGGTTTGAAGACGGCGACTAGGACGAAACTTATCCAACATAGAATAGGATTGCGTTTTCGTCGAGTGAAATAGTTGCAGTTTCTTACAACTACCAACGGGTTTGATCTTCGCATCACGAACGACATCATTGACAACTGGCAATACGTTATTGGTGCCGATTCCCTTGTTCACAAACTGAACTAAACTTAAGTTCAGTGCATCTTTTTCTTTCTATTTTATTAAGAAAAGGACGGAAGATACATTTTAGTTTAGTCCTGTCAAATTAATCAGCGCTTGACGTAAATTGACGTAATTTTAGTCGGCAAGTTTTTAATCACGTCTAAACTTGTATGTAGTGACAGGCGCTGATTAATTTGACAGACTAAACTAAAATTTATCTTCTGTCCTTTTCTTAATAAAATAGAAAGAAAAAGATTCACTGAACTTAAATTTAGTTTAGTTTATGAACAAGGGAATCGGCACCAATGACTGTATTTCAATGATAAAAAGTTCACTTTTTATTGTAAGGACTGCTTTGTAAACGAACGCGGAGCGTTAAGGACGACGACGCGTCGAGTGTGATACATAGTTGAAAAAAGAAGTAAGAAAATACAGTCGAGAACGCAATGAGCGTTCTCGACTGTATTTTCTTAGGCGTAAAGTACAAAATTGCACCAAGTAATTCGAAGACTGGTTTGTGCAACGAAGACTGTTTGAACCCAGGACGAAAAGCAGTTTTATCGTCGCAGAACACAAAACGGTCTTCGTAAACGGTTTGTCGTCGCAACGCTCACCCCTACCCCTACCCACTACCGTCCAAGACACGGGCGAAGGTGGAAGTGTCTGACGTTGTGTGCATGTGTGTGTTACGTGCTGACGCTACTCGTCTTCATGCACACATTCACAGCGTTTGTACACTTGGTAACCACATATCAAGCGCGCGTTGCAAAGACAAAAATACTATACAACCTTGTAGTGTTGTACCAATCATCGTACCTTCAATCAATCAATCAATTTACTACTTTATTGATTGATGATCAGATGATGATTTGACTACAGTTTATTTATTGAATAGACCTATAATTTGCTGATGGAGAAACGGTTTTCGAGTGTAATGAAATTAGATATTTCGGTGCAGTTAATTTAGTTGATTCTTTGACTTTTTCACCGTCGGTAGCATTAGAGGCATATTGCAAACGCACTGAAATCATGTTCCTGAAAACATCTAAGTATTTACCTCGAAACATAAACGTCTTTTAGCCGAAAGTGCTTTTCAAGAGGTAAAACTACTATTATAAAACCTACTTATTTTAAAATTGACTTTTAATGACGGTGAAATCGTTAGAAATGGGCATTTCGCGTAAAGTATAATCTTTTCGGGTTTTTCGTGTATAGTGTGTGCTAATTTCGGTGTTGCCTGTATTTAAATTGCCTTACTATTTCTATAAGCGTAAATGTTGTATAATTCATAATAATTATTAATGTGTGCATAATAAATGGAAAGCTAAGTTCGTACCTCTTAAAAATAAGTTTTATGGGAGTGTTTGTGCAACTTTATCTAATAATTAAGTGATTAATATCTTTGAATTAAAAAATAGTGAGTAATCGTTGATCTGAAGTAGTTTTCTACAGAGATTCCGTATATTTTTTTAAATATTTATTTGTTTTAGTTACCATGTCCATAATATGATATTTAAAATGTCCATAATATACTGTCTTATGGTTAAAAAAGCCAACAGTTTTCGACGAAACTGACCTAACCAAGTTGAAAACTTTTAGGGCCTACACAAAGTGACATTCTATGAGCGATAACAATGATGTAAAAGTCAAAAATATATTGGAGACATAAGCTACAGAAAATCTTAATATAATATGTCAATCCTGTTGGAAAGTTGTTATATAAATACATTTCATTTATTATATTAGTATTCTTTAATGTTCTCTCATAATCACAAACACAGTACAAAGTCAAGGTAACACTTAATAGAGACTGGTGTCTTGTAGGTAAAACCTAGGTATTACAGAGAATACGAAATGTTTGGAAAGCGAATGCCACTTATCTAGGCCCTCTTGTCAATATATGAATGATTTGGGTTTTCTACAGCTACTTAATAGTTACTGATTAAAACTATAGAAATAAGACGTGATTTTGATTGTTTCTTCATATCTTAACCGCGACATTTATTAGTACCGACTACCGATCTTAATTTATTTAATGTAAAATTATCAGAACCAGTAACATCTTGTTTTAAATTAAAGTTAATTTATACTCGTTACAATAACTTTTTGTATAACTTTGTTTTTGATGTGTACAGGGAATAATTGAATCAGTGCCGCCCGACTTATAGTAGTCTTATTACATTAATTTAGTTATTATTTATTTACTTAACATTTTTGCTAACGTTAGTTTTATTAGAATAGGTACTAACCTCATGTCCAACGAAATATCGTCAGCAATTTTATTAATGTATCATTTATTAATCATAAACAGTAATTGATAATATTGCAACAGTCGTTTCTAAATATGCATTTATCATTCCGAAGCTATAGTTATTATTATTGCCAACAGAGACTAATTTTGAATCTGCTAGAAAAAACGTAACAAATGAAGTTCTTAACTTCACTGGCAAATGAAGAGACGATACTTATAAAAAAAAAATCTATGACTGTACTCTCCATCTACTAACTCGGGGATGGGCAAACTACGGTCCGCGGGCCAACTCCGGCCGGTCAACTAAATTTTGACTTATTGTATTGCTCTCAGTGTTTCCGAACGCATACAACCCTAATCTATTCAAAGTGAGAGTGAACAGGCTTCTTCTGGGTAAGCTCACTCCATCGTAGACTTTGTCTCTGTCACCCAGACCTAGAACAAAGTCAAGAGCAAACCCATAGTAAAATAAAAATAAAATAAATTATGCTCTGGCTTTCGTGTACTACGTTTAAAGCCATTATAAACTTTATTAAAGAAACATAACCACATTCGAATTAGGTACTGTAAGATAAAAAAATTCGCTGTGCGCTGCACGATTATTTTCACGGTGTGCGGTAGCATTTTATCGACAAAATTTTAAACAAAATGGTTTTTCTTTTTTTTTAATTCTGGACCCTTGTATTCCCCATGCTTTTCTGGATTATGATGAAAAAAGTTTGCCCACCCCTGACTAACTGCTCCGTGAAGGTATATGAAATTACTAATGTAGGTACTAATTCAAATTAACTTCTACAGTATTAAAATTATCAAACCTTACATAACAAAACACCATGCCTGAACAACGCAGACATGCATGCCTATTCTCATTCCATAACAGTTGACGTATCATTCCAATAAAAACCACCGGTTTGCAATAAAATAATATTATGTTTCTAATACATACCATTGTTCGTACAAAAAAATAACTACTTAAATGTTCAAATGTAGTGTAAAATGAAAATAAAAAATAAATAAGTGAATAAAGCATAAAATACAAATATGAAAAAAATAAAATAACTTAGATCTTGGTTTTTTAAATTAAAAAACATATTTTTTTGAAACTGGTACTTCTGGTTAACCCAGAAAGACCAGTTTCAAAAAATAATCCAATCAATTGTAATTATTCTCTGCATTATTTTAATTTATATGTTGACTGGTATAACTATTTTACTTAGAGGCTTCGTCCACTATGACTCGTAATGGCTGTATTTTCTTAATAATTTATAATAATTAATTTAAATAATACCCATTTGAGATTGTCCATGATTCCTGCTTTGGTGCAAATACTATTTATTTTATTATGGTTTTAATCAGAGATTTATGAATTATTATTTAATCTTATTAATAATTATTTAAGTGGACCTTTATTCATGTTTGAGATGAATCTGTGTAATTTGTGTTGTCTAGTAAATAAAAATACATTTTTATAAAAACGGTTTTGATTGTTTTATACCTGTTTAATTTTTTTAAAGTTTATCAATTAAGTACGATTGCTAGGTATTTGATAACTTATGTGGGAATGAATAATAAAGTGGCAGCACTCAAGACATGAGGCATTTTAGAAGATGGGTATGACAATACTGTGCGAGTGAGATGCTAGGACAGTAATGGACGATTATAAGGGCATAAGCACTAATATTTTCAGTTTTATTAATAAAATACACATGACATTGTTACGTTGAAATGTAACTTGATGTCACACTATGCCACTTACGCCAATGTGATGCCCTTGAGTCCAAGAGTTTGTACTATGAAATAAATAATGTAGGACCATTAAAGGTAATTTATATTTTCAGTTTTCCTAATTAAATACGCGTCATAGATTAGGGTGCATAACTTGAGACGGATGTACTTTAGAGCTGAGCTGCCATAGTAACTATTGTTTGAATGGAAGTACTCTACACATCTAACAAGGTGGCGTTAGTGTGCCATCAAATAAAAAGGCACCAATTTTGGGCATAGCCCTTTTACGGATATTGCTTTCATGTTTATAGATTCACTGTTTTTTGACGTACACTCGTCATCTTGATATTCACTGTTTTCGAACACCAGCACCACAAAGCTGCCATCTAGAGCTACACAATAAAAATAATACGCTTGACGGCTCATGATACGAACTCAGTTGCACGATTCATCGTTGCTTGACATACCTGTATTAAGCTTACAAAACTAGATGGCAGTATTTGAAACTACCTATACGATACGTAATGCAACAGGTGGTGGTTCGAGCTTCGGGGCACTAAAAACATGGGACGCGTCACGTAGGCACGGGATAGACGGGGCGCCCCGGGTTTTTGGTGAGGGGCTCGTGGCTTAATAATAATAGTTGCAAGGATCGATTGAAGGGTAAGCTACGCTTGCAGAATTCCATCCGTGGATGGGTAACCATCCATTAAAATATATCGACCCCTCCGTGCCTCGGGAAGCAAGTTACCCCGTTGTTCCCGGCTTTCATTCGTGGATCTTTGACAGTCGTTACGGGTCGTCAGTAGGGCTTCCATTACGTAATTACGTAATTACGCAATTACGTAATTACGGACAGATTTTAGAAATCTCACAAATACGTAACTGAAGAGCTGCAGTCCGTAATTACGTAACTATAGGATAATATTAATTAATTTAGGTACCCATTTATTTAGTTCTATAGTTTCTGCCTACTCCATGGGAAAAAGGCATGGGTTTATCTGTGTATTTACAATTTACCTTAATTTAGTTAACTTACGACTTACATTATGACAACACCAAAACCCTTTCTGTGGGTATCCCCCGAATTCCCGGGGTTTATTTTATAACTTCCAATTTGAGTCCGCAAGATTTAATTTCTTAGTCGTACAGAATAGAGTTCATTGTTGACCAATCGGGAAACGAAGGGAATCCCCGTTGGTTGTGGATAGTTCGGTACGTAACACAATCAAAGTTTATAAGTGTTTCGCAAGTATTTGATCTACCTCGTAGATAATAAAGTTTAATATTGTGGATTGAGCAAGCTAAGGGAACTCCCTACATTTTTCTTTACTTTCGTGAATTTAGAAACAATCTCAATACTCGGTACTCAGTCGTCTTACGTACACCTGCGAGATACTGTCCTGCCTGGTCTAAGCTTATTTTATTGACTTTTGTGATTTTGTGTATGTGCCGCAAAGTTTGACGCTTGGTTTTCAGAAGCATTTCATTACAAGTTTCTAAGTAGATATCACCATACACGAGTAGAGATACTTCAACGAAAATGTAAGTACCTATTTTAACATTACTTTACTTGTCTACTTACTTTGTTTCTAGGGTATTGTGTGAGAGTTTATACATATAATTTAGTAGTTGATTTTATATTGTTGACGGCACGGTTGGCGCAGTAGTTGAGTGATTGGCTGCTGCGCTGCGGGTCACGGGTTCGATTCCCGTACGGAACAAATATTTGTATGACCTACAGATAGGTGTTCCGGGTCTGGGTGTCTTGTGTATGTTAGTTTACATGATTGTGAGTGCACCCACGATACAGCAGTAACTCCTAGTGTGGTGCGACGTTTAAAAAAAAAAAAAATATGTGCGATTTTATTTTATTGTTGCTTGTTAGATGTCTGTGCAAATAGACATTGATTATGAGTTCACGGTACGTATGTAAATGTATCCCGTTTTAAGTGTAGTGCCTTACTATAGATGCTATTTATATGTATTACCTAACTATTAAATTATGAAATATTTATATATTGTTTTAGGTCTGCAGTAAAGAAGACTATTTATAAGGAGTTTTTGAACAAACGCACACAATCAGCTATATGGGAACACTTTTTGAGGGCTGAAAATGGGCAAAGTGTCCAACGTAAACATTGTCAAAAAAATTTGAAGACTCCTGGTGGTGCTACTGGAGCACTACATACACATATGCGTGCTAAACATATTGGCGAGATGTCACAAGAGCAAGATGCGCAAAGGGCAAGTACTTCATCGTGCTTTCAAGCAAGAAAAAGTTTAGAACCTCCATCGAAGAAAACTAAACTAACGGATTACTTTTCCACTGAGTATTCCTTGGACGTTATAGTGACTAGAATGGCAGCATTGGATGGCATCCCATTAAGCAAATTTTGTACTTCTGAAGATCTAAGGTATGTTTTCAAAAAATCTGGCTATGATCTACCGAAATCTCCTTCAACTATTACCAAAATTGTCCTGGAACAGAGTTGTGCCATAAAAAAACAATTAATAAATCAGTTTAAAGATATGAAGTCCCAAAAAAAACGGTTTACTATAACGTTTGATGAATGGACCTCTACCCGGAACCGGAGGTATATGAATATAAATATTCATAATAAAGACCTAGAACCAGCTAAATATAAAAATTTAGGACTAGTAAGGATAAAGGGTTCAATGCCAGCTCACGTTGGAACTGTACTGTTAGAAAATCATCTAAATGACTTTTATTTGAAACTTGAAGATATAATTGCATTCACAAAGGACGGAGCCAGTGTTATGGTTAAAATGGGCAAAAATTTTGATGGTCACCATCAGTTGTGTTTTGCTCACGGAATACAACTTGCAGTGCTGGACGTATTATATAAGACACGGAAAAGTACAACTACTGAACCAGAACTAGAAGATGAAGCTTCAGATACTGACACTGAAGAAATTGAAGAAAACGATGGCGGACTTTTCATAGAAGTACCTAGAGTTCTAGAACCAGAGTTTCTGTACAAAGATATTATAGTAAAAGTAAGAAAACTTGTTAAATCATTCAAAAAATCACCACTGAAGACCGATTTGTTGCAAAAATATTCTTTACAAGAGCATGGTAAAAGCCTCGATCTTATACTAGACTGCAAAACGCGATGGAACAGCTTATCAGATATGGTTGGACGATTTCTGAAATTGAAATCAAGTTTATTTAAGGCTTTATTAGACTTAAAATCAAATATAAGTTTCACAGACACAGAAATACAAGATCTACATAACATTCATCATAGTTTAGATATAATAAAAACTACAGTGATGGCATTGTGTCGCCGTGACTCGAATTTGTTAGCAGCAGATGCTGCGCTTCAGTTTATGTTAAATAAGCTTGATGCTCAGTCCAATGGGCTCAGTGACAAGCTTGCTGTATCCCTTAGAAAAAGAATAAAAGAAAGGCGAACAAATGTGTCTGGTGTCTTGCAGTATTTGCATAATAATGAAGAATATTATAAAACCGAAGAAACAGAAACTTTTACAAAACCGACGTCGGATTATATTAGAACATATGTTGCAAACTTATTAGAAAGGCTCAAATTTACACCGCCTACAAGTACACAAATGAGTTTAGATTCCGAAGCAGATGACAATGATGCTAATGATGGTTGTGGCGACGAGTTGACTGTTGCACAGCAACTAGAAAAAGAAATACAGAAAACTATGTCTACAGTAAACAAATCTGGAGTAAACACAGATCTTGAATCCATCATCAGAGTTGAAATGTGTATCTACGATAGCACTGGCGGCGGTCGTGAAGTTTTCCTAACAGCAGCTTATAATTATTTACTATGTATAATGCCTACTAGTGTTGAAGCAGAACGGGCATTTTCTTCTGCCGGCTATCTTTGTTCTAAACTAAGAAGTTCCCTTGCTGACAGAACATTGCATTCGTTATCATTTATGAGATCATATTATCAAGAACAAAGATTGGAAAAATAACCATATTTTATATTGTTTCTTACTTTTAAACCATTTGTGCGTGGTACATGTTTTGTTTGAATTGTTGATTGAGTTTAGTCAAAATCAAAATCGTCAATCAAATCAAAATATTACATTTTGATTTGATTGACGATTTTGATTTTGAGTTTAATTTTAAAATTATCATTTTAATCTGTAATTTACTTTTAATTCCTTAATATTATAATTTTTTTCATTTGAAGTTGTTTGATTTTTTACTTCTAAAATACGTAATAAGCCCAGAATTTATCGTGCTTTAAAAAATCAAAACAGTTAAGTACGTAATTACGTAGTTACGTAATTGAAGCATCAAAATGCGTAACTAGTTACGTAATTAGCAAATCCGTAATTTTGGAAGCACTAGTCGTCAGAAGCCCGAAAGGAGTATCGTGTAACCCAATAACTGGGTTGTGAAGGTCAGTTAGGCAGTCGCTAATACTGGTATTCATCTGCATCAGATTAAATTGAAAGCCTAACATAGTTCGTAAAAGGCTACAATGATGACGCTTACCTGGTACCTACCCGGTAGCCGGAGCGTATGATAGGGGGCTAAGTCAAAGCGGACTTTTAAAGCGGCCGGTTCGATCGTGATTCTTCAGCTGGAAAATCTTTGGTTGGTTGGATGTCACATACCTACGTATAAAGGGGAAGAGGAGTACATAGGTACGTGTTACGTAATAAAGTAAAAAAAAAAAATGGGTGCCGTTTAAACTAATTTCTCAGTGACTTCTTCATAAGGAGACTACTTATCTGCATGCTGTAGACCAGCTGTTTCATTAAATCGGCATGAAGGAACTATTAAAATTCTTATGTAGTTACCTAAGTAAAGGAATTGTAATTTACTGTCCTTTATATAGCTACTATAATTGCTATTATATAGAAAAATGCAAATGAATGCAGGGATGCGCCAGTTAGATAGGTACTTAGTATACAGAAGGTAGGCTTAATGTATGTATACAGAAGGTGATTTTAATGGAATAAGATAAGATTGCTCATAAAGGCCTGCATCAATCCATCAATATTTATATTATATATATATATATATATATCTTTTTTTTTTAATTTTGCTGGATTTGAATTTGGTTAGCAACATTACCTACGAGTATTTGAAAAGTTGATACCTAATAGGAAGTTATTTCTAAAAATCGTAATTCCTTTCAGATATATTTTTGTAGCCATTTTTAGGATTCCGTACCAAAATGGTAAAAAGGAACTCTTATGGTACGACTCAGTCTGTCTGTCCGTCTGTCTGCCACAGCTCGATATCTCAAAACTACTAATGTTATCAACTTGAAATTTGGAACAGTTTTAGATGACGTTTGCCCAACTATTTTGCAAATAAGAAAGATTTTTTTTTTTGCAACGGTCTGAACGGGGTCTTAAAAATTCGAAGTGCACTAGGGCATGTGGGGTATCATTTATGAAAGAGTGCTATTTCTCAAACATGTTTTTTTTTTTTTACCGCAATAGTTTTCGACTTTTAACGAAAATTAAAAGAATGAAAAATTGTTTATTCTGCACAAACAAGACGCACATTACATAAAAAATAGACAAAATACACATACTAATACAAAGTAACTAAAAGCATCGTATTCAAAACCTTAAATGTAACAATAAAAATAAAAAAGTTTGGCTGTTGTCCATTGCTTGATGACAGGCCAAGACCACAGAAAATAGATG
This sequence comes from Dryobota labecula, assembly GCA_947523025.1. Taxonomy (NCBI): domain Eukaryota; kingdom Metazoa; phylum Arthropoda; class Insecta; order Lepidoptera; family Noctuidae; genus Dryobota; species Dryobota labecula. The sequence goes on from OX383287.1 coordinate 5,688,345, forward strand.
CCAGATGATAGAAAAAATAAAATACCGTGCCCCCTCTTTATCTCCGAAGTTTGCAAGATAACAATCTGAAAGTATTTTATGTGATAGAAGTATATGTAAATATTATGGGAAAAATAAACAACAAAACTTACATTAGTTCCACTATCGGTCAAGAGACTGCGCTGACCTAAAACTGCAAAATTCTAACACCACAGTGTTAAAATTCTCTGATGAATAAAAGCCTCACCGATGAAAATTTTAAAACATTTCACGGTTCATAACCAAAATGTCCTCCCTATTTACTCGCAGGTTGGTTTGGGTGAAGCACAGTTGTAGTTTTTTGGCACAGAACTATTTAGGTACCTATACGAACGAAGTTATATAATATGATGGTACTGAACCCTCAGTGCCCGAGTCCGACTCGCTCTTGAAAGGTTTTTTTGTTTAATTTATTGTGTATAAATCTATTTACTTACTTAACTAATAAATAATGTATTTAAAATAATAAAAATATAATGTTTTTTTATTTTTTTTTTGGTTTTTATTTTATGCTGCAATTAATTTTGAAGGGCAAGATAATATTTTTTGCTAACATCATATATTATCTCCTACCTATAGATAATCCATTTTCTTCCAAGCTGTACCTAATATCTACCTTATCAATGATTTTGAAGCATATTGCTTATCTATTGCTTCTTTTAAGTAAGTACCTACGAAAAATTTGTCTGATGTAATTTTTTTTTTTTTTTTTGTGTGTATACCTAATTATAAGGTAGGTATCACAGTCCAGATAGTTTATTCACATTACAATCTAACCTATTAGTTAACAAGTAATTTAAATAAAACTTATAGTAATACTAAGAAATTATAAAATTAAGAAATCGTCCAATAACGTCTTTAATAATTCACTATGGATTCATGTGTTATTTATATGTGTTAGTCATCACTTGCATTGCAGTTTATGTTCCCTCACACTGCATTAAACTAAAGGTTTTATCCATTTTAGTCTTAGTACTAGATCAGTGTTGTCAAGGAGTTGGATCGCCTCGACATTCACGTGATGATGAAGTCTGTATTCATGAGCTTCTCCATTTTTTTTTTTTTTTGTTATTAAAAATTTGCGCCACACTAGGAATTTCTCCTGTATCGTGGGTGCGTTTACAAACATTCTTACGTAAATAACGCAATGAATGTTGTTGAACTGTCATAACGAATCCCATTGCTACTGTAAGGCGCGAAGAAGAAGGCGGGGCGGACCGGGCCGGTCAATTTGACCGCGAACGATAGTGCAAAGGGAATCCTATAGGTGCCGCCGCGCCGGTGCCCGGCGGGCACTGGCGGCGCGGCATATTCCTTTGCGTTCGCAGTGAGGGCAGCCGCGGGCATCGACGGTCAGACGCGGTCTTTATTGCTTTGCGGTCAAAAAGACTGCCCCGCCCCGCCGTGTGTTTCGCGCCTAAGTGTGATACACAACTTTCCCGCCGTTTATATGCAACCCTTTCTCTACGTTAATTACCTACAGGTACTTTTCCAAGTAATAGAAGCAAGAAATACGAAATTAGATAAAGCTGGAGGGTAAAAATAAAGGCCGATTAGAAATAAGCACTTAGTTTATTTAGAAACTAGCTGCTACCCTCGACTTCACCCGGCTTTTTCTAAAATAAAAGTGGCCTAAGTTACTCCTTATAAGCTATCTGGCACGTGAAAATCGGTCCAGCCGTTTTGGGGATTAGCCGGAACAAACAAACGGACATTTTTTTTTTCTTGTTAACTATAAGTATTGTATACTTTCATATGCATTTAGTAAAAAGCTGTTATTTTGATATTACAAACAGACACTTCAATTTTATTTATTTTTTATAGTAAAATCTGGTCAAGGAGCAAGTCGAACTCGCGCACCGAGGGTTCCGTACCAGCCCAGAAAAACTACAACTGTGCTTCACACAAAGCACACATAGTTTATTACTACGTACAGATACCCAATCCCATACAAACAAATGACACCTCCCTAAGGCTGACTATTGAGCTGGCTATTTTATTTCCTCGATTTTTTAACACATGGCAGCATCAGCGACTCACTAATTGCCAGAGACTGTAGTTTTACAACGCCATCTAGGAGTCGGCCTAGATACTAGGTGTCATTCTCGTGATTTATGAATGTAAATAGATAAATCAACATTAAACAAGGAAGTTTTGATTTTTACTAATGTTACTTCAGCCAAAATTGTTCCTATAACGCTTTTTATTGATTGTTAATTTCATAATTGTTACCTATGCTGCCATCTGTGAATTTTTTTCAAGACTAATTATAATTTGTTCGAGTTGAGACTCCATGCCCAAAGCAACCTGTTACCTGCTAATATGTAGGAAAGAGGACATTTTGGTTGTGAAACGTGAAAAGTTTTTAAATTTTCATCAGCGAGGAAAAGAAAAAAAAAAGAAAAAGAATAAAAAGAGAGAAAAAAAAAACAGAAGGAGAAAAAGAGAGAGAGAGAATTTTAACACTGCGGTGTAAGATATTGCAGTTTTAGGTCATCGCCATCGCTTGACAGATAAAGGAACTAATGTAATTTTTGGTTTTCTGAAAAAGTGTGCTATTTAGAGACATAATTTTATTTTTCCTGTAAGTAATCTTTACATAAGCTTCTATCACATAGAAAATTTCAGATTTTTCTCTATGCAAACTTCGGAGATAAGGGGGGGAACGGTATTTTTATTTTAATTTTTCATCAAAAGTCGATATCTATGTGGACTAAAGAAAAAAATTTTTTTTTTTTGAGAATGTGCAAATAGCGCTCTTTCATAAAATGCCTCACATGCCCTAGTAGCCGCATTTCGAATTTTTAAGACCACCTTTCAATCCATATTGCAAAAAAAAAAAGTTTTTTCTTATTTGCAAAATAGTTGGGCAAACGTCATCTAAAACTAATCTAAATTTCAAGTTGTTAGCATCAGTAGTTCTTCAGATATTCGGCTGTGGCAGACAGACAGACAGACTGAGTCACACCATAAGGGTTCCTTTTTACCATTTTGGTACGGAACCCTAAAAACAACTATTGTTAAAATATTCAAGGGACTTCGACGAAAACAAAACAAAAACGTGTTGCCTTTCTTTTTATGTTTTTACAAGAATGACTAAGTAATTGGGGTTACGGAACCCTCCACGACTTATGTGAGGAATTCCATTTGTGCTTGACTGCATTAAGATCGAAAGAAATTGCAAATAGCTAGGTGGGTACAAAAATAATGACATGATATCCATATCCATAGCCTTCAGCCCACACGACTAGTGTTACCATCCATCCGGATATGTCCGGCATTTTGACCCCCGTCCGGACTTTGTCCGGAATTTTCTACTTGAAATGATATATTTTTTTTTTTATATAAAAAGTCCAACGAGTACGTAAGTACTGATAGAAAAAAGATTAAAAAGTAAAATATCTGGACGTTTTTTCTACATATATGTCCAGCTTTTTGTTAGGACTTTTCTTTTGAAATGGTATAAAACAGTCTACTTAGGTACTTATACATAATAATACCTACACGACGACATTGTCTGACCATTTATTGAATTGGATATACTTAAACTTACTTAAATTTTATCATCCATTTATTTCCCTAGTTGTACAGTCAGCAACGAAGATCAATTAAAGACAAAGTCAAATCATTTACCTATTTCAAATAGCCACATAAAAGGTACTTCTGAACGTCAAAACTTAACAAAAAAAATAACTAGTTGCCCCTTCCAAAAGGAAGTTAGGTACGTATGGAGAAGAATGGACAAAAAACTCCATTAATACTGATAGGTACTTCAACATAGTAAAAAATAATTTAGTTTGATAAAAATAACATTATTTTCTGAAATACATACCTAGGTACTAACATTTCAGCATTTCATGTAAAAAAAAGAACTACCTAATATACCTATACATAAAAGGTACCTACAGGTATATGTTAAGGAGTATATAGGTAATAGTTAAGAAATTTTGCTTAAATTATTTTTAGTTAATCAATATTTTTATTGTGATTTAAACATAGCTGCTGACCGTACTTATAGTGTGCTATGTCGCTGTGTGGGGCTTACATGATAACTTAAATACAATTACGTTTTCATTTGATGCCAGTGTTGTTCAAATCATTCAGTAGAACGAACATTTTATCGAATACTGACCAACATGTTCATTACCTACATTTCGCACGCATTTTTGGGCGGGAGAAGCGTGTGAAAGAGACGGCAATATTAGGTTGGGGTGGATTTGAAGCAATCACTTTGATAGATTACAAGGGAAAATGTACCGTGTCTCTGCTATGTAAAGATTCGATTAGCATTGGATTTGATATCTAAACAGGTAATATTACAAGCCAATCAGGTAAATGGTTTCAATGAAACAGCTGTAGATAATAGAGGAAAGGAATACCTGCCTACTTGGGAATTAAAGGAAATACCTAATGATTAGGTATCTAGAAATAAATCTGTGCGTCCTGTGAAAAGTGATATAAGTCAACTTATATCGAATGTGATATTATTGTTGCACCTTCATCAGAAAAAAATGCTCTATTATTCTGTCTAATTAACATTTTGATACGTCTATTAGTTTTCAAGATCGTATGGTACATCTAAGACGAAATGGCGTGTTTTGATAAATATTTTTGTGTAAATAAATACATATTGACATGTATCGTTCACAATATTCAAGTTATGAAATAAATAATTGTGTTTTAAGATGTATCTCAAGTCATATCATTATTCACATATATTTATTACGTTACACGTTTTTTTTTTAAACAAAACTTTATAATGAAAAAATATAATGAAGACAACATTAAGTTCGTTTGGGCCGATGTAAAACTTCTACGGTTTGACAAGACGTTGTTTCCGTGCCTTAAATATAAAACGGATTTGCGAGGTGATGACTTAAATATGATCTCGTTTGCAAAAATATCACCTTTCACCAAAGCTTCACACAGTGTAAAGCGATACAACTCATTTAGAATCATTATACACGATCATTCATTTGGTGTGTTTTGATACAACATATAGCTTTTTTTAAATATCTCTTCCTGCAGTAATGCCTTTTGAGCTGGAACATAATAGGTTGTAAACAATACGACACTAAATACAAATTATGTCACTATTTTTGTAAAATTATTATCCTAACAAAATTTTATAATTTTTTACACACAAAAACTACTATATTGTAAAGTTGACATTTTCGAGATGTATCAGTTTTCACAGGACGCACAGAAATAATGATACTTAATTTATACCATAGAATTAAACTATGTTTTTACCATAGTTGGTAAATACGAGTACCGACCTAGTCGATTAATAAGAATTTAACGAGAATAAAAATGTACCTACTTAAAGAAAAAAAATGTTTTTGGTTGACTTCAAAAAAGGAGGAAATTCTACCTACTCTACTTCAAAATTTGACGCGAATCGTTTTTTTTTGTTTTTTGTTTAGTTGGCTACATTAGGTAAGCAGATATGTGTTACCTACCTAAGTAGGTACCTACAACTTTTAATCGAGTACGGAATGCCTACGATATCATTTTGATTATAAAAAATATAAATAATTAAGATTTTAAGGTTCCGTATGTGTAAATATTAAACTGTAGAACATGATGAGGAATTTGAGAATGACGTCATGCATGACATAACCTACCTACTTACATTGAGTTTGCCTGACCAAAGCTACCTCGTAGTCAGGCACTTTTTATAGACTAGGTAGGTTAGTAGGGGAACCTATCTATGCTTAATACATGTTTCCCTGCAGTTTAGTGGGTTCCTACCCAAGTGTTCCTTCATTCACTTTTGTTCTAGAAATAATTACTTAATTAGTTATGTAGGTAGTCATATCAAACAAAACTTTGAAATCGCATCTTATGTGTGTAATCGGAAATTATGATAATGTTCAAAAAGCTAGAGGGTGGAACGTGTCATTAATTTGGATGCACTTGTTAGTGTAGAACGAGCGTGCTCGCGGCAGTGTGCGCGCTCGTGTGTGCACCGTCATTACGCTGCATTATTTGTTACGTTAGGGCTGGGATGGGCCTGTCCCTATCGTCGCCGAGTCCTACGCCATCCTACGCTCCCTTCTCGCGCCGTATTTGAATAGGCTCGCGTTGCGTAACGCGCGGCCAATGACAGCGCCCCTGCACATGCACGGGGCGGAGTCCTTACGTCACCGCGGTCTGCCCCCCGCGGCCGCGCAGCCGCCGTGACGTCACATTGCCCCTCGCGCCGCGCTCCGCACCTTTAGTGCGCGATGACAGCGCCCATGCTGGCCGTGGCGTCGCACGGAAACTCGCGACAAAACACTCGTGCGCTCAAAGATGGCGGATGGGTCGCTCGAGGACCGCGCCGGCCCGAAACAAATGAACGATTTAACTTTTTCCGCGCCCGATAAAGGACTTGGTGACACAAAAAAGTGCAGTGGCGAAACATTTGACGGCGATAGTGTAAAGTTATCGTTCTACAGGGAACTGGAAACGAGTGATTCGTGTGAGAAAAGTGATACGCGCGGCGTGGCCGCTAAGCGCGCCGCGGTCGGCGGTACGTATTCCCGAAAATTTTCTGATGCGAACACCGTGGACGGCGACGACAGGAAGAGGAGATGTCTGGAACGATACGACAGCTCCGAGTCTTCTGACAGGTGAATTGTTGTTGATTTATGTTAGCAAAACATGCGATCGCGTTTGTTTCGTAAGTTTGTTTGCGGCCGCGATATTCGGAGAGTCAATGCTCCAGTGACCGGAGGCTGTTTGATTTCGATGTCATGGCCATTGTGAAAAACTTTGGGTGTTGCTAAGCGGCTCTTGTTCGGTTGAACGCCCTCGGAATAGAATGCTGGGCCGCGGTGCCGCGACGCGACGTATTACCATTTGAAATTGTAGACTAACAAAAAATCGGCCTCGTAAGATATTTCGATGCTCATAACGGAGGTATTACGAATAAACACGACACTTTACAGATAAGATCTCTGGAACATAGCTTCAGTGTTATCTAATTGTTACTAAATTGTTTAGATGGTTACATATTTCGTACAGCTAGCTGCCAAAAATAGTAACCTTGGCTTTTAATTAGCTTTTAGCTAACAGTAAAAGCTATAGAAACGTCTAGTTTAATTTATCCCTCAAAACTTGTCTGTCACGTAGGCTTGATAGCCTTACTTTTTCGTAAGATCCATGGATGTGCATATTATGATTTTATGATGAAACATGAAAATTCACTCAAACTTTATGAACTCACATGTTTACACACAAAATTATTTTAATAAGACCACTTAAATTTAAAATCTTAGGTGCGGGTAAAACTGCTTAATTTCCATTAAATTGTACCTACATGCCATGTTTCTCATTCTTATGCATGTATAATAATATTGATTACACCTAAGCCATAATTTTATACTATCATAAATTCAGAAAACTTTGCAGAATTACTGCCCTATAGTAGTAGGTTTAGGTAGTACAAGATGACCTTATTTTTTATTGGTAATTAAGAAGAAATGTTCACATACTAACTATTAAAAAGTTACAGTCAACTGTGGCTTCTTTACTTTCCAGGAGCAACTTTACCCATGAGTATGTACTTCAATATCTCTCGATTACATAAAATCTGTTACAAATAGTTGATTTTCTGCTTTTGTATCACTTTGATATGGTAGCAACAGATTTTTAGTAATCAAGAGTTATTTAAGTACAGTACTCATATATATAGTATAGTAAAGTTGCTCATGGAAGGTACAGATGCCACAGTTGACGGTGCCTGTTAGGTATTTCCATAATCTATTTTACACTGTGACTAAAAGTTCTCGGTGTCCGTAGTAGGGACCTTACCCTTACTCATCCTATCTTTAATATTTGTTTATCATAACAAATAAGATTTAATAATCATGATGTTATTTTTATAGTAGGTAACATGCAGACTGTCATGTGTTTTTTTAACACTCTATAAAACTCAAAAAACAGCACAAGAGTATGGTTTGGCATTAGGTTTCTAGGCTATTCTGTAAAGAAAATAAAAACTTGCAACACCTTAAAACAGAATTAATACTATATAAAAACGTCTTTTCAATTCTTTTGTCACAATGGGTTTTCACCTTTTCAGTTATTGCTATGGTTTGCTTTGTTTGTTTATGTTTTGTTTTGCTGTGAAACTTTTCTGTGCTCAGCATGTTTTTGAGTAAGGTGTGTGGCATTCTATTTTATAACATAACACTGCTCTGTTTTAGTTCATATAGTTATTAACTTTGCACACATCTGTAACAAATAATTTTTAGGCAAGTAGCAGTACCTACTTACTTTAGTTCATAGAAGAAAATTAAGTCATACACATTACCAGAACAGCAGTGTTCTGTGGTAATGTGTATGACTTAATTTTCTTCTATGAACTTGTAATGTTGTAACTAATTAATATGCTACCATTTTGCTTCTTTTCAAATCAATTCATGATTTGAAAAGAAGCAAAATGGTATTAAAAAATGGCAGAATTTGACAATTGCTTAAACCAAGAAAACGAGGCTTGATCTCACCAATAAGTTTATAAAAGTTACCAGTATTAGAGATTGTGGACTTTAAAACTGAAAAAAAAAAACTAAACTACTATGCATTTCAGTTCTAAGCAACAAGCATTGGCGGGGCATGCAATTTGAAAGTAAAAGATCTCTACCATTGTATTTATTAAAGTCCAAATTAAAATTGCTATATAGGTGTCACTAAATCCTCAGTAGCTGTATGTTACATAGTGTATGTTCTCAACAAACCAGTCACTCGCATGCAACATGATTTTTGATTGATTGACTTTGACACTTAGCATTGCATGAACGATAAGGAAATGATGCAAACATTTCCATTCAATTTTAATCTTAAGGCTAATAAAAAACGTATTTATTATAGTTACATCTTATTGAACTTGACTTCATTATAATAATATCAAGGTAAACTTTGGTCATTATCACGGCATGACGTAAAATTTGTCACACAATAAGATAAAAAGAATTAACCTCTTTGTCTTTATAGATGGTATCAAAGTTTGCTTTTGTTTTTCGTTATCTGTTTGTGATAAAGCCTAGTGACTGGCTGACTTGGATTACTTAAATAATACAGAAACTGGATGCCTTAGCTGTTAGCACATGGCGTGGCGCTTCTTGGGGATAGGCAGACAACTACATTAGCTTTTCTATATTCAGTGTTGCAATCATCTGTCTAGGGTCGGCTTCAGTCTAACCAGATTCAGCTGAAACCAGTACTTTTATATGGGCTGCCTTTCCGACCTTCCCAACCCAGTTACTGGGTAATACAGTACCCCTTGGGAAGACTGGCTGACAGACTTTCGGGCTTCGGACCACCCGTAACGACTCAAAGATCCACGAATGACAGCCGGGACCCGTGCTTTCCGAGCCACGGAGGGGTCTTGGTATGTTTGACGGCACGGTTGGCGCAGTGGTTAAGCGATTGACTGCTGCGCTGCGTGTCGCGGGTTCGATTCCCGCACGAGACAAATATTTGTATGACCTACAAGTAGTTGTTCCGGGTCTGGCTGTTTGAGTATGTGAGTTTTAAATGTTTGTAAACGCACCCACAATACAGAAGAAATTCCTAGTGTGGGGCAACGTTTAAAAAAAAAAAGATGGTCGTCCATCCACGGAGCAACCGCGGCAAGCATAGCTTAACCTGATAGATCAACCCGTGTGTTATTTCTGACCCGCGGGCCCCTGTGTATTCAGTGTTGCAACATTGTAAAAAAAATATGGTCATTTTGTACAGTCATCATAAAAAGCAAGTGATAATATTGTTCGAAGTTACAGTCATGTAATGCTAACTTGCTAAGTAGGTATTAAGTATTTAAATGTTTAAAATTGCATTTAAATATTATACTATACTATATAAAAAAAAAAGAAGGTTGAAGGTTGTCTGTAAAAGATCGCTTTTAGCGATAAGACCGCCCATTGTGACACCCTATGTTACAGTTCTACATTTATATCTGTAATTTTTATGGTGTAGTACATAATAAAGAGTATTCTATCTTTATTTTTAACTTACTTAATTCGAGATTAATAAAACTGCCAACTATTTATTTTGCTTTTAATAACACTAGTTTACAAAAAAAAAATTTTTTTTTGTACATGAAATGAAACGTATATTATTTATGTAGGCTATGGACGGTAATTAAAAAAAAAATATATATATATATTTTTCGTAGCACGTCACAATTCTGAGATAAAGAGGTCTTTGTTTTTTATCTACCTGCAATTGTTTAAATACGTTTATCGTTCTATTTTGTAAGCAACTGTGTCATTCAAGTCTTATTTTTATATGAAAATGTCATCTAGAGTGTGTAAACTACATCTAAATCGATTTTGTTATGTTAGTGTGAAAATTGTTCAGTTAAATCGTGGTTTTCCCTATAACAAAACCATTGCAAGAAACCTATTTACATTATTTTGGGTTTCCGGTGACAAATCAAGATAAAAATTGGGTTCCTCATGTGATTTGCATTAATTGCAGATTGGTCCTCAGCTCCTGGTATTCAGGTAAAAATAGATCACTGAAATTTGGTAAACCAATGATATGGAAAGAGCCAACTAACCACGTAACCAATTTTTACTTTTGTGTATCAAAAACTTTTGGATTTAACTAAAAAAAAAATATATAATCATAAAAATATTAAATATGTCACTAAATTCATTTTTTGCATTCTCCTTTAAATTTTTTTCCAGAAAATCTTGGTAGTGTGAGTCATGAACACGGTGAGCGATTTCAACAAGATTTAAAATCATTTGAGTAAAATTATCAATGTTTTTGGGGCCAAAATATGGTAGGTGACTATTGTTGGTCTGTTGTGAGAAATACAGATAAAAATATTTAGAAAAAAAGAACAAAAATTACCCATTTTTAACTGTCTATTGTTTATTTATATGTAGTTTTTTGTAAAAATCTTCTTAATAAATATTTAAAAAAACTGACGAGCTGGATTTTTTTAAATATTTTTTCTGAGATGTAGATACCCAAAGTAACGTAACGGTATATCCATTTCATGAACAAAACTCATGTAAACTAGTGAAATTTATTACTGTTTTGGAGATTAATGTGCGTTAATTTGGAGGTCATGACATTAATAAGTTATTATGGTGGTGTGTTACTATTTGCTGATGATGTTTTTTGTAATGTGTAGTTTGTGCGATATGTGCATGTTAAGATATTACTTATGTGTTTGTTAAGCCTTTACCTATGTGTTTCTTTTACTGAATTTTTGCTTATTGCATTAGTTTTTTTTTTGTATTTTAAGAACTTTTTGTATTTGTATTTTTGTATTTCGTATTTTTTGTATTTGTCTGTATTTAAATGGCGTGTTTCACTTCTGTAGATACCTACTAAAGTTTTATTCATAATAGTGTACAGCAACCAAATAATTTATATAAGCGCTTGTACTTGACCAATTTTATTAAAATATTTTAGTACCTACTTAACTTACCTTTCGTAGTTTATAATATCAAGCACAATTTTAAGAAGTTTCAATGGTTTGCATAAAATTGCACTGTATGATGCCCAAGGTCGAGCCAGGTTACCACTGACAGCCCTTTTATGAAAATTGCTATGAAATTGCGACTTATGAAAATCAAAATATTTTATTTCACATAAACCTACACTACATGGGCACTTATGAAACGTCAGAAGCTGGGTGCACGGTTCCAATTAGTCGTTTCCTATGGAGAAGAGCCGGCAAGAAACTCCACGGTAAAGGTGTCTGCACACAGCGGGCGCGGCGCGGCGGGGCGGGACGCCGACGCGACGCTGAGCAGTTGTAATGTACTAGATATTACGGAGGACGCCACACAGAGCCGTCCGGCTCGACGCGACGCGACGCGACGCTCTGTGTGGCGTCGTCCGTAATATCTAGTACATTACAACTGCTCAGCGTCGCGCCGGCGTCCCGCCCCGCCGCGCCGCGCCCGCTGTGTGCAGACACCTTTACTCTTTTAAAAATATTTGGCTTACACAATATTTTCAAATAACAGAGTTAATATATGGAACTGACATGTTAATTCGATAAGTATACGATATAATATTATGAATGAATGAATGAAATGCACCGACCCCAGCGTGGTTTAACCAGACTCGATTACTCGAATGAACCCAAAGATTCACACTAGCCCCTGGAGCCTCATGTTTCATGGGACTACAGTGGCCATTGTATATCAAGGAGTAGACCGGGGGGCACGATAATGGTAGGGAAGACGTGCCCATAGGATATGGAAGGATTATTATAGCCTACCGGATATGCATCCTTAAGCAAGCAATGGAATAGTGGAGAGACGGGTGATATTTATCGGGAGGGCATCTTTTAATGACGTCGTCGCCTGGTTGGCTCGAGTCCAGCTGCCTTCCTTCACTGCTATGCTGTGTTGATGTTTCCATTATCTTCGTCTGAAGTCACGCTACTATCCGTTTCAGGTTTCTTGTAAATCTCGCTAACAACCTTTCTAATCTTATCTCAATCTTCAACAACGCCTGTGAATATGTGCGAGATAGCACATCCTGTGGTTTTTGATGAGTTTGGTTATGGTTTTTCCGTCTAAGATTGCATAATTTTCATGTCTTGGTTTATTCTTGGCGTGGTTAATCAAGTCTCTCATGATATCTCTCTCATATCTTCTATGTCTTGACCTGATAGCTTTATTGAGTGCCGATACTTCCGCCTTCGTAACTGCCTGTTGGAGGGATGCAAGAGCTAATGACTCCAATTATGGAACTGCATGGTATTTCGATGTTTTCATCCGTTGAATTGATTCCTATATTTCCTAGTTTTTTCGTTATTAACTGCGATCTTGGTATTTTTGGTGGATTTGCGAGCGACATAATATTATTGTTTATGGTTGAAATCCTTGGCCTCAGTTGTTGTCTACTTCTCAACTTGTGGTTGCCTTTGTGTCTTGTGTTTGGTGCTTCCATTTTCGTTAAAGATTCGACTTGTTGTTAGCTGCCCCCAGATAATTTTGTGTTCGGATGTGCCCCTATCGGCCCATTCTCCTTTAATAAAGTGGAAGAGTTTTTCTGTTGCATGTGGCGTAATGGTCCAATTTCGATACCTGAGTGTACTTTGACCATGTTATCCGGCATGATGATCTCATTTTTGTCGCTGTTGGCTATATCTCTGTTGTAGTCGGAATAATCAGATGTAGATTTTGGTGAATCAGCCCTTTGCGTTGGATAATTTGTGTATCTTGTCGACTAATATGTGCGTAAAAGTCACCTAGCATTACTAGCGTCAGGTCCTTGGTTTTTGTCTAATCGAGTTGAATACACCTGTGAGAGATCTGGTTGCTTTAGAGGTACAACTGTTGATGTGAGAGTTGATTATAGGAGCAGGCTTATCACTTCTCATACCAACTTTAAGAGTAGTTGACATCGCTTCGGTATCTTTTTCCTATTTTTTATTTCAATTTGGGCATCCTTTGTGATTAGAATTGCTAGTCGCCGGTGTGCTTTACCTGTAATTCCCGATAGGTTGATTTGTACGTTCCTAAGTTCACCCCTGTTTCTTGTAGGCAGGTTACATGTACACGAACGACCCAACGTGACAATTCAGCATCTGTTTTTATCTTTTTGCCGTTCCAAGTTGCAACGATGACCACATCTGTCCACCGCTCCTTCTTGCGACGACCAATAAAAACAAAAACTTTTGTTTAAACAAATCTATCAGGCTCCGCTACAACGATCACAGATGTCCGACTACCTCGGCCGGTCCCTTTACGGTATTTTTCCTTTATTTACAAAAACAATGGGGCCCAGCAAACTCCGATGTTGCGATGCTAATACTCGATGAGCGCAGGCAAGCTTCACTTAAGCGGCCGAGAGCTCCAAGCAAGAATATTCCCTACTGTGGTCCGATGTTCGAGACCGCGATAGTACTCAATTGCGTCAGAAAGCATCTGCCTTCCAGTTATTGTCTTCTGCGACACAAAAAAATCACAAAAAATGTACTTAATAAAAACGTTGGGTTTACCCTTATATGAGCGAGGCTACCTGCTAAAGTAGCGACTATCATAAAAACTATAACAAATCGTTCATTCATTAAGCTTCATAAAACATGAAGCTTAATAAATAAACGATCCGTTACAATTTTAAAGGCAAGAAGTGGTAGTATGGTAGTCAAACTAAGAAGTTTTAGGGGAATAAAAATTGTACGAAATCTAAAGCGATAACGTTATTTTGTTAGAATAATAAAGTATGTTAGTTTATCTTGCTATATTATATCAACATAACATAACATAATGCCCTAACTCCCCGAAGGGCCGGGCAGCGGCGCACCCATGCACAACCACAGTTCGCCAGTCATGTCCAAGTCCCATGCAACAGTGGGGGAGCCCACCGCCATTACCACCAACCGGGCACAAATCCAGACCCCGGGCAGCCACTGAGAAATTACAGACAGAAAACCCAACAACATCCCGCCCGACCCGGGAATCGAACCCAGGACCCCACGCTCAGCAGCAGCGCACCATTAGACCAACGAGGCATCAAAATAAGAACATAATATCATCTTACAACAATAGCTCAAAAACTTGAAGTGAGCGCGCGGCGCGCGTGCCTCACAACAATGACATACAAAAATAATACTGATCAAATTAGGTAGACTGGTAGAAAACGCCCTTGCACAGTATGTTTCACGTGTGCATAAAGTGTTTACAAATAAAATATATAAAACAGATCCCTAAAAGACAAGGAAAGATCAAACCAGATAAGTCTGCTCGGGGGCGAATCTATTTCGCTCGGGGCTGCACCAGTCGCCCACCTGATATCAGGAACGCACTTAGGCTAAGTCCACAGCCACACTTTTGCACTGATTTAATACGATTTAAAGTAACTTCCACCTCATAACAAAGAACTACTTTTCAATTTCGATGCCCGGCCGCCGGTAACATGTGCTGTGCACATTTTACAGATTGTATAGCAAAAACTGTGGCGGAGCAGTCGGGGTCACGTCCGTTCCCGTCGGCGTCCAGTCTACCCCTGCGCAAAAATGTTTCACTGTTTTATAACAGATAAAAACTTAAGTATTAAGTTTCGCCTTCATACTATAAAGTTCTCATCACTATCAGATACTAAAATAATTTGTGTTGCCAGTTATAAAAAAATGCTTTTTTATTGGAGAAAACGTTGACGACATCGATGAAGTTTGATACGTGACTGCCGATAAGTATACGATATAATATTAGGTGTCAAATTAAATCATTGATTTAAAACAAACTGACTCACCAAAAATATTTTCCTTGTGATTTCTAACTCACATAGTCTCACATTATCAGCAGGGTCACAAGGTCATTGACTTAATTACTAAATCATCATCATCCTAGCCTTTTCCCAACTAAAGGAACAAACAAACAGAACAAACAGGCGCGACACGCGACGCGACACAAAGACACCGCGTGCTGCGCGACGAGCGGTCTCTTTGTGTCGCGTCGCGTATCGCGCCTGTTTGTAGGAGCCTTAACTTGGGGTCGGCTTCTAGTCTAACCGGATGCAGCTGCGTGCTAGTATTTTAAATGCCTATCTGACCTCCACAACCCAGTTACTGGGTAATATGATACCCCTGGGTAAGACTGGTTGACTTTCGAGCTTCTACTTAATTACTACATGTTAATAATAACTCTGGGCCTATTAACAGTTTTAGTACAGCATCCAGACAGCCTTTGTTTAGAAGAGTATGGGGTTTTTCACCAACCAGTTATAATATCCTGTCTGAAACATCACAATTTTCCTTAAATTTTTACCCGACTAAGGTAAAACCAAAAGGAAGGGTTATGTTTTAGCAGTTTAAGTATGTATGTTTGCATTTACAATTATGATCTACCGTAGCGCCCAAACTACTCATCCGATTTCGATTAATAAGGTGTCAATCGATTCGTTATTGTAGTCTATACTCCATTTACTATAGCATTAGACAAATAACGGCTTAATAACGACAGTTATTGTGTAATATTGTTGAAATTACTGCACTTTAGAGTTATTTTTTTTTTTATGTAAATGGTAAATAGATTACAGTGCTTTGTATTTATCGTGAAATAACGGAGTTTATTAGACGTTTACATCGAAATAACGAAAGGTTGAGAACAGTTATTTGTCTAATGTTATTATAATAAATGGAGTATAGGTGGACAGGTGGGTATTTCGGTTTTGTGCTCGTGATTATAATGTAGATCTATTTTTCTGTTTACCTACCTACTTGAGATAATTATCTTTTTATATGCACGTGTTTCTGTGACAAATAAACCTATTTTTTCTTTCTTTAGGTGGCATAGGGTACATTGTATACAAACAAAATCATTATGACGTATGTTACATCCAAAAAAAGTGTCTCTGATTTTTTTTTTTTTTTTTTTGTGAAGAGTTTAATTCTGTGGACATGATTGGTTCGTATTTAGCAAGATTGAGTGGAGTTAAAAAGGAAAGTGATACTTTGCCCTGCATTGATACAATACGGCCTGAAAATTAAATTTATAATTTTAATAACCCTGTATATAATTAATTTGATTAAGTATAACTTGTAGCTACTCAACTCCACTACCGATTTAGTAGGCGAGCTGTAAAGTATGATACCACAGATAGCGTCACTTAAGTGGTGATATGTGGGTCACCTATTACTGTGATAACGTACGCTGGCGACGACGTGTACGAATTTAGGTGTGTTTCGGACTTGGTCGGGTAAATGAGTAGAAATACGTCGATTGTTTTATTATTGTTTGGCCTCTTTAAGTTGTAGATAATAAACGAACTTTATATAGTATAATGAAAGCTTGTTTTGGTATTCTTGACTGTTTTTACCCGACTACGGCGAAGCAAAAAGGAAGGAATGTATGTTCATCTGTTCCCTCATAATTTCTAGATTACTTATCATAATTTTACAAATGAGGTATCGTTGGAAGCGTCTTAATCACGGCTATTCTCTGAATATAATATCACTATGAATATGTATTAAATGCATTAGATTATATTACGTGGAAGTTGTTTATTGAATAGACGATAAATATGTATTGATTAGTTTGTAATGTGGCCAGCACATCAAGTTACCACAAACTGTAAAATTTTCGTTCGATTTTGAACTTAATCATCAATATTTTAAAGTTTGAAATCGTTTGGAGAAATTTGACAGTTACGTGTAGCTTGATGTAGTACATTTAACCATTTCAGATGAGAATGTATTCTTGTTTCATACTTTTTAGAGTGTGATTTTTCATTGCTAACCGTAGTAATGTCTCTGTGAACACTAAAATCTACTGTTTTCGGGAAATTAATTCACATTCACTGGTACAAACTGCACTCCCAGGGTTTTTGTACCCGATGGAAGAAAAAAGAACGTCCCGATTCGATTTTTTTATTCAGTTGGGCTCTTTTGTTTTTTTCTTATTTTGCATTCCTTACTTAGTTCAGATGTAGAGTACACTATGTTGAGTTTAAGTTAAAGCCTTGGCTTCTTGTAGTTTTCCTGTCGGTCTTGATGCAAGCCAAGCTTTATAAGGTAGATATGTTTTGGTTCGCATGACGGTAACGTATTTCCATAGTAAGCAGGGTGTGCCTTAACTGTAGGGTTGCCAGCTCCGGTTTTATATTTTAGAGGATTTGATAAGATTAAATAAAGGACATAGGATGAAAATAAAGGATATCATATTATTTTTAATAAAATACTGATACCATTATCGACATTTATTAATGAAAAAAACAATGTTAATATCAATACGCAATGAAACGTAGTTTGTCTCGAATCGAAGCCAAGTAGGTACGACCTAATTAGACTTTTTGTACTTTACTTTTGGCTGCTCTAAGAGCTTCTATATCTAACTTATTTCATTTTTCACAAAATAAAGGACAAAGTGTTGTCCTCCATTGAAGATTTCAAATTAACAAGATCAAATTTGAGGTCCCAAAAAGAGGACGTCCTTTAAAAAAATGACGTCTAGCAACCCTACTTAACTGTATTTTCGCTACCTACCATACTTTCCTGCAAGTATTTGTAGTAATCAGAACTGAACTATGTAAACACTTCTAACATACATAAGCGTTAGTTGCTTACAAATCCATTGATTTCAAGTGTTTTAAGAACCTTACGGTATCGGACTAGTGGAAACTTAAACTTCATACTTACTCTTTCAAGTTGAAATGGTACTACCAAACCACTTATGTCACCATGTCAAAAGTTTTAATAGTACATAACAGTGACAGGTGCAGGTACTTTGAGCTTTGAGTGCCGTTACGTCACGCATTCACTTCGAACTTCTAGCTGACAGATAAGCTGGAGTGCGTAAGGCAATCGAAAATAATGAAAAAAAAAAATCTGCTTCAAATCATGTTACTACAACTGTAGCAGTAGAAAGAAAAAACGTGACGCAAAAATTTTGACTCATTTTAAAGTTACTTTAAATAATTTTGCCGGTTTTGCACATGTTTTTGCCGCCGACTGTACCTGTCGATCATAAATTATCAGCCACGACTTTCATTAATTAAAATTATCCTTTTACCCTTTTTGATTTAGGCTATCTCAAAAGAGCTTCCGTTAAAAACCGATAGCTTTAATAAATAAGCCACTAACGAACAGGACTTTCCTCTTGTAACGAGTAATATTTAATTACTGTAATCACAACGCCACTGTATTTGTTGACATAAGCATTATCTGGGGTTGCTGAACTGAGATGCACCTAGTTGTATAACACCCACTTTGTGTCATTGTGCTTATTGATAACTCCAATTGAGATATTAAGTTGTACGCATTCTATACAGACCTATCGTTTACATTTTTATCGAGTAATGCTTGCTTGTAATCGAAATATTTTGACGTGTTATGATGTATGTTTTAAACTTATAAACGCGTTATCACATAGCACATTATGAAAGTTGTACTTTTTGCTTAGCTCTCAAATTATTAAAAATTGCAAAACAGAAGCGAATATTTAAAAAAAATTGACCATGTAAAAAAAACAAAATTGACCACTTTCGTTCAGAAGTAGGTAAATAATTATAATACTTCTGAACGAATGCGGTCAATATTGTTTTTTTTACATAGTTTTGTTCAAGAAGGGATCTCTTACAGAAGGAATTTAAATGTCTCATGTTTTACAAAATAAGTAGTCAAATAAAAGCCCTCTCTCCTTTTTCTGTGCCCGACATACACCACAATGAACATATTTTTGTAAAACCTACCTCCTAAGTTCACATGTGGAAGCGATAAATATATTGGGTATTGAATATAATATGTAAAAAGTGTGTAACGCTACCTAAGCTAGACCTAACGATATATTCTGTAAAAATATCAACGTGAAAACTTGTGAAGTGAGCTGTCAATAGCTTCAGTGATATTATGACAGCTTACTTCAAACTCACTACACCCAAGTTTACACGGTGAGATTTTTTACAGAATAGACCAGCTGTTATAATTAATATATAATTTTTTAAAGGAAAACTTGTTTAGCCGCGTTGAGCGATTTTTGGTAGGAGGAAAACTTATGGGTTCGCGTCACCGAAATGCGCGACATGCTGTGACGTGTTGCGCAAGACTGTCAGTTATTCCAAAGTTTGGAGTTTTCACTTCAGTCGGCAGTCCTGATGACAGCCAATTTTTTTTTTTTTTTTATATGTGCCTCAACCTTTTTTTTTTTTTTTTTTTTGACGCTGAGAAATGCATTACGCATGCCCGCTCGTCGGGGGCCGAGACGGGGTATGTGGGACTCCCTGCCAAAATGGCAGTATACCCACTAAAACTCAGCGGAGTTCCCTCATCGCCTTGATGGGAGGGTCGTGGGAAACCGGCTCAGCCTTTACATCCACAACCCTCCCGGCGCATGCCCGCCTAGCTGGCGGGCCCCGCATGCCCCCCCGGCTGGGGGGGAATGGCCGGGAACACCTGGCCATTCCCGTCCGACACTGGTGGAGGCCTGTGCAATACAGGCAAGGGTGCCCCCGCACCCGTTGCCTGCTGGCCTCGACCTGGGAGTAACCCCCTATCACCCCAGGGACCAGACCAGCGCAGGGGCACCAGACGACCTCGCGTCCAGGCGCCCCTGGTCCCTTCGCGACGGGTCAGATGATTGGCCCCGCCGCCTACCACTTTTCGGCCGCAGAGGATAGGGAGAGCGGCCAACGCAATACCGACACTCCTCTTTCTCTGCGGCCCCACCGCGTCCGCCATCATACGGTGGCGACCCCGTCAAGGCCGCGGAAGGTAGGGAGAACGGCGCACCTCAATACCGGCACTCCTCTCCCGCCGCGGCCTCCCGCCCTCAGCCGCGATGCCGCCCATTCAACATCACGGCCCGCCTCAGTTGCGATGTCGCCGAAGCGGCACCGCAACCTACGGCCGCTACGTCGTCGGCTTATCCGCAAAAGCCCTGACGAGCGGCCCCCTCCTTGGGTTCCTCTTTGCTTCACCGTGACCCTCCAAGCCACGGCTACTGAGCCCCCCCGCCTCGACAATGCGGGAACCCACCGGGGGGGATATGTGCCTCAACCTGCTTCAAGGCCCTTATCTAGGCTAGTACCACAATACATATTTACCAAAATTCAGTATTTATTCCAGAAACATTACTGTTTTACTGAAAAACGAACTGTATGGTTTGGATATCAATTGATAAAACGTTATCTAGGGTTCAATAAATCGATAAGGGACACTTGAACCGCTTGGTGTTTTATCGTAGTCGTAACTTACGTTGGTTTTGTCGATATTACTATGTTGTAATTATTTTAACGTAGCAACTGTAATCTGCCGGGGTTTTTCTGTAAAAATCTCACCGTGTAAACTTAGAAGTGACTTGTCATTGGAATGACAGGTCACTTCACTTTAACACTGTTGACAGCTCACTTACCTGTTTTCACGGTGAGATTTTTACAGAATAAACCTGATCGCTCTTACACCATGAGCTGCAAATCTAAAGCTTCGAGAATGAGTAACATGCAGCCATCCATAATCATAATACAATTTGTGAGCCTAAAATTGACCCACTGCATGGCAGAGTCCTCTCATCCAAAGAAGGAACCAGCATTGAAAGCTCTGCGTGCTCTGATCACGTTTTCGTTCCAAGTCTGGCGTGATATATTTTCAATTTTATCGATTCTATAATAATACAATGCCAACAGTACTTGATACGTATTACTTATTACAAGAAATAAATCTCAATTGAAAACCAGGAATCATGCCAAAACAATTCAAATACAGCTCCATAAATTATTTCCAACGCAGGTTTACCTACTATATTATAGCTACCCAGTACTCATAAAGCTCACTATACCCAGTCTCTAATTCAGATAATTTATGTAAACAAAGTAATGTCAAGAAATATCACTGTCAAAATGACAGGACAGTGATGCAAAACATTTTATCATATTTTTATATATTTTTTATATCAACATCTATGAAATTAAAGTGATTTAATTATAAGAACTATGCAAACAAAATACTGTTGCCAAACAATGTTTTATGTAGTGTATCGGAGACACGGCCTATGATCGTCCTAATCAGCCCTTTTAAGTCCACTGCTAGACGTAGGCCTCCCAAAATCGATTTCCACTCGAAACAGACAACAGCCGTTTTCATCCAAAATGTGGCTAGATATGCTACATACGAGTACACTATGAATCTATGAATGAGAGTTGTAATATTAGTGTTGTTGAAGATGTAAAAAATGTAAAAATGTTTGGATCCCCTGCATTGTTACCAGTGTCATAAAATATTTTATACCAGAAAATCTATTTTTTTTTAAATAACTTTGTTTAAAACCGAAAATTTATAAAAATAATTACGGTATGATTATTTTTTAGTTATTATTTCTTAAAATCAATATTTAAAAGAAAATGGAACCTTTTTTTCGCCATTTTATGTGAATTACCATTACGAAGATATTTTTTTGATATGTTATCCCCTTTGTTTACATAAATTATCTGAATTTGAGATTTTGGGTATAGAACATAAGTGTAAACAATTTTTGGTGAAAAAATAAAACAGCACAAATATAAGGCTACCATTATTTTTGGATCGAAAGTTTGAACAAGTGACGTGGAAGCACCTTAGAAAAGGAACAAAGTTAGTTGCCAGTCGGTAGGTAGTAGGGCATTCACGCGAGCCTAAGCCACAAAGGGCGAGCTGTAAAATAAAAAGTTAGGAGTTCTAACCGGGCGTGCCGGGGGGACAGCGAACGGGTTCCCGGACGCGCAATGGTATGTTACTGTTTATATGACGCCAGTATTCAATGGGCAGGTTTAAGTTTTTAAACCTTGTAATTTTCTACAATGTAAAAGTAGTATAAACTTTAAATGCGGAGAAAGTACGGTTCTTTAGTCTTTATCACCTGTCTTCACATTGAATGTTTTTCTTTTGTCAGTGTAAGGTTAAATGTAAATGCAAAATATAAACAGTAACAGCTAAAATACAGAATAATTGTGTTATAAATTGTTTATTTTGAATATATAAAAGTGTTTCGTATTCAGAACAGAATATTTTACGTATACTGCATGAACATTTGTGTTGTAAATGGTTAAGAAATTGACTACACTTGAATGTACAAGTATCCATCAAATCAGCTGTTATTCCCCATCAAATCAGCTGGATACGAACCCTTATGGCATGTACTTACCTCGGTGCTGCGCGACCGGTCCGTCGCCCCCCGCGCGCGTTCCTCCCCCCTGTCATTAGAAGCGTGCGCGGGCGCATTGGCCCTCGGCCGTTGCGCATGCCCCGACTTATGGGCTCAGAACGGAGGATGTGTTTTGATTTGAATTTCGGAACAGTCCGCCTTTTAGTTCAAGACCTTGTAGAATGCAAGTAAAAACTTAACCATCAGAAAAGCATCGGAATTGAAAATTGTGTTTTAAAAACTGAGAGAGGATTTATGTTTATTCGAATAAGCTGGACTACATTGTATTGTATTTAAGGTCATCATAAGAATACACCGGAGGAATCGACAAAGCTATTGTATTTTAGACGAGCAATTTGAAAATAAACTGAAATAATCTGTACACACTAAAGCTTTTAGAGATGTTCAATATTGAAAGAGAACATATAAATATTACCAGTAAATCGCACAAAGGACCTAGACCTCGTAAAGCTCACAAGTCCAATTGCAATCGTCAGAAAAAGAAAAATGATTACGGCCAGAGATGATACGGAATTCCTGTCTTTGTGATGATCACGGCACAGTCAAGTTTGTAATAAAACGACACTGGCCGGTCAGGTAGAAACTGAGTCATCAACGCCAACCGTGGTCGTTCAACTTTCATTATTGTTTATTTATATTTTTATTGTTCGGTGTTTGACGCGTGCTTATTGCCGACATTGCCAGTCGTAAAGCATACGAAAATCTGCCCAAAATGGCTGGCAAGACAATGATTTCTGTCCATCGAAAAAGCAAATTCTTAGAACAATCTAGCGAACTCTGTCGGTACTGACATTTTAATAAGTACGAGTATAGCTTTAAGCGCCACTCCTATAAAACATATTATCTCGTGACTGAGAAGGAATTATAAAAAAAACGGCACTATCAGCAACCTCGGTAAGTGTATCCAGAATTTTCTAATACCTTTTTATAGTTTCATATTGAGACACGAAGCAACAAAATACGATCTAGAGGAATGTAGCCGCTTTTCTTTAGACCGAATTTTGTTGCTTCGTACTGTTGAAACTTGGTAAGTAGATTGTATTCTGTGAACCGCATTAAGATTTTCACACAAAAAAAAAAAAAAAACAATACATTTTGGGACTTTTTCAAGACCCTACGTTTGGGGTATCTATGGAAAGGTCTTCAAAAATGATATTGAGAGACACTTCCAAAGTGGTAAAATGTGTTTAACTTCTAAATTAAGAGAATGATAAAACTAAAAAAAAAAATATGATGTACATCTATGTAAACTTCCACCGAAAATTGGTTTGGACGAGATCTAGTAAGTAGTTGCTTTTTAATATGTCATAAATCGTAAACCGCGAGTCCGACTCGCACTTGGCCGCTTTTTTCATAATTCCTTCTCAGTCACGAGATAATATGTTTTTAAAGGAGTGGCGCTAGTGGACCGGTGACAACGCTCTTAATTCATATATTTTTGCTGCTTGTGATTCCTGTACTTGATATTCCAAGTATTCTTCTATAATAAATAGCCATGGAACATGTTCATTAGAACACATTAACTTAAGCCGAATACTATAACTGATAGTCTGTAGACGCAATACATTTGCGTAAAAACTTGTAAACTGCGTCTCGTCTCGCGTATTTATAATCTCCACTTATAGCACAAAATCACCTTGTAAATATATCGTTATCATTTGGCTAGCCTGGAACTAAAGAGGTCTATGTAATTTTTTTTGTTAAATCCATCTATGAGCATTTTTTAACATAAAAACATAGGTAGATAAGATGATGATTTGGATAGCTAAGTTATCTACTTAGCTACCATATAAATGTTTATCATCAATATAACATACATTCATAAGCACACAGTGACTTCAAACGCGTTTCGTATGTTATCTCAAAATTTTTATTTTGTATCATAGACCACTTTAGTTCCAGGCTAGCCATTTGATCAAAGATAGGCAAATTGTAATGCAAAAGTACAAAGATTATTTAATGTGTCACCCTCATCAACTGCTGACTATTGAATTGACATCGTCATCATTATTTATGTCAGCTAGAAAACGTTCATCGTCTACCACAAGGTTCTATACTCGGCCCACGGTAATTTTACTTAACGGTACTACAAACACTAGTTACAAATCCAACCGTGTGTACTTCGAGTGGTGTCTATGCACGCTAGCCTAGGCGGGAGAACGTGGAATGTGAATAACCTTGGAAAAACCAACCTATCAGGTATTATCTGCCTGCCGAACATTTGTTTACTTTGAGATTGAAATATTGACGAGCACTGGCAATATTTTTTCATTGCACCAGCAATTTTATCAGGCATCAGAACTAAGATCTCTTTGTTTGTGCATATGGCAGGGCTATAACTTACACTGACATTCTACTGATTAATGTTACTATTGTATCATCAAATAAGGAACAACTACCTAAAGTGGCAATTTATTTACTAGCAGCACTATTTCTAAAACATGTTCCAAGGCAACATAATTGGTGTTAACAAATAGAACGAGAAAAATAGCCAATTAAAACAGGAAAACTTTTATCACGGGTTTTTGTCTGAGCCGTCTGTGCGGAAACATCATTTGCACATATTTCATGGTATTTAATTGTGTGATTAATGAGTTTTAACTTATCAAACAGGGGAACCACATCCTTCCCATACAGAAATTCCAATTGTATCACGTATTACAGTTCTTGACCTAACTATATGGCAACGTTTTTATAGATTGGGTATTATAATAAATATACTTACCTACTGATAAATTAATTTTAATTTCCAAGATAAAATTAACATAATTTAAAAGCTAGCATTCTTTAAATAATAATCTGAACAAGTATATAAATAAAAAAGGGATGGGAAAGAATCAAAGGGCATCATAAAATTCATCTGCATCGCTTTCAACAGGAAAAGTGCCCAAAAGGCTGGCAGCATTGCCACGTTGTACGGCAATGCTGATTCTTTGGCCAAAAATTAGGCTAGCCCTCTGATCATGTGAAGAGTCGACCAACCGTTTGGCGATATCTCGAAAACTAAAGTGGACACTCGGGTCCCATGGCCTTAGTGTTTCAACCCCAAACGGCTCGAACATAAGTCCCAATAAGATTGGAACTGCTTACCTCTTTATATTTCTGCTGTTCAAACTGAAATTCAAAGAAACCCGAATCCATTCCCTCCAAACATGTCATTAGAACCAGTAAAAAATCCAACATCACGCACGTACTAATAAGGCAATATTTAGGAACACCAAAGTATGAGCACAAGTTATAAGTTTTACACCCACATTGAGCATTTCTCATGAGGTACGTCATAAAGAATCAGTGCAGTCAAAGGGCATGTGATGTACAAACTGGTTCCTCGCTAATGCAATTATCGGTTGGTTCGTCGAGACTGTTCTAAGTGACCGAATGGATACGTGAAGAGTGAAGACTGTCGGGCCGTAGCGTTTAAATGAGAAAACTTTTTATGTTTGTGGTTGTGGCTCCCATAGGCACACTTTGTGAACAACGAGAATTCTGTAGAAATGAAACAAGATCGGAAGCTTGTTCTAAATGTGGAGGCGATCATTTCAATGCTTATGCTGAAGTCCTGAACTTGTAGGAAGGAAAAAAAAACTTTGTTATTCTTCTTGCTGGAAACTGGTAAAACGCAGAATTCAGCAAACAAATTGCCAAAAACGGATCTTACTTATGGTGAATAACTTTTTGGTATGGTTTAACTGGAAACTAACTGGTTTCAGGTTTTTCCATGCTAACCGGATGCTTGATTATCATTGCATGTTTTCTAAATTCGTCATTACAGCAACAGCACTGCCGGAAGTGGTTACCATACTTGGTCTTTCTTGGTGAGTTTTAAAGCTGTTAAATTATAAAGGTTATTCAATAGCGTAGGAGGCTTCGTTAAAAAATATCAATTGTTTCTGATTTGGGTACTAAAGATTTTAATAGCTGACGATTTGAGACGGTCTGCCTTGCAGGATTATAGTTCTTAGTTTTTTTGACCACATCGAATTCACGTAGGTACAATTTGCACGTATTCTTGGAATCCTATCCTTTGTTTTTCTGCGAGGTCAATTAAAAACTGTTTTATTATTTTGTATCTTCTATTATATGTGCAATTTTATTTTTCATCGCATAAATATCGATACTCAGTTATAATTTTATGAGGTATTTTTCTTTTATATAAGCGTCAGCGTGCAGCTGCCCCTATGCAGCCGGGACCCACCTGCTTCGGTTGTCCCAGTCTCTTTCACCTTTGACATTTGACAAAAAGATTATGGCGATCCGATTATTTATTGTGCTTATAAATTCCTTAACTGTAACCTATAACGAAATTTTTGTAGCTTCTTTATGACGGTGTACAACTGCTGTGCTACCCACGCGTTCTGTAATTGACTCGTACACATGTCACGAATTACTTTTTAATGGTCAACTATCTCTTTGTTTCGAAAGAGTACGATAATCATCTTTCTCAGTAGAACTCCCACTAAGCGGCATACATACAGAATTTTGATTTGTATGTAGTACTGATCCTTGTCAATTACGGTCATTAAAAATTTAAATACCGATTACAAAATTTTGGGGTTAGGTTAAGTGTTCTATAATTAGCGAATGGCCGGGCGATCAGGCCGCGGACGATTCGTTGGTAACCCTTTGTTATTATTTAAATTATAAACGATTAGTCTACCAAATACTACACCTGAGGCGACGCGTGCGCCTTACGTCATCCTTGCATTTTTAAACTGCGGTTTCGTGATTGTTTTTATCTAGTTTTTATTTGAAGGACGGACAAGGACGACCCCTGAAGTTAGACAAAACAACTTTTTTGTGCACTGCAAGAACAGGTCGTTATAAATATGATTCTGAGCAGTAAATATACAGCTTATGTTATTGACCTTTACAGAGTATGTATTGTATGATTAGTTTGGGATAATAGCCTAACTGTCTGAAGTTCTTAATAGCTCCGTTTATACATTAGTAGAGCCAGACAATGAGAGACGTCTTCCGAACCGAATACCATCGAGGATCCCGCCGGGAAATCGTAGTTAGACAATACATCTGACTTTCCGACTGAACGCCGAGAATGTATCTAGAAATACGTTGCATGTCTGTCTGGGTATTGGGTGATACCGTGTAAAAAATAAATAAAAAGCCAGGTCAAAAAGTGCACTATCTCAAATCTGCACCCTTGTTTGGGATTGATGCATCCCTTTTTTTTGTAATAAAAAGCGGTACTCTTTAATACTTGCATTTTTCACCATTAAGGCTCGTAAAGACTCGCGCGATATCGCGGGCGCGACGCGACACTAGTAGCACAATTTCTTTGTCGGTGCCTGTCGCGGCCGCGATATCGCACGAGTCTATACGAGCCTTTAAGGCAAAACGCTTCATCGCAAAACATCTCATTTCACCCCAAGTAGCTTCCAACATTCCGAAATACATAAGTGCTGTCTCGTTTTAAAGGTTGCTCTAATATGCCGTACGTACTACATATCTATGTGCATGAGCGTGACGGCATTCGAGGGCCCTTCGTATGCGCAGGCAGCTAAGTCAACAATTTATTGGAGCCCATCTATCAAGACGGACGTCGTCGTATTGTCCAATTACATTCCTTGTATTTTGACGGAGAATTTAGTGAGACAAATTCTCGCCACCAAATAATTCCTTAAAATTCTCACATATCGTCCAAATTAAACAATATGTATGAGTTAATATCTGTACTAAACGGAAATATCTTGATCAAGTACAGGGACAGGATGATAGCTCTCAGTTGCGCGTTCAACGATCTGAAAACTACGGGATATGATTGAATTGATACTTAATAGGTCGCAAAATGTGGGCCAGAAGGATACAGCACCGATAATTGCGTAACACACTATCTATATAATCTGAGTGATTTTTAAAGATATTGCTAATCCATTGCTTCATAAGTTCGAAAAATTTGTCTGCTCAACAAAGTAAATAACGCAATGAATTTTGTTGAAGTGTCCAAATGAAACCCATTGTTACTGTGACTGTAAGTGTTACGCAATTACCTCGCTGGAAGGACCTAGGGTCCTAGGATACCTTCATTAAAGGATCTTCTTTCGTGTGGTGACTAATCTGGTGTCAGAGTTTTTATGCCGCCCATAGGCGTCTGACTTGGCTTCACATACCGTCGAGACATCTCTCAAGCACGTCGGTTTCCTCACGATGTTTTCCTTCATTGAAGGATATGATTGAATGCCGTTGTATTTTATACATTCCAAAAAAGTTTTGCCTTGTCGTAACTGGAAAAAAAAATCGTAGATGTACAACCAAAACCAAACGTTGCCCTAGAACATTTTAATTGTAACGTTTAGAAAATATCTTAACATGTATTGAAAAGTCATGGTTATTTCATTATTGAAATACAATTCCTTTCAAAATCAAACTTACAAAAAGCTGGAGTTTTCGTTTTGTTTCTTCTCAATTAAGCAATTTGGATTATCCACGCACGACGCAACGACCCTGACGAATCTTCGTTCCATTTCCCGACGTCCTCGCTCCAGAATTGTGCGTTTCCATGTCGCGATGTATTATTAATTTGCCATTACATCGGTCTAATTTCGCGTGATATAACACGAGAATATTTGCCCCCAAGCCGGGGGTAAACACCAATTAATCCTGGCAACACGATACATTTCTAGGGTGGAGGGGGGACCCTCTGATGGCAGATTGCTGCATAATCCCGCTGCATTTCTACTGCTTCCGATGCAATCGGCCAAGAGAGGGCGTGTACAAGGGGGATCGTTCTATGGACATCACAGGGGCTAATATATTTTTCTTTAGATCACTGTTTGTTGGGGAATCGATCGAATTGTATGTGAAACCTTAGTGCATTGTTCGGGTCAAATTCCGCCGATATCAATTATTAAAACATGAATAGCTGTGGGTTTTAAGATAAAGGATTTTCCCTAAGATACAGTTTTGTTACGCAAAGTAATCATGATAACTAAATCATGCTTAACTTTATGAATGTTGATGGGTTTTCTTTCACAAAGGTTAATTTCCTTAAATGATAAATAACCATGGGACATCCACTAAACTAACTACACTCAAATAATATATAACCAATAAGGGGAACTTGGGGACGCTTGCATTCTATTTTTTTTTTTTTTTTTTTCAAAAGCTTTCCCTTACGTCTCTAAACATTGTTTAATTTTGCTACTTCACGCT
Organism: Dryobota labecula; assembly: GCA_947523025.1. Classification (NCBI taxonomy): domain Eukaryota; kingdom Metazoa; phylum Arthropoda; class Insecta; order Lepidoptera; family Noctuidae; genus Dryobota; species Dryobota labecula. Next base: position 5,718,131 of record OX383287.1, read on the forward strand.
TATTGTCATTTGTTGAGTTGACTTGAAAATTCCAAACAAAGTGCTTTTTGTACACTCACAAATATCAGTCACTTTAACATCCAGGCACGTCAGTACTTCGGTAGACGGAGTTTCGAACTCGCTCAAAGTTACGATTGCCATCTCGCCCCCTTCTCGAGACACCAAAGGTATTTGTTAATTACCTCGAAACGCAACACCGTTAGACGTTAACATGAAACTACTAAATTAATTTTCTTATCTCATATCTTTACACAGAGTAACTATACCGAACTGACAGTTTTCGCATACAATTAGTGAACGCCCGAATAAATATTGGATTATATAAACTAATACAGATATTATATGCTGGAAATAGGATTTATTGTTATACATTGTGAGTTTGCTTGTCCGTGTGAAAACTTGTGCTTATCTTTTGTATTACGCCTCACGTTTTTTTCTACGGGACACAAGCGCTCTGTCGGATTTTTTACGAAACTAAAGTTTTAACAAAAAATATGGCGCAGTAATGTAAAGGCTCGCGCAGACTGGCGCGACAGGCAGTGCGACCCTTCTCGCGCCCGCGATATCGCGCCGGTCTGCGCGAGTCTTCAAGGACTAGAACAATCAAGCTGTAGGTACCCCAAAGTTCATTGATAGGAAATAAAATACCTGATATAAAAAAAACACATTAGACTTTAGGACAATTATTTCCGGTTTTGTGGTAAAAAATTAGCATCCAGCTGTAATGAGCAGACTAGCAGTAAATGGACTATTAAAATGATCATGTTCATGAGTGTGGCTCCTAGTGTGTGAAAAACAGACAAATTTTAAAGGAAACATAGACATGGTCAAATTAAATTATTTAAAACAAATCAAAAATAATCAAAATCATGATTAAACGTTAAAAAAAATACTTTTTTACGTTTAATCATGATTTTGATTATTTTTGATTTGTTTTAAATAATTTAATTTTATTACTTACTTTTATTACTTACTATATATTGGGTGGTAACTAAATCAAGATAATAAAAATAAATTAAGCTAAACTAAATAAAACTAATAACAAAATAAACTAAAAGATGGCGTCGAAAAATTCCTCCGCATCGCTGTGGACTGGAAATGTACCCAAGAGACTGGCGGCATTGCCACGTTGTATAGCAATGCTTAGCCTCTGGCCAAAATAAAAGCCAGCCCTTGGGTCACGGGAAGTGTCAACCAGCCTTTTGGAGATTAAACTGTATTTTCATGATTTCGTAAATAAACCTCATTAGACCGGTTGACCCTGTAGCCCTGCATAGGTTTTCATGTTTTCTTTTCTGCCTTAGCCTTGTTGACTAAAAAATCATGTCTAATCTACATAATCAAATTTTCATTGATGCTTCAAGCACTTCGAAGCCATTTTCTTAAACGTTACCAAAATAATATATTATGTTATAGTATAGTAATCTGCTGGCTTGCTGTTCAAAATATTTAACTACACACCTGCGCGCGCGGGTGCTTCAGTAATGTATCTATAATCGGAGAATGTTCCTCCAAAAGACGCATTTAGATTATATCTAAACTCGTTATTTCGATAATTGTTGCGATTAAATTCTTTATGATGACTGAAATCGCCTTTTCAACTTCATAGTCAAGACAAGTCGCTTTTTAACTTGTAATTACTTATTTTATGAAGTGTAGGAGGTTGACTCCGTTTCGCGACAAAGTAAATAAGTGTCCATTTACCAGGTCCGCATTAAAAAGCGCAGAACATTAAATTGATCATCTTATAAAAATACATTCGAATCGATATAGCCGAGTAGGATTCCGTATCGATATTCGCTGCGATCGCCCACGATAAATCAGCGTTCCCTGCGCCCGGCTTGACCATTTTATTAAATTCCGCGATTAAATACCCGCCAGCAACGTTAAACGAAAACGTTTCGATATTATCGCGATATCTCGACACCTCAACTCACCTCGCCCTGTTTATAATTACGAGTTCGCCGGTCGTCCCCTCGCCGCGCGGCGTCGTCGGCGTCGTACAATCGTACCGGGGTAGCACAGCGAGCGAGTTCTCGCTTAGCATAGCTGCGCCCGACCCATGCATACCATACAACCAACACTTTTTGTCATACAAGGCGTCTTCCTTTTGCGGAGGTTTGTTATGGAAATTATTTATAAATATCAACTAGAAAAACGATACCCTTGCTGTACTTTGAGTTTTTGCTGTTTCGATCTTTGTAGTATGTATGAAGTGCACCTTAATAAGATGTAATATCAATCAACGGACTTTGCAACGCTTATAATATTGTTATCTCACTCATGTAAGAAAAACTGACCGAGCAATTAGGTAGCTTCTTACTAAGGTGGTGTCTTGGCTATTTGAATAATTAACTCCTTCTAGTCTACATTGTATTTAATTCTGTACCTAGAATCTTTTTGATTTGGGAAGACTATGATATTTCACTAGATACCTATTATTTTGTTATGACAATTTTAATTTTCAATGAGACATTTAGGAATATTTTGAAAGCTTTATTAAAGGCTCGCGCAGATATCGCGCCAGTCTGCGTGAGCCTTTACGCACCTTTCTGAATTCAAATGACGTGATGATAATCTATACAAATAACTAAAATTTAAGTGTCTGTTTGTAAAGTCAAAAGAATAGCTTTATACTAAATGAACCTATACAAAAAAAAAAAAATAGTTTTTTGCGTCTGTGAGTCTGTCTGTTTTTTCCGGGTTCTCCGAAACGGCTGGACCGATTTTGACAGGACTTTCACTGGCAGATAGCTGATAATAATATAAGAAGTAAATTAGGCTACTATTACTTTAGAAAAAGCCATGCGGGCGAAGTCGCGGCTAGTGTAAAATAAACGCTTATTATTCAAACAGATACCCAACATTGAAAATATTCTATTACTTAACAAAATGCACAAAATATTTTGTATAGAATTGAAAGTAAATCATCGCCAATATGAAACGGTGCCAACATGAAACGTTCGCGAGAAAATTTAAGTGTTCTATTACATAAAGTTCTATTTCACGGAAACATCAGTTTGCATAAATCTTATTATCGAAGATGTATAGTTTGAGATATTATTTTGGTGAAAACTTACAAAATTGAAACTAACTGCAGTAAGAATATTTCAGTGTACTTTTGAAGTAAACTACAGGATGCTGTTTTTTAATTGATTCGATAATAATGCGCAAACTATAATCTTACTAGCTTTTGCCCGCGGCTCCTCCCGCGTGGATGTGGGTTATCGCGTAAAAAAGTAGCTTATGCCCTTCTCCATATCTCAGGCTATATCTCTGCAAAATTTCATGACGATCGGTTCAGCAGTTTTGGCGTGAAAACGTAACATACACAGAGACACTACACACACAGAGTTACTTTCACATTTACAATATTAGTATGGATCATTATCAATCTTCTAATACTGCTGTATCATTCGTTTTCTTAAATTCATCATTCACATGCAATAATAATTCTTCCTCCAGCATGGTTATCCCGATACCAAACTCCACCAAATATAATAAAATATCGCACTTTCGTACCAAAAATTGTCCCCTTCGTAAGGAATTCGGGCCCCCTTACAAGCAGGTGTGGCTGCCGGTTAGGGAACCCTGCCAAACGTGGCAAGTTACGGGACCTGTTCAGCTAATGACAATCTTTGGACAATATGAACTGGTCTTTCGGTAATGGGGCTTATGGAGTCACGTTTTTAAGGTGGATTTTATAATGGTGTTTAACTAAACAAGAAGTATTAACTAAATAAAAAGCCCTTCTTCTGTAGTATTTTTATTATTATGAATATCATATAATATTAGTAGTGGCAGTGGGTAGGCCTTTAGTGTGGGACGCAACTTGTGTCGATACTCTTGCGCCATCCCATCTTCCTGGCTTGGCGTGCTGTGCTGGCGCTGCTGCTGCGGCTGCTGAAAACCTCAAGCGGCGAAAGTATAGTAACCTTATCGGTAACTATATTTTCGAGCCGTTTGGGGTCGAAACCCTCGGGCCGTGGGGTCCCAGTGCTCATTTTTTGTTCAATGAAATATCCAAAAGGCTGGTTGACACTTCCCGTGGCCCAAGGGCTGGCTTTTACCTTGGACAGAGGCTAAGCATTGCCATACAACGTGGCAATGCTGCAAGTCTCTTGGGTACATTACCAGTCAACAGCGATGCGGAGGAATTTTTCGACGCCATATTTTAGTTTATTTTGTTATTCGTTTTATTTAGTTTAGGTTAATTTATTTTTATTAACTTGATTTAGTTACCACTAAATAAGAAGGATTAACTAAATAAAAACCCCTTCTTCTGTAGTATTTTTATTATAATGAATATCATATTAGCTGAGAACAGGGCGACGTACACGGTGTTTCGTATAGTGAGTTTCTTACAATCTACCAATAAAAACATCGACCAGAATTGTTCCTACCTATGTATTTATCTGAAACATAAATAAACTTGAGAAAGCCCCATCTAAAAATGACTTCTACAACCTCCCATGAAGTCCATGACTTCTACATTTCTTAACAAAAGAGGCCACATTATGTGTGGATGTTTATTTTATGACGTGACACTAACGTGATCTTAAAGTGGACGTGCGAGAGGTTTAATGACGTCATTAACGTCAGCAGCACTAAGTGGACGCGAGTTAGGGAAATTACGATCATGACCGAGGCCAGAAAACGTGAGCAGCAACAAATTGTATGTTAAACTTATTCAAAATGCACAAAAAATCGATAAACTTCTAAGTACATTTATGTTATTTTTGAAATGCCTTGACTAGCTTTGGTTGACACAGGCAGGTGTAAATTTTCTCACTCATATATTTGTGAGTTCTCAATAGCAACTTCGAGTTTTTAATGTAAAAATTGCAAATGATTAAACAAAGCCGGAACATAAACTCATAAATTCAAACACCATAGTTTTAAATGCCAAAATAACAAAAAGCTTTTGTTAGACAAAGCTCGTGAAGTAAAAAGGCGAGTGCTGACAGCCCCGCTGCCTCGCTAACAGCGCATTATAACAACACCATGTGCATAAGTCAGGGCACGCGACAACATAGAAAGGTCTAACGTCATCGACCTAGGACATCTGCTTCGTAAGGCAGGTTCTAGAAATATCACGTGTCTGGAAAATGTGGCGTGAAGAATTTTATGCGTCGACGACCGGTGCAGCCTGCGTGAGAGATTTTATATGAGGTCCTGTCCGGTTATCGATTGGATACATTATTTTATAGGCTCTTTTTATTTTTAGTACACTTCCTGTATCGAGACTGGAAATAGAATCTTGATGCTGCTTTTTAGGGTTCCGTACCAAAATGGTAAAAAGGAACCCTTATGGTGTGACTCAGTATGATTATCTCAAGAACTACTGATGCTATCAACTTGAAACTTAGAACAGTTTTAGATGACGTTTGCCCAAATATTTTGCAAATAAAAGAGAAACAATTTTATTTTTTATTTTTTTTGCAACAGGGACTGAAAGACGGTCTTAAAAATCGAAATGCGGCTATCAGGGCATGTGGGGTATCATATGAAAGAGCGCTGTTTGCACATTCTCAAACATTTTTCCTTTTTCTTTAGGCTGCATAGATTTTGACTTTTGATGAAAAATTTAAAAAAAAATACCGTTCGCCCCCTCTTATATCCGAAGTTTGCATAGAGAAAAATCTGAAATTATTCTATGTGATAGAGGCTTATGTAAAGATTACAGGAAAAATAAAACTGTGTCTCTAAATAGCACACTTTTTCAGAAATCAACAAAAGTTACATTAGTTCCTTTATCTGTCAAGAGATGGCGATGACCTAAAACTGCTATATTCTATACCGCAGTGTTAAAATTCTCTCTCTCTCTCTTTTTCTCTTTCTGTTTTTTTTTTATCCGCATTGTTTTCAATTTTTGACCAAAACTGTAAAAAAATACCGTTCGCCCCCCCTTATTTCCAAAGTTTGCATAGATAAAAATCTGAAATTATTCTATGTGACAGAAGTTTATGTAAAGATTACAGAAAAAATAAAACGATGTCTCTAAATAGCACACAGCAGCTTTTTCAGAAATCATTAATAAAAAAATTATTAGTTACTCTATCGGTCAATAGATGGCGCTGACCTAAAACTGCAATATTCTACACCGCACTGTTAAAACTCTCTGACGAATATAGGCCTCGCCGATGAAAATTTAAAAACATTTCGCGGGTCACAACCAAAATATCCTCCTTCCTACCTATTCGTAGTTTGCTTTGGGTGAAGCACAGTTGTAATTTTTTCTGGGCACATAACTATTTAGGTCCTACTTATAAGCTTATGAAGAACCCTCGGTGCGCGAGTCCGACTCGCCCTTGACCAGTTTTTTTAATAGTACTACACAAAATATCTTTACAAATGAGTAAGCATTAACCTTTTTGGAGATCATAGCCATGAGTGACGTAAAATAGTGCATTAAAAATTCTGCCACTACTTTATTCAGGGACGTTTTATAATCTCGCGCTAGGGGGAATCAATTTAATTATCTGCGATCAACAATGAGAGTATAAAACAACCTATTGTTAGGCACTCGCGCAGTTGTCCTGCCACCCCCACGGATATAAAGTTATCGCGTTAGTGTCCATTAGCGATTCGAACGTGCCCCGTCAGTGTACAGCTGCCTTAATACTAATAGCCTGATAAATTGTTAGTATTGTTTCTGCCATAAAACGCAGGAAAAAAAAAAGTGTTTGCAAACATCGAACTTATCGAAGATTATTTTGTGTTAACGTATTTATTGTTTTATTATCTATCAAGAGTAAAATGAACTGTTTTTATTGTCGTATAGTAATGATGGGCAGCTGCGGCGCCGCGGGGGAGAAATGTCATGGTTCCACTTATTATATGGACAGGACAATGAGGATCCCTGCGATGAACTCATACTGCTATTTATTTTCTCTTCCGACAACAACGCACCCTCGCTATGTGCGTGCGTGCTATCGCCATATAAAAATACTCTGACCTTTTCGCCAAGTCATTTCGATAAGATAAAGCTCGATAGTCCTATTGATAAGTGATCACGATTTGTTTTATCATTCGCAAAATCCCGAAGATTAAAAACAAATAGGTACGTCTCAACAACTGAAAATTAAATAAAATTAAAATGACATAAACATAACAACACATTATCAAATGAAGGACATGTGTGTTTTTCCTCGCCGGATACACAGACAGGGAAGCGCTGTAAAAGGAAGGCGATGAACATCGGTCAATTATGGCAATCGCTTAAATTGGAAACTACACCCCCCGCGCGCAGCTTGCACGAAAAACAAAGAGTATGCTGTTAAAAACTGAAATCGATTACACAATTACAAAGACTGCGAGGTAGTTGTTTGATTTATGCGTTGTCCACGTACGACGATTGCACAATTGAGGCGCCTGCACTTCAAACTGGTTCGATATTTCATAGTAGCATTTCGATTTTATACGTGTTTTTTGCGGCGGGTGCGACATTAATATGCATTCGAAGCGCGTGCCGTCGGTCAGCTGTTTCTTCTATGGGGCCGCAAGCTGCGCGCGCCGTAAAAGGAAACAAGACTCGTGGATGGATTACGTCGATTACATCGCAATTATCCAAGCGAGCCGAGAGCTGCCTACGTAACATTGGAGCACTTTCGCGATCTTTGTTCCGCGCGACATTGACCTTGCCGCGCGCCTTATGTAATGTTTTTTCGGCGTCCGCTCCGTTGCCATTGAACCTCGTGTTCTTTTCATATACATGCGTAAACACGCGTCAGTGATTACCTTGTGAGGGTTCATTATCACATTTAGCATTGGCACGAACGTTTGGTGGACGTAAAATAAGTATCGTCGCCTTGACTACACTCTGCACTACACCGCCATTAGTATGGCCGCGTCGTAACGCGATATTCGCATGCGCTGTGCGATCGTTTTTATCGCTCGCCCATGCCTTGACGAGCTTCGCAGATGGCATTCACGATGCAGGCTTGAAGTTTTTACTGTCACCGCCTCGAGCTACACTTGGACAGTTATGTCGCTGACTCCTCAAGAATCTTTAATTTTCTTTGGTTATGTTTGCAGCGATGGAAATCGTATCTACGTTTGGATCTGGAGAGTCCGGTTTTCTAATGAGAGCACGTCGCCCGCATTATTGGTATAACTGTGTTTGCGCTGCGGGCTGAAGACTTCACCGTGTACTCGAAATCTTTTTAATTTTACGAGCACAGCGTGAGTCTTCCGGACCCTTTACTCAACTATAGCTTTGTTTATCAGGACGGGTGCACGATTATGTGATAATCCCACACTGGTGCTCACGGTTGAATATAAACCAAGAGTAATTGTCTCATTGTCTATACGTCACTTAAATTAAGATACTACCGCGATAACACCCGAGGAACGTGACGTATTTGGATAATGAAAGTCAAGGTGCAACGTACATATTAACGAAATTTCATTATACAGCCGTAAAGGGGCTGAAACATTCGCGGCACGTTCCGAAAGATACGTTAGTGACACGATGTTACTAACGTATCTTTCGTAAACAATAAATAATCTCATAATTTACACAGAATAATTTCGAGAGCTATATTGTTTTTTTTTTAATCATTTTAATTTACTAATTATTTTATTATAATTGCCGCGAGTTAAATTATGATCAACATACAACGAAAAAGCGCTGCAATTTGCAAAAAAGTAAGAATTTTTGAATTTCGCCTTGACGGATCCCTTAAAAAACCTTTCCACTGGTCGATCGATCAGGTTAAGGTACGCTTGCTGCGGTTGGTCCGTGGATAGGTGACCATCTTTACCAAGAACCCTCCGTACTTCGGAAAGCACGTTAAGCCGTTAAGCCCGAAATTCTGACAACCAGTCTTACCACCGGGAATCGTATTACCCAGTAACTGAGTTGTCGAGGTCAGATAAGCAGTCTCCATGTAAAATACTGGTATTCAGCTGCATGATGTAAGACTGGAAGCCGACCCCAAAATAGTTGGAAAAAGGTTAGGCAAATGATGGATCCCTTAAAAAAACTTAAGATCCGCATCCGCGGATGTCAGCGACCAAAAATTCGCATCCGCGGATGTCAGTGACCAAAAATCCGCATCCGCGGATGTAAAAAAACTGCATCCGAAATATACCTGTCCAGTCCTAGATAATTCCACTTTGTCGCTTTAATGATAAGTGGCTGACTTAGTAATTTTCACGTGTACGACAATCCTAAACATGCTTTATGTATTTCGGGAAATCACAATGTCAATTTTGATTCCATTGCCATTGTCAGTACATGCGATGGAAATTAGCGATAAGATCCGTATCAACATACGTACCATAAAATTTAATCAAAGCAAGTATTTGAACAATGATTGCAATTTTTTGTTACAAATCTAGATCTAGATAAACTGATGTTACTCAATTTAGTCTAAGGCCGAAGTTTTGATAACATTTCTTTATTTCGTAACTACTGATAAGCTAATCCACTCAAAGTAAGCTTGAGCGAACACGGTATTTCCATTAGACTTACATACATAGTTATAAAATCATGAATATAGTCGTTGGGGTTGATCTTAGGAATGCCTTCACCATTAATTATGTACGGTGCTCAGCAGAACAGGTAGCTTCGACACTTGAGACGTCTGGTGGAATCACAAGACTAGCCCGTGGCGCCGCCTGACTCTGTGGGTGGTTTTGCCAAAACGAACTATTGAACCGACAACAAAAGGGAGTTTCTAGAGTTTGAGAACTCTTCAGAAATACTAAGGAAAAATGTTTTATTTATTTCAACTACAGAAATTAAATGATTACAATTGAATGAAAAGACGTACGTCATGTTTGAGAATGAAACTCGTAACAAAACTTTCTGAAGAAACGTTTTCTCATACGAAGTCTTTAATCTTTAAGAAACATTGTAGACACACGGGAGTCACTTTGGGCCTAATGCCATAAGCCGAATCATCATTAATTCAGATTCTAAATACAGACCCGGCAATCACTCCGTGTAACACAAGAAACTATAATGGATGATAAACTTGCGCACTTGCTAATCAACGCACGGCCAGTTCCGTTAGGTTCTGGCAAGCAAGCATGGGAAAGTAAAGATACGGAAGAGCTAATTATTCACCACCTAACTTCAGCAAGAGGCCACGGAAACCGTCTTGTTTGAGTTTTGACCCGTGCTCCCGTGAATAAACTGTATTGAACCCAACACTCAATCAAACACGAAAAGAAGAAGGATTAATCTCTTCAAAAGCACTGACAGATAAATAATATTCTATCCGTCGATTCAATGGTGTCTCGCTCGGCACGATAATTTATCCCTATTACAAAAGTTATGGCCGCAGCAGCAGCAGTTCTAAGCGCAGTCATGAACATTAAAAATACTTATGTAAATTAAGCTTTTAACTCCATATATTTGTCATGATCTTACCATTAGTAATACATAAAGATAAAATGAACACGCGACCTTATTGGTTTAATAACAAAACGGTATTAGAATCTATAAAAGTAGATTGTACGAAGTTTTTATGGCCAAGAGAAAATGTGTGGGGAATGACGTGCAATATGTGTAGTTGCTTATCTCGGTACATTAGCATGTTTGTCGGGACACGGCTACTGCATCCGTGTGTCTAGTGCCGTTATGGTCAGTTTTACCTAAGCACTTTAGTAGGAGGCAAATCTTTTCATTCAATCCTCATGAGCAATTACTTTAAAGAAGTAAGATTTTTACCTAAGTTTAGTTCACGACGTCAACTAAACTAAGCCCAAATTAGCAAAGTCGTATGCTTTATCACAGTAATTACATTAGGGTTGCATGTGAATAACTCAAAGCAAAAATCCCTGTCATCAGTGGAAAATTACCGCTGTCGTAGCCCTTTCGCCACCCCTACTCCACTATCACAAATGCATCGCTGCCACTGCATTTGAAACCGAAGCTTTACACACATTATCGTCATTTAATTGTTTCCACACCGTAAACTCGATTAATAAGAAAGCTACCCGATTTATGACTAAAGGAAAAAGTTCTCTTAATAAAAAATCTAACAAGTGTGTTTAACAAGTTATCGTTAAATTAGCGACGATCGCAACATTATCATCTCACACCTGCCCCCAACGGTATCGCTCAGAAAATCCGAACGGACCCGCGAGCTTTGTCGGTGAAATAATAATCAATCATACACGAAAATAAGCTCGACCGATTTTATGACGTGTATCTTTCGATTTAAGTCCTAAAATCACTTGATAATACATATTGTAGCAACAGCTGCAAAAAATCCCAGAAACTCCCCAATGAGTGAAGATTAATTATCGGAAAATTGCTATTTGAACAGGCAGTGCTATTTGAAGTATCATCGGATGTTGAGAATCACGCGAACGTCACTTTCATACGCTCAATGACGCAATGAGAGTATCTTTATTACCAGGACATAGAGTCACGGTTCGAACCGACTTGAGTGTGAAATAGAAATGGATAGTCGTCACATATTATCACGCGATTGCCAACTTAGCTCACGTACGAACACAAAAAGTGATCCAGAATAAAACCGTGGGAAGATTAGTGGACGCAATGTTGCTTTTTTGTGTCACTTTGATTTATTGTTTTAGATGTTGTCTGTACCGAATAACGATTGTCTATAAGTGTTGATTTGATGAGGCTTATGCAGCTAGTTATGCAACTAGCAACATACCGACTCCCGTTCTTAAGTTAGTGCACATATCATGGCAGAGAACAATTCTAAGGCGGCTGAAGAAGCTTGCGGTTGTGGTCCATTGAGTTTTATTGTTCTTTGTAATCACGTTTAATTAGCATTAAAACGGCTCTGTAAAAAATCGCAAAGCTCACTTAAATCTCTGATTTCATGGCTAAACTTCAGGCAAGAAATCGATCCATGCTCAAGAAACCATTTTCCGTAACAGCGAAGGAGGTTTTGCTCTCATTTAATTTATCAGCAAAAAGTATCAATAACCAAGAATCTATAAGAAGCGTCACTAAACGGTAACTAAGCACCAGTAATTCATTGCGATATCCATCTGAATACCGCAAGTTGTTTGTGGGAGCGATTTAGGCTGACATGGTGGAGGTTTTGATCCGCGACGCACGCGAGGGAGCCGCGCCGTATTGGCGAAGCCCTAGGGCTGTCTCAGTCCCCACCCGCCCGTCTGAAACGTTATCACGGATGAGTTTTTGCTACGAATAGCTCACGAAAAAAAAGCTAGAATGTAAATGATTGACGTCAGACTTGCAGACTGTTTTAATACAGAAGAAAATTTTACAAACTGCATCGCTACAATACGAGGCTCTGTTGGTACAGACCTTGCATTTACATCAATCAAGCCTTAGATAAGTGGTCGTGTCGATAATGAAGCGTTAGTTACGACACTGGGAAGTGACAACCCCGCATCACTTCGGACTAGTTACGTTTTGATTGAATTCCTTCTATATACAGTACCCTACAGCCAAAGAGAGTCAGCAGCAACTTCGCAACTCCCCGTCGGGCAACATTTAGACGGAAATTAAGTGCACTTAATCGTCGGCGCAGGCGCTCCGCCCGGGGGAGCACAATTTGAGCCCGCATTTATAATGTACGGTTTTTTATGATGGCTCCTTCCTTGCTAAATTTCAGTTAGTCAGGGAGTACTTACCAGTAATGTGGTCTTCAGGATACGTGTGCTTGATTCAAGAATTTTGGAACTATGCTAAGACAAGCTGATTTGAATGCGCGTATAGCTTCTAAGCTCATCAAAAACCCAAAATTGACTTGACTTCCATTGTGTATCGTCTTCACTTCATAGGTTTTTATGCTGCGAAAATAACTGGCCTTGTCACAATCGTTTCAAAAGAAAGGGAAACACTGTCTGACATAGCGAATAATTTTGCGGTATTGACGCAAAAGTTGTACAAACTGTTGTATGAATCAACTGCACCATCTGCTACTGCAAAACACAGATTGTAATAACCTGTTAATGTCGTAATTATATACGAACAGTCGTCACAGAGACATTGCCAGCAGTTGTGTCAAATTACGGAGAGGCTTCGGTAACACGGAATTTGATTTGCTTATTTGCTTTTTTTTAATTCATGAGATCTTGGACCTGACTACGAATGAATTTCAGATCCTCTCACTCCAATTATAACACTAGTATGTGCAGCAAATAATTCGCCTGCGGCAGAATCGGCTTCGACATCGATATTGAAATATGGGGAATTGGAACGAGCACAAATACTCTTCCTACCGTGAAATTTTTTCTGCACCTACTCTTTAAAGCGCGAACGGTTGGTTGTTTATTTTCAATAACACTTAACGAACCGCGTATGTCATAACAGTTGCATCGACTTTCTCATTTCCGACAGCGTTTACGCCCACCTTTTAGGCCTGGAGGGCCTCGGTTATTTTTTCTTATAAAATACAGGCCGAGCGCCAAAGTGCGTGTTCTTTTGTGGATGTTTTTCCTCACAATGGGCCGGTTTCATTATGCAGGGCGAGTGAAAAAGGAACGAAACAGATGTACGGTGGTGGTGCATTCGTTCGGTGAACAATAGTCACGAACGTCGGCCGATCGATGCTTCGCCTTTTGTGAGGACGAAGACTAGTGACACGGCTTTAACAGCTGGTGTGTCATTACATTAGTATAGTTGCGAGTCGACGCAACGTTCAATTTACCGTGAGTGTCGATGTTAATGGTGCCGGTGTGGTGTCAGTATTTACGGCTACAATGGATTGTATGTGGGTTTTTTTTTTTTTTTTTCAAATTTCATTTCAATCTTTTAGAATATAAAGTTCCTATAATCTTCTAGTGAAAATTACTGATACCAATAATACAAACCAAATCAACAGTTCAATCACTGACAATATACTATAATTCCAATTGACTGTCGGAACTATTTACTTTGTACATTAGGTATAATCTTCCATGAGCTGAGGATCCTTTGGGTCACACTAAAATCAATCAAAATCAAAATATTTTATTTCACATAAACCTACATGGGCACTTATGAAACGTCAGAAGCTAGGAGCACGGTTCCACTACTTAGCCTAAATTAAAATAACACACAAAAAGCACGAAAAATGCACAATTAACCTCCCATTCAAATCACACACTGAAAGTTACATTATCTCTGTGAAATAATTCTTCTCAGCTAATTGCCTTACAAATATCAAAACAATCCCGTATCGACAATAGAGAACTCGGAAGCTGTTGCCATAACATAACGGTACAGAAATGAGTGAATACAAAGAAGACCGTCTGTCCATCATTATTATATTGCAAGTTTATATTTGCGGTGGACTCGTTCTTATTTCCTGAGCCATAAGGTTAATTTATTTTATTATATTGAATAGTGTTGTGATAAAGCCAGCTCCCGACTGACGCGCTCGTCGCGTGCGTGCGCGCCGCAAGCGTAAGCGGACGCGGCGAAATTATGTGCACTTATCTACAGGCCGGTCGTTAGTCTGTTTCGCGTACCTTGTCATGCACGCCGTAACTTAGTTCGCCTGTTCCGGACTAAGCTGTGAAATATAGATAGATAGTTACAAAAGAAAAACAAATCAAGTGCGTCTTATATCTCGATTAAAGATTAACATCTTCAGAAATGCCAAGAAGAAATTATTTATTCCAAAAAACCAGTTCGCACAACGCGACGTCAATCTGCGCCGCACGATCGACCCCGCACATTTAATGATCAACTTTGATTAATACTGAGTGAGCTTGTAAGTCAGTCTCACTTCATACAAATTATGAACCGCGACTACCGTTACATACCCGCTTCCCGGGTTACCCAAGATTTTTTTAATTAAAACATTCTTCGGCTGGGAAACGAAGAAAGAAAAAGGCCAACGGTTACCGATTGAAAGGGAAAAAACTCTGCCCCCTCCTTTTCATCCCTAATCTCGTAATTGTCGGTGGATTTTTTTGCGCTATGAAAGAAAAAACCGAACCCTTTGTGGATTTGTACCCTCGCACGTGCACTGACGAATCTCTTTAACCAATGGCAAACACAAATGTCGAGCCTGTGAATTGTATTTGTCGAAATATTGTTATCTCAGCGCTCTATCAATACTCACCAGTTTGAAAAATCACTCGGTGTTATCACTCCATCAGGGCGATGAATAATGAATATATGTATATATGCTAAATAATGAAGAGGAAGTATGGACGGTCCAATATTAATCGTAACCCCTAAATGTCAATTGGGCGATGGAAGGCGACGAGACGATTTCGTTAATAGGATTGTAATTAAGCCGAAAGGGGGTGAGGTGAGGGCACGCGGGGAGCGCAGGTGCAAGGATACGGGCGTAACCTTTACAACAGCTGTTCGACACTATGAAGGAAATGGCTACAATCGCTCTGATGAAAAATAAGAAGAATGCAACTCTTAATCTATTTCTAAGTTAAATTGCCTCCCCATAGCCCATACACATGTTGTTTTCAAACGTTATTTATGTTCAAAATTAATCGTACTATAAAAATAGTGTCGAGTCGGCAGCTGTAGACAACCTGAGGTGGTGCGAATATATTATTACATATTTCGTAAAGGGCAACCTGCAGTGCGTTCATTGTGTTTACATAACAAGTACTGACCGTCGCACCGCAATGTTAATGGGACTAATACCATGGGATCTCATACAGTGCTCGCCCAAAGGCCATTTGAATATTAATACGCGGCGGCGTATTCGTTTAGGCGTACATCGCATCGTGCATACATTATTCCGTTATGGGATTATATATAATCTGACTTTGTAATGGCGTTAGACGTTATAACGTGTGAAGTCAACTTGAGGACAACGAATAAATCACCATTATCTTCATTATCTGTCCATACTGGCGAATACGTAATGGCTACGTTTACAGTTACGTGGTTGCTTCATGCATTAGTAATGTTTAATTCCAGGAATATACTCGATTAGCTAAACAGAAAAGGTCTAGTCAACACAATGCATGAATTAGTCGTTGGTCACGAATGAACTAAATGACTGCGAGAAAGTCTAGACATAAAGTAATCAATATTAAACACACGCTAAAAATAAGCAAGCTTAGAAACCAAATATAACATTTACATCAAGGCTTGTTGGTGCTTCAATAAAGATTTCAGCTATAAAAAGACCAATAGAGTCAAATCGAGAATGATTTAAATAGATACATTCCGTTTGTTTTCTCACCCCAAAGTGTTCGTTTTACCATTTCCGATAAGGCACACTGCTGCAATTCACGATAAAGGGTATCCATCCTTCACTTCCGTTCCTCGAGACTCAAAATCCTTTGATAAATTACTATTTTATCTCAAGATTTCGAATTTCTCGCCTAACTTTTTCACCCTTCGGTTTTAGGGATTCGTTTTGGAGGCCAAAGAACTTTTGCTCCAGTGCACTTAATCTTTACTAACACAGGAAATAGTAGGAATGAGAATATTCCTCAATTCTGAGCATTTTAAAGACATTATTTTAGAAAGAAGGAATTGACCTGTTTGTTTGTTGAAAGGGCGTCAAAATATTCCAAAATACTTCATCATTTTAACACGTCACGTAAGTCGAAACCACTCATTTCAAAAGTCCAAAGAGCGTTCTATAGCAATAAACAAAAAATACTTACAGTAGTTTTTCAGGCCCAGAAAACACAGATTACATCTATACAGAACCCATAACGCTTGCTCCTAATATTTTTTCGCTAGGGGCCAAATGGCGGTGCCGTGGGAGCGGTAATCCAGCCCGGACTGGACACAACCGGGGGTTTTTAATTTGGGGCCCGCCCGCTGTGAACGGATTATCAGGCCGGGAGCCTCGCAATTAGTCGTCGTGCCGAGGTCCAACGTCACTTGCTTTCGCTGAATTTTCGAGGATTACCGTGAGCCCTGGCCCTTAGCTCGTTTGTAAGCTAAGAAAGCATTTTATACGAGCTTTTTGGTAATGCGTAGATATGATGTGTATATTACGAGCAGGTCCTTGAAAACTCATGCTTATATAAATTACAAAGTCTTGTACTTTCTTCCGCCGCAAAACCGCAGCAGCATATTCCAAGTTCCATTTATTACGGGCATTGAACGCGTAAAAACAATTTAACTTTGAACAACGTGTCCCGCAGGGCGAGCGCTTTCCGTAACGCCACTTGCACAGCTACCGAATATATACGTTTACATGTACTACATTAGCCATCTGGATATGACAGAAATGAGAGAGGAAAAATGTGTATTGCCTTTTGATCTCAAGGTTAATCTATAAGGATTAAAAATAATACTTTTCAAGAACTTCGAGAAAAGGGGGTTACTTAAAAGCTTTTGGGGTGTTGTGACAAAAAATTGGAAAAGGACTGCAGTGATGCTGTTATAAGCTAAGGATTTTGGAGAGCCAAAAAGGGGAACAATGTTTAAATTAAAAGTATCAATCTATTTTTAATAAAAAGTAGAAGAGTTCTCAACGTCACTTGTTCTATAAAAGATGATAAAAGCGTTCGAAGTCCCCTGAATTGGAACATGAAAGCTAAATGTCGCCTCGTGGGAACGGCGCGGCGAGTTTTAATTCGTTTATTTTCTTACTAGCTTCTGCCCGCGACTTCGTCCGCGTTAAATTTCTTGTTCCCCCGACTCACCCCGTCGCAACACATTGCCTGCCTGTGCTTTTACTTCGATTTCGCATAAACTTTCATTTAAAAAAAAATGGTGTTCTAGTTAATAGGAATGTAATTCTTCCTCAAGAATTGGGCTGTAAAATGCAAAAAGATTTTTTCAAATCCAACTCGCAGTTCCAGAGATTAGCGCGTGCAAAAACAAAAAACCGGCCAAGTGCGAGTCGGACTCGCGCACGAAGGGTTCCGTACCATCCATGCAAATCCTTATCCTTACTAATATTATAAATGTGAAAGTAGCTCTGTCTGTCTATTTGTCTGTCTGTCTGTATGTTACGTTTTCACGCCTAAACCGCTGAACCGATCGTCATGAAATTTGGCAAACATATAGCCTGGGATATGGAGAAGAACTTAGGCTACTTTTTTACGCGATAACCGACATCCACGCGGGCGGAGCAAAAAAAAAAAACGGCATAAAAATCATATCCGTTGTATGGGAGCCCCCCTTAAATATTATTTTTTTCTGTTATTTTAGTATTTGTTGTTATAGCGGCAACAGAAATACATCATATGTGAAAATTTCAACTGTTTAACTATCACGGTTCATGAGATACAGCCTGGTGACAGACGGACAGACAGACAGACGGACAGCGGAGATTTAGTAATAGGGTCCTATTTTACCCTTTGGGTACGGAACCCTAAAAACGAACTCTTCAGCTTTAGAATAGCCTACCTCGCAGAGTTATTCATTATTTTGCTGCGGAGTTATTATAAAACAGTTATATCTCCTAAGATATTCATTGAAATTAAATGATGTAAGGGCAACTTTGTTCAAAATTAAATACTTGTGATGAATAACGTATTTATTTGGATAAGGATTAATACCATGTTTATGAAAACTTCTTCGCAAATAATGCATTAATTTCGAACAAATTAGATTACCATAAAAAAGGTTACAGTGAGTCAATCTTAAAAGATAGACATATGCTGTCGCGGACTTTTTTTTTGAAAATTTAAAGAGGAACAGTTCCATCATACATTATATTTTCGTAACTTAAACCGTTTACGCAGCGCACGCAACGGAAGCTCTCAAAAAGGAATAATTTTTCCCGTTTTTGCAACATTTTTCATTTATGCTCCGCTCCTTTTGGTTGTAGCGTAATGATATATAGCCTATAACATTCCTCAATAAATGGACTATCCAACACAAAAAGAATTTTTCAATTCCAATCAGTAGTTCCTGAGATTAGCGCGTTCAAACAAACAAACAAACAAACAAACAAACTCTTCAGCTTTATATATTAGTATAGATTATGTCCTTTTAGTACGTTTGTTTGCGGACCGAGCGATGGATTATGAGATTATCCTTGCACTTTGCGGGTTAGCGTTACCCACCCGAGTTTTATGAAATGCGTTTTATGAAGAGCTTACCTATCCTAATAGGTGTTGCGCGTATCGATTTTTCTTGTATTTTCTTTGATAGACTGCTTTGTGTTGGTTTCATTTGTGCTGCCTGTTCGGAGACTTACAGTTCGAATAATTTCTAGAAAAAAATTCGTATCTAGATCTCAAGATTTCTACTTGGATACTTTGGTTCACTGCCTCAATTCAATTTTCTTCTCTTCTAATTCGACTTGATCGTTGATCGATTGCTTGCCACGCAATAACTTATGTTAAAGCACGACCGTATATTTTACGGTCACAGGCAAGCCATATACGACATTCACTTCTAAAGCTGCTGCTTCCATTAAATCTGGTGTTTCATTTCACTAATGATTAAAGCTGTTTTCAGCGTGTCCTATTTCGTCGAAAAGTTATCCCGAGATTCGTTCAAGATTTATTCACTGGTTGAATTCGGCGGTTTTTAGGGTTCCGTACGTCCGAATGAGAAACGGAATCTTTATAGGATCACTCGTCTGTCCTGTCGTGTCTGTCTGTCTGTCTGTCTGTCTGTCCGTCTGTCTATCACAGCCAATTTCCTTAGAAACTAGTGGACCGATTAATTTAAAATTTGGTACACATAAGAAATTCTGTAACCCAAACTCGAACGTGAAGCGTAATTAATGAATTTTGAATATGGGGGGAAATAAGAGAAAAAAATAGTTTGCCAAACTGTACCGTGTGACATATCAAATGAAAAGGGCTTAAGTCCTGTGAGAATCTCAAATATAAATATATTTTTTAATTTATAATAAACGATTTTAAAGTTATTTAAGAAATAGATGAAATTCCTTCCCCCTTTATCTCCGAACTAATGAGACTAACATTTTGAAAAAAATAAAAAAAATGTTCTACACGTCTTATAGACTACAGGAACACCTATAAGAAGTCTATGGTCCTAAAATAATATGGAACATGTTTATCAACTACAATGTTAAGTTTGTTCTTTCGATAAAATCATCGCACCTGCAGAACCCTTCATTGTGCGTGGTCCGACACGCACTTGGCCGGTTTTTGCAATCCCAGACGAGACCATCTCCCGAACTACATATTTATGTAGTGTTTTAGAACGGCCCGGGATAAATGTTTGATTGCTCCAAACAACTAAGCTCCAATTTCAACACGATGTCATAATTAATTACCTAATTAATTATGTATTTTCTCCAACTGATCGTGCTGGCGATTTTAATAGTATTCTCTTATCAGCTAAAGTACTTATTTTAATTAATTCAGAAGATCATTGGAATTTATCCAAATAAAATATTATCTCGAAATCTTGTAGGCACCATCGTTATCTATATGATCAGTCTCATAGAGGAGATCAGATTTCCGTCATCCACAAACTTTTCGTACCTACAAAATGTAAATCATGTCCAACAAATCACAGAACGGTATTTTCCAATACCAAAACTATTAGTAACAGTACGGTTAAAGTTTTTACAACATTTAAATAATATACTAGGTTTTTTACATATCGACGTCACCCATTCATTACGATAACATGTGTATAGTGCGTAGTGCACAATGGATATGCTAATCGCGCTCTGAGATTACGATTAAACAATAATAGGGCCGGTCGGCCGTGCGTACTCGGCCGACGATCGATGCCGTACCATCTGGCCGGTTCTCGCGATCGCGTTGGTGTTCTGTAATTGTTGTACAAAAAATACGGCGAGATTATCATTATATGGATTGTTTATTTACTTCCTTATGTAGGTTGTTAATTGTGTTTATGTCAGCAACATTAACATGAATAACAATAGTTTTTAAATCTGTTTTCTAGCTAAGAAACTATATTTACGTCACACCTGGCCATAATGTGAGTTTTACCGCACGCTACGCGTACAGTAAAACTCGCATTGTGGCCAGGTGAAGACGTAAAATTGTGTACTCACCACGGGCTGTAAAAAAGAAAGCCCTCTATCGCATATTTACAACCCTCGTCTGCGGCTCGGGTCACAAATACCTGCGATTCGGCCTTTCTTTTACAGCCCTTGGTAAGTAATGTACTATTACGGAGTCGTAAGAGTGAAATTCATTGAACGTGAGTCATGACATGAGACTGTTTACAACAGCTGACAGTACAAACCACGCGATGCATTCAATAGAGAACAAGTCAAGGTATAAATACCTATGCATAAGATTCAACGCACACGTTTCTCAGAAGTTACATAAACAAAGATGATAGACCGGGACTCGTGTTTATACCCACAACATTTCTAACAATCGCGTGCACAGTGTAAACTAGTCTTTACTTGTCAACATGTTATTAGCGGTAATTGAGATGTTTCATTGTTTTTTTTTTTTGTATTAACGTTCTAAGTCATCGATCATCAAATAGACTGTGTGATGGGCAATTTAACACGTCAATTAACGAAATCGCCGAATGGCTGATTATGCGTGGGCTGACAAATGCCTTAAACCTGTACTCAAAATTCCTAATAGCATACTCGTGCTTAGTGTAGATATTTTTTTTTTTTTGCCTAAAAAACATAAAATGCGAATAATTTGGATTTAATATATACAAATATGTGAATAACATTGAAGTGTCTGTTTGTATGCCATAACAGCTTTGTACTAAATGCAAATGAAAGTATATGATTATACGGTACTTACAACAAAATCAAAATAAAAAATATTGTCTCTCTGTCTGTCTGTTTGTTCCGGCTAATCTCCGAAACGGCTGGACCGAATTTGACGGGACTTTCACTGGCATATTGTTGATAGCTGATGTTATCAGGAGTAACTTAGGCTACTTACTAATAACTTGTATGTGTGGTGAAAACCGTGAATATAAGTTGGTTATTATTAATTAATTAATTAAAATAAATAAACTTTTATTTTAGAAAAAGCCACGCGGGCGAAGCCGCGGGCAGCAGCTAGTAATTTAATAAATGAAGGCTCTTACAGACCAGTGCGATATCGCGGGCGCGACGCGACACTAGTAGCACAATTTCTTTGTCGCTGCCTGTCGCGCCCGCGATATCGCGCGAGTCTGTACGAGCCTTTATGGTTGACAGACTTGCCTGCCACGATATTCGTAAAACATGTTTTTGTTTGAGAAATTAACATTTTTACTTGAATTTATAATTAGTTATATTAGTTATAATCCATACTGTCCATACTAATATTATAAATGTGAATGTAACTCTGTCTGTCTGTATGTTACATTTTTACGCCTAAACCGCTGAACCGATCGTCATGAAATTTGGCAGAGATTTAGCCTGGGATATGGAGAAGGACATAGGCTACTTTTTTACGCGATAACCGACATCCACGCGGGCGGAGCCGCGGGCAAAAGCTAGTATGTTATAATTTTGGAATACAGAAGTTTGTTGATCTGTGATTATCGTCAACTTTTTTTTCCAACCCGTATTTTGCTAATCGTGAAAACCACTTCCCTATATTATTATATTATTTAGAAACCTCAAAATTATTTAAACTGTTTACTGTCAATATAGCAGCAACGTTTAATCCGAAGTTAAATTACCCACCAATATGACGTGATTACTTCCAACAAGTATGGAGAATATTTTCCTTCTCCATAAAATCACAATAGAAAAATTTAAAACCTACTTAGTCAATTTTGCACACAATAAAACCATCCCTCCGGTCTCTCGTGAGTTCAATATTGCATTAATGAGGTTCTCTAACAATGATATTTAATTCTGCACTGAATGCCAGTCGCGATGTCTTTGACAACCCTAGCTACTACACCACACATCACCCTTATAACTATACCGATAAGGTTGAAAATTAACATGATTTGCCACTCGGTATGTTAATGTTAAGGGTTGGCAGTACGGGGGTGTGTTGTCGGCACGTGCGCACGCATTTTGCGTATTACCTAAATAAATAGTAGGTTCTGCTTGTTTTGTTTGTGTTTGGCGGTTCTCACGAATTTGTTTTCGTTATTAATTCTTGAGCCGCCAAGAATGGAGCCCATCTGCTGCGATGAATGGAGATTTCAGTAGGAAACGCTTTGAAAACAATAACATAATTTTGAAATGGGGCTAAACGGGATAACAAGTTATCAAAGAAACTGATATAGCCCAATCCAATAAATAACATAGTTATGAATAATTGTTTGGTGGTTTGTAACGATCGTATGCACTGGCCGCAGTAATTAAGCGTACAGTATCGTCGAAACAGTGATAAATTCTGTACCTGAAGCTTAAACAATTAAAATATCAAAACCTCCCACGCAAAAAGTCGTAACATGTTTTTGTTTTGTAAAAATGAGATTTTAGTACTATAATGTAATATTATATAAATACTACACATTCATACAAACAATATTTTCATATTTTCACTAAAAACCGAGTTTCTAACCCGCTAATAGTCTTATCATATTTTGTTTTGCGGCTGATCAACACAAAGATGACGTTAAAACTCTCTCCTGAAATATCACAAATTTAAACATACGACCTTATGCGCGGGAGGTGCCGATATATATTAAATTCAGACTGGCTATCGGAATATTATGTCTCATTTGACATTTGGGCCAATGATATAACAATAAATCAAAACAATCGCAATTATTGTGCTAGTTACATAATTAAGCTACTGTCCGTATCTAAATTATAACCTAGTCTTTGTTTACCTTACATTATGGATGCCTAATATTTCAAACTGGTTTAGTTACAAACAAAACGAGATAACAAAACACTTGTAAACAAACTCATTAAAATACTCGCCGGTCTCTTTTGTAGAAATCTCACTGTGAAAACTTAAGGTGTGACCAAACATAAAGCGGCAATCGGCGCGGCTGCCGCGCGCGGCCGGCCGCGCTATGATTGGACGACTGCCGCGCGCGGCAGCCGCGAGCTACGCCTGCCTGCCGCGCACGGCGAACGCAGCGAACGGTGTAGTGTTGGTTCGCCAGTGGTTATGTGTAGACGGACGTATTTTATCAAGCAAAATGGATAACGAAACAGCAATTCGTCTTATTGAAATATATGGCTCCCATAGTCCATTATGGGATACTAGGGAGCTACAACACACGTGGCAACTTTCATTGTGGTTTGAATACGAAATAAAGAGCGCGGCGTGTCTCGGACATGCCGCGCAGCACTGCCGCACAGAAGGTCTAAACTAGTCGCGCGGCAAATTTGTGTCTTGCAAATGCTGCGCGTAGCTGCCGCGCATCTTGCACGCCGTGTTTGGACACACCTTTAGATGAAGTGAGCTGTCAGTGGTATCAATCCCAAGGTGAAATGAAAGACAGCTCACACTTCACCTGTTTTCGCGATGAGATTTTTATAGAATACATCCATGGCCGATGGAGTTCTGTAGTGGCGAACGCGTACCGGAAGACGTAGCGTTGGAAGGACTCCCACAAGGTGGACCGATGACCTTGTGAAGGCTACAGGAATCCGCTGGATGTGGGAAGCACAGAACCGGTCGAAGTGGCGATGGCTAGGAGAGGCCTTTGTCCAGCAGTGGACGTCTTTCGGCTGTAATGTTGATGATGATGATGACCAGTTTTATAACTAAAACCTATATTTGAATGAACTGACTTCACATTTCGCGAAAACAAATTTAAAGGACAAGCCCTGTTCGCGACATTTCAGCCTAATAATAATTGCAGTGACCATTGTCAAAAGTAGACAAAGACATTATATTTGTTTTATTTTTTTAATACGGTTCTGACATTTTTATAATGTTTTGGCAATTTTAATTATTATTTTTTAATGAGTTTTTGAATATTGAAATTTAATGAATCACAATTTTATATTGGATTTTTATCTGTTAAATTTTTTAAATAGTTTATAATTTAAATGTATGAGTGTTTTTCTACGGACTATAATTATGTCTGAAATAAATAAATAATTTAAATTTATATAATTGCGTCCAGTTCGCGAAAATGCAAAAACAGATTTTAAAAATTATTATTATTTAGCTGCAGCTGTCCACTCAGTGTCCTAGTCCACTAAAGTAAAACCAGTGGACCGTAGAGAACACTAAATTAGCATAATCCATGTGCACACGTGTGTGTGGCACGCGACTCATTCATCTCGTCTGCTCAACCCTTTAGTGCATCCATTGTGATCGCTGCTGATATAATGAGTTTGATTTGATTCATTCCAGTTTTATGTTGACGAATACTGTTGTTGAGTATCTCGAGGGGAGTGTATCGATCGAGGAATAGTGACCGAATTGTGCGTATATGTTTGGGATTGTGTTTTTATTTGGAAGGTTATAGATAGATGAGTGTTATTGTGGTTTGATCCCTTTCTGCGGCTCCTGTATCTGTCACTGATTTGGGTTGTTTGAAATGGGGTGGTGTCGGTTATGACAATAAATATGAAGATCTTTTAAGGTGGCCAATTATTTAGAAAATGTTGATTCTTGAAGAGCTGTTACTGTTGCAACAAGAAACACAATTATCTTCGTTTAGGATTAAAAAGGATATCTAAGATTAACTTCCTATTCTTGTTGATGTTCAAATCTAATAAAGAAGAAGCGAAAAGAATTTCCCATGAGCTAAATTAAATGTGCAAAGAGTCACTTTCAGTAATAAAATATTCGGCGAAGCTGGTAAGCATAGCCTTCGGCGGTTATGACGTGCCGAACTCGGCCGCTAGGCGTGTTCGCACACCCTACTATAATAGTACTTACCCTTGTTTGTGCAGGATGTATAGCATTGCTAGATATGCCTTTTAATTTGCTCTAAGATGCAGCAGAGGCAAACACAGATGTGTATGATTTGGCAAGAGCTTGAGCCTTTTGAGTTTGGACAGTTTTCGAATAAAGCCTAAAGCAACTGATGATATTTTGATATCCTGGCCGTTTAGTACGCTCATCAAATCATCATGACTATCATGATAAACCCATCACGTCAATTAAAATATTACTCAAAAAAACATACGCAGGTTCAGCAAAAAACTTTAAACATTCCATCTAGTAGATTTGTATCTTCGTTGCCAACCCCCTCGTGCTCGCATATTGGGTTACCAGGCCCAAGTGTCGCCGGGGCGCGGAGGGCGGGGCCCCGATAATATCGACTTTTATACTTTATTGATCATTTCGCGATTGATGGATAGTTTTAATGAAGTACATCGCATTAATTAAACGTTTAAGTGAAATTTTAAATGTATAATTGGCAATAACGATGCGAATTTAACACCTTCAATACAATTATGTATATCTGATATAAATTGTAAGTTTTAAGGGAAATGCTCGTAAATAATTTTAGCTGCTATATTATTAATAATTTCTTTAATGTTTATGGCTGTTAAACTCCTTCTGATACCGTGCTGTCCTTCCAATTTATTTCTTTATAACTTCATCCGTAATTGGATAACGTTTCCAGTTGCCCGCATAGGACCCCAAAAAGTTGCAAACGGAATTCCTGAGGCCTTTTTTCCTGCAATCGTAAAATGTAAACTAATTAAATTTTATGATTTATTCGCCTACCTTCATTAAAAGCCCTCTCAATCAGTAGCTTCTAAATCACCAATTTACGGCTACATTAACTATTACCAAAAATGTAACCTCCTTTGTTTTATCAGCACCCCAACGTACTGTGGGTTCCATAGATGTTTATATTTCTATGGTGGGCACTGTCGGGTACTCACACCCCTCGAGACTCCCAGCGCTATATAATATCAACCACGTAGGTTTCCTACTTCAATTACTTTAATAACTAACCATTGTGTACCGCTGGTTACTCGAAGCCATTGACTTTTAAACTTAAATTGCCTCTTAAAATGTATGCAACTTTGTTAATGTGCCCTAACCCTTTTCATTTAACTTTTGGTGGGAAGGAAATTTTTGAATCAATAAAATTTTTGCAGTTATTCTTAAATCTTTGGACTTGGACACATATTTCTAAATAAAAAAAACTATTTTAATTTTGACAAAATTGGTCAGAGCAGCAATAAACGGGTTAATTTATTAATAGTAGATGTGTGTGTGGATCATGGTTTGTTGTTCGTTTTAAAATATCTTATAAATCCATTACAGATTTATTTAAAATCTATTCTCTTTTCTCTATCCACGAAAATCATGCAAGCCTCAGCTGTTGAAGGGAATCTCTCAAAGCGCTCTCTTTGCTGTCCCAGAGTTAAGGCATAGTGACATGCTATGGCTTACTGTGTCCTCAACGTGAATACATTCGCATCAACCACATATTCATCCTTATCACAAAAGCTATAAGTCGAAATTACTTTACCTCGACTATCTCAGCTTCTGCAGCAGAAAACGGTAGCCGAGATTCAGGGGTGTCAACTTCTATGAATGAATAAGTCAGAAATGTCTTAATACAGCAAAAGTTCTTTTAAAACACATTTAGATGAATATTTTATAATGTTTTTATGTAAAAATGTTTATTAGCAATACATTTAGGAGGTAAATCATAATTTCGCGTCTGTATTTCTGCTTATGGCTTGAGGCCGCAATTACTGAAATGATTTATGTTCGGTTTTGATCGGATTGAAGTTACCTTATTCGCGTCAAAAGTTTTGACCAAAACTGAGATTTAATTATTTAATTTTCGGCATGTTTTTGTAGGGCTATAAAGGTATGATTGGACTTCTTCCAATTAAAATACTTACATAAAAGACTCAGTGATGTACTATGGGGGAACTTCATATCTAAGCAATTTTAAAACAAAATCCCGTGAGCACGATGACCACATCTGTTTAACGCCCCTTTTGGCCTCGACCAATGAAACGGTTTTTTTGTTGTTCGTGTGTTTTACAATCTCTGTTCCAATGATCACAGATGTCTGACCCTTTTTCGAACACTAGGAATAGAACAAAAGAAATAAAGATGAGAAAGTTTTTTTATTTTGTTATACTTTACTTTTTGTTTCAACAAATTTCGATATTTGTTTGGCTTAGAAATTTGTATTTTAACTTTTATGACACTCATTATTTGTGTATACAATTATGGAATGCCGTATCGGGGTATCCCAAAAAATGAAAGTGTAAACTGTAGATGTTATAAAATACGACATACTTTTTTCTTTTTGCAGCTGTGTAGAAACATCCAGTGCGTTACCCGCTCACGTCACGCGTTTTACAGCATGCTCGGTATACTCGGTAAAAATATAGGCGCTCGGTAAGCTTCCGGTACCGAATCGGTACCGAAAGCTTAGATCGTTGAAATATAGGCGAGCGCCTTTATTTCAACGATCTAAGCAGTACTGCACTAATTGATAAATGAAAGCAGTGCGTTACTGCGGCAGAGCATACTATACCGAAACGATACCGCACTGACCAATGCGGAAACGACCTTATATTATTATAAAGTGTTTCTTTAGGCAAGGATTATAATAATTTTAAGTGGTTCATGAGTAAGCTCCCAGTTTATTCAATCAAACTGCTTTGTCTACAGGTTTGTAATTAGGTGCATTCCTTGAAAAGGGGTTTATGACTAGAGCTAATTTAAAACAAAGGTTTTGCACTTTTAAAATTTTATGGAAAATTTCCGCCTCTCACCCAAAAACTCCTATATAATTGTGAGAAATCTACTCAACTTTGGATGCTAATGTTATACTTTTCTGATAGCATAGAAAACCTATTCATCAAAAAAAACCCATAAACTTGTCCCAAACGTGCTCGAACTACGACCGAACGAAGGTCCATTGATATTTATTTCCATTGAAAAAATACGCACTACCTCAGCTGGTTTTTTACTGTCTTTTTTGTTCATGTACAAAAACAAGGGACGCATCAAAAATCTGATGCTGCGATGCTATTGGTTGATGAGATTTCTATAGCGGCCGAGCGCTGCAAGCAGAAATAGTCTTTAAGGTGCTTAGATATGAACTTCTTCGATAGTACACCTATAAAAAACATTTATATTGTTAAAAGGTAGCTGACATGCCTAAAAATATGTGTAACCGGCACGGCCGGTCCGAAAAGTTTCCTTAAAAATAATAAATCTAATTTAACTCTCCAAAAAGTTTGAGAGCAAAACAACTGGTTTGAACGATATCCCCGGCATTTGGACGCCTTAGAATATTCCGTATAAAAGAAGCAAGAGCAAAAGGACCAACCCTAATCCGGCAAGGGTCTGATTGCTCATTAATCACGAGCGCCTGTAATTACCGCGCCGGCGCACAACGGAGCTGCCGTAATTTGATTTTGGAACATAGAAATAATGCATCGCGCCCAAAATGGTTTTCGTCACAATGACGGGTAATTGAAAATTAGGATCATTTATTTTTATAAATATTGCTCGATAAAACTATAAATGTGCACGTTGTTAATATCACTTTTCATCATAAGATAAAGAAAAACCTTTATTGAACAAGAAATACTTGTACTATTAGATAGTAATTAAGATACTTATTTTAATTAAATAAAATATCTACTGCTTCATGTTTCTTATTTCTTGTATGTTGGATTAAAAATATCAGTTTTTATGTAGACAAAAACCGGCGAAGTACAAGTCGGATTCGCACACGAAGGGTTCCATACAAAAACGCCGAAAAAGACACATTTCCTGTGTGGTCCCCCATACAAGAAACGTGTCTTTGTCCCATTTAATTGTTAACTTTATTAAATTATTATTATTTGTTGTTATTGCAACAGAAATACACAATTTGTGAAAATTCTAACTGCCTATTACGGTTCATGAGATACAGCCCGCTGACGGACAGACGGACGGACGGACAGCGGAGGTTTAGTAATAGGGTTCTGTTGGGCACCCTTCGGGTACGGAACCCTAATAAATGAATGCAGCGCCACCACGCCCATATCAAATTCAAAGTGCCTAACTGTCAATCTTTTTGCTTGATTCACGTATCATTTACAAGAAGTAGGTAACACAAAAAGTTGTTATTACAAAAAACCACAATGCAATTAATATTTCCATATTGCCGTGCTTGCAAATTATGCTTGCTTAGAAGTCAAGTAATAATCGCAGACTCATCCAAGTGTTAACTTTGTGTTAGGTATAATATCATCACTGAATGCATTTTATTGAATAATTCTATAGGAGCATGATTTATGGATTTTAATACCTCTCCCTGAGTGTTTGGACCACCTGCCGTAAAAACCGGATACAATAAATTATAAGAAAACAAAACTTGTATTCACCCTTTTGAACCCAGGGGATTGTTAGTCTCGTGCCATAAACGTTGTGCGTTTGATCAAACGTTTGTTATGTCCTTATGAAGAAGTATAAAAATCTATAAACATACATAAACATTTCTACATTTCTTTTTCATTTCTCCTTTCGCAGGTCTGCTGGAAGAAATTTCTTAAGAAATAAGCAGTACCTTTGTACTGAAATTATAATTATGTTGAATCTCTATGAATTTAACTGTGTGTACCTACATAAATAATAAAATAAATAAATAAATAATAAAATTGAAATGTCTGTATGTAATGTCAAAATAACAGCTTTTTACTAAATGCATATAAAAGTAGAAACAGTATGTAAGACACAAAAAAAAAATTGTTTTATCTGAATATCAGTGTGTTTGTCTGTGTGTCTGTCTGTCTGTTTGTTCCGGCTAATCTCCGAATTGGTTGGACCGATTTTGACGGGACTTTCACTGGCATAGCTGATGTTATAAAGAGTATCTTAGACTAAAGCCACGCGGGTGAAGCAGCGGGCAGCAGCTAGTAGAATATATGAAAAATATTAGTTTTTCAAAACCTTTGTCTAAACTCATCCAAGGTAGCAAGCTCCAATTAGAAGCATCAGTTTATAATATGAAGCTGCAATGCCCAGAAATAAATATTTTTTGTGGCTCGAATAGTTTGTCATTTTTTTTTTTTTTTTGATGAATGAACGACTCCCCTCGCATCCTTTTGATAGTCAAAATTAGCTCGGGAACTAATAAACTTGTTACGGAAATATATCAAGCTGCAGAACGTGCTATTTGATCACACGAACACGAATAGAGGCAATAAATTTCTGCCTACGAAGACACCGGACAAGACAAATGCGAGGTGTTCGTTTGCGGTATGTTCTAACTGGCTTGTTGAGTGGAAATACAACAGGAAACGATCTGAACAAGCTCTGGACACCGCTGGAGGTTAAAATAAAGTGGATTAACGGGAGAATCTGAGACTGGGACACGACTGTTGCAGGCTTTCCAAACGACTCTGTACACATGACGCAAGATCTGGATCTGAAACCCGTTTGCGCTTGTTATCAGTGTTTACATCGGGATAAAACAGTTCGATTTCGTAGCTTTTGCCGAAGACACCAAATATGTAACTATCAATTTCAACAATGTGAATTTATATAATTTTATATATTATTTATATTATTTTCCTCTATAATTTTTTTATGACTTGCCGTTTTTTTGCGAATAAAATCAATCAGTACCTGGCTGTATATTTTTTTCGCCAGCAATTCAGTATCGATTTGTGGCTCTGATTGGCCCCTCCAATCAGAGCGTACGCGACAAGCATATCAGCTTTGAGGTAAACAAAATTTAACAAATTGTGTATGTAATGTTGGTCGTTGCACTCGTTTAGTCTGCTTGTTAATGAGTTTTCGATTAATTGATTTTATGCTGGCTCTGCGGAATTTTAAGTTTTTATTTATTTTAATAATAATAATAACAAAAAGATGTACTACATAAGTTTGATGAATGATGTTTTCGTTATAGTAATCTGATACTTTTGTAGCATTCGAACTGCACCTAAGAAAGATGACTCATCCAGTCTCTTATTAAAGTTGTATTTTCTATTATTTTAGCGTCAATAAACTATCAATACGTTGGGCGTAATTCAAATAAACATAAAATTACACTTATAGCTTGTCTAACACCTTATTTTGAAACATGAACCGCCGACAGAATCTTCTGTGTTTACGTCTTATTTTATTTATGATTATTAACGTCGTTAAACATAGTTTTCAATTACATTACTTCGTATTATATTGTCACTTCTCTTCCTGTAATTAGTCTTCTCCACGAAGTCCTCTTGACCAAATTTGTTACAAAAGGTCCTAAGATGTATCTTTTCAATGTTATCGGAACTCGCACAGGATACCAGGCGACCAGAACTGAACAGGAAGTTAGCGTGAAGGGACCATGGGGGCTTAGTACGTTCACAGAATATTAAACAGCTCTTACAACTTCTGAAAGCTTGGTACGATAACGAATTTTCTTTCGACCGTACTTTGAACACTTGCTTTCTGTCTCACTGCCAGACTACACGAGTGAAAGGGACGGGAGACCAGAACCGATCGAACGTAGTACAAATTACCTCAGTATTGATATTTGCAGTGATACTAATGAACGGAATTGTTGTTCTGCTAATTATATTTGAGAGGAGGTGAACAAAGCTAATGTAGTGTGTTTGTTACAGGTAATGCACCAAATGTGACGGTTGAATGCTGCGCTTCATATTAATGTTTAATACAGGTATCTTTTTAAGCGTGTTATTAAAATAAGTAATTATGCGTTATAAAAGTTGGGGATAAATAATATGTATAGCTTTTGCATTAATTAAAACTCGAATTCATACAGTCGCGTAGTCAGAGCCAAAAGGGCGTAATACATTAGGCGTTGTATTCCGTACCGGGTCTAATCGCCTGAGGTCAACGGCAGCACAGGTATCGGGATTTTTTTGTATCCCCCTCACCCCGCCTTCTCACCACGACATTCCAGCCTAACCCCGCGGGCTACCGAATTTAATGTTTTAATGTCATTCTCTTTAGGAAATTGATTTACTTTCGATACTTGAGTAACCGGCTTTTCGTGTTGGCACAAAAATGTTTGTAAGTGATTATGGTGTTGATTGATTAGCTCTGATTTTGGCGTTCGATATGATAGGAAGGGATTGAAATAAATGTAATGTAGAAAAGGTTTGTAGTTTATTAAGGTGGAATGTACAAAGTTACAAACACGAACGCCACGTAGAAGATAAGTACCCTACTACCTAGCTATTAATTTTACTAAAAGATTTTTTATAGGGTTCCGTAACGTAATCAACAAGGAATCCTTATAGTTTCGTCTGTTTGTCTGTCTTTCTATCCACGGATTTTTTATAGGATACACACACCCTACACGTAAAGTGGTGATATTTTTTTTTCTCGTGTAACCCATTTTGTGGGGTATAGTTGGATAGGCCGTTCAAAAATATTGCGGGTCTGTGAATACCATTTTTCGATATAGGGATCGGTTTGCGTAATATTAAGCTTTAAAGTGCTAATTTTTGATAGAGTCAAATGTCCCACCCCTGCCCTCCCTGCCAGGTAATTGGTTGTTTTTGAATATGTGAAAGAATGTGAATGAATGTGTGTGAGGAACTCCTTCCACTTAAGAAAAGGAAAATTATCACAGCTAAGTAGGATTTACAAGATAACGAGTAATAGTCGACCAACTTATATTTTCAGTCGAAATGTATGGGAGAACATGTTTTTCAACTACCAATGTTTGTTCTTGGGATGAATTCATCCCAACTACGGAACCCTTCATTGTGCGTGGTCCGACATGCACCTGTTTTCCTCTTATTTTTCTAAGTGTGAGTTACTTTGAATTTTCTTGAGGTCACTTGCACAAGCATGGTCTCAGACTGACAGCAATTACATCCTGTATATTATCTATGTCACCTGTCGATATTCAATGATGAAAGTTTCTCATTCGTATTTCCCACCCTTTATGGCTAACTTTACGGGAATCTATCCGTAACGGAAGTTATTAAATTAAATCATAAAGTTAATTCCGATAGAAAAGTTTAATGGATACTCTTTGTTTTATTTTAATAGAAAGAATAACGGATAAGATATATTTCTTTGCTTAAACATAATATATTACACATACAAGAATTAAAAAAAAACGAAAAACGTGCATGCAAGATAACATAAAGAAAAAAAATACAGGCCCAGACATGACAGATGATATTCATTAAACGCTTTAAAAATGCGTTGTAATAATTAAGGCCTTAAACACGTTTAACCTAAAAAAATATTAAAATAACAGGAACGCTTGAACAAAGCTCTCGTTTCACACTCCATTCCAATTAATCTCATCATCATCATCATCATTTCAGCCGAAAGACGTCCACTGCTGGACATAGGCCTTCCCCTAGCACCGCCACATTAAAAAATACGAGTAAACACGTAAAAGTACGAGCGGAGGGGGTGTCAGACTTTTACTGACTAAAACCCACCCATGTTCCTACAGTTGACTGTGTGCCAGGGCTACGGTATCTTTCGGACAATCCCGCAACCCTGTCAGGCATCGGCCCTAGCGGACCCCATCAGTTCGTGCTGACATCTCCTTGAGACGCGCGTCGAACACTACGCGCCGTCGACCCAGGCCTTGTCTTTACCGAACAGCGAGCTGCCCATTGCTCGCCGTCCGCAAGCCGGAAATCGGCTATTGACTCCCGACACCCAGGGCGCCTCCTGCGGCGACTAGGGGCGTGAGGGCGCACAGATTGCCTCTCCCTCACGCGTTTCGCCTCCTCCTTCGCCAGCATTACTGTTTCGAAGAATGAGGTGACGGCTTCCCATGCACTCTCGCTCCGTACCATGGCCTGCGGAAGGTGAGGACGCTGTGGCGCCTCTAGCCACTCCTCAAAGAGGGGAATTATGGTCGCAATTGTGGCGTGCCCAGCGCTGCGTTGCAACAATCGCACTCTCCATGTCGCCGTGAGATCCTGCCGAAGCTCTCTCCGCTGTGTCGTGATTTCTCGCGGCAGCGGAGTATGCCCCGGTTTCGCCTCCTCGCGGCACTCCCATATGTGCGCGAGGACTTTTGCCTCCAGATCCCATGGCGGCAATCCGGCCAGTAGGCTCGCCGCCTCACCGGAGACAATGCGGTATCCCCGGACCAGCCTGATGGCCATGACCCTTTGGGACGCGTTCAACTGACAGGCTGGTCGCCGCCTGAAGGAACGCACCCACAAGCAGCAGCAGTAGGACTTGCAACCAGTAAACCAACGAGGCGGACAACGCAACAGGTCATTAAAGCTTCTACCACACAGATGCGTTTTTATCGGTCGATAAAATCGCATGCGTTTTTGCGATAATGCGTCCCGATTCCTTGCACATAGCTGCGTTTTTATCGTCCGATATTTCATTCCGGGAGGAGCCTGTACTACTAGTAGGTACTAACGTTATTAACGCAGGTGTGTGTAAAGATCGTATGCGTCCTAATACAAAATGCTTTAAGAATTGATATCGGAATATCGTAGGACGTAGGATCGCAGCATCCTACTTCTATTGCGTCGTTATTATCAAAGCAGTGTGTAACTCCGTGGCCGTCCTAATACAAAATGTACTGAAAATAAAACATATCGCAAAAACGCATGCGATATTAGCGGCCGATAAAAACGCACCTGTGTTGGCTTTAAAAATACCTTCCAACATTCAAAAGGCCAATTCTTTTGTACTACAACGTTATATGGAAAAAATAATAGGTCAAAAGGATGACGCGATTGCTGAAAAAAAAAAAGTTATTCTTCCCCGTTTACAGTTCCGATTTTGTTGCCCATTCGGCTATTTTCAGAGCTCTTGCCGAAATCGATAGCCTTTTATTTTAATCCAAAAATATTTTATATTGTTTGGCGGATTTGTAACAACAATAGGCAGGCAGTGCAAAAGTGATTTTAATATCAGCTTTACCTTTCCGGAATTCAGTTCTACGTATTTTATGCCCTGGGAACTCCATAGTGCCTATTTAAGGTGCTATGATCCGGTGCTCGAGCCGATTGAAGTATGCTTGCGCAGTCACGAGTGGTTGCCTCGTGCATTTGGTAGGTATTTAAACAGTAATAATTTTCATCATTTTAACTAAACAAACTCAGCTAATTGTGTTAAGGCGAAAGATCAAGGTAGCCCGCGAAATTAAAATTTTCTTACGTTTTTTGCAATTGATCTAGTAACATGCAGCACTTGGTGTCTGTAGTTGTGCCAGGAGAGCGCGTTTGGACTGTATAACACCCGACTGTTTACGTAGTTCAAATTTCGCTTGAGTGAATATTTGTTTGTTGTATTTTTATGCAGTCTGAAAGTTATAAATTCGATTTTGTGTGTTATAATGACTATTTATTACATTTGTGATAATTTTATGACAGCATGTTATTGTTTTAGGTCATCAATTCAATATCAGTGGTATCAACTCCATATGTCATATACATGGCCGAAGTGGAAACTTCAATATCGCAAAGGGTATTTCTGAAGTAGTTAGCTGTCAATAAGGTCAAACCATATCAAAAATTGAGATCTAACATACCAACACTACCTTGACCTTTGAAAAGCGTCTAAAACAGCACATTGCAGTTGAGGACCTAGAATCATCTTCTGGAGCTAGCAGAGCGCCTTCATGTAAAAGATGTCACGTATGTCAAAGTATCCAACACAGAATAACAAAGACTACTTGTTCAAATTGTCAAAAATATTTGTGCAAAGACCACATGATTCTTGTTTGTCAAACATGAGGGGAACAAAACTAATATATACCTATGTTATTGTTTCAGAGATATTTATTTGTCTGTTTATGTTTAAAATATGTTACAAAATTAATTAACATGACGTCAGTAAACATATTCTAATCAACACTGATTTTACATGAGTACTTGGTGTTTTATATCTATGATCAAATTGGGGTGTCACACACCCCACGTGACCGATAACGTAACTCTTTAGACGCGACCAATTAAGGGTTAAAAGCCAGGTTAAAATCCGCCAGATACTATTTTTTTTTTTTTCAGAATTTTTTAACACTTTTTTTTTGTATTTCCCATGGATTCAAAAAACTAGTAAGCGCGGTCTCTGTCTGATCATACCTCCTTAATGTCAGATTCTGAATTTATGTTCGCTAATTAATTTGTTAATCTTTACAAGGCAAATAAATAAAGAAAGTTTAATTCAATCGGATTGCGTAGTATACTGCTGGAAATGAATGAACGAAGGCGATACTGAACACAGAAACTAGAGATGCTCAAAATAGCATTTTATTATCAAAGCGTTCAATTTATTCCGTTGTTTCGTAACGTCAGTCTGGATATCATAATTTATGCTAATACATTTAAAATCCGATTTCAATACCTACTATATGTCCGTGTAGGAATGTTTAGTTGAACGAATCTTTTAATATGTAGGTGGATTTAAATATCACACCGTTCTCATATTGCAGTTCAACAGCTGTCCATCAGTCCCTTGAGATACGATGCCTGCCATATTTCATACATTAGCTTTTATACGACTATAATTGTACAAAATATATATCTTACGTTTTTATGGATGTATGTTTGACTTCTTTAAAGTTAGGCTGTCGCTCAGACGTAGTCATTTCAAGTTATAAAGAAAATTTTATGCTAATGTCCAGTTTAATGTTACTGTAAATCAGTCTAACGTTTTATTACTCAGTAAAAACGTCGCTGAGTGGCAGATTAAAATTTACACATCGAAAACATCTTCGTCGACATAATATAAAAACTTCAAACCAGTAAACGTTAACATACATTAAGATACCAAAAGCTCATTTACCAAGTTACTAACTACCAACAAGATAGCTTAACAAAGCATGAACAATGAATCAGTTTCTGCCAAGCTATTAGTTGCGTCAGACTGGAGCCCTGCGTCTGCAACACTTGGGAGTGCGGTAAGCGGGTCACGCAACTAGAACTCGCCCACAACCGATAACCAAGTTCCCATAGCGAACGGAAATAGTATAGTAGAAAATAGTCATTCTTATTGCCGATTCACCCGCGATTACTCACTCCCGGACAGGGATGCAAGAAGTGCCAATAAGTATCGATGTATATTGTATCGATAATTTAAATAAAACATCGATTTCGATACATCGAAAAAAAATATATCGATATATCAGTGAAATTTTCAAAAAAATATTTGTTATTTGTTAATTCAATTGTTTCTTTTTTTTATCCACAACAGCGTAGCTCTTGGCCTTCACAGTTAGGCCCATAGACTAATTAGTTTTTAGGTTAGGCTCACTTGCAATGCATTAAAATTATTTATTTTCCGAGCAAGCAGACACAGACAATAAAGAAAAAACTACTTGAAATATATCGTATTTGATACATTTTCGATACTTAAGTACTTGATATTTTATATAGATATATCGAAAAAAAAAATCGATACATCGATATTTTTTCTACAAGCTCACTCCCAGATCGGTCATTCGTAGATTTTTATTCACTGTTTCATTGAAGTCTTGAAAACGAAACGGGTCTTCGTTGTCAATCACCGAGGCCGATTCACTAACAATTACACATTGCCTAGCCTTGGCTCGGTCATCAATTTATTTTCGTTCCATTGATCTGTTTTTAGTAGTAGGTAACATAAAGTCTAGTTCGTTCTTGAAAGCGTAAATGGTGTTAATTACGAGTACTGTAATAGTAGATAATTTACTGTAGGTACCTATTCATTCGCAACCCGTTTAAGTATTGACGCCACATCGATCATTTTCAATTCCACTTTTCTACTTTGAACCAATTCAAGAACTATGTACTGAATCATTAAAAAACTTAAATTTAAACGGAATAATCTAAAGCCAACGTTGAATCGGTCATTCATTGATCTTCAATGTAACCATACTAGCGGTGTAATTGAGTAAAACAATTACAGTAGCAATTGGTTTCATTTTGACAGTTTAACAACATTCATTTCGTTATTTACGTTGCTGAACAGACAATTTTTTTCGAACTTATGAGGCAATGGATTAGCATTATCCTTCAAATCATTCAGACTGTGACTGTTAGTGTTACGGAATTAGGGTGCAGGTATCAATTCCTTTCATTGCTAATTCATTCCAATACTCGTAATACACGATCAAGCCGCTAACGTCGTCGCGACGGTCATTCATAGATTTTTATAACATTGAACAATCTTCTTTGTTGCATGATCATTGACATATAAAAAAGGAAGATTAGGTACGCGCTCCTCGACGTGGACCGCATAAACTATGCCGACCGGCACAACTGACCTTAGTCACAATCGAACTGGCGTTTGTGTAGCACATGTGCAGCACGTTAAGTAAAATTACCGTAATTGTCTAAATAAGCAGCAACAATGCCTTCCTGTGTTTTCAAAATGTGCACAAGTAATTCAGTAAACAAAAACAAGGTCCACGGGATTACTTTCCACTCGTAAGTACATCCAAACTTATTTTCTTTAAAATTCTCCTGAATAATATTGCTTTCTAGGTCGCCATTTGTTTCTGAGTTGTTTTCGGTACGTAACGGTGACAATTATTGCTATTTCGTTCCCACTGCAGCCCGCGTCATATCTCTCTCTAATTCGGTTGTTGATGCATGACGAACGACATCGGGGGTTGGTGTTTTTACATGTAGTTGTTTTTAGTCCAATAATGTTCACGTGGCATCAGAGCGGTGCCTTATCTTCCTTTTTTATACATCAATGTGTATGATAAATAATTAATGCATCCATTCATACAAGGAAGTGAATCTATAGCGAGCGACTACGAATACTGATACACATTGAAAAACGTATAATAATATGTTTATTCATCAGTCCGGATTAATACTTCATTGAATTCATTAGACACAAAGCTGATCAGAAACTCTAGTCCATTCATTTTAAAAGCATTTTGCTGATTTATAATTACAAACAACATAACAAGTTATTTACATGGTTTCTTTGTTTAGTACCGTGACTTTAATAACGAATTCATATTTAATTATTCGTTGGTGTATCACTCGTTCATCTTTTGCCGACGTTTGATTGCAATTTTTAATATCACAGCGAGGGGTCGGTGTTTCGCGAAATGCTTTAAATGAAATGCCCCGGGAATTCCGGGATTGAACAAAGCATTGTGAAGAGTGATTGGAGGTTTTCTGCTATGTCATTCCATTGGTGAGTGTCGATAGCCTTTGAGAAATCAACTTAGTCACAGCCTCTGCTCTGCTTTTTGTTTAGTTCGGTGACGCATTTAATCATTTTTCTCAGGTGACTAAGAGATTTCTTCTTCTTCATCTTAAATGAGGACAGGATGTGAGTGTTAATTCAACTGATGCCTTAGTTCATTATCACAGTTGTAGCTCTTCATATTTACATTTGAAACTTCACTAAACCTCGGCCCATCATCGTCTTGATAATCTACATCAAATATTTGTGCTGGGCATTGGGAGTTCGCTCTTGGGAACGACTTAAACATTCAGGGATTAGACGGGTAAATCTGTATGCTTTTAGTGTGTTTTGAACTAAATACAGGTATTAAACATCTGTGGAGATTAGACGTAGCAGAAATTAACCTTGGGAGCTGTAAAAACAGATTCGAGTACTATCTGTTTCTCAGAAGTCATTTATTTTGTTCATAGTTATCTTTAAAGATTTAAACACCAGAAACCTTTTTATAATTCGTTCTATGAAAACGGACATGAAAGTAAAAATGTAATAATTTGAACTGCGTGCGCTGGGTGCAGTGGCGTTGACCCTAGCTTTGTTTACCGTCCGCATCTACCGCTGTATATGGCTTGTTTATCTGTTCCGTTGAAACACTAGTCTCAGCTGTATTGATATACGGATCTCTGAATGCTTTGATTCATCATCCAGTACCATTTAAAGCATTCGATACGACTGTTTGTGATAGCTTGTTGGCTGGAAGATAACGAAATCTCGTGCCAATATTGGTTTTAGGTTTGATCAAAAAAGCATTTATATGATTTTGAAGGTTTTCGGGAATAATTCCCTTGAAATGCATACCCAAAGCTTCTCATGATGGGTATCTAACGGTTCAGACGTTTTTATGTCTAAAATAACAGTTCTACTTAAATAAATTGTTCCGAAATTGTATTTCTCGTTTAGTAATAACAAAGTAATAATGGACCGTGAGTATGCTGGCGTGCTCCGCTGCCGCTGTGGCGTCGAAGTGACGTGGCGTTTGACAAGTCACGCACTCCAAAACATAACTTGTGTGAGAGAATAAACAACTGGGAGCACCAAGCGTTCCGCTACAGTGGGAATGAGCGTGGAATTCTGGTGGGCGGCCACCAGTCCGCCACCACCAGATAATTACTATCATTCACCGATCGCTACTTGTCGCATTTCCAATTTTCCACTACCTTAAAATTATGCCTCAAACCTGTCCAACCGTATCAGGGTATTAAACTAATCACAGAAATGTATAGCTCCTAGATTGGCTCCTGGCTCTAACGACACTTGATGAATTGCCTTACAATTACCAATGCAGAAGTTAACAGCTTTATACACCTGTTCTGTTATTAATAAACAGGTTGAATGAATGGAAATTGTTTGTATAAATCTTTCTCAGAGCGTAGGATTAAAATGAACATATACCATTGATCGAACAAACTGTACGGAGTCGAGTTTCACAGTAACAAAGAAACTGTGAAACCAAGTTTCCTATTAAAGAAAGTATCGATAAAGACGGTGAGTAGGTTTTGAGCAATAAAATGCAGAGTTATAAATAAAGGCTTAAAGTACACCTACGTTAGCAATAAACCTTCAGTGGTGACTGGTAACATGCCAGGGTCATCATTGTAGGTCGATGCAGTTGCATGATACAAGCTTTACCTTTTCTTATGCACCAGTTGGCACAAATGTTGAGATGACAGCGGATTAGAAAGTGATTGATGTATTTATGCATGGCGAACCGTGTGATGAATGTGATGAAACCTTCATAAAATATTCGAAGTGCTAAAAGAACCTTTGAATAACATCCATAGACATTGAGACTTTCGGCGTTTGAGTGTGACTTCGACACGGAATGACAAAATTCTTTACATAGGCGTACTATTTGAAGACGTTTTATGACACAGAACTCCAAGGTTTCCAGAAATGTAACTGTTATCAGTTTATGACTCGACCCTCTACCATCAAAGACAAAGCGGTGACTGGCGGTAAACACGAGGGTTTATGGTGCATGCACCGCCCGACCTTGAGGCTCCTAGTGTAGCATTATTGGACGCCTGAACAACCAATGACACCACTAGCAATCGTCACGAATACCTGCATACAATGTAGACCGTGGCGGGATCCAATTTCAATGTCTGGTAAACATATTGAATGGACATATCGGAAAGCTGAGAATAAAAATCTAGGTTTATTGTCTGCACACTGAGGGTAAAATGTTGCGCTAAGTTATTGGACAGGATGCGAGTAGTAAAGGGTTTCTTTCGTATCTTTTTGCAAAATAAATATTAAACTGATGCCTTGTTTAACAGTGGGATGTCAATGTGTGTCGTCGTCGTCCGTGGCTTTGAGTTCCCCGAAGTCTTCAAATACGTCTGGGCTGTTGATTTCTTCTCTTTTCTGAAACGGAGAACTCAGAAAACATTTGTTTTCAGTAACAGCTTAAAATTATAACATACTGAGAATTATTAAAAATAACTTGTGCAAGAAACAGTTATTATTATGTAGGTTACTTGTCTTAAACACAGCATGGCGGAACGTGCTGTACTAAAGTGGGTAGTTTATGCACCAAGGCACCATCGAAGTACGAGCTACTGAAAGTGGCACTGGACTCACCACACCACCGCATGCATTAACAAGCGCAACTTAGTACCCAGTGATTGCTTGCATTTCATTAACGTCTTTACGACGAAGCCGTAATTATTATGTCCGTTAATATAAGAAGTTACTACATCGTCGGCCTCGTGTGAAATAGCTGACCGAATATTCATTTGATTCGAAGTTTACAACTTGGCAATTCTTAATGCTTTTACAACTTTGTTGATTGATATGGTACAAAATATGTTGCGTACCGATAATAAACGACTTCCTTAATAAGGACATCGTCATGTTGTCTCGTTCAATGTTTAGTAGTTATTTCTTTATTAATGACTTCATACTAGTCCAGTCTTTAATCGCGATACATTCTTTGGCTGAGGTGTCAAACACGCTCTTGCTATCTCACAAGGCGTTGCCTATCTCGTCTTGTACTAAGAAATTTTGTTGCCCTGTAAAGGAAACATCTGATGCGATAACATTCACAAGTAATTTCTTGTCTTGACTAAGATAGCACTTGTCTAGCCATGTCCTCAGTTCTATATCAGCGTTTCCAGATAAAACAATAATTCTTTGTACATTTGCATTTTATTATTCGCCAGCATTGATTTACAGCGCCCCCTTTACGTCTCCACTTTCAACGAAACGTCCTTTTGTTTCGAACGACTAAGTTTTTCTAAAGAGCTTTGTCTTGACATTTCTATTGTTGAACATTTTGTTGGGCTGTAAAATAAACAGTTTGACTTTATTGCCCTTGGCTTCTATTGTTGTGCACCGATTTAGGTAATCTATTGGTTGTTTTAAAATGTGTACTTATTTGATGAGTTAAAAGTCAAAGAAACCGAGGAAGAACGTTTACTTTTCATGGACTAACATTGTTTTATTTTACTGTGTGCTCTTCAAAGTTTATATTGCCGCCAACTGAACTCGGTGGTGATAAAATGTTTTTAAACCAAAATAATGAAAATAATACCTCATAGTCCCTTGGAATTTATAGCATATGAAAAACTCTACAAAGGCGAAATGTAGCTTGAAATAATAATTTCAAAGAAATTGTATAGCTATCGTTTTCCTGTAAAAGTTATAAACCGTTTACAAACACGTCGAGTATCGGTAAAGTCGAATCTACACTGTTTATTAGTTCTACTGCACTTAGTAACCCAATTCCACACAATCCAACTGCAGATAACCTATTTCCTGCGGTAAAGGAAACAGCGAACGGCGTACGATTAGAACAAACTAAAGCACATACATTTTTCTTTCTAGTACAACATTGTAACATGAACTACATAATACGTACGTATAGGTACATAGTAACTCACAATAGGTATACAATACAATACACATGTAGGTATTAAACGGTTTCAATTTACTCGACCGACATCAGCTGATTACTACGAGCTATGACGCAATGCGCTCTAGTACGATTGTTTGGTCGTGCGCACACGATGCGTTTGATAACCGTATCGTACGTAACACGTCACGATTGTTACATTATTATTTTATAATCAATTAGGCTTATAGGGTGTGGCGGAAACGAGAGAGGAAGAGCCGCCGTAAAACGTTAA
Organism: Dryobota labecula; assembly: GCA_947523025.1. Classification (NCBI taxonomy): domain Eukaryota; kingdom Metazoa; phylum Arthropoda; class Insecta; order Lepidoptera; family Noctuidae; genus Dryobota; species Dryobota labecula. Next base: position 5,762,023 of record OX383287.1, read on the forward strand.
ATAAAATTAATTTCTCCATATTCAATTTCACGTACTTAAATGTATTTTATATGACAGGTGCTTCAGTCTATAAAAGCTGGTACATAATGCCTTGTAAAAACTATTTTAATTACTTTTTATGGTGATACTTTTTAATTAGCTCAATTAATTTATGCTATTGACATTATATTATGAATATTCATTTCATTAGTCGTCGTTTGCTACTCGTACAAAAACAAAACAAAGGCATTCGTTGGCGGGTAGAGTGACACCTCAACCGTCAAATAAAGGTTAGGTGTTTCGCCGTGCCCCTCACAATGCCAATAATTCATTAATATGCACGGCTAACGTCTGGAGAATTTTATCGTTAATTATTCTGAAGAGTCGTTAATGAGGAAAATATCGGGAGGAAAGTTTTGAGTATGAATGTGGATGGCTATAGAAATAGTAAGGGAATACCATAAAACAACTGTGAAAGAAGATATGCCTAGAAAGGTGGTGACTACCTAGATGGTGATTAAAGGCTCCTACAAACAGGCGCGACACGCGACGCGACACAAAGGCTTGTCGCACAACACGGGTTTTTTTTTTTATTGCTATCGTATTACCTATGGTGTTAAAAAACATAGAGAACGCTACTGCCTATTCTCTACTAAGTCCCTTAGTCGCCTTTTACGACACCTACGGGAGGAAATAGGGTGGTGGTATTCTATACGTTCGGCACCACACGGAACCATTAAATAATAATGATACACAAACTATACAAAACTAATTCAAAAGCTAATTCCTTTCAGCGCCTTCGTATTTTCTGTACTGCCTACGTAATAATCTGTTTATACTCTTCGGATAATATATCTAAGCAGATTTTTTAGATACGATTCACAAAATTCTGCAAACTGGAATGTTTCAGCAATTTAGCTGATAAAACAACATTTATCTGCAATAGTTTATCGTGCGGTGTAAATGGGCTCGACGTCGCGTGGGCGGACACATGCATATATTATACACGTGTTCGTACTGTGTTACACATTGACCTATGTTCTATTGGCTCATAGTTTCCCTCATGTTACAGATTTTTGTATCGCCATTGTAACAGCTGAATAAAGGCTGACAAGATCCATTTATTTTTACTTCGTGAATCGTTCCAGGCTTCCAGCAATTAGTTATTAATTGAACGTTTAAGGCTCAGATATATGCCAGTGACCTTGAGTGGTTATAATGGCGTGTTCTGTACTGAGCTCACGCAACGCGACGTACGTCTAGCCAGTAATAGGACTCGCCCATCCAGGAGCGCTGTCCCAAATAAGACGTATTATTAATTTATTATACATAACTAGCTGACCCGACAGACTTCGTTCTGTCAAAAGCTATTTGACTGTGGCAGTTTGTCTAAGCGCAAAGGAAATATAGTATAAACTTCACTACTCTACCCTACCCTACCTACCTACCCTACCCTACCTACCTACCTACCCTACCCTACCCTACCCTACCCTACCCTAGCCTACCCTACCCTACCTTACCTACCTACCTACCTACCTACCTACCTACCTACCTACCTACCTACCTACCTACCAACCTACCTACCCTACCCTACCCTACCTACCCTACCTACCGTCCAACCTTCTGATAATAACAAACACAACAAAAAAAAAAAAAATTGCGAAATCGGTCCAGCCGTTCACTAATAGTTTTTTTTTTTCCATATTTTCTCACCGTTTAAACCTCCCCTGGACTACGACAAACATTTCAAAACCAAAATCAGCTAAATCGGCCCAGCCGTTCTCGAGTTTTAGCGAGAATAACGAACAGCAATTGATTTTTATATATATAAGATATAGGTATTTTAATAAAACACTTATACTAAAAGATCAATAATTAAATTATTTTTAAAAAGATGAAGGTTTCAGAAAAATACGCTTGATAGATTTTGCGTGATTCTTAGTTTTTTATCCGCGTTAGACATAACTTTACAAATTAATTTCACAATGGAATATAAACATACTAAATCTAAAATATTCTTATACCTATATTAAGTTATTAAGAAAATGCTCTAACTTAACATATATTTTTTCCAAATCATTAACACTACTCGTTTAAACGTGATATTCAGTATAAAGGCTCCCACATACTGGCGCGATATAGCGGACGCGACAAGGGTTGCGCTGCCTGTCGCACCCGCGATATCGCGCCAGGTCTGCACGAGCCTTTAAATCATTAAAAGTCGGTTATCGCCGCCTTAAGCTGAACTCACATTGAGGTAAATTCCGAGTAAGACTTCTACGAAGATTGCCGCCTGACATTCGACTCAGTCTATTTAAAGCTTTATGCCGAGCAAAATTAAACAAAAATACTAAACGAACACATGTCCGCAACATGAACACACGTTACTTTATAGAGTTCCGTAGTCAACAAGGAACTCTTATATTTTCGCCATGTTCGTCTGTCTGTCTGTCCGCTGTTTAGCTTAGAGACTTTTAGTACTAGAAAGCTGTAATTTGACATGGGTAATTGGGTATACAATATTGAATAACTAAATTTTTTCTCTCATCTATCCCATGGTGTGGGGTACCGTTGGATAGGCCGTTCAAAAATATTGCGGGTCTGTATAAACCATTTTTCAATTTAGGGATCCGTTTGCGTAATATTAAGCTTTAAAGTGAAAATTTTTGTTGAGAGTCAAGTGTCCCCCCCACTACCAGGCTAAATGGTTGTTTTTTAATATGTGAAAAATTCACATCAGCAGTTTATAAAGAAGTTAAAAGGAAAACTATCACAGTTATGTAGGCTTTACAAGTTAAGTTAACGAGTAAAAGTCGACGAAGTTACATTTGCAGTTGGAATGTATGGGAGAACATGTTTTTCAACTACAAATATTAAGTTTGTTCTTGGGATAAATTCATCCCAACTACGGAACCCTTAATTGTGCGAGGTCCGACACGCACTTGGCCGGCTTTTAACTCAAGGCTCCTCCTTCATGGTCTCTTCAAATATCGCATTTTCATAGATAAAATCACTACATATTATAAAACAAAGTCCTCCGCCGCGTCTGTCTGTCTGTCTGTCTGTCTGTCTGTTGGCGATAAACTCAAAAACTACTGCACCGATTCTCATGCTGTTTTCACCAATGGATAGCTTGGTTCTTAAGGAAGGTTTTGGTATATAATTTGTTAAGTTTTTGTATGCATTTTTGTATGAATTAACGATATTTGTTGGAGGTGTCAGAAAAAAATAAGCCGTCTGGGAGCTTTCAACGAAAACGCTGTCTAAACCCTTTGAGATATAACAAAATAATGTATGGTGGAATTATGCATCTTATAAAGGTCTTCAAAAAAGTCCGCGATGGCATATGTCTATCTCTTAAGGATAACATACTATATCCATTTTATTGTCTTTTTGTAGGTATTTGTTTGCCGAATTTTACTCTTGGAAATATGATTACGATAACAATACGCTATAATATCAGTAGCTATTAGCCAAATTATGTTCGTAGATAAATAAGCTAGCTACTTATGTGTATTTCAAACAGTATGCAAGAATATTTATCATAAAAACATTACTAAACACGGCGGCCTTATGATCAAAATTTGTGCATTACAAAACTTTCGTTACTTTTTCACTGACATATTTATCACTTTTCGATAAACTAACACTCAATATAAAAACTACACTTATTTCTCAGTAATTCTGTATAAGATTCTTCTATGATTAAACCATTTTCTCATTGAATCCATTACTTTACGCACGTATAACCTTGATGAATGTTTACATTAAGCACCGCGCCACACCGCCACACGACCACAGAGTACAGACGTATTTTGTTTTCTTTTTTTTTCGTTCGTTTAGTGGTGTTCCCGCTAAAATGTCAACCGGTCAAGTATTAGTCGATTAATCGAATTCTACAGCCAGATCGTGTTGCAAGTACAAAATAAATGTCAAATATTTCGTCCAATTGCGAACGTGACCCTGAGAAAAGTTATGCACCAATGGTGTTCATTATGTATTTCGCGCGTTTTATCAGCACAAACGGTATATCATGTGACATTTTGGAGGATTTAATTTTGTTTTCACATTGTTGGTACTTACGTAAATTATTTTAAAATTATTATTTGTGTCGCACTTTTATTTCGTGTTGTAATTTGGTAGGTACAATTGATTGCTTTAAGAATTTGAGTGAAATTTCGTATTTTGATTTTGTATTTGTTATCTTTAGGTAAAGACTCATTCACGTTCAGAACATATGTACTTTTACTATATTAAATCATTTGTTTCGGTTTCTATTCACATAGTGAATCACATTAAAATTAATATTAAGTTAGAATTTTGAGATATAGCCAGGGATATGGAGAAGGACCTAGGGTACTTTTATATGCGATAACTGACATCCACGCGGGCGAAGCCGCGGGCAAAAGCTAGTCTATAATAAAAGAGTTTTCAGTTCCACCGTGCTATGTAAAGGCTGCGTCGCGTGGGCGGACACATGGCAGTTCACACGTGTTCACACGACGGAACACGTCTGACGTGTGATTATTGTTCTGTAATATGTGGTTAAATGATTTAATGAAGCCACTTGCGAGACTCCAAAGTCAAAGTCAAATCATTTATTTCAAATAGGCACGTAAAATGCACTTTTAAACGTCAAAAATTACAAAAAATAGTTAATTGATTCTAGTTTCCCCTTCCAAAAGGTAGATATGTATGGAGAAGAATGGACAATAAACTCCATAGGTACTTACTCTTTTAAAATGTTAACAATAGTTTGTATACATTAATTTATAATTATAGATGAAAACGATTCATCACACGGCCACAAATCAAGCTATACAGTACCAGTATAAGCTGACCTCTCATTGTACGGAAATCTTATACAATGCGAGATCAGACTAAATTCGATATGCATAGCTTGATTTGTGGCCGTGTGTACCTAGAATAAAAACTGGCGGTAATAAAGAATCACAGGTCCCGAAATCACGATAATTGGGATAATTCATGATGGGATTTAAGCCAACGGAAAATCTAATACTTGAATAAACATTAATCATGAATGAATACTAATGTGGCTTAGTTGTGTGTGCCATTTATTACAAACCCTTTTCATCTATCTCTTTATAAAAGCAGATGATACTTTGCTATTACGGCTCCTAGCGTCATCATAAGTCTTCATATTAATTACTAACTTTTGCTCGCGGCACCGCCCGTGTTGATGTCGGTTATCGAGTAAAATACCTATGTGCTTCTCCATATCCCAGGCTATATCTCTGCCAAATTTCATGACGATCGGTTCAGCGGTTTAGGCGTGAAAACGTAACAGACAGAGTTACTTTCACATTTATAATATTAATTACTAGCTTATGCCCACGGCTCCGCCCGCGTGGATGTCGGTTATCGCGTAAAAGAGTAGCCTATGTCCTTTCTCCATATCCCAGGCTATATCTCTGCCAAATTTCATGACGATCAGTTCAGCGGTTTAGGCGTGATAACGTAACAGACAGATAGACAGACAGACAGTCAGACATAGTTACTTTCACATTTATAATATTAAATATGGAAGTATGGATATTAGTATGGATATAATCTTCTTGACGACACAATTAAAAACGCAATACCATATTACAACCAAATTACTCGAACAGAATAAAACGAACACACTTTGTAACACGACTCCTAACTCTAAAAGGTCTACACCAAATGCAACAACAATGAGGCCTACATATTCATGTACTCTACAAGCCTACAACTACATAGGACTACAGCAAGCATCTCTGGACAAGCAACCGATACTCGTAGACGGAATTGAATGCAAACAGTTTGCGGGTACAATAACATTCTCCAGTGGTCTGTTTGCAAACTGTACCTAACATGACTATAATACTGTTATTAATTGTGCGAGCTGTGAGAGCTCTTGTTGGGTAGTTTGAAATTGTGGTTGTTTGGTTACGGAGAGATGTAACTGCAATTGAGGGATTATGATAGTAAAGAAACAAAGGGTACTTGGGACTTGGATGTTATATTTGACATAATTTAGTCAATTTTTGGGCAGCATTTGGGAAGCTTCGTAGAGTCTTCTCGTCGCGTATTCCACAGAGCCTAAAGACCAAGGTCTTCAATCAGTACGTCCTGCCTGTTATGACTTACGGAGCCGAAACGTGGACACTCACGGTACGGCTGGTCCATAAATTCAAGGTCGCTCAGCGAGCTATGGAACGGGCTATACTTGGAGTTTCTCTGAGGGATCGAATCCGGAACGAGGTGATCCGGCAGAGAACTAAAGTTATAGAGAATAAGCAAGCTGAAGTGGCAATGGGCCGGCCATATTAGCCGTAGAACCGAAGACCGTCGGGGTAGACGTGTTCTTCAGTGGAGACTGCGAATCGGCAAACGTAAGATAGGACGTCTTCAGGCTAGGTGGAGCGACGATCTTCGCAGGGTGGCTGGTAGCAGCTGGATGAGAGTTGCCGAGAATCGAGCTGAATGGCGTGCAATTGGAGAGGCCTATGTCCAGCAGTGGAATGCTATAAGCTGATGATGATGATGATGAGTCAATTTTTACCGTAATATTTTATATTTCGGTCACATCATTACTTAACCCTGTGGGGACATATTGGTCAAACGCGAGCTTAATCAATAATAAAAAAATATAAATATGCACAAACTGTTACAAACCCCTAATCGATCTTGAAAGACCGTGGGGTATTGAAATTGAAATCGAATTACTGTAAAACTACGGCGACGTTGTCTCGTAACAAAACCATTCAACGCGCAGAACTCCGGAACAAGCTCTAGTTGCGCTGGCGCCACCTTCCAGAGCGAATTCGAGCAGACCACGTAGGTTTAAAAAACCGCAGTCATACAATCATACACGTTGATGAATGATCTGTCACGTCTGCGTGATGTGATGATCTTAATGATCTATGACTTTCCTGCACTAATTCATTCACGGGCCATTCAACGTAATCAGTTCGTCTCTTGTCTACTACAACTAGAGATGGGTAACCACCCGGGTTAAAACCTACTAGTGGGTTAAAACCCAGTTATCACCCGTTTCATTCCACCCACTGGGTGGTTTGACTGGGTGAAAACAAAATATTTCTTTTTATTTTGTATTTAAACATGTAGCACGCTATGGTCGGTGTGCAGGATGGCAGGACCGAGAGGGCGGGGGGGGGGGGGGGGACGCGCAGGCAGCTCCCGCGCCCTTTTCCCCATTCAAACCTTCACTCGAGTTTACCAGTTTACCTCGCTGGTTAGAGTGCGCGCGTTTTGGGTGAATTTTGTAAATACGGACAGCGACTTTGCTCAATGTAGTAGATATACATATTCCTTTCCACCAGATTGATGCGCTTACATCGTCGGTGTTAGCCCACAGAAATCTCCGACTCCAAAAACCATCGCTTGCTCTATAAGACGCCAAGTTTGTCATGACATTTAATCAGATACTTTGTCCTACTTCACATATGTACTCCATAGCGTCGACTTCTTGACTTTCGTCAAGTTCAGATCCTTGGTCTGTGGGGTGATGCGATCTAATAAGTACGCTGCAAAGTGAATCGTTTTCAAACACATTTTGATTCTTTCGTCGACATTCATAAATATTTCATATTTTTTGTCGTTTTCTATTATTGTGACATCCTGGGGCAGTTACTAGGTTACTACACCAGCTTTAAAACTATCGAAAAAACACTAAAGTAGCCTCTCAGACCTTAGCTGTGTATAAAAGAGCAACACTTTTACCTGCGGAAGAAAAATCAGCGCTGGTGGATGACAATTTTGGAAAATTATAATATGTAATACAAACTTATTATGGAACCTGTAGCGGTATCGACAACGCCACATGCGAACTACACATCAAAAGACCTAACATCACAAATCCTGCATCGCGCAAACAGAGTTTACCGCGCGACTAGCATATATACAACATCCCGGCATCAACCGTCGGGCAGTTGCCCACCAGACACAACACCCGTCTGGTCGGAGGATCCTCCCTTTACTATAGAGTATGAGTGAACTTTACACCCTGTTGCTCATACCTCTATACCTACTGGTGACCCCGAACATGGACATTAGCTCAGCCTTCAAGCAGCTAGTTCAGCGTGACGTCATCATCACTTCCTCAAACTTCCGAGCGGCGAGTCAAACAGCCAGCCAGCACCCACGGCTTTAACGGGTATCCTGAGCCCCTGCATGCAGTGAACGCGCATACCCGGTCATCACCCTCAGCCTCATCAGCAACCTTGCACACTGCACTTTCGGCCGGTCCACAAGCAGAGCCCTTCAACCCTTTCCTGGTCGACGCCAGCAGTCAGCCTCAACCCGGCGCTGTACCACATACGACTCACTGGAGCATAACACAGCGCCACCCCGACTCACTGGGGAATCTCCGCAAACAGTTCCGACTCACCGAGAACTATGCGGCATCCGGTTCCGACTCACTGGAACCACAATTGGCCCTGACAAGCATCGCAATATGCACTGACTCAGCCCACTATCGACTTCCGGTCTCCGGAGGGGAGTGATGTGGCGGCATCTACAACGCCACATGCGAACTACACATCAAAGCCCTGACGTCACAAATCCTGCATCGCGCAATCAGAGTTTACCGCGCGACTAGCATATATACATCAACTGTCGGGCAGTTGCCCACCAGACACAACATCCGTCTGGTCTGAAGCTCCTCCCTTTACTATAGAGTATGAGTGAACTTTACACCCTGTTCCTCATACCTCTATAAACCTATTTCTGATGCAATATTTCAATTAAGTAGAAGGAAATGAAAAAAATATTCATAAGGTATTTTTGATATTAAAAAATATGAAATCGAAACTACTTTTTAGTTTGCCGGATGTCAAAATAGAAAACGACAAAAAAGATGAAATATTTATGAATGTCGACGAAAGAATCAAAATGTGTTTGAAAACAATTCACTTTGCAGCGTACTTATTAGATCGCATCACCCCACAGACCAAGGATCTGAACTTGACGAAAGTCAAGAAGTCGACGCTATGGAGTACATATGTGAAGTAGGACAAAGTATCTGATTAAATGTCATGACAAACTTGGCGTCTTATAGAGCAAGCGCCGGTTTTTGGAGTCGGAGATTTCTGTGGGCTAACATCGACGATGTAAGCGCATCAATCTGGTGGAAAGGAATATGTAGATCTACTGCATTGAGCAAAGTCGCTGTCTGTAATATGCATACCACGGCGCTACGTAGAAATAACTCTGAACCGTCTACATCAATTTTTTTTTATTTATTGTTACCGTATTTCCGATGTAAATGATGATGATGATTGATTGACGACCTACTGATCAGTTGTAATTATTCAAAGAACTAATAAATGTATCTGATTTTGTATTCAGGCTTTTATTTTTGACAAGCTAGTAGTGAACTCTCCTTCCCACTATTAAATAATTAACAATATCCATTTTCACCCAGTAAAATGGGTGATAATGGGTTAAAACTGGGTTAAAACCCAAATCACCCAGTTTTAACCCAACTGGGAAGAATGGGTTTTAACCCACTACCCATCTCTAACTACAACATCACGTAATGTTCAGTATGCTGTTGTCAGATCGTATAAATTGCTGGGGAGTTCCAAATGACTTGGAAAGAGTAAAGAATTGTACCGTTAGTTGGCAATGTTTAGAGGGCTAAAGAATTTTATCAATGCAGCCTCGTCTACGTTTGTATCGTTACGCTTGTTGAGTTCACAATATAATGAGAGGTTGTTTGGAACTGTGCACAGAATCAATTGTCGTAATAAAACATCAACAAATTTACATACTTATTTCACGCTTCGCGTAGGTGGGTTGTAAATTTTTTTTTCGTTCGACATTCGCAGATTTGCATAGAAATTATTATCTTGATATTGACATACAAAAACCAGTGGTTTAACATAGTATCAATATTCATAATAATATAACAAAACTAAGTATTGAGTACAGACTAGTGCGTGAAAGCGGGTATTTTGGTCCATGGCCGGCGCGGTGGCTCGGCGAATGCAAGGCCTCTGCATACTGTTGCAACAAACGCTGTAACTGCACTAATGCAACTACTAGGTACGTTCACCAACCGGTATCCGGACGATTTGTGTTGGCCCTTGTGGATTTGCATGCTTATCGCTCCACTAATACGCGAAATATTGCCTGTGGAACCGTCAAACTTGCTTGAAGACCGCTGCCGCTGAGTAGATAACATCAGCGTTCAATTCGATATATAAATTGTACTTGATAAAATCTTCTGCACCATTAAATCGAAATAGGTTCTTAATGCCGAAGGAGGTTAGAAATAAGTAAATAAAGGTTGTACCAGTGTACCTGCTTTACAATGAATGGATATTGTCCTCGGTAGCTTACAAAACGGCGGATGGAGGAAGAATGAATGTTTATCCATTCCACTGCATTGATTTCATCTCGATGTCAAAGAGAAAGAAAATATAATGTAGCAGCTGTCTATCAACTTGCAAGTTGTTTTATTCAACAGTATAGAATACGTCATTTGATATGTGTAACATGTGCATGTTCAAGTTCTTATCTCGACTAATGTATCCCTTAGTATCTATTTAACATTTTCGTAGTGTACCTATTAACGAATATTGTCGTGTAGGTTTTAATCTAAAAAACCGGTCAAAAGCGAGTCGGACTCGAGCACCGAGGGTTCCGTACCATCAAAAAACATCAAAAAAAAAAACATTAGTTCCACTATCGGTTAAGAGATGGCGCTGACCTAAAACTGCAATATTATAAAAAGTGTGCTACTTAGAGACATCGTTCTATTTTTCCTGTAATCTTTATATAAATTTCTATCACATAAAATAATTTCAGATTTTTCTCTATGCAAACTTGGGAGATAAGGGGGGGACCGTGTTTTTTATATTTATTCTTTAAAAGTCGAAAACTATGCGGCCTTAAAAAAAATTATGAGAATGTGCAAATAGCGCTCTTTCATATGATACCCAACATGCCCTCGACTTCGAATAAGACCCCCGTTCAATCCCTTTAGGAAAAAAAAAACTTATTTGCAAAATAGTTGGGCAAACATCATCGCAAACTATTCCAAATTTTTAGTTGATAGCATTAGTAGTTTTTGAGATATCCAGCTGTGACAGACGGACAGACAGATTGAGTAGCACCATAAGGATTCCTTTTTACCATTTTGGTACGGAACCATAAAAACAATTCTATGCTCTCATAATGTATGTAGATTCGATCCAAAATCTTGTATGCGGTGATGAAATAGCGCGCTCACGCAAGCATCCACAACAGTATCTACCATGATTAGTTGATACATCATTAACTTTATGTTTTATGACTTACTCTCCCACTATTTATATTCTAGAGCCTTTACTTTTATTGCTATTTTATGCTCATACATCATCAACGCGACGGGAGGTGTACTAATTAAATTCGGCACTTAACTTCTTTAAGTTGGACTACGACCATATTTGTACAGTAATATAAACAAACAATGGTATGTTTAAGAATAAATATCACTTAACGAAACCATAGTTCGAAGCGTAAGCTTATAGGGTTGCCAAACGTGGTGTGGGTCACGCAATCCAAATATTCCATGCACGGTTACCTGGAAAAGCAAAAACATCTATTCAAATAGTTGGAAATTAAATGCAGTCAGCCCGAAATATGGTCTGACAAGACGGATCGTGACGTTGCACCGATAAGATCTTCAGGCCGTGTTTATAGAACTATAGATTCCGTGATATAATGTTCATAACAGAGGGTTGCTACGGGTTCTCAATGCTGCACTCTTTTTCTGCGTAAGTAACAGACTCATCAAATTAATTACGCCTCTTAGTTCCGCTTCTAACGTAAAGCGTAAAAACTTGACGAATTCCATTTCCTCAAAGATTTTTTACGCTGTGAAGTTCATGGCTTTAGTGATATGGAAGATTTATTTTCCAACAATTGAGTTCTTGTTGGTAATATTCTGTGCAAGATTTCGTCCCGTTTTACCCTACGACTGCCCCAAATTGGAATTTACGAAACACCAATGACCTGCACCACGTTCTCATGTTACAATACAGTAATAACATTTCCCATGGCTTTTGTTCGTACGTTGACAAGTCTGCTCGTAAACTTATTAAATCACAACCACTCGAAACACTACTGTTTTGTACCGAATATAGGCTAAAGTAAACAATATTAATAATGCTACCATTGAAAGCTGAATTCTAATGATATTTTCTTTAATTTCAACAGGTTTCTAATTATACAAAGCTTCTAATTTGACATAAAGTGTTTAATTTATAAGAAACTCGACAGATTTTGTAATAACATTTACCTGTTCAATTAAACTAATACCAATTTTAACTCGACTGGAAATCAATTCGAATGAATCGCACAATTGAACCCCAAGTTGTAACAGCGATATCCCTGACAATATCAAGCGATCTCGACAGAATTAACACGAACCATTGAAGCATTCAATTCCTAAATCAACATTAATAGCGATAACAGAACACCGAAGGCAAATATTGGGAGACTGTGACTTGTTGTGCTTTTGAAATGTATGAAGTAGAGGGCAAACGCTGTGCCTGCCTTAAGCCGACATAAAGCCTTCTGGACAATGAGGAGCGAGTATTTCGGAACAGCGTGGGCCGTGGGCCAGACGTTTATGAAATTACCTGTTTGTAATATGAAAGGAGCTCAAACGTCTTTCAAACTTTCAAATCTGAGGGAATTATGTAAGCGATTCTTAGAAAAATTAATGGCCTTAGTTTTGAATGTATTGTTTTAAATGTCTTGATTTTTAGGAACTGATTTCGTCAAAAATATTTTTGCAACACAATTGAATGTTCTTGTGAGTTGTTCAGGTTACGAGTGACAGTATCGTGAAGACGTGAACTCCCTTCGTGACAACTCGGACGTGGAACAAACTAGACGTTTGTGAACAAGCTGGACAAGACAAAGAAAATTGAAACGTTTACATCAGTCTCTTGCGGTTTGCGAAACGGCACTTTATGCAACTATCGCCCTAGGCATAAGTTTCCGTAAACACAACCAGGAGTGAAGACACCCGTCTCCCCTTCTACCGACACACATTCCCTTCATAGGCGAAAGTTCTTCTCAAACTGGTCTTTACAAAACCGGTATCTTGGAACTGACTTGCCAAGGTGTCTAAACTGCCATTGAAATGTAATGTCTATTGACTAGTTCAGTACTTAATCAAACTTGGGAGATTATGACCGAATGGGGTGCTAAAGATGTTATTTTATAGTGGACTGCCGAAGATGAATGCGGGAACTGAAGTGTTTCTCCTAATAAATTTATGATGTTTACGTTTTGTGATTACTTTAACGGTAGTCTTCGTTTAAGTACGACTAAAGTCATGTCAAGAAATAACATGCGTTATTTCTTTTGTTTTTAGAACTTACAGTGAGGGAGTGTTGCAGTCAAAGAGCTGTAAAGGAAGGTGTGGATTAGAACCGTGAAAAGAGACGATGTGTATCTGATTTTATACTACTCGTAATAACCATGAAATATATACCCCTATCGAGCCTCTTAATCGTATCTTGACCACACACACCACAATCCGTCACAGTTTAAAGTCTATCTAAATTCTTATGATTGAACCAATCGCTTGGCATTAGTGTCAATTACGAGGGGCAAGAAGTTTCTCGATATAAAAACGTTTACGTCGAAATATTAGTTACGACCACTAAACCTCCGGTACCCCAGGGCTTATGATTACATTGTAAATGAATGCAATATTTTTAAACAGATTCACATGGAATGAGCGGTGTGAATGCATTTAGGGTTCGGTCATCGCTCCTTGTGCACGTCGCGTCAGCCTCGTGTAGGTGTCGCGCTCCGGTGACGTCGATCCTTATCAACCGACAATTAAAACGTTGTTTCGCGACCTGTTGCTTCACCTCCCCTCGCCCATTCCTAGTTCACCGCACAATCTGACCGACAGATAAACCCTTTTCACTTCAAGCGATTTATTTACTAACAAACTCGAAACAGTAACGCACCCCGTGTAGGCAGACTTTTAAATGCTTTATGACGTTCTGGTAAGGTAGGTACTGGCGAAGGTGAACAAACTTTTACACAACTGAGACAACATCAATTACACAACAGACCTATATTGTTTACAACACACCATCTCATAGGCACGTGCTTTCCAATAAAAACTTTGGAGGTCAAGTGTAGTAGGCGTATTTATATCAGAACGAGGCTATGTGCCGCGTCTGCGGGGGCGGTCATTAACTGGGTCGCGCGGGGACAAAGACCTCAGCCCCCGGTGAGGGGGAAAACGTGGGGTGGTTTCGCTTTCCTCGGGTGGCGTCAACCCCACCCGCCGCCCATCGGTTACGCGAAACACCCCGATCTTTCCTCGAACTAAAACTGGGTAGGAAGAGCCTCCGCGATACAAATGTTTACTCTTCGCGTTGCCGCTGCGGGCGTCCACCTCAAGGGGATTAATTTAGAACTTCTCGAGCATTAATTCCCGTTCTGAGCAGTTTTCCCTTTTTGCGGTTAAATAACGAAACGCCTGGAGATTGAACTGTCGACGCGATTACGGCGTGATTTGGATTTTGTTTTTTATCGATATCAGCGGGGCGGACATGACGCTTTGTTTTGGCAGTTCGTGTAGGGGTGCCCTGAATGAATGAATGCATAATGTTATTTAATTATGCAAATGATGAGCACAATGACGCGTATGCGACAACGACATCGACCTGCGACTTACAGGAAATCGGTGTCGTGTTCCGAACTTGTGGAGGGCATCGCCGATCTTGATGAAGGCGGTACTTGTAACCAGCATGAACAATGGCGTATTTGTTTTTGTTTAAGTTATAAGGAATTTCTCCCTTGTCCTTTATAACGTGATACATCATTCGCATTGTTATTTACTGGTCCCGAGTCCCTTAACAGCATAAGTTTCTTTACGCATATTTGATAATCAAGTGGGAGTTATTATAATTTTTCTACATCCTCATTAGCATAAGCGCATAAGTGAAATAATTTATTTCAAATATAAACGCCAAAATTTACAAAAAAATTGAATGGATTCTGGTTGCCCCTAGTAGTATCCTAGTAGCCGCATTTCGAATTTTTAAGACCACCTTTCAGTCCCTGTTGCAAAAAAATAAAAACTTTTTTGTTTCTTTCTTATTTGCAAAATAGTTTAAAACGTTAACGTTATTTAAAACTATTCTAAATTTCAAGTTGATAGCATCAGTAGTTCTTGAGATATTCAGCTGTGAAAGACAGACAGACAGACATAGTCTCACCATAAGGGTTCCTTTTTACCATTTTGGTACGGAACCCTAATAAAAAGAACATAAATTCCAAAACCTACGATAGGTCAACGACTTCTTTAATTTATTTTTACACCTAAACAACCGTAACGTAGAATCTTTATGTTTGTATGACTCAAGGCCCTAAAACGAGTAAAAAAGTAGGTATCAGTGTAAGATGACGAAATCTCGGAACGAATTTCGCACTTGACCATAGAGCATACGCCAATTTTACTGGAAGTGTTTTTGATCGATATACCACTGACTGACACTGACAAAATAAGCGGATTAACACAGAACTGTTGAAAAAATGGATGTGGCTCCAGTTGTTTCTTTTATATTTTCGATGGATTCAAATTGTAGTGTGCAGATACAACTTCCCTTATTTCACTGATCCCTGTCTACTGGCACAAATCTATCTTCTTTGACCATTATTTTTGAAAAGATTCTAATTCTAGGCTTTTCGAAATAAACTTGCAGCAACAGTCTCTTAGATTCTAAATACGACCAAAATTTACAATAAGCAATGTCTTTCAGAGTACTTAATCGTGAGAGTCTTTGTCTCTTCTTAGGATTTAAGACATGTTGACCAGTACCAAGACTTTAACGGGCTTGTGTTTCGGTATGTAAATTATTAGCTATGGTAAGACTGAGGAGTTATTGTTATGTATTCCATTGTTTGTGTTATTCTATGCATGAAACATTATTCATAGTCACAGAGAATCCTAATGTCTGGATATAAATGCGAAGCAAGTACACTCACAAATCAAGCGAACCAACATTCCAGCTCTGAACAAATATGTGTAGACTGTAGCCCATATAAACGCGTTCCGGATGCGGGATTATCATCCGCGACTCAGCTCAGCAAAGGGTGTATCCGTCGCTGTACGTAATAAAAGAAAAAATAAGATTGCACTATCTTTTCTAGCAACATTAAATCCGCGTAGTCTACGTCGGATGACGCGATTGGCGAATAGTTGTGTTGCGGTAGGTCATCGCGAATCGACGATTGTCCCCGACTCCCCCGCCGGACGACGACGAACGCCCGGCGATTCGACCGATCCGATATAACTATCGGCATTGGAAAAATGTTACGTAGCACTGACACGCTAAAGGTTCAAAGGTGATTGAAATTTTCATGGGAAAATGTTTGAATTTTTTACATCGGAAGCGATATTTTATTTCATTCCAATACTTGTGACATGACGTAGGTTATTTTTATGGAATGGCTGTAAATTGAGCAGATAAGTGTGATTGACGGTTTTATTGCTGTCTGGTTGGATTTTCGCCTGTTTTCCTGTCACAAAAATGTAGTTTTTGTTTGTTTGATACGAGTTGACACAAAAATATTTTAGTTGATGTTATTCGTGGGGGACCGCTATCAACTAAATGATATGCCTTAACGATGTCTTTAATGTTTTTCCCTTTTGTTTCAGGTACTTATTCTCCACCTTTATGGTTTGCGAACGGTAATTAAGTGCATCTATAAATGAAACGTGCGTTTGCCTGCCACCCACATGGTCGAAGTTATTGCGGGTGAGTTAACTTGCGCAAGTATTGGTTAACTGGTTAATGTTCAAGTTACGACCTTAGACTATGAGATATTTGATGATGTGATACACTCATCTATATAAATAAATAAAATTAATGTGTCTGTTTGCAATGTCAAAATAACAGCTTTTTACTAAATGACCAAAAAAAAACAATTTCTAAAATTTTTGTCTGTCAGTTTGTTCCGGCTAATCTCCGAAACGGATGGACCGTTTTTGACGGGACTTTCACTGGCAGTTAGCTGATGTTATAAATATGGAGTAACTTGCCTTCTTTTCGCACGTTATATTCTGCACAATGCAAATGAGAGCCAGAGCCAAATAAGTGTAACATTTCACGACATGTTTGTTACGTAATTCTTTACTAATGAACGATCCCATATTCGTTTAAAAAACTGAAGAGACTTCATGAAAATATGTTCGTCGATTGTATAAACAATATCTGTTTATCTAATGACTCTCTAGTACTCTACATGTGCTCAGTTTTGATTAATCAAACCTTTTAGTTTAATAGATACGATAATTATTATAATAACTATTACGCATTTAATGCAGCACAACATTTTGATGATGATTATGGTCCAGTCGCTGCTTTTACTGACATTTGTCAAGTCAAAAGCGGAAGCGATTTAAGAAACTTCGTAAGAAAGAAAGAAAGAAAAATAGGTTTATTTGTCTCAGAAACAAGTTCATACAAAAATATAATTAACTTGAGTAGTTAGGATCACAGAAAAATAGAACAAAATAGATCTACATTATAATCATGAGCACAAAGCCGAAAATAGTCGGCAGCTGCACGTCATGACTGTGATAAGAAGGCTTCCACTCAGCATGATGGTACGAGGGACCCACAGCACAGTGCTGATTTTCAGTGGTTACCCGAAAAAGACGTACGGAAACCAACTCAGGTTTAAAGAATTGAACATAAATTAGGCAACTAAATAAAATAAAAATAAACAGTACTTCGAATATAATCCAACTATACAACCAAATCGTCGTATCCTACGAATATAGGGGCGTAACTGCATAATAGCTATTTTTCACGAGACACTTTTTTGTGATTAATTAAATTAAATATGAAAAACTATGTATTGGTAATTTCTTACAATGTGTATTGGTATTTTAAGGTTCGGCTAGGATTATTTTCAATAAATTATCGTTATATTTTATACGCATTTTGTCCTTTAAATCCCGTTTTTATTTGTTTTGTTGAACTGGTTATATGTGGTATGATGAGCAGAATTGAATTATGCAATAAAAATAGAAAGCCCCTATGTTCGTTAGGGCACTATTCGTAGGATATAACGAAATATATGAATAAATATTATTAGATAACATACAAATTAATCCGCAGGCATCACCGCGCGTGCAGAAATAAATAACGTAGGTATCCACCTAAAACATAGTATTACACAAGAATATAATTATGCCTCGCTCGTAATCGCTTTTGTTGTTGACCTCTTCCAAATTCTGTTGATTTTATGGGACGTATCATCGTTAATTATTTCCATGGGTTTGTGGCGGAATTTACAACGCCACATGCGAACTACGCATCAAAGACCTGACGTCACACAAATCCTGCATCGCGCAAGCAGAATTTACCGCGCGACTGGCATATATACAACGTCCCGCCATCAACCGTCGGGCAGTAGCCCGCCAGACACAACACCCGTCTGGTCGGAGGATCCTCCCTTTTCTATAGAGGATGAGTGAACTTTACACCCTTTTCCTCATACCTCTAAAGGTTACCCAATTAGCAGCATTCATAAGTGTACTTACTTTTACCAGTGCACCATAAATAGAATCAGAATCGACCACAATCCTGTTACATTAGCAACGTGCAAAGCTGGCAACGTGTAAATGCAATACAATACCACGCAAGGTGTCGAGTAGCTCTCATTAGCCACATGTGTGTCGACACCTACGTTAATTTAATTAACGCTGGTATTAGTCGATATACAGTTAATTACTAGGAAAATAGAACTAGGAAGCAGTTTGAATTGGGACATCATTCACATTAATTGGGGTTACGGTTATTAATTAAATAAAATACATCTAGGCCTTGCAAATAAATGCAAACTAAGAAGTTAAGCTAATGATTATCGATATATTGATCGAATACATAGTCTTACTACTACACTTACTAGAGAATGGGCAGCAGCGTTCTCTATGCATTTTTAAACACCATACTGTGATCGCCAACCCACCTGCCAAGCGTAGCGATTATGGCAAGCAGAGTGGACGTCTTTCGGCTGTAATGATGGCATAGTCTTAAAAGCGGCCAACCCCGGCTACTTAAAAAAAAAAAAATATGAGTCACATCCACGCAAAACGGAATAACGAGTTCCGTTTTGCGTGGATGTGACGCATTTTTCCCCCATAGTTTTCATTTTTTTTTTTTTGTATTTATGTTCTTAATTGCGTCATGTTTACCGCAAATAAACGTTTTTTCTTTCTTTCTTCCTTTTCTAAAACATATATTTTTCCAAATCATTAACACTACTCGTTTAGTGATCTTCAGTATAAAATCATTAAAAGTCGGTTATTGTCGCCTTAATATAAACTAAGATGCCACAAGTGTCCGCAATCCAAATTAATTAGCATGTACTACCATACATTATGTTATTGGCACTATTTTTCACATCCTATCACACTTTGGCAAGCTGCCACCAAGATCGTAAACGCTTGTAGACGATATAATTCCGCGCCGTGCTTTATTATAGTGATTTACATGAACATGAACATGCTTTCTGCAATCAGCTGACTTAGATAAATAAGCGTGCCAATTTTAGCGATCTGTTAATTCAGAGCAAGAAGTCATTTTTAACAGGGTTCTCTATAGTCTGAAAGGTATAATGTATGCCAAAATAAAATAAAAAGCCTTTAAAAAAATGTTTAGTTAAAAAATAATTAGAAACAGAGAAATTAATCTGATCTATGTAACATATTTTAAGTAGGTAGGCACTAGTATAATTATTATTCTACTGGAACCCCCCTCAGGTAAAGGCCTCCTCCAATGCTTGTCTGAAAGGTAAACTAATATAATAAAAAGGATCACAAAAGCACATACAGTCATAATGCTGATGCGGCACTATACCCAAAGTCTCTAATTCAGATAATTTATGTAAACAAAGTAATGTCAAGAAATTTCACTGTCAAAATGACAGGACAGTGGTGCAAAACATTTCATCATTATTTTTTTTGTAAAAAATAATCTATAAAATTAAAGTGAATTAATTATAAGAACTATGCAAACAAAATACCGTTGCCAAACAATGTTTTGTGTAGAGTGTCGGAGACACGGCCTACGATCGTCATAATCAGCCCTTTTAAGTCCACTGCAAGACGTAGGCCTCCCAAAATCGATTTCCACTCAAAACAGTTTTCATCCAAAATGTGGCTAGTTATGCTACTTACAATATGAATCTAAGAATGAGAGTTGTAATATTAGTGTTGAGGAAGATGTAATAATTTGAAAATGTTTCGATCTCCTGCATTGTTACCAGTATCATAAAATATTTTATACCATAAAATCTCCTTTTTTTAATAACTTTGTTTAAAACCGAAAATTTACAAAAATAGTTACGGTATGATTATTTTTTAATTATTATTTCTTAAAATCAGTACTTAAAAGAAAATGAAACCTCTTTTTTCGCCATTTTATGGGACTTACCATTACGAAGATATTTTTTTGATATTTTATCCCCTTTGTTAACATAAATTATCTGAATTTCAGACTTTGTATATAGGGCGTTACTTAGAAAGAAAGAGCAAATAAAAAGTATTTATTGGGACTCGCACGGAAAGAACATCTACTAAATGTTAAAACTCAAATATAGAAAAACAACAGATTATAAAAACAAAAGAAAATATAATAATAAAAAAAACGTAGAACGTACTTTGGCTAAGCGTTATTCCTGTCACTTTCGCACAACTATAAAACTACAAGTGCAAGATAGAGACGGGAACATGTCGAACCACGGGTTATGTAACTTTATAGATCTCGGCCGAGATTACAGCAATTGACAGAAATCTGTCTTTCCAGCTTTCTTGCTAGTTAGTGATCTTGCCTTTGGATGATTAATAAAAATCTTGACTAGACTCATAGACTGGTATATTTTAAAATAGCCCTGTATTTAGTCATATTAACTTATTTAATATTAATCATATTTAAGCAATATTTTCTTCTTTCTCATGACTTAAACCGCGGCCAAAACAATAAACCGCGCTTTATCTCGTCCTCTCCGAGTGTGATTTATTTATGTTCGGCCCGGCCGATAACTGCGCAACTATCTGGATTCGAGTGAGCCGCGTCCCCACGCATGGGCCGCACTTATCTCTTGTCGTGTGATCCAATCGATACCCGTATAACATCTACATGTACGACGTATTTTACGAGTCAATATTCATTTGTCGTTGGATTTGGTCTCTTTCTTGAATACTTTCGTAAAAAGTATGCTAACCGTAACCACACGCCCTTTCATTAACTAACTTTTATTAAAGCTATCATGAATAACATCAGCGTTTCCATATATTTATTAGTTAAGGTGACGATAACAGACTTTTAATGATTTTATTCTGAAGATCACGTCGAAACGAGTTATGTTAATGATTTGGAAAAAAATATGTTAAATTAGAGCATTTTCTTAATAACTTAATATATGAATATTTTAGATTATGTTTATATTACATAGGGAAATTAATTTGTAAAGTTATGTAGACATAACTTTACAAATTAATTTTCCGTAAATTAATTTCGTGATTCTCAGTTTTTCATCCTCGTTAGAACAAGGATGAAAAACTGAGAATCACGCAAAATCTATCAAGCGTATTTTTCTTAAACCTTTGACCTTTTTAAAGATCAGTGTCAGAATGGTCTCGCCATTGTGAGTATTTGACAGTGTTTGTATGGCAAATCTGTCAAAAACTCACAATGAAGGGACCATTCTGACACTATTGTAATAGCAGACTTGAGGCCCTGGATGGGAGAGTGCTATTACTCTCTTGACGTAAGACGCGTTGCGTGAGCTCAATACAGAACACGCAAGCTAACCACTAAAGGTCACTGGCATATATCTGGGCCCTAAATAGCCATATTCATAGTCATAAATCTTTATTTATCTCAACATCTTATTTACAGGCACTGTTTAATAAAATGCACAACCTTAAATAGAGCAAGGTGTCTGAGGTATGAGGGTCCTGACCGGGTGATCTGCAACTCAGGAGTCTTGAGTGACAGATCACCCGGCTCTCTTAGATAGGACATGGTAATTTACAAAACGGCTCGAGTCAAAATATTATATAATAATAGTCTGAATTTGCAATTAATTTAAGCGAACCTATAAAATTAAAAGAAAAAAATTAGTTTTTGATAATCATGAAACTGGGGAAAATTGCAAATTATATTGACTGATACATAATTATCAGTTGATACTAAAAGCTTGTCATAACTTTATGCAGCGTATCAATCAATCTGCCTAGCCTTTTCCCAACTATGTTGGGGTCGGCTTCCAGTCTAACCGGATGCAGCTGAATACCAGTATTTTACATGGAGCGACTGCCTATCTGACCTCCACAACCCAGTAACTGGGTAACACGATACCCCTTGGTAAGACTGGCTGTCAAACTTTTGGGCTTCTGACGACCCGTAACGACTGTCAAAGATCCACGAATGACAGCCGGGACCAAAGGCTTAACGTGCTTTCCGAGGCACGGAGGAGTCTCGGTATGTACAGATGGTCACCCATCCACGGACCAACCCCGGCAAGCGTACCTTAACCTGACGGATCGACCCGTGCGGCTGTTATTACGTAGCCACGAGCTCCTCTAGCTAACTTTATGCAGCGTATATTAGTAAGAAAAAGGTTACTGATATAGGCTCGTACAGACTCACGCGATATCGCGGCCGCGACAGGCACCGACAAAGAAATTGTGCTGCTAGTGTCGCTTCGCGCCCGCGATATCGCACTAGTCTGTGCGAGCCTTATTTCTTTTTGGGGTTCCGTTTTCCGGTTCGATTTTTTGTTCAGACGTACGGAACATTTGTGTCAGTCGGTTTGTCCGACTGTCACAGCCAATTTCCTCCGAATCTACTTTACCGATTTAGTTGAAATTTGGTACACATATAAATTTCTGTGGCCCAAACACGGACGTGTGACGTAAATAAATGAATTTTGAAAATGGGGGTCACTTTTGGGGGCAAATTAGTTTTGTCTTAATATTTTGCATATTGTACCGTGGCCAGCACATCAAGTTATCACAAAATGTCAAAGGACGTACGGAATCCTAAAAAAACCATATTCAATTTGAATTACCATTGTGCGATAAGTGGGCATGATGGCAACCTTAAGTTTACTACACCCGTATACCACTTACAAGACTCCGACCATTCTAGTCTATCACTAATTACGTACTAACCTTTAAACCCACGACGTTATTGCTGTACTTAGGTTCTGGAAGGAGGAGGGGGGGGGAGGAACTGTGTAGAAGAACTTGCAGTAGTGTAGGCCAATTAATACTTGGGCACTGGTTTTATTTCCAAAGCATCTTGTCCCTTTCATTTGCCATTTCAAATTAAAGGGCTCACTGTGAGGGTCACAAATATATTTCTTGTATGATTTAATCTCCGAAATTACTGAGCTGGTTTCCGTGTTTTTCAGTAACGTCATAACTATCTGAATGTCTATTAACTGCTCCCAAATAATGATGTTTATTTATTATTATATTTTTTACTTTATTTTTTAGATACTTCCTTGACATAATTTCTTCATTATTTGTCAATAGCTTTTGCCCGTGGCTCCGCCCGCGTGGATGTCGGTTATCGCGTAAAAAAGTAGCCTATGTCTTTCTCCATATCCCAGGCTTATATCTCTGCCAAATTTCATGACGATCAGTTCAGCGGTTTAGGCGTGAAAACGTAACATACAAACAGACAGACAGAGCTACTTTCACATTTATATAGTATGGATTATATACCTACAAATCGAATTCCAACTCTTTATTAGTGGCTTCTGTGGACATGATATTTATTCAGATTGTTACTGTAGTTGTAATGGCAATCATTATTCATGTCATATGGATTCAATAAGTTTTCATTTTTACATATATCTTTTTTAAATCTTTTATATAGATTCTTTTCTATTTTGTGAATGTGCGAACGGTGTAGGCGTAGTAGACTGTAGATTTGTTGACAATTTTCTATTTTGTTATTTACTTGGTTGTTGAAAAGCCTACACTGTAATATACCTATTAACACTGTTATTTAAAAATATAGTAAAAGCTTATTATTTTTAAAAGAGTAACCGTGGAGTTTTTTGCCGGCTCTTCTCCATAGGAAACGACCAATTAGAACCGTGCTTCTAGCTTCAGACGGTTCATAAGTGCCCATGTAGGTTATGTGAAATAAAATATTTAGATTTTGACTTGGAAGCCCTAATGAACTAATTTCCATTAGGCTCCGACAAGTCGTGTCGAATGATCAGTACATGTTTTAAGTAATTCTTAGTTCTAATTGCCAGTACGTCTATATTCGTCTGATTTATGAAGCTAGGGCCAAAGGTCTAATGGAATATACGACTATTACATTCTATACTCAAGTACAAGATAGATAAACATATGTATTATTATATTATACCTTAGTTAAATCTTTCCTAGAGAGTGGGTGCTTAGTTTTAAAGCCGGTGTTATACTGTGGTTATACTGAAAGCATAATGCAAAGTAGTACGGAGTGTCGCTTTTATTTTCTAAGGATTCAGACTGGTTTTGCGCCAGTTTGAAAATACGAGTATTCGTACCTTTATTTGCGTCAGCCGCAGACTTTTTAGGACGATTTATTATTTATCAGTGGAACCCCTATCCTAAAATCTACTGCATACTGGTTTCTATTTTCGTACATTTTTTGCTTTGTTGGTGTCGCATCTATAGTGTGTTCGATTTGAGTTTTTTTTTTGAAGTGAAAACTTCTTTAGGCGCGTTGAGCAATTTTTGGGTGAACAAAAATCATGGAACTCGCGTCATCGTCACAAAACGCTTTCCATGAGCTTTCGCTTTTCATGTATACTGTGTCTAGGTTACCGGCCAATCCCGATTTCAGGCCAAACCGGTTTATCCTACACGTGTCAGGATATACTAGTTTAGCCCAGGACAATCTAGTTTGACCTAAACACTCTAGGCTTAACTAGTTTGGCCTAGCCTGAATTTAATTCTTCTCAAATGACTGTAAAAATAAATTATTTTTTAATGACCATGTTACTCTATTTCACTGCCAAATCTGTACGAATTTCGATGATTATTGTTTTTATAAACGCTGTTTTGTTTGGTCTAAAAAGCATTATTAAGTATGTTATGTAGTTTGCTCAAAACAGAATACATCTAATTAATTAATAATTTTAACCACTTATTTACTCGTTTAGCCTGTTTATTTTGTCACTTGCAACAATTCAATCAGTTTAGCCTAGGCCAAATTAGTTAAGCCTAAAGTATTTAGACCAAACTAGATTTTCCTAGGCTAAAGTAGTATATCCTGACACGCGTAGGATAAACCGGTTTGGCCTAGGACAAACTAGTTTGGACTGAAATCGGGTTTGGCCGGTACTTTATGGGTGAACAAAAATCATGGAACGACATCGTCACCGAACACTTTAGTTACTTAGTTTTCACGTCTATTGGCGGTCCCCGAAGACTGCCCCGCATGTTTTTTTGCTTGCTAAGTTATGTGTAGTATGTTGGACGCTTGTGGATTGTCTTACTTTCATGGCAGATAACCTCAGGCTAATTTTCTTGAATTTAATATGGTAGACTAGCTGCTACCCGCGGCTTCGCCCGCGTGTTTTTTTCTAAAATAAAAGTAAGTTAGCCTAAGTTACTCCATAAAACAGCACCTATCTGCCAGTGAAAGTCACGTCATAATCGTTCGAGCCGCTTCGATGATAAGCCAGAACAAACAAACCATACAAACAAAATTTTTAAAAATTGTACCGCATAATATACTTTCATAATTATATGCATTTAGTAAAAAGTTGTTATTTTGACATTACAAGCAGACACTTCAATTTTACTTATCTGTATATAGATTATACATTCATGGCAGATAATCCATACTATACTAATATTATAAATGTGACAGTAACTCTGTCTGTCTGTATGTTACGTTTTCACGCCTAAACCACTGAACCGATCGTCATGAAATTTGGCAGAGATATAGCCTGGGATATGGAGAAGGACATAGGCTACTTTTTTTACGCGATAACCGACACCCACGCGGGAGGAGCCGCGGGCAAAAGCTAGTATCATAATAATTTTGTTGAATTTAAAATTAAGGTGGTATATAGAGCCTATCTATCACTGCGAAACAGTCCGTTAAAGGCTCGTATAGACTCGTGAGATATCGCGGCCGCGACACCCTAGTAGCATTTTCCGTTGGCATTTAGTTGAGCCACCTTCAGAGGTATGTGGCCCAACCAAACGCCAACAAAAATGCTACTATGGCAGGCACCGACAAAGAAATTGTGCTACAAGTGTTGCGTCGCGCCCGCGATATCGCGCGAGTCTGTACGAGCTTTTACTCTAATAGATGATAGCACAGCGTAAAATCACAAATCTCCTATGGAAAGCCACGGCTTAACATAGCGGGATTATAGTTTATTGGCGAATGTGAGCTTATCTTTAAGAGGGCTCATTTATTTATTTATTAATTTTATTTTAAAGAAGACTTACAGACTAGCAAACCAATTATATAAAGTAATATAAAGAAAATTGCTAATAACAAGCCTCCACATATAGTAAAAAAAAATGACGATAAAAAAAAAGTACATACAAGTTAATATAATTAGTTAATACTAGATAAGTTAATTATCCATAAAAAATAGCTGTGCCAAAAGTCGTCTTAAGGTCGCCACACTGGTGCAGAACAAGTCAACATTAAGTCATCGGTCCACTAGCGCCACTCTTTTAAAAAAAAATATTATCTCGTGACTGAGAAGGAATTATGAAAAACGGCTCAATCAGCAACCTCGGTAAGTGTGTCTAGAATTTTCTAATACCTTTTGTAAGGTTTCATATTGAGACACGAAGCAACAGAATTCGTCAAAAGAAAAGCGGCCACATTCCTCTAGAAGTCTAGGTTGTATCTTGTTGCTTCGAGTCTCAATGTGAAACTTTATAAAAGGTATTAAAAAATTCTAGACACACCGAGGTTGCTGATTGAGCCGTTTTTCATAATTCGTTCTCAGTCACGAGATAATATTTTTTTAAAGGAGTGAACCGGTGAGCGCCCTCTTAATAGCTCGGCGAATATTTATCGTTAGTTCTTAAACTATACAAGTATGCAGCAAACAAACACGCTGCAAAACTTAAAAATTGCTTAAAAAAATTATGCTCTATTAACTGTAATAGGTTTCATACAAATAGGTAGTACTTAAATTATACAAGTATACAGCAAACAGCCACGCTGCAAAACTTAAAAATTGCTTCAAAAATTAATATCCTATTAACTGTAACACGTTTCAGACACATTTTAGATAGTCCTTAAATTATACAATTAATTATAAACTATTCAAGTATACAGCAAACAACCGCGCTGCTAAACTTAAAATTTGCTTAAAAAATTTATGCTCTATTAACTGTAATAGGTTTCATACAAATAGGTAGTACTTAAATTATACAAGTATACATTATTCAAGTATACAGCAAACAACCACGCTGCAAAACTTAAAAATTGCTTCAAAATTTAATGTCCTATTAACTGTAATAGGTTTCAGACATATTTTAGATACTAACCAGAGATAACAGAGTGGGTGTCGTCTGGGTTTCCCGCGTATATTATGAATTTATGACGATTCAGGAAATAGTTTAATAGTGTTGTAGTCTATTGTTTATGCTTTGAGTTCTATAGTCTTCCCATAGCCATGCTGTAAAATATTTTTCCTCTTTTTTTTTGTTTTAGTGTATTGTAGTATACTTATGACTTAATTAACGTGAGCTCCTTGTCTTGAAATTGAGATACAAGAAAAAGCGGGGTGATTCATTATAATATTTTACTGTAGTTAGTTAGGGAGAGGATGAATAGATTCACGGATCGGAAAAACGGATATTAACATATTTTAATTAAGTTCCTATGTGGCTTATAAGTGTATTCGAAAACAATACCTAATCTGCGGGCGAATGTAAGGCAGGCGGCCAAGTGCGTGTCGGACCACACACAATGAAGGGTTCCGTAGTTGGATGAATTTATCTTAAGAACAAATTAACATTGTAGTTGAAAAACAAGTTCTCCCAAACATTCTAACTGCAAATATAAGTTTGCACGCACAATATTAAGAGATTTACCGTGTTATTTTAAGACCTTAGTCTTATAGGTTTTTCTTGAATCTATAAGTAAAGAACTAATTTCCGTTTTTTTTTTTTTTTTTTTTAATTTTTAGTCTCAGTCGTTTTAGAGATAAATGGTCAATTTTCATCTATTTTCTTAAATAACTATAAAAGTATATATTTTAAAATTATTTTTTTAAAATATCAGAAATCCTAACACTAATACGTTAGGTACACGTCAGTGTTTTGGTCACAGAAGTTCATATGTGTACCAAATTTCAATTTAATCGGCCTAGTAGATTCGGAGTAAATTGGACAAACGAGTGATCCTATAAGGGTTCCGTTTCTTTCCTTTGAGGTACGTAATCATGCATGCATGCCTATGTTTTGTACATTTTCAATTTCATAACAGTCCCGTATCATAATAAATTGATGCATGTGCATTTGTACTGTACCAACCAATTCCCTGTTATTAAAAAAAAATCCTTCGCTGCACTTAATCTTCGCCGGAGCACGCAGTTAATTAAGCTGTGCACTCGACTGTGAAATATCGTTAAATAATAACTAGCCCCGCTAATTAACCGTTTCGCTTATTGTAAAAGTTACAGCAGTGCTATTCTGTAACCATCTCACCGTGAAAACGTAGGTGAAGTGAGCGTGGAGTGAGCTGTCAATAGTGTCAATCCCAAGCATCAGGAGGAATTGCCGCTCACTTCAAACTCACTTCACCTAAGTTTTCACCGTGAAATTTTGACAGAATAGCACTACTGGTCAGCTTTCTTCTCACAACATTGTGTAACGCTTTCTTATTTTATTGGCTCTGCATCGATTCCACGTGAACAATACTACCTTTAAAATTAGTCGCTAACAGCTGTTGACTGTAAAAAACAAATTTCTTTAAAAAAATTAGCGATTTTGAACCATATTAGAAGGGAGCAGCGACCCACAATAGAATGAAAGGGCTTTTTTACATGACATCGGCAAGTCCTCCCTTCGAAGTGATGCATCAAGTTACTGCAACAAAAGCGATTGATTCGCGCTCTCAGGATCAAATGGGGCGAATTTCGGGTGCAAGCCTGGGGCGGGGCGCGGGGCGAGTGCGGGGGCGCGGGGGCTTTGAGCAGGGGCAACAATGCGGCCCGGGTATCGATCCACCCCGCGCGCCGTCTGCCCGACGCACCGAGCCTACGCGGCCACCGCTAAGCTCCTTCGCTCCTATGCAAACCTAGTACTTTTGCTTTCTAAAACTTGCCACAAATACATGCGGTCGACCCTGCAATGGTGTGAGAATTAATTTTAGATATTATTTGTGGCACAAGTTAGTTTGCGATACTTGTCGGCGTTAAGTTTGTGCAGCCCTAGTTTAGTGTCGCTTTTACAATACGCTGTACCAATTAGGGAATACTGCACGCTGAGTATTTTATTTATTTATGTTCTAGGCTAGGCAATCTAGCTATTTGAACTAGATTAGCCAACACAGAGGCAGTCTTGTCAGTGACTTTGTCCATGATCAATTTATAAAAGCTTCCATTGAACTCCTGATAGGTTTGATATAATCGCACCCCCCGCCGATGCAACACTGTCACTTATGCAAAAAGTATTTTTACAGGAAAAGTATTTTAAACTTTAGTATCCTATAAGTTCATGACACTTCCTGATTTAGGGAAGATGTATAGGTTATATAGGTTATATCCTGACGTGTTCTTTTAAGTTTATATTAAACAAAATAAATGAAACCAAATAATTAATATTAATATACTTCTCCTGAAAAAGTTACTTTTTGCATAAGTGACAGTGTTGCACCGGGAATGCGATATAAAAAATCATCTTGGCATAAGGAGGACATCTATTCACATACATTATTCTATCAACTCACAGAAGAACATGATTTATCAGCAGCATCTAAAAAAAATCCTCCCGTCCAACCATCAACCCACTCAAGCAAATGTAAAACCAACCCTTCCCCACTTTCTAACTTCTCCCCCGCCGCAAACATATTCAGCAATTAAACTATCCGCATCAATTAAACCCTAAAGCTAATCTCTATTTGAAACTAACACTTATCGATGCCCCAACGGGCGGCCAAACGCAACTTGCGATAACCGATCCCTCGCCGACTAGATACAATGAACTATGGACTAATATTTGGGTTGCAGGACTAACCGACCCTGATGGAATCTTCGCAAACTGCTCGATACCTGGAGCCAATCGTGCTGAAAGGATTAGTTAGGGGAAACTGTGATTAAACTTTATAGTTTTGGTTGCAGAATGTTGTTTTGGTAATGTAGGAATTAATTGGCAAATAAACTAAGTGGAAATTAAACAGTCAAGTTTTTTCACGGTATTTACAGGAATTCGTGAATAATTACAAGCTTATTTAATATCTGACACTTGTTATAAATTCTTTGAAGTTCATTTCAAATGGGTTCTGTGAATCCTTGTAGTGCCGTTGGCATCCTTTTCTTCCGCATTGGCACAGCTGCCCGAATGCCTAAGTGACAAATACCTAATAACTAAAACATGCTTTTAGCAGTTTCGCTTCTACGAATCCCCATTTCGTTGCGGTAGGGAGAGGAAATAAACCTCCAAGACTCCCAACGCAGGAAGGATTCTACCATCATAATCAATCAAACCCGTTTCAGATACAACCCCGTTCCTATTACAACCCCACTTACATTATGACAATTTAGTACTTCTATATCTGTTGAAAGTGTCATTAAATACAGGGTCAAATTAAATTAGCTAGCGAAACTCCGCAGAAGTGGATAGATAGATTGCCTACTCTTTATTATGTACTCCATAAAAATTACAGATTTAAATGTAGAAATGTTACATAGGGTGACACAATGGGCGGTCTTATCGCTAAAAGCGATCTAAACAAGAAAAAACAAAACAAGGAATTGGCAAACATGTTCTCCCATACATGTATGGGAGAACATTGGGAACTGTAAATGTAAGTTGGTCGACTATTAAAGCTCGTACAGACTCGCGCGATATCGCGGCCGCGACAGGCACCGACAAAGAAATTGTGCTACTAGTGTCGCGTCGCGCCCGCGATATCGTACTAGTCTGTACGAGCCTTTACTCGGTAACTTGTAAAGCTTACTTAGCTGGGATGGTTTTCCGTTTAAACTTCGTTATTGTATTATACTACTGCTGTGAATTTCTTTTTTTCACGTATCCAAATACAACCATTTAGCTGGCAGGGGGACACACTTGACTCTAACAAAAATTTTCACTTTAAAGTTTAATATTACGCAAACGCATCCCTAAATCAAAAAACCCACAATATTTTTGAATGGCCTGTCCAACGATAGGTAGGTACCCCAAAACATGGGCTAGACGAAAAAAAAACCTTTCCCCACTTTACGTGTAGGGGAGGTACCCTAAAAAAATATATATTGCAAGATTTTATTTTACCACTTTGTCGACGTGATTAATATATATACCCATGCCAAATTACAGCTTTCTAGTGTTAAGAGTCTCTGAGCTAAGCCGCGGACAGACAGACGGACATAGCGAAACTATACGGGTGTTGATTACGACACCATAAAAAAAGAAGTTTACACAAAAAAAAAACGATCTTTTAAACTGATATTTAAAGTACACTGTGCCTACGGTAGTTGACACAAACAAATCCCGTCACGTCTACGAAGTTTCGCTAGCTAATTTAATTTGACCCTAGTGAAGTAGATTTCAGTTCTCATTAGCCGTAGGATTCAAGATAGGGCCTAAAATATTCTGTGCCCATTCCACTAGATACGTCGGAACGATATGCTTGGTTGTATCTTTAGGGTCCCGAGGTCTTTGGAATTGTAAAAGTGAATGTACCGTTAAATTCCTTTCAATAGTTTTTAAGCCAAGCGCGCAGACCGAAGAATAGATAGCCGTACCCGTTTCTAGGAAACCTCTAATATTTTGTCGGTGGGGGTTATTGAGGGTCTTCATAAACGCAGAATCCATACTTATATCCATACTTAATATTATAAAATTTATAATATTATGTATGGATATGTGAAAGTAACCCTGTCTGTCTGTCTATATGTTACGTTTTCACGCCTAAACCACTGAACCGATCATCATGTTTGGCAGAGATATAGCCTGGGATATGAAGAAGGACATAGGTTACTTTTTTACGCGATAATCGACATCTACGCGGGCGGAGCAGCGGGCAAAAGCTAGTAATCCATACTATATAATATACTATACTATACTTACTATGCATACTAATATTATAAATGTGAAAGTAACTCTGTCTGTCTGTATGTTACGTTTTCACGTCTAAACCGCCGAACCGATCATCATGTTTGGCAGAGATATAGCCTGGGATATGGAGACATCGATTTATTCTAAATCTATGTATGGAGAAGGACATAGGCTATTTTTTTTACGCGATAGCGGACGTCTACGCGGGCGGAGCAGCGGGCAAAAGCTAGTAATCCATACTATATACTATACTATACTTTCTATCCATACTAATATTATAAATGTGAAAGTAACTCTGTCTGTCTGTCTGTATGTTACGTTTTCACGTCTAAACCGCTGAACCGATCGTTATGAAATTTGGCAGAGATATAGCCTGAAGGACATAGGTTACCTTTTTACGCGATAACCGACATCTACGCGGGCGGAGCCGCGGGTAAAAGCTAGTACATTATAAGGGGCAAATTTTATTAAACTTCCAAAATATTCTCGAAACATTTGTCAACATCTGGTTTGGAAGTCAGTGGGCGTAGAATAAAGGCTGGTACAGACGCACCGCGGGCCAACTTAGGGAGCGTCAGTGAAACCTAATAAAACCGGTATGGTCCCTACGTGACGCGTGCGAGGTAATGAGTTTTCGGAGAAAGCGCTGCATGTGTTCTGTGTAGTTCCCCGTACAGCGCTGTACGCCACACGATATGCCAGTGGGCACTGGGCACCGCGTTTAACTGCATAATTGTAATTTGGACTATTAGTCTGTAGACTACATTGCTTTGATAAAATACTCGTATAGTCCGTTTAATTTTATTGCGACCCACGGTTAGGACTTTATTTACGAAATATTTATTTGGATGTGCAATTAAAAATCTAATTTAGGGATGATTTATGAAGCAATTTATTTGAAAACGGACTAGGTATCAGTGGCGAAGCTATAATTTTTATTAGAGGGAAGCCGATGAAAAAGTTGTTCAGTCCTCGTAAATTCTATATAACATCAAAATTAATTGTCTCAAAAAGGAGAATGGGCAAAATCGTATGACGCTTGGTCTATCAGCGGCCAGGAACAATTTTTTATTTTTTTGGTGTATTATCACCCTACAAACACCCTCAAGAAGTTTTATATCTGTGGTGTAATTATTAATGGAATTAAATACATTTCTATAGATATGTCAGCCTGTGATTTAGCGTATTATAACTAAGGTTTAGTTTAAAAATAAGGAAATAAAATAAAATGACTTGTAGACTTGATTACAAATACATTTACTACTATGACAAAACATCGCCAAAAATAATAATAATGATAAAGTCATCAGAACTCAGTGCTATTATTGTACATTAATACATTACGGCATTAGTACGGCTAGACATCAAGATGAGGATATTTTATTGCCGTCATCAGGATACACTGTACATTATTGTAGATAAATACATTTAATGTACAATAATAGCACTGAGTTCTGATGCCTAGCCCATGCCAGATACCACACTACACACATAACGTGTGCGCAGCAACCGATTGTGCGCCTTCCACTCATACAACTGCAATAATAATGAGCTATTGCTTCTATATTTTGTCTTTCTCGATTAATTACAATATAAGAATAATATATTCTGGACCTTGCATGTCTAGATTGTATACGCACACGTAATAACCAAATGTCTTCTTCTTGAATAAAATCTCTGAGCTGACTTACGAGTATTTGTCGCTCTCGGTATACTTCAATATTGTACAAGCTTTCAACTAAGTGTTCAGCGTAGTAGCTGCGAGCCAACTTGATTTGGTATGTGCCAAGTGCAAACAGAATTAGGTCTTCTTCAGAAAAAAACCGGGAAGTCTTCAAAAATAGGTTGATCGCTGCTGAGTCTTTCAAATGATGCCCTCTTTCTATTCATGTTATAATGGATAACATAGTCCGCTAAGAGGTTCGGTATTTCAAAGCGTTCATTAATTATATTCACGAAAGACGATGCATAAATACTATCTTGTATTGGTGTCTGAAATGCATTGATGAGTGCCGCTGCGTTTTGGAAGTCCTCGAACATGTGACTTAAAGCGCGATTAAAATATTCTTGCCTAAACAATTTAAAGTCTCGCTTGAACCTGCCATTTATAACTTCCACTACCCAGCGACATAGAGTGACCAGCCTAGTTCTATTGGCCTGTTCAGTAGTAAGCTGGTCTGCACCGCGGTCTTTGGTTTCGGGCATATAGGTACTGTAGTTGAATCGCTCCAAATCGCCACAGACGTCTCTCAGACCCACGATCTAAAATGAATATATCGCCAGCCCGGTAAAACCAATGAAATGTGCCTTCTTCGCCATTTATTATTCTTTCCAAAATACTGGCATCTGAGTGGGTAACATCAATTATATGCCCATCGGAACACACCATTAAGAACGGTTTTAATAGATTTTCGTATTTGTGTAGACTGTAGGTCTCTCACTGGAACGAAAAGTTGGAGCTCTTCTGGATATAAATATATGTTCCATCCATGATTGTTACTGAGTTCCTTTCTTCTGGAGATTTCCAAATAACGCGTTTGGTACAATACAATTGCGGTCAGCGACCATTCTTCTATTTAAATGGTCGAGTCCCAGGTGTCTTGGTTTAAAATCCAGAGATATAGCATCACGCGCGGTTTTTAATTGCCTTTCTAGAGTTCTTCTACTTACGTTAAAGAGCGTGAGCTAATCTCTAGTTGCTATCACTAGTTCGCAACTTCATAAAATAAATGGCTAGTTTCGTTTTGGCGCACAAGTATTTTATAAAATGGGTTTGTACTTTTCTTGCATTTATTATCTAAGTATTTTACCTATATGTATTTTTTTTTTTTCTTAATGAGCTGCAATGTTACGTTCATAGTAAAAGTTAGTCCTTAGTAATAGTACTTTCATTTAATACCTATCTCGTTGTTGGCCGCTCATAGACCATTTTGCTCTTTCTCCTTTGTGGCAAACCTTTACTTTTATAAATTTAACGCCACATATGATTGGAATTCTTGGTAAAAAAATTGGCATTTTTGTAATGTTTATAATCTTATGATATTTTAAACTGGTATTAAATATCTGTAATTAAATGACATGTGATACACACACAGGTGTAAGAAAAGCGGTTGTTCCAAAGGGAAACCGATAGGAATCGGGTTGTATGGAGGCTGCGCCCCTACTAGGTATGCGTGCGTGTCGGCTAATATTTCCGACGTTTTAATCTGCTGATACGAGAATTAATTGTAGCATTACTGGAGAACTAAGAGATTACTTGAAACTGGAGTGTCGTTTGACTAATTAGTGTTATGATGAGTAGGCGTCGTGCAAATAACCTCAGGTAATATTTTAACACCAGTTGCTGCCCGCGGCTTTGCCTGCGTGGCTTCAAAAAAAAAAAAAAAAAACAAGCCTAAGTTACTTCTTAAAACATCAGCTATCTGCCAGTTAAAGTCCCGTCAAAATCGGACCAGCGGTTTCGAAGATTAGCCGGAACAAACAAACAGACAGACAGACCGACAGACAAAGATTAAAATATTTGTAGTCAGATTTTGTTAGAAAATCTAAATTTTATGTGAAAATCGTCGAAATTCAGAATAGCTAAATTGTCATTTTCACTAAATTAAAATCTCATTGCCATCTTAGTGCTGTCAAACTAAAATATAGTTAAGTTGTGTCACTTAAGTCAATTTCAGAATAGGAAATCGTCGTTTGACAGGAATAAACTAAATTTTGGTGATTTTTAGTCTAGTTTAAAGAATTTTGTTTTGTGTGTGGCCATATTTAAGGATGTGGTACATACAGACCATCAAACTGAATCATGGTACAAACAAAGTAATCGTGAAAAAAATATCAGCCGTCCCATACATTTGGGTCGAGTAGGTGTTGAAGTTTTGTATGACAGTTGATAATTTGTTCGTGATTACGATATTGGTCATTTTGAAGAAAGTTGTTCAGTTTGATGTACCACCCACACCCTTAAAGTTTAACCACATCTTTATGATACATGCTGTATATGCTTCACATCAAAGAAAAAACTTTTACCATGAGTATGAGTAAATATATTTCAAATTTCCTTAAGTATATGACGTGGCAATTATTTTATTTATGACCGACAGGGTAAT
Source organism: Dryobota labecula (assembly GCA_947523025.1). Lineage (NCBI taxonomy): Eukaryota > Metazoa > Arthropoda > Insecta > Lepidoptera > Noctuidae > Dryobota > Dryobota labecula. The sequence continues at coordinate 5,798,425 of OX383287.1, forward strand.
TTATCTTCAATCAATCGCCAAGGCTGTACTATAGATAAAGTACGTTCCACACATAACTGGCGTCTAAGCCCTCGTACCCAACGGGTGATCTTTTAACGCAGTGATTTTTATCAAGCAAAGGATTTTCAACGCACTGGTAAGCGCCGAGAGTTGAAAAACCAACGGCATAGTTTTTGACGCGCTGAGAATCTGGGATGCACTCTGTTGGATTGTAATTGCTCGGCCCAACACCGAGTGTTGAAAATCAAGTGCGCGATAAATATCGTCCCGTTAGAAAATCGCCCGTGCGTTCGTGGGATAACACTTCCCAAGGTTCTATTGGTTTATTTTTCACGCACACGTGACTAAAATTGTCAGTATTGTTACGTAGTATGTTCACACGGCCACAAATCAAACTATTACTAATCAAGCTATCAATTTCCAGTATAAGCTGACCTCTCATTGTACGGAAATCCTATACAATGCGAGATCAGCACAAACTGGAAATGGATAGCTTGATTTGTGGCTGTGTGTACTATCGCGGTCACGGACATCTGACCACCGTAAGGACTATTCCTGCTTGCAACGCTAGGCCGCTATAGTAACGCTCACCTACGCTCATCAATCAATGGCATCGCTACATCAGTTTTTTGCTGAGTTGTTTTTGTAAATGAAACAAAAAAACCGAGGTGGTCAGACATCTGTGATCGTTGTAAGAGAGCATGAGAAATTTATTTAAACAAAAGTTTTTTTATTGGTCGTCGCAAAAAGGGGCAGTAAACAGATGTGGTCATCAGGGATGGATTTTGTTTTCAAGGTGGTTAGATTTTCCATGTGACCGCGATAGTACATACTGACAATGTTAGTTATTTTTATTACACTACAATGATGTTTATCGTAGATATCATTATGTACTCATGGGTCAAGTTGAAGGGTACGTGGTTACCGACCCAAAGACATGTGTAAGAAAAATCTTTGAAACCGGTACACGGTACGTGTGAATTGTATATAACATATTTACATTTTAAAATAACTTAAAGTTATACTTATAATGCATATATCTTATTAACGTGCTGTTAAAAATTACACTTGCTGCCTTAGATTCCTTTTACAACGGGCTTGGACTATTGTCTGATATTTCCACGTACAGTAACGGGTACCTACATCTGACTACCGTAAAAACGAAATCCCGTGCACACGATGACCACATCTGTTTACAGCCCTTTTTCGCGTCAACAAATAAAAAAAAAACATTGTAATATTTTCCTTTGTTTAAATAAATTTCTCAGGCACTGTTGCAATGATGTGATGGCAGATGTCCTACCATCTCGGCTGATATTTTACGTTTTTTTTTTTCATTTTTTTTTTTCATTTACAAAAACAAGTAATAATCTGATGCTGCGATGCTATTGTGTGATGATTGTAGGTAAGCGTAAGCAGGAATAACGGTAGTTATAATAGATGTATTACCGCGGAAAGCCGAATCGTACCACCCCGTAAGGGCTATTTCTACTTGCAGCGCTCAGTCCTCTGTCGGTTTCTCGTCCTTGGGTCTTTTATTGTTCTATTCCTATTGGTCGAAAAAGGATTGTTGTGATCATTGTAACAGAGGCTGAAAATTTTATTTAAACAAAATATTCCCATGTATTTTTGTTTTATTGGTCGATGCAAAAAGGGGAGGTAAATAGATAAATAAATAATAAAATAAAATTTTATTAAAAAAATACAGTTTTGCTTAAATGTAAATTGTATATTCCTAAGTCTTACGTGCCTGAACTAGGTAATCCTGTGTTTTAGGCGTAAAGTACGGAGATCTTATAAAAATTAATAAATAATCTAAAAGTTGTCAATAGACAAATAAATTATAATTATGTTCAGTAGCTTAGCTCTTACGTTTCTAAATTTGATAAATACTTATCGTAAGTGAGTATACATATTTACTTTAACACAGCTAATAAATTCTCTGTATCTTCGTAAGACATACTCTGGAGAGCTTCCTTGAGAATTCTCTTACAATTTGTGTAGTTCAGGGAGAAAATGTTTGCTTTCGAGTTTAGTCTATTATAGAGGAGAGGACCGAGGTACAGGTAAAATTTGGATACGAAAGCATGTTTTGTTGTATTTTGTGGTGTGTGTAGATGTGGGTACCGCTACCGTGAGCACGGGATTTTGTTTTGAAAGTGATCCGATTCGGCTGTCCGCGATAGTACGTGCCCGTGACTGAACCTATAAGGTCTGAGATTTGTGATTTGAACTTTTAAGGGGGATGCGGTAAGGTAGCCCGAGAAATTCGTTCAAGGTTCGAAAAACGTAAAAAAAAATGATTTCCGCGGGCTACCCTGACGCTTTCGCATTTGAGTTACTTACTCGTAGAACAAGACGTAGCTACAATACACCGATAGAGGTAAATGGGTCAACTAAATACGCACTTTGAAGTGGAGTTCCCGACAACTTACAGCTCGTTGTACTATACCATACTATGGGTCAACAAGATTATATAATATGTATTTTCTCATATTTAATATCGTACTTCTATGATCATAAGCAATCTCTCTGTTCAAATGATTTCTTTTACCAGACTACAGCTTTAATGAGGGATAAAATAATGACTGCATTTTGGCACCCTCTCGCTGTTTGTCGATCTCTGTCTCCTAAGCTTGTTCAAACGTTGCCGTATTTTGAACGTCTGGTTGTTACCATTATCAGTGTGTCGTCTAGACAACATTGTAATTTTTTTTGACTATATTATTTTTTTTCTTTTTTCGTGAGCTCTCTGATGACTAGCAAAACCAAATTTGGTCTTATAAAAAACCCGGTCACACCGAGTATAGAAGAGCTGATCAGCATCGTTATTTGTGTAGGTATAGGAAGGTTTTGGGTGACTTTTGAGTATTTGGCGCTTCTAGTTTAGGTCTTCAAAACTATTCGTTTCAAACCATTCACTTGCTTTATGGATTGAAGTGCGCTACCTTTTTCGGTTTTTAGCAAGCTCCTGCCACCGATCAGCGGGTATGCCACAGTTCGTATGGTTGCGTTTGAGGACGTCTTTATAGCGCAGGTATTGCCCGCCCTTTGTACGTTTTCCTTGGGTGAGCTCTGAGTAGAAAGCTGTTTTAGGTAGTCTATTGGTAGTGCCGGACGTAAAGAATAGCACCATCCCATTTCCTCCCGTGGGTATTGTAAAAGGCGACTAAGGGACTTACATTTTAACACCATGGTGGTGATTATGGCAAACCGACCCAATTGGGGAAGCTTATATCCAGCAGTGGACGTCTTTCGGCTGAAATGATAATGATTGGTGTTGTTTTTAATTGTGTCTCGGCTATCTATTATTTTTTTCTTATAAATCTAAACCTTATTTTTTGTAAAAGAGTTGAATCAGTATCGAGAGCAACACAAACTCAATGTTCTACTTAAAACCTGAAATCGAAAATAAACTTAATTTTAAACAGCTCACCTCAATGCCTTGAATAGCATATTCATAAGCAACAAAACTAAACGAATCAATTACTCATGTTGTGAACCTCAATGTTTGTCGTTTTAATTTTAAAAGCCACTCAAAACCCTTTGACGGGGCCTAAACTTAACATTCCCTGCATTCCGTGGACGCGTGATATCGTACCGCGTTGTCCGTCCTTTTCTGTTTCCCCATTCCACCCTTTACTCATGTCATGACACTTATGACAGGTTGAACTGATAAGCTGAAGCGATCACCACGACTTTGTCGCGCCATCTAACCTTGGGTTTAAGGCGCTATGATCGGCTCGAGCTGTCGACTGAAGTAGGCTCAGCGAAGTCGTGAGTGGTTGCCTCGCGCATTTGGTAGGTATTTAAACATAGTAATTATTTTAATCATTTTATCAAGACAAACTCAGCGAATTGTGCTAAACAATCTTTCTACCTTTTCATTTATATAAAAAAAGAAGAAAAAAAAGTCTGTTTTGTAGCTATGAGATACATTACGAAAAGGGTTAACTTTAGGATTTTTTCTATCCAGTAAAGTTAATCTAATCGTGTTAGTAAAAGCGATTGCATGTCCGCCAGATCCTTAAATAAGTTTGTTTTTTTCTGAATTTTACAACACTGTTTTTTATGTTTCCCATCGATTTAAAAAAAAAAACTAGTAATCGCGGTCTCGGTGGGGTCATACCGCCTTAAGTAATGGTTAGTGACAAAACTGATTCGAAGAACTTGTTTTAGGCAATTGTTTCACCTTTTTTGGAATACACTATCTTAAAAATTAAGAAAACGTTCCCATTATTAACGTCAATGTAATTTAAATTGTAATTCCAAATCAAGAGGCGTCGCGGTCAATTAGCCACATATGGAAATGCATTATAAACTACGATTATAGCTGCACATGTTCTGTCATTCATCTACCTTCTGGGTACGTGGACAAAAGGTCGCACGCTGACGTTCGTGACTTAATCGCCGCGGCAATATGTACGGGGCCATTCCGCTCAATTAGGCCTGCGGACCGGGTTTGTCTACTCCGCAGACGCTGCCACGCTGGAGCTGTCGGCCGCTTTGATTAAAGTTTGATTGGGACCTGTCACTCATGCCACGGATTTGGAACGCGCTCGCGCATTGATGTCATATAAACGTATAAACGCGGTGGCGATTTTTGATTGATCTCTTTTATTGTTATTTTTCGTTGTGTATTTGAATTTCTGTTGACTTTTGAACGAATTTGTACTATTCATTTCCCCTCTGCTTTGTGCAATTTATTATCATGTTGCTTGAATTTGCGTTGGACGTTTACTGGACCTAACCAGCGGAAAATGACAATGCAGTGTTTTTATTTGGTTTTAAAATTCATTTCATGTCAATCTACACTTGTGTGGTTCATGTACTGCAGTATTTACGTCTTTAAAAAGCAGTGAGGTACTACAGATCTATGTTACCTATGGATCTATGTATATAGATTGCTTTCATCTGCCTATCCTTTTTCCCCAGCAATGTTGGAATCAGCTTCCAGTCTAACCGAATGCAAGTCCATAGTGATCTCCACAACTCAGATACTGGATAATATGATACCATGGTAAGACTGGTTGTCAGACTTTCGGGCTTCTGACGACCCGTAACAACAGTCATAGATCCATGAATGCTTGGATTTCTTGGTGGAAGGGCTTCGTCCCAAAATCCACGAATGACAGTCGGGACCCACGGATTAACGTGCTTTTCGAGACACGGAGGGGTCTTAGCCCCTCAGGTACTAAATAGATTGTATTGCATTTTAGAACTGAACTATATTTAGTCCCTAGGTACATAATATTAAGTTTAACGCACAGGTAAAAATCAATTAAAGATTTACCGAACTAGAAAACTGTTACCGCAATCGGCAAAGAGAAATAAAAGGAAAAAGCTAAATAAATTATTACCTAATTCTCGTAACACGGCAACGACGTTCCGAAAGTTTCCCCCTCGGAGCGGATTCGGGGGAACTCGGTGTATTATGGCACAGCTTCCCGACAACTTTTTATAACTCGTAGTAACACTCGGAGAGACGCGGTGTTAGGTAATTTCTCCCCTCGATAGCCCGTAACTGTTTTGTAACGTTAACTTCAACCAAACTTAGCAGAAATTGACAAAGTTATGTCAAAATGACTTGTGTGGTTTCTTTCCCGTTCTTAACTACCATAACGCAAAGTTATTAAACCCTCAAAGTAAAATGCCGTAAGAGGTCAAGAATTCTGTTACAAATATTACTTAATGTTTTGTTTGTTTTCCGTCTGGTGTGGAAATGAAACAAAAATATTATGTGGTCGCTTTCCGCGAACTTCGATGGCGGGAAAAAGTTTTTGACTCCATTATCTGTATAACAGAAGTATTTTTATTGCAAGTAGCTTTCAGTATTACTCATGGTCATGCCATGAAAGGCTTGAAACATTTCATTTATGATTCGATTCAACGAAGCGATTTAGCTGGCACATTTATCTGCGTTCTTCAACATTCGGGCATGAATGTTTGTTTAATATGATAAGTATCCAATAAAAATTAACGTCTCGGAAATGATAAATAGTTAATATCGGCGCCCTTTAACAACCAAAATATTTAATTAAGTTGCTCATAAAGACAGACAGTGGCACTTGAAACTGGTTTAATTAGAGAGTTATTTTAAAACTTGCCATCTTCATTACTTAAAAGCTGACACATATTTTTTCTGACTTGTCAATTCTGGTTTGGGATTATAATATTCATTACGGTTACAAATTAAACAATCACATTTATATTACGATTTTATTTAATAATAATTATTATATTATTTATAACTACATAATAAAATAATATGTAATAAAATACGTACTATGAAACCTCATCTTACGATTTGCACCTGTTAAAAAACTAGAAAATCTGTATCGCCTTTTATATGCTCACTGCAGGTGCATCATTAATACAGTCTATCAACAAATTGATACTCCAATGTCTCCTTATAGCACGGTAATTAACATTTATAGCCGATGTTTTCATTAAGCTCTGATGAATACAGAATCCCCTAAAAATTAACTAGTCTAACAACTGTTTATTGTTTCCGGTGTGCATTGTTTTGACAGATGCTGCTATTGGTCCGCTGTACACATTACCAACATAACATTGCGTTTACAAAACCTCATCATGATCAAGTTACAGTTCAATTTGATTCTTATGTTGTCAGCCTAGCGATGCGATCATGACACAGTTTGATAGTTTAGACGGAATATGTAAGTTGTTTGTTGTGTATTGAAGGCGTGGTGTCGTCGCATCTATTTTTAGGTTTACGAGTTCAGTACCCTTCTCCCCTGTGTCCCCTCGTTGTGTAGTTCTTCATCCCTGCTGGGCCAAGTGTGAGGGCTCTCACGTAAACGTCTTATAGATGTCATGTTAAATTTTACGATGCCTTTTGATTGGATAAGTTTAACACTACCATTTTTTTCAAAAACGTTTCATGATGACTACAGACAATTTATCATGTTGACCGTTTCATTTGACGTTTTTATTAATGTCATGCGTAAGTAAATAAATTAATTTGGGCCAGAATGTAATACAAGTCTCTTTCTCATTTAATACAGCTATTGACGACATACGACCCCATAGCGTGTTCTATAAAAGTTTCCGTCAAACGGTGGCAGTATAAATCGCGCGAGACACGAACCAACTCGATCTTGACCAACATTTCCTAGACGTGACGTAATCGTCACAACTGTGAATTAACCCAGATAACATTCCGGAGTAAACGTATGGATGAGCATTACATACGCTTTTATCTCCTGGAGTTAACAGACAATTTAAGTGGTTTTAGAGAACGTCTTATAGACACGGACAGAAATGATTTTACTTTATTTTTTATTGTTTATTAATTAAAAATTAAAACAAAACATTATAAACAGAAAAATCACAAAATCCTCAAAAGGTTTGTCTGGATGTTGAAACTCTTTTAAGCAATCTTAATACTAACGAAATATCATTATTTATGATCAAAACATAAATGCGTTCCTTGCGAAGCATGTATGTGGGCTGACTGTGAATGATAGGTTGAAAAATGATGTGATAAAGCAACGCCAACAGTGTGGTTTAAAAGAAGATGTAGTTTAAAAGAAGAGTAGGTATGCTTAGATTGTTTGGTCATGTTGAGAGGATGAATAAAGGCAACTTACAAAAGGTTTTACAACGGGGATGCCCTAGGAGAACATTCTAGTGACCTAATTGGTGATGTTCTTCAGAAAGGTCAGGTGCGTAGCACTCGCAACCGGCGTGCGTGTATGACCAGATGTATGAATGTATACGAAGCAAAAGGAGTATGTAAGGAGCGCTCTATAGTTTCTACCTACCCCCACGGGAACAAGGCGTGAGTATTTATGTATGTAAAACATAGTTTATAAAACATTGTCGGTAGTTCGTAAATAATAACTAAAAAGTACAAAAACGACGACGGCGGGCGGCGCAGGGCAGATAGCCCGTCGATGCTAATTATTAATTGAATGAAATTTAAACAGGATGGTGCATTTTCAAAGAGAATCAAATATTTTTTTGTTTTTATTTTTATAATTAATATTACTTAGCTTGCTGGTATTGGACGCATTGATTATCAGTATGCTCCACTTAAGATTTCGGTCCTTTTATCAGGTCGCGGATCGAAGGACCAGAAAATCCAGATTAAAATTGAATGAAAATTTATATCATCAAAAATCGGAACACAACGATTTCTTTACAGAAAGTTACGCTTAGGTGGGAAACGCAACTTTCCGCCAACTAAAAATAATGACTCTTTTGAAATAGAACATCGAAACGGGATGCATTCGTTATGTCTCGCCGATACGCTTAGATTGTTTTGTCAGGTCACCAGCTGGTTCTTTACAAATAATCTAGCTGCAACATTTGATAAATGACTCAAACCTGTTCCGTCTGAGCTTCCCGAATACGAAACTGCAGCTAAAAAATGTATCAACTCTAAATATCCAGATGAGTCATTATGTTAGAAGTTCTTCAGATACCGTTAAAGACGATTTAAGTACAGTGTTTCGAATGGTTTAATTTTGAACCAAATAATGATGATGAAGATATCTTTGCAGGTTGAAATCGTCGTCCGTTGTCGAGGGAAAATGTACATATAATGGATGAGGTGCTTCATTTAAACCAGTAATGGACACTTACGAATAATCGAAAACAATTTTTTTTTACAAAGAGTTTTTTCCCGTCACTAAACTACGGCCATATCTATCTCTTCATCGTCATAATATTTAATCCTCTAACATTATTCCTCCACGTGTCCCAGTGATCTCGGACCTAAGGACCACGTAGCTTTTACTGTAATTGATACATACATATCTTTAATCTGGTGTTTGTAAGTCGGTCCCCCACAAGTATGCGATGTTAATGGACAATTATTTCGGCAGTCGTCGGTCTCACGCGACGCGTGGCGCGTGCGTGCTCGCTTATTATTGTAAGCGGAGGAGAGCGCGTGTGACGGACGGTGGCTGTCCGATGTGAAAGCGGGGAGCGGGTCACAATGAGAAAGATATGTGTGAAAATGGGTCTTTAAAAAATGGGACAAATACGAAGTGAAGGACTTGAAATTAGTATAAATAAATATCTCTAGCAAGATGTTACATGCAAATTTTGTTGAATTTTTCCGGGTTGTGGCAGATTTGTAACAATTTGAAAAAGACCCCTAATTGGCACACTAAGCACAGTGGAAAATTATAAACAAAGAATTTCAATTCTTTAGGAAGAATATTGGCAACAGCATCAAGATTCCCAACGCCAACTCTCACCGCTACCTCTTTTCCCGCAGCCCACATCGTCTGGTCGATAAGACCATGTGTGCACGCACCGCGGGAGTCCGCCCCCCCTCGCCGGCTATTTTCATTTATCACTCCGAGATGCTCAGCCTTTCCTCGCCGATAACGGTGTCTGAGATAAAATAAAAAATCTATTTTACTATGTGTTTCGGAGACAAAATTCCGAGTGCTACAGACATGCAAGCAATGCAGATGCTACTAAAACTTGTGTGATCTAAACTTGGAGACTGCGGAATTGTAGTCTAGAGACTGCCGAGTACCATAGAGGCCACTTTCCTTAATTGATTCTCACGACTGTCGCGCAAATGCTAGCAGCTGAGGCACAATTCCTTTTATTCAGAGTAAAAACACAGACATTGCGTCGCGTCGCTTCAAAACGTGTATCTAGACTACATCATTAGCTATAACATCCATATATAGCTACAAATATTAATTTAATAACATTGTGGCTAATTTACTAAAAGAATGTTGTTCGACAACCCAGTAGAAGTACATAAAAAATCTGTGGACCAAGTTTTAATGGGCCCAACGATGAAAAAAATAGCCAAACCATGTCCAATTTAGTTAGAAAAAAGCGTATATTTTAATTAAATTACTGTTTTAAACACCTATTGTTTTTATAAAAATTTCGTAATGGCTTCTTTAGAATTCGGCTTATCAGCTCTATTTATTTTTATATGTAGAGTTCTTAGAAAAAAAAAACAAAAATGCTTTAACAAAGCTTCTAACAAGCAACTTCATTCTCGCCTAAAAAAAACCTGTCAAATCACAAACAACTATCGATCGAGGGACTTAGTAAATCTAATAAGAGAGTTTTTTGTGCGCGAAACGAATGAGGTGAAACGTGTTTGAAATAGACAGGGGATTAAGTGTCCCCTAGTAGGAGCGAGGGGTTCGATGCATGCGCCGGTTGTGGCAGGGTTACCATCCAGTGTATGACGCTTTCTCTTACAACACCAAACTCGATTTGGAAATAGGTTATTGGTGCCGATTCTCTTGTCACAAAATTCTCTAAACTAGACTAAAAATCACCAAAATTTAGTTTATTCCTGTCAAACGACCATTTCCTATTCTGAAATTGACTAAAGTGACACAACTTGACTATATTTTAGTTTGACAGCTCTAAGATAGTACTGAGTTTTTAAAATTAGTGAAAATGGCAATTTTGTTATTCTGAATTTGACGTTTTTAAACTAAAATTTAGATTTTCTAACTAAATCTGACTATTTTTAATCGCGATTAAAAAGGTGTGGAATAAAATTAGTTTTCATGAACTAAAATTCACACCAATCACCTCGTCTTCTGGTGCAAAACCAGTACTGTATATAAGGTGTATCTATCCATACACGAAATATTTTAAGAGAAACATCTTTATGTCGTAAAAAAGCGAAAAAATCCTTTATTTACTTATTCTATGAATGACCCGCCTCGACGCGGTGACGCCGAACGGTGCGGTGGGGTGGCGGCACGAGCGCGGTGAATTTTGATAAGTAATTTTAAATTATTTAATTTTTTAAATAATATACTCGGAATAAAAAAGAAAATCATTTCCATGGCTTCTTTACCACTTATAAGTGTATCACTTAAAATATTTCGTGTTTATCCCTATATATTTTTTTTCTTTTCTTTTGCTTATATCTCCAAAATGGTGCGTCCTATCGCAAAAATAATGAAAATTTCGACCCCCTTTTAGAAACCCTTAAACGACTATTACTCTACATGTTGGTAATATTTTTTTTATTTTCCACACAAAAAGTGAAAAATTCCATAAAAAAACACGTCGCGGCTGCCCCCCATGTGCGCCTCCGGCTCTAAAATAAATCATAGGCAAACAAGTACAACGTTGCGAAGCCAAAAAAAAAATACCACGTGGAGTCACGATTGTCAAATTCGATTTAGTTGTGTCAAACTTATTTTTAAATTTAGAGAATTTTGTTTGCAGAATAGCTTTAAGATTCTCATAGCCAAAAGTAAGGAATTTTAGTGATAGTTTAGTTAGTTTAGTTCGGTGTACAAGAGAATCGGCACCATTGTGTCGTTTGTAGTCGAAGTGTTCGTAGCTATTCATAGAACGGTATTATCAAGGTGTCCAACACTGGTGTATTCCCACTGTCCCCGCCGCCCGTGTCCTCATTAATGGTAATTCAACTAAAATGGCGAAAAAAAATAAAGGTTCCATTTTCTTTTAAGTACTGATTTTAGAAATAATAATAAAAAAATCTGTACTTAAAAGAAAATGTTTTTTTTTTTTCCGCCATTTTATGTGAATGCGGACACGGGCGGTGGGGACAGAAGGAATACACCCCAAAACTTTGACATGTGCACTTATTAATTAACGTTTTAATTTTGCAATTTCTCATTTTAAAATCACCGGTATGGCAAAAATTAGCTACAAATGAGTCTAAAGGCTTACCTCTCCAACAAGCGAAGCTTAAACCCGACACTTACATGTTATGGCCGTCACAGCAAATCCTGACGAATGGTAGCCCTACGTATATGCGCAGTGCGTGCTTTGCGAACGCTCTCGTGGATCCAGCGGATCAATTTCACGCGGATCGATTACTCTTTGTCGTTGAGAAAAAGGTCCTTGGCACAGCACATGTGTTCCAGTACTTTAACTCCACGAAGATTATAACACGTGTCGTTTATAGACGCATTAACGACATGTGTGTTGCATCGCCTATAACATAGTTCCAGTACCTCATCATTGATACAGTTACAAATGGTCATAATGACTAACAAAGTTTTCGAACTATTTGAACGAACACGGGTAACTTATCAAGGTCAAATTATCATAGCTACCTGGTCTTCCATACCAGGCGTTATCGCCAGAGCCATCTGTCATTTACAGATCATCAGATAAATTGCTACACAAATGTGTACACGGCATTAACGTAATCGCTTTATATTTTGAACTGCGTGTGTGGGCTTTGAACTTTTCTCACGATATAACTCAAATTAAATTAAAACTTATGATTACTTTTATCACGTATTCAGCATTAATATATTAGTTCAGATGATGGCTATTTTACTATCTTCAATTTTTTCTTCCGGACCAATGATATCACTTATTAGAGAGGTCAGTGGTCCGTAGTTCCCCTCATACTATTACAGAAATAACTATATTGCAAACTAGCTGCTGCCCGCGGCTTCGACCGCGGGGTTTTTTCTCAAATCAAAGCCTTAGTTACTCCATATAACATCAGCTAACTGCTAGTGACAGTCGCGTCAAAGTAGGTCCAGTCTTTTCGGGGATAAGCCGGAACAAACAGACAAACACAACAAATTTAAAAATGTTTTTTTGTTATAAGTATCGTATAAACTTTCATAGTTATGTATTTAGTAAAAAACTGTTATTTTGATATTACAAACAGACACTTAAATTTTATTTATTTGTATATTAGTTTATTAACTTTGGATGTCGGTTATCGCGTAAAAAAGTAGCCTATGTCCTTCTCCATATCCCAGGCTATATATCTGCCAAATTTCATGACGATCGGTTCAGCGGTTTAGCCGTGAAAACGTAACATACAGACACAGACAAGAGATACTTTCATATTTATGATATTAGTATGGATAGTTAGTTCGTTGCTACTAAATGCTGTTTTACTGTTCCCATACCATATTAGTATAATTAATCTACTGTGGCCTGGTCGAACAAAATGTTATTAATTAGCCTAATGCACAGCCAGAGGCTTTTTGTGGATATTTTGTTGCTGCTTTTATTGCAATAAGTAAACGCAGCAACAATTTGTTGGCGAAAAACGTTGGACATTAACGAACTAACCGTTGAGATAATTAAGGATAATTGCGGCTGAGTTATTGAATGTTATCGGATGATAATGACACTGTTTATTACTGAATGGTGTAGGCTCGCGTTCAATCGAATTCATGGAGGCTTACGTTCAATAACGAACGCTGGTTATTTGTTTTTCATGTAACATTTGGTGTATAAAAGAGGAAATTCAATGTATTTATTTAAACTGAAAACAACAGCAGCCGTATTGTTAGATTAAATGTGACTTGTATGAACCTGACATTCGAACTGGGCCTCAAGTCTGCTATTACAATAGTGTCAGAATGGTCTCTTCATTGTGAGTTTTTGACAGATTTGCCATACAAACACTGTCAAATACTCACAATGGCGAGACCATTCTGACACTATTGTAATAGCAGACTTGAGGCCCAGGGCTGCTAAAGATTTACATCTTTAGCGGCCCAGTTCGAATGTCAAAGACAAACTTCGAAATGACCAGAAATTTACTCCATGTCTACTCCATGTCTCCAAAGACCAGAAAACTCAGATAAAAATTCTTCTTATATTACTGCTTATTCAATGCAAGGGTGGAGCCGTCGGTAAACAGCGCAGGTACAAACAGCTGGTGGGTCGAGACTCGAGCTCGTACCATTGTGATCGGCGCAGGCGCACGCTGAGCGGCAACGCCGCAGCCTCTCATGTTTATTTTATTACTAGCCTTTTTATTACTGATCCCGTCGCTTTTCGGTTTGTTTAGATATGGTTTGGTTTAGTTTTGATGTTAGATAGTTAGACATGGGTGCCGATTCCCTTGTTCACAAACTAAACTAAATTTAAGTTCAGTGCATCTTTTTCTTTCTATTTCATTAAGAAAAGGACAGAAGATAAATTTTAGTTTAGTCCTGTCAAATTATTCAGTGCTTGACGTAAATTGACGTAATTTTAGTCAGCAAGTTTTTAATCATGTCTAAACTTGTATGGAGTAGTGACAGGCGCTGATTAATTTGACAGGACTAAACTAAAATTTATCTTCTGTCCTTTTTTTAATGAAATAGAAAGAAAAAGATGCACTGAACTTAAATTTAGTTTAGTTTGTGAACAAGGGAATCGGCACCATTGTCTGTGATACGCAGTTTGTGTAGTTTGTGTAGCTGTAGGATGTTTGATAGGAACTGAGAAGCTACTGAGCGCCATGATGAGACTATATTTTACAATGTAATGCTGAGAAGCTCTCCCAGGAGTGAACTGATGAACATGCCATAAAAGAGATCCACCATGTTTCCACTTTTACTGCTCTAATTTAAGTACGTGATGTTTGTCCACTTGGCATTCGATTCTCACGTAACTATTTTCTTAGGCTATTATCTTTCTAAAGTTTTAAGAGCTTAGGTTTAGGCTATTAAAAACTGGTGCTATATGGTCAGAATTAACCCCGATCAAATTTTTACATAGAAAAATTGGCATAGGTCTTGAAATAAAACAAAAAGAAAGTGACAATGATGAATAAGTAAAAGTTATCGGGTGTTTTATATGGATTTTTTTTATGGATAAAATCTCATTTCGTTCAGCAATTTGGAGCATCTAGCCGACGAGCTAACAGCATTGCCCCAATAATTAGATTTCGTTTGGAGCCTTCGGACACAGAACCCTTAAAACGATTACGTTCAAACTGCCGTACCTTAGGAAATTTAATAAGTGATCGATGAGTAAGTATTTTAATAGAGGATACTACTAAATTTAGGTATAACAGACTAGTTTCTGGAGGGACTTGTGGCTAAATAATACAGCCGCACGAGTCGATCGATCAGGTTAAGCTACGCTTGCCGCGATTGGTTCGTGGATGGGTAACCATCTTTACATACCAAGACCCCTCCGTGCCTCGGAAAACACGTTAAACCGTTGGTCCCGGGCTGGGACCAACGGTACCAATGACAGCAATGACTCCCGGCTGTCATTTGTAGATCTTTGTCAGTTGTTACGGGTCGTCAGAAGCCCGAAAGTCTGACAACCAGTCTTACCTAGGGGTTTCGTATTACCCAGTTACTAGGTTGTGGAGGTCAGATAGGCAGTCGCTCCATGTAAAATACTGGTATTCAGCTGCATCTGGTTAGACTGGAAGCCGACCTCAACATAGTTGGGTAAAGGCTTAGCAGATGATGAGACTAGATCCTGTCCGCGACTTGAAATTTCTTGTTCTTCCAACCGGGGTGGGTTGGAAGAACAAGAAATTTCACATCGCATTGTCTGCCCACGCTGTTACTTCGTTTTCGCTTAGCGTTCTTCCTGTTTTTTTTTTTTTTTTTTGTCGTTTTGCGTCATAGGGAAGGCTATAGGCTGTTCAACATCAATCTACGAGATTGATGTTGAACAGCCTATAGCCTTCCTTAAGAATTGGACTATCAAATGCAAAAATATTTTTTCAAATCTGAATGGTAGTCCCAGAGATAAGCGCGTTCAACTTCAGCTTTGTTATTAGTGTATATAGAAGATAGATACAAAACGAACGGAACACTTACCGCGAATCATCCAGCGAAAATCTGAGCTCCATTTCCAGGTAGAAACGGCCACTACGCAGCCGTCCAATGACGCGTATCCGCAAATAGAAAAACAATATTACCGATACAAACGTAACACTTACGATTTTATTACATCACTCCCACGCACCGCAATGTTTTGCCTGGTTTTAATTACGAGCGATAGCAACAATCTCGCCAACAAGGCATCATTGTTTACAATCCGACAAAGGTAGCACAATGAGGGCCTTTCCGAGTATTTCGCGGTATGCACAACAATAACAGATGAGCTAGAACACGTGGTTGTATGAATTTCGCTTTTGTGCTGTTCGCGGATATGGAAATAAACTTGAATAGCGTTGCTATGGGAGTGGGACTCCGGATTGTGGTGCAGTTGTCTATTATTGAGAGCTGGGGATTGCAGTTAATAGCGCTTGTGGGATTTGGGATTGACGCTAATTATGATCATTGTGACGCATTGAGGTCAACCTTTCTGTGATTTAGTCAGAATAGATTGAATGCTTTCTGATTAAATGGTTGTTTAGATCTTGTTCAAACAAAATACCCTGCAGTAGTTGTCTGCAAATTACCGTCACAAAAAAAAAAAAACAAACAATTAGGATTCATAAAAAAGGAGTACTGCAGCACAATCTCATTCGAAAAATGAAAGTTTGCAGAAAAGAGAGGACCAAAAGCAAGGCCAATGCCCCACGAGCTAAGTGTCACACGTGGGTGCATAATGATTCATCTACATGTGTGCACATATCGTATAGTATACTGCAGCAGTTTTAGGAAAACCCGGCTCTTATCGGCACCGTAGCGGTATTGCCACACCCAAGTACCAAAATCTTACTCCGAGACACGAGCATATAGGTATAGAGGCGTCAAACTCCGATACACATACACGACGTCGTGCGGCACCGGACACGGCGCTTCCTCGCCCGTATTAAACGTCCGCCTACGCGCTCGCTTCCTGCGCGTCGCGTCGCCACGAGACCGCTAAGTGCGCGAAGCGAAGGACCAAAAAGGATTTGGAAAATTCACTTTTCACTGGTGACGAATTGGGGAAAAAATCTTTATAGAAGGAGCTTTGGGAGGAATTTAGAAGCAAATCATGAAGACACGACGAATAATATACAGAAGGTCGAAAAAAAAAATTTTTTTTTTTGAGGACATTAGGTGCCACCCGCTAAAACGGATAATAATGAGGAAGGTCTTCTATTTATTTATTTCAAGTGGCATCCGTTAAGAAACTGGGAAATCCGGATGCTCGATATTAGTGGCATGATTTTGATATTAGGGGCAAATGATTAGGTTATGAAGGAACAAGCGCAGTTGGAAGTACACATCAACAACAACATATGGCAATGTGCCCATGCGTTCTTGACAATGACTTTGTTTAAAGACATTAGCATATTTCGAAACATGAGTAATGTTTGCCAATGTCAGCTTGAATTATGAACGCTAAAATATTTTAATATGCAAAGTAATATGAATATCATCTTTCTTTTATTCCGTCGCCTTTGGGTGACTTTTTACATCTTTTTTGATTTGTGCCATTCTCTTATTGTTAGATCGTTGGCATGGCATTAAGTATCAATAAGTTTTGCTAGAAGATTGATGAAACCTGAACCAGAAAAACCCACTGTTTGATCCATGATTTATTTACTCTTACTCCTGAATTATGTTCTAGTTTGAGGGTTTGGTTTCCGCACATAGTCCTTCAGGTGGACCATTGTGAGTGGGCCATGGCGGCCATCGGTGGTCTCTTGAATTCTTTAAAGATACCAATTCAAAAAATAAAAGCCCGTAAGATAAATTCTAAACCATCAATTCTCCCACGCATATGCAAAATACATTTCGAACACGATTCGCGGACCCAATAGCCCGACTTTAACGGTGCCTTTGATGTACACCTAATGCTGACAGATATGCGGGGTAGGAAGTCGACGTAGACACATTAGAGGAACCTGTCTCGTATCGCAACTGATTATTTCAATACACTGTGGAAACCGTGTCATGTGGTTTGTGTTCGAGGCTATACTTATTTTCACCAGACACACAAATATTTTTAAGTGCTTTGTTAATGTGGTTTGAGCACTTATATTGATACTAGCTGCTCCCGCGTGGCTTTTTCTAAAATAAAAGTGACCTTAGTTACCTCATATAACATCAGCTATCTGCCAGTGAAAAATTCCGTCAAAATTCGATCTAAAGAAAAACGGCCACAAACCTCTAGATCGTATTTTTTTGCTTCGTGCCTCAGTATAAAACTTTATAAAAGGTATTATAACCCAAAGTCTCTAATTCAGATAATTTATGTAAACAAAGTAATGTCAAGAATTGTTACTGTCAAAATGACAGGACAGTAGGGCAAAACATTTTATCATTATTATTATTTTGTAAATAATCATCTATGAAATTAAAGTGAATTAATTATAAGAACAAACCGTTGGCAAACAATGTTTCATGTAGTGTGTCGGAGAAACGTCCTATGATCGTCATAATCAGCCCTTTTAAGTCCAATGCTAGACGTATACGTCCCAAAATCGATTTCTACTCGAAACAATTTACAGCCGTTTTCATCCAAAATGTGACTAGATATGCTACATACAATATGAATCTATGAATGAGAGTTGTAATATTAGTGTTGTTGAAGATGTAAAAAATGTGAAAATGTTTGAATCTCCTGCATTGTTACCAGTATCATAAAATATTTTATACCAGAAAAAACTCCTTTTTTTAATAACTTTGTTTGAAACCGAAAATTTATAAAAATAATTGCGGTATGATTATTTTTTAATTATTATTTCTTAAATTCAGTACTTAAAAGAAAATGGAACCTTTTTTTTTTCGCCATTTTATGTGAATTACCTACCATAACCAAGATATTTTTTTGATATGTTTATCCCCTTTGTTTACATAAATTATCTGAATTTGTGACTTTGGGTATAGAAATTCTAGACACAGGTTGCTGATTGAGTCGTTTTTCATAATTTCTTCTCAGTCACGAGATAATATTTTTTTAAAGGAACTTGGCGCTAGTGAACCTGTGACCACCCTCTTAAACATGGTATAAAGTTGTTACAGTCAGATATTAATCTAAAGTCATGTTTAGCTATACAGGATATGTATCGCATGCAAAATAATTATTAGTTAATTGTTGTTCAATGTTACAGATATAAGGTCAATACAATAATATATTAGTTTTATCTCAGCATTTTCCGCAATTACAAAAGTCCAGAAATTATAGTTGATTCTTAAAAAAATCTTTAATGTCATAATCATAAAACATAATTTTTTATCAGCCATTTCAATAATCTGTTTGAATAACAATTTTAGTTCTTTGGAAATTTTGTTATAAATGCGTATAAGCACACCTCAGACCAAATAATTTTTTCATTTGTTCTGAGAAGTACACATGACTAGGAAACTTTCCTATACTTGGCTAATTTAGGAGTATCCTGCAATGCAAGTCTTAATGGATCTCTATTTCAAGAATTCATGGGATAGGCTTTTTTGAACATTTTGATGTAAACTGATGGCCTGAAACACAGGTTTTTAATAAACCTAGATCAGGCAGGCCTACATTACAGTTAGAATAAAATGTTCCTCGATTGTAAATAATCTAAATCATAATTTTACTTTATCTATACTAATATTATAAAGCTAAAGAGTTTGTTTGTTTGTTTGAACGCGCTAATCTCAGGAACGGTTGGAATTGGAAAATTATTTTTGTGTTGGATAGTCCATTTATCGAGAAAGGTTATAGGCTATATAACATCACGCTACGACTAATAGGAGCGGAACATAAATGAAAAATGTTGCAAAAACGGGAAAAAATATTCCTGAGCTTGCGTTGCGTGCGCTGCGTAAACGGTTTAAGTTACGCAAATATCATGTATGATGGAATTGTTCCTCTATAAAAGTTCTAAAAAAAAAGTCCGCGACAGCATATGTCTATCTTTTAAGATTGACTCACTATAACCTTTTTTTATGGTAATCAAATTTGTTCGAAATTAATGCTATATTTGCGAAGGAGTTTTTTCAACATAATATTAATCCTTATCCAAATAAATATGTTATTAATCACAAGTATTTAAATGTAAACAAAATTGTCCTTGACATCACTTGATTTCAATCAACATCTTAGGAGATATCATAATTTTAAAATAACTCCGTAACAAAATAAGTAGAAAATTCATTACTTAAACCACTCTCTCTCTAACGAGTACGGGTGACGCAGACGAATTGGCGCGAGTCAGCTATACAAGCTGAAGAGTTTGTTTGGTTGAACACGCTAATCTCAGGAACTAGATACTGGTTCGAATAGAAAAAATATTTTAGTGTTGGATAGCCCATTTATCGAGGAAGGCTATATAACATTACGTTATGATCCTTAGGAGCCAAGCGAAAAGAACAAAAGTCAGAAAGAACGCTAAGCGATAACATAGTTATAGCTCGGGTGAGCGAGGGGATGCGACGCGATGGGTCGGCCGAAATTTCACGCGGACGAAGTCGCGGGCAGAAGCTAGTACTTGAATTAATTTAATTTAATTTTTTTACTTTATTATTATACCTAATCATAATTACAGATTTCATAAATGTAAAGTGACGGAAGTGGTAATATAACTAGCTTTTTAAAGAACAGTTACGCAATTACCTACTGGTTGAAAGTCCGGTAACGGCCCGCCTTTACACCATATGGAAATCAATCCCGTACCTACAGAAAATACATTGTAAAAGTAATATAAGCTAACATGTAGGTTTTTGTTTGCAGGTACGTTGTCCGAGCCCAGTCTGCGGTGGCCAGGCGCATGCGCGCGAGCCCCGTGGGAACGCGACCGCTTCCTCGAATGTACCACGCTAGCCACCGGCCTCTAGTTACATGAGTACATGACCGGTTGTACTTGCAAGAGGGTTGCCCTCGGAGTTACAACAAGTGTGATGGCACTGGAAGAGGTGAAGCTTTTCGCTAAAGTTAAATGTGACACATGTAAGCCTTGATTTTTCCCGTAAACTCAAACTCAAAGCATTTATTTCAAATTAGCTGCTGCACGCGTGGCTGCAGTTACTGCTTATAACATCAGCTGTCTGTCAGTAAAAGTCCTGCCAAAATCGGTCCAGCCGTTTCGGAGAATATCCGGAACAGACAGACAAAAATTTATCTTATATACATTCATATGAATTTAGAAAAAAAAACTGTTATTTTGACCTTACAAACAGACATTTCAATTTTATTTATTTGTGTATATACGGTACCTAACAAACAAACAAAACAAACATTTTTTTTATGTTTTGTCTATCTGTCAGTCTGTTTGTTCCGGCTAATCACCAAAACGGCTGGACCGATTTTGACGGAACTAGCACTAGCAGATAGCTGATGTTTAAGGAGAAACTAAGGCTACTTTTATTTTAGAAAATGCCTACAGGCGTAGCCGCAGGCAGCAGCTAGTCAATATTAAAATAACCTTATATCGAATGCAAAAGATCAGACCATACACGTCTTATTTCTCGCTCGGCTGTCATAATACGGGTCCGCTGTCTGTCTCAGCAAAATATCCCATCTGACTGGATACGGCGCTTCCTCAAACACGAACCCTCCTTCAATAAGTTGGCAGCCGCACGTTCGGATTACAGAGAAACGGTTCCCGGTTTCATATCGGTTATATTGCTCGAGCAGGGAAGGGTTATGGTTTGGCTTTGGCACCATTGTTTATTTACATCTCTACAGCCAGGGGAAACTAATGGGCATAACCATTATTGGATTCGATAGTGGAAATGTTTTAGGGTTCCGTACCTCAAAAGGAAAAAACGGAACCATTATAGGGTCACTCGTGTGTCTGTCTGTGTATCTGTCTGTCTGTCACAGCACTCACAGCCGATTTGCTCCGAATCTACTGAACCTATTTAGCTAATTAAGTTGAAATTTGGTACATACGGCCACAAATCAAGCTATACAGTTCCAGTATAAACTGACCTCTCATTGTACGGAAATCCTATACAATGTGAGATCAGCCTAAACTGGAAATTTTTAGCTTGATTTGTGGCCGTGTGTACACATGAATTTTTGTGACCCAAACACGAACGATATGGGGTTCACATTTAGGGAATAAATAGAAAAAATCTAAATTCAAATTGTACCGTGTGATATGGACTTGATATTATGAGGATTTCAAATATATTTTTCATAATTTTAAAATTAATAGTTTTAAAGTTATTACAGAAAATTGATGAAAATTGACCATTCCCACCCCTTATCTCCGAAACTGTTGAACCTAAAATTTTGAAAAAAATACAGAGAATAGTTCTATAATTATAGACTACAGAAAAACCTATAAGAAGTGTATGTTCATAAAATAACATGGCAAATTACTCAATATTGTGCATATGAACTAACATTTGCTGTTGGAATGTTTAGGGGGAACATGCTTTTCAAGTACAATGTTGAGTTTGTTCTTGGGATAAATTCATCCCAACTACGGAACCCTTCATTGTGCGTGGTCCGACACGCACTTGGCCGGTTTTTTTGCTTTTAAAAATAGATTCAGATCGATAGCTAGTTTTAAAACCGCAATGTCTTACCGCAATGGATTATGAAACTAGCGCTTTCAAATAAACGCTAACTAGAATTGCTTTAACTATAGGTAACAAACAAATTTGGCTTTTTCTTAGAGAAGAAGTCCAAATTATTAAAACTAACCTAAATACAGACTTAGAGTCAGCCTCAGCTCACACCCAATAATCTTATCCTATGGTAGGCAAAGTTCCTCGAACTATTAAATAATATACGTTCAATAAACACATCTGAGATCAAAGAGGCAGCTTGCACCTCATGCACGTCACCGTTAGAGACACATGCTGGTTTTGAAACTGCGTGCTCAAAGGGCTAAAGCCAATAGATTGAATTACAACAGCGTAACGGATAAAACCAATAGAAAAGCTGTTGTAACACTATTCTTTCTCAAAGATTTTGTGTGTCCAAAAACTTACCTAATGTTTGTTAAAAATAAAAAACATTGGCATTGCTATTATCATCTGCCAAGCCTTTTCCCAACTATGTCGGGGTCGGTTTCCAGTCTGACCAGATGCAGCTGAATACCAGTATTTACATGGAGCGACCTCCACAACCAAGTTACTGGGTAACACTTTCGGGCTTCGACCCGTAACGACTATCAATGATCCACGAATGACAGCCGGACCCAATTGCTTAACGTGCTTTCCGAGGCACGGAGGAGTCTTGGTATGTAAAGATGGTCACCCATCCACGGACAAACCGCGGCAAGCATAGCTTAACCTGATTGATCGACCTGTGCGTTTGTTATTTCTTAGCCACAAGCCTCCTGGCATTGCTATATGGCCTTAAATGCCATTATGGCGTTAACATTAAAGCAATCTCGCTACCAGTACCATCCGAAAGATTGTCTGCAATGCCTCACAAGAATTTTGATTAAAAACTTCAATTGACATTCTTGGGACCATTCGCTTCGTTGACATCTGTAATCACTTTCGTTTTTCCTGGAACTACGAGTAAGCTTTCTATTGAATCTTTAAGTAACATAGTTTCTACAGGATTTTCTTTAGTTTCTAGTACGCCATTATACTCAAAGTCTCAAATTCAGATAATTTATGTAAACAAAGGGGATAACATAACAAAAAAATATCTTCGTAATGGTAATTCACATAAAATTGCGAAAAAAGAGGTTCCATTTTCTTTTAAGTACTGATGTTAAGATATAATAATTAAAAAATAATCATACCGTAATTATTTTAATAAATTTTCGGTTTTAAACAAAGTTATTTAAAAAATGAGATTTTCTGGTATAAAATATTTTATGATAGTGGTAACAATGCAGGAGATACAAACATTTTCAAATTTTTTACATCTTCAACAACACTAATATTACAACTCTCATTCATAGATTCATATTGTAATATCTAGCCACATTTTGGATGAAAACGGCTGTACACTGTTTCGATTGGAAATCGATTTTGGGAGGCTTATGTCTAGCACTGGGCTTAAAAGGGCTGATTATGACGAGCATATACCGTGTCTCCGACACACTACACAAGACATTGTTTGGCAACGGTATTTTGTTTGCATAGTTCTTATAATTAATTCACTTAAATTTTATCGATGATTATTTACAAAAATATTTAATGATAAAATGTTTTGCACCACTGTTCTGTCATTTTGACAGTGACATTTCTTGACATTACTTTGTTTACATAAATTATCTGAATTTCAGACTTTGGGTATAGTTGTGTCCCTTAGGCATGCGTGTGTTGTATTTGTACTATGCAACGTAGCGTCTAACCCCTGTTGAACTTGTGGTATGTTTAAAGTTGACATGCTTCCAAATCTATGAACATGGATATATTTTATTTTAATTTTAAAACCTGTCATTTTCACTCATTTAGTTTTAGCAGCCATGCTAATAATGTGAAATAACTGTTAACATATGGCAACATTCGCAATTCTACTTCCGTATAAGTCTTATAAGTTATGTTAAGACATGTTTGCTGTGTATCGCCAAATTGAACGGAAACGGATATATTCGAGACGTGAATTGTAATTCGACATAATTTGACGACTGACTCAGGAAATGTCGACAACTTACATTGTTCAAACTTCAAATACTTTCTCTGCCGGATATAATAAAATATCTTTTTTTTTTTTTCGGTTATACAACAACACAACATTTATTAATTCGTCGTTAAAGACTATGGCATGAATTATATTAAAGCTGATCACTTGGGCTTAGAATTTACTTGTTTATTTTTTTATTCTCCCACTGGAACGCCATACAGCAATTACACCAACGGAGAAAAAAATTACTTCATATGCTGTTTTCCATCCATCCTGATAGATTTAAAGATTTCTTTAATCATACGTATTTGGTTCAATTTGAATGTACGCAACTAACCGTACCTTTTATTATAATAGAAACGTGAAAGATACATTTAGGTAATCTTATATCTTGGACTACCAGACCAGATTTATTTTAACGAAAAAACTTTACAGCAACTCTCATTATTCCAATCTAATCTTTCGAAATTCCTCTCGAAATATCGTGCCCAACTCCAGTGGAGCTTGTGAAAACATTCCATGCTCGCTCTCTGAGGCGAGTCACCCTAGAACAAGAATAATACCTAATGGATACGTCAATAAGAAACTCAACACCGACGAATTGAATTACAGAACCCCAGCGACTGCGTTTATACACTTTAAATATTTATAATTGGATATCATTCCAAAGGGTTCCTTTGTATAAAAAGTAAAAAACTGCCACATTTATTCTTTTTTCCGCTCACATTTCCATTTCACTCATTCCGATTTTGATTCGGCACATGATCTTAATTAAGGCGCTAATTAAAGGAATATTGAGAATGCAAAACAAACAAATCGACAGCGTACGACACTCGCATTATGGCTTCATTCGGCGAAATCAATTTATAATAAGTCACTATTTTTACAGCCGGATTAAACGGATATTCGAGTAATATGGGGCGCCTCCCGCGGCTTTAACCGATTCCAGTAATATTTGAAATTGAAACACATAATATCTTAATACTTCGTGATAGATATTTCCAGTCATAAACGTCTCTTTTAATGCAGTGCATCCTTCCATGTTTGTAGAATTTTCAGAATTTCCGTCGTCTGGTAGGACTGAGTGGTGCTTCACAGAGATATTTTTTTTGTCGTTGAGCTCTCTGTCGTTTTTGGTAGCAAAAGTTGCCTAATGATACCGAGAAATGACGTGTATTCGCCACGAAATTTCCCTTGCCGACAAACGCTAACTAACGTATAGCTTGGCTTATAAATAGGGCAGTGGATGAGAGAACACTTCCGGAGTACGATGGAGAACGAAGCTTTGGCGAAGCCGTCTCCGTTATACCATAGAATTAAATGGGACAGAAGGACAATTTTTTTACTAATATTAGAAACCAGGGATTGTGGTCGCTACGATTTTGGATTGATGGAAATAGAACCAAGGCGTCAAGGCGAAATTATATCAGAAAGTAAAGTTAACGTTACTGTTATCGTTTTATCCTTCGATTTGTAAATATAGAAGACATTTTATAATTGCCACGTGGGCGGTCTTTGAAATGATACTATTGCACGCAAGCGTAAAGTTCATTGTGAGTAGAATATAGCAGTTGCAGTTCAGACTCAGTAAACCCAGTGCAATAACTTCAAGTTAGAGCTATATTTACTTCGTGCTCGCGGTACTATTTCGTTTGGGGTCTAATGCGACTATGAATATTTTATGACGCGTAGCATAAAGTAAAGCTTCTGTATGTTTATACTCTGTGGTAATACATCCACACGTACTCTTGCAACGCAATTACTGCTGATGAAAGTTTAACGGGCATGCCTGTTATATGTTTTTTATACGATAGTTTCTGGCGTATTGGATACTATAATATCATGCATATAGTGGCTAGGTTTATGGATTTGTTCTCAAATAACAGTGATTTTATGGTATTCAATCTTAACTAGAAAACACTGAGATTCGATTTAAAATATAATTTTAGTAACCTTCTGCATGATAGTTATTAAATAAATTCACATCCAACTACAATGTTAAGTTTGTTTTTGGGACAAATTCGTTTTAGCTACGGAACCTTTCATTGTGCGTGGTCCGACACGCACTTGGCCGGTTTTGATAGGTTTAAAAAAAAAATTACACTCTACTCAATTTAAACATATCAAAACCGGCCAAGTGCGTGTCGGACCACGCACAATGAAAGGTTCCGTAGCTAAAACGAATTTGTCCCAAAAACAAACAACATTGTAGTTGAAAAACGTGACGGTCAATTCTCCAACTGCAAATGTAAAATTGTTGACTGTTACTCGTTATCTTGTTAAGCCTACTTTTCTGTGACAGTTTCCGTTTTAACTTCGTTATACTACTGCCGTGAATTTTTTTTTACATATTCAAAATCAACCATAGCTGGCAGGCGGGGGACACACTTAAATCTAACAAAATTTAGCAATATTTCGCAAACAGATATATAGATAGAGACCTGAATCGAAAAATTATTTTGACAAACCCGCAATATTTTTAAACGGCCTATCCAACGATACCCCACACCAAGGGAAAGAAAAAAAATATCGTCCCTACTTTAGGTGTAGGTAGGTACCCAAAGAAAAAATGATATTTCAAGATTTTATTTTACCACTTTATCGGCGTGATTAATATGTATACCCTGCCAAATTACAGCTTTTTAGTAGTAAGAGTCTCTGAGCTAAGCCGCTGACAGACAAACAGGGGGCCAAGTCTACTAATTTACAAACGTTGCAATGGTCTCTTCATTGTGAGTTTTTGACAGATTTGTCATACAAACACTGTCAAATACTCACAATGGCGAGACCATTGCAACGTTTGTAAATTAGTAGACTTAGGCCCCAGGGCCTCAAGTCTGCTATTACAATAGTGTCAGAATGGTCTATCATTGATTTCATAATGGTTGATTTTGACAAGTTTGGTAATCTACTAATATAATGGCGTCATTATGACTTTCCAACGATCAGCCACTGACACTCCATTGAAAGAATTGGTAATCTCGTACATAATGACAAATGAAACTTCCTACTAAACTTCCAACTTCCTACTACTTCAGATTGCTTATAACACTAACAAATAATATGTAAAAATAGATATAAATGAAAACTGGCATGAATAAATGTTCAAAATGCCATTGTAATATTCTATTATGAGACCTTTGACCGACCAATGATTGACCATTATGAATTTAACTGATTACGAACTTTTAGCAAAATGACAATGGGATCGTGTTGGAGTGACGAATTTATAAAAATAGCAGACTTGGGCCCCTGGCAGACGGATATGGCGAAACTATAATGGTTCCTTGTTGACTCCGGAACCTTAGAAAAAGGCTGTAATAAAATGTAAAAGGTTGATATTCCTTTTCTGAACAGATTTTAATCCCTCTTCAATTTGGACGAGAGTCGCGAACTAAAGAATATATTTAATAATGGGATTGGATGGTCCCGAATCCATTCGCTTATCCACTGTCGACTAAACGGGAATGGGATAAAAAGTGACGAGGACCGAGGTAGTCGGGGTTTTTGTCGCCTCGCCTCACTTTGTAAAGCGTCCACCAAGCTGCCAGATTTATTAAAATTTCACGTTGCCGCTCCGGTCACTCGTTACACCTAATTAATATAAATGTGTGTGTCATTAACTCGCGCACTTCGTACTATCTAATTAGATTACTATTTATGAACGCTCATATTTTTTCTCAGCGTTATTCTCCTTTTGAACGTTTTTCTCATACACAAAAGTAATTTGCATAACAACGACGCCAATTAATTACATTTTTTGTTAAAATTCCTGTTTAGTCATTATAACGAACGTAGTTTTCGTTTGTTTGTTGCGCCGCTTATTTCGTGCTTAATGGCTTTTAAGTTAAATGTATTCTTTAGTCGGAGAAAATCTTTTAATTCAGTTGTTTGACACAGAAAACATCTCGACATTTGCATAACCTCGCATAAATATTAAACGTTTTAACTTAAATATATTAATATTGCATGTCTGTGTAAAATAAGGCGAATGTCCTCGCTACAAAGTCATTCCGACTGGCTAGAATTGTTTAATGCACGTTTAAAGTTCAAGTTATGTGTTACTTAAATTCAAGTAGATACCTATAGTATTTATTGCAACATTAGTAATGCATACTTTTTAAATACTAGCTTCTGCCCCGCGAGTTCTTCCGCGTGAAATTTCTTGTTTTAACATAAAATATATCCCATGACACTGGCAATACTGTAGCTGTCCATTAGAGAAATAATTTTCGGAATCCGATCAGTAGTTCCGAAGATACACCTACCTAAAAATTCACTTACCTCTTTATAATATTGGTATCATCATCATCATCATTTCAGCTGAAAGACGTCCACTGCTGAACATAGGCCTCCCTCGATTGGGGGGTTTGCCATAATCGCCACGCTTGGCAGGCGGGTTGGTGATCGCAGTATGGTGTTAAAAATGCATAGAAAAAGCTGCTGCCCATTCTCTAGTAAATCCGTTAGTCGACGACACCCACGTGAGGAAATGGGGGATATGTTAACACCCATACCGAATTATAGCTTTCTAGTACTGTCTCTGAGCTAAGCCGCGGACAGACAGACAGATGGACATGGCGAAACTATAAGGGTTACTTGTTGATTACGGAACAAATGACTAATTGTTTCATTTTTAATGAAACAATTAGTCATTTGTTCCTTGTTATCGAGAACGATTATCGATAAAATTCAAATTCCAATACAAAATAACGATTACTGTCTATCATATTTGATGTCACTAATAGAAATTGGAGTGACAACGGGCGTACCACTGCCCGATTGATTGGAAAATTGTCTCCGACGCCGCAATGTCGTCGCGCCTCGGCCGACGCCTTCCTGCCGATGCTCTTTTCAATGTACCTACTTCCATTTATTATAATATTGTGAAGGTACTTGTTCTAGTAATGCTATTGTGTTAGGTTGAGCGTTGGTCACTTCACTGCATTGCTGTTTTAATGTTCGGGTAGGTTGAAATAGAAACAACCGAACCGAATCCTACAATGATACAATTTATACAAATAAACAAAGAGCGCAACAGATGTTTTAATTATAATGCAAATTACACTCTCGTATTTAAAATTACTAGTTGAATTAAAATGGCAATAACTAAAATGATTACTCGGCAATTCTTTGTTTAAGTATCTTCTTTATCCCTTTGTGGATCTGAGTAATAAGTACAACCTGCAAAGAAGACCGACTGACCAAGTCAATCCTTGCTAGTAAGAAGACCGACTGACCATGTCAACTCTTGCTGGTAAGACTAACCAGGGACTGTCAATCCGTACTATACTGACCGACTTTTTCACAACTGAGATGCGAAGATATTATTGTCCTCTTATCAATGTTGGTTCTAATCTTATCTCTTACACACACTAAACAGGGGATCCACGTCTATTGTCTTTCTCAGTGTCAACAGATAGATGTTTTTATAGGATGGTTATGAGGCCTGAAAAGGTATATACAACGTATCCGATTGTAATCATAGCTTTTTAGTGGGTTCATTGAATGATATCTTCGAGAACACTGCTTTCAGTTCGCCCCTATGGGCGACGTAAATCAGCATTTTTAGCGCTCGTAAAATTAATAAACCGTCTTGTCTCCGGCGAGACGCGACTGGGCTCGTGCTGATTCGGTGTTTCCCTACATTACCCACACGCTTTATAGAGATTATTAAAACGTTAATCAAAACTGAAAACTGTAGCTCTACACGTTGAGAGTTCATGACGTTTTAATTAACTTTAGCGCCGCGTGTGGGCGAGCCGGCTATTATCCATCGATGCGATGTATTTGCACGTACGTCTTACGCCATCGAGATTACACGGCCCTAAACCCTGACTCCAATGATCCACCTCCTCAGAAATTCCTTGTGATGCAACTCCGTACTTTTCCTCCTAAATTATGCAAACATCCATATGGAATGAAATAGGGGAAATAAGCTCTCAATATTCCAAAGAAACGACATTCTAATCGCAACACAGTTCCCTATCCCATAAATTTTATATGGGATGGAAGAGCAACAAAATATTTACGGGGATATGAAGACAAGCGTCTTACGGATGGCGTTTATAGGTCAGAGAGTGGCGAGGCGGTGCACTCCAGTTTAATGCCGCCTTCCGTCGCGATGCTCCCTCTGACTTTGAAATTGAACGCCGTCGTCGGAGGAAAGACGCCTTGGGTGATTTTCCACCCTCTCGCACTGGCTGCGGCGAAAACCCGCCTTCAGACATCAAAGTGCAAGATTTTATTATTGCGTTACAG
Organism: Dryobota labecula; assembly: GCA_947523025.1. Lineage (NCBI taxonomy): Eukaryota > Metazoa > Arthropoda > Insecta > Lepidoptera > Noctuidae > Dryobota > Dryobota labecula. Next base: position 5,828,803 of record OX383287.1, read on the forward strand.
GCCGAACGGAGGCAAAAAGTGCTTCGTTCCCACTCCACTACCGGAGTTTACAGATTAAATTCGCACTCCTTAACAACCTCGTCGGAGTTCCGTCTCTATTTGATTAAAGAAAACACGAATAATTTGTGCACCGACACAAATTATTGAGTTTTTAGACTTGTTAGACTTCAGTGTAATGAGTTAGGAGTCGAGAGGTCTGCGTGGTCGATGCATCAAAGTGGAAAACATTGTGACATGAATAATTGTAGGTCTAAAACGTAATGACGTGTCATACAGCGTGGGTTGTTAGTGTTGACTGCCACACACGATTCTGTATTTTTTATTTTGAATGTTTAAATGTTTTGAAAACGCAATTTAGCAATGAAGAAGCATGCATACAGCTTCATTAACTTGGTATGGTAACACCTGCGAAATTACCAACTTTATTAAACTTTCAAGCAACAAAATAAGTACCAGTATGTTTTTCTCGTTAGCGCTGTTAATCATTATGTTAGATTGAGTTTTGTTAAATGTTCTTAGTTGTTTATGAGTGTTTTTTCTGTTGCTAATGGAATCGCAGAAATGTTCCTCGGTTACGCATGACTCCTCAACAACAGCCCTCCACACCATAAATTACAGTACCGCATTTATTTGTTTGTCAATCTTTAAACTGTATTGAACATGTTTTCATAAAAATAAAGATTTTAAATACCAACTTATATATATACCTATGTATATATTCCAGCTTAGTTGTTAGGACCCTCTTGAAAAGAAATAGGGAGGTAGTTACGTTGTCGCTTTTTTGGAGTGCCGCAAGGCGTTCCAACTGTCTGTGTAAAGTAGGACTTTTTGACAGATTAATCTGTCAAAACCTCCTATATTACTATTATAGTATAATATTTATTTATTTTAAATTAAAACTAGCTTATAATTACTTATTTTTGCAAGTGAGGTTAGCGTGAGAATAAAACTAAAGGAGATTGTATCAGCTGTTTATATTCCCGCTAAAGTTGTAAAAGTCAATTGAGGGCAACGAGTTATTTAATGGAGCTTATAGGCGACTGGTTAGTGAACTGTTTCTGCACTTGACTATTGCTAGTTAAGCATCTAGCATGTTAAGTAACTTTTGAAATCAGAGCTTCATTTTAAGCGCGACAGAAAACTTAAATTCATCTTTTCCGTTTTTATTTTTTATTTTTATTAAAAGCATCCCTAAAAATATAAAATTCATTCCTAAATAATTATTAAGACCATAAATTAAAATAACACCTTACCTACCTCTATATATCCTTTAACAAATATTAGACAAAACCTAAAAAATAAAATTTAAGGCCCTCTTTAAAATTATATTATTTATTTATTTTATTATTTATGTACACACAGTTAAATACATAGAGATACGATATCATTATAATTTCAGTACAAAGGTACTGCTTATTTCTTAAGAAATTTCTTCCAGCAGCAGATGATTACAGAGCAGAGATTATTGAGTCGTTCTCTAAGAAATATTAAGGCCAACTCTTTAATAATTGCGACAATCCCTAAAAATATTAAGAACATTCCTAAATTTTATACAATCCCTTAAAATACTAAGACAATCCCAAAAAAATATTAAGACCATCTCTAAAAATTCTAACAACATCGCAAAAAAAATTTAGATCCTCATTAAAAAGAGCTTCACGAGTTATTGGAATCAACGTAAAACTCGTAATCGGCACTAGCAGATAAGCTTATAAAATTATGTAATTTCCTATTCAAAGTTATGTTAAAACACTACAACAATGGCGTGTCATAGACGGCTTGTTTCAAAGGGTAAGGAAGGACGCTTCGGGCGACGCACCCGGCGGCCGATGTCTCGCGATGCGATGCAATCGAGCCGTGCGATATTACCCTGTCTACCGAAGTACTCAGGTGCCAATGTGTCACATTTGCATAGAGGGACGGTTCCAGAACATGCAGGGATTGTTTGTGAATGAATCGGAGATTTCGCTTTCCAAGATATGTGAAACGAGGTTTCAGGGGCGAAGGACGTTGGATTGGATTGATAAATTGGGCATTGAATTCAAAATAGGTAGAAATCCCACAAAATGCGATGCCTCCAAAAACATACCCTTCAATCTACATCAAGACGAGAATTGTAACCAAACATTTCCAACAGAGATTGATTTCATTCCGACTCCGATTACAATTTCAATAAAGAACCTGTAATACGAATCTGCAGTCATAATGTGCATTGCAGACGTTGCAAACGTCGCAACACGTGTAAACAAAACAACCAGCAAGTACATATCTCTGCCGGCAGACGTACACAGGAACGCACTCAGGGGCTGCTCGGCCGAGTATGATAAATGGACAGCCCGAACACCCGCTCCAATTCTTCTTTACTCGGCCCGGTGTGGGAGGGAGATATATGACAGTAATGGAAAGATGTGACACCAAAACCGCAAGGGAAATACGGCGGACGCTGCGAAATTAAATATCCTTTATCTAAGTTAGCTTCCTCCTTTACAAAATCAATAAAAGTTTGAGCAAAACTCCGTGCTTCAGCTAGAGATGCGACGTTTAGAAATCTCCGACTTACACAATTTTCTCACGTCTTCAAAACACACATCAGCGGATCCGGTGATTCGATAATCTCGTCCTCAAATACGATCCATTTATCGTTCGGAGTGATGTACTCGGCAATCTGCCGTGATAGATGAGAGCGATGCCATGGCACTCTTCCCTTCTGTCATATTTTATTCTAATGCACAGCTTTATCAAGCACTACGTCGATTATGTTAGAACAAAAATGACCCTACATTCAAACCTCGTTTCATGCATTTTTTTCTCATTTCCTAACTTAACGAGATCCATGCCATCACGTCACGGGAACGTGACACGTTTTTTGAGTGAAATTTGTAATTAATTTTACTTAACAAATCTCATAATGAAGCCCAAAACAATAAGATTAAAAAGTGGTCAGAAAAACAAGAGAGAAGCGAAAAGGTACAGGTATTGGATGGCAAAGTTACTTTGTCACATGCCTTGGTTATGTTTGAGCTCTAACGCTTGGTAATAAGGATGCATGTTTTTATGATGATTAAGTGGATTGAACGCAAAGTTGATTTGGTTTTACATAATCTAAAGGATACCACGGAGACAGTGTTGCCACAAAGCGACGCGGCGAGCGCTGAGAATACGCAAACAGGTGTCGACTCCGAGGTTATATTTGCATATAAATAGAGTTCCTGCTTAACTGTAACACTGCCTCGTCCCTTTCTCTCTCGTTCGATGCTATTCGCTAGAGGAGTACAGAAAGTTACGCCTCCTTGCACGCGCTATACGCAAGTACGAGCGGCTCCAGGAGATTCTATTTATGTACGGTGATGTAATATGACCAATAGACCGGTCACATAACCGAACACACGAAGACATCTATTGTCTCGTGACAATCGATAGGAAGTCGATCGATCAACTATCAAATATATTATTGCGTCAGGCAGGACCTTCACCGCAAATAATTATTTCCTCTGATGTTACCATCGCCACGATGTTTGGAATTCATTTACTTTTTACCCAAGTGTAGACGCAGGAATGTAATCTGTTAATAGCATTTCTAATGCGAGTCGTTAAAAATATTCTGTAGGACGTGTTTTGTGGCTAGCACAACTTTTTCTGGTGGGGAAGTTATTACAATGCGCAGCTGAACCGGTCAGGGCACAACGCCTAGGAAGCGGTCCTGGACTCCTGGCATTTTATAGTCCCTAGTCTTCCTTTAATTCGCATGGAAAAAGTTCAACGCTCACGCACCACGAATAAGCAAGGAGACACATGAATAATTGAAGCGGAGATGGTCATCTCTAGAATATTAATATCCTCGGTGGTTCACTGTAGCTGTGAAATTATAAAATAACTATCGTGCCAGGTGATTAGTGGACCGTCGTCGTCGATACGGCCGGTTCCGCGCCTCTTCCGTTAGCCGTTTTTTATCGTTCGTCTATTACATCATAGGAACATGCGCGTTCGCGGTGCGTGACCCGTCTGCGTAGGCGCAGGTGACATGCGAACTCGAAATTATTTCGACATCCACCCAGAAAGCCTAACTAGTTCTGTTACCCGAGACCCCTGTTATTTGTATTCTTTTTTGTTGGGCCCGAACATTTTCTATTTGTTCCGTCGGGCCCTTTTTTTGCTGGGTTGCACCGGCCGCGTTCGAAGGTTCGGAGCGTTTTTACTCGAGCACGGGGGAACAGCGGGCGGCGGGAGGCGGCTCCCCCCTCCTCCGTCGCCGCCGAGCCGTCCTTGGCCCGAACGTTCACCTTGGCGCGCTGCGCTGCCGGCACACCACAGGTAACAAAGTTCCGCGAACTACGTGATTTCTATGGCTGTCCGCCGAAAGTGGAGCCCGGAGTATCTCGAGAGCCACTCGGCCGGCGCTAATGTTACGGAGAAACGTGTAATGAAACACTGCTCTACCCTCCGGCTGCGACGCGCGACGACTCACGGACCTCCTTCCGTGGTGTTCGTTTGCTGTACTTTTTACAGTATCTTATGTCCCGCATTAGATGCTCTAAGAACATGAGATGATTGACGAGGACAGCTCTACGTGGTGGTCCTTCAGAGAAATTGTTTTTTATTTAGTTGCCCCAATTAGGAGACTTTAAATTTATATGAACGCCCCCGCATCGATTTTATTCCCTTCGCCATTCTACAACACCGACACTTGGTGAAACCCAAATACGAATGCCATAGAAATCGTATGTTGATTGTACGTTTTGATATCAAATTAACCACGACAATTGTTCTCCAATCACTGTAAAGTATCCCAGTAGGATTCTTCTTGTCTTATTGCTGCTACTTGATTAATGTTCAACTTGATTATGTGTTCTTGTTACTGCACGAGTTTATTAAAGCAAGAGAAGTGTCTCAGGCTTGCTTATTTCATAACAGTAATGTCAAAAGCACACTTGAAACGTTCAGTATTTTAACTGGCACAAGTGGTAAAGAATATTCTCGGAATCGGAAGATAAGGAATAACTTTTAAGTTGTTTTCACGGAAATAAGATAAATGCCAAGATAAACGTAGCCCGCGAGAGGGGGCTACGGGCACGGGTCAACCGTGAAAACTTTTTGTGACTCGCAATTGCATTTTACAAGTATTCGTAGTGTAGTTTTGTCTTGCTGTTCCGAATTTGAACAATAAGGGAATATGTAAGTAGTGAAGAGTTACTTGGTACCAATTTATTTTCCAATTCTATTTTTACTGCATTTTTATGTTCGGTACGGTACGGTGATTTACTGCTTCAAAGAGTATTTATGGCTTACAACAGAATATAACTTTGGGCTATAGGCGTTTTAGTGCTTTCAGTGCCAGCCGATGCCTGCTTTAGGTTCGTTCACCTTTCCGCTGTCATATCAATGACGAGTTTGTATCACACTTAACGAGCTCCTGTACGTCTGTGCAGCGCTTTAGTTGTGGCGGTATTGCGCGGTTCTTGTTAATTATATTGTCAAGCGCGTCGGTGATCAGCGCGGCGGCAGCGGCGGCTCTGGAGCAGCGGCTTCCACAGCTCGCCGACCGTAATCTTATCGCATTAGAGGCCGGACATAGGAAGGGCATTAAATTTGAACGATCGTCTCGTGAAGCGGCGGGCAGAACGAACGCGCCTGAAACCGGTCGGCCGTCCGTAAATAATGGATTAGAGGTGGGGAGGGCGCGCGGGCCGGGGGAGGGGTGTGGCGCACGCACCGGCTGCGCGCGCGGGCGAGGGGGGCGCCGCGTGCGGGGCGCGGGGCCTGCGCCTCCCGTCAGCTGTTGCGCGCCCGGGACCGCCGCGCGCACAGTCGCACACCGCCGCCAATGCATCGGCGTTGATAGCGCACCGCGCACGCCGCCCGACTCGCGCGACCCCACTCGGTGACAGTGACACAGTGCTGTGCGTTACGACAGGAGCCGTGCCTGCAGACCAGTGATAATGTTGTGTTGTGTGTGAGCATACCCAGGATGTGCAGTGCGTGGACCGCGCCCAGGAGCTGACCACGGCGCTGCCGGGAGATGAGAAGTAATGTTACGCCATCGACCGAGGTGATTATTCCCGACCTCGGCCCTAAAAACACCATGCATGCGCGCGGCACCGTCACGGAGACGGCTCCGCCGGCCGCGGGACGGTTTTAGTGCTTTATTCTGCCAAGTTCGTAACATTCGGTAAGCAAAGCCAGCATTTTGGCGCTTTTTTAGGCAGCCGTGGTACTTTTTCGTTAAGAATAAAGTACCACGGCGGCCGTAACAGAAAAGTTCTTCTTTTTTGGAAATTTTCAACAATGGATGTCGCCCTTGCGCTCGGGGGGACTCATTGTATGAAAGAAGGTGCGGTTCATATTTTTTATGTATCTACCGTCGTTTTTTTTTGGGCATTCATTTCATAATAAAAGAAACCGGTACCGTAAACTACTACCTACGTATTTTTGGAGTGTTTTCTCCACGCAGGAATGGTTTATCACACGTTTCTATTTCAGTTCCAAACTTCAAAATTTACCCTTTTATATTACTTAAATTTCAATTTGTATCCCGTAAGTATTCATGTTAATTATATTAATTGCATTAAGCATACATTGTTAAATTGTAACACTATAATTCCAATCATGTGTATTGAATTAAATATGACTAACTTTGTTTTATGAGAAATACCTTATATTTTCCATATATGTACGTCACTTTATTTACTACGAAACAGAAAATATTGTTGACTGAAATACGGTGGAGTAACAAGAAAATCATGCTTTCATAACGAACTAATTGGATGTAATTAAGTCATTAACTGAGTCTTATTTCCTCTGGTTAATTGGCACCCACACTTACACTCTGCCCAGTAAATACTGATGAAACGAATAAAAGTCCAACGCGAGGCCTCAATTCATATTTACACGAAATCCCTGAATTATATTAGGGGATTTCATTACTCATTAACGATCACACACATGCAATTACAATTACACTGTCATCATCTTTTCACAAATTACGTATATTTAAGTTTATAGTCCGTTAACATTTTATCGATATCGTTAAACGCAGTCCGAATTTCTTCAACATCCTTGCTTCTCGAAAACAGTATCTCGCGACCTACTTAAACATTTATGACAATTCATGTTTCATTTCGATACTGCACTGCATCAGCATTATCGCTGATGTTTCATAAAATCCCAAATTCCCAAGTGAATCGGGATTTGAATGTCCAAATCCAATTTTGACACTTAAATATCTATACTTTTAATTGTGCGTATATATTGTTGTATAAGCAATCAAAAGCTTAAGACAGAACTGCCGTTAATGATGTTAAAAGACACACGAGATTTATCGCTTCATTGTTTCTACTTGCACTAGCCAGTATAAGAGCTAAAATATTTTAGGAAAAAAAATGTGTTAGAAGCCTATTCTGGTTAGAACGAGCGTCGCATTAAAGTGTACGTATAAGGCAGGTGTGTGCCTAGCACCTTGTGCTTAGCCTTCCGGCTTTATCCATAGAATATATTATCCGCTCTTTGTTTCATATTTATATAACTATTAGCAATGATCGCTACCTCTTTGTTACTAGAATACATAAAAGGAATGTTGATGTTAAATAACCTAGCATTAGCAAAGACTTTGCGTTACTGAATAACTTTGAATATGAAGGTCTTTTTTTAGAATTCGTTATTCTAAATTATAATGTAAATGCAATAGGAGAATTTTATCCAGCACACAAATCATCACATCAGTTAAATTAACATAATAATGGAAGAGTAAGAAAAATTTCCAAAAAATTAAAGCGGCAAAAGCATTGGAATAAACTCAATAAGTGACAAGGTCAAGTAAATTACATCCATTAGATATAAATAACTAAAGGCAAATACTGTAATCTCTAAGCCAGTAAGATTTCATAACAAGAAGGTATTGTATTCCGAGATGCCGTGTCACAAATCATGCTACGGACCGTAAGGAAGTCATTGCAATTCTCGATGATTCTTAGTGTTACATTCAGTGCCGATGGAATGACTCATTAAGTGTCAGGAACTCTGCGACGCTCATTTTGATTTCTACAAGATGCATTATGTAACGTTCTGAGAAGTTTTAATAAAATTGCCGCCTTGAAACAACCCCCCCGACGGCGACTTTCCGGGAATTATATTTTCTCCCATCTGGGCTGTCTGCAATACCCACTTTTTCTTTGACTTCGTTTTCATATCTGCGGTTCACCTTGACTTTGAACTTTTCTTTATCGGCATCAAGTGCAATAACATCAATTTACATAATTAAGTTCGCTACTATGTTTATTTCTTTAATAATGTTATCGATGTGTGATTATCACATGAATACGCTTACGCTATTCGCATTTGTGTTGTCAGTTTAATCCGATGAAGGCCTTTTCCTTATCGGTAAATTTCATACTCTAGCTCGTATCTTGAATCTATTTAAATCCAACTAACCGTCTTTGCATTCGTTCCGAAGAGTAACTCTTCTACGCTATTACTTGATTGTCATTTCCTAATGATTTTTCATTATCACGAATCAGAAACTTATTGCTGGTAACAGTGTGTACTTGGGCAGATGTTACCAATGGCACAGTAAGGTGACCCCGTCGACACTGCGCACATAGTTTTTGTTCAATTTCATTAATGACGAATCTAAACATACAAGTGTAAATCAATAATAAAGTCCGTATATTAATCAATCATCGATCATAAGTTAGAACTCGTGTTTTACCGTTATAAAATCCAAATATAGTTTTGTACGGTTCGCCATAAATGTGCCCGTCATTATAATTTGGACTCTGATATCTGTAAAGTTTTCGTCGCATATTTCAAATTGTGTATGCCATCGTGTATATTTTATTTTGTGTAATCTCTAACAGCTAAGCATAATAATATTACGATTGTTGACACATTGATGACTTTCTAACGTTCCTCGTCGATCATTAAAGGGACGATAGTTTTTTCTAAATTCACATTTTGTGTTGGAAACAGACTAGGGTGAGGTTTTTGTCGGCATTTTTTTATCGCTAGCAACGACCGTTTGTATTTTTTGCCCATTCTAGCCATCAGCCGCAGTTTTACGACGGATCCCTTTTGCCTGCAATTTTGTTTGCTGTGAACCCTGTTTCAGTATTGTCACAAGTTGTTATTTTAATTTTCATCTTTGATTATTCTTTGAGGTCTTACTAACCTTGGCAGAGACTATTTACCTCTATTGAATGTTATTTCTTGACGGTACTCTCTAATTGCTTTTAAAAGGTTTTTTATTTCTGTTTGAATATAAAGCATCTAATGAGAAGTCCAACTCATAAATATTACATCGTACATCAATTACATGTGAAGCGTGTCAAAGGTTCATTTACGAAGAAAAATGAGTTTTATAATTACCAAGTGATCCGTCACGTCCTCTCTGCACTCGATAGACGGCTGGTTGCATCGCCTGTGCATCGAGCGCATAATGCGATTTAAAAGCAATCTCGTCGTCTCGTACGCTCAATTTCCGTACCAAATGTCGAATGATCCGACGATTTCGCAACATATCTTGCGCTAGTTCTAGTGAACTATAATACCTGAGATTAAAATGTTGTTTCGCAATGTAAATCTCTGAAGTAAATTATTATTTGTCATACTTTCGTAACCTCGATCTTCAAAGCCGTATAACAGGTATGACAAATTGGATTCCCGACTCCTTATGTATGTCCATGTGATTACTCTCCCCATAAACAATATTAATGACATCATTAACATCTTCATTTCAAAACATTTGCAAAGTTCTCAAGGCATTACATCCGTAAACGAGCTTCTGGTATAATATCTTTCATCTGCGTAGCCATTTCGAAGAAGAAATAGAATAAAAAAATTCACAGAACGAAAGAACATTTGTTGCAATCGCAAAGTGAGACAGTCACTATAAAACTTGGGCCGAAGTGAACTGGTTTCTCATCCCAGGAGCGGTGCCCACTAAAATAAAATTCTCCTATAAGATTAATTGCACTTTTAAGATTGTAATTCCGAAGGATTGCCTTGAATTTAACAAATTTTATATACGATTCTTTATTATTCATTAGCATCCTATATCTGCGCCATTAATAGCTTGTAAGTTATGTGTGATAATTTTAATTGGAATTTTAATTTCTTATTCATAAAAAGCGTGTACTTTGAGTATTGAAGCTGGTAAGTAATATCTTAATTTGCATATATTTTATTATCGCGCGATTAGATCTGGTAACATAATTGATAGAGCTTTGCTCTCTATTTTGTAAAATTCTCCTGACCTAGCTCTAAAATGTTCAATTTCAATAGATAATGTTAGATCATATTCAAAACTATCCTTCTCATCATGTTTTACTTAGCCTTCACACGATTTTTCTTTACTGTTGGTTGATTTTCAAACAAGCTTAGCGTGTGAATCTTGCTTCAATAAATCTTCATTTATAGTGTGAATTTTAAATTAATATTAATGGACATCACTTTTATACTCTTTCCTATATGGATGTTAATCCTTTGAATTAATACATTTACAATGTTTATCTTTGTCCTCAAACTGTCAACTTGCAAAGCTTTTGAGCGTGTATTAACTGGGCTGATGTGTAATTAATTAAAATCAAATCCGTTCATGCATTAAAGATTATTTGTAACAACGTTATGCGTTTTGATAAATAGGAATACGACAGCCATGTTTATTTAATTTTCATATAAAATCTGTGTATAGTTCGTCAGTTTCGTGTTTTAACAATGTCTAAAGGCTCGTACAGATTAGTGCGATATCGCGGGCGCGACGCGACACTAGTAGCAGAATTTCTTTGTCGGTGCCTGTCGCGCCCGCGATATCGCAAGAGTCTGTACGAGCCTTCAGGCCCGTATTACAGAACCTAACTCAAGACTCGAGCATTACTTAAAACTAGTTTCAACCATTCAAAAGGCTTTAAACGAGTTTTAAGTAATGCTTGAGTTTTGAGCGAGGTTCCGTATACGGGCCTAAGATTCGCGAAAAACTTGATCTAAAAGTTAGCACAAGTAACTTTTCTCTTTTGACTCCATTTACAACAACACAAGTTTTCCGATTTGTTTAACTTTGTTTTTGTATAAACAATATCAAAGTCATAAAAGAAAATACTTGAACATAAGCCTAGCGAAGTTCATAAAAGTTTTATGGAGAACAAGGCATAATGTAATGTTACCCTTATTATTCAGCATGTAAACAATATAGGCGCTTGTTAACCGCAAGGCAATAAAAAGTATTGTTAGTTTGTGAATTATTATTTCTATCGGTTGTAAAATGTCAACGCGGCGATGGATATCGGACCCTTACGACTGTTTGTTCATGTGTTTGAGCCTATAGTACACACGGCCACAAATCAAGCTATACATTTCCAGTATAAGCTGACCTCTCATTGTACGGAAATCCTAAACAATGCGAGATCAGCCTAAACTGGAAATGTATAGCTTGGTTTGTGGCCGTGTGTACTATCGCGGTCTCGGACATCGAACCACCGTAAGGACTATTCCTGCTTGCAGCGCTCGGCCGCTATAGAACGCCTACCTAGGCTCATCAACCAATAGCATCGCAGCATCAGATTTTTGCTGAGCCCATTGTTTTTGTAGATAAAAGATAAAGACCGTAAAAAAACCAGCCGAGGTGGTTCATTGTAACAGAGCCTGAGAAATGTATTTTCACAAAAGTTATTTTTTTAAATTGGACTTAATTTAGCAGAAAGAACTCGACCAACATTATGCTTAAAAATGAGTTGTATATACCAAAGAAGTCCCAACGGTTGGTTTTTCACTCAGCAAAAACGATCCGTGACACTACAAAGATAAGGTTGATTTTTTAATATGGGAACCAGCCACATGAAAGTGGGTACTTCCCGTTAACCGTTAGGGCCTCTTTGGTATATAAAACTAATTTTTGACCATAATGTGGGTTGAGTCTTTTCTGCTAAACTACGTCCAAATTGGTCGTCGCAAAAAGGGGTGGTAAACAGATGTGGTCATCGTATGTATGGGATTTTTTTTTCAAGGTGGTTAGATTTCCGTGACCGCGGTAGTACATACTAATTCCATGGTTTGAGCTTAGAGCACACTTGCCGGATGATATACAATCCCTTGATAAGTCATGGCTCTTTGGTGCCCTTTAGAGAATAGGTGAATATAACAGTTATGAACAAGATATTGATAAAGATCAACTCATCTAACTACATTATGGAACATAACATCACGCCTGTATTCCCGGAAGGGTTAGGCAGAGGTCTACCTATAAACCAACATTTCGCCAGATATGTTTTAGTCTCATGTAATAGGGGCGACCCTATTAAGAGCCTTCAATCGGGTACAATTCCAGACTGCAGGCTGCTACTGAGAAATTCCTGATGAAAATAAAAATCCCCCATATAACGCTTTGCCCGACCTGGGAATCGAACCCAGGACCACATGTTCAGCAGTAGCGCTCGAGACCACTAGACTATCAGACTAACGAGGTAGTCTAGTAAAGTCAAGTAAATTAAAATAATAATATTTAAATAAATCAGAGAAGAACCAAAGTCAGCCACCTAACCAGTAATAAATAAACTCGAATTTATATGATCTGTTTTGAAATGACGACATAATAATATCGTTAATCCCATCAATAAAAAATTATACATGCTAAAATCGATAGACTGGTTTTATAACCAAAATAATTTAAAGCCGTAAATTACCGTAACAGGAAATAATTAAATGTTCATCCCAATACCGTCTAGACTAAATAATAAAACCGTTAGCATATAAAACAGTGTTTTTTTTTGTGTTCTACCTATAAATATTAAAACAGAATATATACATATAGATATAATTAATATAATACGTAGATATGTATAACTTCTTTCGCAATCAATTAAGTAGATTTCCAATATTATCATCTGCCTATAGCCTTTTCCCAACTATGTTGGTCGTATTCCACATTCGGCACCCGCTTAAACGGCACCTGAGTGAATGGCATCTGAGGTATTCCACATACGGCACCTATCGATATTTTTCGCAGGTGCCATTAGTGGAATAATTTATTATTTAAAATTGTATTCCACGAATGGCACCTACGGATCAGTAGGTGTCGCGAAGTAAATTTTTTTTTAGGAAGTCTAAATCAAAAATTCTATTAAAATCAGTAGAGATTTTAATAATATGATAAAAATATAACTTCTTTATGTTTTTAATCATTTTAAAATCACAATCAGTTCCCAAATGTATTGCAAAATCAGCCGTTGAGTTACAATATAATTTAGGTTACAAATATTTTTGAGGTTTATTTACGATTATATACGACACACAATCAATATTTGGCATTTCGATTGTAAAAACAGTCTTGAGTTATTTCTTATTTACTATAAACATTTAAAAATATAAAATACTCAAACATAGATTATGCGTTACAAGTATCATTTTTATAGGTCAGCGCATAACTTACATGTAGCTAAATATTGTCAATGGATATTTGATTAAAAACGCAGTTTTTCCATACAGTGACCAAGAGAAATAAAGCCACTTTTGTACTTTTCTACTATATATCAATCTGCCTAGCCTTTTCCCAACTATGTTGAGGTGCCGACCTCAGATGCCGATCCAGTCTAACCGGATGCAGCTGAATACCAGTATTTTACATGGAGCGACTGCCTATCTGACCTCCACAACCCAGTAACTGGATAACGCGATACCCCTTGGTAAGACTGGCTGTCAGACTTTTGGGCTTCTGACGACCCGTAACGATTGTCAAAGATCCACGAATGACAGCCGGGACCAACGGCTTAACGTGCTTTCCGAGGCACGTAGGAGTCTCCGTATGTAAAAATGGTCACTCATCCACGGACCAACTCCGGCAAGCGTAGCTTAACCTGACGGATCGACCCGAGCGGCTGTTATTAACAAGAGTACAATATAGTATTATATATATATAATACTATATTGTACTCTTCTACTATATTGTTTATTAATTAGTTCCTACGTTCTGCATATTTTTGAGATTTCTAATTTTCCATTTTCCGCGGATTTCAGCTTACGCTGTTACGCTCGTACAGACTGACTGGTGCGATATCGCGGGCGCGACACGACACTAGTACAACAATTTCTTTGTCGCTGCCTGTCGCTCCCGCGATATTGCGCGAGTCTATACGAGCCTTTATTCTTGCATTTTCTTAAAGAACCCTTATCTTTGGCAGATTTTTGCTACAACTTATACTGATAGCTTTTTTTAAAGTTTTATGACAAATATTACTGGCTAACAGGCTGTGTACACACAAACACATTGTATTGTTTCCCTTGCATGTTGCTTACGAATCAAGATAAAAATAATGTTTGGACCTATGTGATACTCAGATTAACATAACTTAGATATTCGTATAATATACGTGGTGGTCGCAAACAAAAATCATGGCCACCGAGCGAAAAACGCTGAAACTATTATAGTAAGTTTTTATTTTATTTTTGCCGTGCATAGCCTGTCAGAAATCTCTGTGAACGCCACTGTTAGACAAGTAGATAAAAAAAATTGTGGCGGAGTTAAGGCTCCTACAAACAGGCGCGACACGCTACGCGACACAAAGACACCGCTCGTAGCGCGACACGTGGTGCCGTTGTGTCGCGTCGCGTGTTGCGCCTGTTTGCAGGAGCCTTTAATCGGTGAATTTCTAAAGTCCCACTCTCAGTTGGCGGTATAAGAGGCTTACATGAAATAAAGGTTATTAAAAGCGACATAATGTCATTCTAAGTATTGCTAAATGTCCTTCAGAAGTGGCTTCGGGCTCGTAATACAATCGTAACGAAATAAACACAGTGCGTTCACCTCGTGTGTCATATGCCCCGGGTACACTGCCCGCCGCTTGCAGTCAACAGTCTCTGATACATATTAATTTTGGTTTTATTGTACGCATACCCTTAATTAAAAGGAAAAAAATACATAGGGTCGCGTGTATAATGGTAATTTGTCCCTCATCAACGGATGTTGTTCATTTGCTTCGAATCGTTCATCGCTATTTATCGTTTTATGGAGCGATTATCTATTTGGATAGCAAAACAATTTACAATATTAGACAACGAATTTAGATAACCAGCTGCTGCCCGCGGCTTCGACGGCGTGGCTTTTTCTAAAATAAAAGTAGCCTTATACTCCTTATCACATCAGCTATTTGCCAGTGAAAGTCCCGTCAAAACTGGTCCAGCCGTTTCGGAGATTAGCCGGAATAACCAGACAGACATATAGAAAAACATTTTTTTTTATGTCGTAAATACTTTCATAGGTATGCATTTAGTAAAAAGCTGTTATTTTGTCATTACAAACACTTCAATTTTATTTATTTGTGTAAATATAGATGTCAATTAAGGCTGTTATCTCTAAACATACCTTATTATCCATAACGAGGGTGTGTGCGGTATGCCACATCCCACATCCGACGGTACTGGTACAAACGGCTGTCTATTCCGGGCTTAAGTCAGAACGTTAAATGCACGACATTCGCTAAAAATACGTGCGTCGCGACGCATGGCTGGCATAATAATCGTGTGTGAAGAACACACAACAATACTAGAATCTAGATGAGAGGCGGTACTGCGTGTGATAACGCAAACTGACGCAATTCTACGTAATATCACTCAACGTTAACGACCATGGCTTTTTTGCTACAGAAAATGTTGCGGATTAGGCTGCGATCAGACAGGCGCGCGCGACGCGACACTAGTAGAATTGTTCTCGCGCGAAAAATACGTGCATGAATTTTTGCTTCGTTATTGTGTGATCTGACATTCCGCGTAATGCTTTCAGTATTTAATTCCAACGCCACAAACATCCTGTATATCATTGGAATTAATAAGTAGAATTCAAATCAATGTCGAAATATAAAATGGAAATGTAATGTTACAGTGTTAAGGCTCGTACAAACAGGCGCGACATGCGATGCGACACAAAGAGACCGCTCGTAGCGCGGCACGCGGTTTCGTCGTGTCGCGTCGCGTGTCGCGCCTGTTTGTAGGAGCCTTTATGCGGTGATTTTGGTTAAATCAAAACCGAAACAATCATAAAGTTATCGCGTTGAATTCTTCATTATTGTTCGATCAAAAAATGTTTTTTTTTATACGTAAACGTACCTTTTTAGAATTGATTTAATAGGCGTGCATAGTCCGGTGGCCAGCACATCAAGTTACTACAAACTGTCAAATTTTCTCGTTCGATTTTGAACTTAATCATCAACATTTTAAAGTTTAAAATCGTTTAGAGAAATTTGACAGTTTCATGTAGCTCGATGTGCTGGCTACTGTACAATAAATTAGTAGGTATATTTATATGACAAAAAAACATCTTTTACGAAGTTGCCTAAGTAATAAAAATAAAAATCTCCGCGTGTTACCTGCCCACACGGTGTCGATGACCGTGCGTGTTTAGTACTTTCATAAAAACGTTTATGCTTAAATTATGTAGTGCTTAAGATTAATCGTCCTTATCCAATTTTAAAGAATCGAAAATTAAACGTACTTTTAAGTTAATCACACGTTTTAAGATTCCCCGTAATTATCGTACGCAACATGATAATTTCCAACTCCTCTGTTTTTATTAATTACTAACTTTTGCCCGCGGCTCCGCCCGCGTGGATTTCGGTTATCGCGTAAAACAGGAGCCTATGTCCCTCTCCATATCCCAGGCTATATCTCTGCTAAATTTCATGACGATCGGTTCAGCGGTTTGTTGGGGAACTTGAATACATATTTAATATTTTATAATGAACATGCAGACGGATCAAAAATGGTGTGCTTCATTTATTGTGCTCTTGCTCTTGTACAGGGATTCTAAGCGACATTGACATTTATGACAGATGACAGGTAAATCATACTAAATGTTGTGTTGCCAACAGCAGTGCTATTCTGTAGAAATCTCAACGTGAAAACCTAGGTGAAGTGAGCTTGAATTAATGAGCTGTCAATAGTGGCAATCCCTAGTCTCAGATGGAATTATAGTTCACTTCGAGATCACTTCACCTAAGTTTTCACGGTGAGATTTTTACAGAATCGCCCAGCAGGTTTAGGCGTGAAAACGTAACAGACAGTGTCTAGACAGACAGAGTTACTTTTACATTTATAATATTAGTATGGATATACGAACTACGTACAAACAATTAAGATTAATAGCTTTTGAACAAAATTCTATGGTTAAACGGAATAATCAGCCTTGTTAAATTTCCCGAAAACCAAAACTTAGATAGGATATTTACTTAGCAAACACTCATATCCTGAAAAGTTTTACAAGTACATGATTACTCATCACTTTTCCTTCCCACTTCGATATCTCCCTTTCTTTGTAAAAACATCAATAAAACGACTATTATCTTTTATTTACTTTGACACACCTATGCATCGAGGGCGCGGCAAGGAGCCGGTTTTCATAAAATCATTTTATTCATATTATTTCAACTTCAACGTAACGGAACGGATGCGGGACAGGTCCTGTGAATGAATCGATTCGATCATCGGTCAAGTTCACACATCGATTTATTTCAATGTCGATAGTACTTGATCGATAACTCGTAATTGCATTGTGAGGAGAATCGTTTTAAAAACCTTTTAACTTCTAGGTTTAAGATACCTACTAGCTGATGGATTGATTCTATTCTGCAGATGATTAAATTAATTTGTTTTAATGAAAGATGCATGGTGTCTCACTGTCCGTATTGTTATTTATTTTTTGTTGGCACGGCGCAGTGTTGCCAACTCCAATAAATCCGAGTCGCTAAGCTTAATATCAGAAGTCGCTAGAAAGTCGCTAAAACTGATTTTACCATGGTCGGATTCAGGATTTCGTTCTTGGCGGGGCACATGAGGCCCCCACTGGCCTCGAAAGGGAGACAAAAAAAAGGTAATGCAGAGAGTTTAACACAAGCGATTTGATGTTGGCATATTGACACAAGACAGTGTAGAATGTTGCAAATAAAACAATTAAAGAAAATGTTTCTTCATTAGAAAGTTGACAAAAAACGTCGATATCCATCGTCTAAAACTGTTCAGATTTGTTCTCCAAAAGTCGTCAGATATGTCACTAAATCATTTTTGTCGCCAAAACTTTTTTTTTTTTTGTCGCTAGGGCTAAAGTAAAAGTCGTCATTTCTATCGACAAATTTTCAAAATTGGCAACACTGGCACCGCGTTTAATTTAAAAGTTATCGCTAAATAGATCGCAGAAAAAAAAGCTGTAGCATATTGAAGCAATTTATCTAATAATGATTTAGAGTGAGATTACTTGGTCCTTTAATGGACTTTCGGACTGAATAGATTAGTTCTTAAAACCAATACAGTTATCAATCGTACGTGATATTTTATATATTTACAGTTCTGTCATCATCAAATAAACCATACTATCTGTAACTAACATTTTGTAGATCAGTTAACTTGAAGAGATAAGATAGGACTGTTTAAGGCGCTATGATATTTAACGCGTTCGAGCCGACTGAAGGCTCCTACAAACAGGCGCGACACGCGAAGAGACCGCTCGTCGCACGGCACGCGGTGTCTTTGTGTCACGTCGTGTATCGCGCCTGTTTGTAGGAGCCTTGAAGTAGGCTTGGGAAGTCGCGAGTGGTTGTCTCGCGCATTATAGTAATTATTTTAATCATCTTATCAAGACAATCTTAATTTTGCTAAACAATCTACTAACATACTACCTTTTCATTTATATAAAAAAAAAGAAAAAAAAAAACTTCTGTTTTGTAGTGAGATTGATTAAACATTACGAATAGAGGTAAATTTGGGTTTTTTTTTCTATCCAGTAAACTTAGTCTAATCGTGTTAATAAAAGCAATTACATATCCGCCAGCTCCTTAACTTTTCTTTTTTTATAACTTTATGACACTGTTTTTATGTTTCTCATGGTTTCAAAAAACTAGTAAGCGCGGTCTCTGCCATACCGCCTTAACTTGCTGTCATAACTTTCTTATTATCTTTCTTTATGAGTAAAGTCAATGTATTGATATGGTATTCCGATTATTTACCTGTCTTATCGTCATAAATAAGAGGGTCTCATGACTAAGGAATACCAGCCGCACGAGTCGATCGATCAGGTTAGGCTACACTTGCCGCGGTCAGTCCGTGGATGGGTGACCATCTTAACATACAACATACCGAGACCCCTCCGTGCCTCGGGAAGCATGTTAAGCCGTTGGTCCCGGTTGCAATTCGTGGATCTTTGGCAGTCGTTACGGGTCGTCAGAAGCCCGAAACTTTTATAAGTGATAACCAGTCTTACCAAGGCGTATCGTATTACCCCGTAACTGGGTTGTGGAGGTCAGATAGGCAGTCGCTCCATGTAAAATACTGGTATTCAGCTGCATTCGGATAGACTGGAAGTTGATCCCAACATAGTTAGGAAAAGGGTAGGGAGATGGTGGTGACTTCCCGTCTACTTTTTCTTAGTTGAAAGATTTGAAAATTCCAATAAAGTTTATTTCTTCTCCTTGTATATTCTTTCGTAAACTTCCGTTAAAATATAGTATCAAATCCAACACGAAAACGAATCGTCTTATTCGGTAGTTTTGTTATACCCTCGTGTACGGAACCCTCGTCCCAGTATCGATCGCTTTATTATTGTTATCATATCGATACTTACTGCGTCCCGCCGCGCGGCGACCGGACAACGACCATCAATTTAGTCATACATACTAACCAGTTAATAATCTTTCTGTAATTGGTTGTATTCAGCCGTCCAGTCATACTCAGCGCTTGCTCCTCCACATTTATTATGCGCACAGCCAAAGTGTGGAACTCTCTGCCAGCGTTTGTGTTCCCTTCCACATATAACCCGTCTGCCTTCAAAGCAAGAGTGAACAAGCATCTTCTGGGAACGCTCGTTCCATTATAGATCTCATCCATCGTTTTCCATCAGGCGAAATCGAAGTCAAAAGTAGGTCCAATCAGCAATAACAAAATAAAAAATGTATACAGGGTGGAAGGGACATCGATGCGAAGCCGGTTACCATGGATTCAGTACATGATTCTGGACCTGTAAATAGGCTGGC
The DNA here is from genome assembly GCA_947523025.1 of Dryobota labecula. Classification (NCBI taxonomy): domain Eukaryota; kingdom Metazoa; phylum Arthropoda; class Insecta; order Lepidoptera; family Noctuidae; genus Dryobota; species Dryobota labecula. The sequence continues at coordinate 5,848,794 of OX383287.1, forward strand.
AAATCAACACTTTTCTAACGTCAAAAGTACATGCGACAGTCCAAAACGTCCGCCCTTCACCACTTCCTAGTGCTTTCGCTGGGAATAAATGGTGCTGTGGCGGTATCTACAATTCCACATGCAAACTATGCACCAAACCTGACGTAACACAAATCCTGCGTCGCGCAATCAGAGTTAACCGCGCGACTAGCATATACAACATCCCGACATCAACCGTCAGGCAGTTGCCCACCAGACACGACATCCGTCTGGTCGGAGGATCCTCCCTTTTGTCTGGAGGATGAGTTAACTTTACACCCTGTTCCTCATACCTCTATATGCACTATTGAAGTATGAGGAACAGGGTGTAAAGTTGTAGCAAACAAACTCCCCAGCAGCAACATTGTATATACAGCCTAATTATTGGGATCCCTAGACAAACACGCTTGCCGAGGCTTGACGCAACGTCAAGCATGCTTGTCAAGCATCCGCATTCATTTCTCATCAAGCATTGCGAAACTATCATTTTTCATCAAGTATTATCATCATATTTATCAAGCACATCAAGCTTCGTTCTAAACGGTTAAAATTGCTTGACAAGCACGTGAATTTTTCGTGTTTGTCAAGCAATTTTAACCGTCTAGGAAGGACTCCATAGCTTGTCACTTGTAGTGGACTGGCGCGTCGAGTAAATAAAGATATTGTCAAGCAGCCATTACTGTCATTACTCGTTATAGCTGTCAGTGCTGAATAATTAACTTTTTGTTCGGATTCAATTTCAAGTGTTGATTTCACTGTCTGAATTATATACAAAATAGCATGTTCACGTTTTAAATTTATAAAACTAGCATATTATGAAGCCACGTTTCGATTTGACATTAATACTCGTAAGTATGTCAAAATATATGATTTTGTGTAAATAATTTCATCACCAATGCTCGAAAAACGGTGAAGGAAAACATCGTGAGGAAAGAGGCATGTCCTAGAACCAAAAATCCGAAGATATGTGACATCTACCAACCGGCACTGGGCCTGCGTGGTAGATTACAGCACTCGCCCTCTCGAAGAGAGGAGGCCCGAGTCCCAGCAGTGGGAACATTATAGGCTGCTTATGTCAAAATAAAATTATATAAGTAAGTAGTTTTGAATTTTGGTAAAAACAGGATGGAGGATCAAAAAACAACCGGGTAAAAAGAAAGGAAATTTGACATAATTATTTTGCTAAAACTTTGATTAGGTGTATTACAAAATTCCCATCCTGCTAAAATCATTGTCCAGTTTTATCCTGGAAGGATAAATTGATTAATTCCTATTATAATGATATTTTTTCCTACATGTTCATTAGTAGTTAGACGGATATGTTAATACAAAAACTCAGGATACTCGTTACTATCCAAAAGTCTTGTGAAGGCATCTATGACGCCACATGTGAACAACGCATCAAAGATCTTACGTCACAACTCCTGCATCGCGCAAGAAGAATTTACCGCGCGACTGGCATGGCATATACAGAGTTATTGGTAAAACACTAACAACACAGGACTTGCAGGACTGTATTCAATCAACTCAGCCTATCGCAGTCCACTGCTGAACATAGGCCTCTCCCATGCTGCGCCACAACACCCTCTCCTCCGCCTTCCGCATCCAGTCTTTCCCAGCCACCTTTTTGAGGTCGTCGGTGCATCTAGCTGGGGGGCGTCCCACACTACGCTTGCCGATACGCGGTCTCCACTCCAAGACTCTTCTGCTCCACCGGCCATTAGTTCTTCGACAAACATGGCCAGCCCACTACCACTTCAGCTTGCTTACTCTGCAAGCTACACATAGAAAAAAGTCATAGAGCAGAAATTATTGTTTATTATGTTAGTAATACAGTCCTGTGACGGTATTACTAACATAATAAACAACAATTTCTGCTCTATGACTTTTTACAAAACAAAACATTTAAGTACCAAAAATAAACTTTCAAAATTTCGTTGTCCTATCTAACAAATTTCAATTCTGTGACACGGCAGTTTGGTTTGCTACGCGCAGAGTTCGTAACATTTAGAGCGTTGAATTTAAATATTTTTATTTTTGTATGAAAGTATGATAAATTAAAATTGATGAATTTTATTAAAAGTCTTAGAACAAAATGTTGTTGTTTGTGATCTTAGTAAGATTATATTCCTGAGAGGTTATGTAGTGTTTTACCAATGAAACCTGTAAACAACATCCTGACATCAACCGGTAGCCCACCAGACACCGTCTAGTCGGTGGATCCTCCCTTTTCTATAGAGGCTGACTGAACACCCTATTCCTCATACCTCTATGGTCTTATTAATCATCGTACGAGCCTATTAGAGCCAAACTACACACAATGAGCGTTTATTCGTTTATTACAGCCATCAGAAATGTAAATTAATGTTAATATGTCGCGATAATAAACTGCTATAAAAGGTAGTTACTACCAGTAGTTAGTAGCTTAGGTGAAAGCATTCGTGTAGTTAAATAGTACGTTAACGAATTAATCTTTTGAATAATTTGATTTTTTTTTTACACAGCTGCCCAAAAATGGAGTGTAATGTTTTCAGGGTTCATGTATGTATAAAGTGATGGTGAAATAAAAATACTCGCGTATAAGTGTGAGTATTTTCATTCCACTATCACTTTTAAATGCCTTAACACATTTCGCACATCCTCTAAAAAACTGTCGTAACACGCCGAAAACAAGTTTTGAGAAAAAGCAGATTTTAATTATTTTCCAATAAACTAATGTTATTGTGACTTTTAGGTTACAGATTTTTAGCTTTTTATTATTTTAGTCAACAAAGGATTTATCAAACTATTTGCAAAATGTAAAATGTAAATGAAATGAATGAAAATAATGAATGTAATGTATTTTTTGTGTTACGACAGTTTTTTAGAGGATGTGCGGTTTGGATGCTTGAAGCAAAAATCCTTACATCATCCCGAGTGACACTGGCTATACAGGATGGGTAAAAAATCGTGGATCAAACGAAACAGGGCGATAGTTGGGGTTATTTGCAACAAAAAATATCTTTGAAAAAACAAATATATACTGCAAATAACCCCAACTATCGCCATGTTTCGTTTGATCCACGAGTTTTTACCCATCCTGTATATATTTTTTTTATGTGAATGTGGTAGCAGTATGGCTCCATTTTCAAATGTAAAAAAAAAACCTTAAATTATTACAATATGGCAGTCCAGTGGGAACTCTTAGATTAAAAAGTGTTCCACAGAACGGTTCCCCGACGGAAATGGCAATGACAATTTTATTTATCTGTCAGCGAGTAAAAGAGCCTGTCTGTCTGTCTGTATGTTACGTTTTCACGCCTAAACCGCTGAACCGATCGTCATGAAATTTGGCAGAGATATAGCCTGGGATATGGAGAAGGACATAGACTACTTTTTTTACGCGATAACCGACACCCAAGCGGGCGTCGCTGCGGGCAAAAGCTATTCATAGATAATTAGAAAGTTGAAATTGCCTTTTGACCTTTAGAATCAGCTGTAGACGTCGATACTACGTGAGCGATACACGTTGAGTCAAATTAAGTGACCCAACATAATGATAATGACATATTTTCGAATTCAATTATTATTATTCACCATATTTCGGTGAATAGCGTCTGGCAGACAACAAATCATTTCGTATGTCCTTTACATAACATTACACTGCCACAACGTAACAAAGAGAAGCCGAACTATGAAGATATAGCTTGAAACACGTATTGCTAAGTTACGTAGACCCGACGGCCTACACTACACTGTACCCATATTAATTAGGAAAAAATGATCATAACCTACCCGTATAATGTCCCCTATTACACTGATGGCTTGTGATAGTTTTAATGATTTCAACTAATTATACTCGCGTGCCACAAAAACCGCACACTGTACGACTTACATTTATGTAAGCTGTCAAATTAATGCATTAATTATACCAGCTCTTTTACTTACAGTTAAATATTGCTGGATCATAAGGGTAATAAAAATACAAAGTATTTAATGCTCAAGACGTTGATAAAACATTTAATTAAAATATTTGTATGTGCTGTAGCCGTGTCATCGAAATTATGTGTACAGGTGATATGTCCGGTTAAATAACTATCAACTTAAATTGACCTATGTAAGCTATACCCAAAGTCTCAAATTCAGATAATTTATGTAAACAACGGGGATAACATATCAAAAAAATATCTTCGTAATGGTAATTCATTAAGGCAATAAGTCCGCCTTTGTACAGTTTTTACTTGTGCATAAAGTTTTAATAAATAAATAATTCACATAAAATGGCGAAAAAAGAGGTTTCATTTTCTTCTAAGTACTGATTTTAATGAATAATAATTAATAAATAATCATACCGTAATTATTTTTATAAATTTTCGGTTTTAAACAAAGTTATTAAAAAAAGAAGATTTTCTGGTGTAAAATATTTTATGATACTTGTAACAATGCAGGAGATACAAACATTTTCAAATTTTTTACATCTTCAACAACACTAATATTACAACTCTCATTCATAGATTCATAATGTAAGTAGCATATCTAGCCACATTTGGATGAAAACGGCTGCAAACTGTTTCGAGTGGAAATTGATTTTGAGAGGCCTACGTCTAGCGCTGGACTTAAAAGGGCTGATTATGACGATCATTTGCCGTGTCTCCGACATACAACACAAAACATTGTTTAGCAACGGTATTTTGTTTGCATAGTTCTTATAATTAATTCACTTTAATTTTAGCGATGACTATTTACAATAAAATAATATGATAAACTGTTTTGCACCACTGTCGTGTCATTTGACAGTGACATTTCTTGACATTACTTTGTTTACATAAATTAGAGACTTTGGGTATAGTATATTTTTCTTTGTTCGTCGCATGGTTGCACCTAGTTACTAATATGTAAATAATAATAAATTATGGTACGTTGGTCCTAGGTAGGCATTCATACATACATAAACTCACGCCTTTTTCCCATGGGGGTAGGCAGAAACTATAGAGCGCCACCTGCTACGCTCTATACATACTCCTTTTGCTTCGTTTACATTCATACATCTGGTCATACACGCACGCCGGTTGCGAGTACTACGCACCTGACCATTCTGAAGAACATCACCAATTAGGTCACTGTATAATATGTTAACAATACCGTGTGGTGTCGGACGTAAAGAATAGCACCATCCTATTTATTCCCGTGGGTGTCGTAAAAGGTGACTAAGGGAGTTCCTAGAGAATGGGCAGCAGCGTTCTCTATGCAATTTTAACACCATACTGCGATCGCCAACCCGCCTGCTAAGCGTGGCGATTATGGCAAACCCCCCAGTTGGGGGAGGCTTATGTCCAGCAGTGGACGTCTTTCGGCTGAAATGATGATGATGATGTTAACAATGTAATATGTGTGTATGTGTTTGTAATTAGGTAGGCATAACATAGTATAATCAGCATATAATAATCCCACTGCTGCGACACAGGCCCCCTCCCCCCTCTCAGTGAGAGGGAGTGGGCCGTAATCCACCACGCGGGGGCGTTATCCAGTGCGGGTGGTAGATGTCACATGTCTTCGAATTTTTGGTTCTAGGAAATGCGGTTTCCTCGCAATGTTTTCCTTCACCGTTTATGAGAGCAGTAGTGATGAAACAATTTACACAAAAGTAAAGCGCCCGTCTGGGTTCGAACCTACGATCTTACAATTCAAGTCGCCGCCGTTACCACTGAGCCACACTGCTCTCATATTATAATTTTAATTTAACGGCAATTCCTGGGCAACTTACTTGTCGGAAGTTACACATACTGTGACGTAAGCTCGGGGAATTTTATAGGATAACTAATAAAATAATGGTGCCGTTTCCCTTGTTCACAAACTAAACTAAATTTAAGTTCAGTGCATCTTTTTCTTTCTATTTCATTAAGAAAAGGACAGAAAAAAAATTTGTTTAGTCCTGACAAATTAATCAGCGCTTGACGTAAATTGACGTAATTTTAATATGCAAGTTTTTAATCACGTCTAAACTTGTATGGAGTAGTGACAGGCGCTGATTAATATGACAGGACTAAACTAAAATTTATCTTCTGTCCTTTTCTTAATGAAATTGAAAGAAAAAGATGCACTGAACTTTAGTTTAGTTTTTGAACAAGGGAATCGGCACCAATATCTTTTAATAAGTATACAATATCACAGATTAATACAGATAGGACACTCCGCAAAATCATTTAAATAAAAAGCGACTCTTTCTACGACACAATAAAGTGCAATTCCGGTCGCGCAACGCTTATTAAAGTTATATTCACCTACAAGTTGCCTCTCTATCGCGTAACTTATACTAGCGGCGCGCGTTACTCGTACTGAATTAGCCCAGTGAGATGGGCCCGCCGCGTACTCGTAGCTTCATACGTAAACTGCGGAAAGTCCCATCTGTATTAATCTGTGACAATATGAATATATTTCTTCGTAATAGAGAATGGCTGTTGCACTATAAAGAGTGTATTAATTATTATAAGGTTTATATAATAAGGTTTGAACGTAAACCAACCAAATTGAACTAATTCCTATGCTAAAGGAAGTTTTTCATTATGACGAACGTTATAGTTTTACTTAAAATAACAATACTTAGTATTTTGTGACTCACTCATTCATTTATGACGCAAATTCTGTTTAAAATAAAATAAATATTAAAAGTACACAGGAAGGAAAAATATTGAATTATTAATAAATTCATAATGCATCCGAATCATTAGAACTATTAATTTATTATTATTATTGCCAAGTGAACTTCGTGCTGTAGATTTTACGAGGGCGGCCAACATGTTGTAGAAATTGATATTAAAATCCATGATGATTTGCTAACGATTATGCTGCTGTACAGTCTTCCGGGAAGTTACGAAAACTTTAGGTGTGCTGTAGAGTCTAGAGATGAACTTCCAAAGCCAGAGCAACTAAGAGTAAAAATCATCGAAGAGGATAGTTCAAGTGGAAAAGCTCCTTTGTTGGGGAGGTATGCAGAGCGGGAACTCAGGAAATACTGTAAAGCATTATTAGGAAGGTATTAAGGTGTCTGCACACAGCGGGCGCGGCGCGGCGGGACCGGGCGCACAGTGGAACGAATGTATGGGAGCGGTTGGACGTAGACATGTCCGAAAAAAAAGAGTAAAATTATGCCAAACTAATGATGCCATCTTATTCGATTACTTAATGCCTTCATAACTTGTGGTGATGAATTTCTTCATAACTCCCATATTTCGGGAGTAATTTGAGAAAATGTGAAATTTTACTATGAAAATGAGTGTATCGAGCTCTCTCCCTCCTGATTCCGGGCTTGTTTCAAGTAGCGGTCTCTAATATCATAATGCTAATACTAAGAGCTATATTTAATACTAAGACACATAGTGCGCCAAATGTGCACTTTCTGGGATAAAGAGTGATGTTTATTTTATAACACAATTTTTTTATTTTTTGTTTATTTTGTTGATTAAAACCGTTTTTCTAAAGGTTTACCTTATTACAATAACATTTCTGAGCAGCCAATTAGAGAAGATATAAGCTAATTAGGATATATAATTAGGGACTTAAGGTTTACATATAAAACTGATGCACTAATGATTACTGATAAGAACATTGCTATTATTTAATTACTAAATGGCTCTTAATACACTAATTTAGCATGCATCATTTACTAATTATCACAATAACTAATTACCTTGCAATATTTAACAAAGGATACCTGGGATACCTGGATTTTATATAAATAGGTCACTATTAGTAACTTTAAAATCAGTGTTGATTTACACCTCGTTGTATCCAAGCTAATCTCGCAATGTATTTTCCAAATTTTAATACAAATCTTGATATTCACGTTGCTTTATGCGCACGCGCACATAAAGATTTACGCGACTTTAACTATTTGTTCAGTGTTTTAAAAGATAACAGTTGTGTTCAGTTATGTGAAAGTGCTGAAACAAGTTTAAAAGACTGGTGTCGTCGATTTTGCTACCGCATTTATGCAAAATGGACACAGTCTGGAAGAAGCACAGATAAGTTTCGGAAGAAACATGAGATTTGGCTACAGGCTGCAATTCAATGGCCGGAATTACAGAATGAAAATATGGAACCTTCTACAGAAAATATAAGTGACGTCATCGAGCCCATAATTTCTCCTGCTAAATCTGATGCTTCAACTTGTACACATCCTAGTCCTCGTAAATCTTTTGAGGACCTTAGTAACCGGCAAAAAAGAAGACGCACTGAAGATAGTCTTTCATGCAGCAGTAGCAGCGCTGAAATTATGTTTTCGGCCGAAAGGGCGCTTCAAAAGGCAGGACAAAGCGATACAGCTTATGTTATGAAATACTTGACGGAGAATCCAGAAGAGGCCTCAAAAATCAAAGCCTTCATTGAAGGTAAATCAATTCAGGTACGGGAAATATCCCCTTTGAAGGCATTGGCTCTTTATGTATCGATGAACTTATCGAAATGGCGCTATAACACTCTTCGGGATTTCAACACTCAAGAAGGAGCTCTTCAATACCCGAGTTACTACATGTTGGTTAAAGAAAAAATTAAGTGCTATCCGGCCAAAGAAGATCTCACAGTTACAGAGAGCTCTGCAAAAATCAAATTACAAGCCTTGATGGATTTAACCTCAAGAAGACTTATTAGGTCGTTAGAAACCCCTGTTGATCCCAATCAACAGCTCGTATTGACCAGCAAATGGGGTTTTGACGGATCATCTAGCCAAAGCATTTATCATCAAAGGACGAGTGAAGATGAGCAAATCGATCTTGCTAGTAATTTTATGATTAGTCTTGTACCACTGCGGCTCGTCTCAAAAGGTGTAACAATTTGGGAAAACGAGCGACCATCTTCCACTTCATTTTGCCGGCCAATATTGTTTAAGTTTATAAAGGAAACCAAAGAAAATGTGCAGAGAGAGATGGCTGAAATCGAAGCAGAGATTGAAGCCTTAACTCCATCCACCATCACTGATGGAATTAGTGTCAAACACCAACTGCTGTTGACAATGATTGATGGTAAAATTCATTCCATTATATCCAATACAGCAGCTTCAGTGTGTGACATATGCAAGGCTTGTCCTAAAGAAATGAATAATTTAGAGTTAATCAAAGATAAACACGCAAACGAGGACATGTATAAATATAGCTTAAGCACCCTTCACGCTTGGATTCGCTCAATGGAATGCTTATTACACATTTCCTACAAATTAGACATAAAATCATGGCAAGTAAGGGGTGATATAGCAAAAAGGCAAGTTGATGACAGGAAGAAAAGAGTTCAAGAGGCTGTAAGAAGAGAAACGGGCTTACTTCTCGATGTTGTGAAACAAGGCAGTGGATCCACCAACAATGGCAACTCGGCAAGGAGATTTTTTGAAAACTACACTAAATCTGCTGAACTGACCGGAATAGATGCTATGCTTTTAAGAAAAATCTGTGTGATCTTGCAGTGTATTTCATCAGGAGAGAAGATCAACGTAACTAAATTCCGAGAGTTCTGCTTTGATACTGCTAAGCTTTACGTGGAGTTATACCCATGGTATTATATGCCTTCTTCACTTCATAAAATTTTAATGCATGGGCCAGACATAGTTCAGAACATGTCAATTGTGCCCATTGGTTTTCTATCCGAAGAGGCATCTGAGGCTAGAAATAAAGATTTTAGAAAATATAGAGAGGGGCATTCTCGAAAGCATAGCAGTATCTCATGCAATGAAGATATTATGCACAATCTTTTACTGTCTTCTGATCCACTTGTTACAAGTATCCGTCCAAAAGGAAATAAGTTTGTAAAAAAATCTTCTTTTAAGGAATTTTATGAGCTTACGGATTCTGAGAAAAGTGATATCGAATTTGTTAACATAAATGATTTAGCGGACATCGATTCTGAATTTGAATTAATTGATGATGATGATGATGACGAAGATAATTAAATGATGTTATTGTTTTAAAATGTGTAACTTAGTAAATTAGAGCTTACATCTTAATTATTTATTGTACTTTTAATGAAACTAGGTAATTTATTATCAACTTACTTAAAAGTCATACTCTCATCAGTTCTTGTGAATATTTTTGTTAATATATATTTCTGTATATATATAATATATTTATAGACCTCTTAATAAGTCTGTCTGCGGTTTAAAGTAAATACAAATGGGGAAAAAACGTTTTTTTTTTTAAATTTTCATTTCCTTTTATCCCAGAAAGTGCACATTTGGCGCACTATGTGTCTTAGTATTAAATATAGCTCTTAGTAATAGCATTACGATATTAGAGACCGCTACTTGAAACAAGCCCGGAATCAGGAGGGAGAGAGCTCGATACACTCATTTTCATAGTAAAATTTCACATTTTCTCAAATTACTCCCGAAATATGGGAGTTATGAAGAAATTCATCACCACAATTTATGAAGGCATTAAGTAATCGAATAAGATGGCATCATTAGTTTGTCATAATTTTACTCTTATTTTTCGGACATGTCTACGTCCAACCGCTCCCATACATTCGTTCCACTGTGGGGCGTGGCGGGGCGCCGACGCGACGCTGAGCAGTTGTAATGTACGTGACGCCACACAGAGCGTCGCGTCACGTCGCGTCGAGCCGGACGGCTCTGTGTGGCGTCCTCCGTAATATCTAGTACATTACAACTGCTCAGCGTCGCGTCGGCGCCCCGCCACGCCCGGTCCCGCCGCGCCGCGCCCGCTGTGTGCAGACACCTTTAAGGTTTATCTAAGGAAAAATGTGGAACATGGAGTCACATGAATAACTGTCTACGTAAGAGTTGACACATATTGTTTTTCATGTGACTCCATGTTCTACATTTTTCCTTAGATAAACCTTTATACCTTCCTAACAAATGCTTTACAGTATTTCCTGAGTTTCCGCTCTGCATACCTCCCCAACAATTATTTATAATAATATAATAATAATAATAATTTATTTATTTCAGACATTCACAGTCCATAGACACACACATACATTAAAATTAAAATTATAAATTATAATATTGAAAAAAAAAAAAAAAAAGATTTTTGCGATCATTGTCAGTTACCTATTTACAATAATAAGTGGAGGCCCAGTGTTAAAGGCCCCGACTTACGAGTTGTAAAGTCGTGAGTTCGAATCCAGGCAGGCACTTTACTTTGTGTATTCATAAATAAATATATCGACGCTTGAAAGGCAATATTGACCAAACGACATGTTGGCACCATTACACTAGAGCATCTTAAAAAAAAATAAACAAAAAAAAAGACAACTTTAAAATGGAGTATTTTTTATTGACAAAAAAAGCATTTTAAAGGATTTTTATTGGTTTTTTTTTAATTTAAAATGCTCTAGGGTAAAGTTGCCAACATGTCGTTTGGTCAATTTTGCCTTTCAAGCGTCGATATATATTTATATTTTTATTATTATTGATTTTTTGTAGTACTAAAAATTCGTAGACATGTGACATCCACCATCACAAACAGGAGATAACCGACATTCACGCGGGCGGAGCCGCGGGCAAAAGCTAATAGAATATAGATCGCACAAAACTGCATTGCACAGCGTACTACATCACCTTATTATTTTACATAATTGGCAAGACAAACCATAACTTTTTCTCCATCGTATTTCACTCCAAGCCCGTTTTACGACATACTTCTTATTATAGAACATTTGAAAATTTTATCGGTTTCTCACGCGGTTGTAAATCAGATCTCACAACAAAGTAGTTCAGTGTAACTCGAAGGCAAAACAAATGGTACTGGTTCAGCCGCAAGTGGACATTGTTCTTTGGACAATGGGCATGCGGGCAAGGTTCAGGGTTCATTACCCCGCCACAAACGACCCCCATCTCGCTGATACCATCAGAGACTATTGAAATAATAATTGTGTGATGTTGACTTTCACGTGTCATGAAACTTTATCAATGGTACGATCTTTCACTTCTTAAAAATAAAGCCAATTGGCTATAAATAATTTTGTTTTTCTTTCAATTCAAGCCGGATCTGTATGAATGATGTGGTCAAACCACTGAATGGTACTGAGTTTTTATCACCTTTTATTTAGATTGCATTATCAATATTAGCATCTCGTTTCATAACGCTTTCTCTTGAAATATTTTCCACACTAAAATCAACCTATTAAACCTTTTATCTTAAATTAACTTTTAATTTAATCTATAGTATTCTGTACAAATAAATAAAATTGAAGTGTCTGTTTCTAATGTCAAAATAACAGCGTTTTACCGTTTTACTAAATGCATATGAAAGCAATACGGTACATACGACCAAAAAAAAAAAAAACAACCGAAAAAGATTCCGAGGAAGTCAGAACCTCCTCCTTTTTTGAAGTCGGTTAAAAAAATATTTTTTTAAATCTTTGACTGTGTTTGTTCCGGCTTATCTCCGAAACGGCTGGACCGATTTTGACGGGACTTTCGCTGGCAGATAGCTGATGTTCTAAGGAGTAACTTTTATTTGAGAAAAAGCCACGCAGGCGAAGCCACGGTCAGCAGCTAGTTACAAACAAAAACTGTATCCACTATTCCAGTTACACTCCAGATTTTAAACGCATACTTGAGAACCGAACCCCACATGCATCCCACGACATGTTCCATTGCACAGCTTGGAACAATGCGTGTGCGCATCGGATTGCGCAAGTCATTCCTATCGGCCCGCGGACCGTAGCATTCACTTTCGCCCACTGCTATTATTTATGTTACGGCTGTGCAACTAACCGACACACCTATACTATTACTATACAATACTATACTTAACTGTACGGAGTTACACTTCGCTTTTGACTTGCTGACGACTCGGGACACAATATATTCGGACACCGTATCCAAATTGACACATTTTAATTTCAATATTTTTTCACTGAATATTCGGACACCATCAAATTATTGAAGCTGTTTTAAATTAAATAAAAGTTTTAAAATATAATATGTGAATAAAAAGCGTTGCCAAAACTATTTTAGGGTGTTTTGCAGGGGTTTTAGGATATTTATTAAAAACAGCTGCTTTCGTTAAAATCCGGTTAAAAACTGTTTTTTCACAAATACAGACTGGGCGGAGGACGGATTTCTACAATTAAGGTATCGTTGTACGCAAATCCTACATAATGCGAGATCAGCTTATACTTGAAATTACGGCACATGGCGCAGTGGCACGTTGGCGCAGTGGTTAAGCGATTGACTGCTGCGCTGCGTGTCGCGGGTTCGATTCCCGCACGGAACCAATATTTGTATGACCTACAAGTAGTTGTTCCGGGTCTGGCTGTTTGTGTATGTGACTTTAAATGTTTGTAAACGCACCCACAATACAGGAGAAATTCCTAGTGTGGGGTAACATTTAAAAAATCAATTAGCCGTGTGTACAGATCCAATTCCCAAAATTATTTAAACCGACAGAAAGCTACACTGTTACCGAGTGTCATAGGCTATGTTTAATGGTATATGGAGTTGACATCCACGCGGACAAAGACATTATTATTTCATTGAGGTCATCTAGTCTAGATGTCTCTGCCCCGATTCCTAGTACATCCATACTAATATTATAAATGTGAAAGTAACTCTGTCTGTCTGTCTGTCTGTATGTTACGTTTTCACGTCCAAACCGCTGAACTGATCGTCATGAAATTTGGCAGAGATATAGCTTGGGATACGGAGAAGGACATAGGCTACTTTTTTACGCGATAACCGACATCCACGCGGGCAAAGCCGCGGGCAGAAGCTAGTATACCATAAATCAACCTCGATATCAGTTAGTGCACGGAAAGGTTTATCAAATGCCCTGTACCTCTGTCTACTACGTAGGTAGTGTAAAGAGGTACAGTGCATTTAATAAAACTATTTTAACTGATAGAAAGCTACAGCAGCTGTTACCGAGTGCTATAGGCTATGTTTAATGGTATATGGAGTTGACATCCAGGCGGATGAAGTCGCGGGTAGAAGTTTGTTTTTGATAAAAGCTAATAATACGTTGCCATTAATTGCATTATTATTTAATTGAGGTCATCTAGTCTAGATTTCTGTGCCCCGATTCCTAGTACCTATACCACAAATCAACCTCGATATCAGTAAGGGCACGGAAAGGTTTATCAAATGCCCTGTACCTATACACTACCTACTATAGTCCATTCCAGTTCCGAAGTACGCTTTTGTAAATAAATACTGCAGCTTCAACGTGAAAGTAAACGTTTCAGTTTACTTGTTCAAGTTGTTTAGACGTGACGATCGATGTATTTGGGCTCTGTTTACCTAAGGAGCCATTTAATATAATGGTCCCACTACGCCTTCTACTACCACCTAACACAGATTAATACAGATGGGACATTCCGCAGTTTATGTAGGTATGAAGCTACAAGTACGCGGCGTGCCCATTTCACTGGGACAATTCAGTAGGACTGCCGCGCGCCGCCGGTATAAGAGTAACGCGATAGAAAGAGAGGCAACTTGTAGGTAACACTTTATGGTATCGTAGCAAGAGTCGCTTTTTATTTAAATGATTTTTCGGAGTGTCCCATATAGTGTATGAATCTGTGCTAAGGGCCAGTTTCTCGAACTAAAATTATCGCAAAAGTAATGTTACAAAGTGTCAACGAAACGCGCGCGCGTAAACGATTGACTGTTGCGATAATTTCCGTATTCATATGCTGTCAGGATCCAGACTGTGAAGAAAGAAAACAAGTCAACAACCAGTTTACCGGGAAAGCTATAACATAAAGAACAAACTATACTTCGCAGCCCTACATCACCCACATGAGAGAAAAGCACCGTAGCAATAGAAGCGCTCGAATTTCATATACATAGTTTGAAACTGTCTCTTCCCTCGCAGCGGGGAGCCGGCACCCATTAATTAAACCCACACCGGAACTTCACTTCCTCTATTCAAGCGTGCACCGATTAAAACCACCCAAAATGTGGCTTTTTATACGCGAAGGATATTTATAACCTTTTTTATTGAGGATTTGTGGTGTGGGCTCAGTAGGAAGAATCGCTGGATTAATCTGGGATGGTGACGAAGTGTAAAAGTTTTGTAATTTCGTGTGGTCGTGCTTCCATTTTGTACACCATCCATTTTGTTTAAAAAAAGTCATGTGTTGACATAATTTCTCACTTTTTCTAACCATTTCTAACACTGTTGTTATTTGAAAATATCGTTATAGACAATTATTTTTTAAAGAGTAACTTTTGAGTTTCTTGCCGCCTATTCTCCATAGGAAACGACCAAATAGAACCGTGCACCTAGCTTCTGACGTTTCATAAGTGCACATGTAGGCTTATGTGTGTTTTTCACTCAGTTTATCATTAGTTAAGCAGGGGCCTTACTCGAAAACGATTCGAGTTTGATTTTGATTCCGATTCAAACTCAAACTCAAATCTTTTATTTCAATTAAACCATTTACAGGCACTTTTGAATTGTCAAGGAGTCGGTCAGTAAGAAAAATAAAGCTACATTCCCATTCCAAAGCGTAGGTACCCATGGAGAAGAACGGGCATGAAACTCCATGGACACTCTTATAAATTAAATTGACACAAAATTAGGTATTCGTTACATCTATAATGTTGAATTTATAACTAAATGTGAGAACGATGTAAAAATAATAAAAACTTACACGTTAAAAGCGTCCAGAGTAGGTACAACAAATAGAAACAAAATAAAATAAAATAACCTGTGGCAGCTAAGAGATGACCAGTCGCAACTGACGGCGCCCGTTCACGAACATGACGCATGGATTAGCACCATTTAGCTCAACCATTTTGAAGGGAGCTAAATGATCCAACACACACGCCACCATCAGCGAGACATCTAAGTGAGCATGACATACTCTCAGCCACCAGGGCACATTCAAGTCAATGAAAGACATACTACCCGGTCAATGGTAGCTCTTTAGTACATAGGACACACCTGTGTTAAGCATTTATATAATACAAAGGAGATTGAGTTTATTCGATTCGATTTCGTTTCTAATCCGAAATCGATTTAAAACTTAAAACTGACCGAAGTTAGTTTCGCTTCGAAGCACCGAATCGAATCGTTTTCGGGAGTAAAGGCTTGTACAGACTCGCGCGACATCGCGGGCGCGACAGGCAGCGACAAAGAAATTGTGCTACTAATGTCGCGTCGCGTCTGCGATATGGCACTAGTCTGAACGAGCCTTAAGGTGTCTGCACACAGCGGGCGCGGCGCGGCGGGACGGGACGCCGACGCGACGCTGAGCAGTTGTAATGTACTAGATATTACGGACGACGCCACACAGAGCGTCGCGTCGCGTCACGTCGAGCCGGACGGCTCAGCAAGATTAGTTGCTTGTAGGTAATCTAATAGCGTTACTGGACAGAAGCTATGCCCCCTCTATGCGACTTTCTCTCTCTGTCTGTCTCTTTCTATTATATACGAGTGTGTGTGTCCGTGCGAGTATCGAGATTCGAGCAGACGTGCATTGTGCAGGGCGGGTTTTATAAGCACAATACGGAACTAAATTGTCATTTTTGAAAATGATCTTTACAGATCTTTGATTTTGACTGAAAAAAGCAAATTCGCTTAAAACAGAATGTTCAAAGGCTTGCACGACAGCAGCTTACTAACTTCAAATTAAAGCAGAACATAATTTTAAACATGACTGTCTCCGTCAACTTCAAACGATTGGTAGAAATAAAACGATGTTTTAAATTTATTTAGCGTTAAATGTATATTATGCTTCTGTCATGCATACAAGCGAGGCTGAAAAATTAAAATAGACGCTTTCCACTTTTACCGATTAAACTAAATAACGTCGAGGTTTCTTTGATTGTCAGTCTAACAAGCAAACACAAAGAAAGACAAAGAAGCTTTCGTATCAAACCAGAATGGCGTGGGAATCAACTCTTAGCAAACTACATTTATAGAATTTATTATGAAACCTGATTAATATGCGATGTCACTAACTCACTATCGTAATAGATCGTTTAGATTCCATATCTGATACTAGCTGCTGCCTTCGGCTTCGCCCGCGTGGCTTTTTCTAAAATACAATTAAGTTACTCCTTATAACATCTGCTATCTGCCAATGAAAGTCCTGTTAAAATCGGTCCAGTCGTTTCGGAGATTAGCCGGAACAGACAGACGAAAATTTTATTTTTATGTCGTATGTAAATATCGTGTATTTTTTCATATGCATTTAGTAAAAAGCTGTTATTTTGATATTACAAACAGACACTTCAATTTTATTTATTTTTATAGATTAAGAAAAAAGCCTTTGTTGGTAAGCCAAATATTTGGAAGAGGCGTGCTACATAATCCATACTAATATTATAAATGTGAAAGTAACTCTGTCTGTCTGTCTGTCTCTCTGTATGTTACGTTTTCACGCCTAAACCGCTGAACCGATCGTCATGAAATTTGGCAGAGATATAGCCTGGGATATGGAGAAGGACATAGGCTGCTTTTTTACGCGATAACCGACATCCACGCGGGCGGAGCCGCGGGCAAAAGCTAGTAATTAATATGTAATGAAAATTTGATTTGTTTTGTTTGAGTTTCGTTTTCTTACGGACTCATAGTATGAGATTATCATCGTAATACTGCAAAATCATTGTTATGATGCGTGTATGTTTGAACACCCACGTGGGATCGGGAGATCTAAATCTGAGTCAGATACCTACCGCCCGGTCAATGCCCCTAGTCATGGTGAGTGACATATTCGGGGATAAGAAAACATATCAATCTCACAACGTGACCTTTGAGAATTGGAACAAAATATGTGCAGTGAAACATTCGCTCTATATCTAAGTATATCTATCTATACACTAGCTTTTGCCCGCGGCTCCGCCCGCGTGGATGTCGGTTATCGCGTGAAAAAGTAGCCTATGTCCTTCTCCATGTCCCAGGTTATATCTCTGCCAAATTTCATGATGATCGGTTCAGCGGTTTAGGCGTGAAAACGTAACATACAGACAGACAGACAGACAGAGTTACTTTCACATTTATAATATTAGTATGGAAGTATGGATTATAATATTATATATTATATTATAATATTATATTTAATATTAAATAATATCAGTATGGAGTATGGATAGTTATAAACTAGATACTGCCCGCGCCTCCGCCCGCGTGGCTTTTTCTAAAATAAAGTAGCTTAAGTTACTCTGTATAACATCAGCTATCTGAAAGTACCGTCAATTTCAAATTAATCGGTCCATTAGATTTGGAGCAAATTAGCCGTGACAGACGGACAGTCTTACGTACGACGGAGACACACGCGTGATCCTATAAGGGTTCTGTTTTTTCATTCGCACATACGGAACCCTAAAAAGATCATTCAAGAGCTCATAATGTACAAGTTGTTACGTGATCTTGTCAACGGTAGCTTCCACTTTTTATTCAAGCTGTCGCATAATAGGTGTAGCATAATTATTAGCATCGTGCACTACGGTAATCCTTTGTTTTTTATGATCACGACTCGCACAAAGGCGTCGACAGCGAGGCCGGTCGCCTGTCATCAGACACAAGGTCGCTGCACTCGCAATTACGGAACATATGCAGTGCCCTTTGTTGTTGCCACTACTATTAGCTGCAAATTATTTTAATTGGATGAGGAAGAGTGTATTATGTTTCGAGTAGTTTTCAGACTCAAAGAACTAAAAATGAAATTAAATATTTAGGGAAGTTTGGGAGAGAACTGTAAAGCTACGTTTATCCGGTTTGTTAACCCCGCGTTTACACCCATAAACAATTAGACTTTTTCTCATTTTTGACAAGTTTTGTAAACAACTAGTTTTAAGTAGGTAGGTATAAACGATAAAAATTGAATTAAAAACGGAGTCACGATTTTCAGCAGTGAGAAGAGAAACGAAAACAGTACACACAACACAACTCGTAGAATAACATGTAAAGGCAGTACGTCGTCTTATGAATATTCGCAATGTTCATCAATTAAGTGATCGAACTCCCTCCCTCCTTTTTTGGCGGCCCTCCCGCCAAAAAAGGATGATCATCCAATGTTTGAAAACATTCAAACCTAAAGGTATAAAATATGTGACGGCGCGTCTAAAGGTTTAACGACGCTAAACTTACAGAGTAGTTTTTGAACGATTTTGACAGCTGTCAACTTGACATAACCTCTTACTTCGGTTATGTCAAGATAACAGCTGTCAAAATCGTGTTTGAATGTTTTCAAACACGAGTGTCTATTTTGAAACGTGAGTTCTATCTCGCTACTTTTATACGAAGCTCGGAATATGTAAATACACATGATTCTAGTGAACGAAAAAGGAATAAAAGCGTGTTTTCGCCGTATCATAGGTAGTTGAATGTCGGTGAAGTTCAGCGTAGGCGTCTAGTTGTCTGGATCACAGTGTGTGGGCGAATATTTTTGTTTGGTCGTCTACACACGTGGCCAATGAACGTACGTTAATGTGTACACGTTTAGTTAAAAATAATATTTACTAGTTATAAAAGGAGTCGTTAGTCGTTACGCTAACCTAATAAAAAGAAGTCCGTTTGATTCAATGATTCTGTTGTCAAATGAAATACATCCTTAAGAGCGGTCACAGGTCCACTAGCGCCACTTTAAAAAAAACATAATATCTCGTGACTGAGAAGGAATTATGAAAAACGGCTCAATTAAATATATCGGTAAGTGTGTCTAGAATTTTCTAATACCTTTTATAAAATTTCATATTGAGACTACAGTTAATTGAACTATAGTTGATTGAGCCGTTTTTCTTAATTCCTTCTCAGTCACGAGATATTATGTTATAAAAGAGTGGCGCTAGTGGACCGGTGATAACCCTCTTAACGTGATTTAAAACTAGAATTTCGGGTTTATGTATTCAAATAATCATATCTACTTAATGATCAATCTGTCCTCCTCAATATGTAAGTGGGAAATTGGCAATACAAATTGGCATCCATTGGTTCATTTTCTGATCCATTTGTTCATCACATATGCTTTTGGATCAGGCTATGGTTAGTTCTACATACACGTGCTTCGTACTTCCGGGAATAGACTAGTCTACCTAAGACGCGTACACGTTCTCACGCATCTTAAATAGTCATTTAAATTAATTAACATACGAATTCCCGTTGTGTAAATACCGTACGCAGTGACCCGGAGCTTGCGACACAACAGCTAGGAATTCGCGAGTTCACATCGAGATCCTTTCGTACAAGTGGTAAGGGACATAATATAATGTGACTGCAACATAGGCACGTCATAATATACGTACGTATGAATGCGTTATTCATGCACTTGACATACTTAACGCACAAAGAAATGACATCTAGGAACTTGTAATGACTAGATTATGTCACGATCGCAAAGTTCAGCCTATACTTATCAGGTAAAGTTCAAATATAATTCTAGGTTTAGTTCTGCATTCCTGGGGCTTATTGGATATTGCACATTTTATCGAACCCACACACAATGGCATTGGCAGCGTTGATAGGGTTCAATTTCGCTAGTTTATGTTTGCCCTCTCTCTAATGAATCATGTTAGGGCTGTAAACTAGGGCACTATTCCAGTGGGTGATAATGTTGATAGCTTCCCCCTTTATCTTATAGACGTAATCCTGTTTGGCAAACTAAATACGCGCTACCATTACATGGGCCGCTTGAACTACCGATCGGGGATTATCGGCCTGACATTAATAATACAGTATTTTTATCACACATTAAACTGCTTCGTTGGTCTAGTGATTGCAAGCGCTACTGCTGAGGTCTTGGGTTCGGTTTCCAGGTCGGGCAGTGTTGTTGGGTTTTTCTATCTGGAATTTCTCAGTAGCTGCCCGGCTCGCCCCCTTTTACATGGGACTTAAAGATAACTGGCTAAGTATGAGTGTACTATTATATAAGTAAACCTCTGCCTAACCCTTCGGGGAAACAAGGCGTGATGTTATGTTTATCTCATGGAGCGACGCGCGCTTTACTTGTGATTACCAAGCATGCTGAATGTGTGGGTAAGCGCAGGAACTCTCGGTCTCAGTACCGTCCGTGACACGGGCGATTTCGGAAGTGTGTGTGTGTGTGCGTATGTGTGTTATAATGCTGACGCTAACCGGCTTCATGCACATATTCACAGCGTGTTTGTGCACTTGGTTACCACAAGTAACACGCGCGTCGCTTCGATAGATAAAAATACTGTACCTATAATTACGGGTATGTATAAACATGTATTGTGTGTTAGTTTAACCAATACGAACAGTTATCGATGTGTCCTATACTCGTACGTACGCTGTGGAATAACAAAGTTATCAGTGCAGCAGTGCAACGTCCGTTCGTTTCGTAAACTGTTTGTGCTGTAGATAAGCTGGGACTTGAACGATGCTTATGTATTTAATAAATATTACACGATAAAAATATTGAAATTGTAAAGCTGAAAAATCCAGAAGCCTAATCATATAGTGGTGCTGTTAATAAAACTGTCCAAATTAATCAAAACATCACTCAAAGACTAAACGGGTGTGATTTTACAATTACGAAATATTAACGGGCAATATGCTACTTTTATCTCGCCATTTACGAGTATATATGGTACAGATTAAATTTTAGCGCTAAGAAATCTGCTTATTTATGTAGGTGATTAAGAAGAACTTAATCTTAATTACAGCTGAAGTTAATTAACACAAAACGGAAACTTTAATGGTACATGCGATTGTGAGGATCATGGACCAATCTATGATACATCTCACCGAAATGTAGCCGGTTTGCAATTAGTCGTATGGGTATGACTAATTAATAAGCTTTCATAGACCTAAAAATATACCAAACTGGCTTTTAATGGCAGATAGGTATTTTCAAGTTTTTTTTTTTTTTGCGTAACGCTACATTTTGATTGGTTTTGGTATAAAAAATACCTGAGCTTAAATTAGGTTCGCAGTGTTCAAAGCTGGGACCTAATAAATTAACAAACTTATTCGTTATTAAATAATTCAATACTCCAATTTATAATTCAATAATTCATTTTAATCTTATTTTGCAATCAATAGTTATAAATTACAATTAGTCTTACTGTAACTTATTTTCAACTTGCGTGATAAAACCGAATTCATTTATTATAGATTTTTTCGAACTTTAGTATAACTGTATTAATTTAGATAGTGCATAGTTTCCACAACTGTTTAGATTATTTGAGTAAATGGAATAATACTATGTTGGGTTGAATTCGTGTTACATTGAAATTCCTTTTTGTAAGTATGTAAAACTTCTATCAAATCCCAGCGTTGAAATACTCATGTTATGTGGACATCGCGCCACTCTTCAGGGATGTGCTACAAATCCGTCCAGTTTGTTTAGTCTACGTGTGAATATTTTGTGGCGAGTATTTTTGGTCGTTGCGTTCCGATGCGTTCGCATCGACCGCTTATGCGCCATGACGTAAGTGCGTTATTGTTATGTGTGGCTACCGGCTTTACACTGGACGATGAAAGATCAATTGCTGTAATACAGGATAGAGCATTAAGGGATTTGGTGTGGTTTTCCTTTCAAGAGCGATTCATTTCAAAATCGTGGCTTAAGTTCCGTTTGAACCGTCAATCTCAAGATTGACGGTTCAAACGGAACTTATAATAAATTAAATAAAAACAAAAATAATAATAATAAATCAGAAAAATTCTAAATTATTTAATTCAAATTAGAGAAACGAAAATGTACGAAAGCTAGACAGCCAACTAAACACAAGTGAACATTTTTTATGCTGCACAAACTAAACGCACATAACAAAAATAAAATACACATGCAAAGTACCCAAAAGCCTCGCATTCAAGCAATAAAAGTATGACAATTTAGTACATTGCTTGCATTGTGAAATACTAGACAGTATTTCACCGGTTTTGTTTACCTATACAAATTGCTTTAACAAAGTATTTCACAAGAAAGGCTTAAAACCTTTAAGTTAAAACTGTAAACATTTCTTATTCATGCATGCTTTTTACACAATTTGTCATTACGTTATATTCAGAGAACCAACAATATTGTCTGACCCAGCAAGACATTCCGACCATTAACTGAAATCTACTTAATGATGCTTACACAAACGAAACGATAAAAGCAAAAACCGACTTAGCCAACGTTATTTCGAAAACCGCATTACTTTCGAGGATATTAACCGAAGTACTAGACAAAGCTGTCTCTGTGGATCCGCTTATTTCCTGCCCAGACGTTAACGGAAACTGGGACTGCAGCGTCTTTGTGTGATGCAACGTCAAATGAAACATTCGGATTACTTTGTCACGCTACTATAAGTCCTATTCCTGCAACGAAAAGACAACTAATCCTTTGGATACCTCCTTGTTTTTGCTATACAAGTATCGATTCTCTGCTGCAGTTTTAAAAGATAAGGAAATGTTTTGAAATTTGGATTGGCATAACTATCTTCGCGCGGTTCTGTGGGCGTTAGCAAACTATAGCGTTTATCGGCCCCGATATGATTTGAGAAGGAAATTGAGTTTCTGAAGGGTGCTACGTGAAATTTCAGCCGGTGTTGCTTATCTACTACAGTTTTAGCCGTCTTGTGAGACGGTGCAACGAATATATCTTCATTAATTTGTGTAATTACTTGATGGTTGTGTACTTAACCGTTAACGAGAAGAATTAATTTGTATAATGATGACAGAAAATTAATTATTCATGTGTTCAGATTATACAGTGTGATAATGATACTTGCATAGAATATGTAGGTAACAAAATCGGAGCAGGTTTAATGTTTTGTTCCCATTGACCCCGCTCGGCGCTCCTAATACGGCTAAAAGCGGTTTGAAA
This sequence comes from Dryobota labecula, assembly GCA_947523025.1. Taxonomy (NCBI): domain Eukaryota; kingdom Metazoa; phylum Arthropoda; class Insecta; order Lepidoptera; family Noctuidae; genus Dryobota; species Dryobota labecula. The sequence goes on from OX383287.1 coordinate 5,872,524, forward strand.
AGCATTTTAGTAACAAAATCAATTGAACTACGTTTGGCAAGAGCGCGAGCGTCACGGTGGGTGCGCCTGGTAACCTATTTAGACCCCACCCTAGAATCGAAACTGATGTAAACGACACAAGAACCAAAATCGGTTATCAGTCCGCACGGTGTAACCTTGTAACGCGGCGTAATGAACTGTAAGCCTGACGCCTCGCCACGACCGAGCGACTTACGCAATCCCATGAATATAAAACGCGTAAATAAATAGCAGATGCGCGAAAAACTCACCCCGATACAGACAGACACTTAGCATAATAATCGCGGGTGGAGCGACACCCCCCTCGTAGTAGAAAAGGGGGAGAGAGGGTGGCGGCACTCCCCTACAGTGACACGATTCTCACGCGGCGCGCTTCCTTTCAGCGTTGTAATGAATGGGTTACGACGTAAATACGTCGCCGATGACATAATCTCTGCAACACGACTTTGAAAACCAGTATCGCGACAGTTATGCAGTTGGCTTTGTTAGCTTGGTTCTCCCCGGCCAGTCCAGAGTGGACTGACCGGGGAATTCTTTCGATCTATTAATTGGCTTTTTTTTTTCGAACTCAAATTCCCTTTCGTTACGTTGAGTGGTTACTCGGAACGATGTGTTAGTTCTGCTCGTACTTGAAATAATTATCCTTTACCGAGAATCGTAACAAGTGAACTTAATTAGTGTTACGAAGTCGAAAGTGCAGAAAAATTTAAGTATATGATTTCAACAGACATTTTATTCGAGACGAATTTCGAATAAAGGTATGTCCTAATAAAGACACAAATAGTATTTTTTTTTTACCAAAATAAGATTGTCTCTGAAATAAGCAAACTGCAATACATTTAATTAAAATGCAAAAAACAGGAATCAAACACTAATTGCATAAAATGAAAACCTCGTTAAACCGAGGGCATCGAAAATTAATTACTCATACATATTTCAAATTACCATCCTTCTACGGAATATTGGTCAAAGGCAACATTAATCTGAATTAGACATTAACAAGTCATATACCGTGAGAAACATACGTTCTGGAATATGAGCTCGTAACGCATGCTGAACATTATCATATTGCTAAGGATATCAAACTGGTCCTATGGATAAAACATCATTCTTTCCACTGACAACGTATTTCAGGCAAAAACAAACGCTGCAGTCGATGTTTTAGGAATTAAGGCGATGATAACCGACTTTTAATGATTTTATTCTGAAGATCACGTCTAAATCATTAGTGTTAATGATTTGGAAAAAAATATAATGTTAAATTAGAGCATTTTCTTAATAACTTAATATATGAATATTTCAGATTATGTTTATATTAGTTAATGAAATTAATTTGTAAAGTTATGTCTAACGCGGATAAAAAACGGAGAATTACGCAAAATCTATAAAGTGTATTTTTCTGAAACCTTTTTAAAGATAATTCAATTAATCGATAATTGATCTCTTAGTGTGTGTTTTATTAAAATACCTTTTATGTATAATAAATAAATACCTAATGCGTCTTATTTGGGATAGGCCTCCTGGATGGGCGAGTCCTATTATTGCCTGGACGAAAAACGCGTTGCGTGAGCTCAGTACAGAACACGCAAGCTAATCACTCAAGGTCACTGGCGAATATCTGGGCCTTAAACCTCGATATTCATGTCGAGAATTTAAATAACTCTGTTCGCATTCGTTACGAAATGGAATAGTGCTGTGTCATCAAGTGATTTTCGTGAAATCGTGAGTTGAAGTGATTCAGGTTTGAATTTATTTCATTTAAACATTAAAATGCTTATATAAAATATTGAACACAACTAACTTTTTACACTAGGTACTAAATTATATGACTATACAAATAAATACAAAAAAAAAAAATACACTTAAGGCTCCCGCAGACAGCTATTCGACGCGATTCTGGTAGGACAATTTCCATGGAGTTTTCATATAAATTGTTCTACTAGAGTTGCATCCTAAGCCAAAAAGCTAAGCTTCCGCAGACAGGCGCGACGTGACAGCGCACGTCGCGCCTGTCTGCGGAAGCTTTTAGGCGTCAAAGTACTCGTCAGAATCGTTGTTACCCGGAAACGTCTAGAATACTGGCAGCATTGCCACGTTGAATGGCAATGCTAATTCTTCAGGTAGTATTTGAGTGATAGATTTGTAGTGTGAGCCTTTAGGCGTCGAAGTACTCGTCAGCATCGCTATCATTCGGAAACGTACCCAGAAGACTGGCTGCATTGCCACGTTCAATGGCAATGCTAATTCTTCAGGTAGTATTCCAGTGACAGGTTTGTAGTGTAATTCATTTAAATGTAAATGATTAAATTGTATTGATCGCGGAAACGAACTCAGGGCAGGGGTCAAGGTCTATTTTAAATTCAAATACAAGAATTTTCTCACGGTGCTATTTCCCACGCTTTATTTTTAATAAGTGTTATTTCTAATGTAATTCATTACATACATAAAACATAACTGCTCTACACAAGAAAATATGCTGTAGCAATAAGTTTTATTCACATATTAATAACTGAATTAAACATCTGTAAAATTCAGCACTATTCCTCAAAAATACAACAAATTGAACTAATCAATTTAAGCATTTCGAGTGTACAATTTTTACCAACTAATTCGCAACACTAGGGTTGCAGCAGCGGGCACCGTCCTCCCGGGGCGCATATGCACACAGCAGGGTTCCGCAACAACACACTGAAACCCCCGAGTGAAATTTGACAAGGACTTAAATCCCTCGAGGGTCTGCCCCAAGCACGACGATCAATTTCCAACGCTAAACGAAATAATATTCCATTTTACGACCCCAGAAAGATTGGGACTTAATTTGGATAGGTTTTAAAGTCGTCTTTGTTGGGTATGATTTGATTTTGTAATGGCTTTTGTGTGGTACATACATTCATGTATATTATTTTGAGAACTTCATTACGTTGAGTTGTTGCTACAATTTTTTCAAAAGCTTACAACATTATCGATCAAACTTGAAGTTAGCAAAGGCACTTCAAAATCCGTTCAGTTATGTGCGTTTGCGTTCGCTTACACTTATTAATAATGTATTTATACTTATTTAACTTATAATAAAACCCTTTTGCTTACTTGTGCACTCGTAGATTAAATTCAAACTTATTCATGCCCGCGGCTCCGTCCGCATGTGCGGTCTTTGATATTGAAAGCATATTAAAATCCGTTCAGTAGTTTTTAATGATACACAAATAAGTTGCTTTTTCATTGTGTTTTATTTGTTCTTAACAACGTAATCTTGTTTTAATTATTACATGTTTTTCATTTAGTGAAGCTACAAAGATAACTTTTTCATATTAAACACCAATTAAAGTAGCAGTATTGATTATCAGAATAAGCTCATGCATCATGCTGTCGAATACAACTGTCAAAAAATTCTCATAGCACGTAACTAAAAATAACTAACTTTAATGGAGCCCTTGTCAAAATCCTCGGCACAGTTATTACATCAAATCCTAGGGGTGTTGAATCAAAGCGCTCGTTCGCACGGGGGCAACGCCATCTGCGTTTGACATTTTGCGCTTTTACACACACCCACTACTAACGTCATACGCCGCGCCCTTAAGGCTCGTACAGACTAGTGCGATATCGCGGGCGCGACGTGACATTAGTAGCACAATTGCTTTGTCGGTGCCTGTAGCGCCCGCGATATCGCGCGAGTCTGTACGAGCCTTTATCCTATGGTCCGACTCAATTTTAGTGCAACTGATGTTTACTCGATAATCGGCGCGTTATTATTGACTAGTGATGTGATACTTGACGCCGAATGTGATCGTGCAACGTTATAATTCGATAACATGTCCGGTTAAGCAAAAAGTTGTAATCCAATTAGTTAACACACTTATAAATATTTTATATCACGAAACCTAATTAAACTAATGACATGTTTACTTGTTTTCCCAGCAAAACAATGAACCTAGTACACCTGCAACGCAAAGCATGACCACAAAAAGTCAGCGGCTTGTAATTAAGCGAACTAATAGTACGCGTTACGTACTTTTATGTAGTTAGTTACTATAACGTAGCGTGGAGTAGTAATTTCCGCGAACAATTAGTACGTCGGGGCGGCGACATTTCCGAGAAATGTGTACTCACGCCACGCTCGAAGCAATAGTACGTAATCAGTTATCAACAGAATTCTGACGTAGTGGAATAGTAGAAAAAGCTAGTGAAAACATAATTATTTTCCCTATATGTTTTCACTAGGAAAATATGTTTTTCGACTAGCTTCTTTATGCCTGCGACCGCGTGAAATTTCTTGTTTTAACATTAAAATATGCTATGACAATCGGCAATACTGTAACATCCCTTTAGTGAAAAAAAATATTCAGAATCGGATCAGTAGTAGTTCCGAAGATCATCCCCTTCATACAAAATCACATATTTTGCTCTCTTTATAATATCAAGTATACATAAAAGGAAATCAACAAAATTAGTTTGTATTTCTCACTAACCCCGGAGTATGAATTTGTGCCCGTTGGCAATATGCTCACACTCTATTATATGGAACTTATAACTGGCGTAATGCAGTTGTATAAGAAATACACCCCTGCTTTCCTTTTTTGTGAATATTGGCGTAATGTCATGTTACGTTTGTTAAAAGTTCAATAATACAATTTTCCTCTCAAAAAGTTTAACAAACGAACGACATAATTTTCTTAACATCCGTGTAACGTAATAATTATAAAACTCTTGGAAAAGTTCTAAGGAGAAAGTTTATTTTTTGTTGTTTTGCAAGGGGTTGTGGTACAAAGACGTTTGATTATGTTATCATACAAAAGAAACCAGCCGGCTTTATTTTCAAAATCATAATAAATGGAATCAAATCGAATTGACTCATCTGCCTAGCCTTTTCCCAAATATGTTGGGGTCAGCTTCCAGTCTAACCGAGCGACTGTCTATGTCACCTCCACAACCCAGTTACTGGGTAACACGATACCCCTTGGTGAAGACTGGTTGTCAGACTTTCGGGCTTCTGACGACCCGTAGCCCTATCACCTATCTCACATGTCGAAAAAAATATCAGCACGAATTTGGTCAAGACTTTCGATAGACTTGGCTTCAACGAACCACATGTCTCGTCTGGTGGCATTATCAACATGTTACATCTAAAGACAGGTAGACATATTTGCGTAATCTCCAAAGCTTTGAGCGAAGCCAAGAGCTTAGGTATAGTGTAGACCGCACACTGAGAACCCACACAATAACCTCTTAACCGTTTGAACGCTCGATGCAACATGTTTTTTAGTATTTTAGTTATACAGTTAGGTGAAGGGATGTGACTTAACGGTAAAAAAATTCATTATAGAAAAATCGACTAAATAATAATAAAATAATTCTAAAATAAACGAAACGAAATAAAAAAAAATAAAAAAAGATTAATTCAATTTTATTGACAGTAATTATTTCTCTGAAGCCAATGCTGCAGGTATTGTTTCGTAATTATTTACTACATATTGCTTGGCAAATAATTAAGAAACAAAAGCTTTGGTATAATTTTCTCTAATATCCCCAAATTATTTTTATTTTTTTTAAATTAATTTAAATAATTTTTTTCCTGGCTTTTCTGAGGACATTTCCCGGTTTAGAAAAAAGTCCGAACGAACGGGGTAGCGGTGCTGCCTTGTTATTTTAAATACCAGTACAAAAAATTCGAAAACAGGCGTCGCTGAAATAAAAAAATTGATTGATAAATAATCAATTATTAAAAAAAAATGTGTTAAAAACTTCGGTTTATATAAAATAATCATTTTTTTATTTTTTTAAAAGATACTTTTTTAGCATCCCTAGTTAGGTGTAAGAAAAGAGGACTTATGCCTGCATTCTCGGTTTGGGCTCGTAAAACTTTTGTAATTTTTGGTAGTGTAATTAAGTTACTGTATTCTGTGTTCTTCGTGTCGACTGTCGATAGCAAATAAAATAGTGTTCCTGTGAACCCAGAAAAAGCTATAAGTGGTTTGCATTATAAGTTCCGTCCATTCTGTGATAATGTCAGGAGTTTTAATTATAATTTGAATGGCACGGAAGCAAGTACATAATAGCATGCGACCTTTTATTTGATAATTATTCAGACTATTACCACAACAATAAAAAAGATTAAATCGATTTTAAAAGGAACATCTATTTCATTAATGAATATAATTGCTGCGTATGTTTACCAACACGTCCATTTCCACTTGCGCGTACGCAGTCGCGAGGGCGACACGCTAGGCGAGCGGGTCGCGTCTCGTTAACTTGCCACGACCGATAGCATCAGGTAGCGATCCCGCGTTACGCTCAATAATCATGTCGTTAGGCCTTGTAAAACGTAAAGCTGAACGTAACGTTACCGCGTGATAAAACGTTATGGTAACGTAACGTTACCGCGTGATTATTAGTGATGGTCACATAACTAGAGATCGGATATTCGGATGCATATTTGCCTAAAGTTAATTTTCGCTGTGAAAGTATGGAAGCGGCTTCTTAAAATATTTTAATTGTAAAAAAAAAACACGTGTTGCCACGAACACCGGAATGCATAACTAATCGATTGTGCAATATATGTAAGCGACTACTAAAAAAATATTTAATAAAAAATCCGAGGTTCTTGGATTGCGTAACTATTCTGATGCATATTTCATTTTTAAGAAGATTTATTTTTTGCATTTTTTGAAGAAGAGGATATTTTTTATTTTTATTTAATTGGGATTTTTACCAACATTTTAAAGTAACCCCCCAGAAACCTAAACTTGTAAATCCCAGAACCGCGGGATTTTTTCGATACAAAAGCGCATTCCATATTAGCCAACATCTCAACTTTAGGTGAATATGCATCCGAATATCCGATCTCTACACATAGCGTAATGTTACCGTGCGGTAAAACGTAATATTACCGCGCGGCGTGATTATTAATTAGTGATGGTAACATAGCGTAATGTTACTGCGTGATAAAACGAAACGCTATACGTAACGTTACCGCGCGACAACGTGATGGTAACGTAACGTTATCGCCCCATAATACACAGTCTGTGCCAAGCCTTAAAATTTCAATATTTGAGGTTAAACAGGTGTTACATATGAAATTGCGTTCTACTGCAGTATCAATGACCCCGCAGGTTAGTGACATTTATTAATGAAATATTGAACCAAATCGGTATTACGAAAATAAATTGTGAGGGACGGAACGTTTTCTTTAAGATATTGCAACCTTTCGCCAACTGGTGGCGGGTGGGGAAGATGAATAGGCGTTAGGGAAATTAGGGTGAAAACATAAGTTAAGATATTATGATTAAGAATGAATGGCTATTTAATCTCGCAAGTCTTGATAAAAATGAGCATTCATTCTTAGAATCCCAACATTCTCAGGCAAATGTGAATTTTCATTAAATACCTAGTACCTACACAAAATATTCTCAATTCGCAGTAGGCTGGATCTACTCGTAATTGCTTTGATTAACCATTAATCAAACTAAAGTTAAGTTAATACTGCATTTTTGCACGAAGGTTTGCATTACCACAAGCTAGTTTAGACATAATAAGAAATCCACGTCAGACGCCTCATGTAAGTATCCTAGAGCCCTAGACTAAGGCGCATCTACACAGGCGAGAGTATCGCGTCGATAGTCACGCCGTGACATCACATTCAATAGAAACTGTATGAAGCAATCTCCACACGGCGAAACATCACGGCGAGAATTTGATGGCACGGCAAGAGTGCAAGACTGTCGCCGCGATTCTCTCGCCTGTGTAGATGGCGCCTTACGGCCTTACATAATATTTATTGACTATATTAATGCATGCATTATTGGCTTTGCACATAATGTGATCGATCACACTAGAAGCCAGATAAATAATCGTAAAAACATAACCATTATGATAAGTAATGACGTCTAAGTATTCTTTGTTCACCTAGATGACGACATTATTACATTCGTAAAACAAGAACTAAGGATATAAAATCGAATAAACAAAAATACGAAATAGGGCAAAACAAAAGAGCGTACATTCTATATTCGAAGAGAGATTACAATGTAGCGTCGAGCGCAGGTGAATGACCGAAATCGGCGCGCCGACCTTGCGACGTCTCGCTTCACCTACATACGCCACACTGACAAGCCACTTTTGCTTTCGACAATTCGCAAAAAATATATTAAGGAATATCTTTGTTCCGTTGGCTGTCGGTGACGTATCTAGCTGTGCCCTATAGGTACCTATAGTATCTACGATCGGATCTACACTTCGTTATTTCTACGCTCCGTTGTTGTCACGCTTTGTTTTGGCTAGGTACTTGGTTCAGGTTGGAAGATTCATGGGAATTGGTTATCTAATTTCTCGATTCATCGTAATAAAAAATAAAAAATATTTTTACTTGGTTCCCTTTCTACTCTGGGTTTCTTCTCATTAGAAAACAAGAAAGTTTTTCACCAGTCCGAATTCATAAGAATTCCCGACATTCAATAGTCCTTTAATCCTCCTCTCATTAAAGGAAATGAAACTTTCTCCGAATCAAAACTCCGCCAGACTTAACGATGTTCGGTATCAAATTAAGAGCCGCCCCTTCCAGACGGACAGAGAGTCAGATACCTGTCCGGAATATCTTCAGTGCAAAAATTTCTTAAAAAATTGGGTCAATTAGCAACAAAGCTCCCCACGAAGTGCGAGAAAGAAGGGGAGCCTACGTCCCTAGTTATGAGTGTACGTTGTGGCTTCACAAAGGGCGAGGGTGCGCCCTCGACGCGCGATACCACCCCCGCCGCCCCGCGCACTGTACCAAAGAAAAATAACGCCCAGCCACAAAACCACAGAGCTCATAATCGAACACGACACCACAACGAAGGTTGCGCGTTAAAATTGTGTTATTCGACATTTTACCTGTGGATCTCGCCCAACAAAAGATTCTAAAACGGGTTACGCGGGAGGATGCTCCCAGAATAAACATTTCACGTGTGAAGTCGCGTTATGTGGATAAATAAGCTGCAGCCATCTCACTTTGTAAGTCACGTAAATGTCGGCATGGGACGGATGATTGATACCCACCACCGACGAAGTCTCGCCACTGAATATAAAAGCGTACCTACTTTAATAATAAAACACCTTTTCAAATACCTGAACAATAAGTAAAATTGTTAGTTCATTCGTCACAGTGTGTAGTCGCGTCAAGTCTACGTGCGGTGAATGTCACGCGGCCAAAAATAATAATGTGTGCGTTCGGTCCGGACGGTCGTTCGGTCAGTGCAGTCTCGTTGCGTCACTGCACTGGACCGCCGGGGCATTGCACCTTGTGCACCGCGACGCGAGTGCCGCGACCACACCGCACGCTCGCGCCGTCCCGCTCTCGCCACGCTCGACTAGCTGCGTGCGATCGATCCTATCCATTCAACAGCTGATTGTCATTTCACGAGTAACGTGATCGGTAACATGGTGAGGTTACTATGTCTCACGTGACGCCCTATACTATTGAATAGTAGCTAACTATTGTATTGTATTGTTTCAGTGGCGTTGCGGTGCTGAGTCCGACTGAGAGCGGTGGATGCAGCGGTAGCGACATCACTGAGCCGCGCTCGCCGCGCAGCCCCGAGTCGTCGACGTCGTCGTGCAGCACCTCCGAAGAGAGCGCGGGCTCGCGCATGCCGCCGTGGGCGTGTGACCCGGCGCCGCCGGCACCGCGACGCATCGCGGCGCAACCCGCGCCCGTGCGCCGCTCGCAGCCGCCCATACATCGCCGCATCACCGAGTACTTCAACCACAAGATGAAGCCGCAGAACGGCCTCAAGCGCGATAATGCGGCCAACGATGACACCAAGAAAAAGTGCCTACCTAAAAATGGTGTCACGCATGACCTAGAGAAATATATTTCTTATTTGTCACAGACCCTTAGTCCTAAAGTATTAATGGACGTCGGAAAGCAAAACGAAGCCGCTAGCCGAAAGTCGAACACTACCAGTAACGGCGCGATGGACGCCACGAAGGCGGCAGATCTCAGCAAAACGACGCCGAATGGTAACTTCAATGGTCTGATCGACTACAGTAGACCCAAGGAGATGAAAGACAAAAATCACACGAACATGAATGGCTTTTTGGAAATCCGGCACGGATCCGAGACTTTCACAAAAGGGAAGCAAACAGGAGGGCTTCTGAAAGACTTGATAGATGGTAAGAGACCGGGCCTTGAAATAAAGACTTCATCTGACCCATCCGCCAATGGGGTATTAGCCAATAAACATACACCAGACAGTAGACGTAAAGTTCCCATGCCTGCATCCAGTGACCTGATTGGCATGAGGATTGCGCCCTCGACCACCATAAGTCAATCACCTAAGAAAACTACAAAACCTGATAAATCCAGAATGAACGGCGTTGTAAGCTCGACGACTAAACTGGACAGCAGAATGAATGGAGTCACATATGGATCAAATAACTTGAACTTAAACCCTATAACTAAACCAGCTAAGAAGGAGACGCAGAAGAAAGCGACCCAACCTGCGAAAAGAACGAATCGCAAGTCATCCGCGTGTATTGCCAATAGTAAAAACCTCACATGGTCTAAAGCTAATAATCTTAAGCAGGTGCAGCTTCAGAAACAAAATTGTACAAACATATCTTCGAGTTCCCCTATTAAAACCACACCGGGCGAGGCAACGCCTGTACCGAAGATGCATATCCCGAATGGTGTTCGTCAGGCTCCCATGATGAATGGTAACTACACCAATCTAAATGTACCGGTACCGAATAATTATCAAAACTGTCATCAGATTAACATCCCACAACCTTGTAACGGTACCTTGAACCCCAACAATTTAGCATCATTCGTTGCTGTACCACAAAATATGATGCTTACAACGTTAAGGATACCCCAGAATGGTTTATCGCCACAAACACTGGGACAACAGAATAATATGGCAGCTTACAACCGACAGAATGTTAACGTCTCAAGTCCGACTAAATTAAACGGCCAGTTCGTTTTCCCACTCATGCAGAATCTAAACGGAACGGTTGTACAAATACCAAATCTGATGACTAAGATGCCTAACTTTGTTCTTCCACCAACTCACACACAAAGACAAGACCATTTGCAAAACCAGCAAGCGGCATCTATTCTTATAAACGGTACTCTTTTGAAGCTCGCTAACACGATGACAACGGCTTATCCGAACGTAAAAAGTGAGCCAGTAACAAGTCAACCTATTCCAGGGATGAATAAAAATGTCACTGGAATGCAAGCTGTCGGCATGACGGTTCAATCCAAGCAGAATTACGCTGTCAACTTTAGCCACCCTGTTCTTATGCCTCAACCTGGTTATATTGTTACATCTGTGCCACCAAATATAAACGTGAAGGAAACTTGGAGTTATACGAATACGAATACAGTGTCTTCGTCACAAACGACGTATTCGAGTCATTTAGTTCACCATCAACCGCCCATCGTGCCCAACTATCATGCGCTGCACACGAGTAGTATACCCATCGCGCCGGTCGAACCGCCGGACAACCCGATCCAGGGCACCGACCCTCCTAGCAGCACAGTGAAGGAACACGAGCTATTTGATTTAACGCCTCCGAAGTGTGAAATACCGTGGTTGTCCAAAACTGTCAACAATAACATTTTCCCATTACAACCAAATAAAAAGAACTCGAGGCCTTTCGCGGAAATAAGTAGTATATCAGAGAAGCTCGAAGAGTTAGCTGCTAAGAAGGCGAAGTATGAGCTAAAGGAAGACAAAATTGAAGATTTGAGGATGGATTCTAGCATGGATTCGACCATGGATTCCACCATGGATTCGACCATGGATTCAAGTATTGAACTTCGTAAGATCGAGGCGGTTGCCAGGCGGGAGGAGACGATCTTTACGCAGATCACTGTTCTCAAGGACGTATCATCGTCTGACGTCCACAATACTGTGATAGAAGCTAATTTCTGTAGTACCACAACAGAGTCCGAGTCGGGTATAGGGACGGACAAGTCCATAGACTCGCCTAGTGACTCTCAAACTAGTAAAGAATGTGATGAAGATTCGTCGTTATCTTTGAGTATAAGTGTGTGTTCTGTGGAGGTGCAGAGTCAGAAGAGTCCTATTTTGAAGCAGCCCAAGACGCTGCGCTTTCCTCCGAGGAGTTTGACGAAGCCCAGCAGTGACAAGCGGAAGTCGAGTACAGACACAACGTCCACAGTGTCTGTGTGTCAGTGGGAGAACTGTAAGCGAGAATTCGACGGAGATCCAGATCTCTTAGAACATATACAGGTTAGTTATTTACATTTTCTCATAATATTGTAGTCGCCAGATTTCTTTGCCGGCAAGACATTAGCAATAGACATTTTATACATCCTCACTTTTACACCTTCCTTACTAACCTCCTCTCCAAAACGATAATCACCATTTTTAGTACATCCTCATAACAGTTTCAAAATAAACATTCTTTTCCAATATTAAATTTCAAACGTTCTAAAATTATTCGAGTATTAAAGCTTACAGGATATTCATAAATTTTGAAAGAAAAATAGATGATCACAACATCGTTTTGACACGATTAAACCTGTCTCTGCATCCTGTTTCGATATAATATGCCTGTATACTAAAGTTCTCTCGTATCACAATTTCAGAACGTCCACGTAGAAACGCAAGCCGGCAAGGAGAACTACGTCTGCTTATGGGAGCAGTGCAAGGTTCGCGGCAAGCCGTCATGTTCCCGACTATGGCTGGAGCGACACACGCTATCGCACGGCGGGAACAAGCCATTCAGGTGCATCGTCGACGGCTGCGAGAGGCGCTTCTCCACACAGGTATAATTACGGGCATATACAATTTAAAAACACCCGCAAAACGCACTAAAGATGAAAAGCGTCATAGACGGTCCATTTTAATAAAAATTGTGCGTTGTGTGAAATGCGGCAGTCGGCGTAAATTGAGTATTTGGCGTCCGCTTACTGCGTGCGTTGAAACTTCAGCGTAAATTATTGTGATATTTGTAAATTATATATGAGTGAAGAGCGTGTGCGTAGTTGCGGCGAACATTTTTGAAAGAATTCCCCTGATATTTGCTGATACCAGTAAAAATATTAAAATCAATCAATTATGCTCATTGTATTCTCATTGTAAATGAGCGTCCTTCTCAAAAGTTTTCGCAAAATAGGGCTCACAAACGCAATTTTAGTTGATATGGACCTGACTTTATGTTCACATACAACCAAATTATCGAAAACAACAAGTCATTATAATTTGATTGTTTTGGATCTTCGGTGCGTTTTCTCACAACCAAAATATTACTTAAGCATCCCTTTATATCACTTTTAGTCAAAGTGTTGCAGAATAAGTAATATACAAAGTTTATTAATGTATGGTGAAATATTTTAGGAAATACATTTTAAAATATTTCTATGATATTTTAAGGTATACATTTTAAAATATTTATATTATATGTTAGTTTACATAAGTCTGTTCATAGTCTCTAAATGAAAGTTAAGGTAGTTCACAAAAGTGTGGACTTTAAGACTCACAAATAATTAGGTTCTAGTAAAACTAGGCATAAATACCATAATTTATCTAAAATGTATTATGAATGTCTTTGTATTGTAATTTGTTTATTTCTGCAGCATATCGTTATTAAGTGTTATGAAATGATTCTTGTTCTGTCATTAGTAATAAAGTGAATTGTATCTAACACTTCCACCGCTAACGACGTCAAACGACGGCAACTAACAATATAAATCATAATTATAAAAAAGTACTCAAAGTCAGATACTACTTTTGTTTTTTTATTGTTCTCATGTACTTCTTGGTCCTCAATTTAGAATTTACAATTACAATAACAAGATGAAAACTAAACTATCAATGTTTTGAGAGTTTTTTACAATTCCATGTTAGCGTTGGAATGGTTATTTTAGTTATACTTTTGGATTTTTCAGCTGTAAATCTTCAGTTTCAAAAAGCTATCCTCGTGTTATGAAAGCTGTAACCCTCGTGTACTTTTTTGAAATTGTCAATTTACTCGCTTAATGAATCTAAAATGTATATTGTGACAGTAGTGTCTTCAACACGTAAATAACGTCAAATCGAGTGATTGGATCATAAAACGCGTTTCATATCAAAGTATAATGTTCAATCTACGTGAAATTCATTATTATTTTCTATGTCCGCCGTGAACTCAAATAACTTTAAAATACTTCGGAAATATTATTATCAACTTTAGTTTTTAGTAAGAAAATCAATAAACAGTAAAAAAAAAAAAAACTAAGTGATCTAAATACAAATTCAATTAATCTGTTTAGATAAAATGTAACAGTACTTGCTCAGGGATGTGATCCCATCACTGGATATAGTATGGCATATCACGATTCTTTCTTTCATTACTTTTATTGCATTCCTTTTGAAAAAAAAAGTCTTGTATAAAATGTTATTCTCACAAAACACCCGCCGCGTGATGTCGCCATATTGACGTTAATTTACGACGCAGCCTCCGACGAATATAAAAGATAAAGTTGTATATGTTTTCTTTCCCCAAGGACACTGAAGACGATGCCAAAGAGAACCCTCGATGGCTGGAACCACTTCCGAGATTTTATTTATTTTTGTCGACCTATAAATTCGTCGGGTTTACCCCTTTGACCGCTATTTACCGTTCAGCGTACCGTAAAAGTTAGATAAGAATGCGACAATAGCAGCGTAATTTTGGACGATAGCTCTTCATTCGATGTAATCTGCGTATTGTTCACGGGTTATCTGTAACTTGACGTGATTACCTGTTAATAGCAGTCGAAGGGTTAAATGCGATGAATTTGATATGTATCATTTATTTTTTTCAACACGACGTGTCGAGCTACGGAATAAGTGTAGTGTAAAAGCAAGTACTATGTAGATGAACTGGTGTTAGATTAATTAGTTCATAAGGACTCAAAACTTTACGCCTTCATCAACGATCTTATAATGTTATTTAGAAATATTATGCGATATAATATAACAAATAATTTTGTAGATAACAATAGAAAAACTAATACACAATAACTATTCTATGCTTGTATTATTGAATACCAAAAATATAACTAACAAAACGGTATACCGGAAAAACCTCCGCAATAATCGTGAAAAAACTTAAATTGACATATCTTCGAATCAAAAACAAATAAAAATGGCATTTATAAAGTATATATCCTAACTGCTTATAGCGTCACTGTATCTTATTGTAATTCTTGAAGTTAGGAACGAAAACTGCATTACTAACGTAATATTTTCTGCAAATTCTGCGAGGATCTGTGTACTGCTGTTGCATATAATCTTGTGTTTATCCCACAGAGACCTTACCACCCATGGCTGAACGTGTCAATTCTTACTTGCTAACGTTTTCTTTACAATTACAGACGTTATTGGAGCGACATGTGAACAACCACTTCAATGAAGCTTCGCCCAGTAATGGTTCCGGCAAGAAGTCTGCAGAGGGTTCCGTCAAACTCATGCGTAGAAATGGCAAGAAGCTGCGGTATAGAAGACAACCTTGGTCTGGTGAGTTGACTCTCTACTTCATCGCCTATCTATTCATGTCCCTGTCTATTCCTCGTTGGTCTCGGAGTCAAACTATTCGATTCGGAGAATAACTTCTCTGTATATTCATAGGACATAGTTTGAGAAGTTTCCTTAAGGCTTTTCTTGCAGTTACTATGATTTAAGGAGTAGATATTTCCCTTTTCATTTAGCCTGTTATAGAGTAGCGGTCCAAGGTACATATAAAATTTGGCTGTGAAGAAGCATGTTTTGTACTTTTTTGAGGGCAAACTATATATTTCCGTCTCTTTTTAGTAAATTCAGTGCTGTATAGTTGCGTGTTGTTTAAGTACATTGCTCATTATAAATAACCGTCAAACTGTTAGTACTTCACAAGATTTATACAGGAGGTTAGTGGAGAAAAGGAAAGGGCGGCAAGTAGCGACTTTGAGAATAGCTCTTTGAGCTCTTTCAATGGTCAATAACAAAGTTTTAGGGCCGGTTGTTTCAAACAGTTCGTTAACGTAACATACGTACGTCAAATAATAACGATTACATTATGATGTTTAACGTTCGTTAAATACAAAGCGTTGTTTCACTGCATAAAAACCGATCGAACCAGTGGGTATGACACCTGTTACTGTAATTGTTATTTTTTAACGAACGTCAAGGGCATAATTTCGTGAAACAACGGTTTGACGATAGTTAGCGCCATTTATGACGTATACGCGTGCGTCAAGTGGACGTGAAACAACCCGCCCTTATTCGCTCCACCCCATGAAGTAATACAGTAAGTCAAAATTGACTGACAAAGAGCAAAGTATACTTGCCTAATTATTTTTGGATTTACAATAAATCGTAGCTTTTTGAATACATATATCAGCTTAGGAATTCTATTATTTAAAGCTTCCATATAGTGTTTGAAGGAAAGGGTTTCATCTATTATTATACCTAGGTATTTTATCTGTCTTTTTAATATTGGGACACTTACACTGGCTATCTGTAGGAACTGGGCAACAATGAGCATTCAACGTTGAGGGGATATGCGATATTTGCTTGCGCATCGAAAACTTAATGTAATGTGTCTTTTCTGCATTTAGAGTGTGAGTTATTTTGAAGCCATTTATTTACAACTAGCTGACCCGACAGACTTCGTTCTGTCAAAAGCTATTTGACTGTGGCAGTTTGTCTACGCGCAAAGGAAACTACCTACCTACCCTATCCTACCCTACCCTACCTACCTATCTACCCTACCCTACCCTACCTACCTACCCTACCCTACCCTACCCTATTCTACCCTACCCTACCCTACCAACTACAACCCTAACTAAAACCTGCAATTTTTTTTTTTTTTTGATGAAATCTATTTTCAGACCTACCAAATGATGACTGACACGTTATGTCAAACGCCATAAAGTTACATTAGAAGATAGAGTTACCTACTTAATATTAAATAAAAAATGTTAACATGGTCGTTTTCTTAATTTTTTTTTTTTTTTTAACTTTCCTAATTTTTTCTTACATAAGAACCTTCTCCTGACAATAACAAACACAACAAAAAAATAATTAGCGAAATCGGTCCAGCCGTTCACGCGTGATGCCGTGACCAAGGGAAATAGGGATTCATTTTTATATATATAGATATTGAATCCGTGTTGCGCAAGATTGTAGACTTCATTTTCTGAGTCAGCCGAAAAAAATAGAGCAGTGTCGTCAGCGTAAGTTATGATAGTGCCATGCTCTAGCTTTAGATTGCAAAGGTTATTTATGTAGATCAAAAACAGAGAGGGCCCTAAAATACTTCCTTGGGGAACACCAAAAAATGTGTAGTAACAGCCCGGAGTTTGGAAGTTGGCGGTGTGATAACCCCGTGCCTCGGAAAGCACGTTCTGATCTCTCCGGTAGTGTCGGATTGCCGTCCCATCGGAGTATGAGAGTGAGGAAAGAGAGCACGTGTCTGCGCACACACTTGTGCATATCTCCCGCGCCGAAAGTTGGTCTCCGCTGAGATTGGTCGCCATGGCCGAAATTCGGTCTGGAGGACTATTATTAAGCTTTGATAGCTGTCTTCGGCCTTCCACATCTAATTCATCCCTGCTACTTTGACCAGGTCATCGCATCGTCGATTCACTTCGTTGGTGGTCGAAAATAAATGATCATCATTATTGTCGATGGAAGCAGGTACAAGTGAATTCTTGAATGTTCAAAAAGAGCAAAAAAGTAATTGCTTGTTTTACTTGGGAACACCAGTTTCTCAAAACTGCTGGTTGACACATTTGAATTCTGCCAATATCAGAAAATGTGCTGTTCTATGAGCCTTGACTAACTAAATTATTAATGTTTTAATGATTTTTTTTAAGAATTTATCAGAAATAAAACTTCATGATTATAAATCATTTGACGTGATTCACGTTCGTAGCGAACAAAGGTGAGGTTGCAACCTTAAGCCGCCCACAGTTTTTTAAAATCCTTTTTGGCCCTCATTTCACCGGATGGTAAGTTATGCTAAGGCCGAAGGTGGAAGCGAGCTTGACCCGGAATCCTCAACCACAGAGGAACTGGCTATCTTACCTTTAACTGCCGAAACACGAAAAATGCTGTTAACATTGTTGTTATGGCGACAGACTTAGATAAGATGGTGGTAGCTAGCCAGGCGGACTTAGAACAAGCCCTACCACCAACTAAACCGAGCAGAAAATGTTGCCCCTGCTGAGAATCGAATCCGGGACCTCTGGGTCTGAGACAGGTGGTCTTACCACTAGACTAGAAGCGGCATTTTTTGACCAAACCACTGATTTATTTCCAGCACGCATGTTCGACTTTTTCGACGCGGGTATGATGGAGGGCCTAGTATGGCGGCTAGTGCGCGCGACGCGTTGGCGGCTAAGCGGCGCCTGCCCACTGCGGGAGCCGCCCGGCCGACACACGCTCACGCTACGCGCCGCGCTCACGGCGACGCGGTACAATGTCGTGGCCGATAGGAGAGAGGCGCTTGTCACGTATTACCCGCCAAATGTGTAAGTTACCATTCTATGTTTAAATTTTTTAATTGATAGGACAAGTGAGGGAGGTAAGAAGGCTGTTCTGGAGAGGAGAGAGCTTGAGAGACATGTGTATGACAAAGGCAGAATAGAAACAAAGTTAATTGAAATTCTGAATGATATTTCAGAAAACCTTGTTAAGTTAGAGGTACCTACTATAGATTACCTTTCTTTGGCTCTATTTTTGATGACCAAGCGTAAAAGAAGTTTCGAGTTTGACAAGCAAAATTTTGTGATCCGTCAAATATTTCATTCTCCCTTGTGATCAAATCAATGATGAATAGTTCTCTCTTGTGATCAAATCAATAATGAATAATTCTCTCTTGTGATCCAATCAATAATGAATAATTCTCTCTTGTGATCTAATCAATGATGAATACTTCTCTCTTGTGATCAAATCAATAATGAATAATTCTCTCTTGTAAGCAAATCAATGATGAATAATTCTCTCTTGTGATCTAATCAATAATGAATACTTTTCTGTTGTGTTCAAACTAATGATGAGTAAAATCATCTTGTCTTAAATAAGGATTTTAATTTACTTTGATTCTGTATGCTGAGTGTTTGACATAGGTGTTGTCTGATCCGATAAGAATTGTTATATTTACTGAAAAATTTAAATAAAAACAGTAATAATTACAATAATTGTCTGGTTGTAGTTCATGATATTCTTCGATATCAAAGTCTATGGTGTTTTCAGGTAAGCATTGGAGTATCATTATCACCAACCATCCATGCACCCTGGGTAGTACAGGCTCATCCCTTGTAGGGAATATGATAACCTGATATGACTTAAACATTTCATCACCGTGAAAACCTGTATCATATAAATTGGTATGCTGAACCTTTAAAAAAAAAAACTTGGTTGTACCATGGACTTCCAAGTTATTTATATAATTAATTTGAGGAATTTGATTTATTTGAGGGGCGATTAATGTTATATCTAAATGTATGTGGGAATAGTATGGCAAATAAAATTCAGCTTTTATTTCGATAAAACGAATTATTTAAAATACATAAAAGTGAAATAAAAAACGTAACCATCTTGACTCATTTTCGTGCCAAAAAAACAATAAAAAAGCTATCGCAACTATTCGAAAATCAAAATAATAAATGCAATGCATCCAATTCGTACCCGTTTGGATACACAATAGACCAAAATAAAATGTATGGGATACAAAGAACCTATTCATACCTAATTAGTTATAAAATTAGTCGCCCTTCATTCAAGCAAAGTGGGGAATAGGCTAACCAATCATCATTTATCATTGATTATATTTAGGTTTAGAAATCTATAGTAAGACTTTAAATAAAATACTAATCTCAGTATTTGCGATCTAGTCAACAGCTCGGACTGTCGTGTCTAAATTTGTATTATAATATGCACAGGTAAAATCAGGTGGGTTAGTAGTGCACAAGGAAATTCATAACATTTGGTGTTTAGCTAAATTTATAATATTCGTCAATTAATTGTATCGTAAAATAAGCAACGCATTTTTTTTTAAATTATTTCCCTCCTTCATTGCATAAAGTTCATTTAATTACACAATTAAATTCACAAGTCATTTTATGATAAAAAAAATTACATTATTATCAATTTTAGCACCCATTTTAAATGCTCGATTTCCAGATTGAGTTGAACCCATTTTACGTACGTAACAATTTTTAATTATTACGCTCATATAATTTCTCCACAACCTGTAGCTTTTAAATTAGTTTAACATTTTCCATTATAATTTTATTATAGTGCATTATTACTTACAACCTCTTCAGGGGATCATTATGCATTACTACGAATCAAAATTGGCACTAACTGGCAGCGGAACTAGGGTTGCCAACTTTTTTTTTTACTAGAAATAAAGTATATTATGGTCAAAATGGCCCACTTCCTCATCGAGAGGAGGCCTGTGTCCCAGCAGTGGGAACATTATCGGCTGATTATGATGGTCAAAGTGGGAAAATAAACAGTATTTCGGAAAAAATAACAGCATCTCGAAAAAATTACTTATACAGTATTTCAAGTATTAAAAAAAAAAAAAATAGATAACAACAAGATAAAAGACATTATTCATTAGTGCTACTCGCGCAACTCATCAATTTAGCACTAATTTTGAAGGCAGAGTAAGCATCATCAAATAAACGAGGAGCAATTTTTTTATTAAATGTATTGAAGCCTTGTTTCTGTCGTCCCACCACTTAGCAAGCATTCATAAATGAAAACATTACTACCTACAAGACTAGTGTAATACTAGTATTATAGTTAGTTCTGCCACCTCAGTATTGAATCACAGAATTAATGTTTTCATTGATGAATGCTAAGTGGTGGGACGACAGAAATAAGGCTTTAATACATTTAATTAAAAAATAGCTCCTTGTTTATTTGATGATGCTTACTTTGCCTTCAAAATTAGTGCTAAATTGATGAGTTGCGCGAGTAGCACTAATGAATAATGTTGGTATGTATTTAATTTTTAAATAACATTACAAGGTATTCTGATAACAATTGTCTATTTACTATTTCCCGAAAATTCATTAAGGCGAGGTTCTTCAAGTTAACCTCTAGGAAATGTAATTTTAATGTCATTTTATTTAGAAACGGTAATGATTAAAAACGTGAAAAAAATATATGTTGCTTTTGAGACCTTTTTGTAGGTACGTCGGGTACTCGTTACATAATTGAATAAAGTTCGCTCGATAGAAAAAATCCAAACATACCCTTATTTTGTAGATTAAAACTCATTTTATTTCAATATTATACTGCTTTATGTATTGAAAATTACATGAAAATAAACGTCTATGATGATGTAATGTCCGTCGGGTTTAACATGGTTAATATTGTAAAACATATAATTTTCAACCCAAAATTAACGGCACAATTTACTGGGGCCCAGCTGTCACCTCTAGAACAAAAATGCACGCTCGAAGAACCTCGCCTTAACAGTTTCATTCTGAAATAAAGGCTAGCTAAACCACCGCGCACATAGACATCGTAGGTAGAATATCATGCATGCACTATGTTATACGTAGTAGCTGAAACTTTTTATTTACGTAAAGCTCTGGATATCAGTGAAAACAGTGTATTCACATACTTTATTTTTGTTGAACAGTAATCAGTATTTTAGAGTGAGACAGTATAATACTGTTTTTAACAGTATGGTTGGCAACCCTAAACGGAACGCTTGCAATTGGCATAAATTATAATGATATGCAGTTGATCCCCAAGCAATCAGCTTAGCTTAGCATGCTCGATGTTGCCGTCAGTGCCACACAGAGTAAAAATATGTTCACAAAGTTGCTAGCATTGATGCAGTACTTTAATATAAAATGGAAAAATAAAATATTTTCACTTTATTAGTTTTTTTTTAATAAATTGTGGTTAATTTATTGCTAGCAACAGAATGGGTTGCCAGTCCTTATTGATGTTTTGGGTTTGGGCATAGTAAATCATCTTTTGTGTTGTTTTAGAATTTTTCAAATCTTAATCATAAGATTGCTTACAGTCTGAATGGCAAATAGGCTGTGTAATGGCAGTGTGATTCGCTGCATCAAATTGTAATGTAATAACATACAATATGGCGCTGATGTCGCGTTGCTGTGCAGCTATTTGTCGCCCAAATTGAAAGTATCTTTAACAGCTGGTGTTTGAAAACAAAGCTTTTTGATGTGCATGTCTATCATTTAGTTCACTTTCAATATGGGATTGGTGCCCAAAAACGTTGCAAACACAAGTCACGAATTAAACGTTTGTTCCAAAGGATAATGAAAGTTTATTACAGAAGCCGTTCGACATTACACCAAAACTCGCAGCTTATATTGTGTTTGCAGCTGCCTCCGTGTGGCACGGGAGCGAACCAGGACTAACCGCGTTGGTGTTCTTTCAGGTTGGAGGATGAGTGGGTGCCGGAGAAGGACGTGGCACGCATCAAGCGGGTGGAGATAGCGGAGCTGTCCGCCAGCGTGAAGGTGGCGCTGTTCGAGCACTTCTCCTTGTCGTACGTGGGCCCGCCGCCGGCCGCCGCGCCGCGCCGCGAGCGCCGGGGCGCGCCGCGCATGCTGGCCAACCTGCTGGCCAAGCGCCGCCGCGAGCCCGAGTGCCGCGCCGAGCCGCTGCTGTGGCAAGAGCCCGACAAGGCCGTGCGGCCCAGCGGCGCCAAGAAGCGCAAGATGGGCCGCCGCTACGGTGGCGCCGCCTTCTGGCCCTGCGGACGATAATGGATACGGGATCCCGAGCCCGGTGTCGCACTGCAGCGGAACTACACGAGTGTTCATATTTGTGACTGCGGGCCGCCCGTCGTTTTGGAACGCGGATTCGATCGAGTTGACTGGGAAGATTATGAAAATTATTTCATTTTATGTGAATGACGATATGAATTTGTTTGCGTGTGATTAATTCCATTTTTAATACATTTTTACAAAGGATCCACTTTCCAAAGTTGCCGTCGGCCCGCAAAGAAATGTCTGTATGAACTTTATGTTTTCTCAATTGAATAGAATAATGATCGATAGTGTAAATGTAGTCGGCGCGTGTAGTCGGTGTGACACCGAGCGAGACAGATGTTGATTCGACGACAGGCTGATGGCCGACGATATCCGACTTAGGAAAATTCTCGCCAAAGATTGTTGAGGTGCCGCGACGCGGTTTAGACTGCTATACAGCAGAAAGTTAAATTTTATTCACAAGACTGATGCTTTTTTATAATGATATTGAACGGTCGAAATATAGAGCCTTAACGCGTCCGTTCATGGAGGTCGTAGAACGCGGCGCGAACAAAACGTGTACATAGCTAGTTGGAAGTGTATAGTGAGTACGATTTCGTACTCGATGTAACATAGGCGAGGCGAGTAGAGTACCGGACGTTAGTCTGATAGATAAGTTAGAGTAAGGACGACCAGCGATGCGCATCACTGCCAACTGTACATAGTAGACGTATCGACTCGATACTTAGCTAAGTAATAAATGATTTCGCTTTTAGTTGTAATAGTCCCCGAGTCTCGTGTTGCTTTCGCTTACTGAGGAGCCGACTGTGACACCCGGTGTGACGCGTGCACCTGTGTGACGCGTGCGCTGGAGTGACGCGTGCGCCGATGTGACGCGTGCGCCGATGTGACGGTGTGACGCTGTGACGTCTTCCGGACAAGTGCCTCGATACACGTCGCACATCTACCAAGCTAGTGTTCACTATATATCACGTATACCGTGCGTAGTCATATCAAACGAAACTCGCAGTTTAGTCGTAGCGTAGGACGAACAATTTTGATATTCGACGTTTTATTCCCCTTGTTGTGTTTGGTGACTAAGGAATCAACAACTGTCTGTAGAATAATCATAATGTCACTGCCATTGATAGTTGTGTACAACTTGTTAGCCTCGACGATACTGTTAGCAATAAAAGTTTTGTGATAAGATTATATTGATAACCGACGTTCGTTTCCACGCACAAGATTCGCCGTATTTTTGTGTGATACATTATATACATTAACAATAGTGTAGCAATGATTTTTAAAGATATAGAATAAATTTCTAATTCAATATATGGGAGGATTTGTTTTTTGGAGGAACACTCGTTGGTACAACATGAGTATTCATACTGGAAGATTTTTTATAGAAAACAATTTTAGGTTATTATTTTTATTTACAAGGGTATGCGCATTTGTCAATAAGAGATTCATGAAATGTCATCAGAGCTCTAGTCTGCAAAGGCATAGAGTCAGTCAGCCAAGAAAG
This sequence comes from Dryobota labecula, assembly GCA_947523025.1. Lineage (NCBI taxonomy): Eukaryota > Metazoa > Arthropoda > Insecta > Lepidoptera > Noctuidae > Dryobota > Dryobota labecula. Next base: position 5,896,769 of record OX383287.1, read on the forward strand.
AACATTTTTAATTATATTTCTAAAATAAAAACTAGCGATACAAACGTATTTACTTGACTTTTTAATTAATTAAGAAGTCAAGAATGTTAATTTGTATCCTTGTTGCTGTTGACTAGACGAGTAAAATCGTAAATTACGCCATAACTTTAATAATAAACGTGTTTTTGTTATTGACACATGACCGCAATCAATGTTCAATGAATTATTATTTTGTTTTAATATCGTAAGAAAACTCGAGTTGTACGAACGCAGTGTACGGTTTAGAGGAATTAGTGATGCTATTGTGAAAGTAATAATTATTGTAGTGGCGAATGTTTTTAGATCATTGAAATGTAAGGAGCCTTGAAATGTTCAATATTAATTATTATCGTAAGTTATGGTTATGTCCCCATAACCAATAGAAAAGCAATGTTGCATCGTGTTCTTAATAATATTAAATTTATTAATATTGATATAAGCGATGGTGTAAAAGAAACACCAAATGAAATGTGAAATGAGATCGCGACAGAATACTAAGTGTAGTTTCCAATGATCTAAGCGCATTTTTATGGCAAGTCCGATGAAATGACTCCGAATGATATACAGTTAAGATAGCTCAGCTCATACAGTAATACATGCCAATGATTAACGTCAATAGCTGGACTAGTACACACAGTTAGATTTAAACGAACTTTTGGATGCCCCTATACAGACGTTGTCAGATTATTACTGCCTTTTAGCCATATAAGGGATTATACAAGTGAATATAAAATTGTGTTCTGTGCTCACACGATCTCGCTAGTATTTTTTAGTTAGTGCCTATAGCGTTAAGTTAGGACGAATTGTGTGAACGTGGTGTAATCTTAATTGTATAGAACACCGTAACGTATTTTTCAAACTATCGCTTATCGTAAACTGGAACGGAGATTTTATTAGATTCATTTAGTAGTGTAAATCGGCCCCTAGACTAATAATGTGAAATTTGAATGTGAATAGTATATTCTACTATAGAGGGAGCCTTAGGCGTGAATTGCGTGCGCATGCGACGCCGCGCGACCACGTGCGGCCACGCGCGGCAGCGTGCGAGCGACGCATGCGGCGCGGGTTGTTAAGTCAGGGATCACTATTGTGTCTATCGTAGCGTGGCACTTGAGTTAGTTCGAAACTATATCGCGCGGTACAGTTTGGAACGCATTCGTAGTAGGTATGGACCCAAAGAAGTGTTTAGGAAAATTTCTACAAGTAGTCAAGTTGGTGCCTGATTGTTCGCGTGTTAAAGGGGATCGTATGCTAACATATTATACAGTCTAGACTTCCTTTTGGAGCATTTCCAACGTACTGATTATTTTTTTAATAAATTTAAAAAATTAGAGTAATTATTTTTTCAGCACTGATCGTAGTGCCATATTTTATTGGCTCGCTTTTTTAATAAATTATTTTTATAGTGAAATTCGACACCAAAATCAGAAAGACAAAATTAGTTTTTTGTTCTATCCGTGTAACAATATGGACTTGAATATTTGATCTCAGAAATCGGCAGTGTAACAGATTTATGATGAGAATGCATGAGAGGATCCTAGTACTGCGGTCCGTGAGTGTTATTTCTAAATGAACATGTGAAGTGTCGCTCAATTTAAATTTATTTTACTTACGAGAACAAAGTTTGACCCACATACAAACATACATTTTGGCCTATCAAAATGCTTGAGTACAAATTTCATTTCGCTATTACGACGCGATGAAATGTCTAGTGTTTGGCAAATAATCGGACTAAAGTTAAATTAACATTAGATTAGTGTTAGTGGTTCAGAATGTTAGTCAGAGATGATATTTTGTGAAGACGAACCTCTTCGGACGAGGCGGTGAAATTATATCGAAATACATTGATATACATATTGGTAAGCTCGAAAAGAAACAATATATTTTTATCACTGCCAATATAGTCATAGATGTCGTGTCGTTGTGAGAGTTGAGTTCGGTTTTGCATGTTTGTGAAGCGCGCAACCGTTCACTTATTGCTCAGCGAATTATAATAATTTTAGTTAACCGCGGGCTCACTCGCATGCAAAATCTTTTTGTTAAGTGACAGAGTATAACGGGAACAATGGTCGGCGTTGCCAATTTTATTTAAGCCCTATAGTTTGATCAGCATTACTTTCAGCGGTGCGCCCACTGGTTTATGTGAAGGCGTGAAACACATTACAGCCGTGATGCAGACACGCTTGAATGACGTTGTAAAGTTACAGCGAGCGGAACAATAAAAAGCGCCATCTTCAACTACATGTCATGTTGTTGGAAATCGTGGTTTTGATTGCTCCTCCCGCACTTAGACAGAAACTCAAGGAATGTAAATAGTTAAGTATTTATTATTAAGTATTATTCTGCATAGTACTGTAATTTGCTTCGCGCCTGGTTGGGCCTTAGGGGAAAGTGAGGGCGGCGCGCCCGGGCCGGGATCCCGGACGTTCCCGGACCATTCGGGCGACGCCGCGCGGGGTTAGTCTAGTGGTAATATTCGCGAGTTGTCTTTCAAACACGTTTCCTATATTATGCGTTTATTATATGAATGTTCTCCTTTATTGTAAATGTTTGAGTACAATATTAACTATGTGGAGCCTGTGTATTCCAAATAGTGTGCACTACTTATTCAATTTGTAGATATTTAATTATATATAGTATAATGTTTAATGCGTTGTCTTATTTGCTTATACCCTATGGTGAAATCGGTGAAATTAATTATAATTTTGAACCCACGAGCTGATGGGTAATCTACCTCAATTAATTTATCACACATTTGGGCATAATAATAGTGAATGTTAATTTAAATTTGAAATTTGTTCAATGTAGTGATTATTAAGGATTTTTTTTTTTTCAAATAAATGGTTTGTCCACCTGTCACAAGTACTGTATCTTATATTAAATACATATTGTATGATTGATAATTATGTGTTTTATTAAATCATTGATACATCATCTGTAAATACCATACACCTTCGCCTTTAACTTAACAAAAATATTCAAAATACACAAAGATACAATCGTCATTCAATAAGATCATCAGTAACACAGGAAATCAGTAACATAAGTAAAAAAAATCAGCCAAGTGCGTGTCGGACCATGCACAATGAAGGGTTCCGTAGTTGGGATGAATTTATCCCAAGAACAAATTGTTCGCCCATGCATTCCAACTTCAAATGTAAGTTGGTCGACTATTAATTTGTAACTAAAGCCTACTTAGCTGTGATAGTTTTCCTTTAACTTCGTTATATATACTACTACCGTGATTATTTTCACGTATCCAAGAACAACAATTTAGCTGGCCGGGGGACACTTGATTCTAACAAAAATTTGCACTTTAATGCTCAATATTACGGAAACGGATCCTTGAATAGAAAAATGGTTTTCACAGACCGCAGTATTTTTGAACGGCCTGTCCAACGGTAACCCACACCACAGGATCGACGAGAAAAAAAAAAACTATGATCCCCACTTTACTTATTATTATTATTTACGTGCAAGGGAGGTCACCTACAAATATATATGTATATTTAAGTCAAAACTCAAACTCAAACTCAAAGCATTTATTTCAAATAAACCAATTACAGGCACTTTTGAATTGTCAAGGGGTCGGTCAGTCAGAAAGATGAAGCTAGTTGCCCATTCCTAAGCGTAGTAGGTTCCTATGGAGAAGAACGGATAAGAAACTCCACGGACACTCTTTTAAAACAAAATATTGTTACAAAATATGGGTTACATCATTCATGTTGAAGTTATACATGTGAGAACAATGTGGAAAGACGTGCACGTTAAAAGCGTCCGTAATTAAACAATTAAAAAAATTAAAATAAGCCGTGGCAGCTAATAGATGACCAGTCCCAACTGACGGAAGAGTTAAGATTTTATTGTATCCACTTTGTCGGCGTGATATGTATACTCATGCCAAATTACAGCTTTCTAGTACTACTAGTCTGAGCTAAGCAGCGGGCAGACGGACGGATATGGCGAAACTATAAGGGTTCCTTTACGGAACCCTAAAAAGGAAATCTGAGACTGTTTATCATTTCATAGACGCTTTTAAATCGTCTAGATAATCAAGTTGTGTCAGAGAAATATTTATAATCACTAACTGCGTATACGCCAGCCAAGATTACAGCTTGTCACCTATCCTATCTGACAAAATTGTAACGGGTGAAGAAAAAAATTATTCTGTACCTAACTAGTAACAGCCCTAGTTAGCATCTTTTGTTGGCATTTAGTTATATATTGGTACAAATCAGACTGGGCTGCTACGCCTTGCTACTGTTATTCAAATGACCGATGTGGGGATTGATTGAATCCCATCATATGCTTAGCTGACGCGCTTGCGATTACTAAACTAACGAGACACAAATAGTAGATTGGATAGATACAGGGGGCTAAAATTACCCATTATGTACGAAGTCAAAGTCAAAGTCAAATCATTTATTTCAAATAGGCACGAAGATGCACTTTTGAACGTCAAAAATTACATGAATAGTTAATTGATTCTAGTTGCGCCTTCCAAAAGGTAGTTATGTATGGAGAAGAATGGGCAAGAAACTCCATACTTACTATTTTAAAATGTTAACAATAGTTTGTATACATTAATTAATAATTATAGGTGAAGACGATGTACCTAGAATAAAAATAAAAATTACTTACCACAATTGGTAAAAAGAATGAAAAGTGAAGTAATGACAGAATAATTAATAAATGCGATAGGTACATGGTGCTCACATATTTACAAACATTGTATATGATTTTCCAAAAAAAAAACATATAATAAATGTGTGAGTTAAATTTATATTAATCACAGAAAATAAAAATTAATATCATAAAAATTATAAATTATACAGTTAAATTAGCAACCAGTTTGATTTTGTCTAGACTCTAAATTGTCCTATGGAGCAGGACCAGCATGTTTCCAAGCATTCTTATCTTGGATATAATCCTCTAATTTGTAATATGCTTGTTTACAAAGTGTGCTTTTTATATGAGTTTTAAATTTTCTTTCATTTAATTGTAATTGTAATTGTAAACGAGGTAGTTTTACTCCTGAACTTTAGGAGGAGTTAATAGAAACCGAGTTATAATGGGTTTTTAGCGTCGTGTGTAACGTGTGTTACACTCTATACTTTTCACTAAGATTGCGATAAAATAAAATAATCGAACACACTTTGACGGCAACAGACTGAAAATGATTTTTTTTCCTTTCTCTTCCATCTACAAATTAGGGTCTCCATTCTCCCTAGATGATGATATTTTCACTATTGTCAAATAAATTACGGTCGCCAATTCAATTTGTATTTAAGACAAAAATTATAAAGATTTCGCGCCATTGCCTTTTTTATTGCTTCTGTAGCCGCAACGCAATGCACGAATTCTACCGAAGAGATCGCCGCTTTTAGTTCCATTTTCAAAAATAAAATATATACCTAATCCTTTTTTATGAAACAGTAGTAAGTCTAGTCTTTATTAATGATTATTCTACTTATGAATAAATACTTTTTCGTTTTTGTAGGCTAACGAGCCTACAAAAAAACGAAAAAGTACCAATGGGTAACAGACTCAGAAACACGGATCATCATCATCATCATGATCAACATGTCAGCCGAAAGACGTCCACTGCTGGACATAGGCCTCCCCTAATTAGGGGTTTTGCCATAATCGCCACGTTTGGCAGGCGGGTTGGCGATCGCAGTATGGTGTTAAAAATGCATAGAGAACGCTGCTGCCCATTCTCTTGTAAGTCCCTTAGTCGCCTTTTACGACACCCACGGGAGGCAATGGGGTGGTGCTATTCTTTACGTCCGGCACCACACACACACAAAAAAAAATAAAAAACTAAAAAAAAATAAAAAATAAAAATAAAATAGATCTATAATCACGAGCACAGAACAGAAATAAGTAAGTAATTACACAGCAAAGAGATTCTATTCTCTTCTATTCTGCACGTCACAAAGCTCATAGAGTGATTCTACATTTTGATTATCTTTCTGAACTGTAGAAAAAAATACACAGCTTTTCATACTTTGAGATACCAGTGCTGGTAAGGTTTACTCACAAGCATAGACCCTGGACCTTCTATCAATTTGGATCACAAGACAATCGAAACATTAAAGTTTTGATAACAAGAAACGACCTTGAAAAATAATATTATTATGAAGCCATATTCAACAAACAACCTAAGTACGAACACGCCACGTGCCAAAACACAGCTATCAGCATTTTATAACATCAAAGCAAAACTGCATTACAGTAGATACCTATGGTTTCTAATTTCTACCGAGTTTTAGCGAACATAATGCATATAGGTAAGTTGTGTAAGGTATTTCTTGGCCCCGGGAACGCTGTCGACAAATGTTTCACAAGGCAACTTGATACCTGGGCAGGTGTCATCAAGCTATTATTTTAGTTGCGATATTAGTCATTAAAAAAACCATCATAGTTTACTGGTAGAATGTCTGGCTGCTGATGGACAGGCTTCAGGTTGACTAGGTACCTTAACGAAACGTACGTTATTATGGTAGGCTACTATGGTGCTTTCAAGAGTTTCACCCCTCATCCCGTTCCCACTGCTGGGACACACGCCTCCTCTCTGTGACAGACGCACCGGCACTGTTCACAACTCAAAAAAAGTTACTTCGGATTTTAGTTAATTTAAAACAAACTGATAGCTGCAAACCCCATTTCAAAAAACTAAACATTCTAACTCTTCCTTCTTACATACTGGAAATCTGTAAATTCACACACACACACACCAAGAATTTACACTAAACGAGAAGACATACAATCAAGATAGACACTCGGACACAAAATACGTTTCAACCTTATACCGGCATCCCGATTAAAAATGCATTCATATAGTCCACTGGTTAGACTCGATAAAAATATACAACAAACTACCCGAGGTACTCAGAAATGAGAAAAAGATTAATATTTTTGCAAAAAAATTAAAAAAAATTATTACTCAATAAATGTACCATGTGGTGCCGGACGTAAAGAATAGCACCACCCCATTTCCTCCCGTGGGTGTCGTAAAAGGCGACTAAGGCACCCCGCGCACTAGGCAGCCTGGCTGCGCAGCCAGGCTGCGGCAGCCAAAATATTTGAGCAGCTAATTGACGGCCAGTTGTGGTGGCCCTATCGTCAAGCGATATGGACGTGGAAAAACTTATAATTATTTACCTATCTCGTAAAAACGCAAAGCAAAGACATTGGATTCATCCTCTATTTCTAAAACGGCACTCAAAAGGCTTATTTCATGCCTATTTTAAGGATGAATAAACTTCTTCGTATCGAAAGTCATTTTGTAAAAAAGTTTCGAAACACAAAATACGTCTGGCTGCTACGACAAGTGCGCGGGGACTGTAAGGGACTTGCTAGAGAATGGGCAGCAGCGTTCTCTATGCATTTTTAACACCATACTGCGATCGCCAACCCGCCTGCCAAGCGTGGCGATTATGGCAAACCCCCCAATTGGGGGAGGCTTATGTCCAGCAGTGGACGTCTTTCGGCTGAAATAATGATGATGATGATGAAATGTTATTATAGTATAAATGAATATTTAATGGACAAATCCATAGAACAGACATAATATTATAAATATAGATTAAAATAATAATTAATAAAATGTTCGTCACGACGCCGCCACCGCCCCAGCACGGTGCCGCGAACGGAGCGCCCTCCATTGCAGCACGTTCGAGCGCATCAACAGCGAAATATCGACTGAATAGGGGCAATGGACGGCGCACCGTTGGCGGCACCGTGCTGCGGCGCGGCGTCGTGCCGTGGCACGGCGGCGGCGTCGTGACGTTGCACGATGACGGCGCCGCGCCGTGCATGATGGGGACGCGGCCTAAGTCACAGCCGTTTCCACTGGGCCACCACTGCATTCAGAGATGTATGCTTAAGGATAATCATACATCTCTTTTATAATGCACACAGCAAAGGAGTGGAACTCTCTGCCTGCGTCTGTGTTTCCGAACGCATACAACCCTAATTTATTCAAAGTGAGAGTGAACAGGCTTCTTCTGGGTAAGCTCACTCCATCGTCTACTTTGTCTCCGTCACCTCTGACCTAGACTAGAGTCAAGAGCAAACCCATCGTAGAATAATAATAATAATAATACCTAATGGCAACTATAATATAGATAGGTACAACTTTCGATAACCTTTTATGAATTGCTTCTTGTTGGCTTAGCAGTCGGCTTAACTACCAATTATTTGTGAGGTGGATTGAAATCCGAAACATCAGTTCAAATAAACAACTCAGTCTATCACAGTCTACTGCTGGACATAGGCCTCTCCCAGGTTGCGCTACAACACCCTGTCCTCCGCCTTCCGCATCCAGCCACCTTTTTAAGCTCGTTGGTCCATCTAGCTGAGGGGCGTCCCAGACTACGCTTGCCGATACCTACGCGGTCTCCACTCCAGGACTCGTCTGCTCCACTGGCCATTGGTCCTTCGACAAACATGGCCAGCCCAGTGCCACTTCAGTTTGCTTACTCTGCAATCTACGTCGGTAACTCCGAGTCCAAGTAATGTATGCCTTAAAAATTTCAACAGACTTGCTCATAAAGTGACTTTAAAAATGCATGCATCACTTAGAGAGGCAAAATGCGCCACAGATAAGTATTAACTAGTCAGAGATGAGCGTTTTTTTTACAATCTCAGCATATAGGTAGCCTCCATCTTCATGCATTTTTATACGAAAAGAACTCTTGGCATATGAAACGGCATCCTAAACAAAATTCATGGGCCATCGTGTATAAAAACGCTGTAAATCCATAATTATCCATACTATTATAAATATGAAAGTAACACTGTCTGTCTGTCTGTTACGTTTTCACAATTAAACCGCTGAACCGATCGTCATGAAATTTGGCAGAGATATGGAGAAGGACATAGGCTACTTTTTTACGCGATAACCTGTATCCACGCGGGCGAAGCCGCGGGCAAAAGCTAGTACTTAAATAAAATAATATTATGATAAATAAACTTTTTAAGTATTTTATCAAATTAATTATTTTTGTCAACAAATTAATTTTCTACACTTTTATGTTCCGTATGTAATTTTTTTAATATTTTAGTAGGCTGTTTGGTGGCTACGTGCCTTTGCCTCAAAGAAACTGCGCTGCGAAGGCATGACGCGCGAAAAAAGAAATTCGCGGTGCATTTTACGCAATAAGATTTAGAAACTTTTTTTATATTTTTCCTCGGAAGTATGTATGAAATGCGTAGGCAAGTCTAAAAGCTTTATATTTTAAAATGGGGAAGGGGTTATGTCCTGGTTACACCGCTTTGATAATTCATTCTATTGCCTTGAGTCTTGGGATTGCGGCGAAATGTCCCAGATTAGTTTTAGATTCTCAGAAGTAAAAATAATTGTAGCTGCTTCTCCGCGGCAGACGAGAAGGCGCGTTCATACGCAGTTTGTCTAGTAGTTCGCTGCAGTCTATGACTCCAATGAATACTTTGTGCATCAGGTCTGCCGTTTTCCGTCTTTCTGCAACAGGGCCGGATTTAGGGGAGGGCAACAGGGCCAGATTTAGGGAAGGGCCTCTAACCTCGGGCCTTCACAAATGTAAAAAAAATACATCCTTTGTGTCCATCAAAGAAAAAAAAGTTCATATTCACGAAATAATTTAATATGATTTTTTTATACCTATTATAAAAGAAACAGGGGCCTCCACTTTTTGATTGTCCCAGGGCCTCCACACCTTTAAATACGGCCCTGGTCTGTAAGTGAGACCATTTTATAGTGCCCTAATTTGTCTTTGTAGCTTATAACTTTTTAAGCTCAACGATCTTTTTTAACATAGATTTTATAGGAATCGTCTTTGGACACTTTCCAAGTGTTTGATGTATTGTGTGTCGTAGTCAGGATTCCAAACCTGGCTGCTATATTCGAGTATTGGCTGATCCAGTGTGTAAAATAGTTTTAATCTGATAAACGCCTTTTTAAAGTCTGTGCTGTTACGTAAGATTAATCCAAGGATTTTGAACTCCTTCGCTGACATGTTTAGGATATGTTTGTCGTGTAACTCCCAAGTAGCGTATTTTCTCTACTTAGTTAGTGTTAGGTTTGATAATTTTGCTACAGCTAAATTGCATGTAGTAACATTTTAAGACGTTAAGAAGCATTTTGTTCGATTTGCACCAATTCGTCAGTCTGTTCAGATTTTTATGCAATAAGGCAGAGTCAGATTCAGTTACCATTGGTTTCATTATGTTCATGTCATCGGCAAAAAGATGGAGAATTTTGAATGCCTAAAATAAAATAATAATAATAATAATAATTTATTTAATTCAGACATTCACAGTCCATAGACACACACATATGTACATTAAAATACCAAAGCAGTGTGTGATGTCGTTTATTAAAACGTTGAAGAGAATTGGTGCCTAAATGTCAACCTTGCGTAACACTGGATATAGCTTTAAAAGACTTTGAATGATGGCCACTCATAACAAATTTTGAAGACCGGTCACTGAGGTAAGCCTGAAACCACTTTAGCATTGATCATCCTATACCCAAATGCTGGAGTTTAGCTATAAGAAGAGAATGATCTGCCCTATCGAACGTCTAAGGTCAGTGTTGGTATATATGGCAGTCGACATCGTCGACAGGAATACGTTCATCTAAAGTTTCTGAAAAAGACGATACGTAGCGCATGAGGTTAGTGATCGTAAATCTGGATTTGATAAAGCCATGTTGGTGGCTGGTGAGAAGGTTTTTGACATGCGATGAAGACGTTCAGTTTATGAGCTTCTCAAATACTTTGCCAAAGATTTCTAAAATAGAAATGGGTCTGTAATTAAATACCAAATTCCTTTCTCCTGCATTGAAAATAGGTACCACCAGTGCCTTTTCCATTGCTCTGGGAAAATATCGTCTTCAAGACATTTGTTAAAAATAAGACAGAGGGGTAAAACCAGCGCTTTCGCACATCTTTTTATGAACACGGGTGGAATACCATCGTCTCCTACATCCATGCATTTGCTAAATGCATGGGTTTATGATGACAGGTTAGAAATATGAAAGTACCTACCTACCTATTAACGTCCCTGTTATTTCAATTTTGTCCAAGTCATCCTAATCGACGGCACGGTTGGCGCAGTGGTTAAGCGATTGACTGCTGCGCTGCGTGTCGCGAGTTCGATTCCCGAACGGAACAAATATTTGTATGATCATCATACAATTTAGTTGTTCCGGGTCTGGCTGTTTGTGTATGTGACTTTAAATGTTTGTAAACGCACCCACAATACAGGAGAAATTCCTAGTGTGGGGCAACGTTTTTTTTAATATTTAAAAAAAAAAAAATTGGGTTATTTAGAAACTTAATTCAGACAGGTGTTATGATATTCGGAACCTAACGCCCAAATACTCAAACGTTACTTAACTTTAAGACGTTCTTATAAGTGTTTCTGTCGCTACAAAACAGTTTGCAGCAGTTTGCAGCAGAGAGCAAAGGGCGCTGACCACCTTGTTTTCATTTCTTGACTCTCCATCTTCCCCTCGTTACCTAGCCCCCCACTTTCAGTACATTTGCGCCAACCACAATAGAAATCTTCGTTCATCTCACAATCGTCTTCTTCAATGTCCCACTCACCGCACAGACTTCATTCACTCTTCCTTCTTCATACAGTCTATCTCTCTGTGGAATGCGCTTCCCCAGGAAATCAGGATGGCAACCAACCGATTATCTTTTAAAGTAAAAGTTCGTGAGCATATTCGCAAGAAGCTGGCAGTATCATCATAACGGTAATGTTTTCCCATTGTGTGTCTTATTTGTTTTAGTATACATATTTATGTGTATTTATTTGTGCTTATATTTATATATAATAAGATTTATATATTGAATTTATAGTTTGTAATAGGTTTATGTATATTTAAATGAATATTTATTCCTCAATTTTCGCTATTGCACCTACTACTGTATGTCTCTGCATCACCCAAAGGTTGACTGGTAGAAAATGCCTATGGCATTAAGTCCGCCTCTGTACATGTTTTGTGCTGAAAGTATTAAATAAATAAATAAATAAATAAAGTGACAGAGACAGCATTATACTTAACGGCGACTTAAAATTGAATTGCGTTTGAGTATTCAGCAGTAAGAGATCTAAAAGATGCTGTTGAACGTACAAGTAATTAGTAATCAAGGTTTCATATAGACCTATTAAACAATAGTGTATTAGTGTTCAAAATTTCAAAAATATGTACTTAGGAGCAATAAAAGTAATAATAAAAATCACGAAAAAAGTAATAGCCACAAAAGTGCAGAGCCCCTGTCGGCTGCACCAGACTGCAGTGTCAGCAAGCAAATTGTCGGTAGCGACGAGCGTCCTGTTAGCGGTACCTCGTTCCACTCCTGCGCAACCTACCGACTGCACCGGACCATGTGAGTTATTAACTGTATCTAGATTTATTAGGTCACCTACTATTTAGTAGGTCTCTTCTATGTAAATTATTTCGGCTAGTTTGATGGTGATTTAGACAGTTGACGTTAAGGCAGAAAATGCGGAACTTGATATAACTTTTGTTTCAACTTCTTTGAATTTAACTTTCAAAGTATTATAATAATTAGGCCTTTTTATACCTACTTTTATTTTATTATACGCTACTTAGGTAGGTACAAGCTTTAATCTTAGAAGTATCCAAGTAAGTTCCAAGATTTTAGGATTTTAATAATAGGTGAGCTTTATCATAAATCATGGCCATTTTCCAGTCAGGATTTAATGGAGGAAATCAAGTCATCGAGTCTGAACATTGAAAAAGTCGGCATCATCATCGCGGGATCAGTTCATATTAGGCAGTGCTAAAAGCGATTTCATAGTTAATTCCTTAGAGGCATTACATTTCCTAGGTTATTTTAGGACCAAAAGGAAGAAGCGACAATGTGCGTAACATAATGACTGTGTTCTGAAATTACAGTCTTTGTTTTTCAGTGCTGTGTTCCCGATGGCGGACGGAAGTGGTCCAGCATCCTGAAAGCGTATGGTGAGTTTTTATCAACCCTTATTTTGATATTACCACTTGTCGTGTCAGTCGTCTAGTGTTAAGAGCGTTCATCCCACGCGGGCTGGCAACGTCGCATTTCTAAAGGTTTTTCGTGATTATTTTATTAAATTTAAATCAAAGTACTATTTATTTTTTTCAACAATGCTCTTGATTGTTTTATTTTATAATTATTTTTAACATTTACTTTATAGTATATAAAAATATTTAGTCGTTATACTGTAGAAAATAATTGACTTTACCAGCCCGCGACGGATAAACGCTCTTAAGCTCGGAAAACTTTATAAATTCCTGTTTATTCTAAATATAACTTTGCACACACTATCACATTTTGCGCCGCCATTTTTGTTAAAAATTTCATGACACACGTTAGCTTACCTTTTCAGTTAATTATTTCGATTCCCGCAGTAAAATACTCGCGTGTGTTAAAAATATAATTTATTTGTGTTTGTGTGCTTTTATTAACGGAATCGTGAGGATTTTTATTCAATTTTACTTTTTGGAATTGTTTTTAAATTGCTCAATTGGACGTAGTTTGGCAGAAAGGACTCAACCCACGTAATGATCAAAAATTAGTTATCTAAACCAGTGTTTTTCAACGTGTGGGTCACGACCCCCTAGGGGGTCGCCAAGCCTCTTAAAGGGGATCACCGTTACTTTTAAATTTAAAGCTCATAAATATAAAACCATACACTAGTTCAAAATGTTATAAGTATTAAGAAAAAGTTAATTAAAGGCTTAGGTTAACACGAATCAACAAATACCTACAAATCAAATAAATCATGAATGTGACGAGGACCAAGTGTACCCATTCAAATTAATGTGATTGTTACGCCTGTTTATCGTTTACCAATTTTTCAATTTATAATTTTTTTATGGTTAGAATTAAATCGTTTTCAAAATTTTGGCAATTTCTCTGTTTGCCTTTTATTTGAGCCATCGACGAAAACATTAAATCGCACAAGTAGGTTCCAAATGGAATCAAACACTTCAAGCTTCTGTGGGTATTCTGTTTTTCTGTTTAACCAAAAGGTACCTAAAGTGACAGACTTGAGTTTCAAGGTAGGGAGTCGCGAAATATTTTTCTATACTAACGGGGCCGTGCCATGAAAAAGGTTGAAAAGCACTGATCTAAACCAAAGAGGTCCTATCGGTTGGTTCTCTCACTCAGCAAATAGACCGTTGTAGTGACACTACAAAGATAAGTTTGATTTTTTAATGGGAACCAAGCCGCATGCAGTTGGGTTCCTTCCGTTAACCGTTAGGACCTCTATGATATATACCACAATTTTTTTATCATAATGTACCCTTTTAATGTCCTTTCTGCTGAACTACGTTCAATTATTGCTATTTCAATTCTTCAAATTTGAATTTTGTCTACATTCTCAATAACGGCAATTCTCCACCCTTGTCGCTCAAACGCCGCGGTACCAAACAATCAAGACCACAAGACAGAAGACTTCAAGTCAGAAGAGAGAAGAGGTTCAGGGTTGAAATGGCCATTACCTCACAGTCACGTGGTCATGACGGTACAACGTGTGATGTGACGTAGTGGAAGTCTCGACCTGGACTATACTACATAATAGAAGATCTTTAGGAGCATAGGCAGAACAATTGGCAGCAAGATTATTATGGAGCCATCAGAGGACGTTATCTTAACTTTTCTGTGATGTTTCGTTGTGCTATTGTTTTTATTGTGAATTGAATTGTCATTTGTTAATATTTGTATGATTTTTGTTTTTGTGTGATTATGTTTTAAAATTGTGTTCCTTTTGTTGTTTAGTTTTACATCAAATGTTGAGTCCTACATTGCCATGCTAGCTACGTACTAAGTTAAGTATGATCAACTAATGCTCGTACTACTTATAAACTCACTAGCTTCAGCGCGCAACTTCGTCCGCGTGAAATTTATTGATCCCACCCTGTCGCATCGCATCGCCCGCTCGTGCTATAACTTCGTTTTCGCTTAGTGATCTTTCAGATTTTTTTCTTTTTGCTCGTCTCCTTAAAGTCGTAGCGTGATGTTAAATAGCCTATAATCTTCTTCAAGAATTGAGCTATCAAATGCAAAACATATTTTACAAATTCGACTGTAAGTTTTAAAGATTAGCGTATTCAAACAAACAAACAAAAATAACAAACTCTTCAGCTTTGTCATTAGTTTAGTATAGACTAAATAAGTAAATAAGCAGATAATGGTGCCGATTCCCTTGTTCACAAACTAAACTAAATTTAAGTTCAGTGCATTTTTTTCTTTCTATTTCATTAAGAAAAGGACAGAAGATAAATTTTAGTTTAGTTCTGTCAAATTAATCAGCGCCTGTCACTACTCCATACAAGTTTAGACGTGATTAAAAACTTGCCTACTAAAATTACGTCAAAATATGTCAAGCGCTGATTAATTTGACAGGACTAAACTAAATTTATCTTTTGTCCTTTTCTTAATGAAATAGAAAAAAAAGATGCACTGAACTTAAATTTAGTTTAGTTTATGAACAAGGGAATCGGCACCAATGTCCTAAGTTTTTATGATTTTACTAATCAGTTTAATAGTCATTTTTGCGATCCCGTCATATTTTAGATTATTTTGTGATTTTGCCAAAGTCAGACACTTAAGCCTTGCCTATATTTTTTTACGAGCTCTTTAGAAAATATTTAAAGCGAACATTAGATATTAACGTCAACATCATTAAAGATTTAGGGAGACGCACCTATAATTTATTCATGTTCAATAACGATTTTGGCAGTTTTGCCACATAACAAAAACCTTTTCCTCCCATTATCTTCTCTTTCAATTATTTACTAGCCATTAGGTACGAACTACGGGCGGTAATACCAACAGTAGCTACGTGCCTCGGTTCCAGTATAGCATTACGCTTGGTCAGGGCTCTCTTGTTTACACCGAATGTTACTTGATACTTAGGTACTACCAGTGACTGCTGTGTCGCGTTATTGGAACGTAAGCTAAAGTGTTATGTATGTTTGATTTTGGTATCTTTATTAATATTGTCTTTGTAGTTAGGTTTTTATCGTTGTGGTACACTGTAGGGTCTGAGGCCCTAGTGTGAGTTTCTTTTAAGGCGAGGTTCTTCAAGCGTGCATTTTTGTTATTGAGGTCGAGTCGCGAGTAAATTGTGCCGTGAACTTCGTTAATTTTGGGTTGAAAATTATATGTTTTACGATATTAACAATGTTAAACCCGACGAACATTACATCATCATAGACGTTGTTTTTCATGTGATTTATAATATATAAATAAAATATAATATATATATATATATATATATATATATATATGTATAATATTGAAATAAAATTAGTTTTAATCTACAAAATAAGGGTATATTTGGTTTTTTTTTTCTATCGAGCGAACTTTGTCCAATTATGTAACGAGTACCCGACGTACCTACAGAAAGGTCTCAAAAGCAACATATAATTTTTTCACGTGTTATTCATTACCGTTTCTAAATAAAATGACATTAAAATGAACATTCCTAGAGGTTAACTTGAAGAACCCCGCCTTAACTATCTCGACTTTACGCATCGACTGCATTCGGCGCTCCGCTTTGCCTCCGATTGGCCCTTCACCAATCGGAGTGCTGAACGCAGTCGATGCTTAAAGTCGAGATGGTTAAAATAAACACACTAGGGCCTCTGTACTTTTGTAGGTAATTTTATATAGACTATGTATATAAAAATAAAAAATACAAAGTTTGTAATGTCAAAATACCAGCTTTTTATTAAATGTATATGAAAGTATATACGGTAATTATATTTAAAAAAAAAACATTTTTCAAATGTTTGTCTATCTGTCTGTTTGGTCCGGCTCATCTCCGAAACGGCGGGACTTTCACTGACAGATAGCTGATGTCATAAGGAGTAGGTCTACTTTTATTTTAGAAAAAGCAACGTGCAGGTAATATTTAAATAAAACATTTCCTAACTGACTGACTACGTGACTCGGACACCGATCACTCGGACTCAGATGACTCGCATTCGCCATTAGTGGTCAGCGTTCACCAAGTATTTTATTCATGCATTTTCCAAGAGGCTCATATGCTCTCGTCAGCCCTAGCCTTTGATCAGGGTAGAGCGAGATTGTCTTTTGGCGTCTTTTGTTCGACGCTTTCACTTCACGTTAATTCTATATCCATACTAATATTATAAATATGAAAGTAACTCTCTCTGTCTGTCTGTATGTTACGTTTTCACGCCTAAACCGCTGAACCGATCGTCATGAAATTTGGCAGAGATATAGCCTGGGATATGGAGAAGGACATAGGCTACTTTTTTACGCGATAACCGACATCCACGCGGGCGGAGCCGCGGGCAAAAGCTATTGTTAAATAAATAATAATTCAATATTTTTTTTAAATCAACTTTTTTTGGTAACGTCAACACTTATTATAGCATAGTATATAGTAAGAGTAACACGTAGGGTTACGTACAAAAATTGCTAAAAAAGCTCTTTAATTTAATAGTTTTAGTACGGAATCCTAAAAAATGTTATATGATTTTTCAAATCAATAATTTGTAACTATAAATAAAGTTCAATAAATAATTCATGTTTTTTAAATACCGGGATTTAAACGTCATTATAATTATTCCGGGATTTTAAAGGAGGTATATCCACTCTATGTTACATGCTTCCTCGAAGTTTAGTTAAATTAGCTCTACATATTCCGATCTCTGCTGATGACTGACTGCTCACACACTCATTTCTCGCAAGATGCTATTTCAGGTCACGACAACTACCTTATATGCATTTTCTAGACTCGTAGCAAACGTGTGATGGCAATACGCTACTTGTATGTTTGTATGAAAATTGGCTATCGTTGACCCCCAGTGGCGTCCGCCACTGCCCAACAGAAAACGTACAATTTAAGGTGAAACTAGTCGATACTTTTTCCATACAAATTTCGGGGGGGTATTACTCAACTGTTTGATCTACATGTTTTTGTACATCCAAAGTTAAACATGATAATTATCGTTTTGTCTTATTATTAATTTTGTCTGTACGGAAAAATAATATTAAAATTAAAAGCCATTGAGCCAACAAAGATTCGTTTTTCCTGCTAATTTTAACGCGTAACTGAGTAATAAAAGAAGTGTAAAATCTCCAAAACAAAGTCCGCGCCGACAAAGCTCAATTATCGAAGATTTTAAAAAACTTTATTTGTAATTGATTTATCCAGTAGTTTTTTCATAAAACTCAACCTACCAAAGGACTTTTCGTATTTATTTATGCGCGCGGTTTATTATGAATTATCGTGCATTTCACTCAATACACGATGACAGACACGATGCTAGGTGAGACAGCGTGCTTTTTGGCCACGCCCACAAGTGAGTTCGAGCCCGCGACTAGTTGGCTCTTAAACTACGATTTGGAAGATACGGTTCCTTGAGGTAATCAGGGCTTATTTTCTCTTCTAATTTATTATTTATTTATGTCTCCCTTATAACTATAATTACAGATTCATTACCTAATGCGATAGTGCGGTCTCTTAAAACTATAATTTCTTTATAGGTATATTAAATCATCATGTTGTGTGTGTCATAGACCTAATGGCCGTTAGATCGGGTTGCTAAGTACAAGGTCCTGGACACAGTATAATAAAGTAACAGTATTACGTCTTCATAGAAAACGGCCGAAACGACGCGCTTCGAAATCTCAGTATAGGCCAGTACGCAACAGCCTCGAGAGAGTAGCAGTTACGCACGGACGCGGAAGGTTTATCTACCGAGCGCCCGTAGGTAATTATTTCAAGGTCGCTTCCGAGACGTAATACTGTTACTCATTTATACTGTGTCCAGGACACAGTATTACGTCAGTATTACGTCGATTGCTATTTTGCTCTTTGTCACTGTCAATTGTGAAAATTCTCAGTAGCAAAACTGTCTGTGTGATGTTATTACTGATCATCCTATCGGTGAATACGTGTAGGTACCTACCTATGTTGATTATATACACGATTCTAAGATTTTTGATCGATTGTTGACCGATATTCCTGATCTTTATACTTATCTACGGTGTAAGATACGTATAATTTATTATTAATATTAATACTATCTTCTGCGCGCGTCTTCGTCCGCGTGAAATTTCTTGTTCCCCCCGATCCACCGCGTCGCATCACTTCGCCCGCTCGCACTGTAACTTAGTGTTTGAAAATTCCCGTTTGAGCAACAAAGCTAAAATAATAATACCTTTGGTGCTCAATGCATAGGTGCTCAAAAATACTTCTTCGTTTTCGTTGAGCGTTCTTTTTGACTTTTTTTCTTCTTTTAAGGTACGAGTAGTTTGATGTGAAATAGCCTATAACCGTCCTCAAGAATTGGGCTATCAAATGCAAAAACCACTTTTCGAATCTGACAGGTAGTTCCAGAGCTTAGCGCGTTCAGACAAACAAACAAACTCTTCAGCTTTAACATATTAGTTTATTAGATGACGGGTGTATTTCGTACCACGTGATTAATCCGATATTTAAATTTTTCGGCTGTTTTTCCTAACTTTCTTTTTTCCTAAACCACCCCAATATTGAGGCGTATAAAACAAATCGGTTGAGCCATTTTCGAGTTTTTATGAGACTAATCACTTGTGTTATGTCTAAAACCACAAAGCGGTTGTACACACGGGTAGGACTCATAACGTTTTAGAGGTGAGTTTTAGCCAGTAAGGATCTGACTTCTACTGAAAACTGCTGAATACTATAACGATCCAAAAAGTAAATAAATATGTAGTAGTTATATTTTATTTTCTTATTATACTGAGCTACAAAAATCTTGCCTCAACAAACATGTTTATTTTCTAAGCAATGAAAATAAATGTAAAACAAGCAATAAAACCCTGTCTACTTTACTTTTATTCATAAGTTTCTGTACATTTCTGCTTACTGCGGTCATAAGGTCAATAATATTCTGTATAGGCATAATAAGTATAATAACATAACTTGTGCACAATGTTCAGCTATCTGCGAAAATCTACGGATCTTCACGGTCCATTGACTACGAATACCAGCACTTAATAGCTTCTTACACAAAAGCTAACTTTACTTGATCCAAGACTTGGTACGTTTTTAGTGTTCCGTAGTCTTCAAGAAATCCTTATAGTTTCGCCATGTCCGTCTGTTTGTCTGTCTGTCCGCGGCTTAGCTTTAAGTACTAGAAAGTTGTAATTTGGCAAGACAAAGTTTATCCTGAACAATAATCCTACCGATTCGTATAATAAAAGCGAGTGTTTTTTTTTTTTAGTTGTTTCGATTACCGGGTGAGACAAGCGAATTTTAGAAGAACTTTAAATGCAGTTTTGATTCTTAAAAAAAATAAAGGAAGGTTTTCTTTCAGTAAAATGAGCTAAGTAAATGATTTAAGGTATATCGAAGTTAAAAGGAAACTATCACATAGTAGTAACTTTACAGGTTAACAAGTAATAGTCGACCAACTTAAATTTGCAGTTCGAATGTATGGCAGAACATGTTTTTCAACTACAATGTTAAGTTTGTTCTTGGGATAAATTCGTCCTAACTACGGAACCCTTCATTGTGCGTGGTCCGACATGCACTTGATATTGTTACGGGTCTAACTTGTCTGGTTGTGAAGACGGCCAGTGTAATATGAGCTGTAGTGCCTTTATAATGTAGTGGGAAGTAGGGTTTTCCATATCTGGGTAATTTCAGAATTGGTTCAAGATATTTGCAAAGATAAGCTTTGTTAGAATGTTTTTAGATGAGCTAGTAGTGGAAATTATTTGAATATTTGTGGTCTTTGCACATACACAATTATACAATTTGTCCCGGAATCGACGCACACCACAAAACACCCCAATTAGAATCATCATCATCATCTCAGCTGAAAGACGTCCACTGCTGGACACAGGCCTCCCCCATTTAGGGGGGTTTTCCATAATCGCCACGCTTGGCAGGCGGATTGGCGATCGCAGTATGGTGTTAAAAATGCATAGAGAACGCTGTTGCCCATTCTCTAGTAGTCCCTTAGTCGCCTTTTACGACACCCACGGGAAGAAATAGGATAATTACAATATTAGAATATTATGTTATAATCATAAATAATACATAGGTACATAGAATTTTTACTATCCATACTAATATTATAAATGTGAAAGTAACTCTGTCTGTCTGTATGTTACGTTTTCACGCCTAAACCGCTGAACCGATCGTCATTAAATTTGGCAGAGATATAGCCTGGGATATGGAGAAAGACATAGGCTACTTTTTTACGCGATAATCGATATCCAAGCGGGCGGAGCCGCGGGCAAAAGCTATCCATACTAATATTATAAATGTGAAAGTAACTCTGTCTGTCTGTCTGTCTGTATGTTACGTTTTCACGCCTAAACCGCTGAACCGATCGTCATTAAATTTGGCAGAGATATAAGCCTGGGATATGGAGAAGGACATAGGCTACTTTTTTACGCGATAACCGACATCCAAGCGGGCGCAGCCGCGGGCAAAAGCTAGTTATGTTATAATCATAAATAATACATACACAGAATTTTTACTATTATACATAAAACATTGTTTATTTATTGGATTAGTAATACTGATTGTGGGAGAAATTTGTGGTCATTTTACAAATTTTGAACGTACACAGTCGCACACGTATAGCGTAGTAGCTACTTCGCACATTTTGGTTTGTTTGACTGTACAAGAAGTGCCCGCGACCACCTTCCGATTCCATCATCAGACCATGGACACTACTTAGCAGTATAGCACTTGTCAATACATATCCAGTGAGTCCAAACACGATAGTGCTATTTTGTTCGGTTGAGGAGTTCCTATAGCCACCTTCCGGCTCCATTATCAGACCCTGAACACCACTTAGTGTAATAGCACTTATCAATACATAACCAATGAGCCCAAACGCGATGGTGCTCTCTTGTTCAGTTGAGGAGTTCCTATAGCCACCTTCCGGCTCCATTATCAGACCCTGAACACCATCTAGTGTAAAACACTTGTCAAGACAAATCTAATGAAACAACACACGACGGGGTTATCTGGTTTACTTGAAGAGTGCCCGTGACTACCTTCCGGTGCCACCATCAGACCCTGGACAGTGGTGCCGATTTCCTTGTTCACAAACTTAACTATATTTAAGTTCAGTGCATCTTTTTCTTTCTATTTCATTAAGAAAAGGACAGAAGATAAATTTTAGTTTAGTCCTGTCAAATTAATCCAAACACGATGGTGCTATCTTGTTTAGTTGAGGAGTTCCCATGGCCACTTTCCGGCTCCATCATCAGACCTTGGATACTACCTTGGGCTGTAGTACTTGTCAAGGCAAAACCAAAGAGTTCAAACTCAACGGCGCTATCTCATACATATCCAATAAAAAATAAATTATAAAATAAACAACCCACCAGAAAACCTTTTATAAACCAATTTTTGTAATCCTTGCACCGTTTTTTTTTTAATGTGTACATTGATCAAAGAACTATTTGGAAGTACTCCAATGTCTGGGCAGCATTTGGTCCAAACCCGGTCAATATCCTTTAGATTAACTAAATAAAACAAGCAAGTCATTTCTTAGAAACTGTATCCGCTTTTATAACAAGTCGCCAAAGTCGGTTACAGAACTTAGCGATGGAAAGTTCAAAAACCACATCAAACGTTCTACGACGAACGACTACGTTCAAGACAAGGAAGTTTGGCAATAAGTCCTTCTGCTTAGGTGGCTTCCCTGATGACTCATTAACGGCATAATTATTTAAGTGTCTATTAACTGCTCACAAACAACGATGTTTTATTTTTTACATTCTTCCTTGACATAATCAAATCATAATCATATTTGGCGTTATAAACCTTTTTATAATTTTAACTCTTTATTAAATAGTTGCTTTTGTGATAAACATGATATTTATTCAGAATTTTTTTTACTGTTGTAATGGCAACCATGTCATGAGATTATTTTCTATTTTGCTTGCTGAAAGGCCTACCTTTCTCCCATACCTATTAACACTATTATTTGAAAATATTGTAAGAGCCAATTATTTAAAAAAAAGGAACCGTGGAGTTTCTTGCCGGCTCTTCTCCATAGGATACGACCAATTGGAACCGTGCACTTAGCTTCTGACGTTTCATAAGTGCCCATGTAGGTTTATGTGAAATAAAATATTTAGATTTTGATTTTGACCCCAACACAGTTTACGTTTTATTTTATTATTTCTAATTTGTGAGTCTATCATTGATTTTTATGTTATGACCTATCCCTTCACATAAAACTACTAAAGAAAGGATTATGTCTTACATAACGAGTGGTGGGACCCTGGTGATCTGCTATACAGGTATTCCTAGTGCAGACACCAGTCTCTCACAAACTAGTGTCACATAGTTTTTAAGCTTGTCTGTATGATGTCATTGTTTGTGAAGTGAAAATAAATTATTTGAATTTGAATTTGGAAAAGCGTGGGCAGATGGTGATCATCTATTTGATTTATAAAATAGTAAAGCTTTTGCACCGTTGTTTGTGTTAGCAGTTGCACCTTATTTGGGCAGTAGTAACAGTTACATAGATAGGTAGGTAACTCTAGGTCTGTGTTGCGATTCTAATGGGGTCTACACACTGACGGCTAGCAGGCCTCACGAGTTACGGTGTCTCGATTGTAGGCCGCAGGGCTTACCTAACGATACATGGTCTTGTTGCAGCAAATTGTGTGTTTTGAGATATTAACAATAGGCCTTAGTACAAGGTGTCTCAAAAGTAGGTATAGGATGTGTTTCTGTTTGTAGGAGCCTTTAGTGAGTTACCTACATCATTTTTTGTAATACATACTGTACATGTGATTTGTCATGATATCAGAAAGTATGACCTCATGCACTGTATTTTTTTTTGACGTGACAACGTCTATTAAATCGATGAATGCCGGCTGCATGCACGAAAATGTCCCGTTACGCTCATTGTCCCGTTACGCTCATTGTACGCTTGCGCCGCATCAATGTTTTGTTATGACGTTGTTACGTTAAACTATCGTCCGTAAACCAACTTTACAGACAACCAATTTTTTTTCTATTAGATTTATTTGTTTTGTGTTCTTCTGTGTCATTTTTAGTAAGTTTGAAATACCTACAAGCCTTACTTACCTATACCTACCATGCTAACAAGAATATTTTTATAGGTAGGTACATTTATGTTAGTAATCCAATTTTATTTTTATTTTATCCGTAAAATGTTAAGAAGTAAAGGCTCGCGCAGACTGGCGCGATATCGCGGGTGCGACAAGGGTCGCGCTGCCTGTCGCGCCCGCAGTATCACGCCAGTTTGCGCGAGGCTTAATCGCAATTTGTATGTAAGCTCTGCACGTTATTAAATTATCTTTAACTGAACTTTGACCGCTCTTTCCTCTTCTCGGTTATTTTTAAACCTCTACACACACATTGTATCCTTACGATTATATCTATCCCAAGAAGAAGGCGGTATATTAATCAGCACTGAAGCCGACTCCCATTCATAACTAGCCGGGCAAAGTTGCGAACTTCAGCGAGGCATTGAAAGTATCTCCAACTAACTTCCTCTCTGAATACACATTCCAGATTGATTATATTTAAGTAGGTTTTTGATAAAGAATTTGCCGCGAAATTGAGAAGGTTTTCATGGGACTTTACTTCGTTGTTATTGCTAAGCGCTTTTCAGTTTATGTCATTCGTTTGATTAGGAGGAGTAGAGCAGTGACGGTCGTAAATGCAGGGTGAAATTGAATTCATGGGCATCTTCTTAAGTTGTCATTATACTCATCATTATGAGCAACTTTCACTATGGGACCAAACCTGAAATCGCGAATAAATTATCAGCTATTCCCTACATTTATGTTCGAATAGCTCGTCAAAATGTAAGGAACAGCAGATATTTTTTTTCGAGATATCAGTGTTTTTCCCATAATGAAAGTTGTTCATAATGATGAGTACAATGACCCCTTAAGAGGATGCCTATGAATTCAATTTCACCCTGTATAAACGTCTTTGCACAAAATTCACAGAAACTTATAACTCTGAAACATATAACTTTTAGGTTTCAGAGTTATAAGTTTCTGTGAATTTTATTTAATTTTCCGAGTATAAGTGTCCTCATAAACATTGGTTTCCTTATAATTAATATTTTAATTAAGAAATTATGTCGATTTATAATTTTGTTGAAATCCGACATATCTAATATTTATTGTGTTTTATTGTTTTCGGAAGAAAACTCAATTCTGCATTATGTACCGCTTGAACAGGCAGGCCGCTTGCAGGTGTTAAATCTATATCTTCGTCGCTGCTGGACTCGCTCATATTTTATGTTTTTTTTTTAAACGTTGGCCCACACTAGGAATTTCTCCTGTATCGTGGGTGCGTTTACAAACATTTAAACTCACACAAACAGCCAGACCCGCAACAACTACTTGTAGGTCATACAAATATTTGTCCCGTGCGAGAATCGAACCCGCGACACGCAGCGCAGCAGTCCATCGCTTAACCACTGCGCCAACCGTGTCGTCGTTTCTAATGATTTTATCAAAAACAAACTTATGGAAAGTGAATTGTATAAAGAGAACATACTTATATACATAAACTCACGCCTTTTTCCCATGGTAAGGCAGAAACTATAGAGCGCCACCTGCTACGCTCCTTACATACTCCTTTTGCTTCGTTTACATTCATACATCTGTTCCTACATGCACGCCGGTTGCGAGTACTACGCACCTGACCTTTCTGAAGAACATCACCAATTAGGTCACTATATGTTCTCCTAGGGCGTCCCCTCCCAGCGTTTCCACTCACATCTGTCTTGTAAATACCTTTTACGTCACACCTGGCCATATTGTGAGTTTTACCGAACACTACGCGTACGGTAAAACTCGCATTATGGCCAAGTGAAGACGTAAAATGGTGTACTCACCACGGGCAGTAAAAAAGAAAGCCCTCTATCGCATATTTACAACCCTCGCCTGCAGCTCGGACCACAAATACCTGCGATTTCAGGCTTTCTTTCTTTTACGGCCCTTGTTAAGTAATGTACTATTGTTAGTCGCCCTTCATTCATTCTCCTTTTTTCACGTTTGTAAATTCATTATTATTAACAAATTATTGTGTAGATGTTAACCTGTAATTACTGTGTTAAAGCTTATATAAATAATGACCTAACACTTCTAGACACAACCCGATATTTATACCGATACCGATACTGATACAATCGATTGGTATCGCAAACTCGACCGGATCTTACGCCATTGCCCATTATAATACACTTTTGACAACTAATTATTGGGACAGACGGACAGACGTGGAATATTTTGCTGTAATTAAGGGATATAGGGACAATAGTTGTAGAATGCTGATTTATGGACCGTTGAATGAGCTGGGTTAGGCTGCTGATAATAGGCTTGGTTATCAGTTATTTATATTCTTCCGCGCTACGAATTAACTTATTTATGGAACCGTATCTAATGCAGATTCTTTATGATGTGCCGAAAACATTTTAGCCCAACAAACTGCCAGTAAATGGCTGAAAAAAACCCTGATATTATAATAAAAAACGGACAAGTGCGTGTCGGACCACGCACAACAAAGGTTTCCGTAGTTAGGATGAATTTATTCCAAGAACAAACCTAACACTGTAGTTGAAAAAGATTTTCTCCCATACGGAATGTATGAGAGAACATGTTTTTCAACTGTAAATGTAAGTTGGTCGACTATTAGGCTGCGTTTCCACCAGAGATGTGCGATGAGGCGTAGCGAGGAATGTGTTTGTTAAGATCCAATAGAAACGCTTCACTTACCTAGCCCCGCTCAGCGCAGCCGATTCTATTGCTTCTTAACAAACACATCCCTCGCTACGCATCCTCGCACATCTCTGGTGGAAACGCAGCCTTACTCGGTAAGTTGTAAAACCTACTTAGCTGTGATAGTTTTCCTTTTAACATAGTTATTATGTTCTACTGTCGTGAATACCGTTTAGGGGGACGACGACGACACTTGACTCTAACAAAAATTAGCATTTTAAAGCCTAATATGTCAGAAACGGATCCCTTAATCGAAAAATTGTTTTGACAACAAACCCGCGATAGTTTTGAAAGACCCACAATAGCCCACAGCAAAGGGCAGGCGAAAAAAAAAAAATTCCCCACTTTACATGTACAGGAGGTACCCTAAATAACGATTTTTTTTTTCATGATTTTCTTTTACCACTTTGTCGGCGTGAATTATATGTATATCCATGCCAAATTATAGCTTTCTAGTACTAAGAGTCTCTGAGCTAAGCTGGGACAGACATACGGACGGACGGACATGGCGAAACTATACGGGTTTCTTGTTGACTTCGGAACCCTAAGAACATTTAAAAACAAAACACTGTCAATATGTTCACATTCTGCTGAGACTGGCCCACCAAGATACAGGCTGAATAGAGCCGACGGCTATTTCATGAAATAAAATAGAAAATGCCTACTTTTAAATCTATAAAATCTCTTACTTACACGTGGGTGTAAGCAAGACTGTAGATGTATTCCTGGACTGGACTATGTGGGTGTGGGTGTATGAATGTCATACAGTACCTACGTAGGTGGTATCATTCTTGTGCATGTTACTGTCGCTTTGGATTTGTTTGTACCTACATGACGTCAAAGTGAGCATTTCATAGATGAATGCTTATGAAGTAAAAGACTACATTTGAACTATTTATAGCAAAAGTAACTCTGTTTTGACTGAAGGTTAAAGTAGCTAGTAGTAGTAATTACCGTGTGGTGCCAGACGTAAAGAATAGCACCACCGCATTTCCTCCCGTGGGTGTCGTAAAAGGCGACTAAGGGACTTACTACAGAATGGGCAGCAGTGTTCTCTATGCATTTTTAACACCGTACTGCGATCGCCAACCCGCGTGCCAAGCGTGGCGATTTTGGCAACCCCACCCCGCAGTTGGGGGAGGCCCTATATCCAGCAGTGGACGTCTTTCGGCTGAGATGATGATGATGATGAGAAGTATACTTCTTTATTTTTTGTGTTTCTTGTTTTATATGCGTGCTAAAAATAGGGCTTTTTTGTTATGTGTAGTTTTTGCTACACAGGATGGCACGAGGGTAGCGTTTAATTCCCATAGTAGATATTTTTCCTTAAATAACAACACTTCTATTTTTGTTATAATTTTCCTGCTATGTTGTTACGTGGGTGCTACGAAATTATATTATGACTTCCGAGTAAATAAGACCTCGTTACTTATTTTCATATAAACACAAAGGATATCCGGATCTTAAATATAATCTATTCTAAGTACCAACTATTTATTTTATTTTATTTAGTTGCTTATTTATGTACAATTAATTAAACTTGACCTGGTTTCCCTACGTCTTTTTCGGGTGACCACTGAAAGTCAGCGCTGTGCTGAGGCTCCCCCATAGCACAGCATCATGCTGAGTGGAAGCCTTCTTGTCACAGTCATGACGTGCAGCTGCCGACTATTTCGGTTTTGTGCTCGTGATTATAATGTAGATCTATTTTGTTCCATTTTTCTGTGTTCCTATCTACTCGAGTTAATTATATTTTTGTATGCACTTGTTTCTGTGACAGATAATTTAAACCTATTTTTCTTTATTTCTTTCAAATAAATCACACCTAGGTACGTAATAGGTATTACGCGTAGGTAAATATAGTATTATAATAAAATTAAAAATCTTATTGGTTTCAGACATATCGCCCCCTTTTGCAATAACTGACGAAATGTTGGTGTACTTTACGTACACCTCTGCCTAACCTTCGAGGAATATAGGCGTAATGTTAGTCATGTAGTTTCAGAAATATTGCATTTTATGCTAATGGGAACGGTAAATACGTAGATTTTACGTACGGATTTTACGTAGAAACTTGCACTATTCTATTCTATTTTTCTCTATGGCAATGGTGCCGATGTCGACAACTCTGCTGATATATCAGATATGACGAGATAAAAAGTGCTGAGAAAAAAAAAATTGGCAGTCATAAGAACTGCCGACGGAAGTGAAAACTCAAAACTTTGGAATAACAAAACAAATAATACGACATAGGCCTCCCCCAAGCACCGCCACCTCGACTGGTTTTATGCTTCCCGCATCCAGCGGATTCCTGCGGCTTTCATAAGGTCATCGGTCCACCTTGTGGGAGGCCTTCCAATGCTACGTCTTCCCGTACGCGGTCACCAAGAAGAAGCTAAGAAAGAAGTCTATGGTCTTAAAATAACATGGTAAATCTCCCAATATTGTGCGTAAAAACTTATATTTGCAGTTGGAATGTATAGGAAAATATGTTTTTCAACTACAAGGTTAATTTTGTTCTTAGGATAAACCACCACAACTCAAATCATTACATAAAGCTCCAATCAACTGTTATTCTTCATGAGATCCATTTTCCATCTAATCTCCATACAATAAAATATCCCACAGCTCCGTTAGGTCACATTCCCGTCGGTCAGACCATTCATTAATCAGGCATAGCCGGTCTTAATAAATAACTTTACAATAGCACTATGAATTCGAGTTATTAGCCGCTGATTGGCCCATCAATTGCTATATGCAGTGCCCCCGGGACTGCCCGCCGCGGATAATCGGTGAGATACACACTTTTGAATTGAGTTATGAGCGAATGGCGGTTTTTGGTTTTACGTACGTGTGTAGGACAAACCTCACTCCCACACTTACTCACCCAATACTCACATACACACTCACCTCCACACCATTTCCTACACACGTAATATACACATCCCAGCGCGATTGTTGCCTTTCATAAAAATACTGTTTCCATTTCATTCTTTCATTCTTTTATTTTTATAAGTTTATATATCTTGAACTGACTTAATAACTGAATATCAAATATATAACCTGGGGAAGGGCGGAGCATCCTAACAGAAGCAAACTATTTGCTTAAAATGATTCCCTCCATTGTAACTAGAATAAGTTCTTTAAATAAACAATATTTTTTTTACGTAAAAGTGCATCACCATCATCATCCACAGACCGATTTTAATAACTGCTGGGCTTCTTTTCTTGTGCCAAACCACAGTGCACATAATAAAATAAAAATTGTAGTTGGTTTAAACTTTAGATTTTCAGTTTGGGCAACAGTCTTATTGTTCTCAGGGTGGGAATCGAGAATTTGCACTGCAAGTGATCTGTAACCTAAACCTGCCAGGGTTGCGGGTTTGTCTGAAAGGGACACCGTGGCCCTGGCACACAGGCAATTGAAGGAACCCGGGTGGGTTTTAGTCAGTACAAGTCTGTTCCGCTCCGCCCAGAGCGGGAGAAGTTATTTGATTATTTCCGACCCGAAAAAAAAAGGTGATCCGTAAAAATTTCGTTTTAGATCTGTCTTAGCAACATTCATTGCGTTATTTACGTTGCTAAGCAGACAAATTATTATGATTAGCAATATTCTTCAAAATAATTTAAATTGTGATTGTTAGTGTGTTACGCAATTAGGGTTCTGTACCTTTTGTTACTTTTACTTCAAGTTGCATACGCATTCTCTGCTCCTCTGGCAGATCAGATCTACCTATTAGTATATTTTATATCGAGGGACTAAACGAAGCCATAATATATCAGAGGTGGTCTGACTCCCACGCGTGCGAGGGAGTCAATGAAACCGAGGGTATATTAAGTTGGCGTTTAATCTCGAGGTGCAAACTGTACTTTTCACTTTGAGTGCGAGAATAATAGTCAATTTAGTACAAAAATATTTAATAATTATTATTCCTCCAGTCCATGAAGCTTTCGTAAGTTCTTAGGTAAATCTTCCGCGATTTTGGCGGTAAAAGATTATCTATTTATTATGTCTTTTGCTTTTTGCTCGACGTCAAACTCTTCACTGTCACTGGACATTCTTAATAAATTTATTTAAAACCGAACAAATTCACACTCGACAAAAATTCTGAAATTTTCGCGGTCAGTTTTTTTCTTCTAAACCAGTCACAGACTAACAATTTAAAACACA
This sequence comes from Dryobota labecula, assembly GCA_947523025.1. Taxonomy (NCBI): domain Eukaryota; kingdom Metazoa; phylum Arthropoda; class Insecta; order Lepidoptera; family Noctuidae; genus Dryobota; species Dryobota labecula. The sequence continues at coordinate 5,927,726 of OX383287.1, forward strand.
TGGCGCCACCTTCTTGGCGGAAAAACCATGAAACTAAAACTCTCAAAATTTTCGCAATGAAGATGGTCCACACTCCACAGATAATAGTATATTTATTTATTTGAGTTTTCTATGTCACATGAAGGAAATTAAAAAACTGATTACTTTTCACTCCCTAGAGACTAAAGTGGTCACTTTAGTCCCGCTTCGTAGGGCTATATTGGCGTACTTATAGAGCATGAGAAGAGAAATAATGATGTTCTTCATCAGCATTACTAAGCTGTCGATAATTTTAAACCCCATTCTGTATGACCTTGTTGTTGCCGTAAAATGCTCAGTGTTGCAGACACTCACTTTATACTAACCAAAATTGCCGCATATTGCTTAATTTCATCAGAAAGACGTCCACTGCTGGACATAGGACTCCCCCAAGCACCGCCAATTCGACCGGTTCTGTGCTTCCCGCATCCAGCGGATTCCTGCGGCTTTCACAAGGTCATCGGTCCACCTTGTAGGAGGCCTTCCAACGCTACGTCTTCCGGTACGCGGTCACCACTCCAGAACCTTTCGGCCCCATCGGCCATCTGTTCTGCGAGAAATGTGCCCTGCCCACTGTTACTTAAGTTTCAAAATTCTTCGGGCTATGTCAGTTACCTTGGTTCCCCTGCGGATCTCTTCATTTCTGATTTGATCATGTAGGGAAACTCCAAGCGTAATTTAGTTGCATATATTAGTGCATCATTATAAGTTTATAACTTGGGCCACTAATTCAGGATATCAAATCTAGCCCGTACGTTAGGCCGTCCGCAAACGGATAGTAACGTCGATTGCTCGCCATACATCACACAGCTCGCGATATTTTGTGCGGCTAACTTTGCTGTCCGTACATACACTATAAACTTAAACTCTATCAATTTAGTCAGTGTATTTATTTGATGCGTAATTTTGATGCTGCAATATTTTGTTTAGATTTTATCCTGCTTCGTTTTGTTTCCCTAGGTTTTTATGAAGTTAGTAATATTACCACTTGGTGGATTTATGTTAAATGTTCAGCACGAATAAGAACATTGTTTTCTGTCTACGCGTTTCTGGATTTACTTATAGGACTTCGTGATAGCATCGTTATAGTATTATAGTCTGCATTTCGTCACAGATTTTTGGAAGAAGTTCCAGTAAGGGTTCATGATTGCTAAGGGAATGCATCCAGTCTTTGGAATCATTGATTGCAAAGACTGCATGCGTTTCCTTAGCACTTCAACTAACGTTTTACAAAAAAAACTTTCTCTCAAGCACTCACTATAATATATTATTTAAAAAAACCATCTATTATTACAAACTCCTATCAACTTTAATAACACATAGCTACTTAATTACAACCCCAAAACAATAACAACCCCACATTCGTCGTCAAAGCGACGCGGACGTCGCGACGCCTCCCGTGTTGCTAAGCAACGGCGACGCAATCGATTCGCGCCCTACCATTCATTTCATTCGCTCATTATTACAAGGGGCGCCACTATAAGTTTTAGATGAATGGGGGAGTTTTGGGGACTTGTCGACGCTTTATTGTGTGTCGGATTTTTGGTGCAAGATTTATTTGAAACTAGCGAGGTTTCACTTGCATTTTAAGATAACTATTTTTTATATCCGGATAATAGTAGATTGTTATACAAGGACGACAGGGACCTATTTAGGCACGAGATGGTTCAAGAGTTCGAGTGCCTAAATGGGTTCTTTCACCCGAGGGAAACACTTTGCTTTTCATTTCGAATATGGGGACAGTAAATAAAAACCTGATTAGTTAAACAAATACATATTTAAACCTGATGAAGTCATTTTATACAAATACTCGTATCTGTATTATACGTAGATATTTAGCACTGGACAAAACATCTGAAGATCGAATTGCCGCTTGGAAAAAAGCAAGTTGAATGAGTGTGAAATGATTTCATAAATGAAAACATAGGTTTAGACAGTGTCGGATATATATTTTTTATGAGTGTAGGCCACTTTATTTCCGCCGCCCCTTGTACCTTTCTAAAATAACAATTTTCCGTTTGCAGTAAGGAAGGCACTAAAGTGAAATAAATGAATGAATTAGTCATTAAGAAAGAGCGTAAAAAAGAAACAAGAATTTCAATATTTTACGGGACTTTTTAATAGCAAAATCATCTATAATATAATCATAGTTTATGGTGTTCATTATCTCTGCTTCTACATATGTAGAGAAGAGCTAAAGAATTAATTTTTTCTTGAGCCAATGAAGACCTTTGATAATTTTTCACGCGTTTTAAACAGGATAAACTCCTTTCCCCAGAACAATTTGTAGCCGGAGTGGAAAGTGCGATGCAGAGAGCTATATCCAAGTTAGGGTAAACATTAGAGATTTATTCCTCAAAAACGATGAGAGACTGAGTAGTGAGTTTGATCCAGGCTTCACTGCACACCGAATAAATACTGGTATTCAGCTACATCCGGTTAGACTGGAAGCTGACCCCGACATAGATGGGAAAAGGCTAGGCAGATGTTGATGTGTACATTTGGATTTTCATTCGCTTGTCCTGCAAGTCCTAATTTTAACATTGCAGATAAGTGACTGCTTTAATTACTTCACAGGTGGTCACTTCGGCCCCCTTCAAATGTCACAGCTGCCAACTCATTAGTAACTTTATGTCACCCCTGGGATCGAAAGGGTTGTCCTCTAATCGAGAAACACGCAGTTATAACTGTACCCCTAAAATCTAATTTACCCGCCGTGATGTTTCCGTGTGGGCTGACGCCGATTCGCGTTTTCAACAAGTTTTCCGGCTCCACGGCTTGAACGGGTAGTATTGCTGTCACTCACCGGTGAGCCCCACGGCCCAAAGGAAACAACCACTTTTTAATATGATCGCCTGGTGCCTCGTTGCACGAGTGGTAGTAATATTTCGTTAGAATTTTGGTTTGATTTCTGAAAAATGGAATTGACTTATCCGCAATCTATACAAATAAATAAAATTGAAGTGTCCGTAATACCAATATAAGCGTTTAATTCATTAAAAAAAACCTCTGTCTGTCTGTTTGTTCCGGTTAATCTCCGAAAAGGCTAGACCGATTTAGAGGGGCTTTCACTGGCAGATAGCTGATGTTATAAGGAGTCACTTAAGCTACTTTTCTACACTAATATTATAAAAAGGAAAGATTTCTTTGTTTGTTTGTTTGTATCGAATAATATTCAAAACTATTGGACCGATTTAAAAAATGTTATCAACAATAGAAAGCAAAATTATCAGGAATAAGTAGGCTATAATTTAACTAGATATCCTTAACAAAATTGCAATAATGTAACCCAAAGTAGTAAAATTTTGCCTATAAACCACGGAATTGAAACTTACGCGGGTGAAACTGCGGGGAGCAGCTAGTATTTTAAAAAGCCACGCGGGCCAAGCTGCGAGCAAACAGATCGTTAATTTTCTTATCGAAGATTTCGTTTAGATTTCGTTTCTGCCAATTGCACCGTATTGCAATAGGATAAGTCTGAGTTTGTTTTGGCATTTCTTCTCTAGATAGGAACTAGGCACCATCTAATTTGTTTTAAAAAACTGACGTATAAAAGTGTTTTAAAACATCTACTTACAGAAATAAATGTCATCATTTCATTTCATTTAGATGTGCAATTTAGGTTCTAAAATAGTAGAGAGATTTTGCTTTTTTTTTTTGGTTTGCTCTGGTCTCGTTTGCACGTATTTTATTTGAGACTTACGGCAAGTCATACGAGTCTAGTTTGAGACTTACGATGAACAATAATTAATTGTGAAGAAAATAGTGAAATATTTTGTGTTTTCCGCGTACATCCCTAGTAATACCTTCGCATACAACCCAAGCTTACACGTGGCGTCTATTTATAACATTGATATCAACGGAAAAATTCTCCTTGCAAGAGCAATTGGTTTTCCTTTGAAAACATTTCCATCTGCAACGTAATTTGTTGTATTTTTTTTTTTAAATATAAATCGTCTACTTAGTTCCTTGATAAACATACAGGGTGTCGCGTAAATAGTAGTCCAATATATACGGTGTATCGACACACCGTATATAATTAATAAAAAAAATAAAAAAATGGCGTTTTTCTAAGAATAAAGTATTTTTTTATTTTTTATTGAAAAACATGCACCAAACTTTAATTAAATAAGCTGTAATTTCTAAAAATTACAGTATTTTTTAACTTTGTTTCTTGTTTATTATTCTGGAATACATGTGCTAAATAAAAATATTTTCATTCAGATATCAAGGATCCATAGGTAGATACATTATAAATAACAATATTACACAAAAGAAAATTAAAATGTAGATTTAAAACTAAACTCAGCATCAAATATTCAAATCAAAATTAAAATCATAATTAAGAATTAGAAAAATAAATAAGAACTGAAGTAAGTTCATAGTCTGAGGTCAGACTATAGCAGGAAGGCCGAGTTGTGGGCTATTTAATAATAATTAGTACCTATTTTTAGTCGTTTTATTTTATTTTTTTATAATTTACTCTTAATAGTTTCTAACCAGTAGGTATGGGGTAGATGAGGGGAAGCGGGGAAAAACAAAAGAGACGAAGAAAAAAGGTGACAGGTGTACTGAAATAAGAACAAACATATAAAAATATTAAAAGGTGTTTATTTCTGCCGATCTTCCTTCCTACAACTTTATAAGATTTAAATTTCACATGCCAATAAAATTTTATATGCCATTTTAAAGGCACTAAAGAAAAATGTGTTTATTTCAAAATTAAACTCGAATCTCTTGAAAATTATATGAGTTGGGGTGCAAATGATGTAAAAAAAAATATTACGCTCGGTGTCCATTACTTTTAAAACTTTTCCAATTATTGCAGACTCTAAAATAGTATGATAATATCCGATTCCATTATAAAAAAAAAGTTATAGCCATTTCTATTGAAGAAGATAAAAAAAAAAACATAATTTCATTTAAATTCGTTACAGGTATTGCAAAATAATTACATGACGGGACCAAATAAGAAGCTATTTTTAACAAACTATCTCCTTTATGGAGTAGTGGCAGATGGTGACGTCGATTTATCACTACATATTATAAAACAAAGTTCTCCGCCGCGTCTGTCTGTCTATCTTTTGTTCGCGATAAACTCAAAAACTACTACACCGATTTTAATGCTGTTTTCGCCAATGGAAAGGTTGGTTCTCGAGGAAGGTTTTACTATATAATTTGTTAAATTTTTGTATACATTCTTGTATAAATTAACGATATTTGTTGGAGGAGTCGGAAAAAAATAAATGTGGCTGGTATTTTAGTATATTGTGGTATCTTACGACTTCCATGCGAACGAAGTCGCAGGCAGAAGCTAGTAACTAATAAAAACTATAAACCTAAATAATTTTAACATTATTTCTGTCACCAATAACACCGATATATTTTATCATCAGATTACATGAAGAGGCGTTCGACATAGTAAACATTTATCGTTCGCCGTTCGTGAGGAAAGGCGACGAAATTGCAAACTTATCCAATTTGTTTTTTGTAACTCTTGGAGTTATATTTCGATCAGGGTGATAGATGGAAGACACGACAGGCACGTTGTTAAGGTAAATGGTGAGCTTTCTTTAAACCTTTGCATTTGGTTTCAATGGATGACCAGATTGCTTTGGCTCAGTTTTATGTCATTGATTAGTAATTTGTTATGAAAAAAGTTGTTTTTTGGCGCGAGTACTTGTATTGAAACCTGAGCGTAGCGAGGGTTTCAAAGGTACGAGACGCAGAACAACTTTGCTGCCGAGCGAAACACACAACTTTTCACCTCACTACAGCGAGGATTAAAAAAAATATATAATTTATATTTGTTACTAGCTTCTGCCTGCGACTTCGTTCGCATGGAAGTCGTAAGATACCACAATATACTAAATACCAGCCACATTTTAATTTTTTTCCGACTCCTCCTACAAATATCGTTAATTTATACAAGAATGTATACAAAAATTTACATTGTTAAGTGGGATAAATTCACCCCAACTTCGGAACCCTTCATGGTGCGTGGTTCGACACTCACTTGGCCGGTTTTAAACAACAGGTTGCCGAGTCAAAACCTAGTAGCTACTAACTACCTTATAATTAAGACGGCCCATTGTATCACCCTATGTAACATTCCTACATTTATATCTGTAATTTTTATGATGTACATACTCGTAATATAGAGTATTCTATCTAATTAAGTAATTCTATGTCATCATCATTCATCATTCCAGCCGAAAGACGTCCACTGCTGGACATAAGCCTCCCCCAATTGGGGGGGTTTGCCATAATCGCCACGCTTGGCAGGCGGGTTGGCGATCGCAGTATGGTATTAAAAATGCATAGAGAACGCTGCTGCCCATTCTCTAGTAAGTCCCTTAGTCGCCTTTTACGACACCCACGGGAGGAAATGGGGTAATGCTATTCTTTACGTAAAAATTAAATAAAATTGCGATTGTGCCGTGTGGTGCTGCCACACGGCACAATCGTAATTCTATGTAATTTTCTTTAATATTAAAATATGAGTTTTGAAATGTTTCCCTTTTCCTTTTTGTCACATTTCTGACCGGGAAATCTTCCCTAACGAAAACTTGTTTCACCACGGCTGTAGTCTGTACTTACATAATATAAACAGCTATACCCACGTTACTAGCTGGTGTGATATCCTGCAAGTATACGTAGTTCAGGGGTGCATGTAATTGCATTACTCGGTAATCCTGTTAGTGAGTCCCCGTCGACGTTACACCAGGGCGCTTGCAAATTATATTCGTCTTCATATTATCCTAGGTTAGTTTTACTATACTGTTATTATGCTTTTAAGATTAGATTAAGATTACTGGCACTTAAATTACAGCTTGTTCATCATCAGCATCTGCCTAGCCTTTTCCCAACAATTTTAGGTTGAGTTCCAGTCTAACCGAATGCAGCTAAATACCCAGAGCCGGATTTAGGGCAGGGCAACAGGGGCTCGCGCCCTAGGCCTCCACAAAGGATGTATTATTTTTCTTATGTTTTTACATAAGAAAAATAATACATCCTTTGTTTCCATAAAAGAGAAAAAAGACTTTCCCACTTTTTTCTTTTTGCTCGACTCTTAAGGGTCGTAGCTTGACGTTAAAAAACCTTCATCAAGAAATGGGCTACCTAATGCAAAAATAAATTTTGAATTCTCGACTCCGAAACAAACTATCTATTAACTATCTACTTTATATTATGTAGAGATTGAAAATTGCAAATATTTAATTTCGTCTATTCCAAAAAAAACAAAAAAAGGTGGCCTCCACTTCTTGGTTGCCCCAGGGCCTCCGCACTTTTAAATCCGGCTCTGTAAATACCAGTATTTTACATCGAGCGACTGCCTAACCGACCTCCACAACCCAGTTACTGGGTAACACGATACCCCTTGGTAAGACTAGTTGTCAGACTTCTGGGCTTCTGACGACCCATAACGAATGTCAAAGATCTAAAAATTACAGCCGGGACCAATGGCTTAACGTGCTTTCCGAGGCACGGAGGGGTCTTGGTATGTAAATATGGTCACCCATCACCTATATCAGCTTGTCGTTTATTGAATAATTATACAAGGTGTAAATGAAATTACTGAAAATATAAAAACTGGCCAAGTGCGGTTCGGACTCGCACACAAAGGATTGCGGACCATCGTGCAATATTAATACTACATTTTTTTTTATCATCATCATCATCATTTCAGCCTAAAGACGTCCACTGCTGGACATAGGCCTCCCCCTAAAGGGGGGGATTTTCCATAATCGCCACGTTTGGCAGGCGGGTTGGCGATCGCAATATGGTGTAAAAATGCATAGAGAACGCTGCTGCCCATTCTCTAGTAAGTCCCTTAGTCGCCTTTTACGACACCCAAGGAAGGAAATGGGGTAGTGCTATTCTTTACGTCCGGCACCACACGGAACGGATTTTTTTTAATACTTTAGTAAAAAGAACTCGTTTATGGTATGTTGTTCTATTTACTAAAGTTTACCTTCCTACGTACCTTTAATTTTTAACTTGATTTTATTTGTTGTTTTAGTGGCCTTACGGTTCATGAATACAGCCCGCTTACAGACAGACAGACGGACGTACAGCGCAGGCTTTTAGTAACAGGCTTCAGTTTGGCACCTTTCGAGTACTGAACCCTAAAAAGGGATCATTGTACTCATCATTATGAACAACTTTTACTTTGGGATTAAATCTGAAATCGCAAAATAAATGAACGGTTTCCTATATTTTGTCGAGATATGCGAACTTAAATGTATGGAGCAGCTGTTTTATTCTTTCGCGGTTTCTGGTTGATGAATGACTCCTCTTCAAGTTTTCAGTTATTTCAATAACACTTTGTATTTTCAAACGAAATACCCAATAATATTATAAGGGAAAGTTACGTTACGTTCATACTTAGCGGCGTTCAGATATCGTTGCGTTGTTAATACAAATTGTGGTATGAAATTCCTTCACTCTTATCCATACTAATATTATAAATGTGAAAGTAACTCTGTCTGTCTATCTGTATGTTACGTTTTCACGCCTAAACCGCTGAACCGATCGTCATGAAATTTGGCAGAGATATAGCCTGGGATATGGAGAAGGATATAAGCTACTTTTTTACGCGATAACCGACATCCACGCGGGCGGAGCCGCGGGCAAAAGCTAGTTTATTGTATAATTTTACGCCACGGACACGCTTCGTTTCGCTCGCTGCTATTAGCCGACTAAATCAAATTAACAACAATACGTAAAGAATAGCACCACCCTAGTTCTTCCCGTGGGTGTCGTAAAAGGCGACTAAGGGACTTACTAGAGAATAGGCAGCAGAGTTCTCTATGCATTTTTAACACCATACTGCGATCTGTTATAGGGCTCCACGTATTTGTCTTTTAAAAAAAAAAAGACTTATTTATTTTAGGATAATAAGTTTATTTTGGGATAATACAAGGTTAGATTAATATAGTAATTTTAGGATAATACGCGAGACCTTTGGGCAGAACCGTCTACTACCGAGGTTGAGTGTCAACTGACTGTCAAAATGATGACGTCTCCAGCCGAGAAGTACTTACTAGCTGGCAGCGCTGACAAGGCGCTGATCTAGCATTAACCCCTACAGATTTAGGGTATAACACCTCCCCCTTTAAGAAATAACTTCGGGGTTATTTCGAAGTTATGTAATTATTTATGTGTAAAATAAAAACAATCAAGTATTTTTAAACTCTAGTTCTAATAGCTGGAAGGGAGGTTTCCTCGTTATCGGAATTACTATTTTCTGTATTAATTTTACAAATCGATTCAGGTTTTGATGAGAAAGATACTTTAACTGGGGTTCTGCTGCCGGGTCGTATACATTTATAAACTTTAAAACATACATAAGATACTATAAGTACAGTAATCAACATAGTGATAATAGAATAATGTATCCCATATTTTAAGATGTGTGGACTGTCAAGGACGTTATCTAGATTACTTAATTGTTTTAGAAATATATGTTTATTATATTTCAGATCATCTAAATCAGTATTTAGTAGTTTTATAGGGGATACATTATTGATTGATTGATTTAATCTCATTACATTACAGCAAGTGTCATTCAATAAGTTAAAGTCAGGAAAGGCAATGGGTGTAGATATATTTAAGGCGGTATATTTCGGGATCAAAGTGGTACCCTTACAGTAACCTATGCAGTTTTTAGGGATTGTAAGTATTCCGGTACCTAAAATATTAACTTCTAGTAATTTTGAGTTTCGGCATTCTATTGAAACTCTATTAGACACTGACTGTATGTAAATCCATTTATTATTTTCTATGGGTTTCCACATGTCTAAATTACCATAAATAAATTTAGTTTCACAATATTTTGGGGTTTCACTGATCACTTTTGACATATATTCACTTTCACAAATAGGTCTGATGTCTGACGCATACACGGTTGTTATGTCGCACACATATTTTCCTGCAGTGATAATTTTGCAATTTTCCAAATCGTTTAAAGTGCTGTACTGGGTTTTGTCTTTGGTCATTGCAATGTATTTAGAACTGGGTAATATTAAACTAAAGGTATTAGGCTTACTTAAATTGTGAGGAGTAGGCAAAGCAATGTTATGAAATAATACATATTCCTTAATGGATACTAAAGGTATTTGTAACACGAAAAATATCTTATTACTAGCATAATAACTAATTACTCTAGATACATTCAAGATTAAATGAATAGAACTTAAATCTAAATTAACAGGTAGTTTCAGGTCATTAGGTAAGTATTGATAGTTATCGGCAAGCTCTCGGAACAATTGCTGTGACGTAATCATTGATGGGTGTAGAATATTTTGATTACTAAATAGGACGGCGTTTGTTATGTCTTCCAGTTGGAATGACATAGTTAAGATTGACACTTCTAGATTATTAAGTATATGAACAATTTTTAATCGTAGCAATAATTCATTTGTTTTATTAGTTATATTTATTAAGTTGATCGAGAGTTTATCGATAGCTTCGTTTAAGTTAATTTCATTAATTTTAATTTTATTAATGGAGTCATTAAACGATGAAATAGTCGATGTGGTCAATAAAATATTTTCTTTCATTAATGAAACCAACTTCTTCTCATTATTTTGTAATACATTTATAGCATCATTAAACCTGAGACCATCGTTTTCATCCAAGTTACCAAATATTTGTTTAATCAAAGTACCTAGTCCTCCTACCCAGGCACGTTTTGACCGTTTTTCTAACAAATGTGAAATAGATAAAAACTCTTTGTACATGTCACTGAAGCGGGCATTCAAGGGTTCTATTATGTTATTACAACCATTTTCTATCAGACCAATTCTTTTACATAGATATCTAGTAGTATTAAGAGCGGAGTTTATATTTTCAATATGCGGGCCGATATGTGAAATATCTAGGGGCATCAAGACGTTCAACTGTCCACTGCTGATTTTCAGTGTGCCGAGGTAATCAAAATAGAGGCCAGGACTTGACTTTATCTGCTGGACATAGTAGTCCTGCTGGCTTCGAGCCTGACTCGGAGTTCTGCAAATTAATAGCTACGTTAAACGATTATATGAGTACTTATATATTAACTATACCTAATTTATGTATTAATACTTAAACTTAGACTTATAATTATTTAAGACACTACAGATTACTTCCTACATCAGCTGGCTTCACCTCATCAAAATGATGGGTGACATGACGCCGATTAATAAGCAGGGTAAGTGTATTATTACTATTTACTTTTATTATTTTATAAGGACCTTTCCAGAGAGGGGAGAGAGCCTTACGTAGTCTCAAATGATTTTTGAGATACACGAATTCACCGACTTTATAACTAACTGAGCGAGTACGGTTATCGTAATAAGACTTTGAGGATTCCTTAGACTTCCTCATGAGGTCTAATGCTTTTTCACGTGAATATTTTAGTCGGTTCTGTAGCATACGGACATACTCAGGGTAAGTAGCTCCTGGGGATTCATCATAAATAGAATTAGGGATGAATGGTTTACTACCGAACATTAGTTCATAAGGTGTAAAGTGAGTTGTGGAATGAACAGCAGTATTATAAGCGAGCATGGCTGTATATACGTAACGAGGCCAATTTGATTGTTCTTCGTTAGTATAGGACTTGAGATATTCTTTAAGAGTTGAATGGCTTCGTTCCAGGGCGCCTTGAGTTTGTGGGTGATAGGGTGAAGACCACAGATTTTTTATTTTAAGGAATTCACATGTTTTCTTAAAAAGATCTGATGTGAAGTTGGTGCCCTGGTCGGTGAGAATCATTTTGGGTATGCCAAATATAGATATATAGTGGAGCAGGCACTCACTTGTTTCTTCTGCCGTAGTACTACGAATAGGGTATGCGGAAGAGAACTTAGTAAGGTCATCCTGGATGGTTAATATAAATTTTAATTTTGCTGGACCTGCTTCTGGGAGCGGACCTACGATGTCCAGAGCAATTCGTTGACACGGTTCAGTCGAAGTGCTGGTAATTTGCATCGGAGCGCGATTGATTTTCCTAAGTGCTTTGTTTTCTTGACACGACTTACATTGTTTTACATATGATTCTATATCACTACGCATACCTTTCCAATAATACGTTTGTTTTATTCTGTTATACATTCGTGATGAGCCTAAGTGACCTGCTATGGGGATGTCATGGTTGTCATGCAAGATCTTCTTAATTTCGATTGGAGTAGGATATACGATGTTGTTATGATATACATTGACCTTGATTTGCGTGCCGTGGAAAAGGTAAGTAAGGATATTATAAACTTTAACGAATGAATGCTTTTCAAACGGATTTTTCAAATCAGATATGCCAATTTCATTAACATTTCCAAATATTATTAATTCATTTCTTATTCTTTTCAGAGTTTCGAAGATTTCCGGATAAGAGGCTTCGTCGAAGTGATGGACTTTGGTAAACAACAGGTAATATATTTTATTATTAATTTCTATTTTCAAGGACGAGAAAAGTTCTTTCTCGGTGTTATGTATTCTAGTGCAAATTTCGAGGTCAGTCAATATATCTTGGATGTACGGATTAGATTCGTCCAAATCAATAGACGTGGGAACTAGAATTACTTTTGCAGGACATTTTAAAAGGCTTTCATTGTGTTTTACAATTTCTGTATTAAATAATTTATCTTTATTAGCCATAGATTTCAGGAACTTGGGGTAATCATCAACAGGGACATTTGGACTTGCACTTGTTGACGGTCTGGGACTAAGAGCAAGTTGGGGATCGGAAACCGTTGATTCGTCCAATATGGGATCAGGTAATGTGATTGCTTCATTCTCGATATCTTCTCTGAGGGTATCTGGGACGTTAGAAGGTAAATTTATATCAGGTGACGGCAAGAGATCTTCGGTCGGATCGAGAAGATTCGGAGAAGTTTGGATATCTGCGTCAGGATTGAATGAAGGTGGATCTATAAGTAAAGCCATTAGGTCCCTATCTAACTCTTGGGTGGATTCTTCTTCACCAGGAGGGTTAGAAGGTGCAGGACCGGTTTGTTGGACAGGATTTACTGGAAAACGAGATAGAGCGTCAGCGTTAGCGTTAACCTTTCCTTTTTTATACTGAATATCGTATTCAAATTCTTCTAACTTTAAACGCCAACGGACAAGTCTAGATCCAGGGTCTTTACAGTTAAACAGCCATTGTAATGGTTTATGATCTGTAAGGATTTTAAACCGATGTCCGTAAAGATACGGTCTGAATGTTTTAGTGCCGAAGATAATGGCGAGGCATTCTTTTTCCGTGACGCTATAATTGCTCTCTGCTTTGTTAAGCGTGCGGGATGCATATGCAATAGGACGGTCTTGTCCTACTGGGCCCTGGGATAAGATAGCGGATATCGCGTAGTTTGAGGCGTCACAGGTTAGAAGGAAAGGTTGCGTGAAGTCTGGATATGCAAGGATTGGGGCGGAAATGAGCTTGGACTTTAAGGATTCAAAAGCAAGTTGGTGCTCATTCTGCCACTCAAAGGTAACGTCCTTTTTTAGCAAGGAGGTTAAAGGTTTAGCTAACTTGGCAAAGTCGGGTATAAACCTTCTATAATAGGATATTAAACCTAGGAAAGACTTTATGTCTTTCGGTGATTGAGGGACTGGATACTCTGTCACCACACGAACTTTTTCGGGATTTGGTTGGACACCATTTTCATTAATGATGTGCCCTAAGTAAGCGACTTCTTTCCGAAGAAATTCGCACTTTTCTGGCTGTAACTTTAAATTGAATTTACGGAGTCTGTCAAATACGGCTTTCAGGTTATCAACGTGTGAATTTAGGTCGTATGAGTAGACCACGATGTCATCTAAGTAGACAAAACATCTTGTACCTTGTAGGCCAGTAAGGCAATTATTCATTAGTTTTTGAAACGTGGAAGGAGCATTTTTTAACCCAAACGGCATACGTGTAAATTGAAAATGACCTTGTGGTACAGAAAATGCAGTTTTGGGTGCATCATTAGGAGATATAAGTATTTGATGGAAGCCGGATGTGAGATCTAATGTCGTGAAATATTTGCTTTTTCCTAATTGATCAAGGATCTCGGATATTTGTGGTATAGGATATGTTTCGCCAATAGTGATGTCGTTCAATTTCCTATAATCAATTACTATTCTCCATTTTCTTTGCCCTTGAGAGTCTGCCTTTTTGGGAACTATCCAAATCGGTGAGCTCCAGGGTGAGGATGACGGCTCTATAATATTTTGACTCAGCATTTTACTAATTTGAGTTTCGACTTCCTTCTTATGACATTCCGGGAATCGGTATGACTTTGTATGAATAGGGATATCGCTACTTGTTTTGATTTGATGATTAAGGGCTGTAGTGTGAGTTAACTGATCATCTGGTAGATAAAAAATATCAGAATATTTAGAACAAAGTTCTATGAGGGTTTCAGACTCTTCTTGATTTAGATGATCAGTTCGTAGTGAGTTTAAAACTTGAATGGTTCGATTGGATGTTTCTTGGGTGTTCATGCTGACCTGAAGGGCAGCATGTAAGGGCTTGATTGCGAGTTTTAAATTGGGGTCAATTTTTATGAACGACCCTGAGGTATTGGCTATCGTTAAATTAACACGATGGTTATCCTTGACCTTTACGATACAATTAGATATTAGGACACATTTTGATAAGTGTTGATCCATAATGATACCTTCTTTCAGATCGGTATCCTGTACTGAACACTCAATAACAGTTTCAGTACGTGGCGGGATAATATAGAATGGATCGTGGAAGTATAGTTTAACTTCGGATTCTCCCATTTTAAGGGTATCGGTTGTATAATCGATTTTACAGCGAAAAAAGGTCAAGAAATCTGATCCTATAATACCATCATAGGGCAAACTTATGTCTTTAATGACATGAAACTTAAAGGGTGTGACTTTATTATCATTTAATTTTAATTTTAATTGAAAATGACCTTCAGTTGGAGTAGGCTCGTCACCGCGGTCGATGCCCTTAAGTTTGATTGGTTCTTTCACCAGTCGTTGATTTTCTTTGATACATGATAGTTTTAATAGGCATATGACGGAGCCTGAGTCGACTAATAAGGATAAAGGGGTATCTGAAACTGATGAGTATAAAAGTACATGGGGTAGATACCTCTTGGATGTGTCTAGATTTATTTCATATATCTTAGTACTGGTCTCGTTAGATACTGGCGAGACTCCTGGGTTTTTAGTTCCGTGACTACCGATTCGGGGCTGATTACCCTCTTGTTTGATCCCTAATGAATCTAGGTTAAGGTCGTCGGTTTGGGGCTGGTTACCCTGTCGGTTGACCTTCTTTATATGAAGGTAAGGATTAGGACTGTCAGTTTGGGGCTGGTTACCCTGTTGGTTAGTCCTTGATGAGTGTAAGTTGAGGTCGTCAGTTCGGGGCTGGTTACCCTGTCGGTTGACCTTCCTTGGATGAGAATAAGGATTAGGACTGTCAGTTTGGGGCTGGTTACCCTGTTGGTTAGTCCTTGATGAATGTAAGTTGAGGTCGTCAGTTCGGGGCTGGTTACCCTGTCGGTTGACCTTCCTTGGATGAGAATAAGGATTAGGACTGTCAGTTTGGGGCTGGTTACCCTGTTGGTTAGTCCTATATAATGTTGGTTTTTGTTGTTGGGTGCCGACAGTTATGCTTCGTCCCGTGTGGCACCTTCGCGAGACTCCATTTCGTTTAAATCGTTGGAGCCATGGACATAGGGTAAATAGATATCATCTGTGGGTTCATCATCGGATGTTTCGCGGATATGTATGATTTTATTATTATTATTCCGATTATTAATATCCGGTTTGAATTGAAATTTGTTATTATAGAATTCGCGTTTTTTACAATCTTTTATCTCGTGACCAGCAGTTTTACAATACCGGCAAAACAATGCGTCGGTTTTATTTGGATTTGACGTAGTGGATTGTGTGTAAGAGCTTGGTTTTAAAGGCCCTTGTTTTGGTTTGTTATTATTCACAAACTTTTGTTCAACCTGTGGACGTTTATACAGGCTTTGTTGAATACGTTCTTCGGAAATCGCGAAGTTAATGGCTTCATTTAATGTTTTGGGAGATCTACACCTCACAATGTTTGATATACGGGGATGTAACCCCATAATAAAATGATGGAGGGCTAAGTCCTCCATAGCTGCAGTACGACCGGGTAATTCCTTTGCTTTAGTATTAGATAAGGATATTTCAGTTAACAGTTGTGAGAGGCAGGTCTCCACGCGAAGCGAGAATTGGCTAACACTATCCTGCGGGCTTTGCTTGCTCTCCTGGAGATCGGTAAGTAAGTGAGCATAATGTTTTCGCTCACTAAATTGTGCCTTTAAAAAGTCTCTGAGTTGTTCCCATGAAGCGAACTCTTTTATGGAGCAGGCAATTTCCGCTTTTCCACCCAACTGGCTGAGAATGTATTTAAAAAGAATTGGTCTTTGTGCTTCTGATGCAAGGTCATATGCGTTATTACAATTTATTATAAATGAGTTGACAGTTTCCCGGCTGCCGTCGAATGATTTGACGAACTTAAACAAAGTGTTTAGATCTAATTCGACCATTGTGCTACGTGCAGTAGTAGACCTTGTGGCCCTGGGACTAGAAGATCTAGTAGGTGATTTTTCTGTATCACTTTGAGATTGCTCTAAAATTGGGATATCAAGTTTCAACTTATTTCCTTCTGATTTAGGAACTGTTGGCATAATTATATTGTTTAAACATAAATGAAAGAAAGCGGGTCACAGATAACATAAGGTCTTACAACGATATTTACAGTAAATTAATTCAGTTAATAAGTCACAAGTAAATAACCTTGGATAGAGTATTAAATAATATCTCAGCTTTAATAAGACAATGACCAAAGACTCACAGTACTAGCAGTGCGTGGGCGACGGATGTTATGGCGAACAGGAACATTCCGCTACGATAAGCCGCGTCGTTACGGCCGGAGTCTGAGTCGTCGGGATCTTGAGTAATTATAACGGGTCAATTATTTGGTATTGACCTCGGCTTTGGATATGTGATTTGGATGACAGGAACAACGGCTACGCGCCGCGATGACAGGATCAGCGGCTACGTGCCACGATGACAGGAACAGCGGCTATACGCACCGCGACGCTCAGGATAGCTGGCCTGGTGGTATAGTCCACGTCCACTACACTTGGATATCAACTGGCACACTTTTACACAGATATTAATTGGTAAACTTTCAAACACTTGGATATGAACTGGTACACTGACGAGTTTTAAGGACACTGGGGATTTTCGTATCCCACCGCTGCCACCAATTTGTTATAGGGCTCCACGTATTTGTCTTTTAAAAAAAAAAAGACTTATTTATTTTAGGATAATAAGTTTATTTTGGGATAATACAAGGTTAGATTAATATAGTAATTTTAGGATAATACGCGAGACCTTTGGGCAGAACCGTCTACTACCGAGGTTGAGTGTCAACTGACTGTCAAAATGATGACGTCTCCAGCCGAGAAGTACTTACTAGCTGGCAGCGCTGACAAGGCGCTGATCTAGCATTAACCCCTACAGATTTAGGGTATAACAGATCGCCAACCCGCCTGCCAAGCGTGGCGATTATGGCAAACACCCCAAATTGGGGGAGGCCTATGTCCAGCAGTGGACGTCTTACGGCTGAAATCAATTAGCGCGTGCTAGAGCCGTATCTATCTCTTTATTTATATAATATCATTGGAAATACCCAACACAAAGTTTGGATGGTTGGGTTAGCCGAGAAACTTGGTTTATATCCAGCTGCCGATGACGAATGCATAGGAGGAATCCGTATTCTCATTTTTGAAAAGACTTTCAAGAAGACTGCGATGAATAATTGTTTGATTAGCTGTGCTGTATATAAGTAAGTAAACTATACCTACATACATCTTTAGGAATCACAAAAGGCTACCGCAAATCAGTAGTATGCGTGCGTCCTGGCAGTATTTCATTATAAAATATAAACGAAGTTACTGAAAAGTGGAATAATTTTGTTCTTGAATCTTACAAAGTTAGAGTTAGTAGCGAAATTAAATTACTAACTTAGTTGTCCTGAATTGAAATTGTACGTTTTATCGTCTTCATTTCAGTTGGTTTAGTACCGGGAATACTAAATTACTATTTTAGGGTAGGTATTTTATTTGCTCTGAAACTGGGGAGCGTGTTTTAGGTTTAGAGTGTCGGAGTGTCTATGGAGGTTACTGCTAATAAATACAACCTTGTACGTAAAGCTATGAAGCATAATAACTCACTGAATGAATCTGATTACCTTATTTTAATCTGATTATCTTGTCTCATTTTTTATTCCCCTCCGCGGTCGAGGGTAATTAAGCGAAGCGGGTATATTATTTATTTATTTGACGGCACGGTTGGCGCAGTGGTTAAGCGATTGACTGCTGCGCTGCGTGTCGCGGGTTCGATTCCCGCACGGAACAAATATTTGTATGATCTACAAGTAGTTGTTCCGGGTCTGGCTGTTTGTGTATGTGAGTTTAAATGTTTGTAAACGCACCCACGATACAGGAGAAATCTTAGTGTGGGGGGCAACGTTTAAAAAAAAAAAAAAAATAATAATAATAATACTTTAAGCACACAAAATGTACAGAGGCAGACTTAATGCCATAGGCATTTTCTACCAGTCAACTTTGGGTAATGCAGAGACATACAGTAGTCGGTGCAATAGCGAGAATTGAGGAATAAATATTCATGCATATTTATACAGGAAAAGTTTTTAATCAGTGCGTACATTTTGACAAATTAAACTTAAACGTGTTTTATTATAAACCTATTTCTTATTTTGATATGTCTTAGTACAAAAAAATGAAGTTATCGTTAACGAAAGATGTTTATTTTGAAACTGGTATAATGGATACTCGTCGCGCAATCGCGCCGCCAGTGAAGCGGAACGAAGTAGTAGGTACCTATCAGCTGTGCGCTTGCCCATTAATATTATTACGAATAGATTGTATCCATATTTTGCTGATATCAAGTCGACCAAAAAAAAGGTTTGAAAAAATTATGGAAATGTGTTCTATTACTGATACTAAACCACCAAAAAAAATTGCGCACTGTTTAAAAACTTATCCTGTATATTATATAATTTCTTTTTACATTATAAATATTTTTCATTATTCTTATCTTTCATCATATATATTTTTTTCTTCATATTTTTCATTATTTTTACCTTATAAGAATCTTAATAATCTTATTACTGGAAAGTGGATTTTGTTTTTACAAGCTTCGTTAGTCTGTGTTTCCAGTAATTCCTTTGTTATCCATTTTTAAGCACTTCCTGGCATCCGATTGAGCTGAAACTTGGTATACTTATATAAGTTCGGAGACAGTTCAAAATTATGATACCATGGAGCTGGTCTGATGATGGAACCCAAAGGTGGCAAAGGAACTCCTCAACTAAATAAGATAGCGTCGTTGTGTTTGAGTTCGATGGTTTTGTCTTGGCAAGTATTATACCCCAAGTTTGTATCCAGGGTCTGATGACAGAGCCGCAAGGTGTCCATTGGAACTCTTCGACCAAACAAGATAGCACCATCGTGTTTCAACTCATTGGAAATGTATTGACATCTGCTATAGCAATAGGTGGTGTCCAGGGTTTGATGATGGAGCGGGAAGGTGGTCACGGGCACTCTTCAAGTAAACCAGGTAGCCCCGCAATGTGTGGTTTCTATAGATTTGTCTAGACAAGTGCTTATTTATACTAGGTGAAGTTCAAGCGGTCTGTTGATGGAGCCGCAATTTGGCCGTAGGAACTCGTTGGCTAGAAACATAGAAATTTAATATTTTCTTAAAAGCTTGTGATGTGAACGTTCTACTTAAACTTAAAGATCGGTTTTACAAATGAACACGGAATAAAGTTATCCTAGGAATAACTTCGGTATAACCATACATTTTTTGACGTTAATACCTAGCATAACTTTATTCCGTGTTTATTTGTATTAGGGTAAGGGCTTTACAAATAAACACGCAATAAAGTTATGACAAGCATAAATGTCAAATAATTTACGGTTATGCCGAAGTTATTCCTAGCAAAACTTTATTCCGTGTTTATTTGTAAGGGCCTAAGAAAATATTAAAGTTCTGTGTTTACGTAAGTTTTATTTAGTACTTTTTAGTTACCTAACCTACAACAAAAGGTTAGTAACCTTGCTTTAAAAAAGATTTTTACTATATTTTATTTATAAACAGGTGTTTCATTATGAAAAGTTTTTCTGAAGAAAATCCTTGAAAAGCTTATTTGAAGGTATCTAACAAACTTTGTATTGTTGTCGCAAGAAATCGCCTCAAGACACCTACGCCCAGTTATTCCCACATAAATATGTTATTCTGATTTTATCAATAATGAATGAGCCTACTAGTACCCTAGTCGGCTAGTGAAGGCATAATTCAGACGCGCGCCGACAGCTTCGCCGACATACGTCACATTGTGCCTTTAGATTGTCGGCGTTCGGTTTACCGAGTCGGCGGAGGCAGGCTTGTCGGCGAAAGTGGCGCCGAACCGCCATTCAATGCTAATGAACGAATTAGCGGGACAACTGCACAGTGGGCGGACAACAACGATTTTTGAGGACAAACATTAGATTGCTTAGAAATCTAACGAGGCGAGATGTTGTAGAGTAGATAAAGGGTATTTGAGTAGTGTTAACTTTGCTTCGTGCTGTAAATGCTTGTTTGTTTTAGTAAAAGGGGAATTGGAAACAGAAATGAATGTTTAGGGTAGGTGCAGACTGTAGTCTTGTGCAATATGTGAACTTTGCCTTTCAGTAGGTTCAATTTTCATTTTACAAAAGAGGGCAATCCGCGCGATCTATAAAATTGGTCCCCGTGAGTCCCTTAGAAACAAATTCAAAGAAATTGATATAATGACTTTGCTTTCTCTTTATATCTTAGAAAGTATTTTGTATATTAAGACGCAAAAACTTTTCTAAATAAGAAGCGTTTTCCATAACATAAATACACGCAGTAGACATGAGATTGTGATACCCAAATTTAGATTGACTAAAACAAGCAAGTCATTTCTTATATATAGTATTCGCTTTCATAAAAAGTTGCCACTGACCGACCCAGACGACCCCATCACTCCTCCAAGAGAGCCATAGGGAAACTAGGACAGTTCGTATGAGAGTACACACTACACGATCGTCATTCCGACCTCGCCGCCGAGGCCCCGCGCGAAATCTCCGACTAAATAGTCCTCCTCGACCCTTTTTATCCAGCCACCGACGGTCCCTTGCCATCCTACCGCCGACGCTGCCCTAAGCCGAGGTTCGTACCCCACAGGAGGTGCCCTTAGCGCGCAGTCGTTTAGTATATAAGTTTTACGCTCTGGCTGGAGGCATTAAGTTCTGTTAGGAGCTTAAGGCCTGTGTTCACCAACATTTAATTCAACTGTTTAGATATTTAATCAGTTGCTTACTCAAGATTTCTTAGGAAATTTGACATAAACCAACTGTTTAAATACCTAACCGGTGGTTTGAATGTTGGTGAACATAGGCCTAAGGCAACTACATGATAGTCCGGTTAAAGAGTCTCAACCTCTTATGGTTAACTCTGAGATGTATTAATACCGGTCAAGTATTAGTCGATCAATCGAATTCTACAGCCAGATCGTGTTGCAAGTACAAAATAAATGTGACGACACGGTTGGCGCAGTGGTTAAGCGATTGACTGCTGCGCTGCGTGTCGTGGGTTCGATTCCCGCACGGAACAAATATTTGTATGACCTACAAGTAGTTGTTCCGGGTCTGGCTGTTTGTGTATGTGAGTTTGAATGTTTGTCAACGCTAACAGGAGAAATTCCTAGTGTGGAGCAACGTTTTTTTAAAAAAAAAAAAAAAAAAATATATATATATATTTCGTCCAATTGCGAACGTGACCCTGAGAAAAGTTATGCACCAGTGGTGTTCAATATACCTTTCGAGTGTTTTCTTAGCACAAGCGGTGTATCATGCGATATTTCGGAGGTTAATTCATTTTATTTTCACATTGTTGGTACTTACGTGAATTATTTTAAAATTAATATTAGTGTCTCATTTTTATTTCGTGTTGTAATTTGGTACAACTGATTGCTTTAAGAATTTGAGTGAGTATATCCGTAGCGTAGAGCCATAGTAAAAAAAAAAAAAAAAAAATACAAGTTGCCAAAGTTACAGAACTTAGCGATGGAAATTTAAAAACCCACATCAAACGTGTCTTTATCATCAAAAAAGCATATTATAAGGTTAAAGACTACGTTGAAGACAGTTTGGCAATAATGCCTTCTGCAAATGTGGCTTCCCTGGTAATTCATTAACGGCATAATTATGTAAGTGTCTATTGCTAATTATATAACTGCTCCCAAATAATTATGTTTTATTATTTATTTTTTACATTCTTCCTTGTCATAATCAAATAATCTTCTCCTTATTTGACATTATATACCTACAATTCTAATTTCAACTCTTTATTAGTTGCTTTTACTTTTGTAGACATGGTATTTATTCAGATTTGTTACTGTAGTTGTGGCAACCATGTCATTTAGTTTAAATGTTAATTATTTTTTTCTTTATATAGATTATTTCCTATTTTGTGAATGTGAGAACGTTGAAGGCCTTATAGACTGTAGATTTATTGACCATTTTCGATGTTGTTAAGTACCTGGTAATTGTTGAAAGGCCTACACTTTCTTCCCATACCTATTAACACTGTTATTTGAAAATATTGTAAAAATCAATTTGTTTTTAAAAGAGTAACCGCGGAGTTTCTTGGCGGTTCTTCTCTATAGGAAACGTTCAATTGGAACCGTGCACCTAGCTTCTGACTTTTCATAAGTGCCCATGTAGGTTTATGTGAAATAAAATATTTTGATTTGATTTGATTTGAGTTGCGGAACAAAACTATGATCACTAAAATACTAACTGTGATTTATAATCTACTTAATTCTAAGTAGTTTGTTAGTTTACTGACTTACTTAAACTCATAGATAATTTTAGCAAGTAGCGCTCTAATTGCGTAACACACTTTCAGTCACAATCTGATTTTGAAGGATATTGCTAATCCATTGCTCCATACAGGTTGTAAGGGACAGCCCTCCGCAGACTGATGGGGTGAATTTAGTATATCATAATAAGATGACCGGTACATGAAATTATTTCAGGAACGTTTTATGGGAATCCAATAAACTTGATTTGTTTTATTACCTCACACGCAATGTATCTTTACCGTGGCAAAACGCACGTAGCGAACGGCAGCGCAGCGAGCCTTCAGCCGTCCTCCCCGCCACGGGGCGCGGTGAGTTCGATGAACTCTGTAGCTAGGCAGAAAGTGAACAGCTGATTGCACGCGTCTATCGTTAGAGTATTTCAACAACCATTGTAGATTTTTTTTAATTTAGCTGTATTTTTACATAAATGAAGTGCTGCGTACAGATAATATAATTTTACATTTAAATAAAGGAATATTAACTGAAAAAACTATTAAAACAATTAAAATTTTCCTGATAAAATTTCCGGTGGAACATGATTCAAAATAAGGAGCTGAATGCACTCTGTTAGTTTGCAGATTTAGTTTACGTAAATAACGCAACGAATGTTGTTGAACTGTCAAATAAAATCCATTGCTACTTTGTGGCAGTTACTCCGTAGGTGTCATCCTGAAGTTATTACAGTCATTATGACAATCTACCTTTAGGGTCTCAATAACACTTGGTGGGTGATTATGAGTGGGTGATGTGGACACTACCATCTCAGCTGACGTATGACGTGTTTTTTACTGATGCATTGCCACATTGCACTGATGTGTTCTCGCCTTAACATTTCAAGCAGTTTTCCTTCGGTTTAGCGAGTGCACTGAGTTGACCTAGCCATCCACTGGCACTTACTAAACTAGCTGCAGTAGCTGCTTGGAATTCAATGAGTGTTCCTTGGCTTTCCCAGATGGAATTTTCTTTTAAGTTAGATAGAGCGGAAAATGTATTTCGTGGATAGAAAAGATAGAAGCGTTCGTTCATTCGTTCACTGGGAGGATTTTGTACGGTGGCATTGCATTGGCAGTTCTTTTTTTATACGCGAGTCGCTTTAGCGTGGCAAAAGCGGTTATTGACCCGCCTTAATTTTCTAGCATTCTTTTTTTCAAAAACTGAAATAAAATCCGTTAACGAATTAATCTTTCGTGATACAACATGTTCCAATAACGAAAAAACCGGGCAAGTGCATGTCGGACCACGCACAATGCAGGGTTCCGTAGTTGGGATGAATTTATCCCAATAACAAATGCAAATGTTAGTTTGTACTCACAATAGAGAGATTTACCATGTTATTTTAAGATCATAACTTTTTATAAGTTTTTCTGTAATCTATAAGTAAAAAATAATTTTCAGTTTTTTTTCAAAATTTTTGACTCAATAGACGTCGACTGTCCGATAGTCAGATGGACAGACAGACACACGAGTGTTCCTTTATGGGTTCCGATTTTTCCTTCTAAGGCACTTTAGAGAAAGGGCAATGATCACTAATGCCATGCTATAGCGACTGATCGGGTATAACAGCATTTTATTTTTTGTGGTACCTTTGATAATTTGGTTCACTTTTTTTCCCTGCTTCTTGCCTATTTAACTTTGTTAATGCCAAACTTAATTATAGTTGTGTCAAATTAGGTTTCGTTTAGGTCGGATTATTCGCAGACGCATCGCAGAACAAAGTTTTATCTGTACATCTATACAAGTAAATAAAATAGAAGTGTCTGTTTGTAATGCCAAAAGAACTGCTTTTTACTAAATGCATATGATTTATACAGAACTCAAAACAAATTTTCAAAATTTTGTTTGTCTTTCTGTCTGTTTGTTCCGATTTTGACGGGACATTCACTGGCAGACAGCTGATGTTAAAAGGAGTAAATTAAGCTACTTTTATTTTAGAAAAAGCCACGTGGGCGATACTGCGGGTAGCAGCTAAGAGTAATGATCGTAAGACGGGGGGTTCTGTTGTTTCTGCCTTAACCTCATCGGAATAAGGCGTGAATTTATGTATACACTCTGTATAAGGAACTCTTGTGAACATTTTTGCTATGTATTTTTCTGTTCCTTTCGTCTTGTCTGTTAATATGTAAACTGTAAAATAAAGTCATCATCATCATCATCATTTCAGCCGAAAGACGTCCACTGCTGGACATAAGCCTCCCCCAATTGGGGGGGTTTGCCATAATCGCCACGCTTGGCAGGAGGGTTGGCGATCGCAGTATGGTGTTAAAAATGCATAGAGAACGCTGCTGCCCATTCTCTAGTAAGCCCCTAAGTTGCTTTTTACGACGCCCTCGAGAGGAAATGGGGTGGTTGCTATTCTTTACGTCCGGCACCACACGGTACCGTCCGGCACCACACGGTACAGTAAAGTGAGAAAAAAAAAATAAGTAAAGTAAGATAATTTTAATAATGGTTTAGTTCGGGATACGGAGGGGCTTGGCTAAGTAATATCACCCGCACGTGTCGATTGTTCAGGTTAGTCAAAGTCAAAGTCAAATCATTTATTTCAAATAGGCACATAAATGCACTTTTGAACATCAAAAATTACAAAAATAATTAATTGATTCTAGTTGCCCCTTCCAAAAGGTTACGTATGGAGAAGAATGGGCAAGAAACTCTATACTTACTCTTTTAAAATGTTAACAATATTTTGTATATTACCTATACATTAATTATGTGTGAAGACGATGCACTTACCTAGAATAACTTACTATACAGAATATACATAAAGAAAGAAAGAAAGTAATATAAATAGTGGTAATTGTTGAAAGGCCTACACTGTCCTCCCATACCTATTAACACTATTTGAAAATATTGTAAAAGCCAATTATTTTTAAAAGAGTAACCGTGGAGTTTCTTGCCGGCTCTTCTCCATAGAAAACGACTAATTGGAACCGTGCACTTAGGTTCTGATGTTTCATAAGTGCCCATGTAGGTATACGTGAAATATTTTTTTTTGTTGTGTTGTGGAGGTCAGGTAGGCAGGCGCTCCATGTAAAGTATTGGCATTCAGCTTGCTCCGGTTAGACTGGAAGCCGCCCCAACATAGTTTGGATAAGGCTATAGGAAGATGATTAGTTCGTTGTACAAGAGAATCGGTGCCAATATCTATTATATTTTGTTTATAATTATTAAATAACTATGTATTATTTACAAGGCATAGGTTATCATTAAAATAGGTGTCACTTGCAGATAATTTTGTTTATTTACTAGAAAACCGTGTTATGTTATCTCTAAACTAAAATATTAGGGTGAGAATTTCTTGATAACACAATGTTTTGATGTGATAAATTAATTAATTGCATTAATCGAAATATACTTTGTATTATATACTCCAAATTCAGCTAGTTTAATAATAAAGTGATTTGGAGAACAATAGTCTGTGTCGTAGTTAAGGCGAAAGCGTCAGGGACTCAAGGTATCCCGCGACCTGCCAGGGTTGCGGGTTTGCCCGAAAGGGATAGCGTCGCTCTGGCACATAGGCAACTGAAGGAACACTGGTGGGTTTTAGTCAGTAAAAGTCTTCTCCCGTTCCGCCCAGAGCGGGAGAAGTTATTTGATAATTTCCCACCCAAAAAAATAAATAAAAAAGGGTATCCCGCGATATTCAAATTTTATATCATTTTTTGCAATTTGAAGGTCAGAGAGTATCAGGTTGCATGCTGATCTAAATATAATTCGCGGCCGTATCAATTTTTTTTTTTATATTTGAAGTATAATCATAAAAATCGTCAATACAACTATCTAGCTAGCCTAGGTAGTTAGAGAGCGATGGTCGGCAGCGATTTGTCCTGGGACACGGTGGTCTCGTTCTGCGAAATAGTAATCTTGCGGAAGGAGGCTGCGGAAAGGGAGAGAGAGATCTCATCCCGGCTCGTAGCAGGCGCACCGGGCGTCGGCGGAGGGCGGTCAACCCCCTCTTGCGGCGCCCCCTAAATGGGTCCAAAAGCGACGGAACCAGGGAGATCCGTCGCCCCTCATACATCCGGACCCGAGTTGGCGGCACGTAGTGTTCCACGCGCGCCCCTCTTCGACGTGCGGGGAGAGTCAAACACTTCACTCCTCCCCCCGACCTGAGGAAGCCTCCTCAGTTGGCACCAGTCGGGGGTTGCGGTAGATTCATAAGTTCCCGCGATCCCCGGCGTAGGTTTGAGATGGATCACCGCCGGGGTGGTTTTAAGTCAGTAAGAGTCTGATACCCAGGACGCGGAAGAAGGTAGCCTGGCGAACTTAGAACAAGCCCTACCACCAACCAAAACGAGCAGAAAATTTTGCCCCACTGGGTAACCCGGGACCTCGTGGTCTGAGAAAGGTGGTCTAACCACTAAACCACAGAGGCAGTTAAATATTGTATTCGTAACCGAGTACAATGCAGATTCCAATATCCTTATCTATACATAGCTGTGTAGGTACTGAAGATTTAGGTATTAAGTTCTAGAGCTCCCAGGGGAAATTATCATCCACATTGAATGCTGGAAATTCGAACATATTATTATAGGCTGTTGTTATCTCTTACTGGTTAGTAAACTTGATTGTGGTTTGGAGTTAGGCGACGCCTCGTTACGGGATTAGATTCACGATCGATGGAATTACCTAGTGGTTTCGCTTTAATAGTCTTTTAATGACGAATGTGCCCTGGCGGCTGAGAGTATGTCATGCTCACTCAAATGTCTCGCTGGTGGTGGCGCGTGTGTTGGATCATAAAGTTCCCTTCAAAATGGTTGAGGTACCTAAATGGTGCTGATCCATGCGTCATGTTCGTGAACGGGCGCCGTCAGTAGGGACTGGTCAATTGGTCATCTCTTAGCTACCTAGGTTTTTTTTTAAACCTTTTTATTAAGGACGCTATAACATGCACATTTTTCTATAAACTCAAACTCAAACTCATTCTTTCAACATGAATGATGTAGCCAATTGCCTTGCTCCGTGTAGTTCATCATCATCACCATTTCAGTCGAAAGACGTCCATTGCTGGACATAGGCCTAACCCAAGCACCGCCACTTCGACCGGTTCTGTGCTTCCCGCATCCAGCGGATTCCTGCGGATTTTACAAGGTCATCGATCCACCTTGTGGGAGGCCTTCCAACGCTACGTATTCCGGTACGCGGTCGCCACTCCAGAACCTTTCGGCCCCAACTGTTCTGCGCGCAATGTGCCCTGCCCATTGCCACTTAAGTTTGGAAATTCTTCGAGCTATGTCGGTTACCTTGTTTCTTCTGCGGATCTCTTCATTTCCGTGTAGTTAACTAACAAATAAACTGTTGCACTCTATTGCCGACATGGAACTTCTAACATAACTGGCGAAATGTGGAACTATAGGACCTCTGCTTACCTGTTCGCCGAACACAAGCGTGGTATGTTAATGAAGACAGTTTGCTACACTGCACTGAACCACAAACTAAACAATTTCCTACCGGTTAACATAATTTAATAACTCACAGATAAGGAAGTTCACGTGTTTTATTAGCCGTTCAGCCCCGGAAGCACCTTGTCTGTCTACCCTCCACGTTGAGGGGGGAAATGACTATAATTTCCCGAAAGGTGACGTTCCCGACGTTCCCGGCACTCGAAGGGGAGGGGGGCGGAAATTGCAGCCAAATGCAGCGCCCGGATATAAAATGATAAACTTTTCACTTTGATTTCTGATTCTGTTATTGAAATATCGAGTGTTTGGCGGCGTCGGTCGTCGGGCACTCGTCGGGCACTCGCCGGGCACTCGTCGGGCTCTCGTCGGGTTCTGTGGGAAATGAAAGGTTGGCTGTTATTAAAATGTAGGTAAGTGTCGGCTTCACTGAACAAATACAGACAAGAACAGATTGTTTTATTTCAATGTTGAGTAGTGAAATTTCATTTTTGTGTGGGATTCACTGTGGCTCACTAAAAATGTTTTTAAATCTGACGACGTGTATGTAGTTTGCGTGTGTAGTTATATTTCTCGGCTCGGAAACAAACTGGAACGACGATTGCTTTTTTGACAAATAAAATAAAATTGAAGTGTTTGCATATGAAATAACTTATAAAAAAATAAAAATAAATAAAATCGTCTGTGTTCCTGGGCCTCAAGTCTGCTATTACAATAGTGTCAGAATGGTCTCGCCATTGTGAGTATTTGACAGTGTTTGTATGGCAAATCTGTCAAAAACTCACAATGAAGAGACCATTCTGACACTATTGTAATAGCAGACTTGAGGCCCTGTCTGTTTGTTCCGGCTAATCTCCGAAATGGCTGGACCAATTTTGACAGGACTTTCACTGACAGATTGCTGGTGTTACTTAGGCTATTTTTATTTTAGAAAAATCCACGCGGCCGTAGCCGCGGGTAACAGCTTATTATAAATACTAGCTTCTGCCCGCGACTTCGTCCGCGTGAAATTTCGGCCCACCCATCGCGTCGCATTCGCATCCCGTCGCTCGCCCGCGCTAAAACTTCGTTATCGCTTAGCGTTCTTTCTGACTTCCGTTCTTTTCGCTTGGCTTCTAAGCATCGTAGCGTAGATATATAGTCTTATAGCCTTCCTCGATAAATGGGCTATCCAACACTAAAATATTTTTTCAATTCGAACCAGTAGTTCCTGAGATTGCGTTCAACTAAACAAACAAACTCTTCAGCTTTATCCATACTAATATTATAAATGTGAAAGTAACTCTGTCTGTCTGTATGTCTGTCTGTCTGTCTGGCTGTTGTTATGTTACGTTATGTTACGTTTTCACGCCTAAACCGCTGAACCGATCAACATGAAATTTGGCAGAGATATAACCTGGGATATGGAGAAGGACATAGGCTACTTTTTTACGCGATAACCGACATCCACGCGGGCGGAGCCGCGGGCAAAAGCTAGCAAATTATATAGCTGACCCGCGCAAATTCGTCTGCGTCACCTACTCGTAAGAGAGTGGTTTAAGTAATGAATTTTCTACTTATTTTGTTGCGGAGTTATTTTAAAATTATGATATCTCCTAAGATGTTGATTGAAATCAAGTGATGTCAAGGACAATTTTGCTTACATTTAAATACTTGTGATTAATAACATATTTATTTGGATAAGGATTAATATTATGTTGATAAAACTCCTTCGCAAATAATGAATTTATTTCGAAAAAATTTGATTACCATAAATAAAGGTTATAGTGAGTCAATCTTAAAAGATAGACATATGCTGTCGCGGACTTTTTTTTTAGAGCTTTTAAAGAGGAACAATTCCATAAAACATGGTATTTGCGTAACTTAAACCGTTTATGCAGCGCACGCAACGGAAGCTCTCAAAAAGGAATAATTTTTCCCGTTTTTGCAACATTTTTTATTTATGCTCCGCTCCTATTAGTCGTAGCGTGATGTTATATAGCCTATAATATTCCTCAATAAATGGACTAACCAACACAAAAAGAATTTTTCAATTCCAACCAGTAGTTCCTGAGATTAGCGCGTTCAAACAAACAAACAAACAAACAAACTCTTCAGCTTTATAATATTAGTATAGATAATATTAGTATAGATTATTGTCTACATTGTCCACAGCTTAGATTTTTTAATTGTGTAGGTAATGGAAATAAGGAACGGGAGAAAGGTAGTCAAGTGTACAAAGTTAAAGTATGAATGTATTTGCAGAAACATTTCGACTAAGTGCGGTATTATCACATATATTAGAATATATAAAACTTCAGAATCTAAAGTAAAGTTCACATCATCGTCTTATTTGACTTCACCGAACTCCATCTGAAGTTATATTCAAATTCAATTCCAAGTGAGCATTCTGCAGCTTCAGAAGTTCAGACCAAATTTGTGTGTGCTTTTTACATTAGGTTCCTATTCCGATCTACGGCGTTCCTTTTTTTAACTATGGCATCTCGGAGTTGACCTTGAGAGTTCGTACTCCCTTAAGCGAACTTAAAGCTTCCAGCCAGGGCATAAAACAAACTAAACGACTGCACGCTAAGGGCACCCCCTGTGGGGTAAGAACCTCGGCTTAGGGCAGCGTCGGGGGGATGACAGCAAGGTGGGACAGGCTGGATCAAAACTGGGTTATGATTATTGATCGAGGAATTTAAAGCTCAGCTGTGGCGTGGGCTGGCTCTTCGTCGAGCAAGGGTCGGGGGACCTACAGCATACCGATCTTCTGCCAGATTTTATACTTTCTCTCAAATCTAGTTTTTGATTGAGATGATTGTTAGTAGGATACTTTTAGAGCAGTGGTGGCCGCGACTTACGAGTTGTAGGTCGTGGGTTCAAACCCATGCAAGCGCTTTACTTTGTTTCAATAATTTCATTACCACTGCTCTCAAAACTAGAAGGAAACCGGGATATCTTAGAACCTAAAAATTCAAAGACACGTGACATCTCCAACCCGCACTGGGCCCGCGTGGTAAATTACGTCCCACTCCCTCTCGAAGAGCGGTAGTGGGAACATTATGCCATGGCGTTGCAGCGCACCAGGGAAGTTTGCGGAGGCGCATGTAGATTATTTTTATACTAAATATAATGCGCAAGCGCGCTGCATCAATGGTGGCACGAGTCATGGCCAGCCCCAACAGGGTTCTGAAAATGATAGCGGACAGAGTGTACTGTCCTTATATAATTCACTAATGTCAGTTACATGTGTCACCGTATTGTGTTGTTTACTTTATGATTATAGTCCTCCTTTTCGATTTCGATAACGGCGACCCTTAGAAATCAATTCCTTGCGTGTGCCCTTAGATGGCTCGCTAGACCGAATTTAGTTTTGAACACCGGTCGCAACTAGAACAATAAATTTGGCCTGCAGTGTTGTATATATAAGTGTAGGAGAGCTTACGTCTCTCTTTATGTAATTGACGCTTCCTGATAATTACTTCCTGTGTACTAACACGTGGTTTTAAGAACATTGTTACTAATCCTTTATGAGTCTTGGCTCGAAATAAAGTTTTTGATTGGATTTAATTTGATTATTATTTTTTTTGATTACTTTTAGATGCGTTTTAGACAAAGTGTGGAAAACATGATCGATCATGAATATTTACTATAAATAACAGCAACAGGTAAAATAATTGTATTGCTAGTAAACAAACCACTGTAACCTTATATTAGGTATTCAGTTGGTTTTAATTCTTCCTTTGAACTTTGATTAAACTATTCTTAAATTTCTCGGCCATCACATTTTTTTTTTTTATCGTAAATAACGAGCAATTCCTACAATGTGTTTCGGGCAGCTTCCACACGTCCTATTTATAAATCAACACTTAAAAAGCAACACTAACAGGCAATAAACAATTTTTCACCTAACTTGAAGGGTACCGCTGCCGGAAGCTGCGCTAGATGTGCACACGACACGCTCACGCATACTTCCGGTCTCTGAGCGAACCGAGCTATGTGAGCTGTATGAGGACATAAGTAAAGAAACGGAACAGAGACAAAGCCAGAGCCAGAGACAGATACAACCGCGGTATGATAGGTCCACTACTACAAGCATGAGGCGCGTGTGTGCGTACCACTTGCGGCTTCGTCGCGTACGAAGAGAAACCGGTTATACCGGCTCGGCCAGTTGAATCGCTCAGGGCTCGCGTACGCTTCGCGCGACGTTATTGTTTACGTTTTACGTTATCATTAAAAGCACAAGAGTAGAGAATATTTGTGAGTGTTTTAATATATGGTTTACTGTACTGTGTGTATGAACAATAGATGAACTTTTTTTTTTAATTATTGATTTTTATTATAATTTATAATTTGTAGTAGATAGACAGGTATCTCATTTCTCAAAATTGAAAGAAAACTCAACCCGGTGGTTAAAAAGTTTTGGTATTGGTCGTAAATGTTTTTTTTTTAGTAAGTGGCACAGAGTAGGTACCTATCTCGTAAAGGGGTTCAAGAACAAAAATAACGACTATTCGAGTTTTTTCTTTTTACAATTCATGCTGGATGATTGGTGTTTATGATTTAAAATAAATAGTAATACCTGCCGACCGACAGGTAAGCTGATTAACGTTCTGTTCGTTTGATTTTATACTCCTGTGCCATCCCTACCAAAATAGGTATCAATTTTGCATGCTCATTAGAAACTTTGTCTCTGTTCCGTTTCTTTACTCTGTGGTATGAGCACTGGAAGTTGAAACGAGCTGTTACTTGTATCTGTTGTGAAGGCATTCAACTGATTTGTTGAAGTTGGGATGGCAATTATATTTGTGCATTTCGTAACACATACTCGTAACATCACGCTTGTATTTCCCAAAGGGTTAGACAGAGGGAGGTGTATAGCTTGCCGACATTTCAACAATTATGTTAATGAATGTATGTCTTATTAGTTTGTGAAATTTCTCAGTAGCAGCTCGTAGGGCTTGTGGCTAAGTAATTACAGCCACACGGGTCGATCGATCAGGTTAAGCTACACTTGCCGCGGTTGGTCCCTAGATGGGTGTCCATCTTTACATACCAAGACCCCTCCGTGGCTCGGAAAGTACGTTAAGCCGGTGGTCCTGGCTGTCATTCGTGGATCTTTGACAGTCGTTACGGGTCGTCAGAGGTTTGACAACCAGTCTTACCAAGGGGTATCATATTACCTAGTTACTGGACTGTGGAGGTCAGATAAACAGTCGCTCCATGTAATAATAATCATAAAATCTTTATTTATCTCAACATTATATTAGGCACTGGTTAATAAAATGCACAATCTTAAATAGAGAAAGGTGTTTAGGTAGGAAGGTCCTGAGTTTCAGGGGCCTTACTCCCGACAGCATCGAGTTCTGAATCAATCGAATAGGATTCGAATTAAATGCCGATCCATACTCTTGAATCCGACACTAGCGCACGATCGTGCGGTGGTTCGAAGCGAAACTAACTTCGATCGAAAGATTCGTTAGGATCGAAAACTTCGTACTCCGCACGGCATCTGACAGATAGATATTGCGTTGTTGGATCAAAACTAAACGTCAAATTACACGTTATAAAAGAAGCTACTTTATTCAGATCGAGTGAGATAACTACATAAAAGACATAGAGCACTTGACGATGACGTAATCCGCCGGATACGCATAAAGACGCTGATAATACTTATAATTGGAAAAAAAACTGGTATTCAGCTGGATCCGGTTAGACTGGAAGCTGACCCCAACATAGCAGGAAAGATTAGGCAGGCAGGCAGCAACTCGTAGTCTGGATTTGTCTGTCTGTTTTTCTATTGCAATTAATCTCTTTCTTTCTAATTTCGACCCGGTTAAAGACAATATTGTAGTCCGTACAAACGTGTCCATACTCCAAGAACTCGGCATCAAACAGCGTCTATCAGCACTAGTACAGTCTCGAATACTGAAGTTCTTTGGGCATGTCTCGGGACGGAATAATGACTCCATAGAGCGTCTAGTGGTGCAAGGCAGAGTACAAGGTAAAAGGCCACGCGGGAGGTCACCGATTAGATGGCCCGATCAAATTAAATCCGCAGTTGGAGGCCCTGTTAGTGAATGCGCCAGACTGTCATCTAACAGAACCAGATGGAGGGAGATCGTGAGGCGAGTTACGACAACACCTGCGATTGGACAAAGCTCATTGTGACGTCAAGAGCGAAGCGAAGAAAAATTAAGACAATATAGGCTCGACTCCTATTAAATGTGTGCATTTAGGGTTACGTTATGTTTTACGTGTTTTTGCTTATAATGGTTTACACTTCTGGAGTATTGTGGTGGCATCGAAAACACCACATGCAAACTACGCATCAAAGACCTGACGTCACAAATTCTGCATCGCGCAATCAGAGTTTACCTCGCGACTAGGATACATATATACAACATCCCGACATCAACCGGCAGTTGCTCACCAGACACGACACCCGTCTGGTCGGAGGATCCTCCCTTTACTATAGAGTATGAGTGAACTTTACACCCTGTTCCTCTTATCTCTATAGTACGACTGATGTCACAAGACTTACGTGAACTGTTCTTATCCTTACAACAGTACGTGTCAGCCGTTGTGCTCCCAATCAGCTCAGCTTCGTTAGACAATATTTAGTCGTTGTCTGCGCAGGCGTCTCTTTTTGTGGCGAACTCTGAACCCACTGACACTGCTGTAATTGGATACAATCAGGCTCGCGGCAATAAAACAAGCGATTGTAGCAAACGTAGAGAAATAAAATGAAATCGTTTATTCTGTAAATATTGGAATCACTGTTACACATCATAATAAAAAATTTGTTAGATTTAGTCGACATTTCCTATCTGACTACCCCTGAGAAGAAATGGCGAAAAAAACTCAGAGCTATGTACCTTTTAAATCTTTAAGTAATTTATAACCAAATGCAAGTGCATTGAATTATTATGACACATAGGTACTGCTCTATTTTCCTATGTGTCGGGATAGTAATTAGGTACTTACTGTCTCCACACAAGAGACACACATGAGTCAAAATTACCAACATAAAAAAGTAATACCAATATTTCCTTGTCCGAATGCAAAGCTATCATATTTCCTTAAAATCGGTTCAGTTTAGTTGTTTAGTTAACCTCGAAAACATAGCAAAACATACTCCTGAGGCCCTAGTGTGACTTTATTTTTACCATCACGACTTTACGCAGCCACCGCGTTCAGCAATCCGATTGGTGAAGGGCCAATCGGAGGCCAATCGCAGCGATGAACGCGGTCGATGCGTAAAATCAAGATGGTTAAAATAAACTCACTCTTGGGCCTCAGTTCAAGACAAACAAGTAAAAAAAGAGGTTCATTACGCAATAATGAACCTCTTTTTTTGCTTGGTTGTTTTGGTAATATACAGGGTGAACTTGAATTCATGGGCATCCTCTTAAGGGTTAATTGTACTCATCATTATGAAAACTTTCACTATGGGATCAACCCTGAAATCTCGAAAAAAATCTGCTGTTCCCTACATTTTGACGGGCTATGCAACATGTACATATAACAAACATATACTTAACATATGTGTGTAACATGTATGTATATGTAGGGAACAGCTGATTCTTTTTTCGCGATTTCAGGTTTGATCTCATAGTGAAAGTTGTTCATAATGATGACTATAAGGGGGTCACCCCTAAGAGGATGCTCATGAATTCAATTCCATCCTGAATATTACTGCTATAATATTCCCTAGTAGCATTTTTTGTTGGCGTTTGGTTGGGCCACTTACCTCTGTAAGTGGCCCAACTGAGTGCCAACAAGAAATGCTACTAGGGTTGCATCTAAGTACAACCATTTAGCTGGCAGGGCGCGGCGGGACACTTGACTCTAAAAATTAGCACTTTAAAGCTTAATATTACGCAAATGCATCCCAGAATCGAAAAACAGTTTTAATAAACCCGCATATTTTTGAACGGCCTATCCAACGATCCCCACACAATGAGATGACGCGAAAAATATAGGTATCATCCCCATTTTAAGAGTAGGGGAGGTACACTAAAAAAAAAACCACTTTATCGGCGTTATTAATATGTATACTTATAACAAATTTCAGCTTTCTAGTACTAAGAGTCCCTGAGCTAAGCCGCAGACAGACAGACAGACAGACGGACATGGCGAAACTATAAGGGTCCTTGTTGACTACGGAACCCTAAAAAAATAACTAAAGCCCTAACTTGCCTTAATTATCCATACTTTATTACCACTTAGGAACAAAATAGTGAACCTAGGTACTCTAAGGTGATCACCATTCGTTTTAATAAGCAATGAAACCGAATGCGAACACTGCTAATTACATGGCCACAATTTAATCGACAATAGCTTTGAAAAACTAGGGATTTTCAACCCTATGAGTGTATGTTAAAGTTGTTAATTGAGAAGCAGGTGTTGCTTTGTAGGAGAGCGTACCTTGCAGGTGAGAATCTCTTGCATTTGTAAGAATAGTTTATTCTAATGATTGTAACGACACTCATTTAAAAATTAACATACTTACGGTACTTTTAGAAAAAGTATCTAGAAATTAGCTTTAAGAAGTCAACTGCTGAAAATGACCTTCCAAAGAAACTTCCTCCGACTTCCGAAATTGCAATTTTTAGATTTAAAGTTTTTTTTTTTTTTTTTAATGTTGTTTGTTCAAGCTTTGCTTCAATGGTTACTTTATACATATAATCTTATAACACGTGCTATTATAAGTCAACCATTTATGACGGGGATCGGAGCTGTTTCTCCTGAACACAGGTTATTTTGTAACCTATCTAGGTAGACAGTACGGCACCCACTAACTAGATTTTTAGAAACTTTATGCTTGTGCTTTGTATGTTACCTTGCCATGTAATCTAGTCCTAATTGAGCAATAAATCTTTATTATTATTATTATTAAAGAACATGTTACAAAACATTACTATTTAATTAACTCAATGTGCAAGTGAATGAACTTTTCTAATGTAATTCTTATCACACTAATATTATAAAGACGGGTTCGATTCCCGCATTAAACAAATATTTGTAATGACCTACAAGTAGTTGTTCCGGGTCTGGGTGTTTGTGTATGTGAGCTTAAATGTTTGGAAACGCACCCACAATACAGGAGAAATTATCCCAATAATATTATAATTATATAATATACATTTAATATACATTTATTTATTATTAATTATTGTGTGGGGGCGATGTTTAAAAAAAAAATGCGAAAGTTTGTGTGTGTGTGTGTGTATGTTTGTGTCTTCTTCACGCTCAAACTTATAATTTTTATGATATTAATTTTTATTTTCTGTGATTAATATAAATTTAACTCACACACTTATTATATGTTTATTTTTATTTTTTGGAAAATCATATACAATGTTTGTAAATATGTGAGCACCATGTACCTATCGCATTTATTGAAATGAAATGAAATGAAATGAAATCGTTTATTCTGTAAATAGGATATCGGAATCACTTTTACACGTCATATAAAAAATATAAAAACAAGCTTGAGGAAGTCGACATTTCCTATCTGACTATCCCTGAGAAGAAATGGCGAAACAAACTCAACAATTAATTTTTCTGTCATTACTTCACTTTTCATTCTTTTTACCAATTGGGGTAAGTAATTTTTATTTTTATTCTAGGTACAGCGTCTTCGCCTATAATTATTAATTAATGTATACAAACTATTGTTAACATTTTAAAAGAGTAAGTATGGAGTTTCTTGTCCATTCTTCTCCATACGTAACTACCTTTTGGAAGGCGCAACTAGAATCAATTAACTATTCATGTAATTTTTGACGTTCAAAAGTGCATCTTCGTGCCTATTTGAAATAAATGATTTGACTTTGACTTTGAAACGGCTGGACCAATTTTGATAAAATTTGGTGTCGACGTAGCTGGCACCCTGGGTTTACACATAGGCTTTTTATTCCGAAATAATGTAGTGTTCACGGGAAACACCGCGGGGCGCAGCTAGTTCTAAATAAATTAATAAAGTACATGCCGTGCCAATTCTTCTTCTTCTTTTCGTGTGGTTAGTGACTAACCAGTTGTCAGAGTTTTTATGCCACCCATCATCAAACGGGCCTCTGAATTGGATGCAAATGCCGTTGAGAAATATCTCTCAGGCATGTTTCCTCGATGAACGCCGGCTGCACGCATAAAAAAGCATGACTCATTGTCACGTTCCGCCTGAGCTGAGTGTGCAAGCGAGAGCGCGGAACAAGCGATAGAGAGGCACAATCAGCCTAAGCGTTCGGCTTGTGTTACGTTATCACGTAAAATTATCGTCCGTAAACCGACTTTTTTAAGCAAGTGATTATTGTACAATAAGCACATGAATTCGAAAAGTCAGAGGTGCGTGAATTGGGTTCGAACTTGAAAATAGATCTCGACTTGGCAGTCCGACACGCGACGGTCACACCACTAGGCTACCGTTCCACTACTAATTGTGCAAACTACGCATCAAAGACCTGACGTCACAAATCCTGCATCGTGCAATCATAGTTTACCGCGCGACTAGCATATATACAACATCCCGACATCAACCGTCGGGCAGTTGCCCACCAGACACAACACCCGTCTGGTCGGAGGATCCTTCCTTTTCTATGGAGGATGAGCGAACTTTACACCCTGTTCCTCATACCTCTATATCATCATCATTCTCCCATGCCAATTAATTTGGGGTCAGCGCAACGTGTCTTTTTCTTCCATTATTTCCTATTAATCGTCATATCGGCAGTTACCCCCTTTCTAGCCATATCATCCTTCACAGAGTCCAAAACCATCCATTCATCCAGTCCATTCTCTTGGCATATTCCATAATCCTTGCTAACCTCTCACATCCCACGAGGAAAAGCAAGCATTTTACTCACCAGAAATCGATCTTAAATTATTATCAACTTTTCACCAAACATCCAACCATTTCCCGCTTCAGCAAGTCTAACATCCATGTAATTGCACCTCGCCGTACTATCACGGAGGGTCTGAAAAAAAATAATGATACAATTTAAATTGTCTGCTTGTGTTTACTGTGAACTGTTAGTGCTGGAAAATGGTGTGCAAGCTGTTTCAAACTATTTGCTTGTTTCTAGCGAAATGTATTTCCTTAGCGGTTTTTCTTGGGTTTATTTTTATTTTTATGGGTAGTGGTATTTTTTTGTTCGCTATGAGATTGTCTATGCAAATAATAATAAAATTGAAGTGTCTGTTTGTAATGTCAAAATAACAGATTTTTACTAAATGCATATGAAAGTATATACGGTACTTATAATAAAAAAGCTATTTTTTTAATTTTCGTCTGCCTGTCGGTCTGTCTTTCTGTCTGTTTGTTCCGGCTAATCTTCAAAAAGGCTAGACCGATATTGACGGGACTTTCACTGGCAGAAAGCACCTGATGTTATAAGCAGTAACCTACTTTTACTTTAGAAAAACAACCGGGCGAAGCCGCGGGCAGCAGCGAGTTTAATATAAATTATAGAGTCCTACCAAGAACCTACCTCCTGTTTTAGGAGACGGTCTTAAGCTCTTGTGACTAGAAGTGCTTAAGATCCTTCAGTGGTAAGTCGTTAAGTGGTAAGTCACCGGTAGTTCCATTATGATTGAGATCATTACTTGCTTTGAAGATTATTGTCAGTCATTCTGGCAGATAATACCTTTTACCGAATTTACCAAATTGAAGTTTTTGTTCAGTAGAGGACCGTTTCCACGTCAATTAATGATTCTGTTCTAGTGCAATTTTCCAAAATTAACTCCTGTATGTGTAACACCCAAAAACACCCTGTTACGAGTGCAGTCCAAGCCTTGCAGGTATTACAAGGGCGTCGC
This sequence comes from Dryobota labecula, assembly GCA_947523025.1. NCBI lineage: Eukaryota > Metazoa > Arthropoda > Insecta > Lepidoptera > Noctuidae > Dryobota > Dryobota labecula. The sequence goes on from OX383287.1 coordinate 5,967,893, forward strand.
GGAATGGAGCGGCGACATCTTTATCAGAGTTCATTCACTCTAACGCAAAAATGCGTTTCTTACTATTACAACTTGAACTTAATATAAATCCATTCCGCGGCGCCCTTGTAACACAAGGCTCGGATTGCACTCATAACAGGGTGTTTTAACCTATGTCATGCGTCATAATTAACAAAAAAAAAAATATATATATGTTCATTTTTTTTTTTAATGAATGATTTATAGTCATTGGATAGATGAAGTGGCCTGTCTTTGTAAGACGACTAAAATGTCACGGTGTATATGTGTACTTTTTGGGTGAACAAAAATCATGGAACTCTCGTCATCGTCACTGAACGCTCTCCATGAGCTATATGTATAAAAGAACAGTTTTTTTTTTTGCCTGCGTCTGTGTTTCCGAACGCATACAACCCTAATATAGTCAAAGTGAGAGTGAACAGGCTTCTTCTGGGTAAGCTCACTCCATCAGTAAAATAAAAATTAAAAAAACAGTTATTCCAAAGTTTTGTGTTTTCACTTCTGTCGACTGTCGACAGAAGTGAAAACACCCTTAAGACTATTTTTCACTTCTCTATTGTTTTGTTTTATGGTTATTTCATTTTGATGTGGTTTTATCATTGATTTATATTATATTATTTATATTGCTATGCTCAGCTCCTTCACATTGACTGTACCACTAATTTTGTCTACATTCCGTATGACATAATTAGTCCTGGTGATCTCCTATACAGTTATTCCTAGTGCAGACACCAGTCTCTCACAAACATTGTCACGTAGTTTATAAGCTGTTTTAAATAATTTTTCATGTCATTGTTTGTGAGGAAAATGATAAATTATTTGAAATTTTTTCAGAAAAGTGATACACATCTTCATTGACTGCGACAATTTTTCGCCAGAGATGACGATTAGTTACCTATCATAATATGATAGCCAACCTTGATGATAATTAGTAATGTTGGCGTATTGATTATGTTGGCATATTGGATGAATGATTTGTTTCTGAGCCGTCTAGTCACTATTTCCTGCGCAAAATAAACATATTTTGAGCTCAACAATACAGGCTGTTTGGCGCATGGACCGACACAGTTTTTTGGGGGGTTGGGAGGGTCATTAGCGAGGTTTCATCCAAAGACCCTATGTCCTAAGTGTCACCGTTATTAAGATATGAGTTTTTTAGGTTTTTTCCTAAAATTACCCGGAATCACGCCTTTAAATCGTCATTACTTTTTTTATTAATGGTTGTAATTGCACGAAATAAATTTTATTGTATTCTGAAATGTATTTTTATTTTAAATAGATCATTATTTGATGCAATTGATCTGTAAAAAAATACTTATGTGCTTCCAAAGTCAATTTTGTTTTTAAATGTGTGAAAAATTGCAACTTCTAAATTCAGTATTAAAAAATTTGAACTTAGTTTTATTTTAAAAAGTTCTTTGGATGAAACCTCGCTAATGACCCTCCCAACCTCCCAACAAATTGTGTCGGTCCATGCGCCAAACACCCTGTATAAGGTACTTTGAAGATTTTCTAGAAGAAAAGAAGAAAAATTGAAGATCGAAGATTTTCTATTTTCTATCTCCACCGGGCATCATATTATGATACCCGGTGGAGATAGTTGTCGTCTACAGACGTCATTATATCAACTCCGACACACGTCACAATTAGATAAACACCGTAACTACATACACATCATTATGATTCGAGACAGGTTCTTATCTCATCTCGTGACTTTCCAGTCGACTGAAGACCCTTTGGTGCCAATTACTCACGTACTACCAACACCCCCAGACACCCCCTGATACGCCCAGACCACCCCAACGCCCCCAGGCGTCGCCACCCTTTGTATATCTACACGTTATCATCATTCCTAATTTTTAGGGAGCAAATTTGCTCATGATGCCTCAGGTCATGGAGGCATTAGAGTGGCAACTGATAATGTGCCCTCTCCCTATGTTTGGTTTGGTGTGTAAGAAGCCCTAAATTAAGATTCAGTTATTTTTAGGGTTCCGTTTCTCAAAAGGAAAATAAACCCTTATACCTCTTTGTTATCCGTCCGTCTGTCCATCTGTCTGTCAAGACCCTTTTTTCAGGAACGCAAAAAGCTATAAAGTTGAAATTTACATCAAATAATTGGATCTACAGTCTCTTTTAACTGTGATAAATTAAATGTCTAAGTCAACGCGATCAAAAGATATGATGACCGTTTATGTCGCGTATTTTGCGATTTCACAAGGGAATGAAAACCAATAGAGTACTTCCCGTTGACCTAGAATCATTAAATTTGGCAAGAAGCAATGACTTACAGCACGTGTAAAGGAAAAAAAAATCTGAAAACCGTAAATATGTAGTTTAATAACAAAAAAAGAGCGAATTTACTAATACAAACTTATTATTTGCGCTTGATTCAATAACCGTGTTTAGTCTATAAGTTTGTACGGAACCCTCGGTGTGCGAGTTGGCGAGTCCAACTTTCTTTTTCTTTTTCAACTTTTCCAGTACTATCTACATAGAATAGACCAGATGATAGCCTGCTGAAGTTTTTCAGTACCATATACCTAGAATAGACTACATGATACCCAGTTGAGGTTTTTCAGTACCATATACCTAGAATAGACTACATGATACCCAGTTGAGGTTTTTCAGTACCATATACCTAGAATAGACTACATGATACCCAGTTGAGGTTTTTCAGTACCATATACCTAGAATTGATACATGATAGCCTGTTATGGTTTTTCAGTATCATATACCTAAAAAAGCAAAATGTTTATTAAAAAAGCTTTTTATGCAAATTACAAACTATGAGTATGTACTTTAGTTTGATACACTTGCTACATCTTTATTTGTGCTATCAACATATTATATAAAGAGTAAAGACTTGCAATATTCTTTGTATAACTTACAAACTTACCGGCTTAGTTTTTTTTGTAGTAAGTACCTATATTAAATATATTTTTGTTTAGAACTCACTAGTCATGTATAAGCCATCAAAGGTTTCTGTGGTTTTTAGTATATTATTTTATACCCTGCGATCTACTTTTTGAATATAAATAAAAAAATAAAATAAAAATGACTACATGATAGCCTGTTGAAATATTTCTAAGTGAAACTATTCTTAGTAAAACATACACGAACACGCCCTCCATTATGTAACATTACCTTCCTTAAGGAGCAATTAGTAACATACATAATACATGAAATGGTAGCACATATATGTGTTTTTATCACGCCATACCCATTTTCCTGTAGCCCACGAAAATATTTATGTAATTAGGGACACGAAACCAATATTAACGGCAGGGAAAATTAGGCCGTAAGTATATTTTATCTTGCGATTAAATAAATAATGGCATGGAATGTGTTTTTAAGGTGCGTCAATTAATTACATATCTACGTACTTAAAATACTTAATTACTCTTAATTAAAGTCCGAAATCGGTTTGTTTGGTAACAGCGTCCAGCCTCCTTGTTTTCAACAAACAAAAAAAAGTCGATTTGTCACACTTTTTGATAGATTATACAGGAAAAGATTTTAATCAGTGCGCAAATTTTGGCAAATTAAACTTAAACGTAACTAACATATTAACTTTTATTATACACCTATTTCTTATTTTGATATGACTTAGTACAAAAAAATGAAGTTATCGTTAACGAAAGATGTTTATTTTGAAACTGGTATAATGGATACTCGTCGCGCAACGCGCTGGGCGGCGCGGTCAGTGAAGCGGAACGCAATAATAGGTACCTATCCGCTGTGCGCTCGCCCATTGATATTATTACGAATAGATTGTATCCATATTTTTCTAATTTCAAGTAGGACCAAAAAAAAAAGTATTGAACAAATAATGGAAATCACCAAAAAATAATTGCGCACTGGTTATAAAGTTATACTGTATAACTATATTATTAGTTAGCAGAACCTCGACCAGTGCATAAAAGTCAAAGTCAAATCATGTGCCTATTTTTCAAATAGGCACATAAAAGGCACTTTTGAACGTCAAAATTTACAAAAATAATTAATTGATTCTAGTTGAAAAAGAAATGCTGAAAAAGTGTAGGTATTTTATTTTCATTTATTATATTTATTCAATAAGATATCGGACTCACCCTAGGCACATGAGTAACCATATTTACACATTATAAAACACTATTATTCTATACTTATAAAATTAAAACGTGAAACGTAAACAAACACGACGCGCGACGCGTACGCGCAGCCCTGAGCGATTCAACTGGCCGTGCCGGTATGAACCGGTTTCTCTTCGTACGCGACGAAGCCAACAGTGGTACGCACACATGCACCTCATGCTAGTAGTAGTAGTAGTGCCCATAGCGCGGTTGTATGAAGCTTAGTCTCTGTTCCGTTTTTACTCTGTGCTTTGGGCACCTCCGTCCTTCCAATCTTTTGGCCATGATATGAGCTATTCTCGTATAGAAACGAGAGAAAAAACACAAAAAAGTCAGCATAAAACGGAAAACTTCACACTTTTAACTTCATCTATTGATTAAACAACCTTGATTGTACGTGGGTGTATGAGTGGGAGGAACTCGCAAATAACGAAAAATATCTCTCGAATGAAGATGAACTCGATTAATTTAAAACTTCATTATAACTGCACGATTCACAGTGACCTTTGTCGAAAGCTGTGTAGGATTTTTTAAATTATTATTCAACCCTTGTCCTGGAAAATAACGGTATACGATACAACAAGGTGAACTCACACTAAAAGGTTGCACGCGGATTGGATCGAAAAAAGATTACGGAAAAAAAAAAAAAATTTTTTTTTTGGCCATCTGATTCTGCCTTTGGGCTCATGGCTAAGTAATAACAGCCGCAAGGATAGATCCATCAAGTAAAGCTACGCTAGCTGCGGTCGACCCGTGGATGGGTGACCATCTTTACATACCGAAAACCCTACGTGCCTTGGAAAGCACGTTATGCCGTTGGTCCCGGCTGCCATTTGTAGATCTTTGACAGTTTTTTTCAGACTTTCACTAGCTTCTGCCCGCGACTTCATCCGCGTGAAATTTCGGCCGCCGAACCATCGCGTCGCATCCCGTCGCCCGCCCGCGCTATAACTTCGTTTTTGCTTAGCGTTCTTTCTGAATTTTGTTATTTGTGCTCGGCCCCTAAGGATCGATAAATGGGCTATCCAACACTGAAATAATTTTTCAATTCAAACCTGTAGTTCCTGAGATTAGCGCGTTCAACCAAACTCTTCAGCTTTATAATATTATTTTAATATAGTGTAGTTATATAAGTAAAAATCTGTTATTTTGACATTACAAACAGACACTTCAATTTTATTTATTTGTATAGGTTTGTTATTTATAAAGAGTTTACAGTAGTCTTTCAGCAGTCGCGGATAAGGAGGATCAGCAATTTGTGTTCGAGGAGGTCGTCAACAGACCGATGTACCTACTGGGTAGATCTAAATATAGCTTGCCGTCTCCATTGAACCGAGATGAATATTAAATTACTTATCTACTACCTACGTATGTATCGATTCGAGTTTCAATATAATCTGTTCAGCAAAGTCACCTTACCTTATTTACTAAGGTTTCCCAACCTGGGGTCCACGGACCCCTGGGGGTCCATAGACCTAGCCTTGGGGGTCTGCGGCCAAATCAAAAATTATAATTATAACGCAAAAAAAAGCCGCGAGACACACTACGCTGCAAAGTGGCGACTGTGGCAAATAGTTCATTCGCTGCAAAAATGAGTACAGAAATAGACTACAAGTAGAGGCTGATTTGAGGATTGAACTAAGCAAAATCAATTCAAACATTACGATTTTGGTCGCAAAAAGGCATAGCCAATCATCTCATTAGAATTTAATAAAATAATAATAAATTCTTTTATTTCTCCTCACAAAGACATTCTTATTCTAGGTTTTACATAATATATTATTTGTCTACTTAGCAATGTGAGGAGCTGGTGTCTGAGTTAGGCATAAAATGCCTGTATTACAAATCACCAGGTCCCAACCCACGGAAGAACAGATAGTTTTAACAAAAAATTATGGTATTACTATCTGAAGTTATAAGGAGATTCAAGACTAAAAACTTAAGTAATTATAATTTTGAGGGTAGAAGTAAAAAAAAAAAACGAAGCTATAAACAAACAAAAGTTAATCAGAGCGCCTGTATCTGTGTGTCTAAGAGAGTGTATAATGCTAGTGTCTATGTTGTGTGGGGTGGTATTTAATAAACATAGACACACCAATGTGAGTAAAATTTACCTAAGTAAATATTGCAAATAAAAATATTAAAAGCAGTTTTTCTTGGTTTATTTTTAGGAGTCCACGAGTCATGGTCAGGTTGTGCTACAGGTCCAGGTTGCAAAAAGATTGGGAAACCCTTTGATATGTAATCTGTGATAGGATATATACTCGCGTGGGCTAAGAGAGTCTTATTTATAAATACCTCAATAATATGTAAACGAAGACACGCTTTGAGATCAGTTCATAAGTATAAAGTACTCTGTATATGCCTGAAAGTTTCGTTTTATGAGACACCCAGAAAAAGTTCTATCAGCGATAACGATGATGGGAAAGTCAAAAATGTGTTTAGATTGACATAAGCTCAGTGTCTCTCCAAGTCTATTTGCCAAAATTACGGTGTTGCCTGTCTAAAAATACGGTATATGGCGGAGAATTACGGGACATCAAAAATTCAAAATACGGTTTTACGGTAACTTTATTTCACCATTAAACATTAAGGGGTTTATTTATAAACGCTGCTTAAAGTTAAGTAATGATTAGCGACTGTTTAACCATACATTTTTGACGTTTGAACGTCACTTAACTTTAAGCAACGTTTATGAATAAACCCCTTAGTTTCAGCCTTTTTGTACATGGAAACATTAATACTTTTAATCATTTTATCGGTAGGATGGAAATCTACGCAGTTTTTGACTGTTCTCTTAATGAGTTGCTGCGTAAATACATTCCCAAGACAATTGGTTTAAGTCGGTAATGTGGCTGAAAATGCGCTCGCGGTGACGCAATCGGCGTTTGAGTGGGGTAATGACAGAAACATTGTTTCAAATAAAAATAAACTTGTATGTAAGGTTGGGTACCTACATCATTTTTAAGGTGCCACTCATAAAGACGAAATTACGGTAGAATTGAAAATGTCTACGGTAGGTGGTAGATATGTTCAAATTACGGTAGATTTACCGTAATTACGGCGTTGTTGGAGACACTGCATAAGCTACCAAATAGCTATGTCAAGTCTTTGTAGAAATGCGAAACGCTTTGAAAGCAATTACCATTTGGTCTAGGCCCTCTGCGCCTTAATTCTTATTGCTAATCCATTGCTTCATATTTTCGAAAAATTTGTCTTATCAACAACGTAAATAACGCAATGAATGTTGTTGATCCGTCAAATGAAACCGATTCCTAGCGATAGTGTGTTACGCAATAAGGGCTTGTGCAGACTGGCGCGATATCGCAGGCGCGACAGGCAGCACGACCCTTGTCGCGCCCGCGATAACCCACCAGTGAGTGGGAGCCTTAAGGCTTCTGAGTAGTAAAAAGTAAATAAATCTGATCCCAAACGCGATAAAACCTACGTAGTAATTGAGTATGCGGTACGTAATTAAAGACACATGGAGATGGTTTTGTTGATCTATTGGTCGCAAGCGCTACTGCTCAGCAGGACGTCCTGACTTCGATTCTCAGGTCGGACAAAGTGTTATTGGGTTTTTCCATCAGGAATTTCTCATTAACAGCCCGGAAACTGGATTGTGCCCAGTTGCTGGCAATAGGCTCGCCCCCTGCCCGTGCCCAGCCCAAGACATCTGGTTACCTATTCGAAATTATAGGCAGGCAACTTAAATAACTTTACACAAAAACAAGTTCAATCAAAAATAAATAATTGAATATTATTTATTTGATTGAACTTGTTTTTACCAAGAAATAAACTAGTAGTCATATTCGTGAACGGACTCCGTCAGTTGGGACTGGTTTTCTCATAGTTGCCACGGCTTATTTTAATTATATATGTATTTATATATATATAATTAAAATAAGCCGTGTACGTTTTTATTTTTTATTTTTACATCGTTAATTTTCGCTTCCGACTTTTCTTCAAATGGACTTGTCTTTTCTACTCAACTTGTGAAAATGAAGTGCTTGGTTTGTTCGACGAATATACACTTTTGTTGTTGTCAAGTAGATTTAATAATTATTATTATTTTTTGGAACATAGAATCCATAGAGTAATTTATTAGTAACATAACATAAAAACAACTTATTCTCTAATGTTAGTACCTGTGGTGTTCACTAGAATCACTAGTTAGGGGCTTTGGATTTAGAGTAAAATCACCGTATTATCAGTAAATACAGAACCCTTCAAAGGGAACATCTAGTCGCCACAGGGACTAGAGCGGGACTCTCTTGAGGCGTTACCATTGAGTTGTGCCTTTTAATACGACCTTTGAGTTGTGCGCTACATTTAATAGTACTTTTAGTCACTTATGTACATAATTATTTAACTTAATTTGATTCATGATTTATATTCATATTATTGTTACTGATTTATTTGATTTTATTGTTAGTAATTTATTTGATATTAGTATTATTAACTCATTCAATTTATTTTATTATTATTTGTTTGACTTTAATTATTAATACTCGTAGCAAACTATATAAGTGCTGTGCACACATGTAAGTGACAAATTTGCTGAAGTATGTAAGTTATATGATATGCTCTCTGTTAATGTTTTTTGTGAACTACTCGTTGGAGTTCCATAATAAATAAATAAATATCACAGTATCGGTCACCCTCCGCTCAAACTGCTTTACAATTGGAGACTGGAATCATGATGGCATTAAAAACTTCATAATATGGCACCTGTTATAGTTCTCATGATGCTGTTGCGACTGTCTCTCTCGCCTCGGTAGTGAAGCTGTTTTCTTGCGAACAATCATGTGAAACCCGGCATGAACTTGCGCAAACATTTCCAATGCGCTGCAGAAGCAAGGAAGTCTTAACAACATCCTGAAACCATTGTTGTACTGGACGCGCAGGACATCCATAGGCAATAGGTTTTTGCACTGCGAATCCCGGGTTCGATTTTCGCATTTTTGTCTGGAAATAATTACCAGATTTGAATAGAAATCCTATAAAAATAATTAGCTTCAATATACCAACGACTGACCGCACAATCTCTCACTCCAATAACTCAGTAAATAATTAAAGTATCCGAAGAAAAACGATTAAAAACAAACAGTCGACTCGCAAAGGTCGCCGCCTCTTATCAGTAGCATCGCACGCAATGCCGACACCGATACGCCGCCACCTAGTTTATATTCCGACAAACAATCGGGTATAAATAAAAATTATTATCGATTAGAGCTTGCAAGAGAAACAGGGCGAATTTTTGAGATGGGATGAGGCGAAAATTCCAGGCAGTTATAGTTATTATTGTTCCCATCCGCACATTTCGTTGTCCGCAACTTTCTATATCATTGTTAAACTTATCTAACGGCAATCCACGTGGCGCCAACCATTGCACTTGACTCACCCTTAGATAAGAAGCATTTCTTTCCCCATACAACGACAGGCCAACCTTAAATATCTGTAACAACACCGCAATCGGTCGTTCCATCCTCGGACTTCAAACCAAGTACTATCTCTATCTACAAACTCTGTATCTTTATTTAGTAATAAATAATTAAGTCGAGCCATTGTTTTAACCTCACCAACCTGCACCCAATGTGATTATATGTGTACTCATGCCAAATTACAGCTATCTATATTCAAAGTCTCAAATTCAGATAATTTATGTAAACAAAGGGGATAACATAACAAAAAAATATCTTCGTAATGGTAATTCACATAAAATGGCGAAAAAAGAGGTTTCATTTGCTTTTAAGTACTGATTTTAAGAAATAATTATTAAAAAATAATCATACCGTAATTATTTTAAAAAAAAGTCGGTTTTGAACAAAGTTGTTAAAAAAAGGAGATTTTTTGGTATAAAATATTTTATGATACTGGTAACAATGCAGGAGATCCAAACATTTTCAAAATTCTTACATCTTCAACAACAATAATAATACAACTCTCATTCATAGATTCATATTGTAAGTAGCATATCTAGCCACATTTTGGATGAAAACAACTAAACTGTTTCGATTGGAAATCGATTTTGGGAGGCCTACGTCTAGCACTGGACTTTAAAGGGCTGATTATGACGATAATATGCCGTGTCTCCGACATACTACTCTTACACAAAAAAAATTTTGGCAACGGTATTTTGTTTCCATAGTTCTTATAATTTATTCACTTTATTTTAAGCGATGACTATTTACAAAAAAAAAAAAAAAAATATGTAAAAATGTTTTGCACCACTGTCCTGTCATTTTGACAGTGACATTTCTTGACATTACTTTGTTTACATAAATTATCTGAAAAAGACTTTGGGTATAGTACTATGAGTATCTGAGCTTAACCGCGGACAGACAGAAAGACAGACAGACGGGCATGGTGAAACTATAAAGGTTCCTTGTTGACTACGGAACCCTAAAAATAAGACAGCATTTTGCTGTTGATCCACACCAGGTCGAGACTAGGTCAAGCCTGGCTCGTGGAGTTCTCATTAATCATGTAACTTATACATATACAATTCTAAATTATCCTCTCTAACAAGCTTCGATCCAGCTTCGATAAAGCTTACAGTCCGAAGCACTCCAGCTAGCTACATAGGTAATACAATAAACCGTAGCAGTAGAACATAATCTCCTTGCAAGGGATGCACCGTTTCAATAATTCATGTGTTCGCACCTTGAAATGTGCCGCGACCTATGATAGAACTCTGATAGGATAGATTATATAGCGCAGAGGGCAATTGAGTAGCATGATAAATGTCTATCGCCATTGCTGATTCGGTTATTTGGTTGTTCTTGTTTAGTTGGGACTATAGTGACTATACTTTCTTCACCTTAAAACTTACCAACAAATTTTTTTTCAAGGAATTTGCTCCCGTCTGGTCGTCAGTCCATTTATGTACTCTGTCGCAGCCAACTAGCTTAATTAGCCTTTCAGTTACCAGGCTATCCTTTTTACTAAACGGCGCCGTTCAACTATCGGCCTGAATTATGTTAATTACTAGCTTCTGCCCGCGACTTCCTCCGCATTAAAATTTGACCCACAACTCACCCCGTCGCATCGCATCGCCCGCCCGCGTTACCTTCGATTTCGCTTAGCGTTCTTTCTGACTATTTTTTTCTTTTTGCTGGGCTCCTATTGGTCGAAGCGTGATGTTATATAGCCAATATATAGCCTTCCTCGATAAATGGGCTATACAACTCTAAATGATTTTTTCAATTCGAACCAGTTTCCTGTGATAATATATTATATGTATTTTTTTAAGTATAGATTTAAGTTTTAGGTTAGGTTAGAACTCTGACCAACCACACGCGAGCCGAATTGGTTGCAGTAACTAAGCCAGGGGCACCCCGAGCAAATTGGTTAGGTTAGGTTAGGTTAGAATCCCCCCCGGTGGGTTCCCGCATTGTCGAGGCGGGGGGGCTCAGTAGCCGTGGCTTGGAGGGCCACGGTGAAGCTAAGAGGAACCCGAGGAGGGGGCCGCTCGTCAGGGCTTTTGCGGCTAAGCCGACGACGTAGCGGCCGTAGGTTGCGGTGCCGCTTTGGCGACATCGCAACTGAGGCGGGCCGCGATGTCGAATGGGCGGCATCGCGGCTGAGTGTGGGAGGCCGCGGTGGGAGAGGAGTACTGGTATTGCGGTGAGCCGTTCTCCCTACCTTCCGCGGCCTTGACGGGGCCGCCACCGTTGAATGGCGGACGCGGTGGGGCCGCAGAGGAAGAGGAGTGTCGGTATTGCGTTGGCCGCTCTCCCTATCCTCTGCGGCCGAAAAGTGGTAGGCGGCGGGGCCACTAACCTGACCCGTCGCGGTGGGACCAGGGGCGCCTGGACGCGGGGTCGTCTGGCGCAAGGTCCCAAGTGGAGGCCAGCAGGCAACGGTGCGGGGGCACCCTTGCCTGTATTGCACAGGCCTCCACCAGTGTCGGACGGGAATGGCCAGGTGTTCCCGGTCATTCCCATATCGCCCCCAGGCTGAGGGGCATGCGGGGCCCGCCAGCTAGGCGGGCATGCGCCGGGAGGGTTGTGGGCGTAAAGGCTGTGCCGGTTTCCCATGACCCTCCCATCAAGGCGATGAGGGAACTCCGCTGAGTTTTAGTGGGTATACTGCCATTTTGGCAGGGAGTCCCACATACCTCGTCTCGTCCCCTGACGAGCGGGCATGCGTAATGCATTTCTCAGCGTCAAAAAAAAAAAAAAATGTTAGGTTAGAATTGTGACAAACACCGTGCGAGCCGAGCGAGCGAAGCGAGCGGTGCCGTGGCAGCGGCCGGCGACCGCTACTTCCAAAGGCTAGGCTGTTAACTAAACGGCTAATAAAGGTAGTTGGCTGCGATATATCCATCTACTCTGGAAAACCGCGCATCCGATAATCCAATTGAAAAGGAAAGACGAAAGAAAAACAGGTTTCTTTGACGTGGTTTTCACGTGCATATGAAAAAGATAAGGTGATAAGGTACTTTTGTTGTTCTGGGTGGTTCTTTTTCTTTTTTGTATTTTTTTTTTGAGGTAGTTTAATCAAAACCCACCTGTGTTCCTTCCTTGGCCCTTTATGTTCCGGGGCAGTGGTACCTCTTTCGGACAATCCCGCTGACCCGGCAGGCTTGAGCTATAATGGGAGTTCTGGGTGATTCTGTGGGCAGGTTTTGGTTTATATGTGTCCACGTCACTTAAGCACAGCCGGGGGCTTCTATTGCCTACACTATAAGGAAACGTAGAAATCTGCGGGGTAATTGCATAATACACAGTAGCAATGGCTTTCATTTTGACAGTACAACAAACATTCATTGCGTTATTTACGTCGCTGATCAGACAAATTTACGAACATTTATGAATCAATGGATTAGCAATATCCTTCAAAATCATTAAGTGTTACGTAATTAAGAAGCAGGTGCTTATCTACTTTGTGCTTATTCTATGAGAAAATAAAACAACGTTCTAAAATGCTGTAGCGGCGCTGTCGCAAACGTAGGTACTGTTGAACAAATCGAATTGTATTTTCAATTAGGCAAAAAGACAGGGATTAACAGAAAAACTTTTACGTTTGTAGTTGACTTAGAGAAACAGGTTCAAGTTTGAACTCTTTGAAGAGTTTTTTAGAGTTGTTTCCGTTTTCGGGAAAAGCAACTGGGTTTTACTGGGTTTCCTAGTCGATACTAACTGACAACTTTTTATATTGGAACTTAGAATAATGAATATGTAATAGGGACAGTTTTCTAACTATTCTAAAACTTTTCCAGCTTTTATTTTGCTAGTTTATTTTTAGACCGTATTGTTAGATGTCCAAGTAAGAAAATTCTGTCAAGTTTAGCCTGAAAAATTAGTTTTTTTTGTTGAGCATTATGTGAATAAATTCGTCTGGGAAAGTCTTTTTAAGTGACCGTAGTTATCTACGGCACTTTTTTTAAGTAAACCACCAAGAAACGTTGTTTTAGTTATATTCTTAACCTGCGATTCGCCCAGGCTTCGCACTGTTGCAATATTTATACATAATATATGTCCATTTGGAACAAAGTACCTTTCTTATGGTGAAAGATTTTTTCAAATAGGAGCTGTGGTTCTACATATACATAAACTCACTAAATTCTCTCTCTCTTTATGATGTTAGTAGGTATAGATAGATAAGGGGATATTATAGTAGATTGTAAATCTAGTGCATAAAAGGAGCCATTTTACCCCGAGACGTATATGTATATCTACCCGAGCCGCAGGCGAGGGTATATTGCTAAGTAGAGGGGTAAAATGGCTCGTTTATGCCAGAGTTTTACACTCTGATTTTCACTTCGATTGTGGGAAAATGAAACAGGCATAAAGTATATAACAGTATTTTTTAATTTTCAACAAGTGTCATTCGACTTGGGTACTTCATACTCCCAACATACATACCAAGTCATAAAAACGTTTACTTGCGTTTTTAAATAATAAAGAGAAGTATTTTATCTGGGTTTATTAAATTAACGATAACACGGAAGGTATATAAAAGCAGATGAAATAAAATAACGGCTTTAATCTGCAACGTTTTATTGTGCGTGTGGCTAATGGGCGGTTGGGTCTGATTATCTTAGTCTTAGAAAAAAAAAACAATTTTATGCACTAGAGCATAAAAAGAGACTTTATGTCGCCTACGCACAACTTAAAGACGAACTTTTAGAGTATGAGAAGTGAAAAGTAAGTTATCGACCTCAAAGAAGATTTTTTTTATGCCTTTAATTTTTAACACACAACATAACATCACATCTGGAATCCCCTGAGGGTTAGGCAGGGCGACAAGTGCGTGTCGCATCCGACACGCACTTGTCCGGTTTTTCTTAAAGAAAGAAAGAAAGACAAAGTACTTATTGTTACTCGCCTAAGTGACAAACTAAACTAAACACACAATGATATAGTATTAAAAAAAAAGTAAAATAAAGAAGCTGAAGGTCCAGGTCCACATTGGATCGTAAATCATTGAATCGGTCTAGCAAAGATCGTATCGTAATTAAAAATAAATAAAAGAATATGAAACATGCTTACAGATTTAATTAATTATAATACTATTTACATCTAAACCTTTTTTTTTATAATAATTTTGATTTTTTTGAGAAACAACTCATTGATAAAATAAACGAAAAATGATCACTTACCCATTTAATATAAAAATCTGTTACGGAGATTAAACTAAGAAACAACTCATTGATAAAATAAACGAAAAATGATCACTTACCCATTTTTAATAGTCTCCATTGAATGCTCAATGGAGACTATTAAAAATGGGTAAGTGATCATTTTTCGTTTATTATTATCATTTTTTTTTTTACTTCATTTAATAGGAAACAAATCTCAATGTACACTTTGACCCAAACATGTTTATGTTTTGTATATCGTCATTGGATTTATTTCATCTGATCTCCTAGGCATGCGATTCGATATGGTCGCCCATATCGAATCGCATGCCTAGATGATGCGATCTTCGCAGATCGCATCAAAGTGAATCGATTAGAAAAATCGTAGATCGTATTGCTAAAGATCGATTCAGATCGGGCTTCCCTACTGTACGAGGCCAAAAGGATCTCAGCAGGATGCTGCGACATTTAAAAATAAGTGTCGTAGCGCTGGTATTCTGATAGGGCCTGCTGTGATGTCATGGACGGATACAGAAATACATACATAATTATCAATCAAAATCTACAATTATGTAAAATGTTAACAAATAAATATATAAAATATTCATTTAATCTGCGTGTCAGTATCCAACGTAACCAATCCGCCCTTAAGTAGGTAACTTACACATGAAAATGTATCAATTTCTGCCCATGGGAAAACATGGGCAAAAATTGATACATTTTCATTTACATAAAACGCTATTGAAAATCTATCCCACAAATTCAGTGTAGATAAGAAATTGTAAGATAAAGTGGATACATTTTATATTTCAGCTTGAATAAACGTGAAAAATAAAAAACACTGCTCGCGCCGACCCAGAATCTATCAGTTTGGGATAATCTTAAACCATTGAATCCATTCGATTGGGGATTTGCGTCATTCAACGACACTGAACTCATTTATTTTGTTATTTTTGTAAGTTTCTTCGTTTGTTTTAAAAGGATAGACTAAGGGTACTTATGTTACTAGTATATACATATATCTGTATAAATATCAAATCATATCAAAATATTTTATTTCACATAAACCTATATGGGCACTTATGAAATGTCAGAAGCTAGGTGCACGATTCCATTTGATCGTTTCCTATGGTGAAGAGCCGGCAAGAAACTCCACGGTTATTCTTTTAAAAATACTTAATTGGCCTTTACAATAATTTCAAATAACAGTGTTAATAGGTATGGGAAAGTCAAAGTCAAATCATTTATTTCAAATAGGCACGTAAAATGCACTTTTGAACGTCAAAAATTACATAAATAGTTAATTGATTCTAGTTGCGCCTTCCAAAAGGTAGTTATGTATGGAGAAGAATGAGCAAGAAACTCCATACTTACTGTTTTAAAATGTTAACAATAGTTTGTATACATTAATTAATAATTATAGGTGAAGACTCTCAGCGGGGCAAAATTTTCTGCTTGATTGACCAACATCTTATATAAATCTGTCGCCATAACAATAATGTTAACAGCATTGTTGTGTTTCGGCAATTAGAGGTATGATAGCCAGTTCCTCTGTGGTTGAGGATACCGGGTGAAGCTCACTTCCACCTTCGGCCTTATCATCACTTACCATCAGGTGAGATGAAGGCTTTGAAATGAAGAGCTCTCCCGTTATGGGACAAAAAAAAATGGGCTAGGAGGTACTTTTCCTCAGAAGTCGGTTGTGCTGATATATCAGTATCAACAAAAAGCCGAATCAAAAATTTGCACTATTTATGTCTCTGATACTATAAGTGAATGACCCCAAGGGCAGAAATAATGTGGTTTATTCTCGAACGACGGTAGTAAGTTAAGTTAATAGTGTAAATTTTTCCCAAAACTTCCATTATAATAGTCCAGATTAAACTTCAAACAACATTCAGCCGGTGGACGCAAAATATTATAATAAATTGCTTGGACGGACAGCAGCAAAAGTCAAATAAAATAAATGAATAAACAATAAAAAAAAAAAAAAACATTTTTCATTTAAATACGCTAAATAGAATAAAATAAACTTTTAATTTAAAACTTTTTCTATCAAATTATAACGTCATTACACAATTTGTATGATATTGAATTTTATTGAATTTAGAGTGACGTCCCTTTATTTTTCGAGTTATTCCCAGCAAACCCTTTCATTTGATACCCATATTGTAGGAGTGCATTAAAAAAAAAAACTTTTCCGCCATTTTAGGTGTTCCGCCATGTTGGATGTAGAATAACGTCACACAGCTAACCATGCATTATTATCTATACTAAACGTATACAAAATTTCAGCTCAATCAGTTGAAGATATCTGCTTCAAAATTGAGTTGCAAAATTCCACCCGAACAAACATAAAAAAAAAAAAAAAAAAAAAAAAAAAGTTTATTACGGAACAATAACACAAGACAAGTACAACAAGTAGAACGATGATAGCCGCAAAAGTATAAACTGTGGCGCAGCTATCAACACCCCTCTCCAGATACATACATACATTGCAAGTTAAATAAAAGTTTGTAATAATAATAATAAAAATAGATAAATTCTAAATTGCATAACATAACATCACTCCTGTAATCCCCGAGGGGTTTGGCAGAGGTGTACCTTTAGTACACCCAAATTTCACCAGTTATTTTTAAGTCCTATGTAATAGGGGGCGAGCCTGTTGCCATCAACTGGGCAGAATTCCAGACTCCGGGCTGCTACTGTGAAATTCCTGATAGAAAAATCCAATAACACTTTCTCCGACTTGGGAATCGAACCCAGGACCTCATGCTTAAAACTAGCACTTGCCACCACTAGAACAATGAGGCAGTCCAAGACTAAATGTATTCATTACTGCCCGCGGTTTCGCGTTGCTTTTTCTAAAATAAAAGTAGCCTTAGTTACTCCTTATAACATCAGCTATCTGCATGAGAAAGTCCCGTCAAAATCGGTCAAGCCGTTTCGGAGATTAGCCGGAACAAACAGACAAACAGAGAGACAGACAATAAATACCGTACTTACTTTCGTATGCATTTCTAAAAAGTTGTTGTTTTGACATTCTACGAACAGATACTTCAATTTTATTAATTTGTATTTGTATCTAACTAAATTCATAATTAATGGTCTTTTATGCTTTCTTTGCTATAACTTATTACAAAAACAAAAGAAAACCAATTAGCAAATCCTTACTGACCTACAAAATCACTTTCCCTAAGATTATTTATATCATTTACCTTTTGCTGCTATCCGTACACATTTAGACGAAAAATAAACTCATTTTCGCCTCATCATTCATTTCCCGGTAACTTCTCTCATTAAATTGAGCTTAAGGCGGTGTTGAGCTGTCCTGAGCTCCTAAATAAGTTCCTTAATAAGATTATGTCGGTAAATGTAGGAAAGCGTACGTGTTGACGAGGCTATTGTGGATTGCGTCTTCTTCGTATAGGGATATTAAGGTGCATGGCTAGATGTATGGGTGTGTGTGGTTTTACTCACGTGCTCTCAAATAGTTTTAGAGTCAAATGGAGCCCTTAACACGTCCCAGGACATTACGCCGTAGGGCTGGACTTATTCCACAAATCCCCCCTGAAGATCCTCCTTAGGAGGAAAAGTGGAATCTGAAAACAGTCTAGAATTCACCCCTGATAACCGCTAAGGCGATGAAATAGCTATAACAAAGCAAATTAACATAATTTGCTTAACAACTACTTTCCCTGACTTTAAATATGTGAATTTTCAACCAAAAACCTCGTGCGCCATATGAACAGCCGCGTAGGTTTGAACGCACTTAATATCCCTTGAAGAATCCTCCCCTATATCCTTTTCAGAGCAAGATTACAACACCAAACGGTCCATCAAAAAGAAACGATATAATTAATTTCGTATTACTAACGAGGATTAATCATCAGGATCTGCTTTGACTTTCACAAATTACATTGGTTAGCTTATGATAATTAATCTCTCCAGGAATTGATCTTTTATCAGAAAATAGGGTTACCACAGTCATAAAATAAGTAGCAACGTTAAACTACTTCCAAATATACAAAAAAAATAATGATTTTGGGGCCCTTTTTCGCAATTTCGGGATAAGCACTATCTAGCAGATCTATTAAATACAATTTCTATGGTATTATAAAGGTAGGTGTAATAGTTATTTATGATACTAGTGCGGTAAGTTGGTTTTTATAAACGAGTAGACGAATGTAAGCCCGAGACGAAGTCGAGGGCTTACCATAGTCACGAATTTGTAAATACCAATTTCTGCACGTGTGTCATACAATGTTTTTCAACACATTTGTGAAAAAACAGTACAATATGTAATGAAACAAAATGATAATATAAAAAAAATATGTTAATAAATTATAATATTATGATAGACATTTATGTTTTTTTTTTTTGTCAAGAGACTCATTTAAAATATCAGGTGGAGTAGATTCCATATTAATATCAGATTCCTCGCTTGAACTCATATATTATTTTGTTTATAAATATCAGTCGGAAAGTCGCAACAATTTTTGTCGTTTCTAATATGAAAATGGCGCGAATTCGCAAATTGCGCCACATGCACGTGGTGAAAATTAGAACTACATATTTCGTCTCATTTACTCTTTAGTATTAAAGTGAGACAAACGTATTGTGCAAAAGCGCTTCCAAGGAGATTCGAGCTTATTTATTCTCGTAACTCTTTGATGGAATTCTTATAATATTTTTTACGTCACACCTGGCCATAATGTGAGTTTTACCGCACGCTACGCGTACACTAAAACTCGCATTGTGGCCAGGTGAAGACGTAAAATTGTGTACTCACCACGGGCAGTAAAAAAGAAATCATATTTCTTTCTTTTACAGCCCTTGGTAAGTAATGTACTATTATGGAAATAAAAAAAAAGACGTGTGGCACTCGGGGACTGCCGCGGTAAAGCTATTGCATAGCATTTTGTATCAACTTATGCAATTATAATTATTTATTTATTTTATTTATGCAGTATTTCTTTTTCTTTGATATTAATTCAAGTTACACTTTTTGAGCATGGTGACCGATAAGAAAACAAATTTTTCTTTTATTAAATAAACAAAGAGTATATAATACTAGCTGACCCGACAGACTTCATTCTGTCAAAAGCTATTTGACTGTGGCAGTTTGTCTACGCGCAAAGGAAACTACCTACCTACCCTACCCTACCTTACCCTATCCTACCCTACCCTACCTACCTATCTACCCTACCCTATTACCCTACCTACCTACCCTACCTACCTATCTACCCTACCCTATTACCCTACCTACCTACCCTACCCTATTCTACCCTACCCTACCCTACCTACCCTACCCTACCCTACCCTACCAACCCTACCTACCCTACCCTACCTAACTAAAACCTTCAATTTTTTTTTTTTAATAAAATCTATTCTCAGACCTACCAAATGATGACTGACACGTTATGTCAAACGCCATAAAGTTACATTAGAAGATAGAGTTACCTACTTATTATTACAATAAAAATGTAAATATGGTCGTTTTCTTACAATTTTTTTTTTTTTAACTTTCTTACATTTTTCTTACATAAGAATCTCCTGACAATAACAAACACAACAAAAAAATAATTAGCGAAATCGGTCCAGCCGTTCACGCATGATGCCGTGACCAAGGGAAATAGGGATTCATTTTTATATATATAGATTAAGAGACGGGAGTCCCATAGATAAAAAATGAAAAACGTCGCTTGTATGAAACGTGAGCTAATAATGAATACCAACATAACAGAAATGATACGGACTGCAGACATGACATAAAGCTGCCAACATAATAACAAGATAGGGATGTACTACTACTCACTCGTAATTTTTATCGATATGTTGCTGTAAAAAATTTCGGGTTTTAGGATACTCACATTTTTACGGTTTCATTCTTAATAAATTTAAGGCAAAGGTCACTTAGGCCAACGGTAACTTTCGATTTGAACTAAGGTTACGTTTTCTTATAAAAAGAAACCAGCTACGGCTGTGATTCCACGTTGGCGTAAGCGGGGTTCAGAGACAAATCCAATTGTATAGTCTAGATCTAATCCGAGGTAAACTTGACTATAAGATGAGATTTGCTGTGATGATAATAAAATAAAACAAAACTTTGGACTTAAGTTTTTTTATAATAATTAGAACACCTTTTTCCGTTACCGTTGTACCGTTCAGCAGTTGATGTTGAAGGTACTGAAATGTAGAAAACACGTTGCTTATTAATTGACACATGAACAAGTGAATTCAAATTTATTTCTAATCTTGAATAGTTACTTGGGCTTAGTCTCATTCTTTTTATCACATTTTCATTTGAAAAAGGGTCTGTAATAGACAAAAAAGTATCTGTAATATTTACAATTGATACATTCAATACAGTTAATCAAATAATAAAGTGAATTTAATAAGTTTAAAATAAACATAAACTTTTTTTAAATAATTTAAAAAAAGTTCTCTTGTCAAGTCCTTTCATTTCATATGTCACATGATACATTTTGCATGTGTACCAAAATGCAACTTAATCGGTCCAGTAGATGAAGGTACATAAGGGTTCCGTTTTTTCATTCGGACGTACAGTACCCAAAAAAAAAAATACTTACTAGATGTACCAGTCCAAGAATCGCAGTAGTCGAAGTAGAAGATAACTCTGCAAAATATAATTGAACATGAGTTACTAAAGTAATCGGAAAGGGTGAGTTAGGATGAATTACGACTGGAAAATAAAGTCTTACCTGTTTGCTCACTTTTGAAGATGTGTAGTGGAAATCCAACGAACAGCTCATCTGCCATTGGTTCTGCAGTAAGTTCTACAGACGGAGTAGCATTTTTTCTTAGTTGTGTCTTCTTTTTATTGAAATCCTTTGGTAGAAAATGACTGCCACAAATATGTTCCAATTGATGTAGCTTTTCAATGGGTACATACACCAAGTCTTCTTTCCCGTAACTTTAACCCATTTTTTACATCTAGCTGGAACATTTTATTACATTATTATGATTATAATAGTAGTGTATTTAAACTTATATCTTTGTTATTTTGGTTTTGCAGTATTAATAGAATAACAGAGAAAATTGAATGAAATAGGAATATTATAATAATAAAAATATCGACAGTCGATAAAAAAGTAACATGCGTCAAGCACTAGCATATTGATAGGTTACTTTGTAATTTTGTAAATTTTGGACTTTAAATCAAGTAATTTATTTTCTGTAAGAGCTTATCAATGTTTTTTAACATAACAATTGAAAATATATGCTTACCTATCTTCATTCAAAGGAAATTTGGCTATGAAGATTCGCATTTGACCATCTGACCGGCCGGATCTTATAACACATATTTCACACGTTTTGTAATGCATTGCAACTTAAATTACGTCACACGTACATACATAAATACAACAATAACTCTAATTTACGATAAATATCCACAAAACACAGAATAAAAACAAAAACAGCGCTTTGTTGACAAAGTTCTTGACAACAAACAAGACAAGAATATGGCGGCCGGTAGCTATGGCGGCTGAGTAGCGTAGTGCGATAGAGTCGAATAGATGTTAAAGCGAGACAGCGATAGCGTGAGGTTTTTTCGTTACGGAATTTCTGGATTCGGTCCCCGCGCTCAAGGCCCGCGATAGAAGCTATGCAATAGCTTAAAAAATCGTAAAGAACACGCACGGTGCTATACAACGGGGTATGCGGTAAAATAGGTACTTAGGTGAGAGTACCTATTTTAACGCACGTTCCGTTGTATGGTGCGTAATCTTTAACTTTCGAACAATGCATACAGGCTTCGTAAATGCATTTTTTGAGCAAATGTGTTGAAAACTAAATTACCGAAACTTATCGAAGACGACTATCAAGAGGTAAATGTGAAGAATAACAGAAGGGAGAAGGCAGATGTGAGAGGAAACGCCGGAAGTGGACGCCCTAGGAGGACATAAATAGTGACCTTGTTAGTGATGTTCTTCAGGAAGGTCAGATGCGTAGTACTCGCAACCGGCGTGCGTGTATGAGCAGGGGGCCAAGTCTACTAATGTACAAACGTTGCAATGGTCTCTTCATTATGATTTTTTGACAGATTTGCCATACAAACACTGTCAAATACTCACAATGGTGAGACCATTGCAACGTTTGTAAATTTTTTGACTAATTAACAGAAAATTTTTTTTTTTTCAGTGTTTATGTATGTAAACGAAGCAAAAGGATTATGTAAGGAGCGTAGCAGTTGGCATCTGTAGTTGTTGCCTACCTCCATGGGAAGAAGAAGCCGTGAGTTTATGTATGTATGTATTAGGAGGCCAATTCTCCTAGACAAAAATGTTGAAAATTGATTAAAAACTTGTCAGAAATGTATGAAAATTAGAGATGCATTTGACCGATTGAGACTGAGATTTGAATGCGAATGTTAAATACGGGACGATTCCCGTATTTAACGTTCGCATTCCGTACTATTGTATTACTGTAACCTTTTTCACATTTGACATTTTTATTATTTTTTATTAGTGTAACGTTGTTGACATTTGTCATTTTTGTATTTTATGACATTAAAAATGTATGTCAAACTATTTGTATTGTGTAATTAATAAAACATATGTATATATATATATAATAATAAAATAAAATATATATTTAAATTATAATATCTTTAAATTTGAGTGAATTGAAAAATAATAAGATTTGCATGACCATGTGACGGTAGAGCATGGAGGACTATTATGATAAAACATCTATGTACTAATTATCCATGTTTGCAAACCAATAAATGATTTGATTTGATTCAAATCCCCTCAGGAGTTGGAAAAACTGTTTTCAACTTCAAATAATTTCTTTTCTCTTCCCAAACAATGACATGATAAACTATTTAAAACAAGTTTAAAAACTACGTGACAAAGTTCGTGAGAGACTGGTTTCTGTACTAGAAACACCTGTATAGCAGATCACCAGGGTCCTACCACACGGAATTTAGACATAATTAGTTAGACATTGGTGCCGATTCCCTTGTTCACAAACTAAACTAAATTTAAGTTCAGTGCATCTTTTTCTTTCTATTTCATTAAGAAAAGGACAGAAGATAAATTTTAGTTTAGTCCTGTCAAATTAATCAGCGCCTGTCACTACCCCTTACAAGTTTAGACGTGATTAAAAACTTGCCGACTAAAATTACAAAATACGTCAAGCGCTGATTAATTTGACGGGACTAAACTAAAATGTATCTTCTGTCCTTTTCTTAATGAAATAGAAAGAAAAAGATGCACTGAACTTAAATTTAGTTTAGTTTGTGAACATAATAAGGGGTTTATTCATAAACGTTGCTTAAAGTTAAGTGACGTTCAAACGTCAAAAATGTATGGTTAAACAGTCGCTAATCATTACTTAACTTTAAGCAGCGTTTATAAATAAACCCCTAAATATCAAGGAGCTGAGCTTATAAATATAAATCTTTGATAAAACCAAATCATAGTGAAAAAGACATGAAGCAAAACAATGGAGAAGTGGAAAAATGCGTGAAATATTATGTTGGGGAAATTAGCGGGACGGACTATTTTGGATGAGTAAGTAATTTCTCAATTGCTTTAACCATTTTTTTTTATTTTTTTTTATTGCCATTCTACTAGTGCCATGTTACTTTTTAAACAGTAACTTTTCAATACGCCATACATTTTCACTAATGTAATATCTAGCTTTTATTTTGATGAATAACCACAATCTGCTCTACAATATTAAAATTATTTTGATCCTTTTTTGCCACTGTCGTAATACATAGTTCAAATATTCTGGGCAAGGAGCAGGGATCTTTTGGCTCCCTGCCATGTATGGGGACAATGGGGGAAGACTGTTAATCCCCCTTCCCGGAAGAGAGAGGCGATGTCCAAAGAATAGGGACTGTGTGGGTACCTATGTCATCGTTTTATTTAAGAAAGTATATTTTAATGATATAGAATATATACTGTCTGTATCGGTTATGATTCTGAAAGCAATTCAGAGGACTACCTACGATACTTACGTACGATACTTATTTCAGCCACTATTTCGATAAACAGCATTTTTGTGTTGAATTATTTTGATATTTTTCTGTCCGCCGAATTCCAATCATCATCTATTCTGTAAGATACCAATAGCTGCAGCATCAGCTTGACTGATATCTTCGTGTATTTTTTTTTGTTTCCTCTTTTTTTTTAAAGTTCATCAGGGCTGACAAGGTCCCTTCTATTAGCTTATGGAGGTATGAGGAACAGGGAGTAAAGTTCACGCATCTTCTATTGAAATTGGAGGATCCTTCAACCACGGCAATTGCCCACCAGACACAACAACCGTCTGGTCGGACGATCCTTCCTTTTCTAAAGAGAATGAGTGAACTTTTTTTTTTTAATTTTTTTTTTGGATTTGGGACAGTAATTATATTCTGCTATAGTGTTGTACCAAAATAGTTCATGTTTTGGTAAAAAGATCATCTCGCGAGTCAGCAAGATGGTGGACGATCATTTTTAGTATCGTCACTCGCAGAGGGTTTTTAATACACTTTACCATGACTTCAGGAACAGCCGCTTCAGCAATAAAAATACGGCCAATTGCGTGTCGGACCACGCACAATGAAGGGTTCCGTAGTTGGGATGAATTTAACCGAAGAACAAACTAAACATTTGAAAACATGTTCTCCCAGACATTCCACCTGCAAATGCAAGTTTGTACGCACACTGTTGAGAGATTTACCATGTTATTTTAAGACCATAGACTTCTCATAGGTTTTTCTGTAATCTTTAAGTGTAGAACTATTTACATACAGTATTTTTTTCAAAAATGTAGGCTCTTCGGAGATAAGGCAATAGTAAATTTTCATGTGTTTCCTTAAATTACTTTAAAACGATTTATTTTAAAATCATAATAAATGACACCCTAACAGTAAGCCCATTTAATTAAATTTCATTTAATGTATATAAATTTATTTTATTTTTTCGGTACAGTTTGTGAAACTTTTTTTTTATCTTTCTAATTGGTCCCCCAAAAGTGACCCCCATAAAATGAATTCATTTACAAGTCCATCTTTGGGTCCTAGAAATTCATATGTATACCAAACAACTTGAACGGCCTATTAGATTCGGAGCAAACTGACTGTAACAGACGGACAGACAGACACACGGTTCTAAAGCGAACAAGGGGGTGATCCTTTAACGATTCCGTTTTTTCATTCGTGCGTACAGAACCGTAAAAACACAGTTCATTTCATCTACGCTACAGTCTTTTCCGTTTTGGTTTATTGCAAAGAAAATCACAAGTGTTAAGATCCAATTTTATTTACAAATATAAATAAAACATTCTGTTGTAACTTTTTCCTAGAGTTCCTTTAAGTATATCGACTTTAGAAACAGCTTCGTTTCATTGCATTCAAAGTATCAAAAATACTTTTGATGTCAACAAAAGCAGTTTCCTAAACGTGTAAAATAATTAAGGATAATTTTCATCTCCGGTTACTGTCGTCAGAATGACGTATGAGCCATAATTATGCGGAACATTAAGTATACGAGAGCACTTAAAGTACAGTGTCAGACTGTCAGTACATGCATCCCTCTAGGATCTGAAACTCGAAGATAAACTACTACTAGAACTATTCAGGGTCAAATACAAATTCAATAACAATTAATTTAGTCCTTGTTATGAATACGCAAACCGAAAGGCCTTCCTTGTACGTTCATTTCAATTATAATTTAAGGAAACGCACACAATTCGCACCCTTGGCTTTTCTGCGAGGACTGGCGACGTTTTTGCCTCTGCGGCATCTTGGATGCGAATCAAATCTAACTTTATTATGAAGAGGGTAAGGTTTGGTTTTGGGTGGAGAGGTTTCAGGGGATGCTGCGCCTCTGTATGTATTATAAATTGGTTTAGAGCGGCGCGGGGAGTCGCCGGTCGCCCGCTCGATACCGGCCAGTCGCGAGACAGACCCGAGCGCGTTCGCTTCGCTATCGTCGCCAATCTCGAAACGAAAATAAATATAAACCCCTATTGTGAACCTCGAGTCAGCTAGTGTTGTGAACATGATCGTTAGTGAGTGTTGCATTGTCTTGTTGGATTGTTAGCCGCACTAGTTCGCCTGAATATTTCGTTAACAAGGTAAGTAGTGTTGTGCAGATAAACAGATAAGCCCTTAAGGTCTGGTATCGCGTTGTTTAATTACTGCGTATGATTATTGCGTGTGTTTTTGCTAAATGTTCGGCGTTTACTTTAATATGGCTCACGTGCGGAAGTGGTCGTATTAAGTTAACACTGCAGCATAAATGTTACGATCTTCTTGACGATTGTAAAAAGGACTTAAACTTTGTATTAACTCATGACTGTAGTCGTGAATTTTCTCTATGAAATCATACATTTTCTCTGGCGCTGATTAAATCTAAGTCAACCGTCGTGCTTGGGTGAAGAATCCATAAAAGTAACGCTTCATAACTACGTAATTAGCATTTTCTCTATGTATGTACTTAAAAGAACAGTCTGCTGTATAATTATCATGAAAGACAGCATCTCATAAGATTTCCTGATCGATTGAAGTTGAGAGATGCTGTGGGATGTGTATTGATAAATGTGGTGTGCTATGCTACTTGGAAATTAGCCAGCTGGTCGGAAAATGGAAGAAAAACTGCGGAATTTTGTATTTCATTGTATTGGAAGATATTTTTCCCACTTCGTTATTGGACCTCGTCTTGATCGAACTGTGAGGAAGCTTAGTTACCGAAGCTCATCGTTACTGGAAGTAAGTTTTGAGAAGATGACTTTTCGCTGAAGAATTGCAAAGTTACAATCTACGAATTCCATTGTTAGTTTTTTTTACAGCTGATGATCGTATCAATGGTCAATTTTGATATAACATAACATTACGCCTTGTTTCCCCGAAGGGTTAGGCAGAGGTGTACCCATAGTAGGTACACCCACATTTCGCCAGTTATTTTTAAGTCCCATGTAATAGGGGGCGAGCCTATTGCCATCAAACGGGCACAAATCCAGACTCCGGGCTGCTACTGAACAATTCCTAATGGAAAAACCCAATAACACTTTGTTCGACCTGGGAATCGAACCCATGCTCAGCAGTAGCGCTTGCAACCACTAGACCAACGAGGCACTCAATTTCGATATGTTAAGTCATAAGCGCCAAATTTATTAGCATAAACTTATTACTGACTCAGTTTTTTTTATTCAAGAACTGTAGTTTTGATATTTTCCTTCCATATTATTGTTTAAAAAAATAATGTTTCGTTTTTCATTTTCTTTTCATTTAAGTATTTTATTTAGATTTAAGTTTAAGTTTCACTCGTGTGCAAATAGTTCCTTACCAATATTGTAGTAGGTATTTAAGATGTGGATCACGTCGTGAGCTACACATACGTAATCTCTTTTTCACTACCTGTTTATATTAAGATATTTGTGTAACTGTTTATTTTCCCGAATTAAATAAATAAATAAACCTGCAATTGAGGGACTAAAAGAAAATTATCTATACGTCATGTCTCAGAATTAACGCACACCACCAAACAATTAGAATATTATGTTATAATCATAATTATTGATCGGATATTCGGATGCATATATTTACCTAAAGTTAATTTTCGGCTAAGTAATTATGGAAGCGGCTTCTTATTTTTTTTTTTTATTAATATAAATCCCGGGATTCCAGAAAATCCGGGAATGCACAACTAATCGGATACATGGTATGGAAACGACAAGCTTAAATATGTGGTATTATTTAACTTTAAACCATAAGCTAGCATTCGATTCTGTAGTCAAAAAGTAGTAAATAAATATATCAACTCCGGAATCGCGAGATTATTACGATCGATACAAAAAATGCCACGCCAAACGCCAACACGTGAATGTAAGTAAATATACATTCGATTCTGTAATCAGAACTCTAAATTCGTCGATCCCGGATTCGCGGGATTTTTTCGATACAAAAGTGCTTTCCATTATCCAACACCTGAACTTTAGGTAAATAATTGTATGCATCCGATTATCCGATCTGTAATCATAATACATACACTGAATTTTTACTATTATGTATAAACATTGTTTGTTTATTAAATTAACTGATTGTGGGAGAAAATTGTGGTCACATTTACAAATCTACGCAGGCACACCATCGCATAGGTATAAATAAGGGTCTAGTGTATTAGGTATTTCGTCCATTTTGTTTTTTTTTTTTTTACTGAGCAGCGGAAGTGTGACTGTAATTTACGTAGTTTTAATTATTTTTGGGATAAAAAAATTACCTATATCAATAAAAATAAATGACAGAAATCGATTCAGTAAACGGTTCCGAACAAACTACTTTTATAATCTGAATTAATTAATCTGAATTAATTCAGTTGTACATTGTATAGAGAGTTATTGGTAAAACACTAACAACATTATAGGACTGTAGTAGTAACATCATAAACAACAACTTTTGTTCTATGACTTTTTACAAAACATAATAACATTTACCAAAAACAAACCTTCAAGATTTCGTTGTTCTATCTAACACATTTCAATTCTATATTTTGTTGTACCTACCTACGTCTCCCGTGCACTGTCGCCCTTTTTTTTTTTTGTGTGGTAAATTTTCAAATAACTTCTCCCGCTCTGGGCGGAACGGAAGAAGAGACTGTGTCAGAATTTTACTGACTAAAACCCACCCATGTTCCTTCAGTTGCCTGTGTGCCAGGGCCACGGTATCTCTTTCGGACCAACCCGCAACCCTGGCAGGCACCGATCCTGGCGTACCCCGTCAGTGCGTGCTGATATCTCATTGAGGCGCGCGTGGAACACAACGCGCCGTCGATCCGGCCCGGTCTTTATCGGATGGCGAGCTGCGCATAGATCGCCGTCCGCAAGCCCGCGCCTACGGTGGCCGGGAATCGGACCGATTCCCGCCGCCCTGGGCGTCTCTTGCGGCGACTAGGGGCGTGAGGACGCACAGACTACCGCTCCCTCTCGCGTTCCGCCTCCTCCTTCGCGAGCATTACTGCTTCGCAGAAGGAAGTGACTGCCTCCCATGCACTCTCGCTCCGGACTATGGCCTAGACCTATTGCCTTCGTGATGACACGGCGGTGCTCTGCCCAAGCCGGGCAGACCTCCACCGTATGCTCCACCGTGTCCTCCGGGCGATCCACACAGTGGAAACACCAGGGCGTTTCCTCCCGCTTAATCCGAAACAGGAACCTCCCGAAACAACCGTGTCCGGTGAGGACCTGTGTCAGGCGGAAGGTGAGGATGCAGTGGCGCCTCTCTAGCCACTCCTCAAAGAGGGGACTTATTGTCACAATTGTGCCTTTTGCACTATACACGGCAGTTTGTTTCGCTTCGTGTAGAGTTCGTAATATTTAGAGCGTTATTTAAATATTTTTATTTTTGTATGAAAATATGACAAATTAAAATTTGATGAATTATTTAAAGTCATAGAAAAAAAAGTTGTTGTTTATGATTTTAGAAATATTATAGCCCTGAGAGGCTGTTGATGACCAATGATCCTGTATGTTATTAGCTCTTAAATTCGACTATACCAAACAACATTGCTGACTGGGTTATCTATTTACTAAGGCACGAGATACCTACATCTCCTGCCGACACGGGCCAAACATCCATCCACCCTTAATCCATCTCGTGTATTGTGTACGACGGGCTCAAAGCACTTATATTCTCAAAGGAACATTTTTCATTGAATGACAGGTGCTATGTAAGTACTGTAGGTACTGAGTTAAATGTTACAGCAAAATACCTTCTGATATATTACAATTCAATTAAATTTAAAACTATATTAAAAGCACACTGTAATCAAGCTTATTACAAATTTGAGGATTGTATCTAAGGAGAGAATGTTTGGAAACATGCTGTTCCTGCTCCATAGGACAATTTTGAGTCGAGACAAAATCTGTTAATTTTATTGTATAATTTATTATTTATAGGATATTAATTTTATTTTCTATGATTACTTTAACTCACACTTACTTATGATTTGTTAAAATTTTTGGTTTAATTTAAATTTAAATTTTAGGTAAATATGTGAGCACCATGTATCTATCACATAATTAATTTGTCTATTATCATTACTTCACTTTCCATTATTTTTACGTATTTAATTGTGGTATAGTAATTTTAGTATATCGTCTTCACATAATATGATTCTAAATTAATGTATACAAAATAATGTTAACATTTTAAAAGAGTAAGTATGGAGTTTCTTGCCCATTCTTCTCCATACGTAACTAACTACCTTTTGGAAGGGGCAACTAGAAAGGTTTTTTTTTTTTTGTAATTTTTGACGTTCAAACGTGCCTTTTTGTGTGCCTATTTGAAATAAATGATTTGACTTTGACTTTTGGTTTGAATATTTCAAAACCTACTGTTTCATTCAAACATTCTGATGACCATCCAGGGCCATAATTCACCGTGGACACAGCTTGACGTCTCTCAATAATGCACAATGCACGCAAATAAAACTGCATATTAAATAATGTATGTACTGAGGTCAGTGACCCCTCCATTGACGACGGCATTGCATCTTATGTCTAAGGTCATTGGGAATGCGGATCGAGTGCCTCAGATGTCACGAGGAACGGCGTCCGCGTCGTGACTTACACCTATTAGTTGGTGACTTGGTGCATTATTGAATAGGATATGTGGTGCATGGCGGTGCATAGCGGTGGCAATAGATTTTGGGAGCATCTGTTAATTTGTGGAAGAAAGTATTAGGGATGGACTAGTTTCTTTTAATCACGATAGGATGGTGACCACTTGTACTTGCGAATTTATTTTAAGAAAGAAAGAAAGAAAAAGTATTTATTGGGACTCATACAGGAAGATCACATTTTAAAATAAACACATATAAAACAACACTAATAAAAAATACCGCGCCGCGTGGTATACGTGGTGCGCGTGGGTATACGTGCCGTGTGGTGCCGGACGTAAAGAATAGCACTACCCCATTTCCTCCTGTGGGTGTCGTAAAAGGCGACTAAGGGACTTACTAGAGAATGGGCAGCAGCGTTCTCTATGCATTTTTAATGCCATACTGCGATCGCCAACCCGCCTGCCAAGCGTGGCGATTATGGCAAACCCCCCAATTGGGGGAGGCCTATGTTCTGCAGTGGACGTCTTTCGGCTGAAATGATGATGATGATGATGAATAAAAAATAAAAATAAAACACAATGAAAACAAAATCCTGTAAACGGCCAAAAGGCTCCTATCTCAGCATGATGCTGCGACATTTAAAAATAAGTGTCGCAGCGCTGGTATTCTGATATGGGCAGGTGTGATGTCACGGAAAGATAGAAATAAAAGTAAAATAAAATAAAGTAAAAATAGATATATGTATGTGTGAAATAATATAAAATTAAATATTTATTTAATAAAAAATATTGTAATCCGCGTGTCAGTACCCGACGTAAAAACAGTTACTTATATATGCCTTTTAGGGTTCCGTTCCTCAAAAGGCAAAATCGGAACCCTTATAGGATCACTCGTGTGTCTGTCTGTCCGTCTGCGACCGATTAAGTTGAACTTTTGGTACGCATATGAATTTCTGTGACCCAAACACGAACGTTTAACGTAAATAAATGAATTTTGAAATTATGGGGGTTCACATTTGGGGGAAAAACTAAAAAAAAAAAAAAAAAAGTATTGCGATTTGTACCGTTTGACATATCAAGTGAATGAACCTGTTATGAGGATTTAAAATATATTTTTATTATAATAAAAAAATAGTAAGTTATAAAGCTATTAAAAAAACAAAAAAAAAATACCATTCACCCTTATCTCTGAAACTGCTGCGCCTAAAATGTCGCCCACCAGACACAACACCCGTCTGGTCGGAGGATCCTCCCTTTACTATAGAGTATGAGTGAACTTTACACCCTGTTCCTCATACCTCTAAAAGTTTTTGAAAAATATGTCAAATTGTCAGTTATATTAAATCAATTAAGGCCTCAGGATCCTATGGCCCCAATTTGATAGGTTTGATAAATCCGAACATTATCTAATAGGTGATTCTTTTCATTGAGGTTTTTGAATAAGATGACGAGGTCTCCTGTAACTTCGTTATTATCCAAGCTATATGGACTATGGATAGTGTTTATACCTTAAACAAGGTCCTAAATTACTATTGTCTTAGCCGTAATAACGGTTCCTCGGACAGTAGAAATTGGGTATAAATAAAACAAACACTCTTTTTACCTATGACAAAAAACCTCGCCAAACCCTTTGACCTTAAAAAACGAATAAAACAAAATCAAACCCTTGTGAACCGTATCTGTAATTAGGGTTGACCCTTCCAAGTTGCTGAAAGTCGAGGCCATGCCATCCTCTTCCGTGTCAGTGAAGCTTTGTTTGCGTAGGACTAAGTAGACTTTTAGAAAAAATATCGATGTTTGAAAACATCGATATTTTTTGTTAGATATATCGATATTTGTTGGCGACATCTATTAGTTCTATATATCGATATAAAATATCGAAAATGTATCAAATACAATATATTTTCAATAGCAACACCGTTATTGCCGTTGAATAAAACCCCTGGAATTCAGAGCCTTAAAAAAGTTGACTTATTTTTATCAATGTTTTATTTATTTAAGATTTCACATCAGCAATAATGTTTCTGGTTTGGTATTTATATTAATTAAAAAAAAAAAAAAAAAAACATAAAATACAAAAATATTTACAGAAAATTTCACCGATATATCGATGTTTTTCTTTCGATATATCGAAATTGATATCATATTTTTATTTTTAATATTGATGCGATATAATATATCGATACTTTTTGGCACTTCTTGCATCCCTAGGACTAAGTGACGCTGGCCGTAAATACTTTTAGTTATTGGGGTAACCCTAAGGCAGTCGGCAGAACTTTTTTCATTATTGTCTTTGGTGGTGTCAGTTTGAAATGTGAGCAAAGGAAGAAGTTGGTATGTGTGACTAACTATTTATGGTCTGTTAAGGCGACGATAACCGACTTTTAATGATTGTATGCTGAAGATCACATCTTAACGAGTAGTGTTAATGATTTGGAAAAGTTGGTTATCGTCGTCTTAATGATCTCTTGGATTCTAATCCAATAAACGATCTGTTTGCGGACGAATGAACGAAGATTTTATTGTCATAACAGAAGTACTGTGAGAGGGATTCATGAAAATATTGTTAATTTTTATTGTTTTATGTTTTTACATGAATTTTATATTTTGTCTTCTACGTTTACGTGTCTCTGCCTTTAATTATTGTTATTGGTTGTTAACCGTATTAATCTATACTTAATATATAAAGCTGAAGAGTTTGTTTGTTTGAACGCGCTAATCTCAGGAACTACTGGTTGGAATTGAAAAATTATTTTTGTCTTAGATAGTCCATTTATTGAGGAATATTATAGGCTATATAACATCACGCTACGACCAATAGGAGCGGAGCATAAATGAAAAATGTTGAAAAAACGGGATAAAATATTCCTTTTTAAGAGCTTCCGTTGCGTTTGCGTTGCTGGTTTAAGTTACGCAAATATCATGTATGATGGAATTGTTCCTCTTTAAATGTTCTAAAAAAAAGTCCGCGACAGCATATGTCTATCTTTTAAGATTGACTCACTATAACCTTTTTTATGGTAATCAAATTTGTTCGAAATTAATGCATTATTTGCGAAGGAGTTTTCATAAACATGGTATTAATCCTTATCCAAATAAATACGTTATTCATCACAAGTATTTAATTTTGAACAAAGTTGCCCTTACATCATTTAATTTCAATGAATATCTTAGGAGATATAACTGTTTTATAATAACTCCGCAGCAAAATAATGATCAACTCTACGAGGTAGTCTATTCTAAAGCTGAAGAGTTAGTTTTTAGGGCTCCGTACCCAAAGGGTAAAATGGGACCCTATTACTAAAACTCCGCTGTCCGTCTGTCTGTCTGTCTGTCCGTCTGTCACCAGGCTGTATCTCATGAACCGTGATAGTTAAACAGTTGAAATTTTCACATATGATGTATTTCTGTTGCCGCTATAACAACAAATACTAAAAAACAGAAAAAAAAATATTTAAGGGGGGCTCCCATACAACGGACATGATTTTTTAGCCGTTTTTTTTGCTCCGCCCGCGTGGATGTCGGTTATCGCGTAAAAAAGTAGCCTATGTCCTTCTCTATATCTCAGATCGATCGGTTCAGCGGTTTAGGTGTGAAAACGTAACATACAGACAGAGATAGACAGACATACAGACAGAGCTACTTTCACATTTAAAATATTAGTATGGATTTGTATGGATGGTACGGAACCCTTCGTGCGCGAGTCTGACTCGCACTTGGCCGGTTTTTTGTTTTTTGAACGCGCTAATCTCTTGAACTGCGAGTTGGATTTGAAAAAATCTTTTTGCATTTTACAGCCCAATTCTTGAGGAAGAATAACATTCCTATTAACTAGGACACAATTTTTTTTTAATGAAAGTTTATGCGAAAATGTAGTAAAATCACGGGCGGGCAATGTGTTGCGACGGGGTGGGTCGGGGGAACAAGAAATTTAACGCGGACGAAGTCGCGGGCAGAAGCTAGTTAAATATAAATTAATAAAAAGTTGTGTGGAAATGGGCTTAAGATTTGCCGGATTTGGATACGATTACTTAGTTCAGCGACGGAGAGAATAATAATTTGGATGAGAGTGGATAACTTTTCTGCTTTAAAATTATTAATATATTAAACAGATGTATATTCTTCAAAAAACTGATTTTTATATTGAAACACAAACAGTGATATTATGGGAAGTGTTGAATCATTGTTGACGATCGTAATCTTTTATATTCATGAAGATCCAAGATCCAAGATAAAAGATGATAAACAATCATTTTCCTTCAAAAGGTCGCTACTGGCTACGGTTTTATAAATTCATCCTCAGTCAGAAGATGCACGTTTCTACAGCACAAAATCGAAAAGCAAAAATTCCATTTTTTCCTCAATTTTCCGAACGCAATCAGAGCAATAACTTCAAACTTTTTCTGGTTTGAACTGCATTTGCAGCGGATGGGTTATCAACCTGTCAGTGCTGTTATACAGTTGTGATCTTTTAACCCTGCACGTCGTCGCTGGCACGTGGCGTGGGCTTGGGTACTCTAGTACCCAAGCAGCATGTCGTTTTGGACATGATTTTGTTGGCTCTCGAATAACGTTGACAGAGGGGCTGGCGCTGTTGGTAACATTTGTGCAATTGTATTATGAAATATATTAATTTTGATTTGATTTATTTTTATTTTGAAAGGTCTTTATTAACAGAAAGGTAAAGTTAACAAAAATATCCTATTCTAAATATAAACTAACATAATCAGAGTAATGTTAAATAGGCTAAATAAACTCTTACAACATACAACATTAATAGATATTTATAAGACCGTACTGTTATTTAGGGTTTGCAGACCCACGTTTTTAAATTTAAGGTACCCAGGCCCCCCATTTTTTATTATTTTGTAATTATCAAATTATTACATTATGAAGAACTAGCTTTTGCCTGCGGCTCCGCCCACGTGGATGTCGGTTATCGCGTAAAAAAGTACCCTATGTCCTTCTCCATATCCCAGGCTATATCAAATTTCATGCCGATCGTTTCAGCGGTGTAGACGTGAAAACGTAACAGACAGACAGTCAGAGCTACGAGTACTTTCACATTTATAATATTAGTAGGGATTGTAGAATAATTGTTAAAACAGTATATATATTTTGTAAATTATACATGATGTATTGTACAAATTAGTGAGTTAGGTGACAGCAATCACGCGGTAAGTGAGCTGTAATTTTTTTTTAACTAGGAATTTCCCCTGTATTGTGGGTGCGTTTACAAAATTTTTAAGCCACATACAAAAACAGCCAGACTCGGAATAACTAATTGTAGGTCATACACGTATACCATATAAGAAGATCAGTTTTGAATATCACGCACTCACTAAACAACCACCACCACTACTCAGTTTCGATTTAAACTTAGACTTGATAGAGTAGTTTTAAATCTACGTCATGTTCGTGAACGGGCGCCGTCAGTTGGGACTGGTCATCTCTTTGCTGCCAAGTCTTTTTTTTTTTTTCTCTTGCTAGTAGGTACAGCAAATAGTAAAACCTGGGTGCTTTTACGGTGTGTCTTTTTTTATTACATTCTCAAATATAATTAAAAATTCAACATTAAAGATGTAACTAATATTTTTGTGACAATACAATTTTAAACCATCATTAAATAAATAAAGAAAAATGCGAAAAACAATAATATAATTTAAAAGAATATCCACGGAGTTTCTTGACCGTTCTTCTCCATACCTACTACGCTTTTTAATGGGCAACTAGCTTCAAATTTCATACTGGCCGACTCCTTGATAATTCAAAAGTGTCTGTAAATGGTTTAATTAAAATAAATGGTTTGAGTTTGAGTTTAAGTTTGATTAGATTAAATCCAACAGATTAAAAAATCGAGGTTTACTTAGAATCGTATTGTAAAGCCAATTATTTTTAAAAGAGTAACCGTGGAGTTTCTCGCCAGCTCTTCTCCATAGGAAACGACTAATTGGAATCGTGCACCTAGCTTCTGACGTTTCATAAGTGCTCATGTAGATTTATGTGAAATACAATATTTTGATTTTTTGATTTTGATTCGTTCTAGGAAACAACATAAGTATATGATCGGACTAGCTCTTTCTCGAAGAGCTCGACTTAATTACTATGAGAATGACGACACTTACTTTAATTGTTCCTTATTTTTATCTAGTGATAATGAATTAAGGGGAAAGCTCTAAGGTAGCCCGTGAGAATGAAGTTTTCTTACGATTTTTGTAATTTGAAGCTAAGTCTGGGTGTATGTTGATTAAAGTATAATTCACAGCCGTAATAAATATTACAGAATTATAATCATAAGAATCCGTAATACAACTCCTTAACTTCATGAAATAGTCATTCAATAGGATTATATGAACTTAGAGTTGTATTGATGATTTTTAAAATATTTGATGCGGCTGCAAATCATATTTAAGATCAACATATTTTGAAGAAAACACTCTGTTCTTACTAACACTTTTATTTTGCACTACTGCACTGTTTCACAATCAAATGAAGACTGCCTTTGCATTACATTTTATCATCAACGACTTTTGCCCCCACCCAGAAATAACGATAATATCATAACCGTTATTTCTAAGTATTGTCCAAACAAAATAACACATTCGGTGGCCATAATGAAAATACATTTAAAAGTTTGTTACAATAAATTAATAAATTTAAATAATATATTTAAAAATTAATTTATAATAATAAATTTAATCAATAAATTTGTTCTTTGACAGTGTTGCCACAGTGGATAATATGTATAATAAGTTTTAGGTAACCAGTCCATTTTAACCACCCAAACCCATAGTCCAATATCTTTGGTTCCATATCCTGCAATAGTCCCACACCAACCGGGGGTTGTCCTTGGGTGCACTTACATAGTGCGTACAGGGATAATCGTCGGTTGGTGCCTCATTTAATTAAAAAGCGTCTAACGGGCCTCTGCGAGTTGGCTTCGGCCCCTCGTACGCCTTCCAAAGGTCCGGGATCCCAGAGTCCCGAGATATGTAAACATATGAAAATAAAATAATAATAATAAAAATAAAATGTATTCAAAAATATAAGGTATAAAGTTAAATACAGTTTTTCTTATATCTATCTCAAGTTCACTCATTATTTGTGCCTGAACTAGGTGATCCTGTGTTTCAGGCGATTGGAGGTAAAATACAAGGTTAAATACTTTAATACCGAATTATACATATTATCCACACATTATTTCAAATTAAATCCATGAAATCACGACAATATAACCTGCAAATTGCAAAAAAACGTAAGGAAATTTGAATTCCGTGGGCTACCCTGACGCAAGTTTTAATTCTGTTCACAACTTTAATCTTTCAGACACGATGTGTGGAAGCATGTCGCTCTTCTCTGCGTCGTCGTCTTGATTTATTGATTCGTTGAATCATTATTTAATTACGTACGTTACACTAATTACTCAAGAGACGAATGAGCTAATTAACTGTGTTATTTAAACAGAATGTTAAACGAGACGTCATGTGTGTGTATTACAAAAATATTTATTTTACGCATTTGTGACGAACTCTTGGCTACATTCATAGAAAAAGGGGGCTTTTGGGATGAGACTAAAATAAAACTAGTATAAAAATATATAATCAAAACGATATAATATCTGAACCTTATAAACAACCTTCTGACCAGATTCAGATAAATAATGATCGTTTTTGTGTTTCATATCAGTGCAAATTCTAGTGTTTGTTTGAAAATAAGCAAATAAGTTTAATCAATCTAAACAAACGAGCATAAATTAATCATTTATAGAGTCGTTTAAAATTCCACATTTTTTGTACGATCAAACCACACTCCTCGAAAAACAAATCAAACATTAAATGGGAACCCAATAATACATGTCATAAGTACAAAAGCAAACATAAGAACCAACCCTAAACTGCGCACTACACTACAAAGCACCCATAATAATTCTGCCCAATTCGGTTGCATAAATGGTAAAGAAAAATTGCGCGTTCAACCCTCCCCCGCCCTACCGCGCACCGACTTCCCACCGACCTTGCAGGGCTCGAGACAAATCCGCTTCCTTGCTACTGCATGGCCACATCTCCAAGCAGGGTTGCCAACATTGCCCAACAAACAATTTTTTTAAATAAAGTCAATGTCAAAGTCAAAACGTTTATTACGAACTAAGTGTACAATGTTGGTATTATGTTATGTTAGTACCTACTTATGTACCCCAGTTGAAATTCAAATCTGTTTCGAATTTCAAATGGGGATTCAAAATGTACATTTGATGACGAGATTCTGAATTCGAAATCTGGACTGGGGATTTGAATTTAGAACTGTTTTAAAACTTATATAGAAGTAGAATTTAGTGAGGGAAGCGAAAAGGCTAACGTGAATCTGGTCTATAAATCCGCATATATCTCTATGGGCGTTTATTTGGTACAATTTTGAAATGGATAACCTACTTAGCAGTATTTACGGTAGACTTCTTGTCAATTAGGTTTAGTTAAAAGGGTAGTTAACTTCAACTTTACCGTTAGTATCATTATCTGAAATATCAAGTAAATCTATGGCTGAAATTTATAAATAAAAGATCAAGAGAGATCGCGGTAGGTTATTTTATTGATCAGGGACACTTGGCATGGCACACTTGTCGTCTCATACATAAAAAATCACCCTTTTTTACACTTGTATGTATAAAGCAGCTAATATTTCACGGTATGTTTAGCTAGCAACCCTGCATCTGAGGTTAACGAACAGACAGACTAGGGGAGGCTTGACGCATGCGCTGTCACTGTTTTGGATGCCCCATCTCTCCTCTATCAGCAGTTTTCATATATAAATACAGACAACTATTTTTGTAACGCAATTTTGGATACGTCTAGATATTTCTGGGCAAATATACTCGAAGTTCTAAAGGTCATGCCTGGGTTTGGGTTAGGCTGTGTTACATAAGGAATTTATTGGAGCGAAACTTTGCCTGCTAAGGGTTAGGTACTTTTGATTTCTATAGAACTGGGAATTCTTATGGAATACAATGCGTCGTATTGATCTGAATTCAAGAGGGCTGTTAACAATACACTTAAATCGATAGAAACGTTCAGAAAATCACAATAAGTTTTTGAGATTGTAAAGATCTTTCTCCATTGAGTTACAAAGAGCCATTAAAAATGTACCTATCGTCATAATTATATCCTATATCCGTTAGGTACACAAACATATAATTTTTTCATGATAACTTGTTTAAAAAACCGGTCAAGGAGCGAGTCGAACTCGCGCACCGAGGGTTCCGTACCAGCCCAGAAAAACTACAACTGTGCTTCACCCAAAGCACACATAATATAATACTACGTACAGATAACCAATCCCATACAAATAAATGATACCTCCCTAAGGCTAGCTATTGAGCTGGCTATTTTTTTCCTCGATTTTTAACACATGGCAGCATCACAGACAGACAGACTGAGTCACACCATAAGTGTTTCTTTATACCATTTTGGTGCGGAACCCTAAAAAGGGGAAACAAAATTAATCAGTTTCTACGAACTGAAGAAAAAATTGGGAATTTCCAAAGTCCACTAATGCTGGGTAGAACTTACTAATCATACGGTGTTTGATCGTCCGTGGCCGGTGCACGGCGTATCATATTAAAGCATTATCTTCCTATTATCCAGGAGTAAACGAGGGTTATTGTGAACAAAAATTAAAAGATTAACCACGATTTATGATGGGGTTTGCCAACCAAAATGTAAAACGGAGAAAATAAGCCATAGCTAGTCGAGCGGGATAATATGGATTTATTGTTCAGGTACATTATTAGAAATTAATTGCGTAGGTATCGGCGCAACCCTAAATTAATATAGGGGCTTGAGGCACTATCTTTAAGTTTGAAATGTTTCATATACAAAGATATCTTTTTACACAAAGTTATAAAACATGTGAAACAAAAGACCGAACAGAGGAGTTATTCAATTTTTTTTTCTGAAGAACAGCTATATTTTTTTAATATAATATTTTTTTAGCAATTTTTTGAATTCATTTTTGCGTTTTGCTTTTCTACAGAAATACCGACACCTAATGAAATGAATGCTATAAAGTGTAATCCATTGTTTAACATTCTAAATCCATTCTTATAAACGAAATAAACTCAAAAAACACAAAAGGATAGAAACACAGTCACGTCAAAATCAAAAGTTCCCCTCGACCCTAAAAAGTAAAAATAGGGTGTCGACACACCGCCCTATGATTACGAAGCGGCATTTTAGAACTCGTCTTATTCTTTGAAAATGTATGAAAAAATCTCATTATTGAATCATTAGGAGTCTGTTATTCGCCTCTGGGAGAATATTCGTATAAATGACGGGAATTGAACTTTTATTGTTTTTTTAAAGCAGTCTTGAGAGTATATTTTTAGGATGTTGAGTAGGCAACCAGGTTAGACAGCTAAACGTATTTCATGCAGATTTTCTTGTGGATTCATAAGGCTCCTACAAACAGGCGCGACACAAAGACAACGCACGTCACGCGACACGCGGTGCCTTTGTTGTGTCGCGCCGGTTTGTAGAAACCTTTATGATTAAGTTATTATAGTTTTATTTATTTGGACATTAATGCCCATCTAAAACAAAGTCTGGTTAGTTACACCATTTATGACTCAAAAACAGCTGGGCCGATTTCTATGATCTTTGATTTGTTGGATTTGTCTCCGCTCCGACTATCAGAATAACTATTAAAACATGCGAACAATTCACGAAATTAAAATGTAATCTTCATTTTCTCAATTTTTTTTTATGGATGTGCTTTTTTAATGACATCTCGTATCACTTACCGAGGTTGCTGATTGATCACATCACGCTAAGACCCTTAGGAGCCGAACAAAAAGAAAAAAGTCAGAAAGAACGCTAATAGTGCTGGCAGGCGATGCGATGTGACGGGGTGGGTCGGGGGTCGCGGGCAGAAGCCATTTTTTTATATAAATGAAAAGGTAGTAAGATTGTTTAGCACAATTTGCTGAGTTTGTCTGATAGAATGATTGTAGTACATTACTTACCAAGGGGTGTAAAAGAAAGAAAGCCCGAAATCGCAGATATTTGTGACCCGAGCCACAGACGAGGGTTGTAAATATGCGATAGAGGGCTTTCTTTTTTACTGCCCGTGGTGAGTACAGAATTTTACGTCTTCATCTGGCCACAATGCGAGTTTTACTGTATGCATAGCGTGCGGTAAAACTCACATTATGGCCAGGTGTGACGTAAAAATAATTAATATGTTTAAAAACCTTTGGTAGGTTTTGCGCGAGTCTACTTCAGTTGGCTCGAACATCATAGCGCGTCGGATTATAGTGCCTTCAGCTTACAAATCGTGAAACCGAATCGAATAATTTTAAACGGCTAGGTGAGGCTTTTACATCGGTCTCTAGATACATCGCTTCAGACAACCTCGTCGTGACTAGCGAGTGTGGACGTAAATATGCGGCGCCTCGTCGCGATGTCGCGTACGACTTGTCGACATTTGTATACTTGTCGCACGACAGCGCTCGCGACATATTGCTAGACATTTGTCGCTTCGTGAGTGAGACTGGCGTGGTGCTGGTATACGACTTGCCACAAAGTTGGCAATATTTACGGGTGAGAACTTTCTCGTGTGAGAAAGACTCCAAGGTTTTAACATAGAGTCAATCATCTCAAAATCAGAAACGGCATAAGCACTGTTTCTGATATTGTTTTTTTTAAACTTTGCCCCACTTTAGGAATTTCTCCTGTATCGTGGGTGCGTTTACAAATATTTAAACTCACATAAACAAACAGCCAGACCCGCAATAACTACTTGTAGGTAATACAAATATTTGTTCCGTGCGGGAATCTAACTCGCGACACGCAGCACCGCAGTCAATCGCTTAACCACTGCGCCAACCGTGTCGTCAAAATTTTATTAGCTTCGAATTATTAGCTGCGGTACAGTGGTATTAAAAATATTAATACGTAGAATCTTACAGTATTTAGATTTGTGATATGATTGGTAATCCCAAAATTAACATTGAAGGTCAAAGTCATGACAAAGTTGCAAGTATCTAGCTTACCACCAACACCAAAATTAACCTGTTGTTTTCAGTCAGACAAACAATAAATTATCCTATCATTAGTACAATGAAATAAACAGCTAGTCAGACTGACCGACTGAACTTCTAACCACAACAAACAGCATATGCGCAAAGTTTAATCGGTCGAATTGCAGCCACCGAAGCAGCAAATTAGCCGTGTGTCGGTCAAAATGTCGATTCGAAATGTCGATCGAAATTATGTGCGCTAATCCGTGGGCCTAACACGAACGTGCGAAGTAAACTCAAAGGAAATTCGAATGATTGTGGAATCGAAAATACAAGTATCATAAAGCATTACTTGTTTGGTAAGAACAACTTTGAGATGGGAGGCTAACAGAAGAATTCAGCTGGGCTGGGCAGCGTTTGGGAAACTTCGTCGAGTCTTCTCGTCGCGTATTCCACAGAGCCTAAAGACCAAGGTCTTCAATCAGTGCGTCCTGCCTGTTATGACTTACGGAGCCGAAACGGGGACACTCACGGTACGGCTGGTCCATAAATTCAAGGTCGCTCAGCGAGCTATGGAACGGGCTATGCTTGGAGTTTCTCTGAGAGATCGAATCTGGGACGAGGTGATTCGGCAGAGAACCAAAGTTGTCGACATAGCTCACAGAATTAGCAAGCTGAAGTGGCAATGGGCCAGCCATATTAGCCGTAGAACCGATGACCGTTGGGGTAGACGTGTTCTTGAGTGGAAACCGCGAATCGGCAAACGTAAGGTAGGACGCCCTCAGGCTAGGTGGAGCGACGATCTTCGCAGGGTGGCTGGTAGCAGCTAGATGAGAGTTGCCGAGAATCGAGCTGAACGGCGTGCAATTGGAGAGACCTATGTCCAGCAGTGGACTGCTATAGGCTGATGATGAAAGCA
Organism: Dryobota labecula; assembly: GCA_947523025.1. NCBI lineage: Eukaryota > Metazoa > Arthropoda > Insecta > Lepidoptera > Noctuidae > Dryobota > Dryobota labecula. Next base: position 6,012,122 of record OX383287.1, read on the forward strand.
TTACTTTTTAAATTTTTGCGACAAGCAGATTTAGTATCACTACGTTCTACGGTTCAACGTAAGAAAATTTGAATTTCTTGGGCTACCCTGGCACTTTTGCCTTAAGGCGAGGTTCTTCAAGTTAACCTGTAGGAAATGTAATTTTAATGTAATTTTATTTAGAAACGGTAAAGATTAAACACGTGAAAAAATTATATGTTGCTTTTGAGACCTTTTTGTAGGTACGTCGGGTACTCGTTACATAACTGGATAAAGTTCGCTCGATAGAAAAAATCTAAACATACCCTTATTTTTTAGGTTAAAATCATTTTATTTCAATATTATATCACATTATGTATTGAAAATCACATCAAAATAAACGTCTATGATGATGTAATGTCCGTCGGGTTTAACATTGTTAATATCGTAAAACATATAATTTTCAACCCAAAATTAACGAAATTCACGACACAATTTACTCACGCCCAGCTGCCACCTCTAGACCAAAAATCCACGCTCGAAGAACCTCGCCTTAATGTTTTTATTGTTTGTGGGTCCAAAGCAATTTTCTTAAGTGAAAACACATTGCGTTAGTTATTCTGAATGTGATGTCATTACATTGATTCGGTAATAAGCTATGGACTCCTTGTGTACGGGCGAACCTTTATAACATATTTAAGAGATATTAAAGATATACAAATAAGACTGATAAAGTTTCTGGTCAATAAAAATTGTAAATACAAGTGTAATGACAAAGAGTATGATAAGTTATTTCCCACCTGTAAAATTATACCGATAGATAAAAAACTGGATTATTTGGTAGGTCTAGAATATTATTATAATGAGGAATATAAAGTTAATCTTAAAAACAAGTACGTCACTCGTAGGGTTAGAGAGAACAGACTGGTACAACCACAGATAACAAATTATTATGGTAAGAGAACATCGAAGTATTTGGTAGGTAAAGTGTTTAACAAAATAGATTTATTAAGAGAAAAATAAAAAAAATTTATAGGATAACTTAAAACAAAACTGAAAAACTTTATACAGGATAGCAAACAGAACCAAATACATTGTTTAAGATTAAACCATAACAGTATAATATATAAGTAGTGGCTATGCACGTAAGGTGGTTCATTGTTATGAAAAAGAGCGCCTCTCGCCATCAAACGTAAAAGTTTGGCGAGTTTAGAATTAAGTAACACCTCTGAAGTAAAATTGCTTAAAAAAAAAAAAAAAAAAACTTATCGCATTGGCTCTTTAGTCATCTGAGGCGGCTCGAACTTATCCCGCGGGATGAGTTGACCTAATGAATTTTTGAATCGGGCAACTGATCCCACTTTAGAAAAGATTATTATTTATATATAAATATGTACCCACGTGAACAAAATTCTTTGGGGAAAGAAATAAAACACCATGGCTTGGTTATACTGATATATTAAAAAATCACAGTCGTTTGATTAATAAACTGAAAATTAAATGTAAACAATAGTGTCAAAATTTTAAGAGGCAGTAGACTAACCTAACGGTATCGGACTTTTGATCGAGAAGTCGCGAGTACGTTTCCCACCCATTACTGACTTGAACCCACTCCTAATACAAGCATTTGAAGTTTGAAAAAAAAAAAAAACATTCTTGATTATTATTTAGGTTCAACAATAAAACAATAAAACGCACAAACAACAAAAAATCACCGCTGTTTTATTAAAATTAGTTTAACACTATGTGAAGGTGGTTAAAATTACAGTCGCTTGATTTATATTACTAAAAATCAAATAAATACAAAATACAAAATACAAAAATATTTATTTCAACTTAAGCATTGTGTTATACATAAATTGAGGCAGCCCCATTAAGTTACAATATTACTTGTGTCGGAGCTGTCTCGCTCTTCCCTTAGGTGGTAGCTTTACAATGAGGAAGCTAGTAAGAATTCATAGAAAAAATAAAAATAAAAATGAAATAAAACATTCATTTAGCAGCTCTCGGTGTATGAGATTTGCACGTGAGTGTATGCATGTGTCATGTGTGAGGGTGTGCGTGTGGGTGTAAGTTTTTTTTTTTTAAATAAAATATAATAAAATTAAATAATATTACAATTACCCTTGATTGGCATTAACGTACACAAAAACAGTAAAATTAAACAACTGAAAATCACAGTTATAATGTTTGTATTAGGTAATTCGTATACTGCGTCTAGTAGCGTGTCTCTAAAGAAACAATCGTGCACTGTTGCCCGCTCGCTAACGGTCATAGGTTCCGAGAAATCGTCTGTGTCACAACTCTCCTCTGTCACAACTAGCCTCGGTCTCCCCTAATTCAAAATCAATATATAAAACTAAAGAATCAACAAATCAGTCTTTTGATTAATATTTACTTAGAACTAGTCAAAATCACAGCCGTTTGATTAAAAGTTACGTATTACAATAAATTTAAAAAATCTAAAAGTAATATTAGTTTTAATTAGCTAAAACTTAAAATTACAGTCTAATATAGTTTCAATTAAATTGATAATACTAAAAACTAGTAAAATTCAACAAGGTTAATATTTGTTCTTCAAATATTTCTATTAAATCAGTTTTCGAAACGGTATAATATTACTGTACATTATATTGAAAAAAATCAAGATCTAAGTTTTTCTAAGCAATGGCCTACCTAAATTTGGTCGATGAGTACTTAATTTACGTAAATCTAATGTCTAACACTTTTTTCGTGTCTGTACAAATCATAAAATGTACCAATGGGATCAGTTGCCCGATTCAAAAATTCATTAGGTCAACTCATCCCGCGGGATAAGTTGAAGCGGCCTCAGTTGACTAAAGAGCCATCGCATTAGTGTATTTTCAACTAGGGTAAGTCTTAAGAATACTTTTTTTATTTTATTCGGATTGGTCAGTCCTTATTCTGTAATTTTCATCATCATGTCGGTCGCCTATTGCTTATTTGATTGTGGACCTTTCTCATTTCAAATTCTTATGGCATCTCGTGTGGTCCAAATTACTTTTCTATCATCTTCAAATTCTGGGTATTCTGAGTCTTCGTGAGTCATTATGTTATAGCCGAGAGGCATCAAATAGATATTGTCGGTAGAATTCTTGTAGGTTAGGATAATGTTATTGAGAATCGTGAGAAAAGTTGTAAACACAAAGGAGGAGTTCTTTGGGATAGGTACCTATAATAATGAATTTTTCGTAATTAAGGAGTATCGGTATTATTTTTCAAAACTACCTTCAAATCTCTAACTTGTAGTTTCTGTAATTTGAATGTATGTGTATGGGTGTGTGTGTGTGTGTAACGTATTTTCTTTATTTCTAATGTATGTCTATAAAAACCTACCTCCGCTCCACGAGTTTCAGAAAACATGAGTGATATAATAATTGCTATGATATAATAATAGTTAAAGTTTGTTGTTTAAACTGCGGCTTTCAGTTCAAAACTTTGGCTTGTAAACCTTCAAATCTATACTTCTATATGTAAATTATAAAACAAAGTCGGTTACACCATTTATAACTCAAGAACGGCTGAACCGATTTTTATGATCTTTGATTTGTTGGATTTGTCTCCGCCACGAATAGCAGAATAACTATTAATAGTCAAGTGAAAAAATTGAGAAAACAAAAAACAAAAAATTGTAGATTCATTTTTTCATACATTTTGTATGGAACGGCTTTTTATGATTTCCCCAGAACGGATTGACTGATAAAATAAAGTTACAGCGCGTGTAACCGATGCGATGCGACGGGTGAGTCGGGGGAACAAGAACACGCGGACAGAAGCTAGTTCTTATTATTATAATAATATAATAAATCTGAAGAGTTTGTGTGTTTGAACGCGCTAATCTCTGGGATTCAGTCGGATTTGATTTTTATTGCGTGAAAAAACCCCTAAGTGAAAACAAAATAATATCGCGGGCTTTGGGTCGGAACAAGAAATTTCACGCGGATGTATTCGCGGGCTGAAAGTTTTTATTTTTACGTTTTTTATTCTTTTGCAAAACTAATACTGTTGAGTTCAACAGTATTTTTTTATTATTATTAGATGAATACTATCGTCATTTCAGGTCCTATACCCATTAGACGTAAGTGGATTTAATGTCATATACGATTGGATATTTCTTTTCATAGATGTCATAGGACTTAATGTCGTATACCAGTATGTAGAACTGGTTCTTGCGATTTTAATGGTGCAAGAAACTAATTTTCGTAAAAAGTGGAGTTACTATTGTATAGGTGAGAATGAGGTGAGAATGAGACCTATGAGGTACAGAATTATGATAATGTCGTATCTCTTTACTGTGTATACATAAATAATACATACAATACAAACAAGAATAATACATACAATACATTTATATTAGTGTATAGCTATTTTGATTTTATGTATATTTTTTATTTTATTTTTTCTCTTCTACACTTACACACGTTGTCTACATCTCTATATCTACTTTCCTATCGCAGGTATGCTGGAAGAGATTTCATTAGAAATAAGCATCACCTTTGTACGTATTTTTCTGTTCCTTTCTTCTTGTCTGTTTATATGTGTGTACATAAATTGTTAAATAAATAAATAAAATAAATAAAGAAAACACATTTATTTAGCACATAATGACACATAATAACAGCAGATTATAAATAAAAATCAAATAAAATTTGTAAAGTGTGTAAAAAATGAGCAGGCAAGTGTGTCTCACGGCTGCGACAAACAGACCCAGTTCAGCAAAAATGCCAGGCAACTAGGGCCTGACGCTTGTCTTCAACTGGACCTGAAGTGTGAGGTGACGGATGTCAATCAGTTTTATACTGCAACGTGTGTATTCATACTGAAACAAAATAAATTTGTGTCAGATAAAAATAGTAACGAATATATATCTACATAAAAGTGTGATATTGAATAAAAGCGCAAAACAAAACAAAAACAACTGATAAATAAATGAGGCGGGCCTTCGGCGAAGACCTTCGTTCAAAACAACCTCCGGACCAACTACACAGGGGGACATGAGCCAGCGAGCCGAGCCGAGCGTGAGCATGAGCAAGAGCAATTCCCAGGGCTGACAATCCATCCGCCTGACACAGGTCCTCACTGGACACAGTTGTTTCGGGAGGTTCCTGTTTCGGATTAGGCGGGAGGAAACGTCCGGGTGTTACCACTGTGTGGATCGCCCGGAGGACACGGTGGAGCATACGGTGGAGGTCTGCCCGGCTTAAGCAGAGCACCGCCGTGTCTACACGGAGGCGATCAATGGCAACGATCTCTCGCATCCGGCCTTGGTCCAGGCCATGGTCCGGAGCGAGAGTGCATGGGAGGCAGTCACCTCCTTCTGCGAAGCAGTAATGCTCGCGAAGGAGGAGGCGGAACGCGTGAGGGAGTGGCAGTCTGTGCGCCCTCACGCCCCTAGTCGCCGCAGGAGACGCCCTGGGCGACGGGGATCGGTAGCCGATTTCCGGCCACCGTAGGCGCGGGCTTGTGGACGTCGAGCTGAGGGCAGCTCGCCGTCCATTAAGGACCAGGCCCGGGTCGACGGCGCGTTGTGTTCCACGCGCGCCTCACAGAGATGTCAGCACGCACTGACGGGGTCCGCCAGGACCGGCGCCTGCCAGGGTTGCGGGTTTGTCCGAAAGGTATAACCGTGGCCCTGGCACACAGGCAATTGAAGGAATACGGGTGGGTTTTACTCAGTAAAAGTCTGACACAGTCTTCTTCCGCTCCGCCCAGAGCGGGAGAGGTTATTTGAAAACTTACCACCAAAAAAAAAAGGGCTAACAGCCCAACTTCCAATGGACAACAATTTGATTATAATATACTAAGTAATAATGAAGTTATCTTCGCCTTAATTGCCTTTTATCTCAGATACAGTTTGAAATGAAATGGTATTAAATATTTTAAGGTTTCCCAGTAGCTTTATAAAACTACGCATTAGTGGAATAGCTTTCTTGCAGAATTATTCAAGAGGGACCAATTTAAGAGAAAATGTGTATAATTTGTGAATCATTTGTAAGTGTTAAAAATAAAAGTAGGAATGCTTTCGTAATTATGAATATTGTTTACGAAGGTAACAGGTATACAGAACCTTTAATTTGCGTGTACTTACCGACTGGAATGATAACTTCGCTTTAGATATTCATATATTCATAAACCTACACGCGAAGTACTGTAGTAATACATATGTCGAAGATTGTATGATTCGTCATTTTACAAACGGCGCTGTCCGTTTGTAAAATGACGAATCATACAATTCGTCAAACGCTCGCGGTTATGCAAAATGCCTGAGCCAACTCGTAATTTTTTTATAACTTTTACGTGCAGGCACTCCGCCTAAATGGATAAGCTTAAGTTAGAACTGTGACCAACAAAGTCAAGTTAAAGTCAAATAATTTATTTCAAATAGGCACATAAAAGGCACTTTTGAACGTCAAAATTTACGAACATAATTAATTGATTCTAGTTGCCCCTTCCAAAAGGTAGTTACGTATGGAGAAGAATGGGCAAGAAACTCCATACTTACTCTTTTAAAATGTTAACAATATTTGTATACATTAATTATTAATTATATGTGAAGACAATGCACTTACCTAGATTAAAATTACTATACCACAATATGCTAGTTTACAAAGTGTGCTTTTAATATAGTTTTAAATTTTCTTTCATTTAATTGTAATACAACAACCATGATCTATATCGAAATAAATCTTTATCTTACCTGTGGCGCAAAGGGAGCCAGACGCTCGGTGTCATCACTGCGTCCATTGTTGGGAGGACACGGCGTGGCATACGCTTGCAGAGTGTGCAGCTTGGAGGACCCGCACCGTGCCCTCGTTTCGGAGGTGGGAAGCGACCTTTCGCTGCTGGCTGTCATTCGATCTATAGTCTGCGGATCTCCTTCTGCGAAAAGGTCATGTCGCAGAAGGAGGCAGCGAAAAGGGAGAGGGAGAATTCGAGTGCCCGCAGCAGGCGCACTGGGAGTCGGCAGAGGGTAGATATAGATGTCCACTTCCGGCCCTCCTAAATGGGTCCAGGGACGGCGAACTCGCTGACGGCCGCCGCCCCATATCATATAAGAACCGAGGTGGTGGCGCGTAATGTTCCACGCGTGCCCCTCTAAGACGTCGCGGGGGGAGCCAAACACCTTACTCCCCCCGCTTGACCAGACGGAGCTCGCAGAGGCAGGCCAGCACCAGTCGGGGGCTGCGTTGAAAAATGCTTAAGTGCCCCCGTAGCCTCCGGTGCAAAGGTACGAGGGACACGGCGTGGTTTTAGTAGTAGAAGTCTGACAGACTCTTCCGTCCGCCCCAGGACGGACATCTATGAAGATTTCCACCACGATACTAAAAAAAAAGAGGTTAGAACTGTGACCAATCACGCGCGAGCCGAGCAATCGAAGCGAGCGGTGCCGTGGCAGCGGCTGGCGAGCGCCTTAAGAAATATTTTACATTTCGCCTTAGGCATTTTGCATAACCACGAGCATTTGTAAACGGACGATGGCACATACATAATATATGTATTACAGTTACATTATATATTTCCTTTAGACAAAATCGGGATGAGAATCAATAACCATGTCTTAAAATATGCACATAGTTATGACTATGAATAGGTTATTCCAACTCTGTGTGTTCCAAGGTTTGATATAAATGGGTGGATGGTGGATGGGTCGCGAAATTGCACCGTTCAAGTTGAACGATCGAAAGCGAAAGTAAGTACTATGTTTAATGCTGGTATGTTTATCGATAACATCTCTTCGGTTCTTGGATGCATCGAGAAGTTTGGCATCGACACAAATTGAAGTGTCTGTTTGTTGATGTCAAAATAACATAGTATTTAGGGTACTAAAAAAAAAAAAACATTTTTTTTTCTATGTCTGTCTGTCTTTTGTTCCCCACTGATTTTGACGGAACTTTCACTGGTAGATAGCCGATGTTATAAGGAGTAACAAAGACTACTTTTATTTTAGAAAAAGCGCGAGCGACGCGGCGGGCAGCAGCTAGTTTAAAAAAAGTTAATTGTAATTCTTTGGTAATTGACCGTCTCGTTGGTTTAAATTGTGGGTGGGGTCCTGGCATCGATCCCCAGGTCTGGCAGAATGTTAAATGGGGTTCTTTCATTAAGAAATTTTCTAAAAGCAGCCCGGAGTCTGAATTTGTGCCCAGTCTGGGTTTGTGCCCGGAGTCTGGATTTTTGTCCGGAGTCTGGATTTTTGTCCGGAGTCTGGATTTTTGCCCGGAGTCTGGATTTTTGCCCGGAGTCTGGATTTTTGCCCGGAGTCTGGATTTATGCCCGGAGTCTGGGTTTTTGCCCGGAGTCTGGATTTATGACCGGAGTCTAGATTTGTTCCCGGAGTTTGGATTTGTGCCTAGTTTATGACAATATAATTAAACAATGACAAGCTGGCAAAATGTAAATGAAGTACACCTTTGCCCACCCCTTTCGGGAATGCGGTGGACGGGGAAAAATGCTCATTTGTTTAATCTTCATATAATTTTAAAAGCAGATGAGCCTTCACTTCAATCCATTCCCAACTCTATCCTTCATTCCACTAAAATTACCCTATACATCAAATCATACACAACTCGGCTTAAGTATACAAACGTGCGGCATTAAGCTTGCTATTACGAGCTCAGCGTATCCATGCTAAAAGTGCCCCAGGGACGGCAGGAAAGGGTTAATCGTTACCTTTGTTATTTTTGCATGTTAATGGACTTTTCTGATCAGGCTCGCGTTTGGAGGGTTAGGTACTGTGTATGACGGATAGGGGCGTTTTTTTTTTTTTTTTGCTTTCTTTTTCGGGGTAGATTGGAATTTGGAATCGTTAGGCATCATTTGCGTTTTTCGCTTCCTCATAGCTTTTAACCTGTCTATGGTTGGGTAAAGCTTGATCGTGTGGTCATTAGGGTTCGTGTCATTTGAGTTATGATTGAAGGCGACTAACCAACTTTTGATGATTTAAACTGAAGACTAAACGAGTAGTGTTAATGATTTGGAAATAATATGTCTTAAATTAGAGCATTTTCTTAATAACTTAATATACAAATATTTTAGATTATGTTTATATTGTGATGACCTATGGCACTGAAACGTGATCGCTCACAATGGGCCTTTATTAGAAGGCTAAAAGTCACCCAAAGGGCAATGGAGAGGGCTATGCTTGGAGTTTCAATACGTGATCGAATCAGAAATGAAGAGATCCGTAGGAGAACCAAAGTAAGCGACATAGCCCGAAGAATTTCAAAACTTAAAAGTGGTAGCGGGCAGGGCACATTGCTCGCAGAACAGAGGGCCGGTGGGCCCGAAAGGTTCTGGAGAGGCGACCGCATACCAGAAGACGTAGCGTTGGAAGGCCTCCCACAAGGTGGACCGATGACCTTGTGAAGGCCGCAGGAATCCGCGCAAGCACAGAACCGGTCGAAGTGGTGGTGCTTGGGGGAGGCCTATGTCCAGCAGTGGACTGCTGAAGATGAGGCATAACTTAGGATAAGGATAAATTTAAGAAGATACTCTTTAGGGTTCTGTACCTCAAAAGAAAAAACAGGACTTTTCGAAAATTTACCATTTCTTCCCATATCTCCGAAACTACTGAACCAAACATATAGAAAAAAAAAAAAAAAAGTATTGTTCTTTATTATGGATTAAAGGAAAACGTGTTAGAAGTATAGACTTCTTATACGTTTTCCTTCGGTCTTAAAATAACATAGTAAACCTCACAATATTGTGCGTACAAACTTACATTTGCAGTTGCAATGTATGGGAGAACTTGTTTTTAAACTACAATTTTAACTTTGTTCTTGGGATAAATTCATCCCAACTACGGAACGGGCACTTGACCGGTATTTTTTTCTCACTCCGCTTGACAATATTGTAGGTCTGTAACGAATTTTCTACAAAAGATTGTCGATGTGACATTCTGTGGTGCATGCAGTTGTAGTCAGGGAATGAAAATAAGAAGAACGATTGAAAATCTGTCGCAACGACTGTTAATATGACATTTTATGGTGCAGCAATGAAAAACGGAATGAAAAATCTTGCACTTCGAGAAAGATTGATCGTGGATTTCTAGTCGGATACGGGAACTTATCCCGTTCTTTATCTAAAGTTCAATATTCACTGCCTCTTTAAATTTATATTTTGCAGTGAGCTCCGAGTTACTGCTGTAAGTATTGCAATAAGGTGGTCGAACTGCCTGGGTCAGCTCTAATGCTCAGTTCCGTTGTTGGATTATTTTATAGAATGTGCACTTTTGATATTGATATATTCTAATCGGTAGGGTACTATCAAATATGTTACAATTACAACACAAAGGAGCTTTGCATCCTCAACTGTATCTGTTCCTGTATCTTAGGAGACTGCCTGCCTGATGTATGGATAAGTACCTATTTGAGGTAGACATAACTGTATTCTGTGACGAAATGTAAGAGTGCTTTACTGGGAGTTATAGACTGGGTTGATTGATTACCCTGGATATTTGGCAAATGTGATGATGAGGAGACGATAGAGATTGTATAATTTCTGAAAATATGTTTACTGGTCGCTATTATAATACATATCATATTTAGCTATATACAAATTTATATATTTATTTATATATACTTTATTGTACATAGAAAGTAAGAAAGAAAGAAAGAAAAATAGGTTTATTTGTCACAGAAACACGATGCACATTACAAAAGAAAGGAAAAACTTATACACTATAAAATATACAATGGGCGGCCTTATCGCATACTGCGATCTCTTCCAGGCAACCTTGGCATGGACAGTGAATTTCTGGACATAAAATGGGGTTGTCATTGGTGCAAATAAAAAGTATAACAGTACAATATCCTATAATAGATACACAGATATATGTTATATAATAGATACATACTAACTAAATAAGCAAATAAAATAAATGAAGACTAGATTATTACAGCTAACAACGAGAACAAAATCACAACAACAAGTAATCTACCTTCACGAGTCTTTTAAACACAGGCAACGATTGCGCGCTTTTTATTGGATCTGACAAAGCATTCCACAAACGAGCGGCCTGGACAGTAAAGGCGGACAAATTCCAATAAAAAGTATCTGGTTTAAAATGCCGTAGTCAAAACTATAAAGCACCTCGAATCGGCAATTCATATCCTTTCATGGAAGTTGTTGCAACATTGCTTAACCCAAGTATACTGTGCAAACACAACCTATTCAATTTAGCACAAACACAAATAGAAAATATTAAGATTATTTATAGAATCGATTATAATCCCATTAGTATAGTAGTTCTATTTACGAGCACCGGTAAGCGAGGGCGGTAGGCGGTAGCAGTATAATTTGTTACTACAGGCGCAGCCGGGCATCGTGGCTAGCCGAATTGCTTTGAAATTATTCATACCTGGTCCAAAATGTATATTATCATTAGAGATCGGATATTCGGATGCATATTTACCTAAAGTTAATTTTTGGCTATGAAAGTATGGAAACGGCTTCTTAAACTATTTGAATTGTAAAAAAAACCCCTGTTACCAGGAACAACGGGAATGCATAACTAGTCGTGTGTAACATTTAAGCGACTTCTGAAAAGATATTTATCAAAAAAAAATATATATATATTACCCGGAGTTCTTGGATTGCATAACTATTCTGATGCATATTTATTTAGAATTGGGATTTTTACCAACATTTGTAAGTAAGTAAATATGCCAGAAACATATATCAGAAAGCTAAACTTGTAGATTCAGAACCGCGGGATTTTTTCGATACAAAAGCGCATTCCATATTAGCCAACATCTCAACTTTAGGTGAATATGCATCCGAATATCCGATCTCTAATTATCATGTAAGAGCGGGACAGAAGGCAAGTTACATTGTGAGATACGATCGTGTTATCAGTTTGATATTCTGTGCCATCGCTTCATCATCATCATCAACCTAATAGTAGTCCACTGCAGCGTCAATCATCATCATCATTTCAGCTGAAAGACATCCACTGCTAGACAGAGGCCTCCCCCAAGCATCGCCACAACGACCGGTCCTGTGCTTTCCGCATCCAGCGTCATTGCAGCATATGCCTCTCCAATCACATGCCATATTTTTTTTTTTTGGTTATGGTTTCTCGCAGTTCAACTTAGGAGGTTGTCGTCTGCTTAACCGGACTCTCCTATGGGTGCCTTAAAAAATTAAGGCCTCCAGCCATCAGGGCATTAAACCTAAAACATCATACTACACGCTCAGGGCACCTCCCTTCGGGGGTGCGGACTTCGGCTTAGGGCGTCGCTGGGTGAGGACAGCAAGGGACGTGCTGGATCGGATTGTGAGCAATTGGGGACGAATTTAAAGCTACAGGCTCAGCGGCGCGGGTTGGCTCGAGTATGGGTCGGGCACGCCATTCGACTCAATCCTCGGCTACTTTACGAAATACTTTTGGAAATATAACATCTCGGAAAACTCACATACACGACACAAAACACACAACATACACTCTCATCCTCTCTTACTCAACATTAGGTACTCATACACGGCATTTATCTCAAAATGTATTATTGTATTTTCTTTTATTTAAATATTTGTTAGAATATATTACTCGTATACATTTGTTATGGAACAACCTACCCTCTCACTAGGAGTTGGTAATTGCTGCTATCATCGTTTAACATTTTTTGTCTTTGAATGTATTTTTTTTTTTTTCAATAAACAATTATATATGCAGGGTCATTGGTAAAACCCACAAAACATAATCGATTTTCCAAAAATAAACCTTCAAAATTTCGTTGTTCTATACATTTAGAGCGTGGAATTTAAATATTTTAATTTTTGTATGAAAGTCTGATGAATTAAAATTTGATAAATTATTAAAAGTCATAGTCATTTGTTGTTGACGGTGTTAGTAATATAGGCCTGAGAGGTTGTTAGTGTTTTACCAATAAAGGCTCCTACAAACAGGCGCGACACGCGACACGACACAAAGGCAACGAGTGTAGCGCGACGAGCGGTGTCTTTGTGTCGCGCCTGTCTTAAGAAGCCTTAACCATGTATATACTCTCATCCATCTTTTAACAGCCACACTGCGATGATCGTTGCCCCACCTACCCTGAGGGCGGGCCCACCTTGCGTGTGAGTCGCTCTATAGTGAACACAAACTAAATGCCTATTTGCCATTGTCTTATCGATGGCCCCACCGAATAAACGTGCAATGCTTCTTACACGATTTTTTTTACATCGTTATGTCTTGGTCAAAATTACTAGTAACTAATTTTGACCAAGATACGGGTAATTCTCGTTTACTGATTGGAGCAGGCTCCCCAGGGTTAATAATTGCTATATACAAGCAGAGGCTTTTGAATTAACGTCATTTCATTTAACCTCCTTAGTTAAAACTACCAATTTAGGGCTATAACTAAGGCCAAGCTATAGCTAAACTATTTCTGAAATAGTTGAAGGAAAGGCTAAGGATTTTATGCTGATGGAGTTTTCCCTCGTATTTCTATAATTAAATCCGCTCCGAAGTGTAGTTATTATTGCTTTTATTAACATATTCTGTTAGTTAGAAATTATGATCTTAACCCTCGGTTTCTTCGTAACAGTAAATAATAATAATAACAATAATAACCCCACCTCCGTATCTCTACGTTGACGTTGGTGGGGCTTGCGCGCTCCGAACTCTAGGTCTGTGCCGGTAGAGTTTACTTTGCCGGAACAGGTCTAGGGTGAGGAGCCAGACCAAGAGAGATACCGAAACTTGCAGGGCAGCATGTGGCGAGCTGTTGGGCAGTAGCGACCCCACGGACCCTGTCTCCCGGGAGAAGTCATGTTCCTCATCTCTGGCTTGCCTTTATTGGCCGGCTGGAGTGAACACTGACGAGGAACTGAGCTCCCACCTCATTCTTGCCTTTATTGGCTGGCTTGAGTGGAAATTCGCTAGAGCAAACGTGCTCGGAGGAAGGAAGTATTCCAGTAAGTGCTGGTAGGGATCTTGATCATCTTCCGGGCTCTGGGATTGTTCTGATAGTCGTGGAATACCTGGAGAGGTATTCCACGACTCCTCGGTCCTCAAGCACCTCAGGATATGTTGCCCTCTTGTTGCTACGACACTAAGTGCGAGCGACCGTTTCCGGGGGCCAATCACCCCCTGCCAATTTATCCGTGTACAATAAAACATTGATCAGGCAGGGGCCCTATGGCCCCTGGAAATGGACTGCTTACCTAAAACCATCGAAGGACTATTCCTTCGATGGTTTTAGGTAACCAGTCCATTTTAACCACCCAAACCCTATAGTCCAATATCTTTGTTTCCATATCTTGCAATAGTCCTACACCAGCCGGGGGTTGTCCATGGATGCACTTGCATAGTGCATACAGGGATAATCGTCGGTTAGTGCCTCATATCATTAAAAGCGTCTAACGGGCCTCTGTAAGGTGGCTTCGGGCCTTCATACGCATTTCAAAGGCCCGGTACCCCTGGGTCCCGAGATATGACAGAAAGAAAAAAGAAAAAAATAATAACCCCACCGCCGTATGTCTACGTTAACGTCATAGTGGGGCTTGCGCGCTCCGAACTCTAAGTCTGTGCTTTTATATCATTTGAGCCAATGTTCCGAATGATCCAAATGAAACATAACAGTGTTTCGATCATTCCAGTGATCCAGATGCAAATGTTCCAATCGCAAAAATGATACACTTTGCCCGCGCTTAATTTGAATCATTGACGTGGAATGGATCTTCTGCGAAACTATTTTGTCATTGTCTCCCATTTTGTTTCCTGGATAACACAGGATCACTTTCAAACTTTCGAGAATTCGATATCCTCCTGCATTTATCTTCGATAATAAGTATGTAAATTACACAATTATCGGCTGCCAAAGTTTCGTGTGTAGTTGTACGATTTAAATAACTTTAACAGAATTTGATGCAATCGATTTTATTTTCAGGAGTTTGGAACTTTTGTTCCGAACTGATAAGATTGGGACTTTTACTTTCAGATTTATGGAGATTTATTTATAGGTATTTTATATTCTTGAACAATGATAAATCCTAATTTTAACTATTAAAAAATTAAGGGAAATACTTGCCAAATAGATTGAAATATATTTGTACAAAAGTTGTTGTTTATGATGCTAGTAATATATTTCTACTGTTTATTAAAATTGAAAACTGTGAAAGATACGTCATAGTACTAGATGTAGATAAGTAGATACCTATCTGGCTGTTGAGAGATCATCTCATCTATTATTCCTCTCGACGCTGAATATTTTAGCAGGATCTGGCCTTGGCCCATATTCCTCTCTGAATCGATTGATGAATATTAGTTGACTATTAATAAGTTTTTAGTAGCACCGTGTGGTGCCGGACGTAAAGAATAGCATCATCCTATTTCTTCCCGTGGGTGTCGTAAAAGGCGACTAAGGGACTTACTAGAGAATGGGCAGCAGCGTTCTCTATGCATTTTTAACACCATACTGCGATCGCCAACCCGCCTGCCAAGCGTGGCGATTATGGCAAACCCCCCCCTATTGGGGGAGGCTTTAGCCAACAGTGGACGTCTTTCGACTGAAATGATGCTGATTATTAATAAGTTTTAGCATTTTAAAAGAACGTGTTTAAAACCTTTGTTTAGTAGGTTCAGCCTAACTGTAAGGTGGTTAAAAGGTAAAATGTTCAGATATTACTTTTTGCTGAAACCGAAATACAATGTGTGTATTTAAAAGACTGAAGGTAATTTTTCTGATCCCGTTTCCTAGGCACATTCTTAGGCATTTCTAGAGTATTATTTTTTATTCTGTAATTGACAAAACGATTTTGGCGATGAAGGTTAGATTCCAAGTAGGTCAGATTCCGACGAGGTCAGATTCCAACTAAGTCAGATTTTGAGTTGGTAATGTACAATACAGTCAGTAACATAATTTTCCAACATGAAGCTATGTAAATAAGAAATATTTTTTTATTTTTATTCGTAGTAGTTTTCATTTATATCATGAAACCAAAAAAAATACATTTTCCGTCTTGAAACATTCTTACAGTAGCATTTCTATTCGGCGATGGAGCTCAGATTAGGACAGCATTTCTTCTATGCTTGAAATGTTGTGCTCCGAATCTAAGCTAAAATATTACGGTACTTTGGCTTTCAATTGAAGATAAAGTTAATTCACTTTCTGATTCGCTAACAGAACTGTCTCCAATATCTTCTGTTCTGTATTTTCGCCTGTAACTTAATTTGGATGCTCTTCTTAAAAATTTGGATACAAATAAAAAAAATAAAAACCATTATTAACTCAAAATCTGAACTAGTTGGAAAATTTCCTAGCTGGAAAATGATGTATATGGAATCTGACCTACTTGGAATCTGACGTACATTACCGCTTTCGACAAAACAACAAAACAAAACCATGAATTATGGAAAACAAGTGATCCGCCCTTGCTTCGCACGGAGCGCCACCTATCGCGTTCAAAACTATGCTATCTTTCAAGCTGGAACCAACGATACACAGTCAATCACAATTTTTTTTTTTCGGTTTTCGTAGATTAGCGTGTACGAACATAGTGACACGTGTTCTATATATGTATTATAATAATTAAAGAATATAAATCTGACATAAGTGACCAAAGGGGCTTGACAAAGAGACATTCTATCAGCGGTAACGATGATGAGAGAGTCAAAAATGTATGGGACTGACTGACATAAGCTACCGAAAACTTTATATCAATCCTGTTGAAAGCCGTAGAAAAGCGAAACGCTTTGAAAGCGATTGCCACTTGTCTAGATCATCTTAATTAGCTTGACTGAGGAGTTACCAAACATTACCCTGAAGCAGGCTAAAGGAAGGTCTCTTCCATCTTATTGGCATTATTATATTTTTAGGTAGTTTTCCCGACACTCAACCTTGCGCAAATTTTGGTCATCAATAAACATGAGATTTACTGATGAGAGGCTTTTAACAACCGGGGGTAACACTTTAGGTCAGGGAATCCCAAACTTTTAACATACAGGCCACCCTTTTTTTTCTTTGGGTGGGAAATTATCAAATAACTTCTCCCGCTCTGGGTGGAGCGGAAGGACGTGTCAGACTTTTACTCACTAAAACCCACCGAGTTCCTTCAGTTGCCTGTGTGCCAGGGCCACGGTATCCTTTTCGGACAAGCCCGCAACCCTGGCAGGCAACGATCCTGGCGGACCCAGTCAGTGCGTGTTGACATCTCTTTGAGGCGCGCGTGGAACATACGCGCCGTCGACCCGGGCCTGGTCCTTACAGGACGGCGAGCTGCCCATAGCTCGCCGTCAGCAAGCCCGAGCCTACGGTGGGCGGGAATCGGCTACCGATTCTCACCGCCCAGGGCGTCTCCTGCGGCGACTAGGGGCGTGAGGGCGTACAGACTGCCGCTCCCACACGCATTCCGCCTCCTCCTTCGTAAGCATTACTGCTTCGCAGAAGGAGGTGACTGCCTCCCATGCACTCTCGCTCCGGACCATGGCCTGGACCAGGGCCGGACGAGAGAGATCGCCGCAGCCGATCGCCTCCGTGAGGACACGGCGGTGTTTTGCCCAAGCCGGGCAGACCTCTACCGTATGCTCCACCGTGTCTTCCGGGCGACCCACACAGTGGTAACACCCGGACGTTTCCTCTCGCCTAATCCGAAACAGGAATATCCCGAAACGACCGTGTCCGGTGAGGACCTGTGTCAGGCGGAAGTGAGGACGCCGTAGTGCCTCTCTAGCCACTCCTCAAAGAGGGGACTTATCGCCACAATAGTGGCGTGCCCAGCGTTGGGTTGCGACAGTTGCATCCTCCAATACAGGCCATCCTAAATTTCTTTTAAAATCACTGCGCCCCATTGAGTTACTTTGTAGACTTAAGCAGAAAAGCTGAAGAATGTAAGAGTGAGCGTAGCGAGCTCGAAATATTTCGCACCCTATCGGATAGGTTAGATTGTCTTTTAATCATTCATGCAAAAATCTGTCTAGCCTTATAAGAACCTTTTTTAATACCAAAAACTAAAAGTTTTATAAATATACAGTTTATATTTGGATGCGTCTCACCACTCCTTGGGTCACTCTACGCCTCATAAGGGGGCGCGACCCCATGGTTGGGAAGCCATGCTTCAGGCCCTCAGAAGTGAACCCTATGTACTATTATAGCAAAAATCTAGATGAATCTATAGTCCTTCGCTTGGACCCATAAAAACTCTTTCAAATTAGTATGCCACAAGCACTATAACAATTATCAATTCTCGTAGTGTGGTGTGTTATATTATTACATTGTAAGGCCTTCAGCAATGTCCACCGACCACTGACAAGGCCGCGACAAGATATTATCGACATGTGTCGCCGGCGCCGGCAGCGGATGCCTGCGTTTGTAAGGCTGTGTCTTGAGATGTAGCGGGGCGGGTGGTTAGAGGAGGAAGTAAGTAATAGTGCTAGAATATTGTAGGTATTTGGTTTAAGAGGGCGTTCACCGGTCCACTAGCGCCACTCCTATAAAACATATTATCTCGTGACTGAGAAGGAATTATGAAAAACGGCTCAATCAGCAACCTCAGTAAGTGTGTCTAGAATTTTCTAATACCTTTTATAAAGTTTCATATTGAGACAAAAAGCAACAAAATTCGATCTAAAGAAAAACGGCCACATTCCTCTAGATCGTACTTTGTTGCTTCGTGTCTCAATATGAATTCATAAGTGCCAATCAAAATATTTTTCTTTCAACTACGTAGTAATGTTGTCATTAATCACTACAAAACCGATCACAAAGGACGTATTTTTTGCTTAGAACCAAAACAGTGCAGAAATGTTATATGAAATCTCATGGTTGCACAGCTTTTCATTAATGCACTGTTTTTTATTTTTTATTTAGATATGAATTTACCACAGAGGTTTAATGTCTGCATTAAAATGTATGCATTAGATCAAAAAGATACTGGCTGAAAATAAAAATCGGCTGAATAAAACCGATTGGGTGAAAAAAAAAAAAAAAACAACAAATGGCGCGCATTTTGATTTTGTACCATTGTAAAGCATACTTCATATTTAGCTAGAAAAGTTAAAAAAAAATGGAAACTCAAGAAAGGTATATTTTATCACGGTAGGTAGATTGGTAGTCGAAAGAAAAGTAGATTACGCACCTTGCTAAAGTGAGTAATTAATGCATTCGTGTTAATTTAATGCCCTCGCATGCGCTCGGGCACCAACATAACCCTCGTGCATTAATAACTCACTTTGCGCTCGATGCAACAATCTACTATTATTTCACATAATAAAATATTTTGATTTTGATGATTTTAATTTTGACTAAAGCTAGATTTCTGAAATTTTAGTTGAATTAAACAACAGCAATGTGATCGTGATCGTAAAAAAATTATATGATGTTTTATATAGTATATAGGTTAAAAGTAGTAGCTGTCTAAATTGATTTATCCGATTACATCACTGACACCAGCAAAATCGTATTCAATAGGTAATAAGAAACGGTCTTAGCACATTTATTATGTTTCGAAAATTAGGTTAGACACAGATTCAACAAGTGTCTGAACTAAATCAACCCCTAGGCTATCCTCAGGCTTTAAATATTGGATACCCCACCCATACATTACAAAACAAAACCCTCTATTTCCACATCCACAAACAACCACAAATTCGATACTCTTTAATATTACAACTATGCAAGCTAGCAGTATTAAAAATTCAACATGTTAAAGGCCGCTTCCGCGCCTGACTAGTCCAAGGCCTGTCCCATCCCCTTTAATATGCGACAGAGGCCTCCAGGGCTCAGGCCTCCGGGGAGGATAGGATGCACCACTTGATTAGTTCACTACGAACCACACTGGAATACAAATGGACCATCAATGTATGTGGGATAGCAAGAGTGCACGTTTGTGAATTCTATTAGTACACCATGCGTCGGCAGTCGGGAGATGTGGACGAAATATGTATTGTGTTTTATGTTTATTGTGGGGTAACGAAGTAGTCGCCTGTATTGTTTTAATTTTGAGTTGTGTGTAGAATTGATTATGACTTTTATACCGCCATAACCAAAGTCAAAGCATTTATTTCAAACTAGGTTTTGCCCGCGGCTTCGCCCGCATGGATGTCGGAAAATATCCCACGGGAACATACTACCGGGATTTTAAGTACCCTATGTTTTAATCCAGGTAAACAATGTCTTCTCTAAATATTATTACTCATTGGATCCCTTAGTAAAGTTATTGTTCTCAGAATTACTAAGATGTCTTTGGCGATGACAAAGGTTGGGTTGAGCGATGATGAGTTAGTGAGGGTTTTTAACCGCCTAGGGGATGATTTTACAAGAACGCCAAAAGGCTTTTAGTACCAATTTTATGGGTAAGCTCTAAAATTTAAGGGTTTCCTATACAAATTTTTCATACCCTATTTTGTCCTCTTCTGGGATGATTTTTCAAAAACGCTGATACATGTAATTATTAATTACCAAACAAAAGGCTAAATACAAATTTTCATGGTTTGAACTACAAAAATGACGATTTTCCATACAAACTTTCATCCCCTATTTTACTCCCTTAGGGGTTGAATTTAGAAAAATTCTTCCTTATTCCTTGTCTACATTATAAAGGAAACCTCTGTGCAAAATTTCAGCTTTCTAGGTCCAAGGGTTTGGGCTGGGCGTTGATGAGTCAGTCAGTCAGTCAGGACTTTTCTTTTTATTTATATATATAGCTTCAGCCCGCGACTTCGTCCGCGTGAAATTTCGGCCCACCCATCGCGTCGCATTCGCATCCCGTCGCTCGCCCGCGCTAAAACTTCGTTATCGCTCTTAGCGTTCTTTCTGACTTCTGTTCTTTTCGCTTGGCTTCTAAGGATCGTAGCGTAGATATATAGCCTGTAATATTCCTCAATAAATGGACTATCCAACACAAAAATAATTTTTCAATTCCACCCAGCAGTTTCTGAGATTAGCGCGTTCAAACAAACAAACAAACTCTTCAGCTTTATATATTAAGTATAGATATAGATATATAGATATAGGCACATAAATGGCACTTAAGAACATCAAAAATTTACACAGAAATAAAATTGATTCGTATGGAGAAGAATGGGCGAGAACTCTTTTAAGCTGTTTTATAATACTTTGTATACATCATTATATCATTACATTTGAAGACGATGTACCTAGAATAAAATTACTATACCACAACACGTAAAAACAATTAAAAATGAAGCAATGACGGATAAATTAATTATGTGTTAGATACATGGTGCTCACATATTTACAAATATTGTTAGAGTAGATGATTTTACTAAAATAATTACAAATAAAAAGTCAGTGTGCGAGGTAAACTTATCACAGAGTGTAAAATTAATGTCATAAAAATAATGCATTATACAATTAAATTAGCAACCTGCTTGATTTGTTCTAGACTCTACATTGTCCTATGGAGCAGGATCAGCATGTTTCCAAGCATTCTTATTTTGGATAATTATAATCCTCTAATAAGCTTGTTATATGCTAGACAACAAGAACGTAATTTGAAATTTAAAAAAAGTGTTTATGCTACTTTGGTTTTTTCTACACATTTACTACGTGGGGTAGTAAATGTGTAGAAAAAAAACCAAAGTCGCATAAACAATTTTTTTACAAAAGAAAAAAAAAAAACAAAGACATAATTAAAAAAAACAATCAGTAACTTTGCTGGCCCAATATCTTCTTCTTCGCTTCTCTCTTGGCAGAACGGTCGTGGTCACAATAAGTATTGTCCAATCACAGGTGTTGTCGTTACTCGCCTCACGATCTCCCTCCATCTGGTTCTGTTAGATGACAGTCTGGCGCATTCACTAACAGAACCTCTAATAGCGGATTTAATTTGATTGGTCCGCCTAATCGGTGACCTCCAGCGTGGCCTATTACCGCCAACATACTTAACAAAATATGTCAAAAAAAATTAAATGATCTACATTTCAATGTTGTTCTGTCCCTAACGTAAAATCTATTGACTGACAGCGAACCAAATGTATTGACTGACAGCGATCCAAATGTACTTGTCAATTTTAGTTAAAATATTATGATTGATTATTTACAATTTAATTATTGGCTATTTATTAATCCGAAATCACAGATCCTACAATAACGATTAAAATACAAATTAAATACACCAACACAAGCAAAACCAGTTGCAGCACATAGTATAGAAAAAGTATCATCTATCGGACACTTACAGCACAATACGAAACGAACACTTCGCGGTACAATGACAATCACCTCATATAGCTTTGTTTTGACACCACACTGCACATTGGAACTACGTGGGTGTTATTGAAACTCGATGCAATTCAGAAAACATGTTTACATTTTGTTTGTATGAACAAATTTGTAATTGTGGCTGGGTTATGCCACGGATATTGTAATGAAGAGTGAGCTAGGGTTAATCTGGGACTTCATTTGCGTGCAATTTGGTTGTTTTTAATCTTCTTAGCCGTGTCGATACAGTGTATTAAATTTTGTTAGCATAAACTTTGCCTCTTTCACGCCACTGTCGCGCGTTGGTGGTAGCGAAGAGGTTGTTATGGCAGCAGTTTTTGGGGCACAGAGGGCAGGATAACGGGTGGGACATAGTTTGCAGTACAGCTTAGTTTTTAGGGTTCCGTAGTAAACAAGGAAACCCTTATAGTTTCGCCATTTCCAGAAAATTCAAAATTCTGTCTGTCTGTCCGCGGTTTAGCTCAGATACTCTTTGTGCTAGAAAACTGTAATTTCGTATGAGTATACATATTAATCACGCCGACAAAGTGGTAAAAAAATATCTGGAAATATATTTTTTTAGGGTATCTCCCCTGCGCTTGAAGTGGGGAAGATATTTTTTTCTCGTCTGTCTCATGGTGTGGGGTCCTCCTTCAAAGTATATCCCTCGTTTAACCTAGCACCCTGTATTTTTACTAAAAATATACGAGATGAGAATATGATAATTCCGAGCTTCTTTCTCAAAAGACATTTTAAAAACTTTGACACCCCCCAAAAATACACAAATATTTTTCGATTTCACACTCCCAAACACAAATCAAACAAATCTGATAAACCCAAAAACGATTTTCAATTTTTCTCCCCTAAAGGTCGCATGTCATAAATAATGAAAATGTGAAATCGATTAGTGAACTGCACAGAGGGTCGCATCGTGTCTATGGCGACAAAAAGTGCGATATGCCACAACAATGCATGTGCTCGAACCACTGGGCTGACTCTAATGGGAGAATAGAATTTAGAGGGTAGATAAATATTTTTAGAGAGAATGTGTTTTGGCGTGTTGATGTTTGGCATATAACTGGGGAACGGATTTATTAAGTACTAGCAACTGCCCGCGGCTTCACCCGCGTGCCTTTCTCTAAATTAAAAAGTCTAGCCTAAGTTACACCTTATAACATCAGTTATCCGCCAGTGAAAGACCCGTCAAAATCGGTTAAGCCGTTTCGGAGATTTGCCGGAACAAACAGACAGACAGACAGACCGACAGACAGTTTTTTTAAAATTGTGTTTTTGTTTTAGGTACCGTATAAACTTTTATACGCATTTAGTAAACAAGCTTTTATTTTGACGTTACAATACAAACAGACACTTCAATTGTATTTATTTGTAGGTATATTCATCATCATTTTAGCCGAAAGACGTCCACTGTAGGACACAGGCCTCCCCACACAGGAATTGGGGGGAGTTTGCCATAATCGCTACGCTTGGCAGGCGGGTTGGCGATCGCAGTATGGTGTTAAAAATGCATAGAGAGCGCTGCTGCCCATTCTCTAGTAAGTCCAATAATCGCCTTTTACAACACCCACGGGAGGAAATGGGGAAGTGCTATTCGTTACGTCCGGCACCACACGGTACCCTAATTGTAGTAGGTATAGACAAAGCAAAAGACAGCAGCTCCCTAATTGCCTAACACAGTTTGCATCAAAATTCTTTGAGTTTGACTTAAATCTATTCACTGATAGACATTAGTGAATGGATTTAAGTCAAACTCAAAGCATTTATTTCAAATAGGCACATAAATGGTACTTTTGAACGACAAAATTTACACGGAAAAAAAGTTGATTCTAGTTGCCCCTTCCAAAAGGTATTTTCGCATGGAGAAGAATGGGCACTTTATATACATCAATTATATCATTATAAATGAAGACTATGTACCTAGAATAAAAGTTACCACAATAGGTAGGTTAAATAGCAAATGCAATTTCGGCTTAAATGCATAACGACTGGTGGCCGTCCTGATATCCAGAGGAAGCGCATTCCAGAGAAGAATGGACTGAATATAAAAGGAAGAATGCTCAAAGTCAGAAGTATGAGAAGGACAGAGTAGGAGAAGATTGTTGGAAGAACGCAGATCTTAGTGTGTGAAGAACATAGATATTGAAAGTGCGACATAACATAAGAAGGACGGGTGGGAGAGTTGAGAAGGGAGAAAAGAGTGGTCAAAGCACGCAAACTTCTCAACTCAACTTAACTTCTCTTCTCTTCTAATCTTACCTATCTATATTTTTATATGCACTAGTAAAAATTACCGTACACACCTTATCCTAAATAAGACGTTAAGTCCGCCTTTGTACGGTAATTTTTACTAGTGCACAAGTAAAGATTATATAAAATAATTATTATCTCATTAGTAATGAATAAATATTCTCCTTTTAATTATTTAGGTAAAGTCAACAGTATACTTAAGTTAACAAATTGTGCTTAAATAAATAAATTTAACCATAACAGAGACTACGACTAATTGATTGTCTACAACTTCTGAATACAGTCACTTCAAAGACAAAACATCTTGTTTTCCTTCAGTAAAATGTTTGTACTCGTAAAGCTCTTCAGTAAAGTTCAATATTTACGTTTGTTCTACGACTGGGTTCACTTCGTTGACTCGGGAATGGATTCCAATTCCCAATTTTACTCACGTCAATTGACACATTAGCTTTTGTTGCTCATTTGAAAATACATCGTAAAGTGTGTGTAATAATAATATGAGACCATGAGAGCCAGAGTGGCCTAAAAATCTGCTCTAAACTTACCTCGGAAGCAGTTTATCAAAATAAAATCAGTACTGAAAAAATGACTGTTAGGGCACTCTGGTTCTCAGAGGCCACGAGAGTCAGAGTGGCCTTAAAAACTTCTCTAAACTTACCTCGGAATAAGTTTTTCAAAATAAAATCAGAATTGAACAAATGACAGTTAGGCCACTCTGGCGCTCATAGCCTCATATTAAAGATGAATTATAAAAGATACACGTATACATATGTGTATCTTTATATTTTAATAAATATTTGTTCCTAAAATTTTTCGTAATTGCACCTAACACTGTTTAGTTTTAAAATGCCTGTTGTACGTTTCTGTGCCGAAGTATTAAATAGATAAATGAAAGCAAGTCTGTGCCTTTAATAAGTTTTATATTCGTTGTTTTAGATAAATCTTGTTTGATATTGATATATTGTGCACATGATTAAGTTTCTTTTATATGTAGTTAAAGAGTATCTTGACGATTTGTTTAGGTAACATTTAAATAACGAACGTTGTTTTGATTATAGGCTTTAGATTCTTTTTTCTTTCTTTCTTTTTTAAAAAAACGTTGCCCCACACTAGGATTTCTCCTGTATCGTGGGTGCGTTTACAAACATTTAAACTCACATACACAAACAGCCAGACCCGGAACAACTACTTGTAGATCATACAAATATTTGTTCCGTGCGGGAATCGAACCTGCGACACGCAGCGCAGCAGTCAATCGCTTAACCACTGCGCCAACCGTGCCGTCTTCCGATTAAACTTAAGTCGTAGACAAAATTAGCTCAGAGCGGTTTAGCTCAGAGACTTAGTACTAGAAAGCTGTAATTTGGCATGGGTTTGGCATTAATCACGCCGACAAAGTGGTAAAAAAAAAATCTTTAGGTTACTACCCCTCCTTGTAAAGTGGGGCTGATATTTTTTTTCTCGTCATTACCATAGTATCAGCGTGTCGACCCCACACATTGTCAACACAGCATTAAATAGTCACTGTTTGTACTGTTCAACCCACCAACAACACTTTACATACCGACGAAAGCGCATTTTATAACAAAACAAAAATCGAATACATTTTTCATAATTTTGTCCTCATTTTTGTTTAAGTAGCACACTGTGAGTTAGACAAAAACGTTAATTTTAATTGACATGGATTCAGAAGCGTTGAATTGATCAATTGAATTTTGTTGATTAATTAGGATTGATTTTGGTTAACCGTCCATTTAGAATCATTCTGACGAACTTTCAGTTGCCACAGAATATATTGTAAATAGTTCTTACAAAGTACATATATCACTCATAAAGTCATAATCTTGTTTATTTTTATAATAAATTGATAAAATCTAGCGTCTAATGATGTGGTACTGCTAGTAATCGTGTGGTTGAGGTTTCATCCAAATTAGGTGTAGGGCCATTTTCAGCTGGAATACTAGAATAATCGTTATGTCTGTGACGATATTTAAAACGGTTGATAAAATTTATTAAGGCGGTATGATCCGACAGAGACCGCGCTTACTTTTTTGAATCCATGGGAAACAGAAAAAACAGTGTTATAAAATTCTGTAAAAAAACAATATCTTATTTAAGGATCTGGCGGACATGCAATCGCTTTTAATATCACGATTAGATAAAAAACCCCAAGTTATCCCTTTTTGTAATGTTTAATCAATCTCAGCTACAAAACAGACTTTTATTTTTTATATAAATGAAAAGGGTGTAAGATTGTTCAGCACAATTCTCTAAGTGTGTCTTGATAAAATTCTTAAAATAATTACTGTTTAAATACCTACCAAATGCGCGAGGCAACTACTCACGACTTCACGAGCCTACTTCAATCGGCTCGAGCGCCGGATCATAGCGCTTTAATACATAGCCCAGGGGCCCAAGTCTGCTATTTTTATAAATTCGTCACTCCAACACGATCCCATTGTTATTTTGCTAAAAGTTCGTAATCTGCTAAATTCATAATGGTCGATCATTGGTCGGTCAATGGTCTCGTAATAGATTTGTATTACAATGGCATTTTGAACATTTATTCATGCCAGATTTCATTTATATATATTTTTACATATTATTTATTAGTGTTATAAGCAATCTGAAGTAGTAGGAAGTTGGAAGTTTAGTAGGAAGTTTTGTCATTATGTACAAGATTACCAATTCTTTCAATGGAGTGTCAGTGGCTGACCATTGGAAAGTCATAATGACGCCACTATATTACTAGATTACCAAACTTCTCAAAATCAACAATTATGAAATCAATGATATACCATTCTGAGACTATTGTAATAGCAGACTTGAGGCCCAGGTTGGCACGGGCGATTTTTTCGCGTGGCGATTTTTTTTTCGCCGCTGGATTTTAAACACCGAAACCCCACGCCTTAAGGCCTAAAGAACCTGAACTAAACTATAAAATATAGACAAACTACATAGAATACCTTAAACATGGCAGCAAGTTCCATTATAAGTATACGGTAAAAGCCGACAACGTAGTCTCGTTAACACCAATCAGATGAATGAAATTAACTAACTCCATGTAGGTGTTTTAACTAGTGAATCATGGTCAACGTCTTGTGAAGAATAATGCCTAGTGGACAAAGGTCCATCCCATATATGTACTTACTAAATCTTTCATTTAAGACGCAGATATATGTCAGTGACCTTTAGTGGTTAGGTTGCGTTTTCTGTATCGAGGTTGCGCAACGCGTCGTACGTCCAGCCAGTAATAGCTAGGACTCGCCCATTCAGGAGCACTGTCCCAAATAAGACGCATTATTCATTTATTACACATAAAACAAAAGGTATTTGAACAAAACACGTATACTAAAGGATCAATTATTAAATTATCTTTAAAAAGGTGAAGGTTTCAGAAAAATACGCTTGATAGATTTTGCGTGATTCTCAGTTTTTAATTTGCGTTAGACATAACTTTATAAATTAATTTTACTATGTAATAAAAACATAATCTAAAATATTCACATTCCTGGATAGGCGACTCCTATAGTCGCTGAGTCGATGAGTGCTGTCCCAAATAAGACGCATTATTAATTTATTATACATAAACATAATCTAAAATATTCATATATTAAGTTATTAAGAAAATACTCTAATTTAACATATATTTTATCCAAATCATTAAAACTACTCATTTAGACGTGATCTTCAGTATGAAATCATTCACACTAGGCGACACATAAACGAATGTCTTAATAAAAGCGCTGTTGGATTTCCAACGCTCGGCTCAGCGCCGAAAGTTGAAAAACCAACAGCACGCTTTTATTTAGTTGCCAACTGGTGTTAGTGAAAACGGGCATAAGTAACCTTCCCCAATAAGTTGGTTCAATTGCCTGTAACAATAGCGTGGGAAGAAACACACGATACTTTGTTGATTCTATTTTCTTTGCTTGACCACATAAATGGATTTTACATTGAACGAACTAATTTATTATGAACAGGCTGCTGCCCGTAGCTTCACCCGCGTGGCTTTTTCTATAGAAATAAATAAAATTGAAATGTCTGTCTGTAATATATATATATATTTTTTTTAATCACGCGGGTTACCCCGCTGGCAGCAGCTAGTCGAAAATAAAAGTAGCCTTGGTAACCATTATAACATCAGCTATCTGCCCGTCAAAATCGGTTCAGCCGTTTCGTAGATTGGCAGGAACAAACAGACAGACAGACAGACAAAAATTAAAGAAAATATTTTTTTGTTATAAGTACAGTCAGCTGCAGAGAAATCTCACCCCCTAGCAATGAATAAATACATTGCTAGGGAGTGAGATTTCTCTGCAGCTGACTGTACCTTATACATAATTATACTTTCGCGTTCTCTATACATTTTTAACACCATAATGCAATTGCCAACCCGCCTGCCAAGCGTGGCGATAATGGTAAACCATATGGTTTATTTCTATAGATTAAAATAAAATAATGGTACATAATCAATTTTTTTGAATTATTAGTATATTTGTGTAGCCAGAAACTCTCCCCCGTTCTTACACCCTTCCTTAAATTCATAAATTTTTATACACAAGGGCATGTATGTGGCGGGCAAGAAACACCTGACTCTTTTTCTAACCGACATCAGTGTATGTACAGTCAGTTAGGTACTGCAATAAGCTGACCCCCCTTTGCTCAAATTGGAGGTTTTTTCTGTTTAGGATTTCTAGGAAGTCACTAATTACTAATGTCATGAAAGTATTCGGCGAACACGAATATTCGGTAATGTGATGGTATTTGGCGAATACAAATATTCGTATTTGTATTCGCATCACTACATCTAAACGATGACACATCGTTATCGAAGTCTCAATAATAACATTCTTCCACAAATCCCTCCTATCAAACGAGGGCTTCACAGCAAAACTAAACCGTGGAACTTCTAACTGTTGAACATACCAGTCCCCCTGAACTTTGCCCGAGCTGTTTGGACTTGTAAAATATTCCGTGACACGCTCGCAGGTTTCAAACCCGCCCGTTTGAATAACCCGTATTTGTAAATGTTTTTGCCGCGTACGTGAAAAATGGCCGTTTGTTTTTGCTCGGAAAAATGTATTGGACTCTGATTGTAGAACGCACTAATAATTTTTAATGGTCTGTTTGTTGATTTATGTGGAAACAGTTTATGGATGTTGATATGAAAGCTTTTATGGAATTAATGTTTTGCTAATAGTGGTAGGGCAGCAATGGTCTTGTAGAAATTGATTTGTTGCTGAAACAATTAGCAGAATGACAGTATATGTAAATGTTAAGTACTGGTGGTATTTTGTTTTTTGGTTTATTTATTACTGTAATATAATATCTCCATACATAATGTACATTCGTATACAAAGTAAAGGAAATTCTTTGAAACGACCCTGCACAAAGGGAAGGAACACGCGACTGGAAGCGCCAATGTGCGTTTAAAGATACTTCGGAGACATTCAGGGAATGAATTCCCTTTTCACAACTAATAGCTTGAGATCTACCAGATATTTCTTCGCATATATCTTTGCGGTATCATAACATAATATCACGACTGTGTACTCCGAATAGGAAGAAAATGGATAGAACAGAGGTATTCACCTATATTTAGCCAGTTATGTTATACAATTTCCATGTAATTGGGGACGAGTGTGTAACCGAGCACAATTCCAGTCACCGAGCTATTATAACTGGGAATTTCTTTGTGAATTAACTCAATTGGATTGAATAGGATTTTGCTTGGTTCCATTCAGGAACTCGTGCTCTGTTGAGCCCAAAATCCAGTGCTTAGTATCCTTAATAGATGGTATCTTCTATTAGAAATTTTACTATTTTATTGCTCAAAGGGCCGCTCACAAGCAGCCGCTACACTCAGTGGCAGCGCAAGGCTGCTTTTCCACCAGAGATGTGCTATGCAAAGTTGTTATGGATGCGTTTGATATCCACCAATCATATTCATTGGTGCACAAAGCAAAGGACTGGATGAACCAACCGATGACCAACCCTGAATGTGATGTGTTTGCGGACGAATGGAATAAAATTAAGGGCTTATGTCTGATGTTCTGTGAGAAACAGTATGCGAGAGTGTCCACTGTTCCATGTTTGGTCGTTGCATGTTAGTAAGTAGCGAATAGTTGCTTATGACACAATTGTTTAATTTTCTATGTTAATTAATGTTATTGGTATTGTACCGTGTTAGTTAACTATAAATAAAATAAATAAATAAATAAATAGGGCGAGCGCAAAGTAATAATTTGAAGTGTCTTATACCCATGATATTTATTCAGATTTTGTTACTGTAATTTTAATGGCAATTATGTCATTTGGTTTCAATAGGTTTTCATTTTTAAGCTGCTTTCAGACTACGCTTTAATATAGTAGCATTTAGTATATAGCTCATAGCACAACAATATCGCGCACCATACATTCCAATAATATATAGTACAGTATAGTGTGAACGTGTCCATAACAATGTGTGGTGCGTGATATTGTTGTGCTATGAGCTATACACGTATACTATACCTATGCTATTATATTATAGCGTAGTCTGAAAGCAGCCTCATACATTAAAAAAAACTTTTATATCGATTATTTTCTATTTTGTGAATGTGAGAACGTTGTAGGACTAGTAGACTGTAGATTTGTTGATTTGGTACTTGTTAAAAGAACTAAAGAAAGAAAGAAACAAAATGCGTTTATTTGCGGTAAACATAAGCAAAGAAAGAACACAAACACGAAAAAAATAAGTTGGAAAATATGCGTCATATTTTCCGCAAAACGGCCTACACTGTCATCCTATACCTATTAACACAGATAATTGAAAATGCTTTTAACAGACAATTATTTTTAAAAGAGTAACCGTGGAGTTTCTTTCCGGCTCTTCTCCGTAGGAAACGACCAATTGAAACCGCTAGCTTCTGACGTTTCATAAGTGCCCATGTAGGTTTATGTGAAGTAATGTATGTACTCTTCATAATCCTGCAGTGATCAGGTAAAATATTGGATACTGAAATAAAAATTGTGCATTCAGTGTATACAAAAAAAATAATAATAATATATGACTTTGATGTCGATACAAAGCGCCTGCCGCATTCATCCGAGCGCCATGTGATTATTGTCGAATGGTTCACGTTGCAAGCCCCTGAAACGAGTCTAGCTGTCTCATGATGCGTGTTGTTGTGTTGCCATTTGTCATACGATCGATACCGTGTTACCTAGGCGTAATAGGGAAGTTAACAATTTTTTTTTGTCACTTGTAGATTGTAAAAAATATTGAACACGTATTTTTTCTTTTTCTACGTAATCAAACAATTAAGGCGATACATTCAGTTCAAGGTATCGGTCCAACTTGGCCTTCCCACGTTACGTCTTCCGATACACAGTCGCCACTCCAGAACCTTTCGGCCCCAACGGCCATCTGTTCTGCGAGCAATGTGCCCTGCCCATTGCAATTAATTTTGGCAATAGGGATGTGACCCAGGTAAAAAAAAGAAAAACTGTTTAGTCTGTCAATCAGATAATATAAAAATATTAGACATGTATTTTTTGCTTTATCATATTTTTAAAAAAGTACTTAGATAAAACACATTTAACTTGGGGAGTGGGGGCTTGTTACGTCACAGCTACGTATAAAATCTACTGAGAAGTGACGTCATGCCACATTTAAACTCAATGTATCGCCGTAATGTTTTTATTACGTAAATAAAGAAAAAATACGTGTCCAATAATTTTTAATAATCTACACGACGGACAAAAAAATTTTTTTAGCCATCATCCCTATTCTTCGAGCTATGTCGGTTACCTTGTTTATGAAACCGCAGGAATCACAGAACCGGTCGAGGTGGCGGTGCTTGGGGGAGGCCTATGCCCAGCAGTGGACGTCTTTCGGCTGAAATGATGATGATGATGCAGTTCAAATGTGGCTTCAATGTTGGTTCAATATCTGACTGACGGACTAGAAAAGTTTTTTTTTTTCTCCAGGTAACATCCCTATTGTACAGCGCGTTACCCTTAGGCAAGACTCAAAATTTCATCGATTTTCTCCTAAATTATTGATATATATTTAATGGTGTTACGGAGGAGGTCAGATAGGCAGTCAAATACTGGTATTCAGTTGCATCCGGTAAGACTGGAAGCCAACCCCAACATTTTTGAAAAAGCTAGGCAGATAATGATGATGATTGAATGGTGTTACGAACTTTTATCAAAACCATACTATAATGAAATAGCTCTTTTTCAAAATTGCATTTATTTCACGAGAAATACGATTTTTTCGGAGCTGTAATAACTGTATAAGGTAACTGTAATATTATGCTCGTGTCTGTACTGGGGCTGTGTTAACTTACAAGATTTTAAAGATAGTTTTCCATCTGCTTCGTTTGCCAGTTTACGTCGATAAAAGATCAACTGAAGTTTAGTTGAAACTATATCAGTGGAGCAATTCTGTAAAAAATCTCACGGTGAAAACTTAGGTGAAGTGAGCTTGAAGTGATGTGTAATTCCACCTGATGCTTGGTATTGACACTATTGACAGCTCACTCATTGCTCACTTCACCTAAGTGTTCACGGTGAGATGGTTACAGATTTTTTTTTGACATTCCTTTTTAGATTTTAATATTTACATACATAAGTATTAATAAGTGCCCAGTAATGTGGTGTCATGGATGCGTAGATGGCAATTCATTTTTGTTTCAGACCCAGACCCATCCTATCCATAAATCATCCAAAAAAATCCTTTTTTTTTTTGTGTACATATGTTTTTGATTATTTTGTGGCAGTTTCCTTTATTACAAAGTAAGTCATGCATATAAATGAATAAGGAATGATTTAACGTATTGATTAAATCGCTGAGTCTCGTATTATTTACCTAAGTCCTAAAAACAAAGTACCTTTTCATCTACACTCGAGGCTTATAAAGCATTTGATGTTATTGAACTTCTATAGCATGTTTCAAGTACTCCAAGCTCGTTGACTCAATTATTAACGTGAGAACACTGTTTTTAATTTAACTGTAACGCTAATTTGAAACACGTTTGGATCCCGCAAGCAATCACCGGATACAAAGTTAGTTCCCACGAGGGAGGAAGAGGTGAGTGTATTTGTGGTCGACTATTTACATGACGACTTTGACCACAAATGTATAACACCGTCAATTTAACGAGAAATGAACCTTATCGGGAAAGAAATGGAGAAGCTTGTGAAAGCATAGAAGAGATTGTGTTGGTTGTAAAGGTTATGTCGAGTTGGTGAGGTTCGAATTATGATGTCATAGATGTAAATCTATGTATTGTATAGGTTTTATAGTAATAGCTTAATCTTGTGGTGCATCAGAATCTTATATTTGAAGACAGGAAGACTCACACTATGAAATTAGGTGTATAAGCATTGATGTATAAAAAAATGAAGATAAGGCATCGCTCTAATATCACGTAAACATTATTTATTTATTTATATATTTATTAAAAGTTTATGCACACGTAAAACATGTATAAAGGCGGACTTAACGCCTGAGGCATTTTCTACCAGTAAATCTTAGGGTGTTGCAACATTATTGGACTAGAAACAATTACATGTAAACACACCAACACAACTACCGAAAAAGCGAGAGGTATGTCGCGGGCTGTAGCGGGAACGAGATAGCAATATTGTCATTGGTACGTATCCATAACAACTCAGAAACAAATGGCGACCTAGAAAGCAATATTATTCAGGAGAATTTTAAAGAAAATAAGTTTTGATGTACTTACGAGTGGAAAGTAATCCCGTGGAACTTGGTTTTGGATTGAGATTTTGAAAACACAGGAAGGCATTAATGCTGTTTATTTAGACGATTACAGTAATTTTACTTAACGTGCTGCATATGTGCTACACAAACGCCAGTTCGATTGTGACTAAGGTCAGTTGTGCCGGTCGGCATAGGTTATGCGGTCCACTTATTCCAAAGCTATCTTATGTACCCATGTCACAGTTAAGTCAGGAACTTATGTTTAGACGGGCGTTGATAGCTGCGACACAGTTCTTAATTTCTCTAGCTGTCATCGTTTCTATTGTAATTTTATTAATTTGTGAGTTTAAATGTTTGTAAACGCACCCACAATACAGGAGAAATTCCTAGTGTGGCGCAAAGTTTAAAAAAAAAAAAAAAAACTTGTTGTTCTAAAATGAAAAACTTTTAAATTTAAACGTCGAGGAGCGCGTAATCTTCCTCTTTTAATCAATAAGATTAAGAAGAATTAAGTTCCATTCAATGCATTCTGCGCAGTCATATTTTTTTATTTTACGATGGGTTTGCTCTAGACTCTAGTCTAAGTCAGAGGTGACAGAGACTAGTCGACGATGGAGTGAGCTTACCCAGAAGAAACCTGTTCACTCTCACATTGAATAGATTAGGGTTGTATGCGTTAGGAAACACAGATAGGAAGATAGGAAGAGATAGAAAGCCGTAGCAGTGTGTTTTCCGTGTATAAGATGCGCCACCTGGTAATGTGTGAAAGCCCGCCCAGATGGCTGGAGTCAGCCCGCGCCGCTGAGCCTGTAGCTTTAAATTCGTCCCTTAATCATTTTAATCAAATCCAGCCTGTCCCCTGCTGTTCTCTCCCAGCGACGCCCTAGCCGAGATCCTTACCCCAAAGGGGGTGCCCTTAGAGCGTAGTCGCTTAGTTTATATGCCCTGGCTGGAGGCCTTATTATATTAAGGCACCCACAGAAAAATCCGGTTATGGTAATCAAAAACGGAGGATCATTCTTAATGAAGACCAAAAGGACCAAAAGAAAGAGAAGCCTGTTCACTCTTACTTTGAATAGATTAGGGTTGTACGCGTTCGGAAACACAGACGCAGGCAGAGAGTTCCACTTCTTTGCTGTCAATCCAGGATGTAGTGGAACTCCCGTTGAAACCTTCCTTGCCTGGCAATGGCATAAGCATAATCAGCCTTTAACGTTCTCACTGCTGGGACTCAGACCTGTCTGAGAATGGGTTGTAATCCACCAAGGGGGCCCAGTGTGGGTTGGTGGGTAGCGCGGGTTGATGGATTTAACTAAATTCCAATGCCCTCTCCGAAGATTAGCTCTGCCCTGATAGGTACGTATATACGGGCTCTCTTATGACTGGATAATCTATTCGCCACAGCGCAAGCAATAATTTACATCATGCTCGATTGATATACCACAGGTAAGTTGACTATAACTGTAAATTTTGCATTCACGAGAATTAATTTATGTATCATACAGCGATAAAACACAAAACCAATGCATTTTCCCCACATTACTATAGGTATTTATCGCTTACATCAATCGAATGGCACGAATTACTGTGAGAACAGTACCTCATTAGCTTACAATGTCTTTGAAACCGTAATAGACGATAACTACCGGTTTAGGACATGATATACCGGTGGTACGTGGATACAGCATGTGCCAAGAATATGCTATGCTTCTGGTATAATATCGTCAGGTCATATTATTAAGGCGCTATGGTTGGCTCGAGCCGGCTGAAGTAGACTCGCGAAGTCGCGAGTGGTTGCCTCGCGCATTTGGTAGTAATTTAAACATAGTAATTATTTGCCAAAAAAAATAGCTTTAACTAAACAATCTTACTACCTTTTCATTTATATAAAAACTAGCTGCGGCCCGCGGCTTCGATCGCGTAGCTTTTTCTAAAATAAAAGAGCCTAAGTTACTCCTTTTAGTTAGTAAGTTAACATGATCTATTTGTCTGTGAAAGTCCCGTCGAAATCGGTCCAGCCGTTTCGGAGATTAGCCGGAACGAACAGACGGACTGACAAAAGTTTAAAAAATTGTTTTATTTTTATTTAGTTATTAGCACCGTGTATATGTATTAAGTAAAAAGCTGTTATTTTGACTTTACAAACACACTTCAGTTTTATTTATTTGTATAGATAAGAAAAAAAGTCTGTTTTGTTGCTATTAGACCGATTAAATGTTACGAAAGTTGATCTAATCGTGTTATTAAAAAGTGATTGCATATCCACCAGATCCTTAAATAAGATTTTTTTAATTTCAGAATTTTAATACATTGTTTCCCATGGATTAAAAAAACTAGATACCGCGGTCTCTGTCGGATCATACCGCCTTAAGTCTGGGGTTGGGTCGGTGCCCGATGATGGGTTTAAGTTTGTCTCCTGTCACATTAGAGTCTGCCAATGGATGAATTTGTATCAGATGTGACCAATCAGTGGCGATCGTCATGATTGCTAAGCTGCACTTTTTTCTATACTTTTTTTATTGGATGTAGGTTCGAACAGTTCCGTTCAATAACTACGAGTACTAACGCACTTTTATCTATTATAGACCAGCGGGGTATTTGCATAACACACTTACAGTAGTAATGGGTTTAATGTTTAACCGACTTCGAAAAGGTGGAGGTTCTATGTTCGACTGTATGTATGTTTTTTTTTTTAATGTATTTTTCCACCAATTTCTCCGTCAATTGTGAACCCATTTTGAAAATTCTTTTTTTGTTTAAAAGGGTATACTTTCGAGGTGGTGGTCCCATTAAATTTTGTTAACTTTGCTTGGATAAATTTTGAGTTAGCTTCCATAATATTTCCTGTCACTGTTGCTTATACAGCAAGTAGTGGTATACGAATTGGTGTGGGGTAGATACCAAAACCATAAAGGAAAAAAAAAAGTTTACGTATGGAGTAGAATGGGCAAGAAACATCGATCCCAGTTGATAAAGCTGATGGATAGGCTCTATCCAGTTCAGACAGAACGGCAATCCGAAAAAAAAACTCATGATTACTCAGAATGAGAACGCTTCCCCACCTAGTCAGATTTTTCATCATACAATTTAAGTAAGAGGAAAAATCTTCATTTCACACATAACCTACAATACAAATTGTCCTCTGACATTTTACCCTCCGTACACTGCGGTCCACATGATCACAAAGTCAAAGTGTTCCAATGAATCGCAGGGTTATTGTCTGCTAATTCCTATTTCCCATTGCGATGGGACGTAGGAATCCCACGGGAACGAAGTTTTCATAGAATCTATGAGTTTTTCCTATTGGTTCGTTTCACTTCCTATTTGCTACCATTGTGTAGTGTTGAATAACGAATTGATTAAGTATGTTTTGTTCTGCTTTGCACACGGCTACAAATCAAGCTAAAAGTTTCCAGTTTAGGCTGATCTCGCATTGTATAGGATTTCCGTACAATAAGAGGTCAGCTTATACTGGAAATTATAGCTTGATTTGTAGCCGTGTGTACAAAGCAGAACAAAACATACTTAATCAATTCGTTATTCAACACTACTACGTTATTCAATACTACCACTACAACGTGCGTACTATCACGAGCTTTTAAAATAACTTATACTTAACGCAAAATTCAAAAGCCATTTTCTTAATTTACGATTTCTACTTTGAAAAAAGACTAATTTCATAATTGAATGGTTTCGAAAGAACATTTTTTATCAATTCTTTAGGAGAAAATCACTTTAAATCTTACGTAAGTGAAACGAATTATGCTCGTGACTGTACTTTAAATAAATCAATTCATGTATTTAATGTAAATAAAACCCATTGCCAAAATTAAATTAAATAAAAAATTGAATAAATCACATTCAATAAATCGAATCCTGGAATCGAATGCCGTGTGGTGCCGGACGTAAAGAATAGCATCACCCTATTTCTTCCCGTGGGTGTTCGTAAAAGGCGACTAAGGGACTTACTAGAGAATGGGCAGCAGCGTTTTTAAGATAAGATAAGATAAGATAATATTTATTTGCTTAAACATGTGTCATACATACAAGAAAATACATGCATGCAAGATGGCAACAACATTATTAGGTACAGGCATGTTTGCCACATGATGTGACGTGCAAATGTTAAGAATATTAGAATCAATTAAAACATTCTCTTAGAATAACAATAAATTAGGTAATTAAAGTGCAAAAATAATATTGTAATAAATTTAAAATAACAAAAATCAGTCAGAACATAATAATAATAATAATAACCCCACCGCTGTATCTCTACGTTGACGTCGTGGTGGGGCTTGCGCGCTCCGAACTTTAGGTATGTGCCGGTAGAGTTTACTTTCCCGGAACATGTCTAGGGTGAGGAGCCAGACCAAGAGAGATACAGAAACCCGCAGGGCAGCATGTGGCGAGCTGTTGGGCAGTTGCGACCCCACGGACCCTATCTCCCGGGAGAAGTCATGTTCCTCATCTCTGGCTTGCCTTTATTGGCCGGCTGGAGTGAACACTGACGAGGAACTGAGCTCCCACCTCATTCTTGCCTTTATTGGCCGGCTTGAGTGGAGATTCGCAAGAGCAAACGTGCTCGGAGGAAGGAAGTATTCCAGTAAGTGCTTGTAGGGATCTTGACCATCTTCCGGGCTCTGGGATTGTTCTGAGAGCCGTGGAATACCTCTCCACTCCTCGAGCACCTCAGGACATGTTGCCCCCTTGTCACTACGTCACTATGTGCTAGCGACCTTTTTCGGGGGCCCATTATTGAGTGTGCAAGTCACCCCCTGCCATTTTATCCGTGTATAATAAAACATTGATCAGGCAGGGGCCATAGCCCTTCCATAGTTTTAGGTAACCAGTCCATTTTAACCACCCAAACCCATAGTCCAATATCTTTGTTTCCATATCCTGCAATAGTCCTACACCAACCGGGGGTTGTCCTTGGGTGCACTTGCATAGTGCGTACAGGGATAATCGTCGGTTGGTGCCTCATACTCATTTAATTAAAAAGCATCTAACGGGCCTCTGCGAGTTGGCTTCGGCCCCTCGTACGCCTTCCAAAGGTCCGGGACCCCAGGGTCCCGAGATATATAAACACATATAACAAATAATAATAATAACATAAAGATCCAATAAAAGCAAATTAACAAATTCAAAAAATTAATAATCAAATCAAATAGTTACTATGTCAATACACATCTTTCCTATGCATTGTTGTTGTTGCAGCGTTCTCTATGCATTTTCAACACCATACTGCGATCGCCAACACGCCTGCCAAGCGTGGCGATTATGGCAAACCCCCCCAGTTGGGGGAGGCTTATGTCCAGCAGTGGACGTCTTTCGGCTGAAATGATGATGATGAAATCGAATCATATCAAATCAATTCAAAATTCGTATTATATAATAGTTTCCTATTATATTATATAATGAAAGTGTTACCCCCGGCTGTTGAAAGCCTCTCATCAGTAAATCTGCTGTTAAATCTCATGTCAATTGATGACCAAAATTAGGGCAAGGTTGAGCGTCGGGAAAACTACCTAAAAGTATAATAATGCCAAGAAGTTGGATGAGACCTTCCTTTAGTCTGCTTCAGGGTAATGTTTAATAATTCCTCAGTCGATGACCTAGACAAGTGAAAATCGCTTTCAAAGCGTTTCGTATTTCTACAACGACATTCAAAAGGATTGACATAAACTTTTCGGTAGCTTAAAACATTACACTAGTAACATTTTTGACTATTCCATCATCGTTATCGCTGATATAAAGCACTTTCTCTAGGCCCTCCGGACTATTAAAAACCAGCCAAGTCCGTGTCCGACTACGCACAATGTAGGGTTCCGTAGTAGGGACTATCCCAAGAACAAACTTAACATTGTCGTTGAAAAACAAGTTCTCCCATACATTCCAACCGCAAATGTAAATTATACGCACAATATCGAGAGATTTACCATGTTATTTTAAGACCATAGACTTCTTATAGATTTTCCTGTAATCTATAAGTAAAGAAGTACTTCTGTATTTTTTAATTATTTTTTTCAAAATTTTAGGTTCAGTTGTTTTGCAGATAGGGGGGAATGATCAATTTTCATCTATTTGCACAAGTAACTTTAAAATTAATAAAATAAAAAAACTGAAATCCTTACAATAAGCACTTTTATTTGATACTAGCTTTTGCCCGCGGCTCCGCCCGCGTGGATGTCGGTTATCGCGTAAAAAAGTAGCCTATGTCCTTCTGCACATCCCAGGCTATATCTCTGCAAAATTTCATGACGATCGGTCCAGCGGTTTAGGCGTGAAAACGTAACATACAGACAGACAGACAGACAGAAAGACAGACAGACAGACAGAGTTACTTTCACATTTATAATATTAGTATGGATGTCATACAATAAAGTTTGCAAAACTTTTTATTCTAATTTGCTCCCCGTCTAATATTAAAAATTCATTCAATAACACGTCCGTGTTGTGTCCGTGTCCGTTACACGTCCGTCACAGAAATTCAGATGCGTACCTTTCAACTTAATCGGTTCATTAGACTCTGAGCAAATTGGTTGTGACAGACGGACACACAGACAGACACACGAGTGATCCTATAAGGGCTCGATTGCAAAAAAATATTGTCATAGCGACCTTCGTCTATACAAATTGGAGTCTCCGATATGAAACGATGCAAAGAAAACAAAAGATCCAATCTAGAGCAAACATGAGTGTTTGTGAACGATGACAAACATCTAGATACCTACTTATTTGTATTCGCGATGGTTCTTCTGGCTATTAACAAGGTAACTGAAGTAGAAATAGGTACCTACTCCATGATCAGAAAGAAAAAAAAACTTTTCTTAAAGATTGACTTCGTCAGCACCTTAAGAGCGCTGTCAGCGGTCGGTCCACTAGCGCCACTCCTTTTAAAACATATTAACTATCTCGTGACTGAGAAGGAATTATGAAAAACGGCTCAATCAACTATGTCGGTAAGTGTGTCTAGAATTTTCTAATACCTTTTATAATGTCATATTGAGACACGAAGCACCAAAATACGATCTAGAGGAATGTGGCCGTTTTTATTTAGGTAGATCGAATTTTGTATAGGTATAAGCCAGGGCAGCTAAGAGATGACCAGTCCTTACTGACGGCGCCCGTTCACAAACATAACGCATGGATCAGCACCATTCACCTCAACCATTTTGAATGGAGCTAAATGATCACACACGCCACCGCGAGACATTTGAGGGAGAATGACTTACTCTCAGTCGCCAGGGCACTTTCAAGTCAATGAAAGACGTCATCATCATCATTTCAGCCGAAAGACGGCTTATGTCCACTTCTGGACATAAGCCTCCCCCAATTGGGGGGATTTGCCATAATCGCCACGCTTGGCAGGCGGGTTGGCGATCGCAGTATGGTGTTAAAACGCATAGAGAACGCTGCTGCCCATTCTCTAGAAAGTCCCTAAGTCGCATTTTACGACACCCACGGGAGGAAATAGGGTAAATGAAATATGTACGTAAGTGACCTATCAATAGTGTCAATGACAGTTCACTTTATCTAAGTTTCACGGTGAGATTTTTACAAAATAGACCGGCGCATACCTAGAGCTGCTCTATTCAAGCTGTCTTTGTGTCAATATACCTAAATCGGGGGTAGGTAAATCCCAAAAGCTTTTACCCATTTTAAGGGATATGCATTATGCAATGCTTATGTAAGATCAGATCAAACACATAGTGTTATGGTAAGCACAGGACTTACAAGTTTGGCACGGGTTTTAGTGGTCATGATAATATTATGTTGTTATCGATATGCGGGATTGCCCTAATGCTTGAACACAAGGATTAATTCACCAAACTACCTAAGTAAACTTGAAGCTAGAGCGAGCGACTTAGATTATGTGTTCGACGTATGGAGTTAAAGGGTATACGCTAACGTAGTCCGCAAAATCAAAGTTTTCTAACGTTTTTAGCAATTTGCATTTTAAAAAAATGACTGCAAATTGAATTTTGATTAAAATATGTTTCGATTATGTTTTTATGAGAATTATAACCATTAGAATCAGCAATAATGTACTCAGATTAAAAAAAAATCGTTTCCATGGCTTCTTTACCACCTATAGGTGTATCTCTTAAAATATTTCGTGTTTTTTTTTTTTATAAGGATTTTTTTTTTATAAGGATTTATTTCTCACCACAATATATATGTAATACATTTTCAAAATATGATCAAGGACAATACAATAATGGTTTAAAAAATATTGTGGGAGACTGGTGCCTAAGCTAGGCGTAAAGCCTGTATTTCAGGACACCAGGACTCCACCCCTTAGGAAGTAGTTACATTAATTTTTGATTATGCACTCGTACACAAATGCGGTAAGTTATATAAAACCAGAATTTAAAATAAAAAAAAAAGAAAAGACGGGTAACACTATTACTCTAGGGTTAGTATGTGTGTGTGTGGTGTGTGTGTGAATGTAAGGAAATATGATAGGAAGCACTGAATGCAAAGTAAATAAAATAAAAATATAGGTACAATTTTCTATACCATGGAAGCTAGAAGTTTTTCCGTAGCTTCATAATTTAATTCCTGGAGCCAACTCCTAACCTTCATTTTGCACTTAGCTTTGGTAAGCTCATAAATCGATAACGTCCTATTAATTTTATTATAGAGAAATCGGCCAAGGTAACAAAAGAAACGTTTGGAGAACATAGTGGTAAGTCGTTTACCAAGGCGATCTACTGGGTCAAAACGTCTTTTATTTTGTAACAGCGAGGAGTTGAAGGTAAGGAGTTCGTGCTGTTTAAGGGCCGTTTGAAGAACAAACAGCTGACGTACAGTAAGGACTTTACTCTCATTATATAAAAGTGCTGTGGGATATCGAAAAGGTAGAAAGGAAGATACCTTTAAAATAGCTCTCTGCGCTCTTTCCAATTGTATGATTGTGTATTTAGGTGCACCACCCCACGACGTTATACAGTATGTTAATAGGGATTGAGCAAGGGCAAAATAAATTGATTTCATCAATCGGACGTCAGCTACGTGTCTCAGAGTCTTAAAGACAAATATTAGTTTACGCAACCTATTACTGAGGGTGTTGATGTGTTCGTGAAATCTCAAGTTGCAATCTATTATGATACCTAGGTACTTTACAGTATTTGCTTTTTGTAGGCGGGTGCAACCACATGTGTTGTCATTTCGGTCAG
Source organism: Dryobota labecula (assembly GCA_947523025.1). Classification (NCBI taxonomy): domain Eukaryota; kingdom Metazoa; phylum Arthropoda; class Insecta; order Lepidoptera; family Noctuidae; genus Dryobota; species Dryobota labecula. The sequence continues at coordinate 6,055,426 of OX383287.1, forward strand.
AGCAGTAGTGGGCAATTAAGGAATACAAAGGAGTCGTTAGAGTTGTGTGTGTATAGGACTTTAGAGAAAAGGCAAGGTATTTTGTTTTGTCCGCGTTTAGTGTGAGAACATTCCTACGCAACCACCCCATTACAACGTCAAAGCCTGTCTGAGCAGACGCGTAAACCTCATGCCATGATTTTGCGCTAAAGAGAAGGACAGTGTCATCTGCAAAAGTTATAATTTTACCCTTGGGAATTGTGAGCAAACCCAACTCGTTAATGTATATGAGAAAAAGGGTCGGGCCGAGCACGCTACCTTGAGGCACACCATAAGTAACGGTGCACTCTTCGCTGATAATGTCATCGATTTTAACGGACTGGGTACGCTCACTCAGGTAATCCTCAAAAAGTTTGAGTTGAACCCCCCTTATACCCATTCTTTCCATTTTTCGAATAAGAATGGGTACAGAAACAGTGTCAAAAGCTTTGGCAAGGTCTAAAAAGATACCCAACACCTTCTGCCCCCCATCCATGTTTGTGACAACATAGTTAGTCAGATCATGAACCGCATCAGACGTAGATTTGCCGGCCCGGAAACCAAATTGAGAGGGTGACAATATGTTAAACTTTTCTAAGTAGTCAACGAGCCTATTGTTCATGATCCTCTCCAAAATTTTGGATAGGGCAGGAAGCACAGCAATAGGTCTGTAGTTGTTGACACTGTCTCTGTCCCCACCCTTAAATATAGGATGTATAATGGATTTTTTGAATGGTTTGGGAAATTGACCTGATTTGAGAGCGAGGTTGCAGATGTATGTAAGTGGCGGCACAAGAATGGCCATGTGTCTTTTTAAAAGGCCATTAGAAATCCTATCCCATCCCACCGCACAGTCACTACGTAGAGATGTTATCAGATTAGCAACTTCGCTTTCATCCGTCGGTAATAGTGACATAGACTGTAAGAAGCCGCCATTGACAGCCTGGGATGATTCGTCAGACGACGCAGAAACTATTTGCTCCGCGAGATTTTTACCGATTTCTGCAAAGAATTTGTTGGCCAGGTTAACGGATTGCAGAGGAGTAGTCGACATATGCAATAAGTGTGAAGTAGTGTCCTTTTTGGGAGTCCTATTTGAAATTGTGTTTATGGCTGCCCAGAGTTGTTTGGTGTTGTTGCCTGCATTTTTAATTTCACTTTTCTCAAATTCAATTTTAGTCTTCTTCAGTAGCTTGTTGCAGAAGTTTCTATATCTAGTAAATGTTTTTCTTAAAATTTCGTTGTCTGGTGACTTTTTAGTTTTTTTGTGTAAGTTGTCTCTATGCCGGATACATCGGAGAAGGCCTGGTGTAAGCCAAGGCTTTAGAATATTTTTACGATTTGATATTGTAACAATTTTTGTATTTGAGTCAATCACCTGTGTTATAAAGTTGATCATTAGCTTTGCAGCTATGTGAGGATTTTCAGTGCGATAAACTGATTCAAAGTCAATTTGCTTTAATGCAACGTCTAGTAGATTATAGTTGATTCGGACAGCTGTTTTTTTTGTAGATATTTTCGGCATTTGTTTTATTAAGAATAAAAGGGTAGTGTCATGATCAGTCAGTGCGGAGTGGGCAACAAAAGTTGATGCAGGTAGGTTAGTTTTAAGAATAAAGTGGTCCAGGCAGGCATTAAGTCGCGTGGGCAGTGTGTGTGCTGGGAGAAGCCCATGTGAAGCTAATAGATTGAGGTAACTATGTTTGGTTGAATCAAGACACTGATCAGTGATGTTTATGTTTAGATCGCCTGAGATAATTATATTTCTATAGTGAGTGACGCTGGATAGGATCATATTAAGGGAGTTTAGAAAGTTAGTAATATCTTTGAAAGCCGGCCGGCGATAAATAGCCAAAAGGATAGAGCTGGCGTCGATTTTTATTAGTAGACAATTAGCATCTTCAATCGAAGGTTCTTCAACGGACACGTTAAGATTTTGATTAGATTGTGTTTGATTAGATACACCCTATATATGTGTACTTTTTGGGTGAGCAAAAATCATGGAACTCGCGTCATCGTCACCGAACGCTTTCCATGAGCTATATGTAAACTGTGTATATATGTGTACTTTTGGGTGAACAAAAATCATGGAACTCACGTCATCGTCACCGAAGCTTTCAAGTTACTTAGTTTTCACTTATATCGGTAGTCCCCAAAGACTGCGCCGTTTTTTTTTTAATTTTGACGGCTCGGTTGGCGCAGTGGTTAAGCGATTGACTGCTGCGCTGCGTGTCGCGGGTTCGATTCCCGCACGGAACAAATATTTGTATGATCTACAAGTAGTTGTTCCGGGTCTGGCTGTTTGTGTATGTGAGTTTAAATGTTTGTAAACGCACCCACGATACAGGAGAAATCCTAGTGTGGAGCAACGTTTTTATTAAAAAAAAAAAAAAAAAAAAAATGTGTGTTACTATTTTTCCATAGATATTCTGAAAGAACGGCGGATTAAATAAAAAAAATTGTGCCAAAATGATGTCACGTTTAATATGACCCAACTTCTTAGTGACGACGAGGACACAATCCTTTACAATATTTTTTTGAATACATGCAAAAGCTTTTCCTTTCTTTGTCTTTGGGATTTCAACGACCGAAGCTTTTTGTTCAAAACGACTTCAAACGTTACGCCGCTTCTGTAAATGAAATACTTTTCTAAAGAATGCCACCGAGTATTTTTTAATTGCAATTTCTTACAGAAGAGTGTTAAAAATAAAATAAATTCCTAAATCATTATCCAAACGAGCCTCACAGCCGGTTTTTTTTATTGAATTGCATTCGAGAATCAGTCAACTGTAATCTTTAAAAAAAAGTACTAGACTTTATGAAAACGTTGACCTCAGTTTCATACACTCGAAAACAAACCCAATCACACAAGTCATAGAATCCTTTTTCAAATGATTTCAGTCTCTGAGCAACTTTGTCACTCTCACAGCATAGAGCACGGGACATGTTCGAAGATATTAAAGGACATAAAAAAAAAAATGACACGTCCACTTTACAACCCGCGTGTCGTCGCATATTCATCGATAGCTTTCAAGTTGTCAAGTGAAATTCAACTGTATTTAGAATGATATAAAATTGATATTGACGTGATAAAAAAGTTGAGACGCCGTATAAAGTAATTTTATTAGTATGGGCTAGGGATGGGCGGGTATGCGAAAGATCTGGACACTTTGTTTCTTAACCTTTTGTTGCCATGCGGCCTGAACTAGGCTATACGTGGAATTATTACAGGGTTGGCTATGCTGGTTTTGAAATTAGTTTTGTTCAATTTCCTTGGTAAATAAATGTGTGGATTTACGTATTTATTTATTTATCTTTACAGGTTCATCACCTAATGTGATAGTGCGGCCTGTTATAATTATATTACCAAAAACTACTAGAATACTACTACTAGTACAACTAATACTATTGCTACTATTTAAAACACTATAACATAACGACGACACAATCATAAATATAATAACAAACTACAACAACCTACATTCAGTATAACATAAAATAAATAACAATAACCTTGCGAATTCACTCAAATTACACGTAAATAAATCAACTTTGATGTGAAGGTCGTTAATGGCCCGAATTGCTCGGGTTAGCGGTGTTTTGGCGAGTAAGTTGGTCCTGGCTGCTGGCACGGCCAGCAGTTTAGGGCGGCGCCGCCTCCACACATAGCGGTCCGGTACGCAAAGACTCAAGCGCTGCAGCACCCCCGGATTATGTTCAATGCCCCGGAGTAACTTGACTAAGTAGGCGACAAGTGTAAACTCCCGTCGCATCCTCAACTCATTGTACCCGACCATACCCAGAACAAATAGAGTGGGGTACATCAACGGGTAAAAAGGATATACCCCATAAAGCTTCCTGTACAAGTGGCGCGTAAACTTGTTCTGAATATGTAAATAAAAGTTAAATTGTCTAGACCTAACACAGAGAGAACTGTTAAAAAAGTTAATCATCTACAGGGGAAATTGAAAAATGCGGTAGACAAGTCCACAAACTTTTTCAATACTAAAGTTACTTTGTTTGTGTAAGTTCATAGGAAAAGTATTCAAACTATGTATAAATCTATTTCAGAACTAGCTTTTGCCCGCGGCTTCGCTCGCGTTAATTTAGAATATGACAATATTCAATCATGATTCGAAAGACACGTGGCACCATCTATTATCATATGAACGTTATTGTTGTTTTCCTCGGGAACAGTCCTTTTTTTCAGTATGAAAGGTACCCTATGTCTGTTTCTGTACACATGACAACGTTTAAGCAAAATTTCAGGATTATCGGTTCAGTAGTTTAGGCGTGTAAAGGTAACAAACAAACTGACAGACTTACTTCCACATTTGTAATATTAAAGTTAGGATACTGTACGGACCTACTAACACGCTGATTGCGTAACAAACTGTCTATCACAATCCGAAAATATTGAAGGATATTACTAATCCATTGCTTCATGGGTTTGAAAAATTCGTCCACTCAACAACGTAAAAACGCAATGAACGCCGTTGAACTGTCAAAATGAAACCCATTGCGATCAATTGTAATTTTATGTGTGTAACGTACCACGCTGTATCGCAATACAATATGTGATATAGAGTGTACCTATTAAAACACGAAATACTTTATGAGATACACCTATAGGTGGTAAAGAAGGCATGGAAAAGATTTTTTTTTAAATCTGAGTATATAATAAAATATAATAAAAATACTTGATATGATGATTAATTATCAAAATTCACCGCGCTCGTGCCACCACCGACGCTGCCTGGCCGCCTCCGGGCGGGTCATTCAAAGAATAAGTAAAAAAAGGTTTTTGTTTGCTAAATGCCTCAAGCAATTTTAAAATTACAATAATTATGTAAAAATATAAACAATTAGATTTAAATAAAACTTTTTTCGCTGCTATGGCTGTTTTACCACCTCTAGATGTTTCTCTTAAAATATTTCGATATATAATCGAATATTTAATATTTTAGATACACCTTATATAGGTATTAATTCCATAAAAAAAAGATTGATGAATACCAATCTTCATCAATCGATATTCTCATCGCCACCGATCACAACTCATCCCAACACTATCATTATACGATGAAGCTATTTTAGTGCTGTTCCGACCGCAACAATGAGCTATAATGACGCTAGCTTTTATAAACAGCTTATTACCTGTGCTAACGACACACTCCTGACATCTACAGGCTGAAAAATAAAATAAAAATACTAAAGAAAAAAGCCTCATAATAATGAGTACTTGTTTCGATGTACCTTCGGCTATCATTTTGTTATTTATCTGTACTGTGTTTAAGTATAATAAAAAATTTGTAATAATGTACTTGAGGGTTTAAAAATAATTTAATTTTTCCGTCATAGGAGAAAAAATTGGTATAGGTATAGGTAGCTAATTTTTGCAAAATACTGTGACAAATAAAATAAAGAGTCCGGTTGTTGTAGGACACCGGGTTGGAGCGAAGTTCCTTTCGCTGGATCAGGCGCGGATCTAGGTTTACGCTCAAGGGAGGCAAATATTTCTCTTTGTGGGACGGATGGGGCAGGGGGCTGGGTTGATTTTCCAAGCCATGGAAAATAATGGAATGGATGGGAAAGAATTTCCCATTGAAAGCACAATGTGCCCCCCTTTTCAAGGATGATTACGATTATCTACTTAGATACTTAATGTGTACCTTAGTAATATACTGTGTACAAAGTAAAAATACAGGTTATAAAAGTATGTGATATATACAGGATGTAAGAGACAGCCTTCCGCAAACTAACAGGGTGCATTTAGCTCGTTAATTTGAATCATATTCCACCGGAAATTTTCTCGGGAATTTTTTCATTTTTTTAAATAGTTTTTTCAGTTGCCATTCCTTTATTTCAATGTAAAATTACATTCTCTGTACGTAGCACTCCATTTATATAAATAAAACTATCTAATAAAAAAAATCTGCAATTGATATTCAAATACTCTAATAAACGACGCTAGAAATCAGCTGTTCACATTCTGCATAGTACAGAGGGCAGCCGAAGGCCCGCTGCGCTGCCGATCGCTACGTGCGTTTTGCCACGGTAACGACACATTGCTTGTGAGGTAATAAAACAAATCAGGTTTATTGAATTCCCATAACGTTCTTGAAATAATTTCATGCAACGTTCATTTTAATATGATAATTAACCCCATCAGTCTGCGGAGGGCTGTCCCTTACACCCTGTATATATACTAATTGGTGATGTTCTTCAGAAAGGTCAGGTGCGTAGTACTCGCAACCGGCGTGCATGTATGACCAGATGTATGAATGTAAACGAAGCAAAAGGAGTATGTAAGGAGCGTAGCAGGTGGCGCTCTATAGTTTCTGCGTACCCCCATGGAAAAAGGCGTGAGTTTATGTATGTATGTATAAAACTATGTCTATGTATAATTTAGAGTTATGTGGTGGAGAAAATGAAGGTTAGTCGAAGCCCAGGGGCAACTGCACCCGTTGCCTCCACCCCCCCCCTGTGAGCATTCTAGTATAGTCTCAAGTTTCAAAACATATCAAAAGTTTTTGTTTTTTAATACAGCCAATGTGTTAATGCATAGCCATGCTAAAAACTTATATGCACTGCATTACAAAAAAACAAAAAAAAAAACAATAGTAGATTGTTATACAAGGGATGAAAGGGACATATTTAGAAACGAGATGGTTTGCGCCAATAGTTCGAGTGCCTAAATAGGTTTTTTTACCCGAGGTAAACACTCTGCTTTTCATTTCCAATATGAGGAAAGGATATAAAAACCTGATTAGTTAAACAAATACATATCCGAATCTGATGAGCTCATTTTATACAAATATCTGTTTAAGGCTAAATATTACTAAGTATAGGTTACTCAAATGTTTTTCACGGACATGCCTACTCATTAAAAGTTTCCTTTTATAGAAAACATCGAGAAGGAATCCTGTAAAACGTTCACCTTTTACACTCACACGATCCTACTTTACTTCAAACGAAAACTGCTATTATCTCCTTCCAGGAATTCCTCTTTCTTTGTGGTTTTGTAAAAGCTTTTTACATAAACCTACCTAGATATTTTATATTTAGGAGATGAAAATTTGTTAAGATATCCATTTACTGGTTCATGAATGAATCTTCAAATTGGACAAGATCATTTATCAATTAAGTACCTAACAGACCAACAGATCATTTATCATCAAAATACCCTTGAACAATATGCTAAACCTAAATGAGAGTTCATTTTACGTCATCTTTCATCAAAAACTTTTGACGTATACAAAGTGGATTTAAATACGATTTCATTATCTTTATCCGTCTAAGGTTTCTAACAACGTTGGGGTCGGTTTTCAGTCTCATTCAATATTTAGGTATTTTAACATAATTTAAAAATAGAATCAGATACTAGAAACTAAATTGCTCTTGTTTTGGTTAAGTTATAGTTAGGTTATTCAAAGACATGTAACATCTACCAACCTGCACTGGGCCCGTGTGGTGGATTATTGTCCACTCCCACTCACCGAAAGGAGGCCTGTGTCCCAACAGTGGGAACATTAAAGGCTGATTATGCTATAGTTAGGATAAACGTCAGATAGATCGTTTTATGACAGCTGCGTCGCGCACTGATTACATTATATCAGCGGGCGACTCGCGCAGACTGGCGCGAGATCGCGGGCGCGACTGGAAGCGCGACGACCCTTGTCGCGCCCGCGACATCGCGCCAGTGTGTGGGAGTCTTGTCGTCGTGCCGACGGAACGGAATGTTGTCATTTTAATTATTAAGTATACAGGGTGGAAAAAAAGGCCGTGGTTGGAGGAAAAGTACTCTTAATATTGATGATGGCAAATTTTACTGAAAGGAAACATTCCTTTATTTTCAAAAATAATTAAAACTGCATTTAAAGATTTTTGAAAAATCACCTGATTGAGCTGGGAATAGAACCAGTGAAATGTGAAAAAAAAAAACATCCTGTATTTTATGATACCAACCGAAAGAGTAATTCATAAGTATCAATTCCTGTGAAATAACATAGTATCTTAAATTAATGAAAGACCAAGAAAAAAATTTTTTTTTTGTTGTAAAACTTACTTATTATCTACAGAAAATGGTTCACTTAACTTATGAATTGCTCAAAATGAGACCCACTTTCACGTACGCACAGACGTATTCTTCGACTGAATTCGCTACGTGTCGCCTTTTATATCGAGTTTTTTATCGTCTTTCTTTCATTTAAGATACTATGTTGTTTAAAAGGAATCGATCCTTATGAATGACTCTTTCGGTTGGTATCATAAAATACAGTACCTATGTTTTTATTTTCATATTTCACCGGTTCTATTCCCGCCTCAAGCAGGTGATTTAAAAAAATCTTTAAATGCAGTTTTAATTATTTTTGAAAATAAAGGAATGTTTCCTTTCAGTAAAATTTGCCATCATCAATATTAAGGGTACTTTTACTCGGTCTTTTTTTTCCAACCTGTATATAAATAAACATTTAGAACTAAGTATTGTTTATTTTATTTCTTTTTTGCTTATTTTTACAAGCTTGGGGTTCGTGACAATTCTAAACTGCCGATTTAATAACCAAAAATGACACCTTAATTAAACAACAGTGATAACAACTCAAACACACGAACTATAAGAACACAACTGCTCTACTGATCACTCTACTCGTAAAGTCGCACTTGAAGATCGCTTGTATCGTTTGAAGTTTACTTGTCGCTTGTTTTTCGACTGATTCGGGTCAGGGTCCATACCAGCATTATATAGTCCTTAGATAGTTCCAGAACCTTCTACTGTAGAAACATCTAGAATTTTCGAGTACATATCGGCCCCGACCGACCAGTTGTCGATAGTTCTAGAAAGTTCTAGCATAGAACTTTCTAGAAGTATCTAGTTCTGCTACGTGATACTGGATGGCGCTAGTGGTTTACTAGTACTGCTACTCGATACTAGATGGCGCTAGTGATTTACTAGTACTGCTACTCGATACTAGATGGCGCTAGTAGTACTTAAAGTCACGATGTACCAGGCATTAATTATGGCGCGCAATATTATTTTTATCTTATTATATGCTGCACCGGTCGACGTTATCTTGTTAGCTCTGGTTGTCGCTGAAACCAGCGCTGGGGCTCTGTCTCGAATAGAGAGCAGCATTATGCTGAGCGATGGCCGTTTTGCGTGGATGTGACCCATATTTCTCGCAGCTTGTTCTTTTTGTGTTTGTGTTCTTTCTTTGCGTCATATTTGTTCACCGCAAATAACGGGTTTAAAAAGACGCTTAACGAAGCTAAAAGTCACATATACTCCCCGTCATTGTGATATTTTTTTTGTATTGAACCATACCTGGGAACCTTCTGGTTACGGAGATATTGAAGGTCACAGTTCCAACTTTTTTTTTTACGAAAACAAGATTTAAATGTTATAAATTAACGTTAAATAACCCCACAACTCTTTTACCGTTGCATGCTGATTACATTGCGCACTGCAATAAACAGCGATATTTCACACTGTTTACGCCTGGTTTAATTGTGATGACGTTCAATGCGTGTCGCGTTTGCTAATCTAAAAGTCCAGGCACCCCGTACATACTTTTTATTGTTTTATTTACTTATACCTTCACAAATTATATTTTCATTCGACATTTTTCACTATCATCGAAAACCTGTACTGCAATTCTAAGTCAGTTTAATTACCTAATTAAACAACTACCTCGATACGGCAGTTTCATTGAAGACACTTGAAGCCCCGACACACTCCAAAAATAAAAGTCGTTTCCCAGTAATAATTTTTAGTCGAATGTTGCTTAGTTTGATGTACTGAATGCGTTGGTAGCGGCTATTGATGGGTCATTTTTACACCCTGTATACGTATTTTCCTTCTTTTCTTTTTTCTTTAGTTTGTATCAAACACAGCCCCAGGGTACAGGCAAATAATGTCTGAATTTGATTTTTTCAGCCTGTGGTATCTCACTGTCGGGCAAAGACCCCCTTTCCTTTGTTCATGAGCGAATGTGGACTGTTGTGTATCAATCCCAACTTCTTCGTCTGGGTCTGTCATAATTAGAGATCGGAATAGGTAACTTTAATTTACCTAAACGTCGAGGAAGGAAGTAACATACGAGTGGATAATACCTCCTCTAAGATCGAGGAATAATTATCATCATCATCTTCCTGCCCTTGTCCCATGTTACTTGGGGTTGGCGCAACACGTTTTCTTTTTCCATTCCCCCCTGTCAACCGTCACTCTATCATTCACTCCCTTCTCTTTCATATAATTTTTCACACAATCCATCCATCTTTGTTTTGGCCTCCCTCTCCATCCATCCATCCACATTTATATTCATCACTCTCCTCGTCATATGCGTTTCCTCCCTCCTCATCACATGTCCATACCATGCCAAACGACGTCCTTTCAACTTTTCTGTCACCGGCGCCACTTTGAAACTTAAGATCCAGGAATAATTACAATATAATGACGTTTCAATCCCGGGATTTTAGAGCAGGATCCACTCTATGTAACACCCTTCCTCGAAGTTAAGGTTAATTAACTCTACCTATTTTGTTCTCTGGTTACAAATACTTAAAGTTTTATTTTATAAGAAAATATAAATCGGAGAAAATTCTGAAAACGGTTTTATTTTGTGGTGAGCATAGATATTCCCTGTTGCCACACTGTCACATATTTTGTACCCGGATCATGCATGGCTACTCAGCTGGGGCAACCGATCCCTTTTACAAACTATGTCCAAACAAAACTCCGTCTCAATATCCGTCTCGGCCCTATATTTATTTTAATTAATTAATGACCCCTAACTTCCTAATTAACACTCAAAAATCTCGTAACACACTGTTTCAAAACAGTTAATTTAATAACCGATGATAAGTTTCAATGGAGGATGTAATAAAGCATGGCGGACAGTAATGGGCGGACGGGAGAGCGGGTTTAATGTTCTAATGACTACAATTGAGAGGTGGTATCATGTGCTACTGCACTTCTGTCTGATGACAATTGTTTTGTAATATAGTGTTCCTCATATCTGGTTAACATAAAGATTACGAGCATTGATCATCTTTAATCTAAGCTCCCAATTGCGTACCCAAGAAGGCCACTGCAAACACAATTTGACGAAGTGAGGGATTACCACAAAGTAAAGGCACAGGGATTACTAACCCATTTAACACCCAGTACGAGTGCGGTGCTTCTGATCAGCCCATGTCCCACTTGCTGGAGTATCCTAATATTACATTTAATACTGATTTACCAAGGAAATGGTTAAGGTTAATATTACTGTAATATTTTTTTGATCCAAAATACGGTACTTTGACATTTTGAGAAAAATTGTTGTAGTTGTCATGATCTATTCATATCCATACTAATATTATAAATGTAAAAGTCTGTCTGTCTGTCTATCTGTCTGTCTGTATATTACGTTTTCACACCTAAACCACTGAACCGATCATCATGAAATTTGGCAGAGATATAGCCTGGGATATGGAGAAGGACATAGGCTACTTTTTTTACGCGATAATCGACATCCATGCGGGCGGAACCGCGGACTAAATCTAGTACGAAATATTTTAAGAAAAACACCTTTAAGCGGTAAAAAAGCCATAGCAACGAAACATTTTTTTTTTTATCTAAGTGTTTTTATTTTTACGTAATTATTATAATTTTAAAATTGCTTGAGAAATTTTGCAAAAAACCTTTACTTACTTATTCTATGAATGACCCGCCCAGACGCGGCGACGGTGATTGAATTTGATTTGATTTAATCATCGGACCAAGTAATTTTAAATTATTTAATTTTTAATATAAAAAACTTAGTTTTTTTTTTTATCGTTTCCAAGGCTTCTTTACCACCTATAGGTGTATCTTTTAAAATATTTCGTGATTGAATAGATACACCTTACATACCTACGTGACTTAATATCAGTAAAAATTGAGAATCAAACAGAAAAAAAAAAATCCTATGACAAAACAAAGAATTCTGAGTCGAATTATGTTAAAGAGTGAATTTCGTAAAAAGTGCAGTTAACGCATTTGCTGTTCAGTTCAAAAATATTTTTATCTTGTAAGCCATAAATTGTTTGGCAAATTTACATACTTAGATTTGGTGTCGCTAATCGGGTCCCGGGCATGAACAGAAGTCATCTATAGCGACTGCTCGAATGCGGGTTGTAGGCTCACGAACGAATTATTTTTTGACATATATACTGGGTGCTGGGCAGCGAATGGGTAACTCGTTCTACTTTGCTGCCGTCGTCCTGTCTACACGGAACGTCATTTTTATCTACTCTTCCGTCGACAAAACGGTGCTCATTCTAAGCCTGCTGATGGTTTACCGTGGCATAGCATGAAACGGTCTTGACGTGTTTTGTATTTGAGGACTGACGGCGGAAAACGTTTAACTTCGCAGATCCTAGCGGTGAAAAGATTAGCTAGGTTCATATTTCGCTATATTGTGTCAAGTTTCCTTCAGGCATTTCTCAGTATCAGCCTGGAGTCTAGATTTGTGCGCGGATGGTGGCAATAGACTCACACCTATGGGACTTAAACATACCTGGTGTAATGTGGACGTACCTACTACATGTACACCTCTGCTTAACCCTTCGAGGATTACAGTCGTGATACTATGTGTATGTTAAGGGTTGAACAAGCAAATTGAACAAAGAAATTGTTCGGAAATCTCTGGCCTACCATAACATTACGCATCTTTAGAGTAAACAACCGGAACAGAGACAAAGCTTCTAAATAGCGTGCAAAATTGATACCTATTTTGGTAGGGTTGGCAAAGGAGGATAAAACTAAATAAACAGAACGTTAATCAGTTTACATGTTTCAGTTTATAAACAGAATCATTCAAACATTAATACATTCACTATTTCAAATCATAAACACCAGTAACATGATATGATTTTTGTAAAAAAAAAATGTTCTTAAATAGTCGTTATTTTTGTTCTTGAACGCACCGTTTGCGACATAGCTAGGTAAAAAGTTAAGGTGATAGGTTTCGGTATTAATCATAAATGGTTTAGTGGTTATTAATGGTTTTTTACTAAAAAACCACTAAACGAAACTTGTGCACTATCGGGATGAATTTTCTTTAGATGTTGAGGTGTGAGGTACCTATCGATCTACTACAAATCTATACATATTTAATTAAAAATAATAAATTTTAAACAAGTTCAGTTATTCAAAAATGATGTTTTGATTCTTCTACTATTGTCTTATAAGTGTAAACATGTATACCATGTTTACACTTTTTGAGATTATAACACTATTATTCTTTACTCATGTGCTATTTTTAAACTAAAATGTGACACGTTTACAAACACGACACGTGATGCGTACGCGCAGCCCTGAGCGATTCAACTGCCCGAGCCAGTATAAACCGGTTTCTCTTCGTACGCGACGAAACCGCCAGTCGTACACGCACACGCGCCCCATGATTGTAGTAGTATCTATCAAAGCGCGGTTATATGAAGCTTTGTCTCTGTTCTGTCTCTTTACTCTGTGTTTATACTACGCGTATATACACACATATTACATTGTGTAGGTTTCAGCCGTAACGCTGGCTTACTCTGTAAGGCTTCTAGAGGTCATATTATGGGATCAAAACATCCATGTAAGCACAAGGGTGAATTATAATAGATTTACTTGTAGTCCCGGTCTAGGTTAATGTTGTTATCTGGGTTAAAAACATGTTGTAAGGATTAAGTACTTGTACATTGTTACCATCACATTCACGTGATTAACGGTAACGGCTCACGATGTTACGATTACTTCCTTTATTAAGTCAGGGAAAAATATATCTTGGTACACATTTTGTTTCATATTTTTCAAGGTTCTGATGGCCCCAAAAAGTAAAGAACACTTAAAACGAATGTTAGTGTCCTAATAATAATCTTATGCTCCATACTATGAAGCCTAACTTCACACTATCCACTTATGTGTATGTGTGTATATGTATGTATGTATGTGCAAATGTGAATTGTGCAAGATATGACAATCAAACGCTTTCTAAATTTCTTCTCCGCGTGGCTTAAATACCGACACTGGGTTGAGTTTACTTAAAACAACCAACAACTATCTCAGTATGCGTTGAAATACTTTGGCTATCCGTGGTGGGTCTAGCCGGCCAGGGCCATATATTAATGATTAATTATCGTTAATAAAATTGATGTTTGCGAGTACGACACTAATAGCAAGCTGTAAATGCCAAGTAATAACAACTGACGTATTTATTACCTATATCGTTGAAATTTTATGAGGAGTTGTCATGCTTTCCCAGTAATTAATAGAAATTGGGATACCGCGGTCATCAATGTTGGATTGATCATTACTTAGCGCGACGCTAGGTAAATATATTATGAAGTTACTTACAATATGGCGATGATAACCGTCTTTTAATGATATTATACTGAAGATCACGTCTAAAAGAGTAGTGTTAATGATTTGGAAATAATATATGCTAAATTAGAGCATTTTTTTAAACCTAATACATGAATATATTAGATTATGTTTTTATTTCATAATGACATTGTCTAACGCGGATAAAAAACAGAATCACGCGAAATCTATCAAACGCATTTTTCTGAAACCTTCACTTTTTTTAAAGATAATTTAAGTATTGATTTTTTAGTATACGTGTTTTATTTAAATACCTTTTTTTATGTATAATAAATAAATAATGCGTCTTATTTGGGACAGCGCTCCTGGATGGGCGAGTCCTATTATTGGCTGGATGTACGACGCGTTGCGTGAGCTCAGTACTGAACACGCAAGCTAAGCACTCAAGGTCACTGGAATATATCTGCGTCTTAAGAATTTAGTGTTCTAAAATTTACTTTACATGGGACAGCACTGCTGTGTGTGGGAGTTTGCGGTAACGAAGTAGGCTTAGTAAGCTTCAAACTATATGGCAGCTCTGAAGTGTGCTACTTGCTGCACAGTACCGCACCCCTCACCCCGCTGTCAAGTGAACTTGTTACTGCGCAGTGACTCGCCTTATGTTCCGAGCCGCCATAAAGGCTCCTACAAATAGGCGCGACACGCGACGCGACACAAAGGCACAGCTCGTCGCGCGACACGCGGTGACTTTATGTCGCGTCGCGTGTTGCTGTGCCGTGTGGTTCCGGACGTAAAGAATAGCATCACCCCATTTCCTCCCATGGGTGTCGTAAAAGGCGACTAAGGGACTTAAATTACTAGACAATGGGCAGCAGCGTTCTTTATACATTTTTAAAACCATACTGCGATCGCCAACCCGCCTGCTAAGCGTGGCGATTATGGCAAACCTGCCCAATTGGAGGAGGCCTATGTCCAGCAGTGGAAGGCTTTTGGCTGGAATGATGGCGTGTCGCTCCGTTTTGTAGGAGCCTTTAAGATTGCATCGGGCTGTATCTATCCGCCAAAGTTAATGTAGACTAAAATCGCCATTTCGTACCATAATTGTCATGAGCTCATGAGGAATAATACGATAATAACATCCGCACAGGTCGATTAAAGGTCAAGCTACGCGTGTTACGGCCGGTTCATGGATCATGGTTCATCCATTATATATAGAGACCTCTCCGTGCCCCGGGAAGCACGTTTAGACGTTGGTCCCGGCTGTCATTCGTAGATCTTTGAGTCGGAACGACTCAAAGACCTACAAATAGTCAGAAGCCCAAAAGTCTGACAACCAGTCTTACTAAGGGGTATCTTGTTACCCAGTAACTGGGTAGTGAAGGTACCAGATAAATACTGGTATTCAGCTGCATCTGGTTAGATTGGAAGCCGACCCCAATATAATTTGGAAAAGTCTAGGCTCCGTAACAAAATGTGGTTAAATTTTCTAATAAATTCTTGTACAATCCTAATAGTATTTAAACACCCAATTTTAAACCCTTACTGCCAAAGTTAAGCTCCTTAATAGAAAATTATAGTGTACTTGCAGAGGTTTATAGTACCGACAAATATAAAGTGCAATATACATTGTTAGCCAGAATTGTGCCTACGCGCAGAAATCGCAGTGGCGCCACAGCTTTGCGGCTAAAATATTGACTTCAGCGCTTGGCGTTGTCTGTAGTACATTTGATAAGAGAAAGGCGGACTATATGAATAAGTTTTTAGTTTGAATAGGGATGATGACTAAAAAAAATTTTTTTTGTCCCTCATGTAGATTATTAAAAAATATTGTACACGTGTTTTTTCTTTTTTACGTAATCAAACATTACGGCGATACATTGAGTTCAAATGTGGCATGACGTCACTGCTCGCTAGATTTTATACGTAGCTGTAACGTAACGAGCCCCCACTCCCCAAGTTTAATGTGTTTTATCTAAATATTTTTTTATTAATATGATAAAGCAAAAAATACGTGTCTAATATTTTTTTATTATCTGATTGATGGACTTAACAGTTTTTCTTCTTTTTTTTTTACCCAGAAAACATCCCTATTGTGTTGAATCAGTTTATTACGGTTATCTGCTTCTTATTCTATAATGTCTGGGGATTGGGCCTATGGGCCATTTGACATCTCGAGTCCAATATAATGGCATTTATGCGTTCGGAAAACTCAGACACAAATATTTTTAAGTTTTCCTTTCGCACGTAAAGTTTCACGTGATCGCGTGGAACGCGTCCGTTTCAAGCTCAGTTTTCCAACTATTCCTTTAATTATTACTCTCATTTATATCGGATCACACATAAAAATACACACAATCCATATAGTATTAGTAACAACAACTTACAAAAATATTTTAGGAAAAACTTACAAACTAATAGCAACGTGGCTCAACACAAATGTTGGCACGTGCCTCCGCACCCAGTGCCTAAAATAGGGGTTATCCACCTTGTCGTATAATGTTTTTAAGATGGCCTTACTACCGCTCAGCTTATGTAGAAAATGGTACTCTTTACAAGCACGCAAACAGTTTGGACACAAAAAGGGATAGAAATGGAAGAAAGGACAGGTCCTTCCTTCCATTTCTATCCTTTATAATTTTTTTTATCTCTTTAGATTCGATTTCTCTTAACCTTTACCCTTACTTGATATCAGGAGTTCACCTGTCGGAACTATTTGGTCTCTTAATAGTAGGTTGGTACTAAAATCATTACATACTAGGTGCTGCTCGCGGCTTCGCCCGCGTGGGTTTTTTTCTTAAATAAAAGTATGAAAGTAACCTCAGTTACTCCTTATAACATCAGCTATCTGCCAATTAAAGTCCCGTCAAAACCGGAGCAAACAAACAGACAGGCAGACAAAAAATTTTTTTTTTTTTTTGTTATGGGTAATACTTTCATATGCATATGCATTCAGTAAAAAGCTGTTATTTTGACATTACAAACAGACACTCCAATTTTATTTATTTGTATCGATTTAGGATTTTGAATTTAGCCATTACATATTTATCTATTAGGTTCTTACCATCGCAACGCTCAAAGCTCATAACTTGGCCCCACATTGTAGTATAGGATATAATGTGCTCAATAAATTGGGCAGCACTAATAGTTGCCTAATAATGATCGACAAAGAATGTGATCATTGTGACATAGCTGTTATTTATCTTGAACAGGCTGTAACAGATTAGATATGCAAATTATGTCAGTATTACAAAATTTACGGATTTATCTTCGTTGACAATAATTTTCTGGATACAGTAAGGCCGTTTGTCCACCGCAACCGTCAACGAGACGTCAGCGTCAACGAGAAACGAGATTTTTCGAACTGAACGTGACATTCCGGTGATGGCGATCGTTTGTCCACGGTGACCAAACTCGGTGGTTGGTTCAGTATGTAATAACTAGAGATCGGATATTTGGGATGCATATTCACCTAAAGTTGAGATGTTGGCTAATATGGTACCCGCTGTTGTGTCGAAAAAATCCCGCGGTTCTGGGATCATCAAATTTAGGTTTCTGATTATAGAATCGGACGTATATTTACTTACTTTCAAATGTTGGCTTATATGGAATTCACTTTTGTATCGATCGTAAAAATCCCGGGGTTCCGGAAACGACAAATTTAATGTTTTTTTTTTTTTCTGTCTGTAGAATTGGATGCATACTTACCTACCTAAGTAGCCGAACTAATATTTAGTCCCAATCAGGATATACCTAGTACTTAAAAGAACAAAAATGTTTTTTTTTGTTTATTCGTTTTCTCTAACACTCGCCAACCCTCCTCTTACACCCACATACACATATTTGCATCGGGGGTTAAGAAATAATTTTAAATAAATATGCATCGGAATAGTTATGCAATCCAAGAATCCCGTTTTTTTTAAATAAATATTTTTTAGAAGTCGATTCCATACTATAAACTCCACTAGTTATGCATTCTCGATGTTCCTTGGCATCACAGGTTTTTTTACAAAAAAAAAAAATATTATAAGAAGTCGCTTCCATACATAAAATTTACTTTAGGTGTATATCCGATCTCTAGTAATAGCCAAACTGCATAACAGTTGGTCGGCAGTTGTTCTCGTCTAGCAAGCAAATCAAATCAAATCATTTATTGGTTA
Organism: Dryobota labecula; assembly: GCA_947523025.1. Taxonomy (NCBI): domain Eukaryota; kingdom Metazoa; phylum Arthropoda; class Insecta; order Lepidoptera; family Noctuidae; genus Dryobota; species Dryobota labecula. The sequence goes on from OX383287.1 coordinate 6,073,933, forward strand.
GCAATGGATTACAAATTTTGAAAATGAATGTCCTTAATCTTAATTATGCTAAGTAAACTATAAAATAATATACCTACCTACAGTCGAGATCTAAAATTTCACATTTTACGAAAGGCATTTGATTAATGAAATTCTGGGTAACCTAAAATAGCTAATCACTTTTTAACTTGAAATAAAAATTGGTGAACTAGGTACCAATAGATGAAAATCAGTGCTGGGGCTCTGTTTCGCATAGGGTCGCAGCATTATGCTGAGCGATGGCCGTTTTGCGTGGATGTGACGCATATTTTCCAACCTGTTTTTTATTTGTGTTTGTTTTTTTTTTGCGTCATGTTTATCGCAAATAACCATATTTTCATTTTTTTTTTATTTCTAGATCAAAATGTCTGAAAAGTATGTTTGCATGACAAGACACATTTTTTGTGCCTCAAGAGCTGAGAGAGAACTCCCATTTCAGACTATCTTTAGTACCTGTGGGATCCCGAAAACCTTTTTCTCATTTCCTTCGTTGACAACATTAACTGTCCAACATCCGTTCCATAATAAAACCACCCACAAAAGTTCATAGACAAATAAATAAACACAAAAACAGATCTAGCCGAAATTTGGGTGACTTCGAACACACCCCGGGGATGGGCAGTTATCGAGTAATAAACGGGAGTCGCTGAAGTACCATCCCACAGGACTACGCTATTATCAACACGAAAGACAGGCGATTTTAGACCTTATTACTGAAGACATAGAGACTTTCAAGTTTGGAGTTTCGGTTGAACCATCCTCGCGTCCTCGCGTAAATATTAAATAATTGACTGAAACAGTTGTAACGAGATGTTTATTTTGAATATTCTAGTGTAAGTTATCGACAAAATTTCGAACGCAAACCAACAGTTTCGTGTTTCTCTGATAATAAAAGACCACTCCTTTTTATCGGTGGGTGTCATTTTTTAAACAATGAGAAATTGTTGTAAGTTTCTGGCGTGTCAAAGTCAAACCAATTATTTCAAATGGGCACATAAATGGCACTTTTTATCGCCAACGCGTGGTTAATCAAGTCAGCCTATCGCAGTCCACTGCTGGACATAGGCCTCCCCCACAACCACAACACCCTGTCCTCCGCCTACCGCATCCAGTCTGTCCCAGCCACCTTTTTAAGGTCGTCGGTCAATCTAGCTGGGGGGCGTCCAACACTACGCTTGCCGATACGCGGTCTCCACTCCAGGACTCGTCTGCTCCACCGGCCATCGGTCCTTCGAAAAACATGGCCAGCCCACTGCCACTTCAGCTTGCTTTCTCTGCAAGCTATGTCGGTAACTCCGGTTCTTTTCTGGATAATTTCATTCCTGGTTTTATCCTTCAAAGAAACTCCGAGCATAGCCCGCTCCATAACGCGCTGAGCAACCTTTAATTTGTAGACCAGCCCGACTGTCAGTGTCCACGGTTCGGCACCGTATGTCATAACGGGCAGGACGCACTGGTTGAAGACCAAAGTCTTCAAACATTGCGGGATAGGCACAAAAAGCCTTGACGGAGTTTTCGAAACGGATCCTCCTGTCGGCTTCTTTCTCAAAGTTGTATGACTTGCTTGCCTTGCATTTTTTTTTTGGGTGGGAAATTATCAAATAACTTCTCCCGCTGTGGTCGGAGCGGGAGGGCGTGTCAGACTTTTACTGACTAAAACCTACCCGTGTTCCTTCAGTTGCCTGTGTGCCAGGGCCGCGGTATCCCTTTCGGACAAACCCGCAACCCTGGCAGGTTGCTTGCCTTGCCTGGCGTGGTGATAGTGTCAATATCTCCTTTGTCCGTTAATTAAAGTAGTCTTAAGTAGCTAAGTTTCCTATCTATACAAATAAATAAAATTGTAGTCTCTGTTTGTAATATCAAAATAACAGCTTTTTACTAAATGCATACCTAAATATGAAGGTATTTATGGTACTTATAAAAAAAATTGCCTCTCTGTTTGTTCCTGCTAATTTCCGAAACGGCTGGACTGATTTTGACGAGACTTCACTGGCAGATGGCTGATGTTATAAGGAGTAATTATGGATACTTGTATTTTAGAAAAAGACACGCTAGCGAAGCCGCGGGCAGCAGCTAGTATAATATAATGAAGCTGGGATTTTAGTCTTTATGTATATTAAGACCCTCTAGATAAACTAGTACCCCAAATTTTACAAACATAGCTTCAACGGTTTTTTTTTTATTATTGTTTATTCATACAGTCTTAATACAGGTTCGTTTGTTTTGTACCATTAAACCAGAAATGGTTTGGAATGGTTTGGTTTGGTTTGGGTTTGGTTGGTTTGGTTTGGTTGTAATGCTGAAAAGCCGATTCAAACGTTGATGTTCAATATATCATAAGTTATTTGCTTTGTGTTAATAATTCGACTATTCAAATTTAAAAAAGTCATATTTTTTAATACAAACATTGATGTTCCAGAAAAAAAAACCGAGAAATTGTGTGTTAAATTTACTTAAGAATGACGTTCTTTATAAATTAATTTCAGGGTTGTCTACGGAACTTGGCACAATATGAGATCTGTGCCAAGTTCCGTAGACAATCCTGAAATTTATTTATCTAGTCGTATTTGTCGGTGAAGTCGACAACCACACCATAATTATCATAATATTGAACTTGGCTGCCATTTTTACATATTTATGTTTTTGGTTGGATCCTATTTACAGAATGCATTTCAGTCTGTATTATGAAACTCATGGCCCTAAAGAGTTTTAACCAATTTTTCTATTCTTTCCAGAAGCCAATCTCGCCGCAGGGAGCTGGGAGCAATTGTATAAAGGTAAGAAAAAATCTTAAAATAGTATAAAACGTCTATAAAATCATAATTACACCAGTATGATAATTAAAACTAGAACAATAGTCTCAAATCGGACACCATTTACAGTTTCGCTAAGCATATACAATCATTCTATCATCTCATTATAATGCAGAGTGCACAACGGTAGAACTTCGCTTAATTAAACAAGTTCGCTTAAAAGTCCAGGATCCCATATAGAGAACAGTAAGGACGCTAATACTTACTTAAAATGCTTAGGAGCAGTATTAACTAAGTATGTTATAAACATAGGAAGTGGTGCCGGGTTCGGCCTGGTGCATACGGGAGAGATTCTGCTTAGATTCTGGTGATTAATTAGTAAAATTATTTTTTGTAACTTAATATTTGATATTATTCGATATATTGTCGCATAACGTTTGATGAAAATAGATATAAGAGTTGTAATTAAAGATTCTGAATTGGATTTTTTTTAAAAACTCATCCAAACAGGAAGCAAAACGTTTCATAAAGTAAAATGAAAATGTGGGCGAGGAATACAAGGAAATGCTTTAAAAATCACTTCCTCAACCAATTTATTATATGAATCGCGAAAAACTTAATAAAAATCATAAATTTTTGTTAAACAGGGAATTTTGCCATTGAGAGCTCTCAGCTACATAATTTAACTATTTAGATAAAAGGTCTGAAGTTATAGCACTTTATTTAATTATGTAGCAATGTAATATTATGGGGGAGTCGTAAAAACATTTTAACTTTTCCTCAATAAATCTTTCTTGTTTGCACGCGTATTCCCCGAAAAACATAATAAAAAGAATTCCGTGAATTGTACTCGTTTATTTCATGTTTCAACTCATACGGTCCTTCAATATTTACATTTACGCTTTCAGTGCCTATGTAATTCATTTTCCGTGAAAGATGATTTCAAAATGGAAAAGAAAAAGCTTTTATAGGCAAATTGAGTTTTCTAAAGGAACTTAAATATAACTCAATTCTTATGCAAGCTCTAGAACTTTTATGTAAATTCTAAATCAAATAATCCACCGTCCTGATTTCTACGCACAATTTTAAGAGGGGTTTCATTAAATACTTAAGCAGGTTCACACAGACGTAGAACAAGCGATACTTAAGGGCACAGTGCTCACGCAAAACCACTTCGCTCGAAAGCGTCACTTGACCGTTGTAGCCCCGGCCTTACATCGCGTTTCAACCACTTTAACAGAGTTATGCCGATCTTATCGCTAACAGTAGGCACTTTTGCGGTCCCTTACTAGGTCCGGTACTTCGGTATGTCTTTCTCAATGCGAATAACTATAAACTGATATTTTATTCAATACAAGCTGCGCCCGCTGCTTCGCTCTCTTAATCGTTATATAAATCTTTGAGTCATAAATTGGTATTTCGAAAATCAGTTACATGATATATGTGTGTTGTGAGTCAGAACGGCTCGGATTGATCGAATCGTTGTAAGTTATTGGCTAACATGAGTGATATAATTGAACGAAAATATTAAGTTGTAATTTTAATGAAAACAAATGATGTCGTTTCTGATTTAATAATTCTTGGAGTTTGCCTTGCATAACATAATAAGTTGGTTGTCTATGTTTTACCAGCCAACGTTTATATAATCTACATAAATAAATAAAATTGAAATAGAAGCTTTTTAATAAATGCTCATGTAAGTATATACGGTATATATATATATATAAGTATTTTTTATTTGTCCATCTGTTTGTTCCGGCTAATCTCCGAAACGACTGGACAGATAGCTGATGTAATAAGGAGTAGTGACACGGACGGAGCCGCGGGCAGAACCTAGTATTTTAACAACGATGAACCATTATAATTGACTCAGTTTAATCATTAATGCATTTATTCGATTAAATTCTTTTGATTCGATTATTTTCTTATAACAAAGATCAGAACAGCATCATCCTCTGTAATACAAACAAAATCGATTCTCAACTATTTGATTAATCGCATGCGCTTCCATTCTTTGGATGACTGATTGAGCTCAATACCGGTCTGTGCGCGTCATTAACATTGATTAAAAGTAATTAGTCCATCTGTAACTGTTCTTAAGAACTAGGTGTTCAATGATTACGTGGAACATATAAAAAAGTTTTTTTTTTTTTGGGATTCCGTACCAAACGGTACGTTATTACTAAAGCTCCGCTGTCCGACCGTCCGTCTGTCTGTCACAGGACTGTATCTTTTGAACCATAATAGCACATACTTGAAATTTTAAGAGTGTGTACTGTGTACTAATATAGCCGCTATATCAAAAAAAAAAAAAAAAAGTTAAAAGTTCAAGGGTGTCCCCATACAAGAAACTTGTTTTTTTTAAAATGTGAAACAACTTTGAACAAACAACGTGCAGACAAATGCCATGATGCTCTCAGCTGTAATGCCCCAGTCATTTAAAAATATTTGTTTGTTTGTCTTGTATATATTATTCTAATAAGTAAAATATATTTGTTTTTTCTCAATATTCATTTAGGGGCCATTCAAGTATTACGAAAGCAGAATTTTAGTAATTTTGAACCCCCACCTCCCCCTTGTCAGCAAAAGTAAACAAAGCTCATACCCCCCCCCCCCTTTGCTTACGTAAACAACATTGGTATTTTTTTTAATCTGTTCAGGTTTCTTTACTGTTATTCATGAGTCTAGAAATAAGGCATTTATAGACTAAAAGTAATTGAATGCCCATTTAATTAAATTCCCTACTTCGGTTTTTTCTAACCATAAAAAATCGCGTGAGAGCGAGAAAGCAATATCAGTTATTTTGGGGAATCTCTGAACATTGGGTTGCCATCTTTGGTCAAATCAAATTCAATTTAATTTTGCAATTGAATCTGAAAAGTAAATTAATAAATATTGCTGACGTAATCCTACCATCCAGACCCCCATCCCCCATGTCATCAAAAATTATCAAAGCAAAGACCCCCCCCACCCCCCTTTGGTGCTTACGTAATAATTGAATGACGCCTTATTGGTTTTCTTTAAATATACATTCTTTCAATAACCATCAATTTCGAAGTTTCACATCTGTCGAGTCCCGTGATAGTTAACTTTTTTTAACAAGAGAATTAAAAACAAAATGTGTTGAATATTGTACGGTGGTACGGAACCCTTCGTGTGCGAGTCCAACTCGCACTTGGCCGCTTTTTAGTTCTCGGTCGACGTATTTGGTATCAAATTCTTAGATTGAGGAAAGTATGGTCTGATGACGTACGGTGACGTATGCGTTGTGTTCTTTTTTCAAATGTTTAGGGATGCAGCGTCAAAGATGTCATAATTGGTCATAAGTGGAAGCTCAGTATGCGTTAATTGTTTTCTAATGAAATATGTAGCTGAGCTGGCCATGTTTATAGAGCCTGAAGCATGGTTAAGCCGAATTTACGCTACAACATTAATTGTAAAATTAATTTCACGAAACTGGTTTAAATAACATTGCATTTTGTTTCGTAAAATAATTCGTATTGTGAAATCTACAGTATCATCGAAATCATGGCCCCTGTCAGTATCAAAGTTTTGTTTTGCAATATACAATATTATCGTGCAATTGTACGCGACACCAGTTTCACGTTGCTTTTGATCGTGAAATTTGTTGCGCGACATTAAATTTATCTTAAATAGTGCTTGGCACGAAAATATTTTTATTTCATGAAATTAATGCATGCATTATGAAGTTGACCTTAGTAGAGCTTCCGAAAGAGTGGGTCTTAAAATGAACATGGGCAAGACAAAGGTCATGTCAAATGTCCATGTAACACCCACTCTCATGAATATCGGAGACGCTACGCTCGAAGTTTAGGACGAGTATGTTTACCTAGGACAAACTGTCCAGTTAGGTAGATCCATCTTCGAAAAAGAGGTCAATCGTCGAATCCGACTCGGCTGGGCAGCGTTCGGGAAGCTACGCAATATCTTCTCGTCCCACATACCGCAGTGTCTCAAGACGAAAGTCTTTGACCAGTGCGTGTTGCCAGAGATAACATATGGCACTGAAACGTGGTCGCTCACAATGGGCCTTATTAGAAGGCTAAAAGTCACCCAAAGGGCAATGGAGAGTGATGGTGGGCTATGCTTGGAGTTTCCCTACGTGATCGAATCAGAAATGAAGAGATCCGCAGGAGAACCAAGGTAACCGACATAGCTCGATGAATTGCCAAACTTAAGTGGCAATGGGCGCAGAACAGATGGCCGTTGGGGCCGAAAGGTTCTGGAGTGGCGACCGCGTACCGGAAGACGTAGTGTTGGAAGGCCTCCCACAAGGTGGACCGATGACCTTATGAAAGCCGCAGGAATCCGCTGGATGCGGGAAGCACAGAACCGGTCGAGGTGGCGATGCTTGGGGGAGGCCTATGTCCAGCAGTGGACGTCTTTCGGCTGAAATGATGATGATGATGATGATTATGAAATTAGAAGTTTACACGTATAATTGTTAATAAAATTAATGTCATGAAACTAATTTTATGTCACTTACTTCGTAATGTAATTTTGGCTTTAGCTGGCTTCGTTTGAGCCGTTACTGTAAAACTATTTATAGGCTTCTAGGGTGGTCATGTACCTACAGTAACCTAAGTTATCTTAAGGCTATTAAAACGTTCTTTAGCTAAAGTACTGTCAGTTCCCCTTTAGTTACAAAAAGCATTTCACTGAACAAAAGAATCGAATACATTTTATGTTCGCCATCTTTCTCCTCATTGTCCTAGTCTCTTATAAAGGATTTCCTACTTTAAGTCCTTTGAGATTCATGTCTTTTCCCTCTATCAACTATTATAAACAAACAACATTCTTAGTCAAACTTTATTACCAACTAGCCGATGCCTTTTTCATATAAGTATATTGTTTTGTTAGTAACCTTCTCCGGCTCGCACATAACAACTTACCAAAGTTTCATCACAATCGGTCGAGCCTATTTCGAGTATTTGCTAGACTAACGCACGACAATTGTTTTTTTAAATACCTACATACATCAATAAGTTAAAACATTTTTACATATTTCTTTAGTTGATTAAAATATATTCTTTTTTTGATATTTACAAAAATATGAATAATTGTCGCTCAAATTATTGAGCATTTCGAGACGAAAAAGTTTTTTCGTGCTCTTTCTTGCGATTTTTTTTCATGATGCTAATCATTTCTATAAAATATATTTGTATAAGTCTTTTTTTATACAGTTGACTATACTCTGTATTTTTGGGCTTGTAATAATTAACAATGCCACTAACTGCGAAGAAAAAGAAGACGTTTTACGGTGTCCCTGTTTGTGCAGCGCCTTAAAAGAAGGAATTACACGCGGACGAAGTCGCGGGCAGAAGATAATCTTAGATACGATCGCTAGTGTTGTCAGTAAATATCCGATATCAAAACAAACATCCATGTATCGATAAAGATATTCTCCTAGGAGCCTCATTTGTCAGTCACCACATGACGCCTCTCCGCTGAAAGATATTTAACTAAGATTTAGAGCACCACTGGAAGGACTGTCAGGAATAAATTATGAGCGATAGTGAACAGAAACCAGATCCTGAATTTTTAATTGAATCTAAGACTAAGATATAGTGGTTTTGTCTTGAGATCTTCCAAGGAGATTGAGGTTTGGAAATGTTCAGATTTAGTTACGTCATGTATTTTTTTTTTTTCTTTGAAAGTGTTTGGCTTTAACAATATTAAATCCTAGGTCTCGTTTTACTTTTGTGGCTCCAATAAGTACGATATATTGTTTACTCTTGTCATATTTAAATATTTTTTTTTGAAGTGGCCCATTGATATACAAAAAACCCATATCAATGAAGTGGCCCTTTTTAGTGCCGCCATGTACCAAATGTTTAAAGGGCTCTATGTTGGACTTGTTGAATCGATCGTCTTGGATGCATATTAACGTCAAAATGTATGTTTATAATAAATTGAAGTCTGCATTTCACATGACAATCGTTATGTCTGCAGTGTCTCAATATTTCAGCAAACCGATAAAATCGTCCACCTTTCATTCACTCCGATGCAAATCAGTCGTAGGGTGACAAATAGATTTACGGCGTCCATTCCACGAATGATTGTATTACCCTTTGCTAGTGTCTAATCAAATAACAATGTGGACAATATCTCGATATAATCATAACCGATAAATAATTTTGACACCTGACTAATTTTAGCTCTGGCAACTATCGAAACTCGATGAAAGACATATCTAGTACATGCAATCTGATTCTGTGATAAAATTGTAGCTCTACTGGAACTCCCAGTATATCCAGTATTAAAGCTATGAAGATGATATAATTTAATAGCATTATATTGCACTCTAGCTGACCCGACTGACGTCCTGTGTTTTCAATAGTTCATACAAAAATCCCATAGAAAAAAGCGTGTATTCCCGTTCGTCCCACTGCCGTCATCCCGGCGTCGGTAGTAAAATAAAATGTTGTTTTTTTTTTTAATGTTACATCCCGTACACGTAAAGCTGGGATAATATTTTTTTCGCGTCTATCGCATTGTGTGGGGTATCCGCCGTTAAAAAATACTGCAGGTTTGTGAAACTATTTTTCGATTCAGGGATCCGTTTGCGTACCTAATATTAAGGTTTAAAGTGCTATTTATTTGTTAGAGTCAAGTGCCCTGCCAGCTAAATGATTGTTTGCACTATTTGCAAACAATATTTTCTAGAGTTTAAAATAAAATAAAATGTCATCCCCACCCAATACGGAGTTACGGAGCTACCATACAAACAGTAAGACAACTGAGCGTCCTACATATTCAGGCATTACCTACATTATGTTAATACCTCGCTCCACAGTAGGTATTCTAGCAAAACTCCAATAATATGGTAATGCTGAACAATATTGAGATGTTCCCACTGAACCTTCCAACGTATACCTCTGGGAAACTAATTTTGATACTTCCAACCTTTTGTTACAAAAGAGACGGCTCATTCCTAAGCCTGCTGTTTGTCCTTTGATTAATATTTTGAATTCAATCGTTGGTCGTTTTGAAACCATTCAATGATAAATGATTTTATTTCTGTAAGTAGGTTTGTACTTTTACACGTAAATCATAATTTTTAAACTAGATGAGTTTGGCGTTTCCTGACTACTTTGAGAAGAAAGGCCGAAATAAACTCAGAGGTCACAGTCTCTTTTAAAATCCACAGGTAATCTTGGTCAGATCATGTGAAGAACATGTAGATTGGTGTCTGAAATGGGCTTTTGATGATAGAACCACACATATTGAGAGAACCTGTCCAGTCAGTGCACGCATTTGTCAGTAATTGTGCAGCGCAACTCAGAACTAAGAGCTTAAGGATTCGGCGAACAATACCAAAGAAAGGACATTTGGGTAGGCCGCATAAATTTCTCAAACTGCCAGACCACGATAAAAACTAAATGAGAAAAAACAAAACAAAAACAAAAAAATTACCCACACTGTAAAGCTATTCTTGTTAGCGAGGAATTGCCTCAATTTATGTATGTCATAATGAATAAATATTTTTTTTATAAAAAATAAAAAAAATATAGACTGATGCTCTAGAAATGTACATACATGTGTAGGTATATTAATATTTTAATTTAAGACGTCACATAATCATATTCTTCCCTTTTCATCATTCTCTTCCCTTCATCATTTTCTTCCCTCTGAATATCAGGATGGCAACCAGTCGGTTATCATTAAAAGTGAAGGCATGTGAACATATTCGTAAGAAGTTGGCTGAATCATCCCAGCGCTGATTCGTTTTCTCCCCTACCAATCGTTATTTCACCTGACACTGTTTATTTTGCTTATATTTATGTATGTATGTATCTATGTGTTAGTATATATTTATTTTCCGTTTTCGAGTTATCTATCCCTTATGTTGCACCTGCCATGTTTTGTCTCTGCATCACCCTAAGGTTGACTGGTAGAAAATGCCTCTGGCATTAAGTCCGCCTTTGTACAGTATTTTTTTACTCGTGCATAAAGTTATAATAAATAAAAAAAAATAAAAAAAAAATCTTCTCTTCTTGTTCTCATACATTATTGTTTATATTTGTTTTACATTTCTCTTTTCGTAGGCCAGCAAAAAAAAATAAAAAAACGATCTTGAGGAATGTGGCCGCTTTTCTTTAGATCAAAATTTGTTGCTTCGTATTTGTTGCTTCGTCAATATGAAACGTTATAAAAGGTATTAGAAAGCCGTACCGTTTTTCATAATTCCTTCTCAGTCACGAGATAATATTTTTTTAAAGGAGTGGTGCTAGTGGACCGGTGAACGCCCTCTTAAGAAATACGCAGTACCTTTAGACTCAATACAAGACTTATATGTCGTATCTGTATCTATTTTACTATGGACAAAAAAAAAAGTGCTTTATTCAAGCAGAAATCGCACTTACTTTAGTGAGATTTCAAGCAGTTCGCTAAGAATAGATTATCCACATGGATTTTAACACTCACTTTCAGTCACTTCCAGGATAGATCCACGAATGACAGCCAGGACCGACAGCTTAACGTGCTTTCCGAGAAACGGCGGTTGGGTCTTGTATGTAAAGATGACCCATCCACGGATCAACCGCGGCAAGCGTAGCTTACCCTGATCGATCGAACCGTGCGTCTATTATTACTTAGCCATAAGCCCCTCTACCTGTTTAGAATATGAAATAGAAATATATATACCTACCTATATAAGGTGTATCTATTCATACACGAAATATTTTAAGAGGACCATTTATAGGGGTAAAAAAGCCATAGCAGCGAAATTTTTTATTTTGTTTAAGTGTTTTATATTTTTACATAATTATTATAATTTTAAAATTGCTTGAGACATTTTGCAAAGGAGTTGCATTTTCCAAAAGAACAAAGGCGAACTCCCGAACAAATTTTTGTTGACATTTTTTTTGCGTTTGGTTATGAAAAATATTTAAAAGTATAGATTTTGAATTCCTGAAATGTTTTGTCTTCAGTTTTACTTTTATAGGAAGTCAGGAATTAAAGATATTCCAGTTTGAAGTTCTAGAGGTTAGGTATGTCTTGTCAACCAACAACAAACTAATCGAAAAAGAAATACCTACTTACCACTTAAAATATCATTGATAGAAATGCATTTTTACGACAAAATAAGATACGGAGTACGTATTCAGAAAGTTATAGATATATTATATGGTAAATTACATGGTAGAGGTCACGGGTATAGAAAAAAAAAAACAAAACTTTTTTTTATATTTATTCCTCATCTTCTCTTATTACAATGTCATCAAGAAAACCTGCAGGTGCTGAGATATTTTGTTGATGCCTAGCCCATCCTAGATATCACACCACAATCATTGTATGTGCGCAACATCCAACAGTTCATTATTATTTTATTTCACATTATTTTTCCCGGTATCGGCGCATTTTATTAACACACATGATGCGTGTAGGCTTAACACGGTTACCCATCGTGATAAACAAATCGATGCACACTACAAAATCCAAGGTATCAGCCAGAATCGGAATCCAGAGTCACAGAAAAATGTCGTCGTATAGGCAAACAATCAGAATTCTTAGGCAAGCACTAGTCACACAGGGAACAGTAAATCTCAGAGTCCATAAGCAGAAGCAATTGATGAATTAGAAAATCACGGAAAATCGATGGAAAACTAAATAACGAGACGCACGCGTAAACAACAAGTTGTCAGTAAGGTACATGTCAATATGCGGCGTTGACAACTTAAATGTTATATTTCTTTTTTTGCGATGTTGCCATACTCGAATAAATTGCACTACGAGGTCATAATTTTATGTATTAAATTAATCAATTATGACCGCTATATTCTTAGCATAAACAATTATTTTTATTTTCACATTTATTTTCTGTTGCAAAAATGTATTTTATAAGTATATTAATGCAATACGAAAAGCAAAGCATTTTATGTAACTTGACCAAGATTTATATTGCATGGCAACATTAAACGTTCAGCTTAGCCAAAAGTCATGAAGTTAAGCCAGAAAAAGTAACGAAGCCATGATTATTTATCATCATCATTAATCTAGTCAATTCAGTTTTCAATTATGACGACTTTTTTTTCCAGACTTTAATAGATCATAAGCTTGATTTGATAAAGCTTAGTGAATTATTTCGTCGGTACCTATCACGGTGATATATGTAGACGCTTAATAATTTCATCAACAATTTTCTCGCCATTGTTCTTTATACTTATTCTATGAATGTCCCGCCCGAACGCGGTGACGGTGGCGGCACGAACGCGGTGAATTTTGATAATTAATCCTCATTTCAAGTAATTTTAAATTATTTAATTTTTTAAATAATATACTCAGATAAATAAAAAATCGTTTCCTTGGCTTCTTTACCACCTATAGCTGTATCTCTTAAAATATTTCGTGTTTGAATAGATACACCCTATATAGACAAAGTAAAAGCAATATTCATTAAAGCAAGCACCACTAACATAAGGTCAAGACACGCAAAAGACAAGGGATCCAGCTGGACAGATTTCACGCTACTGCATCTCTGTGTAAGCTCTAAAGCTTGGTAAACAAAGCCTTCAGGGATGCCATGAAATGCTAGATTTTCTCACTCAGTGAGAAATTCCCGGGGGTACGTAATTTTGTAGGTAATGTTGTGTTGTTAAACAAATAATACAGGGGAAACGTTTACTTTAATACTCGTATGGAATGCTTCCGTGTCTGGTTTCAACTCAGAGGTTACACTTATAAAGCGTGTTGTGGTCATTATGAGAGTAATAGACTTGAATTTCCACTATCATACGTTAACAATATCCTCATTGACAGTCAATGAGAGAACCGTAGGATATGGCAGTGGCCAGTTTAGCCTATGATGTAGATACCAACCTATCATTCAAAGAAAAATAAATTAATATGACAAATTAAAGAATCCGTGGGAAGGTCCGAAGGTTCCGTGTGGTGCCGGACGTAAAGAATAGCATCACCCCATTTCCTCCCGTGGGTGTCGTAAAAGGCGATTAAGAGACTTACTAGAGAATGGGCAGCAGCGTTCTCTATGCATTTTTAACACCATACTGCGATCGCCAACCCGTCTGTCAAGTGTGGCGATTATGGCAAATCCCCCCTCTTTGGGGGAGGCCTATGTCCAGCAGTGGACGTCTTTTGGCTGTAATGATGATACGTCAAGAATATGGAGAGCAGTGTCCTCATCCTCATGTAAGCTAGATCAAAAAAAATATGTCAGGTGTGGCAATAAAAACAATATCCTCATTGTAAAACATGTTTAGCAGTTAGCTTAGGATGTTCTAATTATGTTGATTATGCCCTGAAGTCAAACATAACGGTGACTATGACTTGTCTCGAGAGAATATTTCCTGCATTTAAGTAATTTATTGTTCATATAACTCGTAATTCAAACTCATTTTACAAAGCATGCCGTTCCACAATAACAAGCAATCATCTTAAGGCACATTCGTAGTATCATTCCATCAGCATGTGGTAATGACGTGAAACCGCAACGCTCCGCGCGGTGCCGCTCAGAATCGTTGAGAATCGCACGAAATTGACGCGGTCACTACTTCCGCGTACGTACGGGATTGAGTGGCTGGTACACTGTTATTTTAGGAAAAGGCCTTAATGTGAGCTATATTACGATGCAGGTGGTTCTTAAAAAGTGGATGGTACCCGTTTAAATTGGTGTGGTGTATGCGGATTGGGCTAGCAACTCCTTTTTTTTTTTCCTTTTTTTTTTTTGAAAACATTGCCCCACACTAGGAATTTCTCCTGTATTGTGGGTGCGTTTACAAACATTTAAACTCACATACAATAACAGCCAGACCCGAAACAACTACTTGTAGGTCATACAAATATTTGATCCGTGCGTGAATCGAACTCGCGACACGCAGCGCAGCAGTCAATCGCTTAACCACTGCGCCAACCGTGTCGTCATCATATATCATATGTCGTCATGTTGTGTCGTGTCGTCGTGTATGATCTGGAAATCGGGTAGTACGGTTGCACTGGAGAGTGATCCATTGTTTTGGAGGATTTGAATTCCCAAAGGCCGGACTTTTAAATGAAAAATAATCCCTCATTTCAGATACACAGACTTTATTTGTTTATACTTAGATGTTGCAAATATATGGAGGAAATACGCATGGTTGCATGTATTTTGAAATGCATAATAACTCAGTATATAAAATGTTGTAACACACCTAATAAATAGATGAGGATATTGGTCTACAGATTAATGTAATCCCGAAGCTGCCTCTTGCAAAAGATCTGTTAACACACGATCAAAATAAACATTAATAAAAGCAGCAGATTAAACTTAATACAAAAGAGTCAATACTAACCAATTTTCTAACACAAAGTGCAAATAAATTGCCCATTGAGGAAACCATTGCATGTGTGTCAACATATCTGTCACTCATTGCATCAATAGCACATGGAGTAAATATTTGTCAGAGATCAAGCTTTGTATTATACAAACTCACTGCGATGGGCACTTACAGTACTGCAAAGATCTTTTGGCTCTTGAATATCATTTACAGGGGAGGGTTATTGGTAAACATTTGTAAAATTCTATCAAATTAATACAATAATGCACTGAGAGTAATGCTGCGGCCGTGTCGTAAGGGATGTTTGTTAGGAGCAGCTTGCCGTCCAGTAAGGACCAGCCCCGGGTCGACGGCGTGTGTTCCACGCGCGCCTCAAAGAGATGTCAGCACGCACTGACGGGGTCCTCCTCCAGGACCGGTGCCTGCCAGAGTTGCGGGTTTGTCCGAAAGGGATACTGCGGCCCTGGCACACAGGCAACTGAAGGAGCACGGGTGGGTTTTAGTCAGTAAAAGTCTGAAACGCCCTCCCGCTCTGCCCACAGCGGGAGAAGTTATTTGATAATTTCCCACCCAAAAAAAAAAAGGGATGTTTGCGGATAACACACACACTTTAATGGTTTTGCCGCCATAATAGGCCAGTAAGAAAAGCAGCCGTTGTTTTTTTTTTTTAATTCGGTTTAAGAATTCTTTGGAAATCTGTAGATGTGTAATAAATTCATATGTAATTTGTTTTTACAAATTGGCGATAATTTAAAAAGTGTATGTCGTGCGCCGAAATGGATTTGACTAGAGAAAATTTTCGCTCAATGATATATTACGTCTTCAGTCTTATCGTCAAAACACGAATTATATTAAGGAAATTATCTTAATTTGTAGCTACAACGGTCTTACATAACAACCCTACACCTGCGGGGTAGATGATCGCGCTATACGCATACGGTTATGTCATATTGTAGATAATATCTATTGCAAGTTTGGTCTCTGTCTGATATGTACTCTGTACCAATACCGCTAATATCCTCAAATTATTCGTTGGTCAATAGGAAGAGGGTTTAAAATTAAATTCATCGTCATTATCATCATTTTACGGGCTGTTGAAACCTCATATGATGGGTAATTTTATTTAAACACTCTATTTATTTATTGTTGCGTGTGTTGTGTTGCGTTATACAATATTAACAACATTTTAAATGTGCGAATATGTCTTTCTAGCTTCAACAGATAATTGCGAAAAACAGAAACTGGTAGAGAAATTGCTTCGACAAATCAAATTTGGATTTGATGGAAGAACGGTGGGCTATTTCATGTAAACATGATGCTCCAAACTTTTTTGTGCTTCCTCATTCTTAATAGGGATTCCAAATGATTCATGAGAGCTTAACCAGATAGCTCAGTAACGGGGCCACTTTAGTTAAAAGATCTTAGGATGCCATGCAATTATAAAATATTGCTAAACTGGGCCGATTATCTCTGCGTGGTCCATGTCCATACCTCTGTAGATTTTAGTTCTCTATTATCTCTAGGTATCTATTTTATTGATAATTATTTTTGTATTTCTATAATGCCCATGACATTACAGCGAGCCCTATCCACAATACCAGCGCTGCGACACTTATTTTTAAATGTCGCAGCATCATGCTAAGTAAGTATAAGTATTTATACCCTACCGCAGCTCACAAACTCAGACACCAGTAAAAAATAAACTAACAAAGCGCAGTCAGTGATGTGCAACGCGACCCCTGACTCCATTCTACTTCATCCCGCCACATATCGATAGCTAATGCACATTCATCGACCTAATTACACCACTAACTAATTAGCCAGCTTTCACCGCTTGCCGCTTGATTAGGTATTTGCTTTTCATATCTCTGATTAGTGATTAGTATTGGTTTTGATTGTTTGTGTTAAGTGATTAGTGTCATCATGGATTGGAACAGATGTCCTGATGATATTTTATGTAGATAAATCACACACACACACATCCATAAATTCACGTCTTCTTCCCATGGGAGGCAGAAACTATAAAACGCCACCTGCTAGGATCCTTACATACTTCTTTTGCTTCGTTTACGTATATACACCTTACCATACACACACGCCGGTTACGAGTACTACAGACCTGGCCTTTCTGAAGAATATCACCAATAAGGTCACTATATTCTAGGGCGTTCCCCTCCGGCGTTTCCAGTCACATCTGCTTTATAAATACTTTTTGGTAGTCGCCTTTCATTCATCCTCTCAACATGACCAAACCATCCAAGCATACTCTTTTCAATGTTCGTCACTTCATCTTCTTTTAAATCCAGTTTTTCCTTCTTAAATCATAAGTCATCATTTAGGTGTGTAGGTCTAATACTAAGTAAGTGCAACTCCTGAGTCGAAAAGGGCTTTATTTATGTATTTATTCAGGGACAATAAACAGCTACAATATGTGTTGGAACAAAGAAAAGATAATACAAAATATTAACAATATTGCAGCCCACTACATTACCGGCATATTAACAAAAGAAAATATGGGTAATAAATAATTAATAAATTTAGAAGAACAGTTATTGGCCGAGGTAAAAAGTAAGCCGATTAGGTTAAGCTAGATTGTAAGCGAACAGACCCCTCCGTCTGCCTCAGGGTGGAGGACATCCATGAGAATTAAATAATTATTATTAATATTATCCCCGTTACCAAAAATACCGGGCGTCGGCATAGGGCAGATAATGCCCTCTTCCGGCCCCCCTAAATGGGTCCAGGGACGGCGGTCTCGGGGACGTCCGCCGCCCACTATGATATAAGCCCCGAGGTGGTGGCGCGTAATGTTCCACGCGCACCCCTCTTAGACGTCGCGGGGAAGTCAAACACCTCACTCCCCCGCTTGACCAAACGGAACCCGCAGAGGCGGACCGGCACCAGTTGCAGCCTGCGAAGAGTGCTTAAGGCGAGGTTCTTCAAGTTAACCTCTAGGAAATGTAATTTTAATGTAATTTTATTTAGAAACGGTAATGATTAAACACGTGAAAAAATTATATGTTGCTTTTGAGACCTTTCCGTAGGTACGTCGGGTACTCGTTACATAATTGAATAAAGTTCGCTCTATAGAAAAAAAAATCCAAACATACCCCTATTTTGTAGATTAAAATCATTTTATTTCAATATTATACCACATTATGTATTGAAAATCACATCAAAATAAACGTCTATGATGATGTAATGTCCGTCGGGTTTAACATTGTTAATACCGTAAAACATATAATTTTCAACCCAAAATTAACGAAATTCCTGGCACAATTTACTCGCGCCCAGCTGCCACCTCTAGAACAAAAATGCACGCTCGAAGAACCTCGCCTTAAGTGCCCCAGTAGCCCCCAGTACAAGCGCGCGAGGGAACACGGGGTGGTTTTAGTCAGTAGAAGTCTGACATACCCCTCCATCCGTCCCAGGGCGGAGGACAATTATGAGGATTTCCACCGATACAAAAAAAAAGAGGTTGGGAGCGAAAATAACTGCCCGGGTGTGCAAGTGGAACTAACTTATGGAGACTCTTGTTATGAATCTCGAAGAGCTCCCGCTCCTTATTGCATACTGTGCGTTTTGTGTGGATTCTGGCGAACCTAGACTCTAGAGAATGACCTTCACGTATCGTGGTACAAATCGGCTAAGATTACCCATAAATAGAAACCGTGACAACGTAGGACATGCCACGATCCGATCAAGCCTATCCCATGCCACCCTCCCGTAGCGACGCCCTGAGCCAAGGTCCGTACCCCACAAGGGGTGCCATCAGCGTGTAGTCGCCTTTTAACTACCTCTGTGGTTTAGTGGTAAGACCACCTGTCTCAGACCCAGAGGAAAAATGTTCTGCTCGGTTTGATTGGTGGTAGGGCTTGTTCTAAGTCCTCTTGGCTAGCTACCACCATCTCATCTAAGTTTGTCGCCATAACAACAACGTCGGCAGTTAGAGGTAAGATAGCCAGTTCCTCTGTGGTTGGGGATTCCGTCCGAAGGTCGCTTCCACCTTCGGGCTTATCATCACTTAGCATCAGGAGAGATGAAGGGCAAGAGCTTCCCCGTTGAAAAAAAACGTAGGACATGCCACACCAGGCACATCTCAAAAAATTTATAAACTGACTTACTTATTATTCCGTTACATCAAGTTACAGTTTTAAACGCCATCACATAAGTAGGTGTCGTTGCATAACCAGTTATTAACGGTTGCTCTGACGAAACCCACGGTTAAATAACCTTACGATAACATCGGTAACCGGTCCATTCGGAACAATTATTTGGCTTGTTTAAAGCCTGGAGGAATTGTAGTGAGAGCAGCCAAGTTTGAGTTCCGGTCTTATTATTCATACTCTTTCAACATTGTTTTCAAAACTTAAGTAATTAGAGTAAAAGAAAGAAAAAAATGTTTTGGGACTCGCACAGGAAGATCACAAATTAAACTAAACACTCATAGAAACATAAAAAAAAAAGTTTAATGAAAAAGTCGTATACGGGCAAAAAGGCTCCTATCTCACCATGATGCTGCGACATTTAAAAATAAGTATGGTCACTAAGAACACGTAAGAACTGTAAGAAGGCTAATTTATTTCTGTCTAGAAGACTAATTTAGTCTGACTTGAACGTGCCCTGGCGGCTGAGAGTATGACATGCTCACTCAAATGTCTCGCTGGTAGTAGCATGTGTGTTGGATCATTAAGTTCCCTTCAAAATGGTTGAGCTAAATGGTGCTGATCTATGCGTCATGTTCGTGAACGGGCGCCGTCAGTTGGGGCAGGTCATTTCTTAGCTGCCACGGCTTATTTAAATTTTTGAATTAATTTATTAGGGACGCTTCTAACGTGCACGTTTTTCTACATTGTTGTCACATGTATAACTTCAACATGAATGATGTAACCCATATTTTGTTTTAAAAGAGTGTCCGTGGAGTTTCTTGTCCGTTCTTCCGCATAGGAACCTACTACACTTTGGAATGGGCAACTAGCTTCATCTTTCTGACTGACCGACCCCTCAACATTTCAAAAGTGCCTGTTAATTGGTTTATTTGAAATAAATGCTTTGAGTTTGAGTTTGAGTTTACAAGGAGCGATTAAATTATACATATATTGAACGGATTCAAAGGTAAATAATAAAAGTTATAACTTCTAACTTTGTGATATTTGTGACATACGTTAAAATACACGCCTAGGCTTAGTTTAGACTGCAGATGTCCCCCAAATCACAGATTAATACAGATGGGACACTCCGCAAAATTATTTAATTAAAAAGTGACTCTTGCAACGACACAATAAAGTGCAATTCAGGTCACACAACGCTTATTACTTACAGTTATATTCACCTACAAGTTGCCTCTCATTCTATCGCGTAACTCTTATACCGGCGCGGCAGCGCGCGTCAATTATCCTATTGAATTTGCCAAGTGAGACGGGCCCGCCTTGTACTTGTAGCTTCATACCTAAACTGCGGTGTCCCATCTGTATTAACCTTTGCCCAAATTCCTTTTTTTTTTAATTTACCAACTTATTATACCTAACTATCATTAAGAATATAATTTGTGGAGATCAAAAAAGCATTATTTATTAACCACTGCTGTCTAGATTATTTCACTCTCTTAGGCTGCGTCCTATTTAAAAGCGATCGTTGCGCGAATACACGATCGTCGCTCTCAAATGTCACTTTTGTTCCGTGAACATGAACGTATCGTCGCGCCGACAGAGAGCGCTTTCCGGTTTTCCGAAAAAAAAAAAGGCATATAAGAACGCGAACCAGCGCTACTTCGCTAGATAATAAGACTCTACAAAAAAAAAAAAAAAAAAATTGTCTATGTGATTCTTGTAAAACAAGGCCAAAAAATCTAAACTCGATTATTCAAATAAGGTTGAGAATAAACTCTCTTGAAAATTGCCTAGGACAGCCCCCAAAACACCCACGCTTCATCGCTTCAATTCGCTAAAATACGTTTTAGATGACCCTTGTAAGACGACCCTTATTACCTTATGTAAATATTTATAAAGGAATCAAAATAAAGCTACAATTACATAAAATAACATAGTACCTCGATTTCCAGGTCGGGCAAAATGTTATTGGGTTTTTCTACTAAGAATTTCTAAGTAGGAAATAGAAACAGAAATCATTTTTTTTGCTTCTAATGTAGGTATACAGATAAGATGTATAGTCCCGATAAATTTTACCTTACCGTATGCAAAGTTATCAACCATTTGAATTTATATAAATATATAATTGAATTAAAAAAAAAAAAAAAAAACAAATAACTCTTTTCCTATCTTGGTATTTAGTAAAAACAGTAGGTAATTAAATCTAAAAGAATCTAATACATCCATCCATACTCATCATATTATTTAATGTGAAAATAACTGTCTGTCTGTTTATCTGTTAAACCCGCCTGAACCGCTGAACCGATCGTCATGAATTTTGGCAGAGCTATGGCCTGGGATATGGAGAAAGACATAGGCTACTTTTTTGCGCGATAACCGCGTGGGCGGAGCCGCGGGCAAAAGCTAGTAACGCAATAATAGGTATATACACTGCATGTAGTCACTATGGGTGAAATGTATTTGTATTTCTGTGTACCTACTTATGCAATGCCTGAAATAAAAATGATTTGATTTGATTTGATTTTGATTTGATTTGATATACAATATAAATTATTAAAAATGTTATAATAATAGCTTGAATAACTTGTCACCTATGATAACAAATTAATTACAATATACCCACAAACAGCAACATTTATTTAAAAGTTTGGTCATTAAAAAAATCTATTATATAATATAATAACATTTCTCCAAATTCAAAACCAACCTGTGGCAGTTAATAGTTCCTAATTGCCTATCATTTATCGATCAACACCATCAAATACAAATTAACACAAGTATCTAACGTTACAATATCGTTATCATAAACATCTGTATTCAAACTATCATTATGTGACTATTACAAAGGTCTAGAAGATTCGATAGTGGCAATGTTTTGGCAATTTACTCTTATAATAAATAAGGGCATAAATTACCTAATAGTAACTATGAAAAGTAGGTATAATTATCAGTGAGCTGGGAGCTTAAGGCAAGGCTCAATAAATTTTGAATCTTTTCTTACTCATCTACCTGGCCTTTTCCACTTTTCAACTACGTTGGGGTCGGCTTCCAGTCTAACCGCAGTTGAATACCAGTAGGTATTGTACACGGAGCGACTGTCTATAACACTTCCAAGAACCCAGTTACTGGGTAATACGATACTCCTTAGTGGCTTACTGGCTTCTGACTTATACCCGTAACGACTGACGATTGTCAAAGAACTTTTCTTACTCTTAAAGAAAACTCTTGGTTTTATTTTTGTATAATGACCAATTTTAATTCCTTCTCTGTATGAGAAGAGGTATTGTTCGTGTATTCCCATTCGTCCCACTGCCGTCGTCCCACTAATGGGACCAACGGGAATTTGGGACCACATCCACGCAAAACAGCCATCGCTCAGCATACTGCTACTGCGACCCTATGCGAGACAGAGCCCCAGCACTGGTTTTTAGCGACAGCCGGCGTTGACGTGATGACGTCAACCGGTGTAGCATATAATGGGTAGCTTCCCGGGTTCGAACCCACGACCTCCGAGTCGGTGCCGCCACCACTGGGCCTCCTGCACTTCTGTGAAAAGGATAGACGTCAATAGACAGTCATTTAATTAATAACTACCATTACCACCTTCACTTTTAAAATAATATAATTAGGTTAAACTGCAACACTTTCTATGATTAATGTTAGTTACTTACGGTTGTCAACTAATAGCGTGAAATTCCTTAAGATGACACTAATCTGGTATCTGCACTGACCTAGTCTTAAGCCAGTGGTTCTCAATCTTTCTGACCAGGGACCAATTTGATAAATAATGTTATTCCTGTAAGTAGATTTGTACGATCACTTTAACATTTCAATCATATTTTAAAAACTAAATGTAGTCGGCGTTTCCTATCTGACTACTCTGAGAACAAATACCGATACAAACTCAGAGGTAACTGTCTCTTTTAAAGTCCAGACATAATCTTGGTCAGATCGTGTGAAGACCATGTGATCGCTTTTAGCGATAAGACCGCCCATTGTGTCACCCCTTTTCAAATTTTCTACATATAAGTCTGTAATTTTTATGGTGTGCAATAAAGAGTATTCTATTCTATTCTATAGATTAGTGTCTGAAATGGTCTTGTGATGAAAGAACTACACAGACTGAGTGGACCTGTCCAGTCAGTGCACGTATTTGTCAGTAATCGTGTAGCTGAACTCAGAACTTAAGGAGCTCCACGATTCGACGAACAATACCAAAGAAGGGACATTGAATTCTTTGTTGATAGTAGGGACCATAAGATTTAAGAAAAATATAACTTTAATTAAAACTTTTAACATTCAACTCTAACATGCATTAACAGTACCTGCTATTGTAATTGAAAACACATTTCACGCAACACACATTCTTAAGAGATTAGTTAGCTGCCCGCCGCTTATCCCGCGTGGCTTTTTCTAAAATAAAAGTTAGTTACGCCTAAGTTACTACTTATAACATCAGCTATCTGCATAATGAATGTCCCGTCAAAATCAGTCCAGCCGTTTCGGAGATTAAATATAAAAAATATAATAATACCAGCCTATAACTGTCCCACTGCCGGGCAAAGGCCTCGCCTCATACAGAGAAGGCATGAGCATTGATCACCATGCTTGCTCAAGACGGATTGGCGATTTCAGACTTATATTAACTATAAGTCCAGGTTTCTTCACGATGTTTTTCTTTCACCGAAGTCAGTAACGTCCAAGATAAACTCAGAAAGTACATATGAATTGAAAAAGTCACATTGGTACTTGCCCGGATTTGAACTTACAACCCCATGCATGAGAGGCGAGGCCCTAACCAACGGGCCATCACGATATATCGCAGATTTGGAGATTAGACGGAACAAAAAGATAGAAAGACGAACAAAAAAAAATTTTTTGTGTGATATGAACCGTATATACTTTAATATGTAGTAAAAAGCTGTTACTAAAACATTACAGACAGACACATCAATTTTATTTATTTGTATAGACTTAATTCGGTATGCCTCAGTATAATTAGCCAGCCACGCTCGCCTACGCTGCACTGCCCGCGTTAGAACCTTTCGCGGTCCATATTTTAGCTCTTGCGGACCACTGGTTGAGAACCACTGTCTTAAACTAATTACTACGGTTCTAATTCGTGAAATGAGTTTAAATAAATTAAAACTAATTGGCAGGTAGGTACGTAAACTTATCAGTTACTATTTCCAAGTACTTCCTAGTAAAGGTTTTATTACCAACTATACCCAAAGTCTCTAATTCAGATAATTTATGTAAACAAAGTAATGTCAAGAAATGTCACTGTCAAAATGACAGGACAGTGGTGCAAAACATTTTATCATTTTTTTTTTATTGTAAATAATCATCTATAAAATTAAAGTGAATTAATTATAAGAAGTATGCAAACAAAATACCGTTGCCAAACAATGTTTTGTGTAGTGTGTCGGAGACACGGCCTATGATCGTCATAATCAGCCCTTTTAAGTCTACTGCTTGACGTAGGCTTCCCAAAATCAATTTCCACTCAAAATATTTTTCATCCAAAATGTGGCTAGATACATCAATGAATGAGAGTTGTAATATTGTGTATATTGTGTTGTAATATAGTGTTGTAGAAGATGTAAAAAATTTGTAAATGTTTAGATCTCCTGCATTGTTACCAGTATCATAAAATATTTTATACCAGAAAATCTTCTTTTTTTAATAACCTTGTTTAATACCGAAAATTTATAAAAATAATTACGGTATGATTATTTTTAATTATTATTCCTTAGAATCAGTACTTAAAAGAAAATAAAACCTTTTTTTTTCGCCATTTTATGTGAATTACCATTACGAAGATATTTTTTTTGATATGTTATCCCCTTTGTTTACATAAATTATCTGAATCTCAGACTTTGGGTATAGCTAACCCGACAGATGTTGTTCTGTCCAAAATAATTCATACAAAATTCCCATAAAAAAATCACTTTCAGTTTTTCCCCAATTTTCCAATTTTACCGGCAACTTTTTTATTTTTTATTTCCATAAAAACCTAATTCGGACTATTACGAACATTTTAAAACAACCAATACATTTTTTGGGCGTACATTTTCCCAATTATCCACATTCACGTCGAGGTCCCCGAGGGATTGCATCTATCATCAACGATGAAACGGGTCATCTACAGGGGGATTGAATAAAAATATCGTTATTTATTAATGGGCTATCAAAATAACTTTTTAATTGACTTGAGTTATTTTCCCTGGCATTTAAGAGTATGTCATTAGTGCGGGCTCATTCCGTTTCCTTCAAAATGTTCGAGCTGAACGGTGCTGAACCATGCGTCATATTCGTTAACAGACGTCGCCAGTTGTGACTTGACATTTCTCCGGTTAGCAGCCTCGGCTTATTTTATTCACCTAGTACGAACCTACTTATTTTATTTTTGAATTTTTTGCCCATTCTTCTCCATAGGAACCTACTACGCTTTGGAATAGGTAAATAGCTGCATGGTTTTGACTGACTGACCCATTGACAATTCAAGTGCCTGTGATTGGGTTTTCTAAACTATACAAATAAATAAAATTGTCTGTTAGTAATGTCAGAATAACAGCTCTTTACTAAATGTGTATACGGGACTTATAACAAAAATCATTTTTTATAATTTTTGATCTGTCTGATTGTTCCGGCTAATCTCTGAAACGGCTAGACCGACTTTGACGAGACTTTCACTGGCAGATAGCTGATGTTATGAGGAGTAATTATAGATACTTTAATTTTAGAAAAACACACGCGGGCGAAGCCGCAGGTGACGGTTTTGTGTTTGAATTTGACTAACCGAATCCTCGACAGTTTAAAAGTGCCTCTTAATTGAAATAAAGTTTTGAGTTTAACTCTGGAAGAGTTGATCCAAATTCAAGGGGCGTAAGAAAAAAGAACGAAACTAGACTCATTGAAACAACACTATCCTTGCATTACATTGCAAATCCCAGTTTTAAAGTTCATTAATTTTCCGTATCCGCATCCATTTATCATTCCTCCCGACATTAAAACAGAAGTAATACTAAATTTTCAAAACCCAGCGGCATTTTCTAATAACTCAAACAAGTGGGGCCCATTCATTTTGATTGCAAAGCGAATCTATTTCTCACATGTTTGTAAAGCGTACGTGAGATGATAGAAATAATTATTCACAATTTATGGTCTATGTCGTATAAAATACTTGGTCATAATTTTATATTATGAATGCGTAAGTGAGATTCTTTGATGAACTTTAAAAGAATATCTTAATTTTAATTCATTCGCGTTTTTTAGTAGTTTTTATGTATTGTTTTGTATCAATCAACGCACCCTATCGCAGTCCACTGCTGGACATAGGCCACTCCTAAGCTGCGCCACAACACCCGATTCTCCACATTCTGCATCGTCTGTCCAAGCCATCTTTTTGAGGACGTCGATTCATCTAGCTGGGGGGCGCCACATTACGCTTGCCGATACGCGGTCTCCACTCCAGGACTCGTCTGCTCCACCGGCCATCGGTCCTTCGACAAATTAATATGGCCAGCCCACTGCCACTTCAGCTTGCTTACTCTGCAAGCTATGTCAGTGACTCCGAATAGGAATATATAGTCAAATTGTTTTGTATTTTATGAATTCAAGGAGCCCCATTCTTAAAGTTATTGCCTGCCGGTATTTTAGCGATATGCCAAGCGAGATAAAAGGAGCAACATTTTAAGAGGTCGAAAATAATCCATCAAAACAAAATTGTCTTACACCATCTATGCTTTAAATATTGACACACACTGTAGTAAGTACAAAATAGGGTCTTGTATATGTATCTAAACAACACCCTACTTACCGTTTCTACTGGCTCTTAACTCATAACAAAATACTTATAAAAAAATCTTCTTTTCCCAGTCAAGCATAGAGATGCTGAGCGATGGCCGTTTTTGCGTGGATATGAGGCATTTTTTGCCCCAACTTGTACTTTTCTTATTTGTGTGCTTGCTTCGTCATTTTTACCGCAAATAAACGTATTTTCTTTCTGTTTTTTTCTTTAGATATTGTACATGTTCGAAGAACCAAAGGTCAAACTGCAAAACCAACACTACAAAACCCTACCACACTGCAATTTTCCCTCAATACATAACAGATTTCATAATCCCACAATCCAGTGAGCAGTGGGTTACCTAACCGCTACATTATTCACATAAACATCGGTAGGTAACCTGCAGTAGGGCTACCACGCCGCAGGCCTCACTTGAGCCCGTCTCGTCACGTCGAGAACACGGCGAATCAAAACGTGCGATCTGTAATGGCGGGTGGCACTTGCATTTGTAGGGTGACTGTTATTCTTGGTGCTTGTGGGACATTTTTTTAATTCCGATTTCTTATACTTTTCTGCGATATTCATTTTGTCTAGCTTCTTCTGAGAATATTGTAATTAACTGTTCGATCGCTCATTAATAAAAACCATTAATAAAATTGTAATAATTGTTAGTAGGTATTTAAATCTTTGAATTTGTGCTTACAGGTCATTTTATTGTTTGTAAATCTGTGTAGACATTGTGACGTATAACATCGCCTTGGAATTCTAAAGCAGAATTACTATAACACAGCAAAGGTGTAATAATTGTGATATAAATAAATAAGTAAACTCATCTTTATGCTGTGTACTGGGGATTTTCGTCAAACTTTCCCGTTTGCATAGGCTTGCTTAGATTGTATAGGCCATTTTCTTGAATAGACAATGTCAAAAGGCCAGAAAATTCTGAGAAGACAGTAAGACACACTTCCACTGAACAGAAAACAGAACCTCAACAGTTAGTTAATAACATTGAACAAAGAATCACTTAAACCAAAAATACAAAAATCCTTTCAAGAATCGTACTTCAAACAGGGCTTTATCCTCTCAAGCCATAGATACCCTTGCCCCTAGGCTGTGCCACCCTCCAGAGGGGAAGGAGACAAGTACCTCGAAGGGAGGGGGGAGAGTCTGGGCCCTTTGTCTGCGCTCCGTCATTACTTTGTCAAAGGTCCTTGGCAAGGCGCGATTCTAAGCCACATACGTGTTATCCTGTATGAGAGAACCACTGTACAGCACACTACTTTGTACTAGTGGCTTCGGAGGCTGAAAAACATTTTTATTTCTCGTTCCCCTCCGGTTTATTCTCTTTTTTTATCAGCCTATTATTTTGTTGGAGTGTTTTATTCAGTACGAAATAAAAATATAGCCTAACTTTGAACTCAATTGCGTCATACCGCAGATAATATAAGAATGGATTTTTGAAATAATAATATCTGATGACAAGGACAGTTATATAATGAAAGCTACATAAATCAATAACGACAAATTAACTCTTATAATTGAACAAATTCATCTAAGTAACAATAAAGTGTCCATTCTCTGCTCATTGTTCAGTCTATCCATCTTTACACATTAACGCTTAAGTGCCTATAATCAAATAATTATTTCTCTAGAGGATAATTTGGTTCAGTTCAATAGGCATTAATCATTTACCACAAGGAGGCCGGTATGAACAGTTGGTCCCCAGTGACCGCTAAACGCGAGGAGGCTTCAATCAATGAAGTCACAGGCATAACTGAATTACCGTACGCGGCGACAGTACGCAAAAAGTTGCGCCGTAATGATTGTGGGTTTAAGACATAAGCGGTCAGCGGGATGCAAAATTCCGTATCAGCGTTTACTTCTTTGCATTGACCTGCAATTCCAGTCAGTAAAAGTCCGGCCAGGATTTTGTCACTTCATAATTTCGTCTAATTTGGTTTATCCAGTGCTTTGACTTACTTATCTACATAAAGGTTAAAGGGGTTAAAGGGGATACCAAAGAAAAGGCTGTTTTAAGGATTTTAACAATACGTTTATTATCCTTTTCTTTATACATATTGGAAGGTGTGTTTTACTAATATTACGTGAGACGCATGGCCACACAAGGCTAAAAGGATAGTACTTTTTGTATCTATAGTTCTATTGTACTACCCTGGTCAGAATCAACAGAGCCACTTAGAATATTTTTGTTGTATAAAGAGTTGTGGAAAGAGATCGAACTTCTTATTGCTTTACGCAACATCATAAATAATTGTTTGGTGGCATATTTAGAATATGGCATAATTATCTTAAGAGGATATATTATGGTTCTTGTCATTGGGTATGGGACGAAGCAAAATAGAAAGAAAAAGAAAATATAATTATTTGCGGTAAATATGACCGCAAAGAAAGAATACAAACACAAAATAACAAGATTAAATAATCGTAGTACATGGCGTTTGTGGTGTCTGACTACCAACAAAATAGTAAAAAAAAAAAACCGGCCTAGTGCGTGTCGGACTCGCACACAAAGGGTTTTAATTATTATTCACTTTATTAAATTTTTATTATTTTTTGTTATAGTGATAATAGAAATACAGAATCTGTGAAAATTTCAACTGTCTATCTATTATGGGTCCGGAGATACAGTCCGCTGTCAAACAGACAGGACGGATAGACAGATAGACGGACGGACAGCGGAGACTTAGTAATAGGGTTCCGTTTGGCACCCTTCGGGTACGGAACCCTAAAAAGGCATGATGTCATGTGTGCTCTCATAAACTTGTACAATCCTTTACGGACGAACATTTCCGCAAATCACCCCACTGAACCGCTCCATCCACTCCCTTACTCCACAAACTCGAACTCGCAAGAAACGCCCGACATGCGGAGTATCGGTCAAGAGGCCAGACGACAGTTAGCGTGCTCATAAGTGCGCTTTATGCTCAGCTGACATGTTATGGCGAAGGAACGGTGTTTGATGTCGGTGACCTTCGTGGGCTTTATAAGGCCAAGGCTGGTTACAGGATCCTTTGAGTTCAAGGACGAAGAAACACGGTCCTTGAGAAGTAATGCGAGGAAGTACTTTGAACTTGTTAAGTCTTTTATTTTGTTTGTAACTGAATCGAGATCGCAGAAAGCGATAAGTCCGCCCATTGTATATTTGATAGTGTTTGATTTATATTTTGTTATGTATTTTTGTGGTGTAAAATTAAATAATAAATTAGCTATCGACATTATACTCAACGATGGTCATACCTTTTTCTTCCAACAGTATCTTCCCTTCTCCGCAAACATATCACATAAATTGTTCTAAGTTAATATCGCAACTTCGCAAGATCAATAAACGTTTATTTATATTACATCATAAAGCGCAGATTGCATAGCATAAAATATTATAACTGTCATAAAATCAATTCAGAAACTAGTTCACCCAATATCTGCAGTTTCTGCTTACTTCAACTTTTGCAAGCCAGCCTTCATTTAATCCACATAGAAATCGTTTCATCAAGAACCAAGAAAATTTGCAGTATTAAAATCCGGAATTAATCTGAAGAATTACAAGCAAAAAAACCTTGATGAAGGGAACTCTTTCATAGAACTTTGTTCTGGGAAAACAATGAAAGTAATTTAATTAAGATAAGGGGCGTAACAAAGCTTTTACTTTAATTATCTAACATACATTGTCGGTTTTTCACCTTTTCATATATGCATTATTGTATGAAATCAAAGATTTATTTTTTCCTTTGTACCATTGTCAGTTACAATGAATCTAATACACTTAGTATTAACCAATTGATAAAAACAAAAACCATTCAATTATGCTTAATCGTTTGTCTCAAGTTTTACCTCAAAATAAAAACACGGACCAGTCAAAAACTTCCAAAAATAACTCCTTAATCCGATACCATTCGCAATCTTTACCTATAATAATTAATCAGGAATTCAGGTCATTTCTTGTGAACCAAAGTACCAATTAAATTCGCCAATTAAAGATTGAGATCAACAAAAATGTTTTTGTTACGTTATTTCAATTTCCTATTGAATTTGATATACCAATATATTCAACTGTACGAGTATTAATTATGGCCACCCTACTTTATTGGTATCGTAGCAAGTGTTTGCACTTTGGATAATGTCTTCGCCACAGTTATTAATCAATTCTGTATGTTTACACTAAAAGCGTTGAAATGGAAAGTAGAATTTGTTTAAAAATGTTTGTGAATAGTATTTAATCTACGTGGGATGAATCCCCAGACTGTTCAATTTTATCAATCTTCGTGTTATGTCTCCAAATCAAACAACATGGATAAACAACACCATTAATCCTTTATATATGTGGAAGCTTGTAATTAGCAATTGGCAGATGTTTACTACTTCGTTCCTATTTACGTGTATTAGTCTGTAAGCTTTCTTAAAATTGTATAAATAAATAATTAAAAATTATGAAAAAAAAAAAAAAAATTGACTTCGACAAATTGACGTAGGTGTCCATTTGCTTAACAATTAATTTCCAGAACATTTCTATCTTTCTTTTTCGTGCAATTAGTGACTAACTTGGTGTCTGAGTTTCTATGCCGCCCAATGGACCTCTGAATTGGCTTCACATGCCTTCGAGAAATATCTCTTAGGCATGGCGATTTCCACACGATGTTTTCCGTCACCGTTTTTTAAGCAAATGATAACTATACAATTCGCACATGAGTCCGAAAAGTCAGAGGTGCTTGCCTTGGGTTCGAACTCGAGAACCTTTTTTTCGCCATTTTATGTGAATTTTTTGTTTACATAAATTATCTGAATTTGAGACTTTGGGTATAGCTTATTATATAAAAAAAAATTAAGAGGTCTTCTATCCATCAATATAAACAATATTAACTATGGGACCAATTTCGATTTCGTTTCGTTTTTTTTGTAATTTATGTGTAAATTTTGCATGCCCAAGTGACGGCAGAGCATGGAGAACATTATCAAAACATGTATAACATCTATACCCATACAAATGTTGGAAAAACTAAATGATTTGATTTTTATTAGAATTTTCAAACTAGGAGGTATACAATTGAGGTAGAAATCGGTGAAATTTCTATAAAAATTGAAGATTTCCCTTGATTTCCATGGGATCTCGTCATCAGATTCTGAATTGTTGACAATGGGACCACCTCGAAAGTATACCTTCTCAAACAAAAAAACAATTTTTTAAATCGGTTCACAATTGACGAAGGAATCGGCGGACATACATTAAAAAAAAAACACAGTCGAACATAGAACCTCCTCCTTTTTCTAAATCGGTTAAAAAGAGAATATTCTTTATACATTGTACTTACGACAATTTTTACGACACTTACGAAATAACTAGTAACTAAGTAAATTGATTGTTTCGATACATAGAAAAATCTCAGAACTCATTTTACACAAATTCTTATAAAAAGGTCCTTCAGGAAGTCTTTTATAACCCAAACATAACCACAGCACCAGTATAAATTAATCCCTATGATATACGCCATTACTACAAAAGCCTTACGCCATAACGGGAAACTCATAACACGTCAAATGTCTCCAATATTGATAGCTTTCATCTTTAATTGCCGAGAAAATGGCGAACACTAGGAAATACCGATGCCAACACACCTGAATGACCATCGAGCATTATTTACCGCGGCGATTAATTCTGTTGACCATTGCCTTACGGTAGCCATGTACGCTTGGGTTCTCCGGCCAACAAAAATGTGCTGCAGAAGTCGAAGTCTTAATGAGGAATTAAAACTTTGATTCTTGGGGAGAAAATAAAACAGAAAAATGTTAAGAAAGTGCAAGTGTAAGTTACGTAGAGCATGGTTTACTAATTATTATGAATTAACTAAATATAAATAAACTTTGTAATATCAGGGAAATTAATTATTTATCACTAACAACTTAAAACTTTGTAAAACGTCAGTATTCAACTGTCAAAGGGTGACAGTTGTATGAAAGGGTTATTGGTTATTGTTATTTACACGGCAAATTGACTAGTGTAGTTAGGGTTGCCAGGTGGTTGGGATTCATCTGGATTGTCCCGACATTTGTGGTGTCCCAAGTCCCGATAAAATACAAAATTTCCCGACAAACAACTTCTTGTAAAAAATTTAGCAAAACAGACATTTGGAATTGCCGCGCGTTAAAAACCTCTTCTTGTTGCCCGACGTGCTTAATATTTCAAATGATATTGAACAGGATACTTTATACCTATACCGATTACTGCTGCCTTAGAGAAACATTTGAACACCTTCCAAAAGACAAGGGCAAAAAAAAAAGTATGTCGTACTTCATTATTTTATTTTTAATAATAAAAATTATCATTTTGATTTGTAATATTGATTTGTCCCGACAATAATCCCAAAATCCCGACTTTGAAACTTTGCCCAGATATTTTAGTCTTCCTATCTGGCAACCCTAAGTGTAGCAGTAGGTATGATAAAAAAATATTTTTCTGTACCACTGCATGAGATCGGATAGCTCGCCAACAGAAGATTGTCAAGAGAACAGTTGAAAATATGATCTCCCATTTTGAGTGCAAAAACATGCCAAGTGCATGTCAGACTACACTCAATGAAGGCTTCCGTAGTTGGGATGAATTTATCCCAAGAACAAACTTAACATTGTAGTTGAAAAACATGTTCTCCCATACATTCCAACTGCAAATATGTTTGTAATAACAATATTGGGAGATTTACCATGTTATTTTAAGAACATAGTCTTTTCTTGTAATCTATTAGTATATAAATAGTTTATCAACTTTTTTTTTTTTTTTTTTAAATTCTGTCTGTAATTTCGGAGATAAGGGGGTCCATAGGAAATGGTAAATTTTCATCTATTTTCTTAAATAACTTTATAACTATTTATTTTAAAATTATTACAAAAATATACTTGTGAACCTTACAGTAAGCCATTTCATTTGATATGTCACACGGTGCAGAGTGCAAAACTATTTTTATTTTAAACTTTCATATTTGTCTCCCGAAAGTGACCTCCATTTAAAAAAATCATTTATTTACGTCACGCGTTTGTGTTTGGGTCACAATCACATCATGTGTACCAAATTTCAACATAATCGGTCCATAAGATTCGGAGCAAATTGGCTGTGACATGCGGACAGACAGACAGACACATGACTGATCCTATGAGGGTTCCATTATTTCATTCGGACTTACGGAAACCTAAAAGAGTAGAAAAAGAACAATGTCCATTACTTAACTATTTGAACACAGTAACTAAACCTGAAACTGTCCCAAAAAGGCGGTACGCCTACCAAATAATATTAACAGCCTTAATTCTTTCACCTTCAACCGAACCACAGGAATTCCGGCCCGATATTAGCCGATCCGATTTCCGGAGTTAAGGTACCAATATCATGGAGTTATACGAGGTAAACCCAACCGCAAATGTCAGGTCCGACTGTATAAGGGAACTGGTCGGCCGGATGTCCGATTGTTGGTATGATATCGGTCGACCTTGGCCTATAACGAGTTCCCCCGACTTTCACCCTTTTTCGCTAAGTTATTGATGTTAATTGACTAATGTGGCTAAATGATGTGCCCACAGGGCTATTTGTTGATATTTAAGTGAGTACGAATGGTCGCTGGTCGGGTAATTCTGAAACATACCATGCTCTTACTTTTTAGGGTTCCGTACGTCAAAAGGAAAAAACGGAACCCTTATAGGATCACTCGTGTGTCTGTTTGTCCGTCTGTCACAGCCAATCTACTCCGAATCTCAATCAATCTGCCTAGCCTTTTCCCAACTATGTTGAGGTCGGCTTCCAGTCAAACCGGATGCAGCTGAATACCAGTATTTTACATGGAGCGACTGCCTATCTGACCTCCACAAACCAGTAACTGGGTAACACGATACCCCTTGGTAAGACTGGCTGTCAGACTTTTGGGGTTCTGACGTCTCGTAACGACTGTCAAATATCCACGAATGACAGCCGGGACCAACGGCTTAACGTGCTTTCCGAGGCACGGAGGAGTCTCGGTATGTAAAGATGACCACCCATCCACGGACCAACCCCGGCAAGCGTAGCTTAACCTGACGGATCGACCCGTGCGACTGTTATTACTTAGTCACGAGCTCCTCAAAATCAAATCAAATCTACTCCGAATCGCATGGACCGATTAATTTGTTCGGTACACATATGAATTTCGGTGACCCAAACACGGACTTGTAACGAATTTTGAATATGGGATTCACTATTGGCAGGCAAATAAGAAAAAAAAAAAAAAAAAAATGCTAACTGTACCATGTGACATATCAAATGAAAGACCTTACTGTGAGGGTCTCAATTATACCTTTCTTATATATTTTTAAGAAATTTGGCGAAATTAACTATTCCTCCGTTAACTGCGAAATTACTGAGCCTTAAATTTGGTAGCATGTCTTCTTCATGCATACGTGTCTATCAGCCATCAACTCAGAACGTCTCTATCAGCCATATCTAATCCTGGTACATGTGATTAAATAAAACTATAACTCATAATCATAAAACATAAATATACCTTTCCCATTTTGACCTTACCCCAAGGTCTCGATTTTACAGGTCCTTCATTCGAGGTCAAGAACAAAGTCGTATCAAAAGGAAAACTTTTCCCAATTGCACTATTATTGTTTCAGGCATTCGGGTCACAATTGTATTGAGGTTTACGATCTGCGTGGGTTTACTAGCAACTAAGTAACACCGCATAGTATTTTTATTTTTCTTTGCACGTTGAACAAACCGTTAATAAAGTAAGAAAGAAAGAATAGTAGATAGTTATATAAGGGTCGAAAGGAATCAATTCCCATTCGGGGTATTTAGATGTCCGAGCGCAGCGAGGGCGGCTATAGTACGAGTAGGAATTGGTGATCGTCATCTTTGTTAAACCCTCTACTTATTAGTTCAAATTCAAGGATAGTAAACAATAATAGTTTTTCTTAAATATTTATTGATAATAATAACATGTCGCTTGCCACTTCGTAAAACCATTGTATGTATTTAAGTATATTTCCTTTCTCGCAAAAGATTTTCGATTATTGTATATCTTTAATCGAATCTGGGGTCAACATATCAGAATCGCTTGAAATTTTCGTAGCCGACTACTTAACCAAAAAAATACCAAAAAATTCATACCCGCCCTAGAGACGAAAGCAATTACTATGAGTCTTTCCCGCCCAAAGGTGGGAAGCAGCGTCTTCCACCCGCTACTCGGATCAAACAAACACTACTTTCTGAGTATCAGGAATGAAAAATAAATTTATTTGACCTAGGTTTAGGTTCACAATATTTACGCAAATATACAAAGAACAAAAAAAAATTAAAGCAGTATGGTGTGCCTCACGGCTGCGCCAAATAGGTCCAGTTCAGCATAAATGCCAAACAACTAGTGCCTGTCGCTGGTTTTCAACTGGACATAAATAATAATGTTTTAAGTTTTTGGGGTAAAATGGACGTGATAGGCGGAAAACCGGGAGTTTGCTAGAGGCAAAACTTGCCTTGTTGCTTATTGAAATAAGCAGAGGGATGTGGTTGTGATGGAGTTTCTTTGATTAAATAACTGTATTTTACTCAGGATTTTTTTAGTCAAAATAGTTTGTTCTAATCTTTAGCAAAACAGGTAACATTTTAAGGGTGTCTTCACGTAGAAAGCTGGTAATTTGGCGTTGGTCGGCGCTGACAAGTGCTAGTGGTCAACGCTGGTCGATGCAGGCAGTTTTCATACTTCAAACCAAATCAGCGTGAACCGTCGCCGATAAGCGCCGACAAGTTCCTATCTGAATTACATACTTACAAGTGCATGTACACTCACCTGCAAAATTGCATGGATACCTTAGTGTCTATTTTCCAGTGAACGTTTGAGTTCAAATTTTCGAAAATAGAACTAGCTTTCGCTTTTCGCTTCACACGATTTTGTTTGTGTACTGTCCATGGATTTTTGCAGTCGACCATACATCATACATCTGCTGAAATTATGCGACGAAAAATTCAGCGACTTTACGCCAACAGTGCTTTTTTTAAATTACATAATCAAGCCGAAATTACGTTGCATAATTTTCGGGGAGTGTGTCGCTACGCTAAGACTATCGCTTTAGGAAAAGCGTGAGTACATTTTATGTAGGTCTGCGTACAGCCTTACTTCACCTTCTGATTTTCCTATACCATCATGCTTCTCAGTCTATATTTAAGCTTTCCGTGACTGATTGAAGATTAAATAATTACGTGCGTAGCACAGATGCAAGCATTATGCTGCACTAGCTTCAGCCCGCGGCGATGTCTTTCTGCTTCTCATTTCCGAAGCGAGTAAACTTATGATTAGTTATTTATTAAAGAGGCGTTGAATCTTGTGGATTGAAATGTTAATCTGTATTGTTTTCGTATCTTGATAGATATATTTTCGTAAATATTGGATTTTCTAAGGTCAGTTTCACAATTTCCGGATAGGCGCAATGTCAACCGGATCATTCATCATCATTGCGGCCGAAAGACATCCACTGCTGGACATAAGCCTCCCCCAAATGGGGGGGTCCATAATCGCCACGCTTGGCAGGCGGGTTGACGATCGCAGTATGGTGTTAAAAATGAATAAAGAGCGCTGCTGCCCCCCCCCCCCCCTACCAACTAAACGATTGTAGTTAGAAATTCAAATGTCACGGCAGTAGTATCTATATATAACGAAGTTAAATGGAAAACTATCACAGCTAAGTAGGCTTTACAATTTACCGAGTAATTGGCGACCAACTTACATTTACAGTTGAAAAAAATGTTCTCCCATACATTCTGTATAGGAAAACATGTTTTTCAACTACATGATAAGTTTGTTCTTGGGATAAATTCATCCCAGCTACGGAACCCTTCATTGTGCGTGGTCCGACTGGTAATTGAATTATGTTTTGTAAAAAGTCATAGAACAAAAGTTGTTGTTTATGATTTTAGTAATACAGTGTTAGCTCCTCTGCAGAACTATCGGGCTATCTAATAAGAGCGGAAGTACCGTCTGCCGTACGTTTATGGTGAACCGGGCTACGGCGGCTGGTTAGTTTTTATTGACGGTTTACGGGTAAACGACTTAGTTGTAGAATGAGGTTGGAGGTATGTTGATTATCAGCTGATTGTACTGTTATCGGCCATTCTCCGTTTGAAAGTTTTTACGTGTCCGGGCTTGCATAATCCGTAATATTATAAAATTCAATCATGCAATTTTTTTTATATGTTAGTTAGCATCCACATCTAGCTGTAAACAAAATTATTGAGTTCTGGTATAAGTAGTTAAGACTTTATTAATTTAACCTCTGTTCAAAGAACCTCTATTCTCTAATTACCGTGGCGCGTCCGCACACCAACTTAATGTTAAAACTTGCTTGTAATTTTTGTAACGTACAGATTTACTGTGATCCATTCAACGTTTTAAACGATATTCAGCAACGTGTATCGAATAATAAAATATCGACTCAATAGAACCACTCTGTAAATAATTATGATTAAATAACCGCATGTCCAATCGAAAGTTATAATTGCCGTGACATTTTCTGTTCTCGGGTGCACATCCCTAAATAACAGTATTTGGCACATCACTACCGTATGCATCGCGTCTCCTCAGTGTGTGCCGCGGCCCATCAGCAGTTGCACGACTCTAACGTTAGTGTACCGCCAACGAAGCACGTGAGTATATAATTACCGTAGCCTTGGTTAAAAACTTCTCTAATTACCGTTGTACTTATTTAAATACTTGATTTTTTAAGTTAGACCCTAGTTGATCATGTAAATGGAAACAATACTTTGGCCTCCGTACGTTGTAGTAAGCCAGTATTTGCATACTGTGTTGGTTTTCGAAATTTTGAAGAAAATATATCGTTTTCTAATTACCGTATGCTAATTACCATGTGTTAATAATTACCGTTGTATGAAAAATTCATACTTATTTACTAACTGTAGCCGCGACGTCGTACTAATAGAAAGATTTCCCGCGGTTTTCATAGCATATTATTATCATTGTCCGTAAATACGTCTATACCATATGCTGACCATTCATAAAGTTATTTAATTTATAGGATGGGAAAACCCAAAAAGACCGAAGAGGAAGTTAAAGAAAAGAGAAGGCTAGCCGCACGATAACGCCGAGACCGAATTAAAAATGACCCTGTTTTGTATCAACAATCAAAAGAAAAAGAGAAAGAAAGGTATAATAAAAGAAAAAGAGATAAAAAAATACTTCCTATCTGCGAAATGTCACCTAAAAACCGGAAAAGAACTCAAAAAAGGAATAGGGAAAATTTCAGAGCTTACTATAAAAGACAAAAGGAAATGGAAAAATTGGAAACAATTGAAGAAGAAGTGGTCGTAGATCTAGAAGTGCCTGATAACAGTATAACAGATCCTCTTGAAACTCTGTCAACACCATTACATCCCAATGATTCGTCATACTCGCTGCGCTCAAAAAATTACCCTAAAAAAGTATCTTTACAATTTTTTTCTGAAAATCCCAACTCAAACAAAGAAGTTAATCAGCACAACGAGATTTGTCTACAACCGGCTTCTTTAAAAAAAAAAAAGAAGTTCCCTTGAAGAAGATACCAAATTCCATACCTACCTTAATCACATCAACTCCACGTCCATCTAGTGCTCTGTCATCGTCTTCTACTGACACTTTGTTATTATTAGGCAATATTGAGCAATTGACAGAAAATAAAGATACAAGTGTGAATATTATGGAACGAGCGTCTTCCTTGTGTTCAACACCAACTTCACTATCTTCGAAAAGAATTGTCGAGAAACCGAAACGTAAAAAAATCACACCCATATTGTTATTAAGAAGACATGTATATAAAACAAATAAAGAAATGTTATATATGCGGAAAAAAATAGAGGAGTTAAAAAAAGCAAAAGAAAAGTACAGGAAGCAAGCATTAAGGCTGAAATATAAAAACACACTATATGCAAAACCAATTATGACATAATATTTTTGTTTGGTTTATTTAGTTTGTTTTTAGCTGATTTTCATTGAAAGTGTCTAATTTTGAATAAATCATAGAAATGATAATGTTTCTTTTTTTTTACAATTGGTTATGAGGTACCTACATCGAATTCTAATACTATAATTATAATTATGCTAAATTATTAATACCTGATATTATCATTTTTAATACTTTACATGTGCTTGATGATATTTTCTAATTACCGTTGCATTAAATATTAAACTTATCTAATTACCATACACATCAAATTTTTAAGTTTCATTATCTAGAAAACCACTAATAATAGCTAAATGCCTCATTTACTAATTAATTCGTATCTTTGATGTGTTTCATATTTTAATGTGTTTAAGTCAAATCAGTGAAAAATAAAAAATGGTACGGTAATTAGGCGAAGAACGCCTAATTCGAGAATGACCGTTATCTACGATTAGTAGGTATGTTTAGTGAAAGGAAGTGTTTGAAATAAGCGATGGATTTAGAAAAGGCATGGTTTTAGAGTGCAGTGTCTTACTCGTTCTTTTCCATAATAATCCATACTAATATTATAAATGTGAAAGTAACTCTGTCTGTCTGTCTGTCTATCTGTCTGTCTGTCTGTCTGTCTGTATGTTACGTTTTCACGCCTAAACCGCTGAACCGATCGTCATGAAATTTGGCAGAGATATAGCCTGGGATATGGAGAAGGACATAGGCTAGGTTTTTTACGCGATAACCGACATCCGGGCAGTAGCCAGTAAGTTTAATATTAATCAATCTTAGGCAGATTGATTAATATTAAACTTACTAGCTACTGCCTTTTCCCAACTATGTTGGGGTCGGCTTCCAGTCTAACCGGATGCAGCTGAATACCAGTATTTTATTTATTTATTTATTTAATACTTTAGCACAAAAAAAAATGTACAGAGGCGGACTTAATGCCATAGGCAGTATTTTACATGGAGCGACTGCATATCTGACCTCCACAACCCACTAACTGCATAACACGATACCCCTTGGTAAGACTGGCTGTCAGATTTTTGGGCTTCTGACGACCCGTAACGACTGTCAATGATCCACGAATGACAGCCGGGACCAACGGCTTAACCAATGGCGACGCAATCACCTTAGCCTCCTAGCACACTAATGTAATTTGCGATACCTATCTATGTTTACAGAGTTGATTGAGTGCGATGCTGATGGCATTAGACGGAGTGCAGCGCCCTCTAGATTAGATCTGATTCAATAGATTGGAGATATATGTACGCTTTTGTTTTAGAATGTGTAGAGATTTTGCGATTGCTTTTCATTTTATTTTTCTTTTTTCTTTTTAGGTATCATGGCTATGGCTATAACAGCCGCACGGGTCGATCAATCAGGTTAAGCTACACTTGCCGCAGTTGGTCCGTGGATGGGTGACCATCTTTACATACCAAGACCCATTTGTACCTCGGGTCC
Source organism: Dryobota labecula (assembly GCA_947523025.1). NCBI lineage: Eukaryota > Metazoa > Arthropoda > Insecta > Lepidoptera > Noctuidae > Dryobota > Dryobota labecula. The sequence goes on from OX383287.1 coordinate 6,115,316, forward strand.
CGGATGTCATTTGTAGATCTTTGACAGTTGTTACGGGTCATCAGAAGCCCGAAAGTCTGACAAGCAGTCTTACCAAAAGGTATCATGTCAACTCAAGCTCAAACTCAAACCATTTATTTCAATTAAACCATTTAGAGGCACTTTTGAATTGTCAAGGGGTCGGACAGTCAGAAATAAGAAGCTATTTGCCCATTCCAAAGTGTAGTAGGTTCCTATGGAGAGGAGCGGGCAAGAAACTCCACGGAAATATAAAAGAATAGTACATTATTGCAAAGGCCGGGAAGTAGGCCATTGCAGGTCGAGTATGAGTTTGAAGGCCGAGCCGTAGGCGAGTTGGATACAGATGAATGTATAACTAATTGCATTTAGTGAGTGTGTAAGAATTTAACGTGCACAGGGTTTGTTATCATTTTTGGAACTGTCAATACCTAAATTGTGCGAGTCCAGAACTTACGTATGTAGGTACAAGTATAGAATTATCAGTGGCTTGTTACTTCGGTTATCGCAACACTATGCTTGCTTAAAGTTAACGCTGCCGTTAAAGTGCAGTTTCACGGAAATAAACGGATTAACACATAGTTCGCTTTATTACCATTGGTTTTATAGAAAATAAACCTTTTACACAAATCGAATTTAAGTGAAGTCTATCTCTGAATGAGAATCCCAAATTTTGAAAAAGAGTAATTGGGTTTTCCGATCCCAAAATCCTCGTATAGAGTCCGGAATGAGAATCGTGAATAGTGTTGGTCCGACCGCTATCGCTTTGGGATCTAATAGGTAGCGGGCGATCGGAGAATTTTACAAAGAAATGGAACTCAGATCGGATTTTTTAATGTAACATTTACTGTAATGCTAGTTAGTTGGTTTACCGTTGGATAGATTGTTTTATAACTACTCATCTATACAAATTTTGTAGCGATATAAAAATGAAAAATTCACCACTTTAATTTAATGATATTTTTTTTCGAACAAAAAATTATATAAGTAAAAAAAAATATTCTCCCTAACAAATAAATAAAATTGAAATGTCTGCTTGTAATGCAAATGTCAAAATAACAACTTGTAACTAAATGCATATGAAAGTATAAACGGCACTTTTTTTTTGTATGTCTGTCTTATTTAATCTCCGATTAATCTCCGAAACGGTTGGACCAATTTTGACGGGACTTTCACTGGCAGATAGCTGATGTTAAAAGAACTAACTTAGGCTACTTTTAGTTTAGAAACGCCACGCGGGCAAAGCCGCGGGCAGTAGCTAGTATACCTACCTATATAATTGCGAGCATACAAAATTACGATTATGAGGTAATTCTTGACCCTTAGTTGTCATAACTTTATGTGGTTATAAACAACCATGAAAATCTGACACGCTCTAATAGTTTCAAAGATGCAAATAAAGAAATACAAGTAATAAAAAGGTTTAATTTGTATGGTTTGGTGTAATCCATCTTTTGTAATATCGTTGCTAGGGAATACCTATCCTACTACCTATAGTTTTGGATTCAAATTGCCTTAAACACGGAATAGGTGCGCTTGCAAAACTTGTATCTATGACACTCGTCAATCTGTAACAAAAGTATGTAAATAGTACATTAGCCTATCACAGGGCCGGATTTAAAGGTGTGGAGGCCTCCAATTTTTATTTTAGAACTGACTAGACAATTCAATTATGGAGAAAAAATCCTTGTGAATGTGATTTTTTTTTCTTTGATGGACACAAAGGATGTATTTTTTTTTATCCAAAAAAATCTAATTATGGTGGCCCAGGGCTAGAATCCCCTGTTGCCCTGCCCTAAATCCGCCCCTGACCCATCATTATAAGGGCCGCGATTCCAAAACCCTTGCAGAACCCAACGCAACATTAGTTTTTTTTTATTGTTGTATGTATGTATATATATATTTATTCTTGTATCTTAGTTATAAATTCTTCTAAATTGTTTTCTGTTATTGCACCTACTATGTATTGTCTCTGCATCACCCTAAGGTAGACTGGTAGAAAATGCCCAAGGCATTAAGTCCGCCTTTGTACAGTTTTTATTTGTGCATAAAGTTTTAATAAATAAATAAATAAATAATTCCGCAAATTAGCAGAAAGAGTACTAACAACCTAGACCGGACCGGGTCTAGAAAAGCAAGAGATAGGTACACACGTAGCGGTGTGGTATTCGAAGTGAAGTGGTACTTTTAAAGTGGTGTGGTCTGGTGTACAAAGTGGTTTAGCTTGCGGGTGCATTTAGACCACATGTTGGTTGATGGTCCCACATCGAGAGAATAATTTCACAAATACAGGCTTTTCGTATGGCATAAGGAATGTTGAAAATAACTTTCTATCGTATGAAACGTATATTATCACAGTTATAAGTAACTGTGATAAACTGATAATATACTCGTACCTACTTAAGTTTATAATTGTGGAAATACGCATTTTTTTGAACAACGGTATATTTATAGAACAGAACATTTATTTATTTATTTGCTTACATGTTAAACACTGGTTAGTAGGCATGCATTGAAATTTCATGACACAGTATTAAGACATGCACCCTGTAAGGGCACTGCAAATGTTTCCTATCAAATTATTGATATATAATTATTATTAACACAAACGGGATATTTACCATGTTTACTATTTGATATGAGTTTCCAATATTTCGGCGCTGTTGCAAGCACCATGATCACGGATAAACTGAAGTAATTACGGGTGGGTGTTTATGAGCAGACAAAACGATCTACCCTCTTTCTTGTTCGTTTTTTGCGCTCAGTACCGCTACCACTGTCACTCGCAACTCGATTCTGTTCCCGACACCTCACTGTGTCCGCTCGCGAACTTTATCGGCACTTCTTCGGTTTTTACACAGCTGAACCACTGGATTCCAAGCTCTCGACAGTTGAAACCCATCATCCCGATTGAAGTTCCTATATTTGGTAATGTTAGTGACCATGACAGTTTAAAAACTTATAACGGTATATAGGTAAGTACCTATACTATTTCATATCTACCTAATGAAATAAAATTCCTGTGCATATTAATTCGAGCCTTGCCAAAAAAGCTTTAATTAAAATTCGCAGTCCCGCATGTGCATTTGCGGGTGCTGTGTACACTTAACTCTGCGATTTTAAAACTGAATTTTTTGGTTAATTAAAGCTCTAGGTTATTATTATTTGGTTAGGATATTATGTTTTTATTTGAATAGTTTGTGTTATTTGTAGTTAGTTAGTTTTGTACATGAAGTTTATCAAGTGTATACCCTAGTAGCATTTTCCGTTGGCATTTAGTTGGGCCACCTTCAGAGGTATGTGGCCCAACCAAACGCCAACAAAAATGCTACTAAGATATCTTTTTATCTTATTAAAAAATAAATTAAAATATTGTAAAAAAAAAAACTTTACGGCAATTCTCTGCAACATGGTTCTGCTATACCTGCTAAGTTAGGTGCAAACTTTTTTATAGTTTTAATAAAAATTGACTTACCAAAATCGTGTAAATGTATATAATATGTTTGATAAATAATTACTTCAACAATAAAAATAAAAATAAAACATTAAAAAAAAGTTTCTCGAAGTAAAAAAAATACTCAAAATAGTAATTTTAGGTATTGTTTTACTTTGAGCAACTTTTTTTTTTATGGAATATTGTTTTTATTTTGGTTTTACAGAAAAAACGAATAAATAAAACAGGACAATACCCCCAGAAAATGTATTAAATGAAAGAAAAAGAATAGAATAGAGAATGCCTATGGCATTAAGTTCGTCTTTGTACCTTATTGTGTGTGAGAAGTTTAAATAAATAAATAAATAAATGGATTCTTGAAGTATTTATCAAAACACAAAAAACAACCACAAAATACTAAATCACGTGTTTCAAGCTTATCGTCGGTAAAATTCCACTGCAGATAATATAGCCATAAATGCATTAAAGCTAAACAACATACCGTGAACTAGATTCTATTTAAAGTTCAAAGAGTCAAGAGATCAGGAAATTATGTTTTAATGCAAACGAGGAAACAGTTTAACTGGTAATAAACACAGTAACGGCTCAGTTACTGAGTTTCGTCGCGTTACATGTGAAAATGTCTGTCAATTAAGCAAGGGAAGTATATTTGAAATGCCGTTTAAAATGCTGTTAAAACTGTTGCAGCTGCGTTCGTTTCATTTTACGAGTAATTTAAATATTTATGTTGGTTTTATACACGCTGTATATTAAGGTAATGTAATGTTTGTAAATATTTCAAATTCATTTTAGGCACTGTAGGTAGGAGGTACCTATGCGTAATATTTAGAACTTTTGTCATTTGTGTTCTACATGGGCACTTATGAAACGTCAGAAGCTAGGTGCACGGTTCCAATTGGTCGTTTCCTATGGAGAAGAGCCGGCAAGAAACTCCTCAGTTGCTCTTTTAAAAATAATTGGCTTTTACAATATTTTCAAATAACAGTGTTAATGTAACAGTGTGTATGGGAGGACATTGTAGACCTTTCAATGAGTAGGTACCAGGTACTTAACAAAATTGAAAATTGTCAACAAATCTGCAGTCTACTAGGACTACAACGTTCTCACATTCACAAAATAGTTAAAAATATTTCGGTTGTTTTTTTGTTAAGTATTTTATTTTTCATTATTTAGTTATGGTACGTATACCCCACAACAATTCGACGATCGAACGACGGAGTTCTGAGGTAACAAAAAAAAATAATACAACCGAATTGAGAATCTCTTCCTTTTTGGGAAGTCGATTAAAAAACGAAAACCTATTTAAACCAAATTACATTATTGCCATTACAACTACAGTATCTGACAAATCTGAATAAATATCATGTCCGCAAAAGCCACAAATAAATATATAATGTAAGTACTATAAGTATTTATTTATTTTTTTCATAACCGTAAGCTACAGGTATCATTAAAACCGCCTACTTTTAAGCTATGCAAATGGCATCAATCAAACCATGACATGTAATATTAAAAAAAAAAAATTGTACAGATCAATTGACGCCTGCCCTCGGAATTTTATGCGTCTACGGAAATGGGAAGGAGGAGAGTTAAGGCTCGTACAGACTAGTGCGATATCGCGGGCGCGACGCGACACTAGAAGCACAATTTCTTTGTCGCTGTCTGTCGCGCCCGCGATATCGCGTGAGTCTGTACGAACCTTTATGGTTTGAGCAGGCTGTGCATGTATTTATGTAATAACTGTAAGAACACCACATAAAGCTTTTAGTAAGCATATTTTTTTCCTGAATCCAAAATTAACCGATTGCTAGTTTTTATTTTTCGGTAGTTGTAGAGCCAGTTGTAAAACAAACTCAAACTCAAATCATTTATTTCAATTAAACCATTTACGGGCACTTTTGAATCGTCAAGGAGTCAGTCAGTAAGAAAAATGAAGCTACATGCCCATTCCAAATCGTAGTAGGTACCTATGGAGAAGAACGTGCTAGAAACTCCATGGACACACTTTTAAATTAAATTGTTACAAAAATATTAGTTACAGCACCGTAATTGTGCATCTGGCTGATTTTGAAGGATACTGCTAATCCATTGCTTCATATGTTCGAAAATTTGTGAGCTTAACAAAGTAAATAACGAAATGAATGTTATTGAACTGTCAAAATGAAACCCATTGCTATCGTAAGTTTAGTTACGCAATTACCCCGCAATAAGTGATATGTAGATACAACTATATCTATTTCCGGCACCAAGCAAAAATAGTCAGTATTCTCTCATTTCCTTTATTCCAATAAATACATATAAATTATATTTTTAAATATTAGAATATAAAAAATATAAAAACAATTAAAAATATAAAAAATAGTAGCCCACCCCGGTATCGGGAACAGGGTCCAAGCTACCGGCGGTCAGGGCTCCAGAGAGAGGAACCTCCTAACAATGCGAGCCGTGTCCAGAATTACCGCTTTCTGAATCAAGCCCTTGATCCAGCTGCCCAACGAGAGCCTCTTTAGGTGTTGGTCGAAGCTCTTGGCAATTAAGCCATTGGCTGATACGACTATTGGCACAATGATCGCTGAGTCCACATCCCACATGTCGACATCCTCGTGAGCCAAGTCAAGATATTTGATTTGTTTATCTTTCCCTCATTTTATTATTATAATTATTTTATTTTATTTATTTAATAATTTAAGCACACAAAATGTAAAGAGGCGGACTTAATGCCACAGGCATTTTCTATCAGTCAACCTTCGGATGATGCAGAGACAAACAGTAGTAGGTGCAATAGCGAGAATTGAGGAATAAATATTAATTTAAATATAAAGATATACATAAACTTATTAAAAACTATAAATGTAATATATAAATCTTATTATATATAAATATAAGCACAAATAAATACACATAAATATGTATACTAAAACAAATAAGACAAACAATGGGAAAACATTACCGTTGTGATGATACTGCCAGCTTCTTGCGAATGTGCTCGCGAACTTTAACTTATATATAATTAAAATTCCTAAAATCCTTTTCAGTTCTATGCACGATGCCCTTTAGAAAGCATAGCAACAGCTTAAATCACACAGCTTTGATTACAGCCCTTGTCCACTAAATCACTAGTGCTTGGTTCTCCCACGAGCCAATGCCCGTAATATTAACTGTTAGAATTAATACCGAAGACATTTATAGTATTCCAGGGTTTATATTTCCTTCGATATTCTTGAAGAATTTGAAAAGGAAATGTGAAGGATGTGTGTATGAACAAATAACCTATAGTTATGACTTATGCGATACAAGGTTTTACGGCATGGAAAATGTGAAACATTAATAGGTATTTTTGGATTGTTTGTGGAAGTTGTGGTGTATAAGTATTTTGTCTCGATCGAGTGAAAAGGAAGGTACTGTGGCTAGCACATCAAGCTGCACGAAACTGTTAAATTTCTCCAACGATTTTGAACTTTAACTCGTTTATAATTAAGTTCAAAATCGAACGAGAAAATTTCACAACTTGGTGTTTTGGCCACCGTACTTACAGGTTACTTATAGATTTTTCCATGAGTTCTTTAAAATGCAGGCATAGGATCAGGGCCGGATTTAAAGGTGTGGAGGCCCCGATATTTTTTTTTTTTTTTGGAAAAGACGATTAGAAAAACAATTTAAAAAGGTACCTTGTGAACTCTTTTTTTTTATGTGCACAGAATGTTTTTTTTTTCTTTTCTAAAAATGAAGTTAAGGAGGTCCCTTCTTTGTGGAGGCCCGGCGCCAGAGCCCCTGTTGCCCTATCCTAAATCGGGCCCTGTAGGATGAAATGATGGACAATCGAGTTCGAAAGCTTGGTTTTGCAGACTCCCCATAACTTTGCTGCTAACATTAACAATGCAAATTAAATAGCCAAACATACTAAATCAGAACTCACCTACCTTTGTAATTAATATTGTACTAGAACAAACTCAACAGCCCACAAGCACAAAACAATTAACTAAAATAATTGTATGTTTCAACTCTATTGTTAATGCAGATTAGGCGTAATTCATAACATTTGCATAAAGTAGAGGTCGCGGGGTCGTCCTGCCGGCCGTCGACTGAACTACAAGATGCATCATTGTGTTCACGACCTTAAGATAATGAGGGTGAGCAGAACGTGAGGTTTATTGTGCACCGTTATTTACTTATAACCTTTTAAGAGTACGATCCGGGACAGTATCCTATGGAGATTATTATAGGTACAACCTAGACTTCTGATTTTGTATGAGTTTGTGGCGGTATCAACAACGCCACATGCGAACTACGCATCAAAGACCTGACGTCACAAATCCAGCACCGCGCTATCAGAGTTTACCGCGCGACTAGCATATATACAACATCCCGACTTCAACCGTTGGGCAGTTGCCCACCAGACACAACACCCGTCTGGTCGGAGGATCCTCCCTTTACTATAGAGTATGAGTGAACTTTACACCCTGTTTCTCATACCTCTAAAAGTTTATAATCATAATCATTTATAAAATCCGATCCAGCCCGTCCCTTGCTGTCCTCCCCCAGCGATGCCCTAAGCCGAGATCCGTAGCCCCGCAGGGGGGTGCCCTTAGCGTAGTCTCTTAGTTTTTAAGTTTTATGCCCTGGCTGGAGGCCTTAATTGATTGAGTCACCCATAGGAAAGTCCGGTTAAGCAGTAGACAATCTCCTAGGTTCAACTGCGAGAAGCCATTTATATAAATAAAAAAGACGTGTGGCACTCGGGGACTGCCGCGGTAAAGCTATTGCATAGCATTTTGTATCAACTTATGCAATTATAATTATTTATTTATTTTATTTATGCAGTATTTCTTTTTCTTTGATATTAATTTTTTTTTTTTTTTCGTTACGGAATTTCTGGATTCGGTCCCCGCGCTCAAGGCCCGCGATAGAAGCTATGCAATAGCTTAAAAACAAAATAAATAAGTGCTGAACGTCGTAAAAGTGTATAACTACGTAAACAAAGTCAAATACTATTCAAATATAAGCATAATAACAACTTTAAAATAGACGAAAGTGTTGAACCTAAAGTAATTTTAAATAAAAAAAGAGTGACAAACTGTTTTGACAGCGAAAAAATTCCATGTACATGAGTCATTTCCAACCGTCTAGTCAAGTTTAAAAATTGTTCAACTGGAATGGTATCAACTATTTGGCAAGCTTTAATTAAGTCGTTGTAGCCTTGCGGTGCAACAGGGCAACTGAATGTACTCGTAATCGACTGGTCGAGAGTTCAAACCCCACTATCAACAATCACTTTTTGTGAAGATCATAATTTTATAAACTAATATTTATAAGAATAAAATACGCAGTACACAGAAAAAAGAACTGCCAGAAATTATTAGATCACTAGAGGGTACTGGTGTAGTAAAACCGTCGGAGTGGGGAGCGTGAGGTTTTTTCGTTACGGAATTTCTGGATTCGGTCCCCGCGCTCAAGGCCCGCGATAGAAGCTATGCAATAGCTTAAAAAATAATCATTTATTTGTAATAAGTATTGATACAGTGTTGGTCTTAAAGTCAGTAATTAAGTTCCTAATACACAGTCAGACATTTCACATGCAAAAAATTACAATGTTTTTATGCTAGAGTATTATATCTAAGTCCAATGGCATGCTTTAAATGCTAGTTTCTATTATTCATTAATTTTACAATATATTCAATATTAATTACCGTCACATTAATGCAAAGCAGATTGTTTATCATTATTTAAAATTTAATTTATCGATAAAATCGCAAATATGACCATGTTTCTGAATTTCGTGTGCAGCTCAAGTGGTTGCCAATTCACCTCTACTGGAATGCTCATATTCTTTCTCTTTTGTATAATGTGCTCTTTTCCCCTTCCACCCAGAGGGGTGTATCTGGTGGGTATCTCAAAAATCTTTTCCAGTTTCTTTGCGACTTCCACAAGAAATTTTTGAGGTCATTAGGTAACTTAAAGCTTAAAATGCCGATGCTTTCCACAACTTTCCTTGACAAATCCTAAATAAAATCTTGTAAATGTAAAAATTTTAAGCTATTGCATAGCTTCTATCGCGGGCCTTGAGCGCGGGGACCGAATCCAGAAATTCCGTAACGAAAAAACCTCACGCTCCCCACTCCGACGGTTTTACTACACCAGTACCCTCTAGTGATCTAATACTTTCTGGCAGTTCTTTTTTCTGTGTACTGCGTATTTTATTCTTATAAATATTAGTTTATAAAATTATGATCTTCACAAAAAGTGATTGTTGATAGTGGGGTTTGAACTCACGACAAGTCGATTACGAGTACATTCAGTTCCCCTGTTGCACCGCAAGGCTACAATGACTTAATTAAAGCTTGCCAAATAGTTGATACGATTCCAGTTGAACAATTTTTAAACTTGACTTTTGGAAATGACTGACAGATGGAATTTTTTCGCTGTCAAATCAGTTTGTCACTCTTTTTTTATTTAAAATTACTTTAGGTTCAACACTTTCGTCTATTTTAAAGTTGTTATTATGCTTATATTTGAATAGTATTTGACTTTGTTTACGTAGTTATACACTTTTACGACGTTCAGCACTTATTTATTTTGTTTTTAAGCTATTGCATAGCTTCTATCGCGGGCCTTGAGCGCGGGGACCGAATCCAGAAATTCCGTAACGAAAAAAAAAAAAAATTAATATCAAAGAAAAAGAAATACTGCATAAATAAAATAAATAAATAATTATAATTGCATAAGTTGATACAAAATGCTATGCAATAGCTTTACCGCGGCAGTCCCCGAGTGCCACACGTCTTTTTTTTATTTTTTTTTTAAACGTTGGCCAACACTAGGAATTTATCCTGTATTGTGGGTGCGTTTACAAACATTTAAACTCACATACACAAACAGCCAGACTCGGAACAACTACTTGTAGGTCATACAAATATTTATTCCGTGCGGGAATCGAACCCGCGACACGCAGCGCAGCAGTCAATCGCTTATCCACTGCGCCAACCGTGCCGTCGAAATCGAAAATCGAATCGAATCGATCGTGTCGTCGAATTATAAAATAGAACGATCTAGTGAGTGGCTGAAAAAAAAAAACTTTTATTTAAATTTAATAAAATAATCACGAAACACCCTCTAAAAATGCGACGTTGCCAGCCCACGCGGAATGAACGCTCTTAATTTGACTTCAGATATCACAAAGATTTATACCTCCAATACCGACAATATTCATTCCCGTCCGCTCATTTAACTTAAAGCTTCCTCTAAAGAGCCCTACAATAACATCGAGACAGCACTGAGCACTCCTACGCACAGTTTACTAGCAGTTAAGACCAGCGCTCACTAGGCGGCATTTACATGTGTATGCTGAAGCCTTCCGCGGCATACCGCAGCTTCGAGCGGTATGCTCAAGTCTCCTTATGACGATATCAAAGAACTAAAGTGCTAAGGGTATGATAATAAGATTAAAAATCATTTCCACTTACGATAATCCTTTGCCTTGCCATGTCGCGCCGTGCCGCCTGGTGAACGCCGGCCCTAATTCTCTGCACTTGCGCCGTCATAGCTCATCTCTAACAGCTAACAGTAGGAAGCTGTAGGAAGCTGTCAGAGGTACAATTCAGATTCTATTATGAGGATCTTGGATTTGTTTAGTATTTTATTACGGTGAATAAAGGGGTTTATTATTTATGGTTGGTTTAAACTTCCGTGTTGAGCCTGCTGTCAATTCAACTGTTGGTGATTAATTGTTTTGCTAACACAAAAACTGTATGATTAAATGGGAAAAGCTCATGTTTCTTTGCAAGCTTATTTTATGTGACGCCGTTTTACCAACTAGCTGTTCCAAAAGTATGTTAATAAAAATACGTAATTAATGTTGCTCTTGGTCCTTTGGATTTTTTTCTGGGATGGCCCTATTCGGCATACCATATATCTTATTTCCCTAGTGAAAACCAGTTCCTGTTGACAATTCCTCGTAGAGAAAGAACCAGAAGGCGTTTAAGAATTCATGTCTTTTTTTTTTTAACCTACGATAGTAATAATTATTATTTGCGTTCTATATATTATGTACTATCCCATATAATTCTCGTATCATTTTGTTTCAGGTAAGGCATTTCAGGCGGTCAATCGTGAGACGTCCTGCGCACGCGCAACCGCATGTTAATAGCCGTTACAGCTTCCTGGGATAAATTACATGGAGTACTGAATGAGAAGATTAAAGATAGAGCTGTGGGGTAATTGCGTAACAAACTTACAATGGCAGTGTTTTTCATTTTGACAATTCAAAAACATTAATTGTTTTATTTCCGTCGTAGAGCAGATGAATGTTTCAAACATATGAAGCAATGTATTAGGAATTTCCTTCAAAATCCTTCAGATTGTGATATAAAGTGTATTACACTTATAGGATGCTGGCATTGTATTATATCTTCTGTAGACAATAATGATGGATGAGCCATAACGAATGAGATTCACGCTAGATATAAGTTTTTATCTTAGGGAGAGTGCCAGCGACAAGCAGAGATTTAATAGTAGATTGTTATACAAGGGATGAAAGGGACGTACCTAGGATGATAGTTCGAGTGCCTAAATAGGTTCTTTCACCCGAGGTAAAAACTCTGCTTTTCATTTCGAATATGAGGAAAGTAAGTAAAAACCTGATTAGTTAAGAGGGTACCGAGCGCGCAGTGGCGCCCTCGCCGTTTGTTTGTTGATTTCTTTTATTTTAGTATGAAAATTCAGAAATTAAGCATGTTATGTTGTGCTCCACAAGACTATTCGTTATTATTGTTACAAATAGTAGTTTTACATTGTTAAGTTTTATTGTAATCCTTAAAATGGAAAATAGTGACAGTTGGGAAAATCGTTTCCAAGGGACGAAAAGTACTGTTTTCATCCCTGTGATTAAGTAATATCAAGCATACTTTCCAAGTATGAGAAATCGCATCTCGTGCCCACATAGGTCCCTTTCATCCCTTGTAAAACAATCTACTGTACCTTACCTGATGATCACAAATACGTTTTGTGATTGGCACGATAATCCAAAGCCAACATCACGTTTCTTTCCCTATTCAAGAGCACCATAAACTCCCCAACATTCTCCCATAACAGACAAAGATATTAAGTCCAGTGCGTGAGTCGTGATGCACGTTGGCAATATATCCCATTGGCGAGCTTAGTTCATGGACAACATGACAGGTGGCGCTACCTGCCTCCATTCGTGGCCATTACAGGTGAATTTAATTTATTATTCACGTATTAATATTGTTTTGGATGTTCATAAATGGATATTGCTGGTGGAACTGTTATTCGTCTTAAGTATCCGTGTTGCAGCTTGCTAGACGGTTTATATAATATAGTCCAGGAACAAGTTACATTTTAGTGCGAAAAAAAAAACACGAAGTACTGAACTCGTGCCCAAACTTAGCTTGCACAAAAGTATGCAAATAGCTTGCATGCCATTGAGACATTAACTAATCAGTAGGAATACGGTCTGATTCAATCACACATCACATTATACGGACATTATTCGGTACATGTCACAATGTCAACTGTTTGTAAGCTTGCATATTAGGTTGGTCCTTTTATGCAAGTAACAGGCATCAATCTCATAAAAACAAACAGCGTTTTTTTGTGTCTTCTCTGTGCTTAAATATCTTAGTAAGTAAACATGACAAAGGGCGCAAAAAATATAGGTGCATGAAATAAAATATGAAAATTTTTCTTGCAGGAAATCTTAGTGATCCTAAGGCCTCTGCCTCGAATCTTCAGACTTGAGGCCCAGGGCCTCAAGTCTGCTATTACAATAGTGTCAGAATGGTCTCGCCATTGTGAGTATTTGACAGTGTTTGTATGGCAAATCTGTCAAAAACTCACAATGAAGAGACCATTCTGACACTATTGTAATAGCAGACTTGATGCCCAGTCAAGCGGTGACCGCCCGCGCGTCTGCATTGCAGTGTTGTGCCCACAATAAATCAAGCGTTAGGAATAAATTTGAATCAAAAAGATGTTGCCGTTCTTCAGACATTTCGGTCGCGAATAAAAACAAATATCTCGACGAAACAACCACGAACACAACACTACGCCGCTGTAGTGCCACGCGATCTGCCCGCTTGTTTCGAGAACGGATCTGCGTTGCCCGCCCCGCTCCCGCGCCGTCGCCGCCGCCGCCTCCCGCTGCCCGCAAGATTCGAAGCAGAAGCCTAACTGCCGAATACTCAAACGCATTTCAATTTTAAGTCGCCGTTAAGTCTAATGCTGTCTCTGTCACTTTAAACTGTTTTGTAGCGACAGAAACACTTATAAGAACGTCTTAAAGTTAAGTAACGTTTGAGTATTTGGGCGTAAGGCCCTTTGTACATACAGGTTTTTATTGTCGTGAAAAACTACGGTTTATTCGCAGTGTGTAGACACGGTCGTCAGTGTTGTATGGATCACTATGGGAGGTTTTTGACAAACACGTTTTTTCTATGGCGCGGTTTATACGCCGTACCGTAAAGAAACCGTGCCGTGTACAAAGGGCCTCAGAGTCACTAAGATTTCCTGCTCCAATATATCTAAATCACACATAACTTTTACGACACAACATAGGTACTGATTGCAATAAATTATGTGGTGCCTACTTCAGTATATTCGTAGCTGCACGTAATTAAGGCTAACTAATTGCGAGCCCCCGCTGTTACGCGCACACTTACCCGATTACGGTAGACGAGCAAATCCTAATAAATGTAAGATTATAGAACCACATTTTACTGCAATTTAGTTTTGGGTATAAATAAGAATATGGTAAAACAGATTCAAATGATGTTTTGAAAAATGATAAAGCTACAAAGAGTATCAATACTGAGATGACGGCTGATTAGATGACAAAAACAGAAAAGTTATCTCAAAGTTTTGTAAAAATGTTTCTCATTCATACTAATATTATACTTTATACTATTATTGCCCGCGGCTCTGCCCGCGTGGATGTCAGTTATCGCGTAAAAAAATAGGCTGTCCTTCTCCATATCCCAGGCTATATATCTCTGCCAGATTTCATGACGATTGGTTCAGCGGTTTAGGCATGAAAACGTAACATACAGACAGACAGACAGAGTTACTTTCACATTTATAATATTAGTATAGATATTAGTATGGATTATAAATGTGAAAGTAACTCTGTCTGTCTGTATGTTACGTTAAGCGTTAATCTAGCGGCCGAGCGCTGCAAGCAGGAATAGTCCTAACGGTGGTCAGATTCAGATGCCCCCGATAGTACATCGTCGCGGGTAACAAACTCCACGCTTCTGATGTAACGCGGGCACTCTACGATGTAGATACATGTATAGCAATTGCTCATCCACGCAATTGCAGTAGTAAGTGCTATAATAATATTCGATTTAGCTGAAGAAACACGTAGAAGATACGATGACACTGGAATGGAAAGCTAAAGAGAGAAAGAAATCCAAAAGAAAAACCGGCCAAGTGCGAGTCGGACTCGCACACGAGGGGTTCCGTACTGTATTAAGATCGAGTGAAAAAAGCTGAGGCAAATAAAATACTTTTCTTGTATGGTTTAATTATTAACTTTATTTAATTTAAATTTGTTGTTTTTTTTTTTTTGAAACCTTATCCCACACTAGGAAATTCTCGTGTATTGTGGTTGCGTTTACAAACATTTAAAGTCACATACGCAAACAGCCAGACCCGGAACAACTACTTGTATACAAATATATGTTCCGTGCGGGAATCGAACCCGCGACACGCAGCGTAGCAGTCAATCGCTTAACCACTGCGCCAACCGTGCCGTCAAAGTGTTATATCGGCAACAAACACACAGATTCCACAGATCGCACAGATTAGAGATTTCCACAGATTTGCACAATCTGTGAAAATTTCAACTGTCTACTTATGTTCATGAGATATAGCCCGCTGACAGACAGACAGACAAACGAACAGCGGAAGCTTAGTAGTAGGGTGTTCTTTGGCACCCTTCGGGTGCGAAACCCTAAAAAAATGATAGGCGTCCAGTAATTAAATTCATTAAATAATTACCTAAACTGACCAAGAGTCAACTTGCGAGAATTTAAGTGCCAGCTTAAAAATTGACACCAAGACACTTCACAGACCACAAGGGTAGACATGCATTACTTAATTGTTGAATTTAATCGACTTCAACTACCATTGACTTCCTCCATGGCAGTTGGGAGAAATCCTTGCTCCATTAACTTTAATTTATATTTATTTACCTTCTCGTTCAAGTCTGTTTATCCCTCTTAAACTAGCCACTTCCTATTACACGTAATGTATTTCAATCGCTATGCGGTTAACTAATAGCTCCCGTGTTACACGTTGCTCCTCGCACGTACCACTGTTCAGTGTTCCTCGTTTATCCGCGCTCGTTCATTGGTCGAACAGATTCTGTAATAAGTGCTACCGACACTACCGCTACCGTACAGCGATGCAATTTGATTTATTTGCATCCGTTTGAGTTCGCAGTTCGTTTGGAGATTAACTTGAACTGAATAACGTTACGAATTTTGATGAACTTTACAGGAATTCGATATATAATCTAGCTAGATTTGTGAAGGAAAGGCTTTCATCTCGATTTCATAGTTCATCTACAATGCATTTCGATTCTCTAGTTATCTTATGTTCCTGGCTTGGAACTGTCACATCATAATTGCACGCAATGCTTCAAGCTACTGCTAAGCATACGGTCCTGGGTTTGATTTCCAGGTCGGGAAAAGTGTTATTGTGTTTTCCACTAGGAATATCTTAGTAGCAGTCCGGAGTTGGGAATAGGCTCGCCTCCTTTTACATGGGACTTAAACGTAACTGGCGAAATATGAGTGAACTATAGGTACACCTCTGCTTAGCCCTTCGAGGATAACTGGTGTGATGTTAGTTCAATGTTTTGCTGATGATCTTTATTTGTTCCATGAAGTATTATAATAATTGATTCAATCACAGCTGGCACTATACCAAAACGGAAACCACTTGCTATAATCCGACTTGACGTTCTAATTTCCTTATGATCGAACATTGCCTTAGTAAAGTGTGATGGTGAACGAGTATCATCCAGGATATGCCTGCTATAAAACAGTAGCGGGTAACAATTATTTCGATATACGCTACGATCGCAATCAATTTCCCGAGTTGCCTAATTGCGGCGCCTCAGTTACGCACTGCCAATGTAAAGTGGAAAATAGAAGGCCTGGAGCCTTTCAAAATAATTTGCAGGGCAGATCAAATTGACAAAGTCAAAAGTCAAAGTACTTATTAGTATGATTTTTGGTGATACAGTCAGTCTTATAGTTAGATTATGGTAGCTCAAAACACTACCCATTACATAAACTATTTAACAATATAAGAATTTAAACAATTTTAAATAGTTTAAATTAAAACAGTTTTAAATTAATCAGTATGTTGATGGATGCAGCTGAATACCAGATTTTTACATACGG
Organism: Dryobota labecula; assembly: GCA_947523025.1. Taxonomy (NCBI): domain Eukaryota; kingdom Metazoa; phylum Arthropoda; class Insecta; order Lepidoptera; family Noctuidae; genus Dryobota; species Dryobota labecula. The sequence continues at coordinate 6,132,191 of OX383287.1, forward strand.
AGCGACTGCCTATCTGACCGCCACAACCCAGTTACTGAGTAATATGATACCCCTTGGCAATGAGGTTATATAATACTAGAGGAGCAGCGTCCTACTAACAATTTCAGAAGAACGTAGGTAACCACTTACGAGTTTATAGTCGTAGCTTTGAAACGGATACATAAACTATGTCAATCTGTCAAAATAATCTGTTTGTCTCATTTCTTCTACGGTCAAACGAATTACTTTGGAATGAGACAAGACATTGTCATCGGAAAAATGGCCAGAGTTGCCAATGATCAACGTAATTTCCCCAGAATGAATGAAGGTATTTATTGAATCACTTACCTACTATGAAAGATTGTATAATGGAACTTTCAATAGATTAAAGATTTAAAGAAATTGAAAGATTTGGTACATATAGGAAGAGAAAAAAAAAATGTGCGTTAACGTAAATATTATATTTCAAAACTAATAAGATTGTGTCCAATAACTGTTGTTTAAAATGAAATGATATTATTTCAATGTTTACTAAACACACTCTAACAATAATTGGGACTTACACGAACATACATTCGTCATTCACTAAACTCCCAACGGTCTGGCAAAATCAAAATCGTTTTTACTGGGCCTCAAGTCTTCTATTACAATAGTGTCAGAATGGTCTCGCCATTGTGAGTATTTGACAGTGTTTGTATGGCAAATCTGTCAAAAACTCACAATGAACACTATTGTAATAGCAGACTTGAGGCCCAGGTGTGGCGATATCAACAACGCCACATGCGAATTACGCATCAAAGACCTGACGTCACAAATCCTGCATCGCGCTATCAGAGTTTACCGCGCGACTAGCATAATTATATACAACATCCCGCGTCAACCGTTGGGCAGTTGCCCACCAGACACAACACCCGTCTGGTCGGAGGATCCTCCCTTTACTATAGAGTATGAGTGAACTTTACACCCTGTTCCTCATACCTCTAAACTGGTAACCCTGATGGGAAAAACGATGTTTGATAAATCTAATTCGTCTCGTAATATTTTTTTGAATAATTTGCAGAAAATTCTGCAAACTCACTAGTGAAATGTAACACCAATTACTTTATTAATCTTTTCAGACCGTGACATACAAATTTTAACCACATTTATTTATTTCACTATTTTGTTATTTTTTATCGTTAAGCAATCGCTCACTTGACGTCAAGTTTACAACTGAAGTCGGATATGCTTGCGGACATATACGACGTAGTAACGCGTCGGCGACGTACATTGCTGATCTAGTCCTATAAAAGATCATTGCCCCTTGGTAAGACTGGCTGTCAGACTTTCGGGCTTCTGACGACCCGTAACGACTGTCAAAGATCCATGAATAATATTACTAACTTTATTGTACCTTCACCTTATAATCTATTCGGCTATCGCTGAAAACCAGTACTGGGGCTCTGTCTCGCATAGGGATCATCTGTCTTTCTTATAAAATAAAACTCTCTCTTTCAATCTTACAATTATTATTTGTACTAACCTACCATACCTACTTTAGATTTTCTGTATCTATTCTGCACTGTATCTCATTCCTGGCACTCAGTTGACTCACGCACGCTGTAAGATACACACATAAATAATGTATAGTAGGTATGTATGTAGGTGAGTCTGTGTAGGCAAATAATATAGGGAAGGTAATTAAGGTAGGAACGGAGAGAAATATATCTTTTCGTCGAGAAATCTTGGGTACGTGGGGTTTCCTTAATATTTTCATGTTTGCCTTTTTGAAACTCATCGTTAAGATTCCTTGTTTGTGTAGCTATTATATTGATGGCCTCAACGAATAAACATATAAGAGAAAAATGACAACTTTTCAGCAAAAAATAAAAACGTTTAAACTTCAATAACGCTCATTTCATTGTAAATAGGTACAAATAATGTATAATCGAATTATTGGTAAAAAAATAAGCTATTGACTTGTATATTTACTTTCTTGGCGACTCAAAAAGAATGTTATTATAACATAAACATGTATTATTCCTATAGGTAATTTTAAAATTAATTATTTCCCTAGAATAAAGAAATTCACTATTATAATAGGCGTGTTTTGAGTCTAAAATTCATTAAAAAAATTAAGTGGGTGCAGGATAGGCAAAAGAAACGAAAGATGTAAAAAAAATCGTGTAAAAAGCATTGCACGTTTATTCGGTGGGGCATCGATATTACGATTTCATTTAGGAAAACTGAGATGTAGAAAAATATAAGGTTGAGTAAATTTGACGGCACGGTTGGCGCAGTGGTTAAGCGATTGACTGCAGCGCTGCGTGTCGCGGGTTCGATTCCCGCACGGAACAAATATTTGTATGACCTACAAGTAGTTGTTCCGGGTCTGGCTGTTTGTGTATGTGAGTTTAAATGTTTGTAAACGCACCCACAACATTTATTTAAAAAAAAAAAAAAGGTTAAGTTGTTGTTACGATAATTTTGTGCTTATTCTTGTGCAGTAACTTTATCTAAATATAAAAACGCTACGTTAACTCATACACCTATCAACGATATTTTTTTTTTGTTTCCCATAGGGGTAGGCAGAAACTACAAAACGAGATTAGCTACGATCTTTACATCGTTTCGTCCGAGTGTTACCACTCTTAGACATTCCCCAAATTTTTTTCAAATTTTTAAAATTTTAAATTTTTAAATTTTTTTAAATTTTTTAAATTTTTCCTGTAATGTTACTATAACTTGATTCTAAAAGAATACTTTTAGGTTTAAACCCCTGACCCATAAAATAAAGGCAAAATACGACTACACTAGTCACCTAAAAATACCAAATAATAACAATAAATACATCAAGTCATTACTGGCCTACATAATAAATGTGTTCTATATAAAAAGCTAATTTACGCGCATTAGGACATTGTGGCGTGCTGCCTAATCGCGGCGAGTCATCGCCCGCTCTCATTAGGGGAGGCACCATTAAGTTATGTGGATTTATTCTTCTTAGATGATAATGTGGTATTAGCTGGAGAAACAAGGGATAAGTAGTGAAAAAAGAAAGTCAGCATGATTGCTGACGTGGTTGAGCTTGACTTTTGCAGTACGGGTGTCAGTTTTACAACACTTGTGTGATCCACTGCAAGGTTCTAGGCTTCGGTGTAAATGCATAATACGAGCTTTAGACTATTGGTAATGAAACCACACTAAGGGCAAAAGGTTGTATCAATTAACCTATTAATATAAAGATAAAAATAATATAATACAATATGGCCACACTACCGTCTCGTTCTCGTAGAATTTTCAGAACCAAGAAATTTATTTTAAATTCTTGCATAAACAGTCATTCTTTAAACTTAGTGAGTAATTTATAACGTCCCAAAAGACAATGCAACAGAGTTTTGCTTTTATTCTATTTTTGTTTCACCAGAAACTTATTTCGCGTAAAACTTAGGAGTAGCAGCCCTGGTATGATATAGCGGGTGGGCACGCGAACCACGACAAACTGTATAATGTCATTATTTCTTGCGCATTGTTCGGGAAATTGATTAATACTCAAGAATCTGACCAATATTAGATAACAGGACTAGAAAAATGTTTAACTGAAAAAAGGGACGACGAAAATGTTTGCTCAAAGAGAGTACATATCCAGTAAACGATGAAGAGGGTAGATTATAAACAAGATGATCGAGTTAAAGAAAGACGAAACAATTTTGATTTTGAAGGACTGACAGATAAAATAAAAATATTCTCCTCAATGCCATTTCCGACTGCACAAATATCAAGAAATAAAATCTCAAATCACATATTTTATTACATCCTAGCCGGCACAAATAAAATAGCCAGTAATAACGCAGAACCGACATAATGCGAATACACGTAAAATGAAACGTAAAACATCCACTGACAATACTATATTCCAGCTGAAATGCGACCAAATCTCCGTGACATCCATCTCTTTCATACTACGTGATTTTAGTAAGGAATAAGGGAGAAAGTATGTAGGTGGATGTTAGGTCCTTACAGGAGCAAGTATTTCAGAGATAAAATCCGGTATGCACGGGGTGTAGCGGATTCCATTGTGAATCAACCTCGCATTCTACGAGTACACTATGACTAATGCAGTTTATGGTTCTGAAAAATGTTTATCTCTCTCAGGTCACTTTTGATGGGTTTTCCTTTGTCGGTAATCCGATTTAGCTGAAAAATAGGAACGATTTGCTCTTTATGGAATAGGAGATTGGATTAATATAAAAACTTTAAAAGGAATTAATGTTTTCATTTTCATTTGAGCTTGTTATAGTCGATTCAATGTAAATATAAAAACCGCAAAAAGCTGGAATCAAATATTAAAATTAATGTATTTGTATAACACAGGTTTATGGGATGTTACAAAATATCTCAACACCATCACTATCATCATTTATTTATTTATTTATTTATATATGCTTTATTGTACATCAGATTACACATTACAAAAGAAAAGGAAAACATAAACACTATAAAATATACAATGGGCGGCCTTATCGCATACTGCGATCTCTTCCAGACAACCTCATCATCATCTCTCTCTCTCTCCCTCTCTCTTTCTCTCGCTCTGTCTGACTCTGTATTCCTCTGTATATATCTATCTCTCTCTCTCTTGTTAGTTAGCTCTTCCATTAATAAGTTTTTCTAATTGGTCGTTGGAATTGGAATAGTAGCGGTATTTCGAAATATGTTTATCACAATGTTCAATTTCCCTACCATTCCTACCAATCTCACCTAGTTCACAATCTAAATTTAGTCTAACAATTAAATTAACATACGGAACTATTATGCCTTCAAATCGATCATTATCTCAGGCGCCATATCTGTAATCTGCAGCAAAACATATGTCAACCCATTTGACGTAAAATACATACTAATTTGAGGAATTTTATCTAAATTCTACTCGACATTATTACAATTTTGTGTCATATTGAACAAAATACCTGATAGTGATTGCTGGCTAACTGGTACTTGATCACTAATAAAGGTGTCAGGTATTTGTTCAAAATATCTTAGATACTGGTACTGGTTTGTAATTACGATATCTAGCCTAGCTTAGAATTGTAATCTTAGGTAGCTACTAATAAAAAACGCGTACAAAATAAAGCGCTCTTTCTCTCTCCTACTTATATAAAAAATTTGCTGTGCAAGTTGCTGTGTAAATACAATATCTACGTACGTAAAGCCTTCGATCTAAATATAATCTGTGCAGTATTGGATAGAGAGTCAATTAAATCAAAGACAGAGGCGCCTTTAGAATTCGTCAGTTGAGTGCACTGAAAAGCATTAGTACTAACTAATGACAGTACGACAATATGGATGACATCTACCTAGACGTTAATTGGATTAAATCTCAAATAGGGACGAAGATTGAGTACTTACCTATGTAATATGGAACCTACTATGAAAGGATTTCATGTTTTAGCTATTTTGGTTGCAGATTTTTCCCGAATAACCCAAAATATTGACAGCCAGTCTTGTTGCCTTTAGAGCTCGTCAGTTGAGTGTACTGAAACGCATTAGTACTAACTAATGACAGTACGACAATATGGATGACATCTACCTAGACGTTAATTGGATTAAATCTCAAATAGGGACGAAGATTGAGTACCTACCTATGTAATATGGAACCTACTATGAAAGGATTTCATGTTTTAGCTATTTTGGTTGCAGATTTTTCCCGAATAACCCAAAATATTGACAACCAGTCTTGTTGCCTTTAGAGCTCGTCAGTTGAGTGTACTGAAACGTATTAGTACTAACTAATGACAGTACGACAATATGGATGACATCTACCTAGACGTTGATTGGATTAAATCTAAAATAGGGACGAATATTAAGTACCGACCTATGTAATATGGAACCTACCTATGTATTTAAAAGGACTTCATGTTTCAGCTATTTTGGCTGCAGATTTTTCCCGAATAACTCAAAATACTGACAACCAGTCTTGTTAAGGGGTATCGAGTTACCCAGGAACTGGGTTGTGGAGGTCAGATAGGCAGTCACTCCATGTAAAATACTAGTATTCAGCTGCATCAGGTCAGACTGGAAGCCGACCCCAACATCGTTGGGAAAAGGCTATGCAGATTGATTTCTTTAATATTTTTTTCATAATGGTCGTTGGAATTGGAATAGTGGATCCTTAAATATATATTTGTTGTTTTTTGTTTTTTTTTTTGTTTTGTTCTTTGCACTTGCTTCATGATTATTATTGTATAAACAGAAGAATCTCAGTAATCCAGCACTTCAATACACCGACACGTCCAGTATTCCGGCACAGTATTAGTTCTAATTTTTTTGTATTCCTAGGTACTGACCTAGGAATACAAAAAAAATCAAAAGGTTTTGGCGCGCACTCGCGTTATCGCCAAGGAAACTGTTCCTTGGCGATAACGCGAGTGCGCGCCAAAACCGTAAATACAAGATTGATTTATATTGATTTTCGCTGATAGTTTAAAACACTTGGGCAGAAGAAAATAGAGTTTCTACACAAGAAGTGATAGTTCCCAGATATCTTCGTGAGAAGGTGGGCAAGAAACGAAAGGTTATAATGGATTATTTCAAGAAACATTAAGTTTCTTGTTTCTGAAATAAGAAATATACACACATGTCCCAATATTTGGCATTATTTTCCCATATTCCACTAATCCAGCAGCACCCTCGTGTCTGAATTAGTGTCGAATTACCGAGATTGTACTGTATTTATATAGATAAGTTTATAACATGTTCTATGTATATATATATGTATGTATTTATTGTATATATGTAAATTGTACACCACAGACTACCTGCAGTTAGTGCTTCCAAAATTACGGATTTGCTAATTACGTAACTAGTTACGCATTTTGATGCTTCAATTACGTAACTACGTAATTACGTACTTAACTGTTTTGATTTTTTAAAGCACGATAAATTCTGGGCTTATTACGTATTTTAGAAGTAAAAAATCAAACAACTTCAAATGAAAAAAATTATAATATTAAGGAATTAAAAGTAAATTACAGATTAAAATGATAATTTTAAAATTAAACTCAAAATCAAAATCGTCAATCAAATCAAAATGTAATATTTTGATTTGATTGACGATTTTGATTTTGACTAAACTCAATCAACAATTCAAACAAAACATGTACCACGCACAAATGGTTTAAAAGTAAGAAACAATATAAAATATGGTTATTTTTCCAAACTTTGTTCTTGATAATATGATCTCATAAATGATAACGAATGCAATGTTCTGTCACCAAGGGAACTTCTTAGTTTAGAACAAAGATAGCCGGCAGAAGAAAATGCCCGTTCTGCTTCAACACTAGTAGGCATTATACACAGTAAATAATTATAAGCTGCTGTTAGGAAAACTTCACGACCGCCGCCAGTGCTATCGTAGATACACATTTCAACTCTGATGATGGATTCAAGATCTGTGTTTACTCCAGATTTGTTTACTGTAGACATAGTTTTCTGTATTTCTTTTTCTAGTTGCTGTGCAACAGTCAACTCGTCGCCACAACCATCATTAGCATCATTGTCATCTGCTTCGGAATCTAAACTCATTTGTGTACTTGTAGGCGGTGTAAATTTGAGCCTTTCTAATAAGTTTGCAACATATGTTCTAATATAATCCGACGTCGGTTTTGTAAAAGTTTCTGTTTCTTCGGTTTTATAATATTCTTCATTATTATGCAAATACTGCAAGACACCAGACACATTTGTTCGCCTTTCTTTTATTCTTTTTCTAAGGGATACAGCAAGCTTGTCACTGAGCCCATTGGACTGAGCATCAAGCTTATTTAACATAAACTGAAGCGCAGCATCTGCTGCTAACAAATTCGAGTCACGGCGACACAATGCCATCACTGTAGTTTTTATTATATCTAAACTATGATGAATGTTATGTAGATCTTGTATTTCTGTGTCTGTGAAACTTATATTTGATTTTAAGTCTAATAAAGCCTTAAATAAACTTGATTTCAATTTCAGAAATCGTCCAACCATATCTGATAAGCTGTTCCATCGCGTTTTGCAGTCTAGTATAAGATCGAGGCTTTTACCATGCTCTTGTAAAGAATATTTTTGCAACAAATCGGTCTTCAGTGGTGATTTTTTGAATGATTTAACAAGTTTTCTTACTTTTACTATAATATCTTTGTACAGAAACTCTGGTTCTAGAACTCTAGGTACTTCTATGAAAAGTCCGCCATCGTTTTCTTCAATTTCTTCAGTGTCAGTATCTGAAGCTTCATCTTCTAGTTCTGGTTCAGTAGTTGTACTTTTCCGTGTCTTATATAATACGTCCAGCACTGCAAGTTGTATTCCGTGAGCAAAACACAACTGATGGTGACCATCAAAATTTTTGCCCATTTTAACCATAACACTGGCTCCGTCCGTTGTGAATGCAATTATATCTTCAAGTTTCAAATAAAAGTCATTTAGATGATTTTCTAACAGTACAGTTCCAACGTGAGCTGGCATTGAACCCTTTATCCTTACTAGTCCTAAATTTTTATATTTAGCTGGTTCTAGGTCTTTATTATGAATATTTATATTCATATACCTCCGGTTCCGGGTAGAGGTCCATTCATAAACGTTATAGTAAACCGTTTTTTTTGGGACTTCATATCTTTAAACTGATTTATTAATTGTTTTTTTATGGCACAACTCTGTTTCAGGACAATTTTGGTAATAGTTGAAGGAGATTTCGGTAGATCATAGCCAGATTTTTTGAAAACATACCTTAGATCTTCAGAAGTACAAAATTTGCTTAATGGGATGCCATCCAATGCTGCCATTCTAGTCACTATAACGTCCAAGGAATACTCAGTGGAAAAGTAATCCGTTAGTTTAGTTTTCTTCGATGGAGGTTCTAAACTTTTTCTTGCTTGAAAGCACGATGAAGTACTTGCCCTTTGCGCATCTTGCTCTTGTGACATCTCGCCAATATGTTTAGCACGCATATGTGTATGTAGTGCTCCAGTAGCACCACCAGGAGTCTTCAAAATTTTTTGACAATGTTTACATTGGACACTTTGCCCATTTTCAGCCCTCAAAAAGTGTTCCCATATAGCTGATTGTGTGCGTTTGTTCAAAAACTCCTTATAAATAGTCTTCTTTACTGCAGACCTAAAACAATATATAAATATTTCATAATTTAATAGTTAGGTAATACATATAAATAGCATCTATAGTTAGGCACTACACTTAAAACGGGATACATTTACATACGTACCGTGAACTCATAATCAATGTCTATTTGCACAGACATCTAACAAGCAACAATAAAATAAAATCGCACATATTTTTTTTTTTTTTTTAAACGTCGCACCACACTAGGAATTACTGCTGTATCGTGGGTGCACTCACAATCATGTAAACTAACATACACAAGACACCCAGACCCGGAACACCTATCTGTAGGTCATACAAATATTTGTTCCGTACGGGAATCGAACCCGTGACCCGCAGCGCAGCAGCCAATCACTCAACTACTGCGCCAACCGTGCCGTCAACAATATAAAATCAACTACTAAATTATATGTATAAACTCTCACACAATACCCTAGAAACAAAGTAAGTAGACAAGTAATGTTAAAATAGGTACTTACATTTTCGTTGAAGTATCTCTACTCGTGTATGGTGATATCTACTTAGAAACTTGTAATGAAAAGCTTCTGAAAACCAAGCGTCAAACTTTGCGGCACATACACAAAATCACAAAAGTCAATAAAATAAGCTTAGACCAGGCAGGACAGTATCTCGCAGGTGTACGTAAGACGACTGAGTACCGAGTATTGAGATTGTTTCTAAATTCACGAAAGTAAAGAAAAATGTAGGGAGTTCCCTTAGCTTGCTCAATCCACAATATTAAACTTTATTATCTACGAGGTAGATCAAATACTTGCGAAACACTTATAAACTTTGATTGTGTTACGTACCGAACTATCCACAACCAACGGGGATTCCCTTCGTTTCCCGATTGGTCAACAATGAACTCTATTCTGTACGACTAAGAAATTAAATCTTGCGGACTCAAATTGGAAGTTATAAAATAAACCCCAGGAATTCGGGGGATACCCACAGAAAGGGTTTTGGTGTTGTCATAATGTAAGTCGTAGGTTAACTAAATTAAGGTAAATTGTAAATACACAGATAAACCCATGCCTTTTTCCCATGGAGTAGGCAGAAACTATAGAACTAAATAAATGGGTACCTAAATTAATTAATATTATCCTATAGTTACGTTATTACGGACTGCAGCTCTTCAGTTACGTATTTGTGAGATTTCTAAAATCTGTCCGTAATTACGTAATTGCGTAATTACGTAATTACGTAATGGAAGCCCTAGTTACGTTATTACGGACTGCAGCTCTTCAGTTACGTATTTGTGAGATTTCTAAAATCTGTCCGTAATTACGTAATTGCGTAATTACGTAATTACGTAATGGAAGCCCTACCTGCAGTATTGTCTCTCCTTCCCCCTTAATCCATCCACAGGTTGTCTTTAACAGATCACTTTTAGCGATAAGACCGCCCATTGTGTCACCCCTTGCAAAATTTCTACATATAAATCTGTAATTTTTATAGTACCCATTAAAGACTATTCTATCTATCTATGTTTGACCAAATTTTCATACCAAGCTTAACTTGCTACCTTACTTACTTTGTTTACAATCTAAACTTCGTATATCATTCGTATATCGTTTTATTTCTACTCGGTTTGGTTGGTGGTAGGGCTTGTTCTAAGTCCGCCTGGCTAGCTACCACCATCTTATCTAAGTCTGTCGCCAAAACAACAATGTTAACAGCATTTGTTGTGTTTCGGCAGTTAGAGGTAAGATAGCCAGTGCCTCTGTGGTTGAGGGTTCCCGGTGAAGCTCGCTTCCATCTTCGGCCTTATCATCACCTACCATCAGTTGAGATGAAGGCCAAGAGCTTCTCCGTTGTAAGGAAAAAAAAAAAATATAATATCAATTAAATTAACATACGGAACGATTATGCTTTCGAATGGATCATTATCTCAGGCGCCATATTTGTAATCCGCAGCAAAACATAATATGTCAGCCCACTTAAAAATACATTATAGTTTGAGGAATTTTATCTAAATCCTACTCGACATTATTAAATTTATGTCATATTGAACAAAATACTTACTCCCTTTAAATACTGGTCCACCAACCAAACCGAGCTGCTTTCTGTTAGACCTAGGCGACCCAAGCATAAATCGGAATACGTAAGGTTGTGGAGATTTTCGGCCATAAAAAGACATAAAATGATAAATGATAGCAATGGATAAAGTGGTCTATCAAACTCTTTGAGATGCTGATTCTGTTCGTAGGGAAATGTATGGGATTCTATTGACATTCTCATATAGCTCCTGTTTGGATTTGGTTCAGGACGAAAAGGATAGGAAATCGATAGGCCTTTAAACACGGAGAGTAATGGTAGGTACTTTGGTTTATTATCTTCAAATTTATGAAAGGAATAAACATTATCTTTGATATTTCCAGAGTATTGGCGATTTTTGCGGACCTCTAAATTTTGGGACAACTATCCCTTAAAGGGGATAGTTGCCTAATCCATGTAAACTACGTTTAGGATAGATTCCCTTCGAGAAAGAGGACATTTATCCCGCAAAAACTGATCGCACCTAGCCGTCACATACAATCGCACAAAGACATGCAACATGGTCAACTTAGTTGTAGTTGCAGTCTCTCGATAGATAAATAAAATAACATGTGTTTTATTCGCGAAACTAAAGTAATTGCAATCAAGGCTGACCTATCCCACTGCGGCATCATCATTTACCCTATAATTATGTTTATTAAATATGTAACGAATTATGTAATCAAATCATAGCACGTGGAAGTGAGTTGTAAAAATAACGTTGGAAACCATTATCCTTTACCTGATTAAAAAGTGCTTATAGGATTATGATGTCATTATCCGCTATAGTTAAGTAGATATTCAAATTTTTTAGACTGTTTACTTTGATTAATTGGAAACAAGTGGAGTAATTACTACGAATACACATTAGAATTTTCGCATTTTTGTTTCTTTGGATAAAGCGCGCTATGGAGCAGGCTATCCTTGGAGATTCTTTGAAGGATAAAATCAGAAATGAATTTATCCGGACAAGAACCGGAGTTCCCGACATAGCTTGTAGAGTAAGCAAGCTGGAGTGGAATTGGGCTGCCCATGTTAGTCGATGGACCGATGGCCGGTGGAGCAGACGAGTTCTGGAGTAGAGACCGCGTATCGGCAGCTAGATGGACCGACCTTAAAAAGATGGCTGGGACAGACTGGATGCGGTAGGCGGTGGACAGGGTGTTGTGGCCTGGGAGAGGCCTATGTCCAGCTGTGGTCTATGATTTGGCTAAGTTGATTGATACATTTGGATATGATTTTCCCATTATGTATGATTCATTAGTCCACGCTATGTCCTCTTCATTGTTCGGTATAGCTTTTTATAAGATCTAACGCCAACTCAAACTAAGATAAGAATCTTATAACATTTCCTATAGATGCTATAAACACATGTGTTTATAGGGTATTAAAAACATAAGCTTGTGACGCATGTGACACGAATGTGAAGGTACCTTTACGCTTAAGTCAGAGAAACTAAGCAGAAAAACGTTAGTAAAAGAGAATTGTTTGACAGCAGCCTCCTAAAATTGACAGATTTACGTGGGACAAGTTCCTGGAAGTTTTAAACCTACGTACCTAGAATTCCGTTTTTATTACCGGCTATCATTGCTGATTGCTCTAAGAACACGCATACGAGTATAAGTCAGTGGCTCTTAATTTATAAAATGGCTGAGGATATTATCCGGTTTATTCATAAGCGGTGCTTAAAGTTAAGAGACGTTTCAACGTCAAAATTTTATGTAAATTTATTAAGCATAGCTTCTATCGCGGGCCTTGAGCGCGGGGACCGAATCCAGAAATTCCGTAACGAAAAAACCTCACGCTCCCCAATCCGACGGTTTTACTACACCAGTACCCTCTAGTGATCTAATAATTTCTGGCAGTTCTTTTTTCTGTGTACTGCGTATTTTATTCTTATAAATATTAGTTTATAAAATTATGATCTTCACAAAAAGTGATTGTTGATAGTGGGGTTTGAACTCTCGACCAGTCGATTACGAGTACATTCAGTTCCCCTGTTGCACCGCAAGGCTACAACGACTTAATTAAAGCTTGCCAAATAGTTGATACCATTCCAGTTGAACAATTTTTAAACTTGACTAGACGGTTGGAAATGACTCATGTACATGGAATTTTTTCGCTGTCAAAACAGTTTGTCACTCTTTTTTTATTTAAAATTACTTTAGGTTCAACACTTTCGTCTATTTTAAAGTTGTTATTATGCTTATATTTGAATAGTATTTGACTTTGTTTACGTAGTTATACACTTTTACGACGTTCAGCACTTATTTATTTTGTTTTTAAGCTATTGCATAGCTTCTATCGCGGGCCTTGAGCGCGGGGACCGAATCCAGAAATTCCGTAACGAAAAAAAAAAAAATAATATCAAAGAAAAAGAAATACTGCATAAATAAAATAAATAAATAATTATAATTGCATAAGTTGATACAAAATGATATGCAATAGCTTAACCGCGGCAGTCCCCGAGTGCCACACGTCTTTTTTTATTAATTTATCTTAACACCAGAACGCCATATAGCTATAGAGGTATGAGGAACAGGGTGTGAAGTTCAGTCATCCTCTATAGAAAAGGGAGGATCCTCCGACCAGACGGGTGTTGTTTCTGGTGGGCAACTGCCCGACGGTTGATGTCGGGATGTTGTATTGTATATATGCTAGTCGCGCGGTAAACTCTGATTGCGCGATGCAGGATTTGTGACGTCAGGTCTTTGATGCGTAGTTCGCATGTGGCGTTGTAGATGCCGCCACATATCAATTACACCAACACGGAGCAAAAAATTACTTCATGTGTTGCTATCCATCCATCCTGTGCACGATAGACATCGAACGGGGGACGATGGATCACGCAAGCTCACGTAGTGTCAAGATATTTTTCCATAGTTTCATACCTACATCCATATTACGTACATTCTTGGCGTTTTTTTCGAGACTCAACGTTTTAAAAAAAAATATACATGAATACAGAAAAAGCTGAAAATGTTGATGTGTCATCCTGCATGACAGATGACAGAGATGATGAAATGATGATTAAATAGTCGCTAATCATTACTTAACTTTAAGCAACGTTTATAATTAAACCCTTTGTTTCTAAAACCACCACGTACAAGCTCGTTTAGACCATGACTAAAAGAGTTTCGGGATTGAAAATTTTTGATTTTCAATACCTATTACAATGTTCTCCTTCTCTTGAACAATTCAGCATAGGGCTCTGCCTCATTAGTGCGTTGCGTTGCGTTGCGTCGTATTTTTCCATATATTTTAAATGACATGCCACGATTTCACGAATCGGTGGACGAGAGACGAACCGGGCGGAGGGTGATGCACTGTGCTGTCGTTCACGACGTTCTTTCGGCGGTGTCGCAATAAAAGCAACAATAGAACACGTTTGTTCCGATCCACTGTGGGACCTGAGGTGCGTGTGTCGTCCTCTTGCGCTGCGACGTCGTGTGTTGTCACAACGCTGGTGTGGCATAAATGCGTTGATCCGTTGGGACGACGCAACGCAACGCACTAATGAGGAAGAGCCCATAATCACCCTATAATGTTCCCACTGCTAGGACACAGGCCTCCTCTCTGTGAGAGGGAGTGGGTCCTAAATCCACCGCGCGGGCTCAGTGTGCGTTGATATATATCACATGTCTTCGAATTGTTGGTTTTAGGACATTTCCAGTTTCCTCACGATGTTTTCCTTCACCGTTTTTGAGATCAGTGGTGATTAAATAATTTACACACAGTAAAGCGCCTGTCTGGGTTCGAACCTAACACCTACACTCTTAAGTCGCGGCCGATACCACTGGCCCAATAATGGCACAATTCAGCGACGATGAGCAATGAATGACACAGCTTTTTCTCATCACCAATCTGGGTTAGATTAAATAACTGTTGGGATTTCTGCTTCAGGTCGTCTTCATGTGAAGTGTCGTTGGGGTGGAATTAGACACAAGGCTCCTTATGATAGCGTATAATATAGTTTTTACAATGATCTGATGTCTTTTTCACAATATATTTATTTTAGCGGTTACAAATTGTGTGAGACCATTGTCGTGTCAGCACGACAGTGAAAATCCGTAGGCTGTCGCTGGTGTCGCTCCGTTGTACTTGCTCCTTCCCCGCGCGCCGCCTTCTTCCCATCGATTGGTTCTAGTTGTCGCCAATAGATGGCGCTGTGTTCATCAACAATAACTAAGGAATTACTTGTACTTATACCTCAATTCCCTTCTTCCTATCAATCATTTTAACAAGTCACAGGAACAAGACATAATTCCCGTCGAAACAACCTCGGGAGCTCACAATATCCTGTTTGAAATGCCGTCGGTATGCGAGGGCGGGCTTCCCGAAGTCTCGTAAAATTTCTGTCAAAATGACGTTTCCTGTACATTGAACACAACATTATCCTGACAGTATAATTATAAAGAAGCGCGAAAGGAGTATCTACGGTAATTTATTAATGGGTAGATGTAGGTTCGTGACAGAATACAGGCTCTGGCGTAAATAGTGGTCCAACGTTAAGGACTTGAAACACCATATATTCAGCTATCAACCACCACAATTGAAACCTTGATGAATGAAAGGCGACTAACAAAAGGTATCTACAAGGCAGATGTGAGTGGAAACGCTGGGAGGGGACGCCCTAGGACGTATAGTGACCTAATTGGTGATGTTTTTCTGAAAGGTCAGGTGCGTAGTACTCGCAACCGGCGTGCGTGAATGACCAGGGCCTCAAGTCTGCTATTACAATAGTGTCAGAATGGTCTCTTCATTGAGAGTTTTTGACAGATTTGCCATACAAACACTGTCAAATACCCACAATGGCGAGACCATTCTGACGCTATTGTAATAGCAGACTTGAGGCCCTGATGTGTTGAATGTAAACGAAGCAAAAGGAGTATAGGCAAGTCGCGTTTTATAGTTTCTGCCTACTTCCATGGAAAGAAGGCCTGAGTTCATGTATTTATGAAACCTTGCTTTACCAATTTGACTGTTATTTCTTTATCTTGAATATTCAGGATGTTATACGAGTATCTACAATTTACATACTAAAAAACTACGTGTCGGATTAGCTTCTATAAGCTTCTTTTTACTACACAAAGGATGATTTAACTTTAGGTACTCTAAGAATTCATCACAGGAATAGGAGTGTTTCAGAACTGCAAGTAAGAGAACATGGGTACTTACAAAGCTTTATGATATCTTTAAGATTAGATAAAGTAGAAATCATGCGGGTAGAAAAAGAAACAGAAAATTTTTACAACAGTTTTTTATTTTTTTCGTTTAAATAGTATCACACACCAAACTTCCACATACTTACCTATGAGTTACAAAATTAACTCGCTTAAAAATACTCACTACTCTCATTCACACCCACAAACTTACTCACACACACTTTCACACCCCACTGACCACACACAGGCCCTAAACACAAACACACACCAACTCAATCGACATTAGTCCCATCCCACACTGAAAGCGCTAATTCGCACGAGGGCGCGAGGGCGAGCGACGAGAAATTGTCGCCAAATTGTCGTTTCCTGAACACTGATTGCGTCGCTCGCTCCCCGCTTCCGGCCCACTGTTTGCTTATTCGATAGCGAATTAGATTTTTAGTAGCAACACAATTGATTTGCACGCACGCTTATTGCCATCACGCTTGGATTATTGATAAAGTTTGCTTTGTTCTCTTTGTATTGTAATTTGTTAAGTAGAGACTTTTATGAAGACGATGTTTTTCAAGCAAAATTATTCTGAACCGAAGATTTAATTTTTCCTGCGAAGTACTTAGATGTTTTGCTCTTGGTCTTGCCAACAAATCCATAATATTCTTGGAATAATACCTACATTTATAATAACGCAGATTTCTTCCGCCGGACGCTGACATGGGGGACCGGGGGGTCTAGATGGTGATTACGTCAGCCATATTTATTTATTTATTTTTTCAGATTTTACTGCAAAATTTAGTTGATTTTGATTTGAACAAATATGGCAACCCCATGTTCAGGGATTCCCCAAAATAATTGATATTGCTTAGGTACTCGCTCTCATGCAGTGTTTTATGGTTAGAAAGAACCGAAGTAGGGAAATTACTTTAATGAGCATTCAATTAATTTATAGTCTACTAGCTTAACCCGACCCGGTTTCGTACGGGTAGCACTATCTACCCTACTTTCCCTACCTACCTACCTTACCGTACCTTCCTAGATAAAATAAATAAATAAATCCCTGTCCTACCTACCTACCTACCTACCTACCTACCCTTCCTATCTACCTACCTATCTTACCCTACCTACCTACCCTACCCTACTCTACCCTCCCCTAGCCTACCCTACCCTACCCTATCTACCCTACCCTATCTACCTACCTAAAACCTTCCCTAAACCTGAACCTTCCTTTCTATCCTTATAATTATTAAAGTACTAATATCACAATTAAAAAATAGGGGTTGGTGGTAGAAGGGTGAAAATTATGGGTTGTATGTATTTTTTAATGCCACATTATAAGAAAAAAAAATCCAAAAAAAGAATGTTAGGGGTGGACAAACCTTATCACTTAGGGTATGAAAAATAGATAGTAGCCGATTCTCAGACTGAATATGCATATAAAATTTCATAAAAATCGGTCAAGCCGTTTCGGAGGAGTAACTAACATTGTGACACGAGAATTTTATATATAAGATAAATTCCTTATTTCTAGTCTCATGAATACCAAAAAAAAAAAAAACGAAAAAAAGGAACCTGAAAAGATTAAAAACATACAAATTTTTACGTGAGTATAGGATAGGGTATGAGCTTTGCTTACTTTTGCTGACAAGGGGGAGGTGGGGGTTCAAAATTACTAAAACTCTGCTTACGTAATACTTGAATGGCCCAAAACATTTCCTTGTTTTGTCTTACTTCATTTTCTTCCAAGCACAATTACCATAATTTTTTTAATAAAAAAAAAGCTTCTCAATAAACCAGAAAACTGCTTCAAAATAAGATTATTTTCAGGTACAACTATCATACCTCCATAAAATTCCAAGGAATCAAGTGTGCCAAGAATTTTGCCAAAGTTTAAGACAAGAGCGCTCAAAATCTCGAGTGATTCTCATAATTTTGGAATCTTCGTCATCGTCACTATGAAGTGTTTGTGAAGGATCTTCCAAACATTTTATCTAAAGATTTTACACCGTGAGAAAGCATTTTGATCGTAATGAATAAGGATCGATTAATGGCTGGTGGAAAATCTTGTTTCCAAACTTCCAAGAATTTCGCTAATGTAAAACTGATTATAATTATATCAGAACCAGAACACGTGAATGTTATGTACGAGAACTTTAATTTATTTTAGTCAAAGCAACTATGGTTATGAAGCTAACGTATTTTGTAGACCCTGTTTTCAAATAACATAGTCGAAATCTGTTCTAAAATTATTGTAATTCAAAATGCCAGAAGCTAGTGCTTCTGGCATTTTGAATTACAATCATTTCTCCTGCTCCTGTAAATGACGAAAAATGTAATTGCTATGTATGTTAACAAATAATCAGCCTAGAATGTGGCCTCCTCCCTTTGAGAGAGAACGGACCGTAATCCAGTACGCGGGCCCAATGCAGTTTGGTATATGTCACATGTCTTCGAATTTTTGGTTCTAGGACATGCCGGTTTCCTCACAATGTTTTTCATCACCGTTTTGAGAACAGTGGTGATGAAAATGAATTACTCAAAGCATAGCGCCTGCCTGGATTCCACGACCCGACTCGTAAGTCGGGGCTGTTACCAATTTACCACTACTCTCATTTTTAACCAACTTCAAAAAAGGAGGAGGTTCTCAGTTCGTTGGAATCTCTTAAATCATGAAACAAAAAAAACCGACTTAAAAAAACACTACAAAGTGAAAACAAGGCAAAAAACTAAAATACAGATACAAAGACACTGACTTCCCAAAAAGTTATTTTTCACTTTGTAGTGTTTTTTTTTTTTAAGTCTTTTTTTTAGGTTTTTATTTCTCGCTTTTTTGTTGTTATTTTGTCATTACAAGCAGACGCTTTAACTTTATTTATTTGTATAGATAGAAAAACTCTGGCGCAAGTCAGTGGTGCGTGGTATCCCTAAAGGACTCGCTAAATGAAAGTCAAAAGGTTACCAATCCCTACCTATTCTCATTTGTCAACCTTTTCTTCTCGTTAAATGAAATTGGAAAATGTTTTATTTAACCAGATACAAATTCAAGACGCTATTCAATATTGGCACCTCATTAACTTGTTTAGTCAAGTTTTTCAAGCGTTTAATTGGGAAATGAGCAAATTCCGTGCTCAAGAAAAATATACTTTAATCTACATTTGAATTATTCACTTTTAATAAAAGCCAAAATGAAACGAAGTCAGAAATGAATATTACCGAGAACCAAGGTAACCGACATAGATCGAAAAATTGCCAAACTTAAGTGGCAATGGGCAGGGCACATTGCTCGCAGAACAGATGGCCGTTGGGGCCGAAAGGTTCTGGAGTGGCGACCGCGTACCGGAAGACGTAGCGTAGGAAGGCCTCCCAGAAGGTGGACTGATGACCTTGTGAAAGCCGCAGGAATCCGCTAGATGCGAGAAGCACGGAATCGGTCGAGGTGGCGGTGCTTGGGGGAGGCCTATGTCCAGCAGTGGACGTCTTTCGGCTGAAATGATGATGATGATGATGAATAAAAGCCTCCGAAAATAATTTAATGATCTCTGTCCAGTACTTAATTGATGATGCATCATTCACAGACAATGCGATACTTAACCTAAAAAACTAACAAGCCACTGACTCCATACTAAACGTACCTACCGGTATTAAAAGAGCTTGTAAAGAAGACAACAAAGCAAATAGCCAATAATAATGGTTATTATCGCGAATGCCCGACCTTGCACGATGTGGCATTAGATAACCAGTCGGACTCTTGCGGTTCGGAGATCGCTCCTAACGGTATTCTACGGAACTCATTGATGCTGTAGAAGCGATTGGAACGTTTGCTGCCTATGAGAAAGTAGTTTCTGTGAGGACGAGTGGCACAAGAGAAGAGACTGTTGTACCTACTTGGCGAAACGGTGTTACTAAGATAGCAAGACTTACTAAATATTATGATGTTACTATACAATATGTCCGGTTTCGATCTGCACAAACTTAAAAGATATGTAAGAAGGCATACAGAAACCTAGGTTTCGTACTCAGGCAGGTACTTAACCATTGATATATAGATACCCTACACTATTTGTACTGGGTATGGTAGGTTACAACGCATCAAAGGTGCGACGGGACTTTGCACTCGCAGCGTAGTGTATGTAACTGTATGTAGTGAAACTAGATAAAAACTCTGTTAATAGGTAACGAAGTCACCCATCTACTGCCTACATAATCACAACCGCTGGGCGTAGTCAAACTACCCATTGGATGTATAACTGTACACGTTACTTGCGCACTGTCATGTCTCTCAGACCGTGATAAGACGAACTGGATCCACGATTAGTCAGTCTGATCTGCTCTGGATACCTAATAGCTCTCGAAAGGGCTCAACTAAGCCCTAACACTTAGTTAACAAGGTCGGCGAAAGGAATCGGAAAATACAAATATTTCTTAACCACTGTACAGTTCAGCGTGCTACACATTTGTTCGGTATGATTCGGCACAGTCGGGCGGCAAAATCCATCCTAATATTATAAATGTGAAAATAACTCTGTCTGTCTGTCTGTCTGTCTGTATGTTACGTTTTCACGCCTAAACCGCTGAACCGATCGTCATGAAATTTGGCAGAGATATAGCCTGGGATATGGAGAAGAACATAGGCTACTTTTTTACGCGATAACCGACATCCACGCGGGCGGAGCCGCGGGCAACAGCTAGTCGAATATATAATGTAGTACATATTCGTTTGGAAAATTCCGTCAAATCTTTTCATCGTCTATCCCGCAATATTTGAAGACAAGGTCTTCAACCAGTGCATCCTGCCCGTTATGAGATACGGTGCCGAAACGTAGACACTGACAGTTGCGCTCGTCCACAAATTTAAGGTTGCTCAGCGCTCGGAGTTTCTTTGTAGGATAAAATCAGGAATGAAATTATCCGGAAAAGAACCGGAGTTACCGTCATAGCTTGCAGTGGGCTGGCAATGTTTGTCGAAGGACCAATGGCCGGTGGAGCAGACGAGTACTGGAGTGGAGACCGCTCGCTATAAGGGGAAGTGCTCGGAGTTTCTTTGTAGGAATGAAATTATCCGGAAGAGAACCGGAGTTACCGACATATGTAGCTTGCAGTGAAGCAAGCTGAAGTGGTAGTGGGCTGGCCATGTTTGTCGAAGGACCGATGGCCGGTGGCGCAGACGAGTCCTGGAGTGGAGACCGCGTATCGGCAAGCGTAGAGTGGGACGCCGGTCGCCCAGCTAGATGAACCGACGACCTTTAAAAGGTGGCTGGGACAGACTGGCTGGGAAGGCGGAGGACAGAGTGTTGTAGGGCAGCCTGGGAAAGGCCATGTCCAGCAGTGGACTGCGATAAGCTGAGCTGATTGTTGATATTTTCGGGAAAAGTCGCTCGGCTTAGCTCGAATTGTGCCGAGCTGACCTGAACATGATTCAGCGATGGTGGATTACTGAACGGACTTTGCCTATTGGCACGAGCCGAATATGTTTAGTAATTGCTTCGGATCGACTTTCAATATCATCAAAATCAAAATATTTTATTTCACATAAACCTACATGGGCACTTATGAAACGTCAGAAGCTAGGTGCACGGTTCCAATTAGTCGTTTCCTATGGAGAAGAGCCGGCAAGAAACTCCACGGTTACTCTTTTAAAAATAATTGGCTTTACAATATTATCAAATAATAGTGATAATAGGTATGGGAGGACAGTGTTGGCCTTTCAACAATTACCAGGTACTTAACAAAATAGAAAAGTGCCAACAAATCTACACTCTACTAGGCCTACAACGTTCTCACATTCACAAAATATAAAATAATTTCAGCCTAAAGACGTCCACTGCTGGACGTAGGCCTCCCCCAAACACCGCCACTTCGACCGGTTCTGTGCTTCCCGCATCCAGCCGATTCCTGCGGCCTTCACAATGTCATCGGTCCACCTTGTGGGACGCATTCGAACGCTACGTCTTCCTGTATGTGGTCGCCACTCCAGAACCTTACGGCCCCATTGGTCAGCAATGTGCACATTACGAGCAATGTGCCCTGCCCATTACTCGTACTACTTAAGTTTGGCAATTTTTCGGGCTATGTCGGTTACCTTGGTTCTCGGATCTCGTCATTTCTGATTCAATCACGTAGGGCAACTCCAAGCAAAGACCTCTCCATTGCACTTTGGTCGACTTTATTGTTCAACAAAAATACTATATACGAATCGAATGTGCGGCACACGAACAAGTATGTAGCACTCCTTAGAAAGGGTTAATCTTTAGAGAGGCGAGGGACACAGAAGTGAGTGTTACTGTTTATCGTTTGTTTGCCTTTGGAAACAATGTTAGGTTCGGCTTATTGACTAAATTGATAGGGAATATCAGTTATCCATAGAGCACATGCCTTCTGACCTTCATTGACTTTAAAGTTTTCCACCAAGTTTTTCTACCAGTATCGATTGCCATACAACATAACATGGCAATGATAGTTTCGTCGGTAGTTAGTCTCTGAGGCATCGATGATTACATGGGTCAAGACCAATGGGACTCATCCATAGGCTGATTAGGGCAAGTGCAGTTTAATGTATAGAACTAAGGAATCGTATTTATTATTTATTAACCACTAGCTTTTGTCCACGGCTCCGCCCGCGTGGATGTCGGTTATCGCGAAAAAAAGTAGCATAAGTCCTTTTCCATATCCCAGGCAATATTATCTCTACCAAATTTCATGATGATCGCTTCAGCGGTTTAAGCGTGAAAACGTAATAGATAGACAGAGGTTAGTATAGATAGTATGGATTTATGAAACATTTGGTCGGGCAAAAAAGTGTAGTCGTCGGTCTGGTATTAGGGGTTTGTTTAATTTTGTATGTCCGTTTGCCAGTTGGCCTTCTCCATTCCTGCCTCTCTCTGGCCACTCTACCCTATGTTGTTCCAGTCACCTGTCAGAACTATACTATATACCTACTGGGTAATTATTTTGAGCCATTTGTCTTTCCGTCTTATCATGTGTCCGGAACATTTTAGTCTCCGGATTAAATAAATAAAAAAAAAGAGAAGAAAATCAGAAGGAATCGTATGCTTGTGTCGTGGTTATTAAACCAGAAGCCTCTATTCCTCCACAACTAAATACAAGTTGTGGAGGAACAGAGGCTTCTTCAGAGATCCTTGAAATATGTTATTGGATTTTCTATCAGGAATTTCATCATTTCATTTCTATAGTAGCAGCCCGAAGTCTGGATTACGAGTAGTGCCCGTTTGGTGGCAATAGGGTCGCCCCCTATTACATGGGACATAAACGTAACTGGAGAAATTTGGGTGTACTATAAGGTAACCCCTCTGTCTAACCCATCGGGAAATACAGACGTGATGTTATGATATATTAAAAAAAAAAAAAAAACTATTATATTCTATAAACATCTGCACCGAAGCATGATGAATTTATCTTCATTTTAAATTAGTTTCTGAAGAGAAAAAAGTTTTTTGAAAGGCATTGATGTATGAAAAAAGGAAGATTAGGTACGCGCTCCTCGACGTGGACCGCATAATCTATGCCGACCGGCACAACTGACCTTAGTCACAACCGAACTGACGTTTGGGTAGCACGTGTGCAGCACGTTAAATAAAATTACCTTAATCGTCTAAATAAGCAGCAACAATGCCGTCCTGTGTTTTCAAAATGTGCACAAATAATTCACAAACCAAAAACAAGTTCCACGGAATTACTTTCCACTTGCACTCGTAAGTACATCAAAACTGATAGTGTTTAAAATTCTCCAGAATAATAATGCTTTATAAGTCGTCATTTGTTTCTGAGTTGATAAGGGTACGTAACTGTGAAAATTATTGCTATCTCGTTTCCGCTGCAGCCCGCGTCATATCTCTCTATTTAGATTGTTTCACAACATCGGGAAATGTAGTTGTGTACCCGGGTGTGTTTACATTTAATTGTTTCTAGTCCAATAATGTGTATGTGAGTTTAGAGCCGTGCCTTATCTTCCTTTTTTTATAAATCAATGGTGAAAGGCCTATAAATATGTGTTGTAAAAAAATATATCTTGCTGTCTCTTTTTATCATGTTTAAAAGGATGAATAGCAAGATAATGTAGGGTGTTTATGATAGCAATTTATTTATGAATGAAAGTGTGAAACCTGATGACAGATGACATCCGGACCAGAGCTATCAGTTCTACATTATGAGGTAGATTATTGCTGAATAAGTAATCAGAACCTGTGTTGAATTATCTGCTAGATACAAACAAATTAGATTCATACAAATCAGTAAATAAATTAACTTCTAACATTAGAAATATAGGTATGTTTTTTTTCCACAACAGTGATGTTCTTGGCCTTCATCACACTTGATAGTAAGTGATGATAAGGCCGAAGGTGGAAGCGAGCTTCATCCGGAATTCTCAACCACAGAGGAACTGGCTATATTACCTCTAACTGCCGAAACACAACAATGCTGTTAACATTGTTGTTATGGTGACAGACTTAGATAAGATGGTGGTAGCTAGCCAGGTGGACTTGAACAAGCCCTACCACAAACGAAACCGAGCAGAAGATTTTGCCCCGGCTAGGAATCGAACCTGGGACCCCACAGAGGCGGTTAACATAATAAAGGAATCTCGATGTTTAATCAAGTCGTAAAAACCGTACGAAACAGAGGCGGGTCGATAGTCAAGCTATAATTCAAACCTGACCGGATGGTCACCAATACTTTGGGTTGGTGGCCAGTCATCCATGAAAAATTCTACAAACAATAATAATGAAATAATAAAACACAAAAAAATAAAAATAGATTTCTTTGTCACAGAAACACGTGCATACAAAAAGGTAATTAACTCGAGTAAGTAGGTAAACAGGAAAATAGAATAAAATAGATCTACATTATAATCACGAGCACAAAACTGAAATAGTCGGCAGCTGCACGTCATGACTGTGACAAGAAGGCTTCCACTCAGCATGACGCTGTGCTATGAGGGACCCACAGCACAGCGCTGATTTTCAATGGTCACCGAAAAAAGATCAACCGCTATCCCGTGGAACGCGCGGAGTAATAGTAGCGTAAATTTGAACGATTTTAAAATTGAAAATACTCGTTTCGCACATAATATTAACTAAGTTTAAGGCGAAAGCACCAGGTAGGAAAGAATCTAATTTTGTATTAACCTATTGAATGACTATTTCATGAAATCTTGACATTTGAGAATTATAGTACCTTGGAGGAGTTGTATTACTGATTCTTATGATTATAATTTTGTAAATACATATTTGTTACAGCCGCGATACTTATTTTAATCAACATACACCCAGACAATGAGCTGCAAATTGCAAAAATCGTAAGAAAATTAGAATTTCGCGGGCTACGTTAGCGCTTCCCCCTTAATTGAATAATACTTTATTCATGTCTACGATATGAGGAGCTCATGGCTAAGTATTAACAGCCGCACGGGTCGATCCGTCAGGTTAAGCTACGCTTGCCGGGGTTGGTCCGTGGATGGGTGACCATCTTTACATACCGAGACTCTTCGTGCCTCAGAAAGCACGTTAAGCCGTTGGTCCCGGCTGTCATTCGTGGATCTTTGACAGTCGTTACGGGTCGTCAGAAGCCCAAAAGTCTGACAGCCAGTCTTATCAAGGGGTATCGTGTTACCCAGTTACTGGGTTGTGGAGGTCAGATAGGCAGTCGCTCCATATAAAATACTGGTATTCAGCTGCATCCGGTTAGACTGGAAACCGACCCCAACATAGTTCGGAAAAGGCTAGGCAGATTGATTGATTCATGTCTATGATATGTACTTATTTTATTTTATTTTATTTATTTGGCTCACCAACAATTGAATACACCAATACAAAGTTAAGAGATACATCCAATAGACTTATAAACTAGTGTACCAATTTCTAGGTAAGCACATCATGCATAAATTATTTGTTTGATTGAAATTGTGCACCTACTTAAAAAGATACTTATTATGCTTTTACAAGAAAAAAATATCAAAATGCTACGAATTAGATCGTTTGAATTTACGTTACCTACGTTTACGCCACACGTTCGTGCTAGGGCTTCGAAACGCGAAGAATGACTCCCTAGTTTCCCATACACAAAACCTCTAAAGGCACATAATATACACTAATCGAAGTAAAGGCATGTACGCTATAGGTACTTTGTACAAATTTAAGTATGTCAGGTACGTGAAACGTATCGGTTATAAAGTATTCTACACACGGATAGCGAATATTTCGCTGTCAATGAACGCGTCTAAATAGAACCATTCATTCGTTCGGTCATTCATTCGCGATGTCGTTTATTTGGTGTCGCACCTTAGATGGAATAATGAGTGGTAATGTTGTTTATTTTTTGTTTTAGATATTGTTTAGAGGTATCGTTATTGGTGGACTTTGCTTTGCAGTTAGAAGTTTTTTTTGATGGCTTCAAATATCAACTTACAAAAATTGCCAACTTCTTCGTATGTAATTTACCATTAATGATCTAAGGATACGAGTATGATCCTGCCAGGGTTGCGGGTTTGTCCGAAAGGGATATCGTGGCCCTGGCTCACAGGCAACTAAAGGAACACGGGTAGGTTTTAGGCAGTAACATTCTGACACACCCTCCCGCTCCGCCCAGAGCGGGATAAGTTATTTGATTAATGATTAAAGTAATTAGTCATTTCTTAGCTTGTTCTTTCCCGTAAATATCAGGAATATTCGTGTAGCGACGCATCAAATAATTTCCCACATTAAATTACGAATGTAATAAGACTGCATCGTTAGTCCAATTCAAAGACTATGGTACTCTGCCAACTCCTCCGGGAAATAAAAGCGTGAAGTTACGTTAAGCTTTTGATCCAATTTTAATCCAGTTTCAACTAACATGAAGCCTAAATTGACTCTTAACACATCTCAAATGAACTAGATTCGCGTATAAACGTGTATTCAAGATTGGAAATTACTTTTTATGAAGTAAGATTAACAAAGTCGCGCATCATACTCGTATTTTTGAGAAAATTACCAATAACGTAACTCAATTTAAAGTTGAATCGACTATTAAATATGCAGATTGATAAGTCTGCTAATTAAATACCAATATAGCGTTATCGTTAAAGAAAAACACAAGTTAATAACGTAATTAATTAGGTTACCGAAGACAAAGAAGCGACCTAACATATTGTAGACATGTTACTGATGATGACAATTTAAAAACAATTTAATGGAACGTGATAAAGAATCCTTATAACTTGATTCCCAATTTCATTCCAGGCTCATAATAGAAGTAAAACCCAATTTGAACTTCTGCTTAAGTAAAAACCGGCCAAGTGCGTTTCAGACCATGCACAATGAAGGGTTCCGCAGTTGGGATGAATTTATCCTAAGAACAAACTTAACATTGTCGTTGAAAAACATGTTTTCCCATACATTCCAACTGCAAATGTAAGTTTGTACGAACAATATTGTGAGATCTACCATGTTATTTTAAGACCATATACCTACCTAT
This sequence comes from Dryobota labecula, assembly GCA_947523025.1. Classification (NCBI taxonomy): domain Eukaryota; kingdom Metazoa; phylum Arthropoda; class Insecta; order Lepidoptera; family Noctuidae; genus Dryobota; species Dryobota labecula. Next base: position 6,159,967 of record OX383287.1, read on the forward strand.
ATGTCATACACATTATGTCTTCATATATTATATATACATATCTATAAGTATAGCTATTATTATTTTTATTTTTTTTTCAATATTTTGGGCCCGATAGTTTCGGAGATACGGGGGAGAACGGTCAATTTTCATCTTTTTTCTTAATAACTTTAAAATTATTAAAAAAAATACAAGAGACCCTCACAATAAGCCCTTTCATTTGATATGTCACACGGTACAGTGTGCAAAACTTTATTTTAAATTTTCTTATTTGTCTCCCAAAAGGGACCCCCACATTCAAAATTCATTTATTTACGTAACACGTCGAAAACTAGAAATGCAACGCTGTTCCTTGTTCATCAATATGGTGAAGAACATATTTAATAAGCTGTAGAACTAGTTCACGCCAGTAGTTAGTAGTCCAAGTGAATCGAGGGAAATCTATTGTTCTTATGTTACGAATGCACGTTGCTCTAACCCCACATTCGAATCCTACATAGGATTGCGTATTGCTTTCAGCTTATAGGTACTTGCTATACGCAACTGTTAATTTATTCTATCAGCCAAAGGGCACTTATGTCACAGTATCGCACACATTGAGGACCTAGTTTTCTAGTGCAGAATATAAGAATTGCATGCGGCGAGACCACGCGCCGAGTATCTTTTTGGTCTTTTGAGATTATTATTATTGTTAGAGTAGGTAAGGGGATTTAGGTAAAATTTTTTGAGTACCTATTTGTTTTATTGAATTATTATAATTATTACATACAATAATAATTAAATAATTCAATAATAATAATATAACAAACAATATAACAATAATATATTAATAATTTCAATAATTATTACATATGATGCATTGTTATTATGAAACAAACCGTTTATTATGAGATTAAAATAGAGAATTTGATGACATTGTGACCTCCGAATTAAGAAAATGAAAGATAATTAGAAAAAACTAATCAACCATTTTGAAGACAAGAATGTATACCTACTCGTATACGCTGAACAGATATTGTCGTGGGCGTGAAAGAGCTGTGTTTAACGCTTGATTTATCTAAAATAATCCACCTAGATGAGCGTAAAAAAAACTAGCTATCAATTATATTTTTTTTTAAATGCACGAATAATTCGCCGCGAATGAATTTTGCAAGACTGTAGCCAAGTTTCTGTAAGATTTAAACCCTTTCTTCTATGTTCTTAACCATGATCATCACATTTGGTAGCCGACGTAGAAAATTCCATGTAACGTATTTTATACCATTTTTTACCTTTCTATCTATAACCTATACTAATCAAGTCCCCACCATCATATTTGATATGAAAGAGTTAGCCAGTATTCTTTCGCACACGCGTGTAGAATTTACTATCGACGCGGACGCGTAGTCTCCTGGCATTTTCCTCAATCGAAAGTGCAAACATCATGGTATTTTAACGAACGGAAATCATGTACGTGAAATACCGTGGCAGCTAACAACCCATGATTGCAATACACGACAAAATTTAGATCGTTACTTAAGTAATCATTTAAATATAAAAATACATTCCCACGAGTGAACTAGGTTTAACGCAATGAATCGATGCAATTATGTCGTTCGATTCTCAGTTGCCGCATGTTTTTGCCGCGGCTTCGCTTGTGGTTTTTTTCCTATTTTACGCAGTCGTTGTACCGTACTCTCGCCGCAAGCCTGCTATCTTTATTGCAGGAAATTATGCTCCAAATTCTGTTAGGTGTAGGTGGGCTGTTGGTGTTTCGTAAATTGAATGAATGAATTGTTCGTTCCCTTCATTCCTTTTATGATTTCTATGATTGATCGCTCACCTAGTAATATATTGGCATATTCACTTTTTTTCACGTTTTACAGAAACGAGGGTCAAAGATTTTATAAATGTATGAAATTAATAAATTAATTTATAAAAAATAAATAAATAAATTTATTTATTAATAAATTACCAATAAATTAATAAATTTATTATTAATTAATAAATATCTTAATTAATTAATTAATTTCATACATAAAGGTCAAAAATGTATATTTATAAAATCTTTGATCGTTTCTGTAAAATGTGAAAAAAGTGAATATGACAATCTAGGTGAGTGATATAATATGATTTAGTCTCAAGCGTTCAAAAAAAGGTTCCCTTGAAAAGAGTTCGCCAATTTTCTAGATATATCAAATCCGGTATACCCGCTTCATTTAACAAGGAATACAGTATAAACAATGTAAAAACATATCCCCAAGCGAGATCTAATACGATTTTGCATACATTATTCATGCGTACGTTAGTTCCAATCGTTTCACAGCTTTCCAATGCTTTTTAGATCGAGATTTATATCCGTGAAACAAATGCCTCTCTTACGCATAATTGTGATAGAACACTTTCGCAATAAAAACGATTGTAACTGAGCGAGATTTCGGAATCACGTCCAATTTTTAAGGCTTTCTGCACATTTTTAAATGCTTCTTCACATAAAATGTGGCCCTTTTTTTCCCGGCAAAAGTGAACGTGTGTCCTAAAAATAAAGCACTTACACGTTCAGATCGAGCCCGATTTTTGAAGGGCCTATATTATTATGATGGGCTTTTCGCCGAAGTTTGGTCATTATGGGTATCGTGAGTCGTGACCTTTACGGAAACACGAAAACAGATTTCCTCGAATTGCTATTAAGCGTTTTTTGAACTTATTTTTTTATTTTCTTTTGGTATTAGGATATAGGAAAACATATGCTGGAAGTGTGTCAGAATATCTTTTGAACTCTATTCTCGATCAAACACATCACTTTTTTCATTGAGTGTGGAATTGATTCTTTTTCTATTTACTGAATTGTTTTACATTACATTCGCAATCCACATCACACCAAGGTATATAAAATCGAGCATTTTGGATGATGACGCTGTCTACTTCATAACTACGAGTATATTATACTCACAATAAAAATGCAACAAGCATAGAGCTATTTAAAATTTCTTATGAAAGTGTACGCTTCAATGAATAAAGGAAACGGGTAGTCAGATAACCAACCGGACATGGGACCCCACACTATGGTGCTATGGCATGTGAAAAAGCCAATGCCAAGCAATTCCCAACCTTATCCCTTCACTTTGAAGTGATAATAATTAAATTTTGTTATCAACGCTCGCCTTTCTCGCAGCATTGTCAATTATTTCTACAAACATGAACGAAAGTGGGTTGCTCAGAACAAAAGCTTCGGTGTTTATGAATTTGACATAAATAGCCGTAACGGGAAACTAGTTCAAGTTGTTTCCTTGGTGTTTTGTCTCAGAGAAATGGATTAAATTGATTTGGTCTGGTGTCGTGTCTGGTGCAAAGTAATTAATGGTTTTGTAATAGTGCCTGTTCGCCATTCATACTTCCATACTAATATTATAAATTGGAAAGTAACTCTGTCTGTCTGTCTGTCTGTATGTTACGTTTTCACGCCTAAACCGCTGAACCGATCGTCATGAAATTTGGCATAGATATAGCCTGGGATATGGAGAAGGACATAGGCTACTTTTTTACGCGATAACCGACATCCACGCGGGCAGAGCCGCAGGCAAAAGCTAGTAGACTAATCATCACTACATTTATAAATTAAAGTCCTTCGCCGCGTCTGTCTGTCTGTTCGCGATAAACTCAAAAACTACTGCACCGTTTTTCATGCTGTTTTCACAAATGGATAGCGTGGTTCTCTAGGAAGGTTTTAGTATATAATTTGTTAAGTTTTTGTATACATTAACGATATTTGTTGGAGGTGTCGGAAAAAAAAATGTTGCTTTAGTATATTGTGGTTTCTTACGACTTCCACGCGAACAAAGTCGCGGGCAAAAGCTAGTATATTATATACTGAGCTGTTCGCGTCTCACTAGAGTGGCCTCACCAATGGTTTTTGATTCTGCCGTCAAAAATTGTCCACCAAAAAACAAGATACCACATGAGACTCAGAAATATTTTAAATTCAATAGGCTTACAGAAACAAGGGGGACGTTTACGTACCCTATTACAATAATAAGAACCGTGGGACTCCTTTCAAATGATACATATCCACCTATTTACCAGCCACGTATAGGATCTATCCCCCATAGATCCGCATAGTTTATTCGCAACGTGAGTGGAGGTTCCCCACTCAGCCATTCTCAAAGGCATTACGAACGTTTACAGCCTTTACAGGGCTCATTATTACGTGGATTTCCCCGTAATGTTCCCCCTTTACGATTTGAATGAAAGTTTAAGTGGGAAAGAATCAGAAACAACTAGTTTTTTTATCAAGCTTGTAAAGATATGGTGGCGTAACTTTTTGATAAGCTGCTAGGATTGAAGACCAAGGTGATAATATGATTTTTAAGTTTCGAAATGATGGAAACACTATTAATAAATAATTATGAATATTTTATGATAAGATTGCAGGTGCAAATTGTGTCAACTAATCTTGACGTAAATGTTTATAGTCCAGTAAAATACTATCACAACAATTACATTTAAAATATTAATAGGTATCCATTCTGCTTCATTGAACCCTATGTGTTAGTGCTAGACAAGTTCGGAATGAACGCGTGCCCTCGTATTTCGCGAACCATTCGGTCACCGCGACATTCCGATCTTTCGTTCCCATTCGTTCACTAGTCGTGAGTGATAACCGCGCAGTGACGGACGTGCGTGCCGCGCTTTTATCACGGTTCCCGCGTAATATCGAACGAAAATTATTTTAGTGATTAAAACAAGTTACGAATTGTGTTTGTGATTAATAATATAGTGGATTTATAGTGCTTATCGATATTTATGTCAATGTGTGTGTAAAACGAGTTGAATATTTTTTCTGTGCATTCGAATACCTACTTGGATTTTTCTTTAACGAAGTTTTTGTGGTAAGTCTAAAGATCAGAGATCATTGAGTTTGTGGTTGCTTCTTGCTACCTACAATCAGTAACAGCCTATTAATGTCCCGTTGGTGGGTAGGTCCGTTGAAATGCGCCGGTACCTTCCCGTCCACATTTTTGTAAGTACCGTAGATAATCGACACATCGGCGGTACTTGTTGATTGGCGGCATATTCTTATCGTCTGGTGCCTTTCTTTGGTGAACGGAACACGGCGTTGATACAAAGCGTGTTTCCATGAACGTTGTTTGAAAATAATGTGCAATAGTTGACGTGGTTTCACGAATGGCCTTACTAATGAACTGTGAATAATGTCAGGAATAACCTCGGTGTAAGCTCAACATAAAGTATATTATTATTTTGTGGATAATATTGATGTACTTTACAGAGCTATGTCATTCATAACTTTATTCGCAGTTTAGTAGGTAGAAAGCTATAGCGACATGGAAGACGATGATACCCTGTATAATGATACTACACTGTAAACAAACACACAAACTAAGCAGCTAAATAATCGCTAAAGTTAACAATAAACAATATTATTTTCTATTCTTTAAACTAATATTAGATAGAAAAAAGTAAGAGCTACACTTGGCTGCGCATGAAAAGCTTCGAATACAAAAATCCTAAATCTCAAATTATCGATTCTTTTTTCATAAAGATATATATATGTCTTTATGCAAAACGCTTTTGCAAAATGTCACAGCTTGCAAATGCCTAGTTTTTGAGTTATGCTTAGTTATTTTGTTAAAGTTTAAAAAAAATCTACTTATTATATAACAATAATAATTAACAACAGAAAGGGTTATACAAAAAAAATATAAGACTAAAAAAATCGCCGGTCCATAAAGTACAGTGCTTCCAAAGTAAGAACCTCCTCCTTTTGAGAGGGGTTAAAAAAAATACTTTTGTACCAATAAACACTCACGCATACTTTATTTACATCTAATACCGCTACGTTTATCGTTAATAAAAATTCTCAGTAAATAAAAAATTTCTTCTCAAATTCTCTCCAACATAATGTAGCATGTTTGTGAGAACGGACCTTAGTGTCCCACATTATCTCTGGTACCTTACCTACCTAGCTAGCTAGCTATCTCTTTACCTAGTTATCCTACTTCTTCAACGTAAACAGCGCGAAACCGATTGCGTCAAGTATCCCACACTCTCGTGCTGCAATTTACCTAAATACCTACCTAGGAGCCTTTGTCTGTGTTTCTGGACCAAATACGCACTAAGTATCGTGATCCGGGACTAATCATCTGTATATATACGATCGGTATTGATTAAGAATTTTGCTTCCGGAAACTCTTTCGGGAATGTCCTTTCTTTGGTCGAAATCGCCGAGTCGTATCGAGCTCCTTAAGGCGCTTTGATCTGGCGCTCAAGCCGACTGAATTAAGCTCACGAAGTCGCATGAGGTTGCCTCACACATTAGGTAGGTATTTAAACATAGTAATTATTTTAATCATCTTATCATGACAAACTCAGCGAATTGTGCTTGATAATCTCACTACCTTTTCATTTATATAAAAAACTAGCTTTTGCCCGCGGTTCCGCCCGCGTGGAAGTCGGTTATCGCGTAAAAAAATAGCCTATGTCCTCCATATCCCAGGCTATATCTCTGCTTAATTTCATGACGATCGGTTCATTGGTTTAGGCGTGAAAACGTAGCATACAGACAGACAGACAGTTACTTTCACATTTATAATATTAGTATGGATAGTAAAAAAAAACGTCTGTTTTGTAGCTATGTGATTTAGGCCTGTGTTCACCAACATTTAAATCAACTGTTTAGATATTTAATCAGTTGTTTACTCAAAATTTCATAGGAAATTTGACATAAATCAACTGTTTAAATACCTAACCGGTGGTTTGACTGTTGGTGAACACAGGCCTAATTCATCATTATGAAAACGCGTAACTTTGTTTTTTTTTTCTCTCTAGCAAATTCAATAGTGTTAATATAAGCGATTTCATGTCTGTCAGATCCTTAAATAAGATATCTTTTTTTTTTCCGAATTTTATATCACTCTTTTTTAATGTTTTCCATGGATTCAAAAAACTAGTAAGTGCGGTCTCTGTCGGATCATACCGCCTTAAGTTCTGAGTTGAGCTGCACGATTATTGACAATTACGCACACTGACTTTACAGGTTCACTCAATCTGTGTGGTTCTTTCCTCAAAAGACGATTTCAGACACCAATATACATGGTCTTCACATGATCTTACCAAGATTATATCTGGATTTAAAGAGACTGTCACCACTTGAGTTTGTTTCGGCCTTTCTTCTCAAAAACTACATGAGTCCGGCGTTTCCTATCTGTAAACAGAAACGCCGAACTCATCTAGTTTTTTTTTTTTTAATATGATTGACGTGTAAAAGTGTTCGCACAAGTCTACATCAGAAATAAAATTATTTATCTAAAGAAAATACAGATTTAAAAATCTATAATAATATTTTATACTAGCTTCTGCCCGCGACTTCGTCCGCATGAAATTTCATGTTCCCCCGACCCATAGCCCGCCCGCGATATTGTTTTCACTTAGCGTTTTTACTGACTTCTTTCCTTTGACTCGGCTCCTAAGGGTCACAGCGTGATGTTAAATAGACTATAACCTTCCTTAAGAATTGGGCTATCAAAATGCAATAAGAATTTTTCAAATCCGACTGGTAGTTCCATTACCCCCTACATAAAAACTTACAATCAAATTTTACCTCTATAAAATATTAGTATAGACAAAAAATTGCTAGGACAACATTATTTCATTATAATGCGTTGAAAAAACGACATTTAATTACTATTTCTGTTAATTAGGTAACCACTTCTGTGTTCTGTATGCAATATCAATAACCATCGGTAAGATTTATAGGAATCCAGCATAAGCAGTTATAATTGGAATAACAAGTTCTCCCATACATAGCAAGCAGTATTCATCTTGTCAACGCTGAGTAATCAGATTGGTTACCATATAAAATGGCCCAGGAAACAATTTAAAGACCCTGCCCTTATGAAGCCTTTGATCGTTTGAGTTTTAGCCTAAATGGCTTCACTAGGCTAATAGTTTGCCGATGATTACCTCGTAATAGTGCATCATTTACTTGCCATCATTATTGTGATTCTTGGAATCATTTCCTTATTATGCCAAGCGGTGCTTTTTGCATTACTAGTAAGTACGTTCATTCTCGTGTTTTAAATTTTCTGAAACGGAAATCCTACTATCCTACTTCCTACTATCCTATCCTATCCTACCTACTTCCTAGTATCCTATCCTATCCTACCTACTTCCTACTATCCTATCCTATCCTACCTACTTCCTACTATCCTATCCTATCCTACCTACTTCCTACTATCCTATCCTACTTTCTACTAATATTATAAACTAGCTGATGCCCGCGGCTTCGCCCACGTGGATGTCGGGTATCGCGACTAAAAGTAATCATGAAATTTTGATGCCGTTTCCGCACCCATGGGAACCTATTCCAGGGATAAAAAGTACCCTGTCTTATTCCAGGCTATAATCTAGCCCTGTACCAAATTTCAGCTTGATCCGTTCCAGACGGCTATTTCTTTCCGACACCTCCAAATATTTTAGCCAATGTATACAAAAACTTTTATATACTAAAACCTTCCTCGATAACCACTCTATCCATTGGTGAAAACAGCATGAAAATCGGTGCAGCAGTTTTTGAATTTAACGCGTCTCACTTCATCTGACTCGTTAGCCTATAGTAGCTTACTGGCATCATCATTCACAACATTTTCCTACCAAATGCAAGGCATACGCATTTATCCCTATTTTGTGAGAATCTTGTCAACTTTCCAACAAGCTTAAATATATAGTTGACTGCCAATATATTTGTGGTTTTGGATAGCATGGTATTCTATCAGTATTCCTACGCTCCTTGTCTTTGGTGCTGGTAGCTGGTGCCAATACTGGAAAAATATTATAGTAGATTAAACATGGACGCTCAAAAAGAAAAAAGATTTTTCATCCTAAATAGGCAGTAAACACAACATTACATTTAACGTAGCTTCAGTAACACTGAAAAACCAGGAACTCCCTTTCTCCATAACCCGCAAGTTTATAAGCAGAATGAAAGGTTAAATAAAACTAACTATAATGTATTCACTTTAACAGGTGACAAAGTAAGAATTAATCTTAGTTTCACGTGGTTTCCTTATCGCTCTGGTGCTAACGATACCACACCATACACATAGAAGAAATTGATTTATAAGCGTGAAAAAACTGAAAACTATGCGGAAAGAAACTATTATTATAATGAACTTTAGAACATGGCAACAACGTACATTTCAGAATCGCCACACGTGGAAGCTAAGATTATATGAGTGAACACATTTGATGCATAAAGGCTCCCAGGCAGACAGGCGCGACTCAACGGTGCGACGCGATTATGGTAGAACAATTCCCATGAAGTTTTCATAGAAATTGTTGTAATAGGGTTGCGTCGCGCTGTCGCATCGCGCCTGTCTGCGGGGGCCTTTAATGGCTGCTAAATGTTCATCTTTAAGGTCGTAGCACACATATCAACTCGGAAAGGGATCGTCACCGTATCGCCTTTTGCCCCGTCGTCGTCAAACAGGCGTCAACCTAACGTAAGCACGTAACCAAAGCGGACCAGCAGCTCCGATACGTCGACTCGATTACAGCTAGGCGACGCCGCGCTTACGGCTCGCTGACCGCTGCTGGTTGACCTGGCTGGCACCAGATCAGTTTGAATCCGAACGCGGGAGGGGTGAGAGGAACAAGGGTGGACGAAGAGACGCAAGCGCGGCGACGGAGAGGCGTAAGTGTGGGGACCGCTGGTTGACCACGCGCCACACCGCGGTTCGTGAGCTTGTCCCGAGGCGAATCGTTTACGTTACGATTCCGATTAGTGTGCTTTTCAGTAGGGAGTTTCATGCAAAGAATACTAAACGGCTTGAGTTGATACGGTTACGATCCGTTGCCGAGTTGATGTGTGCTATGACCTTTATGAACACAGAGTACATATTAAATCTTGTAACGCTTTAAATACTGTTTTATTAAAATAATGTAATTTTGTGTCAATTATGTGCGTATGTGGTCTCCTACATATTCCCTGCCTACATGAGCTGGAAGTGTGTCGGAGAGCAGACGCAACAGACCTTGTAGCTGTAACTTTGTGAACTAAACTTTTTACTCTAGTTGTCAAAGTTATTATTGTTGTTGCTAGTCGTGCGTGTTGTGCGATTACTCTTTGGGTGATAATCAGGTCGAAACCTATAATGTAATCCTACTGATATACTGTGATGGTTACCTACCTGTTGTAGTTGCCTTGTGAATAAATAAATAAATATTTAGTTTTGAGCCCAATAAGGATTCTACATAGGTTTCAATCTCTTGACAATCCCTCAATCCTCCTTTATCTTGTATTCTTTGCCAGGAACACAAAAGCAAGAACTTTAGATTTCGCACTAACTTGAGATTTCTTCACGCACTTTAAAGGGGACTTATCAAGTCTCATGAGGCTATAACTCCACAAGTCCACAACACATAGTCTGAGATGTTGTTCAAAACTTTCGGCATTATGGGGGAAGCGTCAGGGTAGCCCGCGTAATTCAAATTTTTCTCACGTTTTTTGCAATTTGTAGGTCAATATCAGGTTGTATGTTCAGCTTAATATTATGATTCGCGGCCGTGTCAAATATGTATTTACATAATAGGGATGTGTCCTGGGTAAAAAAAAAAGAAAAACTGTTTAGTCCGTCAATCAGATAATAAAAAAAATATTAGACACGTATTTTTTTGCTTTATCATATTAATAAAAAAAAAGACTTAGATAAAACACATTGTACGGTGTGGTGTCGGACGTAAAGAATAGCACCACCCCATTTTCTCCCGTGGGTTTCGTAAAAGGCGACTAAGGGACTTACTAGAGAATGGGCAGCAGCGTTCTCTATGCATTTTTAACACCATACTGCGATCGCCAACCCGCCTGCCAAGCGTGGCGATTATGGCAAATTCCCCCCTTTTGGGGGAGGCCTATGTCCATCAGTGGATGTCTTTCGGCTGAAATGATGATGAATGATGAAAACACATTACACTTGGGGAGTGGGGCTCGTTACGAATAAAATCTACTGAGAAGTGACGTCATGCCACATATGAACTCAATTGAACTCAATGTATCGCAGTAATGTTTTGATTACCGAAAAAAAAGAAAAAAATACGTGTCCAATATTTTTTAATAATCTACATGACGGACAAAAAAATATTTTTTTAGTCATCTTCCCTATTATAATCATCAGAACCAGTAATCAGTCCCTTAAGTTCGTATAAGTCATTTACTTTCATATCTACGGTATTTAATTTTGGAAAGGTGTTAAGTTAGGAGGTATTCTGCTAATTTCGCAGTATTGCTACAGTTTTACCGTCTCAAAGAATTACACAATTTTAAATCATCATAAAACGGGTTAATGATCAAAAACGTGTTGCCAATATATCACTGAAATAATTGGACTCCTACACACTAAAAACGTTACATCAGCCCAATTAATAACACTAAAACCAGTAGATATTTATCTAATAAAAGTTTTGTAACAACTAAAAGTTACAACGTTTGTATCATACAAAACATAAAATTGCATCGAGACAGACAAGTTATTAATAAAAGTAATTATAATTTATTAGTGAATTATGTAACGCCTGAATAAGTTTAACGTGATACATAGTGAAAGAAAAGAAAGAAAATACGTTTATTTGCGATAAATATGACGCCAAGAAATAACACAAACACAAAAAGAACAAGGTGGGGGAAAATATGCGTCACATCCACGCAAAACGGCTATCGCTCAGCATAATGCTGCGACCCTATGCGAGACAGCCCCAGTGCTGGTTTTCAGCGACAGCCGGCGTTGACGTAATGACGTGGTATGCTTAGTTATTTTATGTTATATTGCATCCAGGCACAGACTAATACAGATGGGACACACCGCAGTTTAGGTATGAAGCTACAAGTACGCGGCGGACCTATCTCACTGGGCCTATTCAGTAGGACTGCCGCGCGCTGCCGGTATAAGAGTTACGCGATAGAAAGAAAGGCAACTTGTAGGTGAATACAACTGTAGGTAATAAGCGTTGTGTGACCTGAATTGCACTTTATTGTGTCGTAGTAAGAGTCGCTTTTTATTTAAATGATTTTGCGGAGTGTCCCGTCTGTATTAATCTGTCAACCAGGACAGTTAGCCCCTCTACTAACCATCTGGCTGACTAGTTTATACATATTGTTACCACGAGAAAATATACTTAATATTAAAGGTATGCACATTCTGTTTAGGTCAGTTTTAGAACTCTTATTCTTACTTTTTTTAATCCTTTACGGGGAAGCTCTTGGGCTTCATCTCACCTGATGGTAATTGATGATAAAGCCGAAGGTGGCAGCGAGCTTCACCTGGAATCATCAACCACAGAGGAACTGGCTATCTTACCTCTAACAACCGAAACAACTAACGCTGAATACATTGTTGTTATGGCGACAGACTTAGATAAGATAGTGGTAGCTAGCCAGGCGGACTTAGAACAAGCCCGACCACCAACCAAACCAAGTAGGAAATATTGCTCCCGCTGGGAATCGAACCGGGTCTGAGACAGATGGTCATATCACTAGACCACAGAGGCAATTGACTAAGTAACAGTGTTACAGAATCCACTCAATAGCTATTTAATTTAATCTTCCTTTATGACTTGAAAAAGTGCCAGTCCCAGTTCCACTTAGCATCAATATCGATCACTAGTAATACGTACTGAAAACGTACCAAACTGACTTCATTACAATGTACAGCCTTTCATTAACAATAAAAACTAATGGCAAACCTACCTTCCTTTTGTCCGCATGCTCGTCTGTTACAGTAAACCCTCCGGAGATCCATAAAATATTTGATACTGAAACAATATAATTATTACAATTAATTAGATTCCTATTTTCCTTTACAACACCTTTTATCCAATTTCTTTCTATATGTTTTATATTTTCAAGAGCTTTCACGAGGGGTTTGTGGCTAAGTAATAACAGCCGCACGGAAAACGGAACGAACAGATCAGGAAAAGCTACGCTTGTCGCGGTTGGATGGGTGATCATCCTTACATACGAAGACCCCTTCGTGCCTCGGAAAGCACGTTAAGCCGTTGGTCCCGGCTGTCATTTGTACATCTTTGACAGTTGTTACGGGTCGTCAGAAGCCTGAAAGTCTCGCAACCAGTCTTACCAAGGGGTATCGTGTTATCCAGTAATTGGGATGTGGAGTTCAGATAGGCAGTCTTTCCGTCTAAAATACTGGTATTCAGCTGTATACGGTTAGACTGGCAGCCGACGAAAAGGCAGATGTTGACGTTTTATATTTTCATCCTAATTCGTTATAAAGTGGTACTTATCACATCAAAGGCTTAATAACCAAGGTTAGATTAGACCATAATATAATAGGGGTTAAGTTACGCTACCTTTTGGAGACACGTGTCGCGAAAACGGGTGAACTAAAAGGTCACAAGTTCACTACTAAAATTAAACTAGAGGTGTTGAATTCTGGTGCTATCTGAGATGAATTTAAGGTTCTCTCCTCTTCTCAATCGCTCTCTCTCTCTCTGCTGAGAATCATGACTTCTTTTCAAATTGTTAACGGTCTTTCTCTATCTGATACGATCGGTGGCTTGGGGAGTGCGGCGCTGATAGGTATGTACCTCCAGTTGCTCAGATATTTGATCCGACCACCGTTTTAGGCTTCGGCCTCTAGTTCTTTTGCCCTCTATCTTTCTTGTTACCATTAGATGTTCCATTTTGTTGGCTCAACACGTAAACGTAAATAAAGAGTAGAGGGTTAAAATCTCTCAAAAAAATAAGAAATATCTCTACACTCTCTCCTTCTTACATACATAAAAAAAACACACACACACAACACACAAAACCAACAAAAAAAAAACTTTTCTTTTCTGAGGCTCTGTTACAATGATCACAGATGTCTGACCACCTCGGTTAGATTTTTAAGATCTTTTCATTTTTTTTTTTTTTTTTCATTTAAAAAACACAAGGGGCTCGGCAAAAATCTGATGCTACGATACTATTGGTGAGCGTAGGTAAGCGTTACTATAGCGGCCGAGCGCTGCAAGCAAGAATAATCCTGATGGTAGTCCGATTCGGATGTCCCCCATGGTACCTACACAAACATTGTCTATGCCCCATGTTTACAATAGGCAGATTAGCCAGTTAGCAGGTTGGATGCCGCTCTGGACTGATGCCTTTTTTTTGGGTGGGAAATTATCAAATAACTTCTCCCGCTCCGGGCGGAGTGGAAGGGCGTGTCAGACTTTTACTGACTAAAACCCACCCGTGTTTCTTCAGTTGCCTGTGTGCAAGGGCCACGGTATCTCTTTCGGACAAACCCGCAACCCTGGCAGGCATCGGTCCTGGCGGACCCCGTCAGTTCGTGCTGACATCTCTTTGAGGCGCGCGTGGAACACAACGCGCCGTCGACTCGGGCATGGTCCTTACCGGATACAAATGCTTAAGTTGAGAAACACTGGTTTTGAAAATATCCAATGTATCTAATATACAATGACTGAAGCAGTTTACTTGTATCAATTAAAGACCTATGTGCGTAATATTTACATAATAATTTATACAGGGAAATGCTAATTTAATCGCGATAACTTCATTTATCGCTCTCCATATATATGATATGATTACAAGGTTAGTAGGATAATATTTTGGGCACTGATACATTCAGATAATAAATAAATAATAATAATATCTAATATATCTAGTAACATACATACATAAATAAATAAACTCACACCTTCTTCCCATAGGGGTAGGCAGAAACTATAGACCGCCACCTGCTACGCTCCTTATATACCCCTTTTGCTTCGTTTAAATTCATTACAGTTCGTACCGGAAGACGTAGCGTAGGAAGGCCTCCCACAAGGTGGACTGATGACCTTGTGAAAGCCGCAGGAATCCGCTGGATGCGGGAAGCACGGAACCGGTCGATATGGCGGTGCTTGGGGAAGGCCTATGTCCAGCATGGGACGTCTTTCGGCTGAAATGATGATGATGATGACAGTACCTATAGTACACTTGTATTCGCCAGTTACGTATAAGTCCCATGTAATATCCTCGATTAACTTTCAAGTTATGTGTCGTTGAAAGGGTTATGTCTTGCAGTAACATTTTACAGGCTGATAAAAACATTCGTCAAGGACTTATTCTCATTGTCACAATTTTTTCAGTAGTAAAGTATAGTGCTTATCTTCTTTCACATTACCAGGGAATCCCTTTCCAAATTGAGTGACTACATTCTCCTTAAGCCCCAAAATATGGCACGGTTATGTCATCTCTTCAAAACTAACCTGTAACTATCTTAAATTGATCTCCTGACCAATCAGTGACCGACGTTGACCTTTGCAACTGCTGTGCCATTCAAAATGCACGGACATGTAACATGTTACATACATTGCTGTCAGCAGTTACGCCATTTTTGCCGTGCAGTGTTATTTGTATTGAGCAATGAGGTCAGCTGAATATGAAGACTTTATGAGAAATTAGGTTTAACTTGCGACTACGTCCGCGTGGAGTTTGGAAATTATCTCACGGGAACGTACTACCGGGATAAAAAGTATCCTAGTCCTATGTCCTTGTGGCGTTGTAGATGCCGCTGAGAGCTGACGTCACACAAATCCTGCATCGCGCAAGCAGAGTTTACCGCGCGACTGGTATATATACATCATCCCGACATCAACCGTCGGGCAGTAGCCCACCAGACAACCCCCGTCTGGTCGGAGGATCCTCCCTTTTCTATAGAGGACGAGTGAACTTCCCCATACCTCTATATCCTAACCCAGGTCATGATCTATCCGTGCGCCAAATTATATCGAAATCCGTTCAGTCGTTAAGGCGTGAAAACGTAATAGACAGACGGACAGAGTTATACCCATATAAGTGTTAATATACACATATGGATTAGTATGGATAGTCAGGTTTGTGGATTCTTGACTGTTGCTTTGGTTTTGGAGTTTTCAAGAATAGAAGAAGACATCATGATGGCGGGTCTTTTGCGAGTTGAGTGTTCATGGATCACGACGGTCAATGACCCCAATCAAGTTTTTATCAGAGTTTCATGATTAAAATCAGTATATCAATGATCAATAATTAAATAGTCATTTCAATCAAACTTCTTAGAATATTAAAATTCGTACCAATACAAATCTTATACAGTTGAATTCCGGAAGCACGTTTGAGAGTTCTGCCCCTTCTCGCTATTTCAAAATAAGGGTTCTTACTAAAGAAGGCACTCAGTCAAGCACAAGGGGTGCGTCTATCTTCGGTATTGCACACGTTCTTAGGTAAATGGGGAGGGGAAATATCTGTGAGTGAAAAGTTATACTTGATGTTACACTTGACAACACAACTTTTATATTTTAACACTTTCCAACCGCCTCGGCTACGTTCGTATGTGAACGTAATATCAATGTATCTTAGTTCTACACCTTACACGAGAACGATCAGAATGACAATGAAAATTACATTAAAATCGATCAATTTACGGCGAGGTTCTTCGAGTTAACCTCTAGAAAATGTAATTTTAATGTAATTTTATTTAGAAACGGTAATGATTAAACACGTGAAAAAATTATATGTTGCTTTTGGGACCTTTCTGTAGGCACGTCGGATACTCGTTACATAATTGGATAAAGTTCGCTCGATAGAAAAAAAATACAAACATACCCTTATTTTGTAGATAAAAATCATTTTATTTCAATATTATACCACATTATGTAGGTATTAAAAATTACATCAAAATAAACGTCTACGATGATGTAATGTCCGTCGGGCTTAAAATTGTTAATATCGTAAAACATATAATTTTCAACCCAAAATTAACGAAATTCACGGCACAATTTACTCGCGCCCAGCTGACACCTCTAGAACAAAAATGCACGCTCGAAGAACCTCGTCTTAAAAAAAACAGCATAACTTCTGGACCTATTTAGGTTAATTTAAGGCGCCTTTAATCGTCATCTCGGTAGGTCAAATTTTTATCGATATTCCTACAGTTTTTGACTAGTCTATAACTCCATTTGAAATATGATTAGACTTTTATTATAAAACTTTTTTACAGTCCGTTCAACCGATTTTGACTTATATTGCGTTGGTGACATGACAAATAGCAGCTGCAGTAAACAGTTGGTATTATAACCACTTTTTTGCTTTTAATGCCATCCTTATACCTACGGAATAAGGTTTAGGCTAGGTTAGGTTTTTTTGAATGTCTAATCTTATTTCAAATGGAGAGTGCTTGTTGAATTTATACGAGTATGCTGCGAAAATCATTACTATCATTTTGCCTTGTTATAAGTAGTTTAAGTATCTTTAAAGACATAAGTGTGCAATCGTGCATGATGCTGCTATATTAACACCAATAGTATTTCATTATTTATCATTATAATATTAGCACTTATGCCTCGTCGTAGATACTTATATATATGTATGGTTACGTTGTTTTCATTTACATAACAAGCGCAGCCAAGCTGTTGTTACAAACTACAGACTCAAGTGTTATGCTATAATCTATACCTACTTTGAAACGTGTTCATTATAGCTATGTAGTTATGTACAAAGTTAATTGAATATTGACTGATCGTTGTCGCATGAAAAAATTGGTTGTCTGAAAAGTTGGTTTACGGACGATAGTTTAACGTGACAACGTCATAACAAAACATTGATGCGGCGCAAGCGTACAATGAGCGTAATGGGACAATGAGCGTAACGGGACAATGAGTCATCCTTCTTCGTGCATGCAGCCGGCGTTCATCCGTACAATGAGCGTAACGGGACAGTGAGCGTAACGGGACAATGAGCGTAACGGGACAATGAGTCATCCTTTTTCGTGCATGCAGCCGGCGTTCATTGATTTGTTAGACGTTGTCACGTCAAAAGTTTGAGGGTAGAGGAACTTTGGGCGAAAAGTTACTCCCTAATTACGTACGTTACGGATCGTCAGAAGCCAAAAGTCTGACAGTCAGTTTTACCACAGAGTTATCGTATTACAAAGCAACTGGGATTTGCAGGTCAGATAGTCAAGCGGCGAGTCACGCAGCCAGCCAGAACCCACGAGTATCTTGACCACCAGCATGCAGCGGAACGCGCACCATCCACCAACAATCGAACAGCACACTGCACTTTCGGCCGGTTCACAAGCAGAGCTCTTCAATCCTTCGACGCGGCGACACCAGCAGTCAGCCTCAACCCGGCGCTGTACCACGTCCGACTCACTGGGGAATCACCGCAGACAGTTCCGACTCACCGAGAACTATGCGGCACCCGGTTCTGACCCACTGGAACTATAACTGGCCCTGGCAAGCATGATAAATATGCACTGACTCAGCCCACTGTCGACCTCCGGTCTCTGGAGGGGAGTGATGTGGCGGCAACTACAACGCCACATGCTAACTAAGCAACAAAGACCTGACGTCACAAATCCTGCATCGCGCAAATAGAGTTTACCGCTTGACTAGCAATATACAACATCCCGACATCAACTATCGGGCAGTCGCCCACCAGACACAACACCCGTCTGGTCGGAGGATCTTCCCGTTACTATAGCGTATGAGTGAACTTTACACCCTGTACCTCATACCTCTATAGTCGCATGGAGCGACTTCCATGTTAAATACAACTACATTCGGTTAGACTGGAAGCCAACCCCAAGATAGTTTGGATAAGGCTAAACCATAGAAATATTATATAAAAAACTTCTTTCTTATATCTATGAGCTAAACAGATGATGATGACTCAATATCGCCAATAAGGCTCAATAATGGCTTTTATCTGAACAATTCAACAATATCCTTTTCACAGTTTCAGGAGTAAAAAAACGGCCAAGTACGTGTCGGACCACGCACAATGAAGGGTTCTGTAGTTGGGATAAATGTATGCCAATAACAAACTGAACTATAATGTAGTTGAAAAACATGTGGCCCATACATTCCAACTGCAAATGTAAGTTTGTACGCACATTATTGAGTGATTTACCATGTTTTTTTTATTTTTTTATTCTACTATGAGTTTGCTCTTGTCTTTAGTCTTGTTATTTTAAGACCATAGACTTAAAGGTTTTCCTGTAATCGATAGGGGGAGTATAGAACTTATTACTTATCTGTATTTTTTTCAAGATTTTAGGCTCATTCGTTTCTGAGATTAGGGGGGCGGAATGGTAAATTTCATCTATTTTCTTTAATAACTACAAAACTGATTAATTTTTTTTTTAAATAGGTAGTATATTTGAAATCCTCATAACACGTCCTTTCTTGTAATGTGTCACACGGTACAAAATTTTATTTTAAAATTTTCAATTTTTTTTCCCTCAAAAGTGAACCCCATATTCGAAAGTGTTTGGGTCACAGAAATTCATATGTGTACCAAATTTCAACTTAATCGGTTCAGTAGATTCGGAGGTAATCGGCTGTGACAGACGGACAGACAGACACACGAGTGATCCTGTAAGGGTTCCGTTTTTCCTTTTGAGGTACGGAACCCTAAATAACATGTCGAGAGCTAGGTAAATAAATGCAATTGATATTTTTTAAATGTCAAAATAAAATCGATTGAATCATTTCAACAATGAATCTTGTCTACTATTTGGTCGTATCTCCCATAAAAATATTCGACAACGCGGTTACATCAGTTTCCGCTATTCCGATTTCGACCCTCCATACACCGTTATCAGCATTTTTGTCTCCTACTCTTATCTCCGACAATAAACACTCCGGTAGCATAATAATGACAAAGAGCGTGAGGTCCCGGGTTCAACGCCGGGTCATTTGCGACATGTTTCGGTTTCCTAAGAACGGTACGACACCTGTACAAATATGTGGGGAATGCATTAGCTATGTTAATAGAACATTTAACATAGGTTATGAGAAGTAAGGAATTAATATTTTAATTAAAGTGCCAATTGATATTACTGTCACATTAGTCTAGTGGGCAGGAGCTACTGCTGAGCATGAGCTCCTGGGTTTGATTCCCGAGTCGGGCAAGATGGCATTTTCTGCTCGGTTTGGTTAGTGGGGGCTTGTTCTAAGTCCGCCTGGCTAGGTACCACTATCTTATCTAAGTCTGTCGCCATAACAACAATGTTAACAGCATTTGTTGTGTTTCGGCAGTAAAAGGTAAGATAGCCCGTGTGGTTGAGAATTCAGGGAATGCCAAGGGCTTACCTGTTAAAAATAAACATCATGGGACTTAAACATTATCTGGCGAAATGTGGATTTATCCTACAGGTAGGTACACCTAAGCCGAACCCTTCGGGGAATACGGGCGTGATGTTACATTATACTGTTATTACATGAAACTGTTTAAAGGTCTCTGCACACAGCGGGCGCGGCGCGGCGGGACGGGACGCCGACGCGACGCTGAGCAGTTGTAATGTACTAGATATTACGGACGACGCCACACAGAGCGTCACGTCGCGTCGCGTCGAGCCGGACGGCGCTGTGTGGCGTCGTCCGTAATATCTAGTACATTACTACTGCTCAGCGTCGCGTCGGCGTCCCGTCCCGCCGCACCGCGCCCGCTGTGTGCAGAGACCTTAAAGGATCCAAATAGATTAAATTAGTAGAATCATATTTTCACCATCTTCATGAACCGAATTTCATAACAACAAACTGTTCTATACGTAATTTAGGGCATATCATCGCCTTGGAGAGCAAATGGGGCTAAGTCACGGTTTTTGAAAAATGGAATTAAGTGCATTAACGTATTGAGAAAGAGCCATAGTTTATATTAGTCAATAAATTTAACATCATGACTGTAAGCGAGTTATTATTATTATTTTTTAATTTATTTTTTCTATTTGCCAATCAATTTTTGTGTAGTTTCAATTACAGTCATAAATTCTTTACCGCTTCAATTTATTATGATTACGAGTCAAAGCAAGTAATTATTCAGTGGTCAATAATTGTAAAAGCTCATAGAACTCTTGACCACCAAAATTATGACATCATAATATTGTGTTATGAACTTATGAGTTAATGGCGCTGATTTATGTTTTAAACGTCTATAACTCAGAAATGTAGTTCTGTGGAATACCTCCATTACCCTCCAAAGTGACGATTTTCACCATCTTCATGAACCGAATTTCATAACATAACAAACTCTTTAACAACAAAGATCTATTCTATACATATTATAGGGCATATATTAGGGTCAAACCAGGGCTTGTTAACGTTACCAAATAACAAAATAATAACCGTTACGTAACGTTAAATTTCAATGTCATACCTACGAACGTTACAAAAATTTAATATTTCTTTATAACATTACCAGTAATATAACGTTAATTAACATTAACAAAAATACGATACCTAACGTTAACTTAGCTACGTTGCCGTTCTGTGGGTAAGAATCAGGCAGATTAAGGCAACGTTTTGATCGGCACGGCATCAGAGAAGCGCGAGGGCGGGCTCCCGCCGCGCCGCACGCCTCAGGCCCCACTACTTACATCTCACCCGTTTAAAATAACGATAAAATTGATAGTCGCATAAATAACGTTAAATCGATTACCGTTATTTTAATAATAACGTTAACTCTGTCAATACAAGGTAACGTTATGAAAATTTACCGGTATTTAAAGGCCGGGGTCAAACGGGCCGGACGGCCCCCCGAACCCGGAAGTCCCAGACCCAAAACTGTGTGAACAGACCTTTGCCTTGACTAATTAGAACCCTTTAAATTATTATCAGTATCGCATATCATGTTTACATAAGACTAAACAAAATTCTCCTGCCCTCATATCAATCCATTTGTGGTCGGCGCAACATGTCTTTTACTTCCATTCTTCTTTATTTGTCATCTTTCACATAGTCCATCCATCGTTTCTTTGGTTTCCCTACTCATATAGCCTTCCACATTCATACTTAAAACTTTCCTGGCGACATTTCCCTCATTCCTCCGCATCAATGCCCATACCATGACACACTGAAATAAATGTTTGCATAACTGTAACAAAAGTAACCTTAACCTTTGTACTGAAATTATAATGATGTCGTATCTCTATGTATTTAACTGTGTGTACATAAAGAATAAAATAAATAAATAAAGAAAAGTGTTTTTTTTTTTTTTTTGTTTCTTGCGAACTAGATGTTATCTGTTACAAAACCCTGTTTTGCACAGTACAAAATCTCTTTTGCACACTACAAAATCAGTTTTTTTTTTATTTAAGCAAAGTTTATTTCCTTATAACTAAAGTTGAGTTATTTTTCAAGTAACTTAATTAGTTCGGCTAGTTATTTATTTCAGTGCAACCTATTTCCACACACCTTTTCAGTCACTGGTGTCTCTTTCTGACTTCCTCTTATATGTATGAGTATACCCATTTCTTATTCTATCCATTCGCGTAACACCACACATCCCTCTTAACATTCTCATCTCAGCTGTATGCAATTGCCTTTCATTCATCCCTTTTGTGGCCTAACATTCTAATCCATGCAAGACAGCAGATCTAACCATTGTTTTATAAATCTACCCCTTAAGGCGACGATAACCGCGATGATAGGCGACTTTTAATGAATTTAAACTGAAGATCAAGTCTAAACGAGTAGTGTTAATGATTAGGAAAAACATATAATGTTAAATTAGAGCATTTTCTTAATAACTTAATATGTGAATATTTTAGATTATGTTTATATTACATAGGTAGTTAAATTAATTTGTAAAGTTACGTCTAACGCGGATATAAAAGTGAGAATCACGCAAAATCTATCAAACGTATTTTTCTGAAACCTTCACTTTTTTAAAGATAAATTATTGATCTTTTAATATATGTACGTGTATTATTAAAATACCTTTTGTTTTATGTATAATAAATTAATAATGCGTCTTATTTAGGACAGCGCTCCTGGCTGGACGTACGACGCGTTGCGTGAGCTCAGTACAGAACACGCAAGCTAACCACTCAAGGTCACTGGCATATATCTGCGTCTTAAGATAGTTCTAAACAACAGTCATTGAACTAAAAAACATCGCACTTCATCAACCGAGTGTAAGCTTAGAACTAACCCTCTCATACCACATCGTTGTGCAAGCATTTCATCATGCAGAATCGCCAATTAGCTCACAAACACACAACTACTTTAAACCAATATACAGAACCCGACCAGCCCTCTGAGTGGCTGTCGGAAATGTGTGCAATCGATATTCGAACGCACCCGGCACCCGACCACTCTGCTCCCTCGCTTGATGCGTACACTTGCGTGCAACTGCGTTAGCGTTGTGGGAATAATAAGTGGGCGAGGATTTTTATTTGTTTGTCAGTGTTGAGGGATGATTTCAGTTTCTTTATTGGCCGTTTTCGCAGTAAGAGTATCGAGGGGTCAGAAATTTAAAACGGATGCTCAATTGAATGAGGTTGCTTGTTGGATGCTTCGCCGTGAGAGAGCACTGAGTTTGTCACTTGATCTTGGACGAAAAGCGACCCAACCGGTGACAAATCAAAACACTTTTCACCATCTCGCGATGAATTTTTCAGCACGGAAATCCATTTGCAGCTGGTTAAAAGCAAACAACATCAAGCGCCATCTACGCGGAACTAATTTGACAGTGAGAATACTCATTTTAATAAAATGTGTTTGAGCAAAAGCTTTCATTGGCTCCTAGTCTTGCCTTGCAATACAAAAGAACAAACATAATATCTTCCTAACTAACCAACTTCAAAAATATCTTCACTTGCTTCATAAATAAATACGGCATGTGATCGATTACTGAGCTCTAATTATTCGGTCCGACCGTGCATGTAACTCGACGCCCGGCTCCGCTCGCCTGCTCGCCAGTGTATTAGCGTGACAATCGTATAGAGTTACTGCTAGTTGCTAAGGTAACTTAATTATACACGTGTCGTATTCATTACTCAGTAGAACAGTAACTGTAGAAAAATAACGGCAGACGAGGGTTATAAATTGTAGATTTTGAAAAAAAAAAAAACATTTCGGGGAAGCCCCCTCGTGTTGTCATTTTCTGTTTAATTTGCAGATTGTTTACTTGCTCAAAGCAAAATTTTTAAATCATCTGCATTGTTTTTTTGTGGCACCGATGGCGTTTGGCGAAAAAGAAACAATAAATCTGTCGCGCCCTTCCCAACTTTGTTGGGGTCGGCTTCCAGTCTTACCGGATGCAGCTAAATACCAGTATTTTACATGGAGCGACTGCCTATCTGACCTCCACAACCCAGTAACTAGTTGTCCGACTTTCGGGCTTCTGTCGACTCGTAAGGACTGTCATAGATCCAAGAATGACAGCCGGAACCAATGGCTTAACGTGCTTTCCGAGGCACGGAGGAGTCTCGGCATGTAAAGATGGTCACCCATCCACGGACCAGCCCCGGCAAGCGTAGCTTAACCTGATAAATCGACCCGAACGGCTATATTACTTAGCCACGAGCTCCACGCGAAAAATAAAACAACCAACAAATAAAATGGAACTAAAGCAGCTATTTGTTACATGTAAAGGAATAAGTATAGAGGAAATTGTATTGTTAACAAAGCTGCTACCATACCAATACCAAATCATCATACGAAACCCCCACAAAAACTAAATAAAGGCAACACTATCACAGCAGTTTCGACACAAGAAGCCGATACAATAACATTGTATCAGATAACGAGACCAGTGCATGCAAGTAGAAAGTATACTGACCCACAAATCATGCTGAGCGAGTTATCGCAAAGTGAAATGTGCCCGATCGCTTCACGACAATTACATGGAATAAATTATTGCAGAAGGTCTGATATCATTCATCTTGTCAGATTATTTGGAGTATCCGAAGACGTTCGTGTTGAAATAGATTGTCTATTTCAAACACGGAGTCTATTCAACACTCCGATGGCCTACGTAGATTGAAACCTATATTTTGGTTTCTGTATTTGGCAAAACTTCTTAATACATAATACCTATCTGTATCACGTCATTGATGTTTAATAAACTCCATCCAGAGATGTATCTACTTCCATATTTCTGCCATGACCACGGTTCCCTTTTGCCGCAAAAGTTTTGCTGGTTTTAAGTGTCGTGTGTTCTAATTCCACCATTCAGCGAGGCAGTGGGCTCTATCTACCCTGCGTTCCCAGTGCGGGTTAGTAGATGCCACATGCCTTCGAATTTTTGGTTGTAGGACATGCCGGTTTCCTCACGATGTTTTCCTTCACCGTTTTGAGAGCAGTGGTGATGTAATTATTTACACAAAGTAAAGCGCCTGCCTGGGTTTGAACCCATGAACTACAACTCGTAAGTCGGGGCTGTTACCACTGGGCCACCAGTGCCACCATATAGAATAAAATTCAAGTTCATAAGCCACCTTCTTCCTCCAAATGATTGTACTTCGGCAAGTGTGCCCATGAACTCCACGACCTCATCCAACCGGTCCCCTTCTACCATCGGACATCTAGACGCACTGCACGTTACCACCCCTACCTAGTTGATATTCCACCAACTCGCACTAAGCGTTTTCAAACGTCTTTTATAATGCGCACAGCAAAGGGAAATAAACTCTCTGCCTGCGTCTGTGTTTCCGAACGCATACAACCCTAATCTATTCAAAGTGAGAGTGAACAGGCTTCTTCTGGGTAAGCTCACTCCATTGTCGACTTTGTCTCTGTCACCCAGACCTAAACTAGAGTCAAGCGCAAACACATACTAAAATTTAAAAAAAAAATGAATGCCAATGTGTTGACTAGGTGACGCAAATGACCTTGTTTATAGAAAAATGGATATGTTCTGTAAAAAGATAGACGGCCTAATGAGTGATCCAACTTATCATCGCTCGTAATATCAAGAGGATTAATGCACTTACTGTGCTTATGTTTATAGTGACACATAGGTATAACTAGAAACACATAATTATGGAAACAAACACTCGCATCAAGTGGTTTCCTAAGTGATAAACGTGACAGAACTGGGTGAGTCAGGTTGAATTTTATAGGTTCTTCCCTTATGGAAGTTTCGCAATTTGTATTTGCCTTAGAATGGATGAAATGAGCTGGAAATCGGGTATGATGGCGAAAATATCTGGCTATATTCAACAAAAATCGTGTTCTAGTTAGTCGGTAATGGACCAAGTCCGACTATTTTCGTCCATTTTGTTTCCACTTCTGGGCATATTCTCCATCTTTCTGATATATAAGTAACTTTGCTCCAACTTCGTTGATACCCTGACACAGTCCATATATTTCCTATTCATTCGCAAATCAACGAAGATATCAAAACATACTCGTAACTAGAAAAGTCTTGTTATATGAATAAATTGGTCGTGATAAAACTTTGTAACAAGTTATGTACCCAAGTAAGATACTTTTCCGTTTCTTGGGATCAATGATCCTTTCAATAGAAGGTTGTATGATGAAAAACATCTACCATTCAATTCAACTCATATTTTTTGCTTGGACTTGATAAGACACGGTATTGACAGGATATTTTTAGAGTTCTGTAATAGCAAAAGAGAAACGGTCATAGTAAATCAATCCTGACTTTCGCATTTCATCATCTTCGTATTCTTACTACACATTTAACAATTCAGTTGGAGTTGGCATAGTATCTACATCCTTTTCTTGCATCCCTATCAGCAGTCATAGCAGTGTTCACTACAATATTTTTATCTCACGTAGCGACGACGCGCGCTTGACTTGTGTTTACCAAGTGTACAAACACGCTGTGAATGTGTGTGTAAGCGCAAGAGCTCTCGGTACCGTTCGAGACAATGGTAAAGTCGGAGGTGTGTGTGCGTGTGTTATATGCTGACGCTACACGTCTTCACGCACACATTCATAGCGTGTGTGTACACTTGGTTATCACAAGTAAACCGCGCGTCGCTTTTTGAGATAAAAATACTAAACTTGCCTAATTACTTCTTTGGTCTGCCTTCTTATAGACAACTTTCCTAGTTCTTAACACTTCAATAGCGTATTTTCTATTCTTGGTGAAAATTCAAGCCAAGTATGGCCATTTGTATAATGGTTGTGATACTACTATTTTATTAAACGTTGGCAGTGATGTCAGACAAAAAATATGTAATTACTCTTACTCATACCATTCTTTACTTACTATGTAATTAAGTATTAATAATATATAAGTATTGTATATGTATTGTATTGACCTCTTGTTAAAACTGGGAACTAGTAAAACTGTCAAAATTCTGTTACCTCCCGTTACATTTTTATAGAATGCCCTAACTTGCTGATTCATCTAAATAAAGTTAGTAAGGTTCCGTTCAAGTCCATTCCTATTCTTATATTGATTGAATAGTTATGTATTTCTTGAATATGTGTTACGTACGGAACACCATGTGTTTGCATGGTTCAACAACAAGTCATATTTTACTCACGAATATATATATATTTTTTTAATGAGTTATGGACACGAAATTAAACAAGTAATCAATTGGACTTGACGATCTACTCACAGAAATGACGTCAACGACATCATACAGATTCGTCTTTTCGATCACACCATTTTTTTTCTTCTAAAAGCACAAAAAGTCACCTTGTGGGAACCGGTATTAATTTAGATGGTGCTATAGTTGATGAACAAGAAAGAGTATAAAATGAAGGGCAATTTACAATAGGGCCTTTGTATTCTACTACCTCCTTACCGCACGATACGCCGTGACGTGAAAATAATTAGAAGATAATCTATCTTTATTGTATTGCAAATAGAAAACCTTGTAGATTTAATCATAAACTAACAGTAACTATTGGTAGATTATTTGTTGAGCATCGCTTTTTGTAATGGGCTTTCTATTCTTATTGCGGACTAGCTTTTGCACGCGGCTCTGCCCGCGTGGTTGTCGGTTATCGCGTAAAAAAGTAGCCTATATCCTTCTCCATATCCCCGGCTATATCTCTACCAAATTTCATGACGATCGGTTCAGCGGTTTAGGCGTGAAAATGTAACATACAGACAGAGTTACTTTCACATTTATAATATAAGTATGGATTCCTTAAATTGCTCACTCCATCGTAGACTTTGTCTCTGTCATCCAGTCCTAGACTAAAGTCAAGAGCAAACTCATAGTAGAATTAAAAAAAAAAGAATGTTCTTCATGATTTTACAAATAAGAATGTTTTTATTCAGAAGTCCAAAATGATTGTTTTTTTTTTTATACATATTGCTCCTCATGACGGCTAGTGAATAATGTGAATAAACTAGGTGTAATAAATTGTAATAACTGAAAACCTCTTAACCCATTTGCTACCCAGTTCAAAAATACATGTTTTCTTGTAAGCCAGAAATTGTATGGCTTACATACTTAGGCCCGTATTACAGAACGTCACTCAATACTCAAGCATTACTTAAAACTAGATTCAAGCCATTTGATTGGTAGAAACTAGTTTTAAGTAATGCTTGAGTGTTGAGTGATGTTCTGTAATACGGGCCTTAGATTTGATATCGCTAGTCGGGTCCCTGGGCATGAAAAGAAGTCATCTATAGCTACGTGTAGCGACGACTTCGATGCGGATTGTGGGCACACGAAAGAATTATTTTTTGACCCATATGCTGGGTCATTAATTGTATACATAGGACCAACGCTGAAAACACGACAAAAAATCTGCTGCTCCAAACATTTATGTTTGTGTTACTCGACAAAATGTATGGAGCAGCTCATAGTTCTTTCACGATTTGTTATAAGTACTATGGCCTCTTAAGAGGTTTTCAATTATTACAATAACAAACAAAAAAGCCAACTTATGTTCTTATGGTCCATCAAAGCCAACATTATTTTCTTACAGCAATTTCTACCCAAAGAAAAAGGAGTTTCCTTCATCATCAGCTACATTACTAAAACAGTCAGTAGAGATATTGTTAAAACAAAATAGCACAATTTAGCTTGCATCATCTCCAAAAATATGTGTCTAAGAGACATAATTATCAGCAAAAATGGATGCTCTAATCAACTTTTTGTTTTAAAACCTATTGTTCTCGAGCTCACAATTGGCATAGATAAGAATAGTGATATAATATTCTCGTTTACCTGTGTTCTGGGAATTTCAGAAATGTTTATTTCTAAATGGCGTCTCGTTTCAGAGGTGTCATTTCTCGGACTCATACTCATCTCCTGCTTTATTGCCAGGAAAATATAGATGAGGATGTAGTACAAAGGAAATGTTAAATTAAAAAGATAATACCGACTTAAAAAAAGTGCTTTACTTTTGTTAATAACGAATTTGAGAGATGATGTATGTACATATATGGTGGTCCTCTGTCCTCACCGCCCGTGTCCTCATTAATGGTAATTCACATAAAATTGCGAAACTAAAGGTTGCATTTTCTTTTAAGTACTGATTTTAGAAATAATAATTAAAAAATCAGTACTTACATGAAAATGGAACCTTTTTTTTCGCCATTTTATGTGAATTACCATTAATGGGGATACGTACGGTGCAGCGGTGGGGACAGTGGGAATACATTATGTATATTGCAGAAATTACATTATGTTGTCCATATCAATAAGGATTCCATTAGCCTAAGCACATTTAAACCAACCAACCAACCGATTATCTTTTAAAGTAAAAGTTCGCGAGCACATTTGCAAGAAGTTGGCAGTATCATCACAACGGTAATGTTTTCCCATTGTTTGTCTTGTTTGTTTGAGTATACATATTTATGTGTATTAATTTGTGCTTATATTAATATATAATAAGATTTATATATTACATTTATAGTTTTTAATAGGTTTATGTACATAGCTTTATATTTAAATAAATATTTATTCCTCAATTCTCGCTATTGCACCTACTACTGTTTGTCTCTGCATCACCCGAAGGTTGACTGGTAGAAAATGCCTATGGCATTAAGTCCGCCTCTGTACATTTTGTGTGCTTAAAGTATTAAATAAATAAATAAATTTAATCAATATTAGTTAAGATTGATTGGTCGTATTCGTAAAACTGGTTTCTCTCATTTGAATTAACTTCCAAGTCTGGTTAAAGTGGTTCTTTATTTGTCAAAAATGACTTGATAGATGAAGAAATTATAAAGCCATTTCCTTACACATTCAAATTAATATATCTGACCATGAGATTGATAAATCGTTACAAAGCCCCATAAGGAATCCAGTACATCAAATATAGATCAAGTATTTCCTTAAAAGTCCGCAATTCATAAATCTAAATCGATTCCAATTACATTTAATAGGCGGTTGTTATAATTGGGCCATTTGAATACAATTTAAGATATGATTTATATATTCATTCGAGTAAGTACTTCCCACTTTACCGAATGACAGAATAGTGGTACACACGGCTACATATCAAGCTACACTTCCAGAATAAGCTGACCTCTCATTGTACGAAAATCCTATACAATGCGAGATCACCTCATACTGGAAATTATAAATTTATATGTAGCCGTGTGTATTATCGAGTCCAGTATATCAACTTAATCATGCCCTTGGTTTTATTTTTTTGTGCAATTGTATGATTCTTTATTTATTGTCGGTCAACATTATTAAAACATAAATTCGTTAATTAAAGTAATACCATACTCTGATCTACTAATATGAAATCGTGATCATGGTTTTTCCTCCCACTATAATTTGATGTTGTTTGGGAGATACGTCTATATTCAAGAAAATATTTTTATCGACTTGAAAAAACAGAGGTTCTCAATTCGTCGGAATATTTTTTTGTTTTTTTTATGCCTATTTTTGGGAAGTTGACTTTGACACGGTACAGCTACATCACATATTTTAAGACCGTTACAACGAATGTAGCTTTTGTCCACTTGATATTGCGTTTTTAGGGTTCCGTAGCCAAATGGCAAAATACCCTTATGGATTTGTCATGTCTGTC
Organism: Dryobota labecula; assembly: GCA_947523025.1. Classification (NCBI taxonomy): domain Eukaryota; kingdom Metazoa; phylum Arthropoda; class Insecta; order Lepidoptera; family Noctuidae; genus Dryobota; species Dryobota labecula. The sequence continues at coordinate 6,190,687 of OX383287.1, forward strand.
TGTCTGTCCGTCCGTATGTCACAGTCACTTTTTTTCGAAACTATAAGAACTATACTGTTAAAACTTGGTAAGTAGGTGTATTCAGTGAACCGCATTAAGATTTTCACACAAAAATTGAAAAAAAAAAACAATAAATTTTGGGGGTTCCCCATACTTAGAACTGAAACTCAATATTTTTTTTTTTTTTTTTCATCACTCCCATACGTGTGGGGTACGTATCTATGGATAGGTCTTCAAAAATGATATTGAGGTTTTTAATATATTTTTTTCTAAACTGAATAGTTTGCGGGAGAGACACTTCCAAAGTGGTGTGGTATGGTGTGTCCCCCCCCCTGTAACTTATTAAATAAGAGAATGACAAAACGAAAAAAAAAAATGATGTTAACTTCCACCGAAAATTGGTTTGAATGAGATCTAGTAAGTAGTTTTTTTTTTTTAATTCGTTATAAATCGTAAACCGCGCTTGCTGCTACGGAACCCTTCATGGGCGAGTCCGACTCGCACTTGGCCGCTTTTTTTAATGCAGCAGTGATAGTCTGTGAAAGTAAAAAAGTAATTCATTCTTTCTGGATGATATACGATAGCTGTAATCTTTTGATAAGAAGATTAAAGTAAAAAGATTATCAGCTTGTTACTCAAGACTTGCCGAATTAGGTCACTGGTGCTTTTGGGCGATGCATGTACAAACATACTGTCTTTACTTGTGCAATAGCATAAACAACGCCCACAAAATCTGGAGCATTTATACATACACCTAAGCTACTATGTGCATATAGCTGGCATAAGCAAACAGAAAGAATGTACGAGCACTCATATCTTATTATAAAGGTGTGTCCTTTTAAGCTATGAGGAAAATGGGGATATTAACATTTTTACATTTTATAAAAACTTTCGATAGAATATCAATCAATATAAAAATATTATTAATATTTTTCATTAAAGCATACAAAATGACACCATGTTAGCGAAAATACGTAAATAACAGGTCAATCGTTGAATTCAAAAACATAATATAAAAGTACTACTCCATAGTCCATTTACGCATTAGACAAATAACGGCTAAATAACGACAGTTATTGAGTAATATTGTTGAAATTACTTTAGAGACATTTTTTTATGTAAATGGTAAATAGATTACAGTGCTTTGTATTTATCGTGAAATAACGGAGTTTATTAAACGTTTACATCGAAATAACGAAAGGGTGAGAACAGTTATTTGTCTAATGTTATAATAAATGGAGTATAGATAATGTAGATTCCCAAAGATTACCGTTCACTAAATCAATATTGACTATTGAGTTTGACATAACAATAATCCAACATGACGGGTGCCACTGTCAAACGTTTCCCGCAAAATCCATAAACTTTACACAGTGTTTGCAGTAAGAGAAGCTCTGAGTAAACTTACTGTTTTACTAACTGTAGCAATCTAAAGAAACATTCAAAAGGTTCAAGAAGTTTTACTGGAGCTTCTTCCAAAAAAGAGGCAAAGGAAGCTTCCCATAAGTTGTAGATTGGGGAGTAATGACTCGCGGAATAATTAGTTAGTTTTAGAATTGTTTTCCTCAAGTTACGAAGCTATCTCTGCTACATCTACGGAAAGATGTTGTTATGCAAAGTTCCCTAATCTAGATACGCAAGTGGTGATCAACTAGTGTTATGGTTCACTCTTGACAACATTCGCCTCTTTGGTGACAGTTTGTTCGTTCTTCACCGTTGTAGAGGTGGGGTCACATTGTAGAGGTGGGGTGCGGCAAAAAGGGAATGAATGCGAAAGGTTATTTGGTCAGAGTAAAGCCTTAACATTCGAATTTTGAACTTTCAAACTTTGATTTCGTTCCGGTATTCTGTATTGTTTACTCTGTGGCTATTTAGTGTAGTGGGCAGAGTTCTAACTCCGTTAATTAAGCCAGCACACTATTGCTTCCTCGTGTGTTGGCAGGCCGCCTACGAAGCATGGGAGACTTGGCCCATAAACTGGCGTTACGAAATAAGTTGACACGCGTTTCGTTCATCGATGTTTAACTACATTTTACCTATCTTGTGCTTATGTTATGAACTTATGAAGTAACTGTGAATGTTTACTTTGTAAAAGCCGACGAATGTAGGAGAAATGTGATCGTTTACGATGTGGTATTACAAGAAAAACGTGATTATGATGCAGTCGAAACATTATGGTCCATAGTCTAAACCGGTTTTTCTCTCGTTAATTCTAAGCATGAGGCTATAGAACTCAAACATAACAAGAAGATTGATTAGGAAAAGAAAAAAAAACGGCCAAGTGCGCAAAATGAAGGGTTCCGTAGTTGGGATGAATTTATACCAAGAACAAACTTAACATTGTAGTTGAAACACAAGTTCTTCCATACATTCCAACTACAAATGTAAATTTGTACGCACAATATTGAGAGATTTTCCATGTTAGACCATACAAATCTTATAGGTTTTCTTGTAATCTATAAGTAAAGAACTATTTTATGTATTAAAAAAAAAATTGTCTCTGTAGTTTCGGAGGTAAGAGGAGATAATGGACAATTTTCATCTATTTTCTTAAAAAAACTTCAAAAGTATTTATTATAAAAGAATTAAAAAAATATATCTGAAATCCAATAAGCCCTTCATTAGATACGTCACACGTAGGTATATGTCATGTTCGCAAAACTTGTTTTATTTTTATTTCTAGTTTGTCCCCCAAAAGAGATTCCAAATTCATTTCAGTCCGTGTTTGGGTCACAGAAGCTCATATATGTGTACCAAATTTCAACTTAATCGGTCCAGTAAATTGAAAATTGGCTGCGACAGACAGACCTCAAAAACACGAGTATTCCTGTAAGGGTTCGGTTTTTCCCTTTGAGATACGGAACCCTAAAAAAAACAATTTGAAAGAAATAAAAAAATCGCCAAAAACAAAATAAAAATTCATTATAATGTGAATGCAAATGAAAACCAAGAGATGACTTATTATTAAGATTACATGGGACTTAAAAATAAATAGCGAAAGCTAGATGTACTATAGGTACACCTCTGCCTGACCCTACGGAGATTACAGGCGTGATGGTATGTATGTTATGTAATTAAGTTCCTTGACAAACGCCAATAAGTAATAACTGAGAATAGAATTTACGAAGGTACAGTCGGGTCCATCGACCTCTGATTGACTCGTCACGTTTTTGAATGTACGAATAGTTCGGCGAACGGTTTTTATGGCTAACCGTACAACCGATATAAGTACCATAATAGGTTTTTTTCTTTTCTTTATTGGGTGTTCAAATAAGGCATAATTAGTTACAGTACAGATTACAATCTTATTCTTCAAACGAATGTGTATAAAGTTAGCCAATAATTGGCACGTACAAAAAGATTTTTTACGCTTTAATATCTAGACCAGTTTTTATTCAACAACCGTAAAGAAGTTATTAAAATTATTACTCGTGAAAATGAACAGTTCCATAAATCTATGTTGTTTAATTAAGACGACTCAAAGATAAGCCGGGCACCGCCCGCCGCCGTCGTTTGGCAGATTGCACATTTTTGCTCAAAGTTATATCTAATGAAGTGGACTGTCCACAGCTACTGCGTAAGTTGTATTTTAATGTTCCCCAGCGATTACTCAGATTTAATCCACCTATTGCTATTCCGTTGTCTTCTTCCAACTACAGGCAAAACTTATATTTAGTGCGAGCGAGTAAGGACTTTAATGACTTATGTAAGCGGTTCTCTTTTGACTTGTTTACAACCAAAGGCTCAAGCGTTCGTAATAGGCTGAACCTTGAATTCTTCAAAATTAAGTCTTAGTATCAATATTGGTTCTAGTTCTTGTTTTTTATTATTGTAGTTTATTCCTTACGTTTGGCGGTGCCGATTTAATGATTGGTGTGCTTCTCGACAACTTGTCGTGTATAAGATCTCTTATTGTATTACACCATAGCTAGCCGTGAATGTGCTTCATGTTTCTTATGCCAGTTTATTTATTGTGTTTATGTAAAGCTGTTTGTTTTCCATGTGATAAATAAATAAATCGTTAGATTTGCCCCTCACAGTACTAATTAGCGCGAAAGTGTCAATACTGCAAAGAGTGAGCTCACAAAATAATAATAGCTTTTCCATGGCAATCAAGTCTAATCTCTGCAATATTGTGAGTGCCAGACGTTACAAAACGAAACCGAAAAGCGGCCATCTTTTGACGATTTTGGTAGGGCGAATCTTACGATTTAAATCTTTGAGACCACTGCTGTTAAATCATACGAATAATTTCGCGTTCACGTTTTCCTTACTAAGAATCAACTACTATTAGGTAGTAGTCTAAACGAGTCTATTACCAGGCAATAAACAAAAACTGGTTACATTATTAAGTGTCAAATTATCGACATGCAATAAATTCGCGATAAAATCATCGCGGAAAAAATTGACCGTTGAAAGAATTTTCCGCGTGGCTGTACGTTACGTCAAGAAACTCCTCGGAATTGTTGACGGAGCAGTTTTAACGCCTTTGCCTATAAAAAAAAAACTATTTCTTTTTTTATTTGTACTTTGCAGTGAGAACTCCTCAGTTCCGCCGTTCCCGGGAACTGATTTAGCGTTCTATTTTAATCGTCCGCCGTAATTGCTGTCTTCAGCAAAACTTTTTTAATGATTAGGATTTTAATAGGAGGAAAGCTTATATTTCTTGCAAAATATTTCCACTTCGTTATAATTCTTTGCCGTTGAGAAAATGTGAATCTTTTTAATTTTAAACCTTGATTCCGCTTATTTTTATCAAATATACAAGACTTTAATAAACTATATATATCTACTTAAAAAATCTTGAATTTATTTATTGGGTATATTAATACTTTTATGAACACGTCAAATTCCGGTCAAACAACACTAAAAGTACACATCCAGCAGTTTTAATTACCCACCCAAAGTTCGAAGTTTCCCAAAGGCTGGCTACCTTAGCCACAGGTCGGCTAGCCTACTCACTAATTGCGCCGATGTTGGTCCTATTGTAACAAAAACTGTACCTGGAACACTAAATCTTCTTAAACTAAATCTTCCTAAATAGGTACCTACATTAATAGTGTAACATAATTTTAAATTAATCAATAGTTACGTATTTCCTTGGCACACGTCTCGAATTCCCGTTAAACAAGACTTTAAGCATAGACATCCAGCAGTTTTTCCGAAAGACCACCTTAGCCGCAGGTCGGCTAGCCGACCCACTAATTGCGCCGATGTTGGTCCTATTGTAACAAAAACTGTACCCGGAGCAAGGCCTTGCCTTTCTCACGTCCACAATGACCTGAGCACATGCTTAGATAATTATAATCACTAGTGCCCTTGTCTGTGTTGTTATAATTATAATTTTTTGTTTGGTTATTGTTGTAGGTATGCAGTTTTCATTCTTGTTTTTGCAATGCTGGTTACTTCTACCGCACCTTATTTCATTAATCATCAATAACAGATTCGTTTCATTAATTAAATATTCTATATAAATAAATAAAATGAAAAGTCTGTTTGTAATTTCAAAATAACAGCTTTTACCAAATGCATATCACTACAAAAAAACACTATACTAACTACTACTTGGTATTACTACTTGGTACTTTGACAAAAAAAAACTGTTTTCATTTTTATCTCTCATTCTGTTTGTTCCGGCTAATCTCCAAAACGGGTGGATTGATTTTCACGGGACTTTCTCTGGCAGATAGCTGAAGTTATAAGGAGTAACTTAGGCTTTTATTTTAGAAAAATCCACGCGGGCGAGGCCGCGAGGAGAAAGCAGCTTTTTTTATGGACTAAAAAAATTGTTCTCAGTGTAAACAAAACGGTGTAATTTTTAAACTAAATGATCTATCACGATGAAACAAACTCCATAATGATTGGAAGTAATTAGGCGTCCAAAAATTGGTGAAAAAACTACCCTCAATTGAAAAGAAACATGTTTTTTTAGCAAAAATCTGTATTTATTTTTTTTATTTTATTTTTTTTCTTAATTTTTTAAAATAATTCTAATAAAATTCTAGCGTTTTACGAGTATTGAAAAATTTTGAAATAAAAATTCTGTATGTATGTATTTTTTTCCGTAGATAAAATTAAGCATAGATTCCCTCATTTTGATATGTGCACATTATAAAGACTCACACTGTATGTAGACTAACATTAGGCTAAGTTATACTACTACTAACATTATATGGATATTTTTGTTTATCTGAAATAAATTATTTGAATTTGAATTTATACAATTTAATCACAGGCTAAATCTTCATAGGTACTTACTTCATCCTCCCAATTTTTAATTATCTAATTTACCGTTTTAACGGATATTTGACAGCCATAATTTTCTGATTTTTTACTATGGAGTTCGTGGTTATATACTCCAACATCTAATAAGGCTTTAATTATGTTGGTTTTTTCTTTGGCCGGTCTCAGAATTTTGTTGCCTCTTAGCATAGCAGAGCACAACCAGCCTATAAGCTATACATAGCCTTGGCTTTTTTAGTTAAGATTTTGTTTGTTCAGGATTTTATTCTTGTATTGAATATGGAATGTGAATTTAGTTTAAACTTGAATGTTATACTGTTTTCTTCTCTTCTGTTTTTGGTATCGGTGTTGTGCTGTTCACTCTTTCTTTCCAATCTGTTTTTTAGAAGTGAAGAATTTTAATTGGCTGCCAGTCTCACATACTATTTTTATTCAGTTTGTTTGAGCTGTATGTCATCCATAATAAATAAATAATGTTCCCACTGCGGGGACATAGGCCTGCCACAGCACAGCTGTAATCATCACGCGGGCCAAGAACGGGTTGGTAATTCTGGATTCATTTCTATTTCACTTTACTTTGATAGAAACATTTTATATCCTATAAATAACACCCACTTCTATAAAATTCACACGGTAATCGATCACACTATCGACTCTAGACCTAAGCCGTCATGTAATCCTATAGTCTACAAATTTATATTGCGTCATTGACATTACCAAAACCGTCCGATCTGTTCGCCCACATAACGGCTCATTCGCTTTGCGAATGTTTTATTGGTATGATAACAGTTTTATTTATTTTCCTTAACTACATTCTATGCGCCACAATCCTTGAGTCGCAGACTTTGATAAACCAAACGATGATTGGTAGTAGGTTTTTTTATCTGTAATTATACAAAGATACGCGATCTACGCAAATCGTAGATCGTTATCAATGGAATCCACTCGAGATCGCAATTACAATGACTGCTGTGTCAATTACAGATTGTAAATTGTGTTATCGAAAATCGAGGGCCTAATCTTTTTGTCCGCAAGTGTACACTTGGAAAATTTTCCTTATATAGGTATATGACTTGATGATGCACTTTCACTAAAAGATTAATGGATTCCTGTCTTAATAATAATTTAATATTCCAAGAGGAAAACCACCTGTTGAGATAGAAAATATAGGTAGGTTAATTTGCGTGATAATGTTAATATATTTTTAACATCTTTCGTTACGACATGGACACATCATCATTTCAGCCGAAAGACGTCCACTTCTGGACATAAGCCTCCCCCAATTGGGGGGGTTTGCCATAACGCCAAGCTTGGCAGGCGGGTTGGCGATCGCAATATGGTGTTAAAAATGCATAAAGAACGCTACTGCCCATTCTCTAGTAAGTCCCTTAGTCGACACCCACGAGAAGAAATGGGGTGGTGCTATTCTTTACGTCCGGCACCACACTGTTCGACACATCCTCGGTACATAATTATATTTTTGGTTTAGGTCGCGGAACCCGTGTTATAAAAAACCTCCGCTGTTCACGTTCAGTTACTGATCAGGCTTTCAAAAATCGAGGAATTTTGTTGATCAAGACAACGATCTTTGTAAGCTTTAAAAATACCTTTTACGAGTACATTTACAAAACTAAAATGCCAATCTTTACAACAAACAAATACACGCCAATTAAAAGGGTGTGATCGCAAAGCGGCGTACCTGTACATCATTTCGTACAAAAAATGTAAATAAATGTCTGCGACCACGCCTACGTAGTTACAACACTCGCTGTTCGCTACATATGAAAGCAATAAACTGTGATAAATGGCCAAATGTATGAGATAATGTAGGGTTGCTCGTCGTATCCAGCTTTATTCAGTTAGACTGGAACGGCTTGCAGTCTAACCAGAGGGTTAGACTAAAACGGCGTGCAGTCTAACCCTCTGGTTAGACTGCACGCCGTTTTAGTCTAACTCTCTAAGGCCTGTGTTCACCAACATTTAAATCAACTGTTTAGATATTTAATCAGTTGTTTACTCAAAATTTGTTAGGAAATTTGACATAAACCAACTGTTTAAATACCTAACCGGTGGTTTGAATGTTGGTGAACACAGGCCTAAGACTGGAACGGCTTGCAATCTAACCGGACGGTTAGACTGGAATGGCTTGAGATAGAAAATATAGGTAGGTTAATTTGCGTGATAATGTTAATATATTTTTAACATCTTTCGTTACGACATGGACACATCATCATTTCAGCCGAAAGACGTCCACTTCTGGACATAAGCCTCCCCCAATTGGGGGGGTTTGCCATAACGCCAAGCTTGGCAGGCGGGTTGGCGATCGCAATATGGTGTTAAAAATGCATAAAGAACGCTACTGCCCATTCTCTAGTAAGTCCCTTAGTCGACACCCACGAGAAGAAATGGGGTGGTGCTATTCTTTACGTCCGGCACCACACTGTTCGACACATCCTCGGTACATAATTATATTTTTGGTTTAGGTCGCGGAACCCGTGTTATAAAAAACCTCCGCTGTTCACGTTCAGTTACTGATCAGGCTTTCAAAAATCGAGGAATTTTGTTGATCAAGACAACGATCTTTGTAAGCTTTAAAAATACCTTTTACGAGTACATTTACAAAACTAAAATGCCAATCTTTACAACAAACAAATACACGCCAATTAAAAGGGTGTGATCGCAAAGCGGCGTACCTGTACATCATTTCGTACAAAAAATGTAAATAAATGTCTGCGACCACGCCTACGTAGTTACAACACTCGCTGTTCGCTACATATGAAAGCAATAAACTGTGATAAATGGCCAAATGTATGAGATAATGTAGGGTTGCTCGTCGTATCCAGCTTTATTCAGTTAGACTGGAACGGCTTGCAGTCTAACCAGAGGGTTAGACTAAAACGGCGTGCAGTCTAACCCTCTGGTTAGACTGCACGCCGTTTTAGTCTAACTCTCTAAGGCCTGTGTTCACCAACATTTAAATCAACTGTTTAGATATTTAATCAGTTGTTTACTCAAAATTTGTTAGGAAATTTGACATAAACCAACTGTTTAAATACCTAACCGGTGGTTTGAATGTTGGTGAACACAGGCCTAAGACTGGAACGGCTTGCAATCTAACCGGACGGTTAGACTGGAATGGCTTGCAGTCTAACCGGATGGTTAGACTGAAACGGCTTGCAGTCTAACCAGAGGGTTAGACTGGAATGGCTTGCAGTCTTCTGATGCAGCTAGATACCAGTACCTTCTGCCTAGCCTTCTATCCAACTATGTTGGGTTCAGCACCCCAACATAGCTGGGAAAAGGCTAATCTAATTTAGGAATTTTATAAGACTTCCAATATAATAAAAACCAAGTAAGTAGTTCGAAGAACAATCGTTCTAGTATACGAACTTAAAACTGTAGATGACTCACCCAAGGAAACTCATTGATCACGGCACTGCGCTAATAAGACAGAACGCATGTTTAACGGATGGCGAGATCATTCGATTAACGCGGTTAAGCTACAGTTAATCTCGACAGCTGTAGCCTGCAGGTGACCGATTATGTGTGACACCGGATTTAATTCTTGACTTGGAGATCACATTAAACGGTCGGATTTACGTCCTTGTTTGACGTTTGTTGGTAGATAAATCTTGAAGCAAATTCGACGGCTGGAATTTGCGAAAATCTGACAACTTGCTACGTACACGGTGCAGGGACATCGACACGCAAACTGCTACAATGAATTTACATGATTCTAGACCCTGGGTTGAAATTTTAAGTCGGTTATGAAATTAAATACAAAATTTCATACAAAAGTACCAGTAAGTAGTTTGACTTAGGCGGTCAAAATGTATGGAACTGTCCCTTACACCGTTTACCTATGTATATTACAATAGGTAATGTCGATTTACCGGCCTTAATATTATGTCGGATCATCGGATGTTTGGCCTAATTTCCAAAATTAGCTAAGTTTATTTGATGCGCTTTTCAGCAGAGCAGTTAAGGGAAATTGATTCCAGATGGTTTGCCTTCAATCAAGATTGAGATTTCAGTTCCTTCCATGCGTCCACAATTTCGGGTTAACCACCTGGGCCCAATTTAATACATAAACATAACAACATCACGCCTGTTTTCCCCAAAGGGGAAAAGTATAGAATAATAGTGTCCTAGTTCACCCATATTGTGCCAGTTACGTTTAAGTACCATGTAGGTAGGGTTGCCATCTCTAAAATTTGGCAACCAGGACAAGACGCGTGAAAACCCTGGATTTTCGAGCCCAGAACCCGGAAATGTCAACAGGTTTTTATGAAACTTAGTACTTATAATAAAAAACAGTTTAAAATGTAATATATATTTTTTTTAATTTTGAAAGATATTAAAATTAAATTTAGACATCTTTTATTATCTTTTTAAATGTAACAAAACAAAATCTTCTTACAGTTGGTTACAAATTGTTTTAATTATCAGTTTTTTTTATTTTTTTTATTTTTTAAATATAACATAAATTACTATACTCGATTATGCAAACAAAACCTTATTAAAATAGTAACCCACTTTCAAAAAACTTAAATTAGTTTGTTAACAAAAAATCTTTAAAGTATCTACTGAGCCAGTGCCAGTGTCAGTTCGTCTGTTATCCACACCACAGCGCGGCGACCCAAGACTTTAAATTTTTAAACCCGGACTACAAATGAAACCCCGCCCGGATGCTCCCCAGACGCCCTCTAAACTAGGACAAATCCGGGGAAACCCGGACGGATGGCAACCCTACATGTAGGTAATAGGGGGCGAGCCTATTGCCATCAACCGAGCACAAATCCAGACTCCGGGCTGCTACTGCGAAATAACCCCATGACCTTTTGCTATATTTAAGTATAATAATAATGCGATATTTGTCAAATAATAACAAAATTGTCAAATTTTCACAACAGGAGGCGCTCGTGGCTAACTAATAACAGCCACACGGATCGATCCATCACGTTAGGCTATACTTGTCGGGGTTGGTCCGTGGATGGGTGACCATCTTTACATACCGAGGCTCCTCCGTGCCTCGAAAAGCACGTTAAGCCGTTGGTCCCGGCTGTCATTCGTGGATCTTTGACAGTCGTTACGGGTCGTCAAAAGCCCGAAAGTCTGACAACCAGACCAGACTTACCAAGAGTCAGATAGGCAGTCGCTCCATGTAAAATACTGATATTCAGCTGAATCGAGTTAGACTGGAAGCCGACCACAACATATGTACATGTTGGAAAAAAATTAGGCAGATTGATCGGCACATTTTCACAACAGGTGCTGTGTAAAGCAGAAATGCCTGTCGGTTTTATTACTGTTTCTGTTATTTTCTGGTCAGAATTCTATTCTTTTGGAGTGTGCTAACCTAATCTAATCTGTAAAAACGGTTTATTCCTTTCTAATACCAACAACTAATACCACTTGGTATTTGTTCCAACTCTTTTATTTATTTTCTATTCCGAACGGATACTATTGTTTAAACTAATACCAAAACAAGTTCAAAGATATAAGAAAGAGGAAGAGAAGAAAGAAAAAACGTTTATTTGCGGTAAACATGACGCAAAAAAAGAACACAACACAAAAAAAAAATAGTTTGGGGTAAATATGCGTTACATCCACGCAAAACGGCCATCGCTCAGCATAATGCTGCGACCCTATGCGAGACAGAGCCCCAGCGCTGGTTTTCAGTGACAGCCGGCGTTGACGTGATGACGTCGACCAGTTCCCGGTGCAGCATACAATGAGATAAAAAATAACATAAATACACAATACATAATTATTACTAATAGTTTTTATAAAAAATAATATTTTAACATTTAAAAAATGGCAACATTCCATTCCGTCTGCAGCGGCGTACGCGCCGCCGTCTAAAGTTATCTGTGCGTGCAGAGTATAGTTTATAGTACTCTGTGGCGTGCAGTTTAGTATAAGGTGCAGTCAGTAAAAATTCTTTGTATGTATGTATAAGACCTTAATTTTTTTTTTTATCTGTTAAATCCAAAAAAAATTGTTAGCAAAGGTCTAGTTTAATAATAAAATATGACTAATAATCAACTTTACTATAATTTAAGTTCCTCCTTGAACCTGTATAATTTTTATTTGCAAAATCATCAAAACGAATCATAAGGTACAAGAATATTCAGGTGCGTGGCCGGAATCGGAACTAGTACCACCATCTTGTTTTGACAATACTAATTATGTTTACCAGCAACGCTCCTGTCAGTGTCATTCAGCCGCCAAATAATCTTTTGTTACACTCTATCGTAATAAAGTACAAGGACTCTGTCATTGTTAGTTAGTTATTAAGTGTATGTATTGAAGCAGCGGAAAATTCTCAGGGCCAATGTCAATTGTCGCGATTATGCGCCATTACCTATCTACATAATGGGCCATACGTTGGTCATTGTTCTAAATGTGCGAGTCAACAGAAACACGTGTTTTTGACGTGATAACGTCTAATAAATCGATGAACGCCGGCTGCATGCACGAAAAAGGATGACTTATTGTCCCGTTACGCTCATTGTACGCTTGCGCCGCATCAATGTTTTGTTATGACGTTGTCACGTTAAACTATCGTCCGTAAACTAACTTTACAGACAACCGATTTTTTTTTTTAAATATATTGACAGCTAATATCTAGTAGTTCTTTAGTCTGATATTATACTAGAGTTGACCAGTCTGAATTTTCGTAAATTAATTGGACTACCCCAAAATATGATATACCTAGTACACAAAAAGTGACTACAACTGAACTGCATTTGTACTGAATATTTTCACTAGGTAAGTTTACGGAAATTCCCGAGAGAAAGGCAAGTCCGAGTGAAATTCCAAATTTTAATATGTAAACATTACTTTTATGGACCTCCAAAAATAATGTGTGAACATGACGGAAATTGTTCAAAAAGTACAGTTACGACAATCTACTAGTGGACCGTTAGCGGTATAGTGTTAATTGATGATATAATAATGCCCTGATGTTGTATGTGGTCATTAAAATTTACTTTTATAGTCATAATAGGCTCTTTTGTGGATAGTTTCGCTGTTTGTAATGTGAATTTCTAGCCTTAAGAGCCATTTCACAAAATTTTAACGCTCGAGTTTAGGTAAAAGACGGCAGCGCTGTGTATGTGAGCGTAACTATCCACACATACACAATTTAAGCAGTGTAAAGCGAGTGTCGAGACGGACTAAATAATCTTGAGCCATTATAATAATAATGCGGTATTTAGAGATTTATTAAAAAAGTTATTTTATTTATTCAGTCTACTAAAGCTTTCTAGACTAATAAAAAAACACAAATATATGTTTTGAAAGTATATAATAAAAATGAACAGGAAAACAATCACATCGTACAAAATATAAGTGTTGGTCATTATTATTTGACAATAATGTCAAGTAATAATGACTATCACTTACGTTAAATAAATATTTGTCGTAAAGGCATTGATCTTGCTTTTCTAGGGTCTATAATTTCCGGCAATACGCAATCTTCGTAAAAACGAGTCAATTTGGGAAGCATCAAAATGTTGTGGTCGTAGTATAATATCACGGTTACGATATGAGCACTCGACAATTGAGATGCGGGAAAAAGTAGCACAGGTCCTTCCTCGATGGGCGCTCGCGCTGTACTAAACGGTGCCCACTTGTGCATCGCAATTTATTCTTTTTTAGAGTGTTTAAAAAAAGGATATTGTGGCTAATTAAATGAAGGGATTTTAATCAAACTTGAGAATTCGATTTGTTAAAGAACATAGTTCATTTTGAGATGATTTTTAAAATGTAATTACGCTTTATTCAAACAAAAAAATCGCAATATAATTGCGAATAAATCGTAAAAATTGTCCTAAGTCTTTATTTTTTTTACCTATTAATGTTATTAATAATCGAAATTCTAGTACTTCATTTGTCGACAAAACTATATGTCTGATGCTTTGTGTATTTTTTTCAGTCAAATTTATAAATATTAATTATAGAAATAGGAGTCTGAAATTGCCTCTGCGCTGATTTTTCAGTAAACTAGTTCTGGGAGATTAATAACTACAAAGTACACAAATAAGTTTTTGTAAATGTGTTACATGAAGTGTGAATACGAAAGAATCATCTATTATTTACATATATTCACCAATACCAGAGAATTAACTAAGATGGTAAATTAGGCGACTAAAATCTTAGATATTCGCGCGAAAACGTAAAATGGCTCTTAAGTGGCGCCTGAGAAATTATTAGGGATATTTGTGGCAATTACAGTTTGTATCACCGTCTAAAATTTACATAGATATGCTTGTTACTTGTAGATGTTTGGAATTTTCGACGTAATTTGCTCAGATACTTAAAACTTTCTTAGCAAAGATCAGTTTATCTAGCTCAGAGTAACCTAAATTTGCTGAGCTGAAAAAAAAAAACAATTTAACTCCCGATATGCAAGCTTAACTTACTTAAAATTCGATCTATTTATTTTTAACCAGCCTCTCATCCAAATACTACACCCAAACATTGCCCAACTACTATCAAAACAGAATCCCTCTCAAACAGCGCTTTTTGTACTAAAACCAGGTTGATGTACCCAGTACGGACTGCGCGTCGGAACGCACGACCAATATTTACTCTGTTAAGCGATAAACACGAACAGACACGGCAGGTACAGTCGAAAAAATAAATCAGTTTTCAGGTAGCTTACTTGGAACTGTAAAAAAAATTGTGCTTGTGCTGTTTAAATAGGTTTTTACTTTTATTTATTTTATTATCTTTTATATAGATTATTTTCTATTTTGTGAATGTGAGACCGTTGTAGGCCTAGTAGACTGTAGATTTATTGACCATTTTCTATTTTGTTAGTACCTGGCCTGAAAGGCCTACACCGTCCTCCCATACCTATTAACACTGTTATTTGAAAATATTATAAAATGTCTATTATTTTTAAAAGAGTAACCGTGGTGTTTCTTGCCGGCTCTTTCCCATAGGAAACGACCAATTGGAACCGTGGACCAGCTTTTGACTTTGCATAAGTGCCCATGTAGGTTTATGTGAAATAAACTGTTTTGATTTGATTTGTTTTGGATCTTTTGGCACGTGCCAAAATCGGGACTAACGGCGCCACCTTTTTTTTAAATACAGTTTACAAAACAATTGCACTAATGTTTACCAACAGCGCCCCGCTATCAACGTCATTCAAGCGCCAAAATATCCTGGTAGCAGTGTAGTCACGTCTTTGACATAGATTTACCAAAGCGCCTTTTAGAGACTTTTTAGTCGTCGTATAGTTTGATCGGTCAGGCAATCAGTGCATGAAGCTTACTGGAATGAGCGTAAAGGTATACATACAGATAAAAAACCAGCAAAAAAAAAACTAAACTAAAAACCTCAAATATTCTCAGTAAGTAAACGGTACCGATCAACCTATCAGCCGAGTGCCGACTAATTTGTGTCTAATTCGTGCTGGATCTAAAAAGTAAGCTGGACATAGGCCGCTCCTAAGCGTCGTCACACTTATAATAAAACACAATAATAAAAATAAAAATTGACTGTGCAGTGAAAAGACTATTATTTTTCAGCCTGTTCACCTAACTCTTTTGCCGACTGTACGACGAAGTTCCGTTACCTCACTGTTGAGGTCCGTATGTCACTAAGTGATGGTCTAGTGTCAGGTACATCGCTAGTCAATTGTTTCTGTACCTTGTTCGAAGCTTGTGGGCAATTTATAACCCCATGTTTGTACTGAGAGAGTTTGTTGAGGTAAACTTGAAACGGTGTTTAAAAGTTAGTGTATTGGAAACACTTAAATCTGAGACGAGGTGTTTGAGCTTTGAGATTTGTTTGTAACCAACACACCACGATACTAAATCTAATGTAGTTTTTGTTCAAAGATAATAAGTTTTAGAAAGAAAGAAAAAGTATTTATTGGGACTCGCACAGGGAGATTACAAACTTAAACGAAACACACAATGATATATATATATTTTTTTAAATATTAAAAGAAAATATTAAGAAAAGAAAAAAACAGAAGGACATAACTAATACTTCGTCTTAATCAATTGGGTATAAGTCAGTAGATCATTAATAAGAAGATCAAGTAGGAACAATGACATAAGATGGCGTCGAAAAAGTTGTCAAATCACGACAGTTAACTCCAACAAAAGACGGATCATCAATCTAGGTCTCATAAAATATCAAGACTTCCTATAAATAAGAGACACAAGCAACTATCCATCCTTAAAGATCAAACATATGAGACATACAACAACCAGGTTAAAATAAATCGTCCAAGCAATTACAGTTAACTACTAACGTTTAAATATCACTTAAATCACACATATTTATCATCTGTGGAACATTTCATCACTGGGAATTTAGCGTTCTATCTTAACTGGTGTAATTAACCCGTCGCCGAGTTATCTAGAAAATGTATGCCTAATTACCTTACATGGTACAAAGTACAGGTAAAAGAGGTTGCGGAATTTTTGGAGGAAAGTGAAAGGTCATGCTTCGAGTTTATGAGCTGGGTTTTCTGAGAAAGATAGGCCAAACACAGGTTTTCGTTTCCTTAATACGGCCTTAGCTTCTTCTATCGAGTCTTTAGTTGTAGCGGCATCTACATCGCCACATGCGAACTATGCATCACACTGACGTCACGCAAAATCCTGCATCGCGCAAGCAGAGTTTACCGCGCGACTTTCATATATACAACGTCCCGACAATCATCAATCAGGATGAGTGAACTTTGCACCCCGTTCCTCATACCTCTATTGTATAGTCAAAAAGAATTCCACTAGTAAAGTTAGATGAAAAGGATAGTCTTTAAGATCAGAGGGGTTTTCTACCTTAGAAAAATCTAAGTTATAAAAAAAAAACTTTAAACCGAAGTTATCATAATGGTCGTTACTGCCAATACGCTGGCTAGCTACTTGGAACAAGATCATCATCATTCTCTTGCCCTTATCCTAATTTATTTGGGGTCGGCGCGACTTGTCTTTTTCTTCCATACTTCTCTGTTAGTCAACTCGGTAGTCACGACCTTTCTAGCCATAGCATCTTTCAAATCAAATCAAATCAAATCAAATCAAAAACTTTATTTCGAGTCCAAGACTCATAAAGGGTTAGTAACAATGTTCTTTCACACAGTTCTTTCGTTCGTCCTCTTTTACTCTTACAGCCATCCACATTCATACTTAAAACTTTGCACAAGATATTTATCATTCCATTGAATTCTTCACAAAACCGAATATAAATGGAAAAGATAACTTCTGATAAATCGAACCCATAATCCATCTTCCTGCAACATTTAATGGTAATCCATTGTGCGAGCTCGGATTCTCAAAATAAATGTCTATTATAACAGGATCAAAATTAAAATGGTGCGTGTCGCACAACCATTATTACAACAATACATTTCTTCCTGTCGGATCCCCAGCTGTTATAGAATTTGGTTTAAATATCCCCATAATTCTTGACTCGTAATGGTGAAATACTTCTAATCAAATTATTCACGGAGTGTTATTCCTCCGTCGATCAGCGTCAGAATAAAAAATAGACTTAAAGGAGCTGTTTTTACGACATTTCCATTTAATGGAGCTTTATAGAATCCTTTAGAATGAAGTAGAAATTTTACTTTAGTAGTACTTAGACTACTTATTATTAAAGAATATTGTGAAAGAGGTCACCTAGGGAGTACTAGCAGCGTACTAATATCTAAAGCCAGCAGAATAGGTGTTTTCTATTTCGAAGGGTGTCTGTGACATAATCTGGACATAGGATTGATTAACTTGGACAGTGAGATTATTACCATTGTTTGATGTGCCCCCTTGGTATTATTACACCTCAACATCAGGACTATCTAACATGACACTTACGGTGCCATCATTGCCTGTTTCGTCTACATCGTCGTATTGCCGTATATTGCTTGTATTGTTTGTATCGTGTACAACTGAGCAAAAGCTGAACTCGCGATTTACAAACGGAACATTTTCGCTTATGAAGACCAGTCAATATCATCTAGTCTTACTTTCACATTATTTGTTAAGGAAAACTGAATTTAGAAAATAATATTCAGACATTATTCGTAAGCAGATAATACAGGGCATGTTTCACTTCAACCTTCGGCGTACATACAATATTTATTGATATGTTTATATCTGGATCCTTTGTTGTCGCAGCAGTGAGCAGGGTAAACGCGCACTTGTGTTTACTTGTTTACTCTAGCCAAGTTATGAATTTATTATGTTGCTTAGAGGGAAATTTTTCATAAACATTCTAGAATCCCCTATGGATGGATATCTATATGGATTCCCTTCATGTTTGCTGTCACACTAAATTCGAATCTGGCACAAACACTATAATTGACTGCCCTTTTGGTCTCGTGGTCGCAAGCGCGACTGCTGAGCGTGGGGTCCTGGGTTCGATTCCCGGGTCGGGCAAAGTATTGTTAGATTTTTCATTAAGAATTTCTTAGTAACAGCCCGGAGTTTGGAAGTTGGCGGTGTGATACCCCAGTGCCTCGGAAAGCACGTTAACCCATTGAATTCCGAAGTTAACCGTCAAATCACAATCAGTGGTCACCATACAAATGGCCTGCTACGTAATACTACGTAGTTGGCATCACGGATATCAATCTATAGAAGGATGCCGTGGTACGTAATATTGCGATACGTAATATTGCGTAGGTAGGCACCACTAATATTTATTTTATCCAGGTTGCTTATCTACGCAATATTGCGTATACGCAAAATAACGTACCCCTGGCACCGCGATCAAACAAAACTTGTTATATCCAGTATAAAAACGTCCATTCAAAGAGGCCGAATAACACAGATTACCATATAATCGGTAGGGAAGACCTGCGTAATATTACGTAGTCGGCATCTGCTATTCTTACCACATACGTAATATTGCGTAGTTGGCTTTCAATGGGTTAAGCTGTTTGTCCTGCGACTGATCTCTCTCCGGTCGTGTCGGATTGCCTTCCCATCGGACTATGAGAATGAGTGAAGAGAGTGTGCACCTGTGTCTATGCACACACTGTCTTGTGCATTATAATATCTCCCGCGCCGAAGGCTGGTCTCCGCTTAGATTGGTCGCATTGCCAAAATTCGCTCTGGAGGACTATTGTATTAATATTATATTCGAATCTACAAAACAGTATATTTATAGTTTTAGCTACTCTTCCCCAGAATTAGTAGAAAGTACGTAGATCAGACAAAGTTTACCACCATCAACATCGTCCACCCTTCCCCAAACTAAATTAAGATTCAAGATCCAATTTTTTTTTGGAATCCGTCAGGATGTTTTTTTTTTCCATATATTATCCGTAAGTTAGACGATTCAATGTCTGAACCTACTAAAGTCTCAGGGGATAAAGGCGCTTCAAGAGCAGAAACAACAAAAAGCTACCTTAATCACACGTTCATCTCTGAACCTTGACCCAAAGACACAGATTTGACAGTCACAGTTATAGGAGCTGTTGCCTCATCAAAACAATTGACAATGCGTCTAAAAGACCCAAAAGGTTACGACGATAAAAGAAGATTTAGAAGTATCGAAAGGGTTTTTATCGGGATTTTAGGTCAGATCTCGCACCGTAGGTATCCGTTCGGACCTAGGACTCGCGTTAACTTCTTTAGTTGGGAAGTCCAAGCTAATCTTACTACGATTTTCATTAGAAGAATCCACGTGCATTCCACATAAATAATAATAGTCGTAAAATACAGTGTGTCTGGTCACCGGTGTCCGAACCGTTAAGGCGAAGTAATCATCAGCAAGAAGTCGATAAAATTGGTAATATTGCTTCCCTTTAACGGTTCGGACACCGGTGACCAGACACTGTATATATCTTACAAAAAAGTTATACATTAAATGGTATCTTCTATTCTAAAACATTTCCTATATTAATAGAGTACGTATCTTAATGTGTGACCTTAATAGCTTTGTTCATCGATCAATTTGTCAATTAAGTAGTTTATCAACAATACAAACGATTATAGCTCAATTACTTAGATAGGAAACTTCGTCACTTCACACTTCTCCGGTATTTAATTTTATCGAAATACTTACATCTTTCTGTCTCTTTCTTTCTTACTATAGTTATGTCTCCCTTTTTCTCTTTCTATTGAAGTTTGATAAAACTACAATGACGGTAGTTTTTAGTGGGACATGTAACGGTGCCCTTGTAATTAAAACCTGCATACTTGAGGAATTGATTCGTTTTAGTCCCAAAAAATAATTATGAAGAATTTTATTGCGCAATGAGGAAAAAGGTCTCGCAGACTTAAAGTGTAATGTTTCATTTATGCTTTAGCTTGAGGTCTCGTCTTTTATTCTGCAGTGGAATGCCAGATACTTAGGACATGATAGGAGACCATCTAGGAAACTGTCAAGTCATAGTCTTGAGTTCGAACCCAAGGCACGCACCTCTGACTTTTCGGATTCATGTGCGTATTGTATTATTATCACTTGCTTAAAAAATTATGAAGGAAAGATCGTGAGGAAACCGGAATGCCTGAGAGATATTTCTCGACAGCATGTGTAATTGTGTAGCCAAGTCAGAGGCCCATGGGTTGCATAAAAAATCTGACACCAGGTTAGTCCCTAACCACACGAAAAGAAGAAGACCTAGGAAAGGAAATACCTTGCCTTAGCCACAAAATCAACTCTGAGCAGTATTCACAATTTGTCCTCGTGATGCACCACCACTCGTCATTAAGGCTAACTGTCCACGGACGCGTCATTTGACGAATGCATGCAACCTACAAATGACGATAGGCGTATTTTGCATATTTGCTATGTCCACGCTGCTTCATGTAATCGTCAATCACGCTACAATTCTATAAAACATCTCAGTTTTCTTTCAACTAGCATCGAGAAAGCACGTCTTTTCGTTGTGAAAATGTCAAGTGTGCGTCTCGCGAGTCGATCGAGTAGTGACATGCTGCCGCGCGTACCGTATGACGAACGCATGACGAGAGGCTGACGCGACGTTGCCGCTCTGTGGACAGAGTTTTGATTGTTTCTACGCAAGATGCAAGCATTCGTCTTGCAATCGTCAATTGACGAAAGCGTGCGGTTCACGTGGACAATAGGCCTAAGCCTTTCGATTTCAGGCCACACCTACTAATGAAAAAACATCATTGTTTCCTAGAATTCATCGGTATTTTGTGGTATACGTTTGATTAGAAACAACCATGTTATCGTTCGTTTCTAACGCTTAACGAATGTCAAATTAAAAACCTATGATTCTATCTGCTTTAATTACACTTCTAAACGTATTATTATCAAAGAAGACATTTAATTTATATTAAATATCACTTTTATTTCGTTATGGAGTAAAAGTGATTTTTAATATAAATTAAATGTCTTCTTTCAGGCCAGATAAATAAATAAAAAATGTCTTATCAACGTTCATTAAAAATTTACCGAAAATTAATTGAAAAAAGATGAATGTTGCGTTTAAAACTAGAACGCGGTTTGATTGGTTATTTATTTTCAATTTAGAAAATGGCCGTTGCATTTGACGTTTAAAAATGAAGGTTTATAATTGGTCGAGGATACAAAAGATATGGAATTTCGTCGTTGTTTTGAAGACTAATTTACGTACGGGGACCACAAGATAATGCTATCATTTTGTACACATTAGTCCTGAGTATGTTCTTAGTGATAAGATAACCTTTCGGATTTCGTAAGTTTATCCAAGTTTGACGATAGATTAAGTACTTAGTTCAAAGCTTGGCTTAGGGACATAATTGCGTAGGTCTCACTAATAAAATACTCAAGTTAATTAAAATTAACTCTATGTTCAAGCTGTTGCCCTATACAGTTTTGTTATGTACCTACCTACTACCTATTTATTAAAGCTTATTTCCTGTTAGTAATACTTACAGTTATTCTAGATAACTATCACAATTCCAGTATCTTTTAATGTCTGTTTTACTACTGTTAGCAAACAGTAATTACCATTATCAATCCAATTATTTATAAACCAACTAACTGACCCGACACAGACTTCGTTCTGTCAAAAGCTATTTGACTGTGGCAGTTTGTCTACGCGCAAAGGAAACTACCTACCCTACCAACCCTACCTACCCTACCCTACCTAACTAAAACCTTCAATTTTTTTTTTTTTTTTTTTATAAAATCTATTCTCAGACCTACCAAATGATGACTGACACGTTATGTCAAACGCCATGAAGTTACATTAGAAGATAGAGTTACCTACTTATTATTACAATAAAAATGTAAATATGGTCGTTTTCTTACAATTTTTTTTTTAACTTTCTTAAATTTTTCTTACATAAGAACCTTCTCCTGGCAATAACAAACACAACAAAAAAATAATTAGCGAAATCGGTCCAGCCGTTCACGCGTGATGCCGTGACCAAGGGAAATAGGGATTCATTTTTATATATATAGATTATGACAAATACGAGTACATTAAAGTGTATTTTATCGAAATCCACTTAACTACACGTTATCCACTTAATTTTCTTGTCTTATCCTTAAGAGTCGAAGTAATTCCTTAATTTGTAAAAATCCTAGTGTCGCCATTTTTCCTAGAACGCGGTACTGCGTCGTCGCAGGTATAAGTTCACAGAAACGCAACCGGATGGTTTGCGCATGCGGCACATTATAAGCAAGAAAAATTTGCATTTCTGTCAGTCTATTGAAAAAGAATAAACGTACCGATGCACTGGATTGTCGGTTAAGGTTTTTTACCAACTCTGTAAAAATAAAAGTAGCAAAAAGTTAATAATCACAATAATTCACTCGTCGCTTGATTTTCTTAGACAATGTACAATTCATATTCGTATAAATGTTTTATCGAGATTTGTCTTTGTGCGAAATCGGTTTTGATATTTCGTCGCCTTGCAGGGTAATGGAGCTATTCCACAGAACTACACTTCTGAGTTAAGGCTCCTACAAACAGACTTGACACGCGATGTGACACAAAGATACCGTGTGCCGCGCGACGAGCGGTCTTTATGTGTCGCATCGCGTCGCGCCTGTTTGTAACAACCTTTATAGACGTTTAAACCATAAATGTTGCACATAAGAACAGTTATTTTAACATAAATCAGCGTCATAAACTCATAAGTTCATAACATAATATTATGATGTGATAATTTTGTTGGTCAAGAGTTCTATGAGCTCTTACTACTATTGAGCACTGAATAATTACTTTCTTTGACTTGTAACCACGATGAATTTAAGCGGCATAGAAATTTTTACTCTTATTGAAACTACACTAAAATTTATTGGCAAATGAAAAAAAAAAACCTGCTTACGCTCATGATATCTATTAGATTTAAAATAATTGTGGCTTAGCTCCATTGCCCTCCAAAGCGACGACTTTATCGAAACATACATAATTGAGGGCAACAAGGTCTTTTAAGCCCTACCAGCAAATGGCACAGCTCATAAGGTCATAACTCGTAAGTCGTAATCCAGTCGGAAAAAGCTTTTCTAGGTTAGAAAACAAGTAGGTACAGCAAGTGTCTACCAACTCATACGAAGTCACACACTGTTACGTAACATGACTAGACATGTAGACACGGCTACATATCAAGTTATATATTTCCAATATAAGCTGACCTATCATTGTACGGAAATCCTATACAATACAAGATCCGCTTATACTGGAAATTTACAGCTTCATGTAATATGTAGCCGTGTAATATTATGGCCCATAAATCCTAGAGAAATCCATAAATGAACTAGTCTATTTTTCTTCTTAGTCGAGTCACCCTAAATTAAGACAGTACCTTTAGATAAATTAATTGATCAGACAGGGCATTTGTCTGGAGGGCAAAAGGATTACTTGGGAGCTGTTTTAGCCAAATTCTACTTTGTACAATATTTTTCTTACGTAATCGTCTAAACTTGTTTCAAAGGGACTGAAGAAAAAGCTAGATGACGATGAATTTACGATTTTATTTTCCATTTTTTTATGGAGTTATATCGATTATAAATTTATTTAAATTAAATATATAAATATTATTTTAATTATTGTGAATATGTGGGTATTTTTTTTCTCTATTAGTTTAAATCGTGGTCTAGCAGTTTGAGTAATTTATGCGGCCTACCCAAATGTCCATTCTTTGATATATTCCGTCGAATCGTTGAACTCCATTAATTCTGAGTTGAGCTGCATGATTGAACTGATAAATGCTGCACTGACTGGACAGGTCCACTCAATCTGTACTGTTCTTTCCTCAAAAGACCATTTCAGACACTAATCCACATAGTCTTCACATGATCTGACCAAGATTATGTCTGGACTTTAAGAGTCTGTGACCGCTAAGTTTGTTTCCACCTTTTTTTTTAGAATAGAATAGAATTGAATTTTGTTTTATTGGAGTAACCAAGACTCAACAAGAATGTTAGAATGTTTTTAGAGTATAGTCAAATAGGAAACGCCAAACTCCTTCTGAATCTTATAAATGAAACGCTATAAATAGAACATGCTACACAAATAATTCTTGCTAAGATCCCCAAAGTATTATACTCGTAATCAATTGTCTACCTAGAGTTTGTATTTGTAGATGAATGCTATAAATTTTTCAATACTATCTAGTTTTTAAAATATGATTGACGTGTATACATTTTTGTACGTAACAGAAAAAAAATCATTTATCATTTAATCCTTTAACTTCTTTGATAGATTCCGACTTTTATCGTTAAAAATGTGAGGCTACTGCGCCATATTTGTTGTAAGAATTCCATATATTAGATTCGGTAACTGTTGTTTAGTTGAAGTCAGTTTTTCAAATGCGCAGTTTTATCAGCATGTCTAAATGGTATAAAATACACGCACACGTATTTATTTTGGCATTTCGTGTGTTTCCACAGAGTTGTTTTTCGCTTAGTTTTTTCACTTGCGCGCTTTCATGGCGAATCAATTTTCAAGCACTTAATGGAAATTTGTTTTACATATCCAAGAAATTTTTACTAAAATGTATTGTTTCATTTGGTTATCCCATGTCTCCTGAATGCGTGAGGTCATGGTATAATGTGGCTTTCAGGGTATTTATCCTAACGTTCAACCCCAAACTATGTCAAGTCAAGCTAAATCTCTTTCACTATCGAATCAATTGTCAAGCACCATAGAATTTTCCATCTTTTTGGAGACATTTTTTCAAATGCCGTATTATCTTTAGAAAAATGTATACCTGGTTAACCAATGAACCCTGACGTTTTTGTCTATTGCCTGTTGTTACTTTACTTATCCTTTTTATGTGCACGTGTTTCTGTAAATTTTCTTTCTTTCTTGTTTTGGTTTCAGGTGTCATAGTTTAACGACCAAAATATTCACCAATCTTTCCTCTTCTTCCCCAGATGGCGTAGCGTTATGGAGGGAGAGTGCTCTGAGGGAGCGGAGGGCTGGCTCCTCGTGAGGGTGCACGTCCCCGAACTGAACGTGCAGAAGAGTCTCCAGTTCCCCAGAGACCAGCTCATTTGGGACGTCAAGCAGCAGTGCCTCGCCGCCTTGCCTAAGGTCTGTACCGAGTTTTGGTTTTGTAGCATAGAAATACAGGGTAACATTATATTAACTAGAAAAACTCCTCAGATGTAATGGGCATCAATATCTAATGACGATAAAACTCATTTTTCTAAACTGATAATTTAAAGAAACTACACTTCTAGCAACCGTTGACCCCGAAATCTCCGTTTCTATTGCCGCTATAAAAATAAAATAAAGATAAAAATAAGTGTCCCCAAACAAGAAACGTTTTTTTTTTTCGTTGTTTTGTGCTAAATATTGTAAGGTGGTTCAGAACCTTCGTGTGCGAGTCCGACTCGCACTTGGCCGGTATTTTTTTTTGTTTTGTCTGTCGTCTTTAGATATCGACATCACGTCTGCCGAGTTTCTCTAGCTAATTTAATTTGACCCTTGTCTGTATGTATTGCGAACCTATTTAGGGTAAATTCCCCTTATTTTTCTCTTTTAAGAAGAATTTGTAATTTGTTTGTTTGTTTTTAGTAAGGATGGGTTTTATAGTTATAATTAGGTAGTTTGTTAGTACATTTGTGTCAATTGAGATGAATTTACAATTAGGTAATCAGTTATTAGTTTTTAGATTGAAAATGTAGGTTTTTATTTTTAAATATTAGTTGTCTACTAGACGGATTTACACATACATATCTTATTTCTGCGTTACTAGGTAGTACCTAAAGGTAACTACATACCCAGCAAAAGGTACCCATTTAATTGCTAATACGTAGTAAATCTTATTGGAAAACCATAAACCTAATTCCGGTTATAGCATACTTGGAGAAGTGCTACCTCGTCAAATCGTTTGTAGATTTCGCTTTCGCAGACAGTCGCGAGGCGACTCTAATAGAACCGAAATTATTCTACCAGAATCGCATCGCACCTTAACGTCGCGCTTCCCTAGTAGCATTTTTGTTGGCGTTTGGTTGGGCCACATACCTCTGAAGGTGGCCCAACTAAATGCCAACGGAAAATGCTACTACGGGAGCCTTTAATGAATTCGCCGTTTTCCGCTTAAAAACATCGCGATCGGATTAATCTCATATGATTCTTAGTATAAAGATTGAATCATAAGTTATTGTAGAATTATCAAGGTCACCTTCTGACTTTTGTCACCTGGGTTGCATAATTTAAACGAGAGGAAATTCATTAAGTCATTATAGTTAATTTATTTTTGTTCAGTCATCTTGATAGACAAATAAATTTGGTATTATGTTTTGTATAAGATTATTTATTATTCATTTATAAGCTTTTCAGTTTCACATCAAATCTAGTGTTGGGACATAAATCATGTAAAAAAATATCGGCACTTATTTTTTTTTTTTACTGTGTGGCATCTTGCCGGTTAACCCATGAGGTGTTCGGCTGCTTTACCGAGCCATCCTGTGGATGCCTTAATACATTAAAAAGAAAAACATAGACATTTTATGCCATGGAGGCCTCCATGGCATAAAATGTCTATGTTTTTCTTTTCATTTCTTGACATTTGTGTCGGAGTTAAGGCTCCTACAAACAGGCGCGGCACGCGACGCGACACAAAGAGACCCCTCGTCGCGCGACACGCGGTGTCTTTGTATCGCGTCGCGTGTCACGCCTGTTTGTAGGAGCCTTTAATGTACCTAAATTTAATTGAATTTACAATTTTGAAACCTGTACTATACCGGGTGACTTTTTTTACCGTCTCGTAAAAATTTGGGTATACTAGGTGAACGGAGTAGAAGCCTATGGCATAGTTTTTATTATTTTTTCTTTAACCTAGAAAGAAATTGATCTATGGATAAATACCACACATTTGAAGTAAACTTATCATACTATAACAATAAACACAGAAATTTAACAAAAAACATAATTCAATAAATAAATACGATAAATAATATTTAAATTTAAATCATACGCACCCAAATTTCAATATTTTTATCTTTTATTTTAGTTTTATTTCTGAAAAAAAAAAAAAAAAATTGGTACGCCATAGGCTTCTACTCCGTTCACCTAGTATACCCAATTTTTTTCGAGACGGTAAAAAAAGTCATCCGGTATATAAACTACATGAGTACCTACCTGCAATATAATAAAAATATATTACAACCGTAATATATTTCTTGAAGTTATATGTCTTCATGTTGAGGAGCTCGTGGCTAAGTAATAACTGCCGCACGGGTCGATCCGTCAGGTTAAGCTACGCTTGCCGGGGTTAGTCCGTGGATGGGTGACCATCTTTACATACCGAGACTCCTCCGTGCATCGGAAAGCACGTTAAGCCGTTGGTCCCGGCTGTCATTCGTGGATCTTTGACAGTCGTTACGGGTCGTCAGAAGCCCAAGTCTGACAGCCAGTCTTACCAAGGGGTATCGTGTTACCCAGTTACTGGGTTGTGGAGGTCAGATAGGCAGTCGCTCCATGTAAAATACTGGTATTCAGCTGCATCCGGGTAGACTGGAAGCCGACCCCAACATAGTTGGGAAAAGGCTATTGCTATATTGATATATCGCACATCCTCTAAAAAACTGTCGTAACACACCGAAAACAAGTTTTGAGAAAAAGCCGATTTTAATGCCGGTTTTCCAATAAACTAATGTTTAACTAGAGATGATTTTTAGCTTTTTATTATTTTAATTAACAAAGGATTTATCAAACTATTTGCAAAATGTAAAATGTAAATGAAATGAATGAAAATAATGAATGTAATGTATTTTTTGTGTTACGACAGTTTTTTAGAGGATGTGCGATATGTCTTCATGTTGTTTTAGTATTTAATTAATGCATTTCGATACAATGTAATAATTTTTAATGATATAAAATAAATAAAATAAAAACTTATAAACTAAGCGACTACTCGTACACGCGAAGGGCACCTTTTGCTCAAATACTGTTGTCATTAAAATTTATTTTAAAACGTAGCCAATATATTTCTATTCGTTTGTTTTTACATGCCAGCTACTAATAAGCCTCTTTAATCCTAAACTAACCTACATTCTACTTTAAATACGATTACGCATACATTACTCGGATTACCTAAGTTTGAACAAAAATATATGAAACATAAAACTTTCGCTTATTTAAATTATTTTGTCATTTAAACGATTATTCAATGTTATCGTTCCGCTTAGTGTAGTTAATTGTTACGTATTTTTTGTTAAATCGCATATAAATATTTAACTTAATAATATTATTTTAGGTATAAGAATACTTACAATAATATTCGGTTAGACTGGAAGCCGACCTCAACATAGTTGGAAAAAGTAGGCAGATTGATTGCCGTTCGCTGGTTTTTTTTTAGGCACTTTCGAATAAGTCATACGGCTTAAATCTTGGAATACTTACCTAGAGATAACACTGGTCAACACTAGTTTTGGTGCCGAGAAGCTGTATTTTTTTTTTTAATTTGTACTTTATACTAATTACATTAATAGCAACAAATAAAAAACGGGGCAGTCTTTGGGGACTGCCAATAGAAGTGAAAACTAAGTAACTAAAGCGTTCGGTGACGATGACGCGAGTTCCATGATTTTTGTTCACCCAAAAAGTACACATACATACACAGTATACATATAGCTCATGGAAAGCATTCGGTGACGATGACGCGAGTTCCATGATTTTTGTTCACCCAAAAAGTACACATACATACACAGTATACATATAGCTCATGGAAAGCATTCGGTGACGATGACGCGAGTTCCATGATTTTTGTTCACCCAAAAAGTACACATACATACACAGTATACATATAGCTCATGGAAAGCGTTCGGTGACGATGGCGCGAGTTCCATGAATTTTGTTCACCCAAAAAGTACACATACATACACAGTATACATATAGCTCATGGAAAGCATTCGGTGACGATGACGCGAGTTCCATGATTTTTGTTCACCCAAAATGTGCTCAACGCACCTAAAGAAGTTTTCACTTCAAAAAAAATCCTGTGTAGTTATCTAGATTTTGTCTTGTACAGAAAAAAAAAATTACATAAAAAACAGCATTAAACTAAATTTTTCGCGACTTTCGTGAATGAGGTGCAGTGGGACCATCACGATGCATCCCCCAGCAATAGTCAGCCATCATAATTATGCCGATTCTATCGGCCGTGGTACCTTTCTACCATAGATTTCAGGTCCTGGTGAAACCGGTCCTCTTGTTCTTCGCTATAGGATCTAAGATTTTCTGGGAATTGGTCACTGTTGGAGAGACCAAAATTACTTCAGGTGTCCATAGTTTCGCATCAAGAATGTGCAAGAAATTGTGCGAGCAACGAAAATAAATAGTACTTACAAACACATCTACTTACAGCTAGATATCCAATATTACCCCCATGCCTGAACTTATTATTTGTAATCCATATCCCTTATATGATCGAATCAGAAATGAAGAGATCCGCAGGAGAACCAAAGTAACCAACATAGCCAGAAGAATTGCGAAACTTAAGTAGCAGTGGGCAGGGCAAATTGCTCGCAGAACAGATGGCCGATGGGGCTGAAAGGTTCTGGAGGCCTATGTCCAGCAGTGGACGTCTTTAGGCTGAAATGATGATCATGATATCCCCTACATTATACTCCTAATAGTGTCAAGCCATATCCTCCTATTACCCAAGTTCCCAGCACAATAATGATATAATTACAGGCAACGTGTTTCCAATAATAAACTCAGACACACGATGGGAAAATAAACAGCTGATGTGTTCCACATTCGATGATACTTTAGTCATTAGTACAGTGTGTCACCTGCATTTTCTCATGGATTTATAAACTTTATAAGACAAATTGAGTGCACTAGAATTATTTATTTTATAATGGTTTGTAGGAAGCCGGATAAGTGACGCAAATAGGTCATGGAAATGATAATTTAGTACCTTTGATGATCGATTTATTTATTAAACTTTATGCACTATAATGGTATAAAAGCGATCTTAATACCTAATGAAACCACTAGGCCTTTTAACCGCCACAGTCATGTATAGATGACAAACCAAAATGTGCCCAGCACGCCACGGTCACGACTACATGACAAGACTTTTATACGTAAATTTGTGAATAAAGCTCATAAAACAACATTGTTTCTTTATTTCATCTGCTAATTATGTTCCTTGACTTATCGTTATTTATATTAGTTGAACTTCTTTCTTTATATTTCATCTACAACATAAGATGACAAAAACTCGGTAGGACGAATTCGTATCTTGGCGTCGAGGGCAAGTTTTTGCTTTTGTAACGTGGCGGTCAAAAGGTTAATTCGTAATTGTCTTGCATTTCATTCGGTATTATCTATGCCTATAGTCAAAGATACTCCTATAGTGCAACTGTCCTACTACTTTTTAGAATGGGCAACTTCTTATTTCTGACTCACGTCAGAAAGATGTCAAACGTGGTCGCTCACAATGGGCCTTATAAGAAGGCTAAAAGTCACCCAGAGGGCATTGGAGAGGGCTGTTTGGAGTTTCCTTATGTGATCGAATCAGAAATTAAGAGATCCTCAGTAGAACCAAGGTAACTTACATAACTCGAAGAATTGCCAAACTTAAGTGGCAATGGGCAGGGCACCATTTCTCGCAGAACAGATGGCCGTTGGGGCCGAAAGGTTCTGGAGTGGCGACCGCGTACCGGAAGACGTAGCGTGGGAAGGCCTCCCACAAGGTGGACCGATGACCTGACCGTGAAAGCCGCTGGAATCCGTGGATGCGGGAAGCACAAAACCGGTCGAAGAATCGGTGCTTGGGGGAGGCCTATGTGCAGCAGTGGACGTTTTTCGGCTGAAATGATGATGATGATGATGATATTTCTGACTGACCGACTCCTTTACAATTCAAAAGTGCCTGAATGTTTTAACTGAAATAAATGCATTGCGTGTTGAGTTTTTGAGTCATGCTGTGATTGATTTTCACGTTTCAGATTTTGATTTTTTTAAGTTTAAAATCCAACAGTGCGCTTCTATTTAGACATTCATTTAGATGTCCCACACTGTTAGTTAAAACGGGCATTAATTATGTTCAGTTGGAGCGGAACTTTCTGTAGATTTCAAGCCTTTTCACAATGTAACCTGATTATAAAAACCGGTTAAGAGCGAGTCGGACTCACGCACCAAGGGTTCCATACCATCAAAAATCATTAGTTCCACTATCGGTCAAGAGATGGCGCTGCCCTAAAACTGCAATAAGAAAAAGTGTGCTATTTAGAGACATCGTTTTATTTTTCCTGGAATCTTTACATAAACTTCTATCATATAGAATATTTTCAGATTTTTGTCTATGCAAACTTCGGAGATAAGGGGGACACAATTTTTTTTTTTTTTTTTCGTCAAAAGTCGAAAACTATGTGGCCTAAATAAAAAAATTAAAATATTTAAGAATTTGAAAATAGCGCTTTTTCATATGATACCCCACATGCTCTAGTGGCTACACTTTGAATTTTGAAGACCCTCATTCAGTACCTGTTGCAAAAATAAAATATAATCTTTCTTATTTGCAAAATAGTTGGGCAAACGTCATCTAAAGTTATTCCAAATTTCAAGTTGATAGCATTAATAGTTCTTGAGATATCCAGCTGTGACGGACGATAGACTGAGTCGCACCATATGGGTTCCTTTTTACCATTTTGGTACGGAACCCTAAAAACTATTGACGACTTCGCAGAGGATCAATCCAATAAGTCATAAACTCATAAGTTGTATATGAAATCACTTATTTCATAGCAAAAGTGATGTGATGAATTGATGATAAATAAAATAATAATAAATAAAAACATTACATTAATATTCACGCATTTGAAATGTATCAATATCACATAAAGATAATAATGAATTCCCGCTTGGGGTCAGGTTTTCTTGATTATTAATTATATCGAGTCCGCTTTTTTATTGGTATTAAAGTTGGTGATCTGTGAAGATTAGGCGTTGGAAAAGTCCCTTAATGAATATCGAGTCAATATCATTAGAAACTTAAAATTTAATTACTTTTACAGATAAATGAACCAAAAAATATGCTACAACAAGTTGACGATTATGAGCGTATTAAACGTCAAAGGATATTATTTTTTTTACGCCGTCAGTCTTATTTGATATTTCAAAAGACTTGAGAACCTTTTAAGTCGTTCTTCAGTCTATTTTATCAGAGCCAAGTGGCACACAAATATTATCGTAGCTATAATTGCGATCCAGTGAAAGTAGTACGAACGTCTGGTACTTGATCGATAATCGAGTTTCGATTCAAATCGATTACGACATTGAAATGCAAATATCGAGAGTCTCCGGAGTGGGGACGTCTCTCGAATGTTTACATAGATCATAATTGAATCGAGACGGCGGGAAATCTATTTATTTTAGTTTTTATTCGATTCTTTTTAATGATTGTGATTGATTATGACTTTGTTCTTCACATTTGATTTTAAAAGTAATAAAAGTATTAGTCAAATCTTTATCTTTATGACATGACTATTATGTGCTTATTGGTATTGCACTGAAAATAATAACAATATACCTAATAACTAGCAAATATTATGTAGGTACTGAGATTGTAGATTTGAAGAATAATAACTAGGTATCTAGCATACCACGTTTATCGATTCCATCGCGTCTAAAATCGATTTTGAACGCTATTGCCCTAGCTAATATTCCGTACCTACTTCATGAATAGTCTTTTATTTTCTGTAAAAGGTATTATTTATGTAGCAATGAATTATGAATTTAATTATTGTAAACTATAAGTAGGTAGGTACCGTATGTAAAGTAGGTACATGAATTAATGTAGGTGTTTAATTGATAAAATTTAATACCTACATAAATTCATGTTGTGAAATATTACAAATTAACACCACTTGGATAACTATGCACTTACCTACTGCGTAATTAAGTTTATAGCCATAATTAGGTACCATACTTGATATTAAAATAAATATTACTTATCTATAAAAAAATATTGTAGCCTATTCACTAAAAGCATAATAAACAAATTGTGAATCGAACATAAATATTTAAAATCAAAAATGGAACAAAAAATTATTCTCGAACGGCCAGTAGCAATATTTTAATGCAATGTAAAGCCCACAAAAGTGCAAGTCGCACGTGGGTAGCTGTAGGCGGGACAAGTCTTAAGACTGCCTAGTAAATCGCAATAAACGTTGCATTAAAACATCACACTTTCAATCGGGACGGGATAAATGTTTTATAATCCTCATAAACGCTACCATATTATTTTTATTATGTTTTGTCAGTTGAGCGGCTCGTAAAATTATAGCACTTCTTTTTTTAGTTATGCTACAGACGCGAATTAATTTTATTCTGTGTTATTACATTTTGATGTGTGCGTAAATGAATAGCTAGTTTTTGAAAATAACATCCCTTGTTCATTTGATTATATAAAATCAAACGAGAAGTCGGTTTGTGTAATACAAATCCGAAAATTATTAAAATAGCTATCATACTCATGTAGGTTACAAACATTGTATTACATAAAGAACTTGCTTACATCAAATATCTATTCGAAAGATCGCAACACTACAAGAAACAAGAATGGCTAGATTTTGTCATGCGTAGACTCCGACTATCAACGTCTTGTGTAGCTACATGTCGAGTATCGGAAAAATCACTAGCCGACAGCAATCCACACTGGCACTTACAAACCAGTTTCCACAATACAGTTATGTGGAAGTAATTTCTTAAACGCATACTCGACGGTCACGCCAATCGTATCGAACGATATGCACTCGACTCGTCAACCGACATTACCTTGGTAGGACCCCGATACATAGAGTACAGTAATGCACAAAATTAGTTGTTTGCCGCGCAAATAAATTGACATTCGGAATTTGCGTGGAACGTGCTCGAATTTCGAATGTATTATTTTTATTTTTTGTGAATCGAGTTGTGCCTCTGATTTTTTTTTCGGTTGAAAAAGTTCGGTTACTATTGGCAGCATTTAACCTATTTTAGAAGTCATTTGAAAATGTTATTCACACTATTACCACAAAATAAGATAAAGTTAATAGATATTAACCTCGCATATTGTGTACGAAATGGATTCTTACGTTTATTTTATTGTTGTTCTGTGTTTATTATTATTTTAAGATCGCCGTAAAATATTATAGTCGACGTACGTGTAACTTTTTTACGGTTTTATAATATCTCAATAGGAATTTACAGTCCGCACAATTTAACAATATTCCAGGCTTTTTAAATCCAAATTTCAATCCAATTATCTACCACCCAATAACCCAACGTGTATCCTAAGCTTTCCAGTATGTATAATTAACATGTAATATATTGTTTTCGGTGGTGTCTCCGGCAACCTCAGGTGGCCACTTGGTACAGGGTACGTTTTTTAAAATGCAACCCCCCCTATATGCCTGAGCAACCCCCTGTATAATGTTGCATGAATCATGGCAATGATTCAGTGTAGTCGCCGATAGGGAGACGATACGTGTCTAACTGCATGGATGATATACCAATGTGTCTTGCATGATTAATTACCCTGGTATGCTTGTATTTTCACATGACTTCATGATTTGTCACTCTAAACTTAAATCGCCTTTAATTTTGTCATAAAACGGTGGATGGTGATTGCCCAGTTACGTAATTTAAATTTCTGAATACATGGTGTAAATAAGCAATAACATTATACGACATATTTCAAGAGAAAAAGATTTGATAAGAAAAATACATTTGATAAATAAAGTAGTAAACACGAAACGTGCATTTCAAAACCACTTAAAAAACTATAGTTTCTTTGAAGCAGGCTTAAATTAATATTACATTAAACGATAAAATTGCCTGACTAAAAGCAACTCATGTGCCATAATTGCAATAAAGGTAAAATCGCGTGCACGAATTCTATACACACAAATGAATTTAAAACTTAATAATTCACAAATTATGTACACCATTCATTAAAATTACTTCCAACTTTTTGAATAAGTCACGTGAAAATATGGCGTCGAATAATGGGACCTTGAAACCAACGTATAATCGGTTGGCCATAAGTCCATAACCCATAACTCACCTAGACGTTAAATGTTTCCATAATAACCATAGTATTTCAAGCATTATAATAACCGAGTCATAATAAATTCTTTCTAGAACGTACAATGACAGGTAAGTAATGCATTGTCTTTGAACTTAATATAGGATGTCTTGTTTAATAACAGCATGTGGATATAAATTTTTCACTATATATAAACTTATAAATTCTGTATGTTCACGTTCTTGGCCTCAAATGTAATAATATACAAAGTATTCCTTGTGCATTATGATGATATCTCTATAAATGTACACATTTACATTATTTCAGTGTCAAAGAAAATTACTACAGCAAGAAACATCTACTTATCAATCAACTTAAAGAAATAGTTAATGCAATAACGCTACAACGTTGAACTAGCAAAAACAAGCGAGAGTTGTGCCCTAAAAATCAACTTTTTGCTGTATCACGTTACGAAAATTAAAAGCAAAAAAGTCAAGCCTATTATTCGAATCATCAGCAAAAACATAATGGATACCCAACTTTGTTTGGAGAATATTAATTTCACAGTGATTATGATAATATTTTGAATTTTTAAAGAGACCCTGACAGTGAGCCTTCTCACGGCTTCGTAATAAAAAACCTACCTAACTCAACCAACTAATTTAAATGTCATTTTGATATTTTTCTGCAAACTCATATTATGTTGATAGTCCTAATCATCTCCACAAAAAAGAAGAAACTAACAGAAAACCTTTTTTTAATAAAGATCCACAATACTTTTTTTATTTCGAGTGTACTGGGGCTATTCTCAAAACTCGGGAGTGGAGTTTTCGTGTCACCACAATTACGGGCCGAGCCGACCGTCCCGACGTCCTATTTATGAGAATAGCCCCCATCTTCATAGCTGGACACTTTCCTAACACAACATTCTTCTTTGTTGTACCGGGGTACTTTTCCATACTTTTCCGCCATTGTACTCCGTATGGCCCATTTTCGTAGACACTTGAAAGGGTTGGTAAAAGGGACATACATTATGTTGATGTGTATGTATTTTGTGTCTTACTTACATTGTGTACACTGTACAATATGGATGATCCCGTTTTTATTAGAATTCACAGAATATGTGGGATTCTAGTGGAGGTTAGATGAAAACTGTGAAGCAAAAATGTAGGGCACAGGTGAAGTGCTCGTGCGACGTGTTCTCGCACACTAATCTGGAAATGTGGTTGAATATTATAACTTTACTGCCACGATTTATATACAAATTTATAGGAAAAAAAGATGGGACGAGGTAAAGATAAAACTCACGTGGATTAGTGACTGAACAGACTAATAATAATTAGAATTTGTACAAGTCTCCGGAGACAACGATTAAAAAAATGCCATCCGGAAACTTCAATCTACATAATTACATTCAGGACCAGCTAGCCTTTCCTCCTCCAAGTAACTGTTACTTTAATAAAGCTAGAATTAGGTCTCACTACAAATTCTTTCATCCCTGCATGTGGGTTAATGTGAACATTTAGCTAACAGCACTAAGGTAATCTTGAGCTTAGCTAACATACGTTTACATTTTTATGTGCTAGAAGGCCTAAATTGAATAATTTTACGCAAAATTTGCTTGTAATTGTATTATAGAGGTGCATACGTTAATATTAATTAATTTGGGGATGAATCTTGTCGTAAACTTGGTGGGCGTCGTCTTAAATATACGGATGTAGATTTTCATGAAGGAAATATTACCCTTCACAGAGATACAGGTAGAGAAGATGAATCATATTGTTAAATAGATTAAGTTCCTTGGAAAGACAGACCTACTGACTCAAAATATCAAGAATACCTTAATCAGATGTGATCGTTTACTGAATCAAGAGATGATGCAAACTATTCAAAAGATATAATGAAAGAAAACACAAACAATATTTTAGAGTAACATCTGAAAGAGACAAGATACAAAACACCAAATACCATAGAATCCTAATACAGTAGACGAAAATAGCACACCCGTAATGAAAGAAAAATAAAACGGCTGTTGAATAGCGATACATTGGAAACGTTGACCATTATTCTATCCTTTTAAAGCAAGAGTAATGCAAATGGGACCTCTACAATTCAATACAATAAAATCAAACTGCTATATACGGCGGTGTTCCTTCACCATCTCTTAAGGTTTTATTACATAAACTGGGAAGATTCTGAAGTAAAACATTGTAAGATTAAAGAACATAATTTTTCGCCGACTTATTTTATGATCAAGGATTCTTTTAGGACGTTGAACCGGAACTGCCGATTCAATTAAGTGGAGAAATTATCGCTAAGACTGTATGCTAAATGCCGCGCCTAATAATATTCAATTCAATAAGTATAAATCATACCCAGTGCCAAGATAGAGAGAAAGCTAGAATTACTCGACGATGAACTAGAATTGATGCAGAATCCTTTGCAGTGTTTGTCAACCAAAGATCTGTTTAATTTGTAAAAGTCGATTCGAACATATATTATTATGTTACAGTATTTTTCCTAAACCAATCTACATCCATTATGAGGACGTTCAGTCAAAAACAAAGACATTAAATTCATAGGAAACCGTATGAAATTTTCCTCTAGAATGGAATAAAATCTGCAGTAAAGTACATAAACTAAGAAATGCAATACAAGTCACCTGCGGAAAAAATAACACAAGGTCATCAAGTACCACTTCACAAGCATAATGCCAAAAATGTCGACGAAAAAGTTATTGGAGTTAAAAAAGAAAAAAAAACACGGCGCTTTTGTATGCCATTTGCATGTTCAAGCAATTTATGAAAGCTACTTTAAATAATTCTTATAGTGAATGCTGCTATAACTTACCTGCCTGATAAAAGGTCGAATGACCATAATAATATGATATTAATTTGTAATGGCAGCTTCTGCCTGCAGGTACGTTAAATCTTCCTTAAAATTGATTTTATGGAGCATATTATTTTGACAAGTGCTCTTTTGGATATCGGAGCTTGCTTCGAACGTAATAAAAACACATAATTCCACATGGAATATATCTGTACCTCGGAGGCAAACTATCATAAGTCACATTAAGGCTAATTATTCAGTGCATTTAGTGCACATGTTTTAAGTCTCAATTTGGACATTATTCACGTAGGTATGTCACTTGGCTACACAATTGTGTGAAATTCTAAGTAATTTTTAGATTTTTTTAAAAGTACCTAGGGTTAATAGGTCGTTTTTTTTTTTACCAAAAAAATATTAGAACTTTTATGATACTTATATTTGGACTTAGGATAATTTCCTCCGGTATACAGATATATAAATATTATATATATTCATAAATATTTTAAGAGTAACTCCAAAATTCTGAAAAACTAGTAACTGTCCTGTTATTTGCGTAAAAGCCAAACAGAAAAGACTTCTGAGTAAGCTTCCAACCATTATAGCTTACCCATTGTATAGCCACGGTATAATATGAGGCATCTCATACAAAATGTATGACAACAGTCGCGACGGAATTGCGCAGTGTACTACCGAGTTGAATATAGTCTGTGTTAGACTTAACTGTGCCTCTTCTAGTAGTTGGTGTTGTTGTGTCACATAATAAACGAAGGGAATGACAGTCGAGGAGTGCGAACACAGAATGTATCTTTATTTGATTGTTGTCATCTGAGCTTGTCAGTTTTATTACGTATATGAGGACGTGTGACGGTGTTACGTTGTGACGCAGAAATTCTAGTTTTTTCAGAGCCCTACGACACGCTAAGTTGATTCGGTTATCCATTTTCTTTTCTGCGTTATTGCGACCGTCTAATTTAAAAGCACCTGTAACATTCATCAAGTGGTCTGTCACATACATTATATCAATTCATCTCTCACCTCATTGATATTTACGGTAGACTATATCGTGGAACACTGTCGACTTCTATATATATCCCCCATAGTTTGCATTCTCCCCCATAGTTTTCTTATGTTCTTTATTGCGGCATGTTTACCGCAAATAAACATTTTTTCTTTCCTTCTTTCTTTCTTTCTATATATGGCTCTCCCAAGGACTCCATGGGGCTTCTCCCGCATTCATGATATGGTATTGATTGGATGTGGAAACTTCCGATTTCATGACCTCGCTCCATGTTTCCAAGTCATTCGTCAGAATTTTATTTATTATTAATTGAATACTTTATCACAAAATACGATGAGATAGGTATGTCTTTGACCTTTGCATCAAACAAACAAACAAACCATTTAATAGCTACATAATTTATACACAGTGGTGACCTCTATTTACATAAGACATGACAATGACATAATCAATAATATGATAATGGTCCATAATAATTTAAGCTACAGTTTTTACTTTCATGGTTACCTTGAAACAGTTTATTCGGTGATCTAAAAGATGAAGATAACGATAATATTGATAACGCTGATGATGATGATGATGATGAAGAAACCAGTAAAAGTATATTCAACAAGGAGAATCAAAAAGAAATTCTTTTATTTTTCTTAGCGATAGTACAGTTTTACAATCCTGTAGATAAAGTGTCAAGATATATTTATACAGTAACATGTTTATCTGTTTACCAAAGTTCATTATTCATGTTTAGGCCGGAAAGAGTGACGTAAGACGCGTCTTTTTTACCTTCTAAGGGACTTGCTACAGCGCCATTTTTGTGCAATGACGTCAATTTAAAAACATCGTCTTGTCGCATTTCCGTAGACTGACTCAGGTATGTGTTATGTATGATAATTCAACGCACTTACTTATGTATGTATGTATGTACGCAGCAAAATAAGACGAAATTTTTCAAATTCTGTCTGTTTCAATGTTTAAATGAGTTTTTATAAATATTTATGAACAGCTTAGTATTGTAATTTCAATTTGCTTAAATCCAAGGGTAAGCTTTAATCGTACTCCTTGCTTGAGGCTAGATTATAATATTTTTGCCCTTATTCCTTTTCTATAATTTTGTCAGATGCAGTTTCGTTTTTATTATTTTTTTCTTCTATTAAATCATTTTTATATTAATTCATTCACGCTTTATTTATGTATTCATTGTTAACTTGTTCGCACGTTCAAAAACACCAGCTGGCCGAAGTGGGCCGGTCTTTATATGGAAATGTCTCGGCCCAGTGATGTAACTGGGGCTTTATGAATACGTCTTGTGTGATACAAGGACCGAGGCCCAGAGGCCTAGTTTCCCCACGATCTTACCCTGATTGATTGGATACGTAGAAGATGCTCTTTATCTTTGACGTAAAAAAGGTTTTGGCCTTGTTTTTCCAGGTTAGTGAAGTTCTATACATATGTACAAAGATTCAAATGGATACAAACAGTATACATTTCAATCTTTGTACTTATCTGAGTGATTCCTTTTTTCCATTTTGAGTGTTACCTCGTCTTCTCCTTCAAAGTATTGTCTTTATAACTCATCATGTATCACATTCATCTATTAATCATTCTTTTTAGGGTTCCGTACCTCAAAAGGAAAAAACACAACCCTTATAGGATCACTCGTATGTCTTGTCTGTCCGTCCCTCTGTCACAGCCGATTTACACTGAATCTACTGGGCCGATTAAGTTGAAATTTGGTACACATATGAACTTCTGTAACCCAAACACGGACGTGTAACGTAAATAGATTAATTTTGAATATGGGGTCACTTTTAGGGGCAAATTAGAAAATTAAAAAAAGTTTAACGAACTGTACCGTGTGACATATCAAATGAAAGGACTTAATGTAATGATTTCAGATATATATTTTTTAATCATTTTAAAATAAATAGTTTTAAAGTTATTTAAGAAAAGAGATGTAAATTAACCATTCCCCACTTATCTCCGAAACTAAAGAGCCCAAAAATTTTAATAAAAATATAGAAAATAGTTCTATAGGAATAAGAAGTCTATGGTCTTGAAATGAATGGGAATGTATAGAAGAACTTGTTGTTCAACTACAAATTAAGTTTTTTCTTGGAATAAACTCATCCCAACTACGGAACTCTTCATTGTGCGTGGTCCGACACGCACTTAGGCGGTTTTTTATTTATTGTCCCTTTCTTTTCAAGATTGTTTTTTTTTTTTATAGTATAGTTTTAGTATAGTTTTGCGTATAGTTCGCCATCAATGTTTTTCACGAGGAAAATTTGCTTCCCATTACAACATCATACTTATTAAAATAAATGAGCATACTTTAAAAAAATACTTATTTAAAACGCCATTAGACCCCGTCAATAGACGTCCAACATATATTCAACTTCCTCTTCAGTCACCTATTATAATAAATACCGATTGTTGGACTAGTATACCTGTTAATTACCTTTTATAAATGAATACTTATTACCTACAGCTTCGGTGGAACCTGTTTTGGAATGATCTCATCGTTGGTAGACAAATATATTATTGTAATGCAGTTTTACAGCTTTATCAAGATTAATGTTATGCAATTTTATTATTCTATGTTTTATCACAGGTGATTTCGTCTATCGTTCTCGTTGTGTACTTATATGATTTTATGTTCTGTAAATATTCACAGCTACATATGGGGTTTCTTTCTCACTTCTCCTCCCCCTCATTACTAAGGGTCATGAACCAATAGAATCTTTTTCTCTGTGACCCTCTTGGGCCACCTGCGCCTTCGGCATTGTTGACGTCTTCAAAGAGTTTGGTGTTCGGGAAATAGTGTACCATTTCAATTCAACTTCTATCCTCGTAACATTTTGCACGAATAAGTTCACAACCAGTGTTTAAAATTATGATTATTATTATATTTAATAAGAATACTTTGATGAGATAAGTTTTTAAACTGTCATGGTCACTAATATTATTAAATATCCCGCTTATGTTAATAATAATACTTTGATGAGAGGTCACTAAGTAAGGGAATTTGGTATAGAACCATTCAACATAGCCTTTCCCGCCTTCCTTGGTTTGTGGGTACAGATATGCATCGTATTGAGATTGTGACTGCTTTCAGACTACGTTCGGGACGTATTCCGTTGAATAGCTTCGCCTTTTTAATGAGAAA
The DNA here is from genome assembly GCA_947523025.1 of Dryobota labecula. NCBI lineage: Eukaryota > Metazoa > Arthropoda > Insecta > Lepidoptera > Noctuidae > Dryobota > Dryobota labecula. The sequence continues at coordinate 6,233,348 of OX383287.1, forward strand.
GACTGATTCGCCCAATTGTTCTGTGTGTGATAACTGTGATAAGGTAGAGGATACCACTCATATTTTAGTGGAATGTGTCCGGAACGGGGTTGAGAGGAGTAACTATTTAATAGAACATGATTTTAATAAAATTCAAATGATGTTGGCATGTATAACAGTATCTTGGCTGCTCCCTTATCCAGGACAGCCAAAAATGTATACAAAATTGTACACCTAGGTATTAAGCGTAGATAGACATAGAATGCCCCTATGAGGGTAACATGGTCATACTGATCAAACCCTCCATAAATTAATAAAGATAAAAAATAAAAAAACATATTCATTTCCATTTATACCTATAGCCTCAAGGTATGAAATTATAGATAAAGATAATGTGAAGGAAAATAAAGGTGACAAGATACACATAAATAAAATCAGTACAAGGAAAACAGTAGCGATACTCATTAATAGTGCAGTCAATATTGCTTAAATCATATATGATAACAAAACGATTAGAGAAGGATATTGCAGCAATCACATTGACCGATAGGATCGCAATATGATATCATTTTTGGTAAGGTAATCCCTCATTTACCTTACACAGGATATTACGTCAGCAAGATCAAATGTTTAACGTATGTACCACAGAATAATACAGAAGGTCGGCTACATATAAAGAGCGAAAACGCACGCACACAGACACGCTTTTGTAGAAGTCGTGACTGGCATTCTATCCAGATAGACTGAGATCGCCGTATAAGTACTCGTATTGCATGTAGTCGTCTATGTGTGTGTGCACCTGGTTCTCGCTTGTTATATGGAGCTGACCTTCTGTAGGTACTATTCTGTGGTTGAACCTACATTACCTAAAAGTTGCTAGACAATATTATTTGTTCTAAGTAGGTAGAATAAAACTGGTTTTCTTGCTGTGACGTCTACGTCTGGGCCGGTAATATAATAATATGTTTTAAGTTCACATGGTCAATTATATCTAACTTAGATGACGAAAGATTTCAAGTTAGTGATTTATTTTGCTGTTTCTTATACTACTTACTTTAAGGAAACAGAAACTTATCAAAATGTAGAAAGGTTAACATAAGAACAGGGCCTCAAGTCTGCTATTACAATAGTGTCAGAATGGTCTCGCCATTGTGAGTATTTGACAGTGTTTGTATGGCAAATCTGTCAAAAACTCACAATGAAGAGACCATTCTGACACTATTGTTATAGCAGACTTGAGGCCCAGCTTTAATTTACTCATAACGATTCTTGCTTTGAAAGCTTGTGTCCTGACATAAAGATTAGTTGTTACTTAACAAAACCTATAAGTCCTTAAGGACTGACTATAAATGATTGCTAATAGATTAGATTTATGTTTAATAAAAGTGTTGTCCCATAGAATTACCGGTTATAATGAAGTTATCTAGAAGTGTGAACGGCTTAGTTTTTGCCTCCCTTTTAAGATTGAGAGCACTGATGCATTAGAATGATCTTCGTACGTATAGAGTAACATTCAGAAGGTCAAGTAACTTGATATACATATCTTTGTTATTATTTATCTGCTTCTTCTTCTTCGTACCAATGATTCTATTTTCATATTTTTTACTAGCTCTTCGTGCCCTGCGTCTCCCGGATGATTTCCGACTTTTCCGGTGGATTAAAAAATAAAATCTTTCATAATTTATCTTCGTTGCGACTTTAAGATCTCATATGCGTAAAATTCAACTTTATGAGAAAATCGATATTTTAAGCACCAACATTTTATTAGGAAACACACTTTGTAGATCTTGAAATTGGTAAAGAAATGATGATCAAATCGTCGTATAAACATGAGAGTGTTTGCATTCGATAGAGCTTCAAAATGTGAAAAAGGCTGGCGTAAAAAAGTGATTTTGCCGAAAGTGACACATTAGAGGTCTTAAAGTCGCAACGACGATATAAAGCTTATCCTGACAATTAAGAACACAACAATAAAAATCTGCTTAATCGGTTGAGCCATTTTCGAGTTTTTGCGAGACTAACGCACGGCAAGTAATTTTTATATCCATACTTCCATACTAATATTATAAATGTGAAAGTAACTCTGTCTGTCTGTCTTTCTGTCTGTATGTTACGTTTTCACGCCTAAACCGCTGAACCGATCGTCATGAAATTTGGCAGAGATATAGCCTGGGATATGGAGAAGGACATAGGCTACTTTTTACGCGATATCCGACATCCACGCGGGCGGAGCCGCGGGCAAAAGCTAGTAATACATATATAGAAGATAGATAGGTATAGATATAAGTTTCGATCAGAATTCAGCCCCGTCGACAACGTTAGCATTGGCCTCGTAATTGTCTTTCAAGGTGCTATTGAACAGACAGCAAGACAAGTAATGTGACATCGTTTTGACGTGGCCATTTATCAGATTTTTTATTATGGTGTCCTTCAGACTACGTTTCGTTTTAGTGTCCAGCTCCTGTTTATGTTTACCCTTCATTTAATATCAAACTAGTCTTTCTTCATTCAATTAATTATTTAGACAGGACACCTCAGTAAAGTTCATGCATAAAAGGTGTTTTGGTAGACTGAAATTAATATTATAAAGAAAGAAAAGAAAGAAAAAAAAATTGTTTATTCTTCACAAACAAAACACACTTATAAAAAATAAAATTATAAAATACATACATTAAAGTTGCCAAAAGCCTCTTATTACAGCAATAAAAATTTGTCAATTTAGTCCATTGCTTGATGTCAGGACCAGGGACCAAAGACAATTTACATTGGTAGACTGTGTTGCGTCACTGGCAAAAATGTCAATATACAGACGATCTAAACAAAAACAATATGCCGAGTACAGAATGGAAAATAACGTATTTTTGTAACAAACAAACAACAGTAACAAGATCGATTAAGCCGTGCGTCGCATCTGTGCAAGAACAGGTCGTTGCTCAGCAAAATGCTGTGACTTCGGACGAACCTACCATCAAAGCGCTGATTTTCAGCAACTACCTTTCGGAATTATTATTATCATGCAGTTAACTAAAGTCTTCATAAAATTACAAAGTAAATAAGGAAATATCTGTAGCCAAACGATAAAAATCTAAATATTTTTTTACTGCTGTTAGTATATTAACTATAATGAATACAAATCAACTTTTTACAGCCACTTAGTATTTCATCGCCACTCAAGTCAGCTCTATGTCATTGATATAAATAAGTATATGTATATATCTTTATACAGGTACTAGTGATGCAAACCTCTTCAATATTCATATATACCCGTTTTGCATCTCACGGATGCTGCATAGTGCAGGTTTTGTTATACGTAATACATACGAAAGGAAAATTATTTCATTCGTGTGGAAAGATACGGTTAGATCATCAGTTGTTGGTGTTAGGGCTTTCCCTGATGACCTGGGTTTTATGGGCTACTAGGTTTCCCCGCAGCTTCGCCCGCGTTGAGGACAAAAATTATCCCCCGGAAAAATATTACCTGGATTAAAAGTATCCTATGTTCCGACCCAGGTGATAGCTTATTATTGTGCCCAATTTCATCCAAATCCGTTCAGCCGTTCAGACGGAAAAGGTGACAGGTAGAGTTACTTTCGCATTTATAACATTAAGTATGGATAAATAATAAATTCGAGAGCACCTACCACTACTACCACCTACCGCCCGCAAATACATACGTTATAAGACATCGGTGATTAAGAGACTAACCACACTTATTCAGCTCTGTTCAGCTTTTGTCCATAGAAAACAACGATTTTGTATGGAGATACGTACGCATCCGTTCAATTAACGATTTTATATGGAGATACGTACGCATCCGTTCAGCTTTCCGCGTCTATCAGATGCGTACGCATCTCCATACAAAATGGTTGTTTTCTAAGGACAAAAGTTGAATAGAGCTAAATAAGTGTGGTTAGTCCCTCATAGATCAAATACATGTTTATTATTTCGATAATAAAATAAATCCTATGAAATTATTAATTAGTTCTTGACAACACTATCCTAATAATCTTTTGCTATGAATATTTTACATCCTAAAACACAGTCTCAGTGCATTTACCTAAACAATAATTTTGATCAACCATTCAAATCTTGTCAAAATTCAACCTACTGTTTTATTATTTCTATTGCGTCACCAGTCTAGGAAAACTGGTTTCCTATTACTGTTCTATAATGCAATACCTAGACCTAATAATAGGCCTAACTTAGTAACTTGTTAGCAACTTATTTTATCTTATCCGGGCTAATATCAAGTCGCTCATTCCCGCGAATTCTCTTGTCGGTGCGGGCGCATTGCGGGTTAATAAATTTAACGACTTAGCGCCTTCGACAGTCATATTTTGAAGAAATAAATGTTTTGGTTATAAAGTTTATAGTGCCTCGTCTTATTCCGACTTTATGGCCTCTAGAGTTTTAGTATGTTTTCTTGCTTGCTTAGAATTTTTTAGAACAAGATTCTGCATTTCTCATTTTTTACTGCATGGCTTTTTACAAAATTAATTATTTTCTGCATTCAATATCAGCATATTATCATACAGATCCTTGATAACTTGGATGATATGATGATGTTAATGAATAAATATTAAAAATATTGAACCAGATCATAAAAAAACACCAGAAATCCACGAATTATCACAAACCTATACAAAATTATGGAAAAATAAACAAATTACGGCATAACAATATCGTAATCATTGTTACATACTGTATATAAATAAGTATGAAATCAAAGTCATCTCGATAAACGTTTTTTATTAATATTACGGCGTCACTTTGTTTGGAAGTCACGACCACGAAACCAGTGTATCTTGATACCCGGTAAAAAACAGAACTAAAAGATGGTCGGAATTTGTCATATTGTTTGTATGCAGCGCCACCGTTATAGGTCAAGTTGTGATGGGGAGCTTATTTGCATTGGCATTGGGTATTCGATCATCGGACTTCAACAGTTAGTCTTAACTTAATGATGTAAATATATTTTCTGTTATTATATGTCCGATTTTGTATGTGGTGATGATTTAACTATTCTGCGTTCAAAAATCAAAAGTCTGTATTCAAATTAGGCTGAGGATCAGCATTTTTTATACATTAAATTATTTGGAAAAGGCCCTCAAAAAACACCCGCCCTTCAACACTTCCTAGTGCTTTAGCTGGGACATAGAAGTGGCGCGACAAATTCCCCAGCAGCACAGCTGTCTCTTAAATTCATCATCATCCACTGCTGGAGATCGGCCTCCTCCAAATGGGGTGTGCCATAATCGCCACGCTTGGCAGGCGGGTTGGCGATCGCAGTATGATGTTAAAATGCATAGAGAACGCTGCTGCCCATTCTCTAGTAAGTCCCTTAGTCGCCTTTTACGACAGCCACGGGTGGAAATGGGGTGGTGCTATTCTTTACGTCCGGCACCACACAGTCTTTTAAATTAAAGAAACTTGATTCTGCAGTAAAGACATTGGAAAACGCTAAGATTTTTATTTAATATGAATGTTCTTTCTCTGTCAATAATAAAGGTAAAAGTTTTTTGGAACATATACTGGAAAAGTTTGCAAAATGAAACAAGATTCGAAGCCCTTTTTAGTCGAAAATGGGTCAAAATTCTATGATTGAAGACAGTGTGAATAATTCTCTTCATGTTATCCGCTTGTGAATCACACCTAGCTAAAGAATGTCTTTCACACTACATTTTAACGTCATTAAGTAGATTAGATAGCTCATCTTAAAGCCTTAAATACACTCATAAACAAAAAACTTAACATAAAACTTTAACAGAACTCAAAGATAAATTAGATTTAATAAAAACTGTAAATTATGATAATCGACGATCAAAACAAATCATCTCCGGACGAAGATTATCATGATTATCAAAATCTGACTAAGAACGAGTCATCTTTACGACATGTTGTAAGACATAACTTTTTAAGTTTACGTTCGTAACATTGTTATCTCGTTCATTCGCCATTTTTATAACACTTGTGGCCGAAATAGCGGTCATATATTGCTGTAACATGTAACACGATAATGTTTATGAGAATTTTCAGGGTTATTATGAAAGATTTTATGGACAATGACGTTAGTATGTCTCGTATGCTTAGCTCTTCTTCGGGATGAACATTACTTATAAATTGATAATGAGATATCTCTATTCTCCTGATTGCTTTTTTTAGGCGTGTCGTTAGTTTAGATGTTCTTGTTGTTGTCTCGCGTTAGTATTCCCAAAAAAAAAGCAACTTTCCTTAATTCAGTTTTGGGCATGAAATTATTTGAAAAACATCTCTAAATGCAACAACACTTCGAGCACCTTTATAATATTTTTTATGATTTACAATTTGGAGACGTTCACTGAACTTAGTTTCAAAGTCATTCAAGTTTTCTGACTCATTGTTAAGTTACGATGTAGCATCAACGAATCATTTTACACTAAATTATGGTGCATAATAGCCGGATGAACGATTTTGATGAAAAACAATGAATCATTATTTACTCACTGTAGTGAGTATAACATCATTGTTGAGGACGTGTTAATTAGTGAGTAAGTACTTAGCTAATCCTAATGACATAATATTCGTTTTTTTATGGGATGCGATAAAAAGTGAAACACAGCGTGTAACTAACAATTAGAGGGAATTTGGCAGCCATATCTAATGTATCGCTTTTGACGTACCTTTTTAGTTTTATTTTTTGCGCCAATATTTTCATAGGAAAATATTCAAATTGCATTTTTCCAATTGAAAACCGAACTGAAGTAAAAACTGATAAAACTACTCAAATGAACACTGACACAGCTATGAAACTATCTCCAAAGTAGCAACAAACAAGTAAAAGTACAATAATCAATACAGACGTAGCGAAACAGACTTTATCAGATTTAATAAAAACATGATATAACTTCTCCTATCACGAGCCAAAACATAAACCATTGCTATCTTAGAGCCATCTTTACAATGTTGCCCAGAATAAATATCTTCTATGTCCAGTCTAAAATTAAATTAGTTTTACGAGGTTCCATTTTAGGGCCAATAAACCCTATCAGCAGTCACTATCAGACTAGGTCCATAATTCTACGTAATCCGACACAGTGGGGGAATTCTAATATTTTATACTGGTCCAATTGACGTAACAAAACTGTGAATTATTGTCTTCATAAATCTTTTGTCTTGTTCGTGGACATTTCAAATTGTCATTGTGGTTTGCGTGTTACAAAAATATAGTTCAGTAATACAAGCTAATACTCGTAGTAGGTAAGTGTATCGATTCCGAATTTCCGAATTATTTTCATTCAACCATATCATAGCATGGCATCCACATTCTTTAAATTCTTTACATATAAATGCAATCATAATTTGACGTCCACAAGAATTTCCGTACGCTTCCTTTGCATTATTTTTACTTACATAATTTAACGCACCATTTCATTTAATGTGCTCTTTCACATACATAATATGTATCGATAGCTATCCTTAATAGCTGTGATTTTGTTAACTACGAGTATCTGTATGTTTCCTTTGATTCATCATTCTTCCTCAACATTGATTCCTGGGTCATCTTGGCAATGAGTAACAGTTATCAATACACATGTTTGCGTAATCGCAATTTGATGGTCTGCATCAGAATGTGGTAGCGGAAGTATCCACTAACAAAAATCAACATAGTCATTTCTAGTATTGTAAAACCAAAGCAGATTCATATGATCCAGATTGAATCTGTCTGCATCCACGACGGTATTCCAAAAAACAATTTCCACTAGCTCTAGGGCGAAACCGGTAGCGAATTATAATCACATATCCACTGGCAATCATCTTGACATTTCAATTAAGAAAGCAGAGGATAAACCCGAAGCATCGGAACCCGTTTCAATGACATTGTGCATTCTGATATTATTGGACTCGTTCGGTTTACCGTTGGCATTGCTTTGATCTAGTGCTGCCCCGAGGATATCTTGGCATGATGTACTACAAGAGTTGGAGAATAAATTCGCATGTGCTCTAGGATTGGATTCATCATTAGTATCTATAACCTTTGCTTTTGTAACTGTTTGCTGTTTGTCTGTCTAGGTTGTTGAGCTTATTCGAGAATTTATCAAGGAGACAAATAGAAGTCAAGAAATTCCAGCAATAAAAATATCTGCCTAATCATTCGGAGATGTTTCAGCCAAAATTTCACTGGCAAGATGCTTCACTAAAGGAAATCTGACTCAAATTCAAAATTCAGATGTCGTTTATTCTGCGTAGCTCTTTAATACCACTTAGGGGCTTAAAAGCCTTCTCTGCCCCACAAAGTGCGTCCACGAAAAATCCAAAAATAGACGTAACAACTTTTCAAGTCTCTTCGTTGACTTATAATGATATTAAAATCAGAAGATTGAAATTTTTCCTTGAATGTTTTGACTTATTTTCTGAATTAGTTTTCCTGTTGTGAGAGCCGTTTGAGGAGGCGGTTTGGGTTTGCCTTATACGTACATAATTTCCAACCTGTCATATCATATCATATCAAATCAATTCTTCGAATCCACTAACAAATATTGCCTTGTTAGTTTCCTTGTTATTTCTAAATCAAATAAAATTCTCTTCTAAGCCATATCTGTTGAGACATTAATCCACTTATATCTATACGTTTTGCATATTTTCATCAAGTATAACTAAACAACATGTCATTTTAAGATGCTGTTGTATTTTAACCTAAAATTAAGTAATCCCAAAAATGGCAGCCGAACATGGAAATGAATTTAAGAGTATAGTTTATCAGTTCTGCGAAACGGTGCCAAGGCTTCACTACAAACTAATATTTCTAGTAGACAATGCCTTTCGATACATACGGAGATAATATGCTAAAACCGTCGACAAGTCGTCTAATTTTCATGTCTATCTAGACTGGTTTTCAATTTGTGTTGAAAAGTACTTGCCTTATATTGTATTCTCGTATTGTGTAAGAAAGGTCGGGTTCAATTTTTCGTATTCTTCAATTCTTCTTGTCATTGAAATGTACATAAGTCCTTCTTTAGAACTGACGTATATTCAAATGCAAATCACATAAAGCAATATTTTATATTTGTACCTACCTAAAACTCGAGTCTTCATTACCGAATTTGAACAGTCGTAAAAAAGTTAGTTTGAAGAATAACTTTGTTTGCGAAATGAATCAGAATAATACTCAAGTATAAAATCCGATTAGGGGTTTAAAAAATAGGTTTTCTTTCGTATCTGGCTTGTAAATACATTCATTATCATATTGTGAATTGAATTTATTCTGTTTTACGTTCAGATACTTTTCGAGTTCATTTAATACTGCTTTAACATGTCTTGATTCAATAAAATCGGTATTATTGCTCATCTTAATTATTTATTTGCACTTAGTCTAAATGTCACCAATGCCTAAATTATAATTGAAGCTGAATAAGCACTATAACACAACTCATGTTCACCCACTTTATTGATTGCATCTTCTATTGCTGTGTAACCTAAGTCGTCTAATATTTTTATCATTAGGTGGACCTCCATCTTCATTATTGCTAACAAAACTGATTACTGTCTTCAGAATATTAATATCTTATGTCCAAACGATTGCTTTGTACATTGTCATTTTGTGCAACACATATTCATGAGCAGTCGCGGAGGCGAGCTATGAATAACTATCAAATGTAAATCAGCCTTATGTGGGTGTCAAATATCGAACGGAAATCTCAATTTAGCCTAAGTATGCACCGAGCTTTGAGGCAGTAAATTAAATGTTATTTTCTTATTTATTGTGTCCTTGAATGACGTCCTCTTTCTGTTCATGAAAATCTTGTGCAATAAGTGCACAATGATCAGGTTTTATAACGTCGTTTTGTTTACAAAATTCTGAGAAATTTCAGAAGGTATTTTACTTCATACTTTATTATTCTTAACTTCGATAATAAACCCTCCAAGTGCGAGTCGGACACGAAGGGTTCCGTACCACCGTACAATATTTAAAAACACGTTTCTTGTATGGGACCTTTAATATTTAACTTTATTAAAAAAATTATAAACTGAAGTCATTCCGGGTGGGTGTTTATGAGCAGACAAAACGGTCTACCCTCTTTCTTGTTCGTTTTTTGCGCTCAGTACCGCTACCACTGTCACTCGCAACTCGATTCTGTTCCCGACACATGAAACTCACTGTGTCCGCTCGCGAATTTTTTTCGGCACTTCTTCGGTTTTTACACAGCTGAACCACTGGATTCCAGGCTCTCGATAGTTGAAACCCATCATCCCGGTAACAAGAAACAAGAAAGAGGGTAAACCGTTATGTCTGCTCATAAACACCCACCCGCAATGACTTCAGTTTATCCGTGATCATGGTGCTTGCAACAGCGCCGAAATATCGGGAATTCAAAACAAATAGTAAACATGGTAAATATCCCGTTTGTGTTAATAATAATACTTATTTATTTTATTTTTAGTATTTGTTATTATATCGGCAATAGTTATATCTGTAAAAATTTCAACTATCTGCCTATTACGGTTCACGAGCTGACAGACAGACGAGCTGACAGACAGACGGACGGACAGCGAAGGCTTAGTAGTAAGGTTCCATTTGGCACTCTTCGGGTACGGAACCCTAAAAATAACTTAGTATCTAATCCTCAATTATGGTGGAGGAATCCGTACAATGTTAATTGATTCCTTTTTGTAATGAAGTAACGTTGATAAAGGATCGAAAATTTTATGGATTCTTACAACATGCTTTGAGAATAAATATAACCTGACAATATAAACTTCTTTATTATAAGTATCTAACGACTATGGAATAGCGAATATTTTTCGGCTGCCTCTGTGCTAAAACTGTTCTGTTTATATTCATAGAGGTATGGGGAACGGGGTGGGAAGTTTCTCCATAGAAAAGGGAGGATTTTCCGACCAGGGGCCCAAGTCTGCTATTTTTATAAATTCCTCACTCCAACACGATCCCATTGTCATTTTGCTAAAAGTTCATAATCTGCTAAATTCATAATGGTCGATCATTGCTCGGTCGTTAAGATAGAAGTTTAGTAGGAAGTTTCATTCGTCATTATGTTCGAGATTTCAAATTCTTTCAATGGAGTGTCAGTGGCTGATCATTGGAAAGTCATAATGACGCCATTATATTAGTAGATTACCAAACTTGACAAAATCAACAATTATGAAATCAATGATAGACCATTCTGACACTATTGTAATAGTAGTCTTGAGGCCCTGACAGGAGTTGTGTGTGGTGGACTACTGCCCAAAGGTTGATATAGGATGTTGTATACAGTCGCGCGGTAAACTTTACTTGCGCAATGCAGGATTTCTATGACGTCAGGTATTTGATGCATAGCTAGCTTGTGGCGTTGTACATACTGCCACATATTCATAGGTGCTTCCACAGCATACAACCTTTATCAGTCTCATTGCACATTTTACTTTATTAAGTACTTACAACCGATACCAAGAACTCATCGTTTATTTGAATCAAAGTTTATTCACTCAAGTTCATTGAATTAACTAGAGAGTTTCAAATTAAACAAACACACTCTGTTAGAAACGAGTTGCTCTACAGAAATAACACAAACTTTGTTTTTCTGTAATCAAAGAAGAATCGTGACTAAATTAGTGACTTCTAAGGTATGAAAATAACTTAGTCGCAATGATTTACATTTTGTAATTACTTAAGTACTTACAGCTAAGTTGTTTTCCATAGTATTTGCATAATTATTTTTGGGTTTTAAAGCGGGATAATGGAAAATCTGCATTTTAGATGAAAAATTGAGGGGATGATAACCGACTTTTAATGATTTTATACAGAAATCATGTCTAAATGAGTAGTGTTAATGATTTGGAAAAAATATATGTTAAATTAGAGCATTTTCTTAATAACTTAATATATGAACCTTTTAGATTATGTTTAAATTAAAATTAATTTGTAAATTTATGTCTAACGCGGATAATAAACTGAGAATCACGCAAAATCTATCAAGCGTATTTTTCTGAAACCTTCAATTTTTAAATATAATTTAATTATTGATCTCTTAGTATACGTGGTTTTAATAAAATACCATTTGTTTTATGTATAATAAATTAATAATGCGTCTTATTTGGGACAGCGGTCCTCGATAGGCGAGTCCTATTACTGGCGCCTTTCGTGAGCTCAGTACAGAACACGCAAGGTAACCACTCAAGGTCACTGGCATATATCTGCGTCTTAAGGACAGGATTTATAATTTTTAAAGGGTGGTTTGGATTACGTTCACTGTGCCATAAATCCCGATGTATTTGTAATGGAAAAAGTCCCTGAGACATTATAGAGTAGATGATAGTATCCAACTGTTCCATAATTTGCAATCTGCTCGTTAAGTATGGTTATACACATAACATCACGTTCGTAATTCCTGAAGGGTTAAGCAGAGGTGTCCCTCTGGAACACCCACATTTCGCCAGTTACGTTTAAGTCCCATGTAATAGGAGGCGAGCCTATTGGAATCAATTGGGCACAAATCCAGACTCCGGGTCACCAGTATAGAGGTATGAGGAACAGGGTGTAAAGTTCACTCATACTCTATGGAAAAGGGAGGATTCTCGGACCAGACGGGTGTTGTGCCTGGTGAGCAACTGCCCAACGGTTGTTTTTTATTTGGGAATGGCTTCTCGCAGTTCAACCTAGGAGGTTGTCGTCTACTTAACCGGACTTTCCTGTTGGTGTCTCAATAAACAATGGCCCCCAGCCAGGGTATAAAACTTAAAACTAAGCGACTACACGCTAAGGACACACCCCTGCGGGGTACGGACCTCAGCTTAGGACGTCGCTGGGGAGGACAGCAAGGGACGGGTTGGATCGGATTGCCCAACGGTTGATGTCGGGATGTTGTATATATACTAGTCGCGCGGCAAACTCTGATTGCGCGATGCAGGATTTGTGTGACGTCATGTCTTTGATTCGTAGTTCACCCAATAACACTGTGCCCGAGCTGGGAATTGATACCAACGATGCAGTACTATGTTTATACTTAATTGCTACCACCTAAAATTTGCGGTCAAAACATTTACTTAAGATGAAGAACATTAGCAAATAACTTAAAAGTCATTAACCTCATTCTTTCTACCAAAATCAAGTTGAATGGTATCCACAGAACAAACAATGTCTACTGCTCATAATGTAACTTACCATGTATGTGCTATTATCAATATTTGGATTGTTCAAGTGTTTCAAAACTGACTGTAATTTTCCACTCGATAATGAACCTTATTTCAACTTGTTATGGTAGATACCGGGAATATGTTTGTCTTATTTGATTTGTCTATCCGTTAGTACAAATAAAGCGGGTATTAGGACCCAATCGTTTTATTATTTGAGTTGCAAGTTCCAAATACTGTTTAATACTAGATTATATTGCAAGTAAGCATCTAAAAGGTGAAATCTCAAATTTTTATATTGTTGGTTAAATGGCGATTCGGTAATTTTATTTGTTTTCTATTTGCTTTTCTAAAGAAAAGTTTTTATCTAGTTATAGTCTCTTATTTATATTACTCATAGCTTGCTTAATTAAATTAGTGATGACTTCATGAATCATTTAAGGAACTTTTGAGAGCAAACTAGTAGCGTAGATAAAAACTTTTTAAGAAAAAAAAAAACGACTTCCAAAAAAAACACCCTCCTATAATTCTATTACATTCTATAAGTCCTAGCATTAGAAGGCCCCACAAGGTGGACCCATGAACTTGTGAAGGCCGCAGGAATCCGATGGATGCGGGAAGCATAGGACCGGTCGAAATGGTGGGGCTTGGGGGAAGCCTATGTCCAGCAGTGGACGTATTTCGGCTAAAATGATAATGGTTTCTGATACAAGCTGTATTATACATTATTTTCATTATATTCTGTGACACAATCCCTAAGTTATCTCTAGGGACGCAGGAGACTGGGAGGTCCTTAACTTAGCCAGGGCCAGAATAAAACTACTAATGGAAAATATCGCTCACCACTAAAATATCCACCACACATTTCGATGCTGCATTAGTTAAATTCTGTTATCGTTCGAACTCAATTACATAGTGAGCTTTAATTAATTATTTATTTCGTTTACTGTTCGTATATTGCATTGTGTGAATGAAACACGATTTTAATTACCGTAGAGTTTAATTAAATTGATTACCTAGGGCAGCAGCGACGAAATTATTTGCTTTCATTTAAATGTTGGACGCGAAAACGTCCATTATTTGCGTTAAAAATGGAAATAGGTCTCCCTCAGACCTTTTTGTGAGATCAACTCTATTGTAAGTTAGAACAAAGAAAACACCCTTTTTCTAGTGAATTAATGAAGTCTGAATTTTAATATGGCTAATTATTTTCATTATTTTCATGTGTGGTACCGGACGTAAAGAATAGCACCATTTCTTCCCGTGGGTGTCATAAAAGGCGACTAAGGGACTTAATAGAGAATGGGTAGCAGCGTTCTCTATGCATTTTTAACACCATACTGCGATACTGGTCCAGCAGTGGACGTCTTTCGGCTGAAATAATGATGATGATCAATTATTTTCATAAAGTTGATCATCATCAATGGCCTTTATCTACAATCTATATCATGTTTCTTGAAATTCTTCAGGGCCAAACGAAACAATAATCTACTTATCTCATTAAAGCGTACATAATTTAAACTTTATTCTCGTCAAATAAGGTTGCATGAAAGCATCTAATAAATGCACAAATAATGAACAAAATCTCCAAAGCACCCATTTGATCTACAACCCGTTTATATCCATAACTTCCCACATATCTCTCCCTAGTATAGAACTAAATAGCTTCCATCCACAATTCTCTCCCGAACGCAATCCGAGAGCGATGCCAGCTCCATTTCTTACATCAATCCGCCATTTTGTGTTAAAATAGAAGCCATTTTACTACGTTAACTGCACCGTCAATCGGTATGTGCTTGGATTGATGGTGTAGGTAGTTTACGGGCAATAAGGCTCGCTCAATTTTATTTAATCGTCTCACAGTATTACTAGGAAGTAGTCGGAGCCGCGTGTGTTGGCAACTTCCGGCAATATGCACTTTACTGCATTGTTAACACTACAACGTGAAATACTGCAGATTTAGAATATATTTAAATAACATATTTATCTATTTCAACAAGGCAGATGTGAGTGGAAACGCTGGGAGGGTATGCCCTAGGAGGACAATGATGATCTTCAAAAAGGTCAGTTGCGTAGTACTCGCAACCGGCTTGTGTGTGTGACCAGATGTATGAACGTAAATGAAAACAAAAGGAGTATCTAAGAAGCGTAGCAGGTGGCGTTCTATACTTTCTGCCTACCCCCATGGCAAGAAGGCGTGTGTTTACGTATGTATGTATTTAGAACAAAATTATTTTCTACTCGTAAAAAATGGCTGTCACTGCCAACTTCTAAATCAATTTTTTTTTTCATTTGTTACTGCATTCGCCAAAAAAAAAAATGATTTTGGTTGTTTCGGCATTTGCAAAAACATATGCAAAACGAATCCATCAAATAATAACCTAGAAGTTTTGGGAGCTCCCAAAATAGATATGGATACTTATAATGATCGCCTCTGGCACTATTGCAGCAACAACGTTAAATATGGATGTAAAGATAGAGATTTGAAACCAATCAATATTAATATCTAAGAGTATCTCACTATAAAAATGTTGGTGCAAATATATAAGAAGTCTGGCCATAAATTAGACCACTAAATCAATCTAGTTACTGACAAATTACTGATTTGTTGCGTAAGCATTGTAGCACCGTCCTTGCTGAATATTAATGATGCCAACATTAATGCATTATCTACGGCTCATTACAACACTACAGATCTAAAATGTGTAATATATTCAATGATAGGAGCTAATGCGAAGGAATTTTAAAAATACGATACTAATTATTGATGTACACAGAAAAACAAATAATACAACAGACAACAAGATAATGTGTTCCACTTAGATACAATAATGTGTCCTCATAATGCTACAAGGAGAAAAGATTATAAAGATAAATCCAAACAAAATAGAATTCTTTGTAATTACGAGTAAAATTAACTTACAAATGTTCCATCATAACTTACTATGTGTACTTTATGAACATTCAAAATCGACGTTCATTTGATTTCACTTTCAAAATGCAAAAAATCGATATAATTTATTTGCAAATATGGATAAACAAATTAAACAATATGTAAGTGTTTTACATTCATGTAACAATAGTATATTACAGTCTTGGTATCACCAAATTTTACCTTTCGGCATGCAAAGTACATAAAAACAAAACAAAAATTTAAAAAAAATACAGATACGGGAGAGAAAAATTAAGAACTGATCGATAAAACTAGTTGAAAAATAAAGTTAAAACATAAATCTTGAAGTTTCACAATACTCGGGATGATAATAATGGTATTACTTCACCGTCCGATTCACATCGACGTCTAAACCGATCAATTCCCGTACCCATATCTTCAGAACAAAACCATTTATCTTTCAGTCCACATCTTTACAACCTACACCAACTAAAAACTTAAGAACTTTATTCTAATTCATTGGTATTCATCCTCCATCCACAAGGACACAGGGTTCAACAACATAATTATCAAAGAACCTTTTTACTTCAACCTACGTCACCAAACATTCTTGTGCCAATATGTATTCGGTATAGTGATCCCAATAAAATTTATTTGGCTGCTGTAATATCAGATTGGCTTATACTCCGTGCGTCATAACTTCGTTGTCCTTGGTACGCTTTCTGAATCGTCTTGGTGGATCGGTCTGTCCTTCGGGTTTATTTGTAGCTCCAGTTATTACAGGTGACAGTTTGATTTTTGCGTTATATTTTTTTATAAATCATATTGAGACTTGTTACATTTCCATTACAAAATTACTAGTAATCATTTATACCCATAGCTACTTTAATTACCCCAACCTTGACCTTGGTTGTCAAGCAAATCGAGACGACCATTAATATTAAAATCACAAAGGATAATGCTATTTGTCTGAGTAAAGGTATCATTACTTATGTTTTTCTTTCACAAACATTCTCATATTTATCTCTTTCATACCCAGACTGAGACAAACAAATAATTTAGCAAGTAAAAGGTACTCTATTTTGATTTACGCAGCTTGACCCGTTGTAAAAGCTCTAAAAACAGAAAAAATGTTCAATTTATTTTCTCCTTTTACAACGTAATTGTTTTTATAAAGTTTAAAAGCTACCTCGCCAAAATGCAATATGGGAGTTTGCAGCGAGCATTTTGGCAGAGTGCCCGAAGTGACAACGTGCTGGGAGGCTGCGTCACAAAACACTGCCTGGCTTTAGGTCATGCAGCCTTCATCCATTAAGTCATTAACGGTTTTTATGGCCATTGTTGTTTTACTGAGATGTCATCAGTCTTTAATGGAGGTTTACTCCGTAGTGCAGAAAAAACTGAGTGGTTAAGTCTTTGTGCTAGTTTCATGGCAAGGACATTCGAAGATAAAGGTTCAAGGTTTGTTTGAGACTCAATAAAATAAGCAGACCCTTCGTCTGATTTTTATATTTAAATCCTTTGGAGGTCATCAATCAACTAAAATCTTTCTAATTTTAATTAATTAAAAGTCACCAACAAAATTATTAAAACCCCAAGTTTAAGTTTTATTAATAATAATAATAATAAATATCTTTATTGGAGACCACATGATCCATAAAAAAAAAACACAATAACAAAATAAAAAAGTTATACAAAAAGAAATACAATAAAATCTTATTGTCGCTCAACCGCAGTACAAGGAAAATTGTAAATTATGTCAAATAATGACTCAAGACTTTCTACTATCTTTTGCACGTGCCAAAGAAACCACAACTTGGCCCAAAATGTCCGCAACGACCTGGAACACCAAAGTTTTGGGCTCTTATTTGTCCTTTAGGCGTTTAATCTAAGTTTAAAAAGCGATTAACGCCTCGAGATTAAACCACGGGGTAAAGAGAACCAAACTGAGGGTAACATTAGACCGTGTCTTAATTTTAAGTGCTGGCAATAAAACTGAGAGCATTCTCGCCACGAACCTAATGACTACATTCGTGTTCTTTTTTTAAATAGTTCAGCGCTTTAGCACTGGCCTGTCTGATTCGGTCTTATAGGACCTTTAACACAAGGCCTTAATTAATGCAGTGACATAGTTATGGTAATGGAATTTTATATAGAACGTTTTAAGCTTTACGATATAAACACCATGATCTTTTTATCACTTTGTCAAGTTGAAATTACTTTTACAGAGTCATTGAAGATCTGTTTTTTATCACTTCAATGACACTGTAAAAGTACCTAATATCTTGGTCACGTAAGTATATGTCTTCAAAGTGCCTTGGATCAATTCCTAGCTAAAGCAGTAATGAGTTCCTCTTTGAAAGTATTTTCGAAGGAATCTTTCCTTGTATATTTGCATAGAAGTTTCCAATTCCATTTTACTTGAGCGATCAGTTTTAATGGCACTTTACCTACGCTTTTATCGATTCCTATAATGACAGTGCGCAACGGGTACTTTCACACGATATATTTTATATTACCTTTTACCTTTACTGTTTCTTTTTCAAGTTCATAATTACGCAGCGCTATACGTAGTCTCCGTTTTTTTTTTTTTTTACAGTAGCATTTCAGGGAATTTCCGTATCCCAGGTCAAAACCTTGGCCGAATTTCATGTTATAGAGGTATGGGGTACAGGGTGTAAAGTTCACTCATCCTCTTTAAAAAAGGGTGGATCCTCCGACCAGACGGGAGTTGTGTCTGGTAGGTACTTTTTTCTTCTTTTTTTTTTTTCGTTTGTCTAGGGCATCTCAGAGTTAACCATGAGAGGTTGAGACTCTTTAACCGGACTTTCCTGTGGTTGCCTTAAGCTCCTAACGAAACTTAATGCCTCCAGCCAAGGCGTAAAAACTTATAAACTAAACGACTGCGCGCTAAGGGCACCCCCTGTGGGGTACGAACCTCGGCTTAGGGCAGAGTCGGAGGGAGGATGTCAAGGGACCGACGGTGGCTGGATAAAATCAGGGTTATGATTATTATCGGGGGAATTTAAAGTTACAGGCTCAGCTACAGCGCGTGCTGGCGCTTCGTTTTCGGGCAAGGGTCGGTGAGGACTATTTAGTCGGGGATTTCGCGAGGGGCTTTAGTCGGGATTTACTTCTATGCGCCACTTTGTAAACCACTCGCCAAGCTTGTTGGCTGCGGTCTGGAGAGTGTTAGAAATTTGAACTTGGCTAGTCCCTCAGTAATAGATGGCCGTATCGTCTGCGAACAGAGCCAACTGTGCCAACCTGCTCTTTGAGATATCGCTGGTGAATAGCGTGAAAGCAAGGGGAGAAATCACAAAGCCCTGAGGGATGGTAGGCTACTGCTACTGATGTTGTATTATGCCAGTCGCGCGGTAAACTCTGCTTGCGCGATGCAGGATTTATGTGACGTCAGGTCTTTGATGCGTAGTTTGCATGTGGCGGTGTAGATGCCGCCAAAGTGTTATTGTTTGTTGTCTGTTAAATATATCAGCAGTTCAGCAAACAGATTGGTGATTTCGTAATACCTAATTGTTTATTTTCATTCTTAGTTTGCTTAGTATTTATGTACCATAATCAAGTAACTATATATAATTTTGTGCAGCTTATGTTGTCCCAATGCTGGGCAAAAATTTCTCTCATAGACTTCCCCTCTTCGTTGTGCGTCGCCTTCTCTGCCCAATCTCCTATGAACGTCTGTAATTCGTCACGCAATATATCTATTTTAAGGATAAATTCAAGAATTCGCCCACAGTTACCGCAGTACCGACTTCACAATCTCTCTAAGATAATTCTAAAACAATAAACTAAGCCACGCGTGCTCATGAATAAGTATTGAAAGGGAAAGATCCGGCTATCCGAGTGACAAATAATAATATTTGCATTGTAAGCATCCCTTAAGGGGAAAACTGAAGAAATATGAGCATATGTATCAAAGTTTCTGCTACTGAGGACTTCTGTCGAAATGGGGAAAATGGAAATGAAGCTAATGTGTAGGAACTTTGTGTAGCTACTTGCTACAAACAACTACGAAACACGTCGAAGGTTTGAGGCAGTAATGGGGAATGGAATTCCTAAGCATAGTGACTACTAAATATTGCAAGTATCACTAAGTCTATCTGCAATCTGGATTCATACTTAGACTTTTGTCTGGTAACAACTCAACCCAACTAAGAACAGGTACAAACCGGCGATTGTTAGGGCTTCGTATCTCAAAAGGAAAAAACGGAACCCTTACAGGATCACTCGTGCGTCTATTTGTCCGTCCGTCTGTCACAGCCGATTAGCTCCGAATCTACTGGACCGATTAAGTTGAAACCCAATGACGAACGTGTAACGTAAATAAATGAATTTTGAATATGGGGGTCACTTTTGGGGAGCAAACGAAAAAATTTAAAAAAAGTTATGCAAAATGTAAAGTGACATATCAAATGAAACGATTTATTATGTGAATTTCATATATATATATATATATATATATATATATATATTTTATTTTTTATTTTTAAACGTTGCCCCACACTAGGAATTTCTCCTGTATCGTGGGTGCGTTTACAAACATTTAAACTCACATACACAAACAGCCAGACCCGGAACAACTAATTGTAGGTCATACAAATATTTGTTCCGTGCGGGAATCGAACCCGCGACACGCAGTGCAGCAGTCAATCGCTTAACCACTGCGCCAACCGTGCCGTCTAAAGTTTTAAAGTATTAAGTTTTAAGTATTAGTTTTAAAGTTCATAAAGGAAATTTTTAATATCCAAAACTGCTGAGCCTAAATTACAGGGAATAGTTCTATACTTGCAGATTACAGGAAACCCTATAAGAAGTCTATGGTCTTAAAATAACATGGTAAATCACTTAATATTGTGCGTACAAACTTACATTTACAGTTGGATTTATGGGGGAATGTGTTTTTCAACTACAATGTTAAGTTTGTTCTTGGTATAAATTCATCCCAACTACGGAACCCTTCATTGTGCGTCCGACACGCACTTGGCCGGTTTTTTAGCATGCTCTGGATTTTTAACTCTCTCATTAAATCGAGGATTGAGTTTCCAACAGAGTGCATCCTTGTGCGTCTAAAAACACACACTGTTGTACAAACATAAGTTAAGCTATACATTTCCAGTACCTATAAGCTGATTTCTCATTGTATCGAAATCCTATACAATGCGAGATCAGCGTAAACTGGAAAATATAGCTTGATCTGTGGCCGTGTGTACGAGGGCTAACGCCATTCCACTTTTTGCACGTTCTTTTCCAGTTAATTAACTATACTTCATAATTTCTTAACCCAATTGACGTCATTATCACCGCTGAATGACGTCTACGGCCAAAAATAAACCCTCCCTCAAAGACAAAAATAAACGTCTATCATTGACATAAATAGTACTTTAACATTTCATACAGCAAGTCGCTATAAAAGAGCATGCGCTTGCAAATTACCTTTTCAACATATATTTTTCTGCTCGAGCAACAGCGGAGTTCAAAGAAAAATTGCTCAGCATTGTTGGCGTGTTTTCTCTGAAAGCACATTGTTCTGGTTAGGAAACGTTCCACCGTTCAGTACCGACTCAAAAGAGGTTTGCATTGCGCGTTTGCGACCACAACTTGTTGCTTGTCTTTTCAGATTTATTAATTTAGTTCACTGAATACTGGTCTTCGAAGTTTTGAGCTGCAGGAGTCTTACACAATAATATCGGACTGTTGATTTTCTAATTTATAACGGCCTCTTCTCATATACAGTGTGTAGCGTAAATAGTGGTCCAACGTTTAGGGGTCGATACACCATATATTCAGCTATCACATACCACAATTTTAACATTTTTTTATTGGTCTCCGAATAAAATATTATTTAAAAAAAGTTTAAAAAGTTGTCACCTTGCTTTACTAATTTGGCTGACATTTCTAGAAATGGCATTATTTTTTAATTATATTTTTGTTTACAATACTTTAATGTCATGTGAAATGATAGCAAAATAAGTAAACCTAGCTGTAAATTTTTCAAGTGAAAAAAAAAACTCGGAGAACTAAAAAAAATGGTTCACATTGTGGTATGTGATAGCTGAATATACGGTGTATCGACCTCTTAACGTTGGACCACTATTTACACCACACCCTGTAGACAGGCAGCGAACATTGATCATCAGGGTTGTTCAAAGTGTAACCACGTCAACTAGTCATAACCGCCTCTGTGGTCTAGTGGTAAGACCACCTGTCTCAGATCCATAGATCCCGGGTTCGATTCCCAGCGGGGGCTTTATTTTTTGTTCGGTTTGGTTGGTGGTAGGGCTTGTTCAAGTCCGCCTGGCTAGCTACCACCATCTTATCTCTGTCGCCATAACAACAATGTTAACAGCATTTCTTATATTTCGACAGTTAGAGATAGCCAATTCCTCTGTGGTTGAGGATTCCGGGTGAAGCTCGCTTCCACCTTCGGCCTTATCATCACTTACTTAGGTGAGATGAAGAAGGCCTAGAGCTTCCCCGTTGAGAATAAAAATATAAAAAAGTGGCGGCGAATTCACACTATTTAGTTTACTTCACAATGTTTCTATTATCGTAGAACAGTGCTAGCCATGAGGAGCTTGGAAAGAACATGGAAAAATTCACATTGGTACTAGCTTGAGGTTTTTAACCTCATTCTTTAGAAACAAGTCGTTAAACACCGCCCACCACAGTCCACAACATTCAAAACTTTATCTTTAAATTTTTCGCAGAACATTTTGCAAATTGAAAACTGGCACAGCGGCGCACCTGCTCATAAAACGTCGAATCTGTGGCGTGGGTACGTTCTATCCCACTTCAAATTACACCAACCATAAGCATAAATTACACAAGCAATTATAATCTTTATTGTCAAACGCTACGTACGAGAATACCTTGCATCACTGGACCATATGGTGCTTTACCTGTGTCTGCGTACATTGCACCAAGGTGATTTTTAATAGACGCTCCTAGGATCTAAGCTATAAAGAATTGCGAAACTTTTATATTTTCAATTATTTTGCAAGGCAGCTGTGTTCACCGTGGTGAAGTTCCTTACTTCCAAGTTCCAAGTATTGAAATACCTCTGTTGTTCTATTCATCTTACAAAACTTCCAACCAAGATTACGTAAAGAGAAAACGGCAGTATTAAACTTATGGAGCCTTTCCTAATTATTATTTCTCACATCTCATTTGGTCGGTTTCTCGACTCTCACATATCGCACAGCCGCAACTATTAAGATTTCTTCTCAAATAAGAAAAAAACACTAATCACCTTCGCAAACTGTTATCGTGTGGCTCATTGACTTCTAAACGTCCGCAGTGACTTTGTCGGGTCGTTCGGTGACCAAATTTCACTAAGCGGGCATTATGGTCGAAAGTGCCGCATAATTATAAATAATGGCCCAATTATTTTTAGGGTTCGGTAACTCAAAGGGAAAAAACGGAACCTTTATAGGATCACTCGTGACTCGATCACTCTGTCTGTCTGTCTGTCACAGCCGATTTGCTCCGAATCTACTGAGCTGATAAAGTTGAAATTTGGTGACCAAAACACGGACGTGTAACGTAAATAAATGAATTTTGAGTATGGGTCACTTTTGGGGGGCAATCTAGAAAAAAAAAATATATATACCTAAGTAGTTTTGCAAACTTTAGGTAACGTGTGACATATTAAACGTAAGGGCTTAAGGCTCGTACAGACTAGTGCGATATCGCGGGCGCGACGCGACACTAGTAGCACAATTTCTTTGTCGGTGCCTGTCGCGCCCGCGATATCGCGTGAGTCTGTACGAGCCTTTATTGTAAGCAAATCAGATATATTTCTTTATAATTTTAAAACATATACTTTTAAAGTTATTTAAGAAAATAGATGAAAACTTACCATTCATACCTTATCTCCGAAACTACAAAGCTGAAAATTTTGAATAGAAAAAAATACAGATTAAGTATAGATTACAGGAAACCCTATAAGATGTCTATGGCCTTCAAATAACTTGGTAAATCCCTCTATATTGTGCCTACAAACTTACATTTGCAGATGGAATGTATGGGAGGACATGTTTTTCAAATAAATGTTAAGTTTGTTCTTGCGATTAATTCATCCCAACTACGGAACCCTTTATTGTGTGTGGTCCGACACGCACTTAGCCGATTTTATTCTCTTGTAGTTGTGAGTAAGTACGTACCTAATGACTTGGTTACAAACACTATCTGAAAAGTATTCTAATTAAGACTTCTTTAAAAAATACTTCAAAATAATCTTGTTTTAACTTACGCATAGAATCTAGTCTCGTGTACTTAGAATCAATAGCGTAGCTAAAACAGTATCTAAGCCAAGTAAACATTACGACTTCGATCTGTCTTCGGAGAAAATATAATGGTTCATGTTATAGTACTTCGAAATACAGTTAGCGTTATTAACTTCTGAGTATCGTGGTTCTACGACAGTGGATTAAAATGTAATAAAAGCCGAAGGAATTTCTGTTCAGTTACTTCAAATTATTGTTACAGTCCACCAAAACTTCTGGAAACAGCTGAACTTTAAGACCCACAAGGCACCTAAACTTGCTAACTTTATTCT
Source organism: Dryobota labecula (assembly GCA_947523025.1). Taxonomy (NCBI): domain Eukaryota; kingdom Metazoa; phylum Arthropoda; class Insecta; order Lepidoptera; family Noctuidae; genus Dryobota; species Dryobota labecula. Next base: position 6,257,905 of record OX383287.1, read on the forward strand.
TTGAACAAGAAAAAATGTTCCTTATATTTAAGAAAAAAAAATGTCTGCCAAATATTCTTGGGTGTCTAAGTAAGCCATGAGCTCATCATACACGAAAAAAAATAGGTCTTATGAATAAAAAGTAAGCAGATGTCGTTGCCAAAGTTTTCGTTCCAAGTTTTCGGGATATGCTGGTATCCGAATATGGCGAAAATGCATAATCTTTTCATAGACGCTCAATATGGCGGCGAATATATTCAGCGATACGTAGATACTGTTCTCAGATGAGTTACACATCCTTTAGCTAATATTTGAGCGTGTGCTCCGGGATATTGTGGACCATTTAACAGAGAATATTGAAGATTGGGTTTTGTTTAATTTGCTCTTTTATTGTCAATAAGATTTGTATAGGAGGAGCCTTGCGTGTCATGATGAACTGAAATGAGTAATTACCAAGCCAAACAAGGTTGACTTCATGATTCATATAACACTAAGAAAGATGTTACTAAGGTACCTACTCCTTCGTAAATCAATGTCTTTACCTACTTACATTTTTAGGGTTCCGCATGTCCGAATGAAAAAATCGAAGGAGCTCGTAGCTAAGTAATAACAGCCGCACGGGTCGATCCGTCAGGTTAAGCTACGCTTGCCGGGGTTGGTCCGTGGATGGGTGACCATCTTTACATATCGAGACTCCTCCGTGCCTCGGAAAGCACGTTAAGCCGTTGGTCCCAGCTGTCATTCGCGGATCTTTGACAGTCGTTACGGGTCGTCAGAAGCCCAAAAAAAAGTCTAACAACCAGTCTTACCAAGGGGTATCGTGTTACCCAGCTACTGGGTTGTGGAGGTCAGATAGGCAGTCGCTCCATGTAAAATACTGGTATTCAGCTGCATCCGGTTAGATTGGAAGCCAACCCCAACATAGCTGGGAAAAGGCTAGGCAGATTGATGTCCGAATGAAAAAATGGAACCCTTATAGGATCACTCGTTTATCTGTCTGTCACTGCCAACTTGCTCCGAATCTAATGGACCGATAGTTTTGTATTTATAGATTACAGGAAAACTTATAAGAAGTCTATGGTCTTAAAATAACATGGTAAATATCCCAATATTGAGCGTACAAACTTACTTAATTTTTTAGCAGTTGGAATGTATGGGAGAGAGAACATGATTTTCAACAACAACTGTTAAGTTTGTTCTTAGGATAAATTCAACCCAACTACGGAACCCTTCATTGCGTGGTCCGACACGCACTTGGCCGTTTTTTTAAAACTAGAACGTGTTTTAATAAGTAGAACACCAAGATATTGTTGAGATTCCAAAATGTAGTCCATTTAAAAACCTTAATTGAAATCTCCAACCTAATCTTTATTCAATTACAGTCTCACTCGAACTCCAATTACTAAAAGTAGTTCGACATTATGTCGGATACAGTAGAGCCTTGTGAGAAAAGAAAGGTGTTAATAAAACTAACATACTTAAGACTACGTGACTAAATAACAGTTTGGGCGCTCCAAACTGGGGCTTATACATCGTTATCATTGGTTTTCAGGCCACACTCAAACATTAGGTGGAACTATGTAGATATTTCTGCAATATATGAGTTGAATGAGTTGAGTTGATTCAAACTAGTAGGTAGTTCATATCAACTCAACTCACTCAACTCAGCCTATCGCAGTCCTGCTGGACATATCGCTCTCCCAAGATGCGCCACTACACCTTGTCCTCCGCCTTCCGCATCCAGTCTGTCCCAGCCACCTTTTAAAGTTCGTCGGTTCATCTAGCTGGGCGGCCGGCGTCCCACACTACGCTTGCCGATACGCGGTCTCCACTCCAGGACTCGGCTGCTCCACCGACCATCGGTCCTTCAACAAACATGGCCAGCCCACCGCCACTTCAGTTTGCTTACTCTGCAAGCTATGTCGGTAACTCCGGTTCTTTCTAGTTTGAATACTATTCTGTATCTTGTATCCCGTCCTTCTTCGAACTAACATTATACCTAAATGTTGTGAAGATGTTTGGATATTTGTTATTCGATAAAAAAATTAATGTATTTGAATGATATTTGGCTCACAGATGGACCACGTCTTGGTCCTGGATATAACATATAGAATACTTTTTATACGGTTACATGAGGTAGGTAGTTTCTCCGAGCTACAAGAAAAACAGCAGCAACAGCTCTCATAGAGATCTTTTACGCTAAAATAGGAGTACAACTTTCCACGATGTGTTCCACGCGCGCCCATATTGGACGTCGCGGGGGAGTCTTACACCTCACTCCTCCCGCGGGCCTGAGGTGGCTCGCAAAGGCGGTCCGGCACTAGCCGGGGATCGTGGAAGGCGCACGAGTTCCCATGATCCCCAGTCTAAGTGTGGGAAGGGAACACCAGGGTGGTTTTAGTCAGTAACATTCTGACAGAACCGCTTTGCTCGCCCCAGGGTGGAAGACATCCATGAAAATTTTCGAACAAGAAAAAAAAGGAGTACAACCTCAAATTCTGCTTGTTTATAAGACCGATCTAGATAATGCCGCTTTACAAAAGTTAAGCGGTAAAGGGTTAAGCGGTCAGCTGAGAAAATGTCACATCAAAGCGTGGAACAATGCTATCACTACTTCACCCTAATCCTTATAATGTCTTAAATAAAGCCTTAAATTCAAATTACGATTAGATGGAAGAAACCTTGGTAAATGAATACCAAATTTTCTCCCATCTAATCGTAATTTAAATCGCTATTTTGTATAATAATATAATATTTCCATATTTGCCAGCGTGACATTACAAATGTAAATCCTCATTAGTTACCTACACATGTTCTATAAAACCCTGAACAAGATGGCTGACCTCTATTCCTATCAAATTGAGGGCACATGTAATAAGCTCGGAGCTTGTTAGGGGACCGGTAGTTTTTCTAGTAAACCTATCACAGAAATTGCTTAGTATATAACCGGGTTTTTTTTTTTTTTTTTTGCATTTTTATGCAAGGCGCCTGTTACACGTTAAGTATTTACTGTGTTCCGCCAATAAATACTAATGATCGTGGTATTTATTGAACTTTTAACAAGCGTACTGATGAATGTCAATATTTAATAATGGATTTCTAGATTTCTTGATTCCGTATTGACGATCCTTCGGAATGTGATAAATATTGAACGTCTAATCTCGCGTCAGTATTTAAATATAGTATTTTAGTATTTTTATTTTTGTGATAGGTTTTGAAATTGTCTGGTGTATTAATCCATCAATAAATACAGTCGTCTATCAATAAATACTGAACTCACGAATCGCAGTAAATACTTTACGTGTAACAGGCGCCTAAGGTAAAACCTAGTAATGAATAAAGCCAATAATGAGTAAAGTGTAAATATACAGATATTAAGGCTTTATTCATTACTAGGTTTTACCCGCGACTTTGTCTGCGTGTATTTAGTCATTCATATTTTTTTATTCAAATATCCAGGATGAAAAGTAGCTTATGTCCTTCTCCAGCCGGTCGATTCTGTAAACCTCTCACCGTGAAAACTTAGGTGAAGTGATCTCGAAGTGAACTGTCATTACATATAAGACTAGGGATTGACACTATTGACAGCTCATTAATTCAAGCTCACTTCACCTAGGTTTTCACGGTGAGATTTCTACAGAATAGCACTGCAGGTCTCAGGCTAGCTATTTGTCAAACATAACCAGATGAGAGAGAGTCAGATTTCTCGCTGATGGTGGCGCGTGTGTTGGATCATTTAGCTCCCTTCAAAATGGTTGAGCTGAATACTGCTGATCCATGCGTTATGTCCGTGAACGGGTCCAATAGTTGGGACAGCTCTGCTCGTCTCTTAGCTGCCACAACATATTTTTTAAGTTTCTATTTGCTGTACCTACACTGGACGCTTTTAACGTGTACTTTATTTTTTATTTTTTACATCATTCACACATAAAGTTATAAATTCAACATTAAAGATGTAACTAATATTTTTGTAACAATATAATTTAAAAGAGTTGTCCACGGAGTTTCTTGCCCGCAATTCTTCATAGGTACCTACTACATTTTGGAATGGGCATCTAGCTTCATATTGCTGACTGACCGACTCCTTGACAATTCAAAAGTGTCTGTAAATGTTTAATTGAAATAAATGCTTTGAGTTTGAGTTTGAACCATCGATTCAGTGGTTTAAGCGTGAAAAGGTGCCAAACAGAGTTACTTTCGCATTTCGTCGTTGCGACTTTAAGATCTCTTATGTGTAAAATTTAACTTTATGAGAAGATCGATATTTTAAGCACCAACATTTTATTAGGAAGCACACATTGTAGATCTTGAAATGGGTAAAGAAATGATGATCAAATCGTCGTATAAACATGAGAGTTTTTGCATTCGATAGAGCTTCAAAATGTGAAAGAGACTGGCGTAAAAAAGTGATTTTGCCAAAAGTGACACATGAGAAATCTTAAAGTCGCAACGACGATTTTTAATATTAAGTAATATGTATTATGATCGTATACAATATCTTTAAGCAAACTGATTGCTTAGGTAAATTGTTTCGTTGTTATAAAAGGACTTGAACAAGTATTATCTGAAGAATTAAGGGCCTCGTCAACTAGTAAGTCTACGAGGGCAAGTAAAGTCAAACTTTCTAATTGCAGGCTTAAGAACAAATGGGTATGCGTCTAGGTGAACTAATCCTTACAGTAATCTCAATCTTAGTGCGTACAGTAAGCCTAATCCGTACAGTTCACAGGGTCCCCTAGTAAACATAAACCGCCTGTGTTGTCTAATTTTTAAGACGACCTGTCTCAGATCCAGAGGTTCGATTCCCAGTGGGGGCTATATTTTCTGCTCGGTTTGGTTGGTTGTAGGGCTTGTTCTAAGTCCGCCTGGCTAGCTCATCATCATCATTATTTCAACCGAAAGACGTCGACTGCTGGACATAGGCCTCCCTCAAAAGGGATTTTGACAAAAAAAAAATTGTTTTTGTCCGTCATGTAGATTATAAAAAAATATTGGACAGGTATTTTTTATTTTTTTATGTAATCAAAACATTACGGCGATACATTGAGTTCAAATGTGGCATGACGTCTCTTCTCACTAGTTTTTATACTGAGCTGTGACGTAACGAGCCCCCACTCCCCAAATGTAATGTGTTTTATCTAATTCATTTTTTATTAATATGATAAAGCAAAAAAATACGTGTCTAATATTTTTTTATTATCTGATTGACGGACTAAACAGTTTTTCTTTTTTTTTTACCCAGGCATCATCCCTATTGGGGGGATTTGCATAATCGCCACGCTTGGCAGGCGGGTTGGCAGCCTGGCTAGCTACCACCATCTTATCTAAATCTGTCACCATAACAACAATGTTAATAGCATTGTTGTGTTTCGGCAGTTAGAGGTAAGATAGCCAGTTCCTCTGTGGTTGAGAATTCCGGGTGAAGCTCGCTTCCACCTTCGGCCTTATTATCACTTACGGGTTCGAACTCAAGACTTATAACATGGCAGTCCGACGGTTACTCTACAAAAGGTTCTAACTCCACAGAATGCAAAACTACCAAACTGCCATTAAAATATTTCGGTAGCACCAAGTTGAAGTACAAACAAAGTACATAACAACCTTCGCCACATATTGAAAGTCCAATTCCTCATAGTATCAGATGTAGATCGTCGATAACGTCAATTTGTGAGACTATGCAGTTGGCACACTGTGTTTTGTTTCTACTACACAATAGGCCGTTGTTTTGGCCGTCAATTTGCTTCTTCCGACTATTTTCTCCGTGACAATAATTAGCTGTATTTCGGTCCAGTGGCGAATGCACCATATAACACGATTCTCTACCGCTATTGAAAAATGGCACCTTAATAGTGTCTACTATTGCCAAAAAATATATTTACACTACGGGTATTTCATTCACCATAACATTCAAGCAAGCCGCTGTACAACGGTTTACGATAGAGATAGATATAGGAAAAATACGTCAGCGAGAACGAGATGGAGGAATATTGCACATTTTATCTAGTTTTCACATGTTCGACTGTAGGTATTGTATTCCATTCTTTATTCTTATAATAATTTTAGAATGATAGTACCTAATATAGTTGAGTTTATTTCTGTAAAACATTGAAAGTTTTGTTTTTGTAGACTAGTAATAGCGTCTTTTTGTTTCAGAGGCCCTAGTGTGAGTTTATTTTAACCATCTCGAATTTACGCATCGAGCGCGTTCAACACTCCGATTGGGGAAGGGCCAATCGGAGGCCGGTGTTAAATTCAGTAAATGAAAGACTTATTTTTAAGTTAATAAATTATTTTTTACTTTATTGATAAATAATTAAGTAAAACGGCTTCGCTTCGGCTTCTCTCTTACAAAAATTGACAACTCGCCGCTGGTACGGTCATATTTTGGTGATATGCGTATCGGTTGATTCGTTTTGTCACAGGTCGGCTATTGTTTTATCATATCGAACAATAGATAAATTAACCCTGAATTTATCTTAAGCCCTCGTTAATAATAATGGTATTAAACGCTTAATTACGCGCTTAAACGTGCATGGTGCCAAACAGCTCACAAAAATATATTTAATCCAAAGCGTGTTAAAATCAAAACGCAAAACACAAATTCTATTTATGCAAGTCTAAAAACAGATCAGATTAATATTTTATTAGACCCAATAGCCCAAAGATACGTTTACCCTCGTCGGCTTGGCCACGCTGATAATGTCAGCGCCATTTTAAGCCACAGATTAAATAAATCTCTTGTGCTATACCTACAGCCAGAGAGAATGACGAATGAATCCCTATTTTTTAATTCGAATATCATTTGGTTTGCACCTTGCATCAAAAGACCGTACTCGTAATACTGCTTATAAAGGGTTATTTTAAATTGGTTAACTAAATTCCGCAGACGCGTAGGGTATCGATATACCTAAACACGATAAAATAAAAAGTTTTATTTTTATTTTATGAGTTGAGAAAAAGTGTTTTCTCATATTTTACCGTGTTTAAATACCGATACCCTTCACGTCTGTTTACACAAAAAAAGAATTTTTCAAAGCAAGTTTGCACGTGACTCCAAAAAATAATCATCAAATTTATTTATTGTTTTATCGTGTTAAGCACTTTCCAGGACACTGAACGAGACACAATAGAAGTTTTATTGCTATGACGTCTATGGTCTTTTTGTGTCCCAGAAAATTGTATATGTAGGTACCCATCGCGTCTGCGAGGTTAAGGTAGCCAATTTAAAATAACACTGTATATTAAATTTAAAAGATTTTTTTTACACACCTTAAAAGTGGTGATTCTATTCACATAAAGTTATAAAGGATAATTTAGCAAAAGTTTTTATTGTGAAATAGTTAAAAGCTGTCATAAGATTAAACGTTCAATGTAAAATATTTTTATGAAGCCATTATTCCAACGATAACTTTTAATAATACCAATAAACGGAATATTGCCAATTTCAAATTGAATCCAATACGAAACGAGTTCATAACCATTGACATGTATTCTTTTCCATTACCCATAAGCAGCAAAGGTGAATAAAAGACTGTTTAAGTCTTAATTTTCGGGCGCCAATCCTTCAGCAAAACATTCACGATACAGTACATAAACTTAAACCCTTTTCAGGATAAGATAAAAAAACTTTCTTAATTAATTATTTGCTGAATTTATTTGGCTCTGTAGTTTATTCCATGTAAAGAATATCACTATATCGTTCCTTTTCTTTATGGATTTATTATTATCTACAGATCTCTAATAGATGTGAGTGCCATGTCAATGACATCGACTGTGAGTATTGAGGTAATTTTTAAGAAGTTAAAGTTAGGTTATATTACTTTAGAAAAACTTAAAACAGTAAATAGTTTCCTGTATAAATAAAAGGAAGTTTATAAACTAAACTAAACTAGAAGTAAAGGCTTGAAATGTTGTTTTTTGTTATTTCAGGTAAGTTACTCTGTTTAGAATGTGTAAATTGTGTTAAAACTTTGTATTTGATTAAGTTTCGAATAAAAATAAACTGTGTTATTTCAGAAAACGCAATTTCGTCTTTATTTCACGAAAGCATACATATTACCATTATATACATATATACAAATAAAGAAAATTGAAGTCTCCGTTTGTAATGCCAAAATTACAACTTTTAACTATAAGGATATGAAAGTGTGTATATGCGGTACTTATAACAAAATAACATTTAATTTTTATTTTGTCTGTGTGTACCGGCTAATCTCCAAAATGACTGGACCAATTTTGACGGGACTTTCACTGGCAGATAGCTGATGTTATAAGGAGTAACTTAGACTAACTTACTTTTATTTTAGAAAAAGCCACGGCGAATCTGCGGGCAGCAGCTTATTAAGCAATAAACATGCTAGCCATCCTACACGTCAGTGTGTCCCAAAACCCGAAAGTTATTACCGATTATGTCTGATTTAGAAATGACAACACTTTAATTAAAATAATGTAATAATTATACACTAGCGCAAGTGTTTGAACTTCAAAACGAAGGCTAGACTATCTGGAGCAATATTATAAGCGGGCTATTATCATGATAATCATTAATGTTCAACACGTAATCTGGATATAACAATCGGTGTTAAAATTATGATCATTTGTTAAATTATATCGCTTACAACGTGTGATATGAATTCAATTGTGATTTGTTGTTGCGCAATATTGCTAGGTGGCAGAACTGGTAGGTGGGGTCAGACCTCTGGCCGATATGTTGGTAAAGGAAGGAAAGCTGTAGTTGCGATTTGGTGTTACTAGCACAACAGAGAAGAAGCAAATACCCAGAAGAATGGGACCACACGAACTGCAGATGATAATGATGATCTTTGATATACATGTTGTAATAAGACCCATCACATAGCCGTCAACTACGCATTCTGTACATCATACTATGTAACATTGCACGGAAACTACTCTTATTTTTAAGAAGGCTTGGCTTGTCTTTAGGCTAAGTTTTAATGGCAAACTTTCGATGTGCATTTGAAATAACGAATTCACAAAATCACATAGATATTAATACGCAGCATCTGCAGTGACATTCTCATTTCTTACTCTGAAAACAAGCAATGAAGAATTACATGATTATGAAGATGACCGTTCAAGACGAACGCTCAGATAGACAAAAAAACAAATGCCCTAATTTTGTTTTCTATTATATCTGAGCGTTGAATTTGTCTATCACAGTTAGTGATCTATCACTTTATATTACTGTATCCAAAACGATACAGAAAGTAATATTTTATCTACAACATGTGTAACATCAAGCCTTATCAATCATTTTATCATACATAGCTTGGTATTAGGTAAAACTTTTCCGATTACTAGAACTAGAACTCAATAGAAAGTTCCAAATAGAACCAATACTCCATTGGTTTAGGTAATTAATTAAAGGTAAATAAATCGCAAAATGTTTATTTTATTTTATATATGACACTTTTTTGTTTAAAAATAAGCTATAGCCGAATCAAATTTATGTTCAATTTTTACGATAATTTCCTCTTTTAAGGCTCGTACAGACACGCGCGATATCGCGGGCGCGACAGTCAGCGACAAAGAAATTGTGCTACTTGTGTCGCGTCGCGCCCGCGATATCGCACTAGTCTGTACGAGCCTTTATTAATGTACCTACTAGCTTCTGCCCGCTACTTCGTCCGCGTATCCTATGGCACTCAGAAAAAAAATAGTATAGTTTTCCATCAGTGAAAGAATGTTTGTAATCGCATCAGTACCTACTTTCAAAGATTACTTCTCACAAACAAACTATTTTAGTTTATTTATAATATACTCAGTTAGCAACCCGCCCCGGCTTCGCACGGGTAGCAGAGCATATAAATGCCAACATTTTTATTTCTGTCGTGATCTCGTACCAGCCTTTTGCGTCGAGCATGCTAGGTTAGATTAAAATATAACTGATATTCATCCTAATTGGAATATTTCACATCGTCATATTTCAGCCAATTTACACCAAACCTTAATGATTTATACACCTAAACCTTCCTCACTTCCCACCTTCCTTCAATCACTTCGTCCATTGGTTAAAACCATTGATGTATTAAAAGCGTAGATACGGGACTTAGTAACAGCGCCTGGTCCTATCAAAGTGAGAGATTGCCCCTAGTTGGCACTCAGTCCCGCACGGGATATCGTTGATCAAACAGGTCCATAATCACATTTTTTTTTTGTGATAAATACACATCAAAATGACTTCTTGTGCAGCTAAACAGTGTTTTAATAATACAAGAAATAAAAATAAGACACAAGGGATTAATTACCACTCGTAAGTACAGCCAAAAATGCTAATTTGTTGAAAGTTTTATTCATGTTTAACGTTTGCTTCGCCATGTTTGTTCTGCCACATGCAATGTCATTCATAATCGTAAACATTCGGCCAACATTCGGCAGCTAACGTGATTTCGCTCGCACGACAGCGACGTCTCATAACTCTGTTCTTGTCTATGGGTAACTGTAGGTTTGCGACTGTGATCACACTGATCACAGATGTGTGAGTTTAGGTGCATGTAGTCGTGCGCCGATCCCAGGTTTACTGATTGCGATGTTAGCGCGTACCATATCTTCCTCCTTTTTTTTAATATAATTATCAATGGTTAAAACCCTATGAAAATCCGTTCGGTGGTTTTTGAGTTTTTTTCGCGTTCAGCCAGACAGACAGGCCGCGGCGCGGCTGCGGCCGGAGCTTTGATTTATAATGTTTATTTTGTTTGTTGTAACTGTAGGTAGAGTGAAAATTCACTTTATGTATCTTTTAGAGTGAATTTCCAATTCAAATGTTAAAGTCAAAAGAGTTGAAAGGGCAATCAATTTATACTTTATAATGAAATATCTCGTTTCTACAGAAGATGATAAATTGTTTCGGTCAGTTGAAAAAATGTGCAGATATATTTTTAGAGTGCCTAAAATATGTTTAAATAACGAATTTTAATATATTTCTACGGAGTAAAAAGGCTTTAACATTTTTGCTACAAAGAATTGAATATTTTAAATGATTGAATAGGAAAGGGTTTTGTTTCAGACAAAGAAGTTAATAAAAATAAAAATAAACATTTATTTTCAAGCGACGCAGGCCCACACATAAATACCTTAACCTAAACATACATATTTTTATTGTACTCATTTTTGACTATAAAGTTGGTTGAGTTCTTTCTGCTAAACTACGTCCAGCTTTAGATTTTCTACATACCTATTTCGTTCAGAAAACTAAATAGTATTTCGCGAGCGGCCTATATCAGCACTGTAATGTCCCTACAGCCGATAGTACCTAATAAATTTTTGTTGACTTTTATTAAAATGTCAAAACAATATTTCAGTAAATAAAATGAAAGTAGTTTTACAGGTCCTGTTGTATTTATCGTGACACATTTCCAGATGTGTCGAGCCCTTTACAGTCGCTCACGGTCGCGAGTGCAAATGGACCTTAATAAGAGCGATACAATCCGAGAAACTCGTTTTATTTTAATTTGTTTCATTGCCGTAAATGTCAAGCACCTTTTACGTTTACTTTGAACGGATACAGTTCCTAATATTCATCGATGGACAGGTTAATAAAGTTCAAATTGAGCCGCACCTGTTTGAATATGACTGTTTTATGGTACCAAATAGGTTTGATCTAAAGATCCCGTCAAATAGACTGTCACACGTATAGGTACACGTGCTTATTTGGAAAACCAGCCATTGCGTTGAGTTGAATTTCTAATGTGATTCATATACCGAGTGGCGATAAGGTTATCACATTAAATAGTCAGCGGTTATTACAAGTTGTTATGAGTCTGTTAAAATAATAAAATAATCAATTTTACTGAAAATTTACAACAAATTTAAAAAAAAGGGCACGAAATATACCCCCCTTGATAATAAGGGACCAGTCACGCGCGGAGCGATGGTATCAACAATTCAACACAAACTTTGTGGTATTGTTACCAAATAATCACAAATTAAGTTCATTGTTGTTAAATACTAATACGAAAACTAAAGGTCCCACGGATAATGTATTTTTTTTTTTTTTCTTTTTGACTTTCCCCACCGAGAAATGGGATGGAATGTCTCTTTTATTGTGGGTGCGTTTACAAACATTTAAACTCACATACACAAACAGCCAGACCCGGAACAACTACTTGTTGTACTTGTAATATGTATGTTTAAAATACGTAATGTAGAAAACGTGGTTCCAATTAATGTGATAACCTAATAGACACACTGTATAACAAATATTGACTCATCTCATTATCTGCCTAGCCTTTTCCCAACTATGTTGGGGTCAGCTTCCAGTCTAACCGAATGCAGCTGAATACCAGTATCTTACATGGAGCGACTGCCTATCTGACCTCCACAGCCCAGTTACTGGGTAACACGATACCCCTTGGTAAGTTTTCAGACTTTCGGGCTTCTGACGACTCGTATCAACTGTCAAAGATCTACAAATAACAGTATTGACTATCGACCGATATTAGATTTGAACGCGCCGTTGACGCGCGTTTTAGAAACTTCCATTTTTTTTTTTTTGTAACTTGGTTATCTCAGATTTAACCTTGAGAGGTTGAGACTCTTTAACCGGACTTTCCTGTGGTTGCCTTAAGCTCCTAACGAAACTTAATGCCTCCAGCCAGGGCGTAAAAACTTATAAACTAAACGACTGCGCGCTAAGGGCACCCCCTGTGGGGTACGCACCTCGGCTTAGGGCAAAGTCGGAGGGATAGAAACGTGCGTCGACGGCGCACTTTTATCCTACAGAGCAGTCTGATTCCTGCGCCAGTATTCTTTGGATCTTTAGAGGTATGAGGAACAGGGTGTAAAGTTCACTCATACTCTATAGTAAAGGGAGGATCCTCCGACCAGACGGGTATTGTGTCTGGTGGGCAACTGCCCAACGATTGATGTCGGGATGTTGTATATATGCTAGTCGCGCGGTAAACTCTGATAGCGCGATGCAGGATTTGTGACGTCAGGTCTTTGATGCGTAGTTCACATGTGGCGTTGTTGATACCGCCACAGATCTACCGAAACGTCAAGAAGATTAATTTTTAAACATTGGATCAAACATAACTTAAATACCTACCAACAGATTTATACAGCATCTGCATTCACATTTTTTTTAAATCTTCTATACCATTGTCCAAACTGGTAGGTACATATATGTATAGGCGCCAGCACATCAAGTTACCACAAACTGTCAGATTTTCTCATTAGATTTTGAATTTAATCATTTTAAAGTTAAAAATCGTTTGGAGAAATTTGACAGTTTCGTCTTTCGTGTAGCTTCATTTGTCTTGACTCGGAATAATTTTGAAATTCAAGTTCATTTTCAAAACATCAACGTGTTGTCACAAAGGTGTCGGCGTCCGGTACAATCACCCACGTACCACGTACAGACAGACAGACAAAAAAATCACCTTCCGCAAAAACCTGTCTATACAAAAGGCAGAGTCTACACTCATTGAATTGTTCTCTATGGACGGAAACGCCGTAAATACGGCATTGTGCTCGTTTTGTTTTTTTTTTTTTTTTTTTTCAGTTAGCACAAATTAATTAAGTTAGTTCCACGTCAGTTTCGCTGGTGTTAAAAAGTTTGTCATTCGCTGGATGTTACTTGCTTTTTTACTGGGAAAACTGTTGTGAAGATTGATTTTTTTAGTTAAACGGTGTCATTGTCTTTGAATAGAATGTGTTCATAATTATTTCATACCTACTGCAGTCTCATACTCTCAATGTATTTCAGCATGGTAAAAACAAGAAATTTATTTAATTATACTTAGGTGCTTATAACTTATAAAAAAAAAATATGGTTTTCTGTAAAGTTGGTTTACGGACGATAGTTTAACGTGACAACGTCATAAAAAACATTGATGCGGCGCAAGCGTACAATGAGCGTAACGGGACATTTTCGCGCATGCAGCCGGCGTTTATCGATTTATTAGACGTTGTCACGTCAAAAAATGCATAACAAAAGCAGTCTACAATTTGCGTCACGTAAAAAGACCGCTGCCGCTGGCCAGTGAACAATACTGTAACGTTGTATAATATCGTGTCACGTAATAAGAGCGCTGGCCAACCGCACAACCATACCATTTTTACGTGACGCGATAGTTCGCGTCACGTAAAAATGGTATGGTACGTACATACGTACCATACGTTGTATTAGTATACAACGTATGGTTTTGCGGTTGGCCAGCGCTCTTATTACGTGACGCAAATTGTACTAGCCTTTGAAATAAATATTCTTCTCTTTTAAAAATATTTATTCGAACTAATTTAAATGTTCAATATTGCATGAACTGTTTTTCATATCTACATCAAATAATTGTTGAACCTTTATACTAATAATTATTGTCTTTTTCTTCTACAGGTAAGTTGGTGCTTTCATACTCAACACTGCAAAGCTGAAAATTGTGGACTTTCAAATTACGACAAATCATAGATAAGTAATAAATCTACAATAATTTGACATTTTCAACTTTACATAGCATATTCACAAAGTTTTAATTCATCGAAGTCATAAACTACAAAAAATATTTGAAAACAAAAAAAGAGAACCAGAACCCCATAACTTAAAATAATATAAAAGCAGTAAAATTAACAACTCGGAAAGTTATGAAAGCTATAAATAAAAACTTTCAGAATATTTCCCAGCGACGCCGACGCGACGACGCGACGGCTCTCGTTGTTTTCATTTACAAACAAATGTACAAACTACCGCTTCTGAAAAAGAGATTTCAAGTCTGGAAGCATTTTACGAAAAGAAAATCCGTCTTTGGTTGTGGAAAAGTAGATAAAGCTGTCAAATTCCATGTTGACTGTGATTGGTCCACCAAAATAACAATAGCCAATCATAGGTTTTATATCATATTGATAAGATATGATTTGAAAACAGATACAAATTCAAGTTTTCAGTAGGGATGGGCCGAACAGGGGTTTCACCAAATACAAACATTCGGCCGAATGTTCGGTAAAACTTTTACCGAACCGAATATTCGGCATAATTGATTCTCTTACGTGAACAGTACACAGGTCTGACTTGTTCACACAAAGCGCGTGGATTGGCGCCGGACCCTCCCGTTACTACTGTTATTGGAAATAAAGCTATTACAGTGTCGACAAAAACATAAAGCTACACTGTAAATTACTTACCTAATAAAAATAACACATTTAACAATCAACTCATGTCATGATAAATCATACACGGCTCAAATCAGTAAAAACTTTGAGTCCCACTTTGCCGAACATTCGACGATATAAGCCGAATACGAATATTCGGTAAACTTGCCGAATATGCCGAATACCGAATATAAAACGAATATTCGGCCCATCCCTAGTTTACAGAAGCCGGGACTGCGTCAAATCATGAAAGGTCACGCTACTGTATGATTTTCGGAATTTGATTTGCAAATTGAGATAGTGTGACCTATTTTTATTTATTAATACCCAACTTAATTTATTTTTAAATAGTATTATTTAGTTTTTTAGATATTATTAAATTGGCAACCTGAAATTTAAATTTTCGCCTGAACTTAAATAAGCTCACAGAAACCTGGGTTCTATGAAAAACGCTGACCTGTTGATAGACCCCAGGTTTCTGCGACGTTAACTAACTTAATTTCCTGAATTTAATTCCTATGGATGTTTTACGTATTTTACCTGTTATAAAATTCTCAATACTTGGAATTCTAGCCGATACTTGGCTGAGCTTTGCATGCTTCATATTACATGGAAATGAGTACACATATACAATATATAACTGAATTTTTACAATATATTTCTGAACAAACTACTTTCACAATGTAAAAATCCAATCCAGCGATATATATGTATAATTCATTTTGGCCAAAATGGCGCTTACGTAGTATTGGCTTTCCGGTGACGATATGATGTTCTTCCACTTCGTTCGGTTCTCCGCTTCTTCTTCTTCTGTCTTATTCTTCTTCTTCTTCTTCTTCTTCTCAGGTCGGTCGTAACAGAGTCCAGTAAGAGCTGTTACTTGGTCTGACCAGCGTTTAGGTGACCGGCTGCGAGGTCTCTTCCCATAGACCTTGCCAATCACCACCAACTTTTCAAGGTTATCTGGCTCCCGACGGGCAATGTGACCAAAGTTACCGAAAATCCTTTAATAACAGATCGTGGATAGTCTATCTCTTATGCCTCTTATGATTGCGCACACAATCGTAAACAATTTAATTGTAATCAATGTTTGCAATGCTAAGATTACAGTTGTAAATTGTTTTGATTCGAATCTCAGCGGGGAACTAAAGTTTATTAGTGTAATTACAACATTTACTGTTAGTGTATTGCAATCTTCGGGTTTCGATTATGTGATAATGCTGTCTTTGTTTACATAATATGTAAGTACAGGTTCTTATTATCAAGCCCACCCACAGGTTTTGATTGTCGTATTTTATTCATAATAGTTTTTTTTTATAACTTTTTTATTTCACTTTTTATTTTTTTTGTATTTTGTGTTTCACGAACTGTGACCAAATAAACGTTATTCTTTCTTTCTTTCTTTCTATAGTAGTATTTTATATGGAGCGACTGCCTATCTGACCTCCACAACAACTCAGTTTCTGGTTAATACGATATATCTATCGTATTACCCAGAAACTGAGTTGTTGTGGAGGTCAGATAGGCCAAAGGGGAAAGTCTGCCAAGAAGTATCCCTCTTGGCAGACTTTTGAGCTTCTGACAACCCGTAACGTAATTCAAAGATCTACGACTGACAGCCGGAACCATCGGCTAAACGTGGTTTCCGAGGCACGGAGGCGTCTTGTTATGTAAAGATGGTCACCCGTCCACGGACCAGCCGCGGCAAGCGTAGCTTTTGCGTAGCGTTGCCGTGCGGCTGTTTGTACTTAGCCAAAAACCCCTCTCACAGTTTTTGATAGTCTGATCAGTTCATCTTTTGTCAATTCTCTTTCTCATGTTAACGATTATGTAATAACAACCTCAAACAATGGTATTGACATGGGTCGCTTACTATTAATTCAGTTTACTTGACAACTTAGGTATACTGTATTTTATTTACTTTTTTTATTTTTACTTTTATTTAAAGGAACAGCAAACAGTTACATTATAAGAACTTATCTAAATCCTATCTTATCCTTTGACAATGGGGATGCAAGAATGCTATTTATTACACCTTCCAACATCCAGTAACTTGGATAATAATGTGATTCTTCCGGCGTCATTCCGGACGCACTCCATCAGTATAAATGGTAAGTGTCCTTCCACTATATGATGCAATTCAATTATCATCAAAATAATAAACATTTCAAATGAATAATAAAAAGCGTCCATTATAAATACTGCAACCGAATTAATCCACGTTGCACGTTGTATCAAAATCTGACTAAAGCATAAAGGATGTTTGCGTTTTGTGAGCACGTCGACATATTTATTGAATTTCGTTGTGCATATCCATTTAGCATGCACTGCATACTAATATCGCTTTGTTTGAGGTATAACTCCAACATCGTAATTGAGAAAAAAATATCAGCCCTCCCTCATACATTCAGGTCGAGTAGGTATTGAAGCATTGAACGGGACAGTTTATATTTTTTTCTCTATTACGATAGTTCCATGGAGAAAGTTGTTCAGTTTGATGGTCTGTACCACGCACTTAAATTTGACCACAACTTTCTGATACACCCTGCCTGCATGTACTTATTTTAAGTGGGATCTGGAAATAAACGATTTTATTTTCATTTAAATTAGGACAATATAAAAAAAGAAAACTTAATTGACGGCTCCTTCGGGGTTAATCTACTTATGTACTTTACTTTTCATAAATTCTCTTACCTGTCTCAGGTAAGAAAATGATAACTTTTCACTTACAACCGTTTGAGCTTCAAAGCCGTGGGTGGATAACTTTGATAGGATATGAAATAAACTATAAATGGGCAAGGCTAGCTGTTCACGATAACGAACTAAGACTAACATAGGTCCAACAGATCATAAATATGTTACCAATACGCCAAGCAAGTCGAAAGCTTGCCTAATTGCGCTTGACTTGCGAGTCGTGTAAACCTTTGCTACCACTGCGAATATTCATCTAAAAAGCTGGATAGAAGTATCCTTTAAGGGACTAACAGCATATAAATAACAATTTGAAACAGCACCCTAATTGCAAAACACACTATCAAGCACAATCTGAATGATTTTGAAGGATATTGCTAATCCATTGCTTCATATGTTCGAAAATGTTGTCTGCACAACAACGCAAATAACGCAATGAATGTTGTTGAACTGTCACAATTAAACCCATTGCTACTGTAAGTGGGTTGCGCAATTACCCCGCAGATAGCTACACATTGTTCTTAGGATACCTAAGAGGTACCTACCCAAAGAAATATAGTCATTGTACCTACCCATCGGTATAATTAACAACATACTTCACAATATGTAATACTGTGTATTTTCCACAGAACTTAGTAAATATAAGTTCTGTGGTATTTCCCCTCGTCATCGCCGAAAGACGTCCATAGCCTCCCCCAAGCACTGCTGGACATAGGCCTCCCCCAAGCACCGCCACCTCGACCGGTTTTGTGCTTCCCGCATCCAGCGGACTCCCGCGGCCTTCAAAAGGTCATCGGTCCACCTTGTGGGAGGCCTTCCAACGCTACGTCTTCCCACTCCAGAATCTTTCGGCCCGAACGGCCATCTGTTCTGCGCGCAATGTGCCCATTGCCACTTAAGTTTGGCAATTCTTCGAGCTATGTCGGTTACCTTGGTTCTCCTGCGGATCTCTTCATTTCTGATTCGATCACGTAGGGAAACTCCAACGTGATCGAATCAGAAATGAAGAGAGTGTATTTCCCCTACACTTATAAAACCTAAATCAATAATTAATAAGCTTTTCGGGGCAATTAGATTAGAGCCAAAAAAACGGTAAGTTAGGGACAAGTAAAATTGTTACCATCACTTAACCAAATCGAATTTATTATATGTAGCAAGACAATCTACTTTATTAATGTCTCCCCAAAACATTTTTTACCTAACAATGTAACTACTTAATTTGTCGGTATCAAGGACCTACCTAATTTTTACAACTTAAACTAACCCAACTTACAACTTTTTTATACATGTATATTATTATTAGCATTATTTTAAGACTGTTCGTTCATAAATTGTCCCCCTCCCCCCACGTAATAACAACAAAACTTCTATTGTGTCTCGTTCAGTGACCTTCAACCGATTAAGAAATAAAATATAAAAAGTAAGTAGGTACTTACAACTTCTACCAAAACACCAACTTAAAAGTCTACAAAATCATAGCCCAAAACATTATTTCTTCTAACAATTTAACTGGGTAATTAATTTGTCGGTATCAAGGACCTTATAACTGCCGGCTGTCAATTAAAACTTAACGACCGTGTCACTTTAATCTCCTAAGAGAATGCGTGACATCCATGTTAGGTAACTTAACTGTAACTTAAGACATGACGGACTTAATTCCTAGTACGAAGGTGTGTGTGGGCGTATCGCAAATAACTTAGAGCTTTTTTTTTGGATCGAGTCAGTTGTACATATATAAAAAGGTTGATGTTATTTGTGTCTGGTTGACAACAAAACTCAAACATAGCGGGATGGAAACCATGTGAAGCCAAAGAAGCTAAAGCAAAACATAATAAAGGTACTTGAAAAGATGATATGGCTAATTGACATGGAGAAAATACTGAGACTACAGCTGATAGAAACGACATACTTGTTAAACACTTAAAATGTTTGGTTCCACCTCATCCTCATTATAACCGAAGAAACACTGTCTTTGAGAAACGATAATTATAAAAGAACAGATACGTAATATACAGCAAATATTATGATGAATAAGGGAACTCTTGAAATTAAAGCTTTTATAATCACTGAAGCTTGTAATCACACTCTCAAAGCAAATCGTGATTGCTTATTTGAAATCGTATATTTCAAATGATTTTATGAGTATATGGCAAAGATTTGGTGTTTTCGGTAATTTATACGATGATAAAGCAGAATTTTCTCTGTATACTGCAATAATCGAAGATTTTCAATAATGAAAACTCACTAAAACTGATATTATAGAAGTGAAGCCAAAGATAGTAAACCAAATACTTTCTACAATCCAGATAATGGTGTCATTTACGCTGCAACACCGAGAATCGTGATCAATCCCCACAAATTTTCTATACACTCACATATTTTGAATTCTTCGCAACCAATTTTGCAACACGGAAAGCAGACCTGGTAATTTGCGTGGACTCTGTAACCAAAGGCTAAACATTACACACCCACTAACCTCGGAATTGATTACACATAAAATCAGCATTACTTCTAGCTGATCTGCGAGTAAAATAAGACTATGCATCAGCTGGGCTTATAAATCATTCAAATCTTCGGACTTTAGGGCTGCTAGACCGTTAGCTGAGTCCGGATGTTATTTTAGAGTTATTTTCGGTCTGACATTTAATGTACAGGATCGGCTTTTGTTGAGTCTTTTTGCTTAGCATCAACATTAGTTCAGTGTTACCATTAAACTCCTGTAAGACCTTAATTTTAGATAGGTTTGAATATCCATCTTTAGATTCCAAGTCCGGATTTTCTATTTTTCATACGAAATATACGAGCGCAGTAAAGCGCACCACGGACAAAGTTGCTAATATGGAAAGGATTCAATTAAGAGTTCTAGAATGGCATTGTATCTAGGGAGATGAAACACCATTCTGTACTTTTACTGTAACAACGGATTATACGCTTTATGCAAAATCTACATTAGATATTACTCAAACAATTCAAAATTACCATTTCATGTATGCCTACCATGCGAGATTTTCACATTCGCAAAATAACGTTCATATCTAGACTTCACAGTGTTCCCAAATACGAAGTTTAACAAATTCTCTTCGCCAGGTGGCTCGTGATTCACAATTGTACAAGCACAGATTATACAAAGTATGTAATCTATGGCACAGCCTTGTGTAACCGCACGCACGTGCTCGCCCATTGTTTTGTGGTTTTTCTTACATGTCCATTATTGTACACACTCTATGATCTGCAATTTGTCCGTAGCCTTTACTTCTGCTCTATTTAGATTCCCTGCTTTATTAAAATCATTGCTTGTTTTTACCTTCTTAGTTTCGGCATGATCCGATGGTTGACAATCAAAACTACCTACTTTCGGTCCGAAAGCGTCATAAAAAGAAAAATAAATAAAATAAACCAATGTACAAAAGTTCAAACAGAATAATATAAATTAAGCCAGACACAAGGGATCATATCTCCAACATCAACAATTCTAGAACAGCTAAACCAGTCTTACAAGCACATATCATTAACAAATATCTTACTTCTGAGCGATCTGTTAACCTGGTACCAATTAGTTTAATTGCTACTATGATACCCCCAATACGACCAACAAAAACAAACCTAGTAGATATAAACGCAATGTTACGGCAGATAGAACTAAGTATAACTGACATAAAACGCCTTATGAGTATCAATCGTAGTTACATACTAACCCACATAATTCAGATGTTTATTCCGACCAATCAGCGGCCGAGTTCGTGTGGCATGCGCGAACGCAGCGCATACAATCACCGCGGTCCGATCGCACGCGATTCGTTCGTAATCAATTAAGAGTATCCTTTTACGTGCGTACGAAACTAATGGATTTGTAACGGTGATTTGTGTGATATAAAAACAATGGCAATGACGCTTTGCTTTATTAATAGTATTGGCGCTCTATGGCAGACATTTATGTATAGGTTCTTTTATAGGATTTTTATTCTCCCTTTCTTTTTTCTCTGTCCGACTGTTGGTTAATCCCACGTGGTTATAGGGGTCAGCCTCTTCTTATTTTTTTCTCCTCCATTTCTCACTGTCCTTGCCATCCGCGTTGAAAACATTGCATGTTGTCATGTCTCTGAGCACTATATCTATATCCACCGGACATCATCATCTATCCCGGCTTTTTCCTGTTTCTACTAGGTACTACAAGTTTAAGCTTTATTTATATGAGGACCAACACTTTTTGGTTTGTGCAAAAATAAACTTTTTGATGTTGGTGCTCTTAGGACCGCAAACCCATGACACTGTAAAAATAGGCCTGGTTTATACGATGGCAGTGACTGGACCCAGTGACTCGGAATTTTGGACCCAGTCAGTGGGTTCATGTAGATGAGATTGGCAGGGGAAGCTACTGAGCCCGTAAATAGACGGGTAGGTCAGTCAACTGGACTGACCTACCCGTCGCGAAGTCAGCACAAACTAGTATCTAGAGCCAAGTTGCAAGTCAGCCCTGGACTGGCGTACTAAACTGTCACATTGCTGGGTTCGTATAAACCTGCCTGAAAATACTATCAATATTTTTACAGCATAATCGGTCTTCCATACCGCAATACAAGAAACCAAATCAAACTAAAACACACGAACATTGCAAAAAATCAAAAGTATATCTCTTTATTCTACGAATGAACGAATTCATACTTATTCAATATCCAACTTCTTCGAACGACTGTATTTTATTACTCGCATAACTAAGTAGAAATTGAAAATAAAACATAGCAGTTTCTATGGTAATTTAACAGTGGAAGAAAAACATCCTGCTATCAAATATTAAATCTTCTTGCGCCAGTAACATTCAATCATAGGAAATAGGAAAGATAAGCTTGATATACCTACATAATGGTTATAATAAAACGTTCTGCATGATTTGTCTCACTGATAAACTTACACTTGCGCTGCTGTGATAAAAGATACGTCGTGGATTTTGTCACATCTCAAAATCTGCCTAGCCTTTTCCCAATCTGACCTCCACAACCCTGTGACTGGGTAACACCTTGATAAAACTGGTTGTCAGTCTTTTGGGCTTCTGACCCATGTCTGAGCCGTGTCTCGGCTGTCATTCAGACGAATGGAAGAATGACAGCCGGGATCAACGGCTTAACGTGTTTTTGGTGGCACGTAGGGGTCTCGATGTGTAATGAATGGTCACCCATCCACGAACCGACCGCGGCAAGCATAGCATAACCGTCGATCGAATCGTGCAGCTGTTATCATTTAGCCGTTGTCACATACAAATTTCAAGAAAATCTGTGACACATGTCTCGATACTAAATTGTATCTGCAACGGCCCATTTTGTCATTCTAGTTTCCTTGTCTGATAGCAATTAATGCAATTAGAGAAACTGGAACTAATTAGTAACTTAGAATTATTTCAGTTATTAACGCTAATTAGTTACTTTTTATCTGTTTCTAGCTATTAAGGCGTATCTGTCTTTTTCTTAAATAATTTCCTGTTAAAGCACTAATATATTTCAGACTCCTCCATAAGAGTTATGAATAGTTATGCACCATTTATTCAAATCATGTAAAACCTCTGCCTCCTCCATTTCCTACCATTTTTCTCTATCTATTGTTATCCGAGTCCATAATTTTCCTCCTGTAACTTCCAGCTCGTCGCTCCAGCATTTTCTCTGCCTTCCTCTATGTCGTTTGCCATATCTCGGGTCATCAATTTATCATCATCATTCACAGCCTGAGTTCACCCACGGCTGAGCACAGGCCTCTCTTTTCATGTGCCAATCCCCACGCTACTGTGCCAGCCTCATACAGGTTCTATCCGCGATGGTATCAATGTCATCTGCCCATCTCGCTGCCGGACGACCGACACTTCGTCTTCCAGTCCTTGGACGCCACTCGGTCACTTCCTTACTCCACTTGTCATTACTACGCCTTGCCAGGTGTCCTGCCCAACTGCATTTGAGTTTCATAACTCGTTTTGTGATATCGAAAACCTTCGTACGTCTGCGAATCTCGACGTTTGGGACTCAAGTTATAAGGCTTATGCCAAGCATTGAACGCTCCATGGCTCCATGGCATGATATCTCAGTACCAGACTGTTACTCTTTTACATTATGTTATGCGCACCACTGTCTATTCACTCCAAGAATTTTAAAGCCTTGTCATGTTATATAATTTCTTTTGTACAGCGATTCTCATATAAGATAAGCTATGTAACTGATCGCTCCATTAATAACAACTCTAGTAAGTAGGTAGTACGATATATGTAGGTATATACATATGCGCGTGAGTGCCCGTGTGGTCGCAACTTTTGTCCACGATAAAATCGCCTTAAGCTTTCGTCATACTTACTGCGAATTGAAGACACGAAATACGATACATGAGGGTATGTGAAATTGCTTATGATTTGTATTGCAGATTTTGAAGGACAAATTAATATTAGGCAAATATGTTAATCGAAATAAGGATAATTTGTTATCGATAGCTTTTAAAATCGCCAGTTTTAAATAATATCGGATGTAATTTAAGGTCTCAACAGAATATAGATAGGTAGACATAGTTTTCATCACTCATCCATAAAGCCATGTCATACCCACATAGGCACATGAGCGTTTCCAACTTTGATTCCACAGTTTGGCTATTCTTTTGGTAAGCCATGGTGTAAATAAGTTGGAAGTGACTACTTTTAATTCTGTGGACTGCCCTTGGACGTTTATTTTGGCCAAAATAAGAAATATTTGACATTTCTGGCACAGTAGAACGGATATCCCCATTACAACAGCATTCATTTCTATAGTGTGACGTTATTCGTGTCACCCAACATACCGAACAGAGTACCTACCTGTACCTTATAATAATTCTATGTAACACACATAGGTCGGAGGTCATCATATCCCACTCTCTTGTCGTGTGACAAAGCCTTAACCGACCCACTGTGGCCCACTATGGGCCATGAGTCTCACGCCACGCCACGCCATGCCAACCTTACGCATTTTACATAACCACTATTATGTAGTTTCATCATATTCATATGTTTATGCAATAGGCGTACCTACAGATAGTTCGATTTAGACACTGTATATATTTGTTTGCAATTTCGATATATTGAGCAATCAATTATAATGGATGAAAAAAAAATGCGATTTAATGAAGCAGATAATTCTGCTGCACTAACGAAAAATGCAATAACTCGATTTTGCTGCTTCCGAGAATTGTATTTTTGATTATTGAATTTGTTATGAAATTTTAGTTATTGCATTCTTGCTTACTGAAAAACCGAGTTCCTGAAGGATCAATAAAAAGTTGCTTAGAGAGAGTTAATAGATTTCGATTCGCTGACTCCAAATATATAACTCAACGAATATATAACTCAAAATCGTCCGAAATCAAGTTATTGCATTCTTTGTTAGCGCGGCAGAATTGTATCATGCAGTTTGTGGTTTGACAACGCTTTTAAAGGATTTCATGTTTTTTTTAAATGTTTTTTAACATTAACTAATAATATAGATTCAACATTTCAACATCAAAAGTAAATTAATGATGAATGTACAAAAACATTTTATCAACTGTTCTTAAATTATTATCAGGTGGATCTATTATAAATATAATAGATCCACCTTACAATCTAATAATAAGATCTTCTTCTTCGCGTACTTCATTACTGAAGGTCGTGTCCCTGAAAGGCCTATGTGGCTTTACGTATGATGTTCTTCCACTTCGTTCGGTTCTCCGCACCTCTTAGGGCGGTCGTTACAGAGAGCCCAGTGAGAGCGGTTACTTGGTCTGACCAGCGGTTAGGTGACCGGCCGCGAGGTCTCTTCCCATAAACCTTGCCCATCAACACCAATTTTTTAAGGTTATCTGGCTCCCGACGGGCAATGTGACCAAAGTATCCGAAAATCCTTTGGTAACGTGAATAGTCTATCTCTTATGCTTAGTTGTTCGAGGATAGATTTGTTTGTTCTCTTGGCGGTCCATGGTATGCAGAGCATTCTTCGCCAACACCACATCTCAAAAGCTGCTATCTTTTTCCGTTCTATTGCCCGAATCGTCCACGACTCTGAGCCGTAAAGGAATATTGAGAAAACCAGTGCCCGGACTAGTCTCATCTTGGTGACATTGGAGACCTTTCTGTCCTGCCAAATACGTGTCAGCTTACTCATCACAGCTTTGGCCATTTGAGTCCTCTTGATCTCTCTTTCGTTTCCTCCCTGATCAGGAAGTAGCGATCCGAGGTATATAAACTCGCTGACAAATTCTAGATCTGCGAGTTTTCCCATTCTGGAAAGTTGACCGGATCATACTGTGAATTCATGATAGAAGTAACCAATTAAAGACTAATATTACCCATAGATAATAATTTCAGATTAAATTAATTTCAAAGTACCGAAAACATCTTCCACTTTTGCTGTTAACTGTACCCTAATTTCTTAATTTCTAAGAAGCCACATAATTATCATAATGGAATTCATATTTTTATCGTTCTACGGATGTTATATAGTATGGGAAATGGGTTACGATTTCTCATAGTCTCGTAGACGATGCGCGATGGACCCACAAAAACGTGAGTTACGTCAACCGTAGGCCTGCTCCTGTTTGGCGTACGTGCCAGTTTGTTTCGAGCTCAAAACTTACTTCAAATAATATGTAAATAAATGTATTTTACAATAATATTTTTGTACATAAATATTAAACATCGATAAGTTTGTTTTGCTTTAGAGCATAGGCCTCCCCCTGACCTGAACACACTTTTCGATCGTGAGCTTTCCCTCTCCATATCGCACCTGCTGTCGATCTCAAGTTATCCTCACACCTACGCACCGGCCTTCCTCTTTTCCTCTTTCCCTCTCTCGGATCGGACCATTCAGTGTCGTCTTTGGTCCATTTTTCAATTTTGCTTCTGATATGACCTGTCCGCTTACATTTTAACTTCTTTATTGTGAGTGTCACATCTGTAGGTCACATTCGGTCAACAAAAACGTGAGTTACGTCAACCGTAGGTCTGTTCCCGATTCGCGTACGTGCCCGTTTATTTCGAGCTCAAAACTAACTTTGCAACGGTTTTATACTGAGATGAACTGGCTGAGTTTGCTCTGAAACCATTTCCGGACTAATAATAGTCGGTGACAAAAATTATGATTGGTATAATAACACCTATTAAGAACAGGGGCATAGCTCTAACGATTTCTGATGTAACTTTATGACTAATGCTCCGTTTCACTAACACTAGGCGTTGCCTAAAAGAATGACGCGCTGTTGCATTTTCAACTTTCTGCGCTGAGCCGAGCGTTAAGAATCCGATTAGGCACTATCAGTAGATAGTGCTTAATCATCTAGTAAGATAGTGAATTATTGAAACATTGCATTTTTGCTCACCCAAAAAGTACACATACATACACAGTATACATATAGCTCATGGAAAGCGTTCGGTGACGATGACGCGAGTTCCATGATTTTTGCTCACCCAAAAAGTACACATACATACACAGTATACATATAGCTCATGGAAAGCGTTCGGTGACGATGACGCGAGTTCCATGATTTTTGCTCACCCAAAAAGTGCTCGACACGCCTAAAGAAGTTTTCACTTCAAAAATACTATAGTTTTAACCTCGAACTATCGTCAAAGCATGTTTTGAAAAGACAGAAAATATGCTTGCTTTCGGACTCCCTCCACATATTATTCCGCCTTATGTAACCTCAAAGCTCAAATTGCAGGCTCATTAGCAGTACATTCGTGCATCATTAATATGAAATAGTACACGCAAGATACCATAACAAACACCAGTTCAATCAGCAGTGCAAACTAAAGCTGTTTCAACGCAAGACTAACAAACTATCTTGCTTCACTCACGGCACGCAATATCTCAATTTGTCTTGATCTAGATAAATGTACCAAATCATCGAAACAACTTGACTTGGGACCGGTGTCATAGAAGGCGGGGAGCGGTAGAGCTAGCGGGCAATACGGGTCTCGTAGAACGCGGGTAGCGGTAGAAAAAAGAATTTAAATCTAACATTTATTACCTCACGGATTACAATATACTCGTACTATTTACTACCGAAAATAATAACAACAAAATTATACTTATACTAGTTATCGCATCACCTACTCTGTTAAATATAACAGCGGGGTAATTGCCTAACTCTATCAGTAGGAATGGGTTTAATTTTGACAGTTCAACAACAAATTAATAAGTACATAAGATCTGTGTCCGTTTGAGCACTTACGATTCGGAAGAAATCTTAGTGTTAGTCAACTTAATATAAGGAAACGTTGTCCACTACGCCTCAGTTGAATGTCAGCTTTACATCCCCCGCTCCCGCCCACGCTTTCATTATGGCCTCACCTCAAAAGTTTAAAGCTGCAACTTCCCGAGAATTTCTGTCTTTGTATCTGATTTCGTAAGATATTCCGTCACAATGATAATTTACACCGTTGTAATTAATAAAAGGAATTATCGAATGAATCATTATGAAATTACACAGCTTTGTTTAAACCAGCCGGTTGTATAAGTTGTGTTAATTGGTGCTAGTGACCCATTTCAATAAGTTTAATTAGAAAACATTGTACTTAATCAAATATTCAAATGAGCTGCAACAATGTTTGTTGCTGAAGATAATTGTTGAGTCCCGGTTGGAAGATCGTGGGTTTGAACGTGTTCAGAAACAATTGAAATTGAAGATAATTGTGATAAGTACTTACTTACTTACTAGAAAATTCTAATAATGTTGTTTTAGTTCCAGTTTTTATTCTTTGAGCTTCCAACGGATAAATGAAACTTTTTTTTTATAGATTTTTTGCATATTGTATATGTAACATAAAATGGTACTACTTATGTATTTAAGATAAGCTTCTACGTATCTATGGAGTATGGAGTTTTACAGTCTATCCACTCCATGGAGCTCGAACTGTCTCGAATGATGTTTTGAGTTGAGCTGCACGATTACTGACAAATGCGTGCACTAACTGGCCATGTACACTCAATCTGTGTGGTTATTTCATCAAAAGACTATTTCAGACACCAATC
Organism: Dryobota labecula; assembly: GCA_947523025.1. Classification (NCBI taxonomy): domain Eukaryota; kingdom Metazoa; phylum Arthropoda; class Insecta; order Lepidoptera; family Noctuidae; genus Dryobota; species Dryobota labecula. The sequence continues at coordinate 6,286,686 of OX383287.1, forward strand.
TACATGGTCTTCACATGATCTGACCAAGACTATATCTGGACTTTAAAAGAGACTGTGACCTCTGAATTTGTTTCGGCCTTTGTTCTCAGAGTAGTCAGATAGGAAACGCCGACCTTATCTTGTTTTTAAAATATGATTGATTTGTGAAAGTGTTTGTACAAATCTACTTACAGAAATAAAATCAATTATCATTAGTACCGTGCAACTTTACCTTATCTTATATACCTTTCCCAGGCACGAGACTCTTTATAAAACATGATTTCATAATTATCTTTCTTCTCGATCTAACAACCCTATCTTACTTCCAACCTTGGTACGGTCAGCTTGACTGACCAGTGACCATTAGCAACCTACGCAGTACCTTGACGTCATGTCACAAGTAATAGTCGAAAAAACAATAAATAATGACGGTAGTCTTCACCTTGCTACAATAATAACATGCTTTGTGTCGGCAACCATTGTGAATTCTATAATTTACTTAAATTATTCCTACTCAGACGTTCAGACTAACGCGAGAAAATTTTGTCGTCGCATTAAGTCGCGCCGAAATGAGATTTTATATGGGTGTTAGGTAACTCGTCTCTACTGGTTTCGACAAAATGTTGATAACCGATTGATAGTCCAAGATGGCGGCTGCGAAAATTTGAAAAATTTCTATCATAGGTGTCGTTTTGACGGTTTTTGAGGGTGCTTATCACCAACGTGAGATGTCAGATGTTACACATCATACGATACTACTATAAGGGAGGCTCGTTGTTTTTCTAAACCCTAAGATTATTCCCACTATGATTTATTCTAAGTGAACATGTTTGTGCCATTATAATTATATTTAACGCCATTGTATGCCTACCATGTTTTATGCAAATAAATGATTTATTTTTATTAAAAATAAACAATACCATTGCAGAATCTCTTTCACAAACAATTTAGCCAACACAAATCTGGTTGACAGACATGACCACATAATGTCATGTTGTAGCTCTTCCTTATCCGTTTCAGATTTGCGAAATAAACAAGGCTCTAATGCAAGTGTCACAGAAACGTGTTTAACCAGAAGATTAGAATGGTGCAAGTGTGAACAAGTTCTAATTTCGTCGCCTTCGTGATCTAGTTTCAATTAATTCTTTTAGTATTAGTCTTGGAGTAATCTCTAATACCACAAGCTATAGCTAATACACATAATTTCGATTGTAATCCCCAAAAGTAGAATCCAACTTAATCTAGAAGAAATTACGTTTCTTTCGCCTCTAAGTGGTCGTGACGTCTTTCGAAATTGATCACAGCATGTATATGACAGGCTATAAATCTAGGTCTCGATTGGATGCTTCTAAGAAGAATTTCATTTCAATACCTATGGACGGGTCTAAATCGATCCTCAATTTCTCATCCATCTCGAGTCTTTCTACTTGCTGTCTGAGACGATTCGATAACTAAAGTGACGAATGACATTGAGGTGCCAGAAATTTCAAATTAACGTACTTCAAACGAAAGTAGACAAAAAAATTTACTCACGTAGTAGTTTTTTCGATCAACTGGCAATTGCGAAAGCAAAACGACAAAATTCATTATTCGCTTACAGAATTGGGTCGTTGTTGGTCCAATAATGCAGAAACTAGTATTACTCGTTCACTTTGTTGTTGGTACTACTTTTTAGCAATAAAAACTTCACTTTGAAAAGCCTCTGATAAGATATCGAATACGGCTAAACTTGACAGATTAAACTCAAATTACAAACAAGATAAAATTACGATGTTGAAATACGAATTATAATAAATAATTATCATTTAATGTCTAATATTAAATTGATACAATCGAAAAAATTGTGGCCATTAAAATCAAATCTAAACTGTATCATGATCATGAAGCAATTAAATAAATCCTAAAACCAGTTCAAACCTGTCGAAAAAGAATTACATTTTAGCAACTGATCATGCCGTGTATCTGCATCGATCTCTCTTGCTATAATAATAAAATAATAAATTCATTTATTTCAGGTAAATAACACCCATCGCCAAACATTTAAAATCATATAAAATAAATCAAATCAAATAAAAACAAATAAAACATAAATCAAATCATATTAAATCAAAATAAATTAAATTAACGCAAAATAAATTAAATCAAATCTACTAATTATAATAAAAAAATAAAACAATTAATACCTTCTCTTCGACACTGGCACAGCAACATGTTTGCTGGAACAATGCCGGATGAAGGGGCAGTCCAGCCTTCCCGCAATCATAGCCTACGTTGTTAGGGCTAACCCGAACCCTACACACCAAGGACGCGGAAAGTACGGAAAATAATACTAATTATCGATTCTGACAAAACGTAATTCCAAAGAACTACCTATTACCAAATAAAAATGTCTTCAACACGATACGAAATCTCGGCAGCCTTGACAAGTGGCACATGTCATCCGCCATCTTGAAATTGATGCTGTCAAAACACTTAATGACATAACAATAATGGCCGGTAATTGTGATTTCAAGACTTGTTGAGTATGAAGATACTTTTTATAACCCATAAAATGTAAGAAATGGTGATCGTTATAGGTAATTTGTATTCCTTAGATTACAGGTTTTTGCAACAATATAATCAAGAATATAATCTAATTTAATTAATAAACAACCGTAGGTAATCTCTGAGTTTAAATATCATTACCAACTTGATATCTTCAAAAGTTAATGCAAATTAAATTAAGAACTCACAACGACTTAATTATTTATCCAAACTCATTTTCTTTGCTTTAAAAGTTAAGATTTTCGAAAATGGAACGACTTATCCGAAGTTTAAGTCGTATTTGACATGGTGAAACCACAATGCTATTTTGTTGATTTTTATTTTATGGTTATTTGTATTTGATCTGCCAGTATTCAGTCTTGATTTCTTGAGTAATGACATTGAAGTTGTGTTGCCATTTTTTTCAGTATCAATTTCATAACTTCTAAATAAAAACTTTGCATCTCAAATTGCTGTCAACTTTTTGTAAAAGTTATGTTTTTCTCTTAAAATACCATTCATTGAGTATGTAAACTGCTTTGATAAGCATCTGATATTATGGGTCACTCAATTTTACTTATTTTTTTAAGGGTATTGTTATTGCGTATTACTGAAATGTAAAAAAACAAGGTCAATATTTAAGTGAAACGTGGGCTCCGAAGTTTTGCAGATACACATGATACCCATACATGTCAAATTAGTTTTTTTTTTTTTTTTTGTACTTTATAGTAGGTAGGTATGATATCTCTTACAACTTACAAACGAAGTAGGTACTTAATTAGTTCAGGTACCTATCAAATCTTGTTAAATGGTGCAAAAAGTTTTTAGCAAAAAAACTGTTTTAAATTTTCCTACAGGCGATTAATGAACTGTCCATCGCCATGCTTCAATATTTTTTTCCGTTTATTTTACCTTTTTGCTCCACTTTTTGTCAAACACAATGACTTGTTGCTTAAACTATTAACACGGCCTGTTCTCCATCTCCGTATTAGCTGCTGTTAACTTACTTATTATATTATATTACTAGCTTTTGCCCGCGGCTCCGCCCGCGTGAATGTCGGTTATCGCGTAAAAAGTAGCCTCTCTCCATATCCCAGGCTATATCCCTGCTCATGACAATCGGTTCAGCGGTTTAGGCGTGAAAACGTAACACTCAGACAGACAGACAGACAGAGTTACTTTCACATTTATAATATTAGTATGGATACTAGCTGACCAGACAGACGTCCTGTTTCCTAGAACTCGATCGCAGCGCCACCTACCGGGTCCTATTGTGAATCTAAACCATTCTTGAATCCTCTTGAACACACACAAAATTTCAACAAAATTGGTGCAGCTGTTTAGGAGTACACATACACACGCGCAGAAGAATTTTAAATATAAAGATAGATAGAAGATTATAAAACAAAGTGCCCCCGCGCTGCGCTCGCGCATCTTCATAATGTTATGTGGTGAACTGGAAAATAGTGCTTAATTTGGGCACCTTATATCGGGCTCTTACATTTATTTTATGTACCTACCGTTTAGATGTCACAGTAATCTTTATTTCACTTTGTTATACCACAGCTACATTTTACCTTCTACCTTCACGTCCTTATCAAAATCCCCACTAAACCACACTTTTAATTCTTTTAAAAATATTATCTCGTGACTGAGAAGGAATTATGAAAAATGGCTCAATTGGGAACCTCGGTAAGTATGTCTAGAATTTTCTAATACCTTTTATAAAGTTACATATTGAGACACGAAGCATCAAAATTCGATCTAAAGAGAAATTTCGAGAAAATTCTAGACACACTTACCGAAGTTCCTGATTGAGCCGTTTTTCATAATTCCTTCTCAGTCACGAGTAGTGTTGCCAGGTGTCCCGATTTGCGCGGACGTCCCGATTTTCAGGGGTCTGGGGACGCGTCGCGATTTGTACCTGATCGGGACGCTGGATGTCCCGATCAGGTACTCGAGCATGTGAAAGCAGAAATTAAAATTAAAACCAACTTTAATATGACATGCAATGAATTTCATAACTATGTTATAAGAAACAAGGCCATTCTAAAGGCGGCAAAGTCCAATAAAAAATATAATTTTAATAAAAACAAATAATTTACATTAATACTTAGGTACTTTATTCTTCTGAAGTGCGTCAATTACATTTAAAGTACGATTTTATTTTATAATTTCTACTAGTCTTGCAAGACTGATTACTTGTTATGTAAGATTAAATAGACTTAAAACCCCTTGTTTTTTTTTTTTTTTTTTGTTTACTTTCCCGATCTGCAACCCTAAATCCCGATTTTTTTAACCTCATGTACCGATTTACAACAAATCGGACCTGGCAACACTAGTCACGAGATAATATTTATTTAAAGGAGTGGCGCTAGTGGACCGGTGAACGCCCTCTTAAATCCCGGGGTAGAAGCGAACTCCTGTTTAAAATTAACAAGCACGTGTCTCGTAATGGAACTGAGGCACGTGCACCTGTGCTAATGGAAGGTCCTTCGAAACTTTTAGTATAGCATGTGTTTATTTACTGCACGTTTTTATGGACGCTGCCTTAGAGATAGGTAGGTATGGAGAGGTTGTAAAGGTTCGTTGACCTTTTGTTAATGTCACTGGCTGCTAATGAATTTTCGTAGGTACTTTTGTGTTTACCCAATCCGCAATTAGCCTTAGATACCTACACCGCGCTCCAGTCTCACCCATTCAAACAGCGAACTAATTGGGATTGTTATAGGAACTTAAAATAACTATAACAATAAATAATATTTAACACTAGCTTCTGCCCGCGACTTCGTCCGCGTGAAATTTCGGCCCACCCATCGCGTCGCATTCGCATCCCGTCGCTCGCCCGCGCTAAAACTTCGTTATCGCTTAGCGTTCTTTCTGACTTCCGTTCTTTTCGCTTGGCTTCTAAGGATCGTAGTGTAGATATATAGCCTATAGCCTTCCTCGATAAATGGGTTATCCAACACTAAAATATTTTTTCAATTCGAACCAGTAGTTCCTGAGATTGGCGCGTTCAACCAAACAAACTCTTCAGCTTTATCCATACTAATATTATAAATGTGAAAGTAACTCTGTCTGTCTGTCTTTATGTCTGTCTGTCTGTCTGTTTTCACACCTAAACCGCTGAACCGATCGTCATGAAATTTGGCAGAGAAATAACCTGGGATATGGAGAAGGACATAGGCTACTTTTTTACGCGATAACCGACATCCACGTGGGCAGAGCCGCGGGCAAAGGCTAGCAAATTATATAGCTGACTCGCGCCAATTCGTCTGCGTCACCCGTACTCGTTAGAGAGAGAGTGGTTTAAGTAATGAATTTTCTACTTATTTTGTTACGGAGTTATTTTAAAATTATGATATCTCCTAAGATGTTGATTGTAATCAAGTGATGTCAAGGACAATTTTGTTTACATTTAAATACTTGTGATTAATAACATATTTATTTGGATAAGGATTAATATTATGTTGATAAAATTCCTTCGCAAATAATGAATTAATTTCGAAAAAATTTGATTACCATAAAAAAGGTTATAGTGAGTCAGTCTTAAAAGATAGACATATGCTGTCGCGGACTTTTTTTTTAACTTTTAAAGAGGAACAATTCCATAATACATGATATTTGCGTAACTTAAACCGTTTATGCAGCGCACGCAACGGAAGCTCTCAAAAAGGAATAATGTTTCCAACATTTTTCATTTATGCTCCGCTCCTATTGGTCGCAGCGTGATGTTTTATAGCCTATAATATTTCTAAATAAATGGACTATCCAACACAAAAGGAATTTTTCAATTCTAACCAGCAGTTCCTGAGATTAGCGCGTTCAAACAAACAAACTCTTCAGCTTTATGTAATTAGTATAGATATAGATAAGTACCTACATAAATGCATTTTGTAAAAAGCTGTTACTTTTACATTACAAACAGACACCTCAATTTTATTTATTTGTATAGAATCCCAGGGTCCTGGCGTTAAGATTTCAGCTCAGGACTCTAAAAATACTGAATTCTGAAAATGAAAAGTAAAATGAAAATAACTCGTAGGTACTTTTATTTGAAGCTAACACAGTTAGGTACTTATGTCAAGGTTTCAAAAGAAAAATCAAAAACCTAAAGTAGGGTTACAATAAATCTCGCTTCAAATATGATAATTTCTCGTAACACCGCCTGAAAATATCATAAGATTGTTTCACATTTTGGTTTCCTAAAATAATGTATTTATTCCACAGCTTGGAGCGTTCACAATGTGATTCCGTATTAATTCACGACGAAGGCGATTATTGAGTGAAAACACCGACACATGTGTTTCCAGGGTAACCATACAATAGCTTTCGAGAGGGAAATTTATATTTTGGACTTTTTTTATTCATTTATTTAACTTACACACAGTTCTTAAGAGGGTACCGAGCGCATTTTCTACACACAACTTAGAAACTAGTGTTAGTAATGGCTCCGGTCTTTATCGTTCTACTCGAAACTAGTGGGGAAACACCGAAAAATTGCCACAAATACTACCCAACTATCTCTAAATACTTTCTTTGATCCAAAAATAAATAAGACAATACCAACACTCTAAAACATTTTTTTTTTCTACACAATATTGTTTGTCTTACCACCTTCCACCAGTGTAAGAGACTGGTACCTGATGTAGGTTTTTGAGAAAAAATCTGTGCTAAAGATCTTTAACCAATTTTTTCTCAAAAACCTTTTTCATAAAAATTTACTAATTTTAACAAAAAACTACTAATTTTAAAATTTGTAACTTTTTATTAGTCTATAAAATTCGCTTAAGATTAGAGTTTTCAGTTAAAATAACTAGCCTTAACAGATTTATAAAATTAAAAAATGTTTCTCTGAAAACTGAACAGCAATTTCAGTCTTCTATCGTTGCTAACCCTACAGTAACATCTGACGCAAAGAAAATTCGTACGTCACCAACAACGGAGAATTATATTATGCAAATTTAATTTGGTACGGTTCGCAAAACAAACGAGTTTACGTGTACGACATACGTAAAATTCGAAGCGTTTTCACAATACACTGAGCCCCTTTTCATGACTTTTGTTAAGTTTTTGTTCGTATTCTGATTGTGAATTTGGTAAATTAAAAGATAACAAACATAACGGAAATGTTATGATGGATGTGGTATGTATATACAAATAAATCAAATTGAAGTGTCTGTTTGTAATGACAAAATAACAGCTTTTTACTAAATGCATAGGAAAGTATTATATATGCGGTACTTATAACAAAAAAAACAATTTAAAAAAAAATCTGTCTGTCTGTTTGTTCCGACTAATCTCTGAAACGGCTGGACCGAATTTGACGGGACTTTCACTGGCAGATGGCTGATGTTATAATGAGTAACAAAGGCTACTAGAAAAAGACAAGCAGGCAGCAGCAAGTATAAAAATAAAATTACTCCTTACGTGTTTTATTAAACATAAAAAAATAAATCTTCCTAAAATCGGTAGCAACGTCTGTACACTTAACAGAAGGCAAAAATACTAATGTATTAAAGTGTTAAAAAAAGTCAATTTTAGGTGAAATCAACAGAAGTTTACCCATTATCTATACTAATAATATACAGAGGTAAAATTTGTGAGTTTGTACGCAGGAAGTAATCTTCGGTACCAATGATCCGATTTCGAAAATTCTTTCAATAATGGGAAAATATAGTATTTCCGAGTGTCATAAAAATGAACAATAAATTTCACGCGGACGAAGTCGCGAGCAGAAGCCAAGTAAAACCCTGAAATCATGGACGCAACAGTCTTCGTGGAGAGAAACATTAGTATCCTCTAATTATCACGTTGCACAGGAACAGTTAGCGCAATAGCTGTAATAACCGACATTTCACACTTCATTTGTATGTAATAAATCGTTTGAAAATAACTATGAAGACAGGGGAAATAGGAAAGGGAAGTATCCAATAAAAACTTATATTGAAAAGGGTGAATGATCGGAGTAATTAGTCGTACTAATATGAGGCAGCTTCACAGCTATAATTCATGATTTAAATGGCTCAATTAAATTGAGTTATCGTTTTAGCTGTGTTATTTAACCACTTTAACCCTAGGTGGCTAAGCTTAATTTAATAGAACATGCCAAAGACATTATCACTTCAGAATTTCATTGAGATTATAACTAGGCTACCGTGTTACGGTTAGGTAGAGGTACTGTGTGGTGCCGGACGTAAAGAATAGCACCACCCCATTTTCTCCCGTGGGTGTCGTAAAAGGCGACTAAGGGACTTACTAGAGAATGGGCAGCCGCGTTCTCTATGTATTTTTAACACCATACTGCGATCGCCAACCCGCCTGCCTAGCGTGGCGATTATGGCAATCCCCTATTGGGGGAGGCTTCTGTCCAACAGTGGACGTCTTTCGGGGAAATGATGATGATGTTAACTAGGTAGATACTTCCAATTTTTTTTTCCTTTGGTAGGTATCTAATGTCAGAAAAAGAACCACCTCTATGGTCTAGTGGTGAGACCACCCCCAGAGGTCCCGGGTAAGATTTCCAGCGGAGGAAAAATTTTCTGCTCGGTGTGGTTGGTTGGTTGTTCGAATTCCGCCTGGCTAGCTACCACCATCTTAGAAGTCTGTCGTCATAACAACAGTTTTAACAGCATTTGTTGTGTTACGGCAGTTAGAGCTCGCTTCCACCTTAGGCCTTATCATTACTTACCATCACTTATCTTCTTCCCTGTTGCTTCCCTGCTATGGATAAACTGAAAAAAAAATGTAATATGGTAATTATATTGAGTTATCGTTTTAGCTGTGTTATTAAACCACATTAACCCTAGGTGGCTAAACTTAATTTAATAGAATATGTCAAAAACATTATCACATATGTAATGCTATGTTTTTGTGTTTTTTTTTATTTTAATAATGTTGTTAGTTTTTTTTTTTAATCTAATTTGGTTGTAAGTACATATATATATGTATAGTTTAGTTTATTAGTTTAAGTTCTTAGCTGTCGCATTAGGGTCAACCCTGTAATAATTATAGTTTAAGCTGTTATAAATAAATAAATAAAACTTCATAATTACATTGAGATTATAACTAGGAATTTATTATAGTATCTAATGACAGAAAAAGAATGAAACTTTAAAAGTAACTTTTATTTATGTAAAGCAAAGCAGCGAGAGCAGTGGTGGCCCAGTGGTATCGGCCCCGACTTAAGAGTTACGTACGTACGAGAGGTGAACAAGAAAATGTCAACTGTCTAACTATCACGGTTCACGAGATACAGCCTGGTGACAGACGGGCAGCGGAGTCTTAGTAATATTCCTAGTCTGGGGCAACGATTAAAAAAAAAAAAAAAAAAATGTAATAGGGTCCCGTTTTACCCTTTGGGTACGGAACCCTAAAAACTGACTCTAAACCTTAATTGGATTACACCATAAACGCTAAACCGTTTACGTTAACACAGTAACTCGATTAGCGACTAACCACTCGTTAGCACTTACCTACATTGCTTTTCTGTTATTGCCTTATCATAGTTATTATTGGATCAAAATTACGCTGTAAGCATAACTCTTATGCCCATTTTCAGTAACTTTAGGCGACACCTAAAAGGCAATACTTAAACTAATGCGCACTGTTGGATTTTCTACGCTCTCGGCTCAACGTCAAGATTTGAAATTTAATAATATTTAGGCAATGCATTTAGGTCGCCTATTATAGTCTCAGTGAAAACGTGTATAAATGTATTTTAAGGTAAAGGCTAAGGTAGCCCGCGAAATTCTTCTACGAACGACGATTCTTCTTCGTCTTCCTGTACGAGTCCCAATAAATACTTTTTCTTTCTTTCAAAACGCAATTTTTCTCATGATTTTTGTAATTTATAGCTCACTATAAGGGTGTATGATGATAAAAGTATGATTAGTCGTATAATAAATATGTATTTCAATCAATCTGCGTAGCCTTTACCCAACTATGTTGGAGTCGCCATTCAGTCTAACTGAATGTATCTGAATACTAGTATTTTACATGGACCGACTGCCTATCTGACCTCCACAACCCGGTAACTGAGCAATACCTAATTTAACCACTAGAATCAGTAATACAACTCCTTCCTCTCTTTTACTTTAGCTGAGCCCGACAGGGTCCACAATGATCATATTTTTGTAAAACCTACCACCTTAGTTCACATATGGAAACAATAAATGTATGTATTGATTATTGAGTAAGTATAATCCTCAAATTAATGAGGATCAAGACAAGATTTCATGAAATAGTCATTCAATAGGCTAATATTTAATTAGAGAGTTGTATTGATGATTTTAATGATTACGAGTATAATTCTATAAATACATATCAACATGGCTACCCTGACGCTTTCGCCTTAAGTCTAGTGATCACGTGTAGACGACCCATATTCCTTTATATAGTCATTGCATTGAAACGGACACCTTCAATTTGTTGTACAAGTAATCGATTAGGTTAAACATTGTTTATTTAGTAACAGTAGTGACTTTTCTGTGGGTGCTATTTATGGTAAAGACGCTAGACATTGAGCCTGCGTCGCGTCGGCCATGTTGTTTGCATTAAGGAAGGTATCTGCTTATAACATTCGTAAGTTTGTTAAGGCGGTATGATCCGACAGAGACTGCGCTTACTAGTTTTTTGAATCCATGGTAAACATAAAAAACAGTGTTATAAAATTCTGAAAAAGAATCACGGTAATAGAACTAAATCGCGAAAAAAGTAAGTTCAAAAACTAAAACCCGACTACTGAAAAATCACTCTCTAAAAAGTATGATACAAAAAATATTCTCATCTGAAATTGTTATGTACAAACTAATTCAATATTAACTGTTTATTAAATAAACAACTTACACGTAATATATTTTAATGTATTTAATACATATTCGTAGTGATGTTCAGAGGATAGAGGATAGTGGTCATATATGCCACTTTGCCCTTTAAAGCTTATGATCGCTGGCTACTGTTATTATAGAATGTATTGTTTTATTAGGGTATGTATGTATGTGTATGCATGTTCATTTGTTTCCTCCTTTTTGCTTCGCCGTAGTCCGGTAAATATAATATAAAATCTGCTACACCATATGTTTGCACAACTCGGCATAATTTAATGTGTTTTTCGTGTTATCGGGGTAAAACATAACGATGAGTACCATTACCTCTTTTTCAGGTTCTTTATTCTATGTTAGAGAGTTTGGTTTCCTTAGTCCTACAGTTGGATCATTGTGCGAAGACCCTTTTCAGGTTTTCAGTTAATTCAATTACATCTTGTATAGTTAGAGGAAACTTAAACTCGGTACTTGAAGAGAAGACTCCCAAATGACGGTGATTTAAAAAATCCTTTACCAACCAATACAATAGAAATTCTAGAATACGTCTTTATTGTCTAGGACACAGCAATTAATAGAGCCTAATTGAGTCTTTATAGCGAGATAATTACTAAGGTAACGTTTAATTGGAGTAGATGAAGCCGTTAATTGCCGTAATAAACTTGATTTACACTATCCAACTACTAGTACTGAATACTCTGGTTACTTGGCACCTCTTTACGTTCAAATGCCTTCACACCTTATCGTCGTATCGTGGTATTATTAAGGCATCACGCGTCTGAACTAGCAATAGCAAGTAACAGTACGAAGTTAGCTTACTAAGATCTGACGATCAATAGACTACCAATAAGTAATATCTTATTTAACTCACGAGATAAATGGCTATTGCTAGCGCCTTCTTCTTCTCTTCTTTGTAGTTCCCTCAATGCTGAGGATTGCGACCACATACGACACGTCTTCAAGTTAAGCGGTCTTCTGCAATGTGGACCGCTCGGTAAATAACGGCACGGTTGGCGCAGTGGTTAAGCGATTGACTGCTGCGCTGCGTGTCGCGGGTTCGATTCCGCACGGAACAAATATTTGTATGACCTACAAGAAGTTGTTCCGGGTCTGGCTGTTTTTGTATGTGAGTTTAAATGTTTGTAAACGTACCCACAATGCAGGAGAAATTCCTAGTGTGGGGCAACGTTTTTAAAAAAAAAACAATTCATGATCGCGTCTGACCATCTTGCCGGTGCTCAGTCTTGAGCGTCTTTTCTTTCCACCCGGCCCAGTATCATAAGCCTTTCCAGACCATGCCTAGGGGAACGCATAATATGTCCGAAAAAGCTTAGAGCACACTCATGGTATATTGCAGATATCCGCTTGATTTTGAGTTCTTCCAGTATGGATTCATTCGTTCTTATGGCGGTCCATGGTACACGAAGTAGCCTCCACCAACACCACATCTCGAAAGCACTGATCTCACTTGATTACAATGATTACGATTCCGCGTCATATAAAAAGATAGAAAAAACTAGACCACGAATCAGTCGTATTTTGGTATATGACGATGGATGCCAGGGTTCTTCCAAATTTTCCCCAGACTGGTCATTGCACTTTTGGCAATACCAGTACGAGTACAGCGGTGGATTTTATCGAGGCAGCTGCCTTTATTCGTGATCAAAAACCCAAGATACATGAACTCGCTGACTTCCCGCGCCTTAGTTCTTATCATTCACGTGCTATGCTTCCACCCTGTTTGGAGCAAACAGGGTGGAAGCATAGCTCGGAGGTGAATTCAAAATAATCTTTAATTAGTGCGTTTAGAGGTATGAGGAACAGGGTGTAAAGTTCACTCATACTCTATAGTAAAGGGAGGATCCTCCGACCAGACGGGTATTGTGTCTGGTGGGTAGTTACCCACCAGACACACCATCAGCCGTTGGGCAGTTGCCCAACGGTTGATGTCGGGATGTTGTATATATGCTAATCGCGCGGTAAACTCTAATAGCGCGATGCAGGATTTGTGACGTCAGGTCTTTGATGCGTAGTTCGCATGTGGCGTTGTTGATACCGCCACATTACTCCCCGCCGGAGACCGGAGGTCGATAGTGGGCTGAGTCAGTGCATATAATGCTTGCCAGGGCCAGTTGTAATTCCAGTGAGTCGGAACCGGGTGCCGCATAGTTCACGGTGAGTCGGTACTGTCTGCGGTGATTCCCCAGTGAGTCGGGGTGGCGCTGCGTTTTTTGATCCAGTGAGTCGGACGTCGTACAGCGCCGGGTTGAGGCTGACTGCTGGCGTCGACCAGGAGAGCGTCGATGGGCTCTGCTTGTGGACCGGCCGAAAGTGCAGTCTGCTGTGCTAAGGTTGCTGATGAGGCTGAGGGTGATGACCAGGCGCATGCGCATTCGCTGCATGCTGGTGGTCAGGATACCCGTTAAAGCCGTCGGTGCTGGCTGGCTGTCTCGCTGCTCGACAGCTTGAGGAAGTGATGGATGACGTCACGCTGAAGTACTTGCACGAAGGCTGCGCTAATGTCCATGTTCGGGGTCACCAATTTAGAGGTATGAGGAACAGGGTGTAAAGTTCACTCATACTTTATAGTAAAGGGAGGATCCTCCGACGAGACGGGTATTGTGTCTGGTGGGCAACTGCCCAACGTTTGATGTCGGGATGTTGTATATATGCTAGTCGCGCGGTAAACTCTGATAGCGCGATGCAGGATTTGTGACGTCAGGTCTTTGATGCGTAGTTCGTATGTGGCGTTGTTGATACCGCCACAGTGAGTCTATACCCCTTTTATCATAGTTTAGTGAGACTGTGCCTTGTCTGTCAGTCAGGAATGAGTTTTATTTGCGAGTTTGAGTTTTATAGATTAAAAACTCACATAATATCTGCTTATATTTGCGGCATGAGACACCCAAATATCAGTCGAATATCGTCTCTCAAAATAACAAAAGAAAATTCAAACATAAGAACATTAGAACAGAAACAAATGACTCGCGACGACCCAGATCCACAAATCCAAGAAAATTATTCGTAATTTTTATAGCAATTCGATCATCTGTAGTATACATTATACGATGAGTTATTATATAAAAGACATTATTACACTAACGCAGCGCAACACAGAAACCCACTTCGCTTGGAGAAAGCGCTTTTACTACTTTATGATCCAACCTGTGTAATAGGTCATAGAGATTGGGCCCTAGATAACAGAGGAGTTCAGACCTGCCCTTTGCATGATGTAATCATCACTGTGATTGTTAACTTGAGGTCGTTTGGAGTTAAGGTTGTCAACTCACACTCACTCATACTCAATCATGTATCATGAAAACCAAAAATGTTATGTCACGCTATTACAGCCCTGCAACAAAGCTGAATATTGAAATATCAAAATTGTGACGAAAATAAAACAGTAGAATTCTTTAGCGGTTTTCTTAATTCAACATCGAAATAGCCACAAAAGCAAGCAAAAATTTACCAAGTAAAAGTACCTACAGATATCAGACAAAGAAATGTAATATTCCTGGGAACTTAAAATTTTATACGTTTCGCCAAGAACGCTGATTCGAAAAACTGTCTGCAATAACTACAACGACGACATTTCATTTTCTCAGATATGCTCAAAGAAAATTGAATAGTTGCAAGATGAAGTAACTGCGGTCTGTTTCAAAAGTATCTTATGAAAGTGTAAACAAACGCTGTACAGGTTAAATTCTGACACTGAGTGATTGTGTGAATGTGTTACTAATTCCCTGTTTACCAAACGGAAACATTAGGTTTTCTCGTTGTACACCAGAAGTTAAAGTGACTCTTTTTAAGGCTTTTTGCCAATCTCTATACACGTGCACTCTGTGGGTTCGATATGCGCAAAGGGCATACAACGCCCTCAGAGTTCAATATAATAATGCCTTCAGAATGTTGTTGGGGCTTCCATGTTACTGCAGTGCATCAGGAATGTTTGCTGAAGCACATACTGATGGGTTCAATACCATCCTGCGAAAAAGGATGGCGTCCATGATGCGCAGGGTGCGTGGGAGCGTCAACGGCATTCTGAAGGTCATCAGTGAGAAGCCATGTTGCGCCATTATGGCGCATTGGGTGCATGTACATGTGCACGTACCCAGTGCATCAGGTGAACGCAACAAATATATGAATTAAAGTAATAATAATAATGGTTATTACCAACATTGTTACTTACTAACATAGATTAAAGTGTGTATGTATTACTAACATCATATGGATCAAGGTCTGAATTAAAGAAATTTAATTTTATTTTATTTAATTTTTTTATTAATCTGTATTTGGACCGTTAGAAGGTTTCAACTTTATATCTCACCACTTTATCCAACAATTATTGTTTGTATAACATAATTAAATTGTAATTTAAAATCATCGACGAAAATTGAGGTTAATAAATTAACCTCAATTGTCTAACCAAATAATTTTTAGGGTTGTTTAAAATCAGAATTTCGGGGTATTTAAATATCAAATCAAAGCATTCCTCTCACCGACAGGAGGCCTGTGTCCCAGCAGTGGGAACATTACCTAAAGGCTGATTATGTAAATTAAAGCACCCAATTTGTAAGTGGCACTACAAATTGGCATTCACAAGTACGTTTTCTGAACAAATTGTTTACATTTTGGCCAGATACTTTTGGAACAGACTATACAGTGGCCCTTGTGTGAGTTTATTGTAACCATCTCGACTTTATGCATCGATCGCGTTCAGCAATCCGATTGGTGAAGTGCCAATCGGAGCGCCAAACGCAAGCGATGCGTAATGTCGAGATGGTTAAAAGAAACTCACACTAGGGCCTCAGTTTAGAAAGAAAGAAAATAAAGCCAAATTGTTTATATACTGTATAGTGTATAATATATACTGCTACTGTAGATAGGAAACACTTCATCACTTGATTAGCCTTTGAATCCTCGCCCTCTTCCCCTCGAGGGATCGAAGACCGAGCATCTCTTTCACGGCCATCGAATCGGTTCGTTAGATAGTACCAACATAAATCCAACGTAACATTTCTTTGAAAAAGCAAGATATTTTTAGCTCAATTTCCATGATATTTATTTAAAAAACGGAGAATGTGGTATGTTAGTTATCTATCCACGCTTATAAGGTAAATATAAACTATGGGGAAAATGTTTCACAGGGCAATGCTCTAATTAAATAATGGGCTCGTTTATGTTTTTTACATGAACTTACCGGAAACAAACTGATTCACACTCAAAGCATACTATTTCAATCTCATAAGCATAAAGCATTTTATCCGCCAATAATGTTCCCATGACTGCTGGGACACACACACACTGCCGTAGGCTAATTATGAAGTTCTAGATCCGATATAAACAAATTGCTACCTCTACCTCTAAACTAACAATGGCAAAAAAACAATAGCCATTGGCTTAACAGAGTATAAATAGCTTTTGCCCGCAGCTCCGCCCGCGTGGATGTCCGATATCGCGTAAAAAAGTAGCCTATGTCCTTCTCCATATCCCAGGCTATATCTCTACAAAATTTCATGACGATCGGTTCAGCGGTTTAGGCCTGAAATCGTAACAGACAAGAGTTACTTTCACATTTATAATTCAGCGGTTATCTTGAATGTGATTGACTATCTCGTTGGTCCAGTGGTTGTAAACGCTACTCTGCTGATCATGAGGTTCTGGGCTCGATTCCGAGGTCGGGCAAAGTGATATTGGGATTTCCATTAGGAATTTCTCAGTAGCAGCCCAGAGTCTGGTTTTGTGCTCGGTTGCTGGCAATAGGGTCGCCCCCTATTACATGGGTTCAAACATAACTGGCGAAATGCGGGTGTACCTTTTGGGAAATACAAGCGTAATGTTAAGTTATATTTTGAAGTAAAATGGCCTACAAAAAAAAACAACTTGGTCTTTTTCCAACCTCGCTTAGTTTCGCTGTTTCGCTTCTTACGCGTGACAAGTTGACATCTCGTTTGTTAAAAGTTAATTGATGGGCAGTTCTGACACTTTAACATTTTTATAAAATATTTGTACATAATAAAGTAGGTCCCTAACTTTTCAGTTAAATTTTTCGTTTTGTAAATACGTCTGACAGTTATGTCAGCTTCCTTGGTCTTATTTATTTGTTAAAGTTATTGCTACTTTTAAAAACCGGCCAAGTGCGAGTCGGACTCGCGCACGAAGGGTTCCGTACCATAATCTATAAAAAATCATATTTTTTGTATGGGAGCCCCCCTTAAATATTTGTTTTATTTTAATTTAATTAATTATTTTTAAAGTGACTATATAACTAAATATTCTGTAAATATTTCAAGCGTTTACCTGTTGCCGTTATCAATATCGAGCAAAAAAATCACGTTTGTTGTATTTTTAAATAATATTTATTTTATTCAATTTTTTTGTATTTTTTGTTATAGCGGCAACAGAAATACATCATCTGTGAAAATTTCAATTGTCTAACTATCACGGTTTATGAGATACAGCCTGGTGACAGACGGACAGACAGACATACAAACAGACGGACAGCGGAGTCTTAGTAATAGGGTCCCGTTTTTACCCTTTGGGTAAAAACCAGCCAACTGCGTGTCGAACCACGCACAATGAAGGGTTCCGTAGCTGGGATTAATTTATCCCAAAAACAAACTTAATATTGTAGTTGAAAACCTTGTGCTCCCATATATTCCAACTGTAAATGTATGTTACACACAATATTGGGAGATTTACCATGTCATTTTAAGAATATAGACGTTTTCCTGTAATCTATAAGTTGATATAGAACTATTTTCTGTAAATTTTCACTTATTTTCTTAAATAACTTAGAAACTATATATTTTAAAATTATAAAAAAAAATGCAAGAAGAAGACGCAATCCTGTATCATGGATACCAGTAGAATCAATAGCAATCTTTGCTAGCAGGTTCACATAATGCAAAATCAAATTCACTTTACGCTTACCTATGCGGTAAAACCCTTTCGTTTTCATCTCGTAATCGGGTAGTTAACACACAATCTCTTGCGGTATATACTGCCATGAATCCGCTTGCAAAACCGCCATTCTTTTAGTTTCCGTCATCAAACCACAAGTATAATGGCTTCCATCACGTATTGTATTAAATTTATCAATGAGTTTAGTCGTATTATGAAATACTGTAAATAAAAGACAGGTAGATACAATCGCTTTCGGAGATAAGGATATGTATTGGTAAATTTACAGCAATTTTCTTAAATAAATAACTTAGATTTTTTTTTTTATTGGAAATCCTCACAATATGCCCTTTCATTTCATATGTCACACGGTTTAATTTTCTTAATTGCCTCCCAAAAAGGCCCATATTCAAAATTCATTTACTTTCGTTACACGTCCGTGTTTAGGTCACAAAAATTCAGTGTTCCAAATTTCAACTTATTTGTCCATTCGATTCGGAGCAAATTGGCTGTGCTGTGACAAACAGACAGATAGACATCGAGTGATCCTATAAGGGTTCCGGTTCTTCATTCGGACGCACGGAACCCTAATAACAATTAACGAGCTACAAAATAATGGCGGTCGTAGAACATTAGCATCACAGCGATAGTGGTCAGCAGAGGCTAGCCTATGAGGAATAAAACAAATGCCAAACTTGTCAAAGTGATAATTCAAGCTGACATAGTGAAAGTAGAGATGGGCGATTGTTACTGATTCCAATAATCGAATGGTTTGATACTACTACTATTAACATTCGAATACAAAAACAATCGATCGCTAGTTCGCAAATTCGAATAAAACCACTAGTTCATTCATTCACTTTGCAATACAAAATTGGTCTGTTTTCTCGTACAATAAAGTCTATTTTAATTGATATTCGTAGTCATAAGTAAATAGTTACTGATTTGCGAACCGCTAGTTCATTCATTCAGTTTGCCATACAAAATTGAGCGTTTTTCTTTTACTATTAAGATTACTTTTACTTGATAGCAATAATTAGTTATGACTAATTTCCAAAAAAAAACCTAAAGGGTCATAAATGTTGTCGTTGCCCTTTCCTCGAATCGCGCTCACAGACAGCTATAATATATAAACTAGTAGTAATGAAATTTGAATCGGAAGGAATGAGACGACGCAATACATTCTTATTTACTTCTCGCTTTATTTTATTTTTCGTTATTCGAATAATTTGAATGACTTCTACAATCGAATCATTCGAATAATGTCATTCACAATCGCCCATCTTTAAGTGAAAGATTCTACTGTATTTCATTTTTGTTGGTGGTGTCTAATTGGTTTTTGGGTGACGTCTCTGATTGTGTAAACTGTGACTACATTGTTGTATTGAGTTCCCACCTGTGTAAAAACAAATTTAAGGTGTAGTAAATAAATAAAAGTATATACTTTTTGTCATGATCTTTGGACCATCCTTGGATCCACGACCCTTGGTAACTAAGCTCATATTGTACTTCTAAATAAATTAACAAAGGGGTGAATTTGCGGCAATCTAGCCAAAAGGCTTAGCGAACTGTGTTATTTAGTTAGGCAAGTTCTAATTTAATAGACAAATTGCCAACAGAGTTGTGGGCAATTTATCTACATAAACGCTAATATTCAGCGACCGAAAATTACATTTCTACATTGTTATCTAAGTAATAAATGATATTTTAACAATGTAAAACTTTAACATAGAGCATTGGAAGCAGACTTCATACAACTTATTAAAACCCCAATTACTTATTGTTCATCATAATACATTGATAACAACACTTGCATGCAAAAAAAAAAAAACATCCACCTCGTTCTCTTCGATTTGAAACACTGCTTTTTTATTTTCATTTTATATAATTTTATTTTTATACTTTTATCATTGTGTGTTTAGGTTGTGATCTACCTGTGCTGGTCCCAATAAATACTGTTACTTTCTTTTCTTTCTTTCAAATAAGAAAATTCAACGAGTTTAATTAACAATAACCTAATATATTGTTTATTAAAAACTTCCTGAATATGTAGATTACGCTAGTGAAAAAATTATCAACACTGATTCATTCGTTTAAGAGAAAAACGCGAACTTAAAAACATACGGGTCGAATAAAGAAACCCCTTATTTTAATTCGGTAAAAAATTCAAATGATCAATAAATGAACCGTCATAAACAAAATTAAGACTTTGTCAACTTCACGCAGTTTTTTCAAATGAAAGTGGGCGATGGATGAGAGAGAACATTTGAAGAATCGAGTCGATCTTGTCAAGAATATTGCTTTTATCAAAGTTTAGGGCTAAAATTTTTAATAGATGATTTATTAAAAGTCATAGAACAGAAATTATGTTTATGATGTAAGTAATATAGTTCTGAGAGGTTGTTAGTGTTTTACCAATGACCCTGTAAATGCTCTACTACCCATGCGAAGCCGGGGCGGGTTGCTAGTAAACGAAATCACATTATGTTATAAATTCAACATTATATGTGTAACTAATATTTTTGTAACAATTTAATTTAAAAGAGTGTCCATGGAGTTTTTTGCCTGTTCTTCTCCATAGGTACCTACGCTTGGAATGGGAATGTAGCTTAATTTTTCTTACTGACCGACTCCTTGACAATTCAAAAGTGCCTGTAAATGGTTTAATTGAAATAATGAGTTTGAGTTTTGAAATATATAGCAATGAATAAAATTCCACCACCTTGCACCACCTATACGTACATATATACCTGTGGTGTATATCACCTTTGTACGTATTTTTCTGTTCATTTCTTCTAGTCTGTTTATGTATGTACGGTGGCCAGCATATCAAGTTACCACAAACTGTCAAATTTTGTCGTTCGATTTTGAACTTAAACGTCAACATTTTAAAGTTTAAAATCGTTTGGAGAAATTTTACAGTTTCGTGTAACTTGATGTGCTGGCCACTGTAACTATTAAATAAATAAAAGTGTCTTCAATTTCAATTCAGGTCGCTATGTAGAGGACAACCAGTGGGGTTATCTTAATTTAGTAATGCTTAATTACGGTAGTTTTTAGGGGTCCGAATGAATAAACAGAACCCTTATAGGATCACTCATGCGTCCGCATGTCACAGCCAATTTGCTCCGAATCTAATGGACCAATTAAGTTGAAATTTGGTACACATATCAATTTCTGTGACCCAAACACGGACGTGTTACGTAAATAAATGAATTAATAATATGGGGGTCACTTGGGAGACAAATAAGAAAATTTACTGAGCCTAAAATATTGAAAAAAAAAAAATACAGAAAATAGAAGTTTATGGTCTTAAAATAACATGGTAACTCTCCCAATATTGTGCGTACAAACTTACATTTGCAGTTGGAATGTATGGAAGATTTTTTTTTAACTACCATGTTAATTTGGTTCTTGGGATAAATAATCCATACTAATATTATAAATGTGAAAGTAACTCTGTCTGTCTGTATGTTACGTTTTCACGCCTAAACCGCTTAACCGATCTTCATGAAATTTGGCAGAGATGTAGCCTGGGATATGGAGGACATAGGCTACTTTTTTACGCGATAACCGACATCCACGCGGGTGGAGCCGCAGGCAAAAGCTAGTTATCTCATATACGGAATTCTTCATCGTGCGTGGTCCGACGCATTTGGCCGGTTTTTCTAATTACACATAATATCTAATCTTGAATTTGAACGATTTTTATTGCAATGAGTTCATGTTTTTAGTTATACTTGATAACCTTGTGTTATTTAGAAGTAGTTGCTAAGGTATCGCAAATAGTTTTGTTAAAAATGTATTAATGTTGATTATGTAGCTATACTACATAATAATGTGTCACGTTCAATGATACACGTCGTTATTATAAAGTACGTTATGATTATAACTGATTGGACGACCATTAGTACCGGTATTTATGTGTCTGGTAAAATTTAATGAATAAAATTATCCAACAGCTACCTAGCTAGCTAGCTAGCTAAAGGTGTCTGCACACAGCGGGCGCGGCGCGGCGGGACGGGACGCCGGCGCGACGCTGAGCAGTTGTAATGTACTAGATATTACGGACGACGCCACACAGAGCGTCGCGTCACGTCGCGTCGAGCCGGACGGCTCTGTGTGGCGTCGTCCGTAATATCTAGTACATTACAACTGCTCAGCGTCGCGCCGGCGCGCGTCCCGTCCCGTCGCGCCGCGCCCGCTGTGTGCAGAGACCTTAAAGGTATCTACACAGCGGGCGCGGCGCCACACAGAGCGTCACGTCGCGTCGCGTCGAGCCGGACGGCTCTGTGTGGCGTCGTCCGTAATATCTAGTACATTACAACTGCTCAGCGTCGCGTCGGCGTCCCGTCCCGCCGCGCCGCGCCCTCTGTGTGCAGAGACCTTAATTCACAATTATGTATCTTCGACTACTAACCCGGGTTCGACCAGCGGGGGCAAAATTGTCTGCTCAGTTTGGTTGGTGGTAGTACTTGTTCTAAGTCCGCCTGGCTAGCTACCACCATCTTATCTAAGTCTGTCTCCATAACAGCTTCATTTTCGCTTAGCGTTCTTTCAGACTTTTTTTCTTTTCGTTTTGCTCGGCTCGTTACGGTCCTAGCTTGATGTTAATAAAGCCTATATCCTTCCTCAAGAATCGGGCTATCAAATGAATAAATAATTTTTCAAATCCGACTGATAGTTCCAGAGATTAGCGCGTTCAAACAAACAAAAAAGCAAACTGTTCAGCTTTATTATTATTATTAGTAGTACATATATATAGACTAGCTTCTGCCCGCAACTTCGCCCGCGTGAAATTTCTTGTTCCCCTGACCTATAGATATTATTATGTTTTCACTTAGCGTTTTTTCTGATTTATTTCTTCTTACTCGGCTTCTAAGAGTCACAGCGTGATGTTAAATAGCGTATTGCCTTCCTCTAGAATTTTTCAAATCCAACTAGGAGTTCCAGAGATTACCTACATACAGTGTGTCTTTATAATGTGCACATATCGAAATGAGGGAATTTATGCTTAATTTTATCTACGGCAAAAATATAAATAAAATCTAAATATTTTATGTTTTACGGAATTTAAAAAAAAATTGTTCCCAGTGTAAACAAAACGGTGTATCTTATAAACTAAATGATCTATCACGATGAAACAAATTCCATAATGATTGGAAGTAATTAGGCGTCCTCATAAAATAAAAATTAGGGGAAAAAACTACCCTCAATTGAAAAGAAACGTTTTTTTTTAGCAAAAATCTGTTATTTTTTTTTATACATTATACATATATATACATTATAAAGACTCACACTGTATAAACTTACAAACAAATTTTACCTAAACTTTGCCCCCACACTAGGAATTTCTCCTGTATTGTCGGTGCGTTTACAAACATTTAAAGTCACATACACAAACAGCCAGACCCGGAACAACTACTTGTATGTCATACAAATATTTGTTCCGTGCGAAAATCAAACCCGCGACACGCAGCGCATCAGCCAACCGTGCCGTGTCGCGAATCATACTTTAATCAACATACACCCAGACAATGAGCTGCAAATTCAAAAAAATCGTCAGAAAATTCGAATTTCGCGGGATAACTTAGCGCTCCTCCCTTGAATATATTATTTACAAGTTCCGGTCCTAAACTAAAGCATTTACAGCTAGTAATAAATCTGAGAACTGATCAAGAGCTAAGGATACCGCTGCATATGATTATGAGGCATTAACATAAGTCTTCGGAGAAAGGCAGGGAAAGCGAAAGGGCCTTTGTTGCCTCTATTTTATTAGCAAGTTATGCGTGACTCGACTATCTCTAAAATGAATTATCTAAACTAATCTTACTTTACTTCTTAGTAATAATTATAAATGAGAAGTTTTGTGAGGATGGATGGATGTTTGTTACTCAATCACGACAAAAAAGCAGAACGGATTTGGATGAAATTTGGCACACAGATAGTATATAACCTGGATTAACACATAGGATACTTTTCATCCCGATATTCCCACGGAATCGATACTTATGTGGGTAAAACCTCGGGTCGCAGCTAGTATATAATATATAATATAATATATATATAATATAATATATAATATAATATAATATAATAATATTATAAAGAGGAAAGATTTGTACCTATTTTTGTATGTTTGTATGTTTGTAATGAATAGGCTCAAAAAGTACTGGGCCGATTTAAAAAATTCTTTCACCAATAGAATGCTACATTCTTCCAATTTGACATAGGCTACATTTCATTTTGAATAAAATTAGGGATCCTTGGTAAAATTTGAACAATGTAACCGAAGGTGTAGAAAAATGAGTCTTAAAATGATAATTGTCTACCCCGTGCGAAGCCGGGACGGGCTGCTAGTATATAATAAACAGAAAATATTTGTTTTTTGGATATTTGTTTGTTACGCTTTCATACTAAAATGTCTCAACGGATTTAGGTGAAATTTGGCACAACAGTAGACCATAACTTGGGTAAAGACATAGGCTACTTTTTATCCCGATATTCCCACGGGATCGAGACTTATGCGGGTGAAACCACGGGGCGCAGCAAGTGGTAGATACAGCTAGCTAGACTATAAAATGATAACCGTCCTCTTGTCTTTGCCGTAGTCGGGAAAAACATTGACTAATGTATCAGTACTGTAAGTTTTCAGTGACAAAACTGGACACATGACGATTTTTCTGTAAATCTATATATATAAA
This sequence comes from Dryobota labecula, assembly GCA_947523025.1. NCBI lineage: Eukaryota > Metazoa > Arthropoda > Insecta > Lepidoptera > Noctuidae > Dryobota > Dryobota labecula. The sequence goes on from OX383287.1 coordinate 6,311,617, forward strand.
AATGAATCCCTATTTCCCTTGGTCACGGCATCACGCGTGAACGGCTGGACCGATTTCGCTAATTATTTTTTTGTTGTGTTTTTTATTGTCAGGAGAAGGTTCTTATGTAAGAAAAATTTAAGAAAGTTAAAAAAAAAAAATTGTAAGAAAACGACCATATTTACATTTTTATTGTATTAATAAGTAGGTAACTCTATCTTCTAATGTAACTTTATGGCGTTTGACATAACGTGTCAGTCATCATTTGGTAGGTCTGAGAATAGATTTTATCAAAAAAAAAAAAAAATATTGAAGGTTTTAGTTAGGTAGGGTAGGGTAGGTAGGGTTGGTAGGGTAGGGTAGGGTAGGGTAGGGTAGGTAGGTGGGTAGGGTAGGGTAGGGCAGGTAGGTAGGGTAGGGTAGGGTAGATAGGTAGGTAGGTAGGTAGGTAGGTAGGGTAGGGTAGGGTAGGTAGTTAGGTAGGTAGGTAGGTAGGGTAGATAGGTAGGTAGGTAGGTAGGTAGGTAGGTAGGTAGGTAGGTAGGGTAGGTAGGGTAGGGTGGGGTAGAGTAGTGGAGTTTATACTATAGCTTTTGACAGAACGAAGTCTGTCGGGTCAGCTAGTTTTATAAAAAAATAAAACAGCTGCTCATTGTTTCATCGCCTAGTGTTAGGCCATACTGAGCCATACTTACCTACGTAAATAATCATTTCTATTGAATATTAAAAACAGCGAACATTCTATGCAATACAAAATTTTTAATAGATATAGTTAGTAACTATATCTATTTAATTTTTTTCGTAAATACTACCGAAGATTTTATTCACGTAAAGATAGTTATCGTAAAATTAAAAATTATCAAGAAGCCTAACTAGATTAGGTAGCTAAAATCTAACTTTTACACAATACAAACATTATTATTAATTATTAATCATCATTCATTATTCAAATAAAACAAACATTCCAACAAACATTTGTCATTCAAACACTTCCTGAAATAATCATTAATATAAAAACATATATACACTTCCCTTAATAGATAACGTTATCAGTAGTAAACTTCTATTGAATTTCCTAACTTATTTATAGCCCTACTACACTTCCTCATTATTTGTCTGGATTGCCGATTCGTATCTGCGACGCCATGACAGATCTAGCCAATCAATTTAACGAGGAGCGGCGCCAAACGCAAATATTGTAACTTAATTGTATTATATAAAGGTATAGCGATAGAGTAAGCGGACAGCGGGAAATAAAGCGGGCGATACATGGGAGACTTTAAAGTGAATGGGGAAGTAAACTGTCATATAAGTTTCATTTAGATAGCGCTAGGTGGTTGTTACTTTCATTCAGCTGCCAATGGACTTCCTTGTCAAAACTTTGCTCCGAGATGGTGCCTTTCATTCAAGATCACTATGAAACGTAACAAACACTTAACGCTCTCTCGCGGCGAAGTTTCCTGCCCCTTTAGGCACTTGTAGCGTGTTCCATCTTCAACAAATAGTATATAATGTGGGGAGTAATCAGAGTGCTGTGCTGACCTGAGAAATTTTAAACATTCAATATTGAAGTCCATTAAATGTTAAACGGAAACTGCTTAAAACGCTTTTACCAAAGTAGGGAAATATAGTCATTGATTCCCATGTATTGCTCACATATTTTCCCATTACGGGATGAAAACCCATACAGAGAAACCGTAGCACGAGCTAGACACGATTAGTATTTGACATGTGCACCGTAAATGTCCCATGAGAATCCGTATTAAGTAAAAATAAATATGTATCGGTCATTTTGCTTTCGTGGCTGAGCTGCAGGTGGTATTTTATGAATTCATGCACAGCAAGACGTCGAGTATGAAGAAAGACAGAATAATAATGCATTTGGCTGTCACTTGTTTCTTGTATTCTATATCTTATAGGCAACATAGTTGCATTGTGGTTGCAATATATATAATCAAACTAGGATATGAGATCCGTCGTTATTCGTCGTTTTCGCCGATTGTTATTTTTATTTTTATAGATAGCTTTAGGAGATTCGAAAGTGATTTCCAACAACATAATGGTAAATAAGTTTATGATTCGATCTATATAAATCGCTTACTACGAGACCTATCCCAAATTGACACAGTAGCATTCCAGCTTTGATAAAAAATAAACCTTATGACGTTGTGAATAAAATGCAAGTTCGTCCAGACAAAGTTTTCTCTTATTAAACAGGATTAAGTAAATAAGAGAATTATTGGAATTATTTCTAATTTAATAGTGAGTGAGTTGTTTTGTGGCGTTAGAACCGGTCGCAGTAGTGTTATTGAACATAAATTGTTGTTAAATAGATTTTAAATGGGTTCGCAATGAAATTGTGATAAATGATCCTGGAACTCAAACCGCTAAATTATTTTGCGAATGCGGACATGGTTTTGAATTAAATAATTCACTTACTGCGAAATTGAAATGAAACATTATACTGAATCCATGATTAATTAAATGAAATACAAATTGTAACAAATACAAACATCAATAATCAATTAATCACTTAGAATTGTCTCGCCGGTCTAGTGGTCGCAATCGCTACTGCTGAGCACGAGATCCTGGGTTCAATTCCCGGGTCGGGCAAAGTTTTATTAGGTTTTTCCACCAGAAATTTCTCAGTAGCAGCCCGGAGTCTGGATTTGTGTCCGGTTGCTGGCAATAGGCTCGCCTCCTATTACATGGGACTAAAACATAACGGGCGAAATGTCTATGTTTGTTTATTAACATAACTGTTAATTCATAAAAAGGCGATATTATTCATTAAAGTCTCCTAGCGACACAAAGGCTCCGCGTGTCGCGCGATGAGCAGTTCCTTTGTGTCGCGTCGCGTGTCGCGCATGTTTGTAGGAACCTTAACTGTTATCAAATTCCTCACTGAATTCGGGTCACTTACAATTTTAATTTAAAAACATAAGGTGAATGCACCAGTTTTCGGTCAAACGATAAATTAAAACAGGTTTTCTTTTAAATTCGTTTTTTTAAATTACTATTTCATTTTATCACATTACTTGTTCGTTATCGCATGAAAATGGATCACAAACATAAAGTTAACAAGTTTCGTTACATTAGTGCATCGGGTGGCACTACACGATGTAAAATGTAACCAATATGTCTGTAAAGGCGATTACAAGTGCGGGCTTATGATTAAACGAGACCGGATTACCCAAGAGAAGTTTCGTACTTACCTACTATTACTTGTGCATTATGCAATCTAGCCTCTCCAGCGGATTGGACTTAACTTTGGATCAAATGTTTGAACAAATTATTGACAGGAGAATGCATTTCATTGATAAGACCTTTTAACTCTACTATAACCTTAAAGCAGTATCCTTAGATTTATAATTTATAATATTAATAAATACCTACGACTTTTCTTTTGGTTTCTCCTACTCTTGAGTTTTAAAGAAATCTTTGGAAAACAGTGAAACTTTTTGGCAAATTTACTTAATTTGATCTGCTGACTATCAAATCGCATTTGCGAAAATAGTTAATTATTCTATTTTTTTTTTTTTTTAATTAATATTTAAGCTGAGGATGTATGGAATGTTAGCCAGTATAACCAAACTATTGGTAATATCGGCCAATCTGTAACAAGGCAAGATTCTCATCTAACATTGGCGCATGCCGTGCAGCATATGATTATCGACTTCGCAACAAGTTGGTCAGTAGAGTAATGAGAGGTGATCTATTGATCAAACAGTATTGTGGAGAATTAAAGAGAACAGCTTCAACATTGTGCAAGCAATTTGAACTTTATTCCTAAATCTGTGAAGGTAATGCTGCAATAGCGTTAATTTACAATAGTTTTAATGTAGAATTATATATGATATAAATGTTCAAAAAGTTCAAGGGATCACAATTTGCAATAATCACGTGTGAACAGGTATTGTTAGTCTGTAATCAGGTTTTATTCATCTCGTAATTTAATATGTTAGCAAATAAACTGTAGAAACACGTATATATACACAATGAATTTTGATTAAAAGTATCTGATGTTACAATATTATACGTTTCTTCCTAGTGCGGTGTAGTTGTCAGTGATCATATATATCCTTTCCACTCACCAGGAATTTATTTAGTACCTACATGGAGGACTTACAGCTAATAAAAACAAACAAAAAAAAATAAAAAAAAAATTTTGATGATCCATTATGTTTGCTAGAACCACTTCCCTTCTTTTTAATTTGGAGTCTTATGACATGCTATTTCATTTGTAATTTTGAGACTTGTTGTCAGAGATATTAAGAATCACTCCATGAATACTAGAAAAACAGAACCTGGAAGAACACCAACTAACCACCTCAAAAACCAATTTAAATCACAATCAGGTAAGCCACTAACCAAAAACTACCAGAACATCGAAACATTGTTAAAGCTCCAACAAAGCAGGTAAACATGGAAATTACAATTTCATATTCAAATAATATCGGAAGGTACACAAATAAATCGTTTCATATCGGGATGTTTCCGAATAAAAGCCACTCAATTATGTTTTCATTCCGATCCGCTGTTCACGACTACAGTAATATTATGCGATGGCTAACGAACGTTACGTAAAACTGTATCTCTCCGTAATTTTTCAGGTTATTCTTTTATTTTTTAATATTCAATACGTGAATGTTCAGTTCGTGTATTGAAACAATGTTTATTGATTGTGTTGATAGTCGCAGCTTTATAATTAATCATATGATTGTTATGTAGTCAATTAGCTACACATACTGTTCAATATACTGCTTCCTTTTCTATATTGGCTTCCTGTTTGTTGTTATTTTCCTCCCTCGGTCTTATTATTACATTAAGATTTTATCTGAATTCTTTGATTTGTCTGGTCGCTTGTCTTTTCCCACTATTGGTTTTGTTTAACGCTCTCCTCTGTATGCCATCATTGAATGTTATTTAGTTTATTTCTTCAAGGCCTTCATTCTCGTCTTCACCTATTCATATTTTATGTTTAAAATATTACTTGTATAATCCCAACAATTTGTCTGAAGGCTGAATACAAAAGACACAACCATTTATAACGCTGATTAATTGTCGTGTCCTTTCAAAATCACTATAAACAAAGTTCTACTTCAGCAACTATGTTAGTTTATCAAAGTAAATAATGCAGGCCGACACCGAACCGTACTCTGATCTCGGTCTCTGGTTATCTATAACGATTGTTCAGTAATGGAAAGACGCACTCCATCTGATTCACGCCAATGCCCGCTAGATGCCGCCTATTCCGATGCCGGGGATCGATAACGGCCGATAGATTCCACTACCGCGATATCCCGGCGCCAAATAAAACTTTATTTCAAATCGATTACTCAAGCGAATATCGATTGTTATTCGAGTAAGCAAAGAAACCTTGGCAGAAAGCCTGCAAGACGACGAATGTAGACTAGACAATAGACGAACTTCGTGATTTGACCAGTCATTTGGTTTCAATGTTCACCCAATGTTTAAATTACACTAATAATGTCATAATTTGGTCCCTTGATAAGATAATGTCCAAATTACTAAGCGGTTACTATCAGTAGTTTCTAGTTTATTGTACTTACGCATTTTACGCATCTATTAAATGATAAAAACGCGACTACTTTATAGGTAGTAAATTATCTTCATAAAAATAGGATTATGAGCAACACAGTAAAGAAATAATTTACTAACCTGTAATAAAAACTGTCATAAATTAAATTCTGTATTATCCAGAATGGCCTAATATTTGGCACATTCACCCTATTTTATCTAGTTCTGATTCCAACTTCTCTTCTTATACCTACTTTTCCACTATAAATCGATGTTTTGAACCATACTGTTGGGAATAAATTGTCTACGCGTGGAATTTCTATACCATATTTTCATCTTTTCAAACATCTGTGTAGAAAAAAAAATGTGTGCCATCATACTCAAAGGGATCTATACTTCCACATTCCACAATCAATTCCAAATCTAAACAACAATACATTACAACAATTCTAGATAAACAAAACACTACTACCGTACCATACTTTATCACTTCCACCACAAATTGTCCAAATTATCTTATCTAAACATTTTGACACCCAATTTGTACAGCGGGGTTCGCGAGCGGGCCCCGTGACACCTCATATCCGCCGGGTATTTACACTCTCACGTTCGGGTAACACAGAGCTGCTAAATTGGAGGATGTTCACAATAGTTACAATGTTCACACTCATTAGTATCAACACTTGTATGGTAATAAAATGGTGATGTTTTGGGCAATAATGGTGTTATTAGTACTGATAAAAGGATATAGGATGATATTGTTTAGCTGTGCAAGATGTCATGACGTATTATTTCAATTTGAACTGAATTTGCTGTGACACAGGCCTCTGTGTGAGAAGGAGTGGGCCGTGGATGTAACATGTCTTCGAATTTTTGGTTCTAGGACATGCCGGTTTCCTCACGATGTTTTCCTTCACCGTTTTGAGAGCAGTGGTGATGAAATTACTTACACAAAGTAAAGCGCCTGTCTGGGTTCGAACCTACGACCTACAACTGGTAAGTTGCGGCTGTTACCACTGGGCCACCTCTGCTCTCAATTTGAACAGAAAAAGTCAAAACCGCCTCTGTGGTCTAGTGGTAAAACCATCTGTCTCAGATCCAGAGGTCCCGGGTTTGATTCCCAGCGGGGGCAAAAATTTATGCTCGGTTTGGTTGGTGGTAGGGCTTGTTCTAAGTCCGCCTGGCTAGCTACCACCATCTTATCTAAGTCTGTCGCCAAACAACAATGTTAACAACATTTGTTGTGTTTTGGCAGTTAGAGGTAAGATAGCCAGTTCCTCTGTGGTTGAGGATTCCGGGTGAAGCTCGCTTCCATCTTCGGCCTTATCATCACTTACCATCAGGTGAGATGAAGGCCAAGAGCTTCCACGTTGTGCGTAAAAAAAAAAAAAATTGGTATCTAAAATAATGACGTTGTATTGAAGAAGGTTCCAAGCCGTTGCCAAAAAACCCTTTGTAGCGATTAAAGGAGCAGACACTGAACAAAAAAAAAATGGTTTTAAATAATATAAAATGTACCAAATACTCGTATTTATTTTCATGAATTAAAAACCCATTCTGAAATAAATCAACTCTCAGTAGTGTAGTTATACGAAAGCAAGAAACAAATGAACGCAATTTAAAAGGTGTTCCATTGTGTCATCAGACTATCTATATACATATATAATAAATTTCATGCTGTTCATTGGTAAGCGCGTCACTTGACAACGGCTGGCCGATTTGGCATATTTTTCTATAACATTTTTTGTAATAGTCTAAATTAGATTTAGAAGTAAACCACAATTCTAAAAGTTACCCGGACAATTTTCAAATTCGGAAAAAACTGAACGTCCTTTTATCTACGGTTTTTTGTATGAATTATTGAAGTTTGGACAGGATAACGTCTGCTGGGTCAGCTAGTTTCAAATGCAAATCGGAAGTGACGCAAAAAATTTAGATCAGTGAAGAATACAAACAAAACTCAAAATGATTGTACAAAAACATTTATTACACCACTGACAGTGTCATTATTCCATATGATAGAACTGTCGGCAGTTCCCACAAAAACTTTTCTCTCAGGTGAACAGTTGATCTAGTTGCTAGTTTTAATATTTCACGTTTTGAATGCGTGCAAAACGAGTTGAAAAGCTTTGTTCGGTTTGTTATATAAAATGGAAAGTATGGAGTTATGAGAATTAGCGGGAGAGGTAATGTCTCATTGTTACTTTAACTTGGAGATATTAATTTAAGTTTTATGTTGTTAATAAGTATTTTGGTGATTATATTTTGATAGTTTAAAAAACGGAAAGGTTATCTTTATCAGTGATTAAACACAAGATAAGTATAAAAATTTTGGCACTGACTCATGAAATTAGGCAGTAACATAACAAACCAACCAGCATTAAAATCCTCATTTTATTTGCACAAATATCGAACAAAATTTAGACACCTCACTTTATTGAAGAACTTACAACACAAAACAATAAAACCGTATCCCCAATCTAATACGAAGCATTAACCCTACCTAACAATGACTTCAGGACAGCCAATTACATTTTGATTTACAACATAATGTTTAATATAGTACCACCAAGTTATTTATTGCGGGCGCACAATAAAGACATAAATCGCATGTTGACAGCGCCATTACTGGTGCTCTCACCACATCTCCGACTTCTGATACGGCAAGTTGCCTGCAAACAACTATTGGAACTTAGAACGCCTTTTATACTATTTCTACTGTTATTTTTACGTAGGCCTTGTGGCTAAATAATAACAGATCTTCAAAGTTAAGCAACGCTTGCCGAGGTCGATCCGTGGATGGGTGACCATTCATTACATACCGAGACCCCATGGAAAGAAGGCGTGAGTTTGCAAATGTAGTAAAATAAATACAGATACGACATACATACTCGTATAAGTATTGAGTACAAAGGTACTGCTTATTTCATCCCGTATCCATATAATGAAGGAGCACTTCCTAATTATAAGCTTGTTTGTTTAACATCACAGTCTAATTAAGCACACTTTAATTAATTAAATTCTAAAGTGACACTGTCACATTACTCGTTTATTTCAACTTGCGACTTCGCAAAATTCACGGAACAATATTCTCAAAGGATATTTCAAAGACGCGCTACTTTTATCACTCAGACGGTGAAATCTAATAATAAATATTAGGTGGTAATTAAAAGTAGGAACCCGTGGCTAAGTAATAACAGCCACTCGGGTCGATCCGTCAGGTTAAGCTACGCTTGCTGGGCCTGGTCCGTAGATGGGTGAGCATCCATTACATACCGAGCCCCCTCCGTGGCCCGGAAAGCACGTTAAGCTGTTGCCTAACATTTGTAGATGTTACGGGTAGTGAAAAGCCCAAGTCTGACAACCAGTCTTACCAAGGTGTATCGTGTTACCCAGTAACTGGGTTGTCTAGGTCAGATAGGCAGTCGCTCCATAAAAAATACTGGCGGATTTACAAAATTTCCAAGTATAGGCTGTAAAATTTTTGCCGCCCTTTTTCTACAATTGTCAGCTTCTAGATTATTTTTTGAATCCAACAATTTGGTTGATTTGCAAAATAAATAGTTTTTGGGTATATTCTGAGCTAATCAAAGCTCAATCATGTACCTACCACTAATAAGGCGGGGCGGCAAAACAAATAGAGGCCGCCCCCGGTGTTCTGAGTTTATGTAGGCATTTCTAGTAACATTTTACAGGAACTGAAAGACACAAAAAAAATGCTATTCACGGAAATTTTCATCGAAAAGCAGGAATGTAGGATACAAGAGCGAGTGCGTCGAGCTCGAAATTAAAAGAGAAGGGAAGAGGGAAAAGTCATGCAAAAGATGTCTTGTAGACATCTTTCTGCAAGACATCAGAAAACCTTACAGAAATCAAAAAGATTTCTGTAAGAGTGCAAAAAAAATCGCCGTATTAGTCGCCCCCTATCTGCCGCCCTAGGCTCAAGCCTACTCAGCCTACTGGACTTGACGGCACGGTTGGCGCAGTGGTTAAGCGATTGACTGCTGCGCTGCGTGTCGCGGGTTCGATTCCCGCACGGAACAAATATTTGTATGATCTACAAGTAGTTGTTCCGGGTCTGGCTGTTTGTGTATGTGAGTTTAAATGTTCGTAAACGCACCCACGATACAGGAGAAATTCCTAGTGTGAGGCAACGTTTAAAAAAAAAAATACTGGTAAATCCGCCACTGGGTATTCAGTTGCATCTATTTAGGCTGAAAGCCGACCTCAACATAGTTAGAAAATGCAACCCCAGTGATGGTTTTTTTGAATTAACGAGGCCCTTCCGAAGTAAAAGCTAAGGACTTCAAAATAGAATTTGATATGGTTTGAAGTAGAAACATTCATGTCTTATTGAAAAGGATGAAAGCAATAAAAATTGTACGTGACTTAAGTGAGGCATAAATTGTAATATTTGAAGAAGTCAATTCGTATTCGATAAGCTCTCAGCTTGTGGAATACTTTAAATCTAGACCGATTTATCTGATTCATAATTCGGCTTCATTCTCAAATAAAAGAATATATTTTGCCTTTAAGGTAAGCGAGTCCTTTTGGCATTTTGAGTACTTTATGCGGTCTATCCAAATGTCCTTTCTTCGGTATTGTTCGTTAAGTCGTTGAGCTCCTTAAGTCCTGAGTTGAGCTACACGATTACTGAAAAATGCTTGCACTGACTAGACGGGTCCACTCAAATTTGTGTGGTTCTTTCCTCAAACGACCATTTCGGACACTGATCTACATGATTTGACCAAGATTATGTCTGGACTTTAAAAGATAACTGACCCCTGAGTTTGTTTCGCCATTTCTTCAGGGGTAGTCAGATAGGAAATGTTGACTGTATCTAGTTTATTTTTTAATATGATGTGTAAAAGTGATTCCGATATCCTATTTACAGAATAAACGATTTCATTTTGATAAGTGTAGTAATATATCTTAAAAAGGCAGGTTATTCCCCCATACATACTAATATTACAAATGCGAAAGTAACTCCGTCTGCCTGTCTGTTAGCACACAGGTAGACTATGACCTAGGTTCAAGTACGTTCCGTGGGATAATTTCTAACCTCCACACGGGCGAAACCACGGGTTAAAGCTAGTATCATTTATGGACAGATATTCCCGCATCTATATATATTGCAGACTTATGCAGATATTACTCGTATGTCCGCAATCTCTGCATATTTGTTATTTGGCCATCGTCCAAGATGTCCCGTGGAATTGTCGATGTATTTGCTTATGTTTCTCTTTATGTCTCCCTCATTATTCCACTGGACTGGTCTGGAACATTGGAGGTGAAGAGCGAAGATACTGAAGAGTTATGGGGACATATTTTATCTTTGTAAATGGAGTAGGGGTTAAAAGAGTAAGTGTATAAATATAGGAAGTAGATATTCGTATTGTTTTAACTTAACATGACAAAACATCACGCCTTTTATCTCGGAAGGTTTAAGCAGTGGTGTACCTGTATTCTTTTATATTATGTAATTAAGGGGGTTAGTAGGTAAGCAGATGATTTTTATCATACAATGTTTCAAAATTATGAGAATAATTGTAATTAATTGTGTCTCTGATAGTTTTATAATAGCATCGTTTTGTGTCGTGACTCTAGAATAGTCACCAAAAAACTCCAAATTGTCGTCAACTAATCGTAAGACAAACATCCTTGAGTAGTTTGTTTCTTTTTATCTAAATTTACTATTTACTTAGAGCTACGAGTAGAGAACAACTATTTACTAGACGATAAGTAAATAACGTTCTTAAAATAGTGAATTCTATTAACAGCATAAACAAGTCGCAACGTGGGCGACCAAACTTCAAGGATAAAATATCCCATGATATCCAAAATTACATTTAAAACAAAACAAACACGAGAAAGTTATTCATAATGTAGTTAATTGCGCCACCGGGCCGCAGTAATTGGCCCTAATGAAATAATTGGCGGTATCCGCTGATCGGCCATGTGACATCGTCCGTGACGATGCTATCGCTAACTATGCTGTTACTGCACCAAACGATGGTTAAATTGAAAGTAAATGTGATAACCATCGGTTTGATGGTAAAACGGACCCTTGTAATGGACTTAACGGGATAACGCCAAAGAGTCGTTTAGAAAGAATTATTTTATAGGACCGAGGGAACAGTAATGTTTTGGAACTTATTTACTTTTATTCTCTCGTTTAAAGTTAACAAAATTTTAAACATACCAAAGCTAGGCGACAGCCAAATTCATGGTTTTCCATTTGACTAAATCTGAGCTTAAAAGATGGATTTACCTTACATAAAACGAGCGATAGGGAAATTCTACAAAGCTTCGTTTCATTCCAGATCGTTACGAATACCCTTGACAAATAGCTATCCAATGGCTCTTCGCCTCCAAATTAAGCCCTGTATCCTATCTGTGCATGTATCTATCCAATTAGTTTCTTACATGCGTAGTAAAATAATTAAAGAAGTGTGATTATGTTGGCTTACTTTACTAATTACTTTGTGTCAATGCCGATGTCTGCATGGTAATCTAGGTTTGTTTTAACATACATTTTATTAATCCAGGAATCATCCAAAGACTGGCTATGATTATCAACAATCAACATACAAAAGTAAATGATTATTCTCTCATTTCCCGACATGTTACCATACATCGTACTTATCACATACAGTCTTGAGACACTAAAGCAAAAAAAGCAAGCAATACATCAAATAAATCACGACAAATCACGAAATAATGACAGAAATGCATGTGATCACGTATCTTACGCCATCCATCCGCCTATTGAGAACCAGATCCCAACGTAGAAGCCTGCAGATGAAAAAACAATAGAAATCAGCTGTTGTTGCGAGAATGTCCCAGTTGATACAGCCACGCAACGTTGGGTATACGATGCAGATTTCCCAAGCAGTTATGGAGACTCGTGTCTTGTTGGACCTAAGTTGGTTTGATTCTTGAATGGATAGTGTGATCAACTGTTTAGTCTATTGAGTCAGTAACTGAACTCGCCAAAGGTCATCTCTTCAATTGCAATTATCTGAGTTTGTATCTCTCGTAAGTGACCTTAATTCTACTAAAAACTGTTACAATGTTTTACGAGCTGTAAATTTACCAAATAAAATAAAATATTGTTTACCGTATAAATGCAAATGAAAAAAAAATACATTTATGAAGAACAGATAGCTAAATCCTGAGCTATATAGTGTAGACAGAAGTGATACCCATAAATTGCACACGCATACCATTTATGGATTCCTAACCCGATAAAACGATGTCTTCCCCAACTGATTTCGATTCGTGAAACTCCTAGACCTATATATTTTTGTATATTGGATGTCTGAAGTTCAGTCCAACCCAGTGGGCACAACTCACAAATCACGACTAATCTAGGGACATATCACGACTGCCAGCCACATCACTATTATCATCTCACTCGATTCTCACTTCATAAACAAAAGTAGTATAAAAATTGGAGGAAGTAAAATGAATTGTAGTTCTCACATATATTTTGTTTTTAGACGCAAAGTTAATGTTACTAGCAAAGTTGCTTCCCCGTTCTTTTCCATAGGAATCATACTCTTTGGAACGGGCTACTAGCTGACAAGTACCATAAGTAATTGTGTAACACACTGTCAATCTGATATTCCTAATCCATTGCTTCATATGTTCGAAAAATTTGTCTGCCTTACAACGTAAATGACGCAATGAATGTTGTTGAACTGTCAAAATGAAACCCATTGATAGGTACTGTACGTATTACGTAATTACCCCGCAGTACTCAAAACTCTACCAACCAAACCAATTTGTCCTAAAACGACAAGCAAATTGACAACAATACCAAAACCAGTCACCAGTAAACAATTCGAGTGAATGACCAATAGTAACACTGCACAGTCAATACATTGTGCGCGCTCGCGGCGCTAGCGAGCCCTCGTTTGTTTCACTAAGATGCGCCTGCGCACCTCTTAGTGAAATTGTCCCTCTTGTCACGACGGTACTTCCTGGTGCAGATTTGTTGGACTCGTGCCTTTTATTTTTGATATTGTCCTGTTCCCAGAAGAAAGATGGCAGCCATTTGTGAACTAGATGTAATGACAACGTTGTGTTTCTAGGTAGTTGAATGTGGAAGATGACATTTATCTGAGGCTATTTGTTTTGTGTTCCATTAAAGTTTATTTATGTGGCGTTTATTACTTTTATTTTGTTGTTACGTTCCTCTGGTTCTATTTATGGAACAATTTTTGTATTAAGAAAGGCTTCTTGCTTCACTCGTGACTATCCCTTGAGATGCTAAGTGACAAGCTATAATTAAAAAAAAAAATGTGAATCCCATACATAAACTCACGCCTTTTTCCCATGGGGGAAGGCAGAAACTAGAGAACGAGACCTACTACGCTCCTTACATACAGGGAGTATGTAAGGAGCGTAGTAGGCTTTTTACTTTTATTTATTATTTATTATTATTATTTATTTATATATACTTTATTGTACATCAGATTACACATTTCATTACATTACATTATTATTTTTTACAGTACTTTTTACTTTTAATTTTTTAGTAGGCGTTTGCTTCGTTTTCATTCATACATCTGGTCATACACGCTCGCTGGGTGCGAGTGCTACGCACCTGATCTTTCTGAAGAACATCACCAATTAGGTCACTATAATATGTTCCATATGGCGTCCCGGCGTTTCTACCCCCATCGGCCTTGTAAATAACTATTGTTAGTTGTGTGAATCCCGTAACACATTGTTATCATGACATAATCAGCCAAAAATGTACCCATTGCTGTGACTCGGGCCACCTCAATTTACAAAAGTCACAACCAAATATTGAACTACAGTAAAACCTATTTCACTTAATTCTTACCTATTCTACTTAATTTAGACTCCATGATTATATTATACAATCTATCTCTATATATAGAACGGCGACTACAAATTAATTATTCAATTAATTATCCTCGCGGCAAGTCATCGGAATACCTACTATGCCTTATAAGGTAGGTAGGCAGATAACACAATCTGGGACCTGAATATACGAGGTGACCATTACTTTATGGTAATCTGCGTTCTTTGACTTAAAAGATTCCATGTTGCTAGCTTAGGAAGAGGTTAGGCCAGACTCGTAAAATTTTAGCATCAAAAGAAAAAGTACCTACATGGCCTGTTTGTTTATCTGTCTTCTATCTAAATATATAAAAGAAGAAACTGACTGAATGATTGACTGACATATCAATGAACAGTCCAAACCGCTGGGTCTAGAGATTCCAAATTTGGCACGTAGGTTCCTTATGAGGTCTAGGGGTGCACTAAGAAAGGATTTTTGGAAATTCCACCCCTAAGGGGATAAAATAGGGGACGAAAGTTTGTATGAAAAATCTTATTAATTTGGTTGATTAACTTGAAACTTGGCACAAATACTTGCCTAAGTAAGTAGGGAAGTATTGACATCCACGCGGGCGAAGCCGCGGGCAACAGCTAGTTTCTAATAAAAAACACATTAATATACATTTCTGACAGCCATTAAAATATCAAGAATCCCGATATACTATATTTTTTTTATATTGGGAAAAAAATATGGAAATGTAAGAAATATGTTTTTACATCTCCATGGAGTTTCTTCACCATGAAGACCTAGTTTTGCGACCGGACAACTAACTAGCTTTCTGATTAAGTAAATACTGATAAGTCTAATGAAATAAATATCTAGCCTTGTCGTTCTCTGCTTTACTTCCTTTCGCTACAAACCATATTTATTAGAACTTTCATACACAGTAAATCATACCGGTAACCAATCTGACATTCAAAGCTTGCCATTTGTGTAGTATCTATAAATATACTTATAGTTTTTACGGTCTCTTCTTCTTCTACTCTTCTTCTCTTTTTGTTAACGGGGCAATACATTACTGAATACATAAAAACTTACTAACTCTACACATCCGTCACCCATCATTTCAACAGTTCATCACACAGATGTTTTACTTCTAAACAAAACTTACTATTGAATGTTGATGATAAATGATAACAGATAAAGTAAATATATCGTAACCAGAACTTATTGACATCAACCAATTGACATTAATTTCGCAATGATATCATTATGTATTGCAGCTTCGCAAGTGAAGCCTACGTTACTATTAAGTAATCTGTTTCCCTCAATTAATTCCGACAACTCGCGTGGGAAGGCTCTCGGTTGGCGGCAGTTTTTCTTACCAGATCGGCAAGATAATGAGGAAATATTTATAGCATAAATACCATGAAATTACACATTAATCGAACCTACTAAGATTCGGAATTACAGGCGATATTTCGTTCTTAGATACAGACACGTGCAACGTGTAATGTAGCTGTAATAAATTTATTTAGCACAGACTAAAAGGCACACATGACACAATATACAGCAGACAAAAAAAAAATGAATAAAATGTGTAATAAAAAAATAAAAATAAATTAATGAATGAATGATGTCTGTGATTTGTGTGCGATGTGTGTGTGTATGTGTGTGTTAAATTTGCAGGAAAGTGTGCCTGACGGCTGCGCGAAAAAGGCTGGACCTTTTTCAGCAAAAATGCCAGACAACTAGTGCCTGATGCTGGTTTTCAACTGACCTGCAGTGTGAGGTGACGGATGTAAATCAGTTTTATACTGCAACGTGTGTATGCATACTGAAATAAAATAAATTTGTGTCAGATAAAAATAATAACGAATAAATGTACAAAAAAAAGGAAGTTAAGGCACCGCTCTAATGTCACATAAACATTATTGGACTAGAAACAAATACATGTAAACACACCCACACAACTACATTTTCTAATGTCGTGAAACAACCGAAATAGAGAGATATGACGCGGCTTGCAGCGGAAACGAGATAGCAATAATTGTCACTGCTACGTACCCTTATCAACTCAGAAACAAATGGCGACCTAGAAAGCAATATTATTCAGAAGAGTTTTAAATAAAATAAGTTTAGTACTTACGAGTGGAAAGTAGGAACTTGTTTTTGGTTTGTGAATTATTTGTGCACTTTTTGAAAACACAGGAAGGCATTTTTGCTGCTTATTTAGACGATTACGGTAATTTTACTGAACGTACTGCACACGTGCTACACAAACGCCAGTTCGATTGTGACTAAGGTCAGTTGTGCCGGTCGGCATAGGTTATGCGGTCCACGTCGAGGAGCGCGTAGGTACCTAATCTTCCTCTTTTTATTCATCAATGGTAAACAAAACAAAAAAGACTGATAAATAAATGAGACGGACGCTTGATTGTAAGTCCCTTTCTACACTATACGACATTGTGGTTTGGGGTAGAGCTGTTCTATTCTGCCCCTTAGTTGATAGCCTAACACAATAAGCTATATTGTGTTAGGCTATTGTGAATTGTAGGTAATACACATTATGGGCATGTAATTCAGGCCAACATGTAAAGGTTGTGTCGACCAGTTTAATCTATTGTAATTCCTTTCCATTGCGGCTTGACTATTCTCCGTGTCGTACCTACGTACCTACCTACCGATTCAAGAAGAAAGGGGAACATAGTTCATATTTTGTACCACACTAGCTTCTATCCCGCGATTTCTTCCGCGAAAAATTTCGGCCTCCGACCCACCGCGTCACCTTCCGTTGCTTCCACTCGCACTATTACTGCGTTTTTACATAGCGTTCATACTGACTTTTTTTCTTCTTGCCCGGCTCCTTAAGAGTCGCAGCGTGATTTTAAATCGATACTACCTAATAATATTATAAATATGAATGTAACTCTGTCTGTCTGCCTGTTTGTCTGTCTGTTACGTTTTCACGCCTTAACCGCTGAACCGATCGTCATGCAATTTGGCAGAGATATGGAGAAGGACATAGGCTACTTTTTTACGCGAAAACCGACATCCACGCGGTCGGAGCTGCGGGCAAAAGGTAGTAGTATATAACCTTCTCCAAGAATTGGGCTATCAAATACAAAAAGAATTTTCAGAATCCATTCAGTAGTTTCAGAGATTACTCCCTACAAACAAACTTCCAAACTTACAAACAAATACCTCTTGATAATATTAGCATAGATTTAATGCGACATAGTGCGACATAAAATAGTAAAAATTAAATAAAATGGAACTAAAAAATTTCGATACTAAATTGTTGCCATGTTTAAGCATTTTACGTCAAAAAATGTGACAGTTACGTAGAAAGTGGCGCCCTCATTTAATTTCTACTATTTTATGTTGCACTGTACATACAATAAATAAAATTGAAGTGTCTGTTTGTAATGTCAAAATAACAGCTTTTTACTAAATGCATATGAAAGTAATACGAAACTAAACTGTATTAGTAGGTACTCATTAAATTGTTTTTTTTTTATCTGTGTGTTTCATTGTGCCACGAGGGCGAAGTCGCGGGTAGCAGTAGTACCTTGGCCAGCACATCAAGCTACACGAAACTGTCAAATTTCTCCAAACTATTTTAAACTTTAAAATGTTGATGATTAAGTTCAAAATCGAAAGAGAACATTTGATAGTTTGTGGTAACTTGATGTGCTGGCCACCGTACCTACTATAATAAAAATGAAAAAATATAAGGCAGTCAAATTGTACTTCCTCAGTACAGTCCAATTTAACAAACTTTATTGCGCGACTGGTTACAACGCATGTTGCAACATTCTGTACCCATCTTTAAAAGCATCATTTATAACTAGTATCTTTACTCGTTTATTATGCAAAATCAACAATTTCTCACCAACTGACGTCACATACATCGAGGGTTCATAATTGAGGGTCTTTAACCACTGTCTTGATAAACGTCTATACCCAAAGTCTCTAATTCAGATAATTTATGTAAACAAAGTAATGTCAAGAAATGACACTGTCAAAATGACAGGACAGTGGTGCAAAACATTTTATCATAATATTTTTTTTTGTAAATGGTCATCGCTAAATTCAAGTGAATTAATTATAAGAACTATGCAAACAAAATACCGTTGCCAAACAATGTTTTGTGTAGTATGTCGGAGACACGGCATATGATCGTCATAATCAGCCCTTTTAAGTCCAGTGCTAGACGTAGGCCTCCCAAAATCGATTTCCACTCGAAACAGTTAACAGCCGTTTTCATCCAAAATGTGGCTAGATACGAGTATGCTACTTACAATATGAATCTATGAATGAGAGTTGTAATATTAGTGTTGTTGAAGATGTAAAAAATTTGAAAATGTTTGTATCTCCTGCATTGTTACCACTATCCTAAAATATTTTATACCAGAAAATCTCATTTTTTTAATAACTTTGTTTAAAACCGAAAATTTATAATAATAATTACGGTATGATTATTTTTTAATTATTATTTCTTAAAATCAGTACTTAAAAGAAAACAGAACCTCTTTTTTTGCAATTTTATGTAAATTACCATTACGAAGATATTTTTTTGAATTGTTTACATAAATTATCTGAATTTGAGACTTTGGGTATAGGCACTTTTATTAATATCCTATGGTCATAGGATAATCTCGGTAAAATGTGTACACTTCGATACACTAACAGTTAAGCATTGTTATTTAATTATATGTGCATAGTTTAACATTCCGTTCATAGTTAATTCTGTTATACGATTAGCTACAGATAGATGAGGTGTGGTCCAAAGCTAAGCGGTAGCGATTTACTAGAAAATTTCCATCAAGAACTAAAATCCTGTAGTCACATAAAAAATTTGTTTATCTATCTATATATAAAAATTTAATGCTGTTCGTTGCTAAGCGCATCACTTTAGAACGGCTGAACAGAGATAGGTATTTAAAAAAAAAATGTAAACATCCGAATAAGGTTTTTAGGAAAAGAAACATCGGCAAAGTTGCCCAGAAAATTGGAAAATTCGGGAAAAACTGAAAGTGCGTTTTTCTATGGGAAATTGTATCTATTGGGATATGACAGGTCTGTCGGATAAGCTAGTTTTCAAATAATTATACATTTTGAATAGGCATCTTAAATTGATACATTACGCAATGTAAGCATTAGTATTGTTCCTAAATGAAATAGTTATCGCGTACCTAATTACGGTTTTTATTTATTTGATGTTTCTATAAATTATATTTTATTGCCACTTATTTTTTAATCCCCTAGTGGGACTTATAGATTTCCGTAGGTGTGTCCGTGGCATTACTGCGGGCCCTATCAGAATATCAGCGCTGCGGTATTTATTTTATAAATATCGCAGCATTATGCTGAGATAGTGCCCTTTTTGGCCTCGTACAGGTTTACAATGTAAATTTTGTTAGTTTTAAATGCTCATTTTTTATTTTTTACTGTTTGTATTTCTTGTGCGTGTCCCAAATAAAATAAAATTTTCTTGCTTTCTTTTTTCTTTCTTTCTTTTTTCTTTCTTTCTTTTTCTTTCTTGCTTTTTTTTTCTCTCTTTCAATTGCAACTATATTACTTCTTTGAAACCACGGACATTCTAATATTTTTACGTGGTTACTTTATATAATCAGCCTTAAATACAACCACTCATGACTTTACATCGCCACAACAATCTATCTAATTACAAGCGATGTCGCTCATAACTTGCATGCAACCACACACACAACAGCAACGCGAACATTAGTTGTTTTCAGCACAATTTATTATTAACATCCACTGTCGGCCCGTCCGCGTGTATGAACGTTCATTTGTCAAACCGCGGTGCGTATGTGCTCACTTGTACAATGCAGTGCTAATCATCGATTGATGCTATTATTGGAATCGATTATGTGGTGAGAATGGCAATCGATTGTGTATTCGATTATCGGTGACTATTTGCCATTTGTTTTGGAGGTAGGATGGTATGGATGAGTTAGGTATATTATGAAGGTGTTCAAAATTTTGTTAGGCTTCTACTTATTAATCTAATTAAAGGCTCCTGCAAAGAGGCGCGACATGTGACGCAACACAAAGACACATCGTGGCGCGCGACGAGCGATGCCTTCATGTAGCGTCGCGTGTCGCGCCTGTTTATAGGAGCTTTAAGGCGGTATGATCCGATAGAGACCGCGCTTACTAGTTTTTTGAATCCATGGGAAACATAAAAAAGATGAATAAAATTCTGAAAAAAAAAATACTTATTAAAGGATCTGGCGGACATTAAATCGATTTTAATAACACGTTTAGATTAACTTTGCTGTATAGAAAAAAAAACCATAGTTACCCCTTTTCGTAATATTACATCAAACTCATAGCTACAAAACACACGTTTTTCTCTTACTTCTTATATCAATGAAAAGGTAGTAAGAATTTTTAGCAAAATTCGCTGGGTTTTACTTGATAAAATAATTAGTATGTTTAAATACCTACCAAATGCGCACTGCGACTTTGGAAGCCTACTTCAGTCGGCTCGAGCGCCGAATCATAGCGCCTTAAATAATCTTAAAACTCAATGTCGGAAAACGCACAGCTTAAACCGCTTGCTCTAGAATCGTGAAATTTTTCACAAGAGTTACTTTTATAACGAAGGTGAGTACGTAGGAAGGATTTTTTAAATTTGTGTGGAAGTTCGTCTTTTTTGCCTATGGGAAATCCCATCGGACACAGGGCTTGAACTTGTACAGATTTAGTTGAGATCAGATGGTTCTGATGGCAGAACTGACCATGCACATACGAGTTAGTTTTATTCGCATTACATTAAGAATTGTATTATTCCCACAACATTAACATACAGTCGTGAAAAACAAAATTATTATTTTTTACTTTTTACCCATCATAAAAGCCAAAACTCCAGTAATTTCAGCGGTCTCTAGTGTTCCACAAGTATATGGTCAGCGGTCGATAGGTAATAGCCTAATGGACTGCTTTGCCCCGAGGTGCGGACGCTGAGTGTCCATCTCTGCAATCTTTGAGCGGGACTGACATGAGCGCGTGACAACGTGGTACATAGATCTAGGGATAGCCTGGATGTGCTAAAGTTTATTTTGAAAGTTTAAAGATAAGGTGAGGAATATTCTTAACTTCTGCATTTTTAATCTTCTTCTTCTTTTCGTGTGGTTAGTGACGAACCTGGTGTCCAGAGTTTTTATACCGCTCATGGGCTCACATGGCTACACATGCCGTCGAGAAATATCTCTCAGGTATTCGCCGGTTTCCTCACGATGTTTTCCTTCACCGTTTTTTAAGCAAGTGATCTTTATGCGCACATGAATACGAAAAGTTCAAGGTACGCCTTGGGTTCGAACTCGAGATTCTTAATACTGAGAACCTATAATTTGATATGCGTTTGACATGTGCTAGAATCTAGCAAGAGTCACGAAATGGCGGACCGCGGTCCGAATCCGGACCGTCGACCTATTTTGTGCAGACCTTAAGTAAACAGTAAAATTCATAACTAGAACTTAATCTAGATATATTTAAAAAAAAAGAGTTTTAGCTTATACCAAGTTAAATTAACTTCAGACAGATAATTCAAAGTAAAAAAAAAAACATTTTTCGCATTAATAATAATTACTTACTTTGTTATTTTCATTATTTGTTTATTATTTACTTAATAAAAAAAATATTCAGGTATCGTTACTTTTAATATTATTTAAAAAACGGACCCCCTACTAAACTAATTGGTGATCCGTGTGCTAGATAGTGCGACTAGGCTTGGCTTAGCTTGTCTGGTCTACCGCTCATTATTTGTCTAAACAAACATTTTCCGATAATAATCAAGATCATTTCTTCTACATTTATGTGATAGCAACAACCCCAGTAAATACAGTTTCTGTTTTTCACACCAAAAGTTGCCCAATTATTCAATGAAACCTTCCATGTAATTTACAGCAATAAACATACATAGTATCACACATTTATCGCCCAAAATTTACAATAAACATCCATCATGACCACAAATTATCTCATATTACATCATCATCTTTGCACCAGCATTATTATCGCTACATGTCCCTGACCACATCCAGCCACATAGGTCGCTGTACCAGTTCGTCCCCAGGGCCCGATTATCATTTATTACCCATGCATCGTGCCATTACCCGACGATGTACCGTGAATTATTCTTTTCGTTCCAATTTGCATTCCGACACAGTAATTGATATTCGCGTAAAATTTTCTCATTTTTCTGCTAGCTCGTCTTTGGTTTTGACGTCGTAATTACAGTGTGTACGTTCGACGAAAATATTGAATGGTGAAGATGGTTTATTATACTGTCATTTAGCCCTCAACAGTACAACAATTCTATATAAAACATTCAGAAAATATTTTTTTTACGCCTAAAGCTAGACCCAACTTCGCCCGATACTTTCTAATCATCATTTTATCATTAAAAGCTTGTTACTTTTTCTAAAAATATAAAACGCGCTAAAACCCATAGAATTTTATTAAGCACACTATGAAATATAACGAAATAACTTTCTGATTTATAGAGGTCGGCCGTGGTGCCGATAGTAACACTTTGGAGCAATTACAACTATACGTACCTTCTCATCTTATTGCTCGGTCACTTGATGAAAAGTTCCACGCTATTTTATGTCAGACACCTGCCAGTCTATACTGTAAAAAGCTCAACGTGAAAACTGAGGTGAAGTAAGCTGTTACTAGTGTCAATATTTAGCATCAGCTGTCTATTCTGTAAAAATATCACCGTGAAAACTAAGGTGAAGTTAGCTGCCATACCATCATAATTATGCTAGGGATTGACACTATTGGCAACTCACTTCACCTACGATTTCACGGTGACATTTTTACAGAATAGACCGGCTGTTTATGCTCATTTTCTCACAAACGTGTAAATTAAAGAGATTTATTCGCATGACATGTGTACTTAATGATATTAACTTTAGGATCCTCTGACAGACTGTATGTTTATCTTATAAATCTTCGGGGATAACAGGCTTGATTTTATATTTATTTATTTGGTTCACCAACAAATGTTTACACTAAAATCTTTTATTTTTTTACTTTACAATGGGTTTGCTCTTGACTCTAGTCTAGGTCAGAGGTGACAGAGACAAAGTCGACGATGGAGTGAGCTTACCCAGAAGAAGCCTGTTCACTCTAACTTTGAATAGATTAGGGTTGTATGCGTTCGGAAACAGACGCAGGCAGATAGTTCCACTCCTTTGCTGTGCGCATTATAAAAGACGTTTGAAAACACTTAGTGCGAGTCGGTGCAAAATCTTGATAAAAATAACGTCTTAAAAACTTTGAACAGTGTAACAATTGCATAAAGGTCATCATCATCATCATCATCATTTCGGCCGAAAGACGTCCACTGCTGGACATAAGCCTCCCCCAATTGGTGGGGTTTGCCATAATCGGCACGCTTGGCAGGCGGGTTAGCGATCGCAGTATGGTGTTAAAAATGCATAGAGAACGCTGCTGCATTTTCTCTAGTAAGTCCCTTAGTCGCCTTTTACGAACACCCCCGGGAAGAAATAGGGTGATGCTATTCTTTACGTCCGGCACCACACGGCACTTAATGGTAAACACCACATAATTATGTTATGTTTCTCCACCAACTCATCAGAACGCACCTTTCGTCCTACATAGAAATTCAAATCCATTCTACGACCAATTTGGTCAAAGTTTGCAAAACCGGTTTTCTTTGGCAATAGACGCCATCTTTGCCAATGGTCGCTGGTCACAAACATTGTAATGCGATCCGTTTGTAAAGTGTCGAATCAGGAGGCGAGTAGATCAATCATTGGATGAAATTCGCCAAGAAATCACGCAAGATTGATTGACCACACGCAGAGTTTTGGTGTTTAATCGATTCTTAATTAAGATATTATTTTATTTGGTGTACTTCAAGGTTAATTAGGTGCTATTGTCGATACCGAGGCGAATGTTAGTACAACACGCCTTCGAATATATAAAGAAAAGGATAATAAACGTATTATTAATCCTTAGAACGCGCCTTTCCTTTGGTGTCCCCCTCTAACTCTAACAGGCGCGTTGCCTAGGGAGGTCGTGGAAACACTGGCGTGATGACTTAGAGGCGTTTATAGGAAATTGGCCGGAGAAGGCGACACACAGGAAAGACTTGGAAGCTGTGGAGGAAACCTTTGCCCAGCTGTGGGACAATACAGGTTTTCTGTAGTTAACTTCTGTAGTTCTGCATTGATTTGTTATTTGATGCTGCATCTAATGAAAACCGGTTATTCTAATTATTGCGATATGATTTCATAACTTTACATTAATCCCAGGAACCTTGAATTTTGATGAAACAGTTTCCACTCTATATTTACTACTTACAGTTTGCTTCCTGGGATCCAATTTAACCCCATACACGGTATCCTGCCTTTTCGCCGAAAATTGTTTGGCAGATTATCACTTGCCAACCAACGTTTCGCCGATGTTTCACTTTAACAACTAACGATTAGCAAATTTGTGTATGACAACGTTTCATTTGATAGAATTATTGTTAAGCTGATTATTATAATGACACAAAACGTTTGGGACATTTATCATTTGTCAAACATTTCACTAAGCCACACAACTATTAGACGAATGACGTTTTGTCAGTGTAATTTTTACATACATTTTTTATTTAAGAATCTCAAAAATAACATTAAACCTTTAAATTGGCAGCAATGCAGAGCAATATTACGATAGGTTAGGTTAGAGTATGACAAACAACGCACGAGCCGAGCGAGCGTAGCGAGCGTGCCGCCGCAGCGGCCGGTGATGTGCCAGAAGCGAATCGCTTTTGTAAAAGGAACGAACTAAAACATTCTGCTACTTGAAAGTTGGCATTTTAAAAAGTGTCATTATGAAAAGCAGACCAAACGTACAGTTGGTAACTGTGAGGTTGGGAAATAAAACAAAATTATATGATAAGTTGGCAAATGATTATTCTGCGAAACGTTAGTTGGCAAGTGAAAATCTAGCAAATAATTTTTGAGGGTTCTCTACCCAGTAGCAAAAAAAAAAAAAAAATATTTTATTAATTATTATTTTCAATTCGAAACTCAAATTCATGTGAACTCTCCGTAGTTCGTACTGTTCACGCTTGAACTTCATCCACATATTGTATACGGGAATTCACACGATTTTGGCTCTCAGTAGGAATTGCAGGGATCCGTACCTAATAGTTACATTAATTAATTATCCTTTAATTAGGAGAACTGCAGGGCAATTGTGGCATTTCTCACTGAGTGTTGGCCACTTCGGAACATCGTCCTGGTTGCCAATTGTAACTGATTGGATGCTATTGTCAATAGTTTTGATTGAATGTTCCTCTTTGCTAATAATGTAAAGTCGACCTGGTAATTGCTCATACCCTTAGGTCGGGTCATAATTAAAAACGATCGTCGCGCTCTTCTATAATATGAATATGACATAGTCGCGCGATTAATCAAGTCCCGTATGTACTAATGCGGTCACGGACATTTGACCACCATAAGGACTATTCCTGCTTGCAGCAATCGGCCGCTATAATAATAACGCTTGTTACTAAAGCGGCCGAGTGCGAAATATCTGATGCTACAATGCTATTGGTTAATGAACGTAGGTAAGCACCTACGCTGCAGCATCAGATTTTTGCTGAGTCAAAGAACCAGCCGAGGTGGTCAGACGTATGTGATCATTGTAAAAGAGCCCGAAAAATTTATTTAAACAAAAGTTTTTTTTTATTATTGGTAAATGATCGCGTAATCGCGTTCAATTTCACTTACACGTCCACGTAAAATGACAAGGTATATTTGTCTATGTAACACTTAGATAGTTTCAACGTTATTGAAGTTTATATTTTCTAGGAATTGCTGTCAAAAGTAGTGATTAAATTAAATTACGAGGTCCACTATTATTGCTGTATGCTATTTTCCTTATTCTGGATCTATGATTTTCACTAACAGCACCTTAATTGAATCTATTAATCTAATGCACACTTTCAATCACATTCCGAGAGTTTTGAAGGATATTGCTAATCCATTGCTACATAGGTTTGAAAAATTCGTCTGCTCAACAACATAAATAACGCATTGGACGTGGGTGAACTGTCAAAATGAAGCCCATTGCGATCTATAATTGTCAGTTTATGTGTGTTACGCAAATACCCCGCATATTTTGTATTTCCTTAAACACAAATCCTTTTTGATTTATTCAGTTCTGTAAGCCGAAGAATATCGTATTACTAAGGCACCTAGATAGAAGGCTCGCCCTCCATCATTTGTTTCGTATTGTGTGTCCGTTCCGGTATTCCTTAACATTCTTTCACGCAATACTATAAAAGTAAAAAGCAATCAACCACAGCCACTATTCTTTTATTTTGTCACGCACTGGATTCGTAGTCATATCCATCTATAAGATACCTACGTTTAGAGGATATTTTACGATTGGTTACGGCATCTTTTGTAAAAGAAGTAAAGACAAAAGAACATTGTTGCGCCATGAAAATAAAAGCGGTGTTTGAATTTTTTTTACACAATTAAACACCGAACTATAAAAAGCAAAATATTGTTAATTGTTTTTTTAAGTTTTAATGTTTACGTACTATCAGGGAAATACGAATCGGACCACCGTAAGGATTATTTCTGCTTGCAGCGCTTGGCCGCTAGAGTAACACTCATATTAGCTCATCAACCAATAGGATCGCAACATCAGATTTGTGCTCAGCTCAGCTCAGCTTGTTTTTGTAAACAAAAAAACAAAGGCCGTAAGAAAATTGGTGTATACCCGAGGTCCCCACCACACCACACAAATAAAATGGTGAAAAAAAAAAAAGTTCCATTTCTAGGAATGCAATGGAAGACATACGTAGGCTTTTTTTTTGGAACCTTGTTTTTCGCCATTTTATATATTGTTCGAAAAAGGTTGATCAGACATCTGTGATCATTGTAACAGAGCCTGAGAAATGTATTTAAACAAAACATTCCTATGTATTTTTGTTTTATTGGTCGACGCAAAATTGTTTTGAAAGTATGCCGATTCGGATGTCCGTGATAGTCCTAATTCAATTTGGTTTAGTTATTAAAATATGTAATTTTTTTTTTATTATGTTAATGTTTTAATGGGTACCTAATTCAAAATATATAAATATTTTAATTACTATTAAAATATTTATATATTTTTTTAGATATTTATATTTTTTGTGCCCTATCATTCTTTCCCCTCCCTTTCTTATACACTTGTACATATTGTTATTATTATTTTAAGACTATAAGCTTTTACATAATATAAATATAATTAATACAGTTTTAAATACAATGATTAAAATGCAGCTCTTCATTATAAACATTAACTGATACTTCTCTTTATTATATTGTCTGAAAATGCTCTTTTAGAAGTACTAAACTTAATAACACCTAACATAAACCTTTTTTATCTACGCCCATGCTATAAATCCTCTATAAAAGTTTCTGAAACAGTTAGCTTATTGCCAACATTAAAACACCCAGTGTCATAGTAACCATAATAGCATCCAAACGGGAGTTATAATGTTGTACTGAATTTCATAATGCAACTCCTTTGCTTTTACAAGGATGACGATCCCTTCCTTACTCATCTGTATGATGAGTAAGGAAGGGATCATCATCCTCCCTTCCATTCTCACTACTCAATTCGTGGTATCTTTATGAATTTCAAAAAAAGAAACATTGTCACGCACGCGCGTTTCACTATACTATACCATAGCGTCGTATCCCGCCATTTTTGTTCGATATTAGTATTGCAAAAACTGTTTCAGAACCTTTTATAGAGTATTCATGTCATGGGTGTAGATAAAGGCTTGTATGCAACTGTAATAATTAGGTATTAAAACACTCATGTGATACTATTATCACACTCGGCTTCGCCTCGTGTGATAAACCCACATTCGTGTTTTAATACCCCTTATTATAAAACAGTTGCATAAATAACTATTAGAGTCCAACGTCCTCACGACCCTCATAGACAATTCCAGACAAAAGCCAAAGAGCACAAATTATAAGTATTCTCAGTACACCAATACTAATACATTTCTCTATGAAGCTAGTTACTGCCAGCTAGTTAAAAGTTTCCGGTCCCTAGCGGTGGGAAGACAATTAGTTACCCTATGGCGAAGAGACCTGCTGGCTCCTTTGTGCTAATGCGATGAATATTTAACACTGCTCTTTTTAATTGTACTTTGTTTTAAGAGCGCTTTCTCGGGTCCACTAGCGCCACTCCTTAAAAAAAATATTATTTCGTGACTGAGAAGGAATTATGAAAAACGGCTCAATCAGCTGCCTCAGTAAGTGTGTCTAGAATATTTTCTAATACCTTTTATAAAGTTACATATTGAGACATGAAGCAACCAAATTCGATCTAAAGAAAAACGGCCAGATATATACGGGCTCAAATATATATTTTTAATGGTTTTACAACAGAACATGTTTTTCAACTGTTCTACGAGTACAATGCTAAATTTGTTCTTGGGAGAAATTCATCGGAAGCCGTCATTGTGCGTGGTCCGACACGCACTAATCTAGCTAGAATCGAGTCTAGAAGTCTAAGTAAGAGTTCTAACTAGATAATACTTCCATTTCTAATTATTCCAGTCTCCTAAGAATAATCTGACTTGATAATAGGAACTCAAGAACTTGTTATAGTATCACAGTCGCCCAGTTGAACACAGCCCTGAGGGTCAGATATCAATTATAACTTAGTACTGCCTTGTGACCGAGATTTCCCTGTTGTAAATGCGATTAACTTTGACAATACAACCTAGTTGTACCTACCAATGGCGATAGTTTTATTTTTTGCACTCGATTGATTGAAACCTTGGAATTAATGGCTGTTTTTCAAATACTGAATTAGTCAAAGTAAGTAGGGCAGTACTTACCACCATTCCTACCTATTTCCGGTAAGCAGAATGAGCTGTATTCCAGTTTAAATGATTTCATGATTCCTGCATTCATATTTGTCGTTGGGTGTCTCATTTCCTACGAAGTGCATGGATAATGCCAACAAAAAATGCTACTAGGGCCTATTCTTTATATTGTGAATATAACGTTCTTGTGAATGTATGGATTTTTATTTGGTGGACTAATACCTACAGTCTGATAGAGTATTTCTATCCTTGTAAGGAACAGGACCAATTAGCATCAAAAAAATTTTTTGTGAAAATGGCTCCTCTTTCTTGCTGACTATATTTTTTTATTCAAAATCTGTGATTTTGAATAATTTAATTTTCCTTTTTGTCTCCCAAAAGTGGCCCCATATTCAAAATACATTTATTTACGTAAAACTTCCATATTTGGGTCACAGAAATTGATATGTGTACTAAATTTCAACTTAATCGGTCCACTAGATTCTGAGCAAATTGGCTGTAACAGACGGACTGACAGACACACGAGTGATCCCCCACACGGAACCCTAAAAAGTACAGTTGCACGTCAGTTAGTAACAAATCCAGTATAAACTGTCCTCTTATTCTACTGTAATTTCGTACCACGTTAGGCCAGCTCAAGGTCGAAGTAGTATCACGGACAATGCTGTCGATTTTACCTTTGCTACGATCACAAATCAATTTGACAGGCATGGTGATTATTACAGTATTCCCGTCGAAACATTAGGACGCTAATGTTCAGCACTTAACATTTACGACTGAAGATAACCCATAATATATCAACAACAGTTTCAGCTACAAAACAATTGAGCTCGTGCAAATCGAACGTCACGATGGTTATCAAATCTAGGCGATGCGATGCCATGCGCCGGCGCAGACCGCTGCACCGTTATTGTTATTATTTGCCTGTTACGACCCAAAGCAATTAGGGACACCCCGCGAATGGAGTTACGCGAGACAGTCGAGTATTAGGGTTGCGTGAGTTTAAATTAACAGTTAGGTTTTGTAATTATATTATGGAGTGTAACTTAATTATGGCTGTAGTTATAAAGGGTTTTGTTGGTTTGCAATTTTGATTAGGACAATCCAAGGTTTAAATATACTGCTGTTTAAAGTGAAGTATCTAAACTCGTATCATTCTATAGAACAAACAACAAAACTTCTCTCCTGACCATCTACGAGTATAGGATAGATGGTCTGGAGAGTAGTTTTTAACACGACGAGGTATAGATTCTATACCTACCTACCGAGACTCCGCCGTGCCTCGGAAAGTGCGTTTAGTCGTTGGTCCCGGCTGTCATTCGTGGATCTCTTACAGTCATTACGGGTCGTCAGAAGCCCGAAAGTCTGACAACCAGTCTTACCAAAAGGTATCATATTACCCAGTTAATGGGTTGTGGAGGTCAGTTAGACAGTCGCTCCATGTAGAATACTGGTATCAACTGCATCAAGTTAGACTGGACGCCAACCCCAACATCGTTGGGAAAATCTAGGCAGATGATGGTGAAACATCGTGTTAATCTCGGCATTCATTGTATGGATGTTATTATAAGTTTTTCTCCGTAATCTTCTCGTTACGGAAAATAAAACACTAAGATGACTACTAACAAGAAGATGATCTAATAAAATCATCTACATACTGCGCAATAAGTACAAGCTAAGTACTTAACGAAGTAATTTACATGTTTAACGTATTCTTCCGTAAACAGAAGAGCACAAGTTCAAAAACTATTGTTGTTTTTAAAATAACCTCAAAAAGTTTTTCTTGTTATGTTTTCCAAGATGATACAGAAACTGTTGCAGAAAATAGACACATAAACGTACTTTTTTATTAAGTCGGTATTTAAAATAAGAACAAGGAAGCTTATTTAACTTAACGGTATTGAATTTGCTTAGGTTATCCTAATTCAGATGAAGTTAGGTTAGTTATCTGTCAAAAAACAAAAAACAAATTGTGATTGTATTGTGAGTGTATTGTACCTATTGTTCTAGTGCAATTGTTGTATAAATAGGTACCTACTGTGTTTAAGATTCATAAAAAAATAATCACCTTAATATAATACAAGTTTCCTTAATACAACTAAATCAGTAATTTAAATTCTGTCCTAAAATAACTCCTTAATACGGTGTCCCTAACAGCAGTGTCGTGGCCCATACATTATAATACCTAAGTATGGTATTCCATTAACTGTTAAGGCGCCCATTTCTCCATTTAGCGTTTAACTTTATACCAACGTTAAGTAGGTCGAAAGGTTTACTTAAATAGTTGTAAACTTTTCCTGATTGCTTTGACAGGGATATTTTGTTACAATGTTTGTTTTAGGATATAGAATAAAAGTTAAATTGTTGTTTTATGTGTCGAAGATGGGTGTAAATTACCTTTTACAAGCACTAATAATGTGTCAGTAACGTATTTATGTCAGAAACCTAAATAATCTATGGAAAAAGTGTTAAAGGGCTGTCTCGGGTCCACTAGCGCCACTCCTTTAAAAAAAATATTATCTCGTGACTGAGAAGGAATTATGAGAAACGGCTTACTCAGCTGCCTCGGTAAGTGAGTCTAGAATTTCAATAGGTACTCAAATACTCAATACTCAAATCTTTATTATAATTATTAAAAATTATAAAATTAATAAATAATATAATATTAATAATAATAATAATTTAAAGAATAATTATAATAATAATAATTTTTAATTATTATTAATTATCTTTTTTTTTTTTTCCAATACCTTTAATAAAGTTTCATATTGAGACACGAAGCAACAAAGTACGATCTAGACGAATGTAGCCGTCTTTCTTTAGATCGAATTTTGTTGCTTCCTGCCTATAAACGTCCCTTTTCATGTCTATGTCTGTGTGACTGATTAGATCTTAATAGTTTTTAGATATTCTAAACTCCACAATTGATTTTGATGCGATTTTTCACCATAATTTAGAGAATATATGCTGTTTGAACACAAATATCGATGTTTTGACATGTCGTCATTGCACCCGTGCGAAGCAGAGGCGGGTTGCTAGTATAAGTAGAACACAATAGTCTCACAATGGTCTCACAATACAATCCCAATTCACACTATGCCCGGTTTGGGCCACATGCGCCATGGAAAGTCTTACATGCGTAGGTACATGCGCATTGATAGTACATTACCACATCTGATTCATCACACAACTTTCTCTATCTACGAATCCACGCGGATGTGGCGTTCATTGATGAAAAATACTGATTCATATCAAAAGTATTCGGTATACAAGATATTTTTAAATACCACCTATAGATTTTGGATGTGCATGCGATGCAATTAGAAAAAATCCTGACACGGAATTTGTGATTTGAAACATTAAAATGTGAATTTAGCGCCTTTTTGAAACAGAGAAAGTCTTCAAATCACTTTAAATTTTACACACATACATAAAATCACGCCTGTATTTCCCGAAGGGTAAGGCAGAGGTGTACCTATAGTCCAGTGTACTATGTGTGTGTGTGTGTGTATTTTATCTTAATGTGTACCAACCCAATCCAATCTTATGTAATGTGTTACCTACTTGTTTTATACTGTTTCTTGGCACTGCGTTATCTCACTGGGTGGGTGAATTTGGGCTACATTTATTACTTATTTTTTGTATTACCTAATTTTGTTTACTTTGATTGTTTCAAGTTTGTTTTGATTTTATTTTAATAAGTTCTATTCTCTGCAACTTTAAAATATACAGTATTTTATTTATATTTTCTTTATGTTACAACGTTCTGTGTGCATGCAGAGTTTACCTATAAGTGATTATAGGTAAACTCAAAACACACAAAAAAAACACTTTATTCTGATTTTTGCTTCGTTTCATTTGCTTACACCAGTGTATACAATTTTTGGTGAGCCAATTAAATAAATACCAATGCCTTTCCACAGTTACATAACTTATCTACCCTAGGAACGAGTCTTTCAGTGTGTGGTACAAATTGACCCATAATCACGCCGTGTCTTGAGCAACACCGCAGTATCCGAGGCTCGCGCCAATGTGACAAAACACATCTATCAGCTGACCAATGATCCACTTAGGCTGTGTTGGAGCTTCGTTTAGATGGGATAGTAGCTGGCTCAGGTCGACTTTCAAGAATTTTTGAAGGACTTTGATATTTTAATGATTCATGGTCTGTTTATGCTAGATTAAACCGTTGACTTACGGTTATAAAATGTATAATTAAATGCCAAAGTGAGTAACAAAACTAACAAACTTAACATCCTGTATTAGGTACTCATGATAAAAGAATTGGCTTATTATCTGACTCATTAAATTTCATCACTTAAAATTCCGATGATTATAAATATCATCACTTCGACATAACCAATTTCTATATAAAATACCTAACAACTAAAGCCAGTCACACAGCAGGGATGTATTTTAGGAGACAAAAGCCATAAACGGAACTGTTGAACAAAAGACTCGTTTCCGCCAAGACTTATCAATACGTGTGGTCTCACACCCTCATACATGAAGCGTGGGAAGATCGCATTAAGGGTACAATATCATCCAAGCTCCTAGATAGCGAGCATGTAGAATAGGAGCTTAAGTTAGCCATGCTATTTTATAGCAAACCCATTTACTTGGAAACTGTAAATTAAGTCTTGAACTTTGCTGATAAATGGAGATGAGCTAAAAATATCCTTATACTTCAGCGCAGTATAATGAAAACTTGCATGCGTAAACACGATACTTTTTAATTCGGTTATTTTGTTCACGCTCTCTTTAAGACAGCAAGCTACTAGTTCGAGTGGCCATCAAATCTAAACGCAGCACAGTCCGTTCGGGCCCGTCAACTCGGCGCAGGCCGCACATCAATAACTTCGAGCCGCGGACCGCTATAAACTGATTGCTTCCACTACTCCAAATGGCCCCATTTGCGCTTCGAAACTTTAATAAACGCTCCATGTCACTATTATATCGTAGTTCGTAACATATGTTAGTATTCTGTTGCCTTTCCGGAGTGAAGATAATTCTCGGCTGACAAGGATGGTTTATGCTGCCTTTAGATGCAAACCTTTACTGGCGAATAGAGGAAATATTTTTAGTTTTCATTCTAATTGGGTGGATCTTCATGTAGGCAGTTTCCTGAGTCATAGCTAAGGTCCATTTTGCATAAAGATACTGGGGGCTCTTCAACCATGATTTGTAGTGTTTTTGGCTCTCTGGAGTGTTCATTGCTACAAAACATTGAAATCTCGCTACTTTTTAAAGGCTCCTACAAACAGGCGCGACCGCTCATCGCGCGCCGAGCGATTCCTTTGTCGCGTCGTGTTTCGCGCCTGTTTGTAGGAGCCTTAAGGCGAGGTTCTTCAAGTTAACCTCTAGGAAATGTAATTTGAATGTCATTTTATTTAGAAACGGTAATTATTAAACACGTGAAAAAATTATATGTTGCTTTTGAGACCTTTTTGTATGTAGTCGGGTACTCGTTACATAATTGGATAAAGTTAGCTCGATAGAAAAAAAAATCCAATCATACCCTTATTTTGTAGATTAAAATAATGTTATTTCAATATTTTACCGCATTATGTATTGAAAATCACATCAAAATAAACGTCTATGATGATGTAATATCCGTCGGGTTTAACATTGTTATTATCGTAAAACATATAATTTTCAACCCAAAATTAACGAAATTCACGGCACAATTTACTCGCGCCTAGCTGCCAACTCTAGAACAAAAATGAGAGCAGTAGTGGCCCCGCGGTATCGGGCACGACTTACGAATTGTAGGTCGTAGGTTTGCACCCAGGCAGGTGCTTTACTTTGTGTAAATTATTTTATCACCACTGCTCTCAAAACGGTGAAGAAAAACATCGTGAGGAAACCGGCGTGTCCTACAACCAAAAATTCGAAGACCTACCAACCCGCATTGGGCCGGCGTGGTGGATATAACGGGCCACTCCTCACAGAGAGCTGGCCTGTGTCCCAGCAACATTATAGACTGATAATAAAGAAAGCCCCCTAAATCGATATACACATCGAAATCATACGAGAACGAGGAGTGATAGCCTAGTGGTGCATCCGTCTCGGACCGCCAAGTGTCGTGTCGTGTGTGTTCGTGTCGTGTCTCGAGTTCGAACCTAAGGCACGCACCTCTGATTTTTCGGATTCATGTGCGTATTGTATAATTATCACTTGCTTAAAAAACGGTGAAGGAAAACATCGTGCATGCCTGAGAGATATTTCTCGACGGCATGTCAAGCCAAGTCAGAAGCCCATGGGCGGCATAAAAACCTCTGACACCAGTGGTAATTGCGTAACGTACCTACTATCAGTAGGAATGGGTTTCATTTTGACAGTTCAACAATATTCATTGCGATATAGAGCAGACAAATTTTTTGAACATATGAAACAATGGATTAGCAATATGCTTCCAAATCATTCAAATCAAATCATTTATTTCTTTGCAAACATGTGTAAATACATAGTTGTTATAAGTTCTCCATTTTCCGCCGTCACACGGGCATGCAAATCATGATCAATTAATATCATTTAAAATAACATTAGAAATCTCGAATACCATTTTACAAATTAATGTCAAATCAATTGAATCACAATAAATAGAAAATGTCATAATAATACATCAAATGTCACTGGCTACAATATTAAGTAGGTATGTCACCGTGTGGTGCCGGACGTAAAGAATAGCATGACGCCATTTCCTCCCGTGGGTGTTGTAAAAGGCGACTAAAGGACTTATTAGAGAATGGGCAACAGCGTTGTCTATGCATTTTTAACACCATACTGCGATCGCCAACCCGCCTGCCAAGCATGGCGATTATAGCAAACCGCCCCCCCTCCTCCCCAATTGGGGGAGGCTTATGTCCAGCAGTGGACGTCTTTCGGCTGAAATGATGATGAATGATGATGTCAATGGATACAATACAATCATGACAATTTAAATAATTAAAAATAAGAAAAGAAATAATTTATTTTATCAAAATGTTAATTAATAACCAATTACATTATAATTGCATTCAAATTGCGATTGATAGTGTATTACGCAATTAGGGTCCTGGTTAGTCACTAACCACACGGAAGAGAAGGAAGAATCATCTAGACAGCTGATTTCACCTCAATTATCCTCCTTCGCTACAATACAACAACTATTCAACCTCATGATACACATCTTATTACTCCAACCTTTAACTGCACTAATAATACAACGTAACACAATGTATTACTATTAGCTGGCGAGTACTAAATACTAATAGCATGCTGATAATACAGTGGCAGTCACGTTCTCTTGTGATACAGCGACGTTTACCGGGACTAATGATTGAATGGTTGTGATTCTAAAGAAACTGTGGCAAATAATAAAACCTAAAACGTGATGACGTTAGTGAGTGAATTGGCAGACATTAGGATGAACTATAGAAGACCTATTCTTACGCCTTCTGTAGTAAAATGGATACCTAAGGAAATAGGTGACCTGGGCCTCAAGTCTGCTACTACAATAGTGTCAGAATGGTCTCTTCATTGTGAGTTTTGACAGATTTGCCATACAAACACTGTCAAATACTCACAATGGCGAGACCATTCTGATACTATTGTAATAGCAGACTTGAGGCCCTGTGCACATTGTTAGTTACTATATAGGGCATAGAGCTTGTAAGGCGGTATAAACCGCGCTTACTAGTTTTTTTGAATCCATGTGAAACATAAAAAACAGTGTTACAAATTTCTGAAAAAAAGATATATTTGTCTTATTATTTAAGGATCTGGCGGACATCCAGCTAGTGCACTGACCGACCCAGACGACCCCACTACTCTCCTCCAGGAGAGTCGTAGGGAAACTAGTACACTTCGCAAGAGAATACACAATACACGATCGTCATTCCGACCTCGCCGCCGAGGCCCCGCGCGAAACCCGCGACTAAATAGTCCTCCCCGACCCTTGCTTGTAAGTGAAGCGCCAGCACGCGCTTTAGCTGAGCAGTCTGTAGCTTTAAATCCCCCGGATAATAATCATAACTCTGATTTTATCCAGCCACCGACGGTCCCTTGCCACCCTCCCTCCGACGCTGCCCTAAGCCGAGGTTCGTACCCCACAGGGGGTGCCCTTAGCGTGCAGTCGTTTAGTTTATAATTTTTTACGCCCTGGCTGGAGGCATTAAGTTTTTAGGCAACCACAGGAAAGTCCGGTTAAAGAGTAGCAACCCCTCGTGGTTAAACTCTGGGAAGCCCTATTAAAAAAAAAATGCAACTAGATTAACTTTGCTGGATAGAAAAAAATCCCAAAGTTACCCCTTTTCGTAATGTTTGATCAATGTTATAGCTACAAAACAGACGTTTTTTAAATTATTTTTATATAAATGAAAAGGTATAAGATTGTTTAGCACAATTCGAAGAGTTATTTTTTTTTTTAAGTAAAAATAATAATTAAAATAATTACTATATTAAATACCTACCAAATGCCAGAGGCAACCAAGGTCTATGTGCAGAGCACGTAGACTACCTACTAGTGTTATTTAAGTACAAATATGGCTATATTTACTTCACCAATCTATTTAATTAATATCAATTAATAAACACCCATCTTTCACTCAACGCTATCTTCGACGTTGACCGACAGACGACACCTAACCACTTCAAACCGAGCTTGAACATTTATCGTCACTTAACTGCTGCCCACGACTTCGTTTGCACATTTTAAAAACTCCCGCGGCCCGCGACCCACCGCGTCGCATCGCATCGCCCCCCCGCACTTTTACTTTGTTTTCGCCTACCGTTCCTTCTGACTTTTTCTCTTTTTGCTCGGTTCCTAAGGGTCGTAGCGTAATGTTAAATAACCTAGATAACCTTCCTCAAGAATTAGGCTATCAATTGCAAAAAGATTTTTTTCAAATACGACTGGTAGTTCTAGAGATTAGCGCATTCAAAAAAACAAACAAACAAACTCTTCAGCTTTATTTATTTACTTAAACTTCATGTACAATAGTGGTACATAGGCGGACTTAATGCCACAAGGCATTCTCTACCAGTCAACCTTTGGGTTAAATATAAAAACACTATAAGCTTTATTATATTAAATAAATATAGTATAGACTAGCTTCTGTCTGTGAGTTCGCCCGCGTGAAATTTCTTGTACCCTCGACCCATCGCGTCGCGTCGCATCGCCCCCCCGCGATATTATTTTGTTTTCACTTAGCATTTTTTCTGACTATTCTTTTTACGCGGCTCCTAAGGGTCACAGCGTGATGTTAAATAGCCTATAACCTTACTCAAGGATTGGGCTATCAAATGTAAAAAGTTTTTTTCAAATCCGACTGGTAGTTCCAGATTACCCCCCTACATACAAACTTACAAGCAAATTTTACCTCTTTATAATATTAGTCTAAAAGTATAGATAAATACTGATACGCAAGCGACAAAGAGTAACAAGCATCAATCCAATGACCTACAAACCGAGCTGTGGAGTTGTAGACAACTCTATTGTATGCTAAAATGTGGTTTAATTGTCGCGTGTGTGACTGACAGGGTTGTCGCAGAGAAATAGACGAGAATTGTGAAACATTGTTGAGATGTAATTGTTGTTATGGTCTAATTGTGATGTAGTCGAGTGCTTTGATTCAGCTTTGTAGTTTCGTTTATGTTAATTACGACGTTGAAGACGTTAAAGCACATATAAACGAAGCTAATTTAGTTGAGTTTTGAAACTGCAGTACATAAACAATTTATTAGGAACCTACATTGTTTCGTAAGTCCTCATAAATAAGATTGATCGATTAGATAAACACTGATTAGTTTCTGTAGGTACCTACTGAAACTAATCAGTGTTTTTTTTTTAATTTATTTTGCTCAAAACATTATGACGAAATTACATTTAAAAAAATTAAGTTGCTTTTGACCATTTTATAAGCTATCTATATGTTATCAATAAGCTTTTCCCAACTTTTCAACTACAAAAATACAGTGAATGATTTCAGGTGTCACAATAATGACTAATTTAATGACGCAATGCAAAATTATAACGTGCCAACCCTATACAATTAACAAGTAGCGGGAACACCTACGATCTGTCAGTGGAGTAGGCAGTAAACCTACTCTAAATTATATGAATGTTAATCGTATTGTCCTATGTCAGTTCATTTCTGTAGCCTTAGTTATTCTATGGACTTATCTGTGTAACGGAACTAGCAAATGAATCATAAATCTATACAAATAAATAAAGTGTCTGTTTGTAACGTCAAAATAACAGCTTTTTACTAAATGCATATATATACACGGTACTTATGTTTTTTTTTTTGTCTGTCTGTCTATTTGTTCCTCTGTATGTCTGTTTGTTCCGGCTAATCTCAGAAACGACTGGACTGATTTTGCCGGGAATTTCACTGGTGTTATAAGGAGTAACTTAGGCTTACTTTTATTTTAGAAAAAGACAGGCTTACTTTTATTTTAGAAAAAGACAGGCTTACTTTTATTTTAGAAAAAGACACGCGGGTGCAGCCACAGGCAGCAGCTAGTGGATCATAAACTAGAAGTAAAATATTGCTATGTGTGAAAATCCGGGTTTTCATTCATGGCTCGATTTCAGTGTGAGTGGGTAAGGAATTTTGGTTGGAATTTCTATTGTTGACTATGTCTTTAGAGGCCAAAGCCGTATAAACTTTCTAGTACTTATCTGTTGCCTGATCAGACTAAACTAGGAGTCCAGGGTACTGGCTTCATAAACAAGATAATTTAGTCTTTTGTTTTCCCATTGATTGTCTTATTTGTTTTAGTATATTCGTGTATTTATGTTTTTTAATGCTTATATATATATATATATATATATATATATATAATATTTGTTTATAGTTTGTAATAGGTATATGTGTATCTTAATATTTGAACAAATATTTATTCCTACATTTTTCGTAATTGCACCTACCACTGTTTGTCTTTGCAACACCCAAAGGTTAACTGGTAGAAAATGCTTATGGAATTAAGTCCACCTGACACCGACAGACCCAGACGATCCCACAACTCTCCTCCAGGAGAAAAAAAAAACACGACCGTTATTCCGACCTCGCCGCCGAGGCCCATCGCGAAATTCCCGACTAAATAGTCCTCCCCGACCCTTGCTCGTAAGCGAAGCGCCAGCCCGCGCCATAGCTGAGCCTGTAGCTTTAAATTCCCCTGATAATAATCATAACCCTGATTTTATCCAGCCACCGTCGGTCCCTTGCCATCCTCCCTCCGACTCTGCCCTAAGCCGAGGTTCGAACCCACAGTGGGTGCCCTTAGCGCGCAGTCGTTTAGTTTATAAGTTTTACGCCCTGGCTGGAGGCTTTAAATTTTAGGAGCTTAAAGGTAACCACAGGAAAGACTGGTTAAAGAGTCACGACCTCTAATGGTTAACTCTGAGATGCCCTAGATAAAAAAAATCCCACCTGTAAATTATTTTGTGTGCTCAAAGTATTAAATAAATAAAGAATTTAATAATTAAAATGACTAATCATACACTAAACATAAGATTGAAAGTCTTACCAATGTCAGCTAAGTTGCTAAGCAAAGAAAGTTAATACCAATAATAAATGCATATTTAACTAAACCGCACTATCTATCATTGGCTGACAACAAACATTTGCTACTACTCGTACACATAGTAAATAGAGATAAATTGCTATCAACATAAGGATTATTTTTCACTTTTCATATCTAATCTCTCGTTAATCCGATATCTGGCTTAATCCTCAGTTATCTACGTAAGATAGGAGTTAATTCTGACCAATATTGGTTAGTTAATGTCCATATTTAATCTGCTACTGATAAAAGCAAGGATATCTAATTTATAGTGATGATGTGCGTGGAATTACCATACGAAGGAATGTTGAGAATTTTTTTTTAAAGATAAATGACTGTGCAAGTGATTATGTTGCGGTATTTACAACGCCATGTGGCATGTCGCATGTGCGAACCACGCATCAAAAATCTGACGTCACACAAATCCTGCATCGCGCAAGCAAAGTTGACCGCGCGACTGGCATACCTAAATACAACTTTCCGACATTTAACCGTCGGGCAGTTGCCGGGGGTCTCATATCATATTATAAAGTTACTAGCTGACCCGACAGACTTCTTTCTGCCAAAGCTATAGTATAAACTCCACTACTCTACCCTACCCTACTCTACCCTACCTACCTACCTACCCTACCCTACCTTACCCTACCCTACCTACCTACCTACCTACCTACCTACCTACCTACCTACCTACCTACCTACCTACCCTACCCTACCTACCTACCCTACCCTACCCTACCCTACCCTACCTACCTACCTACTTACCCTACCCTACCTACCTAAAACTTAAAAAAAAATAGATAGTAGCCGATTCTCAGACCTACTGAATATGCATATAAAAGTTTCATTAAAATCGGTCAAGCCGTTTCGGAGGAGTATGGTAACTAAGATTGTGACACGAGAATTTTATATATAAGATTTGGTATATTTTCATTTATTTTTACATAAATTTTCCCTACTCAAGAGCCGAATTGGATAGAAAATGAACTCCAAATAAAAGAGCCAATTTCATCGCTTCAAAACGTCTAAATAGCAGCAATTTCTTTACAACTTAAATATTAAAACATCATTTTTAATCTTAAGATATTGCGCGCCTCCTTCGCCTCGTAAGCCTTGCTGAATACGTATCCGTGACGTCATACCGGTATTTTTCCGATATTTCCACCACGCTCGGCCAATATTACTCGAATACGGTGTCGTCGGTATTACAAGATTCCCTCTAAATTCTGCGACCGAAAAATCGAAGAGGTATATTGTAGAACCAATCTTTATTTGGAATATAGGTCAGAATTTATCGTTTCGTTTGATTAAATATAATTTCGTCTACTCCAAGGCCCTATACCACAAAACTTTACAATTACAATCTACAAGTTACAATTTACAAATTTGTAAATCTTACAAACCTTACAAATATGTAAATTGTAGTGACAAGTCTACCTACAATTAGATAGCCCTCCTAGTGCTTTGTGTTACGCTTTTAAAAATGCGAAAGAATTGTAGATTGTAAATTGTAACTAATACATATTTGTAATTTCTGTTCGGCGTCCAGTCTAACCTGATGTAGCTGAATACCAGTATTTTACATGGAGCGAATGCCTATCTGACCTCCGCAACCCAGTAACTGGGTAATACGATACCCATTGGTAAGACTGGTTGTTAGACTTTCGGGCTTCTGACTACTCGTAATGACTGTCAACGAATGACAGCCGGGACCAATACCTTAACATGCTTTCCGAGACACGGAGGTGTCTTGGTATGTAATGATGGTCACCCATCCACGGACCAAACGCGGCAAGCGTTGATTAACCTGATCGAGCGACCCGTGTGGCCTGGTATTACTTAGCCACAAGCCCCTCAAATGTATCCGTCATGATACTTAAATTATTTGTTATTATAGGGCCATAATAATAAGTAGTAAATAAGTGTCTAAATATTTAAATAATATTTATAAAATATAGTCCTGTGTCAGACGGACGGACAGCGGAGCCTTACGGTTCAAAATATACAGTTGTCTGTTAGACGGGCGGAAAGCGGCGCCTTACGGTTCAAAATATACAGCCCTGTATCAGACGGACGGACAGCGGAGCCTTACGTACGGTTCAAAAATACAGCCCTGTGTCAAACGGGCGGGCAGCGGAGTCTTTCGGTTCAAAATATACAGTCGTGTGTCAGACTGACGGACGGCGGAGCCTTAGTTATAGGGTCATTTGACAACCGTTGGGTACGGAACCCTTAAAAAAGAAACAGATAATAATCTATAAGAAAATATAAATTCTACATTTCCACTAAAGTCTATTAAAATATCACAGTCTTAGAGAAACATTGTGTTAGTAGTTTGTCGTCACGTTTGGCTTGTAAAACTAGGAGAAATCAGGCTGTCTAACTGTTAGCCTATTCAGTAGCAAGCAACAAGTTCTGGACATTACTATACGCAACACGTCATTCACTAAGTATTAACTAAGTGTGGGCTTCAACTTAACTCGTCTAGTTTACAAGTCCTTAGGAACTTACGTGGGTAAGTTCTAAGAACAGCATACAAAACTTTACAAGAAAATTAAGTAGGATTTCTCTGAGAAAGTCTCCACAAAGTTTTCTAAAGTCTTCTTTTTAGAAACGAGCATCGATATGAACTGTATTGGCATAATTCTCATTAGTTGATAACTCGGTCAATATACAGCACGCGGGGGCTCCCCGCAGGCTGGATTAGGAATGCAATAAGTCGATAACACGGTCGGTACAACGTCTGCGGGGAATCCCCGTAGTGGGCGTACCGACTGATAAAATTCATCGGTCACCGGAAAATTACCAATTAAAATGAGCTTTCAAAGCAACTGCCAAACGTGCGGTACAGGTTCTAGTTATACCGCAATCGTTTCCTATCGACTAATGAACACGGTTCCCCGAATACGGGTGCTATGGCATGCGTTACAGAAATCTACCGCACCCCCCATACGAGCCCTATCGACCAATGAAAATGAGCCTAGCGAAAATAGCTCTTGCCTTATTTAAAAGATTTGCCAGTTAGCGTTGTCGGTAGTTGAGCTTACTCCCTTGAGTGCCCCTGGTGTACAAACAGCTGCATTAATTGGGTCTAAATAACTTAGAAAAGAGGGAAACCAATTAAAGACTGCTGGCGTCCGTACATATAACACATAACTATTTCATCGCTCAGCTGGAGGTTCCTTAAATACATCCCGTTTTCAAAGGATTTTTTCTCTATTCCTGGCTATTTACACAACGTACTCTGCACATCTATCATAATATTAACATGTTCATGTTGGAACAATTTCTTAACTTAACGCTGTGTGAATCCTCTGCAGCCATAACTTATACCAGTCTTGTTACGTTAGACGCTTCAGCGATATATCATGCCTGTTAATCTGCACTGCATTGTATTCCAAACACAAACAGTGGCTTAACTAGTTCTGTGTACACTGTGTGCCAGAAAAAAGTACAATCCATCACTGGATTGCTGCGTTTTTATTCTGAACTGGAAATGAATTAGTTCTACAAGCGGGGAATGAGAAAAAATATG
Source organism: Dryobota labecula (assembly GCA_947523025.1). Taxonomy (NCBI): domain Eukaryota; kingdom Metazoa; phylum Arthropoda; class Insecta; order Lepidoptera; family Noctuidae; genus Dryobota; species Dryobota labecula. The sequence continues at coordinate 6,355,936 of OX383287.1, forward strand.
AAATAATTTCAAGCCAATTGTATTCTTCAATACAATTTAACATTCTTACTTACTTCTCTAAGCAATAATAGTTTAGCAAACTAATTTCAAATAACGTTTCTTTCGTAGTAACCACAACATCATTCAATTTAGCAAAATTCAATTCGAAAACCCAATCAAATCCAATAAAAGCTTCAAACTCAGAATTTACGACCAACCATTTCGAATCCATCATTCAAAATCCAAAGATATCTCAGTCTAAACGAAATACTACCGCAATTAGAAACAACATTATCATCACACAACGTCCTAAGTTCTTTAAGACCATAAATAACTTGATTCAGTTCATTTATAAAGCTGGTATCAGTCTGACCTGCAGTTTTGCAGCCATCAGTTCCGGCTGGCATTCCTCTATCAATCCTGGTGTCTCTGCTAATATATCTTGCGTCGTTAGAGTGGAGCCAGTCAAGCCAGTGATTTGTTTTCTTGGTTTGAAAGCTCGTTATAAGATTTCCAAAAATAGTGTTTTTTTGCTTGTTTGTGGGGTTTGTGACAAATCGGGTGTTTGAGCTTGTTATTCAAGTGTAACTGCATGTAGTAAATGTGTGTTGTAAAATTTAAGTTGTTAAGGGATGATAATATCATATCGTCAGTGTGCGCCTTTTTCATCGAATCAGTCATCTCATTTAACATTGGCAAAAAATCTTATCTTTCTACGCAAATTTTCAGCCCAAACCCCTCCCAAATCCGCATAAATCTCGTAACTCTAGCTATCATTTATAATCTTCACAATTCACCCATCATTTTTTGCACCTCCAATAGCCTCCAGTTATTCGGTCCATCCTTTTGATGTAACTAGCGTGCCGTGTGCAAAACGAGAGATCATTAAACACACGGCCTGTGGCCTAACTATGCGGCTATAAGCCAAATAGCCATATAGTCGCATAACTGACCAGTTATGACGTCATAAACACCACCATAGACTGAATTGAGTCCAGAGTCGAGACATTAACGTTTGTAATTAACTCTGTCTTTGATTGAGTGCAGTTGTTAGAAACCTTTTGTCGGTTTTAAAGATCATTCTTATCTTGAAATGGGTGTCCTTTTTATTCCTTAGACTAATTTATATTTAATTGGAAATATAATTAACGCATCGCTTCTTTTGCAGGATTTGCTGGAATTAATTCTGATTGCCTGTAGAGTTGTTGATATTGCTTCGGAATAAAAGCATTCGCTTGAGTTCAGTTGACAATTTCCATTTCGTTCTGTATTTCTCTGAATTCTGCAGAACTGTATAGTTAATTATTATTACTATTAAATAGGTGGTTTTATCGTTATGCGAAACGAAAAAGCATTTTAAAAGCGTTGAGAGCTACTTTGTGAAGGTTAGTAGTTTCTTTCAAATTCTGCTCTTTTTTTTAGGCTAGAAATTATCGAATAACTTCTCCCGCTCTGGGCGGACCGGGAGGGTGTGTCAGACTTTTACTAACTAAAACCCACCCGTGTTCCTTCAGTTGCCTGTCTGCCAGGGCCACGGTATCCCTTTCAGACAAACCCGCAACCCTGGCAGGCATCGGTCCCAGCCACCACGTCAGTGCGCGCGTGGAAGGCAACGCGCCGTCGATCCGAGCTTGTTCCTTACTTCTTGACTCTGCTCCTTGCTTTCTTGCTGCTTGCTTTCTTGATTCTGCTCTAGTATTTAAAAAGTGTAGTCATAAATTCATTGCCTGCACACCTCATCATCTGCCTAGCCTTTTCCCAACTATGTTGGGGTCAGCTTCCAGTCTAACCGGATGCAGCTGAATACCAGTATTTTACATGGAGCAGCCTATCTGACCTCCACAACCCACTTTGTAAGACTGGCTACTACAATACCCCTTGGTAAGATTGTTTGTCAGTCTTTCAAGCTTCTAACGACCCGTAACGACTGTCAAAGATCCACGAATGACAGCCGGGACCAAGGGCTTAACGTGCTTTCTGAGGCACTGGGGGTCTTGGTATGTAAAGATGGTCACCCATCCACGGACCGGCAAGCGGCAAGCGTAGCTTAACCTGATTGATCGACCCGTTGGGCTGTTAATACTTAGCCACAAGCCCCCACCTGTACCTATCCTTTAATTACCGATCACGATAAACAACATAACTATCTTGTTAAGTGGTTTACATTGTAATTAAGTGATTGATAATAAACCACAGACCTCGGTAACTCTTAGTTCGCCCGATAAATCGCAAGGCAATTGATGCAACCGCAGAGATTTATCTCTCTATCCTTTGCACTATTATTTTCTTCAGATGATTTAAGTATATAATTAATGTATTGTAGTTAAGACAGGTGATTTATTACTTCGGAGTTTTGTAATGGAATTCGCGTTAGTAAGTTAAAAGCTTTTGCAAATGCGTTATGGTCAACTATAGATTTTATCGTGGTATATTTACTACTAAGAGCTTATTAGTACGCTAAACTTGTGTACGTAAAGAAATTATGAGAGAGATAAATTATTCTTATTTGATGAATTACGCCACTTATTCAATGGCCTTTGTTATATAATTAATATTGAATGTATTGTAAAATGAATGAATAATAGAAACTAGCATTTAAAGCATGCCATTGGATATAACTATTATACTCTAGCATTAAATACATTGTAATTTCTATGTATAACTATGTATTTGAACATAATTACTGACTTTAAGACCAATACTTATTGCAAAAAAAAAAAAAGATAACGATTATGAGTAAGATTGTTGCTAAATAATAGTAGATTGTTATACAAGGGATGAAAGGAACCTATTAGGCACGAGATGCCACTATAAATTGGCGCCGAGTGCCTAAATAGGTTCTTTCACCTGAGGTAAACACTCTGCTTTTCATTTCGAATATGAGGAAAGTAAATAAAAACCTGATTGGTTAAACAAATACATAGCTGAATCTGATGAACTCATTTTATACAAAAATCTGTATACGTTATTAACACTCGACAAAACAACTGAAGATCGAATTGCCGCTTTCCCGCCTTTTTTATGCTTCTTTTTCTGTGGCATTCTACCAGCCAGTATTTTGTGTTATTGATGATAGTAAATATTTAGCTCAAATAAATGTAAATTAAACAATAAATGAGTGAAAAGTAAATTATAAGTATAAAGTCATGTTACAAAAACGTTGATAATATTTTTTTATTACAATTGTACGCCGCGATTTCACAGAGTGGCTGTATTAAAAGTTCGAACATGGCATGCATAGTTTTTAAATTTTTTGACAGCAGGGAAAATCATTTCCCAGGGACGAAAAGTATTGTTTTCATCTTTCATATCCATTTAGTAAAAAGCTACAATTAAGGCCCGTACAGACTAGTGCGACATCGCGGGCGCGACGCGACACTAGTAGCACAATTTTTTGTCGCTGTCTGTCGCGCCCGCGATATCGCACGAGTCTGTACGAGCCTTTACACTAAATAATGTAATTGTATTGTAATTTAATGTGCTACTTATTTTGACATTACAAACAGACACTTCAATTTTATTCACTTGTGTAGATGTATAGATATACAAATATCTACGTACGAAACGAGCAACACGTGCCTAAATGTGGGGCCATTTAGGTTTCTAACCCCCAAAGGGGTGATACTGGTAATACACTTCGATGTCAAGGTCTTTCCTATCGATTTCCCAATGATAGGTAGGTCCCTAAGCGGTTATAGACATGCGAGTGCCTTATCTGATGTAATACATTTGTATGGCCTACACTAGCGATTTTCATCAACTTCATTTGCATAAAATTTTCGTGGAACCTCCGCAAGATAAAGAAAGAGGGATAAGCTCATTGAGAAGACGGCTAGGTATACTCTACGGGATCCGGGATTTTCTAAATCCCTGGCGCCCATTTACTAATTGATTACATGCATAATAATTGGAAGGTTACACCTTAATATTGATTTTTTTTATATATAATTTAAATGTAAACTCGGAACTCCAACTCCCCACGACCTTAGTTCTTTCTGCTGAAGTTTAAGCTGGCTGGCATAAATAAGTGACAGTTATCTGGTCACCTACCTAATATACAGGTTAACTTAAATATAAGTGTTTGATGTAATAAATTATTATTGCGGTAGACCCCTAAAGGCTACCGTATGTTGTTTTAAGGAGGAGTATTTTTATAAATATATGTTATTTCAAACAGTTTATTGTTTCCTTGTATTTCGATACATAACCACTTTGCATCTGGGATTTTGTACCCTTACAACTAGGGGGACAAAATCTTTTATGTAGGTAACAACTAATAATAAAGCTGAAGAGTTTGTTTATTTAACGCGCTAATCTCTGGAACTACCAGTCAGATATGTTTTTTTTTTTGCTTTTTTTACCTAATTCTTGCGGAAGGTTATTTAAAATCACGCTACGACCCTGAGCAGCCGAGCAAAAAGAAAAAAAAGTCAGAAAGAACGCAAAGCTAAAACGAAGTATAGCGCGGGTGGGCGATGTGATGCGACGCAGTGGGTCGAAGGTCGAAAATTTCACGCGAACGAAGTCGCGGGCAGAATCTAGTATCATATAAAGATACTAACTACATACGAATTGCCCTAAGTGGCCCATCAGTTGAATTTCCACATTTCACGATAAATTACATATTAAGAAACGTTGACTACATTATTATGAATGGGCTTGTATACATACATAAACACACGTCATTTTTCTTTGGGGGTAGGCAGAAACTACAGAATCCCACCCGCTACGATCTTGTATAGTTTTCAATAAATACCTAACAAACCATCCCCCTTTATCTCGGTGGCGTCTAGTTGTTATATAAAGGTACAATTTGCACTACCTAGGCTCCTGTCTTAACCCACTTGTATCGATTAACTATTTCTGTATTACAATAACTAATGTGCTATTTTTCTTTGATTCCAGGAGTTGAAGGAGAGCTTCAACTATGGTCTGTTCTGCCCGCCAGTCAACGGCAAGGCCGGCAAGTTCCTGGACGAGGAACGCCGCCTCGGAGACTACCCCTTCAACGGACCTGTTGGATATCTTGAGGTAATATTAACTCTTTTAACTTTCATATTGTCATACGATGCAATTTCATGCCGCGATGACGTTTGATGACGTTGTGTGATGTTGTTGCAATGTTATGTGAATATGCAATCCATCATCTCTCATGAAGATCTGAGACGCTACACTCGAAAGGACGAGTATATTTACTTAGAACCAGTCAGACAGGTCCAACTCCGGGAAAGAGGTCAATCGTCGAATCCGACTCAGCTGGGCAGCGTTCGGGAAGTTAGGCAATATCTTCTCGCCCACATTCCACAGTGTCTCAAGATGAAAGTCTTTGACCAGTGCGTGTTCCCAATATGACCTATGGCACTGAAACATGGTCGCTGACAATGGGCCTTATTAGACGGCTACAAGTCACCCAAAGGACAATGGAGAGGGATATGCTTGGAGTTTCCCTAAGTGATCGAAACAGTAATGAAAAGATTCGCAGGAGATCTAAGGTAACTGACATAGCCCGAAGAATTGCCAAACTTAAGTGGCAGTGGGCGGGGCAAAACGTAGAACAGATGGCCGATAGGGCTGAAAGGTTCTGGAGCAGTGACCGCTTACCGGAAGACGTAGCGTTGGAAGGCCTCCCACAAGGTGGACCGATGACCTTGCGAAAACGCAGGAATCCGCTGATTGCGAGAAGCACAGAACAGATCATACACAAAAAATTGATCTCTTTTCAGACGTAGTCTTCTTGGTCATGTCATTTCATCGTCATTATTATTTATTTATTCGTTTCGGGAGAAGCTAACTAGGGATTTAATTGCTTGGCTTACAATTGGATTACAAAATCTACCTGTAGACTCATGACCGCTTCTTCTTCTTAGCGTCTCGATGGCAACCTTGATTGAGCCAAACCAGAACTGCCAAGCACTTGTTGTCAAAATATTACGTTTTTTTTTTTTTTAACTATTTTGTTATGTATGACTTTCATTTTGGTGAAGACCTGCCCAGACCTTCTAACCTGACGGAAGGCGTGTTTACTCTAGGTAATATCCGTATTTATACTCAATACTAACCAACTAATTAACAATTTCCAGTTAAAATACAAGCGGCGGGTCTACAAAATGTTGAAGCTTGACGAGAAGACCCTGAAGGCGCTGCACTCCCGCGCAAACCTGCGGCGGTTCCTCGAACACGTGACGCATGCTCAAATTGACAAGATCACCAAGGCGTGCGCGAAGGGACTCGATCCCAACTTTCATTGTCAGGAGACTGGCGGTAAGAGATTTTTATTTTTAATTAGGTAAACTACTTAAAAAACAGAAGGAGGTCTTCAGTACATCGATTTTTTTTTTTTTTAATGTATGTTTTCCGTTTACTCGAATAAAGCTGGACCAGTTTCGAAAATTCTTTTTAGTTTTTGAGTCAGCTTAGTCTATGTGAATGATGTTATAATAACTTCCTGTCACTGTTATTTACATAGCTGGTAGTGATATTCGAATTTTTGTGGGGTAGGTACTACAACTAAAAAGATAAAAATAAAAACTTTCGTCAGTGTCTTCGGCTTCGGCGACTTAAAGATCGAAATTAAACATATTTTTCACTATGTAGTGGTTTTTTTTTTGGAAGTCGGTTGTTTTTTTAAGAAAACAATTATCAACAATAGGTATCGACATCAATTCAGTGGAAAGACTTCCTCTGCCCCAAAGGATTGCTAATAATATAAAACTTAAGCGAGTAAATTTATTATTTCCCACTGTGCGTACTCAAATCAGACCTATACGAGTATGTACCTATTCAATCAATCAACTCAGCCTATTGCAGTTCCCTGCTGGACATAAGCCTCACCCAGGCTGCGCCACAGGACTCTGTCCTCCGCCATCCGCATCCAGTTTGTCCCAGCCACCTTTTTGAGGTCGTCGGTCAATCTAGCTGGGGGCGACCCACACTACGCTTGCCGATACGCGGTCCACCGGCCATCGATTCTTAGCCAAACATGGCCAACCCACTGCCAGTTCAGACTTACTTGCGTATTCTGGAAGCTATGTCGATAACTCTGGTTCTTTTCTCGATAATTTCATTCCTGATGTACCTATTAGTAATCTTTTTTTATTTTTGTGGACTGAAAATATCTATTCTGAAGGCGTCACGCCATAAAGGGGGCTCTCTGGATATAATTATCGATAAAAGTAGATTAGATACTCTTATTTATCTTAAAAAACATCACTGGCTTCCCCTCGGTGCAATCGACAAGGACGCCTCCGAACATAGTGATTAAACTGATAACAGTCATACAATAAAACAATAAACGCCCTTACCAAAACAAAGCTTATAATCGCTTACACTCGATTGTTTCGGAACTCATCCGTTCCGCTCATAACATCTTTTAATACCATTACTAAACACCTTTACAGTCCACACTGACCGCCTACATCCGCGATCTGATATTAAACCCATTCATCCACTTAGGATCAACCATGAATGGCTCGGACATTCTCTTGCCAAGTTGGCAACACAGCCTGATATACGGCCACACTCATTTACATACTGATTCATATCTGCTATTGTTCTGCGTGTACCTAAAATAATATTAAGGGTGTGTGCAGATACAGTTACGACCTAGGCTTGGTTGACGAAAAAAGTGGTTTGGGAAATGTTCTAGAAAGATAGAAGATATCTCACAGTATTACTTTAAGAGTCTACAATTCCTCAAATTGCTTAGCATTATCCTCCGTTATATCGAAAATTCTGCAGCATTACTTTTGAAATAAATGTACGGTAAAGTTGAGATATTTGACGAAAACACGATTCCATAAAATTTTCTCGACATAAAAATATTACAAAGTTACCAGCAAACCGAACAATAAAAGTATTTAAAAAAACTTGAAATTAGATCATGAAACTTTGCATAATAATTAAACTACCTAAATAGGAAGCAGATACTATGTTTTTAATGTACCATTATTATCACCGCAAAAAGAAATTTCTTTATCGGCGCGTTGGAGCCTTCTCCCTCCCGCCCTGTCTCCCTTGGGCTTATTCCACAAATCCCCCCCCTGAAAATCGCCCTTAGGAGGAAAAGTGGTATCTATAAAAAACAGTCTAGAATTCACCCCTGATAATCCGACTTATTCCTAATCCCCCCTGAGAGAACTGAAACTGAACCCAAATGTAAAAAAAATCACTTTCAGGGGTCTTGTAAGCTTTTTTTTTCAATTCTAGTTTTCCCCCCTAAGCGGGATTATCAGGGGTGAATTCTAGACAGTTTTATATAGATCCCACTTTTCCTCCTAACCGGGGGGATTTGTGGAATAAGCCCTCGCTTGGTGCGTGTGAGATAAAAAGTGATTATGGATTCGTATGGTGGCGCTGAGGTATTATGGATTCTTAAAGACTTTTTAAAACTTTCTTGGTTGATTCAAAGTTTAAGTAATTATTAGAAGTGTTTTGTCGTCCACATAGATATATCTTGTCACAACGAGTAAAATATCCAAAATTGTCGATTTTTCCGACTGTTAAAAATCATGATACCTACTTATTACTTCGTAAGCCCAGCAGGTAATTCCGTAACACACTTAAAATTACAATTGATCGCAATGACTTTCATTTTGACAGTTCACCCACGTCAATTGGGCTATTTACATTGCTGAGGAGACGATTGTTTCAAACGTATGAAGCAATGGATTAGCAATATCCTTCAAAGCTCACGGATTGAGATTCAGGTGATTCAAACTGTGTTACGCAATTAGGGTGCTGGTTGGCACAGGCGATTTTTTATCGCGGTGACATTTTTTCGCGCACTTGATTTTCGACACACTGCTTAGCACCGAGAGTTGAAAATCCAACAGTGTGTTTTTTTGATGCGCTCTGTTGGATTCTCAATGTTCGGCTCAATACCGAGAGTTGAAAATTAAGTGCGCAAAAATTTCGTCGCGTTAAGAAATCGTCTGTGCATACCTACTTGGGCTAATTGACCATTGATGAACATAGGCCCAAAGATCCCCAGCTCGTAAAGAAACATTTCGTTGAAAATCAAAACTAGAAAAGGAACAATACTGTTGACGCGCTGATGCCGCTGTGACTGGCTGTGATGCGTTGTTGGATTGTCAATGCTCGGCTCGATACCGAGAGTTGAAAAAAAGTGCGCCAAAAAAATCGTCGCGTAAAGAAATCGCCTGTTCTACCTGGGCTAATTGACCATTGATGAACATAGGCCCAAAGATCCCCAGCTCGCAAAGAAACATTTTGTTAAAAAATCAATACCAGACAGAAGAACTGCCTTGTTGACGTTTTATGTCCCAAAATAGCTCAGACAATTTTCTCTGAAACCTAGACGATACTCATGTTTCCAGAAACAGTAAAGTTCTTTGATATTGCGTCTTTTCAGTCTAGACATTTCAATAGAACTAATTAGTGTTACCTCTATTTGTGAACTGCTTTTATGACGTCACAAAGGCTAAACCGTAGATGTGCCCTTATACATAAATCGTTATGAAACGGTTATTATTACGTCAATTTGAGTCTGAGGCACAGTTACAGCTATTCAAGGCAAGTTGTTCTGAAAGGACAAACGCTGCTCTGCATTTAGGTCGTCTAGTGTACGTAGTCGTAGGTACTTATGCTTTTGAAACAGACCAGCTGTGCCCGCGGCTTCGTCTGCTTAGAAAGTTCCGGAGTTAAAAGCTATTTATACATCCAGGAAATATTCAAATGTGAGTGAGTGAGTGAATTTAAGAAAGCAGTGGTGACCCAATGATAACGGCCGCGACTTACGACTAGTAGGTCCTAGGCGCCAAGACAGGCGCTTTAAGGTACTATTTGGAACCGAGCTGCCACCTGCAACTGCTGACAGCACGTGCAGCGACTACATGCAATCGGCCGCTGGTTTGTATGTATTTATATGAAATGGCTTCCAAGCGCTGCAGTTGCAGTTGGCAGATCGGTTCCAAATAGTACCTTTACTTGGTGTATATTATTACATTATATCGTCACCACTGCTCTCAAAACCGCGAAGGAAAACATCGTGAGGAAACCGGTACCGTAGAACGGGGCTATTTGGATTTTCGGGGGTCATTTGGAATAAAGTAATTGTAAGATTTGAGTTGACATAAATTCTACTAAAACACCATAGACAGCTTTTATTTTATGTCTGGTCTTGTTTACCTACTTTTCAATTTTTCGTACGAAGATCACAATTCGAATTTATGTCAACTCATTTCTTTGTTCCACATAACCCCCGAAAATCCAAATAGCCCCGTTCTACGATATGTACTATCGTGGGCACCCGAATCGGACCACCGTAAGGACTATTCTTGCTTACAGCGCTAGGCCGCTATAGTAATGCTCACCTACGCTCAGCGCAGCATCAGATCTTTGCTAATTTGTATTAGTAAATTTTAAAAAAAGACCGTAAAAAACCAGCCGAGGTGGTCAGACATCTGTGATCATTGTAACAGTCTGAGAAATTAATTTAAACAATAGTTTTTTTTGTTATCGTAAAAAGGGGTTGGAGTCGTGAGCACGGGATTTTGTTTTGAAAGTGTGCCTATTCGGATGCCCGCAATTGTAGTAGAACCAAAAAATCTGACATGTGACATATATAATTTATACCTTTACTTATGTTCAGTTCATAACTATTGTGGGAGCTACAAGGTGTTTTTCTCATTCATTTTAAATTATTCCATAAGGTAGGCACAAAAACATCGCTTATAATGATACGAGTAACGAGGGTGAGCGCTGATACCTATAATTACAAGATATTAAGTTATCTTAGCTTAGGTATTGGCTGCAACTTGAACATACAACCTTATTTACCTTAAGGGCCTATTTCTTATGTAAACCATGTTTTTTATTACTTGAAGGTGCACAATAAACAATATTTTTTTTAATTTTTATTTATACTCCCTCTCACAGAAAGGACGTCTGTCTCCCAGCAGTGGGAACGTTATAAGCCTATTATGATTCAAAAGAGTCTTTCAAAAGGACTTAAAATGTCACCTTTTAGTATAGTAAGTTACTTAGTATTTTGTTGGCTAGTGAACACGGGGTCCAGTCACTATGGTGACGCCTGTGGGAGACCTATGTTCAGCAGCGGACGTCTTTCGGCTGAAATGATGTTGATGATGAACGAGGGATCGTAATTTCAATCATCACCAGTTGCACGTGCGTTGAATTATTGTAACATAGTAACAAATAAAAATAAATAGTTAATAAATAGGTTTAAAAATAAATACATTTTCCTCAGTTTCAGGGGCAAATTAGTCTTTGAAATATTTAAAAAGATACCAGATGCTTATTTTACGGTAATTTCGTTCAACTAGCGTAACTCGTGTCCAAATGAAAAATCCATAACAAATTCCAGTCCAATTTATCATATCGTTACAAATACTTCCAAAAACATCTCAGGCCATTCAATTCAAGGTTGCTACCAAAGTCTGAACACGCCTTAGCTATTGTAGGAAAAGCGTATCTACCGAGCCATGGATAATCTGCGATAAACGTCGCCAGTCCTTGAAGCGAGTTGAATTATTTGTTCCTGTCGAACAACTTATATCATTTGTGATTTAAATGTCCCATTCTTTACGCAAAACTCTCAATGGATGGAATAAAACTGGTCATTGTTTTAAGCAATGTCAATAGGTGTGTTAAATTCGAAATATGTTGTAAGTCTTAAAGCGTAGCAAAGATTTTTAAAAGGTTGTAAATTGGTGTAAGTAATGCGTGCTGTGTCATTAATTTGGACCAGCTAAATACGAAGTGGTCAAAATACAAATGGCTTTTCAGCTTTGACGAGTCTTATTTCGTTGCAGGTTTCTACAAATTTTTCGCCTTTCAATCAGTTTTTAATTTATTTATCATCCAGTTCCACATAGAACTCTCCCCTCAATAAAATCCCCATAATTTTCTCATTACAGAGACACCTCTTACAATCGCAGCAGGCCTAAAGACACCAGGCAAAGTTCTAATAACCCTCGTGAACGGCGGAGCATTACTAGACTACAGGACCAAAGATGGCAGCACAGCTATGCACAGGGCTATCGAGAAGAACTCTCTAGAAGCTGTCAAGACCTTGCTGGAACTAGGCGCATCACCTAATTATAAAGATGGGAAGGGATTAACGCCGCTATATCTTTCGGTGACGAATAAAACTGACCCGCTGCTGTGTGAGACCCTGTTACATGATCATGCGACGATTGGGGCTACTGATCTGCAGGGGTGGCAGGAGGTGCATCAGGTGGGTGAAACAAAATGCTTTTTTCTAGCTTCTTATCTAAGTTCAGAAGTGTACTTGAGGTATGAGGAACGGGGTGTAAAGTTCTGTTCGGGATTCCATTTTCATTCATTGTATTTGAAGCTCGGCGTAGCTTCATCATATCTTGAGATCTGATACATAAAGGCAATGTGTATAATAATAGTTGCCTCTTATCATCTACCATCTTACAACGGTTGCCTGTGTTACATCTTGCGGGACACTAAACGCATTTATTTAGGCTTGATAAAAATAAAACATCTACATTGAGTTTCGTTTAGTGAACCCCAAAGTGTTAAACTTTGAGGAAACCCCTACAAACCTTAGTTAACTTTTCTGTTCACATTTCCAGGCCTGTCGCAACGGTCTAGTCCAGCACCTAGACCACCTCCTCTTCTACGGCGCCGATATGAACAGCCGCAACGCGTCCGGCAACACGCCGCTCCATGTGTGCGCTGTCAACGCGCAAGACTCCTGCACACGTCAGCTATTGTTCAGGGGATGCGATAAGGAGGCGCTGAACTTTGCTAACCAGACGCCTTATCAGGTAAAAAAGATTTAATGTTTTGGATTTCCAGATTAAAGGTTTCAACAGGTGTTCTCAATAGAATTCAAACACCTGTTGAACTTGACCATCTAAAACAGCTGAAATTCTTCAGGCACTGTTAGTCAAGTTTACACACAGACTTCCTTTTCAAAAGTAATCCAGAGTTTAAGAAAGAATATCTTCACGTTTTAATTAAGAGGCACGGAACAAACAATCCATGAGAAATACCCTAATCGACTTTGATCTTTCTAAGAATGTTAAAATATGGCTTTCGTTGGCTCATGAAGCTCACGACTTTGTTATTTTTTTTTTTAAATTTATTAAAACTTTAATATAAAACTTTTTTTACTCAAAATACTGTACAAAGGCGGACTTAATGCCTGAGGCGTTTTCTACCAGTCAACCTTAGGGTGATGCAGAGACAAAACATGGCAGGTGCAACATAAGGGATAGATAACTCGACCAGAAAAAAGAAAAAAATAAACGAATACATAGATAAATACATACATATAACTTTTACTTAAACACTGGAAGCGCAACTTCACACCTTAACTTAGCTTTAAACCTTTTCACTAAAATATCTAAAATCCCCAGGTGGCAGTAATAGCAGGCAACTTAGATCTGGCAGAAGTGATAAAGAACTACAAAGCAGAAGAAGTCGGTGAGTCCAGCCCCGGTTGTGTACTGCATGGCTTTGATTGGAGCTTTATATACGCATTATGTGTTTGCTACATGGATTCTTAACACTGAGGAACACTCAACGCTCCCAGACGGTCTAACTATAAAACGTATATTATGTCTCGTTCAGTGCCCTTCAACCGTAATGATTGTTTAAAAATGTATCAGCTAAAAATGAGTGCATACTTTGTTTTAATAAAATGTGTCACCCTGTATAATGGATATTTTCCAATCTCTATTATACAATATACAAATGATGCAAAAACTAAACTCAAAGTCTCAAATTCAGATAATTTATGTAAACAACAGGGATAACACAACAAAAAAATATCTTCGTAATGGTAATTCACATAAAATTGTAAAAAAAGAGGTTCTGTTTTCTTTTAAGTACTGATTTTAAGAAATAATAATTAAAAAATAATCATACCGTAATTATTTTTATAAATTTTCGGTTTTAAACAAAGTTATTAATAAAAGGAGATTTTCTGGTATAAAATATTTTATGATACTGGTAACAATGCAGGAGATCCAAACATTTTCACATTTTTTAATCTTCAACAATACTAATATTACAACTCTCATAAATAGATTCATATTGTAAGTAGCATATCTAGCCACATTTTGGACGAAAACGGCTGTAAACTGTTTCGATTGGAAATCGATTTTGGGACGCCTACGTCTAGCCCTGGGCTTAAAAGGGCTGATTATGACTAGCATATCCCGTGTCTCCGACACACTACAAAAAACATTGTTTGGCAACGGTATTTTGTTTGCATAGTTCTTATAATTAATTCACTTTAATTTTATCGATGATTATTTACAAAAACATTTAATGATAAAATGTTTTGCACCACTGTCCTGTCATTTTGACAGTGACATTTCTTGACATTACTTTGTTTACATAAATTATCTGAATTAGAGACTTCAGGTATAAGTGTGAAATAGACAAAAATACGTAAACATTTTCATTTTATATCTAAAAAGGCCTTAGGGCCCATGAAGTTGAGAATATTGCAAAAGTTCCTTGTGTTACAATAGATTTAAGAATTCATGTTATCAAAAATCCAAAATTCAAGTATTTTATGTGCAACGCTTTAGTTTTTTTTTTTACCGCAATACATTATACCTATACAAAATGACACACCATACTATTTATATTAAGTAGTATCTGTGTAAATATTTTATAATTATTATTATTATTGCATGCGTCATCCGTTCTATCTATTCTATTCCATTGCTTAATATCATAATGGTGATGGTTGTATTTTTGGATACCTACGCTAATATATGAAAATATCACTAACCGAACCTAGATTGTATACCAAAACACACTAATATGTAAAGGGTTTAAAAATATATATTTATATTCTGAATATTTAACACCTCTAAATGTTATTCTCGTATATTTTACCGCACTATTATTATTTTTTATATAAAAAAATTGTGTTCGTCAGATAATTTGATGTTTGATTATGTTCTTGATATTTGTTTGACGCACGATTCCTTTATTAGTTTGTTCGGTTGCTAAATAAAATATTTCAGTGCCGTTCCGTGGTCCTCCTCGGTACAATCCGAAGAGACGCTCTGCGGCTTGGGGGGGTTGGTGGACGGCCGGAGACCGCTCCTCGCTGGCGTCTTCCACTCGGATCCCGGCCGAGCTAGACTCGCTGCTGCGGCGCCAGCCGGGGCCCACGGCCTCGCCCTGCAGTCTGGAGAGACCCTTCTCCTCGGCGTCCTCCAGCATTAGTGACGCCAGCCATCCCAGCCACGAGGACGATGCCAGTATTCTCACAGGTAAAATTGAGGAGGTTGAGCTGCGTTGGAAGATAACGCTACAGACGTAGACACGACCACTATAGTCACCAAAAACCTGTTAACAAAATCACATTCACACACAATAAATGTTAAAGTTGATGTGTTTGTATAACCCACTAAGTAGTCGTATCTACACCGTTACATTCCACCGCGTGGTCTAAGGTTGCGGACACGGCACCACGGCCACCATGACGACGGACAACCATCACCATGCACCGACATCGCCCGTCCACTTCGTTGCATGTTCTATGTGCCTTTATGTCATGTAGTTACCCATCGAACGCTTCTTCGCTTCCTTTTACGACCAAATTATGATTTTTCCACTTATACCCCTTTTAGATCTAGGATGTACGAAAATTGTGTTTTAGTGAAATACGGTTAACTTTAATGCAGTCCTATTTTTAAGGTAATTGTTGCAACTGCCCTGCGTAGGGCAACAAAATGTTGCCCTACGCAGACACCAACTGTCCCAACTTTATCAACTTGATCTGTGAAGTCTAAAACTTGTATTTAGTGTTTCCTGTTCACAAAACTACACGCTTTAAGTCCCCGTATCCAACAAGTCAAGTGTCCATCACTGTAAAGTTGGCACTAAACCTACACTGTTATTAACCCACTTCGTCCCCTTTGAAGCTCACAGAAACAAAAGGTCCCAATTTAGGATCCAAGTGTACCTACGAAAGATAATTTGACACTGATTTAAAACCCGACTGACCGCTGAGCGACACTAACCCCAACAGATAAAAGCGCGGGCGATACCAGCGACATCATATCGGACTCTAGCGGCGTCGGCACCAGCAACTCCGACACCACGTGCTCGCTGCACGGCGGCGCCACTGTCGTGTGTCTGCAGCCCTACGACGGCGCCGCGCCGGGCCACGTTCGCCTCAACCAGGGAGATATTGTTGAAGGTACAGAGTCTGACACTAGAAAAACACGTGTGACGCTCGGTACATATGCTCTAAGTCTAAAGCCGCATCTCCACTTGAGCAGCCGCGGGGCGAGCTGCCTCAATCTGAGCGTGCCGCGCGCCTCGGAAACTTCATGCATCTCCACTTGAGCCAGCAGAATCAGCAACTCGGCAGCGTGCCTCAAGCCGAGCAACGAATTTATTTCTCTAGTTTTTTACTAGCTACCATGGGTGACGCACGCTAAGTCGCTGCAGCTTTAGTAATAATTAATCACTACAAAAAGAAAAAAGGACAGAAAGTCAAACGTCAATGGTGGATCAAGTTGGATCCCATAAGTGTCTGTGGCTTTAATATTCTTTAATTAATTCGATGCATTTATCGTTATCCATTTTGCCGCGAAGTGAGCGTATGTGCGTCCGTCTCCACTGCGCGCGTGGCTCACACTGAGGCGCCTTTGGGCAAGGACGTTTACCGACACAAAACAGCTCGCCACGAGGCCGCCTAGTTTGGTTCAAGACGCGGACCGCCTCGACCTGCGGCATCTTCCCCACTAGAGTTGCCGCGAGTTGAGGCCGCCGCTCGGCCCGAGGCTGCCTCAGGTGGAGATGTGCCTTTAGGATGCCGCCAAGACCGGACACACCAGAGTGGATCGTGAAAGATACGTATCAGACATCATAACCGAACGTATTACGGTGCTATGCTCCTTGGTTAAAAACGTAAACGTCAGGTTAATAAAAGTCAAAGGTATCTCTGACACTACAGACAAACACATCTGACACGCATTGTTTCTACGATTTTTACCTGCAGCCTCATGGTTATACAACGCTCAACAAGTTTGTGAAGTGCTCATTAATATATAAGTTAAACCTAAGTGTAGGTATTCTCGAATAAGTCCTTTAATAAGGCCACTCTATCGCATTGGATCGCCGATCTGTAATGGTAGTTTTAGGTAAGATTTGAGTAAATAAATAAAAACAAAAGTTGTTCATTGAAATTCGTAATTGTTTATTATTATTTTTTATATTTTTTTCATTGATTGACATAAATATTGACAAAATAGGGCCTTAAACTAGAAGTTAAGGTACACAGTAATTGGATTCTACTGAATCCAATCCTTCCTAAACTAAGAATAAACCTGTATCTCAGTCAGTCAGAAGTCATCGCATCACATCACACTTGGTTTCCATACAGTACTTACAAACCATAATTAATGTCATTTGTCCTCATATGTACTAAAATATGAATAATAAAATATCATTGGTTGCACTTTTAACTGAAAATAATGTGAGTAACTGAATTCATCGATCAGCACGACTGTTACTAAATTTAAGGAGCTGAAAGCTCCAAATTCGTAACATGGTTCCAAGGTGAACAATTTTAAGTTAACGCTGTGAAAACCAGTTTCAAACCTAAGAAACCTATATTTTAGTTGTCTAAACGAAATCTTGTAGAAACGTAAGTTTTTAGACCCAAAATCCTTTAATAATGAAGGGTTCTATATTATATGCTTTTGGATATTAAAACGTTATACTATAACAAACAGTGACGGGAGCCACAGACGATGGTCTACTGGAAGGCACAGTTCGGGGCTCTGGAGCCAGTGGACTGTTCCCCATGCAGTGCGTTCAAGAAGTACGCCTTCGACAGAACACACAGCATCTACATCAGGTATGTCCAAGATTAACACATAAAACATAAACTC
Source organism: Dryobota labecula (assembly GCA_947523025.1). Taxonomy (NCBI): domain Eukaryota; kingdom Metazoa; phylum Arthropoda; class Insecta; order Lepidoptera; family Noctuidae; genus Dryobota; species Dryobota labecula. The sequence continues at coordinate 6,373,800 of OX383287.1, forward strand.
ACGTGGTCTTCTCATGGGGGTAGACAGAAACTATAGAACGCTACTTGCTACGCAAATAAATTTAAATGAAGCAAAAGGTCAATTTCAAGTGTAATTTGGTTTTTTTATTCACCGAATACACAGTTTTAAAATTAAGCCAAGACTAACTGAAATGGCCGGAAAAGTCTATTGCTTATTTGCTGACCTAACCTTAATACTTTCTTAAAGCTCCATCTTGGGGTCCTGGGCTCCTGGGGTTCCTGGACTTGAACAGATTTTCCGCCAAAATGACAAAGATGCAAATCATACCATAATTTGCAGGTGTTAGCGTCAGGACCAATCCACCACTCCCGGGTGACAGGCAGACGGGAGATGGCTCTCAGTAAGACTTACAGTGCCACTGCGCCTAGGATTAAAAAGTCGTAAGTACACTTATTGTTTAACTGAACTAGATCTTGGATGGTACATAGGTAAGCCTTGCCAGATATTCGGGGCAAAAATGTGATCAAAAAGATAACGAAACATACTCATCGTCAACTTAGCCCATATTTGTGTTGGATCTATTGTTGATATAGCCTGTCTACCTGTCTAGATAGTTATAAGAGCAATTAAAACAGATGCAGACGGTGACATCATAATATACAAACATATAAAGACAACAATGGACAATGCTTCAAACATAATAACATTTGCAGATGATGCCAATCAGTCAGGAAAGGTCGGCTTTATGTTGAGAAGTAAGAGTGACAATGTAGGAGCTAGTATCAAACTACTCCGTGAGAAACTTATCAGTCGGGACCTGTTTTATTGTTTCATTAGTTTCAAAAATAGACATAATTTCTCAGTGGTTTAAAAAAGGTTATTTAAAGAAAATGTGTCAATATTTCGAGGCTTGATTATTGTCACCCAGCAGGGTTAAATTGTTAATTGCTGGATGGCACAGAATATCTTACAGTCATGGGGATTTATAATAAGGAATTCGCAGACTTAACCTTAAAACTAGAAAAGATGTAAGCCAGTATTTTCTATCTTAGATCTTCATTGCTCTTTATCCAGTGTTTTTATCATCACCAAATAAACGGGCGAAGTGGAAAGACGTTTCGCTGTTAACGATGAAATTGAAAGTCGCGAGATACTTTTGGGCACTTTTGTTTGGGTCAGTATTGATGCATCAGCTACATTATATTTAAATATTTAATCAAACTGATATCAAAATCAAAAGTAATTTATTCAAATTAGGCTGAGAATCATTCGAACGTCAAAATTACATAAGACAGTTCCCCAAAATGCCCGCCCTCACCACTTCCTAGTGCTTTAGCTGGGAAGAAGAAGTGGCAACAAACTCCCCAGCTGTCTGTCCAGTTAGAAAAACTTGATTCTATACAATAGTAGATATACAAAGTTATTAACATTACGAGACAGACAGACAGACAGACGGACATGGCGAAACTAAGGTTTCCTTGTTTACTACGGAACCCTAAAAATTAAATAAACAGTTAAGTAATTCCTAATAACAATAATATCCAATCTATACTGCTCTTCTTACATGAAACGCAGTATTCAAAAAATCTTCCCTTGTTATTCCGTGACCTCGACAAGCGTAGCTTAACCTTTAATCGACCCATACGGCTGTTATTACTTAGCCACGAGCCCCTCTCTCCCTCTGATACTACTATAAACTAAGGTTGGCACCCTCAAAGAAGATGGTGCCGCCCGATACTCTCCCTCTTACATAAGAAGGATTTGCTAACCGAGGCATAGATACTCTCTTCATCCCCGACGACGCTACAACTCTCCTCCAGGAGAGTAGCACAGTTCGCAATGTTTGCATACACACGCAGAGGCCGCCGTCCTTCCGTCCTCGCCGCCGAGGCCCGCCCCAACCTTTACTCGAACCAGCCCGCGCCGCTGAGCCTGTAGCTTTAAATTCGTCCCTAAATCATCGAAATCCGATCCAGCCTGTCTGTGGCCGTCCTCCCCCAGTGACGCCCTAAGCCGAGGTCCGTAGCCCACAGGGGTGCCCTTAGCGCCAAATAAGCGTGGCCTGCTACACGTCGATGTGCCCCGCAGGTACGGCAACATGGAGACGCGCACGGTGGTGCTGCACCGCGCGCGGCGCGGCTTCGGCTTCGTGCTGCGCGGCGCCAAGGCGTCGTCGCCGCTCATGGAGCTGCGGCCCTCGGAGCGCTGCCCCGCGCTGCAGTACCTGGACGACGTGGACGCGGGCGGCGTGGCCGACCGCGCGGGGCTGAGGAAGGGAGACTTTCTTGTGGCGGTAAGTGCTCACTTTCTTTACTATGGGTTTGCTCTTGACTCTAGTCTAGGTCTAGGTGACAGAGACGAAGTCGACGATGGAGTGAACTTACCCAGAAGGAGCCTGTTCACTCTCACTTTGAATAGATTAGGGTTGTATGCGTTCGGAAACACAGACGCAGGCAGAGAGTTCCACTTCTTTGTTACCTCGCACTAAGCGTTTTCAAACGTCTTGCGTAGTGCGAGTTGGTGGAATATCAACTGGGTAGGGGTGGTAACTTGAAGTGCGTCTAGATGTCCGATAGTAGAAGGGGGCCGGTGGAATGAGGACGTGGAGTTCATGGGCACACTCGCCGAAGTACAATCTGTAGAAGACCGACAAGCAGGCAACCTTGCGGCGATGAGCCAAGCTGTGAAGCTTGGCATCCACCAGTTTTACGTCGCCAATGAGCCTCTTAGCTCTGCGTTCCACCGAGTCAAGCGCAGCAAGTTGGTACTTAGCTGAGCCATCCCAAAGGTGGCTGCAATATTCCATGCAGGATCGGACTTGTGCTTTGTAAAGGGTTAAAAGCTGTCCAGACGTAAAATATCGCTTCACCCTATTTAGGACGCCCAGTTTCTTGGCCGCAGTTTGAGCTTTGCACTCGATGGTGGAGCCGAAGTTGAGACCAGATGTCAACTCCATGCCTAGGAGCTCGAGCCGATCAGTTACAAGAACAGATGTACTCCGAAAAGTAGGAGTTTGGCCAAAACGACTCCTTTTAGCGGTAAAAAGACACGCCTGTGTTTTGGTGGCATTAAAAGAGACCAGATTGTCATCACTTTCTTTTAAGAGCAGAGCATTATACTTTTTGTTAAAACTCATAAATGTTATCACGGACGATAGAACACCTCAAACTACTACTTCTACTTCCATAATTTACTATATCTTTTATAGCCATAGTCGCTGCTGTGTCGTATCATTGTTATCTTTTTCTTCAAACTCTGTCATCCTGGCCCACTGTGAATCTCCAACTTCTTCGGGAATTCCTTCATGACACATGCAGCTATTTTGTCAACGCAAATGGCGCGTATTTAAGCATATTAGAACTCCAAATATTGACTTCTCTTGGACAAACAACCCAATTTGGTAAACTATTCAGAAAATATTCAGTTTCTTGTTACCTACGTCGCGTTGTTTTACAAAACATACAAACATATCGCAGATAGGCAAACAATAGTTTCCGCCGAAAATCGTTTCATTCAAGTCTTGTCGGGCGAATATACATATGGCCGACATGGCCGTGCTCCTCAGCTATAGAAAAGTAATTTATGTGAGATTGATTTTGTGAAAATAACAACGAAAATTATTTGTACTGGCAAAACTAATTAGAATTTTTTCAGTATAATAGGCCACACTTCTGGGCTCTTCCTTAATTGTGTTGCTATTTCTTCTTTATGTTTTACTAGCTGCTGACCGCGGCTTCGCCCACGTTGCTTTTTCTAAAATAAAAGTAGCCTAAGGTACTCCTTATAACATCAACTATCTTCCAATAAGCTAAATCCCGTCAAAACTGGTCGAGCTATTTAGACAGCGGCACAAAAAAAAATTTTTTTTTTTGTTATAAGTTGTTTATATTTCCATGCATTTAGTAAAAAACTGTTATTTTGAGATTACAAACAGACACTTCAACTTTATTTATTTGTATAATAGACAATTCTGCATACTTTGGACCATCCCTTGAATCACCCTTTATCGAAATATTTAGCTTCGAAGGAGGTTTTCATTTCGTCTTGAGCAGCCCAACTAAGCTCGTATGTCACGTCTGTGTCATACGACGTGTCAAAAATAAAATCTTTTTATGTTTAAAGTTTATTTAAATTGAACTATAAACGCTTCTCCTGCAGATTCGCCGCCTAGAACCATTTCGGCCATCCAACGATACTTCATTCTCTGGTAATTTTTAATGTTCGTCAGACACACTTCCTTCGACGTCTCATATCTGTTTTTTCATTGATGTTTGTCTGTTCCTTCTGTGTCCTATGTCTCATATCCGCTGTCTCTCTCTCACACCCACAGATAAACGGCGAGGACGTGTCGTGTGCGTCGCACGAGCACGTGGTGGAGCTGATCCGCAGCTCCGGGGCCCTCGTCTCCATGACTGTTGTCTCGTTGAACAATCATAATGGTGAGTTATTTCATATCTTTACTTAATTAAACTGAGCAGTAAGCAGGTTATGCAAAACTTGCACTATAACTTCTTAAAAAAAAAATACCCACGAAAAATAAAAAAGGCTACAGTTACTAAACTCCTAAATTTATCTAAGTACGTAACTAATTTCGAGTCGGCGGCGCCACACAAACAAGCAAATACAATGATGGCAGCTTGATTGAACTTCGAAAATGAATAGACTAGCTTAATGTTTAAGCTGGGTAGGCTTCCTGTTGCTATATATTTTATCCAGCACAGCCTTTCCTCTGGTCAAAGATACAACGCCACCAAAATGTAACAAAATAAAAATGATAACTTGTTTTTATAGGTAACAACGAGAACAACACGTGTACGGTACCCACAAGCAAGTCTCAGAACCAATTGTCAAGTTCTGGTCGCCCTTACGCTGCTACCTTGCCTAGGAAGGGAGCTGGAGGTAAATTTCATATAGTACAAGATCATTTTATGGGAGCAATGTGTCAACAAATCGGATGTTTCTCTTATAGTTTCCTTCTTGTAACAATAAAAAATATTATAATATTATGTATGGAATCGATTCCAACCATAAACCTCTCGAAAATATGTTCTGATTTAAGTACAGGAGAACCAACGGCTTTAACATAACGTCGCTACTAGGTAACAGTAGCGCGCAAATTAAATTTGATAAGTTTTCTGGAGAGACAAAAGACTGTTTAGGGAACACAGCGTAAGTCTAAACAAAATACTTCACACAATACCGCCTAAAGGCTCGTACAGACTCGCGCGATATCGCGGGCACGACAGGCACCGACAAAGAAATTGTGCTACTAGTGTCGCGTCGCGCCCGCGATACCGCGCGAGTGTGTACGAGCCTTGAATCAATGAACATTACACAGAAAAACCGCCGATGTATATATCATTATCTAAAATAACAGTAATTTCACTCTACTATACAACATAATAAATAATCAAGTTTGCTTACCTTTTGGGTGCACAAGAACTATTTGCCTCTCTGATAAAACCGTGATAAATTAAAAAAACACAGATAGTAGGTATGGCGGCCTGACAATTTATGCGGTTGTGACACAACAAACGATTTGCGTGGTACCAGAACTATTCAAATAACGCGCTGTGATTGGATCATTTTGAAAAAGAATCAGTCGATGCGCAAAACATCATATGGGTAATTTTCGACTTACGCGGTATTGTTACCTAAGCGACGATAAGTTATAATTATAAATAACATAGAACCACTCACGGGTAAAAACAGGTAAAAAAAATGGAAATTTTAGGATCACTAACGAGCACGGTAAAAAATATGTTAAAATTGATCTCTTTATCTTTAGGTCGAGCGCCTGCACCCGCGCCTCCACGTCGCGATCCACGCACAACGCTGAGCGTGGGACGAGCGAGGGCCAAGTCTATGGTCGCTGGACTTGGTATGTATAGTGGCCAGCAAATCAGGCTACACGAAACTGTTAAATTTCTCCAAACGATTTTAAACTTTAAGATGTTGATAACTTTAACTTCAAAATTTGACAGTTTGTGGTACTTGAAAAAGTAAAAAGAGACAAATTAAATATTGCTCGAAAAATCCTTGATGTTTCTTAAACGTTGGTACGTCTAAACCGGTGTCTACCTACCTACACACCCAAACCTTACCGGGCTGTGTTCAGGCATACGGCGGAATTTTTACTTTTAATTACTTGTTAATTAAGGTGGAATTTGACTTTTCAGAAAATGGTGGTGAAAAGGAAGAAAGTTGTGAACCCCTGATCGTAGCAGGCAAGTCGTCATCAGCTGAATCAGTGCAGTTGCCGGGCGGCAGTAACAGTAATTAACTATTATTTCTTATTAGCGAAACTGCAGTCTTTTTTTCTCTCCAATATTGCTTGGTTGCAATTCGCACTGGACCCATAGACTAACGTTACTACATTGAAGCATTTAATTGATGTTGCTAAATTTGGGTTCTATTGATTATGTAGGCTAAGTAAAACTAATCACTGCTCAAGGCTGTATCAATTTCTCACTCAATTTCTCCTTCCTTAATACTGCCACAACAGATTATAGAGGCATAAGGAACAGGGTGTAAAGTTCACTCATCCTCCATAGAAAAAAGAGAGGACCCTTCGACCAGACGGGTGTTGTGTCGGAACGTCGTGTATAATATGCTAGTCGCGCAGTAAACTTTGCTTGCGCGATGCAGGATTTTGCGTGGCATCAGTGTGATGCGTAGATCGCAAGTAGACCCCTGTGTCCTGTGTGTCGAAGCAGTCCAGTTCAAACCCTGTGTGTCCCCAGGCGGTACGCCGGTGGCGCCCCGCACGGCGTCCATCCGCGCGCGCCCCGCCTCCAGCCGCATCACGGCCGCCGAGCTGGAGGAGCTGTTCCAGAGGCAGGCGGATGCTGACACCATGTAAGGCTAAATAACACTACCGACACTGAAGAATTCTCTTTAAGCTCTTCACCCAAAATTATGACCTTAGCAATGCGATTCGTAATGGAGTTTTTGAAACGACTATCTAAACTAGGCCAACCGGAACGAAATGACAGCCAAGAGCTATAAAAAAAAGTTATCGATATGACCTCAGCTATTACATGGTATTACCCCATTTACTTTCATATTGAGACACGAAGCAACAAAATTCATTCTAAAGAAAAACGGCCACATTCCTCTAGATCGTATTTTGTTGCTTCGTGTCTCAATATGAAACTTTATTAAAAGTATTAGAACATTCTAAACACACTTACCGAGGTCGCTGTTATGCCGTTTTTCATAATTCTTTCTCAATCACGAGATAATATTTTTTAAAGGAGGCCACTCCGCTAGTGGACCGATGTATGCGCTCTTAAACGGCGCAGTTATCCAAAAAAACTTTCCATTAATTTTAATACAATACAACTTCAAATGACAAAGACAGCATTAGACTCCATGGTGACGACAAATAAAATTCGTTTGTGAAATCAGCTTTAAGACTACGCCGAGTGCACAGTGGCGCACTCATCGTTATTTCGGTGATTTCTTTTATTCTAGAATGAAAATGCAGAAAATAAGCTCGTCAAGTTGTGCTTCACAAGACTATACGCTATTATTACTACAAACAGTAGTTTTAAATTGTTATGTTTTATTGTAATCCTTAAAATGGAAAATAGTGGCCACTAAGCTCCGTTTTAATGATTACAATAAAACATAACAATTTAAAACTACTGTTTGTAGTAATAATAACGTATAGTCTTGTGAAGCACAACTTGACGAGCTTATTTTCTGCATTTTATCCTAAAATAAAGAAATTACCGAAATAACGATGAGGGCGCCACTGTGCGCTCGGTAACCTCTTAAGTGATATTGCAAAAAGTTTCTAAAAATATTACGGAAAAAAAAAATTGTACACATTCACATAAATTGGATGTGCATTGGGCAAGGACAGTTTCTATATGCATACTATGTGGAAATAATCTTGTAGTATAATCAACACTATAACATTTCAGCCTAGGCAACAACGCGATGATGACTCGCTCGGCGTTCCAGGGCGGCTCCAACTCGCCTCCCTACTCGCCTGCGCGCGCGCCTAATCGAGTGTATGCGTCTGTCGCTGAGATGAAGAGGTCACGTGGGAAGGTAAGGACTTTTTAAAAGACTTGCGTATATGAAGGGCCGATGTTAATAGCGTGCAGAGTAAGCAAACTGAAGTGGCAGTGAACTGGCCATGTTGTCGAAGGACCGATGACCGGTGGAGCAAACGAGTCCTGGAGTGGAAACCGCGTATATGGCCGACGACCTTAAGATGGCTGGGACAGACTGGATGCGTAAGGCGGAGGACAGGGACACAGCCTGGGAGAAGAATATTTTCAGCAGTGGACTGCGATAGGCAGAATTGATTGAAAGCTTAATATCACCCAAATGAGACATAAATAGGAAATATTAATTAGAAAAGTCCTCGTAGATAGATGTCTTTACATATTTTAGTCTCTCGCTTCCATAATAAGATTTATAAGACAAAGATACAGTCTGTCAGAGGATACTAAAGTTCCATAAAGTTAACATCATTAAGCACACAGGTATACTTTAGCAAAAAAAAAAAATCATAGCTAGTTATACTAGCATTGCTGTTTCCAAACCAGGCGATAAGTATCCGTGCCGAATCGAACATCAATCAATGTTATCAAAGTGAAGTTCCTTGCCCATTCTTCTCCATACGTAACTACCTTTTGGAAGGGGCAACTAGAATCAATTTTATCTTCTTGTAAATTGACGTTCAAAAGTGCTTTTTATGACCCTATCTATCTTATAAAGTTCTTCCCATGGGGGTAGGCAGAAACTATAGAGCGCCACCTGCAACGCTCCTTACATACTCCTTTTGCTTCGTTTACATTCATACATCTGGTCATACACGCCCGCCGGTTGTGAATTCTATGTACCTGATCTTTCTGAAGAACATTTAGTTCACCAATTAGTTCAATGTACTCGTAGGGCGTCCCCTCCCGGCGTGTCCACTCACATCTGCCTTACCTTTTTTTTTATATAACTGTGTAATGATCTGTGGATTTATTAGCCTTATGGATAATTATTATAATATTTGCTTCTGACATAATTTCATTAACTTAATTTAATTTATTGTTTTATTTAATAAATTTTTATTTTGCTTTGTACTTTTGATATTAATTGAATTGATCTGTAGTTTATTTGTTACATATTCATATTTTTGCGTCTTAAAATTTAACATTTACAACATTTAGGTATAACTTATAAGATTGACAAAATCGTGTATTGTTTTTGTATTTAATATGGGTCAAGGACCTGAAATAAATGAATTTTATTTATTTATTTATTAGTCGCTTTTCATTCATAACTATCTATTTATATAAAAATCAATTTCCGTGCGTTAGTCTCGCAAAACCTCGAAAATGGCTCAACCGACTTGAGTTTTTTTTTTCGACAACGAACTAGCTCGCTTTTTATTGGGTTTGTGATCAAACATGGTTCTGAGTTTCTTATAACTAAATCTTTTCTTGTCTACAGTTATGGAGCAAGTCGAGTAGCAGCACGTTACGTCGTGACTTCCACTCGACGCCCGACCTCGCCGCTGAGCACACCGCTCACCCGCCCCGAACGCGCTCCAGCGAAGATGTACACGGTATGAATTGACCTCAGAACGCCATGCCATGAACGAATCAGCGTGTCCTGTACGCCAAAAACAAAATGTTCATAGGTTCTCGTCGGCTATTGCTATCGGGGGCCGTATTATGAAGTATTGATGCCATCGTGATTCCGTTGAGAAAAAGGGGTATCCCACCCAGGCATGTTTCGCTTGTCAGCGACGCTTTCCAAAGCCCTCCTTGCCCGCAGCAGCGTCGCGCGTGCCGCCGCCGGCGCACCCGCCGCCGCCGCCGCCGGGCGCGCCCGCGTCCACGTTCCGGCCCGCCGCCCAGGCCAAGCTGTACGCGTCGCCGCGCGACCTGGACAGCGTGGCCTACCGGCCCAGCAGCAACGACAACGCGCACAACGTAACTTTTACTACTCTATTTTCAAATACTGGCAAAAAGCAAGCCTATTAAGGCACCTGTCCCACCACAGTGGCGAATGACGAGACTTCGGCTATTTCAGGAATAATCAAACTTTGACAAGACTTTATAAAAGTTAACTTGATTTAATAAAAGTGGTACACAACAGCCAGCACAAGTTTTGGTTACATGTTGCATAAAGTTATGTATGTAGTCACTTTTTGTGTTACATGTTAACGAAAGTTTGGTTATGTATAAGTAAACATTTTTTTCAGTGTAGAGCTAGCAACTAAAACGAGTTGCCGAACGATGAATCGCCGGTATGCGTATTTACCACGCATGAGTCTCAGCGAGTGTTCTGCCCGCCAAGCGCCAAGCGAACGTCGCTGAGCAAGTACTCTTTGAGAGCTCTTGTCGCTGCGAAAAAATAGTGCAGAAAAAGTCTGCCAATAGTGACAACAGTCAGCGATCAGCTATTTTATGTATCTCTTTTACTAACGGGACCTTCTTTTGTACGTTTCTTGAGCTAGAAAATTGTTGATAGCTAATCGGTTCCTCGTAGACGGTGAGGCAGGTGCCTTAAGGCTAATATTTAAGACTAACGCCTAACATTTTAGAAAAATGTAGTAACCAAGCTAGGTTTAATCGTCAAATTAACCATGTTATGATACCTTTTCCGTCATAATACAAAACGACATCTAACTTTAACCCGAGCCAAAATTTGGAGCCATTTATTGGATTTCGAACTTTATTCCGACAAAAATAAAGTTCTTAACACAAAAATAAGTTGTCAGTTTTGTTTATTCTATATTAACTTTTATGTCTTTTATGTTGTTAAATTTCTAATATTAACTTTTATGTTAGTGGAACTGTATTTTGATCACAGTTAGGCCCTTTGTACACAGCACGGTTTCTTTACGATATTTCGTATAAACCGCGCCGTAGAAAAAACATGTCTGTTTCAAACTTCCATAGTGATCCATACAACATTGACGACCTTGCCTACACACGGCGAATAAACCGTAGTTTTTCACGGCAAGAAAAACTTTCTAATATAAAAAACTGGCTTTACTTTGTACATGTTTTTTTTTTTATAGATATTTTTTTTTTATAGAAATAATTTCAGGAGTGAAAGTGATTCATCTGAAAACTTCATATCAACATAAATTAAATTCTACAAATGACGACTTTACGTTACAGAATCGTAAAGCGACATCTTTGCGGTCGTGGGCGGGCCCCAACCGGCCTCAGTCGGCCGACGAGCCTGGCAATCAGTATGCACAGCCCTTCAACACGCATAAGGGCTTCGTTAGACAGGTAATAAATAACAGAAGAATACCACATAAGTAAGGTTGTAGTAACCATCTTTTAGCACGTGACCAAATCGGAATTAATACCACCATCTTGATTTTTTTTAAACAATTTCACGAAAATTGTTTCCCTACAAGCAACGCCTTAAGAGTCTATACAACCTCAGCGCTACCTCACTCTGTATCTCGCTCGCACACTATTGCTACCGATCACGCGAGCAAGCGAGACAAGGCGGCAGGGAAAAGGCTCCAAGGCGCTAATAACTTAGGTAATTTCGTTTTACGGTGAAAATAATGGTCATTTAAAAAAAGTAAATAACATAAGACCTGCTTTATAGTTGGTTCAGTTAATATGCAAAGTTTCATTATCTAATTTGAAGTATTTTTTGAATACCAGCGGTTTATTGTTCGGTTTGGAGGTAACTTTGGATTTTTTTTCTATCGAGAAAATTTTATGGAATCGTGTTTTCTGCTAACATAGTACTTAACATTAATCCTCAACTTAACCATATATTTATTTCAAAATTAATGCTGCAGTATTTTCGACATAACGGAGGATCATGCTAAGCCATTTGAGGTAGTATAGGCCCTTAAGCCCAACTTCCCTACAATGTATTTTTTATTGCGTAAACAATTGTTGGTTGGCCATTAAAGAAAAATAAAATAAAACGCCCCGTCAATGTAATTTAAGCGACCTTTGTTGCACTAAGTGTGCTGGTTCGACCGATACCGCTGTACCGCGCCTCAGGAATGCGCGGCTCACCGGAGGCAGTGAGCGTTGACGAGTGAGCGGCGCACTGCCCCCCGTGAGCCGCGCACATACCTATGGCGCGATACAGCGATTTCGGACATAATCCGATCCAGCCCGTCCCTAGCTTTCCTCCCCCAGCGACGCCCTAAGCCGAGGTCTGTACCCCAGGGTGCCCTTGGCGTATAGTCGCTTAGTTTATAAGTTTTTTGCCCTGGCTAGAGGCCTTACTTTATTGAGGCACCCACAGGAAAGTCTGGTTAAGCAGACGACAACCTCCCCTGCGTGACGTCATTTATAAAAAAAGCAGTATCGGTCAAACTATTATCACATTCGTATCCAAGTATAACAAAATTTTGGTCACGAGTCACCAAGGTGTATCATTGATAACTAGTTTGGACATGTTTGATGATACCTTCAAAACATGCCTGGCAGGCCACTGTTAGAAATACTCTCGACTACTCTAGCTGGAACGTGGAAGTCAGAATAGGTACAAATTGAAAATCTATGTTGGTTCCGCACAATATGAAAGTAACGAAAGAGGTTTTAAAAAATTCCAGAATTCAACTCCTGCTCCGCCAATCCCTGAGCCAGACTACAGTATGTCGGAATCTGATGATGAAGTGGATTCCAAGCCCAAAGGCGAACCCGCTGCAGTTGCCGAGACCAGCGCCAACAGCAACGCAAGGTGAGTCTAGAGATGTAGGAAATACGGTTCAGTTTTATTTGATCTTCCTGATTCTTCCTGTACGAGTCTCAATAAATACTTTTTCTTTCTTTATTTGGGATAAGTATTTAAATGTGGAATTTGGTCAAATGTTTGGGCAAATATTGGTACCAGATTAGGAGTTAATTGGGTATTTCTTTTTCTGTTGTTTATAATGTATTTCTACTAGGTAAAATAATATTAAAATTAACTTGAATTTCTACTTTAAAAAAAAAAAGATAAAATATCTGTTAATATTTATCTGTTAATAAGTAACCACCGTATAGCGTAAAGGCTCTTCAAAATTGTTATCAAAAAGCATGTCCTAATAAACCTTAACATTTTCAGGATACCAATATACGCAACGATATTTGAGAATGACGCGGAATAAATATTTAATTTTGAGCTTTGATTCTTAACAAAAAAGGTATAGTTTCAATTATCAATTGATTACGTGTCGCTGGGAGAGCGCTTATGTGTTTGTAAACAGTCACTATCACATAAAAAACCCATTATCGTTTTGACACAGATTCACATGTTCTATTTTGTTTCATTTTAAGAAAATCATTACATTTATGTCCATTGTTTTGCAATTTTCAAAATAGCAAAAGAATCAATCCAAGATAACGAAATCCAAATAATTAAACTCAGTACATTTTTCATTGCATAAAAGGAATTCACATGTGGTGACCGGAGGTTGGGTTTATACAAAATAGTACAAACGAAGAGAAAAAAAACACATTGCACTAATAGATAGAAAGTAGAGGCATTACACACACAGGGTATACAGTGATTAACTATTTGTTATTACTATTTTACGAATATTTATTTTACACGTTTGTTTAATAGTAATAATATTTTGTCTTTTGTGGGTGATGTTGGTTTTTATGTGAAATTAATAGGTATTTGTTATGATTTTTGTTTTCAAGAGTTGAATATTGGATTTTCTGGCTTACGGAGTTTATTTCGAAGATTAGGTAGATAATCATGCTGGTAATGAATGAAATTGCTTACACAATTTCAGCGGTAGCAGCTCGGGTTCAAGTTCTATGCAGCACTCCTTCTCCGTGGACGAGATCCAGAAGATCCGCACTCGTCTGAAATCGTCGAAGTCCTGCGGCGACGAGTTGGGCGTGGAGCGAGACGACGGCGACAACTCGTCGTCGGGCGTGTCGTCCGACCAGGAGGCGCAGGCGCGGCCCCCGCCCCGGCGGGACAAGGTGTCCTTCTGCTCGTCGGTGACCGTGAAGTCGTCCAACGACGTCATCAGCACGGAGCCGGTGCACTCGTCCAGCGAGAGCCTGGCGCCGCCGCCGCCGCCCATGGCGCGCCACAACTCGCTGACGCGCAAGCGCGCCACGGCCGCGCTGCTGCGGGGCGCGGGCGGGCCGCGCGGCCGGTCGGCGGCCGAGCGCCTGGGCGTGGACGTGGCCAAGGCGCCGGGCCGGCGGGGCCGCGCCGCGGGGCTGCTGGCGCAGCTGCCGCCGCCGCCCGAGGAGCCGGGCCCCGCGCCCGAGCGGCCGGGCCCCGCGCCCGAGTGGGCGGGCCCCGCGCCCGAGCACGCGCCCGTGCTGGCCCCGCCGCCGCAGTTCAGCGACCGCGTGCGCGTGGTGGCGGCGCTGCCCAAGCGCCTGGCGCACCTGCAGTAGGCGCCCGCCACGCCTCGGCACTCGGCAGTCCCGGTCTTATGAACCCTAGATAATAAATCTTCACTTTTCGTACCCTCGTCGTAGGCTTAACCCGTACGTCGTCGGCCGCGCCTCGCCGGTCGGCGCGATCCACGAGAAACGTTTTGTAATCGAGCGACTAAATGAAACCAAAGATTTATAGTATTTATTGTTGAGGAGTTAACATTGATATAGTTGAAACTAATTTTTATACATTCCCTTATTAAGCTAGTATTAACATGCGTTTCACGAATCATTATTATTGGTATTACTTTACTGTTATATCCCGACGTAGCGGTTTTATTCTGTTCGTTGTAGCAAATTTATTTAATTCTAATTCTATGTTATAATTTCAACCCTTTTACAACGCAACCAAGTGCCATCGTATCTATGATTTTAATATATTTTTATAGTATATATCTGTAAATATTTTACGAAAGCTGTTTTCGAGTTAAAAGAGTGGACCAGACGCGTAAATACAAAAATATCCGGCCAACATAATATTATATATTTAAAAAGCAGATTATTTATTAAACACTGGTATTTATGAACGTTGATATGCATATTTATATGGAACATATTGTTCTGTGTTCCGATCGCTCGTTATAATTTTATTGTTTTCATTATTCGTCCAATGATACGTCGGGATGGTCCACTCTTTTGACGACATTTTTGGATTATTATGTTTCAATGGCCGCAAAGGCGATTATTTGAAATGAATGTGTTCTCATAGAAGACTAGCGCTTGAATCAAACTCACTAGCGTTTCATCCGTTCCATGATATTGTAAAGATTTTATACTAATCGAAATACATCCGTGCATCACTTAGATATAATTTATATCGCAAAGAGAGTGTAACACCAATTTTTATATTTCATTAATCGATTTTGTATCTTATTCTATTGTACTTTAGATATCATTTTTGCAAAGATTGTATTTGTGACTCTTCGAAATTATCTTATAAAATTAATAACTGAAAAAAATGAACTCTCACTTATGTTTAAAATCACTTACCCTTTGCTTTTATGAAAAGGGAAGAAGGATTTATTATATTAAAGCCCCAATAAGAGGTGTATCGAAATCTTACCTGATATTTAAATAATACCTGCCAATGTATGACAGAGTGAACTGAGGGAAAACATTCCATTTTGTCATGGTGTCTGTTAATCAATAAGTAACACAAGTTGCAAACACTACCTAAATAACGATCAGCCTAATACGAGAAGCCATTTTGGATCTTATGTTCATTGACGTTAAGTTTTATATTGTTTGTTAGTAGCAATAGAATTTTTACCGAAAGTTAAGCTCCCTGTTTCGCGACACCCAGACACTAGAAACTATTTACCAGATAAAGAAATGTTAGATTTTATCTTTAATGGGGTAAGGAAACAGGAGGCGATCAATGTTAAAATTAGCTGAATTTTAGCTGAATTTTAAAATAGTACGTCGCATGTAGTCGACTTTAGCCTCCACATGTATTATTAGCACAATCAATTATTTGTTTATTAACGTTTGTATTATTTCGTTATATTCGTCTTGTCATTATTTTAAGTTGTATAAATGTATTGTCTACTTAAGGCATAGATAGGTAGTGGTAATTATTAGGGCAATACTTGATTGTAGAGTATCGGTCGGTAAGAGGGGGCGGCGCGTTGGAACTGTTGCTTATTTAATTGCTCTTTACTCACAAAAGTATAAATTTCATTGCTCTTTACTCACAAAAGTAGAAATTTCATTGCTGTTTACTCAACATCCAAAAAAAAATCCCTTTAGAATTCCGTCACATCATAAATTATCATGTATATGATGTGTCGTAATTCTAAAGGGGTTTTTTTTTTATTCCGCCACGAACTTTTGTAAAATAAATCTCATAGCAAATGCAAATGCATTTGTTAAATACCCACCTGAAAATACTTTGTATATAAATAAAAATGCTCAAACTATTTCAAATTTATAGGTAAATTCTGAAAATTTCACCGTACCCACATTCAATCGTCTTGAAATCTAAGCACCATTAAGTAAATGATTTGTTCTTTATTATAATATAATAGGGTAAGTCAAATAAGCGACAGGTACCAACATGCTGTGGTTTTGTATAATACAATTGTGTTTCGCGTTTCATTTGAATCTCAGTATCGGACGTGTAACTACAACTTGGTATACTTTCAAATGAAAAATTAAATGTTTCATCACTTATTTGTTGAAGTTTTATTTCTTAACATTACATATACAAGGCCACACAAAACATCATCACATAGACATTCACATATTTTAAGAAAATAATAGTACACATTTTTCACATTATTTCATTGTCATCAGGGTAGATACACAATTGTGCAATATGTTATGTGTGACTGACACTGGCATGGCCACCATCAGGGACTAAATTTGATAACACAAAAAATTTGCCGGTAATAGTCGAAATTTGTCGCCAAATATCAGAATTTGTCGGTCACTGGTTCAAAAGTTATAACAGTTTATAGGTGGCATCTCCCCAGCTTGGCCATATTTATATTTCAAAAACTAGGGCACCTAGCGAAGATCTGTTTTCTCCCAAATTTTGCGAATTTCCACCAAGATTTAGTCGGGTCTTAGTTTAGAAGATATATAGATCAATTTTTAAGGTATAGTCCAAGAGCTAGATCGAAGACTTTACGAATAATTACATTAACTTTGGATTGATTTTAATTACACCTAGAAACGCTTATAACTTTTGAACCAGTGACCGACTGATTCTGGATATTTGGCGACTGATTCCGACTAATTAGCGACAAAATTTGGGAGACAGATATTGGCTAGGTTAGTTTTTGAGAAATTAAATTCGGCCAAGCTGGGGAGATGCGCTCTAGATCGGCCACCTATAAACCCTTATAACTTTTGAACAGTGACCGACAAATTCTGATATTTGGCGACAAATTTCGATAATTTTTATGTGTTATCAAAATTAGTCCCTGGCCATGCCAGTGTCAGTCAGTTCAGTCACACATATGTTATAGAATAATTAGTCTACGAAATTCGTTATATTAAAAACTAAAAATTAAAACTAAAACTAATTGCCGAATAAATATATTGTATGCCATTTAATTTATTTCATATGCAGAAATCTAAGAATCAATTTTCATCTTATTCTATTTTAGAGAGCTTACACTAAAACTGACATTTGAATGCCAAATGGACGGATAATTACTTAATCACAAAATTATCACATACAAGAACAATTAAACTGTCCAGTGTTATCTCAAGGCGTTTGTGAAGAATATAATCAAATTAACGAACCTTGAAGATAGCGGCGGGATTGCGTAAAGCTTATCGTTAATGGACGGAACGAAGGAATTGGTCATTAATGCGACCTCGTATGAAAACACTTGTTACAGAAGAGATTTTATACATTTACAATTTATTTATTCACGTTTTTGACTTCTTTTGTCTCACTGCTAGACAATGAAGTTATTTCTCATATCTTATCGCCCCTTTATTTACACATAAAAGCTTAGGCACCATCTCCACGGACGAGAGAATCGCGGCGATATTCACGCTGGGCCTTCAAATAATCGCCGCGATGATATCGCCGTGTGGAGATTGATTCACAGAGTTTCTATTGAATTTGATGGCACGGGATTTTCTCGCCCGTGGAGATGACGCCTTAATAATAATTACTCATAGTGGGGTGAAAAACTATCCTAAAAAATCCCTAAAATTTAATGCAGTAGGTATATAATACCCAGTTTAAACAGAACGGTACGTAACAGGTTGATTAATTCCCTGAATACACTGGTACCAAAGTTGCGAAACATTGTTTAAGCGGCATGTTTTTTTTTTTTTTGTTGGGACGTATTGACAGTGAATCAAAGTAGCTCAACATTGTTACCAGGAGCATTTGATGTTGCGGGCAAAAATGTTGTGCAATTACAATAAAATACTCAGCAGACATAAAGGTTTCTATTCCTATAACAAAGTATTTTTATGAACCTGAAAAAAAAATCATTTAAAGTGTGTTTTTGCACATACTTGAAGTACTAATTTGATCTCTATTCTGAGGTGTTAAAGTCCATGTAGGCAGCAACATCTTCAATCTTGACGAGCCGACGATAATCGACGTTCTCACCGCACATAGGACACTTGCCTTCTTCTTGAAGGATACTGTAGAAAAACAAATTCATTTTATTATTGCTAAAGATTAGGAAATCATGCTATATTATCGAATAGTTCTACTCTATACTAAATATTATTAGTTTATTTCAGGGAATTATTTAGTTATTTATTGTAGGAACATACAAATTAATAAAATTAAGGTGTCTGTTTGTAATGTAAAAATAACAGCTTTTTACGAAATGCTTAAGAAAGTATTTACGGTACTTATACCACAATATATATTTGTCTGTCTTTCTGTAAGTTCCGGCTTATCTCCGAAACGGCTGGACTGATTTTGACGGGACTTTCAATATTAGATAGCTGAAGCTTTGAGAGTAACGTAAATACTTTTATTTTAGAAAAAGCCACGCGAGCAACAACTGGTAGTAATAAAAAAAAAACTCAATGGAGCATTTTATAGAGATGATACATACGCCGGGAGCAGCAAACACTGCGTTACCGAGCTCCTGGTGACAGATCTCAAAGACAAGTGACTGTCCAGGAAAGTGAGGCCTGCTTTGTGTGGAACCCCGATGGATATCTTGAACACATAGGATGTCACAATGTGTTTTGCGAAATAATTCAGAAAGAATTTCCGCTTTACCCTTCGATGTTGATCGAGATTACACACAAGGCTGGTTTTGTTAGTGGACTGTTAGGCCCTGAGAAAGGCAGATTGGAATTTGCCATCGTGGTGAACGAATTAGCCAATCGACAGGAGTCGATTGCCCAGGGGGCGCCGGACGTAACAAGGTCGGAGAGTACGTCGCTCGGGGGACTCCTATCATCATTTCAGCCGAAAGACGTCCACTGCTGGACATAAGCCTCCCCAAATAAGGTGGGTTTGCCATAATCGCCACGCTTGGCAGGCGGGTTGGCGAGCGCAGTATGGTGTTCAAAATGCATGGAGAACGCTGCTGCCCATTCTTTAGTAAGCACCCCTTTCTCGGAAGAGGCCGCTGCAGCTGGAGAAAAACTGCTGTCACAGAGAAGTGAACGACGTCAGGAAAAATGGATGGAAAACATTACCCAAAACAGTTAAAAAGCATGGAACATTATTCGCAAACCCACCAGGGAACCACCACTACCTAGCATAGCGACGGCTAACGAAGTGGCTCACCAAGTACCCCTTAACGGCAAACCACCTAAACATCTTGGCAGAACTCCCAAAATTAGCAAGTGCCCTCTCCGAGTCCATGTGGCCCATTTCAACTATCCGACATAATTTTATCTATACAACGGCTGAGCTGCGGTAAGGCCTCCGGAGCGGATGACATAAAAAAGGTGGAAGAAATAAAATACCTCGGCCCTTAGCATGGTTGCCACAACTTTTTAACCACTGTTTAGAGTCTGCAAACATACCTCTGGAGGAAGTCAATAGCTATACCCAAACAAGGAAAACCAGATGACCACCCTAAAAACTTCCGCCCTATATCGACTATTCGAGAGACTACTGCTAGCTCTGCTCATAAGCCTCGTAGACCCAAAATTTATTCCAGAGCAAGCTAGATTTAGACCA
The DNA here is from genome assembly GCA_947523025.1 of Dryobota labecula. Lineage (NCBI taxonomy): Eukaryota > Metazoa > Arthropoda > Insecta > Lepidoptera > Noctuidae > Dryobota > Dryobota labecula. Next base: position 6,393,786 of record OX383287.1, read on the forward strand.
GGCAAGTCCTGCTGCGGCCAGGTCCATAACCTCACGCAACATATTAAGGAAGGGTTTGAAACGAGGAAAGTGATAGGCGCGGTATTTGTAGACTTCTCGGCAGCCTACGACACCGTTAACATTCAGCGCTTGTTATGGAAGGTTACCAGAGGAACTTAAGAAAGGACCGAAAATTTCCGCGAATTCTCCGAGAACTCCTCAGTAACCGACGATTTCAAATGAATCTACTTGAAGTTAAGTGTAGGTGGCGAACCTAAAAGAACAGTAAGGTAGTGTAATGGCCTCTCGGCTGTTTAACATTTAAACCAATGATCAACCGGTAAGCCCAAACAACACCCGCTTTCTGTACGCAGACGACCTGGTATTAACTTGCCAAGCTACTGACTTTGAGGAGATTGAGGTCAACCATTCCACCGCCTTTTCAAATCTCAGCCATTATTATGCTGACAACGCCCTGAAACCAAATCCATCAAAAACACAATCATGCACCTTCCACCTTCCTGACAGACAAGCTGGTCAAACTGAATGTCGCATGGCAGAGAGCACGAATCATCCACAGTACCCACCTAAAGTATCTCGGCATCACTTTGGATACGTACCTTATTAACTACTGAAAAAACTGCGAGAATATTAAACAGAAAGTGCACACAAGAAATAATCTTCTGCGTCACCTAACATCCACCGGATGGGAGGCGTCTCCCCAAGTCTTGCGAACAACTCCGCTGCTACTTCTCCGCTGGTGAATATGCCTGTCCAGTATAGAGCCGCTCTGCCCACTCTAACTTAGTTGATACAGCACTTAATGAGACATGCCAGATTACTACTGGTTGCTTTAAACCGACCCTGGTACGAATGCTGTATCCACTGAAAATCGCGCCTCCAGAAATTCGGAGGACCATAGCAAGCCACGTAGAAAGGGCGAAACTAGTAAAGAAAAATACTCACTCAACAAATTCCGTAAGAATAGCTGGAAAGTCACATTCTGGGCACGCAGTCAGATCATCTTTAACTATATGTAGTCCCTGTAAAAGATAGAATAAGTCATTTATGTACGGACGCTTCTTATGTTGTTAAGTCAGGGATAAACGATGAAAGTTTTGGAAACAGTTCTTGTCTTCGCACTGAAGATTTATCCAGCGTATCTTTGGTAGTCATAATATAACTTACTGTGGCTAAACAGAAAGGCACGTCTACTTCACAGCGTGTACACGTGAGCTCTGCTATAGGCAGGTCGCTCCCGCAGTGAGGGCACGGCGCCGCGGGCGGGGGGGGCGGGGCGTCGCGTGCGCCGTGACGTACTACGCTTTCTATCTTCTTCACGTATTTGGAGTCGATCTGGTGTAGAAATATAATTATTGTAGTAGTAGTATTGTGGTTTTTGTGTGTGGTGTTGTGTTGGTTGTTATTGTGGTATAAGGGCCGATTCACACCGGGAAAGCAGCGGCCGGCAGCAGCGCGGCGAGTACTTTCAGTGTGAAATAATTTTAAACTCTATCTACATAATTAAAAGACCAGCATCGCTTGAAAGGTCGCGCGGCCGCCCGCGATGCCACGCGCGTCAAGTCAGCGGTACTGCCCGCGGTACTACCCGTCGCGTCGCTGGCGGCTTCTGCCGTTTCGGTGTGTATCGGCCCTAAGACTAAAATTTTTACGCACGCCTACGCAAAATATTACAAGACGGTTGATTTTGGACGAGTAAACGCTCATTATCGCACGGCTCTAGTACCCAGTGCGGGAGTAACCAAAGGCTTTTGCAGAGCTGGGATCTGCCGTGCGTATTCGAACAACTAAATATCGAACAAATGCAAATGCATCAGCCTCACTTTAGAGTGAGGTAAACAGTAATAGCCTAGTGGTGTGACCGTCGGACTGCCTAGGTCTCGAGTTCGAACCCAAGGCACGCCACCTCTGACTTTTCGGATTCATGTGCGTATTGTATAATTATCACTTGCTTAAAAAACGGCGAAGGAAAACATCGTGAGGCATGCCTGAGAGATATTCTTCGATGGCATGTGAAGCCAAGTCAGACGCCCATGAGCGGCATAAAAACTCTGACACCAGGTTAATCACTTAACACACGAAAATAAGAAGAGTGAGGCTGATCTAAAGCCCGTTTCAGCTCGCAAAATAAAACCTCTCTGTTTCAATTAAGCACGATTAGTTTATTTGCACGTTCAATTGTTTTCAATTATGTTGATACTCACAGTATCACCATGGAAGGTCAGGGTAGTATCAAGTGCATACGAAATTATTTTGCAGTTTTAATATTATAAAATTCAAAATGGTTAAATCAATCATCCAGAGAACATGAATACAAATGAAAATCAAAGCAAACAACAAAAAATACTGTGAAAATGTGATAGTAAGACAAACTACCTGTGAGCGATATTCAGGCTGCATTAACACTCTGGCCCAGTGATAAGCTTGGTGCTTCAGCCCAGCGCGACTGCACTCGATGACCGTTGATGTCAATATCGATACTTGATCTGCAATCATCGAATAATTAATATCATATCGATACGGCGATTCTAAATATTTTACGTATCTGGAACTCAATTTGGCTAAATAAAACAGCTTTCGGAGTCCATGCTTAAGGTGAAAGCGTCAGGGTAGCCAGCGAAATTATATTTTTTTTGGAATTTGCAAGTCAGTATCAGGTTGTATGTTGATCTAAATATGATTCGCGGCCGTATCAAACATTCTACATCCTACTACTCTAAGTTCATACATTCGAAGTATCCTATTCAAGGTATTCTTTTATGAAACCCTGAAAGTCAATGCTGTTTTTAGTTGGAGTTCCAATAAGATTGTAGACACTTTTCTTAGGGAAAAATGTCGGGAAAAAAGGCCACGTCTATTGAAAAGGGAGGATCCACCGAGCAGACGGGTGTCGTGTCTGGTGGGCAACTGCCCGACGACGGTTGATGTCGGGATGTTGTATATATGCTAGTCGCGCGGTAAACTCAGATAGCGCGATGCAGGATTTGTAACGTCAGGTTTTCGATGCGTAGTTCACATACGTCGTTGTAGATGCCGCCACAATCCTATTATATAACTATTTCATGAAAACATGACTTTTAGGATTATACTAACATAAGGAGTTGTATTACTGATTCTAATGACTATAATTCTGTAAGTACATATTTGTTACGGCCGCGAATGATACTTTCATCAACATACACCTAGACAATAAGCTGCACGTTGCAAAAATCGTAAGAAAATTTGAATTTCGCGGGCTACCTTCACCCTTCCACCTTAAGGTAAGACTTTTAGAACTTACGTTGTGGAGTGGGGAAGAAAGTCACATCAGCGGCAGTGCGAAGCAAAAGTCTAGCGGCCAAGTCGTGACGACCGCGCTTCACGTGCGTGCGGACCTATGGATCGAAGAAATGTTTTAATTGTGTAGTTCTTTCTTCAAATGCCCTCACATGATCGGATCAAGATGTCTGGACTTTAAACGAGACTTTGATCCCTGAGTTTGTTTCGCCATTTCTTCTCAGAGATAGTCGGATAGGAAATGTCGACGCCATCTAACTTATTTTTATTTTATTTTTTTCAAATCAAAATCATTTATTTGCATAAAATGTGGTGGGTACAAAAGATGTTTAATATAATATTCAGTGCAAAGACACATTCCGCCATGCAGTAATGGCATGCAAATATTTAATGTTAGTCTGTTAAACAGTAACATAGACAAATTAATAACAAGTTGTTATTTGGCATTTAATTCGAGTTTTACTGTTAAGAATTTTAACGAAAAGAACAATATATACAAGTCAATACCAATTCGAATTAAACAAAAATTAAACACACATTACTTATTCAAATAGTAAGGTAAGATTACTTTTCCATGATGTTCAAAATTGATTCCGATATCCTATTTACAGAATAAACCCCCCCGTTAGTATCGTGGTCGCAAGTGCGACTGCTCAGCGTGGGGTTCTGGGTTCAATTCCCAGGTCGGGCAGTGTTATTTGGTTTTCCATTAGGAATTTCTTAGTAACAGCCCGGAGTTTGAAAAAGCGCGTTAAGCTGTTGGTCCTCCGCCTGATCTCTCTCCGCAAGTATCGGATTACCATCCCATCGCACTATGAGAGTGAGGGAACTCTCTCTTCCCTCATTCTGCACCTGCTCCTGTGTCTGCAACACGCCTGCACTATAATATGTCCCGCTTCGAAGGCTGGTCTCCGTTGGGATTGGCCGTCATGGTCAAATACGGTCAGGACAATATTTTTTTTACATTTTTCATTTCATTTCACTTATATGCTTCATGGGCAAAAGAGAAAGAATAGGGATGATAACTAAAAAAAAATTTTTTCGTCAGTCATGTAGATTATAAAAAAATATTGGACACGTTTTTTTTCTTGAGTTCAAATGTGGCATGACGTCACTTCTCACTAGATTTTATACGTAGCTGTAACGTAACGAGCTCCCACTCCCCAAGTTTAATGTGTTTTATCTAAGTCATTTTTTATTAATATGATAAAGCAAAAAATACGTGTTTAATATTTTTTTATTATCTGATTGACGAACCAAACAGTTTTTCTTTTTTTTTTACCCAGGACACATCCCTATTCTAATTTAGATATCAGCAAAATCCACCAGCCTCCAAGCTTCAAACAATAGCGCAGGTACAGAAATCCATGGCACATAGCCATGTGTGCTAGATTGTGCAATTGCTTATGTGAAGGTACAGTACACATCGGGCTTAGCCATGCCATGTAGGAGAATAGTTTGACACCTCATAGCTCCACAAATATGCCTGTATGTTATGCCTTACAACTATAACTGACCAGTATATAGCTGTGCAGTAACGCGATGGCATGCCTCATGTCCCTCGGTACAGGCATACGTGACGCGCGCAGAGACACGCACATAGCGCGAACCACGTCACGAGCCTCGCGATATTTACCAGCTCGGCACTCAGCTCCGGCTATTATTACCTGTAAAAATATGTAAATTGATTTTCCAGATACAGATCAGATTTGCACACAAAATGTAATGGTAGAATGTAAAGGAGCCATTATAGTTTTAAGATCATACCTTGTAAACCTACATTCTGGCAAATAAATGGATTTGATTTTATTTGATAAGTTAACCGGAACTGAACTGATGGACGGAACTAAACAAAAGATGGCGAATCAGGTCATTAAGACCTGATTCACCATCTTTTGTTTAGTTCCGTCCATTTTACTACTTAATGTATTAAAACTGCCAAAACACAAGACATTCGAAGTATCCTATTCAACATATTCTTATAAGAAACCTCGAAAGTCAATGTTGTTTTTAGTTGGAGTTCCAATAAGATTCTAGACACTTTTCTAGGGAAAAAAAATCAGGAAAAAAGGTCACATCGGGGTCACTAGTATAGAGGTATGAGGAACAGGGTGTAAAGTTTACTCATCCTCTATTGAAAAGGGAGGATTCCCTGACCAGACGGGTGTTGTGTCTGGTGGGCAACTGCCCGTCGCGTCGGTTGATGTCGGGATGTTGTATAATAATAATTTTATTTATTTTCTCCCCACAAATAACAATGTACACAGTATATATTTCAAAAAGTTTAAGAAGGGAGACAGGAGCCCATACTAAGTAAAACCTGTGTGCTACGAGTCTCCTGGTCTCCTAATCTCGAATACATTATGAGAGTTATGCTAAGGACATAAAAAAACAGTAGCAGGGAGCGCTTACAGCTAACGAACAATATAAAAACCATGCGTGCGTGCGTATAGATTCTAGTCGCGCGGTAAACTTTAATTGCGCGATGCAGGATTTGTGTGCACGTCAGGTCTTGGATGAGTAGTTCGCATGTCGCGTTGTAGATGCCGCCACAAATATATACTAATATCCCTTTTTTTTATATCTTTGTATAACATGCAATATTATCTGAATGACGAGTAATACATAATATCAGTAGTGTGGTTATTTATTCTTACCGCAGTTTTAGCAGCCTCAGCAAACTGCCTCTTGGCCATGTACAGTCGGAACAAGTGACGTGGTTCACGCGGGGTGCCATCTGTCTCACCCAGTAGAAACTCTATCAATCTGTAATAACATTTTCATAAGACAGCTTCTTAGCTAACTCAGAACCGTTCAGGTTTACTTATTAGGTAAACCTCAGGTTAAATTAACCGTCCAGGCTTAATTAATTTTTGAATCAATTAGATATTACTTATAAAATTGACAAAATTGTGTATTGTATTGTTTTTGGATTTAATATGGGTCAAGGACTGTTTTTTTTTTTTAATTTAATTTACATTATTTACTAAATAATTTACCCTATTCTTATAGCTTTTTCACACAGGATGAGCTGTCTTACTGCCATTAGCATGGCATTAATTTACAGATCATTGAAGATATAAGTGAAAAAATTGTATTGTCATCGGAAAGGAACGAGTTTACCAAGTTACAGCTAAATAGGCCAAGAGGAAGATGTCCACAATTAGCTTGCAAGATTTGGCTGAAAAATCCAGCAACATATACATGGTGTATCAGAAAGGTGTGGTAAAAATTTAGTGTGAGGTAGAGACCATCAAACCGTACATTTGGCTCGAGTAGGTACCTATAAAGTTTCGTATTAGGCGACTGAGAATTTTTTCGCGATTAAGATATTGGTCCCATGGAGAACGTTGTTCAGTCATCTTTTGGTTTTTACAGACAAATCTTGCAAGCAAATTTTGGACATCATCCTCTTGGCATATGCAGTTTTGACTTGGTAAACTCGTTCCTTTCCGATGACAATATATTTTTTTCACTCAATGTTACATTTCAATGATATGTAAATCAATGCCATACTCAATCGCAGTAAGACAGCTTATCCTGTAGATTGCAATTAAATGTTGTAGAAAAAGAGAATCGTCCTTTTACCTCCTAGTCAATCTCTCATCATCACTCGCAGCCGCCGCATCAATAGCGATACTAATCGCCTCACTTTCCTCTTCCTCGGACCCCCCACTCCTCAACAAATGCGACATTGCCTTACTATACTCCCCTGCATGAAAATAAAACTTGCCCGCAAGCAAATGATTCTTCTCCCCTTCAAAATGTAACGCTAAACTTTTGAAATCTTCAGGTCTGGCTTGCGATGTCTGTATTAATATTTCTCCATACAAGTGTAGCTTCCCATTCTTCCTTGCCAATTGAAATGCCTCATCATAACATAGGGACATTACTAAGAACTTAATAGCTGATGTCGGATCATCACTGTTTTGGAAATAGTTTGCTACCATTTTCGCCCCTTGTATTGATTTTGTTTCTTGAACGAGATTTACAGCTTCATCTATATCGTCTAGTTTGTCGAGATTTAAACGAATAGCAGCTTCGTAATCTTGGGCTTTTAGGTAAGACTTTAACGCGTCGTGGTACCTGCCTTCAGCTTCTTTAGCCTTTGCGTACTGTATGTGAATGCTTGGAGAGTTGATCTTTGGGAGTAGGGCTTCAACTTTGAGCCAGGATTTGAGTTTGATGTACAGGGATGCGGCTTTTTCCGTATTCCCTGCATGGTCATATAAAGCTGCTGCATGGCTATATTGTTTCTCTTCTTCTAGCAATTGAGCACATTCTTTAACCAGCATGATGTCGTGTGAATGTTTCATAGCGGTCGTTAAGCCTCTCATGACGTCACCGCATCGTATCGCCATTCGTGCGATCCCTGCCTCGCATTTGTCGTTGTGTTCTTTAATTTTAATGTCGTCTGCGTTTTCTGTTATAAGGCTTTTCTCGTAGTTTGTTAGGGCTTCGTGGTAGTCTGCTCTGTTGAGTGAGAACACACTAGTAGGTTTAATTTAGGAAAAAGTGGAAGGGAGACGAAATATTTGGTGAGTCTGATTGTTTCCTTAGTAATTTATTTATTTATTTAGTACATGGAGGACTTACAGCTAATAAAATGAAATAAAAAAGGAAACCATAGTCACCAGAGAGCCAATTACAAATCCTCACGTAAAAATTAAATCGTAATAATTTATGGTGTGAGCACAAAAACAACAAACAGTTTATTATGCTACGATAAACGATGGAAATTTTCAACGTCAGTCAAACTATGCATACGTGAGCTCCAAGTGCTGCGCCCTATGCAGCGTGATGGCGGGCGCCTTGGCGGGACAGCTCGCGGCCGCAATCTCGGCCGCGCGCGCCCAGTCGCCGCGCGCTGCGTGCAGCTCCAGCGCGTGCAGGGCGCCGGCGCCCGAGCTCTCCAGCCAGCGTGCTGCGGCCTCGCCTTTGCATAGGCAAGCACAGAGCATGCCGCTAAAAGACAAATTATGAAGACTTAACAAAAGCTTTGGAATCTTCCAAATAGTTCCAAAGCTTTTTAATATTAAAAACTTCTAAGATCTCATTAGAAAAATTACCGACACAACCAGACAAACCAACCCACAAACCTAACCCGGCTTAGGTTTGTCTGTGTCGGTATTTTTGTCGCAGTGACTCATACAAGTTGAAAACCCCCAAAAATCTTTCAATGAAGTAAACTACTTCATTTCCAATATTGGTAAACCCATCGCAAAGAAAATATTAAATTATCACGTACCCTACCCCTACCAGTTTATCAGTCACTCATCCACACTCAATGGCTTTTCTTCCTGCAGATGGAAAGGAGGTAGACTTTAATCTAGCATTTCATACGGGCACCTTTCCGTGACTTAAAATAAAAACCACGTGTACATCCCATCCACAAGGCTGGGGACAGAGGGTGTGTCAACAATTATAGGCCGATCTCTATTCTATCCACGCTATCCAAATTATTAGAACGTCTCATGAACAGCAGACTTACCGAATACCTAAAACGCAATAACCTTATTTCACAGGTTCAATTTGGATTCAGGGCTGGAAAATCTTGTGCCGACACTGTTCATGGGCTGACAGATCATCTTGTTAGCGGTGTTGATAGTAAAAAGAAGGCACTTGTCAGATTTTTTATTAAGACTGCATCGAGCGCACAGTGGCGCCCTCATCGTTATTTCGGTGATTTCTTTTATTTTAGAATGAAAATGCAGAAAATAAGCTCGTCAAGATGTGCTTCACAAGACTATACGTTATTATTACTACAAACAGTAGTTTTAAATTGTTATGTTTTATTGTAATCCTTAAAACGGAAAATAGTGGCCACTAAGCTCCGTTTTAATGATTACAATAAAACATAACAATTTAAAACGACTGTTTGTACGTGTCTAATATTTTTTTTATTATCAGATTGACGGACTAAACAGTTTTTCTTCTTTTTTTTTTACCCAGGACACATCACTGCTGACTACAATGTTCAAAAGCGAAAATCATGCTTAAAAGTTTGTTTTCATAAAACTCACCACAATATAGAGAGGTCTTCAATATGCGAAGCGTCTTCCAGTGCCCAGACCATCGCAACATCACTGAGCCTCGTATATACTCGAATTGCTATAAACGTTTAATAAAGTAAAAACCTATGCAAATAACAATATACTACTTTACTAGGTAATCGTGTAATTACTTCAAAAAATCCCTTAACATAAGAGTCAGGGGAAAGTAAAGTGCTTGAAAAACTCACCAAACTCCACATTGAGCTCTGCAATAGCAGCTTCTCCCATCTTTCTCCATAGATCCACTTCATCCACTGCATCACAGAACAGCCAAGCTTCGCTAAATCGTCTCAGAGCCAACAGCTTTTCAATATGGCGGCGTTGGTTCGCTAAACGTTTCTCTGTGTCGGCGTCGGCTAGACCGCTCGTGTTGTGGGAGTCTAACGCCAGTTTTATTACTCTGCGGAGGATATTGAACCTTATTTACAAGTAGTTAAGATGGTATTTAACCAACTTCAAAAAAAGGAGGAGGTTCTCAGTTCGTCGGAATCTTTTTTTTTTGTGTATGTTCCCCGAATACTCGAAGACGGCTGGACCGGTATGAAAATTTATTTTTTTTGTTTGAAGGGGTATATTTGCCAAGTGGGCCCATTATCATCAGGTCAGGATCTGATGACTGGAATCCTGGAGAAATCGAAGGAACTCTTCAAATATTAGGCGTGTGCCTATTATTTGAAGAGTTCCTTCGATTTCTCCCTTACACTTAGAGCGATTTGGAAATTTTTTATAGTAACTCTTGCATTTGCTCTCGGAAAGCACCATTTGGTGAAGTGGAACTGATGATGAAGACCACAGATGGCCACCGGAACTACTCAATAATAAGTATTTCTCGCGTTGCAACTCAATTACTTTATTATGGTTGCTAAGCAATTTATGCTCGTCACAATGCGAATGGTGAAATGGAGCTGATGGTGAAATACCAGAAGTAAAGAACTTCTCAACATTAACGTCCCAAAATATCTTGTAAAAGGCGATGAGCTAGTTGACATTAGGCTATTGTAACTTAGATAAATTATAAGCAGACCTACTAAAATGTGAGAAATAAAAACTTTTTAACAAAAAAAAAACCGTCTTGCAAAAATCTAAAATACTTATCCAAAGACATCGGACTTCTGAAATAAAAGTTATTTTTCACTTTGAATTGTTTTTTTTTTTTGTTAAAAATATATTTGTATTTACCTATGTTTGGGGACAGTTTTTTTTTCCATTGCCGTTGCAACCAGCCACCCTGCTCCTAACGTCACAACTTGCCCTACCCTACCGGCCTATATGGCCGGCTTATTGCTACTTCAGTTTGCTTATACTGTGGGTTATGTCGACTACTTTGGTTCTTTGTCAGGTCACCTCATTCCAGAATCGACGCCTAAAAGAAACTCCAAACTCAGAAAACTCCTAAAAATACCCTACAACACTTACGACCCTCCATTAGCGTAGCAGTAGACGTCTCCAGAGAACAGTATGAGCGGTACATGCCCGGGCAAGAGCGGTGTCGTGCGCACTAGATCTACGTGCGAGCCGTTGATGGAGTTCGCGGAGTAGTAGTACGTCTCTATGGCCTCGTCCGTGTAGATTATGAACACGTTGCGGTCTGAGAGACAGATGTCCCAGATTATGCCCCTGGAAATTGAGATTTTACGTGTAAATATTATGTTTGGGATTTTGAATTCATATTCAAGAAATAATTTGCTTCTAAATATTCTAAACCTGATATTCGATTTCAATGATTTTATAGACATGTTATAACTACCAAATTAATCAATAAATCGTAAAAATATAGATTTTACTTAAAAGTCAAAAGAAATTAATGATTATTTAATAGAAATTAATCATTAATTTCTTTTGACTTTTAGGTCAGTTCTTCATCGACGTTTCGTTCAGAAATAGGGATGATGTCTAAAAAAATATTTTTGTCCGTCATGTTGATTATTAAAAAATATTGGACACGTATTTTTCTTTTTTTCCGTAATCAAAACATTACGGCGATACGTTGAATTCCAATGTGGCATAACGTCACTTCTCAGTAGATTTTATTCGTAGCTGTGACGTAACGAGCCCCCACTCCCCAAGTTTAATGTGTTTTATCTAAGTATTTTTTTTATTAATATGATAAAGCAAAAAATACGTGTCTAATATTTTTTTATTATCTGATCGACGGACTCAACCACTGCAAGCGAGCTTAACCTGGTCGATCAACCCGTGCGGCTGTTCCTTTCTGTTTATAGATCTCAAATATCGCAAGAGCGACCATTTTCCGAATGACAAAATAACAATATAACAAATAAGTTTTTGATAAATATCTAGTCATACATAAATGTTTTTTGGCTGAAATGATGATGACATCAATTGGATATACACTCATCACTCATATAAATGCAATGATTTAGAAAGCACTAAGTTACCAAATAATGAAGGCGTCCAGAGTTCCAGACAGGGATATCACCTGACGTCACCAGTAGCAGTCCGGGTGAGCGCGCACACGTCGTCGGCGGCGGGACAGTACACATGCACGCGGCGACGCTCGTCGGCCACGCACGTGCGCGCGCCGCCGATGTCGCAGTACACGCCGCGCACGCCGCACACGTGCCGGGAGCGTGCGCACGTGCGCCACTCTTCCACGCCGAAGTACTCGATGTGGCCTTGCTGGGGGGTGGGGAGATACAAAAAAGTAACATCAAATGCTAGGGTCTCTACTCCGAGATCAGAAACCAACGACATAGAGCAAGTGAAATAGCGTCTTACTCATATTTGGCCGGCAGATTGTAAAACTTCAATCTTGTTTATTGGTAAATAATCACCTAATATCCCAAAAAGCTACATCACCCAAAGGGCAATGGAGAAGGCTATGCTTGGAGTTTCCCTTCGAATCAGAAATGAAAATCAAGCAAGATCCGCAAGAGAACCAAGGTAACCTACTTACCTACATAGCCCGAAGAATTGCCAAACTTAAGTGTCAGTGAGTAGGTCACATTGCTCATAGAACAGATGGCCGATGGAGCCGAAAGGTTCTGGAATGGTGGTGAAGACGTAGCGTTGGAAGTTCTCCCACAAGGTGGACCGATGACCTTGTGAAGGCCGCAGGAATCGGCTGGATGCGGGAAGCACAGAACCGGTCGAAGTGGCGGTGCTTGGGGGAGGCTTAACCCAGCAGTCATTATTATTTTGTCATTCTAACATTACGCTTAACTGAGGCCCTTTTGGGTTATAATCATTGTTTTCTGTTTTTTATAGTTTTAAGGTGTATTTTTTTTTTACTGTATTGCGAATAAAAGCATTTTTTTCTTTATTTTTTTTATTTTCAGTTAAGATAAATACGAAAACATTTAAAAAAAATTGCTCTGGCAAAACTGTAGACTAGGCAATAAAAATCATGATACTTACATCAGTGACGAATATAAAGAAGTCGCTAGTGAGGTGTATGTCAACGATCTTAGCTCCCTGCATGTGTGGCTCAGGAAACAATATGGCTTCTTTCTCCGGCTGCGTCGGGTCCACTTGATCGATCTAATTGCAGATAATAAGAAAGTGTAACTTCGCAGAATCCTTGAAAATCGTTTTGATCTGGTTCTTCAGAATATAGGAGATTATAAAATACAAACTGAATATATAAACCGGCCAAGTGCGTGTTGGACCACAAACAATGAAGGAGTCCGTAGTTGGAAAGAATTTATCCCAAAAACAAACTTAGCATTGTAGTTAATAAACCTGTTCTCCCATACATCAATATACGTCACGGTCAATTCTCCAACCAAAAAGCTTTAACAATTTCTAGACATTTTCCTACACTTGTGCTGTGCGACCTTGCTTCTTGCCAAATTTGATGAGTAGGTGCACGGGATGTATCCTATAGGTTTTGATTTATTTGCGAGTATCTAAATATGTTGCATAAATAGCCGTATTTTTTGATTGCACTGACGTAGGATTTTGATTATTTTAGAGCTCCACGGGACCATAGACCTATGTATTTGATATTAATTTCAACTTGATACCTCCACGCGTTCCTGAATAAAAGGGTCTTGACAGACAGACAGACAGACAGACGGACAACGAAGTGATCCTATAAGGGTTACATTTTTTCTTTTTGAGGTAGGTATGGAACCCAAAATTGGTTGAATTTGTTGAATCTGATACCCAGTAAAATTATAGTAGATATATTAAGCCGTAAGAACTTCACTTTCTGTACTGTTATAGCAGACCTCGCATTCCTTAAAATGGGATGAACATCAGGTGGGCCGCCCACATGTTCAACAACCAAAAAAAAAAAAGTTTATTCTACAGAGTGCATACATACGCATGTTCACTATTTTTGTTCCTAATTTTGCAATATTTGTATGCCACTTACTATGGCGGGACAGAGTGATACCTACTTTATAATGTTGTAACACCTTATAACCTGTGAGCGCAAAGAAACATAATTATTTGATTTGATTTGATTTTGTTCCGCCTAAACTCACCGCATGCAACATAGCCCGCCCCTGAAACAACGCAGCAGCATAGTCCCCGGCCAGCGTGATGACGTCAATAGGCGCCGGGTACTGCCTGCGCGCTGCGGCGCCGCCCGCCAGCGGGTAGAACCACGCCAGCGCGCCACTGGCGCAGCACACGTGCGACCCGCCTAAGGCTATCACGCTTGGCTCTGCAGGGAGCGTGTACGTGGCCAGGGCTGTTGGTTCCGCTACAAATATGGAAAATTTACATGTTTATATTGCAAATCATGACGTCTCTAACCAACTACAAAAATAACTACCTACAAAAAATCGCAAGTACATGTCAAAAAACATCAAGTCAATGAAAAATCAAAGTAAAAAAAGACTGCGGCAACTGTTTCACATAAACAACGCAATAACTTAGTGATGACGTCAATAAACAACGGGTACTGCCTAAAAAAAAAACAAACATACATCTACATCAAAACCAACCAGAATCCACGCCAGAGTATTCATCAATAAAACTTACATTTATTAACCTTTCATTTCGGAACGTGGATCCACGCCAGAAACAATGGTCATCATCAAACATCTCCAACAGCAATGCACAGATACACAGTCGCTTCAGTAAGACTAGTGAGTGTGATGACCTTGGTGCCATACGCCGCATACAATGTCGGTAGGTAGTCACATCTACGCCAAAACCAATCAGAATTCACGCCAGAGTATTCATCAATAAAACTTACATTTATTAACAGGCTCCTGCTCATCTCCAACAGCAATGTACTGATACACAGTCGCTTCATTGAGACTAGTGAGTGTGATGACCCTGGTGCCGTACGCCGCATACAATGACGGTAGGCAGTCACATCTTCGCCAAAACCAATCAGAATCCACGCCAGAGTATTCATCAATTATAACTTACATTTATTAACAGGTTCCGGCTCATCTCCAACAGCAATGCACTGATACACAGTTGCTTCAGTGAGACTAGTGAGTTTGATGACCCTGGTGCCGTACGCCGCATACAATGACGGTAAGCAGTCACATCTTCGCCAAAACCAATCAGAATCCACGCAAGAGTATTCATCAATAAAACTTACATTTAATGGCGCATATAATGGCGGTAGGGCAGTCACATCTTCGCCAAAACCAATCAGAATCCACGCCAGAGTTTTCATCAATAAAACTTACATTTATTAACAGGCTCCGGTTCATCTCCAACAGCAATGCATTGATATACAGTCGCTTCAGTGAGACTAGTGAGTGTGATGACCCTGGTGCCGTACGCCGCATATAATGGCGGTAGGGCAGTCACGTAAACGTTCAGATAGGCGCGGCCGGCCGTCGCGAGCAGACGTCCGTCTGAACTCCACGCGCAGCGCTCGGCACCGCCTGTGGGCATTACTGACCCTGATACCTCGCCGTTGTTCCATACGGCGATTAGTTTTAGTCTGGAATTGGAAATGGTTTGTTGTTTGGGAATATGCAAGATACTTAATTTCTAAAAGAAATCATGGCGATAACATAACATCACGCCTGTTATCCCCGAAGGGTTAGGCGGAGGTGTACCTATAATTAACACACATTTCGGCAGCTATGTTTAAATTACGACACGGTTGGCGCAGCGGTTAAGCGATTGGCTGCTGCGCTGCGTGTCGCGGGTTCGATTCCCGCACGGAACAAATATTTGTACTACCTACAAGTAGTTGTTCCGGGTCTGGCTGTTTGTGTATGTGAGTTTAAATGTTTGTAAACGCACCCACAACACAGGAGAAATTCCAAAAGTGGGGCAACGTTTAAAAAAAAAAAACATAATTGGGGGCGAGCCTATTGCCATCACTCGGGCACAAATCCAGAATCAGTGCTGCTACTGCGAAATTTCTGATAGGAGAAGCCAATAAGACTTTGCCCGATCTTGGAATCGAACCCAGGACCTCATACTCAGCAGCAACGAGTTAGTCAGCCAGTTCATGGAGAAAACATAAAAAAATTACTTTAAAAAAAGGCGAATAAAGTCTCCAAACCCCAGATTTTTTTACCTTCAGCAGAACTGCTTCACAAATCGGTTGAAGGGTAACCCAGAATTGTTAATGCAAGACTAGAAAACTTCTTGTAGTTTAATCACGATAATAAAAGATCGCTTTTAGCGATAAGACCGCCCATTGTGACACCCTATGTAACAGTTCTACATTTATATTTGTAATTTTTATGGTGTACATAATAAAGAGTATTCTATTCTATTCTATTCTATTCTAATAAGCTACTTGGCTTAAACTAAGCATATGCAACATACTGAACATTGTTGCATAACAAAACTTTGTTCCCAATCTGCCATTCTTTTATTCAACTTTTTTAACACAGAAAAGGACAACCCTGAGTAGCTTGGTAAAAGAGTTTTTTTTTTTTTTATACCCAGCTACTAAGATCATCCAAAAATAAAAATTATACAGAACTCACTGTCCATCTCCACACGAAGCCGCTAGACCATTACAAACCGCCACATCAGTGAGACTCTCCTTATGATTCTTCACTTGAAACAACTCTTCACCGACCTCCTTGATATGGGTGGAAATGGCTATAATAAACCCAGCACTAAATCCTATGAGAATATAGCCATCTCCATACCATTTGTATGAGACTATGGAACCGTAGCGCTGTTGAAATGCTAGCTCTATTGGGTTTTCAGGGTTCAGGAGGTTGTAGAGGTATAATGTTCTTTTTCCGACTACAAGACTTATCTGAAAAGGTGAAATAAAATTAGATTTAGATGGGAAGCTCATCTAGGACATTGTGATCACAGCTTCTTATGTTTTTTGGATTAAAAATGTTAGTGAGCCACAATACAATTAAATTTGCCTTCAAAACTCATTTCAACATAAAAAATGAATGTTTTATTGGTTGGCCAAACTAAACAGATACGATGAGATTATCAGAAGATTTACTTGAACAGATTTGTAAGTCTTACAAATAACTTTGCAAATCATAAAAGGTAAAAGGTTTTTTTTTATATAAACACATTAAAAAAAAAAGTCACCTATCTTAGTTTATTTTAGTTTAGTTTATTTTCATTTATCATTCAAAATTACATACAAGTCACCTATCTATTTATTTCCATCATTTATATACTTTTTTATATCAAACTAGCTTTTGCCCGCGGCTTCGCCCGCGTGGATGTCGAAAAATATCCGATGGGAACGTATTACCGGGATTAAAAAATAACCTATAGGTTAATCCAGGTTATAAACTATCTGTGTGCCAAATATCATCCAAATCCGTTCATCCGTTTTTGTGCGAACCGGAACATACATACAAACAAACAGATCAAAATTCTAAAAACTATATTTTCGGCATCAGACTTTATAATTGATATAAAATAAAGAACTTTAATTAAAAACAAAATTTCATCCCTCTTTTCACCCCCTCAAGGGTTGAAATTCTAACAACACTGTTGCGTTAGCTTCCAACCATAAGCCTAGATAGTAAATTTAGTCATTTTTCTTCGAAAATTAAGGACTTTTCAACTTCATTCCCCCTTTTAACCCTTCGGGAGTGGAATTATCAAAAACGCTGAGACACGTAAAAATTAAGTTTCAATTGTCAGCCTAAAAACAAAATTTGAAGATCATAACGTCAAAACTGACGGACTTTCATATAAACTTCCATCCCCTATTTTACCCCTTTAGGGGTGGAATTCCCAATAATTCGTTCTTGTGGATACTTACTCTTCACAAAGAATACACCCTCCAAATTTTATGTCTCTAGGACCAGCGGTTTAGGCTGTGTGTTGATATATCACCCAGTCAGTCAGTCAGTCAGTTTACCATTTTATGTATATAGATAGATAGATAGAAGATAGATAAATTATTTCCTTACAAATAAACCAATCAGGATTTGGGGCACACCGACTCGGTATTTTTTTTTAACCACCCAGAATTAGGGTCCCCGCGAAACGGGAGCCCGTCTATTACTCATTATTATTGCTTGGAAACAAATTTAGACCCGCTTCGATGTTTAATTCTTTTGATGCCACTTTTGAAGATAATGAAAACGCTTTACTTTAAGACTAGCTTTTGCCCGCGGCTCCACCCGCGTGAATGTCGGTTATCACGTAAAAAAGTAGCCTATGTCCTTCTCCATATCCCAGGCTATATCTCTGACAAAATTCATGACGATCGGTTCAGCGGTTTAGGCATGAAAACGTAACAGACAGACAGACAGTTACTTTAGAATTTATAATATTAGTATGGAAGCATGGATAAATGGCGGTGCGCCACGAATATAAATTATTGTTTATTTAGTTATATTTTGAATTGAGTAATTTGCTGTGCAATCAGTAATTTTGATTAGAATTCGGATTATTTTTGGATACAATAACTGGTTTTTTTTTAATTTGCTCTTCAATACTACCCATCATAAAACATATATGTATTCCAAAAACTCACAGTATTCTCCCCAGCCACTCTCTGATCAGTCTTCATCTCAGAGAACTGCAGGTCATTGGGTGCATCTCTCAGAGATATCATCCTCAACGTGTCACCATCAGAGTTGTTGATGGACAAACTCTTGTCTTCTGAAGCTAACACTAGAATACTGTCCTTGTTCCATTCCGCACATGTGATTTTCTTAGTGTGTTTACCTATTATTGGTATTCGCCTGAAAATTAAGGGTTGTTTAAATTAAGTGTTAAGAAAGATTGTGAACTACTTGGACTATTAAGGCCTGTGTTCACCAACATTTAAATCAACTGTTTAGATATTTAATCAGTTCTTTACTTAGGAAATTTGACATAAATCAACTGTTTAAATACCTAACCGGTGGTTTGAATGTTGGTGAACACAGGCCTAAATTAGTCATTGTGTATTGAAAACCACAAACAGATAGGTGGGTTACAAATTATGGAAAGAATTCAATTTAGGTACCTACCTAGTATTATTGGAAATTCTGTGTTTTAACATCTAGATATTAATGGCTTTTAAAGTATAAAATTTCGACTCCCGATCCAACGTCGAAAATGGCTTGGCCGAAATTTCACCGCGTCCGGCGATGCGGTGAAAATGTTTATATTAATTTATTATTATTTTAATTATATTACTTCGTTTTCGCTTAGCGTTCTTTCAGAATTTTTTTTTTCTCGGCTCCTAAGCTTTGTAGCATGATGATAAACTAAACCCTATAAACTACAAAATTAAAAAAAAAATCTGCCCATGTTACTTGCTGATAATGTAGCTTTCTATATGTTAATTAATATTTTTAATTGGTTAAGTATTTTTTGAGTTTATTTCCTTTATTCAAATAAATACATATAAATTATATTTTTAAATATAATTAGGTACCTACCTAATTAATTACCTACCTACCATTTTGTAGCGTGAAAAAATAAAAAAAATCACAACCACTTAAAACGTATAATTTTTTAACTTAAATTATTAAACGTCAAAAAAGTAAAAAAGACAGAAATAAGAAAAGGAAATTGAAAAAATATTGCAGACGGATGGTGCTGAGTTTTTTTTAAAGGCCATTCAAATATTACGTAAGCATAATTTTAGTAAATTTGAACCCCCACCTCCCCCTTGTCAGCAAAAGTAAGCAAAGCTCATAACCTACGCCACGCTAACGCAAACATATGCTACCCTATGCTTACGTAAACATTGTTTTTAATCTGTTCAGGTTTTTTTATTTTTATTTATGAGCCTATATATAATAAGGAATTTGTAGACATGATATTTATTCAGATATGTTACTGTAGTTGTAATTGCAATAATGTCATTAATATTTTATATACTTAGATTATTTTATATTTTGTGAATGTGAGAACGTTGTAGGCCTAGTAGAGTGTAGATTTGTTGGCACTTTTCTATTTTATTAAGTACCTGGTAATTGTTGAAAGGCCTACACTGTCCTCCCGTACCTATTATCACTGTTATTTAATAATATTGTAAAGCCAATTATTTTTAAAAGAGTAACCGTGGAGTTTCTTGCCGGCTCTTCTCCATAGGAAACGACTAATTGGAAACCGTGCACCTAGCTTCTGACGTTTCATAAGTGCCCATGTAGGTTTATGTGAAATAAAATATTTTGATTTTGATTTTGACTAGCTTTTGCCCGCGGCACCGCCCGCGTGGATTTCGGTTATCGCGTAAAAAAAAGTAGCCTATTTATTTTTATTTATTTACTTAAATGAACTTTGGATCATAGGTACAATTACACAGAATTAAAATTAAAATCACAATTTAAAAAAATATATATATATGTCTACCCTATGCCTATGTCCTTCTCCATATTCCAGGCCAAATTTCATGACGATCGGTTCAGCGGTTTAGGCGTAAAAACGTGACAGACAGACAGAGTTACTTTCACATTTATGGATAGTATGGATAGTATGGATAAAGTAATTGAATGCCTATTTAATTTCCCTACTTCGTTTCATTCTAACCATTAAACACCGTGTGAGAGCGAGTAAGCAATATCAATTATTTTGGGGAATCCCTGAACATGGGGTTGCCATCTTTATTCAAATCAAAATCAACTAAATTTTGCAAAAAAATCTGAAAAGTAAATAAATAAATATTGCTGACGTAATCACCATCCAAACCCCCCGGTCCCCCATGTCATCAAAAATAATCAAAGCAAAGACCCCCCTCTCCCTTTGGTGCTTACGTAATACTTGAACGACCCCTTCCGACCGTCGATGTAAGATCTGAAGTGACTGTTCCTTTCCTTACCTATAGACTTGTAAAATAAAATAAACTTAAAAAATAAAATGAATTTTGTAGAAAATACACCCGGCAAGCTAAGACAAAGATGGACAAGCCTGACTCCTACCGAAAGGACTGGCGGGCACTTGAGTTTGACCGGTATGGCTGTTCCGCGCCTTAGGTACGTGCGCGGCGAGACGGGGGCGCAGTGCAGGCTGCTCATTCGTCCAATGCTCACGATACTGGTCAAACTATAGAAAAATACAGAATTGTGTGGAAAAGGGAGAGGGAGGTCTTTGCCCTACTTTGGGACAATACAGGCTAGTTAGACTAGATGGATAGAAAATATGCATACTTGGTTGTATGATGGTTATACAGTGCCAGATTTCCTTTCTGTGTTCCAACAGCTAACAAAGGCTCTCCGTAAGCCCATGCAATACACGATGGTGGTTCCCGAAGCCCTGTCTCTATGTTAATGCGCTTGTTAGCATGACACTCCCATAACAATACCGTGTTACTATTCGGAGTAATGATTGCTAAGTAGTCACCGTCCTGGTCCCATTCCATGCCAGCGCAGAGACTGAAACAGTTTATAATTATGCTTTAGAATATTGTATTTTTTTTTACTGGGATGCTTATTATTTATAGTTAAAACACTGAGAACTAGTGTGCTGTATCTTATTATAGATATCCAAAAACAAAGTTAAAATTAGTTCCTGCATACATTGTAAAACCAATTTTGTCGTTGACCTATTACCAAGAATAAACAAAGTACTTAGAGCCAAGTTTGTATCCAATTTATAATTTAAATCTCACCCTTGCAGCTTCATTCTTTCCATGAGCTGGCCAGTTCTGTCATGTATGGCTACCGTAGCATCTGTCCCAGTTGTGGCCAACAATGAGTGTGACTCACCCTTCTGCCAAAGAAAATACAGCTCACCCATCCCATGGGGCTGTTCTATGGTGTATAACAACTGTAAATATTTAAAATTATGTTTGAAGGATTTGACACACTGGATGCACTCTGCAGTCTACAGTCAAGTCAAATTGAAGGCAATCGATCACGAAAGTAGTCCTTCCGTTCCTTCCGCGTGCTCGCACGGTCAGATCGCATATATATACAAAATATATAGAGACCGACAATGTTGTACATACAGCAGCCCGCATCGTTGCAGGCTGCATTCAATTTGCCCTGACCGTAGATCGCAGAATGCATCCAGTGTGGCAAATCCTTAAGGCCAACAAATTGGGTTTAAATTGATCAATTAATTATTTGGCAACGAATTGGCTAGAAAGGGGGTGACTACTTAAATGACAACTAATAGAGAATTATGGGAGAAGAAGACATGCTGCGAAAATCCCAAATAAATTGGGATAAGAGTAGAAGAATGATGCAGAGAGCAACTAATGGTATTGTGAGTGGTCACAAACCCCATGGAATATTTCTGCAATAAGCATGAGGAAATTCTTAACTGATAGTCGTTGATAATATCTCATCATAGCATGAGCATAATCAGCCCTTAATTTTCCCACTGCTGGGACACGGGCCTCCTCTCTGT
Organism: Dryobota labecula; assembly: GCA_947523025.1. Lineage (NCBI taxonomy): Eukaryota > Metazoa > Arthropoda > Insecta > Lepidoptera > Noctuidae > Dryobota > Dryobota labecula. Next base: position 6,415,796 of record OX383287.1, read on the forward strand.
GTGAGGGAGTAGACCATAATCTACCACGCGGGCCCAATGCGGGTTGGTGGATGTCACATGTCTTCAAGTTTTTGGTTCTAGGATATGCCGGTTTCCTCACGATGTTTTCCTTCACCGTTTTGAGAGCATTGGAATTATTGAGAACATCTCATCAATGTTCCCAAATAATTCTATTAGAAAAAGTAAATACTTACTTTAGGGGTAGTCATTCTGTGCAGTTTTTGTATCCTCCAATCAACGCATTTAACTTGAAGGAGTTTAAAACCACTTGTTCAGTTAAAAAATTATTAATAAATGGGAATTCGACAAAAATGCATTTTTGTTGTTGACTTGATGTTATTATTTTTTCGTTGCTTGGCAACTGGCATGGCAACTATAACTAGGTAATCAAAATGAACGCTTCTGAGTTTCTGATCAAAACTGATTATGTTTCATATTTTTGTTTTGTTCTCATAAATATGTTTGCTATTCATTTTTGTGTTTGAGAATATTACAAACTTATAATTGCTTGAAAAATTCAAATAAAATTAAATATAAGTAATTGATTTACTATTTTATTGATTGACTTTAGGGTTGCCAGTTTAATGTTGAATAATATATTAGTCGATACCTACTATTTTGTAGTATTAGTAAATAATATTAGGTAGAAGCGAAGCACTGTACGGTAAAAGAAATAGACATTATGCATACACACACGAGACTGAAAAATACAGGCCTTATATACGAGAAAGTAGGTAGCTACATGTTTTGCCATTTAGATAAGGGCTATGGCGTATAAATGAGTCCGCGTAGCACTGATAAGTTTTCTTCACTCGTCAATTTATTTAATTCACCAGTTTCATACTTAATAATACTTACTTAATAGTCAGTTTCGTATATTGGCGAGTTTTGTAGACATTTACGTCAACGCGACAGTTTCCAGTATTCGTTGGTTTCCTTGATTCGTCAGTTTTATTCAATTCGTTCATCGTGTGAAAGTTTATCCGACTTTCAAAAAGGAGGTTATGACGAGTACGTGTTGTACATAATTTCACCGATTTCTCATTGATTACGGGAACGATTTACGTAATTCTTTTTTACACTTAGTAGAAGACCAAGCGCGCTGGTTCCATATCATTTTTTTTAACTTTGCTTGAGTATTTCTGAGTTAACATCAATTATAGGTTTCTAAACCAGTTCGTCTATGTTGATGATATTGTTATCTTCACGTCTTAAGCAATGGTATTCGGTGGCCAGCACATCAAGTTACCACAAACTGTCAAATTATCTCGTTCGATTTTGAGCGTAATCGTCAACATATATGGAGTTTACTCATAAACGTTCTTAAAGTTAAGTGACGTTCAAACGTCAAAAATGTATGGTTAAACAGTCGCTATTTAAGCAGCGTTTATAAATAAACCCCTTAAAGTTTAAAATCGTTTGGAGTAATTTGAGAGTTTCGGGTAGCTCGATGTGCTGGCCACTGTACAGTCGCCAGACATCAAGTTACCACAAACTGTCAAATTTTCTTATTCGATTTTGAACTTTAATAGTCAATATTTTAATTTTTAATTGACAAATTTGACAGTTTCGTATAACCGGATGTGCTGGCGACCGTACATGAATTTGTGTGGGGTACTACATCGAAAAATAAAAAATAAAAAGTTTTAATGCTTTTTTTCTTATGGCAAATGTCAATGGCAAGATAGCAAGTGGCAACATTACTTGTGTCAAGTCAAACAAATGTCACTCTCATGCTCGCCAGGTTGTTCATCAACTTTCTAAAATAAAATAAATTGAAACTACAACTTTCTATTGTACAGCACTGTAATTGCTAACCTTAATTAAACTTCAAAGTGGAATGAAATCCTAAATTATGTTACTTGACAAGGTTTGTCTGTTTGTCATAACAACATGTTAAAAATCTATTAATAATTTTTGCAATTTATCTGAAAGTACAATAAATAACTATAGTTCATTACTTCTTTATGTATTGCAGATAATTCCACAATTGCTTCCACACAATGTCGATAGAAGCAGTGTCATAAGAAACCTAAAATATGTGAACATTTTCTATAAACACAATGAAAGTAAATACACTGTTAGTATCCTAAATAAAACAAGCCCAGGTTACGAGGATACTGAACAAAATCTAAACAAAAGTAATGACCTATCTTTTCATGTAGAAAGAGATACATTTATACGGAACATACTAGAAAGTTTCAAGACACCTGAGCCAAGACAGCAAGTTAAACCAAAGAAAATAGTAATAGACTTCAGTTCACCAAATATTGCCAAACCTTTCCACGCTGGTCATTTAAGATCTACAATTATAGGAAACTTTATTGCAAATATAAATACTTACTTTGACAATAAAGTTACTAGACTTAATTACTTGGGAGACTGGGGCACACAGTTTGGGTTGCTGCAATATGGTCTAAAATCAAAGAATATTGATGTAACGGATTTGCAGTATGATCCAATCAAAACTTTGTATGATGTTTATGTTTATGCCAACAAATTAGCCTCAAAAGATGACAGAGTACAAGAAGAAGCCAGAAAGTACTTCTCAGATATAGAACAAGGTAGAATGAGTTTAGAAAACTGGAAAAATATCCGTGAAGTAACTGTTCAGGAATTGGAAAAAGTATATCAAAGGCTTGGAATAAACTTTGATGCATACCACTGGGAATCAGATTACAATGGTGGTGCCATTAAACCTGTAATGGATTTATTAGAAAAACAGAACATTATTCAGACTGATGAATTGGGAAGGAAAATTACAAAGGTAAATAATAAAAATGTGACTGTATTGAAAAGTGATAATTCAACTTTATATTTATCCAGAGACATTGCTGCTTTGTTGGACAGATACGAGAAATATTCTTTTGACAAAATGCTGTATGTAGTTGATAATGCTCAGACAGATCATTTTGCAGCTGTATTTGAAGTTGTTAAACAAATTAACCAGAAATGTACCGATGGTTGTGAACACATCAAGTTCGGAAGACTAAAAGGGATGAGCACCAGAACTGGAAATGTAGTATTCTTGAATGATATCCTGGATGAAGCTAAGAGGAAAATACATGATAAGCAACTTCTATCAAAAAGTAATGTCACATTTGTATACATAATTTTGTGTGTAACACCTTTACAGTAAATACTATGTTCAGGATGGAGATGAGGAGAAGCATTACTGTCATTTCAGTTTGATAGATTTAATTACAAAATATGTGAGGTTGATGCGGTTGACCATTCAATACTATTGGAGGCATGACATACACTTCAATTTGGTTAATTACATTATGATAATTAATGTACATAGGTTCATTAATTTATCTATACTACAATTAATCTCTCTTTTGCAGATACCAGAACTGGAGCAATGAACGAAGAGACATGTGACATATTGGGCACTTCAGCAGTTTTAATCAATGATTTGAAGCAGAGAAGGCAAAAAGACTATACATTTAGCTGGGACAGAGCTCTCCAAACTGAAGGCGACACTGCTATCAAACTACAGTATCTTCATTGCCGACTTTGGAGCCTAGAACAGAACTGCGGTGTGTCTTTACCCGACACCTGTGATCCTAATCACATGTCTGAGGAAGTCATAGGCGATGTTATTGCAGAATTAGCTAGATTTGAAAACATTCTACAAAAGTCTTTTGATGAATATGAAGCTTGTATTCTTGTTAATTATTTATTCCGCCTAGCAAGGCATGTCAACAGAATGTTTAATGAAGTAAGAGTAAAGGACGTTAGCCCTGATTTAGCAGCACAAAGATTACTTATTTTCCATTGTGCTAGAACAGTTGTTAAAACTGGATTAGAGATTTTGGGTATAAGACCTCTGAAAGAAATGTAAATCTAAATAATCACTAGAATTAATTTTGAATAAAATAGATGAAAATTGTTGTTACAATATTTATAACCCATTTTAATTCTGTACCTTTTTAACGTTGGGATTTTTAACTTTGTAAAAGTACGGATAATCATGGCGAACAATGTAAATATTTAGAATGCTTATGCACCTACCAAATACCAAACCAAAAATGAAGGTGTAATGAGATTAACCAAAAAATAATAATAATAATAATGTTTATTACTTTGTTTTTGTTTATCCATATAAATCTGAGGGTAGACAGATATTTATGCCAATTGATAAATAAGCACAGTGGCCAGCACATCAAGCTACACGAAACTGTCAAATTTCTCTTAATGATTTTAATCTTTATAGGGGTTTATTCAAAAACGTTGCAGTTAGGTGACGTTCAAACGTCAAAAATGTATGGTTAAACAGTCGCTAATCATTACTTAACTTTAAGCAGTGTTTATAAATAAACCCAAAAATGTTGAGATTAAGTTCAAAATCGATCAAGAAAATTTGACAGTTTGAGTTAATTAACTTTATATGTGCTGGCCACTGGCCACCGTACGTTATAGTAAACCGCTATTTCTATTTCCCTCCAATATTTTATAGATTGGCAAACATGGTGTATCCGTATCAGAGAAGATCCGTATCCATATTTTTTTTTATCACAGGCAGGATAATAAACATGGTTCTATCAAAAATCCATGGAATTAGTAATTGATATAAAGTACACAAACTTCTTCCCAAAGACAGATCCTACATAATTATGTACATTTTATTGACTTTATAATTTTTGAGTGTAGAAAATAACACTATTACTTATTTTTTTGCTTTCATTATGTAAATCCCTGAATAATGAAATATAATAGGTAAATTAATAACTATGAAAATAGAGACAAGTGGACTGACTGATTATTTAAGAAAGGTAAAAGAGAGTTAATTTTGTTGAAAGTGTCAAAAAATTAAACTTTTTTACAAAGAAGATTACCATCTATCAAATTTTTTGCCAAATTGCCACGGGTATCTCTGTAATCCCTTGACTTACGGAAAATGACAAATAAAAACATTCCTAAAAAAAAAAAGCAACCGACAACCGTCAACAAAAATTAAAATAACATGCTATACCCAAAGTCTCTAATTCAGATAAATTATGTAAACAAAGTAATGTCAAGAAAAAATGCCAGGACAGTGGTGCAAAACATTTTATCATTTTTTTTTTTTTGTAAATAATTATCAATGAAATTAAAGTGAATTAATTATAAGAACTATGCAAACAAAACACCGTTGCCAAACAATGTTTTATGTAGTGTGTCTGAGACACGGCCTATAATCGTCATAATCAGCCCTTTTAAGTCCACTGCTAGACGTAGGCCTCCCAAAATCGATTTCCACTCGAAACAGTAACTTTACAGCCGTTTTTATCCAAAATGTGGCCAGATATGCTACATACAATATGAATGAGTGTTCTAATATTAGTGTTGTTGAAGATATAAAAAATATGAAAATGTTTGGATCTCCTGCATTGTTACCAGTATCATAAAATATTTTATACCAGAAAATCTTCTTTTTTTAATAACTTTGTTTAACACCGAAAATTTATAAAAATAATTACGGTATGATTATTTTTTAATTAATATTTCTTAAAATCAGTACAAAGAAAATAAAACCTCTTTTTTCGCCATTTTATGTCAATTACCATTACGAAGATATTTTTTTGTTATGTTATCCCCTTTGTTTACATAAATTATCTGAATTTGAGACTTAGGGTATAGTTTGCTGTGTGTATAGCCAGCACATCAAGCTATACGAAACTGTCAAATTTCTCCAAACGATTTTAAACTTTAAGTTTTATTTAAGTTCAAAATTTTCGCGTTACAGTACGTACAGTCAACAGCATATCAGTGGTAAAATTTGACATCGCCTTTTTTCGTCGTAGCAGTAAGAGAAATGTTTGTAGTGTAACTGCCGAATACTCAAACGCAATTCAATTTTAAGTCGCCGTTAAGTCTAATGCTGTCTCTGTCACTTTAAACTGTTTTGTAGCGACAGAAACACTTATAAGAACGTCTTAAAGTTAAGTAACGTTTGAGTATTTGGGCGTAAGTGTTTCCACTGATGTGCGGTAATGACTGCACAAATATATATATTTTTTTTTTTTAATTAACCGAATTTAATTGTTGGTCAAGTTTGTTCTAAGATAAATTTAATTAAATTTGTTGATATTTAATTATAAAGAATATTAAAAAAAAATAACAAAATTAAGTTAGATTTTGATCTGAATGTTAATGTACTAGAACTCGAATAAAAATTAAAAGTAATACTGAATTGTTTATGGTTCTCTCTATATCATAGACAGTCTAGAGACACGTCGTATTGATGATGGCCACTCCCGATTTGGAGGGAATATTCAAAAAATTACTTCCAAATCATTTTTTTTATCGTGTGTGCACCTTTAAAATTACATGAATTTCATAGAATAGTTAGATGTTAGCTATAAGTAGCTAGTTGTATTCTAAAACAACATCACTTGAATAGTTTTATAAGTAAAATATGCGTTTACATGGAAAAATCATCTTCGGCTTTCTTCGGCTATGTTCGGCTTTGTACGCCTTGACGTCAGAATAATCGGACCGATCCTGCGTCAAATCGGTATTTCCGGCTGTCACGTGGTATGCGCGGACCAATCAGAGCGCTTTCCTATACTCTATATAGGCCGACATTTTCTGACAAGCGTAGAAAAAGTTTTCATCAACAGCCGCCATTTTGCGCTGGAGAGACTGAGAAGAATTTCGGAATTTGTCGTGTAAATTTTCTGTTTTTTCTTACATCATTTTATCATAAACTTTACCATTCCGTGTATTTTAAAGTGTTAAGTGAAATCGTGTTATTCGATAGCGTAAATAAGTTCCATAAAGTAGCTAAAATCTGGTGATATTGTTTTCATTTATTGTGCTAGTTCCGACGGAAGATGGTGAGAGGGTCTGTGTAGCTCTTCGATTCGGAGCTTTGTAATGGCGAATACTTGAGTGAGAAATTATAATATGTGCCTTCAATGGTGCGAAGGACATCGAACGATCGCGATGTGGGTGAATTACATTATGATGAATGACAAATCGCTCTAAAATGTTATTTCTTGAAGATATAAGACATAAAAGTGTTTTTTAAATCGGCGGGCCGAAATATTCACGACGGCTTACGTTTAGTAAACAGAGCCATGGCCGATGAGCCGCCTAACAAGCGGCCTAAGATGATCCGGGACCCTTTTCAGGGTCCCTCGGACTCCGCGGGTGAGTATTTTATTGTTTTACACGGAGTTTGCAAAGTGTCGGGGCAGTGTTCTGTCATATTATCTTTCTTTGATTTTTGACATTTTGTCTTCGTTCTTGTTAGCGCCTCGCAAGTTTTGCGTCGTATTATTGTGTATTAGCTCATGAAATGAGAAAGTATTCGTTTTAATCCATATTTTGTGATATTACTTTATAAAATTCTAATGTGTTTCTGTTATTTCATTTATTATAATGAACAAAATGCAACTTTCATGACATTGTTTTAGGGTGTACTTTTTGTAATGTAGAGCAATTATTTATTAGATTTTATCTATGAGTACATATTTTTACAAAATCTATAATAATTTATTGTTGTTAAATTAAGTTCTTGTTTTCTAGCTTAGCTTAACTTTGCTTTGACAAGCAAGTCAAGTAAAAAAAATATTTTGTTGATTATGGGATCAAAATATTGATAGAATAGTAGCAAATAGTTTACAAAATGTTTAATTTATTTTAGAAATATTGTTTAATCTTTCAAAACATTGCCTGACATACAAATAGTATTGGTGACCCATATTATGTTTTGGTAACATAACATAATTTTCCATCTAAACTGAAAAAATGTAGATAGAATGCCACATTTGATTGTATATCCACATGTAATGTTTTATTGAATGTTGTGTAAATTGATAAGAACATAACCTCTTTTTTGCATGCTGACAAAATAAAGTGCAAGGCCACAATATTAAAACCAAACATATTCTACATATGTAATTAAAGTACCAATAGCCGAATTTCATATCATAATATCATGTGCACACAAAATTACCTTGAATTTTCAATAATATGGTTTTGAAATGTAATAAAACTTTTTATGTTTTGTATTTTAATTGTAATGAAAGCACAATATGCATTACTTTTAAAAATAGTTCTTTTTAGTATAAAAAGAAACTTATTTATTAGCGTGTAAAAATACTTAAACCAAACCTTCAAAATGGATAATTTAATGCTAGTTATCTGAAATTCATGTACTGTTGTTATCATGTTCTGTCTTAGTTTTGCCTTATAACATTTTTGTTACATTACAAGATTTTTTTTCTGTTTCTTAATTATTTTATTTATATGTTATTGTTTTTTTTGTATAGGATTGTTGTCGTATATCAACTTTTTTGATTATAGACCAAATAAATTGCTAATTTGTTTCAGTATCTTATTACAGTGTTTGAATGGTACAATTTTCCCGAATATGTTTTTAGAAGTATAAGAAATAGAGAATTAAAAAGATTAAAGTAGCAAAATAAATAAAATAAACAACATAAAAATATAGGACTGTATTACACTAAAATAAAACAGGCATTATGTGCTGAAAGAATGACCAAATAAATTGCTAATTTGTTTCAGTACTTAGTACAGTGTTTGAATGGTACAATTTATTATTAGAAATATACAGAATACAATTATAAACATGAAAGCAGCCAAATAAATAAAACAATAACAAAAAAAATAATATAGGACTGTTGTACACTAAAATCAAACAGTCATTATGTACCAAAAGAAATACCAAATAAATTGGTAATTTGTTTCAGTATCTTAGCTAATAATACATTGTTTGAATGGGACAATTTTCCCCAATTTATTATTAGAAGTAGAAGAAATACACAATTCAAAAGATCAAAGTGGCGAAATAAGTAATACACAAAAAAAAGTTGAACATTCATTTTACTGTTGTACCAAAAAAGAAAATTGTACAATAAATATGAAATAAACAGTTTTCTGGATTAAAAACATACAAAATTAAAGTAATTAAAATGTTTGATGAGCACATTTTTGCTGGAATTGCATAAGAATCACTAATTAAAAAGCATAGTTAATATTCACCATAATAGATGGAATAAAATAATAGATCATTTTTCAAAACCAAACATATTTGCAATTTCTCACTTTACACAAATACTTCAAACTATTACATGACAATGCACTAGTTTCTGATGTAAATGTCTAAAGAAAGATCATTGGAGATAAAATATATATCATTTTGATTAAAAAAAAAAAAACAATCAAAACTTAACCCATATGCTGGAATGTATATCCACACGAGACAGTGGTTTTTTAATTGTGTCTGTAAATACGAGAGGTGAATATTAGGTATAGAATTTCCTTGTACAAAATGGTACACTTGACCCTAAAGTTACTAAAATCTTGTCCCACTTTTTGTTTCAGCAGATGGGTTCTCTAACCTTGACATGTTCGACCTCGAAAAGGACCTCCCAGATGAGCTTATGGGAGGTGCTTGGGGCGAACAGCCTGGGGTCACAGGCCCCAAACCCCCTGCCCAGGGTCCAGGTCCTGGGGGACAAATGTCCCAACAGCAACAGCTCAACGGGGATGACCCAACGGCTGCTATGCACAGGCAAATCAACAATCACCTTATACAACAAGTGAGTACCATGGGACTGATGGAATCGTCATGAAATTATCTATTTTTTTTGCTACTGTTAGTCTATCTAGTAATATAATTTTGTAACCATTCAAGGAAAGATATCTAGTTTAAAAATTTAGTCAATAAGACAATAAAATCCAATTTTGTAAGTTTAGTGTATTCAAATCAAGTTAAGACGGTGCAGAATACCTAATAAAAAAATATGAAACATGGAGGCAAAAAAATAATTAACCATGTATTTTCCTTAATCAATTTTTTTTCACTGTCGCTGCAAGTAAAATACCAACCAACCAGTTTTAATTTTAAATAAAAGCTCTTTGTTTACTTATTTATAATTTATAAACTGTACGCAAAATCTAAAAATAAACTATGGACTTTTAATTAAACTTTCTATTTAAAAATTAAGTAGGCAGCTTTAGATTCTATTTGGTAAATAATAAATCAGTAACATTTTGTGTATTTATGTTTTATTTGAAATAGTAATTACCCAATTTATTTAAAGGCCATATTAATAGTGTATGTCGTGTATTGGTCTTTTCACAGGGCAACAAAGGCTTAGTAGGCCACAACAATCCATTAGGATTGAGTAATTTAGGTAGTAAGAGTCCAAACCTACAGTCACCTCCAAATGTGTCTGTGTCAAAGGACCTCATGGGTGGCATGCACCCGCAACTAATGCCAAATACGAGTCATCCAAATCAGCTGCACTCCACAATGCCGATGAGTTCTATCCAAGGAGGAATGAATGTGGCTAATGTCGGCGGGAACATGATAGTGACGAATAGTAATATGACGGGCGCTGGCATGCTCGGGAGCGGGCTCATCAACAGCGTGAACAAGCAGTTGCCCACATTGATGGGCGCCAACCATCACGGGACGCCGCCTCACCATCCGCATGCCCAAGTAAGTCTAAATTGTTTTGTTGCATCATGAATTCATGATCATTTGGAAAAGGCATGTAAAATATAAAAATATTATTGAATAATATAACATGATAAACAGACATAATAATTTATCTAATCTCTTTTTGTGAACCTCAAATAATTCCTATTTTGGGGTTCTAAAAATACTAAATAGCAAAGTAACTGCGACTAACTTGGATGTCGCGGTTGGTCACAGTTCTAACTTAACCCATTTGGTCGGGGTACCCTAGCTTAGTTACCGACCAACTGTGAGAAAATTAAAAACGAAAGCTTATTCATTAAAAAAAAGTTGCATCATTAGAAGCTCAAGAAGTATTTAGAGGGGCATTAAATTAAAAAACCGTGGCTTTTTCTAAAATAACAGTACTCTTAAGTTACTCCTTATAACATCAGCTATCTGTCAGTGAAAGTCCTGTCAAAATTGGTCCAGCTGTTCCGAAATATCAGACGGACAGACAAAAATTTTATCAACTGTGAGAAAATTAAAAATAAGCTTATTCGTTTAAAAAAAGTTACTGTTGATTCGCCTGCTTGGCTTATTCTAAAATAAGTAAGTTAGCCTAAGTTACTCCTTATAACATCAGCTATCTGCCAGTGCAAGTCCCGTCAAAATCGGTCCAGCCATTTATACTTTCATATGCATTTAGTAAAAAGCTGTTATTTTCTTTAACAGACACTTAAATTTTATTTGTTTGTATGAATAGATCATATCCCTAGACTCACTATACCGGAAATCGAGTATATTTGCCGTTTTGCTAGAAACCGTCGGATCAGGCGCGCACCGCTGTCGTAATTCTCGTTCACGTAATTTTTACCCGACAGCGCGACAACAAAAGCAGGGTTATTTAAAAAGATATATACCTATATCTAAAATAGTGACAGTTTTGTTTTCCAAACAAATTTCTATAACCAAATGCATGTTCAAAAATAAAATATATGGGTTTTTGTGAATTTAAATAAAATAATAAGCAATCTCATAGGTTGAATGGGTTTTAGATATCATCATCTTAGACTGCAAGAAATTGCTTTCCAAAATATGGACGATAGTAACATGAGGGCACATTGCAGGCGATGCAAAACGGACCGCTGAGTGGGCGCGTCGGCGTCATGGGCACGCCCAACATGCGCACCGCGCTGCAGCACCACTCGCGCATGCCGGCGCCGGGTGGCGGGGGCCACCCATTGGCGCCCTACCAGCCCCCCTACGCGCAGTCGGCGCAGGGGCCCGGCGTGCCGCACGTGCAGCGCGCCGCGGGGCCCGTCGGTGTGCGCTTCGGGCCGCCGGCTGATGCGGGCGGTGGCGGCGCGGCGCAGGCCGTGCCGCCCGCGCCCTCGCCTCAAACACCTGGTGCGCCCGCGGGCGGCCAGTCCCAGCCCCAGGCCGCCACGCAGGCCCCCTCGCAGCCGCCGGCTGCGCCGCAGCCGCCCACCTCCGGCTCCATCGCCGATCCGGAGAAACGGAAACTTATCCAACAACAGCTGGTGCTGCTGTTACACGCACACAAGTGCCAGAGACGAGAGTCCCAATCCAATGGTGAGACGTGGCAGTGCACGCTGCCGCACTGCAAGACTATGAAGGGCGTTCTCAACCATATGATGTCATGCCAGGTATTGTATATACATAACAAATTCAAAGAGTGAAATTTCGCTCCTGTTAGAATGTCTCTAAATGTGTACAATTTACAGGCTGGCAAAAACTGTGCGGTACCACACTGCTCATCATCAAGACAAATAATTAACCATTGGAAACATTGCAATAAAAATGACTGTCCGGTTTGTTTGCCACTGAAACAAGCCGATAGGACTAGAAACATGAACGGTATGTTATGTAAGGAACGTTTTTCACTAGTAGACTTGTTTTTTGTGACCCTCGAAGGTACATCACTGATGAAGTTTTCCTTATCTTAGCAGCGGCAGTGACTCAACAATCAACAGCGGGAGTGAGTACGGGAAACGTTGGCAACGTCGGTGGCGTGGGACCCGTGCCCGGAGTGGGCAACGTCGGCGGCGTGGTCGGGGTGGGCGGCGCGGGCAACGCCATGGGCGGAGTGAACCAGCTGGGCGGGCCGGGCCCCGCCGCGCCTCCCGCGGCCCTGGCGCCCGCGCCCGCGCCCAGCACGCAGGGCGCCGACATGAAGCGCGCCTACGAGGCTCTGGGCATCGCCTGCCCCACGTCCGTGTCCAGCATGGGCGGCTTCCCGCGCGCGCCGCTGTCGCGCCTGCCCGTGCCGCGGCCCGGCCTGCCCGACGGGCCGCCGCAGCAGACCATGCAGGCGCTGTTCGCGCAGCAGCCCAGCGACATGCAGCAGCAGCAGGCGTTGGTGAGTCACGGTGTCTATCTGCTCGTCCCCTGCGCCTCCATAGCTGTTCACTTGTGTTCAATGTTCGCCTCATACTTTTAATCCTCGTGCAGATGGGCGGCGCACTACAACTACCGAGCGGAGCCGTAACCGCCAACCCAGTATCCGGCACCAAAGAGTGGCATCATTCTATTACGGCTGATCTCAGAAACCACCTCGTTCACAAATTGTAAGCTATATTTTCGAAATGAAATCGTTTTTGTAGTTTTAGGAAATTTCAATGACATTTTGCATTTTCACAGGGTGCAAGCGATTTTTCCCACACCGGACCCTACAGCAATGTTAGATAAGCGAATGCATAATCTAGTCGCATACGCGAGGAAAGTTGAAGGCGATATGTATGAGATGGCAAGTACGCGATCTGAGTACTATCACCTGCTCGCCGAAAAGATATACAAAATACAGAAAGAACTCGAGGAAAAGAGACAAAAGCGAAAGGAGCAGCAGCAGTTGCAAGCACAACAGCAACAGGCGGCGCAACAGCAACAGCAGCAGCAACAACAACAGCAGCAGCAGCAAGTTGCGCAGCTGCAACAGCAGCAACAACAACAACAACAACAGCAGCAGCAACAACAACAACAACAGCAACAACAACCTGTGAGCGTCATGTCCGGGGGCGGCGTGCTGGGTGGGGTGGGAGGCCCCAGGCCCGGCGTGGGTGGCCCCTTAGCGCGGCCCACACTGCCCGCCATGGGTGCGCAGCCCGCGCTACCTGCCATGCGCATCCCGTCGCCCGGGATCGCGCTCTCCATGCCTGCCAACCGCATGGCCTTCCAGAGCAACCTTGTGGGCCCACCCGGTCCGAGTCCAAACCAATTACCGCACACGCCAAACGGTGGTAGCGTAGGCGTCGGCAGCGTCGGCGCACCGGGGATGTCGCCGTTCGGCCAGCCGATGACGTCACCGGCGCCGAATTACCCTTCCCTTCACTCGAACGGGCCTGCGCAGCTCGCGTCGCCGGGCCATCCGGACGCCAAGGTCCGCTTGATGGGCAGCGCGGTGCAGAGCCCGTTCGTGAACCACACGGCGTTCGGGCGCGCGGAGGCGGCGGCGTCGCCCGCGCCCGCGCCCGCGTCCGTGCCCGGCGCGCCGGGCACGCCGGCCACGCCGCACGCGCACGCGCACCCGTCGCCCGCGCCCGCGCGCCTGGCGCCCATGTCTGCGCACCTCGCCGCCATCACCGCCTCCTCCTCTGCCGACGACAGGTCAGTGCGACGATATTTTATCATGTCGACTCATAAAAAGATGCATTTTACAATTTTGTATGAAGTCATCTTCACTCTTTGAATTCATGGCTTAGCTCAAATCACAAAAAGAGAATATTTATCGAAATCGAAATAGTTTTTTTAATTTTTCTTTCTAAACTGGATATTTTCATTTTCCATACAGTCCGCCGCAAGATGATCGTAACAAACAAGATTCTGATGACGTCCGGATCAAGGATGAACCGGACGAGGATTGTGGAGGCAAGGGTATGCGGGACGAAACACCTGACAAAGACGCAGAGAGACCCGATTTCAACGTCAAAACAGAAGTCAAGTCTGAAGTCAAACAAGAAGTGAAAGAAGAACCAGGAGAGACTAGTGTGGGTAGTGTCGGAGAATCAGCGAGCGGGGAAAGAGGGGCACGGAGAACCTTCGTGTTCAAACCCGACGAGCTCCGAGTAGCGCTCATGCCAACGTTAGAGAAGTTATTCCGACAAGACCCCGAGTCTTTACCCTTCAGACAGCCAGTCGACGCGCAAGCGCTCGGCATCCCTGACTACTTCGACATAGTTACGAAACCTATTGACTTGTCGACCATCAAACTGAAACTAGATCGAGGGGAGTATAGAGACCCCTGGGAATATGTTGACGACGTCTGGCTCATGTTCGAAAATGCATGGCTTTACAATAGAAAGAACTCGAGGGTTTACAGATATTGTACTAAGGTTAGTTTCACCTATATTTACTACTAGCTGCTGCCCGCGGCTTCGTCCGCAAGGCTTTTTCTAAAATAAAATTAGCCTTCGTTACTCCTTATAACACCAGCTATCCACCAGTGAAAGTTCCGTCAAAATAGGTCCAGCCGTTTCGGAGATTAGCTGAAACGTAGAGACAGACAAATATTTTTTTTTTTTTTAATAATTTAGGACTTATAAGAAAAACTAATTTTTTTTTTGTCTTTTGAAGTGTCTGTTTGTTATGTCAAAATAACTATATACAAACATCCAAACAAACAGCTATTTACAAACAGACACTTCAATTTTATTTATTTGTATGGACTACAATTAATTTATCTTGTCCATTATTTGGTTTTGAAAGAGTGGGTTTATTTATTCCACCATCTGATGGTTCTCTTAGAGTCAAGTTGATACAGTGTATCTGTGTTTTGCAAAGTCAGTTGATTTGCAGTTCCCTCTCATATCATCAATATATAATGTTAATTTTGAATGACACTTCTAAGTGTGATTACATTACTGTTGCATTATTTTACACTCTGTGACCATTGACGTCAATTACGTCCGTGAATATTTGCTATATGAATAATTTTTTACCTTATAGTGAAAAAAGTGACTGCGCCATTGTATCTTCATTATCATATAATATGTAATTAAAGGCGGTATTAATTCTTATTGACATTTCCTGGCACAGAAAAACTCTCATAATAATTGTATAGGATCTGTAAATGCAGAAAAATTTTGATTGTCGTATTTTCTACTAGCTGCAGCCGTGGCTTAGTTACTCCTTATACCATCAGCTATCTGCCAGTAAAAGTCCTGTCAAAATCGGTCCAGCCGTTTCGGAGATTAACTGGAACAGACAGACAATTTATTGAAAAATTGTTTTTTTTTTTTGTTATGAGTACTGTTTATACTTTCATATGCATTTAGTAAAAAGCTGTTATTTTGACAGTACAAACAGGCACTTCAATTATATTTATTTGTATGGATTTCCCACCACATAAAGCTAAAATAATACGATATTAACAATAATAATACCTCGTTGGTCTAGTGTTCGCAAGCGCTACTGTTGATCATGAGGTCCTGGGTTCGATTCCCGGGTCGGGTAGTGTTATTAGGTTTTTCCATCTGAAACTTCTAGCAGCCCGGAGTCTAGATTTGTGCCTGGTTGCCTGGTTGATGGTAATAGGCTCGCCCCCTATTAAATGAGACTTAAACATAACTGACGAAATGTAGGTGCTGCCTAGCCCTCCGGGGAATACAGGCATTATGTTATTAACAATATACCATGTTGTTTTAGTTATCGGAGGTGTTTGAGCTGGAGATTGATCCTGTAATGCAAAGCTTAGGCTATTGCTGTGGTAGAAAGTACACATTCAATCCTCAAGTCCTATGCTGCTATGGCAAACAATTGTGTACAATACCACGGGATGCCAAGTACTTCAGTTACCAGAATAGGTAAGCACAACTCTCATGTTATTTTATGTAAAAGATCTGAAAATTAAATATACACTAAGATGATGAAAATTGGACGTAGTTTAGCAGAAAGGACTCCGCTGACATTATGGTCAAAAATGAGTTTTATACAGGGTTATTTGTAAAACTAACAACGTTGCAGAACTGAATTACTAACATTATAAACAACAACTTTTGTTCTATGACTTTTTACAAAACATAATACATTTACCAAAAACAAACCTTCAAGATTTCGTTGTTCTATCTAACACATTCCAATTTTGTATTTTTTTGTACCTACCTACGCCTCCCGTGCACTAGACATGGCAGTTTGTTTTGCTACGCGTAGAATTCGTAACATTTAGAGTGTTAAAGAAAAGAAAGAAAGAAAAATCGTTTATTTGCAGTAAACATGACGCAAAAAAGAACACAAACAAAAAATAAAAACAAGTTAGGGGAAAATATGCGTCACATTCACGCAAAACGGCCATCGCTCAGCATAATGCTGCGACCCTGTGTGAAACAGAGCCCAGCGCAGATTTTCAGCGACAGCCGGCGTTGACGTGATGACGTCGACCGGTGCAGCATACAATGAGATAAAAAATAAAACAACTTCACAATACATAATGTGTTGAATTTAAATATTTTTCTTTTTGTATGAAAATCTGATAAAATCTGATGAATTATTAAAAGTCAGGACAATACTACATTACTTACCAAGGGCTGTAAAAGAAAGAAAGCCCGAAATCGTAGGTATTTGTGGCCCGAGCCGCTGGCGAGGGTTGTAAATATGCGGTAGAGGGCTTTCTTTTTTACTGCCCGTGGTGAGTACACAATTTTACGTCGTCACTTAGCCACCTTATGCCCAGATGTGACGTAAAAGATGTTGTGTATTGTGTTAGTAATATAGTCCTGAGACTTTGTTAGTTTTACCAATGACTCTGTATGTGAAAGAGGTCCTAACGGTTGGTTCTTTCACTTAGCAAAAAAGATCTGTGGCACTACAAAGATAAGGTTGTTATTTAATCATGGGAACCAACCCACTTGAAGGTAGGTACCTTCCGTTAACCGTTAGGACCTCTTTGGTATATACGCCTCTTTGACGGCACGGTTGGCGCAGTGGTTAAGCGATTGACTGCTGCGCTGCGTGTCGCGGGTTCGATTCCCGCACGGAACAAATATTTGTATGACCTACAAGTAGTTGTTCCGGGTCTGTCTGTTTGTGTATGTGAGTTTAAATGTTTGTAAACGCACGCACGATACAGGAGAAATTCCTAGTGTGGGGCAACGTTTAAAAAAAAATACATTTTTTTTACCATAATGTGGGTTGAGTCCTTTCTGCTAAACTACGTCCAATTATCCTCTATACTCTCTTCGTTTTAGGATAGTTTGTGTGACACGTCCAAAAATAGTATGTTAAAATTTACCTATGATTGAATGAAATTCACCGACCCCCAGTGTGGTTTGACCAGACTCATTTACTCGCCCATTTAAATCATTATTAAAATAGTAATAAGGTGTGATAAACTGTCGATTATCGAGAACTACTGGATAAAAATATGGCATGTGTCATGCAACCTATCCTGTCCTGAACAGACAATAGAGAAATATTAATGTTTAGGGTTGAATATTTGACCAGGATTCTACTGAAACACGGAGTATTAAGCGGATGGAGACTTATTTAGAGCGTAAACGTGAGCAATGGTCTTTTCCAGTAAAGCCTTAACAGTGAAGTTCTAAACATCTGTTGAATTGTCATTTCAAATTATTTGTCTCCCATTCTTCGGACAAAATTCAATTACCCTAGTACTCCATTGACTTAGTACTCTGTGTTTTGCAGCAAAATTAAATTCAATCTTCTTGACATATTGTCCCCCAAATGTTTGTTGATGACAATAATGAGTACACATTTTTTAAGACATACATGATACACATACATAATACTCCTCCAATAGTCCAGCTTTATCCATACTCTGACTAACGCTTTCGCAAGCTTATGTTCTTACTTAGGGTACCCACATTGGCACAGGAAAAAAAAATGAAATCAGTTTATTGCAAACATGAAAAATTAAATGAAAAAAAAATGAATGAATGATGATGAATGAAATGTCACTAAACTACCGAATGAATGAAATGTCACCGTGTGTGTGCTAAAATGTAGTATTGTTACCAACTTTTTGACGGTTGGACTTTTTATTATAAAAAAAAACTCATTTTAAATTGACTTTAAAAGAAAATGCAAAAGTAATATTTTCTGTACCATTGTGTGAGTTTATACATACATGCTCAACTACCGTCATAATGGGTTTAAAAAAAATTATTTGACTATTGAACATAGCAAGTTTCATAAAGTAATTTAGGCCAACATTCTGATTGATTTTATATGACAGGATTTTTATTTGAATATCTCATAAGGTTTTAAGTTAATTTCGAAATTATCTTCACTAAGTCTTACACTGTTATGGCCTTATGTGGTTACAAAAAACGTAGCTGAATCACGTAATTGCTACAAAAAGTCTCAATAAATGCAGCTTGTGGTGTATGTTTAAATTACTTTGTTACACACAGAACATTTTCACTGCAATATCAAATCAAAATACTTTCATGTCTTGTATGTCTCTTATATTGACGTAAAAACGAAACTAAAATAGTTACGAAATCATATTAAATCGAAACAAGTGAATCACTTCGTAGTGCGCATTAATCTGAATAACAAACCGTATTATAATGACGCCGAACTAATCTTCAATAAGTGCAATAAAATGCATTGCTATCAATAAGTTAGCTAGAAGTTTCAACTCGGTACAGCCGTCGTGGCATACTTGATGAAATGATTGTATCTAGTTGATTTTGTAACTTGAGCGTTGCTTGATATCCGTCGCGGAACAAAGGAATATGAGATCGGCATTCGTCGGTAAATGAACACCCATTTAGACAATGTGTAGGTGCTTACGCCCTTGTAAACGGCACGGTTTCTTTACGGTACGGTATAAACCGCGCGGTAGAAAAAACGTGTTTCGTCAACTTCCATAGTGATTCATGCAACACTGATGATGATCGTGCCTGCACACGGCGAATACACGGTTTTTTACGGCAAGACAAACGTTACAAAGGGCCTAAAGTCAGCTCAAACAATCGGGTTTTGCTATTTAAAGACAGTGAGCAAAATTCGATTTTGCTGCGAGCGTGAGACAAAGTAACATTTAATTATTTTTTATGCCAACTACAGTGCTGGGTCTACTCACAAAATTCTAAAGATTTGAACTTCAATAAATGTTCTGTCACTTTCACTTCGATACGAAAAAAGCGAGAGATAGAAACAAGTCGATTCGAATCGATTTTCAAATTCGGTACCTAGTAGGCCCAAAAAGGAAACAATAAAACGTTCGGATACCGATAACCGTAAATTACAAATCATTGCAAATTGCAAATCATCCGTTAAGGTTTTAAATGTAGTTATTATATTTTTTTCTGAATAAGTATGTGAATTATATTGTGATTTTTTCAATCATATAAAGAAAAATTTTAAGAAAAAAATATTCGAAGTTTGTCATGTATCGACATAATTATTTATAGTTTTAACAATCTTTAATATTGTAACAGAATACCACGGGTGCAGTTTCAGAACACATTAAAAAATTGCGAGATTCACATTTTTATTGTTTGTCTTCTGTAACTCTAGCTACAAAGTTTGATACACGTTGGATATTATAAAAATAATAATAATAATAAATAAATATGAGTGAGTTCAGTGACGAAGTCCGCTATTTAAAACTGGAAGAATTGAAGCAGCATGTAAAAAAATGCAAAATTAAGTTATACTTATGATATTTTTAAGCAATGAAGACTTACAAAGGTTGCAAACACTGTTTCGGAGGCTGTACTGTTATCGTACTTCATATAATTATTACAAACGAGGCAACCATCTACAATGTGGAGTATTTACTCAATATTGAAAGCCATAAAGTTAAAAGATGACGTGTATATTGAATCCTATCCCAAAGTTATTTCATTTTTGAAAATAATGTCATTAGTACAAATCCAAAAAGTTCAAAAGTAAATCTTTTTACTTTTTTCATTTTGTTTGGTTTATAAATATACATGTGGTTTAATTTTTACCATGTTGTATTTTTTTTCCTCTAGGTAGATAATATATAATGTTCTCGCTGCTGAGGTGCAAAGTTGTATGTGTTACACGAGACCAAAGTTATTTGCATCTCGTATCTTTGAATCCCTCGCTGCGCTCAGGATTCTAACCCAGAATCGCTCGCTACGCTCGTGATTTAATTTTAGAATCCTTCGCTTACTCGGGATTCAAAATCAACACTCGCAGCAAAAACCAACTTTGCTCTCTTGTTGCACAAATTATTATTTTCTAAATTATGGTAAAGTTCATTCGTACTCGTTCTTGACTGATTGGCCGGAAAAGGCAGCAGACAAAGATGAATGGAAAACTTATGGGGAGACCTTTACACAGTAGAGGGCTATCCCTCTACTGTGTAAAGGTACGACAGCAAAAAAAGAAGATACAAGTGCTTCGCAGATAGACGTGTTTTACACTATTTAGATTTTTGAGCAAAAAATATAATGAAATACATACAAAATGGAAAAATAAAATTTTGTTAGTATGGTAGAGTACTAGCTTTTACCCAGTTTTGCTCGCGTGAACTATAGTTTGTTTGAGATAAAATATGCCTATTTGCTTCCTACAAATGATACGTTTGCCCAATTTCAGGCTTAAAAGAAGGATAATCGTACTCATGATAACATTAATAATATACTCGAAATAAAAGTTTAAACTCTAACCATTTACAGTCACTTGAATTGTCAAGGAGTCGGTCAGTCAGAAATATGAAGACGCGCATTCATATTCCAAAGCGTAGTACAGTAACCGGCTGTAAATATTTCACATGGATTTTTAGAAAATTTTCGGCGTTTAGGGCCATCGTCCGTCGTGTATAAAAAGCACATGAAACAAGTAATGACAGTATGACACATCGAGCATTAGAAAAACATAACTACCAGTGACGAAGACGACGGACGCCCTAAAAAGCCGAAAATTTTCTAAAAATCCATGTGCAGTATTTACGGCCGGTTACTGTAGTAAACAAAATCAAAATAAAAAACACATAAACCTACATGGGTACTTATGAAACGTCAAAAGCCAACAACCAATTGGGTGCACCAAGCACGGTTCCAATTAGTTGTTTCCTATGAAGAACCAGCAAGAAACTCCACGGTTACTCTTTTAAATATATTTGGTTTTTACAATATTTTCACATATTAAATAGTGTTAATAGGTACCAGGTACTTAACAAAATAGAAAATGGTCAACGAATCTACAGTCTACTAAACCAGTAGACATAATTAAAACCACCAATAGAATATTGTCAGGGCTCTCTGAAATATTATATTGTATCATTAGCACTAGCCGGCTTATTGGTCTGCATTGACCTCATAAAAATCAACTAGGAACATATAAACAGCTACAAATTCATTTGACATTGTTTAATATTTTACTACATGCATCGGTTTGCTAGGTCAGGTCCTTGGCGATCAAAATGACGTGGTGTTACTATAACACGATCACCATCGATTATCTCAGATAAAAATAGACATTTCTTTGAAACATCAATATGGGCTATAAAGGACACACCCTACAAACACAATGGTACTGTGACAATGTCGATTGACATTGCATTTGTTTCTATATTTGTTTTTCACTGGCCATGATGCGAATTACAGAAATTAAATATCATTGGAGCTTTTTGTATTATCCGAAAAGTATTATCTATATTTTTATATTAAAAAAAAACCTGTCAAGTGCGTGTCGGACCGCGCACAATGAAGGGTTCCCTAGTTGGAACGAATTTATCCCAAGATCTGAATCGAAAAATGTTTTTTTTGAAAGGCCTATACACCGTGGCATTTTAGTCGTCTTACAAAGACAGCCCACTTCATGTATCCAATGAATACTAATCATTCAAGTAAAAAAATTTCTTTTTTGAACATTTGTTTTTTTTTTTTATTAATTATGACGCATGACATAGTTTAAAATACCCTGTTACAAGTGCAGTCCGAGTCTTGTGATACAAGGGCGCCGCAGAATGGATTTAGATTAAGTTTAAGTTGCAATAGTAAGAAACACATTTTTGGTTAGGGCGAATGAACTCTGATAAAGATGTCGCCGCTCCATTCCGCGGCGCCCTTGTAACAGAAGGCTCGGACTGCACTCGTAACAGGGTGTTTTAAACTATGTCATGCGTCATAATTAATTTAAAAAAAAAGAAATGTCTAAAAAAAATGTTTTTTTACTTGAATGATTAGTAGTCATTGGATACATGAAGTGGGCTGTCTTTGTAAGACGACTAAAATGTCACGGTGTATAACGAAACCCCACATCATGGAATAGACGAGAAAAAAAATCTTTACGTGTAAGGGAGGTACCTTAAAAAACCGGCCAAGTGCAAGTCGGACTCGCGTACGAAGGGTTAAAACGAGCAAAAAAAAATCACGTTTGTTGTATGGGAGCCCCAGTAAATATTTATTTTATTCGGTTTTTTAGTATTTGTTGTTATAGCGGCAACAGAAAGCTTTGTTCAAATCAAAATCAATTAAATTTTGCAGAAAAATCTGAAAGTAAATAAATAAATATTGATGACGTAATTACCATCCAGACCTCCCGTCCCCCATGTCATCAAAATAATCAATGAAAAGAGCACCCACCCCCCTTTGGTGCTTACGTAATATTTGAAAGACTCCTGACTGGCTGAACCATAAACGATGTGTACTAAAATATTCAAATATCGCGCAACTAATTACCTCTTAAATATTCGCCGTCTCAGTAATGATTGTTTTTTATTTAAACTGCCCTTTAGTCTCAATGTTGATTCATTTAAATCCCGATAATACAAAAATATTTCATCGATTGATGGAGTGCTGAAACTCGTCTTTGCGGGGTTAAAAAAATAAACAAAACGCTTTTATTTAAAACTAGCTGCTGCCCGCGGCTTTGCCGGAGCTCGGGCGAAGCCTAGAAAGCCAAGCTACGAAGCCAAGAAATCTTATCGCAGAACGGCAATATATTGCTGTGATAACTTGGTTACTAAAATTCATTTAGTATGAAAAATAAATTAAAATGGGCAACCTCGCATGAATCGTAGGCATAAAATAGGTGTTTGGTCATTAAACTAAAAGCTTCATATAAATAAGTACTTTTTAAGTGCCGCTATATTATTATACGTCGTACCTTTCTCTGTAATTGAACAACCCACAATGAATAACATCTAGAGATCGTGATACAGTAAGATAGTTAAACTCGGTATTTAGCTTAATCCCTACTGATTTTGCCAAATTACGATAACATACATGAAAATACTTTAAACTATTTTGTTTTCCATTTTTTTCAAATTCCTTATTACAAATCGCGCCTGTATTCCCCTAAGTGCTAAGGGAAGGGCCAAGGGATCCAAAAAACAATACACCACATAATTCAGATAAATCAATGTCTACTACACATTGTACTGCCATGCTATAAGTTTCCTATCTACTAAACAAAGTCACAACAATAAAATAACCGATTGGTCCGATATTTATTATTATTCCATTTATTAAATTGATCGTACACTAGACCAGTCAATTACCTATTTATCAGTATCCATTGTATTGACACTGCAGGGTATGTTTATTTGCTAGATGAGATACTTATTATAGGACTAATTGTTCTCAATTACATGTATTACACTCATTCTGTGCTCTCTTCCTATTGTCTTTAAATGTCAGTTACTGCTGCTTAAACGATTGGATTGTATCACGATTGTGTTTGAAATAATTATTTCTTTTCGATAAAGTGTATTATTTCACATTCTGAAAGGCAAAAGAAATGGTTGTTTCACATCAAAATTTTGCTCATAGACATCTCAACAACGGTAGGTTTTGAAATTCGGAATCAAGAAATCGACGTTGACGTGCGAGCTTTATTGCGCGCTCATCCGAGTTGGCGCAAATATGCATTTAACAGGAAGATGGTATTTATTTGTGTGTTAACTTTAGAACAAACTCTGATACTAGTGGACAGATTAAATTTTTCAAGTAAGCATTCAGTAAAGCTCTCAACTTTAATTCTAAGTTGAAATAGCTAAAATAGTAAAATGAGAACTACTGGTTGATATGTCTATGTAAAGGGCTGCTGTCTCATGTCACGGGCTTTCGATAACCCACCATGTGCGCTCCGCCCACTGTCTAACTATTAACCCCTTTTATGTTCTCATTGCTTACTAAATTTTTTTCGCCCTGTCCACGCACGTCCTTGCCTGCACACAATGTTCCTGTACACGCTCGCTTCACAACACTACTGCTACATGGACGTTATGAAATAAAGTCTAAAAGCGTATGGGGTTGTCTCCGATAGATACACCTTCTGCCAGAAATGCTTCAATGACATCCAAGGAGACACTGTCACGCTTGGCGATGACCCGCTGCAGCCACAGACGTGAGTATCTCTATCTATCTGCGTTTCAATGAAATATCAATTTTGTAAACATAATCTAATAATTGAAAAACACCTTTGATTAAAGAACTTTCACGCGAAGAATGATATGCGGTGAATATTTCAGTGCAATCAAGAAGGATCAATTCAAAGAAATGAAGAATGATCACCTAGAACAAGAACCATTTGTTGTTTGCATGGATTGTGGTAGAAAGCAACATCAGATATGTGTGTTGCACCACGATTCGATTTGGCCTCAGGGCTTTTGCTGTGATAATTGTCTGAAAAAGAAAGCGGCTAAACGGAAAGAGAACAAATTCTCCGCTAAGAAACTTCCCACTTCCAAACTTGGCATTTATATTGAAACAAGAGTCAATAATTTCCTTAAGAAAAAAGAGGCTGGCGCTGGCGAAGTGCATATCAGGGTGGTTGCATCGTCTGATAAGGTAAGGGGCATCAAAAACATCTACTTTAAATTACTCTTACATACAAATTGCTAAACCTTTCAATTGTTCCAACTAATCTTTGCATCATTGTTATGAAGCTTTTTAACATTTCCTACATTCTCCTTTTGTGATGAGTCTGGCTTAATCTTTCGCTGTTTGTTATCTAAAATACTTTGTTCATGTCATATCATAAATCACGACTTGCTTTTATCCTAGTGGTTTCCATTAAATCTTGTGATTCTCCCAAAAATGTGTTGTTACATTGTAGGTGCAATATTGACACAAATCACAACTCTACTCTCTTGAGCAGTGACTAAAACTATTCTATATTTCAGATGGTGGAAGTGAAACCTGGGATGAGATCAAGATTCGTAGAATCTGGTGAACTGTGCGCCGAGTTCCCGTATCGGGCTAAAGCGTTGTTTGCATTTGAAGAGATTGATGGAACCGACATTTGTTTCTTTGGCATGCACGTGCAGGTGAGTCATCCACGTCATCAATGTTAGTTACTCTTAATTGCACAAGAGACCTGTTATTATTGATTGATTCTATTTAGTTTTGATGTTGGGGTTTTTGTTTTATATTTTCTATCTAAATGGCACTAAAATTGCGGGTTAAATTTCCCGTACATTTTATACCAGTAATAGATCTAGCATATATTTTATTGAACAAATATTTAACTAACAATGAAAATTTTAAATTTCGGAAAACTTTTCTCTATTCATATCCAGAAACTGTACCGTCTAGTGTTTCTACCCAGATTTTAATATAAACGTTTCTCTTCCAGGAATACGGCAGTGAGAGTCCGTCACCTAACACGAGGCGTGTTTACATAGCATATCTAGACTCTGTACATTTCTTCCAACCGCGGCAGTACAGAACTGCCGTCTACCACGAGATTTTATTAGGATACTTAGACTACGCCAAGCAACTGGGCTACACGATGGCCCATATCTGGGCGTGTCCACCCTCAGAAGGAGATGACTATATCTTCCACTGCCATCCACCCGAACAAAAAATTCCTAAGCCTAAAAGGTTACAAGAGTGGTATAAGAAAATGTTAGATAAGGGAATCATAGAGAGGATAATACTTGATTATAAAGACATACTCAAGCAAGCTATGGAGGACAATATCTCGTCAGCGGCGGAACTGCCTTACTTTGAGGGCGACTTCTGGCCCAACGTCCTTGAGGAGTCCATCAAGGAGTTGGATCAGGAGGAGGAGGAGAAGAGGAAGCAAGCCGAAGCTGCCGAGGCAGTGGTCAGTATCAAGTATATGATGGTTGGAATGGTTTTTGCACGTTGTGAATAATACCAGGCCGTGTGGGTGGCCAAGTTTTGTTACTAATAGTCATGTCCTAATTTGTGTGTTTGACTTAGTCTCTTAAATTCACAAAATGGTTAAATACTATCACAAAAAACTGTTTTAAAATTCTTTAACAAGCACGTAAGACGAGTTTTTGCATTTTAAAATCAATGAACTTGCATCGGTTTTGTAATTGGACCTGTTAATCTACGCTATAATATAATTGCATGAGTTTGGCATGAGACAATATTTTCTAACATGATTTTTAGATATTCCAGTCCTCTGAAGAGAATGAGCAAGGTCCTGATGGCAAGAAGAAAGGGCAGAAGAAGGCGAAGAAGTCCAACAAGTCAAAGGCCGCGCAGCGTAAGAATAGTAAGAAGCAAAGTGACCAGCAGCAAGGCAGTGATCTCAGTGCAAAGATATTTGCCACCATGGAGAAGCACAAAGAGGTGTTCTTCGTTATTAGGCTACATTCCGCACAATCTGCTGCCAGCTTAGCGGTGAGTTTCATTAATTAATAATAACTAAACTACAGGATCAAATTAAATTAGCTGGCGAAACTTCACAGACGCGATGTTACCGATGACTAAATAGAAAAATATAACTCATAATTGTAAGTACCTAACTATGAGAATTAATAAGTTGGGAAAATTATGTCTTGTTTTTCTAGTTTACATATTTATACTCAGGACGTCTGTGAAGTATCACCAGCCAATTTAATTTGAAATTGTATAAAAATAACTGACAGTTTAAGGCGGCCCATATTACAGAACGTCACTCAATACTCAAGCATTACTTAAAACTAGATTCGTTTAGTGTTGTAGCATCAATTACTCAAATAAAATAATAATTTGTAAAAAAAAAAAAAAAACGAAAGTTTTATTATATTTTGAGATATTCATTTTCAAAGCATCTTTCTTTAATCTATGCTCGCATGAAAAAATAAATAGCGCATCGTGGTATACTAATACGAACGCCAAAATTTGAACGCAAAAAAGCCGATCAATTGTCACCCGTTTGTAGAGTCATAATCAAAACAAAAATTATGTCTTCTTGATCGAAAATGCGTATATTTTTTTATACAGCCGATCGGAGACCCGGACCCGCTGATCAACTGCGACCTGATGGACGGGCGCGACGCCTTCCTAACCATGGCGCGCGACCGGCACTACGAGTTCTCTTCCACAAGGCGCGCGCGCTTCTCCACACTCTGCATGCTCTACGAGCTGCACAACCAGGGCACCGACAAGTTCGTCTACACCTGCAACAGTTGCAAGTCGCACGTCGAAACCCGCTACCACTGCACCGTGTGCGACGACTTCGACCTTTGCGTGCCCTGCCACGAGAAGGAAGGCCACCCGCACAAGATGGAGAAGCTCGGCCTCGATATCGATGTAGGCTCTTCTCCAGGCGACATGAAGCAAGCCAACCCTCAAGAAGCCCGCAAGCTGTCCATCCAGCGCTGCATCCAGTCTCTAGTGCACGCCTGCCAGTGCCGCGACGCCAACTGCCGCCTACCGTCCTGCCAGAAGATGAAGCGCGTCGTCACGCACACCAAGATCTGCCGCCGCAAGACCAAGGGCGACTGTCCAATCTGCAAGCAGCTCATCGCGTTGTGTTGCTACCATGCGAAACACTGCCAGGAGACCAAGTGCTCCGTGCCTTTCTGCAGCAGTATCAAACAGAAGCTGAAGCAGCAGCAAGTTCAACAGCGAGTACAACAAGCGAAGCTGCTGCGGAGACGTATGGCGGCCATGAACACGCGAGGGGCGGCGCCGCCGTCGCCTCCGCCGCAGGCTTCCCTCGCCTCCCCGCCGCCCTCCAAGCCTGCCACGCACGCCTTACCGCACAATGTGCAGAAGGCATTGCAACAGGTATGAACCTTGACACTTGTAATATTATACTCATCATATCTTCTCATTGATTAGGTAAAGAATAGGGATTGTCTTGGGTAAAAAAAAAACTGTTTAGTCCGTCAATAAAAAATATTAGAAATGTATTTTTTGCTTTATCATATTAATAAAAAATTACTTAGATAAAACACATTAAACTTGGGGAGTGGGGGCTCGTTACGTCACAGCACTCCCAGCTGCGTATAAAATCTACTGAGAAGTGACGTCATACCACATTTGAACTCAATGTATCGCCGTAATGTTTTGATTACGTAAAAAAAGAAAAAATATGTGTCCATTATTTTTTAATAATCTACATGACGGACAAAAAATATTTTTTTTTGTCATCATCCCTATTAAAACTATCTATGAGACATCTTTGTCCAAAATTTTATATATTGTTCCTTATTATTTTGTCAACGTTATAGCCGAATGCATACAACCCTAATCTATTCAAAGTGAGAGTGAACAGGCTTCTTCTGGGTAAGCTCACTCCATCGTAGACTTTGTCTCTGTCACCCAGACCTAGATCAAAGTCAAGAGCAAACCCATAGTAAAATAAATAAATAAAAATACGTGAATCCACAACAGTAATACGACATTTACAAATTCAATTTCCGTACTAACTCGGAAACATTCGTACATTGCATCGATTTACCGATATGACTATCCAATTAAACTGCTAGGTAGGGTGGATACTTTTCACTGTCTGACCACATCATATAGATATAAGAAAGAAGGAGATATGCCCGGCAGCTAAAAATGTATAGAAACCCGATGTCTCCAGTCTGTCTCTTCCACTCGCCACAACTACACATTCAGTTCAGTAAAAGCAAAAGCAGATACGAAGTCACGCACACACTCGCAATTCATAAATCGTAACTTACTACACAATCAATTATAAACCTTATCGTATCAAACACAACGCGCATTTACCATGAACTCACTCACACGAAAACTTCGGGACCTATCGTTGTGCTGTGCAAAAACCATTTATTTTACATATAGGTACGCTATAATGATTAACTAAATCGAAAAGTTATCGATTCTTCCATTTATTATTGTATTAAAACTTTTGTGGGGGACCTGAAAATAAAATAAATAATAAACGGTATACAAATAATAATATACTATAAATAAACAGTATACAAATAATAATATACTATAAATAAACAGTATTTTGCTAAAAACAAAATATTATTAAGTAAATAAAAAAAAACTATGAAAAAATAAAGATGTGTAATAAACATTATTT
This sequence comes from Dryobota labecula, assembly GCA_947523025.1. Lineage (NCBI taxonomy): Eukaryota > Metazoa > Arthropoda > Insecta > Lepidoptera > Noctuidae > Dryobota > Dryobota labecula. The sequence goes on from OX383287.1 coordinate 6,445,425, forward strand.
CACATGGGTCTTCCAACTGGGTTAAAACGGTTGACAAATTGAAGAATAAACTATAATAGCAATATAGTCATTAGACAATCGACATTATTGTCGATAGCCAGCCTACTTTAGTATGGATCTGCACAAGCACATCATTAGCTCCCGGCAAGATAGAGCGGCTGTACTACGCGATGCAGTCGCATACAAGTATCTTTTTGTTATTTTTACATTGCGTTGTCCAGTCACTTAGCGTCATACTTACGTAGTGGTTAAGAAGCAATGTATTTATTGCAAAAATAATACAGTCGCTGTTATGTATGAAAACAAAAATAACGTAGTAAAAACAAGAAATATTTTACTACTTGTTGTATTTCATGATTTTAAGACAAATCGACGGTCCCTACGTACATAAAGACATGTCAAAAACCGAGGTTTACAGGAGAGCGTTATTTATGTTCAAACCGCTCTAGAAATAATTCTATGTACAATTATAATTATTATTTTTCTATAATGTTTTATTAGCTTTAGGAACTTTATAATGGTATTTCTACATATTTTCTTTTTTTATATTTTCTTGGAAAAACTGATAGATGACTGTTTCTACGCTGATATTAAAATAAAAGCATGTCAGACATGTCTATGATACCTTTTTATACGCAGGAAAGAAGAAAACAGTTAATAAAATGTAATTTAAATAAAATGATTTATTAAAACGTAGAATTATGTTATAGTTTTCAAACGGATATGTTAAACATCCTAAGATCGCCACCCATGGATATAAAAAATACATCAATGAAGACATATCGCTTTATACGCGGTTTCATTCATTCGGGGTAGGACTATATTTCTTGTAATGTAAATAAAGACATGTCCTTAAATAAAATAATCAGGATTGTGTTTTAATAATTAAACAAGGTGTATAATTGAAAATAATTTATTGTTAATTAACAATTTTTGTAGCATCTAAACAATATCGTACTTGTAGTCTCATTGAAGCAGGAACTAAACATTAAAAATCACAGTTTTCTAAGATTAATAATTAACCATTTTTATTTAAGCATATATATATATAAATAATTAGTAATATTTAATAATCATCACAGCATTATTTAAGTATGTGTCTCATCTATCTACCTAATTGGTAATATTTAATAATCATCACAGCTTTATTCAGACTGATTCATCTTATTAGTATTAAAGTTTTCTTAATAGTTAAATAACAAAATAAAATGTATAGAAAAATAGAAAGTATAAATAAATTTAACAATCTTCTTCGTCATTACCTTGTTCTTCCTTACTATGCTTAAGGTTATTATAGAATGTATGATACTTTTTTGGGATAATCATCGTATCGCATAAACTAATCAAGTCTCTATATTTCACTTTAGTGATAGGAATAGGATTATTGTACACCTTCTCTAGTATTACTTCTTTCTCCTTCTTTTTTCTCCCTCTAGTCAGTTTCAAATTATTGCCACAGTTCAGTTTTCTATAATTTTCTTCAAAAAAATCGTACTTAAATTCAATAATATCTGGATTATTCCTTTGCACTTTTACTTCTCTTATCTTATTCCAAGAAATTTTCTCTAAATTTGTATCTTTTATCCAGTTTTTAGTATGTAGCCACGCTTTGAAATCCAGAACCAAGTCTTGGTTCACTTCTACGACTGTATAAGGTGGACTATTCTGTTTCGCCCAACGAACCAGTGTGTACCATTCATCTGGTGTGTAAATAAGTTTATTTTTTGAAGAACGCTCTATTAATGCGTGAACGCTATCTGCCTCGTTTTGAGTATGGCCTTTTTCCAAGAATCTATCGCACACATCTACCTTAAATGTATTGCTTACATACAAGTACATAAAAAAACAATGCGATTGCGATTCTGACCGGCACAGTTGTCCGACCAGAATCTAAAATCTTTAACGCCAGCTTTAACCTTGTTGTTAATGAAAGAAAACAAACAACTAGACACTTCATTCGCGCCACGTTTAGCAACTGTTTCATCCCACATTAACACGTAGCCTCCTTTAACCCAGCATCGAAAATGGTAAAATTATATGTCACCACGCGAACAAGCATCGACCCGTCTTATTGGGGAACTCCCGCCGTGAATGACGTTATGTCAGACAAGGCCGCGTCCGCACCGAGTGGCGCGCATTTTAAAACACCGTACAAAACGATACGTATAGATATCCGCATCTACGACACTTATTCGTTGTAAATATAATACTTGTTCTCATATACGATTTGTAAATGACGTTAAATACGTAATATTAAAAAAATATATATATACAGGTATGTGCATATGGAAAATCTAAAGCCAATTGTGCAATAAAAAAAAAATGCCATTTTCGACATGTCATAAAGACATGTCGAAAATGGCTTTTTTTTTTTACGTACGTAGGGACCGTCGAAATGTAGTTAAGGGGCCGTGCACGAGATCGACTGATTTTGATCAATTTTGTTCATTGTTTGTGAGAAAGGGAAAAATAATTTAAACAAAATTATTTGTGATTTGACGTCGTTTTCTTTGTTTAGCATGTGGCTGAAAGGGATTTTTCAAATAAATTAAGTATTCACGGTAAAACACTAATATTCGCAATAAGTTTTCCGAAAAATCACGCGAGACTGACATTTGATCATCTTTCTACAAGAAACTACTTTTGATTTTGAACATTAAAAAATATCATCAACATTATTATATGGTCTACTTGCATGTGGCTGAACCACTTTTTTCAACTTCCATATAAAATATAGCAGAAAAATAATATTGAAAAAACCTTTTTTTTTTTTTAAACTTGTCAGTAATCATTATTTTCTTATTATTTAGCAAATCATATCAAGAAATTCAAAAATCACACATCAGTCTTCAGCTATCCTTGAAATATAATCAAAATTTTATTTAATGATTATACAATATCTTCATTAAGTAAATCAACGGCGAAATAAACTATATTTTGGAGATCACAAAAATGATGAAACTATTAACAGGTGCTGTGACTGATACAAATAATTTAGCACCATGAAAACTGTACTTTTATAGTTACACAGACTTAATGTTTCGATTATTTCTAGTTTTGTCACAATTAGATAAGAAATTGGCATTGGAATTGTTATCTTTTTAATATTTTTATTATTATTATCTCCTCTCCTCCCTATTAATTAGAGTACCTGCCATCTTATCTCTTCACTACCCTTGGTTGACTGGTAGAGAATGCCTATGGCATTAAGTCCGCCTTTGTACCTTATTGTGTGTGAGAAGTTTAAATAAATAAATTGGCAAAAGAGAGATTTTTTGTGCACGGAGCATTAAATACTTATACTAACTTATGGTAAGTGATTCTATGATGTACAAACATTTTGTTTTGGCTTCGGTTTTTACAAGAAATCACTGAACAAAACGGCATTTTAATAATTTGTCACGATCACGGTCGATAGCGCACTAGTTCGCAGAGACTGCCATTTGCCTATTTTGCGAGCATTTTGATCATTGCGCGCAGACACAGACACGCCCCCTTGCCACTTCTCCTGTTTTTTATGTTTCTATGGACCACACGAAAGTGGTCGCGCCAAAGAGTGTCCTTAACAGAATGTTTCCCTCCCAGGTCCAAGAGGAAGCGGCGCGGCAGCAAGCCCCTTCGTACGGCAAGCAAGCCGCGATGGGTCCTCCGCCCGGCAGCGTGGGCGTCGGCGGGGTGAACGTGGGCGCGGTGGGCGGCGTGGGCGGGGTCGGCGGGGTGGGCGGGGTGCGCGCCGACTGGGCCGCGCGCTACCGGGCGCCGCCGCCGCTGCACCACCCGCCGCACGCGGCGCACCACGCGCGCCTGCAGCACCACCCGCAGCCGCAGCAGCACCACCCGCACCCGCATGCGCCGCAACAGCTACAGGTAACACGACAGCATACGAGACATAACTACCGGGCGCCGCCGCTGCACCACGCGCGCCTGCAGCACCACCCGCAGCCGCAGCAGCACCACCCGCACCCGCATGCGCCGCAACAGCTACAGGTAACACGACAGCATACGAGACATAACTACCGGGCGCCGCCGCTGCACCACGCGCGCCTGCAGCACCACCCGCAGCCGCAGCAGCACCACCCGCACCCGCATGCGCCGCAACAGCTACAGGTAACACGACAGCATACGAGACATAACTACCGGGCGCCGCCGCTGCACCACGCGCGCCTGCAGCACCACCCGCAGCCGCAGCAGCACCACCCGCACCCGCATGCGCCGCAACAGCTACAGGTAACACGACAGCATACGAGACATAACTACCGGGCGCCGCCGCTGCACCACGCGCGCCTGCAGCACCACCCGCAGCCGCAGCAGCACCACCCGCACCCGCATGCGCCGCAACAGCTACAGGTAACACGACAGCATACGAGACATAACTACCGGGCGCCGCCGCTGCACCACGCGCGCCTGCAGCACCACCCGCAGCCGCAGCAGCACCACCCGCACCCGCATGCGCCGCAACAGCTACAGGTAACACGACAGCATACGAGACATAACTACCGGGCGCCGCCGCTGCACCACGCGCGCCTGCAGCACCACCCGCAGCCGCAGCAGCACCACCCGCACCCGCATGCGCCGCAACAGCTACAGGTAACACGACAGCATACGAGACATAACTACCGGGCGCCGCCGCTGCACCACGCGCGCCTGCAGCACCACCCGCAGCCGCAGCAGCACCACCCGCACCCGCATGCGCCGCAACAGCTACAGGTAACACGACAGCATACGAGACATAACTACCGGGCGCCGCCGCTGCACCACGCGCGCCTGCAGCACCACCCGCAGCCGCAGCAGCACCACCCGCACCCGCATGCGCCGCAACAGCTACAGGTAACACGACAGCATACGAGACATAACTACCGGGCGCCGCCGCTGCACCACGCGCGCCTGCAGCACCACCCGCAGCCGCAGCAGCACCACCCGCACCCGCATGCGCCGCAACAGCTACAGGTAACACGACAGCATACGAGACATAACTACCGGGCGCCGCCGCTGCACCACGCGCGCCTGCAGCACCACCCGCAGCCGCAGCAGCACCACCCGCACCCGCATGCGCCGCAACAGCTACAGGTAACACGACAGCATACGAGACATAACTACCGGGCGCCGCCGCTGCACCACGCGCGCCTGCAGCACCACCCGCAGCCGCAGCAGCACCACCCGCACCCGCATGCGCCGCAACAGCTACAGGTAACACGACAGCATACGAGACATAACTACCGGGCGCCGCCGCTGCACCACGCGCGCCTGCAGCACCACCCGCAGCCGCAGCAGCACCACCCGCACCCGCATGCGCCGCAACAGCTACAGGTAACACGACAGCATACGAGACATAACTACCGGGCGCCGCCGCTGCACCACGCGCGCCTGCAGCACCACCCGCAGCCGCAGCAGCACCACCCGCACCCGCATGCGCCGCAACAGCTACAGGTAACACGACAGCATACGAGACATAACTACCGGGCGCCGCCGCTGCACCACGCGCGCCTGCAGCACCACCCGCAGCCGCAGCAGCACCACCCGCACCCGCATGCGCCGCAACAGCTACAGGTAACACGACAGCATACGAGACATAACTACCGGGCGCCGCCGCTGCACCACGCGCGCCTGCAGCACCACCCGCAGCCGCAGCAGCACCACCCGCACCCGCATGCGCCGCAACAGCTACAGGTAACACGACAGCATACGAGACATAACTACCGGGCGCCGCCGCTGCACCACGCGCGCCTGCAGCACCACCCGCAGCCGCAGCAGCACCACCCGCACCCGCATGCGCCGCAACAGCTACAGGTAACACTACAGACCGCATAACTTGGAGACGCGTCGTATGTGGGCGCGATCCTCAGCGTTGAGGGAACGACATCACCACTGCTGAAATGGTTTAATATTACAAGCAATTTGAATAGGTATTTCGAAATGTGCAACCAAATTACTATGGATCAATGTCAACTGGTGAATTAATTACCATTAAATAAATCTATCTCTTAAAAAAATTATGTCTCAATATCATTGATCAACGGAGTCAAGTTGTCTCCTAAGGATTTTTGGACTTAATGAACATTTTCCTTTACAGCAAAGAGCCCCCGCGCCACAGCAGCAACAAACGCAACCTCAAGTCCATCAGAAGGCGTTACAGCAGCTGATGGCGACGTTACGCTCGCCGACCAGTCACAACCAGCAGCAGGAGATCCTACAGATACTCAAGTCCAACCCACCGCTCATGGCCGCCTTCATCAAACAGAGACAAGTGAGTTATTGTTATTCAACCTTTTTTTGTTTAGAGATATTTTTTTAAAGGAAAGTTTTAATCCAATCATTCGACATAACAAAAAGAACAATGATCAATCTCATAACATGTTTTATATTAAATCGTATCCTTTGCCTATTTACTTTGATGTTGTCGGCTGCTTAACAGGGCTTTCCTGTGAATGCCTCAATAAATTAAGGCCTCCAGCTAGGGCATATAGCATATACTTATAAACTAAGTGACTACACGCTAAGGGCACCCCCTATTGGGTAAACTTAATACGGCATTCAATATATAAAAATAAAAAACTGCCAAGTGCATGTCGGACCACGCACAACTAAGGGTTCCGTAGTTGGAACGAACTTATCCCAAGAACAAACTTAACATTGTAGTTAAAATACATGTTCTCCCATACATATACGTGATGGTCAATTTTCCAACTGCAAATGTAAATTGGTTGATTATTACTCGTTATTGTGTAGTCTACTTTTCTGTAATAGTTTTTCTTTTAACGTTTAACTAAATTTAAACGAGTTTTATTAAACACCTATTTTTTTATTTTGATATGTCGTATTACAAAAAAAATAAAGTTATCGTTAAAGAAATACTTTATTTTGAAACTGGTTTAATGGATACTCGCCAGCGCTTGCGGTGTAGCGGAACCCAGTAGTAGCTACCTATCAGCTGTGCGCTCGCTCAATTCGCCGGCGTAGGTATTTACGCGGGTTATTAATCGCAAATTTTATCAGGTTCGAACTAGTTTTTTAAGTTAAGGCCGTGACCTGAAGTTATTTGAAGAGTAATTTTAATTTTTCCTTCATACTTTCATGTGCTTAGAACCATCAAAATGCAGAAAATAAAGCATTCTGATCAAATTCTGAACTGTCTGTGATCATTTGATCAAGCAGCCTTTGAGTGGCTGCTAAAATGGTCCTTTGATCCCATGGGCTCGCCTACCAGGTATGCTCTTCCTCGCATAAAGTTTTAACCACTTACTAAAATACATTCGCACCGTCTCGTAAAACTTGCGGTTAGTAAAGTCTGACATTGTTGTCAGGTAGGTACAAAATTTGTGCACTGCGGTGCTTGCGTAGGAAAGCGACGCCACGTCACGCCAGCATGTGCCTAACGAGACTGTCAGCAACCGGGCGCGGTGCCGACCTCCTGCATGCAGGTCGGCGGTTGCACCTCCGCCGCGCTCGCGCCCATTGATATTATTTCGAATAGATTGGGTCCATATTTTGCTGATTTCAAGTCGGTCAAAAAAATTTTTTTTGTACAAATAATGGAAGTGAAGAACTTCTGACCTGAATCCCGAAAAAAAATTAGCGCACATTTAATTTTTTTTCCTGTGTACTCTACTGCCGTGATTTTTTTCACATATCCAAAATCAACCATTTAGCTGGCAGGGACACTTGACTCTAACAAAAATTAGCACTTTAAAGTTTAATATTTCGTTAACGGTTCCCTGAATAGAAAACTGGTTTTCTCAAACCCGCAATATTTTTGAATGGTCTATCAAACGATACCCCACACCATGGGTTAGACGAGGAAAATTATGTCATCCCCACTGTACATGTAGGGGAGGTACCCTAAAAATTATATGATTTTATTATACCACTTTGTCGGCGTGCATACCCATGCCAAATTACTTTGGACAGACAGACAAACAGACGGACATGAAACCTATGAACCCTTAAAATAAGGAGATTATTCTCTGTAGTAATTACGTAAAATGTATTTTTTTTTTTGGGTTTATGTGGTTTTTGTTTATCGCAATTCATTGAATTTTCCTTGTAATGTACGTTCAACTGCACGTTAGCGGTACTATGGATGTGTGGCTCATTGTACAGTCAGCGTCACGATGTGGGTACTCCCCTTGAAAGCAAATTTTAATACAAATGGGGTACCCAATTGATGCAGCCCACCGTACAAGCAAATGCAACATTTTGCTGAATGCGTCTAATGCCCGGTTTCTGAGGAACTTTTAACGGTGGTTTATCTATTCAATAGCGCTATTGGTTCGTTAACTTGTGAATGTGCGTTTCCGAACACCGCAATGTAAGATAAACTCCGTTTAAACTTCAGTTAACTTAACTGACCAATGGGCGCCGTTTATCGGTTCCATAACTTTATTTGACGCTTCATTTCATAGCCATCTACATCAACTTTTAGGTTAAATGTGTATTATTAAATTAAATTGCCCGTAAAAGCTAAATATTAAAGTTAATTAAAGGAGAAAACAATAAGTGTTCGCATAATTATTAGCAGCTCATCCGAGTCTGATTTGGAAGTACTGGAGTTTATTTTCAATATATCAGTACACATAAACTTAAGTTATCGATTACGTTAAATTCTTTAGCCACTTCGATAAGAAGCATCTTCTCTCTTTCAGTAAAATTTTTACTGCGTTTTCCAGATTCCATTACATGTTATTTTACAGAAGAAGGGAAAAAATATAAATGGAATAGAAAGCACAAACGATTGGAAAGATACACAGACTTTTAACTTAAAATCAAACGGCAAAGCAAAAATAATGAAGTGAAAGCAGAAAGAAGTAAGGTTAACGTTTCGTTTTATAAAAAACTGGCAATGATGTCGTTCATTCATCCGCCTATAAATAACGACTTAAATCATATTTTTTTACTAAAACAGTGTTAAACCACTTATTTACCGTCGATAAAAATATTATTACAAATAAAACCAGTATTAAGGACGAATTAAAATAATAAAATCAATTTTAGACGCGATCTCTTATACAGACCCATCTAGCAGCAATTAAGGAACTAGTTATCGGTCTCATAGTTATTGAATGGTTTGTTACGTATTCAGAAACGCAGTGACAGTTAACCGACGTTTATCTTATACATAACTTTATTGAACCAATAGCTAATGAGAGTTTATCTGAGAACTTCAGAAAACGGGCAGATCTTTACAACCCATTTCTTTTGCCTAATCCAGAACGCCCAAAATCAGCAACAAGCGGCAGGCGGTGTGGGCGGAGTTGGGCCTGTGGGTGGCGTGGGCGCCGTGAGCGGCGTGGGCGGCGTGTGCGGCGTGGGTGGCGTGGGCCTGCCGCAGCAGCAGCCGCAGCTCCAGCACATGATGCAGCCGCAGCAGCAGCAGCGGTTGCAGCAGATGCACCAGATGCTACCGCAGCAGACACAAGTAAGTAAATCCTGGTGACAAACGAGCTGCCATGAAAACAGCAATAATTATAATATATACCGGATGACTTTTTTTACCGTCTCGAAAAAAATTGGGTATACTAGGTGAACGGAGTAGAAGCCTATGGAATAGCAATTTTTTTTTTTTTTTTTTCAGAAATAAAACTAAAATAAAAGATAAAAATATTGAAATTTGGGTGCGTATGATTTAAATTTAAATATTATTTATCGTATTTATTTATTGAATTATGTTTTTTGTTAAATTTCTGTGTTTATTGTTATAGTATGATAAGTTTACTTCAAATGTGTGGTATTTATCCATAGATCAATTTCTTTCTAGGTTAAAGAAAAAATAATAAAAACTATGCCATAGGCTTCTACTCCGTTCACCTAGTATACCCAAATTTTTACGAGACGGTAAAGAATGTCATCCGGTATATACAGTACAATCTTGGTAATCCGGCACTAATTCAGACATAAGGGTGGAAAATTCGGATTAGTGGAATATGGGAAACTAATGAGATGTGTGTATATTTCTTAATTCAAAAACAATTAACTTAATGTTTCTTGAAATAATCCGTTATAACATTTTGTTTTTTGCCCACTAGCCCTTGTTTAAAAACTTTCTCACGTAGATTTCTGTAGTGCTATTCTTAGTGAAAACTTAGGTGAAGTGAGCTGTCTTTCCACCTAATGTTAGGATTTGACACTATTTGACAGCTCACTCCGCGCTCACTTCACCCAAGTTTTCACGGTGAGATGGTTACAGAATAGCACTGCTGAGAACCATCACTTCTTGTGTAGAAACTACATTTTGTTCTGCTCAAGTGTATGAAATTCAATCTAAATCAATCTCGTTTTTACGGTCGTGCCGCGCACTCGTGTTATTGTCCACAAGGAAACTGACCTAGCAATACAAAAAATGCGAACTAATACTGTGCCAGATTACTGGACGTACCGGTGTATTGAAGCCGGATTACCAAGATTGTACTGAATATAGTTTGAAAAACAAAAAAAACACGCATTAATGATGAACCGTTACTAAAAAGCAAAAATAAATTAGTTTCAAAAGATAAAAAGCACGCGTAAATGGTAAACTGAACTAAAAAGTAAAAAAATATTATTTTATTCTTATCCTACTTCCTATCCTACTGCCTACTAATATTATAAACGCGAAAGTTTGTGAAGATGGATGGATGTTCGTTACTCCTTGACGCAAAAACTACGGAGCAGATTTTGATGAAACTTCACAGTAATATAGCTTATATATCAGAATAACACATAGGCTACAATTTATAAAGATTTTGTGTGACTTGGCTATAATATAACGATAAGTGTCAAGTTAGTCGGAAAAAATCCTGCCCTCTGAGAGCTATCTTGGCGTGCGCTGCCTAAACCGTTAGAGTTACACGAAGATAATGTACCATGGGATGTTTGTCTTAAACCGTTCTAAATAAAAGTCCGCGACAGCATATATCTACCTTTTATGTGGAAGCCAATAAATCCAAAATAGTGAGCCATACATACATTTAAGCTGGATACTTTTTTTACAATGCACATTTTAGAGTACTTAGTCAATTCATATCAAAATTAATACCTTTATTGCTTTCGGTATTTAATGTAGATTTGAACTTTGTCTTTTACACAAAGCAATTTGGACGAATAGTTAAAAAGTTATCACGATAAGAATATAAGATTGACCTGAGTCTGAGTGGAGCGCCAGCAGAGTCGGCGGGCAGACGTCGTTGATGCCTGCGTTCATTTTGCGTTTTTTTTACAGCTTATTCGATTCGAAGCGATTTATTACCAACCTACAGTAGGCATAATTATAATTATTATTATCTATACTTATTATTAATATTATAAAGCTGAAGAGTTCGTTTGTTTGTTTGTTTGAACGCGCTAATCTCAGCAACTACTAGTTGGAATTGAAAAATTATTTTTGTGTTGGATAGTCCATTTATCGAGGAAGGTTATAGGCTATATAACATCAGGCTACGACCAATAGGAGCGGAGCATAACTGAAAAATGTTGTAAAAACGGGGAAAAAAAATCCTTTTTGGGAGCTTCCGTTGCGTGCGCTGCGTAAACGTTTAAGTTACGCAAATATCATGTATGATGGAATTGTTCCTCTTTAAAAGTTAAAAAAAAGTCCGCGACAACTTATGTCTATCTTTTAAGATTGACTTACTATAACCTTTTTTTATGGTAATCAAATTTGTTCGAAATTAATGCATTGTTTGCGAAGGAGTTTTATCAACAAAATATTAATCCTTATCTCAAAATTGTCCTTGACATCACTTAATTTTAATCAACATCCTAGGAGATATCATAATTTTAAAATAACTCCATAACAAAATAAGTAGAAAATTCATTATTTAAACCACTCTCTCTCTTAGGTGTTGCAGACGAAGTTGCGCGGGTCAGCTATATTATAAGACTGCTGAAGAGTTTGTTTGTTTGGTTGAATGCGCTAATCTCAGGAACTAGATACTGGTTCGAATAGAAAAAATATTTTAGTGTTGGATAGCCCATTTATCGAGGAAGGCTATAGGCCATATAACATCACGCTATGATCCTTAGGAGCCAAGCGAAAAGAACAAAAGTCAGAAAGAACACTAAGCGACGCGATGGGTGGGCCGAAATTTCACGCGGACGAAGTCGCGGGCAGAAGCTAGTTATGTATAAATTAATTAATACACAAATCTTCAATTTTTACACAACACTTGCTCGCATTCATGTTTATAAACAACACAATAACAATGCGTTTTACAAACAAGTAAACAGTCCAGATTTTCGTGCAAGGTTCAATCAGATAAAGAGATGTCGTCGGTATCCAATACTTTTACAGGTCAATGTTTAGAAGCAAAATCGTCAATGTTCATACTACAAGCCAAGTCGTCAAGAAAAATCCACAAATATATCGAAGCGCATCCAATAGATTTTTTTTTACAAATTTGACACACAACTGTGTCAAATGATGATTATGAAATTGTTTTCCTTTTTCTCTTTGCACTTTGACATTTACGCGAGTTGCGATCTTTTTTTCCCTTAAATTTAAAATAGTTTAAAAAATTTGCCTTGTGTTTTCGATGATTTTATACATATAGACAAACTTTGTCTATTAACATTATTAATTTAAAAGGTGTCTCAACTCCTTATTTTTTTTATTTGTAAAATAAATAGTTGTTATTTTTAGAAAATTTTAGTAAAATGGAACATGTGTTTCGACTACGAGGGCGGCACTGAAAATTTCGGGAATCAAGCAAGAGACACAACATTACTATTTAAAAATGTATTTATTGCTTTTCGAAGTATTCTCCGCGAAATTTGACACATTTTTCCATACGACGGAACCAATCATTGAAGCAACCATTCCATTCGGAAGTTGGGGTCTCCAAAATGGCCGTTTTGTAGGCGTCCACAGCTTCTTCAGGTGATGAAAATCTCTGTCCACGCAATTTATTCTTTATTTTAGGGAAAGTATAGAAATCATTAGGGCTTAGGTCGGGGCTGTACGGCGGATGGTCTAATAATTCTATGTTTTCTTGCTCTAAAAACTCTTTTGTTCTGTGCGCGGTGTGAGAACTCGCATTGTCGTGATGGAGGATGATGCGGCGGTTGCAGTTCTCTTTACGGAGTTCAGAAACGACCTGTGGCAAACAAATGCTAGCATACCATTCTGCATTAACCGTTCTTTGTCCCTCAAGAGGAATAGTCGTAACATGGCCGGTTTTGGAGACAAACGTGGCCACCATTTTTTTCGCAACACTCCGTGAACGAACAATTTTTGTTGGCTTTAACTCATTTTCGAACACCCAAACTTGTGACTGGTTTTTTGTTTCGGGTTCGTACGCATATATCCAGGATTCGTCACCTGATACGATGTTGTATACAGCATTTGAGGATCCTGCGTGGAATCTTTCGAGAGTTCTGACGCAGCAAGTAACGCGAGCCGCTTTTTGCTCTTCACAGAGCGAATGCGGTATCCATCGGGAAAACAACTTTTTTACACCTAATTGTTCATGCAAGATTATTTGTATTTGACTCATGCCAATGTCTAAAGTTGCCTGAATTTCGCGGTATGTCACATGTCGATCTTCCTCAATCAGCTTACGCACAGCATCAACGTTTTCTTGGGTGACTGCAGTTTTTGGACGACCTTGACGGGGATCATCACTGAGCTTGACACGTCCACGTTGAAATTCAGCAAACCAGCGATAAATTGTGGTTTTGGATGGGGCTTCATCACCAAATGTAGAAACCATCCGGTCAACACTGTTTTTGTGTTAAACCACTTCGAAAGTCATAATAAATCATCGCTCTTGAATTTTCTCGAGTCAATTCCATTTTCTCAACGACTAAACAAGTTTGAAAAAACCTTGTGACAAGACCGAGAATCTTTTTTTAAATAAATAAATAAATGGTATTCGATTTTTAAAACCAAGGAGTTTTCAATTAAAAAGATTTTAATATGACAGGAACAGTGGAAATATTCCATTCCCGATACTTTTAGTGCAGCCTAGTAAACCCATGTAAATTTTGACAACAGCGCCATCTGTCAATACGTAAGTTCCACTTTTGATATTACTATGCGAGTAAATTAAAAATCTATTACATTGAGTAGTGTATCTCCAAAAGCGGAAGCCTACATAAACTGGTCGTTTATAATTCCCTTACTTTTGTTCTAAGCTATAGCACCGTCCGTGAATCAGCCGCTGGGCATCGTCCACTGCCGCACGTGTTGTTTTGTTTTACCTGAGCTTACGACAAAAAAAATAAATTGAAGACGCATTATCGATAATATTGGTAGAAAGGTATGAAGAATCATATAATCTAAAACATCCACATTATTTTAATATGCAAAGAAGAGACAAAATTTGAGAAAAAAAAATGATAATAATAAGAGATAATATTTTTTCTATTTTTATTTATTTATTTAAATCTTTCTTCATCATGAAGTAAATCGGGAACAAATAATGAATGATACTCTCCAAAAATTGGTCGCTTCAAATTGATATTATGAATCCACATTCTACATTTAGTTCGTTTTTCTTTTTCCAACAAGCAACTAATAATAATAATATCTTCGTCAATCTCCATGACCGAATACGTCAACTCACGACAAGAAAACACTCAACTAAACAAAAAATTCGGGTACAGTGGATGCATGATATCGGCAAATCCGTTCAATCCGTTGCGGGCCGTGCGTGCGGTGCGTCCGGCGCGGGCCAATGGACGCGTACCTTTAATCAACAATTAATTCGTGTTTTTGAGTGCATTTTTTCCAATATAAAGTGAATCTTGCTGGTTACGAATTAAACTCATTGTTATAGTGTATGGATAACATAGTAATTAATCAGGATTATGAATGTGATTTCTCGATTTCTTACGTAGGCGTTCACACAGTTATCGTGGCATGTAGAATGAGAAACGTCAAATCCGACTTCTTAGATTGCCACGATAAAAAAGAAGCTTTTATTTCAGTTTACCATTAAAGTGCGTGTATTAGTTTTTTAAAGTTGCTTTTAACTGGACGAAACCTTTTCGTTTCTAGGGCGTGTCTGGCGTAGGCGGCGTGTCGGGCGTGGGGCTGGGCGGCGTGGGCGCGGGCGGCGCCGGCGTGGGCGTGGCGGGCGGCATGGCGCACGGCGCCGGCTGGTTCAAGGGCGGCGTGGGCGGCAACATGATGGCCATGCGCGGCGCGTACGGCGGCGTGGGCGGCGTGGGCGTGGGCGTGGCGCGCCTGGGCGCGGGCGCGCGCTACGCCTTCGGCGGCGTGGGCACGCGCTCGCCGCCCGCCACGCCGTCGCCGCGGCCGCCGACGCCGTCGGAGCTGCTGCTGCTGCGCCAGTCGCCGGCGCCGGCCGCGCCGCTGGCCGCGCCGGACGAGCAGCTGCCGCCCATGACGCCGCAGGACCAGCTCACGAAGTTCGTGGAGCAGTTGTAGTGTACATAGCCTCGGCGCGCGGCCCCTGTACATATAGCGTAGCGGCCGCGCGCAAGCGTGCGACCTCCCCTCGCTCGTCTCCCGCCCTATTTATTGATCGAGTCGTCGTCGGCGACGCGAGGGACGTAAATTAAGTATTACGATGACCGAAACGAGCGCTCAATGTACAAAATGTAAATATGAAAGGAGTATGTCCTGTCCGCTTCTGCGTAATATAAATTGTTTGTAGCGTAGGTACATTATGATACTTATTCTGTTTATTGTAATTAAATCATTTTATAATATAATTATGTGATCATTATAAACTGTTGTTTCTATTTACCAAATAATACTAACTTCCCTAATATACTGAAATATCAAGATACAACCGAAGATATAGAGAAAAAACCGGTAACCTGTTCGCTATATACCTTCAGTCAAAATCCAAACATAGACAACCAGGGGAGACTCCAACACCATCTACGAGCAAAGTCAAATCATTTATTTCAAATAACCACATAAAAGCCCCTCTCAAAAGTAAAAACTTCCAAAAATATAATGTTGTATTGAATTTCATAATGCAACTCCTTTGCTTTTACAAGGATGATGATCCCTTCCTTAGTCATCTGTTTGATGAGTAAGGAAGGGATCATCATCCTCCCTTCCATTCTCACTACTCAATTCGTGGTGTCTTTATGAATTTCAAAAAAATAACAGTGTCACGCACGCGCGTTTCACTATACTATACCATAGCGTCGTATCCCGCCATTTTTGTTCAATATTAGTATTGCAAAAACTGTTTCAGAACCTTTTATAGAGGATTCATGTCATGGGTGTAGATAAAGTCTTGTATGCATCTGTAATAATTAGGTATTAATTAAAACACTCATGTGATACTATTATCACACTTGGCTTCGCCTCGTGTGATAAACCCACATTCGTGTTTTAGTACCCCTTATTATAAAACAGTTGCATAAATAACTATTATAGCCAACTGTGCGAAAAGCTTAAACCTATCTGTATTATATTCAAGCGGTCTTTAAACAAATTCTTCTATATACAAAAACCGAAACAAAACAAATTCTTTTTTAGGACAAAACTTACGCACAAACTAAAAACAAAAAATGCATTTACATTGTGCTTTAGTTAGAAATAATAGTATTGCGGTCTTTACAGTTATAGATTGTCTGGTTCTAAATATAGATCAACATCAAAGTGAAAGAGAAGATCACTGAAGATAGCTGCGCTACGTAAGAAGTAGGCCCGCCGTCGGTACCTAGTTTGTTGACGGGAATGGAACGTGAAGAAGTGGTCGCTGCCGCTGCATGGAAGCATTTGGATACAAAGTTTGATTAGTCTACAGTAATCTACAAACCTATTGAGATCCTCTTGGAGCAGTCATGTGTCAGATGAACTACGTACTCAAAAAATCAATCAACTCAGCCTATCGCAGTCCACTGCTGAACATAGGACTCTCCCATGCTGCGCCACAACACCCTGTCCTCCGCCTCCCGCATCCAGTCTATCCCAGCCACCTTTTTGAGTTCGTCGGTCCATCTAGCTGGGGGGCGTCCCACACTACGCTTGCCGATACGCGGTCTCCACTCCAGGACTCTACGAACACGTTCTCCAGGAACTACGTACTGTTTTTTAGTATTTTCGTGACATCGGCGTACAGTAGAATGTATGAGTTTATAAAACATTTCTTATTATCTGCTCTAAATAAATTAAATAGCAGAGGCCCTTAAATTGATCCCTGAGGAACTCCAGATGGTATCATATTCCAACTGGAGGTGAAACCATTTACTATAATCCGTATAAATTACATCAACTTGTGCACGTTTTTCCATACCTTCAGATTATAAATGGTAGTGGATCGCTTACGAAGAAAACCATGCTGCTCATCACCAATGTCACATTTTAAGGCTAAATAAACTGCGGAGTAAACAACGCGCTCAAGCATTTTAGGCATATGCATAGCTCCGAAATAAGGCGATAGTATACCTACGAGTGAGTTATCACCTTTTTTTATAAACTGGCACAAAGAATGCAGATTTCCTGATTTTCGGAACAGTGCCTTCTGTTAAGAAGATTCTATTTCCTCACTATATTTTTTTTTTTAATCTTTATGTTCATAATTTTTAATTTGGGGAAGCTTGTAAATGACAAATGTAAGCAGTAATGGTACAGTCACCAGCACATCAGGTTATACGAAACTGTCAAATTTCTCCTAACGATTTTAAAACTTAAAATGTTGATAGTTAAGTAAAAATTCGAATGAGAAAATTGACCGTTTGTTGTATCTTGATGTGCTGGCGACTTTACATTATTTACCTAGATGCCAGGCCAACAATTAGTAGATTGTACATCAAGTGCATAAAACGCACTCACACTATATCCATCCTCGCTCGGATGGATAAACGTCTCGCGTAAAATGGGTTTTATGGACGAGTTGTACACTCTACTTTTCACTTCGATTGCGAGGAAATGAAACAGCAACATGTAAAATAATAAATGGACGAAATAAAAAATATAAGTATTTCATGAAGTTTTATTGTGTACTTCGGCTGTTGGTATCCTTGCCTTGTTCTTAGAATACGAACGAAACGAATTTAAATAAACAGGTTATTCTATGAAGTTGTTCGTGAGGCTGTTGGACCGATTGCCTTGGTCTTCAACAAGATTTTACTTTATGCTCTGAGCATTAAAGAGACTTTATGTCGCCTACGCACGACATAAAGACGAACTTTTAGAAGTGAAAAATATAAAATGTGTTTACTTACAGATGCCGAAGTACAATAAACATACTAAAATCCTAGGAGTATACCATATTTTGTTCAATTTTCGTAAATTCCTAACTCCCAAAGGTTACCTAATTGTCAAACTAGAAAATATAGCGGTTATAAAAATATAACAATCTTTACTGTAAATTCATTTTTGACTACTTAGGCAATCGTTCATTGACCCACTGGACATGCCCATTGAGACTCGGTTCGAGTGAGTTTTTGTGTGTAGGTACTTTATTTTGTCGAAATAAGTTCTAAATCAATAGAGCTGTCGAAGGTTTGGGCTCGGATTTAAGTTGAAACTAGTTTTGCATGAAGAGTTGAAGACGCGATTTGTTAATGAAATCAGTTGCGGCTGAACACAGCGATTCCTGGCGAGTATTGCAGGTTTTGTGTTAAAGTCGACATATAGGTACGTTACATGCATTGTTTGAAACCGAAAGTTTGGGTTCTCAAATGTAAAAAAGGTTTATCAATAAAACAAAATGATTATGTAAAACGCTTTAATTAAATTCATGTGACAATGTTAAAATAAACATTTTAGATATTTTTAGTTATTAGTAACATCTTGCAGTGCTGAACATTATTATACTCCACATTTTACTTTAAAACGTTATAGGAATAACTTCCACCAACACGAAGATTTTAAACTAGCCGCAAATCGATTCATTTCACTTATCACTCCTCGCTATATAACTCTGACAATTATATATTTTTATTATCTTACAAAGATTTGGGACCAAATTCAATACGACGGATTTCCCAAATTCTTTTATTTTCACATCCATTCTTAAAATAAGGCCCAAAGATGCGATAATTCTGAACGTGTTGCTATCAGCTTTCACGGTTTAGCAACTGAAATGGCAGTCTTTCAGTGAGATCATAATATGCAATGTATAGATTGTAAATGTTGGTAGCAACATGCCATGTCATCTTGTTAGGCCTGAAGGCAGTTCGTAATTTAGATGCTAATCTATCGAGACTGTTCATAAACCAAGTAATACCTATTATTTTAGTTTTTTAAGTTCAAATCAAGATAGTTAAACTAAATACAGATGGCACCACTAAAGATGGCACACTTATTTGTCTGGGTGTTTATCGGCTTTATCTAGTATCATGCTGCATATTTGGATAGAATATTGTTAATTTAATCATATAAATATTTAGAATCGGAATAGGGACGTTTCCTGGGTAAAAAAAAAAAAAACTGTTCTGTCCGTCAATCAGATAATAAAAAAATATTCGACACGTATTTTTTGCTTTATCGTATTAATAAAAAATTACTTAGATAAAACACATTTAACTTGGGGAGTGGGGGCTAGTTACGTCACAGCTACGTATAAAATCTAGCGAGCAGTGACGTCATGCCACATTTGAACTCAATGTATCGCCGTAATGTTTTGATTAACTAAAAAAGAAAAAATACGAGTCCAATATTTTTTAATAATCTACATGAGCGCCAAAAATATGTTTTTTATCAACATCCCTGTTATCATACACGTCTTTTTACAAAAATATACACCTATTCCAGGGTTTATAAGCAGTCTCCTGTACAAATATATTTTCTTCATATAGTTATAACTTCATAAATGCAATCTCTAATCCATTCTCAGCACATAAAGATTCCAATTATAAATGAACGCGTACTAAAAACATAGATAAAGCTTGTTCGGTTTAAGTAGCAAATATGTCTTTATACTACTGCATATTTTAAAATAACTTTTTTTTTTTTAATGCTTTGGAAAACTGACAACGTTAATCTTGTTATCTCTGCACGGCTCAAAGCATTATGGATGCGTGCTTTACTTTAACATCTAAATTAGTTTCAATTGACAATGCACTATGCACGTAAGATATAAAAATAGACACATATTTCATACGATTGATGTTAATAAAGAAAGCTTGTTAATTAAATATTTCTAAACATCTTTGGCAAAGCAAAATAAGCCTCACTTTTTATCTTTAATTTAATTTTAACATCAGTTTTCCAAAGTATTTTTCATATACATAGGTTTAACAATAATAACCATAATCCCATTCCAATATAATTCATACACCAGATGATCTTACAAAACTAAAATAAACTAATAAAAAACAATGAACAAGTATGATTACAACAACATAATTTAAAAGCGAAAAAGATATTTGAGGCAAACCATGCTATTTGTACTTTAGAGAATAGAACGCGCCATTAGTTGAACATGATGATTGCCAACGAAAAAAAATGTGTGCAACAGAAAAATAAATAAAATGATGTTGCCTTAAATATCGCATCGCTCTCGACACTAAAGGAACGAACTAATAATCACACACACACGTCATTTTACCACAAATTAGTATTTCATTTATTTAGATCCTTAACTACACATATTATGCACATTTTCTTATATTTTTTTTTTGTTTTGTTTTCTTCTCTTGCAACACATAATTTATACCGTGTTAGTAATAAGTACCGAATATCAGGTGAGGTCCAGTAAGGATCGCATTCGTCGCGGAAGCCGGTTTATGTGACGGTCCAATGACCACACAACGGTAGTCAAGCAAGTCGTTCTATGTTGACAAATAATTTAAAAGATCAGCCCTAAATCATAAAGTCTTGGTTAATAAAAATATTAGAAATTGCCCGACCCGGCGTTAAATAGGCATTGGAACGTCACGAACACGAACATTCTTTACAAAACATATAAATGTACAATTAATAGAAATCTTAAGAGAATAAATTAGGACGAAATAAATCTTTAAAATTTAGAATATTATCCAGCTCGTTTGTTCACATTTCCAATTTAAGCTGTAACATTTTCCATGATAATTACAGCTGGTTACAAAAAAAATAAAAAAAAATAATGGACAGCTTGTCGTAAGTGCTAAAATTTTAAGGTGCCTACAAATTGACTCGTTCTTCCATCGCCCTTTGAAAGTAGTTTTTTTCTGGCTAGCGACATAATTGACGATTTAACTTTAAAATTGTTATTAACGAACATTTTTATAGGCACCTCTTTGCCGTAAAACTTATGTGAGATTGATAAGTAACAATAAATTTATCAACTCATAAAACAAACTAATCGCCGCCGCACGTGTCGAAACCGCGGCTATAATATTAATTTAAATACTAATGGCATTACTGCGCACGCGCAGCCTCTTCAACATCGGTTGGCACAAAATAAAACAATTTGCTGTCCAAATAATGTTGGGAATGTGCAATAAATGATTAGATTTCCTTTACATCATTCATTTAAATTAATATGCCATCACTCAGTCTTTCAATTCGTGAAACTGTAAATATATAATAATATATTCAAAAATCTGCAATAAGCAACAGTTTTAAGTGAAAATGATACGATAGATTTCATATATACAGTAAAATCACCTTCTAATTCTCCAAGGCTTGTTTGTTTTGTCACAGAAGCTATGACTTTTAATTCTTTACTTTATAGCTGACATTTTACATTTTTGGTCTAAACGTACAAAAAGTTTCTCATATTTGAACAGGATATAATTTGGTAAGTCAATATTGACCTCTAATCATATTAAGACATACCTAATACGACCGCAGTCTATCACAACTAAGTATAAATAAGTATTACATGCCGTCATATTAATTTCTGTGAAAGAATTAAAATGCGCAGCTTCATCGACCCAATCTACAGGGTTCAAATTTTTTGGTAGCAATCAAATGTTTGAGGCGCATCAAATTAGTAGAACATTGCAACATGCTGATCATTTTCGACTAGATTTTTGAAGTATGTGTTGATTTAGACAAGGGAAGTACTCTACAACTTTTGGACGAGACATCAATAGGATGCAATACTATGCTATTTAGCTATGAGTATATTATTGACTCGACTCTATACATTTTGGAACTTATAATAAATCCACATGTTTTTTTTTATAACTTAAATTAACCAGCAACGAGTCATGAAGTAGAGATATCGCTTTTGACTCGAGTAGATCATTTATTTAAAACTCGAGTATTTATTTCCTTCCTTAATCTCTAATGTGATGTTCGCCAGCAAGGGGCGCAGTAGAAAATCCATACTAATATTATAAATGTGAAAGTAACTTCTGTCTGTCTGTTACGTTTTCACGCTTTAACCCCTGAACAGATCGTCATGAAATTTGGCAGAGATATAGCCTGGGATATGGAGGACATAGGCTACTTTTTAACGCAATAACCGACATCTACGCGGGCGGAGCCGCGGGCAAAAGCTAGTTAATTGATATTTCGACAAAAACACGTTCATAGATATTCGACTGGGGTGGTCACATTAACTCTTGACCAATGATATTATATTAACAGATATGTTATACACTCACAAAACAACCAAAAAAGTGTTCCGCGCAGCAGCGTCAGTACACATACCCACTTTTCATTGATTTTACATTTCACTACAAGTAAAAATGATGGAAAAGAGATGGCTTGATAAAAACAAGAAAAAAAAAAGAGACAGCTAGTGTTTGCTTCAACTAAGCGTATTACTCGTCGCCATGCGTGTCGCAGACTAAAGTGAATACGTCCCAATTAGGACGTTTTCGAGTCTTCACGATTGCGCGCTCACAACATAGTCGTTTAATATACTTAATATCATTGGTACAGGACAGGACTACTGGGGCCTAAGTCTACTAATTTACAAACGTTGCAATGGTCTCGCCATTGTGAGTATTTGACAGTGTTTGTATGGCAAATCTGTCAAAAACTCACAATGAAGAGACCATTGCAACGTTTGTACATTAGTAGACTTGGCCCCCAGGGCCTCAAGTCTGCTATTACAATAGTGTCAGAATGGTCTCTTCATTGTGAGTTTTTGACAGATTTGCCATACAAACACTGTCAAATACTCACATGGCGAGACAAAAAATTGTAAAATTGTCCTTCAGTAAAAATATTTTTTTATAATTTTTATTCTCATTCCTTTTCCAAGTGCATACTTCAAAAACCTCACCAACATACATATTTGATTGCTGTCCAAACAGTTTGATTCAGTAATTTTTTGAGTTGACCAGTTATTCAGTAATTTTATTGTTCCTTCTTGTCTTCTGTCGGCGAGGGTGTGGAGGTATCGGTATCTTCTGGCTCCTCATCTGAATAGTTTATAGGTTCTTCACCCGGCTTCAATAACCGTCCTACAAGGTCGTACTTCTCTGGAAAGATAGAAAGAACTCAGTTAGACTTCTGGTCATATATTTTTTTTATGTAGTTTGCGAAATAGTTCATGAAAAATATCGCTATAACTGCGTTCGCAATTTAGTTTTCAAAAATGTAAACAAATGAGTTTTTGGAAAAATAACCTTAATATTTACACATAAAAGTTCAGTTTGCGTTAAAACTTTAACATGTTTTATTACTTTTTTAATAAACGGGGTAATTTGCAGGTAGGAGTTGTCGTGGGGGTCGATCGAAGTTTAAGCTACGCTTGCCGCAGACGGTTCGTGGATGGGTGACCATCTATTACAAATTCAAATAATTTATTGTGAATCATAGGTTCACAAGATGGTATGTCAGATACAGGTAAGTCTGATATGTCCCGCCATTGAGGCATACAAAGTTCATATTATAAGTCTGGTACACATAGTTGAAATACAATATCTCAAGATGTCATGCAATACACTAACAAAAGATTATAAATTAGTATAATATTTATGTAAAATTACAAATTATTCATGTTACAAAATAGTATGATTCAATGTATTTTCATTTAGAAATTCTCTTATAGAGTAATAAATAACATTTAATTATCAATAATTCGTGTAGTTTTTTTAAAGGTAGGTATTTGTATCGCTCATAGTTATGAGAAAAGGTGGAAGTTTATTAAAGATACGTGAACCCGAACAAGATGCTTTGGTGCAAGAGCTTTGTTTACTGGCCACGGTGCGCAGCTGGTCTTTGTTTCTGGTCCTAGTGCACAATTCAAATAAGTTTGGATTTGAATTTATGAACATTAAAGTTTCATAGATACACTAGGATGAGTTAATATTTTGTTAAGAGCCACACGTGCCACACGTTTTTTGTATGGGAGCTCCCTTAAATATTTATTTTATTCTGTTTTTTTGTATTTGTTGTTATAGCGGCAACAGAAACACATCTGTGAAAATTTCAACTGTCTAACTATCACGGTTCATGAGATACAGCCTGGTGACAGACGGACAGACAGATAGACGGACAGCGGAGTATATATGGTACATTGAGATCTTAAAATTAAACATTGATTCACATATCATACCATTGCTCGTGTAGAAAAATTAATTAAGTGCATGCAAATCGTAGACATTACAATAAAAGTTATATTAATTTAGTAAAATTGATTTGAATTTATATTTTTAATTTGATACAATAATATTGATTCAGATTAATTGATTAGGATTATTTGTAATGTCAAAATATTAATTATTATGTCAAAAATAAAATACAAAACATGTCAAATTTTTTTTTATATATTGTCATGTCAAAAAATATAAGTTCTAGTGTCAAAATATTAATTATAATGTCAAAATACTAATAGCTTAGATTATTAAATACAATGTCAAAAAGAATGATTTAAAAATTCATTAACGGAATAAAAACACATGTCTAAGAGCCTAGTAAACATTTTACATTTGAATTTATTAAGTGGTAACATTCTCAAGCCAGGTGGTAATTTATTATAAATTTTTAATGTCATACAACTGGCATTTCTACTGCATAGTTGCAATCTCTGTGGAGGTACTAGCAATTTCCCGGCATTTGTTTTTTCAGTCTTTGGGAGACTTGTTCATTTAACAGGAATAAATGTGGGTGTTTTTTTACAAATAAACAAACCTCAAAAATATATAGGCACGGGAGTGGAAGAATTTTTAATTCTTTAAATAATGGCGCCTGCAATGGTCTTAATATTCTGCTCCGCTCATGGCTCTGATATTTTTTTTTGTACTTTGAATGCTCGGTCCACATCCACTGAATTACCCCATAACACTAGGCCGTAACGCAATACTGATGAAACATACCCATGATATGCATTGAGGACAGTTTGTTTACTGGACACCAGTCTTAACTTGCGAAGGGCATATACAAACTTATCAAGCTTGTTGCATACTCTTCCTAGATGTTCCTTCCAGTTCAGTTTATTGTCAATTATTATACCTAAAAATAAAGCCGATGGTTCTGGTTGCAAAATTGTATTATCATGTCGAATTGTTGTTGGTGTTACCGACATGTTGCATGTTTGAAATTGAACAATTTTGGTTTTATTAATATTAACACTAAGATTATTGTCCCGAGCCATTTTATTACATTAATTAATTCAATGTTAGTATTAATTTCAATGTCAGTTTTGTTGGAAGATGTTATAGTCAAAGTAGTGTCGTCAGCAAATTGGATACATTCATATCATTCATGTTCTTTGGGTACGGAACCCTAATAATAGGGTCCCGTTTGACCCTTTGGGTACGGAACCCTAACAATAGGGTCCCGTTTTACCCTTTCGGTACGGAACCCTAAAAATACGAAGAAAAAAGTTACTACAAATAGAATGTTAAGATTTAGTTCAAGCTGCTTACAAATGTGTGTCGGTAGATTTTAATGATACTTAAGTGTTTAAGTGACCAAGTTCAGACGACTTGATTGTCTCAAGTGGTCAACAGGCACATTTACAAGTTTTTATTTATTTGCTTTTAAAGCTGGACTGTGACCCAGACATGAAAGCATTATTAAAATTATTCAAAGACACGGGACATCTACCAACCCGCACTGGGCCTGCGTGGTAGTACTGCCCACTCCCTCTCGAAGAGAGGCCTCTGCCTGTCCGAGCAGTGGGAACATTATACGCTGATTATGCTATGTTTTACATGGGACTTGGGTGAACCTGTACCTACATATCTTACATCTCCGTCCACCCCATTGCGAAATATAAGCGCCATGTTATGATAAACGATCCATTGTTATGCATTAAAGCCACCCACATGACATTCATTCTATTTTCAGATACAAATAATCGATTAACTATTCAGACAATGCATGGATGAATATAAATATTTTGTTCTGATTACATTTTGTAACAAGCACCAAGCATGTGGTGGCTGTTTTTCTTTGACCTCTTTTTAAAGGGAGTTTTCTTAAGAAGACCTTGTTTTGTTCTGGACGCCTATAGAACCGATTCCTACTGTAATGAACTAATGATATGATCCTTTCGCATTGTTAGAAGATGGCACTAAAATCTTTGGCATATGAATATTTAACTAAAGATTTTTTTTTAATGTAATATTCATTTTTATCCATTAAATCTGAAGTGAAAAACCGTTTACTAAACACACACCATGGCGAAGTGAACGGGCCGGGCCTACTGATAAATACCATTCGCTCAAAACCATAGAGGCTTTACTTTTGAAAGTGGAACACCTCTACTGCCGCACTAACGAAAAATAATAACTCGATTTTGCCGCTTCCGAGAATTGTATTTTTGATTATTGAATTTGTTATGAAGTTTTAGTTATTGTATTCTTGCTTACTGAAAAACCGAGTTCCTGAAGGATCAATAAAAAGTTGCTTAGAGAGAGTTTATAGATTTCGATTCGCTGACTCCAAATATATAATTCAACGAATATATAACTCAAAATCGTCCAAAATCGAGTTATTGCATTCTTTGTTAGCGCGGCAGTCTATGTATTGTGGATTTGTGGCATCGTTACCGTTAGACTGCAGTGGTCAGAACAGAATGACCTACTGAATCCGGCCTCCCATAGACTTAGGAATGTTAATATAGTTTCAACTAGCGGCTAACCGCGGCTTCGCCCGCGTGGCTTTCTAAAATAAAAGTAGCGTACGTTTCTCCTTATAACACCAGCTGTCTGTCAGTGAAAGTCCCGCCAAAATCGGTCCAGCTATTTCACAGATTAGCCGGAACAAACAGACAGACAGACAAAATGTTCGATTTTGTTTTTATAAGTGCTGTATATACTTTCATACGCATTTAGTAAAAAGTTGTTATTTTGAAATTACAAACAGACACTTCCAATTTTATTTATTTGCATAGATAGTTTAAGAAAGCTTCGTAAGTTGAACTGAACAATGCAGATTTGAATAGAGTACTCAGAGAGATAGAGAGATTGAAACGTTTCCTATAACCATTTTTTTTTTTAATGTGTAACATCTTTTCTCCTGCTTTTTGTGGGAGTGATTTCGTCTTTTGGAAGCCGGGGAAACGCGCGCTATTTGATTTGACCAATGAGCGCGCGCGGCGGTAGGGTTGGGCGACTTCAACACAACAACACCTTCCTTACATTACATCGGACAACTTCATTTACAAAGGTATCTAAAACGACGAGCAATTACTCAACAAAGTAAACACTTACACTTGAGCAACTTCACAATCATTAAACAGTGATGTTCTCGAGTAAACCTTATTGTCCAGACCGAATAAATGCGCGCAAGGCTCGCAGGCCGATGCGTCAACTTAGTTTTACGCAATATGCTACACTACACCGCACTGCGATTAAGAACATAGTGATTGCAGGCCTTTCCCGCTGAAAATTATTACTAAAGACTGTTGGCAGAATTTAAAACGACTGATGTATATGTACGTAAGTGTAGCAAAGTACTGTATATCTGAATTGCAAAGATTTTAAGAAAATCATCTAGTTTTACAATGTTTGTAATATGTGAGTATCTATCACATTTATCTGTCATTACTTCACTTTCATTCTTTTTTCCTATTGTGGTCATTGAGATGTACTAATGTATTGTAGTATAGTAATTTTATTTTAGATACATCGTCTACACATATAATTATAATAATAATCTTAATGTATAAAAAAGTCGGGTTATTTACACCATTTATAACTCAAGAATGGCTGTACCGATTTGTATGATCTTGGGGGATTGGTCTCCGCCCGAATAGCAGAATAACGATTAAAAAGTGCGAAAAATTCACGGACAGGACACAGGGTACAGAACGGCTTTTTTGATGTTATCTTGAGAACGGATTGGAGAACGAGGGAACAAAAAATTTCACGCGGACGAAGTCGCGGGCAGAAGCTAGTAAATAAATAAAAATAAGAAAGTAAAATACATGTTTTTCATTTGTCCCGGGGAAAATTTTTATATCCCATTTAAAAAAAAAAAAATCAGTCAAAGTCAAATCATTAATTCACATAGGCACGAAGATGCACTTTTGAACGTCAAAAATTACATGAATAGTTAATATATAAATAATTATATATAAATAAGCTTCTATTTTGTCCCTTACAGGCTCCAACAAAATCTGGCAACCCTAATCTGGGGCCTATTTAATAAAACCGTCAGACAAAAAAAATCTGCTCTATTAAACAGCGCCTGTCGTGAAAATGTGTCATAAAAAAATTACAAGTATGACGCATTTACAGTTATATTAAACACTAGCTTTTGCCCGCGGCTCCGATCGCGTGAATGTCGGTTATCGCGTAAAAAAGTAGCCTATGTCCTTCTCCGTATCCCAGGCTATATCTATGCCAAATTTCATGACGATCGGTTCAGCGGTTTAGGCGTGAAAAAGTAACATACAGACAGACAGACTGACTGACAGACAGACAGACAGACAGAGTTACTTTCGAATTTATAATATTAGTATGGACTAGCGACTCGCCCCAACTTCTCACGTTTGCAATTTTTTAAATACATAATGTACAGGGTGGAAAGGACATCAACGCGTAACCGGTTACCATGGATTCAGTAAGTACGATTCTGGACCCCACTGCGTTGACATTTTTCGTCAGTTATTAAAAACAGTACAGTTAATTTGTAAGAAATACCTAAATTGCCTCTAAAATTATGAACATAATAATTGTTTCAGGTTTCAGTATCAGTTTTACACAAACATGAGAGATTTAAAGATTGATGTGAAAGGCCCAATTCGTTTTGATAAATAATGATAAAACTCCCACATTACATAATTTAATGATAGCATTAAAATATACCTACCTATATATTATGTATTGTTCATAAACTTATCATTCAAGACCAGTCTGATAACAGGCGTATAATAATGTGAAGCCAAGACATGGAAATAGGTACCTATTGTAAAAAATGTACATACTACATAATCATGATTACATAATATTACCCTTATTCTTGGCTGGCAAAGTTGAAGAACATTGTACTACTGACCGAAATGGAGTTCAAACAGTTCAATACTGTTTTGCATTATGGTCGACAGCACATACTCATACAAAATGTAAATAACTTTTTGTTGACTATTTTTTATCTCAAATATGCGAAGCCTTCACGTGTGGAGGCACGTGTAGTCTGCATATTATTATCTGACGAAGTTTGACAGATGAGTTTGTATTCGAAACACGTTCTGCTCTGAATAATATATCATATTGTTAGTATCGCAATCGCAATATTCGTTATCATAATAATCAGCTTGTAAATAAACACCTGAACCTGATTCACTCAGATACCTATGGCTAATGCTAAATATTGTATATGTAATTTAGATTTTTTTTACTGAATATTTCTGCTGGTGCTGCGGTAATAGGTAATAAAAATCGATTATTCGATCCACGCCAGCTACTCAAGGAAGGCCAGCAACGCCTTGGTGTTACTGATAATCTCACGGAGAGTAACTTTTTTTTTTTGAGTGGGAAATTATCAAATAACTTCTCCCGCTCTGGGCGGAGCGGGAGTGTCAGACTTTTTCTGACTAAAACCCACCCGTGTTCTTTTAGTTGCTTGTGTGCCAGGGCCACGGTATCCCTTTCGGACAAACCCGCAACCCTGGCAGGCACCGGTCCTGGCGGACCCCGTCAGTACGTGCTGACATCTCTTTGAGGCGCGCGTGGAACACAACGCGCCGTCGACCCGGGTCTAGTCCTTTACCGGACGGCGAGCTGCCCATAGCTCGCCGTCCGCAAGCCCGCGCCTACGGTGGCCGGGAATCGGCTACCGAAGGTGAGGACGCCGTGGCGCCTCTCTAGCCACTCCTCAAAGAGAGGACTTATCGCCACAACACGGAGAGTACCTGGGTTACCGTGGTTGCTACTTTGCCCTGTTTGTTGCGACCACCGCGCACTTTAGTAGCACATGAGCTGCTGTCTTGTCTAGTGCTGCGATACATCAGCTTAAAAAGGGACTTCCTTTTTCCTATAGCATACTCCGTCATGTTAATATTCGTATTTGGTCACTTAAGCAAGTATGGTGTCGTGAATCCTCGATAGATTAACAAAGGAATGACGTAGCGCCTTAGCGCGAGATCATGGCAGAAATAAAGAGAGGCAGCAGAGCTTTGTCCAAAAAAAAAGGACACAGTAGACAAAGAAAATGTAATAAAGCTTGCCGCATTAATGACTCAATGCCGTTCTGAATTAAAAGCTATAATTGACAAGTATTAGCAGAAGTGAGGTAACATTTTGAAATTAATATCAGCCGGATCTGTTCTATATATGTTTCTCGCTATAAAACTGAGCTAAACATGAATCCCGTCAAACACGTGATGAAATCTGATCGTTCTATATTTAGAGGGGGCGCTTATGAGCTGATAACGTGCTGCACCTATCCAATATGCAGATAACAACTGTTTATGAATATTTTGTGATAAACTATCACATCACTCAAAAGACTATTTCAGACACTAATCCACATGATCTGACCAAGATTATGTCTGGACTATAAAAGAGGCTGGACAGCGTTCGGGAAGCTACGCAATATGTTCTCGTCCCACGTACTGCAGTGTCTCAAGACGAAAGTCTTTCACCAGTGCGAGTTGCCTTACCAGTGATGACCTATGGCACTGAAAGATGGTCGCTCATAATGGGCCTTATTAGAAGGCTAAAAGCCTCCCAAAGGGCAATGGAGAGGGCTATGCTTGGAGTTTCTCTAAGTAATCGAGTCAGAAATGAAGAGATCCGCAGGAGAACCAAGGTAACCGACATAGCTCGAAGAATTGCCAACCTTAAGTGGCAATGGGCAGGGACATTGCTCGCAGAACAGATAGCCGTTGGGGCCGAAAGGTTCTGGAGTGGCGACCGCGTACTGGAAGACGTAGCGTTGGAAGGCCTCCCACAAGGTGGACCGATGACCTTGTGAAGGCCGTAGGAATCCGCTGGATGCGGGAAGCACAGAACCGGTCGAAGTGGCGGTGCTTGGGGGAGGCCTACGTACAGCAGTGGACGTCATTCGGCTCAAATGATGATGAGGATGTAGTGGTATGTTACCCACACATGCCCGCTCCCTTGCAAGCTCAAGTGCAAGCGACGTCACATGTCTCGTATAGTTCTCACAGGCGACTCACGATACGCAGTCGTGTCACTAACCGTCGCTCTTGCTTACCTCATGTCAATCGTGTTAATTCCTAATCACATAATATTAGTTACTTATTCTCATTAACCGTGTACTGTCTAGTTATAGTTACTCAAACAATAAATTCACTGTGTACTACTGAAGGAACATTTAATTTACTATAGAACCCAAATCACGTCACAAGAAAAGTTCTATAAGGATAAAAGAGACTTTGACACTTGAGTTTGTTTCGCCATTTCTTCTCAGGGGTAGTCAGATACGAAATTTCGACTCCATCTAGCTTTTTTTTTTTAATATGATGTGTAAAAGTGATTCCGATATTCTTTTACAGAATAAACAATTTAATTTCTTCGAAACTGGTAGGTAAACAATTTGGAATTCATTATATCATACACGTCTTGGATGATTTAAAGGTATTAGAAATGAGGATTGGTAGTCAATCTTCTTGCGTACAATATAATGATAATTATGCTTATACGGTAGGCAACTCGTTAAGCTGGTCTTTTGCGGTCTCGAGATAACACACTCTCTCGAGTAACGTTATCCACCAAACATGGGTGTGTCATGTCATGTGGGACATGAGCAACATTTATGACTGGATGACCAACACCTCATATCAATTCTGCTGGCTGTTAGAAGGTCTTCGAAGACTGCTGTGCCTAAAGACTGGGTCTACAGCAGCGAGCGTGGTCATTCAGTAAATAATAATGTATGTTCATCAGTGAATGAGAAAAGGCTGATATCAACAAAGTTCTTTCATCAGAATATACCATTATATTATCCTAATCAAAACAACTAGAACAAAGTCTAGTAGGTTCAATATCACTTGTTGTTGTTTATAAATGAGTAATTCTGTGCGATGGGAGGAAGCCATGATTTTAGACTCTATCGCTTAATTACTTATTATACGTGTGGTGTCTTGGGTTAGGTTAGATATGTACAATAAAAGTTTCCAATATTAAATATTACTGCGTTAGGCGCGCTATCGCTACGGCCGCTCGAACAACGACTGCGAGTGCGAGTGCGACGCATAGCCCCTCACTCCCTCTACCGCACAATCCCCACGATAGCACGCATCACTTATTTATTAAAACGTCACAAACAATACGTAATAGCATTGATCCAGTGTTGCCATGTACACCGTAATTACGGTAAATGCACCGTATTCAGCAAAAATTTACTACCTACCATCGAAGCATGACAACGGTGACAATATATACCGTAATCTGGAAGGATTAAGATTCCTGTTGTAAAAAAAGTTAACTAAGTCAAAACACAATTAATATGTATTATGAACGCACTCCGATCCCTAATATTTTTGTCCGACACTACAATGGTCACACCAGACA
Source organism: Dryobota labecula (assembly GCA_947523025.1). Classification (NCBI taxonomy): domain Eukaryota; kingdom Metazoa; phylum Arthropoda; class Insecta; order Lepidoptera; family Noctuidae; genus Dryobota; species Dryobota labecula. Next base: position 6,478,143 of record OX383287.1, read on the forward strand.
ATTTCGAGTATTCCCCCTGTTTCGGGCCCTCTATAATGTTAACAAATTAAGTTGACGTTTTATAGATATTAATTTCGAGTAATATTACGATCATTTCATTTATTTACTTATCATTTGTCGAATTTAGTTTGTTTTGTGTAACTTGTCAAGTCGTCATGTTTTTACGGTTTCTTTGTTTAACTGTCGATTATTTTTGTTTCACACGTAATAATGGGTGAAATTGAAAATGACATTGAGATTGAGAGGAATGGCTACTAAAACCAGAGTTTCGCGATTGGCTAAGAAATAAATCAAAATATCGCTCACCTAGCAGTATAATGACACATCTACAAAAAAAGGGAAATTGAGTTTTTACGGCCTAAGTGTTTAAAAGTAGATAATTTATAAAGCGGTAAAACGGCACGTTGTTAGTTTTCGTATATGTTGAGAGAGGGCGTTCAGTGTCATTGTAGCACTTGGTATGTTCCCCCCGCTTCCGCGCATAACAACGGCTTATTTGTCAGTTGTGCGGGGCGCTCCGCGAGGTGCAATCGCTTCTAAATCTGTGTTGGCGTAAGTGGCAAATGTGACAAAAACCAGATCAATATGTTAATTTGATACGAGATGCTAAAAAAAGAGGAAACCCTTTCATTGTTCATGAGATGCATTTCAGTAACTTTTATGACTTGAAAGCACTGACTGAAGAGCAAGCCATTAATTACCAGAAAGACACTTATGGGGATATAATAAAACTGACTGAGTTAACAATGATTAAATCTACTAAAAATAGTGACTTCTATGAATTTAAAACATCTTTTGAAGGAGAATGGGTCCAGGCTAAGCTTAAATTGGTACGACGAAAAAGAAAGCAACCATCACAAATTAATTTAAAAGCAGCTTATGATTCAAAAATGAATATTTCTGATTCAAAGAAAAAGGATTTGTTACAATTACTTCGTTCTAACATAGTGCCCAGCTATTATGAAGGATTTTATAATAATCTTTAAATAAGTATAAGAAATACCTACCTTTTCTTATGAATTATATTCATACTCTTATTATATTCATTCTTATTAAGTAGGTAATGAAAGAAGATACGTGGTTTAAATCTTCGTAACTAAGTAAACCTACGTAACTATTCCCCTAGGATCTTTGTCTCTCTGTAGTTAGCTGTGGGTTAGATTTGCGCATGGAATACTCAAGATTAAAAGCTTTACGTAGGTATTTAAATAGAGTTCAAAAAGGCGAAGTTATGCATCACAAGCGTTACAATCGTGAGTTTTTCATGCACAAATTCATCCGAATAGTCCCAGTCGCCCCCACATGGATTGTCACCCGGTGGCAACTAGGATCTTATTGCCCCCACATCCGAATAGTCCCAGTCGCCCCCACATGGATTGCCACCCGGTGGCAACTGGGATCTTATTGCCCCCACATCAAATCGCTGTACATTGCGGCGTGGATCGCTAAACCCCCTCATCGCTATCTGTCTTACGGCCGCGATGACGGGGTTGGCAGTCATATTTCCAATGTGGTTTTATTAGTAGATTAGTGATATTTTTAGGGACATACAAACAAGATTTAAAGAAAACCACCAAATATTATCAATAAAACCACACCATTGCACACATAAACTTTCCGACGGATTAAGTCATAAAACGCGTGTTTCGTCAAAATTAAGGAGTTAGTTAAAACTTCATGAATGTGGAATAACAATCCTTTTATTTTTGTGTAAACAATAGTAAAAGCTTGTAAAACGTTAGTTTATTGCTAATTTTTGCCGCCTATAGTCGGTACCTATTCATTTGTTTTGTTTGAAGACAGGTGTGCTTCCAAAATTTTGGGCGGTAGTATACGGTGGCCAGCACATCAAGTTACCACAGACTGTCAAATTTTGTCGTTCGTTTTTGAACTTAATCGTCAAAATTTTAAAGTTTATAATCGTTTGGAGAAATTTGACAGTTTCGTGTAGCTTGGTGTGCTGGCCACTGTACATTTATTTAAAAAAAATATTACACAATAGATGTGTAATTCCCTTCTCCCTTCCCTTTACCGGCTTTTGCATCTATGACGTTGTAACGCATATTATTCTATCTATAATCATGTCAGAGCAAATTTTTTACCGTCTCGAAAAAAATTAGCTATACTAGGTGAACGGAGTAGAAGCCTATGGCTTTTTTTTCGGAAGTATAACAATAAAAAATATTGAAATTTGGGTGCGTATGATTCAAATTTCACTATTATTTTATCGTATTTTTTTTTTAAGTTACATATCACTTATCTACCAATAAAACCACATTGGAAATGTTACTGCCAACCCCGTCATCGCGGCCGTAAGACTGCGAAGAGGGGGTTAAGCGATCCACGCCGCAATGTATAGCGATTTGATGTGGGGGCAATAAGATCCCAGTTGCCACCGGGTGGCAAGCCATGTGGGGGTGACTGGGACTATTCGGATGTGATGTGGGGGCAATAAGATCCCAGTTGCCACCGGGTGGCAATCCATGTGGGGGCGACTGGGACTATTCGAATTCATCCAACTGTTAACTGCAGAGAGAAAAAGGTCCGTGTCGAATAGTAAAGGTCAAAATCATGAACCTACTGTGCAAGTTCCTAATATTGCCTAATATGCTTATAGTTTTGTTTACTGCGTAGTCAATTAATAAAAATACTTAAAGGTAAAGTAAACTTCCTTAAAATTTCGGAGTGATAAGGTAAAACTTGATTTGAATCTGGATTTCATTATCATCGTACCTTTATCTAAACTTAAACTGCCAAGCTTTTAAGTGCTTTTGATTTTAGAACGGAGAGTATATCATATAATTATCTCACCATAATTTAAAAAATGTATGATGATTACCTACCTTTACAATTAAGAGAAGATACATGATTATACTTTATTTCATTTGTTATAGTTTGATGATGACTATTTCTCAACGATTCACGAGCCAAATATAGGTTATTATAATATTTTAGTAAAACTTTTTAATGTATGTTGGTTTCAAATAAAAACTTTTGTTTTCTATTAACCAATTGTCTTTATTTCATGGTTTTCACATCCTATATAATTATGGCTTTGGGGGCATATATGACATTTTTGGAAGTTGTTTAAAGTATAACGGCACAATTGCATGGCTCTTCTTCTTCTTTGACTGTTATGAAGTAACTCCTGGAAACCTGAAGTGGAATTTGTTATCCCTAAGTATCTATTAAGGTTTATACTAGTTGCTAAAACCATAGAATCCATGATAAAATGTAAAATGAACTCATAACTTCGTTTCAAACATTTATAAAATCTTTGACCCTCATTTCTGTAAAATAAGAAAAAAGTAGATGTGTCATTATACTGCTAGGTGAGCGATATTTACAAAAATGAGGAGATTTCGGTGTAAGATTGAGAATAGTTATGGTATTTATTTCCTCATTTTTGTACTTAAGTATATGTTTTTGAATTTTTATCTAGTAACTTTATTTGTATTTTTGTATGATTTAATAAAAGTGAGACACCGTAATTACACCATTTTTCTCAAAACCCAATCACCGTAGTTTTATGAAATCTACCGTATTTAGGGTTCCGTACCAAAATGGTAGAAAGGAACCCTTATGGGGTGACTCAGTCTGTATGTCCGTCTGTCTGTCACAGCTGAATATCTCAAGAACTACTGATGCTATCAACTTGAAATTTAGCATGGTTTTAGATGACGTTTGCCCAAATATTTTGCAAATAAGAAAGAAACAAAATGTTTTTATTTTTTTGCAACAGGGACTGAAAGGTGGTCTTAAAAATTCGAAATGCCGCTACTAGGGCATGTGGGATATCATATGAAAGAGCGCTGTTTGCACATTCTCAAACATTTTTTATTTTTTCTTTAGGCCGCATAGTTTTCGACTTTTGATCAATAATGTAAACAAAATACCGTTCCCCCCTTATCTCCGAAGATTGCATAGAGAAAAATCTGAAATTTTTCTATGTGATAGAAGGTTATGAAAAATAAATGTATATAGCACACTTTTTCAGAAATCAACAAAAATTACATTAGCTCCTTTATCTGTCAATAGATGGCGCTGACCTAAAACTGCAATATTCTACACCGCAGTGATAAAGTTAACTGACGAATAAAGGCCTCGCCGATGAAAATTTAAAAACATTTCGCGGTTCACAACTAAAATATCCTCCTTCCTACCTACTCGCAGGTTGCTTTGGGTGAAGCACAGTTGGTAGTTTTTTCTGGGCACATAACTATTTAGGTCCTACTTATACGAATGAAGCTTATGAAGCTATATAATTATGATGGTACGGAACCCTCGGTGCGCGAGTCCGACGCGCCCTTGACCGGTTTTTTATAATGGATTTACCACCGACCAGATTTTGGACATGGTAACACTGCATTGATCTTTCACTACATGTTGCTACGCGTGACTGCCATGGTTCTTACGTATGATCTATTATACAGATGATTCCGGGACAAAACAGTTATTAGGTAGCTTTAAAGCTAAAACCACATTGAGAAATTTATTTTAACCTCTTTGCATCGCCACACGTAGTTTTGATAAATTAAAGTAGCTATTGCGTATTATTACTCAAAAGCACGCTACAATACTGATGATCTTTTCAGAGAACTTGCGACGAAACCGGTGTGTCCTAGGACCAAAAGATCGAAGACGTAACATCCACCAACACGCACCGGGCCAGCGTGGTGGATTACGGCGCACTCTCACAGAGAGCTGGTCCAGCAGTGAGGACGTTATAGACTGATTTTGCTTCAGAGAACTCATAAGTTAGATGTTTCCAGAAGCGAAATTTTCAGGCTGCGAGGGCAAGGTGTGCACAGTTTCTACACGGGCAAAAACTGGCAGAGGTGAGGCCTTTTGTAATTGATGTATTGCCCCCTTGCACTGATTCTAGGGTTCTCTACCTACGTTCTTCATTTACCCGACGCTGCCGGCTGTTCTACGGCTCGACGCCGCTACAGCGTCAGCCGAAAACAGCCGGTACCCTACATCGCCTGGGCCTTGTGGGCCGCGCCACGTGGCCGTTACAGCCACAGCCACCTACACTACCTGCATCGAGGGTGGTGAGCGCGGTTTGCTCCCCGCCTACACTACCTCTGCAGTGCCAACCGGACGGTCCAGCCCAGGACAGTACCTTCCCTTCTATTCTCTGCCAGTGAAAGAACTCTTAAGCCTACGAACCCTGAAACTGTGATTCTACTAATAAACGTGATAATAAGTGGTATCTCTCTATTTATTTCTTACCATCTAATCCACAACGTCACAGTGGCACTGGTGGCTACTGGTGTCCACTAGTATTTCATACAAAGTCCTCTTTACCATAATTTGATGGATTCACGGGATTCACCGAAAAGAAGAGAGCCATAATGAGTAATGACCGAGGGATTCTTAAAGAAATAGAGGGATGCTTGGATGTTTCCAAAACTTGGGACAGAATAAAAAAAGATGTTATAATCAAGGCCTTTTCCCGAGTGTTAGCACGAGCTTTTCGACAATAGTTGATAGCGTGACTTGTTTTAGGGTGCGCCGGACGAACGTTTATTAGACCGTCACTCGCAAAAGCTCTTTTAATCCACTATATCATACATCCCCATCTAAACCCATGGGGGATTAGATGGCTTTCTTCATGCATCAAAGCCTCAAAAACCGCTGTAAATAAGTAAATAGGTTCCGCCTTTTAAATCAGAATTCCTAATTGGAAGCTACCCGACACACCCTTTACAATCAACCAAGTCGTGAACTCGTGACCTTCAACAAACCTATTGATTGTGAATTATTTGTTGTTTTATGTTCCTTTATCTGATTACTTCTGAGTATTTTAGTACAGGTAAACACGCTACTGCCGAACTGGCCCCGACTCGGTTGGACACCGCTTAAACTAAACTCAAAATGTTGAAGGTACAGGGGTGATGTTATGTATTTGGAAGATCTTTAGAATACGGAGAAGTCTTTCCTCGTCTTTACTTATGTTACAACGTGCCAAATAAAAAAATAAAAAACAAAAAAAAGAGGTGGTATATTCCACCAAAAAACAACATGTAAATGAGTTTCAAAAGCAACACAATTACTTTTTATTTTTGAGACCGTCGAAAATATCAAATTTTTTTTTTTTTTTTTTTTCATTTTATTCGTGTTCGACTGTATTGGCGCCCAACAGGTTTAAAATGAGATGTTCTTATTCTTTTCTAGATTTTGTACTCCCATGTTCTGTGCACAAGGTTGGACGAGTGTCGTGATACTGGCTAGCTATAGGGGTATCTGATCGATTTGAACACTGACTGATAAAATGATAAGATGGTTCCTGGTTCCTAATGGGTGTGGAAATCAAACGGTAATCGGTAGGATCCCTTTGGTATCCATACCAGTACCTATCCTAAGCACTAAGCTTGTAGGTCTGCCGAAACCTTCGGGGATTACAGGCGTTATGTTATGTTATTTTACCTTTTTACTGCGCAAAAACAAAGCATAAACACAACAAAGTTGTTAGCGCCGCACAGGTACATTTTCTGTTCATATAGTATTGTAGTATGACCATTGAGACTTCTAAGTACATACAATGTTAGTAAAGAATGCATTTTGTATGCAAATACGATTTTATTGTTTTATTTTTATCGAACTACATTAACGCAATGTAAATTGGCATGAACATCGGTAAGGGTCTGGAATAAATATTTACTTTAAACGCCAAGTCTGTGAACATTCATACGTATCATTAATACTTCAGTGTAAACAAGACAACTGTTTAGGGCGTGTAAAATAGATTAAAATGTATGGCTTGTTAACGAGGGTATTCAAATGACGTATGAAGGAATGAAGGTGCGTCCTTAGCGCGAGCATTCACTTTTCAGTTGAACTGGATTTTTTGGTTCAACATATTATACTCAATGCTCGCATACTTGTAGCCGTATGCTTATTAATTTGTAGCGACTGATTGCGTTGTAGACGCACTTTAAGACAAAGCTTAATACAGCTCCATATTATCACGTATTTATCATATTCATATCGGGATGACGAAGAATCAGATTTGCGTATTGCAATCGGACGAAAATTACTCATCCTGTCGGCGAAGTAAACAAATTATCAGTTTGCTCGAGCGAGTAATTCACGCTTCATTATCTTTGTTTTTCCGTGAGGTGGTGCTTAAGCTTTATCCACACGGCCATGGCTTTCAGGATCCGTCCGGGCACAGTTTTTATGTCAGAGGAGGCTCCAGAACAGTGAGGGCCGAGATTGCTTGTAGATTGGTCAGTGGGATCAAGTTCATACAAAATATTTGTATGCATCTTTGACGGAACACTGAGCTCGTCGCCAAAGGACCTGAAGGCCACCGTCATCTTTCTGCCCTTGTCCCATGTTACTTCGAGTTGGCGAAACACGTTTTTCTCTTCCATTCTCCCCGTCCATTTCAGCCGTCTCTCACACTCACTCCTTCCAAAATCCATCCATCAACATCGTTATCGTTATTGTTCGCCGAATCGTTGAGCTCCTTTAAGTTCTGAGTTGAGCAGCACGATTACTGACAAATGCGTGCACTGACTGGACAGGGGCCGTATGGCCGTATTATGAAGTATAAGTGCCATTATGATTCCTGACCGAAAAAGGGATGGTGCTAGCGGTCATGTATAGCTCCATCTCTCTCTTGCACTGAAATCATGATGGCATTAAAACGTCATAATACGGCACCAGGTTTGCTCAATCTGTGTGATTCTTTTATCAAAAGACCATTTCAGACACCAATCTACATGGTCTTCACATGATCTGACCAAGATTATGTCTGGACTTTAAAAGAGACTGTGACCTCTGAGTTTGTTTCGGCTTTTCTTATCAGAGTGCTCAGATAGGAAACGCCGATCTCATCTAGTTTTTGTACAAACCATACTTACAAATAAAATAATTTATAATCACTCTTTTAGTTACATACCAAAAGAACAGGGCCTCAAGTCTGCTATTACAACAGTGTCAGAATGGTCTCTTCATTGTGAGTTTTTGACAGATTTGCCATACAAACACTGTCAAATACCCACAATGGCGAGACCATTCTGACACTATTGTAATAGCAGACTTGAGGCCCTGATGGCTATGACCCAAATATGTGTTGACCCATCGAATCCCATAAGCCCTTAGTTGTTTGAATTGCTCCACTGAATTGCAAGAATGGAAATAGGTCATATGGGCATAAACAAAATTATGTTACATACAACATAAAGCACTTCTATGGGTTTAAGTAGCAACAATGAAAATTATATTGTATGTACTATTCCTTACAGGGTAAAATATTGCTACTTTTTCAGGTCTTAATGAAAACTGGTTAACAGGAAAATAGTGCTTGTTGGTGTAATTATTACAATTTTGTTACTTAATGACACAATATATTTCAAATATTATGGCAGTACAGAGAGGCCTTGAGAACCAGAGTGGCCTATAAAACTGCTCTAAATTTACTTCGGAAGCAGTTTTTTTAAATAAAATCAGCATTGAAAAAAATACAGTTAGGTCACTCTGGCTCTCTGAAGCCATGAGAGCTAGAGTGGCCTAAAAACTATTCTAAATTTACCTCAGAAGCAGTTTTTGAAGAAGAAAAACAGAATTGAAAAATGACAGTTAGGCCACTCTGGCTCTCATGGCCTCTTTTAGGTTTATAAGTACATGAAAGGCAAAACGTTTTTTTTTTAAAGATAAACTTACAGTATGTATGTGAGATGTGCCATGGCGATGGCTATTATTCATATTTTTTGGAAATTGGTATAAAGACATTGCTAATTTATGATAATTTTATGTCAAAGAGAAATATGGAGTAGGGCTTCTTTCTTTTTGACATAAAATTACATGTTAACTTTTTTATTGTTTCTGAAATCTATAATATTAGTATATCTATATACTAATATTATAAATGTGAAAGTATCTCTGTCTGTATGTTACGTTTTCACGCCTAAACCGCTGAACCGATCGTCATGAAATTTGGCAGAGATATAGCCTCGGATATGGAGGACATAGGCTACTTTTTTATGCGATAACCGACATCCACGCGGGCGGAGCCGCGGGCAAAAGCTAGTAACTTATAATTAAGAGACTATTACGAATTTTGAAACCTATGCATAAGTGACATAGAAGTGATATTTGAATACCATCAATTTTTATTAATAGAAACTGTGCTTCATGCTTAAGTACATTTGTGATTTTAATTTCAACAGTACAATCTACATAGGGTAAAAGGGCTACAAACAATTTGTTAATTAACTAGCTTGTGCCCGCCCTTATGTCACTAAAATATGTTGTTACATATCAATTACTTATTTATAATTTAATTTAAACCTGCCACACTAATTAAAAACTTTTAATATCTTTGTTGGAACTGGTTATAGGCAGTGTTTGTTATTATTCTAATAACAATGAGAAACCTGGCTTATGGCTTTTGTTATGGGTTCCAGAACGCATTATCTATATGAATTTGAAAGAACCGGGTAATTGTTTATTGAGGTACAAGGCACTAGCATACTACTTCTAAGCGTGTATGGCCATCTGACAGATAAAAACATTGCATTCCATAATATTATAATAAGGTTATCAGAAAATACATGTTCCAAAAGGAATTTATGGTGATGATGCAATTAATCAATGACAGTATGAATGAGTTCCTGTGATTGGTCCATTCATAACTTTTTCTTAATTGACAAGATACTATCTAGTTACACATACCTCTGAACTGAGCTTCCCACTCCTTCACAGATTCCATTTCCATTGAGTTCAGGTCACTGAGGTCATCATATTCCTTGTCTGATGACGTCACAGAGAATGTGGCAAGACCTCTCGATGCATCCTTCCCTCCGAATGCTGCATATGGTCCACCTACAGAAAATCATAAGTAATTTTTTATATTGAAATTTAAATAATTAAAGGGTATAACTGAATTGTATATCATGCATAAATATAAAAACACATCTCTAATTGCGTGTATCAGATATTTATAAACATTAAAAAAAATATGCCAGCAACACATGAACAATGTTTTTATAATGCAAAAGGTTACTCAAGGTGCATAGTCTGCATTTTGAATGGATGATTAGTGAGTCATGGTAATGTCAACTCTATTTATAAACAGCGGTGCGGATGCACTCACCGGGCCCGTAGAATCGGCGTCCTCGTGTCACGTCAAATATCCACCCGTTGACCGCCACCAGCACCCTACCATCAGTTTGGTTACCATCATATTGACGCAACTCTGCAACTGTCATATCCTTACGAATTTTTGGCAACTCCACCGCCGGTGTTTCTGCAGGCACCTTTGTAAACTTCGCGTATATTTTATACATCAACACAAAGATAATCGCAGTTATAATCAAATTTACGGGACTGTAAAACTCTTCTAAGAAACTAGAACCCGCGTCTGGGCTGTCGGTTTCCGGCAATTTTATCTCCGGGGCTGATGCCATTTTCGATTGTACACAATGTTAGCACGGCGCCTCAAATATAGGGGTTTATTGTATAAATTTTAGAAAACTATTTCCATTCGCAAATGTAAAATACTAAAATTACTGACGTCACCGTTCCGGCAACGGCGAGGCGACAACTTAAGTGTTGTCATACACAAAAAATATTAAATAGAATTTGACATAAATATACATTATCGTTCATTAAATTAAAAAACATCATAATTTTTAAAGTAACTACCACAGTAAAAAATAAAATTAACAATTCACTCATTTTCACTACTAAAGCATCGTCTCAAAGGTTCAAAATGTTCAAAAAAGCAATGAAATATTATATTGCTTTCAACACCACCGTGAATGTCAAAACTCCAGTTAAAAAGTTTCTATCCACAGAGCACCTTTTTATACTGGTTCTATCTAAGATAGTCCTTACCTCGTTCCGCTAAGGCTTAAAATATCTTAGCACAAGAGTAGTTTGCCTTTTGGATTTGCGCACCAGGTTTCGTATTAAATTCTCAGGATTATAAGCATAAATCGACTCTTTCATGTTTTACAGTTTGAAAAATAGAGATGTATGATATTTGGAGACGTTCGGAATTCGGATAATGAAACAGTGAACGCTATGGATGCAAACAATCACAAAATCAAACAAAAAAGTTTGATTGAATGTCAATAATTAATTTGACACCGAATTGACGTGCCCGCCGGCCCGCGTCAAATTCGTGTTCGCAGTACCTAAGCTGCTTCTTTATTATTTTTCAATAGTTCCTCGACTTGTGACATGGTCTACAGGAAAACGAAATAACTTATCCAATAATTTGTCTCAATAACTGCAGTTAAAATGAAGGATCAACGTTCAGATTTATGTTCAAGATACATTACGATTTTTATTGTGGTTTCTTGTTACTGGTTTGTATTAAAAATGATTATTTATATTTCTCTGTAATTTGCTGATATTAAACATTAAATTCGAACGAATACTACTTATGTGTATTTATATTTTTTTCGCCGGCTGAATCTGCAAAATGCATGCTACTTGCACCTACATAATCTACCTGGACGTGATGACAGATTTGCCGGTCGTAAAACTATATGATAATACTGACCTTATTTTCTTGCTACAACAATATCTACATTAAAATAAATTTGTTTAGAATATAGAAATTTAGTCGGGACTTTATTTCTAATTATGTTCTTCCTAGTCATTTTCGTCACCCATGCATAGCCAAAATTAAAAACTATACTTAATTATTTTTTACAGGATTGTGTCAATAGCAACAGTATTCGTCAATAAAACCTTACTTAGCAGCCAGGAGGTTGCATTAGAAGCACCATTATTTATAACATGGTTCCAATGTATTGTGTCCTTCAGTATATGCTACACATTGAGCAGATTTGGTGGAATACCAGGTCTATTTGCATTCCCTAAGGGTACACCATGGAGTCTGGATGTCATGAGAAGGGTAATTCCAAAATGTTATATTAATTAATGCATCTGAACTTTATAAAATTGGCAATAAGCCTATTTGAAGTAAATTTCATTTTGCTATGTCCAGTGGTTTTTTTAAATTATTTTTTATTTTGCTGTTGTTTGTTGATAATAAGTACAGTCAACCACACATTAGTAACACTACAAAAACTGCCTTTACTGCTACAGGGCACTTTCAATGTCAAATTGATGTCAGTGTCAGACTGCCACCTTCATCTAGTATTTGCAAGTGCTACTGCTGAGCATAAGGTACTGCATTCAATTCCCAGGTCGGGTAGTGTAATTGAGTTTTTCTATCCAGAATTTCTAAGTAGCAGTCTGGAGTCTAGATGCGTGCCCGGTTGAAGGCAATAGGTTCACCCCTTATTACATGGGATTTAAACATACTGGTGAAATGTGGGTACATTCTCCCAACTCTTCAGGGAAACAAGGCCTGATGTTATGCTATGTTTATGTGTGGTTGACTATACATACAATACAAAAGAGTTTATTTTATTTGTTGATGAAGATTGTAAACCACTCAAAATAACTAAGCTTATCAGATTCTAGTTAATTTCACACTTATGTTCTGCTAAGATAAAATCTAGATACCTATCTTTTAACATTAAACACTTGTATTTTATCATAATATAAATAACCAATAATTAGAATAGCTTGATATCATCAATTTTTACTTTGTATGCACCTATAATGTTCTCACTGCTGGCACACCGGTCTCTTCTCCGTGAGAGGGAGTAGGCCGTCATCCACCACTCGGGCCCAGTGTGGGTTGATAGATGTCACATATCTTCGAATTTTTGGTTCGAGAACCGATTCCGCCGGTTTCCTCACAATGTTTTCCTTGCGACCTACAACTCGTAAGCCGCGGCCGCTACCACTGGGCCACCACTGCTCACAATTTTGCAATTTTTTACTAATGCTCAAATAATTATTAGTAAAACCTTATGATCTTTAAAAAACTAGCTTTTGCCCGCGGCTCCGCCCGCGTGGATGTTGGTTATCGCGTATTAAAGTAGCCTATGTCCTTCTCCATATCCCAGGCTATATCTCTGCCAAATTTCATGACGATCGGTTCAGCGGTTTAAGCATGAAAACATAACAGACAGACAGACAGACACATAGACAGAGCTACTTTCACATTTATAATAATACAGTATGAATAAAAGCAACATATTAAGCAAGTAATTGTAAAAAAGTTTCAAACAAGTTATTAAAAAAAAATAAGAAAACGCGAATAAATTCCAATTTTCTTTTAGTATTATAATTAACATCATTGATGATTAGTTTCGAAATCATTCTATTAATTATTGATTTTTGATGCAGACTGTACACCACTTCAATATACTGCACAAGTTTCTACCTATCTCATTAAAATCTCAAATTTTAATTTCACGATAACTATCAAGGACTCTGTATAAACACATGATATGGTTTTAAAGTCGTTGATTAACAGTGCTAATAGGCACTGTTTTCATATCGAAAATACTTTTAAACCTGATCATTCAACTGTTTTATCAATTTAATTTTAACTGCAGATTTTGCCGTTTGTTTTAAGTACTTATCAGCTATTTAACAATGTTTTTTTGCAGATCAGATTAAAATAATGATGCTGTGTTGCAATTTAAAAAGTTCAAATGTGTCCTATAAATGATTTTCTGAAATAAATCTCCAACAATCCCCAATTTTAACCAAAAGTATGTTTCTATTTTCAGGTGATGCCACTTTCAATAATGTTCACTTTAATGATAGCAACAAATAATCTTTGTCTGAAGTATGTAGGAGTACCATTCTACTACGTAGGAAGATCTCTAACTACAGTATTCAATGTTGTATTCAGTTGGGTGCTCCTGGGTCAAAAGACCTCTTCCAGATGCATTTTATGTTGCGGGTTCATCATATTTGGATTCTACCTTGGAGTAGATCAGGAGAGTTTACTAGGTAAATATTTTAATTTCAGTAAGCTTTTTTAACCAACTTCACAAAAAGGAGGAGGTTCTCAATTCAGTTGTATTTTTTCTTCTTCTTATGTTTGTTACCTCAGATCGCTGTCGTTTATGAACTGATTTGGACTTTTTGTTTGAAATGATAATGCTTCCAGATTGGTCCTATTTGTTATTATACGCGCGTGTAGTAAGTCCCATCAGGCAGATCAGCGGAGATAATTGCAGAAAACACACAATCCCAATGCCATTTATTTGACAACTCAACAAAATTCATTCCATTATTTACGTTGCTAAACAGAGGAATTTTTCAAACATATGAAGCAACTAGCCGCTGCAATCGCGCTCTCAACCGCGTGGCTTTTTCTGCAATTTAGTGAAAGTCCCGTCAAAATCGGTCCAGCCGTTTCGGAGATTAGCCAGAACAAACAGACAGACAAAAAATAAAAAATTTTTTTTTTTGGTAAGTATCGTATACCGTATATACTTTCGTATACATTTAGTAAAAAGCTGTTATTTTGACATTACAAACAGACACTTAGATTTTATTTATTCGTAAAAAATTATAATATTTTTTTAGACATGTATGGATGGACTGTTTTTTTTTTTTTTTTCAAAATCCTGAGGATTATGACAGAAAGTGTATGTAATTGGGTTGCTGGGGCCTAAGTCTACTAATTTACAAACGTTGCAATGGTCTCGCCATTGTGAATATTTGAGTGTTTGTATGGAAAATCTGTCAAAAACTCACAATGAAGAGACCATTGCAACGTTTGTACATTAGTAGACTTGGCCCCCTGGTCAGTCAGGTAAATGTTAGATCCCACCAAACATCGACCTGACTTCTTTGTTTTCTTTTAAGGCTGCCAAGGCCAGTGGCTTATTCTCATAGAAAGAGAACAAACTTCATAGAAAAAAACTGGAGGGTCAAATCATGCGCTCTTGCGGAAATTGAAGACGACATTTCCGATGTGTTAATAAAAACAATTAGACAATTTATTCCGCGTTCTTGTAGAGTAGGTAAACCGCTTTAAAGCTTGTCGGGGTATTCCGATGTTGACACGTCACAATAAAAATAAAAAAAACAATAAGTAAAAGATCTGTTAGATAAACTGGCCCCCAGACTTGCATTACATAGGCCTCTAAATGGCTTAATTTGGCCCTGAATGTATTTCTTATCAAACTTAATACATAGACAAATATACCGTAAATGACTTGCCTAATAAAATCTGGTCAAGGTTGTTTCTTTTGTTTATTTACTCAGTAACTTGGCTGTTCAGGTCCGATAGGCAGTCGCTCCATGTAAAATACTGGTATTCAGCTGCATCTAGGGTTGCCGGCTCTGGTTTTATGTTTTAGAGGATTTGATAAGATTACATAGGATGAAAATAAAGGATATCATATTATTTTTAATAAAATGCTGTTATGGTATCAGTGACATTAATTAATTAAAAAACAATGTTAATAATAATACGCAACGAAACACCCACGCACAACGGACCAAATGAGAATCTAAGTGCGGAGAAGGGAGCCCCATCATCATCATACGCAACGAAACGTAGTTAGTCTCGAATCGAAGCCAAGTAGGTAGTAGGTACGACCTAATTAGACTTTTTGTACTTGGTATTACTTCTGGCTGCTCGAAGAGCTTCTTCGTTTTCTATATTGAAATGATAAAATTGTTTGCATTGCATGTTGAAATTCGATTTTATTTGTAGTTCTGCTTTTACAGTGTCAATATCTAACTTATTTCATTTTTCACAAAATAAAGGACATAGGATTGTCCTCTATTGAAGATTTCAAATTAGGGGACAAGATCAAATTTTAGGTCTGAAAAAGAGGACGTCCTTAAAATAAAGGACGTCTGACAACCCTAGCTGCATCTGGTTAGACTGGAAGCTGAGCCCAATATAGCTGGGAAAAGGCTAGGGAGATCGATTGATAAGAGTTCTTAACCAGGTAAAATGGGAATTGGATTGCGTCGTTAGATTGCGTGATACAAGGAAAATAGGTCGACTGGCAAAACGATATGGCACTAGCACTCTCCTAAGTTGGCCCCACATATCCCGCCCTGCTCGCATTCACCGGCTTCGCGATAGGAGGCATAGATAAATATAATTTAACTACATCCGGTGATAAAAAATAATAAAACTTCTTTTCGCATTTGTTACAAAAATAATCGACCAAATTCCCAGTACCTACCGTGGTGGGTATCAATCATCATTATGTATTACTAGCTACTGCCCAAGGCTTCGCCCGCGTAGCTTTTTTCTAAATTAGGTACTCCTTATAACATCAGCTAGCTGCCAGTGAAAGTTCCGTCAAAATCGGTCTAGCCATTTCGGTGATAAGCCGGAACAAACAGACAGGCAGACAAAAATTACAACAAAAAAAAAAATTGTTTTAAATATCGTACTTATATACTTTTATTTGCATTTTGTAAAAAGCTGTTATTTTGACATTGCAAACCTTCAAATTTTATTTATTTGTGCATACACACAAACATATTTAATGTGTCATCATTTTAGGCAGGATTTTATCACCCAATCAATGACAAGTAATCCATACTAATATTATAAATGTGAAAGTAACTCTGTCTGTCTGTCTGTATGTTACGTTTTCACGCCTAAACCGCTGAACCGATCGTCATGAAATTTGGCAGAGATGTAGCCTGGGATATGGAGACGGACATAGGCTACTTTTTTACGCGATAACCGACATCTACGCGGGCGGAGCCGCGGGCAAAAGCTAGTGAGATATAAATATGCATTATATTATAAGGCATTTGTTTTGTTTCAGGTTCATTTTCTCTAATAGGCACAATATATGGAGTAATCGGATCTCTAATGCTATCTCTATACTCCATCTACACAAAAAAGGTTTTACCCAGTGTAAACCAGGAAGTTTGGTTGTTATCCTATTATAATAATGCCTATTCTATAATATTATTCTTGCCTCTAATTATAGTAAATGGGGAATTGTCAGTCTTGTGGAATTATACCAATTTTGATAGTTCTTATTTTTGGTTCCAAATGTTTATTGGAGGTGTTTGTGGATTTGCTATTGGGTACTTCACGTCGCTACAGATAAAGGTGAGCTCTATTTAATTCGTTAAGTACTCCTTATCATCACGTTAATTTGTGAACCTGTAATTTAGCTCGACATTTCTAGAATGTAGCCTTATTTACTGCGAATTTTCAGTAACAAAAAATATATTATATGAGCAGTGCTGCCGCACTAACGAAAAATGCAATTATCTCGATTTTGCCGCTTCCGAGAATTGTATTTTTGATTATTGAATTTGTTATGAAGTTTAAGTTATTGCATTCTTGCTTACTGAAAAACCGAGTTCCTGAAGGATCAATATAAAGTTGCTTAGAGAGAGTTAATAGATTTCGATTGGCTGACTCCAAATATATAACGAATATAAACTCAAAATCGTCCAAAATCGAGTTATTGCGTTCTCCGTTAGCACGGCAGACTGGTGGCCCGGTGGTATAAGCCCCGACTTACGAGTTTTAAGCTCGTGAGTTCGAACCCAGGCAGGCACTTTACTTTGTGTATTTAATTTCATTACCACTGCTCTCAAAACGGTGAAGGAAAACATGGTGAGGAAACCGGCATGTCCTAGAACCAAAAATTCGAGGACATGTGACATCTACCAAATCTCTCTTAAAAGAGGAGGCCTGTATCCCAGAAGTGGAAACATTATTAGGCTAATTATGCTAAAAAGATATGAATGTGATGTATCAATTAATTTATTTAATGGAACATATAGTTAAATACACCTATTCTAAAACAGCGAATTACATTAATTCCAGGTCACCTCTCCACTAACACACAACATCTCAGGCACAGCGAAAGCATGCGCCCAAACTGTGATAGCAACCCAATGGTACAACGAGACCAAGAACATTCTATGGTGGACATCAAACATGATCGTACTGGCCAGTAGTTGCCTCTACGCACGGTTCAAACAGCAAGAAATGGAGGAAAACTCCCGAAAACCAGTGCCTGAAGAGAAACAGAGCTTAGTATGATGTTTTATCAAGCTATATCAAAGACTGTTTATTGTTTTTAGTAGATGCTTTGTAGCAGTTTTTGTGTTAAGCGAAGTTTAGATTAGCAGCAAAACTTGCAGAAGTTGACTTCCTTAAGCAATTCTTAATTAGAAAACTTGCGGAAGGGAATTTGCGGCGATTGTTTACACGGTAAGAATTGCCTGCGGAAGTCAACTTCTGCATGTTTTGTTGCTAGTCTAAATGTCGCTATATGTATTGTTAGACATTATTTACCTATAGCATAAAATTATGTTGTGTAAAACTAAGTGTTTTAGTTAAGGATCTGATATGGATAACGATACTGATTACAATTATTTGAAAGCCTCATAGCTAATTGGTTAACATGCCGATCGCTTGGCTATCTACAATATATATAAGTTAAAAGTTAATGTGTGTATGAAATTACAAGAATCAATTAGGTACACAAATCAAGCTTTACATTTCCCGTTTAGGCTGATCTCGCATTGTATAGGATTTCCGTACAATGAGAGGTCAGCTTATACTGGAAATGTAAAGCTTGATTTGTGGCCGTGTGTACTACATCAAGTAATTATTTGGAATAATAAGTATGTATTTTACGATTTAAGCTATTACTTCAAGTATGTCTTCCTTGTTAATTTAATACTTATTTAATTACAAAACGGAAATTTAAATAACATTCCATTACTTATAAACTTTATTGCCTCATTAACATATGGAACAAAATGCATTTAAAAGATTATAACTGGTACATATAAACAGAAATGAGTAATCAGCAAAAGCCTCAGTCAAAGAATGCTGATTTAACCAACTATCGTCCGGTTTCTCGAACGAAAAATACTAAAATCAAAACAAATGATTTAGCTAACAAATCGTAAAGTGCTTTCAAACTGCTATGATTGGTTGATTGAATTATCAACAGCCAATCGGATCAGTTGACATGCGTTTTATAACCGTTCCCGAAACCAGCGGTGTAATTGCGTAACACGTACAATGGCAATCGATGGCAATGCCTTTCATTTTGACAGTCCAGCCACGTTCATTACATGAAGTGACGGGTTGGGAATTAACTTAAAAACCCTCGAATTGTGATTGAAAGTGAATTACGTAATGAAAAACGCTTAAAAATAAGAATTATTTATTTATAAAAAGTATATTATTATTTAAGGTGAACGCAGACGAGCTGCTAAGTCCACAGGACATGAACGCGTCTCGGGAACATTCAATGCCGAACATATACATACATCGCAAATGAAAACCGACGAACCTACGTTACATTTTTTCATAAGTAAATCGTTTTTCAATATACCTACATAGTTCATTTTATTTTTTTATGTTGTCTGTCCTGTGAATCCTTTCATGCGTCGATGTCTTTATACCCGACAGAAAACCAAATACAAAAAAAGAAAAAGACAGAAACAAAAAAAAAAACCATGAAAACCAATTGAAATCTTGGATGATCTAATGATTAAATTGATTAATCCCAAGAGTGCTATGTGCTGCTACTAGAGTAATGAGAAAGATACTATAACCGGGTTATTCAAATGCTAATCTAATCAACAACATGTTATAGTAAACGCATGTGAAGTGATTTCATCGGCTGTTGTTATTTCAGCCAGCCAATCACAGCAATCGAAAGTATTTTTTTATGTTGGTAACCCTTACAGAAACCTGTTGTGAATGTGCGTTCACCTTTATGGTATTTGTGAAATTTTTTATTATAATTTAATCTTAAGTAATTTAACATTAGTTAGTGTAATTTTTATTAACGTGTGATCTTAACAACCTAGAGAGATATTGTTTAATATTTTTATATTTATGTACCAAATATACATTGTTTGATTCGTCAGAATCTATTAAGTGATCGTATAGTTCTAAGCCATATAATTTGTTCCAATCGACTGTAAATAATGTGTTATTAAATGAAACCCATTCTGTGTACCTGTATCTTTTTGTTCTAATACTGTAGCCCATTATTTTGATGTATTTTAATCGAGGTTTATCAGAGTTCTTCTGAGGGTAAACACTTGGTCTTGGGTACTGGCCAAACGCAAAATAGTTCCCGAATGATTTAGAATCATTCATCATTAGTGGTTTCAAGCTTTTACCTTGAAAACATAGAACAGATTTCTCTTTATTTCCACATTTTGGTATATCATGATCATGAGACAAGCCACTAAGGTCTACTAAAGTCGGGAATATATCGATTAACTCAACTGGAGTATGAATGTTCTTTGAAGAGATTCCTGGCGCTGAGAATATCAACGGAACTTTTAAAGCTACGTCAAAGTTGCTGTACTTTGCCCATAATCCATTTTCGCCTAAAGACCACCCTGGAAGCAATAACGAAAAATTTTATATGACAAGGTGGATGCAGATAAAAAAAGGCATACAGTCATAGTCAGTCAGTCACCAATATACATAGTCCTCACATCATCTGACCAAGATTATGTCTGGACTTTAAAAGAGACTGTAACCTCTGAGTTTGTGTCGGCTTTACTTTCAGAAAAGTCGGATATGAAACGCCAACCTAATCAATTTAAAAAAATATGATTTTAGTGTAAATGTGCGTGTGCAAACCTACTTACAGAAATAAAATCATTTATTAGAATACTGACCATGGTCGCTCGTCAAAACTACAATAGTTTTCCTTCTGTCAATGTATTTCATTAAATCGCCGACCAAGTCGTCCACATACGATGCAGCCGCATAATAACTCTGCCTTATCTTAATTGACCAATCATAAGGCATAATCCCGAGTGGGAAGGATATATTGAGTCTGGCAATGTCGTCTCTACGCCGGACGTCCGTCCAAGGATGCCAGGATACTAGAGGTATGTCAGCAGACATGTACGGATGTTTTTGAGGCCTCACTTTGTTTATTGGGATCCTTTCTGAAAATGTAAATATTTTCATATTTCATTATGTAGATAGAGATTGCATTCATCATCACCTCAGCTTATAATTTTCCATTACAGGGTTTCCAATCAATATGGAGTCATCGGAAATCATGGAGAATGAGTTAAATTAATCTGCATTGTCTAATAAAAGTAAATGCTATTATGCATAGTAACTACTTACCAAAAGCAAAAATGTAACCAGGAAACTACAAAAATGGCATATCAAAAAACCCTGACATCAGCTTTAAAAACAAATATGGCATAAATATTTTAGCAAAAAAAACATGCTAATTTAAACCTTAACCCGCAACAAACAAAGTTCAAAATAATTTCAGGACTTACCAAGATACTGTTCAGGAAACTTCATTGGTATGTGAGGTTTATAAAACCCAACAGCAAGCAGGAATGGTTTACTGCTGTTCCTATTTGACAAAAAATGTACAGCATGTTCTAAGGACTCCAAATCTGGCAATGTTCCTCCAGGTTGTTCCATAACATTTACTGGACATACAAGGTTTTTCTGAAGTTTCTTAGTCTCTTTATCTGGGCAGACAGCAGCATCTTTATATTTTTCAGTTGGAGGATGGAAAGGGTACTCAGACCAGCTATAAGGGTAATCATCTGTAAAGTTAGAACTAATCCCAGGATGGAATACTTTTCCGATAGAATAAGTTTCGTAGCCATTTTCTTTGAAAAATTGGGGGAGGGTTGTGAAATTGCCTATGGTGTCCCGCCAGTAGTTGTAGAAGTCGTATAGACGGAGCGTGTCGGGGCGACGACCTGTCAGCATCGAGTTTCTGCTGGGGGCGCATAGAGCTTGCTGAAAAAAGTAGTGATGAAACTTGTTATTTCCGAAATAAATAACAACGAAAACCACAAATGTTATTAAAACCGATGATTACGATTGGTAGCACAGTATAATTGTATGGTTTATGGCTCCTTTGGGGTTTATTTATAAACGCTGCTTAAAGTTAAGTAATGATTAGCGACTGTTTAACCATACATTTTTGACGTTTGAACGCCACTTAACTTTAAGCAACGTTTATGAATAAACCCCTTAATGTCTAGCCTACACTACCTACTGAAGAACACCTCAATCACCACCATTGTGATCCAGCCCCTCAAATTGTTACTGCACAATATGCACGCATTATGCAGCAAATCGATCAAATGACCAAAGGTACATTAGTACACACCTTTTCGAACGTCAAAATTACATAGGACAGTTCCCCAAAACGCCACTTCACCACTTCCTAGTGCATTAGCTGGCAAGAAGTGGCGCAACAAAATCCCCAGCTGCAGTACAGCTGTCTGTTCAGTTATAAAAACGTAATTCTATAAAATAGTAAGACAATAATGTTCGAGTTACCTGCGCAAAAGCATTTTTGAAATTAACACCTTCGCCCGCCAGTGTTTTGATATTCGGTAAGTTGATTGTTTCGTCCGAAAGATGGCGCAAGTCATCCACGAAAATAATTAAAATGTTATACGTCGCTGCACTTGACTGATAATGCGTTAGTAAAATTATTAAAAGTAAAATAATTAAAGAAAGCACTGTAAACGACATGTTTATCCTGTTTATGAACCAGTGTTGCCGATCACAAAAATCATAATTCGGTATATATTATCTAAAAAATCGGTATATTTAAATTAAAATCGGCAAACTTCAACTAAACGTTTATTTTTCATAAAAAAAAACAGTCTTACGTAAATCGTTGTCACATTCAATATTAATCGTCGTCATGACTTTTTTTCCACTTCTTCTCCATACGAGTCAATATATTTCTGCCCAAAGGAAAATCGTAGCAATTATTTTTATCTATTAGAATTTTTGTATGTAAAGTGGCAATTATTGACTCGGTTTTAAGTTGGTTTCTGATCCTCGTTTTAAATAGAACACAAATACTTTGCACAGTTCTCTTATCTATGACTTGGGGAAATTCCCCAGGGGAATACCCAAAAGGCTAGGGACGCACAAGCAGGTTTTGTTGCCGCGACAGTGCGTGTCTCTTTTTCTCACTTCGAACGTGCAAAAGGGGCAGATGTGCTGTCGCGGCGACGGGGGTTGCTTGTGTGCGTATAGTCTTACATAATACATGTTCGTAAGTGTTACCATATTTTTAAATAAATTTAAATGGAAGTGTAACTGCTACTGTATAATTAAAGGTTCTAGTTTAAAAAAATAGTACTTAATAAAAAATCGGTAGATTTTTGCTCGAATTGAGCAACAATCGGTAAATCACTAAAAAAATCGTTTAAAATACCGATTTTTCGGTAGCATTGGCAACACTGTTATGAACAAATCTCACTTTAGGGCCTTTACACACGACGTTTATTTTACGCGCCGCCGCCGCCGGGGACGCGTATATAAAGTATATAAAAAACGTCGTGTGTAAAGGCCTTAGACTATGAGGTAAATTATCTATATAGTGTTGTATTCAATGCTTTACTCTTTACTCTTGAAACGGAACATTGAACGTAAAAATGTAACTGTTAGCATAAATATTTAATTATTTTGTCAAAAACATATTATTAAAATATAACTTAAATAAGTAGGTATGTAATTGCATCGTTAAAATATGTGCATCACATAATGGGACATTTTAAAACACGGTAATAAAATTCTGCTAGAAACGGAACATTCTTTTCGACTTTCGAGTATTTGGTCAAAGAGTATGTATTTTTTGTAGAAGGTAATGATGGATGACTACAGCTAGGGACGAATCGCGTGAAGGAAATGGGAGAGGCCTACGCCAAAGAAGCGACTACCTACTGCCTAGACGCGGGAGTCACACTGTTATAAAATATATTTATAATTATGTAAAAATTGTAAAAGTAGTAGAATAAAGGCTTTTTTATTTAATTTAATGATTTCGATCCGATTGAAAAAAATCCGATTAAGAAAAGATGGATGGATTTTGTTAAGAATGATATGACAGAGAAGGGAGTGAATGATAGCGTGACGGTTGACAATGTTGACATGGGAGAATGTAATTAGTCTGTGCATGGGAGAATGAAAAAAAAAACTTGTTACGCCGACCTCAAGTAACATGGGAGTGGGACAAGGGCAAGAAGATGATGATCATTTCAATCCGACCAAATCCGACAGACCGACATTTCGATAAATTCTAAGTTTTACAATTCCATTCATTGTTAACTCCGATAAGTCGTTTTGTTTGATACTGATTAATCTGAGTCTAAGGCCTGGGACGACAAAACGAAATGCCCCGTCGGCTCGTCCCAGTTTGCAGAAGAGTTAGAAAATGTATTAGAAAACTGTGGGATGTAAGAGCAAGCGAAGCGAGTTCGAAAATTTTAGTACCCCGCCTCGGAAAAGTTAGGTTTCATCATTAGTACAGAAATAGGGGACACGCAGAAAAGCAAGAATGCAGCAGGTTACTAGTTCTTTTCTAGGCTAAATTTTAGCACCTCCTCTTGTACAAGTTAAATTATCTTTTGCGCATTTATACAAATAAGAGTTATTATGTCGACTAGTATGTAAGAATTTCGTAAACAATATTGGATGCAAGAGCGAGCGAAGCGAGCTTTAAAACCTTAGCACTCCACCTTGGATAGAAAGGTTTTCTTTTGACCATTCATACAGAAATAGGAGTTACTTTGTCTGCTCATGCAGAAAGCTTGATTATCAAACAGCTTATTACTTACTATATTTAGTCCTGTTAAGGGTTTTATTTAAAAAAGGACCGTCGCCCTGATACTCTGCTAGTGCTGTTAATGTTATTTCTTCTGTTTGGTTAATTCATTTATTCATGAAATATCAGCTTGTTTTCCACTATTATAATGTTTGTCGCATCTGTGAAGTGACATTGTGTTTGACGTAGTGTTTTTCCACACAGTGACAAAACGTGAGTGTGTGTATTTGTATACAGATGGAATCAATGGTTGTCGTACGATACACACACACACATCTACAAACGAACAAGTGGGCGTTAGGGTATTGTCATTCAAATCATCTGTTCCGTAAATTGTTGTATATTTTGTACATAAAATCTAATTTATTTTTGATTAATTTATTAAATGAGAGTTGTTTTAATGAAATAATTGATTGAGTGCGCGAGTGAGTTATGTTTGTTTAGAGTTTTTGTTTTTATTCGTGTGACGTCATTGTTTTCGACTGCCAGTACGACGCAATAGCATTTTACTCGAAAATGGATTTAAAATGAGAATTGTTTTCGTAAACAAGGTGAGTGTGTTATGTAAGACGCATATTCTGTTCTTAATACGCATTATTATAGTTAGATTTTGCCACAACGTAGGGAGTATAGACTTCATCGATTTCCTTTGTCCTCGGTCCCCTTTATGTTCAAGTATATAGCTAGTGTGTACATAGTAGTGCTACCAGCTGTTTTGAAACAACATAAACAATTTGGTGTTATTATTTTGATGACTGAATAGTCTTAGGGTGTAGTTGTGATATTATTTTGTTTTATCTTACGTAATCTATATTATCAATAGTTTTTTTCGGTCTTATCGCGCGTTCTATCTTCAATAGATTTACCTACATAAGTACTATCTATTTTGTCTCTATTTTCATAATTTTATTTAAAAAAAATATTGTTATTTATTCTTTGTCTGTAAGTAAGTAATTATTATTTTATTAATTACTGAGATCCTTCAAAGTGTTTATTTATTACAAGTAGTATAAACCTAGTCATTGAATTCAAAGTAGGTACATAAACAAAACATGTTTTTAGTATAAAATGGTCAAGGTCACTTTACATTCAGCCTGGTAAGGTAAGTGTTTTCCTTATCTATTGCATCAACTCCTTCTGTATTGCATCTGTCTGTACATTATAATAGGTACTGTATAGATTTGGAAGTATTACATATTCTTTTGTAAGAATGATTTATGTATAGATTTTTTATGATAATGTTATTGTTTTCTACAAAACTGTTTGTTTATGGTATTACCATTATCACTTTCATTATCAGCCAGTTTACTTATCATGAATATTTGAAATTTTCAATGTTATGTGGTGCTCACTTCGATCAATAATAGGGTGCTCAGAAGACTCATGAGACAGGTTTAATTTTTAAACAGTACGTCACCCTTTTTTATTAGTATGTTATTGTTAGTCATGGTACACAAGAACCTGCATTATCCCAGTTTATGGTAAATGCCTCCCTGATCTCCTTCTACTTCTGTCTTAGAATTTCAAGGACCAGTCTTCAATAAAGGTGGGCTCCTTTATTTAAGAGCTCATCCCACCATCCATCAGCTATGCATTAGCCAGCCAGGCCAGCAATAATTTTTAGCTCATTTCCGCAGGTGACGCTCACACAGCATGTCAGCGGAGTCGCCGCGGCACGTGCGGTCTGGGGGTCCGCTCACCGTGCCTTCCCAGCCGCCGAGCGACCGCAGTATCATCGACGCGGTCTCAGGGTTCATTAACGACGTCACACTCTCCTCCTCCTCGACCGTTGATCCGAAAGATGTCATACAGTGGGCGAGGTAACTATAATACAAATATATGGGGAAGGGCAGGTTAAGTTAATTAATTACAGATGACGCTGCCCTCACTGTTAAGTGGTAACTGTCAGTAATTTGTCTATTGAATGTTTTCAAGGACATTAACTGGTATATGCGCTTTTGCCATAAAAATCGTCAGGTCTAAAGTTATCACTACAAAGCTTTGCTGCTGAACTTGATTTCCAATTTTTTTAGCGCAAGGTTTTGGCCCACAGTTTTCTTCTTCTCTCATCAGCAAGAAACCGGTGCACACCTTTATTATTGCAATTCAGTGTACTACCTGTGGGCATTCATTGAATGATTATTTGAATAAAATTTAAAAAAATATGCCGTTTGAAGGGTAAGCAACATTAGCGACGATGCGGCACCTAGCGGGATAAATTAGTGTCTCTACCCATTCTGGTCTATTCTAGAAAAACTTAACTATGTTATAGACTACAAAAAAGTCATCCGTAACCATTGTCATAATGAGGCACCATTTAGTGCAATTTTGGTTTTGCTCTTGTGCACTCTCACTGTTTCAGAAACATTTTTCAAGCATGAATCAAAATGTTGATAGATTTCATAGTAAGCATTAGTATGAAATCTATCAACATTTGATTACCTGAATCTAGTTCAAAATCATGATTCATACTAAAGCATTGTTCAAAAATATAAACCCAAGGCCCAAGGCATTGTTGCTATGGCTTGCATATTTTCCATTGTTAAGAAGAACCAATTGCTATAAGTGCTGTTTGCTCAGTAGTCTATTATTGATTGCAGTTTATAATTTCATGTTCATGTGAATGCAAGCAGGTGAATTTTACCAGCATCAACCCTTCATGCATTTTATATGTGTAGGCAGAGAGGCAGTGTGATGACTTTGTAATAAGTAAGAATAGGACCATTATTGACTGGGTTAACCTATGCTCATTTTCTTGAGTCAGCACATTTCGTTTCGCCATACTACGACTTTTTAGCAGTATAAGTTTCTGCAACTCATAACAATATAAAATCAAAACCATTACAGTTTCGAAAGCAGACCGAACCTTTTGGGTCACTCTGAGTAATGCTCATTTTTACACCTACATATAAAGACATACACATCAGAGCATGTGATAGATTTTATACTAACGCTTAGTATGAAATCTATCAACATTTGATTACCTGAATCTAGTTTAAAATCGCGACGCATTGTTCAAGAATATAGGCCCACGGGCCAAGGCATTATTACTATGGCTTGTATATTTTCCATTGTTAAGAAGAACTAATTACTATAAGTGGTATTCTTAGTTGTCTGTTATTGATTGCAGTACATTAGTAATTTCCTGTGAATGCAAGCAGGTGGATTTTACCAGCGTCAACCTTCCTGCATTATTTATATGTGTAGGCACAGGCAGGGGCAGTGTGAGGACTTTGTAATAAGTAAGAATAGGACCACTATTGACTTAGTTAACTTATGCTCAACTTGATGAGTTAGCACATTTCGTTTTGCCATACTTTTAGCTGTTTTTGTTCTGAAATTCTCACGAAGATAAAATCAAAACCGTTGCGGTTTCGAAAGCAATTCGAACCCTTTTGGGGTTCCTCTGAGTAATACTCATTTATTATACCTACATGCTAAGAGCAATAACCCTTTGATGCAAGATAGCACCTAACCAGTGTTTAACCTTAAGTTTGACGCAGGGCTGCCAGACCTGAATATAGCCCGATCGTACGACCTGGTTTAAAAAATCGTATTCTGCAGAAAATCGAAATTAAAAGATCGTACGTAAGATAATATAAAGAAATACGAATTGAAATTAAAACAAAATGTGTAATCTTTAATGGTACCTACTCTGCGATGTGAACATTTATCATAAATAATATATGCAAATTTACATAAAAATAATACGAAACTAAGTAATTTATGATAAACTACTTATTTTTAAATGTCATCATTTTCATCGTGTTTTCAGTAGCTAGTAGGTTTAAATTTGGTGCTGGTGCGGTTTAAATATCGCTTATTTTTATTTTTTTTCGATTTTTCAATAAAAACGAAATACGCTTAACCAACATGACTCTACCTCTGAATCACTGCAAGAATAACAAGTTTATTCCGGTCGAACTTCTTTTATTTAGAATAAAAGAAGGGTAATATGTGCCAAAATGCAAGCAATCCCGAGCTTTATTACGCAACATATAAATGTGATAATCCGTGGTGATAATCATCATAATATACAATCTGGGCAACCCGGGGCGCGGGGAAATACTCGATGAATTATTGTTAATTTGTGAACATGTTTGTTTCATAGGAAAAATGTAGCCAGGAAAAACCTAAGTATGTACTTGTATTAAAAAATCGTATGTGTTCTGTACGATCTTAGTCTTGCGATCGTACATTACTAAAATAGACAAATAATCGTAGGAGTACGATTTAAATCGTACATCTGGCAGCCCAGGGGCCTTATTATGAAGTATAAATGCCATTATGATTCCAGATCAAAACAGGGATGGTGCTAGCGGTCATGTATAGTTCCATCTCTCTCTTGCACTGGAATCATGATGGCATTAAAACGTCATAATACGGCACCTGGTTTGACGTTTGTAACCATTATTAAGTCGTTGCAAACTAACTCTTATGCCATTGCAATAAAGTATAAATTAGAATGATTTCCATAAGTTTGGTAAAACTCGGCAATCACTCTTATTATACCTTACTTTATATGGAGAAGAGTTACATTGCAATGACTTATTTATAGTGAATGTACTACTTTAAATAACCTTATTTTAAACAGGTTTGAAACAGCAGACATAAACGAGCCAACACCAGAAGGAGACAGTGACAATGACGTCTCCCCATTACTTCTTATCCTGGGCTACGGATCCGGGGTCCAAGTCTGGCTGATCCCCCCTACTGGGGAGGCCCAGGAGGTGTTGTCATGGCGACAAGGCACAGTGAGGGTGCTCCGTATACTGCCTACTCCGCAGCACGGCGACTGCTTCGCATCGAAGAGGCCCCTCATCGCCTTGTGTGACTCTGTCAGCCCTGGCCCCTCGTTTTGCTCGCTCAGCTTTATTTCTATTAGGGGAGGAGAACAGGTGAGCGATAATTTTAACAGTAATCATAAAACTGTCCTAACATTTCTTTACGTCAAAAGTCATGTAGTCAAAAGTCATGTAGTGAAGTGTAGCTACATGACTTTAGGCGTTCGTAAACTCATAGTCAAGAGCAATGATATTATATTATAAACAGATATGTTGTGAGCGTGAAATCGTGAAGACTTGAAAACGTCCTAATTGGGACGTATTGACTTTAGTCTGCGACACGCATGGCGACGAGTAATACGCTTAGTTGAAGCAAACACTAGCTGTCTCTTTATTTCTTCTTGTTTTTATCAAGCCATCTCTTTTCCATCATTTTTACTTGTAGTGAAATGTAAAATTAATGAAAAGTGGGTATGTGTACTGACGCTGCTGCGCGGAACACTTTTTTGGTTGTTTTGTGAGTGTATAACATATCTGTTAATATAATATCATTGGTCAAGAGTTAATGTGACCACCCCAGTCGAATATCTATGAACGTGTTTTTGTCGAAATATCACTTAATGGACATTTTTCTTGAATAATTTACTCTGCATCGTTATTTATGCTAAAAAATATGACGATGTGGTGAGAATTACTATGTAGGTACTTATTTTGAACTTAAAATAGGTACTAATAAGTAGGTAGTACTTTTACATAAACGAAAAGAAACACCAGGTATTTTTCTACTATTTTTGAACCTACTTCAGTATGTTAACTTTACTAACGGAAATTCTATGTAGATTAATCCTATTTAATACTAGCTGCTGCCAGCGGCTTCGCCCTCGTGGGTTTTTTCTGAAATAAAAGTAGCCTAAGTTAGTCCTTGTAACATCAGCTATCCGCCAGTGAAAGTCCAGAAAGGCCAGTCTATCCATCATAAAAAAGTAAGTGGAGTCTCATTGCCTACCAAATGTATGGGAAAGTTTTTTGCGATTTCTGACTTTTCTAGTAGTCAAACCTCAGTTGGTCTATTTCAATGTTTTGATCTTTATTAGAAACATGATCTATTGGCATCAAAAAAAGTTTTTGTGAATGACACATTTTCTTGCTGACTGTACATTATTTTCAAAATCTGTGAATGGGATCAAAATTTCTCAAAAAAATAAGGGTAGTCTCCTGAAACCGTTTTTCTTTATCTAAAAGGGATAAGGTACCTACCATTACTGCCCCATCTCAAAAATCCACCTTGTATATGTAGGTACTTTCGCATATAGTAAAAAGCTGTTATTTTTGTGGCGGCATCTATAACGCTACATGCGAACTACGCATCAAAGACCTGACGTCACAAATCCTGCATCGCGCAATCAGAGTTTACCGTGCGACTAGCATAATACACAGTGGCGTATTTTAAAATTCAGCGCCCCGGGCCTGTAGGGTTTGCCGCCCCATAAATTAACAGAAAAAGAGCAAAACATTTAATCCCCCACCGGGTGCGCGCCTGTCAGTAATACGATTCCCCGCGTCTTGATGTCTATCAAACTTTTATCCAAATGAGTTGTAGTTTTTGTTAATTAGGTCATTGAGTTATAATGTACTACGTAATGTACGTAGTTCATATAACTCAATAAATTAGGCTTTTTTTAAACTTCTTCAGGCATAATAAGTCAAAAAATCTGAGCGAGTTGCGGCTAGCGCCGCGCCGCCCCTTGCAGCCTGCCTCCCCCCGGGCCATGGCCCTTTTGGCCCTAGGGTAAATACGCCCCTGATAATACAACATACCGACATCAACCGTCGGGCAGTTGCCCACCAGACACAACACCCGTCTGGTCGGAGGATCCTCCCTTTTCAATAGAGGATGAGTGAACTTTACACCCTGTTCCTCATACCTCTGTATTTTGACATTACAAACAGACACTTCAATTTTAATTATTTATATGTATAGATTCAGTCCGAATGAATACATAGGCAGATAAAAGAGTCGCTTTGACCTAGGCTTACACGTGTAGGGTTCTACTATCAAAGTAGGTAGTCATAATATGCTGATTGCTGAATACTACGGGAAACAAAACATTATCGTCTCTACTATGGTTACATTCGGGCAATAACTAAATATGATAGCTATCTTTTTATCAGAAACCGGAGGCAAATAAGCAAAAATTATTTTAGAATAATTATATATTATAAAAAAAAATTAGGGTTACGTACTAAAATTGCTAAAAAAGCTCTTTGATTTAATAGTTTCAGTATGGGACCTAATTTAATTTAATAATTGGATAAAGTCCAATAAATAATTCGTGGTTTTTAAATCCCGGGATTTAAATGTCATTATAATTATTCCGGGATTTTAGAGGATGTATTATCCACTCTATGTTACATCCTTCCTCGAAGTTTAGGTATGATAATAAATAAAAATACCTACAGCAAAGAGCAGCTTTAGGCATAGTCTGCCTCTACCTACCTTTTTTGATATAATTATGAAGCTTAGTAATTATATGAACGACTATTGCATTTATTTACCACCCATAAATTTGTTTACCTACTTGACCAGCCCATCAGGCTTTTACTTATTTAGGACCACTTTTTTATTTATTAAGGCTCTTAAAGAAAAGAAAGAATGGAAGGAATAAAAATTGTTTATTGCAAAAACCATTATTTATTTATTTAACAATTTATGTACACACATAAACAGACAAGAAGAAAGGAAAGGACATTATTGTTGGTCATTGTATTTATTTTCGTTCGATCCCAGTTTTGAATCCCAGTTTAATATTTTTGGCTTTGGATCCCACAAAACATTATTATGTATTTCCGTTGGATCCAAAATTTAAAAAATGCAAGAGAATTACGTTGAATCCCAAAAACTATTTTCGATGGATCCCAAATGCTTAAAAAAATCTTAATGCGGATACTTTCAACAACAAAATTGTTTATAATAAAATGAGGGTATATTTTATATTGACTGACCACTTAAAATATTGCTGTCGTCTTTGTCATTGTGTCTATCTCTTTATATACGCATCAAAGACCTGACGTCACAAATCCTGCATCGCGCAATCAGAGTTTACCGTGCGACTAGCATAATACACAGTGGCGTATTTTAAAATTCAGCGCCCCGGGCCTGTAGGGTTTGCCGCCCCATAAATTAACAGAAAAAGAGCAAAACATTTAATCCCCCACCGGGTGCGCGCCTGTCAGTAATACGATTCCCCGCGTCTTGATGTCTATCAAACTTTTATCCAAATGAGTTGTAGTTTTTGTTAATTAGGTCATTGAGTTATAATGTACTACGTAATGTACGTAGTTCATATAACTCAATAAATTAGGCTTTTTTTAAACTTCTTCAGGCATAATAAGTCAAAAAATCTGAGCGAGTTGCGGCTAGCGCCGCGCCGCCCCTTGCAGCCTGCCTCCCCCCGGGCCATGGCCCTTTTGGCCCTAGGGTAAATACGCCCCTGATAATACAACATACCGACATCAACCGTCGGGCAGTTGCCCACCAGACACAACACCCGTCTGGTCGGAGGATCCTCCCTTTTCAATAGAGGATGAGTGAACTTTACACCCTGTTCCTCATACCTCTGTATTTTGACATTACAAACAGACACTTCAATTTTAATTATTTATATGTATAGATTCAGTCCGAATGAATACATAGGCAGATAAAAGAGTCGCTTTGACCTAGGCTTACACGTGTAGGGTTCTACTATCAAAGTAGGTAGTCATAATATGCTGATTGCTGAATACTACGGGAAACAAAACATTATCGTCTCTACTATGGTTACATTCGGGCAATAACTAAATATGATAGCTATCTTTTTATCAGAAACCGGAGGCAAATAAGCAAAAATTATTTTAGAATAATTATATATTATAAAAAAAAATTAGGGTTACGTACTAAAATTGCTAAAAAAGCTCTTTGATTTAATAGTTTCAGTATGGGACCTAATTTAATTTAATAATTGGATAAAGTCCAATAAATAATTCGTGGTTTTTAAATCCCGGGATTTAAATGTCATTATAATTATTCCGGGATTTTAGAGGATGTATTATCCACTCTATGTTACATCCTTCCTCGAAGTTTAGGTATGATAATAAATAAAAATACCTACAGCAAAGAGCAGCTTTAGGCATAGTCTGCCTCTACCTACCTTTTTTGATATAATTATGAAGCTTAGTAATTATATGAACGACTATTGCATTTATTTACCACCCATAAATTTGTTTACCTACTTGACCAGCCCATCAGGCTTTTACTTATTTAGGACCACTTTTTTATTTATTAAGGCTCTTAAAGAAAAGAAAGAATGGAAGGAATAAAAATTGTTTATTGCAAAAACCATTATTTATTTATTTAACAATTTATGTACACACATAAACAGACAAGAAGAAAGGAAAGGACATTATTGTTGGTCATTGTATTTATTTTCGTTCGATCCCAGTTTTGAATCCCAGTTTAATATTTTTGGCTTTGGATCCCACAAAACATTATTATGTATTTCCGTTGGATCCAAAATTTAAAAAATGCAAGAGAATTACGTTGAATCCCAAAAACTATTTTCGATGGATCCCAAATGCTTAAAAAAATCTTAATGCGGATACTTTCAACAACAAAATTGTTTATAATAAAATGAGGGTATATTTTATATTGACTGACCACTTAAAATATTGCTGTCGTCTTTGTCATTGTGTCTATCTCTTTATACGCCTAACCATTGCATAAAGTGCATAAAATTGTTATAGTTTGCGAATCACAAAGTACTATGAGTGATCAATGTCTTTGTGTGCAAATAAAGTATGAATTCATTCATGTTTCTTTTGTCTTTCATTCAATCAATCATTTAAAAGTCGGTGGGCCGAACACAGGTTGCTAAATCATTTATCTTCTGAAAAGTACAATGTTGTTATAACATGGGATTCAATGAAAAAAGCAAATCGGACCCATCGTTTATACCTAAAAAATGGGATCGAAAACTGGGATCCAACGAAAATAAATGGGTCATTGCCAAATGCTATTGAGTCTCTTATTAGTACAGCTATCCCTTTGACCATTCACACAATTTCAACACCAGCTTTCTCTCAACAGGTAAAAAGCATAAAATTCAAGAACCCCATACTCGATGTGTTAGCCAACAAGCGATCCGTGGTGGTTTCCTTCTCCGAACGCTTTGCAGTCTTCGATGCCGCGACTTTAGAAGACCGAATGTCCGTCACTACTTGCTACCCCTGCCCATGTCCTTTAGGAGGCAGTCTGCCCATAAACCCGTTGGCACTGGGTGATCGCTGGCTGGCTTACGCTGATAAGAAACTTAATCAGTCGAAGAGGAGCAGTGGAGGGTGTGAAGGTAAGATTTTGCTGGTTAGATAAAGTAATGTATTAATTAAGAAGTCGGTTGTTGCCATTTATCAACTCTTTAAAAAGCCTTGCGTGCATTTATTTAAATCTTAGAATAGGTTCTGAAAGAAAGACAGAAATGATAAATTAAGGGGGAAGTTCTAAGGTAGCCCGCGAAATTAAATTTTTCTTACGATTTTTGAAATTTACAACGCATTGTCTGGGTGTAAATATGGTTGTGGTTGTTAGAACTTACTTACTTATATGTAACAACTAAATATACACATGAATGCAATAAAGAGTTTGAGTTTGTAAGATGTTTAAAGTATGTTTCCGACCTTAACAAATATGTATAATCATTAGAATCAGTAATACAATTCCTTGTATTAATGAGTTTAATTATTATAATTCTATAAATACGGTTCCGTGTGGTGCCGGACGTAAATAATAGCACCACTCCATTTCCTCCCATGGGTGTCGTAAAAGGCGACTAAAGGACTTACTAGAGAATGGGTAGCAGCGTTCTCTATGCATTTTAACACCATACTGCGGTCGCCAACCCGCCTGCCAAGCGTGGCGATTATGGCAATACCCCCCAATCGGGGGAGGCCTATGTCCAGCAGTGGACGTCTTTCAGCGGAAATGATAATGATGGTGATGATGAAATACTGATTTGTTACGGTCGCGAATCTTATTCAGATCAACATACAATCTGATACTGACTTTGTAAAAATCGTAAGAAAAATTTAATTTCACGGGCTACCCTGGAGCTGCGTTCATAGCCCAAGGGTTAGGGTAACGGACTGGCGAGTGAGGTGGTCGAAAGTGTCTCCATACTTGACGCAATCATTGGATTGCGTCAAGTCAAAGGCTAGGGAGATTGGTTGATAAAGGTTTCTTAAGAAGGTAAAATGGGAATTGTCCCATTTTACCTTCTTAAGAACGCTTATCAATCAATCTCCCTAGCCTTTTCTCAGCTATTTTGGGGTAAGCTTCCACTCTAACCGGATGCAGCTGAATACCAGTACTTTGCATGGAGCGACTGCATAACTGACCTCGACAATCTAGTAACTGGGAAGACTGGTTGCCCCTTGGTAAGACTGGTTGCCAGACTTTCGGGCTTCTGACAACCCGTAACGACTGTCAAAGATCCACAAATGACAGCTGGGACCAACGGCTTAATGCTGTCCGAGGCACGGAGAATCTCTCGTCTCGGTATGTAAAGATGGTCACCCATCCACGGATCTACCCTGGCAAGCGTAGCTTAACCTGATGGTTCAACCCGTGTGGCTGTTATTACTTAGCCACTAGCTCCTCGAACAACGTTTATCAAGAACCTAAAATGTATTTTCTACAAACTATGCGACGAATTAATTATAGATCAACAAAATCGTACGATATAATTAAGTTCAGTGACACATACCTATTGTTGTTAGGAGATAACGTAGACGATTAGAACATACATAATAGGTACCTATCTGTAAATTATGTAACATGCGATAGAATTGACGCAAATGGATAGAATAAGAAATGAGTTTATAAGAGGAAGTCTGAAAGTGACACCGGTGCACAGTGGAACGAATGTATGGGAGCGGTTGGACGTAGACATGTCCGAAAAATAAGAGTAAAATTATGACAAACTAATGATGCCATCTTATTCGATTACTTAATGCCTTCATAAATTGTGGTGATGAATTTCTTCATAACTCCCATATTTCGGGAGTAATTTGAGAAAATGTGAAATTTTACTATGAAAATGAGTGTATCGAGCTCTCTCCCTCCTGATTCCGGGCTTGTTTCAAGTAGCGGTCTCTAATATCGTAATGCTATTACTAAGAGCTATATTTAATACTAAGACACATAGTGCGCCAAATGTGCACTTTCTGGGATAAAAGGAAATGAAAATTTAAAAAAAAAAACGTTTTTTCCCCATTTGTATTTACTTTAAACCGCAGACAGACTTATTAAGAGGTCTATAAATATATTATATATATACAGAAATATATATTAACAAAAATATTCACAAGAACTGATGAGAGTATGACTTTTAAGTAAGTTGATAATAAATTACCTAGTTTCATTAAAAG
This sequence comes from Dryobota labecula, assembly GCA_947523025.1. Classification (NCBI taxonomy): domain Eukaryota; kingdom Metazoa; phylum Arthropoda; class Insecta; order Lepidoptera; family Noctuidae; genus Dryobota; species Dryobota labecula. The sequence goes on from OX383287.1 coordinate 6,514,825, forward strand.
TACAATAAATAATTAAGATGTAAGCTCTAATTTACTAAGTTACACATTTTAAAACAATAACATCATTTAATTATCTTCGTCATCATCATCATCATCAATTAATTCAAATTCAGAATCGATGTCCGCTAAATCATTTATGTTAACAAATTCGATATCACTTTTCTCAGAATCCGTAAGCTCATAAAATTCCTTAAAAGAAGATTTTTTTACAAACTTATTTCCTTTTGGACGGATACTTGTAACAAGTGGATCAGAAGACAGTAAAAGATTGTGCATAATATCTTCATTGCATGAGATACTGCTATGCTTTCGAGAATGCCCCTCTCTATATTTTCTAAAATCTTTATTTCTAGCCTCAGATGCCTCTTCGGATAGAAAACCAATGGGCACAATTGACATGTTCTGAACTATGTCTGGCCCATGCATTAAAATTTTATGAAGTGAAGAAGGCATATAATACCATGGGTATAACTCCACGTAAAGCTTAGCAGTATCAAAGCAGAACTCTCGGAATTTAGTTACGTTGATCTTCTCTCCTGATGAAATACACTGCAAGATCACACAGATTTTTCTTAAAAGCATAGCATCTATTCCGGTCAGTTCAGCAGATTTAGTGTAGTTTTCAAAAAATCTCCTTGCCGAGTTGCCATTGTTGGTGGATCCACTGCCTTGTTTCACAACATCGAGAAGTAAGCCCGTTTCTCTTCTTACAGCCTCTTGAACTCTTTTCTTCCTGTCATCAACTTGCCTTTTTGCTATATCACCCCTTACTTGCCATGATTTTATGTCTAATTTGTAGGAAATGTGTAATAAGCATTCCATTGAGCGAATCCAAGCGTGAAGGGTGCTTAAGCTATATTTATACATGTCCTCGTTTACGTGTTTATCTTTGATTAACTCTAAATTATTCATTTCTTTAGGACAAGCCTTGCATATGTCACACACTGAAGCTGCTGTATTGGATATAATGGAATGAATTTTACCATCAATCATTGTCAACAGCAGTTGGTGTTTGACACTAATTCCATCAGTGATGGTGGATGGAGTTAAGGCTTCAATCTCTGCTTCGATTTCAGCCATCTCTCTCTGCACATTTTCTTTGGTTTCCTTTATAAACTTAAACAATATTGGCCGGCAAAATGAAGTGGAAGATGGTCGCTCGTTTTCCCAAATTGTTACACCTTTTGAGACGAGCCGCAGTGGTACAAGACTAATCATAAAATTACTAGCAAGATCGATTTGCTCATCTTCACTCGTCCTTTGATGATAAATGCTTTGGCTAGATGATCCGTCAAAACCCCATTTGCTGGTCAATACGAGCTGTTGATTGGGATCAACAGGGGTTTCTAACGACCTAATAAGTCTTCTTGAGGTTAAATCCATCAAGGCTTGTAATTTGATTTTTGCAGAGCTCTCTGTAACTGTGAGATCTTCTTTGGCCGGATAGCACTTAATTTTTTCTTTAACCAACATGTAGTAACTCGGGTATTGAAGAGCTCCTTCTTGAGTGTTGAAATCCCGAAGAGTGTTATAGCGCCATTTCGATAAGTTCATCGATACATAAAGAGCCAATGCCTTCAAAGGGGATATTTCCCGTACCTGAATTGATTTACCTTCAATGAAGGCTTTGATTTTTGAGGCCTCTTCTGGATTCTCCGTCAAGTATTTCATAACATAAGCTGTATCGCTTTGTCCTGCCTTTTGAAGCGCCCTTTCGGCCGAAAACATAATTTCAGCGCTGCTACTGCTGCATGAAAGACTATCTTCAGTGCGTCTTCTTTTTTGCCGGTTACTAAGGTCCTCAAAAGATTTACGAGGACTAGGATGTGTACAAGTTGAAGCATCAGATTTAGCAGGAGAAATTATGGGCTCGATGACGTCACTTATATTTTCTGTAGAAGGTTCCATATTTTCATTCTGTAATTCCGGCCATTGAATTGCAGCCTGTAGCCAAATCTCATGTTTCTTCCGAAACTTATCTGTGCTTCTTCCAGACTGTGTCCATTTTGCATAAATGCGGTAGCAAAATCGACGACACCAGTCTTTTAAACTTGTTTCAGCACTTTCACATAACTGAACACAACTGTTATCTTTTAAAACACTGAACAAATAGTTAAAGTCGCGTAAATCTTTATGTGCGCGTGCGCATAAAGCAACGTGAATATCAAGATTTGTATTAAAATTTGGAAAATACATTGCGAGATTAGCTTGGATACAACGAGGTGTAAATCAACACTGATTTTAAAGTTACTAATAGTGACCTATTTATATAAAATCCAGGTATCCCAGGTATCCTTTGTTAAATATTGCAAGGTAATTAGTTATTGTGATAATTAGTAAATGATGCATGCTAAATTAGTGTATTAAGAGCCATTTAGTAATTAAATAATAGCAATGTTCTTATCAGTAATCATTAGTGCATCAGTTTTATATGTAAACCTTAAGTCCCTAATTATATATCCTAATTAGCTTATATCTTCTCTAATTGGCTGCTCAGAAATGTTATTGTAATAAGGTAAACCTTTAGAAAAACGGTTTTAATCAACAAAATAAACAAAAAATAAAAAAATTGTGTTATAAAATAAACATCACTCTTTATCCCAGAAAGTGCACATTTGGCGCACTATGTGTCTTAGTATTAAATATAGCTCTTAGTATTAGCATTATGATATTAGAGACCGCTACTTGAAACAAGCCCGGAATCAGGAGGGAGAGAGCTCGATACACTCATTTTCATAGTAAAATTTCACATTTTCTCAAATTACTCCCGAAATATGGGAGTTATGAAGAAATTCATCACCACAAGTTATGAAGGCATTAAGTAATCGAATAAGATGGCATCATTAGTTTGGCATAATTTTACTCTTTTTTTTCGGACATGTCTACGTCCAACCGCTCCCATACATTCGTTCCACTGTGCGGTGAATGAAAAGTTGTGCGGAAATTGGTTGTCATGATATGGGCATGTGATGCGGAGGAATGAGGGAAATTTCGTCAGGAAAGTTTTGAGTATGTAAGTGGCTATACCGATATGAGTAGGGGAAGACCAAAGAAACGATGGATGAACATGTGAAAGATGATATGGCTAGAAAGGGAGTGATTACTGAGATGACAACTAATCGAGAAGTATGGAAGAAAAAGACATGTACAGTGCGACATAGAATAGTAGAAATTAAATGAGGGCGCCACTTTATACGTAACTGTCACATTTTTTGACGTAAAATGCTTAAACATGGCAACAATTTAGTATGGAATTTTTTTAGTTCCATTTTATTTAATTTCTACTATCAAGCTATACATTTCCAGTATAATGTAAGGTAAAGTATAATGAGAGGTCAGCTTATTCTGGAAACGTATAGCTTGATATGTAGCCGTGTGTACACTGGCAGGAAAATGAAGATATTATATAATTGAAAGAATCCCAAACACACAATAAGAAGTCCCGTGATAGCTATTGCAACCCTTTTTAGATACACGTGTCGAAAGTGATTAAATTTGTTTATGACTTGACGACAACTTATCGACCATTTTGGCATCAAAAAGCATTTGTTAATTATTTTTATTTATGACTTCTATTGATCCCATGCCGACAAAATTATGTACTTTGGCGTGCCATGGGTTTGCCAATTCTGCATTTAGATAGACAGAAAGCAAAATTAAATTAAAAATACCTTTGGGTTGTCATTAAAATAATTACAAAGGTTCGATTTTGTAGCCCGGATTTTTCGTTCAATATTTTCTTATTATAATTTTTTGCTGTCGCCGATTCTTCGAACAAACCAATTGCGTGATAATTAAGGTTTTTTTGTCAAGAATTCAACCTGCAGTTCTAGTTCTAAGTCTAGTTTTTCTTCTTTTATTTTATTCACTGCAAAAGAGTAGGTAAGTATGCTGTGCAGGTAGTAACGCTGAGCGATATCAAAGACATGACTACTATGCTCAATATGGGTTTAAAACTATTCCTGGTAACTAATTTTTTTGTCAACTGTACATATTTTAAATGTTTTTTCTAGCCTGACTGTACAATTCCTAATTAGAAGTGCCAGTAGCATGTCTGTAGTCGAAGTATTATATTACAAATACAATGAAATCGAATCGTATTATTAATTCAGATCGCATTGCAGTCACGATCCACCTAGTTAATCATATCAACTCAATGTCACTGACAGAGGGGTACGTAATTTATTAGCACGTTGACATTTATGCGCCGCGGACAGCATGTTGTTAACTGCACTGCACTTTGAGAAATAGACAGTTCTAGAATAAAAGAAGCAGTTTAGATGTTTGATGAAGACGATTTTGGTCTTGTATGGATCAGAATGTTGGGCCACAAAAGGGATGAATGAAAGTATATTAAAAGATGTGTTTTAGTAATATTACGTGAGATGTGTAAACTCGCACAAGGCTAAAAGAATAGTACAGTCACTATGCGAAAGTAAGGATTTCAGTCAAGTAGTAAGGGCAGGTTCGGATAGTAATAATAGTACATTATAGCAAAGGCCGGGAAATAGGCAATTGCCATTTCCGCCGAGGCATATATAGTGCTTTTCTCAATAAAAATGCAGGGAATAAGACATACTTTCATGTATTTTTCTTTTGACTTCGCTGGAAGCAGGTTTTCCATTGCCAATTTGGCTTCTGATCTTAAATCTGGTGGAGTACAATCCATCTCCATTTCACTCTTTGAACCGTGGGAATTCATTTTAAATAAATTTATATTTATTAAGTATGTAAATAACAAATCAAGACGAATTTTCAGCTTTGCCGCCAATTAACTATTTGTCATCTGTGCCGAAAGGCAAACGCATTTATGGCTATACAGCCACGTGAACGCAATTTGTGCTAAGCAAAGAGACTTACTTTGGTATGCCAAGAATGATAAGAGATTCAATCAAAGAGTATCCCAGCACGCCGTTTCATACAACATTGCTGGAGCATTGAAATGTTCCAAATTCCAAAAACGCTCCTGCAATGGATTTGATTTTCTTTGTCCGTAAATTCGATACTTTGCGTGTTCTTTTTTCTAAAATAATGACAATATTTCCATGCATGTTTGAGAAAAATTATATTTATGAGATAGAGAAAGACTACTTCGATTTGTTTTTGCTATACTCAAACACTTACTAATTCAAATCCAATCAGATCAAGGCAAGCAAACACGACCTTATGAAGAAGGGATCAAACTGAATACTCTAAGTCAAAAGATTAATTACCAATTACCATACTGTGCCAAGTACCATAATGTGGGTTATCTAATTAAATATAAATAAACAAGGTTGGATTTACCTCCGTTATGAGTAGCTATTAACTCGAGCACGCGATGCATCGCGTGACTTTAATAGACCTTAAATATTTATACAGAACTGACCAACCACAAAGTCATCGTAGTACTTCCATGTTATAGTTTTGCCTGCGGAAGCGCCTGCGTGGCTTTTTCTAAAATGAAAGAAACCTAAGTTACTCCTTATAACATCTGCCAGTGAGTCTCGTCCAAATCGGTCCAGCCGTTTCGGAGATTAGTCGGAACAAATAGACAGACTATTTCTTTTTTAATTGCTTTTTTGTTATAAGTATCACCTAATTTCATAAGCATTTAGTAAAATTATGTTATGTTGACATTACGAACAGACACTTCAATTTTATTTATTTTTATAGCTGATATAAATCAAAATGGCAAAGCTCATGTAGCAAAGACAATAATAGAATTTGAGATTTCGGCTTTCGCTTATGTGTCGATTGCGTAATGTTAGGGTTGCCCCTTCAAATAAAAAACCATTTTTATTGTTATACATTACATTATTATGGGAGGGAGGGGAACTGGCGAAATTTAAGAGTCGCAGGTATGCTGGAAGAGATTTCATTAGAAATAAGCATCACCTTTGTACGTATTTTTCTGTTCCTTTCTTCTTGTCTGTTTATATGTGTGTACATAAATTGTTAAATAAATTAATAGTCACCGCTGCTGACCCCTTTAAGGAATAATGGTCTGATGTTTTGTTATTTTAATTATAGGTACTACATCTTGTTTTGTTAAGTATCGTATTTTGAAGTAATTGTGGACTGCCTAACATTACTACAAAATGAAAGAATAGTGATAATTATTTCGATACGCAAAATTTTAATAAAAATATTGACAAACTTACTCTTGAATAAACAATTATTAAATTCTTTTGTTTATTACGAGCGGCTGTTGACTTATTTATAATGTATGTGTGTATTAATTTTGTTGACCTTAGCGCTGAATATCATTGTTTTGTATTATATGCGTGCGTGACTAATCGTTTGTGCATGTGTGAGTGTCTTTGTGGTAGATTGTAAGGAGTTTGTAGGGTATTTTTTTTTGTTATCATTTATTTTGTAAAAAAGAAATGCTACAAAGGCCTTTTGCAGAAGTAGATATACTTTATTTCAAGGATTTTTCAATACTTAATACTCAATACTTTTATTGCATTCCACATGTAGGTAGGTATTCTTAGGTGGTAAACTTATAATTAGATCATTATGGACCCTGTCGGGCACAGTAAAATAAGTGAGTTAGGAGAGAGAGAGGAAGCGTTTGTTAATTTATAACATTACTTAAAGAAGAGTTTGTTTGGTTCAACGCGCTAATCTCAGGAACTAGATACTGGTTCGAATAGAAAAATTATTTTAGTGTTGGAGAGCCCATTTATCGAGGAAGGCTATATAACATCACGTTAGATCCTTAGTTCCGTGTGGTGCCGGACGTAAAGAATAGCTCCATCCCATTTCCTACCGTGGGTGTCGTAAAAGGCGACTAAGGGATTTACTAGAGAATGGGCAGCAGCGTTCCCTATTTATTTTTAACACCATACTGCGATCGTTAACCCGCCTGCCAAGCGTGGCGATTATGGCAAACCCCCCCAATTGGGGGAGGCCTATGTCCAGCAGTGGACGTCTTTTGGCTGAAATGATGATGATGATGATGAGATCCTTAGGAACCAAGCGGAAAGAACAAAAATCAGAAAGAACGCTAAGTGATAACGAAGATATAGCGCGGGCGAGCGACGGGATGCGACGCGATGGGTGGCCCGAAATTTCTCGCGGACGAAGTCGCGGGCAGAAGCTAGTAATATAATAATGATATAGGTATTTTCTGAGATAAGCTTTACTATAAATAAAATATAAAAAGTATCTTTTGAGAGATTTAATAAATTAATTCACGGTTGGGTTATTCACGGTTGGCGCAGTGGTTAAGCGATTGACTGCTGCGCTGCGTGTCGCGGGTTCGATTCCTGCACGGAACAAATATATGTATGAACTACAAGTAGTTGATCCGGGTCTGGCTGTTTGTGTATGTGAGTTTAAATGTTTGTAAACGCACCCACGATACAGGAGAAATTCCAGTGTGGGGCAACGTTTAAAAAATAAAAGTCTCGAGTATACTTAAGTTATGACTTCAACGGAAAATCAAATTCTCTTACGTTTTTTGCAATTTTCAGGTCAGTGTCCGTTTGTATGTTGATCTGATAATGATTCGCGACCGTAACAAATCTGTATTTATAGAATTATAATCATTAAAATCTCAATACAACTCTCTAATATCATATTACCTTATTGATAGATTTTTTTTTTGAAATCTTGACATTTGTGGAATATACTAACTTAAGAGCCAACCAGTCGCGGGCTCGTACTCACTGGTGGGCGTGGCCAAAAAGCACACTGTCTCACCTAGCATCGTGTCCGTCATCGTGTGTTGAGTGAAATGCACGATAATTCATAGTAAACCACGCGCGTAAAAAATTACGAAAAGTCCTTTGGAAGGTTGAGTTTTATGAAAAAAACTACTGGATAAATCAATTACAAATAAAGTTTATTGAAATATTCGATAATTGAGCTTACACTCACACTTCTTTTATTACTTATTTATGCCAAAATTGCCTTAACATTCGCAGGAAAAACGAATCTTTGTTGGCTCATAACTTTTTATTGGCTTTTTCTTTTAATATTATACTTTCGTACAGACAAAATTAATAATAAGACAAAACGATGTCATGTTTAACTTTGGATGTACGATGTCAAACAGTTGAGTAATACCCCCCCGAAATTTGTATGGAAAAATTATCGCCTAGTTTCATCTTAAGGATTTGTATTACTGATTCTAATGATTATAATTCTGTAAATAAATATTTGTTACGGTCGCGAATCATACTTTTATAAGCAACATACACCCAGAAAATTGAAACCAACGGCAAAAATCGTAAGAAAATTTGAATTTTGCAGGTTACCGTAGCGCTTCCCCCTTAACAACACCTTTTACCCCTTTTAATTATAGGCGAAGGCGTAACCAGCTACACAGCAACAGTGCTCCACGCTGCAAAATCCCTTAGCAAAGGCCTACGAGGCCTCGGAGAGAGCGTAGCACACAGTTTGGCTGGAGGACGAAGCACCTCGCAGTCTCCATCACCGCCCAACGCAGATATACAGCAGCCAGGAGTTGTCACTATATTGGATATTGAGGTGTGTTTATTAAAAGGCAATCGTAATGTCATCTTTTCTTTTTTTTTTTGTGAAAACTTCTTTAGGCGCGTTCAGCACTTTTTGGTAGGGGAAAAACTTATGGGTTCGCGATCGTCACCGAACGCTTTCCATGAGCTATATGTAACTATATGTAAACCGCGCGAGTAAAAAAATACGAAAAGTCCTTTGGAAGGTTGAGTTTTATGAAAAACTTCTGGATAAATCAATTACAAATAAAGTTTATTGAAATCTTCGATAATTGAGCTTTATCGGAGCGGACTTTGTTTTGGAGATTTTACGCATCTTTTATTACGTATTTACGCCCAAAGGTTTTCGTTGGCTCATAACTTTGAATGGCTTTTTATTTTAATATTCTGCTTACGGAAGCAGAATATTAAAATAAAAAGCAACAGGCAAAATTAATAATAAAACAAAACGATATCATGTTTAACTTTGGATGTTCAATGTCAAACAGTGGAGTAATACCCCCCCGAAATTTGTATGGAAAAGGTATCGACTAGTTTCACCTTAAGGAATAAACTCCAAAAATGTTAAGGTTAGAGGTAACACGCTACGAGGTACACGGTCAGAAGTATGCGTCAGAAGTAATAACATTGTGATTCAGTTGTTACCAGATTTGTCTACCTGATAATCTGCACCGATTATAAATGGCGTTTTAGAATTGACAGATTTTCGCTCTTTTGATGAAACTCTCAAAGAACTAAACCGTAGCTTCTTATCAAATACATTTTATTAGTTAGAAAATAGAGCTGAAGTTTTCAACTTTATTACAGTTGGTTAAGGTTCTTTTCTTCCTGCGGGGTAGTTGCGTAACACACAGTAGCAATGGGTATCATTTTGACAGTTCAACAACATTCATTGCGTTATTTACGTTGTTTTACAGACAAATTTTTCGAACGTATGAAGCAATGGATTAGCAATATCATTCAAAATCTTTCAGCTTGTTATTGTTGTGTTACGTAATTAGAGTGCTGACCTATTTACCTCTAATATCCCAGACAAAACTCCCTACAGGCTCCCATCAAACGACCTAAAACAACTATTTTATTTCCAGGGTAATGAGGAAGAAGACGGCCAAGACAGCGAAGAGCCCTGCGACCCAATCGTGGCTCACTTCATAGCCCACTCGGAAGCGATCATCGCCCTGAAGTTCGACGCAAGCGGCATGCTACTGATGACGGCCGATCGACGCGGCCACGACTTCCATGTGTTCAGGATCAACCCGCATCCCTGTGGGGCGAGCTTAGCGTCTGTGCATCATCTGTATATACTGCATAGGGGGGATACTACGGCTAAAGTGCAGGTAGGGATCGTAATACAGGGTGTTTCTTTGGCCAATAAGAGTCAATTCAAAAAAGGTGTGTGTGTTTCTATGAATACCATCTCCAGTTGTTCATAGAAAGAAACGCTGAGAGAAATCATGAGCTTAATTTTAAAGAAAATAAAGGTAAATTGAAAATTTCTTAAAAAAGGTGTTTTTTCAAATATATTTGACATTTTAATAAAGTAATATATTATGTCTACCTCACATCAAAAACTAAATAATGTAACGACCTGGCTCTTAAGTTGCTAGAAGTTTGCTAAAATATCAATTTACATTTACCTAGAACAGGATAAACTAGATCCACTTGATCCTAGATCGTCTAAACTGTTCAAAGTGGCCACCGTTCACTGCTCACTCCGAAGCAATCATCGCCCAATATCTAATAAAGAATCATCTCATAGCTGTTTTAATTTTTGTACTGTTTTTATTAAGGATGCTTCTAACGTGCACGTCTTTCGACATTGTTCTCACGTGTATAATTTCAACATGGATGATGTAACCAATATTTTGTAACAATATTTTGTTTTAAAAGAGTCTCCATGGAGTTTCTTGCCCGTTCTTCTCCATAGGAACCTACTACGCTTTGGAATGGGCGACTAGCTTCATCCTTCTGACTGATCGACCCCTTGACAATTCAAAAGTGCTTGTAATTGGTTTATTTGAAATAAATGCTTTGAGTTTGAGTTTGAGAATGTTGTAGTCGGGGTGGGTCAGGTTATTGAAAGGCTTCCTATGAGGGTTAAACTTTTTTATTTATTTTCGCCATACATTTTACAAGACAGCGGGCTCATGTCGGGCCTCTTGGCAAGCTCCGGTGTCATATGTGACAATCTGTCAGACCTCACATTAGTGACAGCCCGTGACGGAGGTCTGTAAGGATTAGTTTTTTTTCCAGGACATAGCAATATCGTGCGACTCCCGCTGGGCCGCAGTGTCCACCCTGCGCGGCACGACGCACGTGTTCGCCATCAGCCCGTACGGCGGCGCCATCGGCGTGCGCACGCACACGCAGCCGCGCGTCGTCAACCGCCTGTCGCGCTTCCACCGCTCCGCCGGCCTGCCCATACACACTGCTGCCCACAAGCGAGCCTCCGCTGCTACGGTATGGAATAGGGTATTTGATAGGTTTTTTTCTAAATAGATTTTCCGTAACTGGAAAAAGACAGTAAAAAAATGTTTACAATACCTGCTCGATAATGTCAAATAATATGTATTACATATTATGACCTAATTTAAAGTACGCCATTATAGCCCTAGGGTCTAGCCGAGTAATAATATTGTACTGAATTTAATTATAATTCGCTAGTAATGTATAATTCGCTGGTAAAGTAATGAAATTTGAATTTGGAACCTCAACAAAAAATTCGTATGTATACAAAAACAATAATAATTCGAAAATCGAATTGCTTTTTATTACCTCGCAGAAGGTGTGAAAAGTAGATTATTCTCCTCGGGGGTAAAGGTTTCTTCGTCTTCGGGGAGCTTGAATCCCTCACTGCACTCGGGTTAATCGAAGCACCCGTGACGTAAGACACTGCTTTATCCCCTAAGTGAATAATAGAGTATGACAAGAGTATCTCCCCCCAGGTGGGCGACAACATGTCGCAGGGCGCGTGGTTCCCCAACCCGCGCCTGCCGCCCTACCCGCTGCCCACCACGCTGTCACCGCTGGCGCAGCTGCGACCCACTGCCAACATCCCCACCCATACCATCACTAGGAACAGTTCTGGTAAGTAAAACTAGAAAAATTGACAAACTGTTATTTCTTAACTAAACAATTTTAAGTACCTATCATTTTAAGTACACAACGGTCTACGAGAAATCATAAATCCACTATTAATATTCACAGGCCGTCAACGCTTATCATCTTTATCAGAGGATAATAACGCGGCTCCCCTATTGGCGCGTGCGCGTTTCGGTCCCGCAATAAGCGGTCGTGCGCCCGCGCCTGTGGCCGCGTTGTACCTTATGGCGGCCAATGGATCCCTCTTACATCTACTGCTACATCCCAGGCCGCTGTCTAGTAAGTTATATTCCTATAGTATAGTATAGTGTAAAGTTCGCTCATCCTCCATAGAAAAGGGAGGATCCTCCGACCAGACGGGTGTTGTGTCCGGTGGGCAACTGCCCGACGACGGTTGATGTCGGGATGTTGTAGTCGCGCGGTAAACTCTGCGTGATGCAGGATTTGTGACGTCAGGTCTTTGATGCGTAAGTCGCATGTGGCGTTGTAGATACCGACACAGTCCATTCAGACGAAGAATGAAAAGGTTAAGCATCTTTAAAAATAAGTTTATTTGCGCCTGCCAACATTTTGAGTGAAAATGACAGTTGGAAAATGTGACGTGTGCCCGCTATACGGGAAAGTAAATGTGGGTATTTATTTATAACCTAGGCTTAACCTTTTTATTCTGCGGTACCAAATAATAGATAAACTTCGTATTCGGAATTCAGTATAAATATTTTATTTTAAATAAAATACATTATTTTTATTAATACAGGATGACTTGTAATTTGACGTATTCGGTCCAGCACGTGATAGTGTGACCCATTTGCAACTATTACGCATCCCATAAAGCCTAGGTGAAAATTCATGGATTGGAGAAAACCCAATTTTTACGTATTTTTGAAAACTTCCCAGAATTCGTCACTGAATACCACTTTTCTCTAAACTCTCAAATTAAATACTTTAACAAACTACGTTGTTGCTAAATTATTTTAAACATCAACAAGTTAAATTAAGTAGTTTATTAAGAGTCTATACAACCTCAACGCCACCTCACTCTGTATCTCGCTCGCACACTATTGCTACCGGTCACGCGAGCAAGCGAGACAGGGCGGCAGGGAAAAGGCTCCAAGGCGCCGATAGTTTAGGTAATTTCGTTTTACGGTGAAAATAATGGTCATTTAAAAAAAGTAAATAACATAAGACCTGCTTTATAGTTCAGTTAATATGCAAAGTTTCATTATCTAATTTGAAGTATTTTTTGAATATCAGCGGTTTATTGTTCGGTTTGGAGGTAACTTTGGAAATCGATAAAATTTTATGGAATCGTGTTTTCGGCTAACATAGTACTTAACATTAATCCTCAACTTTACCATATATTTATTTCAAAATTAATACTGCAGTATTTTCGACATAACGGAGGATCATGCTAAGCCATTTGAGGTAGTATAGGCCCTTAACCCTGTTAAAAATCAAAGGTACATGAACTTTGACACCAGTTATCTCACAACTTAACTGCGGCATTAAGCGTACACACTACGGGGAAGACATAATCCGCTATCTAATGAGGTATAGTAACCGGCATGAGTCGTGAGCACAAACTGACACTTACGCAGTAGTACATTTTTAGGTCTCTTTGGCGGAATGGAGAAGCCGGGGGGCGCCGAGCTGCATGCGATTGGTTCGTCAGTCGATACTCGTCGTCTATTGGACTCTCGCGTGTTATTTTTATTTAGCCGAATGTGTACATGCGCGAGCTTGCCCCCACTGCCCACTACTACCCATCTGTGCTCACGACTCGTGCCGGTTATTTTACAAAAGTTAAAAAAAATATTTAGAGGTGCCGATGAAGCATTGCATTGCAAGCATGCTGCCAAAGGTCGAAATTGCAAATTGTAGAAATATTTAAAATTGTGTGACAATCGAATGAATTAACTGGTTTATGCCATCCCATTACTTTTAATCTCTTAGCAATCCACCACACGTTAAGCACCCAGGTCATCATGACCAAGTCACGGAGCGGCTTTTTGACCTGTATAGCATTTCATAAAGATACGAAACGCTTTCGTGCTGTATTGTACGTCAATGTTATCGACGAAGTCCTCTAAACGCTATTCATAAATCTGTAACTGTACAATTTTGACTGTTCAAATACGGTATGAAGACTTCAATTTTTCTGACAGGTATGTCGGAGGTGATATTGGACCACGAATATTGTTAAAAAACAAACTTATTTAGGTAGTATCAAACTTAAACTTTAACTTAAATGTATGTAAAGTTTTATTATTGTTTTGACCGCTGCATAGAATTTTGTAAAGTCGTATATCACATAATTAAATGTGATATTTATATATTGTAAGTAATTTTATTAGATTTTTTTATGATAACAATATTTTAATTCCTATTTACTTTATTTATTTTTAATCAAGCTACTTCTCGTATATATATCCATATTAAGGCTTTGACTGCCAGACAACAGACACTATAGAAAAACTATTGTTAGCGGTCACCGGTGACCACAGTGGCAGTCAATGTGTTAATATTATAAATGAGAAAGTAACTCTGTCTGTCTGTCTGAACTAAACCACTGAACCGATCGTCATGAAATTTGGCAGAGATATAGCCTGGGGTATGGAGGACATAGGCAATTTTTTTATGTGATAACCGACATTCTCGCGGGCGGAGCCGCGGGCAAAAGCAATAAAAATCATTTAAGTGCCACTTAATTTTTTTTACCACAGTTATCTATTTACTACCATTTTGTACCATCCACACGGATCTGTGAATAGCGTTTTGCCAGTCCTTCGGTTCAGAAATCAGGTTATCGAACAAGGGCCATAATCGATACGGTAGTGCTATTCGTTACCGTATCCTTTGTGAATAGCTATGCTGTCATGCTCGTCATGGTGACCAATCAATCTGCCTAGCCTTTTCACGACTATGTATATGTAATCGTACCGTATGCAGCTGGATACCAGTATTTTTCATGGAGCGACTTGGCCTCCACAACCCTGTTACTGGGTAATACAATACCGCTTGAAGCAAGTACCATAAATACTGATATTGTTTGTCCAGGTCTATCGAAGGAGAAGATCTGCGACGACTCTAGCATCGAGCTGGAAGTGGAGCCAGTGTCTCAGTGGCCTCTGCAGCGCCCGGCCGCGGCCGCCGACCTGTTGGCGCCACTGCCGCCCTCCAACCCGCTGCTGCAGCCGCAGACCTGCAGGGTAACTGACATTTACAAAAGATAAAAAGCCCATAACCACAGTTAGGGAACAATATAAAAACGACCAAAAAAATTGTTTAAATTCCTTTTAGTTCTGCACTGAGGAAGAATGCCTTGACTTCCAAAGATTTTTTGTGTTGCCTCATGGTTGTTAAGCTAGCCTTTTCAACCAGAAGATGATCCTATATAGATATTCAGACTTGCTTCGCGACCGGACGTGAGTTTATCGCACCTCGTCTGTGTGTGCGTCCGCTCGCTGATAGATTATACGACAACTCGACCGGGACAACTCGACCCGGACAACCCGACCCGGACAACTCGACACCGGGACAATCCAACCCCAGGAAAACTCAACCTAGACAACTCGACGCCGACAACTCGACGCCGACAACTCGAATCATTTTAAACTATTTTAAATACAACCATTTGTTACAGAGATGCGCCGACATGTGTATGAGTGAAGAAGAGCGCTGGCTGTCTCAAGTTGAGATCGTGACACACGCGGGGCCTCATCGACGACTGTGGATGGGCCCACAGTTCGTCTTCAAGACTTATAATAGCACGGGGTGAGTTAGAATAATACCAGTCTATTATTGTCCCACTTCAGGGCGAAGGCCTCTTCTCAGAAGGCACTATAGTCTGTTTTTTTAACAAACGAGTACCGACAATTTTGACTGCGTTTTCTATTGGTCCACGTAATCAACATAAAGTTACCCATCCAATCAGTCCACCTCGACCAATGACCCATCACTCTGTCAACATCGGAAATGTGCGAGAGACATACTCAGTACACGTTTGTTAAAAAAAAAAACACTAGGATTGATCATCGCACTTGCTCGAGATGGGTTGGCGATTTCAGACTTATATTGGGTGGGGTGAGTTAGGGTCGAACATTCTAAATAGTGGATGGGCCCGCAGTTTGTCTTCAAGACTTTAATAGCATGGGTTGAGTTAGGTTAGGCACAAATTAATACAGATGGGACACTCCTCAAAATCATTTAAATAAAAAGCGTCTTTTGCTACGACACAATAAAGTGCAATTCAGGTCTCACAACTCTTATTACCTACAGTTATACCACAGAACAGAAAAAAACAGTAGAAGTCGCAAGTAGGCGGGGCCCGCGTACCCCGAGTTTTGCGAAGTTCCGCGTATGTCTGCTTCCACGCCCACATTAAGCACATCAGTCAAGCTACAACTGTCACGGTAAAAAGAACTGGAAAAAAAAATACAAAAATGCCATATTGTGCTGTTTTAGAATGCAAACACGATAGCAGAACCAAAAATTTATCATATGGAGGAATATCATACCATCGGTTAGTCATAATTGATTTTATTTCGATATAAATTTGAAAAAAACAATATTTTATTATACAAGACAAGTAAAAGTTGACTTTATGTTCTTTCATTTAAGGTCTACTTTCTTTTAAACTCAAACATATTTTTCGAGAAGATTCCAACTATACACATGTTACAGTCCGCTACTCAATTAGAGATTACCTTTATCGATAATGAGTTATCGATACTTTAAACCTACAATGTTCTATGTGTTCTATGATAAATATCGGGAAACATTTAACCGTGTTCGGTTTTTTTTTGTGTATTAGTGAATGTTCAAACCTTTTTAGGGTTCCATAGTCAACAAGGAACCCTTATAGTTTGTTGCTGTTTTTTCTAATTCTACCTTATCCGAGTTTAAAATAAGCAGAACATGAATAAACGTAATCTATTAGTAATATTCTAATCGAGAAAAGATTAATCGAACAAGTTAAATTCACAGTCTCAAACCTATAAAAAAGTGGGTTTCGTATTATTTTGTAATTTTAGATTTCCTCAGGATCCAGACAGGAAAGAGAAATGGATTGAAGGGACTGGAAGGCAAAGTTGGTTTCCTGCTAAAACTAGCACAATTTTTTGTCCTTAGCTGTAATTAATTCTCACTTTTATAAACTTTGATCATTTTTTAATAATAAAATTTATCGACTCTAGCTGTTGACTGTATTTTGTCTGAAAATAAAACGGAATGTCGATAAATAAGTCAACGACAGTGGTATGTCCCTAGAGGAGGACGAATTGTAATTACCTCGTTACGCAAATATCAATCTTAACGGTAACGAAATACAGCTTTAAATTGAGTGCATTTATTATAGTGACATCTAGCGGCGAATAGCGTAACTTGCTCATTAAAGTATTCCGTGTGAAGTTTAAACGGAAAAGGTATTAAATACTTTAAAAAAGTAGACAATAAACAACTCTATCTTCATATAACTGTGGTTTATTTTCAAATAAGCGATGTCTGACTTAATTCATACTTTCATTCAATATTAAACTACCAATCACACCAAGGATTTCTTAGTGTTACGAAATACAATTAACCTGTGTATGTGTGAGTTTGGGTACGCTCGTTCTGATACTAATGAAGCGCTATGCGACTTCTACTGTTTTTTTCTGTTCTGTGAGTTATACTCACTTACAAGTTGCCTCTCTTTCTATCGCGTAACTCTTAATACCTACTGACCATGTTATTTAATTATCAAGTGCCTATTACTCTACTTTTGTGAACAACTGACGTTTTTACTTAAACCTAGGCTCAGCTCTTGGTCTATTATATTTTTAAAGGTACCATTCCGTAACCGCCGAAATCTTGTATTTAAATGATTATTACTACCAGCTTTTTTAAAATGAAAATGTGATATCCGAAAAATGGGCTTCATAAAACACTGTGCGATTGTGGCTTCTTCAGATAAGACGTGCTATCTTATTCACTGCTACTAGCCTTGTAATGCTAAATAAATCTAATTATCACTATAATTTTGCCTATAGATCAAACTCGTCCCTATCAGAAGCGGAGACAGTAGAAGTGGACACAAGTGCAGCACGTGGCGTCGCTCGCTCCAATCCGGTCAACATGCCAGGTGTGAGACCCGTCGTGCCTGTACTCATCGATTCCGGGTCAGCCAGTAAGTGACTTTGTACCTCTTGTTTATTACCATCAATTTTATTTCCGTGTTAATGTTGACGTACAGAAGTACCGTGTGATGCCGGACAGCACCACCCCATTTCCTCCCGTGGGTGTCGTAAAAGGCGACTAAGGGACTTACTAGAGAATGGGCAGCAGCGTTCTCTATGCATTTTAACACCATACTGCGATCGCCAACCCTCCTGCCAAGCGTGGCGATTATGGCAAACCCCCCCCTCCAATTGGAGGAGGCCTATGTTCAGCGGTGGACGTCTTTCGGCTGAAATGATGAAAATGATGACAGAAGTGCCATTTATGTGCCTATTTGAAATAAATGCTTTGATGTTGACTGAGAATTTTGCCGTACTATTTAATCTAAGAAACATTTCCTCCATATTTTTTTTAAACCTTACTCAATATCAAATGTTAATTTCGTCAGCAACAATGCGTAATGTAAGCGAACTCCTGCGCCACTTGCTCACTGAATAAGGAAAACTTTAAAATGAATGCCACTCACAACTTAACAGCTTGATGAGTTCTTGTGAGTATTTTTATTTCCTTTATCTACACTCATGCTACAATTTCTCTATAAAAGTTTCTGAAACAGTTAGCTTATTGCCAATATTATAACAACCGGTGTCATAGTAACCATAATATCATCCAAACGAGTGTTATAATGTTATACAAAATATCATTATGCAACTACTTTGCGTTTTCGATCCCCTCCTTACTCATCAAACAGCTACATTTAAGAATTAAAAAAAAGAATATTGTCATGCAAGCGCGTTTTACTACCACAGCTCAGTAATTTAAAAAAAAAAAAAAACTTATAGGTTATTCGAGTTCGAGAATCAGCACTTTTTGAACGTCAAAATAACATGAGACAGTCCCCCAAAACGTCCGCCCTTAACTACTTTCTAGTGCTTTAGCTGGGAAGAAGAAGTGGCGCAACAAACTCTCCAGCAGCAACGATGTGAAAACGACACAGTATTAATGAGTCGTCATGCGGCTTTTATAAGGTCTAAATTCCAAAGATTCTCACTTTATCCTGTAACTACAACATAATCATCTCTTGTCTGCAGGTTCTCTAGAACATTCTCCATCGGACAGTTTCCGTCGCAAGTCGTTGTTAGCTGAGAGTGGGCGCGCGGCTTCTGTATGTGATGTACAACTTAGAGAGGACCTCGCGGAAGCTATGAAGGAAGATCACGGTATGTTGTGTGTTACTTGTAGCTGTAGAAGGGGCAGTAGTCAAATTTAAGGGTTTTTTGTGGGGTTAAAATCGCGTGATTTTGGTAATTTTCAGTAGAATATGAGCTGTAGAATTTGTGGGTGACATTGGCAATATTGGATATCCTTGTAAAACTACCATTGACGGTAAAATTGGGGTAATCAACTACTAAAATTGGGTAAATTAATTGTTATTTATAAATATCTATCTCCTTAGTAAAAATGTTAAATTTATTCACTGAAAGACAACACACTGACTAAACCGCTGGGTCTAAAAACATTACATTTCTCATATGTAATACTAGCGACCCGCCCCGCGCGGGCTTCACACGTTGTGCAGAAGTTCTGAGCAGTAACCTAATAAAAAGTACTAGGCTTGCATGAATTCAATATAGTATTTCATAAGTAAAGGATGTTTATTTTAGAGGTGGAGAACTTTGAACTGAAATAAAACAGAAAAAATATTTTAATATCCATAGAATTGGGTTTATCTGATAGATAATTTTATGGCATTAATATTTGAATAGGATTTCGGGCTTTAGCCGTAGGGTTGATGCGTATATGGCGTAATCTGGAGGTGAAATTTTCACACACTCTTCGCAGTAAATCAGGCTGTATTTCGGCAATTATGCGTCGAATGTTAGCATCAAAGTGATCAATTGTTACCAGTTTATCGGCGTAGAAATGCAACTTTACATATCCCCAGACAAAATAATGTAATGACGTTAAATCGCACGAACCAGGTTGTCAGATTTCGTGTTTCGTTCGTCAAATGTTTCCTGTAGTGAATTAAGCCAATAAAAAAGTTTTCCGTAAATAAGCCTTCCGCGTCAGCCGCGGCGGCCACATGCCCAAAATCATATTGAAATGTCATAAAATTATCTGTCAAATAAAGCTAATTTTATGGATATTAAAAACACTTTCTTTGTTTTATTACAATTTAAAGTTCTCCGCCTCTAAAAAAACACCCGTTATTATTAAATACTTCTTTTTGTATACAGGGTTATTGGTAAAACACTAAAAACCTCTCAGGACTATATTACTAATATCATAAACAACAACTTTTGTTCTATATCTTTTAATAATTCATCAGATTTTAATTCATCACTCTTTCATACAAAAATAAAAATATTTAAATTCAACGCTCTTTAATGTATAGAAAAACGAAATCTTGAAGGTTCTTGGTAAAAGTATTATGTTTTGTAAAAAGTCACAGCAGCCCCGGATCTAGGGGGGGGGGGGGGGGGCATACCGGGGCCCGTGGCCCGGGCGCCAACTTCAGAGGGCAGCAAATTCAAGCGTGGCAGACAAGTGCACCACCCAGCGCACCGCAACTTTGCAATAACTGAGACGCGCAGCACTTATTCTCTTTCTCTGCGAGTGGCGCACTGAGGAAATCACTACGTGATTAGCGTAGACATATGTAGGTCGTCAAACGGTGTTAGCGAGTTGCGGGTGGGCGCAGATGAATTCTGGCAGGAACTATCCGTTTAAAAAAAAATGCTTGACTTTATTTGGCGATGTAAAAAGTATAGCTTTCTTTCCCTTGCAATAGATCTATGTCACGGCGAACCACAGGCGGATGAGTACCTCTGTGGTAAAAATTAAAGGAAAAACATCTTTGGTTTTTAAAATTTAAATTTTCGGTGGTCCCGGCCTTACCGACGCCTTAAAGGACAATTTCGACATGATTTTCTTTAATTTTTTACCACATTTTAGGGGCTCCTGATTGGCGCATTATCGATCGATACAATTTGACTAAATATGTTACAGCCAAAATTTTCGAGCTCGCTTCTCTCACTCTTGCAGCCAGTAATTCCTGATTCTTAAAACGTTTCTATAGGTCAACTAAGTAAATACTCCTATTTTGGTATGAAGGGTCAAAAGAAAATCGAACTTATCTCAGGCAAGGAACTAAATTTTTTGAGCTCGCTACGCTCGCTCTTGCATTCAAGATTGTCTTAATAATGTTAAGCTTAACTTAGTCGAGTCTCGCGATTGCGATCTTAGCAATCTAAAATCGGACCGAACATCAGATTAATTATGAAAAGGCCATAGATAATGTTTGCAGAACAAAAGGCTCGAACCCTATTTATATCCTGTCCTATGCTAATTAAAATAAATGTCCGACATAATATGTCGGACATTTAGTTTTTCTATGAACCCTTATTTTTATTAAATATATTATATTAAAAAAAATAAGGGTTCATAGAGAAACTTATAGGATAAAGGATTGGGGGGGGCGGCGGGCTAGGTCCGGGGCTGTAGTCACATTGTTTTACCAATAACCCTGTGTATTTGTGTATGTCCATCTGGATTAATGTACCTTTATAATGGTGCAAGAATTTTTCAAATAGGAGTTTTAGTTCCGGAGATTCCACTTATACACAAACTCACAAAATTTGCGCTGTCTCTTTATAATGTTAGTAGAGATAATTCGGAATATACACCCTCTAAAGGGGTTTAATGAATAATAATTATGTAATTTTCAATTTCAATTTTACGAATTCCATACGTTTGTATGGAAGTTCGCCATTTTTGCCGCTGAGAAATCTCATCGGGTGCACGGCTTTTTATTGGGATAAATATGATATTAGTGGCCCATTGTTTATTCCGATGGTTTGCTGCGTATCTCAATTTGTTTACTGCTCCATCTGTAGTAAACGAGATAAGACGAGTAAAAGAATTTAAATTTGGACATTTATTAAATATAAGGTTAAAGAATTTTATTTACTTACATAAATCAAAACAGTATGCAGAGAGTAGAAAAATATAGTTTTCCAAAATATTATATAGATTTTTGATACCGTACAGTATTATTATGCCCGGATGTTGTGTTTTTGTTTCGTTTTCTAAGCCGAAAACGAATTCTTTATCGAATCTTACATTGGTGCCGATTCCCTTGTTCACAAACTAAACTAAATTTAAGTTCAGTGCATCTTTTTCTTTCTATTTCATTAAGAAAAGGACAGAAGATACATTTTAGTTTAGTCCTGTCAAATTATTCAGTGCTTGACGTAAATTGACGTAATTTTTGTCGGCAAGTTTTTAATCACGTCTAAACTTGTATGGAGTAGTGACAGGCGCTAATTAATTTGACAGGACTAAACTAAAATTTATCTTCTGTCCTTTTTTTAATGAAATAGAAAGAAAAAGATGCACTGAACTTAAATTTAGTTTAGTTTGTGAACAAGGGAATCAGCACCATTTTGCATCATTTATAAAGTTTCAAATTAAATTAGCTGGGGAAACTTCACTGACATGACGGTTGTCGGATATATAACAAAATAAAAGTATGATTTTATAAAACTCATACGTTTTAAGTAATTAATTAGAGTCGCACGAACTATGATTATAATAAGTTTTTTTTAAATATAATTTTTAATTTTGTCTTGATTTGATATTTGTACCCTTTACGTCTGTGAATTTTCGCCAGTTAATTTAATTTGATCCTTTATTATGTAACATAGCTCGCAAGAATTTAGGGTTTTTTGTTTCATCTAACTAAAAAACGGACGAAATGAATGGGAACGAATAACTTTAAAATATTTATAAAGTATTTACGTGATTACGCACATTAAAATTAGGTCTCGCGAGTGTAACGTTTTTGGAATTCGTTTACTATCGAGTAATATCCAAGAGCGAGATTTACAAGCGGAGGAGCCGCCGGACGGACGCCGCGTCAGACCGCCGGCGCCGGCCCTATACCGAAGCCTAAGGCACCGCGAGATAACATCCTCTATGGCTGCACGCCTGGCCACGTCTCTCCTCTGACGCGCAGCCTCCGACCACTCAGTGCGTAGGTACGGAAGGCCGGCTCCATACAAGTTCCTGCCTACGCATTGAGTGCTCCGACCTCCTCCGCACATGTAGTAACGGTTGCCTTCGGTTTCGCATAGGGGCGGCGCGCGACGGCAGTGCGGAGCGGCGCCCGGGCGGCGCGCGCCGGGCCGGCGTGGCGCGCGCCGTGGGCCCGCTGGGCACCGTGGTGCAGCCGCCGCCCGCCTCGCCGCCCGGCGCCTGGCCCGAGCCCTTCGCCGCCAGCAACTGCGACGAGGCCACGTTCCGGCCCGTGCTGCGCGCGCCCGCGCCGCCCGAGCAGCGGCCCGAGGACCCGCGCCCGCTGCCGCGCAGCACCACCATCCCCGCGCAGAGCGTGCGCGCGCACGGCCAGGCGCCCAAGCCGCGCCTGTGCGCGCTCTCCACGGCCGTCGTCATCCCGGCCGCGCTGTCCGACTGCCCCGCACCTAGTTTTAACTTAGATAAGTATAGCGTCGAGGAGGCGGCGCGAGAGGTGAAGGATGCGAGAGCGAGTGCCAGGGGCTCGGCGCCTGCCGAGCGAGCCTGCGAGGCGCCTCCCGACTCACTGCCAAAACGGCCGTCGGGTGATATTCAGCCGGCCGCCCGACATAGAGTTAGGCGATCTCCCACCCCCAAGTCGGATAGCGAAAGACGCGCTAGCGACGATGGTTCTAGGGATAAGAAATCTAGTAGAATTAGAGAGAGCCCTCAGCGTCGCGATGAGGACGTGAGGGCTGCGAAGTCAAGTGAGGTACGAGAGCGTAGGGAGTCTACTCCTAAAGCAGAAAGAGTTTTTAAGATGGAGCCTGTTCAGAAAGAATTTGTTGCAAAGGAGCTTGTTCCAAAAGAGCATATTGTTAAGACGACTGGTATAACGGAATCTATTCCAAAAGATAATGTTCTCAACGAAACTGTTCCGAAGAAGACAGCTCCAAGGGAACCTACCTCAAAAGAGGTTATTACGAAAGAACCTGTTTCGAAAAAATCTGTTTCAAGGGATTCAGTTCCAAAGGAACCAGTTCCAAAAGAGCCCGTTGTTAAAGAACCAGTTACAAAGGAGCCTATTATAAGGGAACATGTTCCAAAGGATCCAATTCTGAAAGAGCGGTTCGCTACCGTGAACACTCAAGAAGAAGTACCCTCAGCGGCCGTAACTTTAAAATTATCGTCTAAGAAAAAATCTTTCGAGCCAAAGCTTGTGAAAGAAAAAGTTGTAGAACATGTTAAAACTGAAGAGCAAGCTTGGGATATGCTCATAAATGAGCCAGAAAAGCCTGTGTTGTATAATATTCCACCAGTCTATGAAAAAACTGTTGAAGAACCTAAATCAAAATCCAAGAAAAGTCGTAAAGGTAAAAAGTCTCAAGATGAAGCTCACATGAAAGATGAAGATACATTTGTCGAAATACATGCCATAGATGATAAACCACAGCCTTCCAGTGGCGACCTAGTTTCAATCTCAACACCGTACGAAGATATTGAACCAATATCTTACTTAGCTAAAGCAAAAAAGGCGCGTACATTTAAAAGTGTTACCCCAGAAAGAAAGGATCTCTTTGATCCCAGAGATAACTGGCCTTTTGATGAACCAGAAATTACTTCCGTACCTAAATTCAAAAAGATTGATGATGATGTAACCGAGCTTTTACCTGAACCCAGCCCAAAAATTAAAGCTAAAGAATTAGTAACAGATGTGCCTAAAACAGATACTCTGAAAGTCTTTGAAGGAACTGGCGAAAGTACTTCGCCATTGAAAGAATCACCAAGAACCAAGAAAACTAAATCTCTATCGCCTTATGCCGACCGAAAGTCAACAGAAAAACGTTATGAAACAGAAGTTACGGATGTATACGTGATAGATACGATGAAAGAAGAGTTTCCCGAAATTCAGATTACTAAAGGCACCAAGATCCGTAAGAAGTCTCCTCAGTCTGAGAAAAAGATTCAAGAGGTAGAAGTAGTCGAGAAACCCATTAAATCTTGGAGTTCTATTGCGGCGTCTAAGAATGTCAAAAAAGAGGAAAAGATCGTTGAAGAAAAAGTTAAAATAGAAAAGTATGAAAAAGTAGATCAGGTGATTGAAACTGGTGATTTAGATGAAGAAGAAGGGTCTTCCACACAGGTGTCACTGCAAGAAAAACTAATCGAACTCTGCAAGAGAACTGATATAATGGTAGCCGAATGCGATGCACCTTCAGAGTTAAATTTCGTTGAAGAACATCATTCAGTCCTCGACTTTCCACCACTGGAACCTTTGGACTTCGGTTTGGATGATTTCAAACTAGAAGTGATGCGAGACAGCCTTCTAGAAATGAACGATGGAGGAATCACAAGTCCAATATGCAAAATAAACATAGATAATATACTATCGACCATAAAAGAAACTACAAACAAAGCAATAGAATCAAGCGCGTTCAACCTGATCGATTTAGAAAAAGTTCCGTTAAAGAGGGAGAAAGGATTTAGCGTAGTTGAAAATGATAAGATAACAACTCAGGAAGTGAAGATTGAGGAAGATAAGTCTGAGGATAAGGAAATAGAGGTAATGGATAAGTCCTCGGATGATGACAATACGTCACCAATAGTGTCCACGGATAGCGACAAAGAGGATAAAAAATCAACTGGTGCTTCTAATGTAACCATGCCTTCGACAAAACAATCGTCAAAATCGAAAAAGTCGCGTAGAAAGAAAAAGTAATAAAATGTGTTCAGTGATATTAATGTTCAATGTTTCGATTGCAATATTAGTAGTTTAAATTAAAGACATATTCAGCTCACGTTACGCCATTTTACATCAAGCTTTTTTAAACTTGATATCAGAATTATTCTTTAGTGTATAATATTTAAAAGTATTAAACCACTTTAATTTAAATAAAAAAATGGTATCTATTACTAAAGTTAAATACTACCGTATAAAGTTTAAAGGTTTGCGCAGTTATTTACTTAAAATATGTTATAATTACTGTAGTTCTAATTTCTAACTTTCTTTGCGTGGTTTCTATTAATATTATGTGTGTAGCATACTAACATTTGAGGTTTATAAAAATATTCGGTTATCGGTTATTAATGCTAACCTGTAACGGACGAAGAATATAGTCTTACATTACTAGCCTTTCACTTCGAGTTGGCCGTTACCTTCCGCCGCGCTTCCCTGCATCGCCACTTTGTTAACCACCTTTTTACTTGACTGCCCCAGAAGGAGGGTAATGTTTTTCGAGACTGTATGAATGTATGTATGCATGCATGTATGTCTTATTTCTTTGGCACGCTCTGTAGCCTAAACGGCTTGATGGATTTTAACATATGAGGTGTCGTTAGATCCGTCTTAATTGTGGGAGTGAAATAGTCTATAAAATAATTATATATTGCATCTGCAAATACAAAAAAGGGAGGGGAAGGTTTAAAAAAAATTACAAAGATATCCGTATCAAATAAAAAGTAGTAATGAGACAATTCCAAATATATATAATATATATATTAATAAAACTAAAAGCTTGAAAAAAGCAAGTTATAAAAAAAAACCGACTTAAATATCATTGAAAAAGAGAAAAACAAGCATTATGATCTATAGAATTTTGGTATTGCAGGCGAGGACCAACCAATAACCTGAAATACGGTGTAAATTTTGTTTGTCTCCACCTGCAATACCAAAATTCTATAGATCATAATGCTTGTTTTTCTCTCGTTCGGTTTCGGAGTCGGGTTTTTTGTATATTTTTATTTTTTTAATTAGCTTTTTTGACTTATTAATACTACTTTCATGCATATATCACAAACTGTTTTAAATTCTTGTTTTAATAAACAAAATGGTTACAGTAAAATAAAATAAAAAACTTTTATAATTTTTTGTCAACGTTAGTAGGAGTTGTGCCATCGTTTTTAACGGTCGATGACGGCTAACTCGAAGTGAACGGCTAGTGGCTTAAACTAAGATCTGGGGTAGCTCCGTAGAAAATAATTCTTATTAATTTAACGCAAGCTGAATATGTCTAGTTTACGCGGATAGAATCAAACATTCGCTGCTGTTGTAGTAACCTTAGTTATGTAAATGCAATTAATGTGATTAAGCACAGGTAAAAGACGAAAAAAAACTTAAAATGATTGTAAAAAAAAAGTGATTTTAAAATATTTGCTACTAAAGCCTAACAATATTATTTAGGCAATGACCTTTTATCGTTCGGTAGCGGTATTTATGTCATATCAAAAAAATAAACATAAAAATGTAAAAACCTAGCAAAATACACAAAAATATACCATATGGGATTTTTTATGAAGATTCAAAATTTCTACAAATTCTTAAAGTATTAATAATTAATATATACTCGTAGTTTTAGTTTTTGGGCAAAATTTTGATATTATAGAATCCTGACTCGGTGCAGCGGTCTTCATAAAAAACCTTATATTTTTTTGTAAAACAGTACTCCTTTTTAGTACTTATATCTTGTTTAGTTATTAGGTGTAGATGAATAAAATTGCATACTTTGTGAAAACAAAAACCTAAAAAAATACACTGTTTTCTACGCGCCACGCAAGATCTTTTACAAGGCTATATTTTTAGTATACACAGAACTTTTGCTTACCTGTCATAAGAAATATAGCTTGACCATAATATATGGACACAGTATATTATATATGTTATGCAATCAGTTACATTATGGGTCAATGCTTTTGCAGAACTTAGAGGCGTTAATGTTGACCTTAATATAATTGAGGCTCATTTTAATTATTAAAATATAATTATATTGCGATCGTACCTCAGTATTAGTTTATTGTGTTGCTTTTTTGCCTCAAACAGCTGTTTCTGAATTTAACAACACGTTATTTCGATTCGATTTAAAAACCAAAGAAAGAATAAATAATATGAATGTTACCTAAATTGATTACCATGATATTTTGTGTGGTTATTAATAACATTAAATACTCGTTTCAACGCATTGTCGATTTGTCTAGCTAAATTAATTGAGTACATTTTCCAAAAAACCTCTTATTAGGTTAGGATTTGTCGTGCTAAAAATTAGATCCATATCTATTACTGTGCGGCAAGTAATGTGCTTGGTTGATTTTAGCGCTGTGAGGCAATTCAGTGAGGTCAGATTCAGTAGCAGCTCAACGCTTAAGACTTAGTCACCCCGGTATATGATACCTTCTCACACGTACGGCTGTCTTCGTGTACAAATATATCGTAACTATCGACAAGTATTATTTATTAACCAATGTTTTATTCTAATTTTATTTAGCTTTAATATGTTGAATCATGACAAATATTTATTTTTTATGTAAATTACGTGTGATCATTTAATTTTTTGGTGAAATTATTTCGCTTAGTTGTAAGTGTACATATACGTAGCTGGTGCAACTATAAAGTAATTGACGATGAATTTTAGTTTTTAAGGGTAACGCTTTATACTTAGTTTCCATGGACATAATTATATAAATAAGTTGTTTGGTAATTTTTGCCCTCTATCAGAAAGACTAATTCATTTTAGTAAATTAATGAAATTAAATTATGAAATTATTGTTGTGAATTAATTGGTTATTACGATCTCCAAAATTATAATGAAGGTGTTTTCAGAAAAGATCTAATTTAGAAACTTGTTCAAGTTGTAAGACTATTTATTTTCTTATGAAGTGAAATGCTCTAAAACACAGACATCTGTGTAGGTTGAGCATATTTCATTAAATGGTTTGATTCAAATCTGACCATAAACAGGGTGCGAATAAAACAATAGTGTAATCTTTTTTTCTGATATGTGGTATTAATTTAGGTAATTTTGACTTATATTTGGATACAAAATTGAAATGTACCACTCACTTTGGTTGCTACGTAAGTCTATCTACGTATCGCTATTATTCTATTTTGTTTTTAGTTTTAGACAATTACTAACGGCAGCTGATGGTCTCTAGATCGCTGCAAATCAAATAATATTGTCGATTAAAACATGTATTTGTTTTAGAAGAAAAAATGTTCCCTTATTTTTGGATATTATATTTTTTTATTGCGGGATTTTTAGCTTCGTAGTCAAAATTATGTTCTCATCGTCTTCAGCTTGCCTATTTGTGTACACGCGGAATTAATCTTTTCTTTGTTTTTAATATATTTTGGATAATTCCTCCTGATTATATTGACCAAATCACGTATCTTCTAAACTTTTAAACGATAAATCAATGTAAATAATAGTTCAATCTAATATTTCTATAGACCTTGTTTCATAAAGATCTACATTGTCAACTTTTTTCTTCAGTAATATTTAGAAGCAGTTAAAAAATGTTGTATCTCAAGCATAATAATAAATAACTTCTTGTACATTTAATAATAATCGTGTAAAGTGCAGGAAAGGTTGTATGAATGCTATTAATGTAGGAAGCCGTTAAGAAAAGAAAATCATTATCAAAAGCATAATATGTGCAGTCGCGTTCGTAAGTGCAAAATAATCCGAGGCGGTGAGGGAGCGTTCAAGTATTCCGTAACGCAATTTTTGGAGATTTTTGACCCCCTGCAATCCCCCTCCCCCCTAGTAAAACGTTACGTAACCACCAAGTGACCATTTTTACCTAAAAGTCATAATTATGTGGCGTAAATTACCGGAAAGTCGCTAAAATACCTTTGTTATTGTTTTAATCGCGTCAATATACTATGTGTGAATTTTTTTTCATTTGAAATTTTGAGAAAAAAAAAAAAGTTTTAAAAAATGCGTGAGAGAATTTCTCTACGCGATCGTTCTGAAGGGTTAAAAAAAAAAAACAATATTACGTAACGCGTAGTTCCAATCCCCCCTCCCGCCCCTGTAACGTTTTACAATACGCCCCCCCCCCTTAAATTCGTAATGTAATACTTGGACGCTCCCTGACTTGTTCGGCTCCTAAGAACTTTCGCATAGATATTCCTCACGCGCAAACCAATATAGTCCGTATGGATTGCACTTAAGGCCGCGACAGTAACTATCTTACTTATAGTGATTCTATTATTATTCCAGAACCTTACACACGATTATAAATATTTTGAGTATTATTTCAGATCTTCCAAACAAAAAGTTCTATTTTTTTTAAATATTGTTCGATATACGAAAAATTATACGTAAATAAAAAAGTTCATTCATATGGCTTGAATTGTGATCGTCTTTTAAAATAATTATCATGTATGAGGGTCAAGTCACCCATTTTACCAGACTGTCATGTAACGTATGCTAAAAATGTCTTCGGCTTAAATGTTCGCGCGTGTAATGTACCTTTACTTTGGCTGTATGGTTTTGTTGATAATATTATGGAGTGTTTTAAAAACAGGATAGTATCATACATAATAAAGATGAGAATTCAAAAACAGCATGTTTGTAGTTTTATTTTGGCACCTGAAACTATACCTAGGTCAAAAGTGGTAAATTAAATTACCCCAGTTGTAGACGACTATGACATATTGTTGGTTTGAACGAAGTTCGTTAAATAACCTGTAAATATGATACAACTGGTGATTCAGCACTCCAATAAGTCGAAAACTTTCACCCATAAAATGTAAGGAACATCGACGCGCAAACCATTACCATGAATTCAGTACATGCTTCTAGAACCCCCACGGTCGAAATTTTTCGTAGGATTGTAAAAAGAAAACTGCTGTTTCATTAAAAGTGCAAAACCTACACGTTCAAAATGTATGTAACCTATCCAGATTTTTTGTATTAACCCTGTTTATTATGAAGTAAGTTTCATTTCTGTTTATCCTTAATTTCCAGCTGTCACAGCAACCAGCCGCTACGAAGCGGAGCAAGAGGAGCTTAGTTCGAGCAGTTTCAGCTCGGCTTCGCGCGCTTCGCTCGACCCGCCCTCGTCACCGACGCCCAGCTGCGGCGGTGACAACCAGCTTCATTTTCCCGGAGATTCCAGTAGCTCTGTATAGGACTGAGGTTATGGGAACATTGTTAAGTGATGGCATTCATGTATTATTTAGAGAAGCAAAATACTAAATGGTAACATAAAACTAAGAAATTATACAGGGTTACATAAATTAGCTAGCGAAACTCCACCGACGTGATAGGTCGATACCCATCGTATGTGGAGGTTTGCTAGCTAATTTAATTTGACCTTGTATAATTATAACACTAAAATGTATTACGTCACACCTGGCCATAATGTGAGTTTTACCGCACGCTACGCGTACACTAAAACTCGCATTGTAGCCAGGTGAAGACGTAAAATTGTGTACTCACCACGGGAAGTAAAAAAGAAAGCCCTCTATCGCATATTTACAACCCTCGCCTGCGGCTCGGGTCACAAATACCTGCGATTTCGGGCTTTCTTTCTTTTACAGCCCTTGGTAAGTAATGTACTATTGTACGATTGCCTTCTCATAAAAAAGGATGTCAAAAGAGTATTTACCAACTTGTTAGTCTTTTGTTTCTCTGAAAACGTAGAAAGATATAAAGTAAGAGAACGCTTATGTCAGCTACGTTGTAGCGGGGTAAGACCATAACTTACTCCAATGGTTCAAAAACCAAGTAAATGGAAGCCCGTTTTCTTGGTTTTTTTTAACCAACTGCAGGTTGGACGCCAAAAACAACCACCAACGTACGTCTTTCCCCGCTACTGCACGAGAGAACAAATGCCAAGTAGTTATCTTCATGCGTTTAAGTACTACCACTAAACAATTTACCCACGTATAGGTATTCGATATGTGTTATTTGAGGGCCGCAAAGGGAAGAACTGAATCAGTAGCACTCTTGGCTTGATCATCTGAACTTTTCTATCCAAAATTAGCCATGGACACTTCGATACGAATATAACCCAATCAACAGAATTGTGGGCAACAAATCAAGTTGTATCTTGGAAGTAACGCGGTTGAGTGGGACTGTGTGTGGTTTTATGAGGACCTGTTGATCATTGCAATTAAAACCTTTTTTCACCGGAATAAAGGTTACACGTGAATAACTAATCTATTATGGCTAGATTAGTACCTACGTTAGGTTGCGGTCGAACCTAAGGATTTTACACATTGGACAAAATGCTAAGTCACTATTTATCATTATTATGGCTTGGAATTTTAAAATTCGATTGAAAATATTTTATTACGTGACGATATCGAGAGAACGATGATTGATTTTTTTAATGTGTGGACTGTGTATTCTATTATCAACTTTGGACCTTTGCTATAAGGTTGATATTCGTAGACACGTTTATAAGTTATTGACAATGTATAGATTTGTTTGCGAGATTATGAGTAGGAAAGAATAAAAAAGTATTTAGATTTGGCTTATGCGTGCTAGAAATTGGCTTGGAAAAGAAAGAAAATAATTTAAATAATCACAAAGTTAGAATTATATAGCAATTTTATAATGATCTTCATACTTAAATCGATATGTTATTTATATTATTAATGTTTGATGTAATTTAGAGTTAAGTTTCATCTTTTCACACTTAAATGTTAGTTTTAAGTGTAGTTGTCTGAATGTATCAGTTTTTAAAGTATTTAGTGAATCATAAAATCTTTTTATATGCTTGTTGTTGTACGATTTAAATGGTTCGAACATTATTTACTTAATAACTACATCGTATATGCATGGTAGTATAACATTCGCATCACAATACTGTATTTCTATTAAGTTTTATAACCCGTGCAGTTGAAGATTGCATTAAAATGTAGTTCACTTGAGCTGAACTTATAAGGAGTAAAAATAACATTTCTATCAAGAAAACATAATTCTTGAAGGATTGAAACCCTTTTGTAAATTCATTCTTCAACTTCATAGAAGTATTCATTCATTTAACTTCAATATTTGGGATTGTGTGATTCAACATTATTGCATTTGTTTACCGTGACTGTGATATGTAGAAATTATAGAGCTTGCGTAGGGTAACCGTTGGAAACATATTCTGTTATGAGTCCCAGGACTCCTTACACTCGCATATTTCGTTATTCATTCTGTTATTTATACATTCCATGGGACCTTAATATGAGCCCCAATAGCCAGGCAGTTGAAAGAACTAAGCTGCTAAGGATGTTTACGGCTAGTAACTGACTGGCAATTACATAACATAATCAGCATAATATTCTAACTGCTGGAACATAGGCCTCCTCTCTTGGAGAGGGAGTGGACCGTAATACATTACGCGGGCCCAGTGCGGGTTGGTATATGTCACATGTCTTCGAATTTTTGGTTCTAGGATATACCAGTTTCGTCACGATGTTTTCCTTCACCGTTTTGAGAGCAGTGGTCATGAAAAATTATACAAAGTAACTCTTGACTGGGTTCGAACCCACGACCTAGAACTTGTAAATCGGGGCCGTTACCTCTGGGCCACCACTGCTCACTGCTGACTGGCAATTAGAGCTCACATTAAGACCTTATTAGATTCATGAAATAGTTTGACATGTTAGTATTGTTTGGGAAGGTAATTCTTTGACGTCACTCTTCGCAGTACAGTACTCAAACGATAAGCTCTAGTAGAGTGTTAACCATCAGGTTAACACTACTAGAGCTCAAGCACTACGATCAATAATAGCACTAGATAAAGGATTAGGAACAAAAACATCGCTCAAGTGGCCGCAATTGCATATAATTTGAATAGGTTTAATTATATTCAAATTATATGCAGTCGCGCAAATAACACACAAATATAAAAAAAATATTATCGTTTGCATTATATTTACTACCTCGATTCAAAAGTAAAAGTATTTTTTGAATAAGAACAAAAATATTTATGGAAAAATAAAACATAGCAATAAGGTTGAGAAAACTATTTTGTTTCCGGCCGTTTTGGTTGCGGTCATAGGAAATCTATTACAATTGTTGATCGAAGGTCAAGCAGGGATATAATTTAGGCACTCACTTCCTCAGAATAAAATCTGATGTCTTTTTGCGATGACAGTGATTTTAAATGAAACTATCTCTAACGTAATACGTTTTAAGGTCGACATTTGTCTGTCTGTATTAATAGAGTCTGACGTCAAGAATGCACCTTCTTAACGAAGCTCATCATCACAAAACCTAACGTATCGGATTACAGTAGGATCGAATCGCTTCCGTCAAACGTCTTCCTTATTTATTGATTCCATGGTAACAAAAACTTTCCATTCGGCTTAATGGACGTATAAATGTATTTATTTAATTTATGCCGTTTTCATGCTGTATTTGAAATATTCTGTTTTGTTAAATTGATGTCATAATATTGCCAGCTCAGCAAAGACCATGGAAGCTAATTCAGCAACAGTTGAAAATCCACCTTAACTGCTCTACGATAAGGTTGAAATTAGTTTAACAATTTTGTAATTAAACTGATGGTCTGGGCTACTGGCTAACTAAAGTTACGAATAAGGTCACACGTACGTTTGATTATAATAGTGACTAAATATTAGGTATAAGTTTTTGTAAAACGAGTATTTTATTGTCAGAAAATTCATAATTTGCTGTTTAAGTATATTTTTACGAATGTAGCAGAAAAACGGTTTTTGTATGATGTTGGTGGTATTTAATTTAATATAGTTAACAGAAGCAAATAGCATAATAAATGCTATAGAAAAAAGTGAATTTTACTTTTACACTCTGATTATCAGAACCAAACGCGAGCGTATTATTATTTATTTTTAATTATTAACATCAAAATTGTAATTGGATAACGATTAACATATTATTAACGATTACGTACTTATCTATTTTATATAGCTGGTTTATCTAGTTGTGTAGTCATTTGGGGTATGTAATACAGCTGATATTTCTATGGACTTGTTCGAACCAAATCAGGCCTGTACCATAAGCTCCTTATCATAAGTTTCACTATCGTAAAACCGGCGCTGATTACACGGTCGCAAATGTATTGGTGAGCCGGCAAAATTGTGCTGGTACTACCCGTGCCACTAAAGGGGGAAGCGCTAAGGTAGACAGCGAAATTCAAATATTCTTACGTTTTTTGTAATGGCAGGTTAGTGGCAAGTTGATTAAAATATGATTCGCGTAACAAGTATGCATTTACAGAATTATAATCATTGGAATCAGAAATACAACTCCATAAGTTAGAATTGCCCTCAAATGTAATGATTTCATGAAATAGTCATTCAATGGGGTTACTTGGTACTTGTTACGGTCGCGAATCATACTTTGATCGTCATTTAATTATAACCTAATACTGCCCTGCAAATTTCAAAAAACCTAAAAATAAAAAAAAGAATTTCGCTGGCTTCTCTGGCGCTTTTGTCTTAAGACTGCGCCGAGTGCGCAGTGGCGCCCTCATGGTATTTTTGGTGCTTTTATTTTAGAATGAAAATGCAGAAAATAAGCACGTGTTGTGCTTCACAAGACTATATGTTATTATTATTATTACAAACAGTAGTTTGAAATTGTTATGTTTTATTGTAATCATTAAAAAGGAGCTTAGTGGCCACTATTTTCATTTTAATGATTACAATAAAACTACTATTTAAAACTATTGTTTGTATTAATATTAACGTATAGTGTTGTGTAGCACAACTTAACGTGGTTAATTTCTACATTTTCATTCTAAAATAAAATAAATCACCGAACAAACGATGAGGGCGCCACTGTGCACTCGGCGCAGTCTTAACTGTACACTTCGCTGGAATGCGATCCCTCTCCCACATCTCCGCGTTCGCCTCGTGAGTTCATCAGCGATAGCATCTTTGTTACCTTTGCCGTTAAAAATATTTTTACGAAATTAATGTTTTTTTTGCAAACAGTCCCGTCAGAGTTACCTCACAGCGCGAGGTGCACACGTAATTTATACATACGTGTGAAAGCTTCCATATTATCTATGAACTTTGCCATTCAGGAGCCGGAAAGCCGAAAAGGTCTTGATGATTTAGCCCCTTTTCACACGCTAACTGTAGGTACTGTAACCAGGTGTGGTTACGGTAGAGTATGGCTTCATTGTACCGCTGGTAGTCCATAGATTTATTAGCTGTGTTAGAATTATTTTGTTAGGGTAGCTTAATGGGTAGGTTGAAATAAAAAGATTTTTATATAAAATTATCTAAAATTAGCGAATGCGTGTGCGATTATGAAAATCCCAAAAATTAGATTGACATTAAATGTTTTGATTCCACCGGGTTAGATTTAGTACATCCGAAACTTTAAAGGAAACAATAGTTACTCGTATTCTTGGGATTTCAAATATTCGTGTCAATTGGAATATTTTGTTAATAAACGCGATATTTTTCGCAATTATTCATATTTCTTGATTAATCGCAAATAATTGTTTATTTATACTTCCAATTGCGTTTTACTAAATAATACTTTTAATACAGTACCTTCACAATTATTATCTCGATTACCATAACAACAAAATAAGGTTTAAAAAAATAGTATTTTTGTTTAATAGTTGCCTAGAAACTTGCTTAAAAAATGCTTACCACGCATATTAATATAGGAACATTTTATACAGGAGACGGCACATTTGTATCGATAAAATATGTCTTCAATTATTTTAATATAGCGAATATTGCTTAAGAGTGTTTTGAAGCTCTGGCCACGATGAGTGGAATCCCTCGTTGGACGCGATTGCACGTGTCTATTGTTTTAATGATTGGGAAGTGACGCGGCTATTCGACATGAGCAAAGAAACGGAACAGTGGCAAAGCTTCTAAAGACCGTGTAAAATTTACCTATACCTGTTTCGGTAGGGTTGGCACAGGAGGATAAAATTAAATAAACAGAAAGTCGTTATTTTTTTTCTTGAACGCACCGTTTACAAGATGGGTTTACCTATTCTGTGCCACTTAATAAAAAACCACAACCATTTACAATCAATACCAAAACTTTTTTGCATCACCGGGTTGAGTTTTCTTTCAATGTTACTACTTACCTAGTTAGTAGTCTTTGAAATAATTGAAAAATATGTTTTTATGCCTATATAGCCCTGAGCGATTCAACTGGCCGAGTCGATAGAAACCGGTTTCTCTTCGTACGCGACGAAGCCGCCAGTGGTATGCACAAACGCGCCTCATGCTTGTAGTAGTGTACCTATTATAGCGCGGTTGTATATAGCTTTGCCTCTGTCCGTACTATGTGGATATTCTCACCAGTTTGGTCACCACCATACAAGCTAGTTGACACAATCGGCGCGAGAGAATTTAGTACCGCATCCCACGCGGGATTGCCTTCAGTTTGGCCATTTCTGTTAAATAAAAAAACTTGACGAGATTAGCTCAAGTTACCATTTCAGTGTGATAGATTCTTGAACGCACTAGAGGCTTTAATACCGAAAGTTTCGTTACAAACTACGATGCAAAAAAATCGAGCACTCCGGTTTGATAGAAAAGGTTTATTTTGAGCAAAGCAAGTTTTTCAAAATGCATAAAAGGTGATCGATTTTTTTGACTCGTAATAATAAGAGTTAAGTTTATTCTTACGCACTTGTTTGTCGTATACGTTTTTTTTATAAATTGAAATGTGAAAGGTACAGTTTGATACGTGTTCCTTTTTAATACTAAAAAGAACTGCATTTTTAGATTGAATTAAGTTGTTATTTACACTATTATATTTGTTTCTTTTTATTTTATACTTGTGAATAAAATTTAAACTCTCTGAGATGTATCTGACTGTACCTTCAAAAAATATTTTAGTTTTTTAAAATAAATTTTTGTCGAAATTATTTTCTATGCAGTCGTGTTTTCAGGCCATAACGAGGTAGTCAGTACTGAAAAAATATTAGGTATTTGGTAAACACTATAATATAGGTACCGTGTCAAAATTATTCAAATTAAATTGATGATTCAATAGTTATTCGGCAATAGTGTAGTAGTAATAAATGTTACTGACAGGAATCATTATAATAATCGAAATTATGACTATCCTTTACCTTGACATAGGCCTCACCGCCGCACCGCCACTTCGACCGGTTCTGTTTCCCGCATCCAGCCGATTCCTGCGTCCTTCACAAGATCATCGGTCCATAGGGAGGCCTTCCAACGCTTCGTCTTCCGTTACGCGGTCGCCACTCCAGAACCTTTCGGCCCCATCGGCCATCTGTTTGCGAGCAATGTGCCCTGCCCACTGCCACTTCAGTTTGGCAATACTTCGGGCTATGTCGGTTACCTTGGTTCTCCTCTCTTCATTTCCGATTCGATTACGTAGGGAAACTCCAAGCATAGCCCTCTCCATTGCCCTTTGGGTGACTTTTAGCCTTCTAATAAGGCCCATTGTGAGCGACCACGTTTCTGTGCCATAGGTTAAATGACAATACTGCTGTCCAATTTCAAATTAATTTGAACTAGAACTTACACAGTTCAAAGTTTTAATTCAAGTTAATTTGACATCTCTAATTTTGGCTAAAACTTGAGAGCTAAATTATTATAAAATTTCTGTATCTTTATTATATTATTGATTAATAAAATTGCATTTTATTCCTGTCAGTGACTAGCCTAAAGTCAGAGTGGATATCGCCAAAATTATGAAAATCATGTGAATTCACTAAAGTGACAAATTAATGTTTTTGGGAGAGAATTATTGTGATGGTTGGATGTGATAAGGCTATAAGTAAGCTAGCCGTAGAAATATTTACAAATGTAAGCTAAATTCCTATATTTTATTAAGACAATTAGCATGTAAAAATTTACGTTTGTAAGACATGAATACCAATAAATTGATTCTCAAATATTTGTTTGGCCTTTAATTTCTTATGGATTTTTTCTTTTCTTTAATGAGGCTTTTATTAGTTTTTAATAAAAAAAAGAACTGCTTGTGGTAAAGTAATAAAAGCAGCACGGGTCGATCAATCAGGTTAAGCTGCGCTTGCCGCGGTTGGTCCGTGGATGGGTGACCATCATTACATACCAAGACCCCTCCGTGCCTCGGAAAGCACGTTAAGCCGTTGGTCCCGGCTGTCATTCGTGGATCTTTGACAGTCGTTACGGGTCGTCAAAAGCCCGAAAGTCTGACAACTGGTCTTACCAAAGGGTATCGTATTACCCAGTAACTGGGTTGTGGAGGTCAGATAGGCAGTCGCTCCGTGTAAGATACTGGTATTCAGTAGCATTCGGTTAGACTGGAAGCCGACAACAACAAACATAGTTGGGAAAAGTCTAGGCAGATGATGAATAAAATATAATTAAAAAGTTAAAAATAATATTATCCGATTTACATAACGACGCTAGAAAGGCAATATTGACCTAACGACAATGTTGTTTTTTTTTTAATAAATAAGATAACTTTAAAATGGAGTATTTTATATTTTTAAGTGGAGTATACTCTAGTAGAGTAGGTACTCGTATACACTGGAGCATTTTTTTTTTTTTTTTTTTTTAATAAAACTATAATGCTCTAGTGTAAAGTTGCCAACATGTCGTTTGGTCAATATTGCCTTTCAAGCGTCGATATGCATGCAAAATTTCAGCTCATTCGGGGACCGAGAAGTAAGTCTTTAACTTGCATGGTTTCATTACAACACCGGGACAGGTGAACCTATAATAAAAGCTTGTAAAAAATTAAAATCTTTTGTAACTGTATAATGCATTTATATTTTTACTATTTTAAACAAACAAAACAAAATACAATAAGTACTTTTAAGGCACCAGTCTCAGGTAGTAAAATTAATAAATATTATAATATAATTATGTAAAATAAATGTATACAATGCTAAAATACTAAAAGTATGCATATAAAAGTATTGTTGCTCATTTTTATCACAAAACGTGGAATGTAAGTACATAAAAATACAGATTTTCGAACAGTAGATATGTTAACGCTTACTTCTAATAAAAATATTTTAAGTCCCTCCAATAACTAATCAAGAAATTTTTTGAAAGTAGCAAAAAGTTACACTATCTATAATATTTTTTTTAAATTACTTTAGCTACTTTTAAATACATCTGGGGCTGGGACGGAATAAATCCAATTTCGTTAATACACAAAGTTCATTAAGTATTGTATAAAATCTAAGGTTTAATAAGTACATGTGGTACCCTACTTTTTCTTTTAATTTGCATGATATTTTAACATATGTAGATTCTTTAATACTATTGAGATTCTTGTTTGTGAACAAGATTCATAACTTAAAAAAAAACCCATAAATGATATTCATTTACGGGAATATTTTTTTTGTTCAAAGTTCCAATGTTTGTTCAATCCACTGATACATAACTGGAAGTTAATGGACGGAATTTGGAAATACAAAGACTCATAAACAAATATATAACATAACAGACTATACTTGCAACTTTTTGAGCTGAAACAGATTCACTAATAATACTGTCAAATAACAATTTAAGTACATAATCGAGTTATTGCCGTTTCTTAATATAATCATTCTTGATCTGTGCAAAATGCCCAATGTTGTGCCATTCATAGACTCATGAGGACATGATAATTGATGCAAATAGAGTGTGAGGGTGTGTTTGTGTGTGTGTATCTATCTGTCCCAAAATAATCTGATGAAAATGTAAACAAATGGATCAGAAAACGTACCTGTGAACGTCAATTTGTAGTCCACTTACAAATCGATTGCTTTAATTTGATTATTCGAATATTTTTAAACCCGAAATTCTAATTTCAAATCACCTCCCCAGGGCCTCAAGTCTGCTATTACAATAGTATCAGAATGGTCTCGCCATTGTGAGTATTTGACAGTGTTTGTATGGCAAATCTGTCAAAAACTCACAATGAAGAGACCATTCTGAAACTATTGTAATAGCAGACTTGAGGCCCAGGTAGCATTTTTACGTCATTATGTCGTCCGTAATAGACTCTACCTATTTCGATCTCTGGTAATTAAGGACAGAATTAAAAAACCGTTGTGTATCGCGTGGATCTCCGTTCGATCAACGTATAAAGGCTCGTACAGACTAGTGCGATATCGCGGGCGCGACGCGACACTAGTAGCCCAATTTCTTTGTCTGTGCCTGTCGCGCCCGCGATATCGCACTAGTCTGTACGAGCCTAAAGAAGGGTTAAAGAATAATGAAAGTGAATAGAAAAAGTGGTGAGTCGAAACCTTCTAAATACAGGTGAATGTTTTACTAATTCCCTTTACTGCGTAAGCGTAATTTAATTAACCTGAACAGGTTATGTTTACACTTTCATCATCATAATGCCCAAAAACATTGTAAAAAAATCACATTTTTGAAGTGAAACCTTTAGTCGCGTTGAGTGATTTTTGGTAGGGGGAAAACTTATGGGTTAGCGTCACCGAAATGAGCGATATGCTCGTGACGTGTTGCGCCAGAATGTCAGTTATTCTAAAGGTTTGAGTTTTCACTTCTGTCGGCAGTCCTTATGAATAACAGCCTATTTTTCTTAAGTGAACACTTCTGGCGCGTTGAGCACTTTTTGGGTGAACAAAAATCATGGCACTCGCGTCATCGTCACCGAACGCTTTTCATGAGCTATAATATATGTATACTGTGTCTGTGTATATATATGTACTTTCTGGGTGAAAAAAAATCATGAATCTCGCGACATAGTCACCGAACGCTTTAGTTACTTAGTTTTTACTTCTATCGGCAGTCCTCAGACGGCCCCGCATGTTTTTGAAGTGAAAGCTTCTTTAGGCGCGTTGAGCGATTTTTGTAGGGGAAAAACCTATGGGTTCGCGATCGTCACCGAACGCTTTCCATGAGATATATGTATACTGTGTATTTATGTATGTGTTATTTTTGGGTGAACAAAAATCATGGAACTCGCGTCATCGTCACCGAACGCTTTCCATGAGCTATATGTATAAAAGAACAGTTATTGCAAAGTTTTGTGTTTTCACTTCTGTCGGCAGTCCTTATGCATGACAGCCAATTTTTTTTTTAAACATTGGTCATTTCGCCCAGAAGTCAATCAAAGAAACATTTAACAAAAAAGCTACTCCTCCTGTCATACACAGCGGATACTAACCCTCACAATAAGCACATCATCTTTCACAAATCCGTTTCTTATAACCTCACTGACCACTGCATACTCCGTATAACCAAAGCCTCTGACACAAATCTCTGCTGATGGCTTCCTAAAGGCTATTAACGAGGAGTTTGACATCATAGTGTCTTTCTGGCTTAACTCTGGGTTATATTGGTTGATCATAGAGAAGGATATACGTCCGTTGAACGGCCAATCCAGACAGTCATCGTTTTCTGTCTTCATTAGATGCACATGGAGAGCGAAGCAGTGAGGGTTCTGTGGTGAGATGTTGAGGCGGACGCAGAATCTTTGGAAGGAAATGTTTAGTTATGTTAGTGTTCATGTTGTCTTGTTTCGTAATATTTATTGGATGTCGAAGAACTTAAATAAGGTTTTAAGTTGTGACGGATCTAAAAGAAAGACTTGGGTAACTCAAGCCTGGGTTTCCTAAGAAAAACGATGCCTTTATGTTACGACCGCGAAATCTAAGAAACTTTTTATTGATCCTTCAGGAACTCGGTTTTTCAGTAAGCAAGAATACAATAACTAAAACTTCATAACAAATTCAATAATCAAAAATACAATTCTCGGAAGCGGCAAAATCGAGTTATTGCATTTTTCGTTAGTGCGGCAGTATTGACTGTGCCATTTTTTTTATAGTGGTAGAATTGCTTTTACGATCCTCTGAAGGGAAGCTGGTAGGAATCGTATTATAAGGTGCTTTCACCACTGCCAGATGTGCATTGTATCCAAAATAACAACAATATCTTACCTGTATCCATTAGGCGACGTATAAAACCCGGGACTATACAGCATCTTATAATGATCCCTCAACATCGCATCCAACCTCGCTTTAAAGTTATCAATCTTCCACACATAGTTGCCCATACAGTATCGGAGCAACATATCATTGTTCTGTTTCATCTTGGCTACGGCGAAGGCTGACAGTTGTTTGGACATGTTGGCTATTACTATGTCTTGTTCGCGGTTTCTTTGTTCCAGGACTACTACTCTTTCGTATAGGGCTCTGAAATTGTCAAACATTAGACAGTTAATTGAACTTTTGTTTGGCACAGAACGTACTGATGTAGAGCGAATTTGGGGAGGCTTTTTTTATGATTGGATTATAAATCTGACGATGGAGTGATTCCTTTAAAAAAATAATACATCTCTTTAATATATTTTGTCCCCCCTCAAGAGGATTAAAAAAAAAAAAAAACTTGTACATATAAAATATCATATAGATGAACTGTCATTATAAAAAATATCATCATCATCATCTGTCATTATATTATGTACAAAAAAAGGAGCTACGTCTGCCAACAAATTGCTTTGCAGTTTGGCAGATCTTGTAAAAATTATTTCTGTGAATAAACACTTTTCATATATATTTTTTTTCATTTAATTTTTAACTGATTGTATATAGGCAATATCAGTAGTTAGAAAACTTGTAGAAGAATGGCATGTTTAGGGAAGTACAATATACTAATTTCTGATACAAAATAGTATTCCTGTGTTTCTGTTTGAAAGTTATGTGTGCTGGCAAGACAAAACGAGAAATATTTTTCTTAAAAGTCAACGCATCGAAATGTGTTCATAGGTGGCGGTATAAACGCTATTACCCTACAGTTTCGAGGCGTATGATACGCCTAGTTTAATTCCTAAATGACAGAGATGATGTTGTTATTCAAATACAGTAGTAAGTACCTTATAAGAGCACTAGTATTATTAAGCGGCGCAGGCGCAGCCTGGTTGCCGTCCTTATCAGGTGCCTCCCACAACGTCATCGCCTCTTGTTCTTTAGCATCGATGCTCGCGTTTGACATGTCATTGTTGATCTTCATCTCGGAATATGCGTTCATAAGGAGCTGGAAATATGATTGTAAACAAATTATCAAACAGAAAAAAAAACAAAAAAAAAAAAAA
Organism: Dryobota labecula; assembly: GCA_947523025.1. NCBI lineage: Eukaryota > Metazoa > Arthropoda > Insecta > Lepidoptera > Noctuidae > Dryobota > Dryobota labecula. The sequence goes on from OX383287.1 coordinate 6,558,329, forward strand.
ATTATAAGCTGAGATTCTATTCTGCAATTCAGTTCGCAATTTAGTTTTAAAACATGCAAACACATACGTGCTTTTGGAGAATTCATTTTAATACACACAAAGTTCAGTTTGCTCAACAATTTCATAATTTTTATCACTTTTTCAACAGTACTAGTCATTCAGAAATGAACTTAATTAACACTAGCATAAAGTTGATATTTGTTGAGGTGGAAATAACATCAATTGGAAAAAAGGATTTTAATATGGAATAGTACAGTGATTAGAACTTCTTAACAAGGGGTCTTGTTTAGTGGTAGCAGTAATTTGGTCATAGTGAACGTGTGAGTATGCCTGTGGCCCTGTTTGTGGCATGCAAAGCTAACACTAAAGCATCACAAAATGTTTTTAGTTATTATTACAAAAAGTTTTTAAAAGTCGGGCCTCTGGCTTCAGGCGCTACCGTCACCCAACATAGGCACAATGCTGGGTGACACCAGCTTCTGTATCGCTACTTGTCTTCGTCTGGGCGCTCCTTGCGTGGCTCTGCATCGCTGCCAATCCAGTGAAGGTGTCGACAGCCTTAGACATCATGGCCTATCCTGCAGCAGGAGCGCAGGCCCGATAGCACGGCACGCTAGCATCAATGGCATCGTCCGCCATGCTCTTGTCACTATTGCAGCTGTTTTGGAACCCAATGGTTTGGTACGTGACAATGGGAAGAGACCGGGCGGAGAATAACTATAATGCCTTGAAAGTTAGGTCGGCCTTTGGTGTGGGATGAAAAATGTGTCAACACCCTTGCGCCATCCCATCTTCCTAGCACGGCGGGCTGTGTTGCAGGTGCGGAATACTTCAAACGGCGCAAATACTCCAATCTTGTGGGGATCTTATTGTTTGAGCCGTTTGGGTTTAAAACGTTAGGGCCATGGGGTCCGAGTGCCCTCTTAGTTTTTCGAAACATCGCCAAGCGGTAGGTCGACTCTTTACGTGACCTGAGGGCTGGCCTATTTCCTGGCCAAAGAATCAGCATTGCCATACAACGTGGCAATGCTGCCAGCCTTTTGGGCACTTTTCCTGTTGACAGCGATGCAGACGAAATTTTTGATGCCCTATGATTCTTTCCTACCCTTTTTTTGTATACTTGTACATATTCGTGTTAGTATTGCAACTTAATTATCTATCTACTTTCGCGTTGTGAAATCTAAGTTCATTTTTGTTTGGACATGTGTAATAAAATGTATCTAAATAAATGTTGATTGCAATGGAATTTGAACATTGTCTTTGACATTATGTTTGTGTTCCGAAAACTGATATTCAGAATTCAAATATAAAAGCAAGTAAGGGAAAGTAACTCACACTCATATGTTTCTGTACATCAGTCTGAGCATGATGGTTCATATCCTCCTGGCTATCAAAGGTCTCCTTACAGCCTACTACTTGGAATGAGCATGGCACTTTGATCTCTGGCTGTGAGGATGTCTCTGGTTGGTTGTACTCGCAGGACGCTATGTGTGCGTCTAGATCTAATGGTGTTACTTTTGCTGTGCAACCTGGAAAGAAAATGTCATAATAGTAGTGATGGGCCGAATACGGGTTTTACCGAATACGAATAATCGGCCAGATGTTTGGTTAAAAGTTTACCGAACCGAATATTCGGCAGGATTTGGCGCGCTTTATCGTGCATTTCAAAAATTCAAGTCTGTGCTTGTCGAGCGCGTTGAAGCGCTCGTTCCTTCCGCCCGCTGACGCCGCTAGCCCCGGCGCCCCCACCCCGCTTTCTAATACAACATTATTCGGTAGAATATTCGGCATTTTTACCGAATAATCGGCTCATCAATAATAATAAGTATTTAAATAAAATAATTTACTATAATTCCGAAACGGTCTCTCAGTTTTATTTAGTTTTTTTTTTTAAGATTTTAAGTTATGGCCTTTTGGTCCAGCAGTGGGGCAGCGTAGGTTAACTACAAAACAAGGTTATGGATGAGACAAGTTCTTCTGGATCTAACTTGGCTTAGCTGTAGTGTGGTGTAGCCTAGTAAGTTTAAAAGAATTATATAAAGAAAGAAAGAAAGAAAATAAATTTATTTGACGCAGTTTAAGGCACACAATACTGACACAGAACACAAAAAAGACAGAAAAAACTACAAAATAGCAATGTGTGTATATATGCTTAATTTTTTGTCAATAAATCAGTATTGAATTAAATAACATATCCATGCTTGTATTCCCCAAAAGGTTGGGCAGCAGTGTAAAGTACTATAATGGTTACCGAAATCTAACCACCTTGAAAAAAAAAAAAGCCTGAGACTACGATAGTACATCCAGATTTCACCAGTATAAATTGTTGGGGTTATAAGGGGAATGGTGAATTAGTAGAAGGGAAAAATAAATTCTTACCTTTAGTAGAGAATGGGCAATTCATTCTCTGTTCCTGTATCTCCCGTTTGGTGTAGTTGTCAGGAAATATGTCCACTTTCATACTTAGGTTTATATTGTCTATGGGGCAGTGGCCGCTGTTCCTGAATTGCAATAATGAGTCATTTTGTAATTGAAAACTGTCCTGAAGAAATAATTCATGAGAAATTTTTCTTATTAACAAAATCACAGAAAAACTTATTTTTATAATTGATAGACTTGTATTTTTTTTTTTTTTTTTAATAATAACTTTGCTCCACACTAGGAATTTCTCCTGTAACCACTGCGCCAACCGTGATTTGACCAGAAGGAGATGGCATGACAAGTTAAACTCCTACCTAAAGAATTGGGCTCTAATTGCAAAAGAGATAGAAAAATAGAATGACGTAAGGAAGCCTTTATCCAGCAGTAGAACTAGATAATAATTGCGTTTGATCACTATCTCCCACCAGAATGTCTGAAAAAATCTAGAAAGTTTGAGAAATTGCATGTGTATAGCTAACATTAATTTTTATTCCTCGTAACAATAAGTATGTGTGTGTGTTTAACATATTGTTTCACTTTTGACGACACGATCGGCGCAGTGGTTTAGCGATTGACTGCTGCGCAGCGTGTCGCGGGTTCGACTCCCGCACGGAACAAATATTTGTATGATCTACAAGTAGTTGTTCCTCTGGCTATTTGTGTATGTGAGTTTAAATGTTTGTAAACGCATAATACAGGAGATATTCCTAGTGTGGGGCAACGTTTAAAAAAAAAAAACCGGCCAAGTGCGAGTCGGACTCGCACACGAAGAGTTCCGTACCATTATCTATAAAAACGGCAAAAAAATCATGACTGTTGTATGGGCGCCCCCTTAATATTTTATTGTTTTTTAATAATTATTGTTATAACGGCAACAGAAATACATCATCTGTGAAAATTTCAACTGTTTAATTATCACGGTTCATAAGATACAGCCTGTTGACAGACGGATGGACAGCGGAGCCTTAGTAATAGGGTCCCGTTTTACCCTTTGGGTACGGAACCCAAAAAAATAGTTTTTTCGAATGATTTGTTATATAAAAATGTGAGTCCATAGTACAACAGTTAAATGCTTGTTCCTGTACAAAAAAGGAAACATTGGTAAAGAGCCAGCTCAAGTGACTCATGAAGTCATGACAAATACACAACAGAATTACATAAGGCAGTGTTTTGGTTTATATAATTAACTTACATTGTTGATGAGTATAGTTTTTATTGTATTTGCTGGTATATTGGTGTGTGATATTGGCAAGTAATTAAATTAACTGTACTGTGTCTCGTAATGTTAATTACTTTGCATACTTAATATTGTATAGAATCAAGATTTTGTAACTGAACAGACAGCTGTGCTGTGCTGCTGGGGAGTTCGTTGCCCCACTTCTTCCCAGCTAAAGCACTAGGAAGTGGTGAAGGGCGAACGTGCTGATTCTTAGACTTTTTGAATAAATGACTTTTGATTTTGATTATAGCTGAAAGTGAAAATATTATTTTACACTTAGTTCCTTATTAGTTAGATATTTGTTCTTACTGCAACCATGAAGTAATACAGCCTTTGCAGAACTTATGTCCACATGTAGTGATGACGGGGTCTCGCAACCAGTTGAGACAAACGGGACACTCATAGCGCGACTCTGGCTGATTAGTAAGCACTGTCTCATTCAGTGCCTGTATACCCATTGGCTGTTGAAAAGAACAAAGTATCAATGTTGTTATATGATGAATTGATTTGACTTTAAAGGAAAAAGGGAGAAGAAGTGTTAAATAGTTTCATAATAAAAACAGTTACATAGGTGTTTACATTACGGATCATGCAAACGACACACCCAAACATCAAAATTCAAATTGATAATGGATTAGACAGTTCGAACTTGACCTTGATACTATAAAAAAGACCTCAATAACAAATTGCTGACCATGAAAAAGTTTCAGTTGTGTTTGCAAATGAAAATTTCAGTATAATGTTACACGCTGTACTTACCGCAATTCCTTCAGAGGCATCTTTACTCCTGTCGCGATCCATTATCACATTTAAACTTAACAATAATGTTTAATCTTTAAAGGTTTTCGTTTAAAATTACTTCCAACAAGTGACGGTACAAAACTGCCAAAACATCATGCAAATGAAAATGACATAAGAATGACACTGATAACCAGTGTTGCCAGCTGGGTCTTGTCAAAAGTTATCTGACATGAATAAAAAAGTAACCTTTTGGTATGAAAAATAACCTTTCCAAATTTTTTCCATTAGTTAGATTAACAGTTGATAGACAGCTTTTTTGCAAACAAAACTATGTAATGTATGATAAACACAAACAAAAGTACTTGAGGCCGGGCGTCAAGCACGAACAAACTCGAACAAGAACAAATGAATCAATCCGGATTCGCACCCTAATTGCCGAGCACACTGTCAATCGGAATGTGAATGATTTTGAAGTATATTGCTAATCCATTGCTTCACATGTTTGAAAAGTTTGTCTGCTCAACAACGTAAATAACGCAATGAATGTTATTGAATTGTCAAAATGAAACCCATTCCTACTGATAGTGTGTTACGTTGATTGAACGAGCGAGTAACCCAGACGATACGCTTTGAATATTTGTGACTCACCACATCATTAGTGCGAGAAAGAAACATGTCTTGTTTTTTTATTAAGAGTTGCACTCACTGCCAACCTTACGTACGAAGTTTTACAAATTCTGCAAAATCACCTAAAAGTATCCTTTCGATTCGTGTAACCTAGAAGTAACCTGAAGGTGTTAAAAATCACCTGCTGATAACACTGATGGATGAGTAGGTATTGTGTTGTGGTTTTGACAGAACTTTGACATTATGCAACAGATAACAAAAGTAACGGCCAAGTAATAAAAAATTGCAAATAGTTTGAAATTATTAGTTTTATTTATAATTTTGGAAAGTAACCATCTCATCACACACTATTCACTATAGACTTGAGGCCGATAGCTATAACCTTCTTCGGGGAGGCCATTGAAGAAGGTTATAGCTATCGGCAAACAGACTCCAGCAGGTAATTTCATTAGCCTCGGTGGCACGCATAATCAACGTACATATGTACATAGGTAAGCAGTCCACTTACCACCAGAAATAGCCACCCAAGTAGTGGTGGCGCGAAAAAAACTCCCTTTTGGACATTACCGTAACGACGGGTCCTGCGTATATCATATTCAGCGGATTCCCGCGGCCTTCACGTCATCGGTTCAGGGACCACCTTGAGGAGGGCGGGGGGCACGCTACTAATAAGCGCAATATCATCACAAAATGAATTCCATATAAACATAAAACTGTAGAAATCGGAAGTGATTTAAAAAACCATCAAAACGTGCACTGAACTTCTAAACATGGGACATTCCGATCCGTCACCTAGGACGAAATACTAGTTGTTTAATGATTTCATTGTATGCTAATGTGTTTGTTGAGGTGTGACCGCTGTTGCTCAGATATCTATCTTCCGATTGTGTTGCGATGTCAATAACCGTTACATTCTAAGTGACTAACTATTGCTTTGAGGATTTATGCAGGCGCTGTTCCATTCAGAAGTAAGACTTTCCTTTATGATTAAATGTTTATAAAGGTGGTGGATGGAGATATGAAGACTGATTTTAGTATACACTAGAAACTAAATACTACCAATGATCATCGTTATTTGGTATCCTACCAACAATCCTTAGGAGGTTGGCCTATAGCTATCAATTGCAGTGGTCCTTGTGTACATTTTTGTCGAAATGGTCTTTAAGCATTAGGAATGTGAGACGTGTGAATTATGAATTATGCACCCAATACTATCAAATAATACAAATGAAAGTGTGACGTAGGTATACAGTCCAGCTATACTTAAATTTACTTATCCCTATTATTAACTTGTCCGTCCATAATTTACAGTTGTACACTTAATTATACATATTTAGAGGGGATATAATTAATGCACAGTTGTTTTATTACAGCACGTTACATGTTGAAAGTAATTAAAAATGTTACATTTTCGCGTAATGTTATTTAAGTGCGAAGAATGTGTAATATGACCGACAACATTAACTGCTATTCTGTAAAATCTGAAATAATATTAACTATTAAAGATTCTTTTGTACCCAATGAAAACAGATTTTTCACTTCGGTAGTCGCCTGGGGGGCTTAGAGATCAATGATGCAGCACAAGTTATCTATACGCGCGCGCGGTAGTCATGGATTACTTCAAGAATTGTGTGTGATAAAATCTCGATAAGACGATCTGCAGTGCTATTCTGTAGAAATCTCACTGCGAAAACCTTGATGAAGTGAGCTTGATCTAATGAGTTGTCAATAGTGTCAATCCCTAGTCTCAGATGGAATGACAGTTCACTTCGAGATCACTTCACCTAAGTTTTCACGGTGAGATTTTTACAGAATCGACCGGTACCGGTCGAGAGAACGTAGGACCAATACTAATGTGTCGCCTTCGAATCAAAGGATCACAGTTTATTATTCGTACCTAGTGGAAGGTTACCAACTTAGGTAATAACTAGCGAGTATTTACTGTATTATAAAATATCATATTTATTATGCTAATTTCATGGTAACAGCTGAGTCCAGAACAAAACCCTTGTAGAAGAGACCGCATCTGTAATCAGTATGTTAATGTTACCGATGTTCAAATTTTGTACTCGTTTTTAGGTACCTAGTTTAGACTTGACGTAATTTGGTCTTTTCTGGTCATGGACGTAGGAAACTGGAGTCAAAACCAATTCTTTAGATATAATATGATTTGACTTCCAACGTACTATAACTTGTATCAGAATTATGTGAGAGTCGATAATTAATACCTTGAAGTGAATAATGACACATTATTTTCTTATAAAATTACAGGTCAGGAGTTTATATTTGATTTGTAATACACGACACCGCAGCTCACATCAAAGGTCCTAAGCATGCTTACCGTTTTATAAACAAAAAAAAAAAACGATACACGTTCAGATAGGCCGCCAAGTTCTAAACAATAAGCCTTAAGTCTAGCACATAAAGACCAAATACCATTGAGCAATATATTAGATCATTATTGCCAAATCAGTCGCATATCAAATTCACGGCGGTTAGCATTGAGCAACTTGTCATAGCCTTACATAAGGCTATAGTCGCACTCGCACTATTGTAATTCCAAAGATAACGCTTAAAGAAGTGTCAACGATTTGTGTGACAGAATTTTCTGATTGGTCTGATAACTTGAGAATATAACATTTTTGAGATAGGAAGCCGTAGCAGTGTGCTTTTCGTTTATAAGATGCGCCACCTGATAATGTGTGAAAGCCCGCCCAGATCCTTGCTGGAGCCAGCCCGCGCTGCTGAGCCTGTAGCTTTAAATTCGTCTCTTAATAATTATATTCAAATCCAGCCTGTCCCTTGCTGTTCACTCCCAGCGACGCCCTAGCCGAGGTCCGTACCCCACAGGGGGTGCCCTTAGCCCGTAGTCGTTTAGTTTATATGCCCTGGCTGGAGGCCTTATTATATTGAAGCACCCACAGGAAAACCCGGTTATGGTAATCAGAAACGGAGGATCATTCCTATTGAATACCAAAAGAAATAAGTTATGATAGATGACACATGTTTTTATTTGCTTTGTGGAAGTCCGTATCCGGAAAATATATGTACCTATACCCAAAGTCTGAAATTCAGATAATTTATGTAAACAAAGGGGATAACATAACAAAAAAATATCTTCGTAATGGTAATTTATATAAAATGGAGGAAAAAGAGGTTTCATTTTCTTTTAAGTACCTATTGATTTTTAAGAAATAATAATTAAAAAATAATCATACCGTAATTATTTTAGTACATTTTCGGTTTTGAACAAAGTTATTAAAAAAAGGAGATTTTCTGGTATAAAATATTTTATGATACTGGTAACAATGCAGGAGATCCAAACATTTTCAAATTTTTGACATCTTCAACAACACTAGTATTACAACTCTTATTCATAGATTCATATTGTAAGTAGCATATCTAGCCACATTTTGGATGAAAACGGCTGTAAACTGTTAAGAGTGGAAATCGATTTTGGGAGGCCTATGTCTAGCACTGGACTTAAAAGGGCTGATTATGACGATCATATGCCGTGTCTCTGACATACTACACAAAACACTGTTTGGCAACGGTATTTTGTTTGCATAGTTCTTATAATTAATTCACTTTAATTTTAGCGATGACTATTTACAAAAAAAAAAAATATAAAATGTTTTGCACCACTGTCCTGTCATTTTGACAGTGACATTTCTTGACATTACTTTGTTTACATAAATTATCTTAATTAGAGACTTTGGGTATAGGTATACTACCTAGCTACCTACTTTAGTATCCCTTCCACTCACCTAGTAAGGTATAGTAAATAAAAGGTGATAAGAAGTAACGTCAAAGGGTTAGAAATCAGTGTCCGCCTGCCTACTCCAAATTCCAATAAAGGTAATCGCTAATTCATCCATCAAGGTATTCATCCCGTCGTACAAATCGTGGTATCAGTGCGAGTGAGTTCTGAGGTCTCCTCCGCGCTGCTATGGCTATTTCCTCTTTGAAAGTTCATAGAAGCGTATCAGTAGGTACCTACCTATATTTAGAAATGGACATTTTACGGAACGCTAACGATATAGGTTAATCATGATGATTTTAGAATAATGGAAATGTTTTAACAGAAATTCAGCATCCCTGCCTGAGCCATCCTTCGACCAGAAAAATGCAGCTCACCAATATGCAACATTAAATTAAACGTCTATATAGATTATTTTACAAGAGGTCAACAAGTTACCCGTAAAATCGGTAAGAATACCGATAAAATTATACTGCGCGACCACCATTCTGCATTGCAGTGCATATTTACGGCTCGAATTGAAGTTGGCTAGTTTCTTACAGTAGTTGTTAAGCGCTTAGAACTACTCGTAAGATGCCAATGGCAAGCAAAGATGTTATGATGATGATTATTATAATGGCTTCCTCAATAACAATTCCAGCCATTACACCTGGACTAAGTGAGGCATGACTGATGTAGACCTGTTTTTATGAAGATCTAGTTAACTGCCTCTCATGCATAAATCTTAGTTTAAAATGTAAATCGTGCTTGTAAATTGTATAAATTACCGGCAGATGTGGAAAGGAAGAAGATTGAAGCGTGTTTAAAAATAAATATACAGATTTGAGGTGTTGCGCTTCCATTAGTTAAGAACGTGTTCGTGAAGACCAGCTGTGATTATCCAACAAATAAAATAATGTATTTTAATTATCTTTTATTTCTTTCATAATGTATGACAGTCGCCAGTACATCAAGTCACCACAAACTGTCAAATTTTCTCATTCGATTTTGAACTTAACCAACAACATTTTATGGTTTAAAATCGTTTTGAGAAATTTGACAGTTTCTTGATAGTTTCGTACATCCTGATGTGCTGGCGACGTACGGTCGCCAGTAAATTTACTAAATGCTTCTTGAAAATGAAACCTTCAGTCTTTAAAGTTTCACAGTTGAGTAAATATAGACGACCTCTATTTCAGGCAAATCTTTTTGGTCCTATCGTCACAAAAGGACCAGATGTCTTACACGCTGTAAATTACAAAACCTTGAAATAATCTTCAATCACAATTATGTATGGAGACAGCACTGATTTGAAGTTTGACACTGACTGCTTGCACTCAACTACCTACGTCATACAGCTGTCAACCAAGGATAGACATCACGTCGCACACTTTTCATCACTTTTGCTCGAGACAGCAGCATTCACGGTCGCATCACTACGGTATCGTTTAGTTTAGTTGATCATATTGTTGTGTTCTCTAAAAAGCTATTAATTAGGAATCAATCAATGTGTAAAAAGGGCTTGCTGTGAATAACTCGTAAAATAAAGTGACGTCACTCTAAATTCAATATGGCGGAACACCCAAGATGGCGGACTAGTTATTTTGATTTCACTCATACAATATGGGTACCAAATGAAAGGGCTTGCTGTGAATAACTCGTAAAATAAAGTGAAGTCACTCTAAATCCAATATGGCGGAACACCCAAGATTGCGGACTAGTTATTTTTATTGCACTCATACAATATGGGTATTAAATGAAAGGGCTTGCTGTGAATAATTCGTAAAATAAAGTGAAATCACTCTAAATCCAATATGGCGGAACACCTAAGATGGCGGACTAGTTTATTTCACTCATACAATATGGGTATCAAATAAAAGGGTTTGCTGTGAATAACTCGTAAAATAAAGTGACGTCACTTTAAATCCAATATGGCGGAACACCCAAGATGGCGGACTAGTTATTTTTATGCACGTCTACAATATGGGTATCAAATGAAAGGGCTTGCTGTGAATAACTCGTAAAATAAAGTGAAGTCACTCTAAATCCAATATGGCGGAACACCCAAGATGGCGGACTAGTTATTTTTAACGCACGTCTACAATATGGAAATAAAATGAAAGGGCTTGCTGAGAATAACTCTGAATTGTGTGATTTGGCGAGACAGGTGTCAACAGCATTGCTTTGCAATCTGTCTAGGAGAAGGATAACTCCAAAATCAAACCCGGAACTGTGTTTCGTTAGGGTAACTAAAAATTATAAAATAAATTAGAAGTAAAAAAACTTTTTTTAAAACAAGCTTTTATTTAAATGCGCTAAAAAGAATAAAATAAACTTCGATCAATTATTGATCGAAGAAAATAAACTTTTCCTTTAAACTTTTACGATAAACTTATAACTTCATTACACAATTTATATGATATAAAAGCTTGTCGCGAGATTTATCTGTGTAGATAAACAAGTAAATTATACAACTTGACGTGATTGGTTTTAATTTTTTAAATTTTCAAACTAAGTAAATACTAGTATTTAAATCTCGCGACAAGCTTTTATATTATATAAATTGTGTAATGAAGTTATAAGTTTATCGTAAAAGTTTTAAAGGAAAAGTTTATTTTATTCTTTTTAGCGCATTTAAATAAAAGCTTGTTTTAAAAAAAGTTTTTTTACTTCTAATTTTTTATAAAACTTTCAATTTCCTATAAAAACATGTATCGCGCTAGTGGTAAAGTGCTTGTGAGACCAGATGTAAAATCCTAAAGACCACATAAAATTCCACATATAAAATTCTTGTTTTTTTTTTACCACTTTATAATTGAGAACCCATCAGATCAAGGACCCCTCGATGGTATTTGCTACGGGCCTCGCGTATGCTTAATCCGGCACTACCTATCTGACCTCCACAACCCAGTTATTGGGTAGGTATTGCGATACCCCTTGGTAGACTGGTTGTCAGACTTTCGGGCGACTGTCGACCCGTAACGACTGTCAAAGATCCACGAATGACAGCTGGGACCAACGGCTTAATGTGTTTTCCGAGGCATAGAGGGGTCTTGGTATGTAAAGATGGTCACCCATCCACAGACCAACCGCGGCAAGCATAGATTAACCTGATCAATTGACCCGTGCCGCTGTTATTACTTAGCCACAAACCCCTCCACATTGTAGGTACATAATACCTATGTTGGTAAATGTATGTTTTAAACATTTTATCTCTTTTCAATCATGTTATTACTACCGCGCTTTAATTTAAAATTCATATAAAGGCCCTAATTCCCAGGCATTATGTAATGTTACTACAAAATTCATATTTTACTACTACATAATTATGTAATGCTAATAAAGCTAAATAAAAACGGCGGTCTTGTCGTATGCGACCGTAAAATCAGTTCTAGCTTGAGAATGCAAAATTGTTTAATTACTATTTAAACTCGATTGTTTATCGTTCACTGAAATGGCCTATTTTATTTATGACATAACATCACGCCTTTATTTCCCAAAGGGTTAAGCAGGGGTGTACCTATAGTATGCCCACATTTCACCAGTTATGTTTAAGTCCCATGTACGGTGGCCAGCACATCAGGTTATACGAAACTGTAAAATTTCTCCAAACGATTTTAAATATTATAATGTTGATTGTTAAGTTCAAAATCGAATAAGAAAAACAGTTTGTGGTAATTTGATGTGCTGGCGACTGTACTAGGGAGGGGGCGAGCCTATTGCCTTCAACCGTGCATAAAACGAGACTGAATTTTTCAGGAGCAGCCCGGAGCTGTTATTGAGAAATTCCAGATGGAAAATCCCAATAACACTTTACCCGGGATTCAAACCCGGGACCTCATGCTCAGTAGTAACGTTTGCGACCACTAGACCAACGAGACAGTTATATTATTCATACTTACCGATTTTTGTGGTCTTCCTCTTCAGCTAAGGACTAGTAGGTGATACAATTAGGTATTTGACAATTTGAAAAGAGCTGGTATTTGTTTGTACGACCTATAATTTTCAAGCAAAAATAATACCCTGTTGAGAAGGGCTGTGACTGCGATCCAGTACTGAAGACTAATGCGCGGTCTTCTACCCACGCTGCCACCGCTGGAGGCCATGGAGGTGGCTACAAACTATGGAAGAAGATGACTTTCATCGTTGCATCCCCGGCAGTTGGCCTTGGCATGATCAATGTCTATCTGGCCCACCAGGAGCACGCTTATGAAGGACATCCCGAGTTCGTATCTTAAGATTTCCTGCGTATTCGCTCCAAGCGTTTTCCGTGGGGAGTCGGCCAGAAGTATCTTTTCCACAAGCCCCATGTCAAAGCTCTCCTCAGCGGCTATGAGGACTAATTGAAAATTGTAAGTGTAGGTAATAGTGTTGTTGTGCAAAACGCGCTTAGATTACAAATTGTATTGTATTGTGATAAGATACACACCACTGATCTTTGAACGTGATTAAGGGGATTAATGAGAGTAGATTTCTTGAAACTGATCCATACACTTTCTTTCATGAGGTTTGGAATTTAAAGACAGCGCAGATCCTTACACAAGGTCAAAATTGAAAAGTGTATAACTTCTAGAGTTACAAAAATTGTACTATTATTGTTAAAAAAAAAGGTCGGCAAAAGCGATGGCTATGAATAGAAAGAATACCATTTTTCGTCACGAATTCACGATGTTTTCCTTCCATAGCTAGAGTACGTGAGTGGCGTGTCTTAGTCTCAGATTTATTTATAAGACATCTAAAAACTCATTTTTGTCCAGGTTACCGCAACCTCAGAAGTGGTGCCATAAACCTCCAGGCCTGCACGACTGTTGAAATTATTTCTATCTCAACGCTGCAAAATTTACGAGCATCTTTGACATTATCTATGTCATACTCGTACATAATTTCAGTCTCCGTGTAGAAACGCAGGCGCAGGTAGAAACGGTCACGGAAACGGAGGTAACAGATACTAATCGCATATTAAACAAAGTGTGTAACTGAGTTAGCGTTGACTTTTAAGTATTCTCTCCACAATTTGAACGTTGGCGATAAACGGTTGGTGTTTGAAATTTTAATGTGAAGTTATGTTATTTAATCGGGTGACGGAAAGAGGGATAACCTATATTCTCATCATTAATAGGTTTTTTAAACAGTTTTGTTTTACGATTACATTCATCTATCTCAATTAAAACTAATTCCAAAATTAGGTACGTAAATTGTAAATTGTGTACCTACTTGAGAAAATTTGGTCCTTCGAGCATCAGCTTTTTGGTCTTTTTTCCTAAACATGTTTTTGGTGACCTTATTTTAAAACTCAGACATGACTGAACTTGACATGTTAATTGTCATGTAAATAATGATTCACAATACTATTGTACTGACCATCTACTGGAACCAAACAGCTGCACTTATCAGCAAAATAGATGTAAAGCCGAAACGACAGAGGAAGATCGTATCGAGTCACCGCATCAAATCGAATCGAAATCCTTCCCGATTCAAATCGATTCTAAATCGACTTTCCATAGTAGCGGCGTATGGTAGTAGTTTTTATATGATAGCGGTCGATCAACTTGGTTTAACGGTAAACCAAGTCATGGGCACCATGCACTACAAACTGGCTTACATCATTCTTGATAACCGGAAACTGATACAGCTAAATGTTTTATGTAGTTACGGTTTTTTCTTGATAGGTATTAGTTCTGCTCTAGTTAAGTCGGACTTTGGGAAAATGTTTTTCTTGAATCTAATGATCTGTGCGCTGTCTAGATTTTGTGTCCTTGTTTTTCCAGGAGAGTTGATCACTTGACTGGATTTTTACTTAAAATTTAGGAATATAAAATTTATATAAAAAAAAACTTTACAATTATATGAATTTATATGAACTATTCGCGTCACGAATTCTAAAGAAGACGGAAAAAGAGGCCGTAGACGAACACCAATTACTTGGCTATGAACAATAAAAAAATCATATGATAGCGAGCAACGCAACAAAAGAGACAATCCACAACCGTACGGTGTGGCGCAGAAGAACTAGGAGGGCTGACCCCAAATAAATTGGGATAGTAGCCAGGAGAAAGAAGAAGATTAATTTTTCGCGGAATTAAATTACATTATTACGATCTCTAAGAAAATGTGGAAATATATTCATTTTAATCGCTAGTGATCTTCATCAAATGCCTTCAGTGGACACATCCACTAATTCTTGATTTTAAATAAAAATAAGCAAGTGGTAAGGTTAGAGTAAATTTCCTTCCAAGAACCCAACACAAAACTAACTTCGCATAACGCTAATTCTACATATTAAGGTACACACATATACCAAAAAAAATAAAAAAAATCACTATTAAATATTTTAAACACATACAAAGTTAAATCCGTAGTAACAGAGTGGCTACTACAAAAGGACTATGCTTACACGGAGTCTTTGCTCACATACGTCACCTAGTAATCCAACAGTATCTAGGCAGTAGTAGTCTTACAGCTTTTACATTAAAAATACACCCAATTAGGCACTTATGTTCCCCAATCATAATATCAAACGTGTATGTTAACACGACATTTAATTTAATTGATTTGACGATTGTAATTTTATTGATGTGAGGACTTTTTAGATATAATAGTTTCATTGTGGTGTTTACTTCAATCTTTGGTTACTAACATAATTCTTAAGTAGGTATACTAACAAAAATATAATTAGTGGCTTTTGTGGACATGATATTTATTCAGATATGTTACTGTAGTTGTAATTGCAATCATGTCATTAATATTTTATATACTTAGATTATTTTATATTTTGTGAATGTGAGAACGTTGTAGGCCTAGTAGAGTGTAGATTTGTTGGCGGTTTTCTATTTTGTTAAGTACCTGGTAATTGTTGAAAGGCCTACACTGTCCTCCCATACCTATTATCACTGTTATTTAATAATATTGTAAAGCCAATTATTTTTAAAAGAGTAACCGTGGAGTTTCTTGCCGGCTCTTCTCCATAGGAAACGACTAACTCGAACCGTGCACCTAGCTTCTGACGTTTCATAAGTGCCCATGTAGGTTTATGTGAAATAAAATATTTTGATTTTGATTTTTGATTTTATGGATCACTGTGTCTGAATTAAATAAATAAATATAATTAAATAAGTGTGTTTCGGTATTTTTGTGAATAAACCATTATTTTTATTATTACTATAGTTTTCTTTTAAAAATAAATATCTCTCTTGTATTTACAATGGGAGATCGTTTTTCAACATAATTATGTACCTACCCGAGGAATGATCGAAGATGTCAGGGGTAGTTTAAAAAAAGATAAACATTGGTTAAAGGTGTGTTAACAAAAAAAT
Source organism: Dryobota labecula (assembly GCA_947523025.1). NCBI lineage: Eukaryota > Metazoa > Arthropoda > Insecta > Lepidoptera > Noctuidae > Dryobota > Dryobota labecula. Next base: position 6,574,389 of record OX383287.1, read on the forward strand.
ATATATATGTATATCATGGAGTCAAAACTAACAATGTTCAGAACCATGAGATATCATTGTTTGTTTAAAAACAGCTCAACTCACGTATATTACGTATTCGAAATCGAATCGCTATTAGAATTAGAAGCAAATTTATTGCTATGAGATGTCAAATGATCAAATTATTGTGTTTCTTGACAGTTTTGTGATTAATAAATTTTATAGGTCGTTTTTGAAGCAAAATAAAATTATTACCCGTAGGTACCTAATAAGGAAGACATCATTTATGGTGTTCACTATTAAATACCTGTAGGAAACCAGTTTATAATAGAAACAATCGTAATTAAAAAAAAAACCAGTCAATAAATTTATTTATTTAAGCCTCTTTGATTCCTTGGTATTGAGAACTATCTAGTTGGAACGGTTAAAGTTAACAGTGTTGGGGTCGCCGATGCTCTGACGCGTCCCTACATTTCTTTGGAATATTTTTCTCGACTCTACGAAGACTGCGCTGACATCCTTACTTTGGAGCTGCCTTGATTCCTGTTCCTCGGAGCTGCCCTGTCTACTAGATTGCGGAGCTTTCCTGACGCGGAGCTGGGAGTGACTTTCAAGTAATATAAATCACATCTTCCTCCTTCTTGCCTAGAGAGCGCGTGTTAGGTAGGTCTTTATAATTTTAATTCTAGTTATTGTATTTTTTACCTTTTCATTAAATTGTTCAGTCTACTTTAACCTTTTTTATTTGTTAGGAATAAGTAGACGTTTCAGTTTTTTTTATTCTTTATTTATATGTGTGGTTTTTTTTACATAATTTTAATTAAGGACTCGTCGACGAGTATAGCCTCCTTCATCTCACACCACTTTTTCCTATCTTGGGCTGTTGTCATCCAGTCGTTGAAAGACCTATCTATCTATATTATTAATATATATAAAAGGAGAAGCTGACTGACTGACTGACATATCAACGCACAGCCCAAACCACTGGGTCTAGAGATTCCAAATTTGGCACGTAGGTTTCTTATGAGGTCTAGGGGTGCACTACGGAAAGATTTTTGTAAATTCCACCCCTAAGGGGAAAAAATAGGGGATGAAAGTTTGTATGAAAAATCTTATTCATTTGGTTGATTAACTTAAAACTTGGCACAAATACTTGCCTAAGTAAGTAAAAACATTTTTAATTATTAGTTTTTCAAAACTACCCTTCAAAGGGGGATTGCGGGGTGTCAAAGTTTGTATGTTAACGCGCGGTTCGATTAACTTGAAAGTCATGCTTGCCATAATAAAAAATAGAATAGAATAGAACTAGAAACTCAGTAGAAATACTTGCGACCAATAATAAAGAATAACATGTATAACCATTGGCTAGGGAAGTATTGACATCCACGCGGGCGAAGCCGCGGGCAACAGCTATAGTCAATAAATAAGGGTTGAATAAATTAGCAATAGCGTAGCAAATTGCTATCAGCGTACGTAGTGGCGCCAAGGCTGTATCGAGTCAGAAAGCTCTAAAGCCTTTCAGTTGTAATCGAGCCGGAATAGAGCGCGGACAGCGGCCGCAACGTTACCGCGCGAGTTCGCGTCCGCGGTTTAACTCGCCCCGAATGTTCAGTGTTTTCTTAGGATTTTTAACTTAAACATCATGGTTTGCGTTTTTTTATTGTATTTAATTTAGAGACTAGGTAATTTTTCAGCTGTTTTGTTATGTTTCAGAGAATTAAAATTAAAATTAGATACACACATTAATTTTAAGCAGTTTCGTACCTACACACATCAAAAAAAGTTTGTGATCACTAGTAGAAAAATTCTTTGTTGTGTGTTTTTTTTTAAAGAAATACCCTGTTTGAAATTGAAAAAATAAAACTGTTTTTTATAAAAAAAAAATAGAGTAATTAATCATACCTAATGTAATTGTAAATTTAACCAAACTTAAACAACAATTTATTAATAAAAGGTTTATATTCAATATAATATAACTCCTCCCCTGGCTCGAACACATGTGTTGATCCTCCTGGGCATGCTGAGAATCAAGTTCAAATCATAATATAATCAACCGTAACAAAAAAGAATTCGATTTTTCAAAGTGATCGCAAACTTTTTTTTGACGTGTGTACGTCGTATTTAATATGTCACATTTAATAGTTGCTATGAATTGTTTCTAATTTAGATAAATAATTTATCTAAGTAGGTATATATTTTATTAAGTGTATCTGCCATTCTACCCAACCCTTCAGAGAATATATTGTGAAGTTATGTTTATGTATCTGCTAATTTAGATTTGTCTGTAAATCTAATAATATCAAATACCTAAGTAAAAAGTATTCAGATTAAATGAAAATTGTATGAAATAGAATTACGGAACTTTGGTAGATAGACTTTGTTGGACTGTAACAAAATCGTAAAACTCATTGTTATGCGTTTTACGATTTTGACAAAGTTCCGTAATTATATTTCGTACAATTTTAAATGCATGTTTACATTCGGTGTACTCGTAAAATTTTGCGATGTATATTTGTGCAACATCTGACATCGCACTTCTCGTATTTTATACAGCGTGCTAACATTTAAATCTTCCCGAGACATTAGATTGACGTATTTAAGCTCTATCTGTATACTAAGTCTCATTTAAATATTTTCACCAGCAGTGCGGAAAATAGCCTCTCTAGCTTGCTTTACTTAACTAATGAACGAAGTCAACCAATAAAATTTATTTAATTAATTCGAAAAACATGTTGAATTGTTGTCTATAGTCATAATTGTCGTAGGGAAAGATTAAGCTCTAATTAATTGTAAGCACGGTAATTTTATAATTGTTGACGTTGGAAGTGAAGACTGGAAAACGCAATGATTTTTTTAAATCCCCATTCTAAACCCGTCATTTAAAATAATTTCTTCAGTTTATCGGTCAGATGAATACAATAAATCTAAAATAATAAATATGCTGCTCAATTTATAATAGGTAGGTACCAAATTAGCTCTCATGAATGTAGAAAACCTAATATGCTCGATACAGTTATTTTCATTTCTTGCCTTAACTGTGTCCGTAATTTTATAACCACAATTTCATCTCAGCGTCCAGCAATGAATATTTCGTTAAAATCTGGTGCATCAAGGCGCCACGGTGTTACACAACAAATAATTTCAAAAGCAATTTGTGCGTCATCTTAGATGTAGGCTTTTCCTAAATCATGTTGTAATGCACTTCCGTCTTCCTAGATATATCTCTACCGGCATCCATCTTCAGGTTTCCCAGGGTTGACCAAAATAATAAACATGTTTTTGGTCGAGCAGGTCAAAAATTTCGAAATGTTAGCAGTGTTCTTCTTTTCGTGTGGCTAATCTGTACCTTAATTGCGTAAAACACAATCAACTCAGCCTGTCGCAGTCCACTGCTGAACATAGGACTCTCCCATGCTGCACCACAACACCCTGTTCTCCGCCTTCCGCATCCAGTCTGTCCCAGCCACCTTTTTGAGGTCATCGGTCCATCTAGCTGGGGGGCGTCCCAGACTACGCTTGCCGATACGCGGTCTCCACTCCAGGACTCGTCTGCTCCACTGACCATCGGTCTTTCGACAAACATGGCCAGCCCACTGCCACTTCAGCTTGCTTACTCTGCAAGCTATGTCGGTAACTCCGGTTCTGTTCCGGATAATTTCATTCCTAATTTTATCCTTCAAAGAAACTCCGAGCATAGCCCGCTCTATAGCGCGCTGAGCGACTTTAAATCTGTGGACCAGCCCGACTGTCAGTGTCCACGTTTCGGAACCGTATGTCATAACGCACTGGTTAAAGACCTTAGTCTTCAAACATTGCGGTACAGGCGACGAAAATACTTGACGGAGTTTTCCAAACGCGTAAACCACAATCAATCTGAATGATGTTGAAGCAGATTGCTCATCTATTGATTCATATGTTCGAAAAATGTGTCTGCTTATTACGTAAATAACGCAATGAATGTTGTTGAACTGTCAAAATGAAACCGATTCCTACTGATATTGTGTTATGCAATTTGGTTTCTGGTGTCAGAGTTTTTATGTCTCTGACTTGACTATATATGCCGTCGAGAAATATCTCTCAGGCATGCTGGTTTCCTCATGATGTTTTTCTTCACCGTTTTTTAATCAAGTGATAATTATACAATACGTACATGAATCCGAAAAGTCAGAGTTCGTGCCTTGGGTTCAAACTCAAGACCTATGACTTGGCAGTCCGACGGTCACACCACCAACATTAGACATTTAAAAAACGTTTTTTACAATCCGTTTAACCAATTTTGACTTCTATTCCGTAGGCATAAGGATGGCATTAAAAGCAAAAAAGTGGTTACAATACCAACTGTTTACTGCAGCTGCCATTTGTTATGCCACGAACGCAATAGAATTCAAAATCGGTTGAACGGTCTGTAAAAAAGATTTATTTGAATGTCGAATCTAATTTCAAAAGGAGTATAGTAGACTCACACTCAATGGATCAAGCAATCTTTGCCAAAAAGTATTTCAAGATTATCGTTTGATTACCATGACACATTTTTACCAATTAGCCTTAGATTTTACATAATGTAACGAACTTAAAGAAGAATTATTGAAGAACCCCACTAACATTAAATATCATTGCATGGACATGATGCAATAAAATGCCCCTGAATGTCAGATTGGCAATAATTATTACATCCTTGCTTCTTAAAGAGATGTAGTGAAAACTACAAGGTTGAATGTCCTTGTTTCTCTTGCTTATCTCGTGTCGGCACGACAATAGCTCATGCCGTGCCTGTAAGATAAGCTAGTCAGCAAAATTGCTAGCGGAACTGATTGTATAGACTCTAGAGACTAGAGTGCGCTGGGCGATTCACTCTTCTTTTGTGGGCTGATAAACATAAATTGTAAATCGAATATCTATTTGGAGAGAGACCTATGTGGGACTAAAATATGTAGCTTCATGATAAAAATATGTAGGTATTTACATACAGGGTGTAAGGGACAGCCCTCCGCAAACTAGCAGGGTGCATTCAGCTCCTTATTTTGAATCATATTCCACTGGAAATTTGCTCAGGAAAATTTTCATTTTCTTTATCGTTTATTCAGTTACGATTCCTTTATTTTAACGTACAATTACATTGTCTGTAAATAAAACTGCTAAAATAAAAAAAACTAGCAATGGATATTGAAATACTCTAACAAACGACGCTCGAAATCAGCTGTTCACTTTTTGTCTAGCTACAGAGTTCATCGAACTCACTCGCTGCGCTGCTGTTCGCTACATGCGTTTTGAACGATACATTGCGTGTGAGGTAATAAAACAAATCAGGTTTATTGGATTCCCATAATGTTCCATAAATAATTTCATGTACCAGTCTTCTTAGTATGATTAACTGAATCCACCCTATCAGTCTGCGGAGAGCTGAGCCTTATACCCTGTATAACTAGCGACGTACTACTACTAGTACTTTACGGGGTATTTACTACTTGAAAAAATTATATGTATCTTTATTATATGTAACTTAGTTTAATATGAATGTGTCATACATTTAAATCTTCAGGAATAAATTCTCAAAATGATGTTGAAAATCGCATCAAAATCCGCTGCGTAGTTTAGAAAAACAACGCGGTCACACAGACAGACACGAAAAGCGATTTTAATTAATAATATGAATAGATGTACAAATCGCTCACAAAATTAGTTATCATAATAAGGCCTTAAATGTTTTAAAAGTGGAGCAACTTATACGGTAGCGGAATCTATTTAACTACATTTCGCCAAAAACCTGAAACTTACATAATACCCATATTGTTTTGAATATCTCTCGCGCTCTATGCATAATAGAATTTGCAAACAAAACTAGCGTTAGGGCTTTGAAACTCGCGATAAGTTAGGATTTATTTTACGTCGTTGTGAATGACCCTGAAAGATCTTTAATGTATAAAAAGGACATGCTTTAGGAAGGTCACTCTAAATTAGCTCAAGAACAGACCAACCTCGGAATAATCACAAGTTTATTCACGGTTTTTTTTTGTCACATTTATTCAAAAGAGCTAGTTTATTCTTTGTAAACAGGAACTAAAATAGGTATTTAAATTTAATCTCTAGGGATTAAAAGTGATTTGAAATTTGGAATGTGGATATTGTTAGTAAAAGTTCCAAGCGATCGCCCAAGAGATTAATCACGAACATTGTATGAATAAGTAACAGGCTGTATGATAAAAAAAAAAGCGAGCAAACAAAAAAAATAAAAATAAACTTAAACAAAAAAACGCGCGAAATGCATTCCGCCTTCGTTCGTAATTGTTTACTCAAATTCGGATTTTACTTAGTTTTATAAAAATGAGGGTGTCTTTCTCAAGTAGTGAGAATGAAAGTATTATATTAACTCCAGAGAACATTGTAGGATCCGACGCTAAAAATGTGATATAAAGTCTTTTACCTACAAAGTCTCGTGAACAATATATGACAATTTCATCCTTTGGAAAAAATGCAAGAAGAGTATTTTTATGCTAGGTCTTATTGTTCATAATTATATGTCAATAAATATGTAAATGTACTATTCTTATTCATAAATTGCTCTTACTTATTTTTTCATATAGGGTGATAAAAAGTAGTGTCCACCTCGGGAGTAACACTGTTTTATGCTCGAGTGACGAACTTTGAATCCCTCACTGCGTTCTGGATTCAAAGAAACACCGCCATCGCCTTTAAAATATTTGTTTGCTCCCCCTAAGCAAACAATCTAATATTTCATTTCTCATACTTAGAAAGTACGCTTGAAGTTATCTGACCAGACGGATGAAAACAGTACTTTTCACCCCTGGGAAAATATTTTCCATGGTGTCAAAAAATTTGAAAACTTTGCAAGCCATGTTAAACATTTTTATACAGCCACTTTGTTAAATCGCGGCGTAAAATTGTGAATATAAATATTGTCAACAATTTTGTAACATAACTTTATACTTATAATAATAATAATAAATTTATTTAATCAAGTAACAAGGACTCATTGTGTTAGTAAACTTACGAACTATGTTAGTTTTTTATTATAATTAAAATGTAATTATTTAATTATTATTTTATAATATATAAGTTTTCACTAAATTATTATTTAATTTACATAGATTTTAGTTAAATATCTACCATTATCAATGATAAAAAATACTGGCTGGTAGAATACCACGGAAAAAGAAAGATAAAAAGGCGAGAAAGCGGCAATTCGACCTTCAGTTGTTTTGTCGAGTGCTAATTATTACGTGTACAGATATTTGTATAACATGAGTTCATCAGTTTCAGATAATAATATGTATTTTGTTAAACTAATCAGGATTATATTTACTTTCCTCATATTCGAAATGAAAAGCAGTGTTTATTTAGGCACTCTAACTATTGGCGCCCTCGCTAATCTTGTGCATATATGGGTCTCTTTCATCCCTTGTATAACAATCTTCTATTACATGTCTTTTAAATGTCATTCTTCTTAGGCATTATACGTGAGGATCTTTTCCGGTTTCACATTGGGGTTGAATCGGGAATGTTGATATCAAAATTGGTTCAAAATTATACTTTACGAGGTTTGAACGCTATTAGTTACGATTGAAAATTAATGTGATTATTTGCTATGCATAAAGAGAGCTGAACAGTGAAACCCTCTCACAAACTTGCTGACTTCTGTCTTTTTCACCACAACTTGAGCGTACGAGTATCTCGTTTAATATTCGTGCCGCGAAGTATCCTCTAACACACCGCTATTTTCGGGACCTCATCTTAAAACCCACTAACGCAAAAGTGCACACAACAAAAGCGCTTATCCAACATTTGTTTAGCAAGTGCTCAAGTATGCAGCCATTATTAAATCTGCCACACAAAAAGGCCTAATTAGAAGATGGAGCTCGCTTACAAAAGTTTTAAAAAGCCTTTTTTCTGCAGACGCTTTGTTACGTTGAGAGAACTGGCAACACTAATGACTTTTTCGTTAAAATTGTTAGTGGACATTATCTTAAACGGTTCTAGTTTGGAGATAGTTTAAGTGGCTCTTTATGTATGGTAGATAATTTTGTTGGCGTTCTCGTTTCTTGTTAGTGGTCATAGAGATACGGCTAATTACAAGAACCGCAATGTATGGTCCTGTCATCCTGTGGAATACTGTGCCTAAGGACTAAAAGTACTTAGTGGTTAATGGTTTGGTCCTTGTTCCTCGTTTTGAATTTCCAAAACTTCCTTAACGAGGTAAAATTAAAAAAAGATGTTATCCTAATCGCTGTGTTTCTCAATATTGTTCATCTTTTCTCTTCTTATTGTTTTAAATTTATGATGCGTTCCTTAAAAAGTCTGTTCCTTTAAACACAGACACGTGCGGTGGGGACAATGGGGATACATCCGTATTCCCATTGTCTCCACCGCCCGTGTCCCCATTAATGGTAATTCACATAAAATGGCCAAAACTCCAAACCTGTTCTCGTAAAGCATAATACAAAGCGACGTCTTTATTTATTTGCGCAAACAATTTGATTTGCCGGCCCCATGTAGTGCTTTACTCAATAATAATTTTATTGTTAGTCTGTAGGTGAAATTATGAAGTGATGTGATTAATTAGGCATTGTAATAGTAATATATGAGTGTGTATGATAAATTATCAGTCATACATTTTGCAAGCAACACATCGACCCGATTTTAAGTCGGCTCATACATCTGACGCAAGAAATTAAACAACTGAAACATACGTCTTCTGTCATTCTCTAATAGCAATTGCCTAATTTTTTATAGTTGCAATACTCATGTCACTACGGGCAAAAAGGACCAGTTTTATTCTAAAGTGCTAAAGAGTCGTGCACACAATAGGTTGTGTGTTACTCTCTCAATGTGTGTTGTTCCTTATGTAAGGTGTCCATCAAAGATGTTATGTTACATACAATCCTTGATGCTTTGTAGCAGTTTCAATTCGTGTCAATACACTTACTTCCTCAAATCACTTTTTGGTGGTTAGCAGTTGATGAGATGTTGGTTGTTATATCAATAACAGAAATCCAATCCGTTTCAGTGTTACCTACACAGTGTTGATCTAGTTTCTACAATCAAAGAATTAAATTATCGTTGTATTTTATGAAAAAAAAAAAAAAAAGATTTTTGCACAGTCGGAAAAGCATCTACCTACAGTCTCCTATGAGATAGTAGAGAAGATTCTTTCTTCGACAATGCAAAGAGAAAATGCTACAATATTCACAAAGGACTTGCATATCCTTCCTTATCCCTATAAGGAAGGATATGCAAGTCTTTTGTTGTCTTCGATCCCTATCGAAGACAACAATACTAAGATCCAGATTTAAGTTTTTTCGGAATATATCACTACATATTATAAAACAAAGCCCCCCCCCCCCCGCGTCTTTCTGTCCGAACGCAATAAACTAAAAAACTACCAAACGGTTTTCCATACAGTTTACACCAATAGACGGAGTGATTCATGAGCTGAGCATGAGTAAATTGGCTGAAATATGACGATGATTTTTGAAGATGTCGGAAAAAATCATGCCGACAGGCGTGCGCGTTACGGTATCGTTTCCGTGGTATAATTTCCGACCTCTAAGCAAAAGCTAGTATATTATGTATAGGTAGACCCAGATCCTGATCTAAAGCTTTTATGGCTAGACAACAGATGTACCCTTTAAGTCTCATAGTTACTCAATAATATCTGTAATATTCTAAAGTGTGCCAACAGCAAGAGATAACAGCTGAACTTTACTATTGTTCAGTTGTCAAAAGCTTCATACTTGTGCAATCGCTCATGAAGATGTGGTGGCAGTATACAATTGAATTGATTTTTTGTTTTTGCTAGCCATATTCTTTTACGTAATTTTTAAATTTTTTCCTTTGATTCGATCTTCTTGCTTGCTTTGGTGAAATGGATTAAGAATCACTCGCTATTACTTGAAGATTTATTTTCATACATTAAACTATAATTTATGGTAAGTTTATCTTTCCTCTGTAGGTCTTTATTTTATAAAAATTTTATGCACAAGTAAAAAAATACTGTACAAAGGCCGACTTAAATGCCTGAGGCATTTTCTACCAGTCAACCTTAGGGTGATGCAGAGACAAACCATGGGTATAAGTCTTCTCGTATGATTTCCAAATCTTCTTTGTCATAACTTACATTAATCGTTTAGTTATTACAGTGTTAATTAGTTTCAAGTATCGAGAGTAGTCAACAGATATAACAAAAATGATATCAAAGTCTGAAAGACGGCATCCGATGTTTCTAGGTCTTAGAATGCTCACAATTTCAACGTTAACATTTGTGGAAATCTTAGATTACATCAGGAATATTACATTTAATTACACATCAGTGCGTTTAATGTTAAGCAAGAAGCATATTAGCATTCGCTTAAGATAGAGCAATCTAATTTGTGATACAGAACATTATGGGAAACATGGCTAGTTAGGGATCCGTTTGCATACTTTTGTAGTTACAGAACTATCTATCTTTTTTCTTGGAAATATCTTTACCATTAATATTGTTGTGATTTGCCTACCCAGATTTTGCTTGTTGGTTATTTGTGGGCCTATAAAACCCCCTTTAAAATTCTAGTTGCAACATTTTTCCCTAGAGTTCACCCAGTTTCTTTAAGATGTCTCAGTATTAGTATCTACATAAATTGCTTTCTTTCTGTTTACCACGTCCGGTCGGGGGCTTGAAGAGTTTTCTAACAGACAAAAACCTAATTACACGACCACTTTACCTGGGCCTCAAGTCTGCTATTACAATAGTGTCAGAATGGTCTCTTCATTGTGAGTTTTTGGACAGATTTGCCATACAAAAACTGTCAAATACTCACAATGGCGAGACCATTCTGACACTATTGTAATAGCAAAATTAAGGCCCTGAGATTGCCTTACCTGATTTACTCCATTTATTAAAAAATCAACCACAAATGGTGTTATTTGCTGACGATACTTCCTTAATTTTTAAGGTAGATAGACGTGCTACAAATTTTGACGACGTAAATAACGCTCTATTGCAGGTCCAAAATTGGTTTACTGCTAATAATTTAGTATTAAATGGGAAAAAAACGAAGTGCATAAAATTTTCTTTACCAAATGTCAAAAGTAGTGATTGTGAGATAGTATTGAATCAAGAGAAACTAGAATTCGTCGATAAAACTGTTTTCCTGGGGATCACGCTGGATTCAAGACTACAATGGGGTCCTCATTTAACATCTCTTGCAGGACGGCTAAGTTCAGCAGCATATGCTGTCAGAAAAATCCGTCAATTTACTGATGTAGATACCGCGAGGCTAGTCTATTTCAGTTACTTCCATAGTATAATGTCTTACGGTATTTTACTTTGGGGACGGGCTGCAGACATCGAGTCTATTTTTATTCTGCAGAAAAGAGCCATCAGAGCCATATATAATCTCCGCAGGCGCGATTCTCTAAGGGAACTGTTTAAGGATATTAACATCATGACGGTACCTTGTCAATATATCTACGAAAACATCATGTACGTAAGGAAAAATTTACATCTTTTTAGAAAAAGAGGTGAAAGACATAATTATAGTACTAGAAATAGGGACCTATTAGCTCAACCAGGTTTCAGACTGGCTAAAGTAGACTCATCTTTCATGGGGTACTGTTTAAAATGTTACAATAAAATTCCTCCCCACATACTTCAACTGAATGAGACTAAATTTAAATCTTGTATAAAACGCACACTATGCAGGCAGGCATATTATAAGTTGGGGGATTACATCGCTGATAAAAATGCTTGGCTGAATGCTGGTCCTGCTCCACAACCTCAGCTAGTTAATTAACATTTGACAATCATGTTGGAGCTGCTGAAGATTGTAAACTATTTTTGCATTGTATAAACTCAATGTCCTTGAATTATATAATTGCATAGCACAGGTGTGAGTACTATGTACTATAGAGCTACCATTTACCGGGTAATATGTCTTTTATTGACTTGAATGTGCCCTGGCGGCTGAGAGTATGTCATGCTCACTCAAATGTCTCGCTGGTGGTGGCGTGTGTGTTGGATCATTAAGTTCCCTTCAAAATGGTTGAGCTAAATGGTGCTGATTCATGCGTCATGTTCGTGAACGGGCGCCGTCAGTTGGGACTGGTCATCTCTTAGCTGCCACGGCTTATTTTAATTTTTGAATTGTTTCTATTACGGACGCTTCTAACGTGCACGTCTTTCTACATTGTTCTCACATGTATAACTTCAACATGAATGATGTAACCCATATTTTGTAACAATATTTTGTTTTAAAAGAGTGTCCATGGAGTTTCTTGTCCGTTCTTCTCCATAGGAACCTACTACGCTTTGGAATGGGCAACTAGCTTCATCTTTCTGACTGACCGACCCCTTGACAATTCAAAAGTGCCTGTAATTGGTTTATTTGAAATAAATGCTTTGAGTTTGAGTTTGAGTTTGAGTTTGATTCCTTTGACCTCAGAATTTGGCAACGTCCTGCCATTGGTCAAAGTATTAAAAAAAGCCGTGCTTGTTTTTAGTATACTTTTAAAACAATACAGTTCGACGGAACTCAAAAGTCAGAATGCGAGTTATCTTTACTCGCGTTTTTTATTCTCATCGCCACGCTTGTTAGTTTTTGCTATCAGTCTCACGACTAACGGTTGACGTAACAGCATTTTGTATCAATACCTTTGCTAGTGTTGTAGTCGTGACTTCAAATGATCTTATTAGGGCTGTGACTAGAATTAGGATAATTCGTAGTTGGCATCTTGCAAAATAAGGTGTGGGACACCATTATAGAATCTGTTTTTATATTTGTATGAATTAGAATTAATTTACCAAATAATTTTGCGGTTATTCTGTGACACTATGTAAATAAAATCCATACTTATCCCTACTAATCCCTACTATTCATACTGATATTATAAATGTGAAAGTAACTATGTCTGTCTGTTACGTTTTCACGCCTAAACCGCTGAACCGATCGTCATGAAAGGCAGAGATGTATAGAAATCCTGAAATCCTGGATATCTCCTGGGATATGGAGAAGGACATAGGCTACTTTTTTACGCGATAACCGACATCCACGCGAGCGGAGCCCTGGCAAAAATTAGTTACTTAATAAATCCATAAAACAAATAATTATTTTCTATAAATTATGTATGAGCTCTACAGCACCTTTTATATTTTTTATTTTATTTTTATGTTTAGAATTCATTATGCTTTAGCTTTATCATGTCCCAAATCATTTTGTAGCTATTCTGTGACACTATGTTAATAAAATGACTTAATACGTATCATCCCACTGCTGGGCAAAGGCCTCTCTCCATGACTTCGAGCTCTTTTGATCGACGGCTAATGTGGACCACTGGTCGTTTGTTTTCTCGAGCTCATCCCGCTATCTTCTACGGGGTCTGCCGCGCCGCAACGCCTTCTGGCTGTGTCAGGGCTCCACATAGTGGTTATTTTGTCCCACAGCTCATTGAGCATACGGCAGTTGTGGCCAGTCCAGTCCCATTTCAGCTTAGAGGTTTTTTGAGCTTGACTAACAATTTTTTTTTTTTAATTTACCTACTAAAAATGACTGACTTTATAGCTATTCTGTGATAGATACTGTATTTCGAAATAAAATTACTTAGGAAATATAAAAAAAACTTAAAAAAAATTACGTAATTTTCGTTTTTGTGTTACGTGTATCTTGTATGCAGTAATATAATCTTGTCCCTTAAGAATTTGAGTAGGTGCAGATAAGTACTAAATAATAAATTTCTTATAAGGCCTGTACCCAAGACAGATACATTGAATGAAGAAATCAGATACATTGAATGAAGAAATCAGATACATTGCCGTATGAAAATATTATGCTTTTTATAATAAATTTTACTTACTGTCACTTATTTTAGCGGTAAAACCTTCATTGTGAATAAGCTTGAAGTTTCGTCATACAGTAGGTACCTAAGGACCGTTATTTAATGTTGACTCTTAGGACCAAACCAACCAAACTATAAATTACGTAGGCGGGTTACCTATATGAAACCAATATTAGGTACCCACCTAATGGATATTTAATAACTATAACGGCATTCCGCCAATCAGTCGTGTAACTTTTAATAACAAATAATTTTAGTCTTGAGAGGGTTCGTGGGCACGTGGACGTTGGCGTTCATTCTATACTTTTCTGAAGTGAAAACTTCTTTAGCAGCGTTGAGCGATTTTTGGTAGGGAAAATATTATGGGTTCGCGTCACCAAAATGCGCGACATGCTCGTTACGTGTTGCGCCAGACTGTCAGTTATTGTAAAGTTTTGAGTTTTCACTTTTGTCACGGCAGTCCTTATAAATGACAGTCTATTTTTTTTTAAACATTCGTCATTTCTCCCATCATTTATTTTAGCCAGAGCAGTAGGAAGTGGTGAAGGGCGGGCGTTTTGGGGGACTGACTTATGTTATTTTGACATTCGAAAAGTGCTGATTCTTAACCATTCTTGAATAAATGACTTTGATTTTGATTTAGAAATATATAATTACAGCGTGTAAGAGACAGCCCTCCGCCAACTAACAGGGTGCATTCAGCTCCTTATTTTGAATCGTATTCCACTGGAAATTTGCTCAGGAAAATTTTCATTTTCTTTATCGTTTTTTCAGTTACGATTCCGTTATTTTAATGTAAAATTACATTTTCTGTACGAAGCACTCCATTTATGTAAATAAAACAGTTAAAATAAAAAACCAGCAATGGATGTTGAAATACTCTAACAAACGACGCGCGAAATCAGCTGTTCACTTTCTGCCTAGCTACAAAGTTCATCGAACTCACTCACTGCGCTGCCGTTCGCTACCTGCGTTTTGCCACGGTAACGATACATTGCGTGTGAGGTAATAAAACAAATCAGGTTTATTGGATTCCCATAATGTTCTTGAAATAATTTCATGTACCGGTTTTCATAGTATGATATACTGAATTCACCCTATCAGTCTGCGGGGGGTTGTCCCTTACACCCTGTACATATATATTTTTTTTTTACCAGAGAACTGGCTCGTTTTTTGGCCAAATAATTAGCATTGCTTTTCAACGTGGCAATGCTGTAAATAGTTAGTTGCGTCATATATTGTATATAATCATTTTAATGTATTTGAAATAAAATAAA
Organism: Dryobota labecula; assembly: GCA_947523025.1. NCBI lineage: Eukaryota > Metazoa > Arthropoda > Insecta > Lepidoptera > Noctuidae > Dryobota > Dryobota labecula. The sequence continues at coordinate 6,589,472 of OX383287.1, forward strand.
ATACTAACTTTGATGTTGTAAGGAAAGGTATTTTAAGACAATGACTTTTTGTAATAATAATTCAAATTCACACCACAATATCATTCGATTTAATCGATAAACTTAAGCGGAGCGATGCACTGCTGGCTTACATACATCATTAGAGTAACCAAGCTAAATGGTACGAAATGTTTGCAAGATGTTAATTTAGCAAGTAGTACACACGGCTCCATATCAAGCTATACAAATCCAGTTTATGCTGACCTCTCATTGTACGGAAATCCTATACAATGCGAAATCAGCTTATACTGGAATTGTATACCTTGATTTGTAGCCGTGCATACATACGAAACAACTTTTTTTTTGTCTTCTCCAGCATTTATATGTGCGTATGCCTTTTTTGTTACTTACTAACTGATGATCTACGGTTTCCAAGAAGAGCGGTGGCTGTCATATTATAACTGCCGTCATGAAAATCTGTCAATTTTACTTTTTCTTTTGTTTGATATTAGGTGTCAATGAACGCTCTGTATTTGGATAGCCGTTATTGTGTGACCATTCAACCCTTTAGGACCGCATACCAATCAAAGTTTAAGGCGGAAGGGCTAAGGTAGCCCGTGAAATTCTTTTTTTTTCCAATTTGCAGCTCATTGTCTGGGTGTACCTATGTTGATTGAAGTACCTATCATAGCATGTATAATTCTTTTTTCTTTTTTTTATATTCTTGTTTATTATTCTATCACATTTTAAATTAAGTTATATTAATTTTCTTTAAGCACGCTGTACTGGTACAGCGTTTTAATAATTGTTTGCTGCACCGGACGACGTCATTATGTCAACGCCGGCTGTCGCTGAAAACCAGCGCATAATGCTGAGCGATAGCCGTTTTGCGTGGATGTGACGCATTTTTCTCCCATAGTATTCTATTTTTTTTTTGTGTTTATGTTCTTTCGTCATGTTTACCGCAAATAAACGTATTTTCTTTCTTTTCTTTCTTCTAAGTATGATTCGCGACCGTAACAACACAATTATAATAAGTAATACAACTTCTTAAGTTAGTTTAATCCTCAAATGTCAAGATTTCATGAAATTTTCATTCAATAGGGTAATATGGAATTAGAGTTGTATTGTTGATTTTAATGATTACAATGTATTTATAGAAAAATACAGATATCTTACGTTCGCGAATCATATTCAGATCAACATACAAATTTATACTGACCTAAAAATTTCAAAAAATGTAAAAATAAAATTGGAATATCGCGGGCTACCTTGGCGCTATAGAAACGAATACGAAATAGAGCCATCTTCGATACTATATTCTTCCCGCTACCACTTATAACTTACACCGACATCACAAGACGTAATCTCAGTCAGTAAGTAGGTTAAAAATTGTAGTCAGGTAGTTCTTTCGACATTTCGGCGCAGGCGCAGACACATCGAACGGTAACAAAGACCGTTACTTCAATCCCAGTTGTGGTAAGATTACAGGTAATGACCGCCCGTTATCATGTAATAGAAATAACTGATTTGTTGAATAGAGTAGTGGAATTAAGTTAATTTGCTGTAAATTGCGATGATTTTTATTAGAATTAGATTGTTTGACTGTACATATCGCACCATCATCGGTAGAACAAGGGCACAACTAACAAAAAGTCTGAAAATTAGTTAAGTATGCCAATGTGCTTTAATAACATCCCTATAACTGGTGGAACAAACGCTATTGTGCCTTTGTCTTATTGGTGCGTTTTTATTGTAAAATATTGGAACAACAAAATCTCATTGATCAGTTGCGTTGTCGCCCGCGCGTTGTTAAAAATTACAAAACGTGCATTTTGTGCCCTTGTTCCACCGATGATGGTGCGATATGTTACTGACTTCAATTTGTTTAGTGGATGGATATAAATATGTTTCTCTGTTTAAGAGGATAAACGGAATGAATATCTTGTAAGTAAAACAAAATGGTGAGTCATCTTTGCCTAAAATGTATAGGGGAATAGTGTGATACAGTTGCACACTAGTTTACAATGCTAATGCCTTTTATGGCTAGTTTTTTATCTAGTTTCTTTAGCAGATCACTATCTTAAGACATTATTAAATTATTTATAATCCATTAATTAATTAATTTTATACCTAATATTTGCCGTTTGACTAATTTGCCTTAGGCATATTATTCGATCGTCTTCAATAAGTATATTTTGATTTATTGGGTAATTATGGTTTAGTCCCATCTCTTCCCCTTCCCATCTTTTCCCCTATGCGTTATAAACCTACAAATAATTTGCATTTCTTCTATAAACGCATAGGGGAAGAGATGGGAAGGGGAAGAGATGGGACTAAAGCGACTAATCACGCAATTTCCACAGAAACTATAAGAAGATGATTTATTTAATTTTTCTAATAAATAAATAAATTTATTTCAGATACCATGATCCATCATTTTAACAAAATTACAAGCAAAATAAATGGAAATTAAGATCGATGACTGACTCAACAAAGATATATAAAGCGGGGATGAGATATCCTATCAGCTTGTCGTTAATATAATATTTCGTTGCGGCTGCCACGCATTCTGCAGATCAGGGATAACGTCCTTTTGTGAATAATGACATGAAAGCCATCATTGCGAAACAACGCGAACATCCTCGATGTAATAGACTTTTATTTTAAAGAAATACTTAGCTTTTACGAAGACTACATACTACTACATATTTTGCTACTTTGGGTTACATTATTGCAATTTTCTTAAGGATCTCTAATTTTGTTTAAATAAATGATATCCTATGTTACTTTCTGATAATTTAGCTTTCTATTGGTGAAAAAATGGTTTAAATGGGTCCATTCGTTTCGAAACTTATTCGGTACAAACAAACAAACAAATCTTTCTTCTGTACAATATTAGTATAAATTACGAGAGCAACTCCTCTCGTAGGTACCTACTAGAAATACCTCCATTAGTTTATAGAAAATGCCAGTGAAAGCCCCGTCAAAATCGGTCTAGCTGTTTCGGAGATTAGCTCGAACAAACAGACAGACGGACAGACATACATTTTTTTTGTTTTATGTACCGTATATACTTTCTTATGCATTTAGTAAAAAAACTGTTATTTTGACATTACAAACAGACACTTCAATTTTATTTATTTGTATGTATAGAGTATAGATTAATACGAGTAGTTCTTCCGAGGATATTATTAAATGCTAGAATATAGATATTTGTGACATATTGTGATAAGTAGAAAACTTGACCTATAGTATCGTTGTCCTAGTGACTGAGTCGAATGTATGTTCTAACTCCTAACATTATACGTGTTATACAAGCGATAGTCTCTAGATTAGACTAGATCAAAGGTCAATTTAAGCCTTATTAGATTTAGTATCGGAAATTTTATAAAGCTAAAATTAACTTTTGTTTTGATCATTAAATTATTGAGTGTATCTTATTTTGTCATAAAAGGAAAAATAATCGGCATAAATGACTCCTGTATATTGAGCTAGGAAAATAGGAAGAACAAATTTACTAGTGTACATAGAGCTAGGAAAATAATAAAAACATATTGACTACTGTACATAGAGCTAGGAAAATAGTAGGAAGAAATTAACTCCTGTACATAGACCTAGGAAAGTAGTAGGAAGAAATTGTCTCCTGTACATAGAGCTAGGAAAATAGTAGGAAAAATTGACTCCTGTACATAGAGCTAGGAAAATCGTAGGAAGAAAATGGGGAAATTACTGGATTGATTGATTGATAACGTAAAACAAAGGTGAATTAAAAACTTAGTGGGTGATTTAATTGGGCTCTCAGCTGCTGCAATCAAGACTATCGTAGTTTTTTTTTTCTCAGCAAGCTATCCTATTACAGCAGATCCTATATAACGTGCCATCTATCATACTCCAATAAAAACTATAGCAAAACACAGCTATTAAGCAGAACTACTAACAAACGGGACCGCAAACAACGACTAGTTATTACAAAATAACGTAACATCTTCCAAGTCTGACGCACGACTGCACATTAATACTCCGGAGTCTAACCGACTGAGCGCGAAAAAATTGATATAATTTATCGGAACAGAAAATCTCGTACAGTTACATTGAAACGAAAAAACTGTGTCACGCTGAAAGTTATGAGACAATTATGTAATTTTGAAATCACGTTTTTGATATAAAACTATAGTAACGGCTGCTACAGTTTCGCGGCTCTCAAAATTAAGGCAGTTTAATGTCTTAGCAACTCAAAAGTCCAAAAATCGGCTTATTCCACAAATACCCCCTGAAAATCCCTCTTAGGAGGAAAAGTGGAATCTATAAAAAACAGTCTAGAATTCACCCCTGATAATCCGGCTTATTCCACTAATCCCCCCTGAGAGAATCCCCCTCAGTGGGGAAAACTGAACCCTAATGTAAAAAAAATCACTTTCAGGGGTGTCTTAGTTTTTTTTTTCAATTCTAGTTTTCCCCTCTAAGCGGGATTATCAGGGGTGAATTCTAGACTGTTTTTTTATAGATTCCACTTTTCTTCCTAAGAGGGATTTTCAGGGGAGATTTGTGGAATAAGCCCAAAAATCTGACCAAGGGGTATCGTAACTTGGCTAGTAACTTGGTTTTCCATGTAAAATAAAATACTGGTATTCATCTGCAAATTACCAAACTTAAGTGGCAGTGGGCAGTGCACATTGTGCGTAGAACAGATAGCTGTTGGGGCCAAAAGGTTCTGGAGTGGCGATCGCGTACTGGAAGACGTAGCGTTGGAAGGCTTCCCACAAGGTGGACCGATGACCTTGTGAAAGCCGCAGGAGTCCGCTGGATGCGGGAAGCACAGAACCGATCGAAGTGGCGGTGCTTGGGGGAGGCAGAGGACGTCTTTTGGCTGAAATGATGATGATGATGATTCAGCTGCATCTGGTTAGACTGGAAGCCAACCCCAACATAGTTGGGAAAACGCTAGGCAGATACATTTGAGTGTCTTTAGAGCAATCAGGAGTAAAGCTAATGTGTGTATCTAATCGAATGATCATTTGTTTTTATAGCCATCATCTTTAACGATGTGAATAAAGCATAATAGTGTGTGTAACTGACTTGCTGTAAAACAAAAACAAAAATGTGTTCGTTAAAATGTTTCATCACGCTGTTGATTAATTAGATGAACAATTCATGTTTTTGTTACTTAAAAGCTTCAGTGGTTATTAACAATAACTGACTTTTTGTCTTACTGGAGATAGACTAACTACAGTTAAGATTAAATAATGGAACAACAGTGTTTACCTGTAACAAAAAGTGTTAGAGATAAAAAACTGCAATGAAAACTAGGTTGAATAAAGAAACGAACTGTAACTGCAAGTGAATAAAAAAATGAAAAGATTTAAAAAGTGTTCGAATTGAATTTGGAGTGTTCTAAAATGGCGGCGTGGGTGTGGTTGGCAGCATTGCTGTGTGGCTCTCACGCCGCAGTGCTTCCACCGCCATGGGCTGATGTGAAGAGGAATCCTTGTGCGGCATTGCCAAGAGGGTGGCTCATGCTGTACTGGCCTAAGGATGGGAAATGTTACACTATTTACAAGGTTAGTAAATACTTTGGAAAATATTATTTATTTTCTAAGCTGTTTTTTTTACCAGTTAAATGTTTTAATTTCGGAAACGAAAAGTCATTGTGTCTAGCTTGGATCCACGAAGGGTTAATCGAACATCTAACAAGACATTTAAGATTCGTTAATCAATGGATAGTCGACCAAGTTAAAGAAGTTCATGGGCAATGAACTCTCAAACAGTCACCATTTATCAATTTTGGGGATCTTCAATCCCAAATTCCCAATTTGGCACCGGACGCTAGAGTGTGACTGAAATCTAACATTGTGTACCTATAAAAGGCATTAGACATGAGTAGGTACACGCCACGACACGACTTAACATTTAATGGTTTCGACACACTTGCACCACAGGTCAGTATTCTTCATTGTCCTATGAAAAAAAATCTAAGACCGCTTAGCAAAAGATGTCGAAAGAAAACGGTATTCAAACCTTAATAGTTTTTTAACTACACCTCCAAGATTGTAATGACCGATAATTTACCAAAATGTGTAAGAATTTGAAACCATAGAGTACCGTATGAAACGCTAGGTCTTGACAAAGAGTATATATAGTACGGAGATAAGTACAGAGGGTTGCCTCTTAGCGCCTCTTAGAGTTTTTTGACAATGACATAAAGTTCCCGGTAAAAGCGGAAACGGGAATCCACACGTCATCACGTCAACGCCGGCTGTCGCTGAAAACCAGCGCTGGGGCTCTGTCTCGCATAGGGTCGCAGCATAATGCTGAGCGATGGCCGTTTTGGGTGGATGTGACGCATTCCCTAACTTGTTATTTTTTTTGTTTATGTTCTTTCTTTGCGTCATGTTTACCGCAAATAAACGCATTTCTTTTCTTTCTTTCTTTATTTCATTTTTTTTTCCCATTGGTTTCTTAGAGGAAGCTAAGGAGGAAGACAAGGGGATAGATGTTATATCTACTCGCTTGTCTTTTTTTTGCCTGAGCAATCACAGCGACTGTGTAATTATAAAAAAGTTTATTTCGGTAGAACGTTGAAGACCACTTTCTTGGGAGGTCCGCGTTAGTCCAATCTTTTTAGGTTGTTGGTTTGCTATAATAGATGTTTTGAGAATCATACCAATTTAAAGCCTTTTTGATGTTAAACATCTATTGGCGCGCCTTGGCAGTAAAACCGACTTATATGCCGTGACGGCAAATGGCATGACGCTGTCATGTCGTGATGCCCCCTCTACTCCACCGCTCTCGACTCCCTTGTGCGTGCACGCGCGTATACACTTTGTTGCTTTTTCTTCAATTTAGTCCATATTTCGTTATATGTTTTTATTAATTATGAATTCTAATATTAACGTAGATTTTTCACATCTGCTATCAATTTTTTTTTGTTACATGCTGAACTTAATGCAGCAGTTTCGGAACGTTCGACAGATACCTGAAAAGTCCATTGTTTTATGAAATGGAGCAACAAACTCCTAAAACTCATGAGCCGTATGGCAATCTTGATACGAGTCTATGGGACTTCTGATCCCATCTATTCCGTGTTCTCCGTTTGACATTACGCAACTCACCACCAGCCATCAGTGCTATGACCTCAAGACATCTTGCTCATGTTAAAACGACTTAGTTTTGGGAATACTTCGTAGTTACGAAATACGTAAGCTTTTAGTGCCTCTGTTGAATGAACAATTAAGCTGCTCTGTGGTCATATTCCCATACAAAAGTCCCGTTGTGTATACTTGGCGCATCGCCTGAACAGGTAAGATTGAATGCGATGTAGGATGAGTATTGATATTGAACTTGAAATTATATGGCTGACAGTGTTGTGTAATATAATGCGGTAAGTAATCGTATACTACCTTTTGCGGTTTTATTGGATAGATCTTCCGTAAAGTATCATTTCCTATAATGAGTGTGTTTTTAACCGACTTCAAAAAAATACTTGTGTTGGTTGTAAAGGTTATATTTCCTAGGGGTCCCTTATAAATTTTATTAAGTTTGCTTGGGTAGTTTTTGAGTAAGCTTCAATAATACGTATTTTTTTCCCCGCTTAGTCTATGTGGATGATATTATAATAATTTCCTGTCACTGTTATTTACATAGCAAGCAGTGGTATTTGAATTTGTGTGGTGTAGGTAACACAACAAAAACGTGAAAAATAAACAAACTGACAAAAAATAATAATAACCGACTTAAAAAAAAACACTGCAAAGTGAAAAATTTGGTACTTTAATTTCGGAAGCCGGTGGCAAAAACGAAAATAAAAAAACCAAAGACACCGACGAAAGTTTTTATATTCCGGAAATCAAAATGAAAACATTTTAGCAACTTCAGTGCAGTAATAGTGTCGTAGGTCGTGGGTTCAAAGTTCGTACTCGGAGGCGCTAGGCGTAAGTACCTACATTCATCACCACGGCTCTAGACGGTGGAGGGAAACATCAAGAGGAAACATGGAAATAAAAAATCAAAGACGTAACGTCCAAATAATCGCATTTGGCCCTCGTGGTGGCTGGCTTACAAAAAGGAAGCCTGAGTGAGTGGAAATATTATAGGCTGATTATGCAATTGCAAAGTGATATAACTTAACTTAGTTCAGTGTATCTCTCTGCGGAATGAGCTCCCATGGAAATCAGGATCAACACACAATGGTAAAAGTATAAAAAATAAAATTATAGGTAAAAAAGGAAATTAAAATTAAAAATTAAAAATTATGTAATAAGAAAATAAAAATAAAACAGGAGATCCTATATGAGGCCAAAAGGCTCCCATATCAGCATCAAATAAATAAATATAAGAAATCATAGTCCTACTGCACTTCAGTGTCACTAAACACTTCACGATGACCACTTTAAGGAGCTAACTAGTTAAACAGTCTAGACACATGTAATCGTTCGAGATAAAATCGTATAAATGCTTGTCGTTCGACATGTCCGTATTGCGTAGTGTACTGATTAATGGACTACTCGTATGTGACAGTTGGCAGGACATGGCAACACAATTTATTGGAATATGTGAACTGGATTGGATAATTTCCTTTAAAGTTTGAAAGTTCAGATTTTATTGGTAGACTATTTAGGAGGTTTTATGGGCCCTCCATAAGTACCACCTATTGATGACCGGCACACCAAGGCCACACTTTCTTTTGAAATCTAAAGGATTTTAAAATAAATTCCTAATCCATTGATTCATATGACTGAAAAAATCGTCTGCTCGATAATGTAACTCAATGAATGTTGTCGCATTGTCAAAATGAAAGGCATTGCAATTGCTAGTATGTTACGCAATAAATCTGCAGGTGTATAGGTCGCGGGAATCGGCTTGGTGCGAGAAGCACAAGACCGGTCGATATGGCGACGCTTGGGTGTCAAGCAGTGGACGTCTTTCGACTGAAGTGGGGATAATGATTATGATAATTTTATTGGCTACATTTATAGAGGTATGAGGACCAGGGTGTAAAGTTCACTCATCCTCTATCGAAAATGGACAATCCTCCGACCAGACTGGTGTTGTGTCTGGTGAGCAATTACTGCTTAACGGTTGATGTCGGGATGTTGTGTATATGCTAGTCGCGCGGTAAACTCAGCGCGATGCAGGATTTGTGTGACGTCAGGTCTTTGATGTGTAGTTCGCATATGGCGTTATCAATGCCGTCAGTCCGTCACATATTATAAGATCGCCCAGACCTTTCTCTAAATAAGCAAATACATCTCTTTACTGTGTTAAATGTTACAATAAAATACCTTCTGATATATTACAATTAAATGAAAGAAAATGTTAAACTCATATAAAAACCACACTTTGTAAACAAGCATATTACAAATTAGAGGATTATATCCAAGATAAGAATGCTTGAAAATTTCTTGTCTTGTCTTCTTTTTCTTGTCGAAGAAGCACAAGATGCCATTGGAATCTTTTGCGACCTCTCTAAGGCGTTCGATTGCGTAAACCATGAGACACTTCTGCTGAAACTGGAGCACTACGGAATTAAGAATACCGCTCTTGATTTACTTAGATCATACCTGACGGATAGGAAGGTTAAAGTTCAGGTAAACGGCGTAAACTCATTAGGGTCTGAAATGAAAATGGGCGTTCCTCAAGGTTCGATATTGGGTCCATTCCTCTTTTTAGTTTACATTAACGATTTACCCCAATTACTTCAAAATCAACCACAGATGGTGTTATTTGCACATGACACATCATTGATTTTTAAAATAGATCGACGGTCACAAAAACTTGACGACGTGAATAACTCTATTCTTCAGGTTCAAAATTGGTTTACTGTAAATAATTTGGTACTAAATAATAAAAAAACCAAATGCATTCGATTTAAGTTACCTAATGTTAGAAGTAGCGAATGTGACATCATATTGAACGGAGAAAAACTGGAATTTATTAATCAAACGGTTTTCCTAGGAATCACGCTAGATGAGAAATTACAATGGGGACCTCATATAACATCTCTTGCGGGGCGGCTAAGCTCGGCCGCGTATGCTGTTCGAAAGATAAGACAGTTAACAGATATAGAAACCGCGCGTTTAGTTTATTTTAGCTACTTCCATAGCATTATGTCGTAAGGAATTTTACTGTGGGGTCGGGCTGCCGACATTGAATCCATTTTTATTTTACAAAAGAGGGCTGTCAGAGCCATTTATAATCTACATCACCGCGAATCTCTTAGAGAACTATTTAAAACGATTAATATAATGACGGTACCTTGCCAATTCATTTATGAAAATATTATGTATGTAAGAAAAAATCTACATATTTTTAATAAAATCAGTGATAGGCATAATTTTAATACTAGAAATAAAGATAAAATAGATCAACCATTTTTCAGATTATCTAAGGTACATACATCTTTTATGGGGTACTGTGTTAAATGTTACAATAAAATACCTTCTGATTCAATTAAATGAAAGAAAATTTAAAACTCATATTAAAAGTACACTTTGTAAACAAGCATATTACAAATTAGAGGATTATATCCAAGATAAGAATGCTTGGAAACATGCTGGTCCTGCTCCATAGGACAATTTAGAGTCTAGACAAAATCAAACTGGTTGCTAATTTAACTGTATAATTTATAATTTTTATGATATTAATTTTATTTTCTGTGATTAATATTTTAACTCACACACTGACTTATTATATGTTGTTTTTATTTTTTATTTTTTTGGGAAATCATATACAATGTTTGTAAATATGTGAGCACTATGTACCTATCGCATTTATTAATTTTTCTGTTATTACTTCACTTTTCATTCTTTTTACCAATTGTGGTAAGTAATTTTGATGATTTTTTTTATTTATTTTATTTTTTTATTCTAGGTACATAGTCTTCACCTATAAATATTAATTAATGTATACAAACTATTGTTAACATTTTAAAAGAGTAATTATGGAGTTTCTTGCCCATTCTCCTCCATACATAACTACATTTTGGAAGGTGCAACTAGAATCAATTAACTATTCATGTAATTTTTGACGTTCAAAAGTGCATCTTCGTGCCTATTTGAAAAAAATTATTTGACTTTGACTTGGAAACGTGCTGGTCCTGCTGCATAGGACAATTTAGAGTCTAGACAAAATCAAACTGGTTGCTAATTTAACTGTATAATTTATAATTTTTATGATATTAATTTGTATTTTCTTAAATGATTAATATAAATTTAACTCACTCACTTATTATATGTTTATTTTATTTTTTTGGAAAATCATATACAATGTTTGTAAATATGTGAGCACCATGTACCTATAGCATTTATTAATTTTTCTGACATTACTTCACTTTTCATTCTTTTTACCAATTGTGGTAAGTAATTTTTATTTTTGTTCTAGGTACATCGTCTTCACCTATAATTATTAATTAGTAAATAAAATAAAAATAAAATATAATTTATTCAAGTATAAAGTAAAATTATGATTTAGATTAATTACAATCGAGAAACATTTTATTCTAACTGTAATGTAGATCTGCCTGATCTAGGTTTATTAAAAACCTGTGTTTCAGGCGAAAAATAATGTATACAAAGTATTGTTAACATTTTAAAAGAGTAAGTATGGAGTTTCTTGCCCATTCTTCTCCATACCTTTTGGAAGGCGCAACTAGAATCAATTAACTATTCATGTAATTTATGACGTTCAAAAGTGCATCTTCGTGCCTATTTGAAATAAATGATTTGACTTTGACTTCATATCGAATAGAACGTAGATGTACGCGAGATACAATGGGTTTTTAATTGTGTCTCTAATAACGACATACGAGAGGTTAAAATCAAAAGTCATTTATTGAAACTATACACACCCTTTTTCACCTTCCACCTTCCGTGATTTAATTTAAATAATTTAATTTAGTATAATTCAAATATCCACTTACTTTAATTTTGTTTTCTAATTCTAATTGTATTTTATAACTATCTTCATTATTATTATTTTTAGTTAATTATGATGTAGTTTTGTGGTGAATGCTGTGTATAGGCATACATACTAGTACTTTTATTATTTCATTGTTTTTTTTTTAATCTTTTGTGTGTACTGCTGTTGGTGTACCAAATAAATAAATAACAACGAAATCTTGAAAGTTTGTTATAGGAAAAAAGTTGTTGTTTATGTTGTTAGTAATACAGCCCTGCAAGGTTGTTAGTGTTTTTCCAATAAGCCTTTATAATCACACGGATACAGCCAGCCAGAAATTCCGGTTAAGCAGACGAAAAATATAAAATATATGATAAATTATCTTTTGACTTAACACTAGGACCTTTATGAATGTATACTCTCAATTGTTTAAATATATATATATATATAATTTTTTTTTTTGACATTGAATTTTACATAATTACCTTCTGATATAAATTTGACATTGTATTTATTTGTTGACATATTTTAAATTAATCTGACTCTTGAACTAACTTTTCACTTCAATTTTAATTAGGCTTTTGAATGTTTTGTCTCTGCATGTGATAATTTTATTTAATATGTAATGTTCAACACAATGTTAATTGTTAATGAATAACTAAATGAAATGAAATGATAACCTCCTAGGTAGGTTGACTTATGAGGTGCCATTTAGAAAAAAAAAAAAAAAATGTGCTTGATTGAAGAGCTAGGAAGGGCGTGAGTAAATGAACCATGAAAACATCAGTTCTGTTCACCATCAGCACTTGTAATGTTAGTATAATCCATAAATGTGAAATTAACTCTGTCTGTCTGTCTGTTACGTTTTCACGCCTAACCCGTTGAACCGATCGTCATGAAATTTGGCAGAGATATAGCCTGGGATATGGACAAGAACAAGGGCTACTTTTTTACGCGATTACAGAAATCCATGTGGGCGGAGCCGCGGGCAAAAGCTAGTGTCACTATGAATATATTGCGCCAACCCTAATAAGTTCAAGAAAGAGGTGAACAGTCTCATAAACTTTTCCGAACAATTGTTGCACCTTTTTAACTGAGACGAAACATACATAAATCCAAAGTCAAAGCATTTATTTCAAATAGGCACATAAATGGCACTTTTGAACGTCAAAATTTACACGTAAATAAAATTGATTCTAGTTGCCTCTTCCAAAAGGTATTTTCGAATGGAGAAGAATGGGCAAGCAACTCCATGGTTACTCTTTAAACTGTTTTACAATACTTTGTATACATCAATTACATCATTACATGCGAAAAAAGTCTGTAGATACACAACATCTTCAAGTCTCCAAATTCTTAATTTACGACCTCAACTTAACAACAATCAGTGTTAAATATTGTTATTCCGGTTCGGCGAGGTTTCGACTGTATTTGTGAAAGACCGTGACCGATCGATCTTGTTATGCCACACACTGACCCACTAGCGGTACAATCGTACATTTCGCCATTTCACAATGATTCGTCAGTATTTTTTGATTAATTGATTCTGCATTTGGCCTTGAGTTTTTAGCGTAATAAAAAATGTTGTTGGCGCCATCGTCAGTAGGAAAAGTGGATTCCGATTTTGGGATTCCTTTCTGATTGATAATTTGTTATATCTATGCGTAACATTGGTGAGTTCACAAAATCTATTCAACTGATAGTTTTAATTGACACAAATTATGGTGGGACTAGTAAAAAAAAACAAAACCAAAATGTCCTGACTCACTTACCGACTGACTCATCAATGCCCAGCCCAAACCAAAGGCATAGAAAGCTGAAATTTTTCACAGAGGTTCTCTTTACGATTTAGACACGAAATACTGATTTTTCGAAATACCCACGGAATATGGAATAAAGAGGATTGCGGATGTCGCTGGAAAATTACTAGTATATTCGAAATTGATATTTAACTCTTAACTCATCGTCATCATCATTTCAGCCGAAAGACGTCCACTGCTGGACATAGGCCTCCCACAAGCAACGCCACTTCGACCGGTTCTGTGCTTTCCGCTTCCAGCGGATTTCTACGGCCTTCACAAGGTCATCGGTCCACTTCCAACGCTACGTCTTCCGGTACGTGTTCGCCATTCCAGAACCTTTCAGCCCCATCGGACATCTGTTCTGCGAGCAATGTGCCCTGCTCACTGCCACTTAAGTTTGGCAATTCTTCGGGGTATGTCGGTAACCTTGGTTCTTGTACGCATCTTTTCATTTTTGATTCGATCACTCCAAGCATAGCCCTCTCAATAATTGTCCTTTGGGTAACTTTTAGCCTTCTAATAAGGCCCATTAGTGCGACCACGTTTCAATGCCATACATCATCACTGGCAACACGCACTGGACAAAGACATTCGTCTTGCAACACTGCGGTATGTGGGACGAGAAGATATTGCGTAGCTTCCCGAACGCTGCCCAGCTAAGTCGGATTCGACGATTTAAGATTAATAATATATTCTGTTCTGTTCTTCTTGGGATCGACACAGCACGTCTTTTTCCATAATACATCTGTATTAGCCGTTATCTCAACATTCACTTTCACAGTATGAATTGACAATGATTGATTAATCTAATGGACCCGAACAAAGTTCAAACGTAAATTCATCAAAACAGTCTTAAATCAGTCTTTCGAAAACTATTAGAATTCCAGGTAGTTATAAAAGCTGTATGTTCATTGTTTAGCTTCATAGTTTTTCCAGGCTCCTGTCTAACATGGATGAACGGGCGAAAACTGCTGGGGAGTTTGTTGCGCCACTTCTTTCCAGTTAAAGCACTAGGAAGTGGTGAAGGGCGTGCATTTTGGGGCACTGTCTTATGTCGTTTCGACGTTTGGAAAGTGCTGATTCTCAATCTATACGCTTCCGCGGTTGGTTCGTGGGTAGGTGACCATCTACACATACCAAGACCGTGAGCGACCACGTTTCAGTGCCATATGTCATCACTGGCAACACGAAATGGTCAAAGACTCGTCTTTTGAGACACTGCGGTATGTGGGACGAGAAGATATTGCGTAGCTTCCCGAACGCTGCCCAGCCGAGTCGGATTCGACGATTGACCTCTTTCTCGAAGTTGGACCTACCTAATTGGACAGTTTGTCCTAGGTAAACATGCTCGTCCACAACTTCGAGTGTAGCGGCTCCGATATTCATGAGAGTGGGTGTTACATGACATGGCCTTTGTCTTGTCCATGTTCATTCTAAGACCCACTGGCAAGATTATGAATCCTGAATACTGAAATGTTCTAATTAACAATCCCTTCTAGTTTTTGGAGAACGTAAAAATCTGTCGGCTTCACCACTGTACGCCTGTACGGTATCGAAACTAGCATAATACTCACGTAACGGCAATCGAATTCATTTAACATTTATTTTGGAACCGAATGCCATACGAAACCGATTGGCGTGAAAATCTAATGATTTGGTGAACATTGACCACTGCAATGTTTGTTTAGATATCAATACCATATTGTTAAGAGCTTTTATTATGAGTTTATGACTTATGAGTGAACTATGTATTACTAGCTGCGCCCCGCGGTGTTACCCGCGAACACTACATTATTTCGGGATAAAAAGTACCTGTGTAAATCCAGGGTGTCAGCTACGTCCATACCAAATTTTATCAAAATTGGTTCAGCCGTTTGAGCGTGAAGAAGAGATAAACATTCACTCTCACAAACTTTCGCCTTTATAATATTAGTGTGATTGAGCTTTTATTTTTAGCTTAAGATCAGTTATCTCATTCCACCAGCCCCCTTCTACCATCGGACATCTAGACGCACTGCAAGTTACCCCTACCTAGTTGATATTCCACCAACTCGCACTAAGCGTTTTCAAACGTCTTTTATAATGCGCACAGCAAAGGGGTGGAACTCTCTGCCTGCGTCTGTGTTTACGAACGCATACAACCCTAATCTATTCAAAGTGAGAATGAGCAGGTTTCTTCTGAGTAAGCTCACTCCATCGTCGACTTTGTCTCTGTCACCCAGACCTAGACTAGAGTCAAGAGCAAATCCATAGTAAACTAAAAAATAAAATAGTTATTTAGTTTTGGTCTTATTCTATACGGACTCGCGACTTCGTCAGCATGAAATTGGGATAAGGGCAAGAGAATGATGACCCATTTCCATAAAACTCCAATCCTAGTTCGTTTCAGATTCCTAACTCTTCGCCAATTACTTTTTTTCATTACTGTCTTATCTTCTTGAATGTAACACATCTTCAAACTCTTTAAATAAATAAATTTATTAATTTCAGGTAATAATACCCATTGCCAAACATAAATAATTATAAATCATCAGATAAAACTAAATGAGATCAAATAAAAATAAAAACATACGAGTATTATATATTTTTGCTTATTGGTGGTACAACTACCGCATGTTTTGGCATTCAACTTTCTTTACCATGATTATATTTTCTGCACTCCATGTACTCGTAAAATATGTTATTCAGCTACATTGGTTAGACTGGAAGCTGACCTCAACACAGTTGGGAAAAGGCTAGGCAAATTTAGTATGTTTCTCTGCCTACGTGAGCTTATAATCGTACTTATAGCTTGTAATTGGAATATTTATTGCATTCATATTCTTGTAAGTCGAATGACAACTTTGTCTATGTGACGTAAAAAATGTTATTCCTTAGACATACCTAACAAAAAGTTAGATAAACTGTGGTAAATGCTTCTATATTTCAAAAAGTTACGTGTTTTTCATATACACGACTTCCTCAAGGCCAATTGAATAATTGTGAAATTGGCAATAATTCACATGTGCACATTTTGCAAATAATTATTGTACGGTTTGTCCGTATCGGTCACGACTCTTCAAAATCGTGATTTTCTAGCTGAGATGAGTAGTGTCGGCATGTACATATCTTGGTTTGTGTTCAACAATAGGTAGCTATTTGCTTTCTTATCAGGATCGTATTATCAAAAAAATTCAAGTGAGAATTATTCTCACACTTAAAAGTTCTTTCAGAATACCAGCGCTACAAAACTTAGTTTTTAAATGCCGCAGCATCATGCTGAGATAGGAGCCTCTTGGTCTCGTTCAGGACTTTCTGTTTTTAAATTTCATTTTACTATTGTTTTTAGGCTTCCATACTCAACAAGGAACCCATAACATCATGTCCGTCTGTCTGTCTGTCCGTGGCTTAGCTCAGAGATTCTTAGTACTGGAAAGCTGTAATTTGGTATGGGTATACATATTAATCACGCCGACAAAGTGGTAAAATAAAATCATGAAATATGTATTTTTTAGGGTAACTCCCCTACATAAAAAGTGGGGGACATATTTTTTTTTCTCGTTTATCCCATGTTGTAGGGTATCGTTGAATAGGCCGTTCAAAAATATTGTGGATTAGTAAAAACCATTTTTCGATTCAGGGATTCGTTTGCGTAATAGTAAGCTAGAAAGTATTAATTTTTGTTAGAGTCAAGTGTCACAACATTCATGCCAACTACGGAACCATTCATTGTGCGTGGTTCGGCATGTACTTGGCCTGTTTTTCTTAATGTTTGTATGAGTGTTTAGTTTAATTTGTGATTTTCCTGTGCTAGTCCCAATAAATACTTTTTCTTTCTTTCTTTTTCTCTAGAAATCTTTTAAACTCTACCGCTTAAATTAGTATTTTTTAAACTAAAACTTAGATTAAACCAATTAAGAACTTAGGCTTGTTTGTTAAAGAAACATTAGGAACATCTAATGAGAAATTCGACCCTGACCTGTTTAAAAAGAAACTTATAATCTCCCTCATAATTATGTACTACATTTATGCCGGTAATTTGAATAATAACATTTAATTAGGCATAATGTACGTTATATAACGTGTTACTGGGTCACAATTTCTCATGATAAAATTACCGCCTGTCCCAAGTATGACGTGAGATGGCGGGTTAGACAGTAATTTGTAGTTAGCAGGATAATTGACGTTCGTTAGATGATACGACGACCACGTGACAAAAAGGAGAGTAATTATAGTCGGTCTCGTAGTTGCTTAGTAGCGTCAGCACATAATACACGCACACACATTTCCGACTTCGTCATTGTCTCGGAAGCGATCGAGAGCTCCTGCGGTTACACACACATTCACAGCGTATTTGTTCACTTAGTAACCATATGTAAAAAGCACACGTCGCTTCGTGAGATAAAAATACTGTAATTGAAACTCCTCATAAAGTGAAACTTTCGCATAGCCAAATCGGCTTTGTCATTTTTGACATTAAGGGGTTGGATATAAGGATTGCACAGACTACTTAGAGATACAAGGATTGCAATTCCGCAAAACGGGATCACGCATTCCCGCGGGTTCCCGCTGCTTTTATTAATCTGCTGGATTCCGCACCTTCAAAGCGCGGATCCGCGGATCTCGAAAATTATAAATTTGGCGCTAAAACTTTCGCGTAAATCGCGAGTAGCACGAGCGCGACGTTGCCGTTGCTAGCGTAAAAGCAGAGAGAGCGTTGTCAGCATCAGGATATATTTGCAGTTCCTCAGAAGCAGGCTCAGAGATGATACAATAAATGCCATTTGCTTCTTAAGAGCGTATTTTCAAAAGTTATCACTATAAGTTGATATCATAGTAATAGCATCTAAAAGAAAGTTGTGATTTGATTTTAGTCATTATATGAATAAGACTGAAATAAAAATATAAAAAAAACTGTTGTTAGGAGTAAGGGTAAAATTAAACAAAACTATTAAACTATGATAATAATAATAATTATAACCCCACCGTCGTATGTCTACGTTGACGTCGTGGTGGGGCTTGCGCGCTCCGAACTCTAGGTCTGTGCCGGTAGAGTTTACTTTGCCGGAACATGTCTACGGTGAGGAGCCAGACCAAGAGAGATACAGAAACCCGCAGGACAGCATGTGGCGAGCTGTTGGGCAGTTGCGACCCCACGGACCCTATCTCCCGGGAGAAGTCATGTTCCTCATCTCTGGCTTGCCTTTATTGGCCGGCTGGAGTGAACACTGACGAGGAACTGAGCTCCCACCTCATTCTTGCCTTTATTGGCCGGCTCGAGTGGAGATTCGCAAGAGCAAACGTGCTCGGAGGAAGGAAGTATTCCAGTAAGTGCTTGTAGGAATCTTGACCATCTTCCGGGCTCTGGGATTGTTCTGAGAGCCGTGGAATACCTCTCCACTCCTCGAGCACCTCAGGATATGTTGCCCCCTTGTCGCTACGTCACTATATGCTAGCGACCGTTTTCGGGGGCCCATTATTGAGTGTGCAAGTCACCCGCTGCCATTTTATCCGTGTATAATAAAACATTGATCAGGCAGGTGCCATAGTCCTTCCATAGTTTTAGGTAACCAGTCCATTTTAACCACCCAAACCCATAGTCAAATATCTTTGGTTCCATATCCTGCAATAGTCCCACACCAACCGGGGGTTGTCCTTGGGTGCACTTGCATAGTGCGTACAGGGATAATCGTCGGTTGGTGCCTCATTTAATTAAAAAGCGTCTAACGGGCCTCTGCGAGTTTGCTTCGGCCCCTCGTGCGCCTTCCAAAGGTCCGGGACCCCAGGGTCTCGAGATATGTTAATATATAACGAAGCAATAAAATTCGATCTAAAGAAAAACGGCCACATTCCTCTAGATCGTATTTTGTTGCATCGTGTCTCAATATGAAACTTTACAAAAGGTATTAGAAAATTACCGTGGCAGCTGATAGAGCCGTTTTTTATAATTCCTTCTCAGTCACGAGATAATCTTTTTTAAAGGGGTGGCGCTAGTGGACCCGAGATAGCGCTCTAAACAAACTAACATTGCGAGTTAAATAAAAGCTTGTAATAAAAAGAGAAACCACTAGCTGAGGCTATTTTACGCAAGGGTCAAAAGTCAAAAACAGGGGCCTACGTGTGTAAAGGCTAACGTGCGGACTAGCTTTGTAATTCAAAAGTCCACTAAGCCTAAGATTAAGTTAGCAATGCAACTGACTCACAAAGCCACAACCTCCTTTGTATCAGGTCGGGGAAAGTGCCAGACAATATTTAGGTTATGACATCACATGACATGCATACCCACTTCTCACTCGAATCGAAGTCGCCTGCATAATTTCACACGTATAAAATTGATAATATGGAAATTATAATTAAGTTTATTTAAATGACATCGAACTTTGGCCACGAAAGCCTGCTTTACAAAAATGACCTTTGATGTTTATTTGTTAAGGTTTGAAATCATTTGTGGTGTTTTGCAGAGGTTACGTGCTTCCCTAGCTAGTTAGTCATGAGGCAAGTTATCCAACGCTTTGGATGCGTTCAGAGTACATTCATAAAGGATGTTTATTGTGTTTATGCGGAAGAACACATAAATACACTTGATGTGTTGTACTGTGTTTACGTCAATTATACTTGGCTTACAATAGCTAGTGATGAATAAAATTCTCCAGCTGGGAGAGTCGATCTTGAAGCAGAATTTAAATGGATTTGCTTTGCTTATACATATAGATTGATGTTTATAACATAAGGATGCGCGCCACAATTAATGCCTAGTACATCGTGACATTAAGTACCACTAGCGCCATCTAGTATCGAGAAGCAGAACTAGTAGACCATTAGCGCCATCTAGTATCAAGTAGCAGAACTAGTAGACCACTAGCGCCATCTAGTATCAAGTAGCAGAACTAGTAGAGACAAGATGCTTCTAGAAAGTTCGATGCTAAAACTTTCTAGAACTATCGACATCTGGTCAGTCGGGGCCGGTATGTACCCGAACAATCTAAATGTTTCTACAGTAGAAGGTTCTGGAACTATCTGAGGACTATATAAGGCCGGTATGGACCCCGACCCGGGTAGTCGACAAACAAGCGATCAAGCGACAAGTAAACTTCAAACGATACAAGCGATCTTCAAGTGCGACTTTAGAGTGATCATTTGTGCTGTTGTGTTTTATAAGTAGTGTGTTTGAGTTGTTATCAGTGTTGTTTAATTAAAGTGTCATTTTCGGTTATTAAATTGGCAGTTTTTATTGTCACCAACCCCAAGCTCGTAACAATAACATACGCCTTGTTTCCTCGAGGGGTTGGGCAGAGGTGTACCTACAGTAAACCCAAATGTTTAAGTGCCATGTAATAGGGGGCGAGCCTATTGCCATGAACCGGTATTGATGTTTATGATACTGCAAACAACGACGACCTATATTATGCTGCTACTTAATACGCCGTAAGCCATTAAGGCTTTTAAAATTTTGAATTTATCGTAAAATTGTACTGGCTTGATACGACGAAAAGTAAGGAGCATAAGGGATGTGAAGTCGTGTTGTTCCCGTGAATGAATAAGACAACAATTTCCTATCCGTGTGCGTCGTACAAATTTTTTGCAAATTAGGAGTTAGCGGCCCAAACCTTCTTACGAAAACTGGCTCTGTAGCCAGCCAGCGTAACACTTGGTTTTACTCTTAAAACCAAGTTTGTCACGTGCTAGAGATACTGCTCATAAGTCAAGACAGGTCTTATATTACACGTAGATAATATCACTTTTACGGTAATCAAGTTTAATGTATGCTACCGTCAGGTCTTCACGCTATTCCTGCCATAAGTAGATGTAATGGCGTGTAAGCAGTAATGACGACATTTGACACGAATATGGCTTCTGGTGGAAGAGAATATATTGTACTAGTTATGGAAAGTTTTGGAGAGGTTTAGTAATCTGGGTTGCTGTTAGAAAACAGAATGATGACGAAATTGACATGAAGGATATACTTTTTGATCTCCACCTGTGTACAGATAATATCTAGAAAGAAAGATAAAAAAAATATTTGGGACTCGCACAGGAAATACAAACAGTAAAAAAGGAGCATTTCAAACTAACAAAATATACATTAAAAAAAAAATATATATTACAATAAAAAAACCTGTGCCAGACCAAAAAGGCTCATATCTCAGCATAATGATCGATATTTAAAATAAAATAAAAATACCGCAGCTGTGGTATTCTGATAGGGCCCAACTGAATAACAGGTTTCTTTAAGGTTTAGGCAGATGGTATGGTTTTATAAACTGGTAAGCGTAGATAAGCGTGGATGAGGTAACTGGTCGAAGTTGTAGTGTTAATTGGTTACGTAGTTCGAGGTTAAGCGAAAGCTCAACAATGAGTTCTTCTAAATTCTTGTTAGCATTCGGCCGTATCTGGATAGGGGAAAGAAATATCAACGTAGCGGAAAACGATAGCAATTTTGGGAACAGATAGGACTTTTTTTTGGAACCTTGGAAGAATTATGGTTTGGTGAACTTAAAATAAAGGTAACCGCCTTCTTATCGATGTGCATTATACATACTCTGGCTCCCATTGGAGGGGAATTCAGGACCACAGAGGATGCTACACGTACAAGCAGTAGATGGATCTCTATCAGAACGAAAGCAAGAGAACATTGAGACTTTACGGGTTATTACGAGTCACTCCATATCAGTTTTGGCAGTACAGGCTCTAAAATAATCTATTGATCACCTCCACAAAGGTAAATTCTTACGACACTGCTACTGCGGTAGTTTCTACTCGGGCGCCGTCAGTTGGGACTGGTCATCTCTTAGCTGCCATGGCTTATTTTAATTTTTGAATTGTTTTTATTACGGACGCTTCTAACGTGCACGTCTTTCTACATTGTTCTCACATGTATAACTTCAACATGAATGATGTAACCCATATTTTGTAACAATATTTTGTTTTAAAAGAGTGTCCATGGAGTTTCTTGTCCGTTCTTCTCCATAGGAACCTACTACGCTTTGGAATGGGCAACTAGCTTCATCTTTCTTACTGACCGACCCCTTGACAATTCAAAAGTGCCTGTAATTAATTGGTTTATTTGAAATAAATGCTTTGAGTTTGAGTTTGAGTTCCGCAAGTCCGCAATAGTGTAAACATATAAATGTGCCTTCAGCTCAGATTAATTCTATGTCCCACATTTGATACCTACATCTTTCTCTTGCAGTTGCCTAAGTGTTGTGCTACTTGACATTTGTTTATACAAATAAATAATATTGAAGTGTCTGTTTGTAATGTCAAAATAACAGCTTTTTACTAAATGCATTTGAAAGTATATATACGGTCCTTGTACCAAAAAAAAAAAAAAAAACTCTTTTTGACATAATTGTGTGTCTGTCTGTTCCGGATAGTCACCGATTTTGACGGGATTTTCACTGGTAGGTAGCTGATGTTATAAGGGGTATCTTAGACTACTTTTATTTTAGAAAAAACCACACGGGTGAAGCCACGGGCAGCAGCTAGTCGTTAATAAAGTTACATTGACTATACCCTAACCGCCTTACTTATAAACGCGGAATAAAGTTATACTATGAATAACTTCAGTATAACCATACATTTTTTACGTTTATGCCTAGTGTAACTTTGTTCCACGTTTATAAGTAAGGCGGTAAGTCTCTAATTTAGATAATTTTTGTTAATAAAGAAACGTCAAGAAATGTCACTGTCAAAATGACAGAACAGTGCAGCAGTGGAGCAAAACATTTTATAATTTTTTTAAAATAAATAATTAATAATCACCTATAAAATTTAAGTTAATTAATTATTAGAACTATGCAAACAAAATACCGTAGCCAAACAATGTTTTGTGTAGTATGTCGGAGACGCAACATTATGATCATCATAATCAGTCCTTTTAAGTCCACTGATAGACGTAGGCCTCCCAAAATCGATTTCCACTCGGAACAGGGGCCTTACTCCCGAAAACGATTCGAGTTTGATTTTGATTCCGATTCCAACTCGCTTCTGGGGCCTTACTCCCGACAGCATCGAATTCTGAATCAATCGAATTGGGTTCGAATTAAATTCCGATCCATACTCTTGAATCCAACACTAGCGCACGATCGTGCGGTGGTTCGAAGCGAAACTAACTTCGGTCAGTTATAAGTTTTAAATCGAGTTCGGATCATAAACGAAATCGAATCGGCATCAAAATCAAACTCGAATCGTTTTCGGGAGTAAGGCCCCAGTTTACAGCCGTTGTCATCCAACATGTCGCAAGATACGCTAATTACAATAATGAATGATTGAGAGTTGTAATATTTGTGATGTTGAAGATGTAAATAATTTGAAAATGTTTGGGTCTCCTGCGTTTTTATTGCTAAAATGTCCCTTTTAGGGTTCCGTACCCAAAGGGTAAAACGGGACCCTATTCCTAAGACTCCGCTGTCTGTCCGTTCGTCTGTCACCAGGCTGTATCTCATGAACCGTGATAGTTGGACAGTTGAAATTTTTACAGATGATTTATTTCTGTTGCCGCTATAACAAGAAATAATAAAAAAACAGAATAAAATAAATATTTAAGGGGGGCTCCCATACAACAGACATGATTTTTTTGCCATTTTTGCAGATAATGGTACGGAATCCTTCGTACGCGAGTCCGACTCACAATTGGCCTGTTTTTTTTTAAATAACTTTGTTTAAAACTGAAAATTTATAAATATATTTATGGTATGATATTAAAAAAAAAAAAAAAATCTAGTATCAGTACCTACTTAAAAGAAAATGAAACTTTTTTTCACAATTTTTTTAAAATTATTATTAAATTATTTTTTTTGATATTATATTGTTGTTTACATAAATTATCTGAATTAGAGACTTGGGGTATAGTTTTGACATTATTGATTTGCAGTGTAATGTAATATGATGTATTTCTTTTATGTAACACTAGCTGGGCCCCGCGGTGTTACCCGCGAACACTACATTATTTCGGGATAAAAAGTAGCCTATGTGTAAATCCAGGGTGTCAACTACGTCCATACCAAATTTTATCAAAATTGGTCCTGCCGTTTGAGCGTGAAGAAGAGACAAACATACACACACACTCACAAACTTTCGCCTTTATAATATTAGTGTGATAATTATAATGTTGTGCAATATGGTTTCTGTATTAAGAATCTATTAAACAATAAATAAATTAATTAAAATACTACTTGACATTTCAAGTGCATTTTTGATTTTTTGAAGGCAGAAGCCAACAGTTACGTTATGTTAAAAAAAAAAAAAAAAAAATTAAGGACGTTAAATGATGACCGTTCAAAAATGATTTTGAATAATGTCTACATAATAATATCATCTAATAAAACCACTGAAAGAAGCTATGTCAATTATTTTTGTCCAAATATGCGGATGATGCAAATTATTGCCCAAAGTTATGAGAATAATTATTGCTGAATTATGTTGTTAAATTAGTTTTAATTCACTATCAGTTATTTCAGACGCTCGTAAAATACTAATGAATTCCACACCACACATTTTTGCTTTAATATTCGTAATTAGCATGTAAAAATAATAGAATTTGGACCATTAAGTAGTTTATGACTTGACAAAAAATTACATTGCTTAATGTACCAACATACTGTTGTCTGGAATATTATATTGAATTGCTTGAAACAAAAAATACAGGTTTTAATTTAGGATTGACATACATACTTACTTATATAACCTTCTTGAACTCTAACAACAATGAAGATTGTCAGATCAAGACCAACATTAAAATAAAAGATCAGTCAAAGTTCAGAAAAGTTCTGCGTCTTGAGTACAACAAAATTTTTTTTTTACATAATACTTGGGACTATTTTAAATAAGTACTTCTAATTCCACTTCTCTTCCCAATTAGAGCTAGAAATAATATTAAGAAGTTTATACAATGTATTATTGTTAGTTAATAAGACTTCAACGAGGAACCAAACCACTTTGAATAAGAGACCGCAGAATGATAGATATTAGCAACCATCCGCCGCTCGCCTGCAAAGCATTGGTTTAGTCCCATCTCTTTCCCTATGCGTTGACCTACAAAAAATTCCAATCTCTTCTATAAACGCATATGGGAAGAGATAGGACTAAACCAATGAATTTGCTGGAATGATCCAACGACTTGCGCGTAAGAATTTGATTGCATTTAACTCTAGTTGGAGGGATAAACAGGATTACCAGTGATATAGAAACACAAAACGACACTTAAAAAAAAATTGGTGGTCTGTAAAGTTGGTTTACGGACGATAGTTTAACGTGACAACGTCATAACAAAACATTGATGCGGCGCAAGCCTACAATGGGCGTAACGGGACAATGAGCGTAACGGGACAATTAGCGTAACGGGACATTTTTGTGAATGCAGCCGGCGTTCATCGATTTATTAGACGTTGTCACGTCAAAAATGCAATGAAAAATTGCAAACGCATTTGTAAAGCAACAACTGTCTTCAAGTTACAAAAAGCTGACACAGATACATCAAGCTGTCATGTTGGTACAAATTGCTGACAAAAACTGGTTACCGATTAGTTTTCCCACGTAGATCATAAGTTGGTTAAGTTAAAATGGGGCTGCTGTCATCATCGTTACTAGATAATTGATACTTATGTTGATAATTGATACTTGTCAGTAAAAAGCGTTAGCGGACTGCTTGATAACGGTCTTCTGTCCAATTTCCCGATCATTATTGATGTAATACTGGTAAGCAAAAATGGTTTTAAGAACCGGCTCGTTATGGTGGCTGGAACTGGGGCCTTACTCCCGAAAACGATTCGAGTTTGATTTTGTTTCCGATTCGAACTCGTTTCGATCCGAACTCGATTTAAAACCTTACTCCCGAACCAAATCGATTCGTAAACCAAGATCGACATAGGTTCGAGTAATATCAGCGTCGTTTTAAGGCTCGTACAGACTCACGCGAAATCGCAGGCGTTACAGGCACCGACAAAGAAATTGTGCTACTAGTGTCGCGTCGCGCCCGCTATATCGCACTAGTCTGTACGAGCCTTTATGCATATCCGGCGTATTACGTCATCGTCAAGTGCTCTATGTCTTTTAGGTAGTTATCGCAATCGATCTGAATAAAGTAGCTTTTTTGATATCGTGTAATTTGACGTTTAGTTTTGATCCAACAACTCGACATCTATCTTTCGATCGTAGTTAGTTTCACTGCAAACCACTGCACGGTCGTGCGCTAGTGTTGGATTCAAGAGTATGGATCGGCAATCAATTCGAATCTAATTCGATTGATTCAGAACTCGATGTTGTCGGGAGTAAGGCTACTGGTCAAGTGTCCTGGTAAGATTCGACCCTCTACAACGGGTTGTAGGTTCGCGTGGCTCGTAAGTGAGATGGATATTTCTTCATCAAGTAACTATTGCCACTTTATTTGAAGAACGGGATTACTGCACCTCTGCTCCACGCCTCGAGCGTTGCACCTTCTTAGTGGCATTCTTTTAATTCCATGTTGCCAACATAATAATAATTATGTTCATCACCTGCGGCATATTTTAGATCAAACACGAAGTCGACTCTTACTGCGTGTCAGCAAAACAATAAAAAAAAACTATAATGGGCAACTAAGAGATCCATAGCGATTTAGCCTACTTTATGCATTTTAATCATCTTCTGTCTTCTCACTTTTGTTGCCGACTGTACCAAAAACTCGTATAATTTTGTGTAAAAACTAAAATTACACTAACCTTGTAGCTAACGGGTTTTTGCTTCAGTCAAACACTATTAACGTTTTTTGACTAATTATTTACATGCAAATTAAGCGTAAAATAATAATTTCGTCATTCATGATAATAAATAACAGGTTTTCATAATTATTGTTCGTCGGTAGGATAAGCTTTGTAAGAGTTGAATACAAAGGGCTTGCGAAAAAATTAAGATTATAACATTGTAATACATGTTTACTCACGACTTCGATAATCTTAGTTTGAGATTGAATATCTTTATTGTTTTCATATTATTTTATCTGCTACTCCTTTCATACTAATCTTTCTTTGACACGGAGGTGGCAAGTAAAGGAGTTTATACGATGTTTCATAATTTTTGCACTTAATGCGATGGTTTTTACAGTTGTTTATGCCATGGTTTTTGCAGTTGTTAATGCCATGGTTTTTGCAGTTGTCAGTGCCATAGTTTTTACAGTTGTCAATTCCATAGTTTTTGCAGTTGCCAATGTCATGGTTTTTGCAGTCGCTAATGCTATGGTTTTAACAGTTGTCAATGCCATGGTTTTTGCAGTTGTTAATGCCATGGTTTTTCTTACCCTTCCTTTTTTGGTATTCTGGGAAGGACCCCTTTAATGGAAGCTAGCCTTAGAGCTAGCTCTTATGTAACATTGAAGTACGCAAGGCGCAGATATACACGTTTTTTGCAACCGTAGGGCCCATCGTCCACATGTTCTGACCGCCATTATAATACTAGTGCTGTGATACTGGTTACTCTTTGGTGATATGAGTTTGTAACGTTTATTTTTAAATAGCATTGTGGACGACTGGCCTTAGAATTGGTTGACCCCGCCAGGGTTAACTAATTCACAGTTATTAAGTACTTTTCTCTTTTAAACTTCAAAACTAATTCATGAATATTTTTCAATTTTGCCATGCCATTTTTTCAATTTTCAGAAAGGCCATCCATGTGCAGACACTCAAGAGCTAAGTCCAGGTCGCTGGGGTGGTCGCACCATCGCGGAGTGCAAGTGTCCTCCTGGCACTGCCCAGCTGCCAAATACTAACACCTGCCATAAACTCTTCGAGAGAGGACCCTGCAGGCCAGGGGAGTACTTCGCGCCAGTCGAGGAGTCTTTCAACAAGAGAGGGTAGGTAAGCATCTTGACGGCTCATCTTGTAAGCTGAAAAGTTGGATATTTTCTTATACATTTCTGTCTGTTGTTCAGCGGCAGCAAATTGTAAATATTGTAAGAATTTGAATTTTGCGGGCTACGGTGTAAAAAAACAGAATTATTTTCGCATTTATAATATTTATCAGTACCTATGGATAGATTTCAGCTAATATTGAAGTGATGATTCACCATGTTTGGTATATTGGAAAATGAAAATCCTTTTTCCACATGAACTTTTCTGTCGTAAGAGGAGTTTGTGGCTAAGTAATAACAACTGCACGGGCCGATCGATCTAGGACAAGCTACGCTTGCCGCGGTTGGTCCGTGGATGGGTGACCATTTTTTCATACCAAGAGATGGGTGCCGTGCCTCGGAAAGCACGACATTACGCGTCGTCAGAGGCTCGAAAGTCTGACTCCCAGTCTTGCCAAGGGGTATCGTATTAACCATTAACTGGGTTGTGGAGGTCAGACAAGCAGTCGGTTTGACTAGAAGCCGACCCCAACAAAGTTGGGAAATGGCTAGGCTACAACTACTTGTAGGTCATACAAATATTTGTTCCGTGCAGGAATCGAATCCGCGATACGCAGCGTAACAGTCAATCGCTTAACCACTGCGCCAGCCGTGCCGTCATTGCGGGTTTATGTTGATTAAAGTATAATTCGCGACCGTAACAAATATTTATTTACAGAATTAAAATCATTAGAATCAAGAGTTGATTCTAATGATTTTAAGTCTTTAATTCAATTCATTAATTTAAAATTATTATTTTTCAATTGTTTTATTTTATTACTTAGGCTAGGATGATGAATTTTTCTGTTGGTACTCGTAAATTTAATTTTGTCGTCAATGTACCTAGCACAAGATTATTTTCAGTCTAAAACAGTTTCTCACCAAAATCTTAATCTACCGAGATCTTAAATTTAAAAGCTTATCTACTAGAAAGATACTTGAATTTATAATGTAAGACTTAAAATATATATTATAGGCACACAAATCTGGGCCTATTAACCCTTGGGCCGTGGCTATTATTTTAACTTCCTTAGCTTACCACCTGGACGCCATTAAAGTCGTTAAAACAAACTGGACACTGTTGTACGACTTTCACTAACAAAATACAGTTAAAATAAATTTAACTTTGATAGATTAGGGTTAGCTAAACACGAGTTTGTCGTGGAATGTCGTAAAAGCCCGCAGGTTTAAGACATAGTTCCTCAGCACTAAGCTACGGTTGCAAAACCTGGCAATTGGACTTTTTCGGCCTTATTACAAAACAAGACAATTTTAAATTTTCTTTCGACTACTACTACTATTTGAGCCAATTTTAAATTTCGAACTTTATTTTCGACAACGTTAAAGTTCTAAATTCAAAGAGTCTAAGGCTCAATTTACATTGACGCGGAACGGGATGGAAGCGAATTTTTGTCACGAAATTGGGTCAAAGCATAATTAATTTTATCTCAGTTCTGTAACGTACAAATTAGATATGAGCAGAAATACCGTCTTCCGGAGAATTCTCGCGCATTTTCGGGAATTCCTAAACCTAGCAGCTCGATTCTAGTTTGTATGTTAAACAATTGACATACAGTTCATTATACTTTGACCCAATTTCGTGATAAAAATCCGCATCCATTACGTTCCGCTACAACGTAAATTTAGCCCAAATTGACAATTTTGTTTTAAGAACGGATACTGGAATAAAATACAAAAACTGACAGGGGACCAAAGTTAGAACTCTTTTTGTGAAGAGGTTTCAGTTTCACTGCTAGTTAAGTTGAGACACTAGTGACCACAGATCAACAAGTTTATGAAACATCTAGAAAAACTAAAATTTCTATAAAGTACCGATACGTAAGGTTATGGACAATCGATATCGCGTAGTAGCCAAGTAGCCTTTAGCCGTTCAGTGTGTGCATAGCATAATCAGCGTATAGTGTTCCCAATACTACGGCACAAACTTCATCTGTGTGAGGGGGGGGGGGGGTTAATAACGAGGACCCAGTGCGGTTTGACAGATGTCACATCGAGTGTTATTGTGATGACTGAAATTATTTATTTTTGTTAAAATCAAAGTCATATTTCTAGGTACATATAAATTATGTAGGTATATGAATCCCAATAATCCTAATGCAAACTTCTGTTACCTAACACAAACTTACTTTCAAAACATAAACTCTTTTCATGCGGTTTTAGGAAACCATTATCATACCATAGAAGTCCATCTGTTGCCACAAACGAAGGTTTATGTGGTCACAATATAAAATATTCAAGCAGGCCAGTGTTGAACATTCCTATTCAAATATTCTTAGAAATAACTGTTACCTAGATTATTGCAGCATCTCTGAATCCTAGATGTGAGTGCTAAAGTTACTAAGTAACGATCTGCCGCGAAGTAATGGAAATTAGACTTAATCTTATTAGGCATAAAATTGGGTTTTAACATAATTAGGCCTCGGATTATTTTGAATTTAAACGAAAAGGAGGACTTTGGTTGCGAACTTGCGACAGGCTTAAAAGGTAACGTGTCATTGGTTTAGGGTTGCCATTCGTCCGGGTTTCCCCGGATTTGTCCTAGTTTGGAGGGTGTTCTGGGAGCGTCCGTAAGGGGTTTTCAAAAATTGACCGGGTTAAAACCGGACACTTTTTGTGTTGGGGTGGGGATCCCAATTAATTGGAAGATAAGCAAGAAATTAGTAATCGTCAACAGCATCCAAGCTAACTCTGGTGCTGCATAATGTGACGGCCATGACTACGACCGAATCTGACATTGTTAAATAAAGCGCAAACAGTCTGTTTATGAATAAAAAAATTAGAATGTAAACCTTGTGTGCGTTTAGGGGTGTCCGGGACAAAAAGCTCAATTTCACCTCAATATCCGGGGTTTTGTAAGTTTATTGTCCGGCGTCGGTAATTTAGGTGATGGCAACTTGCAACGTTTGTAATGTATTGAGTTTTTGTGTGTGTATGTGTGAAAGTGTGTGAGGGTGCGTTAGTGTGTGTGTGTGTGGTTGTATACCTACATTTATTGTACATACATTATTTTATAAATATATTCTATGTATAATTAATTATGTACATGTGTATAGAAAATTAAACTTAAATATTATATTATACGTAAAACTACCAATCACTTGTCTCACCATCTCCGAGTAGCTTCTCGTTGGTTGCCACTCAGACACTGTGAAACAAGCCCCAGAATATAATAAATAAAATAAACAATTATACTAAATATACCTTCTTACTTTAGTATCTCAAGGACTTTTTCTGTATCAACATTACGAACAAACTTTGCCGTCAAACGTGAAGTCAGTCTCCTTAGCAGCCAACCCGTCATACTTTTCATACAAACGCTCGAACGTGATTATGGCGTTGGAACATATCTTTCAATGAAAATTTTGCAATTAGTTCAAAATTTTCATTGAAAGATATGTTATCATGTGCACTATATCTAGGTATCTATGAAAGCAAAAAAAGAAAATTTGGAGTAATAAATTCAGTACAAGCCTCCAAAAATCTGCTTTTTGCACACATTTTACATGAACTTTGGCCATTCATAATGTACTCATAAATTGTAAAAATAAAGAAAACATCTCGATAGAAACATCGCACATGTTATGGAGATTCTAAATGACACACATTTATTTCACAAACTTTTAAGGCTTTCTCAAAAACACGTATTTCCTGGAACAAGTTTTATGAAATTTCCGCACACTATTTTTCGTTCAATGTTATTGCGTTCTCACTTGCCTGTTAGCATTAACATTGTGCTGGATGAAACAACAAGCTTTTCAATCATGCTCGCGTTGACGATAGACGGACCGGGAAGGGCCCTCTTAACATAACATAATGCCTGTAATCCCGGTGTATTCCCGCTGTTCCCAACGCCTGTGTCCCCATTAATGGTATGCATCACATAAAGTGGCGAAAAAAAGGTTCCATTTTCTTTTAAGTACTGATTTTTTAATTATTATTTCTTAAATCAAATGAAACCTTTATTGTCGCCCCATTTTATGTGAATTACCATTAATGGGGACATGGGCGGTGGGGACAACGGGAATTCACCCTAATCCCCGCAGTATAGTACACCTACATTTTGCCAGTTGTGTGTTGTGTTATGTTGTGTTGTGTTGTGTTCAATGTTCATTGGTCGTAACATTTATAAACGAATTACATACAATTAGGATCTGCTGGCTTATTTCCAACATCTTCACACTTATTGGTATCGAATTCAGGTCGATTTGATTATTTTTAGGTGTAGGTCATAGAGAAACTGTGTTTGATGAATACATATTGAGTTAATACGAATTAATTCTTAATTCATCCTTGGCATGTTTTACTTACCTGAGTAGCATATTAATATCAAAATACACTCACGTTACGATGACTAACCACATCTTTTGATGAATCTTCATATAGTGTATGATTGTCAGTTATTTAAATTGCACCATAATAAGCAACGTCTCCACAAAATCACCCATTTCTCAACATCTGTATTTTCCTATCACGAACATTGCAAAAGCAAAAAACCCCACGAGTGACTTACTTAGAAATCCATTAATTATTGATTCCAGTGAACGACAAGGCATGTGCGTGAGACCTCAACAATGTGCTGATGAAACCTTGGTCTACTGGCCTGCTGACGGCAAATGCTACTACAGAAATACTCAGGGACCTTGCTATCCTGGATCGGTTTTGGAGGCCGAGGAAGATGGTGTTGCTAATTGTTCGGTAAGTTTTACTACCATTTCTTCTCATGATAGGTTTCTACCTGACCTTTAATCTTGGATGAATGGAGGGTTATGTCGTATTACACCGATTATAGCCCTACGGCATTTCTCCTGATCTACCATGAGTCGGGCAGGATTCGTCTTCGTCTAGCTCCTCCGACAGGTATTGAGCTATAACAGACCCCGACTCAAATTCTCCCTGCTTATGTGCTATAGACACTATACGAAGTTGGACTTTGGGTATGGATTTATAGGACTAGGTATCAGTGAGTAATCTCAAAAATGTGCTGAGGAGACCTAGGTTTTCTGGACGGCTGATGACAAGTGCTACTACAGAAATATGTACTCAATAAATAATTAGCACTCGACAAAAAATCTGAAGAACTTTGAACAGAACAACAAAGATCTTCAGATGTTTTGTCGAGTGCTAATTATTTACATACACAGATTTTTGTATAAAATGAGTTCATCAGATTTAGTTATGCATTTGTTTAACTAATTAGGTTTTTATTTAGTTTCCTCATAATTCGAAATGTTTAATGTTTAATGCACAGTGTTTACCTCGAGTTTAAGAACCTATTTAGGCATCTCGTGCCTAAATAGGTCCCTTTCATCCCTTGTATAACAATCTACCATTAAGAAGTAAAAGCTCGTCGCACAAGCATGAAACAAAAACAACGCGCCAACAAGAATTTTCTTAGTGCTTTCCTGTTCTGGATAACATCCCTTGATAAGATTGACAGTTAGGTAGGAGACATGAAAATGGGCCTTCAAAACAGATTTAATTTAACCTTTACGTCCTCTGCTGATGGTTTGTTCTTAAACGTATCACTAGCTCGGTTGTTTGTACATTCTATCCGTCGGTTCTAGGGACCGTCGTTCCGATTCCGACCAAAACGCTGCAGCCAAAATGATTATATCTGATAATTTCTTGATAGAAAGGGCGGTCGTTCATACACTGTCGAAACGTAAACAAACCAAGATCATACATTCCACCACCATTTTCTAAAACAAGACCTTTATCATTCCAGTGCGCAGTCTCCGGTCCTCACTACTGGTCTGCAGATGGAAGCTGCTACCCACACTACACGCGAGGTCCCTGTGAGAAGGGCCAGCTGTTCCTACCTGGTCGGAAGTGTGGCTGCGAAAGCCATCTTCCTCATTATCATAATGAAACTGGATCTTGCTATGAATTAGGTAAGGAAGGACCTTTGTGTTTTGCTTATTACTATGCGCAGTGTGAGACGCCCCCCCCATTAGATGGATCGACAACCTTAAAATGTTTAAGGCGGAGTACAGGGTGTTGTGGCGCAGCTTGGGAGAGGTAAATGGCCAGCGTGCCAGTCACTACTGCGGCATTGACGCGCGGCATTTATATTTCTTGTCTTTTTATTTCTAACTAGCTGTTGCCCGCGGCTTCACCCGCGTGGATGTCAATACTTCCCTAGTTGAATTGGATTTTGTCCAGAATTTCATGGGTCTTAAAATTCCTACATACAAACTTTGGCACCCCACAATCGCCCTTTGAGGGGTAGTTTTGAAAAACTAATAATGAAAAATGTTTTTACTTAGGCAAGTATTTGTACCAAGTTTCAAGTTAATCAACCAAATGAATAAGATTTTTCATACAAACTTTCATCCCCTATTTTATCCCTTTAGGGGTGGGATTTCCAAAAATGCTTTCTTAGTGGATACTGACTTCTCACAAAGAACACACCCTCCAAGTTTCATGTCTCTAGGACCAGCGGTTTGGGCTGTGCGTTGATATATCAGTCAGTCAGTCAGGAGTTTGAATTTTATATACATAGATATAGATTACAATTTTAACAAATATGGAGTTCTATTCCTAATTAGTAGCCCAGCTCAATTATATTCGATGCAAAGCCTGGTTAACTAGTGTTCACTGATTGATTGGCCAATGAGTGTAAACTAGCAATTTTACAAATTGGTGAAATTACACCGAAAATTAAATATTTCTTACGGTCCAAATAGCAGATTGGGCAGCATTTGTACAGTGGCCAACACATCAAGTTACCACAAACAGTCAAATTTCTCCAGACGATTCTAAACTTTAAAATATTGATGATTAGGTTCAAAATCGAACGAGAAAATTTGTCAGTTTGTGGCAACTTGATGTGCTGGCCACCGTACATAAACGTTTAACAACTAATTGGGTAGGATTAAGCACAAAGGTACAGTTGTGCAATCTAAAAAAGTAATAATCGTATGGAACGCCAACATTGAGGGAACATGCAATCTTTTTATTTACATTTCACAGCTGATAAAGAACGGACAACCTTATGTCTTGTCGTGGGAAGCATTCTTCTTTACACATTTTTCGGGTTAGCCATATTTGCTAGTGGTTCGACAGGTTCAGGGTTCGAGGTAACTTAAGGTCTGATTAATTTACCTTTAACTGGTCGCAAACTATGAGTTCGTAATGCTGCCGTGCTAACGAAGAACGCAGTAACTCGATTTTGGACGATTATGAGTTATACATTCGTTGAGTTATATATTTAGAGTCAGCGAATCGAAATCTATTAAATCTCTCTAAGCAACTTTTTATTGATCCTTCAGGAACTCGGTTTTTCAGTAAGCAAGAATGCTATACTAAAACATCATAACAAATTCAATCATCAAAAATAAAAGTCTCGGAAGCGGCAAAATCGAGTTACTGCGTTCTTCGTTAGCACGGCAGAATGTTGTAAAGTAACAAATTGTTGACGGAGATGCCGTTGCTATTATATATACACCGTGTTTTTTACATATCCCATAACTCTAGGGTTAGATTCTATAAGCAAAAATAATACAAAAAGTCCTAAAATATGTGGTCCAAAAATGCATAGTTTCGAAGATATTTATCATCAATCATATTAATTTAGATCAAAAATTTACACCCATATTGACGAATTGTTACTTTTGCGACGTTGCCAAACTGATGAAATTGTGACCCTCGATGTATGTAGGTATCTAAGTTTCATTGATAAATACGAGTAATTCATTTTCATTCAAACCAATCATTGATATTTAAAGCTAAGAAAATGCGACGTTGTCATATTTCACGTAAGGGTGTTTTACATGAATAATCGTGACTTTGTCGAAAGTATGAAAAATTTAAAAAAAAAAAAAAAATCTCGTAATTATATAATTGAAAAATAGTTCATAATGCCAGTTGATTCTTTGATAATTATGGTCTTATACATACCCTAGAGTTATGGGGAAAAAAAAGACCTTGTATAATATGTCAACGTACGAGTATGAGCACCGTTAGTATGTAGTGGATAAAAGACAACGTTCAGGACCAATTAGGTCACAGTATAAAAATCAACTTTACACAGGTGGTTACCACACGTCTTTACTTAAAAAAAATATTTTATCCATGTGTCCTCTTATATATAATAAACTACCGTTACATTTAAAAGAATTACCAATCAAAGTTTTAAAAAAAAAGTTAACAAAACTGCTACTGGACAAGTGTTACTACGCAATTAATGATTTTGTTAATGACAAAACTCTGTTAATGCTGTATATTGTGCTTCTTTGTGATTTAATTTTTCTGACATTTATATCTTTAGTTTCATTGCAATTTTAATTTTATTTTGTCTAATTTATGATTTAGTTTATGGACATTTGTAAAATAATTTATTGACATTTGTAATTGAATTTATTGACATTTATAATTGAATTTATGGACATTTGTAATTTAATTTGTTGACATCTGTAATTTAATTTGTTGAATGTTTGTTTATAATTTTTGTCTAGTAAATGGAATAGTAGTTTATATTGGATAATTTTGCATGCCGTAAGGCAAAATGTATCGGGACTCATCAAAATAACCATCATATCTGTATACCTACATTATTGGCAAATAAATGATTTATGATTTATGATTTATGTAATCTATCTAGCTAGATTATAAAACTATCGAAAAATTTAGAACGTTTAAAATGTAACGCATTCATTTTCGGCAGTTTATAATCTATCAACGTCAAATCGTCAAATTGTGAACGAACTTGCACTTATCGACAGGGTTCATAATCTGTCGGATTTTATCACCCGTAAAATTGTGATTCGTCCCTGATTGATGGGTCTCGGCGGTAGCCGAATTGGTAGCAGTAACTAAGCCAGGGCACCCCGATTAAATGGGTTAGGTTAGGTTTGAACTGTCACCAACCGCGCGCGAGCCGAGCGATCGAAACGAGCGATGCCGCCGGCGAGAACTTCTTCCAAGTTGGTCGCAGTTACTTGGGTATTTAGTACGAGTATGGTATCGTTTCATGCAAGTTTGATACCAGTTCACAGTTTGGTCGGCTTACAGTGGATAGATTATAAACTGTTCATAATCATACATATACAGGATAAGTTTTTAATCAGTGTGCAAATTAATATAAAAAAAATACATTATTTGTTCAATACCGAGTACTTTTCTTTTTGGTCCTCTTGAAATCAGCAAAATATGGATACAATGTATTCGTAATAATAGCAATGGGCGAGCACACAGCTGATAGCTACCTACTACTGCATTCCGCTTCACTGACGGCGCCACCGCGCGCCGCCGGCCGGCACGTTGCGCGACGAGTATCCATTATACCAGTTACAAAATAAACATCTTTCGTTAACGATAACTTAATTTTTTTGTACTAAGGCCAAAATAAGAAATAGGTCTATACTCGTAATAAAACACGTTAAAGTTTAATTTGTCAAAATGTGCGCCCTGCTTCAAAACTTTTCCTGTATACACCTTCACAAAGTAAATTATGGTTTTCCTGAAATCGTTTTAGCTGTACATTTCAATTTCCAGATTCGTTGGGCCCATGTCCTCGTGGCCACATATTCTCCATCGCCGAGGTGGCTCCGCACGGCTCGCGAGCTGAATGTAGATGCAAGTCGTTCCATGCTCGAGCTGCTGATGGGGTCTGCTATAGGCTGTATACCAGAGGACCCTGTGCGCATGATGAAATGATCGCTAGAGGTGGTCGATGTACTAAGGTGAGGGTTGCAATTATCATATTACAGGGCTTCAATACTTATGAAATGATGCTACTGTTTAACAATCGGTTTAATTGAATTCAGGCATTGGTTGATTCTTCTAAACACAGGCAACAGAACAGGGTGTAAAGTTCACTCATCTTCCATAAAAAAGGGAGGATCCTCCGACCAGACGGGTGTCGTGTCTGGTGGGCAACAGCCCGACGGTCTTTTATTTTAGAATGAAAATGCAGAAAATAAGCTCTTCAAGTTGTGCTTCACAAGACTATACGTTATTATTACTACAAACAGTAGTTTTAAATTGTTATGTTTTATTGTAATCATTAAAACGGAAAGTAGTGGCCACTAAGCTCCGTTTTAATGATTACAATAAAACATAACAATTTAAAACTTATAGTCTTGTGAAGCACAACTTGACGAGCTTATTTTCTGCATTTTCATTCTAAAATAGAAGATATCACCGAACAAACGATGAGGGCGCCACTGTGCGCTCGGTAGCCTCTTAATGTTGGGATGTTGTATATTTATGCTAGTCGCGCGGTAAACTCTGATTGCGCGATGCAGGATTTGTGACGTCAGGTCTTTGATGCGTAGTTTGCACGACTGTGGCGTTGTAGATGCCGCCACAACTCTGCCAACTCGATGTCGCATGTGTGAAAAGGGAAATAAATATAAGCCTCAATGTGCAAATGGCACATTAAAGTTTATGTTCAATTCAATTTTAACTAACTGCTAACATTGATAAGTAATAT
Source organism: Dryobota labecula (assembly GCA_947523025.1). Classification (NCBI taxonomy): domain Eukaryota; kingdom Metazoa; phylum Arthropoda; class Insecta; order Lepidoptera; family Noctuidae; genus Dryobota; species Dryobota labecula. The sequence goes on from OX383287.1 coordinate 6,628,443, forward strand.
TGGTAAATCGCATGAGATTGGTAAGGTGCAGCTTTACCAAAAGTACTTTTTAAAATGAGGTCTCCCTAATAAAACAATGTCAACTGAATGAAATACTGACTGAGGCCGCTTGTACACGCTAAGAAAAGTCACCGGGCCTACGCAAGAATTCGTGTCGTTTCTACACACGAACTGTGTACACTGCCATGGTTCTGAACAAGAAAATATCTTGTCTGCGCTAGACAAGACACGCTCTGTGTTGCTGCGGTATAGGGAGGGGCGGGGTAGGTGAGGTGGTTCAGGCTGTTAGTGTACGATTAACGAATGGACGTGCTCTTCACTCTCAAACAATCGCAAATTAATAACAGATTTGACTAGAGCAGCCTATCATACACACGACTGCCCGAAAACAATCCTATCGTGTACACGTTCATATTTGTCTTGTCTGCAGCAGACACGACAAGTTTTAGTTCCTAGGTCCGACCAATTCTTGTCGTGTACATGATGAATGGGTCCTATCTGCAGCAGACACGGTGAATTTTCATAGCGCGTACAAGCGGCCTGAAGGTGCTTCTCCGTCGCGCTTGGGCCCGAAGATGATTGTTCAAGTGAATCCTAATATTATAAATGCGAAAGTAAGTTTGTTTATTTGTTACCTTTTCACTCCTAAACCACTGAACCGATCATCCTGAAAATTTGCAAGTACGTTGTCAGGTGTACAGAAACGAACATAGGGTACATTTCATCCCGAAAAAAAGTCTTCATCCCGAGGGAAACAACAATAACGTTCTAATAGATGGCCCCATGTGTCTTTCGAATCATGATTGAAATTATAATTATTAATAGAGAAACTTTAGTATTACAAGCAGAGTACAACCCGAATTGATTGTAAAATTCTAAATTAACGTGAGCGAAGCTGCGGGCAAAAGCTACCCAGGTAGTCATTTTAGGGTCCGTAGTTTATTCGTCGATTATGTACGTCACACTAACGTCATTTTAACGTCTGTACTCAACGAAATGTCCTGGTGACGTCGATTTAGCGTCAATCCAGTGACGCTGTGGCAAATTGACGTCATCTGATGAGACCCCCCGACGTCAAGACATGGCGTCTCTTACGTCGAGCAGTACCGTAAACGGACGACATAATGACGTAAGAATGCTATCTGGGTAGTCACTTATAAACTTCTCCATTATTTTTGTATTCCAGGTGCCATGTGCAAGAGGCCGTCTATACGTGCCGGAACGTCGTCGTTGCTACCGGCCGGGCACCGCCGAGCCGTGTCCGGTGGGAGAGGTTGTGGCCTTCGACTTTGAAGCCAGACCAGCTATTGACGGGCTCAGCCATAATGGAGTATGTGCGTGTGGGAACGGCGCTTGTAGTAGACGAGAGGTATGTTATGATGGCAGATTTTATTTGACCCTGGGTAGATACTCATTTTTTTTTTTTCTATCTAGGGCATCTCAGAGTGTAATCACTAAGGTTCCGACTCTTTAACCGGACTTTCCTGTGGCTGCCTTAAGCTCCTAACGAAACTTAATGCCTCCAGCCAGGGCGCAAAAACTAAAAACTAAACGACTGCTGCTCGCTAAGGGTACGAACCTCGGCTTAGGGCTTAGTTAGTCGGGGTTTTCTGGCGGGGCCTCGGCGGCGAGGTCGGAATGACGATCGTGTATTGTGTGCTCTTATTTTGCGAACTGTACTAGTTTCCCTACGACTCTCCTGGAGGAGAGTAGTGGGGTCGTCTGGGTCGGTCAGTGAGATAGACTCAGTCCCGGATCTAGAATTTATCGAAGCGGGGTAAAATCTGCCGTCTGCCGTTCCCGCCAACCTTTATATTTCGCTATGAAGCCTTATTTTTTTTTTTAAATTTACATGGACATGTCGGATATTTATTTTAATTAGAATAGGACAGGTTAAGTCGTGAGATTATGGCATATTAGAATTACAGTTTACTCTTAGAGCCTTTTAGCTTCTTCGAGCCATAATTTCTCTGATGAGCGGTCCGATTTTCGATTGACTTATGGGGCGGAACGCCCGACGCCCCACTACGCCAAGTTACTAAGTAACTTCAAAAATAAAGGCTCTTATTTTATCCTTAAAATTTTGACCACAGAGGTGCTCCTTGAGTTCCTGGCTGAATTCAACTGCGCCCGATCACAACCCGCTCATACTGTTTGACGACCTATGCCTTAATAAGTTAAATAAGTGCTGCGTGTCATTTATTGCAATGTTGCGGTGTGCTGGGTGGTGCACTTGTCTATAATAATAATAATAATACCAGCCTATAACTGTCCCACTGCTGGGCAAAGGCCTCTTCTCACACAGAGAAGGCACGAGCATTGATCACCACGCTTGCTCAAGACGGGTTGGCGATTTCAGACTTATATTAACTATAAGTCCAGGTTTCCTCACGATGTTTTTCCTTCACCAATGTCAGTAATGTCCAAGATAAACTCAGAAAGTACATATGAATTGAAAAAGTCACGTTGGTGCACTTGTCTGCCATGCTTGAATTTGCCGCCCCCTGAAGTTGGCGCCCGGGCCACGGGCCAACGTTTGCCCCTCCTTAGATCCGGGGCTGGATAGACTTTGGCATGAACGTTGTATCCTCTCGTTTATCTCATGTCGAGGCGACAGTAGAAGTTTAGATGCAATTAGTTTTTAGAAGGCGTTGTAGTGGAAAGGAGTGTCCGTAACCACTTGTTTGAGTCAACGGCGTGTATGGCTGTATGGCTCTTATGATTTGCCACATCTTAAACTAAATCACGTAACATACATATCTGGCTTATTAAAACAAACTCAAACTCAAACCATTCATTTAAAATAAACCATTTACAGGCAATTTTGAATTGTCAAGGGGTCAGTCAGAAAGATGAAGCTAGTTGTCCATTCCAAAGCGTTGTAAAGCAAGAAACTCCACGGACACTCTTTTAAATCAAATTATGTTTTATAATGTATTAGTTACATCATTCATGTTGAAATTATACATGTGAGAACGTTGCAGAACATTGAAGGCGTCCGTAATAAAAAAATTATAAAAAATAATTAAAATTAGCCGTGGAAAAAAAAACAGTTACCTCCAGTTCGCTGGAGCTATTTAGGAAAAAGGCTAGCCAGATGATGATGTGATGTTCACTGCAGAATCAAGTATCGACTAAACGTCTTTGAATATGCCCCCGACATACGAACACAGAAAAAATCTAATATTTCTTCAATTTGTTTAATACTGTTTCTATTTCTCCACACCAGGTGGAAGCCTGCATCACTCGCAGGGGCACAGCTCCTTTCAACGGCACCTGCCACATCCTGAACACGCAGGGGCCCTGTCCTGAACACTCCTGGCTCATGAGGGACCGCACCAACAATATCAGGTGCCTGTGCAGACCAGGGAGGGTTCCGCCGGATTGTGAAGAGGATATTAGGGTGGAAGTGAAGAGCTGATAAAGTGATAGTACTAGGCCAGTGAAGATACTTAGAGTGTATAGTGTATGATGATCAAAGATTGTAAAGGCAGAGAACAGATCAATTTGAACAGTCCAAAATGTGTCAGATCGATCTGACCACTTGCGTGCACGCTTAAATGGTCGACTATTAATTCACTAGAGGAAACTGACAGGTGCTAGCTGTCACTTTGTTAAATACTACGGAATATTTATTGTATTCTAGACTTTTACATTTATACAATACTTCTATTATACATTTATTTTACACTTTATAAATCAACACCGTTGCTTTAGCTTCCAACCATAAGCTTAGATAGTAAATTTAGTGATTTATCTTCGAAAATTAAGGGCTTTTCAACTTCATCCCCTTTTTAACCCTTCGCGGGTGGAATTATCAAAAACGCTGAGATACGTATAAATTAATTTTCAAGCGTTAGCCTAAACACAAAATTTGAAGATCCTAACTTCAAAATTGACGGACTTTCATCCCCTATTTTACCCCTTTGGGGTAGAATTCCCAAAAATCCTTTCTTAGTGGATACTTACTCTTCACAAAGAACACACCCTCCAAGTTTCATGTCTCTAGGACCAGCGGTTTGGGTTGTGCGTTGATATAACAGTCAGTCAGTTTACCATTTTATATATATAGATAGATAGAAGATTGAACTTAAGGATCACCATTACCATAAATACGATCATTTGAAAACATAAAGTGATAGCTAGCATACGATAGATTACTCCTGTGAATTAATTATTCGACTTTAGGTACACGAAACAATCTCATCAAAACAAGTAATAATACCCTTAAGGCGAGTGCGTCAGGGTAGCCAGTGAAGTTCCAATTTTCTCACGTTTTTTGCAATTTGCAAGGCCAGGCCAGGCCAGGTTGTATGTAGATCTAAATATGATTCGCGGCCGTATCAAATATTTATTCATAGAATTATAATCATAAAAATCATCAATACAACTCTCTCGAGTCCATATAATCCTATTGAATGACCATTTCATGAATTCATGACTTTTAGGATTATACTCACCTAAGGAGTTGTGTTACTGATTCTAATAGTTTTATTTCTGTAAATACAAATTTGGTACGGTCGTGAATCATACTTTAATCAACATACATCCAGACAATGAGCTGCAGATTACAAAAATCGTTAAAAAATTTGAATTTCGTGGGCTGCCTTAGCGCTTTCCCCTTAAGCCTTCATATGAACGTGGATCCACGCGAGACACAATGTTTTTTAATTGTGTCTGTAATAACGGCATACGAGGGGTAAAGGGAATGGTCGCTACGGAACCTATACATACGAATCCAGTAACAGCTACACAGGGTAATGATTTTGATGAGGATAGACGAATCAGAAGGTAAAACTGCCATGTACATGACACATAAGCATGGTTTCCGAAAGTGTAAAATATTAAGTCTGTCTGTGTTAGCCAATTCGATGTGCCTGTAGGCCAATTTAAGGGGGAAGCGTTAAGGTAGCCCGCGAAATTCCAATATTTTGACGTGATTGCACTTTGCAGGTCAGTGGCAGGTTGTATGTTGATCTGATTATGATTCGCGCCCGTAACAAATCTGTATTTCTAGAATTATAATCATAAAAAACATCAATACAACTCTCTAATTTCATATTACTCTATTGATATTTTTATTTAATGAAATATTGACATTTGAGGATTATACTGACTTAAGACGAGGTTCTTGAAGCGTGCATTTGTTCTTGAGGTGGCAGCGGGGCGCGAGTAAATTGTGCCGTGAACTTCGTTAATTTTTTGGTTAAAAACTATATGTTTTACGATATTAACAATATTAAACCCGACGGACATTACATCATCATAGACGCTTATTTTGATTTTCAATACATAAAGTAGTATAATATTGAAATAAAATGAGTTTTAATTTAGAAAATAAGGGTATGTTTGGATTTTTTTCTATCGAGCGAACTTTGTCTAATTATGTAACGAGTACCCGACGTACCTACAAAAAGGACTCAAAACCAACATATCATTTTTTCACGTGTTTAATCATTACTGTTTCTAAATAAAATGGCATTAAGATTACATTTCCTAGAGGTTAACTTGAAGAACCTGGCCTTAAGGAGTTGTATTACTGATTCTAATGATTATAATTCTGTAAATACTCGATACGGTCGCGAATCATATTTTGATCAACATAATTAATTATAACCTAATACTGACCTGCAATTTGCAAAACACGTAAGAAAATTTGAATTTTGCGGGCTACCCTGACGCTTTCCCCTTAAGTGATACAAACCTACTACAGGTGCATTTTAAGTGGCTGCAACAGTTTGACTGTCACGAATTGAAGCTTACAAATATTTTATTAAAAGTCATATTTAGTGTTAAGACTGATGAGACTCTAAAGTTTATTATTTTGTACATATTAGTTATGTAGATAAAATAAAATAAATAAATTATGCATAAAGAACATACCTAGTTATATGAGAAAAAATTCGATACTAAATAATAAGGTAGGTAGGTAGATATTAAATAAAATAAAGGGGTTTTACTTTTATTTAAAACCTTTTTTGTGAATAATCAATATTCTTATGCATTTACAACTGGTATTCTTTTAAAAAAGAAATCTTTTTACACACAAATTGATTTTTTTATGAGACATAATAACGGGATGAATAAAAGAATAAAATTATATTTTTTACACATTGGTTTTTTATTTTTAATAACTTATCGTTTACATTCTCTTATATTTAATTTATAATAACAGTACAAAAATAGTCAAAAGTTACTATCTAATTGCGTGATGTCTGACTAAAACTAAATAATTATACACAACTAAAGCACAAGTCTTTGTTTTGGATCATTTTTCTTTTAATTTCTTCTGTGTTTGTCCTGTGAAGAAAAGAAAACATATTTTTTAATATAAATTATACAAATTATGAAGGTACATACTGGCTATATTGCTAAAACTGCCTCATTGGTCACTATGTTCGCAATAAGGTTCTCACTACAGATAGATATACCTATATAACGCAAGTATCACGATGATATGACGTCACAAGCACTATTTAGTTATGGGAAAGTTCGTATACTGTACGAATACTATTTGTTGAGTAAATTAAAGAATTATTAAGAATCGTTTAAATAGATTAATTAATCGATTTTGTGACAGAGTAACAAGACAGACTAGTAGTAACTTACGATTTTTGTACGTAAGCTGGGCACGCGCAGTAGTTGCTCTTGCGTTATCTAGGTCTATCTGTATCTGTGGTTCTTACATAAGACTACTGAGAATCGGGTCCGGGGTTCGATCCCCAAGTCGGGCAGTGTTATTGGATTCCATATGGATTTTTTCAGTAGCAACTGTAGTTTCGATTTGAGCTCGGTTGATGGCAATAGGCTCCTTTTACTTGGGAGTCCCATGTAATACAGGTATTTCTTCTTTGGGGCCATTCAAGTATTACGTAAGCAGAATTTTAGTAATTTTGAACCCCCACTTCCCCCTTGTCATCAAAAGTAAGCTAAGCTCATACCCGGGTCTTATGCTTACGTAAACATAGCTTTTTTTAAATCAGTTCAGGTTTTTTTATTGTTATTCATGAGTTTAGAAATAGGAATTAATAGACTAAAAATAAATAATGTGTTGATAAAGGGCGAAGAATTGAATCCTGAAGATAGCACTGTATTCTTGGGCTTAACTTTGGATGCTAAGCTTCAGTGGGGCCCACATATAGATAAATTTTCTAAGAAGCTGAGCTCCGCAGCATACGCTGTTAGAAAAATTCGTAATTTAACTGACCTAGAGACAGCCCGTTTAGTGTACTTTAGTTATTTTCATAGTGTAATGTCGTACGGTATTCTGTTGTGGGGAAATGCCGCCGACATTCAGTCTATCATTGTTTTGCAGAAAAGAGCTGTTCGATCAATTTATAAATTAAGTTCGAGACACTCTCTCAGAGAGAAATTTAAGGAAATTAATGTTATGACTGTGCCTTCTCAGTATATTTTTGAAAATCTTTTATATGCCCATAAAAACATAAAATTGTTTAAACAATACAGTGATATCCATAATATAAATACTAGGAACAAACACATGTATGTTGTACCTAAAACTCGGCTCAAGAAAATAGGTGGTTCGTTCAGATGTCAATGTATACGCTTTTATAATAAACTTCCAAGCCACGTTCAAGATCTAAGCATTAATAAATTCAAATCATTCATTAAACGTAAGTTGTGCCAGAAAGCCTTTTATACCATTAAAGATTATATTGAGGACAAAAAGGCTTGGGATTGAGCTGCTCCAAATTTTACATATTGAAACTTTTTTTATTGTGATTGCTTTATACACATTGACATGAATATTTACTTGTGAAGTATAATATTATTATTTTAATTATTGTGAATGTGAAGACTATGTGGGTCTTTATTTTTTTCTTCTCAGTGTTTTTTTTTTCTGATCATGGTATGGCAGTTTGAGTAATTTATGCGGCCTGCCCAAATGTCCTTTCTTTGGTATTGTTCGTCGAATCGTTGAGCTCCTTATGTTCTGAGTTGAGCTGCACGATTACTGACAAATGCGTGCACTGAATGGATAGGTCCACTCAATCTGTGCGGTTCTTTCTTCAAAAGACCATTTCAGACACCAATCTACATGGTCTTCACATGATTTGACCAAGATTATGTCTGGACTTTAAAAGAGACTGTGATCTCTGAGTTTGTTTCGGTCTTTCTTCTCAGAGTAGTCAGATACGAAACGCCGACCTCATCTAGTTTTAAAATATGATTGACGTGTAAAAGTGTTTGTAAAAACCTACTTACAGAAATAAAATCATTTATCATTTATCATTTATCGATATGACGTCACAAGCACTATTTAGTTATGGGAAAGTTCGTATACTGTACGAATACTATTTGTTGAGTAATTGTGTACATTAAAGAATTATTAAGAATCGTTTAAATAGATTAATTAATCGATTTTGTGACAGAGTAACAAGACAGACTAGTAGTAACTTACGATTTTTGTACGTAAGCTGGGCACGCGCAGTAGTTGCTCTTGCGTTATCTAGGTCTATCTGTATCTGTGGTTCTTACATAAGACTACTGAGAATCGGGTCCGGGGTTCGATCCCCAAGTCGGGCAGTGTTATTGGATTCCATATGGATTTTTTCAGTAGCAACTGTAGTTTCGATTTGAGCTCGGTTGATGGCAATAGGCTCCTTTTACTTGGGAGTCCCATGTAATACAGGTATTTCTTCTTTGGGGCCATTCAAGTATTACGTAAGCAGAATTTTAGTAATTTTGAACCCCCACTTCCCCCTTGTCATCAAAAGTAAGCTAAGCTCATACCCGGGTCTTATGCTTACGTAAACATAGCTTTTTTTAAATCAGTTCAGGTTTTTTTATTGTCATTCATGAGTTTAGAAATAGGAATTAATAGACTAAAAGTAATTGAATGCCCATTTTAAGTAATTTCGCTACTTCAGTTCTTTCTAATCATAAAACACCGCGTGAGAGCGAGAAAGCTATATCAATTATTTTGGGGAATCCCTGAACATGGAGTTGCCATCTTTGTTCAAATCAAAATCAATTAAATTTTGCAGAAAAATCCGATAAGTAAATAAATAAATATTGCTGACGTAATCATCAAAAATAATCAAAGCAAAGACCCCAAAAGAAAGAAAGAATTATGTTTGGTCTTTACATATTACTTGAACGACCACCGAACGTACCACTGTGTGATATTGATAAGGTCTTGCTTTCCTCAACCATGATATTTTAAAACAAAATGATCAAATAAAAAGTAAAATTGTCCAAATCTTACCGAAATATATCCTATAGACTTGGTTGAAAGGCATCTCGATGGCGACCGTCGCCAATATTGATATCACTGTCACTACAAACAGTTCTGGGACGTGCACCTGTAATAACAGAAATAATAATGTAATACTGAGGGGTTTGTGGCTAAGTAAAGACAGCCATACGGGTTGATTGATGGTTTTACATCGAGATCGAATCGGAAACAAAATCAAACTCGTACACAACATTCCGTACGTAACATACGGAACAACTAATTGTAGGTCATACAAATATTTGTTCCGTGCGGGAGTCGAACTCGCGACACGCAGCGCAGCAGTCATTCGCTTAACCACTGCGCCAACTGTGCCGTTAAACTTGGACATGTGAAAAAATTCACGGCAGTAGTATATATAACGAAGTTAAAAGGAAAACTATCACAGCTAAGTAGGCTTTACAAGTTACCGAGTAATAGTCGACCAACTTACATTTACAGTTGAATCATATGAAACCTAGTTACAGTTGAAAAATATGTTCTCTTATATATTTCGTATGGAAAAACATGTTTTTCAACTACAATGTTAAGTTTGTTCTTGGGATAAATTCATACCAACTACGGAACCCTCATTGTGCGTGGTCCCACATGCACTTGGCCGGTTTTTTATTTAAAATGTATCCAACATTATGTTTATAATCATTTTAAATGAAGTGCAAAGTCAGATCTTAATCAGAAGTTCCGATCCTGCAGAGTTAGAATCAAAAACCGACGTAAGTAAATCATGAAGATAATGCAGCTGGTTATTACTGAAAGTGATCTACATATACATAATAGACAGCACTGAGTCTGTATAAGAGCCCAATGAGTTAATTTATTCTACAGGTTAATTCGTAACATTTGGTGCTGTAACCACATGCTTATGGCTAGTCCCATAGACCACTCCGTCCTCTCCGCCAGTTTCAAACATTTCATTTTATTTCATTTCCTCCCTGCCCTCCGCTATAGTTTCTCTTGCAGCCCGCCGAAAGGAACTTCGTTCCACGCCTCCACGACAGACAGGGTCGTCAACCTTTGAATCCTTACCAACTCATCACCTCGGAGAAGTAAACCAAGTATACTTACAAGAAGTAAAGGCGAGTAGTACTCTGGATTTCTCTGCACCCCCACGTTGTAGAAGAAGATGGGGAACTGCGTCAGGTACACGCTGTATGCTATCTTGTTGAAGAACTTGAAAACTCGCGACTCTATGAATGAGGTTCCTATGCCTGTTGATATAAGGTTGTATATTGAATGCAGGTTTAGACACCGTTCTTATGGAATTGGAAACAACTGGACAGTGTTCTAGAGATATGCAAGATCTAAGATGTAGAAACTACCTAGTCTGTAAAATAATAATAATAATAATAAATTGTTTTATTCAGAACAACATAGGATCCAATTTTGTTAGTACACACCTTAGATACTACAACTTATACATTAGGATTAGTAACAAATTTTGTGTGAAAAGTTAGTGAGTTATGTACTTACGAGGCATTTCATGCGGATAATGAGTCCGCATGAGATGCCTCAGTACAGCAGCTCTCGGGTCTTCAGCCACGATTCTCAGGATGCTATTGCTACCCCCCCGAATCCTACTCACAAGCGATGCCACCTTTTTTCTGACGACAACATGGAAACCATCTGTACGTGATTGGGCAAACATCTCCGAGGCACTACAGAAACGAGGGAGTTTCAAAATCATCCTGAAAACATTATTATATTGGACGCGCAAGGCATTCAGCGGCCCCCGTGAAAAAAAAAAAAATGGTGAGAGGCTTATGCTTTTCATCTTCTTTGGTAACTATGAAGGACAATTATGTACTCGTAGTAACAAGAAAGAAGTATGGTACTTATTATTTAGTCTTGAACTTCAGATCTTTATTTCTCAAAGGTAAGTGCTTGGTATGAGTTACAAAAAAAAAAAAAAAAACAATTTCTTTAGACATTAGACAAGGTTCTAATTATGATCAAAGATGGCATAAAAAAAATACTGAGGCGTACTCGTATTGATTCAAAGGATACCATCAACTTTTTTTTGTCCAATTGGGTTTGCTCTGACCTTGATCTCACCTGATTCAAAGCGATGGATGATTCATGAACCTTTGTATGAAATTTGCCAATCATCGGAATAAGTCTTGAGGACTTACCAGCATAGTCATTAGCGACCGCCCAATGTGACGCGCACATGAACACCCCCCACAATATAGGCGAGAGTGCTGAGAACATGGCCGCGCCGTAGTTCTCATACTTATACCCCTCTAGACCCCATTTGTAAGGAGTCACGATGGTGGCTGCCATCAGTGCTAAGCTTAAGGCCCAGAGAAGTCTCGTTTGAGCCTGGAAAATATAAAAACATATTTTAGGTTTAGTATCATTGATAAAAATAAATCCTTCTGACCGATTTTCTCTCTGGGCGGCTTTTCTCAATGGAGAGTACGCATGTGGCATGAGATATTATAGTGCACAAATTTGAGCGCAAACACAGGTGCACTCGACACTCTTCCCTCACTGTCATAGTCTGATGGGATGGCTTGACCGGGGATACTTCAGGCACAGGACCAGGACCAATCAAATCAAAATACAAAATATTTTATTTCACGCAAACCTACATGGGCACATATGAAACGTCAGAATGGCTTTACGTGTCTCTCTCATTATAAAAGCTATGTACCGCCCACCATCCAATTAATCCAATTTATTTGGGGCCACGCCGCGCAGCACGCCTTTATAGAGGTATGAGGAACAGGGTGCAAAGTTTACTCATCCTCCATAGAAAAGGGAGGATTCTCCAACCAGACGGGTGTCGTGTCTGGTGGGCAACTGCCCGACGGTTGATGTCGGGATGTTGATATATCGTCGCCTTAAAGTAAAAACCTCGTATATGCGAAAAAGGCAACTTTAGTGGAGGAAGAGAAAACTGCGCCCTGTAAAATTTTATTACCACAGCTTCTTCAAATATGTATCTTTTAGTTTGCAATATTCAAACCCGTCATAGTAGGCGTTACAGGTTGCAAAACTTTTTGTGTGTGAAACTAGGACGTGCGTTGCGAGGTGTTCTTTCCAAAAATGTAATAAAATAAAAATGACCAAAAATAGTTGCGCGGTAAACTCTGATTGCGCGATGCAGGATTTGTGACGTCAGGTCTTTGATGCGTAGTTCGCATATGGCGTTGTCTTTGCCGCCACAACTTCTTTACATCTCTATCAGCCGTTATCTCAAAGTTATAGCAGTGGCCGTGCGAGTGGCGATCGGGAATCAGTAAGCGGAGTGATGAACGTTAGGTGGATTGACAAACTTAAAACTATAAAAGGACACCTAAAAAGGCGGCTGGTACAGACTGAATGCGGAAGGCAGAGAGCCGGGTATGTTGGTGCAACCTACTTGAGGGTAACCATTAGAGTCAGACTATAGGCTAAGTTGATGAATAAACCCTATGACCTGACGATGAATAATACTTACAGTTGAAAGTGTGAAGTTTAACTTTTTGGTTTTCATGAGATACGCCATAACGACTCCTATTAGGTAGATAGTAGCTCTATGTGTAGGTAGGATGTAGGAGTAACGCGCCGCGTCTAGTAGCTTTTGAACTCTGTAAAGGAAATAAAACAATAATAATTAATTTTTACATTAAAGTGGAAAAAAGTAAAGCTCTTTGTATAGAATCCCATCCCTCTATTTTCCTGAAAGTATTCTGAATGACAACTAAGCAACGAGGGCAAGAAGATAATTTCAGGCAGCCATAAGTATAATGGTAGCCATTCACGTTATGATATACTTGCGCAAGTTTAGACTTGCATAAGTCTGCGTGATACCGAATGGCTCGGATACTACTGGATAATTCATCACATACACGTTAATGTATACTTGTGCAAGTCTAATTTTGCGCAAGTATATCTGTGGCCTTCATAAGCTTAAAGCTTCAAAAGCTTTTTTAAAATATTATTTTTATATAAACATTTAGAATTAACTATTGCGTGTTTATTTAATATTTTTATTCCTCATTTATATATCATTGTATGTTGCACCGGTCGACGGCATTACGTCAACGCCGGCTGTCGCTGAAAACGGGGTCTGTATCGCATAGGGTCACAGCATTATGCTGAGCGATGACCGTTTTGCGTGGATGTGATGCATATTTTCCCTCAACTTGTTATTTTTTGTGTTTGTGTTCTTTCTTCACATAATATTTACCGCAAATTAAAACGTATTTTCTTTCTTCTTTCTTTCTTGAACTCGGTTTAAATTTGTTGAACGCGTTCAGTTTCATTGGTGAAAGTTGCCCTGAGCCTCCATAGAACTGAACTCCTTAATCTAAGATTGCCTTGTACACTGCGCCTACAATATAACCAAAGCAATGCAGCAACAGTATATTGTTTGCTGATGCAATCCGTCATCTTTGATGTACGGTCTGTGGTCTCAGCTTCGAACAGGACCTTATAATATATTGGCTGTGTGGACAGTGGCATCTATCTGAACACTTAATAAATCATAGGTGTCTTCTGTGAAATTCTGGGCGATTGGATGGTGTCTCTAGACTCCAGTAAGGCAAAATGTTGCATATTACGAGTTGAATGCTCGAACGAACTAGGTGTAAAGGTCTATCTAACCATTTCTTTTGCATAAAATTGTTTTGTTGCTTCGTGTCCATAATATTTATGGAACCTGCAATCATTTCAATCATGGATCGTTTTAACTTTTTGTAGACTCATTGATGCTTCGTTTTATATAAATAAACTCACGTCTTCTTCATCTTCCCATGGGGGTAGGCAGAAAATATAGAAAGCCACCTGCTACGCTTCTTAGATACTCCATTTGCTTTGTTTACTTTCATATAATATCTGGTCATACACGAAAGCCGGTTGAGCACTTGACCTCTCTGCAGAACATCACCAATTAGGTCACTATATGTCCTCCAGGGCGTTTCCACTCACATCTGCCTTGTAAATACCTTTTGTTCGACCTTCGATTTCTTGACCATTTTCTATTTTGTTAAGTAGGCACCTATTATTAACTAATTATTGACAAGCCTACACTATCCTCCCATACCTATTAACAGTGTAATTTGGAAACATTGTAAAAACCAATTATTTTCAAAAGAGTAACTGTGTAAGTAGTTTCTTGCCGGCTTTTCTTCATAGGAAACGACCAATTTGAACCTAGCTTCTGACGTTTGATAAGTGCCCATGTAGTATCATGTGAAATACAATATATTGAATTTGAATTTGAAAACTCTATGGTCGTAATAGCAAAGTCGTACCTATAGGTAATTTCCAAATCTGTGACCAAACCATTTTAGTGTGTCAAAGATTTGAAAACATTTACTTTTAATCAGGGTTTGAAAAAATCCGATTTTTATAATAAATATAAAAAAATCCGATTTTTTATATATAACACTTAAAAATGTGAAAGGAATTTGTAAAATAATATAAGTGTCAAATTACCACATTTTTTATTAAAAAAAAGTAACAAAAGAATTAGTGTTTATTTGAGAAATATTTTTTTAATGAATACTTAAAATAATAGGTACCTATTATTATAATAATCTTCATTTGTTTGTGAGATAAATCAACTAATTTTAATAATAATATGTAATCATAAAAAAGTAAAAAGTAAATTATTCTGAATTGTAGTTTTTCGCTACGTGTTGCCAGGGTAAACATTAATCTCCAAAATTTTTAGTTCAGAAGACAGTCAAAAATCAATTGATATAATATCAAGATAAAAATCAATTGAATTGTATATTTTATAGTGTATAAGTTTTCTTTTCTTTTGTAATGTGTAATCTGATGTACAATAAAGTATATATAAATAAATAAATAAATAAATATCGTGATATCAGCGAACCCTGCTTTTAATAGACAAGATTTAAGACGGAATTAATGTAAGTGGAAAAAAAAATTGCTATACCTATTAATTTTACCTATTGACGACGATTACATTTTTAGTTTGTTTGCATTTTAGGTAAAAAAAAAAAAAAAAACAATACTTACATATCAAGTTTCAATACATTACATTCAAGTGAACTCAACCAAGTCACTGAAATGACATTAAAACAAGTACTTTGAGTAGCTACTTTTCAAGTGCCTTCATTAGCAGTTGCAAATGTGAATACCTACTTAAAAACTTAAACAATGTAGGTACACAAGCACTTATTATGTAAGTACTGTGTTGTACTAAGTAATGGATTGTCAAGTAGGTACACCTACCTACATAGGTGCTTTTAATAGCAGGTACCATGGCTACTCTTGTTAAGTCATGTTAAGGATACTGTATGCCTAAGTAAGTGACATGGACAAGGAGTCAAGGACTATACTATTTGCGTCTGGAAAATTCTTGGACTTGGTGTTTCCATATACCTTCGTTTGGAGGGATTAGCAAATATTATTCAGACGCTATATACGTAAAGTAAAATTATTACCATATTGGCTTTTGCCCGCGGCTCCGCCAGCATGGATGTCGGTTATCGCGTAAAAAAGTAGCCTATGTACTTCTCCATATCCCAGGCTTATATCTCTGCCAAATGTCATAACGATCGGTTCAGCGACAGACAGACAGACTGACGGTTACTTTCACATTAACAATATTAGTATCGATTGTTTAGGATTACATTCGGGATATTTTTTTAATAAAGTGGGCTTGTGAGACTGAAAACTTTTTATTCCTATTAAGTTGGAGAACAGTGGTAGTCCAGTGGTAATGGCCGCGACTTACGAGTTGTAGGTCGTAGGTTCGAACCTAGACAGGCGCTTTACTTTGTGTAAATTATTTCATCACCCCTGCTTTCAAAACGGTAAAGGAAAACATTGTGAGGAAACCGGTATGTCCTAGAACCAAAAATTCGACGACATGTGACATATACCAACCCGCACTGGGCCCACGTGGTGGCGGGTGTTCCAGCAGTGTAAACATTATGACTGATTATGCTTATGAGATTCTATTCAACTTATCAAGCTAAGTATTGGAGTAGTTAGTGTATGAGGATAATTATGTAATGGCGAAAATATTGTCTCCTGAGATACCTAGTTCAGGAGGCAGAGCTTTTTTATGTAACAGTGACTCTTGTTTGCAAATAAACGAATTTATTAATATTATTATTATTGAAAAGATAACCTAAACGGTTGACGGCACGGTTAGCGCAGTGGTTAAGCGATTGACTGCTGCGCTACGGGTCGCGGGTTCGATTCCCGCACGGAACAAATATTTGTATGATCTACAAGTAGTTGTTCCGGGTCTGGTTATTTGTGTATGTGAGTTTAAATGTTTGTAAACGCACCCACGATACAGGAGAAATGCCTAGTGTTATTTAAAAAAAAAAAAACATTTTCTAACATATTTAGTTTCATTAAATATCCATTTGAAATAGTATAGTCATTAAATAAATGTTTGATAATAATACAATTAGTGATATCGTTCAAATTAAATTTCTAGTTATTATATAACTAAGGTAACGGTTTGGTTTGACTGCCTCGTTGATATAGTGGTCGCAAGCGCGACTGCTGTCCAAGAGGTCCTGGGTTCGATTCCCAGGTCGGGCATAGTGTTACTGGGTTTTTCCATTAGGAATTTTTCAGTAGCAGCCCGGAGTCTGGATTTGTTCCCGGTCGATGGCAATAGGCTCGCCCCCTATTACATAGGACTTAAAAATAACTGGTGAAATGTGGGTGTTCTTACTATGGGTACACCTCTGCCTAACCTTTCGGGGAAACAAGGCGTGAAGTTATGTTATAAAAAGGTAAAACCAGAGAAAGTCGTAGGTGTAGGCAGCGCCGGCCCTATAGAGCGAGAAGAATCAGAATCAGAAAAATAACGTCACTTAAATAAATCTCTAAGTGAGAGAAGCGGTCGCTCTAGGCGCTAGATGGCAAGGGGAGCCCAAAAGCCAAATGAGAAAAACGATTTCCAGCGCAATTATTAATTTCTTCAAGGAGTATCATTTTCACACTTTTCAAAAGAAGACGAATAGAGATGACGAATTAGTAAAAAAATGTGTGTCACAATTGACACACATTTTTTTACTAATTTGTCATCTAATAACACTATTTTGAGTTGAAACGTCAAAGTCTGTAATTTATTTCAAATAGGTACGAAGATGCACTTTTGAACGTCAAAAATTACATGAATAGTTAATTGATTCTAGTTGCGCCTTCCAAAAGGTAGTTATGTATGGAGAAGAATGGGCAAGAAACTCCATACTTACTCTTTTAAAATGTTAACAATAGTTTGTATACATTAATTAATAATTATAGGTGAAGACGATGTACCTAGAATAAAAATAAAAATTACTTACCACAATTGGTAAAAAGAATGAGAAGTGAAGTAATGACAGAAAAATTAAAAAATGTACATGGTGCTCACATAAATATGTGAGCACCATGTACCTATCGCAAACATTGTATATGATTTTCCAAAAAAAAATTAAACATATAATAAGTGTGTGAGTTAAATTTATATTAATCAACATGATATGATATGCCTACAGTTTTTTTCGAGTAAAGAAAAAACTTTATTTTATTGTCGCGTGCTATATTATATGATTTGATGAATCAGATCCGTTATATCATTGTTGTGAATAGTTCCTGTCTATCGATCAACAATAGACAGCTCTCGAGAACGCTATTGGTATCTTTGTGGCGGTATCAACAACGCCACATGCGAGCTACGCATCAAAGACCTGACGTCACAAATCCTGCATCGCGCTATCAGAGTTTTCCGCGCGACTAGCATATATACAACATCCCGACATCAACCGTTGGGCAGTTGCCCACCAGACACAATACCCGTCTGGTCGGAGGATCCTCCCTTTACTATAGAGTATGAGTGAACTTTACACCCTGTTCCTCATACCTCTAAATTGGTGACCCTGAACATGGACATTAGCGCAGCCTTCGTGCAAACTACTTCAGCGTGACGTCATCCATCACTTCCTCAAGCTTTCGAGCGGCGAGTCACACAGCCAGCCAGCACCCACGGCTTCAACGGGTGTCCTGACCACCAGCATGCAGCGAACGCGCATACCTGGTCATCACCCTCAGCCTCATCAGCAACCTTGGCACAGCACACTGCACTTTCGACCAGTCCACAAGCAGAGCCCTTCAACGCTCTCCTGGTCGACGCCAGCAGTCAGCCTCAACCCGGCGCTGTACAATGTCCGACTCACTGGATCAACAAACGCAGCGCCACCCCGACTCACTGGGGAATCACTGCAGACAGTTCCGACTCACCGTGAACTATGCGGCACCCGGTTCCGACTCACTGGAATCACAACTTGCCCTGGCAAGCATCATATGTATATACTCAGCCCACTATTGACCAGGGGAGTAATGTGGCGGTATCAACAACGCCACATGCGAGCTACGCATCAAAGACCTGACGTCACAAATCCTGCATCGCGCTATCAGAGTTTACCGCGCGACTAGCATATATATACAACATCCCGACATCAACCGTTGGGCAGTTGCCCACCAGACACAATACCCGTCTGGTCGGAGGATCCTCCCTTTACTATAGAGTATGAGTGAACTTTACACCCTGTTTCTCATACCTCTAAATCTTCATAAATGTTCAAGTGAAAAGAAGACTTTAATACCAGAAATAAACAAATTACTACAAAAAAAAAAAAAAAAAATACAACCGAATTGAGAACCTCCTCCTTTTTGTGAAGTCGGTTAAAAAAATGCAAGCTCATGCAAGTTCACATGAACAATCAATGAGGTTATATTATACTAGAGGCGCAACGTCCTACAAAAATATTCCGAAAAACGTAACCACTTACGAGTTAAAGACGTAGCTTTGAAACGGATACATAAATTATGTCAAAATGTCAAAATAATCTGTTTGTCTCATTTCTTCTTCCCTCAAACTAATTACGTTGGAACGAGACAAGACATTGTCATCGGAAAAGCAGCCAGAGTTGCCAACGATCAACGTAATTACCCCAGAATGAATAAAGATATTTTTTATTGAATCAATTACCTACTATGAAAGATTGTATTATGGAACTTTCAATAGATTAAATATTGAAAGAAATTGAAGAATTTGATACATATAGGAAGAAAAAAAAATGTGCTTAAACGTAATATTATATTTCAAAACTATTAATATTGTGTCAAATAACTATTGTTTAAAATGGAACGATATTATTTCAATGTTTATGACAATCATTTATCCATAGGTACTAATATTATAAATGTGAAAGTAACGCTGAACCGATCGTCATGAAATTTGGCAGAGATATAGCCTGGGATGGAGAAGGACATAGGTTACCTTTTACGCGATAATCGACATCCACGTAGGCGGAGCCGCAAATGATAATAATTTTATTTCTGTAAGTAGTAGTTTGTAGTAAGTTTGTACAAACACTTTTACACGTCAATCATATTTTTAAAACTAGATGAGGTCGGCGTTTCCTATCTGACTACTCTGAGAAGAAAGGCCGAAACAAAGTCAGCGGTCACAGTCTCTTTCAAAGTCCAGACATAATCTTGGTCAGATCATGCGAAGACCATGTAGATTGGTGTCTGAAATGAGCTTTTGATGAAAGAACCCCACAGATTGAGTGGACCTGTCCAGTCAGTGCAAAACACTGTTTATCACAATGTGATCATAAACAGTCTAGAATTTTTCTTTTAAAATTATAACCTCACTTTACGTCTAAGGTTATTCATCCATATCCATACTAATATTATAAATGTGAAAGTAACTCTGTCTGTCTGTCTGTCTGTCTATCTGTCTGTCTGTCTGTCTGTCTGTCTGTCTGTCTGTCTATCTGTATGTTACGTTTTCACGCCTAAACCACTGAACCAATCGTCATGAAATTAAGCAGAGATATAGCCTGGGATATGTATGGAGAAGGACAAAGGCTACTTTTTTACGCGATGACCGACATCCACGCGGGCGGAGCCGCGAGCAAAAGCTAGTTGCTAATAAAATTGTTATTTTTTGTAAGAAGTGGTGATTTATTAAGTTAAAACCTTCGAAATACACGTAAATGTGTTACTTTTCTATTTAGTAAGTGTTTGGGTACTGCACAGTATGTTTAAACCAAACAGACTATAATCATTTTAGACTTACAGGAACATACATTCGTCATTCACTAAACTCCCAACAGTCTGTCAAAATCAAAATCGTTTTTACTGGTAACCCTGATGGCAATAAAATGTTTGCTAAACGTAATTCGTCTTTTAATGTTTTTTTTTGGATAATCTGAAGAAAATATAGCTAACTTTCTTGTGAAATGTAACACCACTTGCTTTATTAATCTTTCCAGACCGTGGCATGCAAATTTTAACCGCACATTTCACCATTTTGATATTTTTTATCTTTAAGCTATCGTTCACTTGACGTCAAGTTGACAGCTGAAGTCAGATATGCCTGTGGACATATACGACGTAGTAATGCGTTGGTGCCGCACATTGCTGATCTAGTCCTATATAAGATCATTGTGAACAATGGTCAAATTTCAACAACACACCTATTGTCACCTATTGTTAATGGACTTTGAACAATTCAAATTGAGTCTAAAAGACTACACGTGTGCTTAAACTGACCAATTTCTGTAAACGTGAACATTTGTTAGGCTGAACTGTGGGTAACATGGCATTTCCTAGTCTATGCTAATATTATAAAGAGAGAGAGCCAATTTTGTGAGTTTGTGTATATGTGAAAGGTAACTTCACGAAACAAAGCTCCTATGAAAAAAAAAAAGCACCATTTGGAAGGCACATTATTCCAGATGGACACAGGCTACACACTGTGTATATTAAAAAAAATTGCAACCGTGCGAAGCCGGGGCGAGTCGTTAGTCAAAAATAAACAACAGTGAATAATAAAGCCTGATTTACACGGTGCGATTTAATTGCCTTTGTCAAGTCATAAGTTTAGGCATTAATAAAAGTTGTACCGTCTAAACAGTGTTCATGCGATGCAATTCATTTGTTGCTTCAATTTGATTGTATGCCACAGGCAATAAACATATATCGTGTAAATGGGGTTTAAAGTGGACGCAACTATAGGCAATTTTGGCAACTTTAGGATTAGGTGGGCAAAACCGTCAAAAGATTAACGCTTTGATTCCAATCGGAGGGTTAATTTAACCTGTGTAATTGACTGTGCCCGACGACGTGTAATTATCAGTGCTTATGTAGGTAATTTAACTTTATACAAAATTCCGAATAAAGGCCGAAGTCAAAGCTTTTTTGAGTCTGCTTACTCTGTTTTTGCAGACTTTTTGTTTTTTGTTTTTAGCCAGCAAGAATTGTAATGAAGAAAATTGAGTTCAAAAACATATAAAATTCGTACAAACAGAACATTGGATGTTGTCTCCACGAGTGCACCCTGGGAAATAATAGCTGAGTGACTTAAATATTTTACAACATAGATTATTTACAAGTAGTTTTCGCTCATTTGTGAAGAAAGAGCATACATCTCATGTTTCGTTAAGACACTAAAAAAGTCTTCCAAAGAAGACCAAGTAAGAAGAAAAGTAAATAAAAATAAAAAAATACTCACGAAATTCCATAATACACGAACATGCTGATATCGTACCAGTATATGGCTAGGTATCTTAAAACTGTTGAGGCTACTGCGATCAGAGCCAGGAGGGACCAGCCCAAGGTCCTGTACTTCCAGATGAGCAGCATCAGAGGTAGGGTAGCCACGTAGAGCTGCATGTCCATGCCGATTTGATGAGTGTGGGTAAGGCACTGGAACAAAATGGCGTAAGTTTTTTTAGTGTTGAGGCAGACAAGCAGGTCAATGCCGTCATCTCCTTCTGTGAAACCGTCATTTCACGGAAGGAGGCAGGGGAAAGGGAGATGGAGATCAAAATCACTCTCCCGACCCGCAGCAGGTGGACCGGGCGTCGGTGGAGGGCGGACAGCGCCCTCTTCCAGCCCCGTAAACAGGTCTGGAGGGCCGGCGGACATGCGCGTCCCTATTGGACGAGGCGGGCTTGAGGTGGCCCGCAAAGGCAGGCCGGTACCAGCCGGGGATCATGGAAGGCGCACAAGTTCCCATGATCCCCGCTCCAAGTGTACGAAGGGAACACCGGGGTAGTTTTTAGTCAGTAAGAGTCTGACAGATCTCTCCATTCGCCCCAGGGCGGAGAACTTCCATGAGGTACTTACATATTAAAAAAAAAAGGCAAGTAGGTCACCATGGACCTATGTTAGGTTACGTATCTTTTGCCTGTACGCCTTTTGTTTGTTAGGGGTGGACAGAAAAAGGCCACCAAAAAAGTAATTTGAAAATTCTTTCAAATGATGGCCTATCTTTTGTAAACCAATACCTATTTCAACCGCTTAATGAAGGTATTTCTGATAAAGTGGTTACTGCGGACAGCACTACTCGTAAAAATAAGACTACCGATGCGGGAACGACTCGCATATTTGTAGTTTCATTAGCACCCAAGCATACTCTTCCAACCGGGACACGGCAATGCTGCAGAAGAAGGAATGTTGGTAGTACCTTCTTAGATTTTTGGTTTCACTAGGCGTTTTGGTTAAAGAAACTTATTTCTCAATATGAAATTTCAAGGATTTCACCAACTTGTGAACTTAAAATCTCTACTAATAACCTGGTGATTGAGAAGTCGAGACAAATGAACAGTAAAATTTAGATAAGAAAAGTAAACAATGACTTAAGAGGGCACTCAACGATCCGTTGAGCGCCGCCTTAACACAATTTATCTAATATTTACTTTAAACCCAGTTAAATATAACTTAGCAGTGAGACCGCACAAAATGTGAAATACTTCGAAATTAAATAAGATTAATATTCAATTTTCAATTGCTTTGAAAGTTAGAATAATATCATTTGGTGATTATCCTTTCGTTTGATTAAAATGTTATTGTCTGAGGGATTTTGACTTATATTCATGAAAGTCGAAGTAAATATCTTGTTAGTTTATTTCAACTACAATTTTTCGAGACATCGCCAAACGGTTAGTCGACTCTTCACGTGACCAGAGGGCTGGCGTATTTTTTGGTTAAATAATCACCATTGCCATACAACAAGGCAATGCTGCCAGCCTTTTGGGCACTTAGCTATAGCACAGATACGGCACAGAAATCTCGAAGTTTTGACATGTCGCCACATTAGTATAGAAAGCCGTGCGAAGCAGGGGCGTATCGCTAGTTTCAATAAAACAAATGATAAAGACGATAAAGATCGATGTGACCTCATTACCCACGTTTAATAATGTGAGTAATACCTAGTAGTTATATAAGAATCATGGGAATACAATTACTAGAGTACCGTGTCACCTCGTATATTGCTTCCATTCATTGTTAGCAATAGTAAACGCGTACAGACACATCGCACATTGGCAACGAGAGTATCACAACACAATAAATGTAGTTTTTGGGGTTTTTTTTATTACTTAAAAAGCTGGAGACAACATAACAAAAATAAATGAAAACACTGACAATACTAATATGTAAGAGTATTTTGAAACTATCAAGTAAATCCTAGCAGCAAAATGAAAAAAAGTGTGTTTTTCTAACAAACTAAATAAGTAGGTAGGTGTTGGGCCGACTATGGGTTTTGCTTATCAATTTTCGAATACTGACTGGGAACGGCTTTAGTTATCATCATCATCATTTCAGCTGAAAGACGTCCACTGCTGGACATAGGCCTCCTCCAAGCACCACCACTTTGACCGGTTCTGTGCTTCCCGCATCCAGCGGATTCCTCCTGCTTTCACAAGGTCATGGGTTCACCTTGTTGGAGGCCTTCCAACGCTACGTCTTCGGGTACGCGGTCGCCACTCCAGAACCTTTCGGTCCCAACGGCCAGATGGCCGTGTAGCCGCAGATCACAGAACAGATGTTCTGCGAGCAATGTGCCCTGTTTATTGCCACTTAAGTTTGGCAATTCTTCGAGCTACATATGTCGGTTACCTTGGTTCTCCCGCGGATTTCTTCATTTCTGATTCGATCACGTAGGGAAACTCCAAGCATAGCCCTCTCCATTGCCCTTTGGGTGACTTTTAGCTTTCTAATAAGGCCCATTGTGAGCGACCACGTTTCAGTGCCATAGTTCATCACTTTCGATTTAGATACGAGTATACGCAGTTTAATTTATGTAATCCTTTATTCACGTTTTACGGCAAGTAACGATGAGAAAGGGAACACAGTTTTTTATAGGTTTTTGTATTAAAAATACGCTTATAGGCTTTCCCATGGTTATTTACTTTGTAAAAGTAATAACTTCCATTAAATTCGCCTATCAAATTAACATATTTATCGCCATCAGTTGATAACCGCGCGTTAAGTAATAAATAAGCGATCAAACAGATTAATAATAATTATTATATTTATTTGTGGTTAAAGCGCATTGTAAATAGTTACAGTCAACAATTTAACGTTTAATGGTGAATCAATATAATTAAAGTAAGCAAACTTCTCAAGGAACTATGATAATGTGATAAATAAATCAAAATAAATATCATAATTCTATAAATAGATTAAAAGAAAAAAGAAAAAAGTCTTTTACACGCAAAAAATAAATTATGTTTTAAAACTAGATGAATTTGGTGTTTTGTAAGCGACTACTCAGAGAAGAAAGGCCGAAACAAACTCAGAGGTCACGGTTTCTTTTAAAGTCCAGAGATAATATTAATCTGGCCTTATGAGAACCATGCAGACTATTGTCAGAGCTGGGCTTTTAAGGAAAGAACCACACAGATGGGAGTGTGGACCTGTCCAGTCAGTGCACGTATTTGTCAGTAATCTTGTAGCTCAACTCAAAACTTAAGAAGCTCAACGATTCGACGAACAATACCAAAGAAAGGACATTTCGGTAGCCTGCATTTACGAAGCCTGTATACATTGTTCGAAAGCACCATACAACGGAACGTGCGGTAAAATAGGTACTCTCACCTAAGTACCTATTTTACCGCACACCCCGTTGTATAGCACCGTGCGTATTCTTTACGGTTTTTTTTTTATTTCCATAAAAAAGTATATAAGAATTCCACCAAGAAGTTTCACATTACGAGAATAAATAAGCTGACTGATCAAACCTCCTTGGAAGCGCTTTTGCTCAATACGTTTGTCTCACTTTAATACTAAAGAGTAAATGAGACGACAGATGTAGTTCTAATTTTCACCACGTGCATGTGGCGCAATTTGCTAATTCGCGCCATTTTCATATTAGAAATGTCAAAGATTGTTGCGACTTTCCGACTGATATTTATAAACAAAATAATAATATGAGTTCAAGCGAGGAATCTGATATTAATATATAATCTACTCCACCTGATATTTTGAATGAGTCTCTTGCCTAAAAAAAACATAAATATCTATCATAATTTTATAATTTATTAACAAAATTTTTTTATATTATCATTTTGTTTCATTACATATTGTACTGTTTTCTCGCAAAATATGTGTTGAAAAACATTGTATGACACACGTGCAGAAATTGGTATTTACAAACTCGTGACTATGGTAAGCCCTCGACTTCGTCTCGGGCTTACATTCGTCTACTCGTTTGTAAAGACCAACTTACCGCACTAGTATCATAAATAACTATTACGTTACACCTGGCCATAATGTGAGTTTTACCGCACGCTACGCGTACAGTAAAACTCGCATTGTGGCCAGGTGAAGACGTAAAATTGTGTACTTACCACGGCCAGTAAAAAAGAAAGCCCGAAATCGCAGGTATTTGTGACCCGAGCCGGAGGCGAGGGTTGTAAATATGCGATGGAGGGCTAATGTACTATTCTAAATCATTAACACTACTCGTTTAGACGTGATTTTGAGTATAAAATGATTAAAAGTCGGTTATCGTAAACTTTACTACAATACTTAAATATTCACATAAATAAAAAATATAAGTTATTTATTCACATTTAGTTTAACTTAAATACAATATACAAACCCGGCTATCCATGCTCGAGTATTACCCTGAGGATTATTTTTTACGACACGGGAAGCTACCGACCGTTCTAGCTTAAAAAACATCGGGGTATGGCTGTGTCGTTGACACGGCCGTGTGTTTTACTTGAATATGTTTACGTTACGGGTAATATTTTTGGCTAGATGTACTAGCACAGTCGCGCGTCTTTGATCCGCTCGGACGTCTTCATTCTGTTACGTCCGCTGTATCGCTTATCTGTCATTTGGAGTTTTATGGGTATCACTGGATTGCTTTTGAGAAGCCCTTTCCAACCATGTACGATCTCTTTATTTTGATCTGGCTTTTTTCTTTTTTTTTACTATGGGTTTGCTCTTGACTCTAGTCTAGGTCTGGGTGACAGAGACAAAGTCTACGATGGCAGCTTACCCAGAAGAAACCTGTTCACTCTCACTTTGAATAGATTAGGGTTGTATGCGTTCGAAAACACAGACGCAGGCAGAGAGTTCCACTCCTTTGCTGTGCGCATTATAAAAGACGTGCGAATTGGTGGAATATAAAAAAAAATATATCAATTTTTTGACGAATATAGGCCGACATTGCATTATTTATCGTATTATTTTTACTTTAACACAAACAGAACAAAATTTATACTAAACGAAAATTATGTGACGCAGCGAAACAACCGCCAATTAATAATAAAAAATCGCCGCGCGCGATGCGTCACAATCTTCACTGAACGTAACGAATTCTTTGATCCTTTAGCTATTTAGTGGTGTAATAAAATTTTGGATGCTGTAGATGCTAGATATGTAGCAACACCAAACTGTATTCCCCGATTTTGTTATCATCTATCGCTATGAAAGCAAATTTAAATACGCCAAAACTTGTGAGCTTTACAGCTGGGTATCAACTATGTACGTTGTACGCGCATCAACTGTGCTCCGTGCATCTGCTTTGTGCTTGCATTATAATGGTCACCAGTCAAAGCAAATGCGCGTTACAAAGTTGATGAGCAAACATACTTTTTTTTAACCTCTACTGGGGAGATCTTGGCCTTCATCTCACCTGATGGTAAGTGATGATCAGGCCGAAGGTGGAAGTGAGCTTCACCCGGAATCTTCAACCACAGAGGAACTGGATATCTTACCTTAAATTGCTGAAACTCCACAATACTGTTAACATTTTTGCTGTAGCGACAGACTTAAATAAGATGGTTGTAGCTAGCCAGGTGGACTTAGAACAAGCCCTACCACCAAACCGAGCAGAAAATTTTGCCGTCGCTGAGAATCGCACTTGGGACCTCTGGGTCTGAGACAGGTGGTCTTACCAGTAGACCACAGAAGCGGTTGAAAAGTTAAAAGATTTTAGTTAAATTTAAAGTCCAATAACAAAAAAATTATGCGGGAACGTAACGATTGGATCAACAGTTCTGACATTAGAGCACTACATAATTATATAGCCATAGAAGGTAGGGCGGAATTTAGGGATGTAATGTAACATTGTTAACTGGCGGACCGCTTAGTGGATACCCAGCCTAAGAAAAAGATTGATAAACTTCTACATAGCTTACAGGGAGAGGTAATTTTAAGAAGAAAACAAACCGATAATGTTACCGTTTTATAAGATAAAAAGCTTCTGCGATGGATACTCGAAGGAGATGCAGTAAAACTAAATTGAATTCGATACTTTTGACTTCAGTTTTGAATTGAATAAACTAAAATGTTTAAAAGCTGAATTCAGCGAGGCTGTTCAATTTACTCTGTTATGTTATAGTTGAAATAAAAAACCGTTTTTATAGACGTCATCTCTGAAACCAGTGTTAAAATAAAATGCTGAAAATACGTAAAATAAATGTTGGGAAAATACAAAATATTGCTATTGTTTCTAGGTTTTAAACTGTAAACAGTCAAACAAAATAAACCATACAGTAACTCACGCCTTTGTCCCAGGGAGGTAGGCAGAAGCTACGCTACAGAAAACCACGTGCTACGATTTACATATTCTTTATTTTTACCTACACTGACGTTTTGTGCTAGCTGTCAAAAGATGTTTTGCGATAGTCACGAAATGCGTAAAAAAAAAATTGGTAAAAAGAAGACATTTTTGCCCATACTTGCCACCATTTTGCAGGCCACACACGATACAATAAACTAGC
The DNA here is from genome assembly GCA_947523025.1 of Dryobota labecula. NCBI lineage: Eukaryota > Metazoa > Arthropoda > Insecta > Lepidoptera > Noctuidae > Dryobota > Dryobota labecula. Next base: position 6,656,700 of record OX383287.1, read on the forward strand.
ACAAAATTGGATTTGTACAAGGATTCGTTCATGTGTGTGGGATGAATTAGCACAAGTATTCGAGCCATTCGGTGTCACGCAGACTTGTGCGAGTCTAAACTTGCGCAAGTATATCGTAACGTGTCTGACTGCCATTAGTGATTGATACGAAGCCTTGTTATTATTTTTAAATATTAAGATACATACCATTTCTTCAAAGCCGAAGTAGTTGTGTATGAATAAGAAGCTCTTCCACATGTTCTTCTCGCAGACCCTGCTGTGCTCCCCCACCACCAGGTTCCACTGGGGCCCATTGTTAAGGTCCGGTAGGATGTACGTGCAGAATAGCATCAAACTCACGAAGAGCGGGAACAACCTGGAAGAAACGTAAGAAATTAATGTGGAAAAACATTGGTTACACAACTCGATGAAGTTGCCGTTGTGTTTGAATTTTGTGCACTTGAAAACTTTTGCAAGGATATATCCTTGCAAAAGTTTTTAAATGCGTAAAATTGTCCACGTACATATTACATATAAACTTACGTTTTCTTCCCATGGGGGAGAAACAAACAAGGATATATTCGGTTAATTGTTGTTGATAGATTGTTAAAACTTGTCTGCACTAAGATAAAAGTCACGATGAAAAAACACATAAAGTATCATGAAACATTTTTGTTTATTATGTAGGTACAACAGATTTTTAGGGTTTCGTAGTCAACAAGGAACCCTTATAGTTTCACCATGTCCGTCTGTCTGTCGTTCCGTCTGTCTGTCTGTCTGTATATCCGCAGCTTAGCTCAGAGACTACGGACTAGAAAGCTGTCATTTGACATGGGTAATATATGTACATACTAATCACGTCAACAAAGTGGTAAAATAAAATCTATTTTTTTATGGTACCTCTCCTACACGTAAAGTGGGGATGATATTTTTTTTTTCTCGTCTATCCTATGTTGTGAGATATGTGAAAAAAATCACAGCAGTAGTATATATGTATAACGAAGTTAAAAGGAAAACTATCACAGCTAAGTAGGCTTTACAAGTTACCGAGGAATAGTCGACCAACTTTTTGTAGTTAAAAAATATGTTTTCCCATACATTTTGTATACAATGAAGGGTACACAAGGGTACAATGTACTCTTGTGTACCCTTCATTGTGTGTGGTCCGATACGCACTTGGCCGGTTTTCCATGCTACTTTTGTGATGTGTGATGTTGACGGTCAATTCTCTGTAGGATTTGGCATTTTAGCTCATAAAATCATTTTCAATTATTACAACAACGATTCTACGATTTCCATTTCAATCCTTTTTGAAATCCAAGACGAAATGGTTTTTTAACAATTTAATAGTAAATCCTATTACTAAATAACAAATTTCCCGTACATTCAACATCGATTTAATAGTAACAGTAGGCTTTAACAAACAAGAGGGGTAGCTCCTACTATCTGTTAAAGATAAATAATCGATTTGTAACGACTTGCCTTGTAAACTCATAATACACACAAATTTTGGACACGTGTTCATCCTAGATACAAATACACGCGCCACTTGATTATGTTTTAAGTGTTGAGATCATTAAGAATTTTATTATTAATTTATTGGGATAACAATTTATAATATTTATATTAATACCTATTAAAAATTGTTTTTTTTTAAATCATTTATAATTTACCTTTGACAGATTGGAAGATTGTCTGGGATAGATAAATTGGAATAGAAGGGCGTAACAATAACAGAGCTGCGCCTTGAAAATATGAATTTCCGATTCTAATTTTATGTGGCTCTATCCACTACCTATATATTATCTCTCTGTGAGAGAGACTGTGCTGTAATCATTGACATTCATATTTTATATACTTAGATTATTTTATATTTTGTGAATGTGAGAACGTTGTAGGCCTAGTAGAGTGTAGATTTGTTGGCGGTTTTCTATTTTGTTAAGTACCTGGTAATTGTTAAAAGGCCTACACTGTCCTCCCATACCTATTATCACTGTTATTTAATAATATTGTAAAGCCAATTATTTTTAAAAGAGTAACCGTGGAGTTTCTTGCCGGCTCTTCTCCATAGGAAACGACTAATTGGAACCGTGCACCTAGCTTCTGACGTTTCATAAGTGCCCATGTAGGTTTATGTGAAATAAAATATTTTGATTTTGATTTTGATTTTGAATCATCGATGTGACCCCAGTTCAGATTGCTGGATATAAATGTCTTCGATTTTTTGGTTTTAGTACATGTCAGTTTCTACTCAATGTTTCCTTCAAAGTTGTTTTGTCAACTAAAACTTCATTATTCTCCTGGCCTTATCCCAAATTTTTGGGGTTGGCGCAACATGTATTTTTTTCGATACTTCTCTATGAATCTTGGTAGTTACTCCCTTTCTATCCATATCATCTTTCACACATTCAGTATTCAACTGGTGGATGCCAAGCTTTACAGCTTGGCTCATCGCTGCATGGTTGCCTGCTTGTCGGTCTTCTACAGATTGTACTTCGGCGAGTGTGCCCATGAACTCCCCGACCTCATTTCACCGGCCCCCTTCTACCATCGGACATCTCTCACGCACTGCAAGTTACCACCCGTACCTAGTTGATATTCCACCAACTCGTACTAAGCGTTTTCAAACGTCTTTTATAATGCGCACAGCAAAGGAGTGGAACTCTCTGCTTGCGTCTGTGTTTCCGAACGCATACAACCCTAATCTATTCAAAGTTAGAGTGAACAGGCTTCTTCTGGGTAAGCTCACTCCATCTTCGACTTTGTCTCTGTCACCTCTGACCTAGACTAGAGTCAAGAGCAAACTCATCGTAAAATAAAAAATAAAAATCATCGTTTCTTTGTTCTTCCCCTACTCCTACAGCCATCCATATTCATACTCAAAACTTTTCAAGACAACTAAGTCAACTTTAAAAATAGTGGAGAAATGGAAAACTATCTCCGTATACTCTAAAACAAAGGACGAAGACAGAATATTTTTCAATTCCGTACAAATCTAGATTAATGAGGAAAAGGGGGATTTAATGAATGGACCCGTTTCAAACAAGGGATATATTTTCTGCACTTCAAAGTGTAATCAATCTCTAGTTAATGATGATGGCATCGATAAATGTTTCAAGCTCTTACCTAAACCATCGGGCGATAAGGCGGTCTTTAAGGTTGATGGTCCCTTTCTTCTCGAGGTCTGTGAGTAGATTGTGGGCATTAAGGAATCCACTAAGGTATAAGAAGCTGTCTGTGTAGAGAATTGCGGAGCGTCCCACTACTGCCCATGGCATGCCGAATACCTGGAAGGAGGAAAAATATTAATATTACTAGCTTTTGCCCACGGTTCCACCCGCGTGGATGTCGGTTATCGCAATAAAAATGTAGCCATGTCCTTCTCCATATCCCAGGCTATATCTCTCCCAAATTTCATGACGATCGGTTTAGCGGTTTAGGCTTGAAAACGTAACAGACAGAAAGAGTAACTTTCACATTTATAATATTTATAGTATGGATAAACCGCCTCTGTGGTCTGGTGGTAAGACCACCTGTGTCAGACCAAGAGGTCATGGGTTCGATTACCAGCGGGGGAAATTTTTTCTACTCGGTTTGGTTGGTGGTAGGGCTTGTTCTAAGTCCGCCTGGCTAGCTACCACCATCTTAGCTAAGTCTGTCGCCATAGTCAAAGTCAAAGTCAAAAGTTTGACTTTGACTTTGACCTTGACTTTCTGTCGCCATAACAATAATGTTAACAGCATTTGTTGTGTTTCGGCAGTTAGCGGTAATATAGGCTATGATATCCTCTGTGGTTGAGGATTCCGGATGAAGCTCGCTTCCACCTTCGGCCTTATCACCATCAGGGGCCCAAGTCTGCTATTTTTATAAATTCGTCACTCCAACACGATTCCATTGTCATTTTGCTAAAAGTTCGTAATCTGCTAAATTCATAATGGTCGATCATTGGTCGGTCAATGGTCTCGTAATAGAATTGTATTACAATGGCATTTTGAATATTTATTCATGCCAGATTACATTTATATATATTTTTACATATTATTTATTAGTGTTATAAGCAATCTGAAGTAGTAGGAAGTTGGAAATTTAGTAGGAAGTTTCATTTGTCATTATGTACGAGATTACCAATTCTTTCAAAGGAGTGTCTGTGGCTGACCATTGGAAAGCCATAATGACGCCATTATATTAGTAGGTTACCAAACTTGTCAAAATCAACAATTATCAATGATAGACCATTCTGACACAATAGCAGAGTTGAGTGAATTTCAACAGGTCCTATAAAATCTTCATTTCCGTGTCTTTTCATCTTGAGTTTTTTTTTTTTTAAACCGCTTTTATTAAAGTTTTTGATAATGTAATATTCTTGCTTAATGTCTAGCAGATAACTTAAAAAACTAACGACATATCAGGATTAAAAATTTCGTGCCACGGCGATGAAACATGCGTGCACGGCAATGAAACAAGCGTCCACGGCAATGAAAGAACTGTGCCATGGCAATGAAAGAATCAATCCACGGAAATTAAAAAATATTTAATGAGATAGACAGATAGATAGAATAAAAATGACTGTTTATAAGAGGTCTTGATTCCAACACTTGTATGGGAGTAAAATTTGGGTAAGGAGATATTACAAAGAAGAATGAGAGTACAATAAGTAAACAAAGACTGTTGAATTACACTCGCAACACTACTTAGAGACTTTAATACTACAGTCTTTCTTTTCTTATACATACTCCCATATATCCAAATCTTACTCCCATACACAATATGTCTGGGTTTGCCTTTCCCTCTCGGAGACAGGCATGATCAGATATATTTTTGCACTTGACAAAACAAAATAGCTTCTTCAGAAAACGTATACTTTGAGGCCCAGGTGAGATAAAGGCCATGAGCTTCCCCGAATAGATTTTAAAATAAAATTACACATAATCAAATACGACGGCATGGTTGGCGCAGTGGTTAAGCGATTGACTGCTGCACTGCGTGTCGCGGGTTCGATTCCCGCACGGAACAAATATTTGTATGACCTACAAGTAGTTGTTCCGGGTCTGGCTGATTGTGTATGTGAGTTTAAATGTTTGTAAACGCACGCACGATACAGGAGAAATTCCTAGTGAGGGGCAATGTTTAAAAAAAAAAAAAAAATGGCTTCTGCCCGCGACTTCGTCCGCGAGAAATTTCTTGTTACTCCAACCATCCCCGTCGCATCGCATCGCCAACTTGCGCTATTACTTCATTTTATTAGTCAATTTGTTCTCAAGATATCATCAAAAAAGCCGTTCCATACAAAATGTATGAGAAATTGAATTTTCTTAATATATTTTTTTCGTGAATTAATCACATGTTTTAATAGTTATTCTGCTATTCGGGGCGGAGACAAATCCAACAAATCAAAGATCATAAAAATGTGTTCAGCTGTTCTTGAGTTATAAATGGTGTAAATAACCCGAATTTGTTTTATATACAGGGTGAAATTGAATTCATGGGCATCCTCTTAAATTCAAAATGTAGGGAACAGCTGATTTGTTGTTTCGAGATTTTAGGGTTGGTCCCATAGTGAAAGTTTGGTCATAATGATGAGTACAATGACCCCTTAAGAGCATGCCCGTTAATTCAATTTCACTCTGTATACAGTTAACTGGATCATCTGTTATAAACAAGTGTGTTGTAAAGTAAGTCTAAGGCCCATCGTCCACGATGCTGCAACCAATCACAAACTTGTTTATAACGCGTTAGTACGTTGCTTTATGTAGTTACGTACCACCATTGAAATACAAGTGTTGTGACATCTTGGCTACATTATGGGTGATTTGAGTTTGTAACACTTTATTTTTGAGTGGTGTCGTGGACGATTGGCCTAATGGATTTTTGCTAGAATCTGGCCAGCAATCTCTTTGTTAGGTGTCTGCTTTCGTGTAAGAACGTTACGAAACGAATCTATGCGAGTATTACTCATCAATAATACAAGGACAATTTCTTTCAGTAGCGGGCGTAGATTTGAGTGTGAGTTGCTTTTCGCACGGTCAGTTACGCGGTTTTGGACTCCGCTCCCCCCTTGTATCTTTCCCTTTTCGATTGGCTTTTTCCCTTATTAGTAATTCAAGTAATTTATATGTTTACTAGCTTTTGCCCGCGGATCCGCCCGCGTGGATGTCGGTTATCGCGTAAAAAAGTAGCCTATGTCCATCTCCATATCCCAGGCTATATCTCTGCCAAATTTCATGACGATCGGTTCAGCGGTTTAGGCGTGAGATCGTAACATACAGACAGACAGACAGACAGATTTACTTTCACATTTATAATATTGGTATGGATTTTTTATTCCTGGAAATTCGGCCTATAATATAGAATACAGTGAAGCGTTATTGTAGATTACAGAGGTACATTAGCAGTGGTTGTGGCTGTACTTACGTAGGTCATTATCGAATCAAGTCTATATCCTGCCCAATCAACAAACACAAAAACTATGGTGTACATTGTCATACTAACGAACAGACAACGTCATGTTGCGTTTTATAATAACAGGTCGAGATAGATATACACTGAAAAAAATGCACTAGAATCAAGTGACTTTTTAGCTTGATTGACGATATCTTGTTTAGATTAATCAAAATCTTAGTTAAGTTGATCATCATGACATGATTGCAGCAATACTAGTTCAAATGATTGAACGCTCAAACAAGTTTCTCGCTTACCCTTAATATGACATCATTGTAGAAGAGTCAAAAAGGGCCAAGTTAAAAAAATGTTAACTGTAACAAAGTAAGTTAGTTGTTGTCAATCAAGCATTTTGATTACTTCAATAAAGATCATTGAAAGTTTAATCGATAATAATCTTGGTTGGAGCAACTATGTTTTGACTTGATTGCTGCAAATAGGTTTTGTGATAACTCCAATCAAGATCCCGTTTCAAATCTCAATCAAATAAAAGTAGTAGTGATCATTGTGCTTGATAGGCTCAGATGCAAACAAGTTACTTAGTCAATCTAAATAAAATCTTGATTGTGGCAACTACTTTTTTTTTCAGTGTAAGTCCAAGCGGACGAAGTCGCCGGTACAGCTAGTCAGTAATGTAGATAACCAATTGCCCTGTGTATACAAACTTGCTACAGTATCAACGGTATCACTACGATGACATGATAATGGCAGTGTCCTCTTGTGGTCTGAAACCTGTGCTAAGCAGTGACGCTGTGGTTAACCCAATCCAATTAATTACAGTCCAAATAAAAACAGTGACTAATCAAGTTATATTTATTTCAAAACTGTAAATAAGACTAAACAAATTGCCTAATAATTATTTCATACATTAAATAGGGATGATGACTAAAAAAATATTTTTTGTCCGTCATGTAGATTATTAAAACTTTTTTTACGTAATAAAAACATTACGGCGATACATTGAGTTCAAATGTGGCATGACGTTACTTCTCAGTAGATTTTATACGTAGCTGTGACGTAAAGAGCCCCCACTCCCGAAGTTTAATGTGTTTTATTTAAGTAATTTTTTATTAATATGATAAAGAAAAAATACGTGTCTAATATTTTTTTATTATCTGATTGACGGACTAAACAGTTTTTCTTTTTTTTTTACCCAGGACACATCCCTATTCTCTACAGAGTCAATACATTTCTTGGGTTTTTCTATCTGGAATTTCTCGGTAGCAGCACGGAATCTGGATTTGTGCCCGGTTGATGACTTGTCGTCCCCTATTACATAGGACTTAAGTCGCAGATATATGCCAGTGACCTTGAGTGGTTAGCTTGCGTCTTCTGTACTGAGCTCACGCAACGTATCGTACGTCCAGCCAGTATTAGGACTTGCCCATCCAGGAGCGCAGTCCCAAATAATACGCATTATTAATTTATTATACATAAAACAAAAGGTATTTTAATAAAACACGTATACTAAAATATCATTAATTATATTATCTTTAAAAAGTTGAAAGTATCAGAAAAATATGCTTGATAGATTTTGCGTGATTCTCAGTTTTTTATCCGCGTTAAAATTTACAAAATAAATTCAATACATAATGTAAACATACCTAATCTAAAATATTCCTATATTAAGTTATTAAGAAAACGCTCTTATTGAACATATATTTTTTCTAAATCATTAACACTACTCGTTTAGACGTGATCTTCAGTATAAAATCATTAAAAGTCGGTTAAAGTCGCCCCCCCCGGCCCTTGCTCGACGAAGCGCCAGCCCGCGCCGCAGCAGTAGCAAGCCTGTAGCTTTAAATTCCCCTGTTAATAATAATAACCCTGATTTGATCCAGCCTGTCCCTTGCTGTCCTTCCCCCGATGCTGCCCTAAGCCGAGGTTCGTACCTCACAGGCAGTGCAGTCGTTTAGTTTATCAGTTTTATGCCCTGGCTGGAGGCTTTAAGTTTCGCTTAAGGCAGCCATAGGAAAGTCCGGTTAAGGAGTCACGACCTCTTAAGGTCAACTCCGAGACGACATAATTAAAAAAAAAAAAATGTCGCCTTAAACATAACTGCAAAAATGTGGTTGTATTATAGATACACCTCTGCCCAACCCTTCGGGGAAACAAGCCGTGTGATGGTAAGTATTTCACAATCGTAAACATGAGTAATCAAACAAATTGCCTAATAATTACTGTATAAATTAAATTCTCTACAGAGTCAATACAATTCTTGTCAACACAAAAGCCTTTTAAGTAGTATGTAAGTACATTTCTCTTGATACAACGAGCACTTGAAGAGTTAGACAGAATCTTATAAAGTCTTAAAGTATTTAAGAAAGTGTTAAGTGCTATTAAAGGGCTTCAATACACATAAAGCGACTTGATTGAAATAACAAAACTTCGCAGAGGTGTGGGTTTCGTTTTAAAGTTAACTTAACGATACTTAATAGGCCAAAGTAGTCGTTTTTGGATTGGCTGAGAGTATTGTGCAAGTTGATAAAAGCTTAGTTCTAACCCTTAAGGATGTGTTAGACTTGTGGCGGCATCTACAACGCCACATGCAAACTACGCATCAAGACCTGACGTCACGCAAATCCTGCATCGCGCAAGCAAAGTTTACCGCACGACTGGTAACTCCGACATCAACCGTCTGGCCCGCCCCGACTCTTGCTTAAGCTAACCCGTGCCGCTGAGCCTGTAGCTTTAAAATTCGTCCCTAAGTAATCAAAATCCGATCCAGCCCGTCCCTTGCTGTCCTCCCCCAGCGACGCCCTAAGCTGAGGTCCGTACCCCCGCAGGGGGGTATCCTTAGCGTAGTCGCTTAGTTTTATGCCCTGGCTGGAGGCCTTAATTTATTGAGGCACCCACAGGAAAGTCCGGTTAAGCAGTAGACAACCTCCTAGGTTGAACTGCGAGAAGCCATTATAGAAAAAAAAAAAATGTATATCGTTCGGCAGAAGCCACCTTCCTCCCTTTCCCTTTCTATGGAGGATGAGTGAACTTTACACATTGTTCCTCATACGTCTATAAACTTAACAAATTAGACAATTTGGTTGTAAAGTCTGTCTATGGTGTCACAAATACACTAACAATACTACACCAAAGTTCAATGATGTATAATTTTAGAGTTGCTATACGTCCCGTATACACGGGATTTTCCCCGTATTTAACCATCGCGTCCCGTATTGCTCACACATCTCGTAAAGGTTCCATCTTTCAAAAATTTTGAAAAAATTGGGTTATTTTAATTGATGTCGGCTCAATGGACAGACGAACGAAACAGGTTGTCGGTAGAGATCATTGAATCCATATTAATTTGTCCTTACAATTTTAAAATGACTTGCGCCCAGTTTTATGATTATATTAAAAAATAAATCGAAATTATTACAAAAGTAAAATCAAGCTCAAAATATGACTAGGCCAAAATGAACGTGTCAATTTAAGTTAAAAATTGTTAATTTATTTATTTATGTACACACAAAATACTTGACAGGACAATATATTAACATAGAAGAGCACAAAGGTACTGCTTATTTCAAAAGAAATTTCTTCCAGCAGACCTGCGAGAGGAAAGTTGGATAAGAAATGTAGTCGGTACTATTTATTATTCGAATAAAAACTTTGATTTCGACTTTTTCATTTGATTTGTTTGAAATGTCCCGTATTTGGTCCCTGAAAGTTACAGAGTAGGACCAATTACACCGTTTTATGTTAAATAACTTTTACACAATAAGGTGTTTTGTTTTGTTATTTGCAGAAAAGAGCATACTGGGATACAGCACTATCCATCTTCTTGCATAACACCTGAGCTGATCCAATTATCTATACACAATATAGTAAATTATTTTCCGGTTGGCAGCCGACCACCCCTTAACATTTGAAGTTGATAAAATAATAGAATAATAATGATGTTTCTAATACTTACAGCAGAAAAGCTGACTTTATTTACAAAAGGGTTGTGCGCCATTGCCATAGACTTGTGCGCTATCAGCAGAGCGAACGCGTTCATCCCTCTATGCGCATCCACTCCTTTCACCCTGGTAGGAGAGTCAGATAAGTCAAAGACTTTCCTCAGATTTCTCTTCAGAGAGAATGCGTTGAGAAGCTTCTCGAAGTTTGTGACTCCTTCCTTTCCATCGTCTAGGATTGTGCCTAGACTGAGAAGCAGGATTACGGCTAGGAAGAATGTTCTGGAAAGCAAAGAGAAAATTGTTAAAATTGGAATGGAACTTAAAGCTTTTTTGGGAAAGAAATATATCACAACAATGATTATAAAAAATGCTAGTATACAACAATAATATAATTATGTCGGAGACGTGTTGTATCCGGTACACCAGCGCCATCTAGTGGCGTTCGATGGAGTTATTGGATTTCGCGCCATCTATTGTTGACTAATTGGGACGCCACGCGCCAGTGCTGTTTGGCGGCGCATGGTCTACAACATAACGTTCGACCGGCGACAAGTGATCGCCGCACATTCGACAAGCAACAGTGCAACGGTGCGGGGCGGTGGTGCGGTGCGGAGCATCGGTGGCGGTCAAGCAGTGAAGACGTCAAGGAACTGTTGCGCGTTCGGTATAGTTGTGAATCAAGTTCTTCTAACTGAACAGACAGATGTGCTGCTGGGGAGTTTGTTCCACTACTTCTTCTCAGCTAAAGCACTAGGAAGTAGTGAAGGGCCGGGCGTTTTGGGGGACTGTCTTATGTAATTTTGATTCTAGGCTTAGATTGAGTAAATTAATTTTGAGTTTAATTCGGTTTTTCTATTGCGCAATAACCAACACTACCCGCAGTACGCCCACAGTAGTTAAAATATGGCCGATGATAACAAGAGAAACTTACCGTTCTCCGACATATACGTATATACAACAATGATTATAAATATAGGTCTATAACTCAAACTCGACTCAAACTCAAATCATTAATTTCAATTAAACCATTTACAGGCACTTTTGAATTGTCAAGGAGTCGGTCAGTAGGAAAATGGAACTACATTCCCATTCCAAAGCGTAGGTACCTATGGAGAAGAATGGGCAAGAAACTCCATGGACACTGTTTTAAATTAAATTGTCACAAAAGTATTCGTTACATCTATCATGTTGAATTTATGATATAACTAAATGTGAGAACGATGTAAAAATAAAAATAATAAAAACTTACACGTTAAAAGCGTCCAGAGTAGGTACAACAAATAGAAACAAAATAAAATAATATAACCCGTGGCAGCTAAGAGATGACCAGTCCCAACTGACGGCGCTCGTTCACGAACATGACGCATGGATTAGCACCATTCAGCTCAACCATTTTGAAGGGAGCTAAATGATCCAATACACACGCCACCATCAGCGAGACATCTAAGTGAGCATGACATACTCTCAGCCGCCAGGGCACATTCAAGTCAATTAAAGACATATTAGCCGGTCAATGTACATAAATGGATACATTGGTGATCGATGCCTTACATGTCCTTTAACGAACAAATGCAGACAAACGGTTGAGGTATCAATGCAATGTTAATTTTTTTTTAACTTATGCCGAAGTTCGAAGACTTCATAAGTTAAAAAAATTTAAACATAGGCAAGTGCCTATAATGTTGCCATACAAAACATTTCATAAAAAAGGGGAGTTATCTTCTTCTTGTTATCTACTAAGCATATTTAATTTAATTATGTTCACTGCCCATATTTTTATAACCTACTTGTTTTGATACCACCTTTCCATTACCAACTCAACAACTTTAGTACGAGTATCCGTCCATTTACAAACAGGATCGCTTTTGAAACTGTTTCCCGCTTAGATAGTATAAATGTAACCATCTACTGAATTCCTCAGAATATCTTAGAAACTATTAGATAGTTAGATTGGAACTGGATTCGATTCATAAGTAGACTGAGGCCGAACTTAGGCTGTCTGTCCATTGGAGCGGAGTCTAATGAAGCTGTGTTGAGCAAGCAAAACATTAGAAGAGAAAACATAGAGTTTCTTCTGTACATTTTTCTTTATAAAAAACTAGAGTATGGAATGGGCAATTCTCAATTATTTTTTCTTTCACTAGCCCTAGTATAGATATAGTTTAAAAAAAAACTGTCCTTCCTTCCTTGTGTAAAAAACTACTTATATAAATAAAAACATTAATCATTAATTAAAATAATATGATTTGACTTAGTAAAATAAACAGTTTCGAAAATATCGTCGACGCTTCGTCGGGCAGACACAGCGGAATGTATAATATAATAATTCAACCTTTGCATTTCTACCGCGGAATGTATGCAACGCCTCTAAAAACGTAACACTTTTCAATCAAAATTCGAAGAATTTGAAGGAAATTGGTATTCCATTGTTTCATATGTTTGAAAAATTCTGTTCATCAACATAAATAAAAACCGGCCAAGTGCATGTCACCACCCAAAATGAAGGGTTCCGTAGTTGTGATGAATTTATCCCAAGAAAAAACTTAATATTGTAGTTGAAAAACATGTTACATTGAAACTGCAAATGTGAGTTTTTACGCACAATATTGAGTGATTTACCATGACATTTTAAGACCATAGATTTCTTATAGGTTTTCCTGTAATCTATTTAAAATAGTTCTTTACTTATGTGAAGAACTATTTTACTACTTTACTTATGTAAATAACTATTTTCAGTACTTAAAAAAAATTGGCTCAGGAGTTTCGGAGATAAGGGAATGGTCAATTTTCATCTATTTACTTGAATAACTTTATTAAGTATTTGTTTTAAAATTATAAAAACAGTATATCTGATATGAATCATTACAATAAGCCCTTTCATTTGATATAGCACAAGGTACAGTTTGCAAAACTTTTTTTTTTGTCCCCCATAGTTAAAATTCATTTATTTACCATACACGTCCGTGTTTGGGTCACATCCATACTAATATTATAAATGTGAAAGTAACTCTGTCTGTCTTTCTGTCTGTCTGTCTGTCTGTCTGTCTGTCTGTCTGTCTGTATGTTACGTTTTCACGCCTAAACCGCTGAACCGATCGTCATGAAATTTGGCAGAGATATAGCCTAGATAAAGCTAGTAAATTCATATGTGTGCCAAATTTCAACTTAACCAGTCCATTCGATTTGGAGCAAATTGGCTGTGACAGACGGACAGACAGACACACGAGTGATCCTATAAGGGTTCCGTTTTTTCATTTGGACGTAGGTACGGAACCCTAAAAACGCAATGAATGTCGTCGAACTGTCAAAATAAGAGGCATTGGTGTGTTACGCAAGTACCCCGCAAAGCTGTATCGGCGCTTATTTTCTTCGCTTAGGTGTAATTTTAGCTCCGCGACTTCGTACTGCTTCACTTCGTTAGAAATTGACCTACGCTGCGTCGCTCCTGTGGACAGGCAACCTTAAGTGTGTGTCCGATATTCAGATGCATCCAATCGAAACACTAACGTTAAATACAGCTTTTTATAGGTTTGTGCTATTCTATATTATAATTTAGTCTTCTCCTATTGCGTCTGTAAGACGAAAGATTGGATCAAAATCAAACTTAGAACTTCCTATGATTACTGATACACTACTAATATACTGATCATATTTTTTACGTGTTTTGGCAATAAAGGCAGTTTATCGGAAGATGCTATGAGATGGCTTCTATTTTACTTGTAACCAGGGCCTCAAGTCTGCTGTTACAATAGTGTCAGAATGGTCTCGCCATTGTGAGTATTTGACAGTGTTTGTATGGCAAATCTGTCAAAAACTCACAATGAAGAGACCATTCTGACACTATTGTAATAGCAGACTTGAGGCGCAGGGCTTGGAACTGGTACCAAAAGTAAAGGTTTTGCACCAGTACTTAGCGGTTTTTGTAATTTCGGTACCTGGTTACCGGTTCTAGACGGGTACCGGTACTCCACCTTACAAATACCGGTATCGAATTCAGGTGCTCGCTGCGTACCACAAATCATGTATTTGTACCTTGAAGTTATTTTTCTAATACCTATTAATTACCCTTTTTACTTACTATATCTGTTTTCTCACTCTAACTTAGGGAAATATTTTATTGGTTTTATTTTATCAGGATTTGGTGCCGGTTCAGTACCGATACTGATTAGAAATACCAATAGTACGTGTGGTACCGGTACCCATAGTACAGTTACTACTGTGGTACCGGTATCACACCCGGATCAATAGTACCGGTTCCCAAAAATACCGGTATTTTATGCCCTGCTTGTAACTTATTTACGAGTCGTAAGCTTAACCGATAACAGTTTGTATTATATGGGATCCCAGCAACTTGATTGCTTACCTAGACAAAGAAACCATAATTTTCCCTATCATGTCAGTACTTATTTATTCACAAAGTGTTTATAGATGTTATCGCAGGTATCTAAAGTGTGTAAGGCCGACCCTCATATCGGCATATTGCATCAAGTATGACATAAAACTATTCATCATCATTCATTAATTTTTTTTAATATTTGTACTGAACTGTCATATTATGTTAATTGCAAATTATGTAGAAGTTAAAGTAAGAGGAGCTCGTGGCTAAGTAATAACAGCCGCACGGGTCGATCCGTCAGGTTAAGCTACGCTTGCCGGGGTTGGTCCGTGGATGGGTGACCATCTTTAGATACCGAGACTCCTCCGTGCCCCGGAAAGCACGTTAAGCCGTTGGTCCCGGCTGTCATTCGTGGATCTTTGACAGTCGTTACGGGTCGTCCGAAGCCCAAAAGTCTGACAGCCAGTCGTACCAAGGGGTATCGTGTTACCCAGTTACTGGGTTGTGGAGGTCAGATAGGCAGTCGCTCTATGTAAAATACTGGCATCCGGTTAGACTGGAAGCCGACCCCAACATAGTTGGGAAAAGACTAGGCAGATTGATTGATTATAGAAGTTAAAGTAACTTAAAAAAATATAACATCAAAAAAAAATTTTTAAATAAAAAACAATAACAAACAACAATACAAAAACAACAATAACATAAAATAATAATATATATTTCAATTTTCCTACTATTTGGACATAAGCCTCCCCCAAGTTACCATCCGTCAGGATTGGTCCGGCTTTTTGGCCCCCCGTCCGCCTTCTCATTCGTTCGGACTTTTCGTCTTAAGGGGATTTCTTTTAGAAAAGCAAAAAAGTTAATTGAATACTGAAAAATGAAAGTTCTAAAAGTGATGTCCGGACTTTTTTTGCAAAATTTGAAATGGTAACCCGTTCCCCAAGTTTCATCATAATGACAGGTCCTCAGCGGGTAAAATAGATGTTGTTAGTTGAATATCAGTATTATTTAGTCTAGAATTAAAATAAGTAGACGTCAAACTGTCTAGCAGCCATTACCTACTACAATAATAATCAATCTGCCTAGCCTTTTCCCAACTATGTTGGCGTCGGCTTCCAGTCTAACCGGATGCAGCTGAATACCAGTATTTTACATGGAGCGACTGCCTATCTGACCTCCACAACCCAGTAACTGGGTAACACGATACCCCTTGGTAAGACTGGCTGTCAGACTTTTGGGCTTCTGACGACCCGTAACGACTGTCAAAGATCCACGAATGACAGCCTGGACCAACGGCTTAACGTGCTTTCCGAGGCACGGAGGAGTCTCGGTATGTAAAGATGGTCACCCATCCACGGACCAACCCCGGCAAGCGTAGCTTAACCTGACGGATCGAACCGTGCGGCTGTTATTACTTAGCCACGAGCTCCTTCATTACCTATTACAATATTATTTGTTATTTTTATATTAGGCTGCTAAACATCTTGACGTCTACTTATTTTAATTCTAAATAATACTGACCTTCCTCCTTACTTTCTTGTTTTTGGTAGATAAATACACTTTCCTTTTTCTTTCTTTCTAACATTGTAGTTGAAAAACATGTTTTCGCATACATTCCAACTACGAATGTAAATTTTTACACACAATATGGGAGATTTCCCAAGTTATTTTGAGACCATTAAAGAACAATTTTCTGTATTTTTTTTTAATTTTATGCTCCTTAGTTTCATGGATAAGGGGGGGAATGATCAATTTTCATTTGTTTTCTTAAATAACTTAAAAAGTATTATTTTAAAATTATAAACAAAAACTGGAAATCTCACAATAAGTGCTTTAATTTGATACGTTACACCATCGTTACCGGTACAGTTTAAAAAACTAATTTTTTTAATTTTCTAATTTGTCCCCAAAAGTGACCCCCATATTTAAAATTCATTTATTTACGTTACACGTCCGCGTTTGGGTCACAGAAATTGATATGAGTAATTGACTGTCACAGACGGACAGACAGACACACGAGTGATCTTATAAGGGTTCGGTTTTTTGCTTTTAGAGGTACAGAACCCTAAAAAGATTATTGGTAGGCTTCATTGTACAAAATAAAGACAGGAACACAAGGACATTTGACTTTTAATCTCAACCATTGATCACCATATGTTAAGCAATTGGTATGCACCTTAAGAACGTCCGATGTTTTACAGACAATGATTTAAGGTCATTAAAAACCCAAATAAAAAAAACTCATACAATTTTCAAGAGACAATTTAGAATTCTTTCCGCGCACCAAAAGCCGGGTGCACACATAACCGGAGCTAGTGTAGTATCATCTGACTAATCAAACCAGATGCAGCTGAATAACGGTACATACATGGAACGACTGCCTATCTGACTTCCTCAACCCATTTACTGGGTAAGACGATACTCCTTGGTAAGACTGGTTGTCAGACTTTCGGGATTATAACAACCCGTAACGACTGTCAAAGTTCTTAAAATGACACCCGAGACCAAAGGCTTAAGGCTCCTACAAACAGGCGCGACACAAAGACATCGCTCGTTGCGCTACACGTGGTGCCTTGGCAGGGAGGGGCTATAGCTCGAAGAATTGCCAAACTTAAGTGGCAATGGGCAGGGCACATTGCTCGCAGAACAGATGGCCGTTGAGGCCGAAAGGTTCTGGAGTGGCGACCGCGTACCGGAAGACGTAGCGTTGGAAGGCCTCCCATAAGGTGGACTGATGACCTTGTGAAAGCCGCAGGAATTCGCTGGATGTGGTAAGCACGGAACCGGTCGAGGTGGCGGTGCTTGGGGGAGGCCTATGTCCAGCAGTGGACGTCTTTCGGCTGAAATGATGATGATGATGAATGATGAGGGGCTATAGCAACTATTCAATATTAATGAAACACACATACATCTTTTATGACATCATCAAACCATGTCTTAAGGTCATTATGTACAATTATGTGCATTGAGTATGTAAATCATCCTTAATGAATAACTTGAGCTGCTCAATCATTTCGCTTCATTACACTTAGTGTTAGCGGTAATTAGTTCGAAGTTATGCTGTGTAACAAATTATTTAAGTGGAAGACTGTTTAATTCGATAATTGATCCAATATTAATAAGTCATTTTTTTTATTTCAGAGCATTATGCTGAGCGATGGCTGTTTTTCGTGAATGTGACGCATGTTTTCCCCCAAATTGTTCTTTTCGTGTTTGTGTTCTTTCTTTGCGTCATGTTTACCGCAAATAAACGTATTTCCTTTTTTTTTTCTTTCTATATTTTAGACTAGCTGCGCCCCGCGATGTTACCCGCGAACGGGGATAAAAATAGCCTATGTGTAAATCCAAGGTGTCAGCTACGTCCATACCAAATTTTATCAAAATTGATCTAGCCGTTTGAGCGTGAAGAAGAGACAAACATACACACACACTCACAAACTTTCGTCTTTATAATATTAGTGTGATAATCTGCCATCTTTCCTATTTGTTTGGTACAGATGATAAAATTAGTCATCTTTGTAATAAGCGAAACATTTCCTATCATCTACAAGTTCAAATATTCTAAAAATGTCAATAGAGTAGAATCTGTTTAGTGTTTGCTTGTTAAAGGCTTGTACAGACTCGCGCGATATCGCGGCCGCGACAGGAACCGACAAAGAAATTGTGCTACTAGAGTCGCATTGCGCCCGCGATATCGCGCGAGTCTGCATCGTTTTAAAGATAAAAATGTACGGTGGCCAGCAAATCAAGTTACCACAAACTGTCAAATTTTCTCGTTCGATTTTGAATTTAATCGTCAATATTTTAAAGTTCAAAATCGTTTGGAGAAAGACAGTTTCGTGTAGCTTGATGTGCTGGCCACTGTACAAATATATTAGCAAACAAATCAGACTATGTCACTTGCCCAAATGTCCTAGTACACACGGAATGTATAGATTTTCGTACAATGAGAAGTCAGCTTATACTGGAAATGTATAGCTTGATATCTAGCCATTTGTACCTGTACACTTCCACTTTTGACGAATTGAAGAACGCCACTAATGCCGCGTTCTTAATGTCATCTACTAAAAGTAAGGCGCCTGTTACACGTAAAGTATTTACTGTGTTCCGCCAATAAATACTAATGTATCGAGGTATTTATTGAACGTGTAACAAGCGTACTGATGAATGTCAATATTTAATAATGAATTTCTAGATTTCTTGATTCCGTATTGACGATCCTTCGGAATGTGATAAATATTGAACGTCTAATCTCACGTCAGTATTTATCACGTCAGTAGTGTACTGTTGATAAGTAATGCATAGTTAATGCTAATTTTTCTCTTGGGGTAAATAGCTTTTGTCACCACTGTATCTTGCTTTGTTAAAAATGGTGTTACCATTGTTAAAAGTTCTTCAAAGCAAATATCGGGCATTCGAAAATAATTCTCGTAATCATCCATTTCGCCATGTAGTTTCATTTCGGCCATTAAATTCAAATACATTTCTCTTTGTAGGTACTAGTTATTTGATCACCGTGTTCTTTTAACTTTTTTTTTTTAAACCAATTGCAAAAATAATAGCCACACAAGTTTAAATTTTTAGCTGTATGTCCATTTCAACGTGTATTCAGCAAGAAACCGGACTAAATACTGACGTAATAATATTGAACGTGTGTCTGCGTGTATTAATCCATCAATAAATACAGACGTCTATCAATAAAAACTGAACTGACGAATCGCAGTTAATACTTTACGTGTAACAGGCGCCTAAAAGACGAAGATATGACAGCCCAAAATAGTTCCTTCTAACAAGTCAATGCTCATCCATCTACACTTACTAATAAACGCTGTATAAAGTTACGACAAGCTTAAGGTGCTATGATATGGCGGTACGTAATAATTATTTTAACCATTTTATCAAGACTAACTCAGCGAGTTGTGCTAAACAATCTTCGACCTCTTCAATTATTTACAAAAAAAAAAAAAAGTCTGTTTTGTAGCTAAGCGATTGATTAAACATTACGAAAAGGGGTAAATTTAGGATTTTTTACTATCTAACAAAGTTAATATAATCGTGTTATTAAAAGCCATTGCATGTCCGCCAGATCCTTAAACAAGTTATATATATTTTTCCAAATTTAAATCTCTGTTTTTTATGTTTCTGTCGGGTCATACCACCTTAAACATGGAATATATATTGTTACACTGACATTGTTCATAACTATATCCAGTGTTTATTGGTAAGGGAGTGAGAATTTTGTGATTCTAAAACTTACATAGAAAGCGTCTTTCCAAAAGAGTAAGGTCTCTTAATGTTCTTCACTGAGCACATATTGTTGTGCACTTTCACTGATATTCCGAGACCTGTTAGTCTCTGTGACAACTCCTCTTCCAAGTCATAGCTACTGCAAGAACTAGGGATGCAGACTCCCCACATCAGGCTTGAGTATCTTGGCACTCGGTGACCCATCTGGAACAAGAGAATGAAAGGGTTAGGAATAAGTATTTTTGTCCCATGTCATCATCATCATCATTTCATTTGTGGAAGCTTGTAAATAGCGATTGTAAGCGATAATTTATTTCTTTATATGTAGGTACTTTATTGTACACCACAAAAAACATAACAAAAAAATAATTAAACACTACAAAATATACAGTGGGCGGTTATATCGCTTTAAAGCTCCTACAAACAGGCGCGAGACGGGACGCGACACAAAGATACGGTTCGTGGCGCGACAGGCGGTGCCTTTGTGTCGCGTCGCGTGTCGCACCTGTTTGTAGAAAGAAGCCTTCTTGCGATCTCTTCCAGGCAACCTTGGAATGGACAGTGATTTGTCTGGATATGACATGAGGTTGACATGTTAAGCAATTGACTGCTACAAGTAGTTGCTTCCGGTCTTGATGTTTGGGTGTGTGAGTTTAAGTGTTTATTAACGCACCCACAATACAAGAGAAATTCCTAGTGTGGGGCCACGTATAAAAAAAAAAAACAAAAAATCTAAAATAGATAGCAACTACACCGGTATATACATATACTAATTAATAGATACATAAATACTTAATATATAAGCAACGAAAATAAATGAAGACTATAGATAATTATAGTTACTAGAACAAGATCACAACGTCAAGTAATGTTTCTTCACGAGTCTTTTAAAGTAACGACTGCGCGCGTTTTATTTGAACTGGTAATGCATTCCACAAACGAGCGGCCTGGACAGTAAAATAGTAAGTAAATTGTACATGATTTACCTACATGTTAGACTGAAAGTTTTCTAAAGAATAAATAAATAAATCATCTTTAGCCCGACTTCACCGACTGCTAGAGATAGGCCCTCTCTGCTTGTGCCAATCTCCAGGGTTCCTGTGCCAGACTACTCACGATAGCAACAATAGCGTCCGGACATCTCACAGCTGGAAACTGACACAATCCATAATCCAAATAGACGTGGTACAAGACGATTGAACAATGAGATTTTGTTTTGTTGGAACTTTTCTATTTTGCTAAGTACCTGGTAATTGTTGAAAGGCCTACACCGTCCTCCTATACCTATTAACACTGTTATTTGAAAATATTGTAACAGTCAATTAGTTTTAAAAGAGTATCCGTGGAGTTTCTTGGCGGTTCTTCTCCATAGGAAACGACTAATTGGGACCGTGCACCTAGCTTCTGACGTTTTATAAGTGCCCATGTAGGTTTATGTGAAATAAAATATTTAGCTTTAGATTTTTTATTTAACTCGTTCTTAGAAGATACTGCGATCACAACTCCGTCTGCTAAGTGAGTGATTATGCAAATTTGTCTTTTGGCTGTCCATTCATAATTTTAGCGGTTATGGGGAGGTCCATCTTTAGTAGGAGCATTTACGGACTGACATGATGGATTCTCAGCTAAGGCTGTTCGGCCTTGACTATGAATATAACCTAGTGACAAACTGGGAAGACCCATAGAAAAGTAGAAAACGTTGAAAATCATGGCACGTGGTGAATAGGAATGAGCAAACAATTTCATCCTTATTTCGTTGTATCAGAGTTTTAGTATAAAGCATGAATTGAATGTAAATGACGAGATAAAAACTGTGTCAGTAGATATCTTATGCATTGTAACAAGATTAATGTTGTTACCAATATTGCAATCAAATTAAATAATGCAATGATTTCTGCATCTGAAAGTGCATTACTCAAAAAATTACTTAGCAGAGTAATTTCGCAATGGTGTTACGGCAACATCAAAATTTCAAGACCCAGAAAGAACTGATAGAGAAATTGTCAAAGTGGTTTATTAGAAAAGTCAAACAGGGTGAAGCTAATAAACAAACTATTAACACATAACATAATAATCATCTAGATCACGAACGCGAAACAATCCAAGGTTTACAACTAGTTAATATTCTGAGAGTACAGCACCCGTCTACTATGTACGAGTATGTAGGTACGCTTATTTGGTCCCACACTTGATTTTAAATCACAATCGTATTGAGAAACACAATAGCCCTTGACCAAGACAGACATTGCTGAAAATATACAAAGAATTTGTATTGATATCAACCCTTTGTGAAGACAATGGTATCCAATTTTGGTTCGGTATTGTTCGTGCACTCAAAGTTATCGTGATTTCTAGTTCGGTGCGAGCTGTGTTATGAATATGTGCTTTATGATTTCTTGGTTGAGTGTTCTTGTTTTGATGTGTATTGTTCTTCTTTTGTCTTTGATTACAAAGTAGAAATAGTTGTTCAATAGGCCAGATTTATTCACAGCTAATTACGAAAAGATGATTATGATTTATTTATGAAACGAAAGTTCACAATAGTAATTTGTCAATAGGCCGAACGATAACTCACAAGGATCCTATTTTAAACACAAAGATTAAAAATATGCTTAGAAATTTCCTAAAGTTAGCGAAACTAGGAAATTGAATACGTTGGTTAAGTTTTACTATTCATATTTATGGGATAACAACACCGAAATTCACATGACAACATACGAAGTCAAGTTTTTTGTTATACCTACACTTTATGACTGTTCGTTTTTTGTTTGAATAATAAATAATATTTTCATGTTATCACGATGATCTAGGAGTGAGATATTGGATTCGTGACATGAATTTATAATAACTCAAACGAAGAACTCTTTTGAAAACATGGGCTTGTTCCACAGAAAATATATTAGAATTTGAGACAGCGATGTTTACGAAGGTATTTTCACTACTGTTCTCGAAAAATAGTAAAGTTAGTTAGTTATCTTGTAGATTGTAGGTTCGAACCCAGACAGGCGCTTTATTTTGTGTAAATTGTTTCATCACCCCAGGGGCCCAAGTCTGCTATTTTTATAAATTCGTCACTCCAACACGATCCCATTGTCATTTTGCTAAAAGTTCGTAATCTGCTAAATTCATAATGGTCGATCATTGGTCGGTCAATGGTCTCGTAATAGAATTGTATTACAATGGCATTTTGAACATTTATTCATGCCAGATTTCATTTATATATATTTTTACATATTATTTATTAGTGTTATAAGCAATCTGAAGTAGTAGGAAGTAGGAAGTTCATTTGTCATTATGTACGAGATTGCCAATTCTTTCAATAGAGTGTCAGTGGCTGACCATTGGAAAGTCATAATGACGCCTTTATATTAGTAGATTACCAAACTTGTCAAAATCAACGATTATGAAATCAATAATAGACCATTCTGACACTATTGTAATAGCAGACTTGAGGCCCTGCTCTCAAAACGGTGAAGGAAAGCATCTTGAGGAAACCGGCATGTTCTAGAACCTAAAATTCGAAGACATGTGACATCTACCAACCGGCACTGGGCTCGTATGGTACATTACAGCCCACTCTCTATTGAAGAGAGGAGGCCTGTGTCCCAACAGTAGGAACATTATGACTGATTATGCATATGCTTATCGTCGCCTTAGAGTGAAAACCTCGTATATGCGAAAAAGGCAACTTTACAGGAGGAAGAAAAAACGGCGCCCTGTAAAATTTTATTACCACAGCTTCTTCATATATCGCATCTTCATTGCGAAACCGTTATTAAACAAAAAAAAACTAAATTTTACAGGAGAAATAATTTACGATTTAAACAAAAAAAAATTTTTTTTTTTAATTTATTTCGAAATTTCATAAAAAATTCGTTTAGTAACGGTTTCGAAATAAAGGTGCGATATGTCTTTTAGCGTGTGTTATTCAAACTCGTCATAGATGGCGTTACAGGTTGCAAAACTTTTTTGTGTAAAACTAGGACGTGCGTTACGAGGTTTACTTTAAAAAAAAATTATATATATATATATACACATATAATAAAAATAACCAAAATTGCATTTCCGAGGTTTTCACTCTAAGGCGACGCTATGTGATTTATCTATTTATTTTATTTATTTGGGACAAAAAACAGTTATACATTATAGCATTTACAAAAAGTAATCATATTACAAACGAAAAAAAACGTATAACCCACACTATTGTCCACGGATTGCCATCGGAGTTTGAAAATGAACGTATGTTAAATGAAAAACAAAAAAAAAGTACATATTTAGAAGAAGAAAAAAATTAATAAAAGAAAAAACACTATAGGGTGTATCTATTCAAACACGAAATATTTTAAGAGATACACCTAAAGTGGTAAAGAAGTCATAAAACGATTTTTTTTCAAATCTGAGTATATTATTTAAAAAATTAAATAATTTAAAATTACTTGATATGATGATTAATTATCAAAATTCACCGCGCTCGTGCCGCCACCGTCGCGTCGCCGCGTCCGGGCGGGTCATTCATAGAATAAGTAAAATTTTGGAAAATGCAAGTCCATTGCAAAATGTCTCAAGCAATTTTAAAATTATAATAATTATGTAAAAATATAAAACACTTAGATAAAAATTTTTTTTTCGTTGTTATGGACTTTTTAGATGTTCTTCTTAAAATATTTCGTGTATGAATAGATACACCTTATATATCTACCTACCGACGAATCGAAGGAAGCGGATGACAAGATCATCTATCTTATAGGCGACTTGCAAGAGATTGTAAAACCATTCTTTTAAATTTAGATTGCGACAGCGCAAAAATATCAAAATCAATTAATTGTGAGTTATAGGTTTCTAAAAGTTAGCGAAGAGGGGCTCGCACCCCAGTCTTTGTTCTACATCGCGCAGTGTAGAATAGTCGAGGTGTGCGCACCTCCTTCCTTCCAGTTCTAGCTAATACGTAACACAATCTATACGAGAGCTCAGTACAATTAAATTTGTTATTGCATATACCGTACAGCATCACAACCATGATCAGTGAACGTCTGGAATCCAAGCTCAATATCTTATAATGCTTTAGCAAATCGGCATAGGGAATCCTTGTACGGAAGTACTTATAGTGCATGGCATGAAGAAATTGTTTCTGAACTATTTCTATTGCTTGCTTATATTTATCATAATACGGGCACCAGGGCCTCACTTATTACAATAGTGTCAGAATGGTCTATCATTGATTTCATAATTGTTGATTTTGACAAGTTTGGTAATCTACTAATATAATGGCGTCATTATGAATTTCCAATGGTCAGCCACTGACACTCCATTGAAAGAATTGGTAATCGTACATAATGACAAATAAAACTTCTTACTAAACTTCCAACTTCTGACCGACCAATGATCGACCATTATGAATTTAGCAGATTACGATCTTTTAGCAAAATGACTATGGGATCGTGTTGGAGTGACGAATTTATAAAAATAGCAGACATGGGCCCCTGATGTATTGTACAAAGAAATCGATGGGATGACATCACAATGACTAGCAGCAGCGTCCACCTATGTGCTTACACCAACTAGCTACAATCAGTCAATTACAATATAAGAAAGAAAGAAAGAAAATACCTTTATTTCGCACAGACTAAAAGGTACACATGACACATTATAATTTAAAGCAGATAAAAAAAAAAACATAAAAAGCGTAAACAAAAAGGCCCAGTTCAGCAAAAATGCCAGACAAATATTTAGCCAAGTGTGGACTGCGGCCATTTTAATTTTACTATTCACAGTGATGAAGTATGTCATGATTATGTTAATTAATGTAATGAAATCCCATTGGAATCCGGATTAATAGTTGTATTGTTTATAATTTTCTTGTCACCATAATAAAAGCAATTTACATGAACTAAAAACTAATTACAATGCTAATGTCGGGTACTATTTGAATTTACCGTCAACTAGTTGCTGCCCGCGGTTTCGCCTGCGTGGCTTTTTCTATACAAATAAATAAAATTGGGGTGACTGTTTGTAATGTAACAATTTTTTTCTTATCTAACAAAGTTACTCCTTATTTTATACTATCTCCTTATCATCAGCTATGTAAAGTCAACTTTATGCCAGTGAAAGTCCTATCAAAATTGGTCCAGTAGTTTTGGTTTATTTATTTATAAACCGAAACGACTATTATCCGGAACAAACAGACAGACAGATAAACAGACAGACCGGCAAAAAAAATTAAAAATTGTTTTTTTTTTGTTATAAATACCGTATATACTTTCAAATGCATTAAGTAAAAAGCTGTTATTTTGACATTACAAACAGACATTTCAATTTTATTTATTTGTACAGATTACCATAAAAATGGTTTAGGTAATTATGTTAACGGGTTCACCTTGTCATTTTTAATTTATTAATCACGCACTGGACAAAGCCATATCCATACTAATATTATAAATGCGAAAATAACTCTGTCTGTTACGTTTTCACGCCTAAACCGCTGAACCGATCATCATGAAATTTGGCAGAGATATAGCCTGGGATATGGAGAAGGACATAGGGTACTTTTTTACGCGATAACCGACATCCACGCGGGCCGAGCCGCGGGCAAAAGCTAGTTTTTTTTATAAATGACCGCGTAGAATTGGCTACCCCAATGTGCCTCCTGTATAGTCAAAGCTAATGCTTGGAGCAGAAAATTCATATATGAGCGCCTAAATTGGCATTACTGAAGGCCCTATCAGAATACCAGCGATGCGGTATTTTTTTTTTCAATTTCGCAGTATTATGCTGAGATAGGAGCAAAAAGGCTCCTCAGGCACAGGTTTTTTATTTTATTGTTTCTTTTTTGTTGTAAATTTTATTACTTTTAGGTAAATGCTCTTTTTTTTACTGTTTGTATTAACTGTGCGTGTCCCAAATAAAATATTTTTCTTTCTAAATTCACCCTGAGCTGAGAGATTGTCTCTTCTTCTATTTTTAATCCATCCAAAGGTTGTCTGTAAAAGATCGCTTTTAGCGATAAGACCGCCCATTGTGTTACCCTTTGTAACGTTTCTACATTTATTCTATAACTAGCTTCTGTCTGCGGCTTCGCCCGCGTGGATGTCGGTTATACCGCGTAAAAAAGTAGCCTATGTCCTTCTCCGTATAGGCTATATCTCTGCCAAATTTCATGACGATCGGTTCAGCGGTTTAGGCGTGAAAACGTAACATACAGACAGACAGACAGACAGACAGAGTTACTTTCACATTTATAATATTAGTATGGATTTTTATGGTGTACATAATAAAGAGTATTCTACCTATCTATGTATCTGAGCAGGGCCTCAAGTTTCAGAATGGTCTATCATTGATTTCATAATTGTTGATTTTGACAAGTTTGGTAATCTACTAATATAATGGCGTCATTATGACTTTCCAATGGTAAGTCACTGACACTCCATTGAAAGAATTGGTAATCTCGTACATAATGACAAATTAAACTTCCTACTAAACTTCCAACTTCCTACTACTTCAGATTGCTTATAAAACTAATAAATAATATGTAAAAATATATATAAATGAAATCTGGCATGATTATATGTTCAATATGCCATTGTAATACAATTCTATTACGAGACCGGTGACCGACCAATGATCGACCATTATGAATTTAGCAGATTACGAACTTTTAGCGAAATGTCAATGGGATCTCGTTGGAGTGACGAACTTATAAAATTGCAGACTTGGGCCCCTGTTCTGAGGTTGTTCAATATCCACAGTACTGCTACTGTTGAAGTTATTTCTGGTTAACGGTACTGACTGTTTCGTTGGTGCAGTGGTCGCAAGCGTTAATGCTGAGCATGGATGAGGTTCTGGGTTCGATTCCCAGGTCGGGGAAAGTGTTATTGTGTTTTTCCATTTGGAATTTCTCAGTAGCAGCTCGGAGTCTGAATTTGTGCTTGGTTGATGGTAATAGGCTAGCTCCCTATTACATGTGTCTTTAACATAACTGGTGCAATGTCGGTGTACACCGCTACTTAACCCTTCGGGGCACCTCCATCGATTTAAAATAACTGCCGATGACAAAGGCCATGAGCCAGAGTGACTTAACAGTAATTTTTTCAATACTGATTTTATTTTAAAAAATTGCTTCCGAGGTAAGTTTAGAGAAGTTTTTAGGCCACTCTGGCTCTAATGGCCTCAATTGTCCCTGCCATGGCAACACCAAACAAGGCCTCGACTGAGGTGGTCGAGGCGACCAAATTTCTCATAGATTGCCCCAGATTCGCCATGGATCGCATGCAATATGATGCCTCATATCAAGCGATCCATGGCGAATCTGGGGCAATCTCTGAGAGATTTGGTGTGACAGTATATGACGCCTATGTCGAATAATATTATCAAAATTCTGAGCCAACTCAAGAGCTTCAACGGCACATAAAACACCACCATTTACGTTACATTTATTTGATTTTTACAAAATTGTATTGTTTATATTTATCACCCAGTAAAATATATATTATTACTAGCTTTTGCCCGCGGCTCCGCCCGCGTGGATGTCGGTTATCGCGTAAAAAAGTAGCCTATGTCCTTCTCCATATCTCAGGCTATATCTCTGCCAAATTTCATGACGATCGGTTCAGCGGTTTAGTTGTGAAAACGTAACATACAGACAGACAGACAGACAGACAGAGTTACTTTCACATTTATAATATTAGTATGGATATGCAACAAGACAGTACCTGTATCAAATCGCAGAGACTGTCGAAAACTAGAACAATCCTAAAAGAAAATATAAACCAAAAAACAAATGACAAAAACAAATGAATCATACAAATATAAAAAAACCCCTTCGGGGAATACAGGTGAAATGTTATGTTTGGTACTTCCGATCCTCTTTAAAGATACTTCAATTACCTTATCGACGGTACTTTTTTTATTATTTTTTTTGTGAATATCATCTCGCAGTTCAACCTAGGAGGTTGTCGTCTGATTAACCGGATTTTCCTGTGGGTGCCTCAATAAATTAAGGCTTCCATCCAGGGCAAAAAAAAAAAAAAAACTCAAACTAAACAACTACACGCTAAGGGCACCTCTGTGGGGGTACGGACCTCGGCTTAGGGCGTCGCTGGAGGAGGACATCAATGGACGGGCTGGATCTGATTGTGAAGTTACATATTTCACCCACTGTATCTAAGTACCAGTTTGTTTCGAACATTCAAAATTATGCTGAATTTATGTTTCTAGTAGTATTACTAGAAACATAAATTAAATGCAATTAAACTAACAATTTTCGAAATTGTACAATTTCGGAAATTGTTAGTTTAATTATTTCGATAAGAGTATGCTTAGATGGTTTGGTCATGTTGAGAGGATGAATGAAAGGCGACTTACAAAAGGTATTCATAAGGCAGATGTGAGTGGAAACGCCGGGAGGGGACGCCCTAGAAGAACATAAATAGTGACCTAATTGGTGATGTTCTTCAGAAAGGTCAGGTGCGTAGCACTCGCAACCGGCGTGCATGTATGACCAGATGTATGAATGTAAACGAAGCAAAAGGAGTATGAAGGAGCTTAGCAGGTGGCGCTCTATAGTTTCTGCCTGTAAATTACATACATACATAAACTTACGCCTTTTTCCCATGGGGGTAAAAAGGCGTAAGTTTATGTATGTATGTAATTTCGATGATTTAAATGCTCATTATAGTAAGAATGATCCTGCGTAAGTATATTTTGAGTAGAACAGGTGTACGTCGTTAGATCAAGTGGGGAGATATGAGGTCAGTGAGGTGGCTGAGGCACCCAAATGGTTGATGTGAAGTTTAGACCAGCAGACAATGAGATGATGACTGACAGGAGAATATGAATGAAATAAGTAGAATATAACAAAAAAATTAATAGAATGGAGATTAGTATGACACCGAAATATAAGCGTTAATTTCACCATTTTCAGACGTCACGTCGTCTAGAAACTAATTATCATATAATGTAAATTTATGTTCACACAGAGACAATAAATCAAACTGGATTAAGAAATGATGTAGCCCTTGAACTTGAAACCTGTCATTTCGAAACATATCATTGTATCGTTAAGGCGGCCTGCACGCGAACAAACCGGCACAGTGAATTTATGTATATTGCGTCAAATTTACCTGTAGTGACGTAGTTAATTGACTGCGCCGCCCTTTACAAATCTTCTGCTAAAACACCGGCCAAGTGCATGTCGAACCAAACACAATGAATAGTTCCGAAGTTATGATGAATTTATCCCAAGAACAAACTTAACAATGTAGTTGAAAAACATGTTCTCCTTCTCCCATACTCTCCAACTACAAATGTAAGTTTGTGCGCACAATATTGAGAGATTAACCATGGTACTTTAAGACCATAGAATTCTCATAAGTTTTCCTGCACCTAATCTACAGGATGCAATTGAATTCATGGTCATCCTCTTAAGGGGTCATTATACTCATCATTATGAACTACTTTCACTATAGGACCAAACCTGAAATCGCGAAAAAATAATCAGCTGTTCCCTATATTTATGTTTGCATAACTCGTCAAAGTGTAGAGAGCAGCAGATTTTGTTTTTTCGATTCAATTTCACCCTGTATAAGTATGGAACTATTATTTATCAGTTTTTTTTTTAATATAAAATAAATAAATAAGGGATCCTCACAGCCCTTTCTTTTGATATGTCACACTCACACGGTAATGTTTGTAAAACTTTTTTTTAATTTTCTTATGCCTCCCAAAAATGACCCCCATATTATTTATTTATTTTATTGTTTTTAAGAAAGCTTACAGACTAATTACAAATAATAGGTAACAACAACAAATTATCAGGTTGCTAATAACAAGCCTCCACAGGTATATAACATCGATTACTTATCTATTGCTGAACAATTCAAGCACAATTGTGTACAAAAGTAAGCAGGTTAGGTTAGTTTATTTACTTACACAATTTACAAAATTCATTGATTTTCGTCAAACGTCCGTGTTTGGGTCATAGAAATTAATATGTGTACCAAATTTCGAATGAATCGGTCCATTAGATTCGGATAAAATTGGCTGTGAAAGACGGACAGACTGAGAGACAGACATAAGAGTGATCGGAATCCTAAAAAGCCATACAGAACACGGTTAATTAAACGTAAAAAATGCCATCTTTTTCATATAGTGAAAACAAGTTAATAACTTAATTTTACAATAGTTGCCGTGTTGCAGTCAACACGGCAACTATTGTAAATTTCTTACTTTAGTGGTAGCGGTAGCCATCTCATCACAGAATTGTTTTCAACTTTACTTGACAGATCCGATGAAAAATTAGGTACACATAGTGTGTAGCCAGCTTTAATCTAATTTACTTAATCCTAATGCTGTTGGTGAATATTGTTAATATAAACTCTATTTATTCTATTGTCTAAACGAAATCTGTTATTCACCTTCAGTAGGTCAAAAGTACAAGTTAAAAACAAGAATTAAAAAAACATGTGTTACTGTCCTATTACAAAATATAACTTTTTTTATAATTGATTTTTTTGTTATTTTCATTCTGTTTTTACATCCTACGTCATTACCACTCCCACTGTTTCTTCCTATTCCATTTTTCCCGTTATGCGGATGCCGAGGACCTATCTCACTCAATACTGTAGAAAATATAATAATCTGCAATATCCTTATGTACCTAGCAAGCTGTTTGAAACCTAAGCCAAGTTTGAATGTCATAATTACTTGGAATAGTAACTTTGAAAAATCTATACATGGCTAGTTTTCAAGATCACTACTGCTTTTAGGCACATTCAATTACGTTTAATATTTAATTTAAAATTAAATATTTACTTAACTATGTAACATATTTGTCTGAAACAAGTTTGTCACAGAAGGTCAGTGGTGGTCAGTATGACGATCGGGTTCCGTCAGTCAAGTTAAATAGCTCTGTGATCACGGAATCACTGGATTTGTTTTTCTGCAACTCATGCGATGTACTTTCAATGAACGAAAAGAAAATAAAACACAAGCTCAAGGAATACTACAACTCCATTTTACCTTAATTTGTCAAAAGCGCATTGATGCACCAGGGGTCTAATAGTTGCGGGTTTGTCCGAAAGGGATACCGTGGCTCTGACGCACAGGCAACTGAAGGAACACGGGTGGGTTTTAATCACTAAAAGTCTGACACGCCCTCCGCTCCGCCCAGAGCGAGAGAGAGAGAGAAGTTATTTCATAATTCAACAACTAAAAAAAAGGTGTTTAATAGTGTGCTTTATACACCACGTACAATGGACCAAATGGGAGTCTAAGTGCGGAAAAGGGAGCCCCATCATCATCATGCTTTGTTTAATTATGAAGAACCAACTTATGTTTTTAAATAAAAAAATCGTGCGCTAACACTTTTGTGCTTATTAGATTTTGATAAGGAGGAATCTCGGTTGCCTCAGAACATTACCTAATTTTAATATCGTAGATAACGATTAAAGACGTCGTCAGGAAGCTAGACTTACACGAAGTCAAGTTATTTTAAGCGGAGTATTAAAGAAAAGATGACATCGATTAAAAATAAAAAAAAACCACACCATACAATTTTATAGAAAATATATTTGACTGTGGCAGTTGTGACAGACAATGGTGACGGATAGTTGAAGAATTTACAGGGTAATGAAATTAAATCATTAATCTGTAAATAGGATATCAAAATCACTTTTTCACTTCTCATGCTCTGAAAGTTCGTCTTTATGTCGTGCGTAGGCGACATAAAATCGCTTTTTATGCTTTAGAGCATAAAGTAAAATCTTCGTTGAAGACCAAGGCAATCGGTCCAACAGCCACACGAACAACTTCAACTTCATAGAGTAACCTCTCCATTTTAACTCGTTTCGTTAGTATTCTAAGAACAAGGCAAGGATACCAACAGCCAAAGTACACAATAAAACTTCATGAAATAAACTTATATTTTTTTATTTCGTCCTTTTTTAAATTAGTTTTTTATATTAGTTAATCAACATATTTAAACTGTAACTATGTAATCATAGATATAAAAACAAAGTGTTTTTATAATTAAGCAGTATGTAACGACCTAAGTCAGGTGTTATGTCACATTACTATTGAAAAAAAAAAAAAAAAGTTAATTAGCCGGAACCATAATTTCCTCGCAATTGAAGTGAAAAGTAGAGTGTACAACTCGTCCATAAAACCCATTTTACTCTCTACTTTATATCCATAAACGTCTCGCATAAAATGGTGCGTTTTATGCACTTAATGTACAATCTACTATTACATGTCATATTAAAAAAATAAGCTAGATGCAGTCGAAATTTTCTATCTAGTTTTCCCTGAGAAGAAATGGCGAAACAAACTCAAGGGTTGAAGTCTCTTTTAAAGTCCAGATATAATCTTGGTCAGATCATTGTGAGGACCATGTAGATCCATGTCTGAAATGGTCTTTTGAGGAAAGAACCACATACATTTGAGTGGACCTATCCAGTCAATTAGTATTTGTCAGTAATCGCGTAGCGCAACTCAGACCACGGAACCCCAAAAACCCGAGAAATGAGCCATTGTATGCGATGCATGTTTAATTTTTTTTTATGTTAAAAGATGTCTCGTCTCGTTCGTAACTTTAATGTTACGTGGCCGGACTATAAAACTATTATTTTGACCTTGAATATTTTAAGTTCCGTTCGTGAATTTGTCATTAATATTAATATTATGGTGTATAGCTGTGCCCCGCGGTTGCATCCGCACTTAAATTTAAAATAAATCGATTTATTTATAAATAACTAGCTGCAGCCTGCGGCTTCGCTCGCGTGGCTTGACTTTTATTTTAGAAAAAACCATGCGGCCGAAGCCGCGGGTCTACGCTTTGGAATGGGCATGTAGCTTCATTTTTCTTACTGACCGACTCCTTGACAATTAAAAAGTACCTGTAAATGGTTTTATTGAAATAAATGATTTGAGTTTGAGTTTGAGTCTAAAATAAAAGTATCCCGTCAAAATCGGCCCAGCTGTTTCGGATATTAGCCGAAACAAACAGACAAACAAAAAATAAATTGATTTTATTTTGTTATAAGTACCGTATATACTTTCATATGCATTTGGTAAAATGCTGTTATTTTGACATTACAAACAGACACTTCAATTTTATTTATTTATATAGATAAATATATAGATGACCACAGTGCTGACGTCAGAGCTCTGTAAACAGTAGTGAGTGATATGGAGCGGGCATTGATAAGTAGACTCTTAAAATGTAATGATGACGTTTGCAGTTTTAATGTTTGAATTAATTTGAAGCTGTTTTTGTGATTGTTTATTGTTTTTGTGGTCTGTTTAAAGTCTTCAAGCCTAATATGGATGTATGGACGAATCATAGTTGTATAATATGAATTGTAGTTATTGCAGGGCAAAGGCCTTTCCGTAAACATAAACGACTATTAGGTATAGCAGTTAAAAAAAACCGGCCAAGTGTGTGTCGGACCACGCACAATGAAGGATTCCGTAGTTGGGATGAATTTATTACGTTTTTGACAGAAATATTAAAAATAATAAATTGAAATTGTACGTTGTTTTTTTTTTTTAAACGTTGGCCCACACTAGGAATTTCTCCTGTATTGTGGTTGCGTTTACAAACGCACATACACAAATAGCCAGACCCGGAACAACTACTTGTAGGTCATACAAATATTTGTTCAGTGCGAGAATCGAACCCACGACACGCAGCACAGTAGTCGATCGCTTAACCACTGCGCCATCCGAAAATATTCTAATTAATATATATAATATTGTGTTTAAATTCTAATGAATATGTATTTGATAAGGGAACCGTTACGTATTTTTATTTATTTTCCATTAATCGCCCTACAACGAGCATCATTGCCTTCACATTCATTTTGGTGCTGTTGCTGACTTGCAACTGGCCTATACTCCATTTATTATTACATCAGACAAATAACTGTTCTCACCTTTTCGTTATTTCGATGTAAACGTTTAATAAACTCCGTTATTTCACGATAAATACAAAGCACTGTAATCTATTTACCATTTACATTAAAAAAAATAACTCTAAAGTGCAGTAATTTCAATAATATTACACAATAACTGTCGTTATTTAGCCGTTATTTGTCTAATGCTATAGTAAATGGAGTATAGTGAAGAAACTAGTTTCAACCCAGTCCAGTGCTGACTTCGCGCCCTCAAGTCAGTCCAGTTGACTAACCTACCCATCTATTTTCGGGTTCAGTAACTTTCCCCGCCACGCGACTGACTTACTGCCAATCTCGTCTACATGAACCCACTGACTGGGTCCAGCCACTGCCATCGTATAAACCAGGGGCCCAAGTCTGCTATTTTTATAAATTCGTCACTCCAACACGATCCCATTGTCATTTTGCTAAAAGTTCGTAATCTGCTAAACTCATAATGGTCGATCATTGATCGGTCAATGGTCTCGTAATAGAATTGTACTACAATGGCATTTTGAACCTTTATTCATGCCAGATTTCATTTATATATATTTTTACATATTATTTATTAGTGTTATAAGCAATCTGAAGTAGTAGGAAGTTGGAAGTTTAGTAGGAAGTTTAATTTGTCATTATGTACGAGATTACCAATTCTTTCAATGGAGTGTCAGTGGCTGACCATTGGAAAGTCATAATGACGCCATTATATTAGTAGATTACCAAACTTGTCAAAATCAACAATTATGAAATCAATGATAGACCATTCTGACACTATTGTAATAGCAGACTTGAGGCCCAGGCATACGTGTCAAATGGTGGGAAAACGGCCTACGTGCCACGCCGTGCGTTTATCACGCCATTAAATAAATCAAGCAGGA
The DNA here is from genome assembly GCA_947523025.1 of Dryobota labecula. NCBI lineage: Eukaryota > Metazoa > Arthropoda > Insecta > Lepidoptera > Noctuidae > Dryobota > Dryobota labecula. Next base: position 6,692,404 of record OX383287.1, read on the forward strand.
AAAATTGTCATAAAATAAAAGGTCAATTATCTCTTTTACCTACTCCGAATATTCTCACATGTTTTTTTGCATTTCAGAGTAACAATAACCGGTAAGCACGCTTCGTAATAAAACATTTTCTTAGAAATTAAATTTTAGACATTTTTAGCCCATTTTTTTTTTAAATCCACATCACGGAAGCTCTTTGAAACCTGCTGATAAGTGATGACAAGGCCGAAGGTGGAAGCGAGCTTCACCCGAAATCCCCAACCACAGAAGAACTGGCTATCTTACCTCTAACTGCCGAAACACAACAAATGCTGTTAACATTGTTGTTGTGGCGACAGACTTAGACAAGATGGTGGTAGCTAGTCAGGCGGACTTAGAACAAGCCCGCAACCAAACCGAGCAGAACATTTTGCCACTGGGTATGAGATAATGGCAGATTACAGAGGCGTTTGAAAAATTATTTACGGTTTACGGACGATATTTTAACGTGACAACGTCATAACAAAACATTGATGCGGCGCAAGCGTACAATGAGCGTAACGGGACAATGAGTCATCCTTTTTCGTTCATGCAGCCGGCGTTCATCGATTTATTAGACGTTCTCACGTCAAAAAGTAAAAAGATTTTAATAAAACTGAAAGTCCAATAACGAACACATGACGCGGGAATGTAACGCGATTGGATCAACAGTTCTGACATTCAAAATCAAAAATCAAAAGTAATTTATTCAAATTAGGCTGTGAATCAGCACTTTTTGAACTAGATAACCTATTTCGCTGTTTTTTTTTCATTAGATTAATATGTGAGAATATTATGCACTCTACATTGAGGAATGGGGCACTGATAAAATGATAAACACGCCACGTTTTAGTAAACTGACATTTGGCATGACATCAGGAAATATTTTGAATGATTCACAGTTATATCAACTTGGGGCATCCCCTAAAACTAGGATAAAAGGATATTCTCCCGAAAATAACTACTTCTATCAAAGATGGGGAAACATAGACGAAACAAAATGGGTTGCCAGTTCAGAAATATATAATCGTAAAAAAGATAGGAAGAATTTGATTGTACTCGGAAATCATGAAAAATTGTTAGGTTTCGGTATTTCGGTAGGACAGTTCCCATATCGGAAGAAATACCGAAATCAAACAATTTTTCACGATTTAAACGGAGATAAAAAGTAGCCTATGAGTAAATCTAGGGTGTCAGCTACGTCCATACCAAATTTTATCAAAATTGGTCCAGCCGTTTGAGCGTGAAGAAGAGACAAACATACACACTCACAAACTTTCGCCTTTATAATATTAGTGTGAGAGTGTGATAAAGTTTTAATAAATACTCGTACATATACACAGTCAAATTTAATTCGTTTAAGTCCTCATAATGGATCATTGTACGGTCAGCTGGCAGCTGCAGATAAATCTCACCCCTTAGCAATGTATTTATTCATTGCTAGGGGGTGATATTTCTCTGCAGCTGACTGTACTAGTAAAAGTTGTTCATAATGATGAGTACAATGATCCCTTACGAGGATTTAAACGAATTAAATTTGATCCTGTATAAATGATTCCATAAATTTTACTTTCTTATGTCAACGTGATGCCGTGACGTGGACGTGGAAGTCCATGTAGGGATGTCCGTAATGCAATAAAGTGTCGATATATATCGTATCGATATTTTTTGAAAATATCAATATCGATATTGATATTTTTATTAAAAAATATCGGTATGATTTGACAGAATATTCGTGCTAATCAATAGACATCATTTTTAGTCAATCAAGAACAACTATTAACAGCAAATCGAGTCGACCAAAAACCAAAAATACATAAAATATAATTTGTTAAAAAGATGTATATATAGTATAGAAAAAGTATTCCTTTTTAGGATTTTTTCATCTTAAAACTTATAAATGTTTATTGGTCTGACAAAAAAAAAAACGATTTTTATATCGTTTCGATACTTGGAATTTTATATCGATACATCGATATATCGAAATATTAAATATCGCTCAAAAATATCGATACATTGAAATAATAATATCGATATATCGATGTATCGATATTTTTTCAACAAGCCTAAGTCCACGATAATGTCGCCCTACTAATAACAACGACACGGTTCGGTTCGGTTTTGGTTCGGTTGTACGTGACTTGACGTACAATCGAACCATTTCTTCTCCCTCCATGCGACCATAAGCAAACAGTTAACCTACACAGCCGATTAAAAACATATTCCAATTAAAACAGCTGGGTTACGATTCAGCCCCAAACCTGTATGATGTTGCAACCGGCCAAGGCTTAAGTTGAAAAGCAGGCTTTTGCCCAAGGTCACGGTTATGACGCCCGGGCCCTACTTGAGTGCACTCTTGCAACAGAAATTGCGAAATTACCCCACCTACAGAAATGCACGTTTTGGGGTAAACGCTGATAATAATATTGGTTAAGTATAGACTGTTTTAGTGTTTTTTTTTTGTAACAATTCGGTCGAAAATAGTTATATAGGTCGACGCCAAATAAGATAATCCAATTAGATTGTAGTCGAAACCACGATTTGAACTAATTAGTGGTTTAAATCATATCAAATCAAATTATTTGTTATTGCAGAAAACACTTTTAGGGTGTTGTTAAATGTACATGTTTCAAGTGATTCTACCGCATGCAAAATGTACACTCGTACAGTTATGGTTTATCAAAATCACGATTGAAATAGAAATATATAAAATTAGATAGCTTTATAAAAAAAAAATGGAATATTCTTCTTAAAGTTATATTATTACTGCATAATTATTTATTTAGTAATTATAATAATTAAATAATTTCAGTGTCATTCCTAAAATTATTACCATACATTAACAGAGTAATTATTTAAATATACATGCATAATATGGTGCATGTGGTGCAGGATACTCGTATGGTAGTTGGTAGGTGATTTTGAATTAAGCTAAATTGGTTAGTTTATTTATTTATTTGGTTCACTAACAGTTGTTTACACTAACATCTTGATAAAAAGTAACGTCTTAAAAACTTTGAACATTGTAACAATTACTTAAATTGTGTTTAGATTTACGAAACTTGTGATTATTTAATCAATTAATGTTACCTCCAATCGCCTAAAACACCGGATTACCTTGTTCAGGCACAAATCATGGGTGAACTTGACATATATTTAAGAAAAACTGTATTCAATTTTATACCTTATATTTTTGCATAAAATTTATTATTTATTATTATTATTATTAATAAAATATACAATGGCTTTATCGCATACTTCGATCTCTTTCAGGCAACCTTGGTATGGACAGTGAATTTCTGAATATGAAATGGGATCGTCATTGGTGCAAATAAAAAGTATAATAGTAATATAATCCTATAATAGATGTACAGATAATTATATGCTACTTAATAGATTCATAGATACATACTAACCGTACAAGCTAAGAAAATAAATGAAGACTATAGATTATTACAGCTAACAACAAGAACAAAATCACAATGACAAGTAATGTTCCTTCACGAGTCTTAAACACAGGCAACGATTGCACGCGTTTTATTGGATCTGGCAATGCATTTCACAAACGAGCGGCCTGGACAGTGAAGGATTTGTCAAGGAAAGTTGTGGACGTTAATAGATTTGTATTTTTTTTGTAATTATATATTATTCAGATTTTCATATTAGAAAAGTAGTCTACGTAATTAGGTACACTTTTTTTTTCAGAATTATTATTTCACTTTTGAAGTAAAAAAATCGTGTTTTTTTTTCTTCTGAAAATCAAAAGTAACAGGCTACTAATTAAAGTAAACATCGATTACAAAACTGCGCTTAACATTGATACTACTATATTAAGCTATGAGCCATTGTGACCATTTACTTAGCGTTGTTAGCACTGAATTTTATTTGATCATGACCCAGCTCTCGTCAAGGTTTCACTGAAAATTTGTGAATGTTGTGTGTGAAAGCCACGCGGGCGAAGCCGCGGGCATCAGCTAGTTAGTTATAAAACCATTGAATACAGAACCTCCATCTTTTTTTATTAACTAGGGCATCTCAGAGTTGACCTATAGAGGTCGTGACTCTTTAACTGGTCTTTCCTGTGGTTGCCCTAAGCTCCTAAAAACTTAAAGCCTCCAGCCAGGGCGCAAAAACTTATAAGCGCGCTAAGGGCACCCCCTGTGGGGTACGAACCTCGGCTTAGGGCAGAGTCGGAGGCAAGGGACCGACGGCGGCTGGATAAAATCAAGGTTATGATTATTATCAGAGGAATTTAAAACTACAGGCTCAGCTATACCGCGGGCTGGCGCTTCGCTTACGAGCAAGGGTCCGGGAGGATTATTTAGTCGGGGATTTTGCGATGGGCGTCAGCGGCGAGGTCGGAATGACGGTCGTGTATTATGTTTGCGAGCTACTGTATTTTTTTCCCTACTGCTCTCCTGGAGGAGAATCGTGGGGTCGGTCAGTGCATGCTTTGGACGGCGGATCTTACTGATGCGAGAGGGGGTGTAGTTGGCGGCCTGCACAACTAGAGTGTTGCGATGAGTCGCTGCGGAATCAAAGTGCTTTGAAATGCGCTTCATGAATTGAGCTATAGTAGGGATTTTTAGTTCTAAATGGAGGTTTTGGTTCCGAACGAACCAGGGGGCTCCCGTGATTTTACGGAGGAAACGGTTTTGGAGGGTCTGCATCTTATGGATGAGATAGGGTTTTGCGTGTGCAAAGACTGGACTCGCATAGGTCATGATCCGGCGGAGAACCTGCACCTTTATTGAAGTCGATTATAAAGCAACAGCTGGTCTAAAGATCATAACTTGATTTATGATCCATTATTGTCTGCCTAGCCTTTTCCCAACTATTTTAGGGTCAGCTTCCAGTCTAACCGGATGCAGCTGAATACCAGTATTAACACGGAGTGACTGCCTATCTGATCTGCACAACCCAGTAACTGAGTAACACGATACCCCTTGGTAAGACTGATTGCCAGACTTTCGCGCTTCTGACAACCCGTGACAAGTATCAAAATCTACAAATGACAGCCGGGACCAACAGTTTAACGGGCTTTCCAAGGCACAGTGTATTGGTATGTAATGATGGTCACCCATCCATGTACCAACCGCGGAAAGCGTAGCTTAATCTGATTGATCGACCCGTGCGGCTGTTATTACTTAAATCTTGATTTATGATGGAGGAAGCAAAATGTCGCAGATGAGGCCATCCATCTTAAATATTAAGAATTTTTGTTTCCTCAATTATATCTATAATTTATACATTAAGTTTATTTAGGCGAACTTAATAGTTGATATAGATAGACAATGGCCGTGGGCTCTTTTAGATAGTGGTGTTGCAACCTTTTTATATATATTTATGGTTTTTTACTTTTTTACATGTTTTTAAAAATAAAGTCAGATGTGTCAGCGATTCATAGTTTTATTGCTATCTAATAATACAGTCCACATTATTTGCCTACAAGTGGTATATGTAATTAATATAATTTTCATTTAAACAAATAAATAAAATTGAAGTGTCTGTTCGTTATGTCAAAATAACAGCTTTACGGTACTTATAACAAAAAACTTTTTTTTTTTTATCTGTCTCTTTGTTCCTGCTTATCTCCAAAACGGCTGGATCGATTTTTACGGGACTTTTACTGGCAGATAGCTGCTGATATAAGGAGTAACTTACTTACTTTCATAAGATTGTGTAAAACCCGATGCGAAACTAGACTATCTATCTGTCTACTTTATTGTGAGGTACCTACTTATGATTTTACGGTAATTCCATCCTGCACCCTAATGGCGTAACATACTTCACATTCAATCACAATCTGAATAATTTTGTGGGATATTACTAATACATTGCTTCGTATGCTCGTTTTTTTTAATGGTATCTCTGAGTTCAACCTAGTAGGTTGTCTATAGCTTAACCGGACTTTCCTGTGGGTACCTTAATAAATTAAGGCCTCCAGCCAGGGCATAAAACTTAAAAACTAAGCGACTACATTAAGGGCACCCCCCTGCGGGGGTATGGACCTCGGCTTAGGGCGTCACTGGGGGAGGACAGCAAGGGACGGGCTGGATCGGATTTTGATTATTTAAGGATACATTTTAAAAATCTACAGGCTCAGCGGAACGGGCTGGCTCGAGCAAGGGCGGGGCGGGGATGGACAGGGACGTCGCGACGGGCCTCGTCGGCGAGAACGATAGGACGGATGTTGGGAGATGTGATTTCTAACTATGCTGGTGGAGGGACTACTCTCCTGGAGGAGAGTGATAGCGTCAAAAATTTGTCTGCTCAATAACGTGAATAACGCAATGAGGACTATTGCGCTTGAATTCGCCGCTAGAGGCGGTAGGGTAGAGTGAGGTCTCTAGAAATGTCAAATATGAAACTGAACGTTCACTGTTTGCGGGATTTTCTATCGCAAATTGTTACAAATTATGCATAATTGTAAAGATTGTGCCATTCCTGATTAATTATGGCTTAAAATTATAAGTAACAACTTAGGATCTAATTTCGCAGCAGTTGGAGGAAGAATAATATTTGTCTGCTTAATGCTTGTCAATTTTAGGAACATTATAATTATAATGTAAATATCATTTGATATTTTAAAATGTAATAAAATAAACATTTTATGAAGTAATGAGTACTTAAGAGGGCTGTCACCGGTCCACTAACGCCACTCCTTTAAAAACATATTATCTCGTGACTGAGAAGGAATTATGAAAAACGGCTCAATCAGCGACCTCGGTAAGTGTGTCTAGAATTTTGTAATACCTTTTATAAAGTTTCGTATTGAGACACGAAGCATCAAAATACGATCTTAATAAAAACGGCCACATTCCTATAGATCGTATGACCGGTGACAGCGCTCTTAAACATATAAAATAAGAGTACTGATAGGACCTCACTCAACAGTGGCGCCAATTACTGGTGAGCACAAAAACGATAACTCCCATTAATGTTGTTGAACTGTCAAAATAAAAGCCATAACTACTGTTATGCAACTACCCCGCTGAGTGCCCAACCTATTTTTATTAAGTCTGAAAAAGAGGTAGCTATAGAGTAGGGTAGATACCCTACTCTATAGCTTCTTCTTTTCTTTTTCTCTCTTTCTAGATAGAAAGAGAGAAAAAGAAAAGAAATAAAAAACGTTTATTTGCGGCGGAAAGAAGGACCTAAGGATTGTTTTTTTTTTTGGGAGTGTCACTTAGATAAGATTTGAAGTTTAGGTGTATGGGCCCTTTGCCCAGCAGTGAGCCATTATAAAACAAAGTGCTAAAAAAAAGAGGAAAAAATAAGAATAATTCCACTCACATCAGTAATATTACTCCGTATATAATGTCCGCTGTGCACCAAAGTGTCGATCTCATCCAGATTTTTATCTCCGCTGAGGGTTATCTGCAGGGAGGCGAGGCAGTACTTCCCTCGGACCGCACCATTTATGCTGAGGCATTCGTCATAGTCGCCATATTGATTCCCATTGCCGCTTAGGATACCTGCCGGGGGCTTTGCAGTTGCGTCGAACACTGAAACAAAATGAATCCTTTGTAGTGGCTAAAGTGACATTCGGATCCTACTCTGTACCACGAGCACAATATGTAGTGGCCTCGCTAGATTTGCAGGTATACCTACCTATAGGAATTATTGTAACAGTGTCTGGTAAACATGACACAATTAAAAATCTAGCTCATAAATAATCGCTGAAAATACACAGAGGTTTTTTGGAAAGGACTTGGGGAGGCATCTAAATAAAAATTTGGACCATTGTAAGTGGGTCTGAAAGGTGTGGTCAAATTTGAGGGTGTGGTACAGACCATCAAACTGAACAACTTGCTCCATGGGACCAACATCGTAATCGAGAAAAATTATCAGCTGTCCCATACAAAGCTTCACTACCTACTTGAACTAGATGTATGACTAAATTCGGTCTAGTGAGCCATCTAAGAGCACACGCGAGGAATTGATTTCTAAGAGTTGCCGTTATCGAAATCGATAAGGAGGATTCTAAATATAGTATGGGACAGCTGATAATTTTATGTTTGTCCCATGGAGAAAGTTGATCAGTTTGATGGTCTGTACCACACCCTTATATTTTACCACAGCTTTCTGATACACCCTGTATATCGGATTTTTTTAATGCTGTCCCTAGACGGTCAAAATGCTTGACAAGCACGTGAATTTTTCATGCTTGTCAAGTAATTTTGACCGTCTAGAATGAAACTTGATATGCTTGACAAGCAAAATACGTGCTTGATAATGCTTAATGAAATTTTTTATTTTTGTAATGCTTGATTAAAAATGAATACGGATGCTTAACAAGCATGCTTGATGTAGCGTCAAGCCTCGAAAGCGTGCTTGTCAAGCAATTTTGACAATCTAGGGAACGTATAAACGCTGCCGTTGAGCTTATCGAATTGACGAAAGCTGGGTATCGAATATAATAATAATAATAAAAAATGTAAATTCGTAAATATGTGTTAGAATACACACACACAAAAATATGTTTGTTTAGGTATGCCATCAACTAGGGGGTCAACAGCGAAGAATACTACGGCAAAAATAAAATGGCGGGAGTATCATAAATAAAAGCAAAAGAAGTATATAAGGATCCCCTTAATAATCATAATCCGATCTAGCCAGTCCCTTGCTGTCCTCCCCCAGCGACACCCTAAGCCGAGGTCCGTACTCCACAAGCGGTGCCCTTAGAGCGTAGTCGCTTAATTTATAAGTTTATGCCCTGGCCGGAGGCCTTAATTTATTGAGGCACCGACAGGAAAGTCCGATTAAGCAGACGACAACCTCCTAGGTTGACCTGCGAGACACCAAACATTAAAAAAACTGTTTCTAAGGGTCGTAGCAGGTGGCGTTCTGCAGTTTCTACCTACCACCATAGGCATGAGTTTATGTATAAAAATTAAAAAAAAAATCGATAAATGTGGTTAGTTTTTCCCGCTAATATTTAAATGGAATTCGATCGTGAATAAAATTACAATTTAGCAAGTACTAACGTTATATCATAACAATGTAGTTCGAATATCAAGTTTCGTCAGTTGGCAATTCATTGACAATCGGCTCAAAATATCGTTTCAACTTATTGTGAAATATTATTTAATTGGATTTGACATAATTTTGTTGTTATTACGTTAACACGTGTTCTTTGTCGTCAAAGTCAATAACCATCGTGATGATAAATGATGTAAACCCATAGTTAAGAATACATTTATTATTATTTTATTGTTGTGGTATCATTATGTGAACGTAGAGAATTATTGCACAGTGGCGAAAAATTCATCCACATGTTATAATAATATAATATATCGCACCCCCAGTGCGACAAAGGCGTAAGAAGAATATAATAACTTTACAGGAGAGCAAAAAAACTGTTTGGTCTGGTATATCTATTTAGAATTTGATCTTATGATCTTTTGTTATATACCATTAAACAGTAAAAAAACCAAGCTTTTTTTCAACAATATTTCAGATACCTCAAATTGTCGTGTATAAAGAATAATTAATATTTTAAGTTTTACACACGTTTATGGACCTTTTTATCTGAAAAAATGTAAAACTTATGACGCGACAAATGTCTCTTTCTTAATTTTTCGTCAGATCTTAACGGACAAATTGAGGATTGTGTATCTTTATCTGCGCTATACGAAACTGCAATAAAAAAAAAGTGACGTATTCTTACGCCTTTATCGCACTAGGGGTGTAATATGTGGACGAATTGAATACCATCTTAATTCTTTTTCTCTCATTCTTAAAATCGCAGTATGTTGAATTTTTTTTGGCGTATGTGGCGTGTGGTGTTATATTTTGAGGTATTATTATAAAATGTTTACAATAGTAAGCTGCTGGACAGTTTGTTGCGCCACTTCTTCCCATCGAAAACTTTAGAAAGTGGTGAAGGGCGAGCGTTATGGGGGACTGTCTTATGTAATTTTGACGTTCAATAAGTACTGATTATCAGCCTAATTTGAATAAATTGCTTTTGATTTTGAATCATTTACTTATCAATTTCGAAATTAAAGTCAATTTTAGGCTCCAAAGTAAAATACGCCAGAAAACCTTCAATACTGCCACCGAAACTTCATCCAATTTGCACGACACATAACCCTCAAACGCCACAAGGGCTTTTTCCGAACCGATTTCGATCACGCCTTACACACTCCAATCTCGTTCGTTGAACCTTGTATGTCAAATGTCACTGGTGAAATGACTGTGGGTAGTGAATACGAAATGTCGCAGCGTACAATTCAAGGATGCCATTGGCGTGACTCGAATGCACGTGCAGAATCGAAGAAAAAAGCGTTAGATCGCAGACTGACGGACGGCCAGCAGAGGTAGGGTTATGAAAATGAAAATTGCGTCGATCGATGTGTGCCAATTTTTGATTATTCTCTTTTTTTTTTTAAACGGAATATGTTTCATGGAAATATTAAGTTGCAGGAAAAAAAATGTTCTGCTGGATGGGGAAGACCCTTCACGAAGCCATCTTCTACGCATTCTGTACATCAAACTAAGTAAAGATGTACTAAAATAATTGCTGGGAAACGACTGTTATTTTTGGTGTGAAAATTCTGATTTAAGGCTCCTACAAACAGGCGCGACACGCGACGCGACACAAAGAGACCACACGTCGCGCGGCACGCGGGGTCTTTGTGTCGCGTCGCGTTTCGCGCCTGGTTATAAGAGCCTTTACAATAGTGTGCAACGCAAAACATTATGCATAAGGGTGGGTAACTAAACAATTTTTCTTTCTTTCTTTTCTTTCTTTCTTAAAAAATAAGAAAGTTGGAGTCTCATTTCCTACGAAATGTCCCATACATTTCGTAGGAAATGAGACTCCAACTTACTTTTTGCGATTTCTGACTTTTCTAGTACTCAAACCTCTGTTGGTCCAGTAGAATTTTTAGATCCTTATAAGAAACAGGATCGATTGGCATCAAAAAAAGTTTTTGTGAAAATGGCCCATTTACTTGCTGACATTCTTTTCAAAATCTGTGAATGGGGATCAAAATTTCTCAAAAAAATAAGGATAGTCTCCTTAGACCGTTTTCCAATGCCCAGTCTTATAAATCAACCCTGTTTATACAACAATTCTTTGCAACAAAATTAACAGATTGTTGACTTCCTTGTAGCAGTGTTTAAGTATAATCTTCGTGACTCCACAATCAAAGCATAAATCATGTCGTCATGAGATTTCTGATATCATAAATGATGAGTAGCAGACAAGGTTCCTGCATTAAACTGGTTATTAGTACGGAATAGATGTATATATTATATTTTTTTATAGGTAGGTATATGTATATTTTTATATTTAAATAATATGTTTTCCTCAATTCTCACTATTGTACCTACCCCAATAATTTTTATTAAATAAATATTTTATTTTATGTTATTTCACACATAACTATTTTTTAAATAAAAAAATAATAATAAAATTCTGTATCTGTTCGTGACATCACAGCGAGCCCTATCTGAATACCAGCGCTGCGATACTTCTTTTTAAATGTCGCAGCATCATGCTGAGATAGGAGCCTTTTGCCCCGTACAGGATTTTGTTTTCATTTTACATTTGATTTTTATTTAATTTTTTATTAGTCTTAATATGAGTGTGTTTAGTGTAAAATGTGATCTTCCTGTATGAGTCCCAATAAATGCTTTTTCTTTCTTTCTTTACTCTTTGTCTCTGCATCATCCAAAGGTTGACAGGTAGAAAATGCCTGCGGCATTAAGTCCGCCTTTGTATATTTGTGTGCTTAAAGTATTAAATAAAAGGATTAAAAAAACTAGACAAATAAATAAATAAATATATTAATATAATATATTATAATAATAATTTATTATAATACATATAATATATTATATTAATATATTTATTTATTTATTTATTATATTTATATATTATTATTAATATATGTATTTGTATGTATGTTTGTTTTATATAGTTATAGTTTTGTTTTTAAGTGTTTTAATTTAAATTTTCATATTTAACTTTTCTACAAACTGTGTCTACATTTCTTAACCAAATTTCCTCTCGCATGTCTGCTGGAAGAAATTTCTTTTGAAATAAGCAGTACCTTTGTGCTCTTCTATGTTAATATATTGTCCTGTCAAGTATTTTACATAAATAAATAAATATTTATGACCAACCTATTATGACCTAATTACCTATTTATGACCTATTTATGACCTTTTCCCAACTATGTTAGGGTCAGCTTCCAGTCCATCCGAATGCAGCTGAATATCAGTATTTTACATGAAGCGACTGCCTATCTGATTTCTACAACCCAGGTACTGAGTAACACGATACCCCTTGGTAAGACTGGTTGTCAGACTTGTTTGTTGTTTGTGTATGTTAGTTTAAATGTTTGTAAACGCACCCACGATACAGGAGAAATTCCTAGTGTGGGGCAAAGATAAAAAAAAAAAGACTCGGTCTTCTGACGACCCGTAACAACTGTCAAAGATCTACAAATGACAGCCGGGACCAACGGCTTCGGCAACGGCCTAGTTACTCCTTATAACATCAGCCATCTGCCAGTGAGTCCCGTCAATATCGGTCCAGCCGTTTCAGAGATTAGCCGGAACAAACAGACAGACATAAATTTAAAAACTTGTTTTTTTGTTAAAAGTACCGTGTATACTTTTATATGCATTTAGTAAAAAACTGTTATTTTGACATTACAAACAAACACTTAGGTATAGGAATGGAAAGGTAATCCATCTTTTCCAATAATCGTATAAAGGCTCCCGCAGACAAGCGCGACGCGACATGGTTACGACGCGACGGTGCAACGCGATTCTGGTAGAACAATGTCCATAAAGTTTTCATAGAAGTTGTTTACTAGAGTCGCGAAGCGCTGTCGCGTCGCGAATGTGTTTTGACAGTACAAACAGACACTTAGATAAAAGAATAGAAAGGTATTATCCATAGTGCAAAAACTTTTCCAATAATCGACGTATAAAGGCTCCCATAGACAGGCGCAACGCGACGCGGCGACGACGCGACGGTGCAACGCGATTCTGATAGAAAAATTTCCATAAAAAGTTTTCATAGAAATTGTTTACTAGAGTCGCGATCCCGAAGCGCTGTCGCGTCGCGCTTGTGTGCGGGAACCGTAATGGTTTTCGCGGGATTTTATCCGATTTTTGTTACGCTTGTCGGGGTTTAGGACTCCATGTGTGTCACAATTTAGGGTTTTGGGTTGGATCCGTTTTTCTTGACTCAAATTAACATGCTACCAACGTAATTTAGCATCTTCATCAGTAAAATTCAAGGTTTCTTACCCATCACAGTCTAAATTCCAAATGACTAGTGTTGGGTAACGGATGTCTTGTTCCAAAACGGGGAATTTTGGACGGTTTTCGAAGAGAATTTACCTCATGAACTGTTTTGTACGCGAACTGCGCGCGAGTTGCTGTTTGGACTACTGATCAAGCGCTGCTTTGTGTCAATGACATGTGATCTAATCTTATTTAATGCACAGTTTAGTGAGAAAAATATTTTGTTTTATCTATCAGGGAAAACAAATAGTGACACTGGACACGTGACATTTTGTAGGAAGATATACAAAAAAGATACGGTTAAATGTGTAACCAACGACATTTTCCACGGAATACACATGAACAAATTTGTTTACGAACCATGCTTTTAAAACTAAAATCTAGAAAAAATAATTAAATTTATTAAAAAAAAAAAAAAATATTGCATCTACTCGTAAATACCAGTATTTTACATGGCGCAACTGCTTATTTGAACTCCACAAGTTAGTTACTGGGTAAAACGATATCCCTCGGTAAGACTGGCTGTCAGACTTTCGGGCTTCTGACGACCCTTAAACAACTGTCAAAGTTCCACGAATGACAGCCGGGACGAAGCTGCCGCACTAACGAAAAATGCAATAACTCGATTTTGTCGCTTCCGAGAATTGTATTTTTGATTATTGAATTAGTTATGAAGTTGTAGTTATTGCATTCTTGCTCACTGAAAACTCGAGTTCTTGAAGGATCAATGAAAAGTTGCTTAGAGCGAGTTAATAGATTTCGATTCGCTGACTCCAAATATATAACTCAACGAATATATAACTCAAAATCGTCCAAAATCGAGTTATTGCATTCTTCGTTAGCGCGGCAGAATGGCTTAACGTGCTTTCCGAGGCACGAAGGCGTCTTGCTATGTAATCATCCACCATCCAACCATTTGGATGCCTATTGCCTGTTACTTTTCCATATCGACTTTTGTATAATTTTTTTGTAAAAATCGTCCTATTATAAATGTTACGTTCAGCTTCACTGTTTTATTGATGTATTTAAACTGGTTATTCAACAATATTAATCCGCATGCCATATAGATACTAGTTTAATTAAAATAATAGTGCCAGTCAAATATTATTTAAATAGCTAGCCATTTTTTATTATTTTTGTTACACGTGTTTTTTTAAGGTTGTAATTTTTGCAAAAATTCCCAAAGTAATAACATGTTCAAGGGTCGATCGATCAGGTTAAGCTACGCTTGCCGCGGTAGATCCGTGGATGGGTGACCATCTCTACATACAAATACCCCTCCGTGCCTTGGAAAGCACGTTAAGCCATTGGTCCCGGCTGTCATTCGTGGAACTTTGTCAGTTGTTACGGGTCGTCTGAAGCCCGAAAGTCTGGCAACCAGTCTTACCAAGGGGTATCGTGTTACTCAGTTACTGGGTTGTGGAGGTCAGATAGGCAGTCGCTCCATGTAAAACACTGGTATTCAGCTGCACCAACATAGTTGGGAAAAGGCGAGCAGAAGATGATGATGAAACTATAAAGAAAAAATAATGTCCCCCATCAGACCATCATCACAACTATGATAACTAGTCAGTTACCTACTATGGTTCTCTTGCGGATCTCTTCATTTCTGGGGCCTTACTCCCGACAGCATTGAGTTCTGAATCAATTGAATTGGATTTGAATTAAATGCCGATCCATACTCTTGAATCCGACACTATCGCCCGATAGTGCGGTGGTTCGAAGCGAAACTAACTTCGATCGAAAGATCAATCGAAAGAGAATCGAAAAGTTCGTACTCCGCACGCCATCTGACAGATATATATCGAGTTGTTGGATATAACTAAACGTCAAATTACACGATATCAAAAAGCTAAAGATTCAGAACGAGTGAGATAACTACCTAAAAGACATAGAGCATTTGACGATGACGTAATCCGCCGGATATGCTTAAAACGACGCTAATATTACTCGAACCTATGTCGATCTTGGTTTACGATTCGAATTGGTTCGGGAGTAAGGTTTTAAATCGAGTTCGGATCGAAACGAGTTCGAATCAGAAACAAAATCAAACTCGAATCGTTTTCGGGAGCAAGGCCCCTGATTCGATCACGTAGAGAAACTCCAAAACGGGTGGTAACGTTAAAAATTAAATATTAATGTATTATTTATTACAATGATTAGAAAATATGACAATTTAATTAGTTCCGTTTATAAGTGGGTAATGTAAATTACTAAGTCGTTAGGTAATCTGTGTATTAGCTGATGATTTCTGAATCATTTCTTGGTTTATTTATGATGTCAGTTCCGTGATGTATTAATTACTAATTTATTTATAGTCCTCATTTTATATATACCTACTATTAAAAAATAACGAGTTTTACGATTTTTTTTGTTTGTTTATATTATGATTATTATTCTGTTATTTAGCCACGAGCCCCTCGTGGCTAAATAAAGCTTCACGGGTCAATCGAAGGTTAAGTTACACCTGCCGCGGTTGGTTCGTGAATGGATGACCATCGATTACGTAAGGAAAATACTTTGTGCCGTTCATATCGGTGAAAAAAAAAAAAAAAATATTGTCATAACCTAAAAATATATTGCCTACAAATTCGTTGTTTTTACTTAAAAAAACTCCAGTTTGTCTAGAGTCTTAGACAAACTGGATTTTCGCCTTTTTTCTCCTCTCTTTTTTCCTCTAGACCACACAACAGAGCTGTGTCAACAGAGGTTAGCGAGGTTTTAAATTCCTAAATAGGTAACACTGGTTTAGTACAGTCAATGTTTTTCTTTTAATGTACAGTCGCGGAATGAAAAGGTTGACCAGTTTTCAAATAAATTCATTTACACGTTGCAAGCACATGTTACCTTTTTAAACTGTGTAACAGACGAGAGTGTTGTATTGAAAATTATGTTTAACTGTTTGACAACAAAGTTCAAATTTACTTAGGCGAATGTTCCTTGACTATTAATAGTTGAACTAGAACCTTTTTATTAGTTTATTCTTGCGATTACGTTGTGTCAAGTTTGATAAATCTAATTACATCCTCTTAGCTTTTAATGATTAAAACTATAAATGTGAATAACAGTTCCTGTCAATGTCAAATGTCATTGCAATTTTTTTTTCATTCGTGTAGTGAAATGACATTCATTATGACGGAATGTGTCATACTCGGTCGATAAAGCAGATACTGATAACCTAAACTGCGCAAGCAAAAACAGATCTTAAGGTGGTCAACCTTTTCATTCTGTGACTGTACATAGTTATTAGTATCTCACATCACTTGACACGTGCCCGCATCAGAAGACACGCATGTGCTTTATAAAGAGGGGTAGAAATTAAAATCTAGGCTTCATCAAATTCATAATTATGTGCCATAAATTATGGAAGTATATAATTTTAGTGTCGTCTTCTATAAAATAAAATAAAGTCGCTTTTTGTGTCTGTGTGAATGCGCTAATCTTCTAAACTACTCAACGGATTTTGATGCAGTTTTCACCCTCATTTATAGAATTTATTTCGGAAGGTTTATGTGTACAATATACTAGCTTTTTCCCGTGGTTCCGCCCGCGTGGATGTCGATTATCGCGTAAAAAAGTAGCCTATGTCCCTCCGCAAATCCCAGGCTATATCTCTGCCAAATTTCATGACGATCGGTTCAGAGGTTTAGGCGTGAAAACGTAACAGACAGACAGACAGATTTACTTTCAAATTTATAATATTAGTATGGATTAAACTTACGAATAATAACGAAATCTCGATATTTTGTCAAGTCAATTGTCAGTGGAAAAATTTAAAATTGTTTTTTTATTTTGTTATAAGTACCGTAGGTACCTATATACTTTCATATGCATTTAGTAAAAACTGTAAAAAGCAGTTAATTGGATATTGCAAACAGACACTTCCATTTTATTAATTTGTATATAAAGATATAGATATATAATAATAAAAATATCAAATCAAATATGATTATTATCTGTTTATGTTCCGACACCTGTCGTCGTGATTTTGAACCGGTTTGAATTGTTACTATGAGTGTGTTTAGTTTAAAATGTGATCTTCCTGTATGAGTCTCAATAAATACTTTTTCTTTCTTTCTTTCTTTTCAACTGTACTATTATTGCTCGCAGTATTGTTTCTTGTTCTCCCTTATTCTATCCAAAGGTATCTTTAAAAAAAAAACTTTTGAAGACCGCCCATTGTGTCACTCTATGTAACAGTTCTACATTTATATCTGTAAATTTGATGGTGTAACATTATAAAGAGTATTCTATCTATCTATCTATCCATTATTTTATTATTGACTAGATGAGACGGTGCACATCGTACCACGTGTGACAAAATTTAGATTTTTTCCCCTTTTACCACCTTTTACTTTTCCTAAACCACCCAATAATGAGGCGAACAAAAAAAAAAAAGAGCCATTTTCTAGTTTTTGCGAGACTCATCATCACCATCATTTCAGCCGAAAGACGTCCACTGCTGGACACAGGCCACCTCCAGTTTTGGGGGGGGGGGGGGTTGGCCATAATCGCCACGCTTGGCAGGCGGGTTGGCGAGACAAACGGACGGCAATTGATTTTTATATACATATATCGATTTTAATTTAAGCTAAGTTTCCATTGTTGACGTAAAAATAAAGTTTTAACAAAACAATACTGAATCTACCGGTTCTTCTATTATTTAAATTTCCCGGAAAAGCCATGGGTTTTTTTTAGAATGAATACTCTGTTTATGTATACCATAAAACTATAGATTTAATTGTAGAAATTTTACATAGGGTGACAATGTAAAATTTCTACATTTAAATCAGTAATTTTTATGGTGTATATAATAAAGAGTATTCTGTTTATCTACTATTTTATTATTCACTAGATGAGCCGGTGAACTTCGTGCCACGTGAGACAAAATCTAAATAACAAAACAAAACAAATAAAATTACTTTGAGCTATTTTCGAGTTTTTAAGAGACTAAAGCTGCTTTCAGACTACGCTATAATATAATAGACATTGTTATGGATACGTTCACACTGCACTGTACTATATATTATTGGAATATATGGTGCGCGATATTGTTGTGCTATGAGCTATATACCTACTATATGCTAATATATTATAGCGTAGTCTGAAAGCAGCTTAACGGACGGCTATTGAATTTATATTATATCGATTTTAATTTAAGCTATCAAACGTGCGTAGTTTACATTGTTGACGTAAAAAAAATTTTTAAAGAACCAATACTGAATCAACCGGTTCTTCTATTATTTAAAATCCCGGAAAAGTCATGTTTTTTTTTAAACATAATTGATGAAGGTTTTTTCTGTATTAACATATTCAAAACGCAGCTAGGCTTAAATAATAAATAATGATTTGATCTTGAACCGAATAAAATCCTGGTCATTCAATCAACTTAACTAAAGTTAACATATAATCTGAATAATTTTGAAGGAAAAAAATTCCAAAAATTTGTCTTCTAACAACGTAAATAACGCAATGAATGTTGTTGAACTGCCAAAATGGAAACCATTGCTAGTGTAAGTGGTAATTATTTATTATTATTGTACGCCATCAGGGCCTCAAGTCTGCTATTACAATAGTGTCAGAATGGTCTCGCCATTGTGAGTATTTGACAGTGTTTGTATGGCAAATCTGTCAAAAACTCACAATGAAGAGACCATTCTGACACTATTGTAATAGCAGACTTGAGGCCCAGTTCACTGGTTTACGACATAGGATATTTAAATTATACTTTTTATGCCGGTAGTACGTCCCCACGGGATAATTTCCGACCTCAATGCAGGCGAAGCTGCGGGCAAAAGCTAGTCCTGGGGCCCAAGTCTGCTATTTTTATAAATTCGTCACTCCAACACGATCCCCTTGTCATTTTGCTAAAAGTTCGTAATCTGCTAAATTCATAATGGTCGATCATTGATCGGTCAATGGTCTCGTAATAGAATTGTATTGCAATGGCATTTTGAACATTTATTCATGCCAGATTTCATTTATATATATTTTTACATATTATTTATTAGTGTTGTCAATCTGAAGTAGTAGGAAGTTGGAAGTTTAGTAGGAAGTTTCATTTGTCATTATGTACGAAATTACCAATTCCTTCAATGGAGTGTCAGTGCCTGACCATTGAAAAGTTATAATGACACCATTATATTAGTAGATTACCAAACTTGTCAAAATCAACAATTATGAAATCAATGATACACCATTCTGACACTATTGTAATAGCAGACTTGTGAGGCCCAGGATAAACAGTTACCAAAGTACATTTTCAAAAAGTTTTATAAAAAAAAAATTAAGTTGCAGTTCAAATACAGTTAAATTACTACATAAGTTGCCATTATGATACTCGTTTTTTTCCAGGAGTTATGCACATTCACGCCTTCGTTTGTCTTCGACCTGATTGCAAAATTACTTCGCGTTTTACGCTTGTTGTTGTAGGTACTATAAAATAAGTAGGTTAATAGATTAGTTAAAATAAATATAATTTTTTTTAGGATAATTTATTTAGGGCTTTCCCTCTCGATTTCTTGTTTTTGTTTTGATTTAATTGAGTTTCACGGTTTTGGCAAAAACATTTCCATGAGTTTTAGTGATGTAGGGCATGCGTCACAAATTATTTTTCATTTCTCATACGTGGAAAACGCTTGAAGTTACCTGATCAGAGGGATGAAAACAGTTCTTTTCGTGTCTGGGAAACGATTTTCCCTGCTGTAATTTTTTTTTAAACTATGCAAGCCATGTCCCAAATTTTTATACAGCCCGACAATTTTGTAACATGACTGTATACTTATATAATTTACTTTTCACTAAATTATTATTTAATTTACATAGATTTGAGCTAAATATTTACCATCATCAATTATAAAAAAATACTGGCTGGTAGAATGCCACAGAAAAAGAAACATAAAAAAGCGGGATAGCAACAATTCGATCTACAGTTGTTTTGTCGAGTGCTGATTATTTATGTATACAGATATTTGTATAAAATTACTTCATTAGATTAAAAAATGTATTTGTTTAACTAATCAGGTTTTTATTTACTTCCCTCATATTGGAAATGAAAAGCAGAGTGTTTACCTCGGGTGCAAAACCTATTTAGGCACTGGAGCTATTGGTGCCATCGCTACGCTCGTAAATACGAGTACCCTTTCCTCCCTTGTTTAACAATTTACTATTTCTATATCTGCATTGGCAGAAAGGAAATCAGCTCTGCAAATTGTCACACAGCATTAATGTCTATTAACCCAATTGCATCATCTTCTTCTTCTTCTTCTCTATTAGTGGGCATTTCAATAGTCACCCCCTTTTCTAGCCATATCATCTTTCACATACATAGTTAATTCATCGTTTCTTTGGTTTTCCTCTATTCTTTATTTAAAACTTTGCTTACGACATTTTCATCATTCCTGCACCTTTAGAAGCGCATATCATCGGCAGTTACTACTGAAACAACAAAAATCATTCATGCCCTTTTTTTTGTGTTTGGGAAATTATGAAATAACTTCTCCCTGGGTGGAGCGTGTCAGACTTTTACTGACTAAAACCCACCCGTGTTCCTTCAGTTGCCTGTGTGCCAGGGCCACGGTATCCCTTTCAGACAAACCCGCAACCCTGGCAGGGTCATTCATGCCCTGATGACTAATTAAGCTTTATTACAAACGAAAATAATTATATCGGAGTAAGCAAATAACGCGTAGTGCTGTTTTCAGCACGTTTGCCAACTTCAACGGAAAGACAGTTCGTTGCACTTTTGTATTATTTCCATGTAAAGAGTTTAAGTGCTCCTTTTTTAGAGTTTATTGGAGTTTACTTCTTAAGAGGGTGTACAAAGGTCCACTAGCGCCACTCCTTTAAAAAAATATTATCTCGTGTCTGAGAAGGAATTATGAAAAACGGCTCAATAAAGAACCTCGGTAAGTGTGTCTAGAATTTTCTAATTCCTTTTATAAAGTTTAATATTGAGACACGAAGCAACAAAATACGATCTAGAGCAATGTGGCCGCTTTTCTTTAGATCGAATTTTGTTGCTTCGTGTCTCAATATGAAACGTACCTAATTGAGCCGTTTCTGAGACGACTCCTTTCTGAGAGCTTCCGTTGCGTGCGCTGCGAAAATATAATGTATGACGGAATTGTTCCTCTTTAAAAGTTCTAAAGAAATGCGACAGCATATGTCTATCTTTTAAGGTTGACTCACTATAATCTTTTTGTTACGGAAACAATTTTTTTCTAAATTAATGCATTATTTGCGAAGGAGTTTTATCAACATAATATTAATCCTTATCCAAATAAATATGTTATTAATCACAAGTATTTAAATATAAACAAAATTGTCCTTGACATCACTTGATTTCAGTCAACATCTTAGGAGATATCATAATTTTAAAATAATCTGTACTAATATAATATTATAAAGCTGAAGAGTTTGTTTGTTTGCTAATATACATACATATGCATAAAGCTGAACAGGCGCGACACGCAACGCGACACAAAGATACCGCGTGCCGCGCGGCGAGCGGTCTCTTTGTGTCGCGTTGCGTGTCGCGCCTATTTGTAGGAGCCTTTATGATGCAGTTTTCACCATTTATTCCAGAAGGTTTATGTGTATAATACATTTATTTTAAACTTAAATATAATAAAGAAATCTCGATAAAAATATCGAGATTTCTTTATTATATTTAAGCACCTTGCTGCACCCGTTTTTTTAGATTTGATAAAAATCAAATCTAAAAAAACGGGTGCAGCAAGGGTCGCTAGTGTGTTATAAGCACAAGGTATAAGACAAATCAATTTTAGAAAAAACAAAAAGGAATCTGCATTAGTTACTTATTAACAAATGACACTCAATAAGCCAACGATGCCTTATCTTTTTGCGAACTCAGCGCATATTTCATGAAATAACTATTTTGCTACTAATTGTAATTGTTACTAAGTAGTAAAAAAAAAAATTGTAAGTAATATGATCGTAGGTGATCGTTTTGAAACAGATTTGGGTCAGCGGAACTTGATTTGCTGATTTTATTAAATTACAAATGTGTTTAATGAATGGATAGAAACATTAATTCCATTTTAAATCACACTAATATTATAAAGGCGAAAGTTTGTGAGTGTGTGTGTATGTTTGTCTCTTCTTCACTCTCAAACGGCTGGTCCAATTTTGATAAAATTTGGTATGGACCTTCGTCCATACCAATTTTTTTTATTTTCATGACACCCTGGATTTACACATAGGCTATTTTTTATCCCGAAAGAATGTAGTGATCGCGGGTAACACCGCGGGGTGCAGCTAGTTATTTTTATAGCAGTGATAGCCTAGTGATGTGACCGTCGGACTGCCAAGTCATAGGTCTCGAGTTCGAACCCAAGGCACGACTTTTCGGATTCATGTGCGTATTGTATAATATTATCACTTGCTTAAAAAACGGTAACGGAAAACATCGTGAGGAAACGGCATGCTTGAGGGATATTACTCAAAGGCATTTGAAGCCAAGTCAGAAGCCCATGGGCGGTATACAAACTCTGACACCAGGTTATTTACTAACCACACGAAAAGGTGAAGAATGAAAGGATTAATAATTATATTTTTGAAAGGCTTCTAAAACGATTCGTCGCGGACCTATCGGAAGATCGCTAATTTACTGCAGTAGGTAAATTATTACGTAGCAGGTTTTATAGTTTCTGCCTACCTCCATGGGAAGAATTCGTGAGTTATGTATGTATGTACATCAATACCTAGTGAAGTTATTTTGAACCAAACATTCTAAGATTGTTTAAAAGCACTTCTAAGGTACCTATGATCTTGCATGAGCCTGTTAGTAACTCAGGGTCTTCACGAATTGGGTTGTTTCGGGAGGTTCCTGTTCAGGATAAGGCGGGAGGAAACGCCCGGGTGTTACCACTGTGTGGATCACCCGGAGGACACGGTGGAGCATACGGTGGAGGTCTGCCCGGCTTGGGCAGAGCACCGCCGTGTCCTTACGGAGGCAATTGGCGACGGCGATCTTTCGCGTCCGGCCCTGGTCCAGGCCATGGTCCGGAGCGAGAGTGCATGGGAGGCAGTCACCTCCTTCTGCGAAGTAGCAATGCTCGCGAAGGACGAGGTGGAACGCGTGAGGGAGCGGCAGTCTGTGCGTCCTCACGCCTCTAGTCGCCGCAGGAGACGCCCTGGGCGGTGGGAATCTGTAGCCGATTCCCGGCCACCGCAGGTGCGGGCTTGCGGACGGCGATCTATGGGCAGCTCGCCGTCCGGTAAGGAGCAATCCCAGGTCGACGGCGCGTTGTATTCCACGCGTGCCTCAAAGAGATGTCAGCACGCAGTGACGGGGTCTGCCAGGACGGGTGCCTGCCAGGGTTGCGGGTTTGTTCGAAAGGGATACCACGGCCCTGGCACACAGGCAACTGAAGGAACACCGGTGGGTTTTAGTCTGATACGCCCTCCCACTCCGCCCACAGCGGGAGAAGTTAACGTTATTACATCATTTTGTCTGTGGATATGTAAAGTTGCATGTCTACGCCGATAAACTGGTAACAATTGATCACTTTGATGCCAACATTCGACGCATAATTGCCGAAATACAGCCTGATTTACTGCAAAGAGTGTGTAAAAATTTGACCTCCAGATTACGCTATGTATGTACGCGCGAGCCGCGGCGGCCAAATGCCCGAAATTATATTCAAACACTATTGTCATAAAATCATCTCTCATATAAAGCCAATTTCATGCATACTCGTATTATTTAAAAAAATCTGTTCTTTATTTCAATTTAAAGTTCTCCGACTCTAAAAAAAAAAACACCCTTTATTAACCTATCCTGCTGGTTTCAGTTATCTCTCTACACTATCTACGAGTAGCAGTTGACGGCCTGCATAGTCTACTTGCAAAGCCCTGGCCGTTACAGCGGAATCTTGGATTCTTACATTACAGATGAATGTAAAGCATAAGTCCGTTCCTGCATGGAGTATTGCAGCCACCTTTGGGATGGCTCAGCAAAGTACCAACTTGCTGCGCTTGACTCGGTGGAACGCAGAGCTAAGAGGCTCATTGGCGACGAAGAACTGGTGGATGCCAAGCTTCACAGCTTGGCTCATCGCCGCAAGGTTGCCTGCTTGTCGGTCTTCTACAGATTGTACTTCGGCGAGTGTGCCCATGAACTCCACGACCTCATTCCACCGGTCCCCTTCTACCATCGGACATCTAGACGCACTGCAAGTTACCACCCCTACCTAGTTGATATTCCACCAACTCGCACTAAGCGTTTTCAAACGTGTTTTATAATGCGCACAGCAAAGGAGTGGAACTCTCTGCCTGCGTCTGTGTTTCCCAACGCATACAACCCTAATCTATTCAAAGTGAGAGTGAACAGGCTTCTTCTGGGTAAGCTCACTCCATCGTAGACTTTGTCTCTGTCATCCAGACCTAGACTAAAGTCGAGAGCAAACTCATAGTAGAATAAAAAAAAAAAAAGAATGCTTCCGATGAGAGAGCGGCTTTAGATATTATTGTTAAGAAGACTGATAAATTAAAGCTTCGTTTTGCAGCTTCTTCTCTCCTACTATCCTTCTATTTTGCTGTGGCCGACAGGATCCATAATGATCTCAAGTAAACATTATGGACTGTATTGATTTAGTATTGAGTACCTATTGAAAAATAAATCTGCTCCGAGTTACAAGATTATGGACTATATTAATGAAATAAATCCTAAACACGTGTATTTTCTCTTAATAAACGAATCTCTTGAGCTTTGACCTAGACATTCATCAGGTAAAATTATGCCGATATTTGGCTCAAGTAGGAATTACGAAACTTTTTATATAGTAATCCACTTTCATTCATGACAGTGTCCTTGAAGTAATTCGACCGACCTTTCCTTTGAAATCGAAAATTTTGTCAAAAGTTGTTTGAGTCGTTTTGTATATTTTGGTGCAAATATTGTAGATGGCGTAAACCTACAACATTTTAGGAAATCTATAACGTAATTCCATATAAGTATTTTTGTTCAAAATAATTTTGCGTAAACAGGCATGCGTTGTTTTAAATTGAACTGAATTATATCATTTATATTTATGGGTAATTATTATTAAGTATGCACTTAATTTAGATGGTAAGAGTACTGATTATTGCAAAATTATATTATGATTCAATCGGAAAAACTAAAGAAAAATGGCACCGCCATCAATCATCGGATACCAATGCCGGTCGTCATATTTCACATGCGGATATAACTTTCGGATATGGATTATTTCTAAACATTACTATTGGAAGGATCCATAATAATAACCATTTATCATGCGGGTATAATTATAACTTTATCGTGATCCGAATAAATTTGCATCAAAAATAAAAATCTACCCTACGAAAAACTATGAAAACAAAAAATAAATATTTACTTTTCAGGGCCCATAGCTCCAGCTTGTCCAAGCTGTCCAGGAACTGCTGGCTATCCCGTCTGCACTGTTCGCTCGTCCCGTTTCTGGGCACCACAATTTTAGGGAACCGCTCCCACATTTCCACAATATTAAATCGTCCACTTTCATCGTAACTTTCATTTTTCGCGGCTAATTTTAAAATAGTTCCATTTAATATCGAGTCGGTAAGTAAACTTTTGTCTGGAAGTGTCAATTCGATGCACTCCCGCGCAGCGACAGTTGCGATCGCGAGGAACAAGACAGCGCATGCGCGCGGCGCCATGATGTTACACTGTATGACGGGCGGCGCACAATTCGCGGGTATATCTGAACCGATCTGAACGAACGTACTTGTCACTATAACCTAATGGATCGGACAATAGCATTGGGTAATTTTTTTATAAATGTGTCATGATTTAAGTTGGGATTTTTCACTTATATTTTGATTGGTTAATTAATTAATTTGTTTGATAAGTGACCTAAATATGATTGTTGACGTCAGATGTCATTTGTTTTGTTGATGACGTTATTCTGTGGTGGGTGGGTCCGAGATTTTGTTCTCATCAGTTTGACGTCCGTAAACGGCATAATTATTGTGACGTAATGATATTGATCTTGGTTCTTACATAAGATGTGGTAGTCAAAACAAATGGTTTGTTGGTGTTTACCGTAATCATTGGTAGCATTTTCCCTGATCATATCGAAAACTGCGGAGGTCGTATTCTGATAGGGTGCCGATTCCCTTGTTCACAAATTAAACTAAATTTAAGTTCAGTGCATCTTTTTCTTTCTATTTCATTAAGAAAAGGACAGAAGATAAATTTTAGTTTAGTCCTGTCAAATTAATCAGCGCTTTACGTAAATTGACGTAATTTTAGTAGGCAAGTTTTGAATCACGTCTAAACTTGTATGGAGTAGTGACAGGCGCTGATTAATTTGACAGGTCTAAACTAAAATTTATCTTCTGTCCTTTTCTCAATGAAATAGAAAGAAAAAGATGCACTGAACTTAAATTTAGTTTAGTTTGTGAACAAGGGAATCGGCACCATTGTATTATTATAATTACTAATGTGGTATTTGAGTAATCTTTATTACTTTTTACTTATGTTATTTATTATGTAAATTATCATGTCCAATTGCAGGGCAGATGCCTTCCTGGGTTGGTCACGTATTCTTGTGAATACTTTAGGGAGTTAGGATTCAAAAAACGTCGTAGCTCCGTGCTTCGACATTCAAAAATTATGACGACAGTGATGCCGGTTCCCTTGTTCACAAACTAAACTAAATTTAAGTTCAGTGCATCTTTTTTTTTTTCTTACACCGGTGTTGTTCTTGGCCTTCATCTCACCTGATGGTAAGTGATGATAAGGCCGAAGATGGAAGCGAGCTTCACCCGGAATCCTCAACCACAGAGGAACTGATTATCTTACCTCTAACTGCCGAAACACAACAAATGCTGTTAACATTGTTGTGTTGGCGATAGACTTAGATAAGATAGTGGTAGCTAGCCAGGCGGACTTAGAACAAGCCCTACCACCAACCAAACCGAGCAGAAATAAAATAGTTTAGTCCTGTCAAATTAATCAACGCCTGTCACTACTCCATACAAGTTTAGACGTGATTAAAAACTTGCCTACTAAAATTACGTCAATTTACGTCAAGCGCTGATTAATTTGACAGGATTAAACTAAAATTTATCTTCTGCCCTTTTCTTAATGAAATAGAAAGAAAAAGATGCACTGAACTTAAATTTAGTTTAGTTTGTGAACAAGGGAATCGGCACCATTGTATTATTATAATTACTAATGTGGTATTTGAGTAATCTTTATTACTTTTTACTTATGTTATTTATTATGTAAATTATCATGTCCAATTGCAGGGCAGATGCCTTCCTGGGTTGGTCACGTATTCTTGTGAATACTTTAGGGAGTTAGGATTCAAAAAACGTCGTAGCTCCGTGCTTCGACATTCAAAAATTATGACGACAGTGATGCCGGTTCCCTTGTTCACAAACTAAACTAAATTTAAGTTCAGTGCATCTTTTTTTTTTTTCTTACACCGGTGTTGTTCTTGGCCTTCATCTCACCTGCTGGTAAGTGATGATAAGGCCGAAGATGGAAGCGAGCTTCACCAGGAATCCTCAACCACAAAGGAACTGGCTATCTTACCTCTAACTGCCGAAACACAACAAATGCTGTTAACATTGTTGTTTTGGCGACAGACTTGGATAAGATGGTGTTAGCTAGCCAGGCGGACTTAGAACAAGCCCTACCACCAACCAAACCGAGCAGAAATAAAATAGTTTAGTCCTGTCAAATTAATCAGCGCCTGTCACTACTCCATACAAGTTTAGACGTTATTAAAAACTTGCCTACTAAAATTACGTCAATTTACGTCAAGCGCTGATTAATTTGACAGGACTAAACTAAAATTTATCTTCTGTCCATTTCTTAATGAAATAGAAAGAAAAACAAGGGAAATCAAGAGAATCGGCACCATTATTTATTTTGATCCAACAAAGTTTTACATGTTTTTATGCTTTAGGTTGGCCACCAGGCCCCTTCGTCTTCTTATCCAATCAATCTGCCTAGCCAAACAACCAATTTTTCCAACTATGTTACGGTTGGGTTTTAGTCTAATCAGATGCATCTTTAGCATAGTATTTCACATGGAGCAACTGCCTATCTGACCTCCATAAACCAATTAATTATCCATTCTGAAGAGATTGCTAAAGATCCAGCGATCAAAACCTTAGGTCTGTATATGATAATTAGTGTCAAAATAACAGCTGCATATTTACTAACCATGGTGCTATTCGAGTATATGACATTGATGTCTTTATCAAATGGTTAGCATATATTTACGACATTGGAGGACTTTCTCACAATTTTCTATGGTTAAGTATGCTTAAGTGGCAATGTGCAGGGTTCTGGAGTGGCGACCGCGTACCGGATGACGTAGCGTTGGAAGGCCTCCCACAAGGTGGACCGATGACCTTATGAAAGCCGCAGGAATCCGCTGGATGCGGGAAGCACAAAACCGGTCGAGGTGGCGGTGCTTGGGGAGGCCTATGTCCAGCAGTGGACGTCTTTCGGCTGAAATGATGATGATGAAGTATGCTACTATAAATATAGCAGTTATTTCATAGTTCAAGATTTGGTTTAGGATTCTATATCGGTCGTAAAAATAAGTAAACATTGCATGGTTATGGGCATACCCTTAGGCCTGTGTTCACCAACATTTAAATCAACTGTTTAGATATTTAATCAGTTCTTTACTTAGGAAATTTGAGATAAATCAACTGTTTAAATACCTAACCGGTGGTTTGAATGTTGGTGAACACAGGCCTTAGTGTTAGTTTAGCTGTTTATTGAACTCATTGTACGATTTAAGTTAAACTACGAACGAAGAACTTTTGCAATAACGTGAAATTTTATCAAGGGAGCAACAACTCTTTTATTTTTTAAACGCGATTTTTTCTTATAGTTTCTAGTTACACATTTCAAACACGGGACAAATATATGAATCAGCATCTAATCTACAATCAGCCGGATGTATAACTGGGAAAAAGTTTTCTAGCAATAAGTGTGAAGATACAGACAGCGGCGCCGCCAAGGCTGGCCTAGAGGTCTTGTCGCGAAGGCTGGTTCGAGAAGGCGCAAAAAATAATATATAATATTGCGGCACGGTTGGCGCAGTGGTTAAGCGATTGACTGCTGCGCTGCGTGTCGCGGGTTCGATTCCCGCACGGAACAAATATTTGTATGACCTACAAGTAGTTGTTCCGGGTCTGGCTGTTTGTGTATGTGAGTTTAAATGTTTGTAAACGCACCCACAATACAGGAGAAATTCCTAGAGTGGGGTACGTTCTAAAAAAAAAAAAACCTGGAAAGATATTTATTTATGTATTTAAACTTCTCGCACAAAATAAGGTACAGTCAGCTGCAGAGAAATCTCACCCCCTAGCAATGAATAAATACATTGCTAGGGCGTGAGATTTCTCTGCAGCTGACCGTACAAAGTCGGCCCCTAGGCATTCTCTACCAATCAACCAAGGGTGGCGAAGAGAGAAGATGGCAGGTGCTCAATTTTTTTTTTAAGATGAGATAATAATAATCTATAATATAAAAATGAATCGCAAAATGTGTTGGTAAGCGCATAACTCAACAACGCCTGGACCAATTTAACCAATTCTTTTTTAATTATTTATTTTTTAATGTTCGTTGAAGTCCAAGGATGGTTTTTACGTTTTTTTTTTTTTTAATGGTTTTTACGAAAAATTAGGGTAGGGTAGAGTAGGGTAGGGTAGGTAGGTAGGTGATAGGGTAGGGTAGGGTAGGGTAGGGTAGGTAGGTAGGTAGATAGGTAGGTAGGTAGGTAGGTAGGTAGGGTAGGTAGGGTAGGGTAGGGTAGAGTAGTGGAGTTTATACTATAGCTTTTGACAGAACGAAGTCTGTCGGGTCAGCTAGTAATAATAATAAAAATATTAAAAAGATAACAAAAAAAATTGATACAAAAGTACATAAATAGGTTATAAACTTGTAATAGACATACATACATATTTACTGTATTATATACCAAAGAAAAATATATGGGTGAGGTCTTTACCCAGCAATGGCAAAAAAAAAAAATAACTATAATCAACCCAGGTATTCACTTAATATTTGACTAGAATTCGAGTATACATTGCGTAACCCTAAACATGAAGATGAATCATACTGCATTCCGCGAATGATTTACATATATCATCATGATGTAGTCTGCTAAATCATGACCATTTCCATGAGTTCGATGACTTTGTTTTCTTAACTTTTTTGCCATAATATCAAATTATGCTCGTTTTTGCTGCTAATCTATGATGCCTTGAAAGTCGTCATAATATGACGATTGTATTGCAATATAGGTGTCAATTTTTACGTCACTGTTTACACTGCCTGACCGAGACCTGATAAAAAGCTATTTGGTGCTTAGCAGCACGTGTATTCTTATTTTTTACAGTGGCCTACTGTAAAAAATAAGGATACATTTGCAAAGAGGGGCTTGTGGCTAAGTAATAACAGCCGCGCGGGTCGATCGCTCAGGTTAAGCTACGCTGGCCGTGGTTGGTCTGTGGATGGGTGACCATCTTTACATACCAAGACCCCTCCGACCTTCGTGTCTCGGAAAGTACGTTAAGCCATTGATCCCGGCTCAGCTGAACAGTTGTTACGGGTCGTCAGAAGCCCGAAAGTCTGACAACGAGTCTTACCAAGGGGTACCTATCGTATTACCCGGTTACTGGGTTGTGAAGGTCAGATATGCAGTCGCTCCATGTTGAATACTGGTATTCATTTGCATCCGATTAGACTGGAAGCCGACTCCAGCATATTTGAGAAAAGGCTAAGCAGATTATGATGCTGTTAACCTACCAAATGCTGTTAAGGTAACAAAACCAGTATTCGCTGGCCTTTTATTTTACGTATTTATTCTATGTAATCCATACTAATATTATAAATGTGAAAGTAACTCTGTCTGTCTGTCTGTATGTTACGTTTTCACGCATCAACCACTGAACTGATCGTTATGAAATTTGGCAGAGATATAGCCTGGGATACAGAGAAGAACTTAGGCTACTTTTTTACGCGATAACCGACATCTACGCGGGCGGAGTCGCGGGGCAAAAGCTAGTTTTATATATTTTTTGGATAAAAAATTACCTATATTAAAAATGACAGAAATTGATTCAGAAAACAATTCTAAACAAACTACTTTCATAATGTACATTAATTCTGTTTCACATTATATGTATATCCATACTATCCATATTAATATTAACTCTAACTATACACTCTACTACTCTCTACTATTTATTATTATTAGTAACTCTGTCTGTCTGTCTATCTGTATGTATGTCTGTCTGTCTGTCTGTATGTTACGTTTTCACGCCTAAACCGCTGAACCGATCGTCATGAAATTTGGCAGAGATATAGCCTGGGATATGGAGAAAGACATAGGCTACTGTTTTACGCGATAACCAACATCCACGTGGGCGGAGCCGCGGGAAAAGCTAGTAATATTATAAATGTGAAAGTTTGTGAGGATGAATGGAGGTTTGTTACTCAATCAAGCAAAAATGGCTGAACTGATTTGGATGAAATTTGGCACACAGATAGTTTATAATCTGGATTAACACATATAATACTTTACATCCCAATGTTTCCACGAAATCGAGATTTATGCGGGTTAAACCATGGGGCTCCAAAGTGTCCTATTATATTGCTGGCCAAGGCCTACCTAATCTCCTTCCACCTCATTCTGTCAAGACAAAACAATCTTTTTTGTTGGAATCTTTGTCCAGCTCACAATGGGCTCTGGGCCCACAATGTCGTTTAGCATAATAGCAACCGTGATCACCGATTAATGAACCAAACGTGGGTGTTGCTAGGTTTGTTTTTCATTAAGGTATGATTCCGAACTCCGTTGCACGCAGCTGTGCTGCTGCAGCACTACTGGTCCCCATATATTCTTTATTGGTTTATATGAGATTACATTCCGAACTCCACAGCAATGGCGCGGCAGCAATGCAGCGGCAGCACTGTTGCGCGGAAGTGTCGCCCCGCCGCCGCGATAGACCAGTAGTGATGCGTCCGCCACCGCAGCGATAGAACACGTGAATGTTGACAAGTAAATTGGCAACAAAAAGATGAATTTCTCTGATTCAGAAGAGCCATCATCGTCATCTTCTACCTCTTCCAACAATATAAATAAAAGTTGGTTCTCAATCGACATCATCAACAACTCAAAGCAACTGAATAAATACTCAACAGAGCAACACCACGAACAGCGCAACACAGCCGAGATCGGAATCATACCTTTAAGTTGTACGATGGTTATACATTGTAGCGGCCATTGAGAGGATCATCCTCTACAGTGACAGCATATGAGCCGATAATATGACGCATCAACTCCGTTCTACAGTCGGGCACTGCCACAAAGCCCCTACATTATGAGGTTTAAGCGTTCATAAAGTTCCGGAAATAATTATGCCATTTTTTTTGTGCTTAAATAAATACTGTACTTTATGGTTTGTAGCGGTATACCTATTAGGAAGGGGCATTCTTTATAAAGTTTTCCGGTTCATAAGTTAATTAAAATTGCCTTTGTTAGTTGTCATAATTATGTGATCAGCTTGTAAAGAGACACCAATCAGAAATCGTAAGGCAGTCCCATCGGACTGTCTTACGATTTCCATTTGGTGTCTGAATGTGAATTAGATTTCAGTATTAGTTTTATCCTAACTATAATGTGTGTGCGTATGTGTATGTGTTGTTACCTTTTCACGCCGAAACCACTGAACCGATCATCCTGAAAATTTTGCATAGGTATACGTTGTCAGGTTTACAGAAACGGACATAGGGTACCTTTCATCCCGAAAAAAAGTACTGTTCCCGAGGAAAACAACAATAACGTTCTTATGATAATAGATGGTGCCACGCGACTTTCGAATCATGATTGAATTATATTATTATAGAAACTTTAGTAGTGTTAGGTAACTTAGGTTATTTTTATTTTAGAAAATGCAACGCGAGCGAAGGCGAGGGCAGCAGCTAGTAAGAATATAAAATAAAAGGTTCCGGGTGGTGCCGGACGTAAAGAATAGCACCACCCCATTTCCTCCCGTGGGTGTAAAAGGCGACTTAGGGATTTACTAGAGAATGAGCAGCAGCGTTCTCTATGCATTTTTAACACCATACTGCGATCGCCAACCCGCCTGCCAAGCGTGGCGATTATGGCAACCCCGCCAATTGGGGGAGGCCTATGTTCAGCCGTGGACGTCTTTCGGCTGAAATGATGAAGATGAAAAAAAAATATAGTAAAATAGTAGTATATAATAGTTGAAAATATTTATTTCAGTACAACACAAGTTCTAGTTGAAAACCAACGTCAGGCACTAGTTGGCTGGCATTTATGCTGAACTGGGCCTATTTGGCGTAGCCGCGAGGCATATATTGCAATTTTAAGATTTTTTTTGTCTTTTTTGTTCTGTGTCAGTATTGTGTGCTTTAAACTGCGTCAAATAAATTTATTTTCTTTCTTTCTTTCAGTAATCTAATTTTATGATGTTACTTTACAAGGTACCGGCATAGCCTTTAGAATTGCCAAAACTTAATGCCTGGCAGTGGGCAGGATACATTGCTCACAGAGCGGATGGCCGATGGGGTCGAAGGTTGGAAGTGTTGGAAGGCCTCCCACACGGACCGAGGACCTGCTGAAGGCTGCGGGTATCGCAGACCGGACATGACCGGTCTATGTGATGATGACGAATTTATTTTCAGTTTAGAATAAAAAAATTGGTGGGTATGCATAATCTGTTGATTTCTATAACAACTGGAACTTTATGTATAAATCAAAACAATTTATTAATTATAGCAAAAAATACTACGCTAGTAATAGAGTCGGAATTAAAATGATCAAAGTTGACTTATGCCCTTTTTAATTTTATACAGAATTTGAAACACATAGGATTCTAGTTAGTGCTAAATATTTTCAAAAATACCAATTTTTTCTTGAATTTTAATTTCATCCATAAATCAAACTACAAGTATGTATCAAATAACAGAAAGAGATTTTCGTCATCTATACAAATAAATAAAACTGAAGTATCTGTTTGTAATGTCAAAATAACAGCTATTTACTAAATACATATGAAAATATAATAAAACAATTAAAAAAAAAATATCTTTCTGTTTGTTCCGGCTATTCTCCGAAACGATTGGACCGATTTTGACGGGACTTTCACTGGCAGACTGATGTTATAAGGAGTAACTTAGGCTACTTTTATTGAAGAAAAAATGCGGGCGAAGCCACGGATAGCAGCTAGTTTTACAATATAACATTGTTTGTGTTCGTTCTTTGCGTCATGTTTCCCGCAAATTTATGTATTTTCTTTCTTTCTTTCTTTCATTCTTAATTTCTTCACCATCATTTTCGTAAGTCTACTCTTAGAAAATGTTTCACTAATTCCATTGGTGTATAAAAAACGGAAGATTAGGTACGCGCACCTCGACGTGGACCGCATAACCTATGCCGACCGACACAACTGACCTTAGTCACAATCGAACTGGCGTTTGTGTGGCACATGTGCAGCACGTTAAGTAAAATTACCGTAATAAAAAAAGAAAAAAATAAAGAAAAATTGTTTATTCTGCACAAACAAGACTCACATTACAAGAAAAATAGACAAAATACACATACCAATACAAAGTTACCAAAAGGCTCGTATTCAAAACCTTAAGTGTAACAAAAAAAAAAAAAAAAGTTTAATTAAGCAGCAACAATGCCTTCCTGTGTTTTCAAAGCGTGCATAAATCTATACTTCTATACTAATACTAATGACTAATTACTAATTACTATTACTAATTACTAATTACTAATACTAATACTAATACTAATACTGATACTAATACTAATACTAATTACTAATTACTAATTACTAATTTACTAATTTACTAATTTACTAATTTACTAATTACTAATACTAATACTAATCTATCCTCTATCTATAATATATAAAGCTGAAGAGTTTGTTTGTTTGTTTGTTTGAACGCGCTAATCTCAGGAACTACTGGTTGGAATTGAAAAATTCTTTTTGTGTTGGATAGTCCATTTATTGAGGAATATTATAGGCTATATAACATTACGCTACAACCGAAAGGAGCGGAGCATAAATGAAAAATGTTGCAAAAACGGGAAAAAATATTCCTTTTTGAGAGCTTCCGTTGCGTGCGCTGCGTAAACGGTTTAAGTTACGCAAATATTATGTGTGATGGAATTGTTCCTCTTTAAAAGTTCTAAAAAAAAAGTCCGCGACACCATATGTCTATCTTTTAAGATTGACTCACTATAACCTTTTTTATGGTGATCAAATTTGTTGGAAATTAATGCATTATTTGCGAAGGAGTTTTCATAAACATGGTATTAATCCTTATGCAAATAAATACGTTATTCATCACAAGTATTTAATTTTGAACAAAGTTGCCCTTACATCATTTAATTTCAATGAATATCTTAGGAGATATAACTGTTTTATAATAACTCCGCAGCAAAATAATGATCAACTCTGCGAGGTAGTCTATTCTAAAGCTGAAGAGTTAGTTTTTAGGGTTCCCAAAGGGTAAAACGCGTCTGTCTGTCTGTCTGTCTGTCCGTCTATCACCAGGCTGTATCTCATGAACCGTGATAGTTAAACCGTTGAAATTTTCACATATGATGTATTTCTGTTGACGCTATAACAAAAAATACTAAAAAACAGAAAAAAATAATATTTAAGGGGGGCTCCCATACAACGGACATGATTTTTTTGCCGTTTTTTTTGTGGATGTCGGTTATCGCGTAAAAAAGTAGCCTATGTCCTTCTCTATATCCCAGGTCAATCGGTTCAGCGGTTTAGGTGTGAAAACGTAACATAAACAACTAACAACGTAACAACTTTCACATTTATAATATTAGTATGGATAGCTTTTGCCCGCGGCTCCGCCCGCGTGGATGTCGGTTATCGCGTAAAAAAGTAGCCTAAGTCCTTCTCTATATCCCAGGCTATATCTTTGCCAAATTTCATGACGATCGGTTCAGCGGTTTAGGCGTAAAAACGTAACATACAGACAGACAGACAGACAAACAGAGTTACTTTCACATTTATAATATTAGTAAGGATAAGGATGTGTATGGATGGTACGGAACCCTTCGTGCGTGAGTCCGACTCGCACTTGGCCGGTTTTTTGTTTTTTGAACGCGCTTATCTCTGGAACTGCGAGTTGGATTTGAAAAAATCTTTTTGCATTTTACAGCCCAATTCTTGAGTTAAAGTTTATGCGAAAACGAAGTAAAAGCACGGGCAGGCAATATGTTCCGACGGGGTGGGTCGGGGGAACAAGAAATTTAACGCGGACGAAGTCGCGGGCAGAAGCTAGTAATTCATAAACCAAAAACAACTTCCACGGTATTATTTTCCACTCGTAAGTACATCAAAACTTATTTTCTTTAAAATTCTCCTGAATAATATTGCTTTCTAGGTCGCCATTTGTTTCAGAGTTGTTATGGATACGCAACAGTGACAATTATTGCTATCTCGTTCCCGCTGCAGCCCGCGTCATATCTCTCTATTTCGGTTGTTTCAATTGGGTGAGTTTACATGTAATTGTTTCTAGTCCAATAATGTTTACGTGACATTAGAGCGTTGCCTTATCTACCTTTTTTATACATCAATGAGCAAAGGCTGATACAAAGAGACCGCTCGTCGCGCGGCACGCGGTGTCTTTGTGTCGCGTCGCGTGTCGCACTTGTCATGGAGGCTTAAACTACACACATCGGCAAACCCATATCGAGACATCCTCCGAAGCGATCTCGCCAATTTAGTTCTTAAATCCTACGGGCTACTATTCTGAAATTAATCTAATTTTATTACCGCTACAACCACATTCTACTCAATAAACAAAACATTTCCCAAACAAAAATCCGATGTTTTTTATTCCGGCTCTATGGGCAGATGGGCGGAGGGCAAAGGAGAATCGGCACTTTAAGGCCAATGTGTCTTTTATAGATAGCCATTTGGGCCCAGAGTGGAATCTATATAGTGGTGATTACGGTAGGGAAGAGCTTAGCTATTATGAGCCAGGGCTGGAAGGCCGGACTTATTCGAAATCGATTTGGATTCAAATAATCGGTTGTAACAAATCGATGTTATAGTGATAAGCAAATTATGATTTTTGTTACGATGAAAATATGAGCATTTATATTCAATTTAATTATTTGATGTTTTTTCCTTCCTTTTGTTTTATTATTTTCCTAACAATAGTGTGTTGATTTCGTGCAAAGTATCGCCTGATAGAATTAAAGAAAACATACAAAATGATTGTTGAATATATTTCGTCTACCGAGAGAATGCTTTTCAGACACCTGTCAGTTGTACAAGATTTGGAACTAATAAAGTTTAAATTCGTTTAACACCATATTCGTTTGTATGAAACTGATAGGTGTCAGAAAACCTTTCTCTCGTTGGACGGAATATAGTTGTTGAATTTAATCTAAGTTGTGTGGATTTAATTGCAGAATGGTCAGTGTTTACGCATATGTTAATAATACATAGTGTGCAATTAGCCAAGAGGGAAGACCATGACAATGCAGCTGCAGTGTCCATTAGGGTTGTTCCTTGATCGTGAAAATTGTTTACCTGCAAAATACTTTTGAATAGTATACTTAAATTAAGTTTTATAATATTTGGATTGGATTGTAAATAAAACGCATTTCAATTTATTTACGTAATAGCTGTTGCCCGCGGCTTCGCCATTGTAACTTTTTATAAAATAAAAGTAGCTGAAGTTACTCCTTATAGCATCAGCTATCTGCCACAATCGGTCCAGCCGTTTCGGAGATTAGCCGGAACAAACATTTTAAAGAAAGTTTTTTTGTTAAGTATAAGTGAGTATATACTTTAATATGCATTTAGTAAAAAAAAACTGTTATTTTGATATTACAAACGGACACTCCAATTTTATTTGTTATAGTAACAGTATAGATGATAAATCTCTCAGAGATCTATGAAGTGTCTCAGAGTGAGCCAGAGTCTATGAACGATTTAATCAAATAATGATGAATGAATTGAATTGAATAAAAGGCGTTATGAGCAACAATACGGATCAAATAGGTAAACAATATCAGGAAATGCATAATTAACGAGAAACGACCGATCATTTAATTAAAACTAGCGGTGCCCCGTGGCTTCCTAATAAAAAGAAGCCTATGTATGATGGATCATACAACCATGCTTAAAACCTGGAGGTTATAAGCTGTCTGTGTGCCAAATTTCATACAAATCTATTCAGCCGTTTTTGCGTGATAGAGTAACAAACATCCAAACATAGAAACTTTTACATTTATAGTAGGATTTCACATCGATGTTCCATAAATCGATTTGATTCACAACACTATTATGACTTACCCTAATATTTTTAGCTATTGTGTGGACAAATAATAAAGGCCTCAGATATTATCGTACACATAAAAATATATTTTTATATCCTATCAATATTATTATGTCCCCGGTAATAGGCTATATTAATTAATTTCTCTTAGAAATATTTATGTAGTATTGATTGAATACGTAACCTACTTTTTGCCTTTTGTGGGAAGTTTTCTTAAGAGTATGAATGTCGTCGAATTAGATTCAGGCTTTGGAAAAACATTACTCAACTAGCTTTTGCCAGCGGCTTCGCCCGGGTGAATATCGGAAATTATGCTACGGGAAGGTACAGTCAGTTAACACAATTAGCTGACCCCCCTTTGCTCAAATGGTTGAGGTTTTTTTAGTAACGAATCGTACGATTTTCATTTTGTTTCTAGTTTTGTGTAGATTTCGTATAGGCATTTACATTAAATTAAGAATAAAATTTAAAAAAATATTATATAATTATTATAAATATTATTTATAATAAAATTCTATCGATCCGTATTCTACAAAAACTCAACCATTTATGCAAGGGAGTCAGCTAATTGTGGTAACTGACTATACTACCGATTAATCCAGGATATAAACTGTCTGTGTGCCAAATTTCATCCAAATCCGTACAGCCGTTTTTGCGTGATTGAGTAACAAACATCCAAACTTTCACGTTTATTATATTATATTAGTCGGATTAGCCATTTTACCAATCATAGTTATCATAACCTAAGTTTTAAACAAAAATGACTAAAAGAAATGCAAACATAAACCTAGATAATTATTCTACAGTGGATATGTTAGGTAATAGTACTGGTAGATATTACCAGAAAAGACATAGTGGATGGTGTGGACACCTTTTAATGTAGTTTAATCTTTTTTTGCTGTAAATGTTGACGTTCAAAAGTGCTATAGGTATGTATATGTGCCTATTTGAAATAATAAATTTTTGGTTCTAGGACATACCGGTTCCCTCACAATGTTTTTCTTCACCGTTTTGAGATCAGAGGTGATTAAACAAATAACACAAAGAAAAGTGTCTGCCCCTCAGCTAGATGGACAGACGACCTCAGAAAGGTGGCTGGGATAGACTGGATGCGGAAGGCAGAGGACAAGGTGTTGTGGCGCAGCATGGGAGAAGCCTATGTTCAGCAGTGGACTGCGTTGATTGGCTGAGTTGATTGATTGAAAGTGTCTGGGATCGAACCCAAGAACTACAGCTAACAGCGGGCCCTATCAGGAACCAGCGCTGCGGCACTTATTTTTAAATGTCATCATGGTGAGAGATAGGAGCCTTTTGGCTCCGTACTGGGTACTTTATTGTACTTTCTGTTTTCATCTTACTTTTCTTTTTTATTATTAATGTTGCTATGAGAGTGTTTAGTTTAAAATGTGATCTTCCTGTATGTGTCCAAATATATCAGATAATAATATATATATGAGTGCCATTTTTTTTAAAACTTTATCCTGCACTAGGAATTTCTCCTGTATAAAGGGTGCGTTTAGAAACATTTAATCTCATATACACAAACAGCCAGATCCGGAACAATTTACAGGCCATACAAATATTTGGTCCGTGCGGGAATCGTACCTACGACTCGCAGCGCAGCAGTCAATTGCTTAATCACTGCGCTAACCGTGCCGCCGTCATTATATGCTGCACAGGTTGACGTCATCGCGCTGGGGCTCTGTCTCGCATAGGGTCGCAGCATTATGCTGATCGATGGCCGTTTTGCGTGGATGTGACACATATTTTCCCCACCTTGTTATTTTCGTGTTTGTATTGTTTCTTTGCGTCATGTTTTATTTTATTTTATTTAGATTAGCCAACAATTGTCTACACAATACATTTCAATTGTTTCCATAATAGTAAATACGTTTGTAAGTGCAACAATTATTTACAGGCTAACACAACATGCACCATTTATGGTTTTACGTCACACCTGGCCATAATGTAAGTTTTACCGCACGCTACGCGTACAGTAAAACTCGCATTGTGGCCAGGTGAAGACGTAAAATTGTGTACTCACCACGGGCAGTAAAAAAGAAAGCCCTCTATCGCATATTTACAACCCTCGCCTGCGGCTCGGGTCACAAATACCTGCGATTGCGGGCTTTCTTTCTTTTACAGTCCTTGGTAAGTAATATACTATTACATAATAGGTATGGCAAAGCCAAAAAGGATACCTATTTACAATTTAAGTAACAGTAACAACAGCAAAATTTCATTCTAAATGATAATAATAATATAATTACTTATAAAAAATAATTAAATAAAATTATAAAATATAAATAATGAATTATATTATCGCAATTAAACGTAATTTCTTTCTTTTTTCTTCTTTCTAAATAAATACTTTTTCTTTCTGAATTTCTTTTATACAGACCCACGGACCTAAATAATAATCTAAGGAATGCTTAGGTTCGATTTAGATTTCAGTTTTATTGTTTCAAAAAGAATTAGATTACAATACAAAAATGTCGGAGTTCAAGATCCTGATGACAATTGTTATGGCATTGACCGCGTGTTTCGAAAGAAATACTTGGTTCAATTAACATGCCTAAAGATAGATGCAGGTGCGGTTAGTAACACTAGTCTGTGAAAATTGTGTTTGAAATGGAAAATCGTGTAATTGATTTATTTTTACACTAGCTGTTCGCCCGCGTGGTTTTTTCTAAAATAAAATTAGCGTAAGTTACTTCACATCTAAGTCACTTCGAAATGGATCCGTCGTTTCGAAGATTAGCCGGAACAAACAGACAGACAGACATACAGACAGACGGACAAGTATTTAAAAAAATCTTGTTGATGTTACAAGTATCGTATAATAAAGTGGTAAGGTATAAATTATGTTATAGTAATTACGTAAAAATAAAAACAGATAAAAAAAAATCGTTGCTATGGCTTCTTTACCACCTATAGGTGTAAATCTTAAAATATTTCGTGAATGAATAGATACATCTTACTCGTATATACGGTACTTACAACAAAAAAATCAATTTATAAAAATGTTGTCTGCCTGTCTGATTGTTCCGGCTAATCTCCGAAACGGCTGGATCGATTTTGACGGGACTTCTACTTGACAACTGATGTTATAAGGTGTAGCTTAGGTCACTTTTATTTTCGACTAGCTGCGGCTTGTGGTTTCGCCCGCGTGGACTAATTAACAACAAAAAAAAAAGGATGTTTACAAAGAGACACTCTAATTTTATTTATTTAGCAGCATCTAGTTATACAATAAAAAAAATATTTTATGTTCTTTTCACTACGGGCAACAAGTTTCGCAAATCTTTTTAATCGCCTTTGATGAAGTGGTGTCTTGATGTGAGCTTTTTCTGCCAAAGTAGTATATCCTGAAACGCGTAGGATAAACCGGTTTGGTCTAGGTCAAACTAGTTTGGTCTAAAATCGGGTTTGGCCGGTATCATCTACATAGACTAGCGGAATTCGGTGGAATAAGTGTTGGCATGGAAAAAAAAAAGTATGTTTTAAAATCTATCAAAATATATCAATAAATAAAATTGAAATATCTGTTTGTAATGTCAAAATATCAGCTTTTTGCTAAATATAATATGATAGTATATGCAGTACTTTTAACAAAAAAAAAAAAAAAATTGTCTGCCTATTTGTTGCAGCTAATCTCCGAAACGGCTGGACCGCTTTTGACGGGACTTCCACTGGCAGATAGCTGATTTGATAAGGAGTAACTTAGGATACTTTGATTTTATTTTAGAAATAGTGATGCGGGGGAAGCCGCGGGCAGCTGCTAGTTGCAAGATAAATTACATTACACATACCTATCTATGTTCTATGTTAGAGGGTTTGTTTTCCGCACTTAGTCCTTAAGATGGACCATTGTGCGCGAGCCATAGCCATAGCCATAGGTCCGTTTGAAGGACTAAGTGCGGAAACTAAACCTTCTAACATAGAACATAGACACATTACACCGCGTCTGTAAACGGCTTTACGAAGGTAATTACCGTTTAGTATTACGCGTTATTACTGTAATTTCGCGGGTAAAGCCGCGGGTAGCAGCTAATTTTAAATAAGTCATGTGTAGATTTCAAGATCTGTTTTTTATTTTAATAGGATTCAGAAATGTAAAAACTTTATTAGGTATTTGCAAACAGCTGAAT
This sequence comes from Dryobota labecula, assembly GCA_947523025.1. Classification (NCBI taxonomy): domain Eukaryota; kingdom Metazoa; phylum Arthropoda; class Insecta; order Lepidoptera; family Noctuidae; genus Dryobota; species Dryobota labecula. The sequence continues at coordinate 6,735,190 of OX383287.1, forward strand.
AAGACGACCTTCAACTCGTGTCGTTAACATTTTGAAGTCAACCAGTAGTGTGTTGAACGCATTCCGGTGTCTTTGCAGGTTTTATTATAAGCTAGCTTTACAGAAATTCGACTAAAACTTCTACTTTCCTAACGCAGGTGTACGGTGAAACCATACACTACCAACGACTAAGTATTATTTCGTAACATATATTTAATATCAATTGAGCAATTAGTACATGACTAGCGGTCATCGCGTGTGCTCCCTCGCTCCTATATATAAAACCTTTGGTCCGATCAATATAATCATTTCACCTTATTCGCAGCATTATCATTGAATATCTTCCTACCTTCTACATGGTCCTTCGAGCCGGATCGACCTTCAACTCGTGTCGTTAGCATTTTGAAGTGATCCAGTAGTGTGTTGAACGCATTCCGGTGTCTTTGCAGGTTTTATTATCAGCTAGCTTTACAGAAATTCGATTAAAACTTCTACTTTCCTATTGCAGGTATGCTGGAAGAGATTTTATTAGGAATAAGCATCATCTTTGTACGTATTTTTCTGTTCCTTTCTTCTTGTCTGTTTATATGTGTATACATAAATTGTTAAATAAATAAAAACAAAATGTACCTACTCTAGCAGTTGCCCACGGTTTCACATGCATCCATTAAGATCTTCATCTAACCGGGTAAGTTGTATTCGGTGTTTAATGCAAGACATGATCTGTTTGTCTGTCCCTATCATTAATACCAGCGCTGCGATATTTATTTTTTAAACATCGCAGCATTGTGCTGAGATAGCAGCCTTTTTGGCCTCGCACTGGTCTTAGGGTTCCGTAGTATGTTTACTACGGAACCCTAAGACCAGTGCGAGGCCACGGACGGACATGGCGAAACTATAAGGGTTCCATGTTTGGAACCCTTATAGTTTCGCCATGTCCGTCTGTCTGTCTGTCCACGGATTAACTCAGAGACCCTAAGTGCTAGAAAGCTGTAATTTGGTATGAGTATACATATTATTAGGCATATGTTCAGCAGTGGACTGCGATAGGCTGAATTGATTGATATATTATAATTATTAACTGAAATATGAGGCCATGAGAGCCAGAGTGGCCTAAAAATCTGCTCTAAACTTACCTCGGAAGCAGTTTTTCAAAATAAAATCAGTATTGAAAAAATGACTGTGAGGCCACTCTGGTTCTCAGAGGCCATGAGAGCCAGAGTGGCCTAAAAAACTTCTCTAAACTTACCGCGGAAGCAGTTTTTCAAAATAAAATCAGTATTGGAAAAATGACAGTTAGGCCACTCTGGTTCTCAGAGGCCATGAGAGCTAGAGTGGCCTAAAAACTTCTCTAAACTTACCTCGGGAGCAGTTTTTCAAAATAAAATCAGAATTGAACAAATGACAGTTAGGCCACACAGGCGCTCATGGCCTCATATTATGTGAGTGTAGGCATTTTTTAAGCCAGTATATTCCCGGGGTCAGTTTGTTTGGAAGGAAAGCTATATACTTGTTATTTGTCCACTATGTTTTTACCGTGCTTCATTAAAATCGCCACACCTTGGCCAGTCACGCTATTAAAAAACTATATATACACCGTGGCATTTTAGTCGTCTTACAAAGACAGCCCACTTCATGTATCCAATGACTACTAATCACTAATGTAAAAAAAAAGTATTTTTAACATTTGACATTTTTATTTTTATTAATTATGACACATGACATAGTTTAAAACACCCTGTTACGAGTGCAGTCCGAGCCTTCTGTGACAAGGGTGCCGCGGAATGGAGCGGCGAAATCTTTATCAGAGTTCATTCACTCTAACGCAAAAATGTGTTTCTTACTATTGCAATTTAAACTTAATCTAAATCCATTCTGCGGCGCCCTTGTATCACAAGGCTCGGACTGCACTCGTAACAGGGTATTTTAAACTATTTCATGCGTCATAATTAATAAAAATAAAAAAATAATAAAAAATTCAAATATTAAAAAAAAAGAAAAATCGATCGGTTCTGTGCTTCCCGCATCCAGCGGATTCCTGCGGCCTTCACGAGGTCATCTTGTGGGAGGCCTGCCAACGCTACGTCCTCCGGTACGCGGTCGCCACTCCTGAACTTTTCGGTCCGATCGGCCATCTGTTCTGCAAACAATGTGCCCTGCCTACTGCCACTTAAGTTTCGCAATTCATCGGGCGTTGGTTATCTTGATTCTACTGCGGAGCTCTTCATTTCTGATGCAGCCCTCTCCTTTGCCCTTTGGGTGCCTTTTAGCCTTATAATAAGGCCCATTGTGAGCGACCACTTTCCAGTGCCATAGGTCATCACTGGCAACACGCACTGGTTACTGGCTGACTGGCTTACCTATAGATAAGGTAATATTTTTACTGCAGCATGAGATCTCATAGCACCATGTAGCTTATGAACGAAATTATAGCGTAAAGTTCAGACCAAAAGGTTTATTTTAAGTTTTAATGTACTTAGCCAGATAGATAGGTACCTAGTCCCTTCGCGGAATTCAAAAGTGACGACGTAATAATAAATGTCAAGAACACTCAATGGTTGGCAATTGAGTCATTGTCCACCCAAATAATGGACTTAAAGGTTTCTTTTGATTGACTAGTCAACCTTCTGAGTTCTATAGGATTCATCATAGTGCCCGGTAGGTGTTAGGACGGCGGCCTATAAAGGGGATGGAACCAAAGTGACCCCCTCGCCAGAAACAAAAAATGTCCGGGAAAAGTCAGAGCCAAAAACATGTATACATCTAAAAGAATGCATTTAATTGTCTACAATTTTTGTTCCAGAATATTGTATCATTGTGTAACTTCCTATAACTCCTTGGCATTACTGAATTAGTGCGAAAACTAAAGTGCAAATTTTTGTTAGAGTCGAGTGTCCCTCCCCTGCCAGCTAAACGGTTGTATTTATATATGTGAAAAAATTCACAGCAGTATTATATATAACGAAGTTAAAAGGAAAACTATCACAGCTAAGTAGGCTTTATAAGTTACTGAGTAATAGTCGGCCAACAAAAATTTGCAGTTAAAAAACATGTTCTCCCATACGTTCTGTACGGGATAACACATGTTTTTCAACTACAATGTTAGGTTTCTTCTTGGGATAAGTGGTATAGTAATTTTTATTCTAGGTACATTGTCTTCGCCTATAATTATGAATTAATGTATACAAACTATTGTTAAAATTTTAAAAGAGTAAGTATGGAGTTTCTTTACCATTCTTCTCCATACATAACTACCTGGAAGGGGCAACTCATCATCATCATCATTATTTCAGCCGAAAGCCAACCACTGCTGGACATAGGTCTCTCCCAATTGGGGGTTTTGCCATAATCGCCACGCTTGGCAGGCGAGTTGGCGATCACAGTATGGTGTTAAAAATGCATAGAGAACGCTGCTGCCCATTCTCTAGTAAATCCGTTAGTCGCCTTTTACGACACCCACGGGAGGAAATGGGGTGGTGCTATTCTTTAAACTACTGTGACATTTTTTTTTAACTACTGTGACAAGATGTATTGTGGCCTGGCGATATCGTGTAATGTTGCTGCAGATGTCGCCGTGTGAGCGCGACTTTATCTATATAAAAAATATTTTCAGCAAGTCCTCGTATGCATATCCGATTTGGTCGATATTATATTCGGAAGTTTGATAAATACACTTATTAGGTTTCTCCTTTTAGCATGTTAATAAAAAATAAGGTGTTTCCTTCAAGCCGCAATTTCCTTATTTTCAGGTGTAATTCGATTTTTGGCTTTAAGTCAATGTATTCGCAAAGACAGTAGGCAGATGGAGACAAATTGTTCTTTTAAGAATAGTTAGTAGTTTTAAGATTTATGATAACATAAACATTAAAATTAACGAGTATTTTCGAACTAGATATTAAATGTGCATAGTTTGAACAAAATAAATCTCTTGTATAACTTACAGACGTCTTTGGGTTTCTAGTTTAAGTTTTGATTCGAATATGATAACGATAGTTTTGTGCTTAGAGTTTTCTTAGGAATCTTGTTCGCCGAATCATTGAGCTCCTTCAGTTCTGAATTGAGCTGCACGATTACTGACAAATGCGTACACTGACTGAACTGGTCCCTCAATCTGTGAGGTTCTTTCATCAAAAGACCATTTCGGACATCAGTCTATATGGTCTTCACATGATTTGACCAATACAATATTAAGACTGGAATTTAAAAGGGACTGTGACCTCTGAGTTTGTTACGGCCTTTCTTCTCAGAGTAGTCAGATAGGAAACGCCGACCTCATCTAGTTTTAAAAATATGATTGATGTGTAAAAGCGTTTGTTTAAACCAGACCAGCAGACAGTCCACTACTATACAGATAGAAAAACTCCTGTCTATGCCTGCTTTTTAGACTTGTCATAAGCTTTTGACCTAGTGTCTTATGACAAGCTATGGGACAAGTTACAGGATACCAGTGTACCCAGGGAGATAATTTCTGTACTGAGACATTGGTATGGCACGCAGAAAAATCACGTGAGATGGTCTGGCGCTCTCTCGGATGAGTACAGGCTGGAGTTTGGAGTGAGGCAAGGGGGACTCTCCTCCCCTCTTCTTTTTAACTTCTATGTGAACGAGCTGATCGGGGAGCTCAGAAGCACTAGAATCGGCTGTCATATAGATAGTGTCTGTATTAACAATATAAGCTATGCTGACGATATGGTGCTGCTTAGCCCCTCGATCTGTGCGTTGAGGGAGCTCATAAAGATTTGTGAGACTTACGCGAACACTCATGGCCTAAAATACAACTCAACTAAATCTGAGCTTATGATATTTAAATCAGGTACTAAGCACTATGAAAATGTACCTGATATAGTCTTGAATGGTACGCCTTTAAAAAGGGTTACTAAATTTAAGTATTTAGGTCATTGGGTCACTGAGGATTTAAAGGACAGTACTGACATTGAGAGAGAGCGCAGGTCGTTGGCTGTTCGATGTAATATGCTGGCTCGCAGGTTTGCACGCTGTACAACACAAGTAAAGGTAACGCTTTTTAAGGCATACTGTCAATCCTTTTACACGTGCAGCCTGTGGGTTGGCTATTTGCAGAGGACATACAGTGACCTGCGAGTGCAGTATAACAATGCGTTCAGGCATTGCCATTGGCAGTGCTGCCGCGGTATTGCAGTGCCTCCGGCATGTTTGCCGAGGCCAACGTCGACAGTTTTGCGACAATCATGCGTAAACGTTGCACCTCGACCCTAACTCGCATGCGAGCTAGTTCCAACAGCATCTTGAGCGTATTGACGGACCGGTGGGATTCTCCGATGCTTGAGCGCTGGATGCGGTTGCACGTAGTGAAGTAGCATACATGCGTTCTGGTGTCGGATTGTCCTAAAATCTATTTTTATATTAGTTTTGTTTACTAACATTAGCTCTTAAGTATTTTCGTGTTACTAACAATTTATATGGAGAAATCTGAAATAAATGATTATTATTCTTATTATTAAACCTACTTACAGAAATAAAATAATTGAAAAAATATAATCTCGAGACTGAGAAGGAATTATGGAAAACAGCTCAATAAGGAACTTCGGTAAGTGTGTCTAGAATTTTTTAATACCTTTTATACAGTTTCATATTGAGACACGAAGCAACAAAATACGATCTAGAGCAATGTGGCCGCTATTCTTTAGATTGAATTTTGTTCACGAGTTACGAGATAATATTTTTTTAAGGGAGTGGCGCTAGTAAACCGTTGTACGCTGTTTATTTATTTTACTTCGATGGTCCTAGTTTATCATATTTTGTGGTTTTTTTTTTGAAGATGGCATCTCAGAGTGTAACCACGAGGGGCTCGGACTCTTTAACCGGACTATCCTGTGGTGCCTTAAGCTCCTAACGGATGTTAAGGCCTCCAGCCAGGGCATACTTATAAGCTAAATTCCGTCTGCTCGCTAAGGGCACCCTGCGGGGTACGAACCTCGGCTTAGGGCAGAGTCGGAGGGTGGCAAGGGACCGTCGGTGGCTGGATAAAATCAGTGTTTTGATTATTATCATGGGGAGTTTGGACTAATTGCTGCTCAGCTAAAACGCGTGCTGGCGCTTCGTTTGAAAGCAAGGGTCAGGGAGGACTGATTAGTCGAGGATTTCGCGCTGAGCCTCGGCGGCGAGGTCGGAATGACGATCTTGTAGTGTGTACTCTTTTACGAACTGTACTAGTAGACCTATGACTCTCCTGGAGGAGAGTGATGGGGTCGTTTGGGTCGGTCAGTGTATTTTGTGTTACATAATCGAGCATTTTTTATGTAAGCGGGCACGCCCTTTATGCCAGAAAACTTTTGTTTAGGTATTAAGTTTTATTTACATTTTTAGTTTTTTGCTTGAGTATAGTTTTCATTGTATTTGCTGGTATATTGCCGTGTGCTAGCTGACATATGGCAAATAATTTAGTTTACTGTTCTGTCTCGTAATGTCAATTACTTTGCATACCTACTTTTGTATAGAATCAAGTTTATCTAACTGAACAGACAGCTGTGCTGCTGGGGAGTATTTTGAGCTACTTCTTTTTCCCAGCTAAAGCACTAGGGTGTGGTAAGAGCGGGCGTTTTGGGGGACTATCTTATATAATTTTGACGTTCTAAAAGTGCTGATTCACAGCCTAATGTGAATAAATGACTTTTGATTTTGATTTGAGTCGTTATGGGTCGTCAGAAGCTTGAAAGTCAACCGGTCTTACTAAGGGGTATCGCCCAGTTACTATAATTTATGTAAACAAAGTAATGTCAAGAAATGTCACTGTCAAAATGACAGGACAGTGGTGCAAAACATTTTATCATTATTTTTTGTAAATAATCATCTATGAAATTAAAGTGAATTAATTATAAGAACTATGCAAACAAAATACCGTTGCCAAACAATGTTCTATGTAGTGTGTCGGAGACATGGCCTATGATCGTCATAATCAGCCCTTTTAAGTCGACTGCTAGACGTAGGCCTCCCAAAATCGATTTTCACTCGAAACAGTTTACAGCCCTTTTCATCCAAAATGTGGCTAGATATGCTACATACGAGTACATACGAATAGAATCTATGAATGAGAGGTTTTAATATTAGTGTTGTTGAAGATGTAAAAATTGTTTGGATCTCCTGCATTGTTACCAGTATCATAAAATATTTTATACCAGAAAATCTCCTTTTTTTAATAACTTTGTTTAAAACCGAAAATTTATAAAAATAATTACGGTATGATTATTTTTGAATTATTATTTTTTATAGCCTTTTTTTTCGCCATTTTATGTGGATTACCATATTTTTTTTTGAAAATTTCAATAAAATATCTTCGTAATGGTAATCCCATAATAGATAATTTATGTAAACAAAGGGGATAACATTTAATGTTATCCCCTTTGTTTACATAAATTATCTGAATTTGAGACTTTGGGTATTATTGTACTAACAAATATGGATGTTATCGTAGGATGAATCCGAAATAAATGATTATTATTATTATTATTATTATAGGTGGTAGAGGTCAGATAAGCAGTCGCTCCATGTGAAATACTGGTATGCAGCTGTATCGAGTTAGATTGGAAGCTGATCTCAACATTGTTGGTATTATGCCAAAGTGAGGTCGTATCACAATATAGCATACAAAGAATTTAGTCAGCGGCAATAAAAATTAATAAAAAACCGTTAAGTTATTCAATCCAGTCTAATATTATAGATTCGAAAAGGTTAGAATAATTATTATAAACTAGAGGTCAGTCCAAAAAATGCGTGAAACTAGTTTTAGTTTTCATTTTTGAGTAACAATGTGACAAATGTTTTAATACGATGGCATTGAGACTGCGGATGCACATGTAAGTTCGATAATAATTTTAATATATACAAATCAATAAAATGATTATTTTGTTAATTAATTATTTGGTCGACTCTTCACGTGACCAGAGGTCTGGCCTATTTTTAGGCCAAAGAATCAGCGTTGGCATCCAACGTGGCAACGCTGCCAGCCTTTTGGGCACTTTTTCCACTGATGGCGATGCGGAAGAATTTTTTGATGCCCAATGAGCACTTTCCCCTTTTTTTCTTTTTCTTTTTTTTCGTGTAGGTTTAGAGTATAAATATTTTATTTTTAGTTTGTATGTTTTATCTTTGCAAATAAATAAAAAGTAATAAAATTATATGTCAAAAAAAATAAAAAATAAAACAATCAAATTAAAGTGTACATCAACTTTAATTTTATTTTCTACTTCATTTTTAATGTCAAAATAATATTTTTTTACTAAATGCATATGAAAGTATAAACGGTTCTTAGAACAAAAATTTTTTTTTTTAATGTTTGTCTGTCTGTCTGTCTGTTTGTTTGGGTTAATCTCCGAACTGGCTAGACCGATTTTGACGGGACACTGGCAGATAGGCTATAACGAGTAACTTAGATTTAGATTATTTATTGAACCCAAGGCCAACACGGACCAATTATAAAAACAAACTAATACAAATACAATTAAATACAATTTCAATACAAAAATACACTATAAACTAAAACTATAAACTATAAAATACAATACTTAGGCTACTTAGGTTTTTTTAAAGCCGCGCGGGCTAAATATCTAAATACCTTTAAAAAACAAAGTCGGGTTAGTTACATCATTTAAAACTCAAGAACGGCTGGACCCATTTTTAGGATCTTTCATTTGAATTTGTCTCCGCCCCGAATAGCAGAATAACTATTTAAACCGCAAAAATTCACGAAAAATATTAATTTTAGCCATTTTGTATTGGATGGCTTTTTTGATGATATCCTTAGAACGGATATATAGGGGAACGGGGGAACAAGAAATTTCACGCGGACGCAGTCGCGGGCAAAAGCTAGTTGAATATTTGTGTAGTGAAGTGGTAATTGTTATAAGTACTTATTTATTTTTAGATTATTTGTATGAAATGATTATTTATGTTTGAAATAACTTCGGAATCGGATTTCATTTAAATCCAGTGTTTGGAAAATTATGATTTTGTTCATCCCGGATTTGTAAAGTAGCAAGTTCATTAAACTCAAACTCAAATTCAAATCATTTATTTCAATTAAACCATTTACAGGCACTTTTGAATTGTTAAGGAGTGATGTTCAGTAAGAAAAATGAAGCTACATTCCCATTCCAAAGCGTAGGTACCTATGGAGAAGAACGGGCAAGAAACTCCATGGACACTCTTTTAAATGAAATTGTCACAAAAGTATTCGTTACATCTATCATGTTGAATTTATAACTAAACTAGCTGACCCGACAGACTTCGTTCTGTCAAAAGCTATTTGACTGTGGCAGTTTGTCTACGCGCAAAGGAAACTACCTACCTACCCTACCCTACCTTACCCTATCCTACCCTACCCTACCTACCTATCTACCCTACCCTACCCTACCTACCTACCCTACCCTATTCTACCCTACCCTACCCTACCCTACCCTACCCACCTACCTACCCTATCCTACCCTACCAACCCTACCTTTTTTTTTTTTTTTTTTTGTTCCGCTGGGAAAAATGCATTACGCATACCCTCCCGTCGGGGGACGGGAGGGGTATGTGGGACTCCCCGGCAGAGTGCCGGTATACCCACTAAAAAACCCAGCGGTGTTCCCTCAATGCCGTTATGGGAGGGCCATGGGAAACTGGCACAGCCTTTACCCTTTACGTCCACGACCCTCCCGGCGCGTGCCCGCCTAGGTGGCGGGCCCCGCATGCCCCCCAAGCTGGGGGGCTACGGGAATGGCCGGGAACACCTGGCCATTCCTATCCGACACTAGTGGAGGCCTGTGTAATACAGGCAAGGGTGCCCCCGCACCCGTTGCCTGCTGACCTCCACCTGGGAGGAGTCGGAGATGACTGTCATACTGACGTCTTCTTCGACCCCTCCTCCGCCGTCGGAGCGGCGCCGCGAGAGGGTCGTCCTCCCGCACGCGCTCCGCCTCCTCCTTCTGCGACATCACTTCCTCGCAGAAGGAGGCGACCGCTGCCCAGGCCCCCTCGCTCCCCAGCATGGCGCTGACGACGCCGGGAAGCGAGAGGTCCTGCCCGACCGCTGCGACCAGACTATGGCGCAGCTCGGACCAGGCAGGGCACACCTCCAAGGTGTGCTGTGCCGTGTCCACCGCCGCGCCACAGTCGTGGCACGACGGGGTCTCCTCCCTTTGGATCCGATGCAGGTGCGATCCGAAGCATCCATGCCCGGATAACACCTGCACCAGACGGAAAGAGAGGAAACCATGTGACCGCTCGAGCCAATCCTTCAGGACTGGCCCGAGCGCGTCCAGGGTTCGGCGGCCAAAAGTGGCAGAGGCGAGGTCCTCTGTCCAATGATGGACGATCGCGTCCCTCGCCTCTTGCCGCACGGCCTCCCGCTCCTCCGGGGCTGGGTGTTCCCCTCTCGCCTTCCGCCCCGCCGACCAACCCTACCTACCCTACCCTACCTAGATAAAACCTTCAATATTTTTTTTTTTTTTTTTTTTGATAAAATCTATTCTCAGACCTACCAAATGATGACTGACACGTTATGTCAAACGCCATAAAGTTACATTAGAAGATAGAGTTACCTACTTATTATTACAATAAAAATGTAAATATGGTCGTTTTCTTACAATATTTTTTTTTTTAACTTTCTTAAATTTTTCTTACATAAGAACCTTCTCCTGACAATAACAAACACAACAAAAAAATAATTAGCGAAATCGGTCCAGCCGTTCACGCGTGATGCCGTGACCAAGGGAAATAGGTATTCATTTTTATTTATAACTAAATGTGAGAACGATGTAAAAATAATAAAAACACACGTTAAAAGCGTCCAGAGTAGGTACAACAAATAGAAACAAAATAAAATAAAATAACCCGTGGCAGCTAAGAGATGACCAGTCCCAACTGACGGCGCCCGTTCACGAACATCACGCATGGATTAGCACCATTCAGCTCAACCATTTTGAAGGGAGCTAAATGATCCAACACACACGCCACGAGACATCTGAATGAGCATGTTATACTCTCTATTAATATAATTTATTATAAGAATTTGAAAATGCGAAGAGATGAACGTGCCGTGGAACAACTGCCATTTATGAGCCCAATAACAAATTAGGCCAATTAATCTCATAGTTAGTTCCTAGTGTCACAAAAGAACCATAAACCATCCCAATTTGGAGTTCAATGCAAAATCAATCCTGTGCTGAAGATAATTAAGTGGTTTATCATATTCGATATCGCTTACGTTATATTATAATGGCTTCGACACTTGTACGGAGGTAGGAATTTATAATGTTATTTGTAGCCAAAACAAATTTTATTTATGGTCAAAATTTACATTTTTGGTTCATCTACAACTTCCTTGTAGTGACTCAGATATTGATTTTATCCGAGTCGTTTTGAGATAATCTTAAATCTATACAAATAAATAAAATTTAAGTGACTGTACCTAATGTCAAAATAATAGCTTTTTACTAAATGCATAGGTACGAAAGTATATACGGTACTTTAAAAAAATGTCTCTTTCTGTCTGTCTGTTTCTTCCGGCTAATCTCCGAAACGGCTGGACCGATTTTGACGGGACTTTAGCTGGCATCTCTCAGCTAAAGTCGTCAAAAATTTTTTGTTATAGGTACCATGTCTACTTTCATATGCAATTAGTAAAAACCTTTTATTTTGACATTACAAACAGATACTTCAATTTTATATATTTGTATATGTATAGAGAAAGCCACGCGGGTGAAGCCGCGGGCAGCAGCTAGTGATTTCATAAAATTATTTTTCTAACAAAGAACTAGCTTGTTTTTTCAATTTATTTTAATGTCTCTTTTAAGGATCGCTGTTTTATTGAGATTTCCTGGTCATTAAATAATATCATAAATACAAAAAAACTTGCTAAATATTACTAATAAAATAGTGATGATGTAGCTTCTCACGCTAGCCTTGCACATCTTACACACACACACACCCGCACACACACAAAAACACTCTCATCCTCACTTCCACTATACATCATTATATACAACACTTTTAGTGATTTTTCCTTTTGTGACTATGTGATATGAAAATACAGAAAAGTTATTAGTAGTGCTAAAGTAAATATTTTCGTATTATTATTTAGTTTTTTAATTAGTCAACTAAGTTAAGATACTATAATTAGATACACCTTTTTACATATGTACCAATAAGATTAATATGATTATGATTATTTAATTAAATAATGTTACCTCCAATCGCCTAAAACACCGGATTACCTTGTTCAGGCACAAGTCATGGGTGAACTTGACATAGATTTAAGTAAAACTGTATTTGACGTTATATCTTATTTTTTTGAATAAATTTTATTATTATTATTATAATAAAGTAATCCGCCTCATAAACCTATTTTAGCTATCGAGCTGTTTTGTCCTTTTCTGTCAAACTTCATTTTAACTTGACAGAAAGGGACAAAACAGGGGGCCAAGTCTACTAATGTACAAACGTTGCAATGGTCTCTTCATTGTGAGTTTTTGACAATGGCGAGATCATTGCAACGTTTCTAAATTAGTAGACTTAGGCCCTAGACTTAGGCCCCAGTTCGATAGCTAAAATAGGTTTATGAAGCGGATAACTTTATTATGAATTTATTATATGTAAGTATAGATAAGACGGTTAATTTATTGTAAGACATGAGAGTCTGGAACAAATGTCTTCCATGTATTTTGTGTTGGGCGCTGATAGCTGCGCCACAGTATTTTACTTTTGCAGCTATCTTCGTGTCTTTTTTATCTATTTATTTATTTAAAAACACATACAACTATCATCAAGTCCAAGGATGGTTTTTTTATTTTTTTTAATGGTTTTTACGAAAAATTAGGGTAGGGTAGGGTAGGGTAGGTAGGTAGGTAGATAGGGTAGGGTAGGGTAGGGTAGGGTAGGGTAGGGTAGGTAGGTAGGGTAGGGTAGGGTAGGGTAGGTAGGTAGGTAGGTAGGGTAGGGTACGGTAGGGTAGGGTAGGTAGGTAGGGTAGGGTAGGGTAGAGTAGTGGAGTTTATACTATAGCTTTTGACAGAACGAAGTCTGTCGGGTCAGCTAGTTACATATATTATTATGAAACACCAAGAGTTATTTTACAAAATGCGGCGTGTAAATTCACTCAGAGTACAATTGAAGCAGTCAATCTGTTGTGACACCATATTGAGCGCATGCAGGGCGCGCGTTAGCGGTGCGTGCTACAGCAGGTTGGTGCGAGCGGGCGGCACCCACAGCTGCGGCGGCCGCCTTTGTTGGACTTAAATTGTTCCTAATAAACTTTTATTTTATTTATATTAACACGTTCGCTGCGGCAGCGCTAGAAGCCAACTTGCCTTCTGTGTGTTACAAGCCAAATACTTCCCATATCAAAAAATCCAGCTCAATTCTATTTTCCTGTACCTGGTCCTGGGGCCTTACTCCCGAAAACGATTCGAGTTTGATTTTGATTCCGATTCGAACTCGCTTCTGGGGCCTTACTCTCGACAGCATCGAGTTCTGAATCAATCGGACTGGGTTCGAATTAAATGCCGAACCATACTCTTGAATCCAACACTAGCGCACGATCGTGCGGTGGTTCGAAGCGAAACTAACTTCGGTCAGTTTTAAGTTTAAAATCGAGTTCGGATCAGAAACGAAATCGAATCGGAATCAAAATCAAACTCGAATCATTTTCGGGAGTAAGGCCCCTGGTCCTTCAAAGATCCTTAGACATGGAAACTCATCGGATTAAGAATTTTTATGAACTCAATGATGGGGTATATTGTTGAAGTATACACAGCTGCGGTAACACGGGATTTTGTTGGATATTTCAAGAGTTGGTTTTTGATAGTTTTTTCAAAAAATACTGTGAAATACAAATTTATTTTTGCGTTCGATAAAATCAATACAAACATTATAAATAGCTAAGTAACTACGACCAACTTGGATGTAGCACTCGCTTCACTCGCTCGGCTCGCGCGCGGTTGGTTACAGTAATAACTTTTTTTGAGATTTCTGGGTGGTATATCGTCATGTATGTCTGAGAGTCTGACAGACTAAAAACCTCCCGGTGGTCCATCTTACACCAACGCGGGGTCGCAGTTCTAACCTTTTTTTTTGTTGTAAAATCTGTCACCCAACTCGGCAAGGAACCCCTCGAAGTCAGCGAGATTCTTGTTGGGCTAGAAAAATACCCCAACCGTGACAATTCCGTACGTGAGGTTGAACACCCAGCTGTATCCTCGGGAGGGACTGACAAGAGTCCCGCCAATGATGGCCACTAAACCGTCAATGTCCCCTACCTAGTTATCGCAGTAAGGGGGGCAAAATACGGCTCAGCGACCACAGCCACGTGGATCGATCACTTTGCCATGCTCTGGAGCAATAGATCCTGAGCTCTGGCAGAGTGATTGATATTCGCCTGAAGGAAATGGAATTGTGCCATCACTGGCATTCCATTTCCTCGGCCTCTTCTCCTTCCCTAGGTCAGGTGTTAGCTGCTGGCTTGCCAGGTTTTCGGAGGAATGCAGGTCCTATGACAACCCTAGTTCTCCTGCCAACTTTTGTGGGTGCCTTGCAGGCTTTCTTCGCCAAGTCTGTGCTCCGTTGGCTTTCCTGCAGCTGCGCAAAGACTTCAGTTTGGAGTCGCGGAGGACTGGGCCGCCTTATGGCCGGGTTGACCGCAGCGATAGCAAATACCTCTGCTATCGATTTGTGCAGTACATTGTGCCCCTTTTCCAGGCACCTGAAGCACTGCACAGTCCTTGTTGGCAGGAGTTTAATCCTGGCAGACACCCATCCCACCAGCAACCATCTGCCGTCTACAACCTTGTTTGCAGCCGCTACCAGGGACCCCGCGCCAGACGACCCTGCGTCCAGGCGCCCCTGGACCCCCGCGACGGGTCAGGTCAGTGGCCCCGCCGCCTACCACTTTTCGGCCGCAGAGGATAGGGAGAGCGGCCAACGCAATACCGACACTCCTCTTTCTCTGCGGCCCCACCGCGTCCGCCATCCAACGGTGGCGACCCCGTCAAGGCCGCGGAAGGTAGGGAAAACGGCTTACCGCAATACCGGCACTCCTCTCCCGCCGCGGCCTCCCACCCTCAGCCGCGATGCCGCCCATTCGACATCGCGGCCCGCCTCAGTTGCGATGTCGCCGAAGCGGCACCGCAACCTACGGCCGCTACGTCGTCGGCTTACCCGCAAAAGCCCTGACGAGCGGCCCACTCCTTGGGTTCCTCTTAGCTTCACCGTAGCCCTCCAAGCCACGGCTACTGAGCCCCCCGCCTCGACAATGCGGGAACCCACCGGAGGGGACCCAAGCCGTGCCTAGCTCGGCCGCGTTGCAGCGAATTTCGCCCACCTAACCGCAGTTCTAACCTAACTTAACCCATTTGGTCGGGCATACTCCGACCAATTGTATCCGATTCCACAGAGTCAGTTTATTTTTGACAAGTGACGGGTCGCACTGGGCCCACGTGTTGGAGAGAAGGCCTGTGTCCCAGCAGTGGGAACGTTATAGGCTGATTATGCGAAGTGAGGGGTGATGAGTGTGAAAGTGAAGAATGATTTTTAGGGATCCGTACCCAAAGGGTAAAATGGGGCCCTATTACTAAGACTCCGCTGTCCGTCCATCTGTCACTAGGCTGTATCTCATGAACCGTGATAGTTAGACAGTTGAAATTTTCATAGATGATGTATTTTTGTTGCCGTTGTAACAACAAATACAAAAAATAAAACAGAATAAAATCAATATTTAAGGGGGCTCCCATACACCAAACGTGATTTTTTTGCTCGATTTTGCTTGATATTGATAACGGCAACAGCTTGAAATATTCACAGAATATTAAGTTATATATTCACTTTAAAATAAATAATTAAATAAAAATAAAACAAATATTTAAGGGGGGTTCCCATACAAAAGACATGATTTTTTTGTCGTTTTTATAGATAATGGTATGGAACCCTTCGTGCGCGAGTCCGAGTCGCACTTGGCCGGTTTTTAAGGTTTGGTATCAGTTAAGTTGTCGAAGGCAACATGTGGTCAAGGTCGGGGTCAAGTTGTCCGGGTCGATTTTTCCGGGTCGAGTTGTCCTGGGGTTGAATTGTCCCGGGGTCGAGTTGTTGTGATACCGACCAGTTGCCGTTAAACGTAGTACAATGTATGCTGAATCAACATCCGACAACGTATAGTGGCAAGTCTAGATGTTTAATTAAAAAAAAAAAATCATATAATAATTATTATTTATGAATCTTCCGGAAACAATAATACGTCGATAATTTTAATTATTTATTGCCGTATCTTAAGAAGATTACCGGAGACTGTTTTATACGAAATTCCTGTTTATTTTGGCAGTCTGCATAAAGTCTTCAGGGTTGAAGGCTAAAATTATAAATAATAATATTTACATTTATAGTAATATATATATATATATATAACTATAAATGTAAATCTATCAATATATATATATATATATATATATTGATAATTTTATTTTACAAGTTTTTCATGGCTACGAATATTATAAGGATGTTCTATTATATTATTATCTATTGGCTCATTATAACTTTAAAACTCTTTTTAATATTATGGATTTTTTTAATGACACATATAAAAAAAAAATGGGTTTTTTATTGTAGGCATATATATGGCAAATTAAATTCTGATTCCGTTGAATATGAATGGCACGTAGATTGTAATCCATTATTGGTTATATATTGTATTAATACTATAATTTGGTTTAACAAATCCGCGGTATTTTTAAAAGGCCTGTCTAACGATACCCAACACCATAGGATCAACGAGAAAAAATATGTCATCCCCACTATCCCCTAGGCGTAATTAATACACCCATGTCAAATTACAGCATTCTAGTACTAAGAGTCAAATAATAATATTAGACTGAGATTTGGGAGTATAATAATATTAGAATTTCCTCTCTACTACTATTTTGCTATGCCCGACAGGATCCACAATCTATATAAATTAATAATATTTGATGTCGAATCTATAGAATTTGCATGGGCGGATTTATATGAAACCAATATTAGGTAGGTACGGGCCTAATGGAAATCTATAGAAATAAATAAAATTGAAGTGTCTGTTTGTAATGACAAAATAAATTTTTTTTTTACTATATGCATATGAAAGTTTATACGGTACCCATTAAAAAAAAATAAAGAATGTTTTTCAGCCTGTCTGTTTGTTCCGACTAATTTCCGAAACGGCTGGATCAATTTTGACCGGACTTTCACTAGCAGATAGCTGATGTTACAAGGAGTAACTTAAGCTATATAACTTAGTAGGCGTTTAGTCGAGTCACTCGTCACATAATTTTAAAGAAATAACTAAAAAATGAACGCATCTTGACGCGTCCTGGCATCTGCGCCTGCAACTGTTTTCATTAGGTTCATAGCGATTTATTGGTGTTATAACACAGGGCCCATGTTCATATACCGAGGTATATAGCATGGATTGTATACAATGGTAGATGTTAAAGCCTAGTTGTAAAAACAAAAAAATTGAACTGGCAGTGAAAACACATATAGCTCATGGGAAGCGTTCGGTGACGATCGCGAACCCATAAGTTTTTCCCCTACCAAAAAGTGCGCGCCTAAAGAAGTCTTTACTTAAATAAATCTTAATAAAAGTAATAAAAAATAAAAAAACGAGGATTTGTTATTTTTAACATAGGGTATAAGCATTAAAGGTAAAGAAAGAAACAAAAGAAAGAAAAAACGTTTATTTGCGGTAAACATGACGCAATAAATAACATAAACACAAAAAATATATGAAAACTATGGAGGAAAAATGCGTCACATCCACGCCAAACGGATATCGCTCAGCATTATGCTGCGACCCTATGCAAGACAGAGCCCCAGCGCTGGTTTCCAGCGACAGCCGGCGTTGACGTAATGACGTCGTCCGGTGCAGCAAACAATTATTAAGACGTACTACACTATACTACGTATGTACTTGTACAGGTAGTAGATACAGTTATCATTACCAAAAAAACAAAAATAATTATATTAAATAATATAATGTCATCATATATAAATAGAAATTAATCAAATTGAAGTGTCTGTTTGTAATGTTAAAATAACAGCTTTTTACTGAATTATTTAAATTTTAGAAAAAGCCACGCGGGCGAAGCCGCGAGCATCAGCTAGTGACCACATATAATTTCAAGTTATCACCTTAGTACACATTGTGGAATGCAAATAAAGTATTGAGTAGTATTGTTAGTTTGTTTCGCAAATACCCTGCAAATTCGTTTTTTAAATTAGTTGTGTTTTTTTTTTCTTGCAATCTTTTTGTCTCATTGAGTAATTACATTTAAAATACTTCATCGTGGTTATCCTTTCAAACAAAACATCCCATAATATTATGTAAATACCTAGATACTTCGTAAGCTTTACACTTGTATTTTATCCTGTCCTTAGGTTAGTAAACTTGCTGGTATGTGGTTATGATCTTGACCAGCCCTGACTCCTGGAAACCTGTTCGTAATGGATGAAGGGTATAAATAGACTAGTACCGACCGTCTTACTGAGGTTGTTGAACGCAAAGTATACAGTATACAGTTTTCTTTGGTGGTTCAGTATCCGTTATGAACACATTTCCAATAATTGTTCAATACTTTTTTTTGGTCCTACTTGAAATCAGCAAAATATGGATACAATCTATTCGTAATAATATCAATGGGCGAGCGCACAACTGATAGGTACCTACTAATGCGTTCCGCTTCACTGACCGCGCCGCCGCCGGTGCGCTGCGTGACGAGTATCCATTATACCAGTTTCAAAATAAACATCTTTCGTTAACGATAACTTAATTTTTTTGTACTAAGACATCAAAATAAGAAATAGGTGTATAATAAAACACGTTTAAGTTTAATTTGTCAAAATTTGCGCATTGACTAAAAACTTTTCCTGTGTAGGCATCTAGTGTCTGTATGTGTGAGTATGTTCAAGTTATGACTAGGAAAATATTACTTTATGAAAATGTGTTATGTAATGTGCCTTTTTATTACCGGACTACCAGACGTACTGCAGGGTACCATCCGCACTTGGTTGATATTCCGTCCAGTCGTACTCAGCGCTTCTCCTCCACTTTATTTATGCGCAAAGCCAAAGTGTGGAACTCTCTGCCAGCGTCTGTGTTCCCTTCCACATATAACCCGTCTGCCTTCAAAGCAAGAGTGAACAGGCATCTTCTGGGCACGCTCGTTCCATCATAGACCTCATCCATCGCTTTCTATCAGGCGAGAACGAGGTCAAGAGCAGGCCCAATCCGTTATAAAAAAAAGTGTTCATTAAATCAGGCATCAAGCTGAAAAATTATATGATAAAAAAGATGTACTCGTAGTGACAAAAATTGAAAAGAGTACATATGATTATACCCAAAGTCTCAAATTCAGATAATTTATGTAAACAAAGTAATGTCAAGAAATTTCACTGTCAAAATGACAGGACAGTGGTGCAAAACATTTTATCATTTTTTTTTTGTTCTAAATAATAATCTATGAAATTAAAGTGAATTAATTATAAGAACTATGCAAACAAAATACCGTTGTCAAACAATGTTTTATGTAGTGTGTCGGAGACACGGCCTATGATCGTTATAATCAGCCCTTTTAAGTCCACTGCTAGACGTAGGCCTCCTAAAATCGATTTCCACTCGAAACAGTTTATAGCTGTTTTCATCCAAAATTTGGCTAGATATGCTACATACAATATGAATCTATGAATGAGAGTTGTAATATTAGTGTTGTTGAAGATGTAAAAAACGTGAAAATGTTTGGATCTCCTGCATTGTTACCAGTATCATAAAATATTTTATACCAGAAAATCTCCTTTTTTTAGTAACTTTGTTTTAAACCGAGTATTTATAAAAATAATTAGGGTATGATTATTTTATAATTATTATTTCTTAAATTGAGTACTTAAAAGAAAATGGAACCTTCTTTTTCGCCATTTTATGTGAATAACCATTACGAATTTCTTTTTTTGATATGTTATCGCCTTTGTTTACATAAATTATCTGAATTTGAGACTTTGGGTATAGATGGTTTGGTCATGTTGAGAGGATGATTGAAAGGCGACTAAGTATGTCGTTTATTTTGCAAATACGGGTAAAGTACATGGTGATACAATTGACAACAGATAAGTTGAGCCATATTTTACCAAAAGGCATGGAAAAGTTATAGTTTGACGCTAAAACAATAATGGCAATTTTATTATACATTGAAGAGTTTTAAATCACTACCACACAATTATTTATATATACAATTTTTTTAACAAAAACACTACACAATACTAATACAAAGTTCTTTCTCCGCAAGGAATTCGCTGACATTATAATATGCTTTATGCGTTAAAAAGCTTCGGAGCCTGTTTTTGAACAATGACAGCGGCAATTCGTTCCATTGCTTAGGTAATTTATTATAAATGGCCGGAGCCATGCAGTAGACACTCGTGCGCATTAGCGCCGTTTTGGCGGGATGGGAACACACTTGGTATTGTCACGTCTATTACGTGGGAATACGTCAGTCAGACGTTTAAAATGATTTGGATTGGACTTCACAAACACAGCTACCTCTATTATATACAGACTAGGCAGTGTTAATATTTTGTGCTGTTTAAAGTATGGCATGCAACTATCAATGGATTGAAGATTCAAGCTGCTTTCAGACTACGCTATAATATAATAGCATATAGTATATAGCTCATAGCACAACAATATCGCGCACCATACATTCCAATAATATATAGAACAGTACAGTGTGAACGTGTCCATAACAATGTATGGTGCGCGATATTGTTGTGCTATGAGCTATATACTATTTGCTGTTATATTATAGCGTAGTCTGAAAGCAGCATAAACATCGCAAACAACAACTAAGAAAAGATTTATACAAGGCAGATGTGAGTGGAAACGCCCTAGGAGGACTTATACGTAGTGGCCTATTTGGTGATGTTCTTCAGAAAGGTCAGGTGCGTAGTACTCGCAACCGGCGTGCATGTATGACCAAATGTATGAAACGAAGTAAAAGGAGAATGTAAGGAGCGTAGCAGGTGGCGTTCTATAGTTTCTGCCAATCCCCATGAATAGAAGGCGTGAGTTTATTCGTGTGTGTGTTAACCGGGCATTCTTAACATTAACTGATTCAATTGCTTGAAATCATCGTTTCGCATGGTGTAGAGAGAGTAGCCGTATGCATCAGAAATCTTTCACGGAGGTAGGGACACACGGCTGCAGATCAAGCTATACATTTCCAATATAAGCTGATCTCGTATTGTATAGGACTTTCGTACATAGGGTGGTCAGCTGATACTGGAATTGAATTGCTTGATATATAGCCGTGAGTACCTATGAAGAAATGAAGGGCAAACAAAAGATCATTCTTCAGTGTTCTGCTCATGCCAGTTGTTATAAAGTATGACAGCAAGACAATGTCAAGGCTCCCGCAGGCAGGTGCGCCGCGACGGTGGGACGTGGTTCTGGTAGAACAATTTCCATTAAGTTTTCATATATATTTTTCTACTGGAGTCGCTTCGCACCTGTCTGCGGGAGCCTTCAAGAAGATAGGCAGCAGCATATTACACACTCTAATGCTGCGATTACCAGAATTTCTTTAAGTGAGTAGGATTTTTATGGCAAAGTTTTTTATCAGGATAAAACTATGATCAATATTTTAATAACAACACAACCTGTTTGTATCGCATTTATCAACTAACTAAGCAGAACTTGTAAAACTGGACGTAGTTTGTCACAGAATGATATCTTGTTTTTCTGGTTAGTTCAACCAGACCCCTCGGCATTGATCTAGCGCTATTTTCCAGGGGGCCTGACCCGATGGCCGATGAAGCCGAGTCGATGCTTAATAAAATTTCGAAAAACTTGATACCCATGTTACATGTTTTTCGAAATGTTTGGAAAATGTTTAATTGTATTAAGCGAACAGTTGATCATTTCTAAAAGTTAACTCCATTGTTTAATTCAGCAAGTATTGCCTTTACCTTGGCGATGCAGATACAGTATGATGTCTATAATTTTCTACTACAACTAGTTTATTTCTCGGTTTATTTATTTGATTGAACTTGTTTTAGTGTGAAGTTATTTAAGTGTTCAGCCTAGAATTCGAATCGGTAATCACATATCCTGGCGTGGGCACCAGACCATTCTGGGATGGGCACGGTCGACCCCCCTCCCCCTATATACGCTTATGCCTCTAGGTTCTATATAGGTGTATATGTTACGGCTAAAATCCGAAGTGCGCGCCGTATCCCAGTAATTCCATGCTCTAGTTCCAATATGGGACTACTGGGATTTTTTTCTCCCAGTAGTTCCATGGAACTGGCATACAGCGTGTGGCGTAAATAGTGGTCCAACGTTTAGGGGTCGATACACCGTATATTCAGCTATCACATACCACAATGTGAACTATTTTATCTTAGTTCTCCGATATTTTTTCTTGAAAAAATTACAGCTTGCTTTACTAATTTGGCTGTAATTTCTATACATGACATGACATGAAAATAAACAAAATAATAATAAAAAAAAAATGTCATTTCTAGTTTTTTTTTTTTGTCTCTGTCATCCAGACCAAAGTCAAGAGCAAACTCATAGTAGAATAAAAAAAAGAATACAGTTAGTAAATGAGTTGTTTAAATTGTGGTATGTGCTGAATATAATTACGGTGTATCAACCTCTTAACGACGGACCACTATTTACGCCACACGCTGTATGCCAGTTCCATGGAACTACTGAGAGAAAAAAATCCCAGTAGTCCCATAATGGAACTAGAGAATGGAACTACTGGGATACGGCGGAAGTGCGGCTATATCTAGTTTTAACCGGCTACAACAAGGTGCGGCCGGTAGCAGTTGGTTAAACTTAGGTGTAGCCTATTAATTCACTGTGAGAACTAGTTGTAACCAGTGGTATTCGGCTAAAACTAGGTGTAGCCTTCATCTTACCAGCTACAACTAGGTACAGCCAATACCTAGCGGTTAAAACTAGGTGTGGAATCTATATCGGCAAAAAAAAAATCAGAACTACATGTCTTTGGTAGTAAATTAAACTTTACTGAAATTTATTAGTACCTAAAAGAAATTAAAGAATTATTACATCTTCTCTTCAGAAGCAATTAACTAGAAATCTTCTGCGCAAACAAAAAAAATAGTCTAATTTTAATAAAAAATAAAACTTACAACTTCATAAGGCGAGGTTCTTCAAGCGTGCATTTTTGTTCTTGAGGTGGCAGCGGGGCGCGAGTAAATTGTGCCATGAACTTCGTTAATTTTGGGTTGAAAATTATGTGTTTTATGATATTAACAATGTTAAATCCGACGGACATTACATCATCATAGACGTTTATTTTGATGTGATTTTCAATACATAAAGTAGTATAATATTGAAATACAATGAACATAATCTACAAAATAAGGGTATGTTTGGTTTTTTTTTTCTATCAGCCGTTCTTTGTCCAATTATGTAACGAGTACCCGACGTACCTACAAAAAGGTCTCAAAAGCAACATATAATTTTTTCACGTGTTTAATCGTTACAGTTTCTAAATAAAATGACATTAAAATTACATTTCCTAGAGGTTAATTTGAAGAACCTATAATTAAACAAAAACCATATAAATTTAATCCAAAATTAACGTAATTCACGTCACAATTTACTCGCGCCCAGCTACCACCTCAAGAACAACAATGCACGTTCGAAGAACCTTAAGTTCTGAGTTGAGCTGC
This sequence comes from Dryobota labecula, assembly GCA_947523025.1. Classification (NCBI taxonomy): domain Eukaryota; kingdom Metazoa; phylum Arthropoda; class Insecta; order Lepidoptera; family Noctuidae; genus Dryobota; species Dryobota labecula. The sequence continues at coordinate 6,758,899 of OX383287.1, forward strand.
ACGATTACTGACATTAGCGTGCACGGACTGCACAGGTCTGCTCAAAAGACCATTTCAGACACCAATCTACATGGTCTTCACATGATATGACCAAAATTATGTCTGGACTTTAAAATAAACTGTGATCTCTGAGTTTGTTTATAAGAGTAGTCAGATCTCATCTAGTTTAAAAAATATGGTGGACGTGTTTAAACCCACTTACAGAAATAAAAACATTTATAATTTATGAAAATGACAGCCAGGACCAATCCGGGGCACGGTGGTCCTATTGGTAGATTATAAGGTAACAAGAAGGCATTGCTAGCGGTATAATAACCGCTACTTTTATGAGGAAAAGATGCTAATCTTTCTAGTGTCCATAAATATTTCTATTTGTCCTCACGTCTAGGTTTCATGACATAATATTGGGTAGCATTTGCATCTATTGCACAATAGGTGTTGATCGTAATATCTTTATGTACATATATTTATAGGCTGGGTGTACCTTACAGCTTACTATGCTAATTCAGGAAATTGTTTATTGCAATATTAAATTTCATATTTTTTATTGCAATTGATCCGTGTGGATGTAAAGAATAGCACCACCCTATTTCCTCCCGTGGGTATCGTAAAAGGCTACAAAGGGACAAGGGCGAAGAATGGGCAGCAGCGTTCTCTGTGTATTTATAACACCATAGGTAATACGGCTGATAATTCAAATATGCCAAAACTGTTTTGTGGTCAATTCCCAGTTCTTCAGCTACGTCGTAACTACTGATATGCCGATCTTGCTCCACTTTTTCAAAAATGGCATCTATTTTATCCGTTATAGGGCGACCAGAGCGACGTGCATCTTTGACATCAAAATTTCCGGATTGAAAACGCTTCAACCAAATTTGTGCTACTCTCACAGACACTGCACTAGGTCCACAAATATCGCAAATTTTTTTCGCGGCTTGCTTTGCATTTTTACCTTTTTTGTAGTAAAATTTTAAAATGTATCGAATTTCTTCATTAAAGTGAAAGTCAAAGTCAAATAATTTATTTCAAATAGGCACGAAGATGCACTTTTGAACGTCAAAAATTACATGAATAGTTAATTGATTCTAGTTGCGCCTTCCAAAATGTAGTTATGTATGGAGAAGAATGGGCAAGAAACTCCATACTTACTCTTTTAAAATGTTAACAATAGTTTGTATACATTAATTAATATTTATAGGTGAAGACTATGTACCTAGAATAAAAAAATAAAAAATATAAAAAAAATCATCAAAATTACTTACCACAATTGGTAAAAAGAATGAAAAGTGAAGTAATAACAGAAAAATTAATAAATACGATAGGTACATGGTGCTCACATATTTACAAACATTGTATATGATTTCCCAAAAAAAAAAAAAACAACATATAATAAGTCAGTGTGTGAGTTAAAATATTAATTAGATTCACTCATCTTGACAGTACGAAAATAAATGAAAATCACACATTTTCCTAATTTGAATTTGGAATTATGTTCTTTAAAATTTAAACTTTCAATGATACCAAAACCAGCCAGATACAAATAGTATAGCCAAAGAGATTTTATTACAAGTTCATACATACTATAATGCGAAAAGACTTTTTCCCCAACCTAATAATGTGGGTGTTATAAGGTTATACAAATGGTAAATTAATAATTAACCATAATAAAAAAAGTCTGTTATCTAGGAATATGAATATTTACAGCCTTGTTTATAATACGTATTTATTAAGAAACGATTATTATGTATTTACTTTCCTAATTTAATTACTGTCTTTAATAGTCTGATTATCTGTGATACAAAAAAACCGTTTAAATGTTTAATTTTAACAAGTTTATTCATATCGAAATCAAAATAAAAAAATATTTCAATGCCCTTTGTCTTTTTTTTTTTGAGATTAGAGGCAGATTTGGGATAAGTTGCCTCATCCTTTTATTCTCTACGATGGAGAAAGCAATGTACAGCGAAACTGAAGTGGGGGCAATGACTTCCCAGTCAACGCCGATGGCGACTGGGAATTTTTATTCCCATTTGCCTCTGGTGGCAATCCCCGCGGGGGCGACTGGGAATGAACGCGATTTCGGGCTCTCTGTCTTTTACAGCCCTTGGTAAGTAATGTACTATAATGTTGAATTTATAACTATATGTGAGAAAGATGTAAAAAAAAAAAATGTACACGTTTAAGACGTCCAGAAGACATCACATAGAAACAAAAAAAAAAAAAAAAGTCCTGGACCTGCACGCATTAGCTTTACTACATACGCGGTGAGAGCAAGTTCTCGGTGCACTCAGAGGTCATTATACCCAGTACAAATGCCAGTTTAAACTCTGGAATGTTTGTGTGTATATAAATGCATTACACAGATAAACATTCCGGAATAAATTACTAAATGATAGCGAAAAACGCATCAAAATCCGTTGCGTAGTTTAGAGGAACAACGCGGTTACACAGAAAGACACGAAAATCTACTCTGTTTGTAATGTAACATTTGTTTTTTTTTAATCCACGCAGGCGAGCCCGCAGGGAGCAGCTAGTCGAAAATAAAAGTAGCCTAAGTTACTTCTTATAACATCTGCTAGTGAAAGTCCCTTCAAAATCGGTCCAGCCGTTTCGGAGATTAGCCGTAATAAACAGACACACCAACAGAAAATTGTTTTTTTGTTACTAGTTCCGTATATATAATATGTCGTGGTTATATCGTAGAATTGATCATATCATGGTGTGGTCGCCGATTTCATAAAATGTTTACATTTTATGAAATGCCCAACATGAAACTGACGTTATCATGAAATGGCCTGGCCAGATCAATGAACGATCAGCGATTGATGATATGAATTATTTTTCTTTATTATTTTCGTCTATCCCACGGTATGGGGTATCGTTGGATAAGCCGTTCAAATATTGCGGGTTTGTGAAAACTAATTTTTCGATTCAGGGATCCGTTTGCGTAATATTAAGCTTTAAAGTGCTTGTTAGAGTCAAGTGCCCCTCCTCCCTTCCTGCCACCTAAATTGTTGTATTTGGGTATGTGAAAAAATTCACGGCAGTAGTATATATAACGAAGTTAAGGCGATCCCCTAGCGTGAGCGTTCGGTCCTTCTCTATCCCGTCACAGCGGGGACGCTCTGTCCCGCTCCCTGCGTACGCCGAATTCACATAATTTTTGGGATTATTTTAATAAAAAAAGAAGAGTGATCTTTTGAAATGAAATAATACGTGAATTATTAAGATTTTTAAATTATCTATCCATTGTGTAACTCTCAAATTAATAGAACGTCAACTTTCGCAAAAGATGCATTCAATCAATATTTTAGTACGTTTTTTACACAGAGATTTCAAATGTACATAAAACACATAAAAATAAATAAGAACGTGCAATGTGATGATAGGATATCATACATTAATAATGTGTTTTTAGATGTAGTTTATTTCTCTTAATTAATGAGTTAATAGCCTCTGAAAAACGCGTTTTGCTCGGGGTAGCGCCTTAAAAGGAAAGCAAGCGTGCACAGAAAAGTAGGTTTTACAAGATAACGAGTAATGTCAACCAACTTACTTTTTCAGTTGGAATGTATGGGAGAACAAATGTTATTCAACTACAATGTTAAGTTTGTTCTTGGGATAAACTCATCCCAAGTACGGAGGAACCCTTCATTTTGCGTGGTTCGACACGCACTTAGTCGGTTGTTTCTCTTTCCTCTCATGAATTGTGAGTTTAAAGAATACAGAGAGTATGCCTCATACAAAAATCATCGACAAACCAATGTTTGAACTGGTGATTATCAAAGGTGCTATAAAATATGAGACACGCTTAATTTATTCCCCACCTATATTATAGAAAATTGAGAAAGTTCTGTCCTTTTATAATCCCAGGTTAGAGACGACTATACCCAAAGTTTCAAATTCAGATAATATGTAATAATATGTAAACAAGGGGGATAATTTAACAAAAAAATATCTTCGTAATGGTAATTCACATAAAATAGAGAAAAAAGAGGTTTAATTTCCTTTTAAGTACTGATTTTGAGAAATAATAATTAAAACATAATCATACCGTAATTATTTTTATAAATTTTCGGTTTTAAACAAAGTTATTAAAAAAAGGAGATTTTCTGGTATAAAATATTTTATGATACTCGTAACAATGCAGGAGATCTAAACATTTTCAATTTTTTTACATCTTCAACAACACTAATATTACAACTCTCATTCATAGATTCATATTGTAAGTAGCATACCTAGCCACATTTTGGATGAAAACGTCTGTAAACTGTTTCGAGTGGAAATCGATTTTGGAAGGCCTACGTCTAGCACTGGACTTAAAAGAGCTGATTATGACGATCATAATTATGCCGTGTCTCCGACATACTACACAAAACATTGTTTGGCAACGGTATTTTGTTTGCATAGTTCTTGTAATTAATTCACTTTAATTTTAACGAAATGTTTTGCATTACCTACTGTCCTGTCATTTTGACAGTGACATTTCTTGACATTATTTTGTTTACATAAATTATCTGAATTAGATACTTTGGGTATAGTCTCTACAACTCAACCAATGTATCTAGTTCAATGCTAGACCTTGTACTAATTCGTCGATGTAAATATCAGGTGCATACCTAAGGTTCAATGTCCTAATCAGCTCACAATGTGTACGATTGATTAGTATGTTCCCCGGTTCTTTTGTACATCTTCAAGGTTTGTTAGTGTCGAACAGGTGACAGCTAGCACGTTTGCAAGCCTTGTTTGGTCATGGTTAAGATGGGAGTCTAAGCCATGGTCATGTATTTAGGGTTTTTTATGAGTAAGTATTCAGTTTTTAGGGTACTGTAGTCAACAAGGAACCCTTATAGTTTTGCCATGTCCGTCTGTCTGTCTGTTCGTGGCTTACCTCAGAGACTCTTAGTACTAGAAAGCTGTAATTCGGCATGGGTATGTATATAAATTACGCCGACAAAGTGGTACAATAAACTTTTTAAAAATAAACGTGGTTCCGCCCTTGCACGTAAAGTGGGGATGATATTTTTTTTCTCGTCTATCCCACATATTCTGTGAAAACCATTTTTCGATTCAGGGGTCCGATTTTTGTTAAAGTCGTCCCCCCCCCCGCCAGCTAAATATTTGTTTTTGGATATGTGAAAAAAAAATCACGGCAGTAGATAACGTTCACTTAAATGGAAAACTATCACAGCTAAGTAGATTTAGTAGTTAACGATTAATAAATAAAATAAAATAAAGATCATTTATTTCAGACAAAAAATCCATAGGCAAGGCAAGGTTGTTAGTAACAAGAATTTTGCTTGTAACTAGTGTTAGTAACTAAAAAGTAAAAAGAAGAATCAAACCAAGAAGTAGTCGACCCACTTAATTTGCAGTTGGAATGTATGGGAGAACAGGTTTTGCTACTAAATTTTTAAGTTTGTTCTTAGGATAAACTCATCTCAACTACGGAACCTTCATTGTGCGTGGTTCGACACGAAATTGGCCAGTTTTAGTAGTTAGTATGCCATCCCTTATTAAGGGTAGATTTCACTGCATAGTTAGCGCAGCGGGCAAGGGATAACTCTGTTAAAGAAAGGTTATGCTCGACGAATTAAAGCCATACTAATAATCATCATAGTTATTATGATAATAATCGTAAATTATCCTAACTAATATTATAAATGCAAAAGTAAGTTTGTCAGTTTGTTTGTTACCTTTTCACGCCCTAAACCACTGAACCGATCATCTTGAAATTTTGCATCTACGTTGTCAGGTGTACAGAAACGGACATAAGTACCTTTCATCCCGAAAAAATGTACTGTTCCTGAAAACAACAATAACGTTCTTATGATAATAGATGGCGCCACGTGTCTTTCGAATCATGATTGAATTAGAAACTTTAGTAGTGTGTTAAGAGTTTTTTTTTTTAAATTTAAGTGTGAGCGAAGCCGCGGGCAAAAGCTAGTTATTATATAATTGTATCATATTGCTTTATTATTTTTATATTTATATATTTTGTTAGCTTACTCCAAGAAGATTAGGTGCACAGTAAAAGACTCAGTTAAAAAGCTTCCGAGTTCATAGCTTCAACCAATGAAATATGCAATTGCTGCTATATGTCAGTTTAAAGAATGTCTTAATAAACATACAAAATGCATTGTTGTCTGTAGTACGAGTATAAAAACATGTCATTAATTAAGTCAATTTATTTATTCAGTAACGATTCACATTGTGCTCGAAAATAATCCACCATTAAACATAAGTATTAGATGTACAAATAAAAAAATGTTAAAGAATACATGCAAATTAAATTCGAAAATATTATTTAGATAAAAAATAAATTAAAATTGTAGAATACCATGCAAACATAAATTATAAAACCATATGTCAATAAATAAAAGTTATAATATGAACACAAAATAACAACATGTTAACAAATAATTACATTGCAATACCTAAGACTATTACAAATCATCTAATTAGGAGAGAAATCTTTCCAACAGGAATGCCTTGAGCCTTGCCTTGAATGTGCCTGTGTTCAGTATGCTATTTTTGTAACTCGAGTGGTAATTTATTGTATATCTTAACTGCCTGATATTGCGGACTATGTTTTACGTTTCACTATTCCAAAAGTCGGGATGATTTTGTTTCCGGTCTTTTCTGCGCATTTTTTCCCTTACAAGCCTATTTTCGTCTGTTTTGTAGTCATATATTATATATTTTTGAACACTACGAGTACTACTATGTAAGGACTAGGTACTGTTAGAATACCAAGTTCTATAAAATATGGTCGACAGATGTCTCGTTGAGAAATGCGGACAATGGTTCTGATCGCTCTTTTTTTGAGAATTAATGCCCTATGCTAGTTGTAATGGTAGCTGTTTCCCCAAAACTGTATGCTGTACCTCAGTTTGGACTCAATCAGCGCATAGTATATCATTTCTTAACGTTTTATGCTCACTGCATCCCTAAGAGTTTTTAAGGCATAACAAGCTAATGATATAGATGAATACAATGCTGGTAATTCTTTGTACCAATTTAACAATTCTTCAATATAAATTCCTAAAAATTTAATTTCCCTGATAAGCTCAGTTTTAACTTTATCTAGTTCAATGTCCTTATTATCTTTATTACACGGAGTAGTTTTAAATAACATAATGTTGGTTTTAGTCGTATTTATCATTAGCATATTCATATTAAACCAAGAATGAAAGGCCTGTAGAGCTGCATTCACTTTAATAGTAAGGTCTTGGATGTCGTTACCTGCAATTATAGCATTTGTGTCATCTGCAAAGACTACTAGTTGTCTGTCCGGTAAAAGTTTATGTATGAAACTGATTAGGTCATTAGTGAACAATATCTATAGGACTTAAAATTATTCCTTGAGGTACACCGGCTTTAATGTTTAACATAGATGACCTATAGTTACTTTTATACTCGTTTGGTTGTGAAGAATCAAGTTCGACAAACTTTTTACTATTTTTTAGATATGAAGAGAAGAGTTGTAAGGATCTACCTCTTACACCATAGTGTTAAGTTTTTGTGATGAGTAGTTTATGGTCAATAGTGTCAAAAGCCGCGCTTAAATCCAAGTAAATAGCAGCTACCCTCATTTTACAATTTATTTAATTTACTACATCATTTAGTAACGTATAATTAGCTCTCCTGTACCAACATTCTTCTGGTATCCAAATCGTCTTGAATTAATTACTTTATTTAAATTAAGATGTCTAGTTAAGCAGTCTTTTAAAACTTTTTCGATTTTTTTGCCAAAGTTGGCAACAATAAGAAATATAGCCTTATGAGATATAGCCATAGAGATATAAGACATATACGAGTAAATATGGCTAGCGCTACTGCTGAGCATGAGGCTATCACCTGTAATGTCATTACACAAAAAACCAGTCACGTGTGAGTTAGACTCGCGCACCGAGTGTTCCGTACAAACTCTGAGATCCTTAGACACAGTTATTGCACCAACTGCAAATAATAAGTTTGTAATAGTAAATTGGCTTTTTTGTGTTATTAAACTAAATATTTACGGTTATTAGATTTTTTCCTTTACATGTGCTGTAAGACATTGCTTCTTGCCAAATTTCATGTTTCTAGGTCAACGGGAAGTACCCTATAGGTTTTGATTGCCTTGTGAAATCGCAAAATATGCGATATAAACGATCATATCTTTTGCTCGCGTTGTTGACTTACAAGTTTGACTGAAAAAGACCGTAGAGTATTTGATATTTTCAACTTGACACCTCTACACGTTCCTGAGAAAAAGGGTCTTGACAAACAGACAGACAGATTGACAGTGTTACTTTTCCTTTTGAGGTATGGAACCCTAAAAACTAGGGGTCACTTAAAACCCCAACAAACGAATAGGCACAAGGGTAAGTTACAAAAAGATCATAAGGTCTAGTTCAAAACACGCTTGATATTCAATGCAGTGAGCGCTCCTCATTAAAATACAATGTGATACATTGATTACTCATGTGTTTGGCTAATGTTATCGTTACTTGCAGTCAGGGTTGGCTTGCGAAATGTATCGGCGATAAATCAATCTTCGACGACTTGGCGGACTGCTTATTGTTAAATTGTTGTTACAATTAATATTGATGTTACATAAAACAGATTTTGGGATTTTCTTGTTTGGAATTATTTCATTGAAAAGTCAGGGACAATTAATTGTTGCAAATTAAATTGTCCGTATATCTACACTAATATTATAAAGAGGAAAGATTTGTACCTATTTTTGTATGTTTGTATGTTTGTAATGAATAGGCTCAAAAAGTACTGGGCCGATTTAAAAAATTCTTTCACCAATAGAATGCTACATTCTTCCAATTTGACATAGGCTACATTTCATTTTGAAAAAAAATTGGGATCCTTGGTAAAATTTGAACAATGTAACCGAAGGTGTAGAAAAATTAGTCTTAAAATGATAATTGTCTACCCCGTGCGAAGCCGGGACGGGCTGCTAGTTCAAAATAAAACTGTAATTCTTTGACAATTGTATGGGACGGCAAATTGACGCTGGTAGTCAATTTGCTTACCAATTAATTTCCCTGACTATACCTATGCGGAAATCATCATTTTTCATAGTTTTTTTGTTGTTGTTTTATTTCACAATTGAAACCGAAGCCTTTTTTTTTTGGGTGGGAAATTATCAAATAAGTTCTCCCGCTCTGGGCGGAGCGGGAGGGCGTGTCAGACTTTTACTGACTAAAACCCACACGTGTCCCTTCAGTTGCTTGTGTGCCAAGGCCACGGTATCCCTTTCGGACAAACCGCAACCGCAATTAAAACCGAAGAAACAGCGAAGAACCGACCTAAGTCTGGCACATAGTGAAATGTTAAAGCCATTATTGTTCCGTTGCTTGAAAGAGAAGGCTCGTGGCTAAGTAGAAACAGCCGCGCGGCTCGATCGATCAGGTTAAGCTACGCTTGCCGCGGTTGGTTCGTGGATGGGTGACCATTTTTACATACCGAGACATCTCCATGCCTCGGAAAGCACGTTAAACTGTTGGTTCCAGTTGTCATTTGTAGATCTTTGACAGTCGTTACGGGTAGTCAGAAGCCCGAAAGTCTGACAACTAGTCTTACCAAAGGGTATCATATTTAGGTCAGATAGTCAGTCGTTCCATGTAAAATAATGGTAATCAGCATCATCCGGTTAGACTGGAAGCCGACCCCAAAACGCTAGGAAGATGATGCTTGTCTAGTTTAGGACTCTTATCTTTATTAGGAAGAGCTCTAGTTGGAAATATACATTCGTAATTATTATGGGCTTTTTTATGGGTGGGAAATTATCGAATAACTTCTCCCGCTCTGGGCAGAACGGCGTGTCAGACTTTTACTTACTAAAACCCACCCGGGTTCCTTCAGTTGCCTGTGTGCCAGGGCCAAGGTATGCCTTTCGGACAAACCCGCAACCTTGGTAGGATTATTATGGGCTTTGTGTTTGTGTTTCAGTGATGTAATTTTGTGCCGACGGAACCGGTCCGTGCCATTGACACTCCTAGGACTCATCCATTGTGGCCTTGGCGTTGCATTCGCATAAACCTGATTTCTAAGGGGGCTATTATACTATCTGTATCTAGGACCAAAGATCTATGAGTCATAAATATATTACAAAGTAATATAGGCATATGAATCATATGCCCATATTACTTTTTTACTTAAGATTTTGTTTATTCGGGATTTTATTCTTGTATTGAATATGGAATGTGAATTTAGTTTAAGCTTGAATGTTATACTGTTTTTTTTTCTCTTCTGTTTTTGGTATGTGTGTTGTGCTGTTCACACTCTTTCTTTCCAATCTGTTTTTTAGAAGTGAACACTTTTAATTGGCTGTCAGTCTCACATACAATTTTTTTTCTGTTTGTTTTAGCTGTAAATTATCCATAATAAATAAATAAATAAAATAAATATGTTAGCTTCGGTATATTAAATATTTCTTCGATTTGGTATTGGATAGGAGATATATAGTGTAATATAACACGCATAATATAGCTAAGATGGACAGGTAATAGAAATAGGTAAGGTTTGGCCAGCGAGTCGTGGCAAAAGGAAATGGATATGGATATTTAGAAAATCTTCAGCTGGCAACATGAAATATATAAGGTGTATCTATTCATATAGGAAATATTTTAAGAAATACACCCTATAGGTGTATAGAAGCCATGGAAACGATTTTTTTTATGTAAGTTTATTTATTAAAAAAAAATTAATAATTAAAAACTAATTGATATGATGATTAATATATCAAAAGGCACAGCGCTCGCGTCGCCGCGTCCGGGCGGGTCATTCATAGAATAAGTAAGTAAAGGTTTTTTGGAAAATGTCTCAATCAATTTTAAACTTATAATAATTAAGTAAAAATAAAAACAGATAAAAAAAATCGTTGCTATGGCTTTTTTACCACATAAATATGTTTTTCTTAAAATATTTCGTTAAATACATAATTTAAGTCTGAGAAAAAAAAATACGATTTGGTACTTTTGTATTTTATGTTAATTAGTTTGTTGATATGAGTAGGAATGTAATATTGTGATAACATTTCAAACTACTTACATTTCATGTTGCCAGCTGAAGATTTTGTTTACCGTCATTTCATTGTGCCACGACTCGCTGGCCAAATTAACACACTGCTCAAGCTTTTCAAATAAAAATATGAATTTTACAAAATCTACTAGTTAGTTACTGTTTGCAACTTGGCCCCAAGATATTGGGTAAGTACAACCTTCAGGACATAACATTACAGCGAAAGTTAAAAAATATTTTTTGATAAAAGTAGTTTGTATATCAAGTTGCCCTTGTGGGAGCAGCAGAGATCATGCTGTCTTTGTGGTGAATGTTTCACCCTTGGAGTTTTGTATTTTGACTTTAAAATGCTTCGATCAACGATAGTACTAGATTTCTGATCAGCGCATCAAAAACGGTGGTCTTATTTGGTAACGTAGTTTCTTCAACCTTATTGCTTAGAAATTATGTTTCATTTTTCCATAAATATTTTTGTTCTTATTTTAAAAATACGTTTACTATCAGTCGAAGTAAACACAGAAAGAAGTATAATTATATTGCAAACGAATATAATTTTTATGTTCGACTGTTAAGGTTTATAATCAAGTTATATGCAATCGCGGTCACTTTAGCGATGTGTGTTTGGTCCTAATCCTTAGTTTAGTGCTATTGTTGGTCGAAGTTAAAATGTCTCATAATGTGAGTACACATGGATATATATCAAGCTATACATTTTCAGTATAAGTGATCTCGCATTGTATAGGATTTCCGTTCTCAGCTTATAGGTACTGGAAAAAGTATTGCTTGATATGTAGCCGTGTCCCTAGTAGCATTTTTGTTGGCGTTTGTGTGTGGCCCAACCACATACCTCTGAAGGTGGCCCAACTAAATGCCAACGGAAAATGCTACTAGGGGTGTACCTACTTACCTCAAGGTGATGCGAATAAGCATTGTGTTTAGATTGATTCGTTGGTCTGATGGTCGTTCGTGGTTTAAAACCCGGGTTAGGCAAAATGTTTTTGGATTTCACCAACAATTAGAAAATTCTCAGTTCTGGTTTTGTGCCCGGTTACTGGCAATTGGCTCGCCCTGTTCAACTTGGGCTCATAGCATAGCTGTCAGAATATGGTTGTACTATCCTACTAATATTATGAATGTGAAAGTTTGTATGTTTGGATATTTGGATGTTTGTTACTCAATCACGCAATAATACCTGAACGGATTTCGATGACATTTGGCATACAGTTATAATAACCTAAACAGCAGTGATAGTCTAGTGGTGTGACCGTCGGACTGCCAAGTCATAGGTCTCGAGTTCGAACCCAAGGCACGCACCTCTGACTTTTCGGATTCATATCGTGAGGAAATCAGCATGCCTGAGAGATATTTCTCGACGGCATGTGAAGCCAAGTCAGAGGCCCATAGGCGGCATAAAAACTCTGACAGCAGGTTAGACACTAACCACACGAATAGAAGAAGACCTAGATTCACACATGGATAGGTACATTTTATCCCGGTTCTGAGGTTTCCGTGGGATAATTTCCGCCCTGCACGCGAGTGAAGCCGTGGGTAAAAGTTTGTAGACTCTAAACGAAACTTTTACCTGTCTTGAAACAAATTCTGTTTTAAGTAGGTAGGTATCTACATTATTATAAATTTAATTGCCACAAAACTCATTTAACTCTGTGAAACAAAATAGTCAACATGTTATAATTGCCAGAAAAGAAATAAAGGTAAACAAAACAAACAAAAACCATACAAACAACGCCTAAGCTAATATGAATAGCAACGTAGCATGACTGCTAACTGCACACAAAAAAATTGTAGGCGCTTAGTATAGAGACGTACGGGATCATTATAATAATACAATATTACAAAGTGTCAGAATTAGAATGATAACCAATTTTAAAATTTTAGCTGCATGTGTTTATAGGCAGGCCATACAATATAATTAATTTACAACGATGTTCTAAATTCAGAAACAAGTTAATGGACGCATGGAAAGTTAAAACAATGTACCTACCTAATTATAAATTAATTTATAATTGGATTGACGTATTTTCATTCAAATTAACATATTATTATGTTAACCTATCTATAAAATTTGGGCACTGTATATAATACAATAAATGTATGTTGTTTCCAATTTGGAAGTGTATAAGTAATATTAAGAGTTTATTTTATTTTGTCATTTGCGTTCTCAATTACCATGTACATACCATTACCATATTATATAATTATTAAGATATTATAGACTTGTCAACTAAATGATTCGAGCAGATATTCCAACAGACAAAATTTAACATTAGGGATAACAACAAGCTATTATTTTTTACAGTTGCACGTCATTGGCCCAAAAATCCATGCATGATAATTTGAATAATACAAACGTGCTAGGTACTTAATGTTATGAACATTTAACTCGATCGCTAGCAACAATAACGCTGATCTATCACAATACAGTCAATCTTATCGGCTGCTCCGCGCGACCGCCGGACAATTGCCTTTGCAACACTATTTTTACTCTGATCTTGGACGAGCGCCATCAGCTGAGCTAACGCCAGTTCACTAGTACTAACCCCACAGATATACGTACCCGCTCCCACAAAATTTTAAAATACTCTTACTAACCCATAACCTCGACCGAGAACCATCAATGAGCACCCGTTTCAATGAGATACGTTTTAATCCGTGCGTTCCAAATAAACGCCAAGGTTCGTGATCGTTTCAGTTCGAGAGTATGGCGGCGTGAGCGCGCACCGCGTCGGCCATGGCGCGCCAACGATGGACGCTAGCTCTAATTTTAATCTGCCTACCTATCCTTGCCACAGTGATAACCGCATTCCGTGTACGCGATTTACCCAAAGCCGAAAGTGTGAAGCACGATGTGAAAAAGCAAAAGTGTGAAGATTGTGATGTGAAGGTCGGTCATAAGTTGCATAGTGTTAAAATTGAAAGTGAAAAACATGTGTCTGAGGATTTGAAGATGGTGGAACGAGACAAGCAACAAAAACATCAGAAGGCTGAAACTAAACCTGCTCATAAATTCGATATAAGAAGCGACGAAGACGATGACGATGTTGATGGAAAGGACATTTTGAAAATAAAAACAGGATTTAAACAGGAAGTTCCCGCTAGTAAAGTCAAATTAGAGGCAAGTAGCAAAAAGTCTTTAAACTTAGATGACGACGATGATGATGACGACATTAAACCAAGTTTATTGAAAAAGTCTAAAGTGGTTGACATTAAGAAAAGTGATCAAAAGACTAAACAAGACACTAAGAGCTCATATGTCAAGGAATCTCCTTCGAAGACTGTAAAACGCGATGACGATGATGATGACGATGACAGTGATGACGAAGATGATAAACCACGTGTTTTGTCGAAACCAAAGTCATTTGAACCACAAAAAATTGATCTGAAACTTAAACAAGACACTAAATGGCCTGAATTTAAAGTTACGCTACCGAAGTCAAAAGAAGTTGATGACGAAGATGATGATGATGAAGTTGACGACAAAATTAAGCGAAAGGCAATTGAAGTGAAAAAAAATGATCTGAAAACGAAACAAGACACTAAAAGGCCTGAATTCAAACTTACGCTACCAAAGTCAAAAGTAGTTGATGATGATGACGACGATTATAAGCCAAGTACTTACCCAAAAGCAAAAGGTTTAGAAAAGAAAAGTGACTACGCTTTAAAACAAGATACTAAGAGCACAGAAGTTACGGACTCCACATCAAAGTCCAAAGAAGTTGATGATGACGATGACGACGATGACGATGATCATGTCGATGATGACGATGATGACGATGATGATGATTTCTATAGCAGTACATTGTCAAGCATCTTGGAAACATTTAATATGCTCGGTTTGAAAATTGATCCAAGCCTTGAACCAACACCTAAAAGTCATGAAACTAAAAAAACAGAACACATAGTTAAAGATAAAAAACATGACGATGACGATGATGATGAAGATGATGTCAAAGGCAAACCAAAACCAAAACTTGATGTCGCGTCCCAACCAACTACTATTAAGAAGAGTGATGTTAAACCAGATATACAAAGAGTGAAAGAAGCACCAGCTGTACCCTTTTTCAAGAAATTTTTTGGTGGTGATGGCAGTGATGATGACGACGACGATGATGATGATGAGGATGATGATGACGACGACGACGACGACGACGACGATGATGACATTGCGATGAAGAAAATAAAACTTAAAATTGGTGATAAAGCAAAGCATAAAATAGATAAAAAACCTCCAGAACTAAAGAAAGAAGTTAAAGTGAAAATAGAACTACCGAAGAAAATTTTAAAAGAGGACATAAAAGATAAAAGTGAAGAAAACAAACCTGCAATAAAACCCAAACCTGAAATTAAAAAGCTAGAACCAGTTCAAAAGGAAATAAAGGAGACTAAAAGTAAACCTAAGGAAGATGATCACAAAACTGATAAACCAGTCTCAAAAGATAAAACCAAAGATACCACTGAGAAACCGGCTCCTAAAAAAGAAGACAAAAAAGAAAAAGAACTAAAACGTGTAGAAGATAAACCCAAGAAAGAAGCCGTACAGAAAGAACATGAAAAAGAGATTTTTAAAACGAAATCTAGTCAAGAAAAGGACGACAAGGATTCGAGTCATGAGGACCTTAAAATGACTGAAAAAATTGTTCCGGAGCATAAGAAAAAGTATCCTATCAAAGACACTTACAATATGTACGATTTAAAAAAAGACACAAAATCTGAGTTTGTAAAAAAATCTGATAAAACGTCAAAAGAGAAGTTTGATGCTAGCCCAGAAATGTCTTCGTCAACTGAGAGTCATTTAAAACACGTTACGGATGCTTTGCACAGACGAAATTTGCTCAAAAGTGAATTTGAAGACTTCTATGCATTCTTTCCTACTTTTGCACCAAATTTTTCTCGAATCCATAATCCGGAATGCAGGCGTCACGGACAGATTGTGTTGAGGCAATTACGAGGAACCAAACTATGGGCATTGAATAGTAAGTTTCAATAATTTCTAATATTTAATTCTCAGCACGATCATAGTTTAGAAATTGAACACTCGTATTTAGAGATTTATATCCGTTAACTGAAATAATTACTTTACCTTACAACTATTTATAACGGCAATGTTTCAGAGATTTCCACAACTGATATTGCGCGAAAAAAAAAAAAAAACATAAATAACATTTTTTTGCAGTTCATTAATCAAGGGTTTTACCGTTTTTTTGTTATAGTGGTCGCTATAAAAAAGAAGTGTTAATTTTGCGTAGTTTCATAGTTATGGCCTAGAATTTATAATACACAAAGGGATTATAAAAAACAGTAAACATAAGTGTGGCCTTGACACGTCTGCGTTAGCCACAGGTGCTCCCAAGGGCTTTACATTGGTGAACGAAACAGGAATTTTTCATTACAGTGCTCGACGCTACGGCTAAGATTCCCTCGGGTATCTTGCAAGGTAATGGAATCCAGCTCGGTGACTTCGACCAGTGTGTGGGGAGCCGTGCCCGAGTGCAGTTGGAAAGTGGCAGCGTGGTCAAGGTCCAGGGGAAGTACTGCTTGGCTCGGCTCGACGTAAAGGCAGAACATCCAGAACTGGAGACTCCAGTGCATTTGGCGCAAGCCAAGAACTTGATCAGGAGTCGGATCGATGATGTGAGTTTCAGTTATAAACAATTTAATGGTCTACATTCACCCCACGTTAAATGCCTTAACAAACAATTGGTGCAACTCAAAACTACTACCTCGGGAGCTCATTCTTTACATTATTCGTACGAATCTAAAACATATTCGTAAATACTTATGCTATTTATATTTACGAGCAATGTGCGTGAATTCTTTATTTCAACTAGTATTCTAGAATCTGTTATATTAAACATAATTTTTTAGGGTTCCGTAGTCAACAAGGAACCCTTATAGTTTCGCCATGTCCATCCGTCTGTCCGTCCACGGCTTAGCTTAGAGACTCTTAGTACTAGAAAGCTATAATTTGGCATGGATATACATATTAATCACGCCGACAAAGTGGTAAAATAAAATCACGAAAAAAATAGTTATTTAGGGTACCTCCTGTACATGTAAAGTGGGGATGTTTTTTTTTGTCGCCTACCCTATGGTGTGGCATATTGTTGGATGGGTCTTTCAAAAATATTGCGGGTTTGTGAAAACAGTTTTTCGATTAAGGGATCCGTTTCTGAAATATTAGGCTTTAAAGTGCAAATTTTTGTTAGAGTTAAGTATATCCCCCACTGCCAGCTAAATGGTTGTACTTGGACATGTCATAAAAATCACAGCAGTAATATATATATAACGAAGTTAAAAGGAAAACTATCACAGCCAAGTAGGCGTCACAAGTTACCGAGTAATAGTCAACCAATTTACATTTACAGTTGAAAAACATGTTCTCCCATACATTCCGTATGGAAGAACATGTTTTTCAACTACGATGTTAATTTTGTTCTTGGGATAAATTCATACCAACTACGGAACACTTCATTGTGCGTGGTCCGACACGCACTTGGCCGGTTTTTATTATTCTTGAAAAATAAAACCGAAGAGCTAAATGGTGGAAGCTGGCTAGTTCAAAAGTTGCAATGCAAGTTTTAAGCTATTGCATAGCTTCTATCGCGGGCCTTGAGCGCGGGGACCGAATCCAGAAATTCCGTAACGAAAAAACCTCACGCTCCCCACTCCGACGGTTATTTTACTACACCAGTACCCTCTAGTGATCTAATAATTTCTGGCAGTTCCTTTTTTATGTGTACTGCGTATTTTATTCTTATAAATATTAGTTTATAAAATTATGATCTTCACAAAAAGTGATTGTTGATAGTGGGGTTTGAATTCACGACCAGTCGATTATGAGTATATTCAGTTCCCCTGTTGCACCGCAAGGCTACAATGACTTAATTAAAGCTTGCCAAATAGTTGATACCATTCCAGTTGAACAATTTTTAAACTGGACTAGACGGTTGGAAATGACTCATTTTTTATTTAAAATTACTTTAGGTTCAACACTTTCGTCTATTTTAAAGTTGTTATTATGCTTATATTTGAATAGTATTTGACTTTGTTTACGTAGTTATACACTTTTACGACGTTCAGCACTTATTTATTTTGTTTTTAAGCTATTGCATAGCTTCTATCGCGGGCCTTGAGCGCGGGGACCGAATCCAGAATACCGTATATCAAAGAAAGTATATAGAAAGTATATCAAAGAAAAAGAAATACTGCATAAATAAAATAAATAAATAATTATAATTGCATAAGTTGATACAAAATGCTATGCAATAGCTTTACCGCGGCAGTCCCCGAGTGCCACACGTCTTTTTTTTAGTAACCGGAAAAGCACTTCATATGCTTGGGATGTTTCAAACTAAGCTACGTGGTGAAGGAACTGAACAAGAAGAAATCAAACACGAATTTAGGTTACTGAAAGCTGCATTTCTTAAAGCGATTAGACATGAATAGCTTGGCTATTATCTCCTGCTGCGAGCATCAAAGTTTGAGACAACTTTGTCCCTCACCTAAAAGCGCGACACGCTATTTAGACAGTCTGGGTCAAATTAGATAAGGAGCCATATATTAAATGCGATGTTTTATATTATGTATGAGCTTGCGGTTGGCGACATTTGCATCATTTGTCTGTCAAAGTACAACGCATCGTACATGCGTTGAGTGCCAACCATGCTAGACGATGAGTGACCGTTGAATGTCTGCTTATCAAACGAAAGGATCCGTGACGATATTTTTAGGGTTCCGTA
This sequence comes from Dryobota labecula, assembly GCA_947523025.1. Lineage (NCBI taxonomy): Eukaryota > Metazoa > Arthropoda > Insecta > Lepidoptera > Noctuidae > Dryobota > Dryobota labecula. The sequence goes on from OX383287.1 coordinate 6,777,678, forward strand.
CCTTAAAAGGAACAAACGGAACCCTTATAGGATCACTCGTGTGTCTTTCTGTCTCTCCGTCTGTTACAGTCAATTTGCTCCGAATCTACTGGGCCGATTAAGTTGAAATTTGGTACACATATGAACTTCTGTGGCCCAAACACGGACGTGTAACGTAAATACATGAATTTTGAATATGAGGGTCACTTTTGGGGGGCAAATTAGACAGTTAAAAAAGAAAGTTTTGTAAACCGGACCGTGTGACATATCAAATGAAAGGGCTGTTACTCGTATTGTAGGGATTTTAGGTATTTATTTATTTATTTAAACGTCATGTACAATATAGTGGTACATAGGCGGACTTAATGCCGCAAGGCATTCTCTACCAGTCAAGTTTATAATTTTAAAATAAATACTTCTAAAGTTATTTAAGTAATGGATGAAAATTTACCATTCCGAAACCCATTTTTAATTCCGATGATTGTTTACGAAACAACTAACACTAAACTTTAAAAAAAAAAAAAATGTAGAAAATATTTTTTTACATAAATATTACAGGAAAATCTATAAGAAGTCTATGGTCCTAAAATAACATGGTAAATCTCTCAATATTATGCGTACAAACTTACATTTGCAGTTGGAATGTATGGGAGAGCTCGTTTGTCAACTACAATGTTAAGTTTATTCTTGGGATAAATTCATTCTAACTACGGAACCCTTTTTTGTGCGTGGTCCGACACGCATTTGTCAAGTTTGTATGTAGTACTAGTTGTTTCCCGCGAGTTTGTCTGAGTGTATTTTGTATTTCATTATTTTTAATACAAATATCCAAGATGAAATGTAGTCGTATGTTCTGTAGGTCCCAGGTTACCTATCTGTCACATAACAATCGGTTCAGTGGTTTAGGTGTAAAACGGTGACAGACAGACAGTTACTTTCGCATTTATAATATTAGTAAGTATGGGTATTAAGGAGGTATCGATTGTAGATAGAAAATCAATGCCATTGATCCTCATCTAGTTTGTAAGATATTAGGTAAAAAAACAGCGGTACGTTCTTGGTGTCTAGGTATACACTTTTTCGTCTATATAATCGCTATTGATTTCATCAAAGAATACAAAGTTGAATGGTTACTGTAAGATTAAAATATGTCTAAAGATTCATTTAAGCTAAGTATAAGTTTAATGATGGATGAATCCGATAGAAATTGAAGTCTTTATTGAAATTCTCATTTTAAAAATCTCAAGCTTTGAAACTCCGATAACAAAATAATTTGAGATTTTATTTGGTGTAATAACAAAATTAATGCGTAGTTTAATCATCAGGAGTGATGGTTATTTAATATAATAATATACTATGAAATGATTCAATGTTCCATTCAATTCATACATCTGTATGACGTTAATCCTCTTACGTTTCATTGTTGAATAAAAAAGCCAATATGGATATAATAATAATAAGAGTTCCTCATAACAAAGAAACCAAAAAATAAATATTATTTTATTATTTACTTGCCTTACGAATTATATTATACGAGAGAAAAAATGCATATTTTGACCCACTGACGGCACTGTTCTATTTAAGGAACATGATAGATGATATATGCTTTATTGTACAGTTTCATTACAGTAGCTCTATTAATAGAATATGATACTTTTGTATTAAGGTTCCCACACACTGCCGCGATATAGCGGGCGCGACAAGGGTCGTGCTGACTTTCGCTCCAGCGATATGGCGACAGTCTGCGCGAGCCTTTATCACCCGTGAAATTAATATTTTTGTAATTTTATCAGAAAATACGTCTAAGGCCACATAGCTAAGAGTAGGATGGCAGACTGGAAAACTTAAATATCTGGGCAAAATTTCAAACTGGGGGGATTTTGGGAGTATTGTCGGGACAAATAAATATTACAAATCTAGTTGTTATTTTTTATTATTAAAATAAAAATAATGAAGTACACACATTGATATATAAAAAACATGCAAAAAAAGAAGGTTTTTTAGTTTATCATCATCAATGAGTACAAACTTATGTTTTACCCATCTCAAAACATAATGCAATACTGCTCATCCCCCATAGCAAATAGTGTGATAATTTATACGTAGTAATTTGACCAGACCTATAGGGAATACGTATGCAAAATTTGAACAAAATCTGTCCTGTAGTTTTTGCGTTTCGCTGGAACATACATTCAGACAAACAGACAAAAATTCTAAAAACTATATTTTCGGCATCAGAATCGTTCCCAGACCTCGTAGCAATTACGTTTTTTCAAAAATATTCAATGTACAGTTTTGACTTCGCTACGATTTTATTATATGTATAGATATAGATATAGAAGATATAGATGTTGCCACATGTACAACTCGGCATTCATTTCACTGATCCCACCAATTTTGATCTTTGAAAAGTACTCAGAAAAGATTTATAATTCAAATGGGTTACATCAAAGTGTAGTCTAATAATTAACTCTCAGTCTAATATTAATAACTCAGTTTTTATTAAATTAATGGCCATAAGATTTTTCTCGTTGGTATACAAGTTATTTAACAGAATAAATACACTTTCACAGTTAAGCATTGCTTACAAGAATAATTGACAACACAAATGATTTTCTATTTTAATTTTGAAGTCTCTTTGGTTGATTTTTTTTTTATGTGCCTAAATTTTTTCAAAACAAAATTTGGTCTTTTGAAAGGTGTTCGAATGTTTCTCTAAGGCATATAGTAATCGGTATTTAAAGCATCCTGTTCAAGATTTTAAAGAGTTCTTTTTAACGTGCGCTAATTATAAATGTCTGTTTTGTTAAAAAAATTACAAGAAGTTGTTTGTCGGGACATTGTATTTTGTCGGGACTCGGGACGCCATGTGAAATATTGGGACAATCCAGACGAATCCCGACTATCTGGCAACCCTAGCTAAGAGGTTCACGTATGGTGGTAGCGTAGCTCGAACCTATGTTCAAGCAGCCTGGCACCAAGCTAGTGTGTCCATTGCAATAGTAAAACCTTGCGATGAATCGCTAGAGCATATTTTCATTTAGCGCGTATAGTCTGTTGCAAACGCATCTGATAAAAATGTAAACAAATTGATCAGAAAACGTACCTATGGAAGCCAATTTGTAGTGCCACTTAGAAATTGAGTGCTTTGATTTGAATACTTAAAACCGAAATTATAATTTTAAATCAGCACCCTAATTGTGTAACACACTCTGAATGATTTTGAAGGATATTGCTAATCCATTGCTTCATATGTTCGAAAAATTTGTCGCTCAACAATGTAAATAACGGAATAATAATAATAATTTATTTCAGGAAGTTATTCCCATATTAAGCATTACAAATGATCAAATACATTAAAATATTACACATTAAAACCAATGCATCAAAAATAAATTTAAGTTATACGAGTAGTACCGTCAGTTACTACAATTAGCTGATCCCCTTTGCTCAAATGGTTGAGGTTTTTTTACTTACAAATCGTACGATTATTACGATTTTTTTTTCTAGTTTTGGATACATTTCATATAGGTATTTAAATTAAATTAAGATTTATAAAATTCTATCAATCCGTATTCAAAAAAATCTCAACCATTTATGCAATTGGGGGTTCAGCTAATTGTGGTAACTGACTGTACAACTAAGATACCTAAGACCTAAAAAATTAAGGTACCTAAGATATTACGTTAAAATACATTCGATTATCTACATTAAAATTTAATTATAATAATAAGAATAATAATTATTTAATAAAAGGTGACGAACTGGCATGCAGGTGCATCCATCTCTCCAACACCACCGAGTCCCACCGTTCTGGCAATACGCTCAGGATACTGTTAGTGCTGCGTCTGAAGAGACTTAGTAGCGAGGCGCTCCGCTTCCTAATAATAGCATAAAAGTCATCAGCAATTATTGTTGTTGAACTGTCAAAAAGAAACCCATTGCTACTGAACAGTCGTTTGTTTACTCTTTCATCATATACTTTTGAAACAAACCATAGTATACTCGTAGCACTAAAAACTAGTTATGTAATTAGACTAAGAGAATTCAAAAAAGTTCTGCAGAACTATTAACACTAAGCGTTCCCATGCTTTGTTTAGCCAGGTCACTTTGTGCCGCGATTTTCAACGTTGAGTTGGGGAGTCTGCGTGCCAGCAGCCTGCAATCCTGAAGATGTGGAAGTGGTCATCAAGGATGCCGTCAAGCACTATCAGCATACCAGTGGGGTGGTTGTGCGAGTCAAGGTGGATGAAGAAGACTGCCACGTGGAGGAAGGCGAATGGTGGGAAGACTGGACTGAAGTGCCGACTCTCTTGACACTGTGAGTTTGGGTTTATTTTTAACTTGTTTTTGCTTAAGGTACTACGAGCAGTGTCTTAAGACGAAAGTCTTTGATCAGAGCGTGTTGCCAGTGATGACCTATGACACTGAAACGTGCTCGCTCATCGGCCTTATTAGAAGGCTAAAAGTCACTCAAAGGGTAATCAATGGAGAGGGCTATGCTTGGAGTTTTCCTACATGATCGAAACAGAAATGAAGAGATCCGCAGGAGAACCAAGGTAAGTGAGATAGCTCGAAGAATTGCCAAATTTAAGTGGCAATGGGCAGGGCACATTGCTCGCAGAACAGATGGCCGTTGGGGCCGAAAGGTTCTGGAGTGGCGACCACGTACCGGAAGACGTAGTGTTGGTAGACCTCCCATAAGGTGGACCGATGACTTTGTGAAGGCCGTAGGAATCCACTGGATGCGGGAAGCACAGAACCGGTTGAAGTGGCGGTTCTTGGGAGAGACCTATGTTCAGCAGTGGACGTCTTTTGGCTGAAATGATGATGAAGTCTACCAGCAGAAGCAGAGGCAATAGTTTAACAATCAGCCTAAACCATATGGTTTATGGGAGTAGGAATCTAGTATTTTTAGGTTTAATCTCCTAGGTATGTTGGTAAAGTAGATTTTTCCGAGTTGCCGAGATTATAAAGATTTTTTTTTAATGAGCAGCCGTGCTTTTTAACGTGCTTGTTAATGAGTGTAGAATTAGTTTATTTTTAAGTAAAGCTGACCCTGGTGTTAAATTGAGAAAATAACGAGATAGGATTATGAGTAGATTTTAAAATCGGACTAAAAATATATTTTGAATTAAAAATCTAATACCCTACAATTAGATATAGTTAATAAACAAGCAACAATAATTTCAGATCGTTCTATGGTGTCATCATTTTGCTGGTACTTGTGGCAACGCTTCAAGACTTTTTTAATAGAAGACCAGAAGATCAGGGCGATGACGCTGATGAGAAGGCGGAAGGCAATGAAGAAGAGGCAAAGGATGAAGAAAAAGAAGCAAAATCCAGCAACAAATCAGGTAATTCACTGTTTTATCTAGAGTTTGGCAGTCCATTGCTAGATGTAGGCCCAGCCATCAAAATACTTCCAAGTAGACTTGTTCTGCCAGCTGCATGAAATCTGCCTCTTATCAGTAAACAGAGCAAACTAAAGTTGAATATGAATACAGCAGTCAAAAATCAGCACAAACACACAGATTAAAAGGTACTGTTAAAAATAAGATGACCTAAATAATATTACAAAAGTCTCAGTAAAGATTTATTCAGCACATCTGTTTAGGTCATAAAATCTTTATGTGGCATTCTGGACAGTGATATATCAAGGTTATGTCCAGATATTTTTGATAATTATGCACGTGGTGTTGAATAATAATGACTCACGCATAAGTAAAGGGTTTCGTTTTAAATTAGAACTCCCGAGGACTCCTGCTAAGCTTGTTCTAATATTAGTATTTAGAATTAAACGACCAGCCTTGGGCAGCCCATATTGGCTGGTATATTTTGGATGGTACTAGATACTTTTTCTATTATGGTTAATTAGTAGTTAGTATTTTAATCAAAAGTGTGGATTTAGGAAGGTATTTGAACACTCTAAGGAAAAATGCAAGCAGGCCATGGTCAATATTTGAGACCCAAGGAACAACCTCCTAACAATGCTCTTCATTGTAACCAAATATTAGTAAATAAGCAATACCAATAACATGTACATCATACTTGTGTCTACCATTCCAATACAGTATCTCCTTTCTCCTTCATCAACAGAAGGGTTCTTAAGCTGCTTCTCTCTCTACTACACGATCGGGAAGTTGACTGCTCCGGGCACTGACGACGAGATCTCCTGCATCCATGGAGTCAGAGGCATCGCCACCATTGCTCTGCTGATCGCCCACAAGTTCCTGCCGGTCGCTGTCATGCCCTATACTAATCGGTTGAGAATTACTGAGGTAAAGCGTGTTGCCATAGTGATGTTAGTTTCTTCTTTTTTTAGAGTGGGTGCCGTATAATGGCATGGGGTTGGTGTAGAATGGAGGAGTTAAATCTTCGTTGCACTAATAGTCACCATAGAGGTCCCTAATGAATTGATTTCCTAAGCGAAGGATGATGGAAGTACTACCGTCATGCATGTTTTACTCATAATTTGTGATTAGAGTCATAGATAGATAGATAGAGTACTCTTTATGTACATCATAAAAATTACAGACATAATAGTTATTTATACAACTGTTGTATAATAAGGAGTATTAAAACACGAATGTGGGTTTATCACACGAGGCAAAACCGAGTGTGATAATAGTATCACATGAGTGTTTTAATACCTAATTATTACCGTTGCATACAAGACGATCTACACCCATGACATGAATCCTCTATAAAAGGTTCTGAAACAGTTTTTGCAGTACTAATATCGAACAAAAATGGCGGGATACGACGCTATGGTATAGTATAGTGAAACGCGCGTGCGTGACAATGTTCTTCTTTTGAAATTCATAAAGACACCACAAATTAAGTAGTGAGAATGGAAGGGAGGATGATGATCCCTTCCTTACTCATCAAACAGATGAGTTAGGAAGGGATCATCATCGTCGTAAAAACAAAGGAGTTGCATAATGAAATTCAATACAACATTATAAGTCCCGTTTGGATGCTATTATGGCACTGGGTGTTTTAATGTTGGCAATAAGCTAACTGTTTCAGAAACTTTTATAGAGGATTTATAGCATGGGCGTAGATAAATGTACAAATGTTACATAGGGTGACATAATGGGTGATGTTATCGCTAAAAGTGAAGTGCGACTAACACAAGTTTACAATAAAAATGTGTATGTTGTATATTTAGGTTAAGGTATTTATATATGGGCCTGCGTCGCCTGATGATAAATGGATTTATTATTATTATTATTATTAAAAGCGATCTTTTACAGACAACCTCAGTTGAGAAATTGTAAAGAAAATAATTATGCAGACAGAAAATGATGAACGAAAACAGACTATCATTCATAAACTTAAAAGTTAAACTTCACGTAGTGAAAAGGTAGACCACCACTGGAACTGTTCCATTAACCTTATAACAGTTTAGTACACAACGTGTTTGAGTACTCACTCAAACGCGTTACACGACTATTGTACATAGTTTACCTTTGCATTTTCAGTCTCTACACAAATGTTTTAACCTACAGTGCTAACTAGAGAAGCTTTTCAACACTGCGACCTTTTCCTTGATGTCGTTTTGTACCATTACATAATCATTCTTGGTCTGGAGTGCGTGTTGTTGTTGTAGAAACACAGAAAAAAATCTGTTTATGTTTTCACACAAGATTTGCGCAATTAAAACAATTTGACGGGTTTCCAAGACTTCAAATTATCGTGTAAAATATCGCACAATTGGCACATATCTACATATTGCCTAACATTACGTTATTGTCTTCAGTGGCCGCCAAGGTTTTTAACCTTAGCCGTGGAATCTTATTCGGAGCATCTGCGTGAAAAGCATGCTGTAAAATAAATAGTGCTGGGAAACATCGATAAAATCTGTCGCGTCGTATCGATGCTTGGTGGAATGTCGATATGATTTTAGTGAAGAATGACTTAATAAAACATATAAAAAATCATGTTGATGTTTTTGTAGTTCTACATAGATCGCATTCCATTCTTATAGTGAAAGCAGCGTGTATACAGGGTATTGGCAAAACACTAACAACCTCTCAGGACTCTATATAACTAACATTATTAACAACAACTGTTGTTCTATGACTTTTAATAATTCATCAGATTTTAATTCATCAGACTTTCATACGAACATAAAAATATTTAAATTTAACGCTCTAAATGTATTGGAACAAGGAAATCTTGATGGTGTGCTTTTGGTAAATGTATTATGTTTAGTAAAAAGTGATAGAATAAAAGTTGTTGTTTTTGATGTTAGTAATACAGTCCTGTTAGGTTGTTAGTTTTTTACCAATAACCGTGTATACAGCGCAAGAACAACACAAACCACAAAAAGAACAAGCGTGGAACATTCAGTTACAATGCAGCCAGTCTGTTTCTCATTGGATTTGAGTATGCAGTAAATTATTAAAGCAGTCACTAACACTTTTCTTTTATCAGTAATTTACAAGAAAAGTATTCGTGAGTTTAATCCGTTTTGTATCCGTGGTCATGGTGTATCCAGGACCAGTATATAACAATGACTAAACAGGAAACTGTCTGTGCCAGAGTTTGTTGATTCATCACCATTAGGTAGGTATATTTATAAAATCGTAATCCTAATAAACACAGCGCTAAACAGATAAATAAAATAAAGTTTACAAATCATATTGTTTATTATCAAATCAATCAGCAAACCCACAAAATCTACATAATATCGATCTTCGACTCGACTTACACTTCCCAGCACTATTTCTCTTTCGTAATTCTTATTAGTAAGGCAGAGGGGTGATATTCGCGTAACAGCTAGCTGTATGAAGCATGTTATCGTTGGCTGGTTGCCATTTTCGTTGCTACGAGTACTGTGTCCGTCCGGTCTCGAGCTGAATCACGCGGTAATACTCCGGGCAAGCCGGTTGCTAAATCCGCAGTGGTACTAATTAAACGATTAACTCATTAGTATGATTGTGGAGGCTACTCCGGAACGTTGATACATTCGTGTCCAGTTTCTGAGGTCCTCCGTATCTGAGTGCTCAAAAACGCAATGTGTCAAGGTATCGAACCTATAGAACTGTTGAATGATGTAGTTTGGCAGAAAGGACTCAATACACATTATGGTCGAAAATGAGTTGTATATACCAAAGAGGTCCTAACGGTTAATGGAAGGTAACTTACCTTCATTGGGTTGGTTCTCAAAATTTAAGAATAATGCCTAGATCAGAAATCATGGATTGCCTTACTCTACACTAGAATTGCCAGAAAGTTAATAATAATGGCAAGAGAGTAATTTTCACTAAGGATGTAACGAATTTGCCGATACGATACTGATACCGATTATCGAAGTAAATAATAGGTGATACCGATACCGATATCGATGGCTTGGTATGCATATGCATAAAACTTACATAATTATGTTAAATATAATAAATAGACACAGGATTTTGTAAAGTGTGACAAAAATTGAAATTAAAAATAATGAAAAATGGCAAATCATAATCAAAGAAAACATTTATTTAGGTAAATATCAAGCAACCAAATCAAAAGTTATTCACTTTAGGAAGATTTTTGTTAAGGAAACAAAGTTTATTCAAATTACTAGCAGATAATCTGTTGCGCAAATCATTTTGTATGAAACGCGTTGTTCTTTTCGCGCGCTTTTCAAACTGTGATATCGGCTGTATTTAAATCGGCGATGCCGATATATCGGCCTGCCGATTATATCGGCCGGTATATCGGTATCGGTATCGTTACATCGCTAATTTTCACTATAACTTTTACATTTTTAAAAGCCCTAAATGACTAAATTATTTGTTTGGAAGTTTGAAAATGTCTTTTGCATTTTTAGTTCTAACTGCTCTGATTCGGTTTTAATTTGGTGCATCCATACTAATTACTAATATTATAAATGTGAAAGTAACTCTGTATGTATGTTACGTTTTCACGCCTAAACCGCTGAACCAATCGTCATGAAATTTGGCAGAGATTATAGCCTGGGATATGGAGAAGGACATAGGCTACTTTTTTACGCGATAACCGATATCCACGCGGGCCGAGCCGCGGGCAAAAGCTAGTCTGAATATAAATCTTTTATCCTTGATCGCATTTTACAAGTCGGTACTGAAATGCACCCCAACTGCGTAATACGAAGAATTTTGAAAGAAATTCTTAATCTATTGTTATTTATGTTTGAAAAATTAATCTGCTCGAAGAGGTAAATAGCGCAATGAATTCCGTCGACCTGTCAAAATGAAAAGCATTGCAATTGTTAGTGTATTACGCAATTACACCGATGTTATACTGACTTATTCTTTGTTTCTCTTTAACTAACAAACCCAAAAATAAACAAATGACTCAGTACGTAATGTACTGAGTCATTTGTTTAATTGAATTCAAAACGTGCTCAACATTATTTAGCTAATTTACGTACTAACCTTGAGTATAACAGCTGTAATTCAAAGACATTATGTATTAGGGAGATTAAGAACTCGCGAGTTATGTGTCTCATTTACATTAATAGGTAGGTATGTAGGTATATACTTAGCAGATGTTCGTGTGTCTAAATTATTATGAGACAATCGAGACGAATATTCGAAATTCGTTATCGAGAATTTTAGACTGATCTCTCTTGGTTCGGTGAGTGATACGGTTCTGTTCATGGTCTGGCAGTTGGAGTTATTTGTGCGGCCTACCCAATTGTCCTGGTATTGTTCGCCGAATTGTTGAGCTCCTTAAGTTCTGAGTTGAGCTGCACGATTACTGACAAATACGTGCACTGACTAGACAGGTCTACTCAATCTGTGTGGTTCTTTCATCAAAAGACCATTTCAAACACCAATCTAAATGGTTTTCACATAATCTGACCAAGATTATGAATGGACTTTAAAAGAGACTGTGACCTCTGAGTTTGTTTCGGCCATTCTTCTCAGAGTAGTCAGATAGGAAAGGCCGACCTCATCTAGTTTTTAAAATATGATTGACGTGTAAAAGTGATTGTATGTACTTACAAACCTAATTACATAAATAAAATCATTTATAATTTAGGAACTATGAGACAATCTGTCACCTGTTACCATAAATTATAGGAAGAAAACTAGTTCTGTCGTGTCGTAAAAGATTTCTTAGAAATCAAGACAAAAGGGCAGCAGCATGACTGTGTTTCTTCTATAAAGGTAGTGAGTACGATGTCAGTATATGATAAATCTATGAGATTAGCTCATGTCATAAGAATAAAGTGACCAGTGACCAGACTTACAAGTTCGTGGGTTTGAACCTGTGGCGTTCCGCCTTTCTTATCTATATTTAATTATTTATATAACATATCCTGATTTCCGTTGTTTGTAACAAGCCTTACAACTTCCACCTGTTTGCAACAGGTCTTATAATTTAAGGCTGGCAACATTTGCAATCCATAGAGAGAGTCATATAAACTCACGCTCTATAAAAAGACAAGAGAAAGTTAGTCTCTGCCCACAGAGTACATGATACATGATACTCTCTGCTTTCGTCCGCATTCAACGAAATACAAGAATTATATTGTGATTGATTATTGTAACTTGAATCGCATTAAAATCACCCAGTGAAACCAATGTTGTTCTCCTTACACTCCTCCGTCGACAACTACACGAAACCTCTGAGTTCCAAATCGCCAAAAACCCAAGAAAACGAAAGTAAAGACTTTGTGTAAATAATTTCATCACCATTGCTCTGCAGGAAACTGGCATGTCCTACAACCAAAAATTCGAAGACATGTGACATCATCGTACTGGACTTGTATGGTACATTACAGCCCACTCTCTCTCAAAGAGATGAGGCATGTGTCCCAGCAGTAAGAACATTATAGGCTGATTATGAAAAAAAAAAAAAGTATTGAAAAAATTATGAAAATGTGTTCTATTACTGAACCACTCACACACAAAACTTATCCTGTATAACTACAACTACTACCAAGCCTGTTTTTAATTATTATCTTCATTTCCCACTTCCAGCTAGCCAGTTCTCCTCTCTGGTCGTGGTGCCGAGCTGGCTGGATGTTCACCGACTGCTTCCTACTCCTCAGCGGCGCGCTGACGGCCCACAGGATATCTGACAACGACACCGGAGCTCCTAGGAAGCTGTTCTCAAGATATTTAAGGTATTCTATTATCTGTATGATCATATAAATGCCTCATTCTTCTAAAAATTAAGCAGAGGTGTATTGTACCCACACCAAACTTTCGACAGCTATCATAATTATGTTATCAGTGCATCTTCTAAATCTAGGTATATATATATATAGCTAAAATAAAGTAGTTTTTCGTGTCTATCTGTGCTAGAGCTTTCAGCCTCGCTGAATTTCTGAGTCCCAGGAAAAAAAAAATCGAGACTCGATGCGGTCTCGAAATTCCCGGAAAAAAAGAGTCTTTCGAGACTATTTCTAAAGTAGGTTTCATACATAAAGGCTTTTAGGCAGTCAAACCGAGACATTTCTATTTCCCTAACCCATTGGACAAGTCTCAAGTCTCGTTTTTTCCGAGACCGAAAATATCAGTCCCGAGTCTCGGAAATACGAAAAAATCGTCAAGACTCACAAAATTTTCGTGACCCAGATTCCCGGGATGAATGCCCTAGTGTCTGCAGTTCTTACGAGTACTGAACCATACCATTTAGAGAATTTATTCCGGAAGATTTATGTTTTATAAATATAGGTTACTATTTAACTTAGTTAATGATTTAGCACAGAAACTCGTTGTTTTGACACGTCGTCACATTAGTAGCACATAGATAGAATAAATACATAGCTATACGTGAGTGGGATGGATTTTTAATTCTTTTAATATCAGGTAATGATAAATGATGGAGAACGAACGATTTAAGTATGTGGAAATAAACGCCTAGAAGGAAAATAATAGTAGGAGAATAATGTGCTACTGGTTGCTATTATAAACTGGCAGTAATTTTTTCTCTTAGTCCATTCGTGCGTTTAATAGTGATACTCGACTAGTAAATACAGAGGCGGATTTACACATTTTCCAAGTATAGGCTGTAAAATGTTTACCGCCCTTACCTTTACAATGGTCAGTTTCTAGATTATTTTTACAATCCAAAAATTTGGTTTTCCGCATTTTCACTCACGCAAAGTGTTGGCAGGCGCCGGATATTAGTTGGCCCCCAACCAGTAATCAGACCCTGCCGGGAACTGGATGTTTCACCATACAACACACATTTGTACAATGAAAGGGAAGAGGGAAAATTCATCGGAAAGATGTCTTGTTTATTTCTGCTAGACATCAGAAAACCGTAATCTAGATTTTTTTTTTGTGGGAGGGCAACAAAAATTTGGTTGCCAAATTAGCCGCAAAAATCTGCCTAGGGTGGCAGATTTTAGGGGCGGCAAATTTATTCAATTTATTTATTTTAGCTAATATTTTTATTTATTTTTTCGTTGCGCGACGAGTATCCATTATCCATTATTTTTTTCGCCTACTCAGCCTACAGGTAAATCCGCCACTGAGTAAATACGCTAGCATTTGCTTAGTAAATTACTACGTATCTAATGGAAGTTCCATTACTCATAGTGGAATTAAAAACAATAAGTCTGCCTAGCCTTTTCCCAACTACGTTGAGGTACAGCTTCCAATGTAACCGGATGCAGCTGACACATGGAGCGACTGCCTATCTGTGGAGTTCCAGGCCCAGTTACTGGGTAACATGATACTAATAGAATGGAATGGAATTAAAAACAAACTAATTTAATAATCTGATTACAATGCCTACTGGTTCGGTATATATGATCAGAGTGTCTAACTTTCAATAATTCGTCTACGAAGCAAAATGCTTAAAATTAATGTCTACACAGCAAATAAATCGCCTAGAGATCAAAATGTTTACCAAGCAAAATGCCTAAAGTGCAAAAATTTCTAATCGAGATGGTTAAAATAAACTCACACTAGGGCCTCTGAACTGTAGGTTAGGTTAGAACTGACCACACAACGCAGTGCCAGAAACGGTACTCCCTTTCTTCTCCTAAAATATATATTAATAGACATATTGCAAGGTAGGCATTTTGGTTCATAGTCAGAATAAGGTTTAGTTCAAATACTGTATAGACATATTGCCAGGTAGGTATTGCTTCCTAGTCAATATAAGGTTTAGGCAATACTTGGCATAGACGTTTTGATTTCTAGTCAGCATGATCATAAAGGACTGGTTCTACATTCATAGAAACATTACAATGTTTTTCCTAAGTCTTACAATGAGCAACCACGTATTTTAAAGGTGTCTGCACACAGCGGGCGCGGCGCGGCGGGATGGGACGCCGGCGCGACGCTGAGCAGTTGTAATGTGGCTTGTGTGTAAGTTGGCTCTGTGTGGCGTCGTCCGTAATATCTAGTACATTACAACTGCTCAGCGTCGCGCCGGCGTCCCGTCCCGCCGCGCCGCGCCCGCTGTGTGCAGAGACCTTTAACGGTTGTTTTTCTCTTATTGCGGTGAACGCACCGCAAAAAGAAAAATAACAACAACATTAAAATTTACGTCAGACTATTCATAACAAAATCTTGACCTTTACAATACAAAAACCCTTTAAGCATGAATCAAGCGTTATAAAATTAGATATTATTGAATTAAACCACGAAAAACGCAAACAAAAATAGGTGATTAAAATATACGTGTTTTTGTGGAATAAAAAAAGGATTTATTGTGTAAAGATTACTAAAACAAGTCAACAAAATATCAATGTATTTATAAGTGTGCCTCATTCATTAAACTTGTTTTAGGGTTATGTATGAAAGCTGTCATTTTCAGCAGTATTTGACATTAACTTACTATTAAACATATTATCGTGCATGCGTGCCGGTCTGGTTGACATCTTCACTTGATGTTAACTACACGGGTTTTAATGTAAAAGTGAAGATGTCAACCATTACCGGCACACATGCACGGTAATATGTGCTAATTGGGTGTATTGCTGCTATGCCTTTTTGATCGGGCTCCAACATATCCCCGGGCGTTAAAAACCACGATTTCAACCAGACTCCGAAGACACAAGTAATGGGCAGATTCTGTTAAATGCCCGCCAAACGACTCCAGTGGATGTCCGAATGTCAGCTACATGTACGATGCCATCTGTTCCTGGGTGAACTGCCACAATTCGTCCAAGTCTCCATTACAGAGGAGGAAGATTATCCTCCTTGATTACGACTAAGGAGTTTAACTTCAAATTATTCTTGCAGGAACGCCATTTTGAACGCAGTTGTAATTCTGCAACATACTCCTTGCTCCATCTGCACCAGAAATGCTGGCGGAGTTGCTCAATCCTTTGATAGCGAGACAGATGGTTGGCAGAGAGATCCTGATAGTCAGGCTAAGGCAAGGAAGTCAGAGGCCGCCCAACAAGAAAATGTCCTGGCGTGAGGGGTGTATAATCTCTGTTTTTATTAAGAGATAAAAACAGAGAATTTTGATGACTTTGTGACCTCCAAAATAAGAAAATGAAAGATAATTAGAAAAAACTAATCAGCGCATTTTGAAGACGAGAATGTTCAGCTAATTATGCGCTGAACAGATTTTGAAAATAATTCTTAATTACCCTAAAGTAGGAGCACAAATATACCTCGAAATGTTGTTGGGCAAAAAGAGCTGTATTCAACTCTTGATTTACCTAACATAATCCACCTCGATGTACTAAAAAAAAATGACTAGCTATTACTTATATTATGTTTATTTCTGTGCAATAATAATATTTCATGTAATTTCTTTAATTTGTTAAAAAGAAAAATACAAAGTTGCGCAAATAACTCACCGCCAGTGAATTTTGCAAGACTGCAGCCTTAAGGACCAACTAGTCGCGGGCTCGAACTCACTGGTGGGTGGGGCCAAAAAGCACGTTGTCTCACCTGGTATCGTGTCCGTCGTCGTGTGTTGAGTGAAATGCACGATAATTCATAGTAAACCGCGCGCGTAAAAAATTACGAAAAGTCCTTTGGAAGGTTGAGTTTTATGAAAAAACTACTGGATATATTTATAATAATAATAAAAAAATATATTTTTAAACGTTGCCCCACATTAGGAATTTCTCCTGTATCGTGGGTGCGTTTACAAACATTTAAACTCACATACACAAACAGCCAGACCCGGAACAACTACTTGTAGATCATACAAATATTTGTCCCGTGCGGGAATCGAACCCGCGACACGCAGCGCAGCAGTCAATCGCTTAACCACTGCGCCAACCGTGCCGTCAAGATTACAAATAAAGTTTATTGAAATTGTCGATAATTGACTTTTGTCGGGGCGGTCTTTGATTTGGAGATTTTACACTTCTTTTATTACTTATTTACGTCCAAAATTCCGTTAAAATTTTCAGGAAAAACGAATCTTTGTTGGCTCATAACTTTTGAATGGCTTTTTATTTTAATATTCTGCTTCCGTACAGATAAAATTAATAATAAGGCAAAACGAAATCATGTTTAACTTTGGATGTACAATGTCAAACAGTGGAGTAATACCCCCTCGAAATTTGTATGGAAAAAGTATCGACTAGTTTCATCTTAAGTTTCAAATTGGGAATTGTCAAAATTAACAAAGCAATTACGAAGTCTACTATACCTAAGTTAGTGATAGGTGCTTTATTTTTGTAATGCATCAGAAAATAATAATAGGTAAGTAGGTACTTATTGTAGGTATGCATTTTTTGCTACTGCTTTATGCACAAAAAACTCAACGTTGCCATAATCCAATGCATGAGGCATTCGTATTAGTTTACATAAATAGCTTACACAGGTATTTTATCAGTACCTACTGTGAATTACTCAAATTTATGCAAATATTCAATAGACCATTGATTTAAGTAGTTTTAAATACAAATAAATAAAATGAAAGCTTTTTACTAAATGCGTACAGGCTGGCAGGGACATCGACGCGAAGCCTGTTACCATGAATTTTTCGTCATTGACATTTTTCGTCGATAATTAAAAAAAAAAAAAAAATGCTGTCCCATACATTTTGACCACGTAGGTATTGCACTTAAGTAATAATAAAAAAACTATATTTAAATTTTTGTCTGTCTGTTTGTTCTGGCTAATCTCAGAAACGGCTGGAACGATTTTGACGGGACTTTCACCGGGATATTATAAGAAGTAACTTAGGCTAGGTACTTTTATTTTAGAATAAACAGCAGCTAATACTCAATAAAACCAGCACTATTAAGTAATAAAATACAACTTTATGAATGTAGATATATTTACAAACCATACTTAGATACACACCAACATCACACGACATGATTGTGTAAACAAAACGATTATGATATTCGTCATACATTTACTTAATAAGACATGTGCAAAAAATTATACTATCAAAGTGTGAAGGTAAATGATTTTTACTGACTAATATTTAGTTTGTTTGGCGAAGACTAGGCCTTTTCGTAAGTAGAACTTATTGGGATATAGAGACAAATCGGTATTCGTCGTTCATCCATGGTGTGAAATCTTCCGGGCTACCAGTTCAGTCAGGTGTACCTCAAGGCTCAATACTGGGTCGATTCTTGTTCATAATGTATATCAATGACTTACCATTCTATCTAAAGCGTATCTGTGACGTTGTACTGTTTGCAGATGATACCTCTCTTACTTTTAGTGTAGATAGGAATAGGTAAGATTTTGACGACATAAACACTGCACTCTCAATGGTTACGGATTGGTTTACGACAAATAACTTAGTTTTCAATGCCAAGAAAACGAAATATGTGAAGTTCGTCTTACCGAATGTTAGAAATCTAGGACCTAACATCGTCTTAGATAAGGGGGAGCTTGAAACTGTAGACTCGGCAGTTTTTCTGGGTATAACAGTAGATGCCAAACTTCAGTGGGGCACACATATGTATATCGAACCTAGCGTGGAGGCTCAGTTCGGTCGTCTACGCCGTCAGAAAAGTAAGAAAATACACTGACGTTGATACAATTTCGACTTAAAAGAAAGAGTTAATAAACTCCTTATTTAATCAATTCAATTTAATTAATTGAAACCAAAAAGAGGTATACGAGTATCACTGTTAATGATAATAATGACGAATTAATTTATCTAATTTAATTTATTCAATGTAATTATCTAATAGTAATTTCTAATAATGATTTGTAATTTGTAATTTGTAACTCCTAAAATACCTACTTAACATAACTTAATTATAATAATAGTACCTACCTAATGTTTACTTATCTATGACATGTAGTCACTATGGGTGAAATGTGTTTGTATTTCTGTGTACCTACTTATGCAATGCCTGAAATAAAAATGATGAGTTTTTTTTTTTTTTTTTGATTTTTTTTTTTGATACAGCTCGGTTAACTTTATGATCATGCTGACTAAAAATCAAAACGTCTATGCCAAGTATTGCCTAAACCTTATATTGACTAGGAAGCACAATGCCTACCTTGCAATATGTCTATACAGTATTTGAACTAAACCTTATTCTGACTATGAACTAAAATGCCTACCTTGCAATATGTCTATTATTTTAGGAGAAGAAAGGGAGTACTGTTTCTGGCACTCGCCGGCCGATGCGCGTGCGTTGTATGATCACAGTTCTAACCTAACCTAACCTACAGTTCAGAGGCCCTAGAGTGAGTTTATTTTAACCATCTCGACTACTTAGAAATTATTGCATTTTAGGCATTTTTCTTGTTAAACATTTTGATCCCTAGGCAATTTACAGCTTAGGAAATTTGTTGTGTAGATATTAATTTTAGGCATATTGCTTCGTAGACGAATTGAAAATTAGACACTTTGATCATAGACCCTCGGTTAGTCTATTTTAGTTATTTTCTTAGCGTTATGTTCTACGGTATTCTGCTGTGGGGCAAAGCCGCTGATATTCAAAATATCGTCGACCGTAGGTTCAATTGACGTAAGGGACAAAATACCCAAAATGAGCTAAGTATACAGTTTTGTTCAGAATTTTTCGCTCTTTCGAATGGTGTATATGAAAAAATTCTAGCTTAAGAAAAATGTCCCTTACCCTACTGATTTTTTGGATCCAAATTTCGAATCAGCCCCATAATAACAATGTATTTGAAAAACTATGCAATATAGCAACTTGAAATGTTGTATTTACCGCCACCAATCGAATCAAATAAGGTAAGATAAGGTAAGGTAGGTAACGATTTCCAAATTTAAGATATCCGTACGCCAAAAGTGTGTACTTAATTTTCTGTCAACAATCTCTTTACACTGTATTTCTTTTCATAAATTTTTTCAACAAGTGATTTACACTATCTTTTCACAATTTTTCCACAATTTTTGATCCAACGTAGAGGTCAATTTAATGTAAGGGACGGGACTACAAGATACTTGATCAGTAAGGGACATTACTAACAAAATACGTTGGTGTAAGGGACATCTATTTTCTTAAATAGATAACTTATTTAAATAAATTTTACACAGGTAGATAGAGCACTAAAATAAAAGATTATGTGCGAAATCAGATCCGAAAAAGGTTAATAACAAAAAAAGTTATGCGCGATTTAGTCCGAAAAAAAACTTTGTCGGCCTCTCCTGAAAAATCGTATTTTGTCCCTTACCTCAATTGAACCTACGGTCGACGATATATTTGTCCTTCAAATAAGAGCTGTTCGAGCAATTTAACAGCTAGGTGCCAGAGTTTCTCTGAGAGTTTTTTTTTAAAGATATTGGTATTCTCACGGTGGCATCACAATTTATATCAAAATATACACTTATACACTAAAAACAGTGATTTTCACAATGTTAATACTATAAATAAGGACAAACTACGTGCTTCCGTTCACCGCCTTCATAAGGTTCATAACTCATTTGCTGGGCTTGGTATAACCTTTTATAACAAGCTACCCTCTTCTTTGCTATATTTGCCTTTTGATGCATTTAAAGCTAAAGTGAAATCCAACCTTTGTTCAAAGGCAAATCTACTATTTTACCAACGACTACTTAAATGATAAGAAAAATTTGAATTTAGCGGACTACTCAATATTTTATTTGCATTCCACAATGTGTACTGTTGTAACTTAAAATTATATGACATAATTACGGACCCTGTCGAATACAGAAAAAATAGTATCTACCTTAGCGACTCCCCCTTTGCCTTTTCCCCATGTACCCAGTTGGTTGAAGTGTCTAACACCCAACGTACTGACAACTATGGAACCTGAGTAGTACCTAGTCCCATTTAATAGAGGGTAAATGGCAATAGACTCGCTATTGCCATGAACCAGGTAGTTTCCAAGCCGAGACATCTTTTCTTCTGTTTAGCCTATTTATATCTGTCCCTGCTGGGTAAAGACAATACTGACAGAAAAATCAAATTACATCGCTCAAACTATCGCACGCAGTACCAACCCGCAGACCAAAGTGTACCACTGATTTTCGTAATATAGGACGCGTGTTGTAAAATCGCGGACATCCGAATCGACACACCTTCAAAACAAAATCCTGTGCTCACGGATGTTTATTGCCATTTTTTGCGACAGCCAATAAATTATATAATTAAAATAAAATTTTCAGGCTCTGTTACAATGATCACAGATGTTTCACCACCTCGGCTGGGTTTTTACGGATTTTTTTTCATTTACGAGCAAAGGGGCTCAGCATCAATCTGATGCTGCGATGCTATTGGTTGATGAGCGCTCGGCAGCTATAGTAATGCTTACCGTAAGTAAGCGTTACTATAGCTGCCGAGCGCTGTAAGCAAGAAGAGTAAGTATTTAAGTAATCGAATATTTACCAAAAACTTAGCCTAGGTAACATCAGTGCTGTTTCAATAAGGGGTGGCCGGTATGGCTATTATAGATGAGTAAGACCCCTGCCCTTCAAACTAGGACAATCTTGTATTTTGATGGACAGTGAACTTTAGTGGGATTGAGACGTTTTACAAAATATTTATAACTGGGTGATAATTCTGATGTTAATGTTAATATAGTCCTTA
This sequence comes from Dryobota labecula, assembly GCA_947523025.1. Taxonomy (NCBI): domain Eukaryota; kingdom Metazoa; phylum Arthropoda; class Insecta; order Lepidoptera; family Noctuidae; genus Dryobota; species Dryobota labecula. The sequence goes on from OX383287.1 coordinate 6,798,568, forward strand.
TGGTGGTCCGATTCGGATGCCCGCGATAGTACCTAAATACAAACAATTTATTTCATATTTTTAATGATTTAGCAGTACAGCACTATTGACTATAACAATTACTAAAAGACTATAAAAAATGTTTATCTGTGACTAAATTCGAACCCTAAATTATTAGCAAATGTATACCATTATTAGCATAGGTTACCCAACGTAATAATTATAATTAACATTGTTTTGGCAGATCCTGTATGCTAAATTAATAACATATGTACATAAGAAGTTGTATCTACCTACCTATACTTAGTGGGTATATTGACTCGTGTCATCGTCATTCTCTTGCCCTTTTATCTGACACGAGTATTGATTTATACAGGGTGGCCAATTTGGAAGTATACAACTTAAAATTTTGATTATTTTTATTACAAACGAAAATTACAGGATATTATTTTACTCAGACTTGGCAATTTTATACGAAAATTAAGATCAGCGTAATCTTCTCCGTTTTTATAATCAAAAATGCGATCGCTTTTCATTGTGATTTTCATTAAATTTTCACATAATTGGTTAGTTAGAGTTAGTAGACCACAACACGTCCCTTTGACCTATAACCCCGTACAAAAAAAGTCAGGACATGTCACGAAATCCTCAATGATCAAAATGGTATTCGATACTCTTAATGATTTGTTAAAAAAATTGGTCCGTTTTTAAATTCGTTTAAGAACTTCAGGATAAAATTACTGAAACTATTGCGGTGGTCATGGTCTTATAGACTATGCTTAACGAATATGCCGCAATTTAACTAAGTAATAAACACCAAAAAACTGCAAAATTTGGCTTTAAATCAGAATGGGGCCTAAAAAAAGTTGTATACATCTTAATTGGCCATCCTGTATTAACTTGAAATTACCTTGAAATGTGTTAAGTATGTTAGGCATATTATTGAGAATATAATAATGTAGTAGTGTTTTGCAAGGCTCCAAAACTGTTTTCTTGTGAACAAATGAAATCAAAATCAAACGTCTTTAATTCAAATTAGGCTGAGAATCAGCACTTTTCGAACGTCAAAATTACATAAGACAGTCTCCCAAAACGCCTGTCCTTCACCACTTCCTAGTGCTTTAGCTGGTAAGAAGTAACGCAATCAAATCAAATCAAATAAAAAAATCAAATCATTTTTATTTCAAGAATACACCCATATAAAATTTACACCAGCTTACAAAATTATTATTATTCATTAATTACAAGAAAAACAGATACATATATGTATATATTACTAGCTGACCGGACAGACTTCGTTCTGTCAAAAGCTATTTGACTGTGGCAGTTTGCGCGTGTATAAACTTCACTACTCTACCCTACCCTACCTACCTACCCTACCCTACCCTACCCTACCTACCTACCCTACCCTACCCTACCTACCCTACCTACCTTCCTACCCTACCCTGCCCTACCCTACCTACCCTTCCCTACCTACCCTAGCCTACCTACCCTACCTACCCTACCTACCGTCCAACATTCTCCTGATAATAACAAACACAACAAAAAGTAATTAGCGAAATCGGTACAGCCGTTTACTAATAGTTTTTTTTTTCCATATTTTCTCACCGTTTAAACCTTCCCTGGACTACGACAAAAATTTCAAAACCAAAATCAGCTAAATCGGCCCAGTCGTTCTCGAGTTTTAGCGAGACTATCGAACAGCAATTGATTTTTATATATATAGATTATTAAATCATTACAAAACAATCAATTACAGTTATGCATTATTTTAGCTGGAATATTAATTGCCTTATACAAAGTTATAGTTTACTTCGTATATGGCCCTCAATATTCCAATGTCAGATTTATGTATTCGGTTCATGAAGGAGGCCTGTGACTTTCTCATGCGTAAAAGTCATCCACCCTGTTTTCGGCAAACATGCCGGACGCACTACACCGCCAAGGCAGCCCCAGTATGCATCTGAATGCATTATTATATTGAACACGCAAAGTAATATAAGCACGCTGCGTGTATTTGTACCATAGGGCACAAGTGTAAAGGTTCCGGCAGTATGCGTTAAACAGGGTGATTTTAACTTGCTTTCAGCATTTCGCAAATCGTCGTGCCAGCATATTACTCTTAACAGCGAGTGCACGTCTTTGTCTTTCAATGTCCTCGTCATCTTTAAGTTTTTCAGTCAGTTTATGACCTAAATATGTGAAAGACCTGACGGATTCCAACTTAAATTCAACGCAACAAACTCCCCATTTGATGAACGATTCTTAGATGCTGACAAAATTTATAAAAGCGTTAGATTAAGAGCTATATCATACAAGGACACTTCATCTTCTTTTCGTGTGGTTAATGACTGAACTGGTGTCAGAGTTTAATGCTGCCCATGAGAATCTGACTTGGCTCCACGTGCCGTCGAGAAATATCTCTTAAGCATTTTCGGTTTCCTCACGATGCTTTCCTTCACCGTTTTTAGGGTTCCGTACCTCAGAGGAAAAAACGGAACCCTTATAGGATCACTCGTGTGTCTGTCTGTCTGTCTGTCCCTGTATCACAGCCAATTTGCTCCGAATGTAATGGACCGATTAAGTTGAAATTTGGTATACATATCAATTTGAATGACCCAAACACGTATATGAACCGTAAATAAATGAATTTAGAATATTAGGGTCAGTTTTGGGGAGCAAACAAGAAAAAAAAAAAATTGCAAACTGTACCGTGTAACATATCAAATGAAAGGGCTTACTATGAGGGTCTCAAATATATATATTTTTTATAATTTTAAAAGAAATTGTTTTAAAGTTATAAGTGAAAATAGGCGAAAATTGACCATTCCCCCCCTTATCTCCGAAACTACTGAACCTAAAATTTTGAAAAAAATACAGAAAATAGTTCTATACTTATAGATTACAGGAAAATCTATAAGAAGTCTATGGTCTTAAAATTACATGGTAAATCTCTCGATATTGTGCGTACAAACTTACATTTGCAGTTGGAATGTATGGGAGATTATGTTTACCAACTACAATGTTAAGTTTGTTCTTAGGATAAATTCTTTCCAAGTACGGAACCCTTCATTGTGCGTAGTCCGACACGCACTTGGCCGGTTTTTTAAGCAAGGGTATACCATAATTATAACATACATGCATGAATCCGAAAAGTCGGAGGTACGTGCCTTGGGTTCGAACTCGAGACCTGGGACTTGGCAGTCCGACGGTCACACCACTAGGCTATCACTGCTATTGGGACGGACACTATGGTGGCGCAACCTTGGTTGCGCTGCCAGAAAATGTATTGTGATTTTCTCTGGTTGCGCAACCAATTGAACTCAAACTCAAATCATTTATTTCAATTAAATCATTTACACTTCAATTGTCAAGGAGTCGGTACAGTAAGAAAAATTAAGCTACATGCCTACAGCCCATTCCAAAGCGTAGTAGGTACCTATGGAGAAGAACGGGCAGGAAACTCCATGGACACTCTTTTAAATTAAATTGTTACAAAAATAATTATTAGTTACATCTATAATGTTGAATTTATAACTAAATGTGAGAACGATGTAAAAATAATAAAAACTTACACGTTAAAAGCGTCCAGAGTAGGTACAACAAATAGAAACAAAATAAACAATTAAAATAACCCGTGGTATCTAAGAGATGAATAGTCCCAACTGACGGCGCCCGTTCACGAACATGACGCATGGATTAGCACCATTCAGCTCAACCATTTTGAAGGGAGCTAAATGATCCAACATACACGCCACCATCAGCGAGACGTCTGAGTGAGCATGACATACTCTCAGCCGCCGGAGCACATTCAAGTCAATGAAAGACATATTACCCGGTCAATGGTAGCTCTATAGTACAAAGTACTCACACCTGTGCTATGCAATTATATAATAGCGCCTGGTGAGATAGGATGCTTGCATAAAGACACGGATTCTCGGTAGGGAACGGACAGGTCGGTACCGATCGGTACGGGTTAAATAGCCCAGTATTAATTTATGCGCTCACACAAAAAGAAACTCTACCTATAGTAAATCATTGTTACCACCGCGTTTCCGTAGATCAACCTGCAGTAATTTTTAGATCCGGAAAACTCGCTGCTCTATGCAAGTACCCATTTCTACCATAAAAGATCCTACAAACAGGCGCGACACACGATGCGACATAAAGGCACCCCGTGTCGTGAGACGAGCGGTGCATTTTTGTCGTGCGCGATTCGCGTTGCGAGTTGCGTCTATTTTTAGGCGTCTTAAAGTTGTGTAAATTTTGCTGGCAGCGCCGCCGCCGGCGGTGTTGCGACCATAATGTTATATTACTCTTAAGTGCCACCAGTGTTTTTCGCCACTCAAACAATGCATAAAGGATCTCATTAAAGTATGCCAAGAAAACATATTTGAACATACGACGTATTTATCTCAGGGTGGTTTTGTGTGCCTATAAAGTTAAGTAAATATCAGACATCTAGACTTCGTACTATTAACATAGACATAGAGCAAAGAGTCATATATATTTGCATTTATGTAATTTAATATTAACTTACATAATGCTTTAACATACAGTTTTTTATATTTATTGTATTTACACATTCATTAAGGATGTTTTTTACTTTTGTTTATTATTCAGTAAGTATATTTTAACGAGATCAGGTAAAAAAACAGCGAAATAGTTTTGTTTTGGCTCTTAAATATCTAAAAATAGAATTGTAATTATCGGTTACCAGTTATTGAACAAGGCCTACCTAATATTATTATACTACGCGTAAAATTTCGGCCCACAACCCATCCCGTCGCGTCGCATCGCCCGTCTGCGCAATTACTTCGTTTTCGCTTAGCGTTTTTTCCGACTTTTTGTCGTTTTGCTCGGCTCCTTAGGGGCGTAGCGCGATGTTAAATAGCCTATACACTTATTTTGTTGCGAAGTTATTTTAAAATTATGATATCTCCTAAGATGTTGATTGAAATCAAGTGATGTCAAGGACAATTTTGTTTACATTTAAATACTTGTGATTAATAACATATTTATTTGGATAAGGATTAATATTATGTTGACAAAACTCCTTCGCAAATAATGCATTAATTTCGAACAAATTTGATTACCATAAAAAAGGTTATAGTGAGTCAATCTTAAAAGATAGACATATGTATGCAGTCGCGGACTTTTTTGTAGAACTTTTAAAGAGGAACAATTTCATTATACATGATATTTGCGTAACTTAAACCGTTTACGCAGCGCACGCAAAGGAAGCTCTCAAAAAAAAAAAAAACAATTCCAACCAAGTAGTTCCTGAGATTAGCGCGTTCAAACAAACAAACAAACAAACTCTTCAGCTTTATAATATTAGTATAGATAAACAGTACCTTTTATCATTTTATGCTATTATGTATCTTTTCACGACTCGACCTAGACAAGGGATACATTGGAAAATCGAGCTGGCAACATAATTTTTTCCTATTGGAATTTCCCAAAAAGCAGCCAAGTTTAAGTGGGACTGGGCCAGACATGTTTGACTCATGTCGAATGAGTCAAGGCCCAAATTTACCACGATATGAGACCCAGAAAACGTCCGGCGATATCGAGGCAGATGCATGAAAAGATGGCGGGACTATCTTAACGCCTACAAACAGGATTGGTCCACACTAGACTTCATTTGAAATAAGATTAGACATTTAAATAAACTTGTTTAAAGGCTCCTATAAACAGGAACGACACGCGACGCGACACAAAGACACTGCGTGCCGCGCGACGAGCGGTCTCTTTGTGTCGCGTCGCTAGTCGCGCCTAGTAGGAGCCTTTACAGTCCGTTCAACTGATTTTGACTTCTATTACGTTGGTGGCATGACAAATGGCAGTGTGGCATCTACAACGCCACATATGAACTACGCATCAAAGACCTGACGTCACAAATCCTGCATCGCGCAATGAGAGTTTATCGCGCGACTAGCATATATACAACATCCCGACATCAACCGTTGGGAAGTTGCCCACCAGACATAACACCCGTCTGGTCGGAGGATCCTCCCTTTACTATAGAGTATGAGTGAACTTTACACCCTGTTCCTCATACCTCCTGTAGCAGCTGCTGCAGTAAACAGTTGGTATTGTAACCACTTTTTTTCTTTTACTGCCATTCATTCCTACGGAATAGAAGTCAAAATCGGTTAAAGGGACTGAAAGAAAGGTTTTTTTTAATATCTAATATTATTTCAAATGGAGTACAGCTCAAGACAGGACTGGAAAGGAGAAAGGAAGGCTTTTGCTCTGCAGTGGGACAACATAGGCTAAAAATCTATACAAATAAATAAAATTTATGTGTCTGTTTGTAATGTCAAAATAACTGCCATAAGCTAAATTTTAATTTTAATTTTTATAAATGGTGTTTCAGAGTTAACCACGAGGGGTTGAGACTCTTTAACCGGGCTATCCTGTGGTGCCTTAAGCTCCTAAAAGAAATTTAAGGCCTCCAGCCAGGGCATACTTATAAGCTAGCCGACTGCGCGCTAAGGGCACCCCCTGTGGGGTACGAACCTCGGCTTAGGGCAGAGTCGGAGAGAGAATGGCAAGGGACCGTCGGTGGCTGGATAAAATCAGGGTTATGATTATTATATTTAAAGCTACAGGCAGCTCAGCTAAAGCGCGTGCTGGTGCTTCACTTAAAGGCAAGGGTCGGGGAGGACTATTTGTTAGTCGGGGATTTCGCGCGGGGCCCCGGCGGCGAGGTCGGAATGACGATCGTGTAGTGTGTACTCTCTTACGAACTGTGCTAGTAGACCTATGAATCTCCTGGAGGAGAGTGATGGGGTCGTCTCGGTCGGTCAGTGCAATATGCTAAATGCCTATGACAGTACCTATATACGGTACCTACTTGTAACAAAAACACATTATTTTTTTAATTTTGTCTGTCTGTTTGTTTCGGCTAATCGTCGAAACGGCTGGACCGATTTTGACGGGACTTTCACTAGCTTTACTTGAATTTAGCGGATACTATAAGGAGTACTTTTATTTTAGAAAAAGCCACGCGGGCGAAACCGTGGACAGCATCTAGTATTTAATAATTTCGTAACGATTTTATCGAGTTAGGTAGACTTCACTAGAATCCCACTTTACCTTTATTACTGAACATAAGATTTGCGATACCAAATAAATACATATGTTATTATTCGAATAGGTTTTTTTTTGTGTGTTTTAACGTCATTCAAGTACCTAGTTCCAGCACATTGGATTAACGTTTAGATTGTTTTCATTTGTCATTATTGATTTTGGTATTAAACGACATTTGCAAGCAAATTATTAACTTACCTATAAGCTCAACTACCTACCATTAATATTAAACAGTTATGTCAGCTTGGCCAAGAAACGTTTGATACATTATTATCTATACAAATAAATTAAATTGAAGTGTCTGTTTTTTATGTCAACATAACAGGTTGTTTCTAAATGCATACGAAAGTATAAACGGTACTTATAACAAATAAACAGTATTTTTTTTAAATTTTGTCTGTTTGTCTGTTTGTTCCGGCTAATCTCCGAAACAGCTGAACCGATTTTGACGGACTTTCACTGGAAGATAGCTGATTTTATGAGGAGTAAAGGTTAGGAGTTATTTTAGAAAAAGCCACGCGGGCTTGGCCTTTATTGATGCTAGTAAATAATAATTTCTTAATGATTTTATGATTTTATCAAGTAAAGGCTCCTACAAACAGGCGCGACACGTGACGCGACACAAAGGTACTGCGTGTGGCGCGACGAGCGATGCGTTTGTGTCACGTCGCGTGTCGCGCCTGTTTGTTTGTTTGCCTATAGTTAAAAAAAAAAAACAGTGTTTTCATGAGGAAAATGTTGTTTACTTCCACAGAACCCCACTTCATCTTTATAAATGAACATAATTATTTGCGATACCAAATAAATACATACGTTATTATTTCAATAGGATTTTTTGTGTGTTTTTATGTCATTCAAGTACCTAGTTCCAGCACATTGGGTTTAAGTTTGGATTGTTTTCATTTGTCATTATTGATTTAGGCATAAAATGACCTTTGCAAGCAAATTAGATATCAGTCAATATAATTTGGAATTTTCCCCAATTTCATGATAAACAAAATCAATAAATATGTAAATTTATAAATGTATCTTTTAATTTTTTAGATTCTGCTTATACTTAATTGCAATTTCAGACTTTTATTATAACTATATTATCTTGACTAACTGTTTTGTAAATATGACATGGGTGATCAAACTAACTAAGGACATGTAACTCAGAACCTTTCTACCTCAGATATTTTTCTCTATTTAAGATTGTGTTGTTTATTAACCAGTGCCTGTTGAGATAAAAAAAAAAAAAAAAAAAAAAATATTGGTTATCCTAACTATAATATTATAAATGCGAAAGTAAGTTTGTTTGTTAGCTTTCACGCCTAAACCACTGAACCGATCATCCTGAAATTTTGCTTAGGTATACGTTGTCAGGTGTACTGAACCTGAACCTTTCATCCCGAAAAAAGTACTGTTTCCTAGGAAAATAACAATAACGTTGGTACGATCTGCATGTACCGTGTGGTGCCGGACGTAAAGAATGGCACCACTCCATTTCCTCCAATCCATGGGTGTCGTAAAAGGCGACTAAGGGATTTACTAGAGAATGGGCAGCAGCGTTCTTTATGCATTTTTAACACCATACTGCGATCGCCAACCCGCTTGTCAAGTGTGGCGATTATGGCAAACCCCCCCCCCAATTAGGAAAGGCTTATGTCCAGTAGTGGAAGTCTTTCGGCTAAAGTGCCTCCCGTGCACTGTCACTCGAAAAACACGGCAGTTTGTTTTGCTACGCGTAGAGTTCGTAACATTTAGAGCGTTGAATTTAAATACCTATTTTTATTTTTGTATAAAAAACATGATAAATTAAAATCTGATGAATGATCAAAAGTCAAGAACAAAAGTTGTTGTTTATGATGCTAGTAATATAGTCCTGAGAAGTTGTTAGTGTTTTACCAATGACCCTGTATAACGTCAATGACTTGTTTTAATAAGTTATGATATTAGCATGAATCATGGACTTTAGTTTATTTCGACTCCCATATTATTATTATCAATTTCACTAAAACCAGTATGATTATACTTAAAAGGGCGTACAAGGGTCCACTAGCGCCACTCCTTTAAAAAAAGATTATCTCGTGACTGAGAAGGAATTAGGTATGAAAAACGGATCTATCACCTGCCTCGGTAAGTGTGTCTAGAATTTTCCAATACCTTTTATAAAGTTTCATATTGAGACACGAAGCAACAAAATACGACCTAGAAGAATGTGGCCGTTTTTATTTAGAATGAATTTTGTTGCTTCCTATCTCAATATTAAACTTTATAAAAGGTATTAGAACATTCTAGATACACTTACCGAGGTCGCTGTTGAGCCGTTTTTCAGCATAATTCCGATGATAATGCCAATCAGATTAGCGAGTATGCACATGTAGCACAAACCCTAGACTAATAAAAAAACTGGAATGGAAAACCATGAGTAAACGAAATAGATGAATGATGATGATGATAGTATTTCTCTTTAAAATTCTTAAGGAGAAAACTTTTACTTCTATTTGGTACTAGCTTTTGATCGCAGCTTCTAACAGCCTAACGGTCATGGCCTATCCGTGTGCCGAATTTAATCGAAATCTGTTCTGCGTGAAAAGATAACAGACAGACAGACAGAGCGACTATTAAAGCAATATTACTTAATGGTTAGAGTATACAACATTTTTTTCCGTATGGGAGCTGAATCTGCAACACGCAGCGCAGCAGACAATTGGCCAATCACAGCACCAATAATGTTGCCACATAGAAATGGAACACCAACTGCAGTCGAGAAATCCATCCCTATAAAACTTATTCTTTTCCCCAGGTTAACACCAGCTCTGCTTGCCGTGGTGCTGTTCTACGCATACATCTGGGACAACATGTCAAGCGGTCCTATGTGGGGTACCTTCGTCACTAAGAACGCAGAAATCTGCCAAGAGGGCTGGTGGTGGAACCTTCTTTATGTGCAGAACTACTTCGGCTTTGAAGATATGGTAGGTTGTGCAAAATGACCTAGTCATTAAATACACGATGTAAGGGGGATATCGACGCGCAGTGAATTCAGCAAAAGACTCAAGACCCCCAGCGTACAAAAAAAAAAAACATAAAAAGGTTGGGATACAACCTACACGGTCACAATGTATGGAACAGATGAATTTTTTTTTAACGCTTGCGGGTAATCTTAAAGGTATTTAACTCATGGTAACAGTATGCGTGTCGATGTCTCTTACTCCTTATCCCGTCCAGTCGTACTCAGCGCTTCAAAAGTTGTCAGTATGTTGATATTTAGTTACAATAGATATCTCTCGATTTAACAAACATCCGCACTAGGTAATATCCCATCCAGTCGTATTCAGCGCTTCAAAAGTTATCAGTATGTTGATATTTAGTTACAATAGATATTTTTCGATTTAACAAACATTCGCACTTGGTTGATATCCCGTCCAGTCGTACTCAGCGCTTCTCCGCTACATTTATTATCTGCACAGCCGTCTGTGTTCCTTTCCCCATATAACCCGTATGTCTTCAAAGCAAGAGTGAACAGGCATCTTCTGGGCTCGATCCATCATAGACCTCATCCATAGCTTTCCATTACGTGAGATCGAGGTAAAGAGCAAGCCCAATAAGCAAAAAAAAAAAAAAAAACTTTCGATTTTTTGAGTACATCGAGTATTCAAATTATCGAAAGTTTTTGTAGTTGGACACATAATAGGTATTAAGTGTCCAATTTTATTAGCCGTTCGATAAAATGAACGTTCGAATATTTAGTTTAGTGGTAGTGGATGATCAATTGATATTCAATAATTTGGGATTCATTAAGACACAAAGTACGGTGGCCAGCACATCAAGTTACCACAAACTGTAAAATTTTCTCGTTCGATTTTGAACTTAATCATCAACATTTTAAAGAGTAAAATCGTTTGGGAGAAATTTGTCAGTTTCGTGTAGCTTGATGTGCTGGCCACTGTACACACGGCTACATATCAAGCTATACACTTCCAGTATAAGCTGATCTCTCATTGTACGGAAATCCTATACAATGCGAGACCAGCGTATACTGGATTTGTATAGCTTGATATGTAGCCGTGTGTACATCTGGATTAAAACCTAGTTGAATTTGAAGTAAGGACAAATCAGAGAGTCGTTTCATTATTATGTGACACAAAACTTATGGAATAAGTAATGCTCCCTCTGTGGTTCAAATCTCTCGATTGTGATAGGCTGTAGGACGTAAGTGGTAGCTATACTGCTACAAGAGTCTTTTAGCGTGTGGCCAAAATTGGAACTAACCCCGCCATATTGTTTTTAGGATTCCGTACGTCCGCGTCTTAATGAAAAAACGGAACCCCTTTAAGATCACTCGTGTGTCCGTATGTCCTTGCGTCTGTATGTCTGTTTGTCCGTCTGTCACAGCCAATTTTCTCCGAATCTAATAGACCGATTAAGTTGAAATTTGGTATACATAATATATACATTTCTGAAACCCAAACACGGACGTGTAAAGTAAATTAATGAATTTTTGAAAAAATAAAAAATCAAGTGGAAAGGGCCAATAGGCAAAAGAAGGAAAGGAAGATCCCGAAATAGATGGGAGGACGAAATAAAATGCACTGCGGGTCCAAATTGGATGATTTCAGCAAAAACCAGAGAAGACTGGCCCACTTTGGAGGAGGCCTTTACCTGTAGGGTTATAAAAGGTTATAAAATCAAAGAAAACTTACTAACACAAAAAAAAAAAATATATATTATAATTATGTTTTATATTACTAACCACAACTTTGTAAACCTAGATTATGTAAGAAATATAGGCTTTTTTATTTTTATTAGAAAAAAAAAGTGTTACAATCTGTACCGTGTGATACATTAAATGAAAGGGCTTACTGTGTGGGTACCAAATATATTTTATTATGATTTTTATGTCTTTCTCCACCATCCGGTGAAAATGCCAAGTTGTTACTTACGAAATCTCCTCAATTTTCAGTGTGCACCCCAAACCCATCAGTTGGCCTTAGACATGCAGCTTACGATCCTCGGCTGCATACTAGTATGGCTGATGCAGGCCAGGAAGGGGCTTTACAAGATCCTCGTACCAGGCCTGCATGTCTTTGCAGCGTACTCAAGATACACCACAGTGCGAGACCATCGGTTGACCATGCTGGCTTATCACGGAGTCAGGTGATTATTCTTCTTTATTCGATGTTTAAAAATTAACACATACCCGACGGTTGCGTGAAAGACGGGTGCCTAGAGACGGGAGTTTTAACTCGCACACTGACTTAAATAATAAAAATCATCAATATAACTCTCTAAGTTCATATATTATAATCCATTTTTTTTTAAACGTTTGACCCTAGGATTTTCTCCTGTATCGTGGGTGCGTTTACAAACATTTAAACTCACATACATAAACAGCCAGACCCGGAACAACTACTTGTAGGTCATACAAATATTTGTTCCGTGCGGGAATCGAACCAGCGACACGCAGCGCAGCAGTCAATCGCTTAACCACTGCGCCAACCGTGCCGACAATATTGAATGACGATTTCATGAAATCTTGACATTTTAGGATTATACTAACTTAAGGAGTTGTATTACTGATTCTAATGATTAGAATTCTGTAAATACATATTTGTTATGGTCGCGAATCATATTTAAATCAACATACAACCTAACACTGACCAGCAAATTACAAAATCTGAATTTGAATTTTGCGGGTTACTTTAGGACTTCCCCTTAAAAAAAACAAATATCGAAGGTTCGTAAACCTTATGGAGAATGGTTTTTCAAGCCCATGGGTTACAGTAAAATCTCAGAAAAACTTTTTTTATCATTCGCGTATTTGCACGAACTACATACAAGGTGTAAATTGCAATAACTGAAAACCTCTAAGAGGTTATTGTACCCGCCATACAAGAAAATTTTTTGACCAGTGCGCAATTTTTTTTGATAGTTCAGTATCAGTAATAGAACACATTTCCATTATTTGTTCAATACTTTTTTTTTGTCTGACTTGAAATTAGCAAAATATGGACACAATCTATTTGTAATAATCAATGGGTGGGTGTCAGCGGGGTGCAACACCCTGCCCGGCGGCAGGGCGGCGCCCCCGTTCAGTCCCGTTATGCACGCGCTCGAGTGGCGTCGCGTCGCTTTCCTGCGCATGCACCGCAATGCAAATGTTTTGAACTTACCTACAACGATATCAGACTTTACTGCCGCGAGTTTTACGAGATGGTGCGAGTGTATACCGGATGACTTTTTTTACCGTCTCGTAAAAATTTGGGTATACTAGGTGAACGGAGTAGAAGCCTATGGCATAGTTTTTATTATTTTTTCTTTAACCTAGAAAGAAATTGATCTATGGATAAATACCACACATTTGAAGTAAACTTATCATACTATAACAATAAACACAGAAATTTAACAAAAAACATAATTCAATAAATAAATACGATAAATAATATTTGAATTTAAATCATACGCACCCAAATTTCAATATTTTTATTTTTTATTTTAGTTCTATTTCTGAAAAAATAAAAAAAATAAAAAAAAATTGCTATGCCATAGGCTTCTACTCCGTTCACCTAGTATACCCAATTTTTTTCGAGACGGTAAAAAAAGTCATCCGGTATAGTAAGTCGTAAAAAAAAAGTGGAAAGCATCATTTCACCAGCCACTCAAAGGCTGCTTGATTAAATGATTACAGACAGTTCAGGATCTCGAAAAAGTGTAAGTGTTATAACTGTTATAAGTGCTTTAATTTAATTGATCACAATGCTTAATTTTCAGCATTTTGATGGTTCTAAGCCCATGAAAGCCATAAAACGAAGGAAAAATTAGAATTACTCTTCAAATAACTTCAGGTCACGTCCTAAACATAAAAAACTAGTTCGTACCTGATAAAATTTGCGATTAATAACCTGCTTAAATACCTACGTCGGTGAATTGCACGGGCACACAGCTGATAGATATCTACAACTGCGTTCCGCTTCACTGCAAGCGCCGTCGCGCGGCGTGTATCCAATAAACAAGTTTCAAAATAAACATCTTTCATTAACGATAACTTAATTTTTTTGTACTAAGACATTAAAATAAGAAATAGGTGTTTAATAAAACTCGTTTAAGTTTTGTTTGTCAAAATTTGGGAACTGGTTAAAAACTTTTCCTGTATATGAACAACTTTTACAATGGGACCCTGAAATTTCGGAAAAAGAAACAGCTGCAACACACATTTATGATGGCTTATTTCGAAAAAAAATTGGGAACAGTTGTTTTTATTTTTTCGCGTATTGAAGGTTGGTCGCTCCGTAAAAGTTGTTCATATTAAATGAGTATAATGACCCGACCTAAAGTTTCAATCCCCTTAAGAGGTTATCAGTTATTTCGATTACGTCTTGTGTAATACTGAGTATAAAACCAACTGTGATACAAATATTAGCCAATCATCAAAGTTGTCGAGACTCTGTAGGGGTTCGAGGTCTACAGATGTACCTGGCTTTATGAATCCCAGACAGGCACGTGTCTTGATTGAAGTGGCCGTTGGATGTTGTGGTAATTATGTGAAATGATGAATCTTGTCTGAATTGCTCGTTGATGGTGGAGACTTAAAACACTGATATTGATTTAAACGCTGTTTATTATGACTTGAAATATGAATTTTATATGATGGGTCTCCGACCCGGAAAGGAAAGGGAAGGGACCCCTCGTTTTTTATATATATAGACAAAGGGACCTAAATCCGATGTTACCATTAACAATATATCATGATCCTACCATAGACAATTAGTTGAAAACCATTAATTACAGATTATAAAATAGTAATACAAAAACATGTTGATTTTCAATGAACAAAAGTGGTGACGAGGCTGCCTAGGATGCGACATTACTTTTAAAGGTGCGTCCAGACAGTGCGAGGCATGAACCTCAAATGAAAGAAAGTGAGTTTATTTTTATAAATGGGATCTCGCAGGGCAACTTGGTAGGTTGTCGTCTGCTTAACCGGACTTTCCTGTGGGTGCCTTAATAAATGAAGGCCTCTAGCCAGGGCAAAAACTTATAAACTAAGCGACTAGAAGCTAAGCGCACCCCCTGTGGGGTGCGGACCTCGGATTAGGGCGTCGGTGGGGGAGGTTAGCAAGTGACAGGCTGGATTAGATTATAGTGCGAGTAATCGATGACATGCTTGGTTTACATATATGGAAAGTGTTGTCAAAGCCGCCTCTAGCAGTGGCCGCTTGACGCGCGGCTTGTGGGGTACGGACCGGGTGTTGCTTGGGAAGGAAAGCAAGGGACGGGCTGGATCAGATTATAAAAAGAAAGTCAGCTACTATTAACAAGTCATATCAACTCAAGACGAATCTCACACTCGCATCCAACAACACCGATATCATTTTGTGCATCAAATTGTGTATTAAAATTCCAAGCAGGTACGGTGGCCAGTACATCAAGTTATCACAAACTTTAAAATTTTCTCGTTCGATTTTGAGCTGATGTGTGAGGACCAGGCCCGGGTCGACGGCGCGTTGCCTTCAACGCGCGCCTCAAAGATATGTCAGCACAAACTGACGTGGTGGCTGGGACCGATGCCTGCCAGTGTTGCGGGTTTGTCCGAAAGGGTATATCGTGAGCCTGGCACACAGGCAACTGAAGGAACTCGGGTGGGTTTTAATCAGTAAAAGTCTGGCACGACCTCCCGCTCCGCCCAGAGCGAGAGAAGTTATTTGATAATTTCCCGTGTGGTGCCGGACGTAAAGAATAGCACCACCCCATTTCCTCCCGTGGGTGTCGTAAAAGGCGACTAAGAGACTTACTAGCGAATGGGCAGCAGCGTTCTCTATGCATTTTAACACCATACTGCGATCGCCAACCCGCCTGCCAAGCGTGGCGATTATGGCATACCCCCCCAATTGGGGGAGGCTTACGTCCAGTGGACGTCTTTCGGCTGAAATGATGAATGATGATGAAATATTATCCAGAAATAAAATGATGAAATTCGTTTCATCTATTCAATAATATGTAAACGTAATTTTTGCTGAAATTACATGCTTATTTAACTATCCATGTTTTCAATAATTTGGACGACTAAACATCAACATATTAGTAACAGTTAATTTTATTTGCTTTGTACATTTTGCATTGAAACGAGTATCAATACATTATTTACAATTATGTCACGTTAATCCCTTTTATAAATGTTTGTTGATAATTTATTGAAACATTGAATCGTGAATACTGAAATCATTAAACTATTGTACGTACTCAGCTTCAAATAGATGTACGAGTATACACGGACTAAGATTAATTTAATTGTCTACAATCCTTGTTAATAATATTGTATCAATTTATGGCTACTATTAAGAACAGAATGTGTTATAATATGTTTTGTTGCTAGACATTCATACAATATTATGTAACCAATATTGTAGACAATTAATTTTTATTTAAGAGGCTACCGAGTGCACAGTGGCGCCCTCATCGTTATTTCGGTGATTTCTTTTATTTTAGAATGAAAATGCAGAAAATGAGCTCGTCAAGTTGTGCTTCACAAGCAAGACTATTAATATTATTACTACAAACAGTAGTTTTAAATTGTTATGTT
Source organism: Dryobota labecula (assembly GCA_947523025.1). Taxonomy (NCBI): domain Eukaryota; kingdom Metazoa; phylum Arthropoda; class Insecta; order Lepidoptera; family Noctuidae; genus Dryobota; species Dryobota labecula. The sequence goes on from OX383287.1 coordinate 6,815,207, forward strand.
TTATTGTAATCATTAAAACGGAAAATAGTGGCCACTAAGCTCCGTTATAATGATTACAATAAAACATAACAATTTAAAACTACTGTTTGTAGTAATAATAACGTATAGTCTTGTGAAGCACAACTTGACGAGCTTATTTTCTGCATTTTCATTCTAAAATAAAACAAAACACCGAAATAACGATGAGGGCGCCACTGTGCGCTCCATGCAGTCTTAACTGACTGTACTATTGTAGTATCAAGGAGTATCGTGTTACCCAGTAACTGAGTTGTGAAGGTCAGATAGGCAGTCGCTCCATGCAAAATATTGGCATTTAGGCTCATCCGTAGATAGACTTTTTTGTACTATTGTGGACAAAACCTCGATTGTTTCGGTTTCGGTCTTTTGTCAAAAAATATGAAGTAATTGTCTTGTCAGCAGTGAAAATTTTACTATGTTAGGTAAACTTTAAATGTTGATTTATCTATGTCTGAGTAATATAAAAGTTTCAGACTACCTTTTTATACTTTTGTCCCTTTTCAGTCAGTTTTCATAATTAATATACTTATAAGCACCTACATAAATTGGAGACTACCTTGTCGGTGTAGTGATTACCAGTGCTACTGCTGAGCATGAATTCCAGGATTTGATTCACGGGTCAGGCAAAGTGTTATTAGAATTTTCCATCATGAAATTCTCAGTCTCAGCCTGGAGTCTGGAATTGTGCCCGGTTGACGGTGTGGCATCTTCATTGCCACATGCGAACTACGCATCACATTGACGTCACGCAAAATGCTACATCGCGCAAGCAGAGTTTACCGTGCGGCTAACATATACAGGTCGTCCCACGACTTCACCACATAACGGAATTTGTACGGAACTTCGAAAGCTTGCTATGACTAATTACTTAATTGAGAATCTTCATCATCAAGATGTAAGGAACAAAAATAAAATAAAATAAATAATTTACAAACATACTGAACTTCGAATTGAACTGAATGTCTGTCTACAGTAAGGTACTTTCCCTCCATGTGGCAAAGTCGTGGGACGCCCTGTATATACAATATCTCGACATCAATCGTCGGGCAGTAGCTCACCAGACACAACACCCGTCTGGTCAGAGGGTCCTCCCTTTTCTATGGAGAATAAGTGAACTTTACACCCTGTTCCTCATACCTGTATAACGGTAACAGACTCACCTCCTTTTATGTGGGACTTAAAAATAACTGGCGAAATGTGAATGTACTGTAGGTAATCCTTCGGGGGAATCTCGTGTGATGTTACGTTATAAATTCGATCAAGTACGTAAAACAAAGTACGCTCTAAAATTTTCCCCACATAATACCGTAGTTAAACTCAAGCCCGTTAAACTTTTGAACTCTTGCCTGAACTTGTTTACAAAACCCTGATACTTTAACATGAACACTTTATAAGTTAAAACAACTAAGTAGTCAGTTTGGAATTTTAATTTTGTCATGTTTTCAGTGTAAGTCAGCTGTACAGGACGGCACGCTTGAGCTACACGTCGGTGCTCCATCGTTCTACTCCGTATCTAGTCGGTCTTAGTTTGGGACTGGCGTTGAAGAAACCTGTGGAGCATGGCAAGGTGAGATCTTTTGAGGAAGCCCAGTGCGAGTTGGTGAATGTCACATATCTTCGAATTTTTGGTCCTTGGACATGCCGGTGTCATGCATTTTCCGTCACCATTTTGAGAGCAGTGGTGGCTGGATTCAAACTCACGACCTACGGGGACACTTATCCAAGTCGGGGCCACTGGACCACCACTGCGCTCAAATACTGTGAAATTTAAAATTAAAAGTTTCTTACGTCATGAGCTTGCAGTTACTTTTCTGCTGTCCGCTTATGGAAATAGGTAACTGCTAAACAAAGTTGAACCCAAAGAATTGCGGAACTTAAGTGGCAGTAGGTTGGGCATATTGCTTGCAGAACAGATGACCGATGGGGCCGGAAGGTTCTGTAGTGGCGACCGCGTACCGGAAGACGAAGCGTTGGAAGTCCTCCCACAAAGTAGATGATGACTTAGTGAAGGCCGCAGGAATCCGCTGGATGCGAGAAGCACAGAACCGGTCGTAGTGGCGGTGTTTGGTGAAGGCCTATGTCCAGTAGTGGACGTCGTTCGGCTGAAATGATGATGAGACAATGTTGCTTTACAGATTTGAACAGCTAAGTTAAGTTTAGAGTCGAATATCCCAGTTAATTTTTAGGGTTCTGTACTTCAAAAGGAAAAATCGGAACCTAATCATTCTTTCTACCAATACACACCTAAAAGATCTCTCAAATAATAAGTTAGTGAAAATCACAAACTGTATTTATATAAAGTTTGTGAGTACAAAAAAACTTATTGGTAATTTTATTTTCGAGTCGGGTTGAATTCTCGGGCCGTGGGGTCCGAGTGCTCATTGTCTCTTTAATATAATCTCGAAACGGCTGGTTGAAACTTCCCGTGACCCATGGGCTGGCTTTTACTTTGAGCAGAGGCTAAGCATTGCCATACAACGAATGCCACGTTGCTGCCAGACTGGTAATATAGTACTTGGGTACTACATTACCAGTCGGTAGTGATGCGGATGAATTTTTGCGACGCTATATTTTAGTTTGTAAATAGTTTTAGATAGGATAGTTAAAAAGTTAGGATATAATTTTGTTATTTTTATTAATTAGTATAAGTTATTGTTTACGTGCATTAGTACATTACTTACCAAGGGCTGTAAATGAAAGAAAGCCCGAAATCGCAGGTATTTGTGACCCGAGACGCAGACGAGTGTTGTAAATATGCGCTAGAGGGCTTTCTTTTTTACTGCCCGTGGTGAGTACACAATTTTACGTCTTAAATTATTTTATTTAAACATTACGTCTTGCATCTATAATTGTTTTGTAATTAGCAATTATAGATAGCGATAGAAGGAAGTTAAAAATAGATTGAGGTCTGACCATAATATCTTTATACAATGAAAATCTGAATTTTTATTCGAAAGTCAAAGTTCAGCTGTTGCACAAATAGTTAACAGTAATAAAAACACAAATTGCGCAGTTGATGATGATGGTGATGATAGACGTGATACAGCATGTCAACACTATTATTTTAAAAGTCCTGCAATTTCTGTTTGAAATGCTATAATTATGCAGAAATTATGATTAATATCTATAAACGTATGACACGTGGAAACACCTGTAACATTGAAAATACCAGAAGAACACGTAGCAAAATAATTCAAACTCAAAGCATTTATTTCAATGAGAGAACTAAATTTATTTCAGTGAGGTCACTAGAAATGTCAAATGCGAAACTGAACGTTCACTGTTTACGGGATTTTCTATCGCAAATCGTTACTAATTATTTATAATTGTAAAGATTGTGCCATTCCTGATTAATTATGGCTTATGATTTTAAGTAATAACTTAGGATCAATTTTTAGCACTTGGAGGAAGAAATGTGTCTGTTAATGCTTGCCAATTTCAGAAACAATTATAATGTAAATATTAATTTGATATTTTAAAATGTAATAAAATAAACATTTTATGAAGTAATGAGTACTTAAACATATTCAAAACATATAAAATAAAAGTACTGACAGGACCTTACTCGTCAGTGGCGCCAACCGGTGTGCACAAAAACGATAGCCCCCATTAAACCATTCATAGGCACTTTTGAATTGTCAAAGGAGTTTGACAGTCAGAAAGATGAAGCTATACCCAAAGTCTGTAATTCAGATAATTTATGTAAACAAAGTAATGTCAAGAAATGTCACTGTCAAAATGACAGGACAGTGGTGCAAAACATTTTATCATTAATTTTTTTGTAAATAATCATCTATATAATTAAAGTGAATTAATTATAAGAACTATGCAAACAAAATACCGTTGCCAAACAATGTTTTGTGTAGTGTGTCGGAGACACGGCCTATGATCGTCGTAATCAGCACTTTTAAGTCCACTGCTAGACGTAGGCCTCCCAAAATCGATTTCCACTCAAATCAGTTTTCATCCAAAATGTGGCTAGATAAGCTACTTACAATCTATATATGAATCGAATCTATGAATGAGAGTTGTAATATTAGTGTTGTTAAAGATGTAAAAATGTGAAAATGTTTGGATCTCCTGCATTGTTACCAGTATCATAAAATATTTTATACCAGAAAATCTTCTTTTTTTGATAACTTTGTTTAAAACCGAAAATTTATAAAAATAATTACGGATGATTATTTTTCTATTATTATTTCTTAAAATCAGTACTTAAAAGAAAATGGAACCCTTATCTTCGCCATTTTATGTGAATTACCATTACGAAGATATTTTTTTGAAATGTTATCCCCTTTGTTTACATAAATTATCTGAATTTGAGACTTTGGGTATAGGAGCTAATTTTTAGTACTTGGAGGAAGAAATTTGTCTGCTTAATGCTTGCCAATTTCAGAAACAATTATAATGTAGGTAAATATTAATTAGATATTTTAAAATGTAATAAAATAAACATTTTATGAAGTAATGAGTACTTAAACATATTCAAAACATATAAATAAAAGTACTGACAGGACCTTACTCACCAGTGGCGCCAACCAGTTTGACCAACCACCATAGCACCAAACCAAACCACCATACCACCATAGCACCAAACCATATAACCAAACCATTCATAGGCACTTTTGAATTGTCAAACGAGTTTGACAGTCAGAAAGATGAAGCTAGTTGCCAATTCCAAAGCGTAGTAGGTTCATATGGACCCGTCCATATGAACCCACTACGCTTAGCAAGAAACTCCATAGTCACTCTTTTAAGGTATATTGTTACAAAATACTATTTACACAATTAATATAGTATTTATGGCTGTTATTTTGAGGTTCTGAGTTGTCCTGATTTAGATTATGATCACTGCAGATATTTTTGCAAAAAATATTGCACTTTTCGACGCCACTTATCAACACTTTTCGATAAATCATTGGTAGAAAATATTTCTTAGGGGAGAGGATCGTTTCTCCAATTTCTCCGCCACTTATCGAGAATTTTCCGTAAATTGCTGGTTTAAAAAGTTTTAAGGGCTCTGTCTGTACCTCAAAGGAAAAAACGGATCCCTTATAGGATCACTCGTCCGCCTGTCACAGCCAATTTGCTCCGAATCTACTGGACCGAATAAGTTGAAATTTAGTAGGTACACATATGAATTTCAGCGACCCAAACACAATAAATGAATTTTGAATAATATGGACTCCACTTTTTGAGAAAAAAAATAGAAAATTAAAAAATAAAACTATTTTTTTAGTAGCCTACGTCTTAATCAATCTGTCATTACTGAAAGAAACGAAAGAAAAAAATAAAAAAAATCGACCCAAATTAAGGCACGTAATATAGGTAGGTAGGAAAGTTCATAAAAACAAAACAAAAAACCGGCCAAGTGCATGTCGAACCACGCACAATGAAGGGTTCCGTAGTTGGGATGAATTTATCCCAAGAACAAACTTTACATTGTAGTTGAAAAACATGTTCTTCAATACAGAATGTATGGGTGAACATGTTTTTCAACTGTAAATGTAAGTTGGTCGAGTATTACTCGGTAACTTGTAAAGCTTACTTAGCTGTGATAGTTTTCTTTTTAACTTCGTTAAATATACTACTGCTATGAATTTGTTCACGTATCCAAATACAACCATTTAGCTGGCGGGGGGGGGGGGGGGGGGAATCACTGGACTCTAACAAAAATTTGCACTTTAAAGCTTAATATTACGCAAACGGATCCCTGAATGGAAAAATGGTTTTCACAAACCCGCAATATTTTTAATTGGCCTATCCAAAGATACCCCACAACATGGGAGAGACGAGAAAAAAAATATCATCCCCACTTTACGTGCACGGGAGGTACCCTAAATAAATTTATTTTTCAAGATTTTATTTTACCACTTTGACGGCGTGATTAATACGTATACCCATACCAAATAACAGATTTCTAGTACTAAGCGTCTCTGAGCTAAGCCGCGGACAGACAGACAGACAGACGGACAAGGCGAAACTATAAGGGTTCCTTGTTTAGTACGGAATCCTAAAAACGACTGCTTTTGTGTTCAGGGTCTTTTCAAATTCAAATCGTTGATATTATTTTTATTTGTTTAATATTAATTTCGTATGTTTAACAGTTCATTCTCACCATCGGTTGGCTGTCCAGCATTGCGCTATGGTGCCTCGTCTGGTGGGCTGGTATTGACGCCGGCTTTCTACAGTATCGGTACAGCGCATTATTTGCTGCCCAGTACGCTTCGCTTGCACCTATCGCGTCTGCCCTTGCTATTGCATGGGTGATTTATGCTGTTCATAGCAGTAATGGTAAGATTTTGATGCCGTATATTAGTACTTAGTTTAAAGTTCGGCTCTCTTGATAAGTGCAGTGTGTGATTCGTAGGTATTATGTTTGAGAAATACAATATGTTTGTGTTTCAACTTAAATGCTCGTTTGGTTCTACAGGTTTCCTGTCACGTTTCATGTGCTGCGGTCCTTTGGTGCTGATCAGCCGTCTCTCTTATGCCATCTACCTCACTCAATTCATTGTGTTCATTACAAATGTCTCTACTGTCAAGACTTCTAGGGAATTCACTTTGATGTCTGTGGTAAGGATGTTTATAATATTATTCAACAAGACCCAACCAGTAACAAGATAAATACATTATTTATTCTATTTGTGTGTTCACATTACAGATCGACGTGCAAGAAATATTAGCAATTCTACTATCGTCAATCCTTCTGACGTTAACATTTGTATTACCGATGCAAAATCTACACAAAGTCTTCAGTTTCTCATCAAGATCCAGTAGTTCAGACGATGGTAAGGAATCAGAAGACGCTGAAAAAGAAAAGGAAGAGAAAGAAGAGGAAGAAGTAATAGAAGTACCACAAATTAGGAGCAGACAACACCTTATAGCACATAGGGAAGTCTTAGAAGAAATTCCCGAAACAGAAGTAGAGTACGAAGCACAGAGAAACAATGAAGGACTTGGAGAAATTTTAGAGGAGGAGGAGGAAGAAGATGAAAATGGCGAAGAATCTGTTGAAAATAATGACGATGACTTGGAAATAATCGAAGAAGAAGGCGGGGAAGACGAGGAAGATGAAGCATGGCTGGAAAGAGAACATTATGTACGAAGGAGGTCACAATCAAGAGAGGATGACCACGATCTTGATGAATGGGAGTGGACTGCGAATGGTAATCGCAATGGAGCTCAATATTATCGATACTCAAGGTAGCGTTGTTTATCTGTTAAATTAAATTATCTTTTTGAGTTTTTTTTTGTTGTTTCGTTTTATACACACACAATAGCGTAATATTAATAAAAAAAACGAAGGGTACTTATATTGTCGTGTCTAGATAATTGGAATAAAAACAAATGCGAAAAATATCAAATGGACTATGACTATATTATTGGAAGGAAAAGCGTAAAGTATATTTTGGTAACAAAATCACCCTTACGATGGTGTCCTGAAAGCTTTAATGAAACTCAAGATGCACTTAAAATAACACCATTTAACTAAGTTTAATTTAATCAAATTACCCAGTTTGTTTTTTCCGATTATTTTACCGATAGAATTATTTTAAAAACGTCAACGTATTAAAAATTCCGATACAAGTAAAAATTGTTTTATTAGGATTCAAAGATCCGGTTATTTAAATATTTATTTATTTATTTACTATAACTTTATGCACAAGTAAAAACTGTACGAAGGCGGACTTAATGCCTTGAAATAAAATATTAAAAGCACAAAACAAAATAGCAAACAAACAAAGCACCAAACAAAACAGTAACAAAGCAGTATTATTTAAATATTTAAAGGTTAGATCTGCAATCGTAGGTAAAAAATAAAAAAGTTTGACCTTCTCTTAAATGTTCTTATTACATTTCAGCTTTCTCTAAAGACTGCTACTGTGTAGCAAATGATTTGAGAAGTATTTATTAATGTCTATACAAAATTAATCAGACAATTAAGTAACAGATTTGCCCGTAATCTGGTAACATGTGTTATTGACCAATTGTTATGCTAAATCAAAATCCTCCTGGGATACAAACAGTTTAGTGAAAATATCGATGGCCCCATCGAATAAACGTGCAATGCTTCTAACACGATTTTTTTTTTACATTTTTCGTTTCTTTTGCTTATCCTGCACCCACTTAATTTTTCTTATGAATTTTAGACTCAAAACACGCCTATTATAATAGTGAATTTCTTTATTCTAGGGAAATAATTAATTTTAAAATTATAGGAATAATATTTATTTATTTATTTATTTAATACTTTAAGCACAAAAAAATGTACAGAGGCGGACTTAATGCCAAAGGCATTTTCTACCAGTCAACCTTGGGTGATGCAGAGACATACAGTAGTAGGTGCAATAGCGAAAATTGAGGTATAAATATTCATTTAAATATAAAGATATACATAAACCTATTACAAACTATAAAATAATAATAGTTTATGTTATAATTACATGTTTTTTGAGTCGCCAAGAAAGTAAATATATACAAGTCTATAGCTTATTTTTTTTACCAATAATTCGATTATACATTATTTATTAGGTATAAATAATGTATAATCGAATTACGAGTATTTACAATGAAATGAGCGCTATTGAAGTTTAAACGTTTTTATTTTTTGCTGAAAAGTTGTCATTTTTCTCTTATACGTTTATTCGGTGGGGCCATCGATATGATGAAACAAGCAAGTTGCAATCAAGCGTTACAAAACCGTAATTAATGAAGTTAACATAACTTGGCCATCTAACATGCACCAAACGCTAAATGAATTACCTGAATAAAATTACGCATGACCTAAAATAAAAATCAAGTCGAACCATCCAGCACCAAAAGATAATCAACCACCGATCAAAAACAATGAAGATATTACAATATTAAAAAGGCGACAGAATCCATAGCGAGGACTCACATCAATGATCGAAGGATTGAAGCCTCAGTCGCCTCAGTATTGTTAGAGCCTGCGCGCGCGCACGTCATGTTTTCCGCGGCGGTTTTCCTAATCGCGTGCGCGGCAACTGCCGCCATTGATCCGAATACTTTTAACACTACATTATTGAACAAGCAAGTGCTACAGAAACTATCACCTATATTAAATTCTAATAGAACTCTGAATGAAAGAGACTTAGCTCTGCTTAACAGAACTGTTCAAAGTTTGGGTGTGGATAAGGATTTAGTCGCGAGGTTGACTGATTTAGTTAGGAATAATACGATTCAGAAAGAGGCTGAATCGAAGGTTCATAGAGAAGCCAAAACTTCTTCGTATGATGCTTATGGGGATGAGATAGGCAACAGGGATGGGTCTGTCAGGCATGTTGAAGAGTCCCCTGATTACGCGTCATCAGTTGTGTTGGCAAGTGATCTGCTGTCCCTGACTAGTGCTGTAGCTAGCGTGAAGGAGACAGCATGCAGGGAGCATGGATACAAGTTCCTGGATGGATTGATTATGAACAAGAGGTGGGCGTTAAAGAGTAAGTACTGCATTATTTTGTTAATTAAAAATGTATAACGTTTGTTTTCATTTGTTAAAACTATGCAGAAGTGAATGTAATTAAAGCTGTGTCAGCATGTAAAGGAATGCAACAATTTCGTAATGTTTTCAGTTTTGACGAGTATTATTTTATTTATGTAGTTTTTTCCTATTGTACTCGTATGTATGTGTTCAAATTATTTCAAGCAGTAAGTAGTTTTTTAGAGGTTAAAGGATAGGCCTTCCATTTAGACCACTACTACGCACGAACTTGGGAAAACAACTTTTCCTCATTACGGTTTTCCTTAATAACCAAAATCGCCTTGCTATTACATAATTCATTTGAATCATAGTGTTTCCTAGATTCTGTACACAAAAACATCAAATCTTTCGAAGAGAAGCGACATGAAGTATTCATCGGGAAGCGTCAAATACGTAAAGAGAGACCTAAGCCCTCCTACACTTATACATACAACACTGCAGGCCAACTTCATTGTTCTAGTTGCGACCGGGTGTTCAAAACTAAATTCGGTCTAGCGAGTCATCTAAGGGCACACGCAAGGAATTGATTTCTAGGGGTCGCCGTTATCGAAATCGATAAGGAGGACTATATATATTTATGTAAAGATTAAGATATTTTTATAACAGTTTTGCCTCCTAGATTATTCATGATTATGTTTGTAATAAAAACACGTTTCACAACGATTATTACTTTATTGTTATGTTACCGGTTTTGTTCATAAAATGGAGATAAATTAAATGATGCTGGGAAACAACTGGCTCGAATTCTTTGGGACATAAAGAAGTAATTATATTTTTTTAAATTTTAATTATGAATTTATTCAGATTATGATTATTCTTAAATAATCTGTTGGAGATAATAATTTCCACTATATTTTTCTCATTATTGTTTTCCTTAATAACCAAAATCGCCTTGCCATTACATAATTCATTTGAATCATAGTGTTTCCTAGATTCTGTATTTATGTATAGATTAAGATATTTTTATAACAGTTTTGCCTCACAGACACCTCACAGGCGTACACAGCACTTACATAAAAAATAGCTTCATAAATAAAAACGTTTTAACAAGATTTTTTACTCGTAGTGAGGATAGAAAAATTAATTAGAAACAATGAACAAAACATTAAGTTAAAAACAAAATCATAATTGAAACTAGAATAAAAATTATCAAAAATTAAAATCAAAATTATCATTAGAATCAATAGAATCAAAATTAAAATTAAAACATTAAGATTAGCATTAAAATTTTAAAAAATAAACAGTAAAATTGATATTCAAAATTTAAAACTGTAGAACGCGATGATGAGTGCAATAAGTGAACGTTCCAAAATAGTTGAAGTGGCAGGCACATGAGGCAAAAAAATCCAAAAAATAAATAGTAAAAAAACAATACATATCCTAAATAATAGATACATAAATACTTAAGCAACGAGAGTAAATAAAGACTATAGATAATTACAGTTACGAAAAAAGATCACAACTCCAAGTAACGTATAGACTGCCAGGGTTGCGGGTTTGTCCGAAAGGGATGCCGTGGCCCAGGCACACAGGCAACTGAAGGAACACGGGTGGGTTTTAAAAGTCAGTAAAAGTCTGACACGCCCTCCCGCTCCGCCCAGAGCGGGAGAATTTATTTGATAAATTCCCATAAAAAAATTAAAAAAATTACGTAAAGAATTAAAAAAAAAGTCATTTAAAATCATTGGACTACGTATTTCAATCCAGATTCATCGTGCTATTCTTGTACAGACATTGCAACGCATAAATTAGATTAACTTGAAGGTGCTAACAGTGATTCCTATAAGTAATGCATTACATATAGCCGGTTAAAAATACCAGACATGGTTAAAAAGTGTCGTCATACAGTCAAGGTATCAAAGCATGAACTTGATTTTATATTGATACAAATCATAACTATCACCTCTGCTGTGCACATATCGTCGTATCCTACGAATAGTGCCCTAACGAACATAGGGGCTTTCTTTTTTTATTGCATAATTCAATTCTGCTCATCATACCACATATAACCAGTTCAACAAAACAGTTAAAAACGGGATTTAAAGGACGAAATGCGTATAAAATATAAAGATAATTTATTGAAAATAATCCTAGCCGAACCTTAAAATACAAATACACATTATAAGAAATCACCAATACATATTTTTGCATATTTAATTTAATTAATCACAAAAAAGTGTCTCCTGAAAAGTAGCTATTATGCAGTTACGCCCCTATTCGTAGGATACGACGATATACAGGGTGATTTGTAAAAAACTAACAACCTCTCAAGACTATAATAATTACATCAAACACAACAATTTTTGTTCTATGACTTTTAATAATTCATCAGACTTTCATACAAAAATAAAAATATTTAAATTCAACGCTTTAAATGTATAGAACAACGAAATCTTGAAGGTTTTTTTTTTGGTAAATGTATTATGTTTTGTAAAAAGTGATAGAATATAAGTTGTTGTTTATGATGTTAGTAATACAGTCTTGTAAGATTTTTAGTGTTTTAACAATAATCCTGTATATAGTACACTACATTTAGTCCCATGTAATAGAGCGCGAGCCCATTGCCATTAACTGGGCACAAATCCAAACTCCAGGCTGCTACTGAGATCGGCGGCGGCGATCTCTCGCGTTCGGCCTTAGTCCAGGCCATGGTCCGGGGCGAGAGTGCATGGGAGGCAGTCACCTCCTTCTGCGAAGCAGTAATGCTCGCGAGGCAGTCATCTCCTTCTGCGAAGCAGTAATGCTCGCGAAGGAGGAGACGGAACGCCGATTCCCGGCCACCATAGGCGCGGGCTTGCGGACGGCGAGCTATGGGCAGTTCGCCGTCCGGTAAGGACCAGGCCCGGGTCGACGGCACGTTTTGTTCCACGTGCGCTTCAAAGAGATGTCAGCACGCACTGAAGGGGTCCGCCAGGACCGGTGCCTGCCAAGGTTGCGGGTTTGTCCGAAAGGGATACCGTGGCCCTGGCATACAGGCAACTGAAGGAACACGGGTGGGTTTTAGTCAGTAAAAGTCTGACATGCCCTTCCGCTCCGCCCAGAGCGGGAGAAGTTATTTGATAATTTCCCAACAAAAGAAAAATAAAATGCTGCTACTGAGAAATTCTAGATGGAAAATCAAAGTAACAATTTGCCCTACCCGGGAATCAAACCCAGGACCTCATGCTCAGCAGTAGCGCTTGCAATCACTACACCGACGCGGCACATACTGATCGTCTATTAAAATACTTCAGATATCGATTTGTATGTTAAATAGATTATGGTAGTTACAAGGTTTGGTCAAAGGTGACTGACACATTTCATGGTAATATCAGCGGTAATGTTCAGACATAATTTTGTTCAGATCATCTGAAGACCATTTAGATTGGTGTCTGAAATGGTCTTTTGATGATGTTCAATTGTGATAATTACGAGAAAAACGTAGATACATCGATTATTTCAGCTGTGGTTATCTTCTGCAGATATTAGATCACTCAAAGAATATCGGTAGTTTGAACATCGGCAGCAATTTGCATTTAAACGCAGCAAATTGTCTGCCCATTTAAATATCCTCACGATTTCGTTTTCACCAATTCGCCATTCATTGGTAGATTTAAGTACGGTGGCCAGCACATCAAGTTACCACAAACGTCAAATATTTTCGTTCAATTTTGAACCTAATCGTCAACATTTTAAAGTTTAAAATCGTTTGGAGAAATTTGACAGTTTCGTGTAGCTTGATGTGCTGGCCACTATACAACTGTATAAGGATATGGTTTTCAGATTGAAGACAATTAGGTATTCTGAGTTACATATACGTATGTCGTATAGCAGCAAAAGCTGTATCTAAATATAGAAAAAAATCCTAATTTTAACCAACTTCATAAAAACGAGGAGGTTCTCAATTCGGTTGTATTTTTATTTTTTATTTTCAATATATGTTACCACAGAACCTCCGCGTTTATAAAACGATTTGTTACAAAAAAAAAAAAAAAAATTGTTAGAATATACTTCCAGATTGGCCCCATTTTTATCAAAGTCCAGTTCTGATGATGGAATCCATGAACAATTGTGGGAATTGCTCAAATATTATGTAAACTGTGCTGACTATAAAGTGAAAATTAAAAACTTTTTTATAAAGATCTCAAGCTAGTGTCAATGAACTAATCAATCTTAAGCGTGTTTCTATGGAGACTCGAGAGTTAACACCTGTTTGGCGTTGTATCGATAAACTGAAATCAATTATCACCTACTAAAATATTTTATCAACTATCACATATCATCTATTCACAGAAGTGTAATTCTATAAATTGTGCCGTTGAGGCATAGATTTGGGTACCTATTGTTAATAACTATGTCATATGGCCAAAATAACGAAGACTTTAAAATTTAAGTTCAGCGTTATTCTAATCAAACCTTGAACTCAAAATGTCAAATGTGGTTAAGCGATTGACTGTTGCGCTGCGTGTCGCGGGTTCGATTCCCGCACGGAACAAATAGTTTTATGACCTATAAGTTCCGGGTCTGGCTGTTTGTGTATGTGAGTTTAAATGTTTGTAAACGCACCCACAATACAGGAGAAATGCTTTATGTGGCGCAAAGTTTAAAAAAAACCCATTTATTTCAAATAGGCACATAGACGGCACTTTTGAAAAACAGAAAATATTCTAGTTGCCCATTCCAAAAGGTACGTATGGAGAAGAATGGGCAAGCACATCCAAACTTACTCTTTCAAAATGTTAACAATAATTTGTATACATTAATTATATCGGCGGTTAAAAAGTAATAAGCGACATTTTGGTCGAAAATGAGTTATGAATGCCATCCTACATAAAGTCTTATTTTAAGTAGGATGGCATTCATGACTCATTTCTAGCACTATTACCTTTTAACCGTAGATATCAGAAGACCTAGAATAAAATTATTATACCACAATAGGTAAAAAATATGAAAAGTCAAGTAATAGCAGATAAATTAATCGAAGCCAACTTTTTTCTTGACATGCTTCTCATTCTAATATCTTCTCTAGTTCCTTTTATAGGACTAAAATGTAGTACAAATTATATATGGTGTATCTATTCAAACACGAAATATTTTAAGAGAAACATTTAGGTACATATAGGTGGTAAAAAAGCCATAGTAACGATTTTTTTTTTATCCAATTGTTTTTATTTTTATGTAATTATTATAATCATAAAATTGTTTGAGACATTTTGCACAAAACCTTTGCTTACTTAAGACTCCTACAAACAGGCGCGACACGTGACGCGACACAAAGACACCGCGTGCCGTGTGACGAGCGGTCTCTTTGTGTCGCGTCTGTTTGAAGGAGCCTTTATATTCTATGACTGACCCGCCTGGTTGAGGCGACGATGGCGGTGCGAGCGCGGAGCCTTTTGATGATTAATCATCGTATCAAGTAATTTTTTTTTTTTAATTATGTACTTAGATTAAAACAAATAATCGTTTCCATGGTTTCTTTGCTGCCTATAGGTGTATCTCTTAAAATATTTCGTATTTGAATAGATACACCCTATTTAAATATATATTATATCGATGGTCATACGTTGACAAATCGTAACCCACATTTTTTCGCAAAATGAGATATGTACATATTTTCATTTTTAATTAAGCGCCAAGTCTTCCCATTGATAACTCGTAATGCACAAAAAAAATGTGGGTTACCAGTTGTCAACGTATGACCATCGATATGTAATCAGCAAGAGGTACCGTATTAGGGACTAACCACACTTATTCAGCTCTATTCAGCTTCTGTCCATAGAAAACAACGATTTTGTATAGAGATGCGTACGCATCCGTTCAACTTTCCGCGTCTATCACTCCCTTACCCCCTTACTGGGTTGTGAAGGTCAGATATGAAGTCGCTCCATTTAGAATACAGGTATTCAGCTGCCTCCGGTAAGACTGAAAGCTGACCCCAACACAGCTGGGAAAAGGCTAGGCCGATGATGACAAATTATATAAACCCGTCCGCGAACAGCAGGCTTATTACCCAGCTAAAAACTGCACCGAAAATAGTACATTATTGCAAAGGCCGGGAAATAGGCAATTGCAGGTCGAGTACCGCTGAGGTATCGGTATGAAGGCCGAGCCGAAGGCGAGGATTTCACTAATACGAGACAGGCAATTGCCATTTCCGCCGAGGCATATATAGTGCTTTTCTAAAAAAAATGCAGGGAAGTAAGACATACTTTCATGTATTTTTCTTTTGACTTCGCTGGAAGCAGGTTTTCCATTGCCAATTTGGCTTCTGATCTTAAATCTGGTGGAGTACAATCAATCTCCATTTCATTCTCTGAACTTTGGGAATTCATTTTAACTAAATTTATATTTATTAAGTATGTAAATAACAAATCAAGACGAATTTTCAGCTTTGCCGCCAATTAACTATTTGTCATGTGTGCTGAAAGGCAAACGCATTTATGGCTATACAGCCACGTGAACGCAATTTGTGCTAAGCAAAGAGACGTACTTTTGTATGCCAAGAATGATAAGAGATCCAATCAAAGAGTATTTATTAACCCCAGTACACCATTTCATACAACATTGCTGGGGCCTAAGTCTACTAATTTACAAACGTTGCAATGGTCTCGCCATTGTGAGTATTTGACAGTGTTTGTATGGCAAATCTGTCAAAAACTAACAATGAAGAGACCATTGTAACGTTTGTACATTAGTAGACTTGGCCCCCTGGAGCGTTGTAATGTTCCAAATTCAAAAAACGCTCCTGTAATGGATTTGATTTTCTTTGTCCGTAAATTCGATACTTCGCGTGTTCTTTTTTCGAAAATAATGACAATATTTCAATGCATTTTGAGAAAAAATACTTTAAACTACCAATACAATAACTAAATTCTCATACAGACAAAACCAGGCTAAAGTGCGGAACAGAACGCATGCATCATCGACATTTTGCATTTATTTGTTGACTCATATTGCGACGATGATCATTCTGCTCACGGAACGTGACTATTAAGTAAATACTGCCTCCCTTGTGTCAATATGACGTTTGTGCATTTCGGTGGCAACTATTGGTTTGCAATTTCCATGGTCAATAAGGTTAATTTGTAATGATGGGGTAATGGAACGATATTGTATGTTGCAACTGGCGAGTGGGGTTGTAGTAAACTCTAAACCAAACCATCTCCATCTGTCTAAACCATCGTGGAATACATCTTGTAATAATAATGTATTTAACCAATGTTAATATTATATCACATATCTTAACCACCGCAATATAACTAATAAATAAGTATGTGACCTTGTTTCTTGCCTTCAATATTCAATCAATAATTATTATATTATCCGTAATAATTGTATTATAATTGCTCTGTCTCGAAATATTCTCTTATTTTTTTTTTCTTCTTTTTGTAACATTTATTTTCTTTATTTTTATTAGGTACTTATTATTTTTATCCTGTTAACACCTAGTTGTATGTGCGTGATGTGGTCTCATGTAATTATAGGAGCACACGTAAAATAACCTTTCATATTGTTGTGATTTATATTGTGTCTGTGTATCCTTTGTTGGTAATCCCAAATAAATAACAATTAATATTATCATTATCGTCTGTGTGGTGCTGGACGTAAAGAATAGCATCACCCCATTTCCTCCCTTGGGTGTCATAAAAGGCGACTAAGGGTCTTACTAGAGAATGGGCAGCAGCGTTCTCTATGCATTTTTAACAACATACTGCGATCGCCAACCCGCGTGCCAAGCGTGGCTATTATGGCAAAACCCCCCAATTGGGGGAGGCTTATGTCCAGCAGTGGACGTCTTTCGGCTGAAATGATGATGATGATTATCAGTACACTTGACTTATGCTAGAAAAAAAAAAAAAAAAACCGGCAAAGTGCGTGTCAGACCACACACAATGAAGGGTTCCGTAGTTGGGACGAATTTTTCCCAAGAATTTAACAATCTTAACATTGTAGTTGAGAAATATGTCGTGGTGGTAAAATAAAAATCTTTAAAATAAAATTGTATTGTACACACGGCTACATTTCAAGCTATACAAATCCAGTTTACGGTGGTCTCACAATTTCCGTACAATGAGAGATCAGCTTATACTAGAACTGTATAGCTTGATATGGAGCCGTGTACCTCCCTTGCACGTAAAATGGGGATGATACGTCTATCCCATGGTGTATAGCGATCCCGTTAAAAAATATTACGGATCTGTGAATACCATTTTTCGATTCAGGGATCCTTTTGCATAATATTTCATTTGAAGTGCAAATTTTTGTTAGAATCAAGGAAAACTATCACGGAAAAGTAGGCTTGACGAGATAACGAGTAATAGTCAACCAACTTATGTATGTAAAAACTTGTTTTTCAGCCTCAACCTTAAGTTTGTACATACTTGGGATATATTTACTCCAACTACGGAACCCTTCATTGTGTGTGGTTCGACACGCAACTGGCCGGTTTTTTTAACATGATAGCCGTCTGAACATAAGTGCTTAATCAATTACATTTCGAGTTTAATGACCTTTGCAAAATTCCTTGAGATAACAGTACAAGTTTAAACTCGTTTGAATTGTAGCTCCAGACACCGAATCGAATAAAATTAAACGATTTTGTTTGATATAGAAACTCTTTTGTTGAGGTTTTAAAATCGCTGATATTGTTCTCCGATAGAGCGTATTGAAACGAAATACTCGTAAATTGAACACGTAAAAGACGTTATCTTAACGTTTAAGATTTATTGTAAAGTATTAAACACCTTTTAGATAAAAATGCCTTTTTAATTTGTAAAAAAAACGTTGAACATTGCTTTATCGTGGCGAGGTCAAAGAGGGGCCCAAATTAAGATGGGATAAATTTTCGTTCTTATAAAGACATTTAAAAAGACGAGTCCTTTCTCGATGTTCAAGACACGAAATAAAGTGGATTCTTTCACTTGTTACAAAATTGGATCCGTTTTAAATCTAATGGCGGGATGAACGCAGACGAAAGATGATGATTTTAATATTTATATACCTATTTTTATTCAAAAGAAAAGAAATGGGTAGGTACTTATGTTCCTGGTCTTTTCCATAAATTTTTAAGCTGTCACGAAAAATTGACAAGCAAAACTAATCCGTAAAAAAAAATGATTATGGCACAAGGGCATAAAAATACGTGAATTCTTTATAAGTCACAACCTTTAGCAGCAATTGGCTTCCCAAAACCTTTTCCAATTATGGCAAGATACGAAAAAAAAAGAAGAGATTACGTTAATTTTTATACACCGTTGGGTAATATAATGATCGAAGGTTTAAATATTTGTGGTCAAAATATCAAGCACCTTATTTGACGATCAGCTGTCGTCCAACCGGTTTGACCAGGAATAAAAATACTGCGTCAACGAGCGAAATTTTATAAGATTCTGATAATTTTGATACCCTCCGAATTTGGAATGTTGAATTCGGTTTTTTTTACCCTACTGCCAAGGAAGGGTTATGTTTTTCGTGCGCATCTTGTATTTATATTTGTTTTTAAATTTCTTTATTACCTCGTATCTTCCAAACCTCCTTCTTCCATCCTTTACAGGACGTTGTAGGCTCGGCGCGTGTCAGGCCACTCGTGTAAAACGATTGAGAGAACACTTTTAAAAGGGTTACTTTAACGTCTGTAGTACAACGAGCGAACCTGTGGGCAAGCATATTGCTCCTCACAGACAACGCCTTGTGCTCCCTCTCTATATCTACGTCATCTCTTAGGTGATGTGACAACATCGCTCGTGACAATGTGGCCAAGGAACCTAAAGGCGCGGGCCCACCGCGGTGCACGGAGACGCTACGCATTAAGCTTCGCTTTGTAAGAAAATGTATGTGGTTGTGTCCACTGCGACCCACGGAGAGGCTACGCATGAATTGACGTCATTGATACATGCGTGGCTTGCTCGAATAGACGGTTACATACATAGCTCAACGCTGTCGACGTGGGTCTACGTTTCCACTGGAGTACACGAATATCACCCACGACGATGTACAGCTCACTTATCGCAGCGCAGTTTTCAGTCATACACCTTGTGGAATACCTATTATATTATATTATTACCTTTGACGCTCGCTTTTCCGCCCGTCCCACCTCCCCACACCTCCCGCAGTGAAGCCCGTGTCCGTGGATTGCAGTGGCACGTGCGTAGCCTCTCCATGCGCCGTGCCACTCTATACATAGTCGTGTACTCCAGTGGAAACGTAGACCCACGTTGTCAAACAAATTAATACACGCAGCTAAAATTCGCCGCGTGCCCGTGCACTGCATGCGCCGCGGTGGGTCCGCGCCTTTAAACTATCGTCAATCTTTGTTGCTATGCGCCGTTGAGACTTATGGGCGGAACACTGCGCGGTTGTGTTAAGTGCTTTAAATACAAGAAACTCACTCTTTTTCAAGTTGTATATTAAGCCATGCTCCTCTGCATAGGCCTTGCAGGTCGATAACGACTTCTTAAACCCACCTATAGATGGACTGAGAAGCACCATATCGTCTGCATAGCTTATGTTCTTGACACATTCCGTCAATGTAGAAGTACCGCTCAGTCACTCGATAAGCTGTTAAACATGTTCCCCCTGCGAGCTTGATCCCCCCTGTCTAACTCCACATTCCAGCATTGCATTATAAAATGCAAATCATACTAATAATTCAATTATTATTTAATCATAAAGGTCGGATAACAAACTTGAACTTCAAATAAAATAGTTTGAAGAGCAAAAAAAAAAAAATAGCAATCTATTAGAACACGCTTGAGAAATCACTGCAAATTAATTAACACAGTTTTAAAATGATTCTAAGCTGCGCTTACAAGGATTGCTTTCCGGCCGGTCGAAGATATTGCAGTCGAGTACTTTCTCCCTAAATCAACCATGAGGCACCTCGAGAGATTCGTCTCACCGCGGATCTGGAGGAGCGTCTGGGGCCTGGACGCGAGACCCGTTCCTCAAGTCCGCTCTTAGCCTCTTGCGGATATGACTGTGTAGCTGGCATAGTCCGTCGGTTTTTTTCTCTTATCCCTTAACATATTATTGATAAATGATAAATTAAACGATAAATTACCAAAAATATGCGGAACCATCGAATAAAGTTTCTGGCACGTAATAATTAGTTTCTATATTTGGATACAATTTATTGATTTATATAGCCGTTGTGGTTACGGAAGTATTTTTCGAGGAGGCGGGCTGAGGTAAATTGGTCACATTAATTTCGTCTATAACAGACTACGGGTAATTAAGGAGATTCGAGCCAGGAGGAGGTTTTTTATTTACTCTTGAGTTGGGACTAAGTAAAGGAGAATGGATCAGTAGTGAAATAATTTAAATATTTATTAATAAGGAAAATCATTAAAGCGCTCTTGCTCTCTTCTACTTATTTAAAATTTTGCTGTACCACAATTGTTTTTACACTACTAAATTTAGTAGTGACAAGGGACAGTGGCGTGCCTAGGGGCAAAAGTAGCGCAAGCCGACATATTTTTTTTTTGTCTCGGTGGTACTTTCCTGTGGGATAATTTCTGACCTACTCGCGGGCGTAGTTGCGGTCATAAGCTAATCTGACCATAAGAATACACTCTGCGACCTCGCCAACATCAAATAAGGCATTATGTCAATGTATGTGCAAAAAAATACTACTTAAAGTTAAGTTAACATGGTATTTATTTTCTTAACCTTGTCATACCGTTACGGCATAACCTCTTTTATCGTGGGTTTGACTATATCATCGGAAGTATCGAAATCTATCAGGCCGTAAATGAATGTACAGCTAAATGCGGAAAACGGATTACATCTCATTGCCGTACATTATTTATTATTTGACTTAATTCGACATAAGGTCAAAGTCGTAGTATTGATTTATTATTGATCTATATACTTAAATGTTTTCGACAATTATTTGATTGTAAGCCTTTGTTGTTAACACTAAACGGTTTTTGTTTCTGGGTCTCATGAAGCTGATTTAGGCTATATCCAGAAATCCATTTAGATCTGGATTCGGCTCAATGAAGGTGTTTACCAGAGCATGCTCCGGAACACTGAGTCAACGAATGAACCGGATTTCAATATTTTAATTTATGTGTAGACTACTGCTGCTCGCGGCTTCGACCGCATGACGTTTTCTAAAATAAAACCTAACCTAACCTAAGTTAAGGCTCGTGGAGACTGGTAATAGGTAATAGGTAATACGGGCTGGTGTCCGCAACTACACGACAATGCGCGTATTTTGCGTACGGATGGGAATTCGATTATTCGATCCATCCCAGCTCCTCAAAGAAGGCCAGCAACGCCTTGGTGTTACTGACAATCTCACGTAGGGTACCTGGGTTATCGAAGTACTTGGCCCTGTATGCTGTATGTGGTGACCTGCGGGCAGTTTAGCAACACATGAGCCGCTGTCTCGTTGTCCTCCATGCAGGCCCTGCACAGCGGACTGTCTATGAATCCTATGAAAAAGAGGTGTTTATTAAATGACCAATGGCCAGTTATAGCTGCTGTAACTGTACGCAGCTGTTGTTTCGTTAGTCGGAGAATCTGTTTCGCGAGGCGGCCATCAATTGTGGGTAGAGCTACCTTAGCCTGCCTGCACTCAGCTCTCTGCTAATGAATGTCCCGTAAAAATCCGATCAGCCGTTTCGGAGATTAGCCGGAACAAACAGACAGACAAAAATTTTTTGTTATAAGTTATTTTATTAATATAGTTTTTGTAGTTTTAAGGTGTACTTTTTTGCTGTTATGCCAATTTATGCATTTTTCTTTCTTTCTTCTTTATCGAAGTGACTATTGAAGTCGAAATAACTGTCATCTAACCGTGACCTATATCTGCGATGAAGTAGTCATCTTTCACTTTGTCCGTCAAAAGTGCTTCATAGCCGGAAGTTCCGCCATCTTGTAACGGTCAGGCAAAAATCAGTGCCACCATATTTATCAGATGTCCTCTAAAAGAAACAATGTATTTGTTATTGTGAGAGTCGTCACTTATTCCGTGATCGACCCAAAGATGTTTTGCTTTCATAAAATAATATTGATGAAGCACCAACATTAAATTGTTTGGAATAAACTTGTTACTTAATTTTAATATATAAAACAAAGTTGAGCTATTTACACCATTTATAACTCAAGAACGGCTGGACCCATTTTTTATCATCTTTGATTTGTTGGATTTATCTTCGCCCCGAATAGAAGAATACCTAACAATTAAAACATGCGAAAAATTCACGATATATAAAAAAAAAAAACATTATCTCATACATTTTGCATGGAACGGCTATTTTGATGATATCTCGAGAATGGATTGGCAAAACGGGGGTACAAGAAATTTCATGCGGACGAAGTCGCGGGCAGAAGCTAGTCCATACTAGTCCATACTAATATTATAAATGTGAAAGTAACTCTGTCTGTCTGTCTGTCTGTCTGTCTGTATGTTACGTTTTCACGCCTAAACCGCTGAACCAATCGTCATGAAATTTGGCAGAGATATAGCTTGGGATATGGAGAAGGACATAAGCTACTTTTTTACGTGATAACCGACATCTACGCGGGCGGAGCCGCGGGCAAAAGCTAGTATAATATAAATAATATGTTTATTTGACAAAAACAGTGCTTTACATTTTTTTATAATCTACATTAAGAAGGCATACAATGGTCCACTAGCGCCCGTGTCCTTTATAAAAATATCTCGTGTCTGAGAAGGAATTATGAATAACGGCTCAATAAGGAACATTCCTCTATACCCAAAGTCTCTAATTCAGATAATTTATGTAAACAAATTAATGTCAAGAAATGTCACTGTCAAAATGACAGGAAAAAAATAATAATTATAAAATGTTTAGCACCACTGCTAAACATTTTATCATTATTATTTTTTTCTGAATAATCGTCTATGAAATTAAAGTGAACTATGCAAACAAAATACCGTTGCCAAATAATGGAGACACGGCCTATGATCGTCATAATCAGCCCTTTTAAGTCCACTGCTAGACGTAGGCCTCCTAAAATCGATTTCCACTCGAAACAGTTTACAGCTGTTTTCATCCAAAATGTGGCTAGATATGCTACATACAATACGAATCTATGAATGAGAGTTGTAATATTAGTGTTGTTGAAGATGTAAAAAAAATTGAAAATTTTTGGATCTCCTGCATTGTTACCAGTATCATAAAATATTTCATACCAGAAAATCTCCTTTTTTAATGACTTTGTTTAAAACCAAAAATTTATAAAAATAATTACGGTATGATTAATTTTTAATTATTTCTTAAATTCAGTACTTAAATGAAAATGGAACCTTTTTTTCGCCATTTTATGTGAATTACCATTACTAAGATATTTTTTTGATATGTTATCCCCTTTGTTTACATAAATGATCTGAATTGGAGACTTTGGGTATAGATCGTATTTTGTTGCTTCGTGTCTCAATATAAAACTTTATAAAAGGTAGTAGAACATTCTAGACACACTTACGGAGGTCGCTGTTGAGCCGTTTTTCATAATTCCTTCTCAGTCACGAGATAATATTTTTTAAACGAGTGGCGCTAGTGGACCGTTGTACGCCCTCTTAATAGCTAGGTTTAATTTTTTTGATTAGACGCAAATGAAGGTTGTCCTTCACCCACTTGATTGTCAGAGATTCAATTCTACCCACTTTGTGATAACTGTTACATGTATTACAATCTGTTTTGTATAAATAAAGATTATTATTATTATTATTTTTATATATTTACATATCTCGGGACCCTGAGGTCCCGGACCTTTGGAAGGCGTACGAGGGGCCGAAGCCAACTAGCAGAGGCCCGTTAGACGCTTTTTAATTAAATGAGGCAAAAAACCGACGATTATCCCTATACGCACTATGCAAGTGCACCCAAGGACAACCCCCGGTTGGTGTAGGACTACTCGTATTACAGGATATGGAACCAAAGATATTGGACTATGGGTTTGGGTGGTTAAAATGGACTGGTTACCTAAAACTATGGAAGGACTTTGACCCCTACCTGATCAATGTTTTATTATTCACGGATAAAATGGCAGGGGGTGATTTGCACACTCAATAATGGGCCCCCGAAAACGGTTGCTAGCACATAGTGACGTAGCGACAAGGGGGCAACATGTCCTAAGGTGCTCGAGGAGTGGAGAGGTTTTCCACGGCTCTCAGAACAATCCCAGAGCCCGGAAGATGGTCAAGATCCCTACAAGCACTTACTTCCTTCCTCCGAGCACGTTTGCTTTATTATTGTTATTATTATTATAAACTCCACAATAGGTCGAGCCTGTCTCGAGGAGTCCTTGAATGGTATGCCATATGAAAATGCGAGAATTACATTCGAGAAGCACATGAAAAAGTGTTTATTTTTTTGTTGAAATTATCGATATGGAAAATTGAAGAAAGTAACATAAAATATGCTGGTTTCCGTATAAAAAATTAGGGGCAGTGAAACGGAAATGTTCAAAAAATTTAGTCGCTTTTATATAATTTATAAAATTTGTGAACATCACAGACCAACGCACGTGGTGTGCGTGGTCTAATGTTATGATAAAATATACCTACATGATTTATTCAATAACCTTTGAACTTTGTTAGTATTAACTTACTTACGTCAGCTTACTGTGACGTATTCTGCGATTTTCAAATAACTAAAGTTCGTATTTCAGTATTTACGTACATACACACATCAAAAAAAGTTTGTGATCCCTAGCATAAGCTGATATATTTTTTTTTATTGAACTTTATCAAGATCTTTGTTGTGTGTTTTCTTTAAATAGAAATACCCTGCTTGAAATTAAAAATTAAAACTATTTTTAATGTTTTATAAAAAATATTAAGTAATTAATCATAATGTAATTATAAAAGAAATTTGATAGAAAGAAAAATAATGTTTAACCAAACTTGAACAACAATTTATTAATAAAAGGTTTATATTCAATATAATATAATTCCTCCCCTGGCTCGAACACATGCGGTGATCGTCCTGGGCATGCTGAGAATCAAGTCATCCAGCATTTCTTGGGGTAACCTGTCCCATTCTTGAATAGCGGCTTCCCTGAGCTCTGGCACTGTCTGGGGACGTGGCTGACGGTTCCAAACAGCTCGCTTAAGAGCATCCCACGCGTGCCTTATTGGGTTTAAGTCAGGCGAGCCGAGTCATAATAATAATCTACCGTACCTAACAAAAAATATTTCGATTTCTCAAAGTGATCGCAAACGATCGAAACTTTTTTTGATGTGTGTACCTATAACTTTACGTTATACATAGGTGTAAAAAGTAATGCCTCTCTGTCTGTTTGACTGTCCGTTATAATTCGAGAACCACTTTTCCGTTTTAAAAAGAATTACCGCTTAACATATAAACATACATAACGATGTTTCGTCGACATGTCGCAAAACTTCCGCGTTGGAGTTTGCCAAAGAGCGATGGAACGCAGCATTCTGGGCGTAAAAAGACAGGACAGAATTCGGAAAACCACACTGCGTTCCAAAACGGGGTAACTGGATGTAGGAAAGAAGCTGCCAGGCTCAAATGGGACTGGGCGGTTCATATCAGCTGCATGCACGATGACCGCTGGGCAAAAGTCTCCACACAATGGGTGCTTGAAGATGGTCGGCGCCGCCGAGTTCGGCCAAGAAAAAAATGGCAAGATGACCTGGACGCATAATGCGAGGGCTGGTTCGAGGTAGCGTGGGAAAAGAGTTCTTGGAAGAATTTGGGAGAGACCTTTGCCTAGCAACGAGACAGTATGTGCTAAAAAAAAAAAAAAAAGAAAAAAAAAATTGGGTTTTTCGTGAAACCTTGGAGAGAGGTTAGCCGTTTGTTCAAAGGTATAGGTATTTAAAGGGACGGTTAGTGCTGGTGACCTTGTGCGTCTGGGCGGTGCGTTTCCCTAACCACGCGCGGCCACGTATCATGACACCAATATTTATTTTTAGTAACGAAAATATGAATTAGTATTTAAAGAAAAAAAATAAAAATAAAAAAAAACATTATTTATAAGTAGTTTCAAACACAAACTGTAACGTTACAAATAACCTGAGGGCTATTTAAAAGTTGACAATAATATATAAATAATTAATCAAATAAATAAAGGAATTAGATGAGGGTACTAGAAGTCTTCGACGAAGCTCTCCACACGCAGCAGTCACACCTGATGGTCCCGAGGCTCCTCACGCGCAGAATAGCATTCCTTTGATTGGTTGAAACTAGTATGAAGTAATGCTTGAGTATTGAGTGCGTTCTGTAACTCACCTTAGACATCTTTACGGATGCTCAAAAGAAATTAGGAAAATAAACCGTACCGTAACCGTACCTACCTACTTTGGAAAATAAACTATTTTTTACAAAATAATTCCCGATTCCTCAAACTCAAACTCAAAATAATGAATATAAATAACACATTTTATTATTATTTTTCGGAAGTATGAGTTTCAAATGTCCTTAACACGAATTGGGGCATAGAAAATAAATATCAAAAATCAATCTGCCTAGCCTTTTTCCAACTATGTTGGGGTCGGCTTCCAGTATTAACCGGATGCAGCTGAATACCAGTATTTTACATGGAGCGTCTGCCTATCTGACCTCCACAACCCAGTAACTAGGTAACACGATACCCCTTGGAAAGACAGGTAGTCAGACTTTTTTTTTGGGCTTCTGACGACCCGTAACGACTGTCAAAGATCCACGAATGACAGCCGGGACCAACGACTTAACGTGCTTTCCGAGGCACGGAGGAGTCTCGGTATGTAAAGATGGTCACCCATCCACGGAACAACCCCGGCAAGCGTAGCTTAACCTGACGGATCGACCCGTGCGGCTGTTATTACTTAGCCACGAGCTTCTCCTCGAGAAAATAAGTATCAAATGAAAACAATAAAAAATCAAACAATTAAGTATGAAAACAATTAAAAATCAGATCGTTAATATAAATTAACGATCTGAATTTTTATTGATTTTCATACATATTTATAATTTGTAGAATAATTGTAGATTCAAAAGGACGTTACCGCGCCAACCTTTAAAAACGTGTTTCAAAGATGAAAGTATGATCTTGGCTACTAAAAGGTAACCTGTAATTATTCTGGGATGTATTGAGAATGAAAACTATTTTACAGTAGGTGTAAACATGTATTTACTAGCTTTTGCCTGTGGGTTCGCCCGTGTGGAAGACGGAAATTATTTCAGGGAATTAGTAGGATAGTAGAATTCGTGACAAATAGCACATGCATCGTTGGACATGGCCGTCGAAAAACTGCTTAAATCAAATCTCTTCCAAAGTCTTAGGCTATTCTTAAACAGCATTGTTACAAATTGGTGACAGTAACAGTTCCTCTTTGTACTAAAACTACTTCCTATTATTAAGGGCCCGTCCCCATCACCACGCCACCGTACAATGGCACGGCGGCGGCGGCGGCGCCGTCACCGTGCAACAGCACAGCGCCGTGCCATTGCACGGTGCCGCGAACGGTGCGCCGCGCGCGTCAATTCTCAGTCGATATTTCGCAGTAGGCGTGCGCGCATGTGTAAAAAAAATGGTGGGAAATATCGATACAGACTTCTTATTTCGTTAGTGGAGGCACGTCCAGTGCTCGGGGATAAGACAAATGACAATTATAAGGACAAACATCTAAAAACAGAAGGGTGGAAATATGATCGAATTTTTGAAAAAAAAAAAAATTGGTGGCGGCGCCGCGCCGTGGTGATGTGGCCCGTCCACATTACCACGGCGCGGCGCCGCCACCAACAATTTTTTTATATTTTTTTTTACCCTTAGTACAGAGCGGAACACAATGCAGTTTACAGAGTACGGAATCGCCTCAAGCGGGCGCTGCTAGAGGCGGCTTTGACAACATTTTCGATATAAACCAAACATAACATCGATTACTCGCGCTATAATCTGGTCCAGCCTGTCACTTGCTATCCTCCCCCACCGACGTCCTAATCCGAGGTCCGTACCCCACAGGGGGTGCCCTTAGCGCGTAGACATTTAGCTCATAAGTTTTTTGCCCTGGCTGGAGGCCTTAATTTATGAAGGCACCCTCAGGAAAGTCCGGTTAAGCAGGCGACAACCTCCTAAGTTGACCTACGAGATGCCATTAAAAAATAGAAAAAAAAAATACGGTTACTCGCACTACGACACAGATGAACGTATATAAACTGATGGCTTTAAAGGCGGTCTGTGACCGGAGGAGTGCACTCAACACAGTTTCGGCGTCACGAATTTCATTAGTACTGCCATCTGTAGATACATGGCGATTCTGTGCTCTGAGATGAAGCCCATAACTTAAAATTATCCACTTAACAAAAACCTTCTTTATGCAGTCAATAAAAAAGCAGTATCGAATTAATAAATTCGTCATACGAAACCTTTAATTGGCTTACTTGCGCAGTGGTTGCATAATCGCATTCTTGGCATCTTGCCGGTGCGTTGAACCGAACCAGACTGTTGACAAAACGAGCAAGATGTAGTGTTGCGTAATCAAAAGTGGGCCAGTTATACCTATAGGTTATTTGAGTCACAAATTTTTGTTGATTTTAGGTAGCTTTTAGCTCATTTTTAGGGTTTCGTATGTCAGAATGAAAAAGAAAAAGGAACTCTTATAGCATCACTCGTGTGTCTGTCTGTCCGTCTGTCACAGCCAATTTACTCCAAATCTACTGGACCGATAGTTGAAATTTGGTACACATATGAATTTCTGTGATCACTTTTGGGGGGACCACTTATGTCACTTTTGGGAAACAAATGAGAAAATTTAAACTTTACCGTGTGACATATCAAATGAAAAGGCTTGTTGTAACCCTCCTCAAGGAGAGCAATAGGGCCACTACTACGGATTCAAAAACAAGGAAACCGTCATTTAGACCTCGCCGCCGAGGTCCCTCGCAATTATTTATTTATTACGTAATTATCCTCTTCGACCCTTCCGCGAAGAAGTGCTATTAAGAGGTATGAGGAACAGGGTGGAAAGTTCACTCATCCTCTATTGAAAAGGGAGGATCCTCCGACCAGAAGGGTGTCGTGTCTGGTGGGCAACTGCCAGACGGTTGATGTCGGGATGTTGTATATATGTTAGTCGCGCGGTAAACTGATTGCGCGATGCAGGATTTGTGACGTCAGGTCTTTGATGCGTTGTTCGCATGTGGCGTTGTTGTTGCCGCCACAATGCCAGCTCGCGCCGCAGCTGAGCCTGTAGCTTTTAATTCCCCTGTTAATAATAATTATCCAGGCTTGATCCAGCATGTCCCACCTTGCTGTCATCCCCCCAACGACGCCCTAAGCCGAGGCCCGTACCCCACAGCGGGTGCCCTTAGCGTGCAGTCGCTTAGTTTATAAGTTTTTGCCCTGACTGGAGGCTTTAAGTTCGCTTAAGGCAGTCACAGGAATGGCCGGCTATGTAGTCACGACCTCTTAAGGTCAACTACGAGGTGACATTAAAAAAAGGCCTCCTCTCTTCGAGAGGGAGTTGGCTTTAATCTACATCTACATGTCATCTTTAAATGTCTTCGATTTTTTTTTAGTTCTAAGACATACCGGTTTCCTCACGATGTTTTCCTTCACCGTTTTGAGAGCATTGGTAATGAAATTATTGACACAGAGTAAAGTGTCTGTCTAGATTCAAACCTACGACCTACAACTCGTTAATCGCGGCCGTTAGTAATGAGCCACCACTGCTCAACTGTGCCTCCACTGCTCGCACGCATCGGTTATTGAACGTGAACAAAATGTGGATGGCTTTGAACTACAAGTTATATATGTACTTTAGATAACTACTTCTGCTCACTTCTGTGTTGATTCACAAACAATGAATTATTTATTAAAACACCTTATTGAACATCACTACAAAAATAATAAATCGGCGAGCTGCCCATAGCTCGCCGTCCGCAAGCCCGCGCCTACGGTGGCCGGGAATCGGTTACCGATTTCGGCCGCCCAGGGCGTCTCCAGCGGTGACTAGGGGCGTGAAGGCGCACAGACTGCCGCTCCCTCACGAGTTCCGCCTCCTCCTTCGCGAGCATTACTGCTTCGCAGAAGGAGGTGACTGCCTCCCACGCACTCTCGCTCCGGACCATGGCCTGGACCAGGGCCGAGCGCGAGAGATCGCCACCGCCGCCGCCGATCGTATCCGTGCCCCTCGTTTAACCTAACACCCCGTTTATAAATAAATGATAATTATCTATACTCTAATTGACTAGAATCTGTACTTCTTTCAAAGATCTTTGATAGGTGTCACCCTTTATTACCAAACCTTAACTCTTGTTACTCATTCATCGATACCTTCTCTATTTTCTCTTTTTATTGGAGTTATTACTTCTTAAGAATCGATTTTCATTTATGGCCCCTGGCGGTCGATTCTGTAAAAATCTCACCGTAAACTTAGGTGAAGTGATCTCGAAGTGAACTGTCATTCCATCTGAGACTAGGGATTGACACTTTTGAGAGCTCAATAATTCAAGTTCACTTCACCTAGGTTTTCACGGTGAGATTTCTACAGAATAGCACTGCTGGTTTGGTTTTATAATAATAATAATAATGGTGGCCCGACTGTCAAAGTTGACGGTCGAAAAATTTTTCCTCCGTGTAATATTTTTTTGTATTTTTCATCTTTACTTTACTTTTCTTTTATCTTACCTGTATAATGTATTCCTACACCATTTCTGAAGAACATAAAATTGACAAAATAACTAAACCATGCTGTACCAGGATGCAATAAGAAAATAAATTACGAGACGGAAAATGTAATATACAATGTTGACGAGAAGTCGGGCACGACAACTTACATCAAACACACACCCAAAATCTTCGGGTTCATCGCTCAGCTCCGCCTCGCAGTTGCCGGAACCTGCTCCAGACGTGAGTTCAGTGATACCGGCCGCTGCAGTTGCGTCGAGCTCGAGCGACGAATACTTCTCGCCGCCGACGACACCTCCACCAGTACGTCCACGCGGAAGAGGCCGACCACCGGACAGCTTAGGACTCCGAGGCCCACCGGCCTCTGAGAGGGTCCCCGCTCCTGGTGGAAGTGTGCAGCGCATGAGGTGGACACAAACTGTCAATGAAAATGTCATGCGCGCATACTTTGGGGCTACAGAGGGGGGAAGTAACTTGACGGCGTACCGTGGTCGAATGCTCTCTCTGTTTCGGGTACTTGAGCCAGCTATCAACGCGTCAACGCAACGACTGTCGGATCAGGTGCGGGTTATTCAGCGTAACCATATGTTGGATGACGTCGTACTTGATCGACTACGTCTCGAATCACGGAATAGCCACGTTATACCTGCTTCGCCACTGGTCGCGGTGCAACTGCAAAATTTACCCAGTGCTTCACCGAGACCAGACTGTGTCGATGAAGAGGATGATGATGGGGCTATATCCGTGACTTCCCAATGCAATGTAAAATTGAGGAGCGCTTTGGAGGATGCTTTCCGGGAGTATCGCTTTACTCCGCCTGAACTTAGACCACGTTTACCTCGTTTGCCTATGCACAAGAAAAACAAGGCGCTGGTGTGTGCTCTAGACTCGCAGCTGTCAAATTGTTTTAAAACCAGCAAAGACCTTGCCGATACTCACTCAATCTTGTACTGTGCAGCTGTAGCGGTATGTCGTGTAGCTCATGTTAAATTTCCTAACAGTGACAGTGCTACACGACCAAAACCAGCTGTACCAGCTTGGCAGTGCAGGATTGAGCGTCGTATCGGTGAGGCTAGAGCACTCATCGGCAAACTAATCTGCTTCAGGGAGGGCAATACTCGCCCTAGAGTGATGCGCTTTGTGAGGCGGGCATTCTCGGGGACTGATATTAGTTTTCGAGATTATTTGACCCGCGTCACAGAGCGTATCGACTTCCTGAAGCAGAAGATCTGTGCATGGGCAAACCGTATTCGTAGGTACAGGCGAAGAGTGGAGCGATATACTCAGAATCGCACATTCCAAAGCGATGAAAGGTGGGTTTATAGGGATTGGGAGCGACCGGACCAAGGTGTGGTTGACGTGCGCCTACCAGATGATGACGCCATTTATTCGTTCTGGCGAAGCATCTGGTCGGTACCTGTCAATCACACCGAAGGTGATTGGACTACGGAGATCAAGCGAGCGTGCGATAAAATACCTGAAATGGGGGCAATTACCATCTGCCCCCAAGATGTAGCTCGTGCAGTCCGTCCGTTGCCTAACTGGAAATCACCAGGGCCGGACGGGCTACACAACTTTTGGATAAAATGGTTCCAAAAATCGCACGCCTGCTTGGCATCCCAGTTCCAATCAGCCTTAGAGTCAGGGTCACTGCCCCAGTTCCTAACAACAGGTATAACCCACCTGCTCCATAAATCTGGTAGTACTGCGGATCCCAAAAATTATAGACCAATCATTTGTCTACCGACGGTCTATAAAGTTCTTACTTCCATTTTGAGAACTAAAATTAACAATCATATAGACGCCAACTCCATCATGTCTGCCTCTCAAAATGGATGTAGGAACGGATCCGGCGGTACTAAGGAGCTGCTCCTAATCGATATGGCCATTAGCCAACAGGTTCGTTGTTCCCGAAAGGATCTGTCGACATGCTGGATAGATTATAAGAAGGCCTATGACTCGGTGCCACATACATGGCTCATGAGGGTGCTGGAGTTGTATAAAATAGATGCAACTCTGCGCACCTTCCTGATGTCGTGTATGGGACAGTGGAGGACAGTCCTTCGCTATCCAGGATGTCGACATATCCAGAGGAATAGCGAGCCGATAAGGATCGAGCGTGGTATATTTCAGGGCGACAGTTTGAGTCCACTTTGGTTCTGTCTGGCCTTGAATCCTCTAAGCACACTGCTGGAGGATTCAGGTCTAGGCTTTCGATTAAGGAGAGGTGGTCAGGTTATATCTCACCTCCTTTACATGGATGACTTGAAACTTTTTGCCCCCAACAATTTGCAACTGATGGAGCTACTGAAGGTAACCGAAACTTTCAGTAGCGCCATCAGGATGGAATTTGGTGTGGACAAATGTGCGGTCATGCATGTAAAGCGAGGGGGGATTGTAGAATCCGTGGGAACCCAACTCTCGGATTCTATACACCTAAGATCCCTCTCCCCAATCGAAACTTACAAGTATTTGGGTATGTCGGAAGCATTAGGCATCAACGCTGCTGACATGAGACAATCGTTGAAGGAGCGCTTCTTTGGCCGCCTGAATAAAGTATTAAATAGTCTTTTATCAGGCGGAAACAAGGTGCGCGCCTTCAACGGTTGGGTCATGCCGGTTTTGATGTACTCTTTCGGCATACTCAAATGGACTCAGACGGAACTTGACGCCCTGGATAGGCGGGTCCGCACATTGCTGACCGCAAATCGGATGCATCACCCACGGTCATCGGTGATGAGGCTGTATATCCCGCGGAAGTGTGGAGGTCGAGGCTTCTTAAATGCCAAGACCCTGCACAACCGTGAGGTATGCAGTCTCAGGGAATACTTCCTGGAAGCCGACGTGGGGATGCACCGAGATGTGGTCTCAGTGGACAAGGGCCTCACCCCGCTCTCCTTGGCTATCGGGAACTGGCGCAAACCTATGGTATTAGATACTAATTACCGCAGGAAGGTATGGCAGAGCAAAGAGCTTCACGGACGCTTTTACCGGGCCCTACATGGGCCCGATGTAGACCTCTTAGCGTCCGTATCCTGGTTGCGATTCGGTGATCTCTTTGGAGAAACCGAAGGTTTTGTCTTTGCGATTATGGACGAAGTTATGATGACGAACAACTACCGGAAATATATTGTGAAGGACGGAACGGTTGACATCTGTCGGGCATGCCACCGTCCGGGGGAATCAATCCGACACATTATTTCTGGCTGTTCTCGTCTGGCTAACGGAGACTACTTGCATAGGCATAATCTTGTAGCCAGGATTATCCATCAGCAACTTGCTCTGAAATACAGTCTTGTGGAATCAGAAGTACCATACTATAGGTATGTGCCCGACCCAGTTCTCGAAAATGGCCATATCACGTTGTATTGGGATCGATCTATCATCACCGACGACTATTGTTGCCAATAAACCTGACATAGTGGTGATAAATCGATTAGAGCGTCGCACAATGATTGTAGATATCGCGGTCCCGCATGACGAGAACCTAGTGAAAGCTGAAAAAGATAAACAGATTAAGTATCTTGATCTGGCTCACGAGGTTGTCGGCATGTGGGATGTGGATACAGCAATCATTGTGCCGATAGTCGTGACGGCCAATGGCATAATAGCTAAGAGCCTCGACCACCATCTGAAGAGGCTCTCGTTAGGTGACTGGAACAAGGGCTTGATCCAGAAAGCAGTACTTTTGGACACGGCGCGTATCGTGAGGAGGTTCCTCTCTCAGGAGCCCTGACCACCGGTAGCTTGGACCCTGTTCTCGATACCGGTGGGCTACTATTTTTTATATTTTTAAATGTTTTTATTTTTTTTAATGTTTTTATAAAAATATTTAAAAATGTAAATGATATGTTTTTAAATGAAATAAAGGAAATAATAATAATCATCATTTATTCAAGCAACAAGACTCAAAGTGTTAGTAACAATATACTTACGAGCAAAACTATATTAGTAAACATTAACAGACACAATTTGTGACATCACTGCTGCAAGCTGATACCAGCTGGCCCAGCTGATACCTTGCAGCAGTGGTTCACAAACGCACAATCCAGCCTACTTGCTACCATAGATAGGATGCTATTGGTACCGCCCCGCACCCTACTAACCAACCAATATATATCGTAGCTATCGGAACTGATACACACACACTTTTGTTCCTTAGCTTGTTATTAAAGAAAAATAAGTTGACGGCGATCTTATTTATTTTGTATAAGTTGCTGTTTATTCGTGTTCGGGTACTAGCCTGAAGAAAAAAATATTTTCGGTATTCCATTCAAATGAGTAAACAACATGGAGGGTAAACAATATTTTTACCAGACTAATTAAGCGTTGAAGGTTGCCTGTAATGTTGTTTTGGCTGATCGAGTTAATAAAAATGTGCTTAAATTTTAGATAGCTCAGGGCATTGTTTCAGGGGCACAGTGTTACCGTTTTTCGAAGAATCTTTTTTTGAAAGTGATTATTTTAATTATGTTTAAACAAGCTGTTACAGAAAGATTTAGGTAAATTGGAATAACCCATGCATATTTTATTACAGATTACTTACTATACAAGGTGTTAAGGTGTTTGAGATCCATCTTAAAAAATTAATGGCGAGACCGCGTTTTCAATACAGAGGTCCATCGTTCCGTTATGTATGGCATGGAGGCTTTACTTATGCAGCGTCAATTCAGGTGGTGTGGACATGTCCTTCGCACCGTTTACCTAATTTGGTCTTCTACTCTGAGATGGCGGAAGGTAAACGGAAGCAGGGTGGTCAGCATGCAAGAGGCATCTAAGCGCTTGCGCTATTTATCTACCAGGTTGGGAGTGGCTCGCCTCACATAGATCGTCTTGGCGCTCTACTGTCTACAAAAATGTAAAAACTTTCGAAAAAAGCAAGTCAATTAACTAATCGAAAAACGCCAAATACATAAAGAGAGACCTAAGCCCGAGGTTCCTGCACATTATCAGGCGGGAGGCAACGCCCGGGAGTCACCACTGCGATGATCGCCCCGAGGACACGGTGGAGCATACAGTGGTGGTCTGCCCTGCTTGAGCGGAGCACCGTCGTGTCCTCGTTGAGGCGATCGGCAGCGGCGGCGACCTCTCGCGCCCGGCCTTGGTACAAGCCATGGTCCAGGGCGAGAGGGAATGGGAGGCAGTCACCTTCTTCTGCGAAGCCGTCATGCTAGCGAAGGAGGTGGCGGGATGGGAGAGGGAGAGCCTCCCATCCCAGCCTCCGCAGTAAACGCTCCGGGCGTCGGGAGCCGCGTGACGACTCCCGGCCACCGTAGGCACGGGCCTGCGGGCGGTGAGTAATGGGTAGTTCACCGCCCGATCAGGACCAGGCCCGTGCCGGACGGCGCGTACGTGTTCCACGCGCACCTCAAAGAGATGTCAGTAACAACGAGGGGGCCCATTAGTGCCCAAGCCTGCCGGGTCAGCGGGATTGTCCGAAAGGGGTATCGCTGCCCCAGAACATAAAGGGCCAAGGAAGGAACACGGGTGGGTTTTAGTCAGTAAGAGTCTGACACTCCCTTCCGCTCCACCCAGAGCGGGAGGGGCCATTTGATGATTTCCCATCCTCAAAAAAAAATAGCCCTCCTATACCTTTAACTCTGCCGGCCAACTCTATTGCATTAGTTATGACAGGATATTTAAAACAAAATTCAGTCTGGCGAGTTATATTAGGGCACACCGTAGGAAATAATAATTTTAAAGGGTCACCGTTATCGAAATCGATAAGGAGGACAACACAAGGTAAATGTTTTTCTATCTTCTGTTTCTTGTATGACGGCGCAGCAAGTGGCGCCGCCTCGTTTTGTTACAAAGTTACTGGAATCACTGAAAAGGTCGAATAAGAGTGACACTAGCTGGTGACAGTCTCTCTGGCAGAGCGTCGCCTCAATGGTTGCGTAGCGGCTGTCTTCTTATGGCAGAGATGATGTCGAGGGAGCCGCTGTCGTAGCACTTCTACGACGAGCTGCTCTATTCCGGCACAATCCTGATGATATTGAAGCTGAAACACTATTACGATGACCATTTCTGTTAAGGCTATCCTGCGCCTTTATATATACACGAAATATTTTAAGAGATATACCTATAAAAACTCCAAACGATTTTTTTATCATGGTTTATCGATCTTAATTTTAGGTAGGAACAAAATTACGCAAGCATCCTAAAAAGACGAAAAACAAACAAGTTTTTGAGAACTAAAAAGTTTTATAGGTACTTAATGACACTGTTTAAATTCTTAAGCAACTTCCTCCTAACTTGTTAAATGCTTAAAAATTAAGCGAGTTTTAGTTCCGCAAGTTCGTTTTAAGTTATAAAAGTCAACTTGTGTGACTTAATAGTGGTGCACTGTGTTTTTTTTTACTGTACTCGTAACTTGACACAATTTATGCATTAGCAGAAATTTACTACCTTAAGTTAAAGTGGTTTATTTAAATTAAATAATACTATTACCCTTACAACACTAAAACTGCGTAAAGGTTTATCGAGAATCTTTAGTTTTCTGCTGTATTTAACTTTTGGTACGTATACTCGGTTTTTGCACTTGATTTATTAAGTTTAAATTATTTTAGATATTTAAAGTACTCTTTATTATTTACATCAGAAAAATTACAGATATAAATACATGGTCATTGGTTTTTACCAATGAGCCTTGTTTTTAGGGTTCCGTAGCCAAATGGCAAAAAACGGAACCCTTATGGATTCATCATGTCTGTCTGTCTGTCTGTCCGTCCGTATGTCACAGCCACTTTTTCCCAAACTATAAGAACTATACTGTTGAAACTTGGTAAGTAGATGTATTCTGTGAACCGCATTGAGATTTTCACACAAAAATATAAAAAAAAAAACAATAAATTTTGGGGTTCCCCATACTTAGAACTGAAACTAATATTTTTTTTTTTTTCATTTAACCCTTACGAGTGGGGTATTTATGGATAGGTCTTCAAAAATGATACTGAGGTTTCCCATATCATTTTTTTCTAAACTGAATAGTTTGCGCGAGAGACACATCCAAAATGGTTAAATGTGTCCTCCCCCTGTAACTTCTAAAATAAGAGAATGATAAAACTAAAAAAATATATATATGATGTACATTACCATGTATACTTCCACCAAAAATTGGTTTGAACGAGATCTAGTAAGTAGTTTTTTTTTAATACGTCATAAATCGTAAACCGCAATTGCTGCTACGGAACCCTTAATGGGCGAGTCCGACTCGCACTGGGTCGCTTTTTTATCTGTAATCTTTTGTTCTATGACTTTATTAATTTATCAGATTTTTATTTTTCATATTTTCATACAAAAATAAAAATATTTAAATTCAACACTCTAAATGTTATGAACTCTATGGGTAGCAAAACAAACTGCTGTGTCTTGTGCAAGAGGCAGTGGCGACAATGCACGGGAGGTGTAGGTAGGTACAACAAAATACAAAATTGAAATGCGTTAGATAGAACAACGAAACCTTCATCATCATCATCATCATTTCAGCCGAAATACGTCCACTGCTGGACATAAGCCTCCCCCAATTGGGGGGGTTTGCCATAATCGCTACACTTGGCAGGCGGGTTGGCGATCGCAGTATGGTGTTAAAAATGCATAGAGAACGCTGCTGACCATTCTCTAGTAAGTCCCTTAGTCGCCTTTTACGACACCCACGGGAGGACATGGGGTGGTGCTATATTCATTACGTCCGGCCTCACACGGTACGATACTCTAACGAAATCTTGAAGGTTTTTTTTTGGTAAATGTATTATGTTTTGTAAAAAGTCATAGAAGAAAAGTTGTTTCTTCTGATGTTAGTAATACCTACAGTCCTGCAAGGTTGTGTTTTACCAGTAACCCTGTATAATTTTAAATTATAATGCGTGGCAATTTTGCCAGCCTTTTGGGCACTTTTACTGTTGACAGAGTTGCGGACGAATTTTTTGACGGCCTATGATTTTTCCTTCCCTTTTTTATATACTTTGTACATATTATTATTATAAGACGAGATTCTAATTATGTTATATTATCCAGAAATAAAAACCTAAGTTTTCATATTGCATAGGAAATCGGTTAAAAACAACAATTTTATTCGCAAGCCCACTGAAAATTAAGGGTGAATTATGCGCACTCAAAAACAACTTTTTGGAAAGACTAGATAATAAATCATTTCCAATGCTTTCCTTCTCTCTACTTGTAACTTGATTTGGTTTTAAGTACCTACTAATAATTATAGTTGCATAGGCTTGCCCCACGCCCACTAAATTAAATGGGACTTTAACATAACTGGCGAAATTTATTTATTTATTTGGTAAAAACGTACAAAATTACAGACTCAGGTCCAAGTTATTGCACAATTAAATTTACATAAAAACAGACATATTCACAATAAGGAAGGAATAACAATCCTTATTTTAGTTAATACTTAGTCTGTCTGTCTGTCACGTTCTCATGCCTAAACCGATGAACCGATCGTCATGTTTGACAGAGATGTACCTAGCCTTGGATATGGAGAAGGACATAGGCTACTTTTTTACGCGATAACCGACATCTACGCTGGCGTAGCCGTGGGCAAAAGCTATTGAGAAATAATACACAAAAATTATTAACAAAACAAACCAATAACAAGCAAATAACATGGCACAAAAAATAAAAAATAAAAACTCATCTTTCGTTCATCAACTCACAGATCCAGAACCAGGGGCCTTACTCCCGGCAGCATCGAGTTCGGAATCAATCGAATTGAATTAGATGCCGATCCATACTCTTGAATCCGAAACTAGCGCACGATCGTGCGGTGGTTCGAAGCGAAACTAACTTCGATCGAAAAGTTCGTACTCCGCACGCTATCTGACAGATAGATATCGAGTTGTTGGATCAAAACTAAACGTCAAATTACAACATAATCAAAAAAGCTACTTTATTCAGATCGATTGCGATAACTACCTAAAAGACATAGAGCACTTGACGATGACATAATGCGCCGGATACGCATAAAACGACGCTGATATTACTCGACCCTATGTATGTCGATCTTGGTTTACGATTCGAATTGGTTCGGGAGTAAGGTTTTAAATCGAGTTTGGATCGAAACGAGTTCAAACCGGGAACAAAATCAAACTCGAATCGTTTTCAGGAGTAAGGCTCCTGGATCTACGAAATGTGCATCTTCAAATTTAAGGAGATTGTCTCGCTAAAGAGAATTTTGCCTATACCGAGAAACAAATTCACACCATAAAGTTTCAATATTAAGTAGGTAATTTGTGATTCGGTTTGGTCAGACCGGCGGCGGCGCGGCGCGGCGCGGCGGGCGCGGCCCCGTACATGGACACCTCCAGTCAGATACGTACTTAGAATCTGTCAGTGTCCGGTTTCCGTGACTCTTCCGAAATCTATTCGTGTCGGTGCGAAACAGTGCATAGTTGGTAATTTTAAGCTTAGGTTTTACAAGATTATTTGTATATCAACAAGCGCTTCTTGCCATTAAACTAATAAGTTTGGCGAGTAAAATTGTTAAAACAACAAAATATAATGTAGGTACCTATGTTTGTAAAAAAAAAATATATACTTCTGCCTAATCCTTCGGGGAATACGGGCGTGATGTTATGTTATAGTTGAAACCGGTAAACAAAACATTTGTCGGAACTGTTGCTAGATCAGTTCTGAGACCTGTTGAATAGAACTCTTTGTTGGAAACCTAGTTTAACGCTCAACGCTTATTGGATCGCAGAAAGGAGTTTCTTGGTAATTTTAGAATAGATGCGGAGAATTGTTAGCTGGTATTGAAGTTTACAGGTATTTTATGAATTTGATATGCAGGGTCAGTACAAGTCGAGAAAAGAAAATACTTTCCCACTGCGTGTATTAAGATTTTGGTGGGGTTTAATAAAAAAAGTCTGACGATGACCAAGTGCATCCAGTGAATTATTATAGTATACACCGTGTCATTTTAATCGCCTTACATCGACAGCCCACTTCATTTATTCAATGACGACTAATCATTCAATATATAAATATGCAAATTTGTTTTTTTTTTAATGAATTATGATGCATGACGTAGTTTGAATCATTCTGCACTGAAAAACCGAATAGTTGATTTTTTGATTGTTGATTTCCTTTTGGTTGAATTGACATTAAATCGTGTTAAAAAAACTGTTCCATGACGTTTGTTTTGACAATTTTTTTGTTGATTTAACAAATCATGTCGGTAGGTGCTATATGAACCCAAAATATAGGTTAAAAAAAGGTTAAATCAACTTAAAAAGTTTTTCAGTGTGTTACGAGCGTAGTCCGAGCCTTGTGTTTCAAGGGCGGCGTGGAATGGAGCGGCGACATCTTTATCAGATTTCATTCGCCCTAACGCAAAAATATGTTTCTTATTATTGCAGCTTGAACACTAAATCTCAATATTTTTTTTATCGCACCTAGAGGTATTTTATGTCGGCAACATTGAATGGACCACCTTTGTAAGACGACTAAAATGTCACGGTGTATACGTAGTATTTTTATTTCACTAACCGACGCGCGCTTTACTTGTGGTTACTAAGTGTACAAACACACAGTAAATGTGTGTGTAAGCGCTGGAGCTCCCGGTACCATCCGAAACACGAGCGAAGTTGGAAGTGTGTGTATGTCTTACGTGCTGACGCTACTCGTCTTCATGCATACATTCACAGCGTGTTTGTACACTTAGCTACCACAAGTAAAGCGCGCGTCGCTTTAATACAGAAGGCACGCAAGTCAGTGGTATCAAAATCAGTATAAGCTGGCCTAGCATTCTATTGAAACCGTTCTACGCTAGGCCGGCTGAATCTTATCACCGTGCAGTCTGCTGTTACAGTATACCACCTACCCTATAGGCAGCAATTTTGACTGTCAAGCTTGCTGACTGCCTAAAGTTTTCATCATTGCAATCTGAAAGAAGAAAAGTAATTCTTCAAATGCATAATCAAGTAGTAGTACCGTGTGGTGCCGGACGTAAAGAATAGCAACACCTCATTTCCTGCCGTGGGTGTCGTAAAAGGCGACTAAGGGATTTACTAGAGAATGAGCAGCAGCGTTCTCTATGCATTTTTAACACCATACTGCGATCACCTAACCGCCTGCCAAGCGTGGCGGTTATGTCAAATTCCCCCTTTTAGGGGAGGCCTATATCCAGCAGTGGACGTCTTTCGGCTGAAATGATGATGATGATGATAATCAAATAGCGCTTGGTGTAAGGCAAGTTAAAGTATAGTAAAAATCAAAATCAAAATTAATTAATTTAAATTAGGCTGAGAGTCAGCACTTTTGAACGTCAAAATAACATAAGACAGTCTCCCAAAATGCCTGCACTTCATCACTTCCTAGTGCTTTGGTTGGGAAGAAGAAGTGGCGCAAAATTCTCCCAAGTCTTTTAAGTTAAAAGAACTCCCATAATCAGCTTATACCTAATGTTCCCACTGTTGGGACACAAGCCGCCTCTCTTCGAAAGGGAGCGGGCTCAGTGCGGGTTGGAGGATGTCACGTCTACAAATTTATGGTTCTAGGACATTGCTTCTTTGCTCACGATGTTTTCCTTCACCGTTTTGAGAGCAGTGGTTATGAATTAAATACACGAAGTACAGTGCCTGCCTGGGTTCGAACTTACGACGTACACACGGCCACAAATCAAGCTATACATTTCCAGTATAAGCATACCTCTCATTGTACAGAAATCCTATATAATGCGAGATCAGCCTTAACTGGAAATATATAGGTTGATTTGTGGCCGTGTGTACAACTCGTAAGTCAGGGCCTTTACCACTGGGCCACCACTGCTTCTGCAATGAACATAAATATGGAGTAGCCATTGATATACTAAAAAACCCAAGATACACAATCAGC
This sequence comes from Dryobota labecula, assembly GCA_947523025.1. Taxonomy (NCBI): domain Eukaryota; kingdom Metazoa; phylum Arthropoda; class Insecta; order Lepidoptera; family Noctuidae; genus Dryobota; species Dryobota labecula. The sequence continues at coordinate 6,858,165 of OX383287.1, forward strand.
GTCTCAAAAGCGTCCGCATAAAAAAGACGCAACATTTAAGAGCCATTTTACGTTTTCGCGCGAATATCTAAGATTTTAGTCGCCTAATTTACCATCTTAGTTAATTCTCTGGTATTGGTGAATATATGTAAATAATAGATGATTCTTTCGTATTGACACTTCATGTAACACATTTACAAAAACTTATTTGTGTACTTTGTAGTTATTAATCTCCCAGAACTAGTTTACTGAAAAATCATCGCAGAGGCAATTTCAGACTCCTATTTCTATAATTAATATTTATAAATTTTACTGAAAAAAATACACAAAGCATCAGACATATAGTTTTGTCGACAAATGACGTACTAGAATTTCGATTATTAATAACATTAATAGGTAAAAAAAATAAAGACTTAGGACAATTTTTACGATTTATTCGCAATTATATTGCGATTTTTTTGTTTGAATAAAGCGTAATTACATTTTAATAATCATCTCAAAATGAACTATGTTCTTTAACAAATCGAATTCTCAAGTTTGATTAAAATCCCTTCATTTAATTAGCCACAATATCCTTTTTTTAAACACTCTAAAAAAGAATAAATTGCGATGCACAAGTGGGCACCGTTTAGTACAGCGCGAGCGCCCATCGAGGAAGGACCTGTGCTACTTTTTCCCGCATCTCAATTGTCGAGTGCTCATATCGTAACCGTGATATTATACTACGACCACAACATTTTGATGCTTCCCAAATTGACTCGTTTTTACGAAGATTGCGTATTGCCGGAAATTATAGACCCTAGAAAAGCAAGATCAATGCCTTTACGACAAATATTTATTTAACGTAAGTGATAGTCATTATTACTTGACATTATTGTCAAATAATAATGACCAACACTTATATTTTGTACGATGTGATTGTTTTCCTGTTCATTTTTATTATATACTTTCAAAACATATATTTGTATTTTTTTATTAGTCTAGAAAGCTTTAGTAGACTGAATAATGAAATAACTTTTTTAATAAATCTCTAAATACCGCATTATTATTATAATGGCTAAAGATTATTTAGTCCGTCTCGACACTCGCGTTACACTGCTTAAATTGTGTATGTGTGGATAGTTACGCTCACATACACAGCGCTGCCGTCTTTTACCTAAACTCGAGCGTTAAAATTTTGTGAAATGGCTCTTAAAATTGTGCGTATATTTCAAATAGTATCGCGTCCGCCGCGTGACTGTACGCACGCTAAAACTGCCGAAGTATTCATTGAATTTTTAAAAAAATATTACGTCATAAATGTTAAAAAAGGATGGGATCTCGAACTTTCGGTAGGTAAAAGAGTTTATTGATCTGTTTTTGTTGTTTATGTGACTAATTATGGGGAGAAATATTTGATTTTTATTTAATTTGTCTTAAAACTCCACTCAAAGGTCCGAGTATAATACGGCAAATTTGAATGGCTGCTTTTTCAGTGTAAGAACAATGCATTACAACCTCCATTGAATTTAGTCGAATAATACAAACTGACCGAACTGAAAGGAAAGGAGTCGATTTTTTCTTATTGTGTTAATTCGTTGTACATACATTGACTAAGTATTTTAAGAGTTGGATCTTAAAATACTTAGTCAATGTATGTACAAAGAATAAAAACTATAAAATAATATTCGACTCCACTTCATGCCTTGTCCTGCTGGCAAACTTAGGTCATAAAATTTTATTGCTTTTTGTACATTGCTTTGTAAAAACAACTTTAAAATCATACGCGTAAGGTTGAATTTGCAAAAAAGTATGTTTATATCATAACTGAAACTATTTATGTATAATTGGAGACAGTTTTGAGTGTTACTTTGCTTCGAGACTGTGTATCTTGGGTTTTTTTATATATCAATGGGAGCAGCTGAATTTTTTTCGCCATGAGATAAAGGGTTGGTCTCATAGTATAAGTTGATCATTGTCGGGGCCGATACCATTGGGCCACTACTACTCTCAGAAGAAAAGAACTTGATTCTATACAATGGTATGCACAGTAATTCATCATCATCATCATCATTTCAGCTGAAAGACGTCCACTGCTGGACATAAGCCTCCCTCAATGGGGGGGGGGGTTGCCATAATCGCCACGCTTGGCAGACGGGTTGGCGATCGCAGTATGGTGTTAAAAGTGCATAGAGAACGCTGCTGCCCAATCTCTAGTAAGTCCCTTAGTCGCCTTTTACGACACTCACACGGGAAGAAATGGAGTAGTGATATTCTTTACGCCCGGCACACACGGTGCAAAGTAATTAACATTACAAAACAGCCAACAGTTCCAGCTAACGTTTGTGTCAGCTTATCAGCATCTAACCAGTTAACCAAAGAACTTGATGGATTTTCAAGAAAATCATTTTCATAATAACAATGACAAAGGAAGTATTTTAATCGTTTACCAACAGGTTTCCAGACCGGTTGGATAAATTCTCTTTGTCTTTTACCGGATAGTCTAGAAACATCAATCTACCTAGAATTGTCCCAATTATGTAGAGATCAGCTGCCGGTCTAACCGGAAGCAATTGAATACCAGTATTTTACATATAACGACTGCCTATCTGACCTCCACAACCCAGTTACTGGGTAACACGTTACTCCTTGGTAAGACTGGTTGTCAGACTTTTGGGTTTCTGACTATTGACTGACTGACTGAAAGAAAAAAAATTCTTATCAGATCAGAGATCTGAGTGATCTGATAATAATGAGAATTGGTTCCGGTCATTAATAATGTACGGATGTAATGCAATTAGAAGGTCTTCAGTTAATTGGATGATTTCACAACAATGTACAGTCAAGATAGTTATCTCGTAGTTGATCTTTAAATTAATTAGTTAGTAATTAATTTGATAGCTAGCTTCGTACTTGAACAATAGTTACCAATACTGTCTTTTAACAAAAATTCGACCGTATTTCACGGAAGGGCAGGTAGAGGCCGTGAAGGTATGATATACATTATGTACACCTATATTAAGCCAGCTGTTTGTTAAATCCCCTATGGGTTGATTTTGTTTATAATTAACTAGGCTTGCATGAATTCTAGATAGTATTTTTTTTTAAATATATTTAATAGAAATAAATAATTATATTAGCATTTTATTATTTGGAATTTTCTTCTTCTTCGCTTCGCTTTTGACAGAGCGGTCGTGGTCACAATGAGCTTTGTCCAATCGCAAGTGTTGTCGTAACTCGCCTCTGGATCTCCCTCCATCTGGTTCTGTTAGATGACAGTCTGGAGCATTCACTAACAGAGCCTCCAACTGCGGATTTAATTTGATCGGTCCACCTATACTCAATACTCAATATCTTTATTGCTTTTCCATAATGTGTACTTAGGTGGTAACTATATAATTTAGATCATTATGGACCCTGTAGGGCACAGCAAAAGGGTAGGAGAGAGGAATCCCTGTTTTAGGTATAGGAACAAGTTTTAACTTACAATCAAAGTCAGGAGATCGAGAATAAGATACTAACATTTCACTAATCTATTTTTTATGTATTATTTTATCTGCAAATGTACCTATATATTTTAGATTATTTTTATATACCTACCTGTTTATATGTATTATAATTCTCTTTATTCATTTATATAAATTGTTTTTCTTTGATTAATTATTACTTCTTATTTATTTATTATATTTTTTATATTATTTATTAATTATTATATTATTTATTAATTATTATATTATTTATTAATAATTACCGTATCATATTATGCATACCTATGAATTGCGTGAATATTATTAATTATTGTTATCAATTATTATTTATTATTATAGTAGTTATTTCCTAAACATATACTTATTATTATGTTTAGGAAATAACTACTATAATAATAAACCCATCGGTGACCTCCCGCGTGGCCTATTACCTTCTACTCTGCTCTGCACCATCAGACGCTCTATGGAGTCATTATTCCGTCTCGTGACATGCCCAAAGAACTTCAGTATTCGAGACTGTACTAGTGCTGATAGACACTGTTTGATGCCGAGTTCTTGGAGTATGGACACGTTTGTGCGGAATTGGAATTTGGAATCTATGTTGCTTATAATTAACTTAGTGAATTCATTAAAACTAAAAAAACTGAATTTGATACTTACATTTACATAATTACTACCTGACCCGACAGACTTCGTTTTGTCAAAAAAATGTTAAGGGTGGTTATTACTAAGGGGTATGAAAATAAATAGATAATAGAATAATAGATGTTGGCCGATTCTCAGACCTACTCAATATGCTCACAAAATTTTATGAGAATCGGTCAAGCCGTTTCGGAGGAGTACGGGAACGAACATTGTGACACGAGAATTTTATATATAAGATTATATTACATCGTTTGCTTAACAAATTCAGTAATAAATTGTTTTATAACAGAATACTAAACAGTTTTAATTAGGTACTTAGTAATTTAATTCGGAAAGTAATAAATGTTTTTGTTACAATTTCATTTAGGATTCATAGACATTACTTTTTCCTGGGTTTTTCAAAGGCACACATAATGATCATTAATTTATGAAAATCAAAGGATTCACCTGAAATGTTCAAAATGCGGATCCTATACAAAATCATGTATGTACAAAACATTCATTCAGACTTTAGTTAAAAGATATTTTGTTATAGATATTCTATTTTCTAACATCGCATAAGAGCCTACATTATAATATGGAAAACAGATAGCGTCACTGAATATCTAACAACGGCATTATTTCCTGTAGGTACACACGGCTACATATCAAGCTATACTTTTCCAGTTGAAGCTGATCTCGCATTTTATACGATTTCCGTACAATGAGAGGTCAGCTTATACTGGATGTATAGCTTGTATGTAGCCGTGTGTACATATAATAAACAATAGATCAGACTTGATCTTGTTGCATAAGCCTATACTGGATGTATAGCTTGTATGTACCCGTGTGTACATATAATAAATAATAGATCAGACTTGATCTTGTTGCATAAGCTTATACTGGATGTATAGCTTGTATGTAGCGTGTGTACATATAATAAACAATAGATCAGACTTGATCTTGTTGCATAAGCGTCGCGGGTAGCTAACTGTTGTACTAGACATATTTATGTATGTACTTACTTACTTTTTATGACTGTGATTATAGATGTACCTAAAACGGATTTTAAACGATTTAAAGCCACACTTAGCGGTTTAATAATGGTTTAAAATGTTATTTTTTTTTAAGAATGCACTGAGGCTTCACACGACGTGATCTAGACCACACCTACTTCCTGATTTAGGATATATCAAAGGAAATTTTATTTGATATATTACAAAAACGATGTAAGAAATTTAGATTGTTCTATTTAAACTAGAGAAACAGTTGATACAAGTGAAATTATTGCTTAAAATTCATAATCAAATAAAAAAAAAATAATAATTAAATTTAAAAATTTAAATAAGATTAATAAAAATGGTAAATGTCATACATTGAAACCCGTTTACTTTGTGATGAATAAAAAGTTGCTCAGTCTGAGAACATTTCTATGAGCGGTTTTGATATTTCGGCAGCGATGGTGTCTAGCAATTATTTTAGTTTGGGTTAATGATAAATTGAGGGTTTTTTTCAGTTCCGGCAAAGTGTTATTCGGTTTTTCGTTCAGGACTTTGTCAGTAGCAGCCCGGATTCTGAATTTGTACCCGTTTGTGTTGATGGGAAAAGCCTCGCCGCCTATTACATAGATTTTTAGAAAATGCTCGGCTTTTGATTTTTGTTCGCCGTCTTCGTCACTGGCAAAAAACAGTTTTTTCTAATGCTCGATGTGTCATATTACTTTTTTCATGTGCTTTTTATACACGACGGACGACCTAAAATTGAAGAAGATTTTTTCAATTCCAACCAGTAGTTCCTGAGATTAGCGCGTTCAAACAAACAAACAAACAAACTCTTCAGCTTTTTAACACGTTGACTGTCCGTGCATTATAAGTAATGCATTTCCGACTCAGTCATGAATTTCGTGCATTACATGTAATACGAGTACAAATTACATTGGCTTGTTATGAGTTGGACGTTAGAACTAGAAAAGATATTTTTGCAGTCGTATGGACAAGGATACAAGGAAATTAAAACACAAAAAATGTATATATATATATTATATCGAAAAAATAATACGGACGTCTCGTGGTACGTAGTAAATTTTGCTTGGACAGTCAACGTGATAATATTAGTATAGATGTGTATCCCGCTCGCCTATGGTAGCTAGGGGACTTGGGCGATTTCCTTAGTAGACTTGCCCCAGACAAGAAAAAAAAAAAAATCTTAAATGCCGTATTTGTTTAACACAACGTAGTTTATCAAGCATTTAATGCTTTACGTACATAAAATTAATCACTATGTAACAGCAATTAAAGTTTTTCCCTACGTGTTACAAAGATTAATGTTATTGCGAATAAAGTACCGTTTATAATAATGTGCCATACATACTCGTATTACCTTGATATTACGGTATATTAAAATTACTATGTAGGCAAGTTGTGGAAGAATCTATTTTTATGCTCGTGTTTTTCAAGTGTTCTAATCTTGATTGAGCATTGATAAACATAGAATTTAATTGAGACAATCAACATTTAACAAAGGTACAACAAGGTCTTTGTTATATGTGGATGGTTTAGTACAAAAAAATCCAACAAATTGGTTGAACTTTTCGCTCTTTTAGAATAGCACTAGGTTCGACGATACCTTTAATTTTCAAATAATTTCTATGTATTCTGCCTGTTTGTCTATTTGCCTGACTGCGGCATCATATCTCCTAAACGGAAGTACTGATTTTAGTGCGAGTTTTTATGCTACGTGTTGTTTTGTGATATCCCTGTATAGCTTCTGAGTTCTAACTCGTATCTTGATCTTACAGCCATATATCAATGCATACACTATAGCTTACCCAAAAATACAAACATAACTTTATTAAGAAGTCGAATTATCATTATATTAGTACATCCAACGTCACAGAGTGGGACAATAAGTGAAACAATGACGACATTGTACGACCACAGAATGATAATTTATTGCACATACCAAAAATATCTTCAACGATGCATATCGCTTAAAGGAGGGACTTGTGGCTAAGAAATAATAGCCACACTTGTCGAACGATCAGGTTAAGCTTCACTTGCCGCGGTTGGTCCGACCATCTTTATATATCGAAACCCCTCCATGCCTCAGAAAGCACGTTAAGCCGTTGGGTCCCGGCTGTCACTTGTGGATCATTGACAGTCATTACAGTCAGAAGCCCGAAAGTCTGACAACCTGTATTACCAAGGGGTATCGTATTACCCAGTAACTGGGTTGTGGAGGTCAGATAGGCAGGCGCTCCATGTAAAGTACTGGTATTCAGCTGTATCTGGTTAGACTGAAGCTGACCCCAACATAGTTGGGAAAATGCTAGGCAGATGTATCAGATTTTAAAAAAAAGACACCGCGGGTGCGCAGCGAGCTCGCGGCGAACGGCGCTGTCGACGCCATTTTATGAATGGCACTGAACGTACAACTGGCACTGAATGTACAAAACGCGGATCTAACACCGCGAACTCGCGGCGAGCTCGCAGAAGAAGCTTGTTCACTCTCACTTTGAATAGGGTTGTATGCTTTCGGAAACACAGGCGCAGGCAGAGTTCCACTCCTTTGCTGTGCGCATTATAAAAGAGGTTTGAAAACGCTTGGTGCGAGTTGGTGGAATATCAACTAGCTAGGGATGGTAACTTGCAGTGCGTCTAGATGTCCGATGGTAGAAGGGGGCCGGTGGAATGAGGTCGTGGAGTTCATGGGCACACTCACCGAAGTACAATCTGTAGAAGACCGACAAGCAGGCAACCTTACAACAATTTTAAGGCTTGATGTTGTAATAAAAAGGAACCGGTTGTTTGAAACATTTAATGGTTATTGAACTTTTCCAATGATAAAATTACGAGTACATAATATGTAAGAAAAATCCCATAAAAATATTTTTATGCTTGTTTGTATGCTATGTTTAGAACAGGATTGTTTTGCTAACTCTTAATTGTATCTTTTTTTTTTGTCTACAGACACCTTATGTTTTGATTATGTAGACTGTATTATAAAAATAGATTTTAATTGAGCTTGTAACTTTGTTACAGTTGGTGGTTAGTACATAAAAATTAATAAAGTGGTTGACCTTGTCGGTCTGGTTGTTTGAGAATAGCATTAGGTTCAATGTTACGTTTAATTTTTAAATTATTTCGATGTACTCTGCCGTAATATTTTTATGCTTGTTTGTATGCTATGTCCAATACAATTAAAGTTAGCAAAAAAGCCTGTTCTAAGGTTTTTTTTGCTGACTTTAATTGAATTGATTTGACTATGTAGGTAGATTTATAGAAATGACGGCGTAGTAAATGGCTGTCTTTATGTCTAGTTTTGTTACGAACCAGAATCACCGAAAAGGTTGGTTAAGAGTGACACTGGCTGGTGACAGTCACTCTAGCAGAGCATTGCATCGATGGTTGCGTGGCGGTTGTCTTCTGAAGGCAGATGAGGTCAGGGTAGCCGCTGTCGTACCACGTCCGTTATATACTTACCTCCTTACTAATAAACGTTGTATAGCGTCTGTATAGTTACACACCGATTTTTCTCTTTCACTCGTCAGTAATTTGACTTTCGATAGAAGAAGACAAAGCGTTGTGTAACTATACAGACGCTATACAACGTTTATTAGTAAGGGGGTTAGGATTGTGCCGGAATGTAGCAGATCGTCATTGATCTGCTACATTCCGGTACAAACCTAAGTATATTGAAGCTGCTGAACCAGTAATACGATGATCACTTTTGGTAAAGGCTATACTGCGCCGTTAGATATTTAGATTTAGTTTTTTTTTTTTTACTACCCGTTAAGGTAGTACGTCTTTTATAATGCGCACAGCAAAGGAGTGGAACTCTCTGCCTGCGTCTGTGTTTCCGAACGCATACAACCCTAATCTATTCAAAGTTAGAGTGAACAGGCTTCTTCTGGGTAAGCTCACTCCATCGTCGACTTTGTCTCTGTCACCTGTCTGTCTGTCTGTCTGTTTGTCTGTCTGACCTAGACTAGAGTCAAGAGCAAACACATCGTAAAAAACAAAAGCTAGCTACCTAATGTTTTGTTATTGTGGAGAACTGAGTGGTAATGTAGCAATGAAAAAACGGAACTCTTATAGGATCACTCGTGTGTCTGTCTGTTTGTCTGTCTGTCCCTCTATCACAGCTAATTTGCTGCGAATGTAATGGACCGATTAAGTTAAAATTTGGTATACATATCCATTTGAGTGACCCAAATACGGATATGAACCGTAAATAAATGAATTTAGAATATTAGGGTCAGTTTTGGGGGGCAAACAAGAAAACTAAAAAAAAAAAAAGTTTTTCGAACTGTACCGTGTGACACATCAAATAAAAGAGTTTTACTACTTCGATCAATATTATTGATCGAAGGCTTACTATATAAATATATTTTTTATATAATTAAAACATTTTTTTTTTAAGTTATAAGTGAAAACAGACGCAAATTTACCATTCCCCCCCTTATCTATGTAATGGAACGAATAAGTTGAAATTTTGTATACATATCAATTTGAGTGACCCAAATACGGACGTGAATCGTAAATAAATGAATTAAGAATATTGAGGTCAGTTTTGGGGGGCAAACAAGAAAATTACAAAAAAAGTTTTGCAAACTGTATCGTGTGACACATCAAATAAAAGGGCTTACTATATAATTATATTTTTTATATAATTTTAAAATATTTTTTTTATAATTATAAAATGAAAGGGCTTACTATGAGGGTCTCAAATATATATTTTTTTATAATTTTAAAATAAATTGTTTAAAAGTTATAAGTGAAAATAAGCAAAAATTGACTATACCCCATCTCCGAAACTACTGAACCTAAAATTTTGAAAAAAAAAAAACATTCAGAAAACAGTTCTATACTTATAGATTACAGGAAAATCTATAAGAAGTCTATGGTCTTAAAATTACATGGTAAATCTCTCGATATTGTGCGTACAAACTTACATTTGCAGTTGGAATGTATGGGAGATTATGTTTACCAACTACAATGTTAAGTTTGTTCTTAGGATACATTCTTTCCAAGTACGGAACCCTTCATTGTGCGTAGTCCGACACGCACACCCGCCTTTTGGGCACTTTCGCTGTTGATAGCTAATGCGGATGAATTTTTTGTTGCTTCATGATTCTTGCCCCTCCCTTTTTATATACTTGTATATATTATTATTTTAAGATTATTAGCTTTTAATTACATTCAATTAAACTATGTTTAAGAAAGGCAATGACCATGTTAGGCTACTTTAATGATAAATTTTTTAACCATTTAAATTAATTCATATAAACCAGCTGACCTTGTCATTTGTAAACATAGGTATTTTAATTAATCCAACAAGATACCAATGCCACAATACTGCAGCAGATTATGTCAGATCATACCTTAAATCCGATAGTTGTCTGAATGAAGTGCTTAGATTACAAGTTGCCCAATTTGGTGATCCAGACTTTTTATGGCCTGACTTAGGTCAGAAATAGCTTAGTACTCTATGTCATGTGTTTGATAGTAATCAGCCATTACTTCCCTACTTTCTTGATTCTTGCGAGAGTGAAGTCACGTTTTTCAAGAAGAGCAGTCGCCGCCACATAGTGTCAGCAATTAAGGCGATGTGGTCCAACAGAGACTGCTCTTAGTAGTTTGACTCCATGGTAAACATAAAAAAATAGTATTAAAAATTCAGAAAAAATAAAATAAAAAAAAGGGTTCTTGATTAAGGATCTGGCGGATAAGCAATAACATTTAGTAACATGATTAGATTAACTTTGCTGAAAAAAATAAAAATAAAAAATAAAAACGCATTTTTTTTTTATTGTCAAAAGTTAATGTAATCGTGTAAGTAATTAAAAGCGTAGCTATGAGAATGATTAACATTACGAAAGAGGATAACCCTATCGTAATGACATTAAATTGTATACCATTAAGAGATACTTAAATTAAATCTATTAAACTTTTTATATATTTAGATAGAGACCCACCGATGTTTAAATTCGTAGTTTTTGCTGAAATGTTGTCTTCAAATTGTTGGCTCACTGAGTCATCGTATTTTTATCGCCCCAACGTCTACTAATGCTAAGCAATATGCTAATGCACATACTCCGCAAACCAAAACATGCACGACCCTACTTCCACCATTTTTGACCCTCAAGGTCCATTGCACTGACTACATGTGAGCGTTTTGTCAACCACTACACTCAACACTTTGAAGTTCGACGTAAAATTACACAATTTAGGTCAATATCACAATGCAAGTGTTAGTTAACAGGCGGGCTGCGTATGAGTCAGTCCGCATCGCATCCCGAAACACAATATAGATGAATACAGAAGGTCAGTTCCAAACGAGTGAAATAGGGATGATTCCTGGGTAAAAAAAAAAGAAAAACTGTTTAGTCCGTCAATAAGATAATAAAAAATATTAGGCACGTATTTTTTGCTTTATCATATTAATAAAAAATGACAGATAAAACACATTAAACTTGGGGAGTGGGGGCTCGTTACGCCACAGCTACGTACAAAATCTAGCGAGCAGTGACGTCACCAACGTTGTGCTAGTTATGTTTAAGTCCCATGTAACAGGAGGCGAGCTTATTGCCATCAACCGGGCATAAATTCAGACTACGGGCGGTTGTTGAGAAATTCCAGATGGAAAAATTTAATAACACTTTTGCCCGACCCGGGAATTGAACCCCAGGACCTCATGCTCAGCAGTAGCACTTGCGACCACTACAGTATTTTTGTTGTTGCTTGGTGCTGGTAACAGATGTCAGTATTGCATGGCTAAGTCAGTGAAAAAAGGCAATTCAAATTTTATTGTTATCGGTCCTCACAGCTAAAATCGCGTTCTCTTTATTATTTAATTTATTTTAAAATATGTATTTAATGAAAAACATTAAAACCTCAACACATTCAAAGCACATCCGAGATTTAGAACAAAAAAAAAAAAAAAACTAACACGTGGCGCCGTACGTCGGCGGCCATTTTGTGTCAATACGAGTGCTAGCGCCTTGTATGCGCACGTATTGCCATTTGCCATTCCGTTGTTTATTTTCTTTTGTGGTAAAATTGTTAATGTTAAGTTTGTTGTTTTACTTGGTAGTGGTAATTAACAAGCTTAGGCGCACAAAAAAAAAAAAACTGTTTTGGGGAGTCAGGCAAGGGAGTTTGTTGTTCGCGTCCAAGACTACTTTTGAAAGGGAACAACAAAAATTAAAAAATACATACAGTAAACTTCTTTTTCTATAAAAAATATCGACTATCAATCGTAGCATTACATCCCATCATTAAACATGCCTATCTCGTTACGATATACGCATAGCACTTTGCTTCATGTTTCTGTCAATTAGATTTTATTTTTGGACCATTTTGGCAGAGTAAATATATTTAATTTATCTACTACAGTTATAACTGATTCCGTGTTTTACGACAATGATATATTTAGGGTGCAGCTAAAATATTCAGTCATGATTGTAAATCATAGTCACGTTCAAGAGTGAAAAGGAACGATTCGTTTAATGTCACCTGCATCAAGCTACAGCGAAAATACTGTAGACCAATGAGGTCTGTCTCAAATAACAAGTCTGTACTAACATAGTTTGTAAGATATTTTTGTGCCTAACAATTATGGACTTTGTCTGAATAAATAAATAATAATTATTAGAACAACTTGGTACGGTGGCCAGCACATCAAGTTACCACAAAGTGTCAAATTTTCTCGTTCGATTCTGAACATCATCATTTTAAAGTTTAAAATCGTTTGGTGAAATTTTGACAATTCCGTGCAGTAGCTTGGTGTGCTGGCCACTGTACATTCGTGCATGCTAAATGACATGTGGCTTTTATATCAAAATAACTTTTTACTATTATATAATTAAGAGAGCAGTGCTGGCCCAGTAGAAACGGCCGCGACTTACGAGTTTTTATGTCGTAGGTTTGAATCCAGCAGACAATTTACTTTGGGTAAATACGAGTATATTCATCATCATTGCTCTCAAAACGGTGAAGGAAAACATCGTGATGAAACCGGCATGTCGAAGAAAAAAAATAATAATTTGAATATAATGAAAATTGGATACTGACAACTCTTGAATGCAGTTTAGATGTCTGATCGCGTTTAGTTTCATTGGTGAAATTGGTCCTTAGAAGTCAAACGACTGCCAATCGTAGCGAGCGCTCGCTTATTGTACCTACTACACTGAAAGAAATGTTTGCATAAGGCGATTAACACACGGCACCGCGCGCCGCCGCGGTAGGCGGTGAAGCGGATCTCATGTCGCATTGGCCTCTAATAAATCCGTAGATGCCTAACACACGTACACCGCACGACCGCGCGGTCGAGCGGTGCTCTCACCGCCACCGCCCCTGCGCGCTGCCGTCCGCGCGGTGGGGCGGCGCCTCACACACGGGGCGCCGCTTAACCGCGCGGATCATCGTGTGTGCAGGACGTGTTGCAATTTAAAAATGGATGTCTGTGATCAAACTGGTCAAAACCGTGTTAAATCCATCCGCGCGGACAGGCGCGTAAACCGCCTTACCGCGCGGGGCACCGCTACAAAATCCGCTTTACCGCCACCGCCCTCCGCGGCGGTGCGCGGTGCCGTGTGATAATCGCCTTACTGTAACAAAAGTTTTGGTTACTGTTTACACAAAAATTGTGACTTGCGAACTAGATGTTATCCGTTACAAAATCCTGTTTTGCACACTACAAATCAGTTTTGTTTTGTTCGTACAAAGTTTATTTCCTTATAACTAAAGTTGAGTTATTTTTGATGTAACTTAATTAGTTCGGCTAATTATTTCTTTCAGTGTAGAAATGTGTGCAAACGTCTGTTGTCATTCCTTGTATGGAGCCGGCCTTCTGAAACTTCTGTACTTTGTGACATAGCATCGCAGGGCTGTTTAGGCATTCGCGACAAGACTCAAGGTCGACTGAGGATTGACTGTTAATGCGCCCATGTGTTTAGTTGCTTTCATTGTGAATTTATTGTACCAGGAATTTTATATATGTGGAAGAGACTACACAGGGTTATATGATATCACTTGGATTTTATTGATTTATTTGTAGTCTGAAGGATATTTTTTTATTTGGTATGATCAGTCCGTCCTATGGTTTCTGAGAAAAGCGTCTAAGGAATTAATATTTTAATATAAAGGCACTCCCTCACCAGAGTATTCGCCTGTAATGTAACAATCCAAGATTCGATAAGATTCACATTCATGCTTCATATTGTATCTCGAGCATTTCCATTTTATATTCTTAGGCATGGTACAATACAAGCAAATGCTCAATTTTAAAAAGCATTTCCATGTAATGTACCTAATGTTCCTGCGAATGCTCGACACAGTGTTCGAAGTAATGCTCACGGTGGGTGAGCATTTACCTGTAAGATTCCTTTCTATTTTTCGTTTATTCTTCGTTAAAATGTCGATGAAATGTTACAAAAATGCGCTCGTTTGTTGGCAAAATCTAGTCTTGCCATAGCATCGAGCGTTGTGCTCATTTTTCAGTTCCTGAAAGGGTTACATATTAGAGCGGCTCGATGTTTTGTTACAAGTAAGTGCTCTATCTAGTCTACACTCATCTTTACAAATTGTATCATTACAGGTTGCGCACTGTAATGCTCGGTGCTCCTCACATACTGAAGTAAAGCTCGTCTAATATTACAGGCGAATGCTCCCGGTGAGGGAGCACCTTTATTTGGTTGGCCAATTTCATTATATCCGGGTACATGAAATTAATTTATTGATAGATTTTACCAGCAATTAAACTTGGGTGGTCTTCCGATAAGGAAAACTGTGCTTTATCCGTGTCTTGATTATTTATAAATTTAGATGAAGCGGAACTATTATTTCAATTCGAAGCCTGTCGCAAAGACACGTGGCCATACCGCTCTGTTTTTTTCAAGTCATGAATTAAAAATAATACTGTTTCAAATATTATAAAAATTAAAATACATATATATTATATAGGTAAATATATATATATATATACATATATATGTATATTGAAAGGTTTAGCAAAATGATAAACTGTAGAGAGAGCTAGCCAAAATAGCGGTTTGCTGGCCATGATTGTCTCAGGACCGATGGCCGATGGAGCAGACTAGTCCTGGAGTTAAAACCGCGTATCAGCAACCTTAGTGTCGGATGGCCTCCAGCTAGATGCGAGTGATGACCTTAAAAGGTGGCTGGGACAGACTGACAGACTGGATGCGGAAGCCTATGTCCAGCAATGGACTGCGATAGGCTAAATTGTGTTTGACAGAGAGAGAGAGAGAGAGAGAGAGAGAGAACTCTGTGGTTCTGTCTCTCTCTAACCTTTATGGAATACCTTTGTTAATGAAAATCTCTAGGGTATTGTGAGCTCACATTTAATTTTAGTATTCGGGAGTGAGTGAACGTTTGTATGTGCGGTCCTTTGATAGATTTTCCTTAAGAGACTTAATGTCCTTAACTTTTATTCATTGCCAGACAAGAATACCTTTTAACCTTTGACTATGAAGGCGTGGTCAATCAATCATCAAATAAAGTACAAATAAACATTTTTGCCTGTCTGTTTGTTCTGGCTACTCTCCGAAACGGCTGAACCGATTTTGACGGGACTTTCACTGTCAGTTGATATTGCAAGGTCCAGCCGTTTCGGAGATTAGCCGAAACAAACTGACAGACACAAAAAATAAATAAAAAGAATGTTTGTTATATGTACCGTAGGTAAACTTTCATAGGTATGCATTAAGTAAAAGCTGATATTTTGTCATTAAAAACAGACATTTTTTAACCGACTTCACAGAAAGGAGGAGGTTATCAATTTGTTTTTTTTTTTAGAAAGGCACAACAGCAGTACAGTCTCTGACAAGGACTTTTTACTTTTACTTCCCATTCTCATATTTAAAGCGATATCTTTAACTATGAGCTTGCTTAAGAAATGCCTAATTTAATATATCCGCGTTCTGTTTTGTTACTGAATTCCTCAATGCTTTAAAGGTCTCTGCACACAGCGGGCGCGGCGCGGCGGGACGGGACGCCGACGCGACGCTGAGTAGTTGTAATGTACTAGATATTACGGACGACGCCACACAGAGCCGTCCGGCTCGACGCGACGCGACGCGACGCTCTGTGTGGCGTCGTCCGTAATATCTAGTACATTACAACTGCTCAGCGTCGCGTCGGCGTCCCGACCCGCCGCGCCGCGCCCGCTGTGTGACCTTTAATTACTTACAAAATTAAATATTACGCATTCTTTTAATAATATTTTGCTATGCCTATGTTTTAATTATACAGGGCTATTTTTTGTTTTATAAGAAACTATAGTTTCTGCTCGCGACTTCATCCGCGCAAAATTTCTTGTTCCCCCGACCCATCGCGTCGCGTCACATCGCCCACCCGCGATATTACATCGTCCTCGCTTCTTTCTAAATTTTTTGCTCGTCTCCTAAGAGTCGTGGCGTGATTGTAAATAGCCTATAACCTTCTTCAAGTATTGACCTATAATAAACAAAGAAAAAAAAAAAAAAAAACATCCAATTGGTTGTTCCACAGATTTGGGCGTTTAGATAAACAAACTCTTCAGTTTTATTTTATCTCAAGTATAGATAGGACCAATACCATTAGAGTATGTCACAACGTACTCTTGTTTATAGGAAATAGTATGGTAACACACATAATTATATAGGTATATCCTCATTTTATAGTATCCAGTAGTATATTGTATGACGATGACTGTCAAGCCTCCACATTAGTACTTTATTGCTTTTATAATCAGCCATTCATATTCAATGAATGTACAAAACCGGTAACTGATACGTTTCAGCCATAGACGCATAAGGAAATATTTTGGTATTGGATTTTATATTGGAGGCTTCATTTTCGATTTCATCAGTAGTTATAGTATGGCAGTAGTCTAAAGAAGGCATTACACAAAAACCTACCAGTTACTGAGGCTTTGCGCAGGTTTAAACTAATTAGTAAATGCAAATAATTTCGCTTGCACCACAAATCCTGAATACCTATATTTAAAACGTCATTCCGTTTCTGTCAAATTCAAACGAGATTGTAATATAAATATGATTTAAATACGTTTAGTGTTAAATGTATTTAGGGTGATGTCCTACCTTTCCAATGTCAAAGTTCCTCATAGCTCTTATTATTAACTAAAAGTTGTACGACTCTGTCTTGACCGAAATCGTGAAAGGTACAGTCGGCGAATCAATGCTTAAGTACATATTGTATAATGTTATTTTTTATTACTTGAGAGATCCAATGGGGTAAATATCGTAATCTTCGGGGAAGGCTATAGATTATTTAACATCACGCTATGATTCTCAGGAGCCGGGAAAAATGAGAAAAAGTCAGAAAGAACGCTTAGCGAAAACGAAGTCATAGCGCGGGCGGGCGATGCGATGCGACGCTGTCAAAGTCAAAGTCAAAGTCAAATAATTTATTTCAAATAGGCACGAAGATGCACTTTTGAACGTCAAAAATTACATGAATAGTTAATTGATTCTAGTTGCGCCTTCCAAAATGTAGTTATGTATGGAGAAGAATGGGCAAGAAACTCCATACTTACTCTTTTAAAATGTTAACAATAGTTTGTATACATTAATTAATATTTATAGGTGAAGACTATGTACCTAGAATAAAAAAATAAAAAATATAAAAAAATTCATCAAAATTACTTACCACAATTGGTAAAAAGAATGAAAAGTGAAGTAATAACAGAAAAATTAATAAATGCGATAGGTACATGGTGCTCACATACTTACAAACATTGTATATGATTTCCCAAAAAAATAAAAAATAAAAACAACATATAATAAGTCAGTGTGTGAGTTAAAATATTAATCACAGAAAATAAAATTAATATCATAAAAATTATGACAGTTAAATTAGCAACCAGTTTGATTTTGTCGAGCTGTAGGTCGGGGAACAAGAAATTTCACGCGGATGAAGTCACGGGAAGAAGCTAGTGTTAAATAACGTCAGTAGTAAGTCGTTTTGTCCACCAATCGTAACGTTTTTAAAAGTTTTATTTGAACAGTAAATGTAAGAACTTCACTTCTATAGATAAGCCAGCGGTAAACGATTGAAGTCCGAGACACAATTCATACTTCCATACTAATATTATAAATGCGAAAGTAATTCTGTATATCTGCCTGTCTGGGCCTCAAGTCTGCTATTACAATAGTGTCAGAATGGTCTCGCCATTGTGAGCATTTGACAGTGTTTGTATGGCAAATCTGTCAAAAACTCACAATGAAGAGACCATTCTGACACTATTGTAATAGCAGACTTGAGGCCCTGTTACGTTGTCACGCCTAAACTACTGAACGTAATTTGAAAGATAGAGGGAGTCTGGGACCTGGAGATGGACATAGACTAATTTTGATCTTGAATATAAGCTGAAAACAAATTTACTTTTAAAAGAAAAGTTCGTAACCACTACTTAAGTCAGACTAAATAACTCTCAAATGATAGTCTAGTCATAGTAATTATTATTAGGTGGTATTTGTTAAAATATCTATTAGTTTATTTTATTTGTATATGTGTATTAGTATCAATAAAACTATATAAATTCTCTTAATCAAGAAGTTAGTATTTTTGTTTACATGAAGTTTAAATAAATAAATAAAAATATTTGTATTAATAAAATATGAAATACAAAATACACGCAGACGGAGTCGCACACAGCTAGTACTTAGGTTATAAATCATTATAATCATCATAAATCATAAATCTTTCAAAATCAAAATCAAAAGTATTTTTTTTTAATTAGGGTGGGAATCAGCACTTTTCTAATGTCAAATTACATAAGACGGTTACCCAAAACGCCCTTCTTAGTGCTATACCTGGGAAAAAGTGGCGCAACGAACTCCCCAGCAGCACAGCTGTCTCATCAGTTCTATATTGTTCTATACTTTTTGTAGGTATGCAAAATAATAAACAGTAGGAGACATAGAACAGTCAATTAAATTATTTCTCTTATTGACATAAGAGAAATAATTTAGCCAGCCCGCCTGCCAAGCGTGGCGATTATGGCAAACCCTCCTAATTGGGGGAGGCCTATGTCCAGCAGTGGACGTCTTTCAGCTGTAATGATGATGATGATGTTGTCAGCTAGCACACGCCAATATACTAGCAAATACTCAAGCTAAAAATGTAAAAATAACTCCTAAATAAAAGTCTCCTGGCATTAAATGCGTGCCCGCTTACATAAATGCAATGCTGGATTATGTTCTTAAAGCTGTAACACAAATGATAAACTAGCACCATCGAAGTAAAATAAATAAACATTATATTAAAAACTTATTTGTCTCAACATCATTACAGGCACTGGTTAATAAAATGCACAAACTTCAATAGAGAAAGGTGTCTGAGGTAGGAAGGTCCTGAGTTACGGATCACCCAGCCCTCTTAGATAGGATATCGTAATTTACAAAACAGGAGCTCCACGACTTGATCCCACCATCGCCCTTTTTACCACCGAATTTTATGTATTACCGAACTACCAGATGTACTGCAAGGTACTATCCGCACTTGGTTGATATTCCGTCCAGTAGTACTCAGCGCTTCTCCTCCACATTTATTATGCGCACAGCCAAAGTGTGGAATTTTCTGACAACCTGTCTGCCTTCAAAGCAAGAGTGAACAGGTATCTTCTGGGTACGATCGTTCCATCATAGACCTCATCCATCGCTTTCCTTCAAGCGGGATCTAGGTCAAGAGCAGGCCCTATTGGGTAGTAATAAATTTAAAAAAAAAAAAAAACAGTAGGTATGTGACTATACTCCACACAATAAGTACAAGCTACATTAAATACCTATTCAACTCAGAGAAGTTAATAATTTAATTCCGAGCACATGTAATATTCAGCCAACGTGACAAACAAAGAAACATTTGTTTGTTTGTGTTGCTCACAGTGTATTGTTGAGTAAACTCTTTATAATTACAGAACAGCGACTTACTCAGCATATTAATGTGGCTAGTTGGTGATGTTTGCACCAATGTTTGTCATGCCATGTGTGGCCTCGAAAAGCACCATAAGCCGTTGGTCCCGGCTGTCATTTGTAGATCCTTGACAGTCGTTACGAGTCGTCAGACGCCCGAAAGTCTGACAATCAATCTTACCAAGGGGTATGCAAGGGGTTGCATTACCCTGTTATTGGGTTATGGAGGTCAGATGCCTATCTGACTCCACCGGCTGGAAGCCGACCCCAACATCTTTGGTAAAAGGCTATCCAGATCATGTGTGTTTGGTCAAATACATGGTGACATTTTGTCGACTTACGGCGCGGTCCCTGTAATGTATTCGATCTTAGGTACCTTCAAGCGATACTCAAAATACTGTAAAATTACTGCATCTCCAAAAATACACTGAAGGTGTAACACAATACACAACACATAGCACAATACAACAACAATACACCACACAACAACACACACGTAACACATACACAACACACACATAGCACATTAACACACAACATATATTGTTTATTATGTTAATGTTTCTGAATACGTAATCACATTAATTGATGGAATAGCCTAAAAGAGGAAATTCCGTCAGCCCATCAATTCAAACATCTTCAACCGAAATCATAATTATTTTAAATGTTCTTAAAAATTAAAATGTTTATTATTAGCTTCTTTTTACGATCGAAAAACAAGCATAAATTAAATTAGCAGGATCTATTTTCTAAATCTATACAAATCGCACAGTGTGTACCCATTATTTGATCCAACATTTGGTTCAATAGTGGTCTGTTGGTCTCAATCCAATGTTTGTTGCATGTTGTCTGTAACGCACTTACAATTATTTCCTTATTCGTGAAGGTGCCAAAAAGGAAGGGTAATTGTTTACCCTATCGTCTGTGCCAATGTCTGTAAATTGTTGATCAGGTTTAAAGTAATGGAATGGAAATTTATTGGAACACGGAAACGAGTGGAGAGGTCATCAAGACGCATTTTAATATCTCGAAAAGAATATTAAATTAATTAAGATTGTTTATTAAACGATTATATATTATATGATTCAATTAATTTTTAAATGAATAAAATATAAAAACTTAGATCATTATTCCATTAACAAAGTAAAATAAACTCAGGAAAAGAAATTAGAATTTCATTGATTTATTTTATTTTATAAAAAAACATAAGATTATTAAAAATTAAATTGATTACTAAATTATATATTATTATTATTTTATTTATTATTGATGACCGCCGGTAGCTTGGAACCTGTTCCCGATACTGTTGGGCTACATTTTTAAAAAATAATTTTAAAAGTTTATTTAAATTTTATTTTTTATAAAAATACAAAAAAAAGTAAATTAATAAAATAAAAATTGATAAAATATAATAAATGTCGTGAAGCTCTCATTCAAATCCGGGAAAATACCAATGTGACTTTTACAATATTCATATTGTATACTTTCTGAGTTTATCTTGGATACTGACATCGGTGAAGGATAAACATCGTGAGGAAATCTAGAAGATCATTATGTAAGTCTAAAATCGCCAACCCATCTTGAGCAAGTGTGGTGATCAATGCTCGTGCTTTCTCTGTATGAGAAGAGGTCTCTGCCATGCAGTGGGGCAATAATAGGCTAATATTATTTCCTTTATTTAATTTATTAACATATAATTTAGATTTTTAAATATATAAAAAAAAAACATTTAAAATAAAATAAAATAGTAGCCCACCGGTATCGGAACACTTAAGCTCGACCCGGGAATTGAACCCAGGACCTCATGCTCAGCAGTAGCGCTTGCGACTACAACGAAAATGAGGCAGTATATTAATAATTGTAATTGTGTTGTTATATTGTTGTTGTTGTTGTTTTGTAATTCAAAATGAGTGTAGAGCAAGTAAGTGATTTCGCATATGTGGGAAGTCAGTTGACAAGGGATGGAAAGATTGATGGAGTTTCTTGCCGGCTCTTCTCCATAGGAAACGACTAATTGGAACCGTGCACCTAGCTTCTGACGTTTCATAAGTGCCCATGTAGGTTTATGTGAAATAAAATATTTTAATTTTGATTTTTTGATTTTGATGAACTAGACCAACGAGGCAGTCAAAGGCAGTCAAAGGCATTCAGAGGCGTTTAGGAAAAAAAATAAAAAAAATATTTGCTTATTGAATGCTAATAAAATTATTTAAGTAGGTAAATATGGATTACATAATTTGAATACCACTCTGTTACTGTGTACGCAATTACCTGTTACCTATTCTTTAATAAAAAAATTAGGATGATGTGCAAATAAGAAGAAAAAAAAAAAAGTGTTTTTTTTTTTTCATTCTTTGTAAATAAGGAAAATCCTACATGATTCATTTAGTATTCTAAGTAAGTTTGCATATAAACATCTATTATAGGAACATAGCATTTAATACAATCATCATTATCGAATAAAAACTCCATTAGCTCAGTTGAAAACATAAATAAAACCTGCCAAATGCGTGTCGGGCCACGCAAAATTAAGGGTTCTGTAGATATTATGAATGTATCCCAAGAACAAACTTAACAAAAGGTATCCTAAGAACAAACTTAGGAAAACATGTTCTTCCATACAGAATGTATGAGAGAACATGTTTTTCAACTGTAAATATAAGCTGGTCGACTATTACTCGGTAACTTGTAAAGCCTACTTAGCTGTGATAGTTTTCCTTTAACTTCGTTATATATACTACGGCTGTGCATTTTTTCACATACCCAAAGACATCCATTTAACTGGCAGCGGGACACACACACTTGACTCTAACAAAAAATAGCACTTCAAAGCTTAATATTACGCAAACAGATCCCTTTTTTTAGGGTTCCGTAGTCAACAAGGAACCTTTATAGTTTCACCATGTCCGTCTGTCTGTCTGTCCGCGGATTAGCTCAAAAACTATTGGTACTAGAAAGTTGTAAATAGGCATGAGTATACACGTTAATGACGCCGAAAAAGTGAAAAAATAAAATTTTGAAAAAAAAAAAACTATTATTTAGGTTACCTCCCTTACATGTAAAGTGGGGATGCTATTTTATTTTTCGTCCTTCCCATAGTGTGGGATATCGTTGGATAGGTCTTTCAAAAATATTAGGGGTTTGGGAAGACCGTTTTTTGATTAAGTCAACCGTTCGTGACTTATCAAGCTTTAAAGTACCAATTTTCGTTAGAGTCAAGTGTCTTCCCCCTCTACCAACTAAACGGTTGTAGTTAAAAATTCAAATGTTACGGCAGTAGTACCTATACATAACGAAGTTAAATGGAAAACTATCACAGCTAAGTAGGCTTTACAATTTACAGAGTAATTGGCGACCAACTTATATTTACAGTTGAAAAAATGTTCTCCCATACATTCTGGGTAGGAAAACATGTTTTTCAACTACATGTTAATTTTGTTCTTGGGATAAATTCATCCCAACTACGGAACCCTTCATTGTGCGTGGTCCGACACGCACTTGGCCGGTTTTTTTTTTACTTTAACATAACATAAATCAATAAATCTTTAATAATATATAAATCGGTAATAGTAAATATAAAATAAATAAATATAAATAATGTACACAAAACATTGTTAATTTTTTTTTAAATAATAACCGTGGAGTTTCTTGCCCATACTTCCCTATATTTAAGCCGACCCCAACATAGTTGGGAAAAGGCTAGGCAGATTGATTGATTAACTTCTCTATATGTAACTCAACCTTTAAGAAACTAGATACAATTTTCTTGTAAATTTTGACTTTCAAAAGTCTCTTATAAAGTGTCTATTTGAAATAGATGATTTGACTTTGGTAGAATCCGGCCCGTATGGTCTGTTAACAAAGCTAATACGGCCAAATAGTTCTGACTGTCATAGTGACATACTTATGACATCAGCTATTTAATGTCAGTGAATGGCCGACGACCATTGTTTACTTACATATATTAGTCGTGTGCCTGATTACTTGTCATCAAATATTGAAATTATTAGAGTGAATAAAAAAAAAATATTAATAAATTTATGCAGTTGTTAGGTGTTTTGTTTAAGTAGGTATTATTTGAATTAAAAAGTTTTAAAATGCTTTGACATTTGTATAGGTTTTAGTTAAATCAACTAGTGTTTTCGCCTGTATTTCACTAAGAAAATATTTCATTCTGTGTCGTATCTGTAGTCGTCATCAAATATTGATATTATTAGAGTGAGTAAAAAAAATAAAAATCTTTATTAATAAATTTATGCAGTTGTTAGGTGTTTTGTTTAAGTAGGTATTATTTGAATTAAAAAGTTTTTAAGTGCTTTGACATTTGTATAGGTTTTAGTTAAATCAACTAGTGTTTTCGCCTGTATTTCTCTAAGAAAATATTTCATTCTGTGTCGTATCTGTAGAGATTGACGTTATTTACCTGAACTTGTCATCTAGTTTTGGCGCTTGTATGGTCAATGGTGTTAAGTACCGTGCAATTAATCAAGTGATTTATTTCAACGTTTGGTCAAACTGTTAAGGAGGTCACGATTTGTTGACATTGCACGAAGTATAGAGAGATATATAAGTAATTGTGATCCCTAGAAAATGTTTTTTTAATTAAGAGGGTAGTGCTGGGAAATGGGATATTTATATGTTTATGTTAATTTAATTATTTAATACTTTAAGCACAAAAAATGTACAGAAGCGGACTTATTGCCA
The DNA here is from genome assembly GCA_947523025.1 of Dryobota labecula. NCBI lineage: Eukaryota > Metazoa > Arthropoda > Insecta > Lepidoptera > Noctuidae > Dryobota > Dryobota labecula. The sequence continues at coordinate 6,882,876 of OX383287.1, forward strand.
TAGGCATTTTCTACCAGTCAACGTTTGGGTGATAAAAAGACAAATAGTGGTAGGTGCAATAGTGAGAATTGAGGAATAAATATTTAAAAATATAAGGATGTACATATACCTATTACAAAATATAACTAATATATACATCTTATTATACAGGAAAAGTTTTTAATCAGTGCGCAAATTATGACAAATTAAACTTAAACGTGTTTTATTATGCACCTATTTCATATTTTGATATGTCTTAGTACAAAAAAATTAAGTTATCGTTAACGAAAGATGTTTATTTTGAAACTGGTATAATGGATACTCGTTGCGCAACGCGCCGGCGGCGGCGCTGTCAGTGAAGCGGAACGCAACAGTAGGTACCTATCAGCTGTGTGCTCGCCCATTGATATTATTGATTATATCCATATATTGCTGATGACAAGTGGACCAAAAAAAAAAAATTACAAATCATGGAAATACTTATTACTTACTTATTTGATACTGAACGACCAAAAAATTTTTTTTCACTTGTTAATAACTTATTCTGTATATGAATATAAGCGTAAATAAATATACTAAAACAAATAAGAAAAGCAATGGGAAAACATTACCGTTGTGATGATACTGACAGGTTCTTGCGAATGTGCTCGCGAACTTAATGATAAATACTTTAAATGATAAATCGGTTGGTTGCCATCCTGATTTCCTGACGGAGTGCATTCCACAGAGAATTTTTAATTTTTTACGTAATAAAAAAATTAAGGCACTGAGTTCAAATGTGGCATGACATTACTCTGTGCTAGATTTTATACGTATTTTGGTAGAATTATGACGTAACGAGCCCCCACTCTACAATATTTTTTGTAAACCTTTCCCATACTAGGAATTTCTCCTGTATTGTGGATGCGTTTACAAACATTTAAACTCACATACACAAAAACCCAGACCCGAAATAATTACTTGTAGGTAATATTTGTTCCGTGCGGGAATCTAAGCGCAGCAGTCAATCGCTTAACTACTGCGTCAACCGTGCCGTTGTCTCTTCAATAATCGTTTGCAAATATTTTGTAGCTACTATTGATAAAGTGACCTTACTCACGAGTCATCATCAAGTGGGCCACCTGGTTACTGTTGTTAAGTGAAGTAAAAAAACATTAGCCACTTCACGTTGTGCCGTTTTCGGTGGCAAGTGCTCGTCACAACATAACAGAAAAATTCAGAAGCTCAGCTTCTTAAAATGTAAAGTAATTCTAAAGTAGCAAAACCAATCTGTGATACTGATAACAAATTTTCCACCTCTCATGCTCTAAAAGCTCGTCTTTATGTTGTACGTAGGCGACATAAAACCGCTTTTTATGCTCTAGTGCTAAAAGTTTTTTTTTTCTAAGACTAAGATATTCAGGCCCAACAGCCACACGCACAATAAAACGTTGCAAATCAAAAAGTCGTTATTTTATTTCATTTGCTTTAATTTATATCACTTCCGTGTTTTCTATCGTTAATTTAATAAAACCAGATAAAATAGTTGTCTTTATTATTTAAAAACGCAAAGAAAGGTTTTTATGACTTGGCAGTATGAAGTAAGCAAGTCGAAAAACTAATGTTGAAAAAAAAAAAAATACTTTTAAAAAGTTTCGTGGCGGGAATTTGCTATTCTCTTCTTCAATTTTGTAAATCAAATGTCATTTATTTAAATTAGGCTAAGAATGTGTGTGCGTGTGTTTGATCTTCGTGAAAATTGGGCATTCTAAATTTTCTTTTCCTGTGACCTCCACTCCTGATGACCAAGTTGCACGGCACATTTAATTAGGACCCACCTGACATCGCGTCTGTTGCACAAAATAGTTTTTAATGTGCCATATACGGTGCAGAGTTTCTATGAAAACTGGAAGTGTTATGGAACTTACTGAGACTCTTATGCTTTTAGTAATAAAAGCATAAGAGTCTCAGTAAGTTCCATAAGTAAGTTGCAATGTAAATTGCAGATTATTTTATCTTTGTCATGCCAAAAATCCATTGTATTACAGTAGCATCTTTATTGAACGATTTATGTACACACGGCTACATATCAAGCTATACCAGTCCAGTCCAAATCCAGCTTACGCTGGTCTCGCATTGTATAGAATTACCGGACAATCAGAGATCAGTTTATACTGGAAATATATAGTTTGATATGTAGCCGTGTGTACACACCTATATAAACAGACATGAAGAAAAGAACAGAAAAATATGTACAAAGGTGATACTTATTTTTAAAGAAATCTCTTCCAGCATACCTGCGATAGGAAAGTAGATAAAGAGATGTAGACCACGTGTGTAAGAGTAGAAGAGAAACGAACATACTTAAAATAAAAAACAATTCACTTAATAAAGTTAAACAAATAATATGAGAATATAGATAGATATATAGAACCCACGCACAACGGACCAAATCGGAGTCTAAGTGCGGAAAAGGGAGCCCCGTCATCTTCATCATCATATAGATAGATAGAATAGTCTTTATTGCACACCATAAAAATTACAGATTTATATGTAAACAATTTGACAAGGGGTGACACAATGGGCGGTTTTATCGCTAAAAGCGATCTTTTAAAGACAACCTACATACAACCTTTAGATACCTACTTCTAAAATAAATATGACTAGAATATTAATAACACATAACACCACGCCTGTATTCCCCGAAGGTTTAGGCAGAGGTGTACAAATAGTACACCCACATTTTGCCAGTTATGTTTAATAATAAAAATTGGTTGTCTGTAAAGTTGATTTACGGACGATAGTTTAACGTGACGTCATAACAAAACATTGATGCGGCGCAAGCGTACAATGAGCGTAACGGGACAATGAGCGTAACGGGACAATGAGTCATCCTTTTTCGTGCATGCAGCTGGCGTTCATCGATTATATTATTAGACGTTGCCACGTAAAAAAAAAAATATCTTTTTTAAGAAGAAAAAAAAAAAAAATATAACTTTGGAATAACTGACAGTCTGGCGTAACACGTCACGAGCATGCCGCCCATTTCGGTGATAACCCATAAGTTTTTCCCTACCAAAAATCGCTCAACGTGGTTAAAGAAGTTTTCACTTCAATAATATTTGACTTTTACAATATTTTCAAATTACAGAGTCACACAGGCCTACATTTTCCTCCTCTCCTTAAATGTAGGCCTATCAACAATTACCAGGTACTTAAGACTGCGCCGAGTGCACAGTGGCGTCCTCATCGTTATTTCGGTGATTTCTTTTACTTTAGAATGAAAATGCAGAAAATAAGCTCGTCAAGTTTTGCTCCATAAGACTATACGTTATTATTACTACGAACAGTAGTTTTAAATTGTTATGTTTTATTGTAATCATTAAAACGGAGCTTAGTGGCCACTATTTTCCGTTTGAACGAAACATAACAATTTGTGAATCTTTAGATTCATTCGAGTAGGTTATCGAGTCTGGTCGAACCACGCTGAGGTCGATGCATTTCATTCATAACCTCATCTGAAGTCACTGAACCATATGACACTGACGTTCAAAGTATTTATAAAAATTTACAGAAGTTTGAAGATCTCATTAGCATCCGTTTATCTTAAAATCAACAGAAATACAGCAAATGCTCAGCTATTTGAATGATGTGGGTTCAAAGTGGATTTAGGATAAGTAATTTTAAATATGTTTTACTTTTAACTGTTGATCTATGACAGGGAAAATACTTGAATTAAATATTTACTGCAATGTGATTCGGTGACTGACCTGCCAAGAACGTGTTGATGAAATATTTTTTTACGACGACCTTGCCCTGTAAGAAAAAAAAAAAAAAAAAAAAAAAACATGGCATGTGTTCTAAAAAGTGAGCTTTTGCAAAAGATAGAAATCAACTTTTAAAGGTGAATCAATGGTGTCTATGAACCAGGATGTTAAAGCGTATGAAGGACAAACTAGGTGTACTAATGGATCGATGGAATTTAATTATTTATTTTAAAGAAAAGCTATACACTACAGATACACAGAAAAAAGAAAAATGAGTTTTTTTTTTTGGATTTTATTAAGTTTTCTGTGGCTTTGATTGGATATCAGCATCTTTCAAATGACGTGTTGCCAGTGATGACATTATGGCACTGAAACGTGGTCGCTAACAAGGGGCCTTATTAGAAGGCTAAAAGTCACTCAGAGGGCAACGGAGAGGGCTATGTTTGGAGTTTCCCTACGAAGCGACGTAGCGTTGCAAGGCCTCCCACAAGGTGGACCGATGACCTTATGAAAGCCGCAGGAATCTGCTGGATGCGGGAAGCACAGAACCGGTCGAGGTGGCAGTGCTTGGGGGAGGCCTATGTCCAGCAGTGGACGTCTTTCGGCTGAAATGTGAATCTTTCAAATCTACTTTGAAAAATTTTGAACTACACTGAACGGTAAAAGACTACCGTGGCAATAATTGCCAGAATATAAGGAAGCACACACTCTGCACATCATAAATGAGAGGGGCAATTACCGTGTTTTTTAGAACGTCCGATTTCAAATCTCATTCTCAATACGTCAAAAGTAGCTGTAATTTGCCTTAATTTTTGACATTGATTGTCGATACAACACATTGTGACATGAATTTAAACGTTTTTTAAGTAAAATAATTGGCCTTCAAGTCTCCGCGGTACACAATAGAAAAACCGGTTCAGTGCGTGTCGGACCACGCACGATGAAGGGTTCCGTAGTTGGGACGAATTTATCCCAAGAAGAAACTTAAAATTGTTGTTGATATACAATATGTTCTCCCATTTGAACTGCAAATGTAAGTTATTAGTATTACTCGTCATCTTGTAAAGGCTATTTTTCTGTGATGGTTTTCCTTATTAACTTCGTTATTTATACTAACACCGGGAATTTAGCAAAAACAACCATTTAGCTGGCAGGGTGGCAACATTTGACTCTAACGAATTTAGAACTTTAAAGCAAACGTATATTACGCAAACGGATCACTGAATCGAAAAATGTTTTTCAATAACCCGCAATATTTTTGAATGGCCTATCCCCCAACGATACACCCCGAAAAAGGTGTTCTTTCATATGGAATGTATGGGAGAACATGTTTTTCAACTGTAAATGTATGTTGGTCGACTATTACTCGGTAACTTGTAAAGCCTACTTAGCTGTGATAGTTTTCTTTTTAACTTCACTATATATACTACTGCTATGAATTTTTTCACATATCCAAAGACAACCATTTAGCTGGCAGGGGGTAGGGACACTAGACTCTAACAAAAATTAGCACTATAAAGCTTAATATTAAGTAAACGGATCCAATCGGAAAATGGTTTTCACAAACCCATAATATTTTTAAATGTCCTATCCAACGATACCCCATACTATGACATAGACGAGAAAAAAAATATCATCCCCGTTTTACGTGTAGGGGAGACAAACTAAAATTAATTTATTTCAAGATTTTATTTTACCACTTTGTTTGGCGTGATTGATATGTATACCCATGCTAAATTAAAGCTATCTAGTACTAAGAGTCTCTGAGCTAAGTCGCGGATCTAGCCAGACAGACAGACATGGCGAAACTATAAGGCATCCTTGTTGACTACGAAACCCTAATGCGGGTTGCAGACCAAGAGCTAAGCTAAGTTAGTTTAGCATAGCTCGCATAGCTGAGGTAATTTCTCGTACTTGAGTTCATAGTTTGCGGTTTGCACACAAGTATGAGAAATTACGTCAGCAATGCTAAACGAACTTAGCTTAGGTCTTGGTCTGCAACCCGCTTAAAAATGGGTGTGCGCTCCTGCAACCTCAAACTCCAATTCCTTTGTCCGTCCTTACACAAATTGCAAGTCAACAAACTCCTTCCCTACTTTTTAGCATTAACTTAGCGTGTCCGCAATAAAATTGCAACCCAGTGTAAGTGCGAAATTTTTCACTGCAGCTACCTAATCTCGACGTTATCTGCTATTTATTACACCTTGCTATTTCTACAGCGAATGGATTAATTTCTATTTCAATTCTGACTTGGAAGGAAATGTAAGGCGGTAAAATATTCTTGGACTTGGATTTTAATTTACAGTTTTACCTGCAAAAAGTGCTTCGTAATAGTGGATATTAAATCTAGCAATTCTGTAGGAATAAGTTTTTTACTTCTCTTGTTTTAAATTTTATAGGTAGTGAGGGTAATGGTAACCTCTTTAGGAGGGTAACTGAGGATCGAGCTACTATGGTTTGCAAAAAGAGAGGCCGATGTCCAGCAGTCAACTGCTGTACGAGTATGTTATCATTATAATGATGACTAGCTGCTGCAGTCTTCGCCTGCGTAGATTTTTCTATAATAAAAGTAGCCTTAGTTACTCTTTATAATATCAGCTATCTGCCAGTGAAAGTTTCGTCAAAATCAGTCCAGCCATTTCGGAGATTAGCCGGAGAAAACAGACAGACGGACAGATAAAAATGTAAAAATTGTTTTTGTCATAAGTACCGTGTGTACTTTCATACTGCGATCGCCAACCCGTCTGCCAAGCGTGGCGATTATGGCAAACCCCCCCTCTTTGGGGAGTCATATGTCCAGCAGTGGACGTCTACTGGCTGAAATGATGATGATGATGATGAATCAAACACTTAAATTTTATTTATTCCAAGTTTAGTGTTTATAACAATTTTGATAAGCGGTGTAATTGCGTAACAGTTCAACAACATTCATAACCATATGGACTAAATTGTCTGAAATAAAAATATTCTATTCTTCTATTCTCTATTGCGTTATTTATGTTGTTGAGTAGATTTTTTTTCGAACATATGAAGCAATGGAGTAGCAATATCCTTCAACATCATTCAGATTGTGATCGATAGTCTGTTACGGAATTAGGGTGCTGGACCAAATATATCCTGTTCTTTAGTTTATGAGTATTATGTTGGATGATCAATGTTAAAAACCCAGTTACTAACAAATTCATGGAAGTAGTCAAAATTGATGTGCGAATATTCTTTAAAACCGTATTGATAGATGTTGTATTTAACGAGCTCGTGTCACATTTATTGCAAATTAAACCTTATGTCAATGACACAAAAGTCAATCGTGTGACTTCAAAGATCTAATATCAAGTATTTTGTTTTTCCAGGAAAACCATAGGCTATTTACATTGTCTATTAGCAGGCTACTGTTAACTAAAAGAATAAAGTATATCCGTTGTTATTTGCTTGATGATTAATAATTCACATGGACTTTTTCAACACGGATACGGAAATCATTTATAGGCGTATTTTCTGATTTTTGGGTGTTAAATGTGACGCCCACGTATCAGGTTTTTTTTGATGATGTAACTTGAACGTGACTTTGTGCCTATTTGTTTCTTTAAGAAATTTTTGTAGGTATGATGAGAAGAAACCACTGACCTAAATCGCTAATAGGATAATCATTAATCCATACTTAATATTATAAATGTGAAAGTAACTATGTCTGTCTGTTACGTTTTCACGCCTACATCGCTGAACCAATCGTCATGAAATTTGGCGGAGATATAGCCTGGGATATGGAAAAGAACATAGGCTACTTTTTTACGCTTTTTGCCGTGGGCAAAAGTTAATGTCAATATTTAACGAAATGCTATAATGTCAATTCTAAATAATAAATAATTATTAAGAGAAGATGATATCCTTGTAGATAACTATAATTATAAATCTATCCCATCAAAACTACTGTCATTTTAACAAACGGTATCAGAAAGCAACTCTTCATTTTCCCTACATGTATAAATTCACACATTCAACCGTATCAATATTTGCCAAAATGCCATCAACAAATGTCGTCTGCCAAAGTGCCATCACGACCTCATAATTACTATACATGTCATAGCCAATGCTACCGGGAAACCATTATCAGTTCGTGAGGACGGTAACAAGGACTCTGGTTTTCCGCAACTCGGCGATAGTCCTTTGTTTTATAACAAAGAAAGATTGATGTCTCTATGTACGGTCTTATTTTTGGGAACTTTAGTCTGTCGTTAAGATTAATCTTGTTGGGAAGGTATCAAGGGTGCTTCATACATGTCCGGTGCTACTGTTGAACAACAAAGCCGATCTGAAGCATTTACTACGCAAATACTTACTACTTTTACTACTTTACTTTCATTGGGCTCGTGCTGATCGGCAAACTCCGTTCGGCATCAAACCTCGTTGAATAATAATAATAATAATAACCCCACCGCCGTATCTCTACGTTGACGCTTTACGTTACGTGGCCCCACCACGACGTCAACGTCAAAGGTCTGGGACCCCAGGGTCCCGAGATATGTAAACATAAAAAAAAAGAAAATATGCAACTAGAGGAAGAAAACACACTCACAGCATACAATTGACCACACGCTACATTTACTTGGCTCTGGCCCGTAAATATAGCTAAAAACCAGCATGAAAGCTGAGAAAAAAAAAAAACACTCCCGAAAATAATAATAATAATTTATTTATATAACAGACAACAAAAGGTAAAGGACTGACAAAAACACAAACAAAAATACTTAAAAGACGTTAGTAACAATAAATCTGATAACCTACGTTAGAACTTATATCCTAGGATATTAGTATCAATGTAGCTTATGATCTATGTATGTTTGTTTGTCTTATATCTTACGACAGACAGTGTTGTTTTTATGAGTTATCTGGGTCCATATTGGCTCACCTAAAGTTCTTTACCCGAAATTGTTCTTCCTAATGATTTGTAATCCGAATGATCACTCTTCCTAAAATTTTTCATCCTAAAGTTTTCATTCATACTATTTGTACCGGCGATGTTCATAACACTCATGTTTCCGAAAATTGTAATTAATAATATCATTAATGTAAATATATTTAAAGTCCTACTGTATTTTATCATAACGCTTTTATCCCTAAACATTATTACCATAATATTCTTATTATTATGAAAAAAATACTTAGACAAATTTCGCGACCAATTTCGAGGTAGCGCTCGCCGGCCGCTGCCGCGGCACCGCTCGCTTCGCTCGCTCGGCTCGCGCGTAGTTGGTCACAGTTCTAACCTAACCTATGGATATCTTTGCAGATACACACCGCTATAAATAAAATTAAAGAAGACGCTTTAATAATAAAAACAAAAAACCAATTCATATAATTAGTGAGTGCGAAGCAAGCACTTGATTATTATGAATAAAAAGAAATCTAAACAAAAAAGATATGACTTTGAATAATAGTGTAATAGATGTTCATGTTAAGAAAATATAGGAAACAAATAAAAGAATAATAGATGTTTATTGCTACTGACATTATGAAGTTGAATGCTTCGGAATTATGAACACTAGAGACAGAGTAGTTAGGAATTGTGATTGTTAGGATGAAAAATGTTAGGAAGAACATTTTCGGATTCCCAATTATCGGAGTTGAAAATTTAGGTGAACTTTGGCGCACCCGAGTTATCTCACTATGGGGCTCTCATCAAGTCTGTCAGCTATCATCTTCTTTCATAGAATAATTAAGTGAAGGTTTTTTTTGCAAAATTTCTCAAGCATTTTTTATAATTATGATAATTGTGTAAACATTAAACGTTTAAAGCGGTTGTGTAAAGTATCTTGGCTTCCACTTGGATAGGCGCCTAACATGGAAGCATCACATTAAAAACAAAAGGGATGAGATAAACTATAAGTTCCGCAACCTGTATTGGCTCATGGGAAGAAACTCTGTGCTCTCTGCAGACAACAAACTCCTCATTTACAACTCGGTCCTTAAACCAATATAGACCTACGGGATCCAATTGTGGGGCGTTGCCAGTAAAACCAACATACTCTGCCTACAAAGAGTCCAAAATGGCATCCTAAGATCAATAGCAAATGCACCTTGGTTTGCTAGGAACGACGAAATCCACGACTATCTACAAATGCCCTCAGTAAACTCTGAAGTGTGAACACACGGCACAAAAAAAAAATACGTTTAGATAAAAAAAAATATCGCTTCAATGGCTTTTTTACCACCTATAGATGTATCTGTTAAAATATTTCGTGTATGAATAGATACACCTTCTATAGACATTTTACATAGGGTGACACAATGGGCGGATTTATCGCTAATATAGATCTTTTACAGACAACCTTGGATGGATTAAAGATAGAAGGCGAGAGAATGCACCACCACCATTACTACCATTTAGATACATAATATACCTACAATAAATACATACATTAAGCATATAGGTACTTATCTATACAAATACATAATATATATTTATACAATACGACAAGAGCAAGTTTAAGGAGAGAGGAAGTGTTTTATTTCCAGTATTTTAAAAGCTGAAAAAGATTGAGCACGCCTTATCGAGATGGGCAAGGCAATCCATAACCGTACTGCTTGAACTGTAAAAGACTTAATTTGTTGTTTTAGTAATCTATTGAATGCAAAGAAAAAGTCTCACGATTATAAAAACACAAAGTATAAAAATAGACCAGCAAGCACGAGTTAGGAACATGCTTGTTTTAAAGATAGCCATCTTAATCGACTCAATTTGAATTGGTACAATAGTTTCGACGTGTTTGGTTTACAAACGTACAAACACAACATATTATGTCCGTGAATGTGGTTACTGCGTACTTAAACGAAACCGAAACTTTTGGAAAATTTCCACATTTTGACATAGAATTATGGGCTATAAGTGGTTAGACTGTGACAAACATTTAAAACAGCTTAATTATAACATCAACAATTGTTCGTTTTTAGAATAATAATATTTTTTATATCTATAGTATCTATTCAAACACGAAATATTTTAAGAGATACACCTTTCCGTGGTAAAGAAGCCATGCAAAGATTTTTTTTTTAAATCTAAGTATACTATTAAAAAAAAAAAAAACTTGATATGATGATTAATTATCAAAAGGCACCGTTCTCGTGCCATCACCGTCACCGCGTCCGGGTGGGTCATTCATAGAAAAAGTAAGTAAAAGGTTTTTTGCAAAATGTCTCAAGCAATTTTAAAATTATAATAATTATGTAAAAACATAAAACACTTAGATAAAAAAATAATATATCGCTTCTATGGTTTTTTTACCACATATAGATGTTTCTCTTACAATATTTCGTGTATGAATAGATACACCTTATATATATAAATATTTAGGCCCGCCGCCGTAGTCCACGTCGCTACTCAAAAGTAACTAGTTACAAAGACTAATAAAACCAATGAGTAGCCAAAATGTTAAAGCACTGGTATCTCAATGCAATAGCAGTGCGTATACTTTGTTCTTTGTAAGTGTTTTTATTGACGAACGATTTTAGTTTTGACCACCTCATAGTTAATATCGCTTCTTGTTCAATACAACAACGCTTTCAGGGTATTGGTTCGGCTGCCCCGTTTTTGTAGCGCATTGGGAATGTTCGAGGACGCACATATATTTTGGATTTAATAATGTGCATCTTTTAGATTCATAGACAATATGTAAGTACTTGTAAAATCTGTTGTAATGTTGTTTTTTTTTTGGCAAAATAAAGATTTATTATTATACTAGCGACCCGCCCCGGCTTCGCCCGGGCATAATATAATATAGCCTGTGTCACCCGGAGATAGTGTAGCTTCCCAACAGTGAAAGATTTTTTTTAGGTTATACCTTAGCCTCGGCAACTCGTGGTGGTTATGCTATTACATTGTAGCTTATATGAAACGTTTGTATTTTTAACATAGCGCCATCTATTGAATACTTACTTAATCCAGTAAACAGATATCGCCATCTGTTAGAATCGTTTGGAGCTAACAGATAATTGTGACTGTCAAATATTAGACAAATAATTTGCAATAAAATAATATTGCGACTATAAATTGAGATGTAAGCTATCTTATCTTTCAAGGTGGATCAAATTGCATACGGTGTGCAAATCAAATTTAAAATCGGTTCAGTAGTTTAGGAGTCCATCGCGGACAAACAACGTGACACGTAATTTTTATATATATAAAGATAAATTGCTTTTACGCAACGATGCGAATGAGGTGTGCATGGTGCGCAGAGTACGGGCCAGATCCAACAATATCCTGTAAATGATCGCTAGCAGGCTCGATATGCAATATATCAATCACTGCAGTGTCATCTCCCATGGGATGAAAAAAACATTTTTTTTTAATAAAACAAACTAACATAGTTCGCAAGTTTACTAACACAATGAGTCGTTGTTGCTTGATTAAAGTAATTTATTATTATTATTATTATAGTAAAATTTTCTAGAAACCTGCTATGAAAGATGATTTGCATGCGTTAATTGGCCGTGGATATTTTATTTCTTACTAGCCGCTGCCCGCGGCTTCGTTCGCGTGGCTTTTTCTTAAATAAAAAGCTGTTATTTTGACATTACAAACAGATACTTCAGTTTTATTTATTGATATATAAATTTTTATCAAGCCGTGTTTACTTCAGTTCGACTAAAGTACCATATCAAACTAGGGAATGATATCTCGATCTCGTGGGACATCAAATCACGACCGAGATTTCGAGACTGAGCTAGCATTACACACTATGCTTCTTGAAAAGCCATTTTCAAAATGATAATTGTTGAATTTATAGTGTGCATGATGTTTGCTTAATAAGTATTAACCTATTTATGTAATTGTGTGCCTATTTTATTAATGACTAGCTGCTGCCCGTGGCTTCGACCGCGTGGCTTTTTCTAAAATTAAATATCAGCTGTTTGGCAGTGAAAGTCTCTTCAAAATCGGTCCAGCTGTTTTGGGGATAAGCCGGAATAAAAAAAAACTATTTGTAAAAATGTTGTCTGTCTGTCGGTCTGTTTGAGACCGACTGACAGACAACTTTTTACATATAGTTTTTTTTTATATTTAACGTATACGTAACGTTACATATGTTAACTTTATATATGCATTTAGTAAAAAGCTGTTAACTTTGACATTATAAACAGACACTTCATATTTATTTGTATGTATGTAATATGTATTGTAAGTATCGATAAACTTTAGTTAAAAAAAGACAAGGGTAAAAACTCGGTTTTATTAATTTTACTTACCTAAAAAGCCCCATTTACATGATGCAAGTTACTTGTGGCATACGATAAAATTGAAGCAACACATGACTTGCATCGTTTAGCACTGTTTAGATGGTGCAACTTTTATTGTTTTTCAACGTTTGGTATGCCACTGGCACTTAACATGCACCGTGTAAATCAGTCTTAGTTCTCAGTTTTCTTCTTATCTGGGCCTCAAGTCTGCTATTACAATAGTGTTGTCAGAATGGTCTATCATTGATTTCATTATTGTTGATTTTGACAAGTTTGGTAATCTACTAATATAATGGCGTCATTATGACTTTCCAATGGTCAGCCACTGACACTCCATTGAAAGAATTGGTAATCTCGTACATAATGACAAATGAAACCTCCTACTAAACTTCCAACTTCCTACTCATACTACTTCAGATTGCTTATAACACTAATAAATAATATGTAAAAATATATATAAATTTAATCTGGCATGAATAAATGTTCAAAATGCCATTGTAATAGATACAATTCTATTACGAGACCATTGACCCACCAATGATCGACGATTATGAATTTAGCAGATTACGAACTTTTAGCAAAATGACAATGGGATCGTGTTGGAGTGACGAATTTATAAAAATAGCAGACTTGGGCCCCAGGTTATAAACACAATGATTAACTGATCTTTTCTTTCTTTCCAGTGTTCGATGCTTCAGCGAAGTCCCCACAAGGTCTGCTCTTCGGGTCTTCGTACCACCTGGGCAACTTCGACGAGTGTGTCGCAATCGAAGACCCTGGGTACAACGGAGTTACCATCGAGGGACAATACTGCCTCGCTACTATTAAGTGGAGACAGAAACATGAGACTAACAAGGTAATTGATTGGTTTATTTAAATAGTTTAGATAAAATGATGTTTATCTAGCGTCTCTTTCTAACCTTAACAATGCAGATATCAAGTTAATATACCAGGAAATCAGGATGGTAACCAACCGATTATCCTTTAAGGGGCCGTGCACGAAATCTACTGATTTTGATCAATTTTGTTCACTGTTTGTGAGAAAGGGAAAAATAATTTACACAAAATTATTTGTGATTTGAACAGTCGTGTTCTTTGTTTTGCATGTGGCTGAAAGGGATTTTTCAAATAAATTAAGTATTCACGGTAAATCACTAATATTTGCAACAAGTTTTCCGAAAAATGACGCGAGACTGACATTTGATCATCATTCTACAAGAAATTGCTGTTGATTTTGAACATTAAAAAATATCATCAACTTCATTATATGGTCTACTTGCATGTGGCGGAACCACTTTTTTCAACTTCAATACAAAATATAGCAGAAAAATAATATTGAAAAAACCTTTGTTTTTGTTTTAAACCCCGTCAGTAATATATTTTTTCCTATTATTTAGCAAATCATATCAAGAAATTTAAAAATCACAAATTAGTCTTCAGCTATTCTTGAAATATAATCAAAATTTTATTTATTGATTATACGATATCTTCATTTAGTAAATCAACGGCGAAATAAACTATATTTTGGAGAGCACAAAAATGATGAAATTATTAACAGCTGCTGTGACTGACACGAATGGTTTAGCACCATGAAAACTGTACTTTTATAGTTACACAGACTTAATGTTTCGATTATTTCAAGTTTTCTCACAATTAGATAAGAAATTGCCAAAAGAGAGTTTTTTTCGTGCACGGACCCTTAAGGTTAAAGTTCGCGAGCACATTCGTAAGAAGCTGGCAGTATCATAACAACGGAAATGTTATCCCATTGTTTGTTTAATTAGTTTTAGTATATTCGTGTATTTATATGTATTTATTTGTTCTTATATTTATATATAATTAGGCATATATATCTTATTTATGGTTAAGGTATAGGTATATCTAAGGATATACCTATATGTATACAATTAATCCTCCAGTTTTTATAATTGCACCTAGGTACCACTATTTGTCTCTGCACCACCTAAAGGTTGACTGGTAGAAAATGCCTATGGCATTAAGTCCGCCTCTGTACATTTTTTTTTTTGTGCTAAAGTATTAAATAAATAAATAAATAATAAATGTCATCATCTATTGAATCTGTTTAACGTAAAAACTATCAAGCTGCCCTAGAACCCTAGAAGCTGGATTCGATTCCCGCACGGAACGAATATTTGTATGATCTACAAGTAGTTGTTCCGGGTCTGGCTGTTTTCGCATGTGAGTTTAAATGTTTTTAAACGCACCCACGATACATGAGAAATTCCTAGTGTAGGAAAAAGTAAAAAATAAAATAAAAAATAAAACCCAGACGCTTTGTCGCCTTTTAACGTCAGTATAACTACGTGTAAGTGATCAAACTGAGTGCACGCTCGACTCGAGCGTCCGGCGGGGCGGCGCGTGCGGCGTTCATGTTAAACACATACAATCCCTCGGAAGTGTTCTGAGTGACGGCGAGCGGCGCGCCTAACAATCTTTCGCCGCATGCACGCGACGCAAAACGCCCCGCCGCACGCCTTTTCACTCAGCCGTACACTAAGGTCTGAGTGAAAAGGCGTGCGGCGGGGCGTTCTGCGTTGCGCGCAAGCGGCGAAAGAGCGTTCGCCGAGTGGCCTTAGTGCACGCTTAGCGTTCGTGTGAGCCGGTCACATTTTTCATCATGCAGGCGTTGGGGTCGTACCATATTATTGATATGTATTTAGAAGAATATGTGTGGTTCAAATATTTTTATAATTCGATAATTAAACAAAGAAGGCTGTGTGGGAAGTTTGCTATGCAAACACAAACTGGTTTGAGCTGCTCGCTCACCGCAAATAAGCACGCTCCCGGCGCCGTGTCGCTCGTTGTCACTTAGGACACTCGCGAGGGATTGTATGTGTTTAAAACAATTTTAATCAATAACTTCAACTATTATCTGCTTACATAGCATTTATGTCACTTAGTAACACTGCAACTTACTACGTAATACTTCGAACAAAGTCTTGGAACTTCAAAACGGTAACTATGCAGCACAAGTTCAGTGGAACAGAGCATTATGTTTAGAACTTAGTAATAAGGCTCTTTCGGTAATCCCCCTAATTCTACTTAACGATGTCATAGTAACGACTTACTTGTCTTCAGGCTTTGTGTGTGACTGTACTAGTTTCCTGTACCTGGGAATTTTCGAGTTGATCATGCATTGTTATGCATATACATACAGTAAAAGTTTTTAATCAGTGCGCAAATTTTTACAAATTAAACTTTAACGTGTTTTATTATACACCTGTTTCTTATTTTGGTATGTCTTAGTACAAAAAAATTAAGTTATCGTTAACGAAAGGTGTTTATTTTGAAACTGGTATAATGGATACTCGGCGGCGCGGTCAGTGAAGCGGAACGTAGTAGTAGGTACCTGCCAGCTGTGCGCTCGCCCATTGATATTATTACGAATAGATTGTATCCATATTTTGCTCATTTCAAGTTGGACAAAAAAAAAAGTATTGAACAAATTATGGAAATGTGTTCTATTACTGATACTGAACCACCAAAAAATTATAATTGCGCACTGGTTAACAATTATCCTGTATAATCTACTGCCCGTGTCTTCCTCTGCATCTATTTTAACCGAATTCAATAAAGGAGGTTCAGGTCTGATATATTCCCAACAGATGACTTAGGCTCCTCCACTGGAACAATAACTTCAGTATTTTCTCACATTCCATAACTATAACATCTCGACTAGTTGTTATATTTCTAGTTTCATGATTGTTAACTCTGTGCCCTTTAACATTTTCAGAATACCCAACAAATATGTTTTCCATGGATTTTCCTTTTAAAATTTCTCAGCGCAATGAAAAACTTATTGTAGCCTACCTACCTCAATTCCTATTTTGACTTTTTCAAATATTGCCTTCTTGACTTGGCAGGGAAAAACAAACTATTAGATATCGATAAGAATAAGAATAATTTATTTGTGAAACATAGGTAAATTAAAAACAAAGATCTTAAAAAAATTTGGGAGTGCGCTATGTTTTGCCAATAGTGACATACAAATGATCAATATTATTAACAATTATGATTTACAATTACGATCAAATTAACTTTGTGTACGCATGGTATGACACTTGTATTCGGATTTCAGGTGTTGATTTTTGCTATGATTAATGTACGGTCACAAGTAATAAGAAAATCCAAGATACAAATATCAAGAAGACCTTTAAAGATAGGACTCACTGGCTTAACTCACTACAAAGTTCAAAGTTGTAGCACTCCAAGTCTGCAAACTATAATGCTATCTTCAACTTAAATAAATAAATAATAATAAAAATATTAAAAGAAAAAATTGTTCAAAAGAACATTACAGAATAAAAATAGCACTAGCTTCCACACTAGAATTCTCTTTTCATTCCTTGTATCGTGGAGACTAGTCTCCTCCGTCTTACAAGATGATAAGGGACATAGTGGGTAGGTACATACATAACATCGGTCGATAAGATTTCTGAGGCGATAATATTAGAATGTTCCTCCTAATTAATAATAATAATAAAATAGATATTTAGTAATTATTTGTATCATATAAACATAATAAATTTAATACAACTAAGTTATTAGTTGTATTAAATTTAAATATAATATGTGAAATGTATTGTATACGTGTGTGGTGTGGGTGTGTGATGAATATAGATCGGATATTCGGATGCATAACTACCTAAAGTTAACTGTTAGCTATGAAATTATGGAAGCGGCTTCTTAAATATTTTTGTTACTATAAATCCTGGGATTCCAGAAAATCTGCTAATGCACAACTAATCGGATACATGGTATGGAAACGACTTCTTAAATATATGATATTACTTAACTTCACACCATATGTTAGCATTCGATTATATAGTCAAAAAGTAGGTAGTAAATTTATAAATTCCGGAATCGCGAGATTTTTACGATCGATACAAAAGTGTATTCCATATTAGCCAACACCTGAACGAAGTAAATATATTTACATTCGATACTATAATCAGAACTCTAAATGTGACGATCCCGGAATCGCGGGATTTTTTCGATACAAAGTGCATTCTATAATACACCTCAACTTTATGTAATTAAGCATCCGATTATCCGATCTACTCGTACAGTGATGAATGAGTGAGTTAAGATGAGTTTAGACCAAACGAAGACAGAACCAGAGGAAAGGTAGAAGCAATTCTTTTCCTGGCATCCCTAAAATTTCCTTTCTTAATTCTTAATTAATTGAATGATATCGCAATGCTCAAACGCAAGCTGTTAAGCCGGATTCAGACGTATGTAATGTGTAATGAAATGTATCGTGTTATGTAATGCGAATAGTGTGGACTGCATACAAACTCAAGGTGAATCCTGTATGTGTTCGACTGCGAAAGCCTTTGTGTTCGCGCTAAAAACCGACAGCCGATGGATCAGCTCGAGCACACAAGCCCGAGCGTTACGTGTGATGCTCGTAGTGTCGTCCACACGTAGAATTCGCATTACATTACATGATACATTACATTCCAAATAACACACGTCTGGCTTTCGGGGTGCAAAACACTTGTTTGGTTTCGCATGATTGGGCACAGCCGAGTCAAAATCGAATATATGTACCTAAATTTATATTATGTTCTGAAAAGACCACTCGGCTTAACTAGAATGGTGCCAAATCGATCCGAACATTACGCAGCGAGGGTAGATGCCGAGCGGAGTTTGCCGATCCGCATGAGCCATGTGAAAGCCTTCGTGTCGGCTTTATTGTTAAAAATATATTACCGAGTCGAAGGTGCCGAACATGTGTGTAGCACCCCTTACATTACAGATCACACGCATCCCAGTTAGTGCTCTTCTTAAGATATTGCACCACAAGCAAAAAAAAATATAAAAACTAGTTTTTCAAACTAAGCAAAGTTTACAAAGACAAGTAAATCATTGTTTACATGCCTTTGTAAACTTTGCTTATGCTTTGCTTTGCTTGTAAATGCGAAATTTATCAGCTAGTCTTTGTCATTACAAAGACTAGCTGCTAAGTTTCGCACTTTGACAAGTCTATTGAAACACTGCAAGAAAGATAATATAATTTATTGCACGTAATGTATTACTTTTGAAGATTTTCCACTTTTATTACACGTAGGTATATTATTAGGTTATGGTAACATCTGTTCTCGCAGTCTGGCTAGTACAAATTGCAAAGAGAGTAACCGGAAACGCGTACGAACGAAGCAAGTTAATATTTAGGAAAAAAATTTCTATGTCTCTGAATAAAATATTTTTTTATTTATTGTTGAAAAATTTACACCTTGCTTTACGAATTTGGCTGTAATTTCTGTAATCGTTTTTTTTTAATTTAATTTTTGGAAACACAAAATAAAGAAGAGACCGACTGGAAAAAAACGGGTCAAATTTTGGTGTGTGATAGCTGAATATACGGTGTATCGACCCCTTAATGTTGGACCATTATTAACGCCACAACCTTCGCACAATCTTTGACTTTGACTTTGACTTTGAACCTGTTTATTATACTGATTTTGTGTCAGTTTACGACTCTTATTTTTTCGTCCGTGTCAATTATTATATCCATACAAGTATTACTTCGTGAACAAAGAAAGTTATGTACCAGTAAATATGGCTGCCATTTTAGGTCATGTGTGCGTTTTTCGATAAGCTCAAAAAAGGAACGTCAAAGACAAATGACTGGCTAAAAAGAGTAATCTAAATTTGGTTTAAGTGATGTTGCGTGCACACTTATATTTCTTACGCCTACAGCTTCGAAATAATATGTCTTAAAGTTGCTATAAAACGTTCTGTTAATATATTATAACCGGACATTAATGCGTATGGTCATTGTTAGTCTAATTTTATTATATAGTAAACTAGTCTTATGTTACAGCAATGTTTATTGTTAAAGTTAGCTTAGTTTAACGACTGTCGTGTAACGCGTTAAACAAAAGGTAATTTAGTATCAAAATTTACGTAGAAAATACATAAATTAAGTGGCTATTACATGAACTATTCGGAATTTGGTTAAGAAGTCACAAATGAGCTCTGTCAAAGCTAGGCGTGCTATTAAAATATAGTGTTAAAAAATCCCTTTTAATCTCTTGTTACCAAATCCTAATTACTCCAAACTTAGGACTAGTACCTAAGTTTGGAGTAATAAATTAAGTCTACACATTTTGTTACTTATCTAACCATTAGCAGGACATTAGCACCTCGTTTGTCATTTACGAGTACTGCATGTGAATGAACTTTCGTGTTTGTTATGCAAAGTCAATTTTCATTTTAAATTTTAACATCATTAACTCGACTGACCAAGATACACATAAGACTATTGGATCCAACGATCAACAATAAACTAAAAGTGTCTGTATAAAATGGTAACCCATCCTCAAACTTACCGCGATCACCGCAGCTTAACCTCACAGAACCGATCCATCCATGCGGCTGATACAAGCCACATATCACTCTAAACACTTTTCTAATTTTGAATTCCATTTCAGACCCGCACCGGTCGTGGCGAGACTCTACGCTGGGCAGTTTGCGTGCCAAGCGCGTGTAATGCCAAGTCAGTGGCTAGCTTCGTCAGCAGTGTCCTAGCCCATACTGTCAGTAATACCACAGGAGTTGAAGTTAGTGAGAGGGACTGTTATACGAGACGACCATTGGATATTACGTCGTTTGATGTGGCTTATTTGTAAGTATATAAAGTGCTGTATGAAAGTTGAGTAACATTAAGTTTAAACCACTTTTTGAAAGGAGGCTACTCAGAATTAGACGAGCAAAATCAACTAGTGCATAGAAAATAATTCAACCAAATTAATAGTATGGTGTTCGTTTTAGTTTTAAAACAGCAATACTTTGGTGCTGGAACATAAATTTAAAATATCCATGGAGTATCGTGCCGGCTTTTCTCCTTTTTGATTAGGGCTTATTTGGAACCAAACCGATACCCCAAGCACATACTATACGTAGTCCAATTTTAAAACAAAGGCCCCAGTATTAATCTACCGAAAGGACAGAAAAAACTTACGCCAAGCAACAATAGAGAGATTAGAAGATTTTTCTGTAAAGTCCACATTCCACTAGGACACGCCACAGCTAATAAATCACACAGGTTACTACCCACCTCTATATTTCTTCCATTTTTCCATGATTTAGTATGGGTTGGGATGATATTGGACGACATAATCGAGTCGACTTTGTGCTGGGAACCGATTATTCTGTTGGGTTACTTTTGGGGTTTGAAAATGGATGGAAGAATTTTATACTTGCATTAAATTAACTGCATTAAATGCTTGGAAAAGCTACTGTTCCATGAAGACGCTACTGATGGGCGATCTACCAATTTCCCTAAAGCGAAAACTCATGTGTATCCTGTCCGTTCTAATTTACGGTGCTTAGACCTGGTCGCTCACCGAGTCGCAAAAATTCCACCTTTGGGTTTGCCAAAAATCAATGGAGCGCAGCATTTTGGGCATTAAACGAACCTGTTCGTTTAACGCACAGAATACGAAATACCACGCTGCACTAACAAAACGTGGATCCTAGACATAGGCAAAAAGGCTGGCAAGCTGAAATAGGATTGGACGGGTCACCCACTCGGTGGGTGCCTGAGGATGGACGACGCCACCGAGGTCGGCCCAGAAAGAGGTGGCAAGACGATGAAGACTTAAGGGCTGGATCGAGGTGGTTCCTAGAAAAAGATACCTGGGAGGATTTCGGGGAGGCTTTTGTGGAGAAGGGGGAAAGTGTAGGCTAACAAAAAAAAAAAAAACCTGTAATTTTACTGTACCGATCGAAAGGCTCAATCATATACATAATTTTTTTCTTAATACCATAGCATCTAAAATAAAAGGATGACTATGAAATTTATGAACCTATGTATTTAAACCCTCTCTCTTAAACTAGGAGGCCTATATCTTAAGAAACAGCCTAGTGTTCGGCCAGATGGTTGCGTAAATTAAGTTGTATCCTTAAAGAGTGAAATATTGTCGATCTATTTATCATTCCGTGTGGTGCCGGACGTAAAGAATAGCACCACCCCATTTCCTCCCGTGGGTGTCGTAAAAGGCGACTAAGGGACTTACTAGAGAATGGGAAGCAGCGTTCTCTATGCATTTTTAACACCATACTGGGATCGCCAACCCGCCTGCTAAGCGTGGCGATTATGGCAAACCCTCCCAATACAGGGGAGGCCAATGTCCAGCAGTGGATGTCTTTCGGCTGAAATGATGATCTATTATTCCGATCTATCTATCTTTGAGGTGAACAAATTATCTGTAAATTTAAAATTTCATGTGAACACTTTCTGCAGTTGTGATAGAATTAAATCTGTCTGTAGTGTGCTGTTTGTATGTGAGGCTGTGTTACATTTCATGTTGCGTTTCAGCGATCTGTACCACCACTGCTAAACATCATTGACGTTGGCGTCTCCCTATAAAAAATGTAGCAGGAATAGCAGTGTATACTATTTAATCTGCTAGATCTGACATTTTCTCTAATAATTATTTTGCAAAACAAAGAGATTAGCAGATGGAAAAGCGGGAAAATCGTAATGCATTTTCTTTTTAGTTCTCGACTATTATTTCATTATGATTTGCGAGCATAATAATTATTACTACAATTACCTTGACGCAGCACTAATTACAAGAGGGACGTTATCTTAAAAAAATAAAAATAAAAACTTATACAGTAGAAATAATTTACGACTTTCAAGTCAAGCCGATAACTAGTAATTTTACCCTATTCACAATTTCGCCTGACATATGGTATAATTAGGTTTCAGACTAGTAATTAGCTAACCAAGTGTCTAGATTATGATGAATGATGTTAATTAATGCCTAGGTTTACTTTTAGTGGAATGGTTTGAGTTTTAGAAGTTAAAATTTTTGATTACTGGTATTAGAGTGTTGAATTAGGCTGACTTCAAGTGGCAGCTAAGGTTATAAATTATGATTATTCATTGAAATAGCTTTGAGTAGAGTTCATTCATCCGATACTTCTTGAGGTTTCAAGTACACTTTATGATTAGACTTAGATTAGTATTGTATTTTTTTTATCATTATGCTGCACCGATTGACGTCATCACGTCAACGCCAGCTGTCGCTGAAAGCCAGTGCTGGGGCTCTGTCTCGCATAAGGTCACAGTATTATGCTGAGCGATGGCCGTTTGCGTGGATGTGACGCATATTTTCCCCCAACTTGTTTTTTTTTGGGTTTGTGTTCTTTTTTTTGCGTCATGTTTACCACAAATAATCGTATTTTCTTTCTTTTTTTCTTTCTATTAGAATAATATTCCAATGCTTAACTTATGGAGAAAATGGTGAATAGGAAGATATTTACCTATTTTTCAAATAAAAATACGCATAATATAGTAACCATGTCGATGCATAACATATATTAGCCTAATAGTTGATTTCGAAATGAGATGAGGAGGGAGGAAACGCATGTGACGAGGAGAGTGATGAAGATAAATGTGGATGAATGGAGAGGGAGAGGAAGGCCTAAAAAAATATGGATGGATTGTGTGAAGAATGATATGAAAGAGAATGATATGATATGATAGAGTGACGGTTGACAGGGGGGAATGGAAAAAGAAAACGTGTTGCGCCGACCCCAAGTAACATGGGACAAGGGCAGGAAGATGATGAGTTGATTTCGAAAGATTCTATAACTTAATTAAAATAATAAACCATAAATTAATATTCTATGTCTATACTTGAAGATTTGTAATTGGCTCTCTGGTGACTAGGGTTTCCTTTTTTGTTTGTTTTTATTAGCTGTAAGTCCTCCATGTAATAAATAAATATATAAAAATTGTTTAAAATATAGGGGCCAACAGTAATAATGGCATATCTTAACACAGCGACAGCCCTGTGTTAAGAGATGGCATAAGCGAGTGATGGCATAAGCTTATTGAAGGCAAAACGCTTATGCGATCTGCGAAAGTTACACATAAGCGAGCTAAGGGCACGTACGTCTCATGCAGTCTCGTAGATCTTTCACAGAAAAAACATACGCAAAGCTTTCAATTCCCGAAATGAACGTGCTAATGCGACACAATCAACAAAATTCTCGTAACATTTTCTAATTTGGCATCCAAACAACAATACCAACAATTGTGCTCCAACAGAAAAATCACGCCAATTACTGTTTTTATTTGTTTTCTTTGTGTAAATATACTTTGTTAAGAACACACATATTTTCTCCGAGCCAACAGAACGTATACAGCCGTAACTTTTGACGTATTATGATCGATCACACACGGGAAGATAATATTACTTTCCTTTTTCATTAATACTTGATGAGATCGTTTCATCATAATATAATTTTGTTGTTTCGATGGGTTTTTTCCAAGGGTATGGATTTGAGGTCGGTGAAATTGGGATTAGGCGGTTTAAGGCTGGAAATGTCTTGGAATTTTGTGTATGCTAACATTTGATCGATTGAATCTGTCAGCATCTTCTTAAACCACATGGGCGTTACAAATAAACACGAAATAAAGTTATGACAAGCATAAACGTCAAAAAATGTATGGTTATACCGAAGTTATTCCTAGCATAACTCTATTTCGTGTTTTGTAAGGCCCCTAATGTAGATAGTAGAATTGAATAGAATAAACTTTATTTACAAATTAACAATTTACACAAACACAGGCATTTAAAAAAATTAAACATATTTACATACATAAACCCACACCTTCGTCCCATAGGGATAGGCAGAAACTATAGAACGCCACGTGCTACGCTCCTTACCGCGCGTGCTTCGATCCTTTTGCTTCGTTTACATTCATACATCTGGCCATACATGCACGCCAGTTTCGAGTACTACGCACTTGACATTTCTGAAGGACATCACCAATTAGGTCACTATATGTTCTCTTAGGGCATCCCCTCCCGGCGTTTTCACTCACATCTGCCTTGTTAGTCGCCTTTTATTCATCCTCACATGACCAAACCATCTAAGCATACTCTTTTCAATATGCCTCTTTTTTTAAATTGAATAAATCACAGATTTAACCCAAGCAAAGATTAAATTTGTGTTATGGATGCCAGGGCTCTATCTATTAACAAAATTTTCCAATTTATACAAACTAGTACGGAGTTGCAATTGGGTTAGTAGCTATCGTTTGAGTACAAAAACAAAATAAAGTTAATAAATTAATGAAACAAAATTAAAACAATACAATTGAAAATGCCTCTCTCCAGTGTGCATTTAGGTGTGTAATTGTATGTGTCATTGTGTCTAGCAGATTCTGATATCTATTTTTCTCCATTTCAGGTCACTAATCCTGCTCTTCGTCACCATCCTATTCTTCAGTACTCTCTATGAAACCTACACAATCTACTACGGCAATAAAAAGGAGTCATTGGTCTCCAATTTGATTATCTGCTTCTCCATGATTAACAATATGAAGAAGATTATCTCAACGAAGCAGCACAACACTTTGGGCCTGGAATGTATCTCTGGAATCAAGGCTTTGGCCATGATTTTTATTATTGCTGGCCATGCCTGCATGTTTATCGCCAGTGGACCTGTCATGGATGCTGATGCTTGGGACAGGGTAAATATGTATTCATCTCAAAAAATTTATAGACTCCTTAATTATCATCCTTCTTGTCAACAACTAAAAAATGATCTGCATTTTATCTCAAATTACAGTAGATAATTAATTTCCACCATGTGTAATGTGTAGGTACAAACCTCACTCCCACAATTACTCACACCTACTACTCATATACATATTCACCTCGACACCATCTCCTACACACATAACACACTTCTGCCTTTCATAAAAATACTGTGTTTCCATTTCATTTTTTCATTCTTTTATTTGTATAAGCTTATATTATATATCTTGAACAGGCTCAAAAAATTAATAGCAATTATTTAACCTGGGGAAGGGCGGAGTATAGCACAAGCAAACTATTTGCTTATAAGGATTCTCCTCATTGTAACTAGAATAAGTTATTTTTGTGGATGCAATAAACATTTTTATTTATTTATTATTTACTAGCTTTTGCCCGCGGCTACGCCCGCGTGGATGTCGGTTATCACGTAAAAAGTAGCCTATGTCCTTCTTAATAATCTCTGCCAAATTTCATGACGATATCGGTTCAGCGGTTTAGGTGTGAAAACGTAACAGACAGACAGACAGAGCTACTTTCACATTAATAAAATGAGTATGTATTAAAAGGGTTGGTGGCATCTTCTACAAACATCAGCAAATGTAAGGTAGGACGTCCTCAGGCGAAATGGTAAGGTGATCTTCACAGTGAGCCTAAAATATTGAAAAAAAAAAAAAAAAAAAACATGGTAGTACTATACTTTTATATTATAATATGAAAACCTATAAGAAGTCTATGGTCTTAAAATAACATGGTCCCACCCCGACCCACTATTATTATCGTCAATAATAATAGCCCTCCCCGTCCCTTGACGACGCTTAACGATGTGCCAGCATGTGGTTTAGCTGAGCCTGTAATCCAAACTCCCCAGATTAATAATCAGAACCCTGATGTTATCCAGTCACCGACGGTCCCTTGCCACCCTCCCTCCGACACTGCCCTAAGCCGAGGTTCGAGCCCCACCTGGGGTGCCCTTAGCGAGCAGTCGTCTAGTTTAAGTAGATTATAGTAAAAACTCCCCTGGCTGGAGGCGTAAACTTCGTTAGGAGCTTGCGGCACCACAGGAAAGCCCGGTTAAGGAACAGGAACCCCCAGTGGTTATACCTCCGAGATGCCATACACAAAAAAAAAAAAAAAAAATGGTAATTCTCTCAATATTATGCGTACAAACTAAGATTAAAATTTGCAGTTGGAATGAATGGGAGAACATGTTTTTCAACTGCAATGCTAAGTTTGTTTTTGGGATAAATTTATTCCAACTTTCCGTAGTTCCTTCATTCTGCGTGGTCTGACATGCATTTGGCCGGTTTTTTTTATTACACAAAAGTGAAATGATTCAGCCTTTTGTAGTCAGAAACAGCCTAGACAAGATTACACTAAACTGGTTGCCTTTTTTTCTCCGCTGAAGGGGTAAAACAAACAAGTTTAAATTACTTTGTCTAGTAACGAAGCAGACTTTTCCGCGGCTATGAGCGCTAAACCTATAAAACGACGAGAAAATTAAATTTAGACAATAAACTTCACAGCATGAAGGAAATGATTCAGTAGTTTTATTTCAGTACTAGCTGCTGCCTGCGAGGCTTTTTCTCAAATACATACATACATAAACTCACGCCTTTTTCCCATGGGGGTAGGCAGAAACTATAGAGCGCCACCTGCTACGCTCCTTACATACTCCTTTTGCTTCGTTTACATTCATACATCTGGTTTTACACGCACGCCGGTTGCGAGTGCTACGCACCTGGCCTTTCTGAAGAACATCACCAATTAGGTCACTATATGTTCTCCTAGGGCGTCCCCTCCTGGCGTTTCCACTCACATCTGCCTTGTAAATACCTTTGGTTAGTCGTCTTTTATTCATCCTCTCAACATGACCAAACCATCTAAGCATACTCTTTTAAATTTTTGTCACTAAATCTTCTTTTAAACCACACCGTTGCCTTATCACATCATTTTTCAATCTATCATTCACAGTCACGCCACACATGCTTCGCAAGGAACACATTTCCATAGCATTTATTGTACTTTTATGCTTCTTTTGCCAAACCCAACATTTACTTCCAAACATAAGCGTAGGCACCAGTACACCATTGTGAACAGCCAGTCGAGCCATTTTAGGCATCGACTAGTTGGTCACAATCGCATGTATAGCGCCATTCACTTTATTCCCCGCATTTACTCTCCTTTCCACGTCTTCATCAATCATTCCATCCCTTGTAAACTGACTCCCCAAATAAACAAACTCATTTACTTGCTCCACACTCTTATCATTTATTTTCACATCACACACTGATACATCCTCTTCTCTTTCTTTCTTTTTCTTCTCTTTTCCTTCGTCTTATTCACATTTAAAACTTAACTTTTTTTTTCTTAAATAAAAGTAGCGTAAGTTACTCCTTATAACATCAGATATTTTCCAGTGAAGTTCCCATTAAAATCGGTTCAGCCGTTTCGGACATTAGCCGGAACAAACAAACAGGCAGACAGACAAAAATAAAAATAAAAAAATGTTTTTTGTATAAGTTCCGTATAAACTTTCATATACATTGTGTATAAAGTTGTTATTTTGAGATTACAAACAGACACTTCAATTTTATTGATTTGTATAAATTATTTGCGTTATCTTTATGCACTCTTCCATATTTTAATACGGCGTTGTTGCTGGGGACGTAACTTTGATACTGAAATTCCTCGGTAGGGCTGTCAAATTTATATTACTAAAAGCCATCCGAACGTTTTTGTTTTCTGTCGTCCAAGATTGAATTTTCCGTATAGAATGAATGAAAAAAAAAAAAAAAAAAAAAAAAAAAAACAATTATAATTTAAGTTTCATTAGAGGTGATTATTGTAATATATGTATAACCAGTAAAGTCTCAATACTCAAGGTTGCATAAAATTCATAAAAATGGTCTAAAATTGGTGGAATTCTAGTTGTTTGCCTTTGGTAACTGCTTCTTATTGATCAGATTAATGGATTGATAATATTTGACCGCTTGTCATTTGATCCATAGTATTAATTCTGCCAACCCTAGGTATAAAGTCAAGCGTACACTTTATAAATTATGTAAAAGTTTGCTGGCATCATCTCGAGCATTATGTCCTCGATGGGGTCAAGGTTACACAGTTTATTTGGATTTACACAGAGCTCCTAATTATGCCGCCCAGATACAGCATCGCATAAATTTTATCCGTAATCAGGGCTCCGTTTTAGTTGTACAACTGCCTAGGCTTGTCTTAGATTAGGAGAACTGATCGTAAGCTCAGGATGTTTGGCACGTACAGTTGCGTCAACTATGAAGTGAGGAGTTACCGTAATGTGGTGTGATGATCGTCTCATGCATAGAAATTACTTAAAGAAACCATCTGTTTCTAATGAGTTTGGTAGATGATACGTCGATGTCGAGATCAGTATCAATGTGTACATTAATAATAATAATATATTGTTTATTCAAGTAACTCAGACTCATTTTGTTAGTAACAGAAACTTAAGCTATGTTAGAGAGAGAAAATAAAATACAAAAACAAAACACAAAAATAAACATAACATTGAAAAGTAAGGAATCACCGCTGCGCCATCCCATGAGAAATAGCACAGCAGTGATTCACATATCTGCAGTCCAGTCTGCCCCCTATCATTGACAGTACGCTATTGGAGCTCCCTCTCACTCTGCGCACCAGGGATGCACACCTCTTGCGCATTGTAGCATAAAAGCAATCGACCCGAATTTCAGCGAACATCCCTGATGTGTTACATTGCCATTATTTTGTATTTCCTACATGATACATCAGTTGTGTACCTTTATACAGCGTTATTGCGAAAACTAACAAACTTCAGGATTGTATTACTTACATCATAAACAACAACTTTTATTCTATGACTTTTTATGAAACATAATACATTTACTAAAAACAAATCTTCAAGATTTTGTTGTTCTATCTAACACTTTTCGATTCTATATTTGGTTTTACCTACTAACGCCTTCCGTGCGATTTCACCGCTGCCTTTTGCACTAGGCACGGCAGTTTGTTTTGCTACGCATAGAGTCGTAACATTTAGAACGTTGAATTTAAATATTTTAATTTTTGTATGAAAATATGATACATTAAAATCTGATGAATTATTAAAAGTCATAGAACAAAATTTGTTGTTTATGATGTTAGTAATATAGTTCTGAGAGGTTCTTAGTGTTTTACCAATGACTATGTATATACAGGTCGTTAAAGAAATTGCCTGCCATGGCTTAGGTTCAGTATCGATAAAGGAACCCAGGAATATATAAAAAAAAAAAAAAAACTAACAAAATTATTGCAAGATCAACCTAATTTAGGGTACCTAACTAACTTAAAATAGCAATCGTGTAGAATTAAAATTATTTTATTTGGTTTAAATGCTTTAATTGCTTTTTTTTAACTTTTTATGAAGGTATTTTATTTTTTATTTTTTACGGGTTCCTTTCATTATTTCAGCCGAAAGACGTCCACTGCTGGATATAGGCCTCCCCCAAAAGGGGGGATTTGCCCCCTTTGGGTTGGCGATCGCAGTATGGTGTTAAAAATGCGAAGAGAATGCTGCTGCCCATTTTCTAGGAAGTCCCTTAGTCGCTTATTACGACACCCACGGGAAGAAACGGGTTCCTTTATAGATACTGAACTCACCCTCACGCAATTTCTTTAACACCCTGTATATTTATTTTTCTGACTTCATTTATATTTATTTTTTATTACTGATGGAAATCGATGGATGAGGTCTATGATGGAACGAGCGTACCTAGTAGATGCCTGTTCAGTCTTGCTTTTAGGGCAGACGAGTTATATGATGGTCATATTATTTCCTTTCTTTACAGTTAGTCCGACAACCAGTCAATGCCTTCATGTTGAACAACACCTTGTTAGTGGATACATTTCTGATGCTCAGCGCGTTCCTCTTCTCAAGACTGTTCCTCGTTGAGCTGGACAAGAGAAGGGGCAAGATCAATGTTATACCGATCTTGATCTTCCGATATATCAGGTGAGATATCATCTTCTGTTTTAAATATTAATAATATTAAAGTAATAAATTTATTTAATCAATTAACAAGGACTCATTGTGTTAGTAAACTTACGAACTATGTTAGTTTTTTGTTCAAATTAAAATTAAAATCTATTTAATCCCTTGGGAGATGCCACTGCAGTGATTGATATATATGCAATCGAGCCTACTAGCGATCATTTTCAGGATATTGTTAGAGCTGGCCCGTTCTTTGCGGACCAGGGATGCACACCTTATTCGCATCGTTGCGTAAAAGCAATTTATATGTGCGTCCGCCACATCCGCATGCGCGTCCCAATGCGCTACAAAAACGGGGCAGCCCTACCAACACCCTGAAAGCATTGTAGTATTGAACACGAAGAGTGTTGTGCGACCGTTGGGTATATCTAGCCCACAGGCTGCACGTGTAAAACGTGTGCGTGTGCGTGTGAGGGTATGTGCATGTGTGTGTGTAACGTGTGTATATTATTTCTTCTAACCCTGTAATGATAGCTATTTATGAAAGTCTACATTGTTGATTTCAACCAAAAAAGTATAATTTAGACTTACGTGATTGAACTTGTTCTTCTGAAAACTATGGAATAACGCTGTCTAGCGGTGGTTCATTAAGCGGCATTTGTTTACACTGTAGTGGATGATCCTCTTAACGAGTGATTAAAAAGACTAAAACACTACGAACACACTAAAAACCTCACACTTAACTAAAACTTGAGAACCTTGAAACTTGAGAGACTAAAATGTTGCTCTATTTCACTAAAGTCGAATTATTCATTCACTGGAGGAAACTGACAGATGCTAGCTGCCACATTTTTAAATAATAAGGAAATATGTATTGTATTCTATACTTTTACACTTATACAATACATATATTATACATTTATTTTACACTTTATAAATAAAAAAACTAAACGATCACCATTACAATAAATATGACCATTTTATTACGCAAAGTGACAGCTAGCATATGTCAGATTATTTCAGTGAATTAATTATTCGACTTTAGTTTAGTATCTAACTCAGTTTGAGCACCAATTTCATCCCAATCATTTTGTTTCACGATTAACTTTCAACCAGGGCCTCAAGTCTGCTATTACAATAGTGTCAGAATGACATTGATTTCATAATTGTTGATTTCGACAAGTTTGGTAATCTACTAATACTCGTATAATGGCGTCATTATGACTTTCCAATGGTCAGCCACTGACACTTCATTGAAAGAATTGGCAATCTCGTACATAATGACAAATGAACTTCCTACTTCCTACTACTTCAGATTGCTTATAACACTAATAAATAATATGTAAAAATATATATAAATGAAATCTGGCATGAATAAATGTTCAAAATGCTATTGTAATACAATTCTATTACGAGACCATTAACCGACCAATGATCGACCATTCAGAATTTAGCAGATTACGAACTTTTAGCAAAATGACAATGGGATCGTGTTGGAGTGACGAATTTATAAAAATAGCAGACTTGGGCCCCTGGATGATAAAGGAAGCTAAAATACAGCGCTTCATTGGATATTTTAATAAAAACAATATTAGCTTAGTCGTAAACAAAATTCATAATTTTTTTACTTGAAAATACGTCATAAAATCCCTTTGCACAAAGCTTTTGCTTGCAGGATTTCATCAAAACGTAACTACTTCCTCTTTTTGCAAATAACAAGCTCTTACCCAATAAACTGCCATACACAATGAACGTCGTAACCCTTTGTAGTAATAAGCCTTATCAACTTAACGCATTTCTGTACAGTATTATAAAAGCTAGCTCATTTCTTGCTTAGCTTGCTTTTTCTTTGGTTTCAATAGCAACTAGTTCCTTTTGCCTCTTTGACGTTGAATTTAGATGTTGGTTTGCAAAAATACCCATTTTAATGACTGTATTGCATGCCCCTCGCCCACGGCGACTTCTTGTAGCGAAGCTGTCGCGCGTTTACGAAACGCCCGACAGCATCGATACTAACGCGCGTTAGTCGTCCGACACGGTCGCGCGTTTGCAACGCACTACAGAAGCGATGCCAACGCGCTACTAACGCGCTACAGTATCGCGACTGTATTGTTGCAAACGCGCGACCGTGTCGGACGACATCGGGGAGAGAACGGAGGGAGGGTGGCGCGTGAGTGGAGAACCGAGTATCAGTGCAACTGTGGCATTTTTGTGCCGTTACTGAATCGCGTTTGCATAACGACAGAAGCGCGACGGTATCGCGTTTGCATCGCGACTGAGAATGGTGTGGGCGAGGACAAACAGCTAGAGGCCGCATCGCGGCTGTATCGATGCGAACGCGCGACAGCATCGCTACTGCATCGCTACAAAAAGTCGCCGTGGGCGAGGGGCCTTAGATTCCCTTCCCAGCAAAATTTTAGGTACGTAGGTATTTCAACGAACATTTCGAATAATTCAGTTTGATAAAATAAACTTCTGAAACTGTTTCGAAAGATATTAGATTGACCCAAGTCTAACCGAAAGTGACAGGCCCCAAGTCGAATATAAAGTTAATCGATAGCTCACTTTAACCCTGCCTTGAATTTATTATCAAACCTAGAATTTACATTTTGATACTTCGTGCGTGACAGGCGATAAGCTATCAGATAGCTATATCCACTTTTTAGGGTTCCGCAGTCAACTAGGAATCCTTATAGTTTCGCCATGTCCGTCTGTCTGTCCGCAATTTAGCTCAAATATTCTTAGTACTAGAAAGCTGTAATTTGGTATAGGTATACATATGAATCACGTTAATAAATTGGTAAAATAAAATCTTGAATAAAAAATATTTTTCTGTAAAGTCTGTTTACGGACGATAATTTTACGTGATAACGTCATAAGAAAACATTGCGTCACAAGCCGAACGCTTAGGCCGATCGTGCCTCTCTATCGCTTGTTTCGCGCTCTCGCTTGCAAACACGGCTCAGGCGGAACGTGACAATGAGTCATGCTTCTTCGTGCGTGCAACCGTCGTTCATCGATTTATAAAACGTTATCATGTCAAAATGGTGGTATCGGATAGGCCGGTCAAAAATATTGCGTGTCTGTGAAAAGCATTTTTCTATTCAGGAATCCGTTTGCGTAATATTAAGCTTTAAAGTGCTAATAGAGTCAAGTGCTCCTGCCAGTTTAATGGTTATTTTTGGATATGTGAAAAAAAAAATTACGGCATTAGTGTATATAACGAAGTTAAAAGGAAAACTATCACAGAAAAGTAGGTTTTACAAGATAACGAGTAATAATCAACCAACTTACATACATTTGCAGTTGGAATGTGTTGGAGAAAATGATGTATTTCAACTACAATGTTAAGTTTGTTCTTGGGATTCTTTCCAACTACGAAACCCTTCATTGTGCATGATCCGATACGCACTTGGCCGGTTTTTGTACATAGTAATGGTTTTGGGTCACCAATTTCCTGGAAACAGTCAGATGGGAGGTCGAAAGCATACGAATTATATTCAAAACGATATTTTTTTTTTCTATCACCACACAATGTGTCATCTGAAGATACCTCATGGCTATTGAGCCAGTCGTTCTGAGTAGAGTGGTATTGGTGCTGATAGCTCAGTTTACGTTGGTCGTGGCTACTAACTAACATTTTAAGAGCATTTATCCCGCGCGGGCTGACAACGTCGCACTTCGAGAGGTTTTTCGTGATTATTTTATTAAATTGAAATCAAAGTACAATTTTTTTTCAGTCAAAAATAGTTTTGTGTTCAGCCAGGTACCTACTAGATCGTTGTAGGTACTTTATAATTATTTTTAACATTTACTTCATAGTAAATACAATTATTTAATCGTAATTCAGCAAATAGAATAGCTGACGATATGTAAATTTTTATGAGCTGTCAAAAATTTGTATACATATTTATAAACAAACGATCTAGTACTAGGCTGAAAAAAAAAAAAAAAATTGTACTTTGATATAAATTTAATAAAATGTGACGTTGCCAGCCTGCGCGGGATGAACGCTCTTAATGCAAATTTTATTGAAGAAAATTAATCTTCCTAAATATTATGCGAACCTACCTATTAACTAATGATTGTTTCGTTTTTTCCAGGGTAACTCCAGCATATTTGGTGGTCATTTTGTTCTACATGACTTGGCTGCCGAAGATGGGCGAAGGTCCATTATGGCAAGACAGGTTGCAGTTGGAACAAGAAAGATGCATGGCCTCCTGGTGGACCAATATACTGTACATCAATAATTATGTTAATACTGATAAAATGGTAAGTTTGAGAGCTTCTAAATGTACACTGATAACATTTTGAAGACAAATCCACGGCCAGTATAAATGATTTATCATAGAGTGTATGTAGATGGTTTACATTGTCCAATGTAAACTAAGTATAGCAAGGGACAAATGGAAAAGGCCTTTGCTTTGCAGTGGGACACTAAAACCCAAAAGACATGAATATAAAGTCTTGTCAGTACAAAAGCGTATAAGATCTTAGGCTTTGTTATTAGATCATGTGAGGTATTTAAAAATATCGAGGCTCTTACATCGGTGTATTTTGCATATGTGCGTGCCCAATCTGGTCCCCCCAATACATTATTTACATATAAGAACCAACTAGAACGGGTTCAAAGAAAATTTATTAACCACCTTAATTATCGCCTCCGTAAGCCTCCGATGGCCTATGAAAATAGTTGTCGAACATATGGTCTGCTAACACTTGATAAAAGGCGCAAAGTTCTGGATATGTGTTTGCTTTACGACATACTTAATGGATGCCTCGATTGCCCGGAGTTGGTCACACAGGTAACTTTTAACACTCCCCTACGGCGCACTCGTCACACTACGATGCTACACGTGCCTCGGCACTCGACTAATTATGCCAAAAATTGTGTATTGACCCGTATTGCTCGAATTTATAACACAGATTTCTCCCAAGTGGATATATTTAACAAAAAACAAATTGTAAGAACCATAAACAAAAGCAAATGACAGACTACCAAGCTCTTAATATTCAAAATTTATTTTGATTAATAATCAAACTTTTAATTTTTCTTTAAAATTTAAACTTAACTATAAGTAATACCTACACCTAAAAATTTAAGCTATTGAATTTAAATATTTCTCAGTACTCCGTTCGCATGTTTTATAATATACTTATCCTAGTTAAACAGGGAAACCTATTATTAGCCATACAATCTGTAATCATACATACTTTGTAATATACTATATATGTATCGCTGCTGGTTGCCTAAATAACTTAAGCCCTAAAAAATAAAATGATCTTTAAGAAAAGGCAAGAAGAAAAAATCCTGAACATTAATATAACAAGGAACATAATGCTTGAGTGTAAACGAGCATAAAGGTCAACTTTGCAGTTGTCAAACTATGCAAGTTTCACCGAGATTCACGACAGTAGTTTCATAATGCTTCTCTCTTTATTGTGAGCGTATCTTTTTAAGCACTAGACCCTCGGACAAGCGATGACAAAGACTTTGCCTGTTTTAAACTTGATGAAGTTAGCTGCCTGCAAACTTATCTTTTATAGCCATTGTTCTTTTACTATTAACACTTTTACAGTTATATTACCTACAAAATGTCTGAAAATAGCAGTCTCGTGTAACTATAGTTTGAGTAGAAGATTTTTTATATGGGAGAATATATTAATTAACATCCTTTATTGGAGAGTATAATGTATCCTATGGATCTTCAAACAAATTCGTTCCATTGACGATTACGTAAATGGTCAATGTTCAATTTTTAAACCCCATTTTGTTTCTTCCAGTGCATGTTCCAATCCTGGTACCTCTCCGTGGACACACAGCTGTTCTTTATAGCACCCATCTTCATCTACAGTCTATGGAGGTGGCGCAGAGTTGGCCCTACACTTCTATCAGTTGCCATTCTCCTCTCTTTGATTGGTCCTGCAGTTATCACCTACAGGGATAATTTGGATCCTACGCTTTTATTTTATGCCAAGTAGGTTTGCATTTATATTTCTTTTACAGTAACACAACTAACTATTTACACTACATACTAAATTAAATGACTAACTATACAAAAAAAAAAAAAAGGACAATTAGGCGTCGAAATACTAGTCCGCATCGTTGTCATCTGAGAACGTACCCAAGAGACTGGCAGCATTGCCACGTTGAATGGTAATGCTAATTCTTTGGCCCAAGACCGAGCCAGCCCTCTGGTCCCGTGAGGGGTCGACTAGTCGGTGAGAAATTTGACAATTTGAATTTGAATTTGTTGAATGAGACGCGCACTCGGGCCCCATGACCCGAGCTTTTCGTCCCCAAACAGCTCAAAAATGAAGTTATCCATAAGGTATTTCCGCCGCCTGAGGGTCTAAGCAGCGCAAATTCTTTTTGCATTTTGAATTCTTGTTGATTCTTTATTAACTTTACGTGTTATTATCAAGGATATTGGTGTCATTAGACAGAACGATCATTGTAATGCAAGGTTTTTAATTTATTGTTTTTGTTACAGAGAGTTCACTGATATTATTTCCAACTATTACTTCCACGAAGCTTACATAAAGACACATATGAAGATGATTATTTATTTCATGGGAATTTTAACTGGATATGTTCTGCATCTGGTACAAACAGAAAAGTGAGTTTATATGATTTCCGCCTTTATTTTTAAAACTTGATGAAGGCTTGGATTGTGTAACATTCATACAGATTGACTTTTATAAAGACAACATTTGCCTCCCGGGTGTGATCTGCAGTAGCCTATATGGAAAGCTCTCAATCGATTGTGTACACAAAAAGGCCGCTGCAGGCACAATTTGTTGAAGGGGGGGACCTGCACTTCCGATGATCTAAAGAATGCCACTGATGCCGCAATTAACGTGTTCATCTTCTGGGCTCATACAAAAAAAAAAAAACAAATTAAAAAAAATAAGAACCAGA
Organism: Dryobota labecula; assembly: GCA_947523025.1. Lineage (NCBI taxonomy): Eukaryota > Metazoa > Arthropoda > Insecta > Lepidoptera > Noctuidae > Dryobota > Dryobota labecula. Next base: position 6,920,325 of record OX383287.1, read on the forward strand.
AGTAGAGTATCATCGACACGAAAAGAAGAAGAAGAAGATAAAGACAACTATAAAATTCTTTACTCTTTTTACAGCTACCAGTTCTCTTTCCTGATGAAAACCTTCGCGTGGATCACCAGCGTGCTCCTTGGTACCGCAACTACCTTCTGCGTGACAATCTTCTATCAAGAGTGGTACCAATACAACCCACTAGAGGCCGCTGCCTACATTTCTTTGCACAAACTTGCCTGGGGCATTGCTAACGGATGGCTAATTATCGCCTGTGCAACTGGCAATGCAGGTAATTTTTTTAATTCTATTATTATTACTGTAATTTTGAAAGTAAAATAAATGCTTTAGTGTTATGAGGAACAGGGTGTACTCATACTCTATAGTAAAGGGAGGATCCTCTGACCAGACGGGGAGAGCGTTGAAGGGCTCTGCTTGTGGACAGGCCGAAAGTGCAGTATGCTGTACCAAGGTTGCTGATGAGGTTGAGGGTGATGACCAGGTATGCGCGTTCGCTGCATGCTGGTGGTCAGGATACCTGTTGAAGCCGTGGGTGCTGGCTGGCTGTGTGACTCGCCGCTCGAAAGCTTGAGGAAGTGGTGGATGACGTCACGCTGAAGTAGTTGCACGAAGGCTGCGCTAATGTCCATGTTCGGTGTCACCAATTTAGAGGTATGAGGAACAAGGTGTACAGTTCACTCATATTCTATTGAAAAGGGAGGATCCTCCGACCAGACGGGTGTTGTGTCTGGTGGGCAACTGCCCAACGGTTGATGTCGAGATGTTGTATATATGCTAGTCGTGCGGTAAACTCTGATAGCGCGATGCAGGATTTGTGACGTCAGGTCTTTGATGCGTAGTTCGCATGTGGCGTTGTTGATACCGCCACAATGATGTGGAAATGCGTTCCTTGCAAAGCATGTGTGGCGGTTTAAAAGAAGATGTAGGTGATAAAAATAATTAACTAAAATAAACTAACTTGGCCACCTATTGAGCTCAAGTACCATCATGTAACCATGTAACTAAGTACCATCGACACGAAAAGAAGAAGTCAAAGAGTGACAAAAATTGAAAATAGTATGCTTAGATGATTTGGTCATGTTGAGAGGATGATTGAGGCGACTAACAAAAGGTATTTTACTAGGCAGATGTGAGTAGAAAAGCTGGGAGAGCATGCTCTAGGAGACCACAATTACTGTGACCGAATTGGTGATGTTCTTCAGAAAGGTCCGGTGCGTAGTACTCGCAAACGGCGTGCGTGTTTGACCAGATGTTTGAATGTAAAGGAAGCAAACGGAGTATGTAAGGAGCGTAGCAGTTGGTGTTCTATAGTTTCTGTTTACCCCCCATGGGATTCTTCCCATGGGGGGTATTTTTCATATTAACACCATAACGATATTGTCTATCGGGGTTTGTGTGAATGTTCCTTTTGTTTTTATAATATAAGTCTAAAAAGACTCCTCCGTGCCTCGGAAAGCACGTTAAGTCGTTGGTCCCGGCTGTCATTCGTGGAACTTTGACAGTTGTTATAGGTCGTCAGAAGCCCCCGAAAGTCTGACAACCATATTACCTAGGAGTATAGTATTATCCAGCTATTGGGTTGTGGAGGTCAGGTAGATAGTCGCTCCATACTGGTATTCAGCTGCATTTGGTTATGCTGGAAGTCGACCCCAATATAATTGGGAAAAGGCTAGGCAGATTGAGTCTTATAATTAGGTAAGATTACCATTACCGAACCGATTATCATGTGTGTTTTTATGTGTGTGTGTGTGTTTATGTATTTTTGGTGTTTGTGTGCGTTTGTGTATATGTAATTTTAAACTATCTCGCAAATTCTTATAAGTTTTTTTTGTCATGGTAAATGAGTTATAATAATCTTCGTTGGCCAGAAGTCCCAGTAAAAAAATATTGGTTCTATCAACAACAATGTTGACATTATGCCATCTTAATCTTACTGCTTAGGTAGTACTATGGATCTATAGTTTGATTGAAATACGCCGTCTGTGTTTCCGAACGCATACAACCCTAATCTATTCAAAGTGAGAGTGAACAGGCTTCTTCTGGGTAAGCTCACTCCATCGTAGACTTTGTCTCTGTCATCCAGACCTAGACTAAAGTCAAGAGCAAACTCATAGTAGAATAAAAAAATAAAAAATAAATACTTTTTTTTATCGATCAGTTTTTGTATCCAGTCTCAGTTCTTTTTTATTATTGTTACACCTTTGACACCTGTTGTATCACCTCAAATTCCGATCCTTTACTAAAAATCACACTCTTTCCAGGTTTCTTAGGAAAATTACTGACGTGGAAGTTCCTGGCTCCATTCTCAAGACTAACATTCTGTGCTTACTTGGTGAACGGAATCGTGGAATTGTACTACGTTGGTGAATTGAGACATCCTCTACATATCACCTTCTTCACTGTTGTGAGTATTATTTTAGGTACCTTTTTTACCAGCGGAAGCCATTTCAACAACATTCATTGCGTTATTCACGGTATTGAACGGACAAATTTTTGGAACATATGAAGCAATGGATTAGCAATAGCCTGCAAAGTCATTCAGATTGTGATGGTTAGTGTTTTAGACAATAGGGTGCTGCTTAAGTTTGATTGACCCTTAATTATATTTAGCCTGGGTTGTTTCCACTTTTGGGCACAAGTTTCTGCTTGCCCAGCTAAACCTCTATTCTGTACGATTTCCGGCCACCTTCCAGTGGCCTTGGTTTACCTGTATGTAAGAAAATATTGCATCTTCGTTTTAATTCATACACGATTTTAAATCGGTGTTTCATACACGAAATATTTTATATGAGAGAGATTTTTTTATATGAGACACAAAGTGGTACAGTGTCAAAGTGAAAAGTGGTAAGTGTAAAAGTGGTAAAGAAGCCATGGACACGATTTTTTCTTAAATCTAAGTATATTATTTAAAAAAAACTAATAATTGAAAATTACTCGATATGGTGATTAATTATCAAAAGCCATCGCGCTCGGGCCGCCACCGTCACCGCGTCCAGGCTGGTCATTCATAGAATAAGTAAAGGTTTTTTGCAAAATGTCTCAAGCAATATTAAAATTATAATAAAATTTACGTAAACATAAAAAAAACTTAGACAAAAAAAAAATCGTTGCTATGGCTTTTTTACCACCTATAGATGTTTCTCTTAAAATATTTCGTGTATGAATATATACACCTTATATATATAATAAACAGGGTGGAAGGGATATCGACGCGTAGTCGGTTACCATGGATTCAGTACATGATTGAGCGGCTTTTATTACTTAGCCACAACCCCCTCAAGGTCAAGGTCATGGTCTTTTACCGTTCGAAAATTATAATTATGTATTTAGACATTATGTGGGTCTAACAAGGCAGGGTGATGCACTGTCCGGGTCCTGTTTTCTGCACATCAAAGAACTAGATATGTATAACGAAATTATTATTCTTACTAGCAACCCGCCTCGGCTTCGCACGGGCAGTAGAGTCTTATGCCTACATTTTTTTTCTGTCGTAGTGCCGTGTCAGCCTTTTGCGTTGAGCATGTGGGTTAGATTAAAATTTCACTGATGTTAATCCTACTTGGAGTATATTACATCGACATTTTTTACCCAATTTAAACAAAACCTAATGAATTATACACCTGAACCTTTCTCATGAATCACTTCGCCCATTGGTGAAAACCGTATGAAAATCCGATCGGTAGTTTTTGAGTTTATCGCGTTCAGAAAGATAAACAGACGCGGTGGGCGGACTTTGTTTTATAATATGTAGTTGTGATGATAATTAATTAATCCTTTAGCCAGGGTTAGCAAATAGAATGTTGTTTTTGTAACTAAATTTAAAAGTCACTTTATCTTAATCGGATTGACGTTTTCATATCTCTCGTATGCGACTGCGCACGTGTTTCTTCATTATTATTATTATTTATTTAAGTATTTATTAACAAACTTACAGAAATCTTAAAATAAAAACTATACCCCGCAAAACCGTTTTCGCGGTTTGTCTGCGGGAATAGAACAAATAGTTTTATCTAATAATGTTTATTAGTGCGGACACTTAATTTTCGCTTATTGCACTTATGAAACTTATAATAATGTTATATTATAACCTATATGTATGGGAAAAATATCGCATATAAGATATAGAAAAAAAAAAAAAAAAAAACTTTAAGTAATTTGGCAAATTTACCTTTAACTATTTGTGATCTAAATATAAATTTTTTTGGTAATGGCTTATCGCAGTTCAACCTAGGATATTGTCTACTGCTTTCCTATGGGTTCCTCAATAAATTAAGGCCTCCAGCCAGGGCATAATACTTAATACTAAGCGACTACACGCTAAAGGCCCCCTGCGGAGGTACGTGATCATAAGAGTGGTTTTTGAGTTAATTAAATACTTTTCGTTTTCATAGTATCGTCAAACAGGAAAAGATACAGGAGACTTGGATGTAATTACTTTCCTTGCTAGGTTTTTGTAAGCTTATATGTGGCTTTGGGATGAACTACAAGCTCAAGGAGAAAAATATAATTAACTGAATATCAGACAAACAAATAACGCAAGGGACATCACAATGATTTGTGAATTGGCAGTGTAAGACAAAATTATAACAAATCTATAATCAAAAAGTTATAAATATCTTCTTTTTAATTTAGCTTCTAATAAATTTATTGTTGTCTTCTTTTTAAATGTTTGATGTAAACTGAGGACCAAAAACACAGGTTTTCTTAAACCTATACTCCATTTATTTATAACATTAGACAAATAACTGTTCTCATCCTTTCGTTATGTCGATGTAAACGTTAAATAAACTCCGTTATTTCACGATAAATACAAAGCACTGTAATCTATTTACCATTTACATTAAAAAAAAATTTCTAAAGTGCAGTAATTTCAACAATATTACACAATAACTGTCGTTATTTAGCCGTCATTTGTCTAATGCTAATAGTAAATGGCATGTCTAACATTACAATTAGAATAAAATTTTCCTAAATCATAATTTTACTTTATACTTGCATAAATTTAATTTATTTTTTATTTTTATTATTTTTAATCAATATAATGGTGAGATTCCCAAACTCAATCCAAATCCAAAATCCAATCAAGAAAACCAACCTAGCATAAACTAACATATGGTCGATTTCACAAACGTCAGATAACTTTTGTCCAAGAGATAAAATTTAAAAACAGTTTTCGTTTAGGTCTATTAATATAAATCCCAGTTTACTATGTTTGGTCGCACCTGTGTCTGCACTCATATTTGTTCACTTTAATAGCTCCCGGGCCGAAGGCTGGCCTCCATTGAGACCGATCGCCATGGCCGAAATTCGGTCTGGAGGAGGAGGACTATTTGTATAAATTTATCAAAATTGGTGAACCTAAATAATTATCTTTCTTTTTCAGATGGCGAATGCAATATCGCACATAGTGTTGACATTCTTCCTTGCCATGTTTCTATGCTTGACTTTTGAGTCACCTCTACATGGGATCGAGAAGATTCTTCTTCGGATGTTCGGTGAGTACTTATTAAAACATTAAAAAGAAAAAAATATTATAGGATCACTTAAAACAAAACTTAAAAACTTTTTACAGGATAGCAAACAGAACTAAATACATTGTTTAAGATTAAACCATAACAGTATAATATATAAGTAGTGGCTATGCACGTAAGGTGGTTCATTGTTATGAAAAAGAGCGCCTCTCGCCATCAAACGTAAAACTTTGGCGAGTTTAGAATTAAGTAACACCTCTGTATTATAATTTCTTTAAATAAAAAATTAAAAACAAATTAATCTACTTATTCTCTGATAATCATTTGTAAAAACCAGATTATTCGAATCGTTTTAATTACTATTCAGTTTAATTTTTAAATATCTATTTCAAATGTTCACTCAAGAACAAAACTTCACACTTTAAAAATTTGAAAATTTCCACAACAAAGTTGAAACTGATCAAATTACGAGAGAAAAGTTATTGAACTATTAAAACTGTACCTGGGTACAGTTATTCTCAGGACACTCATTATTTGGTTGACTTCGGTGGCAATTTTTTTTTTACATTTAGGCATAACTAACATGAAATATCAAATCTAGAGTTAATTTAAAACATATTAGTAGTACTCTAGATTTGATATTTCATGTTAGTTATGCCTAAATGTAAAAAACCACCGAAGTCAACCAAATAATGAGTGTCCTGAGAATAACCCACCTATAATCAATTTTCTCAATTATAATATTTAAGATCTTTATAAAATATTTTTCTTTGAGGTTTAGTAAAATGTCTATTGTAGCTGGCTTTTTCATGAGTTGCAGTAATACCATAATAGCGACATGGATTACCATTGTGCCTAAAAATATTAAAGTATAATACTTATTGTGTTGTATTCTATGAAGATTCTATACAAATAAATAAAATTGAAGTGTCTGATTTTAATGTCAAATGACAGCTTTTTACCAAATGCATATGAAAGCGTATACTGTACTTGTAACATAAAAAACATTATTTTAAAATTTGCCTGTCTATCTGTCTGTTTGTTCCGGCTAATCTCCGAAACGGCTGAACCGATTTTGACGGATTTTGGCAGATAGCTGATGTTATAAGGAGTAAATTAGTAACTTACTTTAATTTAAGAAAATAACACGCGGGCGAAGGCGCGGACAGCAGGTAGTCAGAAATAATTTTGTCAAGTTTATCGAAGTGGTATTAAAAATATTAGCAAAATTTTATTATTAACTGAATGTATTTATATATTTAGGGGAAAAAGTCCTTACAATATTATTTCGTGATTTGAGGATAGGGATAGTGAAGAGGTAACATTTATTTTTAACTAACTAACTGCCCGCGGCGTCGTCCGCGTGGCTTTTTCTAAAATAAATGTAGCTTATGTTACTTCCTAAAACATTTGCTACCTGCCAGTGAAAGTCCCGTCAAAATCGATTCAGCTGTTTTGGAGGCTTCGTCCATACTGATCCCTAGTCCCAACTCGCCCATTTTTTTTAACGGTCCAGTTTTTTGCAAAAGTGCTACGATGTATTGCAGCCACCTTTGGGATGGCTCAGCAAAGTACCAACTTGCTGCGCTTGACTCGGTGGAACGCAGAGCTAAGAGGCTCATTGGCGACGTAAAACTGGTGGATGCCAAGCTTCACAGCTTGGCTCATCGTCGCAAGGTTGCCTGCTTGTCGGTCTTCTACAGATTGTACTTCGGAGAGTGTGCCCATGAACTCCACGACCTCATTCCACCGGCCCCCTTCTACCATCGGACATCTAGATGCACTGCAAGTTACCACCCCTACCTAGTTGATATTCCACCAACTCGCACTAAGCGTTTTCAAACGTCTTTTATAATGCGCGCAGCAAAGGAGTGGAACTCTCTGCCTGCGTCTGTGTTTCCGAACGCATACAACCCTAATCTATTCAAAGTGAGAGTGAACAGGCTTCTGCTGGGTAAGCTCACTCCATCGTAGACTTTGTCTTTGTCATCCAGACCTAGACTAAAGTCAAGAGCAAACTAATAGTTGAATTTAAAAAAAAAAAATGTAGAAAATAAATACTTATCACGTATAAATTTTGCTCTTGATCTTTTTCTATATATTGTTATGTATGATTTGTGATGTCTAAGACGATAGTTTAAATTATTTTATACACGGACAGATTTTTTTGCAGAGAGTTTTAATTATTGTACAAACTGTGATTTCTTAGACGATTGTTTAAATTATTTTGTAATACAGACTGTGATTTTATAACCAAGACAAAAAACATTATGATTTGTGATGACTGAATATAAATAAAATACAAATCATACAAGCACTTTTCTTACCATCAGTACTTTTGCGCCTTCTAGCTATACATGTAGGTAGGTATATACGGACCGGGCGAGTTGGAACTAGGGATCAGTATGGATGAAGCCGTTTCGGAGATTAGCTGAAACAAACAGACAGAAAAAAATAAAAAACCTTTTTTGTTATAAGTATCGGATATACCTACTTCCATATGAATGTAGTAAAAAGTTGTTATTTTGACTTTATAAATAGACACTTCAATTTCATTAATTTGCATTGAACGTAATATGATTATAAATAAATAAATTCTTTATTCGTCCTCCCAATGACAAGCTTATTCTTTACAAGTTTAATACATCTATACTCCATTTACTTATAGCTTTAGACAAATAACGGCTAAATAACGACAGTTATTGTGTAACATTGTTGAAATTACTGCACTTTAGAGTTATTTTTTTAATTTAAATGGTAAATAGATTACAGTGCTTTGTATTTATCGTGAAATAACGGAGTTTATTAAACGTTTACATCGAAATAATGAAAGGGTGAGAACAGTTATTTGTCTAATGTTATAATAAATTGAGTATAGTCAAAAGTAAGATTTCCCAAACAATTATAATACCTAAAAATTAGTTTATTACAAGTGCAAGTAATGATGGTTCGGAATTACAATGTTAGGTTTAACAATAACATTTTTGTTTTCAGCTCGGCCAGTACTGAGTGACAACGCAAGAAAAGATGTATCAGTGGAATCATCGAGAAATACTAGTCAATCTAAATTAGATTCGTAGCTTAGTGTTACACATTGTTAGTTTATAAAGTGGAAATCACTGTGTGATATTTACACAGATGATTTTCTTTAGTTTAATTAGGTTGGTATCTGCGTAATGCCCCTGTTCTTGGTGTCAGAGTTTTTAAGCCGCCCATGGGCCTTTGCCATGGCTACACCTGCTGTCAAGATATCTCTCAGGTCGGTTTCCGCATGACGTTTTCCTTCACCGTTTTTTAAGCAAGCGATAATTATACAATACACACATGAATCTGAAAAGTCAGAGTTACGTGCCTTAAGTTGGAACTCGAGCCATTTGACTTGGCAGTTCGATGGTCACACGACTAGACTACTATACTCCATTTACTATAGCATTAGACAAATAACGGCAAAATAACGACAGTTACTGTGTAATATTGTTGAAATTACTGCACTTTATAGTTATTTTTTTAATGTAAATTGTAAATAGATTACAGTGCTTTGTATTTATCATGAAATAACGGAGTTTATTAAACGTTTACATCGAAATAACAAAAGGGTGAGAGCAGTTATTTGTCTAATGTTATAATAAATGGAGTGTAGGTTATGTGGTATTTAACGCTTTCAAAGACACTGAACGAGACACAATAGAAGTTTTATTGATAAGACGCCTATGGGCGTTTAGTGTGCTCGAACGGGTTAAAAGAAACTGGGATGTGAGGATTTCGAAACCGATGTAAAACGAATTAATATAACGATTGATGTAATTTGCAGTTTTAGCAAATACATTCTATAACGATGCTAAAGATAGTTGAAATAGACCCAAAATTAAGAGTACCTTACAGGTTTTAAATGTGTAGGTTTCAAATGAGGTGAAGGGCTTAATATTATGTAGCAAGCAAGTCAACTCTAATATTTATTTGTTAGGCGTCGGTCTCGAAGTCAGCGGTGCGAGGCGGTGGCGGCGGCGGCGCAGGAAGCGATGTGGCTACGCAGACCCGGTCTCGAAGTCAGCGGGCAGATCGCGCGGCGCTAGAGCGGTGTAGTGTTGTGTTATGAGAAAATAGTGTCTTTGTTTGCGAACGAAATGTCCAAACAGCGACGACAACATCTTTTTGATACAAATTTCTCCTTAACGTTAGATGCACAACACTACGACGGCACGGTTGGCGTGGTGTCTAAGTGATTGACTGCTGCGCTGCGTGTTGCGGGTTCGATTCCCGCACGGAACGAATATTTGTATGACCTACAAGTAGTTGTTCCGGGTCTGGCTGTTTGTGCATGTGAGTTTAAATATTTGTAAACGCACCCATGATACAGGAGAAATTACTAGTGTGAGGCATATAAAAAAAAAAAAGTATGTCAATGCAGTCGCGCGGGCAATGCTAGACTGGTGCGCATCGCTCGTACGCCGCTCCCCGCGCCGCCGCCGTTGCGTTCTAGGCTAGTTCCATATAAATCTATGCTTTGAAACGCGTCGCTCGACGCGCCGCCGCCGCCGTCGCCCGCGCCGCTGACATCGTGTCCGTAGCCTTAGAGTTGACTACTGCCACGCTGTTTCACTTTTGGGCTTCTGCCCACTAAAAGAGAAAAAGCGGGGTCATTGTGTAACACACTCACAATCCTAATGAAAATTTCCATTTTGACAATTCAACAATATACCCATTGCGATATTTACGCTGTCAGTGGACGAATTTCTGTAGCATTATGATATAGAAATAGAAACCGTTTGTTTCCTTATAATGTAGGTACTCGTATATATTTTACCATAAACCATGCAAAAATTAAAAAAGGTAGGTAGGTATACAGGGTGTAAGGACATCGACGCGAAACTAGTTACCATGGATTCAGTACAGGATTCTGCAAAGCCTAAGTTGAAATTATTCGTCAGTTATTAAATAAAAAAAAACTGCTATTTCCTACAAAAGTGCAATAGCCTACCTACGCATCAAAATGTATGAGACAGCATTTTTTTTTTTATTACCTCGCAGTATTTCAACGCAGGGGAGTCCAGAATCGATGTCCCTGACACCCTGTATAAATAATAGATAATATAAATTATCAAAAATATTATAATAATAGGTTAACAATGAAATGAATGAAGCAATGGATTACGAATTTCCTTTAAAATTCTTCAAATTGTGATAGAAAGTGTGTTGCGCAATTGGGGAGCAGGAATTTATTAAGTTGGGATATTGCACCAATGTAATATATTTTTATGAACCAAACAGGCTCAATTATTTATGGTTATAGGTAATTTGTAAATATTTTATTTTTACGTTAGGCAATAACTAGAATTATATATTTTTTTTACGTTTATAAAATGTAGAAATTAAAAATAATATTATGTTTCTAATTTTATATTATATCGGATCATTGGTAAAACACTATTACTAACATCATAAACAACTTTTGTTTTATGACTTTTAATAATTCATCAGATTTAATTTATCATATTTTCATACAAAAAAAAAAAAAAAAAAATTCAACGCTCTAAATGTTACGAACTCTATGCGTAGCAAAATAAACTGCCGTGTCTAGTGCAAAAGGCAGGGGCGACAGTGCACGGGAGGCGTAGATAGGTACAACAAAATACAGAATTGAAATGTGTTAGATAGAACATCGAAATCTTGAAGGTTTGTTTTTGGTAAATGTATTATGTTTCGTAAAAAGTCATAGTACAAAAGTTGTTATTTCTGATGCTAGTAATACAGTCTTGCAAGGTTGTAATTTTTTTTACCAATAAACCTGTATATATATGTGTTACCGACGGTGATAAATAAATATTAGATCAGTATCACTAACCAGTAAGGTATTGCTATAAAATGTTAATAAAAATGACATAATTTTTCGCGAAGGTATCCGGGAACGGCGTCCATTTTTTATGGCTTTAATATTACAAGACCAAGATGGCTGTCTGTACATTTTTATGCCAAACAAAGAAAAAACAATTTAATCCTTAATGCAAAAAGTTAGGGTTTGAAATTGAATATTAGTATGGTGAGATAAAGCAGTGCAATAAATACGTTGAAATTTCAGTGCTGAGAAATTATGGTTTTAGCGCCGAATTGAAGACGGGGCAATTTTTTTTCTTCCATATGTATTATAAACTGCTTTGATTATAGCTCATAATGTACATACCTACATAATTACGTGATAAAAGACATTATAGTAGAATTATGTTACAAACTCGTAAAAAGGTACTTTGATAGTTGATAGGGTAGCAGAACACTTGCGCGAAAAGACATTTCCGTGAACCCACTTGCGTGAAAAGACATTTCCGCGAACCAACTTGCGCAAAAAGATATTTCCGCGAACCTACTTGCGCGAAAAGATATTTCCGCGAACCCTTTTGCGCGGAAAGACTTTTCCGCGAATCTACTTGCGCGAAAGACACTGGCCACTTGGTCGAAGTGACAGTTGCGCGAAAAAGTTGCGAAAATGAGATTTCTTCATAACATCACGCCTGTATTCTTTCAAAGGGCTGGGTAGGAGTGTATTCTGTGAATGAATAGTATACCCACGATTCGTCAGTTATGTTCAAGTTACACGAGTGTACCAGATCCAATAGGTATCGACTTGTGATGGTGCTTGAGTTGGCTAAATTATGCCTTATTCTGTCCTCTATCTCGAACATTCCATTAAGTAATTAAATTGCATTATTTTCGAAGGTTCGCGAAAGATAAAATCATCGATTGCCTCGTTGGTCTACTGGTCGATAACGCTACTGCTAGGCATGAGGACCACGGTTTGAGGCCCGAGTCGAGCAAAATGTTATTGGGTATTTCTATCAGAAATTTCTTAGTAGCAGCTCGGAGTACGGATTAGTGGTTGGTTGAAGGCAATAGGCTCGCCCCCTATACGCCCCCTACACGGGACTTAAACATAACTGATGAAATGTGGGTGATAGGTACACCTCTGCTTAACCCTTCGGGGGAATACAGGCGTGATGATATGTCATAAAATCATTCTCGAGATTAATAAAATCTGGATTTGTTTGTCTGACTTATGTTCTTATACATTCTTCTGCGTATACGATTTGAGTTGAAGTTGAGCGCAATGTCGTGATTTATTGTATAAGTTATGATAAATAAGAGAGCGAGTCTTGAAATTAAATATTATTATACAATGTGTTACTGAATTAATGTACACTTGCACAGTATGAAAGTAATTTGTTAAGAATTGTTTATTTAATCGATTTCTGTAATTTTTAATATAGATAACTTTTTTATCCCAACAAAATTGGTTGTCTGTAAAGTAGGTTTACGGACGATAATTTTACGTGATAACGTAACACAAGCCGAACGCTTAGGCTCTCTATCGCTTGTTCCGCGCTCTCGCTTGCACACTCGGCTCAGGCGGAACGTGACAATGAGTCATACTTTTTCGTGCGTGCAGCCGGCGTTCATCGATTTGTAAGACGTTATCACGTCAAAAATTATGAATACTACGTAAAATAAAGTACAGGCAAAACAGGCCAAAATGGACGAATAACCTACTACGCTACACTCCATTTGAGATAAGATTAGAAATTTATAAAAACCTCTTTTACAGTCCGTTCAACCGATTTTGACTTCTATTCCGTAGGTATAAAGATGGCATAAAAAGCAAAAAAAGGGTTTACAATACCAACTGTTTACTGCAGCTGCCATTTGTCATGTCGCAAACGCAATAGAAGTCAAAATCGGTTGAACGGTCAGTAAAAAAAGTTTATTTAAATGTCTAATGTTATTTCAAATGGAATATAGACTCTTATACTTGTGCGATTGTGTGCGTGTAGATTTGTAATGTGACCACAATTTTCTCTCACAATCAGTATAACTTTAATAATAATTAAACAATGTTTTATACATAATAGTAAACATTCAGTTCGTGTATTATGATTATAACATAATATTCTAATTGGAGTGTTTGGTGGTGTGTGTTAATTCCTGAACATGTTGTATATTAAAATAATTCTTAGGAGAAAACTAAGTAAGACTAGATAAAATAATGTTACCTGTAGCTATAAGTTTACCCCAGCAGGGTTAATTACGAAACCCTCCAAATACCAGTTGCTTTCAGTTTTTAAAAACAGGCGCGACACGCGACGCGACACAAAGGCACCGCTCGTCACGCGACACGCGATGCCTTTGTGTCGAGTCGCGTGTCGGGCCCGTTTGTTTGGTATTAAGCCTAGTAAAAAAAATCTTCTTTTTTGAATAGGCTTAATGATTGGTTGACTGGGCTTTCAGAAACCACGGGGTTAAATGTATTTTAATTTTGATACTAATTAATGTTATTTCTTTTTGAATGGATGCAAGTACCCATTGTGTATTTACGTAAAGCCACTATATAATAAAGTAGCAGTATTACGTCTTCATAGAAAATGGCCGAAACAACGCGATTCAAAATCTCAGTATATACCAGTAAGCAACTGCATAGTGTGCAGTGTGTGTTACGCAGGGACACGGAAGGTTGATCTACCGAGTGGCAGGTAATTATTTCAAGGTCACTGCCGAGACTTAATACTGTTACTTATTTATACTGTGGCAAAGCCATGATGTATGGATTATTTAATTGATTGCAAATGTAATGCTTTAATACCTATTATTTTTTATGCCTTATTATTATTTTTTTATATATAAAAAAAAACTGGATTTATTGAAATTGGTTTAAGTTTTTTTTTAATAAAAAAAAGTTACTTGGCATATCCATGTATACAAATATTAATATAATAATTTCTTCAAGACTTATTTTTTTATTATCTTAACTTCCATTGCTCAATGTTATACTCTATTTTATACATACCTCAATGTACACAGGATTTTTATTTTGATATTAAAAATGTTGTTTTTATTTGCTTTTTCATTCCTCTTACTCATTGTTTTTTTTTTATATTAAAAACTAAATTTTGCAAGCGGCTTCGCCCGCGTGGGTTTCGGAAAATATCCCACGGTTATCCAAATCAAATCAAATAAAAACTAGTAATAAATTGTTTTGGTAAAGATGAGATCTTATAAGCTAAGTGTCATGGTATTCTGCCTGCAAGCTAGCGTGTAAATTTTTATAAAGTTAACATAAATTCTTATTATATTCATCATCATCATCATTTCAGCCGAAAGAAGTCCACTGCTGGACATAGGCCTCCCCAAAAAAAAGGGGGGAATTTGCCATAATCGCCGCGCTTGGCAGGCTGGTTGGCGATCGCAGTATGGTGTTAATAATGTATAGAGAACGCTGCTGCCCATTCTCTAGTAAGTCCCTTAGTCGCCTTTTACGACACCCGCGGGAGGAAATGGGGTGATGCTATTCTTTACGTCCGGCACCACACAGTACCCTTATTATCATTATTATATTACTATTATTCTTTTAAACAATTTACCATGCATTTATTCACTATATTTTGTTTATATTGTTATTATTCAGAGAAAATCTTGCGTAAATAAAGGTATATAAAATGCTCGAGACTGTACTGGAGAAATCTTTGTGTAAAGTCCCGTAGTTATGTAAACTTTTGTTGAGCAACAGTTGATCAAAATTGTTGATGAGCAACGACAAAGTTGCTGGAAACAAAGTGTATCTAATTATGTCTTGTCCACACGCCGCGCCAGTCTGCGTCAAAATGTTGCCCGAGGAAGTAAGTGTTGTTGTATTATCTGTATATAGAGCAAAGTTCCCATGTTTCGTGTACCTAGACGAAATAATCAACTATTTGCTAACAATGTATTCTGTATGGCGACCAAAGTTTATTATAAACTACCAGATTGTTTTAAAACTCTTGAATTTAGAACATTTCAATGTAAATTATTCAATTATCTCTTAACTAAATGCTACTTACTACTCGACAGATGATTTTATGAATGAAAAGTTGACTTTAATACTTAGATATTATCTCTTTGACCTAATTTAATATTTTTGACATTTCCATACCTAAAATTTGACTAATTTGCAATTTGAATTTTATCCTATTTTATTTTATTCAATGTTATATCTAATAATCTAACCAAAACCCTGGAAATGTATTTAATCGCCGTAAACGGCAGAATATTATGAACTTTTAAAACTATGTTACAACTTTGTAACAATATTCTGACAAATAAATGGGCTATTACTATTATTATGTGTATAAAATCTATACTAACAATATTATAAAAAGGTAAAATTTGTTTGTAATTTTGTATGTAGCGGGTTAACCTCTGGAACTACCAGTCGGATTTGAGAAATTCTTTTTCCATTTGATAGCCCAATTCTTGAGGAAGGTTATAGGCTATTTAACATCATGCTGTGACCTTTAGGAGTCGAGTGAGAAGAAAAAACGCTAAGTGAAAGCAAAATATTATGGGGAACAAGAAATTTCACGCGGACGAAGTCGCGGGCAGAAGTTAGTATCTAATAAATAAATAAAAAATAAAAAATCGCAATCATAAGGAATGCCGACAAGTGAAAACAAAACTTTGGAATAACTGTTCTTTTATACATATAGCTCATGGAAAGCGTTCGGAGACGATGATGCGGGTTCCATGATTTTTGTTCACCCAAAAAGTACACTTAAATACCCTACATATAGCTCATGGAAAGCGTTCGGTGACGATCGCGAACCCATTCATTTTTTCCCTACCAAAAAGTGCTCAACGCGCCTAAAGAAGTTTTCACCTCAAACAGGTGTGCGAAACTCTCCTGCAAAGATTTTTTTTTAATTTCTGCTCTGGTGTTAGAGCTTGTTCTAAGTCCGCCGCCATCTTATCTAAGTCTGTCGCCAAAACAACAATGTGAAGTGTTACGGGGCAAATTGAATAAAAGCGATTTTACTTGAAGACTTGTATCTCTGCCTACCCAGGCACTTCCTTTATTACAATAGTAAGACAACAAAACAAGGACACGAAACAAATTATAATCGACAGAACAAATAAGAAACGAAACGGATAAAAATTAGGAGATCTAGAACTTTATCGAAACTAGAAAATTGAGCAAAGCGAGTGTGTGTGTTCGTCTCAGAGCAAGGCTGAACACTTCATTGGTGACCCCGAGAAGAACACAAGCCTGACGGAGCCAGCATGTCGACCAGAGCAGAGCAGGGAGCGATGACCGGAGGAGCATCAGCGGAGAGGCAGGACGTCTGCGCACGGGGTCATGTCGTAGGAAAACGTGCGTTGACCACTCGACCCACCGTACACTGGGCCATTCAAGGTGCTGAAAAGGGGCGAGAAGACGTTTAAGATTGAGGTTATGCAACGTGCTTGTGGAATGTGGAATTTGTGTAGTGTTTACAATTAGCTTTAACAACATTTATATTTATTTATTAAAACTAACAGCGGTAACCACCACAAATGTTAACAGCATTTGTTGTGTTTCGGCAGTTAGAGGTAAGATAGCCAGTTCCTCTGTGGTTGAGGATTCCGGGTGAAGCTCTCTTCCATCTTCGGCCTTATCATCACTTACCATCAGGTGAGATGAAGGCCAAGAGATTCCCAGTTGTATGTAAAAAAAATAGAGAAAAGATAGTGATGTTTATAAACTTGATGCAAACACGTCCACACACGCCAATAATTGTTGATAAACAAATGTTGTCACTCGTCAAGCAAGAACTTGTCAACATGCCGTGATTAAACTCTGCAACACGCAGTGTTACAAGCAATAATATGTTGATTAAACTTTGTTTATAAACAAATGTATTCCATGAATACGAGGCTCAACTTAGCTCGACGTTAAAAAGAACACTATCTAACAAGTACACTTCCGGCCCTATAAAACTTGCCACACAATTTAAACGAGTAAACTCCAATATTTGTGTTACCAGTGAATGCACTCAAGTGTTCAGGCGCAGGGCCGGCGAACTTGGACAGTTTTCAATTACTCAAAGTTACAGAGTAAGTGCATAGCCCGTCAACTATTTGCAAACTTGCATAATCTCCGTCGGATCATGGCTGGCATACACGGAGCAGAGTTACTGGTACGTATAAATTAAACTTGCTGGCTTGCCATGTTGCTCTTGTGTTAAGTGTTCCGGATTTCGGGAATCTAGGATGACTTGATGCATATTTGGTGCAGTGTTGTTTGTTGTTCGTTGGAGCTGGCGTCTGCTGGGTTATTATTTTGAAGTTTTGGGTCCAAAGATTTTCCACGTGAAAGTTAGATGCCTAAATATTATCAGCTCAGCTTCCGTATCCTTGACACCCACCTTGATGACTGGATGGCTTTTCTTTAGGTTGTTCTAATGTCATACAATTGCCGAGAGATTTTGAAGTCTTTTTAACCGACGAAAAAACGGAGGAGGTTATGTCTTGGCCTAATTTGTAAAAAAAAAAGTGTCTCATTCGATGTCAGCTCCTTTAATAGCAGTAAATAGCTAATTTATTATGTCTATATAGTTGCATATTTCATCAGTTGATCGTTAGGGCGTGTCCTATGTAAAAGCGATAGTCAAGGGAATACCTCGGGAATACGTGATCGTCGGTCTCATATGTCACTTTTTGTTCGGCAAACTTGAACGCGTGTTCGCGCCGACAGAGGCTGTTTTCCAGTTCTCCGAACAAAAAGCACGCCACGCGAAAAGTATGCCACGCGACGATTGCGTATTCGCGCCGCGATTGCTTTAAATAGGACTCGGGGTAAGACTGGTAATTTGATAATATAAGTAAATCCTACTTTCTGAAGCTAAAAAAAATATAAAAAAAAAATCAAAAAAAAATATCTACCGACTTATAAAAATCACTATAAAGTGAAAAATAACTTTTAATTTTGGAAGTCAGTGTCTTTGGATCTGTATTTTAGTTTTTTTGTCACCGACTTCCGAAATTAAAGTTAGTTTTCACTTTATAATGCTTTTTTTTATTGTTATTATTTTTCCTTTTTTAGTTATGGTATTAATTCTATAAAAATTATTATAAAAAAGAAAAGTAAAGACGCCAGAGACCTCTATTGTTGGTGAATCATTTGGATTAGGTTAGATTAGAACTGTGACCATTTTAAAGCGCGAAGGCGAGCGACCGCAGGGTGCGTGCCGCGAGAGCAGCCGCCGAGCGCCAGATCCTCTCTATTGTTGGTGAATCATTTGGGTTAGGTCAGATTAGAACTGTGACCATTAAAGCGCGAAGGATTGCTATGAAAAAAAAAAAAAAAAAAAAAACAGTGACAAGAAGAATTAAAACATCACCAAGATACACAAAGTGGATTAAATACGTGTTATCGAAGCTAACTCAAAAACAATCCAAACAAAGTTAATAAAATTTATATAGGTCCACTTAGAAAGCCCCCCTCAAACCCCCCCCCCTCCCAAAAATTACCCCCCCCTCCCCTTCATTTTTTCCCTTTCAGTAATTTTTTTTTTTTTAAATGGGTTCACAATTGACGGAGAAATGGGTGGACATAAATTCAAAAAAAAAAACGTACCTACAGTCGAACGTTGAACCTTCTCCTTTTTCGAAGTCGGTTAAAAAAAGAAGATAAACGGAATAAAGTACCTACCTACAGGATACTCAACTAATAATACTTATCCAATTATTTTTTCTATTACATCCTATGTTACCGGGACGACTATTTAATTAGGGACAAGTAGTCTCCATGTCGCCGGCAAGAAGATATTTCTAAAAATATAATAGACACCCATACCAATTTTCGTGAATGTGAATATTTACACTGAGCGAGCCGGAAAAACGTTTGGCAAAGTAATAGACTTAGCTTAATTATATAGAGGGCTATAAATAGGCTTAAAGTATTAGATTCAAAGCTATCTTCAGGGGTCTAGAAATAATGTAGGTATTAAAATGTATGAAGCCTGACATTTTAATACCTACATTATTTCTAAGATTTATACTGTATTTTTCCAATTTTATTTTGATTTTTTTTTATCAGTGTTATGTCAAAATATGTAAACTGTAATAAAAAAATAGAATCAATCGAAATGGAAATGATTTCGATCGAAGAATATATAAACATTCCTTTTAATCTCGGATTTCAATAAATGTATTCTTTTTACCGACGATTCACAAAATGAGTTCGTATTATTTCATAAATATGGCTAAAAGTTTTCAAATGGATCTGAATAAATATTTTAATTAGCAACGTGTGTGCAGTTTTCTACCAACTGTACTTTGGCTGACGAATTGAATAAAACTGACGAATCAAAGAAAACTGGCAAACACTCGAAACTGTCGAGTTAACCGTAGGTGGTAGGATTTTCCTTGCAATCCCTCCCCTTGCACCACACATCTTATGTAAATGAATCGCCTATGAGCATGTAGCTAAAGAACGTACACAATGCAACAAATGCCGATTAAAATTCGCGTCAGGTGAAAAGACCGCTGGCTAACCGCACAACTGTAACATTGTATAAGGTCGTGTCACGTTAATAGCGCGCTGACCAACCGCAAAACCATACGTTGTATTAGTTCATCATTTCAGCCGAAAGACGTCCACTGCTGGACATAGGCCTCCCCCAAGCATCGCCACTTCGACCGGTTCTGTGCTTCCCGCATCCAGCGGATTCCTGCGGCTTTCATAAGGTCATCGGTCCACCCTGTGGGAGGCCTTCTAACGCTACGTCTTCCGGTACGCGGTCGTCACTCCAGAACCTTTCGGCCCCAACGGCCATTTGTTCTGCGCGCAATGTGCCCTGCCCATTGTCACTTAAGTTTGGCAATTCTTCGAGTTATGTCGGTTACCTTGGTTCTCCTGCGGATCTCTTCATTTCTGATTGGATCACGTACGGAAACTCCAAGCATAGCCCTCTGTATTGCCCTTTGGGTGACTTTAAGCATTCTAATAAGGCCCATCGTGAGCTATCACGTTTCAGTTTCATATGTCATCACTGGCAACACGCACTGGTCAAAGACTTTCGTCTTGAGACACTGCGGTATGTGGGACGAGAAGATATTGCGTAGCTTCCCGAACGCTGCCCAGCCGAGTCGGATTTGACGATTGACCTCTTTCTCGAAGTTGGACCTATCTAACTGGACAGTTTGTCCTAGGTAAACATACTCATCCACAACTTCGAGTGTAGCGTCTCCGATTAGTTCGCGTCACGTAAAAATGGTATGGTAAGGTTGTGCGGTTGGCCAGCGCTCTTATTACAGTTGTTCGTTGGCCAGCGGTCGTGTTTTTGGAATAAATTCAAGGAATTTCGATGACGCGCTAGGATCATGATCGGTATACGGGGGAATACTGAGCGTCGCGATCCTGAAATATTAAATTTTCTCGTAATCATGGATCGTACTGACTTTTTTGTCAAATAAAGATTATTATTTCTCTCATCCAATCTCGCTTGCAGTGTCGCCTGTCTCATTCGAGATAGGACAGAAACTTATATTGGGTCGAGAGAGAGCTGCGTAAAACGTTATCGCAAGAAACAACCAGCTTACAAGTTCCTTCCCTTATCTTTTGTCTAAACAACGTCCCGCTATGTTTATATGTTTCACGCTCAAGTTGGCAGAACTTGCCACTTGTTAAATTAAAATGTTTCCCGACTTCCGATTCGATTTTCTTTGAGCTTTCGTTTTTTTTTTGTATTTTTAACTTCAGTTGCATTATTTACTGGGGCCCAAGTCTGCTATTTTTATAAATTCGTCACTCCAACACGATCCCATTGTCATTTTGCTAAAAGTTCGTAATCTGCTAAATTCATAATGGTCGATCATTGGTCAGTCAATGGTCTCGTAATAGAATTGTATTACAATGGCATTTTGAACATTTATTCATGCCAGATTTCATGTATATATTTTTTTACATATTATTTATTAGTGTTATAAGACTTATAAGCAATCTGAAGTAGTAGGAAGTTCGTTTGTCATTATGCACGAGATTACCAATTCTTTCAATGGAGTGTCAGTGGCAGACCATTGGAAAGTCATAATGACGCCATTATATTAAGTAGTAGATTACCAAACTTGTCAAAATCAACAATTATGAAATCAATGATAGACCAATCTGACACTATTGTAATAGCAGATTTGAGGCCCTGGGAGGTTGTTTTTGCTCGAAGTCACTGCTTGGAAAGCATTTTAGCGATTTAGTAGGTATGTTTCGACGGTTTTCAAATATTTACTACATCCGCCATACCGTCATTTTTTAAACAAATGAGTACGATTCGTCACTTAAGTGAGGCTCGAAGTCAAGCCAAAGTCAAGCTTTAGAGATTAGCACCACTTCATAATTTAGTGTATAAAAATAAAATTGAAGTGTCTGTTTGTAATTTATTATCGTATTGTATGTAGGTAATGTCTGTTTGTAAATAACAGCTATATATAAAAAAAAAACTTTGTCTGCCTGTCTGTCTGTTTGTTCAGGCTTCTAATCTCCGAAACGGCTGGACCGATTTTGACGGTACTTTCACTGACAGATAGCTGTTGTTATACAGCTTAGGCTGCTTTTATTTTAGAAAAATCCACGCAGGTGACGCCGCGGGCGACAGCTAGTCCTAGATACAATTTATTTGAAATTCGTTATTGTACTTTTGTCGAGATGCGAGTATAAATAAATGAATAGACTGAGTACCTACGTCTCCAATTCTATTTCATTGAGTAAAAGGGATTTTAATGATTTGACCATTCAGAAACATTTATAGGTGGATTTCTTAGACCTCACTTGTTTAATTCTTTACAAGTCGAAAGGCTTTTAGATTTGTTGATCGGATAGCACCTACCTAGTAATAAACATTCTATGAAATATTTGCGTCTCAAGAGAAAATCACGGATCAAGAAATAATTCTTCAGAAGCAGTAATTTATCTTTTTGGAATAAACAGGTAACATTTCTCAGAAATTTCAAGATAGAAATGTGGTTTTATTTACTCGGTACTTATTCCCCTTGTGAAATCCCAAAACTATCTTGAAATGTGGTTGTTTTCTAACAAGGGAAGTCTGTTACACATTACATAATGGTGACACAATAGGTAGCAGAAATGTATATTTACATAGTAGGTACATTTTACTATCAACCGAATCGTTGTTCCGACTTTTTTTTTTTTGAGGATGGGAAAGCGGAAGGGAGTATCAGTCTCTTACTGACTAAAACCCATCCGTGTTCCTACCTTGGCCCTTTATGTTCCGGGCTACCTAAGATCGAATATTATAACAGAAAAAAAAAATATATATTAATAATATGTTGAGGTACTAAGAAGGTAACAATTTACAAAAAGATAAATTTGTTGTATTGTCTCGAACTATAAAAAAAAAGTGGTTCATACATCCAGGGCCTCAAGTCTGCTATTACAATAGTGTCAGAATGGTCTCTTCATTGTGAGTTTTTGACAGATTTGCCATACAAACACTGTCAAATACAATGGCGAGACCATTTTGACACTATTGTAATAGCAGACTTGAGGCCCTGATGTCAGGATGTCTGACTACTTTATGTACGCGTTTATTCGCTGTCAGTCGAGGTACTGAATATTTGATGTAAGGTATCAAATAGTAGCAAAAAGGTAGTGCCTTTTGGTATTTTCTAAACATCAAATATCTCTATTGGTCCAGGGTTAACGCTTACAAATCGTTGTTCCGCCTCAGATCGAATTTTATGATTTCTAGGAATAGTTTTTTATAACATGACATTTACAGGAATTATCAATGAATACCGTCATGGACGACATCAAAAACATCAGAAATATATACCTGGAAAAAACTGGAAAGGCAAAAAAAAAAAAAAAATGTCGGAGAAACACTGGCTTGCTGGAGTCACGCCCTTCCCGCCGATGTTTACCTTCAACTCATCCGCTAAAAGTACAAAACTGATCGCGGATTGCCATAGAAGAATAAAAAAATACTGCTGGTTTTCAGTCATCATCATCATCATCATTTCAGCCGAAAGACGTCCACTGCTGGACATAAGCCTCCCAATAAGGGGAGTTTGCCATAATCGCCACGCTTGGCAGGCGGGTTGGCGATCGTAGTATGGTGTTAAAAATGCATAGAGAACGCTGCTGCCCATTCTCTAGTAAGTCCCTTAGTCGCCTTATACGACACCCATGGGAGAAAATAGGATTTTCAGTACCTAAGCAATTTAAGCGCAATTTTTACCAAAGCGTTTAAAAAAAAAAAATACATTTGCAATAAATAAATAAAAATGTCGGAGAAACACGTGCTAAAAAGCAGTCTAGGCACGACCATACTTTATCAAAGTAAGTAAATAACTACCAAAAACTAGTTACACCAAAGTTTACAAAACTCCTCACGTATACACAATACATTTTTACTTCTAAACTCATAACCCTCTGTTTACAGCGTCGGCCAAAAAATTACAAAGTACAAACGTTGCCTAAATAACTTCACGACAGGCGCTTGAATTAAAAGGGGCAACCGCGCGTGTGCCCAACTTTTTTACCCTTTCAGAGTTCGTAGCACCTGCGTTGCTTAAATTATGTAAATACAATTTAATTCAAAGTCCTTTGTAATCTTTTACTTTCAAATTTTCGGTGAAATTGACTTATTTAGGCATACGAGTTGCAGAGTTTTTTTTG
This sequence comes from Dryobota labecula, assembly GCA_947523025.1. Classification (NCBI taxonomy): domain Eukaryota; kingdom Metazoa; phylum Arthropoda; class Insecta; order Lepidoptera; family Noctuidae; genus Dryobota; species Dryobota labecula. The sequence goes on from OX383287.1 coordinate 6,944,271, forward strand.
TGTGATGAAAAAGGTATTTTTTTTTCATTCCAGTTGAGTATGGTGTATTTTCTCCATTTCCTCCTTGTAGTATGACATAAGTTTATGTATTAAAGCATTTATACGCAGTTTGGCTTGTACTTTAATATTAAAAACAACTTAAATAGGTATCGTATGTATAAATACGACCATTGCCTTTGATATCTTGGCTATCAAAGTATCTTTACATACAAATAAATACAACTGAAGTGTCTGTGGGTTGCAGTTGAAAATCACCATCAGGTGGTGTTGTCATCTGACATTATGCTGAGCTGTTTTTTTTTTTTTTTCTAGGGCATCTCAGAGTGTAACCACTAAGGTTCCGACTCTTTTACCGGACTTTCCTGTGGCTGCCTTAAGCTCCTAACGAAACTTAATGCCTCCAGCCAGGGCGTAAAAACTATAAACTAAACGACTGCTGCTCGCTAAGGGCACCCCCTGTGGGGTACGAACCTCGGCTTAGGGCAGCTGAGTCGGAGGGAGGGAGGCAAGGGACCGACGGTGGCTGGATAAAATCAGTGTTTTGATTATTATCGTGGGGAGTTTGGATTACATGCTGCTCAGCTAAAACGCGTGCTGGCGCTTCACTTACAGTCAAGGTCAAGGTCTATTCGTTAGTCGGGGATTTCGCGCGGGGCCTTGGCGGCGAGGTCGGAATGACGATCGTGTATTGTGTGCTCTTATTTTGCGAACTGTACTAGTTTCCCTACGACTTTCCTGGAGGAGAGTAATGGGGTCGTCTGGGTCGGTCAGTGAATGCTGAGCTGAGGCCCTTTTGGCATAATTATAATCATTCTTTCTGTTTTTTTATAGTTTTAAGGTGTAATTTTTGTCAAAATAACAAAATTTTACTAAATGCATTTATAAGTATGTATATACCGTACACGTAGACAATTTTTTTTCTGTTTCTGTTTGTTCCGTTTAATTTCCGAAACGTCTGGACTGATTTTGACAGGATCGCTGGCAGATAGCTAATGTTATATGGAGTAGGCAACTCTGGATTTAGAAAAAGTCACACGGGCGAACCCGCGGGCGTTAACTAGCTAAATATGCTCTCCATCTTTATGGTTTAACCCTTTAATACCTCTTAAATAACCCTAACGACATCCCCTAGTTTCGTTTGGCCTTATAAAATAATCCAGTTTAAAATAAAAAAGTTTCTAAGTGGCAGAAAATTCAAACAAGGTTCAATTTTTACTCTTGAACGCCTCCATTGCAGAATTGAGTTGAATATTTAATTTGAGAGGGATCTCGCTCTGCATTTTAAATATTCTTGTAGAGATTCCTTGAAGATATCAATAGATCTAAAGAAGAGCAAGATTCAAGCAATAGACAACATTGTCGTTTAACAATGTTGTCTATTACTTGAATCTTAACTTTTACGGTTTTGAACAAGAGGCTTTTGGCTACTTTGTAATGTGTTTGTATTTTGTCTATTTTTTTGTAATGTGCGTCTTATTTGTGTAGAATAAAAAATGTTTCTTTCTTTTTTTTCCTTTTTTGTTTATAATAGACTTACTCATAATAACATGGAAAAACGCTTACCTAAACCAAATGAATTCTTGTTTTCTGTCACAAGACGGAAATTTTAACCTGTATGTCGTAGCTCGTGTGGTTTATTCATGTTTGCATTAGTTAAGTAGCGAGTTTAGTTCAAGTAGCAAGTTATGTGAGCAATCATCAGTCCAAAAGTAAAATCTTTTCGTTGTGAAGTGTTACTGAAAGATATCAAAGGACTTAACTCGTTATGCTACTAATTCCAACGTAAAGCACCATTTAGGGAAACCAAATTTCCTAAGTATTATTTTCAGTGTTTACCTATACACATGATGGTAAGGTTACCTATAAAAATTATGGTATGGGCATGTGATGCGGTCACTGACCGACCCAGACGACCCCACGACTCTCCTCCAGGAGAGCAGTAGGGAAACAAGTACAGTAAGTAGCTCGTAAACATAATACACGACCGTCATTCCAACACTCGCCGCCGAGGCCCCGCGCGTAATCCCCAACTAAATATTAGTCCTCCCCGACCCTTGCCCGTAAGCGAAGCGCCAGCACGCGCTATAGCTGAGCCTGTAGCTTTAAATTCCCCCGATAATAATCATAACCCTGATTTTATCCAGCTACCGTCGGTCCCTTGCCATCCTCCCTCCGACTCTGCCCTAAGCCGAGGTTCGTCCCACAGGGGTGCCATTAGCGCGCAGTCGTTTAGTTTATAAGTTTTTACGCCCTAGCTGGAGGCATTCAGTTTCATTAGGAGCTTAAGGCAACCACAGGAAAGTCCGGTTAAAGAGTCTCAACCTCTCATGGTTAACTCTGAGATAACCTAGATAAAAAAAATAAAAAATAATGTGATGCGGAGGAATGAAGGAATAGTCGTCAGGAAAATTTTGTTATGAATGTGGATGGCTATAAAAATAAAGGAAGAGCAAAGAAACGATGGATGGACTGCGTGCGCGTGCGTGCGTAATAAGGTTAGAAAGGGAGTGACTACCGAGATGAAGAATAATAGAGAAGCATGGAAGCAAAAGACATGTTGCCTCGTCTCCAAATAAATTGGGATAAGGGCACTAGAATGATGATGATGAGCTATTAAAATAATGGTTGCTAGTCGTAACCCTCCTTCTTTAACATCTTAAGTAACCTTTAAAACACTCTCTTGAAGGGATGAAGCAAGACGAAGTCCCAAATGACTTTGCAACCTTAAAGTTAATTAATTTGATTTAAGGTGATTTAAGCAATGTACAGTCGGTGCAGTACCGAAGTCCGGTCTACAGCGGGCACTACTGGCAGCTTCAATGTCGCTGTCGGCTTACACCAGGGGTGCAAGCCTTTACCTCCTCGTGGTGATAATAGACGCTCTTACGTCGGACATCCAAGAAGAGGCCCCCTGGCGTATGCTGTTCGCCGATGATATTGTGCTGGTTGCTGAGAGCGTCTTAGAGGCCCAGAGCAGATTGTAGGTGTGGTGGGATAGACTGGAGACCGTTGGCCTGATACTAAGTCGGACCACAACAGAATACGTGTTTTGTGATTTTGGCGGTCTGTCCAGTCCTGTGCTCATGTCTCTTGCCGGAACGCCCTTACCGATCTGCTCCGACTTTCGGTACCTCGCGTCGCTTGTACAAGGAGATGGCGAAGTAGACCCTGACGTAATGTACCGGATCAACTCAGGATGGAAGAAATGGTGACAGGTCACAGGAACACCTTGCGATCCACGGATGCCCCTCAAGTTAAAGGGGAAAATTTACAAGTCCGTGATAAGGCCTGTCGTACTGTATGGATTGAAATGCTGGGCCAAGAAGAAGACGGATAAAAAAAAAGATTGCAAGGAGCGGAGATGAGAATGTTGAGATGGATGTGTGGAGTGACGAGAATGGATAAAGTCAGAAATGAGTATATAAGGGGAAGTTTAAAAGTGGCACCGGTGACAGAAAAGTTGAAAGGAAGCTTTTTGGCATGGTATGTGATGAGGGGGGAGGAAACGCATGTGACGAAAAGAGTGATGAATATAAATGTTGATGGATGGAGAGGGAGAGAAAGGCCAAATAAAAGATGGAAGGATTGTGTGAAGAATTATACGAAAGAGAAGGGAGTGAATGATAGAGTGTTGGTTGACAGGGGTGAATGGAAAAAGAAAACGTGTTGCGCCGACCCCAAGTAACATGGGACAAGGGCAGGAAGATGATGAGTGCTTTTATGGAAGTCGGTTGTGTTTTTTTTTTTTTTTTGTGAAAAAGTTTTTTTTTCCTTAAAAAAAAATAAAAACTTTAAAGGAACATAACTAAAAAGGAAAAAGAAAACATGATGGAACATGATGATGTTGTTATAATATTTCCTGTCACTACTGGAAGTATTATAACAACACTATCATGTGTATATTACACAAGTGGATTAAATACGTGTTACCGAAACTAACTCAAAAACTATCCAAGCAAAGTTAATAAAATTTATATGTCCCTCAAAAGTATACCCTTTAAACAAAAAAAAAAAAAAAAAAATTTTTAAATCGGTTCACAGTTGACGGAGAAATCGGTGGTCATTTAAATACAGTCGAAGTCGGTTAAAAAGAGCATTGATCACCACGCTTCCTAAAATGTCATCATCACCTGCTTGCACTTGTCCATGTTACTTGTGTTTGGCGTAACACGTTTTCTTTTCCATTCTCCCCTGTCAACCGTCACGCTATCATTCGCTTCCTTCTCTTTCATATAATTCCTCACACAATCTTTTTTCTTTGGCCTTCGTCTCTCTCTCTCCATCCATCAACATTTATGGTCATCGCTAAGTTGAACTTTCCGACCGTTTTTCTCCTTTTGTTTACTTCAGTGTACATGCACAACATTAATGACCTGGCCTTACCTAAATCATTTACCTACACTAATATTATAAAGCTGAAGAGTTTAATTTGTTTGGTTAAACGCGCTAATCTCTGGATCTACCAGTTGGATTTGAAAAAATATTTTTGGATTTGATAGCAGAATTCTTGAGAAAGGCTTTAGACTGTTTAACGCTATTAGAAGCCGAGCAAAAAGTAAGAAAGAACACTAAGCGAAAACGAAGTAATAGCGCGGGCAGAAGCTTGTTAATAATATAACATAACATCACGGCTTGTTTACCCGAAGGGTTGGGCAGAGATGTACCTATAGTACACCCATATTTTGCCAGTTAAGTTTAAGAGCCATATCTCACCAGGACGCCTTGGTTGGCTACGTAACCAAGCGGACGCCAGGTGAGCCATCTACTATATAGCTGATTATTGTTATTATTATTATTAATATTATACATTTAGTTGGCAGCGGGACCTGGTGACGTCGCCATGGTGTCCCGGTGAGGTATGGCTCTAAGTCCCATGTAATAGGGGGCGAGCCTATTACCATAAACCGGGAACTAATTCAGACTCCGGGCTGCTACTGAGAAATTCCAGAAGAACAATATCCAATATCGCTTTCCCCGATCTGGGAATCGAACCTAGGACCAGCAGTAACGCTTGCGACCACTAGACCAACGAGGCAGTTAATGTTAAGGTTCAAGTAAGCCATTATGACGCACTTCTGAACGTCAAAATGTAAAAGAAAGGTAAGAAGATAGACCGTAAATCTTTGGGCCACCACGACTAGGGTATCAAAAATTAAATGTAATGTAAACAGACATCCTAATGACTAGAATGAAAAAAAAAAACCAAAGGATTTTTTGAAAGCCCAAATTGTGCTTCATTTTGTCCCAAAATTATATTCTTCTAGTAAGACAAATAAGGAATTATCCTTATTTGTCTTACTAGAAGAATATAATTTTCTGATTATTATTATTATTATTATAGAATAAGCACTCCAGCAGTACGACTGCTGATCTGTTTCTGTTTAAGTGACTACTTACAATTCAAATATAAAAACAGATGTAATTGACATTCCCTAAAACCATTTAAAAAAAAAAGAACAAATAACAGGAATGCATGACATTGACATAAATATGAGCAACTAGCTTTTGCCCGCGGCTCGGCCCACGTAGATGTCGGTTATCGCGTAAAAAAGTAGCCTATGTCCTTCTCTATATTTTTATATATTCTCTTTGACGGCACGGTTGGCGCAGTGGTTAAGCGAATGAATGCTGCGCTGCGTGTCGCGGGTTCAATTCCCGCACGGAACAAATATTTGTATGACCTACAATTAGTTGTTCCGGGTCTGGCTGTTTGTGTATGTGAGTTTTATATGTTTGTAAACGCACCCACGATACAGAAGAAATTCCTAGTGTGGGGCAACGTTTAAAAAAAAAAAAAATAGACAGACAGACAGGATTGCCTGGAAGAGAACGCATTAAGCGATCAGGCCGCCGATTAAATATTTTGTAGTGTATAAGTTTTTCTTTTTGTAATGTGTAATCCGGTCAGACAGACAGAGTTACTTTCACATTTATAATATTAGTAAGGATAGTAAGGATGCCACTTGACTGTAATTAGTGATATTACAGCCAATAACCTACCAGTGTAGGTTTATATTATCAGGATAATGAACGATCCACCTAGATTGTTGACTTAGTTCACCGAAGCATCTATAAGCTGCCTCAGGGTATGTAATCGATTACAATACCTGCTTCCTGTAGAAACAATTGGCTCATATTAATATCATTTGCAGCTTTTGTGCAAAGGATATTTAATTGAGATTTGTAACAGTTGTAATGGCAATGGTGTCATTTGGTTTAAATAAGATTTTTATTATTATTCTTTTATATTTTGTGAATGTGAGAACGTTGTAGGCTTATTAGACTATAGATTTAAAGACCATTTTCTATTTTGTGCATTACCTGGTACTTATTAAAAGGCCTACACTGTCCTCCCATACATAAAACATTGTTAAAGATAAACAGGAAAACTAAAACAATGTCTCTAAATAGCACACTTTTTCAGAAATCATTAACAAGATTACATTAGTTTCACTATTTATCAAGAGATGGCGCTGACTTAAAACTGAAATATTCTACACCGCAGTGTTAACATTCTCTGGCGAATATAGGCCTCGCCGATGAAAATTTAAAAACATTTCACGGTTCACAACCAAAAGGTCCTCGTTCCTACCTACTTGCAGGTTGCTTTGGGAGAAGCGCAGTTGTAGTTTTTTCTGGGCATAGAACTATTTATACCCAAAGTCTCAAATTCAGATAATTTATGGAAACAAAGGGATAACATATCAAAAAAATATCTTCGTAATGGTAATTCACATAAAATAGCGAAAAAAGAGGTTTCATTTTCTTTTAAGTACTGATTTTAAGAAATAATCATACCGTAATTATTTTTATAAATTTTCGGTTTTAAACAAAGTTATTTAAAAAAGGAGATTTTCTGGTATAAAATATTCTATGATACTGGTAACAATGCAGGAGATACAAACATTTTCAATTTTTTTACATCTTCAAAAACACTAATATTCATAGATTCATATTGTAAGTAGCATCTCTAGCCACATTTTGGATAAAAACGGCTGTAAGCTGTTTCGAGTGGAAATCGATTTTGGGAGGCCTATGTCTAGCACTGGATTTAAAAGGGCTGATTATGACGATCATATGCCGTGTTGCCGACATACTACACAAAAAATTGTTTGGCAACGATATTTTGTTTGCAATTGTAAATTAAAGTGTATTAATTATAAGAACTATTTCTTATAATTAATTCACTTTAATTTTAGCGATGACTATTTACAAAAATAAAATATGATAAAATGTTTTACACTACTGTCGTGTCATTTTGACAGTGACATTTCTTGACATTACTTTGTTTACATAAATTATCTGAATTAGAGACTTTGGGTATAGGTACCTATACGAATGAAGCTATATATGATGGTACAAAACTCTGGTGTGCGAGGCTGACTCGCTCTTGACCGATTTTTTTTATACGTAAGTAATATCACTGTCCATGCCAAGATTGCCTGGAAGAGAACGCATTAAGCGATCAGGCCACCGATTAAATATTTTGTAGTGTATAAGTTGTTCTTTTTGTAATGTGTAATCCAGTGTACAACAAAGAATATATAAATAAATAAATAGAGTTTACAGTACTTATACTTATTAGTTATGCTAGCACTTATATTTTGTCATTTTAATATTAAACTGTGGCTCAAAATCAAAATATTTTATTTCACATAAACCTACACGGGCACTTATGAAACGTCAGAAGCTAGGTGCACGGTTCCATAGTCGTTTCCTATGGAGAAGAGCCGGCATGAAACTCCACGGTTACTCTTTTAAAAATAATTGGCTTTACAATATTATCAAATAACATTGTAAATAGGTATGGGGGAACAGTGTAGGCCTTTCAACTATTACCAGGTACTTAACAAAATAGAAAAGTGCCAACAAATCTACACTCTACTAGGCCTACAACGTTCTCACATTCACAAAATAGAAAATAATCTATATCTACAGTACCAAATATGAATAAATATCATGTCCACAAAAGCCACTAATAAAGAATTGGAATTGGATTTGTAAGGCTGTCTGCTGTAACAGTGAAAGTACTGCAGCCCATGATACTCTTAACATACTATTTTCGTTTATCAAAAATGACATACGGAAGTTCGATGTGTCGATATTTGCTTAAACTATTAAATTTAAACACAATTATTTTCACCTGTGATAATAAAGTCTGTTTTTACAAAAACATTTTGTATTGCCTCAACACAACTCATTTGAATTTTGGGCGAGTCGTTCTTGTTTTTGCTGTTGGACGTATTTTAAAAATAAGGTAATGTTATTTTAATGTATTATGTATTTGCGGTTGCTCGTAGCCAAATGATAAAAGCTGCAAGGTTCGATCGAAGGTTAAGCTACGCTTGCCGCGGTCGGTTTGTGGATGGGTGATCATTCGTGCCTCAGAAAGCACGTTAAGCCGTTGGTCCTGGCTGTCATTCGTAGTTCTTTGACAGTCGTTCCAGGTAGTCAGAAGCCCAGAAGTCTGACAAGCAGTCTTACCAATGGATATCGTGTTACCCAGTTACTGGGTGGTGGAGGTCAGATAAGCAGTCGCTCCATGTTAATATACTGGTATTCAGTTGCATCCGGTTAGACTGGAAGCCAACCCCAACATAGTTGGGAAAAAGCTTTTGTGTAATGAAAAATAACCAAAACAATGATCGCATGAAGATAATCTGGGGCAAACATTTCTAAACAAATTGTAAAGGAAGGAGAGATGACCTAATCACATCTATCATCACGTCTACTAAAATGTTTGGGTCTGTAAATGCATTAACACTATGACTGTCCAAAAACGTCCGTATTATTTTTTTAGATATTTTTTTTTCGTTATGTTATTATATTTTATTATTTGGTATTTTAATTTCCTTGTATCCTTGTCTATACGTCTGCAAAAATATTTTTTCTAGTTCAAACGTCCAACTCACAAAAACCAATGTAATTTGTATTACCTAATGCATTACATGTAATGCACGCACGTCATGGCTGAGTCGGAAATGCATTACATATAATGCTCGGACAGTCAACGTGTTTAGAAAAGACGATTCCACATTTACAAGGTGTTTGTAGGCATTCTCCAAATTAGCCACGGTCTTAGATTTGACTTGGTTTGGTACGTGTGGGATAATAATATGTTTAGTAGTACCATTGCCAGGCCTAGTAGAGTGTAGATTTGTTGGCACTTTTCTATTTTGTCAAGTACCTGGTAATTGTTGAAAGGCCTACACTGTCCTCCGATACCTATTAACAATGTTATTTGATAATATTGTAAAGCCAATTATTTTTAAAAGACTAACCATGGAGTTTCTTGCTGGCTCTTTTCCATAGGAAATGACTAATTGGAACCGTGCTCTTAACTTGACGTTTCATAAGTGCCATATAGGTTTATGTGAAATAAAATATTTTGATTGATTGATTGATTGCATGATCCGTAACAGACGTGTTTAAAACTGCCACAAAAGCCGAGTTTTTTGATTTATCTACCTTAAGAATCATGTGATCGAGGCAGATGTCATCCCTGGTAGGCAAACAGTGTCCTGAGAGGAAACTATGCAAAGCCGCCATATTTAAATAATTTAATCTGTTAGTCCGTATTTGTGATGTTTCTGCTGGTTTCCCTATTAAGTTAATATTTATATCTCCTGTAATAATAGTGTCCCCATGTGAGTCGATAGTTTGAAGGTATTGATCAAGCGAGGCAATGAAACTATCTACGGATACATTCGATGGAGACCGATAAATACCAATGATGGTGAAATTAGAGAATGTGATTTGCAAAGCTGAGTCATGTATTGAGTCATCCCAACTGGTCCTAACAAATAGCTATCAAATCGAATCAAAATATTTTATTTCACATGGGCACTTATGAAACGTCAGAAGCTAGGTGCACGGTTCCAATTATTTATTTATTTTATTTTTATTTATTTATTATAACACCTGAAATCGAATTGGTCGTTTCCTATGGAGAAGAGTCGGCAAGAAACTACACGGTTACACTTTTAAAAATAATTGGCTTTTACAATTTTTTCAAATTACAGTATTAACAGGTATGGGGTCTTTTATAATGCGCACAGCAAAGGAGTGAAACTCTCTGCCTGCGTCTGTGTTTCCGAACGCATACAACCCTAATCTATTCAAAGTGAGAGTGAACAGGCTTCTTCTGGGTAAGCTCACTCCATCGTAGACTTTGTCTCTGTCATCCAGACCTAGACTAAAGTCAAGAGCAAACATGAGTTTGCTCTTGACTTTAGTCTAGGTCTGGATAGATCTGGATTCTACTATGAAGTAGAATAAAAAAAAAATGGGAGTACAATGTAGGCCTGTCAGCAAATACTAGGTACTTGACTAAATTGAAAATGGTTTAGAAATCTGCAGTCCAAGCCTACAACGTTCTCACATTCACAAAATATACATTCTGTAGCATCTTATTCCGTTAGCCCCGCTATCACGTTGCTGACTGGCCAATTATATGTCTACCATAGCGAGCTCTTCTCAACTTCTCCTAAAGTCTGAGCAGGTACAAAACAAAATATCCAAAATAAAAGTGTTGACCAAAGACCTAATATTGCAGATGCATCCTAAAATCTTGGGAGTTATAATCCTTCTTCTGGTTCTACTTAGATTAGCTGTTGAAGCCTCTCATGGTAAGTATCACCAATTACCATCAATTACAGTAGTTTTTTCTTATGATTATTATTTTTTGTGTATGGCATCTCGCAGGTCAACCAAGAAGGTTGTCGTTTGCTTAAAAGTATCTGCACACAGCCGGCGTGACGTGGCGGGGCGCGGCGTGGCGGAGCAGCGACACTGCGCTGGCGTGGCGGCATCGGTCACACTGTGGGCGCTATCACGTTCCGTCCCCCCACCGTGTTGTCGCGACGCGAGTCATCATCAAAAAGATGTTGAGCGCTTCAGACGTGGAAACGGTCTTGCTTTTATTTGTGCTAGCTAAGAAAAAACAACGTAAACGGAAATGGATGCATGAAATAAATCAAAAACGCCCCGCCCCGTCGCTTCTGAGTTGAAGTCCCGCTCGGCGTGGCGGCGGCGTGGCGTGCCGGTTACCGTCGCGTCGAGCGGTTCGGCTCTGTGTGGCGTCGTCCATAATATCTAGTACATTACAACTGCTCAGCGTCGCGTGCTGTCCCGTGCCGCCGCGCCGCGCCCGCTGTGTGCAGAGATCTTCACCGGACTCTTGGTCTTGTGGGTGCCTCAATAATTAAGGCCTCCAGCCAGGGCAGAGCATGCCACCAATTTTTCTCACGAAACGACGTGCACGCGCGTGACTGTATGTGTACACGCAGGAGCTCTCGGTACCGTCTGACGTCCGGGACACGGGCACAGATTGATACAGATTATTATTAATCATTTAAATAAAAAACGACTCTTGCTACGACACAATAAAGTGCAATTCAGGTCGCACAATGCTTATTACCTACTTGCCTCTCTTTCTATCGCGTAACTCTTATACCGGTGGCGCGCGGCAGTCCTACTGATTTGGCCCAGTGAGATGGGCTCGCCGCGTACTTGTAGCTTCCTACCTTAACTGCGGGTATCCCATCAGTATTAACCTGTGACACAGCCGCAGTTGGAAGTGTGTGTTTGTGTGTTAAGAAAGTGAAGTTAATTGTTAAAAGTTAATCTTTTCAGAAGGGGTAGAAACAAATGAATACATCGTAGCGTGCAAACCCTCAAGATACGATGGAATGATATAAAAATTAAAATAACTGATGTAATATATGAATAGATCTAGTAACAACGTTGTATTGAATTTTTAATTCTACATTAATACTTAACAATTTTCAAACTCTTTTAGACTATAATTGTCTTGGTAGCACAAGCACAACGCGGTCAAAAGAACATTGAACAATGAACACTTGAACAGTGTTTTAATAAATATTATCTTTTAAAGACCAAACTCTTTGAATTAATTTCTCAATTTTACGTTAAAAGTTTTGCCACATCTGTACAAATAATTACTTTTATTAAAATTAAATTAAACTATGGAATGGTTAAAATTTGCCTATCTAAGAATATTTATATATAACTTAATATATTTATCGTTCTTACACTATCTTTACATTGATTTCAGCAGGTCGGTAGGAGTCTCCTGTTTTCAATTATTTCAGTAGGTAGGTAGTAGTAGCCTCTTGTTTATCAAAGTTTTATACAAAGTTTGATCTAAAACTCTGTCCCTAATACAAATAAACACGGAATTAAGTTATGCTAGGTATAAGCATAAAAAAATATATGGTTCATCATCATTTCAGCCAAAAGACGTCCACTGCTGGATATAGGCCTCCCTCAATTGGGGGGGTTTGCCTTAATCGCCACGCTTGGCAGGCGGGTTGGTGATCGCAATATGGTGTTAAAAATGCATACAAAACGCTGCTGCCCATTCTCTAGTATTATAATAGTCGCCTTTTACGACACCCACGGGAAGAAATGGAGTGGTCCGATTCTTTACGTCCGGCACCATACGGCACCTAACCTATATAGTCCTAGTCTATCATACCTGGTAATATAACATAACATCATGCCTGTATTCCCGGAAGGGTTAAGCAGAGGTGTACCTATACTACATCCACATTTTGCTAGTTATGTTTAATCCCCATGTGATGGGAGGCGAGCTTATTGTCATAAATCGGACACAAATCTAAACTCCGGGCTGCTACTGAAAAATTCCAGATGAAAAAACCCAATAACAATTTACCCGACCCAGGAATCGAACCCAGGACTTCATGCTCAGCGATTGCGACCACTAACTAACGAGGCAGCTGGTAATATCTGTACTTAATATTATGAAGAAGAAAGAATTTTGGTTTGTTTGTATCGAATAAGCTCTGAAACTACTAGACCGATTTTAACAATTTTTTCACCAATAGAAAGCTAAATTATCAGGAAGTAACATAGGCTGTGCCGTGTGGTGCCGGACGTAAAGAATAGCACTACCCCATTTCCTCCCGTGGGTATCGTAAAAGGCGACTAAGGGATTCACTAGAGAATGGGCATCAGCGTTCTCTATGCATTTTCAACACCATACTGCGATCGCCAATCCGCCTGCCAAGCGTGGCGATTATGGCAAACCCCCCCAATTGGGGGAAGCCTGTGTCCTGCAGTGGACGTCTTTCGGCTGAAATGATGATGAACATCCATACTAATATTATAAATGTGAAAGTAACTCTGTCTGTCTGTCTGTATGTTACGTTTTCACGCCTAAACCGCTGAACTGATCGTCATGAAATTAGCAGAGATATAGCCTGGGATGTGGAGAAGGACATAGGCTACTTTTTACGCGATAACCGACATCCACGCGGGCGGAGCCGCGGGCAAAAGCTAGTAGGCTATAATTTATTTAATAAAAAAATTACAGATCCTTAAGAAAATTGCAATAATGTAACACAAAGTAGCAAAATATTGCCTATAAACCACGTAATCGAAACTTACGCGGGTGAAACCGCGGGGTGCAGCTAGTAATTTATATACTGCCACCCGAACCATTAACCTATTTCCCCAACATGAAATATAAAATGCATCAAAAATAAAAATGTCGTACGGCACGCGTTTTTAGCGTTCCTGCTCTCAATATTGCAGTGATGAAAATGCCCGGGCCTCAGAAAGTATTCGGAGTTTTCAGTTAATATCGCCTCACTCTAACCGTCGTATCATATACTCGCGTTATTATAAACATACATGGAATCATGTCATTTTATTTGCACAAGTGAATAGAGGCTGGGAATGTAATATTTTTTTCCAGCTTTGCGGTGGAAGTCCAGTGTTATGCGATAGATTTTGGTAAGCTATAACAAGAAAAACAGTCGAGATGTGTCATAGGACAGCCGCGAGCCGGTGGGAACGAAATTCCTTTTGCTTTTGCACACTTGTTACACTTTTTTCGGTCTTGCTCTCATTCGCCAAGTGTGCAAAGTATAACGTGCGATGAGGAACTCCAAAAACTTGGTGGAAAATCTGTAATTAAGTTTATTTATTTATATACTTGTCGGAAAATGAAAGGTTTCTCTCGTTATCATCAGCCATATTTTAACTACTGTGGGCGTACTTTGGGTAGTGTTGGTTATTACGCAATAAAAAAACCGAATTAAACTCAAAAGTCATTTACTCAACCTGAGAATCAGCAACTTATAGTTTACATAAGACAGTCCCCAAAACGCCTATCCCTTCACCAATTCCTAGTGCTTTAACTGGGAAGAAGAAGTAGCGGAACAAACTCCCCAGCAGGACATCTGTCTGTTCAGTTAGAAGAACTTGATTCTATACAGTAATGGGTATGCAAAGTAATTAATGTTGGTAGACGTCACAACTATATCGAATGCGCAACAGTTTCTAGACGTCTTCACTGCTTGACCGTCACCGATGAACTTCACTTGAATGTCGAATGTGCGGCGATCACTTGTCGCTGGTCGAACGCTATGTTGTAGACTCCGTCATGCGTCGCTAGGCAGCACTTTCGTCCCGATTAGTCAACAATCGATGGCGCGAACTCCAATAACTCCATCGAACGCGACTAGATGGCGCTGGCGTACCAGATACAACTTGTCTCCGACATACTTTTGTTTAAATACATTTCTCAGACTCTGTTCCCATGATCACAGATGTCTGATCACCACGGTTGGTTTTTTTACAGTCCTTTTTTTTCATTTAAAAAAAAGGGGCTCAGCAAAAATCGGATGCTGCGGTGCTATTGGTTGATGAGCGTAGGTAACGTTACTATAACGGGCGAGCGCTGCAAGCAAGAATAGTTCTTACGGTGGTCAGATCGCGATAGTACCTATCTACTTAATGGTCGGAAACTCTGAAATCGACCAGAGGCAAATCAAGATACGTGGTGATCAATCCAACGAGGATTCAACGATGATTCAACTTTAGGATTTCCCTCGAGTGTATGAGAAGAAGCCTATAGGTATGAACGAGACTACCATAAACTCTGCGCAAGCGATTCCTTTCTTCATGTGTCGTTAGTTAGGAAGGTGTGCATTCGAAAAAAAAGGATGGTTATAAAACTACAGAGTTGCTTGCTACGTCTAATCCTGTTTTGTGACATCCTGTTTTGTTTATAAATCTGTTACTGTTCTCGAAATTCAAAATCACAGTTTAAGGCTTCCTGACTCCATCATGAAGCTGCACCAGCGCCGGCGCCGGACCGCATGTTTGTGTACACGAATAAATATCACGCATACGCCGCACCGTTGCCGCACTGGAACCACGTGTAAACCGAATTGATGCCGAGTTAAATAGTATGGCAACGACCATAATTCATTGCCAACGATACTGTAAAGACTGCTTGTCATTTTAATGTTGATATACATCATAATGTTAACTTTAACCAAAAAAATAAAGCGTTACTTAATATACACAAAATGGCGGCGCGGAGGCGGTCCGGCGGCGCGGAGGTGCGACGCATACGCAATTTCGCATTCGTATACACAAATTTATGACCTTATATTGTCATTTTCTGTGTACGTAGAGTAGGTACGCAGCACATTGATATAGTATGACGCAGCATTATGACTTTTCTTTTGATGGAAAACCATACCAACAAAATTTTCAATGGCTTTTGAAATTTGCCGATTGTTTCTCAATTTTTGTCGCTATCCGCTCGCGTATTAACTGGACGGTAAACCTGAGCTAAACTACACGCTGCTCGTAAAATAGTTTCCATTCAGAGTTAGATCGACTGACGTTTCGATGTTTCGTCCATCCCGATACGGATTTGAAAATTTGAATGAATAAAAATTCGTTTGGAGGCGCGTATTTTTCGTTTTCAATTTTATAAGTCCTTACCTTATTGTTCTTCGTATTCCAGTGCGGCACTCGATATTGGTTTATTTGAATAGAGCCGTCGACTTTTTGGATGGATGTAACATTTTTAGGGCCTGATTTTAGTAGGGTGAATCTGCAGTGAGTGAGTCTATTATATGGAATTTAGAGACAAAATAGGCAAATCATAAATATCTACCTACATAAGGAATATTATTTATTAAGTAGTTATTTAACTCAAATTGAATTGGGTAGGACACCTGGCAAGGCGCAGGTCGGTCGTACAGTGGCGAGATGGGCGGACGATATTGTTACCATCGTGGGTCAGGCTGGCACATGAGGCTGGCACAGGAGCGTGGGGATTGGCACATGAAAAGAGAAGCCTATGCTCAGCAGTGGGTGAAGTCAGGTTGTGGATGAGATATTTAAGCTTTGTCTTGTTTAAGGTCTGCGTAATTTACAATGGGGATAAAAACTGCCAATTGCTCACTTCTTATCTCGCTACTATCCATCGTCTAAGAATTTGACAGCTAGCTGTCACTATCCCTACATTTTTTGTCAACAAGCGACTGCTTTTACGCATAATTAATTAATATGCCCCGTTCCGCAACTGTTGACTGCAAAAATACGGGGATCCATGTATTTGCCAAAGATGCTAAAAGACGAAAACTGTGGGAGAAAGCTCTGACTATAAGTCTCAAGACTATATTGTGCTATTCTATTGAAACCTGAAGACTTATGGGAGAAATTCGTATACAGCTCGTATTATTCGTATATAATTCGTATGCTGCCAAGATAACTAAGTCTGTTTTCTTTATCTATAGGCACTTGTGATGTGAAATATTATGTAAATTACAGTAAATCAGTGCAACAATTAATATCTCTGAAGTTTTTCAGTCGGCAAGATCATCCTCGAGTTGGTTTTCAAATCTGATCATGCGCATCAAACCTTAAAAAAAAAAAAAAAAAACTTAAAACCAACAAACACAAAATAACCTATAAATTATAAATAAATTATAAAACGTTCATAATTTATTGACTTTTTTTTTTTTTGTTCTACTATGAGTTTGCTCTTGACTTTAGTCTAGGTCTGGATGACAGAGACAAAGTCTACGAT
The DNA here is from genome assembly GCA_947523025.1 of Dryobota labecula. Taxonomy (NCBI): domain Eukaryota; kingdom Metazoa; phylum Arthropoda; class Insecta; order Lepidoptera; family Noctuidae; genus Dryobota; species Dryobota labecula. The sequence goes on from OX383287.1 coordinate 6,961,150, forward strand.
GGAGTGAGCTTACCCAGAAGAAGCCTGTTCACTCTCACTTGAATCTTTCACTCAAGCTGCGTTTTTACCAGTGGTAGCCGCTTTCCCTGTCCTTAGTTCGTCTTTTGGTAGTATAGAGGTATGAGGAACAGGGTGTACAGTTCACCCATCTTTTATTGAAAAGGGAGGATCCTCCGACCAGACGGGTGTTGTGTCTGGTGAGCAACTGCCCAATGGTTGGTGTCGGGATGTTGTATACATATACTCGTATTCTAGTCGCGCGGCAAACTTTGATTGCGCGATGCAGGATTTGTGTGACGTCAGGTCTTTTATGCGTAGTTCGCATGTGGCGTGGTAGATGCCGCCACAGTAGTGCTACACTCCAAGTAGCATACATATTTATCTAGTTTTCGTATAATTTTTGATCGACACAAAAGTAAACATAAACGAAACAATGGCGGTTTGTAGACGGATAACTGTGCTGCTATGCTTTCAGTTTTTAACTCCATTGTTTAGGTTGTATGAAGAAATACATACAACATACCTGGAGGCCAGCGTACTTCATGATATTGTTTACAGTCATTTTGATGCCATTGATCTAACGAGTAAGCTGTGTTATTCTGTCCCCCGAACAGTTCATATGCGTCAGGTTCGTGCACGTACTCTGTTTGCGCTAAATTCTATTCGTACGAACTCTGGCTTACGCTGCCCTATTCATAGAATGTTGGAATCCTATAATTCAAATTTCATTGATATTGACATATTTGCATGCTCGAAAAATTAATTTAAATCTAATATTATAGAAAAATTATCTTAATTGTAATTGTAATCTTATTATTATTACTTATTAATTGCATAAATTAAGTAGATAAAATTGTTTCTGATTTGGTTTTGTAGCTACAGCTAGCTCTATAATTACTTACTTATTTATTTCAAAATATTTGTTAATTTTGGTAATGCTCGTCTAGTGGCAACATCTTTAAACATGTCGCACATTAATTTCCTTAACGTCATTAAACAAAAATTATCAATTTTGAGCTAAGTAACGCCATCTATACTATGAACTATTCCCTATTTTTTCCAAAAACACTGGCTTTAATACACTAGAATAACAAAAGATATGACCGACATAATTACTCTACTTTTATTTATACCCTTTCCAAAATAATCAAAACTTTAAACGCTTGTACTGAAAATGTGTATATTTTGTTTAGTGACGTTAAGGAAATTAGAGTGCGATGTCTTATCTGCGGATAATGCAGTGGATCAACATTACTACTTAGAGTTTTGTTAACATTGTGTATTATTTATGTTGTAGTTGTTTATTATCCCTCAATAAATAAAATAAAATAAAACAGTGTTTTCTTTCGGCAGGGAACGCAATTGGTTTTATTTAACCTTTACTTTACCCTTTAAAATACATCGTATTTCCACCGGACCAATCCATCAAACCAAGTCCATTCGTGTCAAAATTCACCAAAGAATGAACATATAATATTCGACGATCGCAATTATTCAAAACGGAACGAACTCATGATGAGGATGAGGGTACTCAATAATTTCACGATATTATTCCGGACAGCCATCATCTATCATTTACATCATTGATCGACAAAGAGCTCTTTTGAACGCTGATGTTGAAGTTGAAATGACTTTTACGCATTGCGGATGTATGTACGGGGTATCATAGGTACTTGTCTCCTCTCGAAATGACGTGTGACGCCTTATTGAGAGCAAAAGGATTGAAATAATTAACACGATACTAATATATGCGACAGAGTGAGTCGGGTTCAAGGGTTCAAGTTGGTGCTTCGAACTTTTTGTTCGATTTATTGAATAGGTACGTACAGTCAGCTGCAGAGAAATCGAACCCCTTAGAAACGTATTTTTTTATTGCTAGGGGGTGTGTTTTCTCTGCAGATGACCGTCCCTACATGTTTTACGCATGTCAATATAATAGAAAACTGATTCATGACTTATTAACAACTGATTTAATATCAACAACACTCCAACAATTAAGGCATACGTCCTAAACCGACGTCCGCACCCCTTAAGGGGGGTACCATAGAAAAGAAAAGAAGCAAAGAAAAATTATTTATTGGGAGTCGCAAAAGTCACAAAAGTAGAGTGGTAGTCGCTTAGTATGTAAGTGTTATGCCCTGTTTGATTAATTGATTAGGGCATCCACAGGATAGCTCGGTTGAGCAGCTGACTACCTAATAGGCTGACTTGCGAAATTATATAAAGATTTAAAAAAATGCTACATTAAGTTGGGAACACGGCGCTACTGGCGTGACAGCCAGATGTCCTGAGAGGAATTTCTTATCAACATGGAGCGTTATTATCAGTACCTTTTCCAAATTTTCCAAATACCAATGCAAAGAACTGCCAAAAGGAACGTGCAAAAATGAAAGAATAAAAAAAAAAAAAAAGACGTGTGGCACTCGGGGACTGCCGCGGTAAAGCTATTGCATAGCATTTTGTATCAACTTATGCAATTATAATTATTTATTTATTTTATTTATGCAGTATTTCTTTTTCTTTGATATTATTATTATTTTTTTTCGTTACGGAATTTCTGGAGTCGGTCCCCGCGCTCAAGGCCCGCGATAGAAGCTATGCAATAGCTTAAAAACAAAATAAATAAGTGCTGAACGTCGTAAAAGTGTATAACTACGTAAACAAAGTCAAATACTATTCAAATATAAGCATAATAACAACTTTAAAATAGACGAAAGTGTTGAACCTAAAGTAATTTTAAATAAAAAAAGAGTGACAAACTGTTTTGACAGCGAAAAAATTCCATGTACATGAGTCATTTCCAACCGTCTAGTCAAGTTTAAAAATTGTTCAACTGGAATGGTATCAACTATTTGGCAAGCTTTAATTAAGTCGTTGTAGCCTTGCGGTGCAACAGGGGAACTGAATGTACTCGTAATCGACTGGTCGAGAGTTCAAACCCCACTATCAACAATCACTTTTTGTGAAGATCATAATTTTATAAACTAATATTTATAAGAATAAAATACGCAGTACACAGAAAAAAGAACTGCCAGAAATTATTAGATCACTAGAGGGTACTGGTGTAGTAAAACCGTCGGAGTGGGGAGCGTGAGGTTTTTTCGTTACGGAATTTCTGGATTCGGTCCCCGCGCTCAAGGCCCGCGATAGAAGCTATGCAATAGCTTAAAATAAAATGAACATCTCATCCTATTATTTATTAATAGCTTCTGCCCGCGACTTCGTTTGCGTGGAAGTCGTAAGAAACCACAATATACTAAAATACCAGCCACAACATTTTAAATTTTTTCCGACGCCTCCAACAAATATCGTTAATGCAGGTATACAAAAATGTATACAAAAACTTAACAAATTATATACTAAAACCTTCCTCGAGGACCACGCTATCCATTAGTGAAAACAGCATGAAAATCGGTGCTGAATTTTTTGAGTTTATCGCGAACAGACAGACAGACGCGGCGAAGGACTTTGTTTTATAATAGGTAGTGATATCCTTAAAATTAAAATTTCGTGGCATACAATAAAATCGAAGCAGCAAATTACTTAATGCATCGTCTAAACACTGTTTCATCACCATCATCATTCCTACCGATAGACGTCCACTGCTGGACAAAGGCCTCCCCCAAGCACCGCCACCTCGACCGGTTCCGTGCTTCCCGCATCCAGCGGATTCCTGCGGCTTTCATAAGGTCTAAAAAAAAAAAACTATTTTTTACTGGAAAAATGGTGACGATGAATGAGTTTTTCTGTAAAATTATCTTTTACATTTACAGGGTCATTGGTAAAACACTAAAACCTCTCAGGACTACATTGACACTCGCTAAGTATACGTATGTATCTGCCAGATACACGGAACGGTTTTCATTGCATTTTTGGCATCTATATACCTACATATATTTACCACATACAAGTTTATTTTATTTTTGCAATTAACCCAACATACTTTTTCTCAGCGTATATAGGGGCTTAACTACGGCGATTTGAAGAAATTGAAATCTTCAATTCACTCTCCTATATCCTTTGTCAGTTACTTAGTTGTACGTAGGATTATATGACAAACATCATAAACAACAACTTTTGTTCTATGACTTTTAATAATTCATCAGATTAAAAAACAAAAAAAGTTGTTTATATTATTTGCGGCGAAAATACTATAACCTTATTGGTAACTACAGTTTTGAGCCGTTTGGGCTCGAAACGCCTTCATGGGGCCCGAGTGCACGTCTCCTTTTTAAGGGAATTTCTCGCCGACTGGTCGACATTTCACGTGACCAGAGGGCTGGACACGAACTTATGCTAAAAATTAAAGTATCAAGACGAAGTGCTCTTCAAATGAGAATGATAGTTCTGCTAATCTTTACTGGAGTAGAAGTATCTCACTAAATCTGCTCAAAAAGAAACAAACATGTGCTTTACAGATCCTTTCAACTTTAATTTAATGGGAAAAGAATACAGCACCTTAAAAAAGAAACCTTAATTTAGATAACTTAAATTATAACTTAACATAGTTGTAATACACCCAAAATTACATACGACCACGTGTATTAGATTAAATAACATAATTTTGAATAAAACTCCTAGTACAAAGCCACATTACCTATTTCAAGATCAAAGCCATTCAAAAACACACTGGTTTCAACTCAGTGAAAAGAAAATTTACACTATTAAACAGCCCGGGGCTCTTAGACATAGAGCTCCTTTAAAATTTATCATAACAACCTACGCTTAAGCACTTTGTATCCAGACGCCTACGTAAATTATGTATAATAGAATTATACCAGTAGGTTAATTTGGAAAGGTCATTGAAAAATGATAGGATGAGAGAAAAAAAAATGTCACAGAAACCCGTGCTTAAAGAAAGACAAGTTAGCTCGAATACTTAGTAAAAAAAAAAATACCTGCAGTGTGTGTGCGTTTTGGAACACGCTATGCTCCAATCTCCGCAACGGCTGGCCCGATTTTGACGGGACTTTCACTGACAGATAGCTGATGCTATAAGGAGTAACTTAGTCAACTTTTATAATATAATAAATTAGGTAAAAACTAACATCGGACTTTGGCTTGTCTGGCCTGATTTTCTATGTCTAACCGACGGCCATAATTATATTCCATGTCTATTCAAGTTCTTGTTTCCAATTGATTATTTTCCACTTAAACGAATATCAACTTTATACTGCCGTAAATTTAGTTGTTTTTTGAATGACTATAACTATTGAAAAGTCATAAAAATTATAGAACTGATAGCGCAAATTAAACTTTATGTATGGGGATTGAAGTAATTTTTCCGAAAACATAATTGTTTAAATGTTCGGAAACGAAATTGCGAACGAAATAGACGTTGTGTTGTGTTGGTAATAGTTTGAAGTTTGAATGTGGGTGAGTCGATTCAAGTTACGTCTGAGTTTGAATGTTGGTATCAAAATAATGTTGCATGATCCAATGAACCATTATCATACACAGTGCACACTGCACACCACTTGAACATACCAATGAACATTGGAGTTTAAGAGAGAGCACTAACCGGTCAACTAGCCTACCTATCATAGTTTCATATCGAGACATGAAGCAAGAAAATACGATCTAGAGGAATGTGGCCGCTTTTTTTTAGATCGTATTTAGTTGCTTCGTGTCTCAATATGAAACTTTATAAAAGGTATTAGAACATTCTAGACACACTTTCCGATGTGCCTTATTGAGCCGATATTCATATTTCCTTCTCATTTGCAGCTCATTGTCTGGGTGATTCGCGACCGTAACAAATATGTTTTACAGAATTATAGTCATTAGAATCAGTAATACAACTCCTTAAGATGTATAATCCTAAAAGTCATGATTTCATGAAATAGTCATTCAATAGGATTATATGAATTTAGAGAGTTGTATTGATAATTTTTATGTAAAGCCCCTGGCGCCCATTTATTAATTAATTACACCAGTATTAATTGGAAGGTTATACTTTAATATTGAATTTTGTATTGAAACTTTTACTCGGAACGGTACTGGCTTCATCTCCAACTCCCCACGATCTTAGTTCTTTCTGCTGAAGTTTAAGCTGGCTGGCATTAATAAGTGTCAATTATAGTCACCTACCTATGGAGGAGATATCTACTATATAAAAATAAGTCGGATTTCCTTCCTGACGCTATAACTCCAGAACGCACGAACCGATTTCCACGGTTTTGCATTCGTTGGAAAGGTCTCGGGCTCCGTGAGGTTTATAGCAAGGTTTTTTTTTTATGGTTTTTACGAAAAATTTGGGTAGGGTAGAGTAGGGTAGGGTAGGTAGGTAGGTAGATAGGGTAGGGTAGGGTAGGGTAGGGTAGGGTAGGGTAGGGTAGGGTAGGTAGGTAGGTAGGTAGGGTAGGGTAGGGTAGGTAGGGTAGGGTAGGGTAGGGTAGGTAGGTAGGGTAGGGTAGGTAGGTAGGTAGGTAGGTAGGTAGATAGGTAGGGTAGATAGGTAGGTAGGTAGGTAGGTAGGTAGGGTAGGTAGGGTAGGGTAGAGTAGAGTAGTGGAGTTTATACTATAGCTTTTGACAGAACGAAGTCTATCGGGTCAGCTAGTATTTCTATAAATATAGGTTATTTCAAATAGTTTATTGTTTCCTTGTATTTCGATACATAACCACCTTGCATTTGGGCTTTTGTTCCTTTACAACTAAAGGGACAAAATCTCATGTGTAACAGTGGCAGTGGCAGTGTTTATAATTCTATATTTAATACGGCCACGAATCATATTTAGATCAACATACAACCTTATACTGACCTGCAAATTGCGAAAAACGTAAGAAAATATGAATATCGCGAGCTACCCTGACGCTTTCTTCTTTCTTCAATTTTAAGCACTTCCCTACTTAAAATCATTAATCCCCAAAGCATTTATTTAATCCTTAGCCCTAATCTAGCACCAAATAATATAGTAACAATGTTAGCAAAAGTATATGTTTCAGGTTAGTTCATGGCTCGTTCGTTTCAGCTGTCGGTTTTATGCAGTGGGTTAGAACAGGCGCGAGGATTACATGGTCGGGCCACTCCGGCGAGCAGAGGGTTAGAGTGACGTCACGAATTTTGTTGATACCGTTTTTGTATGGACTTGATTTAAATTGAAAAGGTTTTTAGTGTAAATCTGTCTGACTAAGTAGTAGTGTGTATTGCGCTGGAAATATTGAAATGATAGTCGTCGGTCATGATAACCAATATGTAGGCTTGATTCGTGTAGCAAGCCATGGAACCGATGCCGATGATGGTAAGCAAGCTTACGTGAGCGTATTCTGCGACCGGGACGTGCGTCGGCGATCTAGTTCGGCGTAACACTATCTCTCCAGCCTTAAATAGCAAATGACTAGGTATAAATTATATATGTATCACATATCTTCGAATTTTTTATTCTACGACATGCCAATTGCCTAACGCTGTTTTCCTTCACGGTTTTAAAAGCAGTGGTGATTAAAAAAATTACACTAAGTCTGGGTTTGAACCTACGGGTTACAAATCTTAAGTCGGCGCCGTTACCACTGGGTCACTACTGCTCAGGAATTTACCCGATGCTCATAATAATTTATCATCATTTGTTCTCTCTTCACAAAGGTGACTTAAAGTTAATGTGTACAAAAAATGTCTCAGCTGTATTCCACCTTGAGAGTCTGGTGCCTGACGTAGGTTTTAGGGAAGTTATTGAGACATGTTGTGAGACGATGTCTAGGTGAGTGTTTATCTTGTGTGAAGCGTTAGACTAGTAAGAGATGTATGGGAGTAATTTAGATGACCAGTGTGTAAGTGAAGGTGACTTTTGTGGAGTGAGTGTAGCGAAAGTTGTTTTTCAAGGTGAGGAACAGCTATATATGCGTGGGGTCCTATTATTATTACTCTTTCTGCGAAGCAGAAATGCTCGCAAAGGAGGAGGTAGAACGCGTGAGTAAGAGGCAGTCTGTGCGCCCTCACGCCCCTAGTCGCCGCAGGAGGCGCTCTGGGTGGCGGGAGTCGCTTGCGGATTTCTGGCCACCGTAGGCGCGGGCTTGCGGACCAGGCCCAGGTCAACGGTGCGTTGTGTTCCATGCGCGCCTCAAAGAGATATCAGGACGAACTTACGGGGCCGGTTAGGACCGGTGCCTGCCAGGGTTGCGGGTTTGTCCGAAAGGGATACCGTGGCCCTAGCACACAGGTAACTGAAGAAACACGGGTAGGTAATAGCCAGTAAAAGTCTGACACGCCCTCCCGTTCCGCCAAGAGCGGGAGAAGTTATTTGATAATTTCCCACCCAAAAAAAAGGAGCACTATTATGTAGACATCAGAGCTTATTGAAAATTATTATTATGTCGCTTACGCTTTTAAAGTAGGTTATAACGTTATTGTGGACGGAAATTTAAAAGCGTGTTAATTATAATATTTTCATACATTTTGCTTACCACGATAATATCGTCACGTTGGCAATTATAAAAATGCACATTAGGTAGGTAGTCTAGTTTACTCTTTTCCTATTGTTAAGTAGATACTTACATATTTTATGGTGGTGAATGCATCGCTAGGAAGCTATATTATTAAACTACAGACGAGTTAGACTTATTGGTTGCTTTGTTGTTTTTCAGTTTCATCAAATTCAATTAAGATAATGCAGATTTATGGACTCGTCAGACCAGAATTTTTAAGGAAAATAATCATGTACATGCATTAGGTTAGTAAAAAAAAAACGTTCTAACAAAAAAAACATAAAAGTTAAAAGTAACGTGTGTCCTTGGTTCTGTATTTTCATTTTTTGCCACCTATTCCATCATCAGAACTTGATTCTGATAAAAATGGGACCATCAATCTGGAAGTGTATCATTACAAACAAATTTTTTTTTCAAATCGATTCATTAATGACGGAGTTCTGAGGTAACAAATAATAAAAAATAAAAAAAATACAACCGAATTGAGATCCTCCTCCTTTTTGGAAAGTCAGTTAATGAGCAAAAAACAAGTGCCATAAAATATTATTGGTAGGTACCCGCACGTCCTCAAATCAAGCTATATATTTCCAGTATAAGCTGACCTCTCATTGTACGGAAATCCTATACAATGCAAGATCTGTTTATACTAGAAATGTATAGCTTGATTTGTTGCCGTGTGTACTATTGGCACACGAATTTATTTTGATTTCCACAGTTCTTTCTAGAGATTTTTCTTTTGTATCAACATATTTTTTTCAAACCATGGCCGATCCGAAGAGTTTCTATGAAGAAGCCTGACCGCAGGGTGAATCTATTTATCTTAGCTGTATTAGACTAAAATATGCATCTAGCAATAGCTTTATTTTAAAGAAAAATGATCTTTCATAGCATGTTTATAGGCACTACGTTGGAACGCAGGCAGTTAATGTCAAGCCAAGCTCAGCAACTCCGAATAGAATTTCAATCTTGTATTAAAATTTTATAGGAATCCCATGACTGCAATATGGGGTTTATATTAATAAAATATATTGGCTGCATTTCGTAACAGGAATGGCGTTATTACGAGACGCGTGGATTATGTAAAAGTAGAATTTGCGTATGGAAATTATTTATTCAGAGTAAGTAAGTTAACTTTTCCGATAGGCATTTGTAATTTTTGGACTTGCAATTGACGAAGCTCGTGTTGTGAGCCTATGTGGCTTTATCTTGAGTGATATTTTCTTAATTTTAAATGTTTTTGGCTTATTATTTCGACACCTTTTAACGTTAACCGATATTAGAGTTAACGTTAAAAGGAGTTCGGAGTTTCTTGCCCGTTCTTCTCCATAGGAACCTACTATGCTTTGGAATGGGCAACTAGCTTCATCTTTCTGACTTACCGACCCCTTGACAATTCAAAAGTGCCTGTAATTGATTTATTTGAAATAAATGCTTTGAGTTTGAGTTTGAAATAGGTACCTACGGTCAATTTTCATCTATTGTCTTAAATAACTTTAAAAGTATGTATTTTAATAATAAAAAGTTAATGTATCTGAAATCCTTACGTTAAGCCCTTTCATTTGATATGTCACCCGGTACAATCGCAAAACTTTTTTTTTAAATTTTGTTATTTGCCCCCCACAAAAGTGACCCCTTTCAAAATTCATTTATTTCTGTTACATGTCCGTCTTAGGGTTACAGAAGTTCATAAGTGTACCAATTTTCAACTCAATCGTTCCAGAACAAATCGGCTGTGACAGACGGACAGACAGACACACGAGTGAGGGTTCCGATTTTTCCTTTTGAGGTACGGAACCCTAAAAATTAATGTTACGTCACAAATAGACACTTTAAATTTATTTATTAAAAAAAAAGCCACGCCGGTGAAGCCACGTGTTTAGGAGTTTTAATAAAAACACTTAGACACCGAAAAAATGCGACAATAGACTAGCTAATATTCAGGCTTGTACTCCGAAAATTACCGTACACTAGGAACATAATACTTTCATCAGAATACTAAATATAATAACATTGTGTTATGCTTGGGTTACCTGTTTAACTAATTTGCATAAAGCTGTTTCGTAGATGAAGGGGAATGCTGGAAGGGACTAAATATTTAGTCCTCTTGATCTGAACATGGAATAAGGATTTTTTTTTACGATTTGAACGAAACAAATAAATTAAATTGAAATAAATGAAATTTAATCGAGTCTCTTTGTAATGTCAAAATATTTTTTTTAATGCTTTTATGAAAGTATACACGGTACTCACAAAATAACAAACTATTTTTAAAATTTCGTTTTTTCTGTCTGTCAGTCTGTTTGTTCCGGCTAAACTCCAAAACGGCTGGACCGATTTTGACGGGACTTTCACTGGCAGAAAGCTGATGTTATAAGGAGTAACTTCGGTTTAGCTTACTTTTATTTCAGTATAAGCCACGCGAGCGAAGCCCCGGGTAGCAGCTAGTTTAGAATAAGCAAAAAAAAAAATACGGGAAATTAAGTCGCCATATCGAATTCGCTACCACAATAAATGTAACAAAATTTTACCCGCACTGGGTTCTTGGTACGCTTACTTTCTCTCACAGAGAGGAGAGGAGTTCTGAGTCTCAGTTCAAGTTCAAATTATTTATTTCATAGAAATGTAGTTATATTGATATCGAAACATACGTAGATAAAGTTTACAGAATGTAATAAAATTTACAAAAAATACCAAGTTAAATAAATGTGAAATTGACATGTGAAGAAAGTTATGTAACTACTATTTACGAGTAATGGAACCATTTCAAGCTAAATATATAACTGCAGTGTGAGAACATTTTTTTTTTTTTTTTTTAGCTTAATATTAAGCTTTAAAATGCTAAATTTTGTTATAGTCAAGTGTGTTCCTCCCTGCTAGTAGTATATAAGGTGTATCTATTCATACACGAAATATTTTAATAGATACACCTATAGATGGTAAAGAAGCCATGCAAACGTTTTTTTTTTTAAATCTATGTAGAAAATATATAAAAAAAAAGAAAATATTTTTTTGATAATTACTTAGATGATTAATATCAAATCGTTCGTCGAATCGTTGAGCTCCTTATGTTCTGTGTTGAGCTGCACGATTACTGACAAATGCGTGCACTGAATGGACAGGTCCACTCAATCTGTGTGGTTCTTTCTTCAAAAGACCATTCCAGACACCAGTCTACATGGTCTTCACATGATTTGACCAAGATTATGTCTGGACTTTAAAAGAGACTGTGACCTCTGAGTTTGTTTCGGTGTTTCTTCTCAGAGTAGTCAGATACGAAATGCCGACCTCATCTAGTTTTAAAATATGATTGACGTGTAAAAGTGTTTGTAAAAACCTACTTACAGAAATAAAATCATTTATCATTTATCATTAAAAGGTACCGCGCTCGTGCCGCCACCGTCATGCGTCCGTGCAGGTCATTCATAGAATATGTAAGTAAAGTTATTTTTTTGCAAAATGTCTCAAGCAATTTTACAATTACAATAATTACGAATAAGTATTTTTTTTTTTTTCGTTTCTATGACTCTTTTACCACCTATATAATATTCCTCTAAAAATATTTCATCTATGAATAAATACACCTTATATACAACGAAATTAAAAGAAAAACTATAACAGCAAAGTAGGCTTCACAAGATAAATAGTCAACCAACTTACATTTGCAGTTGGAATGTTGCTTTCTAGGACATGATGGTAGAATTTACGTTTTATTTTTGACCTATTATGATTGTTTTTTTATTTTCTGGACTTTTCGTCACCGGCAGGTGAAATTGGGTTAGTAATTTAAATAGTTGTTGGTTGCCAAGCCAGCCCAAATATCGAGGAGAAATACTTTAACTGGCAAAATGACGGAGTTAAGTTTATTTATTTTCGTTTTTATTTTAACGAGTGCAACGTTTTTTTTTTTTTTTTTTTTCCCAGTTAACCTGCGGTGCGTTTCGGCAAAACTAGGTCGGTAAAAAATAAAGCAAGAAACAAAAAAAAAAAAAAAAAACATGCCAAACAGTCTACATGAAGGAAATCTTCCAAAACTTCTCAAAGTAGGAAATACATTAGCATACCATTCAACATATCACTAAGTATTCTTCCTTAACTGTCGTTGGAATATCCAGGTAAACCAAGTATCTACGTTGTCCCGGACACTCAGCGAGTAGAGATAATAAATCCCCGCCCCACCTGGAAGGGTCCCTCTTTTCTCTTAAGATATAAAAGTTGCTGAAAAACGCACCTTTTGTATATTTTCTTCCTTCAAATTTTTTTATGACGTCCATCCATCTTGTCTGCAGGAGGTAACCCAGTTATTATATCTTGTTTCTGTTATATAATGATGTCGGTAATTCTGTCATTTTCGTTGAAAGGAATAATATTTTAATGGTTCATGTTTAATTTAGTTTTGATGAACGTTTTATAGTTCGGGGGAAGCCCGGAAGTCTGAATGGTTTAAAGTTTAAACTCGACTTAAACATTTATGCTGAGGTCTACATATCTAGTTGTTTTAGGGTTCCGTACGTCCGAATGAAAAAACGGATTCCTTAATGATCAATCGTGTGCCTGTTATAGTCAATTCCCCCCGAATCTACTGGACCTATTAAGTTGAAATTTGGTACACATATAACCTACTCCATGTTCATTCTAAGACCCACTTTTTCGGAAGACCTCAGTAGACTGAGGTCATCGAGCATTATACTGAGGTCTTCCACTGTCTCAGCCGTATCAACTATATCGTCGGCAAACCGAAGTTGAGTGATATACTCACCATTAAGGTTGATGCCAACTCCTTTCCAGTCCAGAACCTTGAAGACTTCCTCCAGTGCAGCGGTGAACAGTTTCAGAGAGATAACATCTCCCTGTCTCACATCTCGCTGTAGAAGGATAGGTTTCGAGGTCTGCACCTGGAGTCGGACTGACTGTCGGGCCGAAAGGTTTTGGAGTGGCGACCGCGTACCGGAAGACGTAGCGTCGGAAGGCCTCCCAAAAGGTGGACCGATGACCTTATTAAAGTCGCAGGAATCCGCAGGATGCGGGAATCACAAAACCGGCCGAAGTGGCGGTGCTTGGGGGAGTCCTATGTCCAGCAGTGGACGTTTTTCGGCTGAAATAATGATGATGATGATAGCCTACTCGTATGTATTATTGTCCACCCAGCTTACTGACCTCGAAGAGAGGAGGAATGTGTCCCAGCTGTGGGAATATTATGGGCTGATTATGCTATGATTTTGCACGCGTGTACCTGTACATGCAATTCTTGAATGGCAATAATTGAACGTGTTTTATGGCATACGATTATTGCTCTTGAACGTTCTAGAAACTTGCACCTTGTATATGGCTTAATACGACTTCATCAAAGTTGGCGGTGGTTGGTGGTAGGGCTTGTTCTAAGTCCGCCTAGCCAGCTACCACCACCAGATTATCCAAGTTTGTCGCCATAACAATAATGTTAACAGCATTTGTTGTGTTTCGGCAGTTAGAGGTAAGATAGCCAATTCCTCTGTGGTTGAGGATTCCGGGTGAAGCTCGCTTCCACCTCCGGCCTTATCATCACTTACTATCAGGTGAGATGAAGGCGAAGAGCTTCCCGATTGTGGAAAAAAATATATTTTTTTTTGCAGTTTTTTGCAATGTCCTCAAGTTCCCTACTGAAGTTAAAAGGAGTTTCCGTCGTTGTCACTTACTCGTCTCCGCTGACTGAATTCGTATTTGAATAAGCCGTCAAAGGGTTGCGGCGTTTGCTGTCAATATGACGGTAGCTTACCGTCAACGGCTACAGTTCATGTAGACTATTCACAAAAATGGGATGGACTTGAAGCTGTTTGCTTTGTGGTAAAGTACGCAAACCTTTGTAATAATAACTATTAGAATTTACTAGATTGAATTCCGTGTGGTGCCGGACGTAAAGAATAGCACCATCCTATTTCCTCACGTAGGTGTCATAAAAGGCGACTAAGGGACTTACTAGAGAATGGGCAGCAGCGTACTCTATTCATTTTTTAACACCATACTGCGATGGCCAACGATTGATGGCGATTATGGCAACCCTGCCCCTTTCAGCTGAAAGATGATGGTAAGATTGCGTTTAACTAGAATGAAATTGATCTCTTTACAATTTGATCAGTATTAAAATATTTCTTGTTGCTAAGAACAAATTCTAGTTATCTTAACTATTTTTTCATAACTATACGTTCTTGTAGTATTGTGGAAAATATTTTTTTCTATGTAGTCCCATCTTTGTGAACTTAATCTTAATGCTGAGAAGACACATAACATAACATGACGTCTGTTAGCCTATATTCCCCGAAGGGTTAGACAGAGATGCACCTAAGTACACCTAATTTAAGGTTCCTACAAACAAGCGCGACACAAAGGAACTGCTCGTCGCGCGACACGCGGAACCTTTGTGTCGCTAGGAGACTTTAATGAATAATATATGTTTGTTTTCCTATATGTTTTTAACCGCAACCAAATCCTTAAAATGATGACCTGGATGGTTATAAAACCGTTTTCTTTCTAAAATTCTGATTCGTTAGCAAAAATCAACTGTAGAAAGCCTAAAATATTACGTTGCATATACTCGATAAACAAATGAAGATCCTAAATAAACAGGACCGAGATACGGTTGTTATAAGTTTCGCAAATAGATGACAGGCGAACAGAAGCTTTTCCCTTAATATCAGTAATGAAGACATTGTCGGCATATGGTATCAATACATATTTGTATAGCAAGGATTTGACAATGCTACTTATAACTAAATGAATCTACGAATAGAATGCAGAACCATGTATTTTTTTAGTCTCGTTTCGGTAATAATAATTATCATGTTCATGTTAATATTGGTTTGTTACCTTGTCACGCCTAAACCACTGAACCGATCATCCTGAAATTTTGCATATACGTTATCAGGTGTACAGAAATGGACCTGTCATCCCGAATAAAAGTAATTTTCCCGAGGACAACAACAATCATTTTCTTATGATAATAGATGGCGCCACATGTCTTTCGAATCATGATTAAATTATTTTAGAAGGAAATAGGCTACATTTCTTCCTGGATTGCAGACGAAGTCGCAGGCAACAGCTAGTAATTTACTAAAGAGTAGAATACTCTTTGAAGACTGTGTATTTAACAAATATGTGCCTATTCAAAATAAGATTCAGAAATTACCCGTGCAACTCTTTTCTCTACCTACATACTCGTAATTATGGAACTGTGTTAGATTAGTCGCACTTTTGGTATGTTGGCTTATTGCAAAATTATGACTCCGTTAGTCAAAGCCGGAATAGGTTGGTACATTAATTCGTTAATTGAGTTCTTAATTGGTTGGTTCTCAAAATATTTGCTTGAAGTAAATACTAGAGGTATATATAGATAATAATAAAAAAAATCACTTAAAGAATTCAGACTATTTTTTGTCCATATTTTGTTAGTACATATTACACTAATTATTTATACACTAATTACAATCTCGTGAAAAAAAAAAAAATGTTCTAGAAGCATAAGGTTGGTTTTGTTTTTAAGATTCGAACACAATTTTTTAACGCTGTTGATCAGTTCTTCAGCGGATGCCTCCCCTGGGGGTCTTCGTCTTCCAAGCGCGGTGTCGTACGTGTGGGGTTCACTCGTGGTGAAGCTAGCCCCCCGCATGCGCCACTGCGGGCTTGTTAAGCCCCCAACTAGCCACTCTACAGCCCCCGCCAAGCAGGTGACCGAGAAGCGCCTCGGGCGTTTTAACTAGTACCCAAGAGAGGTCGGTGATATAGCTCTGTTTACCATCGTTTCTATATGAAGGTGAGGAAGACCTCTCTACATATAGAACGACGCCCGAGACCAACCAGGTCAACCCATGTAAGGTGAGCCCTGGCTAGTGGGTCGGTCGATGAAGCGACCCCAGGGGAAGACCGATGGTTAGTCATCGTCCGCCGTATATATGTTACAGTGCAGGAAAACTTTGCTTGCGCGATGCAGGACTGCAACTTTAAAACTGAGTTTGCTCTTAAACTACAAACTTTTCTAAACATGATTTTATATCAAAATATGCAGTTTTGCCGTCTCATTTATTTGGTGGCGTTGTTTATTAAGATTTATGTCAGGAAATTAGGTTTTTTTGCATTTAATTCTTTTCGATGTTCGTACTCACGCTGACCAATAACGACGCGATTCTGCGGGGGAAGTACCAGTTTGATACAAGTGAACACACACAGCTGAACACAAGCGTAGTTCTTTCGATTATCGCTTTTATAACAAAGCGTTTAGGGGTGAAGTTGTTCTGTAGTTGAAAATCAGTTAGTTGTATAATATCCTATTGTTTATTTTTGTTCGACTACTGACTCACTATACTCGTATATTACCGGACGTCAGTAGACGTATTGACTCATGAATATTAAATGTGATCCGTCTTGGGTATCCCACTTTGTGGTACCTACACGGCGTTAAGTGAATAGTGAGATGTAAAGTGTCAGACCTAATATTATGCGAATGTAATGGTATTTTAGTTAGATAAACTTCGATAACACTTTCGATGAATCATTGATTTTAAAGGATATTGCTAATCCATTGCTTCATATGTTCGAAAAATTTGTCTCTACTTCGTAAATAACGCAATGAATGTTGTTAATTTTTATGTTGTTTACGGTTCACTCACATACGTACAGTGGCCAGCACATCAAGCTACACAAAACTGTCAAATTTCTTCAAACGATTTTAAACTTTAAAATGTGGATGATTAAGTTCAAAATCGAATGAGTTGTGACAGTTTGTGGTAAAGTGATGTACTGGCCACCTTACTATGTTTTTGTTTACTAACCGAAGAACAGGATAAACAACATTTAAACTTCCAAAGTATTACAGATACCTAGGTATTTACATAATATTTATATACAGTCAGTTACCACAATTAGCTGACCCCGCTTTGCTCAAATGGTTGAGGTTTTTTACTAACAAATCGTACGATTTTAATTTTTGTTCTAGTTTTGGGTAGATTTCGTATAGGTATTTAAATTAAATTAAGAATTATAAAATTCTATCGATCCGTATTCTAAAAATCTCAACCATTTATGCAAGGGGGGGTCAGTTAATTGTGGTAACTGACTGTACGATATATATATATTTTTTTAATGTAGGCCTGTGAGACAAAAAATGGCAGGATAATAAACAAAACTTGTTTAAGGCGGTAAGATCCGACAGAGACTGCGCTTACTAGTTTTTTATAGTCACGAGAAAAAAAATGAAAGATAAGGGTCTGGCGGACATGCAATCGCTTTTAATAACACGATTAGATTTACTTTGCTGAATAGAAAAAAAAAAAAACAAAGTTACCCCTTTTCGTAAAGTTTAATCAATCTCATAGCTATAAAACAAATTCATCTAATATATAACCACGCTTACATACAGCGTGTTACGGAAAGGGTATATCCATACAAACGGGGTGAAGAGTGTATCTGGTTCAGAATCTCTGTACAAAATTTCAACTCAAAAGCACTAACTAGAAAATGCTTAATATTTTTTTATTTCTATAGTTTATTAAATTTAAATCATAACAAACATGTTACCGCCGTTTCTTTGTGTGTAGTTTAATGACACCGATCAGCTGACTCGGTCTAGTGATGTCATCACTAGACCGAGACAGCTGATCGGTGTCAACAAAAATAAATAATTATAATTATAATTAATTATAATTGAATTCTACACATGTAGAATTCAATTGGAAACATTTGATTTTTAGTTAAATGTTTCTTATTTTTTTATTTATGTAGGTATAGGTATTAAAAATATTACCCTGTAGTTTGTTATCACCAAAAGAATCCGTGCCTTTGATATGTATATACCCTTTCCGTAACACGCTGTATATGCATACTTCCACAATCACAGGTGCGCGCAGCCGTACTCTCACTCATCACACACACAACACATACACGCACGCACCCTAACACACACACTCACAACATACACACGCACTCACACAAACACACATAATAAATATTATATTAATTAATTACACCTCCAAGGAGGCCTTCCTCCTCCGAGGAAGACCTGGAGTCCTGAAATACAGGGCTGCCCTAGTTTAGGCTCCAGTCCACTCCATTTATTTTAATAATGTATACTGTGTTTTCATTAGTGTGGAAAATAAATGAATTTTTACTTTAATTTTACTTTTTTTTTAAACAGACGTTTTTTTTTCTATTTTTTTTTTATATAAATGAAAAGGTAGTAAGATTGTTTAGCAAGATTCGCTAAGTTTGTCTTGATAAAATGATTATTACTATTATTATTATTTTTATACATTTACATACCTCGGGACCCTGGGGTTCCGGACCTTTGGAAGGCGTACGAGGGGCCGAAGCCAACTCGCAGAGGCGCGTTAGATGCTTTTTAATTAAATGACGCACCAACCGACGATTATCCCTGTAGGCACTATGCAAGTGCACCCAAGGACAACCCCCGGTTGGTGTTTTTTATAGGTATACCCCTACATAGGAGTATACCTATAAAGTATACTCTTATGAATATAAATATCATAATCATCATTTCAGCCAAAATATGTCCACTGCTGGACATAGGCCTCCCCCAAAGGGGAGTGGGGTTTCCATAATACCACGTTTGGCAGGAGGTTTTTTTTTTATATTTATTTTTTATTTGGCAGGATTGGGAAATCCTCATATACGCCTAGACTGTCTCACTTATGAGCCAGTCTGGGCAGTGCCGACGGACTCTTACCGGCTAAAACCCACTCCTGCCGCAATTACGCCACTACGGAATTCGTTGACAAGCTGCCGATCTTGTTCTTTCCTATCTATCAAACAGGCAGCAAAAAGTACACCTTAACGGGGCGACGTCCTCGGGGTCTCTAGTTAAGATGGGCGTGCCTCAAGGTTCAATTCTTGGCCCTTTTCTATTTCTAGTTTATATTAATGACCTCACATTATTCATTGTGGACAATATCCAAAGTTTAGTGGTTAATAGTTAAAACAGTGGAAATGACACGGGAATGAACTAGTGTTATTGTGCGTTTCTACTATTTTATCCCCAAAACTCATCCACATAATGTGAAAGATGCCAATAAGCAGAAACCAACGCAAAGTGCGAATTTTCATAATAACGGTAAATCTACAAATAAAAATAACCTTAGTCACAAGGTGACTTGCAAATAACCATGCAGTTACACAAAGAAACTAGCGACATCTGTTGTTATCTATCCGTATTACAACAACAAGTTCAAAACATTACGATCCAGCAGCCAACTAGTTATCTACCTTACTTAGCAAGTTCGAAAAAAATCCACTAGAAGGCACCACAAATACCATAACAAACACCCACTAAGATTCATACATAGAATAAAACATAAAAAAATGGAAGAAATCATGCAAGAGCTCCGAAAAATTCGAAAGGATCTAGACGAACAAAGAAATCCTATAGAAAAAAAAACGGGGAACGAGTCACGGAACAAGTTACACAAAATATAAACTGCATCTTGGAAGATAAGTTCAAATTACTAGACGATAAATATGAGAACCTCAAGGAAAAGATGGACAAGCAAGAAAAACGACTGTATTTCTTAGAAAAACAGGTAAGGAAAAATAACATTCTCTTTTTCGGAATAGGAGAAACGGAAGCATCATATTCAAACTTAGAAATAAACATCGTTAACTTTATTAAGGAGCATTTCTCTCAAGAATTGGATCGCAGGGATATTCAGGAAGTCAAAAGAATAGGCAAGAAAGGGGAACGACCTCGACCAATAATAGTTACCTTTTCTACACTCGGTACAAAAATCAATTTGTTCAAACAGAGAAGCGCACTAAAAAATACCGCATACTTTATAACAGAAGATTACCCGAAAAACATCCTAGAGAAGAGAAAAGAACTTCAAGAACAAGCAAGGATCGAGAAAGAGAAAGGAAACATTGTAAAAATAAAATACGACAAACTTGTAATACGTGAAAATAACCAAACAACTGTCAACAACAAAATAATGCTTTCAACTTTTCCTGAAATTAAAACCACCAATCAAACCGAAATCAATGCACAGCCTAGCAAGAAAAATAAAACCCAAACTCCTATAAGATGAAGCTCAAGCTTATCTGAGGGAATTGTGAAACCAGGTATGCTGAGTTACCTGATAAACAAAAACCCAAATATTTCATCAGAGCCAAAGGAAAAAAATAACGATAATATATAGCAACTACGCCCCTCCTACCACACAGACGCCACAATTGAAAAAAACAACAAACAAAAACATAATAGAAAAAATCTTCCAACCCGGCTGGTCACCGTGGAAGAATACAACCAAAACCCTCCAATGAATACACCAACAGAAGAAAAAAATACCCTAGATAAATACGAGTATAAAATAACGATTGCAACATACAACGTCCGGACTCATTCATCACATGATCGCTTGCTTGAATTTGAAGAGGCTATAAGAAATATAAAATACGATATTATTGGAATATCGGAAATGAGAAGACATGGAAACAAAATAGAAGTATACGAAAACTTTATAATGTGCTACATAGGACAAACTCCTGGCAAATATGGGGTCGGTTTTATAATAAATAAGTCCCTCAAAAATCACATAATAAGCTTCAATGGAATAACAGAGCGAGTCGCAACACTAAATATAAATATACAAGGCCATAAGATATCCATCATACAAGCTTATGCACCAACAGAAGCGGCAAGCGATTATGATATTGAAGAATTCTACACTACAATAGAGAAAGCCTTAGACACAGCACACAAAACCAAAATACTAATGGGAGACTTTAACGCCAAGGTTGGAACTCCCAAAGCCGATGAATATTTGGTTACTAAAAAGCACGGATACGGCGAGAGAAATGAAAGAGGACAGAAACTGGTAGATTTTGCGATCCAACATAAACTAATGATAATAAACACATGCTTTAAAAAAAAACAAAGTCGAAGATGGACCTGGCGTTCCCCTAACGGACAATACAAAAACGAAATAGATGTTATCTTGTCAAACCAACCAGGAATATTCCAAAACGCCGAAACGTTGAACCTGAACTACCATTCGGACCATAGAATTGTCAGATCAACAATAACACTAACAAAACGGAAAATATGTAGAGCCAAATTTACAAATAGCTAAATCATTCAACTTAAGAGCGAAGACGAAATAAGCAAGTACAATGAAAGCCTAACATCACAGTTATCTGCATCTCCAACTATCTGCGTAAATAACTCGGTACAATATTGCTACGACAGGATAGAAAAGGCTATTAATTTTAGTTTAAAACAAGCCCGCCCAAAAAGAGAAGAAAATAAGCAATACAAAATACTATCGGCAAGTACAGTAAGGCTATTAAAGAGAAAAAAGGAATTACAAATAACTAAAAACAAATCACGAAGTGAAAAAAGTGAACTGACCGCAATGTATAAAGTAGTCAATAAATATATAAAAGCGGATTACGCAAAATATAGACAAGGCAGAATAAAAGAACATCTACAAAGCACTGGAAGTACAAAGAAGGCCTATAAGAAACTCAGGACTAATACAACATGGACAGAAGGACTGAGAAAAAAAGATACAGAACTGTACACTAGAGGCGATATCATTGCTACCGCAACAGAATTTTACAGAAATCTATACAGCAGCAGAGACACAACAACCATAAATTTCGACACAGAAACATATGACATACAAGAAAGAAACATTAAACCAATAGACGCAACAGAAATAATTGAACAATAAAGAAACTGAAGCTAGACAAAAGCCCTGGTTCAGATAACATTACGAACGAAGCACTGAAAAAAGGACACATAACTTTGGCTGTAACATTAGCTGAACTATTTAACATGATTCTGCAAAACTCTGAAACACCGTCCCAATGGTTGGAATCCAACATCATATTAATATATAAAAAAGGTGACCCGAAGGACATCGGAAACTATCGACCAATTAGCTTGCTACCGAGTCTATACAAATTATTTTCCGCAATTATACATAAATACAAGGATTAGTGACACATTGGAAAAAAGCAACCGGTGGAGCAAGCAGGCTTCAGAAAGGGTTTTTCAACGGTTGACCACATCCATACCCTTGAATTAATAATGGAAAAGTATCAAGAAAACCAAAGAACACTTTATATAACGTTCATTGACTACCAGAAAGCCTTTGATACGGTAAGACGTACAAGTATCTGGGAAAGCTTGAAGGAACAAGGAGTGGAGGAAATATATGTAAAATTCATCAAATCTATATATAAAAATAATAAGGGTAACATTAAGCTTGAAACCTTAGGCCCTAGCTTCCCAATAGAAAGAGGAGTTAGACAAGGCGATTCGCTGTCTCCAATAATATTTATAACTGTCCTCGAGGCGATCATAAGCAAATTCGACTGGAGCAAATGAGGACTATACATATACATATATGGCACCTACTTAAGCCACCTGAGATTCGCGTATGACCTAGTACTGTTATCTGAGTCATCCTCCCAACTACAGAACATGGTAGAAACCCTAAACCTAGCTAGTGTAAAGGTGGGACTAGAAATGTATATTACAAAGACTAAGACAATGACAAATAGCTTGAAAATACCAATATTAGTCAATTACAAACCATTAGAATAAGTTGAAAAATATGTCTATCTGGCAAAAACTATAAGTTTCGACGGGAAAAATAAAAACATAGAAATAGAGAAAAGAATACAATTAACATGGAACAAATACTGGGGTCTCAAGGACATTTTTTAAAGTAATTTACCACAAGCCAAACAAACAAAAGTCATTAACTGGAGCCTCTTGCCATGTTTGAAGTATGGTTGCCAAACGTGGAAATTCACTGCGGAAACAAGAAAAAAGATAAGCGTCTGCCAGAGAGGATTCGAACGAAGTATGCTAAAGATAAGGAAGCTGGATAAAATAACTAAAGCAACAAATGCTTTGAGTTACGCACAAACATTGAAATGGAAGTGGGCAGGACATGTTGCGCGGCTAACAGATCATAGATGGACCAAAAAAGTAACATTCTGGAACGACCCACTAGGCAAAAGAACAAGAGGTAGACCTATTACAAGATGGGAAGACGATATTAAAGCAATAGCTGGTCCAAACTGGAGACAAGTAGCAGAAGACAGAGTCAAATGGGCATCACTGGAGGAGGCCTTCACCCATTATGGGGTTCCGGTAGATTAAATATAAATTAAAGTAACTATAAATACTATGATTATAATACATAGGATACACAAAATTATATTACGTAAGAGATAAATATAATAACATAGAATAAACTAAACAAAACTAACACATACATAGATTATAAGAAACGAAAATTTACTGGAAATAAAAGGCTTTTTTATTTTTATTTATTTATTTATTTATTAATGACCTTCCTTATATGATGGCTAACTTATCGGATATAATTCTATTTGCTGATGACACTTCTCAAATTTTTTAAATAGATAGAAAAGATACGGATGTATTACATGTCAAAAATAGTCTGGCTGTTCTTTCAAAATGGTTCGCAGCTAATAATCTTTTACTTAATGCGAATAAAACTAAATGTCTTAAGTTCTCATTACCAAATGTACCCCAAGTGGGTCTAAATTTAAAACTTGATGACAAGAAACTAGATGCTATTACGGAAACTGTATTTCTACGAATTACTTTAGATTCGAAATTGCAATGGAGCGCCCACATTAGAGCTCTTTTAGGTAGGTTAAGTTCAGCTGCATATGCATTAAGAAAAATAAGGCAGTTAAATGATATAGCGTTCTGCTGTGGGGATTGGCAGCTGACGTAGATTCCATTTTCATTCTACAAAAGAGAGCAATCCGCGCGATCTATAAAATGGGTCCTCGTGAGTCCCTTAGAAACAAATTCAAAGAAATTGATATACTAACTCTGCCTTCTCTTTAAATCTTAGAAAGTATTTTGTATGTTCGCAAAAACTTAGGACTTTTCAAAATAAGAAGCGATTTCCATAATATAAATACACGTAGTAAACATGAAATTGTCATACCCAAATTCAGATTTACTAAAACTAGCAAGTCATTTCTTATAAACAGTATCCGCTTTTATAACAAGTTGCCAAAGTCGGTTACAGAACTTAGCGATGGAAAGTTCAAAACCCACATCAAACGTGTCCTTATCAAAAAAACATATTATAAAATAAAAGACTACGTTAAAGACAAGGAAGTTTGGCAATAATTCCTTCTGCACATGTGGCTTCCCTGGTACCTCATTAATGACAACTATGTAAATGTCTATTAACTGCTCCCAAATAACGATTTTTATTTAGTTTTTTTTTTTTAGTTACTTCCTTGACATAATCTTTTCATTATTTGACATTATTTACCTACAAATCGAATTCCAATTCTTTATTAGTGGCTTTTGTGGACAAGATATTTATTCAGATTTGTTACTGCAGTTGTAATAATTGCAATCATGTCATTAATCTTTTATATACTTAGATTATTTTCTATTTTGTGAATGTGAGAACGTTGTAGGCCTAGTAGAGTGTAGATTTTGTTGGCACTTATCTATTTTGTTAAGTACCTGGTAATTGTTGAAAGGCCTACACTGTCATCCCATACCTATTAACACTGTTATATGATAATATTGTAAAGCCATTTTTTTTTTTAAAGTAACCGTGGAGTTTCTTGCCGGCTCTTCTCCATAGGACATGACTCATTGAAACCGTGCACCTAGCTTCTGACGTTTCATAAGTGCCCATGTAGGTTTATGTGAAATAATATATTTTATTTTGATTGATTATGAATAGCAGGCCAGGCGGGTTAGCGATCGTAGTATGGTGTTAAAAATGGATGTAGAACGCTGCTGCCTATTTTCTAGTCGCCTTTTACGACACCCACGGGAGGAAACAGGGTGGTGCTATTCTTTATGTCCGGCACCACACGGCACGGCGAATATAAATATACCTACAAAGAAATACCCATTATTTTTCTAAATAGGTCTACCCATTATTTTTCTTACCTATGTCTTTCAAAAATTCCATAATTTTAAAGTATGCGGAGCTTGGGACAAAATAATTGTATGAAAATCGTCACCCGCAGACTGGATTGCATAATTTAACCTTTTTTGATTAGTTTTATATTGCCCCTGACTAAATACTTTGTTAAGTAACAACATAAGTAATATTGTGATTGTGATACGACCTCACATTTTTCACAAGATGGGATCCTTGAGATTCATTAAGAAAACTCTAGAAAACAAAAATATCGTTATCATATTCGAATCAAAACTTAAACTAGAAACCCAAAGACGTCTGTAAGTCATACAAGAGATTTATTTTGTTCAAACTATGCACATTTAATATTTAGTTCAAAAATACTCGTTAATTT
The DNA here is from genome assembly GCA_947523025.1 of Dryobota labecula. NCBI lineage: Eukaryota > Metazoa > Arthropoda > Insecta > Lepidoptera > Noctuidae > Dryobota > Dryobota labecula. The sequence goes on from OX383287.1 coordinate 6,986,889, forward strand.
TAATGTTTATGTTATCGTAAACCTTAAAACTACTAACAATTCTAAAAGAACAATGTATCTCCATCTGCCTACTGTCTTTGCGAGTTCATGGAACTATAGCCACAAACAAATGCCGCCTGGAAATAAGGATATTGCGGTTGAAAGAAAAGGCAACAACACCTTATTTTTATTAACAAGCTTAAAAGGGAAACCTAATAAGTGCGTTTATCGATCTTCCGACTGTAATATCGACTCAAACTCAAATTATTTATTTAAATTAAACCAATTACGAGCCAAGCATTTTTATCAGCGATGTAATCCCCCAAATTATAATATGCCTACCTGCATAGTGTGCGTTTTATACAAGATTTAAATTTAGTCTAATTCAGTTGAAGTATGTGGGGAGGAATTTTATTGTAACATTTTAAACAGTACCCCATGAAAGATGAGTCTACTTTAGTCAGTCTGAAAGCTGGTTGAACTGATAGGTCCCTATTTCTAGTACTACAATTATGTCTTTCACCTCTTTTTCTAAAAAGATGTAAATTTTTCCTTACGTACATGATGTTTTCGTAGATATATTGACAAAGTACCGTCATGATGTAAACATATATTATAGCATACATCATATCCTTAAACAGTTCCCTTAGAGAATCGCGCCTGCGGAGATTATATATGGCTCTGATGGCTCTTTTCTGCAGAATAAAAATAGATTCGATGTCTGCAGCCCGTCCCCAAAGTAAAATACCGTAAGACATTATACTATAAATAATAATGATACTAAGTATTTCATTCTCAAAAAAAAAAAAAAAAAACTTTACACTGCACTGTATACATCGTTTGAAATTTTACATTATTATGCAATAGTAGACTCTATCCTTTAAACTAGGACTAGCCTGTATCTTAAAAGATAGGGTTCAGCCAAATGGATTCTATTAATATTCACAACCAAAAACTAGTGAAGACAGTGTCAATGATGTACAGAAAAGAAAAATAAGAATAAAAATAAATAAACAAAATAATAACAAAAACGAATCCCAAGTAACACAAATGGTGTGATAGACAGGAGACATGCAAGTGTATGTATTTTAGAGTATGGGTGTGTGTGAGACTATGAAAGTAACTAAATCAGAAATGCATACGAGGTCTAGCTAAAAATATTTTTGAAGTGAAAACTTCTTTAGCCGCGTTGAGCGATTTTTGGTAGGAGAAACATATGGGTTCGCGTCACCGAAATGCGCGACAAGCTCGTGACGTGTTGTGCCAGACTGTCAGTTAATCCAAAGTTTTGAGTTTCTACTTCTGTATTTTTTTTTTTAAATAAAATCCCGCTCTCACAATAGAGGAGGAGACATCTGCTGCTGGTGTCGCCTGCAACTTCACACGATGTCGCCAGGCCACATCTTGTTCCAGGACTTTATAATCAATTTTTCAGTTACAACCATTTTCAATTTCATTACTAACTTTTACTACTAGCATTTTTTAATCGAGATCTGTAGGGCAATCGCCGCATATTTATAAAGATGGGGAAGACCCTAAAAAAATATATCGCATATCCTCTAAAAAACTGTAGCTTATTGGAATATAATTAGAATCGGTTTTTTCTCAAAACTTGTGCGTGTTACGACAGTTTTTTAGAGGATGTGCGATATATTTTAAGATTTTATTTTAACATTTTGTCGGCGTAATTAATATGTATTCCAAATTACAGCTTTCTAGTAACGTACTAAGAGTTTCTGAGCTAAGCCGCGGACAGACAGACAGACAGACAGACGAACATGGCGAAACTATAAGAGTTCCTTGTTGACTACGAAACCCTACAAAAAGGAACGTCCACTCGTTACCTAGACGGCACAGATGACGATAGCCTCATAGTCTCTCCTGTTGTCTGAAGCTTGAACTTATATTTTTATGGAAACTAAAATCTGAAGATATTTTTGATCTTTAAACTCTCACGACCCTCTTGTCGCCGATGTGCGATCTCATTTCCTAGCAAAACCGAAAATGCACAAACCCCCCCATCAACATTCAATGACCCCAAAAACCAGCTGACATTAGTTCCCCTCCGTCACTTGATCTACACACTGCAACTTCGACTTTCGACCGCATAATCCGTAGACAAAGTGTTCATAATGAAACCGTTTGAACCATTTCACCGGGATTAAACTCTGTCACAATGTCTGGCGTTGAAATGCGATGCATAATGCACAGTATTAAAATATTAAAGAATCTCGTAATGGCTGCGCCGGGTGGGCGCGGCGCCAAAGCTGCTTTCACCACACTTTGCCGTTTTAAACCCTGAGACATAGATTTAAATATTTATGGGGTGGGAGAGAAGTTTTGTGCCCAAGTGTTTGGTGCATCGTTGAGGGTTATTTGAATGGTGGTTAGTGGTGTAATGAAAGAGTTTACTTTTATATTATAAATAGAACTTATGCATCTTGGACTCTGACAGTTAAATGCATTTCGTTGTTGATCAAAATAATCAATTAACAGGAACAGTATTTTTTGTTGGGTTCATACATTCAATTCCACAGACAAGCATTTGGCAGCCGTTACAATTGTATAAAATATGTTATTTTGTTAAATATTTCTGTACTTCCCATCGTATCTGTAAACGTAGCTCATTTTCGCTTCATTTTGTAACTTCTAACTCAACTAACGGATATACCATACACGTCGTTTTCTGCTGAGCAGTGCACTTCTGTAAGTGACAAATTCACAATACCTAAAACTGTATGTGATTTTTGTTAGTGAGTAAGGGTCAAAACAAATACTCACGATATGAAGTCGCATCGTGGCACGTTGCGACGTCGAGTCACGGTGCGATGTTGTTTCGTGGAAATCTACGACGTGTATCGTAAAAACTTACGACGTTTTCGATACAATGTTGTTGAAATTTGAAGAAAAATTGCTTGTTCTGTTCTGTTTTCATTCTTTTGTTTTATCATATAGCACAGGACGCTCTTCCCTAGGGATATTAATTGATCTACATCAATATTGTGCGTCATATTTGATGACTGATTATCAAATGCAGCACCGGCGCAGGATTGCATCGTCAGTTTTCACTACACGACGACGTGCCGTGCATCGTGCCACAATGCGAAGTCGTGTCGTGAATTTTTACGATGTATGTCGTAGATTTCCACGACACGACAACGTATCATGACACGACGTCGCATCGTGCCACGATGCGACATCATATTGTATGTATGCTTTTGGCTCTTAGTCGTTGATGTACCATATCAATAAATATTAAACAAATAAAAATAAACAACTGAAAAACTGCTGCAAAATACGAAATCCAGTGAACAAAATAACCTAGCTTGATATACAGTCAAGTTACGAGTCGTACAACCAAAATATAAACAACATCTAAGCAACACAAATAAGGGGATAAAGCATGTTTATTTTCAAAACTATTACCTCCGGGAACTCATTTGAACTTTTCAAAGTTAAAGCTTAAACTGTTCGATGGAACTAAATACGGTGCAGAATGTTTCAGTTCATGGTACAAAATGTTTGAGGAATATTAAAATGTAAAATGATACAGACAGTTTCAGAGGAACTTTTTGAACAGTTAAAAACTGGTTGAGAATATGAGAGATGTACTGTTTACGAAATGGTGTTGATTTACTCTCCATTTAGTGAGAGTTGAATGTGTGTCAGTAGTGTTGTGGTATGATAATAGGAATTATTTGGAACATAAAATAATACCTTACTGCCTCGTTGGTCTAAGTCAGTGTTTTTCAACGTGTGGGTCGCGACCCCCTAGGGGGTCTCCATGCCTCTTTAAAGGGGATCGCCGTTACTTTAAAATTTAAAGCCTTTAAATATAAAATCATAGTAGTTCAAAATGTTATATTTGTTAACAAAAAATAATAATAATTAAAGGCTTAGGTTAACACAAATCAACAAATACCTAGTAGTCTCATTAATGTGAAGTTGATCACACGCACCTACTCACATTATTGTGATGGTTGCGCCTGTTTCTCGTTAGCCAATTTTTTTTTTACACATATGATTAACTTGTTCTCTAAATTTCGGCGATTTCTATATTTACGTTTTAATTGAACCATCGATGAAAACGTTATCTCGCACAATTAGGAGGTTCCAAATGGAATCAAACAATTCGAAGCTTCTGTGGTTATTTGTGGGTATTCTGTTTTTCTGCTTTAACCAAAAGCCAAAGTGACAGACTTGAAATCCAAGTTAGAAACCGCGGAGGGTAGGGGGTCGCGAAATATTTTTCCATACTAATGGGGCCACACTATGAAAAAGGTAGTAAAACACTGGTCTAAGTGATTGCATGCGCTACTGCTGACCATGAGGTTCTGGGTTCGATTCCTGGGTCGTGACAGTTTTATTGGGATTTCCCATCTGGAATTTCTTAGTAGCAGCCTGGTGCCTAGATGTGTGCCGGATTGATGGCAATAGGTTATCCCCCTATTACATGGGACTCAAACATAAATGCCAAATGTTGGTGTATTATAGGTACGCATCTGCCAAATCCTTCAGGGAATACAGGCGTGATGTTGTATGTTATTATAAAATAATAACATTAGAAAAAAAAAAATCTTCCTTAATCCATCGTGTGGGAATCGTAAAGAACAATTAAACATTCATTATCTTGGGAAGGTAGAAGGAATTTTACAAAATAAAACAATTGAATTAAAATTAAAATATTTTTATTTGTAGAACATAGGTAAACAAAAAAAGTACAGATGCCAATATTAATAAAATGAATGCTTTGTCGTTAACGGCGCACAAATATTAGTATTATAATTTCAAATTAAATAGTAATAATTACAACAAAACATTCAAATGAATAAATTAAACTAAATTATAACATTTCAGTTATCGTAACAATATAATTATGAAAACAAATTAGAAAACATTCAAATTCAACAAAACACTTATATTATTAACATTGACGGTGACCATTCAACGAACACGAGCAACGAGCACCTTTGTGGGGAGGGGCTCGCTCCGTGATCTTCGGTGAACCGTGCTCTGGTGCTACGCCTCATGGGAAACAAAATTATTTTTGCTGTCTTGGTTTTTTTGTTTCTTGCAGGTTTCAGGGTTAGCTTGAGGTATTGTTGTTAGAAACTATTTTTTTAATAGTATACTACTTGCCAAGGGCTGTAAAAGAAAGAAAGCCCGAAATCGCAGGTATTTGTGACCCGAGCCGCAGGCGAGGGTAGTAAATATGCGATAGAGGGCTTTCTTTTTTACTGCCCGTGGTGAGTACACAATTTTACGTCTTCACCTGGCCACAATGCGACTTTTACTGTACGCGTAGCGTGCGGTAAAACTCACATTATGGCCAGGTGTGACGTAAATATATTTATTGCTTCCACATGTGAACTTAGGTGGTATGTTTTACAAGAATATGGTCATTGTGGATCCTGTCGGGCACAGCAAAAAATAGGAGTGAGGAAGGGAGCTTTTATTTGATTACATAGTTTTTTTTTTCTTCAATCGTAATATCTGTTTGACGCTACTGTTGGCGTCAAAATCGTAGTTAACACGTTCACGGATACTAAACGCCCATAGGCGTCATAACAATAAAACTTCTATTGTGTATTCAGTATGCTTGAAAACATTAAATTCTCGGAGAACTCAATTTAGTATTAATTTAGTTTGCCATCGGCACTCTAAGAAAAAGATAATAAAAGATTAAAGATTCTTCAATATGGACCGGCTATTTTGAATAGAAGTAAAAACACATTGATTGTTTACAATTAGATTTTTTTTTTTTTTTAAGGCTTACTTTTTGGCATTATGTATGGAATACCAGATCATTTAAATGACCACCTCGGCTTCGTATAGTAGCGTGAATACGAGAGGTCCAATTTTCCATCACTTTTTGACATAGATCTCTATCTTATTGATGACGCGTGTGATGTTACTCTTTATGTTTTCGAAATTTCCTGGCTTGTTCGCCAGCTACCAGCCACCAACCAACCCACCAACCAGTGATTTCACATAACCCCACCAAAAATATCAAGAGGCGTTAAATCATGATCTTAGAGGCCAGGTTTTGTCCCCGAATCTTGAGATCAGGAACCCGTTGAATTTCTCTTTGAATAAATTGACAACGCGAAACCTTTGACGAATTGAACTGCCGTTTTGATAATAAACTTTAATCATTTCGAAGCGCTGTTCAACTGTATAGCGCCTCATCTTGATAAATGCCGAACATTTAAGACTCATCTTTCAAAAATACGCGCCAATAGACAATCTAATATGGCCGCGATCGGCTGTCAAAGATACCTTGTCCGTATTGAAAAACCTTGTACTTCAAAGAAACGAACCATCTATTACAAAAATCAGCTACTCTATGTCCATCTCATACATATGTTTTTAATAGGTACACGTCTATGTTATGAACGAATATATCTAGCTCACATTAATTTAACTGAGTGCTTGACTTGTCTGGGTTCACAATGTGACTTCTGCCTCAAATTCCCCGTTTCATGATTAATTTTACAAATTTTCTGTATACATAGATAACTTTGTTGACGAAAATTATGTTTGAGAGGAAATTGTGTCAGTCTTTAGCCGACGGGCGTCTGTTTCAAAATGTTTGACGTATGTAGGTTAGACATGATTCGTGTATTTTAGACTTATTTGTGTAGGTATGTTAAGAAGGGTTTTGAGTGCGTGTGTTTTGTTTTGCTGAATCATTCTACGTTTAATTTAAACGGAATTTCGGAGTAAAACTTTTTGAGTTGTTTTGTTTTCCGGATCGTTATTGATTAACAAAATCGATTAGTAATCGATTTGGTTTGTCTTCAATTAATTTTGGATATAGAAAACATTTTCATCATCATCTGCCTAGCCTTTTTCCGATTATGTTGGGGTCAGCTTCTAGTCTAACCGGTTGCATACAGCTGAATACCTGTATTTTACATGGAGCGACTGTTTATCTGACTTCCACAACCTAGTTACTGGGTAATACGATATACCCCTAGGTAAGACTGGTTGTCAGACTTTCGGGCTTCTAAGTACCCTTAGCGTCTGTCAAAGATCCATGTATGACAGCCGGGATTAACGCGTCGACCGTAGGTTCAATTGATGTAAGGGACAAAATACGATTTTTCAGGAGAGGCCGACAAAGTAAGGAAGTAAGGTATTTATGTATGGGCCTGCGTCGCCTGAAAATAAATGGTTTTATTATTTATTAAAGTTTTTTTTCGGACTATATCGCCCATATTTTTTTGTTATTAACCTTTATCGGATCTGATATCACACATAATCTTGTATTTTAGTGCTCTATCTACCTGTGTAACATTTATTTAAATAAGTTATCCATTTAAGAAAATAGACGTCCCTTACACCAACGTATTTTGTTAGTAATGTCCCTTACTGACCAAGTATCTTGTAGTCCCGTCCCTTACATTAAATTGACCTCTACGTTGGATCAAAAATAGTGAAAATACAGTGTAAAGAGACTGTTGACAGAAAATTAAGTACACACTTTTGGCGTACGTATATCTTAAATTTGGAAATCGTTACCTACCTTATCTTATTTGTTTCGATTGGCGGCGGTAATTACACCATTTCAAGTTGCTATATTGCATAGTTTTTCAGATACATTGTTATAATGGGGCTGATTCGAAATTTTGATCCAAAAAATCAGTAGGGTAAGGGACATTTTTCTGAAGCTAGAATTTTTTCATATACACCATTCAAAAGAGTAAAAAATTCTGAACAAAACTGTATACTCAACTCATTTTGGGTATTTTGTCCCTTACGTCAATTGAATCTACGGTCGACGAACGGCTTAACGTGCTTTCCGAGACATGAGGGGTCTCGGTGTCCTAACTAGCTGGAGGAGCGTGACGAAATACGCAAGCACTCCAGCACCCCGGCTAAAGACACCAGCAAACACCGTGTGTTTTTAGTCAGTAAAAGTCCGACAGATTCTGGGGACTTCTTTGGGGTGGGTGGAGTCTGTAGTTTTTTTTTAAACATTTTGTTGACTTTATAGGTCAACCCAAAGCGTCTACAAACATGTAACATTTCGTAATATATACGCGTACATTTATAAGTTGTTGTTAACATGTTATACAATTATTGGATAATACAAAAAAAAAAAAAAAAAAACGCACCCACGATACAGGAGAAATCCTAGTGTGGGGCGAAGTTAAAAAAAAAAAAAATACGTACTATCTTATAATTAGAAATCGGAATATTCGCGATCATTACAGGGTAGAACCTAAAAAAATTTTTGGTAGATATGGAGTAGTCGTTCAAGTGATTAATAATTTTTCCAGATACGGCCCCGGAACGACGCCCAGACTCCGATCTCTTCCCATAATAAATACAACTTAGCCCAGTTACTCATGGATGTCCTCCAGGGTATCCATGAGGATTCATTCATCCACAAAAAAAAGAGTGTTGGTGTGTAAAGATGGTCACCCATCCACGGACCAACCGCGGTAAGCGAAGCTTAACTTGATCGATCGACCTTTGAGGCTGTTATTAATTACCCACGAGCCCCTCATGACGATAGAACCGGGACACTTTATTTAATTCTTCAAGCTTGAACGCATCTTATTTATTTCAAAGCAATTTCCTAACGAAAACGGCAAATAATATTAGTCCGAAGGTAAACTCATGCATACATTAAACGGTTCATCAGATCAGTATAATACGAACATTAGATTAATTTAGTATCAAACCAATGTTCGCAAAACAAATGAATTCGTTATTTGTATGAAACAAGCATAAATACTACGAACAAAATGTCATAGGCCTTAAAAACAGACGCAAACATCAATGGAAGCTCATTAACGCGCGATATAACAAACTGTGTTGTTAAATTGATACAAATTAGCAATACTCACGGATTTAACCCCGCACTGCGGTGCAATTTGCGTGGGCATTAATGTGAGCAATTTTCTCGTTGAATATTTAAAACCGGCGTAATCTTTGCCAATTAGGGCGTTAAAAGTAAGTTTAAAACAGTTTGAATCTAATTTTTGCGGTGTTTTTCGGCGGATTTGTGTGTTGTTTTAGTGCTTGTATTATTTTGGTTTTTATAATGGTTTGCTTTGTGAAATAAAATTAAGGTAATTGTATAATAAACAATTTTTTATTATTATTATAAACTGCTGCTGCCTCGGCTTCGCCCGCGTGCCTAATTCTAAAATATAAGTAGCCTAAGTTACTTATAATATAAGCTATAGTGCCATTGAAAGTCCCGTTAAAATCGGTTTTAGAGATTAGCCGGACCAAATAAGACAAAAAAATAAAAATAAATACCGTAGACACTTTCACATGCATTTAGTAAAAGCTGTTTTTTTGACTTTACAAACGGCCACTTCAATTTTATTTATATAAAAAAAACTACTTTACATAAAAGAACCACATAACTGACTATCAATAAAACAGAAAATTTACATGTTTATATTATATATCGTCACCGGAAAGCCAATACTACTTGATCGCCATTTTGGCCAAAATTTGTTATTATATATCGCTGGATTGGATTTTTTTTACTGGTTTACAGCGATATATATAACTCATTATGGCCAAAAAGGCGACTATATAGTATTGGCTTTCCGGTTACGATATATAGTTTGTTATATAATAGATTAAAAGGGAAAAAAAATACCAAAAAATGCTTTTCAATGATGCACAGAATTTACCATATAAAGCATAGTTTCCTGCATTTTTTTTTTCCAAATTTGTACTTTAGGAGGCGTAAGCTGTCATTTAATTTACACTCAGACAAAAAGAAACCAAAGTCTATGGTCATTCATATTTTTAACTTTTTTTTTTTTCAACACTTTGTTGAGCTACAGACTTCAAAACCTCTTTACACAAAATTGTTAAATCACTTTTAGTTTTTATTATTATCTAAAATGTATCTAACTGCTAGCGGGTGGAGACCTGGTGACCTGAAACACAGGCCTTTAAAGCCTAGCTTAGGCACCAGTCTCCCACAGTAAACTAAACCATATTATGTACCGTAAATGTAATTTAGAGGTATGAGGAACAGGGTGTAAAGTTCAGTCATACTCTATAGTAAAGGGAGGATCTTCCGACCAGACGGGTATTGTGTCTGGTGGGCAACTGCCCGACGGTTGATGTCGGGATGTTGTATATATGCTAGTCTCGCGGTAAACTCAGATAGCGCGATGCAGGATTTGTGACGTCAGGCCTTTGATGCGTAGTTCGCATGTGGCGTTGTTGATACCGCCACATTAACAATGTCTGTAATGTTTTATTGTGGTGAGAAATGAATACCTATAGGTACTTATAGTTATTCATCGCGGAGCTATAAAAAGTCTACAACAATACAATGAAAAATCAAAATCAAAATATTTTATTTCACATAAACCTACATGGGCACTTATGAAACGTCAGAAGCTAGGTGCACGGTTCCAATTAGTCGTTTCCTATGGAGAAAAGCCGGCAAGAAACTCCACGGTTATTCTTTTAAAAATAATTGGCTTTACAATATTATCAAATAACAGTGATAATAGGTATGGGAGGAGTGTAGGCCTTTCAACAATTACCAGGTACTTAATAAAATAGAAAAGTGCCAACAAATCTACACTCTACTAGGCCTACAACGTTCTCACATTCACAAAATAGAAAATAATCTAAGTATATAAAAGATTAATGACATGATTGCAATTACAACTACAGTAATATATCTGAATAAATATCATGTCCACAAAAGCCACTAATAAAGAATTGGAATTCGATTTGTAGGTAAATAATGTCAAATAATGAATAGATTATGACAAGGAAGTATGTAAAAAAAAAAAAAAAACATCGATATTTGGGAGCAGTTAATAGACATTTACGAGTACATAGTTATGTTGTTTATGAGGTACCAGGGAAGCCACATGTGCAGAAGGAATTATTGCCAAACTTCCTTGTCTTCAACGTAGTCTTTTATCTTATACTCGTAATATGCTTTTTTCATAAGGACACGTTTGATGTGGGTTTTGAACTTTCTATCGCTAAGTTCTGTAACCGACTTTGGCAACTTGTTATAAAAGCGGATACTGTTTATAAGAAATGACTTGCTAGTTTTAGTTAATCTGAATTTGGGGATCACAATTTCATGTTTACTACGTGTATTTATATTATATTATTACAATACAATTCAAGACACAATCGCGCGACAAAGTCGCACATATGCGCTCAACTGAACACCGTAAGCATGTGTAGCTCGGCGTAAATCATAACTGTGCGACCACAAGTTTGAAGTCGGCGTCTAACTCAGTCGGCCTCCAGGCAATGTTTGAAGTTTGTTCGATGTTTTTGTATAACAATCATATTTGTATTATAGTGTGAAGCTGTTGTTATTTTGTTTAAGTGAGTTTTTCTTTGCGCTGAAAGTTTATTTGAAAGATTTTTGCACGAAGGATTTTTCTTTAATAATAGAAAAAAGTTAATTTTAAGTCAAGTTAGAGTTTATATATTAATAAGTACCGACCTAGTATCTTTCTATGTGTAATTAAAACACTTTATCCTGTCTAAGTTTTAATAAAAATTCTTAGAAATAAAAAACGGTGTTAAGCCTGATGACAATTTTATACCGGTAAAACCGAAATCATTTCGAAATCACTCTTGTGTTTGCCGCCTATCAGGAACCCAAATTGCGTGAGCATTTAAGTTATAGAATCCTAAAAAATAAAAAACAATAAAAAAATAAAAAATAAAAAATAATAATAATAATATATGTGTATGTATATTATAGGTAATATTTATATGTGTATGTATTTGTATGTATGTTTATTTTATATAGTTATAGTTTTGTTTTAAATGTTTTAATTTAATTTTTTCTTGTTTAACTTTTCTACACACTGTGTCTACATTTCTTATCTAACTTTCCCCTCGCAGGTCTGCTAGAAGAAATTTCTTTTGTAATAAGCAGTACCTTTGTGCTCTTTTATGTTAATATATTGTCCTGTCAAGTATTTTGTGTGTACATAAATAAAAAAAAAAAAAAAACGTCATAAACGGCCAAGTGCGAGTCGGACTCCCACACGAAGGGTACCGTACCACCGTACAATATTTAACACCACATTTTTTTTAATACGTTTTACTTTTCGTTTTCCTAAAAAAAAAAAATGTTGCCCCACACTAGGTATTTCTCTTGTATTGTGGATGCGTTTACAAACATTTAAACTCACATACACAAACAGTCAATTTGGAACGTACTTTGATAGACCCCCTTTAATTTTAAACTTTATTTCATGTATATTATTTGTTGTTAAAGCGGCCATAGTAGTACATAGTCTGTGTAAATTTTAAGTACCTAACTATTACTGAAAATCTGGAAAAATCGTGGTATAAGTTATAAAACCATATGGACGAACAGTGGAGCCTTAGTAATAGGGTCTCGTTGGCACCCATGGGGTACGAAACCCAAAAATCATACACACATTATATTAACTCACGCGTTCTTCGAATGGGGGTAGGCAGAAACTATAGAACGCCACCTGCTGCGTTTCTAACATACTCCTTTTGCTTCGTTTCTGTTGCTACTGTTTACTAACGCACCTGACCTTTCTGAAGAATATTACCCTAACTATAAGTCCTCTTAGCCTAGGGCGTCCCCGCCCGGTGTTTCCACTAACATCTGCCTTTTAAATACATTTTGTTAGTCGCCTTTCATTCATCCTCTCAACATGACCAAACCATCTAAGCATACTCTTATCAATTTTTGTCACTGCATCTTCTTTTACACCACACCGTTACCTTATCTCAGCATTTTTCAACCTTACATTCACACTGAAAAAATGAACTCCAATCAGTTGACTTTTTAGCTTGATTGATGATGTCTTGTTTAGATTAATCACAATCTTAATTAAGTTGATCATCACGACATGATTGCAGCTATACTAGTTCAAATGATTGAACGCTCAAACAAGTTTCTCGATTACCCTTAACATGACATCATTGTAGAAGAGTTAAAAAAGAGACAAGTAAAAAAATGTTAACTGTAACAAAGTTAGTTGTGTCAATCAAGCATTTTGATTACTTCAATAAAGATCATTGAAACTTTAATCTAATAATCTTGGTTGGAGCAACTATGTTTTGACTTGATTGCTGCAAATAGGTTTTGTGATAACTCCAATCAAGATCCCGTTTCAAATCTCAATCAAATATAAGTAGTAGCTGTGATCATTGTACTTGATAGGCTCAGATGCAAACAAGTTATTTAGTCAATCTAAACAAAATCTTGATTGTGGCAACACTTCTTTTTTTCAGTGCATAGTCACGCAACATATGCTTCGCATGGAACGCATTTCCACAGCATTTATTCTATAACTTTCATGCTTCTTTTGCCACACCTAACATTCACTTCCATACATAAGCTTAGGCACAAGCACAAAAACATGTATGATAAAAAATGACGATTAATGGACTACTTAAATCCCTGCAAAAGAAAATCTAGTGTTTATTTACAAGAAATTCCGAACTATCTAAAAACTTACTATTACCAAGTCCACAATAAAAAAAGAACAAGGAGTTTTATAGTCGGACGCGGGTCGACGTTTACCAGCACTTAAAGTTTTCCCATAAATATTGACATAACTTGTAGCTCCTCCATTCATAACATGTGTTTGACCCTTTTTTGTGACCACAGTTTGAAAAGTTCAGATTAAGTGCCCACGGCTGGTGTGTCTGATGACATATTTGAGATTACTTTAAATAATTATCTGTATTGACTGCAGGTGTTAAAACTAGGTCAATTTTGACATAATGCCCGAGTTAACTTCTCTTTGAGCCAGGTTTTACCAATGATTAAAAATTGTAAATTGCCATTCACCATGCTTGGCATTTTGACCACGGCAATTGGATTGCATTATAGGTTATAAATCGGTCTCTAGGCTTAATTGTTAGGTATTTACTTTATAGTAAATAACAAAGTTTTTAGTAAGAATAAGAGTTAGCAGTCTGCACTTTTCAAGCAAGTTTTCCCATAAATGTTGACATAACTTTTAGCTCTTTTAAGGCTCCTACAAGCCAGCGCGTCACGCGATGCGACACAAAGACACCGCGTGGAGCGCGACGAGCGGTGTCTTTGTGTCGCGTCGCGTGCTGCGCCTGTTTGTAGGAGCCTTTATTCATAACACGTGTTTGACCCTTTTTTGTTTGACCAGTGTTTAAAGAGTTCGGAGTATGTAGGTGCCCGCAGCTGGTGTGTTTGTTACTTTGGAGGAGTGACATTGAGCTGATTTCGTAGTTACTTTAGAGAATTAAGTGTATTGATTGTGTAAATGACTCTAATCAAACTGCACCAGTAAACAATAATAATTATAACTTTATTTTCTAGTTGTATTTATTTTCAATAATAATTATAACCTTAGTATTACTACACTACTTTTATAACAATACTGGAGGTGTTACTCGTACTGTATTGCATGATCAACTGCCGATCACTCCTCACAATATTTGTGTGGCAAGTGTCGCCCCACCACTGCTCCGGAAGTTCGCAACAGAATAATAATGGCGCGACACCAGTGCTGCCAACACAAAGTGATCAGATAATATCTATAATTTTAAATAGGTAAACGTATGTAATTTTAAGTAGCTCTAAATAGGTTATTAATTATATACGTTTTTAACAAATAAATCAACCAATAATTAAATCATAAATCAAAATTACTTCTTTTATGTGTAAATATGTATGGTTGTCATTGAAGCGACAACATCCGGCCGTCCTGCGCACGCATCCGTCCCCGGATAGCATCCCAGTCTGGTGCAATTGCTGAGAACAAAGTATAAACAATAAGTCACAATATTTTATAAAGTGAAGCTGCGATTACTTATTACTCTTCATTTGAATTGAGCGTCTACTCTACTATTCCATCAACGGCCAGCAGAGAAAGACCCCAACCCAAAAGACTTGTTAACATGACATATGTTGGTATTTACATGTATCTAACTGTTCCATCAGCGGTCAGTTAGGTTAGGTTTTAGAGTTTGCAGTTTTCCCTAGGCGATGCCTTTGGCCAACCCTAGTTGCATATCACTACAAACCCTAAACTCATTTGTCACAGATTTATTTTACACGAATAAATACTGTAACTAAAATAATCCAAATACCAAAATATGTTTGAAGCAAATGCACTAGACAGCTTAAGACAAGTAGTAAATACTATAAAAGATAAAATATGAATAAATTGAATCATTATTTGGGTTTAATAAATACCTGACAACATCTTAGGCCTTTTTCGAACCATCAACATCTAAGTCTGCCAACTTGATCCAAGATTTCACATTCCCAGCACACGCGGGGTGACCACGTATGCCGAAAATATGAACCCGATTGTTTTTTCAACGCTACGCATATCCTTGACTTTATAGCGGTCATGACCTAATAGGACCTGAAAAGTTCCTTTGAAAAGTAGTAATAATTTAGTATTCTGCCGTCATTTGATTGACTGATCATATGAGTGTCCCATTTGTCATAGCCCATACTTCACAATGCGTCAAGGATGTTGCGATTAAAGCGTTCCACCTGACCGTTTGAGCGTGGAACAGCAGTCGTTACATGTCGTATTATTTTTGTCCTGAGAGTACTTAATGAATAACTTAGATGTGAAAGAACTGCCAGCATCACTTAAAGAGGCTTAAGATTACTAAAAACTTTAAATATTTTGTCCAACTCGCTAGTAAAAACTTGACATAAAGAGTTCACAGTCACCAAGAGCCAGGTATTTTTACGCGTAGTCTTTACATGGACCCAGAGATGGTCTATGTGAAGCGTGTGAAACATTTAGGTTTAGGAAACAGTTTTGTCTTCCTTTGTGCCAGGGATATTTTAAAAGTAAATGCAGCTTATACACATTTTAATATATTATTAGGATATTACTTTCTCAATTTTGGGAAAACAATAACATGATTTTATTCTTTCAAAATCTTATCAACGGGAAAATTGCCAAGGTCGTCATGATTAGCTCTAATAATTTGCCGAATACACTGTTTAGGGACAACCCTCTGTGTACCGTAGTCAGTTTGACGTTTTGACGCGGACGCTACTATGGTATTTATTACCTAACAACTCAAACTTACTCATTATACGCTTTCTTATTAAGCTCGGCCTGACCTGATTCTAATATTTCTCTTGCACAAATAGGTACTTAGGTAACTGGACTGACAATAACCAATCTGCTTCAGTAATAGCCATTTTCATTGCATATGGAGGTGGAATTTGTATCAATTGTTTTTCGGCTGTATCAGTAACTTGAGGACTGTATGCAGCCCATACCATCGCGACTGGCATTAGCGTATAAAATAGTAGGTAAGTTGGGGTCATATATTTTAATAAAGCAACAACTGCAATTATGTAACAATTCATCTTTTAATTTATTGTCCGCTGAAACTTGGTCGGATCCCCACTCGTAAATGATATCTTTTTTTTCAAGAGCTTTGTTAGCAGGTTTGCTTTATGAGCACCATCCTTTATAAATTTTCTAACATAATTAATTAGGCCCAAAATATGTATGCAAATTTTTAGGTTCAGGATATTTTTCTACTGCCTTTAATTTATTTTTACCTGCATGGACATATACAATTCTCGTCCTTCGTAAAATTCCTATCAATTAAAATAGGACAGCTTAGCTAATTCATCACAAATATAATTATAGGACCACATTAAGCTCGGCATTATTAACTATAATGTCAACCTGTGCCCCATGTGTGACCTCAGAGAAAGAATATTTTAAATCCTGTTAATAAAACATGTTTATTTATTTGGAAAATGGTTGTTATAGAAGATGTTATTAGAGAACAACCACTGCCCATATCAATAAAAGCCTGTCGTTTACATCCATTATAATTACAATTGCCTTATAAAATTTAATCTTAAAGTGAAAGTTCAATAATTAATTAGACTTCGCTATCCTTTTCAGGTTTCATTTTAGGTTTAGACCTACATGCAAGCTCTAAATGACCAAATCTATTACACACATTACATTTGACATCATCCTTCTGACTGCAGCTGGTCTTTTTGTGACCAGATTCGCCACAGCGAAAACATGTTATATTTGTACCAGCATTGGAAATAGAACTATGCATTAGCACTCCATTAGAGTTGGAAGAATCCTCTGTCTTTTTATCAACATTACTATAGGATAAGTGAGTTGAGTTTTTAACGTGTAAATTGTTATGATTCTGAACCACGAACTTTTGTTCCGGGTCATCATAAATTTTCCCGTGTAAAAATGAGGCCAGCTCATCACAGTACATATTTAAAATTACCAGCATCTGCTGCAGTGATTATATTTTTATCGCCAATTGAACCTACGATTACTGAAATTATATCTTGATCAGAAAATGACAATCTCATTTTGTCAATTTTGCCTTTTTGTACAAAGTAAAATTCGTATAATGACTGGCCATCAGAGGGTTTTGTTTGGATCAAGTCTTTTAGCAAACAATACATATTACGCTTTGTTTGAAATGTCCCTAATAGTGTATTTCGCCAATCCTTCCATTTCCAGGTAGTCCATTGTGTTTTAGTTTTTTGAACTGAGTCATACCATGTTTTGGCAGTATTACGCAATATTTGCAAAGCTTGATATTGTAGGACACGATCAGACCAACAAAAAGCACGCGCATTGGCTTCCACGACATTTATCCACATTTCAATATCGTCCACTAATGGGTCAAAGTCAGGAATCACAGAAGATAAAATAACATTTTGGCTTACTGTGGGAGACGCATGCCTCCTTTTCCTACGCCTGTGTCCATCAGAGCTGCTGCTGCTGGAGGAAGGCGAACCAGAGCTCGATGTCGAGCTACTCGTACGACTTATTTTTGACGCACCTTTTTTTCCTCGAGTGCGCTTGCGGCTTCGCGGCATTTGGGCGCGTTTCCGTACCACTACTGATGTAAATGACACTAATCAAACTGCACCAGTAAACAATAATAATTATAACTTTATTTTCTAGTTGTATTTATTTTCAATAATAATTATAACCTTAGTATTACTACACTACTTTTATAACAATACTGGAGGTGTTACTCGTACTGTATTGCATGATCAACTGCCGATCACTCCTCACAATATTTGTGTGGCAAGTGTCGCCCCACCACTGCTCCGGAAGTTCGCAACAGAATAATAATGGCGCGACACCAGTGCTGCCAACACAAAGTGATCAGATAATATCTATAATTTTAAATAGGTAAACGTATGTAATTTTAAGTAGCTCTAAATAGGTTATTAATTATATACGTTTTTAACAAATAAATCAACCAATAATTAAATCATAAATCAAAATTACTTCTTTTATGTGTAAATATGTATGGTTGTCATTGAAGCGACAACAATTGAGAGTGTTAAAACTAGGTAAACATCCATTAATGCCCCGTTTTTTTCATTTGAACCAGGTTTCCTCAATGATCGCTAAAAATAATGAAATTGTCCTCAGCTCATTCTTGGCAATCCATCTATACTAATAATAAAGCTGAAGAGTTAATTTTTTAGGGTTCCGTAGTCAACAAGGAACCCTTATAGTTTCGCCATCTACGTCTGTCTGTCTGTCCGCGGCTTAGCTCATAGACTTAGTACTAGAAAGCTGTAATTTGCAATGGGTATACATAGTTATCACACCGAAAAAGTGGTAAAATAAAATCTTGTTTTTAGGTTATGTCCCCTACACGTAAAGTGGGGATGATATATTTTTCTCGTCTATCCCATAGTGTGGGGTATCGTTGGATAGGCTGTTCAAAAATATTGCAGGTTTATGAAAACCATTTTTCGATTCAGGGATCCGTTTGCGTAATATTAAGCTTTGAAGTGTTAATTTTTGTTAAAGTCAAGTGTCCATGCTAAATAAATGGTAGTATTTGGATACGTGAAAAAATTTACGGCAGTAGTATATATAACAAAGTAGTATATTTAAAAGGAAAACTATCACAGTTACCGATTAATAGTCGACTAACTTACATTTGCAGTTGAAAAACATGTTCTCCCATTTGAGAACATGTTTTTCAAATACAATGTTAAGTTTGTTGTTGGGATAAATTCATCCCAACTACGGAACCCTTCATTATGCGTTGTCCGACATGCACTTGGCTGGTTTTTAGTAAATAGCAAGCCAGTTTTTAGTTAAAAAAACATTAACTTGGAATTTCTCATTCTTCTTGTAGCTTATGTAATAACGAAAATATGTAGTAAAGACTCGAGTAACTAAAGTTGTGTTATTCAGAAACATTGCTTTGATACAAAATACTTCACTGTTCTAGATATTTAAAGAAGGCCGCCAACTACACTTCCTCTACTATTAGCAGGACCCGCGCGTCCACGGCATGCACTGACCGACCCAGACGACCCTATCACTCTTCTCCAGGAGAGTCATAGGTCAACTAGCACAGTTCGTAAGAGAGTACACACTACACGATCGTCATTCCGACCTCGCCGCCGAGGCCCTGCGCGAAATCCCCGACTAAATAATAGTCCTCCCCGTCCCTTGCCTGTAAGCGAAGCGCCAGCACGCGCTTTAGCTGAGCCTGTAGCTTTAAATCCCCCTGATAATAATCATAACTCTGATTAAATCCAGCCTTCGACGGTCCCTTGCCATCCTCTCTCCGACTCTGCCCTAAGCCGAGGTTCGTACCCCACAGGGGGTGCCCTTAGCGTGCAGTCGGATAGTTTATAAGTATGCCCTGGCTGGAGGCCTTAAATTTATTTTAGGAGCTTAAGGCACCACAGGATAGCCCGGTTAAAGAGTCTCAACCCCTCGTGGTTAACTGTGAGATGCCATTAAAAAAAAAAAGATATTTAAATAGTCTAGTTTTAAACAGAACAACCACGAAAGTGTTGATTTTCTCAAAAATAGGTAGGTATAATTTTATAGATGCAGTTTTATACATCCTAGGCTAAGATTTCAAACTGAGTTTAAACTATTATACCGGATTATTTACTGCAGCAGCGCTTAACTGTTAAGTTTAAATTTCAAGCGAAGTTTAAATCGTGGCAAGCGATAAATATAATACGGAAGTGTTTGTCTCGTTTTGTTGCCACTAACTTTAAAATTGTTGCTTACAGGTTTAAGAATCCGCCTTATAATTAACTAGGTTACAGGTTCCAAACCAGGCATAGGTCAGTGATAGGTTTTTGAAGACAATATTTAATATTCATATATTTATCTATACAAATAAATAAAATTGAAGTGTCTGTTTGCAATGTCAAAACAACAGCTTTTTACTTAATTCTTATGTAAGTATGTAACACACATGTGTATTTATAACATTAAAAAAAAAATTGCTTTCTGTTTGTTCCGGCTTATCTCCGTAACTGCTGGACCGATTTTTTAATTAAAATTCATTTATTTCAGGTACCACTTGTCGACTGACAATCTCGAACGAATCCTGTCGAGCAATTTCCCTTTGAACTAAGTTTTAATCATTTTGGTTCATGTTTAAACGCATAGTATTTTTTGTTAATTGTAAACCAGATTTATGGATTAATAATTAAAAAAAAAAAATCATTTTCAAAATATGAGACACCGAAAGAGAAAAATAAAAGAGTCTGAAGTGAAGTAAGAATTTAAAAAAAAAAAAAAAATAAGCCAAAGGTGATAATTCGGGAAACCATTGGAAAGAGGCTTTTGAAAATTTTCTTTTGACATCGTCTCACGCATCGTCTCACGCCTGTATAGTTATAATCCGTTTTCACGAAACAGAGCTATTCAATATATTATACCTTTAGACTGAAGCACGTGCCAAGTAATAATTAAATAGCATAAAACTTTGAATTAGTCAGCCAATATTTTATGAATGCTGTATGCCGTTTCACGAATCAATGGAGTTTCAACATCGATTAATGACGGAATGAGGAAGTTTTGGCAGTTGATTGACGGCTGCCTAATTAGTGGATATACATATATTCACTTGTTTCCTAATTAGAATTATATTGATTGAGAGTGTTATGATTAAAGTGAATTAGGTTCAGGTAAAAAATGGCATTGATTAATTTCATGATCGGTTTTTGAAAGGTCACTCGAATACCTACATGAAAATGGTTGAAACCGCTAACTGATCCTGACAATAACAACAAATGACGACAATTAAACAATGTTTCTGTCAAAAATCCAAATCATCATCATCATTTCAGCCGGAAGACGTCCACTGCTGGACATAGGCCTGCCCCAAGCACCGCCACTTCAAGCGGTTCTGTGCTTCCCGCATCCAGCGGTTTCCTGTGGCTTTCACAAGATCAACGGTCCATCTAGTGGGAGGCCTTCCCACGCTACGTCTTCCGGTACGCGGTCGCCACTCCAGAACTTTACGACCCCAACGGCCATCTGTTTTGCGAGCAATGTGCCCTGCCCACTGCCACTTAAGTTTCGCAATTCTTCGAGCTATGTCGGTTACCTTGGTTCTCCTCCGGATCTCTTCACAATATTGAAACAAAATAATCTTTTATAAAAAATAAAAATTCTTTCATAAATAAGCTTGGAACCATTAGCAAAATCAAAATCAAATATTTTATTTCACATAAACCTACAGGGCACCTAACCTAACCTTTTAGCAACTTAGTTATCCTGATAAAGGGGATAGCATTTTCTCTTAGGGTTTAAATGTAATAAACATAATAACTTAGGATAAGTATCGTGATGGAGAGGTTTGGAGACTTTTGATATCAGAAGGTTGAAGAAAATACTCGTTGACGTATGAATGTGAAAGAATATATTTTGGTAAAATAACGCGACTTATACTATTTACAATATTATGACCTTAACCAATAAAAACGTGTACATTAAATTAGTCCAGGATTTACAAAAGATACGACAAATAAAACTCATTATTTTTAACCAATCACACGATAGCGGACTGTTGTCAAATGGTTTCCGCACGGTGTCGCCTGTGTGCTCGTGAGCGCGTCGGCGCAGCGTTACGCCTGCGTGCGCGCCGAAGCATAAATATTGGTGCCTAATAATCCGCGCTTCCTTTCCGAGGCGGCCACCGTCGTGTGAAGATCTATGTCAGTGAACTGACTGTCAGAGAACACTATGTCGGCGTGTGGCATCTGATACTCCTGTTTCTTTAACGTCTTGTCAAAACGTGGTGTCAGTTCTTCTCAGGGCTGTTTGCTTCCGTGTTTCTTTATCAGATGTCAAAAATGTGGTGTCAGTTCTTCTCAGGCCTGTTTGCTTCCATGTTTCTTTATCAGATGTCAAAAACGTGGTGGTGTGCTATGATGATTGTTGTGGCTACAGAGGCTTGTGGTTAAGTAATAACAGCCGCAAGGGTCGATCCATCAGGTTAAGCTACGCTTGCAGGGGTTGATCCATGGATAGATGACCTTCATCTGCATCTTTACATACCGAGATTCCTCTGTGCCTCAGAAAGCCGTTGGTCCCGGCTTTTGTGGATCTATAGAGGTATGTGGAACAGGGTGTAGAGTTCACTCACAGTGCAAATTGTCTTTGGTTCCTGGTCCTGACATCAAGCAATGGTCTGAATTGTCAAACTTTTATTGCTTGAATCAAAGGCTTTTGGCTATTAGATGTGTGTATTTTATATTTTTTTGTGCGTTTTGTTTGTGCAGAATAAATAAGTTTTCTTTCTTCTTTCTTTTGTTTCATCCTCTATTGAAAAGGGAGGATCCTTCAACCAGACGGGTTTCGTGCCTGGTGGGCAACTGCCCGACGCTTGGTGTCGGGATGTTGTAATTATGCTCGCCGCGCGGTAAAATCTGATTGCGCGATGCAGGATTTGTGACGTCAGGTTTTTGATGCGTAGTTCGCATGTGGCGTTTTAGATGCCGCCATAGATCTTTGACAGTCATGACGGGTCGTCAGAAGCCCGAAATTATGACAGTTAGTCTTAACAAAGGGATATCGTTACTGGGTTGTGGAAGTAAGATATCGCTCCATGTAAAATATTGGCATTCAGCTGCATCTAGTTAGACTGGAAGCCGACCCCAACATTTATGTAATTGGGGAAAGTTAAAGCTAGGCAGATTGAAGTCAGTTGATATAGAATCTGATAGCTAATTAAATTGTTAGAACCTTTCAGATTCATTTAGATAAATGTAAACTCAAACTCAAAGCATTTATTTCAAATAAACCAATTACAGGCACTTTTGAATTGTCAAGGGGTCGGTCAGTCAGAAAGATGGAGCTAGTTGCCCATTCCAAAGCGTAATAGGTTCCTATGGGAAAGAACGGGCAAGAAACTCCACGGACACTCTTTTAAAATAAAATATTGTTACAAAAGAATGGGTTACATCATTCATGTTGAAGTTATACATGTGAGACGTGCACGTTAGAAGCGTCCGTAATAAAAACAAATTAAAATTAAAATTAATTAAAATAAGCCGTGGCAGCTAAGAGATGACCAGTCCCAACTGACGGCGCCCGTTCACGAACATGACGCATGGATTAGCACCATTTAGCTCAACCATTATGAAGTGAACTTAATGATCCAACACACACGCCACCACCAGCGAGACATTTGAGTGAGCATGACATACTCTCAGCCGCCAGAGCACATTCAAGTCAATAAAAGACATATTACCCGGTAAATGGTAGCTCTATAGTACATAGTACTCACACCTGTGCTAGTATATCCAGTCAAAGAAAGTTTCAATATAACACATTGGTACACACATAAACGAGACTATAGCGCCTCTAACACGGATAAGTTCGTTGAATGTATCCAAAATCTCGCCTTTGGGGAAGTTTACAATGCAGAAACAGCAGATGATGCTTTTAGCAAATTCCACGATATTTTAAAGTTATTCTATGATCTCTGTTTTCCTTTAATAAAAGTCAAAGTCCCGGTACACAAACGACCACAGTGGATATCAAAAGGTATAAGAGTTTGCTCCAAGCGTAAACGCCAATTACTTTGGAAATACAGGAAATCACCAAGCCAAAATTTTAAAGATTCATACAAAGTGTACAATAAAAGATTAAAAACAATAACTAAATTAACCCAAAAATCTCAAAACGATTACTATATTAAAACCTCAGTAAATAAAGCCAAAGCTACGTGGAAGGTTATAAATAACTATAAAACGAATGTCCAACAGCAGTTTAAAAAAATTGATAAAGTAAAGATAAACAATATACCAATCACAGACCCAATTACTATAGCTAATGAATTCAACAAAAAAAATTCAACTCAAGTCCCAAATAAACACTTTACTCCATGGTTCTATTTGCTGACGATAGTACTGCGATAGTTGTATCTGAAGAACCTACGACACATGAACATGTCATGTCATGTCATCTATAGTTAACTGGCTAAATTTAAATGAACTTAAAATAAACCTAACTAAAACATATATAATGACTTTCAAAAATAAAAATTCAACATTAAGTAAATTCAATATAAATTATGAACAAATAAACATAGAAAAACTAAATACAACAAAATTCCTTGGATTACACATACACTCAGACATGACCTGGAGGACACATATTGAACAAGTATGCTCAAAACTAAGTCGGTATTCATATGCCATCTACGAGTATATGCTTCGTAAAGTGGTAAATCAAAGTGCACTCCTATCTGCTTACCACGCTTACGTTGGTTCGACACTAAGATATGGTATAATGTTTTTGGGCAATGCCACTGAGAGAGAGACTGTCTTCAAAGCCCAGAAGAAATGTATCCGGGCAATATGTGCACTGAAGCCTACGGATACTTTTAAACCACATTTTATTAATTTAAAAATATTGACATTCCCATCACTGTATATCTACGAACTAGCATTACACATAAGAAATAATATTAATAAATATGAAAAATTAAAATGTACCAGGCTTTCCAGTACACTTCGTGCAATCCGCCATAGAACAGTTATGTTTGACAAGAGTGCATTTTGTATGGGCCCCAGAATATATAATAAATTACCTAATAATAAAAAGGAAGCAAGGAATTTTATATCATTTAAAAATAAATTAAAGGCTTTTCTAATCAATAAAGCTTATTACAAGGTTAATGATTATTTGGATGATATATTTTGAGGTTAAGTAATGATAATAAAATTATATAATTAATCAATTTCATAAATAATGATAATGAATAATGTAATAAGTGTTTTTAATTAAGTATAATAGATATTTGCACACCTGTTTAGGTAGGATATGGTTTAAAGAACTTTTCTTGTATGTATCACCCCATGTATCCATATTCAAGCAAATAAATGATTGGATTTGATTTGATTAGTAAGCAAGAAAAGCAAAAATCTAACAGCCTTCTACCGTATCTATACAATACTGTTAAAATAATCTAGAAACATTAAGTAACATCGTTTAGTTACATTTTAACATTTACGAATGCTCGTCCGACTTAGTTTATGACTCGCCGTAAACAGGGTTCGATTCTCGACGTCGAACAAAGCAATAAAAACGCGATAAACATTCTCTAGAAAAATCTATTTGGTGTTTATAGTTCGTCTTTCCATAGAACAGACGATGAATTGATGTTTAGTTTTGTCTGTATCTTTAAACTCATGTTTATAAGGGGTAAGCAGGGTTTTATTTGTCTATTTGAATTTTTAGTTTGTAAATGGCCATCCCAGGACTTTATGCGACGGGTTCCCCTAGCCGAATTACATACAATGTAAAATCAACGGGGAAGAGATAATCTTGCTATAATCTGTATATTAGGCTGAATGCGGCTTTTGTTGGTGGATTTTTCAGTATATTTTAATGTGCCATATAACGAGAACACTTGAAATATTGCCACATAAGACCGTTCATCCGTCGCGGGCTGGCAACGTCGCATTTCTAGTGGTTTTTCGTGATTATTTTATTGAGATTATCCTAATCCATCTAAGGTTCCATTAAATCCATTCCTAAGGGAATGGATTTAATGGAACCTTAGATAGCTTCTTTAATTCCTATTAATAGCATGATATTTTGCTATTTCACCATTTATAACGGACGAAAATGCAAGATTTACGTTATGCGTACATTGTTAGAGGAAAACTCACAAAAAGTACGAAAGAATTCCGATTTTTACGACCCCATGAAAAGTTTTTTATATAAAATAATATTGATTTTGAAGCAATTTGGATTGATGAAATAACTTTTTTATGTCCAAATCCCTAATAAATATAACAAACGTTCATGGCAGTTTGATTATTTGTTTGTCCTGGTGCTACGGCACGGATAACTCGTTATACGGTCATACAGGAATAAATGGGTGATTTACCTACATTTGCAGTTGCATAATGATATAATAGATTCTCTTGAGCTTTTAAAAAAAGTGAATCCCACGTAGTAATAGCCGCTTACTCGTAATTAACCGAAGGACTTTCGTCCTGCCTCATAGTCGAACTAATGTAGGTAATTTTTCACCCATTTGCCTCATGCTTTCGTTTCCGTTAATTGTATTTTTTTAATTTATATTTAACTAGTTTTTGCCCGCGGCTCCGCCCGCGTGGATGTCGGTTATCGCGTAAAAAAGTAGCCTATGTCCTTCTCCATATCCCAGGCTATATCTCTGCCAAGTTTCATGACGATCGGTTCAGCGGTTTAGGCGTGAAAACGTAACCTATAGAGAGACTGACAGTTACTTTCACATTTATAATACGAGTATTAGTATGGACTAGTATGGATTTGTCTTTCGCAAAACTTTTTCATTATCTATGGAAAAGTTTATAATTTGTAAGTTTTTCTTAACTTTTTCTTAGAATAAGTGTTTTACATGAAAAATGAGCAGTGAGCAGTTTTCCTTAGCACTATGAGCAAATTCACGTCCTATGTTCTTTTCTTTAACATGAAACAGAACTGTGTCTGACTGATAAACAATGCACAGCCGGTTTTGAGAACTTGACAAAATCTACTTTGGTATTAACGCGCGTGAAATTCAAAATTTCTTTGCAAAAACGTAAGAAAAGTTTGAATTTTGCTGGCTATATTGAAGGAATTACCTTAAATATTGAGTTCCCAAGTTCAAACTCTCGTTTCAAAACCCGGGTGTTTATTAAAGAAATAAACGTTATTTGAATGATTTTGTATAAGGGTGTCGAGGTGAATAAATGAAGATATTATTTAAACTCAAACCTGCATCTCAAACAGTGGGTTAAAGTTTATTTGCGAACAAAATGGCGGGTAAAAACGGCTAATATGAAAATAAAAACGTTTAATTTAAATATAATATTGAATAAACGGCTGCGGTTTTACCGTGGCTTGCTCCAATTAATTGAAAACAAACAAAGGTAGTTTGATATTCTAATTCCCTTGTGGAATTATTTTAATTTTTCATGGCGGCAGATGCCATTTATTTATAATCGTATTCTTAATTGAATATGGTTTTGTGGTTACTGATTTTTTTTTCCCGAAATCATTTTACCTGTGTTGGTTGACGCCACAGACAAGCACGGTTTTTTTTTTAATGTTATTGCATCTTGAATTTAGGGTAGGTATATGATCAACCTTTCGTTGGTCCCAGCTGTCATTCGTGGATCTTTAACAGTCGTTACGGGTCGTCAGAAGCCCAAAAGTCTGACAACCAGTCTTACCAAAAGGTATCGTATTATCCAGTAACTGGGTTGTGGAGGTCAGATAGGCAGTCGCTCCATGTAAAATTCTGGTATTTGGCTGTATCCGGTTAGACTGGAAGCCAACCCCATCATAGTTGGGAAAAGGCTAGTCAGATGATGATATGACAGATGATCGACCTTCCCAGTACCAGAGTGTTGGTACTTTAATACCACCCTGTGAGTGTCATACTGAATTTCGACAGTTAATTATTTCGACACGGTCCCAATTTCAAAAAACAATAGTTCGACTACTCATTGCATCGACAAAACAAATCATATTCGAGTAGCATTAGTCCGACAGAATATACTTCGACAACACACACCTTCGAAAAACACTACTTTGACAGAAGCCTTCTTCGATATGCACTTGTTTGGCGGATCTCTATTTCGACGGAACATACCTTCAATATAATAAATACTGATCTGCAATGTAACAATAATACATAATTTAATTTCCCTTAAGTCGCAGGTCGATTCCCGCACGGAACAAATATTTGTATGACCTACAAGTTGTTCCGGGTCTGGCTGTTTGTGTATGTGAGTTTAAATGTTTGTAATCGCACCCATAATACAGGAGAAATTCGTAGAGTGGGGCAACGTTTAAAAAAAAAAAAATTTTTTTTTCATGTTTGTATTTTTTTTTTTTTTTGAGTAGCGTTTGTGACCTTGTTTTAAATTTTCTCGATTGGATTCTGCTTATTATTTCTAAAAGCTTATGAGTTATTTTATCGGATTAACTAACATTTTATTAAAATTTTGTCGACTATGAAAAAAGAAAACGGAGGGAAGACATGTTTTTAAATAAAAAATAAAAAAAAAATTACATGAAAAATATTAAAGATAAAATCCGATTAAACCATTTTGTATAAGAAGTTGTTTATATCGATGGCTAGAATACCCGTTAAATTTTGTCGATTCTTTTCATAGTCACCCTGTAAGTACATGTACACTGTAAACAATATTTAGCCTAACTACTTCGGCTATTTCAGGAATAATCAAAGTTTGACAAGACTTTATAAAAGTTAACTTGATTTAATAAAAGTGATACACAACAGCCAGCACAGGGGCCTTACTCCCGAAAACGATTCGAGTTTGATTTTGATTCCGATTCGATTTCGTTTCTGATCCGAACTCGATTTAAAACTTAAAACTGACTGAAGTTAGTTTCGCTTCGAACCACCGCACGATCGTGCGCTAGTGTTGGATTCAAGAGTATGGATCGGCATTTAATTCGAACCCAATTCGATTGATTCAGAACGCGATGCTGTCGGGAGTAAGGCCCCAGAAGCAAGTTCGAATCGGAATCAAAATCAAACTCGAATCGTTTTCGGGAGTAAGGCCCCAGGTTTTGGTTACATGTTGCATAAAATTATGTGGTCACTTTTTTGTGTATGTAACACAAAAAAGTGACCACATAATTTTATGCCGTTGACGAAAGTTTGGTTATGTATAAGTAAACATTTTTTTCAGTGTATATAAAAGAAAGTTACAGAGAGAGAAAGGCGCATGGAAGGGGCATAATGCCTTTTCCTTACGTGACGATTTCTACCTGTCACGCAAGTTGCGTTAAAGAACTTCAGTTCCAAGAACTAGTCAGTAAGATGGTAGAGGGGCTGACAGTCTAGTGTACATCGAGCGTTTACTTTAGTGTCACCTCTGGTGGAGGGTAGAGCGGTAGTGGCCCAGTGGTATCGTCCCCGACCTACGAGTTGTAGGTCGTGGGTTCGAACCCAAGTAGGCACTTTACATATGGTAATTTATTTTATCACCACTACTCTCAAAACGGTGAAGGAAAGCATCGTGAGGAAACCGGCATATCCTAGAACCAAAAATTCGAAGACATGTGACATGGACCAACCCACACTTGGCCCGCGTGGTGGATTATGGCCCACTTCCTCTCACAGAGTGAGGAGCCCTGTGTTCTGTAGTCGAAACATTAAGCGCTGGTTATGCCTCGTGGGGGCTATAATACATCTATGGCAGTATGTTTGTTTGTACTATAAGCTAGTAAAGAACTTTGTACCTAGGCCAAGGAACACACACATATACACGCACACTTCCAAACTACTACTCCTAACTGCCATTAATAATCAGTACTTACGCCTCGTTGCGACCTAACAGGTAAATTACAACACTGGCCGGGCAAAATTACAGCTGTTGGCAATTAATAGTTGTGCCTGGCTTGTGTACTAGGTACATAAGTTGCATTATTGCCTAAGGTTTACACAAAGGGAGATCTACCTCTAATAAAAGAGAGCCCTTGGAGCTTCTTGCCCGTTCTTCTCCATAGAACCAACTAAGCTTTAGAATGGGCAACTGACTTCATTTTTCTGACTGACCGAATCCTTGACAATTCAGAAGTGCCTGTAATTGATTTAATTGAAATAAATGCTTTGAGTTTGGGCTTGAATAGTTTAATTTTAAATAAAACCAGGAGCGGTCGGGAGACCTCCGTCCGGAACAAAGTTTCTTCTCACGTATGATTTAAAACAAAAACAGAAACTTTTGACACTTGCCCAGTCCGATCAATATATACGGCAAGCCGAGCTCTTGGAAGAAGCGAGCTAAAACCTAGGTGTAGTCCTTGATCACAACCTCACCTTCAGCGAGCACATAAAGGTGGCTCGTTTGCGGGCGTCTTTCGCTCACGGTAGGCTTCATTTCATACTGATCGCACGCAGCAAATTGTCACTTAACCCTTCATATACGTCATCCTTCGTGGAACGTAGATCCACGCGAGACACAATGGGTTTTTAATTGTGTCTGTATTTACGGCATACGAGAGGTTAAGTGCAAATTGCGCACCTACACTGCCGTCATCCGTCCCATCATGACCTACGCTTGCGTCGTCTTCGCACATGCTAAGCCACTACATCTCAATAGGATGCAGGCTCTCCAGAACGGTTTCGTTAGAATGGTTACAGGTGCCCCTTTCTATATGTTCGCAATTTGGATCTACACATAGATCTCAAAATTCCCACCATCCAGCAGTTCATGAAACGCCTCTCAAAGCATTTTTTTACTTTGCTATAAAGCACCCCAATCCCCTGATAGTGGCGGCCACCCGAAACACTCCCGCATTAGTAGGACTGGCCGACCGAGGCATACTCTCTCCATTCCCGATGGCGCATACCACTCTCCTCCAGGAGAGTAGTCCCTCAACTAGCACAGTTAGGAAACACACACACCCACCGCCATCCTTCTGATGTCCTTTACGACGAGGTTGGCCGCGACGTCCCCGTCTATCCCCGTCCCGACCCTTGCTCGAACCCGCCCGCGCCTCTGAGCCTGTAGCTTTAAATTCGTCCCCTAATAATCAAAATCCGATCCAGCCCGTCCCCTGCTGCCCTTCCCCAGCGACGCCCTAAGCCGTGGTCCGTACTCCACAGAGGGTGCCCTCAGCGTGTAGTCGCTTAGTTTATAAGTTTTATGCCCTGGCTGGAGGCCTTTATTTATTGAGAAACCCACAGAAAAGTCCGGTTAAGCAGACGACAACCTGCGAGGTTGGCCTGCGAGATGCCATATAAACAATAAAATTAAATTGACATTTGAAACTTGAGACCTTGGAACTGACTTTTTTATTTCGAAGTTTCTGTTAGCTCGCAAATACGGGTTTACCCACCCACAGATGCGTTTTTAATACAGAGCCATCTAGTGTGAGTTTTTAGAAGTATTTACAAATTCTCTCTCTGTTTCTTTCTATCATATATAATAGAAAGAGACAGATAGAGAGTTTAGAAGATCACATGGAGGGCATAACGCTTTGGCCTTACGTGACGATTTCTACCAGTCAACCCCTACCGCAAGCCGCGTTAAAGAACTTCGTTCCAAAAGAATACAGCAAGAATAAAGTAAGTTCGTTTTTATAAAACCTTTTAAAGGTTTTAGTCACAAAATTCTGAACAACAGTTTCTGTAGGTAAGTTTTTATGTTGTTTTTTTTTTTAAAGTACCTAACTATTTTGCTTTTCGTCTTAAGTAACAACTCGGTCCATCATAAAACAAGCGTCTAGAAGTTTCCGCAGGTATTAAGTTTTTGTTAAAAAATTCTTCGTAAATGTTTTCAAGCAAAGAAAATGCTATAGGAATAGACACGCTCTTCTTAATTCAGTACTAAAGTTTTTAAAAAGTAGCTTATAGTAAAGAAACATTTTGTAACTGTTTAAAAATATTAAGACTTATAGTCTTTCAAAGTAAAGGATGAAAATATAAATAAATGGATCAAAAATTGTACAATTTGCAGTGCCAGTTGCAAATTATATTGAGTGCTTTGATTTAATAGGGATGTGTCCTGCGTAAAAACAAAAAAGAAAAACTGTTTAGTCCGTTCATCAGATAACAAAAAATAGTAGATTGTACATTAAGTGAACAGCATCATGTAAATATTGAATTAAAATAGAAAAATAATTACGGATCCCGCCAATTAACTTTAATTTTTTTTTTTTTTCGGTAGTAACGTGACATAACACCTTTCTTAGGTCGTTACGTACTTCTCAGTTATAAAAACATTTTGTTTTTATATCTATGATAACTTAGTTATAGTATAAATGTATTGATTAACTAATATAAAAAACTGATAAAAAATAAATAAAAGGACTAAGGTATTTCATGAAGTTTTATTGTGTACTTAGGCTTTTGGTATCCTTACTTTGTTCATAGAATACTAACGAAACGAATTAAAATGAAGAGGTTATTCTATGAAGTTGAAGTTGTTCGTGTGGCTGTTGGACCGATTGCCTTGGTCTTCGGCGAAGATTTTACTTTATGCTCTAGAGCATAAAAAGCGATTTTATGTCGCCTACGCGCGACATAAAGACAAACTTTTAGAGCATGAGAAGTGAAAAAAAATTTTTTTGCTTTGTCATATTAATAAAAAATGACTTAGATAAAACACATTAAACTTGGGGAGTGGGGGCTCGTTACGTCACAGCGACGTATAAAATCTACTGAGAAATGAGGTCATGCCACATTTGAACTCAATCTATCGCCGTAATGTTTTGATTACGTAAAAAAAGAAAAAATACGTGTCCAATATTTTTTAATAATCTACATGACGGACAAAAAAATTTTTTTTTAGTCTTCATCCCTATTATTTGAATAGTATAATCAGCCTTTAATACTGCTGGGACACTGGCCTCCTCTCTTCGAGAACAGCGGGCCCAGTGCGGGTTGGTATGTCACATGTCTTCGAATTTTTGGATCTAGGACATGTCGGTTTCTACACGATGTTTTCCTTCACCGTTTTGAGAGCAGTGGTGATGAAATTATTTACACAAAGTAAAGCACCTGCCTGGGTTCGAACCCACGACCTACAAATCGTAAATCAGGGCTATTACCACTGGCCCACCAGCCCACCACTGCTCTCAATCACCCTAAGGCAATTGTTCCACCGCACCGCCACCCGCCAAGGAGGAAGCGACTAGCTATTATCTATTTTCTCGCTCAAAAAACGTGCAATAAAATAACGGAGGGAAGACATTATTTTCATTAAAAAAAAAAAAATAATTAAGATAGATCCCTCCTTTTTAAAATCCGATTGGACAATTTTGTGTAAGAAATTGTTTATATTAATAACTAGAACACCTCCTTAAATTTTGTCGATTCTTTTCAAATTCATCCTGTATATAATAGAAAGTTACAGAGAGAGAAAGGCGAGAGTTCTCGGCGGCAGTGTGACCAGGCAGCGATTAACTATTAATATAAATTTATCTCTTTTGCTGACACGGGACCTACATCTTGCACGTTTCTTGAACAAGAAAAAAGGTTTTACGAATGAACATTATTGTTTCATGAACGTCCTAATTTTATGCACCTTTGCTCATTAGGAGAGGGGAAATCGAAATTTCT
Source organism: Dryobota labecula (assembly GCA_947523025.1). Taxonomy (NCBI): domain Eukaryota; kingdom Metazoa; phylum Arthropoda; class Insecta; order Lepidoptera; family Noctuidae; genus Dryobota; species Dryobota labecula. Next base: position 7,020,210 of record OX383287.1, read on the forward strand.
TGGGCTAGACCTTATACTTGGTGCGTCAGGTAAGTGTGCGAAGCTGAAACTAAACTCTGGATGCCAAAATACTATTGTTTTATTACTTTTAAATTTACAACAATAATGACTTGTTCTTTTTATGCGGAATGAATACATAACTATACTCCATTTACTATAGCATTAGACAAATAACGACTAAATAACGACAGTTATTGTGTAATATTGTTGAAATTACTGCACTTTAGAGTTATTTTTTTATGTAAATGTTAAATAGATTACAGTGTTTTGTATTTATTGTGAAATAACGGAGTTTATTAAACGTTTACATCGAAATAACGAAAGGGTGAGAACAGTTATTTGTCTAATGTTATAATAAATGGAGTATAGGTGTCGTTTGCGTTTTAAATGATCCGAAGCACTCGTATAAATCATAGAACAGCAGAACAGAACAGATGGCCGTTGGGGCCGAAGGTTCTGGAGTGGCGACCACGTACCGGAATACGTAGCGTAGGAAGGCCTCCCACAAGGTGGACCAATGACCTTATGAAAGCCGCAGGAATCCGCTGGATGCGGGAAGCACAGAACCGGTCGAAGTGGCGGTGCTTGGGGGAGGCCTATGTCCAGCAGTGGACGTCTTTCGGCTGAAATGATGATGATGATGACTCGTATAAATAGCAGAGCCCCCCGCGATTCGCAGGGCTAGGTGTTAACATCCTCCCCCCTTGAAGGTAGCTCCTGCAAACATATGTCCGTGTCGACCAAAGGGCACAAGCGATTTACTGCACGACGAACGATACCATTCGCTGTCCTCGCGTCTGCTACCACTGTGGCCACGTCTAGCCACTTTATCATTGCTCAAGTGCAAGGTCTGTATTCGTCCTATTTTCCATTTTAAAGAAGGCATTATCTCCAATTTGTAATCTTCATTCTGCCTCACAATAATGCGACTGAAATCAGTGATTACGCAGAACGAATACCATCCAACCTTTTTTTTTGTCGTTTTATGGAAATATTTGGAGTGGTTAATAGACCACTGAACCTCTGACAGCAGGAGAAATAAAATAAAAGCGCTTTTTACCTGACTATGGCAAAGCGAAAAGAAGGTTATGATTTTAACTATTTATATACAATGTATGGTATGTTATAGATCGTAAACTACTTATCTTTTTTTGACAAACGAGATATTGTTGGAAGTGTCATATTGTTCTTTTTTTTTATCTAGGGCATTTCAGAGTGTAACCACTAAGGTTCCGACTCTTTAACCGGACTTTCCTGTGGCTGCCTTAAGCTCCTAACGAAACTTAATGCCTCCAGCCAGGGCGTAGAAACTATAAACTAAACGACTGCTGCTCGCTAAGAACACCCCCTGTGGGGTACGAACCTCAACTTAGGGCAGCTGAGTCGAAGGGAGGGTGGCAAGGGACCGACGGTGGCTGGATAAAATCAGTGTTTTGATTATTATCGTGGGGAGTTTGGATTACATGCTGCTCAGCTAAAACGCGTGCTGGCGCTTCACTTACAGTCAAGGGCCGGGGAGGAATATATTGTTCCTCGGGTTATAGGCTATATATACAACGTCACCACATATCCACAATCCAACATGGTGGCGGAAGTAGTGTTACCGAAAAAAATGTTGATTAATATATCGTGTTTGGTATCTAATGAAAGGTATTAAGAAGTACTTTCCAAAAATATATTGGTTATCTATAAATAATTAGTTTTTCATCCATAAACCCCTAATATGAATAAAACAATCATATTTCACCGCCTGTTTTCAAAATAAAACCCTTCTAAAATGCTAAATGTAATCTACATAACAAGTCTTAGGCAGGTATCAAATTCCTGTTGCTACCGACCTCTTTCAACGATCCTTTTACCCCAAAATAATTGAAATTTAATGACCAAACTACGACAAAAAACCAAATTAACCAAAAGTATTTCGTTACTAAGTATGTCTAGTTTATTCCTTTTTATTTAACCTTCCTTTTTTTTCCTTTTTGTTTATTGTCGTAGTTGGGTTTTGGCTTTTAACTTAATTTTTTTTATCTTTGTAAAGATCTACTATTCACTTCTTAAAACTATAATAGGTTGAAGTAATACTAATAATATATCTTATTATTAACAATCCAAAATCTGTGTATGTATGTTAACTTACCTTCTATACATTAACTGGTAGCAATAGCAGGACACCTACTTATCCGTTTCGTTACCTCCCGGAAACTTTGTTGATACCATGTGAGGCTAATAGATGGCGCTGAGTGTAGCACTGGAGTAAACAAATTGAATGCATTGATTATTTACTTTATTTGTTCTGAACTTGAGGGAGCTAGTCGATTGTCTGTTCATACATCAATTATTTGCCATGATTTGGAAGGTGACATCTGATTCGTTAAGTACGTCACTAAATATATTTATCCAAGATCATACATACATTTACTAAGGTAATTTCCTTAATGATATGGGTAATTATATAAATTACATAATAAAAATAAAATGAAATAAATAGTGTTTTATTGCGGGCAATTTAGCCATAAACAAAAAAAAATAATAACAAGTAAAAAAACATTAAAATTCAAACATGGAGGTATGTTTATGTAGTCATAGTCATAAAAAAACCCGGCTAATTGCGTGTCGGACTACACACAATGAAGGGTTCCGTAGTTGGGATGAATTTATCTCAAGAACAAACTTAACATTGTAGTTGAGAAACATGCTCTCCTATACAGATTGAATGGGAGAACATGTTTTTCAACTGCAAATTTATGTTGGTCGACTATTACTCGTAAACTTGAAAAGTCTACTTAGCCGCGATAGTTTTCCTTTTAATTTCTATTATCGTGAATTTTTTCACCTATGCAAAACTAACCGTTTAGCTGGCAGGGGGGAGGGGACACTTGAATCTAACAAAAATTTGCATTTTAAAGCCTAATATTTCAGAAACGGATCCCTTAATCGAAAAATTGTTTTCACAAACCCGCAATATTTTTGAAAGACCCATCCACAATACCCCGAACCATAGGGTAAGCGAAAAAAAAAAAAACATCCCCTCTTTACATATACCTACAGGAGGTACCCTAAATAACTATTTTTTTCATGATTTTATTTTACCACTTTGTCGGCGTGATTAATATGTATACCCATGCGAAATTACAGGTATCTAGTACAGTAGGCGTCATTATGTGCTAACCCCTCAAGTTTTAAAATGTTACACTGCTACAATATTGAATTCGTTACGAATAATCTAAAGAATACTTCAAAAAAGTTTACTAGTTCGACTTGGATTCGAACCATCGCATTACCGAATGTCGTCATACTCATACCGGCAGTTTGACACATTAGCCAGTGAGCCCATAAGAATTGCGATGAAATTGTTATCCACTATCGTCTAAGTAGTTTATCTTTAGGTCTCTGTCTAATCGATAGATGTTATCATTTAAGGGTATCCATTATTTTACTTACTTACGTTTTCTTAATAAAATTGATCCATACCCTCAAATTATAACTACAATGTTGTCTAGGGACTCGTTTGTGTCAGTTGGCAAAATATGTAATGACTAATGATAACTGTATATTATCAAATCTTTTCCAATAAAAAAACAAACAGAACTTTTACAAAATGAAAAAAAAAAAAAAATATATATATATAAAAGAAAATATAAATAAAAAGATTGTAAAGATAATATAAATTATTATCTTTACAATATATATATAATTTAGTAAAATAAGATCAAAATTTTGTTAAATAATAGCAATAATACATAATATTATTTATTTTTATTGATTTTTAAATTCTTTCTATATATTACTAAAATAAAATAGAAACATACTGTATATTAAAAAATGCATACTGCATGACAGAAAACACTTGTGCGTAGGATCCGAATCTCCAATATTATGAACGGCAAGCGGTCTTGAAACCTCCGGACTACTTAAACGTTGTGTATGACTTCGTAAATGTTAAACTTATTATTGCTTGTCATTATATGCATTAATAAAAGTATTAACTTTTTATTGAATAAAAACAATATTTAAAACAGAAAATACTTATTTATTCACAAAAGCAATACATTAATTGTAATAACATATTTTTGCAAAATACAAAAACCAACTTGGCCTATCACGGATTTGAACCCACATGTCTATTGGGGGGGTAAGGACTTAATGGAGCTGTGTGTACTAAGGTCTCTGATCTAAGCCGCGGACAGACAGACAGACAGACGGACATGGCGAAACTATAAGGGTTCCTTGTTGACTACGGAACCCTAAAAACGCAAAACAACCAAACAGATTCTTTAATCCTTCACCTGTAACGTCTGATATTTTAACTGCCACATAGTCCGGTGTATTATCCTAACCCAAATGTCAGTTTCATTTAGTTCCGAGTTTACCAACTCGGATCGTTCAAGTTTCATACATCGGGCCGCGTGAAGTTGAACATGTACCTACTACTAGGAGTTTAAGCTCTGACTTTGGCTTGAGGCGCGTTTACATGGCGCCCGTGTTTGGTAGAGTGTGATTTTTATGTAAATCAATCAACTTAGCCTATCGCAGTCCACTGCTGAACATAGGCCTCTCTCATGCTGCACCACAACACCCTGTCCTCCGCCTTCCGCATCCAGTCTATCCCAGCCAACTTTTTGAGGGCGTCGGTCCATCTAGCTGTGGGGCGTCCCACACTACGCTTGCCGATACGCGGTCTCCACTCCAGGACTCATCTGCTCCACCGGCCATCGGTCCTTCGACAAATATGGCCAGCCCACTGCCAATTCAGCTTGCTTACTCTGCAAGCTATGTCAGCTAAGCTAATATGGCAGAAAATTCGCGGTTTCGCAGTATTTAGAGGAACTTTTAGGTTTTAACGGCTGAGATTCAGAGGTGACGGTGACGTGACATTAAGGTCTAATTTTTGATCCAAGTAGGTAGGTACTGTAGAGGTTCAATGGTGATACATCATCATGGCCACTAATAAATACTGGCAGCTTGTAAATTTAAATAATTAAATAAGAATGATAGAAAAGAAAATTATTCGAAATTATTCGAAATGATTTATGCTGCACCGGGTGACGTCATCACGTCAGCGCCGGCTGTCGCTGAAAACCAGCGCTGGGGCTCTGTCTTGCATAGGGTCGCAGCATTGTGCTGAGCGATCGCCGTTTTGCGTGGATGTGGCGCATATTTTCCCCCAGTTTGTTATTTTCGTGTTTGTGTTCTTTCTCTGCGTCATGTTTGCCGCGAATAAACGTATTTTCTTTCTTTTTCTTCTTTCTTTTTTCATTCTATAATAGAGAAGACAAATAGAATGGTGTATTGTCAGACTTGAGTATCTTACGAAAGAACATGTATTGAATATTGTAAGTTATAAAAATATAGATATAATATCCTAAAGGGTATACTAAAGGGTGTACCGTGTGGTGCCGAACGTAAAGAATAGCACCATCCTATTTCTTCCCATGGGTGTCGTACTCGTAAAAGGCGACTAAGGGACTTTCTAAAGAATGGGCAGCAGCGTTCTCTATGCATTTTTAACACAATACTGCGATCGCCAACCCGCCTGCCAAGCGTGGCGATTATGGCAAACCCACCCAATTAGGGGAGGTTTATGTCCAGCAGTGGACGTCTTTCGGCTGAAATGATGAATAGTGATGATGAAAGGGTATTCTTATTTAGTAGTGTAGCATGTCCCACATACTATAGTACTGATAATAAATTCTTTAAAAATAAACTCTCTGTAAATAATTTTCTTTGGTCCCTGGTACTGACTGACATCAAGCAACGAAAAAAAATTGTCAAACTTTTATTGCTTGAATAAGAGGCTTTTGGCTACTTGAATGTGTGTACATACATTTTATACTTTTATTTTTGTTTAAGTGCGTTTTGTTTGTGCAAAATAAACAATTTTTCTTTCTTTTCTTTTCTTTCGAGCTGTTATTAGTGTCAGTCCTTAGCATCGGATAGAATCAGATATAGGCGCTGTGGTCCTTGATTCGTTGCTTCAGCCGAATTAAGTAGGCTTGCGTATTCGTGAGTGGTTGCCTCGCGCATTTGGTAGGGTATTTAAAATAATTAAAATACCTAGGTACTCCTAGGTATTTTAATTATTTTATCAAGACTAACTCAGCAGGTTGAGCTAAACATTGTTACTATCTTTTCAAGGGGCTTCTGGCTAAGTAATAACAGCCGCACGGATCGATCGATCAGGTTAAGCCATGCTTGCCGCGGTTGGTCCATGGATGGGTGACCATCTTTACATACCAAGACCCCTCCGTGCCTCGGAAAGCACGTTAAACCGTTGGTCCCGGCTGTCTTCGTGGATCTTTGATAGTCGTTACGGGTCGTCAGAAGTCCGAAAATTTGTCAACCAGTCTTACCAAGAGGTATAGTATTACTCAGTAACTGGGTTGTGGAGGTCTGATAGACAGTCGAGTCTAGTCGAGTCGATAGAGATAGGCAGTCGCTTCATGTAACACTGGTATCCTTCAAAATGGTTGAGCTGAATGGTGCTAATCCATGCGTCATGTTCGTGAACGGGCGCCGTCAGTTGGGACTGGTCATCTCTTAGCGGCCACGGCTTATTTTTATTTTTTTATTTTTGAATTATGTAAATGGTAAACAGATTACAGTAGTTTGTATTTATCGTGAAATAACGGAGTTTATTAAACGTTTACATCGAAATAACGAAAGGGTGAGAACATTTATTTGTCTAATGTTATAATAAATGGAGTAGGTATACATTTTCTCACTAAACACTGGCGCGGTGAAAACGAGCCCTTACTTTAGTTTTCGTAGGCCAACACTGACACCGGTGGAAGTTATTAACAGTGTTATTGAGACAAATTTGAAGTCTTTGAGTTTGTAAGTTAGTTCACTTGGTTGTTGCGGGTTTTTGGTAACTATTGTTGGAAACCTGATTACGATGTGTTTGGTTTATTGGTTACTAGCTGCTCTAAGCGGTTTCACCCGCGTAAGTTTAGATTCCGTGGTTTATAGGCAAAATTTTGCTACTTCGGGTTACATTATTGCAATTTTCTAAAGGATCTATTAAAGAAAAAAATAATTGCTTATAAGTAATAATAAATACCTTCCTGATAATTTAGCTTTATATTTGTGAAAAAAAAAAAAAAACGGTCAATTAGTTTCGGAGCTTATTCGGTACAAACAAACAAAAAAATCTTTCCTCTTTATAATATTATCCATACTAATATTATAAATTTGAAAGTAACTCTGTCTGTCTGTCTGTCTTTCTGTTTATCTGTCTGTCTGTCTGTATGTTACTTTTCACGCCTAAACCGCTGAACCGATCGTCATGAAATTTGGCAGAGATATACCCTGGGATATGAAGAAGAACATAGGCTACTTTTTTATGCGATAACCGACATCCACGCGGGCGGAGCCTCGGGCAAAAGCTAGTATTAATATATATGTGATTTCTGATATTAGAAAAATTTCACACATCTTCTTTCTTTCCTTTGCTCTCCAGGAAAGAAAGAAAATATGCTAAGTTGGAAAATATTGTGGTGATGAGGAGGTTATGAATAACTTTAGTTTTTTTTTGTTCATGAAACTTTTCCTCTAAGGAAACTATGATTTGAATTGCATATACCCAAGAAAATGTGCAGTGTCTGTTTCTTCTTTGTATAAAAAACAACCACTTTAACATAAATAATAACATCACGCCTCGTTTCTCCGAAGGATTAGGCAGAGGTGTACCAATAGTACACCCACATTTCGCCAGAATCCCATGTTATAGGGGGTGAGTCTATTGCCATCAACCGGGCACAAATCCAGGCTCCGGGCTGCTAATGAGAAATTTCAGATAGAAAAATCCAATAATACTTTGGCCGATCCGGGAATCAAATCAAGGACCTCATGCTGAGCAGTAACGCTTGCGACCAGTAGACCAACGAGGTTGTCCTACAACTGGCGGACAGTACGCCTCTCGACGTTGTCTTTGAAATTATACGACAGTAAGCCTGTAGACGTCAACGTTATGACTTATGTAAAATCAGTACGTCTTATATATTATATCACTACATATTATAAAACAAAGTCCCCCGCCGCGTCTGTCTGTCTGTCTGTTTGCGATAAACTCAAAAACTACAGCACCGATTTCCATGCAGTTTTCACCAATGGATAGCGTGGTTCTCAAGGAAGGTTTTAGTATATAATTTGTTAAGTTTTTGTATACATTTAGGTATACATTAACAATATTTGTTGGAGGTGTCGGATAAAAATAAGCCGTCTGGGAGCTTTCAACGAAAACGCTGTCTAAACCCTTTGAGATATAACAAAATAATGTGTATTGTGTATCTTATATAGGTTTACAGAAAAGTCCGCGATGGCATATGTCTATCTCTAAAGGATACTCGTAACATACTATATCCATTTTTAAATTGTCTTTTTGTAGGTATGTATTTGTTGTCTTTAGGTAATCGGAACATACTTATCCTTTTTATCCCGGTAGTATATTTCCGTGGGAGAATTTCCGACAATCACGCGGGCGAAGCCGCGGGCAAAGGCTAGTCATCGTATCAAAGGAAGGGCATTATCTAGTGTCACCACAGATATAATTTTAACTTTTAAAGGTCACGTGTAAGTGGAAAAAAAAAAAAAAAAAAACATTCTACAAAAGTATGTTCTGTGTTGCAATGTGACACAAAGCCTCTAGGCAATGTATGAAATGTTGTAGTGACCTAACACATTCAACCAGTGAGGGAATACTGTCCATCATCGTATTACCAAGTCACAATTAATTCACTATCTCTTAACTCTTTTACGAACGAGCAAAATAACCAAGGGATACGAGGCACTAAACTTCAGAAACGACCCTTGTTATTTACTTAATATTCAACACATAATTAAAGATCTGAGTAAACATAAGAATTTGTGTACACAACACATTCCGGTCCAATCATAAACACAACCTGAGGCCATCATTATAGGACCTCAATCATTGAATCACACGACTTTAAACAACAGTCGACATTTTGAGTGCTTGTAACGTTTGTAATTTCAAAACTCGATATTTAAGAGAACGTTTCTAGGGCGAATTCCACCAAGTAAATTAAATTTATTTATTATTATTAATTACATTTATTTCAAATAGACACATAAATGGTACTTTTGAAAGTCAAAATTTACATGGAAATAAAATTGATTCTAGTGTTGTTTGCTGTTGATCAGCACATAAACTACGTTTAACGACTGTCAATGTCATAATTTTCTTTAGAATATTGACACTGGCAGCTCCTGAACTCGGTTTAGATGTGTTGATCGCGTTTAGTTTCATTGATGAAATTCGCACTTAGGTTTTCTTTTACAAGGATATCAAAGGCTCTGGGATTATATTTCCTGGAATTTTCAATCCGTCAAAGATAGAGCACAATTAGCTAAATTTGCAATTAGTTTTTATTTTGTTCTATAAATTTAGGTGCAATTTAGATTATAAGGAGCACGATTACGGTGTGTGATGTAGATATCAAATTAGTATGTGCTAAATAAATGTATTTTCTTTCTTTTTTCTTTCTTTCTTTATACCTACATCACACACCGTAGTCGTGTTCTTAGAATCTGGATAACGATCAGCATAGAATACACAAAATATCCTTCGCCAAATGTCACACGTGAAAAGTCACTTGACAAGAAATTCTCGCACGTTCGAGCGTATGTGTTCGAGCGTTTCAATAATTGACCTCCAACGAGTATTTAAAGTACGATACTCATAAACACAAAATTTATTCGGGACTTAATGAGAGCCTACGTTCCAATGACAACCCATTGCAAGGCTTGAACGAGCTTAATAAGTAATTTTATTAGGATTACCAACTGTAATTAAAAGTACTGAGGCGTTCAGGGGTTTGGTTTTGTACCTACTTTATATAAGACCTATGAGCTAAGTTCTGAATGCTGACATGTTAATAAAGAAGTTGTTTATTTGGTTAGGAACACATTCCTAGAACGTTTTCCAATTTAAAGAAAAAAATAATAAACTGTGTTTGTAGTGCTCTTTTAATAGTAATTTAGAAGTCAAAGTCAAAGCATTTATTTAAAATACGCACATAAATGGCACTTTTGAACGAAAAAGTTTACAAAGAATTTTTTTTTTATCCTAGTCGCCCCTTCTAAACGGTAGTTTTGTATGGAGAAGAATGGGCATGAAATTCCACCGTTACTCTTTTAAATTGTTTTAAAATACCTTTTATACATCAAATTTATCATTATAATGTGAAGAAGATGTACCTAGAATAAAATTACTATTACACAAAATTTAAAAACAATTAAAAAAACCCGCTAAATGCGTGTCGAAACACGCACAATGAAGGGTTCCGTAGTTGGTATGAATTTATCGCAAGAACAAACTTAACATTGTAGTTGAAAAAGATGTTCTTCTATACGGAATGTATGGCAGAACATGTTTTTCAACTGTAAATGTAAGTTGGTCGACTATTACTCGGTAACTTGTGAAGCCTACTTAGCTGTGATAGTTTTTCTTTTAACTTCGTTACATGTGCTACTGCTGTGAATTTTTTCACATATCTAAATACAACCATTTAGCTGGCAGGGGGTGGGGATACTAGACTCTAACAAAAATAAGCACTTTAATATATATATATAAAAATGAATCCCTATTTCCCTTGGTCACGGCATCACGCGTGAACGGCTGGACCGATTTCGCTAATTATTTTTTTGTTGTGTTTGTTATTATCAGGAGAAGGTTCTTATGTAAGAAAAAATTCAGAAAGTTAAAAAAAAAATTGTAAGAAAACGACCATATTTACATTTTTAATGTAATACATAATAAGTAGGTAACTCTATCTTCTAATGTAACTTTATGGCGTTTGACATAACGTGTCAGTCATCATTTGGTAGGTCTGAGAATAGATTTTATCAAAAAAAAAAAAAAAAAAAATTGAAGGGTTTAGTTAGGTAGGGTAGGGTAGGTAGGGTTGGTAGGTTAGGGTAGGGTAGGGTAGGTAGGGGGATCCCCCACAGCGCATACTTCCACGTAGTATCCCCTGGGCAACGCCGTGTCTGACCACCGTAACGGAGTGGCAGACCGGCGGCTAAAGTGCGCTGTGAAATCGTAGCTTATTTTAATCTTTTATCTATTTTATTCTAAGTCGGAACGCTACGACACCTGCGGAGGCTATGCCAAAACCCGCGCGGGAAGCCTCCGGGCGTTTTAAAAAAGGCCCTTCTCAGGGCCAACCAAAAGGCCCTTCTCAGGGCCAACCAAAAGGCCCTTCTCAGGGCCAATCCGAGGGTGCTTCGGCGTCGGAGGCTAGCCGCGCGCCGTCTGCGGCTAGCGTCTGTTTGCTGGACTCGGACGATGAGTCCTTTTTGTCGGACTCTAGTTCGGCAATTAGTCGCCGGGAGTCGGGGAAGCGGGCCCTTGAAGGAAATGGGTCCGGGGGTTCCTCAGAATCGAGGAGGCCATCACTGGCCAAGTTCAAGAAGCCGGTGTCGGATACCCACGACATTGGTCTGGCAGAGGCCCAACGCCAGTTGGACTTAACTCGGCGGGTGCAGCTCCAGCAAGACCTGGAGGAGCGGGTTGCGGCCAAGGAGCAACGGACGCGCGTCGCCCGGGCCAAGTCTGGGTACGGCGCGTCCCGCGTTTACTACGCGGACCGCTCCCTGGCCGAGCTGGAGCTGATGGCTGAGGAGGACGAGGAGGAGATAGTGGCAGTCGCCTCTAAGTCCTCCAATCTGAAAGGGACTTTCCAAAAGTCTCTTAAGTGCAGGGCCGCGAGCATGCGCGGCATCGTCGGGGAGCTGGTGCAGCGCAAGGCTTCTGACGAAACGCGGCAACTGCAGGCGAAAGTCGATCGCCTGCAGTCAGAGGTCAGTCAGCTTCATCGGAAGCTGGCTGAAGCCACGGCCCGGCCAGACCAAGCCGAGCCGAGACCAGCGGCTGAGGTCCCCTCCTCCAACCTTGAGGATATAATCCGCAAGGTCGTCACGGAGGAGAGGGCCTTCACGAGAGCCTGTCTTGCGGGTATAGAGGACAGGCTCTTGCCCGAAAAGCGCCTCCGACCGCCGCTCGCGGCGAACAATAGGCCACGCCAGCCGGAGCTTCCTTCTCAGGGGGAAGACGCCCATTTGCCATCCACCACCCCAGTCAACCAGCAGGGGTGGACGAAGGTGGCCAAAAGGGGCAAACGAGCGGAGAGGACGGCGGCTGCCTCAGCCACCCCTGCCACCACCCCTCCCGGCCTGTCCCAGACAACAGGCAAGGGTAAGGGGAAGGGGAAGACGTCGGTCCCCAAGCCCACTGCTGCTGCTCCCGCCGCTGCTCCTGCCGCTAATGGGGCCCCCGCTAGGCCGAAGAGGAAGTTGGTCCCTCCCAAGACCGCGGCCGTAGTGGTGACGCTCACCGCTGAGGCTGCGGAGCGGGGAGAGACATATCTCTCAGTTTTGATGCGGGCACGTGCAAACGTGGATCCTACCCAACTGGGGATCGGCGCAGTCACGTGTCGCCGAACCCAGGCTGGGGCTCGAATTTTCGAGTTCCCGGGGGCTCAGGGTGGCGTCAGCGCGGACCTCTTCGCAACTAAGTTGCAGGAGGTCATCGCTGACGCGGCCAAGATCACCAGGCCCGTGAAGTCTGTGGCCTTGGTGGTGACCGACCTAGACGACTCGGTCACCAAGGAGGAGGTGGTGGCGGCGGTCGCAGCGATGGGGGGCTGTGGCGTCACAGCGGTGCAAGGTCGGGCCATCAGGCCCGGCCCTGGTGGCATGGGCACCATTCGACTTGAGTGCCCAGTCGCCGCAGCTATAGCCGTCCTTGCCAAGGGACGGCTTGCCGTAGGATTCAGCTCGGGTGTGGTCCGGGCGCTTGCAGCCAAGCCTCTGCGCTGCTACAAGTGCCTTGGCATTGGACACACTCGGGCCCTTTGTCCGTCTGAGGTCGACAGGGCGGACTTGTGCTTCCGTTGTGGCAAGGACGGGCACAAGTCCGCCTCCTGCGAGGTTGCCACGCCGCACTGCGCGGTTTGTGCCGCCAGTGGCTGCCCGGCGGGCCACGTAATGATGGGGAGGAAATGCAATCCTCCCCCTAAGAGGGGCAAGGAGCAGGCGCGGATCCGGCCTGTCGCTGCCACCGCCGTCCCTGAGGCTGGGACTTTGGCGGCTGAGGAGGGGGGTGCGATGTCTGATTGATGGGTAGGGTCAGACATCGCATCCTTGTGTCGCGGTCTTCCACGGACTCCCCTCCCCTCTCGCTCTTAGAGAGGGGACCGGGATACGTGGCCGCCGCGTGGGGGAGAAGGCGATCTCGCCTTCTGCCTCCTGATGGTGAACAGCGGGAGATAGGCGCGGGGGCGCCTTCTCCTGCATTGCACTGTTCACCAGCCGCACTACCCCTCCCCGACAGGAGGGGTGCGCCGGGCCCGCTGAAAAGGCGGGCGAGCGTCGGCGGGGGACTGGATGGAAAGGCTCTGCCAGATTCCCAGTCTCCCTCCATACAGACGATGCGGGAGCGCCGCTGGGTTTTTTAGTGGGTATACCGGTACTCTACCGGGGAGTCCCACATACCCCTCTCGTCCCCCGACGGGAGGGTATGCGTAATGCATTTTTCCCAGCGGGAAAAAAAAAAAAAAAAAAAAAAAAAGGGTAGGATAGGGTAGAATAGGGTAGGGTAGGTAGGTAGGGTAGGGTAGGGTAGATAGGTAGGTAGGGTAGGGTAGGATAGGGTAAGGTAGGGTAGGGTAGGTAGGTAGTTTCCTTTGCGCGTAGACAAACTGCCACAGTCAAATAGCTTTTGACAGAACGAAGTCTGTCGGGTCAGCTAGTGTTTAATATTACGCAAACGAATCCAAACGAAAAATGGTTTTCACAAACCCATAATATTTTTAAATGGCCTAGCCAAAGATAACCCACACTATGGTATAGACGAGGAAAAAATTATATCATCCTTACTTTACGTGTAGGGGAGGTACCCTAAAAATATTTTTAAAGATTTTATTTGACCACATTGTCGGCGTGATTAATATGTATACCCATACCAAAATTTCAGCTTTCTAGTACTAAGATTCTCTGAGCTAAACCGCGGACAGACAGACAAACAGACAGTTGGACATGGCAAATCTATAAGGGTTCCTACGGAACTTTAAAAATTAAGCAATGACGGATAAATTAATTATGTGTTGGGTACATGGTGGTCACATATTTACAAATATTGTTAAAGTAGACGATTTTACAAAAAAAAAAATAAGTCTCATTCACATCAATGATGTAGTCTGATTCGAGGTTTTTGAGAATCCTTCCTAACCGTTATTGAAAAAGATACTCTCCAAAAGTCGTCATTCACATTGCTTATGCGTTACGTGACTTATCCGTGTTGCTGCTGGAAGCATCGGTGAGGGTGTCTGAAGAGGCTATTCAGTCTCCCTCCAAGTCACTACACGCACAGTCTATACTGGCACCTTTTACCGAAGATACCGCAGAACATGCTAACAGTTAAGTGCCGGAAAACGTACGGCCCTAATAATTTATTAATAATTGTAGGGCATTGTACGAGTAGGTAGTCAGTTCCGGGTATCAAACTTTTATTGTGACAAACTCAAACCATTTATTTCAATAAAAATAAAAATGAAAATTTTATTTAAAGAAATTATAATACATAGGTGTTACACTCTAAATTCGTCAAACTTGATGGCGAGAGGCGCTCTTTTTCATAACAATGAACCACCTTACGTACATAGCCACTAATTATACAACGTGTGTTTTTTTGATATCCTATAACTCTTGGGTTATGTTCTATAAGTAAAAATAATACAAAATCTCCTAGAATATGTGGCCCAAAAATGCATTGTTTCGAAGATAATTAGCATTAATCATATTAATTTAGGTCAAAAATTGTCATCCGTATGACGAATTGTTACTCTTGCGACGTTGCCAAACTGATGAAACTGAGACCCTCGATGTGTGTAGGTATCTAAGTTGCATTGATAAATACGAGTAATTTATTTTCATTCAAACCAATCATTGATATTTAAAGCTAAGAAAATGCGACGTTGTCAGATTTCACGTGAGGGTGTTTTACATTAATAATCGTGACTTTGTCGAATTAATTTGTATGAAAAAAATAAACATTAAAAAAAAAAACAATTATAAATGAAAAATATATGCCAGTTGATTCTTTCATATGGTCTCATTCATACCCTAGAGTTATGGGATATCTAAAAAAACACCTTGTATATTATACTGCTATGGTTTAATCTTATATAATGTATTTAGTTCTGTTTGCTATCCTGTATAAAGTTTTTCAGTTTCGTTTTAAGTGATCCTATACAATTTTGAGTGAGTTTGATTTACTCTCAGTCACCAGGGCACATTCAAGTCAATGAAAGACATACCCGGTAAATGGTAGCTTTATAGTAAGTACATAGTGCTCACACACAATCATGTGCTATGCAATTATACAATATTAAGAGACAATATTATTTTGTAGTGTATGAATTTTTATTTTTATAATGTATAATCTGGTGTACAATGAAGTATATATTAATAAACTAGCTGACCCGGAAAACGTTGTTTTGACATATAAATTATTTCTACTGAATATTTTGGTAGTCAAATAAAAAGTAACTAACTTATTGTGTGTGTGGATGTTGTGTATGACTGAAAGAGGAATGGAGCGCTGCGAACGATGACAGCCTTTAAAAATAACAAAACACCTAAGACTCTCTTAACTAATAAATTTCAAATTACATCTCTATCACAAATTATTACAATTTAAAAAAAACATTATCAGCCTCTTAGTGTAATGTAGTGTACGATATGTTTAGTGGGTCCATCTTTAGCCAATACAAACAAACGGGTTGGTTTAATTTAAATATGAGAGTTTCACTGAGAAATTAAAATTATAAGTTTATGCGTCACTGCTACGATCGACGCACAATCACTAGTAATGTCCGAAAACGGTTTAGGCCCTAAACTTTAGTGATTGAGAGAGAGAAAGCTTATTGTGTGAGAAAGACTGAAGACCGGCTTCGTTTGCATCCCTACTCTGTGTTGTTTACGGGGTGAGAAGTGACACCGGTAGACTCCTGGTGGGAATAACTGATCGAGTGGTAACTGATTAATTATCGACCGCCGTGTGTAGAAAATTATTAAAGTACTAATATCGCTATTAAAAAATAGGGGTTGGTGGTAGAAGGGTTACAATTTAGGGTTGTATGTATTTTAATGCCAAGTCATAAAAAATAAGAAAAATTAAAATTAAAATTTTGGGGTGGACAACCCTTATCACTTAGGTGTATGAAAAATAGTTTACGTACTATTCTCAGACTTACTGAATATACACACAAAATTTCATAAGAATCTTTGCGCGTAGACAAAATGCAACAGTAAAATAGCAATTGATAGAACGATGTCTGGGTCAGCTAGTATTAGATAAATAAATAAGAAATTGAATTTATACAATGAAAAAATATTTTTTACAATCTTCCAATGCCAATACTCCAACGATATTTTCGAATTCTAATCAATTAGTTTGAATGCCCTTGTGGAACAGGACCAGCGTTGAGCCAAGCATTTTGTCAGCGATGTAATCCCCCACATAAAATATGCTTGGCTGCATAGTGTGAGTTTTATACAAGATTTAAATTTCGTTCCATTCAGAGTATGTAGGGAGATATTTTATTATAGAAACCTGGTTGAACTAATTGGTCCCTATTTCTAGTGTCTTCCACTTCTTTTACTGAAAAGATTTTGATTTTTCATAACGTGCATGTTTTTTTTTTAATGTTTTCATAGATATATTTACAAGGTACTGTCATAATGTCGATGGCCCCACCGAATAAACGTGCAATGCTTCTTACACGATTTTTTTTTTACATTTTTCATTTCTTTTGCCTATCCTGCACCCACTTAATTTTTTTTAATGAATTTTAGACTCAAAACACGCCTATTATAATAGTGAATTTCTTTATTCTAGAGAAATAATTAATTTTAAAATTATAGGAATATAAGTTTATGTTATAATTACATGCTTTTTGAGTCGCCAAGAAAGTAAATATACAAGTCTATAGCTTATTTTTTACCAATAATTCGATTATACTCGTACATTATTTATACCTATTTACAATGAAATGAGCGTTATTGAAGTTTAAATGTTTTTATTTTTTGCTGAAAAGTTGTCATTTTTCTCTTATACGTTTATTCGTTGGGGCCATCGATGTCATGACGATGATGATGTGAGGTGTCTTTAATATCTTTAAACAGTTTCCTTAGAGAATCGCGCCTGCGGAAGCCATGTATTGTTTTGATGACTCTTTTCTGCAGAATAAAAATAGACTCGATATCGGCAGCCCGTTCCCCTAGTAAAATACCGATAGACTATGAAAATAACTAAAATAAATTAACGTAACTTACGACACGGTATCTACATGAATACCTATATTGACAGATTTTTTTTCACAGCAAATGCTGCTGAACTTAGCCGTCCTGCAAGAGATGTTAAATGAGGACCCCATTGTAGTCTTGAATCGATCGTGATTCTCAGGAAAAGGCAGACTTGATTCCCTATAGTTTTTTAAAGAAAAAAGAAAAGAAAGAAAATACGTTTATTTGCAGCAAACATGACGCAGAGAAAGAACACAAACATGAAAATAATAAGTTGGGGGAAAATATGCGCCACATCCACGCAAAACGCCATCGCCATAGCCATCGCTCAGCATAATGCTGCGACCCTATGCGAGACAGAGCCCCAGCGCTGGTTTTCAGCGAGAGCCGGCGCTGACGTGATGACGTCGATAATATTTAAAATGGCAACATTCCATGCCGTCGTCGGTAACGACTAAACAACTCTTGCGACGCTGGCTTAATATAATCTGTGCATGAAGCTGTCATAACAATTTGTTTGACGTTTTGACGTAATACGAGAAAAGAAGAAGTGGTTTGACGGACGTCCTATGTGAGAAGTTCCAAGACTTTAATGCCAAAACACAGTGCTCTAAATGGGTACCAAAACAGTAGTAATCATGCCAAAAGCAGGTTCAAAAACGCGTTTTTTTTTTTCACAAAGAAACGAATTGGAATACAAAAATAATGTCCACGCAAACATTTTAAGCTTTAAAATAATTTTCGTCACGGATCGCTGCCACCACAAAAACTGACGAACCATGTAAAAAGTTTTAGGTTCACTGCAAATGTTACTGAAGTTTTAATAAATTCGAGCTCACTGAGTGCGGGAATAACAGATAGACATAAACATTGAAATTTTTTGACGTATCGATTTTACGTCCAAGTTGGAACCGTATCGCTAAACAAAATCAAATATCGTCTGTTCGGTTAACTGAGTTTTAACTGATCTTTTTAGGGTTCCGTACCAAAATGGTAAAAAAGAACCCTTATGGTGCGACTCAGTCTGTCCAGCAGGATATCTCAAGAACTACTAATGCTATCAACTTGAAATTTGGAATAGTTTTAGATGGCGTTCGCCCAATTTTTTTGTAAATTAAAAAGATTTTTTTGCTACAGGGACTGAACGGAGGTCCTAATTTAAACATGTGGGGTATCATATGAAAGAGCGCTATTTGCACATTCTCAAAAAAAAAAATATCTTTTTTAGGCCGCATATTTTTCGACTTTTGACGAAAAATGCAAACAAAATACCGTTCTTCCCCCTTATCTCCGAAGTTTGCATAGAGAAAAATCTGAAATTATTCTATGTGATAGAAGTTTATGAAAAGATTACAGAAAAAATAAACCAAAGTCTCTAAATAGCACAATATTTCTAATATTGCAGTTTTAGGTCAGCGCCATCTCTTGACCGATAGTGGAACTAATGTAATTTTTGTTGATGATTTTTGTTGATACGGAACCCTCGGTGCGTGAGTCCGACTCGGTCTTGATCGGTTTTTTATTTTCTTTTGGTTAGTTTCTAACCTGGTGTCAGAGTTTTTTTTTTATGCCGTCCATCGGCCCCTGACTTCACATGCTGTCGAGAATTATGTTTCAGGCATTCCGGTTTCCTCACGTTGTTTTCCTTCACCGTTTTCTAAGTGATAATTACCTATACAATACGCATATAAATCCGAAAAGTCAGAGGTGCGTGCGAGTTCGAACCCAAGGAACTCGACCTATGACTTGGCAGTCCGACGGTCACATCACTACGCTATCTCTGCCGGTCGATTCTGTAAAAATCTCACCGTGAAATCTTAGGTGAAGTGATCTCGAATTGAACTGTCATTCCATCTGAGACTAGGGATTGACACTATTGACAGCTCATCAATTCAAGCTCACTTCATCTAGGTTTTTACAAGAATAGCACTGTTGATCTTAATACGTTTTTAGGAACCTTTAAATCGTACCGTACATTCTTCGAAATAATAATTTGTGACGAATTAAATAAATCAAAATGCAATCAAAATGCAATAAATAATTAACAATTTCTTAAATCCCGGGACTTAATCGTCATGTTTATGATTCAAATTCAAATTCCAATTCAATTGTTTATTGCTCAACACAGTACATAATCATACATTTCTAGATGTCAAGTGAATGCGTAGTCCACTGTGTTGCACCAATTCAGGCATGCAAAATTATTATTCAAATTATAAGCACCATTAAAATTATACCATTTCATAAATACACATTAACAAGTTATACAATTTCAAAATATTACACAAGGCACACTTACAATTAAATGATGGAAATAGGAAAGGCTCAACTTCAGTTTTAGTTTTGTTACAGCTCAATTTGATCCTTACATTTTCATTTCAAAAACTGACGACGAAGAAATGACTTGGAGTATTTACAATTTTATACTACCAGAAAACGTACTCGTAGGATACAATTCTAAATACCCCACGTCATTGCGTCAATTTACAACAAAATCCAAACTGACCTAGAAATATTTTGTTAATACGCCACAAACGACTGTCGTGGTTACATTAAACATTATTAAATTACCGCCATTTTGGGAGCGATGCGAATCAAATAGCTACGAACTATTCATTATACTAATAATTTAGTGATATAAATTATTTTCGTTTGAAATTGGCTGCCGTGTTATGTGGTGGCTTTGAATGAACAAAATCGTTAAATCAACATAATTTATTTAATATACCTACCTAAACCTATTATAAAAAAAAAATGTTTATTTCAAGTAACAATAAGACTCTTATACAAACAGATACAGACAAGTTAACAAGCACAGACAAAAACGAACACTCACAAGGTAACAATAATGTCTGCTGCAGCATTGCCGGATATAAGGGCAATCCAGGCGATCATCGCCAGGTCGGTGTTGGCGCTGCCCCGTAGTCTGCGCACCAGAGACGCGCACCGCTTGCGCATCGTCGCGTGAAAGCAGTCGGTGCGCGCCTCTGCGAACATGCCCGAGGCGCTGCAGTAGCGAAGCAGCCTCAACATCGCCCTGAACGTGTTACTGAACTGGACGCGGAGGGCGCTGTATGCCGCACACACAATAATCAAAGGTGTTAATATATTTATAATCAAATGTGTTAATGTACCGTTCTTGGAGGACATAAGCACTTGTAAAATCGCATATAACGAAGGTGAGCACTAAGAAAGCATTTTTGGAAATTTCTCCTAAAAGGGCGAAATGGGGGATGAATGTTTGTATGGAAGATCGTCGTTTATGCCGATAGCAAATCCCATCGGAGTGCTAGGGTTACCGATATGGCTTGCAGAGCAAGCAAGCTGAAGTGGCAGTAGGCTGGCTATGATTGTCGAAGGACCGATGGCCGGTGGAGCATATGAGTCCTGTAGTGGAGACCGCTATCGGCAAGCGTAGTGTGGGACGCGACCCAGCTAGATGGACAGACGACCATAAAAAGGTGGCTGGGACAGACTGGATGTGGAAGCTGGAAGACAGTGTTGTGGCGAAGCCTGAGAGAGGCCTATATCCAGCAGTGGACTGCGATAGGCTGAGTTGATTGAAATCCCATCGCACGGCAATTACATGAAAAAAATATTTATTTATTTAAACTTCTCGCACACAATAAGGTAGAAAGGCGCCCTTAATGCCTTAGGCATTCTCTACCAGTCAAAGAGGGTGGTAAAGAGATAAGATGGGACGGGAGATGAAGAAAATTCTAATTTAACACTTCAAAATAAAATGTTAATTGCGATTAGGGCGGGTTGTTTCACGTCCACTTGACGCAGGCGTATACGTCATAAATGGCGCTAACTATCGTCAAACCGTTGTTTCACAAAATTATGCCCTTGAAGTTCGTTAAAAAATAAGAATTACAGTAACAGGTGTCATGCCTACTGGTTAATGTCATTTTATTCTTATACATTTGAAGTTTGACGATCGGTTTTTTATGCAGTGAAACAACGCTTTGTATTTGACGTACGTTAAACATCATTATGTAATCGTTAATATTTGACGTAAGTATGTTACGTTAACGAACTGAACCGCCCATTGTGACACCCTATGTAACAGATCTACATTTATATCTGTAATTTTTATGGTGTACATAATAAAGAGTATTCTATCTATCTATCTATCTGTTTGAAACAACCGGCCCTTAGTCTATTCGCGTATTCGTCAATAATTTATTTGATTGTCAACTGTTTTTGGGCTATTATGAATGTTCCCAATTCAAAATGTTTATTTTCGACAATAATAAGCTTTAGTTATTTTTAGTCGACCAATCGATCGGGTAATAACGATTAACAGTGATAGCTCAGCTTTCTTGAAAGGATTTCGGTAGCAATTAGGTTGGTTTCAATTGATTGATACTGGATATTAAAATAACATGTTCGGTTGTTCTTGTTGGTTTGTGAAATTATTTAGTTTTCAAAATAGAATCAGAGTATTTTTTTATACGTTGTGGTTTTTAGAGTTTTTTTCTATTTACCTCAATTTATTAATCCTAACAGAATATTAAAATTAAAATAAAATACCCTAACCTAACTAAAACTATTGGCAAACTAAAATAACAGACATTTTTCCATCCATTTTTAACAATAAAATTCTTAACCAAAAAGTTAAATACGGCCATGAGAAAACAAGATTACACGAAAAATCTATCCAATATTTAGTAAGTCGTGTATTAACCAGATTTAACTAGTTTATCATAGCAAGCAACCTCCCGATATTTTGTTGTTCCCCGGTTTTGACTGCATAATGGAACGGATTTCAATATTTTAATATTTATAAGCAATTCGTTTGTTATTGGGCTGGTTGCTCCTACATAGAGTTATTTTTTTAAACGCGTCTGTTTTTTAAGGAAAATCTGTAAATCTCACGCTATTATTATTACACGCATTTGAATATTTTTGGGAAGGGATCATAAAACCCCTTTTATGACTCGTTCCCAAAAAAATATTCATTATCTTGAAAGCAAACAAGGCACGAGGGGTCCAGCCTCCAAAATTTGAAAAAAAAAAAAAAAAACAACATTGATGACACTTAACTATAAATGCTCCTATAAACAGGCGAGATACAAACGCACCGCTCGTCGCGCGACACGCGGTGTCTTTGTTGCGCGTCGCATGTCGCGCCTGTTTGTAGGAGCCTTAATTCTAAGTAATATAAACATTGTTATTTGAAAATTATATATGATGATTTACTATACGTGTTTCCAATTTATAATAATAATATAATAATATAAACTTTATTTCGGGTGGCATAGACCCATAGAAAACTTAACCTAAACCTATAATACACATTTACCGAGCTACAAGTTTCCTTGGCATGACAAGCCACATCTACACAAGACTTGACCCACTGGTTTTGAAAGGGACAGTCAAAACGTACAGCTAATGCGTTCAGAATGCCGTTATTGCTACCCTGTATACGGGCTAGTAGGGAAGCTGCTTTTTTGCGCATGATGGCCGGAAAATCATCAGTGCGCGCCTCAGAAAACATGCCAGACGCACTGCACCGCCACGGCAGACCCAACAACCTCCTGAACGCATTATTGTACAGCGTGCGCAGGGCTTTGTAGTCTCGCTGCGTATATCTCACCCACAGGCCGCTTGAGTAGAAGGAAAATACAAATCACTAAAATGAAAATGTTATTATGAAAATTGAGGATATAATTTGTTATTTACAGTATGTATTACTAAGCATAGAAACCGCGCCCAAACCCACGCTACGCACTGTAATACGGCGTAGCTTACACTGCTACGAATGTTCTAAGGAAACTGTCTTAAGACACAAATATATGCCAGTGACCTTGAGTGGTTAGCTTGCGTGTTTTGTACTGGGCTCAGGCAACGCGTCGTACGTCCAGCCAATAATAGGACTCGCCCATCCAGGAGCGCTGCCCCTAATGAGACGCATTATCAATTTATTATACATGAAACAAATGATATTTTAATAAAATACGTATACTAAAAGATTAATAATTAAATTATTTTGAAAAAAGTGAAGGTACCAGATAAATACGATTGATAAAAAACTGAGAATCACGCAAAATGTTTGCGTGATTCTCAGTTTTTTATCCGCGTTAGACAAAATTTTACCAATTAATTTCACTATGTAATATAAAATATACAAAAATTAAGCTATTAATAAAATGCTCTAATTTAACATATTTTTTTTCCAAATCATTAACACTACTCGTTTAGACGTGATCTTCAGTATAAAATCGCCGCAAGGTTGCCTGCTTGTCGGTCTTCTACAGATTGTACTTCGGAGAGTGTGCCCATGAACTCCACGACTTCATTCCGCCGGCCCCCTTCTACCATCGGACATCTAGACGCACTGCAAGTTACCACCCCTACCTAGTTGATATTTCACCAACTCGCACTAAGCGTTTTCAAACGTCTTTTATAATGCGCGCAGCAAAGGAGTGGAACTCTCTGCCTGCGTCTGTGTTTCCGAACGCATACAACCCTAATCTATTCAAAGTGAGAATGAACAGGCTTCTTCTGGGTAAGCTCACTCCATCGTAGACTTTGTCTCTGTCATCCAGACCTAGACTAAAGTCAAGAGCAAACTCATAGTAGAATAAAAAAATAAAAATCATTAAAAGTCGGTTATTGTCGCCTTAAGTCATGAACAACATTTAAAACAACACAACCTGACATTGTAAACACACAAATCACCTTTAGAGTTTCACTCCAATGCGTAATAGGCTTAATTTACTCATGGTATGTAATTTATTGCCCCCCTTGTGTTATATCTCAGTTGATGATGGAAACCCTGTAGGGTTTGCGATCCAATAATGTTTGTGCTATGTGGCATGAATGCATATACAATCACGGTCACGGACATGTGATCACTTTGGAAACAAAATCACACACGATGACCACATCTGTTTACCTTTTGCGATGACCAAAAAAAAACTTTTGTTTAAATAAATTTCTCAGGCTCTGTTACAATGATCACGGATGTCAGTCCACCTCAGCTGGTATTTTACGGTATTTTTTTTATTTATTTCAAAAACAAGGGGCTCAGCAAAAATCTGATGCAGCGATGCTATTGGTTGATGAGCGTAGGTAAGCGTTACTATAGCGGCCGAGCGCTGCAAGCAGGAAAAATCCTTACGGTAGTTAGATTAACGTGATCGTGGTAGTACCTATCTAAAGTAATTATAGTAGGTTCCTACATACGAGCATACACCGACGGGTAGTAATTGGCAAAAAGTTTATATAAAAGTTTATAGTCATAGCCATCATTAGGTGTTATTAAAGGCGACTAATACAAAATACTCCTCACAGTTTAATGGTAACAAGATCATCATCATCATTTTAGCTGAAAGACGTCCACAGCTGGACATAGGCCTCTCCCAAGCACTGCCACTTCGACCGGTTCTGTGCTTTCGCATCCAGCGGATTGTTGCGGCCAAGGTCTAAATACAATCGTACACGTGTATCCCAAAACAGTCAAATCCCATGACACATTCACATACCGTTACCTAAGTACATACATTTTCACTTTAATGGAGTTGCCTATTCAGCATTGAATTGTGCGTATGTAATTGAACGAAGCCCTTGTCGGAACGAAGTTGTGTTAATTACAGAGCATCCTTGTTTATACATACACTGAATGGTTACTTTGGTATGTGATTAGTCGAGGTTTTGGGTTCCGATTCTAATCTGTCACTATGGGGCAGCCGGCAGGGGTGGCGAACTAATGGTTCGCGGTTAGAAATTGTGGGTAAGGCGTAATATAAATTAAGGCAGTTGATATAAAGTCAGTTAGATCATGGATGTCTAAACTACCTCAATTTATCTAGCCTTTTCCTAACTATGTTTGGGTTGGCTTTCAGTCTATCCGAATCACATCCGAATGCAACTGAATCATTGATGTATAATATAGTTTCGTATACTATTACAGTTTCTCACAGTTGCCTAAATTTTTAGTATTTAAGTTCTGTTTCAGGTTCATAAATATTACAGCTACCCACAAATAGAAAAATGACAAAATCTATATCTTTACCTTTGATCACAACACAAATTATTCAACATCCTCAATTATTCATCTGCAAGTTACCACCCCTACCTAGTTGATATTCCACCAACTCGCACTAAGCGTTTTCAAACGTCTTTTATAATGCGCGCAGCAAAAGAGTGGAACTCTCTGCCAGCGTCTGTGTTTCCGAACGCATACAACCCTAATCTATTCAAAGTGAGAGTGAACAGGCTTCTTCTGGGTAAGCTCACTCCATTGTAGACTTTGTCTCTGTCATCCAGACCTAGACTAAAGTCAAGAGCAAACTCATAGTAGAATAAAAAAATAAAAAAAAAAATCAATTTTCCTTTTCATCATTATCTTAAATATCAGTCACATCTTCTTCGTCTGTATCTACTAGGTAAAGAATCATTTACTTTGTTATTATTTTTTAAATTCTTGTATTCTTTAGCGAATCTTGAAGGAATAATATTTCTGTCAACGAGATTTTTTAAATATTTGTATTTGTTGGCAGATATACCTAACTGTGTGCGATATAATTTTTTTCTTAAACCCAACCATAACTTCTAACGGATGTAAAGGAATCTTCGTAAATTCAGCGTCAGGCAACATTGAGTTTTTAATGTACATCACATTTGGTTCAAATATCTTGAAAGTGGCAATATTTAATTTTGATATTGCAAGTTTTTTATTTTATTTTTTGTTGTGTCGTTTAAAACATCATCAAATCCAATAAAATCTTTACCTGTTAGTACTTCAACTTTATAAGACTCTGGATCTTGACGTGCAACTCCCATTATAGTTGGCCATTTCGACGGCGCCCATATTGTAGATTTTCTTATTTTGGTCTCGATTGTAGCGTGAATGCTATCTTGATATTTATTTTTGATTTAACCTCTAAACTAATAAACAAAATTATTATAATAATGGTCTAGTAAAATATTAAATTCCAAACAAACCAAGGCTATTTATTTCGAAGACATTCATAATCTAATTATAATTATTATAACTAAAATTATATTTACTTACGTTTCGAAACGACACCAGTCACACCGAGAAATTAGGTTACAGCAAACACAACACACTCTGTCGACTGTCGCGTAGTGACTGAGCGACCGCGACGTGGTGAGTCGCCAGTCATAGTGCCGCGAGCGCTTGTTAAAATGGCGGTAAGTTTGCATTATCAGCATTCAACAGCTGTATTACAAAGGGCATAAATAGGCAAAATCCTGGCGTAATTGATAGTTGTCTATATTACCATGATCTTGTGAACTGTAGTAAACCAGACGAGTAACAATTTCTGATCTATTAAATGTAGTAAACGTGGTGCGTTACTATTTTCTTATACATACGTGTATGCAAAAACGCTGTAACCCACACTGCTCAAAATTTTAATTTCAATACAGCGCTGTTATTTTTTTTTTTAATTTCAACAGCGCTGTAACCACCGGAATCAAACATTTTCTAAATGATGAATAGGTGTAAGTGCTAAATGATTTAAAATGCAATTTTTACGCAATTTACAGGAAATGTTTAGGTGGTCCCTTAAAAAAAATTGGGTTGTTTTGAAACGCTGTACAAAATTTTCTATTAGTCGTAGAGTTACGGGAGTTGGACCATTCGACGCAGAATTTTTTTCTGATTCCAAACTGCAATAAAAACAATTGACTTGGGTGCGGGTTACTACGTTTCCGCTTTTTTGCGTCGATATATAGAACACCCTACCAAAGTTTCATCACAATTTGATCAATGGTTTAGGAACGTATAGAGGATAAACACACAAGCATTGATTTTAATTTATATAGATATACTAGCTTTTACCCGCGGTTCCGCCCACGTGGATGTCGGTTATCGCGTAAAAAAGTAGCCTATGTCCTTCTCCATATCTCAGGCTATATATCTTCAAATTTCATGACGATCGGTTCTGCGGTTTAGGCGTGAAAACGTAACATACAGACAGATAGACAGACAGACAGACAGACATAGCTACTTTCACATGTATAATATTATAGTATAGTCTATATAAAGTATAGTATAATATGAACTAGCTTTTGCCCGCGGCTTCGCCCGCGTGGATGTCGGTTATCGCATAAAAAAGTACCGTATGTCCTTCTGCATATCCCAGGCTATATCTCAAAATTCTAACTTAATATTAATTTTAATGTGATTCACTATGTGAATAGAAACCGAAACAAAGGTTTTTATATAATAAAAGTACTTATGTTCTGAACGTGAATGACTCTTTACCTAAAGGTAACAAACACAAAATAAGAAATTTCACTCAAATTTTTAAAGCAATCAATTGTACCTACCAAACTACAACACGAAATAAAAGTGGGACACAAATAATAATTTTAAAATAATTCACGTAAGTACCAACAATGTGAAAACAAAACGAAATCCTACAAAATGTCGCATGATACACCGTTTGTGCTGATAAAACGCTCGAAATATCTAATGAATACCATTGGTACATTACTTTTCTCAGGGTCACGTTCGCAATTGGACGAAATATTTGACATTTATTTTGTACTTGCAACACAATCTGGCTGTAGAATTCGATTAATCGACTAATACTTGACCGGTTGACATTTTAGCGGGAAAACCACTAAACGAACGAAAAAAAAAAGAAAACAAAATACGTCTGTACTCTGTGGTCACACCTCCAGGTGTGGCGCGGTGCTTAAAGTAAACATTCATCAAGGTTATACGTGCGTAAAGTAATGGATTCAATGAGAAAACGGTTTCATCTTTGCAGAATCTTATACAGAATTACTGAGAAATAAGTGTAGATTTCGTATTGAGTGTTACTTTATCGAAAAGTGATACATTTGTCAGTGAAAAAATAACGAAAGTTTTGGAATGTACAAATTTTGATCATAAGGCCGCCGTGTTTAGTAATGTTTTTATGATAAATATTCTTGTATACTGTTTGAAATGCACATAAGTAGCTAGCTTATTTATCTACGAACATAATTTGGCTAATAGCTACTGATATTATAGCGTATTTCCAAGAGTAAAATTCGGCAAACAAATACCTACAAAAAGACAATAAAATGGATATAGTATGTTATCCTTGAGAGATAGACATATGCCATCGCGGACTTTTTTGAAGACCTTTATAAGATACATAATTACACCATAATTATTTTGTTATACCTCAAAGGGTTTAAACAGCGTTTTTGTTGAAAGATCCCAGACGGCTTATTTTTTTCCGACACCTCCAACAAATATCGTTTATTTATACAAAAATGTATTCAAAAATTTAACAAATTATATACTTAAACCTTCCTCGAGAACCAAGCTATCCAATGGTGAAAACAGCATGAGAATCGGTGCAGTAGTTTTTGATTTTATCGCGAACAGACAGACAGACAGACAACCAGACAGACAGACGCGGCGGAGGACTTTGTTTTATAATATGTAGTGATGATAGTGATAGTGATAGTGATAGTGATAGAAGATAGATTTTAAAAGTTTAGGAAAAGTTCTTCATCCCTGTTAAATCGTGACATTCTGTTAATGTTGACCGGTACCGGAATAATGTTTCGGTTAGTTCTGTTAGAGAATGTTTGGTATAGTTTCGTGTTCTATAAAGCACTCTATAGAACATTGAAGTGTACTTAGACATAGTATAGCGTAGTTTGCTTGATAGTAAACTGTTCTAAACCAACTAACTTTTGTACATGAAAATTCATGAAATACCTAGTCACATAAATATTTCAGACTATAATTTTACATTTTAGAATTATACAGCATGTATCAAAAAAGCTTGGTCATATTTAAGGGAGAAACGTCAGGGTAGCACGCGATATTATTATTTTTTTGGTTTTTTTTCAATTCGGAGATCAGGGCCTCAAGTCTGCTATTACAATAGTGTCAGAATGGTCTATCATTGATTTCATAGTTGTTGATTTTGACAAGTTTGGTAATCCATACTATAGTAATATTATAAATGTGAAAGTAACTCTGTCAGTCTGTCTGTATGTTACGTTTTCACGCCTAAACCGCTGTACCGATCGTCATGAAATTTGGCAGAGATATAGCCTGGGATACGGAGAAGGACATAGGCTACTTTTTTACGCGATATATAATCGACATCCACGCGAGCGGAGCCGCGAGCAAAAGCTAGTCTACTATAATGGCGTCATTATGACTTTCCAATAGTCAGCCACTGACACTCCATTGAAAGAATGGGTAATCTCGTACATAATGACAAATTAAACTTCCAACTTCCTACTACTTCAGATTGCTTATAACACTAATAAATAATATGTAAAAATATATATAATTGAAATCAGGCATGAATAAATGTTCAAAATGCCATTGTAATACAATTCTATTACGAGACCATTGACCGACCAATGATCGACCATTATGAATTTAGCCGATTACGAACTTTTAGCAAAATGACAGTGGGATCGTGTTGGTGTGACGAATTTATATAGCAGACTTGGGCCCCAGGTTGTATCATGATCTAAATATAATACGCGACCGTAAACCATATGTATTTACAGAATCATAATCATTAGAATCAGTAATAAAAGCTGTGGAAATGCGTTTCTTGCGACGCATGTGGCGTGACTGTGAATGTTGAAAAATTATGTGATAAAGTAACGGTGTGGTTTAAAAGAAGATGTAGTGACTAAAATTTCAAAGAGTATGCTTACATGGTGTAGTCGCGTTGAGAGGATGAATGAAAGGCGACTTGTTAGGCAGATGTGAGTGGAAACTCCGCCCTCGGGGAACATATAGTGACCTAATTGGTGATGTTGTTCAGAAAGGTCAGGTGCGTAGCACTCGCAACCAGCGTGCATGACCAGATATGTATATGAAAATAAACGAAGCAAAACGAGTATGTAAGGAGCGTAACAGGTGGCGCTCTATAGTTTCTGCCTACCCCCATGGGAAGAAAGCGTGAGTTTATATTATGTAGTCTGACAAAAAAAATATATGCCTAAAATATAAAATTTAAATAAATATGTAGAATCATTAATACAACTCCTTAAGTTAGTATAATCCTAAAAGAAACGATTATATCATCATGTCATTTAATAGTAATTCTATCAGATTATACGAAGTTAAGGAGTTGTCATCATTCATCATTCATCATCATTTCATCCGAAAGACGTCCACTGCTGGACATAGGCCTCCCCAAAAGGGGGGCGATCGCAGTATGGTGTTAAAAATGCATAGAGAACGCTGCTGCCCATTCTCTAGTAAGTCCCTTAGTCGACTTTTACGACGCCCACGGGAGGAAATGGGGTGGTGCTATTCTTTACGTCCGGTATCACACGGTACAAGGAGTTATATTGGGGACGTATTGCAATATCTAAAATTAAAAGAACTAACATAAAATAACCTACGTTCAAAATCTATATATATATTATAATTTGTTTAAATACTTAAGCAACTAACACCTACCTACGAATTACCTAAGTTTAAAATACCGATTGGAGTAAATATCTAACGTTTAAAATATCAACAGTTATTACTAGAGATCGGATAATCGGATGCATATTTACCTAAAGTTAGTTTTTAGCTATGAAAGTATGGAAGCAGCTTCTTAAAATATATTTTTTTGTAAGAAAATATCCCGTGATGCCAGGAATAGCGGCAATGCATAACAAGTCGGGTGTAAAGTATGGATGCGACATCTAAAATATTATTTATGAAAAAAAAAAAAAAAAAAACGGGATTCTTGGATTTCATAACTATTCAGAAGCATATTTATTAAAATTTATTTTAGCCCCCTATGCAAATATGTGTATGTAGGGTGTAAGAGGTGGTGGTGGTGGTGGTGGAGGAGGAGGGTGTGGTGTGTGTTAGTTAAAATAAAAAATAACACACCGGAACCGCGGGATTTATTCGATACAAAAGCGCTTTCCATAATAGAAAACATCTCAACTTTAGGTGAATATGCATCCGAATATCCGATCTCTAGTAATTACACCTAAGTTTGATACACCAACATTTGAAATACCAAATGGTCAAAACACAGTGGAAAAAATGTAGGTAAACCCACGAGCAACTTGTAAGTAGCGTTCGCCGTAACGTAACGTGAATTTCGCGGGTTACCCTGATGCTTCCCCCTGAAGGGAACCACAGCCCTGCGCTCGTCATCGCGGCTCCTCCGCGTAGCACCGCCCGTACCCCTCGTCCCGTCCCGCTGCCTGTGTTTGCAGCCCTAGCGAAACCCCTACAAAAGGATTTCGCTAGCGTCACCGCGAATGCCCCTGGTGCTCCAGCTATAAAGCCTATACCAGAAAAGGTACCGAGTAAGGCTGTTAATGATGATGGTTTCGTGATGGTGCAAAGGAGAAAATGCCGATCGCAAATTAACAAGAACCGCTGCGGCAAAGCTCCTACGGGGCCTGAAGTGAGCCTGCGTGCCGCAATGCCGAACACACCGGTGTACATCTCCCGCCTGCACTACACCACTAAGGCGGAGGACATCGAGGAGTACGTGCGCCAGGAGACAAGGTACACGCCGAGGGTGAGTTACTGGAGTCGCGCCGCAACTTCAACTTTAAGGCGTTCGTGGTGCGCTTACAGAATTGTTATGTGACCCTCGTCATTGAAGAAGACTTTTTTGGCCGCAGAACGTGGTGTTCCGTCGCTTCCGCGGACAAGTACCACTGACAGCACATAGTCAAGGTAGTGCAAAATTAAGTGCTACTAACATAGTTTTAAGTCTTATTTACTAACACAAGTTTACAATAAAAATATGTATGTTTAGGTTAAGGTATTTATCTATGGGCCTACGTCGCCTGAAAATAAATGGATTTATTATTATTATTAAGGGTACAGAACCTCAAAATGAACAAGTTCCTCCATGGGACCAACATCGTAGTGAAAATTTCAACTGTCTACCTATTACGGATCATGAGATACACAGCCCGCTGACAGATAGACGGACGGACAGCGGAGGCTTAGTAATAGTGTTTCATCTTCGGGTACGGTACCCTAAAAACTGTCTTAACAAACTATAGACAAGCCACCAACTAAATAATAATAGAAGATTAAAAACCTCGACCAGAAGTGTTAGTTTAGTTCCAAAGAAACTTGGAACCCTTCGAAAGTTTACAAACACTTGCTTTTCAAGAAAAATAAGGCGCAGGAAATAAAATGTGGAAAGTTTTGCAAGTAAAATACTATCGGACATTTATTTGTTCGCTATTTATTATGATCTTGGCTTCTTATTGTTAGTATTAACACTTACAGTTTAGTTTTGAAGTATCATCTAATTTATAATATTAAGTTGACACAATTCCATACAATTCCAAGTTAAAAATGATTGTTGTTTTAGGTGATGTTATTTCAGACATTAAGATCTTGGCTTTTTAGTTTGAACACTTGAAGGTTTTTAGCAAATAATAAATTGGTCATTTATTATTTAGTATGTTTTTGTTTATAAAAACGGACAATTAAAACAACCCGTAATGATAGTTTTTATAACACACCTAGCGCCACACAAGTAATAGATAAAACTTAAACTAATTAGAGTGCGTTCCATTTCTATAGTTTATTTTAAGTTAAAGCTATTGCGTTAGTGGCATGAAAAATGGCAGTTGCAGTAAACAATTGGTATTGTAACCACTTTTTTGCTTTTAATTCCATCCTTATGCCTACGGAATAGAAGTCAAAATCGGTATCTGAACGGGCTGTAAAAAAGGTTTTATTAAATGTCTGATCTTATTTCAAACAGAGTATAGTCTATTTATACCAATAATATCTAATTATAAAGAGGTCAAATTTAGGTAATATTTGGAACCTAAATAATGTTCCTGAAAAATCTTTGAATAATGGGAAGCTACGGTATTGCCGAGTAATATAGGATATATTTTATGCTAAAACAAGAATAATTAATTCAGTTATGATGTCACATTAATTTTCACGTTAAGCTGTTGGTCCCGGCTGTCATTCGTGGATCTTTGACAGTCGTTACAGGTCGTTAGAAGCCCAAAAAGTCTGACAACCAGTCTTACCAAGGGGTATCGTGTTACCCAGTTACTGGGTTGTGGAGGTCAAATAGGCAGTCGCTCCATGTAAAATACTGGTATTCAGCTGCATCCGGTTAGACTGGAAGCCAACCCCAACATAGTTGGGAAAAGGCTAGGCAGATTTTGTCACATTAATTTTCAAAATTTGTAATCCATTGCTAGACGAGAACAACTGCCGACATACTGTTATGCAGTTTGGCAGACTTTATGTTTGTTATTATTAATACAGATATTGAAAAAAGGAAAAAAAAAATCACGCGTACTAATTCGCGGGCATTTACACAAGCATAGTGATTATCTATAATGATAAGTGATTTTCTTTCTGTAAGTAGGTTTGTACAAAAACTTTTACACGTCAATAATCTCTCTCTATCTTATACTCTATACCTCAAAACCGTCTATTAACGAGAAGGTCCATGCAGGCCGATGCCCTAATCTTGTTCCAATTACAGTAACGGTCTCAAAACCCTTTTAGCCCTCAATAATCCGATCCACGAAGCGAGACAGCCCTCTGACAGCACTGTCACTTTCAATCCTCCCCTTTCACCAAAAATAGAATAGTAAGCAGAAAAATACCCACGAAAGAGCATTGAACTCTCGTCATAATGTTTTATGAATATTTTCCACTGGCCACACAATAGATAGTAACAGAAGATCAGCTCCATACTTCGAGCAAAACCGCACGTACCTAGACACGCTTCTCATGACTGGCAATTATTTAAGACGGTTTGAGATCTTCTTACGTACTATCGCGGTCACAAAAAACTAACCACCTTGAAAACGAAACCCCGTGCACACGATGAACCACATAACGTTTATAAAAAATATAATATTTTGTTTAAATACATTTCTCAGACTCTGTTACAATGATCATAGATGTCTGACCACCTCGGCTGGTTTTTTAACTGTCTTTGTTTTTCATTTACAAAAACAAGGGGCTCAGCAAAATTGTGATGCTGCGATGCTGTTGGTTGATGAGCGTAGGTAAACGTTAGCGGCCGAGCGTTGCAAGCAGGAATAGTCCTTTCGGTGTCCAATGTACGAGACCGTGTTTAAAGTTAAGGTGGTATGAGCCAACAGATCGCGCTTACTAGTTTTTGAATCCATAATAAACATAAAAAAAACAGTGTTATAAAATTCTAATAAAAAGATATATGTTATTTAAGGATCTAGCGGATATGTATTCGCATTAGTAACACGATAAGATTAACTTTGCTGGATGGAAAAAAATCGCAAAGTTACCCCGTTTCGTAATGTTTAATCAGTCTCATAGTTACAAAACAGACTTTTTTTTTTTCTTAAGTTTTATGTAAGTGAAAAAGGCTGTAAGATTTTTTAGCACAATTCACTGAGTTTATATTGATAAAATAATTAAAATAATGACTATGTTTAAATACGGACATGTATTCGCTTTTATAACAAGATTAGATTAACTTTGCTGGATAGAAAAAAATCCCAAAGTTACCCCTTTTCGTAATGTAATCAGTCTCATACCTACAAAACAGATTTTTTTTCTTAAGTTTTATGTAAGTGAAAAAGGGAGTAAGATTTTTTAGCACAATTCACTGAGTTTATCTTGATTAAATGATTAAAATAATTACTATGTTTAAATACCTACCAAATGCGCGAAGCAACCATTCGCAACTTCTCGAGCCTACTTTAGTCGGCTTGCGACTGATAAAATGTACAAATGAAAAACATAATCTGGACTGCCTAAAAACATAGCCTGGGCCTGAATATAGCCTGAATGTAGTCTGGACCTGACACTACTCTCATACCAGTTTTATTTGAATACTAGGCGCGCCCCGTGGTGTTACTCGCGAACACTAAATTCTTTCGGGATAAAAAGCCTTTGTGTAAATCCAGGGTGTCAGCTACGTCCATACCAAATTTTATCAAAATTGAGCGTGAAGAGACAAACACACACACAAACTTACGCCTATGCCTTTATAATATTAGTGTGATATTCAGGAAGTATAGTTCCAACTCTTTGTATGTGCGTGCCACTTGTCACTCGCTGTATGCAGCTGACCTTCTGTATCTAATCTATTTTGTGTACTGACTGTCTGTTTACGGTGTCGGAGTTTCGTCGGGTTCTGTAACAGACTTCCATGTTTTTGACAGTTGCTAGTGCATCCCGTTTTTCGCTTAGCTTTTCGCTGGTTAAATTCGGGTGTATGGTTGTAAATGTAAGGTTGTAGAATGGTTGTCTGCACCGGAATATTTTATTACGAGTTGAGAGATAGGCTAGGGAATATTTAGGTGAACCCCTTCACCACATGTTAAGCATGTTTTGTTGTTATGTAGTGAAAATAACTGTTATTTTTATTGGTTTTTAGGGTTCCATAGTCAGAAAGGAACCCTTATAATTAATAATAATAATAATAATATTTATTAGACCAAAAATAATATACATGTTGCACAATTTGTCTTAGCTACTTATACTTGTTCTTAAACGTAAAACAGTTATAATTGTGTCTAATATTAGCATCTGCTGCCGAACTAGGTTTATAGCCTGTATTTCAGCATGTCCGTCTGTCTCTCTTTCTGTCTGCGGCTTAGCTCAGAGACTCTTAGTACTAGAAAACTGTAATTTGGTATGTGTATACAATACATATGAATCACGCCGACAAAGTGGTAAATTAAAATCTTGAAATATATTTTTTTGGGTACCTACCTCACGCAAATTGGGGATGATATTTTTTTTCTAATTATCCAGTTTAGATATCGCACCTTTAGAATTATAGAGACCTAATTTCTTCAGAAGTTGAAAAACATCACCAAATTAGGTCACTATAATAATATTATAGTGACCTATATTTGAAATTTTAAGATTTCAACCTTTCTAAAGAACATCACCAATGAGGTCACTATAATATTGTGAATTAATTGATGATTTCATTAACTGATGATGTGATTGATGATTTCAAATAAGGTCTATATAATTCTAAAGGTGCGATATATAGATAGAATACTCTTTATTGCACACCATAAACATTACAGATTTATATGTAGAAAATTTATTTATATTGTAGAAAATCAGTATGGTCACCAATTTCTACTCGATCGGGAATCGAACCCGTACTAAATAATATGATTATTAGCTTTATAGCGTAAAGCGTAGCGTAAGCAGAAGGATGAAAGAAAGATGCGAGTACAGATGATGAAATGAATAATATTATTAAAATGATTAGAAAGTTATATTTTATATTTAAATGACACTGACAACAATTAGCTTAGCAATAATAAAACAAGAATAACAATACAAGCGCGGCGCGGTCCGAGTGGTTCGGTAAGCGGTTGAATGTAGACTGTAGCGCCGCTCCGCAGCCCGGCCTTCGCACCGGTAGGAGTGAGTGCACGCAGTCTTCCGCAGTCCAAGGCCGTTGACACCGCCGCCAGTACAATAATCACGCGCACCCGTTCTGCGCGCGGCGCGTGTAAGCTCGAGGTCACTCGGTGCAAAAACATCGTATGATCTGGATGTTTGGCCCAAGATTCATAAGCGGAGTGAATCCGCTCTAAAATGTAAGGTGGTGGTCCAATTGATTTATTGTTCCGCCACATATTCCCCCTGGCCAGACCGTAACTACGGTCGATAAAAATCGGGGAATCTTACTCGCCGCCCGCTCCTTGTCCTCTTCTCTGTGTCTGTTGTTGCTGTTGTTGTAATGGCAGTTGGAGCGGCTGTTGGTATTAATTTGACTTCTGGTTGCTTTTCCTCTTCTTTCAAAATATAGGCGGGTTTTAATCTGTCAACAGAGACGTTAGTTGTCTTTCCTTTTACCTGTATTGTGTAATACTTTGGATGCCGTTGTATCACCTTGTAGGGACCAGCGTAAGGTGGTTCTAGTGGACTTCGAACGTAGTCTCGGCGTAGAAAGACGTGTGTAGAGGAATGCAAATCTCGTGGTATGTAGAAGGGAGAAGTTGTGTGCCAGGAGGTTGGCCTGGGAGTGAGTTTGGCCATGTGTGCACGAAGACGTG
Organism: Dryobota labecula; assembly: GCA_947523025.1. NCBI lineage: Eukaryota > Metazoa > Arthropoda > Insecta > Lepidoptera > Noctuidae > Dryobota > Dryobota labecula. The sequence goes on from OX383287.1 coordinate 7,057,524, forward strand.
TTGCGTACTGTGTGACATCGGCTGCAGTGTAATCTGTAGCAGATAGAAACTGGCTAGGTAAATGAAGAGCTTCACCATACACAAGCTCAGCAGGCGTGGCTTGGATATCTTCTTTCCAAGAATTACGCATGCCGAGTAGCACCAGCGGAAGAACTTCTGTCCACTGCGAAGAAGTGTGGCACATGATGGCTGCTTTGAGCTGACGGTGTAGCCGCTCAACGATGCCATTCGCAGCTGGGTGGTAGGCGGTGGTGCGGAAGTGGTTTGCACCAACCATGGTAGTGAGGGCCTTGAACAGGTGGCTCTCAAACTGGCGACCACGGTCTGTAGTCACCCGTGCTGGACAACCGAATCTAGCTATCCAGCCGGACACCAAGGCAGCTGCGCAGGTTTCCGCGGTTATGTCCTTCAGCGGGTACGCCTCAGGCCACCGAGTAAATCGATCGATGACAGTTAGGCAGTACCTGTAATCAGAAGAAATGGTTAAGGGCCCTACGATGTCGAGGTGTATGTGGGTAAATCTGGAAGAAGGAGTATGGAAATTGGAAAGAGGAGTTACGGTATGGCGGGTAATTTTACTTGCTTGGCATTGCAAGCAATGTCTTGCCCACTCTCTACAGTTTTTGCGGATCCCCGGCCACACAAAGTTTTGAGTCACCAGTCGCACTGTAGCAGAACATCCTGGATGATGTATGTTGTGCAAAGATTGGAATACTTGCTTCCTTAGTTGTGGTGTCACATATGGGCGAGGCATAGGCATTGAAGTATCGCATACAATATGTGCGTTTCCTGTCAGTGTAGCGATCTTTTCCAGCTTGAGTGAAGAGCCGTTTCGAATCAGGTCTTGCAGTTCTGGATCTGTTTCCTGAAATTTTGCAAGGTCCTCAAAGTTTATTGCCGCTGACACTTCTTCAACCCGTGACAGTGCATCTGCGACGACATTGTCTCTCCCACGTATGTACCGTATATCTGTAGTGAATTGTCCTATGAAATCTAGATACCTGAATTGTCTTGGCGAGTGGCTGTCTCTGTTGGTTTTGAAGGCAAACACCAGTGGTTTATGGTCGGTAAAGATGGCAAAGTTCCTAGCCTCGACCATATGTCGAAAGTATTTTACTGCTTCATACGCCGCTAACAATTCGCGGTCGTATGGGCTGTATTTCTTTTGAGCACCACTAAGTTTGTGTGAGTAAAATGCTAGTGGTTCCCAGTCGTTTCCTTGTCGCTGTTGAAGGACAGCGCCGATGGCGGTATCAGATGCATCAGTGACTATGGTTAACTCTGCTGATGGATCTGGATGAGCCAGTAGAGTTGCGTTGCACAATGAAGTCTTAGTGTCTTCGAAAGCCTTTAAGAGTTCAGGAGTCATGTCGACTGGATGTGTTCCTTTAATTTTGGGACCAGCAAGGACTGCATTCAATGGGGCTTGGAGTTTAGCTGCGTTTGGGACAAATCGGCGATAAAAATTTATCATACCCAAGAATCGTCGAAGCTCCTTGACCGTCTTGGGGACTGGATACTCCTGGATAGCCTGTATCTTGGTCCCGAGAGGTTTCGTACCTGCAACTGACACACGATATCCCAGAAAAGTTACCTCTGAGTGACCGATATTACACTTTGATGTGTTTACCACTTTACCGTAGGCTTTTAAGCGGTCGAATAGTTGCCGTAAATGTTGCTTATGCTGTTCAGGAGTTTGTGAGAACACAAGAATGTCATCGATATACCCGTAGCAGAAGTCCAAACCAAGTAGAACTTCGTCGATAAACCTTTGAAAAGTTTGAGCAGCGTTTCTTAAACCAAATGTCATGTAAGGAAACTCGTAAAGACCGAATGGTGTAGTGATGGCAGTCTTTGGAATGTCGTCTGGGTTGATACCTATTTGATTATAAGCTTTAACCAAATCAATAGTGGAAAATACTGCGCACCCCGATAGCTGATAGGAGAAGTCATGAATGTGGCGGATGGGGTACCTGTCTGGTATTGTTCTAGCGTTTAATGCTCTGTAGTCGCCGCATGGTCTCCATCCGTCGTCCTTCTTCCTAACCAGGTAAAGTGGAGCAGACCAGGGACTCTCCGATCGTCTGGCCACGCCACTGGCAAGCATGTCTTCGAACTCCTTTTTAGCAACTAGCGTTCGAGCTGGATCAAGGCGTCGAGGTTTGCTTGATACTGGTGGACCTGAAGTCGTCCTTAAGTGGTGCAACGTACTATGCTTACCCGGTAAATGTGTTCCTGGAGGTCGAGTGATTTCCGGATACTCGCGAAGAATTTCGTGGTAGTCTGTGTCACCAATTACAGCCTTCACGGATGCAATGTCGTCCGTTGACTTGCAATGAGCTCCTGTAACTGATAGTGTTGTTATGTTGTCTATCAAGCGCTGGTTTCTGCAGTCTACGAGTAAGTCGTAGAAACTAAGAAAGTCGACCCCTATGATAGGTCGTGACACATCTGCTACTGTGAATCTCCAGGTGTAGTCTCTTCTGAGACCTAAGTTAAGTCGCAGCTGTGTTGGTCCGTACGTATGTATCACAGTATTATTGGCAGCGACTAAATCAAATTTTGATTGTTTGACAGGCGTTTTTACTGCCGACCGAGGGAAAACACACAAGTCTGAACCAGTGTCCACAAGGAACTGCATTTTCGAAGTCCGGTCGGTTATGAATAAACGGCCTGTTGGAGTAGGGCAGTCGTTAGCCGCTACTTGCGACCGCCCTTTGAGTTTTCCGAAGTAAATGTGCAGGGTTGTTTACATTTGCTCGCCTTCTCCCCGTAGGTGTAGTGATAGTAGCAGTGCGGGTGATTTTCTGGTGGCTGCTGTGGTCTAAAGCTATTAGAGCGACTGCGGTCATACCTTTTTTGGTTACGCTTGGATTGTGAGCGTGAGCGGGAACGTCCTCTCCAGTTACCGTTCATCTGCGATGTCAGTAGTGCCACTTGCTTTGTGAGCTCGCTTACTTGCTTGAGCAAGTCTGGTGAAGTGCTGGTAGAGGCTGAGGCGGCTGCTACTTGTGGATTGGATGGTACGAGTTCGTACACCCTGTCAGCAATCTCGGCTAGTTGTTCCACCTGTAAGTCGGCAATCTGAGAAGCAATAACAGTTTGTATATTTTGTGGCAAGCGGTTAGTCCATAGACTTTTTACAAAATCCGAAGCTCCAGCGGGTCCTGCCAGGTTTTGCAGGTGCCGAAGAAACTGTGATGGCCTGCGATCGCCTAGCTCCTCATGTATTAAAAGTTGCTGTATCCTCTTTTCCTGTGAGGCAGAGAGGCGATTAATTAGCTCACTTTTTAATTTGTCGTACTTGTCTGTACCCGGCGGTTTTGTAATGATATCCTTTACTTGCAGTGCATATTTTGTTTCCAGCTGTGTAGTTACGAAATAGAATTTCGTCGTATCGCTGGTTATCCTTGACAGAATAAATTGGCCCTCTAATTGGGCGAACCATAAAGCCGGTTCCTCTGGACAGAAAGGTGGACAGCGTAGTGGCAGTCCGACCTTAGAAATTTCTCCTGAGACAGCAGTTACTGATCCTTTAGCTTCAGCATCGTCAAAATTCTCCGTATCGGACATCGTTCAAAAAATATAAATCGCTCACCGCTTATGTTTTTGGACCACAGCCTATTTTTATCCTCGCTCCAATGTAAACAAACTATCACCAGTTGAATCACCACTCTTCTTGCTTCACTGAAACTGCTTGTTCCTTGCTGCACTCAAGTCTTCAATATGCGTGGTAGTCGAGGGTCACCAATGTAGAAAATCGGTATGGTCACCAATTTCTACTCGATCGGGAATCGAACCCGTACTAAATAATATGATTATTAGCTTTATAGCGTAAAGCGTAGCGTAAGCAGAAGGATGAAAGAAAGATGCGAGTACAGATGATGAAATGAATAATATTATTAAAATGATTAGAAAGTTATATTTTATATTTAAATGACACTGACAACAATTAGCTTAGCAATAATAAAACAAGAATAACAATACAAGCGCGGCGCGGTCCGAGTGGTTCGGTAAGCGGTTGAATGTAGACTGTAGCGCCGCTCCGCAGCCCGGCCTTCGCACCGGTAGGAGTGAGTGCACGCAGTCTTCCGCAGTCCAAGGCCGTTGACACCGCCGCCAGTACAATAATCACGCGCACCCGTTCTGCGCGCGGCGCGTGTAAGCTCGAGGTCACTCGGTGCAAAAACATCGTATGATCTGGATGTTTGGCCCAAGATTCATAAGCGGAGTGAATCCGCTCTAAAATGTAAGGTGGTGGTCCAATTGATTTATTGTTCCGCCACAATATTACCAGTTTATTAGTAATATATTTTAACTTATTTTTCTAATAGGGATGAATGAACAATAAAAAATTCGGATACGAAAAGTTCTAATCATAGATTTTCCTGCTTATAATACCTTATTTAAGTATTTTCACTTCAACATCTTTATCTCAATCTGCCTAGCCTTTTCCCAACTATGTTGGGGTCAGCTTCCAGTCTAACCGGATGCAGCTGAATACCAGTACTTTACATGGAGCGACTGCCTATCTGACCTCCACAACCCAGTAACTGGGTAACACGATACCCCTTGGTAAGACTGGCTGTCAGACTTTTGGGCTTCTGACGACCCGTAACGACTGTCAAAGATCCATGAATGACAGCCGGGACCAACGGCTTAAAGTGCTTTCCGAGGCACGGAGGAGTCTCGGTATGTAAAGATGGTCACCCATCCACGGACTAACCCCGGCAAGCGTAGCTTAACCTGACGGATCGACCCGTTCGGCTGTTATTACTTAACCACAAGCTCCTCATCTATTTGTACATATAAAATAAAATAGCAACGAAGAGTGTTTGTCCATTTGTTTGTTTGTTTGGATGTATGTTCCGGATTGGCGCAAAAACTGCTGAACATATTTTAATAAAATTTGGCACACAGATAGTTTATATCAATCCACCACATCATCTTGGCCGCTAATTAATACTGGCAGCTTGGTATATTTGAATGAGAATAAAGAAAATAGAGAAGACTATTGGAATGATGTATTGTCAGAGGCTCAGACATGATTTATCTTACGAAGGAAAATGTATTAAATATTAAAAGTTATTAGTATTAGTAGTAGTGTAGCACGTCCCGCACACTACAGTACTTATAATCCCAGTAATACGTTCCCGTACACTGAATAAAAAAAAAAGTAGTTGCCTCAGTCAAGATTTTGTTTAGATTAACTAAGTAACTTGTTTGCATCTGAGCCTATCAAGCACAATGATCACAGCTACTACTTTTTTAGGATTGATATTTGAAACGAGAATTTGATTGGAGTTATCACAAAACCTATTTACAGCAATCAAGTCAAAACATAGTTGCTCCAACCAAGAATATTAGATTAAAGGTTCTTCATTGAAGTAATCAAAATGCTTGATTGACAAAACTAACTTACTTTGTTACAGTTAACATTTTTTTAACTTGGCTCTTTTTTAACTCTACTACAATGAGGTCATGTCATGGGTAATCGAGAAACTGTTTGAGCGTTCAATCATTTGAACTAGTATTGCTGCAATCATGTCGTGATGATCAACTTAACTAAGATTTTGATTAATCTAAACAAGATATCGTCAATCAAGCATAAAAGTCACTTGATTGGAGTGCATTTTTTTCAGTGTGGCATATTTTCCGACATCCACGCTGGCGAAGCCGCGGGCAGAAGCTAGTTGTTATCTAAACCAAAGAATGTAGCTGGTCTTTCTTCGGAAGGAACCAAAGAAAGAACTGCTACATTATTTACAAGCCAAAGCAAGTACTGAGGTAATTAAAGCTAAAATTCCCACTTTTTTCTTTGAAACTTTAAGTATCTTGAAGTTCATTAAAATGGCGCACCAGTTTCACGCAGTCTCCTTTGTCGTTAAATAAAAACTAATAAGAGTAATGTTCATAAAAGAGTTTCATCTAGTTTTTTGTTCTTGTTAGTATCGTTGTTAGAGTTTCCATTAACTTGGTCAAAGAAGATACCTACTAACTGTTCTATAGTTTTATTATGAGACAAGGTTAATTGATGTGTAATCATTTTTATTTTAAGTCAATTATGAAGAGCGAAGCACTGAAAGATGTATTATTAGGTCAATGGAAAAAAAAAAAACTGTTTCCATCTTTTTTAGGGTTCCGTAGTCAACAAGTAACCCTTATAGTTTCGCCATGTCCGTCCATCGGTCCGTCCCCAGCTTAGCTCAGAGACTCTTAGTACTAGAAAGCATAATTTGGCATCCATACTTAATATTATAAATGTAAAAGTAACGTAACATAGTCTGTCTGTATGTTACAATTTCACGCCTAAACCGCTGAACCGATCGTCATGAAATTTGGCAGAGATATAGCCTGGGATATGGAGAAGGACATAGGCTACTTTTTAACGCGACAACCGACATCCACGCGTGCGGAGCCGCGGGAAAAAGCTAGTGAATATATATATTAATCACGCCGACAAAGTGTTAAAATAAAATCATGAAAAAAATAGTTATTTAGGGTACCTCCTGTACACGTAAAGTGAGGAAGGTATTTTTTTTTGCCTATAGAATACATAGAATAGAATTTCTCTTTGTTTGAGTATCATGACTCAAAAACTGTTAGTTAAACTTATGACTATGTTAATAAGCACTGATAAAACAAAATAAAAAACTACTTTCTTTTTAAAAGTACTTTCTGAGGAACGGAGGACCCCGGTAAGTAAAGATGGTCACCCATCCACGGACCAACATCGGCAAGCGTAGCTTAACCTGATGGATCGACCCGTTTGGCTGTTATTACTTAGCCACGAGCTCCTCCTTTGACTTTAAACTAATCAATCAACTCAGCCTATTGCAGTCCACTGCTGAACATAGGCCTCTCCCATGCTGCGCCACAACATCCTGTCCTCCGCCTTCCGCATCCAGTCAGTCCTAGCCACCTTTTTGAGGTCATTGGTCTATCTAGCTGGGGCGCATCCCACACTACGCTTGCTGATACGCGGTCTCCACTCCAAGACTCGTCTGCGCCACCGGCCATCGGCCCTTCGACAAACATGGCCAGCCCACTACCACTTCAGCTTGCTTCACTGCGAGCTATGTCGGTAACTCCAGTTTTCTTCCGGATAATTTCGTCATAATCGTAGAACAGTGACGGATCTGACATTTACCTACTATGCGGCACGTGCAATGACAGCGGTAGGTAAGTATATTTTTTTTCCAAATTGAGTCAAACTAGATTCGGAATCAGCGCAATGAGCTGATTCCGAATCAATGCTCAACTAAATTTGGACATAAATTATACTTACTTATACTTACAGCTGTTATTGCATGCGCGACAGAGTTCAACATAAATGTCAGATCCGTCACTGTTCTACGATTATGACGATTTCATTCCTGATTTTATCCTTCAAAGAAACTCCGAGCATAGCCCGCTCCATAGCGCGCTGAGCGACATTAAACTAATACTTATATTTATTTTAACCGAACTAAACAATCAATACTACCAACATTAATATATCCGTCATAATAAGACAAAGTGACCTCTAGAATCTTCTCCCATTTTGCCTTCCTTCTGGGTCTGAAGACAGGTGGTGGACAGTGGACAGGACACTAGACCACAAAGGTGGTAATTTTTATTGCCCAGTGCGGGTTGGTAGATATCACATGTCTTCGAATTTTTGGAGCTAGGAAATGCCCGTTTTCTCACGATGTTTTCCTTCACCGTTTTGAGAGTAGTGGTAATTAAATTAGCGCCTGCCTGGGTTCAAACCTACGACCTACAAATCTTAGATCGGAGCCGTTACCACTAAGCCCCTAATGCTCTAACCATCTGCTCTTATTATCAACCAATACCGACACTAAAACAGAAATTTCCTCATTACGTAAAGGCAATTAAAAGTTTGTAAACAAACAAAGAGACTCCTGTATTTCAATTATGATTACCCACTTTTCCAGTCGACTTAATTTACTTGGAAAGTTATTTGAAAGTTGTATAAAGAGAGGTTTCCTTTTTGATCTTGTCTTTAACCTCGTGTTTGTGTAAGATAATTAGTATTCATTCGAAGTAAGTGAAAATTGAGGTCGTTTGAAAATTGATTAAAAATACTTTTTTATACTGCGCAAGAATATGGTGGGTGGAAACCCACCATATTACAAAACATTACAAAATACGATCTAGAGGAATTAGGCCGTTTTTTTTAGAATGATTTTTGTTGCTTCGTATCTCAATATGAAACTTTATAAAAGGTATTAGAACATTCTAGACACTTACCGAGGTCGCTGTTGAGCCGTTTTTCATAATTCCTTCTCAGTCACGAGATAATATTTTTTTTAAAGAGTGTCGCTAGTGGACCATAGTATGCCTTCTTAACATTTTTTTTATTTGACGTTTGTAACATCAACTATTATCATTGAAAACTACTGAAAATGTAATCTAAACACCTTACAACTATTAATAAACATAAACAACACAATCGCGAAGTAATCCATTACCGCGGTTCCATTGTGGCCGGTATACAATGCGCTCACTGCACTGTGACACGGCAGCGCGGTGACGGCGGCGCGTAATGTAGCGTGAATTAACGCGAAACCTCTAGAGGACTGGAACTGTTGATATTGTAAATGTGTGTTCTGCGCTGTGTGGCTTTCGGGATAGACCAAAGAGATTTCAGATATATAGAGCGGCTATCAGAACTGGCGGAGCTTGTGGGTATGCAGGGCTATTGGTCAAATTGAAGGAACACGGGTGGGTTTTAGTCAGTAAAAGTGTGACACGCCCTCCCGCTCCGCTAACGGGAGATTTTTTTTTTACCTTGGGTTTGCTCTTGACTGTAGTCTAGGTCTGAGACACAGAGACAAAGTCTACGATGGAGTAAGTTTACCCAGAAGAAGCCTGTTCATTCTCACTTTGGATAGATTAGGGTTGTATGCGTTCGGAAACACAGACGCAGGCAGAGAGTTCCACTTCTTTGCTGTGCGCATTATAAAAGACGTTTGAAAACGCTTAGTGCGAGTTGGTGGAATATCAACTAGGTAGGGGTGGTAACTTGCAGTGCGTCTAGATGTCCGATGGTAGAAGGAGGCCGGTGGAATGAGATCGTGGAGTTCATGGGCTCACTCGCCGCAGTTATTTGATAATTTCCCAACCAAAAAAGGGCTATATTTCATACAAAAATAAAAATATTTGAATTTAACGCTCTAAATGTATAGAGCAACGAAATCATGAAGTTTTTGGCAAATGTATTATGTTTCGTAAAATGTCATAGAACAAAACTTATTGTTTATGATGTTAGTAATACAGTCCTACAAGATTGTTAGCGTTTTACCAATAGCCTTGTATAACTAATACGGGTTTTCCGGTATTCTGGTGAACACTGAAAATCAGCGCCGTGAGTGGAAGCCTTCTTGTCACAGTCATGACGTGCCAGCAGCTGCCGACTGTTTCTGTTTTGTGCTAGTGATTATATTATACAGGGTGTAAGGGACAGCCCTCTGCAAACCAACAGGGTGCATTCAGCTCCTTTAATTTTAAATCACCGGAAATTTGCTCAGGAAAATTTTCATTTTTTTATCGTATTTTTCATATACTATTCCTTTATTTCAATGTAAAATTACATTCTCTGTCACTCCATTTATGTAAATAAAACAGCTAAAATAAAAAAACCATGATGTTGAAATACTCTAACGAACGACGCGCGAAATCAGCTGTTCACTTACTGCCTAACTACAGAGTTCATCGAACTCACTCTCTACGCTGCCGTTCGCTACCTGCGTTTTGCCACGGTAACGATACATTGCGTCTGAGGTAATAAAACTAATCAGGTTTATTGGATTCCCATAACATAACGTTCCTGAAATTATTTCATATACCGGTCATTTTAGTATGATGTACTGAATTCACCCCATCAGTCTGCGGAGGGCTGTCCCTTACATCCTGTATAGATATTTTTTTTAATTCTGTTACTGTGTTACTCGAGTTAATATCTTTTTTTTTGTCCACCTTGTGGCAGGCCTTCCAACGCTACGTCTTCCGGTACGCGGTCGCTACTCCAGAACCTTTCGGCCCCAACGACAATCTGTTCTGCGCGCAATGCGCCCTGCCCATTGCCACTTAAGTTTGGCAATTCTTCGAGCTATGTCGGTTACCTTGGTTCTCCTAAGCATCTCTTCATTTCTGATTCGATCACGTAGGGAAACTCCAAGCATAGCCCTCCATTGCTCTTTGGGTGACTTTTAGCCTTCTAATAAGGCCCATTGTGAGCGACCACGTTTCAGTGCCATATGTCATCACTGGATACATGCACTGGTCAAAGACTTTTGTCTTGAGACACAGCGGTATGTGGGACGAGAAGATATTGTAGCTTCCCGAACGCTGCCCAGCGGAGTCGGATTCGACGATTGACTTTTTTCTCGAAGTAGGACCTACCTAACTGGACAGTTTGTCCTAGGTAAACATACTCGTCCACAAATTCGAGTGTAGCGTTTCCGACATTCATGAGAGTGGGTGTTACATGGGCATTTGACATGAGCTTTGTCTTGTCCATGTTCATTCTAAGACCCACTCTTTCGGAAGCTCTACTGAGGTCATCGAGCATTGTACTGAGGTCTTACATAGGTCGTCCATAACATCTAGCTGGTACTGCAGGAATGGCAGGACCTCGTTTGCCACAAGTTCTTCCGAACGCATGGTGGCAGCGACATTTGCCGCGCTCGGCGCAAAATAATAGTTTCCGCTTACAGTGTAAGCGCGTCCGACTGCAACGGTGGATCACACTGCATACGAACACTACAATATAGTACACCTTCATTACCCCGGTTATGATTTTAAAGTTCCATGTAGTATTATGTGAAAAGAAAAGGGGAAGCAGCATCCTGCTGTCTTTTATTTACAACGTACTTACACTACTAAGTAAAGCTGCAAGTACAATAATTAGCCTATAATATTTCCACTGCTGGGTCATAGACCTCCTCTCGGTGAGGGATTGGGCTTTAATCTACCACGCGGGCTCAGTGCGGATTGGTAGATATCACATGTCTTAGATTTTTTGTTCTCGGACATGCCGGTTTCCTCACGATGTTCACCGTTTTGACAGCAGTGGTGATGAAGTTATTTACACTAAAGTAAAATGCCTGTCCGCCGGTGTCTGCCTGTACCGTGTGGTGCTGGACGTAAAGAATAGCACTACCCCATTTCTTCTCGTGGGTGTCATAAAAGGCGACTAAGAGACTTACTAGAGAATGGGCAGCAGCGTTCTCTATGTATTTTTAACACCATACTGCGATCGCCAACCCGCCTGCCAAGCGTGGCGATTATGGCAAACCCCCCCAATTGGGGGAGGCTTCTGTCCAGCAGTGGACGTCTTTCGGCTGAAATGATGATGATGATGAAAATGCCTGTCTTGGTTCGAATTCACGACATACAACTCGTAAGTCACTCACCCGTCAAGTTTTAGACTTAAGTACCACCTTTCATAGTCTTTTTTTAACTTTGGAATTTTCATATATGTGATTTGTAAGTTTTTACACCTAATGTATCTCGGAAGAGCACTCATTTCCAAGATACAGGTTTTTTATCTAGTTTGGAAGTCAGGAGTTCACATAGTTTTAGCCGTCTACTCACTTACATTATTTGTATCCTATTTCTTAGGAATATAACTGTATTAGGCTATATTTTACTGAATCCAAATAAACGTTATTATTACTATATACGTATTAATATCTCGGGACCCTGGGGTCCCGGACCTTTGGAAGGCGTACGAGGGGCCGAAGCCAACTCGCAGAGGCCCCTTAGACAATCTTGAATGGAATAGGCACCAACCGACGGTTATCCCTGTACGCACTATGTATTATTATTATTATTATACTAAAACCACTAATTCCAAAATCTAATTCCAAAAATCAAGTCGGGGCGAGTAAGCACTGGGCTACCACTGCTCTCGTACCTCAAGTACCATTAAAATATTAACTACCTTCAGGATCGTTCAATGTGAAGTGGTTATTGGGAGGGCTATAGCAGAAACTGCTTCTTTACTCCTACAAAACACGTTCAAAAACATCTGAAGCAAGGTCTGCTCGCAAGTTTGTGCTACAAATTCCGCCATATTCCTTTTACTTCCAAAAACATCTATGAATTTAAAGCATTCTTTATCCAACCATCACAAATAGCTGGCAGCAATTTTCGTACTTCGTTTAACAACAAAACAAACTAACGTATAACATGTTATCACTTTAAAATTCGCACGCAAGGGTTGAACACGACAGTGTGGAAGTTATTCAGAATAACATTGTCTGGAAGTTAGTCCAGCTGCCCGAACAACACGCTTCGCACTGAAGTTAATAAAGAAAGCGGATATTCTATCAACATGACCTTTTTTTGTTTTTCCTTAGTAGGTATGTCGTAGCTGAAGCTCGAAATATAGATCCCACCGATACTCAGTACGAACGCGGTGCTCATGACCAAACCATGTTCCTTAAATGTTGGAGTGTCCAAATTGTCCTAATTTATCTAAAAAAACGCTACTGATGCCGCGATTGGCGTGGCCACCTACTGGAACCAACTCATTTAACGTAATATATTTATTTACCATCGGCGCGAAGAAGAGAGACGACCAATGATGAGCCTACAGACACAACACTTGATGAAGAGTCCGGGGGCTTACGTGATTTTAATGTTTCAAAAAGGAGTAATACCTAGTTACATTGCGAGAAAAGCTTTCAACAGATAACCATGATTGCTCACTATTTCTTGTTGGTTTTAAACCAATAAATACCATAATTCCTCGAGATTTTTTCCTTATTCAATTCAAAGTTGAAGCTGTTTTGTTTTCTACTTACAATAAAATTACAGGCCAATCACCTTATCAATGGTCTTAAAAAAAAGTATGTCGCCTTGCTTCCCCGAAAGGTTCGGCAAAAGTGTACCTTTAGTACTTACATACATCATAACAACGGTCGAATCGACAAACATTGTCCAAACGTAATTATCTACTTACAAATGTTTCGTTGTTAGCTATCTTGCAATGCTTTATGCGCATTTTGAGCATTACAAGGACTGTTTTTGCTGTTACTCCCTCGTTTCTACTCTCCACACATTTCATGCAATATTCATGAATGATGCGTCCAGGTGTACCATTACTTCCTGCGGTTTTGAATGTTTTGTACTGATGTTGTGCCACATGTGTTGGGAGCTTGCTTCAGTAGATTAATCGACAGGCGTTGTGGTGAATAGATGGTTTGCTTTGTGGATTGAGGGACAAGTAAGGCAAGATTGAATCTTTAAGGTTTGTTTCTGTTTAATATGGGTAAAGTCAAGCTCAAATCCCTTTATGATCATGCTGACTAAAAATCAAAACGTCTATGCCAAGTATTGCTTAAACCTTATATTGACTAGGAAGCACAATGCCTACCTTGCAATGTGTCTATACATTATTCGAACTAAACCTTATTCTGACTATGAACCAAAATGCCTACCTTGCAATATGTCTATTATTTTAGGAGAAGAAAGGGATACCGTTTCTGGCGTTGTGTGGTCACAGTTCTAACCTAACCTAACCTACAGTTCAGAGTTCAGTTTGAGTTTATTTTAACCATCTCGACTACTTAGAAATTATTGCATTTTAGGCATTTTGCTTGTTAAACATTTTGATCTCTAGGCGATTTATAGCTTAGGCATTTTGCTTTGTTGACGAATTGAATGTTAGACACTCCGATCATTTATTTCACCCTCAAATCATTTATTTCAAATAGGCACATAAAAGGCACTATTGAACGTCAAAATTTACAAAAACATTGAATTAGTTTCCGCATCCAAGAGGTAGTTACGTATGGAGAATAATTGGCAAGAAACTCCACACTTACTCTTTTAAAATGTTAACAATATTTTGTATATACATCTAAATATATAAAAGAAGAAACTGACTGACTGACTGACTGACTGACTGACTGACATATCAACGCACAGCCCAAACCGCTGGGTCTATAGATTCCAAATTTGGCACGTGGGTTCCTTATGAGGTCTAGGGGTGCACTAAGAAAGGATTTTTGGAAATTCCACCCCTAAGGGGATAAAATAGGGGATGGAAGTTTGTATGAAAGTCCGTCAGTTTTGAAGTTAGGATCTTCAAATTTTGTGATCAGGCTGATGATTGAAAATTAATTTATACGTGTGCATTTTTGATAATTCCACCCCCAAAGGGTTAAAAAGGGGGATGAAGTTAAGTTCCTTAATTTTCGAAGAAAAATGACAAATTTTTACTATCTAGGCTTATGGTTGGAAGCCAAAGCGTGTTGTCGGAATTCCAACCCTTAAGGGGATGAAAAGGGGGATGATTTTTTTTGTGTTTAATTAAAATTCTTTATTTATTAAGTTAAAATCACTAAAATTTCGGCTTATGTTTAGAAACTAACACAACCAACGTAAATAGTGTTTTTTTTAACCGACTTTTCAAAAAGGAGGAAGTTCTCAATTCGGTTGTATTTTATTTTATTTTATTTTTAATGTTTGTTACCTCAGAACTCCGTTGTTTGTGAACCGATTTGGCAAATTCTTTTTATTTGAAAGGATATACTTCCAAATTGGTCCCAAAATCCAGTTCTGATGATGGGATCCATGACGAATTGAGGGAACTCCTCAAATTTTATAGGCAAACATATAGCGATTTTTGTATTTCCATCAAAAACTCAAGCATTTGCATTCAGTAAGTATCATTTGATGAAGTGGAACTGATGAAGAAGACCACAAATGGGCTCAAATGTTCCTCAATGATAAGTATTTCACGGGTGGCGGGTGGTTCACTCGGGCTATAAATGATAATTAACCGATTTTTATTAACTTTGCTTGGGTAGTTTTTGAGTTAGTTTCGATAATACATATTTAATCCACTTCGTACATCTTTTGTCACTGTTATTTGTGCGGTGTAGCAAGTAGTGGTAATCGAATTGTTGTGGGGTAGGTACCATAACTAAAAAGTGAAAAATTAAAACTTTTAAACAAAAAAAAAAAAAACAACCGATTTCCAAAAAAAAAACAGTATGAAGTGAAAAATAACTTTAATTTCGGAAGTCGGTGGCAAAAAACGAAAATGCAGAACCAAGGTCACCGACTTCCGAAATTAAAGTTATTTTTCAATTTTAGTTTTTTTTTTTTGGAAGTCGGTTGTTTTATTGTTAAAAAGTTTTTTTTTAAATTTCATCCCACAAGGATCTGAAAAGGGTGATGAAGTTTTCACAGAGCAACCACGGCAAGTGTAGCTTAACCTGATCGATCGACCTGTGCGGCTGTTATTATTTAGCCATAGGCCCCTGCCCCGGAGAAACCCCCATCCCCTTCTCCGGGAGAATCGATATAGATATAGATTAGGATAGTTAGGATACTAACAGAATGCGATAGTGCTCATCCAACTGATACAATACATAAATAGTAAAGATGCAATTTAAGCAATATGACTTTTGTCACGGCTCCGGCGCTGGATGTATCTATTATCACTCAATAAAACAGTTGATTGTTGTACATGGAGTTTCAAGCATACACTATGTATGCAGCAAGCATGCAGCATGCAATGAGCAAGCAAGCAAGCAAGCATGCAGCATGCAAGCGAGCATGCAAGCAAGCGAGCATGCAAGCAAGCATGCAGCATGTAAGGGAGCATGCAACATGCAGCAGGCATGGTGTCTGTCACGGTTCCGGCGCTGCGGGGCTGCGGCGGGCCCACGCGAGCTTATCGTCGCAGATGGTTTAACGCTCACCACCGTGGGCCGCCTCGCCCCTCCGCACCTACGCGATTCTAAATTACACTCTAGGGGTAGGACATACACGGCTGCATGGAGTCGGATTTACAGCGATTCGTTTTTGTTACTAAAACATGGCTTTTGTCACGGCTCCGGCACTGGATGTATCTATTATCATTCAATAAAACAATTGATTGTGAACATGGAGTTTTTATTTCCCTATAAGCATGCAAACAAGCATACACTATGCATATGCAGCAAGCAAGCAGCATGCAAGCGAGCATGCAAGCGAGCATTCAAGCAAGCATGCAGCATACAAGGGAGCATGCAACATGCAGCAGGCATGGGTTCTGTCACGGCTCCGGCGCTGCGGGGCTCCGGCGGTCCCACGCGAGCTTATCGTCGCAGATGGTTTAACGCTCACCACCGTAGCTTCGTCTTGCTGGCCGGCTTCGCCGGCCAGCCTCAGCCGCGGCGGCAAGCGTTACAACCACCTGCTCCTCCACTCGCGGGCCGCCTCGCCCCTCCGCGCCTACGCCATTCTAAATTACACTCTAGGGGTAGGGCACGTGGTGCACTCTACGTGGAGTCGGATTTACAGCGATTCGTTTCTGTTACTAAAACCTAATTTTAGCAAATGCAGCAAACAATCTATATATATACAATTCAGTAGATAGTAAAGTTAGATTAGGTTAGATTAGATTAGGATATAGATTAGAACACGTCAGCTAAGAAAGTATTTTTGAAAATTCATCTTTGGGGGTAAAAAGGGGAGATTTCGTTTGTTTGAAAAATCTTATTCCTTGAGTTTATAAACTTGAAACTTGGCACGAATGCGTATCTTATTAAATAAAAAAGTTTGATTATTTCAGTATATTTTTAAAACTACCCCATAAAGGGGGTGTCAAAGTTTGTATGGAAAAACTGATGACTATCAACACATATAGCTCAAACCACTGAGCGGATTTCGCTGAAATTTGGCAAACAGATATTTATTGTGACGCAGGCATCCGCTAAGAACGGATTTTTGAAAATTCAACCCGTAAAACGGTAAAAAGGGGTGATTTTATTTGTTTGAAAAATCTTATTCCTTAAGTTATCAATAAACATTAAACTTGGCACAAGGGGGGATTGGGGGATGTCATAAGATTGTATGAAAAAAAAAACCTTAACGGACTGATCTATTTCAGAATAAATTTCCATTCCATACATTGTAGACTCTAAGAAGGGCTTTAAAGGGGTGAAATGGGGGAGATTTAGATTGTATGAAAAATCTTTTTTTTTTTTATTCATAAACTTGAAACTCAACACAAATACGTTCTTAATACATAAAACACAAATTTGTCATAATTCGTTTTTCAAAACATGGTCATGGGTCTTAAGGTGCTTATTCTTTTCAAAGAAAAAAAAAAGGATTACGAGTATATGGGGTTTTCAAGAATTGATCCCAAACAGGGGAATGAGGGGTAATTAAGTTTTTAGGGGAGTATTTAACTGCGTGCCTTGAATAACTCAAAAGTTTTTATTTTTAAGTTTTTGAATTACTCAAAAGTATTTTTAATCCCGGTCATAGGGTACTTTCATTCGCGGTAGTACGTTCCCGTTGGATTTTTTCCGACATCCACGCGGGCGAAACCACGGGCAAAAGCTATCTCTATATCTATCTATATTCTATATATATATATATATATAAAATGGTAAACTGACTGACTGACTGACTGATATATCAACGCGCAGTCCAAACCGCTGGTCCTAGAGACATGAAACTTGGAGGGTGTGTTCTTTGTGAGGAGTAAGTATTCACTAAGAAAGGATTTTCGGGAATTCTACCCCTAAAGGGGTAAAATATGGGATGGAAGTTTATATGAAAGTCCGTCAGTTTTGAAATTAGGATCTTCAAATTTTGTGATTAGGCTGACGATTATCTATATACTATAATGGTAAACTGACTGACTGGCTGATATATCATAGATATATAAAATTCCTAAGTCCTGACTGACTGACTGATATATCAACGCACAGCCCAAACCGCTGGGTCTCGAGATTCCAAATTTGGCACATAGGTTCCTTAGGAGGTCTAGGAGTGCACAAAGAAAGGATATTTAGAAATTCCACCCCTAAGGAGATAAAGTAGTGGATGAAAGTTTATATGAAAGTCCGTCAGTTTTGAAGTTAGGATCTTCAAATATTGTGATTAGGTTGACGATTTAAAATTAATGTATAAGTGTTTCAGCGTTTTTGATAATTCCACCCTCGAAGGGTTAAAATGGGGGATGAAGTTGAAAAGTCCTTAATTTTCGAAGAAAAATCACTGAATTTACTATCTAGGCTTATGGTTGGAAGCTAACGCAACGGTGTTGTTAGAATTTCAACCCTTAAGGGAAAAAAGGGGGATGAAATTTGGTTATTAATTCAAGTTCTTTATTTTTTAAGTAAAAATCACTAAAATTTCGGCTTATGGTTGGAAACTAACACAGCGTAAATCGTTGTTTTATTGTTTATTTTCAACCAACAAGGTTCTGAAAAGGGGGATGTATTGAAGCAGTTCATTCGCAAAATTTTGTATTCAAGTAAAAATAATATAAGTACCTACACGTGTACTGTTTCTAGCTTTACAGTATTTTACATGCAGCGACTGTCTATCTGACCTCCAGAACGTAGTTACTGGGTAATACGATACCCCTTGGTAAAAATGATTGTCAGAGTTTCGGGCTTCTGATTTCACGTAACGACTATCAAAGATCCATGAATGACATCCGGGATTAACAGCTTAACGTGCTCTCCGAGGCGCGGACGGGTCTCTGTATGTAAAGATGGTCACCCATCCACAGACCAACTGCGGCAAGTGTAGCTTAACCAGGTGGACACTGGTCCTTTACAGTAGGTATTTCTTTACAGTATTTCTCAAATATCACACGTAGTGGAGGACAATTAGCCATGAACAAAGCTCTATACTGTTATTGTTATAATAATTCATAATTATCTAGAAAAAAGAATTTATACTGTTCGCAGACTAAGTAAAATAAAATAGTAACGAAGTCAAACCTTACATTGAATATTCGAATCTGATGCCGAAAATATAGTTTTTAGAATTTTGGTCTGTTTGTTTGTATGTATGTTCCAGTTTGCACAAAAAACGGATGAACGGATTTAGATGATATTTGGTACACAGATAGTTTATAACCTGGATTAACATAAATCCCCCCTGAAAATCCCCCTTAGGAGGAAAAGTAGAATCTATAAAAAACAGTCTAGAATTCACCCCTGATAATCCCGCTTAGGGGGGAAAACTAGAATTGAAAAAAAAAAAACTTATTCCGAGATCCCCTGAAAGTGATTTTTTTTTTACATTAGGGTTCAGTTTTCCCCACTGAGGGGGATTCTCTGGGGGGATTAGTGAAATAAGCCGAATTATCAGTGGTGAATTCTAGACTGGTTTTTATATATTCCACTTTTCCTCCTAAGGGGGATTTATCAGGGGGGATTTATCAGGGGGGATTTGTGGAATAAGCCGTACGTTCCCGTCGGCTATTTTTCGACATCCACGCGGGCGAAGCCGCGGGCAGAAGCTAGTTAATTATATAAATAGAGGTATCTGAAGATGATGTACATAGAATAAAATTACTGTACCAAAATAGGTAAAAATAATAAAAAGTGAAGTAATGACAGATTTAAAATTAATTAAATGATAGATACATGGCGCTCACATATTTACAAACTTGAGTGTTGGCTGAGTTGACTTAAGTGAGTTGAGTTGAAAGGCGGAGTTGAGTGACACTTCAGAAAATATAAATTCAAATTGTATTTTTCTTTCCAGTTCGAATATCTTCTTACTTTTGTTCAGTAAATAACGTCTTCTAAATCCTATTTAATGGCAAACATCCATATTGGTTTGTAGTCACAAACATGTTAATGTCAAAACGTTGAATTTTGGTCCTTTGACTTGCTTTGTTTGTTATATTATTTTACCGAGGGCGTTCTTAGGGGTGGGAAAATGCGTAAAAAAATTGACTGTGGGTTATTTTTTATTCTAATTTTGTAAATATTGGCTTGATAGGTACAGTGTAGATTTTTATTGTGTCTCTTTGATACGTGCATGTCTAAAAAGTCCACTTTTGCAATAGAATCAATTCTATTTTCTTGTAAATTTTGACGTTCGAAAGTGGCTTTTAATGAATAATTGTTTTTCTTTGACTTCAGTGTTTTATTAATATAGTCGAACTAACTTTACGATCTGTTCTGCGTCACAATTTTAAATAATTCATGATTTCTGGTAAAAATACCTACATTTTGCTCAGCCAAAAGTCTACTACTCTCATGCAAAAATACAATTCCTTTCAAAAGATCCTGTCATATCACGCAAGCATGTAATATTTCTTCTAAAAATAAAATAATATGCAGCCGTAGGTGCTCCGCGTGCTACAAAGCTCTGAATACCGAAATAAGTGACTTTATAAAATGTATTTCTTGTTCTCTCAGACGTTTTTAAATCTGCATAAGCTGGAATGTTTGGTCCAATATTAGGAAAAGACGAATTTTGGTAAAACTGTATTAAAATATGGCTACTTTCATGGTTTCAATTACTACATTCTGACTGCCACTGCTAAAAATAGGCCTCTAAATGGCAGCTCCAATGTAAGGTCAAATCAAAAATATGGCATCCAGGTCCACCGTGAGATTTTGTTTTAAGTTAGCACTCCCCCACTGCTGAGCAAAGGCGTCCAGCGTCCACCACATCCTTCCAGGCATCCGTTTCTAGAGTAAACTCGGTCTAGCCCTTGCGGTATGCGTCTAGGTCGGGTCGCCAACTCTTCCTGAGTCGGTCTCGGCGGCGCCATCCATCCTCGTGAGGTTACTAAGACAACAATAAAAACGAAAATCATTCATTTATTTCATATCAGACAGAATGTCAATGTAAATTAAGACACCCTTCAGAAACAACAGCTGGAAACAACGCTTACAAACCAAAACAAACAAACATCGACTAAACCACGATTAGTCAGTCGACTAAATTACTCGATTAGTAATCGAGCATCGTACTCGCATCACTATGGGAGTTTTAAACGAGTTTAGTACAAAGTTGGCCACTCAAAGAGGAAATTAACGGGAATACGCCGATCGTAAATTGGCATTTCGCGAGATATATTTTGCTGTTTCAGGATTAGGTACAAAGATTGATTCGCGTGAATCGGGTTAATGTTCACTCGGTTATGAATGCTCGAGCTCGTGCCGGGGTTTGCGTTAAACAAGGTTAAAGGGATGTTTTCGTATACGATTTTTTTATTGCTGCGTATCAAGTAGGTGTTTCCTATATTGTATTAGGCTTATTTGGATTGCAAAAGGGGCTATGGTCTCTGAGTACATATAACATTAAAAAGGGATTTACATTTCTTATCAGTGGAAAAACGGCATAAACGAAACTAGAAAGAAAGAAAAATAGGTTTATTTGTCACAGAATCACGTGCATACAAAAAGATAATTAACTTGAGTAGGTGGTATACAGAAAAATAAAAAATAAAACTAAATAGATCTACATTCCAACCACGAGCACAAAACAAAATAGTCGGCAGCTGCACGTCATGACTGTGACAAGAAGGCTTCCACTCAGCATGATGCTGTGCTATGAGGGACCCACAGCACAGCGCTGATTTTCAGTGGTTACCCGTTACCCGAAACTAGACGTCAAGTAACGGTAGCAGAGCTCAAATCAAAATCAAAATATTTTATTTCACATAAACCTACATGGGTAGGTGCACGGTTCCAATTAGTCGTTTCCTATGGAGAAGAGCCGACAAGAAACTCCACGGTTACTCTTTTAAAAATAATTGGCTTTACAATACGAGTATTATCAAATAACAGTGATAATAGGTATGTGAGGACAGTGTAGGCCTTTCAACAATTACTAGGTACATACTTAACAAAATAGAAAAGTGCCAACAAATCTACACTCTACTAGGCCTACAACGTTCTTACATTCACAAAATATAAAATAATCTATATAAAAGATTAATGACATGATTGCAATTACAACTACAGTAACAAATCTGAATAAATATCATGTCCACAAAAGCCACTAATAAAGAATTGGAATTCGATTTGTAGGTAAATAATGTCAAATAATGAAAAGATTATGTCAAGGATGTACGTAAAAAAAAAAAAAAAAACGAAATAGAGCTGTGACTTATAACGGTATTTTTTTTAATATTTGGGTTATGATTTTTTTTTTAACAACATCATGGAATCAAAAGTGAATCCAAATCCTCTAATTGTTGCTTTAAAAACTCCCTTTAAACTTTATAAATGACTATCAACGCCTTCCTAAATCACAATATCAATCAGAATCTTACTCGCAAGCTTCCGAAATCTTGCAAAGCTCAGATCTAACTCCGCTCGTGGGACCATCTAATCAGTACCTATCTGTTGGCTACCAAATTCTGTATTTGTTTTTTTTTTACTTCCTTGACAATTAACAAACGACTGTCACCTCTTTCCTAAATCACTATCTCATTCAGAAGCACACTCACGACCACCCAAAACCTTGCTAAGCACGGATCCGAGGCTCGGCTCGAAAGACCATCTAATCGCGTTTCCGTGGATGTGGCGCATATTTTCCCCCAACTTGTTATTTTCGTGTTTGTATTCTTTCTCTGCGTCATGTTTGCCGCAAATAAACGTATTTCTTCTTTAATCAGTATGTGCGGGCTACCAAGTCCTGTATTAGTTTTTTTTTTTTACCCCGTTTACACCGAATTAATGACTGTCACCTCATTCCTAAACCTTTATCCCATTCAGAACCTCACTCACGACCTCGCAAAGTCTTGCAAAGCACGGGTTAGACACAGCCCGAAGGACCGTCTAATCAGTATGTGCAGGCTTTCAAATGCAGTATTTGTATTTTTTAAACCTCCTTGACAATTTACAAACGTCTGTCATCTCCTTCTTAAATCACTATAACTATCAGAACCTTACTCACAACCTCACAAAATCTTGCAAAGCATGGATATCCCAGGCGGACCCGGCTCGAAGGACCATCTAATCAGTATGTGCGGGCTACTGCATGAGTTATGGCAACGCCCTGGGCGTGCATCTGCACACATCATAAATTTGCTTCACTCGATGCTCGTTCGATTTTCGAATACCGATGAGTCGCATACGGCTAGGCGGGTGTTCGACGCAGATTCACAACGGATATTCGAGTTTAAAACGTGGAATGGTCAAGTGTTTGCGGTTTAGTGTATTGTGATGTTTTGATAGACAGGTAGGTACTTACTACGAAGATGAGCACCTACCTTACATTTAGGTAGGCGTACCATTTGGGCTTAATAATTATATTGAGTTAGACATAGAAGTCGGATTTTAGTATAGCTTAAATTAAAGAAGGACATTTTGAAAGACTTAAGTTTTAGTTAATCGCAAAGCGCAGCCTTTTAAATCCAATTGATTGAAAATATTTTTAACAGTATTTATATCAATGCCCGACAGCAGAAAAATCTACTTTTATATTATATTCAAATATTAATGGTCTGATAAATGGCTTTTTTGCATCAACAATAATTCTCTTGTATAGGTTTCCGAGCAGTTTATCTGTGGGACACCAAAAATATACATAGCAATAAAGAGTTTTGTTTATTTCATGGACAATTTATGATAGGAAAATCCATTAGTAGGCTACTAGTGTTGTTTTGCAACGCTATGCATACGATGTACGAGTACATAAAAGATAAATTACACATATCATAACTTATCAAGTATTTTTTTTATTTATATATATTTTATTGTACATCAGATTACTCATTACAAAAGAAAAGAAAAACTTAAATACTATAAAATATACAATGGGCGGCCTTATCGCATACTGCGATCTCTTCCAGGCAACCTTGGCATGGATAGTGAATTTCTGGACATAAAATGGGGTTTTCATTGGTACAAAAATAAAAAGTATAACAGTACAATATCCTATAATAGATACACAGATATATGCTATATAATAGATACATAGATACATGCACACTAACTGAAAAAGCAAATAAAATAAATGAAGATTAGATTATTACAGTTAACAACGAGAACAAAATCACAACAACCAGTAATGTTCCTTCACGAGTCTTTTAAACACAGGCAACGATTGCGCGCGTTTTATTGGATCTGGCAATGCATTCCACAAACGAGCGGCCTGGACAGTAAAGAATTTGTCAAGGAAAGTTGTGGAATGCATGGGCATTTTAAGCTTCAAGTTATCTGATGACCTTAAAAATTTCGTGTGGGAGTCGCAAAGAAACTGGAATCACACATTCACGCCTGTAATCCCCGAAGTGTTAGACAGAAACCTCTACTACATACACGTTTCACCAGTTATGTTTAAGTCCCATGTAATAAGGGGCGAGCCTATTACCATACACCAGCCACAAATCCAGACTCCGGGCTGCTACTGAGAAATAAAGAAAATTTAATTTAAGGATATTAGATTAAAAGATATTATCTATTTGCTTTTTATTTTTACTTGAAGAATGATATTATTAGGTTGGGGAAAAAGTCTTTTCGCATTATACTATGTATGAACTTGTAATAAAATCTCTTTGGCTATACTATTTGTATCTGGCTGGTTTTGGTATCATTGAAAGTTTAAATTTTAAAGAACATAATTCCAAATTCAAATTAGGAAAATGTGTGATTTTCATTTGTTTTTCGTACTGTCAAGATGAGTGAATCTAATGAAGAAATTCGATACATTTAAAAAATTTACTACAAAAAAGGTAAAAATGCAACACAAGCCGCGAAAAAAAATTGCGATGTTTATGGACCTAGTGCAGTGTCTGTGAGAGTAGCACAAATTTGGTTTAAGCGTTTTTAATCCGGAAATTTTGATGTCAAAGATGCACGCCTCTCTGGTCGCCCTATTACGGATAAAATGGATGCCATTTTTGAAAAAGTGGAGCAAGATCGGCATGTCAGTAGTTACAACGTAGCTGAAGAACTGGGAATTGACCACAAAACAGTTTTGACACATTTGAAAAAAACTGGGTACACAAAATAGCTCGATATTTGGGTACCTCACGAGCTCACTGAAAGAAACCTAATGAACCGTGTATTCGAGATTCTTTATTACAACGTAATGAAACCGAACCATTTTTGAAGAAGCTGATAACTGGTGATGAAAAGTGGATCACGTACGACAAGAACGTGCGAAAAAGGTCGTGGTCAAAGGCCGGTCAGGCTTCACGAGACTGTGGCGCTACCCGGGTTAACTCGCAACAAGGTGATGCTGTGTGTGTGGTGGGATTGGAAGGGCATTATTCATTATGTGCTGTTTCCACCAGGCAGAACCATCGATTCTGAACTGTACTGCGAACAACTGATGAGATTATACGATAAAAACTGTCTATTTCGACTTATAAAAGCGAGGTGGGTCGCGTTGCATTCATCTTTTCACTTTTCTATCTACAGAATACGCCCGCGCTTTGAGAATAGGGCCCCAAGCGAAAATACGCTTGCTTTGCCGAGAAGTACCTCCACTTGCCGAAGATCTTATAGATTTGGAAAGATTCAATAGGCCTCACTGGTCTTTGAGAGATGTACTTACGACGTCCTTGTTCACTGAGTACCAAGGCATTTCGTTGAATTCCCGTTGAAGTTGGATTATTTTTAGACTCACATAAAACTGGATGAAATTAAATTTGTATTGGCAATTGATTGAAAATTGGTATTTTAATATATATATATATATACATATACATATACCTATATATCTCTTTTATATAGATTATTTTCTATTTTGTCAATGTGAGAACGTTGTAGGCCTAGTAGAGTGTAGATTTGTTGGAACTTTTCTATTTTGTTAAGTACCTGGTAATTGTTGAAAGGCACTGAAAGACCCTGTCTTCCCATACCTATTAAAAATGTTATTTAAAGCCAATTTTAAGCCAATTATTTTTAAAAGAGTAACCGTGGAGTTTCTTGCCGGCTCTTCTCCACAGGAAACGACTAATTGGAACCGTGCACCTAGCTTCTGACGTTTCATAAGTGCCCATGTAGGTTTATGTGAAATAAAATATTTTGATTTTGATTTTGACAGGTATTCGGTTCTCAATGCTTTTATACAGGTGAAACATTTGGGTATGAATGAACGAATCTACACGAGTCTCGATACTTGAGTACTTCTGGTGTACTCAAGGTGTATCCCACACCTGCCACCAACTTCACGAACCGGCCATGTTTCTACAAAGGCCCAGCTACAGGGTTTCTTAATATGGGCAAGGTGTTTTTGACAGCCGATGGCGGCCATATTAGATTGTCTATTGGCGCGAATTTTTGACAGATGAGTCGTTAAATGTTCGGCATTTTTCAAGGTGAGGCGCTATACAGTTGAACAGCGCGTTTAAATGATTAAAGTCTATTATCAAAACGGTAGTTAAATTCGTCAAACCTTTCGCGTTGTCAATTTATTGAAAGATAAATTCAACGGGTTTCTGCCCCTGTAATTTAATGCCCCTTGATTATTTTTTGTGAAATCACTCTCTCTCTCTCACTCACTCATGTCTTCGACAGTTCTTGGTTTGTTCGCGGTGTACATAGGTATGCGAACAAACCAAGAACTGTTGAAGACATGAGTAACTTCACACGTGTGATCAATGAGATAGGGGTGCCATTATGTCAAAAAGGGATGGAAAATTGGACCTCTCATTTTCACGCTATCGTACGAAAGCCGAGGTCGTCTTTTAATGATATGGTACATATTCCATACATAATGATAAAGGGCTCGAAAAAAGAAAACAATCTCATTGTAAACAGTCGAATGTGTTTTTATTTTAATTCAAACTTACCGGGTCCCTATTGCAAATCCCTGTATATTTAGGTTAAAATAATTTATTTGTACGTCTAATCTCTATATCTATACTCTATACAAATGAATAAAATTGAAGTGTCTCTTTGTAGTGTCAAAATAACTGCTTTTCACAAAATGCATACGAAAGTGTATGTGGTATTTATATATTTTTTTTGAATTTTTGTTTGTTGGTCTCTTTTTCTGTCTGTTAGTTCCGGCTGATCTCCGAAACCGCTGGATCGATTTTTACGGGACTTTCACTGACAGATAGCTGGTGTTATAAGGAGTAACTAAGGTTAATTTTACTTTAGAAAAAGCCGCGCGGGCAAAGCAGCGGCCAGTATCTAGTATGTCCGAATTCGCGTTCAAACAAGTTAACATGTTATTAAAGCTTTATATTAAGTACCTACCTTCTTATATAAATAATACTTTGCACATTTATAATAGAAATTGTAAGAGCATTAAAATACGTTTCACGCAATATTGAAGAAGAATTATTTGCTTGCGAAAATAGACAGAGATTTAAAAACTAACAAACTTTCAGATCGTCTAGGCTGGTGTATAAGAAATATTTAGAATTTGCTTTTCATTTTATCCTGCATTATTTATCTAGTTATTTAAACAAGTTTGCAATTCCAAGTAAATTTTGAGTGTAGAAAAAATATCAAGAAACTGCTAACTAATTTTGCCTAATGATGCTTGTGTATAAGTAACAAAAAAAAAAAACTAAGATAATTTTAAGTTTGTAATAAAAAGTTTTGAGCTTTGAACTGACTAATTAGTTGATATAAGCAGAAATGCTAAACAAAATCCATACTAATATTATAAACGTGAAAGTAACTCTGTATGTCTGTCTGTCTGTCTATCTGTCTGTCTGTATGTGACGTTTTCACGCCTAAGCCGCTGAACCGATCGTTATGAAATTTGGCAGAGATATAGCCTGGGATATCGAGAAGGACATCGGCTACATTTTACGCGATAACCGACATCCACGCGGGCGGAGCTGCGGGTATAAGCTAATTATCTATAAAAACGGCAAAAAAATCATGTCCGTTGTATGGGAGCCCCCCTTAAATATTTATTTTATCTGTTTTTTAGTATTTGTTGTTATAGCGGCAACAGAAATACATCATCTGTGAAAATAACTGTCTAACTATCACGGTTCATGAGATACAGCCTGGTGACACACGGACAGACAGACAGACAGACAGCGGAGTTTTAGTAATAGGGTCCCATTTTACCCTTTGGGTACGGAACCCTAAAAACTAACTCTTCAGCTTTAGAATAGACTACCTACCTCGCAGAGTTGATCATTATTTTGCTGCGGAGTTATTATAAAACATTTATATCTCCTAAGATATTAATTGAAATTAAATGATGTAAGGGCAACTTTGTTCAAAATTAAATACTTGTGATGAATAACGTATTTATTTGGATAAGGATTAATACCATGTTTATGAAAACTCCTTCGCAAATAATGTATTAATTTCGAATAAATTTGATTACCATACAAAAAGGTTATAGTGAGTCAATCTTAAAAGATAGACATATGCTGACGCGGACTTTTTTTTAGAACTTTTAAAGAGGAACAATTCCATCATACATGATATTTGCGTAACTTAAACCGTTTACGCAGCGCACGCAACGGAAGCTCTCAAAAAGGAATATTTTTTCCCGTTTTTGCAACATTTTTCATTTATGTTCCGCTCCTTTTGGTCGTAGCGTGATGTTATATAGCTTATAAGTTTCCTCAATAAATAGACTATCCAACACAAAAATATTTTTTCAATTCCAACCAGTAGTTCCTGAGATTAGCGCGTTCAAACAAACAAACAAACAAACTCTTCAGCTTTGTATTATATATTAGTAAATATATATATAGTATGCTAGCTGTTGCCCGCGGCTCCGCCCGCGTGGATGTCGGTTATCGCGTAAAAAAGTAGCCTATGTCCTTCTTCATATCCCAGGCTATATCTTTGCCAAATTTCATGACGATCGGTTCAGCGGTTTAGGCGTGAAAACGTAACATACATACAGACAGACAGACATAGTTATTTTCACATTTATAATATTAGTATGGATATATATATAGAGTATAGATAGAAGATAGATAGCAGATTATGCTGAGCAATAATGGCCGTTTTGCGTGGGTGTGATGCATATTTTCCCCCAACTTCTTCATTTTGTGTGTGTGTTCTTTGTTTGCGTCATGTTTACCGCAAATAAACGTATTTTCTCTCTTTCTTTACAAGTATCTCCCGGGCCCCCCGACTCATGGTACTGGAAGGAACAGTAGGGTTTTGGTCGGTAGGAGTCCGACGGAAAGTTATGTGACCTTTCGTTCTTCACAGACGGAGGGTATCCATGAGGATTTCCCCACTTATAATAAAAAAAAGTTTTAGTTCTTCACATGTATAGTCTTCAAAAAGATGTTATACATGGGCAAGAATTAATTTAATTGTCTACAACCTTTGTTCCAATGTGTAGCCACAAAACATAATATTAGACATTAGTTGCTGCCCGCGGCTTCAACCGCGTCACTTTTTCTAAAAATAAAAGTAGCCTAAGTTAGTCCTCAGCTATCTGCCAGTGAAAGTCCCGTCAAAATCGGTCCAGCCGTTACGGAGATTTGCCGGAATGTATAGATTGGTTATTTGATTATACCTACACATTGATACAGTATAATGGAACACAAATTGGTGACTATCAAATGAATTCGGTGTATGTGAATATATTTTTGTGGCTGACTGTACCAAGGTAGTTTCGTAGTCAATCAAAATTAATTTATTAGTAGAAGCTGAAATATTCCATACTTAATCATGATGATATGATTACAATATTGATTGCCTAATTTTACCAAGGTTTTAAAATCTTTGAAAACGATATTATCATATTTTATATTTTGCTTTTTATGACTTTTTGTACTCTCTCCAGCATGAGCCTATATTTAGATTCATGTGGAGACCAAATGACTGCGTTACATTCTAATTGACTTCTAACTAAGGCGATAACCGCTTTAATGTTATGAAAACCACGCACCATTGTTGGGGTCGGCTTCCAGTCTAACCGTATGCAGCTGAATATCAGTATTATCCATAGCGACTCCCTATCTGACCTCCATAATCCAGTTTCTAGGTAATACGACACCCCTTGGTAAGACTGATTATCAAACTTTCTCCGTCTTATTCCAAAACACGATCTAAATTTGGTACTGGGATTGTTACTAGGTTTAAATCATGACTAAATAAAACGTTATTATAAAATGAAGTTTACCACTACTTTCATAACTATCTATGGTTCTAAAGTTAGTCTGCCGAGACCCATAGTTTATCTATGGACTAACTTCGGTACCAATTGATTTGAGGTAAGCGTTGATTGTCATTTGTGTCGTTTTATTTACAAATCGTTAAAAATAGATATAAATATGACTTGATGGATTTGGAAGATTTGGATATGCTGGAGACGTCTCGGTGAACTTATCTGGGTTTGACAACCCATAACCCGTAACCCGTTGGGTTTCTGACGACCCGTAACTAACCCATAGCTCAGATTAATACAGATGGGACTTTTAACGACTACATTTTCTATCAAAAAGGAACTTCCTTCCGGTCGTGAAAGGAGCCGATTATCTCGAACACACTGACTTAAAGTATGAACAACTAGGCTCATCAGGAAGAAAAAAAAAGCAATACTTATCATTCAGGAGTTCCGGTGGCCATATGTGGTCTTCTTCATCAGTTCCACTTCACAAAATGATACTTTCTGAATGCAAATGCTTAACATGCTGATGAAAATACAAAAATGGCTATATGTATGCTTATAAAACTGAAGGATTTTTCTCAATTCCTCATAGATCCTATCATCAAAATTAGATTTTGATAAAAAATCGACCAATCTGAAAGCATGTCGTTTCAAGTAAAATAAAATATTTTCATAATCGGTCCACAATTGACGGAGAAATCGGCGTTCGGTTGGAAGTCGGTTGAAAATCATCATCATCATTTCAGCCGAAAGACGTCCACTGTTGGATATAGGCCTCCCCAAATTGGGGGGGTTTTCCATAATCGCCACGCTTGGCAGGCGGGTTGTCGATCGCAGTAGGGTGTTGAAAAAAAAAAATGCGTAGAGAACGCTGCTGCCCATTCTCTGGTAAGTCCCTTAGTCGCCTTTTACGACAACCACGGGAGGAAATGGGGTGGTGCTATTCTTTACGTGTGGCACCACACGGCACAGGTTCGGTTAAAAATAGACCGAGCACATTACTTTCCTTCGAATACACCCGTACGTCTCCTATGCAAAGGCTTAAATTCGACTCTTTATGACACCATCGGAGCTATAAGAATGTTATATAAAATTCTTGTATGACGAAATTGCCTGGGAGTCCACGTAAATTTTTTACAGCACCTCTTTGATACCTCGCGAGTAGGCACTTAATAAAAATTCAACAATGTTAGAACAATCGCAGTCGTTATTTTGATGACACCAGCGCGTCTGTGTTCTGAATATTACAACGTTTCTGTAAACTACGCTTTATGTAATGACACCCGAGTCGCGACTAATGCCTTGCTCTAATTTTCGAGGTTGATGTGATTTCAGAGCAGTGACGTAATAGGTTGCATACTATTGCACGCTGCTGTGAAATTACATTTACGTCTGTATATGTAGCTATCATTTGTTAGCATACGGACAGATTCGCTTTACGCCAGATTCGCGTTACAGAAGTACAGTCGGATGAAAAAGAATTTTATTCATTAATACGACACATCTGAGAAATAAAAAAATAAAAACCGTAAGGTTTTTATTTTTATTTAGGTTTTTTTAGGCCCTGTACTAATTTTTAATCCTATTTTTTTTTTCTATATTAACCAAATTCGCGAAAAGTTTTAAACATTTTAAAGTTGAAATTTGTCCTTGTAACGCATTGTTGACAATTTATATGGTGTAATAATCTGGCGTAATCCGAATCTGTTCTTATGCGAACAAAGGAACTTTATGTTGCGGTCTGTACATATTCTGTCTTTTAGCTAATCTGACCTAACGCGAATCTGACCTAACGCGAATCTGGCGTGAAGCGAATCTATCCTAGTGTGGGTAGCTTATTATTTATATTTTATTTGCACTTGTTCTATGTAGTTTCTGTAAGATACCCTCTATCATTCCTCGCCATATTGGTTGGGTGACTCGAGAGAATTTGTCATCCTATTTATTCTCTGGTTTGAATTATTTGTTAGAAAGCCTTTTTAGGGTTCCGTAGTCAAGAAGGAACCCTTATAGTTTTATCATGTCCGTCTGTCTACCTGTTTGTCTGTCTACGGATTAGCTCAGAGATTCTTAGTACTAGAAAACTGTAATTTAGTGTGGGTATACATATTATATTAATCACGCCGACAGTGGTAAAATAAAATCTTTTTATTTATTATTTATTTTAATTATATTTTAATGAATATATTTATTAAAAAAAAAACTAACAGTTTATGTACACACATATAAACAGATAAGAAGAAAGGAACAGAAAAATACGTACAAAGGTGATGCTTATTTCTAATGAAATCTCTTCGAGCATACTTGCGATATTATATTATATTTATATTTTTCTGGTCTATCCCATGTTGTGGAATATCAACGGAACCCTTCATTGTGCGTGGTCTGACACACACTTGGCCGGTTTTTTTTACTATAAAAACAACCTGTCACTGTATTATGAAAATCACAGCGATGTGAATGATCTGTTCCTTGTAGGTTGACGACTAACTTTATCGTTGGTCGCAAACGCTACTGCTGAGCTTGAGGTTCAAGGTTAGATTCCCGGGTTAGGAAATGTATTATTGGGTTTTTCCATGTAGAATTTCTCAGTAGTAGCCCGGAGCCTGGATTTGAGCCGGGTTGATGGCAATAGGCTCGCCCCCACACTCACCTGGGCCTTAAACATGTCTGACGAAATATGGGTGTATCGATAAACCTCTGCCTTCTGATCTCCCTTTGGGGATAACAGGCGTGATGCTGAATTATGTTCTAAATTGTGTAAATTAACTGAGATTTGATAGCATACCAAAATCTTGTTTCTAAAAATTAGAAACCAGAAATATTGCTCTTTGTATATTATTATACAACCAGTCTTACCAAGGGGTATCGTATTACCTAACTTGATAGGGAAGGTTAGATAGGCAGGCTCTCCATGTGAAATACTGGGATCCAGCTGTATCTGGTTAGACTGGAAGCAAACCCCAACAAAGTTGGAAAAAAGCTAGGCAAATAAGAAGGAACGATAGAAAGAAAGAAAAATAGGTTTATTGGTCACAGAAACGTGCATACAAAAATATAATTAACTCGCGTAATGATGATGTGGTCCTACATGCGAACTACACATCAAAGATCTGACGTCACACAAAGCCTGCACCACGCAGTTTACCGCGCGACTCTATAATAACATCCCGACATCAACCGTCGGGCACCCCTGACCTTTGCTCGACGAAGTGCCAGCCCGCGCTGCAGCTGAGCCTGTAGCTTTAAATTCTCCTATTAATAATGATAACCCTGATTTGATCCAGCGTGTCCCTTGCTATCCTCCCCCAGACGCTGCCCTAAGTCGAAGTTCGTACCCCACAGGGTGTGCCCTTAGCGTGCAGTCGTTTAGTTTATAAGTTGTATGTCCTGGCTGGAGGCTTTAAGTTTCGCTTAAGGCAGCCACAGGAAAGTCCGGCTAAGGAGTCACGACTTCTCAAGGTCAACTCCGAGACGACATAGTTAAAAAAAAAAAAAAACTGTCGGGCTGTTGCCCACCAGACATAACGCCCGTCTGGTCGGAGGATCCTCTCTTTTCAATAGAGTATGAGAGAACTTTACACCCTGTTCCTCATACCTCTATAATGAAATTATTATACATTTATTTTTATAATAAAGGCTTAATGAATCTAATAACTTTATGTAAGTTATTTTAAAATTTGCATGAAACTTACGCATAATACAACCTTGGCACAAACTTTAAGAACTTTCCTCATCTCAAATTTCGCGGCCCGGTGCGAACCGAAATTAATTACAGCAGTTTCTGTTTATTTTGGATTAAAGCACATTTTAACACGAGGTTATTAAGGCCTCCTACACTTTATTGAAAATGTCTAATGTCTAGTGTTTAATTAAGTGTTCAGAGACAACAGGTAGGTGTTAAACTTGGTTGGTATTTTGATTTATTGTCACTGTATTTATTAGAATTTTGGTTGGTCTGAGTTTGTGTTAGAATTTTGAGGTTATTTCATGTGTTTCTCCGGCTTTAAGAAATAAATTTAAATGACTTATTGATTGATGATGAAAATGTTTCATAGATGACTCTGCCTTGGAGTGTAAATGAGGTTGTGTTCCATAAACGATGAGACACTCAATAATCTATATTGAGAAATATAAATGAATCGACGTAATGTAGGTATGCATGCACATAACATCCGAACAACTGCACCAATTTTTTTTTTTTGTTTTCGTTATCGTCAGGACAAGGTTTGTATTTTTTTATTAATATATTTTTATACGTTCAGTTGTTCAACAAGGAGTTTTTAAATTCAAACGGACCTTACGTCATAATGCCAATGTTGTATGCGCCCGGGAAGGTTTTAGATAGGGTAGGGTAGGTGGGTAGGTAGGGTAGGGTAGATAGGTAGGTAGGGTAGGGTAGGTAGGTATTTTAATTCTATACGTAAACCTATATAGTGTAGATAGCAAATGAATTCTGGGCCTAAAAAGGAAATAAATGTGGGGCGAAAAAGGAATATCAAATGTGGGGCAAACTTTGTGAGGCGAATGCGGAACAAATCGAATAATTAAAATATCTTTATATCAGTAATTCTATAAAAGTGTCTTCTTCGATTATCAATACAGTAACCTATATTAAAAATATATCGTTACGATATAGCTTTTATAATCAATACGTGTTTTAATTAACACTGTCTTAAAAGCCAACAATGTTTAATAAAAGTTATTTTAACAAAAATGTACTAGCGATAAAAATTGTTGGCACAAAATAAAAAAAACTAAAAGCCTGCGGCAAAATTCTTCGCTTAATTGAAGATGAAAATTAAGCTAATAAAGATTATTCGAACTACAAAATAGAGGTTCTGAAAAGTATAAAATAACCTAGACACCTACAAAGGAAAGTTATTAAATAAATACTATATAATTATATAGTATTAAAGAAAAATTCAATTATTTTTAAACAACCGCTTTCAAACTTTTAGTGCCAATCGCCCCTCTTTTTATACCTTTCATGTCAAACTTTACTGATATGTAGATAAAAATTAATTTAGGCATGTAATAACTTTTATCAAAACATCAAAGGAAGGTTGGAATTCATTATGAGTCCCGTAATTAACTTGATAAATGATTTTATTTCTGTAAGTAGGTTTGTACAAAAACTTTTACATGTCAATCATAATTTAATAACTAGATGAAGTCGGCGTTTCCTATCAGACTACTCTGAGAAGAAAATCCAAACCAACTCAGAGGTTACAGTCTCTTTAAAGTCCAGATTTAATCTTCGTCAGATCATGTGATACCATTTTAAAAGCACTAATAAAAATGTAGTAAAATAATGGCTGTCCAAATACAGAGCGTGTTTATTTATTTATTTATTCACAAGGCAACTATAACAGGTAACAATCACAGTATATCAGGGCCTCAAGTCTGCTATTACAATAGTGTCAGAATGGTCTCGCCATTGTGAGTATTTGACAGTGTTTGTATGGCAAATCTGTCAAAAACTCACAATGAAGAGACCATTGCAACGTTTGTATATTAGTAGACTTGGCACCCAGTTGGATTACATTATAGGTTTCGCCCTGATTATCAAAGCGTAATCGCATAACACGACTAGCAACACACCACACTTTAATGTCAAATACTGGTGAAATTAACAGATTTTCATGACGGACGTTAAAATATGACGGAACCGCATTCCTAAAAAACCGGTTAAATTAACCGGTGGTATTTTTGACCCTAGCTTAAACAATGCTACGAGCTACATTTATGATTCCTCCTTGCGCTAAGATAGCCCGCGAAATTAAAATTTTCTTACGTTTATTGCAATTTGCTGGTCAGTGTCAGGTTGTATGTTGCGTTAGACATAACTTTACAAATTAAACATTATTAAAAAAAAAAAAAAACAAATCATTAATACTACTCGTTTAGACGTGATCTTCAATATAAAATCATTAAAAGTCAAATATCGTCACCTTAACTTATAAATACAGGCCTAAAGATATACCTGCTACCTATACCCCATTCTTATTATAGGTATATATTAATCTCCGTAATTGATGCCCCCAAGGGAGGGATGTTATGAACTTTGGGGGCCATCGCTTTAAGAATTAATAGGTATCTATTATTCTTGAAGACTTTATAATATTCAGCGTTGTCTTTTCCCCTTGTTATTAAAATTAAAAAGGAATTCTTATAAATAATAGTTATACTTTAATTTAGGTGCCTTTTGTGATGTGGAATAAATTTTTTCTTCAGGCTATACCGGATGACATTTTTTACCGTCTCGTAAAAATTTGGGTATACTAGGTGAACGGAGTAGAAGCCTATGGCATAGTTTTTATTATTTCTTCTTTAACCTAGAAAGTAATTGATATATGGATAAATACCACACATTTGAAGTAAACTTATCATACTATAACAATAAACAGAGAAATTTAACAAAAAACATAATTCAATAAATAAATACGATAAATAATATTTAAATTTAAATCATACGCACCCAAATTTCAATATTTTTATCTTTTATTTTAGTTTTATTTCTGAAAAAAAAAAAAAAAAAATAATAATAATTGCTATGCCATAGGCTTCTACTCCGTTCACCTAGTATACCCAATTTTTTTCGAGACGGTAAAAAAAGTCATCCGGTATATAGGTTTTAAAGCGTAGCGCTGAAGGCGTTTGTTGGAATGAAATGAAAATTTTTGTTGATGGTATTAAAGTTGTATGTTTAGTATTTTTAGTAAGTGGGTTCTTGTAGGTCAGTGTTTTTTTTTTAAGTTAAAAGAACTTGTAGTAATTTATCTCATTATTAAAGTTTGCTCGGGGACGTACAACTCCCATTATTTTTGGAGAGGCCCTGGGCGGCGGGTATCGGTAGCCGCGGGCTTTCGAACGGCGAGCTATGGGCAGCTAGCCGTCCGGTAAGGATAAGGCCCGAGTCGACGGCGCGTTGTGGTCCACGCGCACCTCAAAGAGATGTCAGCACGCACTGAAGGGGTCCGCCAGGACCGGTGCCTGCCAGGGTTGCGGGTTTGTCCGAAAGGGATACCGTGGCACACAGGCACACGGGTGGGTTTTAGTCAGTAAAAGTCTGACACGCCCTCTCGCTCCGCCCAGAGCGAAAGTTATTTGATAATTTACCAGACAAAAAAAAAATGAGGTAAGTGGGTTCTTGTAGGTCAGTGTTTTTTTTCTAAAGTTAAAAGATCTTGTAGTTATTAATCTCCTTATTAAACTTTGCTCGGGGACGTACAACTCCCATTATTTTTGGTAGATAGCTGAAAAATTTAGTTGTAGTAAAGTCTTCAAATGTTACTAATAATCGTTTCTGTAATTCTGTGTTCTTTTGGTTACTATCTAGTAACATTTATTTATTTCTGATAAATAATTTTAAAGAAATGGGTAACGGAGAGACAGCTCTTGGTATTCCAAGTTTACATTAAAGGTCGTCAATGTGTCGCCTAACAAATCTATGCTACATGTCGCACCTTTAGAATTATAGAGACCTTATTTGAAATCATCAATCACATCATCAGTTAATGACATCATCAATTAATTCACATTATTATAGTGACCTCATTGGTGATGTTCTTTAGAAAGGTTGAAATCTTAAAATTTCAAATATAGGTCACTATAATATTATTATAGTGACCTAATTTGGTGATGTTTTTAAACTTCTGAAGAAATTAGGTCTCTATAATTCTAAAGGTGCGATGTGTCTACAGTTATTTTTTTACCTACTGTTTTTATTATAGTCTTACAAATATAGGCTGAAAAATTATGTGATAAGGCAAGGATGTGGTTTAAAAGAAGATGTAGTGACAATAATTGAAAAGAGTATGCTTAGATTGTTTGATCATGTTGGGAGGATAAATGAAAGGCGACTTACAAAAGGTATTCATTAGGCAGATGTGAGTGGAAACGCCGGGAGAGGACGCCCTAGGAGAACATGTCTGCCGCACTAACGAAAAGTACAATAACTTGATTTTGCTGCTTCCGAGTATTGTATTTTTGATTATTGAAACCAAGTTCCTGAAGGATCAATAAAAAGTTGCTTAGAGAGAGTTAATAGACTTCGATTCGCTGACTCCAAATATATAACTCAACGAATATACTCAAAATCGTCCAAAATCGAGTTATTGCATTCTTCGTTAGCGCGGCAGATATAGTGACCTAATTGGTGATGTTGTTCAGAAAGGTCAGGTGCGTAACACTCGCATCCGGCGTGCGTGTATGACCAGATGTATGCATGTAAACGAAGCAAAAGGAGTATGTAAGGAGCGTAGTAGATGGCGCTCTATAGTTTCTGTCTACCCCCATGGGAGGAAGGCGTGATTTTATGTATGTATACCAAAAAATTGTAAGCCTAAAATATAAAATTTGAGTTTAGGTGCTTTATTAATTTATGATAAAAAGTAAAAAAAAAAAAAAATACATAATCTGAAAAGTTGTGTGGAAGTTGGTTGTCATGGTATGGGTTTGTGATACGGAAGAATCAGAAAAATGTCGTTAGGAAAGTTTTGAGTATGAATGTGATGGTCTAATAGAGTAGAGGAAGAGCAATGAAACGATAGATGGTTTGTGTGAAAGATCATATGGCTAGAAAAGGAGTGACTAGAGAGAAGTGTGGAAGAAAAAGATATGTTCCGCCAACCTTAAATTTGAGATTAGGGGAGGAGAATGATGATGTATCTACAGTTTATATATTGAAACAGTAAGCGAAATTGATACTACCCTGGTTACAGTTTCTATTTAAATCTTATAGAGCTACTAGCTGACCCGACAGACTTCGTTCTGTCAAAAAAATGTTGAGGGTGGACAACCCTTATCACTAAGGGGTATGAAAAATAGATGTTGGCCGATTCTCAGACCTACTCAATATGCTCACAAAATTTCATGAGAATCGGTCAAGCCGTTTCGGAGGAGTACGGGAACGAACATTGTGACACGAGAATTTTATATATAAGAAAGAAACTGACTCTCTTTTCTTAAGGCTTTTACGGTACATAGAACAGTATTCATTGTCACAAAACCAACTCATTCTAGGGTAAAAGATTAATATAACACTTAACCAAATAGGCATAACCTCTAAATGAAATTATACAAGGTAGACAGTTACTATACAAGGTATTACAACCGAGCTTTATTTTAATTTAAAGTGTGTCACCCTTGTGCCCTGCCATCATAACGTGTAGGGATGTCCCGGTTAGAAATAATTCACGCATGGTGTAACGCAACATGGCGGCAAAAGCAATATTTTAATGGCTGCAGCGTTGCGGAGTACTTTTTGCATATTTGTTTAGTGATCATCACACTGTCTTAGACTAATTTTATTACCGACTTAATTTTTAGTTCCATAGTCAATAAGGAAACCACCTCATTCTAGGGTTCAAGTTTAAAATAACACTTAACCAAATAGGCATAACCGCTAAATGAAACTATACAAGGTAGATAGTTACTATACGAGGTATTACAACCGAACTTTATTTTAATTTAAAGTGTGTCACCCCTGTGTCCTGCCATCATAACGTGTAGGGGTGTCCCGGCTGGAAATAATTCACGCATAGTGTAACGCAACATGGCGGCAAAAGCAATATTTTAATGACTACAGCGTTGCGGAGTGCATAATGCATATTTGTTTAGTGATCATCACATTGTCATAATCTTATTTATCTACGCCCATGCTATAAATCCCCTATAAAAGTTTCTGAAACAGTTAGCTTATTGCCAACATTAAAACACCCAGTGTCATAGTAACCATAATAGCATCCATACGGGAGTTATAATGTTGTACTGAATTTCATAATGCAACTCCTTTGCTTTTACGAGGATGATGATCCGTTCCATTCTCACTACTCAATTCGTGGTATCTTTACGAATTTCAAAAAAAGAACATTGTCACGCACGCGCGTTCCGCTATACTATACCATAGCGTCGTATCCCGCCATTTTTGTTCGATATTAGTATTGCAAAAACTGTTTCAGAACCTTTTATAGAGGATTCATGTCATGGATGTAGATAAAGTCTTGTATGCAACTGTAATAATTAGGTATTAAAACACTCATGTGATACTATTATTCGTGTTTAACACCACATTCGTGTTTTAATACCCCTTATTATAAAACAGTTGCATAAATAACTATTTTACACCGACTTCATTTAAATTTTATCAATAAAATAATAATAATTTTATCACTGGTAACCTAAATGGATCTTTTGGCGCTCGAATGACGTTGACAGGACGACTCTGTTTGTATAATTTTATGCAATAGGGCCTATCATTTTGGTTCCCACCAGTTGGCGCCACTGTTGAGTAAGGTCCTGTCAGTACTTTTATTTCATATGTTTTGGTTATGTTTAAGTACTCATTACTTCATAAAATATTTATTTTATTACATTTTTTTAATATCAAATGAATATTTACATTATAATATAATGTTCCTCAAATTGGCAAGCATTAATAATAATAATAATAATGGCAACACCGCTGTGTCAACAAAACGTCTCATTTTCCTCATTTGAACAGTAATATTAATTTTAACGCATTTTTACCAGATTTCTTCATTATAAACGAAACCTAAAACCGGAAAACCACTGAAAATTCAAAAAAGAGACCATAACACAAGAAAAATGCAATAGAATTTAATTAAAAACTGCCGAATCGGAGGTGACATGACAGATGTCACCTCCGATAAAAGAACAACGAACATGAAAACTGGAAAATAAAGATCTATTATGTTGACAAGATCAGCCGCACGTCAAGCACGCCCACCACCTCCGGACTCTTCGCTCAGCTCCGCCTCGCCGCCGCCGGTACCCAGCCTCACTGTGAGCGCTGTGACGACACCGGCCGCGGTAGTTGCGTCGAGCTCGAGCGACGAGTATTTCTCTCCGCCCACGACGCCACCACCTGCTCGTCGACGGGGAGGACGCCGGCCGCCGGACGGTTTAGGACCTCGAGGCCCACCGGCCTCTGATAGGGTCCCAGCTCCCGGCGGAAGTGTGCAGCGCATGAGATGGACACGAGCCATCAATGAAAATGTCATGCGCGCATACTATGGGGCTACAGAGGGGGGAAACAATCTGACCGCGTACCGTGTTCGGATGCTGTCTCTTTTTCAGGTGCTTGAGCCAGCTGTCAACGTCACGACACAACGACTATCGGATCAGGTGCGGGTCATCCAACGTAATCATATGTTGGATGACACTGTACTTGATCGCCTGCGAAGTGAAATGCAGAGTAGCCATGTCATGGCCCCCCCGTCACAGATTGTTGTAGTACCACCACAATTCAACACAAACCAAGCCGACGAGGGAAGTGATGACAGGGCTACAAATGTAAGTACCCAGTGCAATGAGGAATTGAGGAGTGCTTTGGAAGGTGCGATTCGAGAATATCGGTTCATGTCGCCCGGACTTAGACCACGCTTACCTCGTTTGCCCATGCATAACAAAAATAGGGCGCTGGTGGCGGTCCTGGATTCGCAGTTGTCAAACTATTTTGATGACTGCGAAAACCTCACCGATGCTCATTCGATTCTGTACTGCGCGGCTGTAGCGGCATGTCGTGTAGCTCACGTCAAATTTACTAATGACTCCAGAGCTACACGACCAAAACCAGCTGTACCAGCTTGGCAGTGCAGAATTGAACGACGTATTGGTGGGGCCAGAGCGCTCATCGGCAAACTAATCTGCTTCAGGGAGGGCAATACTCGTCCTAGAGTGATGCGCTTTGTGAGGCGGGCGTTCTTAGGGACTGATATCAGTCCTCAGGACTATATATCCCGTGTCACAGAGCGCATCGACTTCCTGAAGCAGAAAGTGTATGCATGGGCGAACCGTATTCGTAGGTATAAGCGTCGGGTGGAGCGATACACTCAGAATCGCACCTTCCAGAGCGATGAAAGGTGGGTCTATAGGGATTGGGAGCGACCGGACCAAGGTGTGACTGACACGTGCCTGCCGGATGATGATGCCATGATTTCTTTCTGGCGCAATATCTGGTCGGTGCTTGTCAGTCACACCGAAGGTGATTGGACTCGGGAAGTTGAGCGAGCGTGCGATTCAATACCAGAAATGGGGGCTATTACCATCTGCCCCCAAGATGTAGCTCGTGCAGTCCGTCCGTTGCCTAACTGGAAGTCTCCAGGGCCGGACGGGCTGCACAACTTTTGGATCAAATGGTTACAGAGGTCGCACGCTTGCTTGGCGGCTCAGTACCAGACTGCTTTGGAGTCCGGTTCGCTGCCCCAGTTTCTCACAACAGGAGTTACCCACCTGCTCCATAAATCAGGTAGTACCGCGGAACCCAAAAATTATAGGCCGATCACGTGTTTACCGACGGTCTATAAAGTTCTTTCATCCATTTTGAGAGCTAAAATTAACCAACATGTAGACACCAACTCCATCATGTCTGCTTCTCAAAATGGATGTAAGAACGGGTCCCGCGGTACTAAGGAGCTACTCCTCATTGATATGGCCATTAGCCAACAGGTTCGTCGTTCCCGAAAGGATCTGTCGACATGTTGGATAGATTATAAGAAGGCCTATGACTCGGTGCCACATACATGGCTCATGAGGGTGCTGGAGTTGTATAAAGTAGATGCAACTCTACGCACCTTCCTGATATCATGTATGGGGCAATGGAGGACGGTCCTTCGCTATCCAGGATGTCGAAATATCCAGGGGAATAGCGAGCCGATAAGGATTGAGCGAGGCATATTTCAGGGTGATAGTTTGAGTCCACTTTGGTTCTGCTTAGCCTTGAATCCTCTAAGCACATTGCTGGAGGGTTCGGGTCTAGGCTATCGGATGAGGAGAGGTGGTCAGGTTATATCTCACCTCCTCTACATGGATGACCTAAAACTCTTTGCCCCCAACAATTTGCAACTGATGGAGCTACTGAAAGTAACTGAAACTTTCAGTAGTGCCATCAGGATGGGATTTGGTGTGGACAAATGTGCGGTCATGCATGTAAAGCGAGGGGAGATTGTGGAATCCGTGGGAACCCAACTCTCGGATTCCATAAACCTTAGAGCCCTCTCCGCATCCGAAACCTATAAGTATTTGGGTATGTCGGAAGCGTTGGGCATCAATGTTACTGACATGAAGCAATCGTTGAAGGAACGCTTCTTTGGCCGCCTGAAAAAAGTATTGAATAGTCTTTTATCAGGCGGAAACAAGGTGCGCGCCTTCAACGGTTGGGTCATGCCGGTTTTGATGTACTCTTTCGGCATACTCAAATGGACTCAGACCGAACTGGACGCCCTGGATAGAAGGGTCCGTACGCTGCTGACTGCATATCGAATGCATCACCCACGGTCATCGGTAATGAGACTGTATATCCCGCGAAAGTGTGGAGGTCGAGGCTTATTAAACGTTAAGATCCTCCACAATCGCGAGATATGCAGTCTCAGGGAATATTTCCTAGAAGCCGACGTGGGGATGCATCGAGATGTGGTCGCGGCGGACAAGGGCCTCACCCCGCTCTCCTTGGCTAAAGAGAACTGGCGCAAGCCTTTAGTACTTGACACTAACGATCGCAGGGGGGTATGGCAGAGCAAGGAGCTTCACGGACGCTTTTTTCGGGCCCTACATGGACCCGATGTAGATTTCCTAGCGTCCGTAGCCTGGCTGCGTTTCGGTGACCTCTTTGGGGAAACCGAAGGTTTTGTCTGTGCAATTATGGACGAAGTTATCATGACGAACAATTACCGGAGATTTATTGTGAAGGATGGCACGGTTGACATTTGTCGGGCATGCCACCGTCCGGGAGAATCAATCCGACACATTATCTCCGGTTGTTCTCGTCTAGCTAACGAAGAGTACTTGCATAGACACAACCTTGTAGCCAGGATTATCCATCAGCAACTTGCTCTGAAATACAGCCTAGTGGAATTGGAGGTGCCGTATTATAGGTATGTGCCCGACCCAGTTCTCGAAAATGGCAATATCACATTGTACTGGGATCGATCCATCATCACTGACAGGACTATTGTTGCCAATAAGCCTGATATAGTGGTGATGGATCGAATAGAGCGGCGCGCAATGATTATTGACATAACAGTCCCACATGACGAGAACCTCGTGAAAGCCGAGAAAGATAAACAAATCAAGTATCTTGACTTGGCTCGCGAGGTTGTCGACATGTGGGATGTGGACTCAGCGATCATTGTGCCGATAGTCGTATCAGCCAATGGCTTAATTGCCAAGAGCCTCAACCAACACCTAAAGAGGCTCTCGTTGGGCAGCTGGATCAAGGGCTTGATTCAGAAAGCGGTACTTCTGGACACGGCTCGCATTGTTAGGAGGTTCCTCTCTCTGGAGCCCTGACCGCCGGTAGCTTGGACCCTGTTCCCGATACCGGTGGGCTACTATTTTTTATATTTTTAAATGTTTTTATATTTTTTATATTCTAATATTTAAAAATATAATTTATATGTATTTATTTGAATAAAGGAAATAATAATAATGAGGCTGTATATCCCGCGGAAGTTTGGAGGTCGAGGCTTCTTAAATGCCAAGACCCTGCACAACCGTGAGGTATGCAGTCTCAGGGAATACTTCCTGGAAGCCGACGTGGGGATGCACCGAGATGTGGTCTCAGTGGACAAGGGCCTCACCCCGCTCTCCTTGGCTATCGAG
The DNA here is from genome assembly GCA_947523025.1 of Dryobota labecula. Lineage (NCBI taxonomy): Eukaryota > Metazoa > Arthropoda > Insecta > Lepidoptera > Noctuidae > Dryobota > Dryobota labecula. The sequence goes on from OX383287.1 coordinate 7,101,939, forward strand.
AACTGGCGCAAACCTATGGTATTAGATACTAATGACCGCAGGAAGGTATGGCAGAGCAAAGAGCTTCACGGACGCTTTTACCGGGCCCTACATGGGCCCGATGTAGACCTCTTAGCGTCCGTATCCTGGTTGCGATTCGGTGATCTCTTTGGAGAAACCGAAGGGGTTGTCTTTGCGATTATGGACGAAGTTATGATGACGAACAACTACCGGAAATATATTGTGAAGGACGGCACGGTTGACATCTGTCGGGCATGCCACCGTCCGGGGGAATCAATCCGACACATTATTTCTGGCTGTTCTCGTCTGGCTAACGGAGACTACTTGCATAGGCATAATCTTGTAGCCAGGATTATCCATCAACAACTTGCTCTGAAATACAGTCTTGTGGAATCAGAAGTACCGTACTATAGGTATGTGCCCGACCCAGTTCTCGAAAATGGCCATATCACGTTGTATTGGGATCGATCTATCATCACCGACAGGACTATTGTTGCCAATAAACCAGACATAGTGGTGATAGATCGATTAGAGCGTCGCACAGTGATTGTTGATATCGCTGTCCCTCATGACGAGAACCTAGTGAAAGCTGAAAAAGATAAACAGATTAAGTATATTGATCTGGCTCACGAGGTTGTCGACATGTGGGATGTGGATACAGCAATCATTGTGCCGATAGTCGTGACGGCCAACGGCATAATAGCTAAGAGCCTCGACCACCATCTGAAGAGGCTCTCGTTAGGTAGCTGGATCAAGGGCTTGATCCAGAAAGCAGTACTTTTGGACACGGCGCGTATCGTGAGGAGGCTCCTCTCTCAGGAGCCCTGACCACCGGTAGCTTGGACCCTGTTCCCGATACCGGTGGGCTACTATTTTTTATATTTTTAAATGTTTTTATTTATTTATGTTTTTATAAAAATATTTAAAAATGTAAATGATATGTTTTTAAATGAAATAAAGGAAATAATAATAATTTTATTTCAGAAACATTCATAAATTTGTTAGTAAACATTTAACCTTAATAACTATGTTAGAAAACATGCAGGTTGGACAAATAACGGACGAGCGGGCAATCTAATTTCCCTGCTATAACATTCAGGAGACTGTTCGAGCTACCCCGGACCCTCTGCAGCAACGACGCGGCACGCTTACGTCTGATCGCTGCGAAGCCATCAGTGTGCGCATCAGCAAACATTCCCGACGCACTGCAGAAGCGTGGCAGCCCCAGCAGCATCCTGAATGCATTATTGTATTGGACTCGAAGAACATTGATGGCTTACTGCGTACAACTTGTCCAAAGGCTGCACGTGTAAAAAGTCTGACAATATGCTTATAAAAGCGTCACTTTTACTTCACACGTGCAACGAGCAAACCTTCGGACAAGCATATTGCATCGAACCGCCAATGCTCTTCGTTCCCTTTCTACATCCAGATCATCTTTGATGCTCGCGGTGACAATATGGCCGAGATATTTAAATTGTTGAACACGATTTAAGATGTTACCTGCAAGTTTAATGGGAGGAAAACTTTCTGAGGACTAAGCATTAAGCAGACAAATATTATTCTTCCTCCAAGTGCTACGACATTAGTGAGATGTCGGTTATCGTGTAAAAAAATGAAGCCTACGTTCTTCTCCATATCCCAGGCTATATCCCAGTCAAATTTCATGAGGTTTAGGCGTGAAAACGTAACAGGCAGACAGTTACTTTCACATTTATAATATTAAGTATGTATTGGAACAGTTTTTCATACATTTCGATTACCCGAATAAATCGGCTTCCTAGAAGTCGAAAGTAAGTGGGCTGACAGACAGACAGATAGACAGACAGTTAATTTCACATTTATAATATACGTAAATATGTATTAGTAATAATTTGCGATAGAAAATCCCGCAAACAGTGAACGTTCAGTTTCACATTTGACATTTCTAGAGACCTCATTCTACACTAGCGCCCCTAGCGGCGAATTTAAGCGCGATAGTCCTCATTGTATTGAAAAATAAGATGGCGCCGTTAGTTACAATTTAGGCCACGCACCTAAGGACCCTTGTGCTGTACAAGGGTACAATCTACATTAATTATCAACATTAATAATCAATCAATCAAAAAAATTTAATCATTTAATTATCTACATTTACAATCAGGGGTTTAGGAAAATCATCTATTTTTACAAGTTTGTAAATATGTGAGAACCATTTATCTATCCATACTAAAATATTATAAATGTGAAAGTAACTCTGTCTGTCTGTCTGTCTGTATGTTACGTTTTCAGGCCTAAACCGCTGAACCGATCGTCATGAAATTTGGCAGAGATTATAGCCTGGGAAATGGAGAAGGACATAGGCTACTTTTTTACGCGATAACCGATATCTACGCGGGCGGAGCCGCGGGCAAAAGCTAGTCACCTAATAAATTGTCATTACTTCACTTTTCATTCTTTTTACCTTTTTTTTTCGTTTATTAATCAAAATTCTTTTTACAAGCATTTGTTGAGCGTTTAAATATACCACAGAAACCATCGCGGGCTTAACAGCGGTATGGCCAGACACGGCAACTCGGTGCCACAGAATATTAATTGTACATAAATCAATGAACTAGTCATCGTCAGGTTATCGAAACTGTCAAATCTCTCCAAACGATTCCAAACTTTAAAATGTTGGTGTTAAGTTCAAAATCGATTAAGAAAACCCGACAGTCTGTGGTGATGACCGTACGTACCGTCAACCAGCGGTGTTGGTGACCGAACAATAAAAAAAAATATAGGCACTTTCTAGATCGTACTACAATCTAGAAAGTATCTTTTTAATACCTTTGAGCAGTTCTTCGCATTTATTACATTGCAGATTTCCATGTAAATCATTCATATACCATCAACTCAAACCATTATTCATATACCTATTGTGGTATACTAATTTTATTGTAGGTACATCGTCTTCACATATTATAAGTATAATTAATGTATACAAATTATTCTAAACATTTTGAAAGTGTCCCTAGTAGCATTTTCCGTTGGCATTTAGTTGGGCCAACTTCAGAGGTATGTGGCCCAACCAAACGCCAACAAAAATGCTACTAGGGGTATGTGTGGTTTCTTGTCCATTTTTCTCTAATACGTAACTACCTTTTGAAAGGGGCAACTAGTTTTTTTTTTTTTTTTTTGTAAATTTTGTCGTTCAACCGTGCCTTGTATCCTATTTGAAATAAATGATTTGAATTTGACATGAATCATATCATCGTGTTTTCTCACTAAAATAATTTTACTCTGGTTTCAATAAACCCTTGAGTTTACGTCGAGTCGTATTTCACTATTTTCACAGTAGTATCTAACACTACAAATATTAAAGTTTGTGAAAATATTCAACCTTCTATTTTTGGTTAAACGGCCGATTCAATTGGCAATGCAGCTTCGGTCGAGAGCGGATAGTTGCGGTTCCAATCGGAATCCGGGCGAGGTAAACCTGACTGCCGCAACCCTAGGTGTAGGGCTGCGAGTTAATACCGATAAACTTTGTGTTGATGGCGTCGTAAGCGGGATTCTGTAAGAAGAGAGTGCTGGGGAGTTTGTGGCACCAGTTCTTCTTCCCAGGTAAAGCATTAGGAAGAGGTGAACTGTCGTATGTAATTTTGACTTTGATTTTTGAAGTGACATTTTGTTTACTTTTATGTAATCTTTTAGGGCCTTACAAATAAACACGGAATAAAGTTATGCTAAGTATAAACGCCAAAAAGTGTATTGTTATACCGAAGTTATTCCTAGTATAATTCGTTACGTGTTTAAGAAAAATAAAAAAATAACACGGAATTACTTTAGTTAAATATGCATCCGATTACCTGATTTGTACTTATGACAGACACAGCAAAGGTATATGAACAGATGCAATATACATTTCTCTCGTTGCGAGGAGTTGGCAAAGGATAGACTTGTTTCTAAGCGTTTGGTGAAACGGTTTGAAGACCAGCGGAAGAGAGATATCGACAGCAGGCGAGACTACTTCAAGAGTAAGCCAAGCTCTAACATACAATACAATTACCAAAAGTGTATTCTAATGGTATTCCGCACTGTGCACGTGCCTTTGCAGCCAAGAGCTGTGAAGGCACGTGCACAGTGCTCTTATGTGGCTAACATAGCCTACGTTAGCCACATAAGAGCACACTCTAGTAACCCATAGCCATCTAAAACAGAAATAGTCACCGTAGCCGTAATCGGCATGGGAATATATACTACTATACGCAGATAAAGTTACAGCCATTTTCAAACCCAGCTGTCTCATAAATCCTCACGTAGCATCCGTAACAGTAGGGCTGGCAGTTAATGCATATTAACTTCCATACAACGTGATACACACGTCGGCTTGGCTTGTCAGTGTCATGTCGCTTCGTCGCGACCTTGTGTAAGATGTATTAGTCTTGGTAACGTGTGCCTTTTACATAATCTCAGGTTTTGTTAATGGAAAAAAGATTGTGAACGAGATTATGAAGGATTGGAGAATACTTTTTGTGTAAATATATTCTGAGGAAGAGTGTCAATAAATATGTAGGTTTTAGAGTACCGTACCTCAAAAGGAAATAAACGGAACCCTTATAGGATCACTCGTGTGTCTGTCTGTCTATCCGTCTGTCTGTCACAGGTGATTTACTCCGAATCTACTGGACCGATTAAGTTGAAATTAGGACACTAAGGAACATCATGCATCATGCTGTGTGGAAGCCTTCTTGTCACTGTCATGAGGTGTAGCTCCCGACTATTTCGGTTTTGTGCTCGTGATTATAATGTAGATCTATTTTGTTCTATTTTTCTGTGTTCCTATCTACTCGAGTTAATTATCTTTTTGTATGCACGTGTTTCTGTTACAAATAAACCTATTTTTCTTTCTTTATTTCTTTTCTTTTCTTTCTTTCTAGGACAATTAGGTGGTTGGGTCACTGAAATTTATATAATTTCTGTGATAATTATTTCATACTATCCGCACGACAACATTAAACTGCACATCCCATATTTTGTCAAAATGTGCGGCAGCACGCCCAAATCCTATGGGAGACCATTCACATCATATTGATGTATGAACAGAGCAGCTACTAATACCTATAGCTACCTACACTGCCTCTGTAATATAATCCATCTATTCAAGTTTATAGTAAAGATTTGTTCTGAAAGATTTTCAGTACTAATAATAAATCACAGAACCTGCCACTTTTGGACTGAGAATTAATCAAAAAGGGTTATTTGAATCCTGCTCCGCTATTCATTTAGGCGTTTTAAAAATATATGGCTTTAAATAAAACTATTGTTTTTTATCTAAACTTCAAGTCAGAAGAAAACCCTTTGTGCTCCGAGTCGATCATTTGATTCTTTATCTCGGAAAATATTCGGTATTGACGCAGAACGTCTGATTCGCAGAATGTCCGATTCGAAGAACGTCCGATTCGCAGAATGTCCTATGCGTATTTTCTCGTCATATTTTATTTTATTGCTGTCAAATCAAATATTTGTGTTACTGCCACCCTAGCTAGCTAGCAAGATAAATAGATACTTAGGATACGATAGACGTAGCTACCTGAATATAGTAATAGTCACACGAGGTAGGTTATTGTATGCACCCCAGAGAATATTTTGATTGCCTTCTGAAACGGTATATTTCGTTTTCTAATCTGCGTAAATATGATCATGTCTCTACGCATCGGTCGCTTCTAAAGTGGTTGCCAATACGCCAGCGCAGAGAGCAAATGGTGCTGACCTTCATTTCTCAAATCTCCATCTTCCCCTTGCTATCTAGCCCCCAACTTTCTTTTTTCCCATTTGCGCCAACCACAATAGAAATTTACGTTTATCTCATAATCGTCTTTTACAATGTCCTACTCACCGCACCGACTTCATTCACTCTTCCTTCTTTATTCAGTCTATCTCTCTGTGGAATACGCTCCCCGGGAAATCATGATGGCAACCATCTGGTTATCCTTTAAAGTTAAAGTTCGCGAGCACATTCGCAAGAAGCTGGCAGTATCAAACCAAAGCAAAAGCAAAGGCAAAGGGAATGCTTTCCCATTGTTTGTCTTATTTGTTTTAATATAATATGAATATTTATTTGTGCCTATATTTATATATAGTAAGATGTATATGTTATACCTACTTATAGTTTTTAATAGGTTTATGTGTATTTATAAATAAATATTCATTCCTCAATTCTCGCTATTGCACCTACCACTGTTTGTCTCTGCATCACCCAAAGGTTGACACGTAGAAAATGCCTACCTATGGCATTAAGTCCGCCTCTGTACATTTTATGTGCTTAAAGTATTTAATAAAATTAATAAATATATATATTACATGTAAACAAACAACATAATTACCTATATTACATGACTATAACGGAAGTGAAAATTTTGTAATTTCATGTTTCCAATATGGATGGTTAATTAAAATTAGATTATAAATTCCAATTACAATGGATCCTTTGAACGAAGTTTGTCCAAATAATCATCGAATTTATGTCAGTTTGTGAAAATAGTCGAGGGAATAGTGGTTAACGCAGCTGGTATTATTAACATTGTTTAGTTTTCACTTTATTAAAGATAGTAATTTACCTACAATTTAGTAGATATCCTACAACTACACTTCTTAGGTGGTAGGAACAAAGTCAAAATCAAATCATTTATTTCAAATAGGCACATTATAAGGCACTTATGAAGACAAAAATTTATAAAAAAATTGTAATAATTCTAGTTGCCTATTCCAAAAAGTAGTTACGTATGGAGCAGATTAGCAAGTAACTCAACACTTACTCTTTTTCTTTTTTCTCTTCTTTTTCTTTTTTTCTTTTCTTTTTTTCTTTTCTTTTTTTTTCTTTTTTTTTGTGTGTATGTTTGTTATGTTATTTTGTATACATTAATAGTATACAGGTTTTTAACCAGTGCGCAAATTTTTTTGGTGGTTCAGTATCAGTAATAGAACACATTTCCATTATTTGTTCAAACTTTTTTTTTTGTCCACTTGAAATCAGCAAAATATGGATACAATCTATTCGTAATAATCTCAATGCGAGAGCGCACAGCTGATAGGTACCTACTACTGCGTTCCGCTTCACTGTCCGCACCGCCGCGCACCGGCGCGTTGCGCGACGAGTATCCATTATACCAGTTTCAAAATAAACATCTTTCGTTTACGATAACTTAATTTTTTTGTACTAACCCATATCAAAATAAGAAATAGTTGTATACTAAAACACGTTTAAGTTTAATTTGTCAAAATTTTCGCACTGATTAAAATCTTTTCCTGTATAGGTATGTGGAGACGAATAAAAAAAAGAATGATTAGTGCAGTAGTGACAGATAAATTAATTATGTGATCGATACATGGTACGCACATATTTACAAACATTGTAAAAGTAGATGTACATATAACGAAATTATGTAGATGAACCACTTTACCTTCAAATTCCGAAGTACACCACTGACTACCTGCAGTATTGTCTCTCTTACTTTTAATCCATCCAAAGGTTGTCTGTAAAATATCGCTTTTAGCGCAAAGACCGCCCATTGTGTCTCCCTATGTAACATTTCTACGTTTATATCTGTTTTTTTATGGTTTACATAATATAGAGTGTTCTATCTCTATCTAGATTCCCATTAGAGAAAGAATTTCCGAGATCTGATCAGTATATCGACGCTTGAAAGGCAATATTGACCAAACGACATGTTGGCAACTTTATACTAAAGCATTTTAAAGAATTTTTTTCCAATAAAAAAACCATTAATATTCTTTTTTTATGTATATTCTAATAGAGTATATACAAAAAAATATAAAATATAACCTACTCCATTTTAAAGTTTTCATTTTTTTTCTGAAAAAAAAAAAAAATACTTTTTGATGCTCTAGTGTAAAGTTGCCAACATGTCGTTTGGTCAATATTGCCTTTCAAGCGTCGATATAGTTCCGAAGATTACTCATACATACAAACTCACAAGTTTTACCTCTTAATGTTCTTCATGGTCTAATTTAAAATAAAATTATAAAAGGAGTAAAGCAACGCAAGAACAACAGAAACAACTCTGATTTAAATGCTATCAACCACACTGGCACCCGTTCACAAGATAACGCTGCACCGCGATACAGCGATTAGATATATCAGTAACAACTGGTAAGCAGGGATCTGATTGCGTGCAAATGTAATTGTACACTTTATGACCGGTATTAGTAGGAACGGGTTGTTATATTAGTGGACAGACTGAGACACACACATTCACACACCTACACCAACACACATCACATATCTCACCACAAACATGCTACCCCTATTCTAAACTAAAACAATGTTTTAGAATGATTATTGTAAAAATTCAGTATAAATTTTATACAGGATGGAAGGGACATCGACGCGTAACCGGCTAACATGGAAAATATTCGTCGGTTATTAAAAAAATAAACAGCTATTTCCTATAAAAGTACAATACCTACGCGGTCAAAATGTTTGGTTATGGACAGCAATTTTTTTTTAAATTACCGACGAAAAATTTATATGCAGGGGGGTCCAGAATCATGAACTGAATCCATGGGAACAGGCTTCGCGTCGATGTCCCTGCCACCCTGTATAGTTTAAGCTTTCTCATAATAATCACACATGTTACTGAAGAAACCTCGAGTCCTGTCATTCAGAATGTCCTAGTTCATGGGTCGAAATCTCAATGATGTAACGTGTACTGAAGTTAGGAAATAAAACAACTATTTACTATTTAAATTAATAATGTACGGGGTAATTGCTGATTATTGGCGAATGGCTTCCGGCTTTGAACGCTGTTGTAATATTAGGATTTAGCTATCACACCGCAGGGCAAAAGCCTTTTCAAATATACATAGTTTTGCGTGGCATTTTAGAAATGGGAAGATAACAAAAGAGCATCACCTAATCGGCCAGTATGTCACTGCTGGGACTCACGCCACCTCTTTGTTACAGGGAAAAGGAAAATATTATTGAAATATGAAAAAATACATAGCTTAAGCATTGTATTTATTTTTATATTGTGATTTGTATTTATCTAGTGTTTCATAACTTGTGATTGTAATATGGGAGAACCTGAAATAAATGGTATTTTTTAAGGCCCTTTGTACACGGCAAGGCTTCTTTACGGTACGGCGTATAAATCAGGCAGTAGAAAAACGTCTCTGTCAACAAGCTTCCATGGTGATCCATACGACACTCATGATCATGTCTACACACGGCATATAAACCGCGCCGTAGAAAAAACGTGGCCAAATTAATCAGCGCCTGTCACTACTCCATACAAGTTTAGACGCGATTAAAAACTTGCCTACTAAAATTACGTCAATTTACGTCAAGCGCTGATTAATTTGACAGGACTAAACTAAAATTTATCTTCTGTCCTTTTCTTAATGAAATAGAAAGAAAAAGATGCACTGAACTTAAATTTAGTTTAGTTTGTGAACAAGGGAATTGGCACCATTATTTTATTCGAGATTGACAATTTTGTCAATCGAAAATGAAATTGCAGAAAACTTAAGACTTCGATGCCTTAAAAGAGAGTTTGCTGATAGAAAACCTAGAAAAGAATTTGTAAATTGATAAAGTTTTTTTTTTAATTGGAGAGTAGAAAGGGGGTGCCATAGAAACCTCGCCCAGGGCGCTGGTAATGCTAAAACTGACACTGGTTCTAGGACATGCCGTTTCCCCACGATGTTTTCCTTCACCGTTTTGAGAGAAAAAAAGAAAGAAAAATTGTTTATTCTGCACAAACAAAACGCAAATTACATAAAAAATAGACAAAATACACATACTAATACAAAGTAACTAAAAGCCTCGTATTCAAAACCTTAAATGTAACAATAAAAATAAAAAGTTTGACTGTTGTCCATTGCTTGATGACAGGCCAAGACCACAGACAATAGATGTTGCATAATCTATTGCGTTGTGCAACATATAGAGCAGTGGAGATGAATTAATTTACACAAAGTAAAGCATTTGTCTGTGTTCAAACCTTCGACCTACAACTCGTAAATTGCGGCCGATACTGCTCTTATTTATTTATTAATTAAAACTATATGCTTAAGTAAAAAAATACTGTACAAAGGCGGACTTAATGCCTGAAGCATTTTCTACCAGTCAACCTTAGCCCGCTTGTACACGTCCGTTGTTTTCACCGGACAACGGACCGGTTTTTTAGCCGGACTCACCCTGTTGTTATGCTTATAATGAATATGTGTACATGCACCAGACCGGTGTCCATCTCATACAAAATGTGAAAAACACGGTCCGTGGTCCGATGGGAAAAGCTATTCTTTACTTCCGGCACCACATGGTACATATATACATAGATACATAAATATAAGCAAAATAAATAGTGTCAGGAGAAATAACGACTGGTACGGGTGAAAATGAATCAGCGCTGGGATGATTCAGCCAACTTCTTACGAATATGTTCACATATTCAAAGGGAGCGCATTCCAAAGAAAGACCGCTTGGACAAAGAAAGAAGAGTGAATGGAACCAGAGCGATGAGACGGACGTCGCTCTTCACTATCCATTCAATAATTATTCTACATTCATTCCCCCATACAACACATATTTCACCGACTAAAACGACATTCTCAAATATATAATATAACCCAAGGAGGCCTTAACGTGTAAATAATACAAATGTTATAGGTATCGGTTATTTCGCGCCATGTGGGGGTAATGGAGGCACGTGGCGACTGCCTGCATAAGCTAAGCTTGGCCCCGAGGCCCCGGTCTGTTTGAGGTTGAAAATATTGAATGGGCTTTTTACTTTGGTATTTTATGTTCTTGTTTATGATAGTACGTTGGTAAAAAGTAACTATTGGTTGAGATCGGAGTTTAACGAAGTAATTTTTTTAGGGATTGTGTTTGACCTGTATGTACCGTCCCTATGTTCCCTCGTAACTACTAAACGGCTGAACTGATTTTGATGAGTGATATGTACGTGTATATTAAAATTATAATTAAAAACGAAATGCAGATTTTTCGCACAAAATTGTACCTATGTTTTCAAAAATAAAAAAACCTCCCAAACCTATCGAGTGGGGTATCAAAATGAAGGGTTTTAAAAGGTGATTACTAAAATATACACATATTGTTTGTTTAAATGTAATTTGGAGTGAGAAATGGTAAAAAAAAAATCTGGCCAATAACATGTTGGACCACGCACAACGAAGGGTTCCGTAGTTGGTATGAATTTATCCCAAGAACAAACTTAATAATGTAGTTGAAAAACATGTTCTTCCATACGGAATGTATGGGAGATCATGTTTTATCCAAAGTCGACCAACTATTACTTGGTAACTTGTAAATTCTACTTAGCTGTGGTTTCTCGCAGTTTAACCTAGGAGGTTGTCGTCTGCTTAACCGGACTTTGCTCTGGGTGCCCCAATAATTTAAGGCCTCCAGCCAGGGCATAGAATAGAACTTAAAAATAAGCAAGTACACGCTAAGGACACCCCCCTGCGGGGGTACGGACCTCGGCTTAGGGCGACGTTGGGGGAGGACAGCAAGGGACGGGCTGGATCGGAATGTGTGATGGTTTTCCCTTTAACTTCGTTATATATACAACCATTTAGCTGGCAGGGGGGAACCCTTGACTTCACTGAAAAAAATATTTAGCCTAACTACTTCGGCTATTTCAGAAATAATCAAAGTTTGACAAGACTTTATAAAAGTTAACTTGATTTAATAAAAGTGATACACAACAGCCAGCACAGGTTTTGGTTACATGTTGCATAAAGTTATGTGGTCACTTTTTTGTGTTACATGTTGACGAAAGTTTGGCTAAGTATAAGTAATTTTTTTTTTCCAGTGTTTAACAAAAATTGGCACTTCAAAGCTTAATATTACGCAAACGGATCCCTGGATCGAAAAATGATTTCCACAAACCCGCAATTTTTTTGAACGGCCTGTCTAATGATAACCCACACCATGGAATAGACGAGAAAAAAAAAATCATCCCCGCTTTACGTTTAGGGGAGGTAAGTACCCTAAAAACAATTATATTTCAAGATTTTATTTTACCATTTTGGCGCTGAGATTAGTATGCATACTCATGCAAAATCACAGATATAAGTTTTTAAACTGTCATGGTCACTAATATTATTATTAACATAAGCGGGATATTTACCATGTTTATTCATTGTTCTGAGTTTCCGATATTTCGGCGCTGTTGCAAGCACCATGATCACGGATAAACTGAAGTCACTGCGGGTGGGTGTTTATGAGCAGACAAAACGGTCTAGACCGTTTTGTCTGATCATGGTGCTTGCAACAGCGCCGAAATATCGGAAACTCAGAACAATGAATAAACATGGTAAATATCCCGCTTATGTTAATAATAATAAATCACAGATTTCTAGTACTAAGGGTCTCTAAGCTAAGCTGCGGACAGACAGATAGACCACTAAACTATACAAATACGGGATGGGGACCTATATAAATTCTCGTAATCAAGAAGTTAGTATTTTAGACATTATTTTTGTACCCTATCACTGTTTTTATATTTAACCCAAAGGTTGACTGGTAGAGAATGCCTTGTGGCATTAAGTCCGCCTATGTACTACTAATTGTACATGAAGTTTAAATAAATAAATAAATAGACAGACAAACAAACAGACTGACATGGCGAAACTATAAGGGTTCCTTGTTGACTATGGAGCTAACTTAAAAGTGTAAAATAAAAACAAAAACAAACAAAATCCCGACTGCATAAAAAATGAACTTTAAAAAGATGGAAAAAAATATTTATATAACTTAAAGAGAGGGATCTTCTTAAACTTAATAATAATAAAGAAAAATCGCCTCCGACTGCATGAGATTGTTTATAGTATTAAGTTATATAAATCTTGTTTACATCCTTTTTAAAGTTCACTTTTTACGGAACAGTTGTATTTTTGAATTTTTTTTTGTGTGTTTTAGTGTAAACACACAAAAAAAAAAAACGTAAAATCTGATTGGGATCAGAAAGAAATAAAGAAAGAAAATTAGGTTTATTTGTCACAGAAACACGTGCATACAAAAAGATACTTAACTCGAGTAGGAATGTAAACAGAAAAATAAAACAAAATAGATCTACATTATAATCACGAGCACAAAACCGAAATAGACGGCAGCTGCACGTCATGACTGTGACAAGAAGGCTTCCACTCAGCATGATGCTGTGCTATGAGGGAACCACAGTACAGCGCTGATTTTTAGTGGTTACCCGTGGTTATTAGCCATTTATTTGAATGTTTTCGACATTATTTTACAAGGCCATGAAAAAATAGGGAATTATCTCATCAAAACGAGATATCGAGTATACCTGTTCATTCTTCTCACCAATATTCTGTTACTAATGGAGTGACATTAAAATTATATATTCTACGCCTTTACAAGAAAATTACTCTCACAATGTCCTGATATGCCGACATACCTAATGAGATGCAAATATCTTTTCTTACACGTGCCGCCAAAACAATACACCCTCTCCCATAATATGTGAACAATACCTACGTAATTATTATACACACATAGTATGTCACGGAATGTCAGTCTAGTATACCAATTATTAATAACTGACAAATATTTGCACATCCCATATAACGGGGATTCCTTTCTGAATTCAGAGTCGGAATTCATATTATTAATTAAGAAAGCTCAGAATTAAATGCAATTTAATTATGCTTCACACACTTTCAGATTTTTTCAGATGATGATTTTCGCAGATCGATCTGTAAGAATGACACTGACGACTTAAATTGTATGTAATTCTGATGAATTCCGACTCAGAATTCAGAAAGTGATCGCGACGATAGGTCGTGGTGGAGCAAAATGAAAAGGTTAGCGGACAGTATAACAAGTATAATGAATTAGAATAAAAATAAATTAAATAAAAACGGTCGGTTATTAAGTATATGTAAATATGAAAACAAGATTGGTTTAAAAACGCGCAAGCGCAGCCGTGCATAAAGGCGAGCAACAGTTGATTGTTGTGGCGGTGTGGCTGTGGCGTGGGGGCCCGCGCTCGGCCATCGCCGTCGGCCGGCTGACTCCCCGCTGTCCCCGCGTCCCTCGTTCACTGCCGCTAGCGCGCGTCGATGTTGAGTGAAGGGGTCTCAACAGAAAGGAATTCAGAATATGTGAGTTCAGCTTAAAAAGACGCTAAAGGCAGCAGTCCTGCGAAATTAACTCGCGGCGAATTCTTTGCGCAACTTTGTATATATTTTTTTAAACAAAATAATGAAATATCATGAAATATTACTATTGCACATAGATAAACCTACCATAAGTAATAGCTCGTTATTTTTTTTAAGTTCATCTAGGTGGATTATGCTAGGTAAATCAAGCGTTAAAAACACCTCGTTCTGCCCAACAACATTTCGAGTTAAGTTTGTGTGCTTACTTTATGGTAATAAAAAATTTGTTTACTGAATCTGTTCAGAGCATAATTTAGCTGAACAATCTCGTCTTCAAATTGCGCTGATTATTTTTTTTTTGTTTCTGTTCAAAATTCTCTGTTTCTTTCTCTTAATAAACGGTTTGTTTCATAATAACAATGCATCGTATGTACGAATTTTTTCTCTAAATTTAATTATTGGTTTACTTTAATCCATACTAATATTGTGAAAGTAACTCTATAGGGATAGTATAGAATTGCCTTCAGTTAGGACTGTGTATGGAAGAAGAACTATTCAGTTTGAGGGAGCGCAGCTTTATAATAAGTTACCAAAAGATGTAAGAGATTCTTCTTCAATTAAATTTTTTAAGAATAGGTTAAAGTTGTATTTGGCTAACCAGAAATAATCATTACTCACTGTATGTACTCGATAGATCGAACGACAACAAATATGTTTATTAATTAAGATATTTTGTTAAGTTTCTCATATTTAAGTGAACTATGTATGTTCTTTTGAGAAATAAATTTCTTTAAACCGAACTCTGTCTGTCTGTCTATCTGTCTGTCTGTCTGTCTCTCTGTCTGTATGTTACGTTTTCACGCCTAAACCGCTAAACCGATCGTCATGAAATTTGGCAGAGATATAGCTTGGGATATGGAGAAGGACATAGGCTACTTTTTTACGCGATAATCGACATCGACGCGGGCGGAGCCGAGGGCAAAAGCTAGTTACCTATCTAGATAGATATATATTCTTTCAATAACCATCAATTTCGATGTTTCACATCTATCTGGCGTCCCATGACGGCTAACTTTTTTTTAACTTCTCACGAAAACAAGTTCACAACTACCGTTGCATGGGGTATCAGCACAACGTTCCAAGTGCATTACATTACACGCTGCCGTAAACAGCGATTTTCACACAAACGCAAAAATTCCTATTGGGAAACGACTTTGTTTGCGTGCAAGAATTTTTGCTCAATTTATAGAATGCGTAATGGTTATGTGATGGGTCTTATTACACCCATGTATTCTTACACGTGCTGGAAAAAATATTTACCCACTCCTACGGTGAGTCACACTATCGCTAGTCTGTGGACCGTACACTGTAGTTCAACTTTATTTTTCGCCTGGCCTGGCCCAATCAATGAGTGTCGGCCATCAGCTCCTACAACGGAAATATTGACAAACTTTATATTGGACTTGCTAGAGTTTCTCAAACTTGAGAAGTTTGTATGACACGTGCGACGGGTTTGGGTGCGATGTTTTGTGAGATAATATTTTTGATTGGATGATAGGGGCAGATGGAGCTCGTGGATAAGTAATAACAGCCGCACGGGTTGATCGAAGGTTAAGCTATGCTTGCCACACGGTCGGTTCGTGGATGGGTGACCATCCCTTACATATCGAGACCAGAAATCACGTGAAGCCGTTGGTCCCGGTTATCATTCCTAGATCTTTGAAAGTCGTTACCAGTAGTCCGAAAAAAGTTTTTTCACCAATAGAAAGCTAAATTATCAAAAAGTAACATAAGCTATAAGTTATTTTCAAAAAAAATTGAGGTCCTTAAAGAAAATTGCAATATACATTATTGCAATTTTCTTTAAGGACCTTAAGTAGCATTTTGCCAAAAAAAATTATTATGCGTGCGCTGAGAAAACTATTAATGATACATAAAAATTATGTACTACATGATTAAAGTACTCATTATTACCTACAAAAAGTACAATACAATTATATATACTAGTAAAATACAATTTTCCATGAATTGGAATTTGTAAGTCAGACGAACTACTACTAGGAATACCTTAATTACGGAGAGACGGCTCTTTGTTTCAAATGCTGCAGGCATTCAAATCAAATATGAATTTTATTATGAAGAATATTGAATTGTCCTCAGGCGATGAATAGGGATCGACAGCAATAAAGTCGAGAGAAAACCTTTGCCGAATACCAAGGATCTGTCATGGCAATAAACATGAGAAAAAAGGAAAAAAAAATATGAGAAATTTTACCTTGCAACTAAAAATATTCAGGATCGTCACACAGTGGGTACCTGAAGACGGGTGTCGTCACCGAGGCAGGCCTAAGAAACGCGTTCCTGACCGATAGGTGGGCCTATCGTGGCAATAAACATGAGAAAACAGGAAAAAAAAATTATGAGAAATTTTACCTTGCAACTAAAAATATTCAGGATCGTCACACAGTGGGTGCCTGAAGACGGGTGTCGTCACCGAGGCAGGCCTAAGAAACGCGTTCCTGACCGATGGCAATAAACATGAGAAAAAAGGAAAAAACCACAACGAAAATCGGAAAACTAGAGGGGAGACCATTGCCGAACAAATGTTAAGACTCGCGCAGACTGTCGCGATATTGTGGGTACGACAGACAGCGTTACACTTGTCACGCCTGCGATATCGCGCCAGTCTGCGCGAGCCTTTAACAAAAAACAACATTAAGTTATTATTAGTCATTTAACGCACATTAATTTAGTGAACATACAGTATCTAGGAAGTATTTTTCCGTGCCGGCCAGTTCAGGCGGCTATAGAATACTCCACTCTAGCGTTCTATGATTGAGATTTACTGGCTGGTAGGATGGCTGATATTTGAAATGCTTAACAAGACTCAATCAATTAATGGAAAATTAACCTACCAGATATAATTCTATATTATTAACATCGTCTCTATTTTACATCTTTATCAAATTAAACCTGCCTCTGTGATCTATTGGTAAGAGCACCTATCTAGAGGTCCCGGGTTCGATTCCCAATTTTCTGCTCGGCTTGGTTGGTGCTAGATAACACCACTGTCGCCATAACAACAATGTTGACAGCATTTGTTGTGTTCCTGCAGTTAGAGGTAAGATAGCCAGCGCCTCTGTGGTTGAGGGTTCCGTGTGAAGCACGCTTCCATCTTCGGCCTTATCAGAAGAGCTTCCTGGTTGAGGTTTTTTTTAATGATCGATTTACCTTCATTATAATATGGATATGCAGAAATACAATAAAACTAGCTGACTGGACAGACGTTTTCATGTTTGCTAGAACTCGATCGCAGCGCCACCTATCGAGTCTAATTGTAAATCTAAACCTACCAGGGACCCACTTAAATATACACACAAAATTTTATCAAAATCGGTCCAGCCGTTAAGGAAGAGTTCAGTCACATACACACGCCCAAAAGAGTTACGAGTATATACATAAAGATAAAGCCAGGCTTTTACTTTTAATAAAAATAAAAAAATATTTCAGACTTTAAAAATTTACTGTGTAATGTTAGTAACAAAGGTCTTAAAACCAATGTTAGTATTGTAGCATTCTCGAGTAAATTCACATAAAACAAAAATTAAAAACATAGCGTCATCTCGTCATGTGAAGCCGAGTAAGCCTCCCCAGCATTGCAGACTCCGGCTTTTCTGATATCATCTTCAGAATTCCGTTGGCGTTCCCCCAGATCCTACACATCATGAGATGCTACTTTTTTACTCATATGGCATACAAATCGTCGACCCTTGCGTCAGTAAACATGCCTGAAGCGCTGTTGAAACGTAGAGCCTCACCAGAATTCTGAAGGCGTTGCTATATTGTAATGTTGGCGTTGTTAATGACATAATGTGTATGAGAAACTAAATGTGACCATATTATTTTTGACGCTAAACCTATCGTAGGAAGTGCCAGCTTTGTCAAACTATTTCTAGCATGTAAAAGGTACCTTGAATCATGATGTCTAATCAGACCCTTTTATAGAAATTATCCAATACTTTTCAATTGTACCAATACTCAAAGTCCCATATTATTGTACATCTATTACAGCAGTGTGTATAAAGTGTTCGTAACTTGAGACGGACTTTGCTAACGACTGCGCTGTTTGTCCCGGCCTCACTTCCAATCTATATAACGATTATCTGCGCAACTGTACCGGGATCATTTGTTAAAAGTTCCAGCGAATAAATGAGTTTGATTAAAGGGCACTTGAGTACAAAAGTGGTACGGATTTTCGTATTGTGTTCCGAAGGTCAGAGAGTTCGGCGTTTGTTATCGGGGACAGGGATTAGTTTTAGCATTTTATTAACTTGGCGTTCGGGAAAAGTGTGTTGTGTTTCATTATTATTTATTAAAAAGGTTTTTATGAAATTCGCAACTTTTTGCTATGAAAAAGTATGTAAGGATCGTAACACTTATGGTTGCTGCCTACCTCCATTACCTATACTTTTCATTGCAGGGTGTTATTTCCTTTCCCCATTCCTTGTGTTCATTCCGACACATACGGAAGAAGAAATGGGACGACCTCCATCCAATTACCACAGAACTAAGTGGAAAGCAAACACATTCCTTAACTAAACCATAAAAAAACATGCTATCACAAACACGTCCTACTCTTTTATCTATTATAAAATCTATTATTGATCAGGATGTGTAGCCTCAATACGTCAACTAAGAACACACAATTCTACACCTTAACTGTGAGGAAATATGGTTTTTTATTCCTTGAATCGTTGCCAATACGCGTGGTAACCCGTTAACTGCAAGTGGGGTAAGTTTGATGGGCCTCGCGTGTCTGTGGACGAGACAGCCAACTTTAAGTTGTATAATGTTGTGCACAACAATTTGGCACGAAGTGTACCGAGTTTCTTTCTCTTAATGTTTTGAAATTGCGTCCGTAGAACGATTTGATCCGGGTTTTAATTAATAGCGACTTGAGGGTTAAGTACTGGAAATAAATGGAACGAGTTTACCAGTTGAATGGGCTCAATAGTTCTAAATGAAATGTAATTTAAGTGGAATTGAAGACGGTATTATTAATGTAAGAAAATAAAATAAATAAATATTTTTGTCATGTGTTCGCGTAAGAATGGAAGATCTTGTCAGTTTGTCTGGAGTATTGTGAGATGAGCGTATGATTGTCGAGTAGTTTAGTCTTTTTTATATAACAAAGTAGTATTTCATTCTCGTTTTCGACTATTCATAATTGAAGTCATGTTTTAACTTCAAAAACCTTTTCATCCAATCATCCCACTTTTTATTTTTGTTTTTAGCCTGTAAATTGGTCCACTAAAGGCAAAGGCTTCTCTTGAGTTATCATTAGTGTGTTATAGATTTTTTATATAGCACAGTAGTATAGTGTTTCATTCTGTGTTCCACTATTCTTATTAGACTACCGTTTTAAGTTTTTATGATGTCTTTGATGTTTTATTAAAAAACAATTTCATCCAATCATCCCACTTTTTCTTTTTGTTTGTTAGCCTGTAATGTGTCCCACTGTTGGGCAAAAGTTTTCATTTTTCCTTCCAAACCTCCCTGTCTTATGCGACCTGGCTTCTGGCCATCCCAGTTCATCATCTTTCTGCCCTTGTCCCTGTTATTGTATTGTATGTTACTTGGGGCCGGTGCAACACTTTTTTTTTCTTCCAAACTCCCCTGTCAACCGTCACGCTATCATTCACTCCCTTCTCTTTCATATCATTCCTCACTCAATCCATGTATCTTTTATTTATTATTTTTATTTTATTTTATTTTATTATAACATGGTAAGCACCTAACTTATAAACTGAGCCCCACAAAACTATTGCGATGGTTTGAATGTGGGGTCAGTGAGTTTCTAGATAATAGGAGTTAAGAGGAGTTTCTTGCCGGCTCTTCTGCATAGGAAACGACTAATTGGAACCGTGCACCTAGCTTCTGACGTTTCATAGGTGCCCATGTAGGTTTATGTGAAATAAAATATTTTGATTTTGATTGATTATTTTGAATAATACTTAAACATACTTACATATCCAAATATATATTTTATTAATTTACTTCTAAATCTATTTTAATTTGTTTCACTCCTTATGTCTGCCGATAGACTATTCAATAGATATGGTATTCGTTTTTTTAGGGTTCTGTCACCAAAGTAATTGGTGACTCTTAGTACATTGAATCTGTCAGCAGCAATAGATCGTGTAGTATGGTTGTTGAATACGTGACTTAAGCTATACTTTTGGGTACCTTGATGGTTTACTGCTAAAAGATATTCATGTTTGTAAGTGATAGATATAATTGTACATATTTTAAATAGTTTTCTATAATCTTCATTATAACTGTTTTTATTTTATTTGGCTTTCGTCTCCCTCTCTCCATCCATTAACATTTATATTCATTATTCTGGCCATCCCACTTCATTTTCTTCCTGCCCTTGTCCTATGTTACTTGGGGTCGGTGTAACACGTTTTTTGTTCCATTCTCCCTTGTCAACCATCACGTTATCATTCACTCCCTTCTCTTTCATATCATTCCTCACTGAATCCATGTATCTTTTATTTGGCTTTCCTCTCTCTCTCTCTCCATCAATTAACATTTATATTCATCACTCTGGCCATCCCACTTCATCATCTTCCTGCCCTTGTCCTATGTTACTTGGGGTCGGTGTTACACGTTTTTTTCTTCCATTCTCCCTTGTCAACCATCACGTTATCATTCACTCCGTTCTCTTTCATATCATTCCTCACTGAATCCATGTATCTTTTATTTGGCTTTCCTCTCTCTCTCTCTCCATCAATTAACATTTATATTCATCACTCTGGCCATCCCACTTCATCATCTTCCTGCCCTTGTCCTATGTTACTTGGGGTCGGTGTAACACGTTTTTTTCTTCCATTCTCCCTTGTCAACCATCACGTTATCATTTACTCCCTTCTCTTTCATATCATTCCTCACTGAATCCATGTATCTTTTATTTGGCTTTCCTCTCTCTCTCTCTCCATCAATTAACATTTATATTCATCACTCTGGCCATCCCACTTCCATTTTATTAATTAAAAACGAAAACACCTTCAAACACGAAGAAATGATTAAAATGAGAAAAGAACCTTCAGCGTAAATATATTCAGAAAATGCTCATTAAATCCATTCACTAAGCTATGAAGACCTTTTACTGCAGGTTTATTGTAATCCTGGATTACGACCTGCCAACTTAATTAACTGCGTTTTTTATACAGAAAATAATAAAGAAGAAATTGCTTTGGACTAAGTAGGTAGGTACTGCTAATAGAAATAATTCTTATTTTAGGGTTCCGTACCTCAAAGGAAAAACGGAACCCTTATAGGATCACTCGTGTGTCTGTCTGTCTGTCCCTCTATCACAGCTAATTTGCTCCGAATGTAATGGACCGATTAAGTTGAAATTTGGTGTACATATCAACTTGAGTGACCCAAATACGGATATGAACCGTAAATAAATGAATTTAGAATATTAGGGTCAGTTTTGGGGGGCAAACCAGAAAATTTTAAAAAAAGTTTTGAACACTGTACCGTGTGACACATCAAATAAAAGGGCTTACTGTGAGGGTCTCAAATATATTTTTTATATAATTTTAAAATATTTCTTTTTTAAAGTTATAAGTGAAAATAGACGAAAATTTACAATTCCCCCCCCTTATCTATGTAATGGACCGAATAAGTTGAAATTTGGTATACATATCAATTTGAGTGACCCAAATACGGACGTGAATCGTAAATAAATGAATTAAGAATATTGAGGTCAGTTTTGGGGGGCAAACAAGAAAATTACAAAAAAAATAAAAATGCAGAAATTGTTATGTTTTATTGTAATCATTAAAAAACGGAAAATAGTGGCCACAATAAAACATAACAATTTAAAACTACTGTTTGTAATAATAATAACGTATAGTCTTGTGAAGCACATCTTGACGAGCTTATTTTCTGCATTTTCATTCTAAAATAAAAGAAATCACCGAAATAACGATGAGGGCGCCACTGTGCACTCGGCGCAGTCTTAAGTTAACCAACTTAAGTTAATAACTAAACAAAAAGTATTGCTGTAACTTTTTTAACTTTGATGTATTTAACTAATTAATTTCATTGAAAAAATATTGATTGTTAAGAGCGTTGTCACCGGTCCACTAGCGTCACTCCTTTAAAAACATATTATCTCGTTACTGAGAAGGAATTATGAAAAACGGCTCAATCAACTATATTGAGAAACGAAGCAACAAAATATGATCTAGAGGAATGTGGCCATTTTTGTTTAGATCGAATTTTGTTGCTTCGTTTATCAATATGAAACTTTAAAAAAGGTATTAGAAAATTCTAGACACACTTACCGATATAGTTGATTGAGCCGTTTTTTATGATTCCTTCTCAGTCACGAGATAATATGTTTTTAAAGCTAGTGGACCGGTGACAACCCTCTTAAAACTAGGTGGCAGTAAAGCAACCCGATGGCAAATATTAACTGAATAAAGTTTTTTTTTGTTCGGTCCAGTACTGAGAATTCAGCCACGCTAACAGCCTTCACTGATATACACGATACGACGTCGCATCGTGGCACATTGTGACCCAAGTAGTTACAGACATGTTTAGATAACAATTTTTTATTGATAACTATCTACTATTCTCATTTAACGTCTGTACCTAAAATGAGTCGTAAACACTAGTTACCAATAAAAAATGGTTATTCATCATCATGGCATGTGTATCTTGTCTGTACCACTTGTGTGCCACGATGCGACGTCGTATCGTGGCACGTTGAGGTCTTATCGTGTTAATATGTACCCACGGCTACATATCAAGCTATACATTTCCAGAATAAACTGAACTCTTATTTATACGGAAATCCTATACAATGCGAGATCAGCTTATACTGGAAATGCATAGCTTAATGTGTAGCAGTGTGTACAGTTATATTTTTTTTTCATGTTTTTTTTGAATACTGATCGATAGAATTTTATAATTCTTAACTTAATTTAAATACCTCTACGAAATCTACCCAAAACTAGAAAAAAAATTAAAATCGTACGATTTGTTAGTAAAAAAATTTCAACCATTTATGCAAGGGGGGGTCAGCTAATTGTGTATACTGATTGTACGAGCCCTCATCGGCAAGTTGAGGCGCGGCGCCGCGGTGGCACGGCTCGGCGGTGTATTCCCGCTGTCCCCATTGCCCGTATCCCCATTAATGGCAATTCACATAAAATGGCGAAAAAAAAAACTTTACTGTACTTTTGTATTGATTTTTTTAATGATTATTTCTTAAATCAGTACTTAAAAGAATGGAACCTTTTTTCCGCCTCTTTATGTGAATTACCATTAATGGGGACACGGGCGATGAGGACAGCGGGAACACACCGGCTGGGCCCGACGGCCATTCGCTTCCTCGTACTCCACCGCGACGGGAGATTCTCCTCTCTCATCTAACCTTTGTTTGTCCGGGAATGTTATATGTATATTTGTAAACTCATGGCATTATACCATTGTCTATTTTATACCTATACTCCTTACCTTTTTAAACCGATTAGCATGTGTTTAGGATTCCTATTTTACGACTAGCTGCTGCCCGCGGCTTCGCCCGCGTGTCTGTTTCTCCATAACAATTAATATAATCAGCTATCTGTCAATGAAAGTTACGTTAAAATCGGTCTAGCTGTTTCGGAGATTAGCCGAAACAAACAGATAGACTGACAAAAACATTTGTTTTTCATTCTTAAAAAATATGTTTTTTTTTATAAGTAGGTACCGTAATATTACTTTCATATGAATTTAGTAAAAAGTTGTTATTTCGACGTTACAAACAGACATTTCAATTTTAATTGTTTGTAAAAGGCTATATAAAGCTCGATATTGTGTGCATTTAAAAATTTGCTATGAATATTTTTTTGGAGCTTAACGACTCAACAGGACTATCGGAATGCAAAACATACTCACGTAGTTAAGTACTAAAATCTAAATAACTGCCCACGAAATGTTCATTGCGACAATCAATTCTTTTTTCAGTCCACAATTACCCCAACCCGCGGTCACTCTACAAATTTTTACTAGTCCATTAACTGCTTCTTCCCATATAACAAAAACAGCTGTTAAAAGAAAAATCTCAGCGTGCAACAGACGTGTACAGAGACAGTAGCAGTTTCCACAGCAAAAATACGTTCTAAATTCGCCATTATACGTGATAAAAGCCGTTTTAAGCGAACACGCGAAACGTTAACTGAGTTTAAATTGCCCTATTAATGGGCTGTAATGGTGTGGTCCACTGGGGTAATTCTGTCCCCGACTCGCATTGCACGGTTAGGCGACCATCCGATTCGATGACTGTAATCCTATTACGTATTCTGTGTAAACTATAGGATAGTGTCCGTTTTGAACTGTTTTGATATTTGCTGATTATTCTGCCTATTAGATAGTTCATCATCATCATTTCAGCAGTAAGACGTCCACTGCTGGACATAGGACTCCCCCAAGCACCGCCACTTCGACTGGTTCTGTGCTTCCCGCATTTAGCGGAAACCTGCGGCCTTCACAAGGCCATCGGTCATCGTCGAGTCAGACTCGGCTGGGCAGCGTTCGGGATGCTACGCAATATCTTCTCGTCCCACATACCAGTGTCTCAAGACGAAAGTCTTTGGACCAGTGCGTGTTGCCAGGAATGACCTATGGCACTGAAACGTGGTCGCTCTCAATGGGCCTTATTAGCTAAAAGTAACCCAAAGGGCAATGGAGAGGGTTATGCTTGGAGTTTTCCTACGTGATCGAAGCAGAAATGAAGAGATCCGCAGAAGAACCAAGGTAACCGACATACCCCGAAGAATTGCCAAACTTAAGTGGCAGTGGGCAGGACACATTGTTCGCAGAACCAATGGTCGATGGGGCTGAAAGATTCTGGAGTGGCGACCGCGTACCGGAAGACGTAGCGTTGGAAGGCCTCCCACAAGGTGGATTAGCTGGTTGTTGCCAAGTAATATGGCCATGATGATATTACAGCACAGAAGCGGACACCATTTTGCCTGGGAAAGTAGACAACTTATCAATATAATTAATGATTTCATGGAGTTAATGGGTTATTTTCACTTTTTGTGGTTAGTCCCGAAACTTGTTCCCTCATGTGCCTAACTACTGGGACACAAGCCTCCTCTCCTCTCTGTGGCTGTAATCAACCACGCGGGCCCAGTGCGGATTGGTAGTAAACAACACAGACTACACAGACACAGACTTTATTGCTTTCACTATTTATTTATTTTGTTATTAGATTTGATTACTTGTTTAGTTATGTACCTATTTATTTATTTATAAGTATAAAATTATGTATTAGGTATGTTGAAACTGTTTGTACTCCCCGTCACTTGTCCCTACAGGTTCATTAGAAAACCAGCGTCAGACAGCATCTGTCTGGCATTAATGCTGAAATGAACCTTTTTGGCCCAGCCGTGAGGCACACAGCAATTTTTTTTATAACATTTTTTATTTCACTTTTTATTTTTTTTGTATTTTGTGCTTCACGAACTGTGACCAAATAAACGTTATTCTTTCTTTCTTCTTTCTTTCTAGATGACACATGTCTTCGAATTTTTTGGTTCTAGGACATGCCGGTTTCCTCACGAAGTTTTCCTTCACCGTTTTGAGAGCGGTGGTGATGAAATTTTCTTCTTTTTTTATATAAAACGGGGAAGCTCTTGGCCTTCATCTCACCTGATGGTAAGTGATGATAAGGCCGAAGATGGAAGCGAGCTTTACCCGGAATCCTCAACAACAGAGGAACTGGCTATCTTACCTCTAACTGCCGAAACACAACAAATGCTGTTTTAACATTGTTATTTTGGCGATAGACTTAAATAAGATGGTGGTAGCTAGCCAGGCGGACTTAGAGCAAGCCCTACCACCAACCAAACCGAGCAGACATTTTTGCCCCCGCTGGGAATCGAACCCGGGACCTCTGGATCTGAGACAGGTGGTTTTACCACTAGACCACAGAGGCACAAACTAAAGAGTCTGCTTGGGTTCGAGCCCACGACCTACATGCAACTTGTAAGTCGGTTACCACTGCGCCACTTGCTCTCGGAAAATGTATGTGCCTATAAAAGATTAGGGAGAACATAAAAGTTAATATTATTTTCAGAAATATATTTCATTTCGGGGTATTATATTGCATACGCCGAGAGAATACGTTTCTGACAACTGTCTTACACGAGATTTGGAACTTATAAAGTTTAAATTCGTAAAACATATATTCGTTTGTATGAAACTAACAGGTGTTAGAAAAGCTTTCTCTCGGTGGACAGAATATAAAGTCAATAAGTGCATCGGCTGATTTTCCCAGTCTTTCGTCAGTGGTAACATTTGCCGAAATTATCCCCAATATGTAAGTACATACATTTTCCCACTGAATTTTATGTCTCAAAGTTTACTGTGAATATCAAATACTCAGTTTTATACCATTGCTTTTACAATCTTTTCAGAAAATAGCAGTTCTATTTTGGAACCTTTCCAAAAAGATTTGATCAAATATGGACTGAGACTAACCAGATAATGCACCTCAAATAAAAAAGGATAAAATCTGAGTCAATATTCCTCAAAGTTTATTTTTAGAAGCAATTGTTATGTGAATAAGAGTGATATTATATTATATCACTACATATTATAAAACAAAGTCCTCCGCCGCGTCTGTCTGTCTGTCTGTTCGCGATAAACTCAAATACTACTGCACCGATTCTCAGGCTGTTTTCACCAATGGATAGCTTGGTTCTCGAGGAAGGTTTTAGTATATAATTTGTTATGTTTTTGTATGCATTTTTGTATGAATTAACGATATTTGTTGGAGGTGTCGGAAAAAAATAAGCCATCTGGGAGCTTTCAACGAAAACGCTGTCTAAACCCTTTGAGATATAACAAAATAATGTATGGTGGAATTATGTATCTTATAAAGGTCTTCAAAAAAGTCCGCGATGGCATATGTCTATCTCTTAAGGATAACATACTATATCCATTTTATTGACTTTTTGTAGGTATTTGTTTGCCGAATTTTACTCTTGGAAATACGATTACGATAACAATACGCTATAATATCAGTAGCTATTAGCCAAATTATGTTTGTAGATAAATAAGCTAGCTACTTATGTGTATTTCAAACAGTGCACAAGAATATTTATCATAAAAACATTACTAAACACGGCGGCCTTATGATCAAAATTTGTGCATTCCAAAACTTTCGTTACTTTTTCACTAACATATTTATCACTTTTCGATAAACTAACACTCAATACGAAATCTACACTTATTTCTCAGTAATTCTGTATAAGATTCTTCAAAGATTAAACCGTTTCTCATTGAATCTTTACGCACGTTTATCCTTGATAAATGTTTACATTAAGCACCGCGCACCGCGCCACACCGCCACACGACCACAGAGTACAGACGTATTTTGTTTTCTTTTTTTTTCGTTCGTTTAGTGGTGTTCCCGCTAAAATGTCAACCGGTCAAGTATTAGTCGATTAATCGAATTCTACAGCCAGATCGTGTTGCAAGTACAAAATAAATGTCAAATATTTCGTCCAATTGCGAACGTGACCCTGAGAAAAGTTATGCACCAATGGTGTTCATTATATATTTCGAGCGTTTTATCAGCACAAATGGTGTATCATGCGACATTTCAGAGGATTTCGTTTTGTTTTCACATTGTTGGTATCTTCGTGAATTATTTTAAAATTATCATTTGTGTCGCACTTTTATTTCGTGTTGTAATTTGGTACAATTGATTACTTTAAGAATTTGAGTGTAATTTCGTATTTTGATTTTGTGTTTGTTATCTTTAGGTAAAGACTCATTCACGTTCCGAACATAAGTACTTTTATTATATTAAATCATTTGTTTCGGTTTCTATTCACATAGTGAATCACATTAAAATTAATATTAAGTTCGAATTTTGAGATATAGCCTGGGATATGGAGAAGGACATAGGGTACTTTTTTATGCGATAACCGACATCCACGCGGGCGAAGCCGCGGGCAAAAGCTAGTTATGTATAAGTGTAAATTTACACTATTCTTAGTTATGTAATCTATCACGTACAATAATTAGTTGTTTTTTAAAACCCCATTTTCGAAACACAGTTACCAAATTGACTTGTTTCTTGTTTGCAAACCATCCCATTTTTTTTTTCTTTTGGTATCTATCTATACTACAAATAAATAAAATTGAAGTGTCCGTTTGTAATGTCAAAATAATAGCTGTTTACTAAATGCATAATTATGATAGATAGTGTATACAGTAGGCACAAAAAAAAAAAATTGTCTGTCTGTTCCGGCTAATCTCCGAAACGGCTGGACTGATTTGGCGGAACTTTCACAAGCAGATAGCTGATGATACAAGGAGTAACGTTAGCTACTTTTATTTTGCAGGCAAAATAAAAGCTTAGCTTAGTATCACATAAAGAAACAAATACTACTTAAATATTATATAATTTTCTAGTATTTTTCTAGTAGCAGGACGACATTTTATTTTCCGCTTTGTCAGTCACGCATTTCTAACAAAACTTCCCGTGTAGCCAGACAATTGCTTTGTTACCCAAACATTAAATTCGTTTCTGAAGAGGGATCCTCTCGAAACAAACCTATTTAATTGAAATACTCAAACGAATCTGAGCTAAAAAAGTTATACTTCCAATACGTAATTTGGTCAACAATTAATTAATTGTTTGTCTGGTAAATTAGGACCAAAATGTAGTCCTTGAAAATACAAAAAAAAATATATATATATATTGGAATGTTTTGTAATCAAGAAACAACTCAATTTGGAAATTGTGTTTCGAACATGGGATTTTAAATTATTTTTCAGCTTCACTTCTTGGAAAATAATAACGAGATGTTTCTACGAAAGAAAATATGTAATTAAAAAGAAAAATAATTTATGGAAACATAATTTTTTTCATTTGTCGTAAAAATATGTTGTTTTTTTTTTTTGTGTATGGCATCTCGGAGGTATAACCACTGGGGGTTCCTGCTCCTTAACCGGGCATTCCTGTGGTGCCGCAAGCTCCTAAACGAAGTTTACGCCTCCAGCCAGGGGAGTTTTTACTATAATCTACTTAACGACGACGACTGCTCGCTAAGGGCACCCCAGGTGGGGTTCGAACCTCGGCTTAGGGCAGTGTCGGAGGGAGGGTGGCAAGGGACCGTCGGTGGTATAAAAATATGTTGTGAATTCTTGGGAATATTATTAAAAATTAAATGAAAAATAAAATGGTAAAAATCACAAAGCTTCAAAGTTTGACAACCTCTTTGGTGTCAAAAGTGAGCCGGTTTGCGCTAAGTTACCTATTTTCAATAGGAAGGGAGGCTTTTATCGATGTCTAGGAAACTAGGTCGACATTTAGACTCTAACATTTGACCCAACATAATGTTGGTAAATAGAGCCAACTGTTTCAGTTAGGTAATTGTTTCAAATAGCATCTTTGAATGAACTTTTATTTAGTACTATTTATAGAGATTTACATGAAATTACTACGCTTGCCGTGGTTGGTTCCTACTAAAAAGAAACTGAGACAAATACCATAATAATCACGATTTTTCCTTACAAACGAATAAAGAAACGCAGAATAATTTATTAAAGTGCCAAAAACATGCTTATTTAATTTTCTGTTGGACCTGACATTTCATTTAAGCCGTAAAGGAACTAATAGGGAAATAATTTGTCGAAATAAAAATGAAAATAATAATATTATTTTATTCATGAATAATTAATGTGTTTTCCACAATGGAATATTTTAGGGAAATAGCTTACAAAAATAATTCGAGGGACTATATTATCACAACGTTATGTCAATATTGTGACGTAGCGTTCAATTTGTGACAATAAAACATAATTATGAATAAACAAAACATACAACTTAATTGATTTGGCGGCACAGTTGGCGCAGTGGTTAAGCGATTGACTGCTGCGTTGCGTGTCGCGGGTTCGATTCCCGCACGGAACAAATATTTGTATGATCTACAAGTAGCTGTTCCGGGTCTGGCTGTTTAAAATGTGTGTATGTGTGTGTGTGGTCTGTGTGTTTTAAATGTTTGTAAGCGCACCCACGATACAGGAGAAATTCCTAGTGTGGGGCAACGTTTAAAAAAAAAAAAAGAAAGTTTTTCCTACAACTGGACTGATTTTTCCAACGCCAGATCAAATAATTTTGAGATTTTACAGTTTTACTAAACAAAAATGTTTATTTGCGGTAAATATGACGTCACGCAAAGAAAGAACTGGTCACTGGTCAATTTTATTCAACGGATAAAGATATCTGATGTCGGAAAAATCATCTCTTAGCCAGCAATACTACAGTTAATTCCAAAACAGTAAACATTTTGCCTTTAATACACATTTTATGCATCGTATTTTGATATTGTATGAGTGCCTTAAACTACGCCTTTTCAAAATACAGTCTCGCCCTAGGTTAGAATTCCAATTGCGTTAATGTCACGTCACGAAGCTTGAAACTGACCGCATCGCCTCATGCAATTACTGGTCGCTTCCCTTAAGTGCATGCATGCATACAAATTCATAGGAAGAATACTGTAATACAAGTGCTACTTCATGTTAGACGTTGGCTTTTGTATTCATACACTTTGAATACGAATACATAAAAGCTACTATTTTAGAATTCAAAATTGTAGTAAAAAGTCGGGAGATGTCGTGAGACGTGGTTGGAACGAAGTTTCTTACGCTGTATTATGTATTAATACAGAACCATCTAAGTAGTAAAGGTCTTAAGTTTCAGGTGTCAAAAGTTTTTATTTTTAGGGTGCCGTACCTTAAAAGGAAAAACGGAACCCTTTTAAGATCATTCTCGTGTTTGTCTCTGTCCGTCTGTTACAGCCAATTTGCTCCGAATCTACTGGACCGATAAAGTTGAAATTTGGTACTCATATGAATTTCTGGGACCCAAATACGGACGTGTAACGTAAATAAATGAATTTTGAATAAGGGTGATATTAAAAATTCATTTATTTATGCTACACGTCCGTATTTGGATCACTTTTGAGGAGAAACTAGACAATTAAATTTAAAAAAAAAAAGTTTTGCATACTGTACCATGTGACATATTAAATGAATGAACTTATTAAAAGACTTATTTAATATTTCAGATATATTTTTTTTTGCAATTTTAACTTACTTAAGATTTCAGATATTTCTTTTTTTTTGCAATTTTAAAATAAATACTTTTATTAAAGATGAAAGTAACTTTAATTATTAAAAATAGCTTTCATTTTATTGGAGTTATTTACGCAAAAATATGAAAATTGTCTATTTCCCCCTTTATCTCTGAAACAACTGAAACAAAATTTTTGAAAAAAAAAAAAAAAAAATATCGATCATATAGTTCTTTACTTTTAGATTACAGGAAAACCTATAAAAAGTCTATGGTCCTAAAATAACATGGAAAATCTTTCAATATTGTGCATAAAAACTTACATTTGCGGTTAGAATGTATGGAAGAACTTGTTTTTTAACTAAAATATTAAGTTTGTTCTTGGGTTAAATTCATCCCAACTACGGAACATTTCATTGAGTGTGCCGTGTGTTTGTACGCCGGTTTTTCGGAATTGACTTTTGACGATTTCTGGCAGTTTACTACTAACCAAGGCCGCGATAGAGAACTTCGTTCCAAAAGTTTATATATTTTTATATTTGCATAATTTCGTTTCTTTCAAGGTGTTCGGTAATTATGAGATAACCTGGACATGGACTTGTAGAAAAGAAGTTGGATTTGTTTTTTTACATTAATGTTTTGCGACTAGCATATATACAACATCAGCATCAAACGTAAAATTTCCACGTGATCGCATTCACTTTTATGGTCTTCCTCACCCCCCGCGCGAGGAGGGTGGCCAATGAAATAGTCGCCGCGACTAACGCCGGTGACTTATATCAAATACAGGCGATATATAATGCGTATCCCGAAATTACGCAGGCTCTCACTAGATTCGCGAACAACCCTAACCCACTTAATGGATAATAGGTCCCCCGCTAGACTCAAACCCCGATCCCTCAAGTTAGGTTATTTCAATGCGAACAGCCTCGAAGGCCAACGCGAAGAGATCGTCGAATTCCTCGGCGATCATAAAATAGACGTACTCCTTATCCAAGAGACCTTCTTAAAACCCCGGCACCGTAACCCGTCAATAGCGAACTATCGCGTAGTTCGTAACGACAGGACGCGCTGTCACGGTGGAGGTACTCTCATTTACTTTAGAACCGAGCTCTATTGCATGCCCTTAGACCCTCCCCCCTCAAATCCCTAGAAGTATCGATGTGCCGCCTCGGCATGACAGGTCACCAGCCGATCACGATAATTTCGGCCTATCTCCCCCCCGCGAACTCAGCAGGAAATGACCACCAACTACTGACTGACGACCTCCGTACCCTCCTGAGCCTGAGTGACTCCGTCTTAATAGCGGGTGATTTCAACGCCAAGCATCCAGCCTGGAATAGCACCAAGATCTCCCCCAGAGGCCAGCACTTGCATGACCTCTGTCCCCTCCTTAACTTTGACGTCATCGCCCCGATGAACCCCACCCACTACCCCCATATTCCCACCTCCACCCCTGACGTGCTCGACGTGGCGCTTCTAAAGAACATCAACCTACGGTTGGTTTCCATAGAGGCGCTGCACGAGCTTGACTCTGACCACCGACCTGTTGTCGTAGACATGGCCCCTCGCATAGGTTTTTACGACCCCAATGCCCCTACGCGCACCATAAGGGTAACGGACTGGAGGCGAGTAGGCGAAAGCTTGAAAGCCAAAACGTCCCCCCAATTGGACTCTATCCCCGACCTCTTCGACTCTATCGCTGACACGACGGCCGCGATCGACTCATTCACAGATCACGTACAATCTGTCCTGAACGATTGTTCAAGGGAAGTTTCGGCGACGGATAACCGTCGCGGAAAGTTGCCGGACGATGTACGTGCACTGATGAATGAGAAGAACGCGGCTACCCGTGCATACAGCACCTTCCCCTGTACGGCTAACAAAATCCACATGCACTACTTACAGCGTGCTGTAAGTAACCGCGTGAAGGAATTTCGTGACACCGAATGGGACAAGATGCTGAGCGATCTAGAGCCGAACCACCAGGCCTTTTGGCAACTACAAAGGAAATTAAACCCCCGAGGTTGTTCCGCCTCCATGCCCCCGCTGTTCCGCCCAGACGCGTCTATCGCTTTCGAAGACATCGACAAAGCCGAATGCTTAGCCGAAAGTCTAGAGGCCCAGTGCACGCCCAGCTCTCAACCAGTAGACCAAGCTCACCTCGATGAGGTCGACGCTGAAGTCGAACGTAGAGCCTCCCTCCCGCCCGTCGAAGACCCTGAGTATCCTCTGCCTCCCGTCACGCCAGACGAAGTGCACGAACTCATCAAGGGTCTGAGACCCCGTAAAGCCCCTGGCTCAGATGGAATCACCAATAGGGTACTCCAATTGTTCCCCGCCCACCTCATAATGCTACTGGCCACCATCTTCAATGGAGCTATGAGCAATAATATCTTCCCACAAGCATGGAAAGAGGCCATTGTTATCGACATCCCCAAACCCGGTAAACCCAAGGCGGAGCCCGCGAGCTATCGACCCATCAGTCTGCTCAAAGTCCTAGGCAAACTCTACGAGAGGCTTATTTATAAGCGTCTCAGAGACTACGCCGAGACCAAGGGCCTTATCCCCGATGAGCAGTTCGGTTTTAGAACCCAACATGCCTCGACCCATCAGGTCCACCGTATCGTAGAAGATATCAGCGCTGGTTTCCAGCGCGGTCTTAAGGCAGGAGTGATCTTCTTTGACATAACGAAGGCATTCGACAAAGTCTGGCACAACGGCTTATTATACAAGCTGTACCAACTCGGTGTGCCGGAACGTCTCGTGCTCATCTTACGAGACTTTTTGTCGAATCGCACTTTTCGCTATCGCATAGACGGTACTCTCTCCGCCCCCCACCCATTACGCGCAGGCGTCCCTCAGGGCTCTGTGATTTCTCCCCTCGCGTTCACGCTGTTCACCAGCGATATCCCGAAGCAAAGACAGGCACAGTTGGCTCTGTTTGCAGATGATACGGCCATCTATTGCAGAGGGACCAGTCACGATAGGATCTCTAACACTCTCCAGACCGCAGCCAACAAGCTTGGCGAATGGTTTAGAAAGTGACGCATAGAGGTAAATCCCGACAAAAGTCAAGCGGTCCTCTATACGAAACCACGTCACCGCCCCCCTAGCATCCGACCGATCACCATGTTCGGCAAGCCTATCCCCTGGGAGAAGCGAGCCAAATATCTGGGTGTGATTCTCGACCACCATCTCTCCTTTTCTGAGCACCTAAAGAACGTACGCGCTCGCGCAGCCTTCGCTCTCTATAGGCTCCACTCCATCCTAAATGCAAAAAGCAAATTGTCACTCAAGTGCAAATTGCGCATTTACACCGCGTGCATCCACCCCATCATGACCTATGCGAGTCCTGTCTTTGCACACGCCAAACCCCATCTCATCCATAAGATGCAAACCCTACAGAACCGAGTCTTACGTAAAATCACGGGAGCCCCCTGGTTCGTTCGTAACACTAACCTCCACGTTGAACTCAAAATCCCCACGATAGCCCAATTCATGAAGCGCACTTCAAAGCGCTTCTTCGATTCAGCAGCCACTCATCGCAACGCTCTACTTGTGAAGGCCGCAAGTTATGTCCCCTCTAGAATTAGTTCGACCCGCCGTCCAAGGCATGCACTGACCGACCCAGACGACCCCACTACTCTCCTCCAGGAGAGTCGTAGGGAAACTAGTACAGTTCGCAAAATAAGAGCACATAAGACACGATCGTCATTCCGCGAAGAGGTCATTCCGCGAAGAAGACACGATCGCCGCCGAGGCCCCGCGCGAAATCCCCGACTAACGAATAGTCCTCCCCGACCCTTGACTGTAAGTGAAGCGCCAGCACGCGTTTTAGCTGAGCAGCATGTAATCCAAACTCCCCACGATAATAATCAAAACACTGATTTTATCCAGCCACCGTCGGTCCCTTGCCACCCTCCCTCCGACTCAGCTGCCCTAAGCCGAGGTTCGTACCCCACAGGGGGTGCCCTTAGCGAGCAGCAGTCGTTTAGTTTGTAGTTTTTTACGCCCTGGCTGGAGGCATTAAGTTTCGTTAGGAGCTTAAGGCAACCACAGGAAAGTCCGGTTAAAGAACCTTAGTGGTTATACTCTGAGATGCCCTAGATAAAAAAAAAAAACGTAAAAGTTTGGCGAGTTTAGAATTAAGTAACACCTCTGTATTATAATTTCTTTAAACATAAAGAAAAATACATCCCGACATCAACCGTTGGGCCGTTGCCCACCAGACACAACACCCATCTGGTCGGAGGATCCACCATTTACTATAGAGTATGAGTGAACTTTACACCCTGTTCCTCATACCTCTAAACTAGCTTTTATTTGATGCCAGTATTATTGTAATGTATTTTTAAAAAACCCGCCTCTCCCTTTTTTTGTATTTGCAGATACAACATATAAATATTATAATATATAACCTGTCACTCCCACAATTATGAAGAATCTAACGACACCTCATAATTATGTTAAAATCCATCAAGCCATTTAGGCTATAGAGCGTGCCAAAGAAATAGACATACATAAATACATACTCTCGAAAAACATTACCCTCCTGGGGTAGTCGGGTAAAAAGACAATGTTTATACTATATAATTATTGAATGAATTTCATTTGTGTTATAAAAATTATGTAACGTTTAAAAAGCAGTGATAAATAGGCTTATTACTAGTTAAAACAATTTTTTTTTTTTTTGTTTTTATGTAAATCAAATGACAGTTAAAAAAAAGCCATTTTGAGGTTATACTTTAAATACTGGGTAACCTGTGGAATTGAAATAATAGCCACATAATGGTCCCGATTATCGCAATTGATGAGAAACCACAATACACTCTGAAGCTGAGAGCTGTCGTAGCAAAGCCGCGTAGACCTTTGTGTAGCAATCCATGTAAGTTACGTCTGACGGCTATTGCATCGTACAATGCTTGAAACCCCCTTTGATGTTTGTATGGTTGGATTGGACTACAGTAACAGGTTGTCAAAACTACGAGTACAGTTATCTTATAACAAGCCGTGTTTCCGATAGGATTTCCCATCGGCATAAATGACAAACTTCCATACAAAATTTCATCCAGGTAATAGGTAAAAGCTCATTTTCATTTTTGTTGGTCGATTGAGCTCGTACGCGGGGTGCTGGAAATGTATTTAAAGCAGAGCAGAGAGAGAGAATACAGAGCCCGTATTCGGAATACCATTTTAATTAGTCGATTGGGAACGACTGCGGTTTATGGAGTACCTTCACCGCACATTTGGCAGTTGCTTTGATGACTCATTTTCATTGGTCAGTTTCATTAGGTGTGAATCTCCGCTCACTTTTTTACCGACCGATGACTTTCATTAGTCACTGACCGACCTGCGGGAAGTCCCCGCATGCTGTATATCGAGCGAGTCAACCGAGGCTGGTGTCCGCAAATTCACGTCAAAGCGCTTTTTTTGCGTGCGGATATCTAACCTGCTTAGAGGATAAATTGAAATGATAAAAAAACCTGTCTTATGGCAATTTATTTAAATTTATTTCTTCAGTATATTTGGAACTCTTGTGCAAAATTTCATGCTTCTAGACCCAGCGGTTTGGGCTGTGCGTTGTCTATCAATGAGCGAATTTAAGATTTTTAGGGTTCCGTAGTTAACAAGGAATCCTTATGGTTTCGCCATGTCCGTCTGTCTTTCTGTCTGTCTGTCCGTCTGTCCGCGCCTTAGCTTAGAGACTCTTAGTAGTAGAAAGATGTAATTTGGCATGGGTATACATATTAATCCGACAAGGTGGTAATATTAAAAAAAAAAAAATAGGGGTAACTGCCTCCCCTACATGTAAAACGAGGTTGTTATTTTCGTCTATCCCATGGTGTGGGGTATCTTTGGATAAGCCGTTCAAAAATATTGCGGGTTTGTCCAAACCATTTTTCGATTCAGGGATTCGTTTGCGTAGCTAAATGGTTGTCTTTGGATATGTGAAGAAATTCATAGCATTCACTATATATATAGTGAAGTTAAAAGGAATACTATCACAGCTAAGTAAGCTTTACAAGTTACCGAGTAATAGTCGACCAACTTATATTTGCAATTGAAAAATATGTTCTTCATGAAAAAGCATGTTTTTCACCTAAAATGTTAAGTTTGTTCTTGGGATAAATTCATCTCGGAATTTCACTACAGAATTTCCGTAGTTGGGGATGAATTGACGTCAGGTGGGGTCTCGTGTCTGGTGGGCAACTGCCCAACGGTTGATGTCGGGATGTTATAAGCCAGGCGCGCGGTAAACTTTGCTTGCGCGATACAGGATTTGTGTGACGTTAGGTCTTTGATACGTAGTACATATGAGGCGTTGTAGACGATGCCACATCACTCGCCTCCGGAGACCGGAGGCCGCTAATGGGCTGAGTCAGTACATATTATTATTATCGTGCTTACCAGGGCCAGTTGTGGTTGCAGTGAGTTGGAACTGGGTGCGGCATAGTTCACGGTGAGTCGGAACTGTGTGCAGCCGGATGCACTAGGCCGGTTTTCTATTAAATAGAAGCTACGAATGAAGATGGGTATACAAAAATAACGTTGTACGATGAGAATTAGGTACATTTCGACGGGTTATTGAAAAGAAAATTCAATAAACATACTCACAAATCATCTTCAACACATCACCAAAGAAATTATTAAGAGTACTTATTTCTTTAAAAAATGTCGGAAATCCCGTCATTCAGTACAAAGGGAATGGTATTTTTGTATTCCATTTCCACATACAATTATCGTCGTTTCAAAGTGGAGAGTCTTAAGGCTCGTATGGCGTTGAGTGCCATCGGCTCAATAGAAATGTCATCACGTACGATGCGATAAAGCCCCGTACACCGTACATTCCCCCTTATATGGGTATTATTGGTACTCAAGTTATGTCGTTTCTGAAGAAAATTACAGAACATTGGTGTCAGTCGTTTGTGAAATATAATATGAAGCCTTTTATGAACTTGTGGTGTTGAATAAATGTTGGAACTTTTGTAAGGTCTTTTTACGCTAAAATAAATAATATATATAAAAATAAAATAATTAAAAGTATAAATTATAAATATAAAACTATTAAAAAAAGTTTATATTTATTATTTTAATAATAAAAACAGACAATTATGTAACATAAACATAACATCACGCCTTGTTTCCAGGGTAAGCAGAGGTGTACTGTGTGGTGTGTACCCACATTTCGCCAGTTATGTTTAAGGCCAACACATATCTGTTTTAGGCAATAAGCTCGCCCCCTATTACATATAATAGGGGGCGAGCTTATTGCCTAAAACAGATATGTCAAAAATATAAATAAAAAGCCTTTTATTCTACGATAGAATACATAGAACAATTTAACCAAAGTAATTATTTTATCATATCACTTAGATGTAATTGATCATTATTACACATTTCAGTATCATTAATATTATTATTTATTACTTGGGTTAAATTCATGTTTATAATTTTATTATTCTTATATGGTTGTAAGCAAAATATAGTTTTCAATATCTTTGAATAAGGATTAAAATATTATTTCCTTTATTTCACTATTTATGTTATAATTTTAAATGTTAGAACATAAAATAAAATGAAAAATTGTAGCCCACCAGTATCAGGAACAGGGTCTAAGCTACCAGTGGTCCTGGCCACCGGTAGCTTAGACCTTGTTCCTCATACCGGTGGGCTACAATTTTTAAGCAGGGCTAGGGCTCTCTCAGGAGCCAGGGCTCCTGAGAGAGGAACCTCCTAACGATACGTGCCGTGTACAGAAGTACCGCTTTCTGGATCAAGCCCTTGATCCAGCTACCTTCCATACTCATTGAATTTTGCAATAATACCTCAAAAAATAACGTGCTGAAGGCGGTTAAAACCTATAAACCTATAAGATGTCTGCCTCTTTGCTCTGCGGAGTGCGGGGCAGCTCCAACTCCATCCTGAAGACTATAGCGGGGAGGTGCGAGACTCCTTTATTAGGTGATGGTGGTGATGTTGTTCCAAGGTGAATTTCAAACAACAGCCTTGTTACCAAATAGATAATAAGTTTACTAACATAGGTATAAGTTATCTTTTTGTTTACTAACCCATATGGATGTTGCTTATCCGAAATAAAGATTTTTTTATCATTGAATGTATTAAGCGGTGGGCCTTAGATTCGAGTTTAAAGTCGGTTTTAGTATTTCATAATCAGCCCATAAAGTTCCCACTGCTGGGACACGCTTCCTCGCTGTCAGAGTGAGTGGCCTATAATCCTCCTCACGGGCCCAGTGTGAGTTGGTGGATGTCACATGTCTTCGAATTTTTGATTGGATTCTAGGACATGCCGGTTTCCTTACAATGTTTTCCTTCACCGTTTTGAGAGCAGTGGTGATGAAATTAAATACACAAAGTATAGTGCCAAGGGCAATGGAGAGGGCTACGCTTGGAGTTTCCCTACGTGATCGAATCAGAAATGAAAAGATCTGCAGGAGAACCAAGGTAACCGACATAGCTCAAAGAATTGCCAAACTTAAGTGGCAATGGGCAGGGCTCATTGCTCGCAGAACAGATGGCTGCTGGGGCCGAAAGGTTTTGGAGTGGCGACCGCATACCGGAAGACGTAGCGTAGGAAGGCCTCCCACAAGGTGGACTGATGACCTTGTGAAAGCCGCAGGAATCCGCTGGATGCGGGAAGCACGGAACCGGTCGAGGTGGTGGTGCTTGGGGGAGGCCTATGTCTAACAGTGGACGTCTTTCGGCTGAAATGATGATAGTGCCCGTCTGGGTTTGAACTCACGACCGACGACTCGTAAGGCGGGGCTGATATTACTGAGCAACCACTGTTCATGTTTTTGTATTTAAAACTTTAATTTTGTCAAGATCAAGTTCGAAATTTAAAAATGGATCGATAGTTTGATGATGGTGGTGGACCTGGGTTTAAAGATAAATCTTGTTCTGTAAGGCGACAAGTGTATTTAAGTAAAGAAAAGAAAACAGTTTATTCCAGCTTCATTTTAATGATCTTTCGGGACTACATTACAGTCGCATATATTCTTGACGCAAACGCCTCCTCCCTTAGGTCCAGTACCATCTCCCAAGTTGAGGCAGTATCGTTGGCATCCGAAGAAGTCGCAGCTACCACGACGTGG
This sequence comes from Dryobota labecula, assembly GCA_947523025.1. Taxonomy (NCBI): domain Eukaryota; kingdom Metazoa; phylum Arthropoda; class Insecta; order Lepidoptera; family Noctuidae; genus Dryobota; species Dryobota labecula. The sequence continues at coordinate 7,142,340 of OX383287.1, forward strand.
TCTCTTCCAGGGACGAGTTCTGAAGAATTCCCCGTCTTTTCCTAGAAACAGAATATTAAAATTTCATTGCTATATTTATTTTTATGTAAGAAGGCCTCGTTGGTATAGTGTTCGCAAGCGTTGCTGTTGATCATGAGGTCCTGGATTTGATTCCCAGGTTGGGCATATAGTTATTAGTTTTTTCTATTAGGAATTTCTCAGTAGCAGCCCAGAGTCTGGATAGCTGGCGAAAGGCGGCCCGTACTATAGGTACTCCTCTGCATAACCCTTCAGGGAAACAGGCTTGATGTTTACTTTAAATTATTTAATAAAAATAACCAAATTCAAATCCAAGTAATATATTGTTAATCATAGGTTCATGAATAGGTTCCATTGTTATGATACTGCCGGGTTCTTACGAATATGCTCGTGAACTTTAACCTTAAAGAATAATCGGTTGGTTCCCATCCTGATTTCCTGGGGCAGCGTATTCCACAGAGAGATAGACTGAACGAAGGAAGAATAGAGAATGAAGTCAGTGCGGTGAGTGAGACATTGGAGAGGACGATTGTGTGATGAACGTAGATTTCTATTTTGGTTGGCGCAAATGTTCTGAAAGTCTAGATAACTAGGAGAAGATGCAGAGTCAAGAAATGAAAACAAAGTTGTCAGCGCCCTTTGCTCTCTGCGCTGGCATATGGACAACCACTTTAGAAGCGACCGATGCGCAGAGACAAATGATCACATCTATGCAGATTGAAAACGAATCGAATGTAGTTATTGAGAAGACGGTCGAGTTTGTCGAGGAAATCTGCAATCAGGTCATAGTGGCACACATCACCATAATCGATGATAGGGAAAATTTAGGACTGCACAAGCTTTGTCTTGGTACTTGATGGTAATACATTTTTCAGTCAGTATAGAGCCCGCAGCGTTCCAGTGACCTTCTGGCTGACCCTAGCGACTTGAGTACGCTAGTTCAAGGTACAATGGACGTGCAAGCCTAGGTCCTTCACTTCAGTACTATATGGAATGATCGCATCATTAAAGAGAACTGGTGGCAAAGTTGAACAATCCACCTTACCAATATTACGAGGACTCCCAATGATTATCGCCTGACTTTTATTAGGGTTTACTGCAACACCAAGTCGATCAGCCCAGGTTCAGGTGTTCAGGGTTCAGGTGTTTTAATAGCTGTCAAGTGTATTTAACTTGTCGATAGCGTCAGATACTTCAACCAGATGTTATGTTGGATGTTTATAACCAGAATCAATACATAAAATACTTTTATCCCGGTAGTACGTTTCCGTGGGATAATTTTCGACATACACGCGGGCAAAGTCACTGGGAAAAGCTAGTTTGACATAATAATGGTTATAGAAAAATATCACTCACCTGGCTTCAAAACATCTGCACAAAGAAAGGCTATGAAAGCCGCAAATAAAGTGAACATAAGGAAATACTTCATCTTGTTTCTTTAACCTTTTGAACCAAGTTACTGATTTAAATTCGAGCTTCTACAATCCTTTTATACAATTTAGGAGAATCAACGTAATTAGAAATCAACTTGAAATGGCCGCTGCGAAACCATTTGCTGAATAAAACTGACCTTTATTACGTTTTAATATGGATGAGCATGGCGACAGATGACTGCAATGTTCTTATATATGATGGCCGATATATTAGGTTTCCTTCACAGTTACCTAAAGTTATGCTATAGGTAGAAGATAATAAAACATAGTGGGTGAGCTGGCAAATGAATTTTTTTATAGTTTTTGTAACCATCTTATATATAAAATTCTCGTGTCACAATGTTAGTTACCATACTCCTCCAAAACGGCTTGACCGATTTTTATGAAATTTTATATGCATATTCAGTAGGTCTAAGAATCGGCTACAATCTATTTTTTTTTAAGTTTTAGGTAGGTAGGTAGGGTAGGGTAGGGTAGGGTAGGTAGGTAGGTAGGGTAGGTAGGTAGGGTAGGGTAGGGTAGAGTAGTGGAGTTTATAGTATAGCTTTTGACAGAACGAAGTCGATAGACTTCGTTCACTAGTACGTGTATAAAAAAATATTCTAACAGGTTCTTTGCCCATATTACGCAGACACGATAGCTAAAACAATGGAACAGACCACATGTGGTTTATTGGACTGTGAACCGGTTCCCGGTTCATAGTCCAATTAACCATATATGGTTACTCAAAGATCATCATATATAATATCTCCTATCTTTGACTGAAATCCTTCCTATCTTTGAATGAAGTCCTATCTTTGACAGAAGTTCTATTTTTGACTGCAGACCTATTTTTGATTGAAGTCCTATTTTTGACTGTAGTTCTATCTTTGACTGAAGTCCAATCTTTGACGGAAATCCTATCTTTGACTTAGGTAGAAACCTACATTTACTTATAAGTTTTTTTTAAAAATATTCTTCAATAATAATACCAGCCTATAATTGTCCCACTGCTGGGCAAAGGCCTCTTCTCATACAGAGAAGGCACGAGCATTGATCACCACGCTTGCTCAAGACGGGTTGGCGATTTCAGACTTATATTAACTATAAAGTCCAGGTTTCCTCACGATGTTTTTCCTTCACCGATGTCAGTAATGACGAAACATTATAATATTGATTGAGTTGTTTACTTTTTCTAAAACAGCAACATCTTTTAACTTGTGCCACCGCCTTATCTTAGGAATGCAGTGAACTCCCTTCCAATTTTGTAGGTGATCATACTTTTATTTTTTGTTTTGTTTTCTTCTACCCGCACTGATCTAATATAATTAGTAATAAGATTTATTGTTCTCATGTAAGTGACGATTGTCTTAATGAGAAATAAAGTTCTTTAAACCGATGTTTTTCCTTCACCGATTTCAGTAATGTCCAAGATAAACTCAGAAAGTACAGTCAGCAACAAAAGTCGATTAACATTTCACTTTCCTAAATCTTAATTATTGAACCAAATATTTAATTAAAATCGGAACAGAAGTAAAAGGTAAAGAAAAATAACTCTATGCTACATACCAAATATTTAATTAAAATTTTAATTAAATATTTGGTTCAATAATTAAGATTTAGGAAAGTGAAATGTTAATCGACTTTTGTTGCTGACTGTACATATGAATTGAAAAAGTCACATTGGTACTTGCCCGGATTTGAACCCACAACCTCATGCATGAGAGGCGAGGCCTTAACCCGTTGGTTGGGCCATCATGACACTATTCACAACAATAGACAATATTCTTCAATGACTCTTGTTTATCTCCCATTTGCCATAACTTGGGAAACCCGATATTCAGCAGTGAACAGCGGCAGGCTGGGCTTTCTCTCTCTTTTATTGATTAAATGGTGAATACATAACATAACATCACCCCTTGTTTTTCTACAGGGTATGGCAGAGGTGTATCTATAGTCAACTCACATTTCGCCAGTTATGTTTAAGTCCGATGTAATAGGATGAGCCTTTTGCCATCAACCAGGCACCAATCTAGACTCCGGGCTGCTACTGAGAAATTCCAGATGGAAAAACCTAACAACAATTTGCTGACCTGGGAATCGAACCCAGGACCTCATGCTCAGCAGTAGCGCTTGCGATCACTAGACAATGCAAGCACATGGTGAATACATCCTTAGAAAACAATATTACTTACCTATTAACTACAGACGAGTTAAACTAGTCACATTGTTGTTTTGTTGTTTTTGAGTTGCATAAAATTACAGTACAACTATTTTTTTAATGTCCCTAGGCAAACTTCGTGTTTCGTCAGTTGTCGGATTTCTATCTATTAATATTTCTATTTTTATATCTATTATATTTCTATTTTTATTTTTAAGACATTAATTTTATGATAAGTTTAACTCAGACACTGACTTATTATTTGTAAAAAATAATACAATATTTGTAAATATGTGAGCACCTTGTTAGATACAAGGTGCTCACATATTTACAAATATTGTATTATTGGTTAATTTATCCGTCAATGCTTAATTTTTTATTGTTATTACTTGTTGTGGTATAATAATTTTATTCTAGGTACATCGTCTTTATTTATTTATTTAAACTTCATGTACAATAGTGATACATAGGCGGACTTAATGCCACAAGGCATTCTCTACCAGTCAACCTTTGGATTAAATATAAAAACATAGTGATAGGGTACAAAAATAATGTCTAAAATAATAACTTCTAGATTACGAGAATTTATATAGTTTTATGATACTAATACACATATACAAATAAAATAAACTAATAGGTATTTAACAAATACCACCTAATAATAATTAGTATGACTAGACTATTATTTAAGACTATTCAGTCGTAGAGAATTATTTAGTCTGACTTATGGTTAAGAACTTTTCTTTTAAAAGTAAATTTGTTTTCAGATTTTTTAATGCCAAGAGGTAGCGCGTTCCAGACCTTTATAGTAGAGATAGCGTAAGAATTTGACATAAAACCGGTGCGGTGTGAAGGAATTTGGAGAAGTAGATTCTTGGAAGCTCGTAGGTTACGACTATGAGAACTGCCCAATAAAATAATAATAATGATAAAATTGATGTATACAAACTATTAAAAAAACAGTTTAAAAGAGTAACGGTGGAGTTTCTTGCCCATTCTTCTCCATGCGAAACTACCTTTTGGAAGGGGCAACTAGAATCAATTTTATTTCCGTGTGAATTTTGACGTTTAAAAGTGCCATTTATGTGCCTATTTGAAATAAATGCTTTGACTTTGACATTATCAGTTTCCCTTTGCACTTGGTGCAGACCGGACGCTCTCAATCAACTTAGAAATATATAGAGTTGTTAATACTCTTTTAAATTAATGTAATTTATTACAAAAAAGCAAATTATTGAAAAAAAAAAAAAAAAACCCGACTGTCTTTTTTTATTTTTATTAATTTGCTGATTTTAAAGCTTTTTAGTTGTACTCATATATTATGTGTAAATATATTTAGAATTGGCTTATGAGTAGCTTTTATTTGATACCAATATTTTTGTAACTTTTTTTTAACTTTACGTTCCTTTTTTTGTATTTGCAGATGCAATATATTTATATTATATAGCCTAAAAGTTAACGACACCTCATATGTTAAAAACCATGAAGCCGTTTAGGCTACAAAGCGTGCCATAGAAATGCACGTACATATATACATACATACTCTCGAAAAATATTACCCTCCTTCTGGGGCAGTCGGGTAAAAATCAGAGGTGAGCTGCTAAACACGAAGTTTGCCGAGGGACATTAATTAAATAGTTGTACTGTACATCCTTAGAAAACAATATAACTGCAGACTGCAGACGAGACGACGAAATGACGACGCAGACGAGTTAAACTGGTCACATTGCTATGTTACTTTCCTTGTTTTTGAGTTGCATCAAATTAAATTAAGATAATTAAGATTTTCAATTTTGTAAATGTGAATACCATGGAGTCGTTTACTATGTTATTATGATTTATGTTGACTTGAAAGAGCATGGCAGTTGAGAGTATGTCATGCTCACTTAAATGTTTCACTGATGGTGGCGCGTGTGTTGGATCATTCGGTTCCCTACAAAATGGTTGAGCTGGATGGTGCTGATCCATGCGTCATGTTCGTGAACGGGCGCCGTCAGTTGGGACTGGTCATCTCTTGACTGCCAGGGCTTATTTTTAATTTGTAATTTTATATTTTGAATTGTTTTATTAGTTTTTACATTGTCTCACATATAGAAGCAACAAAAATAATGTACCCAGGATTATGTAATATCTTGATTTAAAAGAGTGTCCTTGGAGTTTCTCGTCCGTTCTTCTCCATAGTGATCTACGTATTGGAATGGGCATCTAGCTTCAACTTGCCGACTCTGACTAACTGACCGTCTCTTTGACAATTCAAAAGTGCCTGTAAATGGTTTAATTGAAATAAATGCTTTGAGTTTTAGTTTGATAACATAGATTTATGGACTTGAATTTTAAGGACAATAATCATGTTAATTAAATGCATTTATTTAGTTCGTTAAATTATTATAGACAAAAAACAGGTCCTATAAAAAATTTATTGTTGGTACTATTAATCAAATTAACAGAAAATTTATAATAAAACTGATTGCCACCGCATGTCCCTACAGATTTTGGAACCCATCGGTATTTTTTTATAACTGGTTCTATGAAACACAGCTGTATATACGGTATGACCTTAAATTGATCGTAAGCGCTACTTTACATGAAGAGTGTCATTCAATTTGTATAAATTATTCTATTACGTTATTATCTTAAGGATTCATTTATTCTTTGGGATCATTAGGTACTTGTAATGCTGTTTACGTGAGGTTTAGGCAGTCGTTGTGGAGCCAAATTAAATGCCGGGGGTTAGTATAATTTTGTAATTTTTATGATTATGTTTGGTTGTTTTACCTTGAGATAATGCTGTATTTAGTTAGTGTCGCCACTCTCGCCAGGCTGGTAAAGATTTTTTTTCTTTTATTAATTAAGTAATTTAGTTGGTTCACCAACAATGGTTTACACAGTTTCTATGCTTAAAGGTAACACGCGCAAGTGTGTACGCAACAGTGAAACAATAGCTTACAAGCAACCTCCGCATGTATAAAGAAGTTATACAAAAAATTATTATTACCTACTTAATCTAGTTTTAAATTACTTATCTCATTTTTTTATACATATTCTTTTAAAGTCCAAGCATAATCTCGGTCAGATCATGTGAAGATCATGTAGATTGGTGTCTGAAATGGTTTTTTGAGGAAAGAACCACACAGATTGAGTGGACCTGTACTTGTTCCACATACAAAGATGTCTGAGTGGGTGCTGTTACATACGCATACCACATACACAAACAGCCACATTATATTTTATAGAGAACCTTTCAAACGAGACGAGGGAAAAGGGGAAATGTAAGTTTTCCGCCTGGCTGGGTAACGACCTATCTTATTTGAGGAAACCTAGAAAGTAATAAGAAGTTTTTAGTGCTCAGTCAGTATATTTATTTGCAAAGGGAATAATGTATCGATATAAAAAAAAAAGTCCTCTCTTTCTCCTTAAACATATTTTTTTATTTGGCACTTATGTATAGGTATAATCAACCTATAATTTTCACGCTGCTGGCCTCCTTTCGATGAGCCACGCGGGCCCAGTGCGGGTTGGTAGATGTCACGTGACTTCGAATTTTTTGGATCTAGGACATTCCGGTTTCCTCACGATGATTTCCTTCACCGTTTTGAGAGCAAGGGTGATGAAATCATTTTCACAAAGTAAAGCGTCGGGCTGGATTTGACCTACGATCTACAACTCGTAAGTCGTGGCCGTTACCACTGGGCCATCTCTGTTCTCTGGGCCATCACTGCTCTCTGGGCCATCACTAAAGTAATATATGTTATACTTTGAAAAGTATTTTATGTATGTTACTTTAATTATTGTGAATGTGAGCACTATGTAGGTCATTATTATTAACATAAGCGGGATATTTACCATGTTTATTCATTTTTATGTAGGTCATTTGTTTTCTTTAAGATTATCTCTTTTTCTTTTCCCTCTTTCTCACGTAGTTTAAATTTTAAAGATGGTCTGTTATTTTGAGTACTTACTCGTACGTACATTGTTCGTCGAGTCGTTTGAGCTCCTTAAATCCTGAGTTGAGCTACACGTTTACTGACAAATGCTTACTTGCACTGACTGGACAGGTCCACTCAAAATTGTGTGGTTTTTTCCTCAAAAGACCATTTCGGACATGGATCTACATGGTCCTCACATGATTTGACCAAGATTATGTCTGGACTTTAAAAGAGACTTTGACCCCTGAGTTTGTTTCGCCATTTCTTCTCAGGTGTAGTCAGATAGGAAATATCGACTTCACCAAGCTTTTTTTTATTTTTTTAATTAACGTGTAAAAGTGATTCCGATATCCTATTTACAGAATAAACGATTTCATTTCACTGCTCTCTGGGCCATGACTGCTCTCTGAGCCATCACTGCTCTCTGGGCTATCACTGCTATCTGGTAGGGAATGCAATCTCGTTCTCGCGAGATCTCGGCCTTTTTTAACAAGATTGATCTCGGTCTAAAAATGGGCGAGATCTCGCGAGTTTAACGAGATTGCACTCGAGCATAAAAACGTCTTATTCGGGGGGTCAAAAGGCGAACTTTTACAGTTCCAGGATGACTGCCTGAGATCTGTGGTTCCAACTAGCATTGAATCCGAAAGGACCTTCTCAGCGGCTGGTTATCTGGCCAGCAAAATAAGAAGCCGTTAAAGGCTCGTACAGACTCGCGCGATATCGCGGGCAGCGACAGGCAGCGACAAAGAAACTGTGCTACTAGAATAGAATAGAATAGAAAAGAATAGAATACTCTTTATTATGTACACCATAAAAATTACAGATATAAATGTAGAACTGTTACATAGGGTGTCACAATGGGCGGTCTTATCGCTAAAAGCGATCTTTTACAGACAACCTTTGGATGGATCAAAAAGTAGAAGGAGAGACAGTACTGCAGGTATTTAGTGGTGTACCACTTACATATATACAATAAATACATATACACAAAGCATATAGATACTTATCCATATAAATATATATATATATATACACACACAATAATAAACATGATACAAGAGCAAGGAGCTTTAAGTAATGATGATGTTTAAGGAGAGAGGAAGTGATTTTTAACCAAAATTTTAAAAGTGGACAAAGATTGAGCACGCCTTATCGAGACGGGCAAGGCATTCCATAACCGTACTGCTTGAACTGTAAAAGACTTGTCATAAAAACTAGTGGAATGCATTGGCATCTCTAGTCGCGTTGCGCGTTGCGCCCGCGATATCGCACTAGTCTGTACGAGCCTTAAGCAGACGATTCTGGACATTTTGTGCTTCTTAAGGAGCTATTTTCAAAATAATTTGTAATAATGGCATGTGACGTGAACAGAACAAGCCTTTCATTTGACTGGTATATTTTGTTAATTAATCTATAATATAAAAATGAATCGCAAAATGTGTTGGTAAGCGCATAACTCAACAACGCCTGGACCAATTTAACCAATTCTTTAAATTCGGTAGGTAGGTAGATAGGGTAGGGTAGGGTAGGCAGGCAGGTAGGTAGGGTAGGGTAGGGTAGGGTAGGTAGGTAGGTAGGTAGGTAGATAGGGTAGGGTAGGGTAGGGTAGGCAGGCAGGTAGGTAGGGTAGGGTAGGGTAGGGTAGGTAGGTAGGTAGGTAGGGTAGGGTAGGGTAGGGTAGGTAGGTAGGGTAGGGTAGGGTAGGTAGGTAGGGTAGGGTAGCGTAGGGTAGGGTAGGTAGGTAGGTAGGGTAGGGTAGCGTAGGGTAGGGTAGGTAGGTAGGTAGGTAGGTAGGTAGGGTAGGGTAGGGTAGGGTAGGGTAGGTAGGTAGGTAGATAGGGTAGGGTAGGGTAGGGTAGGCAGGCAGGTAGGTAGGGTAGGGTAGGGTAGGGTAGGTAGGTAGGTAGGTAGGGTAGGGTAGGGTAGGGTAGGGTAGGTTAGGTAGGTAGGTAGGTAGGGTAGGGTAGGGTAGGGTAGGTAGGTAGGGTAGGGTAGGGTCGGTAGGTAGGTAGGGTAGGGTAGCGTAGGGTAGGGTGGGTAGGTAGGTAGGTAGGGTAGGGTAGCGTAGGGTAGGGTAGGTAGGTAGGTAGGTAGGTAGGTAGGTAGGTAGGGTAGGGTAGGGTAGGGTAGGGTAGGGTAGGTAGTTAGGTAGGTAGGTAGGTAGAGGTAGGTAGGTAGGTAGGTAGGGTAGGTAGGTAGGTAGGTAGGTAGGGTAGGTAGGGTAGGGTAGGGTAGGGTAGAGTAGTGGAGTTTATACTATAGCTTTTGACAGAACGAAGTCTGTCGGGTCAGCTAGATTCTAATAGATTTCTGAGTAGCTATAGTTTTCTTAAATTGATAATAATATCTCGGTTTAATAGTCAACTCAACTTAGTTAATGAGTTTCATTTAAGTTTTTGACTTCTTGTTGTTTTGTTTTAAAAGAACTGTTTTATTATTAAAAGACTTTTGTTTGATATTAGAAGAGAAGACTGGTTGTATATTTCTTTTTTTTTTTTCCTAATTTTTTCAAATAGTGTGATTATTTGCAAGAATAAAAACACAAAGCTGCCAATCTTGCGAGATCTCGAAAATCGCGTGATCTCGCGGTATTGTTATTCATAAAATCGCGAGATCTCGCCTGAGCCCCAATCTCGCGAGATTGCATTCCCTACTCTCTGGGCCATCATTGCTCTTGTTGTTGCACTTGTTTCATGATTATTATTGTATATATTTATATAGATAAGTACAAAAATACATAAATGTTTTATTTATGTATTTATTCTATATATGTAGGTAAATGGTACACCACAGGCTACTTGGAGTATTGTCTCCATCCCCCTTAATCCATCCAAAGATCGCTTTTAGCGATAAGAACACCCATTTTGTCACTTGAAAAATTTCCACATTTATATTTGTAATTTTTATAGGGTGCATAATACTCGTATAGAGTACATCTATCTATCTATGAACGCAGAGGTTTTTCATTTGATTAATAGGTCGGTAGAGGGTCGTAATATCAAAAAACTGGCCAAGTGTGTGTCGGACCACTCACAATGAAGGTTTCCGTAGTTGGGATGAATCTATCCCAAGAACAAACTTAACATTGTAGTTGAAAAACACAGAATGTATGGCAGAACATGTTATTTAACTGTAAATGTAAGTTGGTCGACTATTACTCGGTAACTTGTGAAGCTTAGGCACTTAGCTGTGATAGTTTTCCTTTTAACTTCGTTATTTATATACTACTGTTGTGATTTTTTTCACGTATTCAAATACAACCATTTAGCTGGCAGGGGAAGGGGACACTTGACTCTAACAAAAATTTGCACTTTAACCCGTTGGTCCCAGCCGTCATTCGTGATCTTTGACAGTCATTACGGGTCGTTAAAAACCTGAAAGTCTGACAACTAGTCTTACCAAGGGGTATCGTATTACCCAGTACCTGGGTTGTGGAGGTTAGATAGGCAGTCGCTTCATGTAAAATACTGGTATTCAGCTGCTTCCAGTTAGACTGGAAGCTGACCCCAACGTAATTGGAAAAAGGCTAGACAGATATTGAACTTGGATGAAAACATTAAAATTAATCAAAATACATTACACGAAAATCATACAAAGGAAAACAAAATGAAAATCAAAACAGTAAGGGCAGATATTATCACAAGTTAATTATTAAAAAAAAATACGTCATAATAAGTTCATTGATACTATACGACTATGACTACAAAGAAATAGCTTGTTTGTTTGAACAAATATTTAACCATGTAAAAAGAGGACATTTTATTAAACGCTCTTGCACTAGCGTGATTGAAATTAACTTCTTAAAAATAAAAGAATAAGATTGATTAAGTGTAAAGACAGAACCAGTTAAAAAAATTGGTTGTCTGTAAAGTTGGTTTACGGACGATAGTTTAACGTGACAATATCATAACAAAACATTGATTGTTAACATTTTAAAAGAGTAAGTATGGAGTTTCTTGCCCATTCTTCTCCATACATAACTACCTTTTGGAAGGCGCAACTAGAATCAATTAACTATTCATGTAATTTTTGACGTTCAAAAGTGCATCTTCGTGTCTATTTGAAATAAATGATTTGACTTTGACTTTGATGCGGTGCAAGCGTACAATGAGCGTAACGGGACAATGAGCGTAACGGGACATTTTCGTGCATGCAGCCGGCGTTCATCGATTTATTAGACGTTATCACGTCAAAAATAGTATAATTATCTTATTTCTCTCTCATGTAAAGAAATGTGCCTAAACGTAACGCGTGCTTGTACTCGTATATTCACTTCAAATTCAAATTCAGAAGTTTCACTTCAAAATACCTCCCTCTTCCCATACTTAAACATACCTTTCCATTACATATCAGTAATTTATTTCCCTGTATATTCCACGATGCAATACCTATACAAAATAGATCGCTATTTCTGAACCTATTACGCCTATCCGGCTGTGAGAGAGATACCAAATATTGACGCAAGTAGAAGCATAAATCATAGATATGAAAACTTTCTGTGGATGCTGTTATGTAAGATTGTGCGAGTAACAATAAATATTGGTGAGGTGTTCGGTCGGAATAAGTAATGTTTCCGATTTTGTTTGGTGGTTTTTGGTAGATTTTGAATGGTATTGGTATTTAAAAAAATTGTCTAGGTTAAGAGAAGTCTGTCAGCCGAGAGATGATGATAATGATTTATTTTCTGTATATTGTTTTCGGCCCAGGAAGAAGTGGTGAGTCGAACTAGACGCGTGTCGCAAGAGCTGGATTGAGGTGGCTCTAGAAAAGGATGTCTGGAAAGATTTGGTGGAGGCCTTTGCTCAGCAGTGGGATAGTACGGACCAAATAAAAAATAAAAAAACATTGGTTGTCTGTAAAGTTGGTTTACGGACGACAGTTTAACGTGACAACGTTATAACAAAACATTGATGCGGCGCAAGCGTACAATGAGCATAACGGGACAATGCGCGTAACAGGACAACGAGCGTAACGGGACAATGAGTCATTATTTTTCATGCATGCAGCCAGCGTTCATCGATTTATTAGACGTTGTCACGTCAAAAGTTTCAAATGGTTTCAAATTATAATAGTTTCAAATTTCACGTATGGTTGTCAATCATGGTCTTTGACAATTCAGCAGAGTTTCACGCCGTATGTTTGAGAGAAAGCTATGCAATGGAGTATTCTGGGTATCAAACTTGTAGACCGGGTTAAGAATACAACAATCCGTGCCGTCACTAAAATAACTGATGTCACTCGGAAAGCTGCGTAGGCTGGACAAATCTGCCGCATGTCAGACGATCATTGGGCCAAACCATAGATCTATGAAAGAAGGAGATATGCCCGGCAGCTGAAAATGTATCGAACCCACCACTCTCCACAAATTAACGATATTTTATAATCTACTAGCTGACCGGACAGACGTCCTGTTTCCTAGAACTTGACCGCAGCGCCACCTACCGGGTTCTTGAACAGTTTAGAAAATTTGAAACTATTCAAGATAAGCTGACAGACGAAGGGATAAATATCTACCTAAGTGTTGTATTTAAACTTTTTGAATCTATAGAAAAATCTGTGATTCATAAAATACGATGGGTTAAATGAGCTGGGCTCAGTACCCGTCGCTATTATCGTTCTGAAATCTACTAAAATTCGTGAAAGTAGGAAAATACGTTTTTGCAACATTACGCTATAAGTCGTTCAAATAAAAGCGTGATCCGATGTGAGTCTGAAAGTCGTGAATAACGTATTTCACTGAGTACAGTATCAAGAATATGAAACAAGAAAAAACCAGACACAGTTCTTAAAACTGAAAACCAAATCAAAAATATTTTCATAACATATACAAGCACACAAAACCCAATTTCGGTGAATGGGACAAAAATATCTACTCCAAAAAAAATTTACCTCGTGTTGAAATTTTACCTAAACCCAATAGGTAGTTTTATTTAGAAAAGTTTGCGGTATTCAGCAGTTTTCCAATTGAATTTGATAAGGGGTGAAATTCTGTACGAAAGTAATTTTCGTTGGGAAAAGTTTTGTATTACCTACCTGGCTTTAAGGATAGAGGCGATCAGGCAACTGATAGGCAAAAAAGTATTTCGTTTTGGGAACTTTTAAATGTGCCTATATCTGGAGATTCTGTAATTACTTGAAATAGTATTTGAAGAGTTTCTACTTAAAATAAATGTTTATTTCGATCTCTATTGCGAAATAAAATTTTCTTACCATATAGTTTTTTTCTTGGAATCTAAATAGATACTACTCCACTCTTTTGTTATACGTTTCATATAAACAATAAACATTGTTACTATTAATTGTGTTGAGGACAGAGAACTAAGTATTGGTAGCACGCAAGTAGCACGATAAATGTGACGATACTACCAGATTTATTGTCAATATCCACAGGTTTGTTTAGTATAAATTGAAGCATTGGGTGCAACAAGGGCGTTACACAAAAAAAGTGAGTATTGAGTTAATTGAAGTAAAAGTTTGACAAGGGGACGTAATTTCCCCGAAATTGTTCTCTAATGCATTGGAGGATGTGTTTAAGATGCTGAACTGGGAAGGACGTGGCATCAACATCAACGGCGACTACATCTCACACTTGAGATTTGCAGATGACATTGTCATACTGGCTGAATCGCCGCATGACTTGCAGCAGATGCTGGATGGCCTAGTTGATTCTTCTGTACGCATTAGTCTCCGGATGAACTTGGACAAAACCCAAGTTATTTTCAACGAACACGTCACTCCGGGACCGATTGCTGTCAATGGCGGTGCTCTCGAGGTTGTTCGAGAATATGTTTACCTCGGGCAAACTCTGCAGTTTGGTTAGAACAACTTTGAGAGGGAGGCTAACAGAAGAATTCAGCTGGGCTGGGCAGCATTTGGGAAGCTTCGTCGAGTCTTCTCGTCACGTATTCCACAGAGCCTAAAGACCAAGGTCTTCAATCAGTGCGTCCTGCCTGTTATGACTTACGGAGCTGAAACGTGGACACTCACGGTACGTTTGGTCCATAAATTCAAGGTCGCTCAGCGAGCTATGGAACGGGCTATGCTTGGAGTTTCTCTGAGGGATCGAATCCGGAACGAGGTGATCCGGCAGAGAACCAAAGTTGTCGACATAGCTCACAGAATAAGCAAGCTGAAGTGGCAATGGGCCGGCCATATTAGCCGTAGAACCGATGACCGCTGGGGTAGACGTGTTCTTGAGTGGAGACCGCGAATCGGCAAACGTAAGGTAGGACGTCCTCAGGCTAGGTGGAGCGACGATCTTCGCAGGGTGGCTGGTAGCAGCTGGATGAGAGTTGCCGAAAATCGAGCTGAATGGCGTGCAATTGGAGAGGCCTATGTCCAGCAGTGGACTGCTATAGGCTGATGATGATAATGATGATGATGAAGTAAAAGTTTTAGATGTATTATAAATTCTAAATCAATTAAGATAAATCTCTAGCACTTTTAAAATTTAAGGGTACCGTGAGTCAGTTATCAGATTCTAGTATTATTATTATTTTAAGGTAGTTAGAAACTTCAAAATAACATATTTTTTTAATACATGTTATCCGCCCTTGTTGCATCCAACCCGTTCATTAATTGGGCGTTCATATTTTAAAAGGTTTTTAAGGCATAAATAATAGCTTTGGGTGCTTAAAAGAATCATTTTAATTTAAAAGTAAATCACAGCAATCATTTGGTTTCATTATTTAAAGTTTAAGCATATTTGTGTGTATGTTTTAGTATTCCCCGAATTCACTCGAACCAACCGAACCAACGACCCATTTTTTGGGAGAACATAATCAGTCTGATCATCATCTGCACTAAAATCACTGATTTCACTGACTTTAGACATGTTCTAACATTAAAATAAACTTTCGCAAGCTGCAGGTCGTAACGTGTTTGTATCCGAGCGTCAGCGGCGTAGCGAAGTCCTCTCAATAAATACCTATCACGCCATCTAGAATCAATGAATCAAAATGAGTTTTTGTCATATGAAACTAAATGGTGCAATACTTAATTTGATGCAATAATATCAAAACGGATCTTGGGTGCCGAACGCCCTTGTTGCTCCCAATGCTTCAATTACATAAACAGATTTTAGGCAAGCATGGCTTTAGCTAAAGATACCGTGTTCTATAACAATACACGGTTACAACAATTACGAAACTAGTAAACCTTCTTACGTCTGGAAGCAAACACATATACTCCTAACGGAGTCTACTTCCGGCTTCTAGAAAGTTCTAGAACATTCTAATACGTTTTACAGTGCTGCTGCCGGCGTCGAGAAGCGATAACTATAACACTCATTCATGACTAAGCAATGATTCATTCGTAAATCGTCCCTCTGGTGACGAGTAGCGTAAGCAGTTATCTAATATTTCATTCATAAATTCTGAAGCCCTCTAGCGTTGTGTGGTACATAACAGAAGGACACGCCTACATTGTTTACGCCGCCCAACAACACAGGGCGCTATTATATTATATATAGTCACAAATTGTTATTTTGATGATGGGTTGTTCCCGGGGGAATAAAAAACAGTTTTGATTAGAAGTTTTTTTCTGTGAAACGCTAAATGAGTCATCTTATATCATGATCAGCCTATGTTCCCACTGCTGGGACATAGGCCCTCTCTCTGTGAGAGGGAGTGGGCCGTCCACCACGCGGGCTCAGTTGCGGGTTGGTAAACATATTTCTTACTAAATCACTAAATCACTCAAAACAAAACAGCATTAATTCTATTGAAAACTATTCTAAAGAAACCATAAGAAAATAACTTCGAGAAATAAGTAGAAGTAGATATTTCTTTTCAAATTCAAAACTTTTGTTACCTGTACTTGTCGAAATAATATTCGAGACTCGGTCATAAATCATGATATTAAAACTTACTTCATCGCCTTTTTAAGGAACCGTTGCGGTGGAAAAAATGAATGGACATTTTTTCGCGTAGTTTGTGACAAAAATATCTTTGATTTTACGTCGAGATAAAAATCAGAATAAAGATATTTTTAAAGCAGTCCCTGAAAGTTGGAACTGTTTAAAAAAAATCTGATGTATGATGATGAGTTTAAGTACTAAACTACGAACTAAATCTAGTTACGAACTAGACACATACCGAACTGTCGCCACAGCAATTCGCGAATAGCTTTAAGTAAACTTCCATGCTTCTAAGTTTACTGAAACTACGTAATTGTCTTTGGTACCGAAACCAGTATTTTGAGAACAGATCCTATAAAGGAGAACATCCAATAACCATCCTTGTCTTACTTCAGACTCAAATTCAGTATATTGTTTTCTTAGCTGCTAAAACTAAAGCCCCATTTAAACGATGCAAGTTTCTTGCCTGTGCCATACAATAAAATGAAAGCAAAAAATTAACGTCTAAACACTGTTTAGACGGTGCAACTTTTATTGTTGCTTTAACATATGGCATGCCATAGGCAATTAAATCGCAGCGTGTAAATCAGGCCTCGTAATACTACAGATATTTTCAATATTTTTCAAACATATTCAGTCAAAAAAGTATCGGGAATGCATGATTTGTTTATGGTTCCAAATTAATTTATTTCTGTCGTTGTTAGATTGGCACAACTGCTTTCCATTTTGGCGCGGAGTTTGAATTGCATCTGTCTTATAGATTAAATACAGTGCGGTTTTTAGTTACATCATATAATTATGATGATCAAATCAACACTATAGTGTGTATTGCGAATTTCATAATGCACAAAACATCGAACAAAGAGTTTGTCTTAAATTTTGCATTGTCAATGAAATTTCGTGTTCGAAGTCACTGAAAATGTTATACAAGGCTTACAGTGAATCGACTTTATCAAAAACACGCGCCTATGAGTGGTAAAAAGTGTTCAAAAGTGGTCGAGATATGCTGGAAGGTTTGCCTCGCCCTGGTAGGCACTCAACGTCTTAAACTGAAGTTAACATCGCAAAAGTGAAGGAAATAGTGACTGAAAATCCTCATTCAAGTTTGAAAGAGATAGCCGCTGAACTTTCTGTGTCTCGCGTGTCGATCCGTATAATTTTAAACAATCACTTGGGTATGAAACATGATCCCGCTCGGCTAGTCCCAAAAGACCTGAATTTTCTCCAAAAACTCAATCGCATAAGAGTCGCTGAAGACATGCTAGAATGAGTCAATACCGACCCAATATTCATGAAACGCATTGTTACTGGTGACGAGACGTGGTTTACGAGTTTGACATGCAAACTAGTCAAAGAGCTTTGGAGTGGCGCCTTCCAACTGAACCGATACCGAAAAAACCACGCCAAAGTCGATCAAAGGCATGTTGACTGTTTTCTTTGACTATCGCGGTGTTGTGCACTCGGAATTCTTACCGGTAGGTTAAACGGTAAATCCAGTATATTATTTGAGCCTTAGAGCAAGTTCGACGAAAAAGGCCAGATTTGTGGAAAAAAATTTCTTGGTTTTTGGACCACGATAATGCGCACAAGGCCATCATTGTGAACGAATTTTTGACCAAAAACTCAACCGATACCATCGACTTATTCACCAGACATGGCTCCAGCCGACTTTTAGCTTTTTCCTTAACTCAAATTAGCACTTCGTGGTACCCGTTTTCATTCGGTAGAAGACATAAAGGAGAATTCGGGGTGAGAACTAAACTCAATTCTGGAAAAAGCGTTTGAAAAATGTTCTGATGATTGGATTATTTATTGGCGTAAGTACCTATATCGTTTCTGAAGGAGCATAATTTGAAGGCGATAAAATAAATTTGGATGAATAACTAACATTTTATGTACTATTGATCTTTTCCCGGTACATTTTTGACAGAGTAGTAATTGAAATATTTCATAGATATTTACTATTTTGTTGTGCCCGACAGGGTCCACAACGATCACTTATAATTTTATGTTACCACCTAAGTACACATTGTGGAATGTAAATAACGTATTGAGTATTGATAAAATAACGAATAAATATTTAAAAAATCGACTGCAAAAACATAATTATGTTAAAATTCATGAAGCCGTTTAGGTTACAGAGCATGCCAGCAAGAAATAGACATAGTAAGTACATACTCTTGAAAAACATTACCCTCCTTCTGGGGCAGTCTCACCTTCCTCCAAGTACATATAAAATACTTGAAAATGAACCCAAACTCATGGGAAGAGTTTTTATGGAGCGTTCCATTCCATTTTGCTGGAGGATATATGAGCCAGCCTGATTCTCCGCTAGAGACTGATAAGTCGCGAACGTGACTCGGAATAAATCATGGACACCGCCGTGATCCGAATAATATATACGACAAAATATACCCAAGAATTTATTTAACTTCTATATCGAAGTATTGCTTGTTTACTTTTGTCTCCTTTGGGTATTAGCAGTATAAGCTTTAGCTCAAAGCTTGTCCCTCTTAAGGCGGGTTATGGATATCTGTCGTTGGGGCAATGCGCCTTCCGGGATAACAGGAGTGAGTATCATTACTTTTTTCGTACCGAAAGTAAGCTTATATCTCCCGAAGGTTAAATAAAGGTGCATGTACTGATGTACAACAAGATTTCAGCTACACATTGTCTTAAACAGCTCCCCGTGCGCAGTGAACCCCGTTGCTAAGTTATAACAGTCGCACGTGGCAAATCACCAGGTTAAGCTACTCTTGCCGGGGTTGGTCTATGGATGAAAGACCATCTTTACATACCGAGACTCCTCCGTGCCTCGGAAAGAACGATGAGCCGTTGATCCCGGCTGTCATTCGTATATCTTTGACAGTCGGTACGGGTCTACAAAAGCCCGAAAGTCTGACAACCAGTCTTACTAAGGGATATGGTATTACCTAGCTTCTGGGTTGTGGAGGTTAGTCACTTCATTTAAAATCCTGGTATTCAGCTGTATCTGGTCAGACCGGAAGCCGACTCCAACATAGTTAGGAAAAAGTCTAGACAGATTGATAGTCTTATACAAAACGACTAATTGGAACCGTGCACCTAGCTACTGACGTTTCATAAGTGCCCATGTAGGTTTATGTGAAATAAAATATTTTGATTTGATTTGATATACAGCATGTATCAAAAAGGTGTGGTCATATTTAAAGCTATTGTACAGTCTATTAAACTGAAAAGAACAATCAGCCGTTCCATACAATTGGGTCAGTTAGGTTATAGAGGTATGAGGAACAGGTTGTAAAGTTCACTCATACTCTATAGAAAAGGGTGGATCGACCGCTCGAAAGCTTGAGAAAGTAATGATGACGTCACACTGAACTAGTTGCTCAAAAGCTGCGCTAATATCCATGTTCGGGGTCACCAGTATAGAGGTCTCAGGAACAGAGTGTAATGTTCACTTATACTCTATGAAAAAGAGAGGATCCTCTGACCAGACGGTTGTTTTGGCTGTTGGGCAATCCCGACGTTTAATATCGAGATGTTGTATCCGCGCCAGTCGCGCGGTAAACTTTATTTGCGCGATGCAGGAATTGTGTGACGTCAATACGTAGTTGGCATATGCTATCACCAGGCATTGAAGTTTTGTATGGGACAGTTGATTTTTTTATTCGCGATTACCATGTTTCCTCTCTGTCTGTATCACACCCTTAAATATGACTGTACCATTCTGATTTACGCTGAATTCTATAACCACGCAGTGCAAATTATGACATGAACAATAAGATCATTTGTTAAGTACCTACACATATGTTTTTCTACTGCAAATGTAAGTTGGTCGACTAATTACTCGGTAACTTGTAAGGCCTACTTAACTGTGATTATTTTCCTTTTTTACATACCTATCCAAATACACACTTGATTCAGACAAAAATTTGCACTTTAAAGCGTAATATTACGTAAACAGATCCTTGAATCGAAAAATGATTTGATCAAACTCACAATATTTTTGAACGGCCTCTCCAACGATACCCCACACTATGGGGTAGCCGAGAAAAAAAAAATATCATCCCCACTTTATGTGTAGGGGAGATACCTCAACAGAAAAAAAAAATACGACTTTATCGTCGTAATTAATATGTATACCCATGCCAAATTACAGTTTTCTAGTACTAAGAGCTAAGCGATGGACAGACAGAGAAACAGACAGACACACGGACATGGCGAAACTTTATAGTTTCGCCATGTCCGTGTGTCTGTCTGTTTCTTCACACATGGCGAAACTATAAGGGTTCCTTGTTGACTACGGCACTCTAAAAAAGTAGAATAAAAAATCACAACGAACATAACATTTTTACCTATACCCAAAGTCTCTAAATTCAGATAATTTATGTAAACAAAGTAATGTCAAGAAATGTCACTGTCAAAATGACAGGACAGTGGTACAAAACATTTTATCATTATTTTTTTTTGTAATTAATTATAAGAACTATGCAAACAAAATACCGTTGCCAAACAATGTTTTATGTAATGTTTCGGAGACACGACCTATGATCGTTATAATCAGCCCTTTTAAGTCCACTGCTAGACGTAGACCTCCCAAAATCGATTTCCACTCGAAACAGTTTTCATCCAAAATGTGGCTAGATATGCTACATACAATATGAATCTATGAATGAGAGTTGTAATATTAGTGTTGTTGAAGATGTAAAAAATGTGAAAATGTTTGGATCTCCTGCATTGTTACCAGTATCATAAAATATTTCATACCAGAAAATCTCCTTTTTTTAATAACTTTGTTTAAAACCGAAAATTTATAAAATTAATTACGGTATGATTATTTTTTAATTATTGTTTCATAAATTCAGTACTTAAAAGAAAATGGAACCCTTTTTTTCGCCATTTTATGTGAATTACCATTACGAAGATATTTTTTTGATATGTTATCCCTTTGTTTACATAAATTATCTGAACTTGAGACTTTGGGTATAGATCGTTAGCATTACACTAGCTGTTTTTAAAACGCGCGAATTTAAGTCCCTGGAGTCCTATAAAAAATTGTTAAGCACTTATTCGAATGAAATCGTTCGTGCAGTTAAAGTTAATTTAAAGATTATATAAGTCCCAAAAACTTTTTATAAAAGCAAAATCCAAAAAGTCATTATTTATAAATTACGACAGCGCAATATTATGATAGTTTGCTACCCCATCAAGTTAGAAAAATAATATATTACCGGCTTACTCCCAGTTGCCCTCTTCAAACGACCGAGGAATGACAAGTAGCTCAGTGCACAGTGTCAAGTGGCTGCCGAGTACGCTAATATTAATATTTTCACACTATTTCAAGTGCTTGTCTTATTAATACGTGCAATGGGGGCTATCGTTTTTATGTTCACTAGTTGGCGCCACTGGCGTGTAAGGTCCTGACAGTTTTTTTATTTTTACGTTTTGGATAAAAATATAAAAATGACGTCATAATTTTTTTATTTTATTACATTACTAGCTTTTGCCCGCGGCTTCGCCCGCGTAGATGTCGGTTATCGCGTAAAAAAGTAGCCTGTGTCCTTCTCCATATTCCAGGCTATATCTCTGCCAAATTTCATGTCGATCGGTTCAGCGGTTTAGGCGTGAAAACGTAACATACAGACAGATAGACAGACAGATAGAGTTACTTTCACATTTATAATATTAAGTATGGATAAAATATAAAATGAATATTTAAAAAATGTTAAATAAAATTTTGAAACATGGTGGTTTTTTTTTTTGGGTAAAGAAGAAAGAAAGAAGAAAGAAAATACATTTATTTAGCACAGACTAAAAGACACACATGACATGATATAATTTACCGCAAATAAAAAGTAAATAAAAAATAAATAATAAAAAGCGTAAAGTGCGATGCAAGGAATTAGCAGGCAAATGACTCTTAGAAAAAAAGAAAAAAAGAAAAGAAAAAAAGGAAGAAAGTTGTTTTTTTTTTTTTAATGGCAACTCAGAGTGTAACCACGAGGGGCTCGGACTCTTTAACCGGTCTATCCTGTGGTGCCTTAAGCTCCTAACAGATTTTAAGCCCTCCAGCCAGGGCGTAAAAACTATAAACTAAACGACTGCTGCTCGCTAAGGGCACCCCCTGTGGGGTACGAACCTCGGCTTAGGGCAGCTGAGTCGGAGGGAGGGTGGCAAGGGACCGACGGTGGCTGGATAAAATCAGTGTTTTGATTATTATCGTGGGGGGTTTGGATTACATGCTGCTCAGCTAAAACGCGTGCTGGAGCTTCGCTTACAGTCAAGGGTCGGGGAGGACTATTTGTTAGTCGGGGATTTCGCGCGGGGCCTCGGCCGGCGGCGAGGTCGGAATGACGATCTTGTAGTGTGTACTCTGTTGCGAACTGTACTAGTAGACCTATGACTCTCCTGGAGGAGAGTGATGGGGCGTCTGGGTGGGTCAGTGCATGCCGTAGATGGCGGGTCCTGCTAATAATAGAGGGAGTGTAATTGGCGGCCTTCACAACCAGAGGGTTGCGGTGTGTGGCGGCAGAATCAAAGAAGCGCTTTGAAGCGCGTTTTATGAATTGGGCTATGGTAGGGATTTTAAGCTCCAGGTGGAGGTTAGTGTTCCGAACGAACCAGTGGGCTCCCGTGATCTTACGGAGGAATCGATTTTGGAGGGTCTGCATCTTATGGATGATATAGGGTTTGGCGTGGGCAAAGACTGGACTCGCATAGGTCATGATGGGGCGGAAAAAAAGAAAGTTGTAATTTGGCATGGGCATTCATAATAGTCATGCTGACAAAAAAGCCCAGTTCAGCATAAATGCCAGACAACTAGTGCCAGACGCTGGTTTTCAACTGATCCTGAAGTGTGAGTTGACGGATGTAAATTAGTTTTATACTGTAACGTTTATGCATACTTAAATAAAATATTTTTTTGTCAGATAAAAAAAAAAAAAAAACTAATATGGACATAATTGCTGCACAAAACAAAAACAACAGATAAATAAATGAATGAATAAATGAGAATGATGGGTACCTCCCCTATACGTAAAGTGGACATGATATTTTTTTTCTCGTGTATCCCATGGTCTGAAATATCGATAGATAGTCCGTTTAAAAATATTGCGGGCTTAAACGTAACCCTGGTAGGGTTACGTTTTTTTCCTTTTGAGGTACGGAACCCTAAAAATCTGAGGATTTGTATTTGACGCAATAAAAACAAAACAAGGATAAGAAACACTTCTTTGATTTTAGAATTTTATCTTGTTTGTAAACAACCATGATTGATTGAAAAACAAATTAATACAATTTTAATGACCAATTTATTCAACCTGATTGGTAATTAAAATTGTTAAAAAAAAAATTTCATTGCGTAACAAAAGGTATTTACAAAGCAGATGTGAGTGGAAACGTCCTAGGAGAAAATATAGTGACCTAATTGGTGATGTTCTTCAAAAAGCGTGTTCTGCATGTCGGGGGTTCGATTCCCGCACGGAACAAATATTTGTATGGCCTACAAGTAATTGTTCCGGGCCTGGCTGTTTGTGTATGTGAGATTAAATGTTTGTAAACGCACCCACAATATAGGAAAAATTCCTAGTGTGGCGCAACGTTTAAAAAAAAAACAAAAAAAGACGTGTGGCACTCGGGGACTGCCGCGGTAAAGCTATTGCATAGCATTTTGTATCAACTTATGCAATTATAATTATTTATTTATTTTATTTATGCAGTATTTCTTTTTCTTTGATATTAATTCAAGTTACACTTTTTGAGCGTGGTGACCGATAAGAAAACAAATTTTTATTTTATTAAATAAACAAAGAGTATATAATATTAAGAGACGGGAGTCCCGTAGATAAAAATGAAAAACGTCGCTTGTATGAAACGTGAGCTAATAACACTAGTTTACAAAATGTTTGTCCTTTGAATGAAACGTTTTTTTTCTTAACAATCGAGGTGCATTGAGTTTCAGAAAAATTATAAAAAAAATCTAACACGTCATGTTTCCAAGATATTTATTACTTTTGATATTTTTTACAAAAAATAATGCTTACAAAAATATCAAACAAAAAATTAAAACACACTATTGTCTACATTTCTTTTTCATTTCTCCTTTCGCAGGTCTGCTGGAAGAAATTTCTTAAGAAATAAGCAGTACCTTTGTACTGAAATTATAATTATGTCGTATCTCTATGTATTTAACTGTGTGTACATAAATAATAAAATAAATAAATAAATAAATAAAAGTGAATTGTCTTAGCTTTTTTCTTGTATTTATTCGTGTCTGTATCTCTAATAACAGACCAGCAATAATCACCTAACATGGCCTGGTCCCAGTATCCTTGATAATTTTGCTCAAAAAATTTCAAATCCTGATGAAAACGCTCTCCATGTTCATCGCTGACTTGTCCGAGAGCAGCCCAAGAGCTTAGAGTTTTTCTGCATCTTTCACAAAAAACGTGAGGAGCCCATGTTTTGTCCTGGTGACAGACCGAAATTTTGAAATAACCGAAATATGCATCTTTAAGTGATTCCGTTATGGGATATCCTTTTTTAGATATTATAAATTCACCACAAATATAACAAAAACGATCAGAATGTACTTTACACAATCTTTTTGACATTTTTAAAACAAGTATTTATTTAACTGAACACTGCACAGCATCAAAATTTTAAAATAAAATCGAAACCAACTTATGAGTAGTTTGAAAATAAGATGTTATAAGAACTTGATTTATAGACGTGATAGAAATAAAACAAATATATGTTTGCGTTTAGTTATTACTACTAAATACATCGATATGGAATTCATTGAAAGGACATGACTTTTATTTTAATTTGTAAACTAGTGTAATGAATACCAACATAACAGAAATGACACGGACTGCAGACATGACATAAAGCTGCCAACATAATAACAAGATAGGGATGTACTACTACTCACTCGTAATTTTTATGAATATGTTGCTGTAAAAATTTTCGGGTTTTAGGATCCTGACATTTTTACGGTTTCATTCTTAATAAATTTAAGGCAAAGGTCACTTAGGCCAACGGTAACTTTCGATTTGAACTAAGGTTACGTGGTAATTTTCTTATAAAAAGAAACCAGCTACGGCTGTGATTCCACGTTGGCGTAAGCGGGGTTCAGAGACAAATCCCATTGTATAGTCTAGATCTAATCCGAGGTAAACTTGACTATAAGATGAGATTTGCTGTGATGATAATAAAATAAAACAAAACTTTGGACTTAAGTTTTTTTATAATAATTAGAACACCTTTTCCTTTCTATTGATCATTCAATTGGCAATGGTTCAGCAGTTGATGTTGAAGGTACTGAAATGTAGAAAACACGTTGCTTATTAACTGACACATGAACAAGTGAATTCAAATTTAATTCTAATCTTGAATAGTTACTTGGGCTTAGTCTCATTCTTTTTATCACATTTTCATTTGAAAAGGGTCTGTAATAGACAAAAAAGTATCTGTAATATTTACAATTGATACATTCAATACAGTTAATTAAATAGTAAAGTGAATTTAATAAGTTTAAAATAAACATAAACCTTACCCGCAATAGAACATATTTTCTGTCTTTTGAACATTCTACTGGCAATGGTTCAGCAGTTGATGTTGAAGGTACTGCAATAAAAACAAAATGTAGTCATTCACTTCTAATTCCAAAAACAATGAAGGGTATCGTAGTTGGGATGAATTAATCCCAAGAACCGAATTAACATTGTAGTTGAAAAACATGTTTCCCCATACTTTCCAACTGCATAATAATAATGTAAGTACACACAATATTGAGTAATTTACCATGTTATTTTAAGACCATAGACTTCTTAAAGGTTTTTCTGTAATCTTTAAGTATAGAACTGTACACTGTATTTTTTTTAATGTTAGGATCAGCAGTTTCGGAGATAAGGGGGGAAATGGTAAATTTTCATCTATTTTCTTTGATAATTTTCATTAAAAATGTAAAATGAAATGAAAGGACTTGTGAAGAGGACTTTTTTTTAAATAATTTAAAAAAAAGTTCTCTTGTCAAGTCCTTTCGTTTCATATGTCACATGATACATTTTGCATGTGTACCAAAATGCAACTTAATCGGTCCAGTAGATGAAGGTACATAACCCTTATGTACCTTCATCTACTGGACCGATTAAGTTTTTTCATTCGGACGTACAGCACCCAAAAACAAAAAAAAACTTACTAGATGTACCAGTCCAAGAATCGCAGTAGTTGAAGTAGAAGATAACTCTGCAAAATATAATTGAACATGAGTTACTAAAGTAATCGGAAAGGGTGAGTTAGGATGAATTACGACTGGAAAATAAAGTCTTACCTGTTTGCTCACTTTTGAAGATGTGTAGTGGAAATCCAACGAACAGCTCATCTGCCATTGGTTCTGCAGTAAGTTCTACAGACGGAGTAGCATTTTTTCTTAGTTGTGTCTTCTTTTTATTGAAATCCTTTGGTAGAAAATGACTGCCACAAATATGTTCCAATTGATGTAGCTTTTCAATGGGTACATACACCAAGTCTTCTTTCCCGTAACTTTAACCCATTTTTTACATCTAGCTGGAACATTTTATTACATTATTATGATTATAATAGTAGTGTATTTAAACTTATATCTTTGTTATTTTGGTTTTGCAGTATTAATAGAATAACAGAGAAAATTAAATGAAATAGGAATATTATAATAATAAAAATATCGACAGTCGATAAAAAAGTAACATGTGTCAAGCACTAGCATATTGATAGGTTACTTTGTAATTTTGTAAATTTTGGACTTTAAATCAAGTAATTTATTTTCTGTAAGAGCTTATCAATGTTTTTTAACATAACAATTGAAAATATATGCTTACCTATCTTCATTCAAAGGAAATTTGGCTATGAAGATTCGCATTTGACCATCTGACCGGCCGGATCTTATAACACATATTTCACATGTTTTGTAATGCATTGCAACTTAAATTACGTCACACGTACATACATAAATACAACAATAACTCTAATTTACGATAAATATCCACAAAACACAGAATAAAAACAAAAACAGCGCTTTGTTGACAAAGTTCTTGACAACAAACAAGACAAGAATATGGCGGCCGGTAGCTATGGCGGCTGAGTAGCGTAGTGCGATAGAGTCGAATAGATGTTAAAGCGAGACAGCGATAGCGTGAGGTTTTTTCGTTACGGAATTTCTGGATTCGGTCCCCGCGCTCAAGGCCCGCGATAGAAGCTATGCAATAGCTTAAAAGTCAGGTGCGTAGCACTCGCACGCGGCGTGCATGTATGACCAGATGTATAAGTGTAAACGAAGCAAAAGGAGTACATATGTAAGGAGCGTAACAGGTGGCGGTCTATAGTTTCTGCCTACCCCCATGGGAAAAAGGTGTTAGTTTATGTATGTATGTATAATCAACCTGAGTTTTGTTTTAGATACAATTCATGCAATACTTTTTCTAAAGATAGCATTTTGTAAGTATACACCGAGTTCATCATAATAAACAAGTAACTAGCAGTGAAGAAACAGTTGAATTTATTCATAGTTTCACGTAAGTAATACGTCGCCGGCTTGCTGAAAATTAAGTGTCGCTTCTACTGACTCTATTATGTAGGAAGGATCAAGGAAATTGGAACGTCAACGTCGTAATACAGAAGACTAGTTTTTTTTTTAACTTTGCTGACGTAAGCAGCTATAAATAAGGGGGATATTGCGAGCGAAAGCTTGTTCGGGGAAATGTAATGTTGGTGGAAGTTGGGAATTTATTATGATTGATACTTGGTTATTAAAATCGGGAGTCAATACTGTGCACAGTGAAGGTAGAACCTGTAGTTTTATGGTTTTTGTTAGTGGATTTTATGTAAGCAAGAATTTTAAGGTGACGATATCTGCCTTTTAATGATTTTATACTGAAGATCACGTCTAAACGCGTAGGGTTAATGATTTGGAAAAAAATATATGTTAAATTGGTTAAGTTGGTTATGTTGTTGGTTATTGGTTGGTTATTGGTTACCTAAGTTTATTCTTACTATTTTCAAGATAACTACGGTCAATGGACCTATCATTTAAAATAGCTAAAGATCGTTTCGCCGATTTTTGAACTAATGAACGAAATCCATAAAGGAGAATTCATCTACGGTTTATTCAACTACAATTTATTCACCAGGTTGATTAATAAATCATGCAATAATGCAATAATGCATTCAGGATGCTGCTGGGGCTGCCACGCTTCTGCAGTGCGACAGGAATGTTTGCTGATGCGCACACTGATGGATTCGCAGCGATCAGACGTAAGCGTGCCGCGTCGTTGCTGCAGAGGGTCCGGGGCAGCTCGAACAGTCTCCTGAATGTTATAGCAGGGAAATTAGATTGCCCGCTCGTCCGTTATTTGTCCAACCTGCATGTTTTCTAACATGGTTATTAAGGTTAAATGTTTACTAACAAATTTATGGATGTTTCTGAAATAAAATTATTATTATTATTAAACTAACGGATGATTCACTTACTGTTGATATATCTGTGGTCTTGTGTTTGATTTACTGGTGATTTTGTTTAAGTGAAAACATTTCTGCGAGCAACTTGGAAATAGCGCTCGCCGGCGGCGTCCATGGCACTTCTCGCTTTGCTCGCTCGGGTCGCGGATGGTCACAGTTCTAACCTAACCTTACCTATTTCACTCAGTTCAAAATGAGTGTCATTCTGAATTTCGACAGCTAATTATTTCGACACAATCTTAATTTCGAAGAACAATAGTTCGACTACTCATTGTTTCGACAAAACATAAATTCGACAAGCATTAGTCCGACTGAAAATACTTCGACAACACACACCTTCGAAGAACACTACTTCGACAGAAGCCTTCTTCGATATGCACTTGTTCGGGGTATCTCTATTTCGAGGGAAAACACTCTGAAAAATCATACAATCTGCCTGCGACTAGATAACCAGACAATGGTTAAAACATTTCTGCGGTAGATTGTATGATTTGATTGTGAGGTTAAAACTGTGACCAACCGCGCAAAAATTAAGAAAACACAAAAGTCTGTTTTCTCTCCTTCATAAACCCACTTCTCCTTCTTATCTGACTTCTCTTTGTCAATATTTATGCGCTGCACACAGCAAGAATCTTCGGTCCGAGAATAATCGTCTTCTTCGTTGTCCTTCTCATCGCTCTGGTTTTATAGTCTTCTTTCTTTGTCCAGGCGGTTTTCCTTTGGAATGCACTCCCTCAGAATATCAGGACGGTAACCAATCAGTTCACATTTAAAGTGAAAACTCGAGAACACATACACTAGAAGTTGGCAGATTCGTCTAATTAAGTTGTTGTAGGTTTTCTTTTAACTCTCATAACTTTTTATTTTTTTGTTGTATGTATGTAGGTATATTTATGTATTTATTCTTGTATCTTAGTTATAAATATCTTCTAAATTGTTTTCTATTATTGCATCTACTGTGTATTGTCTCTGCATCACCATAAGGTCACTGGCATATACATATATGCATCTTAAGCAACTAAAATATATGAACCAAATAATAAGGACAGGTGTCTAGTACCAATCTCTCACTGACATATAAACGAAATTGTAAAATCTTGTCAAAATTCCTCCATTACATTCCTCCATTACTCTGACATTAGAGCGGATAGCAACATTAATTACAAAATTAATTCTAATAAGGATTTATTAATTCAAATATTCATTAATGCTGAATCTTTCTTCGTATTACGCCAGAGTGTACGACAGATGTCCAGAATTTAATTTAATATAAGTCTCGTTTCACTTTTCTTTTAATATTACATCTCGAAGGCCGTCTCGGAACTCATTTCTGAAGACGATTCGATGTAGATTCAATTTAATATCAGACGTCTTAGTTCCGTAGAACAACTCAGAAATGGAATATTATTTTGGGCTTTTCAAAGAAATAAACAATTTATCGTTGATTGTAGGTACCCAAATTGTACAGGTCGTTTGTTTGAGCGCGATCAAATTTTTGTTTGGACTTTCAATCAGATTACATGTAGACTCAAATGGCTTGCGACGGAGTTTAGTTTCATGATTCGAAACGAAGTTAAAACATGATTGGTCTTATTTAATTAGGACTTTGTTAAGGCTTATTGCCAAATTCTAATGTAACTTTCATTTTAGTTCAGCTCCAGCTCTTTGTACTTTCTTATCTTGTATGTGCAGCACGCTCTTTGTAGCGTATAAGCAAAACGCAATTTTATTTTCCTGCAAAGTAATCTTTTGCAGGTGTTAGCAGCATTCATAAAACTGCTGTGGCGGTATCAACAACACCACATAGCATATATACAACATCCCGACATCAACCGTCGCGCAGTTGCCCACCAGACACAACACCCGTCTGGTTGGAGGATCCTCCCTTTACTATAAAGTATGAGTGAACTTTACACCCTGTTCCTCATTCCTCAAACTCAAACTCAAATCATTTATTTCAATTAAACCATTTACAGGCACTTTTGAATTGTCAAGCAGTCGGTCAGTAAGAAAAATTAAGCTACATTCCCATTCCAAAGCGTAGGTACCTATGGAGAAGAACGGGCAAGAAACTCCATGGACACTCTTTTAAATTAAATTGTTACAAAAGTATTCGTTACATCTATAATGTTGCATTTATAACTAAAAGTGAGAACGATGTAAAAATAAAATAATAAAAACTTACACGTTAAAAGCGTCAAGCGTAGGTACAACAAATAGAAACAAAATAAAATAAAATAACCCGTGGCAGCTAAGAGATGACCAGTCCCAACTGACGGCGCCCGTTCACGAACATGACGCATGGATTAGCACCATTCAGCTCAACCATTTTGAAGGGAGCTAAATGATCCAACACACACGCCACCATCAGCGAGACCTTTAAGTAAGCATGACATACTCTCAACCGTCGGGGCACATTCAAGTCAATGAAAGACATATTACCCGGTCAATGGTAGCTCTATAGTACATAGGACTCACACCTGTGCTATGCATTTATATAATACAAAGGAGATTGAGTTTATACAATGCAAAGATAGTCTTACACTCTTCAGCAGCTCCAACATGATTGTCAAATGTTAATCAACTAGCTGAGGTTGTGGAGCAGGACCAGCATTCAACCAAGCATTTTTATTAGCGATGTAATCCCCCAACTTATAATATGCCTGCCTGCATAGTGGGCGTTTTATACAAGATTTAAATTTAGTCTCATTCAGTTGAAGTATGTGGGGAGGAATTTTATTGTAACATTTTAAACAGTACCCCATGAAAGATGAGTCTACTTTAGCCAGTCTGAAACCTGGTTGAGCTAATAGGTACCTATTTCTAGTACTTTATGTCTTTCACGTCTTTTTCTAAAAACATGTAAATTTTTCCTTACGTACATGATGTTTTCGTAGATATATTGACAAGGTACCGTCATGATGTTAATATCCTTAAACAGTTCCCTTAGAGAATCGCGCCTGCGGAGATTATATATGGCTCTGATGGCTCTTTTCTGCAGAATAAATAAATTGGTGACCCCGAACATGGACATTAGCGCAGCCTTCGTGAAACTACTTCAGCGTGACTTCCTTAAGCTTTCGAGCGGCGAGTCACACAGCCAGCCTGCACCCACGGCTTCAACGGGTATTCTGACCACCGGCATGCAGGGAACGTGCATACCTGGTCATCACCCTCAGCCTCATCAGCAACCTCGGCACAGCAGCACACTGCACTTTCGGCCGGTCCACAAGCAGAGCCCTTCAGCGCTCTCTTGGTCGACGCCAGCAGTCAGCCTCAACCCGGCGCTGTTCGACGTTTGACTCACTGGATCAAAAACGCAGCGCCACCCCGACTCACTGGGGAATCACCGCAGACATTTCCGACTCACCGTGAACTATGCGGCACCCGGTTCCGACTCACTTGAACCACAACTGGCCCTGGCAAGCATCATTATGCACTGACTCAGCCCACTATCGACCTCCGGTCTCCGAAGGGGAGTAATGTGGCGGTATCAACAACACCACATGCAAACTACGCATCAAAGACCTGACGTCACAAATCCTGCATCGCGCTATCAGAGTTTACCGCGCGACTAGCATATATACAACATCCCGACATCAACCGTCGGCTAGTTGACCACCAGACACAACACCCGTCTGGTCGGAGTATGAGTAAACTTTACACCCTGTTCCTCATACCTCTAAACTGTCACCTGTACCACGAAAAAGTATAATAAAATTCCCTACTCATAAACAACTCCAAACCAGTAACCCAAAACAAATGCAACCATATTAATGCAAAAAACACACATAAACCAAGCCAAACGGTGGGTTTTCAAAAGACAAATTCCCAGTTCAAAAGTTGAAGGAGCCTGTCTTGTCAGGAGCAGGCGGCAACTTCTGGCGGTTACATACTGCGCTGATTTATAAACGGCAACTTTGTACTCAAATGCGATGTTTGCCGATAGCGGGAATGGTCGGGAAGGTTGGTAAAAGGAGTTCGTGTATGTGTTTTGTTTTCGATTTATGAATTTGAATTTTGTATCGAACTGTACCGAGTTCTTTTTTAGGGTTCCGTACATCAAAAGGAAAAACAGAACCCTTATAGGATCACTCGTGTGTCTGTCTGTTACAGCCGATTTGCTCCGAATCTACTGGACCGATTAGGTTGAAATTTGATACACATTTTTTTTAAACGTTTCGTCACACTAGGAATTTCTCCTGTATTGTGGGTGCGTTTACAAACATTTAAACTCACATACATGAACAGCCAGACCCGGAACAATTACTT
This sequence comes from Dryobota labecula, assembly GCA_947523025.1. NCBI lineage: Eukaryota > Metazoa > Arthropoda > Insecta > Lepidoptera > Noctuidae > Dryobota > Dryobota labecula. The sequence goes on from OX383287.1 coordinate 7,175,466, forward strand.
GTAGGTCATACAAATATTTGTTCCGTGTGGGAATCGAGCAGCGCAGTAGTCAATCGCTTAACCACTGCGCCAACCGTGCCGTCAATAATCGTCGTGCCTTTCATGAATTTCTTTGCCCCAAACACGGATGTGTAACGTAAATAAATGAATTTTGAATAAGAAAAAAAAAAAAAAAAGTTTTGCAAGTTGTATCGCTTGATACATCAAAGAAAGGACTTATTATGTTTATGGATTTTAAATATTAAAAAAAAAATAGTTTTAAAGTTATTAAAGAAAATATAATAGGGGATGATGACTAAAAAAAATTTTTTTCCGTCATGTAGATTATTAAAAACATTGGACACTTATTTTTAATTTTTTTTTACGTAATCAAAACATTACGGCGATACATTGAGTTCAAATGTGGCATGACGTCACTTCTTACTAGATTTTTACTGAGCTGTGACGTAACGAGGCCCCGATCCCCAAGTTTAATGTGTTTTATCTAACTCATTCTTTATTAATTTTTTTAAGTTATTAAGTTATTTTTTTATTATCTGATTGACGGACTAAACAGTTTTTCTTTAAAAAAAAGAAAAAGAAAAACTGTTTAGTCCGTCAATCAATTTCCATAATAGGGATTTCCCTATTATGGAAATTGATCATTCCATCCTTGTATTGGAAACTGAGCCTACAATTTTGAAAAAAATACAGAGAGTAGTTCTATACTTCTAGATTACAGAAAACCTATAAGAAGTCTATGGTTTTAAAATTGATAAATCACTCAATATTGTGCGTACCAACTGACATTTGTAGTAGTAATATATGTAGGAAAATGTTTTTCAACTACAATTTTAAGGTTGCTGTTGGGATAAATTCATCCTAACTGCAGAACTCTTCATTGTGCGTGGTCCTTCATCTTCACTTGGCCGGATTTTTTTTTAATTAAAGAAATTGTTTTGTGTGTATGAATGTGAATTTTGGTCTGGTTCTTTTCCTATTGTTTTGATTATAATCTTAATGTAATTACACATCGCGCCTCTTTTGTTTTTATTTGAATAATGCTGAAGTATGTGATGTTTTGGCAAACAAGTTTGCTCTACGCAGTAACATTTGTTACATTTTGGGGAAAATTTTGTTATCTATGGGTAGATCTTTGGCGGTGCTTGGGGGAGGCATATGTCCAGCAGTGGACGTCTTTTGGCGGAAATGATGGTGATGATGATGATGGGTAGATCTAGTAAGAAATGATTCTACACACCCTACAATTTTACGTCATTGAAAAGATTATGAATTTGTGCCGGTTATTTTTTTAGGATTTTGTTTATCACGTGATTTATGCTGAGATAAGGGCATTTTGACCTCTTTTTTTATCTAGGGCATCTCAGAGTTTAACAACGAGGGGTTGCTACTCTTTAACCGGACTTTCCCGTGGTTGCCTTAAGCTCCTTAAAACTTAATGCAGCCAGGGCGTAAAAACTTATAAACTAAACGACTGCACGCTAAGGGCAACCCCTGTGGGGTACGAACCTCGGCTTAGGGCAGCGTGGCAAGGGACCGTCGGTGGCTGGATAAAATCAGAGTTATGATTATTTTCCGGGGGATTTAAAGCTTCAGGCTGCTCAGCTGAAACGCGTGCTAGTGTGCTGGTGTTTCACTTGCAGGCAAGGGTCGGGGAGGACTATGTGTCAGGGATTTCGCGCGAGGCCTCGGCGGCGAGGTTGGAATGACTTTTGGCCTCGTAAAGGACTCTGTTTTTATTTTCTTATTATATTATTTTATTTTTTATAATTTTATCATTGTGTTTAGTTTAGTTTGTGATTATCCTGTGCGAGTCACAATAAATACTTTTTCTTTTTCTTTCTTATTTTTCTGACATGCACACAATTTTACATTTCACGGCGTATACCCAAAACACTTTTCTCTATAAATCCTTACAGTTAATCGCGTTTGACTCATATTTTACACATGACCGAACTAGAAGGTATACCTTTCTCAACCCTTGTCACTACATATTACTCAAGACCAAATATTCAGTAATAGGTGTTCAACCTAACGGAGGTGAAGTTTGTAAGCCTGGATTTCTGAACATCTTTGGGTGAAAAGCTAGCTTTTAACTAGGTAGGTAAATATAAGTTGTTGAGTATAAGTTCGATGCTCATCAGAATTGTTAGCTACTTTTTCATTGATGCCATAGTTAATTACTGTAGTTGCCGACCCGTAATTCAAGACATTAATTGCAACTACTGGTTTTCATTAAAACTAGGAAACGCCTATAAAATAAAAAATAAAGAATTTTTTTATTATTTAAAATCTGTATTTACAATAACAAACATAAAGTCTACCAAACTGCATAACAGTTTGTCAGCAGTTGTCGTCTAGCAATGAATTACAAATTTTGAAAATTAATATGCTAAAACTTAACTATACGAAGTGAACTATAAAATAATATACATAATTATGTACATTCGAGATCAAAACTCTCACATTTTAAGGTTTGCGCAGACTGGCGCGCTATATTTTCATAATGTACACTTACCGTGCGTGTATGACCAGATGTATGAACGTGAACGAAGCAAAAGGAGTGTGTAAGGAGCGTAGCATGTGGCGTTCTATAGTTTCTGCCTACCCCCATAAGAAAGAAGGCGTGAGTATAAGTATGTATGTACACTTAGTTACAGGCTAGGCTAAAACTTAAGAGGACATGACCTTATTAGGGCGCAACAGGTATTATTACAATTAACATACAGCTATGTACGTTAAACACTTCAAGTTAACGTTTATTTATTTATTCAAATTTAATTCAGGCACATTACCCATAATGTGTTAGTATTGCTCAAAAATATGTTAATATAATTAATTAAGACAAACATTAACGAATTAATAACAATAATAACAATATAACATGACCTAAGGAACACAATTATCTATTTCACCATCTTCCACAACAATACATGCACTGCGCACAGGTGCCCCATCATGTGGCCTTCAGTCTTGCTGGCAACAATGCTCAGGAGACTTTTATCGCTGTCTTGTATTCGACGCAGTAGTGATGCAAATCTTTTACGGATGTGAAGAAGAAGTCATAAAGAAGTCATTTGTACGCACTGCTGCGAACATCGTTACAAGTATCATATTGCATAGGTATCTACTATTATATCAATATCAGAATATTCATTATTACTACTAAAACATAACAATAGTACTTTATAACATATATTTAATTTACAATAATTAAAGTCATCTGAATAAATAAAATATATCATTCATAGAATTTCCTATTCTATGGACTTTTAATGAAAACCTTAGAGAACGAGTTTTTTTTTTTTTTTAAACGTTGGCCCACACTAGGATTTCTCCTGTATCGTGGGTGCGTTTACAAACATTTAAACTCACATACACAAACAGCCAGACCCGGAACAACTACTTGTAGATCATACAAATATTTTTTCCGTGCGGGAATCGAACCCGCGACACGCAGCGCAGCAGTCAATCGCTTAACCACTGCGCCAACCGTGCCGTACACACACACACACATGATGCACATGAGGCTTGTGAAGTAATATTCTAAAAACTTAAGATACTTGTTAAAATTCTGCTTTTTTTTTTTTTTTTTTTTTTTTTTTTTTGTAATGGCATCTCGGAGGTATAACCACTGGGGGTTCCTGCTCCTTAACCGGACTTTCCTGTGGTGCCGCAAGCTCCTAACGAAGTTTACGCCTCCAGCCAGGGGGTTTATACTAAAATCTACTTAAGCTAGACGACTGCTCGCTAAGGGCACCCCAGGTGGGGCTCGAACCTCGGCTTAGGGCAGTGTCGGAGGGAGGGTGGCAAGGGACCGTCGGTGGCTGGATAATATCAGGGTTCTGATTATTAATCGGGGGAGTTTGGATTACAGGCTCAGCTAAACCACATGCTGGCACATCGTTAAGCGTCGTCAAGGGACGGGGAGGGCTTATTAATCGGGGTCGTCGATTTCGCGCGGGACCTCTAAAGCGAGGTCGGAATTGTGATCGTGTTCGTGTTGTGTGTACTCTTCGAGCTGTACTAGTTTCCCTACGGCTCTCCTGAATGAGAGTGGTGGGGTCGTCTGGGTCGGTCAGTGCGTGCCTTGGACGGCGGATCGCGCTAATGCGGGAGGGGGTATAATTGGCGGCCTGCACAACGAGAGTGTTGCGGTGGGTGGCGGCAGAGTCGAAGAATCGCTTGGAAGAGCGTTTCAGAAATTGGGCTATTGTAGGCATTCTAAGCTCTACATGGAGGTTTGTGTTCCGAACGAACCAGGGGGCTCCCGTGCATTTACGGAGGAAACGATTTTGAATGGCTTGCATCTTATGGATGACATGTGATTTTGCTTGGGCAAAGACCGGACTCGCATAGGTCATGATGGGGCGGATGCACGCGGTGTACAATCGCAATTTGCACTTGAGTGACAATTTGCTATTTTCGTGGACAAGGGAGTGAAGCCTAGAGAGAGCGAAGGCGGCGCGCGAACGCACCTTACTTACATGCTCAGAAAAGGAGAGGCGTTGATCGAGAGTGACACCTAGATATTTGGCTCGCTTCTCCCAAGGGATAGGCTTGCCGAACATGGTGACAGGTTTGGGCTTTGGGGGGAGTTTTCTCGGTTTTATGAAAAGAACCGCTTGGCTTTTGTCAGGATTGACTTCGATCAGCCACTTTCTAAACCACGCACCGAGCTTGTCGGCTGCAGTCTGGAGAGTGTTGGTGATGACATTATGACTCTTCCCTCTGTAGTAAACGGCCGTATCGTCTGCGAACAGAGCCAACTGAGCCTTTTTAAACTTCGGGATGTCGCTGGTGTAAAGCGTAAAAGCCAGGGGGGATATCACAGAGCCCTGAGGGACTCCTGCGCGTATGGGATGGGAGGAGGAGAGGGCTCCCTCTATGCGATAGCGAAAGGTGCGATTCGACAAAAAGTCTCGTAAGATGAGCACGAGACGCTCGGGCACACCGAGTTGGTACAGCTTGTAAATCAAGCCGTTGTGCCAGACTTTGTCGAACGCTTTCGCTATATCAAAGAAGATAGCTCCTGTCATAAGGCCGCGTTGAAAGCCGGCGCTTATGTCCTCGACAATACGGTAGACCTGATGGGTCGACGAATGTTTGGTACGGAATCCAAACTGTTCGTGGGGAATAAGGCCCTTAGTCTCGGCGTAGTCTCTGAGACGCTTATAAATAAGCCTCTCGTAGAGTTTGCCCATGACTGTGAGCAGGCTAATGGGGCGGTAGCTCGCGGGCTCCTTCTTGGGTTTACCGGGTTTGGCAATACCGATTACTGTGGCCTCTTTCCACACTTGCGGGAAGACATTATTGTTCATGGCTCCATTGAAGATGGTGGCCAAGAGCATTATCAGGTGGGCGGGGAACAATTGGACCACCCTATTGGTGATACCATCAGAGCCAGGGGCTTTACGAGGTTTCAGACCCTTTATGAGCTCGTGCACTTCCGCCGGTGTGACGGGAGCCAGAGGATACTCAGGGTCTTCGACGGGCGGGAGGGAGGCTCTACGTTCGACTTCAGCGTCGACCTCATCGAGGTGCGCCTGGTCTACTGGTTGAGAGCTGGGCGAGCACTGGGCCTCTAGACTGTCGGCTAAGCATTCGGCTTTGTCGATGTCTTCGAAAGCGAGAGACGCGTCTGGGCGGATCAGTGGGGGCATTGAGGCTGAGCCACCTCCTCGGGGATTGAGTTTCCTTTGGAGTTGCCAGAATGCTAGATGGTTCGGCTCTAGGCTGTTCAGTAGCTTATCCCAGTCGGCGTCACGAAATTCCTTCACGCGTTTACTTACAGCACGCTGCAAGTAGCGCATGTGGATTTTGTTAGCCGTGCAGGGAAAGCTACTGTACGCACGGACGGCTGCGTTCTTCTCCGTCATCAGTGCACGTACATCGTCCGGCAGTTTCCCGCGACGGTTATCCGTCGCCGGAACCTCCCTTGAACATGTGTTCAGGACAGATTGTACGTGCTCTGTGAGAGAGTCGATCGCGGTCGTCGTGTCTGCGATAGAGTCGAACTGGTCGGGGATCGAATCCAATTGGGGGGACGTGTTAGCTTTCAAGCTTTCGCCTACTCGCTTCCAGTCCGTTATCCTTTTGGTACGCGGGGGGATATCGGGGTCGTGGAGACCTATGCGAGGGGCCAATTCTACGAGAACAGGTCGGTGGTCAGAGTGAAGCTCGTGGTGCACCTCTATAGAGACCAACCGTAGGTTGATGTTCTTTAGAAGTGCCACATCGAGCACGTCAGAGGCATGGTCAGGATTATGCGGATAGTGGGTGTGATTCATCGGGGCGATGATATCAAAATTTAGGAGGGGGCAGAGGTCAAAGAGGGCTTTGCCCCTATGGGAGGTGAGTCTACTATTCCAGGCTGGGTGCTTGGCATTGAGATCACCCGCCATGATGACGGAATCACTCATGTTCAAGAGGGTGCTAAGGTCGTCGGTCAGTAGTCGATCTTGGATAGGATCAATTGAAGTGGTAGGGGGCAGATAAGCTGATATTATCGTTATAGATGGGTGGCCCGTCATACCGATTCGGCAGATCGAGACTTCTAGTAGGGACTTTAGGACAGGAGGGTCTATGGGCGTGCAATAGAGCTCTGATTTATAATAGATAAGAGTACCTCCCAGGTGGCACCGCGACCTATCGTTGCGAATTATACGATAATTCGCAATTGACGGGTTACGGTGCCTGGGTTTTAAAAAGGTCTCTTGAATTAGGAAAACGTCTACCTTATGATCGCCGAGGAATTCGGTGATCTCTGAGTTTTGGCCGTCCAAGCCATTGGCGTTAAAATAACCTAACATTAGGGATCGGGGTTTGTTTCTAGCGGGGGACCTAGTATCCATTAAGTGGTCTAGGGGTGTTGTTCGCGAATCTAGACAATACTTGCGTGATCTCGGGATACGCATTGTATATTGCCTGAATTTGGTATAAGTCACCGGCGTTGGTCGCGGCGACTATCTCATCGGCCATCCTCCTCGCGCGGGGGGTGAGGAAGACCATGTAGGTGGAAGAGATCACCTGGAAGGGATCTACTTTGTTGACACCGGCCACGGGAGTGGGGGTGTGGTTAGGAGGGGGGCGCGCGTACGGAGCGGCGGCGACGGGCGCGGGCGCGGGCGCGGGCGCGGGCGCGGCGGCGAGGGGCGCGGGTGCGGTGGGGGGCGCGATGGTCGCGGGTCTCGATTGCGAGTTCTCGAATCGGGTTCGCGGGTCCATTAATCGGGGTATACTGGCCTGAGGGGCCTGGGGAGCGACTGCCTGAGGGGCGTGTCTAGTCCGGAGATTAGGGAACGCCTGCTGATGGTGCAGGTAATTCCAGGGACTGGGTCTCTGGGGACTCAGTCTTACTGGTTCCAAGTAGGACGGGCATTCGCGGAATTGACGCGCGTCGGTACGCTTCGCTAAGCGAGGGGGCGCGGATTTTGGGGCTTTAGCGCAGCCACGGTAGTTCGCGGGGTGGCCTGCCTCGCCACATAGCACGCAGCTAGGTGGCTCAGTGCACAGTGCGCGGTCCTTTGGACGTTCGCATTCCGCAGTGCTATGCGAACCCAGGCACTTTACGCACCTGGGTGTCGCATAGCAGTGCTTCTGCGTATGCCCGTAAAGTTGGCAACGGTGGCACTGGGCAATCACGCTTGACTTGCGGGGTCTCTCGATCTCGAGACCCGAGAGGCTACAGATCGATTTGATCTGGAATATCGGGTTATGACCCTCGGAGGGTGGGCAGATCACGAGGATCATATCAAAGGCCTCACCGCGTCGCGCGCGGTGCATACGGTGGACCTCGTTAACTGGGACATTTTGCGACCTAAGATCGGCTAAGATTTCGGAGCAAGGGATCTCCCGGGGGATCCTGCGGATTACCACGCGAAAATTCTGCTTACATAAAATTCAAATAAAAGGGTGGAGCGACGGATGAGAGCCAAACTTTACCATTGTTCAGTTAACAGTAACAGTCTGGAATAAAGTCGTTCTCAAACATGAGGCTCATGACGAAGTGTAATAAAGAGTTTTATTAAAATTTCGACAAAAGATAAAGTTAGATGAAGTTGATGAGAGCGTCTTAAACTTTACATATTATTCGTATGATATCTACGTTGTCTGTTAAAGTAGACTATACAGAGTGGAAAAAAAGGACCGTGGTTGGAGGAAAAGTACCATTAATATTGATGATGGCAAATTTTACTGAAAGGAAACATTCCTTTATTTTCAAAAATAATTAAAACTGCGTTTAAAGATTTTTGAAAAATCACCTGCTGGAGTCGGGAACAGAACCGGTGAAATGTAAAAAAAAAAACATCCTGTATTTCCTGTATTTTATGATACCAACCGAAAGAGTCATTCCTAAGGATCAATTCCTATTAAACAACATAGTATCTTAAATGAAAGAAAGACGATAAAAAACTCGATATGAAAGGCGACACGTAGCGAATTCAGTCGAAGAATACGTCTGTGCATACGTGAACTTGGGTCTCATTTTTGCAATTCATAAGTTAAGTGAACTATTTTCTTTAGATAGTAAGTTTTACAATTTCAATTTTCTTGGGCTTTCTTTAATTTAAGATACTATGTTATTTCAAAGGAATTAATCCTTATGAATGACTCTTTCGGTTGGTATCATAAAATACAGGGTATTTTTTTTTTCACATTTCTCCGGTTCTATTCCCGTCTCAAGCAGGTGATTTTTCAAAAATCTTTAAATGCAGTTTTAAGTATTTTTGAAAATAAAGGAATGTTTCCTTTAAGTACAATTTTCCATCATCAATATTAAGGGTACTTTTCCTCCAACCACGGTGTTTTTTTCCACCCTGTATATGACTTTTAAAGATTATTATAATCTATTATCTTTTGCCAGCGACTTCAGCCGCGTGAATGCCCTTAATCCATTCAAACGTTGTCTTTTAGCGATAAAACTGCCCATTGTGACACCCCAATAATAACAAGATGATTAGAAAAAGATGGGTACGCCTGATGTCATTTTCGCGGCAGCACTAACAGTATCCTCAGTGTTTTCTCAGATCGGTGGGATTCTTCGATGTTGCGGGGGTGGATACAGCTCCACGCTGAATTTTAATTGCTTGATAATCGGTGTCTGTACTAACACTAGATGTTAAGTAAAATTTTTATTCATCTTATGGGCTTTGTCTAAAAACAAAAGTATTATATTCTATTCTATCACACCCCCGACTTCCTAACTCCGGGCTGCTACTGAGAAGTTTCTAATGGAAAAACGCTCAGCAGTCGCATTCGGGACCACTAGACCAACGGAGCAGTCATAATAGTCAAGGGGGGAACTAAAATATACACTATATTAATATGCAAAGGTCGTCGGGCGTGGCGAGATTGGCGGACGACATTGTTACCATCGTGGTTAGAACCTGGATGAGGCTGGCATAGAAGCGCGAGGATTGGCACAAGAAAAGAGATGCCTATGCTCCCCCAGGGGGTGAAGTCAGGCTATGGATGATGATGATGACAAAATATGCAAAGGTAATACGCACATACATCACATTTCTATAATAAAACTTGTAACCTACTTAGACCGAAAAGTCATTCGATCCCAACTTATACTATGTGCCTATGAAGGCAATTTCGAATTCAATAAACGAATGTCGATTATATTCTTTTATCCAAATCTGTTGATAGAAAATCAATTGCAAAGCTGGATTTAGAAGCAAATACGAGTATGTCATAGAAATATGAATATTTTTACATGAACACAGTTTAATCCATAACGACCCAGTATATTCGGAATTGATAATGCTTAGTTTTATTTCAATGCTGTATCGTAATTTAAAAGTTTGAAAGGCGAGCTGGAAAATGAATTGCGATTTTGAATAGATATTTACGAGTTTTTTCAGGTTCCGTACCTCAAAAGGAAAAAACGGAACCCATAAAGGATCACTCGTGTGTCTGTCTGTCTGTCCGTCTGTCACAGCGGCCGATTTGCTCTGAATCTACTGGACCAATTAAGTAAAAATTTGGTACACATATGAATTTCTGTGATCCAAACACGAACGTGTAGCGTAATTAAATGAATTTTGAATATGGGGTTCACGTTTAGGGGAAAAAAAAAAAAATAAAAAAAAAGTTTTTCAAACTGTACCGTGTGATATACTTGGTTGACTGGTAGAGAATGCCTTGTGGCATTAAGTCCGCCTATGTACCACTATTGTACATGAAGTTTAAATAAATAAATAAATATATCAAATGAAAGGACTTGTTATATTGACGATAACAAGTATAACGATTTCAAATTTGTTATGTTATAATTTTAAAATTATTATTTTTAAAGTTATTGAGGAAAATAGATGAAAATTTACCATAATTATGGACCCTTATCACCGAAACTGCTGAGCCTTAAATTTTGAAATAAACATACAGAAAATAGTTTTAATTTTATGTAGATTAGAGGAAAACCTATAAGAAGTCTATAGTAAATCACTTAATATTTTGCATACAAAACTTACATTTGCAGTTGGAATGTATGGGGGAACATGTTTTTCAACTACAATGTTAAGTTTGTTCTTCGGATAAATTCATCCCAACTATACGGAACCTTTCATTGTGCGTGGTCCGACACGCACTTGACCGGTTTTTCGTTTCGATTTATAGAAAGTGAACTAAGTATGTGAATAAGTACATGGATAAATGTCGTAGGACGTATTTTTTTTTAAATGTCGCAGTATCATGCTGAGCCTTTTGGCCTTGTACAGGATTTTGTTTTCATTTTACTTTTATTTTTTATTAGTATTACTATGAGTGTGTTTAGTTTCAAGTGTGATCTTCCTGTATGAGTTCCAATAAATACGTTTTCTTTCTTTGCTTCTTTCTTTCTATTTTGGTAATTTTTGCTTACCCTTCTTGACATAAAAGTGTGATGTTATCTAAAAAAGTCACCTTAAAAACGTTAGCTTATTGTTACAAAAGTCAAAAAACGAACTTAATGAAACTAATTTAATATCAGTTGGTTTTGTCATAAAACCAACGAAAAAACTCAAAAAGAAAAAGAAAAAGTAACATATATACATAATAATATCTTTGTTGATTAAAATTTAGCTGCAGAGAAACAGTTCTCTTTGTAAAAAGCTTCAAAGATAAAATTAATTATAAGGAAATTAAACTTGAATTTCTTGGGACCAATTAACTTCTGAAATTTTCTTAAAAATCAATAAGAAGACGATTGGACTTATCAATAAGTATAACTTTTCAATCCTCTCACCGAGATGAGGCCTGTGTCCAAGCAGTGGAAATATTTTAGGCTTATTATGCTTAGGTATAGCTTTTCAATACTGTTTACAGTAATTTATCTAATAATCTTTGGGTGACTGTCAATAAATGTGAAATCCCGTGTGTTTATAATTTCATCATCATCATTTCAGCCGAAAGACGTCCACTGCTGGACATAAGCCTCCCCCAATTGGGGGGGGGGGGTTGCCATAATCGCCACGCTTGGCAGGCGGGTTGGCGATCGCAGTCTGGTGTTAAAAACGCATAGAGAACGCTGCTGCCCATTCTCTAGTAAGTCCCTTAGTCGCCTTTTACGACACCCATGGAAGGAAATAGGATGGTGCTATTCTGTACGTCCGGCACCACACGGTTTATAATTTACTCCAATCTAGAGAAAGAGAGAGAGAGTGCTTGGGAGGCAGTCAACTCCTTCTGCGAAGCAGTAATGCTCCTTGCTCGCGAAGGAGGAGGCGGAACGCATGAGGGAGAGGCAGCCTGTCCACCGTAGGCGTGGGTTTGCAGACGACGAGCTATGGGCAGCTCGCCGTCCAGTAAGGACCAGGCCCGGGTCGACGGCGCGTTGTGTTCCACGCGCGCCTCAAAGAGATGTCAGCACGCACTGACTGGGTCCGCCAGGACCGATGCCTGCCAGGGTTGCGGGTTGTCTGAAAGGGATACCGTGGCCCTGGCACTCAGGCAATTGAAGAAACACGGGTGGGTTTTGCCAGTAAAAGTTTGAGACGCCTTCCCGCTCCGCCCAGAGCGGGAGAAGCTATTATAGATAACTTCCCACCAAAAAAAAAAATGGTAGTGTAGTACCGTGCAGGAATGTACGAGTAGGCGTTGAATTATTCACAAATAACGAAAAACTTCGCAAGTAATGAGAGATTGCTACTGACTTGTCGACCTCGACACGAGCTGTTTCTCACACGGACAACTGTACGTAGCTTAGTCCCGCGTCATCAGACCTCAGTCTCTGTATACATATTTTGACTGCTTAGACTAAAACTACAGACAGAGAAGTTTTACAAATATGTGACTATTATTTTAGTATATGGTGGTGTCTTATGAGTTCCACGCGAACAAAATCGCGGGCTAATAGATAAAATAGTTATCTAATAAAAAAAATCTTATTTGTTGAGAACAGTATATTAATAAAATAAAAATCGAAACATCTTTGCGTTAGCTTGTTTGCTAATTCACTCTGAATAATTATATTACGCCAGTTCAATCAATCTTAGGCAGATTGTCTTTTCCCAACAATGTTAGGGTCGGCTTTTTTTTTATTTTATTTTTTATTCTACTATGAGTTTGCTCTTGACTTTAGTCTAGGTCTGGATGACAGAGACAAAGTCAACGATGGTGTGAGCTTACCCAGAAGAAGCCTGTTCACTCTCACTTTGAATAGATTAGGGTTGTATGCGTTCGGAAACACAGACGTAGGCAGAGAGTTCCACTCCTTTCAGTGTAACCGGATGCAGCTGAATACCAGTATTTTACATGGAGCCACTGCCTATCTGACCTTCACAAGCCAGTAACTGGGTAATACTATACCCCTTGGTAAGACTGGTTGTCAGACATTCGGGATTCTGACGACCCGTAACTGACCCCCGTGACTGTCAAATATACATGAATGACAGCCGTGACCAACGGCTTAAGACTACGCCGAGCGCACAGTGGCGCCCTCATCGTTATTTCGGTGATTTCTTTTATTTTAGAATGAAAATGCAGAAAATAAGCTCGTCAAGTTGTGCTTCACAAGACTATACGTTATTATTACTACAAACAGTAGTTTTAAATTGTTATGTTTTATTGTAATCATTAAAACGGAGCTTAGTGGCCACTATTTTCCGTTTTAATGATTACAATAAAACATAACAATTTAAAACTACTGTTTGTATGCCTGACGGATCGACCCGTGCGGCTGTTATTTCTTAACTGCGAGCTCCTCCTCCTCTTCCTTATATACGCCAGTAATGTTTTCAATTTTCAAAACACAATTTTACCTGTGCGACTGGAACATGACAAAGATCGATATCACACATCACACACACATCTATCACAGCGGAAACAGAGCGTTCTGTGGTTCCTGGCTGTCATGAGAACAACGAGTGAGGTTATAATAATATTGTTAATATCATACACCAAAAACTCGCAACCATACTTAAACTCATGCAGGATCCCTACACACCTTATTAAAAGTACACGCCTAGAGCTGTTTTAGAAAACCAATTCTACAAAATATATTGTGACCGCACTATAATTACAGACCATACCATATATAACAAAAGACCTGATATAACACTCGTTGATAAAGTAAGCAAACACACACGTACAAAAAACTATTACAGAAAAAATCTGGAAATATACAGAATTACAAGAGGAAGTTTCTAGAGTTTGGAAAATGAATAGAGTCACTATAGTCCCAATAGTATTATCAACAACAAGTGTTATACCGAAAAAAATATTTATTAGTTTTAATGCACTCAATCTATCCAAATATACATACATAACACTACAAAAAGCTGCCATATTAAACACTTGCCGCATAGTAAGAAAATTTTTACAACAAGATTTGGGTAATAATTTCACAGCAGTACAGAGTAATTTACCTTCTCAAAATAATAACTAGAATCTCACCTTGGTTCACACCCGTGAGATTCTGAAAAAGCCAGGTACTAGCCTGAGAAAATTAAATTTAAAAACCATAATAATAATAATAGTTAATTCTTAATTCAAGTAACCATGAGACTCATACAGTGTGAATAACAATAAAATAAACTACAACTATGTTAGTGATACAATTAAAACAACAATTACACAAACACACACAACCAAATAATCATTCCAGCTGAGATATTGAAGCAACGCCTAATGACACAGCAGTCGAGCCTGTCAGCAATAACTCCTAGGATGCTGTTGGAACTGGCTCGCACACTGTGCACCAAGGAAGCACATCTTTCACATCATATCCCATCATCTTTTTATTTTTCTTTTGTTATGTCCATACATAACTGAAATATTGAAACAACTCCACACTTATGTGTGGAGATATTACAATATTCGGACTCAAAACACGCCCAGCTTAGTCATATTTGCTCAATTCCTATCAAGTTTGAAGAACCTCGCTCCCCTAAAGCACACAATACATATTTTATAAGATTCCTCCCTTGTCATTTACGGCGAAGATATTGGAGTACAGTGTGCACACAAGTTTATAGAAAAAAGGGTTATAATTATTGATTCTGATCACGTATCACGATCCGTGGTAACTGGAGATTTTAATGGGTTTTAGGTATTACATACCTAAGTCAAGAGTGGAGATCGATGGATTGTAACTACAATTTGAAATGTGTTTTTTATTTTCTATTACTGACTAACTTTTGCCCGCGGCTCCGCCCGCGTGGATGTCGGTTATCGCGTAAAAAAGTAGCCTATGTCCTTCTCCATATCTCAGACTTTATTTCTGGCAAATTTCATGTCGATCGGTTCAGCGGTTTAGGCGTGAAAACGTAACATATAGACAGACAGACAGACAGATAGACAGACAGACAGAGTTATTTTCACATTTATAATATTAGTATGGATAATAGTATATAGTGTATTATAGTATATATAGTATACAATAGTATATAGTGTGGAAGTATGGATTGGGCCTACTCTTAACCCCGACCTCGCCTGATGAAAAGCGATGGATGTGGTCTATGATGGAATGAGCGTGCCCAGAAGATGCCTTTTCACTCTAGCTTTGAAGGCAAAACGGGTTATATGTGGAAGGGAAAACAGACGCTGATAAAGAGTTCCACACTTTGGTTGTACGCATAATAAATGTGGAGGAGAAGCTCTGAGTACGGCTGGACGGGATATCAACCAAGTGCGGATTCTACCCTGCAGTACGTCTGGTAGTCCGGTAATAAAGGCCGATGACGGAATCAGGTCGTGGAGCTCCTGCGCTCACTCTCCGAAGTACAGTATGTAGAAGACCGACAGGCAAGCGACATTACGCCGATGAGCCAGGCTGGGAAGCCTACAATCCATCGATCAATCGTAAACATAATTTACCTCTTACCTTCTTAGTTAGAGATATAATTATGATAAGGGAGTTTACATAAATTACCCTGGTGTTAAGACATAGAAAGAAGAAAGAAAGAAAAATAGGTTTATTTGTCACAGAAACACGTGCATACAAAAAGATAATTAACTTGAGTAGGTGGTATACAGAAAAATAAAAAATAAAACAAAATAGATCTACATTCCAATCACGAGCACAAAACAAAATAGTCGGCAGCTGCACGTCATGACTGTGACAAGAAGGCTTCCACTCAGCATGATGCTGTGCTATGAAATAATATATAAAAAACAAAAAAAAAAACAAACAAACAAATCAGCGCTGTGCTGTGGGTCCCTCCACAGCACAGCGCTGATTTGTTTGTTTTTTTTTTTGTTTTTTATAAAATAATTTATTTATCCATATACAAATAAATAAAATTGAAGTGTCTGTTTGTAATGTCAAAATAACAGCTTTTTACACAATGCATGTGAAAGAAATAATAAAAAAAAATAAAAATCAATTTTTTTAAATGTTGTATGTCTGTTTGTTCCAGCTAATCTCCAAAATAGCTGTACTAATGAGTTATTCAGAAATTTATTAATGGAGATGCATGATTAAAGTATAAGCATTATTAAACAGGACGAAGCTTTATTCACGAAGTTGCTGCGAATAGCATCATTTAAGATAAAAAGAATCAAATGCACTGACATTTTTCCCCAATATGTTAGAAGATGCATACGTTATGAACTTTGACAAAACAAAGGTTATATTGAATGCATGATGTCGTGCCAAGATCGCCTCGCGTCCGAGGAAAACAGCTCAAAGTTATGCATGAATATTTTCAAAGAAGATATACTTTCCCGAACATACCAAAATACGTAGCCACCGGTGGTCCTTTAAATTCGACATAATAAGAAAAACAATACCTGTGACATAAAACAGTTATGGACGTAAAGAAAACACTACTGTGAATCTCGTAACTGCTGCATCACCATACGGTTGAATAACACTTGCACGTCATAAAATGAAAAGGTTTATTTGTTGTGACAGTTAGATAATGTCAACCTTAATGAAGTTTAAATTTAATCCGAGTTGTTGTCAAAAGTTATACCTAATACAATACATACGAGGTAGATTATTTTTAGATTGGAAAAATATTAATGATGTCGATGAGCTCAACAGGAACTTTATCATACGTAGATAATTGTAAAGATAATGAAAAAAAGGTGAAGCTTAAAACACCAATACATTCCACAACGTTTTTCGTCAAATCCTTTTCTGTCCAGGCCGCTCGTTTGTGGAATGCATTGCCAGTTCAAATAAAATGCGCGCAATCGTTATCTGTATTTAAAAGACTCGTGAAGGAACATTACTTGTTGTTGTGATCTTGTTCTCGTAGCTGTAATAATCTGTAGTCGTCATTTATTTCGTTGCTTATATAGGGTGGATTTTTGGTATGGCTCAGTAAGGACAAGTACCGTAATCGTTGTGGCTACAAGAAAATGGTTTATTTTCAGCTAATCTGTCCGTGTCCATCCTAAAAAAGTAAGTAGGAGTTTCTTTCCTACGAAATGTATGAAAAAAAGTTATTGTGATTTCTGACTTTTCTAATACTCAAACTTCAGTTGGTCCGATAGTTTTTTGATCCTTATAAGAAACAGGATCGATTAGAATCAGAAAGAGTTTTTGTGAAAACTGCCCATTATCTTGCTGACTGTATATAAATTTTCAAAATCTATGAATGCAGATCTAAATGTCTCAAAAGGTTAAGGACAATCTCTTTAGACCGTTTTCCCGTAGCTACAATGGTTAAGGTACCTGCCCCGTTTCATAAATCCACCCAGAATATTCTTATATTTTTAGTATGTATGTATTTATGTATCTACAATATAGCATATTATATGTTACTAATATAATTATTATCTGTATGTATCTATTATTGTATATAGTAGCTATATACTTATTATTTTGCACCAATGGCAGCCCCATTTTTATGTCCACGTAATCACTGTCTATTCCAAGGTTGCCTGGAGGAGGTCGCAGAAAGCGATAAAGCCGCCCATTGTATGTCTTGCAGTGTTAAATGTATATTTTTCTATATATTTTCTGGTGTACAATAATGTATATTTTTATATAAATAGATAAACAAATACTACCTGACACCCGAATTCTGTTTTGTCCATTTGCCAGCAAAACAAAACGCCTTTCTGACAGACGTAAGTTATTGAAACAATCGAAATCTATGAAATATTCAAAACAACTTCCAATTGTTTTCTCATAAGCGGCTTTTCTTGTTCGGTTATAAATGGACATTTTATAAGCAAACGGTCTACGAAATCTTTACATCGAGTTGTGTCTGGTTATTTATTTAGATTTTTTTTAGGTCGAGTTTTAGCGATTTATTTGCTGTAAAGTTCAAAAGATCATTGTTGTTATAATTAAATAGTGTATCATGAATTCATCAACAATAATTTTATTTGGATTCTCCTTTTTTTGCAAAGCAAAAGTCTGAAATTTCTTCTTCTATCTTTTAAAATTCTATTATGGCCTACTTTTATTCAAAACTTTAAACATTAATATTATTTTTTTAAGATCTAGCATCTGATACATTTTAATATTTTAATAAAAACGAATCCAGGCCATGTTTTCGAGACCCATGTATTTAACCCCTATTAAATCGAACATAATTTCAGTCACAAAGAAATATGTACACAGCGTTTGTGAAGGGTAAATGTTGTTTCAATGTCATAAATCCTGTAGGGAGGCTCAATATCAGATTACAACAGCTACACGTAATAAAGACCTTTACTTAAGAAAACATTTGGGCGAGCTTACTGCGGGTCATCCATTTTCAAACAGAATTGAAATAAAAATTCCTGTGAAAAGAATTCCAGTGTAGGGACTAGGGACCCTTTTTCAATAACGATCTTTAAGTTTTTCTGCAATTCATATTCAGGTCCAGACCTAATTTTATTTGAATAGTGGAACCAGCGTATGCTGCATCACAGATATGCTTATTTAATTTAACTGGTGGACTTTGAAGTGATAAGGTTTGTGTTTTTTGGGACATTATAAATCAAGGGTCTGCTTTGCTCAGAAATAAAATGCTTAATTTTTTGCTGTGTTATTATAAAAGATCTTGAGATAAATAATGATATCTCTATTAACTTTGACTGTCACGACCAGTCTCATCTTCTTTTACTCATCTAGATTACGCATAGTGACTACAACGTTCTCTAGTACAACATGTATAAGAAATGTGTGGTCAAATAATCCGCTATCCCATACAAAACTTCAATACCTACCTACTCGACCCAAATGTATGGGAAAGATGATAATTTTTCCGCGAGTATCATTTTGTTTCCATGGACAAAGTTGGTCATTCTGTATCACTCACTTAAATATAATCATCATCATCAGCCAAATCCAATGCTAGACATAGGCCTCTCCAATTGCACGCCATTCAGCTCGATTCTCGGCAACTCTCATCCAGCTGCTACCAGTCACCCTGCGAAGATCGTCGCTCCACCTAGCCTGAGGACGTCCTATCTTACGTTTGCCGATTCGCGGTCTCCAATCAAGAACACGTCTACTCAACGGTCATCGGTTCTATAGCTTATATGGCCAGCCCATTGCCACTTCAGCTTGCTTATTCTGTGAGTTATGTCAACAAATTTGGTCCTCTGCCGGATCACTTCGTTTTGGGTACGATCTCTAAGAGAAACTCCAAGCATAGCCCGTTCCACTGTCCCTTAAATATGACTACACATGACTGATGTACGCTGTATATGTGAACTTATAAAACCTTCTTACTAATAACCAACATTCGCGCCAACAAAACTCAAAAAATTCCGCTAAATAGGGCATCGTGCCTAGCCCACATATTTCATAATAATCTCATCTCTCATACATTGTGGCTGCGAGCTTGGCGGCCATGCTATTAGCGAAATATAAAAGGTGGTCCGGATTCTGTAGAGGAGTGTTTAGAAGTCGGCCATGGGTCGTTAACCGAAGTATAGTGCAGCAATTTTGTAAGAACATGCAAAGTGCATATGCAGTGAATGGTCGCAGTTTTATGCATAGTTGTGGGGTGTTTTGAGGTTTTTGTTGTTGCTTTGCCAAATGTGAAGTGTTTTTTAAGAGACTTATTCTGAATATTGTAATAACATTTCTGTTAGAATTCTCAACTTTCAACAACCCAAAAAAGCTACAATAAGCAATAATGCCGTATCTTTTTTGGGATAAAATCCTTCGTCAGTTGAAAGCTGAGAATTTTGCCTCCTATAAGTATTAAAGTCCGTCTTGAGTACATAAAGAGGCTCCGGGTTTCCTACATTTCCGGGGAAACGTGAACTAGATCCCATTTGTGAGACAGCCTAGGTCAGGAAACCAGTCTAATGTCCAAGATGGGCCAAACGTTCTTCTGCTTTACCTACGAGTACTTTTTCATAGATCTTTTTGCTTCCTATATGATGCCTAACGTCTCTTGACATTATCAATATAATCTTTAATACATTTTTGTAAACTAGTACCTAGTTGTATTAAAAGATAATTATTAAACCTTTATCTGGCCTTTGAAAGATTCTTTGAGCGTGAAAAACGAAGTTTAGATACTTTTTTTCGGGTGTTAGGTTTGTATAAATTACTGACGCTTCATAGCGATAGATTGGCTGTCCCTACTGGAGCAAGACCCGTGAAAGCGTATTTACTTTTATACTGGAGATAAAAACGTCGAAATTGAAGTCCTAATTTTGTTTTGGTATTTTATAATAAAGATAAAATTTTAAATTTTTATCACTCATTTCCATTTATTTATTCAGCAACAATTCACATTGCGTTCGAATATAAGTCAGCATGAAACATAACTATTAGCCTACAAGTATACAGGGTGTTTGGCAGAACGTTGAACATACGAAAATGGTGGATAGGTGGGGTCATCTGCTACTTACTCAGGCCTAATTTATTTGGCCCTGGCCCCCTGGATATTAAAAAAAAAAATTTTTGCTTTCTTCTAGTTTCACCACTTTCTTAACTTTAAAGTGTAATTTGTATTAAAAATGGGTAAAACAGGCAATATTTTTATTTATTACATCTTTCTGTAAGTTTGAGGAGTCATAACTTTTTTTCTAGCTAACATCTGAATAAAGCAATAATTTTATAAGAATCTGCCAATATTAAAGATAAAAAAATAAACTAAAATATTGCCTGTTTTACCCATTTTTAATAAAAAAATACACTTTAAAGTTAAGAAAGTGGTGAAACTAAAAGAAAGCAAACAATTTTTTTTTTTATATTCAGGGGGCCAGGGCCAAATAAATTAGGGCTGAGTAAGTAGCAGATGACCCCACCTATCCACCATTTTCGTATGTTCAACGTTCTGCCAAACACCCTGTATAAGAATACATGCGATTCAATTTAAATGAAAAAATATTATTTAGATTAAAGAGAAAATTATAAAATTTGACAACATCCTACTAATATTATAAATGTGAAAGTTTTTATGTTTGGACGTTTGTTACTCAATCACGCAGAAACGGTTGAAGGGATTTGGATGAAATTGAGTACACAGATAGTTTATAACCTAGATTAACACATAGGATACTTTTTATCGCGGTGGTACCTACGTTAATGTGGGATACTTTCCGACATACACGCAAAATACAACACACACACACAGATTGTTTATAACGTGGATTAACACATATCATACTTTTATCCCGGTAAACCGACATCCACGTGGGCAAAGCCGTGGGAAAATTTTAGTAAATTATAAAACCAGTTGTCAATAAATTAATAGCAATTTAAACGAAAACAATAACACAAAATAATAAAAAAAATCCAAGCACTTTTTATTCCATGTTATGCTTCAAATTTTTTTAATTTGGTGGTTAAGTAACCACCTAATCTAGTTTCATAATTATACCTTTACATATCTTTACTAGCAATGCTAATAATAATAACACTTTTATTACAAGTTTTACCAAATCTTCGGTCATCAATAGAGATCGGATAATCGGATGCATATTTACCTAAAGTTAATTATTATTAGCTATGAAAGTATGGAAGCAGCTTCTTAATTTATTTAATTTTTTTGTAAGAAAATATCCCGTTATGCCAGGAATACCAGCAATGGATAACTAGTCGGGTGTATAGTATGGAAGCGACTTCTAAAATATTATTTATTAAAAATATAAAAAAATCCCGGGATTCTTGGACTGCATAACTATTCAAATGCATATTTATTTAAAATTATTTTAACCCCCTATGAAAATATGTGTATGTAGAGTGCAAGAGTAGGGGTGGTGTATTTTAGTTAAAATAAAAATAAAACATCGGAATCGCGGGATTTATTCGATACAAAAGCGCTTTCCATAATAGCAAACATCTCAACTTTAGGTAAATATGCATCCGAATATCCCATCTCTAGTCATCAACCACCCCAAATTATCTTTACAATGTAACTACATACATACCTTTTTAATACTAAAACAGTAGGCATTTCTTCAAACAAACACACCCTTTTCTCGCAAGTCGAAGGAAAACACGAAAATATTTGTACAGACTTTAAAATGTGAATTGTGTTTACATTTGCCATTTTGTAAATATTATGTCGCAATGCAGTATACTTCCTCATATTCGTAATATAATTCAGGATATAACGTAACATAATTCAGGAAAAAGAACTTAATAAGAAGCAGTCTGATTAAGCAAGGAAATTTCTTGCTGGGGCTGGTCGACACTTCACGTAATCAGAGGGCTGGCTCGTTCTTTGGTCAAAGAATTAGCATTGCCATTCAATGTGGCAATGCCGTGTGGTGCCGGACGTAAAGAATATCACCATTCCATCTCTTCCCATGGGTGTCGGAAAAGGCGACTAAGGGACATACTAGAGAATGGGCTGCAGCGTTCTGTATGCATTTTTAACACCATACTGCGATCGCCAACCCGCCTGCCAAGCGTGGCGATTATGGCAAATCCCAGGCCTATGTCCAGCAGTCGACATCTTTCGGCTGAAATGATGATGATGATGATGTGGCAATGCTGCCAGTCTTCTAGGCAGGTTACCGGATGACAGCGATGCGGACGAATACTTCGACGCCTAAGTGTTCTTTTGTTTTTGTATTTACGAGATTTGTATAGTTTTTTATAGTAAGTCATTTAATTTAGTACCAATTTTTTTTTTCTTTTTGTAGGAGCTCGAGGGTAAATAATAACAGCCGCACGGGTCGATCCGTTAGGTTAAGCTACGCTTGCCGGGGTTGGTCCGTGGATGGGTGACCATCTATACATACCAAGACTCCTCCGTGCCTCGGAAAGCACGTTAAGCCGTTGGTCCCGGCTGTCATTCGTGGATCTTTGACAGTCGTTACGGGTCGTCAGAAGCCCAAAAGTCTGACAGCCAGTCTTACCAAGGGGTATCGTGTTACCCAGTTACTGGGTTTTGGAGGTCAGATAGGCAGTCGTTCCATGTAAAACACTGGTATTCAGCTGCATCCGGTTAGACTGGAAGCCGACCCCAACATAGTTGGGAAAAGGCTAGGCAGATTGATTATTTGATTTTAATTGAGTACCTAGTGTAAATAGTTAGTTGTATCAACCACAAATGGTGTTATTTGCTGACGATACTTCCTTAATTTTTAAGGTAGATAGACGTGCTACAAATTTTGACGACGTAAATAACGCTCTATTGCAGGTCCAAAATTGGTTTACTGCTAATAATTTAGTATTAAATGGGAAAAAAACGAAGTGCATAAAATTTTCTTTACCAAATGTCAAAAGTAGTGATTGTGAGATAGTATTGAATCAAGAGAAACTAGAATTCGTCGATAAAACTGTTTTCCTGGGGATCACGCTCGATTCAAGACTACAATGGGGTCCTCATTTAACATCTCTCGCAGGACGGCTAAGTTCAGCAGCATATGCTGTCAGAAAAATCCATCAATTTACTGATGTAGATACCGCGAGGCTAGTCTATTTCAGTTACTTCCATAGTATAATGTCTTACGGTATTTTACTTTGGGGACGGGCTGCAGACATCGAGTCTATTTTTATTCTGCAGAAAAGAGCCATCAGAGCCATATATAATCTCCGCAGGCGCGATTCTCTAAGGGAACTGTTTAAGGATATTAACATCATGACGGTACCTTGTCAATATATCTACGAAAACATCATGTACGTAAGGAAAAATTCACATCTTTTTAGAAAAAGAGGTGAAAGACATAATTATAGTACTAGAATTAGGGACCTATTAGCTCAACCAGGTTTCAGACTGGCCAAAGTAGACTCATCTTTCATGAGGTACTGTTTAAAATGTTACAATAAAATTCCTCCCCACATACTTCAACTGAATGAGACTAAATTTTAATCTTGTATAAAACGCACACTATGCAGGCAGGCATATTATAAGTTAGGGGATTACATCGCTGATAAAAATGCTTGGTTGAATGCTGGTCCTGCTCCACAACCTCAGCTAGTTAATTAACATTTGACAATCATGTTGGAGCTGCTGAAGAGTGTAAGACTATCTTTGCATTGTATAAACTCAATCTCCTTTGTATTATATAAATGCATAGCACAGGTGTGAGTCCTATGTACTATACAGCTACCATTGACCGGGTAATATGTCTTTCATTGACTTGAATGTGCCCTGGCGGTTGAGAGTATGTCATGCTCACTTAAAGGTCTCGCTGATGGTGTCGTGTGTGTTGGATCATTTAGCTCCCTTCAAAATGGTTGAGCTGAATGGTGCTAATCCATGCGTCATGTTCGTGAACGGGCGCCGTCAGTTGGGACTGGTCATCTCTTAGCTGCCACGGGTTATTTTATTTTATTTTGTTTCTATTGGTTGTACCTACGCTTGACGCTTTTAACGTGTAAGTTTTTATTATTTTTATTTTTACATCGTTCTCACTTTTAGTTATAAATGCAACATTATAGATGTAACGAATACTTTTGTAACAATTTAATTTAAAAGAGTGTCCATGGAGTTTCTTGCCCGTTCTTCTCCATAGGTACCTACGCTTTGGAATGGGAATGTAGCTTAATTTTTCTTACTGACCGACTGCTTGACACTTCAAAAGTGCCTGTAAATGGTTTAATTGAAATAAATGATTTGAGTTTGAGTTTGAGTTTGAGTATATTTACAAGCATTTTAATGTAAATGAAAGAAGCAAGTTAGTTTCATATTCCGGTGTAAATGTTCGGAACTCATTCTGCAATTTGTTAGTTATTCGTGGAAGTTTATAAACTAAATATCTTGTCTGGGGGTTAATGTTGAAATTTATTTTCTTTTAGCGTGGTAGATGTCTACTAGTAAAATGGAACGTTTTGTAATTTCTGCTGAGGATTACAGTACATCGGGTAGAAATAAGCTCGCATTTCTTACGGTTGGTGTTATAAGAGAGTTTATTTGAAATATGAGCTGCCTAGAAAGGAAACTGGTTTGTGTAATGCAAAAGGAACATTGCTACAATAACTATCATCTTGCTGACAACTTGATAACACAAAAATGAACTTGCAACGCACAATGGTCCATCTTAAGGACTAAGTGCTGAAACCAAACCCTCTAACATAGAACATAGAATGAACTTGTATGGAGTTAGTATTCCACACAGATATAGATAGACCTAGATAACACAAGTATCACGAACTGTATGAAAACCAAGCGTGCCATTTTTGACTACCTACTATGACGTCACAAGCTCGCGGTCTCGCTCACGTTTACCCAGCCAGCAGTACACAGGACTGAGCGCGAAAGTGGCGGCTTACGATTTTTGTACGTAAGCTGGTGCGATTTTTGGCACACAAAGTAGTTGCTCTTGCGTTATCTAGGTGTATCTGGCTGGTGAGCTGGCTCCAGGAATTAAATTATGAAGCTACGGGAAAACTTCTAGCTACCATGGTATAGAAAATTGTACCTATATTTTTATTTTATTTACTTTGCATTCAGTGCTTCCTATCATATTTCCTTACACTCACACACACACCACACACACCACATACACACACACACATACTAACCCTAGAGTAATAGTGTTACCCGTCTTTTTTTTTTAATTCTGGTTTTATAAAGCTTACCGCATTTTGTACGAGGGCATAATCAAAAATAAATGTAACTACTTCCAAAGGGGTGAAGACCTGAAATACAGGCTTTACGCCTAGCTTAGGCACCAGTCTCCCAGAATATTATTTAAACTATTATGTATTGTTCTTGATCATATTATGAAAATGTATTATATATATATTGTGGTGAGAAATAAATCCTTTTCTTATCTTATCTTATCTATATCTGTGGTATTTCATATTTAATCCGTAAATAGTATAGATAGGCCAGTCATTTAAAACATCGAAGGTCGTAAAAAATTGCACTATATTGATTTTTTGGAATGTTATAAGGATACTTATTCATTCAATCATTTCAGCCAAAAGATGTCCACTGCTGGACATAGGCCTCCCCCAAGCACCGCCATTTCGACTGATTCTGTGCTTTCTGCATCCAGCGGATTCCTGCGACCTCATCATCAAAAAGCATCATCATGAAGGTCATTGGTCCACCTTGTGGGAGGCTTTCCAATGCTACGTCTTCCGGTACGCGGTCGCCACTCCAGAACCTTTCGGTCCCATCGGCTATCTGTTCTGCGAGCAATGTGCCCTGCCCACTGCCAGCACTTAAGTTTGGCAATTCTTCGGGCTATGTCGGATACCTTGGTTCTCCTTCGGATCTCTTAATTTCTGATTCGATCACGTAGGGAAACTCTAAGCCCTCTCCATATCCCTTTGGGTGACTTTTAGCCTTCTAATAAGGCCCATTGTGAGTGACCACGTTTTAGTGCCATAGGTTATCACTGGCAATACGCATGGCACGGAGGATAGATAGAAATAGCGTCAAACCAAGTTTGCAGCTTGAAAGACTTGTGCTAAGTGTCAACCCAAAAAAACGGTACAGTTCAATTTTTGCAACCTAATGCGATTTATGTGTCGACGGTGACTGGCCTGGGGGGCATAAATAGATGACAAAAATATTAACACCATTTTAGAGATCCTTAAGGCCTCCTTCACTGAAAATCACTAAATGCGCTTATTATAGCGCTAAACGCAATTAAAACATAGTTCTGTGGCGGCATCTACAACGCCACATGCGAACTACGCACCAAAGACCTGACGTCACAAATCCTGCATCGCGCAATCAGAGTTTATTGGGAGTTTTTTGTTTTTGTGTTTGTTTGTTTGTACTTATGTGATTTTTGTGACGAGAACTAGAAAAACTCTTTATTGCACTTCACTATTTCACTGAGATTACCAGCTTATTTAGTAAAACCAACACTTTTTTCCAGTTAGATTGATTTAGGTACTGTTTACACATCATACCTTAAAAATACTGTAACAAAGTCCACTGTGTGAGTTCGGTTGAGATAACAATTTTACTTATTCTTCACGCGGACTAGTTCATTTTAACATAAAACGCAACACATACTTCACTTACTTTAAACACTTTTAAGAATAAAATTACACGGAGCGTGTTGTTTACAAGACGCAAAATTTAAATTGTAATTCGCAAAATGTTGTACTCTCATTTTCCTCCTTAATCTTATTTGAAATCACGCTAGTCACATCATTTATGAAGCAAAATTATGAGCGTCTAAATACAGCTGCAGGCTACCAAATAGTAACGATTACATCTTAAGCTCATATGTACATACACATATAATACTTATCTAATGTTTTGTTTTCTCTGTATCCCAAACAAACAAAATCCTTTTTCTCATAATATCAGTATGAATTTCTTTATTTATCTAGTTCACTATGTTAGTGTAATGATTGACGTAAAACATTGTGATATTTTCCTACTATCCATTCCTCTTTTGTGGACGCGTTTTTTGAACTATGAATGTGTTTTGTTCCTCAAGACATTCTTCATGTTTGCACTTCTGTAGTTGTGGAACTATAAAACACATTCACCTACATGTAACAAGAGAAAGTTATTCGATTTATAGATTGCAATACTGCTGGCTGGAATTCGAATTCTTTTGTTTCTGTTGGTAGTGATATATTATTTTGGTTCTGTTTTCGTTTTACTTGTACACTGAGGTCACTTCTGTTTCAATAACTTTTGAAAACAGTTGAAAATGTTTTTTTATTTTTTTTTATTACTGTTTGGGTCTGTTCTTGACCTCGATCTCGCCTGATGGAAAGTGATGGATGAAGTCTATGGTGGAACGAGCGTGCCCAGAAGATGCCTGAACACAGACGCTGGCATAGAGTTCCTCACTTTGGCTGCACGCATAATAAATGTCTAGGAGAAGCGCTGAGTACGACTGGCCGGATATCAACCAAATACGCATGGTACCCTGCAGTTCGTCTGGTAGTCCGGTAATAAAAGAGCGATAGTGGGATCAGGTCGTGGAGCTCCTGCGCACACTCTCTGAAATACAGTCTGTAGAAGACCGACAGTCAAGCAACATTACGCCGACGAAACCTAGACACCAACGTTTCTTCGCTTATAAGCCTTTTCGCTCTGCTTTCCACCGAGTCAAGTGCAGCAAGTTGGTATTTTGCTGAGCTATCATCCCATAAGTGGATGCAATACTCCATACAGGAATGGATCTGTGCTTTGTACAAACTTAAAAGCTGACCAGATGTGAAGTATTGCCTCATATTATTTAGGATGCCCAGCTTCTTGGCTGCAGTCTGTGCTTTTTACGCGATGGTTGAGCTGCAATTGAGATCAGACCTCAACTCCATCGGGTAAACCAAACTCAGCTGTTTTATCCCACCTCCATAAATTAGCTATTAATTATTATCTTAAAGTTCAGACTTCGTAGTTTTTAATAGAGAATAATTTAATAGGTTTCAAGATTTTATTTCGATAAATTCTATCAGTACTTTCATAGTATCGTTTCCTCTTTGTTACATTTAAGTACATTATAAATATTATAATTTTCAATAAGGCATAGATCACTACGAGCAACAATATTCTAAACGCTATTTTGTTCCATCAATGACCATGCATTTCCCCACACCTGCGCTCCATGACCTAATCTTCCACCGTATTATTTCCCCAGTTATCTGTTTCCCCAGCCACAGCTGATAAGCAGCTGATCCCTTCTATATTTTCCTTTAATTCCCGCTCGTTGGAAACAACACTGGCCGGGATAATATTTATTTTTCTTCAATCCCCGAGCGCCCACTGTTTTATTTATTGCTTTCATTTCACCTCGATCGTGTTTTAAATTACTCGTGTGATTGTCAGTTAATTTGTGTACTTTTGCGTTTAAATGTTCTATTAAAGGGAATTTTACAATTGTCTGTTGAAACGGGAAAGTAGAATTTAAACATGAATTTTGGTGTGGATATTCTGAAGGCTCTAGAAATATTAATAATGTAAGAAATATTAAGGACCAGTGGGGGCCCATTGATAACAATCCCGACTTACTAGTTGTTGGTCGTGAGTTCGAACCCAGACAGGCAATTTACTCTGGTATTTAGATTCATCACCACTGCTCTCAAAACGGTGAAGGAAAACATCGTGAGAAAACCAGCAAAGTCAAAGTCAAAGTCAATATTCGAAGACATGTGACATCCACCAACTAGCGTTGGGCCCCCGTGGTGGATTATGGCCTACACCCTCTCACAGAGCCTTTTGTGCTTATTATGTAAGAATTTTTTGTTCATTTGATGTGATGTTCTTAAAGATAAAAAAAAGCTTTGTATAGATTATGATTTATCTCTCATATTCCCTTTGATTCAAAGACGTATCTATAATCCGTTTGAAATAAGTTTAGACATTTAAATAAACCTTTTTTATAGTCCGTTCAACTGATTTTTTCTTCTATTGCATTGGTGGCATGATAAATGCCAGCTGCAGTAAACAGTTTGTATTGTAATCACTTCTTTGCTTTTAATGTCATCCATAAGTTGGAAAGCTTGAAGTTGAAGCTTAGAGTTTCCCTACATGATCGAATCAGAAATGAAGAGATCCGCAGGAGAACCAAGGTAACCGACATAGCTCGAAGAATTGAAATGGAGTATAGATCTCTCACACTGTCCGTACGTACCCATTCATATCTATTTCCAGTCAGTCTGCCTAGCCTTTTCCCAACCATGTTGGGGACGGCTTCCAATCTAACTGGACACAGCTGAATACCAGTATTTTACAAAGATCGTCTTCCTATCTGACCAACACAATCCAGTACCTAGATTGTTTAGATTTAGAACAAAATTGATTTATTTATGGAACAATAATCGAAATATAATGCTATTTGAATTACGTGCAACTTATTGCATTGAAGACTTCATCAGGCGTTTGTTTTTGTGATGGTGAATTAATTTTATGTCTACCTACATACTTTTTATGTGCTTTCTTTGTTCTCGGAATACATACGCATTTTTACAGCTCCAGTTTATCCTGCCTAATCACACATCTCAACACGATTCCCCTTGGTAAGATTGGTTGTCAGACTTTCAGGATTCTGACGACCTGTAACGACTGTCAAAGATACACGAATAATAGCATTCTTTCCGAGGCACGGAGGAGTCTCGGTATGTAAAGATGGTCAGCCATCCACGGACCAACCCCAGCAAGCTTAGTTTAACCTGATGGACCGACCTATACGGCTGATAGGAGTGAGGAGCTTGTGGCTCCTCACTCATATCTAATTCCAAGAAATAATAAATTCGACCTGAATCCAACCGCAAAGATCTTCAGAAATATCATTAGCAATAAAGCTAGCTTTGAAATATATACGAGACATATAATAAACATCAGTTCCCGACATCTGTTACTCCGGTCCGCAATCCTTAATTAAAATTAAAATAGAATTACGAGCTATACGCGACCTCAATATTTAATTAATTTTAATATTGCCCTTCAAATACCGTTTTTGGGTTTCATTTTGTTTTAAGAATAATTTGGGGTGGATAAGTTTCTGAATGGCAATAGATTGCTATTCTCTTGTGGTTTTGTATGTCAGCTTGTGTCTACAGCTGGGCCTCAGCAAATACTCTGAGTAGTCTTCAGTCATCTGTTTTATTAGGACCACTCAATTAAATACCTGCATTGAGGTGATCCACCACTAAACACGGAAACAGTGTTGGCCCAGTGGTATCGGCCTCAACTTACGATTTGTTAGTCGTGAGTTCGAACACAGTCAGGCGCTTTACTTTGTGAATTTAATTTCACCACCACTGATAAGAGGACATGAGGATATGCCTGAAATATTATAGACATTAAACAGCCATAGAGACTTATACAAGATCATGAAAGGAGGCAGGAGGATCTTATCATTACCTTATCCTAATTTTGGATTGTTTTGTGTGTAGGGTTGATCGTTTCTGAGACAGTGATGCTTTAGTGAGTAACCACAATTTTTACGATGCTAGATGAAGAACGTGTACATACGCAGTCGGAGTTCAATAATAAACGATACTCCCGTTTATATTGATGGCAGACACGACTGAACCTCGTATTCGCATCGTGTGCAAGTGGCGTATGAGGTGATTAAAAGCTTAGTTGGATGGATGAACAGCGTACAGGTGAATACAAGAGCTGTTACACAAAACAGATAGGTACAGAAAACCGGCTTCATACAACGACCGAAAATTGGCGCACGCACACATGCACGCATACGTACGGCGATCTCAAACGATAGGAAATGTGTATTTAATTATTATTTTCAATAAATTATTAATAGACAGTTATTATAAGTCCAAGAAAAGTGTTAGTTAAATTCAACTAAAATTGTAAATTGAGCCCGTTATGACATACGGTGCCGAAACATGGACACTGACAGTCGGGCCGGTCCACAAATTTAAAGTCGCTCAGCGCGCTATTGGAGCGGGCTATAATGCTCGGAGTTTCTTTGAAGGATAAAATAAGGAATTAAATTATCCGGAAGAGAACCGGAGTTACCGATATAGCTTGCAGAGTAAGCAAGCTGAAATGGCAGTGGGCTGGCCATGTTTGTCGAAGGATCGATGGCCGGTGGAGCAGACGAGTCTTGGAGTGGAGACTGCGTATCGGAAAGCGTAGTGTGGGACGCCCCCCAGCTAGATGGAACGACGAACTCAAAAAGGTGGCTTGGACAGACTGGATGCGGAAGGCGGAGGACAGGGTGTTGTGGCGCAGCATGGAAGAGGCCTATGTTCAGCAGTGGACTGCGATAGGCTGAGTTAATTGAACTAAAATTGTTGAGTTAAATTTTATGTTGAGCGACAACTCAAAAACAAAAAAATTAACTACACCAATTTTCTACCATACAGTTCAAACGTCCGTTTCTGTCGCGGTGATGATGGTGGCGTGATTTACCACAAAACTGCTAATACTAGTTAAAAAAAAAATAGCTTTATTCAAGCAGAAATCGCTCTTACTTACCTAACTTAGTGAGATTTCAATCACTTTGTAAAGAATAGATTTTTTATTCGCATAGTTTTTTAGTTACTTCCGACATTGTCGAAACCGACGCGCTTTGAGTTTCCGTTCCGTTCCACCAAAAAAACGCATGATAAAATAAAGAATTCTAAAATAAATAATGCATTAAAAGATTTAAAAAAAAATTGAAATTCGTTTCTTGACTCCTACACAATGTTTACCCATTCGCTGCCCAGCACCCAGCATATATGTCAAAAAATTATTCGTTCGTGTGCCTACAACCCGTATTCGAGCAGTCGCTATAGATGACTACTGTTCATGCCCAGGACCCGATTAGCGACACCAAATCTAAGTATGTAAATTTGCCAAACAATGTATGGCTTACAAGAAAAAAATATTTTTGAACTGGGCAGCAAATGCGTTGGCTAAGTTTTAAATTGCATGCATATTCCCTATTGTCAATCGCGAGCGTGCTTTCAGTCACCGTTTTTAGTAGCGTGTCTGTGTGCGTGCGTTTTCGCTCGTTGTCTGGAGCCAACCTTCTGCATTTATTTGTTCTGTGGCTATAGGTAGCGTTGCTATGAAAATCTGGTAAGTTAAGTGTTGCATACGTAAGACGGTGTTCGTACTGATGTATGAAGTGGAGTGCATGCGAGGGTTATAAGCGATGAATGTTATATGCATAATTTGGAAAATAACTATCCGATATTCTATCGAGACGTTCGTTTTATGTGAATAAAGTTGTGTCATTCCAACGTTTATTTTTACTGTCAAGCTGCATTGCTGTTTTAAAGAGTACGTATGTCATGGCCATACGGACATATGTCATAACTTTTGAAAATACACAAAACAAGCATAAAAAACCGGCCAAGTGAATGTCGAACCACGCCCAAAGGGTTCCGTAGTTTGGATGAATTCATCCCAAGAACAAACTTAATATTATAGTTGCAAAACACGGTCACCCATACATTTCAACTGCAAATGTAAGTTTGTACGCACAATTTTGATTGATTTACCATGTTATTGTAAAGACCATAATCTTCTTGTAGGTTTACCTGTAATCTATAGAAAAAGCTATTCTCTTTTTTTTATTTTTGGCTCAACAGTATCGGAGATTATTATTTTCTTTAATAAATTTAAAACTAATTATTTCAAAATTATAAAAAGAAAATGAAATCCTCTTAACAAGTCCTTTCATTTGATATGTCACACGATACAGTACGCAAAACTTTTTTTTTAATTTTCTTATTTTTCCTCCAAAAGTGAAACCCATATTCAGAATTAATTTATTTCCGTTACACGTTCATATTTGGGTCACAGAAATTCATATGTGTACCAAATTTGAAATTAATCGGCCCAGTAGATTCGGAGTAAATCGGCTGTGACAGACACACGAGTGATATTATATGGGTTCTGTTTTTTCTTTTTGAGGCACGGATCCCCAAAAACAAAACAATCCTTGATATTTTGAAATGCCGACCCTTTTTAGAGTTCCGTAGTCAACAAGGAAAATAATAGTATAGTACCTAATTTCGAAATGTCCGTCTGTCTGTCCGCAGCTTAGCTCAGAAACTCTTTGTACTAGAAAGCTGTAATTTGGCATGGGTATACATATTAATAACGCTGATAAGGTGGTAAAATAAAATCTTGCAGCATTTCTTTTTTTTGCGTAACTCACATACACAAAAAAAAAAAAAAAAATTGCCGGTTTGTGAAAACCATGTTTTGATTCAGGAATCTGTTTTCGTAATATTAAGTTTTAAAATGCATATTTTTATAAGATTCAAGTGTGTGTCCCTGCCAGCTAAAAGGTTGTTTTTAGATATAGGAAAAAACAATTAGGTAGAGCGTCAGGGCAGAAGTATATAATATATAACGAAGTTAAAAGGAAAACTATTACAGAAAAGTAGGCTTTCAAGTTAACGAGTAATTTATTTATTTTTCTTTCAACTACGTAGTAATGTTATCATTAATCACTACAAAACCGATCACAAAGGACGTATTTTTTGCTTAGAACCAAAACAATGCAGAAATGTTATATGAAATTTCATGGTTGTCTTTTCATTAATGCACTGTTTTTATTTTTTATTTAGATATAAATTTACCTCAGAGGTTTAATGTCTCCCATTAAGTTTAATATAAAAGATACTGGCTGAAAATAAAAATCGGCTGAATAAAACAGATTTGGAGAAAAAAAAAAAAAAAAAAAAAACAAATAGCGCACACTTTGTACCATTGTAAAACTTTGATACTTCATATTTAGCAAGAAAAGTTTAATTCCAGAAAGTATGAAAACAGCTGCAAATGAAATTGTTAATAACCTTTTGCCGCAAAATTCGCGGGATAAATATTTAAAAGCTTATGAAAACTTTGTTTTCATTAACTTGAGTAGGTATATTTTATCACGGTAGGTAGATTGGTAGTTGAAAGAAAAGTAGTTTAAGCACCATGCTAAAGTGAGTGATTAATGCACTCGTGAATTAATAACTCACTTTGCGCTCGATGCAACAATCTATCTCTATTCTTTTATTTTACTCTATTCGGGATACTTACAGCTAATCCTAAACAGTGTTTTTGAACAATATGAAAATTAAGGCCATTTACAATTTAATTAAAATACAAATTTATTTAAATTTACAATTTGATTTTTCATAAATTTTAATTTTAATAGTCTAGCAATTTGGGAGAACATGTATTTCAACTACAATGTTAAGTTTGTTCTTGGGATAAATTCATTCCAACTACGGAATCATTCGAATCCCTTCATTGTGCGTGGCCAGCAACGCACTTGGCCGGTTTTTTAAATAAATTGAATGTATATTTGTATATTTAGATCGAAATATCACGCATTCCACCAGACCGTCCCCCCTGCATTACAACGTTAGAAGAAATCAAGACAACATAACAAAACTTTCCCAGCAACACACTTAAAACAGTTTCTGCCAAAGAATCGCATAGCATTGTTTCAAACCGTAGGTATGCCTTTTTCCAATTTATTTGCTCATTAAACGTAAAAGGAACGCAGAACACGGGTCTTATAGCAACGAAGTTACTACTCCATTTTAATGAGCGACTTTGAAGCTGAAGGCAAGGTGAGGGGTCTTGTTTCCTTTGTCATAGTTTACTAATTAACACCGGGCGTCCGATACCGGGATAGATTATACGGTTTTATAGACTTGACAGTATGGAGTAATGATTTTTTAGGGGCGACGTGTCGTTGTTTGTTGTTTGAAGTAGATTTTATTGTTTTACTAGCTGACCCGACCAACTTCGTTCAGTCAAAAGCTATTTGACTGTGGCGGTTTGTCTACGCGCAAAGGAAATATAGTATAAACTTCACTACTCTACCCTACCCTACCTACCTACCTACCCTACCCTACCCTACCTACCCTACCCTACCTACCCTACCCTACCTACCTACCTTACCCTACCTAACCTGCCTACCTACCCTACCCTACCTACCTACCTACCCTACCTTACCCTACCTTACCTACCCTACCTACCTACCAACCTACCTTACCCTACCCTACCTACCTACCCTACCCTACCCTACCTACCTACCTACCTACCTACCTACCCTACCCTACCCTACCTACCCTACCTATCTACCCTACCCTACCCTACCCTTCCTACCCTACCTACCGTCCAACCTTCTCCTGATAATAACAAACACAACAAAAAAAATATTCGCGAAGTCGGTCCAGCCGTTCACTAATAGTTTTTTTTTCCATATTTTCTCACCGTTTAAACCTTCCCTGGACTACGACAAACATTTCAAAACCAAAATGAGCTAAATCGGCCCAGCCGTTTTCGAGTTTTAGCGAGACTAACGAACAGCAATTGATTTTTATATATATAGATTTGTGAGCTTTTGTTACAGTTAAGATTGTTTTTTTTTTGTCTGGATGTATGTAAAGGCTCCTACAAACAGGCGCGACACGCGACGCAACACAAAGACACCGCTTGTCGCGTTACACGCAGTGCTTTTGTGTCGTTGTCACGTCATAACAAAACATTGATGCGGCGCAAGCGTACAATGAGTGTAACTGGACAATGAGCATAACGGGACATTTTCGTGCATGCAGCCGGCGTTCATCGATTTATTAGACGCTGTCACGTCAAAAAAAATAAACCTACTTGAAGATGTGTTCCCAAAAAATTTGGCATAAGTACAATCATAATTGATAACTGTTTCGTGTTTCTTGGCCGAGTAACTAAAAACAATATTTCAGAACATCTGAGTCCACCTATAACTGAGTCATGTGCACTCTTGGAGATATTATGAAGGTAACACTTTCTATGTTGATTTTTGTATCAAACTGCTTATAACATCTGTCCAAGTTCATCACCAGTCGGGCCATTTAACACCAAGCTTTCCCCAATAAATACTCACCATTGTAAAACTTTCCTTCTTCAACACATTTTATATTCTATGTTGGATGTCAATTATAACAAATTGAGGAAAATAATAACCTGAAAACACGATGTGTTCGCGCAACATTAGGCGTATAAAATATAAGGCCTATTTAATGTAGTATATCAAAATAATCACATCATAGAATAAGGTTTATTTAATAGGGCAGAAAGATATTACCTATGGATCCAATGAGCTTGTTTCCTACCTAAATTGATCCTGGTTTATTTATTTAAGTAGGTTATTTTAATAAGGAATCAGTATTTTTATTACAAAGTTATACGATATCGAAATCTAAATTAATTTGATTATAAAGAGGTATAAATTGCTTTTTCGTTTGTACAGTACAACTATTTTCTTAATGTCCCTTGGCAAACTTCGCGTTTCGTCAGTCCTTCGTCATTTTTTAAATAAATTACATTAAAGTTAGAAGAGTATTAATAGCGTCCGGTCTGCAACAAGTGCAAAGGGCAACTGATAGAAATCCGACGACTAATGAAACAAGAAGTTTGCTTAGGGACATTAGGCTCAAAAGTGCCTTTCATGTGCCTATTTGAAATAAATGCTTTGACTTTACTGATTCGATTACAAAAATTATTTCACTGATCGAAAGCCTGCCTGCCAAGCGTGGCGATTATGGCAACCCCCCCCCCCCCAAATGACAAGCACAAATAAAAATGGCCCCAGTGGCGGTGCTTCGGGGAGGCCTATGTCCAGCAGTGGACGTCTTTCGGCTGAAATGATCGAAAGCTATTATTGCCGAGTGCCATAGAATGGGATATGTTTTATGGGATAGTTGCTGACTTCCACGCGGAAGAAAGCTGGCAGAAGCTGGTGTTTGATAATTTACCTACCGTGTAGTTTTCTTTTAAAATGCACTGGTTTTAAGGCGAGGTTCTTCAAGCGTGCATTTTTGTTCTTGAGGTATCAGCGGGGCGCGAGTAAATTGTGCCGTGAATTTTGGGTTGAAAATTATGTTTTACGATATTACCAATGTTAAACCCGACGGACATTACATCATCATAGATGTTTATTTTGATGTGATTTTCAATACAGAAAGTAGTATAATATTGAAATAAAATGAGTTTTATTCTACAAAATAAGGGTATGTTTGGTTTTTTTTTCTATCGAGCAACCTTTGTCCAATTATGTATCAAGTACCCGACGTACCTACAGAAAGGTCTCGAAAGAAATATATAATTTTTTCACGTGCTTAATAATTACTGTTTCTAAATAAAATGGCATTAAAATTACATTTCCTAGAGGTTAACTTGAAAAACCTCGCCTTAAGAGTGCAACGAAAACATAACTACATAATTAAATACATACATAAACTCACGCTTTCCTCCCATGGGGATAGGCAGAAACTATAGTACGCTACCTGCTACGCTCCTTACATACTCCTTTTGCTACTTTTAAGTTCATACATCTGGTCATAAACGCAAGCTTCTTGCGAGTACTACGCACCTGATATAATTAAATAATAATTTAAAACATAATATTCTGATAACAAATCATAAAGAGACCTACACAGTCCCTTAATAAGCCTTTCAACCCAGCCCTGGACTTAAACACCGCAAACGCTAACAAAACAACGCTCCATCGAATCGCATTGTGCTCTAAAACGGCCTATTTCAAAGCTAGCCGTTCCAAATTTTATGCTGTCATATTTCACACACGTCCGGTCAACCGCAATCAGTTTGTTAATTTATCTACCTAATTATCTTCCAGATATTTTGTCATGTCTACAAATTCACTGTCAGGACCTCTTATCACTCGACACTAATTACAAACTTGTTTAAACTTCACTTTCAATCTGCAATGAGGGTAAGTCTTTGCTTTGTTTAGCATTCAACTTTGTTCCAACTTAGAACTTTGAAGGTGATGAAACAGACGCAGAGTATTGGCCTCTTCAGTGTTATTTAAATTTAAATCTTATGGCCAGTAAGAAGTGCTTTCAAAGCTGATTTGAGGGGTTTGAGAAATGAGAGGGTATTTGTTTCGGATGTCGGGTTCTGTTATGCAAATTATTTTCTGGATAAGGCAATTGATGGATCATCAAAACAGGAGGAGGTTCTCCAATTGTGGACCGATTTTGAAAAATCTTTTTTCATTTGGTAGAAGAAGCTTGCGCAGTGGTTTTATATAAATTGTATTAACTTTGCTTGGGTAGTTTATTCATAATATTTAATCCATTTACTTCCTGTTACTGTTGTTTACATGGCAAGTAGTGGTATACGAATTGATGTGGGATGGTAGATACCATAACTAGAACGTGAAAAAGAAAAACTTATCACATAAAAAAAACAGTCTTCCTAAAAAAACACTACAAAGTGAAAAATAACTTTGATTTCGGAAGTCAAATCAAATCAAATCATCAAATCAAAATATTTATTTAACAGAATATAGTACAATAGATATTACAGTAATTTTGCTTCCAGCATAATATCCTGCCATGATATGGCGTGCAAATACATTTCATGTCAGTGATAAAGTCATTATACTTATTATTATTACATATTAATTATTATTCTTACTGATTGATTATTGTATTATAAATTTACATTAGGTATAGTTTCCATCGACTTATCCTCTGAATATTCCTTGATAGTGTAATATTTTTTGTATAGTAAGAGTATAAACGGTATTTTTTTGAACAATGTCAATGGTAAATTTTGAAAGGAATTTGGTAAATGGTTATATATTATTATAGACATGTAGTAGGCATTTCTCTTAAATAATTTTAATTCGGTGTTTTTTAACGTCGGTGGCAATACTAAGACACAGATCCAAAGACTTCTGAAATTAAAGATATTTTTCATATTGCCGTGTTTTTTTGGGTTGTCTGTTGTTTTTTAGTTAAAGGTTGCTTTTGTATTCATGAAAATACTCGTCCTGCTACAGATTCTGTAAAATATGTAACGTAAGTATGCTCAGTTGCGATGAAATGACTAAAGTGGAGGAGAAAATATTAAGCGGCGCATTTCCCGCCGTCAAGCATTTATGAGATTAAAACACCCATTTATGTACTAACCGGATCATACTGCATCTGCTCTTCATCTACTTTATGCGTAATACCTACATAATGTACGTCGCAGTAAGTGGCGCCGTCTAGTTTTTTACGAAGTTACAAGAAACCACCAAAGAGGTCAGATAAGAGACACTCGTGCCGATTCCCTTGTTCACAATTTAAACTAAATTTAAGTTCAGTGCATCTTTTTCTTTCTATTTCATTAAGAAAAGGACAGAAGATAAATTTTAGTTTAGTCCTGTCAAATTAATCAGCGCTTGACGTAAATTGACGTAATTTTAGTCGGGAAGTTTTTAATCACGTCTAAACTTTTCTGGAGTAGTGACAGGCGCTGATGAATTTGACAGAACTAAACTAAAATTTATCTTCTGTCCTTTTCTTAATGAAATAGAAAGAAAAAGATGCACTGAACTTAAATTTAGTTTAGTTTGTGAACAAGGGAATCGGCACCACTGGCTGATTACTGTTACTCCAGCAGAGCGTCGCATCAATGGTTGTGTGACGGCTGTCTTCTGATGATAAATAAAGTGAGGGGAGCCGCAATCGTATTACGTCACGACAAACTGCTATATTCTGGCACAATCCTGATCATAATGAAGCTACTGAACCACTAATACGATGACCACTTCCGGTAAAGGCTATCCTGCGCCTATATACGTATACCTACTAATCATATTCCTATTTGCCACTTCAACTAAGCTAAATGTGCTGAAAGTGGGTTAACATCAATGGTGCAGCAAATTCATTAATCATCGAACTCCTTCAACTGTTTCATAACGACTTAAATTCATGTCTTATTGAACGGTTATCTTCGTAATGATCTATAGCATGCGAGTATGGCACTCGCATGCTGAACGCATGCGTGTATGGCCAGGTGTATGAATGTAAACGAAGTAAAAGCAGTATATAAGGATAGTCCCGTGTGGCGCCGGTCATAAAGAATAGAACCACCCCATTTCCTCCCGTGGGGGTGGTAAAAGGCAATTAAGGGACTTACTAGAGAATGGGCAGCAGCGTTTTCTATGCATTTTTAACACCATACTGATTACCAATCCGCCTGCCAAGCGTGGCGATTATGCGATGATTATATTAACCCCCCCCCCTCCCCCATTCGGGGAGGCCTATGTCCAGCAGTGGACGTCTTTTGGCTGAAATGATGATGATGATGATAAGGATAGTAATACGTAGTGTTTTGTAGTTTCTGCCTACCTCCATGGAAAAAAGGCGTGATTGCCGAGTTGTTAATGCCTCGCCTCTCATACACGAAGTTCCGGGTAACTACCAATGTGACTTTTTTCTTTTTATAAACAGCAGCAGTAGTTTTTTTTAACGTCATAACAAAAAAAGAAACCAACAAAATACCTACCTTACTGTACGAGCTTACAAAAATATATACTTAAATCCTGAAACCCACTTTTCATCTTCAGAACTTTATTGCCATCAAAAATAAATATAACTCAAAGTCGGCGCCTTTGAACCGGGGAAGATGGCGAAGCAAATATTTATTCAATCAAACTTAGCTCGAGCAATCTGTGTAGGATTTTATCTCATTAAAGGGATGCTGTGAGCTGACACTTGTTACCTGCATGACTGAGATCAGTATTGGCGTGTATTTCTTGCTCGAATAAATTTTAATATACAGCTGAAGAAGTTACATTTTGATGTATATGGACTTGTGTTGGTGAAAGATTTAATACTAGATTTTGTAAAAAAAAAAAAAATTGCGAACTTATTTCATAAATTTATGTCGCAGGCAATTTGTATGATTCCGCTTTTTACAAATGGCGTTGTCCGTTTAAAAATGCTCGCGTTTATTAAATACTAGCTTTTGCCCACGGCTCCGCCCGCGTAGATGTCACTTATCGCGTAAAAAAGTAGCCTATGTCCGTCTCCAGGCTATATCTCTGCCAAATTTCATGACGCTCGGTACAGCGGTTTAGGCGTGAAAAGGTAACATACAGACAGACAGACAGACATTACTTTCACATTTATAATATTAGTATAGTATTAGTATGGATGTTGAAGGCAAAATGTAAATCTACTCGTATTTCTTAAGTCTGGTTGGTTACAGTTCTAACCTAATATAATCTGCCTGTGACATGTACATAGGTATAATATATTATCAGTAATCTCTAAGATTCTTCCTAGTTTCTATACTCTACTCTGTATAAACATTTTCTGGGGTTTTTTCTCGTGGACCTACTTTGTTGTCCTAGGTTAAGTCCAGGAGAGTATGTTATTTCTATTGCGTGTGTTGGAGCATTCGGTTCCCTACAAACTGGTTGACCTGGATGGTGCTGATCCATGCATCATGTTCGTGAACGAGCGCCGTCAGTTGGGACTGGTCATCTCTTAGCTGCCATGGCTTATTTTTAATCTTATACTGGGTGATTGGAATATGGGTGCAAAGCTTTAAGGCAAAGATAGTACAGATAATTTAGAACCATTTAAGCCATGGTTGTCTTAGACGAAGTCATACAATTTTTATTTTTTAATAAGGTTTAAAAA
The DNA here is from genome assembly GCA_947523025.1 of Dryobota labecula. NCBI lineage: Eukaryota > Metazoa > Arthropoda > Insecta > Lepidoptera > Noctuidae > Dryobota > Dryobota labecula. The sequence goes on from OX383287.1 coordinate 7,217,077, forward strand.
ACGTATTGTTTTTTTTTTCTGAAGTTTAAATGTCTGTAAAAAAAATGCCTAATGACACAGAAGCCATGTTTTGCTGGATTGTTTACACATAACTTTAATTAAATAAAAATAAATAATCATTTATCATTCAATTTGGCCATAATTATGTAGTTTACATAAAATTTTGGGAATTTCCGAAAAAAAAAAAAAATATTGGTTAAACAAAATTGTCTGTACTATCTTCGCCTGAAAGCTTTGCATCCATCTTCCAATCACCCTGTATATTGAATTGTTTTATGTTTTTTCGTTTTTACATTGTTCTCACATACAGGGTGGCAGGGACATCGACGCAAAGCCTGTTACCATGGATTCAGTCCATGATTCTGGACCTACCTGCGTTGAAATTTTTCGTCGGTAATTAAAATTAAAAGTCCGTCGATGTACTTTCCACCCTGTACAGACGCAACAAGAATAATATACCCCGAGGATTTTGTAATATCTTTAATTAAAAGAGTGTCCTTGGAGTTTCTTGCCCGTTCTTCTTCTACGTTTTGGAATGGGCAACTAACTTCAACTTTCAGACTAATCGACCGATTTAAATTAAAAAAAAATGCTTTGAGTTTGAGTTAAATGCAGGAGGTTCAATTTGGATTCAACACTTCAGTAGTGAAGTGTTGAATCCAAATTGAACCTCCTGCATTTAGAAATTAGAATGTTAGGAGGTATCTCAGTTTCTGTTGTCATACCGCTTTCATTGAAAATAATACAAAGAAAAATTACAATATTGCATAAAAATCACACCTTAATGGTTTATTCGTTATGACGAAATGGTAAATAAGGGAAACATGCAGTCATATTTCATATCTTACAGAGAATTCGATGTAATAAAAACAACGTGCTTACGCATAAAAATTCCAAGTGTTTCTCTTATTAAAGACCAATATTTTATGAGAGTTATTCAATGATTATAAAATATCTGACATAACCAAACGTTTATTAAAGTTTTTTCTTTTTATTCCAAAGCTTCATATGCAAAAAATGCAAGCCCGTCTCCTTTTTAAGAAAATTAAGCGATTCTCAAGTCTAAGAAGGTTCTTCAAAAAATCTAGAGTATATTTTAAAGACACGTTTTCGTTAGCCTGCTTAATATTTCGTCACAGGACTCGCAGAGTTTCGAGGTAAAAAATACTTGAGTAATTCATGCAACAGATGTGAAATTCACTTAAGTTTTTTTAAATTAAAGTACTAGCTTTAGCCCGAGGTTTCGCCCGCGCGGATTTCGGAAAAAATCCAACGGGAACGTACTACCGGGATTGAAAGTACCCTATGACCGAGTAATTCAAAAACATAAAAATAAAAGCATAAGCCGAAATATTAGCGATTTTAACTTAAAAAATAAAGAACTTTAATTAAAAACAAAATTGTATACCCCCTTAAGGGTTGAAATTCTAACAACACGCGTTAGCTTCCAACGATAAGCCTAAACAGTAAATTTAGTGATTTTTCTTCGAAAATTCACTTCAAATTCACTTTTCAACTTCATCCCCCTTTTTAACCCTTCGGGGGTGGAATTAACAAAAATGCTGAGACACATATAAATTAATTTTCAATCGACAGCCTAAACACAAAATTTGAAGATCCTAACTTCAAAACTGACGGACTTTCATACAAACTTTCATCCCCTATTTTATCCCCTTGGGGGTGAAATTTCCAAAATCCATTCTTAGTGCACCCCTAGACATCATAAGGAACCTACTTGCCAAATTTGGAATCTCTAGACCCAGCGGTTTGGGCTGTGCGTTAATATATCAGTCAGTCAGTCAGGACTTTGAATTTTATTTAAATAGATAGATTACGCTTAGTTATTAACTTACATATTCAATCTTTATTGTTGGATTTAGGTTTTTTTTTAAGTTAGACTGATTTCTAAATAATTACAAAAACCAGTTTATCCACACAGGGAATCCTAGTGTGGGACCCAGGGAATTTGTAAAAATCTAGCACAGAAGGCTCATGTAACCTGTTACTAGTATTTTTTTTAACCGTGTATTGTACCGTATATTTTTTTCTGAACTGAATAAAGTTTTAATATGTTGTTTTCATATTATTATTATTATTATTATTATTACAGAGGGACTGACAGACAAACACACGAGTGATCCCATAAGGGTTGCGTTGAGGTATGCGTCGTTTACATAATCTTGAACTGGCTCAATAACTTGATAACAATTTGTAGGCTTATTCCACAAATCCCCCCTGAAATTCCCCCTTAGGAGGAAAAGTGAAATCTATAAAAAAGTCTAGACTTCCCCCCTGATAATCCTCATTAGGGGGGGAAACTAGAATAAAAAAAAAAAATACTTATTCGACAGATCACACAGAAAGTGTTTTTTTTTTACTTTAGGGTTCAGTTTTTCCACTGAGGGGAATTCTCTCAGGGGAAATTAGTAGAATAAGCCCAATTTGTAAAACCTGGGGAGGGGCGGAGCATCCTAACACAAGCAAACTAATTGATTAAAAGGATTCTCCCTGTTGTAACTAGAATAAGTTATCTAAGATGATGCAATAAACATTTTTTTTTTATGGAACTCTAATAATACTTGAAAATAGGTTTACAATAAGCAGTAATGAGAGAGCGGTGGTGGCCCAAGAGTAACCGGCCCAACTTAGGAGTTGTATGTCGTGGGTTTCAACTAGGGAGGCGTTTTACTTTATGTAAAAACTTAATGAGGAAACCGGCATGTTCCAAAACCAAATTGACTAGACATGTGACATCTGTCAAACCGCACTGGGCTCGCGTAGTGAAATATTTTTGAACGGTCTATCCAACAATTAGTTCACACCATAGGATAGACGACAAAAAATAATATCATCCCCACTTTGCGTGTAGGGGAGGTATCCTGTAATAAAACCACTTTGTAGTCGTGATTACCCCGCATATTTACACCCAACTTGTTTTTTTTTTTTTTTGTGTTGTGTTGTTTTTTGCGTCACGTCTACCGCAAATAAACGTTTTTTCTTTCTTCTTTTCTTTCTGATTATTATGTACAAGGTGGGCCAAAAGAAGTCATCCGATGTTGTTTGGCTCTCTTTTTTTTCTAAATGAAGAACTTAGATTCTGTTTTTTGATTATGTTTATTTGAACCTTTAGAATTTGACGCTGAGGTGGAAACGAGCCTCATCGCTCATTATGATTTAGGTCGAAAAATCGTCCACTTCTTCTTCGAGATTGAGGATTGCTTGGGCGTAAGTTACGCGCGTTTGGCGGTCGGCAGGCAGCAGCTGATGCACGGACTGGACTTTGTACGGGAACATGCGCTGGTCTTTGACCAAAATTCGCCTTAGGGACGTCCGGCTGATGGCTAATTGCGTGGCACGGCGTCTGGTCGATGTTTCCGGCGACAGCTCGACATCCTCGGCAACAGCGGCGATATTCTCGGTAGAACGGGCGCTCCGGGGCCAGCCACTCTTGGCAACGTCTCGTGTGGTCCCATACTCTTCAAGTTTGGTGACCAAACGGCGCAGTGTTTGCGCAGCCGGTGTCGGACGGCCGGGGAATCGGCCACAGACGAATTGTTACGCAAAAAAATACACACGATTACGAGTATTCCGCGTTCTAGGGGAGTGTATCGCTCCATGGCTTGTTCACTTGTATTCTGCATCTGTCTAGTCCAGAAATGTCAAAACAGATTTGACATTGGCGGCCATTTGCGAAAATGAGAGCATCTTCCATTAAGGTGATTTCTTTTGGCCCACCTTGTACATATACCCATGCCAAATTACAACTTACTAGTACTGAGTCTCTAAGCTAAGCTGCGGACAGACAGACAGATGGACATAGCGAAACTATAAGGGTTCCTTGTTGACTATGGAACCCTAAAAAATGTTGAATAACAAAATACACACAGATGAGGTCACGTAAAACAGTTTTTTTTTAATAAAATTGTAAATGTTGCAACTCTTCGTTCATTGGCCTTTTCCTCCGAACATAAAATTTTGACAGGGTGCGCGCAGACTGAGTGCAAATTAGTAGTATGTATACCCTACGTGTAGTTCCAACCCTAGCTTGTTGGGATTTTAATGGAACACTACCTACCTATTTAACGGAGAAAAACGTATTTAGTGTACCTACTCAATTCGTATGACCACGATCTTTACGTTGGGTTTAGTTTACGTACGATACAAATTCGTATCCAAAGTGCTTGCGGCCTAAGGACGAATTTCCGGATGAGCTGTTATTGTCATTATTCCCCAATAATTACGACACTTACAGCTAGCTCTTGAACGCAGTTTAAATGTGCTGATCGCGTTCAGTTTCAGTGGTGAAATCAGCCCTTAGACTTATATTTTTAGGCCAATTTACAAATCTTTGTCTTGTATGCTAGGTTAAAGCCCTTATACTCGTATGTGTCTGCACATTTCTATTCTGCACGCGAGTCCAAAGTTTTTACTGAGGTTCATTGTCTGGTTTATCGAAAACTATACCTATGTGTAGATGTGGCTTTACAATTTGAATTCGCGTATCAGTTCGAAGTTTGAAATGAATTTATTTTTGAATTGAGTTCGTTGTAAAAGTTTAAAATAACATTGATTGTTTTGTGTTTATTATTTTTATTAGTAATGAGCTTACTTGTAACGCATATCGTGTCCACCAACCAGCCGATGTTAGGTGAGCTTGTAGTGAGCTGTCAAGTGTCAATCCCTAGCATCAGCCGATCTATTTTGTAAAAAAACCGTGAAAACTGACGTGAAAAGAGTTGTCAATCCCTAGCATCAAGTGGAATGACAGCTCACTTGAAGCTCACTTCACTTCACTTTGCACGGTTTTTAGGGTTCCGTAGCCAAATAGCAGAAAACGGAACCCTTATGGATTCGTCATGTCTGTCTGTCTGTCCGTCCGTATGTCATAGCCACTTTCTTCCGAAACTATAAGAAATATACTGTTGAAACTTGGTAAGTAGATGTATTCTGTGAACCGCATTCAGATATTCACACAAAAATAGAAAAAAAAAAAACAGTAAAACACAGACACACACACACAGACAGTATACAATGGTTGTCTGTAAAAGATCGCTTTTAGCGATAAGACCGCCCATTGTGACACCCTATGTAACAGTTCTACATTTATATCTGTAATTTTTATGGTGTACATAATAAAGAGTATTCTATCTATCTATCTAAATTTTGGGAGTTCCCCATACTTAGAACTGAAACTCCAATTTTTTTTCATCAAACCCATACGTGTGGGATATCTATGGATAGGTCTTCAAAAATGATATTGAGGTCTCTAATAGAATAGTTTGCGCGAGAGACACTTCCAAAGTGGCAAAATGTGTCCCCCCCCTGTAACTTCTAAAATAAGAGAATGATAAAACTAAAAAAAATATATGATGCACAGTACTATGTAAACTTCCACCGAAAATTGGTTTGAACGAGATCTAGTAAGAAGATTTTTTTTAATACGTCATAAATCGTAAACCGCGCTTGCTGCTACGGAAACCTTCACGGGCGAGTCCGACTCACACTTGGCCGCTTTTTTTAACAGAATAAATCGGCTGATACTGGGGATTGATACTAGTAACAGCACACTTTAAACTCACTTCACCTAATTTATCACGGTGTGATTTGTAGGTCGAGAATAGAGCGGCAGGTGGAATGATAGCTCACTTCATGCTCACTTCACGTATGTTTCTATCCTGTAAAAATATCTGCAGGGGCTCGCGTGGTGAATTATGGCCCACTCCCTCTCACAGAGAGGAGGTATGTGTTCAAGCAGTGGGAAAGTTATAAGTTGATTGTGCTATATCGCATGGGCGATACTTTATCTAACAGCGAGTGCAAAGGTGAAAACAGTTTGAAAAGGTAACGATTTATGACTGATGTTGCCAGTAATTATTGTGGTCAGCCGCCCCCTTCCGCCAGCCCTGTTAACTTTATTAGTATACTTCTGAAGACTATTGGTTTTAATCATGGGACTTTATTAAAAACGTGTGTTTACGGATGTATACAGTATGCAATAAATTATATTATGTTTAACGTCAGAATAGGTGATAACAAGTATTTGGTATAATTTATTGCAAATATATGGTTTTCATACTGTATATGAGTCATACTTAAATGAAACATAATATAGATACATAAAAAGTTTATTTTTTTATTTAAAAAATACAGTCATCAAAATTACCTTTCAATTTGAACAAAAGCAGAGTTCAAATTTTTTACAAGTTCCTATAATCATTTTCTACGCATTTACACAAAGTTTTAGCTGCGCAGTCTCTTGGCGAAAATATATGTAATATTCTGCATGCATTACACTCTTTAACAGGCTGTGATACCACCAGTCGCATTGGAACCAAAAAAAGGAAAAGCAAATACTGAACGGCGCGCCGATAGATTTTGTTCAGGATGAACTTCTACTCTGGAGGCTTTTGTTTATAGACAACAATTTCAAGATCTGGAAAAACTGTGCACTTACCTAATTTTAATATATAAAAAACAACAGCGGATGAACTAAGACATAAATTAATATTCCAAAAGATAGGCTTTGCCTTAAATTTGTCAAGAGTGGTATGTAGGTATGTACCTCCGATGCATTCTCGTATTTAAACTATTTAAGAGCATCAGCACAAGTTTATCTGTAGAGATGTTCTTCTGAACCGATATTTGAGTACATTGATTTCCTTCAATTTGGCTATGAGCTATGAGAAGGCAAATTAGGCAAAGAAATGTCTACCCAATTCTTTAATAAATCTATGTAAATGACGATCTAACTGTCGCACTATACTGTGCTGTATGTTTTTGTGTAAATGCGTAGACAATGATTGTAAGTAGCTGTTTGCTTTTGTTCATATTGTAAGGGTAATATTTTATTTCTACTTTTTTTGTATGTAAAAAGTAAGCGTCTTAAGTATCTGTGTTATATTTTATTTAACTGTGACCCATATATACATCCATAAACAATCGTTTTTAATAAAGTTTCAAGATTAAAACCAATAGTCCTTTGAAGTATACTAACAATGTTAACAGGGATGGGAGTGGTTTGTGTGTGGGTAAAAACATCAGTCATATTGAAGCCTGGGATCACTACAAAACATATCAGAAGTCAGAATGTGGTCTGCATATTATCCAAATGGATCTCAACTGGGAGCCTAGTCTATATTGAATTTCATTGAGTATACTCGTAGAGATAACTTCGGCAAAGTTCGGTTGCCGAGCTTTCCGAAGTCTTTTGACTAAAGGCGAGATCGAGACTACATTATTTTAAGATCCGTGCATTTTGTACTGGGCATCGTATGTATGCAATATTTAGTGTAATAATAATAAGGCTTTTAAAGTAAAAGTTCGCGAGCACATTCGCAAGAAGCTGGCAGTATCATCACAACAGTGATGTTTTCCCATTGTTTGTCTTATTTGTTTTAGTATATTTATTTGTGCTTATATTTATATAATAAGATGTATATAATTATTATATTTATAGTTATTTTAGGTATATGTATATATTTAAATGAATATTTATTCCTACATTGTCGCTATTGCACCTACTACTGTTTGTTTCTGCATTACCCAAAGGTTGACTGGTAGAAAATGTCTATGGAATTACTCGGTACATTTTGTGTGCTTAAACCATTGAATAAATAAATAAATAAGTAAACAGAACGTTAATCAGCTTACGTGTTTCAATTTATAAACATAATTATTAAATCTCTAATAGGTCGGTAGGTATTACCTACTTGTTAAAAATCTTAAACATCCGGCTCGAAGGACCAATTAAATATGAAAAAAATTGAGTAAAAAAGAAGTAAAGTAATAAAAAGAAAAAAAAAGGAAGAAGGAAAGTATTAAATATTGAAAAAGATTGCGTTCATTACAGGTACAGTCAACCAGTAGCAGTGGTAACACTTGGACTATAAAAATCGCCGTTACTACTACGAAATAAAGGCGCTTTCAATATCAAATTGAGGTTTGGTTCACTGTACTAAACTGGAAAGCCAGTATTTTTCTTACAAGATCCTTTATAAAAACAAAGCCAATCCATATTTCTTCAACACCTCAAACAATAGCGTCGCCATAACCTCACCAAACAAACTGATATACAAAATTAAATTTTCATCTACTATATGCAAAGGTGTCGGATCTAAAATGAAAATCTTCCATATTAAGTTCAGGTAAACATACCCTTCATTTATATTGTGCCCCTCGGATATTGTGCCATATTATTGGATGTCGTAAATCATAACATGTACGGTCTCTTATAGCAATTGAATTTAGGTAAGGGTTGCTGTTCTATTATGTTGTAAAATTATATGATTTAATTTTTGAAGGATTAGGGCTGGGGTCTAATGCTTTGTTTTCGTGTTTGTCACGTCATGGTGGGTCAGCTTTCTGGGATGAGTTGCGGGATAAGATTATTATTTTACCTCTCCTGATATACTTATACATCAGGAGATGTAACAATAGGTGTTCTTGGATAATTAAGAAAGAGTTTATTAATAGGTGGGCGCTCTCTCTCACGAGATCTTTAGTCACAGAAGTGAGAACGTTATAGGCTGATTATAATAGGCGGAGATATCGACGATATTATAAGACTGACATTGTATTATATTCATCATCATCACCATTTCAGATGAAATATGTCCACTGCTAGACATAGGCCTCCCCCAAGCACAGCCACTTCGACTGGTTCTGTGCTTCCCGGATCCAGCGAATTCCTGCGACCATCAAAGGTCATCGGTCTACCTGCAGTTTATTAGCTGTATATATTTATTTTGTGCGATATGCTCAATGTTTTTCCACATCTGGAGAAGCTAAAGCTTTTTAATTTTAAACCAATTAAAATTCCAGCTTCGTTATACTTAATGCATTTGTTTGCAGACTTACTTCAACACGTTGACACAGATTCCAGTTAATTTATCTAGCAGATAATTTTATACATTCTGGTCCTACTAGCCGAATAAAATAGTCCCTAAATGTAATTACGCCACAAAAAATATATCCAAGCATAACACAACTACAAACAACCCTGAAATAATAAATTTGGATGTTATTACCAAAACATACGTGGACATAACTTTAATGAAAACAATGTGTTGGAAACAATGATAAAATTAAATTACTTTCCAATATCAGTGGCTTACCTTTAGTTTTACTGATATTTATGATAAGGCACACAATATATTGTTTTTGTAACCGAAACTGTTTTGTCCATCTATGGATAGGGTAATAACATGTTGGGAAATATAGAGAAAAAAAAAATACTAGGCATCTTCTTGGTGACGATAGGTGAAGAAGGGATGAAGAGAAATAGTTTTTTATATACATACATACATACATACACTCACACCTTCTTCGCAGGGGGTTAGGCAGAAACTACAGAACGCTATACATGCTACGCTTCGTTTTCGTTCACTCATCCGATCATACTTTCACGCCCGCGCCCGTTTGCGAGTACTACGCACGTGACCTTTCTGAAGAACATCACCAATAAGGCAACATAATTATGCAGGTCATTTGTTCAGAAAAGGAAAAAAGTACAACATGGAGAAGCCATTTAGAGAATTAAAAATAAGAGGAAAAGGACCATACGAAAAATAATTGCTTCGAAAATCAAAATTAATACAGTTCAGCCTAGGATTGTGTCTAGAAGCATTTTAAAAAACCTTATGACTATTAACACAAGATTCCATAAATATGCATCTCAAACCAAATCAATCTGCCTAGCGATTTCCTATCTTGGGGTCGGCTTAAACTCAAACTCAAATCATTTATTTCAATTAAACCTAAATTTACTTTTGAATTGTCAAGGAGTCGGTCAGTAAAACTAATGAAGCTACATGCCCATTCCAAAGCGTAGTAGGTATCTATGGAGAAGAACAGACAAGAAACTCCATGGGTACTCTTTTAAATTAAATTGTTACAAAAATATTAGTTACATCTATAAGGTTGAATTTATAACTAAATGTGAGAACGATGTAAAAATAAAGACAATAAATATTTAAAAAAAAAAACAATTCTAAAATAAAATAATTAAAATAAGCCGTGGCAGCTAAGAGATGACCAGTCCCAACTGACGGCGCCCGTTCACGAACATGACGCATAGATTATGATGGCTTCCAGTCTAATTGGATGTAACTTAATAGGTACCAGTATTTAACATGGAGCAACTGCCTATCTGACCTCTACAACCCAGTTACTGGGTTGTAGAGAACAATATCAGTTGGTAAGACTGATTCCAAAAAAAAAATCTCTAACCACGAGTTTAAATAAATAAACAAACAACAACATTTACACTACTTTTAAATCCAAACATCTATGTACCAAAGTAAACCTCCTTCCTTAACCTACATTCTACCCGCGAATACTGCAAGCCAAAATTACAAACCCAGAGTTTATTTTCTCAATTAAAACTGGAGCTTCTGAAATATATTATAAGAGGGGCTCCCTTCTTATTCAATTTACTTTTATTGTTTAAAAGAAGACTACAAAGCGTGGGTTAACGATCGCCAGGCGAAAAAGATTCAAGAATAAACGGGAATCTTTTAGCTTGGAATTAATATAGTGAACGAGGCTAAAAAGGAACGGAATGCGCCTGTTACGGCTGAACAGATTTGTTCTTTATATTGAGTTTATTTGATTTCTGAGAAATGAAGATGATTGTGTTTATTATGTAGAAGTTTTAGGGATAGCTAATCTTTTTTAGGGTTCCGTACCTCAAAAGGAAAAACGAAACCTATAAGGGTTCCGTTATATAAGGGATCACTCGTCTGTCTGTCTGTGTCCGTCTGTCACAGCCGATTTGCTCCGAATGTACTGGACCGATTAACTTGAAATATGTGTACTTACTAGAGAATGAGCAGCAGCGTTCTCTATGAATTTTTTAACATCATACTGCGATCGCCAACCCGCCTGCCAAGCGTGGCGATTATAATAAACCCCCCAATTGGGGGAGGCCTATATCCAACAGTGGACGTCTTTCGGCTGAAATGATAATGATGTGTACCAAATGAATTTCTGTGACCCAAACACGGACGTTTAAAGTAAATATAGGAATTTTAAATGAGTTACTTTTGGCGGGTAAATTACGTGCGTGGTCCGACGCGCACTTGACCGGTTTTTTTAAAGAATTCGTCATCTTTTTCCCATGAACTTCGAATAACGAACAGAAAACACACGTATGGCATGGTTTTCAGTTAGTTTTACATCGTTCAGTAGAGAGAGACAATTTGTTAACTTTCAGAAATTGTTTTGATGACATACCCTAAAAACCTAAAAATATAAAAAAAAACAGTATTAAAAATTTTGGCTCCGTTGCGGTACAACAACAAACGTGATTGATGATAGTTATTAGCTGGCGGGTGACGTTAACTACCTTAAATGTATTTTTTCTTCGTTCTAATACCGAGTAAAAATTCGTCAACGTTTTCAAGGTTTTCTATGATATTTTAAAAATATCCTTGCCATTTTTGAGAGTTGCGTATGTCCCAATGAAAAAACAGAACCCGTATAGGATCACTTGTGTGTCTGTCCGTCTGTCCGTCTGACACAGCCAATCTGCTCTGAATCTTAAAGACACACAAACACGGACGTGTAACGTAAATTAATGAATTTTGAATATAAGGGTCACTTTTGGGAGACAAATAAGAAAATTACAAAAGGTTTTGCACATCTGCACATATCAAATGAAAGGGCTTACTGTGATAGTTTCAAGTATATTTTTTTAATAATTTTATAATAAATAGTTTAAAAGTTATTTAAGAAAATAGATGAAAATAGACCACCTCTGGAACTAATGAGCCTAAAATTTTGAAAAAGATATCAAAAATGTTTTTAAACTGTCATGGTCACTAATATTATTATTAACATAAGCGGGATATTTACCATGTTTATTCATTGTTCTGAGTTTCCGATATTTCGGCGCTGTTGCAAGCACCATGATCACGGATTATCCGTGATCATGGTGCTTGCATTTTGCAACCATTTTTGAAACCACATTTTGAAACTCAGAACAATGAATAAACATGGTAAATATCCCGCTTATGTTAATAATAATATCAAAAATGGTTATATATTTATAAATTACAGAGGGACCTATAAGTCTATGGTCTTCATATAGCACGGTAAATCTCGCAAGATTGTGCGTAGAAAATTACATTTGCGGTTGTAACGTATGGGAGAACATGTTTTTCAACTACAATGTTAATTTTGGTCTTGGGATAAATTCATCCCAACTACGCAACCCTTCATTTCGTGTGGTCCGACACGCGTAAGGCCTATTTTTTTTTCCATTAATTAGTGTGCCTAGCACGTACGTGCGGGGTAAACGTACATTAGTAGGATTTTAAAATTGAAAATACTCCCTTCGTAAACAAAAATCGCAGTCATAAGGACTGTCGACAGAAGTGAAAACACAAAACTTTGGAATAACTGTTATTTTATGCATATAGCTCATGGAAAGCTTTCGGTGACGATGACGCGAGTTCCATGATTTTTGTTCACCCAAAAAGTACACAAATATACACAGTACCTATACATATAACTCATGGAAAGCGTTCGGTGACGAAGACGCGAGTTCCATGATTTTTGCTCACCCAAAAAATACACATATATACACAGTATACATAGCTCATGGAAAGCGTTCGGTAATGATCGCGAACCCATAAGTTTTTCCCATAACAAAAATCGCTCAACGCGCCTAAAGAAGTTTTCACTTCCAAATAGTACCTACTCAGAATACCAGCACTGCGACACTTATTTTTAAATATCGCAGTATCATGCTGAGATAGGAGCCTTTTGGCCCCGTTCAGGACTTTCTGTTTTCATTATATTTTAATGTTTCTATGAGTGTGTTTATTTAAATTTGTGATCTTCCTGTGCGAGTCCCAATAAATACTTTTTCTTTCTTTAACTTTTTTTTTGTTCTTTAATATCTGTGGGTGATGCCTTCTAATTGTGGTTATCAAAATATTTGACGTTAGATTTACGTCATGCGTTCGTGCTAAGGTTTCAGGGAGAAGCCGACACATACTAAACTAAAAAAAAAAAAAACAAACGATGATCACCAAAATTTAATGTCAGTACCTACCCACTTATAAATCATTGAAAAGGAAATAAAAGGCTTCGAACAAACAAAAAGGATCGTACAAAAAACTATTTGAAACAACGTTTGTAATCCTTTCCCAAGCCAAGTTAATCCAGTAAATATACTACACTAAAACATTTTAAACATAGTTGTTGTTTGACGAAATCCGGTTCAGCGGCTACAATTTCCTAAAGCATTCTTTTAGGATAATTCTCTCTTAAAACAATTCTGAATATTCCTTTAGCTTAATCCCTGTAAAAGCTCGGAGTTCATTACTTTAAGGGCTTAAATTCAAGTGTTGGTCCAAAATGCAAGACTTAGTGTTGACGGAGTGTTACGGAGCTTAGTGTTGTAACTTATTTCTAATCGAATAGTCTGGACTCTGGGGCATTGAAGTCAGTTTGTTAATCCTGTAATATCAGGGTAATGGTTTCCTTTCGATGATTTTCTTCACTGTAAATGATGTGCAAGAGCAACTAATAAAATTTCGTCGTTCGGTTTTTTTTTTTAAAGGAGTTTTGTTTTTTTTTTTTTTTTTTGTTCTGCATCCACACATCGTTCGTCCCAGAACCAACAGCAAAGGAAAATTACTTTGCGTGTTCTAAATTACAAGTATATGCCCATGAAGACAAAGTTTAATGACGGACAACTTGCAGATAGGATTAATTTCAAAAGAAAACAAAGATTTTGAGGTTAAATTTAGTAAGAAACAATCATTTCAATACTTAGAAATACATGCTAACAAATGCATGTCACTGTTATTTCTATTGCTTGTATGTGGTTAGTTAAGCTAAGAGAATCATAAAAACATTTAAGTACTTACATACCTAAGTACCTATTAGTTATTTGGTAAATCTTCTAGTTTTTGTATTAAAATAGGTAGGTAGGTAAATAAGTACTTATTTATTTAACTTCAATGCAAACAACTTTATCCTAATGTTTTTTTGATTTTATTTATTTATACTTAGGTAGGAAGTCATATAGCCTCATGTATGTTAGTCATGTTATTGAAAGATTGGACATCACTAATTGTCATATCTAATCGAATTTTCAAAGATGGCGGCATATTTTATGTGATGTCGATAGTCGCTCTTTTAATAAGTTCATTATGGAACGCAGAATGTCCGTTTCATACAGATATTCGCAATTACTCTAATAAAATATATTTGTAATTATTATGTAGGTCAGATGTTTGTTGTTCTTGGGGCCATTTCCGACGATGTCCTTTCAGACGTTTAGCTAGTTCTCTATGGTAGTTTACTCCATCTTATGTCAGTCACTATTGGTCTAATTTATAACTTCCTGGGGCGGTGCGTTTAAGACAATAATGTTGAAACTTGAGCGCGCTCAAAGAGCGCTGCTTAAAGTTAGTGCGTTCCTCCCATTCTTTTATAACACTACGGACCTTTACAAAACCTACGAAGTATTAACAGTAAGACAGCTTACTTCATACTATCCTCAAAATGCATGGTTTACTGACGTATGACCCTACATTTTTTTTAACAGAAACGTAGAAAACAAACAATCTGCGTATATAAAGCTTGCCACATTTATTTTGCACAGAGATTTTCAACTTCTTAGGTGGCCATTTGTATAACAAAATCAATCTTATTCTAAAAATATATCTTTTAAGTAAAGATCAATGTAAAATAGTAGTCTCCAAATGACTCCTAAGCCTTGATTATATCAATACGGAAAAAACATTGGATATTTTAAAATAGAATTAACATACCGAAAGCACACCTACACGTTCGTGTATACACTCACACCCTACACCTACACTCATTGACACCCTACATCCACACACTACACACTCCACACACATTCACTTACATCACTCATCCGTCAAGTTTAAGACTTAAGTAAAGTCATTTAATTTTGGAATTGTCATACGTGATTTATAAGTTTTTCTAAGTTTTCACGGAAAAGCACTGATTTCCAAGATACAAGTTTTTACCTAGTTTGGAAGTCAGGAGTTCATATACAGGGTGTTTGGCAGAACGTTGAACATACGAAAATGGTGGATAGGTGGGGTCATCTGCTACTTACTCAGCCCTAATTTATTTGGCCCTGGCCCCCTGAATATAAAAAAAAAATTTGTTTGCTTTCTTTTAGTTTCACCACTTTCTTAACTTTAAAGTGTATTTTTTTATTAAAAATGGGTAAAACAGGCAATATTTTAGTTTATTTTTTTATCTTTAATATTGGCAGATTCTTATAAAATTATTGCTTTATTCAGATGTTAGCTAGAAAAAAAGTTATGACTCCTCAAACTTACAGAAAGATGTAATAAATAAAAATATTGCCTGTTTTACCCATTTTTAATACAAATTACACTTTAAAGTTAAGAAAGTGGTGAAACTAGAAGAAAGCAAAAATTTTTTTTTTTTAATATCCAGGGGGCCAGGGCCAAATAAATTAGGCCTGAGTAAGTAGCAGATGACCCCACCTATCCACCATTTTCGTATGTTCAACGTTCTGCCAAACACCCTGTATAGCTTTAGCTGTCTACTCACTTACATTATTTGTATCCTAGTTCTTAGGAATATAACTATATTAGGCTATATTTTATTGAGTCCAAATAAACGTTATTATTATCATACTTCATCAGCGGCCCGCTCCAGCTTTGCAGAGGTGTAATGACGTCATGTCAAAACATCGAGATTTTTGTGCTGTAGGCAGTCGCTCCATGTACAATACTGGTATTTAGCTGTATCCGATTAGACTGGAAGCCGACCAGGCTATGCAGATGATGAATCATGAAAAAAGTGTCTGAATTCACCACACGAAGACAATTACAGGCTGGATTTATTATTATCTATTTTATTCGTATTATGAATTTAGACTCTTCTAGTTATATGATCGGAATGTATTGGAACTGAGTGAATGTGAAGTATTTTTGGTAGATAGTAGGTAGAGAAGAAAATACGTGGATGAATTTCGAACGATCGAATCTATTTTAATGTGCGAGTAGACTTGATGTCAATGACTTCGCAATGGAGGGGTGGTGAATTTTATTTTTGGCTCTGTTCAATTTAATGAAAACGTGTAGCCCTCCAATTCAATTGTAAATAGTAATTCCTTTTTCATATACCTTTTTATTAAATGAAACTGTTTGTGCAAATGCAGTTCGTGTCAAACTTGTTCGTTGGGATTTATTGGTGGGTTTAACTTTGAATACAGTCTTTTCAGATTGTTTTAATTTTTTTTATTGCAAATTATTTCTGTTTTTCTTGTTTTTACGGTCGGCTTTTAATGTAATTTTTTCCTGTCCTCAATTAAAAAAAAAAATTGAGGACAGGAAAAAAATCAAATAATGCAAAACACAAAATGTTACATTCCGACATTTAACCATAACCGGTTATTTAATTTAACCGTATTATTAAAAAAAAAAAAGGTAAGACCCGCTCATAGCTTTATAAGCAAATAAAAATATTTTCACATATATCACTATATTTGCAACTTGCATCGCCGAAATTGGGCCACACCCTATGTATAAGGTCAGCGAAAACGTGGTCCGACTTGGCATACATTCAAGAATTAGTTCAGATCAGCGTTATATATAGCTATGTTCGTTGCTTTTTGTTTCGACCGAAGTCGGGTTCTTAGCAGGGATTTATGAATAAATAGCTACTGCTGTTAACTAATGGTTTGCGAAGTGTCCCTGGTAATTACTTGAGGTGGTTTATTTATGTGATGTTTATATTTCGGGTACAAGTTGCCAGTCGGTTACAGAACTTAGCGGTGGAAAGTTCAAAAACCACATCAAACGTGTTCTTATCATAAAACCATAATATAAAATTAAACACTATGTTGAAGACAAGTAAGTCTGGCGATAATTCCTTCTACACATGTTGCTTCCCTGATAATTAATAAATTTTAAAATCGTTCGAATTTACGTTACGTTTACTACATGCGTTCGTGCTTTCTCTTGACTGCATACAATCCTATATTATCACACACACACATATATGTACACACGCACACACACCCTCACCCACGTTCTCACTCACCCACACTCACACCCACCCACGTCCTCACTCACCCACACTCACACCAACTTACTCACTCCCATTCACACTCTGCAACTCATTTAAGGGTATTCGATTTCTCATTTTAATAAAAATAAAAAAAATCTGTGTGTTAATTTAATATTTTGTAACGTTCGCGTTACCCAGTAAAAGAGAAAATAAATATGCGTGAATTGTTCCAACCCACTACCTCGGTTCATTCCATTGTCATTTACGTTCCATTCAACAATATGTCAAGATTTTCCAATAATTTTAATAATTAAATAAACATTAATTAAGTCGGAACATGAAAAATAACGTATAGGTGTCGAGTTTTTTAATAAAATATTTTTTCTAGAAAAGCGAAAGATAATTTGTGTTTTGGTTGAAGTCACCGATGCAAATAATGTTGAGCAAAGCGTCAATAATTTCAGGAATTGGTGATGACGTAATACAAACGTGAATTACTGATACAGGGAAGGGTGCTAGTTTAAAAAAAATGTCAGCCTAGCACAATTATCTTATATATAAAATTCTCGTGTCACAATGTTAGTTACCATACTCTTCTGAAACGGCTTGACCGATTTTTATGAAATTTTATATGCATATTCAGAAGAAGGTCTGAGAATCGGCTAATATCCATATTTTTTTTTAAGTTTTAGGTAGGTATGTATGGTAGGGTAGGGTAGGGTAGGGTAGAGTAGGGTAGGTAGGTAGGTGGTAGGTAGGGTAGGGTAGGTAGATAGGTACATAGGTAGGGTAAGGTAGCGTAGGGTAGGGAAGGTAGGTAGGGTAGGGTAGGGTAGAATAGGTAGGTAGGTAGTGTA
This sequence comes from Dryobota labecula, assembly GCA_947523025.1. Taxonomy (NCBI): domain Eukaryota; kingdom Metazoa; phylum Arthropoda; class Insecta; order Lepidoptera; family Noctuidae; genus Dryobota; species Dryobota labecula. The sequence continues at coordinate 7,234,968 of OX383287.1, forward strand.
GGGTAGGGAAGGTAGGTAGGTAGGGTAGGGTAGGGCTTACCCTACCCTACACTACCTACCTACCATCCCTACCTACCTACCTACCTACCTACCTACCCACCTAACGTACCTTAGTACGTTAGGTGGGTAGGTAGGTAGGTAGGTAGGTAGGTAGGTAGGGTAGGGTAGGGTAGGGCAGGTAGTTAGGTAGGTAGGTAGGGTAGGGTAGCGTAGGGTAGCGTAGGGTAGGGAAGGTAGGTAGGTAGGGTAGGGTAGGGTAGGTGGGTAGGTAGGTAGGTAGGTAGGTAGGTAGGTAGGGTAGGGTAGGGTAGGATAGGGTAGGGTAGGGTAGGATAGGGTAGGGTAGGATAGGGTAGGGTAGAGTAGAGGAGTTTATACTATAGCTTTTGACAGAACGAAGTCTGTCGGGTCAGCTAGTTATTAAAGTAAAAATAAGAGGTATATATGTAGGTAATACGCGCTCTGCAAGTGCTAATTAGCCAAGTTACATATCGTCATGTCTCTTTTTCGCTCCCGATGATTACGATATGCGTCCTACTTCCACGTGTCATATAATCGTGTGCCATTATGATGTTTTTGAAGATCGATGAACTTATCCCTTTAGGATTCTTAGCACTTCGAGTCGCTTGGAGCACACAGCATTAACAAAGCGGTCTATTGATAATGGCAATTCCACCTACATACGTGTAGCTACATCGTATTCCGTATGCCGTAGCCGTGGATGTTGGCAAACAGGACTCCGATAGACATTGCGGCCACTACTACTGGTGCAAAGATTTGCTTTCATGATTGACTGCGTTGTTTGAAGACTGGCTACCTAAGAAGACTTCCTAAGATGGATTGTGGATGGACTGATAGTTTGAAGGAGATTGTTTGTTGGGCATCACTTTGTGTTATGACATGAATATTTACTTTGTAATATTATATTATTTTAACTATGATGAATGTGAAGACTATGTGGGTGATTGTTTTTTTATTTTTTGGTATGGTGTGGCAGTTTGAGTAATGTATGCGGCCTACCCAAATGTCCTTTCTTTTGTATTGTTCGCCGAATCGTTGAGCTCCTTAAGTTCTGAGCTGAGCTGCACGATTACTGATAAATGCATGCACTGACTGGACAGGTCCACTGAATCTGTGTGGTTCTTTCATCAAAAGACCGTTTCAGACACCGATCTACATGGTCTTCGGTTTGACCAAGATTATGTCTGGACTCTAAATGAGACTGTGATCCGTTTCGGACTTTCTTCTCAGATCTGTCAGATAGGAAACGCCGACCTCATCTAGTTTTTAAAATATGACTGACGTGTAAAAGTGTTTGTGCAAACCTACTTACAGAAATTTAATCATATTTATATCATTTATCTTTAAGGACAGTGCACCTTTTTATAACGTATTGGAACTTAAGAATCAAGTTAGTATTATTATTAGTATGTACGAGTAATAATAGCTCTCCGTCTGAAAGAAATCGTTTGGAAAATATACAACAGCAATTCTATGCAAGGCTCGGATACCGGTAAAAATTTCAAACCGTTATTATGTTCTTGACGCAAAACCTTTACATTCGGTTTAGTTCGAATAAACCGTTTTATTTTTACCGGTTTTTGGAGGAATCTATACTTAAAGGTTTTATCGGATTAAACGGTTTAGAGCAATAAAATCCGGTTAATTCGGACGCACGAAAAACAAACGCCGCGCGCGTTCAGATTTTATTCAGCAGTAAGATTTTTTCTGTTTCGGGACGGACTTTTATTTAATTGCATCAATCAGCTCCGCTGCAAAAAAATACTTAAATGGGTAAATATCTAATATTTTTTTGGTGAAATTAAGTATCGCGTGGCGGCGCGTATCTTCACAAGTTGCAACGCGTTTATCTACACGCCGCTCGTCAAATAAACTGGTTAATTTAGGTGAAGATTAAGTTCTTTAAACGTTCACGTTTTTAAGAAAAGTTCGGAGCAAATTCAAAATAAAACGGTATTAACCGGTATTTTTTAAACCTGTGCCGAGCCCTGATTCTATGTTTCGTGTCATAAAGAAAACAGACACATTAGATAACATACATAAACTTGAATTTAGGGAAAATTCACATTCACTTTTGGCTTTAAAATTAATTAAGTTTTTAAGCCTTTTAGCGATAAGAACGCCCATTGTGTCATCCTATATAAAAATTCTACATGTATATCTGTAATTTATATGATGTAGATGACACATGTCTTCGAATTTTTGGCTCTAGGACATGCCGGTTTCCTCACGATGGATTCACGGTGTACATAATAAAGAGTATTCTATTCTCTTCAAATTCTCACAAGGTAGTGGTACAAGCCAAATCAGCCATATTCGACGTAAGTACGACGTAAGCGCGCCGTGCATAGTTCCCGAAACATCTAACTTGTCGACTCATTGCTCCCCAATTTGCATATCTAGACGAATTGTAAGCAAACACCTCACAGTATATTGTGTGCCTAACTTGGACAAATGGATGGAACTTTAGTAATTAGATGCCTTGTGATGTAACTGTGTTTCTTATAGATTTGGTAATGCTTGATAAAAATATAAAGTTATGTAAAGAGTAGCTTTTACCTTGACTAAACAGATTACAGAGTAAAATTGCTGTGAAGAAAAAGATAATAAAAGAAAGAAAAATTGTTTCTTCTGCATAAAAAAGAACACAAAAAAAATTGACAAAATACACACACTAATACCAATTAGCCAAAAGCCTCGTATTCAAAACCTTAAATGTTAAAAGTTTGACAATGTTGTCCATTGCTTGATGTCAGGGCAGGTCACAATTAAGGGGGATGCGCTAAGGTAGCTCGTGAATTCAAATCCTCCTAAGTCTCTTGCAACTTGCTTGTCAGCGTTAGTCGATTAAAACATGATTTTATTTTACGATCAGTGTATATGTGCATGATAGAAAAACGCATACGAATGGCCGAATTGAACCAAAAATTGGGAATGAAAATTTACTTTAAGTGTTTATACTAGAAATTTCAGCAGTCTGTTATACAAATTCATGTAGGTACCGTGCATGAACAAAACAGGATGCTTAGTAGATTACTTAACTATTCGCTCGTCGAAGACGCTCTACGAATCACCCATTATTGCACGATCAATACCCGCTCTAAAACAAACAATACTTACCTCCCCCGCAACATGACAAACCCCGCTATAACAACAGAGATCCTCAACAAAAGCAAATTTATTCCACCATAAAAATCACCTCTGTATACCGAAGCAAGAGATCCTCGCATCAATCAATTACATAAATATAGCCATCGTTTGGCGCGATGCGAAATTCCCATTTGCATAGTAATAGTACAGCCGAGCCCTTAATAATGTTTAACCGATGTACTGGTATGGACAGAAACTAGCAACGTCGATAAAATAGCTCTCATGAATATTAAAAACTTTAAAAGTGAGGTACTGGTAAAGCTCGCTCAGTTACGCTCATTTCTCGCTTAGCTTTGGGAGCGTATTGCTTTACTAAACAACCTGTAAATATGTATTGTAATGTTGTCACTGTGAGTGTAAATGAGTGTTGTTTTATGTTGTCACTGGGAGTGTAGGATGAGTATTGAAAGTATACACTTGGAGCGAACAAAGAGAGTTAATAGTCACTATGAGCGTTGATGTTTAGGTGTTCAAGTTCATCGGGCTCAGCCCGGAGCCTATTCAATAAAACTGACAGGTGACAGGTGATAAATGAAAATCTATTTTTATTCTTAATTTAGTGGTGACTTTTCTCCATGTTATGATAATTACGATTGGTTTGGTTTTCATTCCGGAACATGTTGTAATATGTCCCGGAATAAACCGCACCACCATACACCCTAATAAGAATATTATGTTATATTGTACTAGCTTATGTCGGTTATCGCGTAAAAAAGTAGTCTATACCCTTCTCCATATCCCAGGCTATATCTCTGCCAATTCATGACGATCGGTTTACGCGTGAAAACGTAACATAGAGACAGACAGAGTTACTTTCACATTTATAATATTAGGATGGATTGTGAAATGTGCAATGAAGTACAATGAAGTACTGGTTTTTTAGGGTTCCGTAGTCAACAAAGAACCCTTACAGTTTCGCCATGTCCGTCTGTCTGTCTGTCTGTCCGCGGTGTCTGTAGCTCAGAGACTCTTCGTACTAGAAAGCTGTCATTTGGTATGGGTAATATGGGTACTTATACATATTCATTACGCCGACAAAGTGGTAAAATAAAACCTTGAAATATTTATTTTTAGGGGGGACCCTAAAAATAAATACACGTGAAGTAGTTGATTTTTTTTTCTCGTCTGTCCCATAGTGTGGGGTATCGTTGGATTTTTTGATCCAGAGATCCGTTTGCGTAATATTATGCTTAAAAGTGCTAATTTTTGTTAGATTCAAGTGTCCACCTCCCTGCACGCTAAATGCTCGTAAATGAAAAAAATCATAGCAGTAGTTCATATAACGAAGTAAATAATAAAAAAGACGTGTGGCACTCGGGGACTGCCGCGGTAAAGCTATTGCATAGCATTTTGTATCAACTTATGCAATTATAATTATTTATTTATTTTATTTATGCAGTATTTCTTTTTCTTTGATATTAATTTTTTTTTTTTTTTCGTTACGGAATTTCTGGATTCGGTCCCCGCGCTCAAGGCCCGCGATAGAAGCTATGCAATAGCTTAAAAACAAAATAAATAAGTGCTGAACGTCGTAAAAGTGTATAACTACGTAAACAAAGTCAAATACTATTCAAATATAAGCATAATAACAACTTTAAAATAGACGAAAGTGTTGAACCTAAAGTAATTTTAAATAAAAAAAGAGTGACAAACTGTTTTGACAGCGAAAAAATTCCATGTACATGAGTCATTTCCATCCGTCTAGTCAAGTTTAAAAATTGTTCAACTGGAATGGTATCAACTATTTGGCAAGTTTTAATTAAGTCATTGTAGCCTTGCGGTGCAACAGGGGGACTGAATGTACTCGTATTCGACTGGTCGAGTTCAAACCCCACTATCAACAATCACTTTTTGTGAAGATCATAATTATATAAACTAATATTTATAAGAATAAAATACGCAGTACACAGAAAAAAGAACTGCCAGAAATTATTAGAACACTAGAGGGTACTGGTGTAGTAAAACCGTCGGAGTGGGGAGCGTGAAGTTTTTTCGTTACGGAATTTCTGGATTCGGTCCCCGCGCTCAAGGCCCGCGATAGAAGCTATGCAATAGCTTAATAATAATAATAACCCCACCGCCGTATCTCTACGTTGACGTCGTGGTGGAGCTTGCACGCTCCGAACTTTAGGTCTGTGCCGGTAGAGTTTACTTTCCCGGAACATGTCTAGGGTAAGGAGGCAGACCAAGAGAGATACAGAAACTCGCAGGGCAGCATGTGGCAAGCTGTTGGGTAGTTGCGATCCCACGCACCCTATCTCCCGGGAGAAGTCATGTTCCTCATCTCTGGCTTGCCTTTATTGGCCGGCTGGAGTGAACACTGGCGAGGAATTGAGCTCCCACCTCATTCTTGCCTTTATTGGCCGGTTTGAGTGGAGATTCGCAAGAGCAAACGTGCTCGGAGGAAGGAAGTATTCCAGTAAGTGCTTGTAGGGATCTTGACCATCTTCCGGGCTCTGGGATTGTTCTGAGAGCCGTGGAATACCTCTCCACTCCTCGAGCACCTCACGACATATTGCCCCCTTGTCGCTACGTCACTATGTGCTAGCGACCGTTTTCGGGGGCCCATTATTGAGTGTGCAAGTCACCCCCTGCCATTTTATCCGTGTATATTAAAACATTGATCAGGCAGGGGCCATAGTCCGTCCATAGTTTAAGTAACCAGTCCATTTTAACCACCCGAAACCTATAGTTCAATATTTTTGTTTCCATATCCTGCAATAGTCCTACATCAAACGGGGGTTGTCCTTGGGTGCACTTGCATAGTGCGTACAGGGATAATCGTCGGTTGGTGCCTCATTTAATTAAAAAGCATCTAAAGGGCCTCTGCGTGTTGGCTTCGGCCCCCCGCACGCCTTCCAAAGGCCCGGGACCCCAGGGTCCCGACATAAGTCAAAAACATTTAAAATAATAATAATTTATTTATTTCAAAAAGTGTGTACATACAGTCTGCTACAAATAAAATATGATTTAACAATTTAGGGAAAATCGTAATTAATGAGAGTAACAACATAATTGAATCTGGAGTCCTAACTAGGTTACATGGTAACCTGTATTAAGGTTCGCCAGCCCAGGTTCCCAAAGGAGTACAAAATTATAAGAGACTGCTAAAGACTATAAGGTACAAACGTATGTTAACTTATACTAAGTGTGTGTGTGTTTTGTGATGAGGTGTGGTGTGGTGCATATGAGTGTTGTGATTTAGGTGTGGTGTGTGTGTGTGTTAAAGGAAGGGAAAGAGGTTGAGTTTAGATACGGAGTGTTAGAGAACTCACTACGATTGTGAAGTAAGCTGATATTCAGTGTTGTCGAAGTTTAAACTGGTTAGCAAGCATGTTACCTGTTTTTTACATATTTCGTAAGAGAATTTATGTACAAGGACAGTTTTTTTGTTATTCAGATAAATAAATATAACGAAGTTAAAAGGAAAACTATCACAACTAAGGAGGCTTTACAAGTTACCGAGTAATAGTCGACCAACTTACATTTACAGTTGAAAAACATGTTTATCAACTACAATGTTAAGTTGTTTGTTCTTGGTATAAATGAATTCCAACTAAGAAGTAACGTAACAGTATAATATTAGTAACAGTGCGTGTTGGATACTTTCATTTTGCGTGGTCCAACACGCACTTTGGTCGGTTTTTATCCGTTAGAGCTTATGTAGCATTTACTAATTTTCCTTCACCCACGCTTACGGTCTAATCTAAACCAAACATTTGTTTCTTTTGGTACGTAAAAATCACGTAAACTAAAATGACACGGTAAAGTTGTGATAATAAATAGTGTCCTGACCGAGTCTTAGATGAACGACCTTCTAGATAAAAGTTTAGCATTTTATTAAAGTCTAAGTAAGTACTCTTTTTGACTTGAGTTAAGATAGTGCAGTGGGGGTCTTATCTAAATAAACAACGTATAAATCTTGCTTTGTACAGAAATGCGGTAAAAACAAAAGAAAAAAAAATATCTTCGCATTTTCTTGCTACTGCCAGTCAGTAAAGTACCAAACAGAATGATAAATAAACTTGAAAATTAATAACCATCCGTCAGAATCATCATCATAATCATTTCAGTCGAAAGACGTCCACTGCTGGACATAGGCCTCCCCAAGCACCGCTACCTCAACCAGTTCTGTGCTTCCCGCATCTAGCGGGTTCCTGCGGCCTTCAAAAGGTCATTAGTACACGGTCGCCACTCCAGAACCGGTCGGCTCCATCGGCCATCTGTTCTGCGAGCAATGTGCCCTGCCCACTACCACTTTAGTTTAACAATTCTTCGGGCTTTGTCGGTTACCTTGGCTCTCCTGCGGATTTCCTCAGAATATTGGTTCGTAACTTGATATACAGGGTTTATCAGAAAGGTATGGTTAAATTTAAGGGTGTGGTGCAGGCCATCAAATTGAACAACTTCCTCAATGGGACCAACATCCTAATCGAGAAAAATTATCAGCTGTCCCGTACTTACAAAGTTTCAATACCTACTTGACCCAAATGTGTGGGCCGGCTGATATTTTTTTCTCGATTACGAATGTGATCCCTTGGAGAAAGTTGATCAGTTTGATGGTTTATACTCTTAATTTTGTCCATTCTCTATTTCAATAACAATTCCCTATATTATCCATCTCACTAAATACATACCTACCGACACCACATAATAGTAATTCATGGAACTAATTTGACCGCCACCAACATATTACTGCGTTACTAATTCTCGCCTAATCATAGTCGCATTCAATGAGCTTGTGTGAATGACATCAATCGGTGATTATCTGAACGTGAATAGAGATTCAATATTGGTATAGGCGACGATGCATACAATATTAGGGTCCAACAACAAGACGCCTAATGGGCCTACAGTTCGTGTAATAATGACTTCATCTAACTAACTACGTTTCCTCAGATTCCTGGGTAGATACGAACTTGGGTAGTAAAGGGTAGATCGCTAGCAGTCACGTCGAGCTTATGGGTCACGTGACCCGGAAAGTAACAAGTTTGTAATAAGTTTGAAGATTTAATTGGTGGAATAGTTTACTTTGGAACTGAAATAAAATTTGAATCAGGAAGTTGGGCGAATGTTTTGTTATTAAGCTCAAATATGGGGGAATTGTGACGCTTTTGGGAATTTGTGATAGCGGGAATAAGTAATTAACAGGGTAATACAATGTGTAACTGAATTAATGCACATTAATAACCACTCACCTGTCTTATCCAATCTACTGGCGCTGAGCGAAAACGCTGAAATGTCCAATGCTACGAGAGTGGACTTCAATTTGTTGTGCGAAATTTTTGCAGACAGCGCACCCTGTTTTATTTATCGTGATTTTTTTTTTAATGCAGCTACAGCTTTCGTTCTTGTATTGACAGAAAGTCATTGATATCTCTGATATAATCATTTCATTGTTTTATTTCATGTCACGTTCCACTTAAGTGTACCCACTATTAAAACTTATCTCATGCGATCATTTTCATATTCATAATCTGACGAATAATTATAGTGTTTAACATACGGAACTAATACTATATTCTTTCATTTAACTTCATCCAAATATTGGGGTTTATGAGAAATATAGTACCTACTTGCTCAATTTTCTCATGCCTTACCTTTAACTATAATATGGAAACTCAAACTCAAAAAATATAATTGCGTTCCTCTCGACATGGGCCTCCCCAAAATTATCACTCATCTTCCAATAATATCATTAACACTACGTGCTAAAAGGGCCAGTTACCGCACCTCACTTCTTCATTTCATCTCCTTGAACAAAAACTCTATCAATATTAATATCACGTTTCCAATAGCTCGACACTATGTGTTATTCGGTTCATAAATTCTACAGGCCTTGAGTAATAGAGTCGCCTGTGTCAGCTTCGTCGACGGCATACATTATGTGGGTTTGCCGTGATACACTATGTGACGCGATATGTAACTATACTATAGAATAACCAGACTACTTTTACAGTGGTAACATCCCTTATTACGGTCCCGTACGGTTTGAATTCGATTGGGCTGAATGTTTTCGGAAGTTTGTGGTATCCAGTTTCATGAATGGTGCTTAGTGACATGATGAATATAATAACTAGATGTAGAAGTGTAGATTGTTACAGTAATTTAGATGTTTCATAATAATATCTAAGTTTGAGTTATTTCCTAGATTGATGGTCTTCATAAATACGAGTAGTTTCGACCTGTTCTTGCACAGATGCGACGCACGACTTAAAATTTTCTTGTTGGTGACTTTAGTCCCTGGTCCTGACACCAAGCAATAGATTAAATTGTCAAACTTTTGTTGCTTAAATTGGAGGCTTTTGGTTACTTTGCATGCGTGTATTAAAAAAAATTAAAAAAATCTAATGTGCGTTTTGTTTCTGCAGAATAAACCACTTTTCCTTCTTTTTTTCTATAAATTCTGGAAGTTTGAACGAATTATCAAAGTACGGTTCCTTTTTTTAGAGAATGCGGTGCAAATACCGTCAAAGAATTTAATATTTTCAAAAACAAAATTGACCTACATGGCTATGCGTGTGCGGTTTCGAACGTAACAGCCTCAGCTTGGAATGTTGCCCACTTCGTTAGCAAAAAGATCGTGAAAACAAATTTTATTAAAGTTTTTATACCCGAATATGTTCCGATTTTAGAATCTGTTTGGTTCCGGTTAGTTTGGCCCGAAATGGATCTGCCATAACTTTTACCAACAATTTAATCTATTTAGTAAAGTCTTCATAGCTTCTTTCAAAATTATGATTTGAAAAAGAACATGGCAAACAGGACAATCTTACACACAAACATAATCACGCTTTCTGCCCATAGGGGTAGGCAGAAACTATTGAAGGCCACCTGTTACGCTCCTTACATACTCGTTTTGCTTCGTTTACGTTCATACAAGTTCAATACTCCATTTGAAATAAGATTGGGCATTTTAATAAACCTTTTTTACAGTATTTTCAGCCGATTTTGACTGCTATTCCTTTGGTATAAGGATGGCATTAAAAGCAAAAAAGTGGTAACAATACCAACTGTTTACTGCAGCTGCCATTTGTCATGCCACGAACGCAATAGAAGTCAAAATCGTTTGAAGGGACTGTAAAAGGGTTTGTTTAAATGTCTAGTTTTATTTCAAATCGAGTATACGTAGTACCGTGTGTTGCCGGACGTAAAGAATAGCACTGCTCCATTTCCTCCCGTGGGTGTCGTAAAAGGCGACTAAAGGACTTACTAGAGAATGGGCAGCAGCGTTTTCTATGCATTTTTAAGACCATACTGCGATCGCCAACCCGCCTGCCAAGCGTGGCGATTATGGCAAACCCCCCCAATTGGGGGAGGCTTATGTCCAGCAGTGGACGTCTTCGGCTGAAATGATGAATGAAAAAAAATTAAAAATTTAAATTCTCATGAAGATGATGAATATTTTCTATATTATAGTACCTTCAGTAGTAAGTATCTGATGAGTGGAATTAATAATGTAAGGAAGTTGATGATTAAATGCTTTGGTCACATATTAGAGTCGCTTAACTTCAAACTCGGGTAAATGCAATCCATTACCCTCTTGGGAGATATTTAAAAAAAAAAGTGACAACAATCTTAATTCCATGAATTAAAAGGCGGTTTTTAGGGTTCCGTAGGCAAATGGCAAAAAACGGAACCCTTATGGATTCATCATGTCTGTCTGTCTGTTGCGCGAGAGACACTTCCAAAGTGGTGAAATGTGTGTCCCCTTCCTGTAACTTCTAAAATAAGAGAATGATAAAACTAAAAAAAATATATGATGTACATTACCATGTAAACTTCCACCGAAAATTGGTTTGAACGAGATCTAGTTAGTAGATTTTTTTAATACGTCACAAATCGTAAACCGCGCTTGCTGCTACGGAACCCTTCATGGGCGAGTCCGACTCGCACTTGTTTATTTATTATGTCAACAATACTGAAGGTAACGATCCTATAAAGCAAATTTAGTATTATAACCATACATTCTTTCAAAAATGTAAAATTAAGATTGGATTTACCTTCATTTGATTTAATGGAATGTAATTTATCTTTCTTTGAAAAACTCAGTGTGGATTTTTATATTAGGTCACTCGCGGGCATTGCTCGGTGTAACTATTATAATGGCATTATTTTATTTATTTTTATTTTTATTCAAGAGGAACAACAAACAGCTACAATATAAATACAGAAACAAAAAATACACAAAACTTATAGACAATATTGCAGCCCACAACGCTGTTCACAGATTAACAATAGGATACAATACAGCTCTTTAAGTATAAGACTTTTGAACCCATAGGGGGGACAGGCAAAAATGTCTATATATGTTCAAAAGTCCTATTGTAGTAGTCCATTATCCATGGGAACTGTCTATGATTACAAAAGAAACAATAAAAAACCGGAGCGTACGGTGTTAATGTCGCAGAGTTGACGTCGACTGACCGCCATGTTGAACAAACGCGGTTAGCTGATTGGCTCTCATGGACTTAACTGCATTTGAATAAAACTGTCTCATGGATCTATCGGAATTAGATAAAATTTTATGACTCTAACGGTTTTTTTTTCTCAAGAACTATGCGGATTTATATACAACTGATAAAATTACTATTAACATTTGAAACGGGATATTTACCATGTTTACTTTTTGTTTCGAGTTCCCGATATTTCGGCGCTGTTGCAAGCACCATGATCACAGATAAAAAGTCATTGCGGGTGGGTGTTTATGAACAGACGAAACGGTCTACCCTCTTTCTTGTTCGTTTTTTGCGCTCAGTACCGCTACCACTGTCACTCGCAACTCGATTCTGTTCCCGACACACGAAACTCACTGTGTCCGCTCGCGAACTTTTTTCGGCACTTCTTCGGTTTTTACACAGCTGAACCCGAACATGGAACATGGTAAATATCCCGTTTCAAGTGTTAATAGTAATGTTGGTGACCATGATAGTTTAAAAACATTAATTTGGTGTCAAAATCTTAAAAATTCTCATAATTGGATTTACCCGAGTTTGAAGTTAAGCGGCAATACTTCTGTAATGGTCACACCTATACTGTCAGTGGCAGACCGACCCTGAATTTGGAATCGTCCAATGACTCGAATGACGCAGACAGCTTGTCAACCACAAATACACTAACATGGTATTGATTAGTCTTCATTTAGTTTACCATTCTGAGACGTGTATGCTTAGACGTAGCAAGTTTGGACAAGATGTCGATATGTATGTTTGTATAACTAACTTGGTAACTGACGCTTGGAACAACAGTGTCAGAAAATAGGTATGAAGTTAGTATTTTGAGATGTGCATATATGGGCGCCAAACCATTATTTAATTTTAAGCTGGTTTTGTTTATTTTGTACTTAATCTGACTTCAATTTTATTGAATTAATACTTGTATTTCCGGTTGTCTGTGTTAAGTTTTTATTTTGATGTATTTAAAATATTATGGTTTCCGGTTGAATTTATATACAGTTTCTATTTTGTTACTTCCTTTTGATAAATTTAAAATAATGTGGTTTCCTTTTGACTTTTTATTGTTTCTATGTTGGTATGGAAGATTTATTTTGACAATCCACTTGAATCATTTTAAATGTGATATTATTTGAATAGTTTTTGATATATCCGCTTGAGTTATACCTATAAATTCTATGGCGACAAAGTTTTGTGGTAAAGTTTGGCGGTCATTTTGTGTATAAAACTGTTGTAATGCGCATGAAAAGACCATTCTTTGTTCGCTGCTCGTAGAATATAGACCCTGATTTGAAGTAAAGCATTTTCTTTATGTTATGTTCCAATATGAACATCTTAAAGACGGCACCTAAGTAAGGTGACCGCACACAGACTGTCAATAACAGCCCAAACAACTTTATTATAAATATCAACTACATTTGCCATGTAAACAATCACTAGGATTGTGTGGATTATTTTCCCTTAAATAATTAAGTCTTAGAACATACAAATAAACAAGAAGCATGCTATTAAGAGCATTGTCACCGGTCCACTAGCGCCAATCCTGTGGCGCTAGTGGACCTGTGACAACCCTCTTAATAAGAAACATAAAACAGTAAACAAAATAACCCTTAACATCAGGCACAGCAGCATGTACGTACATACAAAACAACACACCTAGCTACACTAACCTCAGGGACATAATATGAACATACCAATAGAGATACTCTGACTTAAGAGTCTATACTACCTCAGCCCCACCTCACTCTGTATCTCGCTCGCACACTATTGCTACCGGTCACGCGAGCAAGCGAGACAGGGCGGCAGGGAAAAGGCTCCAAGGCGCCGATAGTTTAGGTAATTTCGTTTTACGGTGAAAATAATGGTCATTTACAAAAAGGTAAATAACATAAGACCTGCTTTATAGTTAGTTCAGTTAATATGCAAAGTTTCATTATCTAATTTAAAGTATTTTTTGAATACCAGCGGTTTATTGTTCGGTTTGGAGGTAACTTTGATTTTTTTTTCTATCGACATAATTTTATGGAATCGTGTTTTCGGCTAACATAGTACTTAACATTAATCCTCAACTTTACCATATATTTATTTCAAAATTAATGCTGCAGTATTTTCGACATAACTGAGGATCATGCATGGATCTGAGGTAGTATAGGCCCTCAATAGTTAGCGGCCTGCGCAGCCTACCTGCAAAGCCCTAGCCGTGATTGATTTTGATATTTGTTTTTGATTTTCTACATCCGCTTGCTAACAAACTAGTACTGAATTAGTTACTTTTAGATTTTTTATTTTTTTACATACCCCCTTGACATTATCTTTTCATTATTTGACATTATTTACCTACAAATTGAATTCCAATTCTTTAATAGTGGCTTTTGTGGACATGATATTTATTCAGATTTGTTACTGTAGTTGTAATTGAAATCATGTCATTTGGTTTAAATAGGTTTTCATATTAATATATATATATATATATATATATATATATCTCTTTTTAACCGACTTCAAAAAGGAGGAGGTTATCAATTCGGAAGTTTATATTTTTTTTTTTTATGTATGTTCGGGCATAACTCCGTCGTTTATGAACCGATTTGGAAAATTCTCTTTTTGTTTGAAAGGATATACTTCCGGATTGGTCGCATTTTTTTCAAAATTCAGTTCTGATGATGGGATCCATGAGGAATTGAGGGAACTCCTCAAATTTTATAGGCATTTATATAGCGATTTTTATATTTTCATCAACAAATCAAGCATTTGCATTCAGAAAGTATCATTTGGTGAAGCGGAACTGATGAAGAAGACCACAGATGGCCACCGGAACTCGTCAATGATACGTATTTCACAGGTAGCGATAAGATATCTCGATTAAGATAGTTAAGCGACTATGATGAAGCAAATTTAAATAAATGCTGATCAAAATGGTACCATCAAACTGATCTGATAATGAAGCCGGAAGGTAGGCAATGGAACTCCGTAATAAAACAATGTATCCTAGCCGTGTTTGGGCTTATTGGATTTGTCATGAGATGCACTCTGGCTATAAATGATGTTTAACCGACTGAAAAAAAAGAGGAGGTTCTCAATTCGTGTATATGTATAAGGTGTTAAAAAAATTACTCTAATAAAAACTTTAAGAGGTGCTTTAGACCAATCAATCTGCCTAGCCTTTTCCCAACTATGTTAGGGTTGGCTTCCAGTCTAACCGGATGCAGCTGAATACCAGTATTTTACATGGAGCGACTGCCTATCTGACCTCCACAACCCAGTAACTGGGTAACACGATACCCCTGGGCAATGAGCCCCTTAGTAAGACTGGCTGTCAGACTTTTGGGCTTCTGACGACCCGTAACGACTGTCAAAGATCCACGAATAACAGCCGAGACCAACGGCTTAACGTGCTTTCCGAGGCACGGAGGAGTCTCGGTATGTAAAGATGGTCACCCATCCACGGACCAACCCCGGCAAGCGTAGCTTAACCTGACGGATCGACCCGTGCGGCTGTTATTACTTAGCCACGAGCTCCTCAGAGGTGCTTTACACCATCGAACTGAATAACTTTTACTATGGGACCAGTTTGAAATCGCGAAAAAATAAACAGCTGTACCATACAGTTTAGAACACTAGGTAAACATTACTATGGAACAGCTTTTTTATTAATTAATTTAATTTAGCTGATATTTAATGCACTCGGTATATGTTCATGATGTTATAAGATTTCCTGTCACTATTGTGGTATACGAATTGGTGTGGGGTAGGTACCACAACTAAAAAGTGAAAAATAAAAAACTTTTTACAAAAAAAAAAACAACCGACTTCAAAAAAAACACAAAAAAATTGAAAAATAACTTAAATTTTGGAAGTCGGTGGCAAAAAACGAAAAACCGGAACCAAAGACACCGACTTCCAAAATTTAAGTTATTTTTCAATTTTTTTGTGTTTTTTTTTGAAGTCGGTTGTTTTTTTTTTGTAAAAAGTTTTTTTATATAGATTATTTTCTATTTTGTTAATTACCTGGTAATTGTTGAAAGGCCTACACTGTCCTCCCATATCCATTAACAATTTTATTTGATAATATTGTAAAGCCAATTATTTTTAAAAGAGTAACCGTGGAGTTTTTGGCCGGCTCTTCTCCATAGGAAACGACGAATTGGAACCGTGCACCTAGCTTCTGACGTTTCATATGTGCCCATGTAGGTTTGTGAAATAAAATATTCTGATTTAGATTTTGATTGACTTCCTCAGCCATAAGATTTTCGTGCCCCGAGATATGGGTTCTACATCCAGGTTGAGAGATTTCCATCAGCTCGCTACTCCGGACTGCGTGCTATAAGCTAGCGTGTCTGCTCGTTGCATGCGTGTTGGGGGTCACGCGCTGCTAAAAACTGCACGCCACACGCGTGATGGAGCTGCACGCGTAGCTGACTGCGTTCCGGATTCTACGGCCTGCTAACGCCGCTGGCTACCACTGGTTGTGGCCGTTAGCTGAGCCTGCGCTGACAGGCGTACTTCGCCTGCTGTGTTACCAAGGACGGTACCCTACCTACTTATTTCCTCTAGTGTGAGAGTGCTCGGAACAATAGTGACTTTACCTACTACCTAGCCGTGTAACCTTGCCTCATTAATTATATGTATTAAGCCTGTTGCTTTTAATTATCTCTATACACTGACTTAAGAAGGCGTATATGGTTCCACTAGCGCCACTCCTTTAAAAAAAGATTATCTCGTGACTGAGAAGGAATTATGAAAAACGGCTCAACAGCGACCTCGGTAAGTGTTCTAATACCTTTTATAAAGTTTCATATTGAGACACGAAGCAACAAAATACGATCTAGAGGAATGTGGCCGTTTTTATTTAGAATGAATTTTATTGCTTCGTATCTCAGTATGAAACTTTATAAAAGGTATTAGAACATTCTAGACACACTTACCGAGGTTGCTGTTGAGCCGTTTTTCATAATTCCTTCTCAGTCACGAGATACTATTTTTTTAAAGGAGTGGCGCTAGTGGATTCATACTTAATAGTTAGCGGACTGCGCAGCCTACCTGCAAAGCCCTAGCCGTTCAGTAGGTACTCTCTTAAAGATTTTCCTGTCATTTGCTATTGCAGTGTATTTGTGTGATATATTGGTGCAAACCAATATGTCTGACTCCGGCAACGACAGCCAAGATGCGCCAACATGTACTTTATTCCATTCGCGATGGTTTCTGGGCTTGCCCAATTTAACATTCGTTTTGTCTAAAAAAATATTGCAAAGTTAAGGCTATCGATTGATTACTAACTTCAGATTTCTGGGAGCTAAGTCTACTTATTTTAAAACGTTGCAATGGTCTCTCCATTGTGATTTTTTGACAGGTTTTCAATACAAAATCTGTCAAAAACTTACAATGACCATTTCAACGTTTGTATATTAGTAGACTTACCCCGGATAACCTGCTGAGTTAGGTGTACTTTTGTAAACAAAAATGCTTTTATGAAAAGAGTCTCTGATGAATGAAAAACCTACATAAATCAATTTCCCATATCTATCCCAATTTTCCAATGATTGCCTCCGATACAAAACATAACTACTTGCCCACCTTTTACCACGTACATACATATACAATAATCTTTTCATTGGGCCTGCCTGACATGGACGTCACTAACACAAACAATTTTTCAAATTTCAAAGCATTTTCCCCCGTCGTAGTGTCAGACTTAGAACCGACATGTCGGGAAAACCAGAAAGCTTTGTGTGTGGAATTTTCGTCACACAACATTGACATCGCTGCGCTGGCGTATCGAATATCGTGACATGGACAAACATAAAGGATAGCCTTGGAGTGGAATAACGGTTAGTATTAGCAATTTTCATGTTGGTGTTGGTTTGTGTGGCCAATATTGGTGCCATGTTAAAAACCCAATAAATTTTCAACTACTTTTGTTCTTCGTCAATTTTCATCTTGGTATTGGTGAATAAGTTTGTACGTAGAGCCAATATTGGTCGCACGTAATTGCTTTGATGGAGGTTCTATAACTAATAAAGTTGCAAAACAAATAACTCACCAGTTCGTAGAAATGGGTTTTCAGAGAAATTCATTGGTTCTTGAGAAGTTCACTTATACTTAAGTGTGCAATCAGGAATTAATTAAACTGCCTGTTTATCAAAAATAACTAGAGCCAGCTAAAGTTTCCCGAAAACAAATTTTCTTATTCTAATTATAATTATTCTAATTTTAATTATTCTGATTATAATTATTCTAATTATATATTTTTATGTTAATGGTTTTCAGCGGATTAATCCTGTTATGAGAATTTCATTTATTTATGCTACTATTTAACATGCTTTTAAGACAGATTCGTGATCAGAGTTTGTTGTATTTAGCAGAGAGCATCAACCTTTTTACATAATTCATTTATCGCCATTCATGACCTCAAATTGGGAAAGCCAACCCATTTCCCATTAGGTTAATGGGTTTATGGTGGTCATACTATGAAGATCTTAATGTTTAATTTTAATCTTAACGTCATGAACACACAGTGAATACACACAGTGAATGTTAACTATTGTAGCTAGGTCGTTTCTCTCTAATCTCTCATCACCCTTCATCTGCCTTTACCCTTTCCCAATTATGTTGGGGTTGGCTTCTAGTCTAACCGGATGCAGCTAAATACCAGTACTTTACATGGTAAAGATACGACGGGTAAAACATGTAAAAGATACCCAGTAACTGGTTTGTGGCCAACCCAGTTACTGGGTATCTTTCCCTCACATTTCAAATAATCAACCCATCGTTTCTTGCAACTGCAATTAAAGCAAAAAAGAGCGACGAAAAATTACATTCACAGCTCGATGTCAAAGACACTTGAACTCTCCATGAATATAAGGAAAGAAATGACACCAAAAAAATAAACCCACATTAAATTAATAAAAGCATCTAAGGAAATTGTAATAGTCTGCTGTAATAATTTTGCCATTGTGTTGGCGGTCCGTTGCTCAAGGTTCTTGATTATATTTAAGGAAAACATCTTTGTGGGGATTTCAGTAAAAATTTATTAAAGCCTCCTCGGTCCGTACAAGGTTTATTAAAGGTACGCGTCCATTGGCCCGCGCCGGACGCACTGCACGCACGGCTTGCAACGGATTGAACGGATTTGCCGATGTCATGCATCCACTGTACCTGGATTTTTTGTTTAGTTACGAGTGTTTTTTTGTCGTGAGTTGACGTATTCTGTCATGGAGATTGACGAAGATATTATTATTATTAGTTGCTTGTTGGAAGATGAAGATACACTCACCGTTCGACCTCCGTCCTGGACGGTCGTTACGCTGCTCCCGCTCCCTGCGCCCGCCCCGGTGCGCTTGTTCGGTCATTCCGCGTCGCGACACCGTTCGGAACGGTCGTGTGCTGCAGCACCGGCTCGCTGCGCCCGTGCCGTGTCAAGTGTCCGCCGCCGCCATCCGGTAATCGTAACGCCCAGTCGTAACGATTGCACTAGTAGTCCGACTACTAACAATAATATCAACTATTGTCTTTTTCAAGACAGGTTGGTATTGGTTTCTTTAAACCTGTCGTCTAAAACGTTGCGCGCGTTTTTACCCCGTCAGGGAAAAACCACAGTTTCGTGGTCCTTGGTTGAAACCTAACGGTGATAACGAATCCAAGGGGGTGTTGACCCAATCACACCCGCCGAACCCCATCAGGGCAAGGCAGTCAATTGGACGGGTCCCAGAGTTAACCGGCCTTGGGGGATCTCCTAGTCGGCTCTGGTGACAGTTTTCCTTCCTCAGCTACTCACCCGGTGTCTTTAGGGTGTGTCTACACCCTTCGCACCGGATTTGTAGGGCCCCGTTCGCACAATAAGACTGGCGACGGGTTACAAGCTTAGGGCTCACCGTTAGCACACATCTCCCTGCCTGACCCGGCAGGGAGGCTTCACTCATCCCCGGGCAAACCCACCCGGGGAGTTAGGGATATTAGTTGTAGGGATAACTTCCCCGCCACCATCATGGCCCCCCTCCCCGCCTATAAGAAAAACCCCGCCATCGGGACTGTTTTGATAGAATTCCTAATCGGAGTCGTATTAAAGGACCCCGTATTCCAGTCCAAATATGGACAGGAATACGGAGCCCTCGCGGCTGCCACCCTCTCGGCGTCCGTTCGCGCCCGCTCGACGGATAGCCCCCGCTCTCCTTCTCCCTCTCGTTCTCGATCACGTTCGCGTTCTCGCTCGCCTCTGTCACAGGCTGGCTCATCTGTATCCGACATGGAAACAGAAGAGGCAGTCAGTGGAAGAGCCGACACCCCGCGTCCCGCCGGTACCGACTCAGAATCGGACCGTACCATCACGACACGGTCGGCAGCGTCCTCTGCCTCTTCCCCCTCCACCTCGGACGACGGCTTCAGCCTAGTCTCGGGACGGGGGGGCAAGAGGAAGAAGACGAAAGCCCAAAGAAAGGCCGCCAAAAAAGGGATAGCAGAGGGCTCCAGCCCTCCTGCGTCCGCGCCCTCCGCGTCGCAGGTCCCCACCCCCACCCCGTCTACCGCGTCCGCGCCCTCCGCGTCGCAGGTCCCCACCCCCGCCCCGTCCACCGCGTCCGCGCCCCTCGCGCCGCAGGTCCCCACCCCCGCGCCCTCCGCCGCGCCCGCGCCCTCCGCGTCCGCGTCCACGTCGCAGGCCCCCACTCCGCGCATTCTCATTAACGGCAATCCCGTTAAGAAAATCCCCCTCCCACCGCCCGTGTTTATCCAGGAGAAGTCCAAATGGACCGACATCTCCAAATGGTGTGTCGAGCTCCGGATAAATTACTCGCATGCAAAGTCCACCCAGACCGGTATAAAGGTTACGGTTCCCACGTCTACGGACTACAGGAGCCTAACAAAAATGCTTCGCTCAAAAAACGTGTCTTTCCACACGTATTGCCTCCCCGAGGAAAAGGAAACACGGGTCGTTATCCGCAGGATCCCTAAGGAGATACCTTGCTCGGAAATAATAGCCGACCTTAGGTCACAGAACATCCCCGTTAACGAGGTCCACCGTATGCATCGCGCGCGACACGGTGAGGCCTTCGACATGATCCTCGTGATCTGCCCACCCATCGAGGGTTATAACCCAATTTTTAAAATAAAATCGATCTGTAATCTCTCGGGTCTCGAAATCGAAAAACCACGCAAATCAAGCGTGATTGCCCAGTGTCATCGTTGCCAGCTCTACGGGCATACGCAGAAGCACTGTTATGCGACACCCAGGTGCGTAAAGTGCCTGGGTTCGCATAGCACTGCGGAATGCGAACGTCCCAAGGACCGTGCACTTTGCACCGAGCCACCTAGCTGCGTGCTATGTGGCGAGGCAGGCCACCCCGCGAACTACCGTGGCTGCGCTAAAGCCCCAAAATCCGCGCCCCCTCGCTTAGCGAAGCGTACCGACGCGCGTCAATCCCGCGAATGCCCGTCCTATTTGGAACCAGTAAGACTGAGTCCCCAGAGACCCAGTCCCTGGAATTACCTGCACCATCAGCAGGCGTTCCCAAGCCTCCAGGCTAGACCCGCCCCTCAAGCAGTCGCTCTCCAGGCCCCCCAGGCCACTATACCCCGATTAATGGACCCGCGTACCCGATTCGAAAACTCGCAATCGAGACCCGCGACCACCGCACCCCCCACCGCACCCGCGCCCCTCGCCGCCGCGCCCGCGCCCGCGCCCGCGCCCCCCGCCGCCGCTCCGTATGCGCGCCCCCCTCCTAATCACACCCCCACTCCCGTGGCCGGTGTCAATAAAGTAGATCCCTTCCAGGTGATCTCTTCCACCTACATGGTCTTCCTCACCCCCCGCGCGAGGAGGATGGCCGACGAGATAGTCGCCGCGACCAACGCCGGTGACTTATACCAAATTCAGGCAATCTACAATGCGTATCCCGAGATCACGCAAGCATTGTCTAGATTCGCGAACAACACCCCTAGACCACTTAATGGATACTAGGTCCCCCGCTAGAAACAAACCCCGATCCCTAATGTTAGGCTATTTTAACGCCAATGGCTTGGACGGCCAAAACTCAGAGATCACCGAATTCCTCGGCGATCATAAGGTAGACGTTTTCCTCATCCAAGAGACCTTTTTAAAACCCAGGCACCGTAACCCGTCAATTGCGAATTATCGTATAATTCGCAATGATAGGTCGCGGTGCCACCTGGGAGGTACTCTAATCTATTATAAATCAGAGCTCTATTGCACGCCCATAGACCCTCCTGTCCTAAAGTCCCTATTAGAAGTCTCGATCTGCCGAATCGGTATGACGGGCCATGCATCTATAACGATAATATCAGCCTATCTGCCCCCTCTCGTTACAATTGATCCAATCCAAGATCAACTACTGACCGACGACCTTAATACCCTCTTGAGCATGAGTAATTCCGTCATCATGGCGGGTGATCTCAATGCCAAGCACCCAGCCTGGAATAGTAGACTCACCTCCCATAGGGGTAAAATCCTATTTGACCTCTGCCCCCTCCTCAATTTTGATATCATCGCCCCGATGAGTCACACCCACTATCCGCATAATCCTGACCATGCCCCTGACGTGCTCGATGTGGCACTTCTAAAGAACATCAACCTACGGTTGGTCTCTATAGAAGTGGCCCCTCGCATAGGTCTTCACGACCCCAATATCCCCCCGCGCACAAAAAGGATAACGGACTGGAAGCGAGTAGGCGAAAGCTTGAAAGCTAACACGTCCCCCCAATTGGATTCGATCCCCGACCAGTTCGACTCTATCGCAGACACGACGGCCGCGATCGACTCTCTCACAGAGCACGTACAATCTGTCCTGAACACATGTTCAAGGGAGGTTCCGGCGACGGATAACCGTCGCGGGAAACTGCCGGACGATGTACGTGCACTGATGACGGAGAAGAACGCAGCCGTCCGTGCGTACAGTAGCTTTCCCTGCACGGCTAACAAAATCCACATGCGCTACTTACAGCGTGCTGTAAGTAACCGCGTGAAGGAATTGCGTGACGCCGACTGGGATACGCTACTGAGCAGCCTAGAGCCGAACCATCTAGCATTCTGGCAACTCCAAAGGAAACTCAATTCCCGAGGAGGTAGCTCAGCCTCAATGCCCCCACTGATCCGCCCAGACGCGTCTCTCGCTTTCGAAGACATCGACAAAGCCGAATGCTTAGCCGACAGTCTAGAGGCCCAGTGCTCGCCCAGCTCTCAACCAGTAGACCAGGCGCACCTCGATGAGGTGAACGCTGAAGTCGAACGTAGAGCCTCTCGTCCGCCCGTCGAAGACCCTGAGTATCCTCTGGCTCCCGTCACCCCGGCGGAAGTGCACGAGCTCATAAAGGGTCTGAAACCACGTAAAGCCCCTGGCTCTGATGGTATCACCAATAGGGTGGTCCAATTGTTCCCCGCCCACCTGATAATGCTCTTGGCCACCATCTTCAATGGAGCCATGAACAATAACGTCTTCCCGCAAGTGTGGAAAGAGGCCACAGTAATCGGTATTGCCAAACCCGGTAAACCCAAGAAGGAGCCCGCGAGCTACCGCCCCATTAGCCTGCTCACAGTCATGGGCAAAATCTACGAGAGGCTTATTCATAAGCGTCTCAGAGACTACGCCGAGACTAAGGGCCTTATCCCCCACGAACAGTTTGGATTCCGTACCAAACATTCGTCGACCCATCAGGTCCACCGTATAGTCGAGGACATAAGCGCCGGCTTTCAACGCGGCCTTATGACAGGAGCTATCTTCTTTGATATAGCGAAAGCGTTCGACAAAGTCTGGCACAACGGCTTGATTTACAAGCTGTACCAACTCGGTGTGCCCGAGCGTCTCGTGCTCATCTTACGAGACTTTTTGTCGAATCGCACCTTTCGCTGTCGCATAGAGGGTGCCCTCTCCTCCCCCCATCCCATACGCGCAGGAGTCCCTCAGGGCTCTGTGATATCCCCTCTGGCTTTTACGCTTTACACCAGGGACATCCCGAAGTTTAAAAAGGCTCAGTTGGCTCTGTTCGCAGACGATACGGCCGTTTACTACAGAGGGAAGTGTCATAATGTCATTGCCAACACTCTCCAGACTGCAGCCGAAAAGCTCGGTGCGTGGTTTAGAAAGTGGCGGATCGAAGTCAATCCTGACAAAAGCCAAGCGGTTCTCTTCGTAAAACCGAGAAAAATCCCCCCAAAGCCCAAACCTGTCACCATGTTCGGCAAGCCTATCCCCTGGGAGAAGCGAGCCAAATATCTAGGTGTCATCCTCAATTATCACCTCTCCTTTTCTGAGCATGTAAGTAAGGTGCGTTCGCGCGCCGCCTTCGCTCTCTATAGGCTTCACTCCCTTGTCCATGAAAATAGCAAATTGTCACTCAAGTGCAAATTGCGAATTTATACCGCGTGCATCCGCCCCATCATGACCTATGCAAGCCCAGTCTTTGCTCAAGCAAAACCGTATATCATCCATAAGATGCAAGTCATCCAGAATCGTTTCCTCCGTAAATGCACGGGAGCCCCCTGGTTCGTTCGGAACACAAACCTCCATGTAGAGCTTAGAATGCCTACAATAGCCCAATTTCTGAAACGCTCTTCCAAGCGCTTCTTTGACTCTGCCGCCACCCACCGCAACACTCTCGTTGTGCAGGCCGCCAATTACACCCCCTCTCGCATTAGTATGATCCGCCGTCCAAGGCACACACTAACCGACCCAGACGACCCCACCACTCTCATCCAGGCGAGTCGTAGGGAAACTAGTACAGCTCGCAGAGTACACACAACACGCACACGATCCAAATTCCGACCTCGCTTTAGAGGTCCCGCGCGAAACCCACCCCGACCCACTATTATTATCGTCAATAATAATAGCCCTCCCCGACCCTTGACGACGCTTAACGATGTGCCAGCATGTGGTTTAGCTGAGCCTGTAATCCAAACTCCCCCGATTAATAATCAGAACCCTGATGTTATCCAGCCACCGACGGTCCCTTGCCACCCTCCCTCCGACACTGCCCTAAGCCGAGGTTCGAGCCCCACCTGGGGTGCCCTTAGCGAGCAGTCGTCTAGCTTAAGTAGACTTTAGTAAAAACTCCCCTGGCTGGAGGCGTAAACTTCGTTAGGAGCTTGCGGCACCACAGGAAAGCCCGGTTAAGGAGCAGGAACCCCCAGTGATTATACCTCCGAGATGCCATACACAAAAAAAAAAAAAAAAAGATGAAGATAAACGTAAAACCCACATTCTACGTTTAGTAGAATGTGGGTTCATAAGATCAATTTGAAGCGACCATTTTTTGGAGAATACCATTAATTATTTGTTCCCGATTTACTTCATGATGAAAAAATATTTAAATAAATAAAAAATCTCTTTTTTTTTTCTTTTTTTTGTCTCTTCTTTGCACATTAAAATAATGTGGATTTTTTAAATTGTATAATTCTTCATACCTTTCTACCAATATTATCAATAATGCGTCATCCATTTAATTTTTTTGTCGTAAGCTCAGGTAAAGGTTGACTGGTAGAGAATGCCTTGTGGCATTAAGTCCGCCTATGTACCACTATTATGTACCTACGCCTATGTACATGAAGTTTAAATAAATAAATAAAACAACACGTGCGGCAGTGGGCAATGTCATGCTCATTTGTGTGACGTCACCGTCACGCAACGCATTTTTTGTTCATAATTTTTTGTTTCGATGCGGGCCGCGCAGATAATGGATGCAGCGCTATGTAAAATCATACAAAGCAAACTAAAATCCGTTGCGTGCCGTGCGTGCGGTGCGTCCACCGCGGTCCAATGGACGCGTACCTTAAATGAATCATTTTGAATGAAAGCTTCGAATACTTTTGTTTAGTCTTAAGTTGCTCAATTTATCGTGTAATTTGATCGCTGTGAGTGGGTTTGTTATTTAAGTAATGTTTATTTGTTTCAGGTGTTAACCTCTCATATGCCGTAATTACAGACACAATTAAAAAACCATTGTCTCGCGAGGATCCACGTTCATATGAAGGGTTAAGACACAAGCATAAATTATTTTGTCAATTAGTAAGTAGTTAAAATGGAACTAGGCCGGACACGTTTTCCGCATGTCCATTATGGGGTATGACCACCACAAATTGGGTTCCTGAAAACCTCCATCGGCATTGAGGAAGACCCAGGCGTAGATGTCGGGACGTGAACTTGGCGCTTATGGGAAGGGTTGGTTCATATTGGCTCAGGATTGAGTTGAGCAGAAAAAAGAGAGGGGGTCCTATGCCCTAGAGTGGGACAATACAGGCAGATTATTATTATTATTATTTCCTTTATTTCATTTATAAACATATAATTTATATTTTTAAATAGTTTAAAAAAACATTTAAAAATATAAAAAATATAGCCCACCGGTATCGGGAACAGGGTCCAAGCTACCGGTGGTCAAGTTTCCTGAGAGAGGAACCTCCTTACGATACGCGCCGTGTCCAGAAGTACCGCTTTCTGGATCAAGCCCTTGATCCAGCTACCTAATGAGAGCGTCTTCAGATGTTGATCAAGGCTCTTGGCTATTATGCCATTGGCCATCACGACTATCGGCACACTAATTGCTGTATCCACATCCCAAATATCGATCGCGAGCCAGGTCAAGATACTTAATCTGCTTATCTTTTTCAGCTTTCACTAGGTTCTCGTCATGCAGGACCGCGATATCAATTATCATTGTACGGAAAAAAAAAAATATGGTAATGTTAACTTACAAGTCTGACTAGATTTTTTGATCATTGGTTTCAATAAGCGATACGAATAGTTTTATAACGAATGCATCTGGTTTCTATTAAAACTGAACAAAGAAATTAAAAATAGTATACATATTATGCAATTAGTGAATAAAGGACGTATTTAAAGCGAGTGCCATAGATGAATCACGAGCAAGTGAAGGATTCTAACGACTGAATTACGACTGTAGGTAGGTTTTTCGCTACGTTCAGGATTCTCCCAGGATTATCCCTGACTTCGCTCTGGGTTCAAAAAAGCTCCCTCACCGTAAAAATATTATTTTGCTCCCTTATGATACAATCTACTATTTATTCACTGTTTTCAGTGAATAAAATAAGCTTTTTAGTGGGGGAACAGTTTGAGGTTTTGTATGGGGCATATGATTATTTTTTTCACGATTACGATGTTAGTGCCAGAGAGAAAGTCGTTCACTTTGATGGTCAGTAGTAGCCTTAACCTCTCGTATGCCGTAATTACAGACACAAATAAAAAACCATTGTATCTCGCGTGGATCTACATTATAAGAAGGGTTAAATATGAACACACATTTCTGGTACACGCTGTATTTAGTAGCTACATATACGTATCAATCAGTTATGCATCACTTTGAGTACGTAACTAGAATCACTGTGAGTTTCTTGCGTTACCGCGTAACTTTTGCAAATTACGCAACGGGAAGACGATTATGCATTTAGGGGAAGCGGTGCCAAGTGCCAAGTCCTTTCCATTCTCATATTTTATGTACGATTTCTTTAGCGCAAGCGTTTCTCAAGGCTCTGTATACAAATTCATTAGCTACCTTGCATCTAAGTTGCTAATTGAAAAGTAGAATTTACATTTTCAAGTTTTCCTTACGAACACCGTTTTCTTTGGCTTTGTAACTTGCTTTGACGAAGTTGGTAGTTGTCATTAGGTTAATATTTTGTTTGTGTTTTCTAAAGGAGATTGTTCTGCATCCATTCATCGTTCGCCCCAGAACTAACAGCAAAGGAAAATTACTATGTGTGTTCTAAATTACATGTATATACCCATGAAGACAAAGTTTAATGACGGACAACTTGCAGAAAGGATTTATTTCAAAAGAAAACAAAGATTTTGAGGTTATATTTAGTAAGAAACAATTCTTTCAATACTTCGAAATACATGCTAATAAATACATGTCACTGTTATTTCTATTGCCTGTATGTGGTTAGTTAAGCTAAGTTAACCAGAAGAACATTTAAGTAGTTACCTAAGTACCTATTGGGTATTTGATAAATCTTCTAGTTTTTGTATTAAAATAGGTAGGTAGGTAAATAAGTACTTATTTATTTAACTTCAATGCAAACGACTCTCTGCTAATGTTTAAATGATTTTAATTATTTATACTTAGGTAGGAAGTCATATTACCTCATGTATGTTAGTCATGTTATTGAAAGATTGGACATTACTAATTGTCATGTCTAAACTAATTGTCAAAGATGGCGGCATATTTTATGTGATGTTGATAGTCGCTCTTTTATTGTTCATTATGGAACGCAGAATGCCCGTTTCATACAGATATTTACAATTAGTCTAATAAAATATATTTATAATTATTATGTAGGTCAGATGTTTGTTGGTCCTGGGGCCATTTCCAACGATATCCTTTTAACGTGGATATGAGTTGGCAAAAAAAAAAAAAAAAAATTATCTCCACAAATTACATTCTTATACTTGTTATACATATTCAGTTGACACGTATTAATCAACTCGTCATTTGTTCAACAAACCAAACAAACCAGACCAACTGTATGTTTGTCTAAAGACAACATTTTGTAATTTGTGGGAGATCTGGAGTCTAAACTAAGCCTAGGCCTGTATTTTAGATTTCCAGGACCCCCATTATATCACATAGTAGAGGTTGTCAATGTGGTACAATTGCGGGTGATTGATGTCGTATGTGTATATGTGTGTGCGAGGGTGAGGGTGTATGTGTGTGTGTGTGTAGGCCTAAATTGATTGTACATAAATTAAATTTATTTCATAAATCATCATCATCATAATCACCATCATTTCAGCCGAAAGATGTCCACTGCTGGACATAAGCCTCCCCCTATTGGAATTGGGATTTCATATATATATAATACTAGCTTTTGCCCGCGGCTCCGCCCCCGTGGATGTCGGTTATCGCGTAAAAAAGTAGCCTATGTCCTTCTCCATATCCCAGGCTATATCTCTGCCAAATTTCATGACGATCGGTTCAGCGGTTTAGGCGTGAAAACGTAACATACAGACAGACAGACAGACAGAGTTACTTTCACATTTATAATATTAGTATGGATAAGGGTAAAAAAAAGATAATTAGTTCCGGTATTTATGCTGATAAAACAAATGTCTCATTAAATTATCTAGTCTAGATCTGCCAGGATAGACTTCGACTTAGACTTATGGGGGACTGTCTTATGTAATGACTTTTGATTTTGATTTGCAATGCTAGCTGACATATGGCAAATAATTTTAATTTACTGTTCTGTATCTTATAATGTTAATTTCTTTGCATTACCATTGCCTACTATTGTATAAAATCAAGTTTTTCTAACTGAATAGACAGCTGTGCTGCTGGGGAGTTTGTTGCCCCACTTTTGCTTCCCAGCTAAAGCACTAGGAACTGGTGAAGAGCGGACGTTTCGGGGGACTGTCTTAGGTAATTTCAACATTCGAGAAGTGCTGATTCTCAGCCTTCTGATTTTGATTTTGAATACCTAAAACTCTGGTGCCATAAACTGAAAAGAACGACAAAGAACAAACTAAAATAGATACCAAGTAAATACTTATTCTATATCAGTAGGTACCGCAATTCAATATTGGAAGAGCGATCAAGTAACGTCCTAATTTCCACAGTAACTGAACTGATTTCTTACAAAAATGTGACTCGATATTTCATTCAAGGCCGACAATCTGCCAAAGAGGCAAGTGATAAAATTGTTTTCGTCCAAAGACGAAAATAGAAACACTGTTAGGTAAATTTCGTTGAGTAAATAGAATGGAGTGCCAAAAGTTATACATTCCTATTATTTGACCCAAAAATCAAAAGTAGCCTCGATATAAAATGATTTTATTTATGTATCACCAGGTGATCAGTCCACATCTCGCAGTGTCTCAAGACGAAAGTCTTTGACCACTGCGTGTTGCCAGTGATGACCTATGGCACTGAAACGTGGTCGCTAAAAATGTACCTATTTAGAAGGCTAAAAGTCACCCAAAGGGCAATGGAGAGGGCTATGCTATGGGTTTCCCTACGTGATCGAATCAGAAATGAAGAGATTCGCAGGAGAACCAAAGTAACCGACATAGCTCGAAGAATTGCCAAATTTAAGTGGCAATGGGCATGGCACATTGCTCGCAGAACAGATGGCCGTCGGGGCCGATAGGTTCTGGAGTGGCGACCGCGTACCCGAAGACGTAGCGTAGGAAGGCCTCCCACAAGGTGGACTGATGACCTTGTGAAGGCCGCAGGAATCAACTGGATGCGGGAAGTACGGAACCCGTCGAGGTGGCGGTGCGTGAGGGAGGCCTATTTCCAGTAGTGGACGTCTTTCGGCTGAAATGATGAGGTGACGAGACAACGTAGACGCGTATAGCAAGGGCAGGATCGAGGTGGCTCTAGAAAAGGATGCCTGGACTGGAAGGTTTAGGAGAAGGCCTTTGCCCAGCAGTAGGATAGTGTAGACTAATAATAAATTAAAAAACTATTTGGCGATCGTTTTTGATTCACATGTTTTGGAGACTACCAAAATAGAAGCCAAGTATAATAACGTGGCTTGGTGCAAAAGGACCAAAGTACATTTTTGTGAGAAATGAGATTTTACTGCCAAAAGATTGAAAAAGTGATATTTTGTGTGCTAAAAGGGTAAGTGTAACGACATTCTCTCAAAAGATACTATCTTAAAAAGACAAATGTGGTGTGTGCTTTCATACTGTTACATAAAAATTATTAAGTATTAAAAGGGCTGCAGTTTACTTAAACCGATAGGGTTTTTTTTTTTAACCAGTACGCTGTTAATAGAGACGGAACTATAACGATCAAAGTCAACTTGTTACTTTTTAATTTCATACTTACATAATTCAGTTTTTTTTTTTTTTGAGGATGGGAAGTCATCAAATGACCCCTGTCGCTCTGCTCGCGCCTCTCGCCGCACATTCGACAAGTAAGTTCATCGGGGGCGGTCAAGCAGTGAAGACGTCTAGGAACTGTTGCGCGTTCGGTATAGTTGTGTCGTGTACCACCATTAATTAATTTGCATACCCATTACTGTATAGAATCAAGTTCTTCTAACTGAACAGACAGATATGCTGCTGGGGAGTTTGTGCCACTACTTCTTCTTCCCAGCTAAAGTACTAGGAAGTGGTGAAGGGTGGGCGTTTTGGGGGAATGCCTTATGTAAACGCTGGGGTGCTGATTCTCAGGTTGAGTAAATGACTTTTGAGTTTAATAACGGTTTTTTTATTGCGCAATAACCAACACTACCCACAGTACGCCCACAGTAGTTAAAATATGGCTGATGATAACGAGAGAAACCTACCGTTCTCCGACATATTAATTTTAAAGTAGAAGTTTGTTTTATTTGTTTGTTTGTTTGAACGTGCTAATCTTTGGAACTACCAGTCGAATTTGAAAAATATAACTCTATTGGTTTACGCGGCGCACATGATTTTTTCCGACATCTTCAACAAACATTGTCATTTTTCAGC
Organism: Dryobota labecula; assembly: GCA_947523025.1. Taxonomy (NCBI): domain Eukaryota; kingdom Metazoa; phylum Arthropoda; class Insecta; order Lepidoptera; family Noctuidae; genus Dryobota; species Dryobota labecula. The sequence continues at coordinate 7,266,019 of OX383287.1, forward strand.
CAATTGACACAAAACCTTTAATGAATTATACACTTAAACTTTCCTCATGAATCACCTCCGTGCATTGGTGAAAACCGTATTAAAATCCGTTTGGTAGTTTTTAGTTAGTTTATCGCGTTCAGACAGACGCGGCGGGGGACTTTGTTTTATAATATGTAGTGATGTAATTAAAGTTTCAGACTGCAGACAATATTCATTCCACCAATCACCACCACAGCAAAAACTCTAACGAAAACTGACAACTAACCCCACAAAGTACTGAAAATAAAATTAGTGTTTTTTCCGCACGAAACCGGAACGAAACCGACCTCAATCGCAATTCGACGCATGTAAGGGGTGAATAAAAACGGTGAACGTCAACACGGCGACAGAGGCGCAGTAATTAGATTCCGTCGCGCTGTGTGAGCGGATAAAACTGATAAAAGAACGTACAGCATGTACATATATAAAGTTTGTTTAGGTTGATATGTAAATAGCTGTACGAGAATGTTTGATCTAATCACTGATTCGTTGTCAAATATTTTTAAATTTGATACAAAACGGATCTTATATAATTTTCAGATGCCTGTAAACCCTTTCAGTTGAGCCAAATATTATTTTGTAATTTTTTATCTGTGAGCATTAGCATGCATTATTTTGATTCTAATATTTAAATAAATAAATGAAATAAATAAAATAAATAAAATAAATAAAATAAATAAAATAAATAAAATAAATAAAATAAATAAAATAAATAAAATAAATAAAATAAATAAAATAAATAAAATAAATAAAATAAAATAAAATTCATTTAAAGGTAAATAAACTTATTTTTGTTTCATTGTTGCAAATCATTCTGTGTGAATGACTATGTAAAAGATGATATGGCGAGAGAAGTGTTGACTACCGAGATGACGATTAATAGAAAAGTATGGAAAAGTGTTTGAGTTTATTGAGTTTTTTTGTTTGTGTTTGTTACCTGTACCTGTGTACCTGGTTCTGACATCAAGCAATCGACAAATTTTTCAAGATTTTATTACTCGAATACGAGGCTTGTGTATTTTATTTTTTGTAATGTGTATTTTGTTTGTGTAGAATTTTTTTTTCTTTCATTATAGGGTTCCGTAGTCAACAAGGAACCCTTATAGTTTCGCCATGTCCGTCTGTCTGTCTGTCTGTATGTCCGTGGCTTATCTCAGAGACCCTCAGTACTAAAATGTTGTGATTTGGCATGGGTATACTTATTATTCATGCCGACTAAGTGGTAAAATATAATCTTGAAATATTTTTTGTTTTAGGGAGGTACCCTAAAACAACAAATATTTCAAGATTATATTTTATTTTAGATTATATTTAAAACAATATTATCCCCACTTTACGTGTAGGGGACCTCCCCTACACGTAAAGTGGGGATAATATTGTTTTTTCTCGTCTATCCCATGGTATGTGGGGTATCGTTGGATAGGCCATTCAGAAATATTGTGGGTTTGTGGAATCCGTTTGCGTAATATTAAGCTTTGAAGTGTTTATTTTTGTTTGAGTTCAGTGTCCTGCCAGCTAAATGGTTGTACTTGGATATGTGAAAAAATTCACAGCAGTAATATTAAGAACATGTTTTTCAACTACAATGTTAAGTTTGTTCTTGGATTAAATTTATACAAACTACGGAACCCTTCATTTTGCGTGGTCCGACACGCACTGGGCCGGTTTTATGTTTTATTTGTATTTGGGTTCGGCTAACTCCAAATAAATTGGGATAAGAGCAAGAGAATGAAGACGTTTTTACAAATGAAAAAAAAAAAAAACTGTACACCAACCTACCGAGCTATCACTATTTACTTCACCACAGACCTTGTTCCTTTACCCTGACACTTGTTTTTCTCAATTCAGGTCACTATGTTGACTTACTAACACACTCCTTAACCTAGATCAGTATTTCTAAAGACCTGTCCTAATCCGTCCTACGCAAAGTCGTCCTACACAAAGTAACCAAAGCATCTATCAAAACAAAACTGACGAATCACCTCGCTGACCGCTCTAGTTCCAAACCTTATAGAATTAACGAATAAATAGACCTTCCACTTTCGTATAGTCGACTGCACGTCGATGGTAACACTTTGATCTTTAGCTGGCCTAGCGTAGTTCGCAGTTTTAACGGAATAAGAAGCCCCATTACCTGCTGAAATGAAATTAAAATTAAATCGTTTATTCTGTAAATATGATATCGGAATCACTTTTACACATCATATAAAAAATATTGAAAAATAAGCTAGATGGAGTCGACATTTGCTATCTGACTGAGAAGAAATGGCGAAACAAATTCAGGGGTCAGTCTTTATAGTCCAGACATGATCTTGATTAGATCATGAGAGGACCATGTAGATCCGTGTCTGAAAGGTCTTTTGAGGAAAGAACCACACAAATTTGAGTGGACCTGTCCAGTCAGTGCAAGCATAATTGTCAGTAATCGTGTAGCTCAACTCAGGACTTAAGGAGCTCACTGTACCAATACTGCAAACATTCAAAATTGAGACAACTTTATAGACTGCATATTGATCAATGTGTCTATGGCAGACCAAAAAGCAAGAGATAAAAATGTATCGTACTTTTTCTGCCTCATAGAATGTGTCATAAGATAGAACGAGACGTATATATTGCAGTGTTATGCTTTTTTATTGCTACCTCTGTTAATATTCTAAGTCTACAACGAACAATCGGCCCGTTGTTTACGTCAAAAGAAGGAAAGCTGTTATCAGAATAAGTCTTCGGTATAAATCAACCCCTAATCTTGTTTGTCAGTGGTGATCGAACGACTGTTTTTGCATGTATATAGGTATCGTAAAAGAAATTTTTATTTCCTGTTGTTTTGTACCTGTATGGTTGTGGCATATTGTTTGATAAACAGAATTTGGCAGCAAAAATGCGTATTTGATTTGATTTAAAGCAAAGAAGACTCGTCAAATGTGACCCAGGCCTGGCGCTTACATCTCATGTTTTACATTATAATTAATAGAATATATACACATACATATTTCAACTAATATCAGTGGCTATCATGTAAATATATTTCTATGAGTTTTTATTCAGGAAAAATATGTATTTATACTCAATACTCAATATATTTATTGCTTCCACATGTGAACTTAGGTGGTTGGCTTTACAAAAATATGATCATTGTGGACCCTGTCAAGCACAAGCGTAGCTTACCTTGATGGATCGACCCGTGCGTCTTTTATTACTTAGCCACGAGCTCCTCAAGCAAAGTAATAAAAACCATTAATTTAGACTTGCACAGTAGTGAAAATATACTTCAAACTATAATTACCATCAATTATAAAAGTCAGGATTTACGAGTTTTAATGGAAAATTCTGGATAAAAAGTAAAACAACCATTGAAGTTCATACGCAGATATGTGAGAAAATTCGAATATTCTCAAATAATGTTGACATTTTGCGGCCCGAGTTCCTGGATTTGCTTTGAGCTTCACACATGAGAGAAAATGAATAGTATAAAAGCAGAACTTCACTTACTTGTCACAGGAAATGTAGTTTTATATTGAATACGAGTGTTGATGTCTCAAACAAAATATTAAGCGATTACTTGGAAGTCTTTTCAGAGGACTTAGGAGACATTCTGTATTTCAGTCATAAATTAAAAGTCTGAACAAAATATTTTTGAACCGATAAAATATTCAGCATTTTTGTGCACACAAATACTGCAAGAAATTCCAGCATAAATGTTTAACAACACAACTAAAACGTACCTGTTGTTTTATTTTACTGTCCAAAAATAACAAAACGAAAATATAAACGCATAAACTCCTGAAAATATGAAATTTTCAGCAGAAGGAACGCCATTTGCACTTCACTACACTGGAGTGTTGTAGTAAAACAAAATAGTGCGTACAAGTTGATGTTACCAATTTAGTGAGGACTCCCTGGTATATATTTTTTATAGTACAAGTTCAGCAGAAGCTTATGTTGTTTTTGTAATCGCGTTTATCGTCGGTTTGCTGTGAGCTGTCAGCTATTTTATTTAGTCCTGATTTGGTATGAGATACAAGTTTTATGTTTTTTTGTTGTTGTTGTTGTATTGAGATCTAATTGTAGTGAAGTGTGGGTTGGTGGGAAAATGTACGATACAATTTATAAAATCCAATAATTTGCTTAACTTACCACACATTTGACTTTGACATTGACTTACTAGAGAATGGGCAGCAGTGTTCTCTATGAACTTTTGACACCATACTGCGATCGCCAACCCGCCTGCCATGCGTGGTGGCGATTATGGCAAAACCCCCGAATTGGGGAGGCCTATGTCCAACAGTGGACGTCTTTCGGCTGAAATGTATATATGTACCACACATTTAATGCTGTAACTTAATCTGTGTATTCCATAATAATTACATGTTTGGTTGTTTTTTTTAAATCGTAGTATATTAAAAACTTCAACGAGAAAAGTATCTATTATGTTATAAACATGTTTTTCTTCTACTCCCCGATCTGTGTGGAAGTTAAGAAAGTTTAAAAGGTTTCCCCACAAGTTAAAACGGGAAAATAAGTTACTGCGCCGGACGAAAGCATGCAGTCTGTTACTCTTGCAACATGTATAGTGTCACTTGCAGTTGCTGTGTTATAAGAGGCAGCCTTTTTTGTCTTTCGAGCCATTGGGTTCCGACTTTTTGAATTCAAATATCGAATTGGAACGAGGAATGAAATGTTTTAATATAACAACATGTGGTTCTCAGTAAAGAGGTTGACGCGGTGGCTCACCTGATGGAAAATGGTTATAGACTCGCTAGTGAAAACTTGCTAGTGATAATAGTTATTTATGCAATTGTTGTATAATAAGGTGTATTAAAACACGCCGAGTGTGATAACAGTATCCTAAGAGTGTTTTAATACCTAATGTACAGTTGCATACAAGACTTACTCTACACCCATGTTATCTACAAAAATGGCGGAATGCGACGATCGGGCCCTATCAGAATACCAGCGCTGCGGTATTTATTTTTTAAATATCGCAGCATTATGCTGAGATAGTGGCCTTTTTGGCCTTGCACAGGTTTACAATGTAAATTTTGTTAGTTTTAAATGCTCAAGTTTTATATTTTACTGTTTGTATTTCTTGTGCGTGTCCCAAATAAAATATTTTTCTTTCTTTCTATAAGTTATTTTTTTAATTACGGCGTTGTGGTAGTAAAACGCGCGTGCATGAAAATGTTCTTTTTTTGGAATTCATAAATGTGGCTGTTGGATGAGTGAGGAAGGGATCGAAAACGCAAAGGAGTTGCATAATGAAATTTAGTACAACATAATAACATTCGTTTGGATGATATTATGGTTACTATGACACCGGTTGTTTTAATGTAAGCTAACTGTTTCAGGAAGTTTTATAGAGGATTTATAGCATGGGTGTAGATAAAGGATATTTATTTATTTAATAAAACTGTATGCACAAGTAAAAAAAAATACTGCACAAAGGCGTTATCCCTAAGGCATTTTCTACCAGTCAACCTTAGGGTGTTGCAGAGAGGAAACATGGCAGGTGCAACATAAGGGATAGATAAAACGAAAATAACGATAAAATACAAGAATAAATACATATAATACATAGGTATATACATACATAATACAGAATAAACTTAGTCAGGAGAAATAACGATCGGTAGAGGAGAAATAACGGTCGGTAGAATCCAGAAAATCAACGCTGGGATGTTTCTGCAAATTTGTTACGAATATTCGCTATACCACGTGCCTTTAATTTAAAAGATAAAGCTGCCGTCCCGATTTTCAGAGGGAGCACATTCTAAAGAAAGACCGCACACAGAAAGAAGAGTGACCGAAATCAGAGTGGTGAAAGGGACATCGAAGAAGATGATTGTTGGTGAAACGAAGACTCACTATCGGCAGAGCATAAGTATTGAATAATAGTTTCTGCCCTGGACTTCGTGCGCTCGAAATTTCTTGTTCACCCGACAGGACTCATAGCCCGCCCGCGATATTATTTTGTATTCTCTTAGCGTTTTTAGGGTTCCTTACCTTAAAAGGAAAAAACGGAACCCTTATAGGATCACTCGCGTCTGTCTGTCTGTCTGTCCGTCCGTCTGTCACAGCCAATTTGCTCCGAATGTAATGGACCGATTAAGTTGAAATTTGGTATACATATCAATTTGAGTGACCCAAACACGGACGTGAACCGTAAATAAATAAATTTAGAATATTGGGGTCACTTTTGAGGGGCAAACAAGAAAATTAAAATAAAAAGTTTTGCAAACTGTACCGTGTGACATATCAAATGAAAGGACTTACTGTGAGGGTCTCAAATGTATTTTTGTTAAATAATTTTAAAATAATTTCTTTTGAAGTTATAAGTGAAAATACACGAAAATTGACCATTCCCCCCCCCCCTTATTTCCGAAACTACTGAACCTAAAATTTTGAAAAATATACAGAAAATAGTTCTATACTTATAGATTACAGGAAAATATATAAGAAGTCTATGGTCTTAAAATAACATGGTAAATCTCTCGATATTGTGACACGCACTTGGCCGGTTTTTTTTTACTCGACTCTTAAGGGTCATAGTTTGATGTTAAATAGCCTATAATAACCTTCCTCAAGAATTGAGCTATCAAATGCAATTTTTTTTTAACCGATTATAATAGTTCCAGAGATTACCCCCTACATATAAACTAACAAACTACCTCTTTATTATATTATCAGTAAGCTTTTGACCGCGGTTCCGCCCGCGTGGATGTCGGTCATCGCTTAAAAAAGTAGCCTGTGTCCTTTTTCATATCCCAGGCTATATATTTGGCAAATTTCATCACGATCGGTTCAGCGGTTTAGGTGTGAAAATGTAACAGACAGACAGAGTTACTTTCACATTTATAATATTAGTATGGATTAGTATAGACTAGTATTGATGGTAAGTCAGGTAAAAAGGACAAGTGGGTTTGTCGAGATTATAGAACAACATAGATAAAGCCCATTTTTTTTTTTTTTTGGTTGGGGAATTGTCAAATAACTTCTCCCGCTCTGGGCGGAGCGGGAGGGCGTGTCAGACTTTTACTGACAAAAACCCAGCCGTGTTCCTTCAGTTGCCTGTGTGCCAGGGCCAAGGTATCCCTTTCGGACAAACCCCCAACCCTGGCAGGATAGTCTCTAAACTCTCAACGCTGACGAATGGGTAACCATTTTAATAGCAATCGATGCGTGGATACATGGTCATAGAGTGGAAAGTCCTATATCTATAATTAATTGTACTAAACAAGCCAACAGCAATGCTACTTGCCGACAGAGTAATGCAAATAATCATCATCAGTCCACTGCTGGACATAGGTCTCTCCAACTGCACGCCATTCAGCTCGATTCTCGGTAACTATCATCCAGCTGCTATCAGCCACCCTGGGAAGATCGTCGCTCCACTTAGGCTGAGTGCGTCCTACCTTACGTTTGCAGATTCGCGGTCTCCACATAAGAATACATCTACCCCAGCGGTCATCGGTTCTACGGCTAATATGGCCGGCCCAATAAAATAATATGGTCGAAAACCTTTAATAGAAAATATTTCTAATTCAAGTTTTGTATTTGTGCGAGCCCGTATGTCTGGAGGTACATTTGTGCGCTGGTACTGAGTGTGAAATGAGACACGTGTGGTAATAATTTTAGTCTATATTAATCGATTTGTTGCTGGCTAAGCACATTAGCTGATCACTTCAAATATCAAATGTAGCATTTAAGGTGATTTATGCAGTATTTGTTTTCAACCTAGTTATTAATTCTGCAGACGCATAATCATAATTGTGTAACTAAGTGCTAACAACTTTTTTCCGTAAATGATATAGAAATTATCTACATCTTTAAGACCTTCATTATTAGTATTTAAGTATATATTAACATAATTTAATTAACTATTGCACTATTCATAAAACTTATGTTAAATATTTGTTAAGAAATCAGTTGTCCTAATAGTAATTGTAAGAACTCATGCCGCCTGTGATACAGGTTTATCCTAGTACAGGCATCATACTTTGTGTTACCTACATTATTTCTAAGATTTATATTCTATTTTTCAAATTTTTATTTTTGAATACATTTTATTATTATTATCTATATTACACTACGGAAGGCTAAGTTCGGCCGCCTATGCTGTTAAAAAAATTCGACAGATAACTGATTTAGATACTGCCAGAATTGTTTATTTTAGTTATTTTCATAGTCTTATGTCATATGGGATTCTTCTCTGGGGAACCTGTGCGGATATTAATACAATCTTTGTTTTACAGAAAAGGGCTGTTCGAGCCATTTATAACCTTGGTGCAAGAGATTCCCTTCGGGAAAAATTTAAAGAAATAGATATTCTGACTGTAGCCTCTCAATATATATTTAAAAATCTATTGTATGTACACAAAAATATATCAAATTTTAAGAAAATGTCCGATATTCATAGTCTAAATACCAGAAATAAACACAATCTTGCTGTACATCGCACTCGCCTCCACAGAGTAGGCAACTCATTCATGGGTCAATGTATACGCTTTTACAACAAACTTCCCATTGAAATTCGAAACTTACCCATTAAACGATTTAAAAGCTGTATTAAAACCAAACTTTGCAAAAAAGGGTACTATAACATTTCTGATTATTTAGAAGACAAAAAAGCTTGGGATTGAACTGTTCGCTCTGCTTAAAGTTTGATTAAACCGTAAAACTTGACATTTTAATAATTATACAACGTTTTATATACATACCTAATTATTGACATTATTAAATATTATATACAAAAAGACATGAATATTTACTTTGAAAAGTATTACATATATTACTTTAATTATTGTGAATGTGAGCACTATGTGGGTCATTTGTTTTCTTTAAGATTATCTCTTTTTCCTCTTTCTCAAGTATTTTTAATGATGGTCTGGTTTTTTGAGTACTTTATGCGGCCTACCCAAATGTCCTTTCTTTGGTATTGTTCGTCGAGTCGTTGAGCTCCTTAAATCCTGAGTTGAGCTACACGTTTACTGAAAAATGCTTGCACTGACTGGACAGGTCCACTCAAAATTGTGTGGTCCTTTCCTCAAAAGACCATTTCAGACACGGATCTACATGGTCCTCACATGATCTGACCAAGATTATGTCTGGACTTTAAAAGAGACTTTGACCCCTGAGTTTGTTTCGCCATTTCTTCTCAGGGATAGTCAGATAGGAAATGTCGACTTCCTCAAGCTTGTTTTTATATTTTTTATATGACGTGTAAAAGTGATTCCGATATCCTATTTACAGAATAAACGATTTCACTAGGTACATCACACTTTTATTACGAAGGACACACGTTATTTCAGTTATCTATTTTACATGAGAACGGGAACTCGAACCAAAACTACTGCAAAAACAATCTGTTTGCTCCCGTTTTTTTTTTGTGTATGGCATCTCGGAAGTATAACCACTGGGGGTTCCTGCTCCTTAACCGGGCTTTCCTGTGGTGCCGCAAGCTCCTAAACGAAGTTTACGCCTCCAGCCAGGGGAGTTTTTAACTATAATCTACTTAAGCTAGACGACTGCTCGCTAAGGGCACCCCAGGTGGGGCTCGAACCTCGGCTTAGGGCAGTGTCGGAGGGAGGGTGGCAAGGGACCGTCGGTGGCTGGATAACATCAGGGTTCTGATTATTAATATGGGGAGTTTGGATTACAGGCTCAGCTAAACCACATGCTGCACATCGTTAAGCGTCGTCAAGGGACGGGGAGGGGACCATTGCTCCCGTGCCGTGCGGACGTATTTATACAATAAAGGGGTTTGTGAGGCGAAGAGAGCAGTGGTCAAGAATGTTAGCCAATGAGGGTGTGTGTCGCCTGGGCAATACCTTATATGGTCGCGTTTTTAGAGTTCGCATCGAGATGTGACAACCAATCATGTATCAGTCGCCTGCGCAATACCTTATATGGTCACGTTGACATGCAACACCCCCAATACTTTCTTTGAAATTCTAATTATTTATTAATGTTTTTGTTATGACATCCTGATAACTCGTTCTGTTCTGAACAATATTAGATAATACCTTCTGATACAAAATCACTTTACAACTACCAAAACATGTAACACCAAACTCCAAATTCACTATGAACGTTACTAGTTTAAACTATTATAGAAATTGGAACCTGAACGACGGATACCGATTCCACACACGAATAAATCTGTAGGACCTGTATCGTAACTTGGCGTAGAATTTAATATCCAGGCTTACTCCTGCATGTAGACTCTAACTCTATAGACTCGTCATAATACCAGTTATGAGCGAATACTGAATATCCATGCTAAACGTGTCATATCTTGGGGAATATGAAATATTTTGGGATAAAGAGTAGTACTTCGAATAGTTGATGTAATAATGTGGATAAGTATGTAATATTGAGTTTCTAAGCTTTGTGGTTTAGTAGCATATTTAGTAGTTTCTTTTTTTTTACGAAATTATAATTGGAAACGCCGGTAGGGGACGCCCTAGAAGAACATTTATGAACACATAATTACTTTATTGGTGATACATACATAACCCACTAAGTACCTACTTGCAACCGGAGTGCGTGTATGACTAGATGTATGAACGTTTGCGAAGCAAAAGGAGTATTTAAGGATCATACAGGTGGTGTTCTGTAGTTTCTATCTACCCCCATGGGAAGAAAGCGTTATTTTATGTATGAATGTAATATCAGCCGAAACATTTACATCATCTAAAGGGTTGGTGATTTAGCTAACTATTTCTGTGTATACCACTAGCCAAATTCTGCTAGTTTTTTTTGATAGATAACAGAGTTGAGTTTTTTTTTTTAAACGTTACCCCACACTAAGAATTTCTCCTGTATTGTGGGTGCGTGTACAAACATTTAAACTTACATACACTAATAGCCAGACCCGGAACAACTACTTTTCATCAGGTCATACAAATATTTGTTCCGTGCGGGAATCGAACCCGCGACACGCAGCGCAGCAGTCAATCGATTAACCATTGCGCCAACCGTGTCGTCAACGACGTCGACGATGTCTTATGATTAACTGTTGTGTATTTTATTTTAATAGTATAACCTCTGGTTACCAATACAAAATAGACAGATTAAAACATTTTAATTTAGTTGGTGGTGGTGTTTGGTTGGTTTTGGGTTACGTCTCTGAGTGTGGGAATTGGTGACTACATTGTTATATTGAGTTCAAAAAAATGTAAAAATGTTAGTCATAATAGTAATTAATAAAAAAAAAAAAACATCTTGTTCTCACAAAAACATGACAAGACCCGAAACTCTCGGTTCTTAGAGAAGATCAAAAGCCACATATTATTATAGTAATTAATAAAAGAAACAAAACATCTTGTTCTCACAAAAACATGACAAGACCCGATACTCTCGGTTCTTAGAGAAGATCAAAAGCCACATATTATTATATTTACTGACAACAGTAGGTAAGGCCATTAATTGTGTGGTAGGTGCTCAGTTCATTTATTCCTCTCTTAATTGAATCCAATCCCGAGGTTTTTTTTCTTTCACAGGTCTTCGTCCAAAACAATGATTCCCCACTTTCTCAAAATGTCCATACATTTTCTTCCTTGACAATATAAATTAGTTTTGCGCGACTGAGCAGATTTATAATTGTCCCGAAAATTATTCATCCCTCTTTTCCTTAATGCATTGTGGGATGGCGAATAATTAGCGAACCACTTTTTTCGCTTTTAATTGCTCACGCGAAATTACCTGACGTTTTTACTAATTAGGAGTTATGGCTGGGCTGAGGTAGTTTTGTTATTGGGATTTCTTTTGTTTCTTAGAAGATTCTAGATTCAAATTTTGATTTACTAGTGCCATTTAGACGTGTCCCCGAGCAAAACGACGCGCTAGTTATTATTTGTGCAGTTTTTTGGAGCTAATTTGTTATTAAAAAAAAAAAAAAAAAAAAAAAAAACTAACAAAAGACACATTAAATTTCTATCTAATTTTGATTCCATAATAGTTGATTCCAATTTGTTTTTAAATGAATCATTTCCTTACAAGAAAACTACAGAATTAAGAAATAATGATTGTTAACAAGTATGTACTTACTATTATAATTTCGTGACTGACACTAATGAAAAGAGAATATAATAATGAACATTTTGCACGACTGAATATTGTCAATTTTTTTTTTTTTTTTTTTAACTAGGGCATCTCAGAGTGTAACCACTAAGGTTCCGACTCTTTAACCGGACTTTCCTGTGGCTACCTTAAGCTCCTGACGAAACTTGATGCCTCCAGCCAGGGTAAAAACTTAACTAAACGACTGCTGCTCGCTAAGGGCACCTCCTGTGGGGTAGGGAGGGAGGGTGGCAAGGGACCGTCGGTGGCTGGATAAAATCAGTGTTTTGATTATTATCAGGGGGATTTTGGATTACATGCTGCTCAGCTAAAGCGCGTACTGGCGGCGCTTCACTTACAGTCAAGGGTCGGGGAGGACTATTCGTTAGTCGGGGATTTCGCGCGGGGCCTCGGCGGCGAGGTCGGAATGACGATCGTGTATTGTGTATTCTTATTTTGCGAACTGTACTAGTTTCCCTACGACTCTCCTGTAGGAGAGTAGTGGTGTTACGCATAGAAAACATTAACATAATTGTTTGATTTTCGTACTTTGTGCTTTGTATAATAAATAAACATTGAGGCCCTGCTGACGCGCCCGTATGTTACGTTTACATCTTTAAATACGGAACTCATCAAAATGTAGGGTTCACATTTGCTTGGCAAAACCATATAGCCCGCTCGCTCGGTCCGTGTACAGCCAGCAGTTCGTCTTCATACATCGTACGATGCGCAGTTCCTTTTGCGCACTCCCGTGATCTACGAATGTTCGCCGACGAAAGACAGTTTAATAGTTTAAGTGACTGAGACCCTGTCAGTCACTTAAACTATTAAACTGTCTTTCGCTTTTCTACCCGACTAATCACGTACCTGCGTGCTGTACGCAACAAGTGGGGTCGTCTGGGTCGGTCAGTGGGATTGTCAAAAGACAAAAAAAAAAAAAATATATATAAAGAAATTATTCTAAAATCTATGCGTATTCACTACTGTAACTCATACGCGGGGTGTAGTGCGGCAAAGAGGGAACCAGGGCTTGAGGGTATTTGCTTAGGGAAGCGCCTTAACTAGAGTGATGCAAAGAAGCCTATGTTTTGCTAGCTCGAATTACCAGCAAAATAAGGAGGTTCACACAATGTAACTAGTTTCAATAATCGTACTTTACTCGATGATCCTAAAGAATTGATTATTTATTTTCTTCCATTAAAACAATAAAATAAATACACCTGGTAGCCAAAATATTTGGCCAACATTAATAACGAAGATAATAACTTTATATATTGCAACGTAATCAGTATAATTCATCCGCAAAATCAACAGTGAGTGCGATCTTTTCTCCTAAAGTTCTCTTAGAAATTTTCCCTGCAAAGGTATAAATTAGATTCTTTATCAGTTTGTGGGGAAAGTTTAGTATCTGAAGGTTTGTTTTACTGGGATGGGCGACTACGTAAATTGAAAAATAAGAGTTGCAAGGTCTCTAGAAAAAGCAAATATAGGGAGTAAAAGTCTGCGCACTCTTTGTTAATTGTGAAGAAATAATAGAACGGTTTTTTTTTTGTTTTCTGGAAAAATTGGAGTTGAGAGAAGTTTTCTTGTGTCTTTATTTTGTTCATTTTAATTATTGTATAAATTATAAAGAGGTTATTTATCTGCAAAATGAAAATTCACAGTCAATAATATTGATTGAAGACGTGTTTATTCCATTTGTATAAATGTACGGAAATAACCTCAAGGTAAATTAGAAATTCATACTCCGTTGGCCACATGCCACATGCGAACTACGCATCAAAGACCTTACGTCAAAAATCCTGCATCACGCAGAGTTTACCGCGAGACTAGCATATTTAAACAACATCCCGACATCAACCGTCGAGCAGTTGCCCAACAGACATGACACCCGTCTGGTCGGAGGATCCTCCCTTTTCTATGGAGGATGAGTGAACTTTACATCCTGTCCCTTCTACCGCTATACTGGATCACGTTGGGGTCACCAGTATGAAGGTATGAGGAACAGGGTGTAAACTTCACTCATCCGTTGTATTTATGCTAGTCGCGCGGTAAACTCTGATTCACTCACCGTTCGACCTCCGCCCTGGACGGTCGTTACGCTGCTCCCGCTCCCTGCGCCCGCCCCGGTGCGCTTGTTCGGTCATTCCGCGTCGCGACACCATTCGGAACGGTCGTGTGCTGCAGCTCCGGCTCGCTGCGCCCGTGCCGTGTCAAGTGTCCGCCGCCGCCGCCATCCGGTAATCGTTACGCCCAGTCGTAACGATTGCACTAGTAGTCCAACTACTAACAATAATATCAACTATTGTCTTTTTCAAGACAGGTTGGTATTGGTTTCTTTAAACCTTGTCGTCTAAAACGTTGCGCGCGTTTTTACCCCGTCAGGGAAAAACCACAGTTTCGTGGTCCTTGGTTGAAACCTAACGGTGCTAACGAATCCAAGGGGGTGTTGACCCAATCACACCCGCCGAACCCCATCAGGGCAAGGCAGTCAATTGGACGGGTCCCAGAGTTAACCGGCCTTGGGGGATCTCCTAGTCGGCTCTGGTGACAGTTTTCCCTTCACAGCTACTCACCCGGTGTCTTTAGGGTGTGTCTAAAGACACCGGGTTACCCTTCGCACCGGATTTGTAGGGCCCCGTTCGCACAATAAGACTGGCGACGGGTTACAAGCTTAGGGCTCACCATTAGCACACATCTCCCTGCCTGACCCGGCAGGGAGGCTTCACTCATCCCCGGGCAAACCCACCCGGGGAGTTAGGGATATAGTCGTAGGGATAACTTCCCCGCCGCCATCATGGCCCCCCCCGAATATAAGAAAAACCCCGTCATCGGGACGGTGTTGATAGACTTCTTGATCGGAGTAGTATTAAAGGACCCCGTATTCCAGTCCAAATATGGACAGGAATACGGAGCCCTCGCGGCTGCCACCCTCTCGGCGTCCGTTCGCACCCACTCGACGGATAGCCCCCGCTCTCCCTCGCCCTCTCCTTCTCGATCGCGTTCGCGTTCTCGCTCGCCTCTGTCGCAGGCTGGCTCATCTGTTTCCGACATGGAAACAGAAGAGGCAGTCAGTGGTGGAAGAGCCGACACCCCGCGCCCCGCCGGTTCCGACTCAGAATCGGACCGTACCGTCACGACACGGTCGGCAGCGTCCTCTGCCTCTTCCCCTTCCACCTCGGACGAAGGCTTCAGCCTAGTCTCGGGACGGGGGGGCAAGAGGAAGAAGACGAAAGCCCAGAGAAAGGCCGCCAAGAAAGGGAAAGCAGAGGCCTTCAGCCCTCCTGCGTCCCCCACTCCGTCTACCGCGTCCGCGCCCTTCGCGTCGCAGGTCCCCACCCCCACCCCGTCTACCGCGTCCGCGCCCTCCGCGTCGCAGGTCCCCACCCCCGCCCCGTCCACCGCGTCCGCGCCCCTCGCGTCGCAGGTCCCCACCCCCGCGCCCTCCGCCGCGCCCGCGCCCTCCGCGTCCGTTAAGAAAATCCCCCTCCCACCGCCGGTATTTATCCAGGACAAGTCCAAATGGACAGACATATCTAAATGGTGTGTCGAGCTCCGGATAAATTACTCGCACGCCAAATCCACCCAGACCGGCATCAAGGTCACGGTTCCCACGTCTACGGACTACAGGAGCCTAACCAAAATGCTTCGCTCTAAAAACGTGTCTTTCCACACGTATTGCCTCCCCGAGGAAAAGGAAACACGCGTAGTCATCCGCAGGATCCCAAGGGAGATCCCATGCTCCGAAATCATAGCCGACCTTAGGTCGCAAAACGTCCCTGTAAACGAGGTCCACCGTATGCATCGCGCGCGACGCGGTGAGGCCTTTGACATGATCCTCGTGATCTGCCCACCCTCCGAGGGTCATAACCCTATCTTCCAGATCAAATCGATCTGTAGTCTCTCGGGTCTCGAAATCGAGAGACCCCGTAAGTCAAGCGTGATTGCCCAGTGCCATCGTTGCCAACTCTACGGGCATACGCAGAAGCACTGTTATGCGACACCCAGGTGCGTAAAGTGCCTGGGTTCGCATAGCACTGCGGAATGCGAACGTCCAAAGGACCGCGCACTTTGCACTGAGCCACCTAGCTGCGTGCTATGTGGCGAGGCAGGCCACCCCGCGAACTACCGTGGCTGCGCTAAAGCCCCAAAATCCGCGCCCCCTCGCTTAGCGAAGCGTACCGACGCGCGTCAATTCCGCGAATGCCCGTCCTACTTGGAACCAGTAAGACTGAGTCCCCAGAGACCCAGTCCCTGGAATTACCTGCACCATCAGCAGGCGTTCCCTAATCTCCAGACTAGAACCGCCCCTCAGGCAGTCGCTCCCCAGGCCCCTCAGGCCAGTATACCCCGATTAATGGACCCGCGAACCCGATTCGAGAACTCGCAATCGAGACCCGCGACCATCGCGCCCCCCACCGCACCCGCGCCCCTCGCCGCCGCGCCCGCGCCCGCGCCCGCGCCCGTCGCCGCCGCTCCGTACGCGCGCCCCCCTCCTAACCACACCCCCACT
The DNA here is from genome assembly GCA_947523025.1 of Dryobota labecula. Lineage (NCBI taxonomy): Eukaryota > Metazoa > Arthropoda > Insecta > Lepidoptera > Noctuidae > Dryobota > Dryobota labecula. Next base: position 7,282,610 of record OX383287.1, read on the forward strand.
CCCGTGGCCGGTGTCAACAAAGTAGATCCCTTCCAGGTGATCTCTTCCACCTACATGGTCTTCCTCACCCCCCGCGCGAGGAGGATGGCCGATGAGATAGTCGCCGCGACCAACGCCGGTGACTTATACCAAATTCAGGCAATCTACAATGCGTATCCCGAAATCACGCAAGCATTGTCTAGATTCGCGAACAACACCCCTAGACCACTTAATGGATACTAGGTCCCCCGCTAGAAACAAACCCCGATCCCTAATGTTAGGTTATTTTAACGCCAATGGCTTGGACGGCCAAAACTCAGAGATCACCGAATTCCTCGGCGATCATAAGGTAGACGTTTTCCTAATTCAAGAGACCTTTTTAAAACCCAGGCACCGTAACCCGTCAATTGCGAATTATCGTATAATTCGCAACGATAGGTCGCGGTGCCACCTGGGAGGTACTCTAATCTATTATAAATCAGAGCTCTATTGCACGCCCATAGACCCTCCTGTCCTAAAGTCCCTATTAGAAGTCTCGATCTGCCGAATCGGTATGACGGGCCACCCATCTATAACGATAATATCAGCCTATCTGCCCCCTACCATTACAATTGATCCTATCCAAGATCGACTACTGACCGACGACCTTAGCACCCTCTTGAGCATGAGTGATTCCGTCATCATGGCGGGTGATCTCAATGCCAAGCACCCAGCCTGGAATAGTAGACTCGTCTCCCATAGGGGTAAAGCCCTCTTTGACCTCTGCCCCCTCCTAAATTTTGATATCATCGCCCCGATGAATCACACCCACTATCCGCATAATCCTGACCATGCCTCTGACGTGCTCGATGTGGCACTTCTAAAGAACATCAACCTACGGTTGGTCTCTATAGAGGTGCACCACGAGCTTCACTCTGACCACCGACCTGTTCTCGTAGAATTGGCCCCTCGCATAGGTCTCCACGACCCCAATATCCCCCCGCGTACCAAAAGGATAACGGACTGGAAGCGAGTAGGCGAAAGCTTGAAAGCTAACACGTCCCCCCAATTGGATTCGATCCCCGACCAGTTCGACTCTATCGCAGACACGACGACCGCGATCGACTCTCTCACAGAGCACGTACAATCTGTCCTGAACACATGTTCAAGGGAGGTTCCGGCGACGGATAACCGTCGCGGGAAACTGCCGGACGATGTACGTGCACTGATGACGGAGAAGAACGCAGCCGTCCGTGCGTACAGTAGCTTTCCCTGCACGGCTAACAAAATCCACATGCGCTACTTGCAGCGTGCTGTAAGTAAACGCGTGAAGGAATTTCGTGACGCCGACTGGGATAAGCTACTGAGCAGCCTAGAGCCGAACCATCTAGCATTCTGGCAACTCCAAAGGAAACTCAATCCCCGAGGAGGTGGCTCAGCCTCAATGCCCCCACTGATCCGCCCAGACGCGTCTCTCGCTTTCGAAGACATCGACAAAGCCGAATGCTTAGCCGACAGTCTAGAGGCCCAGTGCTCGCCCAGCTCTCAACCAGTAGATCAAGCTCACCTCGATGAGGTCGACGCTGAAGTCGAACGTAGAGCCTCCCTCCCGCCCGTCGAAGACCCTGAGTATCCTCTGGCTCCCGTCACACCGGCGGAAGTGCACGAGCTCATAAAGGGTCTGAAACCTCGTAAAGCCCCTGGCTCTGATGGTATCACCAATAGGGTGGTCCAATTGTTCCCCGCCCACCTGATAATGCTCTTGGCCACCATCTTCAATGGAGCCATGAACAATAATGTCTTCCCGCAAGTGTGGAAAGAGGCCACAGTAATCGGTATTGCCAAACCCGGTAAACCCAAGAAGGAGCCCGCGAGCTACCGCCCCATTAGCCTGCTCACAGTCATGGGCAAACTCTACGAGAGGCTTATTTATAAGCGTCTCAGAGACTACGCCGAGACTAAGGGCCTTATCCCCCACGAACAGTTTGGATTCCGTACCAAACATTCGTCGACCCATCAGGTCCACCGTATAGTCGAGGACATAAGCGCCGGCTTTCAACGCGGCCTTATGACAGGAGCTATCTTCTTTGATATAGCGAAAGCGTTCGACAAAGTCTGGCACAACGGCTTGATTTACAAGCTGTACCAACTCGGTGTGCCCGAGCGTCTCGTGCTCATCTTACGAGACTTTTTGTCGAATCGCACCTTTCGCTATCGCATAGAGGGAGCCCTCTCCTCCTCCCATCCCATACGCGCAGGAGTCCCTCAGGGCTCTGTGATATCCCCCCTGGCTTTTACGCTTTACACCAGCGACATCCCGAAGTTTAAAAAGGCTCAGTTGGCTCTGTTCGCAGACGATACGGCCGTTTACTACAGAGGGAAGAGTCATAATGTCATTACCAACACTCTCCAGACTGCAGCCGACAAGCTCGGTGCGTGGTTTAGAAAGTGGCGGATCGAAGTCAATCCTGACAAAAGCCAAGCGGTTCTCTTCGTAAAACCGAGAAAAATCCCCCCAAAGCCCAAACCTGTCACCATGTTCGGCAAGCCTATCCCTTGGGAGAAGCGAGCCAAATATCTAGGTGTCATTCTCGATCAACGCCTCTCCTTTTCTGAGCATGTAAGTAAGGTGCGTTCGCGCGCCGCCTTCGCTCTCTATAGGCTTCACTCCCTTGTCCACGAAAATAGCAAATTGTCACTCAAGTGCAAATTGCGATTGTACACCGCGTGCATCCGCCCCATCATGACCTATGCGAGTCCAGTTTTTGCCCAAGCAAAATCACATGTCATCCATAAGATGCAAATCATTCAAAATCGTTTCCTCCGTAAATGCACGGGAGCCCCCTGGTTCGTTCGGAACACAAACCTCCATGTAGAGCTTAGAATGCCTACAATAGCCCAATTTCTGAAACGCTCTTCCAAGCGATTCTTTGACTCTGCCGCCACCCACCGCAACACTCTCGTTGTGCAGGCCGCCAATTATACCCCCTCCCGCATTAGTACGATCCGCCGTCCAAGGCACGCACTGACCGACCCAGACGACCCCACCACTCTCATCCAGGAGAGCCGTAGGGAAACTAGTACAGCTCGAAGAGTACACACAACACGAACACGATCACAATTCCGACCTCGCTTTAGAGGTCCCGCGCGAAACCCACCCCGATTAATAAGCCCTCCCCGTCCCTTGACGACGACGCTTAACGATGTGCCAGCATGTGGTTTAGCTGAGCCTGTAATCCAAACTCCCCCGATTAATAATCAGAACCCTGATATTATCCAGCCACCGACGGTCCCTTGCCACCCTCCCTCCGACACTGCCCTAAGCCGAGGTTCGAGCCCCACCTGGGGTGCCCTTAGCGAGCAGTCGTCTAGCATAAGTAGAATATAGTAAAAACCCCCTGGCTGGAGGCGTAAACTTCGTTAGGAGCTTGCGGCACCACAGGAAAGCCCGGTTAAGGAGCAGGAACCCCCAGTGGTTATACCTCCGAGATGCCATACACAAAAAAAAAAAAAAAAAAAAAAAAAAAAACTCTGATTCGCGATGCAGGATTTGTGACGTCAGGTCTTTGATGCGTAGTTCGCATGTGGCGTTGTAGATGCCGCCACACTCCTTTATTGATAATAAAATATTGAACATGGAGACTGACTTTTTTTTGCTCCTTATTACAAATTGCTTTAAAAGGTGTGACTGAATTAACGTACATTATGAAAGTATTTTGTTTAGAATCATTTACTGAATCGATTTCTGTCATTTTTAATATAGATATTTTTTTATCCCAAAGTTAATTATACTATGTAAATTAGTCACACTTCCGCTGTATAATCATAACAAACCAAAATGGATGAAGTCCTTTTTTTTTGCTTTGGCATCTCAGATTTGACCTATAGAGGTTTTGACTCTTTAACCGGTCTGTCCTGTGGTTGCCTTAAGCTCTAACTTGAAGCCTCCAGCCAGGGCGCAAAAACTTATAAACTAAACGACTGCGCGCTAAGGGCACCCCCTGTGGGGTACCAACCTCGGCTTAGGGCACAGTCGGAGGGCGGATGGCAAGGGACCGACGGTGGCTAGATAACATCAGGGTTATGATTATTATCAGGGGAATTTAAAGCTACAGGATCAGCTATAGCGCGGGCTGGCATTTCGTTTACGGGCAAGGGTCGGGGAGGACTATTTAGTCAGAGATTTCGCGATGGGCCTCGGCGGCGAGGTTGGAATGATGGTCGTGTATTGTGTTTGCGAGCTGCTGTACTTGTTTCTCTACTGCTCTCTTGCAGGAGAGTCGTGGGGTCGTCTGGGTCGGTCAGTGCATGCCGTGGACGGCGGGTCTTACTGATGCGAGAGGGGGTGTAATTGGCGGCCTGCACAACAAGAGTGTTGCGGTGAGTGGCTGCGGAATCAAAGAAGCGCTTTGAAATGCGCTTCATGAATTGAGCTATAGTTGGGATTTTAAGTTCTAAATGGAGGTTTTGGTTCCGAACGAACCTGGGGGCTCTCGTGATTTTACGGAGGAAACGGTTTTAGAGGGCATCTTATGGATGAGATAGAGTTTTGCGTGTGCAAAGACTGGACTCGCATAGGTCATGATCGGGCGGATATGACGAAGTACCTACTACTCTAGATCCTTATACGTGTGCGACTGTCTGCATGCGTAGATTTGTAATATGACCACAATTTTCTCCCACAGTTCAACTTTTCAGTAAATAAACAATGCTTTGTACATAATAGTAAAAATCTGTGTGTGTGTTATGATTATAACATAATATTCAAACTAGGGTGGGTGGTGTGCGTTAATTCCAGGACATGTTCCAGCATGCTCTCATACAAAATAAACTTCTACTTCATTTCCTCCCACTAACAAATAAGTACTATATTACGCTTTTGCATCTAGATGGCATTATCAAGAACAAGTCTATCTCGACTTAATTAAATCCCATCAAATCTTCTACACGAAATCGAGGCCGTTCTTAACTTAATACAATTCTGGCGTATCTCGGACTAAGACTTAACAATGGGAGCAGTCCTGTTTAGTTTGTAAACCATTAAGAAATTCGTTGAATTAACCTTGTATTCCTGTTCATCCCACTGCCGTTGTCCCACTGGTGGGACGAAAGGGAATTTAATAAATAATATTAAATTTCTTCTCGTTCGTCCCATTGATTTTGTTAGTGGGATGACCGGGACTAATTTTGTAATTTATTTTTAATTTCCATTGGAGCCACGAAATAATTTGTTCAAAGGTAAAAAAAATCCGTGGGACAATTTCCGACCTTCAGGCGGGCGAAGTCGCGGGCAAAAGCTGTTAATTAATATTTTAGTTTTTAAATATTAGAATCTATGAACATATATCTTAACCCAGGTCATGGTCTACTCATGTGCAAAATTTTATTCGTTTTAGCGTAAAAGTTAGGATAAGTGTTTTTATTTTTTTTTACCATTGAAAAAATTATTTAATGGGACCAATTGGAATTAAATATAAACTACAAATTATTCTCGGTTGTCACACTAATTTTGTAAGTGGGACGAACAAATAAAACACTATTTATTAAATTACCGTTCGTCCCACCAGTGCGATGAAGGCAGTGGGATGAACGGGAATACACGGAATTAACTCTCTATCTACCTACTAGTTTGTTATTTTATAAAGATTATTATGAAAAGTGAAATAATAACTCGTAACATAAAGAAAAAGCGTGACTCAATAAAAAAAGCAATATTTTTTTATTGCAATTTAGTTCCAGAAAATGGCGATTGGAAATCAAAAACACGAGTGATTATTTATTTTTACCAGAAATATAAAAAAAAAAATTGCTGCCCCAATTTCGGACAACCCGCAGTGATCAAAATCTTGCAAAATTATGAGCAATTATTTGTTTTGAAATTGAAGGTTCAGTTTCTGGAAAATTGTGTGTTCATTTTGTCGGTATTGATATAAATTTCATAAGCAATTTATTATTTATTTACCATAAAATAATATGATTTTATTTTCACTCGGAATTGTTCCCGACAGTGTTATAGACAGAAAAAACAATGTCTTTCGCGAAAAACAAAACCAGCGCCATTTTCCATAAGGTTAATAACAATACAAGTCTGTTTTTTTCCTCGCAAGTGTGTTGAAAAACGTCCTATGAAACGCGTGTGCATTGATCATTACACTCTCGGCTTCCTTATCGCGCTCGCCTCCCTAGTAGCATTTTTGTTGGCGTTTGGTTGGGCCACATACCTCTGAAGTTGGCCCAACTAAATGCCAACGCAAAATGCTACTAGGGCTACGGCTCGCGTGAATAATACCGCCTCGAGCGCAATGATCAACATAGCACACATGTATCATAATGTACTATTACAACATAGAATCCTCGTTCTTTGGTGCTACAACAAATAAGCTAAAGATCAGCAACAAATTATCCTAACTAGTCAATAAATCGACAAACAACACCCTTCCCTAAATTCAGACTTTAGTTTCATTTTAATCCCAACTTAATATTATAAATGTGAAAGTAACTGTCTGCCTGTCTGTTACGTTTTCACGCCTAAATCGCTGAACCGATCGTCATAAAATTTGGCAGAGATATAACCTGAGATATGGAGAAGGACATAGAATATTTTTTACGCGATAATCGACATCCACACGGGCGGAGCCGCGGGCAAAACCTAGTAAGGTGTAAGTGTGAAAAACGTGTACACACCGGGTCAATAGTATTAGGCCACACACAAAAGGTCTACAATTTATTTTACCACATCGAATCTCCGTTCTTCGGTGCCAGAACAAATATTTTGCACTTAACGATGCACAAAGGCGACTTTCGTTTGTTCGATGTACAGGTTCCTTTGTGTGTGTGTGTTTGTGCACTGGTATTGAATGTGACAATGATGTTTATTGGACGCGTTCTCCCGCTCGCTTTATATAAAGTATTCTTTTTTGTGTGAAAGATGTGTTCGGAATGGTTCAATTTAAATTAAGTGGAGTTTTTAAGTGGTGATCTGGAGTTGGTGCAGATCGTTCATATATTCATAAAACATTCAAATCCACCAACGCACGAAACCATAATTTATAATACATATACGTGTATCACCGTCATTTTCATTTTAAAAATGTCACTACAGATTATAAAATACTTATCATGTTTTTTTTTCCTATCCTAACTTATATTATAATTGCGAACGTAAGTTTGCCAGTTTGTTTGTTACCTTTTCACGCCTAAACCACTGAACCGATCATCCTGAAATTTTGCATATACGTTGTCAGGTGTACAGAAATGGACATGGGTACCTTTTATCCCGAAAAAAAAGTACTATTCCTGAGGAAAACAACGATAACGTTCTTAATATTATAGATGGCGCCACGTGTCTTTCGAATCCTGATTGAATTATATTATTATTAACATAAACGGGATATTTACCATGTTTATTAATTGTTCTGAGTTCCCGATATTTTGGCGCTGTTGCAAGCACCATGATCACGGATAAACTGAAGTCACTGCGGGTGGGTGTTTATGAGCAGGCAAAATATGAATTATATTATTACTAGCCGTCCGGACAGACTTCGTTCTGTCAAAAGCTATAGTGTAAACTCCACTACTCTACTCTACCCTACCCTACCCTACCTACCTAAAATAAAAAAGACGTGTGGCACTTGGGGACTGCCGCGGTAAAGCTATTGCATAGCATTTTGTATCAACTTATGCAATTATAATTATTTATTTATTTTATTTATGCAGTATTTCTTTTTCTTTGATATTAATTCAAGTTACACTTTTTGAGCGTAGTGACCGATAAGAAAACAATTTTTTCTTTTATTAAATAAACAAAGAGTATATAATATTAAGAGACGGGAGTCCCATAGATAAAAATGAAAAACGTCGCTTGTATGAAACGTGAGCTAATAATGAATACCAACATAACAGAAATGACACGGACTGCAGACATGACATAAAGCTGCCAACATAATAACAAGATAGGGATGTACTACTACTCACTCGTAATTTTTATCGATATGTTGCTGTAAAAAAAATCGGGTTTTAGGATCCTGACATTTTTACGGTTTCATTCTTAATAAAGTTAAGGCAAAGGTCACTTAGGCCAACGGTAACTTTCGATTTGAACTAAGGTTACGTGGTATTTTTCTTATAAAAAGAAACCAGCTACGGCTGTGATTCCACGTTGGCGTAAGCGGGGTTCAGAGACAAATCCCATTGTATAGTCTAGATCTAATCCGAGGTAAACTTGACTATAAGATGAGATTTGCTGTGATGAGACCAAGTGAATTCAAATTTAATTCTAATCTTGAATAGTTACTTGGGCTTAGTCTCATTCTTTTTATCACATTTTCATTTGAAAAAGGGTCTGTAATAGACAAAAAAGTATCTGTAATATTTACAATTGATACATTCAATACAGTTAATCAAATAGTAAAGTGAATTTAATAAGTTTAAAATAAACATAAACCTTACCCGCAATAGAACATATTTTCCTGTCTTTTGAACATTCTACTGGCAATGGTTCAGCAGTTGATGTTGAAGGTACTGCAATAAAAACAAAATGTAGTCATTCACTTCTAATTCCAAAAACTAAAGGGTATCGTAGTTGGGATGAATTAATCCCAAGAACCGAATTAACATTGTAGTTGAAAAACATGTTTCCCCATACTTTCCAACTGCATAATAATAATGTAAGTACACACAATATTCAGTAATTTACAATGTTATTTTAAGACCATAGACTTCTTAAAGGTTTTGCTGTAATCTTTAAGTATAGAACTGTACACTGTATTTTTTTTAATGTTAGGATCAGCAGTTTCAGAGATAAGGGGGGAAATGGTAAATTTTCATCTATTTTCTTTTTTTTTTATGTTAGGATCAGCAGTTTCGGAGATAAGGGGGGAAATGGTAAATTTTCATCTATTTTCTTTAATAATTTTCATTAAAAATGTAAAATGAAATGAAAGGACTTGTCAAGAGGATTTTTTTTTAAATAATTTAAAAAAAAGTTCTCTTGTCAAGTCCTTTCATTTCATATGTCACATGATACATTTTGCATGTGTACCAAAATGCAACTTAATCGGTCCAGTAGATGAAGGTACATAAGGGTTCCGTTTTTTCATTCGGACGTACAGTACCCAAAAAAAAAAATACTTACTAGATGTACCAGTCCAAGAATCGCAGTAGTCGAAGTAGAAGATAACTCTGCAAAATATAATTGAACATGAGTTACTAAAGTAATCGGAAAGGGTGAGTTAGGATGAATTACGACTGGAAAATAAAATCTTACTTGTTTGCTCACTTTTGAAGATGTGTAGTGGAAATCCAACGAACAGCTCATCTGCCATTGGTTCTGCAGTAAGTTCTACAGACGGAGTAGCATTTTTTCTGAGTTGTGTCTTCTTTTTATTGAAATCCTTTGGTAGAAAATGACTGCCACAAATATGTTCCAATTGATGTAGCTTTTCAATGGGTACATACACCAAGTCTTCTTTCCCGTAACTTTAACCCATTTTTTACAGCTAGCTGGAACATTTTATTACATTATTATGATTATTATAGTAGTGTATTTAAACTTATATCTTTGTTATTTTGGTTTTGCAGTATTAATAGAATAAAAGAGAAAATTAAATGAAATAGGAATATTATAATAATAAAAATATCGACAGTCGATAAAAAAGTGACATGCGTCAAGCACTAGCATATTGATAGGTTACTTTGTAATTTTGTAAATTTTGGACTTTAAATCAAGTAATTTATTTTCTGTAAGAGCTTGTCAATGTTTTTTAACATAACAATTGAAAATATATGCTTACCTATCTTCATTCAAAGGAAATTTGGCTATGAAGATTCGCATTTGACCATCTGACAGGCCGGATCTTATAACACATATTTCACACGTTTTGTAATGCATTGCAACTTAAATTACGTCACACGTACAACATAAATACAACAATAACTCTAATTTACGATAAATATCCACAAAACACAGAATAAAAACAAAAACAGCGCTTTGTTGACAAAGTTCTTGACAACAAACAAGACAAGAATATGGCGGCCGGTAGCTATGGCGGCTGAGTAGCGTAGTGCGATAGAGTCGAATAGATGTTAAAGCGAGACAGCGATAGCGTGAGGTTTTTTCGTTACGGAATTTCTGGATTCGGTCCCCGCGCTCAAGGCCCGCGATAGAAGCTATGCAATAGCTTAAAATTTAAAATAGATAGTAGCCGATTCTCAGACCTACTGAATATGCATATAAAATTTCATAAAAATTGGCCAAGCCGTTTCGGAGGAGTATGGTAACTAACATTGTGACACGAGAATTTTATATATAAGATAGAAACATTAGTAGTGTGTTAAGAGTTTTATTTTTTTAAATTTAAGTGGCGAGTGAAGCCGCGAGCAAAAAAAAGTAAATAATATCTGTACGGTTTGTACATTTGCAGAGTGTTTATAGTTAAGGTTGAAACGCGTAGGGAAAAGATCACTTAGTTCTCGTTAGGTTTATTACGTATATGTAGGTTTCACAAGTAATATTGTTAACCATTCCTTTCTCTAATGTTAGTCACCGCGTAGCAGCACCTAATCGCACTCGCTGATTTATGGTAAATTATGTATATTTATAGTAATAAAGTGACGCACATCTGGTGCAAGCCACCGCGTCAGCAAAACATGTACAGTTTTAGACTGTACAATATCGATGTTTCTCAAAAAGTTTTACCAATATCACGTTACTGAAAATCTAGAGAAGATGAACCACCGGAGAAATAGACAAAGCACAAAGTATAACAATTGGAAAGAAAACTTAGCACAAACGCAATCCAATTCCATTGTTTGTGTATTTAATTTACAAACAAGTTTATCTACTTTGTCGGAGTTTAACAAAGGAAATGAGTTGACAGTACTCAGGTGTAGTTCACATAGACTCGGGTTTAGAAGATTGAAGAAGGTAGCTTTAAAGTATGCTACACAATTTTATACTTTAAGATAGCAGAGATTGTTTGTTGGGTAACTAGTTAAATATGTGTATATGGTATTTCGTGGTTTGCTGAATAATCCGCAAATACTGGAATCTTTGGGATTGCTCGTTCCAAACAGTAGGCTGCGACAAGGACCGAGAGAGAGGCTGTTTAAAGTCCCGGTGACTCGTACAAATTTGTTAAAGTTTGCACCGGTGGGGCGTGCAATAAAGATACTCAACAGCGTGTCGCTGCGATTGGATATCTTTACTTGCTCTTTGGCGGAATTCCAGAGGGTGACACTTAACTTATTGTCCTCTGTATGAATGGTGCCGGTACTTGGGACTTGTTAATTGGTGTACGCGTTAATCGGCAGGTATAAATTTGAAACCTGTTATTCAAAATAGGACAGTTTAAAAATATTTAATTTTTATTGGTGGTGGTATTTGTTAATTCGTTTTTGTGTGATGTCCCCGAGTGTGGAAATTGTGACTACATTGTTGTATTGGGTTTCCACCTGTAAAAACAAATGTAAGTGGTAATATAGTAAAATAAAATAAATAAATAAATATTTAAAACGGTGTATTTAGTAAACCAATTGTATCGTTGTATATTATTTTTCGGAAGTTTTAATAGAGTACAGAAGAAAAATGAAAAAAATAATAATAATATATATTTCGTCTTCGTCCACTCAGTGATTATGTGCATAGTGACGCATTGATTTTGCTACTAATACTAAAGAATATTATCACTAATATTTGGGTTAAACCAGTGATTTCTAAAGACAACTATATCACCCGCTTGATATTTTTTTATAAGTAAATACCTACAAAACATAGTCTGGAAGAGTAGATTTAAAAGTAATAACGTTGATCATTTTTTTTGCACACAAAAATGATATCCGGGTGCGAAACAACCCAATTAGGAAGAAAAAAGACGAGTTCCCATACACAAAGCAGAGCAAATTCGTGGGACAGTTTAAAATAACAGTGTACATAAATAATTCGTAAATGAGTCTCTTAAGTGTTCATAGATTAGCGACGGAATCCGAGAGCCAATTAACAAAATTAGGTTTTAGATTTCATTCGCTTTATTTTCTCGGATCTGCAGTAAGTTACAAACGTTCTGGAATAAATTGAAACTGTTTTGAGTCCTTTGATTAAATATTTATCATCAGTTTATGTTTACAAGTTATTTCAAATCGGCAATAAAATTTTAGCTGCTATAGCCCAACGGGTGGTTCGTCAAGCAGCCGAGTAATAAGTTGTGTGTTTAAACCACACACGTTGTTCTTTTTACGTACAAGCATAATTTGGAAGGATAACAAAAATACCCGACGCATAGGTTAGTGTAGGTATGTAAGTGTGTGCCGTGTGGTGCCGGACGAAAAGAAGCACCACCCCATTTCCTCCCATGTGTGTCGTATAAGGCGACTAAGGGACTTACTAGAGAATGGGCAGCAGCGTTCTCTGTGCATTTTTAACACCATACTGCGAACGCTAACCCACCTGCCAAGCATGGTGATAATGGCAACCCCCCTTGGGGAGGCCTATGTCCAGAGGTAGACGTCTATCGGCTGAAATGATGAATGATGATAGGTAAGTGTTGGAATACTATTTCCGATGTCTTTACTAATTAATTGATAAATATGAATCTTCCCAAGAGAGCCAAAAAGTGTTAAGGCGAAAGCGCCAGGATAGCCCGCGAAATTCAATATAAATCTGTAAATTAATATTTTTTACGGTTGCGAATCATACTTAAATGAACATAAATATTCAGACAATGAGCTGCAAATTGCAAAAATCGTAAGAAAATTTTAATTTTGTGGGCTACCTACACTTCGTCAGCTTTTTGTGCTCAAATCCATACTGAGCATATACGAAACAAAATGTTTGTTTGTCGCGTCCCTTCCCAGGTAGCAAAATGACGTCTGCGGCAAAAAATGACGTCATCCCAAGGTCATTTTTATATTCGTCGATTATGTACGCCACACTAACGTCATTTCAACGTCTTGTACTCAACGGAACGTCCTGGTGACGTCGATTTAGCGTCATGTCTTGAGGCTGTGACAAATTGACGTCATCTGATGGGACCCCCCGACGTCAAGACATGACGTCTCTTACGTCAAGCAGTACCGTAAACGGACGACATAATGACGTAAAAATACTACCTGGGTTGTAAAACAGCTATCGCCAGTAGACAGTTTGGAAGCCTAAGTAGTAGACTGTACGAAAGCATTAACAAAAAAAAAGTGAGTCGTCACGGGACGCCTGGCAGATATGACACATCGAAATTATTTTGTACAAGTATAGAGTGGCGATGCGTCGCTACAGCATGCGTCGCCAAGCCAACAATCGGTTTTACCCGCGGCTATAGATGTTTCACATCAAAAGTTTATCTTCACAAATGAGAGCATTCACAGAATTTGGTACATCGATACAGGATTTATTGATGTATAACATCTATTGCCGTCCGTGGCGACGCGTCCCTACGCTATACTTGTACAAAATAATTTCGATGTTACACATCTGCTAGGCGTCCCGTGTTGGCTTACTTTTTTTTACTTTATTACCTTAGCGCTTCCTTCTTAAACTCGTCATCTTCGTTCTCTGCATCCCTTTTCCACAAATGTTAATATTTCATCATCATCAACTCAGCCCGGAATCACCCACTGCTGTATATCGGTATAATAGGCATCCTATCTGTGGAATAGAGGAGTGGACTGTAAGAATTTAGATTCTGATAGAATAAGAAACAGGTAGTTCTGTACGAACGGAGTTCGCCGTTCACCCAATCCAGGAACAAATTCAACAGAGAGATGGCTGAACACGACTCACCTTATCTCTGCTGCGGCTGGCTCCCAATTCAAATCAGCGGTCTTTTGAGTGGACCGTTGACCACGGAGACTGGCACGAGTAACACCACACGGTAATGCACAATTTGTCCTTGTTTTTATCAATTTTCACTCACGGAGTCAAAAATTGGATAGTTCATGGGTCAATGGCGACGACAGACTTCTTGTCTCGCGCGCGCGCACGTTCTTCCTTTAGATGGCGCGCTCGTCGCGTTGTAGCGAATAGTGTCGCAGCTCGCAGGTACGGGATAGCCAATCGCGTGCCGACTTAGCGAGCGCATACAGACATTCACTGTCAAATTAGTCCAATCATGGGCTATATACAGAACACTATCTTTTCTGAGAGTTTCCACGGATTTGTACATTACTTGTCTAGGTGTTAACTGTCACTGAGCTTGACGACGACATCAGTTCACAGATTGAGATTCATACAATCTGCAATAAATCATACTAAACATTACTTACATACATTATCAATACGGAAAAACACTGGATATTTTAAAATAGAATTAACATACCAAAAACACACATACACATTCGCGTACACATTCACACCACACTACACACTACACACACATACCACAAACATTCACAAATTACATCAACACTACACACACATGCCCGCACTTTCTCACCCTACATCCACATTACACACACCACTCACATTCACCCACGTCACTCATCCGTCAAGTTTTAGACTTAAGTACCATAGTCTAAGTCTTTGACTTTGGAATTTTCATGTATGTGATTTGTAAGTTTTTACACCTAATGTATCACGGAAGAGCACTGATTTCCAAGATACAGGTTTTAGCCGTCTACTCACTTACATTATTTGTATCCTAGTTCGTAGGAATATAACTGTATAAGGCTATATTTTATTGAGTCCAAATAAACGTTATTATTATTATTATACATAAACTCACGCCTTCTTCCGATGGGAGTAGGCAGAAACATCAGAACGCCACCTGGTACGATCCTTATATACTCCTTTTGCCTTTAGGCATTAATAATTATAAAAACAATGTACCAAGACATACAATTTCTCATTCAATAAAAAATGTTTGTCTTATATAGAAATTTCCCCAAGCAGACTATCTTCTGAGGTTTAAGCCATACACACTGAAGTCTTGGCACAAAATCGACCGGCGACCTTGAGCCAAGATGGCGGTAGTACGCGGCATTGGGGTCGTCAAATCAAATCCGCCATAAATAAGTTTAAGCCTGAGCACACTGAGTTAATAAATTAAGGGGCAAATACATTTTAGCTTCAACAAAAAATAAATATAACTACAGAACATTTGTTTCTTAATTTTCAGTACGACATTCTTGGAGTTTCCACTAAACTCTTTGTAATATTTAACTGTACATAAACTTATACACATATAACAGATAAACCCTAATATTGCGTAACACAATTTCAATCATAATCCGAGAGTTTTGCGGGCCCTATTAGAATACCAGCGCTGCGGTATTAATTTTTTAAATATCGCAGCATTATGCTGAGATAGTGCCATTTTTGGCCTCGCACAGGTATTTTTCTATTATGTTTTAAATGCTCATTTTTGGGTGAACAAAAATCATGGCACTCGCGTTATCGTCACCGAACGCTTTCCATGAGCTTTATGTATACTGTGTATATATGTGTACTTTTTGGGTGAGCAAAAATCATGAAACTCGCGTCATCGTCACCGAACGCTTTCCATGAGCTATATGTAAACTGTGTATATATGTGTACTTTTTGGGTGTACAAAAATCATAGAACTCGCGTCATCGTCTCCGAATGCTTGCCATGAGCTATATCTTTAAAAGAACAGTTATTCCAAAGTTTTGTGTTTTCACTTCTGTCGGCAGTCCTTATGACTACCAATTTTTTTATTTTTTTTTATTTAATTGTTTGTATTTGTTGTATGTGTCCCAAATAAAATATTTTTCTTTCATTATTATTGTACGATGTGGTTAATCTATCGCTTCATAGGTTTGAAACATTCGTCTACTCGACAACGTAAATAACGTAAACAACGTGGGCTGCCAAATAAAACCGTTTGCGACCAATCGTCATTGTATGTGTGTTGTACGCAATTACTCCCTAGGTACGCAGAAAGAAAAGGTACTTTACTTTTGCACCAATATCCGCCTATTTAAAAGTCACGCACACTTCTCAATAAAACAAAAAAAAAACTCTCAATACTCCTTTAAGAGCGCACCGAGCTTCTGGCGCTAATTGATGGAAGACGAAGCGTGGCAGCTCTTGCTAATTTAGGTATTTACTTCGTATTATTAAAACATATATACATTTTGAAAATATAAATTGTATACGTTATAGAAAATAGCTAGTTTTTTTATTATTAAAAACCGGCCAAGTGCATGTCTGACCACGCACAATGAAGGGTTCCGTAGTTGGGATGAATTTATCCCAAGAATAAACTTAACATTGTAGTTGAGAAACATGCTCTCCTATACAGATTGTATGGGGGAACATGTTTTTTAATTGCAAATTTAAGTTGGTCGACTTTTCCTCGTAAACTTGAAAAGCCTACTTAGCCGCGATAGTTTTCCTTTTAATTTCGTTATATACCTATTCTATTATCGTGAATTTTTTCACCTATGCAAAACTAACGGTTTAGCTGGCAGGGATTTTAAAGCCTAATATTTCAGAAACGGACCCCTTAATCGAATAATTGTTATCACAAACCCGCAATATTTTTGGAAGACCCATCCAACAATACCCCACACAATAGGGTAGGCGAAAAAAAAAAAACATCCCCACTTTACATGTATGTAGTTACAGGAGGTACCTCAAATAACTATTTTTTCCATGATTTTATTTTACCACTTTGTCGACGTGATTAATATGTATAATATGTATATCCATGCCAAATTATAGCTTTCCAGTACTAAGAGTCTCTGAGCTAAGCTGAGGACGGACATGGCCAAACTATAAGGGTTCCTTGTTGACTACGGAATCCTAAAAACTGATGACCTTTCGTGAAGTATTTTCGCCGTAGGTACTAAGGGTTTATTTTGTTTTTTAGAGATTACTTTGGTTTTTTTTCTATCGAGGAAACTACAAGTAATCGTGTTTTAAAAGTATACGATTTATATATTGCATCCATAAATATCTTAAATATTAATTGAATAACTAAAGGTTAAGTAATAACGATGCAGCAAGGGATCAAACGGACGCAATTATTTCGCAATTACTTATCGTTTCCTCGGTACCCTCTTAAATCCCAAAAGCCATGAAAATATACTGAAAAATTAGCTTAAATTTTCCTCCCAAGCGCTGAAAAGCTTAAAATAATTTAATCATAATAACACACATAACATCAGAACATAAACCAATTCGCTTGATAAAACTAAAATGGCGGCGTCGTGAGCGTTGCACGGCGGCGTGGTTATCTCGGTCGTAAACAAAAGTTCGGTGATGATTTACACTTTTAGCCTGCTGTAATATCTCAGGGTGTATCTTCAAAGGGTAAATCTACGAACTTAATATTTCTGCTCGATTTTTAGGCATTAAAATATTATATAATATTTTGGTTTAGCGCTTGCAAGCTCGCTCAATTCAGATTAAATATTCTTAGATTCAAATTAAATGAAGGCTGTTTTCTTTCTTCTATTGCAGTAACAATCGGACTGTAGGTTTTATTAAATCGATACTGTATAAAAATTGATTACAAAATTTTCAGAATTATTTTCTATTCATGCATATTCATTTTAGGTTTCTTTTTCCAAAAGGTTCCAACAAAATATAATCCCCAAGTCAATCTGTTTGTCTGTCTGTCACTGTAACCATTGTATGTTGCGATTATTATAATAAAAATAATAATAATAATAATAATTTTATTTCAGAAACATCCATAAATTTGTTAGAAAACATTTAACCTTAATAATTATGTTAGAATACTACTATGTTATAGCTAGCCAATTAATGTTTTCTAAGAATCCTGAGAAATAATACTAAATAATAAAATAAATAAATAATAATATTGTTGACATTTCCATACCTAATATTTGACTAATTTGCAATTAGAATTTTATCCTATTTTATTTTATTGAAAGTTATATCTAATAATCTAACCAAAATCCTGAAAATGTATTTGTACGCCGGAAACGGCAGAATATTATGAAATTTAAAAAATGTATTTAACAACTCTGTAACAATATTCTGACAAATAAATGGACTATTACTATTACTATTAAATAATATTTTAAATGTTTTTCGTTTGTGTTTTCTTTTCCCGCACTTGACTGGTATTTCTAGAAGGTTCCTAGGTATACCTTCCCAATGAAAAAATTCTAATAATAAGTAATAAATATATTGCAATTAATTCACACACCTACAGTTACCAACACATTTTCGAAACAAGATTTTCTGAAATTTTTTACACAAAACAAGTAAGAAAAAATAAAAAAAATTATATAAGACCAAACAAAGCAAACCTCAATAGAAAATCTGAATACAAAACTTCAAAGTTTTTCACAAAAGCTTCAACATTGAAACGTCATAGTTGGGTCACATATCTTTCTAGAAACATCTCTCTCAGATAAGTAACCTTAGTCTTTTGTAAATGATTTAGAATCGTGATGTGAGCTACATTATTCGTTCATATAGAATTGTGGGTACATTGTATCCTTTTGAACTTCAGCCTTTCTCTGTAACAATGGTTTTCTGTGAGTCGTTGAAGTACTGTGAGCATTTATCCCGTTTGCGTGGGACATTCCTGGAAGGTAATTGCGAAACACACGGTACACTTTTCAAAAACATTCGTAGTGTTATTTACGTTGCTGAGCAGAAAAATTTTTCAAACATCATGAAGCAATTAATCAGCAATTTCTTTCAAAATCCTTCGGATTTTGATAGAAAGTATGTTCAGCTTATAGGGTGCTGGTTCGACAATAGCTGAACAAAATTGAGGCTTTGTAGGTTTGTCTTTTGTTTTGTAAGAATCTAGAGTCAAGGACCTTGGCGTAAATTTTAATACAGGCTTGACTTTTCGTGATCACATCATACGTAACTGTAGAAAAGCTAATAGAAATTTAGGTTTCATGCTTCGTACAGTTCGAGGGTTCACGAATATGAAGGCTATTATGACCTTATATAATGCATTGGTCAGGAGCCAGTTAGAATGTAACGCAGTTATCTGGACTCCACATGAGGTTATATATAGTCTTATGTTGGAGAGGATACAAAATAAATGTATTAGATTTTTATATTTGCGGTATTACGGGGTATATCCATTCTACCCGTTAATGTATCCTACTCTATATATTTTAGGTATGGTAGGATACAATGAGCTGAGGGTTAGAAGGGATCTTGCAATGACCTCGTATATATTTAAAATATTGAGGGGGAAGGTCCAAAATGCAATGATTTTAGGACAGGTGAGTCTGTGTGTCCCAGACAGGTACGTTTGGCGAAGATGGCAGCCGCCACTACTGGAGGTGCCGCGCGGCCGCACCAATCTTTTAAGAGAGGCGCCGCTGACACGCTCACTTCGCACGTTAAATCTCATTGCTAGTGGGATGGACCTATTATTTTGTACTCTGAGTGAATTCACAAGAAATGCATTGTTTATAATAAGTTATAGGTGTACTTAATATTAATTAACAATTATTTTATATAGGCGCATTTATCGCATTGGGTGAACCTGTAATGATAAATGTAAGATAGAGAAATAAATAAATAAAAAAAGACGTGTGGCACTCGGGGACTGCCGCGGTAAAGCTATTGCATAGCATTTTGTATCAACTTATGCAATTATAATTATTTATTTATTTTATTTATGCAGTATTTCTTTTTCTTTGATATTATTTTTTTTTTTCGTTACGGAATTTCTTCTTAATAAAGTGTGAATGATTTATATTGCTTTTTAATTGTAGGAAAAACATAGTTGTGGAAACGAGAGTTTCAGACGTGTGGTGCTAGTTGTGTTTTTCACTTTTATTTGGCCTCATTTTAATTAAACTAATCTAATTGAAATACCAAATCTCTTGTCCCAAAGCAAGTCAGAATGTAACGCAGTCATCTGGACTCCACTATTAATCAATGATAAAACAAATACCTATTAATAAACTCAAAAACTACGAAATTTAGTTGCGTTAAAATTTCATATTTCTTCTTACAAGCTAAATGATAAATGATTTATTTTCCTAAATAGGTTCCAAAAAATAATTTTCGTCAAAATAATTATATTAGTAGTATTTTTCGCAGTTCGGTGCATTTACCTAATCGTTGCCATACCTTTTCAGATAGCTTGCGTCACAAAACATATTCGAGAAATTGTCTCATAATTATTTGAAACAGAGTTACCCTACAATAATTGCCCGATCGCATATTAAGGTAGGATTTAACAAAGAGGCGAATTTATTATAATTTTTAATGAGTGCGATACGTTCAAAAGCGGTGCTCTCTTGTGTTGAACAATAGCCAGATAACTTGATATTTAACCATTGTGCCTTTAATCTGCGCCATGTATATTTTATTAATAGATACTAAACTCATTTATTAGGTAGCGAAATTTTAAAGTTCGGAGGGATTCTATTAATCTCTGAAGAAATGTGGTCTGTTAAGGTATTGTTTGTAATATTAGTAGATCAATATTAGTTCATTATTATGCGTATGAATCATTGCCAAAATTATTAACCTAACTGTATTGCATTTTAAGTTCATCCATTCGAATTAAGATTTCATTTTCATTTCTACTAAGATTTAAAAGTGACGTAATTCCTAGGAATTAACGTCACTTTTTTCGGAACCCCAGTTGCTAAACACTCGCAATTACAAAAGCTTTTCAATGTGACAATTCAACAAAACCCTTTGAACGGAGTGTTCAAAAATCAAAATTTAGTGTCGCATCGGGTAGGTAGATCTCTGCAATTTATTAATATTGTTAGGTATGATAATTAGTTTCCCGAATATCAGTAGGGACTGGTGTATGTATCATCAAATCAACAGTCATTTATTCGAACGTCAAAATTACATAAGACAGTCCCCCAAAACGCCCGCTCTACACCATCATCAACATCGTGAGGAAATCGACGTGTCCTAGAACAGAAAATTCGAAGACATGTGACATCTACCAACCCGCACTGAGCCCGCGTGGATTACAGCCCACTCCCACTCACAGAGAGGAGACCTGTGCCCTAACAGTGGGGGCGATATAGGGTGATTAATTAATAATAATTTTAGCTACACAATTAGGGCGCTACTCAATAAATAGTAGTCAAGTCGCTACTCAATAAATAGTAGTCAAGTCGCTACTCAATAAATAGTAATCAAGTCGCTACTCAATAAATAGTAGTCAAGTCGCTACTCAATAAATAGTAATCAAGTCGCTACTCAATAAATAGTAGTCAAGTCGCTACTCAATAAATAGTAATCAAGTCGCTACTCAATAAATAGTAGTCAAGTCGCTACTCAATAAATAGTAGTCAAGTCACTACTCAATAAATAGTAGTCAAGTCGCTACTCAATAAATAGTAATCAAGTCGCTACTCAATAAATAGTAGTCAAGTCGCTACTCAATAAATAGTAGTCAAGTCGCTACTCAATAAATAGTAATCAAGTCGCTACTCAATAAATAGTAGTCAAGTCGCTACTCAATAAATAGTAGTCAAGTCACTACTCAATAAATAGTAGTCAAGTCGCTACTCAATAAATAGTAATCAAGTCGCTACTCAATAAATAGTAGTCAAGTCGCTACTCAATAAATAGTAGTCAAGTCACTACTCAATAAATAGTAGTCAAGTCGCTACTCAATAAATAGTAATCAAGTCGCTACTCAATAAATAGTAGTCAAGTCGCTACTCAATAAATAGTAGTCAAGTCGCTACTCAATAAATAGTAATCAAGATCCTTCATGACACACATAATAGATATCTGAGGTCATTGGAAAACTTGAGACTAGAGATGCCGATGCATTCCACCAGTTTCTATGATAAATCTTTTACAGTTCAAGCAGTGCGGTTATGGAATGCCTTGCCTGTGTCGATAAAGCGTGCCCAAACTTTGTCCATTTATATATGTAAATGGTACACCACAAACTACCTGCAGTAATGTTTCTCCTTCTCCCTTAATCCATCCAAAGGTTGTCTTTAAAATTATCGCTTTTAGCGATAAGACCATCCATTGTGTCACCCTTTTATATGTATATAAATCTGTAATTTTTGTGGTGTGCTATAAAGAATATTCTATCTATCTATCTAAATATGCACGCCACCGCTGGTTCTAGACAACTGAAAATAGATATCGTACATTTTAGCCAAAAAAATCGCACTTAATCTGAACAAAAGCGAGCAATTATACGTATTGGCGTTTTTCCAAGGTATACAGGTAATTAGTTCTACAGTCCAACTGTACGCGACTGTACGTACCAAATGAATAAAGTTAATGTCACAGGTGCAAGAATTCTCAGAGAATTCGCCCAAGTTTAACATAAACAGAGCTGTGAGTAAAACTTATAGTTTCTCTACAAGTACTGTGTAGAACGCCGATAAATATTGGACGGAAATTTCATCTATGAAAGTGAATTTAAATTTCTTACTGACGGAGTAACCGCCACTGCTCTCAAAATAGTAAAAGAAAACTTCACGAGGACACCGGCATGTTCTAGAACCAAAAATTCAAAGACATTATGACACCTACCAAGCCGCACTGGGACCGCGTGGTATTATAGTATTATAGCTCCCTCTTGAGCTTGAAATTTACACAATTACTGACAAATGCTTGCACTGACTGGACAGATCCACTCAAATTTGTGTGGTTCAGACACGGATCTACATGGTCCTCCCATGATCTGACCAAGATTATGTCTGAGTTTAAAAGAGACTGACCCCTGAGTTTGTTTCGCAATTCTTCTCAAGAGTAGTCAGATAGGAAATGTCGACTCCATCTAGATTTTTTATTTTTTTATATGATGTGTAAATGTGATCCCAATATCTTATTTATTGAATAAACGATTTTATTTCATTTCTCGAAGAGAGCGAGGCCTGTTTTCCAGCAGTCGGAACACTATATGCCAATTATGCATATGCTTATAATAATAATTTAAAAAAATCTGACAGAGTTGTTTGTTGCTTGATATCTGCCACGTGGATTGCTTGATCAGCTAGGGTGACTGCTATAGTAATTGGCCACGTTATATTAACTGGCCCCTCATAATAAAAGAGATAGAAACAAGGTAACGCAAGCAAGATCATGAATGAAAAGGACGAAAATATTCCTATGTTATAAAACCTCTTTTGTTATGAGTGGCCAATTACAATAAGCAGTCACCCTAGGTCAATCTGTTCTTATCGCGGTCAGTCCGTGGATGGGTGACTGTTCATTAGGGATCAAGACTCCTTCATAATTTATGTAAGAGAGCTTATTTCTATTAACACAAATTATCTTTTTATTATTCCCAAAGGTAATCAGCGATGATTTTATGTCAAATTTTGGCCACTGATTGCTTATGAAAGCTCAATCAAGCCGTTTGAATCGTAAAATCAAATGTGCATAATAATTCAGATAGCAAACGTAGGCCTATCCAATCCAGGAGAAATACTCGCTCATCAAAATCAAAGTCAAATCATTTATTTCAAATTAGCTGATATCCACGGCTTCGCCCGCGTGGCTTTTTTCCTAAAATAGAAGTAGTCTTTGTTACTCCTCCACATCAGCTATGTGCCAATTAAAGTCCCGTCAAAAGCCGTCCACCGTCAAAAGACAGATATACAGACAAAATAAAAATAAAAATGTTTTTTTGATATTAGTAGTAGTATAACATTACAAACAGACACTTCAATTTTATTTATTTACATTGATTGGCACATAGAAGGCACTTTTGAACGTCAAAATTTACATGAAAATTCAATTTGATGAGATTTTTTTTTTTTAATTTTTTGCCCATTCTAAAAAGTAGTTACGTATGGAGAAGAATGGGCATCTGAATAAAAAGTCTTTATAAAAATAATCCCTTATGTTGCACCTGCCATGTTTTGTCTCTGCATCACCTTAAGGTTGACTGGTAGAAAATGCCTCAGGCATTAAGTTCGCCTTTGTACAGTATTTTTTTTAACTTGTACATAAAGTTTTAATAAATAAATAAAATATACTATCAAAACGAAATATTAGGTAGGTACCATTTTCAAAAACGTTCGTCCCAAATAAATTCAGAATCTAATCAGGTTTTAAAGCAAAAACACTGCGTTAGTAGCAAAGTTTTAGCAATTGAATTTACGTTATGATATTATTAATTTATAGCAGCCCGCATAAATTAAAATGTGCTTTCAAAGGATAATACAGAGTCGAGAATGAGACAACCTATCATCGGATTAACTAAGAACCCTTCGTAAGGGCTTTGAAAGCCTACAATTTGTATGTTAGAATTATTGATAATATAATATTATTAATCGGATTATTATATTATTACTATCGGTTACTATGAAAGGAAGAGGAATTATTAAAATGAGTTGAGCTGAATATTAATACCATGTTAATTCGTATTTCTACAAGAATGCAATGCATGATTCAGGGTACGAAATGAGTGCACGCTCGACTCAAGCGTCCAGCGCGGCGGCGCGTGCGGCGTTCATGTTAAACACATACAATCCCTCGCGAATGTCCAGAGGCCCTAGTGTGAGTTTCTTTTAACCATCTCGATTTTACGCATCGAGCGCGTTCGGCGTCCCGATTGGCCGCCGAATGGCCCTTCACCAATCGGAGTGCTGAACGCGCTCGATGCGTAAATTCGAGATGGTTAAAATAAACTCACACTAGGGCCTCTAAGTAGCGGCGAGCGGCGCGCCGAACAATCTTTCGCCGACTACACGCGACGCAAAACGCCCCGCCGCACGCCTTTTCACTTAGTGTTATGAGAAATCAGTAGAAGTGTAGAAATTAGATTTTTCCACTTAATGTATCATCTATACATATAATCAGAGTTATTGGTAAAATACAAAAAAAAAAAAAAACTTTCAGGACTATATTACTAACATCGTGAACAACAACTTTTGTTATATGACTTTTAATAATTCATCAGATTTACAAACAATTTTTTTTTTTTTTCTTAAATTTAGGCATCTCAGAGTTGACCTTTAGAGATCGTGACTCTTTAACCAGACTTTCCTGTTGTTGCCTTAAGCTCCTAAACATTTAAAGCCTCCAGCCAGGGTGTAAAACTTATAAACTAAACAACTGCGCGCTAAGGGCACCTTCTGTGGGGTACGAATCTCGGCTTAGGGCAGAGTCGGAGGGAGGACAGCAAGGGATAGGTGGTGACTGGATCAGTTCAAGGTTATGATTATTAATAGGGGAATTTAAAGTTACACGCTCAGCTACGGCGCGGGCTGGCGCTTCCTCGAGCAAGGGTCGGGGGGGACTGTTAAGTCGGGGATTTCGCGAGGGGCTTCGGCGGCGAGGTCGGAATGACGGTCGTGTTTTATGTTTGCGAGCTGTACTGGTTTCCCTACTGCTCTCCTGGAGAAGAGTTGTGGGGTCGTCTGGGTCGGTCAGTGATCTGGGTCGGTCAGTAGGTCTGACTTTTTTAGAAAAATAAAAATATTTGAATTCAACGCTCTAAATATATAGATTAGATTTTTTTCTATATGTGGAGGCTTGTTATTAGCAATTTTCTTTATATTACTTTCTTTATATCATTGGTTTGTTAGTCTGTAAGCCTTCTTTAAAATAAAATAAATAAATTAGAGCAACGAAATCTTGAGGTTTATTTTTTATTTTGCCGTGATAGCCCGTTGGTTAAGGGCTCGCCTCCCATGCATTAGGTTGTGAGTCCAAACCTGGGAAATGGAATATGTTCTGAGTTTATCTTGGACATTACTGACATCGGTGAAGGAAAAACATTGTGAGGAAACCTGAAATCACCAACCCGTCTTGAGCAAGCGTGGTGATCAATGCTCGTGCCTTCTGTGTATGAAAAAAGGCCTTTGCCCAGCAGTGAGACAGTTATAGGCTGGTATTATTATTATTATAACATAGATAATAAAAAAAACTCTATGTTTTGTCCAGTCGAAAAGACCATGCGAAGCAGGGACACATCGCTAGTAGATAAAGTTTCATCATGCAATACGTCTATTATTTCCCTGAGGAATCGGCAGAGATGTTTGTCAATTACATAAGGCACGCAACACCTTTTTACCAGATTTCATTTCGACTTACGGAAGTTTTGAGGGTTCCTTAGTCAAGCCCAGAGAATTCTTGGTACTACAAAGCTATAATTTTGCATGGGTATTATATACACATGATAAACTGAAAAAATTAAATCTTGAAAAAAATTATAAATAAAAAAAAACATTTTTATTTTTTTTATTTATTATTAAAACTTTATGTACAAGTAAAAAAGGGTTATTCCACAAATCCCCCCTGAAAATCCCCCTTAGGATGAAAAGTGGAATCTATAAAAAACAGTCTAGAATTCATCCCTGATAATCCCGCTTAGGGGGGAAAACTAGAATTGATAAAAAAAAGCTTATTCCAAGATCCCCCTGAAAGTGATTTTGTTTTTACATTAGGGTTCAGTTTTCCCCATTGACGGGGATTCTCTTAGGGGGGATTAGTGGAATAAGCCGTAAAAAAAACACTGTAAATATTGCGGGTCTGTGAAAACCATTTTTCGATCTATTTGCGAAGCTTTAAATTGCTATTTTTTCTAAGAGTCAAGTGGGGGGCAACCACTGCCAGGTAAATGGTTGTTTTTAGATATGTGAAAAATTTACGGCAGTAGGTTGTAAACCACGAAGTTAAAAGGAAAACTATCACAGAAAAGTAGACTTTAGAAGATAACTAGTAATATCAACTACGGAACCCTTCAAGCCGAAGCCGGCTTTTTTTATACTGACATCAATGTCTACCTACCTTCTTATATCAGAGTAACTTTATTGACTTTGTTGATACATGCATACATAAACTCACGCCTTCTTTTCATGGGGGTAGGCAGAAACTATAGAACGCCATCTTCTACGCTCCTTACATACCTACTTCTTTTGCTTCGTTTACATTCATACATCTGGTCACACACGCACACCGGTTGTGAGTGCTACGCACCTGACCTTTCTGAAGAACATCACCAATTAGGTCACTGTACGCCCTCCTAGGGCGTCCCCTCCCGGCGTTTCCACTCACATCTGCCTTATGAATACCTTTGGTTAGTCGTCTTTCATTCATCCTCTCAACATGACCGAACTATCTAAGCATACTCTTTTCAAGCTTTGGCACTACATATTTTAAACCGCACCGTTGACTTGTCACATTGACATTACTTTCTTGATAAAAGAAAGAAAAATTAAAATATTTAACTAATTAAAATTTTGTATTAAATGTTCAAAAGGATTTTGAAAATGTTCAAGCAATTTTATGTCTGCCATATAAATATTTTTATCATCTTTATTAATTTTTTGTTTTTTATTTGTCAATTATTATTGTTTTATACTCAAAATGTTAATGAAAACCGATTCAAACTACGTTTTTTAGTTCAGAAGAACAACGCAGTCACGTGATTTGCCTTGAGTACTCTATTCATAGAATTATTATTTTAATGTAGGTTATAGGTACACAGATTTTGGGTATTTATTTTAGCAATTTTCCATTTATCACAGCACAACACACAAACATGTATGTCACAACATTTTATTTGATTTCGTATGAGCCTTTTATCAAATCAAAATCAAATCAAATCAAATCATTTTTATTTCAGGAATACACTCATATAAAATTTTACATCAGATTACAAAATTATTATTATTATTATTATTCACTAATTACAAGAAAAAATAGACAAAATTATTATTAAATCATTCCAATATACGAAGAAGTGGTTTACCTCGTATATGGCCCTCAATATTCCATTGTCAGATTTATGTATTCGGTTCATGAAGGAGGCCTGTGACTTTCTCATGACTGCGTGAAAGTCATCCACCCTGTTTTCGGCAAACTTTATATCACCTTTAATTTATGTATTAATTTATTATCTTAATTTATGTATTAAAACGGACATATGTGTTTATTATTCTAGCGTAAGACCGTCGTTGGTTGCAGCAAAAAATTAGCGTCATGTGGTACACCCTGTGTGTCATTTGACATTATGCAGAGCTGAGGCCCTTTTGGCGTTATAATCATTGTTTTCTGGTTTTTTTTAGGTGTATTTTTTTCTGTAACGACAATAAATGCATTTTTATTTATTTGTTTAAAAAAGAGCATAATTGGAATTATTAACTTTAAATAATTAATTAAAGTACAACGCCTATTAACACAACAAACAAGGACTAAACACATACAAGTTAAACATTAAGGCGGAGACTGACTTGCAACGATTTTTTGTTACGTATCATTCGAGGCGAGCTTGGTTACAAAACGGCGATACACAAGACGCGGCGAATGCTCGCTCCGAGCATATGGCTCAAGCGAGCTCCATTTATTGTTACAAAACGGCGGTACACTAAACGTTGCGAACGTTCGCTTCGAGCACTTAAAACAAGCGTGCTCCATTTATATTTAGAATGGTGGACGTTGAGGTTGAGTGTGCTTCATTAATATTATTTAGTTATAATTGTTATGAGGGTACTCACCAGTCCACGAACTTTCTAATACCTTTTATTAAGTTTCATATTGAGACACGAAGCAACAAAATACGATCTAGAGGAATGTGGCCGTTTTTCTTTAGAGCGAATTTTATTGCTTCGTGTCTCAATATGAAACTTTATAAAAGGTATTAGAGAATTTTAAATACACTTACCGAGGGAGCTAATTGAGCCGTTGTTCATAATTCTTTTTCAGTCACGAGATAATATGTTTTAAATGAGTGGCGCTAGTGGACCTGAGAGCCATGGAAATAATAATAATAATAGCCATGCCTTTTGTTCTTCTTATGGGAAGAAGAAAAAAAAACAATACAACTGCAATGACTCGTTTGTAAACATGCGCTCACAATGCTCGCATCGAGCACCTCGACTCGCTACACTGACTACTGTAACGCGTTACAAACACTCTTACTTTACAAACAAACGTTGCAAGTCAGTTTCCGCCTTTAATCATTTTCATTCACTCTTATCTATTCAATCAAGCTTTCCTAAATAAAAATAGCTATTATTATTATAAAGAGGTATGAGTCTAGGTACCGTGTGGTGCCGGACGTAATGAATAGCACCACCCCATTTCCTCCCGTGGGTGTCGTAAAAGGCGACTAAGGGGCTTATTAGAGAATGGGCAGCAGCATTCTCTATGCATTTTTAAAACCATACTGCGATCGCCAACCCGCCTGCCAAGCGTGGCGATTATAATAATATAATAATAATAATAATAACCCCACCGCCGTATCTCTACGTTGACGTCGTGGTGGGGCTTGCGCGCTCTGAACTCTAGGTCTGTGCCGGTAGAGTTTACTTTGCCGGAACATGTCTAGGGTGAGGAGCCAGACCAAGAGAGATACAGAAACCCGCAGGGCAGCATGTGGCGAGCTGTTGGGCAGTTGCGACCCCACGGACCCTATCTCCCGGGAGAAGCATGTTCCTCATCTCTGGCTTGCCTTTATTGGCCGGCTGGTGTGAACACTGACGAGGAACTGAGCTCCCACCTCATTCTTGCCTTTATTGGCCGGCTTGAGTGGAGATTCGCAAGAGCAAACGTGCTCGGAGGAAGGAAGTATTCCAGTAAGTGCTTGTAGGGATCTTGACCATCTTCCGGGCTCTGGGATTGTTCTGAGAGCCTTGGAATACCTCTCCACTCCTCGAGCACCTCAGGACATGTTGCTCCCTTGTCGCTACGTCACTATGTGCTAGCGACCGTTTTCGGGGGCCCATTATTGAGTGTGCAAGTCACCCCCTGCCATTTTATCCGTGTATAATAAAACATTGATCAGGCAGGGGCCATAGTCCTTCCATAGTTTTTGGTAACCAGTCCATTTTAACCACCCAAACCCATAGTCCAATATCTTTGTTTTCCATATCCTGCAATAGTCCTACACCAACCGGGGGTTGTCCTTGGGTGCACTTGCATAGTGCGTACAGGGATAATCGTCGGTTGGTGCCTCATTTAATTAAAAAGCGTCAAGCGGGCCTCTGCGAGTTGGCTTCGGCCCCTCGTAAGCCTTCCAAAGGTCCGGGACCCTAGGGTCCCGAGATATGTAGACATAAATAAAATAATAATAATAATAATAAATTTTATTCAAAAAATTACAAGGTATAAAAATAAGTACAATTTTGCTTAAATGTAAATTATATTCCTAAGACTTACGTGCCTGAACTAGGTAATCCTGTGTTTCAGGCGAAAAGTACTAATTATGGCAAACCCCCCCCCAATTCGGGGAGGCTTATGTCCAGCAGTGATGTCTTTCGGCTGCAATGAATGATGATGAGTCTAGGGTGTAAAGTTCACTCATCCTCCATAGAAAAGGGAGGATCCTCCGACCAGCCGTCCCACCAGAAACAAGACCCGTGTCTTGTTTCTGGTGGGCAACTGTCCAACGGTTGATGTCGGGATGTTGTATATAGGGTGGGAGGAACATCGACGCGAAGCCGGTTACTATGGATCAGTACATGATTCTGGACCCCATTGCGTTGAAATTTTTCGTCGGTAAATAAAATAAAAATAAATGCTTTCCCATACATTTTGACCACGTCTTGCACTTTTGTAGGAAATAGCTGTTTTTTTTTAAAATAACAGACGCAAAATTTTAACGCAGGGGGATCCAGAATCATTTACTGAATCCAAGATAAGCGGCTTCGCATCGTTGTCCCTTTTTTTTTTTTTTTTTTTTTTGGGTGGGAAATTATCAAATAACTTCTCCCGCTCTGGGCGGAGCGGGAGGGCGTGTCAGACTTTTACTGACTAAAACCCACCCGTGTTCCTTCAGTTGCCTGTGTGCCAGGGCCACGGTATCCCTTTCGGACAAACCCGCAACCCTGGCAGGCACCGGTCCTGGCAGACCCCGTCAGTGCGTGCTGACATCTCTTTGAGGCGCGCGTGGAACACAACGCGCCATCGACCCGGGCCTGGTCCTTACCGGACGGCGAACTGCCCATAGCTCGCCGTCCGCAAGCCCGCGCCTACGGTGGCCGGGAATCGGCTACCGATTCCCGCCGCCCAGGGCGTCTCCTGCGGCGACTAGGGGCGTGAGGGCGCATAGACTGCCGCTCCCTCACGCGTTCCGCCTCCTCCTTCGCGAGCATTACTACTTCGCAGAAGGAGGTGACTGCTTCCCATGCACTCTCGCTCCGGACCATGGCCTGGACCAGGGCCGGACGCGAGAGATCGCCGCCGCCAATCGCCTCCGTGAGGACACGGCGGTGCTCTGCCCAAGCCGGGCAGACCTCCACCGTATGCTCCACCGTGTCCTCCGGGCGATCCACACAGTGGTAACACCCGGGCGTTTCCTCCCGCCTAATCCGAAACAGGAACCTCCCGAAACACCCGTGTCCAGTGAGGACCTGTGTCAGGCGAAAGGTGAGGACGCCGTGGCGCCTCTCTAGCCACTCCTCAAAGAGGGGACTTATCGCCACAATTGTGGCGTGCCCAGCGCTGGGTTGCAACAAACGCACCCTCCATGTCGCCATGAGATCCCGCCGGAGCTCTGTCCGCTATGCCGTGATTTCTCGCGGCAGCGGAGTTAAGCCCCGGCGTTTCACCTCCTCGCGCCACTCCCATAAGTGCGCGAGAATTTTTGCCTCCAGATCCCATGGCGGCAATCCGGCAAGGAGGCTCGCTGCCTCACCGGAGACCGTGCGGTATCCCCGTACCAATCTGATGGCCATGACCCTTTGGGACGCGTTCAACCGGCGGGCAGGTCGCCGCTTCAAGGAACGCGCCCACACCGGTGCCCCGTAAAGGGCCATGGACCGCACGACCCCAGCATAGAGCCTCCGGCAAGAGGCGTTTGGACCCCCTAGATTGGGCAAGAGCCGCTTCAAGGCAGCCCCGGCCCGCTCCAGTCTGGGAGTCAAACGTCTGAAATGCTCCACGAAGTTCCACCGGCTATCGAGGACGAGTCCCAGGTACTTCATCGTCGACTCGACTCCGATGTGAACCCCTCCTACCGTTACTTCAGAACCCGTCGGTGGCGCATTCCGAGGACCATGAAAACACATGGCCTCGGACTTGTGCAAGGCCACCTCGAGTCCCAGTTGCCGGATCCTCTCGACGATTGTCGCAACCCAACGTGTCGCTAATTCGGCCGCCGCCTGGTGCGACCTACCCTGCGCCAGGACCAGCGTGTCGTCAGCGTAGCAAACTACACTGACGCCACCCGGCAGGTCGGCGCGCAGCACCCAGTCGTAACCGATGTCCCACAAATGCGGCCCTAGGACCGATCCCTGTGGGACACCGCACGACATCTCTCGCCGGTTCCACTCTCCCTGGTGACCGGGGTATATGACAGCCCTGTCCTTCAAATAGGCCTCGACCACTCGACAGAGATAGGTCGGCATCCGGTGATACCGGAGTGCCTCCCTGATGCAACTCCAGGGCAGGGTATTGAAGGCATTGGCGATGTCAAGCGACACCGCCAAGACGACCCCACCCCGGACCACCGCATCCCCCGTCGTAAGGGCTCGCACGCGCATGATGGCATCCACCGTGGAGCGCCCCCTGCGGAAACCAAACTGGCTCTCCGCCAAATCCGGCCCCACCCGCACGAGCTGCCCGACAAGGCGGTCTGCAATGACTCTTTCAAAGAGCTTGCCCACCTCGTCGAGCAGCACGATGGGCCGGTAAGCGGACGGAGAGTCCGCCGGGCGCCCCTGCTTCTTAATGAGGACCAGTTTCCCCGTCTTCCAACGAAGTGGAAACTGGCCCCTCTCCAAGCATGCGCTTAGGAGCCCTCTTAGTCGAGGCCCTAAAGCGTCCAGGGCCAGAACCCAGGCTTTCCCATGTAAGCCGTCGGGTCCTGGGGCGGTATTTTTGGCATTCAGCCTACGTACCGCTACTGTCAGATCAACCTCGGTCACCTCCGGAACATTGTCGTCGTCGTCTGGGTTGTGGTCCGTATCGGGTACCGCAGGAGGCGGAGTCATGGGCGGGGGAGTATGTTCCCCTCGCGAAGGGAACAGAGCGCCCACCACGTCCTCCACGAGCTGGGGCCGGAGACTCTGCGTCAGCGGGGGAGCCCATGGGCGGAGTTTATCCCGCACCATTTTGTAGGGGCGTCCCCACGGGTCTCTGTTCAAAGTCTCCAGCGACTCCTTGCGGGACCGGTCTCTGGCCCGCAGGATCTCCGCTCGGAGGGCAATCTTCGCCGCTCTATACCCCTCGTACAGCTCCGCCTGAATGGCTTCCGTATCCGAAGGGCGAATACGGAGCCTGCGGTGCCTGGTGTACCGGTGTCGCGCAGCAACGCACGCCTCACGTAAAGCGCTTAGCTCCGGCGACCACCAGCACACCTGGCGTCGGGCGCATCCGGGCTGGACTCGGGGCATTGCCACGTCACATACTTCGGACATGGCCTCCTGGAACCACTCTGCCTCACTGTTAATGTCAACAGGCCTGTCCGGTGATGACACCCAGGCCTGCACGATAGAGGCTTCCAGAAGGAGCTCCCGGTTCAGCTGCTTCAACGCCCACCGCGGACCACTCGGGGCCTGTCGGACCGGCGCACTCGAGGTCTGGGCGGAGACGTCAAACCGGATGTACCGGTGGTCAGAATAGGTCTCCACCCCCTCCATGACGCGCCAGTCGATGACACGCAGCGACAGAGCAGGGCTGGCGAACGAGATGTCCACCACTGAGTCACCCCGCATCCGCACACACGTGGGGACAGAACCCCGGTTTAGGACGACCAGGCCTGTCTCCAGAGCCCAGTCCTCCACCATCCTGCCCCGTGCGTCCGTATACCGGGAACCCCAAGCCAAATTCTTAGCGTTGAAGTCCCCGAGGACGAACACAGGTAGGGCACGGAACCCGACGACGACGGCTCTCAACTCCACAAGGGAATTGTGGAACTCGGCGAGAGTTCGGTTCGGGGAAAAGTATACCCCTACCACAACAAGCTCCCCGAACCGTGCTGCTACGCAACCCCGTCTCCTCTCCATAGCCTCGAGGGACGGGGTTCCAGCGGTGGCCGACGAAATTAGGATCACTGAGCCACTCAGGTCCTCCACCCAGTCATCCCTGGGCGGGACAAAGTACGGCTCAGCGACCACGGCGATATTAATCGACCACTGCGACATGCTCTGGAGCAACAGATCCTGAGCGGAGGCGCAGTGGTTGATGTCGCCTGGAGGAGGCGAAATGGGGCCGTCACTGACATTCCATTTCATCCCCCTCCCGGGCCTCCTGTGATGGCCCTGCTGTAACTTGTACGGGGGCGACTACGACGGTGGAGGCGGCAGCGGCGGCGACAGTGGTGGTGGCGGCTGCGGCGGTGACGGAGACGGCAGTGGCGGAGGGCTTGCCCCTGCCTCTGGGTTTGGCGGGTGGAGTGCAGGCCCTGCTCCCAGCCCGGTGATCGGCCGGCTTGCCAGATGCCGCACATATGAAGCAGTGCGGCGTGGCATTACACGAGCCGGCTTTGTGACCGGGCTGACCACAGCGGAAACAGTGACCACTGCGGTCCACCTCCGAGGTGCATTGCACTCCCACGTGGTTGCCCACCTGACAGCGGAAGCACCTCAGAGGTCTGGGTTCCAGCAATTTCACCTGCGCGGATACCCAGCCCACTCGGAGCCTTCGGCCTTCCCCGGCTATTTTTTGGGCCGCCGACACGGGGCAGCTCACCGTAACGGTTCGCATCCCCGTGGAGTCAGGACGAATGGTGCCCGCCCTCACCTGCTCGGCAGAGCACCCCCCAGTCCTTACTACGGCGGCCACAACCTCACCCTCCGTCACACAGTCGTCCAAGCCCAGGATCCGCATATGAGCACACTTTGTGGGCCTGGACACTCGGGCCTCCTCCGCATTTAGGGACGCCCTAAGCCTTTCGGCCAGAGCGTCGGCGGTCGGTCCGCTGAGCGCACCGGGGACCTCCAGCATCCGGGCCCCAGTCGCAGTGACCCTCATCCGGAGGCCATCGATGACGCCGAGCTCCTCCAGGTTCACCGCCGCCCACGCCTTGGCAAGCACGTCGCGGTAGGACACGCCCTTCTTTGCCGCCTCCGACTGTAGTGTGATAACTACAGCTGCCGATTTCGGGGCGCGGAGCCTAGCCGCAACGCTTCGCTTCTTGCGTCGCTGCCGCTTCTCCTTTCTTTTGGCCGCCCTTGCTTCCTTACCCGCCTTACTCTTCTCCCCAACCACTTGCCATTCGGCGTTGGTCGGAGAAGAATTAGGAGGCGGGGGCGACCGTGTCTCCGCCAGGGCTGGGGCCTTCACCGTCTGCGGTGCAACGCCTCCCTTCTTGTTCTTGGGCGGTGACGATTTCGCCAGAGGCGGCCCCGCGGTTTCCACCACGGCCCCGCTTTTAGGCCGCCCCGACGATCCAGGTTTGCCCGCAGCAGCCACAGTGGTCGCAAACGTCTTGCTGGCTGCTAGCGGGGGGCGCAGGACAATAGCCTCCAGGACTGAAAACCGACTCTGGAAAGCAGTCAGCTCCCGCCGCACCAGGGTCAGAACCGGGTCCTCCGCAGGCACGGACCGTCTTTGCTCTTGCTGCACCCCCCCCGCCTGCACTTCCTGGGGGGTTCCAGCTCCTCGGAGCCCGGCCAGGTCTGCTCGGAGCTCCTCATTCTCCTTTCGGAGGACCTCCATGGCGGCTGTCAATCGGGCGACCTCTACCCGCATCTCGGATAGTCCATCCAATGGAAGCCCGATATTAAAGGCCTCCACTGCCGCCATAATAGAGGCTGTGGCAGCGGGTATGACCTTGTCTTTAGAGGATTGAATCCTCTTCAAGGCCACACTCTTGATGGCAGCTACCACGACCTCCTTAAACCTGGCCACTTGCTCTGACATGGAGCCACCAGCGGTGTCCAGCTCACCGCCTGATGACTCCGAGAGGGCCACTCTGCGAGTAGTCCCTCCAGGGTCGTGCTCCTCCGTGGCAAGCCTCTCGGTACTCTGGGCCAGCTCGACTGGGCTGGCTCGGCTCGGCTCACTGTCCTCCTGAGTGGTGGTGATGATCCCTCTGCCAACACCCCGCCGACTAACCTTTTTAGGGTTTGCACCCACCCCGCCGTCAGAGGACGACCCCTGGCCATCCCCTGGTTTGGAGCGCTTCTGAAAGTACCTTCTCAGGTTCTTGCCAGTAGCCCCCACCACTACGCACTCCGGGCTCTTAAAAGAGCACTTCGCGCCAGATGCTACGTCGGACTCCGACTCGGCATCACTCCTCCCCTCTCCGCTACTTTCGGTTATTTGATTTTTTTGTTTTTTTTTCATATTTGATCCCACGAGTAGATATAGGATTTGACGTCCACCGGACAGAGCCTAGATGCCCGGTAAGCCTAATACTGCAGAGTGCGGCAGGTGCTCTGCAGGGGAAGCGCTAACGACTGGAATCCCTCCAGCCATTCATCCTCTCACCGCGCTTCAAAGCTTAGGATTGTTGGTTTTTTATCTTAGAGGTAGCCTTCCTCTGGGCCGGGCGGTTAAGCCAAGCCCCCGGCGGCGGCATTATACATGCCTCCGTTTGCTGTCCAGCTAACCCGACTCAGCAAACCCGCCGAAAGTTCTCTCCTCTAGATTGAGGGAGAAACAACAGCCACATTGGTGCGCCTGCACCAACGTGGGAGGGTCACATCCAGTGTCAATTAACGAACGTCAATCGAACAAGGAGCGACCCACCTCCCTTGCTCCTCCACTGTGCCCTCTGCTTATCAGAGGGACACGTGGAAGACCGACGTGGAGCATAGTGCTCCCCCGCCCGCAGAAATTCGCCACAGACAATACCCTCTCCGAAAAACTCCAACACCTTTTTCGAAGAGATTATTGTCCATGCCCAGGGTGCACCGGCCCGACAACTGCTCTTCCCCTCGGACGTATCCGTAAGGGATCAGCAGGTATCAGGCACACGTGGAGGTTTTCTGCATGCACCCCCGCATCGTTGTCCCTGCCACCCTGTATATGCTAGCGGTAAACTCTGATTGCGCGATGCAGGATTTGTGCGACGTCAGGTCTTTGATGCGTAGTTTGCATGTGACGTTGTATATTTATTTATTTCTTTATAATAAGCACACCAACAGTACAGTCACTTACAATTCAAATAAAAATAACATCTTAAATTGTCGTTTTAGTAACCATGCAAATAACAGGTATGCATGTCATTAGTATATGAATATTAGAGTCAAAAAAGAACAATAAAAAGTGTTTATATTAGACCTAAATCTAGAATCTAGAACACTACAACCAAAACAATTTGAGCTACAAAGAAGTGCGCTCGTCGTGCTATTTATATAGGGAGCGTCTGTATGAAGCGAAACTCATGGAGAAAATATCAATAGGGCCACATCGAGTAAAAAATTGTGCTTGCAAATCGATACATTGTTCGTTTATCTGTTAAATACAAGAAAAAATGTTTTACGACCAGGGCTTTTATATCTGACTGGATCGTTTATATTTGGACTGCCCCGTTGGTCTCGAGGTCGCAAGCGCGACTGCTGCAGGGGGGGTCCTGGGTTTGACCCTTGGGTCGGGCAAAATGTTATTGTGTTTTTCCATTAAAGATTTCTTAGTAACAGCCCGGAGTTCGGAGGTTGGCGGTATGATACCCCCGTGCCTCGGAAAGCATGTTAACCCTCGGCATGCCTGGTGGTAAAATGTTACACGGTATGCCTGGTGGGTCTGTCAGACCTGGATTTTGACATGACTATATCTCGTACTAGTTATGATAAATTATGGTAACTACTAGGGCTGGGGTATATAAGGGGTGGAAATAAATAAATATTATATATTAACCACTATAAGTAATTATGTCTCTAATTAATCTGAGCTGATGTTTTTAACAAATAAATAGACATTTTTTTTCTCTTACAACATAAAATACTTATCAAAACAAATGAGATTCCGAAAATGGTCCTTGAAAGTGGATAATAATAAAATAATGAAGCCTCAGGGCTTAGGAAGAGGCGTAAAGTACACTCCTCTCCCTACCCTCCACTACTAATACACCTAATAATACTATACACCTTCCGCAAATACATATAGGCCTGATGTTATATCAGGCATCAATTTCATAATCTGAAAACTTTTTTCACAACAATTACATTATTTTATGAAATGCTTTGAGTAGTTCATAACTGATACTTATAATTGCTGCCAGTATATGTATCACTTTGACATGGTACATGCACGAGCCCGAGTGTCAGGAGGTACATTTGTGCGCTAGTACTGAGTGTGAAATGAGACACGTGTGGTAATAATTTTAGTCTATATAGACTAAAATTATTACCACATGTGTCTCACCTAAAGTTCTAGTATTTGCTCTTTTTATATATATAAAGAGAGCAAATACTAGAACTTTAGGTTTAAATATTACAATCTGTATTACACTAGGTACATCACACTTTTATTACGAAGGACACACGTTATTTCAGTTATTTATTATACATGAGAACGGGAACAGGAACCAAAAACTGCCCACTCCGTTCCGTTATGCCGTGCGGAAGTATTTATACAATAAAGGGGTGTATGAGGTGAGGAGGCAGTGCACAAGAATTTTAGCCAATGAGGGTGTGTGTCGCCTGGGCAATACCTTATATGGTCGCGTTTTTGGAGTTCGCATCGAGATGTGACAACCAACCATGAATCAGTCGTCTGCGCAATACCTTATATGGTCGCGTTGACATGTCACACCCCCAATGCTTTCTTAGAAATTCTAATTATCTATTAATGTTTTTTTTTTTTATAACATCCTGATACCTCGTTCTGTTCTGAACAGTACATGTACGGGCTAATGTGAAAATATTGTTTTAATTGTTTTGACTTGTAATTGTATTGTATTTTTGTATTGAAATTGTATTTAACTATTTAATTGTATTTGTATTAGTTTGTTTTATAATTGGTCCGTGTTGGCTTTTAAATAAATAAATAAATAAATAATAATAACGCCCAGCTACTGAGTTTTGGTGCAAAATATACAAATTTAAAAAAAATACAACGGTTTATGTGCCTAGGTGGGTCTGTCAGACCCTACCTAGCATGCCGAGGGTTAAGCCGTTGGCCCTGCGCCTGGTCTAACTCCGGTCGTATCGAATTGCCATCCCATCAGACTATGAGAGTGGGAAGAAAGAGTGCAGCTGTGTCTGCGCACACACTTCTGCACTATAATATCTCCCTTGACCTCAATATTAACTTTCACATACCACTACGCACACACAGTTCGATCTTTCAATGTGAATGCGTTGCCTTAACACAAGCCACAATACCAGTAAAGCGCTTAGGCGTCCGGAACTATGGCATTAAATTCCTATCCGACAGCCTATTTGTGCTCAAAGCTTTAGGGAACAAACAAACAACAAGCAAATTGTTGAGTGCCATCTAGCTCTGGAGAGTTTATCGACGTTCAATCGAATTACCCTCCAGTGGATCAAAGGGCATAGTGGATCTTTGGGCAATGACGCTGCAGATGAACTTGCGAAGAGAGGGTCTGATATGAAGGTGCTAGGCCCGTACCCACTTCTCCCTCTGCCTTTCTCTCAATTTCGTGCGTAGATTCGCCAAAGATCGACCGAACAACAGATGGTCACGGGTAACAGACTGTAGACAGTCAAAGTTGGCTTTACCAATGGTACACCCGCGATTAACCAAAAAACTCCTCAGCTTAAGTAGAAATAACCTTAGAATAATAATAGGTACAATTACGGGCCATAATCTCTTTAACAAACATCTTTTTAACATAGGCGCAACAGACAGCCCCCTTTGCAGGGGCTGCCTTGACGCCGAGGAATCAGCCGCCCACGTCATCCTGGAATGTGAGGCCGTGACTCCAAAACGTGAAGAAATCCTCGGAACAGTGAGGTCGCTCCGTGAAGCCTGTGAAGCTCCAAGGAAGCTTCTGTGCTTTTGGGCGGCGCTAGGCTGCCTTTGTTAGCCAGAATCCTCACGCACAATGGACCAAATGGGAGTCTAAGTGCTGAAAAGGGAGCCCCATTATCATCATCATCATCATCTCCCTCGCCGAAGGCTGGTCTCAGCTGAGATTGGTCGCTATGGCCGAAAATCGGTCTGGAGGACTATTATTGTTATAACTGACCTACTTTTGACTTTGAGAGATCACTTTGATGTATTATAAGTAATCTAGAATTTGAAATAATTTAAGTTCAACAAGTTTAGAAGCCCTAACAACAGTCTGTTTGTTCAGCATTGAGTGTCAGATGGCTTGATTGCGGTCCAGACGATGTTAACCTTTATCTTAGTATTCAAACTTCTTCTCGTGAAGGGATAAGCACTTGTGATATTTAAACGAAAATTACCAACTCGAGACTTAAGATGTAAAATAAACCCGTAACTTCTATGTTTACAAAGTGTCAGAAACTCAAAAACTATTTTAATGTAGTTTCTAACAAAAGGCGAATTCATCAGTCTCCTACCCTTATCCCAATATATTTGTGGACGGCGGGCGCAACATGTATTTTTCTTCCATACTTCTCTATTAGTCGTCATATCGGTAGTCTTCTTCCTTTCTAGGCATAATATCATCTTTCACACAGTCCATCCATCGATGGATTTGATAAGGAGCGCAAGAGCGCGGCCGAAGCACAGGTAGAGCTGGGCTTGCGGAGATGGGTGCTGGCCCGATGCAGGAAAGAGATTTGGGATGAGACGTGGCAAAAGAGATGGATGAGTGAGGAGAAAGGACGGGAGCTGTTCCGTTTCTTTCCGGACGTGGCGGCGCGAATCAGGTGACACTGATGCCAGTGTCACCTGATTCGCGCTGCCACTGGGACAGCTGGTGAAGCGACTGCACGATATGACGCTATGTGAGGAGAGCGTATATTACTGTGGTTTGGATAAGGAAGATATGCACCATGTGTTGTGGGTCTGCTCCCTGTATGAGGAAGCTGGGTGCAAGATGATGGATGGGATCAGCCGCGCGGAGGTCGGCCCGATCTATTACGGGGATCTCGTGAGTTCACCGGCGAACTTTGACCGGCTCAAAGAGTACGCGCACACATGGCATGCCGCCCGGAGCAAGTTAGAGCGAGAGGAGGCGAATAACTGTTCACAGTTAGAAAAATGTTATTGTTATTAATTGTTATTATTGTTTTTTTTGTTACATATCTCAATACCCTGGGGTCCCGGACTTTTGGAAGACGTGCGAGGGGCTGAAGCCAACTCGCAGACGCCCGTTAGACGATTTTTGATTAAATGAGGCAACAACCGACGATTATCCCTGTACGCACTATGCTAGTGCACCCAAGGACAACCTCCGGTTGGTGTAGGACTATTGCAGGATATGGAAACAAAGATATTGGACTTTGGGTTTGGGTGGTTAAAATGGAAAAATTAAAAATGTTTAAATGTTTTTTTTTTTTTAATGTGTTTTTATTATTGTTATTAAATGTTTTGTTTGTTGTATATAGATACATAAATGATTATTATTATTTTTTAAAGGAAAGACGCTACCGGCAAAAAGATAGATGCCGCCAACAGGCGAAAAGAAAGGCGCCAAACTAGAGAAAATAGAGGAAAGGTAAAAAAGTGAAAAAAAGAGAAAAGATCGAAAAACGACATGGCTAACCACATTTGTCCACACGGTCACCGACGGCAAAGTCAACAACTCGTCGTGTGTCGTTGCATGCCCATTTGGGAGAGTTGCCATCAGGGGCACACATGATATTGGCGGCGGTGATCTCTCGCGTCCGGCCCTGGTCCAGGCCATGGTCCGAAGCGAGAGTGCATGGGAGGCAGTCACCTCCTTCTGCGAAGCAGTAATGCTCGCGAAGGAGGAGGCGGAACGCGTGAGGGAGCGGCAGTCTGTGCGCCCCCACGTCCCTAGTCGCCACAGGAGACGCCCTGGGCGGCGGGAATCGATAGCCGATTTCCGGCCACCGTAGGCGCGGGCTTGCGAACGGCGAGCTATGGGCAGCTCGCCATCCGGTAAGGACCAGGCCCGGGTCGACGGCGCGTTGTGTACCACGCGCGCCTCAAAGAGATGTCAGCACGCACTGACGGGGTCCGCTAGGACCGGTGCCTGCCAGGGTTGCGAGTTTGTCCGAAAGGGATACCGTGGTCCTGGCACACAGGCAACTGAAGGAACACGGGTGGGTTTTAGTCAGTAGAAGTCTGACACACCCTCCCGCTCCGCCCAGAGCGGGAGAAGTTATTTGATAATTTCCCACCCAAAAAACACATGGACACATGGAACACACATGATTTTTGTAAGGGATCAAGAAGCGCCTGCAGACTGTTCAGATTGCCAAGGGTGCTATGTCCGCAGCCGTAGCACGATTTCGCCCGTATAACGTTCCTTTGGAAGGGCCATGGGAAAGTTGGAGGAAGTCCATCCATTTCTTTGGTCTTTTCCTACTTGTATAGCCATCCACATTCTATAAGAATCTTCAACAAATTGTTGCAACTTCTGAATAAATACGAAATGACTGACTGACGCCTTAAGTCTTAAGATTTAGTTTGAGAGGCAGAGAGAGTTATATCTTTCTTTTCTCTCATGTAACGAAATGTGCCTAAAAGTAACGTGTCCTTGAAATTTCTCAAACAAATCTCGTCCAATTATCGAAACGCCGCCTAAGAAGTTTTACTCAAAAATATAGCGGTAATGGAATTTGCATTATTTTTTCCCATTCTATTTACACACCACATGCAATCTATGTCTTGTTAGCCAGCTTAAGTTCTGTTAAGAAACGTGTGAAATAAAAAAAAGTTACTACTGTGTCTAAACTTAGAGGTAATTTATTTCACCGGTGTAAGTTATTTTACAAAGTTACATTCACTAAAGACTGAGAAAGTAACATTAAAATATTCACTTCATTGTACTCGTAGCTCCACAAAACGTTTTATTTGGACATTCACTGGCAGACATTCAAATTAAAAGAGTCGTAATTATTTGAATGTAGCTGACTTTTTCAGGGTTCCGTAGTCAACAAGGAACCCAAGTATCGCTATGTCCGTCTGTCTGTATGTCTGTCTGTCTCTCTGTCTGTCTGTCCGCGGCTTAGCTCCGAGATCCTTAGTTCTAGAAAGTTCTAATTCAGCATGGGTATACATATTAACTACAAAAAAAAGTAGTAAACTAAAATCTAGATTTTTTTTCTGGTACCGCCCCTTTACGTAAATTGAGGATGATATTTTTTTGTCTCGTCTATCCTATGGTATTATCTACAAAACCATGAGAGGAGAGCATTTTGAACGCAAAACTGTGATAATTAATAGAATAATAAGGCTATTTTCTTCTAGTTAACATCATTTAGTTACCAAGGTATAACAACCGGCACGAGTCGTGAGCACAGATGGGCAGTAGTGGGGGCAAGCTCGCGCATGTACACTTTCGGCTAGATAAAAATTACGCGCGAGAGGCCAATAGACGACGAGTATCGGCTGACGAACCAATCGCATGAAGCTCGGCGCCCCCCGGCTACTTCATTCCGCCAACAAGATCTAAAAATTTACTACTGCGCAAGTGTCGGTTAGTGCTCACGACTCATGCTGGTTACTATAATAGTTTGATTAAGGCCAATTATTGAAAAATAAAAATAAAACAAAATGGTATTTTTTTTTATCTACTTCGTACAAAAAAGTAAACTGAATGAGTGAACTGCCGTATACACGCTTGTACCTTAATCTATACTAATATTATAAAGCTTATATATAATAATATTAATAAAGCTGAAGAATTTGTTTGTTTGTTTGAACGCGCTAATCTCAGAAACTACTGGTTGGAATTTAAAAATT
The DNA here is from genome assembly GCA_947523025.1 of Dryobota labecula. Lineage (NCBI taxonomy): Eukaryota > Metazoa > Arthropoda > Insecta > Lepidoptera > Noctuidae > Dryobota > Dryobota labecula. Next base: position 7,326,123 of record OX383287.1, read on the forward strand.
CTTTTTGTGATGGATAGTCCATTTATCGAGGAATATTAAAGGCATCACACTACGACCAATAGGAGCGGAGCATAAATAAAAAATGTTGCAAAAACGGGAAAAAATGTCCTTATTTGAGAGCTTCCTTTGCGTGCGCTGCGTAAACGGTTTAAGTTACGCAAATATCATGTATGATGGAATTGTTCATCTTTAAAAGTTCTAAAAAAAGTCCGCGACAGCATATGTCTATCTTTTAAGATTGACTCACTATAACCTTTTTTATGGTAATCAAATCTGTTCGAAATTAATGCATTATTTACGAAGGAGTTTTGTCTATATAATATTAATCCTTATCCAAATAAATATGTTATTAATCACAAGTATTCAAATGTAAATTGTCCTTGACATCACTTGATTTCAATTAACATGTTAGGAGATATCATAATTTTAAAATAACTTCGCAACAAAAACGTGTATAGGCTATTTAACATCACGCTACGCCCCTAAGGAGCCATGCAAAACAACAAGAAGTCGGAAAAACGCTAAGCGAAAACGAACTAATTGCGCGGACGGGCGATGCGATGCGACGGGGTGGGTTGTGGGCCGAAATTTTACGCGGACGAAGTCGCGGGCAGAAGCTAGTAAAGGTGTATAATCATTTTCCATAGTTAACCATTATTTGTAACACCGACGTGACTTATTATTATGATTGTTGCACTAAAGTAATGCAAGTTTAAAAAAAAACCGGTCAAGGGCGAGTCGGACTCGCGCACCGAGGGTTCCGTACCATCATATATAGCTTCATTCGTATAAGTAGGACCTAAATAGTTATGTGCCCAGAAAAAACTACAATTTGCTTCACCCAAAGCAACCTGCGAGTAGGTAGGAAGGAGGATATTTTGGTTATGAACCGCGAAATGTTTTAAAATTTTCATCGACGGGGCCATTATTCGTCAGTTAATTTTAACACTGCGGTGTAGAATATTGCAGTATTAGGTCAGCGCCATCTATTTTGAAAGATAAAGGAACTAATGTAATTTTTGTTGATTTCTGAAAAAAGTGTGCTATTTAGAGACATAGTTTTATTTTTCCTGTAATCTTAACATAAGCTTCTATCACATAAAATAATCTCAGATTTTTCTCTATGCATACTTCGGAGATAAGGGGGGACGGTATTTTTTTTTACATTTTTCATCAAAAGTCGAAAACTATGCGGCCTAAAGAAAAAATATTTTTTTTTTGAGAATATGCAAACAGCGCTCTTTCATATGATACCCCACATGCCCTAGTAGCGGCATTTCGAATTTTGAAGACCACCTTTCAGTCCCTGTTGCAATAAAAATAACAACTTTTTTGTTTCTTTCTTATTTGCAAAATAGTTGGGCAAACGTCATCTAAAACTATTCTAAATTTCAAGTTGATAGCATCAGTAGTTATTGAGATATTCAGCTGTGACAGACAGACAGACAGACTGAGTCACACCATAAGGGTTCCTTTTTACCATTTTGGTACGGAACCCTAAAAAACGACGTTTAAATAGCTATGTGACTGATATCTTTGTTTACAAATGATTGTCCGACATACACACGGACTAATGGTATATGTCCGTGTCTAATTTGTCACTTTGTGAAAAATAGGTGATATTGTCTTTATATACGTGACTTAATATAAGTAAAAATTGAGAATTAAACAGAAAGAAAGTTCTATGATAGAACAAAGAATAATAATTCTGAGTTGAATTATGTAAAAACCTTAGTCTGTCTATTAAATATGAGAACGAAGAAGATCAAAATTACATTCAAAATTAATGATACCTACTCTTGTTTAATGTTGCAAATAGTCAAGTTAGAAGCTACTTTAGAATATAACTTATTTGATTCGTCGAAGTAATTCAAATGCTCTCAAAAATCCTTAATTAGGATTCAAACTCACTAGTAAAGTCAGTTTGATCAAAATCGTAATAATAATTTGTATTATTGCATGGTCATGTAAGATGCTGGTAGGGAACTTGACCGTACTTACGGGATTGTCCAGCTGTGGAATACCTCTCCACACGTCATCAGCACCTCAGGACATGTTGCCCCCCTTGTTGCTACGATACTATGTGCTAGCAACCGTTTTCGGGGGCCCATTATTGAGTGTGCAAGTCACCCAATTTTGTCTGTGTATCCATACTAATACTAATATACTATACTAATATACTAATACTAATATAAATGTGAAAGTAACTCTGTCTGTCTGTCTGTATGTTACGCTGAACCGATCGTCATGAAATTTGGCAGAGATATACATATGCCTGATATATATTTGCCTGGGATATGGAGAAGGATATAGGCTACTTTTTTACGCGATAACCGACATCCATCCGGGCGGAGCCGCAGGAAAAAGCTAGTTTTATATACAACATTGGTTAGGCAGAGGCCATAGTTTTCCATAGTCTTAGATAACCGGTTCACTTTAACCAGCCAAACCCATACTCTTTATTTCCATATCCTGCAATAGTCCTACACCAACCCGGGGTTGTCCTTGGGGCACTTGCATAGTGCGAACAGGGTCGTCGGCGTGATTGTCGGTTGGTGCCTTATTTAATTTAAAACGTCTGACGGGCCTCTGGGAGTTGGCTCCGGCCCCTCGTACGCCTTCCAATGGTCCAGGACCCCAGGGTCCCGAGAAATGTCGTAAAAATAATGATTGCATTATTCCATGGTCATTTATTAACTTTTCGAAAAGTCTCGACTACGATTTACACGCACTGAATATCACGGCTGACAGGATCGATTTAATTTCCTGCTCCCTGAATGAATTCACTAAAATTATTGTATGTGTTATGTTATTTAAGATAGTTTAAGGACCACGCTACCGCATTAGGAATTTTACCTGTAGTGATAGCAGTGTATGTGACAAAAAAAAAAAAAATTGGTACTTGCTGAAATTGTAATATGCTGTACAGTTCCAATCCCAGTCACTCACATTGCAAGGCGAACCACTCCAAACTAAAAATTTGTCACAACACACAATCTTTCCGAAAGTGCCAACTCTAACACACATTTTTCAACAGCTGACATTCAAAATGGCTGCCATTTGAAAGTCGCATACTGAAGCGCTATGAATGGCGCCCTTTACACCAAGAATAGCGAGCTCAATGCATTTAGTGAAGTAAATATCGCGCGCCGTGAACACTATCTCGCTACAGCATTGTGCTACGGCAGAGCTATGTTACATTTTCTCTTTTTACGGGATTTTTGGCCTATTTTCATGTATTTCGTTTTTTATAAATAAAGTTAAAGTGGGTCTTGCAATTATTATTTATTTATTTATTGATCAAGGCACACCAACGACATATTTACAAGGATAGTAACAATGGGTAATCACAAGTCTTCAGTACTCTGTAAATACATCACATATAGGCATGCACAACATTATTATAGATAGGTGAACAACTATCCAATTAAAACTTTAAATTCCTAAATCATTACAATATTAACAATAAAAATTTAATAGGTAGGTACATAATAAAATTACCAAATAAGATTAGAATATAAAATTTGATTAAATTAAAAATAATACATTTCGTTACATTGCATGAGATCAATACAACCATACAAAATTACAATAAAATGTTCACACATAAGGTATACATAAATATGAAATAAATTAAAGGAAAGCTTCTAAATGACGTGTTAAAAGTTAAAAGATACAAAACAAAAATAAAAACAAATATCGTAAGTCTAACTAAACTTAATCCAAATGAAGATTTGATTACAATATTAAATTAAAATTCAGCATTATTGCTGGTATTGTTTGAGCATTCGATACTAGCCAGAAGGACGCATGACATCTTCGTAAATAACATCATGATCTTAATTTCCTGTTTTAATTTTGTTGTAGATGACAATATTGGCTGCCATTCCTGAGGCTGCTCCACACAGTATCAAGGAAGCGGGGCCAGAAACGTAGAGGCGCGATTAAATAATTTCATGCTTACGAATCCATACTAATATTATAAATGTGAAAGTAACTCTGTCTGTCTGTCTGTCTGTCTGTTTGTATGTTACGTTTTCACGCCTAAACCGCTGAACCGATCATCATGAAATTTGGCAGAGATATAGCCTGAGATATGGAAAAGGACATAGGCTACTTATTTACGCGATAACCGACATCCACGCGGGCGGAGCCGCGGGCAAAAGCTAATATAATTATATATTTATACGAATCTAAATCGTTCGATACGGAGTGGAATTTGCCGCCGGTAAAGCCGGCGACAAATTCAGCGGCGAGGCAGCCTGAAAGCCGGCGGCATGTATGGATGCGCCACTAAATACCCACCGCCGCCCATTGTATATTTTATAGTGTATAAGTTTTTCTTTTCTTTTGTAATGTGTAATCTGATGTACGGTCAGCTGCAGAGAAATCTCACCCCCTAGCAATGAAAAAATACATTACTAGGGGGTGAGATTCTGCAGCTGACTGTACAATAAAGAATATATAATAAATAAATAAATACGTTTAGCGTTAAACGCTTTTAGTGACTGGTGGTACAAGATAGCGGGTCTTTGAATTTTACCACAGATTAATACAGATGGGACACTCCGCAGTTTAAGTATGAAGCTACAAGTATACGCGACGGCATGTCGGACCACGCACAATAAAGGGTTCCGTAGTTACGAAGAATTTATACCAGGAACAAACTTAACATAGTACTTGAAAAATATACATATATACTGCAAATGTAAGTTGGTCGACTATTACTCGTTAACTTGTAAAGCCTAGCTAGCTGTGATAGATTTTCTGTTAAGTTCGTGATATATACTACTGTCGTGCATTTTTTCACACATCCAAAAACAACCATTTAGCTGGAAAGGTCGGAGGACACTTGATAAAAAAAAAACACGTTAGCGTGCAAAACAAACAATCCTTTTACTGTGTAGGTACAGGGGCCTAAGTCTACTAATTTACAAACGTTGCAATGTTCTCGCCATTGTGAGTATTTGACAGTGTTTGTATGCCAAATCTGTCAAAAACTCACAATGAAGAGACCATTGCAACGTTTGTACATTAGTAGACTTGGCCTCCTGGGCAAATGTACAGAAATAGGAAATAGACAGTAATTATTGTGTAACTTGTTTTGTTTACTAACAAATGATTAACACCTTTTTATTTTTATGTGTACTACTAACACTTCTGCTAACGCTATCTTTTAAAAAATGTATTGACATATGTCTGAAATAAAGATAAATTATTTATTAGGTATTTTTATTTTATTTGCGCAGCCGGATACCTGAATCGTAAAATTATTTAAATAAACCCGAAATATTTTTGAACGGCCTATTCAGCGATATACCACACCAAGAAATAGACGAGAGAACAAAATCTAACATCCCCATTTTAAGTGCAAAGGTAATTTCTCGAAATAAATTTAAAAAAAGGTTAAATCGTCGACCTCTCTTGCATGTAAAATCCAAACAATTTCATTTTTTTTCATAATTTTATTTTTCCATTTTGTCGGTGTGGTAGTATGTAATAATAATGAATAAAATTATTTTGTTAATATTACTTTGCGAAATTACAGATTTCTATTACTAAGAGTCTCTGTGCTATGCCGCGGACAGACATAGGTACACACGGCTACATATCAAGCTATACATTTCCAGTATAAGCTGATCTCTCATTATATGGAAATCCTATACAATGCGAGACTAACGTAAACTAGTTTTGGATAGCTTGATATGTAGCCGTGTGTACATGGCGAAACTATAATCCTTGTTCCTTGTTGACTACGGAACCATAAAAAGAGGAAGATTTCCTTGGGCATAAAAGAATCGTTCGAATTGAGATACACCTCTGTCTAACATCCACATTTCAGTTACTCCGCTTTACTCAACCACCCGCTGTCACTTTCGCCCCGCTTATGACACAGGTCACAACCTTTCTAAGGGATCACACAAAACGATGCTTTGCACACAGCCAAACAGTTTGATCAAAGGCCAGCTACGGCCTTTGCTTATTCAATATTAATTCTAAATGCTAATGGATTAATCAGCGATTGAAACGCCATGTCATGGAGTTCTGTACTGTAGTACTGGAACTCAACTCAATGGTATCGTGTCTTTGTATGCAATTTGAAATGGAATAAAATAATTAAAATATAAATTTAAAAAAAATTGGTTGGTTGGTGGTTGGTTTGGTGAAATAGGTTTTCGTGGTGTGATCAATTACTGACACTGACTGACCCAGACGAGTCCATCTCCTCCAGGAGAGTCATAGGTCTACTAGCACAGTTCGTAAGAGAGTACACACTACACGATCGTCATTCCGACCTCGCCGCCGCGCGCCGAGGCCCCACGCGAAATCCCCGACTAACAAATAGTCCTCCCCACCCTTGCCTTTAAGTGAAGCACCAGCACGTGCTTTAGCTGAGCCTGTAGTTTTAAATCCCCCTGATAATCATAACCCTGATTTTATCCAGCCACCGACGGTCCCTTGCCATCCTCCCTCCGACTCTGCCCTAAGCCAAAGTTCGTACCCCACAGGGGGTGCCCTTAGCGCGCAGTCGGCTAGCTTATAAGTATGCCCTGGCTGGAGCCCTTAAATTTCTTTTAGGAGTTTAAGGCACCACAGGATAGCCCGGTTAAAGAGTCTCAACCCCTCGTGGTTAACTCTGAGATGCCATCTAAATTTAAAAAAAAAAATATTAATTACGCAAATAGTGGCTTTAGTGGTAGATGTTTGGTCTAACTGGGGGTTGATATTTTAAAGGGGAAGCGCTAAGGTAGAGATAGAGATAGAATACTCTTTATTATGTACACCATAAAAATTACAGATATAAATGTAGAACTGTTACATAGGGTGTCACAATGGGCGGTCTTATCGCTAAAAGCGATCTTTTACAGACAACCTTTGGATGGATCAAAAAGTAGAATGAGAGACAATAATGCAGGTAGTCAGTGGTGTACCATTTACATATACAATAAATACATACATACATAAAGCATATACATACTTATCCCTATAAATATATATAGAGTGTATCTAATCAAACACGAAATATTTTAAGAGATAAACTCACTTAAAACACTTAACCGGTGGTAAAGAAGACATGTATTTAAACTCGCTTAACCGGTGGTAAAGAAGACATGTATTTTTTTTTTTTAATCTGAGTATATTACTTAAAAAATTAAAATGACTTGATAATTATGATGATTAATTATCAAAATTCACCGCGCTCGTGCCGCCACCGTCGTCGCATCCGGGCGGGTCATTCAGAGAATAAGTAAAATTTTGTCTCAAGCAATTTTAAATATATAATAATTATGTAAAAATGTAAAACAGACTAAAAATTTTTGTCGCTGCAATGGCTTTTTTACCACCTGATGGTCCTCTTAAAATATTTCGTGTATGAATAGATACACCTTATATACAAATATACATACAATAATAAACATGATACAAGAGCAAGGGGTAGCCCGCGATATTCAATTTTTTTTTTGGAATTTGCAGCTCATTGTCTGGCTGTATGTTGATTAAAGTATGATTCGCGACCGTAACAAACATGTATTTTTAGAATTATAATCATGAGAATCAGTAATATTATGTCGTTGCCGGAAAACCAATACTACTTAAGCGTCATTTTGGCCCTAAATGAGTTATATATATCGCTGGATTGGATTTTTTTGCTGGTTTCCAGCGATATATATAACTCATTTTAGCCAAAATGGCGCTTAAGTAGTATTGGCTTTCCGGTTACGATATAACTCTTTAAGTTAGTATACTCGTAATCCTAAAAGTTACGATTTCATGAAATAGTCATTCAATAGGATTATGGCTCGTACAGACTCGCGCGATATCGCGAGTGCGACAGGCAGTGACAAAGATATTGTGCTGCTAGTGTCGCGTCGCGCCCGCGATATCGCACTAGTCTGTACGAGACTTTATATGAAATTACAGAGTTGTATTGATGATTTTTATGATTATAATTCTATAAATATTTGTAATGTTACGGCCGCAAATCATATTTAGATCAAAATACAACCTGATACTGACCTGTAAAGCAAAAACCGTGAGAAAATTTGAATTTCGCGGGCTACTCTTACGTTTTCGCCTTGACAAGACACGTGGGGTCCGAGTGCTAATGATTTGTTCAACAAAATCTCCAAAAGGCTGGTTGATACTTCCCGTGACGCATGTCTTAAACATATAACATGGTAAATCTGCTAATAATGTGCGTACAAACTTGCATTTGCAGTTGGAATGTATGGGAGAAAATGTAAAAAAAAATCATTTATTCATTTTTTCTTTTTTTTGGATTATTTATTTTATTATTTATTTTTATAAAATAAAATAAAAATAAAAATAAATAAATTACAGATCAAGTAACTTAATGTCAAAAGTAAAAAGCAAAAAAAAAAAATTATCAGATAAAGTCAAAATAAAAGTCAAAACATTTATTTCAAATAGGCACGAAGATGCACTTTTGAACGTCAAAAGTTACATGAATAGTTAATTGATTCTAGTTGCCCCTTCCAAAAGGTAGTGGAGAAGAATGGGCAAGAAACTCCATACTTACTCTTTTAAAATGTTAACAATAGTTTGTATACATTAATTAATAATTATAGGTGAAGACGATGTACCTAGAATAAAAATAAAAATTACTTACCACAATTGGTAAAAAGAATGAAAAGTGAAGTAATGACAGAAAAATTAATAAATGCGATAGGTGCTCACATATTTACAAACATTGTAAATGATTTTCCAAAAAAAAAAAATTAACATATAATAAGTCAGTGTGTGAGTTAAATTTATATTAATCGCAGAAAATAAAATTAATATCATAAAAATTATAAATTACTAGCTTTTGCCCGCGGCTCCGCCCGCGTATAAGTCGGTTATCGCGTAAAAAAGTAGCCTATGTCTATCTACATATCTCAGGCTACATCTCTGCCAAATTTCATGCCGATTGGTTCAGCGATTTTGGCGTGAAAACGTAACATACAGACAGACAGACAGACAGAGTTACTTTCACATTAATAATATTACTAGCTTTTGCCCGCGGCTCCGCCCGCGTGGATGTCAGTTATCGCATAAAAAAGTAGCCTATGTCCTTCTCCATATCCCAGGCTATATCTGCCAAATTTAATGACGATCGGTTCAGCGGCTTAGGCGTGAAAACGTAACAGACAGAGAGACAGAGTTACTTTCACGTTTATAATATTAGCATAACTCTTTAGGATTAGATTATATACTACAAAATGGTTAGATTTGCTTAGGCTAGATTATGTATGTTAGTTTAATTTGAGTTCTACAGGACATACTGTTCCCTTGAAACGAGAATGTTTAATTCAGGTCTCGTTGTGTAGGTACGTTATCAATATTTAGCTACAGACTGGACACGTGTACCTTTTAATGGGAGGAACGAACCCTATAAAAAGTGGTTGCTTATTATATTATCTGATTATTTTTCTTATTTTATTATATTATACATAAGACATACAAATGAATAAAATTGAAGTTTCTGTTTGTAATGTCATAATTACAGCTTTTTACTTAATGCATATAATATTATAATAATAATAATAATCGTTTATTTATAAATTTATATGAAATATACACGGTAATTATAACAATAGTTTTTTTTTTTTTTTTCAACTTTTGTCTGTCTGTCTGTTTGCTCCGGTTACTCTGCGAAACGGCTGGACCGATTTTAACGGCTCTTTCACTGGTAGATAGCTGATGTTATAAGTAGTAGGTAACTTAGAAAAAGCCATGCAAGTGGAGCCGTGGGCTGCATCTAGTTGGATATTAAAATCTTTGGTTATTGTTTTGTTATTATTTATTAACGATGCGACAATTTCATTTAAAAGAGTGTCCTTGGAGTTTCATGCCCGTTCTTCACCATAGGTACCTACTACTCTTTGGAATGGGCATGTAGCTTCATTTTTCTTACTGACCGACTCCTTGACAATTCAAAAGTGCCTGTAAATAGTTTAATTGAAATAAATGATTTGAGTTTGAGTTTGACTCCAATGTGACCAAAGTGACAAGGTCAAAGGTATATGTGTATTCGTATGTAATATACAAAGGAATAATATTCAATGCAAAGGTTTTGAAGAGGAAAGAAATTATCGAAAACCTATAAACAAAAATGCATTAAAAAATCCGGATAGGTTCGTGTCGGACCACGCACAATGAAGGATTCGGTAGTTAGGATGAATTTATCCCAAGAACAAATTTAACATTGCAGTTAAAAAACATGTTCTCCCATACAGAATGTATCGGAGAACATGTTTTTCAACTGTAATGTAAGTTGGTCGGCTATTACTCGGTAACTTGTAAAGCTTACTTATCTGTGATAGTTTTTCTTTTAACTTCGTTATATATATTAGTGCTGTGAATTTTTTCATATACCCTAATACAACCATTTACCTAGCAGGGGGGACTCTTGACTCTAACAAAAATTTGCATTTTAAAGCTTAATATTACCCAAACGGATATCTGAATCGAAAAATGGTTTTTATAAACCCGAAATATTTTTGAACGGCCTATCCAAATATACCCCTTACGATGGGATAGACGAGAAAAAAATATAACGTACTTACTTTACGTGCATCCTAAAAAAAAATAACATTTTATTTTACCACTTTGTCGGCGTGATTAATATGTATATCTTTGCCAAATTACAGTCTCTGAGCTAAGCCGCAGACAGACGGACATTGCGAAATTATAATATAAGGGTTCCTTATTGACTACGGAATCCTAAAAAAAAAACAGCAAGCCAAAAGAAACTTGGCGCTAGATGGGAATAATTTCGATGCAGCGCCTTTTACACGTTTCAACTGTCCCCATGAATATACTTCCCTTGAACTTTTCTACTAAAACAGCGTAGAAACAGTTACCCAACAAAGTTTTCTATCAAAAATTTTGTTTCACAACCCAGTACGTAAAACTAAATTCGTCATATAAATAAGGAAAATACCTTTAGGTATATGAATAAAATTCAAAGTGGAGCTAAAATATCACAGATTTTTTTATATTACACATTCCGTATGGCTCATTTTCATTAGACTATACTCGGTCGATGTACAACATGCGGGGAATTCCCGCAGTGAATGACTAACTTAAGTCATAAGTCGGTAAAAAGCGTGCAGAAACACACACCCAATGAAAATGAGCCTTCAAAGCAACGTTCCATATCGACTAATGAAAACGGTTCCCCGCAAACGGGCATGCTCTACAAAAATCTCTAGAACCTTACAAGCGGGCTAGGGCCCGCTTAAAACTTTGCTTGCCAGTAAGCAAATAAAGTAAACGATCTGATGGGCTATATAATAAAATCAATAAATACATCTACACTTATCCCAAAAACTACTATGATAGTAAAAAAGTAGTAATGGAATGGATACAAACGCTTACCTACAAAGATACCGAAACACTTACGAAACCTTGACACATACGCACCCTAACTCATGTACTATACACTCATGTAAAATATTTCGTGTATGAATAGATACACCTTTTAAATTTATTTAAAAGAGTCTCCGTGGAGTTTCTTGCCCGTTCTTCTCCATAGGTACGCTACTACTACTACTACGCTTTGGAATGGGCAACTAGCTTCATTTTTTTGACTGACCGACCCCTTGACAATTCAAAAGTTCTTGTAATTGGTTTATTTGAAATAAATGCATTGAGTTTTGAGTTTGAGTTAAGTTTGGGCATACAGCATAAAAAAATGTATTATATATTCCATTGTGCGATCGCCAACCCGCCTGCCAAGCGTGGCGATTATGGCAAATTCCCCCTCTTTTGGGGAAGGCCTATGTCCAGCAGTGGAGGTCTTTCGGCTGAAATGATGATGATGATGATGATACAGCATAATCAGCCTATACGTTACCATTGCTGGGACACAAGCTTCGTCTCTGTGAGAGGGAGTGGGCTGTAATCCACTACGTGGGCCCAGTGCGGATTGGTAGATATCACTTTTCTTCAAATTTTCAGTTCTAGGATATGCCGGTTTCCTCACAATGTTTTCCTTCACCGTTGCACAGCAATGGTGATGAAATAAATAACACAAAGTTACACGCCTGTCTGGGTTAGAACTTACGATAAACAACTCGTTTTTAGGGTTCCGTACCTCAAAAGGAAAAAACGGAACCCTTATAGGATCACTAGTGTGTCTGTCTATCTGTCACAGCCAATTTTCTCCGAATGTAATATATATATATATATATATATATTTTTTTTTTTTTAACGTCGTTGCCCCACACTAGGAATTTCTCCTGTATCGTGCGTGCGTTTACAAACATTTAAACTCACTGACTCACATACAGAACCCGGAACAACTACTTATAGATCACTAGCTTTTGCCCGCGACTTCGCCCGCGTGGATGTCGGTTATCGCATAAAAAAGTACCCTATGTCCTTTTCCATATCCCAGGCTATATCTCAAAATTCTAACTTAATATTAATTTTAATGTGACTCACTATGTGAATAGAAACCGAAACTAATAATTTAATATAATAAAAGTACTTATGTTCTGAACGTGAATGAGTCTTTACCTAAAGACAAACACAAAATCAAAATACGAAATTTCACTCAAATTCTTAAAGCAATCAATTGTACCAAAATTACAACACGAAATAAAGGTGCGACACAAATGATAATTTTAAAATAATTCACGTAAGTACCAACAATGTGAAAACAAAACGAAATCCTCCGAAATGTCGCATGATACACCATTTGTGCTGATAAAACGCTCGAAATATATAATGAACACCATTGGTGCATAACTTTTCTCAGGGTCACGTTCGCAATTGGACGAAATGTTTGACATGTATTTTGTACTTGCAACACGATCTGGCTGTAGAATTCGATTAATCGACTAATACTTGACCGGTTGACATTTTAGCGGGAACACCACTAAACGAACGAAAAAAAAAAAGAAAAAAAAATACGTCTGTACTCTGTGGTCGTATGGCGGTGTGGTGCGGTGCTTAATGTAAACATTCATCAAGGTTATACGTGCGTAAAGATTCAATGAGAAAACGGTTTAACCTTTGAAGAATCTTATACAGAATTACTGAGAAATAAGTGTAGATTTCGTATTGAGTGTTAGTTTATTGAAAAGTGATAAATATGTCAGTGAAAAAGTAACGAAAGTTTTGGAATGCACAAATTTTGATCATAAGGCCGCCGTGTTTAGTAATGATTTTATGATAAATATTCTTGTACACTGTTTGAAATACACATAAGTAGCTAGCTTATTTATCTACGAACATAATTTGGCTAATAGCTACTGATATTATAGCGTATTGTTATCGTAATCGTATTTCCAAGAGTAAAATTCGGCAAACAAATACCTACAAAAAGTCAATAAAATGGATATAGTATGTTATCCTTAAGAGATAGACATATGCCATCGCGGACTTTTTTGAAGACCTTTATAAGATACATAATTCCACTATACATTATTTTGTTATATCTCAAAGGGTTTAGACAGCGTTTTCGTTGAAAGCTCCCAGACGGCTTATTTTTTTCCGACACCTCCAACAAATATCGTTAATTCATACAAAAATGCATACAAAAACATAACAAATTATATACTTAAACCTTCCTCGAGAACCAAGCTATCCATTGGTGAAAACAGCATGAGAATCGGTGCAGCAGTATTTGAGTTTATCGCGAACAGACAGACAGACAGACAGACGCGGCGGAGGACTTTGTTTTATAATATGCAGTGATACAAATATTTCGACAGCTCCTAAGTATACTGAGTCAACTGTACTTCTAATAATATGAACGTTTTTAAACCAGGTGGATAGTTAATGATTTAATTGTTTGTAATATCCTAAAAAGTAAAATTGCCGAAATTTGTTAGTTGACTCAGTATACTTAGGAGCCGTCGATTTGTTCCATGCGGGAATCGAACCCGCGACACGCAGCGCAGCAGTCAATCGCTTAACCACTGCGCCAACCGTGCCGTTCACAATGGACCAATTAAGTTGAAATTTGGTATACATATCAATTTGAGTGATCCAAACACGGACGTGAACCGTAAATAAATGAATTTGGAATATTGGGGTCAGTTTTGGGGGCAAATAAGAAAAAAAAAAGTTTTGCAAACTGTACCGAGTGACATACCAAATGAGGGTCTCAATTTTTTTTAAATAATTTTCAAGTAGGTCAATTGTTTTAAAGTTATAGACCATTACCATTACCTTATCTCCGAAACTACTGAGCCTAAAATTTTGAAAAAAAATAATTTTAATAATAAAATAGTTCTATACTAATAGATTACACGAAAATCTATAAGAAGTCTATGGTCTTAAAATAATATGGTAAATCTCTCGATATCGTTCTCTCAAACTAACATTTGCAGTTGGAATGTGTGAGAGAACATGTTTTTCAATTACAATGTTAAGTTTGTTCTTGGGATACTTTTAAAAAAACATGGTAGATGAAATATTCATCGCACGGAACCTTCTCCACGCGAGTTCAACTCGCACTTGACAGGTTTTTTTTGTTTCAGATGAAGAATGTTTCTTGCGTAGTTTGCACAAAGCTGAAATCTTCACCAATTTCAAGATCTAAACTTTATTACTACCAGTTAACACGCGTTAAAATCCCTGAATATTTATAATGAAACTACAAAATTAAACTTCTTTAGTGAGTTAAACTGCTTTCACTGAACTTTGTAATAAGGCTTCTATAAATCTAATACTACATCGTGGTATTATGATGAAAACCGCGCGTTCATAATAAATGCCTGGGCAATATTGAAATTATTAAAGTTTCTCCGTATCTCTGGGCAAATTCAAATAATGGCCCCATCTATAAAAATAAATAAAATTGAAGTGTCTGTTTGTAATGTCAAAATAACAGCTTTTTAGGGTTCCGTAGTAAACAAGAAACCCTTATAGTTTCGCCATGTCCGTCTGTATGTCTGTCTGAATACTGGGTCTACATATCTGGGTATACATATTACTCACGCCAACAATGTGGTAAAATAGAATTTGAGAAAAATTTATTATTTAGGGTGCCTCCCGTACACGTAAAGTGGGGATGATATTTTTTTTTCGTCTATCCCATGATGTGGGTATTGTTAGATAGGTCGTTCAAAAATATTGCGGGTTTGTGAAAACCATTTTTCGATTTAGGGATCCGTTTGCCTGATATTAAGCATTAAAGTGAAGTATTTTGTTAGAGTCAAGTGTGGGGGACACTTGACTCTAACAAAATTTTTCCCTTGCCAGCTATTGGTTGTATTTGGATATGTGAAAAAAATCACAGCACTTGTATAACGATATTGAAAGAAAAACTATCACAGCTAAGTAGGCTTTACAAGTTACCGAGTAATAGTCGACCAACTTAAAATTGCAGTTAAACTCCCATATAATGTGTATGGGTGAACATGTTCTTCAACTACAATGTTAAGTTTGTTCTCGGGATGAATATTCATCCCACCTACGGAACCCTTTATTGTGCGTGGTCGGACACGCACTTGGTCGGTTTTTACTAAATGGTTGCAATTACCTTTTAACCGTCGATATGAAAGTATACGGTATTATAAAAAAAATATATTTTTTTAAATTTTTGTCTGTCTGTCTGTTTGTTCCGGCTAATGTTCGAAATGGCTGGACCGATTTTGACGGGACTTTCACTGGCAGGTAGCTGATTTGGAGTGGAGGAACTTAGGGTACATTTATATTTAAAAAAAAAAAAAAACACGCTGGCGTAGCCGCGGGCAATAGCTAGTAGTTTATAAATGATATTTGTTCTGATGAGGTTTTAAAATCACTTTTGCACGTCAAAAAGAAATACTTAATAATAAAAATAGATAAGGTCGGTATTTCATAACTCTGAAAAGAAACACCGAAACAAATTCAGAGGGAACAGTCTCTTTAAAAGTCCGTACATTATCTTGGTGTTCAATGCTATTAGAGCAGTGGTGGCCCAGCGGTTACGGCCCCGGCTTACGAGTTACACGTCGTGGGTTCGAATCCAGGCAGGTGCTTTACTTTGTGCAAATAATTTCATTACCACAGCTCTCAAAACGGTACAGGAAAACATTGTAAGGAATACAGCATGTCCTAGAACCAAATATTCCAAGACTTGTGGCATCTAAAAACCCGCACTGGGTCAGCGTGGAAGATTACATCCCGCTTCCTCTCGAAGAGAGCAGGCCTGTATCCCAGCAGTGGAAACATTATATTATTATTATTATTATTATTATTTATTAATAATCAAGTAACAAGACTCATAATAATTATTTGGTATACAATTTAAATTACTCGTACATACAATACAAGACATTTAATTAAATTAAACTTATTCATTACATTCATAAAAATAAAAAAATATATAATTTTCTTACCGGTATTAAAACAGCAACATGCCTGCCACTGCAATGCTGGACGTAAGGGCAGTCCAGCCTGTTGGCGATCATTGCCAGGATTGCATTGGGGCTGGCCCGCACCTGGCGCACCAGGGACGCAAACCGCTTGCGCGTAGAAGCGTGGAAACAAACAGTGCGTACCATCGCGAACATCCCAGATGCGCTACAGAGACGGGGCAGCCCTAACACCGCCCGGAACGGTTTGTTGTACTGGACACGGACGGCATTATAGGCTGATTTTGATGATTATGAAAAATAGATAAGGTCGGTGATTCATAACCAAATATTCTGAGAAGAAACACCGAAACAAATTCAGAGGTCACAGTCTCTTTAAAAGGTCAGACATTATCTTGGTATTCGACGCTACTAGAGATCTCTCTTTGCATGTGCACGCTCCAGTGTCGGTCTTTTCTTAATCTATTTTGAAACAATTAGAAAAGTTTTCGAACTACTACATAAGTCCTTGTGGAGCTCATGAATCTGGTAAGCAACTCAAATCATTTATTTCAATTAAACCATTTACAAGCACTTTGAATTGAAAAGGAGTCGGTCAGTAAGAAAAATGAAGCTACATGCCCATTCCAAAGAGTAGTAGGTACCTGTGGTGAAGAACGGGCAAGAAACTCCAAGGACAACTCTTTTGAATTAAATTGTTACAAAAATATAAGTTACATCCGAAGCCCGAAAGTCTGACAACCAGTCTTACCAAGGGGTATCTTATTACCCAGTTACTGGGTTGTGGAGGTCAGATAGGCAGTCGCTCCGTGTAAAATACCCAGTTACATTGGAACAAGAGAATGGGCAGCAGCGTTCTCTATGCATTTTTAACACCATGCTGCGATCGCCAACACGCCTGCCAAGCGTGGCGATTATGGCAAACCCCCCCCAATTGGGGGAGGCTTATGTCCAGCAGTGGACGTCTTTCGGCTGAAATGATGATGATGTTGATGAGATTGGAAGCCAACCCCAAAAATTTTGGGAAAACTTAGGTATTATTTGTCCTAAACTTTTTGCGGTGCATGTAGTATTAATGACACAAAATTGTAGTCTTAGCTAGATTCGATTTATTAGATTGAATAATCAGACTACCCGTAACGAGTGCCAAAGACCTAGGAATGACAGCCAGCCGGGACTAACTGCTTAACGTGCTTTCCGAAGCACAGAGAGGTCTCGGTATGTTATGGATGGTCACCCACCCACGGACCGACCTCCACAAGCGTTACTAATATATTTATTTAAACTTCTCGCACAAAATAAGGTACATAGGTGGACTTAATGCCTAAGGCATTCTCTACCAGTCAACCAAGGATGGTGAAGAGATAAGATGGCAGGTGCTCTGTTTAAGAGGAGATAGTATTAATAATAAAAATATTAAAAAGATCACGAATCAAGTACTTATTTACGTATAATTAACATACATTCATAATATTTTCTATAATAAATACCTACTTTTTATATATATACCTAATATATATTTAGAGGTATGAGGAACGGTGTAAAGTTCACTCATACTCTATAGTAAAGGGAGGATCCTCCGACCAGACGGGTATTGTGTCTGGTGGGCAACTGCCCAACGGTTGATGTCGGGATGTTGTATATATGCTAGTCGCGCGGTAAACTCTGATAGCGCGATGCAGGATTTGTGACGTCAGGTCAATGATGCGTAGTTCGCATGTGGCGTTGTTGATACCGCCACAATATATATATACAAATTCAAGGGAAAGAGATAATTGAGATGACTCTACACTATTTGTTGTGAAAATAACTCTGCAATTTCCACTTAAATGCATACCGACTGATGGCCGTCCTGATCTGATATACAGAGGAAGCGCATTCCAGAGAAGAATGGACTGAATATAAAAGGAAGAATGAACAAAGTCAGAAGTATGAGAAGGACAGAGTAGGAGAAGGTTGTTGTAAGAACGCAGATTCTTAGCATGTCAAGAACATAGGTATTGAAAGTGAGGCTTATTCACTTATCCCCCCTGAGAGAATCCCCCTCAGCGGAAAAAACTGAACCCTAATGCAAAAAAATCACTTTCAGGGGATCTTGGAATAAGTTATTTTTTGTTTTTTCAATTCTAGTTTTCCCAGCGGGATTATCAGGGGTGAATTCAAGACTGTTTTCAGATTCCACTTTTCCTCCTAAGGGGGATTTTCAGGGGGGATTTGTGGAATAAGCCGAAAGTGAGACATAAGATAAGAAGGAGGGGTGGGAGAGTTGAGAAGGGAGAAAAGAGTGGTCAAAGCATGCAAACTTCTTCTTACTTAACCTTCGATTGACCCGTGCGTCTGTTATTATTTAGCCAGGAGCCCCTCCTGTAGTCTTAGCTGTTGTACAAAACTTATTTCTCTCAGGTTCATCACCTTTCTAACCCGTGTAATTAAAATTCCACCCTAAAACACAAGGACAAAATCATATTTTATCCCTTGTCTACCTGCGGGTCATTCTAATTCAATTGTCATTGTAAAACTTTCTTTAGAAATTAAAAATTCAACTCGTCAACGTCGTTACAAGGATTTGCATGATTTTGAGGGTTTCGACCCAGGCTTAATTTGACCCGCGAATGTTTTTGATATACTTTTGTTCAACTTCTTGGTGAGAGAATTTTGTTTTCGTTGTTTAAGATCCTTTGCGTGGAATTTCTGGAGTTGTCTGTTTGTTAGAGATGGGTACTTTGAATAAGAAATCAATTCTTCAAAATAATTTGTAATGATAACAAGATTTATCCTAGCTATGGAGAAACATTGTTAGGATAGGTTTAGGATAGGATATTTTGATAGAAACTTAAAGGACCTTACAAACATAACGCCAACATATTCGGGTTGGTGTGCTTGAGTGTGCCCGACAGATATGTGTGGTGGCGACGGCGGCCTCAGGCAGCTGCTGGCTGTACGTCGTGGCCGAACTAATCTGGTAAATGAGGCGCGCACTTCGCGCCCTTAAGAGCCTATACTACCTCAAATGGCTTAGCATGATCTTCCGTTATGTCGAAAATACTGCAGCATTCATTTTGAAATAAATATATGGTAAAGTTGAGGATTAATGTTAAGTACTATGTTTGACGAAAACACGATTCCATAAAATTTGTTCTATAGAAAAAAAAAAAAAACAAAGTTACCTCCAAAACGAACAATAAACCGCTGGTATTAAAAAAATACTTCAAATTAGATAATGTTTGCATATTAACTGAACTAACTATAAAGCAGGTCTTATATGTATATATTTTTTTTTAATGACCATTATTTTCACCGTAAAAAGGAATTACCTAAACTATCGGCGCCTTGGAGCCTTTTCCCTGCCGCCCTGTCTCGCTTGCTCGCGTGACCGGGAGCAATAGTGTGCGAGCGAGATAAAGAGTGAGGTGGCGCTGATGTAGTATAGACTCTTAACCTTGTATAATTCGCGTCAAGTGAAAAGCGCACTGGCCAACCGCAAAAACATACGTTGTAACATTTCGCGTCACGTAAAAATGGTGTGGTACTCGTATTACGTGACACGATCTATATATATGTACAACGTTACAGTTGTTCGCTGACCAGCGGTCTTTTTACGTGACGCGAACAGCAGTAAGCAATAGCAGAGGAGATAGACTTTTTTCTTGTATACTGAGTGAATTCACAAGGATAACATTGAATAAGTTTTAGAATATAAGTTGTTATTATTAAGTTTGCTTCAGTATTGCATTGGGTTGTACCTGTAATAATAGTTGTAAGTGATTACACATATAAATAAATAAATAAATAATAATAAATAAACATGGAATAAAGTTATGACAAGCATAAACGTCAACAAATGTATGGTTATACCAAAGTTATTTCTACCATAACTTTATTGCGTGTTTATTTGTAAGGCCCTAATTGTATAAATTATTACATAATTGTGTGTTCTACTTGTTTCGTTTTTTTTTTTTCAGTATTGTATTATTTGGCAGAAAAAAAGAGGAGCTCGTGGTTAAATGATAACAGCCACACTGGTTGATCGAAGGTTAAGTTTCTCTTGCCGAGGTCAGTTCATGTTCATCCATCACATAATGAGACCCCTCTATGCCTCGGAAAGCACGCTAAACTGTTGATCCTGGCTGTCATTCGTAGATCTTTGACAGTCATTACCGATAGTTAGAAGCCTAAAAGTCTGACAACCAATCTTACCAAGGGGTATCGTGTACCCAGTAACTGGGTTGTGGAGGTTAGATGGGCAGTCCATGTAAATCAGCTGCATCTGGTGAGACTGGAAGCGGACCACAACATAGTTGGGAAAAGCTTAATTATTTGACAGAAGAGATCATGCTGAACTTTTTGTACCTTTGTATAATAATAATAATAGTATTGTAAGTATCTGTTAAAATAACTCATTGGGTCTAAATTTGAATGGAAACACAAATAGCTGGTGGATGTTGATTGGCTATCATTACTGAACAAGTGAACATCAAAGCGAACGGCCATATTGACTTTACGTAAATGGGTGCATGTGTTTTCAAAATAACGGATGGACAAAGGCCATGTTTGTAGATAATTATTTTGCAAACACTGTCAAAGTTGTAATTTGAATTTCTAAAAAGATTTTGAGAAACAAAACAGAGTCTTGCGAGATCACAACCATAGTCTGTGTTCATAGAGTAAACATTGACATCATAATAGTGTTATGACTTACAACCAATAAATAGTAGCAAGAAAGTTCGTATTATAAGAACTACAACAGACATTTTCCGAAATGTTGACGAGTATAACATCTTAGGGCCGATTTATTTGAACTTCAGAATATTTTTAGCTGAATAATAAATATGGCGACAAACCGTCGTATTAATTCCTTAGATAAAATTTATCTGATGTTCGAAAAATCAGCCCTATAAATTTTATTTTCGGAAATAAAATGCATTTGGAATGTTAAAAGAAAAAAAAACAATAAATTACGAGATACTGTTTTCTTTGAACATTACTCTGATGAGTTATCTTATTTAAAATCAATCAATCAATAGTCTTAATTTGTAAAAACAGATTACAACAGTGTGCAAGATGTTATATTTGTTATATTAGTTTCTCTGTTTTTCCATTTGGCGTATAAATATACAATCATGGGAGGCTTTTGCTAATTAGGTAAATTCATTTATAATAGTTCAGTAGTATCAATGTCAGCTTTATTATTAATTTAATTTAAAAAAATGCAATAGGTAATGTCAGTTAATGTCAAAATTTTAAATTCGATCATTTTAATAATAAATAATACATACTAATATTATAAATGCGAAAGTAACTCTGTCTGTTTGCCTACTTTTTCACGCCTAAACCGCTGAACTGATACAAAAAAAAAAATTTGATCATAAACTTGATGCACGGTTCCAATTGATCGTTTCCTATGGAGAAGAGGTGGCAAGAAACTCCACGGAATACTCTTTTAAAAATAATTATCTTTTAAAATATTTTCAAATAACAGTGTTACCTAATAGGTACCTATGGGAGGTAGGTGTAGCCCTTTCAACAAGTACCGGGATTATTGGATAGGACCGGATTATTGGAAACTAAGAAAGATTTCTCTCTAATATCAGGATTTCTCCAAAAACCCAGTCTACGGACTATTGGAAACATGATTACCGATTGTCTAATCTAAGAGTCAATTTACAAAATATTAAATCTGGTTGGTCAGAAAATGGCTGGAATGTACTATTAACCAATTAGCGCATCCGTCAGTGTGTTCCTATCAGCCAATCAGTGTTATTGCTCATTGTTGATGTTCGCGATTTACCTACCTTACACATACTGTTTTCTTTTTGCAAAAATCTTTCAGTTTTTAATAATCTCGTCCTCTGCAAAACTCTTAGGATTTTCGCTATCCTGTTCTTTTCCAATAATCCAAGAATTTTCAAAAAAAAAAAGATTGATTCAATTATTCTGCGGCGTATACAAGAGTCTAGTTACATAAACTTGAAATCTCGAATAACATCAAGTCTTGAGCTAAACTATTCCAAAAGTGACGCCGTATATTTCCAATATCCTAGCAGGAACGAGAAGGTTATTCCTTATAGTTCTAGAGTACAACACTTTGTAGGGCTGTTAGGAATTTCATATTGGAAGTTTGATATTCAATACTGGTGTATAGCGTTGAGTGAAAATGATGAGGAAATTATGTTATAACAATGGGCGGAAGCATGTCCCTATGCGTTAAATAAATACACTGCTTTCGATAATTCGTATTTGCAACCTTGCATTATAGGTATCGGTATTGGGGCAGCCCAAGATTAACAGCAAATGGTTGTGGAGAAATAATATAACGAACTGAACCTAAATGAAATGATATCGTTTATTCTGTAAATAGGACATCGGAATCAATTTTATACGTCATATTTATTTATTTATTTTTGTTAATAAGCTAGATGGAGTCGACATTTCCTATCTGAATACCCCTGAAAAGAAATGGCGAAACAAACACAGGGGTCAAAGTCTCTTTTAAAGTCCAGACATAATCTTGGTCAGATCATGTGAGGACCATGTAGATCCGTGTCTGAAATGGTCTTTTGAGGAAAGAACCACACAATTTCGAGTGGACCTGTCCAGTCAGTGCAAGCATTCATGAGTAATCGTGTAGCTCAACTCAGGATTTAAGACGCTCAACGACTCGGCGAACAATACCAATGATAGAACATTTGGATAGGCCGCATAAAGTATTCAAAATACCAGACCATCATTAAAACTAAGTGAGAAAGAGAAGAAAAAAGATAATCTATAAGGAAACAAATAAAAAATAAAAATAAAACCAATGATCATAGTGTAGTGGTACGTTAGCCACACATGCCCGCTCCCTTGCGAGCTCAAGTGCAAGCGACGTCACAGCAAAAGTTCTGTATTGTAGACCCCGACGTGATTTTTAAAAATACGGTTCCATATTGTGTTACCCGCGAGTGCAATTGCAGTTAAAGACATAAACTAGTTCACTGTTAAAACGCTGAATAAAGTTTATGTCTTTAACTGCAATTGCACTCGCGGGTAACACAATATGGAACCGTATTTTTAAAAATCACGTGCTCATATTCACAATTATTAAAGTAATAAATATGTAATACTTTTCAAAGTAAATATTCATGTCATTTTGTATAATTTGATATTTAGTCATGTCAATATGTATATACTGTTAATCATAGCATATTTCGTTAAATCCTAAATTCTCTTCTTTTTTTGTTCATAAAAATTCAATATTAAAACGAAAGCCTGGCGCTCTCACCTTAATCATCAATACAACTAAGTCCATGTTTTCCTATTGAATTACTATTTCATGAAATCATTACATTTGAGGGCAATTCTAACATAAGGAGTTGTATTGCTGATTTTAATGACTCATCATCATCATCAGCTTATAGCAGTCCACTGCTGGACATAGGCCTCTCCAAATGCACGCCATTCAGCTCAATTCTCGGCAACTCTCATCCAGCTGCTACCAGCTACCCTGCGAAGATCGTCGATCCACCTAGCCCCGGGACGTCCTACCTTACGTTTGCCGATTCGCGATCTTTACTCAAGAACACGTCTACCCCAACGGTCATCGGTTTTACGGCTAATATGGCCGGCCCATTGCCACTTCAGCTTGCTTATTCTATGAGCTATGTCGACAACTTTGGTTCTCTGCCGGATCACCTCGTTCCGGATTCGATACCTCAGAGAAACTCCAAGCTTAGCCCGTTCCATAGCTAGCTGAGCGATCTTGAATTTATAGACCAGCCGTACCTTGAGTGTCCACGTTTCGACTCCGTAGTCCGCAAGTAGGCAGCACGCACTCATTGAAGAACTTGGTATTTATTCTAATTATTCTAATTCTGTAAATACATACTTATAACTGGCGTGAATCATAATTATTTTGATCAACGTACAACCTAATACGGTCAGTATTAAAAATTCGACGGACGAACGGCCAATTGCAAATTGTAAAAAACGTAAGAATTTTGAAGAATATTTGAATTCCGCGAGCTACCTCAGCGCTTCGCTCTTAAAGGTGTGTTTATTCGGTTATTCATTTGCACTACTATTAATTACTAAGTGAAATGCACCTAATGAAACGTTCTAAAATAAAATATAAATTACAACTTACGATCTATCTGCAGATATTGAGCGACAAAGAACTTCGAAACGTAGCGACAACAAAGAGATGTCAAATGCAGAAACTCTTAAACGTTACAAAAAATTTACTCTTTAGGGTTAGTCCAACAATGCTTCAAACGAAAATGAATTTACCCACGTTAGTTTAAAGTTTAAATTCGAACGCAGTGAATTAATTTAGATGAAGGTTGAATGTAAGTGCTGTTGACGTCAAAAAGGTTTTCCAATATGGCTACAGATTTTAATTTGTAATTTGCTCTGGTGATAATTTTAAAGAGAAACAAGGAGATATACTGAGGTAGACCACGTAGGTAAAGATGAAAGTGAAGGTCACGACGGAAAAAGAGGTCAAAGAATCGTCTGTCATCAGGGAGAGTAGGAAAAACTGGAAAGTGCTCGAGTTGAATTGCTAGACGATTTTTGCGTGTGACTGCTTTGGTACATATGTATACTCGTAACAGCTACAATTATTATCTGTCAAAGTGTAGCTTTTCAACTATACTGACTGCAGTAACATTTCGCCTCTTTACAAGATCAACGTGTCATCTCATAAAAACGTTTATTTTTAAATAACACGTTGTTCTTATAAAGAGGCGATTTATTATAAAACATACATCACGCCTGTATTCTCCGATGGGTAAGGCAGAGGTATACCTATAGTACACCCACATTTTGCCAGTCATGTTAAAGTCATAGTAGCCTATTGACATCAGCAGGGAACAAATCCCGACTCCAATTACTGAGAAATTCCTAATAGAAAACCCCAATTACACTTTGCCCGACCTGGGAATCGAACCCCGGACTTGATGCTCAGCAGTAGGTACCACTTGCGAATACTAGACCAACGAGGCAATGCTTAAGTATAACAGCTATAATTATTATCTGTCAAACTGTAGCTTTTTTTTTTTCATTATACTAATTGCAGCCGCCAGAGTCATTCATTTAAGGCGACGATAACCGACTTTAATGATTTTATACTGAAGATCACGTTTATACGAGTAGTGTTAATGATTTGAAAAAAATATATGTTAAATTAGAGCATTTTCTTATTAACTTAATATGTGAATATTTTAGATTATTTTTATATTACATAGTGAAATTAATTTGTAAAGTTATGTATAACGCGGATAAAAAACTGAGAATCACGCAAAATCTATCAAGCGTTTTATTCTGAAACCTTCACGTTTTTAAAGATAATTTAAGTATTGATCTTTTAGTATACGTGTTTTATTAAAATACCTTTTGTTTTATGTATAATAGATTAATAATAAGTCTTATTTGGGACAGCGTTCCTGAATGGGCGGGTCCTATTACTAGCTGGATGGACGACGTGTTGCGTGAGCTCAGTACAGAACACGTAAGCTAACCACTCAAGGTCACTGGCATATATCTCGGCCATAATAGTAATAATTATATTATCAGTCATTAAAATTATGCAATTATGCGTAAAACAGTTGTGTCGGTAGTGCGGCGAGTATGGGGGAGCCCGAATAGCGACCTGAGGATGATTGGCGAGATAACCGATACTGTTCTGCTCAGTAGGTTCACTATACTCCATCTGTTGCGAGACCGATGAGCCAAGTATAGTTTAATTTTAATTTGCTTTAATTTTTCCTCTTATGCTGATGATCACAAAATTGAAATGATCTGACTCATATGAGTCAAACTTAAGTTAATTATCATCGTTGTTAACAATTTTTATTGATATTATAATTTTATCAGACTCTTAAGAAAATGGAACGGTCTTGTGTAAAATAAAATCAACACTATTCTAAGTTTTAAAACAATCATCACGTAAAAAATTTAGTTAGATTATAATTGCTTCTTAGTTTTATGGGCTAGATTGTAATTAATTAATAACTCGTTTTTTTTTAAAAAAGGATAACATGAAATTGTTAACGAACGTCTCTGAGTGCGATAATTAGACAGTTATTTTTCTCAAGTTTAGATGTGCAACGAATTGGAAAAACATTTCACATCTTTATGAGGCGACGTAAGGTCAAGGTCAATAGAAGAAAATCGTTTCTGCGGTATATGCGGATAGGCGAGCACCCTTAGAGCCATCAACCTTCAATGAACCTTCCTACTAAATCTTTATGAATTCTATTATAAAAAAGCCTTTTAGTAGAAAAAGAATACTGTAAAAATGTATGCCAAATTATTTCTTTATCGTGACTGCTTACCTACGCATAATCACATATTATATTGTAT
This sequence comes from Dryobota labecula, assembly GCA_947523025.1. Lineage (NCBI taxonomy): Eukaryota > Metazoa > Arthropoda > Insecta > Lepidoptera > Noctuidae > Dryobota > Dryobota labecula. The sequence goes on from OX383287.1 coordinate 7,352,783, forward strand.
TTTTAAGAGTTATTTTTACCATATTTTGGGTCTGGTCTGGCAACTGGTTCATTGTCATCATTAACTTCATAAATTTACCATCTCCTTGATAGAATAGAATAAAATAGGTCTTTATTTGCTTAGAATTTAGGTACATAAAAATAAGTTGTTAAATTATATAATAGGATCCGTGTGCATTCTGCCTTAATATAGCATGCAAACAATGGTGCCGGACGTAAAGAATAGCACCACCCTATTTCCACCCGTGGATGTCGTAAAAGGTGACTAAGGGACTTACTAGAGAATAGGCAGCAGTGTTCTCTATGCATTTTTTTAACACCGTACTGCGATCGCCAACCCGCCTACCAAGCGTGGCGATTATGGCAAAACCCCCAATTGAGGGAGGCTTATGTCCAGCAGTGGATGTCTTTCAGCTGAAATGATAGCATGCAAATGTAATAAAAAATAAAGATATTACAAGAAATTATCATTTAAGAAATCCTGCACAGAATAATATCATTTATCTACAAGTAATTCTGTGAAACGTTTTTGAAAATTTTTGCAACGGTAAGTTTTTAATTTGATCAGGTATTATATAAAAGATTACAGGAGCCATACAAATCACATTTCTTTTTAATAAGCTAGTTTTAAATAAACCCGTGCATAATAGGTTTTGGTATTGAGATCTCATAGCTGTACTTCGCTTTCTAGTTTCTATTAATGTTGCAAATAGATATCGATTTTTTATTACAAATATTGCTAATTCAAGGATATATACTCGTAGACATGGGAAGGTTAATAATTTTTGAGACTTAAATATAGGTACGTAACTGTCTGTTATTTTAAGACCAAATATAGCTCTCAGGCAGCGCTTTTGCGCTTTGAAAATGCTTTCTCGTTCACTACAGTGACCCCAAAATATTATACTAAATCTTAAGATGGAAATTACTAGACCAGTTCATGTCTAAAACTTGTTTGAAAATGAATATGCAGTGTGACTTACATACACAATCAAATAGCATCTCGTAGTATTTATTTATTTATTTATTTATTTATATATACTTTATTGTACATCAGATTACACATTACAAAAGAAAAGAAAACTTATACACTATAAAATATACAATGGGCGGCCTTATCGCATACTGCGATCTCTTCCAGGCAACCTTGGTATGGACAGTGAATTTATGGACATAAAATGGGGTTGTCATTGGTGCAAAAATAAAAAGTATAACAGTACAATACCCTATAATAGATACACAGATAAATAATAGATACATAGATACATACATACTAACTAAATAAGCAAATAAAACAAATGAAGACTAGATTATTACAGTAAACAACGAGAACAAAATTACAGCACAAACTTATAAGTATGTTCAGTATTATATCAGTATTGTAGTCTACAAAATAACACCCCTTTTGTAGGGGTGTTATTTTGCACACCACGGAACACAGACGTCAACAAAACAAAGTTTATTCCCGTCCCATAGCGGTATTAGTAAAAATCCTGGAACCGGCGGAAAGTGGCGCGATCCTGAAATGTCGTCAGTCGTCGATCACCGCTCTGGGGCATTATTCACGGGAGAGATAAGTCCGAAACGTACCTGGGAGTCGACACCTCTGAATAGATACTGCTTTTGGAATGGCAGCAATTTGTAGACGCTAGCGGGACAAATATTTGGGAACCATAAAGTGAATAAAACCATTGCAAGCAGTTATTGTTCTCGTAGCAGCATCAATGAGGCGAGAACAGCCCATGTTTTATAGGTCAGTCACCATGTTTAGTAGCTGGATTAACTAATCAGAGTGTGCAAATATGAAGCCCTAATGTAGTAGAGAATGCGTAGTAGAAGATGTAGTGACAATTTTTTTTAAAGAGTATTATTGTACGAGCTTGGGGTTCGTGTCAATAAAAACTGCCGATTTAATAACCAAAAATGACACTTTAATTAAACAACACTGATAACAACTCAAACACAACACGAATTATAAAACACAACTGCACTGATCACTCTAAAGTCACATTTGAAGATAGCTTGTATCGTTTGAAGTTTACTTGTCGCTTGATCTCTTGTTTTTCGATTCACTCGGGTCGAAGTCCAAACCGGCCTTATATAGTTCTCAGATAGTTCCAGAACCTCCTACTGTAGAAACATCTAGAATGGCCGAGTCCCCGACTGACCGGATGTCGATAGTTCTAGAAAGTTCTGGCATCGAACTTTCTAGAAGCATCTCGACTCTACTAGTTCTGCTACTCGATACTAGATGGCACTAGTGGTCTACTAGTTCTGCTACTCGATACATGATGGCGCTAGTGGTACTTAATGTCACAATGTACTAGGTATTAATTGTGGCGCATAACAGTATGCTTAGATGGTTTGGTCATGTTGAGAGGATGAATGAAAGGCGAATAACAAAAGGTATTTACAAGGCAGATGTGAATGGAAACACCGGGAGGGGACGCCTTAGGAGGACATAATTATAGTGATCTAATTGGTGATGTTCTTCAGAAAGGTCAGGTGTGTAGCAATCGCAAACGGCGTGCGTGTATAACCAGATGTGTGAATGTAAACAAAGCAAAAAGAGTATGTAAGGAGCGTTCTCGTTAAGGTGGCGTTCTATAATTTCTGCCTACCCCCATGGGAAGAAGGCGTGAGTATTAATCATCATACTATGGACATGCAATACTAATTATCAAGATTTTAAGCAGCTGCTGTTGTCATAATAGTATCAAGATAAAAAAAAAATACGGGAAACGAACGAACGCTTATTTAATACCTACTCTAAGTAATTAGCATCGACGGGCTGTTTGACCCGCGCCGTCGTCGTTTTTGTACTTTTTAGTTATTATTTACGGACTACCTCACAATGTTTTATACATTATGTTTTAACTATAATAGTACATTACCTACTTACCAAAGGCTGTAAAAGAAAGAAAGCCCGAAATCGCAGGTATTAGTGACCCGAGCCGCAGGCGAGGGTTGTAAATATGCGATAGAGGACTTTCTTTTTTACTGCCCATGGTGAGTACACAATTTTAAGTCATCACTTGGCCATAATGTAAATTTTACCATACGCACAGCGTGCGGTAAAACTCACATTATGGCCCAAACATGAACCATTGTTACCATCCACAGCCTGACTTCACCCACTGCTGGGCATAGGGCTCTTTTTTTGTGCCAGCCTCATTCAGAATTTGCTCACGATTGCAATAATGTTGCCCGCCTATCTCGCCGCCGCCGCTGGACGACTGACATCTCGTAACTATTATTTACAATAATAGCAATCCAAAAGGACTATAAATAATAAAAATAGATTAACTTATTTTTGCTGAAGACATCAGAATATCGGTTCCTATCAGCTTAACTCTTGAAGTCTCCGTTGTAGTCTTAGATTCGACACTACAAAGTCCATACACGTTTGGGTGTACTAAAAATACCAATAATCCGATTCCCAACATCCCCTCTACGATTACACAACGACCACGGGTAGGCTTAAAAGTCTCCAGAGCTTCTTACGGTTAACGCAGACTATCCAGGACAAACCATCTAATAAGAGAAGCAAGTTGTGGGAAGACATGCATCCACGACCTTCCGACTTCGTCAAACCCCAGGAACATTTATCCCCCGACCGTGATCTGCAGTGGCCTATATGGAAAGCTCTCAATTGAATGCCTACCCAGGTAGCCCGCTGCAAACACAATCTGTCGAAGTGGGGGATTACTATCCCATCCTACACTCAGTACGAGTGTGGTGTTTCTGATCAGACCATGTCCCACTTGCTGGGGTGTCATAAGTGCCCGTTTATTTGCACTAAAGAAGACCTAATGAACGTCACTGATGCCGCAATTAATTTGGCCACCAAACAATATAATAAGAAAGTACCATCGACAAAAAAGGAAGAAGAAGACCATACACGTCACAAATGAAAACACGCTTTCAGTTCATAAGTTACGTCATCAATAAGAAATATCTAAGGTTGAATCGAGAAGCGACTGTGAGTGCGAGATTGGAGTATAAATCTGCCTTAGAGCTTCATGCTATGTGTCATGGCAGTGTTATAATTACTTTCTGTCTGACTTCTATTCATGTGGAAGGTTTCTTTGTCTGTTATGTGAATAGCTTGTGCATACAAAGAGTATATTCATGAGTAACGATACCTAATAGTCTGCGTGCGTGCGCCTTATTACAGCGGAAGGAGGCTACCCTCCCTTGGCGTCTCCGGCTCTAAAAAATACTCTCGGGGTAGGACAAACAAGTAACACGAAGAATCGGGCTTCACTAAGCTTCACCTTATAGGTAATTAAGTACATTTGACACAGTTTTTCCGTTGAACCATTTATCAAAGTCAAAGCATTTATTTCAAATAGGCACATAAATGGCACTTTTGAACGTCAAAATTTACGCGGAAATAAAATTGATTCTAGTATCCCTTCCAAAAGGTATTTATATTTGTATATTCGCATGGAGAAGAATAGGCAAGAAACTCCACCGTTACTCTTTTAAACTGTTTTACAATAGTTTGTATACCTCAATTATATCATTAAATGTGAAGACGATGTACCTAGAACAGGTAATAACAATAAAAAAATTAAGCATTGACGAATAAATTAACCATGTGTTAGACAAAAGGTGCTCACATATTTACAAATATTGTATTATTTTGTACAAATAAAAAGTCAGTGTGCGAGTTAAACTTATCATAAAAATAATGTCTTAAAAATAACACATTATACATAAATTAGCAACCTGTTTGAATTTGTCTAGACTCTACATTGTCATATGGAGCAAGACCAGCATGTTTCCAAGCATTCTTATCTTGGATATAATCCTCTAATTTGTAATAAGCTTGTTTACAAAGTGTAGGTTTAATATGTGTTTTAAATTTTCTTTCATTTAATTTCAATACATCACCAGGTATTTTGTTGTAACATTTAATCCACTACCCCATAAAAGATGTACTTACTTTAGACAATCTGAAAAATGGTTGATCTATTTTATGTTTACCTTATAGTATTAAAATTATGTCTATCACTTATTTTATTAAAGAGATGTTGGTTTTTTCTTACATACATCGTCGTTCGTAGATCGTTGACAAAAATTTCTTAAATGCAAACCAATGTTTTGAACTATTACCTATACAAGCCAGCCAGCCTATTGGCTGGCTGGCTTGTAAGTAATAGTACCGTTGTCCATAGTCCACCCATAGTCCCATTGCAGGGCAAAGGCCTCTTCTCGTACAGAGAAGGCACGAGCATTGATCACCATGCTTACTCAAGGCGGGTTGGCGATTTCAGACTTATATTAACTATAAGTTCAGGTTTCCTCACAATGTTTTCCTTCACCAATTTCAATTATGTCCAAGATAAACTCAGAAAGTACATATGAATTGAAAAAGTCACATTGGTACTTGCCCGGATTTGAACCCACAACCTCATGCATGAGAGGTGAGGTCTTAACCAACGGGTCATCACGATACTAAACCTACTCATGAACTGTTACCTATATTCAATCGTAATACTCAAAACTTAATTATAATACCCATTATTTCTTTGATCCGAGTACTTGAACGTTTATTTCACATCTTAGGAGTAGTTCCATTAGATTTATTGGAAGTTTTTAGTGCAATTAGGAAAGTTTTCTTGTTAACCAGTTAAATAGAATGTACGATTCAGTTGATAGGTAATGAATCCATTTGAGTATCAGGGTTTTCTTAAACATTACTTTCATCGTCTAGCTGTTTTAAAATTTATAAAATAATCAGTTAACATTAAAATGAATAAAAAGTTAATTCTTATCTTGTTTTCAAATCCTAAAATATGAAAACAATTCAACTACCTCAACTTACAATATAAGATCAGCATTTTTCACGTTTCAAGTTTTTATGAAACAGTCTTTAAGGTTTTGTAACGTATGAATAATTTCATGATAATAGGTATGTAAGAAAGAAAGAAAGAAAAATAGGTTTATTTGTCACAGAAACACGTGCATACAAAAAGATAATTAACTTGAGTAGGTGGTATACAGAAAAATAAAAAAAATAAAACTAAATAGATCTACATTCCAATCACGAGCACAAAACAAAATAGTCGGCAGCTGCACGTCATGACTGTGACAAGAAGGCTTCCACTCAGCATGATGCTGTGCTATGAGGGACCCACAGCACAGCGCTGATTTTCAGTGGTTACCCGGAAAAGACATACGGAAACCAAGTCAGGTTTAAAGAAATGAACATAAATAGGCAAATAGATAAAATAAAACAAACAGTACTCAGAATATAATCTAACTATACAACCTGATATGTACGGTGGCCAGCACATAAAAGTTACCACAAACTGTCAAATTTTCTTGTTCGATTTTGAATTTAATCGTCGACATTTTAAAGTTTCAAATCGTTTGGAGAAATTTGTCAGTTTCGTGTAGCTTGATGTACTGGCCACTTTTACCTTAAGTTGGCCTAACGTAAAGAAAAAGGAAGAAAGAAAGAAAATACTTTATTTGCGGTAAACATGATGCAAAAAAAGAATACAATTTTTTAACTTTTTTACAGCGTATTTAAGAACAAATTGGGGGAAATTATGCATCACATCCACACAAAAAGGCCATCACTCAGCACAATACTGCGAACCTATGCGAGACAGAGCCTCAGCGCTGGTTTTCAGCGACTGCCGGCGTTAACGTGATGACGTCGACCGGTGCAGCATACAATGGGATATAAATAAGGAATAAAAACTAAAATTTAAAACGATTAATATTACTCGTATGACGGTACCTTGCCAATTCATTTATGAAAATATTATGTATGTAAGAAAAAATCTACATCTTTTCAATAAAATCAGTGATAGAAATAAAGAATAATACTAGAAATAAAGATAAAATAGATCAACCATTTTTCAGATTGTCTAAAGTACATACATCTTTTATGGGGTACTGTGTTAAATGTTACAATAAAATACATTCTGATATATTACAATTAAATGAAAGAAAATTTAAAACTCATATTAAAAGCACACTTTGTTTAGAGTCTAGACAAAATCAAACTGGTTGCTAATTTAACTGTATAATTTATAATTTTCATGATATTAATTTTATTTTCTGTGATTAATATATTTTAACTCACACACTGACTTATTATATGTTTTTTTTTTTTTTGGAAAATCATCTATAATGTTTGTCAATATGTGAGCACCATGTACCTATCGCATTTATTAATTTTTCTGTCATTACTTCACTTTTCATTCTTTTTACCAATTGTGGTAAGTAATTTTTATTTTTATTCTAGGTACATCGTCTTCACCTATACTTATTAATTAATGTATACAAACTATTGTTAACATTTTAAAAGAGTAAGTATGAAGTTTCTTGCCCATTCTTCTCTATACATAACTACCTTTTGGAAGGGGCAACTAGAATCAATTAACTATTTATGTAATTTTTGACGTTCAAAAGTGCATCATACGTGCCTATTTGAAATAAATGATTTGACTTTGACTTTGAAAATAAATGCATAATACTTAATTCTATACTCCATTTATTATAACATTAGACAAATAACTATTCTCACCCTTTCGTTATTTCGATGTAAACGTTTAATAAACTCCGTTATTTCACAATAAATACAAAGCACTGTAATCTAGTTACCATTTACATTAAAAAAAATAACTTTAAAGTGCAGTAATTACAACAATATTACACCATAACTGTCGTTATTTAGCCGTTATTTGTCTAATGCTATAGTAAATGGAGTATAGATGTTTATATAAAAATAATATTTAAAATGGCAACATTCCGGTCCGTCGAGAGTCAAAATTCAAAATTCAAAAGTCATTTATTCAAATTAGGCTGAGAATCAGCATTTTTCGAACGTCGAAATGAAATTACATAAGACAGTCACCCAAAACGCCCGACCTTCACCACTTCCTAGTGGAAGTGGTGAAGGTCGGGCGTTTTGGGTGACTGTCTTCAGCTTTAGCTGGGAAGAAGTAGTACAACAAATTCCCCAGCAGCACAGCTGTCTGTTCATATTTATAAAATCTTGATTCATCTTGATGAAGAGATTTTATTTTACCACTTTGTCGGCGTGATTAATATGTAAGTATATCCTTTCCAAATTACAGCTTTCTAGTACTAAGGGTCGTATTTGAAGCATATTTTTCAACTTTTATTTTCCTTTATTTTTAATTTTAAGTCAAAGTCAAAGTCAAATCATTTATTTCAAATAGGCACGAAGATGCACTTTTGAACGTCAAAAATTAGATGAATAGTTAATTGATTCTAGTTGCGCCTTCCAAAAAGTAGTTATGTATGGAGAAGAATGGGCAAGAAACTATACTTACTCTTTTAAAATGTTAACAATAGTTTGTATACATTAATTAATAATTATAGGTGAAGACGTGTTAGACGCGTTTATGTGTCCTAATAGACGCAAACAAACTTAGTTCTCTTCCTTTCGTTCTTCTTTGTTTAAAAATAACCAGTTCATAATAATTAGGAGAACATAGTACTAAGCTATTTAACCCGGACGTGATCTCCCTGCAATGCATGTATTTAAGTAGCTACGTCGCTTCCCCTAAGACTGTTCAGTACTAGTTGACTCGACTCAGGAGGAATAAAATCTAGAACAAGACAGGCTCTCGTGTATTTGCATGTAAAGAAAAACTATATTGAAGAAATAGATGTATTGAGTTAGGTATTTAAATGATAAATGATGATGTATATAATGATATTGATGAAATGAAAAAAATAATAATAAAGCAATTAGTTATTTTTTGGGGTGTAAAAACACGTAATAAAAAAACATTATAACTGAATGATTTTCTCAGAGTAGTCACATAGAAATACAATAATATAATACAATACACCAGTTTTCGTATAATTATCGGAGCGCCACGTTATTAATCAATAGTATAGATCCTACATTTACAGATTACGTGTGACTTCGATTATACGAAAACTGACGTTATTTTGTTACGATGTCTTGTTTATAACTGTTTAGTTCGTGTTTTTGTCGTAGTTTGGTTTTAGTTTATAATTTATTTTTATTCTATTTTTAAAGTTTTAAGATGTTATTTGTTTCACTGAAGTTCATCAGCCCTTCTACAAAAACAAAAACAAAAGACTGTCTACGTTTTAGCTGAGGGTCATAAAAAGATTCATTGGATGCATTTTTTTATTTTTTATACTTTTATCACTGTGTGTTTAGATTAGTTTGTGATCTTCCTGTGCGAGTCACAATAAATACTTTTTCTTTCTTTCATTTACTAAATTTTCTGAACAATTCTTTTCATCCACCTCCTTACATTAAATCTTCGTTATTTGTCTGAAAATAAAGTGAAACTTTTGTTTCTTTTTAATCACATTTATTAGCGTCTGGAGAAGGATACAAAGAAAACCTTAAAATGAATAATTTAATCGTCCAAAGTATTAAAAGCGGGGAAATTAGCAACAACAATTTGTTGTTGTTGTTGTTGTTGCTAATTTGTCGTATATAAATAATTATATAGGTACCCCTAAGAAATAGAATGAATGTACATACACAATAACTTTTCACAAACAATATTCTTTAATCTGCTACGTACGATACCCATTACAGCATCGTGTGTCGATGACATCGTTTCGTAGAAAATGGGATCAGCTGATGTCCAACGACATGGCAGTTTTCACTAATAAGAAGATCCAAGCGAGGTACAGTCAGGGAAATAAATTGTTGACACGCTACGTCAATTCGTCATGTTAGAGCCACTTCATACAACTGTCAAAGAATAACAGTTGTGATTTGAATATCCGGGCAACTTAAGTTGTTTGCAATTTGCTAAGCAATTAATTTCCCGGACTTAACTTCGATTGTCAACATTGAGCGACTTCGATTGACGTTGGTCGGAAAATATTTTTTTTTTTTTTTAACTACTCTCAGAGTTTAACTACGAGGGGTTGCTACTCTTTAACCGGACTTTCCTGTGGTTGCCTTAAGCTCCTAAAAACTTAATGCCTCCAGCCAGGGCGTAAAAACTTATGTGGTAAAGCCTAACATGTCAGTCACTTTCACATCACAACACACCACATCACTCACATCACATCACATCACATCACACCACTTTCACACTTACACCCCCACACTCAACTTCACAAGCCAACACACATACTATATCTTTTATAAATCACCTTTTATCCTACCTAAGAAAGAGCGGCGTCTTCTAACACAGGCATTATCTGCTTAAAAGTAGGCGCCATTCACCAACAAAATGTAAACAACTATGGTTAAGAAATAAACATTTTTTTTTTGTAACATTAATACAGTATTTTTTTAATAAAATGACCTTGGCCATAATGATCTAACACACTTACCCCTACTCAATTCCAACATGTTATAAGAAAAATTATACCAGGATCGTATGTTACATCATTTTGTTCGGAACCAGTCGTTATGCGTGTTACTCCAACATTGCGTATTCCTATCAGCGCCTGTGCGTGCAATTTACGCAGAGTTCGCGTTTACGTAATGTTCCTTATGCGATGCCAATTCTTATTTTTGGAATGGATGAAACTGTATTTTGATTATTATTATTTTGTGCTTACGTATGGGAATTGGATAGTTAAGATATGGGTAGACTAGTTGTTTACTCACTATTTTAACAGCTAAATATACACAAATACTTTATCCACAAATGATTGTTTTTCATACTGTTTTCAAATACTATGAAAATAATAAATTCTTCAGTAATTAAATTAATAAGATGTAGGTAACTGGAATGAAATAACATGAATGAGAATGAAGAAATGATATTCTTAATAGCTTTTACTATAGGTAGCTCTGTAAAGTAGGTCTAGAATATAATTTCTTTTTCACGTCACAACCTCGAAAAGATTCTGTTTATCATTCGAAATCTGAGTGTAAAACTGCATTTTATCCGCTAGCGTGGATAGATTTTTTCTATTCAATAGTTTTTTATACCGCCAGTCCATTGAAAATACATTATTACTTAGTTCATGTCAGTGTGCCAACCTCATTTTTAGAATAATCGCACTGGCCGGAACGACGAATGCAGGAGGAAAAAAACGGGCAGTCTATGGGGACTACCGATAGAAGTGAAAACTATACCCAAAGTCTCAAATTCAGATAATTTATGTAAACAAAGGGGATAACATAGCAAAAAAATATCTCCGTAATGGTAATTCACAAATGGCGAAAAAAGAGGTTTCATTTTCTTTTAAGTACTGATTTTAAGAAATAATAATTCAAAAATAATCATACCGTCATTATTTTTATACATTTTCGGTTTTAAACAAAGTTATTAAAAAAAGGAGATTTTCTGGTATAAAATATTTTATGATTTTTTGAACATATTAAATTTTTTTACATCTTCTTCAACACTAATATTACAACTCTCATTCATAGATTCATATTGTAAGTAGCATATCTAGCCATATTTTGGATGAAAACGGCTGTAAACTGTTTCGAGTGGAAATCGATTTTGGGAGGCCTACGTCTAGCATTGGACTTAAATGGGCTGATTATGACGATCATATGCCGTGTCTCCGACATACTACACAAAACATTGTTTGGCAACGGTATTTTGTTTTCATAGTTTTTATAATTAATTCACTTTAATTTTAGCGATAACTATTTACAAAAAATGTTTTGTACCACTGCCTGTCCTGTCATTTTGACAGTGACATTTCTTGACATTACTTCGTTTACATAAATTATCTGAATTAGAGACTTTGGGTATAAGTACATATATATATACACAGTATAAATATAGCTCATGGAAAGCGTTCGGTGACGATGACGCGAGTTCCATGGTTTTTGTTCACCCAAAAAGTACACCATATACAGTATACATATAACTCATGGAAAACGTTCGGTGACGATGACGCGAGTTTCATGATTTTTGTTCACTCAAAAAGTGCTCAACGCGCCTAAAGAAGTTTTCACTTCAAACCTTTTTAAAATTTCCCAGTCTTTATTCAATTCACTTTCCATCATTTTGGTTAGTTTTTTGATAAAATCATAAGAAATCATAAAATATGAGCGAGTCCAGCAGCTACGAAGATACACTAATTTAATATTTAAGCTGTTTTTCTTGCACCTAGCATTTTCCTTGCTGTAGTGAGGTGAAAAGTTATGTGTTTCGCTGGACAGCAAAGTTATTCTGCGTTTCGAACCTTTGAAACCCTCGCTACGCTCAGGATTCTATATTTGAAGCACTCGTTTCGCTCGTGGTTCAATCCTAGAATCCTTCGCTTGCGCGGGTTTCAATACAAGTACTCGCGCCAAAAAACAACTTTGCAGCCTCGCAAATACTCGTAACTATAAATTTGTGAAGAATGATCGTTTTGCAAAATAAAGAAAGCAACGTACAGAAATAATTCAAATCTCGAACCTGGAATTCCAAAATCACAAACGTCACACGTACACAGCTGTCGGAATACACCCAAATGCTTCTCAAACAGTCACACTGTGAAATTATTCTTATTCCTACTGTTCTAAAATGTAAATCCGCATTTGAAATGAACGCGAACTGAGGTCACAATGCCCGCCACCAAAACGTAGGACGGAAAATTAAAAATATTTTTGGTCCCCACTAACGAGGCAGCCTGTTTCTAGCCTATCTGCATTTCTGTACCGACAAAATTGGATTTACTTCTCGACGTGTTTTGTTTCGAATCATCCTTTTTTGTTCGTAAGCTATGACATATTTTTTGGCACCTTTGAATGACGAGTCGGTATATTCGGTATTTTGATTTGGGGATATGCCGCTGTTGCTTTTTGACGCAAGTTTGGAAAATAAAAAGAATTGGGTTACGGTTTACGAATCAATCCCACTTTAGGCATATTTTAATTACTTTTGTCAAGCGTTGATTAAATTACACAATTTTCAGGTATTTTCGAATTCTAATGAATTTGTAGCAGCTGTGGAAGTATACAGCCCGTTCTAAAGTGTGGGTTTTCTTCAAATGAGAATAGAAACAAAGGCTCTATGGTAACACTTTTATAAAATTAATAATTTACTTTCCATTATTAATAAAATTAAAAAATCATTATTATTTCAGACTAATTAATTTCTCCATAATTGTTAGTTACAAAGGTCTTAAAACTATGTTACGAGTATTATTACATGGTAAAAATTTAAATTTTCGCACACTTTCGTTCCATAAAGGTGCCACAGACATTCGTTAAGACGCAGATTTATGCCAGTGACCTTGAGTGGTTAGCTTGCGTGTTCTGTACTGTGCTCACGCAACGCGTCGTACGTCCAGCCAGTAATAGGACTCGCCCATCCAAGAGCGCTGTACCAAAGAAGACGCATTATTAATTTATTATACATAAAACATAAATTTTAATAAAATACGTATACTAAATGATCATTAATTAAATTATCTTTAAAAGGTGAACGTGTCAGAAAATATTCTTGATAGATTTTGCGTGATTCTCAGTTTTTTATCCGCGTTAGACATAAATTTACAAATGAACTTACTATGTAATATGTATAAACATAATCTAAAATGTTCATTATAAGTTATTAGGAAAATGCTCCAATTTAAAAAATATTTTTTTCCAAATAATTAACACTACTCGTTTAGACGTGATCATCAGTTTAAAATCATTAAAAGTCGTTTATTGTCGCCTGAACTTGTAAATACTTGGATGCAAAACGAGGAGCAGCTAATAGATTCCCTATGTGATAGTTCCGGCTACATACATACCTACTCCAAGAACTACGCAGAATCTTTATCAAAGTCTCCCAAGACCCAATATCTATAAACACCAGTTTAATTTGCCGTCCACCACACTATTAAACCATCGATTAGTTCCACGTATTTATAACAGTGTTCCAATCAAGATATTCCCCCGAGCTTCTGACAATAGGGAGCGATATTTGTGGTCATGCGTTGTGGTGTACCGGCTCACAAATCAGACTCCATTGTTATACGTGTTAACCACTATTGCGTTACTGAAATTGGGTCTAGTTGAACGTTTATGTCCCTGAAGTTTAGTATTATTCGGAGTATTGTTGGTAACACAATGTGTGACTGAAAGGCGAACTAGGGTATTGCACAGTAGAGAGGCGAGAAAGGGCCAAATAAGGCTTTCATTGCAGTATAATTCAATTTAGGCAACATTCAACAACACAGGCTTACAAATCTTACAAAAGAAATAAAATGTTTTCAACCTCTGCTCTTGATACTAAGCCAAATGTTTCAAGAAAGGGTTACAAACATTTTTATGCCTCCGTATGCTTAGCATAGCCCAAATAAGATGATTTACAGAAGGTTTGGTAACTATAGTTTGGCCGAATCCGGGATGTCGCTACGCCCCCGCTAGGGATCGTGGCCAGCGGAGCCGGAGCATAGCTCCCCGTCCATGGAAGGTATGCGGTGGCCCATTAAGATGAGCCCGTCCTTGTGTCAGCCTAATGCGGCTCGCGGCTGAGGGACTCGCGGGCAATCGCGGGTCCTGTGATAAGGATATCTGTGCGTGTTTTTGTAGGCGCGCCGCGGCACTGATTCACAGTGCCGCTTTCTTCACGACATCTTGGCGGTCCCTGCCAAGTCTCCCAGTTACCTGGGGGAGGCCCGACGAAGACGGTTTTTTTGATGATATCTCGAGAATGGATCGGGAAACGGGGGAACAAGAAATTTCACGTGGGCGTAGTCGCGGGTAGAAGCTAGTTTGGAATAAAAACAAATACAATCAAAGCAAACCCTGGGTTCGGTTCCCGCACGGAACAAATATTTGTATGACCTGCAAGTAGTTGTCCCGGGTCTGGCTGTTTGTGTATGAGTTTAATGCACCCATAATACAGACAGAAAGAAAGACAGACAGATGTATATGGTGAAACTATAAGGGTTCCTTGTTTACTACGAAACCCTAAAAAAGAACATTCAAAGTTACAAAATCATGAAAAAAATAACATTAAAACTATCAAAATAGTGAAAACAAAACAAGACTTGTGCGACGCTAAAAAGGCTCCTATCTCAGCATAATGCTGAGCTATTTGACAAAAAAAAAAAGCTGTTCGAGTTAAAATTGTTGCGAGTGAGAGTGTGAGGGTAGGTTGTTCCAGACATTACAAAATATTCTAACAATAATTTTATTGAAAAGAAAAGAATATTATCACCAGAGATCGGAATAGGAAGAGTTCATTTACCTAAACTTCGAGGAAAACACATAGGATGGATAATCCTCCTGGGACTGGGCAAATTCGGATTACACGCATTTAGGACCAAATAAAGGTATTAAAACGAGTTCCAGTTTGCTGGGAATTAATTCTTCGAAAAATTCTAATTTGCTTGGCCTATCCTCTGAAATCGCGAAATAGTTATAATGACGTTTAAATACGAGTCCAGTATAATAACGCGTTCCGGGTGATGCTGGGGCTGCCGCGCTTCTGTAGCGCGTCGGGGATGTTCGCGGACGCACGCGTTCCGGATTTCTGCTCGCTGCTGCGTCTGCGAATTGCATCTCTGATGCTTCGGGTGCGCGGCAGCCCCAACAGCCTCGTGGCTACTGTAGCCGGCAGGGTGGATGGCCAAATAATATGCCACTGGATGGCGGCACACAGACCGTCATTCAGATATATGAGGTAAACACAAGCCGGCGGGGTGGTATGTTTCAGTTTAGTTATTATTTTATCAAGTAACACACACATGTACATGTTATACATTTATGGATCTCTGGTCTGAAAATAAAGATTATATTATTATTATGACGTTTATTTATTTTTTATCCATATCAAATACATTTTTAAATATTTCTTAAAAAATATATAAAAAACATTTAAAAATATAAAAAATTGTGGTCCGCCGGTGTCGGGAGCAGGGTCCAAGCTACCGATGGTTAGGGCTGCAGAGACAGGAACCTCCGGACAATGCGAGCCGTATCAAGGAGAACTTGATCCAACCGCCTAACGAAAGCCTCGAGAGATGTTGATCGAGGCTTTTGGCCAGTAGGCCATTGGCCGTCACGACAATCGGCACAATGATAGCTGAGCTCACATTCCACATATCAACAACCTCGTATGCTAAGTCGAGATACTTTATTTGTTTCTCTTTCTCAGCTTTCACGAGGTTCTCGTCATGTGGGATGGTAACATCAACTATCATTTATTAACCAAAATATTTTAACACTGCCTTGTATTTATATACTAGAAATATGCAAGTTTGCTCATAAACACCAAGACTTTTACACAAAACGAGAAGACATACAAACAAAATACACACTCCGATACAAAACACGACTAAACCTACCAACATCCCGCTTAAAGATGCATTCAACAGGCCCTCTAGTTATGTCTATAAAAATATATAATAACTTACCCGAATCAATAAGAAAAGAAAAAAAAACCATCTTTTTACAAATAAATTAAAAAACCTATTCGTAAGTAAATGCTATTACAGTGCTAACGAATATTTAAATGATAAATCCCTTAAATGCAATGAAAATACAAATGTTTTATTTTTATTATTATTTTAAATTATGTTAGATTATAAGTCGTCTTTTCTACTTCCAGTTTCTTTTGCTGTGCCCGACAGGATCCACGATTGTTTCTTAATTTATGTTTACCACCTAAGCTTCTACATTGTGGAATGCAATAAAGATTTGAGTATTTGAGTATCATTGCGCGGCGCGCTAATCGATCTATCACCTATCTTATTATTATTATTATTAAATGTCGAGATTTAAAAACCACGAATTATTTATTGGACTTTATAATTTATAGTTACAAATTATTGATTTAAAGAATCATATATTACTATTTTTAGGGTTCCGTCCTTAAACGATTAAATTAAAGAGCTTTGTTTTACATAAACTCAAAACTCAAACTTAAATCATTTATTTCAATTAAATCATTTACAGGCATTTTTGAATTGTCAAGGAGTCGGTCGGTAAGAAAAATTAAGCTACATGCCCATTCCAAAGCTTACTAGGTATCTATGGAGAAGAACGGGCAAGAAACTCCATGGACACTCATACTATAAGAAAATATATTCTTGAAAAGTTGTCTGGTTATTGTGTGTATATTATGTATTGCGAAAAAAGGGTATTATCTACTCCATGTTTCTTCCTGCCTCGAAGTTTAGGTAAATAAATTCTACCTAATCCGATCTCTGATTATCACTCAGGGTATTTTAACGCACCCCAATAACGATGCAGCTAGTTACAAAGCATAGTATAACGTGACTGCTAATATTAGGGCCTTCCCTTTGGCTCCAACAATGGCCTGCGACAGGCTGATTAGAAGCCCGCAGTAGAAGTAATATCATAGTACTGGCTCGCAAATCAGGACCTATTGTTAGATGCGTAAACGTTATTATGTTACTGAAATTGGGTGTGCGCTTCGTTGAAGTTTAGTGGTGATCCAAGTATTGTTGTGGAGTTATAATGACTATCTTGAATTTGTGTGGATAATATAGTGATTAGGGTCTACGTTACGGGTATTAATCGGGTTAGTTCATTTAAAAAGTAGTAACAAATTTATTTTTTTGAGTTCTGTACCTCATAAGGAAAAATACGGGACCCTTATAGGATCATCCGTGTGTCTGTAAATAATTTGCTCCGAATCTACTGAACCAATTAAGTTGCAATTTGGTACAAATGTAAAGTTCTTTGACCCAAGCACGGACGTGTACCTAACGTGAGTAAGTGAGTAAGTGAATTTTGATGGTGGTCACTTTTGAGGGGCAAACTAGAAAAAAAAAGTATTGCAAACTATACCGTGTGACATATTAAATGAAAGGGCTTATAAAGTTATTTAAGAAAATTGACCATTTCCTCTCTAATCTCCGAAATTACTGAGCCTAAAATTTTGAATCCTCTGTGTAATAACAGGTTAATACTTATGTACAAACTTATATAAGCCAATTTTTTTCAGTAAAACTTCATTTTTAATTAGTAGATGATTAAATTCGGACCATACACTTTTTTAATTACAAAATAATAGTGTTTCTATGCCTTGAAGTTTTCATCACAAAACATTTTATGACAACTAAAATACAAACTTATTCATAATATATTAGCCTATGTGTAATAAACTACAAACATCAACAGTTCAACTAAAATTTCATCAACATAAAAACGAAAAAAAAAAAAAAATACTATAATCATAACTTTCTCTTTAAACTTATTATGGCCCGAAAACAGACAGGCTAAGTAACTCGTCACAAAATAAATTATGCACATATTTGCACACACATACTCATAAATGTTAACCTCCTTCGCATTAGGTACTCGAGTGCATTACACTCGGTGAATATTAATTCTTGTTTCTTTCTTCTGACGTTCACTTATCATCTGCCTAGACTTTTCCCAACTATGTTGGGGTCAGATTCCAGTCTAACCAAATGCAGGTATATAAATAATACCAGTCTTTTACATGGAGCGATTGCCTATCTGACCTTTACAACCCAGATAGTGGGTAATACGATACCCCTTGGTAATGCAGAGGCATTCTACCACGCCACATGCAAACTACGCATCAAAGACCTGACGTCACATAAATCCTATATCGCGCAATCAAAGTTTACCGCACGACTAGCATATATACAACATCCCAACATCAACTTGCTCGACGAAGCGACAGCCCGCGCCGTAGCTGAGCCTGTAGCTTTAAATTCCCCTGATAATAATCATAACCCTGATTTTATCCAGCCACCGTCGGTCCCTTGCCGTCCTCCCTACGACTCTGCCCTAAGCCGAGGTTCGTACCCCACATGTGGTGCCCTTAGCGCGCAGTCGTTTAGTTTATAAGTTTTACACCCTGGTTGGAGGTTTTGAGTTTTTAGGAGCTTAAGGCAACCACAGGAAAGACCGGTTAAAGAGGCACGATCTCTAATGATCAAATTTGAGATGTCCTAGTTAAAAAAAAAAAAAAAACGACCGTTGATCAGTTGCCCACCAGATACACCACACGTCTGGCCAGAGGATCCTCCGTTTACCATAAAGTATGAGTGAACTTTACACCCTGTTCCTCATACCTCTATAGTAAGACTGGTTGTCAGACTTTCGGGTTTCTGACGACCCGTTACGACTGTCAAAGATCCACAAATGACAGCCGGGACCCACGGCTTAACGTGCTTTCCGAGGCACGGAGGGGTCTTGGTATGGAAAGATGGTCACCCATCCAAGGACTAACCGCGGCAAGCGTAGCTCAACCTGTCGATCGACCCGTGCGGCTGTATCACTTAGCCGCAAGCCCTTCACATACTCACTAAGTACATAGAAATGAACGTTCACCTGCACCTTTAATTTAATTTTCTCAAACATGCATGGAAATGTCATTATTTTCGAAAAAAGAACACGCGTAGTATCGAATTTACGGACAAAGAAAATCAAATCCATTGCAGGAGCATTTATTGAATTTGGAACATTACAACGCTCCAGCAATGTTGTATGAAATGGCGTGCTGCTTTGATTGGGTCTCTTTTATCGTTCTTGGCATACCAAAGTAAGTCTCTTTGCTTAGCACAAATTGCGTTCACGTGGCTGTATAGCCATAAATGCGTTTGCCTTTTGGCACAGATGATATATAGAAAATTGGCGTCAAAGCTGAAAATTTGTCTTGATTTTTTATACTTCAGCCATCTACCAGTACATCTAAAGGTGTCTGCACACAGCGGGCGCGGCGCGGCGGGACCGGGCGTGGCGGGGCGCCGACGCGACGCTGAGCAGTTGTAATGTACTAGATATTACGGAGGACGCCACACAGAGCGTCGCGTCACGTCGCGTCGAGCCGGACGGCTCTGTGTGGCGTCCTCCGTAATATCTAGTACATTACAACTGCTCAGCGTCGCGTCGGCGCCCCGCCACGCCCGGTCCCGCCGCGCCGCGCCCGCTGTTTGCAGACACCTTAATATACCTGCAAGCCTCATCAGAAGTTCAACAAATATAAATGTACTGGGGAAATCACTAACATTTTCTTTTAGTAATTGCCTCAATATGACTAATGTACATAACTTTTAATATTAATTAAATTAAATGTATAATATAAAAAGTATGTTTTATTTCCCTGCAATCTTTGAGAAAAGCACTATATTATTATATGTCTCAGCGGTACTCGACCTGCAATTGCCTATTTCCCGGCCTTTGCAATAATGTACTATTTTCAATCATTTGGTAGGCGAGTGAAAAGTTTCGAGGGCCGAAATTCAACATCGTTCGATCGGAATTCATTTTCACTTTTGATTCATTTTGGGTTTAGACATTTCAGTTCTAGTGAAAGATGTCGATTGTCGAATGAAAAACAACAATGAACAAAAATTAAGTTAGTGATATCAGCTTTAGGTGGATTCATAATTCACTCCGTTCAACAACTTCGTAGTAAGGTGTTAGCTTTGTAAGATTGAAAAATAAACTAGCGTGAGATATAAGTGAGATTTAAGTGTCTGATAGTAAGTAGAATATAATGTTATTTATTATAGCGTGGAACGTAAAGCGATCTATATCAATGGTACTAAAGTTTTTATAGGCGTAAGCCGTTTTATGATTGAAGGCAAGAATAATATGTTGCGGATTTTTTTTTATGTTGTAAGTTGTCACACTATATCAAATCTAACTTTAAACGCTATTTAGCTCATGTTTTGTCTTAGACATGTTCCTGTCTCTGTCTTGCAATACCTAACGCTTAGGCAAAGTACGTTCTAAGTATAATTTACAGATGTCAGCTTAACAGTAGTTCAAAAAAAGTGAAGAGTCTTGCGAAGTGTCAAGCGATTTTGAACCTTATATGGTGCAACCATTGACCGTCACCTTGACTTGCCCTGCACAATAATTGGTCTGCAAATGATTATTGTATGATTATTAATCTGTAATTTTTGTGGTGTGCAATGAAGAGTATTCTATCTATCTATACACCGTGGCATTTTAGTCGTCTTACAAAGACAGCCCACTTCATGTATCCAATGACTACTAATCATTCATGTAAAAAAAAAAAATATTTTATAAATTATGACGCATGACATAGTTTAAAACACCCTGTTACGAGTGCAGTCCGAGCCTTGTTTTTTTTTTACATGAATGATTAGTTGTCATTGGATACATGAAGTGGGCTGTCTTTGTAAGACGACTAAAATGCCACGGTGTATAGATAGATAGAATACTCTTCATTGCACACCACAAAAATTACAGATTTATCCGTAGAGATTTTACAAGGGGTGACACAATGGGCGATCTTATCATTAAAAGCGATCTTTTAAGGACCACCTTTAGTTGGATTAAAGGGGGAAGAGAGACAATACTGCAGGTAGTATGTGGTGTACCTTTGACATATACAATAAATACATACCTATATAAACATGTTATAATTTTATTTATAAACTAATAATAATAATCATGAAAGTAGTGAAAAAAATGGTTAGGAAGAGAGACAAACTAAACTAAATTTAAGTTCAATGCATCTTTTTCTTTCTATTTCATTAAGAAAAGGTTTCACAACAAAGATTTTTTCTTGATAAAGTTCAATTTATAAATTACATCAGCTTAATACGCTAGTGATCACAAACTTTTTTTGATGTGTGTACAATAAACTAACAAACATTTTTAACCCTGATCAATATATCTTTGTCTACGCCTTTCAAATTACTCTGTCACTCAAAGTTCTTAATTTTTTTTAAACACATAGTCTAGAGTACTATACCATCCATCTTGAAATCCTATCACTCTTATATTTCAACAGAAATTTTCTCTACAACATTAATGGGAAAATCGCAGCGAAATGTAGTTGTCGTTAAAAAATTCATAAGCTCCTGAATATTCTATGAATATTGCATAGCCATTTCATGCAGCAATAAAGTTTATTTGATATGACATTTAGGTACGTTGAGGTAGACATTTATTTATGCATAATGCTACAAAAGTTATGACGTGCCGAAAATAGCAACGTTGCAACGTGCTAATAAATTGGCATTGAGTGACAGAAAACATCTTCAATAGAGTATCTTTTGTTAAGATTTGGAAAGCTTTTTTATGAAACACTAATATTATGATGCAAAAATAAACTAAAAGGGGTAATGGAATGGAAAGGAATGTTCTTGTATATATATATATACATATTTAGAAACATTTTAAAAGTAGATGATTTCCCTAAAATTTTAGCATTTAATAACCTATGTCAATGTGTGAGTTAAAGTCAATAAAATGAATCAGAAAATAAAATGAATGTCATATATATATATATATATATATATATATATATGACTATATATGACTATATATATATATATATATAATATTTATAAATGTTAAAATTTTAGGGAAATCATCTACTTTTAAAATGTTTCTAAATATGTGAGCACCATGTATCTAACGCATAATTAATTTATCTGTCATTGCTTCACTTCTCATTCTTTTTACCTATTGTGGCATAGTAATTTTATTCGAGGTAAGTGCAGCGTCTTCACATATAATTAATAATTAATGTATAAGTACAAATATTGTTAACATTTTAAAACAGTTGGTATGGAGTTTCTTGCCCATTCTTCTCCATACGTAACTTCCATTTGGAAGGGGCAACTAGAATCAATTAATTATCGTTGTAAATTTTGACGTTCAATAGACGTTTAATATGTGCCTACGAGTATTTGAAATAAATGATTTGACTTTGACTTTGACTGAAAAGTTCTAAAGGTGCTCTTACACGGGCAATTTTTTAAGCAATAATTGCTCGACAACACTAATGGATAAATCTGAATCAATTAAGTGGAGAAATCTGGAGCAAAAACAATAAAATGTGGCAATTGTTTCGGGAATATTACTTGCAATTGCTCCACATATTTCACATTTCTCAATGTCGCCAATATGAGTTGCCGAATATCCAATCTATTTGGTTTGTAGTCAGTTTTCTTTCTATCTTGTTTGTACTTATAATTACGTCCCGTTTTTGCGAGAGGAACCGACCGGCCGGCGGCGGGGACAGCGGGGGGTGCACAACCGCCGCGTCCGCCGCCATTTTCTTTCTTTCTACGTGCAGTGCAGTACAAGTGTGTCGTCGGTGTATTGAATTGTATTGCCTAGTTTTTTAAGTTGCTCCATATTGCCTGGTATTGTGTGGCCGTATCTCTGGCAACAGGTTACTGCATGTTGCCATCGCCCTAAATTGCTGGATGTAGTCGTGACGTCATATTTGACAAGAATTTACCAGGATTGAGCAATTTTAGTTGCCCGTGTAAGCGCACCTTAAGTCATTGATCGTCATCCATTTAAATGAAGCCGATGAAATCTATTAATTGAGCAGTGTTGGCCCAGTGGCAATGGCCGCGATTGAAGAGTTGTAGGTGGTAGGTTCTAACCTAGACAGGCGCTTTACTATGTGTAAATTATTTCATTACCACTGCTCTCAAAACAGTGTAGAAAAACATCGTGAGAAAACCGGCATGTCCTAGAACCAAAAGTTCGAAGACATATGACATCTACTAACCCGCGCTGGGCCCGCGTGGTGGATTACGGCCCACTCCCTCTCACTGAGAGGAGGCTTTTGTCCCAGCAGTGGGAATATTACAAGCTGATAATGCAAAAGCTTGTTTTCTGTACAATTTTTGAAGCGCCACTAGCGAGTGTCCAGAGAACAAATTTTGACGTAAATTGCAAATGGCTGCGAGAGAAGTGTCTGTTTACTATAAAGTAATTTTGCATTTTGAATTAATTTGGTTCGAATTTAATGTCATTCTTGTTATATGCATTATATAAAATTTGTAAGGAATGAGGTCATGTGTATACAGCAAGCGGCGCTACAAAAAAAAAAAAACAGTGAAACATCACATAATTATCGACATCACTAGTTTTAGTACAAAAGACACTCGCTACATCCGACAGCGCCAAAATGGCGATTATCAAACAGGCACAAAAGCACTTTGACTGCCGCCAGTCATAATAGAGGTCAGTGGTAAAAACACATGAAAGCTTCATGTGTTTTTTCTTGCTGTACCTACAAATAATTTACATATTACTTGTGTAACTTCTATAATAAAACAAACCATTATTGAAAACATTTTCACTTCTGGTCTTTACAAATAACACTTCATATTACAACCCTATCG
Source organism: Dryobota labecula (assembly GCA_947523025.1). NCBI lineage: Eukaryota > Metazoa > Arthropoda > Insecta > Lepidoptera > Noctuidae > Dryobota > Dryobota labecula. The sequence goes on from OX383287.1 coordinate 7,376,800, forward strand.
TTAGAATGTGTCGACTTTACAATGTTTCAAAATCTAATCATAAAATCAAAATCAAAATATTTTATTTCACAAAAACCTACATGGGCACTTATGAAACGTGAAAACGTGAAAGCTAGGTGCACGGTTCCAATTACTCGTTTCCTATGGAGAAGAGTCGGCAAGAAACTCCACGGTTACTCTTTTAAAAATAATTGGCTTTAGGTACAATATTATGAAATAACATTTTTAATAGGTATGGGAGGACAGTGTAGGCCTTTCAACAATTATACCAGGTACTTAACAAAATAGAAAAGTGCCAACAAATCTACACTCTACTAGGCCTACAACGTTCTCACATTCACAAAATAGAAAATAATCTAAGTATGTAAAAGATTAATGACATGATTGCAATTACAACTACAGAAACATATCTGAATAAATATCATGTCGACAAAAGCCACTAATGAAGAATTGGAATTCGATTTGTAGGTAAATAATGTCAAATAATGAAAAGATTATGTCAAGGATGTATGTAAAAGGAAGTATGCAAAAGACAATAACAGTATTGACATCTTCGATTCTCGTGCCACTGCTTTCAAAAGACATGTATGTTCTCTTTCCTTATAATTTTGTAACGCTGTAACTATTGTTTTCTTAAAAATAATGCAAATTTTTGTCAATTATGTATTTTATCTGGCGTGTGTGGTCTCCTAAACATTCCTTGCCTACATAAGCTGGAAGTGTGTCGGAGAGCAGACGCACAGATCTTGTAGCTGTAATTTTGTGAAAGTAACTAAGATTTTACCCTCTTTATCATCGTTATTATTATTGTTGCTAGTCGTGTTGTGCGATTACGCTTTGGGTCGAAACCTATAATGTAATCCTACTGATATACTGTGATTGTTGCCTGTTGTAGTTGCTTGTGAATAAATAAATAGAATAGAGCTTGACACTATGTCTTGTAATACAGAGTAGAAAAGACGGTATGCTAAAAACGAAGACTCGTCTTTTAGACTGGAACAACAGACTAACAAAAACGTAATTCATATTCATAGTTATTGTCACCCAAACTATTAATGACTGGGTTAAAGCCGCCACAACTGTTCGCGAAGAGTTATAGCTGCGGTGTCTGCAACTAATAGCAATTTATTGTCTATAAAACTTTTACACGCTCAGGTATGTTTGACAAACTGTTATATGACTGGCTGTGTTACCACTTTTTTATTTTATTGCTGCGTTACTTATATTACTGATGTTTATTTGCTGTGGCTTTGATGATGCGTGTAAAAGTGCTTTCTATGTGATCAATGTCGTAATACGAAGTCTTTTTTTTTTTTTTTTTTAAACTTTGCCCCACACTAGGAATTTTTCCTGTATCGTGGGTGCGTTTACAAACATTTAACTCACATACACAAACAGCTTTCTGATGTTTAAATGTAGGTTTGAAGATTTCTTCAAGTGGAAAAATCACTTACATTTGTTTATGTGTGAGAGTAAATCCCTTAGTCGCCTTTTACGACACCCATGGGAGAAAATGGGGAGGTGCTATTCTTTACGTCCGGCACCACACGGAATAGAGAATGGGCAGCAGCGTTCTCTTTGCATTTTTAACACCATACTGCGATCGCCAACCTATTTGCCAAGCGTGGCGATTATGGCAACCCCCCCCCCCCCAATTGGGGGAGCAGTGGACGTCTTTCAGCTGAAATGATGATGATGATGATAGTCACCTACCTACTTTACATGTTATATTAAATTGTAAGGTTTTAATGTCATTACTTATTATTACGGTAGACCCTAAAGGCTACTGTGAGATATATTTTAATAAATATAGGTTATTTCAAACAATTTGTTGTTTTCTTGCATTTCGCTACATAACGATCTTGCATCTGGGTTTTGTTCCTTTATATACCGAGGGACAAAATGTGTAAAATTCAACTTTATGAGAAAATCGATATTTTAAACCAACATTTTATTAGGAAGCACATTATAGATCTTGAAATTGGTAAAGAAATGACGATTAGATCGTCGTGTACACATGTTTTTGCATTTAATAGAGCTTCAAAATGTGAAAAAGGCTGGCGTAAAAAGTCATTTTGCAAAAAAGTGACACATAAGAGGTCTTAAAGTCGCAACGACCATAATGTCAGTGGTGGTGGTGTTAGATACTTTTTTTTGTTCTTTTTTTTAATATTTTTTTGATATTGTTAGCATTCCATACACCCACGTTACATATAATCTCGAAAACATTTTCAAATATGGTAAAGAATCGACTTGTTCTAATGATGCTACGCCGTAGCTAAATGGCTACGCAGCCTACGCCAGCGTAGCAAAAAGCCTACGCGTCATCACTATTCTTGTTACTTAGATTACTGTTTTGTATTCTTGATTTGTTTTTTTTTTGTTTCTATTTATTGTACCTACTTTGGACACTTAACGTGTACGTTTTTATTTTTAATTTTAACATCGTTCTCAAATTTATTTATAAATTCAACATTATAGATGTAACTAATATATTATAATACTAGCTTCTGCCCGCGACTTCGTCCGCGTGAAATTTCGGCCCATCGCATCGCATCCCATCGCTCGCCTGCGCTATAACTTTGTTATCACTTAGCGTTCTTTCTGACTTTTGTTTTTTTCTCTTGGCTCCTAAGGATCATAGCGTGATGTTATATAGCCTATAGCCTTCCTCGATAAATGGGCTATCCAACACTAAAATAATTTTTCTATTCGAACCAGTATCTAGTTCTTGAGATTAGTGCGTTCAAACAAACAAACAAACAAACCCTTCAGCTTTATAATATTAGTATAGATGTAACAATATAATTTAAAAGATTGTCCATGAAGTTTCTTGTCCGTTCTTCTCCATAGGTACCTACTACGCTTTGGAATGGGCATGTAGTTTCATTTTTCTTACTGACCGACTCCGTGACAAATCAAAAGTCCCTGTAAATGGTTTAATTGAAGTAAATGATTCGAGTTTGAGTTTGTAATAGACCGAACACGATAGAATAAAATAACTATTTTTACTTCAACCTCTCAGTATACGGTTATAAAATTTTGTGGTCCAATTTTATTATACATAGCAGAAAAAACCGGACAAACGTTAATCAAATGAACACAATTAGCTAACGAAGATAGAATTGTTTTTGTGCCCATATTTTTGATGCCTCGCCGTATATTTTCATTCCCGGGATGAATTTTGTTTGTTTTAATGCCCGTTATCATTCTAATACACTTTTTATTCGTGAGGTCCACGAATAAAATTCTTTATCTGACAAAAATATGTACTTTAATTACTTTAGAATAGAGTTCATAATTAAATCTAAACGACTTCGGTAATATTTTTAATCTAAAAGCGTATAAATTGAGTGGAGCATTTTTTAGTCCATTGTTATTCGGAGTTTTTAAATTGCGTTGGTTTTTTACGTCTGCTATAATTTTGATGGTTAGAGATAAAATATTACTTATCCACGAGTTTTAAATTGAATGAATCCCAAAAACAAATGTTCCGAAAAGTTAATCATTATATTTATCTACCATTGATAAAAAGAGGAGCTCATGGCTAAGTAATAACAGCCGCACGGGTCGATCCGTCAGGTTAAGCTTCGCTTGCCGGGGTTGGTCCGTGGATGGGTGACCATCTGCGAACATCTGACTGCTGCGCTGCGTGTCGCGGTTTCTATTCCCGCACGGAACAAATATTTGTATGACGTACAATTAGTTGTTCCGGGTCTGGCTGTTTGTGTGAGTTTTAAATGTTTGTAAACGCACCCACGATACAGGAGAAATTCCTAGTGTGGGGCAACGTTTTAAAAAAAATAAAAATAAACTTTACTTACCAAGACTCCTCCGTGCCTCGGAAAGCACGTTAAGCCGTTGGTCCCGGCTGTCATTCGTGGATCTTTGACAGTCGTTACGGGTCGTCCGAAGCCCAAAAGTGACTGACAGCCAGTCTTACCAAGGGGTATCCTGTTACCCAGTTACTGGGTTGTGGAGGTCAGATAAGCAGTCGCTCCATGTAAAATACTGGTATTCAGCTGCATCCGGTTAGACTGGAAGCCGACCCCAACATAGTTGGGAAAAGGCTAGGCAGATTGATTAAAACATAACATAGATAAAAATCTATGTTTATGATACATTTTCACAAACAACTTTTTTGCCTTTAGTCATTTAAGTAATTAGTAGAAACCTTCTTACTATAAATTCACTTCAGTGCAATCTCACCCAATCCCACTTTTACCCCCAATAATAAAACCCGTTACTAACGAGTTATCGCAGAAAAATCCAGTTCCCTTTTCAATTCTAATTAAATCTGGCATAAACTGAAAGTGGGTCGTCTGCGTGCGATCCGGTCATCTGCGGAATGGACTAGATTACTCAAGTTTCATAGAAAACTACCTTCTACCCGCGATCTCGTCCACGGAAATTTTCTTGTTTTAACATAAAATATATCCGACATAAGTTTTTAAACTGTCATGGTCACTAATATTATTATTAACACGAACGGGATAAAAACTGTGCAAAGCTGTGTAAAAACCGAAGAAGTGCCGAAAAAAGTTTGCGAGCGGACACAGTGAGTTTCGTGTGTCGGGAACAGAACCGAGTTGCAAGTAACAGTGGTAGCAGTACTGAGCGCAAAAAACGAACAAGAAAGAGGGTAGACCGTTTTGTCTGCTCATAAACACCCACCCGCAACGACTTTAGTTTATCCGTGATCATGGTGCTTGCAACAGCGCCGAAATATCGGGAACTCACAACAAATAATAAACATGGTAAATATCCCGTTCGTATTAATAATAATATATCCGACACTTGGCAATACTGTAGGTTTCCATTACAGTATAGAGGTATGAGGAAGCCCGTGGGTTGATGTCGGGATGTTGTATATATTATAAGTTTTTAACCAGTGCCCAAATTTTTTTTTTGGTGGTTCAGTATCAGTAACAGAACACATTTCTATTATTTGTTCAATACTTTTTTTGGTCCACTTGAAATCAGCAAAATATAGACCTATGGTCACAAATCCTGCATCGCGCAATCAGAGTTTACCGCGCGACTAGCATATACAGGAAAAGCTTTTAATCAGTGCGCTTTGACAAATTAAACTTAAACGTGTTTTATTATACACCTATTTTTTATTTTGATATGTCTTAGAACAAAAAAATTAAGTTATCGTTAACGAAAGATGTTTATTCTGAAACTGGTATAATGGATACTCGTCGCACAATGCGCGTGCGGCGGCGCGGTCAGTGAGGCGCAACGCAGTATTTGGTACCTATCAGCTGTGCGCTCGCCCATTGGTATTATTACGAATAGATCGTATTTAGTTACTTCGTGTCTCAATATGAAACTTAATAAAAGGTATTAGAACATTCTAGACACACTTACCGAGGTCGCTGTTGAGCCGTTTTTCATAATTCCTTCTCAGTCACGAGATAATATTTTTTTAAAGGAGTGGCGCTAATGGACCCTTGTACGCCTTTTTAAGGAGTTGTATAAGGAGTTGGATTCTAATGATTATAATTCTGAAAATACATATTTATTACGGTCGCGTATCGTATTTAGATCAACATAAAACCTGATACTGACCTGCAAATTGCACAAAACGTGCTACCCTGACGTTGCTCCCTTAATCTACTATATAAAAATAAGTCGGGTTTTCCTTCCTGACGCTATAACTCCAGAACGCACGAACCGATTTCCACGGTTTTGCATTCGTTGGAAAGGTCTCGGGCTCCGTGAGGTTTATAGCAACGTTTTTTTTTTTATGGTTTTTACGAAAAATTAGGTTAGGGTAGAGTAGGGTAGGGTAGGTAGGTAGGTAGATAGGGTAGGGTAGGGTAGGGTAGGGTAGGGTAGGGTAGGGTAGGTAGGTAGGTAGGGTAGGGTAGGAAGGGTAGGGTAGGTAGGTAGGTAGGGTAGGGTAGGGTAGGGTAGGGTAGGTAGGTAGGGTAGGGTAGGGTAGGTAGGTAGGTAGGTAGGGTAGGGTAGGTAGGGTAGGGTAGAGTAGTGGAGTTTATACTATAGCTTTTGACAGAACGAAGTCTGTCGGTTCAGCTAGTGTAGTATACACATAAAGCTGCAGGAGTTAATTCTCTAAGGGTCAATTCATACTAGCGCAGAGTCGAAACGCAGCGAAGCGTCAATATTAAGGATAACAACAAATTCACCCCTTGCTCTACAACGCAACGCACGCGCACCAATCAGCATTGGTTGCGCTCCGACGCGCGTATTCTGTCGAATTCGCGCGAATTCGCGTCTTTTTTTATCTCAAAAGAAGTATGTGTATTATTTTGTGGAGATAAGGGTAATTTTGCTATGTTAAATTTCAGATTGACGCTTCGATGCGCTTTGACTCTGCTCTAGTAAGAATTGACCCTAAGTCATGTTGAAAATCGCATCATAATTCGTTGCGTAGTTTAGAAGAGCACCGCGGTCACACAGACAGACACGAAAAGCAACTTTAATTTATAATATGTACAGATAAATATAGATGCCGTCACCAGGAGCTGACGCGCAGAGAATGTACCGCTTTAATTAATTATTTCTTGTTGCTGATTCTGGGTCGAGTGTGATATTTTTGCAGGTATAATTGCAAATCATGAGTGTATCATGACTTTTATGGCGTTGAGATAAGGTTTAAGTTGTAAAGATTAGCGCGCTTGTGAAATGGAACCATTATGTGAGAGTCAACAAATTTTCCGGGTAAATCTTTAAAAGTTAGATGCAACTGGTTTGTTCTTATAGGCAATGGATGTAGGCACATAAAAGTGCATAGTGCATAATTAGGCTACTATAGAGACTAATGTTTTATATATTAAATATGTTTTAAACTGATATTTTATTACTTATTTTTATTATCAAAAATACATGTTAAAATGCCCATATTATTTTTATATAGACTTAATTATTAATTATTATTATTAATTTGTGTAGCCTTAATTAAAGGCTGCCACGCCATGCATTAAAAATAGTAGTAGGAAATGCAGTTACAAAACATATAGAAAACATATTTAACTCATTTTACTTAATCTATCTAAGTAAGTAAAATAAGTAAATTACACTCTGTTGACAATAATTATGACACTTTGTTTTTTCCTCTTAAATTTGATGGGGCTAATGCAAATAAATTCCTGGAGAAACTGACATTAAATACAATGTGCAACTCAATTAATACACATTATGAAAGTAGTTTATTCAGAATCGTTTACTGAATCGATTTCTATGGTTTTTAATAATTATAGGTAATTTTTTATCCCAAAAATAATTGAAACTACGTAAATTATAGCCACACTCCCGCTACATAGTCAAATTAAATCAAAATGGACTATGTACCTACTATGCTAGACCCTTATTCGTTTGCGACTGTGTGCGTGCGTACATTTGTAATGTGACCATAATTTTCTCCCAGAATCAGTATAATTAATTTAACAAATAAACAATGTTTTATACATAACAGTTAGAATTCAGTGTATGTGTATATTATAACATAATATTCTTAGAGGGATGATAGGTAGTGTGCGTTAATTCCGGAACATGTTGTATACAGTGTTGCCTCTCAGAATTCTGTATTTTTCTAGTAAAACCCAACGTAAATAAATCAAAAATAATAATAATAATAATTTTAATACAGCGTAAATTAATTTCAAAGACATCAAAGGTTAGCGAGGTTTATAGAAATTATCACGCTATATCTATGAACACAAAGCAATTTAGTAGTAAGACCTCTGAGTCCATGTGTTTCGAAACACAACAAAGTTCAAACATAACTGGTTTTTAATCTTAACTGAATCGTTGACCCAGTAAACGATAAACTTTTAACAATTTCAATTTATCAAAATATAATTGTTCTTTGAACTGTAAAATTGTTAGTATAACTTTTTTAAGTTCGTTATTTTCATCAAACTATTTGGCAAATGTTTGTTTTCAAGGTTATTTTTTATTAAATTGTTGGCCAAACATTTTGTACTGATATTTTTATATGGACCAACTATTTGGAGCTAGTTTTGTGGAACACATGAGAAAGTTTGGTCGTATCTCAGTGACGCTAGAATAAGCCACCGAGAGACCAATGGGGCAATTCACTAGCGGGGCGTATGCATACTATATGTTTAGGGACCAAAGAACTGGAATATGCAGAGTAAGATCAAAAGCTATGAAAACATCTGAAAGTATTTTTTATGAGGATTTTTACAGACTTAAACAAACTACACCCTGAGCTGCCTGTGGTGCTGAGCTGTTTGTGTATGTGAGTTAAATTTTTGACGCACAACCACCCACGATACAGAAGAAATTGCTAGTTTGGGGCAACGTAAAAAAAAAAACTCTTAGAACGAATAACATACTACTAAGATCATAAACAACCACTTTTGTTCTATGACTTTTGGTAATTTATCAGATTTTCATACAAAAATAGAAATATTTAAATTCAACGCTCTAAATGTAACGAACGCTACGCGTAGCAAAACATAAGCCATGTCTAAACAACAGACAAGAAGAAACAGAAGAAGAAGAAGAAGAAGAAGAAGCAGAAGAAGAAGTGACAGTAGATGGGAGGCGTAGATTGGTACGACAAAATACAGAGTTTAAATGTGTTAGATAGAACAACGAAATCTTGCAGGTTTGTTTTGGGTAATGTTTTGTAAAAAGTCGTACATCAAAAGTTGCGTTTATGATGTTAGTAATACAGTTCTGTAAGGTTGTTAGTGTTTTATCAATAACCTTGTTTATTCTCTTATACTTATATATTCTCTTCTTTTTATGGTGTGCATAATAAAGAGTATTCTATCTATCTATCTATCTATCTTATACTACCATCATTCTCTTGCCCTCATCCCAATTTATTTGGGGTCGGTGCAATATGTCCCTTTCTTCCATACTTCTATATTAGTCATCGTCTCAGTCACCCCCTTTCCAGCCATATGATTTTTCACACAGTCCATCCATCGTTTCTTTGGTCTTCCTTTTTTTTATACAAACTTAACGTGGAATAATGCAACGAAAAAATTCACGAAAAAAATTCAAGTCCACTTTCGTGGCATTGGACATTTCAGCGTTTTCGCTCAGAGCCAGTAGATTGGATAGGACACGTGAGTGGATAATCTGCCTCATCTGCCTAGCCTTTTCCCGACTACGCTGGGGTCGGCTCTCAGTCTAATCGGATGTAGCTAAATACCAGTATTTTCCATGGGTCTACTGCGTATCTGACCTCCACAGTCCAGTTACTGGGTAATCGCCAGCTGATTGTCAGTCATGACGATCCGTAACGACTGTCAAAGATCGAAGAATGACAGCCGGGACCAACAGTTTAACGTGCTTTCCGAGGCACAGAGGGTATGTTAAAATGGACGCCCGTCCACGGATCAACCGCGGCGAGCTAGCTTAACCTGATCGATCGACCCGCGTGGCTGTTATTACTTAGCCAAAAGCTCCACAATATTAAATGTAGGTATAAGCAACTCCTTCTACCGCATATTTCACGGTTGTTTTGTACATAGACATATTTACTTAAGTTAATTAATCTAATAATACAACATGAGGTGTCGAAGAGAACGTGTAGTATTTACCTACCTACAAGATGCTTCACATAGTTTAATATCCTGAGAATAATATGGTGGCTTCTGGTATTCACATCTTAATCTTTACGTATACAAATAAATAAAATTAAAGTGTCTGTTTGTAATGACAAAATAACAGCTTTTTACGTAATGCAAAATTAAGGTATAAACGGTACTTATAAATTTTTTTTTTAATTGTCTGTCTGTTTGTTCTGGCTGATCTCCGAAACGACTGGACCGATTTTGACGAGACTTTCACTGGCAGATAGCTGATGTTATAAGGAGTAACTAAGGCTTTTATTTTAGAAAAAAGCAATACGGGCGAAGCCGCGGGCAGCAGCTGGTAATAAATAAGACATTTCTGTTATAACACGTGCCGTCATCAGTTAAAATTAAACTGGCATTCCTTTTCACAATGGTAAAGAAGCTAGACAGTGGACAGAATTCCGCACAAACGTTTCCATACTCCAAGAACTCGGCATCAAACAGCGTCTATCAGCACTAGTACAGTCTCGAATACTGTAGTTCTTTGGGCATGTTTCGAGACGGAATTATGACTCCATAGAGCGTCTAGTGGTGCAGGGCAGAGTAGAAGGAAATAGGCCACGCGGGAGGTCACTGATTCGGTGGACAGATCAGATTAAATCCGCAGTTGGAGGCCCTGTTAGTGAATGCACCAGACTGTCATCTAACAGAACCAGATGGAGTGAGATCCTGAGGCGAGTTACGACAACACCTGCGATTGGACAAAGCTCATTGTGACCACGACCGCTCTGTCAAGAGCGAAGCGAAGGAGAAGAAAGAAAGAAGTTAGGGTTATTTGGGAATTAACTTTATCTTTGTAGAGCCATTGACATTTAGGAGTACAATTTGAGATCTTTGTAGTCCACTTGGAGACATAAATTTACTTTAGCAGCCAAACAGAATTAGTTCGATTGTAAAAAGCATGTGTACGAGTATCAGTGAAATTTAAACACGAGGTCTAAATTACAATGACAGCCTTAACAATGTTATCTACTTACAAGGTTGGCAATCCTGCTGCTAGTCAGTCTGCCCTTGTAAATGAAAGCACAGTAACTTCAATTATTGTGTAATTGAAGTTATTGTATTTTCATTAAAAGAAAGAAGTTTTCATTAGAAGGGTTGGGATACAGAGAGATAGTTAATTCCATAGCATTCTGATTTAGAAAATATTAATATTATATTACCTCTATTATTTAAATGTGCCCGTACAGTAACTTCAACTGTGTTTTTATTTACGAGGGCAGCATTGGGACCTAGGATTTTCCATAAAATGGGATATCCAATTCTGCAAAAACTTTAAAATTATCGTACATATCAACAGTATCCTATTATACTTCAAATATATATGTATATAAATATATATACATGTAAATATATCTGATATACCGTGTGGTGCCGGACGTAAAGAATAGCACCACCCCATTTCCTCCCGTGGGTGTCGTAAAAGGCGACTAAGGGACTTACTAGAGAATGGGCAGCAGCGTTCTCTATGCATTTTTAACACCATACTGCGATCGCCAACCCGCCTGCCAAGCGTGGCGATTATGGCAAACTCCCCAATTGGGGGAGGCCATGTTCAGCAGTGGACGTCTTTCGGCTGGAACGATGATGAAATGAAGCTATAATATTATATACCAGAGGTGGTTTGACTCCCGAGCTTGCGAGGGAGTCAATGAAACCGAGGGTATAATTATTAAGTTGGCGTTTAGTCTCGAGGTGCAAACTGTACTTTTCACTTTGAGTGCGAGAAAATTGTCAATTTACGATATCTGACATAGTTATTATATAATCCTACTAATTAATATAAATGTAAAAGTTTAGATGTTTGGAAGTTTGTTACATGCAAAAACGGCATTACGGGTTTGGATAAAATTTGGCACACAGATAGTTTGTAATCTGGATTGACACATAGGATACTTTTCATCCCGGTAGTATGTTCCTGTGGGATAAATTCTGACATACACGCGGGCGAAGCCGCTGGCAAAAGCTATACAGAAATAATAAAGGCAATATAATATGAATATTTTCTAAATCGAAATGCTATGGAATTAACTATCTCTCTCTATCCCGACCCTTCTTGGAATGCGACCCTTTTCCTCACTAAGCCGCACACCACGACCTGCATTCTTCAATTTGCGACGTGAGAACATGTACTTCCGATCAAGTTGCCGATGTTAACTATGAACTTTGAAAGGGGTGTATTTAAAAAGGTAGGGAAGGAATTTTATGTTTGATCCAAGGATAGATTATTTACTATGCTATGGTAAGTAGGCAAGCTATTCAAAGGGGAAATTCAAAATTTTCATATTTTTTTTGCAATTTTCTAGTCAGTGTTACGTTTTTATAATGATTAAAATATGATTCGCGATCGTAACAAATATGTTTTTACATCATTATAACCAAATTATAACCATTTGAATCAGTAATACAAGCGAGGCAGAGTGTTTTTATACATAATTATGTCGATGCCTAACAGCCAAAAAGGGATAAGCGACATTATTTTGCGAAATCGACAACCAATAGACGCAGAAAAAAAAGCTGTTTCTAACCATAAACCAAAATGTCGATTTCGCAAAAAAAAATATGTCGCTTATCCCTTTTTGGCTGTTAGGCATCGATGTAGAGAAATACATCAACAAATGTATTCAGTATCAGTATATGTACATAGCTACATATTTGTATGATTATTTCTCAATGTTAAAAAAACTGACATGTGACAATGACATTGACATTGGCACGTCATTTGCCACAGGGCTGCCAGCCCTAAAATATAAATAATGTATGTAGTTAGTGATGCCAGGATTTTATTTTTCAACACCTTGTTTAAAAAAAAAAACGGGCGACTGTAAAAAATATGAAATGTGACAAGACATCACAATAATTACCCTCTTTCAGCCTATAAAGCTCAGAAGGCTGTTTCAATTTTTAAATTATTTTAGTACCAAGCCCCATACATTTATTGAACGTCTCCTTTAGTCACAATAGCATTCACATTCCCGCTAGTCGCTCCCAACTCGCACCAAGTAATAACCATATTTTGAACATGCCGCAGTGCATCTGCTTGAGCTCATCTAACTTATTATATCCCGCTGTTGGCTACTGCTTGCATCGTAAATTACGTCAATAAAGAGCTTCTACATATCGTTACGGGAAGACATCATTGTGTCTAATGAAATCTCTAACTTACACGTATTTTTACGAGCAAAGAGCCGTTGTACTTAGAAGAAAGTAGTCGTAAATTGATTAATAATCAAGTGCATATATACAGGGATAATCGTCGGTTGGTGCCTCATTTAATTAAAAAGCGTTTTAACGGGCCTCTGTGAGTTGGCTTCGGCTCCTCGTACGCCTTCCAAAGGTCAGGGACCCCAGGTTCCCGAGATATGTAAACATATAAAAATAATAATAATACCATTTATTTCAGGCAACACATGTGCATATAAAAATACCTTAACCTACAAACATACATATTTGAATATAAAACTTGTGTTAATAACTAAATAACACCAACGTCCTGCGGCCAAAAGTCTTCTTCCATGACGATGGGCAGATACAGATTCGGTACACTCACGATGAGCGCCTTGAAGTTAATGTTCCGGTACGATTCCAGTAACTGCACCCTCGGCGTGTACGTAGTCCTTTGGTGCACGTACTCCACGATGTCCTTCGTCTTAGTGGTGTAGTGAAGGCGGGAGTTGTATACCGGTATGTTCAGCTTTGCGGCACGCAGAGTCTCTTCGGGCTCCGGAGGAGCTTTGCCGCAGCGGAATTCGACGACGATATATCAAGGCCGGCTCCGCGACACGTTTTTACGATTGACGCATCGACAGTTGATCTGACTACCGCCACACTGTTGCGGAACTCGCTAACTTCCTTGCGAAATCAGTCAAAGATGCAGCTTGCTCTGATCACCTTGTTACGGATAAAGTCATAAAAAAGTGTAGCAAGATCCCTAAAATAAAAAATTCGACAAAAGGCGCGACGAAAAAAAGTTTATGTACTTAACGCAGTGTCACTAAGAGTAGCACAAAGTTGGTTGAAGCGTTTTTAGTAAGGGAATTTTGATGTCAAACATGCAGCTCCCTTACGGATAAAGACAATGCTATTTTAAAAAAAGAGGACCAATTTTTTAGAAGTTAAGATATACGAGTAGCTGAAGAGTTTCGGATTGACCACAAAAAAAAAGTTTTGACCCATTTGAAAAATCTGGGTACCTACATTTAAAAGCTCGATATTTGGATGCCACATGAGCTCATTGAAAGAAACCTATTAAATCGTGTACTCATTTGCGATTTTCTTTGAAACCGAACCATTTTTGAAAAGATTGATCAATGGTGGTGAAAATTGGATCACCTACGACAAGAACGTGCGAAAAAGATCATGGTCAAAGGGCAGTTAAAATCCACAAAGTATAGCAAAATCCCGATTAACTCATAACAAAGTGATCCTGTGTATATGGTGGGATTGGAAAGGCGTCGTTCGTATGAGCTTTTACTGCCGGGAAAAAACATCAATTTCTCTCTGTCATCTGTCTATATTGCCAACAGCTGATGAGAAGCAAGCAATAAATTGAGCAAAAACGGCCGGAATTGATTAACCGAAAGGTGTGGTCTTTCATCATGATAATGCCAGACCACACACATCTTTAGCCACTCAGCTAAAATTGAAAGAGCTTGGTTGGGAAGTGTGAATGCAACCGCTATGCAGCCCTGACCTCGCACCCTCAGGTTTCCACCAATGTTAGGTTAACATCAAGAGAAGACTGTAAAAACTATTTGTCGCAGTGTTTTGACCAGAAATAAGTTCCAAAATTCCTACAGCAATGGTATTATATCACTACCTACAAAATGGCAACAAGATATCGAACAAAATAGCAAATATTACGTATAATCTAATTTTAATGTAAATAAAATATAAAAAATGTGTTCAATTTGTATATAAATATACGTACTACATACATAGACTCACGCCTTTTTCCCACGGGGGTGGCAAAAATTACAGAATTTATGAATTACAATATCCTTACAAATGTGGTGGACATGTTTCCCCTAAAAACATGGTGAAGTTCATGGCATAAACTAATTTGACATCTCTATCTTAGATCATATCAAAAGTAAAAGATGACAATTCTCTAATCTTAGTTTAGTTTTTGAACAAGGGACTCGGCGCCGATGTGATATTATACGATTATACGAATTCAAAATTAACAGAATAATATTTAAAATCAGCATCGAGAGTGGACCAAGAAACATTTATTTGACACAACAAATACATTTTGAGTTGAGCTGCACGATTACTGACGAATGCGTGCACTGAATGGATAGGTCCACTCAATCTGTGTGGTTCTTTCTTCAAAAGACCATTTCAGACACCAATCTACATGGTCTTCACATGATTTGACCAAGATTATGTCTGGACTTTAAAAGAGACTGTGATCTCTGAGTTTGTTTCGGTCTTTCTTCTCAGAGTAGTCAGATACGAAACGCCGACCTCATCTAGTTTTAAAATATGATTGACGTGTAAAAGTGTTTGTAAAAACCTACTTACAGAAATAAAATCATTTATCATTTATCATTTATTTAACAAAAGAAACAAACGGAAAATAAATAGGACATGCATTTAAAAAATTGCATCATTTATTTATTTATTTTCATCATTGACTTTTTATTCCTTTAACGCATGAAAAGATACGTTTTCGAATTTACACAAGAGGACCTGTTTACGTCAACATTGACAAAATGGTTTTACCAGTTTTTCTATGTAACTTGTATGAAACTTTCTTGGAGACACAGCTGGCAATTTTTTTCTTTTTTTAAGGAATTGTATTGCCATTTGAAAGAGAGACAAAAAAAAACTTTTCCCAAAGATTCTGAACATCATCTATTTGGAACAAAATGTTATGGTGTATGGCAAAACCGCCGATAAAAGAAATATTTCATTCAAAATCTAATAAACGGCGAAGGAAAATTCAACACAGTGGAGCAACCGAGGTGAGGAAATCGGTCATTAGTCCCCTACACTTCAGGTCAAGGAAAAATAAGTAGCGATACCAATTTCAATATTTTACGTGCTTTGGTGCCTGAGAAAATCAAGCACGTAACAAACATACGAAACTGATTATATGGAATTAGTGTTCCGTACTAACAATCTTGGTACCTACAAGTTACAAAAATTGCTTGAAATCTTCATTTTGCGAAAATTTATTTTGAGCAGTAGAATGAAACTGCAGTTTAGTGATCAAAGTAGCGATTTTTTTATAAGACTGATATTTTTGAAAACAATCTTTTAAATTAGATGCACATCAGCAGCGTAATTGCGTTACACAATGGCAATGCCTCTTGATTTCACAGTTCAACAAAAAAGTTTTCAAACATAATTATGAAGTAATGAATATATGAAATTCATTTAAAATCCTTCAGATTGTGATAGAAAGTGTGTTACTCAATTGGAGTGCAGGTTTTGATAGCTTGATGCTCCGAAAATAAAATTCAAATTATGACTAGCTTTTTTTTTTGGGAATGGCCTCTCCCATTGCAGTTCAACCTAAGAGGTTGTTAACCAGACATTTCTGTGGGTGCCTCAATAAATTAAGGCCTCCAGCTAGGTTAAAAAACTTAAAAACTAAGCAACTACGCGTTAAGGGCATCCCCAGTGGGGTGCGGACCCCAGCTTAGGACGTCGCTGGGTGAGGATAGGGACGGGCTGAATCGGATTTTACTGCCAGAATATATACAAAATAATGTTTTAACAATGAGCGCAATTTTAATTTTTGTGGTTCAGTATCAGTATAGTATAACATATTTCCATTTTTTTTTTTTTGGTAATCTTGAAATTAGCCAAATTTGGATACAATCTATTCGTAATAATATCAATGGGCGAGCGCATACCTGATAAGTAATTACTACTGGTGTTACGCTTCACTGACCGCGCCGCCGGCGCATTGCGCGACGAGTATCCATTATACCAGTTTCAAAATAAATATCTTTCGTTAACGATAACTAAATTTTTTTGTACTGAGACATATCAAAATAAGAAATAGATGTATAATTAAACATGTTTAAGTTTAATTTGTCAAAATTTGCACACTGATTAAAAACTTTTCCTGAACACGTTATCAACCCATACAGAAATACGCAAACCTCTGCCAATACTACAAACATTCGCGCCACTCAAACGTAGTTCGCCCCTACTAATCAAACTGCAAACTCATCTATATTCTGGCTATATAATAAACGAACCTATATTTCGAAGCATATTGACGCATATACACTAAATCAGGACAAAAGACATCCCCGGAACAATGTCCAGGAATTAAAGTCCCTTGAAACATATTAATTTCTCAACTTGTGCAATGGAGGGCAATTAAAACTTTAGACGGAGAACGTAGGAAGTTGAAATTCTTAATTATTTGCCATTTAATTTCATCTTCGGCTCTGCTATAAAGTGGGATATAGGGTGCAGTTGTAATGCTTGGTATGTAGGAGGAGAGAGATATTGCATTGAAGCTGCCGGTGTAATTTATTTTTCAGATTTTATTTATTTATTTAAACTTCATGTACAATAGTGGTACATAGGCTGACTTAATGCCACAAGGCATTCTCTACCAGTCAACCTTTGGGTTAAATATAAAAACATAGTTTTATGGTACAAAAATAATGTCTAAAATACTAATTTCACTTATACAAATAAAATAAACTAATAGATATTTTAACAAATACCACCTAATAATAATTACTATGACTAGACTATTATTTGAGAGTTATTTAGTCTGACTTAAGTAGTGTTTACGGTTAGATTTTGTATGGATATAGTCCGGTTTATGAGTACGGATAGAATTGAGATATTAATATGTAGCGTGATTTAAATTACTTTTCGAATAAGTTGGTAATTTTCTCTTCTTCTTCGTAGTTCCCTCAATGCTGAGGATAGCGACCACATACGACGTGACTCCCAAGTTATGCGGTTTTTTGCAGTGTCGACCATTCGGTAAATGCTGTCTCCAACAGCCTAATTGATCGCGTCTGACCATCTTGCCGGTGCTTTGCATTGAGCGCGATTTCCTTCCACCCGGCCCAATATTATAAGCTTTCTAGACCATGCTTAGGTGAACGTATAAAAGGTCCGTAAAAGCTTAAAAGTTAGTATCTAATAATCCTTGGCAAGAACTGGAACATTGTGAGAACTAGAAGGAGGCTTTTGGCGTGAAGTGAGACAATACCTAAATACTAACAAATAAAAAGCAATCATAAAACAATTTTAGGACCGAATGTAAGAATGTTTTGTATGTTTTCAATCATTCCTCATAATCGCAAATATGAAGAAATCTCAATTCAATTCACCTTATTGATGTAAAACATCTATAGCCGCGGGGAAAACTTATTGTTGACGTGTTGACGCATGCCGTGGCGACGCATCGACACGGTATACTTGTACAAAATAATTCCAATGTTTCCCTTTATGATCATACTGACTAGAAATCAAAACGTCTATACCAAGTATTGCCTAAACCTTATATTGACTAGGAAGCACAATGCCTACCTTGCAATATGTCTATACAGTATTTGAACTAAACCTTATTCTGACTGAACCAAAATGCCTCACCTTGCAAATGTCTATTATTTTAGGAGAAGAAAGGGTGTACCGGCCAGAACCGTCTGGCCGTGGTCGTGGTCCCAGTTCTAATCTAACCTAACCTACAGTTCAGAGGCCCTAGTGTGAATTTATTTTAACCATCTCGACTACTTAGAAATTATTTCATTTTAGGCATTTTGCTTGTTAAACATTTTGATCTCTAGGCGATTTACAGCTTAGGCAATTTGCTGTGTAGACATAAATTTTAGGCATTTTGCTTCGTAGACGAATTGAAAGTTGGACACTGATCGTATACCGATAATAACTCAATTTACACTGAGGCACTTCAGCTGTAATACTTTGTGTTAGTAGATTCAATAACTTACTTTCTTTTGATTTGATATTAGATTTCAAAGAATAAATATTTTTGCTATGTATTGTATTGATTAGTCTGGCGCTTTATGAAAATGAACTCCTCTGAAACGTATTATTTTAAAGCCGAAATAAAACATGTCTGTGATGCTTGCCTACTTAATAAATTAACAGCATATAGCTATACCTACTAATAATTTATATTGAGGTGCTAAAAGTTGAGTTTAAGTTAAGTTGAGCAGCGGTAGTGCCGTGTGGTGCAGGACGTAAAGAATAGCATCACTCCATTTCCTCCCGTGGATGTCGTAAAAGGCGACTAAGGGACATACTACAGAATGGGCAGCAGCATTCTCTATGCACTTTTAACAACATACTGCGATCGCCAACCTGCCTGCCAAGCGTGGCGATTATGGCAAACCCCCCTCAATTGGGGGAGGCTTATGTCCAGCAGTGGACGTCTTTCGGCTGAAATGAGGAATGAGGATGAGCAGCGGTGACCCAGAGGTAATGGTCCCCACTTACAAATTATAGGTCGTGGGTTCGACCCCAGGCATGCGCTTTACTTTGTGTAAATAATTTCATCACCACTACTCTCAAAACGGTGAAGGAAAACATCATGAGGAAACCGGCATGTCCTAGAACCAAAAATTCGAAGGTATGTGACATCTACCAACCCGCAATGGGTCTGCGTGGTAGATTACAGCCCACTCCCTCTTGAAGAGAGGAGGCCTGTGTCCCAGGAGTGGGAATATTATGGGATGATTATGTTAAAAGTTGGTAAACAAGACAAAAAACCATCAAAATCCTCCTTCAAAATCTTTGCCCCAATTTTCACCCTTCAAAAGAAAAACTAAGTAACGAGGGATTCTAAAAAATACTATACTCCATTTACTATAGCATTAGAAAAAAGAGGCTCGTAGAAGCAGGAGTGCGAAACATTTTATTCAAAGTTAAAAGTTTAAACAATTAAACTAAAAATGTTTTAACATAACTTTGATAAATAGGTCGTAATAACATCTTCATCACACATTACTTACAACAAAACGAATGAATGAAACAAACGATTACGTCGTGATGATTTACATTTAATTAAGATTAAAGGAAATAAAAGTCTTTTTTTTACAATATTTTATTTAAAACAACAACTTTCAACACACAATATTTGGTGTAACTTCTTCGTCTTCATCATATAATTTAGTCACTATCATCAGAGAATAAAGATGAAGAAGTTTCACCGACGTTACCTAATAATAAATCTTTCTACCACATCATCCATTATGCTTTAACTTTTCCTCTTCTTTAATTGCATGAGCAACGCAAGACTGCCATCGTTCTAGCGTAATACTATCCAGATCTTGTGGGAGTAATTGTTTCTCCTTGTCTAATTTGAACGTTTTGTTATGTTGAGCCACATACCCCATCATTTGAGCCCATATTAATTCTATAGGGTTGAACTCGCAGTGGTAGGGTGGGAGGCGCAATACTGAAATACCCTTCTCTCTAGCCATCTCATCTACAACAAACTTTTGGTATAAATGTCTTTGTATTTTTGCTTTTTCTAATAAAGTTGCCCTAAGATCTTTTTCCTCAAAAGGAATATTTTTGCTTTTAAACCATTCCTGTATATCTGCCTTTCGTGTAGCTGTGGTTGGCAGCTTCTCCAATGTCCTTGAGTGGTATAGCGCATTGTCCATAACAATTACAGCGCCACTCTCAATTTTTGAAAAAATTAACTTGAACCATTTTCACTTTTGTCTATCGTGCTTCTATAACATATTCCCTGTAAATTGAGAGGTCTGGCTATGAAACAGGAAATCCTAGTACAAGAGTCAGGGCTACACAGATGATTGTGTCTTGAAGTGTAAATAAATAAATTATTATTATTATTATTAAAGTTGAAGGCGTCTATTTCGAAATGGTCATCTTAATCACCTTTCTTTGCATCAAATATTAATGCAGCATCCATTAAAAACCCTTCACAATCCCTGTGAAATAAAGTCAATTATTCCGTACCCCCTATATAATTTCACTGCTGGAAATAGTTCATAGATAAATACTATAACAAAATTTATAACTTTAAAAGTTCGCTTTGCATGCGTTAATTCATAATACAATATAATATGTATTACTTAATTAATAGTCAATAACAATGGGGTGTTCATTTTTTTATGGCGAGGACAGTCCATAAAATACATACCAGTATGACCGATTATAAGTTGGATTTTTTAAACCAGCAGATAGACCTTCCCAATGTGCTTCTTTTGAAGACTTATTATTAGTGTCATGCCATATTAGGCTTTTCGTGTGACCTGTTTGTATGATAAAAGGTTATTAATATAAATACCATTCATTTCACGAACCAAGTTTATGAAATTATGTTTAACTGTATAATTAATTATAATGTTATTGAATGCAAGAGGTCATACACTGCTTAGTGCATAAATAGCTGTTAAGAAATTTAGAAGCACTGTACCTTCATTTAGCCAAGTGTCATCTAAATAATAATATATTTTCCTTCCTTTATTCCTTAGCCTTTTTATTTCATGAAGATATTTTAGTCTCCAAAGGACGATCTCCTGCTTGTCTATGACTTCTATGAGTGCACTTTTTCTGCTCCGTTTGATTTATGTGAACTTTAATGTTTATTTAATTATTTTATACAGACTGCTTGTTTTAAAATCTGGCAGAGACTCGTCACTGTTAACTGCTTCCAGCATCTTGTCCAAGGTGGGCAACTCATTATTAAAGAAGAAGGAAGGAATTTTCCTGCATATTCCACTAAATGTGATGTCATCAAAATCATCACGTTTCATGTGCTTCTGTTGGGGAGGGGGAGATTGCAGGCGACCTTTTATGTTGTACTCTTTGAGAATATTGGACAGAGTAGCCCGAGATACGCCTGTAAATAATAAAATCATGTGCGGAGTTTCTAAAATATAATACATTTTATCACAATGCATGTTAGTTTCAAATATTTTTATAGTAATAATTTTATGAATCATCCTTACCGGCAACTTCTGCGATTTTGTTTATCATCTCAGTCCTATAATGAGGAGTATCTGCAGGCCAGGACTCCAATTGCTTAAAAATATTTATCACAGGTTGTTTTTCTACAGCACCCAGCGTTCTCTTTTTTTTGGGAGACATTATTGTTTCGTCGGAGTCAACTTTTGGATCACGTTTTTTTCGCCGTTGGCTTTGGTCAGACTCAGCACTTATATGTTGTAAGCCACTCGGTCCCGCACCGGGATCACTCATAGCTCAAAAAAAAAAGTAACGTTTTGTACAAACAACCCAATGACAACACTAATAACAATACAATAATAAAGAAATAACTAAATATTATTTATTATTTTAATAAATAACAACAAAATCACGAAAATTAAACAATAACAAACAAAGTATTCACAAGTAAATGACATACATGACAATCTTAGAACATTGTCAAGTCAATTTCACAGACGACATAAACCAGTAAAATTAGAAATCCCCGGCTGTCACAGCTTATGAAGGGATTAAGTAACATTTTAGATTTGGTAGGATTATAGTAAAACAAAAAGCGTTGCAGTATTGTTGACTCCTGCTTCTTTTAGGTTTTTAGCATAGGCACTGTAATTTTAAATTGTAATGAAATAATATATCTAAATGAAAGCTACTTAATTTCATATGGTTGTTTTTTTAAATGATTACAATTAAGTGTGATAGCTGATATATAAATTCATTTTAATGGATTTGGCGTCAATCGTAACTATAACAAGTTTATTGTACTTTTGTTATAAAGTGTGCATCAAAAATAACCTTTTTTAACTTCTGTCTAATGCTATTATAAATGGAGTATAGTACCAAATATTCAAATCCACCAACTTCAGCAAAGTACAAATCGAGATCATGGTTGATGGATTGTCAAAGAAAATTCTCGAAATATTATTTATTCACTCGATCAATAGCTATTTGGATTCAGAAAACTGCCTTTCACTGCCTAACTCTTAAGTATTCATATAGCATATAACCTTTATGCCATATGTCTGGAATCTTTTTGAACTAGGGTTCAATGTCGGTCATTTAGGCTTTGTAGAATGTCCTGGTCAGTAAATCGACTTCTGAATTTCAGTTTAGGGCTATTGAATATTTTACTACGTTTTTATGTAAAAAACGGTCACGTGCGATGAAGGGTCCGTAGTTGGAATGAAATTTTTCCCAAGAACAAACTTAACATTGTAGTTGAAATACATGCTCTCCCATACATCGATATATGCGACGGTCAATTCTCCAACTGCAAATGTAAGTTGGTTGACTATTACTCGTTATCTTGTAAAGCCTACTCTTCTGTGATAGTTTTATTTTTATTTTTATAAATGGCTTCTCGCAGTTCAACCTATACCCAAAGTCTCAAATTCAGATCATTTATGTAAACAAAGGGGATAACATATCAAAAAAATATCTTCGTAATGGTAATTCACATAAAATTGCGAAAAAAAGGATCCATTTTCTTTTAAGTACTGAATTTAAGAAATATTTTTTTATAAATTTCGGTTTTAAACAAAGTTATTAAAAACAGGAGATTTTATGGTATAAAATATTTTATGATATAAAATATTTTATGATACTGGTAACAATGCAGGAGATCCAAACATTTTCACATTTTTTACATCTTCAACAATACTAACATTACAACTCTCATTCATAGATTCATATTGTATGTAACATATCTAGCCACATTTTGGATGAAAACGGCTGTAAACTGTTTCGAGTGGAAATCGATTTTGGGAGGCCTACGTCTAGCAGCGGACTTAAAAGGGCTGATTATGACGATCATAGGCCGTGTCTCCAACACACTACATAAAACATTGTTTGGTAACGGTATTTTGTTTGCATAGTTCTTATAATTAATTCACTTTAATTTCATAGATAATTATTTACAAAAAAAAATATGATAAAATGTTTCGTACCACTGTCCTTTCATTTTGACAGTGACATTTCTTGACATTACTTTGTTTACCTAAATGATCTGAATTAGAGACTTTGGTTATAGAAGGTTTTCTTCTACTTAACCGGACTTGCTTGTGGGTGTCGCTTTGTCGGCGTGATTAATATATATACCCATGCCAAATTAGATCTTTCTAGTACTATGGTCTCTGAGCTAAGCTGCGGACAGACAGACAGACAGACCTTGATAACAACGGAACCCTAATAACGGATGTTTGGGCTATAAAGTTTTGCAGACTCATTATTTGAGAATTTCTTTATAAAATTACGAAATTAAAACATTTTAAGGTTTACTGCTGGACAAGGTACTTTTTGTAATAAAACTTGGCTATTATCATCACGCTTGGTAAGCGGATTGGCACTAAGCACAAAATTATGTATGAAGTGTTGCCAACTCGCAAAAGTACATTATTTTAAATTCTTTTTACAACACTTCATATCGTAAAATCTATCATGTCTATGATCTGTTAACTAACTGACGCATTTGACTAACGAAATGGTGGTTTAAGGCTTATTATTTCTTAGCATAATTCCTTTGATTCTAAACTATGACTTATTTACAACATGAATTTGGTATTTAAACTTCGCTATAAATCAGGCGTCAACTTTCAGAGAAGTTAGTTGTTATTCAATTAGACCATAATAAATTTACAGATGCTTTTGATGTCTAGAGTTGCCAAGAAATGGTCGAACCAAAAAGTTCCGAGCAAAAATATTCATGGTGACTGTCATATATATGTATTTTTTTTCATTTTGGAAATCTTATTTTCTAGGAAACGTTATGTCAATGTGGAATGAATGACACTGTGGCCTCCTGTCAACTTTGTCATCATTCTCTCAGCCTGAGTTTCAGTTACTTACGGTCCGGCAAAATCCTATCGACCCGCCCTTGCTGGGTATAGTTTTTACGAGTTGACAAAACATCAAAATTTCTTCTTCTTGAGAAAACTTTCAAGATGAGTTTGTGACTAGTTTAGAAAATTTATTATAAAATGAAATTTGGTATAAATGTGATTTTTCCAAAAGAATGTAAATATTAAATGAAAAATTTATAAATGATTAAATATCATGCGAAACATTTGTAAAGAGAAGCATTTCTTGAATAAGTATTTGTAAGGCGAGTGTTTATATAATAAAACATTTGCGGAATAAGTTGTTTGTGAAATAAATAGTGTATGAGACGTTGGTTGTAAACTAAATATTTGTACATTGTTCTCACATGTATAACTTCAACATGAATGATGTAACCCATATTTTGTAACAATATTTTGTTTTAAAAGAGTGTCCATGGAGTTTCTTGTCCGTTCTTCTCCATAGGAACCTACTACGCTTTGGAATGGGCAACTAGCTTCATCTTTCTGACTGACCGACCCCTTGACAATTCAAAAGTGCCTGTAATTGGTTTATTTGAAATAAATGCTTTGAGTTTGAGTTTGAGTTTGAGTTTGAGTTTGTTAACGATGCTTTGGTGAAACATTAGTGATCCAAGTTGATGATGTTATCAAATTTTCTGTCTCTGTTGTTTACATAGCACGTAGTGGTATACAAATTGGTGTGGAGTCGGTACCATAACTAAACAGCGCAAAACAAAAAAAATAACAAGCTTCTTCAAAAAAAAAAACTAAAAAGTGGAAAATAACTTTATTTTTGGAAGTCGGTTGCAAAAAACGAAAATACAGACTAAAGACACCGACTTCCGAAATTGAAGTTGTTTTTTTTTTTGAAGTCGGTTTTTTTTTATAGTAAAAAAGTTTATTTTATTTTAATGTTTTATTCACATAAATATTCCGGAATGAATTCTATAAATGATGCAGAAAACCGCATCAAAATCCGTTGTGTAGTTTAGAAGAACAACGCAATCACACAAACAGACGCGAAAAGCGACTTTATAATCTATAATATGTATAAAGATATAGATTTGCTAACTGTACAACCCTTTGTCACCTCGCAAGATTATAACCACCAATAGATCGTTGTATCAGATTAAGGACAGATTAGTAAACGTCTCGTTTCTGATGAAGATGCATTGCAAGAGATCGACAGGTGGCTCCTAGGCTACATGATTGATGCAACCATTCGCCGTGTTTGCGACAATCGGATGTCATAGATCAAGTCGCCAGGAGATGTGTCAACTAATGTATTGACAGGATGTGTTTGTGTGTACAGGAAATGGTTGACTGTTTGTGCTGTGTTGTAATTTAATGTACGAGATTGTTATAGACTGTCTTGTGTCTACCTTCTGCTAATTCTGTTCTGGGGTTTGACAAAATCTTGTACCTACCTATTAATGACTTTTTTCCATGACTATAAATCTTGCTCAGTTTATTTATTTATTCACTATGGCACTGGCACTCATCAAAGCGATCTCTAACATTCATGAAAACGCGCCTCAGAAGTTGAGTAGGAATGTTGTTGATTTCTTCTCTAATGTTATCCTTCAATTCAGATAATATGGTTAATGTTGTACATCTGACTCTTCAGATAACCCCAGAGGAAAAAATCCGGAGGTGTAAGATCTGGGCTCCTAATTTATAGCTGGGAGTCTGCCCAATATCATGTACACGATATTTCTGTCGAAATTTACGACGCACGATCATGTAAGATTTATTGTTTTTAAGAAACGCGACACAAAAAGCACGTTGCTCCCCCGTAAAACGCAATATAGCGACTGAATATCCACAAAATGGCGTCTCACTTGTCATTCCCTCCGCACCCCGCGTTCCGCGCATTTTGTTCTTAGGAACACATTCAAATAGTGAGTTTGTTCTGAGACACCCAGTATTTAGATAGGACAGTTTGAGTTAGTTTCTTATATTATAGCGCGTAAGTTTGATTTTATGTACATTTAAGCTTTGTGACTGATTATTGTAAATATTTTAGTATAAATATATTTATGTGAACTTTTAAGACTTTCACTCGTATTATTTACGTATAGTTAATATTATTATGGTATCGGAGGATATATTTGGGCAGAACCTGCCGAAATTCATTTAAATATCACACATAATTATTGAGAAGAGAGGTATTAAAGAGGTATTGTGTTATAAACATTTATCAGGTTAATAATTTTGTTTATTATCTATTATTTATGTATACTTCTTTGTAATTTTAGTTACAAGCCATTTTATTCATTGTAAACTTGTGTAGACATGTGACTTATAACATCGCCTTGGATGACTCTATATAGATGTTATAATTGTGATTTAAATAAATAAATAAATAATAATAAATAATTTATTTTGCACACATTCCACCCTGCACCGTAATATCTTACAGTATGTGAACCGAAGATTATTTATGGCACATCTATTTTCTGTGAAGAAATTATTAATCTGTGTCCCTCGGCATTGTAAACAAGCTATTGGTTTGTATCAATTACGGATTACCCTGATGTGATACTAACTTTACAGATCTGATCTTAGTTTAGTTCGTGTATTCCAATTAGAGATTGATTTAGAGACTCAATTACTAAGATCGTATGTGACATTTAGTTCACAACGCTAAAGAATTTGTTAATACTGATGTTGAGGTGCTCCTGGCTAAGTAATAATGCATGAGTCGATCCATCAGGTTAAGCTACGTTTGCGGGGGTTGGTCCGTGGATGGCTGACCATCTTTACATACCGAGACTTCCCCGTGTCTTAAGAAGCACGTTAACCAGTTGGCTGTCAGTCGTGGATCTTTGTCAGTTGTTACGGGTCGTCAGAAGCCCGAAAGTCGGACAATCAGTCTTACCAAGGCGTATCGTATTACCCATTAACTGTGTTGTGGAGGTCAGATAGGCAGTCGCTCCATGAAAATACTGGTATTCAGCTGCACCTGGTTAGACTGGAAGCTGACCTCAACATGTTGGGAATTTGCTAGGTAGATTAACTGATGTTCTGTTAAATTTGATTTCACATAGGTCAAGCTCTATTGCAATGTGGCTTCTTAACGATGGATAGTATCTATACCTACATTTTATTTTTTATTTATTTCAGACATAGTCCATTTATAATCCATAGATACACACTCATACATTTAAATTAAAATGTTAAATTATAATTATACTATTTTAAACAGATAAAAACTCTAAATAAAACTGTGATTAATAAAATTTCAATACTCTGTTCATTAAAAAATAATAATTAAAATTGTCAAAAAAATCCAAAAATGTCATAATCGTAAAATAAAATGTGAAATATATAAAATTTCCAAATACTCAATACTCAGTTCTTTATTGCAAACAAAAAACAAAAAACCAATTAAATTTTGGCAAAAAACCAATTCTTTTTTGTCAAAACTGCGTAGCTGCAGAGAGTGTGAGTTAGAGCGTAAATTCTGGGAAAATAAACGAATAAATGATTGCCTTGTTGGTCTAGTGGTTACTGAGCTCGTGGTCCTGGGTTCGATTCTCAGGTCGGGCAAAGTGCTATTGGGTTTTTCCGACGAAAGACGTCCACTGCCGGACATAAGCCTCCCGGTTTTGGCATAATCGCCACGCTTGGCAGGCGGGTTGGCGATCGCAGTATGTTGCTAAAAATTCATAGAGAAAGCTGCTGCCCATTCTCTAGTAAGTCCCTTAGTCGCCTTTTACGACACCCATGGAAGGAAATAGGATGGTGTTATTCTTTACGTCCGGCATCACGCGGTACCCGGCACCACACGGTACCCCTATTACATGGGAATTAAACATAACTGGAAATGTGGGTGTACTAGGTAGATACACCTCTGCCTAACCCTTCGGGGAAACAAGGCGTGATGTTATGATATATTTTGTAAACTAATAAATATTATACAGGGTATAAGGGACAGCTCGCCGCAGACTGATAGGGTGAATTCAGTATATCATACTAAAAAGACCGGTACATGAAATTATTTCAGGAACATTATGGGTATTCAATAAACCTGATTGGTTTATTACCTCACACGCAATGTATCGTTACCGTGGGAAAATGTAGTTAGCGAACGGCAGCGCAGCGAGTGAGTTCGATGAACTCTGTAGCCAGGCAGAAAGGGAACAGCTGATTTCGCGCGTCGTTTGTTAGAGTATTTCAACATCCATTGCTGGTTTGTTTCATTTTAGCTGTTTAATTTACATAAATGGAGTGCTTCGTACAGAAAATGTAATTTTACATTAAAATGAAGGAATCCTAACTGAAAAAACGATAAAGAAAATGAAAATTATCCTGAGCAATTTTCCAGTGGAATATGATTCAAAATAAGACATACTGTATACTACCAACACATAAGAATCTACTGCAAAACATGGATTCAGTTGGTAATAATAACACTGATACAATTAAAAGCGTGAAATATTTACATAATCAACATAGCGAAATATTGAAATAAATCTATACTCATATTATAAATGTGAAAGTAACTCTGTCTGTCTGTCTGTTACGTTTTCACGCCTAAACCGCTGAACTTTGCCCCACACTAGGAATTTCTCCTGTATTGTGGGTTCGTTTACAAACATTTAAACTCACATACACGAACAGCCAGACCCGGAACAACTACTTGTAGGTCATACAAATATTTGATCCGTGCGGGAATCGAACCCGCGACATGCAGCACAGCAGTAAATCGCTTAACCACTTGGCCAAGCGTGCCTTCAAATATAATACAAAGATAAAACAAAAAAATATAAAACAAATTCGGGTTATTTACACCATTTATAACTCAAGAACGGCTAAACCGATTTTTATGATCTTGGATTTGTTGGATTTGTCTCCGCCCCGAATAGCAGAATAACTATTAAAACATGCTAAAAATTCATGAAAAAAAAGTTATGTAGAAAACTGACTATCTCATATATTTTGCACAGAACGGCTTTTTAGCTGATATCTCGAGAACGGATTGGGGAACGTGGGAACAAGAAACTTCACGCAGACGAAGTCGCGGGCAGAAGCTAGTCTGTACTAGTAGTAATAATTATGCGACAACATCACCCACGGATAGTAAAGGACGTAACTTGAATAACATATCATCCTATTAACAAAACCCTCAAAACAACTTCAGCTTTAGTGCACCCCTTCAAGAGCTAACCTACCTACGTCACAGCCACTCAATACATTACATTCAGTAATTTGCCATTAGCTAGCCTGACTACGAGCGTTATATTGAAACCGCAATGCACTGGGAATATAAAGGAGCAATTTCTACGGTAATGTCCAATTGTGGAGGTGAGTCAGGTATCCTTCGATCCCACTGGAATACTTACAGCATCGTCTGTTCTGTGTTATTTGTGTTTCACTTTATTTTAATACGTGGATCACTAGTAGTCGTATGGGGATAATGGTTGAGTTGTCGAGGTAGCATAATGTGATACGGGAATTTTAAAAGATAAACAAGGATTTTGGGGAAAGACTTTTGTGCATGAACTCAAACTGAAACTGATAGCATTTATTTTGTATAAACTAATTACAGACACTTTTGATTTGTCAAGGAGTCGGTCAGTCGGAAAAATGAAGCTAGTTGCCCATTCCAAAGCGTAGGATTCCTATGGAGAAGAACGGACAAGAAACTCCACCGACACTCTTTTAAAACAAAATATTGTTACAAAATATGGGTTACATCATTCATGTTGAAGTTATACATGTGAGAACAATGAAGAAACACCTGCACGTTAGAAGCGTCCGTAATAAAAATAATTCAAAAATTAAAATAAAATAAAATGAGCCGTGGCAGCTAAGAGATGACCAGTCCCAACTGACGGCGCCCGTTCACATTGATGGGGAGAGACAATCCCCACATACAGTGGGGATTGTCTGTGGGGATTAATGGAATAACCCTGTTTTTCTATCCAACAAAGTAACCGTTATTAAAAGCGATTGCATGTCCGCCAGATCCAAAATAAGATATATCTTTTTTTCAGAATTTTATAATGCTGTCTTTTATGTTTCCCGTGGATTAAAAAAAACTAGTAACCGCGGTCTCTGTCGGATCATACCTCCTTAAGAAGAAATAATATGCCGATTGTTAGGAGAGCAAAATAATTTACATGGATGTACTAACAAGCAAAAAGACAACCGGATACAGTAGGTATAACAATCAGATGTTTTATGTTACCACAGATAATCATCACCGCTATATTCGGCACAGGTTTGGCTTACCACTAAAAACAAATTCAACAATGTGGTACTTTATCTTCTATAATATAAAAATGAATCGCAAAATGTGTTGGTAAGCGCATAACTCAACAACGCCTGGACCAATTTAACTAATTCTTTTTTTTAATGTTCGTTGAAGTCCAAGGATGGTTTTTAGGTTTTCTTTTTTTTTATGGTTTTTACGAAAAATTTGGGTAGGGTAGGGTAGGGTAGGGTAGGTAGGTAGGGTAGGGTAGGGTAGGTAGGTAGGTAGGGTAGGGTAGCGTAGGGTAGGGTAGGTAGGTAGGTAGGTAGGTAGGTAGGGTAGGGTAGGGTAGGGTAGGGTAGGGTAGGTAGGTAGGTAGGTAGGTAGGGTAGGTAGGGTAGGGTAGGGTAGAGTAGTGGAGTTTATACTATAGCTTTTGACAGAACGAAGTCTGTCGGGTCAGCTAGTACCGCATAATACAGTAATCCA
Source organism: Dryobota labecula (assembly GCA_947523025.1). NCBI lineage: Eukaryota > Metazoa > Arthropoda > Insecta > Lepidoptera > Noctuidae > Dryobota > Dryobota labecula. The sequence goes on from OX383287.1 coordinate 7,407,840, forward strand.
GCACGATAAACTTATCCATACTAATATTATAAATGTGAAAGTAACTCTGTCTGTCTGTCTGTCTGTCTGTATGTTACGTTTTCACGTCTAAACCGCTGAACCGATCATCAGAAATTTGGCAGAGATATAGCCTGGGATATGGAGAAGGACATAGGCTACTTTTTTACGCGATAACCGACATCCACACGGGCGGAGCCGCGGGCAAAAGCTAGTGTTAAATATACAGTGTGGCGATTAGGCTATCACATTAATTGAAACCAAATTTCTACATAACGTATTTTAAACATCACAAATAAAGCCAAGATGATGTGATTTTGTTAAGCAAATACCACAACATGCACAATAAAAATAATTAATTGCAATTAAAATTCCAGCCGTGGGATCTTCTTTTTCGTTTTAGTATTTAAGAATATTAAACTTTGTGTAGTAGTTAAGGTGTGAGGATTCGAATAAGCTTACCGCCAACTCCAGTCCACTGCCTCGTTCTCCTATGGCCGCGGCGGCGTGGTCTTTCGTCCTGAATCCTGCTAAACTTCACCACACATATTTTCCACAGGCGTTAATTAATGTTATTGCTAGTATGTTGCTAGGATTGTATCACGAAATCATCGAAGGAGCTTTTTCTTTTTGAAAATGTTTATATCGCGCGGAGCACGTTATTTTACGAGTTGAAAAACAGTTAGTGTCGCGAAAAAGCACGCGGAAGCGCGGCGCCACTGTGCTCATCTGTGGACCAATCGGATTGCTCAGCAAATGGGCGATGAGAAAGCAGATCACTTAATCAAATCAACCCCTTTTAATTACACATAAAAGCTTAATAATAATTACTCGTAGTGGGGTGAAAAACTATCCTAAAAATTCCTAAGATTTAATGCAGTAGGTGTGTAATACCCAGTTTAAAGAGAACGGTACATTATTTGGTAACACATTACCATAAAGTTTCTGTTGAATTGTTGACACCATCACCCCGCGCATGTGTAGCGCCTTATTATCGAGGGTGGTTTATTCCATGCCAATTTTTACGCTATATATTTTGTTTGACTTAATCAGTTTTATATTTTTAGTAAACTTTATTGTTTTGATATTTTATCAGACTGGTATCAACTTGTAATAACCGGTGTACTATTGAATGTGATAACCTAATCGCCACTCTGTATAAACTATAGTTTATTATTTCTATAACCTTTTTATTTATATAACCTAAAAATATAATTTACTAGCTTTTTCCCAAGGTTCCGCTCGCGTGGATATCGGTTATCGTGCGAAAACGAACCCTATGTCCTTCTCCATATCCCTGGCTATATCACTGTTCATGACGTTCAGTTTAGCGGTTTAGGCGTGAAAACGTAACAGACAGACAGACAGACAGACAGAGTTACTTTCACATTTATAACCTTTTTATTTATAAAACCTAAAAATATAATTTATATATATAACCTCCGTTTAAAAATAACTGGCATTTCAAGTTTCTGAAACCTTATAACATTCTTTGGTATAGGTGTAACGCATTTTATAGAAACCAAAGTTTTGTTTACGATGAAATTTGAAATGCCAGTTATTTTTAAACGGGTGGTTCGGTTTGAAATAGAACAACAAAGATATTATATGTAGATTACACCATAATTTTAACAATAATTTGTTAATGTTTGCCATCCATTTAATGTTCATTGTATCCTTAAACAAACAAAGCTACTACTGCGTTTGTTTAGTAGGAAAGATGGTAAACAACTGTTTAATTTAGAAGATAATTGGTTTATTAATAAACTGAAACAAAGGCTTGTTAAGAAAACAATTCAATAAGAAAATGAAACTAATTGGTGTACATTTGATAGGTACCACAAAATTGAGGTTTAGACATATCAAGTACCAAACTTAAATAGTACACTTGCTTACAAAAACTAAAACCTATACTTACCTAAGTCAACCTCGTAATTGCGTTACCACTTTTGACAAAAATTCACAGTAAAATGAATATTCTCATTTAAGAAAAAAACATTTACAAAGTGCATTTACATACATAATTCGGGGATCTCCTTTTAAGTAGCACTTGCCACCACTAGACCAACGAGTTAGACTTTGTTTTTAGAGGAGTTTGAATTTTTACTTATTAATAACAGTGTACGCCATAAATTGGCAAAACATAGTGCACATATTTTAGACAATATATTATCTGTAACCATACCTATGTTTAACAAAATAAATGATTGATTAATTGATTGATTGTAATAGATTTAGACGGACTATACAAAAAATCAATTTCACTATAAAACTAAAAGAATTTTCTTTATGTATGTATTTAAAAGACGGTTGAATTTTAAATTGAGAAACGTACTCGTGATGGCAGTCTCCAAGTGTAAAAATTTAATTACACGGACTTAAATGAGGGTAGCTAGCGCATTCATTAAACGTGGAATCTCAGCACCATAATTTCGGGAATGTTTTAACATAATAGGTGTAAATTTTATTATGTGAGGTAAGAGCTATTCTCGAATGCTTAGGTTACTTAAATGAACAAACTGTTACTTTTATTATATGAGTTCTAAGTTGAGGTACATGATTACTGATAAATGCGTGCACTGACTGGACAGGTCCAACCAAATCTATGCGGGTGTTTCCTCAAAAGGCCAGTTCAGACACTAATCTATATGGTCCTCCCATGATCTGACCAAGAGTATGTCTAGACTTTTTAAAGAGTCGGTCTTTCTTCTCAGAGTAGTCAGATAGGAAACGCTAAACACATCTAGTATTAAAATCATTATTTATTATTGACGTGTAAGTGTTTGTACAAATCTATTTCTCTCTTCTTAGTCACGTAATTCTTTACTGAAGGTCGTATCCCTGAAAGGCCTTCGTGGTTTTATGTATGATGTTCTTCCACTTCGTTCAGTCCTCGACTTGTCTCAGGGTGGTTGTAACAGAGAGTCCAGTGAGAGCGGTTACTTGGTCTGACCACCGGTTAAGTGACCAGCCGCGAGGTCTTTTCCCAATCTACCTTGCCTATCACCACGAACTTTTCAAGGTTATATATAATATTATAATATATTATTATTAATATTGTCCTGACGGACAATATGACCAAATTAACCGAGAATTCTTTGGTCATGGATAGTCTATCTCTTATGCGTCGATGGTCGAGGATAGATTTGTTCGTGCTCTTGGCGGTCCATGGTATGCGGAGCATTCTTTGCCAACACCACATGTCAAAAGCTTCTATCTTATTCCGCTCTATTGCCCGAATCGTCCACGACTTTGAGCCGTAAAGGAATATGGAGAAAACCAGTGTCCGGACTAGTCTCAGTGACATTGGAGACCTTTCTGTCCTGTCAAATACATGTCAGCTTACTCATCACAGCTTTGGTCATTAGAGTCCTTCTCTCGATCTCTCTTTCGATTCCTCCCTGGTACAAAACTCGCGAACAAATTATTGATCTGCGAGTTCTCCCGTTCTGGAGTGTTGACCAGTTCTGTCGATGAGCATGACCTTTATTTTGGAGTTATTAATAGTGAGTCCAACCAGTCCACTCACGTATTCTACTTTGAGATCAGCTGGCTCATCTTCTGGAGATGCAAAGAGTGTAATGTCCGTATATCTCAGATGCTGATAATTATTCCTCCGACAGACACGTCTCCCTATTATTCTTCTAAGGCTTTCTTCCTTATATATTGACAAAGTTTGTCGTCAATCCAAATAAAAACATTTATCATTATTTTATGACTTCCGAAGAAATTATTATTATATTATTAATTATGTTTGCTTAATATTTGTCCACTTTTAAAATTCAGGTAAAAAAAAACTTCCTCCCTCCTTAAATATTATCATTACTAAAAGATTCCTTGCTCTTGTTTCATGTTTATTATTGTATATTTAAATATATATATAAGTACCTATATGCTTTATATATTATTGTATGTATTTATAATAAATACATAAATACATAAAGCATATATTATGTAAATGGTACATCACTGACAACTGAGGAGCTCGTGGCTAAGTAATAACAGCCGCACGGGTCGATCCATCAGGTTAAGCTACGCTTGCTGGAGTTGGTCCGTGGATGGGTGACCATCTTTACATACCGATAGGTACTCCTTCGTGCCTCGGAAAACACGTTAAGCCGTTGGTCCCGGCTGGCATTCGTGGATCTGTGACAGTCGTTACGGGTCGTCAGAAGCCCAAAAAGTCTGACAACCAGTTTTTCCAACGGATATCGTTTTACCCAGTTACTGGGTTGTGGAGGTCAGATAGGCAGTCGCTCCATGTAAAATACTGCTATTTAGTTGCATCCGGTTAGACTGGAAGCCGACCCCAACATAGTTGGGAAAAGGCTAGGCAGATTGATTGGTACATCAATGATAACCTGCAGTATTTTCTCTCCTTCTACTTTTAATTTTTTAAAGGTTGTAAAAGATCGCTTTTAGTGATAAGACCGCTCATTGTGTCACCTACCATTACTATTGTGTAACATTTCTACATTTATATCTGTTTTTTTATGGTGTAAGGAGTATTCTATCTATTTATGGACTAATATTTATAAGTATAAGAACGATTTTAAAAGAAGAATTTTCTCGACGAGAGAATTCACACCGACCGCGTTCGGCACTCCGTGAAGGGCTAATCGAAGGTCAATCGGAGTACCGAACGCCGTCGATGCGTGAAGTCGAGATGGTTAAAAGAAATTCAAACTAGAGCCTCTGATGTATGAACGAAACGGAACAAAGCGAGTATGTAAGGAGCGTAGCAGTTGGCGTTCTATAGTTTCTGCTTACCCCCACAGGAAGAAGATGATGTTAAATGGAATATCTCCATAAGTTTTTGTACATTATGAACATTTAATACGACATATTTTAGTTTGCCAACATTTTCAGTAAGCTTCAACTATTATATTGCGATTGAATATTAACGCCCCATTTTAATAGCACTTAAATTTTATGTGGAAAATTAAAATGAGTATGTCCGTGTATTGATTCCAATGTGTGGGTACTAATACAACTTTTTTTAAATAAAACTTTTTTTGACAAGGTAGTGTCAAAAAAGGTTTTAGTTTATCGTTTACGGACTTAATGTAACTTTTTTTCATGCGTCAATGGTACCCCAGAAGGACTAAAACCTTTTTTAGTATTTTATTCTTATACTGTTTTGTTACGTAAACAGAGAATTATTTTCAATATGTATTCGTATGTATAGAGTAGGTACTCGCTATAAAGTTGGGACGAGATATTTATTTTCCATCGATGATTTAAACGATAAAGGGGTTTGCTTCCTATTTATTTATTTACTTAATCAAAGTTCAAATTCTTTGTTTTTAAATTCAGAAAATTTAAAAAAAAAAGATTTTCTTTATAAAAATTACCAAAAAGTTATAATAATTATATAATTTAAAAAAAATTGATTGATTAGTATCTAAAATAAAAATAAAAAATATTATTCCCTAGCTAAATAAACAAAGGATCGCTCTTAAGGACATGGCCGGTATTAGGAGGAAAATGTACCACCGTCTTGTCCTAGTGTTGGTAGATTGATGATCATGTTTGGTAGCCCAATGTTTTATACATTCAGTGAGAGTGAGGAAATAAATGGCGGAAATTAGTAGGTACATAGTTGTTTTTGCTGAATTAATTTATGGCTATAGAAAGGTCTTCTTGTAAGGCAGGAAAAAAGCCTGAGAATTTGGAAAACATTATGGTCACTGTAATTCTGCAGCTTTGATAGATAATAAAGATATAATTTCGAAGTTGTGTCGTGTGGTACCGGACGTAAAGAACAGCACCACCTCATTTCCTCCCGTGGGTGTCGTAAAAGGCGATTAAGGGACTTACTAAAAATGGGCAGCAGCGTTCTCTATGCATTTTTAACACCACACCGCGATCGCCAACCCCGCCGCGGTAGACGCTCCGGGCGTCGGGAGCCACGAACAACTCCCGGCTACCGTAGGCGCGGGCCTGCGGGTGGTGAGTAATGTGTAGCTCATCGTCCCATCAGGACCAGGCCCGTGCCGGTCGGCGCGTACGTGTTCCACGCGCGCCTCAAAGAGATGTCAGCAACGACGAGGGGGCCCATTAGTGCCCAAGCCTGCCGGGTCAGCGGGATTGTCCGTAAGGGGTACCGCTGCCCCGAAACATAAAGGGCCAAGGAAGGAGGGGCGGCGGGGGGGGGTTATTCAGTAAGAGTCTGACACTCCCTTCCGCTTCACCCAGAGCGGGAGGGGTCATTTGATGATTTATCCTCAAAAAAAAAAAAGCCAAGTGTGGCGAATATGGCAAAGCCCCTCAATTAGAAAAGGCCTGCGACCAGCAGAGGACGTCTTTCGGCTGCAATGAAATGATGATGATGAATTTCGAAGTTGACCGTAGACCGCAAACGCTTCCATAGATGGCGAGGTTACCCCCGCTGCAATGTTGCCATCTACTAAAGCGTTTTCATAGATATTAAAATATCACGCCTGTATTTCCCAAGGGCTAGGCAGAGGTGTATGTACGTGCGTGAGGCGTTAGTCATAGAGCAACATAGAAACCAGTAGTGTCACTGCGGTCTGTCATTTCAATTGAGCGGCTTTGCTGCAACAGTTGCATTCGGTCGCCTCGGAATTGTTTATTTAAGATGTGTTTGTTCCGTTGTTAAAAACTAGTCCGATGATGCTCTTTGTAATCTTTATCATTTGAATCAGATAAGGATCTACTTTTTGCTTCTTAAACTAGGCTTCTTCTTTTTAGCGAGTCGATGGCTTTTTTTTTTCAGCCTATAACTTGGATTCGATTTTTGCGCTATCACATTAATGATACAAAATTTGACGGACACTACCTCCATTAATTCGTTATACTTTTTTTTTTTTTGCATGATTTTGTTAGTTTTAATGTTCTTTTGTATTGTTGTATTTCATGTGCGTGTCCCAAATAACAAATTTTTCTTTTATTTTTTCTTTTATTGCTGCATCGTGCAGGGATCAGGGCAAGCAGTACCTGATATCATGTCTAAGATAATAATGCATAAGCATGCTTCACTGGTGCGCAGGGTGTGAGGAAGCTCCAACAGTGTCCTAGGCTTGGTTGCGAGTCACCTGGACTGTGTATACGTGGGTCACTGCTGTGCCGTCTCTCATGGGATGTCGCAACGGTGACCAAACGTTATTTCTTGTTATCCTTATTGTTTTCCTTGTTTTTGTTTAGTGTCTGTGCTTACTAACATAGTCGTGGTTTTTCTAACATTCTTGTTGAGTCTTGAGTTACTGGAATTAAGAAAAATTCTATTCTATTCTATTCTATTCTATTCTATAAGCATAAGCATAACTAGAGCTTTCACAGAGAGGAAGTGGGCCATAATCCACCACGCAGGCTCAGTGCGGGTTGGTGAATGTCACAGGTCTTCAAATTTTATTATAGGTCATACCGTTTTCCTCACGGTTGCCTGCCTGGGTTCAAACTCACGACCTGTAAGTCGGAGCCGATACCACTAGGCTACGAGTACCACTGCTAATAATGACGGTCTCATATTCATTTGAATTAAGTACCAAAACTATTTAGCAAGAATTTTATGGGAAAGCCACATATACCAATCCATATGTTCCACACCGACAACTACTTTAACATCCAGTAGTAGTCATCCAGCTCGGTAGACACAACTTTGAGAAAGAAGTCGACAGGAGGATCCAGTTGGACTGGGCAGCGTTTGGAAAACTCGGTCAAGTCTTTTCGTTGCCTATACCGCAATGTTTGAAGACTAAGGTCTTCAACCAGTGCGTCTTGCCCGTTATGACATACGTTGCCGAAACGTGGACACTGACAGCTGGCTGGTCCTCAAATTCAAGGTCGCTCAGCGCGCTATGGAGCGGGCTATGCTCGGAGTTTCTTTGAAGGATAAAATTAGGAATGAAATCATCCGGATGAGAACCGGAGTTACTGACACAGCTTGCAGAGTAAGCAAGCTGAAGTGGCAGTGGGCTGGCCATGTTTGTCGAAGGACCGATGGCCGGTGGAGCAGGTCCTGGAGTGGAGACCGCGTATCGGCAAGCGTAGTATGGGAAGCCCCCAGATAGATTGACCGATGACCTCAAAAAGGTGGCTGGGACAGACTGGATGTGGAAGGCGGAGGACAGGGTGTTGTGGCGCAGCATGGGAGAGGCCTATGTTCAGCAGTGGACTGCGATAGGCTGAGTTGATTGAACTACTTTAACTACTACTTACTTTCAATGCTTCGCAAACAAAACCTACGCTGCCCTTGAACCGAGAACCAAATGAGTTGGTAAACAAATCTACGGAACAACACATGTTGGGTTCTTCCGTGTCAGTACCCCATTACCGTTCACCCGTCACAGGCATTATTACGATCTGCTTGGTTTCTAGTACAATTTATCGGAAGAGAAGATTAGAATAACTTACGTCAGTGGAGATTCCTTAGCTTGTGCATGAATTTCGTACAAGTGTTAGGAACAACTTACCATCATGCTTGTTCTCCCCGAACAGAGGCAGAGGGCTATAGTAAAGCCACATTTCGCTAGTAATGTTTAAGTCCAAATTTAAGTAATAGGGGGAATAAAACTGTAATACACTAAGTTATACTATAATATGCTCAGTATAATACTAAAATCCCTCCCACACGGTGAACCGATGACCTTGTGAAAGCCGCAGGAATCCGCTGGATGCGGGAAGCACAGAACCGGTCGAAGTGGCGGTGCTTGAGGGAGGCCTATGTCCAGCAGTGGACGTCTTTCGGCTGAAATGAATACTAAAATACGATAAGTATAATACGCTAATCATATCCTATAATACGCTAAGTTTTTCCGGTAGAACGGTTCTCTAAAAAAAAATGGTTGGTTGGTGGTTTGGAGGATCCTTATCACTGGTTAGAGTACTATGTAGGAGTGCAGAGAGTGTGGTATGGTATGAGTGTATGTATGTGTGTGTATGTATAGGTATCCAGCCAATTATAAAAATAAAGCAAAACTGCTTACAGTTAGGTATACAAGAACAAAATAAATTGAAAATGTTTGAGTGGAGAACCTCAAATGTTTAAGATTCATTATTTAAATTCAATTTTATTTTAATTTTAATATAAACTCTACTTAAACCTACAACAAAGAAATTAGCAACTCATTAGTGTAACCAAAAATTAAAAACCCAAATTGTATCACCACGTAATATTTAAAATAACCACTCAAAAGGATTTGCATGAAAAGTAAACTAAGGCTTCTCATATCCCACTCTTAAATGAAAGAGAAAATTTATGTAAAGAGCATTCGTTCCCGTGTCTTTAATAGCTTTAAGTGCTGAAATAAAACACACTAGGTATTTAGAATTTAAATAAAAATACAATTTAGTTAAAAGCATTCTAGGCTCTTGTAAAGTAGTTTTAGGATTCCTTACCTCAAAAGGAAAAAAACGGAACCCTAATAGAATCACTCGTATGTCTGTCTGTCTGTCCGTCTGTCACAGCTAATTTGCTCCGAAACTACTGGACCGATCATGTTGAAATTTAGTATACACATATGGACTTTTGTGACCCAAACATGGACGTCTAACGTAACTAAATGAATTTAGAATATGTGGGGTCACTTTTAAAAGGCAAACTAGAAAGTTAAAAAAAAAAAAAAACATTGGAGTACTATACCGTGCGACATAATTATCAAATTAAAGGACTTATGGAACGAATTTTATTATTTTATTTTTTATAATTTTGTAATAAATACTTTTAAAGTTATTTAAGAAAATATATTTACCATTTTCTTCGAGACTACTAAACCTATAAATAAAAAATACAGAAAATAGTTATTTATTTATAAATTACAGGAAAACCTATAAAAAGTGTATAATGTGGCGTACAAACTTACATTTGCAGTTGGAATGTATGGGAGAATTTGTTTTTTAACTACAGTGTTCAGTTTGTTCTTGAGATAAATTTATCCTAACTATGGAACCTATCATTGTGTGTGGTCCGACATGCACTTGGCCGATTTTTTTTATCTTCTTCAGGTACACATCAATGTCGCAGACTTTTTTTCAAGACACTGCAGTTTAATGGACATTTTACGGTGATACAAGTTTATTGCTACTTAAGCTTAACAGTCCGGTGTAAAATTAATTAACTGTATGTTTTGAGATTTAATGAATGAAGTTTTCCAACATCTAGATTGATTTTTTGAAAAAAATAAATAAAAAAAATTCACCCGAAACATTTTGTATTCACCGCGTTTTTAGCTATTGAAATAGAAAGAAAGAAAGAAAGAAAAATTGTTTATTCTGCACAAACAAAACGCACTTAATAAAAAATAAAATTATAAAATACATACATTGAAGTAGCCAAAAGCCTCTTATTCAAGCAATAAAAGTTTGACAATTTAGTCCATTGCTTGATGTCAGGACCAGGGACCAAAGACAATTTATATTGTTACACTGTGTTGCGTCACTGACAAAAATGTCAACAAACAAACGATCTATACAAAAACATTATGCCGATCACAGAGTGGAAAATGACTACTTTTGTAACAAACAAAAATACAACTATTGAACTTGTTATTATGCTAAATTTCGACATAAGACCATACAATAGGTATATTCCTTTTTTTTTAAGTTTCCTCACACTAGGAATTTCATCTGTATTGTGGGTGCGTTTACAAACATTTATACTTACATACACAAACAGCCAGACCCGGAACAACTACTTGTAGGTCATACAAAAATTTGTTTCGTGCGGGAATCGAACCCGCGATACGCAACCCAGCAGTCAATCGCTTACCCACTGCGCCAACCGTGCCGTCAATAGTCGTATTATCAAGTAAATAGCTCGAAATATCACATTAATAACTCTACAAACAAAATAACAGTCGGTTATAACAATAATCTCCATAAAGCAACTCCGGGCAATACGGTACATATTTATCTTTCCTATTCGTCGATTCCGCCATTAAAATGAACGCGACAATTATCGAAAACACAAAACGATTAACCCAGATAAAGGCCTGGCTATTGATTCCGTACTGGCCGCAAACCAGAAACCAGAGAACCCACCACTATATTTCACCAACCGAAACTTTAACCCCTATTTCACTGTTCACTGCTCTTTTTGTCGAACAAGATCCATTAAAAATGCACCAACGACTGTAGATGACCAGCAATGGAATGCAAATAAAATATTGCGAAATTACCGTTTCATCATCGCTTGATATCCCCCTGGGTATCGTTAATTCTTATTGAATACCTCGTATTGTTCGCTAATTGAATGGAATCAATCAATTTCAGCGTATATCAACTTTTACGTTTTAAATGACATTACCAGAACCAAATAAAATAAAGTGCATCAGTTTTAAGAGTTAAACCGGGAAATGGATCACAGTGATGAATGCAACAGTAAACCAAATAATATGTAGGTATCAAAATATAGCGATACATACATATTTGAAATATTATAAAAAAGCGTAGTGTAGAATGATCAAATTTAAAAAAAACAAACGCTTTAAAAATGGTTCGTTGTACGTCGAATATTTGAATCAGGGCCTCAAGTCTGCTTATACAATAGTGTCAGAATGGTCTATCATTGATTTCATAATTGTTGATTTTGACAAGTTTGGTAATCTGCTAATATAATGGCGTCATTATGATTTTCCAATGGTCAGCCACTGACACTCCATTGAAAGAAATGGTAATCTCGTGCATAATGACAAATCAAACTTCCTACTAAACTTCCAACTTCCTGTACTTCAGATTGGTTATTATACTAATAAATAATATGTAAAAATATATATTAATGAAATCTGCAATAATAAATGTTCAAAATGCCATTGTAATTAATAAATAATTCTATTACGAGACCATTGACCGACCAATGATCGACCATTATGAATTTAGCAGATTACGAACTTTTAGCAAAATGACAATGGGATCGTGTTGGAGTGACGAATTTATAAAAATAGCAGACTTAGGCCCCTGGTGTCGGACACCCTGTATTGAAGGCTGATGAAGTAAATAACAGAAGCACTGGATTGACATATGGACGTAGTAGAATAGTGTAAGTTTTGAAATAGGATGAAGAAAATTGTATGAAAGGCAGAAAATTCCTGAAACAGGTAGTGTATTTGTTGTAGATGGATTGTCGAATAGGCTGTTTTACATAACCACTAGCTGTTTTACAAAACAGCTCCGTTGTGTGAAATAGCTGAAAGACGACATTTAGCGGTTTTTAAATTAGTTCGATAGTTCTAAATTTTGTCGTTAGTGGCTCTGTGTGACGTAACAACAATTATGGAAACCGAAACAGAAATAAATAGAGTCGTATGAAAGTCAGTCCTAAAAATACTAAATAGCCAAGTAACTGCGACCAACTTGGAAGTAGCGATTGCTGGTCGCTCCCGCGACACTGTTCGCTTTGCTCACTTGGCTTACGCACGGTTGGTCACAGTTCGAACCTAACCTAAACAAATTGGTTAGAGTGCTCTATCTTAGTTACACCAATTCGGCATTGGCACGCCAAACGCTTATTGTGACTTCAGATCATAAGCCATTTTGCATTACGTCTAAACGTGAATGTAGCAGTTTTGTTAAACGTAGTGCAATGGCAATCCAACGGAGCTGTTTTGTAAAACAACTAGCGATTTTGTAAAACAGTGGATTCAACAATCCATCTGACACATAATAATATCTATATAATAGATAAGTAAACACTGTCTTATTCACAGAAATACTGATGATAGATTCTGTCACTAATGTCATCTATCAGTCACCACGAATGGAGGGAGAACGAACGAATGGGAGGAGAAGGTTGATAGTGAGGTGGCCTTGCTCGAGAGGCTTGGTGTGGTAGTGAGTCAGTTTAGTGATATAATCATAAGACGCAGATATATGCCGGTGACCTTGAGTGGTTAGCTTCCGTATTCTGTACTGAGCTCACGCAACACGTCTTACGTTCAGCCAGTAATAGGACTCGCCCATACAGAAGCGCTGTCCCAAATAAGACGCATTATTAAATTACTGTACATAAAATAAAATATATTTAAATAAAACACGTATATTAAAAGATTAATAATTAAATTATCTTTAAAAAAGTGAAGGTTTCAGAAAAATACGCTTTACAAATTTTGCGTGATTCTCAGTTTTTTATCCGCGTTAGATGTTACTATACAAATTAATTTCACAATCTAATTATAAACATAATCTAAAGTATTCATATATTACGATATTAAGAAAATGCTCTAATTTAATATATACTTTTTCCAAAGCATTAACACTATTAGCTTAGACGTGATCTTCAGTATAAAATCATTAAATAATAAACATGCTCAATGAATTTGCTGCTCCTTGACATTGGCAAATACAAAATCTTATGGAATTTAACCAAGTAAATATCAACACCGAAGCGTACCCAAAAGTTTTATAATCACTGCGTATTCATTATAAGTTTATAGCCCGGCCCATGATAAATAGATCGTTTCGATGATAAATAGCCCGGACCGATACCCGATTGATGAACGCGTGGCGCTTCCAAACGTCAAATGTGATGTAATTTGTTAAATGTTGCGTACAATGTACGATGAATCAATAGCAAAGTTGGGTTATAAGATAGGGCGTTTACTCTACTAATATAAAAAACAAACAAATTATACACTAAAAACTTCCTCAAGAACCACGCTATTTATTGGTGAAAACAGCATGAAAATCGGTGCAGTAGTTTTTGAGTTTATCGCGAACAGACAGACAGACAGACAGACGCGGTGGAGGTCTTTGTTTTATAATATGTTGATCGTAAATGTCCTACGCGGATAAAAAACTGCGAATCACGCAAAATCTATCAAGCGTGTTTTTCTGAAGCCTTCACCCTTTTAAAGGTAATTTAATTATTGATCATTTAGTATACTATATAGTATACTTTCTGGAGAATGGGCAGCAGCATTCTCCATGCATTTTTAACACCATACGGCGATCGCCAACCCGCCCCTGCCAAGCGTGGCGATTATGGCAAACGCCCCCAATTGGGGGAGGCCTATGTCCAGCAGTGGACATCTTTCGGCTGTAATGATGATGATGAGTATACGTGTTTTATTAAAATACCTTTTGTTATAAGACGCATTATTAATAAATTAATAGACAGCACGCCTAGCTGGACGTACGACGCGTTGCGTGAGCTCAGTACACAACACGCCAGCTAACCACTCAAGGTCACTGGCATAAATCTGGGCCTTAATTAAATAGTCATAACTATTCCTATATCTAAAAGCAAATATTGCGGTCTTTATTAGATACAAAAAGTTGCAGCATAATCTTATGTAGCTTTACACAATTAGCGTCCACTTAACCAAAGCTGTACGTTGGAAAGTAAGGCTCATGTTGAGATGCTTGGATCTCAGGTCTGCACAGCATCCCTCGTCTACTTATCGCAAGTGTAGGGGGAGTTAATTGCAAGTGGTTTCCTGCAGCGCCCTATTTTCAAGCACATAACGAATTCTCTTTACCATCTCGACGTGTGGTTCTGGGTCCGAGTATTTAGCTGGTTTCGAGCTAAAGCGGCTGAAGAGCTTAGGTGCTCTGCAATCTAGCACTGGAGAAATAAGGATTTTGTTAGGCTATCGTCTAGCTATACTCCATTTATTATAACATTAGATAAATAACTGTTCTGATGTAAACGTTTAATAAACTCCGTTATTTCACCATAAATACTGTAATCTATTTACCATTTACATTAAAAAAATAACTCTGAATTGCAGTAACTTCAACAATATTACACAATAACTGTCGTTATTTGGCCGTTATTTGTCTAATGCTATAAGTAAATGGAGTATGGGTTATACAAACTTTACCACCATCGAGTATTTTATATAAAACTGAAGAAAAAAAAAAAAAACAGAAAGAAATTGCATTAAGTTCTACACTCCCGGATTCCTAAACAGAGCCACCGTGCATATTAACATAAAGTTATAAGTCTAAAACATCGAAATAATTATAAGTAAAAAAGTTTTAATGTAGTTTTGAAGCTGACATACTGGCCATCATTTTGGTGTCAACATTTATCAAAATTGGCCTTTACAAAAAAATGCAGTGGCTCGATTCAGGTGTCCGCAAGTGTGTTGTTAGTTTTCATACGAATTGCTATCAAAATAATTATAATTTTGCGGGCTTAAGGCTAGCGCACCGCAAGGACCGGCCGCGCCGCAACGCAACGCATTGAAAAAATACTCCTTCATCACTTTCGTACAATTTCTATAAACCAACGCACAATACAGGCGGTCCGCACCGCACTTTTTTGTATGAAAATCCGTTGCACTGCGACCCGTTGCGGCTGTAATGTTCACTTAGCTTTCATAACTAGCTTGGTGAATTTAATCATGCCATTCTCTAATAGATACAAAACAATAAAAATATCGAAAACAGTTACTTTATATACATTTCAGTCGTTTGTGATAAATCATATTCCTCTGAAGGCAAAAAGCATAATTTATAGACACTTAGTCACCAAGACCACAACGTTCTAAACTGGTCATCCATAAACGAATAGAACTTTCCAGTACACAACTAACTTTATTAGAGTGATTGCATGGAGCTGCAATATTGTTGGAACAGAACATTTCCAATTCCCAATGTATCTGAGTGCCATTCGCGTAACGTTTCGTGCCGTGTCCCCTACAAGCATTAATTGGTGCATCCATTCACGTTTGTGGGTCACATTCGATGCATTAACATTGGTCTCAGTGGGTACTGAATGGGGATTCGTAGGTTTCAGTCTTGGTAACTATTGGGGGTCTCTAATTATTCGGATAGTTGCGGCTTTTCCGGCCAATGTGCGACTTTTGTGAGCCGAAAACACTTTAACTATTTTCCGGGGTCGGAATTTCAGTTGAATGACGACCAATGGTCCATCATTGATGCATGGGACTTTAAGCTGTTGTAGAATTTGAATGTGCTACTTTAGTTACTTACCGACGACCTTAAAAAAGTGGCTGGGATAGAGTGGATGCGGAAGGGCGGAGGAGAGGGTGTTGTGGCGCAGCCTGGGAGAGCCCATGTCCAGCAGTGGATAAACTGAGTTGCTTGACTGTAGTTACTGCCGGAGTGTTTTAAAGCTTTCGCCTATAGTAGGTATGATAGTTAAGTTTGGAGATGGTAAACTACATCTGCCAATTCCTTGTTCTGTTTCGAATTATAATATAATATGTATAAAACGGAATTTCACATACAATAGTGACCATGACAGTTTCCTACTTTTTTTTTTATTCTTGCCCCACACTATGAATTTCTCCTGTATCGTGGGTGCGTTTACAAACATTTAAACTCACATACACAAACACAACAACTACAAAAACTTGGGACTTCTATCCTTTTTTAAGAAAAGGTGTCGTAATTGATGAATACACAGAAATGTCTCCGATTCAACAGATTTAATATACACAACCCCAAAACAATATAATTTTATTCGTATACTTTTATGCTCTTATAAACCCACAAGGTCAGTTTCCGACAAACCATAATAACCACAATAATAATAAAAGATGAAAGAAAAACCGGCACAGTGCGAGTCGGACTCGCGCGCGAAGGGTTCCGTATCTATAATGAATGAAAGGTAAATTGCGGTTTAAGATTTATGACGTATTAAAAAAAATAAACTACTTACTAGATCTCGTTCAAACCAATTTTCGATTAAAGTTTATATCATTTTTTTTTTTTATTTTAGCATTCTCTTATTTTAGAAGTTACAGGCCCCCCCCCCCTGTAACTTCTAAAATACACATTTTACCACTTTGGAAGTGTCTCTTGTGTAAACTATTCAGTTTAGAAAAACAGATATTAGAAACCTCAATGTCATTTTTAAAGACCTATCCATAGATACCCCACACGTAAGGGCTTGACGAAAAAAAAAATTTTGGGTTTCAGTTCTAAGTATGAGGAACCCCTAAAATTTTTTTTTTTTTTCTATTTTTGTGGAAAAATCTTAATGCGGTTCACAGAATACATCTACTCACCAAGTTTTAACAGTATAGTTCTTATAGTTTCGGAAAAAAGTGGCTGTGACATACGGACGGACAGACAGACAGACAGACATGACGAATCCATAAGGGTTCCGTTTTTTGCCATTCGGCTACGGAACCCTAAAAAGCCCCATGTACACAAGCCGATTATGTTGAATCTATTCAAAGGAAAACATGGCAACCTGTCTTGAAATGTTTCATGAATATTAAACTACCAAATGTATTGCCAATCGTCACGGAAATAGAAGAATGGAAGAAAATGTCCCTTCATTTCGACAATAGAGGTAATCCTATAAGTATCAAGGGCTATGTGTGTCGAGTACCATTGTTTTGGGGAAAGAAAGAGATGACATAAATACTTTGTATAACTTTTTCCTTGTCTCGCTAATGAATCTTGATGGTTATGACACTTATGTACATAAGGTTCTCAGACATAATAATAGAAAAATGAATGTAAGGAAATTAACTAATATGGCCACTGCAGTACATTTTTTCCGGCTGTGTGGCCATACAAAGTGGTATGAATATGTATTTCTGCATAATGAATTTTCCTTCATAGCTTCTTATTACGTAGTTTATCCTGTAACTAAGGATAAACTTAACGAACGAACTTAAAGATTAATACTGAACATCATCAAAAGTCAATAATTAATTTCCAACTATTATTATTATTATTATTATTTGTTGGATAATTTTTTTATTTAATTTATTTCGATATCATTTAATTTAGTTTATTCAGATTTCATTTACGTATTTTTATTTTATTTTTATTTAATTCCATTTAAATTTATTCAACTTGATTTCATTTATTTTCATTTTATCTTATTTAATTTGATTTCTATTAATACTATAAAGATTTTTTATTACCATAATGTTTGAGCTCATTCCGCCTGTGATACAGGTTTAACTTTGTACGGGCATCTAACATAGTTAATACGTTTGCAAATTATTTCTAATATTTTACGATAATATTTTACCAATTTTAATACTTAATAAATATTTATTATTATTATTATTTTATTAATGGGTGTAATTATCTGATAATAAATGATTTTGTTATTATAAAAAAAATAAGTTCTTCACCGACACTAAAGGCTTATTAAAATGTATTCGTAACAAAAGATAGTAAAATACGTGAATATCATACAATAATTTTACTTAGGACAAAAACAGTTTTTATTTACATCAAAAATAACCGCATGTCATTTTAAAATAGCTTTTCGAATCCCACCAAAACAACAGTCATATCAAATCCCAAAACGAATAGGTACCTTATCTACAGACGCGTCGCCGCCGCCCGTCAGCATGTCGGGCGTCCAATCAAATTCTGCTTACGACCTAGGCCGCAAATCACATCGACTCGGTCTTGCGCTAAGTCGGCCTATATAAATCCTGCGCTGGCGAAATATTACTGGTGTTAGAAATCAAATGTTAGAGAATTAGTATGGGTAAGTTTAAATGACTTTAAAGGGTGTTGTACTCGTATTAAGGCGGTATGATGCGACAGAGACCGCGCTTACTAGTTTTTTGAATCCATGAGAAATATGGCATTAAGTCCGCCTCTGTAATTATTTTTTTTGTTATTATTAACATAAACGGGATATTTACCATGTTTATTAATTGTTTTGTCTGCTCATAAACACCCACCCGCAGTGACTTCAGTTTATTCGTGATCATGGTGCTTGCAACAGCGCCGAAATATCAGGAACTCAAAACAATTAATAAACATGGTAAATATCCCGTTTATGTTAATAAAACATATTCACATAAACGACACATATACGTCATTCATATTAGTGACCATGACAGTTTAAAAACTTATATTTTTTTTTGTGCTTAAAGTATTAATTAAATAAATAAATAAAAACAGTGTTATAAAATTCTGTAAAAATATATATCTTATTTAAGGATCTGGCGGACTCCAGATCCTGTCGCTTAAAATAACACGATTAGATTAACGATGCTGGATATAAAAAAGTCCCAGTTACCCCTTTTCGTAATGTTTAATTAAATAAAAATTAATAAAATACGTTTATTTAAAGAACACAAACACGCAAAGAACAAGTTGGGGGAAAATATGCGTCACATCCACGCAAATTAATCTCATATTTACAATACAGACCTTTTATTCTTATTTTTTTGTATAAATGAAAAGGTAGTAAGATTGTTTAGTAATTTTTTCTGAGGTTGTCATGATAAAATGATTACATAAACGAATTACTATGTATAACGCGAGGCAACCACTTGCGACTTCGTGAGCTTACATCAGTCTGTTCGAGCGCCATAAAATCATAAGGCGATCATAGCGTCTTAAGAGGAACATAACGTAACTTCAAGCCTAAATATTCTTCGAAGGTTCAATCCAAGGTATACGAGTACTTCGTCACCCATATGGTAGGTATAGGGAATGAGCCAACTACCATTCACCAGGCACAAATCCAGATATTTGGGAAATAACTGTGATAAAAAAAAGCTTGGAGTTTACTTACTTCCCATTATTTACATAGAAAAGCAATTACACTAGGTAAGCAGAACCTCTAACGAATTGAAATCTGTTGAAAAGTTATCATGAAATATTTTTTTTGTTTTGTTTAGTGTATAAAAAAATCGAATTATTACAGCATCCAGTTAGCTATTAAAACTAAAGAATATCAATCAGTTAGAATCTCTTTAATATAACATAGCGTACTTAGTTAACGTTGAGACTAGATGCTAGAATTAAGCGCAAATGTTTGTATCTTGGTGAGACTGTAAATGAGATTTGCATGCAAGGAACTTGTGTAAAATAGGACAGAGCGAGATAACATTAATTTACTTACATAACATTATATCCTGATTGTTAGCAAATAAAAAAATTATGATAATACAGGTTGGTTGGGACAATGACACACAACCAAATACCATGTGAAATTAAATACCTTTTCAGTACGAACATTTCTGTATTTATATTCTTGGTATATAGTAATATTTAACGAACTACTTAATTAGGAGACTTGAGACTTCTTGAAGACAACCTTTAGATTCCAAGGTTCGAAGAGAACTAACTTTTTGCACGAGCCAACGGCGAAACATCATGTTTCCATTAGAAAAAACCAGTAAGAGTCAAATGAGATACTTTTACTTCATGACTACGCTGATACAAAAGTCAATTGAGGCAATTACATACTTTCAATTGTATTTAAAATTACTACAAATCTTAAGGTCTCTGCACACATCGGGCGCGGCGCGGCGGTACGGGACGCCGACGCGACGCTGAGCAGTTGTAATGTACTAGATATTACGGACGACGCCACACAGAGCGTCGCGTCGCGTCGCGTCGAGCCGAACGGCTCTGTGTGGCGTCGTCCGTAATATCTAGTACATCACAACTGCTCAGCGTCGCGTCGCCGTCCCGTCCCGCCACGCCGCGCCCGCTGTGTGCAGAGACCTTTAATATTTGGAAATCATGACACATGGATTCAGTACATGATTACATGACCATAGCATAGAAATTTATAGTAGTGTTACTACATACATTTTGACCGCGTAGGTATTGCGCTTTTATACGAAACAGCAGTTTTTTTTTTAATAACCGACGAAATATTTGCTGACTACTGGGACTTTGATTTGCAAAACAGTTGATGTTTACCAATCTGCTGCATTATGTTGGATAATAACGGAATTATAACGTGACCAGGTGAATGAACGTAAAAGCAAGCAAAAAGTATGTAAGGAGCGTGGCAGGTGACGTTATGTATAGTTTCTCCCTATACGCATAGAAAGAAGGCGTAAGTATAACGAAATACTATTGAGGATAGGACCCAATAACCACCTAAGTAATATCTTAATAGTACTTTTTTTGGGTGGGAAATTATCAAATAACTATTCTCCCGCTCTGGGCAGAGTGGAGTGTCAGACTTTTACTGACTAAAACCAAAACCCACCCGTGTTTCTTCAGTTGCCTGTGTACCAGGGCCACGGTATCCCTTTCGGACAAACCCGCAACCTTGGCAGGCACCGGTCCTAGCGGACCCCGTCAGTGCGTGCTGACATCTCTGTGAGGCGCGCGTGGAACACAACTCGCCGTCGACCCGGGCCCTGGTCCTTACCGGACCGCGAGCTGCCCATAGATCGCCGTCCGCAAGCCCGCGCATCTTAATAGTACCTAACTACCAAACCCTTTAAAAAAATGTTTTGACAAGACATACAAGACTAGACTAAGCACTATAAATTATATCTGATAGCAAAACTGAAACTATCTTCAAGCTACATAAATACATAATGTACGGTGGCCAGCACATCAAGTTACCACAAACTGTCAGATTTTCTCATTCGATTTTGAACATCCCCATGAAACAAACATAACCATACCACGCATGAAACGTCGAACAAAACGTATCCAGTCTTACAATCAAAACAGAGACATAAACATGCAAATACCATACTAGCAATAACGAAACGAAACGCCAAATCGCACGGCACGTGTAATTGAATCTGAAGGGAAATTGCATTCCGCACGTGAAGTTCCGATCAAACAGTCGTGTTTGCAAAGATAAGGACAATTTTATACTAAAAATTTTACTGGACCACAATTTATTGGGAGAGATAGTGTCGGATATAAAATAAGTGTTCTGTGATGTTCTTGTATGTAAAGTTTTGTAATATCATATATCATTCGTTGAACTTGAGTGCTGAATTGTTATTGTATTCTGGAGTGTTTTTGTGATTTAGGGTACTTTGTTTTATCGCAATTTGTTTTCTGCCCACGCAAGATGTTTACCTATGTACCATTTTAAAAAAATGTGAAACATGTATAAGCGCGCCTTGGGAGTAAAACCAACTCATATGCCGTGATGGCAAACGGCATGACAATCTGTTATGCGGTGATACCCCAAAGTCTATATGAAAAATATTTATTTATCTTGTGTTAATATTCTGTAGTTACGAGTATATCATTCTAATAAGAATAATAAGATTTTTTATTAATTTATGTTTTTATAGCTGATTGGACCTGCTCTTGACCTTGATCACGCCTGACTATCATTTATTTTTTCTCCATATTTATTTATTGGTTTTCTTTAATTATACAT
The DNA here is from genome assembly GCA_947523025.1 of Dryobota labecula. Classification (NCBI taxonomy): domain Eukaryota; kingdom Metazoa; phylum Arthropoda; class Insecta; order Lepidoptera; family Noctuidae; genus Dryobota; species Dryobota labecula. The sequence goes on from OX383287.1 coordinate 7,429,849, forward strand.
TATTTTAATAACTATCAATTTCGATGTTTCACATCTGCCTCGCTACGGCCAACTTTTTTTTCTACTAGATAATTGCTTTATGTATGAGGAACAGGGTGTAAAGTTCACTCATACTCTATGGAAAAGGGAGGATCCTCCGACCTGATGTCGTGTCTGGTGGGCAGCTGCCCGACGGTTGATGAGGATGGTATATATGCTAGTCGCGTGGTAAACTCTGATTGCGCGATGCAGGATTTGTGACGTCAGGGCTTTGATGCGTAATTCACATGTGGCGTTGTAGATACCGCCACAGCTTTATACCACAATATACTCTGTATTTACTTAGGCTATATATACATATATTGTCTTCCAAATAGTACGTTTACATCCATCAGATTTGGAAGTTACGCAACAATAGGCATTTTAATTATTAATCACATGACTTTTTTAAGTCTACAATATTTGCATAGAAACACAGTAAAAATTTCGTTTGAGTTTTCAGCATTTAAAAACCCAATACCACAGCTAACTAAAAAGAGCAAAGTCAATTCCAAACAAAGAATCATTAAAGTGGAAAAAACTTTACGCAATTAGGCAAGCTCTCATAAAACAACATTGTTACTAACTATTGAATAAAGAACAACCACACTTCTCCCGCGAGGGATGTGAAAAGAAATGTACTTGTAATGTCAACAACGAGAGTGGGGACCATTAATTTTCCGTAAATTGTAGCGTAGCATATTCGGTTCCAACTGGGTATTGTTGCTTACAATTTTATTTCCTCTTACATGTAAGGGAAATAATTTTATTCCCCTCAGTTGATACGAATAAGGAAAATAGTTGTTACAGGTATGCGTTATTGCTAACATTCATTTCTTACATGGAAAAGTTATTTGTTTCTGTTTGATGATATGTTTGTGTACGGGAATGCGAACTCATGTTTATGATACTAATATGAAATAACCTAAATAAATAACCAAGATTTTAGTCCTGAAATAGTATTTGATAGGTTTCCAGTATTTCTAATTTTATCTGTTTTTTTTATTATTATTGATCCCGCCCCGTCACGTCGGTCAACTGGTGATTACATCCATACTCCTAGGCTGTGGTTTAGTGCCATGATTACAGTGCGTGTAATTAGCACAGACTGATTCAAACTAAAAAAATAAACCTGAAAATAACACAGAAAATAATATTCATTTGCAAGTTTTCATTGACAAAACGCTTACTTTCGCTGCTAACTATATATCATGTTCTCCAAACTCCACGTCAAACAAGTCACATGAACGGAAGGGGTTGTTACGTCGCGAGCTCGTGACGTCACGTATCCGCCCCGTTGATCAACTGCGGATTACGTCCATACTCCTAGGCTGTGGTTTTAGTGAGGACAGGGTTAAGTTTTTGACTTTGTCGTCTGAGGGTGAAGAGCTGGATGTTAAACTGGTGACTGATGATGGTAATAAATAACGTATAATAATACATCCTGGAATAGGATGAAGCCGTTGTTATTTATGGGGGTTGTTACTAATCCAAGAGGGTGTACTCTGAAAGTCGGTAATGTCACAAATAGCTGTGAAATGCTAGGACTAAATGAAATTATTAAATATCGCTTTATAGTGCGATAAAATATTGATTATGAATACAAGTATTTTATAAAAAATTCAAGCAGTACGGTTATGGAATGCTTTGCACGTGTCGATAAGGCGTGCCCAATCTTTGAACACTTTTAAAATTCTGAGAGATTTAGAGAGGAAGTCTTCCGCTCTCCTTAATTATCATCCATACTATACTATAATATTATAAATGAGAAAGTAACTCTGTCTGTCTGTCTGTTTGTATGTTACGTTTTCACGCCTAAACCGCAAAACCGATCGTCATGAATTTAGCAGAATTTTGGAGAAGGACATAGGCTACTTTTTTACGCGATAACCGACATCCACGCGGTCGGAGCCGCGGGCAAAAGCTAGTCATTATATATTATAGATAGATAGATTGATATATGGAATACTTTTTATTATGTACACCATAAAAATTACAGATATAAATGTAGAACTGTTACATAGGGTGTCCTTGCTCTTGTTTCAGGTTTTTTACGAGTATTATATATACAGGGTGGACTTTTAAGACGGGGCATTAAGGGTAGGTAACTTATCCGTTGAAGTTACAGAAAAACGGTTTCAGGAGACTGTCCTTATTTTTTTTGAGAAATATTGATCCCGATTCTCAGATTTGGAAGAAAAAAATATATACAGTCACCAACAAAATGGGCCATTTTCACAAAAAACTTTTTTTGATACCAATCGATCCTGTTTCTTGTAAGGATCAAAACATTTTACTGGACTAATTGAGGTTTGAGTACTAGAAAAGTCAGAAATCGCAAAAAACTTTTCTCTTATATTTCGTAGGAAATGAGACACCAACTTACTTTTTAATTATGGATAGACAGGCCACTACAAAAGCCAGAAATCGTATAAAACTGTCTATACGTTCTAAACTATTGAAGGATTTTTTTTTCCAGAATTACCGAAATCACAAGCAGCAAATTACCTAAATTCTGTTTACGTAGTAAATAAAATTATAACGCGTTTGCGTTCGAAATCCGAGGTTTATTTTATTTTTGTTCATTTTTGGCCCGTTTTTAGTGTAGTGGGCAGTATACTGTTTTTTTTTTTTTTTCATAAAAAGATTTTATCCCTCTGTATGTATAGGAACATAAGCCAAATGCAAGATGGTTATGTATTGAAATGAAGGAAAACAACAAACTGTTTGAAATAACCTATATTTATAAAAATATATCTCCTCCATACAACATCACACGGTAGCCTTTAAGGGTCTACCGTAATAATATATTATGGCATTAAACCCTTACAATTTAATTTAACATGTAAAGTAGGTAGGTGACTATAATTGTCATTTATTAATGCCAGCCAGCTTAAACTTCAGCAGAAAGAACTAAGGTCGTGGGGAGTTGGAGATGAAGCCAGTACTGTTCCGAATTTAAGCTTAAATTAAAAATTATAAATGTTAATACTAAGTATAACCTTCCACACTGACCGACCCAGACGACCCCACTACTCTCCTCCAGGAGAGTCGTAGGGAAATTAGTACAATTAGTACAGTTCGCAAAATAAGAGCACACAATACACGATCGTCATTCCGACCTCGCCGCCGAGGCCCCGCGCGAAATCCCCGACTAACGAATAGTCCTCCCCGACCCTTGACTGTAAGTGAAGCGCCAGCACGCGTTTTAGCTGAGCAGCATGTAATCCAAACTCCCCACGATAATAATCAAAACACTGATTTTATCCAGCCACCGTCGGTCCCTTGCCACCCTCCCTCCGACTAAGCTGCCCTAAGCCGAGGTTCGTACCCCACAGGGGGTGCCCTTAGCGAGCAGCAGTCGTTTAGTTTATAGTTTTTACACCCTGGCTGGAGGCATTAAGTTTCGTTAGGAGCTTAAGGCAGCCACAGGAAAGTCCGGTTAAAGAGTCGGAACCTTAGTGGTTACACTCTGAGATGCCCTGGATAAAAAAAAAAATAACCTTCCAATTATTATGGGTGTAATTAATTAATTAATGGTTCTTATAGAGAACCATTAATTAATTAATTACACCCATACACACTCTGGTTATAGAGGCGAAACTTCAGGCATTGTGGCATTTTGGCTGACTTCAGAATATCGTGCCCTTATTACATGGGACTTAAACATAAGTGGCGAAACGTGGGTATACTATAGGTACACCTCAGCCTAATCCTTCGGGGACCAGGCGTGATGATATTTTATGTAAATAGGGGATGATATTTTGTATGGAAGATCGTATTTTTTGCTGATGGGAAATTCCATCGCGCACATGACTATTTCCAAAACCCAAAAACTAAAAAACAAAACACTACCTCACCGAAAACACATGTCTTATCCTACTTAACATCCAAATCGCTGTCCGCACCATTCCGTACACATGCTAACCGTCTTCGCGCACGTGCAAATAACGACAACAGTTCGGAGACTCGGCCTTGTACATAATCATTAATTTAATGGACGGGCACAAGGGCTGGCCAGTGGATAGTAGCGGTCACTCCAGATCGTGACTGGCTTAACTTGCCGCGTGGGTTATTGAATACGTAGCTTTGTGGGTATCGGCGAGTTGTGTAGCGGTATTGAATACTTCACAAGCTTAGAAATTATTGGAAGATAACTTAGGTATTTGGAGAAATAAAAAGGGTTGTTTCGTTTCAAATGTCGAACCATAATTACAGTTCAATAAAAAAAATAAAAAAAACCTGTATTGTTGTATTAATTCTACATGATACAAACACAAAGACTCATTATCATCAATTCAGCCGAAAGACGAACTCTGCTAGACATAGGCCTCCCCCAAGCGTCGCCACATCGACCAGTAGAGCTATTCTGTAAAAAAAACTCACGGTGAAAACGTAGTTAAAGTGAATTTGAAGTGACGTAATTCCACCTGATGCTTGGGATTGACATTATTGACATCTCACTCCACGCTCACTTCACTTAGGTTTCACGGTGAGATGGTTACAGAATAGCACTGCAGCTCTATGCTTCTCGTATCCAGCCACATCAATAGTAGACTATAACATTATTTTTGTGATGCATGCAGATCGAGCTGCACAGCACGCAGCATAGAACCTCAGAAAATAACAGATAATAGCAGAGCCTTCAAAAATTTTCGATCCGATGTCACAGTCTATTTTGAAGTAGTACAATAAGAACTTAAAGTCAAAGTTAAATCATTTATTTCAAACAGGCACGTAAAATGCCCTTTTGAACGTCAAAAATTACATAAATACGAGTAGTTATTTGATTCTAGTTGCCCCTTCCAAAAGGTAGTTATGTATGGAGAAGAATGGGCAAGAAACTCCATACTTACTCTTTTAAAATTTTAACAATTTATTGATCGATACATTAATTAATGGTTATAGGTGAAGACGATGTACCTAGAAAAAAATTATTTACCACAATTGGTAAAAAGAATGAAAAGTGAAATAATGACAGAAAAATTAATAAATGCGATAGGTACATGGTGCTCACATATTTACAAACATTATATATGAATTTCCGAAAAATTTAACATTTAATATAATTTAACTCACACACTGACTGTGTGTGAGTTAATTTATATTAATCACAGAAAATAAAATTAATATCATAAAAATTATAAATTATACAGTTGAATTAGCAACCAGTTTGATTTTGTCTAGACTCTAAATTGTCCCATGGAGCAGGAACAGCATGTTTCCAAGTATTCTTATCTTGGATATAATGCTCTAATGGTATAATGACAGCTGATTTCACTCAAGTTTTCACGGTGAGAGAATAGACCGCGGAAGGTTGAATGAGAGCTTACTCCAAGCTCACTTCACATAAGGTTTTACGGTGAAATATTCCCAGAATAGATTGGCTGGTGAAATGACAGCTCACTTCACACAAGTTTTCACGTTGAGATTTTTACAGAATAACAAATGGTGTTAACAAAGCACACAGTTCCTCCACCAACACTGAACCTCTAACTAATGCATGCCTGAGAGTACCGACTTCGGAAACTTTTAGCCCTTAGCTCGTGTTGTTCTAAGTAAAAACAAATTGTTATGGTTATTCGCACTCTGGACAAACTTTCAATATATTCTCATAGACATGTCAAGGAGCGAAACTTTTTAGATAAATTGTAACTTTAGTGAAGCTGACGTGGTAGAAAAAAGTAAATATGTAGCTACAGTTCTGTACTTACGTTCTAATATTTTTGCTCTTGAAAATAAAGTTTTCTGAAGTATATACCTAAGTGATTTGGTTTCACAGACAATAACAAGTTTTTGGGGGATTAAAAATATTATGAACCTATACTGTATATCTATTTTCACAGTGATAATACATTTAATACAGTACTGCCGCACTAACGAAAAATGCAATAAATCGATTTTGCCGCTTCCGAGAATTGTATTTTTGATTATTGAATTTGTTATGAAGTTTTAGTCATTGCATTCTTGCTTACTGAAAAACCGAGTTACTGAAGGATCAATAAAAAGTTGCTTAGAGAGAGTTAATAGATTTCGATACGCTGACTCCAAATATATAAATCAACGAATATATAACTCAAAATCGTCCAAATTCGAGTTATTGCATTCTTCGTTAGCGCGGCAGAGTAGGTATTCCAATTAACTAGTTTAAATATTCTATCACTAAAATTAATATAGATTCTTATTATTATTATTTTACTCTATGCGGGAAACTTACAGCTAAACTTATACAGTGTACAAACAACTGATAAACATTAAAAATAAAAACGAAGAAAAGGTCGGTAAAAAAATACCTTTAAAATAAATTGTGAAATAAATAATACACGATCACCTAATAAACCGCGGGAAGCACAGAACCTGTCGAGGTGGCGGTGCTTGGGGGAGGCCTATGTCCAGCAGTGGACGTTTTTCGGCTGAAAAGATGATGATGATGACCTAAGAAACCAAAAAAATGCTTAGGGAGACATGTAACAAGCTAGGTTTGCAAAACATTTTGCAGTCTGTAACAAATCCTACAGCTCAAGGCAATCTATAGTATAATTTGCAATTTTAAATAAGTACGTTTTTTATTATTGTTTCTAATTTGTGTATGTTTGTTTCTTAATTAATTTTAGTAAAATAATTTAGGTAATACTTACATTTTATGGGTAATGTGCCTGAGTTAAAGATGTATAAATAAAAAATAAATAAAACAAAAACATGGCCGATGTAGCTATTATAATTTTTCCTGAAAATATTGGTTTTGCGTGGATGTGACGCATATTTACCCCAAACTAATATTTTTTTTTTGTGTTGTGTTCTTTTTTTTTTGCGTCATGTTTACCGCAAATAAACGTTTTTTCTTTCTTTCTTTCTTTCAAAACATTAAAAACTAGCTAAACCTCTGGATAACAATATATTTTTGATCTTTTTCCCAGATCCTGAATAGAGGATATTTGATTTACAGTATGTTACCCTATTTTTACGGCAATCTGCCTTGTATTCACCAATTGACAATTCAACGCATATAGAATAAATGTGTGAGCTGTCCTTGACTGTTCTTTGTTACTTCCCGTTTTGTACCCAATACTTTTACGCTTTATATACACCATTATGAATTCTGTAACCCTGTCTTAAGATTGAGATTCCGTTGTGGGTTCACGTTCTTGAATACGCAGGGAAAGGAAGAAAATACTATGGAATTTAGTTTTTATTGTTTTTTATAAATGACTTTTTCCTGATATGAATTAATGAATAGCAGGATGTTTTTACTTGTTTCAGATGTTATGTACCAGGAGTCGCTTTTTGTCTTTTGACTAATTTTATTAGGTGTGTAGGTGAAAAAAACTCACTAGAAGAATAGGTATGTGAGTATGTGGTACACCTACTCTTCCCAACCTAACCTATTCTTCTAGTGAGTTTTGTAACACCATGGACACCTTTCGACCCAACTACGGCAAACTCAAAGGCTTGTTATGATTATAACAGACTATGTATGTATGTTTATCTGTTCCCACATAACTCCTGACCTACTTGTCGTTTTTTGACAAACGAGGCAAAAAATTCAACATAGCGGCTTGTAACGGACATAAATAGAAACCGTAAAAAAAGTATCGTATTTAATATCAAATTAAAGGTCATAAGGAGTACTTTCTAAAAATATATTGGTTATATAATACTTGTAGTGCCGTGTGGTGTCGGACGTAAAGAATAACACCACCCCATTTCATCCCGTGGGTGTCGTAAAAGGCGACTAAGGGACTCACTAGAGAATGGGCAGCAGCGTTCTCTATGCAATTTTATCACCATACTGCGATCGCCGACCCGCCTGCCAAGCGTGGCAATTATGACAAACCCCCCCAATTGAGGGAGGCCTATGTCCAGTAGTGGACGTCTTTCAGCTGAAATAATGAATGATGATATAATTATACATTTTTAATTTAAACCCCAATCAAGAATAAAACAATTACGTTTCATTCTGACTGTTTTCAATCCTGTATTCTAACATTAAAAACGCCAAAACATCCAAAACACCATTTAATTAAAATTCAGAGTTTAAAAAAACGGATTTCGTATAGCCGCAGTCACACGTAATCTGTACGATTTCATGTGGGACTCCTGCTATACGAAAACCGATTATGTTTTTAATTAATTTTCATTGCTAAAACGCCATCAATGTCTTGTTTATACGTTTCAAAGGTCATGGCACATTATACCGGCACCGGAACTGCACAGCTGCAGTACGGCGCGGCGGCGTCGCCTCGAATTTAGGCTACGGCTAGCGGCCAGCACGCTAACTACGCGTCGTCCGCGAGGTGCAGGCTCGCAGTCCGCATGCCGGCCGCGAGTTGCAAGCTTCCTGTCACCACGATCAATGAACTTATTGGCATTTGTGATTAAACACGCCTAGGACTTGCACGTTTTCATAATGTCTCGGTTTACATTGAATTGTTTACATTGCGACTCGGAGTCGGCGCGCAGTAAGCACGCGGTCGGCGCGCTGTAAGCACACGGGCTGCGAGTCGAGTTGTATGGTAGCGGCAAGCGTTCTGACTGCCCACCGTTGGCTTTTTCATATTGACATTATGAAATATAATAGACGACTCACGATTTAATGCTCTAATTTGAATGACAAGTTAATTGCTGGGTTGAAGCGGTGCCGTTGCGGTGCCGGTATAGTGTGCTATGACCTTTAGTTGTTGTTTTTATCATAGTAGATTTTAAGTTTTTTTTTTACATTCAAGCAAAATATACTCAAGTAATTTACGCAGAATTAAGTTATTATTGTATGATATTATTAGTGTAAGTGTAACCACAGGAATATATTTGCCAAACTATTTATTTAATCGTTAGTATGGCAAACTAAGGCAATGGACTATCTAGATAATTATTATAAAACAAAGATATAGTAAAGCTTGTCAACCAAGTGACAGACACGAATTTAAAAGGGTTTTTAACACTATAGCGTCACTTCAAAATCAAATCAATTCCATCAAGAGGGTTATCCCTGGTTATCTCGTTCTAGAATTAAACGAATAATAACCCAAAAGGGCTGTCAAATAAAAAATCACCGAAACGTTCCTAAGCCCTTGATCACCATTATTTTCTTTACTAAAAAGTATCATAGAACAAGAATGTATAGAAGCGAAACTCCCGTTCTGAACGCATCGTAAATGCCTACTTTTCTAGGGAGTCACAATCGTTAGATAACTAACGACTTGTGTTGTTGTGCACCCTAATTGCAAAACACACCCGAAAGCCACATCCTTTTATTTTGAAAATTCAACATTATCCAGTGCGTCATTTGTCAAGTAGAAGAGACGATTATTTTTAACATAATGAAGTGAAGGACTTTGATCTATACAAATAAATAAAATTGAAGTAAGTCTGTTTGTAATGTCAAAGTAACAGCTTTTACCATATGCATACCTATGAAAGAATATACGTACTACAAAAAAGTTTTGTCTCTCTATCAGTCTGTTTGTTCGGGCTAATCTGTAAAATAGCTGGACCGATTTTGACGCTGAAGTTATAATAAGTAACTTAGACTTACTTTTATTTCAGATATAGGCACGCAGGCGTAGCCACGGGAAGCAGCTAGTTAGTTGATAAATGAAAGAGATTTTCATTCCGCGTGTGTTATACAAGGGTACTTCCGAAGCGCTCCAAAATTTTGTAAAACAAGTGGAGGTAGCCAAACAAAAATTCCCAAGCGCTCCAAAATTTTGTAAAACAAATGAAGGTAGCCAAACAAAAATTCCCAAGCACTCCAAAGTTTTGTAAAACAAGTGAAGGTAGCCAAACACAAATTCCCAAGCGCTCCAAAATTTTTAAAAACAATAAATAATTCAAAATAATAGGGTGTTTTTAGCTTAGACTAGCACAGTACGCGTCATAGCGATAGCTGTGATTATTATTATTATTTTTTTTTTTTTTTTTTTTTTTTTTTTTTTTTTTTTTTTTTTTTTTTTAACATACCACACAAACCATCGCGGGTTTAACAGCGGTATGGCCAGACACGGCAACTCGGTGCCACTAAATATTAATTATAAATTAATTAACAAGTAGGTAGGTAGGTTGGTACGGTGGCCAGCACATCAGGCCACACGAAACCGTCTAATCTCGCCAAACGATTTCAAACCTTAAAATGATGGTGGTTAAGATCAAAATCGAATGAGAAAACTCGACCGTCTGCGCTAACCTGATGCGCTGGAGACCGTACAATTTATATTTTTATTTTTGTGATAGACACTATCTAGATCACACTGCAATCTAGAAAGTATCTTTTTAATGCCTTTGAGCAGTTCTTCGTATTTATTACATTGCGGATTTCCGTAGGTAAATCATTCATAAACGATGGTAGCAAGCATTCCCACGTCCGCGCACCATAAACATTATTAGATTTAGGTTCGATAAATGTGGGTAAGTAGGTTAAACAACGCAACGACTTTAGCCTTTCGTATTTACGAATTTTACTTAAATTATGGTAATTCTCACTTATAACATGTAAACGTACCTTGTCAAAGACATTTACAATTTGGCAGTGCTTAAATAAACCCGTGTCATTGTCTTGGAATTCATGTTTTATACGTATGGGTACAATCGTTTTTAAGATTCGATTTCGGCGGCATCAACGCTCACACAAAAGGAAAGTTCAAGAGTTTCGTATCTATAAGGATTTCTATTCTATGACAACGTTTTCACATCGACCTCCATCATTCGAGACAGGCGAGAACGTCTTCATTGTACTTCGGAGTATAATTGAAAACTCAACGAGTTTTTATACACTGCACGTTGGTTGATATTGAGCCTGGTTCTCAAGGTAATATGGTTTTAATTAAATTTTAGTTTAATTTTTGAGACTTGATAAAGTTTTTTTTTTTTCTTCGTGGATAGCGAATTACTTTTTTAGGTACGTACAGCAAAGGTTGTCTAACGTCAAATTAAATAATTAATTTCACTGGTAGGTAGGTACTTCTTTGCGTATCCTCTCGAAGAGAACAGGCTTGATTCCCAGCAGTGGGAACATTTTTTTTTTAGTTTTACGGCTGATTATGCTATAAGAGACTATTAGCTAATGCCGCCGTAGTAAAATTGCCGCGGAGTTTCTGTTGGCTCTTCTCCATAGAAAATGACCAATCGGAATCGTGCACCTAGCTTTTGACGTAACAGTTTAACCATGTAGGTTAAATGAACTAAAATGTTTTGAATTTGGAAAAGATTATCCAGTCGGTGATTGTGAAGAGACGAACGCTTCGTATCGTGAATCGTGCAATGGAGGCTTTTGGCCACATATCCGGAATCAAAGCTGCAGATACTGAGAATTCAGTTGAAAAGCCTACCAGCCTACCAGGTCTCCATATTAAATATCGCAGCATTATGCTGAGATGGGAGCCTTTTTGGCGTCGCACAGAAAAGTTTTTATTTTTTTGTTGTTTAAATAAATATGTCAATTTTATTAGTTTTAAATGCTCCTCTTTTTAGAGATCCGTAGTGAACAAGGAACCCTTATAGTTTCGCCATCTCCGTCTGTCTGTCCGTGGCTTAGCTCAGAGACTCTTAATACTAGAAAACTGTAATTTGGCATATGAATAACGCTGACAAAGTGGTAAAATTAAAACAGGAAAAAAATATTGTAGGGTACCTTCCCTTGCACGCAAAGTATAAAAGATTTTTTTTTCTCGTTTATCCCTTGGTGTGTGGTATCGTTGGATAGGCCGTTCAAAAATATTGCGGGTCTGTTAAAATCATTTTTCCATTCAGGAATTAAGATTAAAGTGCTCATTTTTGTTAAAGTCCTAAATAAAATAGGTACTTATTTTTGTTTCACTACTCACGTTTGTCAATCTATCAGCGAAGCCATTATTATACAAGTACACATGATAATTACATGTCTAAAACAAACCTCAAACATCCGGAATGTGTGGACCAACACAAGTGAACTGACATACATAATTTAAGAACACCTCACTTCCGTGACCCGAATGCCCTACCTGCTTTTGTGAAATGAAATTGTTCACGAGAAATTAATGAACGGACATTTTAATTTTATTTTGTTTGTGGGTTGTTTGGGGCGGGGAGAAAAACAAGGTGTGTTTAAGTAGGTACCAATTATTACTTTAAACTGCCTAGTTGGTCTAGTTTTCGATAGTAGTAGCCTGAGGTCCTGGGTTCGATTTGGTCCGCCAAAGTGTTAATGGGTTTTTCCATCTGGAGTAGTAGCACGGAGTCTGGATTTGTGCTCGGTTGATGGCAATAGTCTTGCCCCCTATTACATGGGACTTAAATATTACTGGCGAAAAGTGTGTGTTATAGGTAGGACTTAAAGGTACACCTCTGCCTAACTCTTCGAGGAAACAAGGCGTGATGTTATGATAATATTATTGTTTTATAATGTGTTAAATGTTTATTTCAGTCCTTGCTTTACGCCTACAGTTTTCAAAGCTTAATTAGTAGTGTTTGAGTCTCGACTCAACCCAATACCTAAATGCTTACTGAATTCGTTTGAAGCACAAGGTTTTAAAAATATGTAAATTATTTCAGTAACCAACTTCGAAGAAGGAGCAGGTTCTGTGTTCGAAAGTATGTTTAATTTTTTAATATGTCCATCGATTTCTCCGTCAATTGTAAACCGATTTTGAATTTTTGTTTTTCTGTTTGAAAGGGTATACTTTTGAGGAGATTCATTTGTCACCAAGTCAGAATCCGATGAAGGGATCCCATGAAAATCGACGGAAATCTTAAATTTTTATAGGAATTTCACCGATTTCTCCGTCAATTGTTACATATTTTGAAAATGCCTTTTTTAATTTGGTAGAAGAAGTTTGCTCGGTGGTCCTATATAAATTTTATTAACTTTGATTTGGCAGTTTTTAAGATAACTTCAATAATACGTATTTACTCCAGTTTGTCTATCTTGATGATGTTATAATACTTCCTGTCACTGTTGTTAACATAGCAAGTAGTGGGAGACGAAATGGTGTGGGGTAGGTACAATAACAAAAAAAAGTAAAAAGTAAAAACAAAAAAAAAAAAACGCTACAAAGTGAAAAATAACTTTAATTTCTGAAGTCGGTGGCAAAAAAACTAAAATGTAGATCTAAAGACACGGTCTTCCGAAATTACAGTTAAGTAAAAAAGTATATAAAAGTATATACTTGTACATATTATTATTATTTAAGACTATTAGCATTTAAATTATGTAAATATTATAAAAACAGAATGCAAAACAGAATGCCTTGTGGCATTAAGTCCGCCTATGTACCACTATTGTACATGAAGTCTAAATAAATAAATAAAAACAGATAATTTGAAGAAAAAAAAAAAAGTTTTTACCATTGCTCTTAAAACGGTAAACGAAAACATTGTGAGGAAACCGGCATGTCCTAGAACCAAATATTCGTTGACATGTAACATGCACTAATCCCTACTTGACCTGTGTGGACACAGAGAGAAGACATCTGCCCCAGCAGTGGGAATATTATAGGCTGATTATTTTTTGCAGCTAATTAATGAAATATTTGGTAAATTACATTTTCCCTTAAAAGTAAACCTAAATGAACCAATAAAAAACCCAAGGGAATCTGTGACTTAATTAAATGCATGAAGACGTATTTATTTGATGGTCACCGGAGCAATTGAAGGTGACATGACGGCGGCCATTGGCTATATGCAAAAAAAAAAAAAAAAAATCACATTAATATTATAAAGGCGAAAGTTTGTGAGTGTGTGTGTGTGTTTGTCACTTCTTCACGCTCAATCGGCTGAACCAATTTTGATAAAATTTGGGATGGACGTAGCTGATACCCTGAATTTACACATAGGCTACTTTTTATCCCGAAAGACTGTAGTAACACCGCGGGGCACAGCTAGTTTCACATAAACCTACATGGGCACTTATGAAACGTCAGGAGCCGGCAGGAAACTCCACGGTTACTCTTTTAAAAATAATTGACTTTTACAATATTTTCAAATAACAGTGTTAATAGGTATGGGAGGACAGTGTAGGCCTTTCAACAATTACCAGGTACTTCGCAAAATAGAAAAGTGCCAACAAATCTACGCTCTACTAGGCCTACAACGTTCTCACATTCACAAAATTGAAAATAATCTATATAAAAGATTTAAAAAAAAGATATACATATTTAAAGAATATAAGTTCGTTTGTAGCGTATTTGATCGAAATCTTTGAGCATTTTAAAATACTTCATGTTTGTTTTGTATAGCTTGGTTAAAAGATATTTTGGGGTAAGGTTTGAGCGGAGGATTTCGTGTATTTTATTTTTACTTCCGTTCTTTTTTTTTTTTTTAAACGATAAATCCATTACTTAAAAATATTTCAATTAGGGATATTTATCTATAGTGGAAATTTTAATAGTAATCCCATCTCGATTAACACTCCAATAAACTTATTTTTGATCACTAACTTTTTTGAAGCGTTAATTTCCTAAATAAACGAAGACTTTAACCGGGTCTAACTTAGCATACTTTCCATCGATTCAAAGGCCAGCGTAGTAACTCAATTTCTCCAAAATTGATCCAAGTTGATTATTCATCGTGAAATTAATAATCTAATCTTAAAATTTAATAAAAACTTGACTTATCCGGTCGGATGCCAGCGCCCGAAAAAACTTTGCTTGTTAAGGGCCTTCATTAGCAAGCCTTCGAGGGTTTTGGATAGGCTCTTCGGTTATCGACATAATTACAAGTATCTTGTAGGTACTTATGTTTAGACACATTTGCCTTTGAAACTTGAGACAGATAGAGGTACTGAAGTGATTGATTTTAGGGAAATTACAAACTTGTAGGTACAAGTTAATCAGTAGGGTTATCTAATTATGTTTCTGACAGGGTTGGGCTGTATTTAAAATACTTATTTGAAGTACATATACGTATTTGGTATTTGTATTTCAATTACTTCCTAAAAATGTAATTTGTAATTAGTATTTCAAATACTAACGCTGAGGTGTTATGTAGTTAGTATTTCAAATACTTACAAATGCCTTCAAAATACATTTTAACATATATACATTTAGCGATCTTATTAATGAAAATGAAAAATAAGCTGACTTATACATAAACTAAAAACAGTGCTCTGTACCTTAGTACCTACTTGTACCATATTCCAAAATTACATTAGCAATATGATAGTTTCTAGTGTGTACGTTAAAATTGTTCTTACGAAACTAACGAAAATTAATTATTTATTTAAAATGAATGTATTTTGTATTTTAAATAAATAGAGTTAAAATACTGTATTATGTATTTTATATTTCAAATACACGACTTAAAAATATTTTGTATTTCGTATTTTGAATACATGCGAGAAAGTATTAGGTATATAATTTGTATTTGAATTAATACAAAGCATGAATTTTGCCCAGCCCTGGTTTCTGGAAACTTCTGTAACTTATTTGGGTAATGAATGGAAGTGGCTACGCAGAACCTCGTGAAGGTCGCGGGAATTTTCTGGATGTAGGCCGCACAAGACTCGTCGTTGTAGTGATAGTTGGGGGGCTTCATCCATACAGGGGTCTAAGTCTACTAATTTACAAACGTTGCATTGATCTCGCCATTGTGAGTATTTGACAGTGTTTGTATGGCAAATCTGTCAAAAACTCACAATGAAGAGACCATTGCAACGTTTGTACATTAGTAGACTTGGCCCCCTGATCCCAATACCCAAAGTCTGAGATTCAGATAATTTATGTAAACAAACGACATATCAAAAAAATATCTTCGTAATGGTAATTCACATAAAATGGCGAAAAAAAGGTTCCATTTTCTTTTAAGTACTGATTCTAAGGAATAATAATTAAAAAAATAATCACACCGTGGCGGTATCAACAACGCCACATGCAAACGATGCATCAAAGACCTGACGTCACAAATCCTGCATCGCGCTATCAGAGTTTACCGCGCGACTAGCATATAAACAACATCACGACATCAACCGTTGGGCAGTTGCCCACCAGACACAATACCCGTCTGGTCGGAGGATCCTCCCTTTACTATAGAGTATGACTGAACTTTACACCCTGTTCCTCATACCTCTAAAATACCGTAATTATTTTTGTAAATTTACGGTTTTAAACAAAGTTATTAAAAAAAGGAGATTTTCTGGTATAAAATATTTTATGATACTGGTAACAATGCAGGAGATCTAAACATTTTCAAATTTTTTACATCTTCTACAATACTATATTACAACACAATATACACAATATTACAACTCCCATTCATTGATTCATATTTTAAGTAGCATATCTAGCCACATTTTGGATGAAAATTATTTTGAGTGGAAATCGATTTTGGGAAACCTACGTCTAGCAGCAGACTTAAAAAGGCTGATTATGACGATCATAGGCCGTGTTTCCGACACACTACACAAAAAATTGTTTGGTAACGGTATTTTGTTTGCATAGTTCTTATAATTAATTCACTTTAATTTTATAGATGATTATGTACAAAAAAAAAAATGATAAAATGTTTTGCACCACTGTCCTGTCATTTTGACAGTGACATTTCTTGACATTACTTTGTTTACATAAATTATCTGAATTAGAGACTTTGGGTATAGTCCCAACTCGCCCGATCCGTATATATCTACCTACATGTATAGCTAGAATGTGCAAAAGTACTGGTGGTAAGATGGTAAGTAAGTGCGTGTATTGTTTGTATTTAATTTTTATTCAGTCATCACAGTTTTTACAATAATTAAAGCTCTCAGTAAAAAAAAAAATCACAGTGTATATTTATCAAATAATTTAGACTACCGTCTAGAAATCACTAATTAATAAAACAGTTTTTCTTATTAATAACTACCTACTTATTTGTACGGAATCTAAGTAGGTTATTTTGTGAAAAAATATTCAGAAAAAGATTAACAGCAAAATTTATACGTGATAAGTATTTATTTTCCATATCGTAGAACTTTTCCAACAAACTGTACCCTAAGCTACTAGGCATATAGAAAAGCGGGTGAGTTGGGACTAAGGATCAGTATGGACGAAGCCTACTTAAGGGAGGTCTATGTCCACTGTCCAGAAGTGGAGGTCTTTAAAATCGTTCTGACTAATGTCTAACCGTCTTATTCATAAATAAAGCCATTCGCTTAATAAACCTATTTTAGCTATCAAACTGTTTTGTCCCTTTCTGTAAAACTTCATTTTAACTTGACCGTAGTAGTTACCGGAGTTATTTGTTTTTAGTTACAATGCTACCACGCGCACACTTTTTGATCCATCCAAAGGTTGTCTGTAAAAGATCGCTTTTAGCGATAAGACCGCCCATTGTGACACCCTATGTAACAGTTCTACATTTATATCTCAAATTTTTATGGTGTACATACTAAAGAGTATTTGTATCTTCTATCTATCTATCTATCTATCTACCAGATAAACAGTAGACGCTAGGTACCCCTTCCAAAAATGTAAGGTAAAATTGTTTACAATGGTATTTTTTACGAATTCTACGAATATAACTGATTACTTTCTATTGGATGGTATTTAAAAGTACTTCAATTTTATTTAAAAGTACTCCCATTTCATTTACCTAATTTTGCCTGTGTTCCACCAAATATACTGAATGTGCACCAAAATATAACCTAACCTAACCTAACCTTTAATATTTGGTGCACGATCAGTATTTTTCGGGGAAGAATAAAATTTTAGAAATGCATACATAGATGTACCTTAAGATTTTTGGTGAACACAAAAATATTATCCCTTTCTATTTGACCCTTTTATTCACCTTACTGAATTATTACTCAAATATTAACAAATTATTTCTATTAATTTACTATGTTTTAGGTAATAAATTAAATTTTAACACAACATCATATTCTGAAATACAAACAAACTAATAAATCAAAAACGCAAAGCCAAACAAAATAATTTCTACGAACATAAAATAACTTTGTGAGTATGCAAAATGACCTTATAGTACACAAATAAAATGAAAAGCGATAATATGATATGCATAATAAAATGTTAGTATATGCAATATATACAAGCTTTGTATATGCAACAATTTTACAGCGGATTGGAGGAACGGTAAATTTTACGGTTTAGACGGATTTTATTGTTAGTACTCACTCTTAGATGCTTTGAAACTGGATATGGATGCTGCAATTCGTCACTGACTTTTGAATTCATCACATCGCAAAAGGACTGTTCTAGTTCAGTATTATTCTAATAGACATTTGTTTTAAATGCTGCAGGTTCTTGTATTTGTGTATTTCTGGATGTAATTCTTAAACTGAGGAGCGTCGGAACAAAAACCGATAAATCACATTTTGACTTTTTTTTTTATGATGCCAATTGGTTGTTCTCGTATATATTTTGCTCTATGGTTAATGTAACCCGGTCAAAAACTGGTGAATCCGCTCTAAATTTGTCCGCAAAATACAAGGATCTGAACATAAACCGATAAATACATCAATCGTACTAAACAACGATGGCGATCGGAACAGATACCGATAAATCCCTAACATTTTTCATTGTTGACTCTTTTGATTCTGTCAAAAACCGATATATCGAATTTCGAGTTTCTCGTGACAAAACCTACAATTGTAGGATATATTAGTTTTAAGCGGCCTTACCGATATATATCCTACTGTGTTTTATCAAAAACCGATATATCCAGTTGGTTTGGTCAATAACCAATATATCCATTTTTTTACAACTCAATAGGTAGGTACACAGTCACGAATGCAGTATTTAGGTTTCCAAACAGTGATGCTAACACCAATAAATTGACAGATTCTGTTTAACTCTAA
Organism: Dryobota labecula; assembly: GCA_947523025.1. Lineage (NCBI taxonomy): Eukaryota > Metazoa > Arthropoda > Insecta > Lepidoptera > Noctuidae > Dryobota > Dryobota labecula. The sequence continues at coordinate 7,448,624 of OX383287.1, forward strand.
ATTAGAAAACCATGAACTTGGCCATATTTTTACATTTTTCCACAAAAAAACAACAATGTGATTTATCGGTTTTTGTTCCGACGCTCCTCAACTATGCCCATTCAGATTTAACAGAAAAAAACATTTTTACAAAAAGATCCCTGTCGTTTTATCATCTATCATTTTCATTTAATAAAATAACCAATTTGTCGACTAATACTCTCCTCAAAATTTAGCAAAATTGTAACGAAATTCAAATTAAAGAACTGTTACAAATTCAAGGTTTTCATATCCAGCGAATTCTGAATTCTGGCTAAGTTATACACGGAGATAAATCTCGGGAATTGGATGCGTCTATCTCGTACGAGTGTTTAGCTGGTTCGTAGTTAGAACCCATTCGCGTTTATGACTTAAAAATCCCTCCATTTGGAGATTTGATTGGTTCTAATCTACTGTATGTATTGTAGAGATTTCAGTAAATATGTAATAAATAAGGTGTATCTATTCATACACGAAATATTGTAAGAGATACACTTATAGGTAGTAAAAAAGCTGTTTTTTTTAAATTGAATTATATTATTTAAAAAGTTAAATAATTTAAAATTACTTGATATGCTGATTAATTATCAAAAGTCACCGCGCTCGTGTCGCCACCGTCGCCGCGTCCGGGCGGGTCATTCTTAGAATAAGTAAATATTATTTGCAAAATATCTCAAGCAATTTAAAAGTTGTTATAATTACGTAAAACTAAAAACACTTAAATAAAAAAAAAATCTTTGATTTTTTACCACCCATAGATGTTTATCTTAAAATAATACGTGCATGAATTATTTAATTACTATAGTACACCTTATTATAATAGTTGTTATTAATGCGTGCACTGAATGGACAGGTCCACTCAATCTGTGTGGTTCTTTCTTCAAAAGATCATTTCAGACACCAGTCTACATGGTCTTCACATGATTTGACCAAGATTATGTCTGGACTTTAAAAGAGACTGTGACCTCTGAGTTTGTTTCGGTCTTTCTTCTCAGAGTAGTCATATACGAAATGCCGACCTCATCTAGTTTTAAAATATGATTGACGTATAAAAGTGTTTGTAAAAACCTACTTACAGAAATAAAATCATTTATCATTTATCATTAGTTCATCAGACCGTATTTCGGACATGGCGGCCGATCGTAACGGAGATTAGTCTTCGACGCGGGAGATATTATAGTGCACAAGTGTGTGCGCAGCACAGGTGCACTCACTTTTTCCTCACTCTCATAGTCCGATGGGACGGCAATCCGACACGACCAGAGAGAAATCAGGCGTAGGACCGCTTAACGTGCTTTGCGAGGTACGGGGGTATTACACCACCATCCTCCAAATTCCAGTCTATTACTAAGAAATTCCTAATGAGGGTTTAGCAGAAAGTAGGTACCTACAGAGCTACACTTACTGTAGCGTCTGTACATAGTCAACGCCAATGGAAAACGCTTATCTGCATGATCCTCGCATGATCTGACCAAGACAATATATGGACTTAAAAAAAAAAAAACTATTCGGTTTATAAACGACGGAGGTCTGAGGAAACAAACATAAAAAACATATATATATACATAACCAAATTGAGAACCTCCTCCTTTTTGGAAAGTCGTTTAGAAAGAGTGTTTTTCGGTGTTTCTTTTTACAGTAGTCAGATAGGAAACAGCGACCTCAAATAGTTTAAAAAAATATATTGTCGTGTAAAAGTGTTTGTACAAATCTTCTTACAGAAATAAATATTATTTATCAAAATCGCACGTTTTTATACAGTATAAAAGTTCCAAAGAAAACAACTCACTACTTTATTTCTACAGATTATATAAACAACACTCTCTGTAGAAAACACACAAGACGATCGATATAAAATAATGAGTTCAGAGGTAAATAATATTGAAAATCACACGCAGAATTAATTACCTGGGCTTAAAGATCGCGGGTGCGTTCAAAAACTGACAGGTTATTAACTCAAGCTTCCCAGTAATTTATGTTCATCTGATGAATCTACTTATATTTATATGACAGAATCGCATCGATTTCTCAGATATTGGAAAACAAAACAGATATGTTTTTGGTCATCAAAGTCAAAGCATTTATTTCAAATAGGCACATAAATGGCACTTTTGAACGTCAAAATTTACACGGAAATAAAATTGATTCTAGTTGCCCCTTCCAAAAGATAGTTTCGCATGGAGAAGAATGGACAAGAAACTCCACCGTTACTCTTTTAAACTATTTTGCAATAGTTTGTACGAGTACACATCAATTATATCATTACATGTGATTGAAGACGATGTACCTAGAATAAAATTACTATACCACAACAGGTAATAACAATAAAAAATTAAGCATTGACGAATAAATTAACCATGTGTTAGATACAAGGTACTCACATATTTACAAATATTGTATTATTTTGTACAAATAAAAAGTCACTGTGCGAGTTAAACTTATAATAAAAATAATGTCTTAAAAATAGTAATCGGGCGATGGGGGATTATAATTCCATGAGGGAGCACTGATTATGTCATTGGACACTCCAGAATAATGACGAGCATTGAAAAGAATTTGTGCATGAGTTTGCAACCAACATGGGCTTGGATTGTTACCTCCTGACATAAATCAATACATTAAATTTTATACTATATATACAACATAATTATTGTCAATGTTATACCTGATTGTTTCTAAGTTAATTAATGTTATTGGTGTTGTACGGTTTTAATTAACTATAAATCGATAAATAATAGAAAATATTGAAAAACCTTTTGTATGTCTCTTTTTGTTTATACTATTTTAATGTCGAATACGAGGCTTTTGGATGCAATGTATTATTGTTGTTTTATAATGTATACTAGCTGACCCGACAGACTTCGTTCTGTCAAAAGCTATTTGACTGTGGCAGTTTGTCTACGCGCAAAGGAAACTACCTACCTACCCTACCCTACCTTACCCTATCCTACCCTACCCTACCTACCTATCTACCCTATTCTACCCTACCCTACCCTACCAACCCTACTTACCCTACCCTACCTAACTAAAACCTTCAATTTTTTTTTTTTTTTTGATAAAATCTTTTCTCAGACCTACCAAATGATGACTGACACGTTATGTCAAACGCCATAAAGTTACATTAGAAGATAGAGTTACCTACTTATTATTACAATAAAAATGTAAATATGGTCATTTTCTTCCAATTTTTTTTTTTTAACTTTCTTAAATTTTTCTTACATAAGAACCTTCTCCTGACAATAACAAACACAATAAAAAAATAATTAGCGAAATCGGCCCAGCCGTTCACGCGTGATACCATGACCAAAAGAAATAGGGATTCATTTTTATATATATAGATTGTGCAGAATAAACAAGTTTTTTTTTTTTGTATAATAAAAAAACTTATATACAATTATACATACATAACCTCACGCCTTCTTCCCATGGAGGTAGGCAGAAACTATAGAGCGCCACCTGCTACGCTCCTTACATCCTCCTTAAAAAATAATGAATACATATAAATAAACCCTAGGCTCTAAATTCATAATAAATACTCTTATTCTTCTTCTTCGCTTCACTCTTGACAGAGCGGTCATGGTCACGATCAGGTTTGTCCAATCGCAGATGTAGTCGTAGCTCGCCTCACGATCTCCCTCCATCTGGTTCTTTTATTAGATGACAGTCTGGCGCATTCGTTAAAGGATGATTTCAACCTAACGGCTTGCATCGCATCGGATCGGAAAGGATACGATCGGATGCGGCGACAGCCGATCGCGTCCGGCAGGACGTCGACGCATACTATCAGTTCCGTACCGTCGCTTGCGAATGTATCCATTTCTGCGCCTAGTGAAATAGTTTCATTCTTACCGTGTTGACGTATTCAATTTTTTTTAATGGTTGTAGTTGACGGACTATTGTTGGCTATTGCATTGACGACAGGCGAACAGAGTCGATTGCGCGTCGCAGCATACTTTCGGCTACGATCGCGTGACGCGGAAGACGTCCGCGGACAAGCTGCTGTACGCGGCTTGATAATATAGCCTTTAATACTGTGTACAAGATTTAATATCGTTTAAAGATTGTAAAGTCCGTTTTGATCCGATGCGATGTGAGCCATTTGGTGGAAATCATCCTTAACAGGGCTTCCAACCGCGGATTTAATCTGTTCGGTTTACCTCATCGGTGACCTCCCACGTGGCCTATTACCTTCTACTCTGCGGAATAACAACTCCATATAGCGTCTAGTGGTAAAGCACTGGACCGCTCTATGGAGTAATTATTTCGGCTCGAGACATGACCAAAAATAATAATAGATACACTTCTATCCACAAAAGCTGAACTAAAGAACACTTACAAAAATTCTTCAACAAGTCGAATTAAAATCATAATGAACGCAAAAACAACACCATAATATAACGGTTGTACAAATAGATTGAACAACACGTTGGGTTGTAGATGATTTATTTTGGCAATAAGTGTCGTGTTATGCTACGCCATTATCGGAGCCGCCCGACGGTGGACGGACCTTTGACCGGCGCATGTTGGGAGAAGTTAGCGGATCGGATTAATTTAGAGAAAATTCTTACAAGTTTATAAGCCATCTAAAGAAAAAGAAAGAAAGAAAAAACGTTTATTTGCGGTAAACATGACGCAATAAAGAACATAAACAAAAAAAAAAAAAATGAGACCTATGGGGGAAAAATGCGTCACATCCACGCAAAACGGCTATCGTTCAGCATTATGCTGCAACCCTATGCAAGACAGAGCCCCAGCGCTGGTTTTCAGCGACAGCCGGCGTTGACGTAATGACGTCGTCCGGTACAGCAAACAATTATTAAGACGCTGTACCAGCACAGCGTACTTAAAGAAAATAAGTATAATTTAATTTAATTTAAAATGTGATTGAATAAGAAACAGGAATTGTACATGCTATGAGAATATCATCCTCAACAAAACGTGTTCCGCTTTATATTTAATATTATATCTGTGCGCTTTATGAAGTGGCAACATTTCGAAGCGTGCTATTCGACGTTCGTACACCCAAAGTGCACCAAAGATACTATGATGCAAGGAATTACAAAATGGCCAATGATGTAATGTGTTACTATTATGCAATTGTGTCACTATTATGCGTTTGTGAGTAAATGAACAAATGCACAATATCTAATCGAACGATAATTTTATGTGATAACGTAACACAAGCCGAACGCTTAGGCCGATCGTGCCTCCCTATCGCTTGTTCTGCGCTCTCGCTTGCACACTCGGCTCAGGCGGAACGTGACAATGAGTCATGCTTTTTCGTGCGTGCAGCCGGCGTTCATCGATTTGTAAGACGTTATTACGTCAAAAAACTACTTAAGTTACAAAAAATAATAATTTATTCTAGTTGCAAAAGTCAGTTACGTATGGAGAAGAATAGGCAAGAAACTCCATAGTACTTACTCTTTTTAAATGTTAACAATATTTTATATACATTAATTATATCGACGCTTGAAAGGCAATATTGACCAAACGACATGTTGGCAACTTTACACTAGAGCATCTTAAAGTATTTTTCAAAACAAAAAAGAAAACTTTAAAATGGAGTATTTATATTTTATATTTTTTAGTGTTTACTCTATATTCCATTTACAAATAACGGCTAAATAACGACAGTTATTGTGTAATATTGTTGAAATTACTGCACTTTAGAGTTATTTTTTTAATGTAAATGGTAAATAGATTACAGTGCTTTGTATTTATCGTGAAATAACGGAGTTTATTAAACGTTTACATTGAAATAACGAAAGGGTGAGAACAGTTATTTGTCTAATGTTATAATAAATGGAGTATAAAGAAAAAATCTTTAAAATGCTCTAGTGTAAAGTTGCCAACATGTCGTTTGGTCAATATTGCCTTTCAAGCGTCGATATACTTATATGTGAAGACGATGTGACGACTTTTAAATAAAATTACTATATCACAATAGGTAAAAATAATGAAAAGTGAAGTAATGACAGATAAAATTAATTATGTGAAGATACATGGTGCTCACATATTACAAAAATTGTAAAAGTAAATGATTTTCCAAAAATTTTAACAAGTTATAAGTCAGTGTGTGAGTTAAAGTAATTTTAGTAAAGTAATTCTAATAATATAACATTCATTCACTAACAGACTAAAACACCGCCTAAAACGCTGGGTCTAAAAACATGAAATTTTAAATGAAAAGTGAAGATAAAATTAATTATTTGTGATAGATACCTACATGGTGCTCACATATTTACAAAAATTATAAAAGTAAATGATTTTTCATAAAAAATTGCAAGTAATAAGTCAGTGTGTGAGTTAAAGTAATTTTAATAAAGTGATTCTAATTATATAACATTCATTCAATAACAGTACAAAATATCTACTGATATTTGAGGAGGTTAGGAACAAAAAGTGATAATTCTATTTTCTCATATATTTTTTTTACATTTTATTCTACCTTACACCTTGGTTTCTATCGACGCTTGGCATGTTTTCGTATAAAAATAATAGTAATAAATAGATAAAATGTCAAGTTTTGTACAAAATGTGACAATTTGTTGATATTTTCAGTATCAATTCAAAAGTAATTCTCGAAAAATGCAAACATGTAATTTAACACTTTTTGTTCCTAACCTCCTCATTTGAAAGTAAACCATCCCTTCTTATAACTTAGTCCGCACACCAAATGGAAGTCAAAAGAAACAATGTTTATAGCATTTATTAAACAAGCAGCCATGATTGACGTCTGTTTAATAAAAGCCAAAAAGATGTCGTGGTTTTCAAACTTGTTTTTGTTTACACCAATCCCTTGGGGATGAGTGGTTTGATGTTTTTATTTATTTAATCCTAAAACCACTAGCGATACTTCTTTATTGGATATTGTAAGTAGGCATTGGAAGTTTTTCGTATTGGAGGAAAATGGATTGGTTGTGAACGACATTTTGATGGAATCTTATTAGTACTTTAAGAAAATGAGGATGTTTCGTTTATCTAAATGGTAAAACTGGTTTTAGCATTTAGATAACAAAAGAATGCCTCTTTGGTCTAATGGTCGCAAGCGCTACTGTTAATCATGAGATCCTGGGTTTGATTTAATAAAAGGTCAAGCACAGTGTTCTCGGGTCGTACCATTCGGAATTTCTCAGTAGCAGCCCGGAGTCTGGAATTGTGTCCGGTTAATGGCAATAGGGTCGCCCCCTATTACATGGGACTTAAACATAACATGTAAAATGTGGTTGTACTATAGGAACACCTCTGCCTAATCCTTCAAGGAATACAGGCGTTATGTTAGTTTACGGAAATGGAAAAAACTGGTTTAAGCATTTGTGTAGAAGACAAAATAATAATTGTATCAGTGAACATGAAATGATGAGGTATAAATAGACACCCGAGCGCAGCGAGCTATAGTCCGAGTAGGAATTGGTGACTTTTACCCGTGTTAAAAACTCTACTTTTAATTTTGTTAGTGTATGTGAGTTTAAATGTTTGTAAACGCGCCCACATTACAGGAGAAATTCCTAGTGTGGGGCAACGTTTAAAAAAAGAATATCGAATATAAGGAAAGTATTTTTTTTTAATTTTTCTTAAATAATTATTGATAATATCGCTCATGTTGCTCGCCACTTCATAAAACCATTGTATGTATTTAAGTATCTTTCCTTTGGAATATCTGGCAAAAGATTACCGATTGCCGAATCTGAGGTCAATATTTCAGAATAGATTGAACTCATTTTTAATCTAATAATAGTCTATAACACCGAGATTTTGAATTTCGGTACAGCTTACAGAGTTAGTATCCCGCCAAATTATACAGTATTTTTTTATTTTAAATATGGAACACACTGCGTCACCGACACGGGCCGTCCCGCTTAATAGGTATTTTTTAAACAAACATTACTTTCCGAGTATGAGAAATGAAAAGTTTTTAGAAGATTATTAAAATAAATTCGTAATGAAGTGAATTATTATGAAGTATCTAAAAAATACTTATTTTAATATTGCTAAAACTGACGTGGTACAGTATAACTCTGAACGGACAAGGATTTGGAATTAGGCCCCATACTAACTTCTATTCAGTTTAAAAAGCGCTATCCAACAATGTTTTACTTACGTCTATTGGAGGAGGGTACCAAAATAGGCATCATCCTTTGCAAAACCATCTGTTTAATAAAGGAAAAACCAATTAAAAACATAGGAATAATTATTGAACATTCTCTGCCTATTTATTTTAGACTTAGAAATTGATTAATTGTTCTGAACTCCGTAGTGACGAGTGTTTACGGTAGAATCCAATCGATTTATAAACAACAGTAAATGAATATCTCTTCAAAACAACCGCCGTGATAATCTACATAATCCGCCCTTGTGCTTATTGGATCGCTTATTGGATCAGTGAGTTTGATCTAATATTTAATCTAGCTTTTAAATAAAGTACCTAAGGCTGGTTTTAGGGTTCCGTACATTCGAATATATAATCGGAACCCTTATAGGATCACTCGTGTGTCTGTCTGTCACAGCCAATTTGTTCCGAACCTAATGGACCGATCAAGTTGAAATTTGGTACACATATGATTGACCAAAAAACTAATATGCAACGGCCATTTTTGGGAGGCCAATAAGAAAAAAAAAATAAAATCGTTTTGTAAACTGAGCAGTGTGACATGAAATGAAAAAGCTTACTATGGGGGTCTCAAAATATATTTTATATAATTTTAAAATAAATAGTTTTAAACTTATTTAAGAAAATGTATGAAAATTTACTATCAGAGACTTACTAATATATTACAGAAAAAGTCTATGGTCTCAAAATAACATGGTAATTCTCTCGATATTTTGCGTACAAACTTACATTTACAGTTGGAATGTATGGGAGAACATGTTTTTTAACTACAATGTTAAGTTTGTTCTTGGGATAAATTCAATCCTTCATTGTGCGTGGTTTAACAAGCACTTAGCTGTTTTTTTTTATTTTATTAATCAGCCCATTACTATCCCACTGTAGGGCAAAGGCCTCGTCTCGAAGAAGACGGTACAAGCATTGAGCACCGCACTTGCTCAAGACGGGTTGGCGATTTCAACACAGTTTAAATAAGTCCAGGTTTCCTCACCATATTTTCCTTCACCGATGTCAGTAATTATCCAAGATAAACTCGAAAAGTACACATGAATTGAAAAAATCACATGTGATTTTAATTTGTGCCTCGCCTCTCATACTCTGGGTTGTGAGTTCCAACTAACAACTTCGTATATTAGAGGCGACGCCTTTACCAGTGGGCCATCACGACAGTTTTTTTACTATTAATTGTTAATCAGTACTTACATCTACTTATTCGTCGAATATGCTACACATATATAAAAATAAAGAAAGAATAATGTTTATTTGATCACAGGTAAATTAAAATATGTGTATAATTGACCTCGTAATTGCTTTATAACCAGTGTTAGGATATTCGGATGCATAATTACCTAAAGTTAATTTTTAGCTAAGAAATTAAAAATTTCTTTCGAATCGTTTTCAATCTCCGTAACTATGTCCATGTATCCGCGCACCGATTGCTTTTAAAATGGTTTTCAATTATTTAGTACAGAGGGTGAGGCCTCTATCTATGTTGTTCTCTATTCTCGAGGAACCCAATTCTCCTTCATACCTGACTTCCCATATTCAATACTTATTCTCTGCTCATAGTAAAAACATCGTTCCACCAACAATAATCTTCTTCGATGTCCTTCTCTCCGCTCTGGTTTCATTCACTATTTATTCTTTGTCCAGGCGGTGTTTCTTTGGAATGCGCTCTCTCTGAACATCAGGACGGCAACCAGTCGCAAGTCTTTTAAAGCAAAGGCGCTTGAACATATACGTAAGAAGTTGGCAGAATCATCTCAGCACTGATTTGCTGGATTCGTTTTCTTCTCTACTGATCGTTTTTTCTCCTGAAAAAGTTATTCTGTTTATATCTATGTATTTATTCTTGTATTTTATAGATATTTTCTTTTTATCTATCCCTTAAGTTACACCTGCCATGTTTTCTCTCTCCATCACCCTTTTTTTTTTGGTGGGAAATTATTAAATAACTTCTCCCGCTCCAGGCGGAGAGGGAGGTCGTGTCAGACTTTTACTGATTAAAACCCACCCGTGTTCCTTCAGTTGCCTGTGTGCCAGGGCCACGGTATCCCTTTCGGACAATCCCGCAATCCTGGCAGGCACCGGTCCTAGCGGACCCCGTCAGTCATCATCATCATCATCAGCCTATAGCAGTCCACTGCTGGACATAGGCCTCTCCAATTGCAAAGTTATTTTATAATTTCTCACCCAAAAAAAAAGGGTCACTAGATTTCAACGCTAGAATGAGATACTGGATAATTTTACATTGATCCAGTATCTCATTCTAGCGCTGGAAACTAGAGCATGGGAGCATGGTGAGCATGGGTGGGACCATTGTCAGCCTATAATCTTTCCACAGCTGGGACTCAGGCCTCCTCTCGTTGAGAGGAAGTGGCCAGCAATCTACCACGCGGGCTCAGTGCGGGTTAGTAGATGTCACGTCTTAAAATTTTTGGTTTTAGGACATACCGGTTTCCTCGCGATGCTTTCCTTCATCGTAATTTACACAAAGTCAAGCGCCTGTTTGAGTTCGAACCTATGACCAACTTGTAAATCACGGCCGTTACCCACCACCACCACTGCTCTAAAAAATGCACTGATCAATGTAAATCTGGCTTTAATTCTTCCTAAGCTGTTGAGTGTTCTGGGAGCCTACGTAAGTAGGCAAGTACAAACAAACCATTTCACTTCTTCATAATAATATAAGGTAAGATAATAATTATCTTCAGTGGTTTAGGCTGTACAGGGTACGTTGTCTGTCAGTCAGTCGCGTTGCTGTTTATAATTATGATACAGATATAATCAAAATTATTACAGTCGTTAGTTTTACACAAGGAACTAAATTGTAACCATTAAAACAAACATAAATCGCCACCGATAATTACTAATAGAATTAACATCTAATTGTGTAGTTCTGACAATCGAATATAAGAACAATAGGAAAACACAAGTCTTACTGCCCTTTGAGCGAAGTCGCCGCCACGAGTGACATCCACAGAATACATATACTCCTAGCGGTGACATCCGACAAAAGAGATAATCACTTTTTTATAAATGGCATTTTGCAGGCACAGTGTAATAAAGCAATTATTATACTGTGTCGCAGGTCAACTAAGGAGGTTGTCGTCTGCTTTAACCGGACTTTCCTGATGAGGTAATCTTTTTTTATTTTATTTTTATAAATGGCATCTCAGAGTTAACCACGGGGGGTTGAGACTCTTTAACCGGACTATCCTGTGGTTGCCTTAAGCTCCTAACGAAACTTAATGCCTCCAGCCAGGGCCTAAAAACTTATAAACTAAACGACTGCGCGCTAAGGGCACCCCCTGTGGGGTAAGAACCTCGACTTAGGGCAGCGTCGGAGGGAGGATGGCAAGCGACCGTCGGTGGCTGGATAAAATCAGGGTTATGATTATTATCAGGGGGATTTAAAGCTACAGGCTCAGCTATAGCGCGTGCTGGCGCTTCGCTTACAAGCAAGGGACGGGGAGGACTAATTAGTCGGGGATATCGCACGGGGCCTCGGCGGCAAGGTCGGAATGACGATCGTGTAGTGTGTACTCTCTTACGAACTGTACTAGTTTCCCTATGACTCTCCTGGAGGAGGGTGATGGGGTCGTCTGGGTCGGTCAGTGTAGACGTAATCACGGCTCGCGCACTATTTTTATATCCGATGAGAAATCGTCACATACTTCGTCCTAACAAAATGCTATAATAATAATAATAATAAATTTATTTAATTAAGTAACAAAGACTCATTGAGACTATATCGGCGCACGCACGTGTATGTCCAAATGCACAAACGTAATCGAAGTAAATGGAGTACGTAAGGGTCGTAGAAAGAGGTGGTCAGTAGTTTTTGCCTACCCCGGGAATGGGAAGAAGGCGTGAATTTATATATGTATATAATAATAAATACTTTATTTCAAGTAACGAAGATCCATTGTGTTAGTAACAATATTCTTAACCTATGTTAGTACTTAACTAAAAACACAGTATACAGGTGACTAGTGACCTCACCAACGGGCTGTCATGCCTCCCGACTATGGCACTCAGAATGCTGTTGGGGCTGCCACGGAGTCTGTTTAGCAGCGAGGCCGCTTTCTTACGCCGTACAGCATTAAAACAGTCGGTACGTGCCTCAGCGAAGATAGATGATGCGCTACAGAACCGAGGCAGACGCAACAGCACCCTAAATGCGTTGTTATACTGGATCCGCAGATCATTGTAGGCCTTTTGGGTGTAGCTGAACCACAAGCTCCCCGAGTACAATGACATGCAATATGCTTTAAACAGCGTTACTTTGACTGCGGCTGTAAATCGGAAGGACCAGCGTGCCAGCATTTTAGCCCGAACCGACAATGCTCTGCGTTCCGTCTCCATATCTGCGTCGTCTTTCAAATCGTCCGTCACCAAGTGGCCCCAGGTATTTAAAAGAGTACATCGTATGCAGCTCCATACTGTATAGGTGTAAATAGCCACCTTGTTTAAACACCATAGCATTTACCTATGTTAAGGTCATTCGAGATTATTATTATAAACAACCAATTACTATTTAAGCTTCTGGCTATATGCCAATTATAGACGGTACAGGACCTTGGACAGGTATTTCGTAATTAAGCCAATTACGACACAGTACAATGGTCATGAATCGAGTGACCTTTTTCCAGGTGGATTATTGTGAATTAATGTTCAAGTGCGTATTTACTGTGATCACAAGCTTATGGAGTAGCTGTTTACGTAGTTTACAGACTCCTCTATTCATTGGTTCAGAGGAGCTTGTGGCTAAGTAATAACGGCCGTACGGGTCGATCGATCAGGATAAGCTACGCTTGCCGCGGTTGGTCTGTTGATGGGGGACCATCTTTACATACCGAAACTCCTCCATGCCTCGGAAAGCAAGTTGAGCCGTTGGTCCCGGCTGTTGTAGATCTTTGACAGTTGTTACGGGTCGTCAGAATCCCAAAAGTCTGACAACCTGTCAGATAGGCACTCATGTAAACTACTGGTATTCAGATGCATACGGTTAGACTGGAAGCTGACCCCAACTTGGTTGGGAAAAGGCTAGGCAGATGATGATATCTATTGGTTACCAGAAAGCCTAACAGTAGAACTTACAAATGTAGATATGAAAGGTGGAGTCTGGTGCAATTGTACAACAGGGAAAAGCCTTTTGTTGTTTGACTTTGAAAATGGTCCTCACATAAACAAAACAGTAATCTACCTACCTAGATAGAGGAAGGCAGTGATAGGAATATCACTGCCTACCAGAATAAAATTACTTACTCATTTCTGGTTTCCACATAACTCACACCAAAACCTCTTAGATCTAAAAGAATTTTACTTCAGCTGACAATGAAATCCGAATCGAAGAGCAATGAGGAATAGCGTCGTTTTATCAACAATGTGCTAATGTGCGTAAAGCACATAGCGTAGTTCCACTGATTACACTTCGCACTCCATTGACGCGTCAAGCTTCATTTGCCTTCACCTACAATTTTAAGAAGACCCCTCGTTGCCCTTCAGAAGCCACAGCTTGTTCCGTATTGAATACCCCTGCGGGGACCGAGGGAGATCAAGTTACACCAGCCCTCATTCGAGCCTTTTCGAATTAATTCGATGTCCTACTTTTTTGATGCTGACTCATGAATCGAGTTTGGAACGAATTTGGGGTTTGTTTCTGAACATATAATTAGAATTTCCGATGTTCGTGTCTTTGTCCAATCGATATTGAAACGGTCCAACCCCAGGCCTAATGTGCGGCTCCGTTTTTTTATGACATGTGTCATAAACCTTTTGATGTGATGTAATTGGCTGTCAATATTATGGTTGCTTGTCGTAGGTCAAACAAAAATGTTTATTTTTCTTTTGAATGGCTTGTCTAAATAAACTTTCATATACCGTAGCGATCGAACGGTCAAATATTAGTCGTCCTTCCAAGAATTAGTCATCTGGACAAGCCAAATATTTGTTGGAAAAATATGTTTTATTTTGTCCATGAAAGTGAGAATAAAAGTACCTACCTACTTAATTATTTATGATTTTGTTCATTTATTCGATGGCGACGCTGTTATTCGGCATTTTCATTATTCATTTAATTTATTTATTTAATTTTGGATACCTATTGATGTCCGGTGAAGGAAAACAATTTCAGAAAATCTGGAATTATTTGAAAATGCTTGTTTCTTTTCGCTGGAGAGCAATTGTTACAGGTTAACTCTGTAATTATTCAAGAAATTTTGGTATCTACCTGAGCAGTGGTGTCCTTGTGGTAATAGCCGAGACTTACGGGTTGTAGGTTGTGGGTTCGAACCCAAGTATGTGCTTTACTTTGTTTAAATAATTACGTCACTACTGCTCTCACACGGTGAAGGAAAGCATCATGAGGAAACGGCATATCCTAGAACAAAAAATTCGGAGATATGTGACATCTATCACCCCGCACTGGGCACACAGCCCACTCACAGAGAGGAGGCCTGTGTATCAGCAGTAGGAATATTATAGGCTGATTATGACGATGATGAGGTATCTACCTAAATCTCATAACATAGCTATCTAGCTAACCCAATTATTCCACACTACCTTCTGCCCGCGACTTAGACCGCGTGGAAGCCAATTATATCCTACAGGTCCTGTACAATAATGGTTTTAGGATGCTGTTGGGATTACCTTGCTTTTGCACCGCATCAGATATGTTTGCTAAGGCCAGCACTGACTGCTTTAGGGCAATGTACGAAAAAGAGTGGCCTCCCTGACGCGCCGCGCGCGGGGCACCAACAACAGCCTATACTATTTTGGGAAGGGTTGATTGCCCGGTTGTGAGGCACTGGAACACCTTTCATGGATCTGGTGGTGTGATCTTTATAATATTAAATAGCGGAATTGTAAATAATAATAATAATGAATTCATTAATCATTTACTAACATAGTTATAAGTACTCTTTACTAACCATGTATGGAATGTTTTATTTTGAAAATAAATTATTAATAATAATATCATAAAACATTATATTCTGTTACACTCTGCAATAGTGTAGCTATATACCCGTGAAATATTTAGTAGGTACTTCCAGAAATTACCTCTTACAAACAAACTAATAGTTTTACCTATTTTAAAAAATAAAGTCATTTATAGCCCACGGGAATGTTATAACCCTTCATATGAACGTGGAGCCACGCGAGACACAAAGGTATTTTTTTTATTGTGTCTCTAATTACTGCATACGAGAGGTTAAAAGTAACAAATTTTATCCAAATCCATTCAGCTGTTTTTGCGCCAATCCGAAACATATGTACATCCAGAGAAATAAACAGACAAAAATTCTAAAAACTATATTTGTGGCATAAGACTCGTCGAAAAATTGTATTCAATGGACAGTTTTTACTTCATTACTATTTTATTATAATTATGTATCGATTATGGAGAAGTTAAGGGCGGGTTGTTTCACGTCCATTTAACGCACGCGTATACGTCATAAATGGCGCTAACTATCATCAAACCAAAAATAGCGTTGTTTCACAAAATGATGCCCTTAACGTTCATTAAAAAATAACGAGTACAGTAACTGGTGTCCTACCCACTGGTTAACATCATTTTTTTTTTTTTTATGTTTTATTTTTTTACATTTGAACTTTGACGATCGGTTTTTTATGCAGTGAAACAACGCTTTGTATTTAACGAACGTTAAACCTCAGATGTAATCGTTATTATTTGACGTACGTATGTTACGTTAACGAACCGTTTGAAACAACCGGCCCTTAGTTTGTAGATCTTTGACAGCTGTCGTCACAGGTCATCAGAAGCCCGAAAATTTGACGACCAGTCTTACCAAGGGGCATCGTATTACCTAGTAACGTGGGTTGTGGAGTTCAGATAGGCAGTCGCTCCATGTAAAATACTGGTATTTACCTGCATCCTATAGACTGGCCCCAACACAGTTGGGAAAGGGTCAGGCTAGGCCAGGTCAATTTTTGTGTTTCGATCTCATATAGGGAACCCATAAAACACTTTGACAGTCGATCACGACCCTAGGTCGTCATCGGAATTATTTGAATTTGTTCCGAAAACACAACCTGCTGTCGTGATCAGCGTTTATTGCATTGTGTAGCTACGTTCTTTAGATAGGTACACACCTATAGGCGATTCATTTACGGTGTGGGGTGCAAGGAGAGGAATGCAAGGAATGAGTCGAACCGACCGCCGCGACGACGGCGCGGAGTCGCTTGTGTTTATGTAAGAGTATTTCCTTTTTATGGAAAATGGATATTCATGTTTTATTTTTTAATTTTTTACTGAAAACGCTTATTTTATTTTATATTATAAAAATAAATAAGTTATTCTAGCTTATACAAAAGCAGCAAATGCATTACTTATTTAGTACTTTTTTTTTGTAGTATTTACAACAATGCCATAAATGGCACTGGGGAATGCGCGTTACAAAATTTCTCGGCTTTCTAAGTGTTAAATGAATGTTGGACATTATTTTATCAGATACACTAGTACTGCATCCTGCAAATTCAGTTCCCACCATCACAGCAAATATTTTCATTTCAGATATACACATTTATATGCAGCCGGATTCAAACGAAAGGAAATGGGATAAATTTTGTACTTACAGTATGCAGTTTATTTTGAAAATTTTGTAATATTTTTCGATGATACTGAAGTTGGATTATTTTTGAAATGTTAAAAATTGGTATTATTGTGCCTATTTTTATTTAAAATGTTTGTATATATATCATATTATAATATACATATCATCTGCCTGCTCTTTAATCTCGTAACGTGATGGCAACTAAGGATAATAAGGTAAGGATTGAAAGATGATAAGCAGTAGCGTCCTCTTTTCTGATAATACTATTATAACATATTGAAACTTTTGTTTTGGTGATTATTATATACACATAATTGACTTGAATGTTTATTTGTGAAGTATATAATAATCACCAAAACAAAAGTTTCATTTTGTTTTGGTGATTATTATATACACATAATTGACTTGAATATTTACTTGTGAAGTATAATGTTATTGGTATTTTTTTTTCTCAGAATGTTTTTAATCAACCAACCAATTAACCAGTCGATGCCCAAAAAGGCTCGGCTGGCTGTTCACAATGGTGTGCTGGGGCCTACGCTTATGTATGGAAGTGAATGTTGGGTTTGGCAAAAGAAGCATGAAAATAGAATAAATGCTGTAGAAATGCGTTTCTTGCGAAGCATGTGTGGCGTGACTATGAATGATAGGCTGAAGAATGATGTGATAAGGCAACGGTGTGGTTTAAAAGAAGATGTAGAGACAAAAATTGAAAAGAGTATGCTTAGATGGTTTGGTCATGTTGAGAGGATGAATGAAAGGTGACTAACAGAAGGTATTTACAAGGCAGATGTGAGTGGAAACGCCGGGAGAGGACTCCCTAGGAGGACGTACAGTGACCTACCAATGTCCTTTTCTTTGATATTGTTCGTCGAATCGTTGAGCTACTTATGTTCTGAGTTGAGCTGCACGATTACTTACAAATGCGTGCACTGACTGGACAGGTCCACTCAATAAGAGTGGGTCATTCCTCAAAAGACCATTTCAGACACCAATCTACATGTTCTTCACATGATTTAACCAAGATTATGTCTGGACTAAAGAGACTGTGTCCTCTGAGTTTGTTTCGGCCTTTCTTCTCAGATACAAAACGCCGACTTCATCTAGTTTTAAAATATGATTGACGTGTAAAAGTGTTTGTCAAACCTACTTACAGAAATAAAATCATTTACCATTTATTATTTTCTAGTTAATAAAACTAAATAATAAGTAATAAACTGGGGAAATGTGGGTCTACACAACCCACATTTCGCCAGTTATGTTTAAGTTCCGTGTAATAGGAGGCAAGCCTATTGCTATCAACCGGGCAGAAATCCAGACTCCGAGCTGCTACTACGAAATGTCAAATAGAAAAACCCAATAACACAGCCCGACTTGAAAATTTAACCCACGAACTCATGCTCAGCAGTACCACTAGACCAGGCATGGGCAAACTTTTACCTATGCGGGCCAATAAAAAAAAAAGACATAATATATGGGGCGTCATGTTTTAAACTTTTTGGCTTTAATAAATTACTTGATTGAAATACAAATGAATTCGTATTTTCCGAAATAAAATTATTTATTGATAAAAGATAAAATTATGAATTGTTTATACAAAATTAAGTGATATAAACTCTAGATATACAAATCAATTAGACTATGAAATAGGGATATGATATTTATTGCAGGTAATCTACAAATTAGGAACAAAGATTTACTAATGTAAGTAAGTACGCGTCACTGCACTGTACGCGTTGATCAATGCGACACTGCATCTGATGAATTGTCTTGATGAATTTAGTTTCGCGCGATTTATGTTATTATCTACTTTTGGGTTGATGGTTGCGGGCCGGATTGCAATCATTCACGGGCCGGAGATGGCCCGCGGGCCATAGTTTACCCATTCCTGCATTAGACCAATGAGGCAGTCAATCAATCATACTTATTTTTATGTTTCTCTGTCAATCAATCAACTCAGCCTATCGCAGTCCACTGCTGAACATAGGCCTCTCCCATGCTTGCCACAACACCCTGTCCTCCGCCTTCCGCATCCAGTCTGTCCCAGCTACCTTTTTGAGGTCATCGGTCCATCTAGCTGTGGGGCGTCCCACACCACGCTTGCCGATACGCGGTCTCCACTCCAGGACTCGTCTGCTCCACCGACCATCGGTCCTTCGACAAACATGTTTCTTTGTATAAGCATTTTATTTCGCTTCGAATAAAAAAATAAAATCTTCTTGCTAACTTTATTACAATATAAAATAAAACTTTATAAACAACCTCATAAACGAAGGGCGGTAAGTGCTCCCCTTGTGATAAAAATAGTAAATTATATTTAAACAGCGTGGACGATGTAATAATGTAGTCAATGTCAATGTGACCTTTAGAATAAGGACTTAGGGTCTGTCCACACGTTGCATTGTGGTTTGTCGCAACGTCGTTGCTATGCCCGACGCCGCAGCGGCAATGTCGTTGCTACGGGCGGCCTTGTAGCAGCAATGTCGTTGCTATGTGCGGCCCTGCATTGGCAATGTCGTTGCTACGGGCGGCCCTGTTGTAGCAATGTCGTTGTCACGGGTGGCCCTGTAGCAGCAATGTCGTTCCTATGGGCGGCCCTGCAGTGGCAATGTCGTTGCTACGGGCGGCCCTGTTGCAGCAATGTCGTTGCTATGTGTGGCCCTGCAGTGGCAATGTCGTTGCCACGGGTGGCCCTGTAGCAGCAATGTCGTTGCTATGGGCGGCCCTGCAGTGGCAATGTCGTTGCCACGGGCGGCCCCGTAGCAGCAATGTCGTTGCTATGGGCGGCCCTGCAGGGGCAATGTCGGTGCAGATTAGGATGAAAATTAGCACTTTTTTAAATCAACGTGTGGACAAACCCTCAGACATACTGAAGATTTAATAATGGATACATATTTTTCTGTTAACTATACATGTATAGAAATAAATTAATAAAATTGAAGTGCTTGTATGTAATTTCAAAATAACAGCTTTTTGAAAGTGTAGGTATACGGTACTTATAACAAAAAACTTTTTTTTTTTTTTTCGTGAGGGTTTGTCCGTTTGTTAACAGACACGTTTTTCTACAACACGGTTTATACGTCGTGTGTAGGCACGGTCATCCGAGTTGTATGGATCACTATGGAAGCTTGTTGACAGGCACATTTTTTCTACGGCGCGGTTTATACTCGTACGCCGTGCCGTAAAGAATCGTGCGGTGTACAAAGGGCCTTATAGTAGGTACATAGAACATATTTTTACGAGTAAGTACTTATAACGAGAGTGAGTTGCAGAAAGGTGGGTGTCTAAGACTTGTAAATATGCTTATTTGGAATATGTTGTCGTTAAAGTGAAACTTTCTTAACCAAAAAATTTAAATGGAAGTAGGTGGGTACTTATAAAACGAAAAAGATTGTATGATAAAAAACTTATTATAATAATAAAATTTATTAAAACATCGATGGCTCCTAAGTATACTGAGTCAATTAACAAATTTCGGCAATTGTACTTTTTAGGATATTACAAACAATTAAATTATCTATCTACCTGTGTTAAAAACGTTCATATTATTAGAAGTACAATTGACTCAGTATACTTAGGAGCCGTCGACATTATTACAATTATTGCTTTAAAATTAGTTTAACATAATAATTCTGTTTTTAACTGTTGGTGACATTTATTTTCTTATATGCGGTGGTCCCTAAACTAGGCGTTGCCTGTATCTTGGGGACCTGAGTTGTGATACATAATTCTGTTTTTATAGGTGTTGGTATGGGAATAAATAATTTATTGCAAACAATAATAAATTTAAAATAAAAATATAAATTAAAATGTGAAATGAGATCACAGATAAAGCAACTTTAGTTGTTTTAAACAAAATACAAAACTTTTTTTTTTTTAATATGAACTTAACTTGTAGTGGTCAAGGCTCAAAACAACTTAAGTTTTATGCTTTATCTTTGATCTCATTTTAATTTAGACTTTTAAAAATTATTTATAAATTATTTCATGTTTTTTTTTTTTACAAAATTAGTGTATTTGCTTGTGGTGTGTAATGTTACACACCACAAGCAAATACACTAATTTTTAGGTATGTGGGCATGTTTGTCGTGTAAATGAGATTCTGAGTGTGAGTTATGTTATGAGAAAGCTTTTGGATTCCTCGTATGAAAGCTTGAAGACAAGATTACAAAATAAGACTGAAAACAATATTCATGCTGGGTGTACATTAATTTAAAAATCATATTATTCAGAACGCGAGTAGAACCGCGGGCAACGATTAGAATAAAAAGAAAAGACAGCCCACTAAATCACCCAAAAAACCTAAAGTAGATATCAGACACTTCCCTTTTGTTCATTTTTGTCTTTCATCCAGTATCTTTCACTCACAGTGAAATATCTGAACATAAAATTAATAAAGTGAAATATGCATTCATTAGTGAATCGATCCAACGATATTGGATTTCGGCACTCATCTCCCGAATGATCGAAAACTGAAATGAGCAGATGGACGTTAATTTCTATGTCATTTTTTATCGGTGTCGTGTGAACGCGGAATTAAACAAAAATGCACATTCGAGTATATGAAAGCATCAGATATCAGCATTATCTTAGAATTTCTTTTCCACGAAAACCCAACCAAACCTCTCTAAAATACAGCTAACGAGTTCTTTACTTTCCAAGTGTTTCCCTAGAAATTCTGCAGATAAACAGCGCATTCAAGTTTCAATTAGGCACGCTATCAGACGATCGTATGTAGCGGGAGTGAACCGGAGATTGCTGCTCTAATTATGCAAGATGTTCCAAAGTAGGAACAGTGTAATTTGTCTCTGCGATAACGTTGGAGTGACGGGCTAATCGGGAAAGAACGTATTTACAAGTTAATTGCATGCTTGGCCGTTGATTTTTGGATTGGGAGATAAGGAATTAATTAGCGGCTGTCTGTCTTTAGTTCCTTATTTAGCCACCTGTGAAATAAACTAGCTGGTGGTGAAGAAACTAAAACTGCGCCATTACAGATCAAATTGTTTTGTCTTTTATCAATTGAGCAGTTTTTGCGTTATTTATTTATAAATTCAACATTATAGATGTAACTAATATTTTTGTAACAATTTAATTTAAAAGAGTGTCCATGGAGTTTCTTGCCCGTTCTTCTCCATAGGTACCTACTACGCTTTGGAATGGGCATGTAGCTTCATTTTTCTTACTGACCTACTCCTTGACAGTTCAAAAGTGCCTGTAAATGGTTTAATTGAAATAAATGATTTGAGTTTGAGGTTTGAGTTTGAATGCATCTTTTTGTTTCCGGTATATTCACTATAAGACTATGAAAAATTATAATTTTTTTTTTTAATAGGTTTTATATTTATTATAATTATTTTAATATCATTAATAATAATTTTCATGATTTTATTTTTTTCATGAAACAATGTCAATTAATCCAATATAATAACTCATAAGCTTTTAAAAATAATAATAATAAACGGAATCCAAATCGCGCCAATAACATCGGAGATATGGCAAAAAATGTAAAGCAAGGTCGAAAACGCTACGCAAAAAATAAAAAAAATAAAAACATGTAAAATATTAAAGATACCTACACTTTGACAGTTATATTTCGATAATTTTTCATGAATATTCAGAAAAATACGGGCGGTCACATGCCCATGGGCGACATTGTATATGCCTTGCTGCAATTTTCGTATTAGAATTAAAGTTGCTCTATTGTTTTTTTTTTTCTTATCTCTTTGTATTGAGACAACTTTTGCCGGAACGATTGCCCGAAGTCACTTTTCTCAAGAAAGTTCAAATGAACGATCGTGCAATCGCGAGGTTCATCAAAAAAAAAAACAAAAAATGAAAAGAAATTGCTTGAAGTGAATAAAAAAAAGCCCTGGATCTCAACTTGATCATATACAAACATGCATGTAGAAACCAAACTCCCGTATAGGGTGGCCAATTCGCATGTATAAAAGTTTTTTTAAAGCCCAATTTTGTAGTTGCTTGATGAAACGAACCTATAAGGGTTCCTTGTTGACTACGGAACCATACCATTCCGTCTTAAATGCAAGAAGCAAATTGTCACTCAGGTGCAAACTGCACATTTACATCGCGTGAATCCGCCCGATTATGACCTATGCGAGTCCAGTCTTTGCACACGCAAAACCCTATCTCATCCATAAGATGCAGACCCTCCAAAACCGTTTCCTCCGTAAAATCACGGGAGCCACTGGTTCGTTCGGAACCAAATCCTCCATTTAGAACTAAAAATCCCTACTATAGCTCCATTCATGAAGCGCATTTCAAAGCACTTCTTTGATTCCGCAGCCACTCATTGCAACACTCTAGTTGTGCAGGCCGCCAACTTCACCCCCTCTCGCATCAGTAAGATCCGCCGTCCAAGGCATGCACTGACCGACCCCACGACTCTCCTCCAGGAGAGCAGTAGGGAAACAAGTACAGTAGCTCGCAAACATAATACACTACCGTCATTCCGACCTCGCCGCCGAGGCCCATCGCGAAATCCGCGACTAAATAGTTCTCCCCGATCCTTGCTCGTAAGCGAAGCGCCAGCCCGCGCTATAGCTGAGCCTATAGCTTTAAATTCCCCTGATAATAATCGTAACCCTGATTTTATTCAGCCACCGTCAGTCCCTTGCCATCCTCCCTCCGACTTTGCCCTAAGCCAAGGTTCGTACCCCACAGGGGGTGCCCTTAGCGCGCAGTCGTTTATTTTATAAGTTTTTGTGCCCTAGCTGGAGGCTTTAAGTTTTTAGGAGCTTAAGGCAACCACAGGAAAGACCGGCTAAAGAGTCTCAACTTCTCAAGGTTAGTTAACCTTGAGAGGTTGAGACTCTTTAACCGGTTCCGTTTTTTACTAGGGCCTCTCAGAGTTCTGAGAGGCTCTAGTAAAAAATTGAACCCTAAAAAGGAGGAGATTAGGCAGATCTTATTTATCGTATAAAATTTCCAAGCCCGAATAATATAATTATAGAACAATATCCGGTAATATTCGTTTGCAATAAATATAATCTTAATTAATGCTCTCAAGACTTACACGAGGCGTACTCCTAATCAGTCATCGGCCGAACTATGTTCGTACGTCGTCGGCCGAGCTTGGCCAATTTAACAAAGCATAATAATATTAATTATGTAAAAGGAAATGTACCCCCAGTTAATGGACAATGTCGGCTGAAGTACTGTACTGTACTCTCTTTTACATAATGTTTGGTTCGATCGGCCGAGTTCGGCCGATAACGGATTAGATGTACGTGACAGCTAAACGGTGAAGACACAAGAGTCAAAACAGTTATTTCTGTCGTTGGTAAAGCTATTTCATGTAGCCAAAATGAAACAATACATAATTGGAGATACTTACAAAATATCCTATGTGAATATATCAAACAACATGATAACGATTCTCAAAAATCTAAGTTCGCAAAACCAAAGATCAACTACAAAATATGGGTAATACTGAAAAAAAAAATAAAAACTAAATAATCTATTCAGACAAAACCAGTATAAGCTGGCCTGTTATTCTATTGAAAATCCGTTATATACTAGGCCAGCTCAAGTTCAAAGCCTACTATTATATACTTGTCACTTAGTCGTTAAACATGTCTGATTGTCGCTTAGAAAATAGTATCGGCTTCTTTACAATTCCACTAAAACTAAGCATTGACTTAGCATGTTTACATGGTGTGACAATTAACAAATACCAAGCATTATCTGCTAAGCTCGTGTGAACTTTGCAATAGGTGCATACCTGAATCAAAATCTTCATAATCACTCTCAGTTCCGTATCTATAAACTTATCAGTCAAATTATTTTTCATAAAGTAGACAGTTTTACGAAATATGTCCATTACGTAAACTCAGGTGTCCAGTGTAATATGACATGAACGAAAACGTATATACCAAAGCACCGAGGCTTTATGGATACCTTATCGTTTGGGTGAAACTCAGTATATGAACTGGTATTTTTATCAATATAAGAATCTATGGTAAATTATCATTTGTTGAAGGGAGACAAGTAGAATCCTTCAGCTCAGCAGAAAATCTGGTCACGTATTCCTCTCCAGTATATAAAGACATAAAAGTATTTGTAGTCATTTCTGCCACAATAAGCAATGCATTAATGTATACGCTGATTCATGTCTTATACAAACGATACCTCCCACGCAAAAAGTCGTATCATGTTTTTTAGTTAAATGAGATTTTAGTACTATAATGTAATATTATTTAATACTACACATTCTTAAAAACGATATTTTTCATATTATCACTAAAAACCGAGTTTCTAACCCGCTAATAGTCTTATCATATTGGGGTTTATTCATACACGTTGCTTATAGTTAAGTGACGTTCAAACGTCAAAAATGTATGGTTAAACAGTCGCTAATCATTACTTTAAGCAGCATTTATAAATAAACCCCATTATGTTTTGCGGCTGATCAAGACAAAGATGACGTTAAAAATCTCTCTCCTGAAAAATACAAATTTAAACAGACGACCTTATGCGCGGGAGGTGTCGAATCACGGTTATAAAGTACGATATAGCTTTATTTTGAAAACAGATGAACATGCAATAAATTTTTCTAAGACGCAAGTAATTTTTGGAGAACTTAGTTTAAAATAAAGCCCGATTATGTGAGTCTTACAAACAAAAACCTAAAAATGTGTCTGATATTTTTTGCTTTTGGTCATATCTGGAACTGGCATTTTTTATTTATGTTATCTGATAAACTTGAAATAGAAGAATAATAGAAATTTAATACATTATGAACAAATATTACCTACTCCTAGTCCCAAATATGTGCTGTCTCGCAGTAATATGAAAGCACACATCACCGCACTAAAATTATTAATTTTCTAAAGTGTGCATGATATGAATATTACATAAGGTGGTATGACCCAACAGACGCCGCAATTACAAGTTTTTTAATCCATGGGAAACATAGGAAACAGTGATATAAAATTCTGAAAAAAAAAATATATATCTTATATCTTATTAGATTAACTTTGTTGGTTAGAAAAAAATCCCAACGCTACCCCTTTTCGTAATGTTAAATCAAACTCATAGCTACAAAACTGACATTTTCGTCTTATTTCTGGTGTAAATGTAAAGGTAGTAAGCTTTTTTAACACAATTCGATGAGTTTATCTTGATAAAATGATTAAAATAATAACTATGTTTAAATACCTACCAAATGCGCGAGGCAACTACTAGAGACTTCTCGAGCCTATATACTTTTGTCAGCTCGAACGCCAGATCATAGTGCCTAAGGCTTGTTTCACACGTACCACAACGACACAACCACAACACTTGGTTGGGCGCTAATTAAATGATTATTAATAGTTAAATTCACACGGACCACATTTTGCCGTCATTATCGACCGCGTGTGTGATACCGACCACATCGCAGCCACGTCATAACCACAATGCAACCATCACCGACACCGTGAACTAGCGGCCGGCACATTTTGTAGGTACCACAACGCAACCGCAAGAAGCCGCAGCGACACTATTCACACGTCACCACAGCTTGACCACATTTTGTCGCTGCGATGTGGTGTGGTTATGGTACGTGTGAATGGGCCCTAAGTGTATTATGTTTCGATGAGTATCATTGCTTTGAGTAATTTTAATTATTTGATATTGTGTTTAGAATAAATTTATGTTATGATACTGTAACTATTTCAACTAGTTTACTTCTAGGGCGAATTTGACCAATGAAATTAAACGCGTTCAGTACATCTACATCGCGTTCAAGACCTGTCAGTGTCAAAATTGTTACGGAATATTGACACTGACAGGTACTGAACGTGGTTTAAAAGTGCTGATCGCGTTGAGTTTCATTGGTGCAATCCGCACTTCGTTTTTAGGGTTCCTTATGTCCGAATGAATCAAACGGAACCATTTTAGGATCACTCGTGTGTCTGTCCGTCTGTCACAGCCATTTTGCTCCGAATCTAATGCTTTTACCGATTAAGTTGAAATTTGGTACACATACGATTTTCAATGACTCAAACACGGACGTGTAACGTAAATGAAATTTGAATATGGGGTTCAGTTTTGGGGGAAAAATTATAAAATAAAAATAAAATAGTTGATAGACAAGGAATGAAAGGGATCTATTTAAACACGACTTCACGAGTTTGAGTTCCTAAATAGGTTATTTACTCAAAGTAAACACTCTGTTTTACATTTAGAATATGAGGAAAGTATTTATAAACGTGATGAGTTAAACAAAATTCTTATCTGAACCTGATGAACTCATACAAATATATCGTATATGTTAATAATTACCACTCGACAAAACAACTGAAGATCGAATTGCCGCTTTCCCGCCTTTTTAGGGTTCCGTACCAAAATGGTAAAAATGGTATGACTTAATTCCCCTAAGGTGCGACTCAGTCTGTCTGTCCGTCTGTCTATCAATCACAGCTGGATATCTCAATGCTATCAACTTGAAATTTGGTATATTTTAGATAACGTTTGCCCAACTATTTTGCAAATAAGAAAGATTTTTTTTGTTTGCAACTTAAACTGAATGGGTACTGTCTTAAAAATTCGAAGTAGGGCTACTAGGGCATGTGGGGTATCATAATATGAAAGAGCGCTATTTGAACATTCTCAAACATTTTCTTTTTTTTTTAAGCCGCGTAGTTTTAAACTTGACGAAAAATTAAAAAAAGAATACTGTTCCCCCCACCCCTTATCTCCGAAGTTTTCATAGATAAAAATCTGAAATGATTTTATGTGATAGAAGCTTATGTAAAGTTTACAGGAAAAATAAAAAGATGTCTTTAAATAGCACACTTTTTCATAAAAATTAGTTCCACTATCGGTCAAGAGATGGTACTGACCTAAAACTGTAATATTCTACAGTGTTAAAATTCTCTGACGATATAGACCTCACCGAGCAAAATTTAAAAACATTTCACGGTTCACAACCAAAATTACCTCCTGCCTACTCCTCGCAGGTTGCTTTGGGTGAAGTTGTAGTTTTTTCTGAGTACAGAACTATTTAGGTTCCTATACGAATGAAGCTATATATATATAATATGTTAACAGAGTACGGAACCCTCGATCCGCTAGTTCGACACGCACTTAGCCAGTTTTTTTTTATAAAAACTTGGAAACTGACTTTTACAAACTCCTGCATCAAAATATACAAAACTCAAAAACCATATTACAGTACGAGTAGGTACATTGTTATGTCGTTTCATGTCTTAGTGCAACATTCTACAAATATGTCGTTTCATGTCTTAGTAACAACATGCAACATTCTGTAAATACCATTACTGCAAACGAAGTCGAGGATAAACCAAGTATAACGAATGCTATCATATAAATTGAATATATTACATACAATGTAACAGTCACAAGGCTCGTATAGCGAAATATAAATTAATTATTCATTGCTGCAAATAAACCTAAAACCGTATCTCTGCTATTATACAAAGTAGCAATAGAAAACGTCTTACTCTTTTGTGATATCAAGCTCGTCTCTCCAATAGTTTTTCTTAATAGCTACCGTTTTTATGCCCTTTTGTATTGTAGTGCAGCAGAATGAAACTTTGTAATATCAAATTTTAATGAAACTGTTTCATTAAAGGGATAGACTGCTAGATAATTTATGTGTTTAATTATGTTTAGTTATTACGTTTTATATTCATGATCTTGTTATGTAAAGAGAAGAAGGAGAGGATTTAGAAGTCTAGGTTTCTGTGTACCTCTTAATGCTAAAGATATTTTACACGAATATTGTTCATGGCTTCTCATTATTATAGAAATAGTAGGAACTACTTGATAATCCACCACGTTATACACTCCATTCGATAGCTCTAAGCCGTAATCTTCTTCTTGTTTAAAAGAACGGTTGCAAGGGACAGTATGGTGTAATTTATCTACCAATGAGCACTCCTCAAGTATTGCGGGTGTCATTCTTGTATATTTGACAGTCGTTACGGGTCGTCAAAAGCCCGAAAGTCTGACAATCAGTCTTACCAAGGGGTATAGTATTACCCAGTTACTGGATTGTAGAGGTTAGTTAAGCAGTCGCTCCATGTAAAATACTGGTATTCAGCTGTATCTGGTTAGGTCGGAAGCTAACTCCAACGTAGTTGTGATAAGGCTAGTCAGATTGAGAGAATACTTATCAGGGCCTCAAGTCTGCTATTACAATATTGTCAGAATGGTCTATTATTGATTTCATAATTGTTGATTTGGACAAGTTTGGTAATCTACTAATATAATGGCGTCATTATGACTTTCCAATGGTCAGCCACTGACACTCCATTGAAATAATTGGTATCTCGTACATAATGACAAATGAAACTTCCTACTAAACTTCCAACTTCCTACTACTTCAGATTGCTTATAACACTAATAAATAATATGAAAAAATATATATACGAGTATATGAAATCTGGCATGAATAAATGTTCAAAATGCCATTGTAATACAATTCTATTACGAGACCATTGCTGCCGCACTAACAAAAAATGCAATAACTCGATTTTGCCGAGAATTGTATTTTTGATTATTGAATTTGTTATGAAGTTTTAGTTTTGCATTCTTGCTTACTGAAAAACCGAGTTCCTGAAGGATCAATAAAAAGTTGCTTAGAGAGAGTTAATAGATTTCGATTCGCTGACTCCGAATATATGACTCAACGAATATATAACTTAAAATCTTCCAAAATCGAGTTATTGCATTCTTCGTTAGCACGGCAGATTGACCGACCAATGATCGACCATTATGAATTTAACAGATTACGAAATTTTAGCAAAATGACAATGGGATCGTGTTGGAGTGACGAATTTATAAAAATAGCAGACTTGGGCCCCAGGTAAGGCCCCAGCTCTTGAAGCAGAAACGGTGGTCGCCATTTGCGAAGACCACGGGAGTACGGAGGATAGTCATGGTCAACAGGGCCTAGCAGGAACGCGCGGAATAATCGAAACATAAATTCGAACGCTTAAAAATTGAAAACACTCGTTTCGTGCATAATATTTATTTATTTTTAAGACTTTATTTAAATCCATGGGTGAAATGAATTGTTTTTTGCTGCATTTTGACTAAAATTTTATAGAATAGTTCATTACACACATAGCCAGGACACAGCGCTAGGGCCTCTAGTCTTTATTGAGGAAAATGAGTTAGTTTCGCTACTACTATTCTTCCTACGAGAAATGACAAGTCGTATAAATGGTAATTTATGATTGTTTCTTTTTCTTATTGCCTTCGCAAATGTTCCCAAATTCGGAAATGCATTTTTCATGCCGATAGCAAAGTACTTTCGTTTTATTTAGAAAAGGTATTCCTGGGTAAAGATACAGAGGAAATAAGTGTATTTCAAGAGTATTTCTTTAAAATAGTACTTATGTAGGTAATACAAAACGATCTATTGCAATCTACGAGTATAGTCCTCCAGACGGTAATTCTGCCATGGCGGCCTATCTCAATGGAGATTAGTCTTCGGTGCGGGAGATATTATAGTGCACAAGTGTGTGCGCAGATACGGGTGCACTCTCTCTTCCCTCACTCTCATATTCCGATAGGATGGAAGTCCGACATGACCGGAGAGAGTTCAGGCGCAGGACCAACGGCTCGACGTGCTGTCCGAGGCATGGGGGTAAAACACCGCTTTAAAACTTTTAAACTCTAGGCTGTTACTAAGAAATTCCTAATGAAAAAACCCAATAACACTTTACCCGACTTTCAATTCAAACCAAGGACTCAGCATTCGCGCTTGCGAT
The DNA here is from genome assembly GCA_947523025.1 of Dryobota labecula. NCBI lineage: Eukaryota > Metazoa > Arthropoda > Insecta > Lepidoptera > Noctuidae > Dryobota > Dryobota labecula. The sequence goes on from OX383287.1 coordinate 7,479,076, forward strand.
CACAAGACCAACGGGGCAAGCAAAGTCAAATCTACGAGTAGAACCTATGTTTCAATAGTCAACCGTCTCGAATATTCAACCTGGCAGTTAATTAAGTAGAACTCAAAGAATGTATAAATTCAGACATGCAAATGAACCTTAAGGAAATATTTCATTCATTTCAGCCGAAAGACGTCCACTTGCCTACACCTACGGGAAGAAATAGGATAGTGCTATTCTTTACGTCCGGCACTACACGGTACCTGTAACGATTGTCAAAGATCCACGTATAAAGGCCGGGACTCCTCCGTGCCTCGCCACGTGCCACCTACCCTAACAAAACAATACATTCTAACAGAAGTAAAGCGATCATAAGCTTTAGGGCAAAGTGGCATACGACCACGGCTATCCTCTGAACATCACTATGAATATGTATTAAATACATTAAAATATATTACGTGTAAGTTGTTTATTTAATAGACGATAAATAGGTATTGAATAGTTTGTACATATCAATTTCAGGTGAGAATATTTTCTTGTTTCATACTTTTTAGAGCGTGATTTTTCAGTAGTCGGGTTTTAGTTTTGAACTAATTTTTTATTTAAATTATTTTGGGGTTATAATTTCGTGATAAAGTATTTGCAGAGTCGGTTTATTTATTTTTTTGTTTAGGTTTTATTGTTTTACATGTACCTAGGTAATTAGCCAGTAATATTACTGTTACCGCCTTCACCGCGTGGAGGTACTCCCAGCTTATGTCATTATTATTACACACGTTTTGTTTTTTTTTTTATATAGTCGACATTGAAATAAAGTATTTATTATATATGTATTTTGGGTAGGTTTGGAGAGAAAATTTGTTTGGCTCAAATCTGCGGCATGGTGTTATACAAAATATTACTAACTATCCGGGGCATGCAAGCAAAGCCGTGAGCAACACCTGACAGTATATATTTTTGAAATGTGCTAATTAAGTTCTTTCGTTTGATACCAAACACGGCATGTTTTTTTTTTATGTCGTGCCTTTATGTCCGCTAGACGGTGCCATATACAATTTAATGTGACGTCACATAGGCTATAACCAGCGGACAATCAAGACGCTTCCAACAATACCTCACTTGTCAAATTATGACAAGCAGTTTAGAAGTTATGAGGGAACATATGAACATACATACATACATACCGGTCAAAAACATAACCCTCCTTTTTGCTTCGCCGTAGTTGGGTATAAAGGGGCGCACTTGTGCGATGTATGCGAGTGGGTTTTGCGTGTGCGTGAGTGTGTGTAATATTGTGGGTGTACATTGTGTATGAATCAATTTCGTTTACCTGTATATTGTCTTGGCCGACGCCGCTTTGAGGCTTCGATGTAAATAAATAATGGACTGTAGGTGCTGGTATATGATATATCTATTCAATACACAAGTTTGAGTCTGATCTAATTATCTAATGCCTGAGAGATGACTGACGTCCGCAATGCTATGGCGGGACGACAACTGGCGATGACGACGATCCGGCTCGAAGGACCACTGGGTGACCATCTTTACTAAACCTAATCTGAAACCTAAAACTTATACCTATATGTGTCTCGGCCGTCGTCGCTGTGAGACTGAGAAATAATGGACTGTAGGTGCTTGTTTAATGAATAGATATATCATACACCAGCACCTACAGTCCATTATTTATTTACATCGAAGCCTCACAGCGGCGACGGCAGAGACACATATAGGTACTAGTTTTAGGTTTCAGATTAGGTTTAGATCTAGGTTTAGTAAAGATGGTCACCCATCCACGGACCAACCTCGGCAAGCGTACCTTAATCTTATGGATCAACCCACGCGGCTCTTATTACTTAGCCATGAGCTCCTTCTTTTGGAACAGACTATACATACATTATCTTGACCGCAACAAGATCCTCACATTACGAAAATTAAGTAAGTAGGTATATAAAAAATCCACATCCGAGTGGTATCAAATAGAGCTGAAAGAATGCCAAGAAAGCGAACAAGTAAGTGGTCTCTGAGTAGCTTGCTCCCTTTGTGGCTTTGCGTTTCACTACTTGAATGGCCTTCTTAATAGCTGTAGGTTTATGCCCAGTATGGTGTGCCCTGTTTTAGTTTGACGTAAGCTTGAATGTATGTAATTTTTTTTCTTTGAATTTTACTCGAAGAGAAAGTGTGACCTAATTTGTAACTTACTTCATGTTGTTTATGAAGTGATAATTTTGTCCCTCACAATGTAGATGTGTGGTTATGATCTATTGAAACCTACATTTTTTTTTCCAAATTAATTATAGAATTTTTCTTAGAACTTGCTTTCCGGAATACGTGTTTACTGTTAGCTATGGGACTCTTCACGTCTCTCAGGCTACTTCTAGGGAAACTTGTGCCATCGTTGAGCGCATAATCGTTTAGTATCACGTGAAATAGTGGCCAAACATAAGCCTTTGAAATACAAAAAAAAAAACTTCATATTTTTATATGGCAACATCCCAAAAATTGTCTCGTCGCTCATCTCACAAAACTCCATTCACACCGAACATACGAGTACAACCCAACATGGGCAAATCAGCCTTAACATATGTAACATAGCTATCAAGATACGAAAATCACCGAGCTATTCGGAAAAAAAAAAAAAAACGAAACAGAGTATTCGCTTTTATAGGAAAATTGTATTGCGTGTAGTTTCTGTGGCGAGGCAAGATAGCAGCACAAAGTGGATAGGTGCAGAAGGTTGACTCACGTACGCACACATAGACATACTTCACGTACAGCGAGTGCCAGGCTCGGGTCCTCGCGACTGGCATTCGACCGGGACAGACCATGATCGCCGTACGTACGCGACTATGTGTGCATGCGCCTATTTTTGGCCGTTGCATGGACCCGGCCTTCTGTTCCCATATATTTTGTGATATCAGCTTATCTGATCTTGCTGGCCGGACCGTATTGAATGGACGCCCGGCTGTCTCTCAAATGAACGTACAACTCTGTTACTATAAAGTATTACGAAATAGGTTTCATGTAAACCTCGTCTGATGGAATAGTACTCGTAATAGGATTGGCTGTTGCATTTAGAAAATTTACAGAATCGTTTTTGGGAATTAATCATAGTTGGGATTTGTGGCGATATTTTTCGTTTTTGAAGTTTAGAATAGAATAGAATTTGTTTTATTGGAGTAACCAAGACTCAACAAGAATGTTAGTAAAACTTACGACTATGTTAGTAAGCACAGACACTAAACAGCAGTTTAGCTAGTAGGCAGCTTCAGATATGTTTTCTGTATGAAAAACAATTTTATCGGTTTTTTTTTTCATTTCCTAACTAAATCTTAGATCCGAAGTCCTAACGCACATTTTCTACATTGACTGACTCATCCCAGGTCACATCTGAACGCTTTCAAAAACAATATTATACTGCAGCCAATTCATACAATTTAAGGGGATTGCTACATTTGCTAAACAGTACTATGCCCGAGAAAACAAGGAAAACTTTCCAAAAAAGACTCCCATAAAGATAAGAAATATTGAAATTGGTAACCGTATCCGAATAATAGCGGAACATGTTACAAACTAAACCACTTTCGTACACAAAGAACTAGAAACGCGTGGTAATACCAACCCCGATAAACCAAACCTTTACAATTGTGCCGATGCAATTTCTCTCATGTTTTACTTTTCTAGGATAAGACTGGATTCGACTCACTTATCTGTTTTCGTGGAGTGCATTACGGCCCGTTGCCTCCGTCTCGATTCTCGCTCCGCCCATTGGATTACCTTCAATTTCATTACTATTGGTTTACGTCGACAAATCTGTGAGTGGTAAATTGGAAATACTTTTTATCTGCACCCGTGTTTGGAATTTATTGTTGGTGTGTGTTGGATTTGTTTGCTAACAATTAATGATATTTAAGGTAAGAGTATTTATTACCATTTCCTCCCATGGGTGTCATAAACGGCGACTAAGGGACTTAATAGAGAATGGGCAGCAGCGTTCTCTATGCATTTTTAACACCTTACTGCGATCGGCAACCCGCCTGCCAAGCGTGGCGATTATGGCAAACCCTGGGGGGGTTTGCCATAATATATTGGGGGAGGCTTATGTCCAGCAGTGGACGTCTTTCAGCTGAATTGATGATGAATGATATACGGTGTATCTATTCAAACACGAAATATTTTAAGAGGACCATCTATAGGTGGAAAAAAGCCATAGCAGCGAATATTTTTTTTAATCTAAGTGTTTTATATTTTTCCATAATTATTATAATTTTAAAATTGCTTGAGACATTTTGCAAAGGAGTTGCATTTTCCAACATTTTACTTATTCTATGAATGAGCCGGCCGGACACGGCGACGCGCGAGGGTGGCGGCACGAGCGCGGTGAATTTTGATAATTAATCATCATATCAAGTAATTTTAAATTATTTAATTTTTTAAATAATATACTCGGATTTAAAAAAAAATCGTTTCTATGGCTTCTTTACCACATATAGGTGTATTTCTTAAAATATTTCATGTTTGAATAGATACACCCTTTGAATATTGTATAGGATGGATTTTTGAAACGAGGCATCAAGGGCAGGTACCTTAACCGCTGTAGCTACAGGAAAACGGTCTGAAAAGACTGTCCTTAACTTTTTGAGAAATTCTAATTGGCATTCACAGATTTTGAAAAAAAAAAAAAAAAAAAAACTGAAAGTGGGTTAAAACTGTTTTCGATGTCAAACTGAGGTTTGAGTACAAAAAAGTCAGAAATGGCAAAAAACTTGTCCCCTACATTTCGTAGAAAAAGAGACTCCCAACTTACTCTTTTTTTATGATGAATGACTGACCGCTACGACGAAGAGTGGCTGTAAAGAATTTCAATTATGAATTTGAATTTCGAACTAATATGTATGTATGAGTCATAATTTTATTTGCTTTGAGATCTAAATTTAGATAGTTTGTTGCGTCGAGTGCCAACAAGAAAGATAATTACAAATCTCGTAAAGAATTTCGCAGAAGGTGGTTCGTTCTACAAGTGATAATTCGCTCCTACAAGTAATAACATTGCAATCATATTGAAAATACAATCTACAATGTTTGAAAAATAAACTTTTATGAATTTTCAAAGTTATTTCAGGTAATTTTTGTCACAAAATGAACAAATCAAAGCCAATAAAATGATGGCTCGTATTAGTTCGAAATTCGAAGTAAATTTTTTTTTTTGTTTATTTTTCTTCAGTTTTCGTTCTAGCAGCCAGTCTATTCATCATTAGATAGTAAGTTGGAGTCTCATGTCCTACGAAATGTATGGGACTATTATCATTAATATTATGTATATCACATAAATATTTTTTAAATGAAACTACATTAAACAAACAAACACCTACTTTATAAGCTATCTAACACTATTAAACATAAGTGAATTATCAATTAATAAACATACTAAATTAACAACTTAAAAATAATCTCTTCTCTTAATTAAATAATAGGCAAGATCCTTAAACACACATACACCGAAAAAAATGTTTACTTATACATAACCAAACTTTCGTCAACATGTAACACAAAAAAGTGACCACATAACTTTATGCAACCTGTAACCAAAACCCATCACTTTTATTAAATCAAGTTAACTTTTATAAAGTCTTGTCAAACTTTGATTATTCCTGAAATAGCCGAATTAGGCTAAATATTTTTTTCAGTGTATTCAGGGCTTTATCACACGTGCGTGTTTCCAGCGAAGCGATTGTTCAACGCGCTCGCGGCGTGTGCGTCGCGAGCACGCCACGTGAACGCAACGTGTTCGCCGCGTATGCGGAACGAGAGCGATTGACGTGACTGTACAAGAGAGAGTGAGACAAGCGAGTGTACAATTTTGTAAAAACGCGGCGATCACGTCGCGTAGCCGCGGCTACCTCGTTTCGCACCCGCGGCGAGCCCGCTGCGCTTTCGCCTCGCTTTGAAATCGCTCTTAAATCGCCAGTGTCATAAGACCTTTACCTTACATAACTTACAACATTTAATGGTATTTTTGCGAATTCACTCAAATTGCACGAAAATATATTTATTACTAGCTTTTGCCCGCGGCTCCGCCCGCGTGGATGTCGGTTATCGCGTAAAAAAATAGCCTATGTCCTTCTCCATATCCCAGGCTATATCTCTGCCAATCAAATTTCATGACGATCGGTTCAGCGGTCTAGGCGTGAAAACGTAACACAAAGACAGACAGACAGACAGACAGAGTTACTTTCACATTTATAATATTAGTATGGATTTCGTGGACTTCAATCAAACAGCAAAACCATCACTCCAGCAGTCAAGCTTTTAATTCTTGAACCATTGCCAATCACCATTCCATCACCAACTCATGGTAGGGGAATTCAGGTTAAGTTTAAACCACTTGTTTTATCGTCCAAGTCTTGGCGTCGCGAAGCTTTCAAAGAATTAGCTCGGTTTAATTGTGGAGGAGTTGATGTCCACACCATATCGCCTCTCCATCCAACGTATACTGAGTGGTTCGATTGTTTTCTTAATGGTTACGTCACTTAGTTCTTGTGCTGATGAGTTTCTCGTGTATGGTCTGTGTTACTTGGCTTGTTGGAAGATTTTGGTATCTGTATAATGTTGTAATGTTTAAAGATTATAATGATAATCATTTATTCGTCGAGCAAATTTCGGGGGGGCGCGAGTTTATGTATGTATATCATATACTCGTATATCAAGTATCAGACAATTCATGGACATGCAGTGTTTTTTTTTTTGAAGTGATAACTTCGTTAGGCGCTTTGAGCGATTTTTGGTAGGGGAAAACATATGGGTTCGCGATCGTCACCGAACGCTTTCCATGAGCTATATGTATACCTACTGTGTATATATGTGTACTTTTTGGGTGAACAAACAGTAAGACCCGCCGTCCACGGCATGCACTGACCGATCCAGACGACCCCACAACTCTCCTCCAGGAGAGCAGTAGGGAAACCAGTACAGCTCGCAAGCATAAAACACGACCGTCATTCCGACCTCGCCGCCGAGGCCCATCGCGAAATCCCCGACTAAATAGTCCTTCCCGACCCTTGCTCGACGAAGCACCAGTCCGCGCCGTAGCTGAGCCTGTAGCTTTAAATTCCCCTGATAATAACCCTGATTTTATCCAGCAACCGTCGGTCCCTTGCCGTCCTCCCTCCGACTCTGCCCTAAGCCGAGGTTAATACCCCACAGGAGGTGCCCTTAGCGCGCAGTCGTTTAGTTTATAAGTTTTACGCCCTGGCTGGAGGCTTTGAGTTTTTAAGAGCTTAAGACAACCACAGGAAATACCGGTTAAAGAGTTACGATCTCTAATGATCAACTTTGAGATGCCCTAGATAATAAAAATGAACAAAAATCATGGAACTCGCGTCATCGTCACCGAACGCTTTCAAGTTACTTAGTTTTCACTTCTATTGGCAGTTCCCAATGACTGTTATTTTTTTTTTTTTTTTTTTTTTTCATGTTAATATTTGCCATTGTTCGTTTTGATAAACTCGAAGATCAGTACTAGTTTCCAACTGGATCTAAGCATTGTTAATTTACATATCTAAACAGTCATGTAGTTTTGATGCAATCTTCATTATCAACAATTGAACTCATTTATTTAATCCCTGCCTCATCAACAGAATCATGAATCCCAGTTTTTTTTTTATTCCTAAGAATTCGTTTTATTTTTAAACTCGTGACCTCATTTTATGCAAATAATGAGGAACAAGGGGAAATGGCAGTAAATATTTATTCAGATTCCTTTTCCTTTCTAGTATGAACTGAACTTCGAGTAGAGAGCACGTAGAGCAATAACGTGCCAGATTTAGGGATCACTGAACACAAGTAATGATAGATTTTCAAACTATGATATGTATTACTAACGCGCGTCGCGTCGCCTTGAAGTAGGAACTGTGTAATTTGTTTCAATCGATTGAGTGTATGTTCGTAGCTCGTCTATGTTTAATTTGGGCTATATATACTTATGTTACTTTAGAGTAGAATTTTTATGATGAACTGGCGAGAGATAGGTTGTCAGTTCAAACCTAATTCGTTCCACTATTAATGAGAACCCACTAATGGCGCGTTTACATTAGGTCGGCCACCGTATACGGCGACCGCTTTCGTTTGAACCGGATCGGTTAACCGAATTAGATTGTTTACATTAGGTTGGTTCACCGAATTCGGCGATCGCTTACGGTTTTACCGGGCTGTATTACGGGCTGCAACCGAATACGGCCATCCGAATACCTGTTTACACTAGTCGGTGACAAAATACAGGCTGACACCGAATACTCCCAATCGAATACCTGTTTACACTAGTTTGAACAAATACGGTTGCAGCCGAAAACGGCGTAACCGACCTAACGTAAACGCGCCATTATATTACAAAGATGGGTGTTGGAACCCCGAACTGAATACTATGTAGTAATGTAAAAGGATCAGCAACAGAATTAATTTTGTCGGCACGGTTGGCGCAGTGGTTAAGCGATTGACTGCTGCGCTGCGTGTCGCGGGTTCGATTCCCGCACGGAACAAATATTCGTATGACCTACAAGTAGTTGTTCTGGGTCCGGCTGTTTGTGTATGTGAGTTTACATGTTTGTAAACGCACCCACAATACAGGCGAAATTCCTAGTGTGGGGCAACGTTTATTATTTCTAAGAATGTAGTTTTACATAGTATGGTGTCAATATTTTTTGAAGTTCTATACATTCTACTACAATATATGGTGCAAATTGCAATTTTTTTTACTGAAAAATAGATCTAATATTTAATGTTTTCTTATTTAATTTACATCCATTTTTTAAACGTAAAACTCACGATATCGTTTTTATGAAAAACAGTGTCAGTTTTTGCCACATCATATTTTAATTAATTTCACACCTATTTTTCGCAGAGACGGTGGGATGAGCCGCTCTGTAGAGTAAGTATAGAACAGTTTACTTGATACGTCTGCTACTACTGCGGAACATGCGCGCATATTAGCTGTGGGTAAGTGAGATTCGGGTTTTTAGCTTCATGTACTGCCTTCGTCGAACACAATCCTTGCACTTTGTTCGACAACACTACTTTCCGCCTTGCTGCTTCCCTGCGAGTAGGAGCTTCTTGTTGTTCTCCCCATCGCTGTCACTGTGGCGAAGATGTCAACAGCCTTGGACACCACGTTCTGTCTTGCAGCCAAAGTGCGGGTCGCTAATAATAATATCATCCAACGAGCTATTGTCACCGTCGGCGTTCCAGCTGTATTAGAACCCAATGGCTTGCCATTCGACGATGGCAAAAGACCGGATGGCATATCTTTATTTCCTTGGAAGGTACCCTAGGTCATTAGTTTAGAACGCAACGTGTGTCGATACTCCTGCGCTATCCTCTATCTTCCTGACTCGGCGTGCTGTGCTGGCGCTGCTGCTGCGGCTGCGGAAAACCTCAAGTGGCGAAAGTACAATACCCTTGTCGATAATTATATTTTCGAGCCGTTTGGGGTTGAAACCATCAGGCCGTGGGGTCCCAGTGCTCATGATTTGTTCAATGAAATCTCCAAAAGGCTGGTTGACAGTTCCCGTGACCCAAGGGCTGGCTTTTACCTAGGCTAGAGGCTAAGCATTGCCATACAGCGTGGCAATGCTGCCAGTCTCTTGAGTATTCCAGCTGACAGCGGTGCGAAGGAATTTCTCGACGCCATATTTTAGGTTATTCTGTTAATAGTTTTAGTTAGGTTAGGTTATTATATTTGTATTTTAATAGTTTGTTAATTAATTTAAATGTATTATTTCTATACAAATAAATAAATTGTCATAGGTAATTGACAATATAAAATTATATATTTCACACCTAAAAAATCTAAATTTTTCCCTCCACCTCTTTTAGTGTTATTACCGTTTAACGCTACGTTTATTAACAATTTCTAAATTACTGTAGTCTATTGTAACAAGTTTTCAGTCAGTAGTTAATTAACGCCAGCCACAAACCCTCTGTGTTGTCTAGTTTAGGGTTTTGGAGCGAAATTATAAGCGGCGGCGGTACTTGTGAGGTGGCAGAATAATGAGCTCTCTTGGTGCCTGTACCCTTAGTACTTATTTCATTGTTTATTTTTAGTGAGTACTTTGTTTCATTTTTCTCTAATAAAATATCATGAAACCTAGAGTTATCAAATCAAATCAAAATCAAATCAAATCATTTTTATTTCAGGAATACACCCATATAAAATTTACATCAGATTACAAAATTAATGTTATTATTATTCACAAATTACAAGAAAAGTAGACATAATTATATATTATTATTATTAAATTATTCCATTTTACAATTTGCGTTATTTTAGCTGGAATATTAATTGCCATATACGAAGTCGTGGTTTACCTCGTATATGGCCCTCAATATTCCATTGTCAGATTTATGTATTCGGTTTATGAAGGAGGCCTGTGACTTTCTCATGACTGCGTAAAAGTCATCCACCCTGTTTTCGGCAAACATGCCGAACGCACTACACCGACAAGGCAGCCCCACTATGTATCTGGTATACCATAATGTAATAAAAAATCCTCTTAATATAAACTTGTTAGGTATTAGACACAGGACATAAAAGATATCATTATAAAAAAAAAATGGTCGGAAATAAGGACTGCCGACAGAAGTGAAAACTCAAAACTTTGGAATAACTGTACAGTCTGGCGCAAAACGTCACGAGCTTGTCGCGTATTTCGGTGACGCGGTGACGCAAACCCATAAGTTTGTCTCCTACCAAAAATCGCTGAACGCGGTTAAAGAAGTTTTCACTTCAAAAACTCAAAACCTAGGAACAACTGACAGTCTGGCGCAACATGTCACGACCATCTCGCGACTTTCTGTGACGCGGTGACGCGAACCGATAAGTTTTTTCCCTGCCAAAAATCGTTCAACGCGGCTTAAGAAGTTTTCACTTAAAAAATCTCAAAGCCTTGGAATAAACTGACAGTCTGGCGCAACACGTCACGACCATGTCGCGACTTTCGGTGACGCTTGTCACAACTATGTCACGATTTTCGGTGACGCGGTGACGCGAACCCATTTGTTTGTCCCCTACCAAAAATCGCTCAAAGCGGCTAAAGAAGTTTTCACTTCAAAAAAATTCACGGCAAATACATGGATTTTCGTCACAGCTTCATAATGATCGCGATGTATTAAATGGTTCCCAAGACCACTAATAAAATCATCGATATTTCCGTTATATTACATAACCTCCCTTGACACCGCTCCTCTCCTAAATTACGCCAAGCAAAAGCAATGAGCATTCGCGTGGGAGAGCACTACGACTCACAAACAACTCGCCAAGCAAAGGGTACCTACATCTCATTGTCTGCTTACATTACGACCTCTATAACAATAAACATAAGATCTAAAATCCATTAACTTGAAACTACATAACATTGTGATAATAATGACTCGAATATGTCGAGATCGAGTGATAACCTTGTGGTGAACTTGAAAATTGTGTTTGTGTTTAACTAAGATTTATTATTTAGCTTTCCTCTGTTTGTTTAGTATACGGCATCCTAAATTATCAATTTGGCTGCTGTTCGCTGTTATTTCCTGATTAATGTTGGCTTGGATAAACAAGAATTGTGTTTTAGTGCGAGAATGTAACTAGAAGAAAAGGAAACTCTTTGAGACAGCTTTTCCGGTGTTATGTATATATGTATGCTCTATAAACTTTTCAATATCTTGCAGGTTCACCAAAAATGTTAACGATAGCAAAATCGGACTTGCAAATCGGGCATGTGGAAGAAATTGAGAAGATCTGAAGGAAATAGTCTGACAGCATATCTATACTTCAAGAAGGGAGTGAAGTAAATATGACCAAACTACTACAAACAAATAGGATTACCAAATCAAGTTCAATTTTAACCCAAAATTTTCTAAATCCCTGTCAAAATAAAATATCCCTAAGTTATGTTGGTATGCGTTTTACCCTAAAAAAACATGTTCTTCCATGGAAAACGGAATGTATGGGATAAGGAATGTACCATACATTCCTTATGGAAGAACATGTTTTTCAACTGTAAATGTAATTTGGTCGACTATTACTTGGTAACTTGTAAGGCCACTCAACTGTGATAGTTTTCCTTTTAACTTCGTTATATATACTACTGCTGTGAACTTTTTCACTTATCCAAGTACAACAGCAGTACATTTAGCTGGCAGGGGACACACACTTGACTCTAACAAATATTAGCACTTCAAAGCTTAATATTTACTTACTAATTTAATTTCACACAAACCTCATGTTTCCTAACACTAAATTCGTTATTATTATCAAACACCATAATAACCGCACCAGTACGAAATTCACTGCCGCGGTTTTCATTCGTGCTGAATCCACAGCGTTTGACTGAAACCGCTAAAGCCTTGTTGACTAGCTACTCGTATGACTGTCAACCCGAAGCTGCCAAGCACCACAGTTCTAACCCCGTTTGTACCCCATAGTGATCAAAGGGAACCCTTTGAACGCTCAACACTTCGGAGTAGTTCACGGTAAGGAATTCGTACGAATAGAATTCAGCTGATATATTTGTTTCGAGTGATGAATTCAACAGAAAGTTAAAAGCGTCGCCGATTCTGATAATTGGGACAAATGAAATCAAAAATAGAATGATAAACACGAAGAACGATGCCAAATACCAATTCTAAGAATATGAGTATTATGAATTCACAAATTGTTTTTTGTACAAAAATAGAAACTAAGTAGTGGATTGTACCTTTACAAAAAGCCTATTGTGTATCTAGATATAATATACAATGTACGATTGTCTGTTTACCGAAATAAAATAACATAAAATAAAATAAAATAAATAATCTGTATACTATTCATATAGCTGTAGTTTTTTGTTTTTTTGTTTGCTGGTTTGTTTGAACGTGGTAATTTCTGTTAATACCAGTCGGATTTGAAAAAATATTTTTGATAGCTCAATTCTTGAGAAAGGTTATTCTGCTATTTAACATCACGCTAAGACCCTTAGGAGTTGAGCAAGAATTAAAAAAAAAACGTCAGAATGAACGCTAAGCGAAAACTGTGTAATAACGCGAACGGGCGACGCAATGCGATGGGGTGGGACGAGGGCGCAAAAAACTTCACTCGGACGATTTCGCAGGCAGAAGCTAGTCTTACAATAAATTAAAACCAAAAATACGGTTGAATGATACTACCAAGCAAGGATGTGGATTTCTGTGGTTATAGCATAAATAGGCAACAAAGAGCTTGTGTAGTAGGTATCTAATGTAGTTATCCAAACGAGAAAAGTTTAATGGTTGCATAGTGGTAACGGCCGCCACACGTGTTGTAGGTCGTGGATTCGAACCCAGACAGGCAAATAATAATTTAATCAATCAATCTGCCTAGCCTTTTCCCAACTATGTTGGGGTCGGCTTCCAATCTAACCGGATGCAGCTGAATACCAGTATTTTACTGACTGACTTACTCGACTGTCTATCTGACCTCCACAACCCAGTAACTGGGTAACACGATACCCCTTGGTAAGACTGGCTGTCAGACTTTTGGGCTTCTGACGACCCGTAACGACTGTCAAAGATCCACGAATGACAGCCGGGACCAACGGCTTAACGTGCTTTCCGAGACACGGAAGAGTCTCGGTATGTAAAGATGGTCACCCATCCACGGACCAACCCCGGCAAGCAAAAAGCAAGTAATAATTTAATAATAATAATAATTTGTGTACATTATTTTATCACCACGGCTCTCAAAACGGTGAAGTAACGGTGGTACATTGTAAGGAAACTGGCATGTCCTAGAACCAAAAATTCGAAGACATGTGACATATACCAACCCACACTGGGCCCACGTGATGTATTAGGGCCCATTCCCTCTTACCGAGAGGAGGCCTGTATCCCAGCAGTGGGAAAATTATTTATTATTCATTTATTTATTACTAGCGTTTTCCCACGGCTCCGCCCGCGTGGATGTCGATTATCGCGTAAAAAAGTAGCCTATGTCCTTCTCCATATCAAATTTCATGACGATCGGTTCAGCGGTTTAGGCGTGAAAACGTAACATACAGACAGACAGATAGACAGAGTTACTTTCACATTTTTATTTTTTTTAAACGTTATAATATTAGTATGGATTTATTATGGTCTGATTATGCTATACGAGAAAATACATGTCTTAATAATTCAAAGAATAAACCTAAAGCCTAAAAGAGAAAAATAAAGAATCACCTTGCAACACATTACTAGAAAAAATATTATTTTACCCCGCTAAGTAATCAGCTGTTTTTATCTGAACCTACATAAATTACGGGGGCTTAATGAGGTACGAGGATGTATGAAGTGAACATTTTAAATATTTATAAGCACACAAGTGCAGCCTTGGATTCGAGTGATAGAGGTCATGGAAGTTTAAGGTTGAGCCAACACTTTTTTATGATAAGTTGTAGATAAGTTTTATTTTTATTTATGTTTTATTTTACAATGGGTTTGCTCTTGATTCTAGTCTAGGTCAGAGTTGACAGAGACAAAGTCGACGATGGAGTGAGGTTACCCAAAAGAAGCCTGTTCACTCTCACTTTGAATAGATTAGGGTTGTATGCGTTTGGAAATGAGGACGAGTATGAATGTGGATTGCTATATGAGTACGGGAAACCATAAACGATTGGTGGACTTTCTGAAAGATTATATGGCTAAAAAGGGAGTGACTACCGAGTCACTGACCGACCCAGACGACCCCACTATTCTCCTCCAGGAGAGTCGCAGGGAAACTAGTACAGTTCGCAAAAGAATACATAATACACGATCGTCATTCCGACCTCGCCGCCGAGGCCTCGCGCGAAATCCCCGACTAACGAATAGTCCTTCCCGACCCTTGCCTGTAAGTGAAGCGCCAGCACGCGCTTTAGCTGAGCAGCATGTAGTCCAAAATCCCCCTGATAATAATCAAAACACTGATTTTATCCAGCCACCGACGGTCCCTTGCCACCCTCCCTCCGACGCTGCCTTAAGCTGAGGTTCGTACGCCCTGGCTGGAGGCATTAAGTTTCGTTAGGAGCTTAAGGCAACCACAAGAAAGTCCGGTTAAAGAGTCGAAACCCCTCGTGGTTACACTCTGAGACGCACTAGATAAAAATAAAAAAAACTACCGAGATGACAGCTAATAGAGAAGTATGGAAGAAAAAGACATGTGGCACCGAACCCAAATAAATTGGGATAATGGCAAGAAAATGAAAATAATGAGGTACACAGTAGAGAATGATGATACGTTCTTGCAGCGAAGAACACTAGCTGCTTTATGCCAAAACATAATTATGTTGGCGATTAACGCAATGTGCGTACCTTCATATTCGTGGCGAGACATGTGTCGCCGGTGTGCAACGGCATGGCGGGCGCGCGTCTCGCAAAGTGTATATCCACCTTAACTAGAACAAAAACTCGGTACATTCCAACATCGCAATTTTTCAAATACAAACCCAATTACCTCAGGCTACAACAATTTTCGTACGAGGTATATTGCGGCACTAAACCAAACTTTATTCACAGTTACTTTCTACACTACTTATACCATAAAACTATTACGTACCAAAGTTTATTACGAAGAAATCCAGCGGCACGACATTAGTTTATTCCCAGGCGAGGTACCCACGTATACCGCAGTTTGTAACTAGGTCACGGTAGACAAATCGTTTGACAATTAGCTTACTGACTAACCGAGGTGATAAAATCTCATGTATGTAGGAAATTGTGGTATTATAAATTTGTTTGGACTCGACACGCAGGGTTTTTTTTGAGCGAGGAATTGAAATGTTCAGTATTATTTTTCTATAAAATGGTAATAATTACTATTTTATGGAACAATCATACTGAACATACTAAACAACATGAAAACAATTACTGTTTTCATGTTGTTTACAATATATCTGGAATTTTATTTTCCATAGGAAGAATACATATGATTCTTGTGCGCTTGATAGTGTGGACTTTCGCATCAACAAGTTTCCTGGAAGTCCACCATTGAGATGACCTCCAGGAAGCTTACAAGGTACGTAATGCACATTATTTACTGAGTCTGTGACGAGGTGGGCTTCGGTTTAGTAGCAACCCATTTCTTAAGGCCCAGATATATGCCAGTGACCTTGAGTGGTTAGCTTGTGTGTTCTGTACTGAGCTCACGCAACGCGTCGTACGTCCATCCAGTATTAGGACTCACCCATCCGGAAGAGTTTTCCCAAATAAGGCGCATTATTAATTTATTATACATAAAATAAAAGGTATTTTAATAAAACACGTATACTAAAAGATCATTAATTAAATTATCTTAAAAAATGGGAAAGGTTTCAGAAAAAATACGCTTGATAGATTTTCCGTGATTCTCAGTTTTTTTTATCCACGTTAGGCATAACTTTACAAATTAAGTTCACTATGTTATGTAAACATAATCTAAAATATTCATATAATATGTTATTAAAAAAATGCTCTAATTTAAAATAAAATATATTTTTTCTAAATTATTAATAGAACTCGTTTAGACGTGATCTTCAGTATAAAATCATTAAAAGTCTGTTATCGTCATCTTAAGACACGTGATGAGTAATAGATTAGGGATCAACCATACACCCTGCCAGCTTATATTGGTTTAGACGTAACTTAATTCAAAAGGGGAGGAGGGGCTTGTGGCTAAGTAATAACAGCCCATGGGTCGATCGATCTGGTTAAGCTACACTTGCCGCGGTAGCGCTGTGGATGGGTGACCATCTTTACATACCAAGACATGACACCTCTTGCGGGGCGCCCAAGCTCAGCCGTTTATGTTGTTAGAAAGATACAGATGTAGAAACAGCACGCTTGGTTTATTTTAGTTACTTCCACAGCATAATGTCGTATGGCATTTTATTGTGGGGACAGGCTGCTGATTTTGATCCATTTTTATTTTGCAAAAGTGAGCTGGCAGAGCCATTTATAATCTACGTCACCGCGAATCTCTTAGGGATCTATTTAAATAGATTAATATTATAACGGTACCTTGCCAATTCATTAACGAAAATATGATCTACTAGTTTCTGCCCGCGGCTTCGTTCGCGTTAATTTCGATTTTTTTTTAAATACACACTCTTAAAGTTTCTATAATAATATAATTCAATCATGATTCGAAAGATATATGGCGCCATCTATTATTATAAGAACGTTATCGTTATTTTTCTCGGGGACAGTACTTTTTATCGGCATGAAAGGAACCCTATGTCCGTTTCTGTACACCTGATAACGTATATACAATATATCAGGACTATCCGTTCTGTGGTTTAGGCGTGAAAAGGTAACAAACAAACAAACAAACTTACTTTCGCATTTATAATATTAGTTAGGATAGTTAGGGTGTAATAAAACACTTACATTTTTTAAATAAAATAAATGTTAGACATAATTTTAATATTATAAATAAGGATAAAATAGATCAAACGTTTTTCAGTTTATCTAAAGTAAGTACATTTCATATGGGGAACGGTGTTAAATGTTACAACAAAATACCTTGTGTTATATAAATTGCTATTAAATGAAAGAAAATTTAAAACGTATACGTATGTATACTTTGTAAACAAGCTTATTACAAATTAGAGGAATATATCCAAGATAAGAAGGCTTGGAAAAATACTGGTCCTGCTCCATAGGATAATGTTAAGTCACAAAACACAACAATTAAATTAGCAACCTGCTAATTTAATTGTTTATTGTATAAATTATTTTTATGACATTAATTTTATAATAAGTTTAACTCGCACACTGACTTTTTATTTGTAAAAATGTTTGTAAAATCATCTACTCTAACAATATTTGTAAAAATGTGAGCACCATGTATCTAACACATAATTAATTTATCCGTCATTGCTTAATTTTTAATTGATTTACCTGTTGTGGTACAGGAATTTTATTCTGGGTACATCGTCTTCACATGTAATAATATAATTTATGTATACAAAGTATTGTAAAACAGTTTAAAAGAGTAACTGTGGAGTTTCTTGCCCATTCTTCTCCATGCGAAACTACCTTTTGGAAGGGGCAACTAAAATCAATTTTATTTCTGTGTAAATTTTGACGTTCAAAAGTGCCATTGATGTGCCTATTTGAAATAAATGCTTTGATTTTGACTTTGAAGCTTAACGTGCTTTTCAAGGCACGGAGGGGCCGTGCTTCGAAAAGCACATTAAGCCGTTGGTCCAGGGGCCTAAGTCTACTAATTTACAAACGTTGCAATGGTCTTGCCATTGTGAGTATTTGACAGTGTTTGTATGGAAAATCTGTCAAAATCTCACAATGAAGAGACCATTGCAATGTTTGTACATTAGTAGACCCCCTGGCTGTCTTTTGTAGATCTTTGACAGTTGTTACGAGTCGTCAGAAGCCCGAAAAATTTACAACCAGTCTTACCAAGGCGTATCGTGTTACTCAGTAGTTGGGTTGTGTAGGTCAGATAGGCAGTCGCTCTATGTAAAATACTGGTATTCAGCTGCATCTGGTCAGACTCGGAGCCGACCCCAATGTAATTGAGGAAAGGCTAGGCAGATGATGATGTAAGTATAGTTCAAATTGCTGTGAACAATATCAAAACAAGCCAAAAGAATATATTAATATATATATAATTGCATAGCCCAGGTGTGAGTACTTTGTACTATACTCGTAGAGCTACCATTTACCGGGTAATATATCTTTCATTGGCTTGAATGTGCCCTGGCGGCTGAGAGTATATCATGCTCACTCAGATCTCTCGCTGATGGTGGCGCGTGTGTTGGATCATTTAACTCCCTTCAAAATGGTTGAGCTGAATGCTGCTAATCCATGCGTCATGTTCGTGAACGGGCACCGTCAGTTGGGACTGGTCATCTCTTAGCTGCCACGGCTTATTTCAATTATGATTATTATTATTATTTTCTTTTTTATTGTGTCTATTTGTTGTACCTACCCCGGACACTTTTAACGTGTACGTTTTCATTTTTAATTTTTACATCGTTCTCACATTTAATTTAAAAGAGTATCCATGGTGTTTATTGCCCGTTCTTCTCCATAGGTACCTACTACGCTTTGGAATGGACATGTAGCTTCATTTTTCTTACTGACCGACTCCTTGACAATTCAAAAGTGCCTGTAAATGGTTTAATTGAAATAAATGGTTTGAGTTTGAATATTTTTATAAACAACAAATTGTTCTGCTACAATTAAGGGCAATAAAATGTAATCTGTACAAACGTAAGATGATTACGATCTATTGTAATATTGTGCTCCACCAGCATAATGCGTTAACCCTATTACACGGTCCGCTGTGAAACAATCCTTGCTTCGGTGGTACCGAACTTATCCTTACTGCTGACTACAACATTTACTGAAGACATTTCTCTTACGTAAACCTTATTTTCTGTACTCAAATAGAAATGTGGCAATATATTATATTAACGTAGGTATACTGTTAGGTCTCAGTAAATAGTTGCTGAAAGCGTATAAAAAAAGAGCTTATACAAAACGTCACGCGTTACAACACAAAGGAAAAGGTTCCAATAAGCATCTACATATATGTAAGGGACTCGATACGAAAAGGGTTTTTAAGGTACAATTCCAATAAAGTAGCGCGAATGTCGAGTGAATAAGCGGAATACGTTTTCGAGTGGCCCCACGGCTTTCTAGACGAATTTACGTAAATTTCTATTTTGTGACACGAACAAATTGGTATGGACCTTTTGATACATTGAGGGCTCCCGTCGTAATGGCACATCGTACGAGCGTAACGTGGAATTTTACCGTTTTAAGTTACGAATTTATTTTATTAAACCGGTCAAGTGCGTGTCGGACCACGAACAATGATGGGTTTCGTAATTAGAATGAATTTATCCCAAGAACAAACATATCATTATAGTTGAAAAATATGTTCTCCCATACATTTCATATGTAAATATAAGTTGGTCGACTAATACTAACTTAAGTAACCTAACTTGTAAAGCCTACTTAGCTGTGGTCGTTTTCCTTTAACCCGGTGTCATGGAGGAGAATAATGACTACACGGACGTGGGGATCGGTCATTTCTACCAGATATTTTGACCTTAGATATTTAAATACTTTTAAGATAAATTATTCATTATTTTAAGGTAATGGCTTTATTGTTTTATGGTTTAGTAAATGAAACAAGAATTTGTATTACAGAAAATTATAATTGAATTATTTTAATTTACGAGTAAAGACTTAAAATATTCTTTGAATGTAAAACTTACAAACTTACCGTCTAAATTTGTTTCTATGTAGTACCTATATTAGATATATTTCTTCCAACTCACTATCCATATATACTCGTAAGCCATCAGAGACTTCTGTGAGTTTTAGTATATAATATTTTAAATTCTGCGATCTACATTTTGAACATTAATAAAAGATTTTTTTTTTTTAAGTCTTATAAAAACAACATGTAGAAATTAATAAAATTGGCGTTCTTAAGCCTTATCTCGCATTTCTCAGCATTCATTGACAGTCTTTAATTTTTATGGCACTTTTATTAACTTAACTAAAACATCTTTAGGAAAAACTTACTAAAACTAGTCAGAATCATCGTTGTAAATGTAATCTCTGCAGAAAGTTACGACATGTTCAGGGCAAATATATGCGTTGCAACCATGAAATGTGTGGGTTGTTTTGTGGTCTTTCTTTGCAGGATATACTTGACATTTTTTACGAGCATTGGCTCTATTAGCTGGAGGCTCCACCGAACCTTCGTCAACGAATTGTCGTTTCGCATTTCTCGAGGCAAAAGTGTCTGAATCCGGTAAATGTTGCTCCTGCTGCGGAGATGGAAGACTTGTGTCAGAACTAGCAGACCGTATATGACTTGGAACAGCAAACAGTGGGACATTGTCATCAATTTCCGAGACATCTGCGTCGCTGAGATGACTACGCACACTGACACAATCCTCTTTATTAGCGGACTCCTGATCAGGCGAAAATACACTGTTGTTCTCCTTTCTCTCGATCTACCGACAAAAAAGTAAATAAATTAACAAGAAACGATAATTCAAGCGTAAAATGCAAAAAAATAACACCAAAAGCAATGAAATAACATAAAAACCATCTATGGAAAACATGGCGCAAAATTGTTACACCGAGCACGGAAAAAGTGCACTCCAATCAAGTGACTTTTTAGCTTGATTGACGATATCTTGTTTAGATTAATCAAAATATTAGTTAAGTTGATCATCACGACATGATTGCAGCAATACTAGTTCAAATGATTGAACGCTCAAACAAGTTTCTTGATTACCCTTAACATGACATCATTGTAGAAGAGTTAAAAAAGAGACAAGTAAAAAAAAATACTGTAACAAAGTAAGTTAGTTATGTCAATCAATCATTTTGATTACTTCAATAAAGATCATTGAAACTTTAATCTAATAATCTTGGTTGGAGCAACTATGTTTTGACTTGATTGCTGCAAATAGGTTTTGTGATAACTCCAATCAAGATCCCGTTTCAAATCTCAATCAAATAAAAGTTGTAGCTGTGATCATTGTGCTTCATAGGCTCAGATGCAAACATGTTACTTAGTCAATCTAAACAAAATCTTGATTGTGGCAACTACTTTTTTTTTCAGTGTTTCAAAAAAGGTAAGTATGACCCATACTTACCTTTTTTTAACTTTGGGCACACTTAACTCCAAGCACATTTCCAGCTACTGAGAGAAGCGGCAACGTCGCTTGCGTAGGTACGAAACTGTAAACTAAGGGTAAACTCTCTCGGGTCATTTTGACCCAACCCCCATGACGCCGGGTTAATTTCTTTTTACAGGGTCTTTGGCAAAATACTAAAAACCTCTCAGGACTATATTACTAATATCATTAAAAACAACTTTTGTCCAATGACTTTTAGTAATTCATCACATTTTAAATTTATCATATTTTCATACAAAAATAAAAATATTAAAACTCAACGCTGTAAATGTCTAACTCTATGCGTGGGACAATAAACTGCCGTGTCTAGTGTAAAATACAGGGGCGACAGTGCACGGGAGACGTAGGTAGCTAAATATCGTCTGTTTTAAAACTGCATACCTCTCCACTAAAATTTATATACAAACATTAGATATATGTATGCAACAAGCAGTGGAAAGGCGTGCATATTTAAAATAGATGATCTCTACAAGAAATTGGAAATGTGATAACCCTGTATATACTACTGCCGTGATTTAATTCACTTAACCAAAAATAAACATTTAGCCGACAATTAACATTTAGGGGGGCGGGAGTCACACACTTGACTCTAACAAAAATTTGCACTTTAAAGCTTAATATTACGCAATCGGATATCGGATCCCTGAATCGGAAAGTAGTTTTCACAGACTCGTAATATTTTTGACCCACACCATGGGATAGACGAGAAAGAAAATATATTCACCTCACTTTACGTGCAAGGGAGATAAACCTTACAAAAATATTTTAGATTCAAGATTTTATTTCACCACTTTGTCGGCGTGATTAATATATACTCAACAATGCCAAATTACACCTTCTTAGTACTAAGAGTCACTGAGCGAAGGCGCAGACAGACAGACAGACGAACATGGCGAAACTATAAAGTTTCCGTGTTGACTACGGTACCCTAAAACTGATTGCCCAGAAATATTGGTGGTACGTGAAACGATATATTTCAGACGGAAAGGCTGTAGGCCACCACTTTGCACGTAGATAATTGTGTAATTCTTTCTCCAGAAGCTTTCTGAACGCGATAGCCTACTCAGACTATGTATTTTTATGAAAGCAGTTTAATTCACAATCTCAAAGGAATATGTACCTACACTTTTTTGTAAAATGCACCTTCAATAATTGGAATAATCATATTGATTCAATTATATTGTGAATCGAAAATATCGCTACGTCTGTACCGAAATGTGCACTGGTGGACCATTGGGGGCCGAAGCTAACTCGCAGAGGGCCGTTAGACGCTTTTGAATTTTTTAATGAGGCACAAACCGACGATTATCCCTGTACGCACTGTGCAAGTGCACCTAAGGACAACTACCGGTTGGTGTAGGACTATTGCAGGATATGGAACAAAGATATTGGACTATGTGTTTGGATGGTTAAAATGGACTGGTTACTTAAAACTATGGACGGACTATGGCCCCCTGCCTGATCAATGTTTTATTGTACGCGGATAAAATAGCAGGGGGTGACTTGCACACTCAATAATGGGCCCCCGATAACGGTCGCTAACACTTAGTGCCGTAGCAACAAGGGGCAACATATCTTGAGGTACTTGAGGACTGGAGAGTTATTCCACGACTATCAGAATAATCCCAACGTCCGGAAGATGGTCAAGTTCCCTACCAGCACTTACTGGAATACTTCCTTCCCCCGAGTACGTTTGCTCTTGCGATTCTCCATTCAAGCCGGCCAATAATGGCATAAATGAGGTGGGAGCTCAGTTCCTCGTCAGTGTTCACTATAGCCGGCCAATAAACGCAAGTCAGAGATGAGGAACATGACTTCACCCGGGAGATAAGGTCCGTGGGGTAGCCACTGCCCAACAGCTCGCCATATGCTGCCCGACGGGTTTCTGTATCTCTCTTGGTCTGGCTCCTCGCCCTAGATATGTTCCAGCAAAGTAAACTATACCGGCACAGACCTAGAGTTCGGAGCGCGCAAGCCTCACCACGGCGTCAACGTAGAGCCTTATTAGTCTTACGGCTTTACGCCTATGTTAAAAAGATGTTTGTTAATGAGATTATGGCCCGTAACTCGTTCTACTTAAGCTCAGAAGTTTTTTGGTTAATCGCGGGTGTACCATTGGTAAAGCCAATTTTGACTGTCTACAGTCTGTTACCCGTGACCATCTGTTGTTATGGAGTTCGGTAGATCTTTGGCGAATCCACGCACGAAATTTAGAGAAAGGCAGAGGGAGAAGTGGGTACGGGCCTAGCACCTTCATATCAGAGCCTCTCTTCGCAAGTTTATCTGCAGCGTCATTACCCAAGGATCCACTATGCCCTTTGATCTACTGGAGGGTTATTCGATTGAACGTCGATAAAGTCTCCAGAGCTAGATGGCACTCAAAAATTTGCTTGTTGTTAGTTTGTTTGTTCCCTAAAGCTTTGAGCACAGATAGGCTGTCGGATAGGAATTTAATGCCATAGTTCCGGATGCCTAAGCGCTTTATTGCTATTGTGGCTTGTGTTAAGGCAACGCATTTACATTGAAAGATCGAACTGTGTGTGCCTAGTGGTATATGAAAGTTAATATTGAGGTCAAGGGAGTGTGCGCCAGCACCTGAACCGTTTTGTGTTTTTGAGCAGTCTGTGTCAGCATATAATGTTCCACACGTGTGGGAACATTATATGCTGATTATGCTATATCGAAATACACCTAGCTCGTGACATTTTAAGTCAAAGCTGTTATTTCAATTTGACTTTTGGAATGTCAAGAAGTAAGTCGGTTAGTTAGTAAGTAAGAAAATTAGTTCCTACTTTCGCAATTCCAAAGAGTAGTTGCCTGTGGAGCAGAAAAGGGCAAAATCATTGTTGTCATTTGTTTATGTATTTAAGGAAAAACGAACAGTATCACAATAAGAAACAGCCATAATATCTTAAATATTACAATTTAAAACAATTATGCTACCTACTACGTTCTCCACAGATTATAATTTAAAATATGTAAAACTAGTTAGTAACACAGATACAATACCAATACGACAGACATTATCCTAGAACTCATAACTGGATTTTTATTTGAATTTCTCTTTATCAATTTATTTAAATACGTTGATGTCAATTTAAAAAAAATATATATATTGTCATTAATTATTGACATTATAATGATTTATTATTGAATATTATCACATTTCGTTAAATATTGACATTACCTGACATTATTGCATTTTATTAAATTATATTTTGAGAAATTGACTTTGCTACTAATGAACCATTAATATAAATTAATTTACTTAATTGGCAAAAGCCACTATAAATGTATATTTGTACGCCAAATGGCATACATAGAGAAACTATAATATAACAACAGTTTGTACAGTACAACTATTTTCTTAATGTCCGTCGGCAAACTTCGTGTTACTTTATGATCAGAGTATCTAACTTTCAGTTCGTCTACGAATCAAAATGCCTAAAATTAATGTCTAGAAAGCAAATTGCCTAAGCTTTAAATCGCCTAGAGATCAAAATGTATAACAAGCAAAATGCCTAAAATGCAATAATTTCTAAGTAGTCGAGATGTATAAAATAAACTCGCACTAGGGCCTCTGAACTAGGTTAGGTTAGAACTGTGACCAGAAACGGTACTCCCTTTCTTCTCAATAATAAACATATTGCAAGGTAGGCATTTTGGTTCATAGTCAAAATAAGGTTTAGTTCAAATACTGTATAGGCATATTGCAAGGTAGGCATTGTGCTTCCTAGTCAATATAAGGTTTAGACAATACTCGGCATAGACGTTTTGATTTCTAGTCAGCATGATCATAAAGGTTCGTGTTTCGTCAGTCGTTGGATTTCTATTAGTTGTCCTTTGCACTTGGTTTAGACCGGACTCTCAATCGACTTGGTAGTATATAGAGAGTCGATTGAGAGCGTACGGTCTGCAATAAGTGCAAAGTACTGACGAAACACGAAGTTTGCCGAGGGACATTAAGAAACTAGTTGTACTGTACACTGTTGTAACCTCTGTTTACAAATAAAGACTATTTATTGATGGATTGATTGACTTATAGTAATTAATTATAGTCAGGACCAAATATTTAAAAAAATAACTGATGTGTAAAGACGCTTAACGAAGTGAAGTGTCCTATGTTAATCCCGTCATAATGATCAATTTTTGGACTGGACCATGTCTGGGAACTTTCTGGTTATAGAAATATTGAAGGCCTGAATACTCACGTTCTTTTACAAAAAAAAAAAAAAAAAATGTTAAAACTTATTTACAAACATTATATTGTGCGCTGTCTTATACAGCGATTTTTCAAGTCGTTTCCCAGCAATAATTTTGCCCAATGTAGCTTAATTTGATGTACAGAGTGCATAGACTACAGCTATCTGATGGGTTTTTTACATCCTTTAAAGAGCTGCGGTCGGGAATGTTGTTCTATAATATTTTGTTATGTTGTACTCAAACAACTTTGCAAGCTGGGATTGCACCTGATCCGTCCGGGATAACTGCGGATGATGGATGAAGGTCATGACCTTACCTTTTCCTCAAACTCGTTGGCTTTGGCAGTAATTTTGTGGATAAAAGTAGTAGAGAAAAAACCCTTTTCGTAATAGTAGATTGTTTACCAAGCGAGCAAACAACCATTTTGAAGGCGAGAGTGTTTCTTTGAATCCAGAGCGCAGCGAGGAATTCAGTGCCCCATGACAATTCTGGCTTGACACTTGAGGCGTGAACGTCCTTCTTACACTTAAAGATAAGCCTCAAGCTTTTAAGAAAATATTGAAGTACTATGTTTACGTAAGTTTAATTTAGTACTTTTTAGTTCAATAAAAGCTTTTTTATACATATGTTTTTCAGCAACTCACTTGACGTTATCAGCCATCATTTAAAAAAACTTTAAATAACACAGAAATTGCTTTCTACTTATGCACCTACGTCATATGAGTTCAAATACTCCATATTAAATCTTTAAGAACACGCAAAAGGTAAGTGAGGTACTATAATTAAAGTTTATTGACAGTTGAACTTTTTTTTTTTTATTTCAACTTTTGTACTTAATAACTAATGCTCAAATATATTTATTTCAATCGATGTAGTAGGTACTACCAAATAGACCTTTGCGTACAGTTATAAGAAAGTATATAGATTTGTATGTAGTATTATTATTATTTTGTATCATTTAGGACACGCCACGATAGCGGCGGTAAGACCCCTCTATGAGGAGTGGCTAGAGAGGCATCACGGCGTTCTCACCTACCGCCTGACGCAGGTCCTCTCCGGACACGGATGTTTCGGAAGGTTCCTGCACATTATCAGGCGGGAGGAAACGCCCGGTTGTTACCACTGCGATGATCGCCCCGAGGACACGGCCGAGCATATGTTGGGGGTCTGCCCTGCTTGGGCGGAGCACCGCCGTGTCCTCGTAGAGGCGATCGGAAGCGGCGGCGACCTCTCGCGCCCGGCCCTGGTTCAAGACATGGTCCGGGGCGAGAGAGAATGTGAGGCAGTCACCTCCTTCTGCGAAGCAGTCATGCTAGCGAAGAAGGTGGCGGGATGGGAGAGGGAGAGAGCCTCCTGTCCGAGCCGCCGCGGTAGACGGGCGTCGGAAGCCGCTTGACGACTCCCGACCATCGTAGGCGCGGGCCTGTGGGCGGTGAGTAATGGGTAGCTCACCGTGCGATCAGGACGGCGCATACGTGTTCCACGCGCACCTTAAAGAGATGTCAGCAACGGCGAGGGGGCCCAAGCCTGCCGGGTTAGCGGGATTGTCTGAAAGGGGTACCGCTGCCCCGGAACTTAGAGGGCCAAAGAAGAAACACGGGTGGGTTTTAGTCAGTAAGACTTTGACACTCCCTTCCGCTCCACACAGAGCGGGAGGGGTCATTTGATGATTTCCCATCATCAAAAAAAAAAAAAAAAGTTGTGTCTATTTTGTATTTTAAGAATAACACTCAAAAAAGGTGATTTTCAATGTAACGTATTAGGTAGTCGTAAAACACATAATTAATAGAAATTATTTAGTTAAACAATAGGAACCGAAACAATTACGACAATGATGTTTTTATAAAAAGGCGCGATGTAAATAAAAACAATGAGTTAATCCGTTTCTCATTGTCAAGCGTAACTTTCTATAAACAAATTAAGGTAAATCGTTAGTTTTAGCAAATATACAGTGTAATTAGGGAATTTGCCATACTTCACATAGGAATTTCTCATTAGTAGCCTGGAGAAAATGTAGGTAATTAATTAAAAGCAAATACCGGATAATAACTGTTATTTCTCCCACGTTACTTACGCACACACGAATTACGGCTCTGAAATTAATTAATTTTGATTATTTTATATTATTCCATTTGATAGGATCAAATAGAATTGTTTAAAAGAATCAAAATTAATTCATTTTAAACTCATTATTATCATATCCCTAGCCTTTTCCTTTTTTTTTATCTACAATGGGGAAGCTCACATCTTCATCTAACCTGATGGTAAGTGATGGGTTTTTTTTTTAGTAACTGATGAAAAATTTCAACGCAGGGGCCAAAATCATGTACCGCCAGATTCTTAAATAAGATAATTATATCTTTTTTTCAGGATTTTTTAAGACTGTTTTTAGAGTTCCGTATAAACAAAGAATCCTTATAGTTTCGCCATATCCGTTTGTCTGTCTGTCCGTCTGTCCGCGGCTTAGCTCAGAGACTTTTAGTACTGTAAAGCTGCAATTTGGCATGGGTACACATATTAATCACGCCGACAATGTAGTAGAAATATTTTGGGTCCCCTACACGTACAGTGGAGATGATATTTTTTTTCTCGTCTATCCATGGTGTGGGATATCGTTGGATAGGTCATTCAAAAATATTACGGATTTGCCTAAACCATTTTTCGGTTTAGGGATCCGTTTGCGTAATATTAAGCTTTAAAGTGCTAGCTTTTATTAGAGTCAAGTGTCCCGCCCCCTGCCAGCTAAATGGTTGTATTTGGATATGTGAAAAAATTCTCAGCAGTAGAATAAAATAAAAACTATCACAGCTAAGTAGGGTTTACAAGATACCGAGTAATAGTAGACCAACTTACATTTGCAGTTGAAAAAAAATCTGTCACCATGTTTTTCAAGCATAATTTTAAGTTTGTTCTTGGGATAAATTCGTACCAACTACGGAACCCTTCATTGTGCGTGATCTGACACGCACTTGGCTGGTCTTTTTATGCTTCCCATGGATTCAAAAATCTATTAATTGCGGTATTTTTCGGGTCATACCGCCATAAGTATAAGTTGTGTATAAATGATAAATGATAAATGATTTTATTTCTGTAAGTAGGTTTTTACAAACACTTTTACACGTCAATCATATTTTAAAACTAGATGAGGTCGGCATTTCGTATCTGACTACTCTGAGAAGAAAGACCGAAACAAACTCAGAGGTCACAGTCTCTTGTAAAGTCCAGACATAATCTTGGTCAAATCATGTGAAGACCATGTAGACTGGTGTCTGAAATGGTCTTTTGAAGAAAGAACCACACAGATTGAGTGGACCTGTCCATTCAGTGCACGCATTTGTCAGTAATCGTGCAGCTCAACTCAGAACATAAGGAGCTCAACGATTCGACGAACAATACCAAAGAAAGGACATTTGGGCAGGCCGCATAAATTACTCAAACTGCCATACCATGAACAGAAAAAAATAAATGTATATACTGAGAAGGAAAAAAATAAAAATAAACAAAGACCCACATAGTCTTCACATTCACAATAATTAAAATAATAACATTATACTTCACAAGTAAATATTCATGTCAATGTGTATAAAGCAATCAAATATAAGATCTGTTACGGATGTAGTATAAGCATATTAATCTAGAGCATGTGTTTATTTATTTCAATTAACATACTTGGTTTGCATTACATGATTTGGAGACCCCTTTTAATAAATAAAAATAAATAAAATATAATTCATTTATTTCAGGCAATTTTTTTACACATACACCCATAGTATCCGAAAAATTTATTAAATTAAGAATGAAATAGATATTAAATTAAATTATATTAAATTAAATTAAAATATTATTGTAATATATTATTGTAATAGTATTGTAATAGTTTTCTTAAAAATGTCAGGTAGGTTTAAATTCAAACAGTGGTACCTAATAAAATAAAATACTTAGTAGTCACGTAAATGGTGCGAAATACAGTAGTCACAATGTCGTTTTTCTACTTAATCAGTTTCAGGTGAAATTATGCTTTAAGCCTGCGTAATACAGCATAAAAATCGTCAACACTGCTTTTTAAGCAACGAAATGCTTAAAAACATTTATTTTACTTACCACAACTGCTCGACCAACAAAAGCTTGTTTATGTTTATAACAAACATTGCAAAACTGTGTTCAGTTTAGTTTCAAGTTACTAACTATGGCAGTTCTAGTTTTTACGATAATATTAGAGAACAGCCTTTTATCTATTCGAAAACTGGAACAATGTTTTTAACAAATCAAATAAATCAAACCAAATATTTTTATTGGAATAAAAAACAGATTCACAAATTGCTAGTGTTCGATAACAGCTAAATTAGTTTAAAAAAACTGTGTTGCAGCCATCAGCGCCCATCTCCGAGAGAGGAGACGTCGGCGTTTATAAGACTAACATAAAAATAAATAATTGTTATTGTTTGTTGTTATTATTGTTGCTTGTTATTCTTGTTGTTGTATTTGTTATCTTTATTCTTTATTCTTCTTCTTTAATAGAATCTATAGTAAAATTAGGTATATCAACTATTTAACTAAAATATTATTAACTAGTTGTTACCCGCGACTTTGTCTGGATCCAAGATGAAAGTAGATGTGCGTGTGATGTAGCCTATGTCCTTATAATATAATTCAATCATGATTCAAAAGACATGTGGCGCCATCTAATATCATATGAACAATGATGTTATTGTTGTTTTCCTCGGGAACAGTAATTTTTCGGCATAAATGTTACCTTATGTCGGTTTCTGTACAACTGACAACGTATATGCAAAATTTCAGGATGATCGGTTCAGTGGTTTAGGCGTGAAAAGGTAACAAACAAATTGCGTATAATATTAGTTAGGATAACATTTAATTCCTACTAATTTTTATTGTTAAACCAGTAACCCTAATACAATTAAACAGTGCCTTACAAATAATCACGGATTAAAGTTTTGCTAGGAATAACTTCGGTATAACCATAAATTTTTTGACGTTTATATACCGTTTTATAAAAGCATAACTTTATTCTGTGATCATTTGTAAGGCCCCAATAGTTATCAAATGTCTTAAGGGTGTACAAGTAAATGCATTTATCATACACAAACATACATACATATTTTTATTTTAGAAAAACCCACGGGAGTGCAGTCGTGGGCAGCAGCTGGTGAATAAATAAATAAGTCATCTTTTACGTAGTCATCATTCAGCCGAAAGACGTCCACTGCTGGACATAGGTCTCCGCCAAGCACCGCCACTTCGACCGGTTCTGTGCTTCTCGCATCCAGCGGATTCCTGCGGCTTTCATAAGGTCATCGGTCCACCTAGTGGGAGGCCTTCCAACGCTACGTCTTCCGGTACGCGGTCGCCACTCCAGAACCTTTCGGCCCCAACGGACATCTTATTTTTTTTTTTACTATGGGTTTGCTCTGTCTAGGTCTGGGTGACAGAGACAAAGTCGACGATGGAGTGAGCTTACCCAGAAGAAGCCTGTTTAATCTCACTTTGAATAGATTAGGGTTGTATGCGTTCGGAAACACAGACGCAGGCAGAGAGTTCCACTCCGTTGCTGTGCGCATAATAAAAGAC
Organism: Dryobota labecula; assembly: GCA_947523025.1. NCBI lineage: Eukaryota > Metazoa > Arthropoda > Insecta > Lepidoptera > Noctuidae > Dryobota > Dryobota labecula. The sequence continues at coordinate 7,510,521 of OX383287.1, forward strand.
TTTTGAAAACGCTTAGTGCTAGTTGGTGGAATATCAACTAGGTAGGAGTGGTAACTTGCAGTGCGTCTAGATGTCCGATGGTAGAAGAGGGCCGGTGGAATGAGGTCGTGGAGTTCATGGGCACACTCGCCGAAGTACAATCTGTAGAAGACCGACAAGCAGGCAACCTTGCGGCGATGGGCGAAGCTGTGAAGCTTGGCATTCACCAGTTTTACGTCGGCAATGAGCCTCTTAGCTCTGCGTTCGACATCTGTTCTACGCGCAATGTACCCTGCTCATTGCCACTTAAGTTTGGTAATTCTTCGAGCTGTGTCGGTTACTTTGGTTCTCCTGCGGACCTCTTCATTTCTGATTCGATCACGTAGGAAAACTCCAAGCATAACCGTTGCTTGCAGTAGTAGTGAAAAACAAATAAAAATAACGACTTGTTTTCTTATTTAAGAGGCTAATTTATAGAGTAGCAATCACCCTCAGGTTGTTAAGTTCAGTATTACATTAACGTTTATTGTGTTTATTTTTGGTCAACTAAACATATTACCTGTACGAAGCCAGGTATAATAAAAATAATATTACAATTTATGAGGTATAGAAATATCGAAGATACTTGATATAAGCAATATGTTTCGCCAATATCCTGTTACGTACCAACGGTTGCTCATTGGGACGGAAACGGATGGGACAATATTCAAATATTTTATGTTATATTTACAGCAGCAATCACATGTGGCGGCTTCTATAAATTTGTAAGGCACTTTAGACGATATATTGACGATTCGGATCCTAAGGTTTCGCGTAACGGCCTACAAATTGCCCGTAGTTCACTGTTACTTACGTGATCCGGTTTTTAAATGAATATCGAGGAGCAAATCGATGAAATCCATTAGAAAGTAAACCGATAGGTTACATAGATTTCGGCTCCTGTTCAACTAAGTGAAATGATCCGTATCCTTCTGGAAAAATGCCTGAAAATAAATAGAATGAATGAGGATGTATTGGTAGATATTTTTGTGGTTTCTAAAAGAATCAATGATGACTTTTGCAAACTAAGTTGGGGTCAGCTTCCAGTCTAACCGGAAGCAGCTGAATACCAGTTTTTTACATGAAGCGACTACCTATCTGACCTCCACAACCCATTTATTGGGTAATACAGTACCCTTGGTAAGTCTGGTTGTTGATATCGCTATCTTATATGACGAGAATCTCGTGAAAGCTAATAAAGTTTAAAAAAAAAACAAGTATCTTGACTTAGCACACGAGGTTGTCAAAATGTGGGATATGGACTCTGCAATCATTGTGGACTCTGCATCACTGATAATCGTTACGGTTAATGGCCTAATAGCGGAGAGCCTCGACCAACACCTCAGGAGGCTCTCATTGCGTGGCTGGGTCAAGGGCTTGATTCAGAAAGCAGTACTCCTAGACACAACCCGCATAGTGAGGAGTTTCCTCTCTCTAGAGCCCTGACCATCGGCAGCTTGGACCCTGTTCCTGATGCCGATGGGCCACTATTTTTATATTTAAAAATGTAAAAAATAAGTAATAAAATAAAAGAAAATAATGCTAATATGGCTAGAAAGGGCGTGACTACCGAGATGACGAGTAATAAAGAAGTATGGTAGAAGAAGGCATGTTGCGCCGACCCCAAATATTTTGAGCTATGGGCAAGAGAATTATGATCTAGCCATAAGTATGTAAGCACTAACCTATCAGTAAATTAATCAAAGAGTATTTTCATTAAAAATTTACTTTCCAATTACTCTCTTACCAACTAAACAATTACTTTTCAATTCCATTGAAGTCTGTTTCTCACTCGTATTCACCATTTTCCCAGAATTAACGTTTCGTGACTACTTTCTGTATAGCCAACAATCTGGAACTTTAGTTTAATAAGAAAAACTGTTTGGCCGTATAAATGCTACAGAATCTTTCAATAATGCGAGTTCGACACGCACTTGGTCAATTTTATTCCTTTATTTGGTACAATGGACTGAAATCAGAATGTTTGGTGCTATTTTATAAATAGCTTTATAAGTGCCTATTGATTTTATATCAACAAGAAAGAGGTGTCCTGGGTAAAAAAAAAAACTGTTTAATCCTTCAATCAGATAATAAAAAAAATATAGACACGTATTTTGCTTTGAACGAGGTGATCCGGCTGAGAACCAAAGTTGTCGACATAGCTCACAGAATAAGCAAGCTGAAGTGGCAATGGGCCGGCCATATTAGCCGTAGAACCGATGACCGCTGGGGTAGACATGTTCTTGAGTGGAGACCGCGAATCGGCAAACGTAAGGTAGGACGACCTCAGACGCACCCTGCGGAGATCGTCGCTCCACCTAGCTGGCTGGTAGCAGCTGGATGAGAGTTGCCGAGAATCGAGCTGAATGGCGTGCAATTGGAGAGGCCTATGTCCAGCAGTGGACTGCTATAGGCTGATGATGATGACGATGATGATTTTGCTTTGTCATATGAATAAAAAATGACTTAGATAAAACACATTAGACTTGGGGAGTAGGGGCTGTTACGTCACAGCTACGTATAAAATCTACTGAGAAGTGACGTCATGCCACATTTAAACTCAATGTGTCGCCGTAATGTTACGATTACGTAAAAAAAGAAAAAATACGTATCCAATATTTTTTAATAATCTTCATGAAGGGCAAACAATATTTTTTTAGTCATCATCCCTATTTTTAACCGACTTCAAAAAAGGAGGAGGTTATCAATTCGGAAGTTTTTTTTTTTAATGATATCTAAAGACAAAACAGCATCAGTAATTGTCTTTATCAAGTACGTATTTTGGTTGGATAATTTCATAAATCAACAGCTCTACATTATCACTAATTGTGGATCTGTGTTTGGTACGTTTTGAAAGTTACACGCACGAAGTGATTGTGATAGATGTATTGCAATGAGTTCTAAGATATCTTTATTTCGACGGCACAATGTGAGGTATGTTACAGATGGAGAGTTTAATATTTGTATGTGCCTAGCGGCCTAGAGCTACGCTATACGTATTAGTTAAGATATTCTAATATCATTTCAGAATACACGGTCATTATTTTAAACATTCCAAGACTATCAAAGTGATATTATAGACGTCGATAGTTCAAACATGTTACGACCAATACCTAAACACGAGGAAACGGTTCGCAATAAAAACTTCAGTTTATTCAAAAACTTTCACAGTTTCCCTATACGGTTAAAGACCCCAAAAAATCTCAGGTCAAACTCCAAGAAACAGCGGAATGATATTTTATAGGATTGTAAAATTTCTTGAGTTGAATTTTATGTGTCGTCAAAAGTACTCACGTTACGGAGGTTTTAGAAATTTTTATTTAAGGTCGACGCGGTTGTCTGTGAAATATTAGCAACAAAAGTATTTTAAAGGGTGGAGTGTACCGTTGTTGATTTCATTTTATTAATACTTTTTTTGACGTGGTAACGTCTAATAAATTGATGAACGCCGGCTGCATGCACGAAAATGTCCCATTACGCTCATTGACCCGTTACGCTCATTGTCCCGTTACGCGCAAGGTCCCGTTACGCTCATTGTCCCGTTGCGCTCTTTGTCCCGTTACCTTCACTGTCCCGTTACGCTCATTGCACGCTTGCGCCGCATCAATGTTTTGTTATGACGTTGTCACGTTAAACTATCGTCCGTAAAGCAACTTTACAGACAACCATTTTTTTTTTTTGTCTAGGTATTGTTTTATTGTATTCTGTACTTACTACGAGATAAGTAGTGGCTCAGTAGTAACGGCCCTAGTAGCATTTTTATTGGCATTTAGTTGGGCCACTTACCTCTGTAAGTGGCCCAACTAAATGCCAACAAAAAATGCTACTAGGGGGCTGCGACTTACGGGTTGTAGGCCATGGGTTCGAACCCAGGCAGGCGCTTTACTTTGTCTAAATAATTTCATCACCACTACTCTCAAACCGGTGAAGGAAAACCTCGTGAGAAAACCGGCTATCCTAGAACCAAAAATTCGAAGACATGTCAATTTACCAACCAGCACTGAGCCCACGTGGTAGATTATAGCCCACTCCCTCTTGAAGAGAGGAGGGCTGTGTCCCAGCAGTGGGCACATTATAAATAATAGTCTGATTACGACTTACTACTTTGATATATCAACCAGCAGTGCTATTCTGTAACCATCTCACCGTGAAAACTAAGGTGAAGTGAGCATGGAGTGAGCTGTCAATAGTGTCAATCCCTAGCATCAGGTGGAATTACACGTCACTTCAAGCTCACTTCACCTAAGTTTTCACCGTGAGATTTTTACAGAAATGCTCTACTGTAAGGTAATTACGTAACACACTAACAATAGAATAGAATAGAATATTTTTATTTCAAACAATTTAGTCCATATGGTTAGTAACAATTTTACTTAACATCTAGTGTTAGTACAGATACACAAACAAACCATTAAAATTAAAATTCAGCGTGGAGCTGCGTCCACCTCCGCCACATCGGGGAATCCCAGCGATCTGCGAAAACACTGAGAATACTGTTGGAGCTGCCGCGGACCCGCGACATCAGGGATGCACATAATTTTCTAATAATGGCTATGGTGGACTGTATGAATAAAAGATGGTTCTTGCTTTCTTCTTATTTATTTTTCTTGGTTTTCTTCCCGTTGTTGCTTCTTGAAGAGCTGGAGACCGACTGATGCCTAGTCGCCGAACGGCACGCCTTTTATACTCGCCGGTCCGACCCCTCCTTTACCTTAACGAGGCCCGCGTTTTTCGGGCTCGATTTACATGCCATTTTCACTTAAGCTAGGACATTTAAAGTTCCATTTTCAATACTTTTCCTTACTTGATTCTTACAATTCAACTTGCATTAGCTTTCTAAGGTATTTTCCTATCATAATCAGTAATTACGTTTTACATATCTAATGATCTTACAAAAATCATAAAACAAAAACATGTTACAATTGCGGCCCAGCGGATTTTCACTATGCTATTTTGCTCATATCTTCTAAACGCGTGGACCGATGTTCATGATTTAAACGGTAATCTTGGTTTTATAATTATTCCTTTCATTTAAAACTAATTTCGTTAAAATATCTTCATAAACAAGAAATCACATTTTCAAGTTACGTAATTATCACATACTTTTTATCCTACATTAAAATATTATTGTAAACCTACTTAAATCTACCTTATTGGATTACAATACGAACATGTGTGACTAACTACACTTAGGAATCTAATTAGAACTTACTAAAATAAGCTAATTAAGAAATTTCGATTCTTATTGATACTGTGTATCACAGAGCTCCTACCGCTACTTGTGCCCATGTGCACAGATAGGGTCTCGAATCAAACTTATTATCTAGACGTGCTCGGCGTCCGTAACAATGGCAATGCCTTCCATTTTGAAAATTCAACAACATTCATCGACATTTTGATTGTTGAACAGCACCCTAATAGGGGCTATCGTTTTTGTAATCACCAGTTGGCGCCACTGTTGAGTAAGGTCTTGTAAGTACTTTTATTTTATATGTTTTAGATATGTTTAAGTACTCATTACTTCATAAAATGTTTACACATAAATTTGGCTTGAACTGTTTTACATTTTATTTGGACTTAAGAACATGGGTACTACTTGCTATCCATATCAATACTAATATTATAAATGTGAAAGTAACTCTGTCTGTCTGTCTATCTATCTGTATGTTACGTTTTCACGCCTAAACTGCTGAACCAATCGTCATGAAATTTGGCAGAGATATAGCCTGGGATATGGAGAAAGACATAGGCTAATTTTTTACGCGATAGCCGATTTCCACGCAGGCGGAACCGCAGGAAAAAGCTAGTCTAAATATATAAAAGAAGAAACTGACTGACTGACTGACTGACTGACTGACTGACATATCAACGCACAGCCCAAACCGCTGGGTCTATAGATTCCAAATTTGGCACGTGGGTTCCTTATGAGGTCTAGGGGTGCACTAAGAAAGGATTTTTGGAAATTCCACCCCTAAGGGGATAAAATAGGGGATGAAAGTTTGTATGAAAGTCCGTCAGTTTTGAAGTTAGGATCTTCAAATTTTGTGTTCAGGCTGACGATTGAAAATTAATTTATACGTGTCTCAGCGTTTTTGATAATTCTACCCCCAAAGGGTTAAAAAGGGGGATGAAGTTAAGTTCCTTAATTTTCGAAGAAAAATCACAAATTTTTACTATCTAGGCTTATGGTTGGAAGCCAAAGCGTGTTGTCGGATTTCCAACCCTTAAGGGGGATGAAAAGGGGGATGTTTTTTTTTGTTTTTAATTAAAATTCTTTATTTATTAAGTTAAAATCACTAAAATTTCGGCTTATGTTTAGAAACTAACACAACCAACGTAAATAGTTGTTTTTTTTTAACCGAGTTTTCAAAAAGGAGGAAGTTCTCAATTCGGTTGAATTTTATTTTATTTTATTTTTAATGTTTGTTACCTCAGAACTCCGTTGTTTGTGAACCGATTTGGCAAATTCTTTTTTATTTGAAAGGATATACTTCCAAATTGGTCCCAAAATCCAGTTTTGATGATGGGATCCATGAGGAATTGAGGGAACTCCTCAAATTTTATAGGCAAACATATAGCGATTTTCGTATTTTCATCAAAAACTCAAGCATTTGCATTCAGTAAGTATCATTTGATGAAGTGGAACTGATGAAGAAGACCACAAATGGCCTCAAATGTTCCTCAATGATAAGTATTTCACGGGTGGCGGGTGGTTCACTCGGGCTATAAATGATAATTAACCGATTTTTATTAACTTTGCTTGGGTAGTTTTTGAGTTAGCTTCGATAATACATATTTAATCCACTTCGTACATCTTTTGTCACTGTTATTTGTGCGGTGTAGCAAGTAGTGGTAATCGAATTGTTGTGGGATAGGTACCATAACTAAAAAGTGAAAAATTAAAATTTTTAAACAAAAAAAAACAACCGGCTTCCAAAAAAAAAAAAAAAAACACTATAAACTGAAAAATATTTTTTATTATTTTCAATTTTAGTTTTTTTTTTTTTTTTTTTGGAAGCCGGTTGTTTTTTTGTTAAAAAGTTTTTTTTAATTTCATCCCACAAGGATCTGAAAAGGGTGATGAAGTTTTTTTATTGAAGTTGTTCATTCGCAAAATTTTGTATTCAAGTAAAAATAATATAATTACAGGTAATACAATACCCCTTGGTAAGAATGGTTGTCAAACTTTCGGGCTTCTGACTTCCCGTAACGACTGTCAAAGATCCATAAATGACAGCCGGGATCAACAGCTTAACGTGCTTTCCGAGGCACGGACAGGTCTCTGTATGTAAAGATGGTCACCCATCCACAGACCAACCGCGGCAAGTGTAGCTTAACCTGATCGATCGACCTGTGCGACTGTTATTATTTAGCCATGGGCCCCTCCCCCGGAGAAACCCCCTATCCCCTTCTCCGGGAGAATCGATATAGATTAGGATAGTTAGTTAGGATACTAACAGAATGCGATAGTGCTCATCCAACTGATACAATACATAAATAGTAAAGATGCAATTTAAGCAATATGGCTTTTGTCACGGCTCCGGCGCTGGATGTATCTATTATCACTCAATAAAACAGTTGATTGTTGTACATGGAGTTTCAAGCATACACTATGCATGCAGCAAGCATGCAGCATGCAATGAGCAAGCAAGCAAGCAAGCATGCAGCATGCAAGCGAGCATGCAAGCAAGCATGCAGCATCCAAGGGAGCATGCAACATGCAGCAGGCATGGTGTCTGTCACGGTTCCGGCGCTGCGGGGCTCCGGCGGTCCCACGCGAGCTTATCGTCGCAGATGGTTTAACGCTCACCACCACAGCTTCGTCTTGCTGGCCGGCTACGCCGGCCATCCTCAGCCGCGGCGGCAAGCATTACAACCACCTGCTCCTCAACTCGTGGGCCGCCTCGCCCCTCCGCACCTACGCGATTCTAAATTACACTCTAGGGGTAGGACATACAAGGCTGCATGGAGTCGGATTTACAGCGATTCGTTTTTGTTACTAAAACATGGCTTTTGTCACGGCTCCGGCACTGGATGTATCTATTATTATTCAATAAAACAATTGATTGTGAACATGGAGTTTTTATTTCCCTGTAAGCATGCAAACAAGCATACACTATGCATGCAGCAAGCATGCAGCATGCAAGCGAGCATGCAAGCGAGCATTCAAGCAAGCATGCAGCATACAAGGGAGCATGCAACATGCAGCAGGCATGGGTTCTGTCACGGCCTCGCCCCTCCGCGCCTACGCGATTCTAAATTACACTCTAGGGGTAGGGCACGTGGTGCACTCTACGTGGAGTCGGATTTACAGCGATTCGTTTCTGTTACTAAAACTAAATTTTTAGCAAATGCAGCAAACAATCTATATATATACAATTCAGTAGATAGTAAAGTTAGATTAGGTTAGATTAGATTAGGATATAGATTAGAACACGTCAGCTAAGAAAGTATTTTTGAAAATTCATCCCTTAGGGGGGTAAAAAGGGGAGATTTCGTTTGTTTGAAAAATCTTATTCCTTGAGTTTATAAACTTGAAACTTGGCACGAATGCGTATCTTATTAAATAAAAAAGTTTGATTATTTCAATATTTTTTTTAAACTACCCCATAAAGGGGGTGTCAAAGTTTGTATGGAAAAACTAATGACTATCAACACATATAGCTCAAACCACTGAACGGATTTCGCTGAAATTTGGCAAACAGATATTTATTGTGACGCTGGCATCCGCTAAGAACGGATTTTTTAAAATTCAACCCGTAAAGTGGTTAAACTTGGCACAAGGGGGGATTGGGGGATGTCATAGATTGTATGAAAAAAAAAACCTTAACGGACTGATCTATTTCAGAATAAATTTCCATTCCATACATTGTAGACTCTAAGAAGGGCTTTAAAGGGGTGAAATGGGGGAGATTTAGATTGTATGAAAAATCTTTTTTTTTTTTTAATTCATAAACTTGAAACTCAACACAAATACGTTCTTAATACATAAAACACAAATTCGTCATAATTCGTTTTTCAAAACATGGTCATGGGTCTTAAGGTGCTTATTCTTTTCAAAGAAAAAAAAAAGGATTACGAGTATATGGGGTTTTCGAGAATTGATCCCAAACAGGGGAATGAGGGGTAATTAAATTTTTAGGGGAGTATTTAACTGCGTGCCTTGAATAACTCAAAAAAAAATATTTTTCAGTTTTTGAATTACTCAAAAGTATTTTTAATCCCGGTCATAGGGTACTTTCATTTGCGGTACTACGTTCCCGTTGGATTTTTTCCGACATTCACGTGGGCGAAGCCGCGGGCAAAAGCTATCTCTATGTCTATATGTATAAAATTCAAAGTCCTGACTGACTGACTGATATAACAACGCACAGCCCAAACCGCTGGGTCTAGAGATTCCAAATTTGGCACGTAGGTTCCTTATGAGGTCTAAAGGTACACTAAGAAAGGACTTTTGGAAATTTCACCCCTAAAGGAGTAAAATAGGGGATGGAAATTTATATGAAAGTCCGTCAGTTTTGAAATTAGGATCTTAAAATTTTGTGATTAGGCTGACGATTATCTATATACTATAATGGTAAACTGACTGACTGGCTGGCTGATATATAATAGATATATAAAATTCTAAGTCCTGACTGACTGACTGATATATCAACGCACAGCCCAAACCGCTGGGTCTAGAGATTCTAAATTTGGCACATAGGTTCCTTAGGAGGTCTAGGAGTGCACAAAGAAAGGATTTTTAGAAATTCCACTCCTAAGGGGATAAAGTAGGGGATGAAATTTTGTATGAAAGTCCGTCAGTTTTGAATTTAGGATCTTCAAATATTGTGATTAGGCTGACGATTTAAAATTAATGTATAAGTGTTTCAGCGTTTTTGATAATTCCACCCTCGAAGGGTTAAAAAGGGGGATGAAGGTGAAAAGTCCTTAATTTTCGAAGAAAATTCACAGAATTTACTATCTAGGCTTAAGGTTGGAAGCTAACGCAACGGTGTTGTTAGAATTTCAACCCTTAAGGGAAAAAAGGGGGATGAAATTTGGTTATTAATTCAAGTTCTTTATTTTTTAAGTAAAAATCACTAATATTTCGGCTTATGGTTGGAAACTAACACAGCGTAAATCGTTGTTTTATTGTTTATTTTCAACCCACAAGGTTCTGAAAAGGGGGATGTAGTTTTGTATTGAAGCAGTTCATTCGCTAAATTTTGTATTCAAGTAAAAATAATATAAGTACCTAGACGTGTACTGTTTCTAGCTTTACAGTATTTAACATGCAGCGACTGTCTATCTGACCTCCACAACGCAGTTACTGGGTAATACGATACCCCTTGGTAAAAATGGTTGTCAGAGTTTCGGGCTTCTGATTTCACGTAACGACTGTCAAAGATCCATGAATGACGTCCGGGATCAACAGCTTAACGTGTTTTCCGAGGCGCGGACGGGTCTTTGTATGTAAAGATGGTCACCCATCCACAAACCAACTGCGGCAAGTGTAGCTTAACCAGGTGGATACTGGTCCTTTACAGTAGGTATTTCTTTACAGTGTTTCTCAAATATCACACGTAGTGGAGGACAACTGTTATTGTTATAATAATTCATAATTATCTAGAAAAAAGAATTTATACTGTACGCAGACGAAGTAAAATAAAATAGTAACGAAGTCAAACCTTACATTGAATATTCGAATCTGATGCCGAAAATATAGTTTTTAGAATTTTGGTCTGTTTGTTTGTATGTATGTTCCAGTTTGCACAAAAAACGGATGGACGAATTTATATGATATTTGGTACACAGATAGTTTATAACCTGGATTAACATATAGGTTATTTTTTAATCCCGGTAGTACGTTCGGCTTATTCCACAAATCCCCCCTGAAAATCCGCCTTAGGAGGAAAAGTGGAATCTATAAAAAACAGTCTAGAATTCACCCCTGATAATCCCGCTTAGCGGGGAAAACTAGAATTGAAAAAAAAACCCGAAGATCCCCTGAAAGTGATTTTTTTTACATTAGGGTTCAGTTTTCCCCACTGAGGGGGATTCTCTGGGGGGATTAGTGAAATAAGCCGGATTATCAGTGGTGAATTCTAGACTGGTTTTTATATATTCCACTTTTCCTCCTACGGGGGATTTATCAGGGGGGATTTGTGGAATAAGCCGTACGTTCCCGTCGGCTATTTTTCGACATCCACGCGGGCGAAGCCGCGGGCAGAAGCTAGTATTTTATAAATGGAACTATGGTGTTCAGTTTCTTCAATGGCTTAAACGTCGTAATGTAAAACTACAACTAATTGTTAATTTAGTTAAGTTTCTCTTTAAGTGAACTGTAATTTGTTCTTTAAGAAGTAAATGTCTTTAAACCGAATGTTTATTTTATTACATGTTAAAATATCAAATGATTGTTTACATTACAATGTTCCTAAAATTTACAAGCATTAAGTAGACAAATATTATTCTTCCTTCAAGTGCAACGAAAAAAAAAAAAACGCCCAAACCATAAAAAAATATTTTTGTCTGACAGTAACCACAACTGGTTTTGTCACCCTGCCTAAAATACTCCGTTGAAAGACAATAGTAGCCACATTTTTTTACGATAACGGCATTATATCTTTACTATGAGTACTTTTGTAAAAAGTAATGGGAAGATATAATTTTTTTTTTTGTATGACAAGGATATTATTTTAAGATTAGTGTTTATAGCTGACGCAACTAGTAAAGTCTGCCGCAGATTTATTTATATAATTTAAAAATTCCTTCAGTAAAAGCACACCAAAACCGAATAGGTAGTCTATTCGGTTTTGGTGTGCTTTTATTTTATAACAGGTTTTTAGTTTAAAGTTGCTACTCATACTTTTGGAATTTCACAATTCATTAACGATCCCTGCTAATTATTAAGACAAAATTAATTACAACAAGTCGACTTGCTGTGAGTTTTACGAAGAAAACTTTCAGATGAAAATCATTAAAACAAGCTTGAAATTAGATGGGATCTCATTCCTATGTGTGTTTATATGAATCTTATTACACATGTTTAACGAATGTTAGTTGTGTATCTATTCATACACGAAATATTTTAAGAGATACACCACAGAGGTGGTAATAAAGCCATGGAAATGATAAAAAAAACTAAGTACATATATAAAAAAATATATATTAATTTAAAATTACTTGATGTATGATGATGAATTATAAAAAGGCAAAATGAAAAGGCAGATGAAACATGATGATCACATTTCTTCCTCCCGTTCTCAGCTTAAATGGTTGCCTATCTGACTCAGGAGGTCCCTCAGATCTCTCTGCTTGCTCTTCACGATTATGAACGATCCATGTGCTGCCGATTATATAAAAAAATATTTACATGTGCAATTAAATAAACCTTTTCTTTTGTCCTCAACGGTCCCCCGTTGAGGACAAAAGAAAAGGTTTATTTAATTGCACATGTAAATATTTACCATCAGGTGAACTCATGTAAATATTGACCATCATGTGAGATGATAAGGCCGAAGATGGAAGCGAGCTTCGCCCAGAATGCTTAACCACAGAGGAACTGGATATCTTACCTCTAACTGCCGAAACACAACAATGCTGTTAACATTGTTGTTATGGCGAACATTGTTGTAATCGAACCCGAAAACGTAACAAATATGTAAGAAACTTATCAGTAAATAACTTACAATTAAATAATGCTGTTGTATAATGCATAATAATTATGTAGAAAATGCTTGTAGATTTCGTTGACTATTGTATTTACAAATCCATACTAATATTATAAATGTGAAAGTAACTCTGTCTGTCTGTCTGTCTATCTGTCTATCTGTCTGTCTGTATGTTACGTTTTCACGCCTAAACCGCTGAACCGATCGTCATGAAATTTGGCAGAGATATAGCCTGGGATATGGAGAAGGACATAGGCTACTTTTTTACGCGATAACCGACATCCACGCGTTCGGAGCCGCGGGCAAAAGCTAGTATATAGATATAAGTGAATGTAAATACAGTAAGTTGTAAACTTACAGAATTTACGATTGAGCCACAAAATTGTAAAGTTTTGACACATCGTGAAAACATGTCGAAATTATACTTCAATTTACAAAATATGTAAACTTGTTAGTACAATTATGTGTTCAATAAAGTAGTATTCCCTACAAATATGTAAAGGGACACCTATAAAGTGAAAATGTTTATGAATAATATGCTATAATTTGCAAAATTGTAAAATTGTGCCTAAAATTTTACAATTAAAGTAAAATTTCCACCATGTCAATTTTGTAACTTGTAATTTTTGTTAAAACAAAAACTTGTAGAATTGTGACCTGTCATCTAAAATTTACAATTTGTAAAGTTTATTATATAGAGCCCTGACCTGAAATCTAAATTAAAATATCTAAGAAAAATAATTATATTCAAGACATTAGAAAATATTCGCTTATTACAAAGAAATTAAGGTTTCTACACAGACTATGGAGTGATTTAAAAATGTAATAACATTTTCCTCGAATAATGCAAGCTAAAAAATGCAATGTGCATCCTAAATACAGTTTTGCGTGACTTCAAATTGCTTGTACTTTTATTACGAGTTGCAGTGGCATTTGCAGAATTATAAGGATGCAAAATTATTATGTAATTTTATTTTGAACGATATAAAACGAGAAATCAGGTACGAGATAAGAAACACAAACGTTTCTGGGAATAAGTTCTATTTCTTGGTAATTAAGTTAGAAAGAAAGCAAGAAGAAGAAATGAGATAAGTAATAAATCATGAAGGATCGGTGGTGGCCTGGTATCAGCCCCGACTTACAAGTTGTAGGTTGTAAGTTCGAACCCAGGCAGGCATTTTACTTTGTATATTTAACTAGCTGTTGCCCGCGGCTCCGCCCGTGTGGATGACGGTTATCGCGTAAAAAAGTAGCCTGTGTCCTTATCCATGTTCCAGGCTATATCTCTGCCAAATTTCATGACGATCGGTTCAGCGATTTAGGCGTGAAAACGTAACATACAGACATACAGACAGAGTTACGTTTACATATTTTTTTTTTTAAACTTTGCCCCACACTAGGAATTTCTCCTGTATTGTGGGTGCGTTCACAAACATTTAAACTCACATACACAAACAGCCAGACCCGGAACAACTACTCGTAGGTCATACAAATATTTGTTCCGTGCGGGAATCGAACCTGCGACACGCAGCGCAGCAGTCAATCGCTTAACCACTGCGCCAACCGTGCTGTCGTATTTATAATATTAGTATGGATTTCACCACCACTGCTCTCAAAACGATGAAGAAAAACATCGTGAGGATAAGTGATGTCTAAGAGCCAAAAATTCAGAGACATGTGAAATCCACCAACCTGCATTGGGCCCGCGTGGTGTATTATGGCTCACTCTCTCTCACAGAGGGGAGGCTTCTTCTGTTCCAGCAGTGGGAACATTATAGGCTGACTATGTTAAGAAAAAGCTAGGTTTAAAAAATAGTCTAAAATGGTCATTACATGACCAGTTTAGACTATTTTTTTAATTTGAAAGAAGACTTAATAGTAATAATAATAATGTTTCATTGCAGGTAAAATACCCATAAACGGCACGGTTGGTGCAGTGGTTAAGCGATTGACTGCTGCGCTGCGTGTCGCGAGTTCGATTCCCGCACGGAATAAATATTTGTATGATCTACAAGTAGTTGTTCCGGGTCTGGCTGTTTGTGTATGTGACATATGTGTGATATGTTTGTAAGCGCACCTACAATACAGGAGAAATTCCTAGTGTGGGGCAACGTTTAAAAAAAAAAAAAAATATATATATAATATATAAAAATTTAATAGAATAATAAGTAAAAACAAAAAAATACATTATAAATTAAAACATCGAGGTATGTATAGGTACCCATAATCATCAAAAACAAAGTCTTTCGTCATATTTTGTTCTCGCTTAGGTGAACAGAAATCCAGTGCATAAATATGGGGCTTGTTAGGTTGCACGAGACAACCCTCAAAAGGCTGTTACTGGAGCGCCCTAAACTCTGCCAAAAAGACGCGACCCTCGACCTCATGATGGGTTAACGTTGTTAACAAAGTCTCGGAAAAAAAAATGTATACCTATGTTATGTAAAAAGTATTTGATGTTTTTAACATTATCAAACGCAGATCATTGTCCAATTCGAAGAGGAAAATGTAAAAGTCAAAAAAGCACAACAAATAGCCAACTTCCTTTTGCTGTTGACAGTGATGCGGACGAATTTTTTGATGCCCTTTGATTCTTTCCCCTACCTTTTTTTTATATAATAATAGCCAACTTAGAAAATCTGATAAGTAAAAGATTATCTTTAAAAAAATATTCGACCCAAGCTAAGAAACTAAGAAGGAAAGAATAACATGAGAAAATAACCAAAAATACACGAGACTTAATATTTACACAACGTAATTTGAAGTCAAAGTTACATTTTGTTTGCTGGCTGAATTCCCATTGACCACGCGTACGATCACGCAAAGCATCGCTTAAGATTTCTCCACCATTCGTTTCGTTCGGCAAAAGACGTGGCTTCGAAAACAGCCTTATCTATACCGCAATGTACTGTAAATACCGCGTTTTGACCTTAAAATTACAAAAAAGTAATACGACTTTAAGAATGCTACAAACCTGGAATTTGGGTCCTTTGAAAAATTTTGCATCGGTAAAATCCAGAACATTTTTAATATCACGCACTAGTGCTATTGCGGTCGCTCATTTTGTGGCCACAAACTAAAAAACTGTATTTTCACCACACATTTTATGGAATTCCTTTGACATGGCATCCGACCATTACTTTGTAGTTGATTGCTACGAATTCGTAGAGGGGCTACGGCGTAGCGCTACGTGCGTAAACGTTGCCTTTAGTTTTTTTATAGGAAAAAGATTAAGTTTGGCTTATCAAGAATGTTAGGTGATTCTTGGAATATGTTTGATTTCTTAGAAGTTTTGAAGGATAATGTGAGATATAAGCTCTACCCACACTGAGGTAAACCCCGTGGGACGCAGGACAAGACTGCGCAAGTAGATTGTTTGAATGATTAGGAATTCACGCGACCAGGGGCGCAGCCTTCATACAACCCGATTCCTGACGACTTCCCTTCGGAACAACCAGAACAAACCCTCTTCTTAGTGTCTACTATCGCCAGATAATATAGTACACCTGTGTATCACATCACATTACATATATTTAATATCAGTTTAATACATCATAAGACAAAACATTACAAAATTTCTTCGGCTTTTCTTTAATGATAACTGTAGCTGCGCAACTGCACGCGATTATTCGCGGCAGTTTGAGACACCTCCATACATGAAAAGCTGTGGCCTCATTAGTGCGTTGCGCTGTGTCGTCGCAGCGTCAATGGTGCGTCATTTTACATTCATATTTTTGTGACGTCGCATGCGACGTTTCAACGGATCGACGGATGAGAGACGAAGCGACGAAGCGGCGGGGGGGTGGGCTGCGCTGTCGGAGCTCCGCTGCGACGACGGAAAGTGCTCCACTGCTAGAGGGCAAACTGGTCGTGCGTACACGATATTCTTGGGTTGCGACGTCGTGTATCGTCTCAACGCAGGTGTGGCATACAATCCGTTGCGATGACGGAACGCAACGCACTAATAAGGCCTCTGCCTTAGACACAAACGGCGCGAGTGAATTTCGTCCGTCAACTCGTGCTGAAATCGCTTCAGTTTAACCAGACCTTTAAAGGACAATACAGAGACAGTATTATTTTCTTCTAAAACTGGGCACATGGTTCTTTTGACCACGCTGCTCTTTTAACTTTATTTTATTTAATTTGCTTTGTTTATATATCATCATCATATATCATCTCAAAATACACCCTGTACTGATGAATAAATATTCTATTATTCTGACCAAGTTCTTACTATGTTCGTTATACATTACTATTCTTGATTGTTATCCCTCGTATCAACTTTCATAATACTCTGCCAAGGCTTTTTGGCACGCATTCAGGTTGTATATTTGTACCCAAGCATGGCTTAACGGGCTGATTTTATATCTAACTTTGTACCAAGAACAATGAGGGTTTTTTACATATTTTTTTTCTTACATAATAATAATAATATCTAGTATCGCTTAAAGTTAAGGAAATAATTTACACTGGTCTTCTATTACTAAATGTACCATACCTAATAAATTATGTTTTATAAAACCTCACCTACCCCACGTTCTAAATCGCGTGTTCGCGCGATGGTCACTTTGGTTAGGACACGGCTTTACTTACACATTGCTGATATAATAATATAATAAAAGTTCCATTGATACAAAATAAAGTTTAAAAATATAATATTATTTGCTTACTGTAACTAGAGTAATTTACATAGGTATTTGAACAGTGGTCCCCAAACTAGGCAGTGAATGTATCCTAGGGGCCTGAGTTGCGGTATCTTAAATTTTAATTCAAGACATGTTTGCGAAAACTAAATTTAATTTCAGAATGTTTGAAAATGGACAGAATACTAAACTGAATAAGGGTAGTGAACTATCAGTAGACGAGAAAAATATATATCATCCCCACATTACGTGTACCCTAAATATTTTTATTTTCATGATTTTATTTTGGATGGCATTTAAAAGTACTTCAATTATATTTAAAAGTACCCCCATTTCATTTACCTAATTTTGCCTGTGTTCCACCAAATATACTAATGTGCACCAAAATATAACCTAACCTAACCTAATCTTTAATATTTGGTGCACGATCAGTATTTTTCGGGGAAGAATAAAATTTTAGAAATGCATACATAGATGTACCTTAAGATTTTTGGTGAACACAAAAATATTATCCTTTTATTTTACGATTTTGTCGGCGTGATTAATATGTATACCTATACCATACCTTCATATGGCGGAACGTGGATCCACGCGAGGTACAATGGGCTTTTAATTGTGTTTGTAATTACGACAATACGAAAGCCTCCAGCCAGTGCATACAACTTATAAACAACTAAACGACTGCAGGCTAAGGGCACCCCCTGTGGGGTAAGAACCTCGGCTTAGGGCAGCGTCAGGGGAGGGCCGCAAGGTGGGACAGGCTGGATCAAAACTGGGTTATGATTAAAAATCGGGGAGTTTAAAGCTACAGGCTCAGCTACGGCGCGGGCTGGCGCTTCGTCGAGCAAGAGTCGGGGGAGGGGGGGACGTGGAACGTTCTTAAAAAACTGTCCTTAACTTCATACGTAATTATTGACAGATTGTGGAAAAATGGTGAAGTCAACTAGAAAAAAGTAAATTCTTACTTTTTTTTTTTTTTAAACGTTGCCCCACACTAGGAACTTCTCCTGTATCGTGGGTGCGTTTACAAACATTTAAATTCACATACACAAACAGCCAGACCCGGAACAACTAATTGTAGCAGTCAATCGCTTAACCACTGCGCCAACCGTGTCAACATTTTATTTTTATGAAGCCAATTGATGACGTTTCGTATAAAGATTAAAAATCCTGTTGGGCCAACCGAGGTTAGAGTACTAGAACAGCCACAAATCGCAATAAAACTCTTATTGGCATCCAATCGTTCAAACGTTTGATCCCTTCAATTAGCTACTGAATGGAGGGAGCGATTGTGTCGTGACAATAATACAAAATTTAAAAAAAATGTCACTGAGAGAGAAAATACGGGAGTTTTAACAATCGCTTATGTGCTATTTGTGACGAAAAGTGAGGTAGGATGGGAGTTGAAGTTTATCTACGCAATAATGATGATATTTCAATTGTATTGTATGATTTACTAGCTAATGCCGATGCGTTACAATGCCTTTTTCCTATTTTTTTTTTAATCTTTCTCTGGCGCGCACACAACAACTTACCAAAGTTTAATCACAATTGGTCGAGCCATTTTTGAGTTTTTGCGAAACTAACGCGCGGAAACAGGAAAGACGAAGTGTTGGAAGGCCTCCCTGTGGACCGATGATCTTTTGAAGGCCGCTTCGGCTGGATGCGGGAAACAGATCCGGTTGAAGTGGCGGTGCATAAGGGAGGCCTCCATGAGATAAGCTACGCTTGCCGGGTTTGGTTCGTGGATGAATTCCACTGATCAAACCCAGCAAGCGTAGCTTAACCTCATGGATTGACCCTTGCGGCTGTTATTACTTAGCCACGAGCTCCTCTTAAGCTTATCCAGGCTATAAAGGATAGAAAATATTATTATGAAAAACCTTGAAAAAGTTTTGTTAGTAGCGGGAAATGTTTTGTGTCCAATTTTGTTGTAGTGACATTGATAGAGCATGTTTGTAACTAATCAGTCATAAGCGAAGTTAGAAAACTGGTTACTTTGACGTGGTAAACACAAGATACCCCGATTTAAAAAAAAGAAATGTCCATCTGCCTAGCTGTTTCCCAAATATGGTCGGCTTCCAGTCTTACCGGATGCAGCTGTATTTTACATGGAGCGACTACCTATCTAACTTCCACAACCCAGTAACTTGGTAATACGATACCCTTTGGTAACATTGCTTGTCAGACTTTCGGGCTTCTGACGCTTCTTCTATTGATATTACTAGCTGATGCCCGCAGCTTCAAAAATCAAAATATCTTGATAATCAAAAGATTTTGATCCCGTTCCCACAACCCATGAAAACCTATTCAAAGGATAAAAAGTAGCCTGTCTTATTCCAGGCTATAATAGAACGGATCTGGCTGAAATTTGATACAGGGATAGATCCCTGTACCAAATTTCAGCCAGATCCGTTCCAGACGGCATATTTTTTTCCGACACCTCCATTAAATATCATTATATTTTAGCCAATGTATAATATACAAAAACATGACAATTTATATACTAAAACCTTCCTCAAGGACCACTCTATCCATTGGTGAAAACAACATGAAAATCGGTGCAGTAGTTTTTGAGTTTATCGCGAACAGACAGACAGACAGTCGCGACGGAGGACTTTGTTTTATAATATGTAGTGATAGAGATATGAAGAACAGGGTGTAAAGTTCACTGGTACTCTATAGTAAAGGGAGGATCTTCCGACCAGACGGGTATTGTGTCTGGTGGGCAACTACCCGACAGTTGATGTCAGGATGTTGTATATATGCTTGTCGCGCGGTAAACTCTGATTGCGCGATGCAGGATTTGTGTGACGCCAGGTCTTTGATACGTCATTCGCATGTGGCGTTGTTGATGCCGCGTAAGCAAACCAAAATAAACAATTCCTTCAAATTCATTTTTGAGGTGATGAATATGTTTCTAAGGTTATCTATATTTTAAATCTTAAAAAAAAAAACATTATTTTGTTTACCAAGTAATCGCAAAAATGCTATTCCACCGCGATACAATAGCTGTTACATTTCTTACAAAGTTTTTAAAAGAAACAGTTATTTTAATAATCAAAATCAGCGCATAACCGATTGAGATACTATCTTCACGGAAAAAACTGCCCTAAATTGTTATTTATTGCTATAATTACACAGGTACGTTAGAGTATTATAGGCCGTTGACCTGGTGAAATACGCACGCAATCACCCGCTGTAATATGGCTCAAGGGAAAATATTCAGCTTTATTGTTTACTAGCTTTTACCCGAGGTTACCTACGCGTGTATGTCGGAAATTATCACACGGAAACGCACTACCGGGATCAAAAGTACCCTATGTGTTAATCCAGGTTTGAAACTATCTGTAGGTATGCCAAATTTTATCCAAATTGTTCAGCCTATTTTGCGCCAAACCGGGACATATACACCCAGACAAACGGACAAAAATGTTTAAAACTATATTTTCGGCATCAGCAATTACTTCCTTAACTACTTTTTTCAAAAATATTCCATATAATGTCTTTTTTATTCATCATCATCATCATTACAGCCGAAAGTCGTCCACTGCTGAACATAGACCTCTCCCAAGTACCGTCATCTCGACCGGTTCTGTGCTTCCCGCATCCAGCGGATTCCTGCGGCTTTCAAAAGGTCATCGGTCCACCTTGTGGAAGGCCTTCCAACACTACGTCTCCCGGTACGTGGTCGCCACTCCAGAATCACTCGGCTCCAACGGCCATCTGTTCTGCGCGCAATGTGCCCTGCCTATTGCCACTTAAGTTTGGCAATTCTCCGAGCTATGTCGGTTACCTTGGTTCTCCTGCGGATCTCTTCATTTCTGATTCGATAACGTAGGGAAACTCCAAGCATAGCCCTCTCCATTGCCCTTTGGGTGACTTTTAGCCTTCTAATAAAGCCCATTGTGAGCGACCACGTTCAGTGCCATATGTCATAACTGGCAACACGCATTGGTCAAAGACTTTCGTCTTGAGACACTGCGGTATGTGGGACGAGAAGATATTTCGTAGCTTCCCGATCGCTGCCCAGCCGAGTCGGACTCGACGATTGACCTCTTTATCGAAGAGTCTTATTTATTATTTATTTATATAACGATTGCTTGCTGCACTAACAGTAAACACCAAAGCGCGCAGCAAGCCAGTCTCAGTCTCTTAAGAACGTTCTCCATTAGCAGGTAACTTAATCGTTGCATCTACATGCAACGATTAAGTTACATGCTAATTGTGTCACACTATTAACTACTATCAAAGACAATCTGAATGGTTTTGAAGGATATTGCTAATCCGTTACTATGTTCGAAAAAAAAATCCTGCTTAGCAATGAATGTTGTTAAACTGTCAAAATTAAACCCATTGCTACTGTAAGTCTGTTACGTAAGTACCCCGCTGACCTCGCTGACCCGTCTTAAAATTTACCTTGAATCTTTCTATCTGAACAGACAGCTGTGCTGCTGGGGAGTTTGTTGCGCCACTTTTTCTTCGCAGGTCTTGGTAAGTGAAGGTGGTCACCCATCCACGGACTGACCGCGGCAAGCATAGCTTAACGTGATCGGTCGATCCGTACGGCTGTTATTTACTTAGCCACAAGCCCCTAAACTAAAGCTACCTCACTATTCATCACTTTTTTTATGAATAGTGAGATAGATTCGATGCGGATTTAGCCCATAAACCATTGCTAAAACTCCCGTATTTTCTCCCTCACTGTCAATATTTTTAATATTGTATTATGGTCGATAACATAATCGCTTCCTCCTTTCAGAAGCTAATTCGAGGGATCAAACGTTTGAACGATTGAATGCCGATAATCCTCCTTTGTTACTTACAATATAATATTTTTGTTACTTTAGAACACACAAAGTGAGTTAATGAGATTATGCCGCAATGTGGGGCGGTGAAATTAATTAATTTTGTAATTATTATTATGATACAGGATTGTTTAAAAATAGACGTTGGATACAAAATGAAATAACCTTGTTACAGGTGATTAAAATATCGGTAATTTTGATGTTGAGTAAATATGTTTTTAAGCGAATTTGAAGCGAAAACGGTCGAGAATCATATTTTAATCAACATAGAACCTGACCACTGACCTCCAAATTGTACCAAAAACTTAAGAAAATTTGAATTTCAAGGGCTACCTTAGCGCATCTCCGTTAAGACTGTATCGAGCGCACAGTGTTACTACAAACAGTAGTTTTAAATTGTTATGTTTTATTGTAATCATTAAAACGGAAAATAGTGGCCACTAAGCACCGTTTTAATGATTACAATAAAAAATAACAATTTAAAACTACTGTTTGTAGTAATAATAACATATAGTCTTGTGAAGCACAACTTGACGAGCTTATTTTCTGCATTTTCATTCTAAAATAAAAGAATCACCGAAATAACGATGAGGGCGCCACTGTGCGCTCGGTAGCCTCTTAAGACACCTGCCCCAACGCCGACGAGGATGCGACTAGGTTTCAAAGATTTTCTCACTCAAGAAACGTACGTAGGTAGGAAAGATAGGTTCTTTGTGAGTAAAAGAGATGCATACAGGGTGGAAGAGACATCGATACGCAAACAGTAACCATGAGTTCAGCACATGATTCTAGACTCCTTGTTTATTGCTATAATAAATAATGGAATGTAATAATTATCCTTAAGTAACCATTATTTGTAACGCCGACATGGCTTATTATTTTTGTTGTACTAAAATGACGCAAGTTTATAAAACCGACTTTAAAACGGCTATGTGACTGATATCTTTGTTTACAGCAGGTGAGCGCGCCGATTGTCCAACGTATACATGAACTAATGGTATAATGTCCGTGTCTACTTCATCACTTTGTGAAAAATAGGTGTAGTTGTCTTTATATACGTGACCTAATATTAGTAAAAATTGAGGATTAAACAGACAATATAATCCTATGATAAAACAAAGAATTCCGAGTCAAAAGGTGAATTTCGTAAAAAGTGCAGTTGAATTTTTCGTTACTTCGCTGCGGTCGAAATAAATTCACGTAAAGGCAAAATGTAATAAAAAATGCTGGAAGTTGCACCCATTTTAAGCCCTCCCAATAATAAGATGCGATAAAAAATTCGCAGTAAAATCTACCAAAGCAGGAAAAATTCCCGTTACTTTCCAATTCCGTTGTTCCTTTTCAATTTTTATTCGTAAGTTTTAAGAAAATTTGCCAGTATTTCATGTATTTTTTTGTAAGAGAACCAAAAAAAAAAACGGTTAAATATGAAAGAAACGGGAAACATTTCATGTTTTCTTTTTTTTTTTTCAAATACGTACTTAGGATATACATATATGCTTTAACTCTTTCCATAATACCGTGGGTATTATGGAAAGAGATTTACCATCGAGTAGGAGAAAATATTTTAATAAAACTTGTTTTTGTTCAACTTTTCAAAACATTAAGCGAAAAATTTCGAAAGTGTCCTGTTTCTTTCCAAATGATTCTTTCTGTAAATTTTTTCATGTAACATGCGAAAAAAACGAAAAAAAAAAAACCCCATAAATGCAGAAACAAACAATTTTTTTTTTTTAGCACTATCATCGCTACATATTAAACACATGATCCTACGTTTCGTGGAACTAGTACTTACGTACTATTGACTACAAAAATCTAAGCTCCTTGAAAACAATATCCCTTGCACACGATTACCACATTTATTTACCGCCCATTTTTGCGACGAGCAATATTTTTTTTTTGTTTAAACTAATTTCTCACACTGAAATAAATAATTAGCCGAACTAATTAAGTTACTTCAAAAGTAACTCAACTTTAGTTATAAGGAAATAAAATTTGCTTAAATTAACAAAACTGATTTAGTAGTGTGCAAAACAGGGTTGTGTAACAGATAACATTTAGTTCGCAAGTCACATATTTTTGTGTAAACAGTAACCAAAACGTTTGTTACAGTTATGCAAACATTTCTTTCAGTGCAGACTCTGTTAGAAAGATCTTAGATGACTGACCACCTCGGCAGGTTTTTTTACGGTCATTTCATTTGTATTTATAAAAACAAGTGGCTCAGCAAAAATCTGATGCTGCTATGCTATTGGTGGATGAGCGTAGATAAGTGTTACTATAGCGGCTGAGCGCTGCAAGCAAGAATAGTCCTTACGGTGGTCAGTTGCCCGTGATCGCGATGGTACTTTGACTTCCATAAGCTCCAAGTTATGTTTCCTACTACAACTCGAACTTTCTACTACCACGATTTTCGCTCTAAATATTACATGCGCTGCACTGGTTTTAATAGGGGTAAACTAAACCTTTAAATAAATGTTGGTTTGTTTTAGAAAAGCTTACAAACTACTAGGTATACAATAAAATATAAGTAAAAACCTTTTTAAAAACAAGCTTTTAATATACTAAAAAGTACTACGTTAACAAAGAACTTTAATATTTTCTTAAAAGCGAGGCTTATATTTAAGCGTAAGAAGGGCGCTCACGCCTTTTTTGTACTTATTGTTTAAATATCTGTTCTATAACCGTCACTTGGAATGTACTTGTAAAGAGAAATCACCCACGCCTTTACTCAAGTCATGATGTGAAGCGAACCGAGTTGCACTATCCAAGTCATGCCATACTTTAGAACGGGCTAAGATAATTGAGTGCGTATACAAAATTTCTTGCCTGTGCTGGTGACCGCTATGGAGTTCTCTCGTATGGAGCCAATCCTGGGTCAGCAGACAGGTCATGGTGTATGAATACGTATAAAATTTAGTGTATCTGCTGTTGACCGTTGAGGAGCTCCCTCGACTGGAGCCAATCTTGGGTGTAGTCATCATCATCATCATTTCAGCCGAAAGACGTCCACTGCTGGACATAGGCCTCCCCCAAGCACCATTTTTTATTTGTGCTTGTCTATTTGGGGGGGGGGCTTTGCCATAATCGCCACGCTTGGCAGGCGGGTTGGCGATCGCAGTATGGTGTTAAAAATGCATAGAGAATACTGCTGCCCATTCTCTAGTATGTCCCTTAGTCGCCTTTTACGACACCCGCGGGAGTAAATGGGGTGGTGCTATTCTTTATGGCCGGTACCACACGGTGTAGTATCAGGTCTCATCTATCTATGTTAGAGGGATTGGTTTCCGCACTTAGTCTTTAAGTTGGACCATTGTGCGTGACGTATCAGGTCTCAATCCTGGGTGTATGATGCATATCATAGAAATGCATTGTCTTCAAAACAAAATCAACATGTAAAATATCAACTCCGTAGCATAAGAGGAAGTGGTTTTAATTCACCCTAGTATCATTTTTGTTGGCGTTTGGTTGGGCCACATACCTCTGAAGTTGGCCCAACTAAATGCCAACGGAAAATGCTACTAGGGCAGCTTGCAAGATTTGACCAATACGTATACTAACTTACAAACTATCAAATAAAGGTAAATAAAAGCTTGTAAAACGAGTGAATTCTGAAATAAATGCAAATTTTTGAAAAAAAAAAAAAAAAAAATCGTTTTGATATAATTTACGAAAATCCTCAAATAAGAGTAGACATGATTATCATTTATGAAAACATGTACGTATAACCGACATTAGAAAAACTCTATTACATGTCCATGTGTATACGTAAATAAACTATGTCATCAAAAATGTAAGACCGCATTGATGCGAAAAAGTTTTTTTGGTATGCACCTAGTGTTTAATGAAATTCCTGATGACATAAAAAACATGACATTATATAAGTTTAAAAAAGCTCTTCCCAAATTTATTAATTGAGAAATGTTATTATACTGTTGACGAATTGTAACGACCAATTATTATAATAATGCATTTTTCATATTTTGATAATAAGTACTATGATTTTTTATTGATTTTATTTTATGTGATGTTCTTTTTTTTCTTTTTTGTTCCTGTATTTAATTAATTTAAAATTGATATTGTTTTTTCTAAGTCACATAATGTAACGACACCTAATGTGTCACTTATAAATTTGTATGTCTTATTATGACAAAACATAGCGTACTTATTTATGTGAACACCTATGTTTCACAAATAAATTGATTGATTGACATAAATCCAAGCCATTGCACAGTTTGAGGGCGCAATCAGGGGGTAGCTAAAACAAGGTAGGATTTCCGCAACATTACAAAAATATCATGACTACATTTAGCATAGGACCGGGTAAAGTCTTCAAAACGGAGACATAATTATGATGATGAATCTCAGCTCATATGAAAAACCCTTTTTTGCGTCGAGGGAAAACAACCGTGACACCTCCTCACAAAATGTAAACAAGTCCTTATATTCTACTAAGCGTAAAAACGCAATCTAAGTAACTACATAGATTTCCCGATTGGTCACTCCAGTACACAGACCGAGTTGGCTTTCACGTAATAAAAGATCAAATCGAACACACTTCAAAGTACAGATAAAATGAATCGAAAACATCTTGAACTGTCAATCGATAAAGATTTATAAAGGATGTGTGTTTACTGTGTTTTGAGCTCTATTGCTTTTGTAATAAGGTTGTAAGCGCTGGGTGATTTGCGGTAGGTTTTGTTAGGCTTGCGATACGAGAACCGCATATTGTTGCTAAAAGTTTTGTTGTTTATAAGATAGGGAATGGTAGTGGTATGTTTTGGGGGTAAACATATCCACTATCTAGCGTAGTGTGGGACGCCAACCATAGCTAGACGGACCGTCGACTTCCAAAAGGTGGCTGGAACAGACTGGCTGCGGAAGGTGGAGGAGATGGTATTGTGGCGCAGTCTGGGAGAAGCCTATGTCCAGCAGTGGACTGTGATAGTCTAGATTGATTGATACCTACTATGAAAGATCACTTCAAGCTTCGAAAAATAATTTTTTGACATAATTCATAAGTAATATCACAAAATATACTTAATTTACGCGGTATTATTTTAAACTGGTTTGCAGTTTTTTTTTTTAAATCGATGAACGCTGACTGCACGCACGAAAAAGCATGACTCATTGTCACGTTCCGCTTGAGCCGAGTGTGCAAGCGAGAGCGCGGAACAAGCGATAGAGAGGCACGATCTGCCTAAGCGTTTGGCTTGTGACGCAATGTTTTCTTATGACGTTATCATGTAAAATTATCGTCCGTAAACCGACTTTACAGACAATTTTTTTTTTTTTTTTAATCTAGTGGATTGTGTTTTGTTTACCACATCAAAGTAACCAGTTTTCTAACTTCCCATATGACTGAATATTACAAACATGCTCTATCAATGTCACAACAAAATTGGAAACAAAACATTTACGCTACTAATAAAACTTTTTCAAGGTTTTTCTTAATAATATTTTCTATCCTTAAAGCTTGGATATGCATAAGAGGAGCTCGTGGCTAGTAATGATAGTCGCGAGGCTCGACCCATCAGATTAAGCTCCGCTTGCTGGGGTTGGTCCGTGGATGGGTGACCATCTTTACAAACCGAGACTCGTCCGTGCCTCGGAAAGCACGTTAAGCCGTTGGTCACGGTCCTCATTCGTGGATCTTTGACAGTCGTTACGGGTCGTCAGAAGCCCGAAAGTCTGACGACCAGTCTTACCAAGGGGTATCGTATAACCCAGTTACCGGTTTGTGGAGGTCAGATAGGCAATCGCTCCATGTAAAATACTGGTGGCATCCGGTTGGACTGGAAGCTGACCCAAACATAGTTGGGAAAAGGCTAGGCAGATATATTATAAAGCCTAGATAAGACTTATTTGTGTCTATCGCGAGATACCCATTTTAACAAATTTTACCTTAAACACGTTTAATTTATAAATATATAGTTTTAAAATCTCAATCAGTACCTAATTATTAGTATTTATTTGCAACAAAATAAATAAATTCTCTAGTAAGTCCCTTAGTCGCCTTTTACGACATCCACGGGAGGAAATGGGGTGGTGCTATTCTTTACGTCCGGCGCCATACGAAACTTACTAGGGAATGGGCAACAGCGTTCTCTATGCATTTTTAACATCATACTGCGATCGCCAACTCGCCTGCCAAGCGTGGCGATTATGGCAACCCCCCGTCCCCCCCAATTGGGGAAGGCCTATGTCCAGCAGTGGACGTCTTTCGGCTGAAATGATGATGATGAAATAAATTCGGTTAATAGCAATAATAAACATTTATTACACAAAAACCAAAATAATAATTGCGTACTAGAAACGGTTTATGATTGGTAATTGTTTGTGTAACAATTTTGGTGTACAATAAACTATAAACTGTTGGTCCATGGATGGGTGACCATCTTTACATACCAAGACCCCTTCAGGCCTCAGAAAGCATGTTAAACCGTTGGTCCCGGCTGTTATTTGTAGATCTTTGACGGTTGTTACGGGTCGTCAGAAGCCCGAAAGTCTGACAACCAGTCTTACCAAGGAGTATCGTGCTACCCAGTAACTGAGTTGTGGAGATCAGAAAGGCAGTCGCTCCATGTAAATACTTGCTGGAAAAAGGCTAAGCAGATGATGATGGTGATGAATCCATACTCCATACTAATATTATAAATGTGAAAGTAACTCTGTCTGTCTGTCTATCTGTCTGTCTGTCTGTCTGTCTGTCTGTATGTTACGTTTTCACGCCTAAACCGCTGAACCGATCGTCATGAAATTTGGCAGAGATATAGCCTGGGGTATGGAGAAGCACATAGGCTACTTTTTCACGCGATAACCGTCATCCACGCGGGCGGAGCCGCGGGCAAAAGCTAGTATAGTATAAAGTATATATCAATCTATCTATTGACATAAGAATTATTCGAAAGTACTCAATTAAAGAAACACTACCAAGAAAAATCCAAACAAACTATATTAAAAAAATCGTGCTTCTGCAGTGATCCTTAATCAAATTATTCAAATAGAAGGTTCCACTCGCCTCCGAGGCGCCCGCGGAGCATTCAACAAATAAGAACATTTACCCGATGAGGACTCTGTTAAGCACTGCAATCTGTTGTTTATATTTAGCTCAGCTTCATTTGATTTCGTATATGTAGGCACCTATATTGACATCAAGAGGGATTTCAATGTGAAGACGAAGTACGAGTAATATCTGTATGTGCACTGATAATATAATTAGTTATCTAAACTAATATTATAAAGAGGTAAAATTTTACACATTTTCAGAACGGATTCTGAAAATTATTCTTGTATTTGATAGCCCAATTCCTGGAGAAGGTTATAGGTTATTTAAAATCACGCTGCGACACTAAGGAGCCGGGTAGAAAAAATAAAAGTCAGAAAGAACGCTATGTGAAAATGAAGTAATAGCGCGGGTGGGAAACGATTATGTGACACGGAGGGACGGGGGCCAAAATTTCGCGGGGACGAAGTCACGGGACAGAATCTGGTCGGTAATATAAAGCATAATCAATTCAAGTCAATGCATTTATTTCAAGAATAATCAATTTACAGGCACTTTTGAACTGTCAAAGAGTTGGTCAGTTAGAAAGTGGAAGCTAGTTACCATAAGTGCAGTCTGTTGTGGTTATTTTTGTATGTAGTACAATCAATCCCTCTGTTATTTAAGTAAACTTCATATAGTGAAGGATATGATGATAAATAAATAATTTTCAGGAGTAAGCAAAATAAGGGTCCGTCCACATCACCACGGCGCGGCGCCGCCACCGTATAACGGCACAGCGTCGTTGCCGTATAATGGCACGGCGCCGTGCCGTTGCACGGTGAAAATCTTTCCACCCTTCTGTTTTTAGATGTTTGTCTTTATAATTGTCATTTGTCTCACAGCACTGGACGTGCCTCCACTAAGGAAATAAAGAAGTCTGTATCGATATTTTCTACCATTTTTGTTTTACACACATGCGCGCACGCCAACTGCGAAATATCGACTGAGAATTGCCGCACGCGGCGCACCGTTCGCGGCACCGTGCAACGGCATGGCGCCGTGCCGTTGCACGGTGGCAGCACTGTACCGTGGTGATGGGGACGGGCCCTAAGGGTTCCTTAATTACTACTCTCTGATTATGTTTTAAATCAATACCGTCAGTCCATCACCGGTTACTTAAATTATTCTACAAATTATTCTTTCTTAGATTGATGAAATCATTATATTTCCATTTACCAAGAATTCCATGTTCACCATCACTGCTACAACGAAAACCGTCTGATCTTTGAATTCGTAAAAGACTGAAGACGTCGAAGACGTGATTGGTTTGAATTTGTAAAATCAAATTTTCGTTGAATTTTTTTGATTACAACCGAGAAGCTCTTGGCCTTCGTCTGACCAGATAGTAAGTGGTGATAAAGCCGAAGGTGGAAACAAGCTTCACTTAAGCCAGAGAAACTGCCTATCTTACCCCTAATTGCCGGAACACAACTAATGCTCTTAACATTGTTGCTATGGCGACCGACTTAAATAAGATGGTGGTCGCTAGCCAGGCGGTTTTAGAGCAAGCTCTACCACCAACCAAAAAGAGCAGAAAATACACAGTTTACAGTTTTCTTTGTAAATAAATGCAATATTTTCGACTTAACATCACAACATAGACACCTGTATTCCTAGACTTTCGTAGAACTCATCATCATCAACTTCCTGTCATTATCTCATTTCAGGTATTTGGAGTCAGCGTAGCATGGTCTATTGTTTCTAATGACATATTAGTAGTTCCTGTACTTAAGTTTCTCTATTCAATACAATTTGTATTCGACTTGGCTGGACAGCGTTCGGGACGGCAATATCTTCTCGTCCAACTTACCGCAGTGTCTCAAGACAACAGTCTTTGACCAGTGCGTGTTATCAGTGATGACCTTTGCATGTAAACTTATGCATTGACATAGGTCAATACCTAGGCATTGAAACTAGGAAGCTCATAATGGACCTTATGAGAAGGCTAAAAGACGCATAAAGGACAATGGAGAGGGCTTTGCTGGGAGTTTCCCTACGTGATCGAATCAGAAATATACAGATCCGCAGGAGAATCTAGGTAACCGACATAGCCCGAAGAATTGCCAAACTTAAGTGGCAGTAGTTACATTGCTCGCAGAACAGATAACTGATGGGGCCGAAAGGTTCTGGAGTGGTGACCGCTTACGGGAATACCTAACGTTGGAAGGCCTCCCACAAGGTGGTCCGATGACCTTGTGAATGCCGCAGAAATTCGCCGGATGCAGGAAATACAGAACCGGTCGAAGTCGTGGTGCTTGTAGACCAATGTTCAGCAGTGGATGTCTTTCAGCTGAAATTATGAATGATGATTCAAAACAATGTCCTCTTGTGTTTATTTCAATTTATGATGGCTCGTTGCAGCATATTATTATCTTCTTCATCCAGTTTTTGGCTTGACCTATATTGAAAATTATTTTATACCAATCTCGTCAATCATCTCCAATACACCAAGGATTGATCAAAGAAACCGTATTTAGCTATCAATTTGATGCCAAAAACTGAAGTCTTGAACGCTGAATTGAAATCCTGTCCAATAATAAGGCTTCAAGCCTTAAAACCGACAGGCTTACTTAATTAAAAATTAAATTTAGAAGCTCATCGCGTTGATAAAGATCTTACAACGATTCGACGGAGAATCGAACGTTATAATGTCTTTCTGGCACGCGATGTATATTGACTAAGGGACGAACGCCGTCGGTAGAATAATTATTTGAAGAAGTTAACACTTTGAGCGGAGCAACGTTATTATACGTAAAATTTGATAAACGCTAATTGACACAACGTTTAATCACGTCAGCAAAAAAAGTGCCTTTCTTTATAGAACGTGTATAAACGGCTGCGCCTTATACCAATTCCTTCAAGCTACGTCATCGCGCCGTATCACTTTATAGAGGTATGAAGAACAGGGTGTAAAGTTGCTAGTCGCACGGTAAACTCTGATTGCGCGATACAGGATTTGTGACGTCAGGACTTTGATGCGTAGGTCGCATGTGGCGTTGTGCCGCCTCAACTTTAAATTTTCGAACTGCTAGCGCCACTTCACGTTAGTTTTTCTTTACACTTTATGAGGCTACTCACACACATACATTATAATTACGCATACATTCGCAACGTCGTAATACGTCGCTCAGTGCCCGCGCTCCTTTTAGATAGATAGAAAACAAAGTAAACAGAGATCAATGAGGATTTTCGATGAGGCACCAGCGTCACGGGAAATTAATCCAGATCGACGTGTAGTAACGGTTGTGTTACATTTCATATTATTTTTGCTATGAGAAACAGAACGTCACTAATCGTTATTTATTTTATATGAGAAAATAGTGCACCGCGCAACAAACATTTGAATACCCAGATGCTCAGCTAAAAGTGTTAATATGAGTATGTGAAATTGAAAATTGGTTAGTTTCAACAATGAATACCGTTACAACGAGTTTTATTTTAAAAATAGTCACATAATTATTATGCCTGTATTCTCACCCAGAGTCGAATAATATTTTACCTGTTCTGTTCAAGTCTCATGTAATAGGGGGTGAGCAAATGGCCATTATCATCTTTTCAGGGTTCCGTAGTAAACAAGAAACCCTTATAGCTCCGCCATGTCTGTCTGACTGTCTGTCCGCGACTCAGCTCAGAGACTCTTAGTACTAGAAAGCTGTTATTTGGTATAAGTATACATATTGATTGCGCCTACAAAATGGTAAAAAAAGGGGAGGTCTACACGTAAAGTGGGGATGATATTTTTTTCTCGTCTATCCATTGGTGTGGGGTATCTTTGGATAGGCCGTTCAAAAATATTACAGGTTTGTAAAAACCATTTTTCGATTTGCGTAACATTAAGCTGTAAAGTACGAGTACATTGTTAGAGTCAAGTGTCGACGTCCCCCGAATGCGAGTCTGAGATTTACGCGCATAGAAGAAAGAAAACGATGGATTGTCCAGTCTCGAGACAGGAGAGAACATTAAGCGCGAAAGGAGATGTTCTCACACACGGGACTTTTCTAGAAGACCGAGTAATAGTCGACCAACTTAAATATGCAGTTGAAAAACTTGTTCTCCCATACAGAATGTATGTTATCTTTATTCTTGGGATAATTTCATCCCAACTACGGAACCCTTCATTGTGTGTGGTTCGACACGTACTTAGCCGGTTTTTTTTTAGATAAATTAAGATTTAATTACTCCATAGAATACAATAGCACCATCTATCTATATATATAAAATGGTAAACTGACTGACTGACTGATATATCACAGCCCAAACCGCTCGTCCTAGAGACATGAAACTTGGAGGGTGTGTTCTTTGTAAAGAGTAAGTATCCACTAAGAAAGGATTTTTATACGAAAGTCCGAAAATTAATTTAAAGGTGTCTCAGCGTTTTTGATAATTCCAGCCCCAAAGGGTTAAAAAGAGGGATGAAGTTGAAAAGCTTATGGTTGGAAGCTACAGCCTATCTGACCTCCACAACGCAGAACTACTGGGTAATACGATACCCTTCTGCCGCGCTAACGAAGAATGCAATAACTCGATTTTGGACGATTTTGAGTTACATATTCGTTGAGTTATACATTTGGAGTCAGCGAATCGAAATCTATTAACTCTCTCTAAGCAACTTTTTATTGATCCTTCATGAACTCGGTTTTTCATTATGCAAGAATGCAATAACTAAAACTTCATAACAAATTCAATAATCAAAAATACAACTCTCGGAAGCGACAAAATCGAGTTATAGCATTTTTCGTTAGTGCGGCAGCCTTGGTAAGAATGGTTGTCAGACTTTCGGGCTTCTGACTTCCCGTAAAGACTGTCAAAGATCTACGAATGACAGCCGGGACCAACAGCTTAACGTGCTTTCCGAGGCACGGACGGGTCTCTTTGTGTGTGTGTGCATGGATGTTAGGGTGTGTTTGTGTATGTATGTGATTGTGCATGTGTGTTTGTGCATAGGTGTTTGTGTTTTGTGCATGGGTATTTGTTTGTATTTGTGCATGGGTATTTGTGTTTGTGCATAGGTGTTAATAATATTCTTACTAAAAATACAAAGACCAAATCTATCTTCTATATATATAAAAGGAGAAACTGACTGACTGACTGACCTCAGAGCTCCGTCGTTTGTGAACCGATTTGGCAAATTCTTTTGTATTTGAAGGGATATACTTCCAGATTGGTCCCAAAATCCACTTCTGATGTTGGGATCCGTGAGGAATTGAGGGAACTCCTCAAATTTTATAGGCAAACATATAGCGATTTTTGTATTTTCACCAAAACTCAAGCATTTGCATTCAGTAAGTATCATTTAATGAAGTGGAACTGATGAAGAAGACCAGAAATGGCCTCACATGTTCCTCAATGATAAGTATTTCACGGGTGGCGATAAGATATTTCGATTAAGATAGTTAAGCGACTAGGAAGCAAAAAATAAATAATTCTGATGAAAATGGTACCATCGAACTGATCTGAAGATGAAGCCGGAAGGTATGCACCGGAACTCCGTAATTAAACAATGTATCCTAGCCGTGTTTGGGCTTATTGGAATTGTCATGAGATGCACTCGGGCTATAAATGATCATTAACCGATTTTTATTAACTTTGCTTGGGTAGTTTTTGTGTTATTTTCGATAATACGTATTTAATCCACTTCGTATACCTTGTGTCACTGTTATTTGTGCGGTGTAGCAAGTAGTGGTAATCGAATTGTTGTGGGGAGGTACCATAACTAAAAAGTGAAAAATAAAAACTTTAAAATAAAAAAACAACCGACTTCCAAAAAAAAACCCTAAAAAGTGAAAAATAACTTTAATTTCGGAAGTCGGTGGCAAAAAACGAAAATACAGAACCAAGGTCACCGACTTCCGAAATTAAAGTAATTTTTAATTTTTTTGTGTTTTTTTTTTTTGGAAGTCGGTTGCTTTTTTATTAAAAAGTAATTTTTTTTTTTTTTTCAACCCACAATGGTCTGAAAAGGGTGATGAAGTTTTTTGTTGAAGTTATTCATTCGCTAAATTTTGTATTCAAATAAAAATAATATAATTATACGTGTACTGTTTCTAACTTTACAATATTTTACATGGAGCCACCGCCTATCTGACCTCCACAACGCAGTTACTTGGTAATACGATACCCCTTGGTAAGAATGGTTGTCAGACTTACGGGCTTCTGACCTCCCGTAACGACTGTCGTAAATCCACAATGACGTAAATCCACGAATGACAGCCGGGACCAACAGCTTAACGTGCTTTCCGAGGCACGGACGGGTCTCTGTATGCAAAGATGCTCATCCATCCACAGACCAACCGCTGAAAGTGTAACTTAACCTGATCGATCAACCTGTGCGGCTGTTTTTTATTTAGCCACGGGCCCCTCCCCCAGAGAACCCCCTCCATCCCCTTCTCCTGGACGCGAGATCGTCTGGCGCGAGGTCCCAGGTGGAGGCCAGCAGGCAACGGGTGCGGGGGCACCCTTGCCTGTATTGCACAGGCCTCTACCAGTGTCGGACGGGAATGGCCAGGTGTTCCCGGTCATTCCCATATCGCCCCCAGGCTGAGGGGCATGCGGGGCCCGCCAGTTAGGCGGGCATGCGCCGGGAGGGTTGTGGACGTAAAGGCTGTGCCGGTTTCCCATGACCCTCCCATCAAGGCGATGAGGGAACTCCGCTGAGTTTTAGTGGGTATTCTGCCATTTTGGCAGGGAGTCCCACATACCCCGTCTCGTCCCCCGACGAGCGGGCATGCGTAATGCATTTCTCAGCGTAAAAAAAAAAAAAAAAAAAAAGGTTAGATTGGATTAGGTTACCGAGTAGAAGACGTCAGCTAAGAGAAGATTTTTGAAAATTCTATCTTTAAGGGGATGGGGGTAAAAAGGGGGGATTTCGTTTGTTTGAAAAATCTTATTCCTTGAGTTTATAAACTTGAAACTTGGCACGAATGCTTATCTAATTAAATAATAAAGTTTGATTATTTCAGTTTTTTTAAACTACCCCATAAAGGGGGTATGGGGGTGTCAAAGTTTGGATGGAAAAACTGATGACTATCAACACATAGCTCACACCACTGATCGGATTTCGTTGTAATTTGGCAAACACATATTTATTGTGACGTAGGCATCAGCTAAGAACGGATTTTAGAAAATTCAACCCGTGAAGTGGTAAAAAGGGGTGATTTGATTTGTTTAAAAAATCTTATTCCTTGAGTTATTAATAAACATTAAACTTGGCACAAGAGGGGATGGGGGGATGTTAAAGATTATATAGAACCGTAACGGACTGATCTATTTCAGAATAAATTTCCATTCCATACATTGTAGGCAAACTCTAAGAAGGGCTTTAAAGGGGTGAAATTGGGGAGACTTAGATTGTATGAAAAATCAATTTTCTCTCAACTCAACTCAACTCAACTCAACACAAATACGTTCCTAATACATAAAACACAAAGTTTATATCACAAAGTTTGTCATAATTCGTTTTTCAAAACATCCCCTCAAAAGGTGCTCATTCTTTTGACATAAAAAAAAATGATTACGAGTATATGGGGTTTTTGAGAATTGATCCCAAACAGGGGAATAAGGGGTAATTAAGTTTTTAGGGGACAATTTTCTTGCGTGCCTTGAATAACTCAAAAGTTTTTATTTTTAAGTTTTTGAATTACTCAAAAGTATTTTCAATCCCGGTAGTACGTTCCCGTTGGATTTTTTCCGACATCCACGCGGGCGAAGCCGCGGGCAAAAGCTATTTAAAATAAATTAATGAACAGAGATTTTGCTTGTTAGTCAACAACTGTCCTTCCTTTTTATCCTGCGGTTGTCTTAAATGTCACCCTCGGATTTAGCAAGGGAAGGGCCATGAGAGCCAGAGTGGCCTAAAAACTGCTCTAAACTTACTTTGGAAGCAGTTTTTTTAGTAGAAAATCAGTATTGAAACAAATGCAGTTAGGCCACTCTGGCTCTCTGAGGCCATGAGAGCCAGAGTGGCTTAAAAAACTGCTTGAAAATTACCTTGAAAGCAGTTTTTCAAAATAAAATCAGTATTAAAAAAAAAACAGTTAGGCTACTGTGACGCTCATAGCCTCATATTTACCTTAGAAAATTTCAAGCAATAAACACGTTTTAAGCGAAGTTTAGATAAGCAACAAAAGTTGCGGGAGTTGCCTGCCGCAAGCAATTCTTATCGTGTAAAAAATCGCGGCAAGGTCAATTCCGCAAGTTTTCTACTCAAAGCAACTATTTAACTAATAATAATAAACTGTTTAGTACAGTTTGTGTTAATTATAAGTGTTAATATTACAATGGTAAAAGGCACGATGGGGTTGACATATCTATTTAGATAAAAACCCCAAAACAAATATAGATAAAAAAAAAAAAAACTAATTATTGGCATTTTTGAATTATTAAGTTAGTCGGTTCGTTAGAAAAATTAAGCTAGTTGCCCATTCCAAAGCTTAGTATAATCCTATGAAGAAGAACGGGCAAGAAACTCCTGGTCACTCTTTTTTCTCTTTGCTAATTAAATAAAAATTGCTTGTGGAAGTCAGCTTCTGAAAGTTTTGTTGCTAATCTAAACTTCGATATTATACAAATAAATGCCTTTAACTTACGTTATCTAATCTTACGCTATACTCATGTCTTTGCACAAAAGTAGGTAGGTATGCAAGTAGTTTCCATGTCAGTGTCACATTCACCCATCAGAAAATGTTTTAGCTCAATGGCATGCTAGCCAGTTGTGCAAGTTACCAGCATGTGCATATTTGCGGCTGTATAGCATTTATTAGAAAGGTGTGGTCTAATTTAAAGGATAGGTATAGAGCAACTGAACAGCTTTCTCCATGGGACCAACATCGAAATAGTGAAAAAAATATCAACTGCCCCATAACTATACTCTTTACAAATAATCAAAGTCAAAATAACTGATTTTTACTAAATACACATGAAATTGTGTGCGCTACTTGTAACAAAAAAAAATACAATTAAAAAAAAAACTGTCTGTCTGTCTGTTTGTTCCGACTAATCTCCGGCAAGGCTAGGCCAATTTTGACGCGACTTTCACTGGCAGATAGCTGATAATATAGGGATTAAATTAGGTTACTTTTATTATTTTTAAAGCCCCGCGGATTAAGCTGCAGGCTGCAGTTAATACTAATATTTACTTCAATACCTACTCGACCCAGTGTATGGGACCGCTGCGCTGCTTATTTTATCGCAGTTACGATGATGATCCAATGTAGAAAGTTGTTCAGTTTGATGCTGTGTACCACACCGTTGAAGAGAGGAATTGGTATCAAAACCAAGATCAGATTGATACGAGCCCTAGTATTCCCTATCTTCCTGTATGGAGTAGAAACGTGGACGATTTTGGCCCGAGAAAGACAAAGGGTTGATGCATTTGAGATGTGGTGCTGGAGACGAATGTTGAGAGTACCGTGGACTGCCAAACGCACCAATGCATCGATCTTAACCCAGCTTCGAATAAAAACTCGCTTGTCGACCATATGTCAACAACGCATTCTCTCCTATTTCGGCCACATAGTACGCAGAGGCGATGAGAGTTTGGAAAAACTGATTGTGGTTGGGAACACCGAAAGCAAACGATCGCGCGGTCGTTCACCAACACGGTGGACCGATCAGGTGAAGGAATCATCGTCCTCTAAATTCTACACGGTGGTAAGGGATGCGCTGGACAGAAACCGGCGGAGGTGGATCATCCGCTCCAGATGCAACGCCGAAGCTGACCATGATCCTCAGACATGAGGGATCGATCACAGTGAGAGACCACACCCTTAAATATGACCACACATTTCTGATACATGCTGTATAGGTAGGTACATACTCCCAAGATAGACCTACCAAGAACAGAGTAGGCAACAAAGTCCCAATTCTTTTAATAACCATAAATTTTAATGGTTATATACAACAAAGAGCTCATGAAACATTTTTATTAGATGATATAAAACATACTCAAGTTAATGGAACGTCGGTGTTTCAAATGGATTTGTTCAATTCGTGTCAAAGCCGCCATTTGTTATTTCTAGAATTATGATGTTGTGTACAAGTGTTGTATATTGCTTTAGATTTGTTTTGTCATTAGTGTTTTTTTTCTTCTGTGATGTAATTTTTTTCGGTCTTGATTAATGTTGTTAGAAGGTAGACCTTTTTCTTGATTATTTGTAAGTTGGTAAATATGGTTATAATATGTGGTATGGTTGGTTGGTTCAAGCTAGCGGTAAACACATTATATTATATATATATATATATGTACTTTGCTTATTATTTTGCATAACTTTAATATCATAATTATCATTGAACTTAATTTTTATACCAATAAATATAATTGAATTGTCTCTTTGTAACGTCAAAATAATAGCTTTTTACTAAATGCATATGAAAGTAGGATATACGATACATATAACATCATCTTCACATGTAATGAAATAATTGATTTAAACAAAGTATTGTAAAACGGTTTAAAAGAGTAACGGTGGAGTTTCTTGTCCATTGTTCTCAATGCGAACTTTTTTTATTTGAAATTTATTTATTTGCAATAATTGCTTTGACTTTGAACAAAAAAAAAAAAAACATTTTTAAATCATTTTTTCGGTCTTTGTGCTTGTTCCGGCTAATCTCCGAAACGGTTGGACCGATTTTGACGGGACTTTCAGTGGTACATAGCTGATGTTCTAAAGAGTAACTACTACGTACTTTTATTTTAGAAAAAGCCACGCGGGTGAAGGCGCGAGCAGCAGCTAGTCCATAATAATGTTCCGTTTGCCTTTGGTGACGAAGAAGTACGATATCAAAACTTAGGTATCTATACTTGAAGTAATATTAGACATTTAAAGAAACCTTTTTTTCGTACGGTCAATCGATTTTGACTTCTATTCCGTAGACATAAGGATAGCATCAAAAGCAAAAAATTGGTTACAATACCAACTGTTTACTGCAGCTGCCATTGCCATGCCACCAACGCAATAGAAGTCAAAATCGGTTGAACGGGCTGTAAAAAAGGTTTACTTAAATGTTTAATTTTATTTCAAACCGAGTATAGGCAATTTAAGTTACATATTGTGAGTACTGTTATCATTATTTCCCAATCTAACAGATTACAATATCGATAGTGGCCTACTGAACTGTGACGTCACAACACCCAGTTAACTAACGTAGATCCTACGCATCGAACTTCGATTTTCTAATGCCTCGATACCATTATCAGAGGGGCTCATTACATTTTACGTGGCTTAATCCAGCCCACTCGTTTCAACAAACTCAGCAAGCGATTCTAGTCTTTATGCAAATGTAATTATGAGTGTCGGGTGACTATTGTCAGGGAGCGAGCAGAGGTAATCAGATTACCCTTTTCGAGTGAAAAAATTCTGAGAGAACAGTTTCGTGCCACGGTTTTGGACGGGGAAATGAGTCTGCCGGACGTATTCTGCAGGATGTGTGATTACGGAGGATAAAAGAATGATAGATTTGCTGTCATTTGCCTCATTTGTTACAGCTTAGTGTAATCAATTTGGACGAAAAATATTTAAAACATATTTTAAATTAATTAGCGACCCGCTCCTGCTTCGCACGATTTTTACGACTCATCAAAACATTGAGATATCTTTATTAGAGTTCCGTAGTAAACAAGAAGCCCTTATAGTTTCGCCATGTCCGTCTGTCCGTCTATCCGCGGCTTAGTTCAGAGACTCTTAGTACTAGAAAGCTGTAATTTGGTATGGGTATACATATTAATCTAAAAAAAAAAACACGCAGACAAAGTGGTAAAATAAAATCTTGAAATATATTTTTTAGGGTACCTTCCCTACACGTAAAGTGGGGATGATATTTTTTTTCTCGTCTATCCCATGGTGTGGGACATGGTTGGATAGGGCGTTTAAAAATATTACGGGTTTATAATAATAATAATAATCATTTTGTTCATGCAACAAGACTCAAAGTGTTAGTAACAATATACTTACAAACTATGTTAGTAAAACATTAACACAGACACAATTTGTGACATCACTGCTGCAAGGTGACAGGCCGAGCCGATACCTTGCAGTAGTGGTTCACAAACGCATAATCTAGCCTGTTTGCTAACATAGACAGGATGCTGTTGGTACTGCCCCGCACCCTACTAGCCAGGGATGCGCACCGCTTCCGCATCACAGTGTAGAAGCAATCAACGTGAATTCCAGCAAACATCCCAGATGCGCTGCAGTATCGGGGCAACCCCAACAGCACCCTGAATGCGTTATTGTACTGAACGCGAAGGGCACTGTATGATTTATTGAACCCACAGACTGTAAGATTAAAAATACGTGCAGTAAGCACTAAATATAGAACGCTTGACCTCTTTAGAGGCACGCGTGAATCTGCGAGCACTCATGTTACCTCTCACACACAGCGCCCTCCGCTCCCTGCCAATATCCTCAACATCTTGAGGCCAGTGGTCAATAAGTGACCCAGATATTTAAGTTGGTCCACCCTTACTAGGGGTTTGCCACTTAATTTCACTGAAGGTACAGCTTTTAGGTACTTACCCGTGGCCCCAAAGACCATGACCACACTCTTCTTAACATTATATGCCAGACCATGCATACATATTTCTCACAAGCGGCCACGAGTCTCCTAAGCTCGCAGATTGACGCGCTCAGCAGCACCATATCGTCGGCGTAGATTATGTTATTAACACACACGCCATCAATATGACACGCATGCTGCTAAGCGCGCCAATCAGATCATTCACGTATAGGTTGAATAGCGTAGGCGAGCATAACCCCCCCCTACCTCATCCCGCACTCCAACCCATACGGCCTAGACAGGGCACCCAGCCCACCTCACACTATTGACCTGGTTTCCATACCAGCATTTTAGAGTATTTGTCACCTCTAGCGCCAAATTTACTTCTTCCATCTTTCTCCATAAAATGTCATAGGAAACCAAGTCAAAAGCCTTGCTCAGATCTAGAAAATAGGCAAAAACTGGAGTGCGGCGATCCGTTCACACCGTGATCACACCCAATAAAGCGCTGTCAGTGGATAATACTGAACGGAAACCAAATTAATAATAATAATAAAAAGTTTTAATGATTTCTAAACTAGTGTTACAATATTTAGGTATGACACTGGATCCCACACTAGTATACCCTGTGTCCCAGGATCCAATCTCTTTCGACAGATAATATGAATCAATAAAGATAGGTTAACAAATGCACCGGTTTCAGTGTAATTAATTAACTTAGGACTAAAAGGTAACCAAATGTATGTGTGTAGGTGATGAGTGTGAATGTGATGGGTTTATGTATGCATGTGATGAGTGTTAGTGTGTATGTATGTAATACTTTTATATTTGAAAGATAATAGATTTTTCGTATCAGCATAATCAAGCCCCAAAATTGGCTATCGTGAATACTTATATGACTGCTAAGTTGAGCGCTAAGCACACTGTCAAACACCATTGACATGATTGTGGCAAGAGATATTGGCCTGTCATTGCTCTTACCGCCCATGTCACCAGTCTTATTTTTGACGATAGGCACCACTGTTGTTTTGATCATGGCTGGTTATAAGCATGTCCCAGACAAAAAGCAAAAAGCATATCCAACCCTCTTGGCAAATGTGGACCATCAAATCAAAGATGCTTAATGCTGAGACCTCATAACCAGGAGACTTTCCTCTTTTTTCTTTCCGCTTTCCTTTTTCTTTCTTTCTTTATGAAAACCATTTTAAGATTAGGGATCCGTTTACGTAATAATAAGCTTTAAAGTGCTAATTTTTTAGAGTCCCTTGTCCCCCCCTGCCAGCTAAATGTTTGTATTTATATATCCATACTAATATTATAAATGTAAAAGTAACTCTGTCTGTCTGTCTGTCTGTCTGTATGTTACGTTTTCACACCTAAACCGCTAAACCGATCGTCATGAAATTTGGCAGAGAACAGCCTGGGATATGGAGAAGGACATAGGCTACTTTTTTACGCGATAACC
The DNA here is from genome assembly GCA_947523025.1 of Dryobota labecula. Taxonomy (NCBI): domain Eukaryota; kingdom Metazoa; phylum Arthropoda; class Insecta; order Lepidoptera; family Noctuidae; genus Dryobota; species Dryobota labecula. The sequence goes on from OX383287.1 coordinate 7,553,651, forward strand.
GACATCCACGCGGGCGGAGCCGCGGGCAAAAGCTAGTATGTGAATAAATTCATGGATTAATTTTATAAAGAAAACTTAAGTAAGTAAAATTAATGGATACCCTCATAATTTAACATCGATCGATTAGACAGAGATCTAAAGATAAACTGACTCGGACGAAAGTAGATAACCATTTCATCGTATTTTATATGGGGTCGCTGGCTAGTGCGTCAAACTCCTGTATGAGTATGACAACGATCGTTTAATGCGATGGTTTGAATCCAAGTTGAACTAATGAACTCTTTTTCGTAACGAATTTAATATTGTAGCAGTGTAACATTTTAAAACTTGAGGGTTTAGCACATAATGCTGCCGTGTGTACGCGCTAGTGCTGACCATTAGGTCCTGGGTTCGATTGCCAAAGAATTTTTGGGTCTTTCTATTTGGAATTTCTCATTATCAGCCCGGAGTCTGGATTTGTGCCCGGTTAATGGCAATAGGCTAGCCCCCTATTACATAGAACATTATATGGACTTAAACATAACCGGCGAAATGTGGGTGTACTATGGTACACCTCTGCCAAACCTTCGGGGAAACAAAGCGTGATGATGATGTTTATGTATAAAAATTACTCTCAATCTTTATTTAAAACTTAATAGTTTCACTAACGAGAACAACCGAACAAGTTATTTTAATATCCAGTATCAATTAATTGAAACCAACCCAATTGTTACCGAAATATTTTCTACAAAGCTAAGCTGTTTCTATGAATAAATAATACCCGATCGATTTGCCGACTAAAATACCTAGTCATCAATTTATTCTCGAAAATAAATAATTTGAAATGGAAACATTCATAGCCTGAAAACCAAGGACGCGCTTTGCTTTTTGTAAATAATTTTATCGCCACTGAAGGAAAACATTGTGAGGAAACTGGCGTGTCCTAGTAACAAAAAGTCGAAGACAGGTGACATCTACTAACCCCCATTGCGCCCGAGTGGTTAATTACAGAGCGTTGCGCTTCAAGAAGAGGCCTGTGTCCCAGCTGTGGGAACATTATAGGCTGATTATGCTATAACTTAAAAACAGTTGACGATTAAATAAATTTTATTCATTTATTTTATTTTTAGGAAAACTTACAGCTAAACATATACAGTAAGTAAAAGTTTATTTATGCAAAATATGAGCAATTACAAGTTTCCACATATAGTTTATAAATCATATGAAACAGAAGATTGAAAATAGACTATTACCACAAAAAAGAAGAATGACTATTTACGCTCGAAGAAGCCATTACATAAAATTTTCTTCAATCTGGCAACACTAATATTGAAAGTGTCAATATCAGCTTTCCGGCAGGTTGTGTTAACATACGACTCGCACTTACCATGTACGAGTTCCGTCTGTACGTAGTGGCTACCACTGGGGTGTGCAATAACTGAGGTCTATGCAAGAACATAGATGGCACTCGCAGCCCGATTTTGTGCAATAACTCAGAAACACCAGTTGTTCCATTGGCAATCTTGAAAAGAAACACAAGATCTGATATTTTACGCCTTTCGTAAAGTGTAAGGATTTGATTTTTTTTTTTGCATCGGTAGGTATAATTCATTGTAAACGTTTTAGACCGATATTGAATGTGCCTTAAAAACCTTTTCTGTATGCTCTCAATACGATTTATGTAGACATTATAATTGGGGTTCCAGACCTGAGAGGCATACTCCAAATGACTACGAACAAAGTAACAGTATAATATTTTAACAGTTTTTATATTTTGGAACTCCGAGGACACCCGGAAATGAAACCAAGAGCTTTCTTGTCTACATTATCTATGTGTGCATCAAAGAGAAGTTTAGCGTCAAAGGTAACTCCCAAATCCCTGATAGTTTTGACCCTATTTAGTGCTGTATCCAAAAGAGTGTAATTATGGACGATCTGGATAGGATTCGGTGTAAAGGAGCAAACATAACATTTGGAGACATTGAAATCTAACTTATTACTAATACAATAGCCTTGAAAATGATTAAAGTCTGCCTGTAATAGATGGGATGGCAGGATGGCATCTGCCACGGTATTTATTTGTCTCACTATCTTCATGTCATCAGCTTATAGTAACAGTTTTGAATACTGGAATGAAGAAGAGATGTCGTTAATAAAAATATTAAATAACAGTGGCCCCAGCAAGGATACTTGGGGAACCCCCGATGGGACATTCATAGGCTTAGAGCAGTATCCATTCAGAACTACAGTCTGACATCTGTCCTACACATAGGACTTGAACCACCGAAGGGTTTCACATGATCTATCCGATAGAAACGCTTACTGTAGTCGGTATATATACTCGTAACATAGACTTGGGACCTCAGTGACATACACTTGGAAAGCTAGTCGCTACAGACAATGAGATAAGACGATAAACTCTTGATTATTACGCGGAATTGATATTCCGCGTCATAATCAAGGAGGTGTTGAATTAGAATTTTCTTTTATAACAAGCTGTGCGATTCCCCATCTTTAAAAATGACGATCTACCACACAAACTTTCATCCCTTATTTCACCCTTTTAGGAGAGGAATTTTCAAAAATCCTTGGTTAATGCTCACTCTATCAGTCAATAAATTAACACTTTCCAGGACACAAAACGCCCACAGACGTCATAACAATAAAACCTGAATTGTGTCTCGTTCAGTTTTCCGGAAAGTGTTAATCGATTTAAGATTTTTATTAAATCTCTGATCAACTTTCTGAAATTCCACAATGATTTTTGGTTGAAAAGAATCTATTCAATAACCTATTTACAATAGATAAATACAATAGTTGCTAACGCCCACTTTCCTCCGGAAATTATTCTTAAGTTGGGGCCTTGAGAGTTTTTTAGATACATATGTGACTTAGCTCTTGTGATGCTATCCTGATTGCCAAGTCTCGAGTGTCTATTATAAGGATTTTCCAATTTACTTTTTGAAAGGTAAATTGGAACTTTTATTTGTAACTTTTATTAGGGGCAAGTTTCCGTTTCGTTGCTAAGCAAAAATGATGCCTCATTATATTTTGAGAAAACGTTTTGCAAGCATTTTTATTGATAAAGAACTTATTGTTAGTTTCAAGTGGTATTTATGCACATTTTATGTGCAGAAAGTAATGGCAATGTGGATCATTAACGTTAATTTTACCAAAGGAACTGGGTTCTTGATGCCGGTGGATTACATGTGCAATAGCATTGTAGCTTTAGCTACCAATTAGCTTACGCAAACAGTTTTCTTATATGAGAGAAAAGAAGAAGAAAAGGCAAAAAAATATTTCTCAATCCCATTAGAAACAACATCAATTCCTTCAAAAGATTGCGATAAATATTAAATAGCTACGAGTACTCTTGAAAAATCACAAACCAGCTGAATCACCAGCGAATTTTTCCATTCGCTACTTTGTGAGAGAATTCAAATTATATGTAAATACAGTACTCCCTATGTAGAGACATCAGTTGGTATTATGCTAATGTCGTAACGAGTCAACTCCGAGCGGTTAATCAAGCCATATTCGTATTGAGACGGTACAAAGTACCCCTTTGGATTCGGATACTAATATGTGTGGATGGGTTTATTTGGCGAGCGAAAAACGCGCCGTGTTCGGTTATCGAAACGTCGAAGGGAATTATTGTTGCGTTCCGCTGTGCGGTGAAGGGTTAAATTTGGCGTAGTTTTAGATAAGCCAGGCCACACCCTTTATGCGACAATATTTTGGTAAGGTTATGTGAGGCAATATTATGTTATATCAGAGCGTTTGTAGACTGCAGTAAATAGTACGACATACTAAAGAACTACGAGAGATATACTTATTCGGTATGATTTTCCGAATTGATAATTTTTTATAGTATTTAAAAAAAAGATATTGCTGATGACCTATCTGATAGGAAGTGGTTACAGCTTTCTCTAGGGTCCTGCAATACCTAGATGATTGATTAAAGAGATTATCATTATCAGCAGTTAGAACTATCACCTATTAGCAGTCGGTCACATGAATATTAGCACTTATACGAAGCCCTATTTGCAGGAAACTGTAGAGGAATAAGGAACAGGGTGTAAAGTTCCCTTATTCTCTACAAAAAAGAGAAAATCCTCCGACCAGACGGGTGTAGTGTCTGGTGAATTACTGTCCAACGATTGATGACGGGATGTTGTATATTATAATGCTAGTCGCGCGGTGAACTCTGCTTGCGCGATGTAAGATTTTGCGTGATGTCAGTGTGATGCGTCGTTCACATGTGGCGATGTAGATGTCGCCACAAAACCATAAATAATAATATTAAAAATGTATGAATCATTGTCAATACTCCATTAAACCATTACTTTACACATAAGACTCGACCCATAAAAACAACATCCACAAGCGACAATTCTAAGAAATCACTTAAATATTTCATTATTCCACGACTTGAGCCTAATTAAAGAAGAAAAAAAGAAGGAAAAACAATATAAAGGCCTTATTCCCTAGGTGCGGCCTGAACGTGACCGGAATACAGATAAATAAAAGTAAATAATACAAAAACCCTTGTACATTTGTCCGTTATGGGTTTTAGGGTCACGGGGCATGGCTTGTGCTACTATGATGGTAATTTATTAATGACCCCTATTGGCAATATTCGCATTATCTGGTATTATGAGGGGATATAAGATTCAAGATGGTCTCTGATATGGGGCAATGGACGTACCTATAAGTATAATTTTGTGAGTGGTAATGTTCTATTATAGTTTGATCGATACCGCTGTACCGCGTTTAGAAATGCGCGGTGAGGCGGGGGGCGGCGTTGACGAATAAGTGGTAGGACGCCATGAACGCTGACGAATGAGTGACCTGCGATTCCCCCCCTCCTCCCGTCTCGCACATACCTAAGGAGCGGTACATACAGCGGTATCGGCCAAACTTCAGCGCATAGATTGTAGTAAGCACATTCGTACATTCCTGTGTGAGAGAATGGAAACTAAAGAATTAGGATTATGCATACATATGTACATAAACACACGCCTTTGTCCCATGGAGTTAGACAGAAAATACAGAACGCTACCCGCTACTATCCTTACATACATATCCTTACTTATATAATTAGGATTATGTTTGTAAATAATAGTAAATAGTATTATTAGTTTTTTTGATGATTGCCTACTTTCGTGGGAATATTTAACCCAATTGTATTTAATGTGACGTAGTACATACAAAGTTAATTTCAATATAAACGTATTCTATCGTATCTCTATTTAGTTTACTGTGTGTACTGTACATCCTTCTAATATTATTATTATGTATACGTAATATGAAAGTTTGTGAGGATGGATGGATGTTTGTTACTCAATCACGACAAAACGGCAGAACATATTTAGATGAAATTTGGCACACATATAGTTTATAACCTTGATTAACACATAGAATACTTTTTATTCCGATATTCTTACGGAATCGAGACTAATGCGGGTGAAACCGCGGGGCGTAGCTAGTAAATAATGGATGGTATTTAAAAGTACTTCAATTTTATTTAAAAGTACTCCCATTTCATTTACCTAATTTTGCCTGTGTTCCACCAAATATACTGAATGTGCACCAAAATATAACCTAACCTAACCTAACCTTTAATATTTGGTGCACGATCAGTATTTTTCGGGGAAGAATAAAATTTTAGAAATGCATACATAGTGTACCTTAAGATTTTTGGTGAACACAAAAATATTATCCGTAAATAATAAAATAAATAAAATACCTCAATAAACTCTGGTTTCAGTTTAAGTTTTATATGATTTTGAATCCTGCTGATCAAATGAAGAAAAATAGCACGAAGATAAATAAGTTATAGCTTCATCGTATCTTCTTTCGAGAAAACTAACCTTCTTTCGAAATTAAACTGTCGATTTATTTGCTCTGGCAGATGGATTGCTTGTCGGTAAAGCAATTGTCTAGCTTAACTTGACCCCCCTCTCTGGTTTAACGCTCCTTTCTTATCACGGCTTTCTTAGAGGGTGAGAGGTACAGGGGGGTTCAAGTTAGACTGGTGAAGATACAGCACGTCAGTTTTGGCGAATCGTAGTCGGAAGTCCGAGGTCACGTGGCGCTCGCGGCGTATATCCGGTTACAAGTAGGGAGCGATTCCGTAAAGGGTGGGAATCATTTGAAATTGCTTGAAATTTCGATGTTTTGGGTAATGTTATGGCGTATTTTATATGTTGTGGTTTCTTGTTTATACGTTATTTTGTGATATACGTTTGGGGAGAAAATGGTTGTTTACTTAAATGAATAACTATAATTATTTGTATAAATTTTGGGTTCTAACCAAAAATATAAAAAAGGAGATCCAAACATTTAATTTTTTTTTTATATCTTCAACAACACAAATATTACAACTCTCATTCATAGATTCTTATTGTAAGTAGCATATCTAGCCACATGTTGGATGAAAACGACTGTAAACTATTCCGAGTGGAAATCGATTTTGGGAGGCCTACGTCTAGCAGTGGACTTAAAAGGGTTGATTATGACGACCATATCATGCCGTGTCTCCGATACACTACATAAAACATTGTTTTGTTTGCATAGTACTTATAATTAATTCACTTTAATTTTATAAATGATTATTAAATTTATAAAAACATTAATGATAAAGTGTTATGGGCCACTGTCCTGTTATTTTGACGGGGACAATTCTTGACGTTACTTTGTTTACATTAATTATCTGAATTAGAGACATGAGGGGTATAGTTACTTCATCCGCGTTATTTTTTGTTTTATTTAAACAGAAAATATGATACTCGGAAATACTGTAGGTATTAGTGAATGACTTTTCGGAATCGAAACAGTAGCTCCGAAGATTACCTCTTTCAAACAAAATGACACCTCTTTATAATATTATATTTTATGATAGACTTATTTACCAACAACTTAATCGTTATTATTATTATTCCTTAAAAGCAGAAATTAAGTATAAAACTAATCTGTACCAATGTCGCTTGTAAGTAAGCTCGTTGTCGATAAGAATAAGACCTTATTCTTGGAAAATCATCCGAGTATGCTTTTAAAATCTGGTAATGCTGCTAATGGGCCTGAAAGAAACTGTAATAGAATAAGAAAGCAAAAGAAAAAACATACATTTTTTGTTTTCTTCGTGATTTTTTGAATCAAATCAAATCATTTATTTGCAATGAATGTATGTTATATTAAAATATAGGTGGAGTAGGTAGGAGTGAGCCATGTACATTCTGCTTGGAAATAGGCACGCAAAATTTATTAAAAAAAAATGTTAAGAAGCTATCTAAAAATAAAATTACATATTAAAATGTCACACTTAGAATGATTACAATTACATATACATTAATTATATTGAAAATGTCAAATTAAAATTTTACTTAGAATAAAATTAAAAATAGTTTAAGCCCTTATTAAAAGCGTAATGCCACATGTATACGATACAATTTTTTTGCCTATCAGATACAATAAAATTAATTGCATCATCTAAACACTGTTTAGACGGCGCAACTTTTATTGTTACTTCAGCTTATGATACCTATCAGCTCAGCCTATCACAGTCCATTGCTTGACATAGGCCTCTTCCAGGCTGCGCCACAACACTCTGCCCTTCGCCTTCCACATCGAGTCTGATCCAGCCACCTTCTTAAGGTCGTCGGTCCATCTAGCTGCGGGGCCTCCCACACTAGGCTTTACGATACGAGGTCTCTACCCCAGGAGTCGTCTGCTCCACCGGCCATCGGTCCTTCGACAATCATGGCCAGCACACCGCTACTTCAGTTTGCTTACTCTGCAAGCTATGTCGGTAATTCCGGTTTGTTTCCGGATAATTGAATCCTGATTTTATCCTTCAAAAAGACTCCGAGCATAGCTCGCTTCATACCGCGTTAACCGACCTTGAATTTGAGGACCAGACCGACTGTCAGTGTCCACTTTTCGGCATCGTATGTCATGATGGGCAGAACGCACTGGTTGAAGACCTTCTTCGTCTTCAAATACGGCGGGATAGGCAACGAGAAGACTTGACGAAGTTTTCCAAACGCTACTCAACCCAACTGGATCCTTCTGTCGGCTTATTTCTCAAATTTGTGTTTACCAAGCTGGATAACTTGCCCGAGGTAGACACACTTCTTCACAAATTCGAGAAGCCACCCTTCAAAATCAAATATCAAAATCAAAAATAATTTATTTAAATTAGGCTGAGAATCAGCACTTTTCGAATCGAGGAATGTTCGATGTGGATACCTATGCCACAGGCAATTAAATAGCTCCATGTAAACCAGGTTTAATGCAACAAATGAAAAATATGTCAGCCTGTATAAATCTATTTGCGCCCTAACCCCAAACTAAAACGTATACGCTTCTATCAACGCTGACGTAAGTACAGTTTACTTCCCCTAAACGCATAGACACGATCGTTATATACGATAGGAAATATGATAAGGTTTTATAGCCTGGTTCTACCAAACAACTTAGAATACATAGCGTGGCTCTTTTTTTAACCGACTTTGAAAAGGTTCTATGTTCGACTGTATACGTATGTTTTTTTTTTTAAATGTATGTCCACCTAGTTCTCCGTCAATTGTGAACCGATTTTGAAAATTCTTATTTTTTTTTGTTTTCAGGTATATACTTTCGAGATGGTCCCATATTTTTTAAATTAATTTTGCTTAGGTTTTGAGTTAGCTTCGATAATACATATTTAATCCACGTTGTGTATCTTGGTGATGTTATAATACTTCCTGTCACTGTTGTTTACATAGCAAGTTGTGGTATAAAAATAAAGAACTTTAAAAAAAAAAAAACTTCCGAAATAAAAGTAATTTTTCACTTTACAGTGCTTTTGTGAATTCTTTTTTTTTAAATCTCTGGCATTGATTAGGTTGCTGTTTTTGTTATGTCTAGATTAAACTAGATCATCTGTGTCTACGACGTTATGTTAGGTATGTACCTACATATGTTATTACGACGTTTGAACCTCCTGTTGTACCAAATTAACCAGTATCTAGGGGTTATATTGCTGTGGAAACAGCTTTGCAACTATCTGCTACGTTTTTTAACAAAACCTTACCCTGGATGCAAATATATAAAATTCTTAGAAGCCTTACACTTTCACAGCGATGCTCTCTCTGTTCCTATCTTACAACTATTTTCCCAGACCTGTACCTACCTATCGCATTTATTAATTTTTCTGTCATTACTTCACTTTTCATTCTTTTTACCAATTGTGGTAAGTAATTTTTATTTTTATTCTAGGTACATCGTCTTCACCTATAATTATTATTTAATGTATACAAACTATTGTTAACATTTTAAAAGAGTAAGTATGGAGTTTCTTGCCCATTCTTCTCCATACATAACTACCTTTTGGAAGGCGCAACTAGAATCTATTAACTATTCATGTAATTTTTGACGTTCAAAAGTGCATCTTCGTGCCTATTTGAAATAAATGATTTGACTTTGACTTTGACCAGAAATTTTCCGTTTATTATTTAAAATTCGAAGAAAACCTCTATAAAACTATAAGCATTTCCACCATTACCTTTAACCCGTGATCTTATCTAAAATCAAAGAGATTTTGACCCTCAATTGACATCCTAAAACCAATAAAACCAGTACGTGAGACAAAAAGTCACCGTAAATGTTAGTGCTAATAAAATGGACGACTCTCTATCGCCTCTAACTATAAACTTTTGGCCCAAAATCAAATCTTAGATTATGTCCTGATGTCTCCTCGTAAAATAACGAAGGGTCGACGAATCAGAAGAATTGTTATTGTTGAAGATATGCAATATTGCTAGTGACGATGGTCGTTCACAAAAATAGGGTGTTTGCGTAACGACTTTGAATACGATTGCTATTTTGTAGTAAGTAAATACGTATTTCCGCAGAACAGCCATATAAAAGGTGTATCTATTCATACACGAAATATTTTAAGAGATACACTTATGTACACATGGGTGGTATTTCTATACCACCCATGTGTACATAAGTGTATCTCTTCTCTCTCTCTTGTATCATGGAAACGATTTTTTTAAATCTAAGTATATTTATTTAATAAATTAAATAATTAACAATTACTTGATATGATGATTATTTGAGGCGTGGAATTTACAAATGGGTTAGGTGCCAAAAAATTTTTGTAGACACTTTGCACCTTTATATTGAAATGGCTGCCCAACATAGCACTTTTTAAAGACAAAATTTTGGTTTTGATTTTTTGGCACTTAGCCCATTTTTAATTACCACGCCTCAATTATCAAAAGGCACCGTGCTCACGTCGTCACCGTCGCCGCGTCTGGGCGGGTAATTAATAGAATAAGTAGGTTTTTTGCAAAATGTCTCAAGCAATTTTAAAATTACAATAATTACGTCAAAATAAAAACATGTAGATAAAAAAAAATCGTTGCTTTGGCTTTTTTACCAGCTATAGATGTTTCTCTTAAAATATTTCGTGAATGAATATAGAAACACCTTATATTATTATAACAACGTGTCACGGAATTAACGTAGGTACACCACCAAACACCCCAATTGGAATAATTATCATCAGAATACTTAAACTGATTTTTACTCTAATACAGGAAAAGTTTTTAATCAGTACAAAAAAATTAAGTTATCGTTAACGAAAGATGTTTATTTTGAAACTGGTTTATTGAATACACGTCGTGCAACGCGCCGGTATGGCGCGGTCAGTGAAGCGGAACGCAGTATTAGGTACCTATCAGCTGTGCGCTCGCCTATTGATATTATTACGAATAGATTGTATCCATATTTTGCTGATTTCAAGTAGGACCAAAAAAAAGTATTGAACAATTAATGGAAATGTATTCTATTTCTGATACTGAACTACCAAAAAAAAATAGCGCACTGGTTAAAAACTTATCCTGTATATACACCATTGTTATATATTTATTAGTAATACTGATTGTGTAAGATAATTGGTCACATTACATATCTACGCACGCACACAGTCGCACACATATAAGGGTCTAGTGTAGGAGGTACTAAAAGAAAAGAAAGAAAGAAAGAAAAAGTATTTATTGATGATTATTGTACTACGTCCATTTTGGTTTATTTTGACTGTAAAGTGGAAGTGGGGCTGTAATTTATGTAGTTTTAATTAATTTTGGAATAGAAAATTATCCAGGTATATTAAAAATTACAGAAATCGATTCAGTAAAGATTCTGAACAAATTACTTTCATAACCTCGGTCATTACGCCGCTGTGCCAAGACTTTTGTTTTGTTATAATGAAAAGCTGTAAAGATTACAGTGAATTCTGTAATGTGTTTAAATTTAGGGCTCATGCCCGCGTGAAATTTCGGCCCAACCATCGCGTCGCATCCCGTCGCTCGCCCGCGCTGTAACTTCGTTATGGCTTAGCGTTCTTTCTGACTTTTGTTCTTTTCGCTTAGCTCCTAAACAAACTCTTCAGCTTTATAATATTAGTATAGATGTGTATCATCCTCGTCGGTACGAACACATTCGGTCTCCGATTTAATTCACGAATGTTTAAAACAAAATGTATCGTTTTTATGTTAATTGGATTAGGAATTAGTGGGGCGTGTAATAGGGTGGCTACAGTACCGAATGGTACGGAATCGGCACGATGGTACAGCTGTCCCTTTTTCGTAGAACTAAAATGTGTAACGCTTTGTTTTGTTATTAAACAGTTAGACATAGTGTTGCGACATGTGATGTTGTGTTTTAAAGGGGCCATAGGTAGTAATTACAAAATACAATAAAGATAATTCGTTGTTGAAATATAAACTGTTATGTATATCCGTTTTAAGGGATCCGTACGTCCGAATGAAACTACGATACCCATAAAGGGTCACTCGTGTGTCTGTCTGTCCGTCTATCACAGCCTTATTAATTTGAAATTTGATACTCATATGATATTTTGTGACACAAACACGGATATGTAACGTATATATATTTTGAATATTGGGTCACTTTTGGGAGACAAATAAGAAAAAAAAAATGTTTGTCAGAATGAACTGTGTGGCTTATCAAAAGAAAGAGCTTACTCGTTAAATAGGTAATACTGTGAGGGTCTCCAATATATTTCTAAAATAATTTTGAAATAAAGTATTTAAGAGAATTGATGCAAATTAACCCTTATCTCCGAAATAACTGAGAACAAAATTAAAAAAAATAATAATACGGAAAGTACTTCTATACTTATAGATTACAGCAAAACCTACAAGAAGTCTATTGTCTTATGGTAAATCCCTCAATATTTTGCATACAAACTTACATTTGCAGTTGGAATGATGGGGGAACATGTTTTTCAACTACAATCTTAAGTTTGTTCTTGGGATAAATTCATCCCAACTACGGAACCCCTTCATTGTGTGTGGCGTGTTTGGTATTGAGATGTAACAAATGATTAAAATTGAATTGGTTTACTTTTCTTTTCTACCTACCGGTTTTTATCGAATTTACAAAGTCAAACCACTTTGCATAATCTGTTTTTACACAACAGGAAATCCTTAAAAAAACATGTTGTAGTAAAAATAATCCAACTCAAACCCATTTTCTCCCTTCTTTTCTCTAAAATTTTTGTCAATCTCGCGATTGCGAAGCTTTGGATAAATAAACCATTTATATTTATTATGCTGGTGATCCGCGAACGAAAAATTTCATTTCATTTGTAACATCCAAAGGGGAAACATGGATAACCATGGTGTTTGCAGAAGATTTTAGGCCGTAGCTAGTTTATAAATACTCTTACTCCTACTATTCAGTAGGAGTAAGGTCATAACGGTAATGACGACACATTTTTTTTTTTAGTTTACGGATTACTATTAACACTGGTGTGGTGGTATCAACAACGCCACATGTGAACTACGCATCAAAGACCTGACGTCACAAAACCCGCATCGCGCTATCAGAGTTTACCGCGAGACTAGCATATATACAACATCCCGACATCAACCGTCAGGCAGTTGCCCACCAGACACAATACCCGTCTGGTCGGAAGATCCTCCCTTTACTATGAGTATGAGGAGTATGAGTGAACTTTACACCTTGTTACCTCATACTTCTAAACTGGTATAGTATTTAAGTCTCACGGAGAGGCGTGCGGCGGGGCGTCCGGCGTTGCGTGCAGCGGCGATAGATCGTTCGCCGAGTGGCCTTAGTGCACGCTTAGCGTTCGTGTGAGCTGGTCACATATTTCATTATAGCGTCGTCGGGGTCGTACGATATTATTGATATTAGAAGAAAATGTGTGGTTAAAATATTTTTTCTCAAACATGCATGGAAATGTTGTCATTATTTTCGAAAAAAGAACACGCGAAGTATCGAATTTACGGACAAAGAAAATCAAATCCATTGCAGGAGCGTCTTTTGAACTTGGAACATTACAACGCTCCAGCAATGTTGTATGAAATGGCGTGCTGCTTTGATTGGATCCCTTTTATCATTCTTAGCATACCAACCAAAGTAAGTCTCTTTGCTTGGCACACATTGCGTTCACGTGGCTGTATAGCCATAAATGCGTTTGTCTTTTGGCACAGATGATATATAGAAAATTGGCGTCAAAGCTGAAAATTCGTCTTGATTTGTTATTTACATACTTCAGCCATCACCACTACATCCAATGCCCCCCCTGCAAACCTCATCAGAAGTTCAACAAATAAACATAAATATACCGGGGAAATCAATACCATTTTCTTTTAGTAATTGCCCCAATATGACTAATGTAACTTTTAATATTAATTAAATTAAATGTGTAATATAAAAATAATGTTTTATTTCCCTGCATTCTTTTGAGAAAAGCACTATAAATGCCACAGCGGAAATGGCAATTGCCTGTCTCGTATTAGTGATGTCCTCGTCTGCGGCTCGGCCTTCATACTAATACTCGACCTGCAATTGCCTATTTCCCGGCCTTTGCAATAATGTACTATTATAACTCGATAGTTAAACAAAGAAGACTGTGTAGGGAGTTTTCTACGGAAACACAAACTGGTTTGAACTGCACGCGACGGTCAAGCCCCGCTCACCGCAAACAAGCACGCTCCCCACGCCGCGCTGCTCGCCACCACTCAGGCTACTCGCGAGGGACTGCATGACTGTATTTAACATGAACGCCGAACGCGCCGCCCCGCGCGCCGGACGCTCGAGTCGAGCGTGCACTCAGTTCGAACGCTTACTTGTTTGTTGCTCTCGGTACCGTCCGAGACAATGGCGAAGTCGGAAGTGTGTGTGTGTTATATGATGACGCTACTCGTCTTTGCGCATATATTCACAGCGTGTAGACACGCGCTTTACTTGTGGTAACCAAGTGTACAAACATTTAGTTACCACAACTAAAGCGCGTCTCTCTTCCCTGACTCTCATAGACCGATGGGACGGCAATCCCACACCGGTATCACACCGCCAAATTCCAAACTCCGGGCTGTTACTAAGAAATACCTAATGGAAAAACCTAATACTCGTACCACTTTGCCCGACCCGGGAATTGAACACACGAGACCAACGGGGCAGTTGCCTTGCTTGACTCATTGATTACCACAAAGTAAGTCAAGTGAGGCATATACATACATACAGCAAGTCTTTTATAATGCGCACAGCAAAGGACACTCAACAACTCAGCAACTCAGCAACTCCCTGCCTGCGTCTGTGTTTCCGAACGCATACAACCCTAATCTATTATTCAAAGTGAGAGTGAACAGGCTTCTTCTGGGTAAGCTCACTCCATCGTCGACTTTGTCTCTGTCACCCAGACCTAGACTAGAGTCAAGAGTAAAAAAAAATATATATATACCTATACTTACCCACTCCCATACGTCGTTGTCCAATACCAATTTACCAATGACTATAATGTGAACTGTCAAAGATGACTTTGATCCAATGCGGAATGCGGGAAGCCCAGCATGATTGTAATATTCCGATTTTTATTTTCACCTTCACTCACAATATCGCGTCGGCTACAAAAAATGCTCGTACCTACACGTATTTTATTACGCAATATTTTTGTGTAGGGGTCGAAATGAAATTTATATCAGCGTAGGGAATCTCAAATATATTGTAACGCTGTCATAAAACAATAAATGCGACTTCAATTATGTAAATCGGTTGTACGAGCAAAGTTCAACAAATAAAAATAAACTTTCTCCCCTAAATATGAAATCGCAATATAAGTGTATGAGGGGATACTTCCTTATTATGAACTTATTCCCTCCATGGTGTTTTTCATAACATAATCCCCCTCACCCCTGGTTTTTCCCTTTGTATTAAAAGATTGCAAAGATTTGATGGTGTTTTCTGACAGCCGCCGAAGTGCAAAGAAAGGGGGACGAGATTGGAAATTGATCATTACTGTCTGGGGATATTTTAACACTAATACGTCTTCGTACACTGTTTTTGAAGGACGGGTCAAAGCCCTTTAGATAATGTTCGCAGCTGCTGCTGTTTGTTAAAGTTGACAGTATTTCATGAATAAAATATTAAATTATTTATTTATTGACAGCCTTTTCAGATAAAGAATATTTTTTTACTAATTGCGTAGGTATGTCCAACATCTGTCAAAATATGATTAAAATTGACGTCAGTTTATTTGCACTGTGAGCACACATTGGAAATGTTTTATATTTAATAGGCAAAACATGAGTGTTGTTCAGAAAATATGATGATTATGAATAGATCGGTTCTGTAATAGCTATGTTCAGCCTCTAATTAGAAATGTTTTTATCTCCTATACACAACATAGCATAGCATTATCAGCCTATAATACTGACGACATGGTACTGCTGAGCGCGTCAATCTGTGGGTTCAGAAAACTGGTTGCCCAGTGTGAGGCGTATGCTAGGTTACATGGCCCGGCATATAACATCAAGAAGTCAGAGATCATGGTCTTTGAGGCTGGGGGTAAGAGCCCTAATAAGGTACCACTCATTTTACTTTATGGCACGCCTTTAAAAAGGGTATCTAGGTCATTTATTATATTAACCCCCTATCTCAAAGAAGATGACGACATTGAACGGGAGCGGAGAGCGTTGTAAATTGGAGCGAACATGCTGGCTCGCAATGCTCTTTCGAGCCTATTGTACGTGTTTTTAAATGAGAAGCCTGTGGGCTAGATATACGTAAAGATTGTACAACACTCTCCGCGATCGGTATAATAACGCGTTTAGCATGCTGGTGGGGCTGCCACGCTTCTGTAGTGCATCGGGGATGTTCGCGGATGCGCATATAGATTGTTTCTATACAACCATGCGCAAAAGGTGCGCTTCCATGGTGTGCAGGGTGTGCAGCAGCTCCAACAGTATCCTAAGCATGGTTTCAAATCGCCTAGACTGTGTTCTCATGGATCGCTATTGTGCCTTCTCACATGAGTTGTCACAACGTTGATCTAATACTATTTGTTTGTTTTTGTGAATTGTCAGTTCTTACTAATAAAGTTGTAAGTCTAATAATTTTTGAGTCATATGATACTTGAATATATAATGTTCCCATTACTGGGACTCAGACCTCCTCTCTGCGAGAGGGTGCCTACACAACAGTTATTACTAAACATTTCTTGTTTCATTTTTCAGTTAGAAGATAGCAATATTTTTAGCTAGGTCCCTTCTCGATTGGTACTATTGCCCAATCTCAGGCCAACTCATCTCTCTGGCCGTGCACTTATTAATAAACACACGACCTTACTTTGCGGAAGGTATCCTTTGAAAATACACTGCTATGGAAAGACAATATCATTGTAATTTCAGTCTCAAACGATTTCAATATGCACCTCAACATTCCCCTTGATTGTAATAATTATTAAGTAATATCTGGACATTCTGGACCTATCAGCAGCGGTGGCCTAGTAGTAACGGCCGCGACATACGAGTTGTAGGTCGGTAGGTTCGAACCCGGACACTTTACTTTTTAATATAAACTACTGGCGGATACCCGGCGTTTATAAGTAATTTTGCCCGGCTCCTAAGGGTAGTAGTATGATGATAAATAGACTATAACCTTCCTCAAGAATTGGGCTATCAAATGCAAAAATAATTTTCAGAATCCGTTCTGTAGTTTTAAAGTCGATCAGATATAGGTGGATATAGGTATACTTTGTGTTCCCAGACCAGGGAAGCATGGCGCAAAAGCGAGGAGGCTTCTAGTCAGCAGCGAGTGGAACAAGGCTGCCAATGCTGAAAGTGATGATGATGAAAGTAATATCACCAAGAAGACAGAAAGACAAAGAAAGAAAGAAAAATTGTTTATTCTGCACATACAAAACGCAAATGACAAAAAAATAAAATCCACCTATCCAAAGTAGCCAAAAGCCATAAGCCGTATTTATAAGCAAAAGAAGTTTAATAATTTAGTCCATTGCTTGATGTCAGGATCAGGGACCAAAGACAATTTACATTGCAAATAAAAAATTATGAGATGCGATGTAAATATAAAAATAACTAGCTGACCCGACAGACTTCGTTCTGTCAAAAGCTATATATAAACTCTACTACTCTACCCTACCCTACCCTACCCTACCTACCCTACCTACCTACCCTACCTACCTACCTACCCTACCCTACCCTACCCTACCTACCTACCTACCCTACCCCTACCTTACCCTACCTACCTACCTACCTACCCTACCCTACCCTACCTACCTAAAACTTAAAAAAAAAATAGATAGTAACCGATTCTCAGACCTACTGAATATGCATATAAAATTTCATAAAAATCGGTCAAGCCGTTTCGGAGGAGTATGGTAACTAACATTGTGACACGAGAATTTTATATACTCGTATAAGATAATGTTACTGAATTATTCTTAACTGGCAGATGATCTATCTTACTATTCCTGTAATTTCTACTAGTCAATAACCATTCTCCAGAACCGGACCCCAAATCCGCTTGGAGGCAGAAATTGATATAGTTGTTACTGAGTACTTCCCCGAACCCGAAATTTTGCACAGAAGCTGATACATGACTAACCTTTTAGTCAGGCACAGCAGGTTTCCCTTTGCTTTCCGTACTCAAATAATAACCAAACCCAATCCCACGTCAATAACACACTCCAATCAAGATAAAGCCCTAACAATGACACCTCAACTTAAAAGGGCTCAAAACTTGAGGCAATCAATGTGAGCTTGATACCCAGTTGTTAGAAATTGCCCGATAGAAAGTTGGTGTAATCTCTTGTGGATCAACCGGCAGTACGTGAGGGTTAGATTGGGCGAAGGGATGGTGTTCTGCGCGATTTAGTTAATCACTGTGCGGTAATCAAACGTGGAGTAATATAGATGTTTTGATAGTAAGGGTAATAATAATTGCTTTCGTTTTCGTGGGATTTCATGTATAATCGATACAATGATTTTGGAAAGTCTACGTCTAATAGTGGACTTAAAAGGGCTGATTATAATCATCATTATATGCCGCGTCTCCGGCACACTACACAATACATTATTTGGCTACGGTATTTTATTTGCATAGTTCTTATTATTAATTAACTTTAATTTTATATATGATTATTTATTTTAAAAAAATGATAAAATGTTTTGCACCACTGTCCTGTCATTTTGACAGTGACATTTCTTGACATTTCTTTGTACTTTTGAACATAAATTATCTGAATTAGAGACTTGGGGTATAGGTTATTTTTTTTGTTTACTAGCTTCGCTCGCGTGGCATTCTCTAAAAAAACGTATCCTAAGTCACTTATAGCATCAGCTATCTGCCAGTAAAAGTCCCGTCAAAATCGGTCCATCCGTTTCAGAGATTAGCTGGAACAGACAGATAGTGTAAGGAACTAGATGGCGCTCGAGAACCACCATGAAGTTGACGAGTGCGAAGATAGCAACGCGCGAGCGGCGCGCCGAGCTGGCATCTGGCACCGAGGCTGACGTTCTCTTTTTCTGGCGGACACCGATGGCTCAACATCGACCTAACATTTTGCTGTACTACTTAAGTGTATTTTTAAATAAATATTTGTTTAAACTTTTACCTTGTTTTTCTGAGCTCTTATAATAGATAGAAAAAAAAAATGTTTTTTATTATAAAAACCGTATTTGCTTTTTTATTTTTATTATTTATTTATTTAACAATTTATGTACACACATATAAACAGACAAGAAGAACGGAACAGAAAAATACGTACAAAGGTGATGCTTATTTCTAATGAAATAAGTTATAAAATATATATATATTAATTATATAAAATATAGATATATTAATTATTAAGTTATAAAATATATATAAATTAAAATTCAATTAAAATGTTGACAGTCAGCGCCGATACCACCTTGCTTATTTGTGGTATCGGCGCTGACTGCCAACATTTTAATTGAATTTTAATTTGAACAAAAGTCATTTATTCATATTAGGCTGAAAACCATCACTTTTCGAACGTCAATGTGACATAAGACAGTCCCCATAACGCCCGCCCTTGACCACTTCCTAGTGCTTCAGCTGGAAAGAAGAAGTGGCGCAACAAACTCCTCAGCAGCACAGCTGTCTGTTCAGTTAGAAAAACTTTATTCTATACGATAATAGGTATGCAAAGTAATTAACATTACGAGACAGAATATTAAATTAAATTATTTTCCATATGTCAGCTACGTGTAGCACACGCCAGTATACCAACAAATACAATTAAATCTATACTAAAGTAAAAAAAAACTAAAAATATAAACAATACTTAATACCTAAAAGTATATTATTTAGGTCGGCCTTTGGTGTGGAATGCAACATGTGTCGACACCCTTGCGCCATCCCATCTTCCTAGCACGGCGGGCTGTGCTTGGTTGGCTGCTGCAGGTGCAGAAAACCTCAAACGGCGCAAATATAACAATCTTATTGGGAGTTATATGTTTAAGCCGTTTGGGGTTGAAACTAGGACCATGGGGTCCGAGTGCCCACTTAGTTTTTCGAGACATCGCTAAGCGGTTGGTCGACTCTTCAAGTGACCAGAAGGCTGGCCTATTTCTTGGTCAAAGAATCAGTATTGCCATACAACGTGGCAATGCTGCCAGCCTATTGGGCACTTTCCTGTTGACAGCTATGCGGACGAATTTTTTTATGGCCTTTGATTCTTTTCCCTCCCTTTTTTATTTACTTGTACATATTATTATTACTTAAATATATTGAATAACTAACCTAAAAGTTAAGTAACTTAATACCTTAAGAATCGCCACTCAGACTTTTATAGCTGAACAAAGAGTTATTGTAATCATCATTTAAGTTTTTTGTAGAAACTTGGTAATGTATGAAGAAAACGGGTTGCTCGAACACCAAAAAAAACATATGAAAAGGGCAAGAAGATGGTGATAGAAACTTGCAACTGAACCTCGCTTCCTAAGAACGTTACTCATATTTGAGAACATTTTTCAATATTACTCTAATTAATCTTTGAATCTACCCAAGACCAAGAAAGTTGCTAAAACACCCAAGATAAACAGTTGCAACTTCCAACCCATAAAGACAAGGAAGTCTTACATAAACCTTTCGCCACAAAAGTAAAACACCATTTACACGGTGAAAGTTTCCGGAACTTTCAAGAGCAATAATCGCATGCCATAAAGCACGTTCAATTATTACTATTCGAGAATTGCATGCAAGTGTTTACACGCTTGCCATTTCAATAAAATGGCAAACAATAATGGAATGCAAGATTTGCCGTTCAATAAAATTGCAAGTGATTTACACCAAGGCAATTGTATTGCAAGGTGATTATTGCATATAAATTTTCCTCGTCTTAACACAGAGTTGTACGTCCTTGTACAGTGGCCAGCACATCAAGCTACATGAAACTGCCAAATTTCTCCAAACGATTTTAAACTTTAAAATGTTGAATATTAAGTTCAAAATCGAACGAGAAAATTTGAGTTTGTGGTAACTTGATGTGCTGGCCACCATACAATTGATTCAAGTACTGTCCGTATTTGCGCTGCCAAATATTTCATTAATTTGCATTCGTTCGCATTTGTAGAGTTGATTGCGATTTTGTTTCACGTGCAATTTTATTATACGTGCTGCTTACACCTATACCAGTTTAGAACGGCAACTAACTTGCCCATATCGTGCAACAATTGTATGTGTTGTTTAGACGGTGACAGTCAATTGTTGCTTTAATTTTATGGTCACAAGTCATGGTCACATGTCACAGGCAATTAACTTGCACCGTGTAAATGAATAGCTTTAGGGTTTATCCCAACGAAAGAAAGAAAGACCATGACACGCATAATTGTTCTTGTTCCAAGTTTCCCTTATCCCCAGTGGATTAATTTGGTACAAAACGTGAGGGGTGATTGGTCTAAGGGTTGTGTCTATGGGATTTAGTTAATCGTCATGGTTATCAAAGGTAGAATCGATTACTATCGCAACAATCTAATTGAATGTTTACCGGATGTTTTTGGGATCTAATTGAGAAGAAGAGTTATTTTGGTAAGATTACATACATTAGTGTTTCGCTGTAATTATTTTGTGTAATGGATACACAAAACCGCGTATCACCGTCGTTCAGTACCGCGTATCGGAAGAGGTAGCGTTGGAAGGCATCCCACAAGATGGACTAATGACCTTAAGAAGTCCACTGGGTGCGAGAAGCACTGATGCGATGTTTGTGGGAGGCCTATGTCCAGCAGTGGACGTCTTTCGGCTGAAATAATGAATAGGCTAGTTGAATACAAAATAGTATTTAGAAACACTAAAAATAATGCAACCCAATTTACTACTTTATGTAGTACATATACTTATCTAAGTTACGACTTTGAATGATATAAGGGACATAGAAGATTGCCAAAAACGATTGTGTGAGTAAATATATCGCAATCAACGATTAGTATGCCCAGAGCACTCATAGAGTACATAGCCATGCTTTTCACCATGCTGGCGCTTACTTCTATGCCATGACAAGAGCTACTGACGTACTGACCTTTAGCTTGGCTGTACAAATTATCCAAAAATATCGATTACTAGCTGACCCGACAGACTTCGTTCTGTCAAAAGCTATTTGACTGTGGCAGTTTGTCTACGCGCAAAGCAACGACGGCACGGTTGGCGCAGTGGTTAAGCGATTGACTGCTGCGCTGCGTGTCGTGGGTTCGATTCCCGCACGGAACAAATATTTGTATGACCTACAATTAATTGTTCCGGGTCTGGCTGTTTGTGTATGTGAGTTTAAATGTTTGTAAACGCACCCACGATACAGGAGAAATTCCTAATGTGGGGCAACGTTTAAAAAAAAATAAAAAATATATATATATAGTATAAACTTCACTACTCTACCCTAACCTACCTACCTACCTACCCTACCCTACTCTACCTATCTACCCTACCTACCTACCCTACCCTACCTACCCTACCTACCTACTCTACCCTACCCTACCCTACCCTACCCTAGCTACCTACCATATCCTACCCTACCTACCCTACCTAGGTAGGTAGGGTAGGATAGGGTAGGGTAGGTACCCTACCCTACCCTACCCTAGCTACCTACCATATCCTACCCTACCTACCCTACCTAGGTAGGTAGGGTAGGATAGGGTAGGGTAGGTACCCTACCCTACCCTACCCTACCCGTACCCTACCTACCGTCCAACCTTCTCCTGATAATAACAAACACAACAAAAAAATAATTAGCGAAATCGGTCCAGCCGTTCACTAATAGTTTTATTTTTCTCCATATTTTCTCACCGTTTAAACCTTCCCTGGACTACGACAAACATTTCAAAACGAGAGTTTGAGCGAGACTAACGAACAGCAATTGATTTTTATATATATAGATAGATAGATTAATTAATCCATGTTTTGTAGCTGTAGTAAAAAATCATCGAAGAGAATAAAATACCAAGATTAAAGCACAGCTCCAACTACAGGATATGAATATGAAATTTATTCGATAACCAATTTCAGTTCGAAAATTGCAACCAAATATGGAAACGAGGTTATGAAGTTAAATTTTACCATCGAGTTACAATCATTATAAAAAATAAACTCTCTTTTGTTATTCCGTAATAAATTTTCATGTAAATTTTCCTTGAAACTTTGTAAAGTATGCCTATTCTGTCATACTGTCGGGTAAAACTCGCATAATTAACATTTATACAATAAACGCAATGGGAGTTTGGTTTTAAACTAATTGTTGTTCGCCCGCCCCTGTGACGGTTACAATTTCATGCTCTTTTACTCGTAATTATGGAACCCTATTTTTATTGTACGCTGTACAGATTGGGGTCAAATCACGGTTTTCATTTTGTCATTAAGTTTTGTTAGGTTGGTATTATGATCGTTCAGTTGATCTATTTTGCAAAATGAAATTCTCTTTGAAATTATAAAGTTTTTTCACAGACAGTGATACTTTATGCAGATAACAATCTAGCCTATTAGCTAATAAGTAATTAACATATAACTGGAACTGCTAAGAAATTATAAAATTAAGAAATCGTCATCGTCGGCACTTATACTGCACTAAACTAACTCAAAAGGTTTTATTAATGTTGCCCCGCAGTAGGAATTTCTCCTGTATAGTGGGTGCCTTTACAAACATTGAAACTCACACACAGCCAGACCCGGAACAACTACTTGTAGGGCATACAAATATTTGTTCCCTGCGGAAATCGAACCCGCGACACGCAGCGCAGCAGTCAATCGCTTAACCACTGCGTCAACCGTGTCGTCAAATCTATCGTTTTCAGTCTTCGTACTAGATCAGTGTTGTCAAGGAGTTGGATCGCCTCGATATTCACGTGATGATGAAGTCTGTGTCCATGAGCTTCTGCATATTTTATTATTACTGTGCTCACGACATCCATCTTGAGGTATCGGTGGAGGCCGCTGTTTCTAATGTATGTACCAGGGCGCGTTGACTATATCCCTTAGTACTTTGTTTTGAAATCGTTGTGTGGTTTGACGATTGTTTTGTATGGTGCAGCCCCACAGCTGAATACCGTAGGTCCACAAAGGCTTTAAAACTTGTTTATATATCAACAATTTATTAGTTTAGGCTAGTAAAACAGTTAAGTGAAATTAAAATCCGGTTTAACCCTCGGCATGCCTGACCCACCCAGACCCACCTAGGCATATAAACCGTTGTATTTATTTAAAAAAATAATTTTATGCTCCAAAACTCTCAGTAGCTGGGCGTTATGAACCACTCGAAGCATTTCATAATAGTACATTATGATACATGTGTGCTATGTTGATCATTGCGCTCGAGGAGGTATTATTCGTGCGAGCCGTAAGCGAGCGCGATAAAAAAGCCGAGAGTGTAATGACGGCGGCGAGACGGTGGGGTCGTCTGGTCTGGGTCGGTCAGTACATGCCGTGAACAGCGGGTCTTACTGATGCGAGAGGGGGTATAATTGGCGGCCTGCACAACTAGAGTGTTGCGGTGAGTGGCTGCGGAATCAAAGAAGTGCTTTGATATGCGCTTTATAAGCTATAGTAGGGATTTTAAGTTCTAAATGGAGTTTTTG
The DNA here is from genome assembly GCA_947523025.1 of Dryobota labecula. NCBI lineage: Eukaryota > Metazoa > Arthropoda > Insecta > Lepidoptera > Noctuidae > Dryobota > Dryobota labecula. The sequence continues at coordinate 7,578,058 of OX383287.1, forward strand.
GTTTCGAACGAAACAGGGGGCTCCCGTGATTTTACGGAGGAAACGGTTTTGGAGGGTCTGCATCTTATGGATAAGATAGGGTTTTGCGTGAGCAAAGACTGGACTTGCATAGGTCATGAACGGGCGGATTTTACCACCAAGCATACCGAAGGTTAAATAGGGTTGTGTTATTTAAATTATGTACGTTATGTACCTCTCTCGTCACCTTTTCGAATAGGTTTTGATGGTAACCAATAAACCTAATAGATAGAATTGACTTCTGCTTACATCCGCATCCGCGTAGCCTTTTTCTAACTATGTTGGGTTCAGCTTCCAGTCTAACCGAATGCAGCTCAATACCAACATTTTACACGGAACGACTACCTATCTGTCCTCCACAACCTAGTAACTGGGTAACACGATGCCCCTTAGTAAGACTGGTTGGGTTTTTCGGGCTACTGACGACCCGTAACGACTGTGAAAGATCCACGAATGACAGCCGAGACCAAAGGCTTAACGTACTTTCAGAGGCATGAAGGGGTCTCGGTATGTCTGGATGGTAATCCATCCATGGACAGACCGCAGCGAGCCTAGCTTAACCTGATCGACCGACCCGTGAGGGTGTTATAACACTTTATGATCTATGTCTAACTTTCAATTCGTCTACGAAGCAAAATGTCTAGAAAATTAATGTCTATACAGCAAATTGCCTAAGCTGTAAATCGCCTAGAGATCAAAATGTTTAACAAGCAAAATGCTTAAAATGCAATAATTCTAAGTAGTCGAGATGGTTAAAATAAATATAAAGTATTCTAGAAAATAAACTCACACTAGGGCCTCTGAACTGTAGGTTAGGTTACTCTGAAAAACTTTTTAAGTTGATTTAACCTTTTTTTAATCTATATTTTGGGTTAATATAGCACCTACCGACATGATTTGTTGAATCAACAATTTTTTTGTCAAAACAAACATCATGGAACAGTTTTTTTAACACAATTTAATGTCAACTCAACCAAAAAGAAATCAACAATCAAAAAATTAACTATTCGGTTTTTCAGTGTAGGTTAGAACAGTGACCAGAAACGGTACTCCCTTTCTTTTCCTAAAATAATAGACGTATTGCAAGGTAGGCATTTTGGTTCATAGTCAGAATAAGGTTTAGTTCAAATACTGTATAGACATATTGCAAGGTAGGCATTGTGCTTCCTAGTCAATATAAGTTTTAGGCAATACTTGGCATACCGTTTTGATTTCTAGTCAGCATGATCATAGAGGGTTATTACTTAGGTATATAGCCACTTGTCGAGCGTGCTAGTGACTTCGACTTACATAAATAATATGACATATAAAACCGTCAATGCCAAATTAACCCCATAAAGACATATGTAGGTAGCCTCCACTTTAATCCAAACAAATCGTAACACTTCCCATATGTTTACATCCACTCACAAATATTTGCATGATTTATACCAAGCCACTCCACCTAATTTATCAGCGCGTGACGTCACAGAAAGCAAAAAGATGCCGCCATCCTACGTAAAGGAAAAAGTTTTGCTCACCTACTCTTCGGCTAGATAATTAAATTCTTGGAACATTAATCTTAGTTAGGCCTTTTTACACGTAAAACTTTTGCGATGATGTATTTTTGTTGGCCCAAGTACTTAGTGTTGGAATGGGACCCGAAACGTGTTTAGAGTTCGCTTAGGGAATGTTGAAGTTGTACGCCTAATGAAATTGAAATAAAAATTAGATTTAGAGAATGAACGATCTACTGAAATGCTTTATTTGTAGTACGGACGTCGCACCTATGAGCTAGAATTTTCAGTTTCAAAATCGTAAACAAAGCTACCTATTTAGAGGGGAACGCAGGAGTTTATTCTGAAAGTGATGTTGTGGAACTTTGACTGAAGCTGCAGCTTGTGACATAACAAAAGCAAAGTGACAGACGGCAGCAGATTGACAAGCGGGGCTGAAACAAATGCCAGCGGGCCCCGACTAACGAGTTCACCGCTGGGCGATGCGGCACTGCCGAAATGTCCAAGGTCACACTCATAGCCGGGTCGAACATATTTTATTTCAGGCGCACCGCCGCGCTTGTCCGGCCACGGCCTGTGCTGTATCCCCCTCATAAAGTCCTACCTATGTAGTATATTAAGTAGTAGTCTGACGATATGTCAACATAATATAATAATTTTGTATGTGAGGGAGTGTGGAAATAAAGCAGTGTTTAACCAACAAACTAGCCTGGATTTCTATAGGCGTTTGATAACTCCTGATGCTTTAAGAAAAACTTCGAACAGCTTCCGCCATTTGTGCCACGCGTCGGAGTGCGCGGTCGGACCGCCGCCGTCGTGCAATACGTAAAGGCTCGTACAGACTCGTGCGATATCGCGGGCGCGACGCGACACTAGTAGCACAATTCCTTTGTCGCTGCTTGTCGCGCCCGCGATATCGCGCGAGTCTGTACGAGCCCTAATTCCGCTGGAAGACGTGCTTGCACCATTATTATTTTTCCGTTTTACAAAAGCCATGTGCCACGGCACCAAGATAAAATATTGTATAGGTTCAAGTCTGTTTTAACTCACTGAAGTGTTAAAAAGACACACCGCTGCCATCATGTAGGTAATGAAACACACGCAGGTTAGTAAAACACTGCTTTATTTTCACACACCCTCTCATACAATATTATTATGTTGCGATACCGTCAGACTGTGGCGGTAACTGCAACGCTACATGCGAACTGCGCATCAAAGACCTGACGTCACACAAATCCTGCATCGCGCAATCAGAGTTTACTGCGCGACTAGCATATTATTTACAACATCCCGACATCAACCGCCGTCGTCAGGCAGTTTGCCCACCAGACACAACGCCCGTCGGGTCGGAGGATCCTCCCTCTCTATGGAGGATGAGTGAGCTCTACACCGCGCCTCTCATACCTCTATAAGACTACTTAATATACTACAACCTATATATAGGAGGCAATCAAAGTTGATGTAGATAGTACTAGACGGGAAAGATAATCTATGCCAGCATCACAGCTTACCTAATATTTGAAATAAAAAAAATCATTAACAGACAACTCTCCACCTAAACCGCTGGGTCAATATGTGTCTTGATGCACAAAAGTTCGTTGTATGAGTGAGCACTAAGTAAGAATATTTTTGGAAAATTTATTCGTTGTATCAAAAAATTCGTCCGAATTGCTGTCAACAGGAAAAGTGCCAGCAACACAATCAGCATTGCAACGTTGTATGGCAATGCTGATTCTTTCGCCAAGAAATGGGCCATCCCTTGGCGGCGGTTGGTCGGGACGGTTGGTCACGTGAAGAGTCTACCAACCGCTTGGCGAAAATTTGGGGTTAATTAGGAGATGACAGTTTGTTTGTAAGTTTTTTTTATGGGAAATTTCATCGGGCTTGTGGTTTTGTAAACCGCTAAAAAACCCTAGTCTTCTAATTTGTCCCAAAGGACAAAAAACTAAGACCCACTTTAAAAATATCTCAATCTTGTTGCTGATAGACCAAGAATTTTCAAATGAACATTCTTTCGGCTATCTCTTTATTGCGTCAGTATTTTTTAGAATCGCTTCTAAAATTCCTTACAATTGAGTCTTAGCTTTTGTTGACTCAAACATAACTTAATGTTGAAATCGTCTTCCCTAATGTTTCTATTGTACAAATATTATCTTAGTCGCAAATGTAGTTTGAGAGTCGTTTTATAACTTAATACCTGATAAGTGGTAATATTAGGTTTCACAGATAAGTAGGTAAGCGAGTTTATTACATCTTTGGGAATTAAATGTTAAAAACCTTGAGGTTTTGTAATAATGTCCATTAAATTACTGTCTACTGTACATACCAACATTTTAACGAGGATTATGGATCTTCTTCTTTTCGTGTGGTAAGTAACTAAACTGGTGTAAGAGTTTTTATGCCGTCCATTGGCGTCTGACTTGGCTACACATGCCGTCGAAAAATATCTCTCAGGCATGCCGGTTTCTTGAGGTGGCGAGCCTCCTTGCCGGATTGCCGCCATAGGATCTGGAGGAAAAAATCCTCGCGAACTTATTGGAGTGGCGCGAGGAGGTGAAACGCCGGGGCGTAACTCCGCTGCCGCGAGAAATCACGGCACAGCGGATAGAACTCCGGCGGGATCTCATGGTGACATTGAGAGTGCGATTGTCGCAACCCAGCGCAGGGCACGCCACAATTGTGGCGATAAGTCCCTTCTTTGAGGAGTGGCTAGAGAGGCGCTATGGCGTCCTCACCTTCCGCCTGACACAGGTCCTCACCAGACACGGTTGTTTCGTGAGGTTCCTGTTTCGAATTTGGCCGGAGGTAACGCCCGGGCGTTACCACTGTGCGAATCGCCCGGAGGACACGGTGGAGCATACGGTGAAGGTCTGCCCAACTTGGGTAGAGACCCACCGTGTCCTCACGGAGGCGATCGGCGACGGCGGTCTCTCGCGACCGGCCCTGGTCCAGGCCATGGTCCACTCCGAAGCGAGAGTGCATGGGAGGCAGTCGCCTCCTTCTGCAAAGTAGTAATGCTCGCGAAGGAGGAGGTGGAACGCATGAGGGAGCAGCAGTCTGTGCGGTCTCACGCCCCTAGTCACCGCAGGAGAAGCCCTGGGCGACGGGAATCGATAGCCGATTACCGGCTACCGTGGGCGCGGGCTTGCGGACGGCGAGCTATGGGTAGCTCGCAGTCCGGTAAGGACCAGGCCCGGGTCGACGGCGCGTTTGTTCCACGCGCACCTCAAAGAGATGTCAGCACGCCCTGACGGGGTCCGCTAGGACCGGTGCCTGCCAGGGTTGCGGTTTTGTCCGAAAGGGTTACCGTGGCCCTGGCACACAGGCAACTGAAGGAACACGGGTTGGTTTTAGTCAGTAAAAGTCTGACACGCTCTCCAAGCTCTCAAGTTATTTGATAATTTCCCATCCAAAAAAAAAGCATGCCCGTTTCCTCACGATGTTTTTCTTTACCGGTTTTTAAGCAAGTGATAATTATTATACAATGCGCACATGAATCCGAAAAGTCAGAGGTGCGTGCCTTGGGTTCTAACTCGAGACTTATGACTTGACTTGACAACCCTGGTTTAAAATTGCAGTTACCTAATCTGCAAAGCAAATTTTCTACATAACATAACATCATGCCTGTATTCTCCGAAGGTTTAGGCAGAGGTGTACACCCACATTTCACCAGTTACGTTAAAGTCCCATGTACGAGTAACAGGAGCGAAACTAGCAAATTTTTGCAACTCCAAAGAATCCATGTCCAATATTCTTATCAATTCAATAAAGTTAAAACACTAAAGACTACAAAAAATTACGACTAATTTATTTTTTAAATAATCTCCCCTAAAATAGCATTCCTTTAAACTCCAACCATATCAAACTATTCCAGGATAATCACATATGACAAAATGCTAAAACTATTTTACCCGAGGAATAAAAAAAATGGTACAATTTCAGATCTTTAAGCAAAAAAAAAACTAACCTAAATTCAACGAAACGAGTAAAAAACTTGTACAAAAAGATTCGGTAGAAAATGGAATGTTATAAAAAGTATGAAAAATCGTCCCTGTACCTATAACCGTGGCGAACAGAGGGCCTAACACGAACGCGCGAAGTACACGTAAGGTAAACTTGAACATTTTTTTACTCGAAAATACAAACATTTTATAGTATTTTGGTTTAATGTAGCAGGCACAATTAGTAGCACCCGAAGATATGAATAAAGGTCAAAACTAAATAAATAATAATATAGGTACCCTTCAATTTTGAAATGGTTCAAATTTACGTTATTTTACTCCGCGCGGTCGTGTTAGGCCCACAAAGAATTTTAAAAACTAACAACTTACCGACATCGGATGCTATCGGTTCAGGTTATTACTTTGACCTCGAATCGTTTGCTTACTGTTTAGGCACAACGGGAGGGTATTTTTGTAACAATATTAAATGGGCAAGGAAGTTAGGGCTTTGGATAACGAAATAAAAAGTTATAAGTACAAATCTAAAAGTTTCCTTACACGAAATTCCTCCTAATGTTTGTATGTATTGATGTAGCTTTAGATTATTATCATCATTATAAAATTATTATAATTAGGTATGTATCATTGTAGTAATTAACATTTTTGTAAAATCATAATAAACGGCTCGCCAGCACACAGATAAACCCTGGGAGGTTTTCGATGTGTGGCTAAAGCAATTGTAAAATAAGCTAAGTTTTTTAGAAAAAATAAATAATAATAATGTTTTTTTTTTTAAATATATATATATCAATCAGTATTGACTCGTAAATAACCGAATTCAAGTTCTGGAAACTGGCAATAGCTAAAGTATGGTCAAGAAGCGGTAATGTGAAACAAATCTCTTTCCTACATAGTGAACTGGTAGGTGCATGTGACCTTTTCGAACTGTTATATTTAACCCTCGACGCAAAAATAGCGGATAACAAAAACCATCTCGGGCTGCCACTTGCTGTCCTGCAATTATAAAATACAATGGTTTGTCACATAATCAGTAGAATTGCAATCATTTATTCCATTTCAGGGTAAGGAATGGCAGCCCCGACGGTTTTTGTTTTTGCTGACTTACCTTCTTTTAAGTTGGTGGATTTTAAGATTTAAGTTATTCCTTTTCGTATAACCTACACTTTTTTCAAGCGGAGTGGGTTTATTCAAAAATTTCTTTATTTTTTTTTATTATTAACATTTTTGCACTATTCTGTCCATTCTCAAGGGTAGTTATTATTTTTAACTTTTTAAATGTTCGCTTTTCTTTTTTACGTTGGGGGTTTTTAAATTTTTCATTCAAAATTTTAACAAAGACGTTGAAACATTATTTATTTAAATCACAATTATATCACTTTTACAGAGTCATCCAAGGCGCTGTTATAAGTCAGTCTACCCAAAAATATAAATAAAATAAGTAGTAAGTACAACTTCAAAGAAATATACATAAATACTAGATAATAAACAAAATTATAAACATGACAAATGTTTACAACACAATACCTCTGATAATAACGTGCCAATAAAAATTAACGTAGGTGCAGGTACGCTTGACGTACATTTAGAATTTTAACAAATGTGTTCATGATAAATTTACAGTTACCTATATTGAGGTCGCTAATACAAACTTACCCCCATACCCTCCCTTAATCCATCGAAAGGTTGTCTGTAAAAGATCGCTTTTAGCGATAAGACCGCCCATTGTGTTACCGTAAAATTTCTACATTTATATCCGTTATTTTTATGGTGTACATACATTGACATATATATTACTGCGTAAGGACTGGGCGGACCGCATGTTATAATGACGCCTCGAACGTGGTCCCAAAATGGTCTTCCCCATAACGAAGTGAACTAAAACGCGTTCGGCTGTCTTCGGGAGCGGTCGTAAAATTTTACAAGCAAAAATGCCAAGTTGTGTCGTGAAGGGTTGCGTGAACTACGACAAAAAGCACAATAAAACAATTGATAACATTTCATATCACCGATAAGTTAAAAATATGTAATTATATCAACTTCTAACATTATTTAAAACAATTTTCTTTCTAATTTGTCTCAACGTTTGGCAAAGACGACGCGAAGCCGCGTAAAAGTGCGACATAACTTTGCAGCGGCGCGCGTTTTTATCTGATGAAATGAAAAGATTTATTATTATTAGGTACTATAAGATTTAATTATGTATAAAATTATTTTTATTGTTTATTAAAAGCAAATTAAAATGTGTTTTTATGTACTTACTGCTAAAAAACCTGTAAGTACAGTGAAATACGTATTTATTTTGCAGATTTCCTTCTGATTCCGTGCGAAATAAAGTTTGGAGTCGTGTCATAAGTTAAAAAAAAATAAGTTTAAAAATATTGTTTTATTCGAAGGCCAATGAAAATTTTATGACAAAACAAATTGCAATAAATATAAATTTCGAAAAATAGAAGGTTTTTTTATTTCTTTGTACCTCGAAAAATACCCGCTCTTACAAGTTTACGTCTAGGAGCAGACCACGCTGATTGACATCGTAGTTCATAGTAGTTCTAATAGATGGCGTTAGTGTTTTTGTATGGCGACCATGTCCGGCAAACGTTCGGACGACCGTATCTTTACTATTTATATCAATGTGTACATACTAAAGAGTATTCTATCTATCTATCTATATACCAACGAATGCGCAGACTCACCCGGTAGAATAGCGTCATCCTTGAATCTACACTTTGCGACTAAATCTTTCAATCAATACATGACGTAATGCTCAGATATTGCCTTCAGGCATCAAATTAGGCTAGACTCCATGTATACATTCCTACCTAAGGTATGTATGAAGTATAGCCAAATGTTTCAAGGTTACCACGGTTTTAATAAACAGTCTTGTCTCGCAACGTTTACCGTGAAAATAATATCAGAATATTATTACCCAGTGTGCCCCAACGCGAAACGCCTACTATAGCAAGTCACGCGGTCCAATTTTGTGAAACGCCGATACCGGGACTACAGAAAGAATCGGGGCAAAAGAACGAGTCGGCGGCCATTATATCAGCCGTACTTGAAATTTTGCACTCATAATAAAATTGTATGAGCTTTTAATATGAAAACATAAACGGTTTAAGAAAGGTCGTGTGAAACTGTTTATTTAATGATGTCTTAATGTTTTTGAATACGGATTTATTAGCTTTGCAGGGTATTTGCATATTTGTTTCAGTGATGCGATAAAATAATGCTTTCACTTTTTGTTTCCGAGTTCAGGGGAAAAGGTTACTGAGGAATTGGATGCTTACTTTTATAGAACTTATCCCAGGTTGAATTGCTGGCGCAGATAGGCCCAGATCATCAGCAGGAATTGCTAGGATTATTATTAACTGCTCGTTGTTGAGAATTAGATTGCTTGTACTTACTAACTTAACTAGTATTTTCGTGAAAACAAATCTAAACCTTTCTGAAAAAATATCTAATTTACGAGATGTTCCAATACGTAGTCCATACAAAAATCCCAATATGTAATTGTAAATGTAAAACTGCATTAATAAAAAAGAGTGTTCTGGGTATGGCTCCACGTATATACCACAAAACTCCCGACGCCGCGAAAAATAAAAAAAAAATATACATTTCGAGATTTTTTTTAAATTATTACTTGTTGATAAATGTTATTATACTGTTTACGAATACTTAGATGTCAAATTAATTTAGAATGGAATTACTATATTGTTTTATATTTTCTTCTTTTTCATAAGTACTTACTGTAAGTGTGACTTAATAGTACATTACTTACCAAGGGCTGTAAAAGAAAGAAAGCCTGAAATCGCAGGTGTTTGTGACCCGAGCCGCAGCGAAGGTTGTAAATATGCGATAGAGGGCTTTCTTTTTTACTGCCCGTGGTGAGTACACAATTTTACGTCTTCACCTGGCTATAATGCGAGTTTTACTGTACGCGTAGCGTGCGGTAAAACTCACATTATGGCCAGGTCTGACGTAAAATAATTGACTATAATATTGCACCTATTTTTAATTGAACACCATATTTATACGCCTCCTAGCATAACATAACGCTCTATTTCATCTTAACTAAGATATGTATTTATAAACACCTATGTTAACAAATAAATAAATGATTATGATTAAACTTTCATCGTTCTGGCATATTCCTAACCTACAGATAGCCAATTTTGCTTAAAGGCTCTTAAAAACAGGCGCGACACGCGTCGCGACACAAAGACATCGCGTGCTGCATGACAAGCGGTCTCTTTGTGTCGCGTCGCGTATCGCGCCTGTTTGTAGGAGCCTTAAGTCTGTAATGGACATTTTAACTTACCTGCCTAAACCTCACATAGCACAGTTTCATAACTTATGAACCTAATTAGATTAACATTAATTATTAACCGTTTCTTAATCTAGCTAATTCAAGCTTAATTTTCCAAATTACAGTATTCGAAAGCCTAGTGGTGTGACAGTTGGACTGCCGAGTCAAAAGTCTCGAGTTCGAACCCAAGGCACGCACCTCTGACTTTTCGGATTCAAGTGCGCATTGTATAATTATCACTTGCTTAACACCTTACAGGTCTACACACACCCTCCCCTCTCATACACCACACCACATCAAACCCCATCCCACTCACACAGCCATCCCCCCCTTTTTAAATTCATACTCATCCATTCATATTCATAGTTAAATCAGGTCATTATGGGTTTATTAACACACATAAATAAAGGCTTCTTTCGTACACGAAGTTACAGTAGAACCCTGACTCCTAGGTCACAGGGTTCCCTTAGTTTAGGAGGCAGGGTTTTTCACTATTTGTGCAGCCTTTTCCCAAAATCCAATGTAACCATGTGAAATGTATTGAACAAACAGACTTGTCTATATGACAAAAATTGTCTAGTTTGCACTTGCCGATTCGCTAATAAGCTATGGACTCCTTGTGTACGGGCTGACCTTTATAACATACTAGCTTCTGCCCGCGACTTCGTCCGCGTTAAATTTCTTGTTCCCCCGACCCACCCCGTCGCAACACATTGCCTGCCCGTGATTTTACTTCATTTTCGCATAAACTTTCATTAAAAAAAAATTGTGTCCTAGTTAATAGGAATGTTATTCTTCCTCAAGAATTGGGCTGTAAAATGCAAAAAGATTTTTTCAAATCCAATTCGCAGTTCCAGAGATTGGCGCGTTCAAAAAACAAAAAAACCGGCTAAGTGCGAGTCGGACTCGCACACGAAGGGTTCTGTACCATCCATACAAATCCTTACTAATATTATAAATGTGAAAGTAACTCTGTCTGTCTGTCTGTCTATCTGTCTGTCTGTCTGTCTGTCTGTATGTTACGTTTTCACGCCTAAACCGCTGAACCGATCGACATAAAATTTGGCAGGAATATAGCCTGGGATATAGAGAAAGACATAGGCTACTTTTTTACGCGATAACCGACATCCACGCGGGCGGAGCAAAAAAAACGGCAAAAAAATCATGTTCGTTGTATGGGAGCCCCCTTAAATATTATTTTTTTCTGTTTTTTAGTATTTGTTGTTATAGCGGCAACAGAAATACATCATCTGTGAAAATTTCAACTGTTTAACTATCACGGTTCATGAGATACAGCCTGGTGACAGACGGACAGACAGACAGACAGACAGATGGACAGCGGAGTTTTAGTAATAGGGTCCCATTTTACCCTTTGGGTACGGAACCCTAAAAACTAACTCTTCAGCTTTAGAATAGACTACCTCGCAAAGTTGATCATTATTTTGCTGCGGAGTTATTATAAAACAGTTATATCTCCTAAGATATTCATTGAAATTAAATGATGTAAGGGCAACTTTGTTCAAAATTAAATACTTGTGATGAATAACGTATTTATTTGGATAAGGATTAATACCATGTTTATGAAAACTCCTTCGCAAATAATGCGTTAATTTCGAACAAATTTGATTACCATAAAAAAGGTTATAGTGAGTCAATCTTAAAAGATAGACATATGCTGTCGCGGACTTTTTTTTATAAAATTTAAAGAGGAACAATTCCATGATACATGATATTTGCGTAACTTAAACCGTTTACGCAGCGCACGCAACGGAAGCTCTCAAAAAGGAATAATTTTTCCCGTTTTTGCAACATTTTTCATTTATGCTCCGCTCCTTTTGGTTGTAGCGTGATGTTATATAGCCTATAACATTCCTCAATAAATGGACTATCCAACACAATAAGAATTTTTCAATTCCAACCAGTAGTTCCTGAGATTAGCGCGTTCAAACAAACAAACAAACAAACAAACAAACTCTTCAGCTTTATATATTAGTATAGATTCAAAAGATATTAAAGATATACATAGACTGATAAAAAAGTGGATTATTTGGTAGGTCTGGAATATTATTATAATGAAGAATATAAAGTTAATGTTAAAAACAAGTACAACACACGTAGGGTTAGAGAGAACAGACTGGAACAACCACAGATGACAGATTATTATGGTAAGAGAACATCGAAGTATTTGGTACCTAAAGTGTTTAACAAAATAGATTTATTAAGAGAAAAAGAAAAAAATTGTATAGGATTAAACCATAACAGTATATTTATTTATTTATTTAATACTTCAAGCACATAAATGTACAGAGGCGGACTTAATGCCATAGGCATTTTCTACCAGTCAACCTTTGGGTGATGCAGAGACAAACAGTGGTAGGTGCAATTACGAAAAATCTTGGAATAACTTTATAGTTATTTCAAAAATATCATGTGATCTTTATAGATACTTACAAACTATAAATATAATATATATATAAACACACACGCAAAAAAAAACAAAAACGCATAAACGCATTCCACAGAGAGATAGACTGAACGAAGAAGGAAGAGTGAATAAAGTATGTGCGGTGAGTGGGACATTGAAGAAGAGTATAATATATAAGTAGTGGTTCATTGTTATGAAAAAGAACGCCTCTCGCCATCAAACGTAAAAGTTTGGCGAGTTTAGAATTAAGTAATACCTCTGTATTATAATTTCTTTAAATAAAAAATTAAAAAATGTTTTGGTGTTGTCATACAAAGGTATTTTTGTGCCAATAAACTTATTTTTTTTTTTATAAACGGTGAAGGAAAATATCGTGAGGAATTCCAATTATCGAGGAATGTATGAGAGATATTTCTCGGTGGCATATGAAGCCAAGTCAAAGGCCCAAGGACGGCATAAAAACTCTGACACCAGGTTCGTTACTAACCACGCTAAGAAGAAGCGCGAACATTAACCATTTAGGTAATATCTTTCCAAGAAAATAGTAATATCTATAATCGATGTTCATAGGAAATTAGAAGTGCTTACTCAAAGATGGGAGCGCGGCCAACTAGAGACTAAATGCTGTACGAGCTCCGTTCGAGTTTCAAGCGTTGTTACAGGTTACCAATTATGTACTACGGCAATTCGACTCGATTATCACCAGTTTTCATCGATAAATGGTATGAATTTAAGCGTCATTCTATCATGTTACTCTTCAATTGATTAATGGAGTGTTTGTCCAATTGAACTTTCTGTAGTAGGTACCTACGGTGCATACAAGATTTTAATTTTTTTTTTAAATGCTGTATTCAATAGTGCAATTTATTAACAGACAAGTGTTATTAAAATATAAGTTGAATGACACTATTTGACATATATTTTTTTTATTCTACTGTTCCTTAATGTGACATTTTATGATTAATTTGTTTTACTGACTTATCAATGTGTATTACTGACCATTACTATTTGGATTGAAGTGCCTTTAGTAATTAATTTTAATTTTGTAATTTATTTTTTTTGTAAATTTTATAAAGGACATCGTCGGAAATCTGCATTTTAAGATGTAGGATCTTCAACTTTTGGGACTGCGCCGGGCGTTGAAAATCCAATACCACGCTTTTATTTAGGTATTCATTTAAATGTAGCTTAGTTTTAATGAAAATGAACTACTAACCATATCTACAATGTATTATAGGTTTCGCCTTAAGACAAAGTCCTATATAGTCATATTCTCTTTTGTAAATAACTAGGGCGCTGCTAGACCTTGGGTTTAACCCAAAATTCTTGCAAAGCAGGGCATCGCATGATCACAAAATGTTGCCTTCTTTCTCAAGTCCTTGAAGAAAGTTTGGAATCCCACAAAAGAAAAAACAATAACACAACATCCCAAGATGCAACCACAGCAATAAATCAGAAGTTAAACTTGTACACACTAGGGGCTTTTGTTTTTTATTTCAGTGTTGTAGAACTGAACGGGGAACAGTTATTAAGTTGTTGTACAACAAACAGACACGTCACTACCCCTGGGTATCGTTACACTGTAGTTTACAAACTAGGGGAGTAGGGAATGATAACTCATGGCGGATCGGAACAGCTTTCACCGTGTTTTCGAAAATAGTAATAGTAATAGTTATTTTATTTACAACATCAGTACACGTTACATGAGTGAGGTCTTGGCCCTGAACTAGAACATCCTGTATGACAGGGGTCGAAGTTTCTCCAGTTACATGGATCAGCATGAGAAGGCTTAGGCTATATGCATGAATGTAGTCCTTACCAAGTTGATACGTAAAAACAATTATTATTAAAATACACGTAAAAAACAACTAATGGCCCAGCCACGACATTGCGCACAGACGATTTTTACGCCATAATAAGAAAAAGGACCGCATCCATAGCCGGTCGGCTGCGCACTGCCACTAATAGTCTAATGAGTGTGTTCCAAGGTCGGTGGGACTCCCCTCTGCTGCGCCACTGGGTAAGGAACCACACCAGCTAAATATGTACATATTTCTACACTAGTCTTTAAGCAATTTTGTGTACTAACACTATGGTGTCTGAGTCTGAAATAAAGAATTTGAATCTGAATTTGAATTGCGCGAATTGCGGCGCGACAAGTGTTTTTTTTGTTTATTGCGCGGTCGAGACGCGCAACGCACTGTGGCTAGTTGGAATCACACGCAATGAATTAGGAAAACCGCTGCCTCTGCCACCGCCGCGCAATGCCGTGGCCGGGCCGTAAGGTAGACCAGGAAACTAAGTGCCAGCGCAAACTGTGCGTCTAGCAGCAACAAGATACAGAGTTGTTGTTTGCATCTGCGTCCTGTCGCTGCAACTAGACACAGAGCTGTCGTATGCGTCTGCAACTAGCTGTTACGGCAAACGTCGTGCAGAAAGCAATCATTTTCTTTGAGTATTCAAGAGAGACGGTCATGTTGTTCATCTTATGAGTGAATACGGAGCCTCTGTTACACTTGCTTTGGTGCTTATCATACAAAGTTAATGCGCATCCTAATTACGTCGGGTTTGCTCTTGCACTGCGTGTCTAGTCACCGGGAAAAGAAGCGAGAGCGTGGGACTCTGCTAGCCTGTCGTTTCGACTCTGCAACTCGCCGCCAAGAGTGCGGACCTTCAATTAAAATATATGATAATTATCGGCCGCAGCCCATCATTGCGTCAAGTCGTCGAGCTGTCGCAATCGCATGTCGCATAGTCTCCACCATGTCTAAAACAAAGACAAAGATGTTTAAAGCCTCAACCCTAACTTAAAACAGATTACCTAGTTTGCAAAACTAAAAGTAGTTATTTACACGGTTAGTATGTCTAAATGTCTATTTAATAGTGTCTACACTATTTATTACGGGATCCAAGTTTAATGGCGAATTCATGACGGTAGCAAATCACCTACCTGTTCAAAGGATAATAATTTTGTGTTGTGTTTCAACTAACTTCGCTATTTTGCTTGTATACCTGGTAAAGGTCGGCTTTGTTTTACACAGCGATCGTTAACGTTAATATTAAAACTATTATCAACTAGCTAATGCCCGGCGGCGTTGCAGAGCCTTTTATTTTTTTGTTAAGGCCTAGATATACCACGACGACATAAACTTGAGTGGTTAGCTTGCGTGTTCTGTACTGAGCTCACGCAACGCGTCGTACGTCCAGCCAGTAATAGGACTCACCCATCCAGGAGTGTTGTCCCAAATAAGACGAACTTTACAAAGAATATTAAAGTCCTTACTCCTTCCATAACTCGTGACTGAGAAGGAATTATGAAAAACGGCGCAATAAGGGACCTCAGTAAGTGTGTTTAAAATTTTGGAATACCTTTTATATCGTTTCTTATTGAGACACGAAGCAACTAAATTCGATCTAAAGAAAAGCGGCCACATTCCTCAAGATCGTATTTTGTTGCTTCGTGTCTCAATATGAAACGCGTGATCGGGTTTCTGTTGATTAAAGTATGATTCGCGATCGTAACGTATATCTATTCACAGAATCATAATTATTAGTTATGTTAGCAAGTCATGATATTATGAAATAGTCATTCAATAGGATAATAAAATAAACTTAAGAGAGTCGTATTAATGATTTTTGTGATTATAATTCTATATGAATACGGCGACGAATCATATTTAGATCAACATACGACCTGCAAATTGCAAAGAACGTAAGAAAATTTATATTTTGCGGGCTACCCTGACGCTTTTGCTTTAATATATTAAAGTGATTGAAATGTTCACTGGCCTTGTTGTTTGTTTGTCCTGTCTTGTCTTCGAGTTATTACCAAACCCTCTCTTCTTACCTACTGTTTTTACCAAATACCAAGTTGGAAAAGAGTTTCAATATTTTTGTATTAAGTAATATTAATTCAGTCATATATTTATGAGGCCTATATCCAGCAGTGGACGTCTTTCGGCTGAAATGATGTTATTTATGAATTTCTAATGTTTGAAAATTTTGCATGCCGTAAGGTAAAATGTATATTTTTTTATTTTTTACATTACGATGGGTTTGCTCTTTACTCTAGTCTAGGTCAGAGGTGACAGAGACAAAGTCGACGATGGAGTGAGCTTACCCAGAAGAAGTCTGTTCACTCTCACTTTGAATAGATTAGGATTGTATGCGTTCGGAAACACAGTCGCAGGCAGAGAGTTCCACTCCTTTGCTGTGCGCATTATAAAAGACGTTTGAAAACGCTTAGTGCGAGTTGGTGGAATATCAACTAGGTAGGGGTGGTAACTTGCAGTGCGTATCGAGACTATTATATAAATTACATCTCATCTGTACAACATCTGTGTCTTACATTATAAGCAAATAAACGATTTATATTTCTATTTGTTGACCTGCATAGACTCACACAAAACTATTGCCTGGACTGCCTCATTGGTGTGTCCCATGCGCTACTGCTGAGCATGAGGTCCTGGGTTCGATTCCTAGGTCGAACAAAGAGTCATTGAGTTTTTCTACGAGGAATTTCTCAGTAGCATCCCGGAATCTGGATTTGAGCCAGGTTAATGGCAATATGTAGGCTCGCTCCCTATTACTACTAATCGTAACTGGCGAAATCTGGGTGTACACACAAAGGTACAGTCGCCGTCAGATATATTGTAGCAGATAAGGTGACCAAATACTTCTGAACAATTTAAAATGTCAATAAGTTTCATACACTACAAGTTACCATTAATATCTGAACATTCATTACTTCATTAATATCTGAGCAGATGCTTGTCAATAATTTCTATACACACAACTAACCAAAAATATCTGAACACTTACAACGTCAAGTGTATCTACGCAGACAAACACTGAGCTTACCTATTTCGTTGCTACGTGATATAAAGGACGAACCAAAAACGATTATCGACTTGACAAAAATAAATTAAATTCCAGGTGACACCCTTTTTGAACACCAAATGACTGTTCTGAGTATAAATGCGATGAAAAGGGAATAAAAATTGTATAGAAAATTATTTGTTTAGGATACAACTGATATTGTATGTTAATGTCAAACTATTGATAGAAAATAGATCTTGGTTTTGAATGAAATTAAAAATTATTGTAAATATTTTTTTTTATTTGTAACAACATAATTATATAAAATATTAGTATTTTGTGTAACCTCCTTCTGCATTTAATACGACCTGCAACCGTTTTCGCATGGAAATATTTAGATATTTATGTTTAGTTGTGTGTATAGAAATTATTGACAAGCATCTGCTCAGATATAAATGAAATAATGAATGTTCAGATATTAATGGTAACTTGTAGTGTATGAAACTTATTGACATTTTAAATTGTTCAGAAGTATTTGGTTACCTTGTCTGCTACAATATATCTGACGGCGACTGTACATTCCATACCTAATCCTTCGGGGAATTACTAGCGTGATGGTATGATATAAAACTATCGTCTCATGTAAAACAAAACTGCTTTGTTTCTAATGTGATATCTTACGCGGCAAACAAACCCGACCTTTATTTTTGATAGACGCGTCTCTCACCCTTCGTCCGCGTCGTGCCACTCAGTAATTTCTACATTCGTATATTTCGTGCGTGCTGATGTTACCAATCGATAAACATTCTACCAGTTTACAAAAAGCTACATATCAACACGGCAATACTTCGTTTGCTATTGGAGTAATAAAAAATTAACTTTACTTCAGATCTTGATGATATGATATTAGTAACACAGTACTTAAAAAAATACGTTCTATTATATTAAATGTAATAGAATATTTCAGTTAATGTATCTTCCGCACTCACCAGACGGACGCACATTCACATGTACATATTGTTCATGTACCTAATGCGCCATAATGGCGCAATATAACTTATAACTGATGACCTTCAGAATACCTTTGTCGCTCTCACGCACACTACGCATCATGGATGCAATTCTTTTTCGCAGGATGGTATTGAAACCATCAGTATGTGCTTCAGCAAACATTCTTGATGCACTGCAGTAACGTGGAGCTCCCAACAACATCCTGAAGGCATTATTATACTGAACTCTGCGGTCGCTGTGTGCCCTTTGTATACATCGACCCACAGAATGCACGTGCCCAAAGATTTGCAAAAAGCTAATACTTGTTCAATTATCTTATTATCTCAATTTGTTACTTTTCTCCCTCGCTTCGCTGTTGACAGAGCGGTGGTGGATGTCGATGAAGTGTGTCCAATCGCAGGTGTCGTCGTAACTCGCCTAACGATCTCTCTCTATCTGGTTCTGTTAGTTAACAGTCTGGTGCATTCATTAACAGGGCCTCCAACCACGGATTTTATTTGATCTGTCCACCTCATCGGTGACTTCCCGATACACTGTACTAGTTCTGATAGATCTGTTGTTTGTGTGTGTGTGTAGATGGTTCTGTTTGATGCTGAGTTCTTGGAGTATGGAAACGTTATCTTTATATACATAATTATTCTTTGGGTATACGCATGTGAATAAACTCCTCCTAAATGGCTGAACCAATTTTAATTTAAAAATTTGTGTGTGTTCAAGGGAATTCAAGAATGGTTTAGATTCACAATTGAACTGCGATCGAGTTCTAGGAAACAGGGCAACCTCTGTCCGGTCAGCTAGTCAGCTATACTAATATTATGAATGTAAAAGTAACTCTGTCTGTCTGTCTGTGTGTCTATCTGTCTGTCTGTCTATCTGTCTGTCTGTCTGTATGTTACGTTTTCACGCCTCAACCGCTGAACTGAAATTTGGCAGAGATATTTATGTATATAGCCTGGGATATGGAAAAGGGTATAGGCTACTTTTTTACGCGATAACCGACATCCATGCGGGCGGAGCCGCAGGCAGAAGCTAGTTATATATAAATTTGTAACTACAGTACACAAAAAAAAAACCCGACTGCATAAAAGTGAACTTTAAAAAAGATGGAAATGAGATGATCTATTTCATCCAGTTGATGTAAACCTAAGCCGTACAGTCTCATGCAGTCGGAGACATCTTCTTAAATTTAACAAGACCTCCGAATATTCAATGATAGGTACCCCACTTGACATAGTTTTTGATAATTTGGCGTCTGGTTATCACCATATTGAATTTTGATTACTTTCATGTCTTTAGTAGCACTCTCAAGATTAAGATAAATCGTTTGACGTAAAACTCATCAAAATCGGCCCACGCGTTTGGTCTCTAGAGTACCACAAAGGAACAAACATTCATAAATAGGCTGATAAACACATTACCCCCCTTTGTGTCGCGCAGTCGCAAAAGGAACATGTATTATTTTAGATGTTAATAAATAGTAATGCATAGTGATAGCGAAAAATTAAGTTACTGATTTGATAAAATGAAACATTACTGTTAATAAAGAAAAGCAAAAATAATAGTTTAAAAATATACCCGCTATTGCAATTTGAAAGAGCCCTGGATGTTAAATCAGCCTAGACTAGAACGAGTACTTATCAATAACTACATACTTTTTTTTACGTTTTGATGTTTTTGAATACATATATTTTGTATTTCGGCGTTTAGTCACGTTCTATGAAAAGTCCCAGGACACATATGACATGAATTTACTACGTGCTTGATATAAACACGTGAACATCCAATTAGAAATATCGTTTATTTTTACAAACATTTTATTTAACTTGTATGCTAGCTAGTTAGTATGTATAGGTCAAATCTTGCAACTTAATTTAAAACAGTTATCCTAACCGATTCAGCTGAAATTTTGCATACACTTTTGGTTTGGATGACAATACACGGCTACCTAAGTGACATCCAATATGGCGGATTCCCAAAGATCCGCCATCTTTTTGCCAATTATTTTTTATACGCCCCTTAAATTTGATACCCATATCAAATGAAAGGGGTTGCTGAAAGAAGTCGAAAAAGCTTGTTTTAAATTTTTTATTGTTTAATGAAGAAGCAGGCAGTATCATCAAAACGGCAGTGTATTTGTATTATTTATCTTGTTTGTTTTTACATATTTATGTGCATTTATTTGTGCTTATATTTATATATAATAAGATGTATATATCATGTTTATAGTTTTTAATAGGTATATTTCATCATCATCATTATTTCAGCCGAAAGACGTCCACTGCTGGAAATAGGCCTCCCCCAAGCACCGCCACCTCGACCGGTTTCGTACTTCCCGCATCCAGCGGATTCCTGCGGCTTTCACAAGATCATCAGTCCACCTTGTGGGAGGCCTTCCTACGCTACGTCTTCCGTACGCGGTCGCCACTCCAGAACCTTTCGGCCCCAACGGCCATCTGTTCCGCGAGCAATGTGCCCTGCCCATATGAGGATAATATATCCTCAGAGGATGAGGGATGAGGATATGAGGATGATATGAGGTATATGTATGTCTTTATATTTAAATAATATTTATTCCTAAAAAAAAAGAAAGAAAATACGTTTACTTCCGGCAAACATGACGCAGAGAAAGAACACAAACACGAAAATAACAAGTTGGGCGAAAATATGCGCCACATCCACGCAAAACGGCCATCGCTCAGCATAATGCTGCGACCCTATGCGAGACAGAGCCCCAGCGCTGGTTTTCAGCGACAGCCGGCGCTGACGTGATGACGTCACCCGGTGCAGTATAAATAATGAGACAAAAATAACAAAATAAGAAATACAATAAATACAATACTTCTAAAAGTACCTACCACTGTTTATCTCTGCAACCCCTAAAGGTTGACTGGTAGAAAATGCTTATGGCATTAAGTCCGCCTCTGTACATTTTGATAAATAAATAAATGATCCGATTTATTACAAAATTCATTTTTTGAAAGACCTCAGGAAGTCATTTCTGCTATCAGGAGACCACTTTATTTTCTAAAATAATAATTACTAGCTACCCACCCCTACTTCGCACGGATGCAATGGTGCCTTGTCAAGTCATCGAGGTTTTAGTGCTATTTATTATTATTTATTTAACATGGTAAGTACCTAACTTATAAACTTAGCCCCACAAAACCATTGCAATGGTTTGACTGTGGGGTCAGTGAGTCTCTAGACAATAATACTTAATCACACGTACATATCCAAATAATATTTTTTTAATTTACTTTTAAATCTATTTTATTTGTTTCACTCCTTATACCTACCGGTAGACTATGAATAGTCTATGAATACCCTAAAGAAACGAATACCATACCTATTGAAATAGGTATGGTATTCGTTTCTTTAGGGTTCTGTCACCAAAGTAATTGGTGACTCTGTATACATTGAATCTTTCAGCAGCAATAGATCGTGTGTTATGGTTGATGAATACGTGATTTAAGCTATACTCTAGGGTACTAATGATGGTTTACTGCTAAAAGATATTTATGTTTGTAAGTGATAGGTAGAATTTTACATATTTTAAATAGTTTCCTATAATCTCATTTACAACTGTTTTTAGTTTTTTTTAGTAACAAGTAGTTTTAAGAATCGAATTTGAAGAACTTCTAATTTATTCAAGTTAGTTTTGAATGTTAATCCATAGCTGTCGAGTGCATAGTCATAGTGCATCTACATACGTGTTGGGACCAAGAGAAGTTCTCATCTATTTTCATGCCAAGGTAGGTTACACAGTCAACTCGTCAATAGGTTTACATTTACAGTCCAGTAAGTTATTATGGTGGCATATATAATCATGGGTAAATAAAGGTGGAATAACACTATGAGGTCATAAATACGGCGAATGAATTAAATAAATCTAATTTAAATATTTTGAATCAATAGTCCTCCACCAGATGGAATTTCAGCCATGGTGACCAATTTTAGCGGAGACTAGCCATCGACGCGGGAGATATTATAGTACACAAGTGTATGCGCAGACATGGTGGAGTGAGGGAAGAGTGAGTACTCTTCCCTCACACTCATAGACTGATGGGACGGTTATCCGATACAACCGGAGAGAGATCAGGCGCAGGACCAACGGCTTTCAGAGGCACAGGGGGTATCATACTGCCAACTTCCAAACTCCAGGCTGTTACTGAGAAATTCCTAATAGAAAATCCAATAAAACTTTGCCCAACAATCACTTTGCGTGGATGTGACGAAAATTTCCCCCAACTACTTTCTTTCATAGCGTTGGAAGGCCTCCCACAAGGTGAATCGATGACCTTATGAAAGCCGCAGGAATCCGCTGGATGCGGGAAGCACAAAACCGGTCGAGGTGGCGGTGCTTGGGGGAGGCCTATGTCCAACAGTGGACGTCTTTCTGCTGAAATGATGATGATGACTTTCTTTCATCATTTCAGCCGAAAGACGTCCACTGCTGGACACAAGCCTCTCCCAATTGAGGGGGTTTGCCATAATCGCCACGCTTGGCAGGCGGGTTGGCGATCGCAGTATGGTGTTAATAATGAATAGAGAACGCTGCTGCCCATTCTCTAGTAAGTCCCTTAGTCGCATTTTATGACACCCACGGGAAGAAATGGGGTGGTGCTATTCTTTCTTTCACTACTTTCTTTGCGTCATGTTTATAGCAAATAAACGTATTCTCTTTCTTTCTTTTTTCAAAATCCATTATATATTTGAGATCTAAGCGGTCACAGAGATAAACTCGAAAAGCGACTATGTTTTATACTATGTAAAAGAAAAGATTAGGTCTTAAAATACTATCCTTCTCGCACACGCGTTGTACACGACTTAACAAATGTCCAAACTTTATCTGTGTGTCCCAACCCTTATGATTGACTGTCGAATTACAGGGGTGGACTGACGAATCGATCATTCAACATAAATTCATTCTATATATCATTTTTTGACTGTCGTTATCGTAAATGGTAGGTATTTTGAAAAATGAAGGCGAGATAATGGATAGATTGCATTCTTTATTGCAGTATAGCGATTTACACACATTTTTTGTGTTTTTTTTAAACGTTGCTTAAGAGGACGTACAACGGTCCACTAGTGCCACTCCTTAAAAAAAAAAATCTCGTGACTGAGAAGGAATTATGAAAAAAGGCTTAATAAGGAACCTCGGTATGTGACGTATGTGTGTCTAGAATTTTCTAATACCTTTTATAACGTTTCATAAAGAGACACGAACCAAAAAAAATCGACCGAACGAGCGGGCTTGCGGACGGCGAGCTATGGACAGTCACCGTTCGGTAAGGACCAGGCCGGGGTCGACGGCGCGTTGTGTTCCACGCGCGCCTCAAAGAGATGTCAGCACGCACTGACGGGGTCCGCTAGGACCGGTGCCTGCCAGGGTTGCGAGTTTGTCCGAAAGGGATACCGTGGCCGTGGCACACAGGCAACTGAAGGAACACGGATGGGTTTTAGTCAGTAAAAGTCTGACACACCGACAAGCAATGAATAACGTCTGCTTAAGCATACATTTTTTGCTTTAAGCGTTAATTAAATATAAACAACGTGTATATAAATCCGATTATTTAATTTACGTATATACATGGAATACACATTTATATTCCCATTATTTTCGCCCACGGCTTCGCCCACGTGGAAGTTTGAATTATCCCACGGGAACGTACAGTCAACTGCAGAGAAATCTCACCCCCTAGCAATGAATAAATACATTGCTAGGGCGTGAGATTTCTCTGCAGCTGACCGTACTACTGCGATAAAAAGTATCCTCTGTGTTAATCCAATTAACTGTGTGCCAAATTTCATTCAAATCCGATAAGCATTTAAAACGTAATTGAGTGAGAAACAAAACATCCAAATTCAAATTTTTGACCGACATCCAGAGTCGCTTTACTATGTAGTATGAATAGAATAGAATCACAAAAGATCTTAAATATAAATATTTCCACATATTTTGCTTACTTCCGGGAGGGGACGCCCTAGGAGAACATAACAGTGACCTAATTGGGGATTTTCTTCAGAAAGGTCAGGTGCGTAGTACTCGCAACCAACCGGCGTGCGTGTGTGACCAGATGTATGAATGTAAACGAAGAAAAAGGAATGTGTAAGGAGCATAGCAGGTGGCGCTCTATAGTTTCTGCCTACCCTCATGGGAAGGCATGAGTTTTTATGTATTTTCATGTAGTTTGCTTACTTATTTCAGTATGCAAAAAACACACAGCACACACTTATCACTTCAATTATTACTACTGAGATCATGTCATTAAGTGATGAGATATTAGTACATAGATCACTTTAAGGAAACACGATCGGTGTTAGATTAAAATTCTCCTAAAATAACAAATGCAAGCTGAATTATTTTCTTAATTAAATTGAAACAAACAATTTGTACCGACGATAACTAAGCGGTTAGCCTGTGGACTCCCAAACCAATATGGTGGACTTTACCCAAATATATTTAGATTGGTTTAGGAGCTATCCTTTTTACCTCTCCTTTGTTCGCTTGCTTTCATTCGGTACCAACAAGATTCTTGAAAAACTATATATGAATTTTATATAACTATATCTCTAGTAGTTACATAAACTGATTTAGTCATTATTTCTGATAAAAAAAATGTTTTTCAGCGACGAGCCTTACGTATTATCGCGCACTTAGTTTCACGAGTAGGCGTTTCATATTATACTAGCTTTTGCCCGCCGCTCCGCCCGCGTGGATGTCGGTTATCGCGTAAAAAAGTAGCCTATGTACTTCTCCATATCCCAGGCAAATTACGTGACGATCGGTTTGGCGGTTTAGGCGTGAAAACATAACAGACAGACAGACAGAGTTACTTTCACATTTATAATATTAGTTATGCAAACTCAAACTCAAACTCAAATCATTTATTTCAATTAAACCATTTACAGGCACTTTTGAATTGTCAAGGAGTCGGTCAGTAAGAAAAATGAACCTATGGAGAAGAACATGCATTAATATACTAGCTTTAGCTCACGGCTCTGCCCACGTGGGTGTCAGTTATCGCGTAGAAAAGTAGCCTGTTCTTCTTCATATCTCAGGCTGTATCTCTGCCAAATTTCGACGATCGGTTTAGTGGTATAAGTATAATATTATAGTATATAGTAAAAATTAAATTAAATTTACGTACTTATGCTGAATGTGTACATATTTTATCATTTTTTTTAACACAATTTTCTAATATTCATAGTAGATTTACTGCAAAATAATGTACAAAGTAAACGCGATTAAACCAGCGTAATGAACAAAGCTCTTTGAACTACTGTTATAAAATTCTCAGTGAAAATGAGTCATTGTTGCAAAATGAAAAGAAAAAATCCAATCCTCGGAGCCCTTCGGAAAATACGGGCGATGTAGCATGTAAATAAGTCTTTACGAATTAGGGAAGACATCTTTCATCTCTGTTCAGAACGATTAGATATTCATAAGATCGCTCGCTCGTCCCTTGTTTTCCCCGCCTCCAAACCATTTTTTACCCATGATTTATTTTTGTATGTAAACAAAAAAGTTTTACTGCTCACAAGTAATATGAATCTATAATGCCCAGCTTCCAAGGTTTTCCTTTCAAAAATTACTTTGTATGTTTTAGGATTATGGAAACTTTAACAGGAAAAGTTGATAATCACCTTAGAGGGTCGTGATATAATGCTTCTTGTAAGTTATTAAACTTATCGATTTTCTAGTTCAGTGTGATAGGAAAATATATTTTACTTTAACTAAGACACATGCGAGTTTCTTTGAAGGATAAAATCAGGAATGAAATTATCCGGAAGAGAACCGGAGTTACCGACATAAATTGTAGCGTAAGCATGCTGAAGTGGCAGTAGGCTGGCCATGTTTGTCGTAGGACCGATGGCCGGTGGCGCAGACGAATCCTAGACTGGAGACCGCGTATCGGCAAGCGTAGTGTGGGACGCCGCCTAGCTAGATGGACCGACGACCTCAAAAATGTGGCTGGGACAGACTGGATGCGGAAGGTGGAGGACAGAGTGTTGTGGCGCAGCCTAGGAGAGACCTATGGCCAGCAGTGGACTGCGATAGGCTGTTGATTGATTTGATAGACATGCCGCATGCATGTCGACGGCTCACTTCAGCTTCCCTTCCTCAGTTTTCACGGTGACATTTTCCAGAATAGACCGGCTGATCTACCTATTATATTTATTTATTTAAACTTCTCCCACAATTAGGCGGATGTATTCTCTTGGGATTTAGTTTGAGTTTTTATTATGTCTAATAGATTACTTTAGCGCAGAAAGGGTTAATGCCTTAGGCATTCTCGAACAGTCAACCTAGGGTGGTGAACGCGACAATAGGTCGCAGTGGAGCAAAATGAAATGGAGTGGACTATATAATAAATATAATGAATAATAAAATGGAAATACAACGGTGTCCGTCGGTTTAAAGCTAAACAATAAAAGTGAATAAGAAAACGCGTATGCGCAGCCGTGCGTGGAGGCGAGCAACAACTGACTGTTCGTGGCGCGGCGCGGGCCGCAGGAGGCCCGCGCTCGGCCGTTCGGTCGGTGGACTCCCCGCTATCCTCGCACCCATCGTACACTGCCAGCAGCACGCGGTGATGTTAAGGAGCGGTCTCAACAGTGGTGAAGAGATAAGATGGCTTCTTCTTCTGTCTTATTTATGCACTCCTTCTAGGTGTAGCTGATGTAAAAGCACGCAGGAAATGATGTGAGATGGCCATGTTTGTGAATATATTAATGAAAATCTTTTAATGAGGGTTTTTCTTTACTTTCTTTACTCTCTTATTTATAACTCACTAGCTTTTGCCCGCGGCTTCGCCCGCGTGTATGTCGGAAAATATCCCACGGGAACGTACTACCGGGATTAAAAGTACCCTATGTTTTAATCCAGGTAAACAATGTCTTCTCTAAATATCCCCCTTTTTAACCCTTCGAGGGTGGAATGATCAAAAATGCTGAGACACGTATAACGGACACGGACTTTCATATAAACTTCCATCCCCTATTTTACTCCTTTAGGGGTTAAATTTCGAAAAATCCTTCATTATTCCTTATTTACATTACAAAGGGAACCTCTGTTCAAAATTTCAGCTTTCTAGGTCCAAGGGTTTGGGCTGGGCGTTAATGAGTCAGTCAGTCAGTCAGTCATTCAGGACTTTTCTTTTTATTTATATAGATCATAAACTAAATGATAAATGATTTTATTTGTATATGTAGGTTTGTGCAAACACTTTTAAATGTGAATCGTATTTTTAAAACTAGATGAGGTCGGCGTTTCCTATCTGAGAAGAAAAGCGGCAACGAACTCAGAGGCTACAGTCTTTTTTAAAGTCCAGACATAATCTTGGTCAGATAGTCAGTTCTTAGCGTCACTTGGCTAGATTCCCTGGAGCTTTTATCAAATCCTTTCCGATTACAACGCCAAAGTAAATTATGGCAGCAGCAGCAACACATAATCATAAAGTAGGTATGAAGATTTCACTCTTGTGAAGTCATAATCATCAGCCTTTAGCAGTCCACTACTAGACATAGGCCTCTCCAATTGAAAGAAAGAAAAGAAAGAATAACGTTTATTTGGTCACTGTTCATGAAACACAAAAAAAAAAACAAATTACAAAATAATAAAGTGTAAATAATATCTAAACACTCACGGCTCTGCCAGAAAGGTTAATTTCAGCATTTTTTTTGTCTCACCCCAGTTTTCTAATGAATCTTATGGGACAAGTCCCTCTGTTTATACGGCGAGCGGGGAGCGGGCAGAGGACAAATATGTACGTCCTCTGCCCGTTCCCCGCTCGTCGCTTAACGCTAGCCGCTCCACTTGTAATGGTGTCACACTGTAACCATTTTCTAAAAGTTCCGCTAAATTACAAACCATAACCGCTGGTGAAGTGCTTCACATCCAACTTCATCATTCCTGGACCTTCTGAAACTTCTGAAATCAAGTATGTGATATGATCTTCTTGGGATCCTGCCGTTTTGCCGAAAAGATTTTGCCAAATTTTCATTACCCAAACAAATTTTAGCAACCTTTTTTTATACCAGTGTAATATTTGGAATTATTTTTGGTACGCATATTTTCATTTGGTCAAATTTTTACTTGGCAAAATATTACCAAGAATAATGTCATTATGGCATTTGGTCTTTAATCAAATGATTTATTACAGCAAACAATCTTCAGACAATAATCGTTTGGTGAAATGATTTGTTAAGACAAATAGTATTCAGGCAAAAATAAGATTTTTTGGGAATTATATAATAAAAATTGCAATTTTATTTTAATATAGTAGTTAGAGTAGGTTATTTTTTTTTTTAAATGGTTAGGTTAGGTTAGGTTAAAACTGTGACCTCCTACGCACGAGCCGAGCGAGTGAAGCGAGCGGTGCCGCGGTAGCGGCCGGCGAGTGCCAGACACGACTTGCATTAATAGAAAAAAAAAATGTTTTTAGTAGGTTACCTGGAACTCAACTATTTAGAATTGAAAACTGACGATACTGAATATTTGGCTTATTTGATTTTACGTAAAAACTGTTATTCCAACTGAAATATTTGACTAAATAAAAAATGTTAAAAGTACTAGTTGGCAAACAAGTTATAGTTTAAACGTTCATTTGCCAAACATTAGGTTTGCGTTACAATTTTTTGTGAATAGATTTTTTGGTAAGTAATAATTTGGCAAATGAAATTATGCGAAAATTTGTTTGGGAAGTGATAATTTGGCAATTTCTTTTCGGTAAAACAAGGGAGACCAGTTCCGGGTAACCTACTAAAAACAATCCCTTTTTTCTATTAATGCAAGTCGTTTCTGGCACTCGCCGGCCGCTGCTGCGGCACCGCTCGCTTCGCTCGCTCGGCTCGTGCGTATAGGTCACAGTTTTAACCTAACCTAACCTAACCAATTTTTTTAATAATATATTTATAATATATAACTAATATCAAGTAACCATAAATTTGACTTGTTAACACAAAAACTTACGAAGAAGTACGCAAAAGACATCAAATTTTACCAACAAGTCAAATGTTTAGTGGTCATTTAATTTCACCAAACGTTTATTGTCTGAAGATTGTTTGCTGTAATAAATCATTTGATTAAAGACCAAATGCCATAATGACATTATATTTGGTAATATTTTGCCAAGTAAACATTTGACCAAATGAAAATGTGCGTACTAAAATTATTCCAAATATTAAATTGGTATAAAAAAAGGTTGCTAAAATTTGTTTGGGTAATGAAAATTTGGCAAAATCTTTTCGGCAAAACGGCAGGATCCCAGTTTTTATAGTTATGAATAAATAACTTATAATCAAATATCTATTTAAAAATTTAAAAAAATACGAAAACAATAAGAACTGTCCCAGCAAAACCTGTTCTTAGCGATTAGCTAGATTGATCTTGAATTGCACGCCATTCAGCTCGATTCTCGGCAACTTATTCAGCCGCTATCAGCCACCATGTGAAATATTGTGCATAATTATTTTAAGTGTAATGAGTTTTTTTTTTTTCACCTTAACAGTAATTCTCAAAAGTTAATTTGGAAATTAATCTAATTGTTAAAAGTGAACTGCTGAAATAGGCTCCTTTCAAAACGTCTATAATACTGATCAAAAAGCTATGATTATTATTATTACGGATTCATCACATCTTTTTGTAATAGAAATTTAAGATTGACATTGAGCGGTTGGTAAATTTTTCGGTAGAGAAAAGGCAAATGTTTTTTTAAAACTTTATTGTTTCTTTATAATGTTTATTACACATGTAATTATATTATGCGGAGCACCGCACCGTCAGGTATCATAATACATACAACAAGTTTTATTTAATACTATTGTTACTTGTATACAATAATAAACTTTTGACATAATAATAACTGGTTATAATTATCGAGATCTGTCAATATCCTAATTCAAGAAAAAACACTTTCAATGATTTTTTTTTTTCGTTATTTTACATCGAGATTCAGCGGAGTTAAACTGGACAGCTTTTATGTACAGTTGTGGAAATGAAAAAAATATTTTAAAGACAGTATCTGTCAAGAAAGCACTTCGATATTTTCGTAATAAGTAACGATTCTTAAAAAATAAAGGGACGGGGGTCAAGACTACTTAAGTTTTTATACAATTTCCACAAAAAAAGTAATACTTTAATTAAAAGGCAACGAAACTTACACAAGTCGAAGAGCTTTACGTATTTTATTTCGTTATTATTTTATAGAAATATATCGGTCACAGGAAGAATATTAAAATACACAAACAATTTTCGATTTCAAATCAGAATTGTTTTCTAACTATGTAAAATATCTTCTCCTAGTTTACGCTTACATCTATCTACTCTATTATTTTATAGTGTATTTATTATACAATATCTTACCTTTTTCAAATGGGTCTTATTAAGTGTGGTAAACACCAATATCTCTTGAGTAAGATTAATTCGATATGCAATGTTGAATTCCTATTCGTCGTTATGATAAATAAGTTCTATATGTATGTATGGATGTTTCGAAAACAGTTTAATTTTAATAGTATTAATTTCATTCTGTAGCTGTTGGTGGCGATCAGTTGTTTCAATTTTATTCCTACTTTACTAAGACCCCTTTGCAAAAGCTCTCTTACAAATATTATTTACAACATCGTTTAGATTCACAAAATTTACTAAAAACTTACTTACAATTTACATCACTTAATACAGATATTATTAAAGGCTAGATAGAGTGATTCGTATAACCTCAACTATTTACATTTGCATTTCTAAACATTTTGTGTTTTTAAACGTAGTATTGTCAGTTGTTTATACATCATTCCTGTGTCCACTATCTTTATGTCCGTTCAAAGGATTAATATTTTCGTCATCATTTTTCTAATACACATCTATTATAAACAAGAATATTACGTTTGAATCTTATTTGCCAATTAAGGTAATACAAATTATTCGTTACATTCCTGATACAAGTAATATTTTATCTGGAAGTTAATCATAGAATGACAAGGGTTCTTAACATGTTGGAAATCAAGTCTAATTATCATTACAAATAAATTAATACGATTAACACGCTTTATATTACACTATATACAACACTATTCGGAACAAGCATGTTCTACTTGCTCTTGGATTTACTTTATATTGTACATAACACAACCCACACTATAAAATAGCAAATGTTTCAGTCGGATGTATTGACAATGTGGTCATAGTTATTATCTTCATTATGTTTGCATTGTCAATATAAGCGGCTGATTTTGATAAAATTCTTGTATTTACATTCAGTTAAAGATCCGTATGTGTCAAGAGAGCGTGAGGAAGAGGCAAGCAGCCAACACCAGGCAGTGCGTAGGCGACGTTGGTGCGAAAGCCTGCCCCCCTCGCTGCATCGCCGCAGGGTATTCACCTGATAAAGGAAAAATCGAATTTGCTTCTTTGGCAAAAATTAAAACTGTTCTCAACAATATTGGTAGCAACAAAACAAATATAGAAGAGAATCAGGTTATACGTATGGAAATGTGGACAGAAGAGTTTGTTGCTAGTAAGTAAAATAAGAAGTGATAGAAAAAAAAATGGAATGGAATAGAAAAGAAAATAAATGGGATATTTTACTTTTACCATAATTAGTCATTACATATTCTTAAACCTATGCCTTAGTCATTCGTTGAGAAATGTGTAACACGCATTAATTTTCACAGAAAATGTGATTTATAGAGTATTTCACCAAAATCTTATTTAATTTAATGAAACGAAATCTGAATTAGAGTGTTCCAAATAATAAGCCAGGATTTGAATAACTAATCGTAGATTAAGATGCGGAACAATAGATGGAACAGAATTTAAGGGACGAAGAATGACGCAATAAAACCAGTCGTTATAATAATGGGGAAATTAATATAGGTTACGAGACCAGTATATTAATTTCTGGGAAATACAAATATGAATCATAATTGTTGGAAGGTAATAGAGAACAAAAAAAGAATTCCTGTATTGACTGGAATTATAAAATATTTTGTTATTGTACAATTGATTTATAGGTCGATACAAAAATCACTAATGGATATCATCATCCAGTGTGAAAGAAAATCTAATTACTTAAGAAAGAATAGTATTCACTTTTCTCCGTGATAGTTCTTTCTCTACTTAAGCCAGTGATAAATGGTATGTAACATGAAAACACCTTATTACATCGCAGTTTTACCCATTGTTCCTAACCACGAACCTAACATTAAAAATAAACATAAAATTTCGTTGATTCATTGCTTTAATGATAATAGTCTTTAGCCTTATTTTTTTATTCGTTGCGAGGTTTTAAAAATGTATTTTCTTTCCTTTATCTTACGGAGGTCATTTATCAAGTAGATTAAGATGCTCTTTACGAATCGCCGTCAAGATTTGGGATTTTATAAATTTATTATTGCTATTTGAATTATACAGGTTTTTGATAAGGGAATCATTTATAGCGACATCTTGTAAAGTATGGCTTTGTAAAATGTCAATGTAATTAGGCTTGACATTAATGGCGATGTTAAATATTCTGTTTCCTGCTTTGATAAAAGCTCTCGGTAACTTTTTATTTAGATAGGAAATAAAATTATAATAAATAAAGAGAACATCAAAAATTTCTAAATTACTGTTACGTTAAAGGACCTAAGTAGGCGCAGAAACCTATATCATGAGAATGATTTACCACAATTAAACTCACAAAATTCTAATATTTAATATTAAAAAGTATGAAACCAAAATAACAAGCCACCAATCTGACGTCCAACTTACCATTGAGCACATGGACCACGATGCTCTTCGACTGCGCGTTGCTCGGGTTACACTGATAAGTCCCGGAGTCTGATGGTCTGGCCTGCTGGATTAGCAGGAACGAGGTCGTCGTCTCCCCCTTCTCCGTCACCACCGACACGCCCCCTCTCGGGGAGTCGTAGCTTATTATCTGTACACATTTTATTCACTCCATGTTTTATGGTAATAGGATTGATGCTATTTTTTAGATTGGATACATTTTCCTGTTTTTCATGTTATAAAACTGTTGGATATATTATTATGGTAATTCGGATTATGTTGTCTGACAAATTGAGCTACATCTGGTTTGTTAAATTTGTGAGTTGTGTTAAAAGTGTGGGTAGTAAATAAATTGAAATATCGTTGAATTGTGAATGAATATCTTTCTAGTTTATTTAAGTTATCAACTAATTGAATTCTATTGATTTCCGAAAGATTCTAGTACGATTGGGTATTACTACACTTCTATTAGCTACTTTAAAAGTCTTACCGCATCATTGTGATTCCAAAATATGTAAGCAGGTGGCTCTGGTGAGTATAGAACCACGCATGTGAGGTTGATAGTGCTACCTCGGTCAATGTAGAGGTCAGGCCCACCAATTATCTCTGTTGTTGGTTCTGTAACAATAAAAATATTACCATTAACTGTACATCTGAAGTATAAATGAACTTATCCTTTCATTGATACTAATTTAGCTAACTACTGCGCAAAATTTTGCATTTTTTGGTTAGAGTTCAAAATATTTAAAGTAATACTGGAAAGTTATTTTTAGTATCATGGCTTTAAAGTTCT
This sequence comes from Dryobota labecula, assembly GCA_947523025.1. Lineage (NCBI taxonomy): Eukaryota > Metazoa > Arthropoda > Insecta > Lepidoptera > Noctuidae > Dryobota > Dryobota labecula. The sequence goes on from OX383287.1 coordinate 7,611,660, forward strand.
TTGGTATCAATTAAAACTGTCTCGTTAATAAAATATTAATATTCATAATACCATAGCTTCCTCTCTAATGCGCAAAACCATCAAATATAACATTTCTTAATAATGAAAGGTCGTCAGTGTTTTGTTTTTCTTATAGCCCCCATAAGTTGCGTGCGTGCCCTTAATACGTCGCACTTAATTAACCGACTTGGCCAAACATGACTAACATAAACATTTTGTACTAAGTTCACTAACTTTCTGACGCAAACGCTTGAGTCACAAACACACAGCTATGATAAACGGTAAATTAAAACTTGGTACTGGTATTTGTTTAGGTATGGTACTGGTATTTGAAGCCATTACCAGTCCTTGGCCTCAGTGGTACTTGGGAGTTAATGACGTAAAAGTTCACCTACACATTTCCCGTCTTTATCTTTTGAAGCGTATTTCAAACAATCTTGGTACAATTTGACCTTTTATTGGCCTTGGCTCTACGAGTAAGTGGTCTCGTATAGATACTTGCTCTAAGAGTTCTAAATAATGTATACGCTCTCATTTTGCTCCCATGTAGGTCTACTTTTGTGACGTAATAATTGTTTGCGTTCTAAGCCTCATAGACCTTTAGGTGGCCTTCATTTTTAAAGGCATATACATATGTACTCCCACATCCAATGTTATTTAACTACTTTTCTGCCTAAAAACAATATTGCGTTACAGTATATTCATAAGTTTTCATAAATGTAATATTCTGTGTAACGAAAACTTGTCCTTTGAATTGTTTTTTTTTTTGTTTTGTTTCTATTCGCGGTACCTACTCTGGACGCTTTTAACGTGAAAGTATTTTTTTAATCGTTCTCACATATACATAGTTATAAATCCGACATTAAAGATGTAACTAATATTTTGTAACAATATAATTTAAAAGAGTGTCGATGCCCCTTCTTCTCCGTAGGTACCTACTACGCTTCGCTGACCTATTCCTTGACAATTCAAAAGTGCCTTTAAATTCTTTGGGTTTCCTATAGATACGAGTAATAACACTGTTTCTTCAATAAATATTCCGTCACTCAATATTAATTTCGGGCTTGTTTCGACTATGTTTATTGACGTAACAATAGTTTACAATCATTAAATGCGGGTAGTCAACACTAGAGTCATGACACAGCCTATTACGTTCAAATTACAAGGGGCAAGCTTAAAGGTTTGTTTCGTAGAACATATTGAACTAATTAGAGAATTTACGAGCACAATATAAACTAAACTCCTGTTTCGAAAATTAGAAACGCAGAACTTATCGACATTTTACATTCGGATTTGAAATTCGGGATTACTTTTGAGGTTTAGGAAGTTGTATTAATTGAAAAAGTTCACTGATACCGACTTTACGACCGCTTGTAATTTCGTTGTGGCCTGGCCTTGATTTTCAAAGGGAGGCCAACTGCTATCATCCGATCAAAAGATGGTGTGGCTTACATAAGATTTTATTATATTAAATATCTAATTAAGAAACCTCAGAAACTCCGAATTTCTAAAGGAAGAAAATTAAGAAACCATTTTGGTAATGACTCGAAAACATTAAAGAATATACATAAGGTTCGAGGGGCTTGTGGCTAAGTAATAACAACCGCAGGGATCGATCGATCAGGTTAAGCTGCGCTTGCCACGGTTGGCCCGTGGATGGGTGACCATCTTTACATACCAAGACCGCTCCGTACCTCGGAAAGCACGTTAAATCGTTGGTCTCGGCTGTCATTCATGGATCTTTGACAGTCGTAACGGGTCGTCAGAAGCCCGAAAGTCTGACAACCAGTCTTAGAAAGGGGTAGTCGTTCCATGTAAAATTCCGGTATTCAGCTATATGCAGTTAGACTGGAAGCCAACCCCAACATAGTTGGGAAAAGGCTAGGCAGAAGATGAGGTTCATCTAAAAGACTCTCTTGTAATTTAGTCTCAAGTGCTTTCGCCAGCAGTAGTCAATAAGCTTCTATTAGCAAATACCAAGGCAACACATAAATCCAACAAGTATCTACTTACCAACAACACTGAGATGTATAAAATGACTCATGTGTGGAGTCGTAGATATTTGACACTCGTATATCCCCGAATCCCGATGCTGAGGATATTTGATCTGTAACAAAAATAAAATATTAAGAGGAAGCTTATACCATATTATGTTAGTTTCGTATTACCGAGATAAGAAGTACCCTATGTCCTAACATGGATTGTAGTCTATCCGTGTATTAAGTTTCATCGAAATCCGTTCAGGCATTAAGGCGTGGAAAAGGAAGACAGACAGAACGACAGACAGAGTAACTTTCGCATTCATAACATTAGCATGGAAAGTATGGATACTAGTATTCAGCTGCATCCATTTAGATTGGAAACCGACTCCAACATAGTGGAAGAAACTGTAGAGAGATCGCAGGCCATCGTTTCATTTAACCAAAGGCGTAGAAAATAATAATACTGTGTTAGCCAATTTTCTGTTCTGGTGAGCGTAAGAAAATTGTGGCACCTGTAAAATTTTGTTTTGAGGAAATACATTGCTTATTTTAAATATTTTTCAAATACTGATTCTTCTCCTTCTTTTCGTGTGGTTAATGACTAATCTGGTGTCAGAATTTTTATGCCGCCCTCTTGGAATCTTCGGCTGGGCCGGTCGAGAAATATCTCTCAGGCATGCTGGTTTCACAATGTTTTTCTTCACCGTTTTTTAAACAAGTGATAATTATACAAACGCACATAATCCGAAAAGTCAGAGGTGCGTGCCTTGGGCTCAAACTCAAGACCAGTATGACTTTGCAGTCCGACCGTCACATCACTAGGCTATCACTGCTGTTTCCAATAATAATAATACCAGTATATTATTGTTCCACTGCTGAGCAAAGATGTCTTCTCATACAGACAAGGCGAGCATTGATCGCCACGCTTGCTCAAGACGGCCGGTTGGCGATTTCAGACTTTTTTCTTTAAAATAACTGTTGAATTTTTATACCTTTTATACAAGAAGAGACAAGAGCATGTTGGGAATCGAACCCAACACTACACCTTGCGAGCGGTCTGCATGCGCAGGCCACGTAATCATCGCGTCATCGGCAAGCTGTGGCGCGACGCGGCGGCAACACGTCTCGGCCCGATGACCCACTCGCTTCCACGGACCCTACCGCGACGGACGATATTATACCTCTCAATCCTATTATTTTATGTTTGTCCGAGAAAGTTTAACTTTTATATTAACCACGGCGAATAAACCATTGCCTATTTATCATACAGTCCACTTTCATTTGCTCCCCGCGCTAACAAACATGTTTGAGCGTAATTTAAATAAAAATAAACGGCCATGGGCTCCCATTTCAACTTTAAATTAATTTTGTATTTCGAAACCATCACAGAAAATACCGGTACGATTAAATTAACGACCATGTCATAATGCGGATTTACTGAAACATTTCACGGGACAAAACATTTGAACCCTCTAACTCAGCAGTTTAATGTTCAGCACAATATTCTAGAACTCAGAGATAAAGGACTTCTTATTTCAGCAACATTATCCTTTAGAACAAACGTTCCAGTGATTTCAAGTACAATTAATATAATTTGAAGTCGGGGGTTTATTTGAATTGTAATGTTATTACATCTAAACGTAAATGTTACTTGAATATTTACATAGATCCCCTTTCACAAATGTCTGTATTTAACGCTGTGTGAATTCTAACATTATTATCTTGTTTAATTTTATTGTCTAGTGGTATGTATTAAAATAATGGATGTGTTGTTTGTTTTGTTTTATTAATATAATCAGCTTATGATCATATATAACATCGGAGTGTTGATGTCCGAACAACAACATTTAATTATCCTGAGTAGAGGCATCTATTTTCGTTAATATTTACAGATAAAATTTGTGTAAGTAAGTATTTTACTGGTATTGGACTAACTTGTTAATTAAAACTTGATTATGGAAAGAATAGGCTGTGTGTTTTTCAATTTTGAAGAAGCAACCAATTTAAATCAAGTAATTTCAACTTATTGTTTCAATCAAACTAAAGCCAGATTTATATTACTGTGTCATGTTATGTCGTGACGCGGAATCCACCAGTCAAAAAAATCTATTTAGCAGTGCTATTCTGTAACCATCTCACCGTGAAAACGTTGGTGAAGTGAGCGTGGAGTGAGCTGTCAATAGTGTCAATCCCAAGCATCAGGTGGAATTATAGCTCTCTTCAAACTCACTTCACCTAAGTTTTCACCATGAGATTTTGACAGAATAGCACTACAGGACTACGTCAATTCGACAATGGAAGCCACACGTATAAAAAATGAAATCTAAACTTTCAAAATTCTTATGGTACCTACGCATTTCTTGAAGTTAAAAAAAAAACACAAATTTACAGACGGACCTCCGGCGCGTTCTCATGGCGGCATGGAAAGAGCGATTGTCGCAACCCAGCGCAGGTTACGCCACGATAGCGGCGGTAAGGCCCCTCTTTGAGGAGTGGCTAGAGAGGCGTCACGGCGTCCTCACCTACCGCCTGACGCAGGTCCTCTCCGGACACGGATGTTTCGGGAGGTTGCTGCACATTATCAGGCGGGAGGAAACTCCCGGGTGTCACCACTGCGATGATCGCCCCGAGGACACGGTGGAGCATACGGTGGGGGTCTGCCCTGCTTGGGTGGAGTACCGCCGTGTCCTCGTAGAGGCGATCGGCAGCGGCGGCGACCTCTCGCGCCCGGCCCTGGTTCAAGCCATAGTCCGGGGCGAGAGAGAATGGGAGGCAGTCACCTCCTTCTGCGAAGCAGTTATGCTAGCAAAGGAGGTGGCGGAATGGGAGAGGGAGAGAGCCTCCCGTCCCAGCCGCCGCGGTAGACTCTCCGAGCGACGGGAGCCGCGTGACGACTCTCGGCCACCGTAGGCGCGGGCCTGTGGGCAGTGAGTAATAGGTAGCTCACCGTCCGATCAGGACCAAGCCCGTGCCGGACGGCGCGTACGTGTTCCACGCGCGCCTCAAAGAGATGTCAGCAACGACGAGGGGGCCCAATAGGGCCTAAGCCTGCCGGGTCAGCGGGATTGTCCGAAAGGGGTACCGCTGCCCCGGAACATAAAGGGCCAAGGAAGGAACACGAATGGGTTTTAGTCAGTAAGAGTCTGACACTCCCTTCCGCTCCACCCAGAGCGGGAGAGGTCATTTGCTGATTTACCATTCTCAAAAAAAAAAAATCGTGTCTGTGTACTCGAAAGATGGAACTACATATTATTTTTGTATGTTTTTAATTTAAAAGAGTGTCCGTGGAGTTTCTTGCCCGTTCATCTCCATAGGTACCTATTATGCTTTGGAATGGGCAAATAGCTTCATATTTCTGACTGACCGACTCCTTGATAATTCAAAAGTACCTGTATATGGTTTAATTGAAATAAATGATTTGGGTTTGAGTTATGGGATGAACGCAAACGACCACGTAACCGCGTTTCCTCTTAAAAACACGTCGTGTATACGAGTAAAGTTACATTCATCTCCATTAAAACTCTTAACATGTCTCGTTAGCTTGCATGGTTTGAAGAAAAGGCTATCGGAAAGCTTACTTTTTATCTCATGGCAAGTAGCCAAAACATTAAGATCTAAAGTGGATACTTGGACATGTTGCGAAGTTTATCCTTGAAGTATGGAGGCTTAGATCTTATTATTTGAGCGATTGTATGTCGTTTGACCTGCCAAAACACATTTAACATACTGTTTACCAACAGTTTATTTAACTTCAAGTGTCAATTATTTGCTGACGCTGCTTATTTTTAATCTTATATTTTGAATTGTTTTTTAATTTTTTATATTGATCCACATAAAGAAGCAAAAAGACCTATGTACCCAAGCTTTTGTAATATGTTGATTTAAACCTCCTCCTCCTTGAAGTTCCTTGCCCGTTCTTCTCCATAGAGATCTCGTTTTAGAATGGGCATGGGAATTAGCTTCAACTTTCTGACTAACTGACCGACTCTTTGACAATTTAAAAGTGCTTGTAAATGGTTTAATTAAAATGAATGCTTTGCGTTTGAGTTTGGGTTTAAATAAGTACTTTATTGTTACCAGTCAGAGGAGGCAAAAAAGTTCAATACTAAATTGACTACCAACTTAAATTGCGCATAAATTCACAACTGTTATTCTTTGACAGTTGTATGAAATGGCTATAAAACGTCTCATTGACTTAGTGTGTCAGTTTGATGAACAATTTAATTACTTAACCTGAATATACATTGCAAACTTGTGGGTTTATGTAGGGCAGCTTATCTTTGCACAATTCCATCTAAAATTACTGTTGATGTTCTGTAAAACTTGCAATAATATTGTGACTGCAAATGGATACCGACTTAGATAGTATCTAATAATTTTTTTCATAGAAAAGCTATTTCTATTCTCTCAAAAATAAAAAATAAAGCCTTGTAAAAATAATTTTATATTATTACGTGTAATTGAAGTCAATGGATAATAATGCACAGTAACATTTTATTAAAAAGTGCTTCGAATATAGATTAATGACGAAAAGCGAATTGCTGTTTTTTTCCTGTATTATATGTATTAAGGTATGTCTTGAAATATTTACCTGTAAAGTCCAGTCCTCGGAATGCGGCAAGTGTATAGCTCTAAACCTCTGATCACTCGTGTATGTGTACCGACCGACAGTCAGCAGATGGATGTCTCGATGTCGTACCCATGATACTTGCATGTTTAACTGAAACAAAAAGATTTGATTAGAAAAATTGACTACATACATTTGTTGCAATACATAATGTGACGTTTAATAAATAAGTTATGTGTGCTGTGGTGGGGGTTGCATAGTAGAGGGAGTGCGAAGCAACGCACCGCACTCTCAGTCATGTCTGAGCAGCCTTAGCGATAACTAGGGATCCGCAAAAATTCAAAAGTATCGATACCTACTCGATAGTGGTATCGCAGAAGAATGTATCGATACCGATAAAAGTATCGAACCAAAAGTATCGATACTACTCAGTATCGAATAGAAATTGTAAATTATAGCAAAAAAAAAAAAACAGTAATAAACAAGCACATACTTAGGTAGCTATTATTTTATTTAAAAAAGTACAACATTATCACTATAATTATTTCAATGAAGTACCGCGTACTTTTAATGCGAAATTAAAGTTAAATTCAGTCAGTCCCCAATCTTTTTCGATGCAGTCTGACATGAAAAGTAATTTGTCTATACGCGTCCCAGTAAGCCATTTCCGCACCGCTGTTACCGTCACCGTCGCCTGAGCCTTTCAGATGGGAGTATGGACTATGGACTGAAGTACTCAGTATTATCAAATATTTACAAACCAAACAATATATATAATTTTGGAAATAATGTTTTCAGAGATACTGCTTTAATTAAGTTAAAAGAGAACTGGTGACATTGTGTAAAATGACACGAGTGAGAAGACAAAAGTAGAAGATACGTCGAAGTATCGGATCTAAAGTATCGAGTAAAAAAATACTAGGTATCAAAGAGAAAGTATCGATATTACTCAGGTATCGATACTTTTTGCGGATCCCTAGCGATAGCACGCCTAACGAAGTAATAGTAGAAACAGTGTTTTATTGTACATATCTAACCTTACCTAAACCAAGAATCCATAGATAACATAATATTAAGCCCATCCACCTATAACCCGTCATTCTTCAAAGCATGAGTGAACAGAACATCCAGACAGCTTTCGTAAAAAGCAAAGATCCGTTCCTGTATGGAGTATTGCAGGTACTTGTGCGATGGCTCAGCAAAATACCAACTTGCTGCACTTGGCGCACTGCGGTGCAACGCAGAGCGAAAAGGCTTATAGGCCACGAAACGTTGGTGGCTAGGCTTCACAGCTTGACTCATCGGCATAATGTTGCTTGTCTGTCGTTCTTCTACAGACTGTACTTCGGAGAGTATGCGCAGGAGCTCCACGCCCTGATCCCACCATCGCCCTTTTATTACAGGACTACCGGACGTACTGCAGGGTACCATCCGTACTTGGTTGCCGTCCAGTCGTACTGAGCGCTTCTCCCCCACATTTATTATGCGCATATCCAAAGTGTGGAACTCTCTGCCAGCGTCTGTGTTCACTTCCACATATAACCCATCTGCCTTCAAAGCAAGAGCTAACAGGCATCTTCTGGGCACGCTCGTTCCATTATAGACCTTATCCATCGCTTTCCATTGGGGGAGAACGAGGTCAAGAGCAGCTAATCAGGAAATAAAGAAAATTTGGAGCTGTACCTATTACCTTTAGGTTGTAAACTTGCCAGACCGACGAAACAGTCTCATAACAATCAAGCTGCCTAACTTTTTTCAACTATGTTGAAGTCGGCTTCCAGTCTAAATGAACGCAGCATGTATTTAACATGGAACGACTGCCTATCTGACCTCCACAGCCCAGTAACTGGGTAATATGATACCCCTTGCTAAGATTGGTTGTCAGACTTTCAGGCTTCTGAAGACGCGTAACGACTGTCAAAGACCCATGAATGACAGCCGGGACCAACGGCTTAACGTGCTTTCTGAGGCACGGAGGAGTTACGGCATGTGAAACGGTCACTCATCTACGGACCAACCCCAGCAAGCGTAGCTGATGATATATATACTATGCTGATGGATCAATCCGTGTGGCTGTTATTACTTAACCACGAGCTCCTCTCCTCTCCTCTCCTCACGAAGTTTCATACCAATAGGTTTAAAGTATTCTATTTATTTTTAACTAGTTGATGTCGGTTATCGCGACCAAAAGTAATCATGAAATTTTGATCCTGTTCGCGCAACCCACGAACTTATTCCAGGGATAAAAAGAAGCCTATGTTTTATTCCAGGCTATAATCTATCCCTGTACCAAATTTCAGCCAGACCGTTTCAGACGGCTTATTTTATTCCGAGACCTCCAACAAATATCATTATATTTTAGCCAATGTATACAATAACTTGACAAATTATATACTAAAACCTTTCTCGAGAACCACTCTTTCCATTAGTGAAAAGAAGGTGAAAAGAGTTGTTTTGAGTTTATTGCGAATAGACAGACAGACGCGACAGAGTACTTTGTTTTATAATATGTAGTGATTTTTAATTAAAACTACAAAAAAGGCAGTTTCACTTTCAAAATAAGGGAAAAAAGTTATTATTTATTCGGCACAAAAAACGTATGCAAGGAGCCCAAAAGTAATGCAATCTTGTGGGATTATCTCCAAAATATTCTTGGCAACCGGATACCCGACTGGCCTTTAATATGGTAGAGGGAAATGAGGTAGTTAACGAAAACTCATTTTGGTTTGACGAAAAAAAAAGAAAACTAGAAGAATTACACTAGCGACAGCTTATAACCGAGCAGGGAAATTGGAACCTTAATGGTATAATATTGTAAGTTGTACTGTCGTTAGCATTAGGGTTTCCAAAGCTTCGTTCTCATTCCATTGGAGCTATCATTATAGTTCTTAATGAACGTGGATTTTGTTTTTTGTTTAGCTAGTTGGATATTCTTGCAGACAGTATCCATTACTGCTTTTTTTTATTTAAAGATTGATATTCGAGATAGTCAAAGTCTTTTAAAATTAAACTTCTAAAACCAGTTTTTTTTTTTTTTTCTTTTCTTGAATAGATTTGCAAACTTTTCTTAGGCTCCTGTACCTCAAAAGGAAACACTGGAACCATTATAGGATCACTCGTGTGTCTGTATGTCCGTCTGTCACAGCTTAATTGCTCCGAATCTACTGGACCGATTAAGTTGAAATTTGGTACACATAAATTAAATACACATTAATTTTGGGCTCATTTTTGTGACCCAAACACGCACGTGTAACATAAATAAATGAATTTTGAATATGGGGTTCACTTTTGGGGGAAAAATAGGAAAAAACAAAGATTTAACTGTACCGTGTGACATATGAAAGAACTTGCTATGGGGATACGAAATATTTTATTTTTATAATTTCAAATTAATTAGTTTTAAAGTTATGTATAGAAAATAACTGAAAATTGACCTTTCTCGCCCCCCTTCTCTCCGAAATTGCTGAGCCTAAAATTTAAAAAAAGCAGATAATATTTCTATAATTATAGATTACAGGAAAATCTTTATGAAGTCTATGATTTTAAAATAACATGGTAAATCACATAAACTTACAGGTATGGGGGAATCATGTTTTATAACTACTATGTTATTTTTTTTTTCTTCGGATAAATTCATCCTGACTACAGAAACCTTCATTGTGCGTAGTCCAACACGCACTAGGCCGGTTTTTTAATGTAAGGATCGTAGCTGGTGGCGTTCTATAGTTTCTGCCTACCCCCATGGGAAAAAGGCGTGAGTTTATGAATGTATGTATGTATATTTGTAAACGGCGATGTATAATAGAATTTTTTTATAATCTTACTCTATTAATTAATGACCTGAAGCTATGTGATTTAGTTTTATCGTGTAATTGAACGGTGAGACCCTGGCCTGAAATATAACCGAGTGGTTATACAAGGACATTTGCTGTAATTATCGTTACAATGCAAACCGTGTACACAAACAAGTACACAACATGCATAGCTTAAAGGCTCGTACAGACTCGCGCGATATCGCGGGCGCTACGCGAAACTAGTAGCACAATTTCTTTGTCGGTGCCTGTCGCGGCCGCGATATCGCGCGAGTCTGTATAAGCCTTTATTATTTATTCTGATATTTAATTATGATCTCGCACTCTTTCTTTCATTATACCGTTTGAAAAAGTTATCAAAGGTTGTACCCAGGATTATGTAATATCTTGATTTAAAAGAGTGTCCTTGGAGTTTCTTGTCCGTTCTTCTCCATAGTGATCTACGTATTGGAATGGGCATCTAGCTTCAACTTGCCGACTCTGACTAACTGACCGTCTCTTTGAAAATTCAAAAGTGCCTGTAAATGGTTTAATTGAAATAAATGCTTTGAGTTTGAGTTTTGAGTTTGGAAAGTGATTAAAACCACTTTTTCTGCTACTTTATTTACCATATAGAAAAAAATCTAACAGTCTTGCTTACTACTTATATTTACTATTTAATTGTTAATAGACATGATCAAATTGCTTTTGGTCATTGAGATGAATAATAGTTGACTGGCAATAATAGCCAGTTTACCACATTTAAGGGGAAAACGCTTAGGTAGCCAGCGAAATTCAAATTTTCTTACGATTTCTGCAATTTGCAGCTCATTGTCTGGGTGATTTTATTGAAAGTATGATTCGCGACCTTAAAAAATATGTATTTACTGAATTATAATCATTGGAATCAGTAATACAACTCCTTAACTCCTGAAATATCAAGATTTCTTGAAATATTCTTTCAATAGGGTAAATTGAAATTGATTGATGATTTGAATTGAAGTTGTATTGATGATTTTAATGATTATCTAAATGTGTATATAAATAAAAATCAATATTTGTATGTTTGTCCTCTATGCCTTCCTAAACCATTATCAGATTGTGATGAAACTTTGGTAGGTGGTGTTGTTCTGTGGACGCCCGGGAGGGTTTCTAGACAAAAACAAAAAAATATCGACTAAGCACTTTTTTATTTTATGAGGCATTGCAACGCAGGTGCAGGTGCAGCTAGTAATTCTATAAATACAAAATAATTACGGTCGCGAATCATATTCAAATCAACATACAACCTGATACTGATCTGCAAATTGCAAAAACGAAAGAAAATTTGAATTTGCGGGCTACCCTGACGCTTTCACCTTGACGTTCAACATATACTCGTATAGACAAAATATTTCTGCCGAAATTTTGGATGACCAACGAAATCCGGCTCGAAGGACCATGAATGTGGATCAGCGAAGGAGCGCACATTCATATCATGCAAAAATATGCTCCGCGAATGATTTTTAAACTTCGAGAAATCGCCTTGCGCTATTTTATGATTTTCCTAACAACTTATTTATGTGAACAACGACCTCATTTCACCGGCCCCCTTTTACCATCGGACATCTAGACGCACTGCAAGTTACCACCCCTACCTAGTTGGTATTCCACCAACTCACACTAAGCGTTTTCAAACGTCTTTTATAATGCGCACAGCAAAGGAGTGGAACTCTCTGCCTGCGTCTGTTTCCGAACGCATACAACCCTAATCTATTCAAAGTGAGAGTGAACAGGCTTCTTCTGGGTAAGCTCACTCCATCGTAGACTTTGTCTCTGTCATCCAGACCTAGACTAAAGTCAAGAGCAAACTCATAGCAGAATAAAAATTAAAAAAAAAAACAAGGATTTTCAAGGCGAGGAATCGTTTGAAAGTAAGTGATGATTTACGTGTAGCTTTGAGTAACAATATTAGTCCTAGGATAGCCGAACTCGTGAAGAAGATGCAAGCTCAGAAATCACATTAATACAAAATTACAGAAGTTTAGCCTAAAAATATTATTATTTCTTGTTATGTAATTTCCTATTCAATTGTTAATTAAAGTTTCAGTTTGATTATTACAGTTTATTTTTATTATAACTACATAGTGGTCCTGCTAACAAGAATAATATAAAAGTGGTCCCTGACCAAGAAAAGGTTGGGAACCCCTGATTTAGACGAAGACCATACGTAATATCTACTAACGTATAAAGGTCCAAATCCAACACCTAAAGTTATAGATCCCCTGAATTCAAACAGACACAAGACCCAATCACCAATCATCTGACTAGCCTTTTCTCAAATATGTTGGGGTCGGCTTCCAGTCTAACCGGATGCAGCTGAATACCAGTATTTTACATGGAGCGACTGCCTATCTGACCTCCACAACCCAGTTACTGGGTAATACGATAACCCTTGGTAAGACTGGTTGTCAGACTTTCAGATTTCTGACGACCCGTAACGACTGTCAAAGATCCGAGAATGACAGCCGGGACCAATGCCTTAACGTACTTTCCAAGGCACTGAGGGGTCTCGGTATGTAAAGATGGTCACCCATCCACGGAACAACCGCGGCAATCGTAGCTTAACCTGAACGATCAACCCATGCGGCTGTTATTACTTAGCCACAAGTAAAGTCACCAGTAATGTTATTAAAAACACGGAAACCGTTTACCTGAAACCAATTACCGTCCAGCGTATAAATTCAGAAACGTTGATGATAGCAGTCGCATTAAAACGCCGTGTGAAATAAAGAGAGATCTCGTTAGGCCGACTTGTATTTATGTGGGATGTGGCGACTTCGCCTAATGAGACTTTTATTTATAAAGTTGAGCACAATACCGACTTTAAAGTTCCATTGTGCTATTGTTACGTTTCATTTTAAGCGAAGAGTTTGTGGTACACCGCTATGTAAATTGGACGTTGCCTGTTGAAATAAGGGTAACTCGTTAGTACGGTGGTGTGTACTCGAGGTTACTCGCACACGTCGGTATTGTTACCAGTATGAGTGCTTACCGTACGAATAAGTGCTTACCGTACAAATAAGTGCTTACCGTACGAATGAGTGCTGTGTATGAGTAGGTATGTGCTTCGGCGTGGCAGTAATGTGAATTTATTTGACTTTCTGTAAGTTTGAGACGGTCATTTTAAGGTACAGATCGTTATGGCGGTTTTTGAGAATTTAATTAGTTGGTGGGCTGTTGGAGTGAGGGATTTGATTTTTTTTTTGTTTTATGAGCCATTATTTTTGCCCAAAGATAATTGAATACATTAATTATATAATTGATAATTGATACCTACCTATCTAGCTTGCCAATACTGAAGTTATTGCGAGACAATCTTGTCAGTATTGGCACCTGTTAGGATTTCTATAAGATTCGACTGCCTTTAGTATAGTTTGCCCAATCACTAGGAGTTATTAATAAAAATAAATTTATATCATGAAGTTGGAGGGGTTAACAGAATTCTTTGAGGCTTCAGCCTGCCCATGAGTATTGACATAGGTATTAATAATAATCGAATTCAGCTTACGGCGAACCGCAACGCACATCAAAGTAATAGCGATATATCACAAATGCACCAACATTGGCTCTCCAACTTTAGACGCAAACATTGGCCATATCACCCAACGTATTATGGCAAGGAGAATCCCCAAAAGATAGAACATATCCATTGCCACAGAGATAAATCTAACTAGGCACGTGCAAAACGACGGGATGTATTATCCCGGCCTTTTATCTTTAGCGTCATTTCACGTGAGACATAAACTTAAGAAGGAATCTTGGGACGAACGTGGCACCGCTATTGTCTGTGTTTTGTTGCTCGGGAATTTTCGGAGTAATTGTTGGGTTACGATTTTGTATGAGAATTTTGTAAGAATATGAGTCATAACATTCAGAAAATATTAGATATTTTGTCTACCAAAATAAAAGATAATATTTTTGCATCAAAGCCCTATTACAGTAAATTTAAACCTAATTTTTAAAATTAAAAAAAAATTGCCATAAAAAGTTACCTTATGATAACTTTTTATTAAAAACTAAAAGATTTAAAAGCTCGCAGCTTTAGAAATCTGTCCTCTTTTCAGCCTACTGTTTTTCACAACTGGTTGTTTTGTGTGTGATTTTACGTCGACGTCACAAAGCCACCATTGGGTATATGACGTACGTACAACGCGTTTTTAAATGCTGTTTTTTTTTTATTAAGCTGCAAGCTCTCATTGACTACTATCTCACCCGATGTTAACCAGAGATAAGGTAAGATATCCAAAACGTTTCATATTATGTAATTATCTTGTTTAAAAATAAATAACCCTTTACCAAAATACGAATGTTCACATACTTATTAGAACCAATAAAAAAAATCAAACATACCGTTTTATTCCCTAAATTCTTGACCCGGCAATTCAAGTACGCTGTCTTTCCCAGCAACGCCGTCACGTTCTTAGACGCCATCAGGTCAAAGTACGGCCCGGTCCGGGGCGTGGGCCTCGGACCGTCGAGGGCTGCTCCGGACCGGATCGCGTTGTCCACGGAACCGGCCGGTGACGCCGTCGCAGAGGCGTTTGTAGGCGAACCCTTTCCGAGTTCGCGCTGCGCTGATGATACTGTGGAAGAAAAGGTTAATATTAGTTTTGTTGTTTTATATGGGAATACTAGCTTAAAAAATCCAACAAGAACGTACTACCGGGATTAAAAGTATCCTTTGTGGTCATCCAGTTTCATCCAAATACGTTCAGCTGTTTTTAAGCCAACCCTACAAATTTCAGCACCCCATCCACCTCTTTTAAATGGTGTAGTATTATGATTACGATCTTTATTATTTAAATATAAGTATCCGGGCCGAGTTTCAAGTATAAAGATCAAAAGAGTTTATTTTCATATAAACTTTATCGCCCCTTTTAAACCTCTACAAAGGGGTTAATTATTAAAACATCGCTTGTGACGTTTCCATTATTTGACTTATAGGTATTTATACCAATTTTCGAGTTAATCACACGCAATAAAATCATCTCCTCTAAAATTGACTACCCCTTTTCACGTCGTTAGGAGTCGATTTTGGGAAAAACCTGATGAACGTTTTCCTTTATTTCCAATCTTAAGAATGAATACCGAGTTTCAAGTTAATCGAACCGTGCGTTAAATTTTTCTCATACAAATTTTGACACTCCCCAATCCCCCTATAGTAGTGGTAGTATTTTTTTTTTTTAACTTTATTCTTTATTTAAATAATAAGCGAACGTGATCCCCCCTTTTTACCCGAGAACCCCCCTTCAAGGTTAAATTTTCAAAAATCCTTTATTAATTGACGTCAGCTACTCATAATCTATCTCTATGCCAAATTTTATCATCGTAGCTCAAGTCCTTTTTGAGATTTCATGATTAATCAGTGATTGAATGAATGAGTGACCTTTTGCTTTTTTTTAATCAGTAATTAAAAGAATTATGTAGATTATTTTCATGACACATGTTGAAGTAAGAAACCGAAATAAATAAATTCGATAAATTCGACATAATACACTTAAAAAAAATGTATGAAAGTTTGTCGGCTGATTTAGTTTTGACTTAACCGAAAAAAAAAAACGTGAATTTCAACGACCAAAAAGTAAATAACAAAACAAAATTCCCGATACGACTGTTTTTCCTATAACGAATAAATTGCCGGAAAAATCTTCAAAACCCATTTCATACCTGATCCCATTAAAATCTAAAAGGAAATTTCGTCACGCGCCCAAACAGTTTCACCTTTAGAATAAATTTTAGTAAATTGACTCAAACTCGAAGTTACTTTTCGTTTTCCCCCATTTTAACCCTTGTAAATATAGTGCGGCAGGACTGGAATAGATTAACGCCGACAACTTTATTATCCGTGTCTGTTCTAATGGAAACTTCGTAAAACCGATCACGTGTATGAACATCACTTGAGTGACGTCGCGCTGGGCATTCACGCCATGCGCCATTTTTACTGGGAATGTAGCGCGCTGTGCAAGATGTTTTCATTTTTTTTGTGCAAGGGAAAATTGATTGGACGGAGGACTGCATTGACGAATGTTGCAATATTGCTCTAAGTACTTGCTTAGTACCTAAGCTAACGTTATTTCTATCTTTGTTTTCCTAATCATAAATTTTTTAGCTGGTTGGAAAAAGTTCGATCAAATAAATGTCAAATCAAGATTCACACAACCAAGATTATTGAGAAATATAAAAGATTTTTGCTGGAATTAGTTGGCTCAAATTTTAACCTTGTAAATAAGGATCAAAACGTTGTAGGTATCACAAGGATTCATTATTATTGCTCAACCCAAATTCTACTGTATTAATGTCTTTTCGATCGCTATCACTGCTTACAGTGACATATTCCTTAGAATATGGAAGCTAGACAAAAGAAAATACAAAACCTCCATATACGGGTGTACAGAAGCAAAGTGTGAAAATAAATACACACTACTGCTGTCAAACAAGGAACACCATACGAAGCATATCATGTTACAGAAAAGGGAAGGCCAACATTTTACTACTTCTCAAACTTCCTCATATTTGTTCGTGAAGCTCGCTTCAAAATGCTTTCAGAGAATTTGTAAGAAACATGAGCGAGCTAATGTTATTTTAATGTGAGTACTGTTTTACGGATTTTACTCATGAGACATCATATTTTGAGATGATTGCAGATGTGTTCTCTTCCTAGGAATTGTGTCCCACATACTTGACCAATGAGAGGAAAAATGGAGTGAGGAAAATTTATTTAGTCCATCATCTTTTGTTTGTTCTGGATCTTTTCTTTTTAGCGGCCTCAACTACAACGCTAGATAATTCGTTTTCAACATATTTTTTTTTTTTAAGTTGTCATTACGATATCCTCCTTTTTTAAAGCCTTTTTATGTACAATTTTTTTTAAGTACCTACAATGCTATGTTATGTAGTGTTAACTTTTCTTTGTTATGTATTTTCTTGTGTACAATAATATATACTTACGTGACGTGAACCAAATTTGATTGTTTCGATTTTTCTGCTGTTCCTCTAGGTTTTTCCTCATTTTCTTTTTTCCTAAACGAATAAAACAAAAAAAAAACTTATTCAAATCGGTCGAGCCACTTTCGAGCTTTTGCGAGACTACAGTTGGTTTTTATACGGGTATATACATACGGGCATATAAAGATCAATATATAAATGTTCTCACTATGTTTGATGTTTTAATTTAGATGTACATAGTACCTACATACCTAAATATTTTATTCACTTATCAGACACTAATCGATAAGCAAGGCTAAACAGTATCTTACAAAAATGAGTAACCATCGGGCCTACAAAGATCCCTAGATCAAAAATGTTTGTATACATAATCTTAACTTAAATCAATACTAAATAATGAAACCTCAGGGGGTATAATATTAAAAAGCGTTACGTCTGTCTGACCTTGAAAGCCATAATATGAATGCAAAGCTCTGTCGTCTAGTATCAGTTATTATCCTGTCATTTAGAGTGGCACCTGCTCCCTTCGGAGTTGCTTGGTATCTATTCTTCGTTTCATCATCATTGTTGGTAGGCGACGAGGCACGAGAATTCTGCGCTTTGTTTATTGTGCCTTTTATAGAGTTTTATTAAGACAGCCGATGTTTATTCATGTCATTGTTTTCGTGTTCAAGATTGATATCTACTTTGTACATTTTCTTAACACAAAATTTACAAAGTAAACTACTTTGTAAAATTTGTTAACACAAAGTTTACAAAGTAGTTATTATATTGTATGCGATTTGGTGATGTCAATTTATAGAAGGTATTTTTTGATAAAATAAGTAGATTGATTTATTATTTTGATGTACTATCGCAGGTATAGGCATAAGCCTTATGGAGTTGAAAAATAAAATTGAATCTTCAGATTGTAGTATTGTGGATCCTCATCGGTAAACAGTCGCGTGTTGCCAAATATTTCATAATTAGTATGTTTCTAAGGAAATCACTGAAATCATGGAACAACATTAATTTTCTAAGAACACTCGTCCATTTTGACAGCCGATTGCCTAGCATCAGAAGCCTCAGTATTCTGTGTGTCCCAACCTAGTGTGATTCCCTTATTAATTTGATATTTATGAATATGAACTTAACATAAGCGTTTATTTTATTTCAAAATTCTAACCTAATCGTTAACGACCTGCGCAGTCTACCTGCAAAGCCAAGATGCAAAAAAAAAAACAAAAGAAAACATAATATTATAAATTTTTATAAATTGCAAATGACATCTCTAAAAGCAGTACAATGAGACGTCATTACTCAAACAGGCTTCGAAAAACTTTCAGCGCGTTATGTTTAGAGCTCCACTAATTTAATACGACATAAAACCTGCAGACATAAAATACCTTAGAAAAAATCTAGAGTAAAACATTTCACTACTGAAGTTAAATTTATGTTCAAAAGTAAGACGTATTTTTTTAGAGATTCCATCAATTTTGAGGCTCTCGTTAAAAAAGAGAAAAGGTTAACTGGGGTGAAACAACAAAAAAAAAACGAAACTTGCTGAAAAATATACAGCGTCTTCTTTCCTCAAATAATTTAATTAGGCAACATTTTTGCAACACAACATTGAACCGATTGTATTGAAAGTTGAAACGGCACGTGGAACCGCTCAGACCCAAAATCTTTTCCTAAGAAAAGTTCGAACAATGCAAAGTTTTGAAAAGGATCACTAAGTCAACAAGTCCAAAGAACCCTACAAACCAAAATTCGAATGACTACACAAGTTATTATATTATAATAACATGTCAGATTTTCCGCAAGTAAACATTTGGTCACAAATAAATTGAGCACAGTAGAAGTTCCCCAATTGTCTCCACTTTCCGTAGGCCCAATGCTAATAACGTACATGATAATAAACTAGAAGGCAACGCTATTGTTATTGTTAGAGGTATTGAATATCACAAAATGGCCGCGTATAAGGGATCGGAACAAAACACGAACACCGAACAAGAAGGGTTCGTTGGTAATTTTATAACGGAAGCCCTAACATATTTTTACAGGGCTGCGAAGGGAAATGTCAAAACTTTTTGTGTGCTTTTTTTGGTTAAAATATTTATTGTGCCAATTTTCATTTACGATGAGATCTTTCTTACTTTACACTCTACTTTCCAAATGTTTAATAATTATTGATATTTGATGAGTGTAACGCATGGTCCCAATATTTCAATACGTTCTTTCAGTTGCTCTTTTAGCGTGCTTAAATTTTCTAACTTTTGCTTAGAGGAATAATATTTAAAGAAACTTGTCCCTGCAGACTTTATTAACATTAATTCTGCGTTCTAAACTAAAATATGGTCTCAAATAGTTCCAGCATTAATTTAGACTCAAAGCATCACCAGCTTAGCGCTATATGTGTATTTTAGATGCTAGAGCAGACTGTATCATATGCAAAAGAGGATCCACCCTAACGAGTTTAGAGTCTAACTAAACTTAATTGCCAAATGTAACAGCACGCTCGAGTGTCTCAAGCTATCTTTTCTAAGTTAAATTTGATACAGAGATATACATATGGAGTTACTTTATAGGCGTATGTTTAAAGCTAAAGTTATACGCATTGCAGATGCCGGCAACGGAATGGCTTCTAGCTGTCCAGTTTCTGCAGTGTCTGGAATTATGTCGTGGCTAAGGTTTGCTTAAAATAAAGCAGGTTTTTAGTTGTATAAAGACTTAAATGTTTGCCTAGGAACGGACGAAAAACTTGAATTACTTATGCGGTGGTTTTCCAGTGCAATTTGTAAGGATTCGGTCCGTAAATGAAGATGTAGCGTTAAACTCGCTCGCAATCTTTGTATTGTGCGGAGTCTTAGTGGAACGTTAATGTGTCCGGGTATAGCACGTTGATTTATTTTCAGTTCCTTGTTTATCTACTTTTGTTTTGGTTTATCTGTTCCTGAAAGTTGTAATACTTTTGTGATTCTCAAAATAAGTATGTGAAAACTAAAAGGCAGGAAGTGAGAGACCGGAAGTAATGGGAGTGTTAAGATTGATTTGGCGTCATTTATTTGGTAGTTTTTGACTTGTGATATCAGTAAATCTTCATTTATAGCAAAATAGGTAATGAAATAAATAAAATAGATGACGATATAACATTCTAAATAGAACAAAAAATAGAAGAAAGAAGTAGCTAACTAGGCGAGAAAAAACACACTTAGATAATGTAATTAGAAATGAGCCCATAAAAATACTAAGAAATCAAAACTACGAAACACCAGTCCTCAACATTCGTTAATATCTCATAACTTCTAAAAGCCGATAATCCAAATACCAAAGAAATAAAACAAGCCGAATGGATAGCAGTAATAAAACCGACCATTACCGAAGTAAACAATATTAGAGAAAGAGTCGTGGTTATAAATCTTAGTAGAAATGCCCAGACAGCGATAGCCGACCAAACTGTGGCGAAAGAAGGCACAATATACGTAACACATAAGTTAGATTACGTTGTGTCTTGTCGTCCGAAAATTTTTCCTTAGATAGAAGAATAGGGTTCGTTTCTGGAAGGAATGTTCTTTGCAAGGTTAAGTGAATGATTGAGAGAGACAGCTGAAGTTGTGCATTGTTTAGTTTTTTTTTTTTTCGGTACAAATTAATAAATGTTAGCTTTAGCTCCAAGATATAACACACATAACATCACGCATGTATCCCCTGTAGGTTTAGGCAGTTTACTCTAAGATATTTTTCGTAATATAAGTTTAATTAAATTAAATTTTCTTTATGATATTTTTTTAATATGATTGACGTGTAAAAGTGTTCGTACAAACCTAGAAATTATTATTTTTTTTTTGTTTCAGATACGGTCTGCTGCAGAGAAATCTCACCCCCTAGCAATGTATTTTTTTTTTTTAGATTTCTCTGCTGCTGGCTTATGTAAGACTCATTCGCCCGTCACCTTCTAAGGATTAGTGTATTATAAGGTATTGTAATTAGTAATTGTAAAAAAAAGTTTATTCCGTGTTTAAGGATCCCAATTCATTAAGACATGTATATACATCACTAATTACATACCAACGGACATGTAAAACTTATCAAAGTGCCACAAAAATAGATTGGTCCGATTTTACCTTGCTTCACGTAAAAATAGATAAAATAATTAGTGTGAAATGTAACTATTATCACGAACATTTATAAATTGGCCAGCTCCATTTTTAGAAATAGGTTTTAACCTACCCAAACATTTATTTTTCTCGTCGCCGTTTTATTTTTGTTTTGACAATTTGATTACTCCACATTCCGGATAAGCAAATAACAATCCAACTTCTAGGATGGAAAATACCTTTCTAATTATCTACAATTGATTTTCCATGTCCGTTCCATAAATAGGAATAAGTGGCGTTTGAACATAAATAATCTCTCTGACCGTGAAAACAACCAGTCGGTAAAACAATTATAAATTAAAAATGAATCCCACTTGCAGTAAACAAAAACGTATACATTTAATTTGTTGACGCTATCTAGAAAAGCTATAAAGAAAAGAAAGAAATAAATGAAATACATTTATTTAGCACAGACAAAAAGGCACATGTCATGACATAATATAATATACAGCAAATAAAAATAAAAAACATATGTATAAAAAATGTAAAGTGCGACGTAAGAAATTAGCAGTGGGACAATAACAGGCAGATATTATTACTATTTTTATGAAAAACTAGCTGCGCCCCTGTGGTTTCACCCGAATAAGTCTCGATTTCGTGGGAATATCGGGATAAAAAGTATCATAGAAATATCGGGACAAAAAGTACCTATCATAGGAATATCGGGATAAAAAGTATCATAGGAATATCAGGATAAAAAGTATCCAGGTTATAAACTATCTGTGTGCTAAATTTCATTCAAATCCATTCTGGATGTTTGTCACAAACATCCATTCATCCTCACAAACTTTCACATTTTTTATTTAAACTTCTCACACACAATAACGTACAAAGGCGGACTAACGCCATATTCATTCTCTATCAGTCATCCAAGGGTAGTGAAGAGATAAGATGGCAGGTTCTCTATTTAAGAGAGAGTTATCAATAATAATAAAAATATTTAAAAAGATAACAAATAAAATAAATACACAAGTGTACATAAATATGTTATAAACTACACACAGCTACACATTCATAATATTAGTAGGATAGGATATGTCTATCCTATGACCTATTGTGTCCAACAGGTCATTAGATCAACTAGCACTAGATCGACATTTCATGTTCGTCCTCTTTCAAACTGATCTATTGCTAATTTTAGTTTTTATATTTTTTATATTACACAATTATCAACATCTTTGTTAAGGCATGAGTTTATGTTTAATATGTATGTATTTCTTGTTTCTTGTTTATGCCTTTCTCTTATTTCCTTATTATCATCTTTGATAACACTATCTTACTAGCTAAAAACAAAATTACTCTCTCATTACGCTAGTATAAAAGTTACAGTATCTTGGCAAAATTAATTTCTGTATTCTGTTTGGTTGCGTAACTCATCTTTTGAGGGATACTTTTAACCTCAATTTGCAAAGACGGCATTCAACTAAAGATTTATGACGTTTAACGTTTTCAACGAGATTTAATTATGTGAAAATTTTGCTTTAATTAATCACGGAGCGGAGTTTCGTTATTGATCGTGTGGAATGTCGATTCTATATTTGCGAAGTCATGCGGTAAAGGGAGTGGTACAAATATTTTTGGAACGAAATTCTTTATTGCACGTTATACTCTGCACAATTGGCGAGAGAGAGCTAGACCGAAAAACCAGCCAAGTGCCTGTCGTACCACGCACAATGAAGGGTTGCGTAGTTGGGATGAATTTATTCCAAGAATAAACTTAACATTGTAGTTAAAAAACATGTTCCCCGATACATTTCTACTCCAAATGTGAGTTTGTACGCTCAATATTGAGTGATTTACCATGTTATTTTAAGACCATAATTATACTTCTTAAAGGTTTTCCTGTAATCTATAAGTATAGAAATATTATTTGTATTTTTTTCAACATTTTGGCTCACCATTTTCGGAAATAAAGGGGGGGAACGATAAATTTTCATCTATTTTCGTTAATAACTTTAAAACTAATTATATTAAAATTATATTTGAAACTATTGATTTGATATATCACACGGTACAGTTTGCAAACTTTTATTTTTAATTTTATAATTTTTCCTCCAAAAGTGAAGCGCATATTCAAAATGCATTTATTTACGTAACACTCCATGTTTGAGTACACAGAAATTCATTTGTGTACCGAATTTTAACTTAAGAGGGTTGTCACCGGTCCACTAGCGCCACTCCTTTAAAAACATATTATCTCGTGACGGAGAAGGAATTATGAAAAACGGCTCAATCAACTATCTCGGTAAGTGTGTTTAGAATTTTCTAATACCTTTTTTAAAGTTTCATATTGAGACACGAAGCAACAAAATTCGATCTAAATAAAAACGGCCACATTCCTCTAGATCGTACTTGGCCGGTTTTTTTTAATGAAAATATTCAGGTGATCTGGTAGTAATATACTCATCTGTAAAAAAATTAAGTGCCCATTGAATAAGTATTCAAGCGTTTGACAATAGCATTAATAGGCACTTAACTTTTTTATGGATCGAAAAAGTGTGTATCAGCAAAGCATACATGAAAGTGTACAATGAAAATGTTTTTGTGTGTATTGGATACACTTTCCTAGAAAGATTTTATGAGCCATTAAAAAAAACGCACGTTGTTAATATTTTCACATTTAAATAAATAAACGATCTTCCTTACATGGCAACTTCCTTCAATTACCCGAAAATTGTCGACAAAGTTCAAAATAAATGAACTTAATTTGTTCATTTAAGTAGAACGTTATAATTGGGGTGTTTCCATCCATTGTGGCGCGTCTTTTCAACACATTGACGGTAAACAATGAGCTGTCAGCAGATTTTTGAAGTGGCATTGTTGATAATTAATTATTATCGTATATGTTGGACGTCGGGTTCAGAGATACCTACAGGATGATTTATGAAAAAAAAAAAATTGACTTATAATATTTATTTTTTGTGTGTAATGTGTAGAGATCAGATATTCGGATGCATATTCACCTAAAGTTGAGATGTTGGGTAATATGGAATGCGCTTTTGTATCGAAAAAATCCCGCGGTTCCGGGATCTACAAGTTTAGGTTTCTGATATACATATGTTTCTGGTATATTTACTTACTTTCAAAAGTTGGTAAAAATCCCAATTTTGAATAAATATGCATCAGATTAGTTATGCAATCCAAGAATCCCGGTTTTTTTTTAAATAAATATTTTTTTAGAAGTCACATACCACACACTCGACTAGTTATGCATTCCCGTTGTTCCTGGCGACACGGGATTTTTTTTTACAATAAAATATTTAAGGAAGCCGCTTCCATACATTCATAGCTCAAAATTATCTTTAGGTAAATATGCATCCGAATATCCGATCTCTAGTAATGTGTTGTGCGTTTACGTTCAGAAAGAAAAACAAATATACTGTTACGTTGTATTTTTTGTGCCTACCACTAATTGGTTTTGCACATCTAAATCCTTAATAAATAAAGTGGCATTTACCTGAAAACATACGTAGTCAATTATAAAGTTTCCCACCGGATTATTTTACAATGAATTATTCATTCCTTAAACTGTATTTCGTCACTGGACTTTTTAGTTTCACTTTCTGTAAAGAAATCACTTTTCTAAACAGGTTTGCACAATTAATTAGACCAAATATTGTAAATTAGTTTGATTGCAAAATAGAATAACAACACAAATGTCATTCATTCAAACGTCAGCTTCTGTCAGTTATAAGCGACATCTGTTGTCGCCGATTCATGGTTGTAGTTTTAATCGATAACAGTTCATTTTAACATATTGATTGGTAATCATCGAAATAATATCCAGTGACCAGTCCTCAATTATTTTCGGCTTTCGGTAATAAAATTAATAATAAACTAAATAACCGAAAACGGAAATGAATAAATTTTTTCATTATAAACTTTTTTCTAGAACTTTCATTGTCAAACGAATACATATTTAATCTGTGAAGTGTCTTTGACGTAATGTTTCTGGTAATTATTCTAATTCTCCCTAATTAATGTTATGGGTAAATTACCCCATTCTAGACAAACTTTGGCATTGCAGACTGCCAAAGATTTGTTTAATTAGTTTTTAATTCTGGATCTGAAGGATTTTTAGTGTTTCAGCGTTCAAACGTTATGTTGGATAGTTGTTTGTGAATTTCAAGAGTTAAGTGTTGTAAGTGATGTGGATATCTTCCGTGAACTGGTAATAGTTTTGCCTGAAGTAAGGGAGATTTTCTGAATGCTCTCATCCAGTTCCGGTTGGCTTCTAGGCCATAAATATTTGCCGAGTTGAGCGTCCATTCGCCCTTGAACACGCTTGAGAAGTGACTGCAATTCATTAACACTTCTAAAAGGTGAGCTTCGTTGTTAAATAGTGTTTGGAAGTAATATGTGAGTCCTCCCCTGGTTAATATAGGGATTCGTTGTGAAGTATTTGATATTTATTACAGGATTCTTAGCTGCGTCTACGCAGGTTGCTTCCCGGCCGGTCGAAGATATTGCAGTCGAGTGTTTTCTCCCTAAACCAACCGTGAGTATTTCACCATCTAACTATTTACCATAGATATGCCATAGGAGGTTACTCATGGTATTGGATTAGAATGTTCAAGGCAGTGTATTGAGGTTTTTCTGTGTAGTTGATGGACGCCGCGTGGGTAATTCTTATTCCTATTGTCCCACCACTCAGGATAAGGCAAACAGAAGTCGTAGCTCATTATGTTGTGTTTGCAACAGGCTATGTTAACCGGCTAATGTTTTAGCCTTCTAGATTTTCTAGCTCGGTCACCTCAAGTAAAGTAAATTAGATTCTCTTTATATTATTGGGTCTCCGTATTGTCAATTCCAGGTGAGGCACCTCGAGTGATTCGTCTCGCCGCCAGGATCTAGAGTGGCGTCTGGGGCCTGGACGCGAGACCCGTTCCTCGAGTCAGCTCTAAGCCTCTTGCGGAGACGACTGTGCGGCTGGTCAAGTCCGCCTAGCGTTAGCGCAGGCGGGACGGTTTTTTTTTTTACCCTTACATTTATATTTAATCATTATAATACGGTATCCCTATAAACCGCTATATTACTTTAGTCCGGGTTTCAATATTGGGAACCCGGTCTGTATCAGAAATTTAAATAAGGACCCCGAGTTCGACATCCTCAGTGATCTGAATCTGGAAGAGTATTGGACATCTTCGTCGGCTCTGGGATCCGGGATTTTCTAAATCCCTGGCGCCCATTTACTAATTGTTTATTTACAAAATAATTGGAAGGTTACACCTTAATAATTTAATCTTTTAATCTTAAACTTAAAATCGGAACAGTACTGGCTTTATCTCCAACTCCCCACGACCTTAGTTCTTTATGCTGAAGTTTGAGCTGGCTGGCAATAATAAGTGACAATTTGTCACATTCTTATTATACAGGATAACTTAGTTTATGTGTTTGAAATAAGTAAATAATTATTAATACGGTAGACCCTTAAAGGCTACCGTATATTGTTTTAAAAAAAAGAGTATTCTTTTTAAATATATGTTGTTTCAAACAGTGTTTATTGTTTCCTTGTATTTCGATACGTAACCACCTTGCATGAAGGCTTTGTTCCATTACCTCTAGAGGGACAAAATCTTTTATGTAACAATACATGGATTATTTTGTTTTCTTTTTATCTATACTTTTAATTTGAGTGCCTTCTCATGACCGTGTCGCTTCATAAGCAAAATCAACCTTTAACAATAGGTAATTTTAAGTTTATCTAACTTACAGCGAAGAGAAACTTACTAGGGTTGGTACAATACTTGGATTTGTTACATGTACTATTTCTTATCGTGCTAATAAAATTATAGAGAGATAGAGGTAGCTACAGCCAGTAAAAATAATAAATATTATATTTAAATCCTTTCTAGTATAATCCTTCTTACTAATATTATAAACACGAAAGTTTGTGAGGATGGATGGATGATTGTTACTCAATCACGACAAACCGTTATGTCGTGATTAGGTAATAAACATCCAGAACCGATTTGAATGAAATTTGGCACACAGATAGTTTATAACCTGGATTAAGACATAGGATACTTTTTAATTCGGTTGTACGTTCCTGTGGGATAATTTCCGACCTCCACGCAGGCGAGGCCGCGGGCTAAACTAAAAGTCAGTAAACAATATATTCTCCCAAAATCAACATTTAAATTAAACTCTTGTACATCTGAACATGTAAGAGGCATTATTTTAAATCATGGCATTTTACAAAATATGTGTGGGTAAATACTGAACAGTAAATAATGAACAATAGGTTGGTAGGTACTTACTTATATTTTGCCTCAGGGCCCATTATTAAAGAAACTTCGCCCTCGACTACAGCTATGTCTGCTGTTTTAGAAATATTATTTTCGTCTGTATTTTATAATGTTTGTATTACCCTGAAGGTACCTCCATAAAATATGATTTTTGTGGCTTAGAAGCTATAAAACGCTCTTGGGAAAATTGCCCTGAAATGATTTTTTTGTTTTAACTCACAGTGTCAACTATAATAAAACATTTGCAGTTTTCATGTATGCATTTGCATGAAACTTAATAGTTTAATTTATTTTATTAGTATCACACATATATCAAAGAAATAAAACAATATACCAACTGGGTAACCAAAAATGCCTACAATAGGAACCTAAACTTAATCAAGTCATTTGAATAAAATAACACACAAAATTAAATAAACTCGCCAAAACTAAGTGGTTTCTATATTGCAAAAATAAAAAAGATCTTTTTAACATCGAGATCTTCTTTTATTGCTAAAAAGGTTGCTTTTTATAGCAAAAAGAGATCTAAAAGATTGCCTCGAAGCAGAAGTCTGAGTAAGTTTATGGCTCAAATGCAAGATCAGCCCTATTTTATCTGTCCGTATAACTTTGGCTATGAACAATTTAGTTGGGTAGGTAATAATTTTCAATATTAATCATTTCCCATTGAACTGGATGCGAAGTGAAACGAAAATTAATTTGTAATTTGCCGGATGCTTGCGCACGGCTCAGCTGTATTACAACGACTTTATAATGTATTGATTATTGGTGCCACGTAGTTAACAAGATGTATTGGCATCACCCGGTAGTAGTTGGGCTGTTTGTCAAAGGAGTTAGACCGGGAAAGTAAGTGCACACTATACAGGGTGAAATTGAAGTCATAGGCATCCTCTTAAGGAGTCATTGTACTACTGTGTAGTACTTTAAAAATGTTGCTGCTAATCAGAGAAATTGAACAAAAGTACTTTTTTTTTTGTTACCATTTAATTACAATTACAGGCAAAAATGCAGTAGTCATGCTAATTGCGCATCGTAGAATTACTTTCAAAGTTCTATTTACGAAAAAAATTACAATAAAATAACGTAGCTGTCAAAATGCGTCGCCATCATAGACGCCATGACAGTTTGCACACATAACACTAAATCGCATAGAATAAAAATAAATCACACACTACACGTTCGGATAAACGTTAATCTAACTTCTCCAAGTTAATATAACTTTGCTTGTTTCCTATACGCATGAACATATTTTGGAAAAGCCATGAATAATAATTTTATGGTAATACGAAATGCTTTTATGCTCTTTGAGTGCAAAGTTGATGTTTTAATATTGTGTGGTTATGAGGTAAATAAAAATGTGTGGAATTGGTTGCTAACTCGTAATAATTATAAGTTTGTAACTTTTCATCCTTGAGCATACATATTACTAGGCATTATTTATTTATCCATTTACAAACGTGGAGATAACTTTAACTGATAATGAAAACTAAAACTATTCTTTATTTTTAAACCACGGGAAACTTACGATCCGTTTTATTACACTTCCTCTCCCCTTAAAAATCATCATTACTTAAAGTTCCCTGCTCTTGTTTCATGTTTATTATTGTATATATACAGGATACATTTTTAACCAGTGCGCAAATTTTTTTTTGGTCCTACTTGAAATCAGCAAAATATGGATACAATCTGTTCGTAATAATATCAATGGGCGAGCTCACAGCTGATATGTACCTACTACTGCGTTCCGCTTCACTGACCGCGCCGCCGCGTTGCGCGACGAGTATCCATTATACCAGTTTCAAAATAAACACCTTTCACTAACGAAAACTTCATTTTTTTGTACTACACGCTGACGTAGTTATTTATTCACTCATTTTGTCAGGTTTGAACTAGTTTTATTAGTTCAGGATGTAACTTGAAGTTATTTGAAGAGTAATTCAAATTTTACCTTCATACTTTCATGGGCTTAGAACCATCAAAACGCAGAAAATAAAGCATTTTGTCATCAATTAAATTAAGGCACTTATAACAGTTATAACACTTACACTTATTCGGGGTCCTGAACTGGCTGTGATCATTTGATCAAGCAGCCTTTGATTGGCTGCTAAAATGGTCCTTTCCATATGGACCGCGGGGTTGGCTCGCATACCAGGTATGCTCATCCTCGCACACATTCTTCAAACTCAAACTCAAAGCATTTATTTCAAATAAACCAATTACAGGTACTTTTGAATTGTCAAGGGGTCGGTCAGTCAAAAAGATGAAGCTAGTTGCCCATTCCAAAGCGTAGTAGGTTCCTATAGAGAAGAACGGACAAGAAACTCCACGGACACTCTTTTAAAACAAAATATTGTTACAAAATATGGGTTACATCATTCATGTTGAAGTTATACATTTAAGAACAATGTAGAAAGACGTGCACGTTAGAAGCGTCCGTAATAAAAACAATTCTAAAATTAAAATAACCCGTGGTAGCTAAGAGATGACCAGTTCCAACTGACGGCGCCCGTTCACGAACATGACGAATGGATCAGCACCATTTAGCTCAACCATTTTGAAGGGAACCTAATGATCCAACACACACGCCACCACCAGCGAGACATGAGTGAGCATGACATACTCTCAGCCGCCAGGGCACATTCAAGTCAATAAAAGACATAACTTCGAGCTGCTCGTAAGTTTTAACGACTTACTAAATACACTCGCACCATATCGTAAAACTCGCGGTGCATGCGCAGGAAAGCGTCACGATTGAACGTCACTCGGACGCGTGTAATAGATTATTGTGATTATAGGTATATTGTTGTTATGTTATGAGTATTCATTTCACTGTTAAAACATGATGAAATTGTAATGATTTGCATAACCTAAACTTGTAACAACTGTGAATACCTAATTTACTTTATTCCAATAATTCTTTAATTATTTATTTCAGTATGTCTGTAAAAGTAGATTAGTTAAAATACTAAGGAATAATGTAGCAAAACATAGGAAATATTCTAAACGGAAATCCACCTTTTATGTCGTTGATATTTGATATTTTGGATGACGGTAGATTGAAACGTCAAAGTTGTTTGTTCTCGACTATAAGAGGGGGAGCTCCAGGTGTCAGAGCTGATTCTGGATACAGACATCGACCAAAACGGAGCTCCGGCCTACAGGTAAAAGTTTAAGTACTTAATTCGATATTATACCTTAACTATTGCCTATTATGATTATTATGATTATTATGATTATGTTGTTGTGTAAAGCATATTATTGCCAATATTGCTAATGTGTTAAATTGTTTAATGGAATACTTATGTTCTTTCTTTTGCCATTATTATAATGTTGCTACTAATCTGAGTAAAGGTCCAATAGATAGAACTATCTGTTTTAACGGTAATTTATGGAAATGTAAGATGTAAGTTTATTGATATTATATCTTGATTATTGCTAATGACTATGTTGCTCTGTATGTGTTAAAATATGACTAATTGGCTAATATTGTATTGTGTTTAATCAAAGGAATATTCATGTTCTGTTTCTTTCCACTGGTAAAGTTTCTATCTTTGAGAAATGATCCTAGAGATTTATGTTGTAACAAAGTATATTATGCAAATGTAAAAATGTGTTGATAAAATACTTTAAACCAAGTTTCCGTGGAGTTTCTCGCCGTTCTTCTCCACGAAGACCTAGTTTTGGAACGGACAACTAGCTTTCTCAAATAACATTACTTTGACAAGCCTAATTGAAATAAATGCCTAGTCTTGTCTTTCTGTGCTTTTCTTTATAAAATCCTTTTCCTAACACCATATTCATAGGGACTTTCATATATAGTAAACTACTAGTTACCATTCTGACAAACAAAGCTTGCTAATAAAGTGGCTATCAATACCTATATATAAATGTAGTTTATATCCACTTTCTAACATCAGAAGTGGGATAGTGCTCTGTCTTACAATAGATCTAATAAATTTTATTTTGACTGTTTTCATGATCAATGCTGGAACAATCGGTGCTGTGCTGGAAGCCATTGGTGTCGGCGGGACCCCGACTCAACTCTCACCATAACGATGACATCGTGCTGCAAACTCTGTGCGGACTGCAGGACTGCGGAGCTGCAAATTGCCGTTACTTCTTCAAAAGCCATTCCAAGGATTAAATGGACCATCAGTACGAATTGGCTAAAGTCGGTAAGGCCTTAAGAGGCTCTGCTTTGATATTATATTGAAATCTGGGACAATGTCCAGCTGATAATAAATTGAAATTTTAAAACAAAATATTTGTAATTTAGAAGTTAAGCTTCAACTGATAAATGCCTAGTAAAATACTTATATAATAATGATATTTATAGGAAGGGCTAGATAAAACAAAAGTAATTTTATTTGTTTCCGCTGGTCGGTCATTTGCTTGGTGCAAGTCTATCCCACTAGCAGCGGGTGGAGGGGACTTGACACGTCTAGGCAGTTGGCAAAAAAGTAAATTACAATTGCAGAAAAAGGGTATCTAATGTACTTCGATAGCGAAGTACTTAGCAGTATGGCCATGATATACATATAAATATAATTATTGTCTAAAAATAAATACTTGATATACCTACCCTAAATGTAATTATTATCTTTTGTTAAGGATGCTCCACAAAACTACGTTATTATTTCAAAAGTTTTCTATAAAAAATTAAAAGTACCTACCTACAATTATAAAAGTTCTTAAGATAAGTTGAAAGATCATTAATTACCTAAAGTTAGCTTGTGAACATTTAATTGAAGCTTAACTTATACAACCAATAATGATTAAATATTTGTTACTATGTTAGATACTTAGATTATAATTACTCAATGCTAGTTCTCGCAAAGATGAAACTTGGCATAGCAAATATACTAGTATTAAAAAGATAATGACTGTTGAGAATTAGTTACAAGTTTTCAGAAATAAAACTCAGTGTTACTGAAATACTGATTCTGGTGTTAAAAATATTTTTATTTTGAAGATACAATTTTGAGGAACTATGTATAAATATTTCATAATATAGTAAAATAATAATAAATTCTAATCGAGGAACCATGAGACTCATACAACCCCTACCATGACCTGACCTGAGTAGTACCTAAGTCAAAGAGTAAATTAAATATTATATTTATCTTTGATCCAATACTAATATGTAAGAAATAGTGAATATAATTTAAATTGTTAAAAAACAAATATGACAAGGTCAAAGGTTATTAGTAGGTCTCTTTATTCTATTGTTTTTCACTTTCAAAGTGCTTACTGATAGTATTGTTAAAATAAACTTCTAATTTTCTCTGAACCGCTACCCTGGGTCTTGATGATTCTGGGTCTTGATGATTTTGTTTTGGATTATAACCTTTTACTTTATAAGAAGTAGGTGCTTACTGTTTAGTGTCAAAAACTGAAATTATTTAACAAAAAATGAAATAAGGATTATCAATACAATTTGCAATAATATTGTCAGGTTGACCGAGCAATGTATTGTTTTGATTTTATCAATAATTAATACTGGATATAGTTTGATAAACCGGATAAATTGTAAACTGACTATTAGGTACTGCTCTGAAATGTTATATAATTAATATTAAGTTACACTGTTGGTTGACTATTTACTTGATTCTATTGTTTGTCACCAGCAACAGAGCAGGTATCTAGATAAAACCTAGTCATTATTATTGACGTGTAATCTTATCACTTAAACTAGAAACGTAACATAAAAAGTTGAAACTTCTGAATCAGTCACTGTTGATGTTGTAGAACAATAAATCACACATGAACGTCAGCTATCAGAATAATAGATGAGATTGAACTAAGGAAACGTTCCATTTCAACAATATTTTATGACACCTAAAACTTACGTTCTGAAATAAAAGGGTTGTAATTGAAAATATATTATTATGGTATTTGCATTTCTGTAATTGATATTTCTTAGGCAAATGTATTTTTCCATTTGCTATAAGGTTATTGTTTATAATAATAATAATCCTTTAATTCTGAAAACATCCATAATGTGTTAGTATTACAACTTAGAAAAATATGTTAGTAGCACTAAAAAAATAAAAATAAACAATATTACGATCAAAACCACAAATTATGTACCTGTAATTTGATGTATAAAAGTATATTACAGATAAATACTCAAAATACTTACTACTTACTTACTTAATCATTGAAAATTAATTATTTACACAAATATTCATTGCTTATCATTTGTGTTCAATTAACATTGGTTGTCTAAAATTATTAAATGATGTAAGCTTATAACAAAGCAGTTTTTACGTTACTGCTGGTCGGTCGCTGCCCTGATATCAGTCTGAAATTCATTCGCAGCAGGTGATAGGGCTGGTATGTCAAGGCCAGAGGCTTTTGTAGGAATTGCTGGTCGGTCACTGCCCTGATATTAGTTTGAAATTCATGTGCAGCAAATGATGAGAACTGATATGCCAAAGCCAGAGACTTCTTAAAAATAAATATAATTAGTTGGGCAGGTACTTCGAGAGCGAAGTACAGGTCAGTCTGGCCGTGATAGATTATTCCAATAGTTTCAGTTTGTTTACTACACTAACTTACGTCTGTTTCTTTAATTGAACACAAAGAAAAACATCCCTGTATTAATGTTGTCTGTTGTTAATTTACTAAATGATTTTTATAACAAACTTATTTTTATAAGTCAAATACTGATTTGACTCAACTGTCACATGTGAATCATACTTGTTTGTTAACGGGTATGAAGGAGCGGAGCCACAGTGGTGTGGTGGAGTTGCTCTTCGACTTTCAAGACGTTAACATCTAAGTATTGGTTTCGAATGGCGGCAAGGTTGGATGTACTTATGTAATATTGGGATTATTAATTTAAAATTAGTTTTGTAATATCATGTATAATGTTTATAAACCGCTGGGTAGCCTCCTATTTGGTGCCAAGTTATCTCACGGGCAGCGGGTGAATGTGACTGGCATATGTATGTAGTTGGCTAATGTTTAATCCGCTGGTAGGCTCCTATTTGGTGTCGAGTTATCTCACCGACAGCGGGTGAATGTGACTGACATGTCTATGTAGTTGGCTAATGTTTATAGTCCGCTGGTAGCCGCCTAGTTGTTGTCAAGTTATCTCACTGACAGCGGGTGAATGTGACTGACATGTCTATATAGATGGCTAGTGTTCGCTGGTTTACATATTTTTTTTGTGGCTGGTCTGTCTCAATAGCAGCGAATTGAATGTGGACCTCCATGCTTATGTAAATAATTCTAAATGAGAAAATAAATAATATATTTTTCTTTCATTGTAAAATTAACAGCACCTGGAAATACCTACTTCGAGGACGAAGTAGTAGGTCAGTATGGCCGTAATAGATTATTGTGATTATAGGTATATTGTTGTTATGTTATGAGTATTCATTTCACTGTTAAAACATGATGAAATTGTAATGATTTGCATAACCTAAACTTGTAACAACTGTGAATACCTAATTTACTTTATTCCAATAATTCTTTAATTATTTATTTCAGTATGTCTGTAAAAGTAGATTAGTTAAAATACTAAGGAATAATGTAGCAAAACATAGGAAATATTCTAAACGGAAATCCACCTTTTATGTCGTTGATATTTGATATTTTGGATGACGGTAGATTGAAACGTCAAAGTTGTTTGTTCTCGACTATAAGAGGGGGAGCTCCAGGTGTCAGAGCTGATTCTGGATCCAGACATCGACCAAAACGGAGCTCCGGCCTACAGGTAAAAGTTTAAGTACTTAATTCGATATTA